>OX596368.1:32500-5046850 GCA_951394395.1 Colostygia pectinataria | reverse complement strand
AAGGGTCGCAATGTTAGGCGCGCGGCGGCGCAGTGCAAAACACGCAAGATACGTCCGGGACAGCGCGTCGCGCGTTACTGCCGCGGGCCGGGAGCGCCGCGCGCGCCCCGCACTGGAGGGCGACGCCCCCCGCGCCCCGCCCACGCCCACAGACGCAGCCCCGCTTCTGGCGCTGAATGCACTGCACTGCAGTGGGCGGGGCCATCCAACTGGAAGCTTTCCTCTTCTCCCCTCCTCACTACACGAACACGACTGAGACTGACTTCGTATGTTGTACGTAGGTATTTATTATATTCTGTGTCGGTGTGCGAGAGAGTGATGTGTGTGTGACTCTTGTACTGTGTGTGACTGTACAGAGTCACAGGTACCTGTGACTCTGTGACTGTGCGTAGTACCTACTATAATATTCTGTTCTGTGACTGTATCACTAACCCTACAGTTTTAATTTGTATTGTTATTTTTATTTTTATGTTAATTGTGTGGCGTTAAATAATTTTTTTTATTTTTTTGGTTTAAGAAATAATGACCGTTCTTATAATAATATATTCTTTATTTTCAGACATCGAGGTCCACAGTAAAAACATACAAAATTACAGGTTATTAGGTAGGTACATATTGCCCATTACATCGTACTTATCAAAAAATATTTAAAATGGAACAAAACTAAAATTATTATTTGTGTACGAGCACGTACATTGACCCACATTATTTGTGCCTTCGGTGCACTTTACGCCAGTAATTGGAATCATCAAATCAGTTCGCGATCGGCAATCTATCAAGCCACGCGTCTCATATCATTTCTAATTAGCATAGTTTTATCTATCAAATTATATCAGTTAAAATTTACCATAGTGTTTTTACTGGTATAACCTTATCGCCATCCCAGGGTGTACGGACCGTACATCCTTTTTTTTAAATTTTAAAACTGATACTTAGACCTCGCGCGCGTGTGACTCAGTGATCGTGTATAGCAAACGTGACATTGTGACGCAAGTGAGGATCCAACTAGCAAGTGGAACTATCAAAGTGGGCAACAGCTCACCACACCGTATCACATCAACGGGTAGCAACAGCTACCAACCAGGGGACGTAAGCCAGGCCGGCTTGCGACCACCGCAGCAGCAGCAGCAGGGTATCAACAGATACCACCGGACGGGGTGCAGATCAACTTTCGATCACCGCTCACCGCCCACCAAGTATCAAGAATATATCAAGTAAGATCTTTCCAATTATTTACTGGATCAATCATTATCAAGATGACGAGTATGGAAGACTTACTGTTGTCTCAAGAGCAATTATCATCTGCGATTGAGCAACTTTATTCAAACTTTAAGAAAGACGGTTCGGATAGGAAATCTCCTGATTATATCAAGCGAAGGCTAGGCACACTAGATAGTTATTGGAATGAATATCAATCTAACCATATTAAGCTGTGTGGATTAGGTAGTAAGACTCACTCTTATTTTACAACGAGTCAATTCGAGCAAACAGGAGAAATATACACAAACATCCGAGGAGCAATTCAAAGCTATACGAAGCCTACGGAAGATATCAGACCTTCCACTCCTCTTATCAAACCTGCAACCCCCATGGCGATGCCGGGGACACCTACGCCCGAATTATCTTCTCGGGGTAGTAACAGCAAGACCGATGAGATGCTGCGAAAGCAAAGCAGTAATTTCAGAGCATTTGAGCATACGATTTCTAACATCAATTTAGATTCTATATCAGATAAATGGGAATTCGATCACTTGTTGCGTACCATTCAGTCTCGTTGGACTACGATTGACACTCTTCATTGGGAGCTGGATAGCGAATCATGCAATCAAAAAAGCCCAGAGTACGAATCGCATTTTTTTAAGGCAGAGAAGAAGTATAATGAAATTATTAAAGCTATCAATCAGAAACTGTGGTCAGTTTCGCACAGGGAAAACTCTACACCTAAAATAGAAATTCCTACGTTCCATGGACATTATCATCAATGGTCCAGTTTCAAAGATCTCTTCGCGGAAACCATTCATGCGAACCCGACTCTGTCCAGCGCTCAGAAAATGCAATTTTTGAAAACCAAAGTGAAGGGCGAAGCCGAAAGATTGATCCAACACCTGCCGATATCATCGGATAATTATCCTGTTAGCTGGGATCTACTGAATCATCGGTACAACAACAAACGGCTAATATTGAGTGAGCACTTTGATTTAATGCTCAACATCCCAGCGGTCCAGCAAGTATCACTTAATCATATCAAGAAAATCCACGATGTTACTCGCGAAAGTCTTAACGCTATCAAGAACCTAGGAGTAAACGTAGACTCGTGGGACTCTCTTATCATTCATCTCATGTGCCAAAAACTGGACACTGAGACCCTCAGCGAATATCTTACTTCAGTTAAAGAACCCAAGGAGGTTCCTAAACTACAGGAGTTCTTATCATTTTTAGAGAAGACTTTTATAACACTGGAAACTTCTCAAAGAAAGTCTGAGCAAAAATCAAATCAATATCATAAAAATCATAAAAATTTTAACAATAATTCTAACACGAAACGATCGTCTAACGGACGTAGCATTGCGCAACCTGCAAGCGACAAAAACGTCTATGCAACCAAATTTTATAAATGTGCAATTTGCAAAACAAATAATCACGGAATTTTTAATTGCGCTAAATTTCGTGAAATGAACTCTTCAACAAAACGTCGAACAGCAGAGAAACTAAAGTTATGCGAAAACTGTCTTTATTGTCACTACGGCCATGAATGTATTTCAGAAAAACGCTGCCGTAATTGCAATCAAGCACACAACACTCTTTTACACGAAGCGTTTGCGCAGCATGATAACGAGGCCGGGGCATCGACATCGACCAACGCGAACGTCAGCGCACCTAAACAAGGGCAAAAATCAACGGTTCGAAGTTCGCACGTGTCACTTCAACAAGAGATACCTGAAATTCTCTTAGCAACTGCGGTGATTAAAGTTGAATGTTCAAATGGTTCTTACATAAGCATGCGCGCACTTCTAGATCAGGGTTCACAAACCTCTCTTATCACCGAAAACGCAGCACAGCTACTCGGATTACCACGCCAAAGATGCCAGGGCGTGATTACTGGAATAGGTGTAAAGCAAGCAAACTGTAAAGGAGCTATCAATATCAAATGTCAATCAATCAATCGCAACTTTAATTTTCATACTGACGTACTTATCATGAAAAATCTTATTAATAATCTTCCAAGTCACTCTTTTACTAAGCCAAATTGGTCGTACCTGGATCATATCACTTTAGCCGATCCTGAATTTAACATCAGCCGTCCAGTAGACATTCTGTTCGGAGCCGATATTTATTCTTTGATTTTATTAGAAGGAGTTTGTAGAGGCGATAATAATCATTCCCCTGTTGCGCAAAACACGCGTTTAGGGTGGATTTTGAGTGGGTGCGCAAGGACATTACAATGTAACGTCGTTCTGAACAATTTGGACGATATCCAACGATTTTGGGAAATCGAAGACATTGCAGAAGAATCAAACTTATCATTAGAGGATCAAGAGTGCATACAGTACTATAAAAGCACCACCACTCGACGACAGGATGGTCGTTATGAAGTACGATTACCTTTAAAATCTGACTTTGAAAATAATTTAGGTTTATCAAAAAACAGAGCAGTTGCACAGTTCAAATCATTGGAACGAAAATTCATAAAGAATCAGAAGATGGAAGAAAGCTATAAATCATTTATGAGCGATTATCAAGCATTGGGCCACATGATTCCCGCTACAAGTAGCGCCAAACCCGACTTTTATCTCACTCATCATGGGATAGAGCGGCCAGAATCAACAACCACTAAGTTTAGAGTCGTATTCAACGGCTCGGCAAAAACATCGTCAGGCAACAGCTTGAATGACGTCATGAAGCGTGGACCCAACCTTCAGCAAGACCTTCAGTCTCTTATCATAAAGTGGCGCCAATATCAATACGCCTATACCGCTGACCTTGAAATGATGTTCCGAAATATTTGGGTAAATAGTTTAGATCAAAAACTTCAAAAAATCATCTGGCGAGAGACTGAGCATGAAATTATCAAAGATTGGGAGCTAACGACAGTAACCTACGGCACTAAAGCTGCTCCATTCTTAGCAATGATGACCCTTCGACAGTTGGCATCAGATGAAAGATTAAATTATCAAAATAGCTCAGCAGTCGACGTCCTGGAGAGCTCGTTTTATATGGATGACCTGGTTCATGGAGCTCATCAGCTCGAAGCCGCAAAACAATTGCGTAAAGACCTTATCAGTCTACTGAAAACAGGTGGTTTCAACCTAAGAAAGTGGAAATCAAACATCCCTGAATTATCAGACACTATCATTGATAATAAAAAGCAAGAAAGTTTCAGTTTCAAGCAACCGGAAACATCCAAAACACTGGGGCTTAGCTGGAACCACGAGCAAGACATGTTTATGTTTAGCTCAAAAATGTTACCTACCACCGAACAGGAAACAAAGCGGTCACTTTTATCAGATATATCAAAGTTATTTGATCCGCTCGGCTGGCTAGCACCTTTATCAACTAAATTAAAGATCATTTTTCAAAACGTATGGTTGTCTGCGATCAACTGGGATGACCCACTGCCTGAAGATATTTTATCAGAATGGATAATTATCAAAAACGATATTAAAAACATAAATAAACTGCAAGTACCAAGGTGGCTATCAACAAATGAACGTGATGTCATAGAGTTACACGGCTTTTGTGACGCGTCGACAAAAGCTTACGCTTGCGTTATTTATTGTAAAATCAAACGAGGTAAACAAACTATTATCACATTATTGGTCGCTAAAACAAGGATAGTACCATGTGGAAAAAATATCACTCTCCCGCGTTTGGAACTAAGCGCCGCTCATCTTTTATCAAAGCTAGTCCTCAAAGTGCAACAGTGCTTGAGTAGCTACAAAATCAAAACATACGGATGGTCAGACTCTATGATTGTCTTAGGATGGCTAAGCGGAGATCCAACAAGGTGGAAAACATTTGTCGCAAACAGAGTGCGAGATATCACGAGTACAATGCCATCAGAATGTTGGCGTTACGTTAAATCAGAGGAAAACCCGGCTGACAGTGCCAGCCGTGGATTATCAGCTTCACTGCTGATAAAACATAATTTGTGGTGGCAGGGACCGTCCTGGCTACCAGACTTCGATGGACAAGGCAAGCAGCCAGAATTTATCACCGATCAAGAAGTGAAAAAAGTCCGTCAAGTCAACGTTGTCACCGATCAAAACAGTATCATACATCAATTAATTTCGAATAACAGCTCTATCAACAAAGTTATTCGAATAGTAGCATGGATATTCAGATTCACCGAGAAAAAGGACACCAAGCAGGCGTACCTTTCCTTATCAGAACTGAATAATTCCGAAAATGTAATCGTTAAACAGGTCCAGCAACATGATTTTTCAAAAGAAATTAAGAGCATAAAAGAGAGCAGTCAGGTTTACTCTAAAAGCAATATATCACAACTGAATCCGTTTCTAGATGAAAATGGAATCCTGCGTGTTGGAGGACGGCTAAGAAATGCAAACATACCACTTGACATGAAGCATCCAATCATATTATCAGGATCAAGTCGCTTGGCAGAGCTTTTAATTGATCAAGCCCACAAAGCCTCTTATCACGGCGGGGCTCGTCTTACATCAGCATTTTTAAGGCGAAAGTATTGGATCGTAGGAGGAAATAAAATTGTGAAAAAGCAGCTACGTGGATGCGTCAAATGCAGACGCCATGACCCTATCAAGCATGAACAAATAATGGGTGACCTACCTGCCGCTAGAACAAAGCCTACAAGACCCTTTCATCACACCGGCGTCGATTTTACGGGATTCGTAGACGTCAAGTCAAGCAAGGGTCGCGGTATTAAATCAACTAAAGGATATATATCAGTATTCGTTTGCATGGTGACCAAGGCCGTGCATCTCGAATTAGTATCAGATTTATCCTCTTCAGCCTTTTTAGCCGCCCTACGTAGAATGGCGGCTCGGAGAGGAGCTCCTAGTCACATCTACAGTGACAATGGCACCAACTTCGTAGGCGCTAACAAGATTCTCAACAGAGAATACCTAGATCTCCAAGGAACATTAGACGATAACTTTTATACAGCGATTACTGACATGAAAATTAAATGGCACTTTAATGCACCAGGATGGCCTAGCGCTGGAGGTCTCTGGGAAGCTGCAGTGAAGAGCCTTAAATATCACTTAAAAAGAATCATCGGAGAACAGAAATTAACATTTGAAGAATATGCCACACTGCTAGCTCAGTTAGAAGCGTGTTTAAATGCAAGACCGCTATGTCCTTTAACTGAGGATCCGGAAGACCTGGAATATCTGACTCCCGCACACTTCTTAGCGAGCGGTCCCACTCTAACAATCATAGAATCCGAGCGAGACCAACGAACAAGATGGCAACTCACTCAAAAAATATTTGGCGAGGTATGGAAAAAATGGCAATCAGAGTATTTATGCCAACTATCAGCCCGGAGTAAGTGGCGCCAACCCAAAGAAAACCTCCTAATCAATGACGTCGTGATCATTAACGACGCTAATTTGCCCCCAGGAAAGTGGGCCTTAGGCAAAATCATAGCATTGCATCCTGGCAAAGATGACTATGTACGTGTAGTCAGCCTGAAAACCAAGAATGGGGAAATAAAGAGACCAATTACTAAAATATCAAAGTTACCCGTGAACGAGAGCAAAGCAACCGAGCACAACTGTGCGCTGCAACAGAAGCAAGAACAAAACACAGCCTCGGCTACTAGAAATCGTTCAAATATAAAAAGTTTATACAATTTTACAATTATGTTATTCATGTGTATTTTTATGATGGTAACGCCCGTATACAGCGAGTATCAAATATCAAGCCTTAATAACAGTCAAGGATTTTACTTTGATCGAATAAGCAACATTCGCCTAGAAAGAGATCAGTGGAATTTAGTCATATACTACGACATGGCTCCATATTGGCAAAGCACTGAACTACTTGAAAAATATATCAATCATTTAGACGGCATTTGCAACGATCGAACAAAGAAAAAGATAGCACAATGCGAAATAATACTACTTCAATTACATCACGGGCTCAATGAACTCGAGCACTACAACAGTATTTTGCTTGGTAAGCAGTTCACACGTAGTATGCGCACGCGACTACCGCGCGGTCTTATCAACGGTGTCGGGTTCCTAGCTAATAAACTGTTCGGCGTACTTGATCAGGAATTCGCAGAACAGTACGAGCGCGATATTGAAACTATCAGAGAAAATGAGAAACATCTATCTTTACTTTGGAAAAACCAGACTACAGTCGTCGAGGGTGAATTTAATTTAATTAAGAGAGTGGAAGGGTCCATAGATAAACAGCGAAAACTTTTCAATCAGCATCTGAATAATCTTGAGAAAACGCTAAACAGGCAATATGATGATCTACAAGGTGTATCCAACTCATGCGACTTCACCTTATCATCGGTTATCGCACAAGGTATACTGGTGAACTTGAAAAACATTCAAGAAACGATCATCGATTCTCTTACAAATATCTACGCTGGGAAATTCAACTTCCATCTCCTTACCCCTGAGCAGCTACGAGACGAGATGAATATTATCACTGGATTATTATCAAGAGACATGACATTGCCCTTAAATAATCTTCAATCAGACATATCAAAGATGTATCACCTTCTCACCGTAAAAGCAAGAGCTTCTAGTAAGTTTATCATATTTGAAATCAAAATTCCTTTAGTAAGCAGAGACTACTTTGAGCTATATAAACTTATACCTATCCCGCAGCAAATTGAGAACAAAATGGTTAGCTTAGTATCAGTATCAGATTACGTAGCAGTAAACATGCAAAAGGACTCTTATGTACCAATCACAGAGAGAGATGTACACAATTGTATAGAGTTGGATAAGGACTCTCACTTATGTCCTTTAAAACAAGCTATTCATCAAATGAGATCAGAAGATAATCTATGTGTCAAAAGCCAGCTTTCCAATCAATGTCAAACAACGACCT
Source organism: Colostygia pectinataria (assembly GCA_951394395.1). NCBI lineage: Eukaryota > Metazoa > Arthropoda > Insecta > Lepidoptera > Geometridae > Colostygia > Colostygia pectinataria. Next base: position 5,038,801 of record OX596368.1, on the reverse strand, counting down.
TAGCTTGCAAAGATGCATGGAGTGAGCTAAATAAAATAAATACTTACCTATATTTCTGTTGCGGTCATTGTTCTGTACGTATCATATGCGAGCATCAAATTACCGCAGAGCAATTACATAAGTTCGGAATAATAACAATAAGCGAAGAGTGCATTATCAAGAGTGACTCATTTACTATTTACGCTCACAAAACGCAATCAAATACGTTAAGAAGGGAAGCCGATGTTATCCAGATCGAGATTCCTCCTATAAATAATATCATCAAACTATCAATACCTACATCTACTGTCGAAAACCAATCAGCAAACTCAGATCATCAGAAATATTTCGAGGAGATCGACAGACAGATAAAGCAACTGAAAGATAGCGCTTCAGACGGAGTGCTGTCTGAGCATGTATCATATCATGACGTCCATCATTATGTCGTCATATATCTGGTGTTATTTGCGGCTGTCGTCGGGATCGCGATCCTGGTGTGGCGCCGCCGGCGGGCGCGAGCCGCGCGGCCGGGAGCGTCCGCCGCGGCGCCGCCCTCTCCACCAGCGCCACCAGCGGGACCACACTTAGAGCTTCGAGCGTCCACCTACGAGCCTCCTACGGTTAGATGTGTCAGTGAGAGTGCAGTGAATCAGTGCTGTGTTCCTAGTGAGGTAGAGAACAAATCGTGTGGTGCGCGTCTCTCGAATAAAGCTAGCTCTCCCGTATTCATTCGTGCTAATAAGTTTGATCGCACGTTATAATTGACAATTTAATTGTATTACTTAATATCATAGACTATCAAGGACAATCACATATATTTAAGAAAAATTATGTTCTATCACCTTGTTATTCATGTCAATCACTTATCATTTTTAACAGCATCCTATCATCTCCAATTTCTGGCCCGGGAGGATGTACGAGCACGTACATTGACCCACATTATTTGTGCCTTCGGTGCACTTTACGCCAGTAATTGGAATCATCAAATCAGTTCGCGATCGGCAATCTATCAAGCCACGCGTCTCATATCATTTCTAATTAGCATAGTTTTATCTATCAAATTATATCAGTTAAAATTTACCATAGTGTTTTTACTGGTATAACCTTATCGCCATCCCAGGGTGTACGGACCGTACAAGCAGCTTGCTCTTCGTCTTTCTTTGTCATTCTTATGACAATGAATAAAAAATAATAATAAAAATAAAAGACACTTCAGCTAACGGTTTATAATTTGTTTATTATGAATAAGGCTCTAGAAAAGAAATAACTCGACAATCTATTGGGCCGTACGCGTCACTAGATCTGGCCACTGATTCATACAAACTTAATTACTTTTTAGTATAAAAAAATAAACTGAAATAATATTACCAGTACCGCGGCGGATCCCGTGGTCGCGAGTGGACCGAGCAGGAGACACTGCTATTACTCGAAGCTCTGGAGCTACATCGCGACGACTGGAACCGCGTCGCGGCGCACGTCGGCACGCGGACGCACGACGAGTGCATCCTGCACTTCCTGCGGCTGCCTATTGAGGAGCCTTATCTCAACGACCCAGCCTCAGGTATTACCTACTATAAATATTCAAATCAATTATCATTATGGGAATCAGACGTCAAATTACGAAAAGCTCGTTTGACAATCGTAAATGACGTTTAGTCCAGCTGTCAATTTGTATTATTTACATCGCCTTTTTCGTGCGTAAAATTAATTACCAAAATTCCGGAACACCCAGACGCGGAACGAATATTTGCATATCATGCTAACATTTGCCCCGCAACCACTTCTCAACCGGACTCGCTTACTGCGCTACCGAGGTGTCAATACGTGACCCTAAAGAAACTGTATTCAGTATTCAGTATACTGACTAATGTCGCGTTCCAATAATGTATGATAATCCATCAGTAGCATCTGGCAATTATATTTTCTAGTAGAGTTTTTGCAATGCAATCTAATTGTCCTTGTAGGTGGCGTGCTGGGTCCGCTCGCATACCAGCCCATTCCGTTCAGCAAGACGGGTAACCCGGTGATGAGCACGGTGGCGTTCCTCGCGTCCGTGGTGGACCCGCGCATCGCGTCCAAAGCCACGCGCGCGGCTATGGATGAATTCGCAGCTATAAAGGTATTTTATATTATTTATTTTTAATTTTGCACCGACATAGTTCTTAAAAAAAATAAGTGCAGTATACAGGCCATATAGCTCGCAGAACCGGTATCAGCTGGAAATTAAAGGTTTTCGAGTGGCGACCACGAACTGGAAAACGAAGTATACGACACGGAGACGACGGCCGGACCGATGCCATTAACACTTTGCAAGCCATGCATTTGTTACACGCTTGCACCGGTGCGGTGCGCCAGCCGTATTGTAATAGTATTGTTGTGTTGCAGGACGAGGTGCCGGCCGCCATGATGGAGGCGCACGTGAAGGCGGCCGGCGCGCACGGAGCCGCCGCCGCGCTGCACGCCACCGGCATCGCCGGCACCGCGCCCGAGCCCGCCGGTATGCATCACCACCAACCACCAACCACCCTCTGTGACTCACCAGGGGCATATTGCATAACAAACTACAACTTAGCACTTATGACCTCCACACTAGGCCCATTTACATGATACAAGTTTCTTTCCTGTGTTGTGGAAGAACGTCCGAAATTGGAATGCAAAATTCGCCAACGCATATGCAACCCGCCAAAAAATGGTACACTTGCATGCAATTTTGTGTTTAGACAAGTCAAAACTTGTAAGCAATAATCTCCTAAACATAATTGTAGTGTAAACAGAAGACCTTGCAATTATTTCCTGTCAAGACTTGCATTCAATAATTGCATTAAAAAAAAAATATTATTTCCTCGTGTAAACAGCTGCTTACAATTCTTGAAGGTCAATTATTGCGCTTGATTTATCTACAAATAGATTTATTTAACTTACAATGGGCCCCAGATTCCTTTACACATAGAAAGACTAGTGGAAAAGTAGAAGCTGATTTCACCATTCCTGAGCAGGGCTGAATTTTTACTGCTATGTTTTGTATGAAAACTTAGCAGTAAAAGTTCAGTACTTAAAGTTATTTTATGCTAAACGTCAGTTTTAACGGTGAACGAAAGAAAAAACAAGGAAAGTTTTTTTTTAAGAGTAAAGAGTTCTTTGTGATAGGTACATAATACAAAAATATATTGAAGTTTTTACAAGTTTCTTATTTAGGTGGTTTGGGATCTCCTCTTTTAAGTCGACCGCGTCCACTTCAAATTTTTTTTAATGCACTGACAAATTTTGTTTCACTTAAGAGTCCGTTCCAAGATCCAGCGCTGTCAAGTTTAGGTATTTACGGGCGCGCGACGCGAGGCTCTACGTGTGCGCGGCTCACCGTTGTGTGCGTTAGTAACTTACACAACTAAGTAAAGGACAAATACATTTGATCCTTTGTCATGTCGACTGGGTGATTATGTTTAAAAATAGGTGTCTACTGCATACTCTTATGTTCCTACCTAACTCTACTTGTTGAACAGATAATGACGTGAATAAAAATAGGTAGGTAGGTATACATATTAAATATATATGTAAGTACCTACCTACTTACTTTTTTTTATTAAAACCTAGGTACCTACTCTAGCTAGGTTAGGTACCTACTTACCTATTATTATGACTGGGGACCACACGCTCTTTTCAACGTTATACCTACCTACTCTCAGTTTTGTCCTCAAACAGGAACCATTACATGGTAGGTAGGTAGGTAGGTAATACCCTGTAGTACCTATTTCTGCTGCCAAGCAGTAATGCTCGCGTCTGTGCTCTAGTTCGATGCTCTAGTTCGATGGGTATGGTTTCCGGTGAAATTACAAGCACATGATACCTACCTACTTTTGATTGTATTAGCGCGTGTAGCGCGCGGCTACCATACAGGCAGGGCTGGGGTTGGAGAGTACTAATACCTGTTCTGTGGTTAGAGGTACAAATAAGGGTGACTTGATGAAAGTGCCCGCGCGGCACTTTGCGGCTAATTTGAAATCACACTAACAGTAAGTACCTAGGTAGTTACCTAAAACTATTTATCTCGACGAGACGAGACGAGATAAAATAGTTTGAAGCGTATACATTGAAAATTGATTGAAGCCTGCCAGGGCGGCAGCATAGTAAATAAGTGCGGTTGAAAAGCGCGAGTGCTATAGCCGCCGTACTATGCGAGCGGAGCAATATAAACTTTCGGGGAACTGTGATAGAGCTTGGAATCGCTGGTAGTCCAATTCTTGAGAGAGTGTAGTTTTAGTCATGGTCATGAAATATTTGAGTTAGTGTTTTTCATTACCTACCTACCTATTTTATGATGCGCTTGATAAAAACAAAATCGTACTGATTATTATCTAAGTACCTACTAATGTTTTACAATACACATGCCATAATTTATGATTTGGAAGAACACATAAACCAGGTAGGTACGCGAACGGATGCTAGTAATAATTTAATTAATCTGGTATGATGATGTATGATATCTAATTATTTAAAACGTGTAACATAATGTACCTATAATCCCGAAAGGGGGGTATTCCACCCATGCACGTGAACACTTTGACGGTGCAAAAGTTGAATTAGTATATCGTATTTAAAAAGTCCAATTAGTAAGTAAGTATTCATTTCATTTACCTACGCATACAGTACGCATTTCATGAATGAAAAACTTTGAAATTTCAAAAGTCATAGTGCATAAAAGAGTATTAGAGTTCTTTGTGATAGAGCTCGTCCGGGGAAGGACTACCACCATACCTATTTCTGAAGCCAAGCAGTAATGCTCGCATTGCTGTGTTCCGGTGTGAAGGGTATGGTTTCCGGTGAAATTACTGGCACATGAGGCGTTCGATCTTAGCTTCAAGGTGGCAACCCGCGAGTGATACTTCTGGTATCACAAGCGTCCATAGGCTGCGGTAACCGCTTACCATCTTGTGGGCCGTACGCATGGTTGCCACTTAAGTTGTATAAAAAAAAAGAAATTGAAATAACATTGGGGGTATTTTTTTTTTTATCGAGAATAGACCTTCGTTTGACCACGATCTCGCCTGGTGGAAAGCGATGATGTGGCCGACGGTGGAGCACGAAGGTCTATGAGACACCTATTCACTCTAGCCTTGAAGAGGCCCGGATTGTAATTGTCAGGAAAAACAGAAAACGGCAGAGTATTCCACACCTTGGCAGTTCGCATAATAAATGTTGAGCTGTAACGCTTGGTGCGAATGGGTGGTATGCTGACAAGGTACGGGTGGTACTGCGCCGTACGTCTGCTACTCTTTTGATGAAAAGGAGATGGTGGGATAAGATCATGCAGTTCCTGGGCACATTCACCGAAATGCAATCTGTAGAAGATAGATAGGCACGCAACTTTGCGGCGGTGCTCGAGACTCTGGAACTTAGTGTCCGCAACTTGTTGCTCACCCACAAGTCTCAAAGCCCTTCGCTCAATCGAGTCTAAGGCAGCTGGTGTTGAGCTGAACCATCCCATAGGTGGCAGCAATATTCCATACCTGACCGGACTTGTGCTTTGTATAGAGTAAAAAGCTTTCCAGATCAAAAGCTGTCAGAGTATTCCACAGATCTTGCCAAATTTTGGCAAGACCTGTGAATACCCCCTTTTCGGGCATAGGTTACACCATGTACTTATACAGGGTGTAAAAAGACTTCTACCGTGATTAATTAGGTGTGAAAGATCAGACATGATTCTGAAAATATTTAGCGGAAAAAAACGCAAAAAATAATGTTGTCTTGTTTACGTCCTTTTCGTTTTTTTCTAGTTTCATACACATAGTACAACAAAATAAGATCACAACTTTATAATTATCTCTAGTCGTTTTTTTACACGCTGTATTTTGTATCTTGAGTATTTTCTTTTTCTAATAAGTAGGTAACCTCATAATAATTATGAATTTTTTTCTTGCAAAAATAAATAAACAAGAACAGTTTGACTGTATTTTCATAAGGTTATTTTACACTAAAACATAAAATCAAATAAACCCTCATCTGTGTCGCAGACTATTTATATAAACAGAGTATTTATTAAACGTATTTATTAAAACGCAATATTATGTTGGTTTCTTGAAGAAACCTAAACGTTGGAAAATATTATCGAGGACACGAAAAAAACCTTTGCTTAGTGGATTTTAATATACTGATTACAGATAACTATCAACTTGTATTATGCAATTTATTATTACTTCATCCGAAATAACTGTGTCATAATCATCCGTGTCATCGATCATTTCATCATCTTTCTCCTGAACTAATCCAATATTGTTATGGTGAATAAATCCACTGTCGTTCTCATAAACCATTCCATCATTGTTCTCATGAATAATCAATCTATCGACGTTTTCATTTGTCAATATGCGCACATTTTCTGTGGCTATAGAGTTCACAGTATCAGGGGCCAAGTGTCTGTAATACAAGTAGCATTTTATAAAGGAACATTCGTTTTATAATTCTACAGAAATGTTAGGTACAATATCTGAAATTCCGAAAATTTGGAAGTGATCGGAGGTCACTACAGCTTTTAAGTGCATTGGGCACTCACTAGACCAAGAATGAATGGGGAAGCTCAGCTGTGGTTTATGGGCTTTGGATGATGATCCATATTTTTTTTGTGAAGTTGATATAAACTTTATTGAACTACAAAGGTTTCACCAAAGTGCTACTACTTCTACAGCGAACTATTATCGAAAAGTACATAACAAATAAATTGAAAATAAAAAAAAAAGTTTCAATATGTTTTCAAACCTTTTTTTTCTTTTAACGCAACCGAATGTTTCGGAATAATCTGAAAGTTACAAACATAAATATGTTATTATTTACGTAATTACATAATTTCACAAAGAAAATGACAATTATTTTCATCTATATCCATTATATTATTACATTTTCATTTATATCCATTATACCAACTGCTTTGTACTTTATTGAAAGAAGTACTTATGTATATTAATATTTTATGCTATAGGTATGTTACTACTTGATGCACTACTATGCTATACTTTTTTTGCTTTTATTGCTTTACTATCTACAGAGTGAGTACTTTCAACCGCCCGCTGAGGGTAAAATCTAAACGACAACATTTTTCCATATCTATAGCCGTTTTTTTTTTTTATACAACTGTTGTGGCAACCAAGCGTACGGCCCACAAGATGGTAAGCGGTTACCGCAGCCTATGGACGCTTGCAATACCAGAGAGGTATCACTTGCGGGTTGCCACCTTGAGGCTAAGAACGCCTCATGTGCCAGTAATTTCACCGGAAACCATACCCTTCACACCGGAACACAGCAATGCGAGCATTACTGCTTAGCGGCAGAAATAGGTATGGTGGTAGTCCTTCCCCGGACGAGCTCTATCACAGAGAACTCTACTACTCTTAAACCGTTTAGATTTTACTCACAAAGGGCGTTCGAGAGTAGGTATTTACTTCATACACGGTGTATCATAATGTCCCTATAAACTCGAAAAGAGGCTATTCCACAGGTCTTGGTGAACAATGTTTTTTCAACGACTTTTGACGACGTCGATTTTTTATTCATAAATTAATAATAAATAAATTATCTGTGTAAACTCCAAGTTAATTAATAATGTTACATTAATTTTTGTAAGGTAATGAATGAATTACGAATTTATGATGTACCTATTCAACTTTTGCACACGTCAAAGTATACACGAGGACGACGTGTATTATACGTGCTTCGGCGGGATATCCCCCTTTCGGGTTTATGGGGACATTTTGTTACCTACACGTCTATGATACTAGATCATACCGTACCATACCGTCGTGCTTATGTTTTTTTTAAACTAACTAAGTAAGTGTTCTCATTCATTCTACCATACCATACACCATCATAAAACAAAACATACCATACCATAACCTATGTATTATTCCAAGACATAAACTATGTGTATTTCAAGTATCAGCCAAATCCGTTCAGCCGTTACGGAGTAAGCGCAGACAAACATACACTCTCACTAACTCACAAACTTTCGCATTTTACCATAAAGGATTCTGTTTTCTATTAGATTCAAAAGAAATTGAGGCTATCTACTTATACAACTGCTTCATCTATCCTGTCAATATTTAGTAGTAGGTAAGTACATAGGGAGGGTGATACTTACATAAGTTGTTACTTTGGTAGGTAAGTCTAATAATAATTAAATAGGTAGGTAGGTACCTACTAGTAAGTATATAATAATAAATAAATACCTACCTACATGATTTACGGGAAAGAGACCCCAGCTAGTGAAAAAAAAACGGGTTTGACCCGAGTTTGTCATTCCGTGGTCGTTTCTATGTTTACATTTTTTACATAGAATTTGGCCGGAGCACTGGTGTTCTAGTGGTAGTGAGTGACCTTGTCTTGTGATCAAGGCGCAGGCCAGATAGAAGACGCGCGGGCGCGCGGGGGTGCGCCCCGCCATCGGCCAGCGCACATTATTCTTCTATCTGTTTTGCACCACGTCCCTCTCCCTCTCCTATATTTTGTATGAAGTGGTGCGGCGCGCCCACCCGATGCGCGCCGGTCGCTTTTTTCTGGCTTGCGCCACAGAGTTGCGCTGCGCTTCGAACCGACCGACGACCATAAGGTCGTGGGTTTGAAGACGGTTGGTCGCACACCAATGGATTTTTTTATTCGTAATAATAATGTGCGCAATGCCATCAGGTCAAAAAGGCGATTCAAAGTTTTGATTTTATCAAGAGTTAGCGAGCTCGGTAAGTGCAAATAATAACATACCATAACCTGTGACAATAGAGTCCAAATTTGAAAGACAACCTAAGTCCAGCGGTGCTGGAATGACATTGAATTTAATTGTCTATCTTTACCTACTTACCATAAAAAGATATAAACCATATATAGATAAAAACTTAGAATCGCTTCTCAATTATCTATCTCACACGGTGAAGAAAAACATCGTGAGGAAACCAGTAGGTACGTACCTATGTCTAAAAACTAACATTCGAATAACGTGTTATTCATCATACCTATCGGTACTTGTATAGTTACGGTAGGTTCATTATTTTGCATACCTACCTACAGATACACCTACCTGTACTTATATAAAATTGGTACCAGCTCTCCTAACTAGATTCTAGTTAGTAAATCGATAAATGCAATTGTATCGCAAATAGAAAAGTAGGTACCTACTTATTTCATTTCAAATTCCTAGGTATCTATTTGCAGAACACGCAAACATAATAACCACTGCAAGAATCGAACCCGCACTTCATGCGTCTCAACTGGACACTCGCCAGCCACGTCACCGAGATCGTCAAAGTAGGTCTGGTAAGTTTAGTTTAGGTCTAGTGTCTACCTACTTAGTAGGTAGCTAGATTGTGTAAGTACCTATGGTATAGGTACCCATATATGTAGGGACATCCGTGCCCTTTGTAAGCTTACGTAAAACAATTTACCTAGTACCTGATCTAGGTCACAGAGCCTAGGTACTTTGACGATCTTGGTGGCGTGGCTGGCAAGTATTCAGCTGAGCAGCTGAACTGAGCTGAGATGCAAGAAGTGCGGGTTCGAATTCTGCAGTGGTAAAAATGTTTACGTGTCCTGCAAACACCTAGGAACTTACTAGGAACTTGAAATGAAATAAATACTTTTACTTGACACGTAATTGCTTCTTCTGTCTGGGTCTTGTATTACCATGGTAGGTTGGTACTAGAGTTTCTGATACCCACGATTTAGCTACTAAGTAGGTACGTAGGTAGGTATCTGTATCTAGGTAGAAATTTTACCTACTTCTTAGTGCTAGATTATGTACCTACCACGAAGAAGGTAATTTTAATAATGTCATAAAAGTTTACTACTAATAATACTATGTATTACTACTATGTACTACTACTAACATTCTAAGCTACTTACTCGTATCACTAGTTCTCTAGAACCAGTGTGGTTTACTACTTACATTATTATATCATAGGTACTTACTTAGAGATTTAACTATCACGGATCAAAACCACACGATCGCTTTATAATTTGTATAAGCTCCCTATGATTATACGTAACAGCTCGCGCGACAAACAGCGATACGTCCTCCCTCCACGAGCGCTTAGCGCGTAGTGAGAGCAGCCGCGTTTTGCATCAAGCTATAAAGTGGATTCGGAGGATTCTTTAAAAAATCGTATAAAAATAAATTAAAACTTTTAGACCATTTTTAAAATTTTATTTTGTAAATAAATATCAAAACTTTAATGTAGTAGGTATATTTTTATTATAAACTTTCTAATTTCGAAGAAACAACGAGCGTAAAATTGGGAAAAGTACGCGTTTTTAGACCTTTTTTTTTTCAAAAATATTGAACTAAGGTGATGTTTTTTACCTACTTACTTAAATTTTAAAACTATGATTATTTGAATTACATTTTTGGAAATATGTTAGACCTTATTGTTTCATAGATATCATGATCGAAAGTTGATTGAAAATGCTCATTTTACGAAAATGTGCGTTACTAATTATTTTTTTAATCAGTTGTGTTTTGAGTTTATTAATATTTGTCCTACTTACTTAAATTTTAAGGGATGAAGCTTTAATATGTTTTTATTTTCGTTAAAATATCTCCAACACACGAGCCACAATCGTGTTCGATCTTCACGGGCTTCATGGATAGGATTCTTAAAACATAAACTTAAATGAAAAAAACTTAATATAAACAGGTGAAAAGAAAGAAGGCAGCGACGTGAAGAGTGAACCGATGGACGTGGAAGAAGGCGATATGAAAGTGAAGGATGAACCGAGCGAAGCGCCCGCCGTACCCGCGCCGCCGCCTGCCGACGACAAGGAACCTAAGGAGGAACGCTCTTCACCTGCACCTGGTAACTAACGCTATTTGAAAATTAATGTAGGAAATCGATGAAAGGCAAATAAAGTGAGATATCACACCAAGCTTAGGGATTGTGACCAAACATTCTTCTGACCCATGAATTATGTTGCTTTTTTTAAATCATATATTTACATATTTATTCAATGTAAACGCTTAGGGGCGCTTCACACATAAATAGGTCGATAGTCGGTTCGGCAGTATTTGTTGAACAGCAAGGACGGCCTAATGCAGTTTACTACATATACGCAATTTACTATGGCACTGGCATAAACTGGGCGACTTTTTTCCCAAAAACAAATCTAGAATATGTATTCGGTTCGCCGCCCGGCATGCGGCTGTGCCGATTAAGCCAGCTTAAGGCTGAAGCCAGGCGAGCGTCATTTTTGAGTTGAGTAGGGTAATTTCTGTCGCGTAATTGAGCACCTGGTGGTCTAGTGGTAGTGGCCCCGCCTTCCGATTCTAAGATCGTTCGAATCCGGTCGTGGACCAATGAATTTTTTGCTACGAAAAATGTATGTGCGCAATGCGCACCGAATGCTCTCTTACGGTGAATCACTCTTGCTCGAGAGTAGGCCCAGCAGTGGTAACATTAGAAAGCTGTTATGATGATGATGAATTGAAACAACGAAAAATGAGGAACAAATTAAGAGTTTTATATGAAACCGAATGTAGCAGAAATTACGCATCCAAAAATCAGCGACTCACAACTTAAAAATTACGCTCGTGCCTTACTAATAAACGTGGTATAAAGTTATAATCTCGTTATAATCTATGCGTCTAGGTGATAATCTATGCTTAAACTATGTTTCTATGAATCTCTATGATGAGATTCGTAGTTTAATCCAAGATATAAGTTTATACCACGTTTATTAGTAAGGCTGTAAGTGTGTAGAGAGAGTCCATTAGTAATGCCTTATGATACTGTAGCGGAAAGCGCGAGCGGCACAGTGGACGCGAAGCTGCAGTCGGCCGCGGCCGCCGCGCTGGCCGCCGCCGCCGTTAAGGCGAAGCATCTCGCCGGCGTCGAGGAGCGCAAGATCAAGTCCCTCGTCGCGCTGCTCGTCGAGACGCAGATGAAGAAACTGGAGATCAAGCTGCGACACTTTGAGGAACTAGAAGCTACGATGGAGCGGGAAAGAGAAGGTATGTCACAAGTTTTAATTTTTGGTCAAATTGCGACACGATCAAGTGGGTTTGTCCCGTTGGGTTTGTCATCGAGACGCAGATGAAGAAACTGAAGATCAAGCTGCGACTTTCACTTTGAGGAGCTCGAAGCTACAGTGGAGTGAAAAGAGAAAGTACGTTTTTATTTTGTAACTCTATACAAATATCCAAACTTTTGTTGTTTATGAGGCCCGCTTATCCAGAAGTTAAAAAAAGACAATGTTCAGTGTAAACTCGCGTCAGGTTCCTACTTTTGTTTGATGATTATTTGCCATTATTACCATAGTTTTGAGCCTATATTGTTGAGCATGGATTGTATTATAGTGTACGTCGCGTTCCCCAGGTCTAGAGTACCAGCGCCAGCAGCTGATCCAGGAGCGGCAGCAGTTCCACCTGGAGCAGCTGAAGGCGGCCGAGTTCCGCGCCAGGCATCAAGCGCATCAGAGGTAAATGCTACTAATGCATCGACGGAGTCTCCAATAACATTTGAAGTAGTCCCAATAACATTTACGGAGTCCCAACAACGCTGAGATCCTAGGTACTCATGATAAACTAGCCGTACCCCGTTTTGTCGTTTTTACAGGAAATAAAAATATCTTATCTCATCTAATATTTTGTCAGGAACAGTTATTTTTTCTGATGATGATGATGATCTCTAGAGTAAGCTTAAAAAACTTAACAAATAATAACAATAATAAAATAAGAACTAAAATAATAATAAATAAAAATAAAATAAAAAAATAATAATCACTATCGCTTGAGAATAGGCCAGTGTCCCATCAACACTGGAACAATATTACAAGGCTGTCATGATAATAATGATGAAGCTTAGAATGCAGTATTTTCCAGTGTATAACTATTGTATTGTGGTGTGCAGGATGCAAGCGGAGGGCGGGGCGGCGCCGCCCGCGGCCGAGCAGCCGCCGCCGGACGCCGCGCCCGTGGCGCCTCCTACGCACGCCTAAGCGCCGCACTACTCTACTAGCACTGCTCAGCTATTGCGTGGATACATTCTACATTTGCAACAGAATGCCTAAACAACCAACCCTTTTTAGGCCATATCCGTACTGTAAGCCGCACTTATCAGGATACCGAAAGCAGATTGTCGTTTGCTTGTCGACCGAACTGGAACTATATGATGAATAGGGATATACATCGTATCATATGCATCGAAAAAAGCTAGGAACCGCGTGGAATTGACTAAATTCACCTAGCTTTAAGTAGTTTTAACGTGAACCTTGTAATGTTATTGAATGGAAAATATTTATAATTTGAACTCAATAAAACTAATGTGAAATTATCATAGAAAACGGGAGTTTTATCGAGGAAGTTATGTCGAAATATTCGATCTTTAATTACAGTATGTGGTCGGTACCCAGCATTTTATTAGACTTCTTTCGGGTTAGTTGTCTAGCGGCCTTCAAAGAAACACAAAAAGTTAATTCTTATATAAAATGTAGCGAATGTAGACCTTGACTATGACTTTGCTCTTACTTACGCCTTAAGCGACGCATTCGCATGCGAACAAAAACGGAGATAACAACACTATAAAAATCACGACGGCTAGCGAATGCGTTAAAAGCGAGTCGAGCTATTATTTAATGATCTTTAGGTTATTTTTAAAAGTTAAGATAGATTTTAAACTTAGGAAATAATAACATAGTAATTTACTGTAAGTTACATTACATGTCGAGCATGTTATTGAAAGTAAGCGAACACGAATCAATACAAGCATATATTAGAATGAATTGGTATGTCTGTCTCATACATTCATAAAGTTATTGAAGTGCGAGTTTACGCTTCCAAAATAGTGTTCCGCATATTTTAATTTTAGCCAGTTTCAAGTTCTAGTTTTCTAACTATACTCTTGCCAATCAAGATGCAATATTTTTTGCAAACATTGGAAATTTGAAGCTGATTTCCTCCTTTTTTGCATTTCTGGGTAGCATTTGGTTACTTTTTGTTTAATTTAGTTTGAAAAAGCTCCATTGCGCATCGAAACGGCTAACTTCACGGATGCCAAGATCCGCCGAGAGAACTATACCTGTAGGCCTGCCCCTGCTACCAGCTGATTCACCTGTCTGTTCAATGTTAGTAAGTATTGCATCTTGAGTTTGACTAGAGTATAGTTTAGTGTAACTCAGAGGCTGTATCTGAATTAATGATTGTGATATGTAAACGTTAATGTATCTTCCAGCTGTCAATTTGTATATGTGTTTTCACAGCGCCGTTGAGTGCGTGAATCTAAAAAATCCAATACAAATTGACTGCTTGACTATACGTTAACGTTTACGATTGACACAAGCGTTATTCCGGATACGGCCTCAGAGGGTTTGCGTCTCTCGGCCGATGGGCACGCCGAAATATGACCATAAGTTGGTTTTTCCGTTTTCCATAAACTTTTGCGGAACACTCAAATATCACAGTGATTAAATGTTATGGTAAATTAGTTTTATTGTTGACTAAATTACTTATTTTTATTATTATTAATTTAGATTGAATAGTTTCCACTAATTTAGATTGAATAGTTTCCACTGTGTAAGATGAATGTTTCATTGTAATTCCGTAGTCGGTTCTATAGTCAGTTTGCAAGTTCATAAATAAACGGTTCGAAGTATGCATTGTTTCATTGTTTCTTTTTTTTCTAATAAGAATTGGTGGTCATATCAATAATTATCAGCTATCGTGTGACGTCACATCCCCTCTTCCGTTGTACACAAAGAAATTCTGTGTACACTAGGCGGAAAGAGCTACAAACTTCAAAGATGGCAAAACGAGTAACCAACTTGCCACTATACGCTGTATCTCTCACGCCATCGCCATTTCAATAGAAGAATCTTACTGGATAGACCAAGAAGACATAAAAATCTTAAGTTTGATATGCAAAATACCCTACTATAACTCCTGATTCAGACTATGTACTAAACTATGACTATGTATGTATACTGTACAAAAGATAAAATATCTAGCTTTACAACTCGCATGCACAGTGCTAACAACCAAAGTTACTGTATATGGATCGAAGGTCTGGTTTGACACGGCTGCGCCGGCCACAGAACATGGGACCTTCTCTTCTGAAACAATACATAGACTAGTAGTAGATACTTTTCTTTTTCTTTACTTTCGAACAGAGCCACGTTATACCTTAGCAAATTTTTTATACAGTGAATTTCATTTACCCAAAGAAAGTGTAATAAAATCAGTAAGTACCTACTAATCTCGTAGGTCATAGCGAATAAGGCTCCGGTAAGGTATACATAATAAACAACTTATTTAACCGATTCGTTGCGGATGGCACGGCAGCCGTGTCATCGTTTTCTTTTGCGTGTGGCGTTAGGCACGTGAGCCGTGCCGTTTTGAAATCGATGGTAATTCCGTCAAATTAAGTTTTAGGGAGATCTACCCCAGAACAAAACTTTTTTATTTATAACGTTAATCAAGCTTGTAGCATTCGTTTCTGGATATTGTATTGTTTTTTTTATGCGTCACCAACCTTTTTGAAAATTTTAATGATGAGGATTTTTGTGTAATAATATAATTGAAATAAATAATATTAAAAAATAGCTTATTTTTGTATCAGAAATGTGAATTTTAGAGAACATTTTTTTACATTTTAGAAGAATCTTAGCGCAAAAGACAATTACCGCTCCCGAAGTAGGATGTGGTACGTATGAACAAATCAGGATAATTGAGAGTTTGCCGAGTACGTCTACAGATGCGGGAATCTTGATTTCGGCTGTGGTTGTCACTGCTAAGGAGTCCAATAAGAGTTCAGAAGATTCCAAAACAGAGCAGATTCCGATTTGAAAACGACAAAAGACTATGTTTGACAAAATGTTTCTATGTAAACTAATTTCAGTAGAAAAGGTTTATCACACCTTTATTAAAAAAGCCACCTAACATCCATTTCCAAAAATACACTTATTTTTCTACTTATAATCACTTGAAACTACCGTTCCTGACCGGTCACGTTAGATTTCGATGTAAACTAAAAGTTCTATGCTTAGAACTACGTAAAAATGGTAAAAACACTGTTTTCTTTTCCGCATGGCTAAAGACACAGGAGTCGTGTCATTTAGTCGTATGGCGCTTGGCACGGCAGCCGTGTCACGGTAATTTTGTTCAACGCCAGTTAGAAGTTTGCAAAATTAGACATCGCAACGAATCGATTAACTAGGTGATGTTTTAACTACTGTCAGGCAGAAATATAAGTAAACTTATATAAATAACGTAGGTATTGCATAAAATCGCTTATAATTGGTAGGTGAAACGCTGATACTGCCGTACTCTTGTACTTAGTATTTTTAGACGCGAAACCATTGTAATGAGTGAAATTAGACTTTTTATATGTTTTCTGAACTACCTAGGTTGTGACGCAGCCCTTTTTATCTGATAAGTTCTTTTGAAACACAGCCTGTAAGCGGACAAATCATTTCACGCTCTCGACAAGTCAAGAAAACTTTTAAAATGTACAATTTTTTTTTTTTTACAATTGTTTTTATAAATATGAATAATTATTATGTAATCACAGCCGATTTAAATCACAGCAAATCACAAGATTCAAAATCCTATCGAATTTCAATGGTAAGTGTGTTCTCTGTACTTTTTATTTTATAATAATATTTGTTTTTTTATCATTTTTTTTTTGATCGCAAATTTAACGTTGAATATAATAAAATTTAAAGAAGATAACAATATTATTGTGATTGAAGGTCGAATCACATGATTGGTAGTAGAGCGTCTGATGGCACTGATTTAAAAAAATGCTACCAAATTGCTACCTTTTCTAACTTATTGATCAAAGATTTCGTATACCTATAATCAACGCGTCGATCGCACCGCGGAACACTTTACGTACCTATACTTAGTAGTGATCTGATGTTGCGCTCTTCTGGTTTCCAAAGAGTTATAGCTTAAGCATCCCAAGAGAAATCTGGTCGGATACAAGGGTGATACCCTAACTTATATTTGTAGAGGTACATAAGGAATGCTTTCTGCTTTCTATAAGGGAAGAGCATTTTTTCGTATGGATTCCAGACACAAGAACTTGCCTCAAGCTTGCTCCGAACCAAAGTACTGAATAGGAGCCTGAACGAGTTCACTCATAAAATCAGTGATCATCAAGAGTATTTCTCAAAACAAAGCCGAGTCTCCGAAAGGATTCCGTAACAACAGTAGTAGCAATGTGGTCATGAAACGTTAGCTTCCGGTCGAATGTGACTCCCAAATCCATGCCACATTCGGCCAAAAGTCCGTAACGGAGCACTTAGTGAAATTAAATTCCATTTTCCTTCATTTTAAAACGGGTGTTTTCACGTAGTACCGGTATATTGGTGAAGAGGTATCGACACTGTTTCGACTCAATTTCGAGTCTTCATCAGGTTTCGATATGCACTATGATCATCAACATCCGTTTTAAAATGAATGATATAGTTCACGAGTTTTATTAGTAAAATTCCATTTTATTATCAATGTTCTATTGGCAAACTGTATCGATGTCTCGCTGTATAATCCTCTAAATGTAATACATATTTAAATCGTCCGCGTAAAAGAGGCCTATAGACAAGAAAAAGAGTAGTAGAGTTCTCTGTGATAGAGCTCGTTCGGAGAAGGACTACCAACATACCTATTTCTGCCGCCAAGCAGTAATGCTCGCATTGCTGGGTATGGTTGTCAAATGATTATCCGGTATAGGGCTAGGCTAGGATGTCATTTTATCGATGAGTAAATGATAAAAATCGATGCTCGATACCTCCTCCATCTATATCCAAATTTCACTTTATTTACACCCACAATGCGACTTGTTGGGTTAGTAAACTCTGGATTTTAGTAGACTCACTCTGAATTAACGTTTTATTATTTTGTATTTTATTGCATTGCGATGGTATGGTTTCCGGTAAAATTACTGGCACATGAGGCTTTAGATCTTAGCCTCAAGGTGGCAACCCGCGAGTGATACCTCTGGTATTGCAAGCGTCCATAGGCTGCGGTAACCGCTTACCATCTTGTGGGCCGTACGCTTAGTTGCCACTTCAGTTGTATAAAAAAAAAAACTTAGGTACCTAATCTAGAGGTAATTTAGATTGCTAAGAGAAGATAAGGAAATAGTTACTATATTAAATTTTTTAGTGTTCGCTTGTTATGTTCTACTTCCGTTATCCCTTCTCATGAAGTTGCGTCATGGCCACTATGGCCAGGCTTCACGATCACGACCGTAAGATGAGACGTAAATAAATCATTTACATACTTAGGTACCTAAGAATTTATTACGGACCGATCTGTGTAGGTACTTACTTTTTATTTGACGACCGATGTGGCGCAGCAGGCGCAGGTCCGCCTGCGACGCGGAGGTTGCGGGTTCGATTCCCGCCTCGGGTCAAATGCTTGTACGATCTACAAATATTTGTCCCGGGTGTTCTGGGTATTTTCTATATATAATACAAAATATCTATCTATGTATTGTATTGTATTAAGTATATTATCAGTCATCTAGTACCCATAAACACAGCACTGTTTAACAGCAGCTTACCTTGGGACTAGATGATGCTATGTGGATTGTCCAGCATTATTTATTTATTTATTTACTTAATTATTCTTTTTTCTATATTGTCCCACTGCTGGGCAAAGGCGTTCAGGGCGATGCTCTGGTTGCCCCGCTACTGTAGCGCTTCGGGAATGTTCGCAGAATAATGTAGACTGTCCGTACATCCGACACTGTTGTAATAGGCATGTCTCTATTGACATCGGTTAGGTCCTGACCGATGCCAGTGGGAAAATGCCTAACATAGGTAGGTAACCGCTGTGTAATATTTATTTTGTTCATTAGGTATCTTCTCCCGTGGACCCGAAAAAGCCGGTATTTTTTTATCACGGTGAGAGTCCAGTGTGGGATGGTAGCAGCAACAGCCTTTACTTCGTGGACGTGCACAAACAAAACGTACATCGTCTGGATTACATGTCGGGGAATATCTACACAAAGCATATTGGTAAGTTGCTTTACCCCTTTTTTAAATATTTTGTTTTCAGCAAATTACGAGGCGGTCATGTCCTATCTTATCTTATCTTATCTTATCTTATACAGTGCCCTTCAAAAAACAATGTTTGCTATCTCGTCATCATACGTAGAATAATCGCACTTGAAAGAATTTCTTTGGGAATTTTTACGCGGCAATGCAGCAAGTTTTTTTTGTCATCTTACCACATAGTATGTAGGTACGTCAACAGTTTTTTTGTTTATATTTTGTACCTATCTATGTACGAGGTAGGTAAGTACCACCACTGTATCTGTATAAGTATTAAATTTGTGATTAGTGTAAATAAAAGAATATCTTTACTAACTTGCACAGGATACGGACAAGTGAACGTTGTGTCGCTCGTAGCTAACAGCTGCCGTCTGTTAGTGGCGGTGCGTTCAGCTCTGTACCTCTTCAACTGGGAAGTAGCAGGTGATGCTGCCCTGCGTCTTCTGACTACGGTAGACCAGGGACTGCCTGACAATGTCATCAACGAGGGAAAACCAGACGCGCATGGCAGGTTTTGGGCAGGTAATCTATCCATCCGACTATTAATCTAATAGGTAGTAGTTTATATGCGATGTAACTACCTACGTCTGTCTGGAGACCAACCATGAACTCTTATAACGATTCAAATGAAAACCTAAACTAAATTGACAAAATTTTTTATATCAATTAGACAATCATGTCATGGTACAAGATTTTTTGACAGTTTTGGTAGTTTAGGCTATAAGAGTTCATGGTTGGGCCCCAACTGAACCGCCAACCAAACCGATTTGAATGTAATTTAGCACGATAGTTTCAAGTGTGATAAGGATATAAGCTACTTTTTAAGTACCCGTCGCCTGCGAAAATAAATGCATCATGCAAACTTTTTGATATCTCTACCTTGAGTTGCGGATTCGATTTCCGTTGCGAGACGAGTGTTTGCATGAGCTACGAATATTTTGTTTCTGGTTGTGTTGTGTTGTGTGTGTAGTACCATCAATATTTTTTTTTTTTTTGACTAATATCTATCAAAAAAAAAATACCTACTTGTATTATAGGTTACATACGTAACTACCACAGAAAACTCTTGTTTGGGATCAATTTCTGTGATCAGGACCATGTATGAGACTGTATATTGGTTTAGTGTCTTATGTGATCAGCAATAAAAAAAGCTTCACTTTTATCCTCACAGGAACGATAGGCCCGCAAAATGGCGACGATGTCGTCCCGGACAAGGCGACATTTTACAGCGTAGCACAAGAGTCCCTCACGCCTCGCGTCCAGTTGCGGCCGATCACTATATCCAACGGACTCGTGTGGTCGCTCAATAATTCTGTTTTGTACTATATCGACTCGCCCACACAGAAAATTGAAGCATTCGATTTTGACCTTTTGAAAGGAGAAATAAGTAAGTTTTACGTTCGTAAGTGCACGTGTCGTCGTCTAGCCTTGCTAGTTTGTTAGCAAGCTTGGCTGGATTCGACCAAGTTCTGGAATAACTATTCCGCGGAATAAGAAATGTCAAATACAATGAAACTGTCAGTTTACTTGCGAATAACTACGATTTACTCGGAGAATAGCTTCTATTCGAGTTTGGTCGAATCCAACATAAGTTGTTCTTTAGCAACTTTCTGCTGGGTTCATAAAATAATGGGGTGTGTGTGGCATTTACATCTAAGCCTTTCAATGCTTAGTCCGTGCTCCGTAATTATCGGTAACGGCTTTTACAGTTGATAGGCTAGGTATGCTTTATATGAAGCATGACATTTTTGTAAGTTTTTGTTGAGTGTTAACGATTTTTTTTATTTTTTTTTGTTTAACGCGTAGTACTCATATTTGCAAAGTCCTCAGTTGACTGCTTTTTTTTTATTTAATTTGGTTGATCATGTAGAATTAAATTGTATTGTTATCAGGCGGGCGGCGTACGATAATTGATATTTCGGAGTATGGATACGAAGACGCGCTACCCGACGGCATGACGATAGACAGCAAGGGGCACCTGTGGGTCGCGATCGTGTTTGGAGGCGCTGTAAGTATTACGAACCTTGGACTGATGAGAGATGAGGATTAGTTGAAAATTCATTTATCTTTTTGATAGGGTAGGTCATTCTCAAGTCAACGCGTATAAATACAGGTACCTAGTTAAGTACTAATTTTCTTTATGGTGGTCATACCCACGCATAACTTGTATCTGATCAAGATCTATTTCGTTGTATGATTAATTACCGTGTCGTGGTCATGATGGTTCCTACATAACGTACCCATAGCGACCTTTATAACTTTTAATCAGGATCCTAAGAGTTTTGTTACCTACCTTTTTTTTTTTTTTATACAACTGAAGTGGCAACCAAGCGTACGGCCCACAAGATGGTAAGCGGTTACCGCAGCCTATGGACGCTTGCAATACCGGAGGTATCACTCGCGGGTTGCCACCTTGAGGCTAAGATCGAAAGCCTCATGTGCCAGTAATTTCACCGGAAACCACACCCTTCACACCGGAACACAGCAATGCGAGCATTACTGCTTGGCGGCAGAAATAGGTATGGTGGTAGTCCTTCCCCGGACGAGCTCTATCACAAAGAACTCTACTACCTACCTATGTCAAATAATAACTGACATAAAAATAAAATAATAATAATAAGAGCAGCATCATAATTATAACAGGATCCTTATAAATATCGAATATCGATCTTCAGCAACGTTAGCATATGACCATCTACTTAGGTACCTATCTAAACTACTAGCTCGACCATAAAATCTTACGAAACTATTTATTTTCCAGGTTCTACACATTGACCCTGACGCCAGACGAATAGTATTCACTTACCGGATGCCCGTAACTAAAACTTTATCCGTGTGCTGGGGCGGTCCGAATCTGGACGAGTTGTTTGTAACCACATCGCGAGAACACATCGATCTGAAGACCGAACCGCTGGCGGGAGCTATCTTTACGATACAAAATACAGGAAGTCGGGGAGTGCCATCCTATAAGTTTAGATTCGATAATGCTGATTTATATTAATACCTAGTCTAATAGGTAGTTAAAAGGAGTTTGTTAGCATGTAGAAAAATAATTTATAAACAAATTAAAATATATAAGTATATTACGGATACATAATACATAATTATGAAATTAAAAACGCTTCCGTTAAAAACTGATCTATATCACTACCAGACGGAAGCGTTCTCAACAGGTTAAATGATAAGTCGGTACCTTGTTAAATTTATTTTTTCGTGACATTTATTTTGATAAATTAGGTTTGATTATTAGTGGAGCCGGGCCTAGGTCCTTTGTAGGGGTCTAGATATTTAGATATTCAATAAAGAAACCATTTTAAGCTGTTTATTTAATTTATTTTAGCTTATTTTACAATCTTATGTAAGTTTATCTTTGTGAAGGAGTGCAACACAATGCAAAACAACATGGCGGGTTTAACGAACAACTGGGTTATTAGGTACTGTCAAAGTCAAGATGCGTCACGAACATTGGCTAATAGCTGTCATGGCGGACCTCCAGTGTTCCCGTTTTAGGAAACTCAACACAACAAAAATTTTTCATATAGAACTTTGTTTGTCTACATAAAAATAAAATTGTATTATAATGTTAGTTTTATATTTTTTTACAATTTCTCTATGGTGTTACTAAGACTTAGGCCACTATGAAATTGGTTCTTTCGGGAATTCCTTTCTGTTCTAGTGCACTCCTACACATCCCGTCAATTTCAGGGCTCTCGGACTAAGTAAAGCAACAATTTGATATAACTTTGTCTCTTCTAATATTACTTTCTTTTGCCAACTCTATTTTTATAACTAGTATTACCCGAGTTGATTCCTAAAAGTGTACTATAAGCTAGTTCAATTTTGAATCGTGTAAGATTTATCGTATTTATAAAACTAAATTTCGCTTTGCACAATGTGGTGCTTAACATCAGGCAGGCGCCTTGTCTTGTCACTTGCTGACATAAAAAAAAATGTAACGTGATTTTTATGATTTTTGCTAATGGAACAAGGTATAAGTATAGAACTGTGATGAAAATAAAGACTTCAAAATAAATAATGATATAATTTATTATATGAATACAACCAGAGAAATTTAACAAGAAATTGTATAACATTTTAGAATCTAATAACGCAACATTACAACAGCGAGACGACTAGAAGATTGTGACCGATTTGTGTGTAGAAAGGACACATGCAAGAGACTCAAACAATGATTGCTTTTCAACTATTTCCCAGTAGGTACTAGCACAGTACGCACAAACACATACACACGCATATGGTTCAATTGTATGTGATATGATATTAAACGTGCTTCTTCCGAATTGTGCCACTTCTACACAACTCGTTAACTGACAACATTCAAAATATTTCCACTAAACAACTTAACAATAAGTCATCAAAAGTTATAACACCGAAACACTTTCAAAATTCGATACACGTTTAAATACATCAAAACACTGGAGAAGACACTGATATAGTAATTTGCTTGCTTAATTAAAATAACTGTATAATACTTATACAGAGTTATCATAGGCACATTAGTAGAAAATAACTTGCTTTATATTTTACGTAACATAATAAATACTCGCATTTTATTCAATTCAAATTCAATTCATACAGTTATCTTTAATATACTTTAATAACAGAACAAAATTCATATAGTTATTATATAGGCAAAAATGTTATATTTATTGATAAATTTAGCAAAATTTAGAGATCCAACATCTAAAAGATTATTTAAATATAATTGACCTAAATATTTACCTTTCTTTAGTTAGACGAGAATAAACTTCATACATTTTACTTATTTGTTAACCAAGGTAATGACGATATTTTATATAAACTATTTTAATAATTTAACGGTAATATCATAAACAATTCTATGTTCGCTTCTATCGTATATAAGAGCACTGGCAGTGGTGGCGTTACACTAGTCTATGTGAACGATTTAGATACAATTTTCCAACTATAAAATGTATATAGATTTCAGCAACAGTGAACACACAAACTATGCGAAAAACTATCCAATCTAAGAATATTTTTCTATGCCTAGCCTAAAATTGTTTTAGATTTATGATATAGGACTCTACATACATATAGTCACATTTATGCCATCCTAATTATTAATTTATTTCAACAACTTTGGTTTTTACATAATAATATTATTTATTCTCTAACAGACAAAAAAGCCAGCTACTTAGTTTTGCCAGAGATAGACGAGGCTCTCTTATTTTAGAAATAAATTATTTTACATCAGTTTACGAAGCTAGACGATTACAAAATAATATCTATGATATTTCAAGACGTGAACATTCCATAAAATTCTTGTTACGTGGTGTTACAATTACTGATTTAGGTAATTTTTTTTGAGAATCACATCTTTTTGATTATATTAATCACTAAAAATAAATATGTTTTAATTGATTCTTCAACGAATCCTACAGGAACATTACCTACCTATATTAGGTACAATAAGAATCATGAGTATTTTTAGTTTTCATTTTCTAAGAGGGCATAACGTTTGACGCGACACAACTAAGCCGTTTTCTACAGTTTTTTATCGAACTTTGGTTTTACATCATTTTATACAAAAATAAATAATTTGGCGCTATTGTTTATCAATTTCTATAACTTCATTAAACTTTGCAAATACTATTATTATCAACGACTATTTTCTAGCAACACAACAATATTCTGATTTAAAATTTACACATTACATACGTAACTACTTACCATATTTACATTAACCTATTTTATATTTCAAATCGAAGCGTTCGGGCGGATAGGTTAATAAGTATTAGCTTCGTCTAAACCACACATTTCTTAGATTGTAATGCGCTGTCTGGACTTATAAAAAGGGATTCATTTAGCAACAACTGGTGCAGCGTTGCCCAATGAAATCATAGGGTCTAAATTGTTATGTGACTATGTGACTACTCAGCAAGTCTGCACCCCGTATTATAGAACACTAGCCGATCTGCCCCAGCTTCGCACGGGTGTAATGAAAACTTAAGCACACGCGCGGAGCCGGGCGGGTCGCTAGTAACAAATATAGCCCATGTTACTCAGGGATAATGTAACATTGTAATGGAAAAATCGGACCATTAGTTTTTGAGTTTATTTGTAACAAACAAAAGTACATATCTTCTCTCTTTATAATATTAGTATAGATTATACCGAAAATTTGTTAGAGGCCACAAAGTGCAGATGCCAAGAGGTTACATAAAATAGGCTCCTGGTTTCATAATAACTAAAACTAAATCTGGCCAACACTGGATCCATAAAATAATACCAGTCATACTGGCCTAGCAAAGCTTACAACCGAAAACAGCCTAATTATTTCATAAGGACAACCTACAATTATACTACACAATAAAACTAAGCAAAGCCTTACCCTTACAAATCCCATGAAATACCTTGCCCTGCCAAAGATTGCCGACCAAAATTTAAGTACTACCGTGTCAAGAAACATGACAACCTACGAACCAGTGACGCAGTACATGACACACGAACACTAAGGGCCTTATTCATAATCTTATTTCAAACCTCTGTTAGTTAATGTGTCTTTCAAATCTGTCATATACTCTGGTCATTTACATAAGTATGACAAGGACAGACAATACTTAGTAAGCCTCTGAAATGAAAGTTTTTTTTACACAGGCATGACTGTTTTTGATCACTTTCTAGACTATGCACGCACATGCTGAGGCTGAAATCCGTCGCTGTCTGACAACCTGTACAAAATAGAGCGCCATTTTTCATCAGTGGACTGTATGAACTGTTATGTATTTAATGACTGTGTACAACTTTTGTACTTGAGTGGAGAAAATAATATTGATTTGATATAGTTATTAGTTCTATTTATCTGGACCTTAGGTTCGTATTCAAGAACAAAACTCAAGCTCAAAACGACACTCACGCATATATTTTTGACAGTTTTCATAGAATACATTTTTCATATCGATGCTCGAGTCACGATTCACACTTAAGTATGGTTCTTGAATACGCGCCTTAATGCTTGTACACAATACTGCGATGCGACGTCGCATCGTAAGAATCTACGAGCTCACACAACGCATCGCAAGAACTTGCGAATTGATTCGCATCGCGCATTCTTGCAATTTTACGTGACATTTGTTGACGACGGAATGGTCTACCGAATAGTGGAAGGGAGACGTCTTGTCGCAGTTTTCTGCGATGCGAATTCACGCAAATGCGCATCGCGCCGATTCGCAGTTTTGAGTACAAGCCCTTATTGTTCCTTAGTGTTGGAGTGGCCAAACTTGTGTCTGGGCGCGATAAGGCCGCTCATCATGTCGAAGGTGTTGCCGTCCGGCGTGAGGCGCAGCTCGCCCTGCCCCGTGTGCACCAGCAGCCAGCCCGCGTCGTCCACGCCGCTCACCGTGCCGGGAATTATAGCGTCCGAATCCGCAGTTTGCACTTTGATTTCCTCGTTTCTGTGGACCAATCGACATGATAAACTTATGCCCTTATAAAAAAACTGTAATTTCAGCGTGCTAAGTATTGTCTTTCCTTGTTATTCTTATGTCAAGTAACAAATACGATGATATATTTGAAATAAAAACTCATTAACTAACAAAGGTTGAAAGTACGTTTATGAATAAAACCCAAAAAATGTAATTTTTCGAGGATTTATTTAATTTGCTACATTTTATTTTTATGAGGTTCGTTACTCGACAACCACTGATCAATTTGGCTGAAATTTTAAACATTAGCGACGCAGGAGGTTGCGAGTTCGATTCCCGCCTTTTAACAAATGTTTGTACGATCTGCAAATATCTGTTCCGGGTTTTCTGAGTATTTTCTATGTTATTAAAAAATATCTATCTATGTATTGTATTGTATATTGTATCTATATATTGTATCTATGTATTGTAGATGATGCTGTGGATTCTCCAGCATTATTTATTTATATTAACGAAGTCCCAGGCAACAGATAGTGAGTATATTAATGTACAATGGTGATGCTTACGTATGTAGCCAGTATTGGTAGTACTGCTCGCGGAAGGCGTCCAGCCCTCCGTCCGTGGCCATGTACTCGAGGATGCGCTCCAGCTGCGAGCAGTAGCGCGCTAGGAAGCGCTCTATCGTCATAGCTTGCAGCGCTGTGCCGTGCCGTTTGTTGTGTTCCACTATGATATCGTTCACGCACGTTGTCGGCACGTTGTTGGATATGTTTACACCTGTACCTGTAAACGGAAAACTGGTATCATTTTTCAGCCGTAATGATGACTGATCATCATGACACTTTCTAATGATCCCACTGCTGGGACACTGGCCTACTCTCTAGCAAGAGCGTTTGAGTTTTAATCCACAACGCGAAACTAATGCGGATTGGTGGATGGCACAAGTTTTTTTGATCTTGAACATGAAGAATTTCTCACGATGTTTTTGTTGATGATGCCTCAAGCTGACGTCACGGCGTACTGTCATCGGCACAGCGGCAACTTCAATCCTCTACAATAATTCGTATTCACGCTCCTACATAATCTACACCTCTAATCATCATCATGACAGCCTTCTAATGATCCCACTGCTGGGACACTGGCCTACTCTCAGGCGAGAGTGATTGGGTCTTGGACGCGGACCCAATGCGGATTGGTGGATGGCATCTCTAATAAAAATTATAATTACTGTAAAACTAAATTTTTAAAATCAGAATCTTTAAAATAATACGCTATTCAATCTATGCCTCTACATAACAATCTTGGATAGTAACAGTGTCCAACCTAAGCACACACTGCAGAAAGGGCAGGTTGAGATGTTTGCGTGGTCTGCAAACATTTGTTGCGTGCGGTACTACCTAACTCATCATAGTGTTGCATAGATATCATTGACTTACCAATAACTACGATGACGTCATTGCCGATACAATTCGCCGTTGTGATGATACCGCCTATTTTCACTTCGCGCCCGTAGTAGATGTCGTTAGGCCATTTTATTCTGGAAAGATTATACATAATTCAGTTATATTTGTAACAGGATTAGGTGGTAGTTTTTTAAGTTTTTTCGAATAGTTTTTTTGAGGCTTTCAATTATAATGAACTGGCAAAGAGGGCCGGGGGTACGGAGAATTGGTAAAGTAAGTAAGTTCGTGTGAGTCAGTGGCCAACTCTAGTGACGGGAATCAATAGGCCGCCTGAAGGCCTTCATCATAATAATAATTATAACAGGTAAAGACAGCAAAAACAAATGAAACTTTGAATGTGCGGATGAGGTAGCGGGGAGTTCCATTAGCGACTATTATATATAAACAGTCAAATCAAAACCTCAAGAGCTCAGCAATAAAACAGTATGGTACATACCTGATATCGAGGTGTTCATAGGCGGGTAAGGATCGTATGGCACGGACCACTGCTAATGCTGAAGCGTGCTGTATGAGTGGCAGAGACGGAGTTATTTTCATCCATACCTGGTAAATAATAGTATTGGTCGAATATGGGCCTAAAACAGCACGCTCCACTAGGAAAATAGCTATTGTTTTCACATTCTGACAAATGCGATGCAGGGGCGTGCAGTTTTAGACTGGATGATCTCTACTAAAATCTGTTTTTTTTTTTATACAACTGAAGTGGCAACCAAGCGTACGGTCCACAAAATGGTAAGCGGTTACCGCAGGCTATCGAAATTAATTATAAAATTAAAATCACGATAGCCAAGATCCTCTGGCAGAACTATAACTATAGCTCGCCCGGTGGTTACCGCGATGCCACAGAACAGTTTTAAGAGTAGTAGAGTTCTCTGTGATAGAGCTCGCCCAGGGAAGGACTACCACCATACTTATTTCTGCCGCCAAGCAGTAATGCTCGCATTGCTGTGTTCCGGTTTGAAGGATGTGGTTTCCGGTGAAATTACTGGCACATGAGGCTTTCGATCTTAGCCTCAAGCTGGCAACCCTCGAGTGATACCTCTGGTATTGCAAGCGTCCATAGGCTGCGGTAACCGCTTACCACCTTGTGGGCCGTACGCTTGGTTGCCATTTCAGTTTTATAAAAAAAAAAGTAAATTGCGCATTACCAACGGCTAATCAGGGCAGGTTGGATCCGTGGCACTATACCTGGAGGGATATGGCGGCCTGGCCGTGCGGCGTGATCCACTTGTTCCCGGCGCGGCCGCACGGCGCGAGCTGCCGGCGTGCCACCGCCGCCACGCCGTGCGCCAGCGCCGCGCCGCACACGCGGCTCGTCGACACCACCACGTCGCTGTACACCACCAACCGCCCGAGCGCGCTGCTTGTTAGGTTCTGCGGATTACATCGAACATTGCTTTAAAGGACAATAGACATGATGAATGATTTTTAAAACTGTTCTATTGAGTTCAGAAGTTTCGACTATATTATGCAAAAATAACTTACTACCGTTTTGACGACCGATGTGGCGCAGCGGGCGCAGGTCCCCCTCCGACGCAGAGGTTGCGGGTTCGATTCCCGCCTCGGGACAAATGTTTGTACGATCTACAAATATTTGTGCAAATATTTGTGCCGGGTATTCTGGGTATTTTCTATATACATATAATAAAAAATATCTATCTATGTAATGTGTTGTATTAAATATATATCAGTCATCTAGTACCCATAAATCCAGCTCTGTTTAACAGCAGTTTACCTTGGGTCTAGATGATGCTGTGTGGATTGTCCAGCATTATTTATTTATTTATTTATTGCAAAAAATTTTGATCAAATATTACCAATCTCGCATCTAATATAAAAATAAATATAGTTTTTATATTCCATCAATTCTTTTTCATAAGGTGAACACATAATTTTAGAGATTCTTGGTTACAGTCATCATGCCTACTGTTTGAATTAGTATATCATCTCATGATTTTTTTTTTTTTTGACAAGACAATCAAGGCGCCCACCTGATGTTAAGCACCAAGCCTGACTATTACAGATGCAGTGCCACCCAAAGCTTAAAGTGATACTAAATGTATACTACTACTAGGGATTACAAATAGCCTACATGGGCAGGCGAACGATCTTAGGCTGCTTTATCAACTTACATCAAAGTAATCAACAGTAGAGAAGTGTTCGGGGCACTCGTAGACATGGACCGGTAGAAAGGTTTCGGACGGTGGCTGTTTCGGCGTCTCTCCTCGCATGCACCACTGCACAGTGATGCCATCTAGCGGCTGGATGCGGCAACCCTCGGAACTAGCCGCGCACCACCGCTCCACGAGTTGCATCTTATGCTGTGATACAAGAAACATTTATGTAAGCCGTTTGTTTGTTTGCGTTTGTTGTGCGTTTTTAGATATTTGGGAAATAGCAAAAGTAAAATAATTCAAATCAATGAAAATTTAAAAAAATAATAAAATATTAAAAGAAATATTTTTTTTGAATAATTGAAATATTAAATAAAAAAGCTAAATGATAGAATTTAACGTTTTTAAAACAAGTGAACAAGTCTAGCTTCGCCACACGTCATGTCTTGCGACAGCTTGTATTTTTAACCACCACCAAAGTGTATGTGTGTACAAGCACTTTGGTGGTGAGTGATATAAAATGTTTTTATTTTATTCGTTGGTGTCGCGAGTGGCCTGTATGCGGCGAGCTTTAAAAGCGATCGTCGAACAAAGCGGAGCGGAGTCCACCATTCAAATTATTTAAAATTGCACAACTGTAACAAATATGACGTAGTTTTGACACCTCTCCGCTTCTGTGAATAATCGCCATAATGCAAAACGAAAATGTCTGCGAAGAAAATTCTTAGGTTTCTTAAATTCTGTGGCTGTTAGTCTGTCTTTTAGTAAACCGTTTCTTGGATAGCTTTTGATAAAGTTAAAGTAAAACGAGCGTACAATAACTTGATATACAAATAATTTAAAATGAAAAGCATGCATAATAAGCGCCCCAAATAATTAGCAAAAGACAAAGAAAATAATTCAGAAAATAAAATTCGCCTAGTGTCACTCCAAATCAGCCAAGTCAAACTCATGTTAATCTACTATCTAATAATTAATAATAATATAGTTCGATATTCGAACACTGTTGTGACAGCACTGGACACTGAACAGTGTTGTCTTCATTTTCTCAAGAAGATTAAAAAAAATAGTTAACGTATTTTTAGGTAAAACTATTTCTAGTTATACAATAGCCAATATTAGGGCGTCACACATATTTTGCTATATTTAGTAAAGAGCCAATACTTAGTCTATGAGAGCGTGCAACAATTTTTATACGACATGTAAAAGTTATTTATAAGCGAAGCTGCAAATAAAGTGGGAGATTTCAATAGTGTAATGTAAAAAAAAACTGTTATTTTTCGGGGGCTGCCCTAATTTCGCGCTATAATAATAAATATGATTTACACTGACTCATACGAACTTACTTACTTTAGTAGCAAAGTCAGTGCTGACCCGCTACTGACCCAATGTAAAAGCTGTCGTGTCAGTACTAACTTCAAATTTTTGCGTACTGACCCGCGAAAGTCAGTTCTCAAAGTCAGCACTAACTTCATTTGGAGTAACTGACCCAATGTAAATCGCACTTATTGATCGAATAGCTATTGAAATCTCCCTGCAAAGCAATATAAAGTAAACACACATAGTTTCGAAGCGTGGTGCGTCTCACCGGCCATCACACCGTCACGTGGCCGGGGCCGGCGCTGCCTGCCCACGCCCCCTAAGACAACATCCTACGTCACTCTTAATACCTAAGATATAGAGGTGAATTTTCAATGAATGTGAACACTTTGTATTCTAGGATGAACTAACTGAAAAGTTTCAGTAGGTAAGGTACACAATATTTTAGAATCCGTTTAGAACTATTTGAAAGTAAGCACCAAGGTTATACAATTTTCAAATATTGCACTTTTATAATTCAGGTTCATTCGTTCATTCGTTTATTCATTCATTCATTATTATAAATGTCCAAGTTTGTGATGTTTTGATGCTGCATCAACTGAACGGATTTTGATGAAAATGGTTTTTTTTTTATTTGATAGCTCCGAGAACTAGTTAAGTCTCAGGAGTAAATAATTACTCGTGCCACATACACCACATCTATTCCTGTCAGAGTCTGGGTGTTTCTAAAAAATGTATTTGTGTATTCTGTCAGTAATCTGGTTCATAAGGTACAAGCTTTACCTAGCTTGGGGTTGGTGGTGATGTGTCAAATATTCGCGGAATATTAGTTCTGCGCGTTTTGATGCGTACTTAAATATATATTAGTAGGTACGGTAGCTATTGTTTTTTTTAATGTGTCAAATCTATCATCGTCTTTGTCATTCATTCATTCATACACATTGATCATTGTTGTCATTAGAATACAAAGTGCCTTGTGAGAGTCAAGAGTGAATGTGGATCGTGAAACCAAATGACGGTGTTCTCTAAAAAGCTTCAACCTATTCTATTCTATTCAGTCTCATCATACACAATACAGATTTTTTTGTATAAAAATTATAGATCAGGGAACCTAAGTCCTTATCGCAAAGATAAAGCAATATTCTAGATAATGATGATGCAGTTTAATGAAAAGATACTTGTAAATTGTTGCAAATATTGGACACCAGCACTGTACGCCCGTGTCTGTCCCTTTGTATGTATGTACGCTAAAATATTAAACAACACACGCAACGGATTTTCCATTTTTCTTCAGGTAACATTACGATTAGATAACATAAAATTTGTATCTGAACCACACCATATTTGCAACTATTTACCAGCAGTTATAAATACCTACATACTGTAACAGTAAATCACGCTCACCACATGATTGCCCAGAAAGAATCCCCTAGTGTAGTCGACTTGCGTGATATCCACGGGCGCTCTCACGTGCAGCCCGAGAATATCGCCCAGTATCTTATGAACTATCTCCAGGCGGGCCTCGTTCGACCTTCTACCTTCCTCGCCCAAGTAGTCGCTCGGGTCCGCTTCTAAATGTATCTATAAGTAAGTAAATATATCAGTGGCTAACTCTGCTGAAGGAAGGTTAATAGACCATGGCTACCATGGCCTAGCAACTTTATTTATTTAAAAATATAAAAAAGGCGGTGCTGTTTCTTTAATGTGCTCACCAAAGAACGGAAGTGTTCAATTGAATTTTGGGTGGTGGAATGGTGGGCCAGCGAACACAGCTTTAATTATTTACTTAATTATACGTCACGTCACGAGAGCTTCAAAAAAGAGTAAATTTATTATTATAAGTAAATTTTTAGTCAGTGATCAATAGTGACTGGTGACCGAGTTTGTAGGCCGCCTAAAGGCCTCCGTCATGGCCTAACAGCTTACCTGTGAGAATATAGCAATGCCGCCATTGGTGAGGTCCGTGGCTTGCAGCAGAGAGGGCGTGTTCCACGTCTCCTCCGAGGCCAACACTTGGATGTCGAGCTCGTGGCCCGGGTGACCCGTGTACTTGGACGGCCTGGATATACAAGCATAGTAAATACGCATAAGGATAGCCTGTTAGATGAATCTACTATCGTATCGTCTTTGTATCGTATGCTGTCAATATTTACTTATTTAATGGTGCCGAAACATGGATAAAAAAATATTTTTTTTTATTTAAAGAAAAAAAAAAGAATTGTCGATAACATACATTCATAACAGCCATGTTACGATACGACGGCGATACGATTATCTAGTAATGTTCTCTTTGTACACGTATAAAAAAATATACAGGGTCATTCATTATCAACCTGACAAACTTAAGGGATAGGTTCCACACATAAAAAAAATATATATGTAAGTACCTATAATTTTTTTTTTATGTATATTTTGTCTAAAAATCCCAAGTAAACAAAAAAAAATCGATTACGTTTTTCCGCTCAATTATTATTTATCATTGTTGGGAATTGAGTTAAGCGTCGTAATAATGAAATATTCGAGATTGGCGCCCCATAGCGGGTCAAGGACGCGCAGGTTATTGACACGCGGTTCATTGACGCGCGGGTCACTGACACTATTACAATTTCTAACAAGGATAACTATTTTTTAAGCAGAATGATGTAATTTTTTTTTATATATAAAAAAAGTTTAGAAAAAAAAAGTACAATTTTTTTTTTTATGTGAGAAACTTACCCCTTAAGTTTGTCAGGTTGATAATGAATGACCTTATATACTTACTTACTTATTGAAATATAAACCATGCATTGAGTTTTAAAAACGGTAAGAAAATGTTTCGTTCATGATATGATTTAGGATTTCTTAGAGGAGGATATTTAAAAAAGTTTGACAATAAAATTACTGAAACACAATGCAAGTAAAAAAAAATTAAAACAAGTTTAAAAAAAGGTTTTTTTTTATGTAAGTATGGCATTTCAACCATGCACAAAAAGCATGTTTAATAATGATTCTTGTGCCATAAAATTTCAGTGGGTACAAGCAGTATTATGTAAAAATATGTAGCAGGAAGCAATCCATTTACTAAATTCTTGATTATGTACAATGTAGGTACAATTATAAGCTTTTCTAACAACTTTATAACATCCTACAAAAAGTACAATTTCGCGTACCAACAAAGATTAGCTTCCAGACTTGCTCTGCAAAATTCATAAATTGAAATTAATTTGTAAGCTCACGTTATATTTTACATTCTTTAGCTTCAAGCCAAAATGATACTTACTGTCTATCACTTTCGGTCGAGAATTGTTTCTTGGCAGGAGAAGCTTGGTAGCAAAAGATATGGTGCTTCATCTTAACCGACTTCCACTTATCATAAGTAAATTGAACTAATTCATTTTCGCGAACCTGAAAAAATTCGATAAATTACAATAGCACTATATCACTATCACTGTGTTAACATGTCTCACATCGTATTTCTTTTTTTATCACAAAATATAAAGATATTCATTATATATTCTATTAAGTGTTTTAAATATTAATCATCAAGCCTTGTAGAGCCTACGTCAGCAGTCTTGTAGTGTGAATGTCGGAATTCATAGGGAATATGTCAGCAGTCTATAAAGTGCGTACGATCGTAATCGTGTATTGCAAACGTCGGTAGTCTTATAAGACGAACAACATCAGCAGTTGATTAGTGATTATGTAGGCAATTTTGTATTACCTACTTTACTCAGTAATCTTGTAAGAAGAATGTCAGCAATCTAATATTGCGTAATTTAATCTGAAATCTTGAATTGGGTACGTCAGCAGTTTTAAAATGCGCACGTCATCAGTTTTGTAGGATGATGTCAACAGTCTCAGTGCGTAAGTCGGCAGTGTTGTAGTGCGTACCTTAGCAGTCTTGTAGTGCGTACCTCGGCAGTCTTGTAGTGGGGCAGCACAGCGTGCAACAAATCGGAGCATAGCGCAAGCAACCGACCGCCGTCAAGCAGATGAGCTAGGAGTAGGGGCGCGCCGCGGCCCACGCACCCCGCCACCGCAACCAGCGCGCACCGCCCGCGCCATGCGCCCGACTCGAGCGACTCGCGTGTTATACTGTACAACGTATACCTGAAAACAACTTGCGCTTTGTTGTCTTTGCTTTATTAGAACGTTTTCACATTATCCGACACGACAGTCGAGTATTGTTTACGAACTTTGAACATAACCACGAGAGGTGCAATACTTAATCGCAAAGTTTTGTATACTCATGCTGCAACATATTAAAAGGCAATGTAACGTTGACTCAGTCAATTAATGCACATCATCGCACATATTTGTGCCTCGCACGCTATTTGACAGGATTTTGGGGCTATGTTCGATAGATGCCGACGACAGGCGACATCGTGTCGGACAGTGCGAAACGTTCTTAGGCTGCTACGATGACCACGGCGCCGGCGGCGCGACTGGGGCGGGAGCGTATACAATCCGTATTGTAGAACTAAGCTCTACTAAACTCAAGACTTTTTCACAATTTTACTCTGTAATGTTTTGTACGTTGTTACCACTCCCGCTCCCAGTTGACATCCAGGACGCAGTCTTGTTGAGTTCATGCACTTTTTTGTATTTCATTTTGTGATAAGCCATATACTTTGTGTTTATTTCTAATACCTACACTCTTACACTCTTCAGAACTTGTTTGTTTTAAATGTTTCAATGATTAGTAAGTGGTGAGTAGGTATTTTTAATGCGGCAGCATTAATTCATTCCGTTTTGGTGGAAAAATTCCCAAAGTGCAACTCCGGCAGGGCGCAACGGGATGATGGAGTTTGTATGATAAAAAACATAACGTGGACAAAGTCGTGAAGTAGCCTAGACAGTGGCAACTAATAACTAGTGTTTATGATAACCCTGCTTATGGAGGTTTATGTGTTGTTAGTGAAGCTATTTAAATAGAAAAGCACATTTTATAATTGCAGTATGTGGCCTGTATAGCCTAGAGACAGCTGTTGTACATGATCTCATTTAAAGCTCATTAAGTACATAATAGCTTTTGATAGAGATATTATACCACAGTTTAGTATGAAGGTAGGAAATCAAAAAGTTTTTTAAGATTTAGACAATAATTGGTACCTACACAATGTATTGATTCTGATTATAGAAAGCCATTCAGTCAAAGGTTTTCTAATTAATGCAGTCTACGGCAAACACTTACCATCAGACTGGCCGACTGCCTGTCTGCTGTCTTTAAAAAAAAAACTGTTTTTACTAAGTGGCCAATTGTTAAAATATATTAAACTGCTACAGGCGCGAGAGATTTTGAAACTAATGTATCATGACTGTGTATGGTTTTAAGCTATTTTGTGTAGTAAAACAAATAACACTCACCTATCACAATCCAATACTTTCCTAAGAGAAGCTTCTAAATTGTCCCTAGCAGCTACACTATCTGAATATATCAACACATTTGGTGATTTAGTATTGGCTAATGGACGGGAACATTTCACAGATCTCGGAGTGTTCTGTTGAGAGGTAGAGGCTTTGCTTGTTTGCTCCTTTACTGTTGGATACAAATCTATTTGAGATGACGGCCTTTTTGGCGCTGTAGTGCTGACAACCCTCTTGTGCGTGGTTACAGACTTTATTTGACTCGATATGTTGAGAAGTGAAGTTGAAAGCTGGCTAGTCCCTTTCTTTAGATCCAGTTTCAAACTGGATTTCTTTGGAGTAATATTATGTTGAATCTCAACAGTGACATTTTCTAAAACACATTCCTTGTCATCTGTTTGTGTGGGTGCAAATTGTAGTTCTATTTTTTCTTGGCTATTTGGCATTTCTACAACTTGCTGGACAACTGCTTGTATTGATTTTTCCTCAGGCTTATCTTCATCATCTGCATTGAGAGACTTGGTTGTGTTACAGCTGACATCTGCTAGTGTGATGGTTTTTTTTGGAACTTCTATCACAGTGTCAGTGCTACCATTCATTTGAGCTGTGGCACACCTGACTTCAGACTTGATATCTACAACTTTGGACAGTTTTCTGAGCAATGCTGCATGAACAGGCCAGTGGAAGTTGCCCAGTGGATTTTTAAGGTTGTTTTGAGCATCACTGCGTAAACTTCTCATAGAGATGTCTGTTGCCTTGTTTGGTTCACCAGTAATTATAACAGCTGAAATAAGAACAAAGTTATTATTAATCTGCTGAATGATCATGAAGTCTGAAGATGGTCAAGATTGATAGTTATTATGGAAATCTTTGGGAGAGGGAGAGGCCTATGCCTGTGGTAGTGTGAATGCTTATTGGCTGATATAATCTTGATTAATTCTGTGCTTCATTATCTTTATATTGTCTTTTCAACTGAATTTTGGTTTGCTTAATGAGGTTTGTATTTATATTCATGAAAATAGAGGTAGTGGTACATACTTTGCACACGCACAACTGGCAAATTATGATCAATAACAAACTCTCCACCCACAAAGTTGAACCCAATCACACTAAGGTGCTCAATATTAGTCTTTAGAACTATTGCCAGATGTGTACCAGCTTTCCAAGCTATTGGCTGCCCCATTGACTCCAGCTGAAATTGATAGCAAGAAAATATATAAATCTTGTCAAGACAGGTATGTCATCTTTCATATTTCTATTAGTTTTAATAAATTTTACATTAATACAGTTGTGAATTAAGCTTACACTAATAATGTCCTGTTCACTCCCTTCATGTGGGTCCATCTCACATTCAAACAGCACATCAACATCCAAGTCTGTGACCGGAGACTGTTCACTGGAGCCCAGTGGCAGGCCACCGACGCAAGATACCCAGTCGCTGATCTCAATGCATTGTGTTGGCTTCATACTGCATATTCTTGTTGCATTTGTGTAGTCGAGGAGATCACAGAGATATGCATTCTTTGGATTAGTGCAGAGCTTTGAACTGAGGGTTGGTGTTTCTGTGTATCATAAATAGGTTAAGGATTGAAGGTTTGCTGTGCTAATTGTTGCAGATGTTGCAATAGAATGCCCAATTAGTAAGAATAATTGACTGTTGTCCTACATTATTTGTAACATAAATTGTCATATGGGTGTGAGCACAGAGGTAACTTCTGTGGGTATGAGTTAAAGGGATGGTGTAAGTATAGTATTATGGTTACTATGTGTTCAGTCAGTAACAAATATTTTGAATATTTTGTTCAATGAACTGTAATAACTATTTTAACATGATTATAAATGCCTATGGCCCAAGAATATTTTTTGGATTCATTTATTTCAGTGAATAAAGTGGTGGCTATTAAAATTTTCACTCAGGTCAGTGTCCCAGCAGTGGGAACATTAGAAGGCTGTCATGATAATGTTAATAAAATTTGATTGCAATTTAAAATGCACTATCGACCCACCCCAGCTTCGCATGTGTGCCTAAGCTACTGTATAAACCTTTCTCATGAATCACTCTATCTATAAAAAAAAAACTGTATCAAAATCCGTTGCATACCTAGTTTTAAAGATCTAAGCATACATATGGATAGACAGTCAGCGGGGAGCGACTTTGTTAAGCTATGTAGTGATGGTGTTCAGGTGTTGGCATGGGGCTAAAATTATGTAAGTAAGTAGGTACCTAGGTAATAAAAATACAAGACTTACCAGCGGCGTTTTCAGGAACTTTGCAAAAGGCGACACTTGTGTTGCCGTTCAAGAATTCGAGGAGACGAGCTCGAAACGAGCGGATTCGCCAGGTCTTGATGAAAGTCATTGCGATGTAAATTGGCGTGAACAGCATGATAGCTAACTTGCACGCACCTTGCACTTCTTTACAATAAACACATTTTTTATTGCAGGTATCGTTCGAGCTCGAGACTCGACGGAATTGGGTTATCGATTCTAAAGTCCAGTTCAGGTTTTTTGAATGAAAATTGCTAAGAATATTTCTAAATTATTTTGATGACCTTGTACCTAGTCACGAAAAGCTTATTATACAACTGGAAAAAAACAAAAAGCCATAGGTACCTCTAACTAGATATTTGTAGTAAACAACCAACCAGCAAATTATTTTACAAATTAAAAATTCGAACAAAAACCTATTACATTTGACCTTTGGTTCTTCTTCTTCTTTTAATTTGTGGCGTCTGACTTTTGGTTCAGGGATGTCTGTCTTGTTGTGTTGTCTGTCAGTCACTTCTGTTGTGTCTGTCCTGTCATGTCACAGATTTTTACTCTTTGGTCACAGGCATGGACGACGCGCCCGCGACGTACAATCAAGGATTTTGGTTTCGTGATAAAAAAAAAAAGTAGGGTTAAAGCACCAGTTATTGGCTACCTAAGCACCTTGGTCAATTTATATTGCTATAGTTTCTTTAGGCGTCATCCAAATGATGTTTTTGTGGTGTTAGTGGGAAAAAGTTCTAATATCATTTTAATAACAATAAAAATAATTAACATTGTTTATAAGATTTTTATATTCATTCAAATAAAAATTGTGTTACTGGCACCCCAGAATTAGTTACTGGCATGTTTGGTTTCAGTTATTGGCTGTAGCATTTTTTACGAAACACAGCAGATTATAGTCATTTTTTTTAAGAAATACAAGGAACATAATTATCGAGTTCTTAGCTCTGGTATAAATGAACTTTTCGAAGCCCTTGTATAAATAATTACAGTATAAAGTTCACCAGACAAAATGAATTAGTATCGGTTTCGGCACAAGTTTATTTCAGGCCATCGGATCTTGAACTGATCTCTGCATGCGGTGGTTACTCAACTGGCCATCTATGCTGTGCTCTTCAGCAAACGTCAGATTGGCGGAAGAAGGCCATTTTCGCCAAATTTGACAAATTATAAATTGAATTGGTAGGTGACTGGCGGTGATGTACATGTATGGTCAGTAACTTAAAACTTAGTTTTTTTCGTTTCTGTTATTGGCTATACCATAATTTAATGTTTTAAAGTAAAAAAATAATAAAATACATTTAAATTAAGATAAAATAACTTAAATAGTAACGAAATATGAATCAACTACAGAGATATGAGGTATGAGACAAGTTTCATTCGAATTGTAGTCAAATGCAATCCTTACCGTTTTCACAACAAAACCCCACCATAGTAGCCGGATTGCCGATTGTCAATAATTTATGATTTTTTTATACGAAATTATTCGAAAGGTGGTACAAATCGGCACAAATATTAAAGCTAAATATGTAAACTATTCTCTAGAATGAAGGGAAATATTGTACTTAGCATCAGTAGCTTTTAAGAAGTGTTTGAGTATGAAGTAGCCAATAACTACTGCCAGCCAATAACTCATTCATTTACCCCTAGTTCCGATTGCTTTGACAGATAGCGCTAGCTGCCATAAGTGAGCGCGTGAGTGGCCCCGTCCGTCTGTTTATGATTGTCATAGTGCTAAGTAATGTCAAAGTCATACTGGGAAAGGTTATCAAAACAAGAAAAAGCAACTCCGTCTAAGGTACTCCGTTTTAGTTTCGTTTCGTGTCAAGAGGAAGGTCCTGCTTGAGGCGAAATATTTTTTGATATTATATAATTTATTATCATAAATTCCTAATCAAATATATCAAACAGACGAAACTAGTGCTACTATTTTTCGTCTGTTTTATACCACAGAATATATATAGCCCCCCCCAGGGCCCACAGGCAGCCGTTCGAAAAGAACCAGGAAAACGAAAATAAACAAAAGATTCGAGTGTGGTGGGTACATGGACGTATATTTAGGGTCAATTATTATCAACCTGACAAACTTAGAAGGTAGGTTCCACACAAAAAAAAAAATACTTGTACGGCACGTGTCAGTGACCCGCGCGTCAACGAACCGCGGGTCAATAACCTGTGCGTCCTTGAACTGCGCGTGTCCTTGACCCGCTACGGGGCGCGCACACTCGAATATTTCATTATAACGTCGCTTAACTCGATTCCCAACAATGATAAATAATAATTGAACGGAAAAATGTAATCGATTTTTTTTTCTTTACTTGGGATTTTTAAGACAAAATATACATAAAAATATATATATATAGGTACATATATATTTTTTTTATGTGTGGAACCTATCCCTTAAGTTTGTCTGGTTGATAATGAATGACCCTGTATATTAAGGTGGTATTGTAGGTAGGTATACCATAAAACTAATAAGTACTGGGAGTGGGAGTGCCTGCGCCCCACGCGCAACCCACGAGCGTCGCCGCGCCGGTCCGTAAGGATAGTTATGTTCCTTGGTCGCCGGCCGCGCCGGCCGTCCTGAGAGTACCTACGACTTTCGAAATTATTGACAGAACGAAAGAAAGAAAGAAAACATTTTTATTGACCCCCAAGATCATACTTAAAGAAACATAACTACCTAATAGGTAGGTACATAAAAAAAAAACACACACACACACTATAGATAGATATAGATAGTACATATAGGCATATATACAAAAGGTCCTGTCTCAGCAAAAGCTGCACCGCGTACGCAGAAGGTAGCGGAGCAGCACTGGTAAGCAGAACGGCTACATTAGAACTTCCTTTTTCTACCTTTTCCCTTCTTTATCGTCGGGAAAACAACTTATAATTTAGAAGACTGAACTTTATCTTTAGCGATGCTTTAGCGAGAGTTTTAAAATGAGAGTATTATTCATTAGTGTACACACACACACATTTAGTTACACAACACACCCATTCATGAAGGGGTGAGGGTGTGTAGGTGTGTGTGTTTTATTAAAAAAAGGAAGAGATTTAGAATAGTCCTTCATCGTTCTAAAATACCTACATACCTACGTTTTATTCTATAACGACGGTCGTAGTAGTGGGTACGGGTAGTGCCTGTGGTAGTGCTGACAGTGAGACAGACACAAATCTATACCTTCCTATTTTCATCAAAGTGTAGATTGCATCCGACCGAACAGATAAAATAGAAAATGTTACTGTGATTAAATAGAAAGGGACTGATAATCATTGTTTACAATTCTCGACCTTATGACCACCGATCAACTATGTCGGCGATATTTACTTTGCCGTAGTCAGTGTCTAAACGCCGCTCGGAGTGCATGTGGCAGTGGCAGAGTTCTAGGAAGTACCTCTACCATTCGCAATTTAAAAATGGAGCTAAATTTTATAACGACTCTCATCAAACACGATGTTAATCACAATGTGAAACAGTGCTTTAAGTCGAAAAAACCTTTTGGTAAGTTGTGTCATTGTTTTCTCACGCGATACAAAGGTGCATCGGCTTACCTGAGCAACCTGACTACATATTATATTTTTTTTTTCGTTTAAAATATCTATGGAATGTGAATATATAAGATACCTACCTACGTGTTGTTATTCTAAGCCTACCTACTACTATCGATGTCATCTGCGAATCGAAAGCTACCAGTCAACTAATCAAAAGTTTTTCAAATTTTTAATTTCAACTAAGTACCTACCTACCTTTTTAACAAGAATCTAAGTAGGTACCTACTTACCTAATATCAAAGACATTGAGTCTATATCTATAAACTCTAAACCTATTATTAATCAACGCAAGCGTAGGCTGGTACTTAGGTAGTAGGTACCTAATACGGTTTAATAAATAAATAAATAATGCTGGACACAGCATCATCTAGCCCAAAGGTAAGCTGCTGTTAAACAGAGCTGTGTTATGGGTACTAGATAACTGATATATACTTAATACTAGACAATACATAGATAGATGATTATTATATTTAGAAAATACCCAGAACACCCGGAACAAATATTTGTAGATCGTACAAACATTTGACCCCGAGGCAGGAATCGAACCCGCAACCTCCGCGTCGCATGCGGACATGCGCCTGCTGCGCCACATCGGTCGTCAAATAAATCAATAATGTAATAAATAAATTACCTACCTAAACTTAATTCAAAAGCCTAAATAATATATAGGTAATAATAAATAAATAATCGTTTACTTCAGGCAACAAATAATTGAACATTACAAAAATATTGACCCATATTTTATATACCTTACAGACATACCTAAAAATGTTAAATATTACAAAAGGAGCTAATAAACAAAAGTCACCTTGTCTAGGTGAGTTTTGGTATCTCAATGAAATTTTTGGTTATAACTGGTGGTAATGGTACTTATTAGGTAATTATTTGTAGGCCACCTATTTCTTTCACAAGATGTTTGTGAAGTTGACCCCTTCGTTATTATCGTCATTATCTAAGCACCATTAAATCGTCTTATCATGATATCACTATAGAGACGTAAATTACTTAATTGCAATCTTTAGTATTTATAAAAATAGCTAAAACATGTGTCTACACTGCTGAGTTTTGGATTCCCATGTGTTCGCATGTTTATTTTGTTTACGAATATTTTGTTGGGTGCTGACATTTGGTAGTAGGTACCAAGTTTATAGTTTAAATTGCAAATTAAAACAAACTTTTCGTAAAATTTTAAATTGTGGATAATTGTTTGTCTTGTGAATTTTGTGAGCTTCGAAATAGTCGAATAAATTATGCAAAAAAGGAAAAACAGAAATAATGTCAGCACCCTTTCTATGTGAAATATACTTAGTACAGATTTTTTTTTTTCAGCAGAATCCAATTTTTACTGATTCTCAATTCTACAGATTCCCATATTTCCCATTACCACATATTTTCGTTTCAACTGAATCCCATTTTTACTGATTCCCAATTTTACAGATTCCTATTTTCGTATATTTTAGTTTTTTTTTACTATCATCTCTAACAGCCAGTCCACTGCTGAACATTACATTTATACCTACTTGATGCAATTACAATGGTAGTTATGGCGGATAATAATATTTTATTCATAATTAAAACAAGCTCTTTTCTAATACGAACGGGACCCTAAAATTACCTGCTTACATTAAAATCTGCTAGTTAGACAGATTATTTTTGCCTACCTACATTTTTTTAATTGAGAGACAAGAAAAACAAAACGAAATTAGATGTAGACCTACAATAGAGATGCACTTATGTGTACCTGTACACATAAGTGCATCTAAAATTTTTAGGTAAGTAGGTACCTTTATGTAGAGTTAGTTGACCATAGCTTCTGATTTCGTCTTTGTTTTATAAATATTTATAATAAACATATTAAAATATACGGAGTTCAACGAACCCCAGATTTTGTTTACTTAGAGCAAAACTATTCGTTATCAAAATTGCGTAAATTAATTGTTCTAATTTATTATACATAGTAAGTAAGTAGGTTCTTCCTACGTGACTAGGGTCATATATAACCAGCCAATAAGAACCAGTTAGAGAGTAAACACCTAACTACCAATATAGATTACACAATAACTACAATGTGTACATAACTAAATGAACAGCATCGGGCAAACATTTTCGGGTGCACAACTTAAACACGATTGTGCGCTCGGACGAGTAGCTGTGTTTGAGTTGACGATTTCACTCGGTAGTTAATAAAATGTGTTTTGTTACAGTGAGTAGGAAAGAAGAGGTGATGGCTATTAAGAGCAAATTTCCCACCAAAATACCGGTACGTATTTATTTTTTTATTTATATTAAGTAGGTAGAAGGTACCTATGTTACTATTTTAATTTAAAAAGTTTCTCTATAATTACTTTTTAATTTAATTTAATTATAGTATTGTTTTAAATATATTTTAAAGTTCATTCATCTGAATCTTTCTTTGGAATAATCTTAGACAGATTTAGAGTTTTCTAAAAAACTAAGTTAGGTTAGGTTAGGTATAAAATTAATATCTATAAAAAATAGTCTATTAATGAACTCACG
This sequence comes from Colostygia pectinataria, assembly GCA_951394395.1. Taxonomy (NCBI): domain Eukaryota; kingdom Metazoa; phylum Arthropoda; class Insecta; order Lepidoptera; family Geometridae; genus Colostygia; species Colostygia pectinataria. The sequence goes on along the minus strand of OX596368.1, from coordinate 4,993,807 downwards.
GAGATTAGTTGAGGTGATTTTTTTTTTTAAATGATATTAATTTTTTTTTCTCAGCTCATAGTTGAAAGATATCACAAAGAAAGAAATCTACCGGTTCTGGACAAATCCAAATTTCTAGTGCCAGAAGATATCACCATGTCTCAGTTCCTGGTCATCATTAGGAACAGAATAAAAGTAAAACCAAATCAGGTAAGTCACGTGCCAAGTTGTTCTTAATTACTTATTTGGATTGGTGATTTAATTAAAAACCTACGAAGCGTTTAATGATAATTATAATAAAAATATAAAATATTTATAAATGTTACTAACAAATAGGTAAGTTATAATAAGTACTTAGGTATACGTACATAGGTATTTAAATAACTCTAAAGTATTATTATAAAATGCAAAGAACATTTAGGTTTATGTACCTACACAGGTTTGAAATATCCAACAATAACTAAATGTGAAGATCGTGTAAGAAGGATGTTATTTTTTTCCGGAAAATTACTGCTTAGCGATAATCGAGAACTTTTAGCTATAATAAACAAAATACCTTGATAAAAGAAAAAAATAACAGTAGGTAGGTACTTAAATTATATAACGATTAATAAATAGAAATGGTACTTAATAAGTACCTAAGTATAGGTACATACCTATTGTTTATTTTTCTAAGAAATTACTATCATCAGGTCATAATACGCCGACACAAAACTATTATGTACTCCTAATTTGTAATGTTTATGGATTGATTAAATTATGAATCTAATTTTAATTTGATTCAACTACTTATGCAAAATGATTTTTGTGTCTTCAAGGATCGGCTAGGTACTTGAATTATTATCAACTACCTAGCAACCTAGCAATTAGATGAGCGAACAACACTAATACATTATTTTAAATGCGAAGTTTTGTGCGTGCGTGTGTTAGTTTCGTAGTTTTTTACGCTCAAACAAGATGACGCATGACCTTAGACCCTGGATTAACAACACATCAGGCAACCTTTTATCCGAAAAAAAGAAAAATAATGTTCCCGTTAGATGACAAAAATAATTCGGAAGCATAGCTCTTACTGTACCTATGGACTTCTTAATTGTCTGAAATAAAGATTTATTTAATTAATCTATTTATTTTAATAGCAAGTTTAAAAAAAACAACATTTGATATTATTACAGGCGCTGTATTTAATCATTAACAACAGATCGATGCTATCCATGAGCCTTACGATGTCGCAGGCTTACGACACTTACGGTGATGAGGATGGGTTTCTGTACATAACATACGCGTCGCAGGAAGTGTTCGGTTATAAAGATGGTAAGTAATCTTGTAACTAACTAACTCATAGGAACTTATTAGGTACCTACTTGCTTATTTTTTGTGCCTACACACGATTCGACCAATCGTTTTAGTAAATCGCTGTCTTTTACATTTGAATTAAAAAACAATTAGGTAGGTACCTACTTATTTTATAAAAACATTCTCGGCAATTATGCAAATTTGTGAAATGTTTCAGATATGACGAAGGAGGTTCAAGCTATAAGGCACAGGTTCCCGAATAAAGTTCCCGTAAGTTTTAATCTCGTACAACTATAAATAAATATCCAGCCAAAAATAAACTCTGTGAAAATGCACCAAGTTCCTATCTCCGTAATTTTCTATATAGATTTAAGAAAAGTATGCTGCACTTCTCCACATTGACCTTATCATTTTATAAATAATTAGTTTGTCAGTTTTTATAATACAAGTTAGTTTTAGATTATAAACCTAGGTAGGTACCGTTATACCTACCTATGGTCGCCCAAAAAAATAGACCAACTTTAAGTAGGTAGTTAGTGGTTTGCACACTTTCCTTTGCTTTTCATTTTCATTGTCAGATGTGTTACCTAATTTTTTTATAACAATAAAACTGCTGGAGTTTTCTCCTATGTGTATCTTTGGAAATAAATCTTATCTTATCTTATGACCTAGGTAGGTACCTACATATTTTATTTTATTGGTTTTTGTTACTTACAGTTGTACGTGGAAAGATATTGCAGAGAGCGTCAAGTCCCAGCATTAGGAAGAAACAAGTTCCTTGTCCCGCAAGAGCTCACAATGTCCCAGTTTCTGTACATAATCAGGACAAAGATGAAACTAAGAGATTCACAAGTTAGTTACGATTTTTTTTTTTTTTTTTACACACCAAACTCTCACCCTCTCCCTTATACAAATTCACACCCTTACCACAGAATTATTTAATGGTACAAAAAACATCAGTTACCTACCTACTTACACTAATTTATTAAGATTAAAACATCTTAGAAGTTAATAACAACATTTAACATTAGGTACATGAATTGATGAGATGACTGGCTGCGAAACAAAAAATCAGAGTTAAATGAATCAAGCGGTTCTACAAGTGAACCAAATCTAAACAAAGACAATTTAGTCTTTCCATTCCAACACTGTGAATGAATAATAGAAACACCAGCGAAAGCTGCTCGTCTCTATTCAAATAAATATTATGAAACAAAATATTAATTTATTTAATAAATTAATATTGTTGTTAATAAATTATTTAGTAAATTAATTAATATTGTTGCATAGTAATTTACTCTTAGCTACTAAAAGCATACTACTCACACAGCCGGACAGACAGACAGTCATCGAATAGGTATAATTAATTTAATCTAAGTTTTAAGTTATTCTGCGACTCTTTACCTACTGCCTACTTTGGCAAACGCCGCCGCCGCGGCGCGGGTCGTTTGGGTCGATTGTATATTTGTATCTACTCTCAGTCTCACTAGGCCTCTTCCTTCAGTCTTCAGTCACAGCTTCAGTCCTCAGTCAGCTGATCCATTTGGCAATGGTTATGCAATAAATCTTTAATATTAAATTAAAAATGAATTGTCTGTGACAGAAAAACTGGAATGATGTTAGAATTAAATTGACTCGTTTGCAAGCAAAATATTTAGGACCTTTAAATTATGCTCTATCAGTTTACCTACGTAGTTAATAATGAACAACTTTGTATCTACACAGGCACTATACCTTCTGGTGAGCGACAAGGTACTGGTGAGCCACAGCATGACTATGGCGCAGGCCTACGAACAGTTCCGAGCAGACGACGGCTACCTTCACATTACCTATGCAGCGCAGCAGGTCTTCGGATGAACCATTAGGTGAGTGAATAAGAAACAAATTCTTGTGATTGCCCAGAACACACCGAACCCGAACGATAACGACAGGCATAAATCACTTATATTACAAGGAAACGGTGATTTTAAACGCCGTGCAGCGTTTTACAGAATGAAAAGTAGGTAGGTACTTACCTAATTAAAATACTTCAGTTGAAATGCCTTCAAACACAACTCCATAGTTCTTCATTATGTTCCGGTCATTCACCTCCAAATTACGAGCCCAACGACAGTTATCATTTTTAGATAGGTATGTCCTGCCTGCTTTTTAACATTGTTGCTGACAGGAGATAGTGGTTGATACCTAAATAGCCGTGTCGATTGCTATTTGCGTGCATACTCATCAAGAGACTATAAAGACTTTTGCGGACAAAAGGGATATAAAATATTAATAAAATAATTTAAATACTTAAATAATAATAATAAATATATTTATTAATAGCTCATCCGCGCGGTTTCACTCGCGATATTCTTTTCGCAATTATTCCATAATTTCTCAACGTTTAAACCTTTCCTGGACTCTTACAAACATTTCAAGACAAAAATTGACCAAATCGATCGAGCGGTTCTCCAGTTTTAGCAAGCCTAACGCACAGCAATTCATTTTTATTTATAAGAAGAAGAAGAAGATCATCGACACATATGTTGAACTACGACATTTGATATAAACTTTTATCGCTTACCGTGGGTACTCTGTGCCTTGGGGCTAGATGATGCTGTGTGGATTGTCCAGCATTTTTTTTTTTTAAGAGTAGACCCTTTAAGCTGAGCTTTTGCTATCGAATCGAGCAGGATCAGTTTATATAAAAACTAAGTACTTAGGCACTTACTAAATACTCATAATAATTAATATACATTTGCAACAAAGTTATGCTACTTACTTATCGGGTGAAATGCTATCGGGAGTTAAATAACATACGATTTATAGATTCATCAATGTCAATAAAATAAATGAATTTGATAAAACAGTATATAATATTGCAATAATATTTTTACTTACCGTAATTTTACTGTTTTTTTAGTCGGACCCGGCTTTTTCAAAGTTGTTAGGCGATGACAGAGGCCTACGGGCGGCCTAGAAACTCTGTCACCAGAGTTGGCCACTGACTCATACGAACGAACGAACTGTTTTTTTTTTAATTAATTGCACAATACTATTATTATTTGTAATGTAATGTAATTATGTATAGAATATTAATTTGTTAATAAATGTTTATATATAAGTAGGCAATATATTTTTTCTACCAATTCAAAACATAAAATGTACTTACCTAAATAAATTGAGCAATTATTACAGGTTAAGCTCGGAGTAAATGTCTTTGGTACAAAGTAGGTAAATAAAGCAAAGCTGAATGAAAACGATCAGATAAGCAATTGATGGACATACTAAGCATAATGATTAATGACGACTTCGGTGGAGCGACGAGCGAGTGCTCGCCTGAAAAGAGTGAAGGTGCGGGTTCGATTACCGCTACGGAACAAATTTTAATATTTGAATGATCTAGATCAAGTTATAGGGTATATTATTATATTGTTTCATGTTTGTCCCGTTGTGGTGCCAGCCAAGGTACTCGTAGTTTCTAATACCCAAACATTGTTTGGTTTTATAGGGTAGGTTAGACACTAAGACCAAAAACCAGCGGACACAATGTATTTTAAAAATATAACTTATTTTAGCGTGCCATGGTCATTTCACATAAAACAAGTATTGTATTGTATTATATTTGCTCATGATAATAATATTATCGCAAAAAAATGTCTGTCTGTTTAAAATTACTTTTTTGTTATTGTTATGTAAGCGCTGTCTGTCGTGGGGTCAATAGCCGTTATCAATTTATTGCCAACAGTGATGATAACATGCGACTCTTAACAATTAGCATTGAATTTCATTGACATCGCTGGGGGCTAAGCGTGTTTCGTTTTAAATCTGCTTGACAAACTTATTCTGTTGAAAGCTTAGATACAAAATTATAATACATAATGATTAATATTATAGTACCCATTTGTTCATAATAATAATTAATGTAATAATTATTTTAAAGTTTTATTAATTAAATACTAAGATAAGATAGCCACTCACTCATCTTGTGATCTGCCACTTTCAATTGACCACGATCATGACCCGCTACTGATAAATCCACATCTGACGCAGAAGAAAGCGACTTGATAAGATGTAGGTAGAAGAGTATTTTTATTATGACTTATATACTTTTTTTATAAATAATTGTTCCTCAGCAAGTCATTAACCTAATACAGTTAGGTACCTACGTATATATATATATATTTTAATCCGTCACTTATAACATAGTCTATCATTCGAGACATTTTAAAAGCCATATAAAAAAATACATAAATTAACTTCAATATGTACATAAATCTTACAATTATTAAATAACTTTTGCCACCACCTATGGCGTGAAATCTGTATTCATATGTGAGTAGTGGGTCTTTCACTATCAACCTAAAATACTAATGGGGCTATAAATAGCCGGTTGTAAAACGAATCAATTTAATTTTTTATGTCATTCCAATTTTCATGACACAATTCAATTGAGTGTTTAAAATGATATATTATGTAGAAACAAGTCATTTTATGACAAGCCATCAAGTGGTAATTTCAATACTTAATACCTACCTACATAACATTTATTTTAGATGGCAATACATAATTATAAAAATGAATCGCTGTGCGTATTAAATCGCTAAAACTCGAGAACGGCTGGACCGATTTGGCTAATTTTGGTCTTGAAATGTTTGTAGAAGCCCAGGGAAGGTTTAAACGGTGAGAAAATATACAAGGTGTAAAAATTTGCTAAAAAAAAAAAAACGCGAGTGAAACCGCGGCGGGGCAGCTAGTAATTAATAAAATTATAGGTTCCGTATTTAAACTTAGTTAGTGTAAAACTAACACAAAGTATGATAGAATTAATAGATAGCTGAAACCTAGGCCCAAAATAAAATAAAAAACTATCTAAGGTTTGATAATCATCATCTATCAACTAACAGAGGTAGGTAGGTAGGTATAAGTACCTACAGTACAATAGTAGTATAAGAATAAGGGCTCTAATATTATCAACTGCTAGGACGGAAAAATAGTAATAAGACAAAATCGCCGACAGTTGAACCACAGAACGATATTAGTCCTACTCTCAGATTGACTAGTAAGTCCTACTGAACCAAAGCCACAGAACATATATTAGTAGGTACCACACCACGTACCTAAGCTAAGGCATAGAATAACCTATGGCTAAGAGATAAGGTATTATTTTGTACACTAGGTTGATCTAGTTTTGATATGTTACACCATTTTAGATCATGATTAATACCCTCGCACCTATCGTTCACTACCTCGGTGGCGCAGTGGAAAAAAGCCCGGTTGTGAAGCGTGAGGTTGCGGGTTTGATTCCCGCTACTGTACAATTGTCTGAATGATTTGTAAATATTTGTTCCAGTCTGGGTGTTGTAAAACCATAGTACTTTTTTAACATCCACGACGCGCAATCCTCGTGTGGGGTCAAGATTAATATGTAACTAACTGGGTGTGGTTTGTTTGTTATTAAATTAATCAACGAATCTTCTAGTATATCATTAACAACAATGATAGTTTATGATGAGTGAGCGAGTAGGTACAAGCATTGTCAGATAGGCGTTTGAACCTGTATTATTCCATGCAGTTCAAGAAAACATAACTTATTTATGTCATCATAATAAGTTTATCGGAGGTCAGCGAAGCGCAAACATACCTACCGAGGCCTGTTCGATTGTGTAGATTTATGCATCGTATAAGCATTTATTTACACCCCCAGTGGCTTATTTTGTCGGAATGACTGATGGGTAGGTACTTAGTTAGGTTGGCTAATGGCTGTTTATTGTTGCTACAGTGATTAGAAAGATACAGTTAGCGACACAAGTTAAGTAACAAATTAGAAACTATGCAAGTGATTGTACTACCTGAGACAGTTTGTAGAATTTTAAATATTTTAGTTTTAAGAACTAGTGTTGTTGACTGTACAGTGTACACGTCCGAAGTTGACAAGGGTATTCAATGTGCATAGATAAAAATTTAAAATAAATAGACTTATCAACAGTTTAGGCTACATATCAATCAGCTGTAGGTACCTATAGTATAGAATAGATAATTACCTCAATGAGGTTCCAAGAACAGTCCAAGTAACCCTTTGTCAGCTTATAGGTACAGGATCGGACAAAATATAAAAATCTAGTAAATAATTTTCGATTCTAATTCTAGTACCAAAACACTAGTGTCAATTCTTGTACTAAAGCATACATAGATTTTATAGAGCTAAAACTATAGTTATTTTTTTAATTTAATTTTTGTCCAATTAAAAAAGAAGACAATAGTTTCAGTACTTCATAAGCTTTAGTTAACCAGAATCTGCTCTGCAGTACTGTATTCATAAATATTACAATCTTTAATTTGTAATTTTGAAAAGTATAATTCATAAATAATAAAAAAATGTTTTCTTTTGTTTACAGTTACACAGTGCTTGGATGGAATTGAATTTAATACAAGAATGTTCCTGCTGTCTCCAGATATTAAGACTGATAGTATTGTTAAAATTTTTGTGATAGTTTAGTATAAAGATTTTAAGAATTTTTAATTTTAAGTCTGTAACCACATTGTAAAAAGCCTTTGTATAATTTATAGGCTGGTCCAAAATTCACTTCCGTTTACTCAATATAAATTATGAAATAAATTATTAAAACTAGTGATTGTGCCATTATTTTTCATTTAAAAAATGATATAAATGTTTGGTATGTTAACATTTTAGAGTACTATGATCTCGAGAAATTATAATGTAAATTAAGTTAGTTTTACTCACATTATTACTTTATTTTTAAGTTTATGATATTTTTTTGTATTACTGTAGTTTTAGAGTAGGTAATGGTTGAGGATTTATTAAAAACGTAATGTAATTTCCAGTTTTTGCCTACTCAATATAAATATTTTATTCATTAAAAATTTATGTTTTTTTTATTTACCTCTTCTTTCATTTAGATCACACTGCGATTTTTCGAAAAAATCTAAGACATTTACGATCTAGATGATTATGTTATAATAGGAACCAGTGAGAAATATATTTCACATATACTTACTATGTGACTTTTCGGACAAAAATAGGTTAGCAGTAACAATTTTTTTGTGAATATAAACACTTTTGATATATAAATTAGAATTTATTTACGTTAATAACTATTATTAATAAACTAAGACCTTGAGGCAAACAACAAACATGTTTTTTTTGCTACCTAGCCAAAAAAAAATCAGCTTCAACATATTTCAAGTAAGTACTATACTATTACTTACTATTCAAAAGTACATACATGTACATTATAATATTATACTTAAAACCATACTAAATACTTTATAACATGTAAAAGATGATTACCTAAGATACCTGTATGGCACGGCAACCAAAAAACGCGAGAGAATGACGTATGGATATTTACATGTTTTTTCCTCTATAACTTAACAACCACTGAACCGATTTGGCTGAAATTAAAAACATAGATAGATAATGACCGGGAATAGGACATAGGCTATTTATCCCCGAAAAAAGTACGGCACCCGAGTTCACGGGTACAAAGTCGCGGGCAACGGTTAGTTGGTCAATAAAATTGCCAGCAAGATGCAATTTTTGTAGCCCGTTTACAAGCCTCAACAATCGTCGTAGTCCATGACATTCGCTTGTCGCGAATGCACCCGATATCATTCCGCCGGAGAAATGTTCTGCGCAGCGGCGACCAACGTGTCGTGGATGTCTTTAGCGTACGAGATCTGAAGACGCACCGTGTTCAAGTACTGAGGGTAGCTTAGTGTTGTTTCCTGAAAAAAATAAGCATGGTTTAGGCTAGAATTCCTTTTTTCCGTAGTGAGACGCACTGTGTTCGAGTATTGAGGGTAGCTTAGTGTTATTACCTGAAAAAATAAGCATGGTTTAGGCTAGAAAAGAAATCGTTGTTGCAAAAAAAAAAAAAATCTTGAAAAATTTACTTTTTCGATATTTTTTAATTCAGTTCCTTTGACTATAAGAAATCTTTTTCAGTTCTTACAAAGTAATTTGTTTGTATTTGATAGCTTTATCCGACGTCCGCCCCTATACATTTTGTATAAAAACATTATTTTTAAGTGTTCCTACAACTTTTATTTTTTATCTACGCGAGCGAAGTTGCGTCCTGCACAATAGCAGTCTAAAGAGTATCTGGGTGTTTCTACGTATTGTAATAAAATCATGTTCTTGCGTATTTACAAAAATCAATTAAGAATTATAAAAACTTGAACTTTCTATCAGATAACTGACAGAATGCCTATCAGGTAACTGGTTATCTAGTACAAGCATCGCTTAGTTATTATTATTATTATAGTAAGTTTAATATCTATGCTTAGTTTTTCTGTGTTTCTGTGCTGTATAATAAACAATTGCTTTCTTTCTAAGTTTGCGGCTAGAAGGCGATGTGTAAAATTGTCCGCATAAATATATTACATTACAATACATTAGTAATCACCTGTGTACTAGGTCCAGAATCAAGTCGCGAAGGTATCACCGACAGAGGGAGGTAGTGCGCCGCCGATTGCGCTTGCTGTATACACGTTAGCGCTGTACGCTGAAATAGAAGATATAGATAAAGATAAAATATTCATCAAAGCCAAGCGTACGCTTGAATGTGGTGTAAAAAAAAAAACGTCCTCATTGGTGCGGCAAACGAGTGCCCATTTGAAAAGCGTGAGGTTGAAGGTTTGATCATTGCCGCGGGACATATTGTTTGCAAGAACTGCAAATATTTGTTCTGGGTCTGGGCGTTTCTATGGGAACGACGTCATAAAACTGTTAATTTTTTTTTGTTCTAGTAGTATACTATGGTAGAACTGTTAATACAAAAACTGTCCTATTTGTTCTATAGAACTAATAATAATCTTGTCAATAGAACAGTTTGTATACATAGAGTATCATCTGTGAATTTACAAAAAAAAAATTACATTACTACATATTCCATTTGGTTATTCTGGTTATCTGGTTCCCATAGAAAAAGCTTTACTTAGTTGGGGTCAAACTAGAGGGGTCTGTGGCAAAATGTCTAACAATATTTATTTCTAGTTTTATCAGGTTTAATAATAAACAAATAAATAATAATGAGTAGTGTATGTTTATAATCAGCTTGTGCTGAAAGTTTACAAACATCTATGATTTACAAAATAAGTAACGTCATGATAGTCATTGATAGCAAAGGACACAAATGTGTGTTGACAAGAGAAGAGTCACGTTAAAAGCATCAGTGCAGTAATTACATAACTATGTTGCAATCTAACTTAAGTCGTTCTGAATCAAAAACTGATATTTGTTTAACTATTATGCACATATAGCATTAGTAATAACGCTGATTGCCAGTGCTGTTGCCAGGTCAATAAGTTAATTGTTGCACTTAGATGCTCAGTATTTCTATTTACTTTAGATATACAAATAACTAACTTACTTTGTAAGCGATTGATAGCTACTGGATAGAATATAAGAAATTTCTTTATGTTTTACGAATTTATAACCAACTACATAATAAATATGTCAGACATCTATGCATTTCTCAGTAAATATATATTTTTTTGATGAATAAATGTTTTTTTTTTATGTCAGCAAGTGACAAGACAATCAAGGCGCCCACCTGATGTTAAGCACCACGCCTGACTATTACAGATGCAGCACCACCTAAAGCTTAAAGTTTAAAGTGTTTGCGTGGCACTGCACTGCGCTTATCACCCCGAGACATTGTTGTTAAGTCTCTTTCGCCCAGTAATTTCACTTGCTACAGCACCCTTCAAACCTAAACACAGTAATGCTTGCACACTACTGCTTGGAGGTAGAATATCTGACACTGTGGTGGTACCCACCAAGACAGACTCTTGCTGAAGAGTCCTACCACCAAGTGGTGATCCACTGTTGTGAAACAATGTATTAATAATAAATTTTTACACAATAAAATCTATTAATGATGCTGTGGGTTCTTTTTGTATCGAGGTTTTAAATTAAAAGCCTTACCAAATGAAGTTCCATTTGATCACATATTGAGAAAAATTCTTCTAGGTTTTTGTCAAATCTTGGCACAGGATTGTCAATGCTTTTTCTGAAAAAAAAAACTTTTATATTTTAAGGTCTTGTCTACACACTATACCCTTATTCTTAAATAAAAGGGGCAATTAGCAGCTTGCTAACATTGTCTTTTCTTGTCATTCCTACTACTTATAATTTTCATGTACAAGTTCTAATTTTTTTTAAATAAATCTAATTTTCAGCCACCTGACTGATGATCTCATATAATAAATACCTATAGATACCTACCTAATATGATTTTAATGCCATTTTTACCAACTTACTGTGAGTTAGAATCAACATTATGATTTTGATGGAGTATTTGAGCAGCTGATTTTAGTGTCATCTGAAATAAAAATAAATGGTAGTAAGCTGCATCTCAAGAGAAGATCAAGAGCACCGGTGGTCTAGTGGTAGTGACCCCGCCTTCCGATCTTAAGGTCATGGGTTCAAACCCAGTACCAATGGATTACCTCTGACCGAATAATTTATGTACGCAATGCCAACTCTCATACAGAGAAGGAAAACATCATGAGGAAACTGGCATGTCCAAGAACTAATATTTCGACAGACATGTGCCATCCACCAATCAGCATTGGATCTGCATGGTAAATTAAGACCCCAAACACTCTTGCTCGATCGTAGGCCAGTGTCCCAGCAGTGGGAACATTAGAAGGCTGTCATGATGAAGCTGCAACTCAAGGATATTTGTGTTCTCTCAATTAGATCGCATGATGGTAATATTATGAATGATAATTATCAGGATTTAAAACTATAAAGTATATTTACAACTTTATTATTTATGGGTTGCCTTTGCACCATAATTTCAATATATAAACTTATTCAAATTTCTTGATACCCACAACACAGGGAATCTTTGTGGGGTCACGACTATGTAGGTATGTGACTCTTGGGTGGTTGAATCATGTTTAAGGAGCCAAGTTAGTTTACTTACTTTTGATGTAGGTAGGTACCTAAGAAATTGAATTACTTTAAAGGTAATACTAATACTCACGGGTATAGATTCTCGTAAGGACCCCATCAATGTTTTGACTTTAGATATATTGTCCATTTTATCCTGCTGCGTCTGCTGTGGCATCTGCGGCTGCATTTGCTGTGGAGACTGCTGCTGCATTATTGTTCCTGGGACTTGCATCTGCATCCCAACGTTTGGTGACGCACCCACGGGATTCATGGGTACTGCATGCATATTCATATTCATCTGGCCATGGTTCATCATGGATGTAGAATATATTTTCGGTGGTATCTTGCAAAGGTACCTTGATGATAATAGATATCAAACTAGTATTCCATCCAAGAGAATGTAAGCACTACGTTTAGTTTACTATGGTTTACTAGTATTTTGCTTTGCTTGCGTGCTGCGTTTTTTTTTTTAGTTTTTTTTTTAATCATTGCAAAAGACATGACACTTTATGACATTGACAAATTGATAAGTTTGACATACATACATACATACATACATACATAAAATCACGCCTGTATCCCGTAGGGGTAGGCAGAGACCACGGATTTCCACTTGCTACGATCCTGACACACCTGTTTTGCTTCATTTACTCTCAACACATTCTTCATACACGCTCGTCGGTTTAGGGTACTCCTGACCTGGCCTTTCTTTAGCACGTCTTCAATTTGATCGTAATACGTGCGTCGAGGTCTTCCCCTTCCAACTGTACCAATCACACTCGCCTTATGAATCTGATTCGTCAATCTTCTTTCATCCATCCTCTCTACATGCCCAAACCACCTTAGCATGCCTTTCTCTATCCTCATCACTACGTCTTCTTTCACTCCACAACGCTCTCTAATCATACTATTCCTTATTCTATCACACAGATTAACACCACACATACTTCGCAACGCTCTCATTTCTACTGCATTTATTCTACTTTGATTTTTTTTCTGCCATACCCAACTCTCACTGCCATACATTAGTGTCGGCGCTAACACTCCTCTGTGTACGGCAAGTCGTGCCTTTTTGGAGTATAAGTTTGACAACAGTGACAATACGCTTTCTTCTTCTTTTTTTATTTAGAATAGAATAGAATAGAAAAATATTTATTTAACGCCACACAATTAACATAAAAATAAAAATAACAATAAAAATTAAAACTTAACTATTGTGACGAAAAAAAGGCAGCCACTCAGCATGTGCTGCAGACATAATGTGTCTGTAGCGCTGGTTTTCAGTGTAGCCTACGAGTAGTAGTAGCAGCAATTAGCTGCGACACGAGTCTCTCACTCACTATCTAACAATTTACTTAGGTACATTTTATAAAGATTTGCTAAGAAAGCCAAAGCAACAACTAAAAACCTATAAGAAGAAACCCTTCCTAACACCTGAAAACTCAAAACTTTTGATTACAAGCTTATGAAATGGCCAGATTTTTTCGTGGCATCACGCGTCTGTGCGTAGATGGAGTATTTAGTATCTAAAGCTGAGTTCTACCAGATGCATGAAGCTTCTTGGATGAATGGAACTTAAGTAAATTATTTCATCAGATGATTGTTTGACTTTGACACTGACAATGATTGCCAGTATGATATAATTTGCACCGGAGTTTGCACAGGAGAGTGGTGTTTAGCGCCATCTAGTGTCGAGTAGCTAGCGCAAGTCTGCATGCAAGCCTCAGAATACGCAAGCAATGATATAAAATGGCTGTGGCTTGAAGGCTGAAGCTTGACTAAAATTAAACGAAACTGAAAGCTTAGACTTGCTTGCTTTGCTTGCTTGCAGCCAATGGTAAATTTTCCCGCGTTTAAGGAAAAAAAAACAATACCAAAACAAACACGTAGTGCCTATATTCTCTTGGACTTGGACTAAAACAAACACAGACTACTAGGATGCTAAAGAAAACAAACAAAAGATCGTGATCATGAAGCAGAGCTAAAGAAATTTAATCAAATGAAAAAGTTTATAATTTCTAATTCCGCAGAATTATGGCAAGTAAGTACCTACCCTACCTATCATTAACTACCTATGTTGTTTATTAGCTACTTAGATAAAAATAGGTAGGTAGGGTAGGTACCCTACTTAGGTACTCAATCAATTACCTTTATCTAACCTATTCCAGAAAGAAACAAGCTTGCCATCCATCTCTTCGTTCAGCCAGAACCTTGATAATGTTCTAGGAAACGATGGCATCCAATTAGGTACAGTTACAGAGCTGCTTGGACTGCCTGGCACTGGCAAAACACAGTTGTGGTAAGTACCTAGGTAAGTCTTTTAAACTCCCTAGGACTTTAAGTACCTACCTACTAAAATAAAAGTACGAATAGGTACAATATAAGTAGGTAAATACCATAGCATTTTATACTTAGGTACCTATAATTTTATAGATTTAATTTTCATTTCTAGTCTACAACTATGTACATCAGTGCTGATTCCTAAAATCCTTGGAGGGTTGGATGCAGAGGCTTTGTATGTAGACACAAATACTAATTTCACTCTGTCAAGACTCAAAGGTAAGTCCACCTTTATGTGCAGACCAGCTTAGCCCAAAGAAATCTGTTGGCAGGGCTTTACTGTAGTTAGGTAAGGATTGGGTTCTTCAGTAGCTTATTAACTTTTTCACTAGAGATGGCCTTTGACAGGAAATCTTACTAATAGATAACAAATCATGCATACATTTGTTCCAGAAATACTAAATGCAAGCTTATTGAGATTCCAACAACTTGTAGACGAGAAACATGTTTTGACGGAGACTGAAGCACTAAAAAGACTACACTATGTGAATGCATTTGGACTTGTGAAGTACTGTGCAGTCATGTATAGGCTACCTAAGTTTGTTGCTGCCAATCCCAAAGTAAGCACTATTTGTGTTAATTGAATTTATGAAAATATATATATATACCCATTCTATAAATCCAACAAAACACATTTTCATCTAACTAGGTAGGTACTTATTTACATAACTTTCCTGATTTTATAACTCAAGAGGTACATTACAACCTACTTACATTCAATTTTATTATTAATATGTGATATTATTCCTTGCAGATAAAACTCATAGTAATAGACTCAATAGTATTCCCATTCAAAGAAGGTATAGAACCAAAACAGAGAACTGGTCTTTTGTTCAGACAGATGGCTGAATTACAGAAGATTGCAATAGACCAGCATATTGCAGTAAGTATGTGCGCAACAGTGCAAACAAACAGTTACCCACCAAGCAGTAATGCTCGCTTTGCTCAGTTATGTTGCAAGAGTAGTAGAGTTTTTTGTGATAGAGGGGAAGGATTACCACCATACCTATTTCTGCCGCCAAGCAGTAATGCTCGCATTGCTGTGTTCCGGTGTGAAGGGTATTGTTTCCGGTGTAATTACTGGCATGTGAGGCTTTCGATCTGAGCCTCAAGGTGGCAACCCGCGAGGGATACGTATCCCTCGCGGGTTGCTCTAGTATTGCAAGCGTCCATAGGCTGCGGTAACCGCTTACCATCTTGTAGGCCGTACGCTTGGTTGCCCCTTCAGTTGTATAAAAAAAAAAAAGCTCACATAAACTACAGACTGCTTACCATCAAGTGGGCCGTAGGCTTAGTTGCTACTTTAGTGGAAAAAAGGTGATGAAAATCATAATGTGATTGGCATGACCAAGAGCTAAAAATGCTCAATACATCAGGGTCTGCGTGGTGGATTAAGACCCAACTACTCTCGATCGAGAGTAGGCGAGTACGATAAAAGGCTGTCATGATGATGCACACATTTAAAAGTTTAATAAACTTTTTTTACGCCTTAAGTGGGAATTGAATTCGCTTGTTCCGCGGGTGCTCTACCAATTGAGCGATTGAGACAAGTCGCTCTTGCTCGAGTTAATAAATAATAAATAAATAATGCTGGACAATCCACACAGCATCATCTAGCCCCAAGGTAAGCTGCTGTTAAACTGAGCTGTATTATGGGTACTAGATGACTGACATATATTTTAATACAATTACAATACATAGATAGATATATTTTATTATATACAGAAAATACCCAGAACACCCGGAACAAATATTTGTAGATCGTACAAATATTTGCCCGAGTCGGGAATCGAACCCGCAACCTCTGCGTCGCAGGCGGACCTGCGCCCGCTGCGCCACATCGGTCGTCAATTAATAATTAATTATTGGTACCTAACTACCTACCTACTACTTTTCGGCTAGAAACGCCCCGACGACAGCGCAACCTACAAGGTACATGTACACAGTACACAATTATCGAACCCACAAGCCTCGCGTCTGATATTTATATGTATAAAGAACTTAAATAAAATCATTGTTAACTAAGTACACAAGCAAACTAACCCTAAAAAAGAGTCCTCTTTACCCAAGTCGGCTGAATGAACAATAATTGTACAAATATGACATGTTTAGGTAAGTACTTTTTTCAGGTAGTTATAACTAATGAGATGAGCACGCGTCTCGGTCTCTCCAGTGGGTCTGTAGTCGGCTCGCTGGGCGACGCGTGGTCGCATCGCGCCAACAAGAGACTTCTGCTATCGACTTCGGACAGCAAACGGAGAATGGCTTTACTACTCAAGAGTAACGATACAGCTAATGGAGTGGCTGAATTTCAGGTGTCTTCTTATTCTTAATAATATTTTGTGTTCTTATTTGTATGTTTGTGGAAGTATCACGGCTGAACGGATCTTTATGAAATTTGGGGTCTAAAAAGGCCACTTCATATGAATCATATTATGATCCTACTAACTGTCGCCTGCGACTACGTTCGCCTTGAACTCGGGAACCGTACTTTTTTCCGCGATAAAAAGTAACCTATGTCTTATTCTCAATCATTATCTATTTATGTTTTAAATTTCAGCCAAATCGGTTCAGTGGTTGTCGAGTTATAGATTAACAAACATCCAAACTTTCGCATTAATAATATTAGTGTGATATCCCATTACAAATCACAAAATGGCCACATAGAGAGAATTCATAGTAGAGAGTAGTAGAGTTCTTTGTGATAGAGCTCGTCCAGGGAAGGACTAGCACTATACCTATTTCTGCTGCCAAGCAGTAATGCTCGCATTGTTGTGTTCCGGTGTGAAGGGTATGGTTTCCGGTAAAATTACTGGCACATGAGGCTTTCGATCTTAGCCTCAAGGTGGCAACCCGCGAGTGATACCTCTGGTATTGCAAGCGTCCATAGGCTACGCTTAGTTGCCACTTCAGTTGTATAAAAAAAAACATTTCGCAAAAGGATTCATATCTGCAATTCATCTGTTTGACTGTTTTGTATGGAGATACGTAAAATGGTCCACTTACTATGAACTGTTTAGCTGTCAAATAGGAGATCCATAAAAAGGTATCATAGGTATAAATTATGGTCTGGAATGGCATATAGGCTACTTTTTATACCAGGTCCCGTAGGATAAAAACTGTTTAACCGCGACTAACACCGCGGGGCGCGGCTAGTATTCACCTATTCACCTTAATAAGACACGTCTCTGTCTCTCTGTCTACATCTATACTAATAGGTACTATAAAGAGGAAAGATTTGTATTTTTGTTTGTTACGAATAAACTCAAAAACTACTGATCCGATTCCAAAAATCCTTTTACTATTAGAATTCTACATTATCCCTGAGTAACAGGCTATATTTTATGTCCACCCGTGCGAAGCTGGGACAGGCCGCTAGTAAATAATAATATTATAAAGAAGATTTATATTTTTGTTTTTTACATATAAACTCAAAAACTACTTGTCCGATTACAGAAATTCTTTAACCTTAAGAACTCTACATTATCCCTGAAGTAACATAGGCTATATTTATTACTAGCGACCCGCCCCGGCTTCGCTCGGGTGCTTAAGTTTTCATTGCACCAGTGCGAAGCTGGGGCAGATTGGATTCATTAGTAGACTGCTGCTATCGGCTTTGTACGGTAAAGCTTTACTGCTCAAAAGTGGTAGCAGTGGCTTAATTTCAAGGTAGTACTTTATTCATGTCATTGGTGAATGCCGAATTTCTATAATATACGACAATCCATTAACTAGTATCAATAACTATAACCGCGACTCAGAGACAACTGAATACGAATAACGAGTATTTTGTAGTAAATATCGATAAAATAATAATACAATAAGCCGATGCCATCGGCACACCGAGGTCACTCCTCGAAGCCTGTGAAGATCCCAGGAAGCTTCTGTGCTTCTGGGAGGAGTTAGGCTGGTTACACTTGTAGCCAGTTACAACCCACGCATAATGGACCAACCATCGAGTCCAAATGCGGAAAGGGAGTCCCCACAAAAAAAAAAGCCGATGCTATAGAAATGCGTCATCAATCAATGGTTGTTATTTACGCCAATATTGATGGATATGGTGGGAGCGTGCCAAAAGACGGGGTTTTCTAGTAATCGAGACTGGCATTTGAAGACGTGCCAAGATTTCAATTGTTCCAAAAAAATAGAGCCAGGCGTGTCAAGGCCCAACAAACAAGTGACTTCCGAAGAATGTTTACATTATTTTTTGATTAACTTCTTTGTAAATGTAAAATGTATAAGAAATAATGTATTATATAACATCAAAAGACATAGCAACATTAGCTAATACTGAAAGAGGTCTAGAAAAGGGAATAAATTGAAAATAAAAAAATAATTTTATTAAAGTGTAGGTACTAGTTAAATAATCACACAAGCATTGCGTCATCACATCATGTATAAAATAATATTACTAAAAAACAATTATTTTCTATTTCAGATAACAGAAAATGGGATAAGAGATTGTTAAATAAAACCACAACAGAACATAGAATAGTTTAATTAATTATAATTAAATGTAAATAGGTTGGTATGCATTTGTATATCGTAAACAAAACTACAGCACCAATAAATATATCATTTTCACAAAAATATCAAGCTTCGTTTCTAACATTCAACAGTTATACAATGTAAAGGCAGTTTTATCGGAACTTTGAAACTTAAAACATTTCTTTTGTATTTTATTATGCATTCTTACGACACTATAGTGAGTAACACGCGTTTGTAGTCGCCTTTCGTGTCATCCTGCAAATCATTACATTGTACTTTGTAGCGTTGCTATTACAGTTCATATTCGAATAACATGCTAAGCGTGAAATACTCAAGAACATCTAAAAATAATTTGCAGGTTAAGCACATAGTGTGACTAGAACATTCCTGAAGTCACCGGTTAGGTCTTCCTGTAAACAATACCGAAAATGCCAATTCAAAGTTAGCCAAACAAAATAAAATACTGGCCCATAATTTCTCGCAACACACGTGCATTTGTAACTTAAACTATACGATAAATTTCTTTAAAAATGCAAACATTAAGAGATTATAATGTACTGGTTATATATTTCTACTCCATGGCTCGTAAAACAGAGCTATAAAAGCAGGCTTAGTAAGCCATTGCAGAGAGGAGATCTCCCAGTGGACCTCCTACGTCCTCCTGAAAAAATCGCAGTAACTTCAAAAACTAGTCTAATTTCTACAACACCGACCCGCAAGCATGCACGATCACATAAAGCTTCTACCGACGACTGTGCAATTGTGCATAGGCAGTGCCGTGAAAAGTAAAAGTTTAGCAAAATATACAGATCTTTTAAAGAAATTTACACCCGGTGGTAATCCTAACAATGCATATTGAAGACTGGACCACTCTATATAATCTTGTGACGGAAAACACCCTAGAGATAGTATTTTAAGTATCAAATGAGTAAGTACAGTGAGATTTTTTAATGAGATTCGAACAGCCCTCTTCAATATGCTAGGGTTATAATTGACAGAAACTTAAGAGTATTGGAATTTTGGTGAATATATCGGTGTCCGACTCGAGCCCACATTTATTCGACAACGGTCAGTAAAGCCTTCTTGTAATCACCCGATGTGTCGTCCTGTAACCAAAATGGACCACTTTCTTTATTCTAGCACGTCACAATGGTTCATTACACAAATACTAGTCGTTTGTCCAAAACAACGTTATGGTAATACCCACAAGTTACTAGCTGCTTTGCTCAAATAACAAGAACATTTGCATAAAAAACACCATCGGAAGTGCCAGTATTAAACTTAAATTGGCAAAAATCAAAGCAGTCTATTTTGAATTCCAAAGCTATTAGTTTTCACTCATTGATTTATCCGCGATGTTAGCAACATAACAACCGAAAACGAACACGCCTAAAGTATTTTTGTCTCACAACCTAGTGGTTTTTTAATATATATTACACAGGTATAGTAAAATCGATTGTTTTGGCACACGTATACTGAATATGATCAATATACTACTTAGATCTGTATAATTTTTGCATTGTTAATCGAAATTTCGTTATTGTCTAATGAGTTTTAGAAATAATGGAATGAGATCTGTGCTCAGTTATTACATTTTGTGTGATGCAGTCGTAGAAATTATGGGTCAGTTAATATAATAAACGTAGGTAATAATATATAAATAAACAGTTATAATTACATGCTGCATATATCTGACTGTTGTGAGGATGAAAATATACAAAATAAATGAGCTGATAGATATTTTCCTCATGTTAATTGTGAGAGCTAAAATGGTTAGCAAACGTACATAATGCATGTTACATTACTATACAACATCAATGTTAGTAGGTAAATAAAAGCTATATTTACAACACAAACTAAAAAAAAAACAGACTGAAAATCTACAGAATCTAGGTATTTCCCAACAATCATGAGACGTTATAAAATAGTGCGATTATGATCGTTATGGGGAATAACTCTGTTATATTACGGTGGTCGCTAAAACACTACCGCAAGATCTTTTTCTTCTAAATTCAAGTTATAGCTTCCAAGCCCAAAATTAGTAGGAACATGCATTTAAAACTACTTACAGCAATCCAGCTCTCCAAAGTCTTTTCGTATTTCTCGATGAAAGCTTGCTTGATGTCTCCAAGGTCGATTTCGGAGCGGCTCACGACGATTCTGATGAGGGTTTTGTCGTTGGTTCCCAGGCCCTTCATCGAGTGGTATAGGCGCTCAGCGAAGAAACCCACTTTGCTCTTTACGCATTTCACTAGAAAGTTTGAAGTCGTGTTATTATTATTCGTGAGCCATAAGTAGGTACCTATTTCGCTAGTTAAATGTGGGGGGACGGTTGCTGCTTGATCTAGTTGTAAATTGTAATGGCTCATAAAAAATACTAGATAATTACCTACTTACCTATATTATTACTTCAACCATGCATTAGCAATGTGCGAAAAAAAATGTTGCAAATTTTTTGGTCACTTGTTACTATTATTTAATCTGTGACATAAGTAGCTACAGAATCGTTAAACATAATGCCAAAATATAATTCGTGATAGCTGCTAAAAAATTTGAGCGACAAACCAAGGTTATACTATGTAGGTAGGTACTTCCTGTTACATGACCTTGCGGTGACCTCAGACTTCAGAATAGTGACGTGTCGCTTCGAAATTACTAGAAGGCTGTACCTCAGAGCTCTGACTCATCTTAGTTTGTTACTTTCTAACTTATTTACCTAATTGTGCTAAACATGTGTAATATTTATTGCAGTAGGTATGTAAGTAAGTGAGTAAGTAAGTAAAGTAACCTACATAAAATAATACTGGCCTAATTTCACGATTTTTTTTATCTAAGTATACCTATGCTTTGGTTGTCTATCTATATGAGGTATAGGTAACTGAAAACTTCAACAGTATAGTAAAATTTTGATCCAAACAGTATGACGGTGAGTAATCTTACCGATAGCAAGCATGCCCTTCTCCACGCTTCCAGAGAACTCCTTTTTGATGGATTCTTCGACGTCCTTGCCGGTCAGAGCTTCGAATTCAGCGAAGATCTAAAATTTTATATAAAATGCTCTCAAACAATGTTACATACAGAGAGCGATAGTTTCGTGTAGGTACTCAAAATAATCCTAATGATTAATTTAGTTTAGTAGCCAGATGGTAGGTAAGGTACCTACGTACTAATTGAAAATTAAAGCCCGTAAACTCACGGTCACGACTCACGACGTATCAAGCTCACAAATAAAGGTCTTATTCCAAAAATCCCCTACGAAAACATTTCTGGAACAAGGACAACATTTGTCCAGAAATCCCCTTTGCTTCTCTTTTGAGAGCCGAAAGGAGATCTCTGGACCAAAAATCCTGAAATCCCCTTCTTCCCCTAAGGATTTCTGGAATAAACCGAACAATGTTACAACTTACAAGTGAATGACATTATCAAACAAAAAAAAGGAGGTCTAAAGAGTAGTAGTTGTTAGTAAGACCTTGAATTGAACGTGTATTCGCGATGTACCCATTAACCGTGTTAAAGAGCCGAAACGAAACCCTATTTGAGTCGGTTCCGCGACTCCCCAAAACGGTTACAGTTAACGGTTCTGATTATGTTTTGATATAGGACACAAGTTAAACACCTATAAATCTAATTTGTAATACATACTTAATAATAGCTTATAGATTCTTAGTGCAAAAGGTAGATGTTTAGTTAGTTAGACATACAAGCCTAACATTATCATTCAATATGTATCATGGACGCGTAAATCATGCATTCAATGAAGCGTCTGCTGTGTCAATTGTGCTAAGCGCTAAAATTAGTTTGTGAGTCACTGTAGATTCCTCGTTTCATCATCTTCGATTATTAATTTAAACTTGTTAAGGTCTGAAGTTCATTAGCCAACATAATGGGTGGTCAACGTATTCACTGAAACCATCGTCGATTGAGAGACTAATGTTGCGATTCTCGTGCCATAGATAAATGGTCACAATGTGATATATATCGTCAAAAATGTATAGAAATTTTGACAGTTTTGACGATAGGTATATATCACAATGTAACCATTTATCTATGCACGAGAATCGGCCTCATGCCTATAATTGTTCCAAATAAATAATTTTTAATTTAAGAGCCCTATCCTTGACAATCCTTGAATTTTCTTGTAGCCCGTGAAGTTTCGAACACTATTGTGGCTCGTGTGTTGAAGATATTTTAACGAAAATAAAAACAAATAAAAGCTTTATCCCTTAAAATTTAAGCCAACAGAGCAAATATTAATTAACTCAAGACATAACTGATTAAAAAAATAATTAGTAACGCACGTTTCGTAAAATGAGCAATTCTAGTCAACTTTCGATCATTTTTTCTATGAAATAACAAAGTCTAACATATTTCCAAAAATGCAATTATAATAATCACAGTTTTAAAATTTAAGTGAATAGAGAAAAATACAGCATGTTAGTTCAATATTTTAGAAAAAAGACGGTCTAAAATACGCGTACTTTTCCCAATTTTACGCTTGTTATTTCTGCTAAAGTAAGGAGTTTACAATAAAAATACACCTACTTAATTAAAGTTTAAGTTTTTATTAAATAAATACAACGAAGAAAACAGTCTAATAGCATTGACTTTTTTTTATACGAATTTTTTAAAATCACACCTTAGCGCACTTATAATCATATCGATCGAAGCAGCGACTCTCAAACCGCGCTGAGCGCTTATGGAGGGAGGACGTATCGCTCCTCGTCACGCGCGCTATTACTTCTACTATATAAAGATACATTAACGCGAACTTTATGAATTATATCGCTAAATCTTGGAAAGGCCTCTTAAGATTTTATTATTCGTTTATTTACTACCTTGCAATGGTTTTAGGTTCCTTTTTTTTTCAAATTATGGATGCTTGACACTGCTTGAAAGTTTTTATTTTCACTTTTGCAGTTTCTTTAGTTTTTTCTTTTGTTTTTGTTTCATAGATGTGTCTTTTGACTATCCGATGGCCTCCATCGTGGCTAAGCGAATACTCGGGCACAGAACAGATATTAGTACTCTAACATGACTGTTATTTGTGCCATTTACTATTTAGCTTTTCAGTAACTAGGTAGCAATGTACTATACAGATTCTACAATTAAAATTATACATTGTAGAGTTTTAATTGCTTACGGTCACGATAATATCGCGTGTGGCGTTGATAGTAATAACAATTATTATACTTACCTACTTTATTAAGCACATTAGATTACATTGAGCGTTTTTGACCAGAAAAATATTGTCACTGTCGGTTAAGTACAAAAACAGTTCAAACTCAGCGCTGCTATAAAGCTCATGGCAGGTATTTATTCTCAAGCTCACCTGTCTCAGCTGTTGGTAGGACCGCGTAATGAGGATAGAGTTGAACACGGACTCGTCGGTTCCCCACTGGCCTTCCCCGGCCGAGGCGAGCGCCTCCGCGTCGGCCCGGGCAGAGCCCTCGTCGACACCCTGGTTTTCGTCGCGGTTGGCCATGCAGAGAGACACGCAGAGCCGTTTGAAGTGGCCGGATGTGTCGCCCTTCAGGTCGGACTCTAGGCTTTTGTTGTACACTAGAGGATAAAAAAACCGAAGTCACCGACATAGTTTTTAGAATAAGCAGGTAAGTTGAAGTGGTAATAGCTCGCTCCGATTACCGCTGGGGAATAAAGGTTCTCGAATTGCGAACGCGCACTGGAAAACGAAGTATAACGGCCTTCGATGAATGACTAGAATTAGGAATGGCCAAACGGATGGATTAATAATGAAATAAGGATCAATGAAAACATCTAACCCACAACCCTATATCCATATCCTGTAATCGTACCTGTAGGCGTAGGTACGTAGGGTATAGTTCTCACAACGGATCTCGGCCGTAGTGAAATTAGCCGTTTCGATGCGCAATGGAGCTTTTTCAAACTAAATTGTCTTTGCGCATCACAAACGGCTAACTTCACGGAAGCCTAGATCCGCTGTGCGAACTATACATACATTATTATGGATTTTTGTTCGTAAAGATGAATTTAGCCAGGCTCTTCTCGTGAAAACTTTTGAAACCCTTGAACAGATAAAGAAAGCCTCTTTGTCTGTCTAATAAATTCTTTTGTGTCGATTTCTGACTGAATTAGGTAGACTTTTAGTTAAGTAAGTACATTATCTAGTTAGGTTTTATAGATAGGTTTTATTTTATTTTTTGTTGTATTAGTTTTTATATTCATTTTCATGTTTCAAATATATTATCAGAACGTAAGGGGCTTAAAGACTAAAATTGATGCTGTTTGTCGAATGGTTCTCTCTACTGATTACCCAGTAATTGCATTCACTGAGACTTAGCTAAATTCAAACATATCCAGTAGTGAAATTTTCGATTCTAGATATGTGGTTTACAGGCGTGATAGGGACTTTTCTGCTAGCGCAAAGGAAGACGGAGGAGGTGTTCTGATTGCTATATCAAATAAATTTAAGTCAAATAGAATGAGCAGTTGGGAGTCCAGCTATCCTAATTATGAAGACTTATGGATCACTGTAGATATTTCTGACCAAGGAACAACTAAAAAGTTAGCAATCTGTTTAGTTTATTTACCTCCACCAGTAAAACTGAATATACTTTCTAGTTTTCTTGATAATGTTAACAATCATTTTGATGACGTTGATGATATAATTTTACTAGGCGATTTTAATCTGCCTTTTATTTCTTGGAACCCTTCTGTTGACTTGCCTAACACTGTTGTTCCTTCGAATTATCACAGTGCCTTAGGTTATTCCTTGATTGATTTTATATCCATTAACAATCTCTATCAATTTAATAATGAGCATAATGAAGATAATAATTTCCTTGATTTAGTTCTAAGCAACATGATTGATGTTGAAGTCACCAAACCGATTTATCTCTTAAGTAAATTAGATAAAAAACACCCTAACCTATTATTATCCATAGCTAATCGAAATCCTGACCGTCTTCAACCTAAAACCCGAACAGGCTACAACTTTTATAAGGCCGATTACGAAAATATCTCAAGTAAATTGAGTGATATAGATTGGAATAATGTTTTTCATGAATGTAACAACAATGTTGATGAAATGTTATCAGCTTTTTATAAAATTCTTAATACAATTATTGATGATTTTGTACCCAAATATATTAATAGAAAATCTAATGTGCCTCCGTGGTTCTCAAACAGACTTATTAAACTTTTGCGTGAAAAAAATAAATGGAGAACACGGTTCAGACTATATGGAAATCCAAGAGATAAAATTAGTTACGAAATTTTAAGAGAAAATTGTCATAAGTTAATTGATATGTGTTATTCTAACTACAAAAGTCATATCGAACAAAGTATCATTGAGAAAAAAAATCCTAAGTTCTTCTGGAGCTATGTAAAAGACAAACGTGGTGGTAATTCTACCCTCCCATCTAATATGTTTATGAATGACATAGAAGCTAATTCAGGTAATGAAATAGCTAATCTTTTTGTACGTCATTTTTCGTCAGTCTATAGTGATGACTCAAATGATGTGGGAAATTTTAGAGGTCAAGTGTCAATCCCAATGAGTGGTACACTAGGTAATATAATACTCGCAGAGACAGATATATTGGACAAAATTAAAAAACTTGATTCATGTAAAGGTCCTGGGCCAGACTCGATTCCGCCAGTTTTTGTTAAACGATGTGGAAAAGTGCTAGCATACCCACTGAGTCTCTTGTACAACGAATCATTGGCATCAGGAAGGTTTCCTGATTTATGGAAAAAGTCAAGAATAACACCTATATTCAAAAAGGGAGACCCTAAAGATGTAACTAACTATCGTCCAATATCTATTTTATCATGCTTTTCTAAGCTATTTGAGTCTCTTGTGTGTCCGATAATTACACATCATCTTGATTTTGTTATATCTGACTCTCAACACGGGTTCCGGACAGGTCGCTCAGTACAA
Source organism: Colostygia pectinataria (assembly GCA_951394395.1). Classification (NCBI taxonomy): domain Eukaryota; kingdom Metazoa; phylum Arthropoda; class Insecta; order Lepidoptera; family Geometridae; genus Colostygia; species Colostygia pectinataria. The sequence continues at coordinate 4,966,877 of OX596368.1, read as the reverse complement.
ACTAATTTAGTGAAATATGTTTCTGACATTTCTGAAGCACTAGATAATAAGCGTGAAGTAGACGCAATTTACACCGATTTCAAAAGTGCTTTTGATAAAGTCAAACATTCCCTTTTGTTGGAGAAACTTGAATACAACGGTGTTCATGGTTCTCTATTAAACTGGTTTGCATCATATTTGCTCATGCGGTCGCAAATAGTAGCAGTGGACGGATACGAATCTCACATTTATTTTGCCAAATCAGGAGTTCCTCAGGGTTCACATCTGGGTCCGATTCTGTTCACTTTGTTTATTAATGATTTAACTCACTCTCTTAAAAGTAAGTTCTTAATGTTTGCCGATGATCTTAAATTATATAGAGTAATAAAGTCCAATGAAGATGTTAACACTTTGCAAAACGATTTAGCCACAATTCAAAACTGGTGTATTGACAACTGCATGGAGCTTTGTGTTAACAAATGTTTCCATATTCATTTTTCCAAAAAAAAGGTACCTACCATTGCAACTTATACATTGTTTGGTACTTATTTGCAATTGGTGCATCAGATTCGTGACCTGGGTGTAATTGTAGATGATAATATAAATTTTAACGCGCATTTTGATCACGCTATAAAAAAATCTGCACAAATGATTGGTTTTATTAAACGCAATTCAAAAGGCTTCAAGCATACTAGGACAAAAATTATTCTTTATAATGCGCTTGTACGCAGTCACCTTGAATTTGCATCCATTATATGGAATCCCTTTTACACTGTTCACTCTCAGAGAATTGAAAATTTACAAAGAAATTTCACCAGACATCTTGCATTCATCTCACCAAGAATATTTCACAGAAGCCCATATACACAACGGTTGAATCACTTCAAAATGATGACACTTAGGAACCGACGTATTATTAATGATCTAAGTTTCTTACATAAAATCGTTAGCGGTCAAACCGGGTATGGTAGCTTAATAAGTCGAGTCTCTCTTTCAGTTCCATACAAATTCCCTAGAAAACCCATCAACAATATTTTTAACACTCCTTTCTCACGTACCAACCTTGGTCTCAACTCTCCCCTTATAAGAATATGTAAAGAATATAGTTTCTTGTCACAAAAAATACCAGATTTAGATCCGTTTGGTGACTCGTTACCTGTTTATAAAAATAAATTAATCACACATTTTTTAAGTATTCACCAGGATGAACCTGGTACCTATGTCTAAATATTATTATTATGTGATTATGCATCTTACCTGCCTATTAGTACTTTGTATAGGTAGGTAATTAAACGTAATTTTGTTACAGTTTTGTTTAAGTACATAATTATTATTAGTCTGTTTTTTTTTATATATACATAACATATATCTTATGCAGGTATATTGTATACTATTTAATTATATATATTTTTTTTATATAATTGTTAGATTAATATTTCTTATCTTTTTTTTCTCGTTTTAGTTGTAAGTATTTTTAATTTTTAGCTGTTGTCTGTAATTTTATGGAAAATGCTGTGCATGCCTGTAATTGGCACACATTTCATAGTATTTAAGCTGTAATGTTGTATATTTAATGTTTGCTATGTGTACTGTTGGCGTTGCCTATTAAATAAAATAAAATAAAATAAAATAAAAATTATATTTTTCAACACACTTGCTTATAAAGTGGCTCTATGGTCATCGCAATTAGGCACAGAATGACACCCATAATCAAACTATGACTTTTTCATTGCTATAACTCACTAGTGAGTTTATTTTATTTTATTATGAGTTTTTTTTGTTATATTATTCACAAGTGTGTTGAAAAACGTCGTATGGTACACGTGCGTATTGATGATTACCGTCCTCGGCTATCTTAAGACCCTCTCCTACGGCTCGGGTCTCAATGGCGCCTCAGCGGTAATCACCAATGTTACACACTAGTACCAAAATGTATTATTATAAGGTTGTTCTGTTCATTATTATTCGTAATATTATCAGGATAAAAAGTTATGTCCTCCGTTCTGTCAGAGCCAATGGGACAAACAAAATGTTTTCCTTGTTCATGATCTAGAGGCATTTCATTGAATAACGGATTTGAACTCGTTAAATCTCATGTTGTGGTTTTTAAAAAATAAGGAAAATTCCAAAAAATAAATTACTTTAAGAACATTTTTTTTTCATTAAATAGAAACGCGCTACCTACGTGACTATAACGACTTTGATGGCAGTTTACGGATATTTCATTATTTATCAATCTGTTGTTTTAAGACATTCGTGATTTGTACATAAATAATCAGTTAATTGTACTGTAATGAATAATGACCTCAACGGTGTACAGTACAAGTGTGTTGTTCAACATTAAGCCGTGAGAAACCAAAACTTAGGTATCTACTGTTATTGTTCTGTAGAACTAGTTATGGACATATTCTGTTCTGTGATATGGCTTTATTTATATCATAAAATAATTTAAGTTTAACTATGCCTAAATTATTATTTATTTTGTGATTCCCTACGAATTGAGCCATAATTATTATGACAAAATAAATGAAGCCATTGATTCGTCGCTCGATCGTTATAAGTAGGTAAACAACAAAGAAAAAACACAACGAAATATAGCAGCGGAGGGTATAGTATAGTAAAGATAGGTACTGTAGAGATAGGTAGTACTCACATTGTTCGTAAAAGGCTGAGATAGTACGGATGCCATAGTTCGACAGCGTGCATAAGATTTCGATAATGGCTTCCTCATCAGTGCCGGCTCCCGCGACTGCGTCGTGCAGCTCCTTGGCGTAGAAGTGGGGGAGAGGAGTCATCAGGGCGATGATCACGTTTTCGAGGTTACCTCCGAGCTCGCTCTTCAGCTCGCTGATCAAGTCCTTGGGAAAAAGTTAGGTTCAGTAACAAAGACCTCTTTATTATATTTTCAGTTTTGTTCAAGTGTTCCAATGGGATAACAATAGGGATGTTTCATAACTAAGGAGGTAGGTAAGGTTCCTTACCTAGATAATAAACATAGAAGATGTACAATTAAAACTATGAAGGTACTTACTACTTATCTAACTAATACCTAATTAATGCAATTGTTCTTTATTCATTATACAAATAAGTAGGTAGGTACACCTACCTTCTTCATAAATAGGTATATAGGTAATATACTATAGGTACTTACATATATAAGGTCATTCATTATCAACCTGACAAACTTAAGGGATAGTTCCACACAAAAAAAAAATTCTTGTATGTCAGGTTGATGAATGACCCTGTATAAAATAGTACCTACCTAACCTACTTATAATTATAGTTAGGTACCAACCTAACATGCTAGGTACATACGATTAATACAATGAATGCCTCAAAATTTCGAATCAACGAAGAAGACAATTAATTCATGTCGATCCTACCGAGGTCCCTAAATGTCACATTTACAAGAGCTTAAAAATATAGAGGTACTTACCTACACACACATTAAAAAGAGCTTCATTCAAAATTGGTTTGTAAATTGAATAATAAAGCGCTCACATTGAGCTATTTATGACAAACAAGGTCAGCCATTGTAGGTACCTATGTAGGTTACCCGTTGAGTGTTCAATAGTAAGAAACTTCGCAAACACTGGCAAGGCATTAAGTTTCCCTTGACTAGAACAGCGACGTGCAGGTAGGTATATTTATTATCAACAGACAGTGCGGTGACCTACGCGGTGACATCCTATTTTTTATTTTTTTATTTTATTTTATTTTGACTATCTACTGATATTATAAATGCGAATGGGTGTGAGGGTGTGTGTGAATGTGTACCTATGTTTGTTACCACGTATCTCCGTGACAACTTTACCGATTGTGATGAAATTTGAAATGTAGATGGCTTAAGTCCTGGAATAACACTACTTGTGTGCTACTTTTTATCCCACAAATGATACTGTTCCTGTACAATAACTTAAAAACTGAAAAACCGCGGGTGTTACCGCATAGGAGGGCGATTTTCGTGCGTAGATAAATGGTTACATGTGATATATCGTCAAAACTGTCAATAATGTATAGAAATTTTGACAGTTTTGACGATATATTATCACATGTAACCATTTATATATGGCACGAGAATCGCCCTCCAGGTCGGCCCGTTTATTATTATCCTCGATAATTTGGACAACACAATAGCTATAAGTAAGTTTATGGAATACTTATTTAAAAATAATTGCCTACTTTACTACATAATTCAATTGAAAAACTTAATTAACATAAAAACCACCAAGTAACTAAATAAAAAACTAAAATTAAACTATAATTAAATATTTAAAATTATTAATAACCTGAGTATTTTTTTATGTTTTTGTAGTAATTACAAAATACCTATACATTATTATTAAGAGTGCGACTTTGTATTCAACAGGAATGGACTCATTTTGAGCATTTGTTAGATTTATTGATTTTGTAATAAAAATGTTAAAATTCATGGTCTTCCTTTTATTTCTGACACTGTTATTTAGCAAAAGATGAAGCCTTTCGATTGGTATGATAAAGATACAGGATAATTATTTTTCTCGTGTAACAGGTTCGATTCTCGGTTCAACCATGCAATTATTTAAATATCTATGAATGCAGTTTAAATTGTTTTTAAAATTCAAATAATGTCTTCTTTCAGTAAAATGTTCCATCTACAATATTCACGGTACTTCCCCTCCATGTGGCATGTCCGAGGGACGCCCTGTATATATTTTTTAATGTTTCTTTTTGTATGTTACGTACCTACTCAAAAGTAGATTTTTTATATTATTTATCTAGGTATAGGTAACATATTATTAGTTAACATTTACATGTGTGTGACCAAACATTATTCTATTATGTTACTAAGTGTGCATACATACCGATACTAGTACTAATATCTGTTCTGTGCCGATACACAAGTTTTCTACGCGGTCATAACCATGCTGGTGTTTAAATAACACCCCGATCTTAATCAATCATACACATGGTATGATGTATGATTGATTACGAATTATAATTTAATAATGCAACCAACAATTAGTGTTTAGCAGGTGCCCTATCGCGTGAGTTTTGTAGATTTGTGCCGTGTAGCAACACCGGGAAAGCAGCACAGCACAAATTGCATAGTTGAACTAAATTACACTAGGCATTGACCGTAATTCCTAGAATGCATGAATACCAAAAGCTGATAACATTAATTTCATGATTTTACCAGCATATGTTTTTTTGACAACGTTTTTTTAGAAGTAATTATTCTTTGATAACTAGTAGCTATTTTGGACAAAACATCAATTAATTTCAAAAATTAAATAAAAAGTCTGTTTAGTAAAAAGTTGGTCCTTCGAACCGGTTTTATTTTCAGAAGTTATAAAGTTTGTAAATTAAACGTGTGTGCATGGATATCATCATCATTAAACTTCATCATTATGATTCACTGGCATCTACGAGGAAAAATAGGCTCCTTGTCGAATTGAAGCAAGTGAATCAACGATGACTAACTCAGGAAGGTGATTGAAGTCAGCAAGGCCGGCCTCACTGTACCACCAAGGTAACATTTACGACTTGAAAACTATATTTTAATCTTATTACCGAAGCGCAAGGTTCATAATGTAATGAACTAAATGTTCTATAATCATGTAAATTGGTTACCATTACACGATAGTATTACATCACTGTTGAAATACGTGGGACAGGTAACTTGTTTACCCTACTTCTCTCCGCTATCTGGGTTACTATATGACTCTTATGTTTGAACTTTCTGTCATTGGTTGATAATGTGATAAACAACTCACCTTTGCTATCAAAGCCGACAAAATGCGAAGTTAGGTTGACTAGATTCTGGTACCGGGATACAACTTAGTATGATCTCCAAGTCCTACTTTATAAGTTCTGGATGTTATTAAAACACTAGCAGTGCATAGTTATGACGTTATGACCACGTAGAAAACTTGTGTACCTATCGGTAGTCAATGGCCAGTAGTACTTCACGTGGACATGAAAGCAAAAGTGGCATACTGTGAGATTCCCCCTGAAAATGGATCTTCCGCGATAGTTATAGGCAATTATAACCGCTATCTTACCTTGCCATAGCTGGTCTTGAATGTCTCAGCAATCTCGAGCCTCTGGACGATACCGCGACGGCACAGCACGTCGATGATGGCCTTCTCATCAGTTCCGAACCCTTTCATCGCCTTGCGAAGAGTTTCGGCGTCCGCGACCGGGTCGAAAGGCTCGGCCGGGTACACAGTGGGGGTGCACTGAAAACGCAAAAAGGATAAGCACAACTAGGTTTAAGCGAATCAAACATTATATTATTATGCATCTATTGTTATTATAAGATTAAAATATAAAAAATTGCTTACATTTAATATACCTAATACCTAGGTATTTAAAATCTTTGCGTAAATCTTTTAAAAAATAATTCCCAAAATTGTCTAAGCAGGAAGTTAAGTTCCTGGTCTGCCTACGTATTAAGTCTAAAAAACCCGAGATGATGATAGGTAGGTACCTACCTACCTACTTAATTTTAACAAAACTCAAGATAAAGCTCTGCCAAAGTTGCTTCATTAGATCAAGCCAAATGGGGACCATTTTATCATAGGTAGGTAGATGTTTATGGCATTAGGTACTTATTGGATTTTCCACCCTGCGTTATTCGGTTGACACGTCCTTGAACAAGTTCTACCTATCTACAAAACCAAACCACAAAACAAATATTAGTCGGTTCTAAACCAAACCATGGCACATATGGGGCGCAGCAAGGGCGTGACTTTGTTATTATCTAACTAATCTAGGTAGGTACCTATTTTTACGTAAGCTACAGTAATTCGTTTATGATCAATGGTACGATATAATAACACAAAATCAATCTGAGTAAATTGTAGGTAGAAGTTACTCTCTCATTTCTGAAAACACACTGCAAACAAAAAGATGACATCATCTCATGAGAGACGAGTCTGCCTAGTATAGCCTAAGTAGTATGAGAAAAAAGTGGGTAGAAATAGGTTAACTTACTTTGTAGGGGTAGTACTGTTGTCCGCTCATTTTGGAGGATTCCTAAAAAACGGGAAAAATGTTTAGTAAGGTACTAAAGCGTTCCACGCATACCTAGTTACAGTTACTAAAATAAATCCGTAGGTATAAACGCGGACCGGCTAACATACACCAGTGCCGGTATTGAAATAATTTGCACACTTTTCCGACACAAAATTACAACTTTACGGTTTACACTAGTAAGTAATGTTTTTCGAATAAAATAGCGGTGTTTTTGAAGCTAATTTTCCAGATTTTAATGTAAAGGTACCTACTTTATTTCGATTTAGACACACCCAACACACTACGGCACGAATTCCGAAATATCAGCGACTGGGTTCGACCGGTCGAACACGACGCATTTTGTTTCCCCTCCCCTTCTTCCATTGCTCGTCAACGTTTTCGAGGTTTCGTTTTATTCAATTTTATGTTTTTTGTTGTCTGGAATAGAGAAAAAGGTACCTACCTACCTATGTAATTACCTAGGCAATGATACCTAGTTTCAAAAGGGGAAACTATCATTGTACCTAACTACCTACCTATGTACCCAGGCCAGTATATTATGTATTCCTACTATTTTGGTGACGAAACGAAACGGACTAGCAGAATTTACCAGAAAATTATGATGGTTTTTATGAACGTGGTGAACTTGGTAGGTAGGTAGGTAGGTAGTCATTCATTCATTCATTCATCGATAAAGTTTATTCTTCCGTCTTGATTTCCAATAATGATAACTAATAATTCACCAGATAAACTTTATCGATATACTCGAGACTTATAAAACAATGTAAAAAAAAGGTGTGTAGGTAGTTAGTTACCTACACGAGTATTTTTTTTGTGCGGGGAACTTGCTCTTTGAATATTATGCGCTAATAATAAAGATGTTATAATGAAAGACTCTGGCATCCCACTGTCCCCATTAATGGGGTCAAAATCATGGGGACACCGGGAAGAAAAGTGGATAATACTATGAAAAACTCATAAGATCATGGCGTTGTTGTTAGACTCATAAACTGTTGAGCTCCTCTGCACCTCGCAGGTTACTAACCAGCGATGACATCATCGAGACCAAGAGACGCCGGCCGCCGCCGGTGTCTACCACCAAGCCACACACCAAGCGCAGCGCTGTGTAAGTGTAGCAACTATGTAGGATCGCAGTAGGATGAAATAGCACCTACTACTATCTAATACCTACCTACGTGTACCTAACTAAAAAAAATGCATGCATAGCCTATGTCTATGCTGCGCATGTTTGTCACTAAATAATAATGCAGCCTTTAGTTGTTTTGGATGATTATATCAGTCATTTTTTACCTAGAATGTTAAATGACTCCAAACCAAAATCCAAAACTATCTACCTACCTCCTACCAATTAGTACCAATGAACCTAGGTCGTGCTGCAAAAACATACTTTTACTATCCAAATATTCTACTTTAGACGAAGTTGTGTTGTGCCACGTCACTCAGAATTCTAGCGAAATAACAACAATCTGACGTCAGTCTTATTTTCGCTAATGAATGCGTTGTTGTCGTCACATCTTACGATCGAAATCAGTTGCAGGAAGGAAGTTGTGCTACCTAGTGAATCATCGAACTAAATCTAGAACATGTACTAAGTAGTAGTAGAGTTCTCTGTGATAGAGCTCGTCGATAGAGAGTGTGTGTGGTACATCTCGGAAGATTTAACGCAAGTTAACGTTAATCGATCATAATCGTTATCGAGAATAATCCGTTAACACGTGATTAAAATTGCATTTTTATATAATAGTTTTACCTTTTATTTGTTTAGGAAAGCATCGCTTACACTCAAAAATTAATTTGAAAAAAAAAAAATGGAAACAATCAAACGAATCTTATATTACTATTAAGAATCACGAAATGCTAAATTCATTGAGATTACCGGATTAACGAGTTAGTTAATGCCTAACAACAGCATAGGATTTCGATAAGTCATTGTATTTTAAATTTTAATAAGCCGAGTTACGAGTGAAAGGTGTTTGTATAAAACATGATTTATTTTATTACAGTAATACATTTAATTGGAAATACACTGATGGCAGGCCACCTTTGTAACAGATACAATACATATTAATACATTTTTATACATTCGGTTTCTAGTCTTCCAGGAAGAAGTATTGACCAGCGCGTTTTTGTTCTATGTCCTGTAAAAAAAATGATTTGGTTAAAAATACATTACTTTTAGTCTTTTCTACCTTGCGATCAATGATTGTCGATCATTCAAATAAATAATTTAATATAGTGTTGCTGGCATTCAATAAGGTTCGTCCAAAATATGACGTCTGTTACGCTAATTACGCCGCGCCTAGCCATTAAAACCATGAAGCGTTTATCAAAGTGATTAACGTGAACAACAAAGAAAGTTTTATTTGTTTAAAGATTGTAGCTGCTGAACTGAACACAGCTCAGTTAGTAGCTCTGGCTTCTTTTCTGTAGTTTGTGGGTTCGATTCTAACCCACAAAAATATAGTGTGATGAACAAACATATTTGTCCTGTGTCTGGTTGTTTCTATGTTTCATGCACAACCATTGAGTATTTACAAAAAAAAAGTTTAATTAATTCCTATAGTAAAAGCTTTGCTAAGGCTGGGGCTAGATGGCGCTGTTTAAAATATCCACCAAATACTTGTTTAACCTGGGTCTAAAGTTCTTTATACCTTAACAGAAGAGTGCTTGTTTATCCTGGGTCTAAAGTTGTTAGGATCCCTTCTAAACGTGATCCCCAGGAGTTCGAGGAACTTATTCATGCCATTGAGTAGAGATTGTGGGGCATGTGCCGTTGCATTGGATGAGGGTGTTCCCTCGAACACGATGACACGGTCCGCGAGGTACGTCGCCATTATAAAATCGTGCTCTACTACAAAGCCAGTTCTCTTTGCATGTAGGATGAATCTGAAATTTAGTTTCGGAAGTTGTTGGTATTGGTACATACAATGTAAAATAGACAAGATCGAAACGCGCCTTAATGATTACCTATAATGTGTTCACCATTGATCGCCACCATAAGCTCCCGAACTTTTATCATCATCATGACAGCCTTCTAATGTTCCCACTGCTGGGACACTGGCCTACTCTCAGGCGAGAGTGATTGGGTCTTAATCCACCACGCGGACCCAATGCGGATTGGCGGATGGCACATGTCTTTCGAGTTTTTAGTTCTTGGACATGCCGGTTTCCTCACGATGTTTTCCTTCACCGTATGAGAGCACTGGCATTGCGCACATAAATTTTTCGAACAGAAAAATCCATTGGTGCACGACCGGGTTTGAACCCACGACCTTAGGATCGGAAGGCGGGGTCACTACCACTAGACCACCGGTGCTCTCACTAGACCACCAGTGCTCTCATCTTTACCGAACTTTTATACACGGTATTAATTCTAAGTAATTAAATACCTTTATAAGACAAACATACGTTTGAAGTACCTAAGTGACTACTTGAAAATCTTACCGTTTAATAACTTTAGCTGCAACAAGACGCTGCTCAGAGTCAAGGTACGCTGAGGGTTCGTCCACCAGGTATACATCGGCTGGCTTGCCGAGACACAGCACCAGTGCCACTCGTTGCAGCTCACCACCAGAGAGGTTCTGCACCTCTTGGTCCATAATCTCCTCAATCTTCATAGGCTTCATCACATCCGTGATAAACTGGGGAGACACCAATAGCAATTACTTATTGTCTGGATACTGCATAATACATTTTTGTCAAAAGTTGTTAAACATATTTTTTGGGTACTCCAGTCTTATGCATTTGGATTTGGTATAATAATAACAAATAGCATATTAATAAGCTCTGCAAAGCTAAACATAAAACTAAGGACAAAAAAATCAAACATTTCTTTAGTGCTCAGACCTGGGTTTGAAATACTGTATTTGACACGAGAGCCTAAGAATTATTATCTTTTACTTATTCACAGTACTATAAATTTAAAATGATTACTAAATAACAGAATGTTTCACTAAATATTATTATTTAGGGAAAATTGTTGCAACATTTGGAAAATCAAATGGTTACCTGTGGATGAACGTAAGCATCCCGAATTTTATCATGAAGCAAGCTCCGCACTAATCCTTGTGATTTGGGAGATATCTTCTGTGGCTTATAACTAATGTGAAGCTGTGGCAGCGTGCCTGAACCTGAAAAACCATAAAATTGTTATTTTATTATCATCAATATTCAAATAATATATCGATTTTTTAATTCTTAAGTAACTTTGTCCTTAAAGACTACTAGCAGCCTGATCCAGCTTCACATGGGTGTAATGAAACCATACCCATGTGAAGCCGGGGCGGGTCGCTAGTAATAAATAGAGCCTATGTTACTCAGAGATAATGTAGCATTCTAAAAGTAGCTTTAGCTGTAGCTTTTCAGTTTATTAGTAACAAACAAAAATACAAATCTTTTCTCTTTATAATAACAGTATAGATTACAATTCACATCAAGACACAATATTTCTTTTTAATAGCCAGTCTTTACACCAGTAGAAAATGTTAGCCTTGTTAGATGTGAAACAAGTGTGAGTTACTGAGACAGACTTTTTGTATCATAGAGTTTTGAATAACAAAGGTGCTGTATGGTATGTATGAGATGAATCAGTAGTTAACTCTGGAGATGGAGATCTAAAATAAACCAATCCAAAATCTCCAGCCTAATAATAAAATTGTTTTGAGCTGAGACCAAATCCTCTCAAAACATAGAGAAGGGTACAAAAACTTGCTTGTTTGCTCAGCAGCCGGAAAGATTTGAGGAGATTCTAGTAGTGATAGTATAAAATTACCATCTGGAGAAAGAGAAGACTCTGCATGTTTCAAACACTTTTGGAACACAGGATGGAAAAACAAATCAAACAGTTCAGTTCGTGCCATTCTTTCGTGGTTTTATAACTAAAACTTCACTAAAGAGCACAATACATTGACATTCACAAAACATAACCTCAATTGATTGTTGGCGTCAACATCATAGTTTTTCAAAACACAATTATTTGATTAAATAACTGCAACATATAAAGTGAATATTTTGATAAGAAACGTAGGCAAAAGAGCAGCACTTTCTTCTTCTTCTTTTCTTGAAATAGAAATAAATTGACAGGTGTGATTAAGTTGTCGAATTTGACATTTCGCGTGAGTGTGTTGCCTGCCGTAAAAATCGTGACAAACTCAGCCACAGACACCATAAATTAAAAAGAAGAAGAAGAAATGTGATTTTCGTCTCTGCCCATTGGGCGAAAAAAAAAAGTGATTTCCGTGTCCTGCTCCACCGCATCGTTACACTGACTGAACCGATTTTTTTTGGCATTTTTGTAAATGCGTAACAAATCCACCTAAGAATAAATATAGTAGTATAGTGACGCTCCTACACTGCTCCTAAAAATGTTTGCAAATTATTAACATTTTCAACAAAACATTGCATGCAGTCATTTACCTTCTTCTGGTTCCAAGTTACCAGCCAACATTCGAATGAATGTTGTTTTGCCAGTACCATTTTCTCCAAGCAGCACCAAAATCTCAGAATCAGAGAATTCACCAGACTTCACGTACAAGCTAAAGTCACCCATCTTCTTGGACATCTCTGGATATTCATAGTGGTTCATTCTTTTTATCTGGCAATAAAATATAGTTTCAGTGATGAACTTTATAAAAGAAGTAGAATTATTATTGTGTTTCCTACCTCTTCTTCAGTCGCAGATTCAGCCACTTTAAAAACCAATGATTCAGTTCTGAATCTCATGTTTTCCGTTGGCACAAAACCATCCAGAAAAATATTTATACCTAAAAAAATAATTAAATTCTTGAATTCAGACTAGGTAGTCTCTATCTATGGATGTAAATATTAAAATTACTCTAGATCTGCATGGTGGATTAGGACACAATCACGCATCGGGTAGGCCAGTATCTACTAGGATGTTGGCCTACACTCATGGGTACTTGTCATGGGTTTTTGAATGCAAAATAGAATAGAATACAATTTGCACAAAACAATTTTTGTGAAATCTTTACCTTCTCTCACAGAGAAAGGCATAGTCACAACACCATAAGCACCAGGCAGTCCATATAAACAGCAGATGAAGTCAGACAAGTAGTCCAACACTGACAAGTCGTGCTCCACCACTATGATAAACCTGAAACCAAACGTTTTATTTCCATGTTTTGTTTTTATTACTGTTGTTATAAGAAGGCTGACCATAATGAATAACGCAAAATAAAATTGAGTAGCAGAAAAGCATGCATCTTTTGCAACACTCACTTGTCAGGATGGATTAGTGATCGGATAGTGCGCGCTGCATTCAATCTCTGTTTGACGTCGAGGTAAGAGGAAGGTTCGTCAAACATGAAAATGTCCCCATCCTGGATGCAGACCATGGCGCACGCGAAGCGTTGAAGCTCTCCGCCGGATAGAGCCGCGATCTCGCGGTCGCGAATGTGCGATAGATCTGTGCATAACAAACAATTACTGACATTAAATCTAAATCAATTTCATCAAAATCTGTACAACCAAGTTAAAAGTGTGAAAGGAGTTGTTTCACACAGTATGGAGCTGGGCCTTGGTTTTGTAGGGGTCTAGATAATTAGATAATCATTAAAGAAACTATTTATCACTGTTTTTTTATTTTATTTTGGCTTCTTTCATAATCCCAAAGTAAGCTTATCTTTGTGAAGGAGTGCAACACATTGCAAAACAACATAACAGATTTAACAAACAACTGGGTTCATGGCGGACCTCTAGTGTTCCCGTTTTAGAAAACTCAACACAATAAACATTTTTCTTTTAGAACTTTTAGTCTTCTATTTTTATCCAAATTTTCTATGGTGTAACAAAGACTTAGGCCACTATGAAATTGGTCCTTTTATGGAATATTTTGGTAAAACAAATAAATATCATACCCAACATTCTACATATTTCATTCTGATTCTTCATTTCATCCTTCTTATCCATTAGTTGGCCAACCGTTCCTTTCACAGCCTTTGGGATTTGATCAACATACTGAGGCTTAATGAGAGCCTTTAGATCATCTTCGAGGATCTTAGTAAAGTAGTTCTGCAGTTCTGAACCACGGAAATGAGACAAGATCTCTTGCCAGTCTGGGGGGTCCTGGAAAAGAAGGTTACATTATACTTAGAGACATTTTACACAAGATGATTATTTTATAAAAATATTGGACAGCAATTTGTTTTTATTAAACCTAAATAAGACTCTTGCTTTTGACTTATTACTGGGCAATGATCTTCCCTTCTTCCAGATAATATGGCCGTGGCATATTGTAGACTATTTCTTTCATGGAGACAAGCAAGATACTTACGGTAAAACGTCCCAAGTTGGGTTTTTGTTTTCCAGCAAGAATTTTTAGAGCAGTTGACTTGCCAATACCGTTCTGACCAACCAACCCAAGCACTTCACCTGGCCGAGGAATGGGGAGCCGATGGAGCTTGAAAGAGTTCTTGGAGTAGCGATGCGTGGTGTGCTTCTCCAAGTTAGACGGGATGTTGATGATGGTAATTGCATCAAAGGGACATTTCTGAAAATTTTGTAATATTACCTATTGGAAGATAAGATACTTCTTACATTATTCATCAGTATTGAACACCTATCCTGACATACAAGACCAGAAGAGAAGTATGTACTTACATTTTATTGACTTCCATGCTTCAACTTACCCAGAACCTCATGAAATAACCATGATTAAGTTCAGTTAATTAAACCATGATAGAGTTCACAACTTAAAGGTACAGATCTTAAAGCATGCCTACTACTAATAATTACCTAACACTTTGTTTTGGACAATTCATTTTTAAACAACATTTTTTGCTGTTGTTACCAGGATGTGCTTGATCAAGAATTTTCTACGATACCTATATGAGAATTTAAATTAATTTACATTCAAAACTTGGAAAACAAAGGACACAGATCATTTACATTACAACTAACATTCACCAAGTCTCACCTTGACACATATACCGCACCCGATGCAAAGCTCTTCGGAGATCGTAGCGATCTTATCGTTGGGAGTTACTTCAATGCACAGCTTGCCCATACGCACCACAGGGCAGCTTTTTTTGCACTCCTGCCTACATCTCTTCGGCTTACAGCGATCCGCATTCACTATCGCAATACGCGTAAGTTTATCGGTCTCCTCATGATCTCGTCTACGAGACATAACTGTCGGTCAAAAATACACTAAAGTATCACACGGAACGTTCAAAAATCATTTAAAATTCACGGAAACTAGACCGATATGTGGCAGACGAGGTAGACTCTGACTGATCTTAACCTCAACAAATATGTAAAAATTTATACACAAATTGAAAGATAGGTCGCTGAAGTAAGTAAGTCTGCATATAATTAGTTGAGCAAAACATCAAAAGAGAGAAAATACCTGGTAGAAGAAAGCGAACGTGGCCAACTTTTGCCGACGTTCGCGTGTCTTTTTACCTGTGTCAAAAAAGAACAACCAAAGTGAAGTTAGCAAAGCAGATTATTCAATAGTCTGATCTGTCTTCTTCTTCTTTTATTTATGGCGTCTGTGTAGTCTGAGGCTGTACAAGGAACTTGAAGGAACATATCTATCTCTTCTTCTTCTTTTACATAGGGCGTCTGTGGCTGAGTTTGCCAGTACGTACACTCCTCAGCAGGGTTGGATTTAAGCCCGATGAAAACTGTAGTACAATTTTTATTTTTTTCATTTTATTTATTATTTATTTAACATTTACAATATCTTAGCAGTGTTAAACCAAATCGATATTGAAAATTAACAAAACAAACAATTACACATTATGCAATAAGTAACATAATTTATAAGTGCAGCTTATTACCTACTTACATACTTTATAGCCTTTTCTGTGAATTTCGCCAAGGAAATTACAAACAAGTCTGTATCGTCCTCTTCGCATAATTTGTTAATAATGCGAATGGCTCTTGCAATAGGTGCTTCCTACATCAGGTTAGTTCTAGCTCTCAGTATTACGAGTAATTTGTGTCGCCGCGCGCGTACATAGCTATTAGGCACATACAGCCCCACACACATCAACACCATACCTCTCAACAGCTTGAATATGTACGTAACGAGCATTACTTCTCTTCTAACCTCCAGCTTAAAATAACCGACCATCCCCAGCACAAAAAGAGTGGGATACATTAGGGGAAAGAACGGATAGACCCCATACAGCTTACGGTACAAAAAACGAGCAAATTTACTTTGTATCTTCTCAACCATGGTGTTATATTTCTTTTCATGTGGGTTCCATATAACACTACTGCTCTCAAGCCTGCTTCGTACCAAAGCATTGTAAAGTGCTTTGATAGAGTTAATATTCTGAAAATTACTAGACTGCCGTAGTATGAAGCCCAAATTACGAAATGATTTTTTACAAGTATCTACAATGTGATTGCGAAATGCTAACTCTGGGTTCATCTGGACTCCAAGATCTTTAACTGACGTTACACGGGTCATAGTATTTGTATCTAACTTGTAGGCATGGTTTATAGGACATCGCGCTTTGGTATACGTCATGATACAGCATTTACCAGCATTAAAATGTAATTTATTGTTTGGCTCCATTTTAATACGCTATCAATGTCACTCTGCAGGTTTTCGATGTCTGATTTACTTCTGATCTGCAGAAATAACTTGAGATCATCCGCGAAGAGAAGGCAGACCGAGTTTTTAACGACATACGGTAAATCATTTATCATTATCAAGAACTCAAGAGGGCCAAGATTACTACCTTGACTCACTCCTGAATTCGTCAAAAATGGATCAGACGAGTACCCGCTGTACCCGCTAAATTGGTAGTATTACTAAAAAAACTGTAGTACACTTTATAAATTCATCTAAAACGTACATAAAATCAAGTAAACCAACATTAACTTAGCCAATATTTTCTCTTCTTCTTTTTTTTGATTACTTTTTGATTAAAAAAGTTTCCAACATTATCCAAAAATTGTTCAAATAACGAAAAAAAAAAATTACACGGAATATATCGAGAATTTACCTCAGACAAATAAAAACATGTTTTTGTTCTAATTTGTCTGTGGAATTTACGATTATTTGTAATCTTTTATTGTAGTTGACAATCACATTGACAAATCACAAGTTAATTCAGACAGAAAAAGAACCTTACCAACCCATTAAACTTTTTCTTAATTTTTGGTAATTTCTACGCGTGATGAAACTGTAGTATTTTAGCGTACTACCCTTAGGTATGAGTAGTAAGTAGTACGAAGCATGAAATAGTAGTACAAATACTACTGTAGTACGAATCCCAACCCTGCTCCTCAGGTACACTCTCACTCTCACCGAGACAGACCGAGACTAACTGAATAATGAATTTTGAAAGTATTGAACGGTTTCTAGAAGAAATCAGATTACAACCGGAGAACGACTTATTAACCCAGCTGTTCGTTAAACCCGCCATGTTGTTTTGCATTGTGTTGCACTCCTTCTCAAAGATGAACTTACTTTAGATTATGAAAGAAGCCAAAATAAAATAAATAAACAGTGTTACACGGTTTCTTTAATGATATCTAGACAAAGGACCAGGGCCCGGCTCTATACTGCGTGAAACAACTCCTATATATAAGTACAAGAATGAGCGGTTTTCGTCTCAAGTTATTAAAAAAAAAGCTGTCTATTTAGATGGCGGTAGCTCAACTGGCGAGCCCAAGAGAATGTAGGTAAGCACTACGTTCGGCGAGCTATGGTGAATGTGTAGGGAATTTTAATTTAACATTGGTTGCTCCTGCTGTCATACCTCTGGCTGGTGTCACCTTTTAGACATAACACACTAGGTGTGCCTCAAGGCAGTGTCCTTGGGCCTCTTTTGTTTTTATTGTACATTAATGATTTACCAGACATCACTAAAAACCATTGTACACTTTTTGCCGACGATGTCTCGATAGTTATAACTAATGACAAAGAGCTTGAACATATACATGACTTAAATAACACAGTCGGAACTTGTATTGACTGGTTAAGCAAAAATAACCTAAAAGTAAATGTAGCAAAAACTAAGTTCATCAAATTTTATAACAGAAAACCAAAAGGAAATACATTTAAGGTGACTTATCAAAATGAAGTAATACAAGAAAGTGATAATGTGGTATTCCTCGGTCTGAAACTTGACAATGTATGCTCATGGATACCGCACATCGAACATCTTAAATCAAGAGTCAACAGTTTTAATTACGCTTTATGGAATATTTCAAACATAACCGACCACAAAACTGCTCTACTAGCCTATCATGGTTATATAGCGTCTCTTCTTAGGTATAATGTTATTATATGGGGAAACGCAGTAAATGTTAGTTCTTTATTTATTGCGCAAAAAAAGTGCCTGCGTGTAATATTTAACCGACCACCTTGGGAACCTTGTACACCATTATTTAAAAAATATAATATTCTTACTTTACCGTGCATGTATATTCAAGAAATGTGTAAATTTGTAAAATCACATATGGAATTATTTGAAACTTTTGAACAGGTATACAAATTTAGCTCTAGACATAAAGATCAGTTAGCAATTGCTGTAATGAAAACTAGTTTGTATAGTCGTAACTGTTATACCATGGCTATCAAAATTTACAACAAATTGCCAAGTGTTGTTAGAGAACTGAACGGTCCCTTATTCAACAGAAAGTTATTCCATTTTTTAATTGATCATTGTTTTTATTCTGTTGACGACTATCTTAATTTTAAATTTTGACATTATTAATTTAACTTTTGACATTCTCTAATAAAAGTAAACTGTGCATTTATACTTAGCAATCTAAATTAGTTGACAAATGTATGAATCAAGTGACATCAAATTTCAAATAGGTAGGTATTGTGAATGACATTTAATTCAGATTTTGGTAATTCATTTATTGTAACTTAATATTTAAGTGTAATTTTTTTTAAAATTAATTAATAACTTCAATATAATGTGTAAGTACTTAATAATTATGATGTTCACGTGCCTGTACTCGGGCGAGATATGCAGCTCTAAAATTTATATTTTCCACCTAATGTAAAAATGTACCATGTCTTTTGTGAATAAACCTACTGAATACTGAATAGATGTAAATGGTGATGGTTGTTTTTGAGACCAATCGATAGATAAAAATACAGATTATTTTGCAATAACTCCACTTTAGAACTTAACCATCCTGTGATGTGGTGTTTGCCGATTAAAGCGAATACGATCGACGCGGGATCGACTTACTTCGATGTGGCATTTGGTCGAGGGCGAGCGAGCGAGACGGTCGCGTGCACGTATCTAAAACCCTAACAATCATTTTTTTTTTTTTTTTTTTATTTTATTTATCAAAACAGAATACAACCAAAATAGTTACAAAAAAGAGCAGTATATACATTAAGAGCTAGGTGATATCCTAAAAGTATGTGTACACATCAAGATCATTTATTACGAGCATCAGTGGAAGTTAATAAAATTAGATAATAAAGTTAAAAACAATACCTACGATATAAAAGCGAAAAGATTACCTAGAGTATCTATTACAATTTAATAACAATGTTATTCAACATCATTGAGCCTTGCTAAAAAAGCCCAAAGTAAGTTGGTTGAAGTACACTTTAAATTAATTTGAGTTTTGAGCACACTTTAAAAAGAGTGTCGTTTGTAATGAAGCCCCATCCCCTATCCTGCAGAGAGTATATAAGCACTACGTTTACTATCCTGTAGGATACGAGTGGAACTTCACACATCCATTGTTTCTTCTTCTTCTAATTTGTCAAGGCTTACATGCTCAGACAAATTAGAATGGACCCGCCATTGCCGCAATTTCTCTTATTGCCATTTATTGCGGGAGACGAGGTAGCACACAAACACATTTTACACACACGTATGCATCTTTTTTTTGTATCGCTACACGAGCACACTAAATAAAAATGACAACACATACTCATTTTTACGCAACTCTTGCAAATTTTGTATTCAAACAACATATTTATTTAAGTAAGACAGACGCACACAACGAAAAAACATTATCTATTAATATACTAAACAAGAGCCTAGAGTTCACTCAGGTAAAACAGGGTTAAACAATAACAGAGATGTTCAGGGGCTGCTTAGGTACTTATGTAGTTCAAATAAATGTTCAAAGATTGTCTTTGGCTATCTTGTCAAAACGACATGGGTCTTCCCATTTTAATTATTTTTCTCGTGTTATTTTATGTTTTATTGCGTAAATTTGGTGGCAGTTTATCCAATTTAACTTGTTTACTTAGCACAAGTGTAAGTGATTAAAATGGAGAGGTGATGTTGGTTGGTAATTTAGTCAAAGACTTTCCAAGAGAATTTTGAAAGAAAAGTCATCGTTTCTTTCCAAATTTCGTTTGTTTACGTTGCTAAGCGACAATCAAACTAATCACTTGACACTGGCAAAATTGTGGCAAACTAGCCACAGAGTCCATAAAAGAAAAGAAGAATAAGTAGACCGTCAAAATGAAAATCATTGCCTGTGAAAAATAGCATGTGAAATAGCAGTGACAAAATTTTATAATATCATCATATGATAATGATTTTAAAATAGCAATCATTTCCATGACTACTTACTTGGGAGAGAGAGGAGAAACTGGGAAAGGGAGGGAAGGGCGGACGGGCCGGATGCTATTGATCGATTTTTCTGAATTGAATGAATCAAATCAAAGTGCTTCGGGCGGATAAAACCTACAGAATAGTGTGGTGTGGTGGTTTCCAGCTGCCTGTATAAGTGACGTACTAAAGGTAGGTAGTAGTGATAACATACCATTTCATAATTCAAGCAAATTTTTATCCAGATTCCAGCTGCATCTGAGCTGTAAGTTGGTCAAGATGGTGATCAAAAACTACAATGTAAGCAATTTATCTCCCTCCGATCACGAGTTTTTTACTCGAGATGCGAGCCATGACATGATACAATTTCTATTTTCAATTCAATTTAACTACCATTTATGTAGGTATACCTACAACATGTGCTTAATTCATAGATACGGCTGTTTTCGAAAGAACTCATTTGTTATGCCTATTTTAAGGGTGGTACTGGTATGGTAGGTACCTACTGCAAAGAAAGACAAACACAGAAGGTAGGTACAAGGTACCTACCTACAGTACAAGTTTTTTTGTACACAACCAAGTAAAGTAAAGTAAAAAAAATCTCATAGTTCAATCATAATAACCAATATGATTAATATCACAAGGATCATTCATTTTGAAACATTTAGTAGGTTCTACTAGGTTCCTAGGTTCCTATCATGTTACTGCACTTAAGCTACTGTACTCTAAAGTAGGTCATAGGTATATGTATATCTCGAAAGTGTAGTAGGTACCTACAAAAAGATTATTCTTAATGTTTTTTTTTTCAAATAATACCTGGTGGTAATTAAGTTAGTTTGTATATGAGTCAGTGGCCAACTCTTGTGACGGAGTTATTAGACCCTCCATCAAGGCCTCAACAATAAATAGTGATACAATATCAGTATCACCATAATCCAAAAATATTATTTTACCATGCTTACAGATAATCACCAACCAGGGGCCTTACTCTTGAACGCGATCGGTATTGGATAATTATTGGAATATGACATTTCATACTTTTGACAGCAAACCAAGCGCCAAATTCAACCTTGTTTTCAAGAGTACAAAAATTTGACAGCAGAAAATAAAAATTGGGATTGTATCGGAATTGTCATTGGATTCAAGAGTAAGGCCCTGTTTTCAGTGGCTATTTTGTATATAACCTACCTACTTGAAAACATACCACAATTCTATTCATTTTCAGATATTAATCCTCAGGGGCTGTAGAAAAGTTGCTTAATTAAACAGAGTAAGTACTTTCAAAACTCTTGCATTTAGGTGTAGGTAAGTGTTAAATGATAATAAAATCTTAAAGCAATTTTTTCTTAACAACTTTCATAGATTTCATAGATATTTTATAGGTATTAGTATGACAGTAGGTAGGTATCTACATACTTTTTCTTAACATTAATCATGCTATTTCTCATATTTGTAGAAAATGCTGGAGGTAGCTGTAGATAGTTTGGAGTCTGCCGTCAACGCTATTAACGGAGGAGCTGATGAGTTGGAAGTTTGCAGCTATCTAACTGATGGAGGGCTCACTCCGTCCGCTGGTCTTGTGAAGGAAGTGCAGAGGCTTGTAAGTATATTTATTATTTATCTAAATTAGGTGTATAACACAATTCGAAGTGCTTGTAATGTAGCTAGGTAACAGAACAACGAAGTTGAGCACTGTTCCGCAGGGTCTCCATTTGGATGGGTGACCGCCAGTAGTTACTGTCAAATGAGGCCGAACCCGTTATTACCAGTACTTACCTACCTAGAATCATTGTGTAAGTCTGTCGGTGTTATCCGCCTGTTGCTGCGTCAAGCCGTCTCTTTCACACCTACAGCGTGTACCTTGCATCTGTAAGGGATAGTCAGACGCGGCGACAAACGAACGATAGCAACAGGCTTCTATATCCGGCTTCAGATCCAGTTTTCCAGATTTCAATCCATAAATGAGTCAATAGATCAATAAACTGCTAAACAGCATTCATTATAAAAAAATATAGTCAATGCATCTTGTCTTCAGGTGCGCCGGCAATCGGTGAACATTCGTCCGAGAATCAACGTGACTATCCGTTGCCGCGGCGGCGATGACTTCTTGTACTCCGAGTTTGAAATGACCACGATGCTGCGTGACGTGAAACTCTTCAAAGAGATGGATGTTGACGGCTTCGTCTTCGGCGCCTTGACGGAAAATCTGGACATCGACGAATACAAATGCATGAAAGTACTCGCCATAGCCAGTCCGAAGAACGTCACTTTTAGCAGGGCGTTTGACCATGTTCGCGAGTTCAAAAAAACTGCTTCTATTCTAGTTGGCCTGGGGTTTCATAGGGTGCACACCGCGGGGCTACGAGGCAATGTGAACCAACCGGGAGCAATCAAGAATCTCTCTTTCCTAGCTTCTCGGTACAGCGGTGGGGAACTTAGCATTATGCCAGGCGGGGGGGTGAACCCGGATAATGTGGGCTGCTTCATCAACATGGGATGTCATATCATTCACAGTACTTGCAAAAGCGTTATGTCGCTGCCCAAACCTGAAAGGCACTTTCGTTTGGGCGTGACAGACAGCAGTGCTCTGTATAAGGCGGATGTGGAGTTGGTACGGGAGTTGAAAGAGTCTATTATGCAAGCAGTGCAAGAGATGGAGAAAGATAATGATGAAGAAGATTATCAGTAAAAAAAAAGATTAAAACGTATATGTAGCTGCGAATTTCACTATTGATGGTAACCATGCATTCCTCTATTTTAAATACTTACATATTTCTATACTTATCTATGATGGATCTCATGTGGCAAAAAATTTGGAAATTTGATAGATTGTTTATTTATAGATTATAATTATCAGAATTATTTTAAATTATTTTATTTTTAATTAAACTCAAGGTACCTTGGGTACCTAGGTATTTAGTTAGTGTGTAGGTAGAATACTTTGTTTTGCCAGTTATGGAAGCAGTTTTTTTAAAGTCTGAATATAGTTTAAAATATAGTACTGTATACATTAGTAGTTTAGGATATAATATAGTATACATGTATACTAGTGGTAGGTTTTAACTTTTTAGTACCTAGATGACGTATGTACCACTTGCCTATGACCTAGTCAAATATCTGTATTTTATATGTTTAAGTAGGTACTACATAATCATGTACCAACCTCTATTTCTATTAAAAAAATATAAAACATATTTACAGTTCTAATTCAAATCAAATAAAAGTTGAAAAAAAATAAAGTTATTATTAAATCATCTGTATCTGAGGTACCTACATAAAAAGGTTACATACTTGGGGCCTTCATTTATTCATCATTATATTAAACGTATTTCAAACCTCAGTAAGCTAATGTATTTCTCTACTACTAACTATCTTTCAAATCTATCATCATCTTTCTCAAAAACCACAACCTTTATGAAGATAAGGAGGAGAAACCTATCAAAACCTTTGATAAGTATACTTACATAGTTCGATCGAATAAAACTAATATAATACCTATGCCACTGGGTCTATTTTCTAAGAAGACACTAACTCGAGCTACAAAACAATAACTAGCCTTGCCCAGAAATGCAGATCAGCGACCCAATCACTCTCGCTCGAGAGTTGCCCAGTGTCCAGGCGTGGAAGGCTGTGAAGATGATGATGACCTAACCTACTCTAGAAGATAAAAGATAATGAATTGTGTTAGGAAACATGTCCGAGTGGAAACAACGCTTTGAATCCGCATGATTGATGAGGGGTATAAAAAAAAACCTCGCGGCAATCTGCCCGATTCCAGTTTCATTTCCAGATCTTCCATTTATCATCGTCTTGACTGAAAATACTTTTATGGACTTACGGTACCTACTCTGTGCTTTCGGTGCTAAAATGAATTACCGTACCGGTAGACATTGATCAGCAGGTCTAGGTAATCTTGCGAGCTAAAATGATTATATCATAGGTCTACTTATCGTAATAAAAATTATCATGGTTCAGCTTATATTTAAATATGTAACTCTTACTCTATGGACTTCATAATGGTCTGAATTAAAGATTAATTTAATTTTATTTATATCGGTGAATTCCCCGACTCTGGAATAAGTAGCTGCTTATCACCGTCATAAGCTGAACCATTTTAAATAGGTACCTATGTCAATTTATCGTTTGTCGTTTTCAAGAGAAGCTTAGGTGGACAATTTTCTGGGACGCTGCTGTGCTGGTTGCTTTATTTTAATATTCAAGAGGCTAATTATTTATGACGCAGTTTGCCGTGGTTCCCTGAATTTGTAGGAGCCACATTTTTCTCTACCTATGGCTAGCTATGAGTCATTACGTTACAGTAACCACTTACCATCAGGCGGGCCCTATGTTATGTGTTGTTATGTTGAGTTATGTGTGATCGAGGCTTTTGGCACAGCTTTTGGTCTACTCGCTAGACTTCGGCAGTAGGAGGTACTAAATAAGAGTATCTGTTCTTCAAGGAAGTCGCTGTTCTGTGACTTCGGTGAATGTGAATCGGTGATTGATACGCGGATCGACGTAAATAAACAAAAACTTTTTTTATTTTTATTTATTAAGTAAGTATATTTTATTTCAGTGAATTAAAGTGAGCTTAGGTACTATCTACATTCTACAAGTTAAAAATAAGGCTATTATGTACCTACGTGAAATGTGATATAAACTAAGTACCTACCTAGGTACCTAATTAAAAGTATGTAGGTAGGTACCTACAATTATTATTTCTAAGTACATAAATAAGTTAGGATAAGGCAGTTTCATACCATTCAGGTGCATATTTTATTCTACCTATTTACATTTTAACTAAGGTTTTATGTAGACTTGGTAGGTATTTCGCGGGCCGATGGTAGGTAGGTGTAAGTACCAATAAAAAATAAACTACGATTCAAAAATTAAAGGGCCTAGGTACCTACCCTAAAGTTAGTTAGATAGTAAATGAGCGTTCTCCATGCCTTATTGCCTACATAGCCAAGTGGTTTTGTAGAATCTAGTCAGTTATTGGTTAACTGCCCCCAGCAGCGGGGGGAAGGGGGTTGCTATAATACTGCACGCACTCACTACACAATAACTGAATGCCTGTTAGTCTTCTTATCTGGTACGTAGGGTTCTAATTTAGCTGGTTCGGTGTTGAGGGCGCTGTAGTCTACCGGAAAGGGCGGCTGTGGTAGCGGGTCTTTAGGGGGCACTAAGACCCACTGGCCGGGCCCGTTGGGGTTCTTGCCCATCAGCCAGTTGGTGAAGCAGTGCACGAAACTGCCGTAGTCCAGGATCAGGTAGCCGTTCTGCTGGAATAAATATTTTGTGTTTTATTAATGATCATATTAAGAGTAGTAGAGTTCTTTGTGATAGAGCTCGTCCGGGGAAGGACTACCACCATACCTATTTCTGCCGCCAAGCAGTAATGCTCGCATTGCTGTGTTCCGGTGTGAAGGGTATGGTTTACGGTGAAATTACTGGCACATGAGGCTTTCGATCTTAGCCTCAAGGTGGCAACCCGCGAGTGATACCTCTGGTATTGCAAACGTCCATAGGCTGCGGTAACCGCTTACCATCTTGTGGGCCGTACCGTACGCTTGGTTGCCACTTCAGTTGTATAAAAAATAATAATATATATTATGTAAGTAGATTTTACGGAATGAACTGATGGGTAGTTTGCCTTGGTTCTTTGTCAACTCTCCCCGGACCGGACTCAGCAGCATTTGATATTTGACTCACCAGCATTCGGGACTATTAGTTATAGAGAGTTAGAGATATTTTCTCTTGTTTCGAAATTTGAACAATAAAACGTTTGATGACTCTGTTTGTGAGAGTCACACAGCAGAGTCATCCAAGAAAAGTAGGTAATTACCTACGTATCTACCTACTTAGAGGTAAACTCTTTTGTTGCTAACTGGGGTTAACTGAGACAAACTTGTGACTTTTAAATAATTAACAAAAAAATAAAAAATACATTATTTTTTTATTTTTTAATATTTAGTTCCTTTAGTTTTTACAATTGACAGAGCGAGCGAAGCGTCTCAGTTTCGAGACTGGCCAAAAATGCTTTTGGCTGTCAGTCAGTTTGTCCGGCTGTTCTCGCCTACAGGTCGGTTTATGGTTGAAATTTGGTATACAGGTTCTATGACTTTAAAGAATTTGATTTTCATCGGTGATTTTTGATAGGGGGCGTACTTTCTCCAAAAAGGGACAAAAAGGGGGCTGCTGTATATCTCCGGCTCATGTGATTTGATTTCGATGGTTTTTATTTTATTTGAAAGGTAATTAAGTATTAACTTTAAGTTCGTCTCATATTTGGTAAAGTAAAGATCTGATGAGGATCTTCAGCGTAATGAGCAAAATAGTTCCTCAAAATACAGTATGTTGCTCACTTTCCAAGCTCACTTTACAAGTTTGTGCTTGCGAGGTTCTTCGGAGAACTGCAGTGCTAGTTTATTTATTTGATAGCTTAATCGGACGTCTGTCCCCTCAGTCTGCTCCTTTAAGTACATTTTGTATGAAAAAAACGAAAATTATGATTTAGTAGTAGGTAGGGCTTCTATCCGTCCCCAGAGCGTCCGGTGGGGTTTAATTTGTAGTTTAGGCAGTTGATCAATATACACGCCCAGATATTTAATGTTATTAGTTCTGGACAGAGATGTGCATGTACAATTGATATTCTGGTTTTGACACCTGTGCCCTTTAATGTTATAGGTGTTTACAGATGGTTCGCCGGCTGAAGTTAGAGAAAAGGTAATATATTTAGTTTTATTCACGTTAAGTGTGAGTAAATTTCTGTCAAGCCAAGCCATAACAACAGATAATGCACTTTCAGCAAAGTGTTCAGTTTCATCCCAGTTCTATCCATGTATAAGTAGGGCGGTATCGTCAGCATAACAAAATATTTTACAGTTGGGTAGATGTAGACCGCACAGCTCACTAAGGTAGATTTGGAATAGAGTGGGGCCCAGAATGCTACCTTGTGGCACGCCGTAATGTGTGATATCTTCGCTAGCTTTATCTCCTTTCTCATGAAGGAGTACGATATTTGAGTGGCACATCTGTTTTGGGAGCTGACCTGAATTTAAGATGGTATTCAATAGATTAGTAAGATGAGGGAGTAATGTAGTGGTTATACCATCTTCTCCCGGACTTCTATCGTACTTCATAATTTTAAGAGCATCGTGAACATCTTTTCCGGTAAAAAATGGTATATATTCTGAACGACTGTATTCTACTATTTCATCAGTTTTGGAAGAATTAGAGTAAAGGGTTTTATAATCGTTGGTACAAATATTCATTATTTTGTCTCTACTGTTTTGTTCGGTGCCATTTTCGTCTTGGAGACTATTTATCCAGTGCTTTGCTGTAGTAAAACCTTGTTTGGCTGATCTTAATGAAGTGCAATTTTCTATAGCTATTTGAATCAATTGCGAGTTAAATGTTCTTATGTCTTTCCTGATGCTACGTTTTACTTGTCTGTCTAATATTGTGTATTCTGGTGTGCAAATTTTTATTTTCTCCCTTTCTGATATTAATATTTTGGTTTTTTCCGAAAGTTTTGCTTTATCTCTCTTGACCTATTTAATTTCTTTACTGCTAGTCTCTATTGATTTTATTATTTTATTATATTGTTCTTCGACATCTTGGGTTTCAATTAAATTTAATTTTGAAAATTGATTAGAAAGCTCTAAATTAAAGCATTCTGCATTTTTAAGTAGTGTAAGTTTAGTGTGCTTTGCCGATTTATTACTATAAGATTTGAATCGGTGAATTTTGAAGTTAAACCGAATTTTGGTACGAACTGGCCTATGGTCAGAGCTGAATTTTATTTTGTTAATGACGCTTACGTCTTTTATTATTTGTTGGTCGGAAGATAATACAAAGTCAATTTCGTTTCTTATAATACCGTTTGGCATGACCCAAGTCCACCTTCTATTTGGCTTCTTGCTGAAAAAACTGTTAGCAATCCTCATACGCTGTCCAAATGCAAATTGAATCAATCTGGTACCTCGCTCATTGCGATTACCTAAGCAAAATTGACCAATTACAGCGCTCGTATCAGTAGCTTGCCTGGTTCCAAGTTTCGCATTGAAGTCTCCGAGGATCATATTCCAGGTACCTCGATTTTCTGCGCAGGCTTTATTGAGGAGGTCATAAAAGATCTCAACTTCTTCATCAGAGTAAGCGGATGTTGGTGCGTATAATTTGTATTAGCGTTAAGGTAGTTTTGGGTGTTATGCGAAGTTTCAAGACTGCAACACGTTCAGAGTATCCTTTAAATTCTATTATGTTATTTTTCCACTTCCCGGCTACCAGGAATCCCACGCCGTGGTGTCCGCTGGTTTCCCCGAAGTGGAAAAACAC
Source organism: Colostygia pectinataria (assembly GCA_951394395.1). NCBI lineage: Eukaryota > Metazoa > Arthropoda > Insecta > Lepidoptera > Geometridae > Colostygia > Colostygia pectinataria. The sequence continues at coordinate 4,938,018 of OX596368.1, read as the reverse complement.
ATTACCATTGCGCTCTTCTGTGTTTTCGCCTAATCTTCTTACTTCTGCTAGGCCTATGATATCCCAATTAATATCTTTAAGTGCGTTTTCTAGCTCTATTAGTCGCTCGTCACTCATGAGTGTTCTGAAGTTGTATGTTAAAACGTTTAGCGTATCGGTGTCCTTTATAACGTGAGCCAGGGTCGTTTGACGGTAGGATCTCGCCCGGAGATTCTTAGCTCCCCGGACCCCAGGGCTGGCTTGGCGCCCGTCAACGCCAGTGCAACCACTGGAGTCGCCGGGCACTTGGGGCCTTGGTTGATTGTGTCTATTCATGTTTGGGGGGGTTTGGACCTAACCCACCGCGCTGGTCCAGTGCGGGTTGGTGGGGCGCCAGAGCCTCGTTCGTTGTTCGGCAGGGTGTACCACGGGCAGGTGAGGTTGGCTTGGATTCCATGAGATGTTGTTAGGAACCCCTTACACCCCTTGTCACCTTGTCAATAATCAACTTATTTTGGATTATGAGTTCAGATGCAGCTTCATGGCGTTTATAATGTTCAAGATATGTGAGACAATAGATGAAATAAAATTGAAAAATTGAATAAGAAAATTAAAATTAAAATAAAACGAAATAAATAAGTACACGCATTTAAATGCAAAACTCATCCAACGTATAAAAGGTTTGTTTGATGAGCCAGTTTTTGAGCTTGAACTTAAAGGACTGCGTCGATTATGCTCCAGTGATGTCAACCGGGAGGCGATTGTATACCGCTGGCCCCATGATGTGCACCAGCTTTGCAGTCTTAGTAAGCCGCCGTGGGAGCGCCTTCATCCTCTCGGAGTTTCTCAGATTGTATTTATGACCATACCCACGTCCTGTGTATCCATCATCCAGGTGGCTCCTGGTGTAAATAGCCGCCTGATAAATCACAAGGGCAGGTACAGTCATGATCCGTAGGGATCCTAACAGTGGTCTCGCGGCTGTGTCTTGCGAAACTCTCACAATGGCTCGTACTGGACTTTTAGAGTCTAAAAGCGCACTCCCAGTGCTCCACATGACATACAGCCTGTCTCCCAAGACTTACCACCATTGGACTTACCGCCTGTCTCCCAAGACTTACTTGCACGCCCCTATAGATTAAAGTGCATATAGTTTGTCTTAGTAACATTAAGGATTAGACCATTTTGCTGGAGCCATTTATACAATTCTCCATACGCGTTGGTAGGAAGTGTGGAGGAAGAAAACCATGTGATGCAGACAAATTTAAAAGCTCTTCACGTTTACAAGGTTCTTTGGTATTGATTTGTATGTCAATATTTAAATCACATGTAATAACGATATCCCTGTAACTTGATATAGACAGGAGAACATCATTATAGAAATTCTCCCAAGTGCAAATAGGAACTTAAGGAACAAAATATGGAATAAAATTGACTCACAGACCACAGTAGTACATACATCCTACTCGATACATTTGTTTCAGCGCTCCTACAATTTGTCTTTGCTCTCAAAATAAGCCTCAGTTTCGGCAATTATTTCTTCATAGGATTGGAATTGAAATTATATTATAGAAATTCATATATGTATACATGTGCAAATAGGAACATTATATGAAGCAAAACAATATAAAAACAATTGTCCATCATATATAAAAAAACATTTATTATCCAAAATTGACTCACAGATCACAGTAGGTACATACCTACTGAATTAAGTAAATGCAAAACAGTAAACAAATTATGGTATGCTATCTCTAGTTATGCCTATAGCGAGGAGTCTTTTCATCTATCGCCAGATTCGCATCATTGCGAGCGCGGCTTGGCCCAGGTGAATCACCGTAACGGGAAAAAGTCCTATGTATCGGAGTCATCGGAATACCTTGCTTTTTAATCATTTTTGTAAGCTTATTGCCATATAGTGTTTCATCTCTTTCCAAGTCCTGCATCCTTAAATTTCGAAACACATCGCTGCGGCTTAAATCTTTCTTGAATAGATGCCGCCTTGAATTCGTTTCTACATAATGAAGATCAAGCAATATGCGACAGCCATGGTTGAAATGTCTCATAGCGTTTACTTCATAATTTTCCCCCTGGTTTAGTAGCACGGTGATAGCTCTGCCGATAGCTGTGATACCAAGACCCAATTGATTTTGTTTACCTTCCAATATTCTGTCTCGGTTGCTTGCTTGAAAATCAATAACAGCTGAAACCTCTTCATTTAAAGAAGGGGCTTTTAAATCTTTACAGTTTTCAGGGACGGCGTACTCCTTACAAAGCTTTTCTTTGATATCATCTTGTAGTCCTTTTCGTAGAATGGTGACCCACTTTTGAGCCAAGTTGGGATGAATAACTTCACCACTCAATGAAAGATCATCTCCGAGAGCTTTCAGTAACGCTTCCTTCCGATCCGATACACTGTGATTATCTGTCTCATCTGTCTGCGATGTCTCTGAACTTGTACGTGATTTATTTTTTGTGTTATTTGCCTGCGGTGTGTTTAAACTTGTCCGAGGTCTACCTAGGTTTTTCTTTGGTATTTTCGTCTCAGATGTGGCAGTTAGTCTGGTTTGTGAATTATTTAAACTATTTGCCTCCACAACGCTCAAACTAGGCCGTGGTTCTCTGGCTGAGATGTTTGTCTCCATAGTATTCAAGCGTGCACGTGCACGTCTTGAGATATTTGCTTCCATAGTATCCATGTTTTCCCGATGGTCATTCTTTGAGCTATTTACCTCTGTAACATTTAAACTTGCCTGAGGTTCACTTCTTGAGCCATTAACATCCACAGCATTCAAATTTGCAGATGACTCACGCCTTGAGCTATTGTTTCCACTCAAGTTTGCACGTGGTTCACTTATATTCACCTCCACATAATTCAAATTGGGCCGTGGTTCTCTGTCTGCCTCCATAGTATTCAAGCATGAACTTAGTTCATTGCTTGAGATATTTGCTTCCATAGTATTTATGTTTCCCCGATGGTCATTCCTTGAGGTATTTACGTCTGTAGCATTTAAACTTGTCCGAGGTTCACTCTTTGAGCCGTTAACCTTCACAGCATTCGAATTTGCAGATCGTTCACGCCTTGAGATATTGGTTCCACTTATTCTATTTGTCTCAATGGCATTAAAATTTACCCGAGGGTCACTCCTCGAGCTATTTTCCTCCATAGCATTCATATTGGCCCGTGCATTACTGCTTGAGCTATTTGCCTCCCATCTGTACGGTTCCTGTGATGATGTTGGAGGTGTAATACAGATTGGATTTTCTGTCGTGTTAAAAAGATCGTTCTCGGAGACTCTCCTAGCCGATATTTCAGACCGTAAAGCACTAGCGTCTGAAACAAAGCGTGAAAAATTTAATGATTTTATAAAGAAAGATATTAAGTATTAGCAGCCCACGACTTCGTCTAGTTTTCCTTTGATACTCTAGCTTCCTGCTGAGGCTTTTAAATTTTTCTTCTGAATTTTGGGATTCTTTTTTAGAATATATATGTAGTTATACCACATCTACACATTAAAAGGAACACATTCTCCAAATTTTAGGTCTCTAGGACTTACAGCTTAAGCCTTGTGTTGTGTCTGTCAGTCAGTCAGTAACGCAAAGTTTTATTCCCGGTCATTAAATATCTATATGTTTTTTATTTCAGCCAAATCGTATCAGTGGTTGTCGAGAGGTGGTTTTAGAGTAACAAACATCCAAACATCCAAACTTTCGCATTTATAATATTATTATGATAGTGTGATGTGTGTGAGAATCTTACAAATAGGTCAAATGCATATTGTAGATTGGTTGTATTGTAGATTGGAAGTAGGATTTGCCATTCAAACTAAAAATATGGAGTTCAAACAAACGAAAAAAACAAGTAGAAAAAAACAGCGTCATGTAAGCTTTAAAAATGCATCATAAGGAGACTATGACTCATCGTCTACCCATACGTCTACCTACTAGTAGTAGTAGTAGCTCTACACTCAAGCACAGAGTAATAATACTCAAGGGCACGGAATGTGGCCCCAAGCACAAAATACGATAAAAATCGACTATTTTTTTTAACTAAATTTTTTAGGACAGGCTGAGTGAAAAAATCTTATGGTTGTTTATTTTAAGTGGTTACTTGACAAATACTGTGTGTTTTTTAGCAATGAGAGGTTTTCGATTCGAGATAAAAAAAAGTAGTTCCGATTGCTTTGACAGATGGCGCTATCTGCCCTACTGCCATACTGGGAAAGGTTATCAAAACAAGAAAAAAGTTGGTAACTCCGTTTTTGTTTCGTCTCGTGTCAAGCGGAAAGTTGTGGATTCATGTCCTGCTTGAGGCAAAATAATTTAACTCCAGTACGACCAAAGTTAATGTACTACGTAGTACGTACTATGACTTTGACACCAGCCAGAGGTATGACAGACAGTGACAGCAGGAGCAACCAATGTTGAATTCCTTACACATTCACCATAGCTCGCCAAACGTAGTGCTTACATTCTCTTGGGCTCGCCAGTTGAGCTATAGACAGTTTTTTTTTTAAATAACTTAATAGACGAAAACTCCTCATTGTTCCAAGTTTGATTCAAATCGGTTCAGCCATTACATTCACTCTGATTGAAATACCTACTACTACCTAGGTTACCTAAATATACTTATCAAAACATTTATATATATAATATAACGACTCGTCCCGACTAATACCACCTACATAAAAAACTTCCTCTTGAGTCACTCTAGGTATTTATTGATGAAAATAGCATTAAAATCCGTTGCGAAGGTAGTGGGCAAAGTAGTGGGACAGACGGCCGGGCGGTAGGTAATCGAGCTTGTTTTATATTAAGTAGGTAAGTATCTAAGTATGTAAAATGTAAATAAGAAGTACACTTACCTCGGTTTTCATATTCACCGGTTATAGTGATGGTAGTTCCAGGAGTCTGTGATTCCAACTTTCGAAGTTTTTTCTTCAAATGCAGTATTTCTTCTTCTGGATTCCGTTTTTGTCGGGACATTATCAAATAATTTATGAAATATTCAAAGTAAAAAAACAAATTGTTATTGGTTAACGAACGGCTCGCTCCGAAAAAAATTCTACACTGGACTGTGTTCTTTATGCGATGCATTTTATATCATAACATATACTACCTACCGTCTGTGTGAAACAGAACGTATTATAAACAATTCGAAGATTGTGATTCTTAACCCAATTCATATAACTTTAAAGATCAAGTTGCAATGTCATTTGGCAATGCTGTTTCTTTGCATCGCGCCATGTTAAACTGTGTGTTCCAGACACGAATTTTAATGTGTCCGGTCCTTCCTTGCATTGTAAGAAATGGTAAAAATATGAATCTTGGTACCTACCTATGCTGTTCATGTAAACAAGTTTGACCTTGCAGATCAATTAATGGGTTGTCGGAACTGCTGCCTATGTCTTTAGATAGGTACTAGACATGTGCGCCGATCCCATTTGGATAGAGACGGCGGCGTCATCAGCGTAATCGGCGTGGATAGTCAAAATTTAATAAAAACTCGAATAAACTTATCTATATATAAAAAATAACGTATTGCGGCGCAATTTGTTCAAAATCTAAACCAAACTTAGGAGATACGACACAATCAAGCACGAGCAACAATTTTTTTGTAAAATTATTGTAACTGATGTTATCTTGACTGTCATAACCACTTGCAACTGCGTCGGCCTCAGGATGAACAGTCAACAAACATGTCTAAGGCAAGGTTTCTTCTCAGTTGGACACTATTGACAGAGTGGTCGTGGTTATGTGCTTAGGCCTAAATTGTTCTAGCTAGATTAAGTAGCGGCTGTTGCGATACGTCTCTACTCAGCTCTGTTAGCTGCTTGGTGAGAGCATTTGGTCATGTTAGAATGTGTGATGGATTTTATGAGGTCAGACTATCGGGTGTCACAACGACCACGTGCTTTCTTGCCTTTCATTCTGCCATGAACTACTAGTAGACGTTCTATTGAGTCTTCGTTGCGGGTTACATGTCCAAAAACTTATCGTATTTGAACTTATCGTATTTGAACAGTCGACGATAACCTCAAGTTCAATCTTATGTTCTTGTATAGAATCGACACATTGGTAAGATGTGCGGTTCAAGGGATCCTTAAAAACGTCTCCAGCACCGCATCTTCAATGCATCGATTTTCCTTCGCTCCTTCAGTCTCAAAGTCCATGTCTCAGCCGATAGACGTCCACTGCTGGACATAGGCCTTCCCACAAAGAGCGCCATGACGACCGGTTCTGAGACTTCACCAACCACCGACTGCTCCTGCGACCGCTTTAATGTCATCGATCCATCGCGTGGGGGGGGGGGGGGGGGCGTCCTACACTTCGTTTTCCAGTTTGTGGTCGCCACTCGAGAACCTTTATTCCACAGCGGTTATCGGTTCTGCGAGGTATATGGCCTGCCCATTGCCACTTCAACTTACTAATTCTAAAAGCTATGTCGGTTACTTTGGTTCTTCTACAGATTTCCTCATTGCGGATTCGATCGCGTAGTGAAACTCCCAGCATAGCTCTTGCCATAGCTCGTTAGGCGACTTTGAGCTTTTGAACGAGACCTATAGTTAGCGATCGCTGCTGTGTCGTCTTCTTACAATCTTTTAATAGGTGGTCTGGTACTTCCAATAGAGCCAGTGATTCTCATAGCTTTTTCATTTATGATTTCAAAGGCTTTGCGAAAGTCTGCGAAGCATATGAACAGTGGGATGTTAAATTCTCGCTTTTTTCCTAATTATTAATGTTAAAAATGTCAAAAGATGGATACATGGTGGGTCATCATGGTGAGTGGTAGCAGGATGTCATCGAACCCACGAGCTAGAAAATTGGTACCTACTTCTCTCGAAAGCTCAACTCAGCAGCGAAATGAGCCTATAATTTCGGCTTTCCGTGATAAAGTCCGCAGCTCTCTCTAATACACCAAAAGAATAAGCCTTCCTTGTCGTGCGTGTGTGATTTCAAACAAGTTCAGTACAATTTATTGAAAACAATGTCATGACATGAGCATGATTGACTTTTCAGGTCTAAAGGTCCAAAGTTGTGATCAAACTTACCTTAGTACATACCTACATAAGTTTTCAAAACAGTTTATAATTATCGTGGTTGAATGATTTAGCACGTTACATTCAAGACTTTTGGGACTTTTCCTATCGCCTTTGGCTCTGCTGTTTGCTCTACTTGAAAACCAGTGAGGCGATTCTACTTATATACTTAGTACATGAGGAGGACCCATGTCTTATTGGCAAGATGGCAAAAAAAAAGTACCCACTCTGTCACAGAACAGTGTACTCTCTGTCTTTTGTACTTACACTCGTCATCCTGTCATAGGCTGTGTCGATGACTTCATCTATCCGCGCCGCGCTGAGACCGATAACGGAGCGGTAAAACGCCGCAAGAGCCGGTTTTGATATTTCACCCGTGCCTAAGGAGAAATTGAAATACAATTATTAGGTACATTGTTTTTAAAGAAATTGACAAACATCTTTTTTACACTGGACAGGTAGGAGTGATGCAAAGCAAATTTAAGCATTCAGGAAAACCATACAAGAACAATTATTATCACTTAATTAATGTAGGCTATAGGTACCTACACATAACACTTAACTAATGTAACCTACCTATGTAGGTAAAGAAAATAACAAAAAATATTGACTAAAATAGGAGTTTTTAAGTAGGTATGTGAAAAGTGTGTAGGGAGTTTATTTTAATTTTTATTAGCCTGATGTAATGGAGTTTATTTTAAATTTTATTAGTTGGCTGCTGATGGGTATACCTATTATGCGTCTCTCAGATACGTCCCTTTCTACGATCGCACATCCCTCGACTGCCAACTTCGGGAACAGGAAGTGTTTGAGCTCTATGTTGTAAGCGTTAGAGTTGATTTTTGTTTGTTTTGTATGATTTTAGTGTTTAGAGCTGTGTTTTGATAGTGTGATGTATGGAGTAGTGGGTCTTGGAGGTGTGGTTTCTGGTTGGTGGTCATAGGTCTCGCGAGCTGGTTCTGGGCGCAGATAAGACGCGTGGGAGCGCGGTGCGCTGGAGCTCTGATTTCTGGTCAGCCTCGGGTCTCGCTAAATGGTTCTGGTGGTTTCGGGGCGGAGGTGCGTGGGAGCTTGGACAGAGATAAGATAGTGGAGTGGTTGCACTGTTGATAGATATTGGCGGTCACTCATTTAGATAAGGAGTTGTCACAAGGTTATTGTGAAGCACCGTTGATATAGACGTTCACCCATCGAGTTGCGAAGTTGATGCATCACAAGCACAAGCTAGCGGCGCCGGCGTTGATTGTTTAGTTTACAACAATCTTGGTCGTCTTATATGTTTGTTAAAAGTTCCAAGAGGCGCAGTGGCGGATAAAAGAGTAACATTGACGGAGGAGGAGATAACAAACTATACATCTACTACCTATTAGGTACTATCTAGGATACCTATTACTATTACGGTACTACTACTATTATGACTATTATATTACTACTAGGTACTACAGTAACGACTCCCTCTACAACAATATATAATATATATCGTCAACAATATATAATAAAATGACAGTTGAAAATGTGATATTTTGGAGTTATGATCAATCGGAGAAATTGAAAACAGGAGAAATCGAGGGAACAGGTTCTATAACTAAAGTACCAATAAATAATTCTTTGAGTGAACGTAGTAGGTACCTAAGTATAGTCTACTTACTCCAGAATAAGTAGGTACATCAGCAACAACTATAAAATTTTGAAAATAAACATCATCTGTAAAACTTTCGAGATATTTTTAATTATTATATCAGTGCAGGGCTTACTAATATAATCTATATAAAAAATAGATATAAATAAACGCTGTGTAATAAAAATTATCACAAAGGGAAATCAAATACAAGAACGTTAAAAATAGGTTTGAATTTTAATGTGAATGTTGGGCATAAAGTGAATGTTGGGCATAATGATACAGATGTTACATCTGGAGTCCAAATGTAACATCTGTAAAATTTTCGAATTTTCGAGTTATTTTTAATTACATACATATTCAGTGAACAATCACGTAGTACTTATGGTTTTCTTTATCACTATATAAATAATATAAATAAAGGTTTCTATTTCATTTTATGTTTGCTTTGTAAGGATCAATAACACCTCTTACAAAAAATGCAGACATTTTTACAAGCACAAAACCAGGCAGTTTGAACTACCGCAGTTTAACATGGCTTGAAGCTGTTTGGCCGCAAGCGCGGAGCAAGTGCCAAATCTTAAAGGTCTCAGCACACATATGGGATCGGAAAGGGATCGTAACCGTAACGCCTTTCGCCTCGCTGTCAACCAGGCGTCAACCTACCGTATGCACGTAACGAAAGCGTATCAGCAGCGCCTGTACGTCAACTCGGCTACGGCTAGGCGACACCGCGCTTACGCCTCGCCGCCCCCTGGCTGACCTGGTTGGCACCAGATCAGTTTGAATCCAAACGTTAAGTGTAGCGCACGGTTATGTCTTGGTTTACAATACGTGAGTTGGCTATCATAGCCATAGCACTTGATGAAGAGGAAAAAGAAAATAGCAAGAAAAAAAGAAAAAGATATTGGGTACACAGTATGAATAAAGCAAGGAGTACTGAAGGGGAATTTCGGACTATAAAAAAACATTTGATGGATGATGAAGATAAATTTTATATTTATTTTCATATGCCGAAATATCTCTTTTATAAAATATTGCAGTCTATAGATGAATGTATAAGGAAGAAGAATACAACATTCAGAGAAACAATATCGCCCGAAGAAAAACTAGCTGTAACGTTAAGGTGAGAAATTGCATTTGTTTTTGGAATTTTTAATCTGGTCTACATAAATATTTGTACTATAATTTTAATGTTTGTATTATCTCTATTGTTCTTTTTTTTTAAGTGTACAAAAAAAATACTCGGTTCCGAAACTACAAGATAGATTAATTTTTATCCTCTGTCGATAAAAAATATTTCTTTTGGAACGCAACCCTCATTTGCGATCAGGTGTGCACAGGGGATGTACGTTTTATGTCTGGTGTATGTGTGTATATATTTTGTGTGATTGCGTAAGGTATTTTAGTAAATGCAACTTTTTTGTAGTTTAGGTAAAAAAAAAATACCCATAAATCACATATTTTTTTATTATACAAAACTATATTATTAAATCCAAAAATTATGGCAATTAAACAAAAATAGCGCCACAACAAAAATACAATCATTGTATAAATTAAAGATTGTTTGAAGTATCAAGATCGTCAGCATTTGACGCGCCATTTTCTTCTAAGTTTGAAATATTAAAATCATGAATGTTTGAAGCGCCAGATGTTGATTGTATCTCGTGGCTAATGTTATTTAGAGTGGTATAACCTCGAGGCATGTCATCTTCTCTTTGGGGAATGTAAGGGTTGCGATAACTATAATAGCTTTGTTTTTCTGCGATTTCTTTTAACTCCATTTCCGAAACTGCGTTATATATTTTACTTTTCATAACAGCTTGGTTATATTCTGAAATTTTTTTAACCGTTGCCGCAATGCTCTTAAAAAATGTATCTATCTCATCTTCTTTTTTGGTTTCGTTGTGATTTAATAAATATTTCATTAAAGTTTGTGACGCTGAATTTTTTTCAATATTAAGATTATTTTTTTTTGAAATTTTGGATGCAACTGAAGATGCAGAAGACTCAGGACGCGGCGAAAGTGGAGTAGTTTCCGCTTGTAAGTTTTCTGGAGACTGAATTATGTTTATTGAGTTCTGTGAATCATCATTACCCAAGAAACTGCTAACATCTGAACCGTCATCATCATCAACCGAAGAGATCGTATTTCTTTCTTTGTAATGAGGTACTAAAAAACTCATTTCATCTTCAAAGGTCCACTTTTTCGTCGTCGGGGCTGCCTGACCACTTTTAGTTTTACGCTTCTTCATAGCTCGTCGGTGAGACTCTCTAAGATTTAACCAAGTTTTCTTGCACTCAGATTCTGAAATAAAATAAATCATGGTTAACTATATCAAGCGCATGTAGTTACACATGTATGTGTGAAAGGGACTACGTACACATACATTCACATAAACATATACACGTATTATAAAACGTATATTAAATATACATTTATTGTTGCAGGTACTTCATAACTGGATCTACATTTATCATCGAGCTTCCGTTTAGGAGAATCAACTATTCGTTTGATAGTAATAGATGTGTGCAATGCAATAATAAATAAATTAATGCCAATTCATATACCTCAACCAACTACAGCCACATGGCAAGGAATCGAAGAAGGATTTAAAAATAAATGGAACTTTCCGAATTGCATAGGCGCCATTGACGGCAAACATGTAAATATAATTGCACCTCCCAATAGTGGATCGTTGTTTTTTAACTATAAAAAAACATTTTCTATTGTTTTGTTAGCTATAGTTGATCCTGAATACAGATTCATAGCGGTTGATGTAGGAGCCTATGGAAAAAACAGCGATGGCGGAATCTATTCATCATCTACATTTGGAAAGGCACTTGAAAGAAACACATTCAATATTCCATGTGACAAACCATTACCAGGAACTAATCATGCAATGCCACATGTATTTGTGGGAGAAGAGGCATTTCCATTGAAGACATATTTATTAAGACCATATCCTCGCTCAAATACACGGAGACTATCAGATCCTGAACGGCAATATAATTACCGCTTATCACGAGCTAGAAGGGTTGTTGAAAACGCTTTTGGAATTTTATATCAAAAATTTGCGATTTACAACAAAAATATTAAATTGCATCCAAAGTTTGTAGATAAAGTGGTATTAACAACTTGCATTTTACACAATATGATGAGGACATATAACATTGAGATGAATTTACAGGAACCGAACAGAACAGAACAGGAAATTACAGTTGAATTCGGCGAAAACCGATTGTTAAGTCAATTACCAAGTATTAGTGGTGCCCATATGGCTACCGCTTTTAATGTACGTGAAAAGTTCAAAACATATTTTCAAACTTCTACCGGACGAGTTCCATGGCAGTAGCTTTTAGCTTTAAATATTAATGTTAATTCTTAATGGATATTCCAGTTAAATTTTTCATTATAATTATATTAATCACAACTGTTTTATTTCCCATACATACCTACATACGCGAAAAACATTAAATAAATAATTAAATAGGAGTAGGTACTTACCAGATTGCTTTAAAGTAATACTAATTTGTTTCCAAGCCTCGTCCTTTTTTATAGTATTGCTGTATTTAGCATCACTTAAGTCATATAAATATGGATATTTTCTCACTTCTTCAATAAGTTTCTCCCTTTGCATCGTTATTTTGTGTTTGAATCGAACTTAAAATTTTAAATAAAACATACGCACATACGCGCAACACGAATGAAATACTCCTTGCGAATGGCGGCGTCTTTAGCAGGCAAGTCGCGGGAGGGGAAAGGGGAAAGGGTGGACGAAGAGATGTGAGCTCGGGTACGGAGAGACGTAAGCGCGGGGACGGAGAAACGTAAGCGCGGGGACGATGAGCCGTAAGCGCGGGAATTCAAGTTCGGAGCCTGTTCCGAGGCGAGGCGATTACGTTATTATTCCGATTAGTGTGCGTTGCAGTAGGGAGTTTAATACAAACCATTCTGAACGGCTCGAGGCGATACGGTGACGATCCCTTTCCGATCCCATATGTGTGCTGAGACCCTAAAGCTGTTGGATTGTGACCAAAATTCATACTTTTATGGGCTTTCCGGGTCGTGCGGACATAGATTTATAATACTGGGTTTTGTTGGAGCTTTAAATAAATAAATTATTACCGTCAATGATTTTCATTTTTATTAACCGACTTCGAAAAAGGAGGAGGTTTGTTATTCGACTGTATGTTTTTTTGTACGTTTGTTACGCGATTTATCTGCCAATTAAGAATTTATGTTAATGATTCGTATATTGTTTGATAGGTAATACTTCAGAGGTCTCATTTATATTTTAACGAAATTGGTTTAAAACTTTTTGAAAAAATCAATAGAAACGTGTCAATAAAGGCATCGCCACGTAAGTAGTATATCACTACAATATGCTGAAGCAAGTTATTGTTGTGCCTCTTATCTCACAAGTCTAAACCATTTTTTAACTAGATGTCGCCACTAGTATATTAGAACGCGCTATCGTTGCTGTTTTTAGAAATATTATACGGTAATTGACTGACCTTATTGATAAGTTAGGTATACCTACCTATTTAATTTTGAAACACAGTTACCGAAAATAATTTAGCTTCTAGAGTGTACAGCGAATACGGCGATGTATTTTAGGATCTTTTTTGTGTCAAAATCTCTTTCAGTCCGAGCTTCAAGCTCCATAGGGGATTTTCAAAGGGGATTTTGACACTAACCCGATGCACAGAGTGTGGCCAGAAGTCGGTTTACGTTCTTTTTTAATGAATGATTTTGAAATGAAATGAAAGCGATAAATATCTTATAAAATAAGTTTTTAAAATTATTTTACCTACTAGTTGAGATTAATGTATCGAATAAGAATTTTATGTACCAAATCAGTAGGTATATAATCTGCAAAAAGGTAAATCATTTACATATAGAGCATTTTGTAGGTCTTTGCTTCAAGTCCTTTTAGGATAACTGTATTATATATTATTCATTAATTAACCAGCAAACAGCGTAGGTAATAACTACTGTTTATTCTGTGCTAATGATAGTTAATGGCACAATTAGTCAGCTAGCCCTAGCCAATTAATTTAAAAGCACACAGTCATTTGCACGGCAACAGCTATAACTCTGTGGGAACAAACGCTTAATTCTCTTAGCTGTTTTCATTTATGTATAAAGATATTATGTAGGTACAGTAGTTAAGGCTCGAATGCACTATCTTATACAGGGTCATTCATTATCAACCTGACAAACTTAAGGGATAGGTTCTACACATAAAAAAAAAAAAATGTACCTATAATTTTTTTTTATGTATATTTTGTCTTAATAATCCCAAATAAACAAAAAATAATCGATTACGTTTTTCTGCTCAATTATTATTTATCATTGTTGGCAATCGACTTAAGCGGCGTAATAATGAAATATTCGAGTGTGCGCGCCCCGTAGCGGGTCATTGACACGCGCAGGTCAAGGACGCGTGGGTTATTGACCCGCGGTTCATTGACGCGCGGGTCACTGACACGTGCCGAGCGCTGCCTTTTCGATTTCTAACAAGGATAACTAATTATTAAGCAGAATTACGTTTAAAACTCATTATGTTGACTCGTTAGTCAAAGTTTTAAAAACTTGTAATCTTAAAAAGATGGAGAGACGAGATCGATGCCTACCTGGAAGATTGGTCCACAGTGGCTCAAAATAGAGATAAATGGAGAGCAGAAAGGGAGGGGACTCCCTTTGCCCTGCAGTGGGACACCACAGGCTCTTCATAATAATAAATAATAATAATAATCTTCAAAGAGCTGTGAATTGGACGTGCTATTTCATTAACGCTACTTGGCAGGTTGTCAATCCGCCTGTGCGATCAATTGGATTTATTGGCCACTATGTGCCACTATAGAACCTTTTCTCACTAACCACCGCGCAATCTGAAAGAAATATAAATGATGTGTCTCAAAATGAGATTTAGAGATAATAATTCTCCATTTATAATTAATAAATAAATAAATAAAATATTTTCTCTCACAATTAGGTCCTAAAATAGGTAGGTACAGTAGTTTGATGTTTAGTATCTAGACAAAAGTCCAGTAAACCTGTATTGCGAGAATCTGGTGCCTGGAAAAGGTTTGTAAAAACCTGTAATTACAGAACACCAGAGCCCCACTCAACGGATTTGATGGACAAACATCACTAAGGTAGGATAGGATAGGCCAAAATCGACAAAAATGTCTGTCGAAAAAATGATTGTCAATGAGCTACTAGGTAGGTACTAATCTGTGGTTACATTTACCGTATGGTTTTTAGATGCATTATATAAGTAACTAAATGGACGAGCATACACCTAGTCCTATATCCTGTGCGCACGTCAAATGAGTTCACTATATCAACCGGTTATCTGCCACTGGGGATCGACAGGCGCACCTTATAAATCTACCCAGTGGGTACTAGCACCACCATTTTCAGGTGCTATCTCGTCACTATCGAGACCGTTGCAAAAATACAATACTAATATATCGGCAATGAGAGCCAGTATATTATGGACGTTTTTACACTGTCGATCGCTAGCGCTACACATCAAAATTCGTTATTGCAATTACCTAAATTTTAAAGCGCATAACACACCGAGAGCGGGCGCGGGTCGGGTCGTGTCCGTCGCGGGCCCGTCGCGGTTGTATTTTGTTTAACTTGAATGGACGGACAAGGATGACAACACACCCGACCCGCGCATGCGTTCAGTGTGTTGTCATCCTTGTAGTCCTTAGGTACAAATTAGAAGAAATAAACGATGCCAAGCCATTCTGCCACAGAACTATATTTATTTATTATAAGTATAGGGTCATTCATTATCAACCTGACAAACATAAGGGATAGGTTCCACAAAAAAAAAAAAAATGTACCCATATTATTTTTTAATGTATGTTTTGACCACCACACCACAAAAAAAAAATCGATTACGTTTTTCTGCTCAATTATTTTTTATCATTGTTGGGAATCGAGTTAAGCGGCGTAATAATGGGGGGGGGGGGGGGGGTTATTGACACGCGGTTCATTGACGCGCGGGTCACTGACACGTGCCGAGCGCTGCCTTTTCGATTTCTAACAAGGATAACTAATTATTAAGCAGAATTACGTAATTTTTTTTTATATAAAAATAAAATGTTTAGAAAAAAAGTACATGTATTTTTTTTATGTGTGGAACCTATCCCTTAAGTTTGTCAGGTTGATAATAAATGACCTTATATACTCGTAGTTCTGTGCAACCTGCCAATACCAGCTGTAACTAATCTATACCACCCGCGCCCGATTATGGTTGTGCGTATACCTCGAATGACACAGGACTCATTTTGGTTCTGTGTTGATCGTCATTATGATATTTAAATAATAAAAAAAATCTTTTCAATATACAAGTACTTTGCAACAGCTTAAAATTAGGCGAATTTACACCAATTCCACGCTCAGTCTAGAATAATCTGGCAACAAACTCGGCTAGGTTTCTAGCTTTTTTTTTCAACATAGGTGTAGGTATAGGTATAGTTCTCACAACGGATCTCGGCCGTCGTGAAATTAGCCGTTTCGATGCGCAATGGAGCTTTTTCAAACTAAATTTTATTGTCTTTGCGCATCACAAACGGCTAACTTCACGGAAGCCTAGATCCGCTGTGCGAACTATACATACGCGCGTTCTGAAACTAGGAAACTTGTGCTAAATTGTACAACGAAGGAAAAGAGGGAAGTAATTTTTCACTGAGAACCCTGCCGTAAACACACATCCAAGGTATAAAATCTTGAGTAATAAATAAGCAAGCTACCTAAATCTAACCGTAGCCCTGTGGGAGGCACTCCGCCTTTGAAATAATCCAAAGATTGAGAGTGAGATCGAATGCACCATTGATTTTGTGCCGTTCGTCAAACAGAGCGACTGATCTTTTCCAGGAAAAAACACACGAATGGTAACTTAAACATAGTTTTCGACATCTACTAAAAAAATCTATACTAAGTGATAGTGGGTATCTAACGTCGGAATACTAAGGGGATTTGTGAACAAAGTGGCAAAATCCCCTTCGCAGAGGATTACCTAAAGGGATTATAGAACCAAGCAATAACGTCACTGAGAGTGTAGGTTGGTAACTATAATAGCTGTTTAGCCGTCGATCTTACAAAATCGTTTATAAAACTCAAAAACTTACCTACTTAATAATTTAAGATTTTATTAGTAGAGCTAATTAAAGACTCATTTGAAATTTTATCAGAATACTTAAAATGGTTTCAGTATTCTAGTGAGCTAGTTTGATCTGAGATTAATATTATATCCTGGTATTTCTTAGCACTTACTTGTCCTATCGATTACATGGAACAGTATCTTGCATAGGTACTGCAGGTAGAGAGGCAGGTCACTAAACCTCTTCATCTCGCTGAGATGCAGGGCCCAACGAGCCAACCAGCCTTCCAGCGTAGTACGCCCCGGCATGTTGATGCCGCTAGCCTCTTGGCCACACATCTTCTTGTAATAAGGCAACTCTCCCCATCTGTGTCAGATAAATGACTACTTAATTGTTTTGTCGGTCATGTTCAAATGTATATTTTTGTTTGTTATAAAAGAGGGCGCAACCAGTGCTCTATTTCGGAACATTATGAAAAGGAAGAGTTTATAATAAACTGGTATCCCTAGTGTGCCCCTAGTAAGTACTATTTATAGTCGTGAAGTGAGCCTATTTTTACATATTTTCGTGATTTTTCTTCATTAAATCACTCATAATTTCGTTCTTCATTAGGTGTGTCAGATATCCTGCAACAGTCTAGATTTGCTACATTATCTTATCTTATTAGTACTTATGAGTATAATAAATAAAAAGGAAGAAACAAATCCAAAACATTTACTCGTATTATGCATTTATGACGTTTAAATCTGTGTGTCGTCACCTCGGCTGGCCCGGAATAGGAATCAGCATTCCGTTAGTAGGTATGTGTTATAATTTTTAAACAAAATATAATGAATAATATTGTAAGAACATTAAGCTATATGACGGGTGCTCTAACATTTAAATGAAAAAAAGCACTATTATAAATTTTCATACCTTACCGTACCTGCATAACTAGTTAACTAAGTACATTTATTTCGTCGGTTTATTTCGATTTATAACAAGAAATATTGTAGTCGCTTTAACTTCTAAAGCCCATTGTTTATTACAAAAGGGAGCATTATACTCCAGCAGGGCTGGGCCTGTAAAGAACCGACATTTCATGAAAATGTCACTTGCGAAAATATGGGACCTAACCTCGACACAAGCAAGCAAAAGGGAGGGAATTTTCTATAGATATTTATAAACACGTTGAACCTATTAAACTAATATAATTGTTTTATATTTCATTCAGATCATTCATACTTACAGATTTTGTGTTTTCCTCTAGGATAACAAATTAGTAAAAAGGAAATGTTAATAAGTAAGTATATTTTATATGTATGTACAATGGTTGAGTTGTTCTACAACTTAGGTACCGAAACAACTGGTTGGTACCGAATGATGTGAGTCGATTATCAATAGCCAGAAACAATTGGCTTCCTAACCTCAAAATGACCACAAGATGCATAATGCGATGCGAGTCATTTGTAAGTGCGTTAAACTCGTAAGTACCTATTACCGAAGGAGCATATTTTACGTGCGCCGCGCCGCGCCGCTTGCTTATAAATTCTGTCACCGCTTTTCCCTTCCGGTCTCCGGTGACCTTGGCTTATCAGTGAAATGTTAGTGAATCATTAGTTTGTGGCAAAACAATAACACGTGCCTAAAGCTTACCAAAGTTGCCAAAGTACAATAATATAAAGAATGATTCCCTCTGCGTCGCTTTGCCGTTACGCAAATACGTGGAAGGAAAACCTATAGTAAAATAGTTCTGCGGAAACGTCTAAGATTATAGAATCGAACTTTAGCAGCTTTAATCAATCAATCAATATCAATACCTACATAATATTTTATTTTAATATGCATATTGACTGATGACAACGCACAGCCTAACCCACTGGTCGTAGAGACTTGAAACTTTTAGAGTATATCCGTCTTGGTGCGTAGGGGTGTATCTACTAAGAAAGGATTTTTTGAAACTCAACCCCTAAGGGGTAAAAAGGATAAAAAAGTTTATATGTAAAATCGTATTTCTGATGTCGTGTGGACAAACTTAAAACTTGGCAATAAAGATAAAAGTCGGTATTAAAATATTTTCAAAACTACCCCTAAAACTAAACTAGTAGAGGGAGTTAAAGTTTGTATGGGAACTTTGTAACGCGTCGTACGTTGTTTGAAATGGCAAGTTAAAAAAACGTACGTACTAAACATTTTTTTTACAAACTACCCCTAACACCTGGTGTAGGGGCCGTTAAGTTTGTATGGGAACTTTGTAACGCGTAGTGCGATTTGTTTGAAACTTAGTATTAATATTCTTCATGGCAAGTAATAAAAGTAGTAGTAAGTTAATGGTTACCAGTGGCTAAATGGTGCCAGTGGGAAAATGGTACTATTGGGAAAATGACACCAGCGGGAAAATGGTACCAGTACGAAAATGATACAGCCAGCCAGCTAGCAAGCCAGCCAGCCGGTTCGCCATTAGCCTTTATTATTATTTGTATTAAAAGGCCGAAGGTTCGTCAAACGAAGGGTTATTCGTTTTAAAAATTGGTGGTACACTGTTAATAATAAACAATTATGGGAAGCGAACAAATTTATTTTGAAATGAAAGAAATACCTACTTTTGCAAGAGTTCCTCGGTACAATGCGTGCGTTAAACCATAACGAATAACCCTATTTATCAAGATTAACATTCGCTTAGAAGCCGAGAGCCGGATGTTCTCGACTAATCTGCCAAAATGAGGTGCTATCTTGAGAATTGCTGGAGACTTATCGTCTGAAGCTAATTGTAAAAATAGTAGGTTAGTAATAAGCACTATCTGAAGTAAAAAGCATCTTATGGTGTTCTAAATTCTAATGAGTGGTTCGTATCTTTTTATTTAAAAAAAATACGGTTTCTGGTAGGTTAGCCGACAACTGGATAACCGCAGGCGCAGCTTGTTTTCACTATTTGATCAACATAATAATCATAAAACTACGCATGCATGATGTAGATACGCAATACGTAGCATGATGATAATAAATAAAAGACAAAGTAACTAGCTTTTCTGATAAGTAATTTAAGTTAGTTATTTAAGTTTAATT
Organism: Colostygia pectinataria; assembly: GCA_951394395.1. Lineage (NCBI taxonomy): Eukaryota > Metazoa > Arthropoda > Insecta > Lepidoptera > Geometridae > Colostygia > Colostygia pectinataria. The sequence continues at coordinate 4,918,206 of OX596368.1, read as the reverse complement.
AGCTGTCTTCTATAAACAGTTTTTCTATTTTATGGTCGCATGTCATCAACTAGGTACTATTTAACCTTTGACTAGCACCCTACAAATACTTTTTAAGGTGTTATCACATATTCTAAGTTTTGATGTAGGTATTGTACGCAGAATTAATTGTACGCTTGCGTACTGCGTCTTTTGTAAAAGTTGTGAGTTTAGTTTGTCAGAATAAACTTTTACTTTACTTACTTGGACGGCAACGGGTTGATGAAGTGCTCAATAAACTCGCTCTTCACCTCTAGAAGTATGTGGAACTCAGACGAGTTCGGTGACCAATCGGCGAAGTGCGCCAGTCTCTGCAAGTTTACCATGATTTGATCATCATCAGCTTAAGTAGGTACTGTTTTTTTCCTAAGAAACTAAAAAAATAATACTAGAACAAACCTATCAGATAGGGTCTCAAGACGATGGAATCATTTCCATTCTGTATTTCATGTATTTAGTCAAGGTGAATTGTTACGTGACATTTCAGTTTATATTGTTTTACTTATGTAGTTTACAAGTTACAAAAAATGAAAATAAACATCATTAACTTTATTCGTCGTCATTCTTTGAAAAATCGACCATTGCATTGTAGTGTTCTTACACTACAATGCTATACACTTGTATCTAGGTGCATAGCCACAACTTTGTCCGTGCGGACAAACTTTATCTTCTCAATATTTTTTTTATTTAACTTAATCTATTTCTCTCTAAAGTAGTTGAACTTCACTTTATGGAATAGTATGAGGTATTTATACCAGACTGTATATACTGTAATGTGTAATAAGTATTATAATATGTAAGTGTGTTAAACATAATTATTATCTATGCAAAAAATTGTTACCTACCTCAAATAAATTATCAAAGTCTTGATCACAGATGACGTCATCCCGGTCGTGGTCTAGAAGCTCGGTAAAGAAGAGCGTCATTTTGTCAGTCTGCACCGAGCTCAGAGTGGCCAGAGGCTGATCGTCTTCTAAATCCAGGCATCCCAGGTCCTCACTGCACCGATTTACCCAAGTGGCTATGAATGGGAAAGGACATATTTTAATATAGCTCTGCAAGTCTGCACTACTTGAGGTACACTTATTACGGTCTGTATCAAAAGGACAATTTTATACATATTATAAAACAATGTTGATTTCCGCCATGTCATATCTGTAATGACTAGATAAACCTAAACGATTTACTCGAGATATTTAATACAAAATAAAAGGTAGTAAGTAAATGTATTTTTCCCTGTTCCTTTCAAATTTCGAATAGAAAAGTCACTCAGGAAAATGAGATCACGACTAATACTGTACTGTATTGTGGCTACCACACGTTAGTTTTGATGGTGCTTGCAACACATAGCATGGAAATAAATCTCTTTGTTAACAAAGACCACAACAATAAGAACAGATTCAAGCCCAGAACTTTGTAAAGATCTCTGAGCTTCTACGGCTTCCAAAGAAAATGAATAAAACAAATAGAATCAAATACAGCCTCCGCCGCCAGACGGAATTGAAAGCACTGGCATAGCGAAAATGTCATACCATGCGGAGTGAAAATGTTTCTGGCCGAACTATTCGAATAACTTTTTGCATTACGAAATATCTGTAGCAGCGCAGGCTTGGAATCAGGCAGGGCAATTAGATTGTCTCTGAAACATTTACTGAATTTATTTAAGCTTGCTCTCTATCAAAGAATATTTGACTTAGGTAAGAGTGGCTACTCTTCATGTTTCAGCACATGCCTCTTGAATTATGCTCATGCTAGTTTCCTCATTTTCATTCACCGTTTGAGAGCATTGGCACATACAAGTTTGGAGGATTTAGTACGGGCTGACTCTGGCAATGAGTTTTTAGTCCATAAACGTGAAGAATCGACTCAAACCGTTCAAACGAATGAGGTCTATAGGATTTATGGGTTTTTTTTTCTTACCATAAAAAGCATGGCACTTTGAGTATCTGGTTCTCCGTTAATGTAATGAAGATGGCGAGAGTTGTAGACTTTATGACTCTGTACAAGGGTACAGTGTCATAACGCCTGCATTTGCACCTGTCCTACTCCACCGGTCTTTTCGTACGTGAATTTTGGAACATTACTCAACGTAATGACGAGTCGGGGACAACATAATGTTGGTTGTTTATATACTTATCTGTTTTTGTCAGCAAGTGAGAAGCCCGTCAAGTCGCTCGCCTACTGCAGGCCAATAACTTGACTTGCTAAATAAGCCCTTTAAATCGAAACACAGCAAAGTTCGCACATTATTGCTTGGAAGCAGAATATCGGCACTGCGGTGGTATCCACCATACAACCGGATAATTTTTATGACAGGCTTTAATTTTGGAGACATTTTATGTACCTAATTTAATTTTAGAGTACTACTTTACAAAGGTATTTTTGTAGAAATTTATCTAACTGTAATTATTCCTATTAATATTATAAACGCGATAGTTTAAAAAAAATATATCTTTTCGAATGATTGTTACGTAACCGTTTGGGATGTTTGCACGTAGGAACCTATGTAATAAATAACCTGCAAAAATATTATAAAGCTTCTTTTTATAATACCATAAATCTGCCCCCTGTGTATACCAGGGTATCAAAGCTTCTAAAAAGCATGCGAGCAAAACCATAGGCAGAAACAGGTAAAGTTTATTTTTCGTGGTTGAAGTTCTTTGCTCAACAAAATTTGGGTCTACACTAGCACTCAACGGAGATGATTGGAAGGAAGATAGATAGGTAGGCCTTTGCCTCTTTAGCTTAGTTATTATTAGTAGGACATCGCAGGCTGATTATAATAACAAAAATATAATGTGTACATTCTTAAGTTAGCCGATTGCTCAAGATAAAAACGAATGATAAGCCTGATAACGATTACAAATTACAGTAGGTAATAGTTTTAAATTAACGCGTATTAGATGTTGTTAGGCAAAACAAAAAGAACCCACAAATTACAAAAAACTGTTTATTTAGAGATACTATAAATGCACCTTCTTACAACCCTATTACCAGTTTAGTAGATGCATGGCATGCATGAAACATCCATTAATCAATTGTAGCATACCCCTATTCGGCACAAGGCAAAAATAAATGTACCCAGGTACCTACTTGTATGACTTGGACCAATCAATGCAAAGGTTTTTTTTTAATATTAAGTAGATTTGGTGTTTTTTTGATTGGTTTTATTTGTTTTAATCTTGTTGTAGCTTGTGTCGAATAAATGTTTTTCTATTTCTATTTCTATTTCATGATGATATTTGGATGCAAACTCCAAAACTCAAAAGTTCCGTTGAGTGAGTTTCTTTATTATCTGCTGGATAAAACGAAGCCCTGTGTTCATGCTAGGCTTAACTTCCCGATGGGTGAATAAATTCTGATTGCACTAGCGATGTCGGCTATAGCTTTTTAGAATTTTTGGCTCTGTGAAGCACCACTTTGGCTTCGGTATTCGTTTCAAGCCCCGCTTTGATGAAAAACGAATGTGCTTCATCAAAGCAGATCTCTATATTTTAGCATCATCATCATCATATCAATAGACGTCCACGGGTTAGTTCCCCTATGCACGATTCCTGCTATGCTCGGGTTTCCACTACTGCGGGTTGATCACATAAAATCTCTTAGCAACTAATCTCCATTGAGCCCCATCTCAAACTGGCTAGTATGACAGCTTGACCAATAGTTCTACTGTCTCATTAGACAGCATTCGATGGAGATCAATAGAGACATAGGCCTTCCTCAAAGAGCGCTGTACCCTCCCCCTCTCCACTTCTCCATCGTCAACCGATATAAATGTTTGTTTGTTTGTTTGGCCTTGGTGATCGTCTAGTTCCCTACTTAGTTCCTCTACGTTGTGTCCGCGTAACTCAAATTCTTTTCAGGGTGCAAAGTCTATCTAAATCTACCTATAGAATCCTATCAATACCTACGTAGCTTACCTAAACTCAAATACAGCCAAGTGTGAGTCACTAGGCAAAACCTCCTATCTACTATAATTTATTGTATCGGTTATATAGCCAAGTGTGAGTCACTAGGCAAAACCTTCTATCTACTATAATTTTATGTATCGGTTATATAGCCAAGTGTGAGTCACTAGGCAAAACCTCCTACTTACTATAATTTATTGTATCTGTTATATAGCCAAGTGTGAGTCACTAGACAAAACCTCCTATCTAATATAATTTATTGTATCTGTTATACAGCCAAGTGTGAGTCACTAGGCAAAACCTCCTATCTACTATAATTTATTGTATCTGGTCTGAGGTACTAAAATTACATTAGATTTCTGTATTTTATCAAATCAATGAAAGATTTATTTATACTAATTTATGTATATTATTTTATAAACGGCTATGGAATGCTTTCCATAGGTCTTCGGTGCCCCGCCCCGCACCAGACAATGGGTTTCGTCTCCTGACTGGGCTAACCCTCTTCCGTATTTGAAATATTTTCCGTAGACATCCATCTATCATGGATGCCCACAATATTTCGGGGAAACAGAATCTAATCTGTGAATTTACAACTTCCAAGTTTTAGTCCGTCTTAGTTAGTCTGCAAGGGATAAGAGGGCTTATTCTTTTAGCAAGTAGATAGGAATAGTCGAAACTATTCATCGCGGGTATCATCCAGTATTCCACACCTTCGAGTGTTACTTGGCACTTAGATGATCCCATTTGGAACCACTTGGTTCGGACGGTCCCTACCTAACTTTCCTATCGGTCCTATTTCTAGATTTTGTACTTTAATTATAAGAATGACCAAGAAGTAAGATTTTGCTAAGTAAATAGAAATTATACCTATTGTACTTAGAAAACCAAGACATTTCCAGTCTAAAGACTTTTCGTAGAATAGTTTTCAGTTCTTGTACGGTAACTTACTAACTATAGGGACTGCTCAGCTTGCCCTTAAGTCTGACTATAAGAAATACCATGATTATTCACAGTAAATAGGTAAAACGTCACAAAGTTAAAAAGTAAGTAAGTATCAATACTTTGAAGTCATTCAAATGTTTTATTAAATTTAATATGTCTGTCTATTCTTATTTAAAATAACTTAACTTATCTATAAGAATGACCCTGAAGTTAGGCTTTGTTAAGTAGATAGACCTTTTTCACCTTGATACCCAAGACATCACCAGTCTAAGACTTGTCGTAGAGTAGCTTTGGGGTCGTGTACAGATCCTTAATAACTACGAACTGCTTCAGCCTTGTTCTAAGTCTGACTATTGGAAATACCATGAATATTCTCAGGTGATAGGTATAATCTTTAAATAAGTTAAAGTTAAATATCTAAGCTTTAAAGTCATTCAAAAGACAAGAAAAGTAACAAAGTTTAATGTCGTAAACAAGGATTAAAGTAGGTACGAAGTAAGTATCTAATTCTCTTCTAACTGTTTTAAACTGACTCCTACCTATGTTCAAGGTGTACCTAGAATACATCCCTACTAGCTATCTAGATGTGTTATAAACAAACTAAAAGTAGATATCGCTACTTCACATTTACATTAATTGCGTGTGTCTTTCATCGAAGTGCAATGATGAAATATCTAACTAATCTAAGATAGTGTCACGAGGCGTTACTCTCGATTTTGACCTACTCCCTAAAACACCCTAAGGTCTGTCATCACGGACCGGAGTCCAGGGTTGTGAATCAAGACGGGGAATTGCCGCAAAGACTGCCTGAGTTGATTTAGAATATAGATAAGCGAATGTGATCCACTTCGACGAATCTCGCCTCCATAGACTAAGTACAACCCAAAACAGGGAACAATAAGATTGATCCTATGAAAAGGTAAAATCAATCCTGAAAGTCGTTCCAACACATTCAGCCTAATCTTTCAAGGGAGGAAATCTGGTTTTAGTTGTCACAGTGAGTATCCAACCAGACGTTAAACCATGTTAACTTCAAACTCCGTTCACTCACACAAATGAAGTACCAGCTAAATATGATAAACTTTGGTAAGTAAATACCATAAAAAGCAGACAATCACTCGCGTGTCGAAAGGAATCTATGGTGAGATAACCCGAAAATAATCGTTTCACGCACGGGCAGCAAAACGTCCTAGCTCGAATTTAAAATAATCGTAATGACCCCGCGTCAGCGCACGCTTTCCTTTTTATAGGCGAGGGGGAAGGTTACCCCGCAATCTGGAGACATTTTCTGATACAAATCTATCTACAAATCTCGACACTGCTCTGTGATTGGTTCGCAGCCAGACAGAATGGCGCCACATTTAAAATCAGACCAATCACAGACCATTCCATGACTCGCAAACACTTTCAAATATGGAATGCGCTTGTAAAGGTAGCGTTCCGAATTTAGAGATTAACGTTATTATAATGTTCTTACAAAAACGGTCACCGTATTTTTACGTATTTATCTATTTTACTACTCTTATATTTAATTTACTGTTTTTATTTGTGAACGGAACGAAACTAAGCATATTTGGTTCGTTACAGCTCGACCCCCAAAGGTTTACGCAAGTGTTCAAATATCTAACCGTAGGAAACCTTTTCTAATTCTCATAATTTTCACAAATATAAACTCCAATTTTTCCAAAATATTCTTGAATTTTTTTTATATTTTATTTTATTACTATATAACTATAATTTTATAATTTTATATCTGCTATTATTTTTAATTTTATATTTTAATATTATAGCTTTATTTGCAACAGTTCAACTTCTAATCTATTAATATTTGATTTTGAATACTAATGTTTTGTATGTTAAAGTGAGTGAATACCTATTATGTAAGTGTGTTTATACCAAATCATAAATATTGATTACTTAAGTCCGTAACCAAGGTTCATCAATGTTACAATTTATGAACTATCATGCCCATTACGAATTCGACAAGTGTCAGCATCAGAACTGAGTTGTGAATTCAATTTGCCCTAATGGCACAGTGTGGATACTTGATACCCTAACCTACATTCCGTTAACGTATGAAATACCACACCACTGACCCCAACAAATGGCAAATCCATTTGCAATAAGCCTAATACCCCATAGTTGTCACATTTCCACTTAGCACAAAGCTCAAATTAACAATACCTATAGTTTGGAGCATGTGTAGTGTGGGGAAAATTTACTTCCTGCATGTAGAGTAAGATTTTCTATGGAATCAGGGATTAACACTGATGTACTGTCAGCTGACCTATCCTAACACCAAAATTCTCCTCCATATTAAATCTTTGTGCGTGTTCTGTATTATCCAACCTCAAACACTAATAAACCATTTCTTACTAAAAAATCATGGATTCACTTAAGCCTCTTATTTTTTTTTTTTTTCATACCAACATCCCTTCATAACATTCAAAGCACCCTTGCATTGCTATTCACCCCACTTCGGTGAACCAATAAATTTATTTTAATAAGAAACTACGAAATTGTCTGTCTAAGATTCCCTAAAAAATCAATTTCCTAACTCCATTATCACCCTAGCTTTGTGTTATCATCACACTAATTAATTTGTATTTATTATTATTATTATTATTATTTTCAATTATAACAGTAACTATTATTAATTTGTATTAAGGATTGAATAAATACTATTCTTTTGAATTAGTTTATCTTAATTCGTTGCAATAATCTCTTAACAACATTTAATTTTGTAATTTATTTTTAACAATTCCTCCTAACTATATTGCAATAACCTTCTAACAAACATTTAATATTGTGATTTACTTTTACCATTTCTAAGAAGTGAAATGGGAAATGGTTGTGATGAGCTATCAACTCGCTGCCCTAAACTGCTGGGTAGGTCTACCTTTTTCCTAAGTCCGTATCCTAACAAATTCGTATAATTTTTCCTCAATCAATTACCGTGCAAAAATGTCAGTGTCTGAATAACAAACAAAAGTAATTGATTGATCGATCAAATCGATTCGATTGATCGATTGAACCATGGACTATCATTGTCAATTTTATCGCTATCGTCGGAAGATTTTTAATTTTAACCTAGCTTTTGTTTTTGTCAATGTTTTCTAACAACCGCTCAATTATCAATAAACCTATTAGTGCTGAAAGTTTTCTCAATGTGAAAACGTTTAACGACATTGTGGATACCTAACAAGAAATATACGTAGCAGCTGTAAGAATAAAAGAGTTTCAAGTCGGCTACTGCACAACGTCTCGTGTCAATAAAGTTTTTAGTGACACCTTGATGACCGGATTATTTGCAAATCGCAAACAATAGATACTGTGAGTACACTAATCTATCTGTATTTTCTTAGGAAAGCGATTTCATCCCACAAAGTTGACCTACGATGTCAAACTGTTACCTATTTATTAATGTAGGTAAACCTATTAGCAGTAGCTAGTTTACATACATACTATTTAAATAGCCGCTTTTTTAACCAACATCAACCAGTCCAATACTTGCATGTATTAAAATTCTCAGAAAATCCCCCAATAAGGTAGGTAATCTTAGTAGGTAGCCTAAGCCTCGATAGAGACTCCATCATCAGAGCTGGCCACCGATTTTAAACAAACTTACTTATTATAATAAATTGACATTGGTATCGATTCTGTATCTACCTATCAAAAGCAATGCTGCATGGGAATCGAACCCACATTATTATTACTTTTATTATACTAGTTGATTTTAATAATGCCATATGGCAATTACTTCTTAACTGTTTTTTTTTTTTTTATACTACCTAATTACCATAACTAACAAATCTGAATTTTTAAATACTAATTGCTGTCTTGTAATTTCAGGTCTACACATTCATATGCCGATTACTACCTGTACTGTCAACGGTGAAGAATTTCATCATCAACTCGTCCTAATTTAAGCTGAACTTATTCTACTGAATTAATGTTATTTAATCATTCATAATCATATTAAGGTATTTGATTAAGATACCCAACTAAACCCCTTTATTTTAATTTCTTGACGTACGACCCCCAGTTTCTACAAACTTACTTATTTAGAATGATCTCTCTTTATACCTTACTACTAACATTACCAACACTAACAAATTAATTGCTCTACGACCCCCCCATTCTTATGAATTCACTAACTTAAATCTAAGTTTCATATCTCTTATTCTAAATGATGAGGTCATAATGCCACTGACTCATACGAACTTACTTTATTTCTAACATTACCGTTATTTAACTACTTAATCATCCTACGACCCCCTATTCCTGCAATTCTGTTAGATTTTTTTTTTTTTTATCTAAACTACATATTTCTTACTCTAATAATATGATGAGGTCATGATGTCACTGACTCATACGAACTTATTTTTTTTTTTTCATTACCGTTATTTAACTACTTAATCATCCTACGACCCCCCCAATTTCTACAAATCTACTAGATTTTATCTAAATAACATATTTTTTCCTCTAATAATATGATGAGGTCATGATGTCACTGACTCATACGAACTTACTTTATTTCTAATATTACCGTTATTTAATTACTTAGTCACTCAACAACCCCCCCGATTTCCCCTTTAGAATGAACTCTGAATATAACATAAAAGCAACAATACAATAACTTAGTATTGTTAAAGCATCGTATTTATTCAAAGTAATTCCTATACTTAAGATTGTAATGTAAATACATACTCTAACCTAAATAAATACTACAAATTTGGCTATTTTATTTCAACACAATAAGTAGATACCTAGGTGCCTGCTGAATTATTCACTTGCTAATTAATTCATAATCTTAGTGGGTAACTTATCTAAACAGGAATTATAACTAATATTTTTCTTTGTACCTACCTAATATATTTCTTAGTTGTTATCTACCAACTATCATAGGTACACCTTCTAGTAGTACTTATTATGCATACACTGTAATATAATCATAAACTAGTCTTATTAACTATCTACTTTCTTCTTATTTCTACCTATTAATCCTACCTACCTACTAACAATCTATGTACAATACCTATCACCTAACTTAACTATAAAAGACTTTGCACCCCTATCCATCCACGGCAGCAAATTGTGCGGGTTACCCCGCACTACTGTACTAACTTACAACTAAATATTACTAACTTACAACTAAATATTGCTACTTAAATCTACTTAGGTTTAATAGTTCAGATCCTGGTTTCACGGCATACCATATTGTACCCTCCCCCTCTCCACTTCTCCATCGTCAACCGATATAAATGTTTGTTTGTTTGTTTGGCCTTGGTGATCGTCTAGTTCCCTACTTAGTTCCTCTACGTTGTGTCCGCGTAACTCAAATTCTTTTCAGGGTGCAAAGTATATCTAAATCTACCTATAGAATCCTATCAATACCTACGTAGCTTACCTAAACTCAAATACAGCCAAGTGTGAGTCACTAGGCAAAACCTCCTATCTACTATAATTTATTGTATCGGTTATATAGCCAAGTGTGAGTCACTAGGCAAAACCTTCTATCTACTATAATTTTATGTATCGGTTATATAGCCAAGTGTGAGTCACTAGGCAAAACCTCCTACTTACTATAATTTATTGTATCTGTTATATAGCCAAGTGTGAGTCACTAGACAAAACCTCCTATCTAATATAATTTATTGTATCTGTTATACAGCCAAGTGTGAGTCACTAGGCAAAACCTCCTATCTACTATAATTTATTGTATCTGGTCTGAGGTACTAAAATTACATTAGATTTCTGTATTTTATCAAATCAATGAAAGATTTATTTATACTAATTTATGTATATTATTTTATAAACGGCTATGGAATGCTTTCCATAGGTCTTCGGTGCCCCGCCCCGCACCAGACAATGGGTTTCGTCTCCTGACTGGGCTAACCCTCTTCCGTATTTGAAATATTTTCCGTAGACATCCATCTATCATGGATGCCCACAATATTTCGGGGAAACAGAATCTAATCTGTGAATTTACAACTTCCAAGTTTTAGTCCGTCTTAGTTAGTCTGCAAGGGATAAGAGGGCTTATTCTTTTAGCAAGTAGATAGGAATAGTCGAAACTATTCATCGCGGGTATCATCCAGTATTCCACACCTTCGAGTGTTACTTGGCACTTAGATGATCCCATTTGGAACCACTTGGTTCGGACGGTCCCTACCTAACTTTCCTATCGGTCCTATTTCTAGATTTTGTACTTTAATTATAAGAATGACCAAGAAGTAAGATTTTGCTAAGTAAATAGAAATTATACCTATTGTACTTAGAAAACCAAGACATTTCCAGTCTAAAGTCTTTTCGTAGAATAGTTTTCAGTTCTTGTACGGTAACTTACTAACTATAGGGACTGCTCAGCTTGCCCTTAAGTCTGACTATAAGAAATACCATGATTATTCACAGTAAATAGGTAAAACGTCACAAAGTTAAAAAGTAAGTAAGTATCAATACTTTGAAGTCATTCAAATGTTTTATTAAATTTAATATGTCTGTCTATTCTTATTTAAAATAACTTAACTTATCTATAAGAATGACCCTGAAGTTAGGCTTTGTTAAGTAGATAGACCTTTTTCACCTTGATACCCAAGACATCACCAGTCTAAGACTTGTCGTAGAGTAGCTTTGGGGTCGTGTACAGATCCTTAATAACTACGAACTGCTTCAGCCTTGTTCTAAGTCTGACTATTGGAAATACCATGAATATTCTCAGGTGATAGGTATAATCTTTAAATAAGTTAAAGTTAAATATCTAAGCTTTAAAGTCATTCAAAAGACAAGAAAAGTAACAAAGTTTAATGTCGTAAACAAGGATTAAAGTAGGTACGAAGTAAGTATCTAATTCTCTTCTAACTGTTTTAAACTGACTCCTACCTATGTTCAAGGTGTACCTAGAATACATCCCTACTAGCTATCTAGATGTGTTATAAACAAACTAAAAGTAGATATCGCTACTTCACATTTACATTAATTGCGTGTGTCTTTCATCGAAGTGCAATGATGAAATATCTAACTAATCTAAGATAGTGTCACGAGGCGTTACTCTCGATTTTGACCTACTCCCTAAAACACCCTAAGGTCTGTCATCACGGACCGGAGTCCAGGGTTGTGAATCAAGACGGGGAATTGCCGCAAAGACTGCCTGAGTTGATTTAGAATATAGATAAGCGAATGTGATCCACTTCGACGAATCTCGCCTCCATAGACTAAGTACAACCCAAAACAGGGAACAATAAGATTGATCCTATGAAAAGGTAAAATCAATCCTGAAAGTCGTTCCAACACATTCAGCCTAATCTTTCAAGGGAGGAAATCTGGTTTTAGTTGTCACAGTGAGTATCCAACCAGACGTTAAACCATGTTAACTTCAAACTCCGTTCACTCACACAAATGAAGTACCAGCTAAATATGATAAACTTTGGTAAGTAAATACCATAAAAAGCAGACAATCACTCGCGTGTCGAAAGGAATCTATGGTGAGATAACCCGAAAATAATCGTTTCACGCACGGGCAGCAAAACGTCCTAGCTCGAATTTAAAATAATCGTAATGACCCCGCGTCAGCGCACGCTTTCCTTTTTATAGGCGAGGGGGAAGGTTACCCCGCAATCTGGAGACATTTTCTGATACAAATCTATCTACAAATCTCGACACTGCTCTGTGATTGGTTCGCAGCCAGACAGAATGGCGCCACATTTAAAATCAGACCAATCACAGACCATTCCATGACTCGCAAACACTTTCAAATATGGAATGCGCTTGTAAAGGTAGCGTTCCGAATTTAGAGATTAACGTTATTATAATGTTCTTACAAAAACGGTCACCGTATTTTTACGTATTTATCTATTTTACTACTCTTATATTTAATTTACTGTTTTTATTTGTGAACGGAACGAAACTAAGCATATTTGGTTCGTTACAGCGCCATGACGAGCGATCTTGATTTTATAATATATCAATATTTTAGCATAGTTCGGTATAATTTTCAAACAAATTAGTTGAAACATTACCTCTCTATCTATCTATCTAACGATACACATGTGTAAAAAGTCCTATAAACCTACATATACATTTTCGTTTACTTTTAATTAAGTATCTTAACGGTTAATAAAACTGTCACCATGATGTGGTTTTTGTGTTAAATACGAGTACACTAATGTCAAGAAAAACACAGTTTATTATGTTACACACGTGCTTGACTGGTGAGAGTAAATGTTTTGACCCAAAACGGCAAAACCTCACCTGAATTTATCAGGTTGTGTTTTAAGAACGCAATTTCCTAAATTAAACTATTAGAGGATGCAGCCATAAGACTTTTTTTTATCACGAATAATATTCAACTAGTAAGTATGGTTAAACACGAATTATTATGAATAAAAAAAGAAAATTAAGGATAAGCCCATAAAATATATTATATTATATTTGGTTTTTGGTAGTTTTGGGCAGTTTTGGTTCCCATAGTACAAGCTCTCCGCCATTATTTAATTATTTATTTGGTATAACATAACACTCCCAACATTTACATAACTACATAGTCGTGAATCCACACTAGGATTCCCTATGTCGTGGGTATCAGAAATACTGAAATCCCATAACCTTTCCTTAGAAGGAATAGAACTCGCAACCTCTCGTTCTCATCCAGGCACTCGACGCATCTCCGAGTTTCTCTATAGTATACTAGTAAAACACCTAAAATATAGCACGGTCATTTTCCTAACCAAAATAATGTAGAAAAGTAAATAAAGGACATGCTTCGAAGCTTTACTTCGCGGTGACCTCATAAAAAAATAAGTTCTTATTAATGGACGAATACATAAGACTTACGATGAGGATGGTTTTGGCAGTGCTAAATTAGGCTATAATACTGATTTATCTAAGTATCTTTATCTCGTACTAAATAGTTCACGACTCAGTTAGAATAATTCAAGGCCAATAATTGTTATTTATAATCATACTGGCACATTGCGGACAGTTTCAGAGACTACGAAAGTGCCGACGAACTCGCGATCGGGGTGAGGCAAGTCGGAATGTTTGGAGGGGTTAAGTGGACATTTAATGCGTATTCCTTTTCTATTCTGTGACGTAGTACTAATATCTGTTCTGTGCCTTTGATACTTAATTCGTTTATAAAGCTTTAAAGCCGTACGGAATAATTTAGCAACAGTTGCTATTCGATACGCTGTGCTAAGAAGAGTTTTGCAACACAAAGTTCAACATTTGCATAGACTCCGTTTGTTTGGCACTGGATTAATATTTCATGAAAGCACAAACGAATCGAAAAGCTCGATATTCCTTTATGTTGGAGGCTTGGTGTAAAAAGTATACTCGCTATAGAACTACTCTGTAGTTGAAAACAGACGGTCAAAAGTTGCTGAGCACCTTAGGTGTTCATAATGGGTGTAAAAAAATAATCTTGAAACAGCAGGGACTAGGGTGAATATAATTTATAACCAACCAACTCGGAAATAATTTATAACCAACTTTGGCTATAAATTATATTGATGGGTACTTTCACCCCTAAAGTTTTAAAGGGCAGTATTTTTACACAGTGACCTTGAATAGAAGTGTTTGTATTACGAAAATGCATTTGAAGCACTGAATATCAAAATAAGATGAATAAGTATTAGTCTCTGAAAAATGTTCATAGATTTTTCAGTTTTTAACCATGCTTGATTTGATTTAACCATGTCTTGGTGTTTCTACACAGTTTCTACATACCTGTATATATACAAAAAAGTATATAAATTATTTGTAATCAGTTATTTGGTGCCCATAGCATAAGCTTTACTCAGTTTGGAGCCAGATGGCGATGAGTAAAACATGTCCGCCACTATTTCATTATTGTTGTTGAATATTAGTTATATGTCAATGCGGACTTTTTTGTACACTCTTAAGCCTTCAAGTATGGTTCTTGAATACGGGCCATAGTCTTGTTTTGCGCAGCTTTTTCTGATCGTGAATGTACATGTACGGGCTCAGTAATATTTTAAGTAAAGCGGCTTAAAATCTGTATTCTGTTTTCCTTTAACCGGAATAGAAACATCAGCGATTCAGCACACATGAATTGGGTTTTAGGTCTGGCAAAAAGAACAAATGTGAACTTGCGAAACCTTTTATTTTTCATGAATAATTCATCCCGTTTTTTTTCTATTTCAAGAGATTTTGTAGGATCATGATAGAATTGTTATGAATCCACTGCGAATAGTGATCATAATTTGGTCTGCGGTCCATACTAATACCGGCAGGTCTATTACGTAATTCAGTTGCTATCCGATTTATTCAGTAACCTATCAATGAGCTATCATATTCATACAAAATACGTCAGTTTTTTATTGAAATCTAGTGAAATCGATTGAAACCGAATTAGATAATATCCCCTCTGATGTAAAAATACCGTACGAGTATGACAGATTAGTTGAAAAGAGCCCATGCTACGTGCGTAGCAATTGCTACGCGCTTTTCTGTCCCGCTACTGCCACTACAACGACAATGCTGTACGTTTCAACGATTTACAAGTAAATCATTGCTAGTTCTGTGTCATTGCTACAAGTTTATGATATGGATGGATAGATAATGCTACGTTTCTACGATTTACTTGCGTGTGTAGCATTTAATGCTACGATGCCTCGTACCTTTAAATGCCACTGTTAAGTGCTGAAATGTGTAGGTATGTAGTGAGAAATTTACCGAAATTGGTGATACAGTTGGAGTAAGTATCTACGATTCTACGGTAGGTACTACTACTCTCGGTAATTATAGGTCACCAGTGCTCCAACAATGTTATGGCAATAAAACTTTGGCGTTTTGGGGTTAGGTTTCGTCAGCTTCGGAATATATATAGTTGGATTGGATTTTTGGGTTATTGCTTATTAGGTAGTTGTGGAATCTCTTACAAAGTTGCATCCTCGCGAGCTCAATATCGATTTATTCGGGGCATTCAATTTTCAATAGTATCGTTTTACGCCGGAAGCCTGAGTATCGCTTTGAGCTCATAACAATGTTTGCAAAAGAACGCCTACACGCGATATCAGATATTTCCTTTTAAAATTCAGTGAGCAGAGGACGTCCCACTGGAATAACATGAATAAAAGTGAATTTGAGAACTTACACCAAACCGCAGTGAGTCCGCGTGCATTATCTGTCAAGTCCCGTTGTGTTTCAATCACTCTCGCTAATAAAAGGCAAACATTTTAGAAGGATGATTTTTAAAAAAGTTCTTTATCTCAATATAATTGAGTTTTTTTTCTAACTCTACTATTGAAGAACTTTTAGGAAAAGACATAAAAATCTGAGACCATCTGAACAAGTCTAATCAAACAAAACAAGCAACATAGACTTAATCAAATTCAAAACTTTTATGTTATACCACGGCACCACAGCGCAGCGCAGCACAATGTTATACGAAAACTTTTATAACAGTTCCTTTCTTTGAATTACAGTTTAGAAGAAAATTCACAGTACATTTATAATATCTACTATTGACCTAAACTCAGGGCTATAATAATGCAAATACACACAAATGAAGCATCGGCAATTTTTTTGTTACTTGCTTCATAAATAGTGCTTGAAATTCTACCAAAGATTGCATAACTCAATCATCGCACTTATGACGCATATTTTGGCCTAAAGCTTTTTTTTTTTTATGTCAGCAAGTGACAAGACAATCAAGGCGCCCACCTGATGTTAAGCACCACGCCTGACTATTACAGATGCAGTGCCACCCAAAGCTTAAAGTTTTTAAGTGTTTGCGTAGCACTGCACTGCGCTTATCACCCCGAGACATTGTTGTTATGTCTCTTTTGCCCAGTAATTTCACTTGCTACAGTGCCCTTCAAACCTAAACACAGTAATGCTTGCACACTACTGTTTGGAGGTAGAATATCTGACATTGCAGTGGTACCCACCAAGATGGACTCTTGCTGAAGAGTCCTACCACCAGGTAAGCTGTAAGTTTGTAAGTATTTAATTAAAAATAAATTAATAACCTAACCTTTGTAAGACAGATATTCCATACAAAATCAAATGGTTTATTGATTTTGTATTTATTATCAAATTAAAAAAAATATGTTATCAATAATTGAGAACCCGAATAATTCAGTTGTATGTTTTTTTGTAATATATAAAAGCTTCTTATTTTGTGTTGAAGTATACTTACGTGCTGAAATAAACTATGAATTGTTACGCGATTTCGCCGTCAATTATGAATTAGTTTTGATATGATTATTTTCTTATTTGATAGAGGTAGTACTTCCGAGGTGGTTCCATATAATTTTATTTGAAATTGTTTCAATACTTTTTAAATAAATCATATAATTGTGTCTAACTACATCACCACAATCGTTTGAAACATTTTTTTAGTTTGGAGCCAGTTTTTTTTTCTATAAAATTATTCTACCCTAAAGACAACGACCAGAATCAAATTTAGTTAAAGGCTCGTACCGAGTGAGCTACGGATATAGACGGGATCGATCGTGCCATGACGCGGTTGTTCTAAATTTCTAATTGACCTGATCAATAATGCACATCATGTTGCCAGACTGTTGTTGCGTAACATAGATAATAGTATCGATTTATGTAAGCAAAAGTAACATTAACATAACACACCCAACTGGAACATTTTTACACACACATCATCTGACTGCACTGTGTTCCGGTGTGAAGGGTATGGTTTCCGGAAAAAATACTGGCACATGAGGCTTTCGATCTACGCCTATAGGCTGCGGTAACCTCTTACCATCTTGTGGGCCGTACGCTTGGTTGCCATTTCAGTTGTATAAAAAAACAAATGATCAATATTAAAGTATTTATTAATAACTTGTGCATATTACATTTATAACAAATAAATATAGATGATTAATATATGGTTAGTACTTAGTACTAAAATTATTTTAGCAGCTGTGATATATGGCTTAATTTCATTCTGATTACTAGCCGCCTATTGTATATATAAAAATCGAATTGAAATCAAAGCGTTCGTTCTCGGCATTCGTGGCATTCCATAGTAATATACATGATTCTGATCTTAGGGCGATCATCTACCAATGCGTAGCGATGCACAGTCAACCAATAGAATCAAGTGCAAATCGCGCGACGAAAATATGACAGAAATGATTTTTTTTGGCTCAGCTCCGCTCCGCTTAACATTTCGAATTGGACTTTTAGCGAGGTTTTAAGTTGAATATTAATATTCAATACTGAAGTCAAAATTCTGACTTTCATATACAAGTAAATAAAGAAGCGAAGCTCGTGACCTAGCTGACTGTTATTCACATAACAGATCAACGAAGTTAAGCACTGTTCCGCGTAGTCACCATTTAGATGGATGACCGCCAGTAGCAATTCCAATTAAGCGCTTCCGTGCTTCGAAGGACTCGGTAAGTAGTCGGTCCCGGCTCTTTTAAAGTTGTAAGGTCATGACGGCCTATTAATTCTGTCACCAAAGTTGGCCACTGTCTCATACGAACTGCTGGCCTTCTAATTTTCTGTTGTTTCTGAGACACTGGCATACTTTCGAGAGAAATTGAGTCTTAATTTAGCATGCGACCTAATCCGAATTGGTGGCGTAAAAAAATGTTTTCAGGTCTACAAAGCCTATGTTATTTTACTCACCTGCTCTAAAACCAGCTTTGCATAGGTACCTCTCGAAAACAGGAGAGTTAAAAATGGTGTTATAATGTTTTTCACGACAGGTATATTAAACGATATATTATATTCATTTGAAGTCAGTTTAGAACAGTTTTAAAGCATCTCATCTAGTTGTTACGTTTTACGATTTAGGAAATGGGCTCTAAAAGCCCATCAAGCGGTCGCAGGCTATTTGCGGGCTTTTCAAGTCAAATAGTAATATAGCAAACGATTTCTTGACCAATAAAAAGCAAATGGTTGTACAGACCTCATTTGCAGTTGTTTGTACCAAAAATTTGGAACTAATTTTGACTAGATTATGTTTGTTTAGCTTTTACAATATTGATTATAAAAGTAGGTTAGAAATATTTGTAAAAAATATTTCTCTGCACTCGTGTTACCTTTCCTTTCCTTACAAATTCGCATTTTAATACTAGTATAAAACCTCATTATCACACTAATTACCCTAATCACACTGATCACATTACATCATACTAATAATTTTAAATAGCGAAAGATTGAACGTTTGGATGTTTGTTCCTCTAACTTGACACCAACTAAACCGATTTGACTGAAATTAAAACATAGGATAGATAATGACCGGGAAAGAACATAAGCTACTTTATAATATCCTCCTGAGTATGTATACGAACAAAGTCGCTAGCAACAGATAGTTACATTAATAGATAATAAAAAAAAGTTTAGTTGTTTCATGAAAACATAAGACGGAACACTAATAATACATTTACAAAAACCCGTTACTTATTTAATATACCTGAAAGATAGATCAAAATCACAAACATTTATCTTTTACCCTTAGAATAAAGATAATTATGATGGTTTACCAAATCCCAAAGCTTTCACCAATTATGTTAATCCGTTGAATTTATTCCTTTTAAAATCAGAAACATTTGAAACCCATGCAAATCAGTATTGGAATAAGGTAAAATCCCCCATGATGTTGTTTGTTAACGTTTTGCTCTTGTAGACATTTCAGATATAAATTGTTGATTGTGGAGAACTCCGACTCTGAATTGTTAATTAACTCAATTGTTTCAACAACAACAATTGTAACTGCTTATAATTAATGTAAACGAAAGATCTTTTTAATATTTATATTTATAGAGGCCTACAATTGAAGTTGGTTGAAGTACACCATCATCCACAGACCGAAAAAAACATATATCAGTTCATCACACTTAACTCTAATACCTAATATAATAATATAAAAAACATAGTCTGTGGATAAAAATGGTAATATGTACCATATTGATACCAGATCCGTACAGTCATTCCGGCGGGATTAAGTATCGAACATCCATCCTAACTTTCGCATATATTATAAAAATAAATTATTTAGTAAATTATTTGATATATTTGTATTTGTTTTTTTCCGTCAAAATAGATAAGTGCTGTGACTCACAGAAAATGACTCCAATCCAGAAATGCCTATAATATGGTATTTTATGAATTTATAAATAATGCGACTTCAACATTATCGCTGTCATGAATTTACTATTGATTAGTCAATTTATTAGTCATACTTTTTATCGTTTGATGAAAAAAAAAAAAACAGTTGCTTTAAGTAAACACACTATAACCAAACTGTATATATGTACAAAGGTTTTTGATCTTTTAGTGAAATATTTTAGTTTGATAACAAAAGCATTACTACATAAAATTAAATGATATAACATTAGTCCTTTTTTTAAAAACAAATAATAGAAATGTTAAATAAGGTAATTTAATATTTTGTATATCAATACCCAATAGCGAGTTTTTTTGCGAGCTAACTCGCAATTGAGTAGCGAGCCAACTCATGGTTTTTATCTAAATTTTATGCAAGACAATACTTTGTATTGAAATTGGAACTCTATTGGCATTGTGTTATGCTATATTGTCATTGTGTTTGTTATGTTAACGTATATGATATGACTCGATGCTAGAGCTAGCTCACAAACAGCTCCAAAAATGTCTTCAGCTCATGACGGAACAAGCAAGTCTACCATGAAACATTACTCCTAAATTTCGGACCCAAATATCATTCAATACGCACCAAGAATCACATAAATTCTGACCCTGAAGACGTGATAATGAAATAAATTCTATGAAACTTTATGATAGCTCGTTTGATCAACGAATCAGGGTGGCAAAGCGCGATTAATAGCTTTGGCAATGCAACGGTAACCACTTGGTTGCCGTATCCTATGGACGCTTGTAACCTGATAGTAAGTACCATCAGGTAGCAAATTATAATATAAGTGGTATAAAAGCAACAAAGGTTTTGTTTTTGGGTTTTATGAGTTAAAAAGCAAAAAAATTAACAACAAATATTGCAAAGACAAGGCTAAATATATAGGCTGCAGTGACGGTTACACTGCAAGTAACCGTCACCGCAGCTCTTAGCATTGGGGGGCTTTTTCAAATGGCCAAAAATATACAGTGGTTTTCTTCAAAGATTTAATTTCTCGGGTTGTGATGAAATATGTTTAAAACGTGGTAGACTTAACACTAAGGTTTCCGGGTCTCAGGGGTATCAGAAAAGGATTTCTTAAAATAAATTTTGAAAAGGATTACTTTATTGTAAAGGCATTTGGTATAATTTTACTTTTTATGATGCTTTTTCTGAAACTTATATAGTATTTATACCTGACACGTATGGTATATACAGGGCATGCAAAAAATTGCAGACAATGCCCACAGATTGAGACACCCAGATTGAGAAGTTGAAATAACTTGAAATCGGCAAACTCAGTTTATAAACTTTTTGCAACAGTCTGTGTGTTTTTGCTGAAAGTGTTTTTCGATAAATCAATTAATCACCAATAATATTATAGTGATTTATGCCTTTTAAATTTCATTCGAATTAGATTAGATTTAATATTGGGTAACGAATTCATAACTCACTTGGCCTGACCGACGAAATTGTGTGGGTAAAGCTCGTCCGGGGGAAAACTACTATACCTATTTCTGCCGCCAATCAGAGATGCTTGTACTGTTGTTTTCCATTTCGAATTTGAAATAGGTACTTACTCCACACATGTACACTCCATCCTCCCTGCTTCTCGTCCTCACTGTGTCCTGGTGTCTCCATGCCTTCGTCCCCGAGCTCGGACTCGGGAAGGGTCCGCCACCGCTTCAACAGCTCCTTGGTTTTGTCCTTCGTCTTGTCGCATGCCTGTTTCCAGTTTGTGAAGTACTTTCTCGAAACTTTTGGACTAGTTATCGATGCTGTTTTGGAGTCTTGTCTGAAAAAGACATTGTTTTTTTATGACAACAAATGACGTGACGGTTTAGCCGTTCGCCTGATTAGGCGTGACGCCTGTACGTAATTTCGAACTGGTGGTTGTCTGGTTATACAACCAGACCACTCACTTACTATAGTGACCCCGCCTTCCAATCCTAAAATCGTGGGTTCGATATTGATCATGCGCCAATAGGTATAACACTAAACAAAATTATGCACACAATGCAAGTCAAGTGCTTTCAAACGGTGAAGAAAAACATCGTCAGGAAACTGGCATGCAGGAACTAAATCTTCATAATATAACATGTGCCATCCACCAATTCGCATTGACACAGCAAAGCACATTCTAATTTAAAATTAAAACAAAAATTGCTGAATTACATTTAATCAATCAATTCAGCGATTTTTTGTTCAAAATTAGAAAGCAAGGATCATTATAACGTACGAACTTTGGAAGTTCGACATTCGACGACAGCAATAAAACCGCAGTTTACCTAAACAACGGATCAACCTAAACTATTCATGGGTTTTCACGCAGGGTAGTGTGGGTGGATGTGGTTTTAAAATAGTGTAATTTTTTTCGTTCCGTTTGACGTCTGCTTTTTCTATTATCCTATCCTCTCCTACTAATATGATATATGCAAAATTATGTGTGTGTGGGTGTGTAAATGTTTGTTACCACGTATCTTAGTGACGATAGTAGATAGTGTATACAAGCTATTGCCCGCGACTTTGCTCGTGTGGAACTCGAGAACCATATTTTTTCGGGATAAAAAGGCTTTTCCTGTCATTTTCTATCTATGTTTGAAATTTCGTAGTGTATTTATACAACCATATAGAGCACTGGTGGTCTAGTGGAGGTATCCTGGCCTTCCAATCCTAAAGTCGTGGGTTTGAACCCGGACCAATAGGAACACTCCCACAGCCACCATTTGCCGGCAAATTATTATATAATATTTATTGTGACTTTGTTGGAGGTATTCCTATTCCCACGAATAGCACATTTAATTTCATTTCAATGCATAACAAGCTGACTGAAATATAACCTAGCTACCTAATAAGTAAGTCAATTCTCCACGGGTCGGGTAATTCATTGTCTTGTAACTTCAGTTCTCGAGTAGGAACATTAAATCATAGCTTTCTGCACGCGAGAACAAAGCAGTCACAAAGTATTCTCACTGAGAACAAATGAGCAGATCTCAGTGAGAATATGTTATTAGCTTTTAGAGGTGGCCTAAAAGTAGTAGCCCACACTATTTATACACCTTGAGTCATTTTTTTCGAGTTATTATAAACCGGTGATATTACAGTCTACATATCAAGGTGGCAACGCGCATCTCTGAGGTTGCAAGCGTACGTAAGCTACGGTAACCACTTACCATCAAGTGGGCCGTACGCTTGGCGGCCTTAATGGATAAAAAACTTTTGTGAGACTACTTTGAGGCTTCCAGATTTGTGTTCTTTACTTTGTGAGCTAATCTCAGTTGTAATGTAACTGCAAAGTGGTACGATAAAGTAATTGAACTCATTATCGGCATGTTTGCAGTATTCTTGCTACGCCGTAGTCATTCGTAGCGGGTCCCATGTTACTGCTACGCGCCTCTAAATGCAATTTGACACGTCTCGTTGACTACGAGTAGATTAGGTGACATATAGGTATATTATACTAGGCATATTTTAGGTATATTTTTTATGTTTGGTCATCAATCAATCTACCCACCAAAAACAGCATTTTTTGTTAAACTGCTCGTATATTATTACTATGATATGATCTTTTAGCTTCGAAATACTGTCTAATTTTTTTTGTAATTTGTACAATTACAAAAAAAATAGTAGTTCAATTAAATAAAAAGTTTTTGGTGTCATATAATTAACGACTGCGAATAACACAAAAAAAGACATGTAGGCTTAAAAATGTAGTTTACCATGAGCATGAGTTATAGAGCACTGGTGGTCTAGTGGTAGTGACCCCGCCTTTCGATCCTAAGGTCGTGGGTTCGAATCCGGTCGTGCACCAATGGATTTTTCGCTACGAAAATTTTTGTGTGCAATGCCAGTGCTCTCATACGGTGATGGAAAACATCGTAAGGAAACCGGCATGTCCAAGAACTAAAAACTCGAAAGACATGTGCCATCCACCAATCCACATTGGGTCCGCGTGGTGGATTAAGACCCAATAAATAAATAAAATAAATAAATAATAACTTTATTGAGGACACAATTTGCATGGTAATTTATCATACTTAACATACATAATTATATAGTCCTACAAATGGCGGTCTTATCGCCAATAGTGATTTCTTCCAGACAACCCTTACTGACTAAACTAAACCTAATATTAATAACTAACCCACTCATACTGATAACCAGTGGATTTGTCATCGACAACGGGACTAAGAGAGTTAAAATCCCCAGCCCTCGAACTAGTATAAAACTGTATACCGAGGGTCAGGTATCCTCCTCCTACAGTCTCTGTCACCAATCACTCTCGCTTGAGAGTAGGCCAGTGTCCCAGCAGTGGGAACATTAGAAGGCTGTCATGATGATGAGTTATATAACAAACAATTTAAATAGAGCGTTGAGCGTAGAGTCTTCGAGCATTCAAATGTTAGGGTAATTAAGTAGGTATGCTACGGTCTTAATAAAAAGTGAAAGTCTCATACCTTTCTATAGTATCTTTAGAGCTTTCACTAGATTTCGAGAGCCGTCTTTCCCTCCTGCCGTCATCGCTCGGTGATTTCTCCGGTGGCAGCTTCAGTTCCTTCTCCGACTTGCTAGATGATCGCGAGCTCTTTCCCTCATCGCCGCTGTCTCGCTTCAGCGCCGGCTTGTTGGGCGAAAGATTGCCGGGCTTCTCATTCTTCTTCATCTCCATTCCAGTAGGGGTGTCATCGTCGGAACGGGGTTGCTGCAAACGTAATAAACATTTATCAATCACGAGCTGACCTGCGCTTCACTTGCGTTTTTGCAATTTGTATGCTATCCCACAAAAACAGTAAACTTTTCCAGGATAAAAGTAGTAGACTATGTGTTATTCCAGAATTTACAACATCTACATTCCAAATTTTATAACAATCGGTAGTCGTCACGAAGATACGTATGATAAAAAACATACACACAGACTTTCGAATTTCTAATATTAGTAAGGATTTTTGTAACTCTCCAATTATGATATAAAAAAACGCTGCTACTTTATGTCTCTCTCTATTCTAAG
Source organism: Colostygia pectinataria (assembly GCA_951394395.1). Classification (NCBI taxonomy): domain Eukaryota; kingdom Metazoa; phylum Arthropoda; class Insecta; order Lepidoptera; family Geometridae; genus Colostygia; species Colostygia pectinataria. The sequence continues at coordinate 4,893,242 of OX596368.1, read as the reverse complement.
ACTTCCTGTATCGGGGTATTTAATACTTCGATTGCCACAGTCAGCCTATAACTATACTATATAAGTATTCTGCGGCACATGAGTGCGCTGATGCTGCGCACTGCGTAGCAATCAAATGAAAGGATATCCAACCTTAATAATGACATGTTTAATGGGTTTCGGAACATGCTATTCGTTTCCCAAAACACCCGTTCCAAAAACATTAGTACCAAGATAACAGATTCTTTAAATAACCGTTTGCTAGAACCAGCCGTTTCTCGTAACATTTGTGCTACGCGTGTCGAGTGTGTGCAATTTGTTAGCTTCGGTCAAAATATAGCCTTAATTTTCTTTACATTACATTTTTTCAGTTTTGGCAGTTTCAGTAAAACATTTTACTTTTTATTGAGTTACTTTTTTTTTATCTCCCGCCCTTGCATAAAATTAATCGTATAAAGTAGGTATAACGCAGTTTTGAAAACATAACTGGTGATAAAGCAAATTGGAATTTCTTTTTACGACCTGTACAAGCAAGTATACCCTCACGTACAGTACGTTCATTGTACTTTTCGAAGAATCAAAAGTTTTACGTGTCTTTTTGCTGTGAACTGTTTTATTCACGTTTTATTAATATAATATCCGAGCGCGAGATTGTGCCCTGAATTGTTGATAGTTTGTTGTCTCAGTGAGCAACGCTCAGGTGGGACAGGGTCTGGAAGACACAGCCATCATTCTAAGTGGCTTTGCAAACATGTTTTCTTTTTTTGACTTTGTAAAATAGTGAACGCTTTTTTGGTCAATCTTTTAAACAGAATTTGTACAAAATGTGATAATATTTTTTTTAACGTAAATCAACAAACATTATCTCAATAGGTACTGATAGTCGAGTAGTAAAGATCACAGTAATCTCTCTTGCTATTTAAGGGTAGGTCTGAGGATTCTCTCTGGTAATATTAAAAGGTTGATACCTAAAGTATTTTAAATACTCGTGGAACCACTTCCCACTAGTATTCCCCTAGTGTGATGGTTAACATTATAAAAACAAAATCAACCAATTGAATAAGCAATGCGATACCTCTCGTCAAAGAACTAAATTAACTTTAGTCATTGAACAGACTTGGATAACTGCAACGTTTCCCCTGTAGGTGGAGCTATTGGCGCTTCGAGCCGAAGACATCCCAATGATTATTTCGTCCAAGCGAGATATGCCTCGATAGCTCAATTGGTAGAGCGCCCGCGTATCAAGCGGTGGTTGCGTGTTCAAATCCCGCTTGAGTCAAAATAATTTTTGGGATATTATAACCTAAAAAAAACTAGATAGGTTAAGAAAATACTAATAATTAACTTACTATTAATACTAACCGTCCAACTAGGACCTAATTGGACGGTTAATATATATTCGACAGGTCATAGGACAGGTCGATAGGTGGACAGCGTGGTTCGTCGGTTGGTAATAGACGGCTAATCAGATTACCTGTAACCAGTCTACCTGCAATATGATATTGTTTTTCACCATTATGAGGTCAGAAACACACCCCATGTTTCCTGACTGTCAAGCGGGACAGTTTCCCTACCTTTTCAACCTTTATAAAATGGGCTGAGAGCCAAACCAGAATAAATAAGGCATCCTAAAAAAATAATGCTGAGCAAATGCGGTGTGGCACAAAGGGTTTTTTACACCACTAAGGTGGGTCAAGCATGTGGTTCACCTGCTGGTAAATTTACCTAAGACCGTAGTAGGTTTCTTTCATACAATTAGAATTGAATCAATTCTGCGAGTCTACTCTTGAAAGCGACAAACGATAATCATGCCAAATATAGTAGGTACTTGGGCACAGAACAGATATTACGATTATATCGCTTTTGTAAACAAGAGTATATCCTCTGCTTCAGAACCTGACCAAATAGCATAAATCATGTTTATGATAAAATATAAAATAGAACGAGTTCTGTTTGGTAGTTTATTTGGCGACTGAGCCGCGTCAAGTGGTCTCAAATCGGAGAAGAACGAAGTCATTTTCATAATCATAAATATCGGAAAGCTCTTAACTTCTTCAAAGAAAAGCTTTCGTTATTTGGAGGATGGTGTGAGGGATAGAGAAATTAATTCACTAGAGTCATCGAATTACTGAAAATAAATCTAAATGATTCTTACCTTGGTAAGAATCATGTTTTCTTTATGACGATGTGATTACAACCATTCAGGTAGATGAAAGTTTTAGATAGAAATACTTGAGGGGTGGGCTAACACTCAACACAGTCGTATAAATTCAAAGCATTTAAAGCTATCTCTCTCAACACCCCCATTACAGCTTTATCGCGTCCAAAAACCCTTAAAGTTTAGATGTTACAGAAATATCACGAAGATATTATACTAAGCACCTCTTTGTAAAGTTTGTATCTTATTTTACTACTTATTTCATTCAAGAGTGCTTTTGATAAAAAAATAGGCGAAGTAAAATGAAAAAATACGATAGTAAAGTGTGCTTATCTTACTTCCTGGGACACAAATAGTAGTAGTCTAACTACTGAATACTGAAATGCTTATTAAATATTTTTTAAGATTGCATTAACTATTTGAGTCGCTGTTAGCCTTCAAAATTATATGGAGAATGTCGATAGTGCGTTAGTCTCGCTAAAACTCGAGAACGGCTGGTTTGATTTGACTGACTTTGGTCTTGAAATATTTGTAGTAGTCCACAGAAAGTTTAAACGGTGAGAAAATATAGAAAAATAACGCGAGTGAAACGCGGGTCAGCTAATATATTATATATATTATACTATAGCTTCGGAGGGCACGTTAAGCAGTCGGTCCCGGCTTTTTCAAAGTTGTTAGGCCATGACAGAGGCCTTCGGGCGGCCTAGAAACTCTGCCACCAGAGTTGGCCACTGACTCATACGAACTTACTTACTTACTTATTATAGAATCGATGCCCTACGAGTGTAGAAAGAGGTGTAGTTAATGTGCGATGGATTTTTACCATTTAGCAAAGGAAAAATTGTTGAGAAACATAGCTCTAATGGTGCGAATAACTTTGTTAATATTTTTTGATGTAGTCACAGGCGAGTTGTTTTTTCCCAAAAACTTTTAAAGACAAGGCTTAACTTACAAGACCCCTTTTGTGTTCGTACAAACTTTGATAAAGTAACTTTTTGTTTTGAAGATAATATCCACCTCATATCCCATTTGGCTAACGATTTATCTTCAGTTTTCGACATTTATACCTTAGTAAAACAAAGTTTGTATGAACAAAGGTGACGAAGTTCGTGTTACGATCTTAACAGATAGATCTTATAAGAGTAGTAGAGTTCTCTGTGATAGAGCTCGCCCGGGGAAGGACTACCACCATACTTATTTCTGCCGCCAAGCAGTAATGCTCGCATTGTTGTGTTCCGGTGTGAAGGGTATGGTTTCTGGTGAAATTACTGGCACATGAGGCTTTCGATCTTAGCCTCAAGGTGGTAACCCGCGAGTGATACCTCTGGTATTGCAAGCGTCCATAGACTGCGGTAACCACTTACCATCTTGTGGGCCGTACGCTTGGTTGCCACTTCAGTTGTATAATAAAAAAAAAAACAACTAACTCTTAACTTTAAAAAAAAATACGCACTACAGGTTGTATTTTTTATTACACATAGAAAATATCCAGAACACCCGGAACAAATATTTGCAGATCACACAAACATTTGTCCCGAGGCGGGAAACGAACCCGCAACCTCCGCGTCGTAGGCGTATCTTTGCCTGCCGCACCACATTAGTCTAAGTAACTAGTAAATGGCCATTACAGCTATTATTAGAACAGTCAACCGGTCTCTACATATTTTTTTTTACCAGCTATCTTAGCGAAGTCATTTTTCTTACTAATGTACGAGAATAACCTTATTGCACGTAGTGTGCATTTTAAATGTGCCACACATGTAGAACGCCAGCCTGAACAAATACTACGGACATAGCTCGAACGATATCTAGCTCACTCATTGCAACACATCTTGATGAGATAACCTATAATACGTACATGAGGTAACCTGACGGCCTAGAACGGATATTAGTACTATAAGCTGACGGCACAGACATAGGATGCATAGAGCGATAGTTTCATTCAAAATCCGTTTCTTTCGGTGACTTACGCACACACGCGCATGAATAATGTTGCAAGTGAATGGCGTTTTCTCTAATAAGTAGAGTTGGGCCTTATTCATAATTATACTAGATAATGTGTCTTTCAAATCGGTCATAGTCTTTGTTAATTGGCATAATAATGATAGGGTAAGACAATACTTAGCAAGCCACTGAAGTTTCGTTTATGAATAAAAGGGTTAGAGAGCAGCTGCTGTTTGAACTAAAACGTGACGCCATCCGATGTGAATCGGTTTTGACTATATTAAAACGAACACGCTTTGGTCGTGAGTACTAAGAGTCTATGCATTCTATACCTTATGACCACAAATTCAGACTTCGGGTCGTGTTGTCTTGTCATACATACAATAAATAATGTTCGCCAAAGACACATGTATAAAATGTATATACTTTGTTATAATAAAACTAAAATCGAATTTGCAATTAATTATTTAAAGCCGCTTTGGTTTTGAACCTGCGTCTTGCCTTGTAACCTAAACCGTTCGTGCGGAAATCCTGGATGCTATAAATAAGTTATCGAAAACCAGTTTTAAAAACAACCGTTAGTACATACCTACCTACTCGAGAATGCATGAACGCAACGAAATAACGAGTCACAAAGTTATTTTTATTTTAGAGCGAAAAACACTTTGAAGTACATCTTAGATAGATTTTAATAGGATTCTCTAAGTTTATTATTCTTTTTACATGTGAATTAAAAATTTGTGCAGGTTAGTTGAAACTTTAAAGTCTAACAACGACACACCAGCATTACCATTTTAATCAAATGTTTGGTAGTGGATTGTTTAATACATTTGATACCTTGTTTTTTTGGATAACGGAACCAGCGGAGTGATTACTACTTAGGGGCCTAATACCTCACTAATTATAGCAAGATCCACTTTTTCACCGACAGTTCTGCAGCATTTAATTCGTAATAAACATAGTGGTATAGTTTAAGATTATTGACAGACCTAAGGAGAACTAAAAATGAGACGTAAAATTATCTCGATTGAAAAAAATCTCAAAGGTCTAAATCGGGTATTTAACAATAAGCCGCCCCATGCAAAAAATACTTTAAAATTAGTAATACAAAATTGCAGAGCTAACTTAAAAAAAAAAAAAAAAATTTGAAACGAGTTATATACTAAAGTTTTTTTCTTAGTGCGGACCGTGCAGCCGTCAAAGGTGCAACGGCAAAACGCATTCTAATTTCAACTTTAATTATTAGATAACCAGGCTGTCATTGTTTTATTCAGCAGAACAGTCAAAACTGTGCAATTGAGTGGAATACGAGCATCGGCGTTGGCTGTGATTCCACAAATGACAACGGTTAACGTATAAAGTTAACGCTTAATTAGTCGCCGCCATGTTCTGTCTGTTAAAAATATGTCAAAATAATATTTTAGTATTTGTTGTGCAGTGATGAAACTGTTTCGCGATGAGCTCTGGCACGGATCCTCCATTAAGCTCATTGCATCTGGGAGAGTGAATTTCTAATTACGCCAAGAATTCAGCGCACGTACGCTACGGAATAATGGCATGTCGCAGCTTATGTAGGTCACATCACATGCTTGACGTGTTTGACGTGCTTGACCTACCTTACATTATATATCTCTTACATTATGATTATTGCTTTGTCGCACGTCTTCGTGGAGGATCATCCACCCATCGAAGTGATCGAAACGGCTCGGAACGTTGTAATTATTTCAGTCAACTTTGTTTTTTTATACCATGAAAGTGGCAACCAAGCGTACAGCCCACTTGATGGTAAGCGGTTACCGTAGCCTATGTGCGCTTGGAACATCAGAGATATCACTTGCGTACAATAATAGTGTTTATAACCGGATACTTTATTTCACTTTACTAGATTGATTTTTTCAATAAAAAGAAAATGAAGTATACGGAAATAATTGATAAATAACTTTCGTTCGGCTAGAGTTGGCCACTGACTCATACGAACTTACTTACTTAACTTTTGTTTGGCTCTCTGATAGTTCCCAAGAGCTTTTGGTCATCTCAGGTGGTATCAAATATTCACTACCTAACTTACGGACGGGCAAGACCGGAGAGGTTATTGCATCCTTTCTTGATCCTTGATCCTTTCTTTGTATGTGGCTTCTGTGGCAGGGTTATTGCATCAGACGAAACGTTACAAAAAGCTGTCAAAAGTCTTCTTTTTTTTTAAGTGATGGCATCTGTGAACTTTATTTATTTAGATAATTTTGCAGTGTCAAGTAATTGTTAACGTGTATAAACAAACAAAGTTTTTTAAGAAATGGCGGCGATTTCTTCAGATAAATTTCTTCTTTTTCGTTTATTATAGAAGTTTAAAGTCGAAATGTAAAGTGTGGCATAATATAGAAGTATTTTCTGTCAAAAGTCTTACACAGCGATGTCATATTTGTTTGAAATTAGAAAAGCAAATGTCATAATTTAAGAACTTTAAAAGATTTGTTCGACATTTACATTCAAGCTGAGGTTTGATAAGTTTAATACGTTGGCACAGACAGATATTAGTACTGACGTTGGTACGTCTCGAATTTATAGAAAACCTGTTTTAGGTTGAATATCGCATAGCAAACTGATAACCGTAAATGCTACTGTTGCTATTGGTATAAAAAAATAATAATCATAATTGGTATTTTTACAATATTATTGATAAATTGATAATGTTGTTGTTGAGATTGCATTGCACAGGCGGCGTAAGTAAATTCGTATGAGTTAGTGACTAACTCTGCTGCGTTATTAGGGGAAACAGTAATGCCAACCCGATGACGACGCGACGGGCTGAGAAGATAGAACAATTTCATAACTGTACCTAACTACTGTAGTTAAAAAAGAAAGAACCATTGTTACTTTTGCGGTTGACGCTTTGTTGATTCAATCTAAGAAAACTCACCTCACCGATTTAACACAAAGGAAAACACCTTTAACTCACAAATCTAAATACAAGCTTATGAAAAAGTTTCATAAAAGTTTTGAAGGTTGTCCAATACGCTTTCATATTTCATGATGTTTTCGCCGGATTCTAACCAGCGCGGTCTCGCTCCGTCTGGCTATTTTATATCTGTGTCAAGTATTCCCTTGTGGTTTCCGCTTGCCAGCGTCCTAATCCGGGTAGAAATAGTTTAATTAAGCCGGTGTCATGTAGGCAATTAGCTTACACAGCTGCTGGGTTGTGTATTCGTACCTAACCTACGTTAACGAAAATATATTTAAAATTAGCCACATTTTACAAGTTTAACAAGCCGACCCACGCGGTTTTATTTGCGTAATTTTTTTACCGTTTAATCTTACCTTGGACTCACAATTAAAGAAAAATGACAAAATTTGCCAAATCTGTGCTCGAGTTTTAGCGAGACTATGGAATAGCAATTTATTTTTATATCATCTGCAATACGGTGCTAGTATACTTCTTTTAAGATCTTTAGTTAATGAAGATGTTTACAGGAAGTAAGAGGCAGCACGACCTGTTTGGACAAACCTCCTTCTACTTCTACAAATTTTTTTTCCACTGATTTTATAGCCTTGTAGAAAAGCTACGTCCCCGTAGAGTGTCTACGTCGTAGAGGAGCTACGCTTCAGAAAAGTTATAATTATTTTAATTAAAAAAAAAAAGTTGTGATGTTTTAGTGACATTTTAAATAAATTTTAAATGCCACATCCCATCATTTCGCATTTTGTGTTTGAAACCGCTTAGTCAACGCTTCTCAATGCAGCGCGCTGTTTAGTTTGGACAGAACCAACACCGCGCAGGACGGAACTAGCGTACGAGGCTAATGTATTACCTAACGAAGTTTATTTTACTACTGGCCACGTTTTGATGCGGGTTGGTTTAAAATGACAGTGATCATGTCATGGTACTAATAGAATAAAGATTAGAAAAGTATTTTTTACACCACTAAGGTTGTATTCGAACAAACTCGTAAAAGCACTTTTCAAAATAAATCGTAGGTTATCTAAAAGTATCTTGACATTTTCTTGATATAGGTACACTTAGATAACAACAATTTATTCTGAAAATAGTGGCATATTTGTCGTATTGAGTGACTGCTTAGCGACAGAAATATGTAGATAACTGAAGTGGGACAATGATATTAATGTATCTCTCGACACGCCTTTTTTTAGCTAACATTTATACTATCCCATTGCAATCCAATACAATAAGCTCCACTATATAAACTCCTAGCATGTAATATTTAATCAAATCAGATTCAATAATTTATGATTGAATCTTCATTAATAAAAAAATATGGTGTAGGTATATTATATACGAGTATCAACTCAGGGTAGAGAGCACTGAAGCAAATGAATTAATCCATCACGTTCACGTTGTATTGATGCTGTAGCTAGCTGAGTAATTAATAAATGGAAGAGCTTATCACTTACAAGTGACTCCCTGCGGCTTTGTTCATGTTTTTTTTTTTTAAATAAGGTAACCCAAATGCAAAGGTATAAATATATAGGATAAATATTGGCGGATACGAACTAAATAACCTAAAAAAGGTGAAAGATCAGGGTATTGGTTAATGAGTAATTACGTAATGGTCACCATACACATTCAAGTAATTAGATCAAATATGAAAATCCAAAATTCATATTTTTCATGTGGCAAAATGTGATTACTGAATCACATTTTGCCACAGATATTCATGCCAATTTGATCAAACATGTTTGAACCAGCCTGTTTGATTAAATTACTGGAACCGTCTATGGCGACCGATGTGGCGCGGCGGGCGAAGGTCCGCCTGAGGGTGACGCCTGACGCAGGAGGTTGCGGGTTCGATTCCCACCTTAGAACAAATGCTTGGGCGATGCAAATATTTGTTCCAGGTGTTCTGAGTATTTTCTATGTACTTTACAATAAAAAATATCTATCTATGTATTATCTAGTACTCACAACACAAGCTCTGCTTAGCTTGGGGCTTTAGAAATGATGGTGTGTGCATTATCCAGCATTATTATTATTATCAATTGCACTGTTTGAGAGTTTTTATTCGGCACAACTATACCATTGTAATAAATTAGATTTAGAATCTCATAAATTATTGTATCAAAAACTGATAATGTTTAGACGTGCCGAAGTGCACGTACTGTGCAAAAAGATAAATAAAATGAATTGAATTGAATTGAAGAGAGCTTACGTAATTACCTCAAAAACCAGCCCGATGCGAGTTGGTAAATCCATCACTCCAGTCATGTATTGGAAAAACGTAGAGCCTAAAAAAGTAATCAATAAAACGAACGTGTGTGTATTGCGGTGTTTTCGATAGCAAACTCGCTATTGGAATAACAAAAACAAAAACAGCGTAGTGTGAAAAAATATTGTTCCTTGCGTTTTGGAAATAACTATATTTCTTAGTTTATTTTTTATCATCAGTAACAAAGCTTAGTTGCAATATGCGAAAACTTTATGGTCTATAGCTGTATCTATAGATTACTATTTTTTGTCTTTTTATGACTGTTTATTTATTTATTTTCTGGTTCAAATCAGATCTCACAATGTTATTAACAATTTAGTTTGCTTTTATTTTAATTAAATAAATAAATAATTAAAACATATACAATAATTCAAACATTTTCATTGTTTTAATATGGGACACAATAAAAAAAAAAATATAAATTGTATATTTAATTATTCTCACATTTTGCATCTGAATTCTATAACATCGCTTGGTTCTCTACTAAAAAAAGAAAAAAATGGTAAGTGTAGATAAAAATCAATTGAAATAGTGTGTAGCCAGTGACTAAAACAATTAGGTCAATCCGATACCAACCCCAGACAGGTAAGCAATATCGAGTTGATTTGGTTTGTGATTGAATTGAAAATGGAATTGATTGCATTCGGAGTGGAGATCAGTGGTTAAGCAGTGGAGTATTTCGGTAGTAGGTACTACATTGATTCGTTCTGCGGTTTTATTCACTTGAATCCAATACGGGTTCCGATAACTCTTGATTAGAACTACTTTCGTATCTTGTGTTTCATTTAATCGCATTTATTTTGAGATGAATTGTTTTTATATTTCTATATGCTAGCTGTGGTTTTATACGCGGTTATTCAGTTTTTATAAATAATATTATAAGCAAAGAAATATTGGCGGACCTTTATATATCATATTACACAACGCCATCTAGCACCAAACTAAACAAAACTTATACTATGGGAACCAGATAAGAGCCAGATAAGAGCCACGTTTTAGGGCTCGTCTGACTGTTTTTCCAAGGTCAACTATCGATAGCGAAACTATTGCTATTGAAACAACGCTGATACGGAATACTTTTTTACAATTCCACACCATGGCGCGAATAGAACACGTTACAAAGTTTTTATTGCCAAGGAATCTCCTCCTCTGTCATAGCGAATAACGCCCCAGGGTCGCTATCTATAAGTTAATTTCATCCTCTGCATTTGGATCCAACAAGGTATCTTACAATTACAAAATAATCTTATAACACTTACAAGAACATGAGTCTTTAGATCTACGTCTCAGGGTGGCAACGTTCAAGTGATAACTCTGATGTTGCAAGCATACACAGGCTACGTTAACCGCTTTCCATTAAGTGGACCGTACACTTGGTTGCAACTTTAGTAGTATAAATTTATACGAGTCTTATTTAAATAAATTACATAAAACGGCCACTAACTCACACGAAATTACAAAATGCACGAAGCATTATTGTAATTTATTTATTTTTAAAGTTAAAAGGTGTCTAATGTTATACAAAATGACATTCGTTCAAGTCAAGATTAACGATATTATAGCACATTTCAAAAAACATCTCATTACAACGCCTAATAAACACGCAATAGCAATCAACTCAAACACTGCACGTGAAAATATGTTAGGTTAGGATATTGAGCGAGCCTTTCTTAATCGACATGATTACACTTCCTCAGTATCTCACTTCTTTGTACTGTCACTGGTTCTTTCTTGGATGGCCTGGTAGTCAATAACCCATTTAATTAATTAATTCATTTATCATTATTATACTTCACAGGATTAGCCACTAGGGTTCGAACCCAATTATAGCAAGAATGAATATTTTATCGAGTTTATTAATACATATACAGAGACTGAACTACCAAGTTCTGGGTACTATTAGGATTGCTTTGTATTTTCGTAGAGGCTCGTAGCGTCTAGCTACGACTGCTACGAGCAAATTGAAAAGTCATGTCTATCGAATCGAAATGTAAAGTAGGTACAGAATATGATATCCTCTGAAAGCTGAATTCCTTTGACGTTTGGAAAATCAGTTCAACATTTGGATCTCTTTGTATGTTGTGAAATAGAAAATTTCGTATCTTCTCGAAATAATTATATGTTCGCCTTTCATTTTATTTATAAGTACTTTAACTATAGGTACTTTCAAAAAAGATTTTAATGGTTAAAATAATTCCGTGTATGAAACTAGTGAACAAAATAATGTAGCCTTTGAGAGTAAAGTCGCAAATTAAAAAGGTTTAATTTCTAGGTTGGGTAAAATGCTGAATGAGCTGAACTAATTACTTTTGAAAAAGTGCCAACTATTCGCAGACATATTTTGGAGATCGCTAGAGTGTAGTAGAATAGGTCATTGCACTTTGTTCATTACTATTGTACTGCAACAGAAAATATTTTGAGACTTTTGTCTTTTTTGTGATAGGAGTGACCACATTGGTGGTTCAGTTTAGCCTGCACTTATCTCATTTATTTTTTACCAACTTACCTAACCAATTGATAAAAAATAATAAGTCGTAAAGATTAATAACGACTGATCTTTTCTGCTCAAAAGATCTTATGAAAGAAACTCAACGAGTTAGTTAATTAACTCTTAGTAGGTCGCTACTTCAATAACCAAGTAGGTACCATTCATTTTATACGCCTACTTTAAAGCCAGAAAGGCAATGCTACTAATTAATATTTCAATTGACTAATGAATTGTAGCTGAACGGCTGCTTTTCGTCAGTTTTAGGTGATTTCGTATTCGTCTAGATATTAAACATTGAACAACTATCCACATGGGGATACCTCCAGCTAAAGCCAACGATCGATCAAGTGTTTTATTAACACCTACTTAAAAACTTTTCTAAGAACAAAACTTGAAATGAACTGGACTAGAATTGGAAGTGAATATAACGTTAGGTTTGTTTATTAGAGAATCGTCTGCCAGGTTTATAATACCGGCACTTATTCTTCAGGGTCTATAATAAGGGGCCGGAGTCGTTCTGGAGTACTTGACCCGTACTGATGGATAATAATTGTACCCATGGGAATTAGGTACGGCCAGACGGCTGCTACCGAGTAATATAAATTACCCATACGTATAATATGTATCAGCAATATAAGCTCTGGTGGTCTCGTGGTAATAACTCCAATTTCCAATCCTAAAGTCGTGAGTTCCAAACCGGTCGTGCACTTTTAAAAATGTATTCGCTTGCGCAATGCCGGCGGTCTTAATTTGTAAAGAATAACGTCGTGAGAAAACCGGGAATTCAAGAATTAAAAATCAAAAACATGCGCCAACCAACAATTCACATTGAGTCCGCGTGGAGGGTTATGATCCAATCACTCTCGCTTGAGAGCAGGTCAGTAAACCAACAACAATTTAAAGGGTGTTATTTAGTATCGTAAAATTTTTATATCAGTGCTTAAATATTATATTTGTACGTATGCTATCACCCTAAGTGCTCATAAAAGTATAGCATGTTTTAAATAATGAAGGTTGAAAGTATAAAAGAGAAAATACTACTCATTAAAATAAGCCTATACTTGAAGTATTTACCCAAAAACGTTAACGTATCGTTCAACTGACAAATTTCAGCAATATTTTACAGAACCTTTTCCGTACGTCCATGAAACTACATAATAAGTACGTAAATATAAATTACTTGCAAAAACCCCATACATGGCAGCCTGTCAAACTAATTTTTCGTTTTTCTCAAAACCAATGACACAAGAGTAGTGAAGAATTATTGATTGAGTGCGCTAAAAGCAGCACACAGAAGGAATTTCAATGAGAAGGCAGGATGGGCCTTGCTATTGTACCTTCTTCGAAGCGGATGGCAAGCGTGAGTTCTAAAGGGTTCTGAGTACGTTTGATGTGTGTACTAAACGCGAGACCCTGAATTCTTAAACGAATTCCCGAACGCGCGTAAATTATTGCAACTTGAATACAATGCAATGAAATAAGTGTTACTGGACTAAGTATTTGGTTTGGTGAAGTCGCTGTTTGTCTATCAATTTGTTCTATTGAATTGTATTAGTCCAGTTATAACCAGTCAAAAGTAAGCCCAAAAAGTAGGTGTTCAAAATTTTACTCAACTTCAACATTTTCAGGTTGATTGTAACAAATTATACTCTTTGGCAGTTATTAAGGTGCCTTGGGCTCCAATCGTCAAACTCTAACAAAGAAAACTTCTAGATTGTAATCCAGAAACTCTTTGCCCATTGTTTCACAGCTACGAGCTGCTTTTTAACAACGAGTATTTATAATTCAGAATGAAGTGTTGGCAAGGTACATAGATTACATATTTAGGACTGCGAGGCGATGTAGGTACTTACTCGTAAAATGCTGCATACAGTGATCTACTTCACTGCATAGAATAGTTTGTAGCTACTACACTCGTAGCAGATATGCAGGTAACATTCACAAACATTGGTCGATTTTTCGTTCGTTCGTTCGTATGAGTCAGTTGCCAACTCTGGTGACAGAGTTTCTAGGCCGCCCGAAGGCCTCTGTCATGGCCTAACAACTTTGAAAAAGCCGGTTCCGACTGCTTAACGTGCCCTCCAAAGCACGGGAGCGTTAAGTTGAAATTGCCACTGGCGGTCACCCATCCAAATGATGACCCCGCGGAACAGTGCTTAACTTCGTTGATCTGTTAAGAACAACTTAGCCAGTTACGTCACGAGCGCTTAATTTATTGTTTTTTTTTATTGGTCGATTAATAGTAATATCCGTTTCGTTAATTATAAAGCTTTGGGACAAGTTATTGATGCTTCGAGAACAGAAATTTAAATTTACCTTCAAACCCTTCACTCCCAAGAATCCTATCCAATCAAACTTAATGAAACGTACCAATCTGTTTTGATTAAACAACAAATCTAAACAACAACAAAAACACAATTTAAATGTAAATTTATTGAACTGTAAAAACCAAAAGCGTTTTTCAGTATCTTGAAGTTTAGAAGACGAAAGTGTTGGAACGATGTAATTTCCTGCGCGGGTCTAAACGACCTGGCCCGGCCGTATCGCGTTGATAAAGACTCGTATGACGCGGCTCGAGAGGGTTAAAGTACGCTGTTAAAGGGCAATTTTACTGTAATTATCTACATACGCAAGGACATGGTAATGCCTGTCGTGTAACTCATGAATAAAACGTGTTGTTTAGGTGTCATGAAATGAGCTTAAAAGGCACACGGCTAAACATATCAATTCTTATAAATGTTTGCTTTGTAAAATAATTATGAAAGAGCTTTTGGTAGTAAGCACCATTTTTTAAATTTTTATGAAAATTAACTAGCTATAAAATCTCTTTTACAATATAATTATAATGTTTAAGTACTTCTATTAATACTATACATAAATAGATGTTTTACACTACTTCTGGTATTGCAAGCGTCCATAGGCTGCGGTGTCCGCTTACCATCTTGTGGGCCGTACGCTTGGTTGCCACTTCAGTTGTATAAAAAAAAAAACAGAGAAGAATAATACTGCACCGACGAATCATGAAGCTGCTCCGAGTACAGTATTTCGGTAAAAACCAGAACCAACAGCGAGAAATTCAAAATCACTGATGTGTATCTGCTGTTGGCTCGCTGATCGCATTTTCATTTGGTGGTTTTGCTTTACTCAGCGTATTGTATAATCTACTAACCGAACTTAAACATTTGTTTGTGCACGCTATTGCATGACTGTAAGCATTTGGCGTATACAAAACTTTGGAGCTGATGTTATCTGGTTTGGTACTCCAGTTCGTATCTTTATATATAATGGACAGGTATGTTGGCAAATGTTTTCTGTGAAATGATTGATGGGCATATCTGTATAGGTACGAATCGATAAACATTGATATTTTGCATTTTATGGGAGGTTGTTAAACATGCAACCACTCACATTGGTGAGTTTTGCATTGTAATAGTTCAAATCATGTCAACATGCTTGTATGAACATTTACGTCCATGGTATGAACCAATGTCCAATAAGACATTGCGTCAATATCACATTGCATGAAATTGACGTCCACGCGTCCATGCGTAGATACGTGCCGTTAAATGCAAGAAGGTTTCAAACAGTGCCTCCCGCACGTGGCTCGTGATAACTAATGCGTGTGAGTGCATGGGCGGCGGGCGTAACCCGTGTCCCAACGAAACCCAATCTCAATTAAAGTTTGCACAGTAATAAAATATTTCAGGGTAGGGTAGCCCTTTGTTAATAAAGGCCTTCACTATATTACCAAGTTGTCGATGTACATTTTGAAACATTTTGTGTTAGTACATTAATTTGATCGTCTAATTAAAGCTCTTTGCACTCACTAATAATCTATTGTTTAATACAATCAAATATACTCAGGTACGTATGGGTAGTTTTATCTGTTAAGAAGTGTGAAAATAATATACCTAACTATTATAATATAAAAAGGCTTGATGATATACTGACCTAAAACATAGAGCCACTGGACCTAGTAACCTAAAAGAAGAAAGATAATTATTCTTCCTATAGTGTAGGGGTGCTAAGAAAGGAATGAATGAAAATAAATTTCTAGAAGACGCAGCTTATAGAAAAGTTTATAAGTATAAATAACACAACGCAGACAAAGTCACGGGGCTTATACGAGTCGATTACTTTACTGTCCTCTAACTAGGTAACAATCAATGCACAGTTTTAAGTTAGAATATCGTCCTGTCAGAGTCTAGATGTGCCGTAAAATATTCCTAAAAGCTCAACTTCTAATTAGAGCAGCAAATTGTAAACGTCTGTGAGAGCGCTTTTTCATCGCAAACTGGGAATGGAAAGCCAATCCTATATATTAATAAAAATAATAGTAATAATAATAATAATAATAAAATTGTAGGTACAGGCGGACCAGGGGAAGTAAAAATTATCCCTGTTACAGCCAGGTGAACAAAGGTGGACCGCGGAAAGAAAAAAAATTACCACGGGCAATCACTGGTTTTTACCCGGCATAGTCCGGGTCGCGCTTCCGTACAAGCTTGTACATTGACACGGCTTCGAATCGAACCACCATCAGAAGGCGAGGTCTATCTACTACACTAGACATTCAATAGTTCAGACTTATTCAAAAGCTTTAGTTGACTGTTAACATAGGATCGTTTGGATATCAATCAGTATCCATAAAATATAAGTTATAATATTTGTTAGCATAATATTTTTCAATAAAAAACGGGATATTTACATTTTTTGTGAGTTTTATTGATTCCCAATATTTCGGCGCAGTTACATGCACCATGATCACGGAAGAACTGAAGTTTGAACTACCGAAATATCGGGAATCCCGTTTTTAGTGAAAAATTATGTTTTAACTATGATAATTTTAATAACTATAATACCCCTTCCCCTTAGTCTGTTTATACGCTTGGAGTCTGCATAAAAGTCAACTAGCTCCTATTATATGCGTAGGCTCTGGTATAAACTTGGAAACAATTTCAGGCATGAACGCCCGCGGACCGATACGGAGTAACTTACTGAAACAATACGTGCGCCTAAATAAGTTATAGGGTAACTAAGTAACAATACAAATGTAGAGCTTCGCATTTGGGACTTTTTGTTACTGGGGTTAAAGGATATTGTTAAACTATATCAATATTTTTAGTGGAACGCTGCTGCTGATTTCTTATACAAACTTCTGCCCGTATTTATAAAAAAGGTATTTTTGCGGCTTGATAAGCATTGTATTGTACTTCCTTGTTATTCTTATCCTACTAATATTATAAATGCAAAAGTCTCTCTGTGTGTGTATGTTTATTACTACGTATCTCCGTGATGATATAACCGATTGTAATGAAATTTGGAATGTAGATGGCTTACACCCTGGAATAACACAAAGGCTACTTTATATACCGGAAAATTTACTGTTGTGTTGAAGTGTGTGAAGCCGTGCGGGTCAGCTAGTATGTTAATAAAATTAACGATGAGGTTTGAAAGACACATTAGGTAACAGAGGCTTATACCACGATTTTGAATAAAGCCCTTCATCTTCCAGCTGCAGCTACTAGGAGTTGAATTGCTTTTTTGGTGCACCTCTACACAATAATACAAAAAACACACTATTTATTTCAGGTCTCTAGGACTAGCGGCAAGACCGTTAATCTTAGGCTTAAAAAAGACTTAGGATGTAAACAATACAATAAAAACAAATTTTCATCAAATATTTTGTGACACCTTGTAGAAAGAAAGAAAGAGACCCTTTCAGCTCTTTAGAGACTGTCCACAGCCGCTGTCGACGAGAACGATACATTCATAGTTCACCACACACTATATGGATTTCCTGAGCCGGGTTTGTATACCCATAAGTATACAAACGCGGTATTTACAGGTATTTGCAGATCATGCAAACAATTTTGTACTACAGTGGAAGTTAAACACACAACTGTTCGCTTTTTAACCGGACACTCGCCCACCACGTCATGAGGTCGTCAATCATAGCTCTGGAATGCGTAGTTTTTAAAAAAATAATATTTGCGGGATTTAAACCTTATTTGTGTGTGTTTTGTTCGCGTTACTTTAAAAAAGACTAATACTCATAGTACCTACCTAAGTTTTATTCTATCTTTGATAATATTGGTAGGAAATATAGTTTTTTATGTGAACTATCAAGAGAGACCTGTAATTGGCTATAATATAATCTTAACAATTTAGGGTGGATTCGACCAACTATTGGAATAACTATTCCGCGGAATAAGCAATGTCAAATACAATGAATCCAACCTAAGTAATTTATTTATATCACTGTAAGCTGTTGGTGTTTTCAATAAACAAAAATAAAACGTTCCAGGATTGGGAAATTGACCACTGATTCATATAAACTGTATATTGTGTACAGGTATCTGTGTTATAGCTGGCTGCTTGTGGCCACTCACCGCCCATCCCCAATATAAATAAATAAATAATGCTGGACGATCCACACAGCATCATCTAGCCCCAAGGTAAGCTACTGTTAAACAGAGCTGTATTATGGGTACTAGATGACTGATATATATTTAATACAATACAATACATAGATAGATATTTTTTTATTATATATAGAAAATACCCAGAACAACAATATAAATTCTTATACTCATTTTAAAACCTTTATAATCTATAGATCAGTCAGCTAATTCAAAGTTACATCACCAAAATGTACCTAGGTTCCATAAGCAATAAATATATTTTATCTTATCTTATCTTATCTTATCAACCAACCTGGTATCTAATTGCACGCCAGATCACACTCGTAATGTTTTAGTAGGTTCAACATGGTTCAACATTAATCTTTCTAATCGCCAGGCTGGAGAGTTAAAGTGTTCGCTCCCTAACTTATAATGACCAGGGTATACGTTTTCGGGTAAGTATATGGAAGAGAGAGTTTGGATCTCCAATTAATTTTTGTACTATTAGATAATATGTTCTTGTTAGAATCTTTTTGAATACTTCCTGACTTTTGACTAAAATTTATTCTTAGATGACTTGAACCTTTGGATGCTTCCTGTCCGTCTGTTGTAGGTAAATGGTAGCACTTGTATGATCTTGTTATTATTCTCGGGTACAAAGCGAAGTTGATATGGGGCGCGTACGGTCTGTCTCGCGTAACAATATGCATTCTAATTTTGTGTCTTTAGGTTGGATTTTCCTGCATTTGATTTCGTTCGGGCCACCCTGACTGAGTTGAAGGCGCGACTTGAATGAACGTGAAATTTAACCTGAATATTATGACATAATGTAATTGGTACGCGTGACCGATCGTACGCGACCATTAGCGTCGCAATGAAACCAGCCCACTGATCCAAAACCAAAAGTTAGTTCATATAAATTTTATAAAAAAAACAACAAATTTTAGCGCCATCAGTCTAGCCCAAACTAAACAAAGCTAACATAAAACCAAGAATAAAACAAAAATATTGCAAAAGACACACACGTCACATTTTGTGTTATGCGTACGTCTACATCATATTAAAATTATTAATATGTCTTGATGTTACACTCGTATGTCTGGCAATTCTCTTTGAAGTGGCTGTTGTGGCTCATTTGCTTAATGTACTCGACTCAAGTACCAGCTTGCATACCCGAGTACTTTGCATTCAGAGATAATAGTGCATGTGTTATGGATGGCCACATAAAAGTGTCCAGAACATTCTATGCAAAAGTGTTCACATGATTTAGGTAGCTACGGCGTGGGGATGTGAAAAGTCAAACCATTTTTTTTCGCTTGTTCATCGTGTCTCTTCTTCTTTTCTTTTAATTTGTGGCGTCTGTGGCTGAGTTTGCCACAATTTTGCCAATGTCAATGTCGACAGGGTTGAAACAGTAAGACAATGGAGGATCTAAGACAAAAAATGGTAGGTTTAACAGACTCAACCACAATTTTAATAGGTTGTTCGCCCAAAGTGACGTAATTCGACAATTTACATTTGTTTAAAACGAGAATATTTATACAGAAATTACGTTTTAATTTGTTGTATCTATAACTCGACACCTATCAATAAAGAAACATTAGCCAAGAGCAAAGAAGATTGTATGTTTTCTACAAATATGAGTATTACGGTCTTGAAGTCGGTTTTTGTTTTTTCTTTAAATTAAGTACTTACTATGTTTTTATTTTACAAACACTTTGCATTGACAAGTCCTTACTAGAGTAAGGACTTGTCAATGCAAAGTGTTAGAAGTTAAGTTGTTAGAGTGTAAGAGTAGACTCTACGCTCGCAAAGTATTTGATAAATGGTAATTCAATATTTAAAGTACACAATCACTCACGTGGTGCTTTATTTGTGCGAATTACATAAAGTGGCATAATATGAGCAACTCTGGTGATCACTAGTATCCTTATTAATAGTCTATATTGAATTGTGATAGCTAAGAAGAACCAAGGCTAGAAAAAAAAGACAGGATTAGAAAAGTACCAAGTAGTAAAAAGAAAAGTACAAAGGAGTATCTATTACGTATTATATTCTTTTGTATTTTTTTTACTACTTTTTTCTGATCAAAGGATGTACGAGATTAACTTGTGCACCCTTTGATCAGAAAGCATTTGGCGCTATGTTTAAATAAACTAAGCAAGATGACTCACGGGTATGACATTTTAGGTGAATTTATTTTTCAAGACCCTGAAGAACAAACGTGTTACGACTTAGTACGCCAGTGCCAGGTGGCTTTTCCTTATTCATTGTTGTTATAAATATTTCCTTAACAACAGGGAATGAATCGCCCGAAACGAGTTACCGATCAATTTGACGCTGACTCAGCAAACGCTATAGTCAGGGTTCTCGCAGTTGTAGCGAACGTAACATCAGTTATTATTACAAGTGTCGGCCTTTTTTATGATTATATTTTTTATCACTTAGATTAAAACTAAAAACTCTGTCACCAGAGTTGGCCACTGACTCATACGAACTTACTTACTTTTATCACTTTTTTATACTCAATTATATCACTAAATTATTGGATAAAAGTTTGTTCCTCTATAACTACTGAAACGATTGAAAAAAAAACATAGATAAATCTATCTTATCTAAAAATAGCTTAAGTAAGAGTAGTAAAGTTCTTTGTGATAGAGCTCGTCCGGGGTAGGACTACCACCATACCTATTTCTCTATTTCTGCCGCCAAGCAGTAATGTTCACATTGCTGTGTTCCGATTCGAAGGGTATGGTTTCCGATGAAATTAAAGGCACATTATACTTTCCATCTAACGTTTCAGGGTGGTAACACGCAAGTGATATCTCTAATGTTGCAAGCGTACATAGGCTACAGTAACCGCTTCCCATCAAGTGGTCCGTACGCTTAGTTGCCCCATTACACCGTATCATACCATGACCTTTAGTGGTATAAATTATATATTTTATATATTTTTAACCCCGAAAAAAATACGGCTCTACTCATATGACGGCCTCTACTTTCAAAAAATCCTTATTCTTATGTTCGGGAACCTGGTGAATAGTGTAAGGAAAACAAGATTTGCTGTAAAAGCCTTTAGTAAAACAGATGCCAAATAAAAATATTGTTTGGTCACGGATTACGGAATTTTTTTGCAGGTTGCGAAGACATGAAATGAAATATTTGAAAGTATTTTGTAAACCTATAGACATCATAAGCATCGTGGTTAGATATGACGACTGACTCACGTGACTCGCGCAGGCTACGAAAACGACCTACAGCCTCAAGTGGAATGACTAAGAAAACATAATATGCATCGCGCAATGAATCTACGTGCTTATGTACTGTCGATTCCACGACAAAAGTAAAAGTACCAAACAACCGCTATAAGATCAGATACGCAAGTAATCCGCGCCATGATAACGCACCATAAGCTAACGGAATTTCTCTAAATTTCATATGCATTTCTAAATAAAATAAAAATTTGTGTCGACGACATGTCGTTGTTAACTATTCCTTATGTCCAAGGCGAGATTCGAGGTAGGTAACTCAATTTAAAAGGTCACGCTGTCACTCGCTATTTTGGTATCAAACTTCAGTATGCCCGAAACTAGGCCAGCTTCTAATTTGAGTGCTCTAGAGCTGATACTAAATTGTTTGTATGCTTTTAGACAATTGGGAATTCTAGAATACAACACTCGGTTGGAATGAAAAATGAGTCACAGAACCATTGACAACATATTTTATACATTTTGAAAATATTTTATGAAATGTAATACCTTTTACTACAGATAGAGTGCTCTTCGGGGCGTGGATAGCGCGAAAAAATTATTAATGAATGGATCATTTTGAATGGATCAACACTTTATTGAACACCAAGGTACCTTACAACTAAAACATAAAGAAAAAAAATACAAAGGGCTAATTTAATTGATTTAATATTGGGTTATATATATATAATACTCATATAAGGTCATTCATTATCAACCTGACAAACTTAAGGGGTAGGTTCCA
The DNA here is from genome assembly GCA_951394395.1 of Colostygia pectinataria. Lineage (NCBI taxonomy): Eukaryota > Metazoa > Arthropoda > Insecta > Lepidoptera > Geometridae > Colostygia > Colostygia pectinataria. The sequence continues at coordinate 4,871,057 of OX596368.1, read as the reverse complement.
CACATGAAAAAAAAAATATATGTACCCATAATTTTTTTTTATATTTATATTTTGTCTTAAAAATCCGAAGTAAACAAAAAAAAATCGATTACGTTATCGAAAAAAAAAAGACGCCACCTTTCCTAGGGAATTCGGAATTGTCTTTTGCTTTATAAACAAACTGCCTGCCGTCTATTTCCCGCTCAACTCCCGTGTCATGCGCGTTTCACTCCCTTGTGTTCCTGTAAAACTCGCGGAAAGACGTGCGAATTATTTGCTTTGCAGATGTAGGTCGATAGAAGTTTATAAATCTTTGACAGTTGTTAATATGAAGTATTCAAATATACAAATAGTAAGTAAGCTAAGCAGGTGTCTAAGTGTAATAAATGTGTAATAAAAACGTACCATATTCTGCTGCGAATGTTATTCAATATAAAGTTATGGGGGATTTGCTTTGCGTGGTGTAAGATACGAACTCGGATTACTAAGAACAGCTAACTCAATAATTTTAATTATCAGCACCAAATACTAAGTGAAACGAAATCGTGTATTGATCAAAATTTAATCTTAATTGCTATACGTAGACATAAAATTGTCTCTTTTAGACATCAATTTGTTGTGTAAGTATTGAGTATGTATTGAGATAGTAATAAGCGCTAGTAGATACTGTAAATATTAAATCAAAAATAAATTCAGCAACCACAGATTGCCAGATATTCTGCTTCAAAGCAGTAGTGATCAAGCTTTAGCTAAGAGCACTGTAGCAATTTAAACGACACTGACAGGGCGAACGACACTTAATAACTAGGTCTCGGGTTGACGAGTGCAGTTCAGTATGTCGTATCGTGCGGTCACCGTTCTCGTGATTCGGAAATGAATACGTTTGTAACCTTTTTTTCCTGTATACATTTTTGCTCGTTGTCATTTTTTGATTCACATACACAATACGACGTATTCGCCTTCAAGTATCACGTTCATTAGAGGCCCATTATGTTCTGCTGCAGATGCTCAAGAGTATGTCTTACAGTGGATACTGCAATGTGTCAGTGTGTGGGTGAATTGGCACTCTACATTCAGTTGGTAAGTAGGTTTGTACGCTGCTTAGTGAAGCATTGTACCTAGATGATGACTTAAGAGTAGTAGAGTTCTCTGTGATAGAGCTCGTCCGGGGAAAGACTACCACCATATCTATTTCTGCCGCCAAGCAGTAATGCTAGCATTACTGTGTTCCGGTGTGAAGGGTATGGTTTCCGGTGAAATTACTGGCACATGGGGCTTTCGATCTTAGCCTCAAGGTGGCAACCCGCGAGTGATCGCAAGCGTATATCGCAAGCTATAGGCTACGGTAACCGCTTACCATCTTGTGGGCCGTACGCTTGGTTGCCATTTTAGATGTATAAAAAAAATAATGACTAAAATCATACAAGCTTCTCAATGCTGCTAGTCTCAGAGTATGACTCGATGCTCAGCAACTAGATGCTAATAGCGTAAACGGGAAACAGAACCCCCTGATTCCCAGTGGGGGGCGCAATGTGGCAGCAATATCTAAAAAAAAACTGTCTAAAAAGATTAGCATGCATGTATATGCAAGCTTGCGCTACTTGTTGCGACAAAAGAGTTTTAATGTCACCAAAAGACGAAAAGTTCAAGTCATTCGCTGATGTTCCCAAAAATTGCAAGTATTAAAGTTGTGCGTATTGTATCGGTATTATTATTATTAACCTAGAACATAGATTGGCTATTGCCACTTTGCAGTAAACCAGTTATTCTGAATAGCCTGGGACGTAAACAAAGCCTGTTATGCACGTGTGTCTCCATATCCCATTTTATGACCCGATGTTAAATATTTACAGCCGATGTGTACCTGTTCTATGTATTTACGTAAAAGGATTTTTCTAAAGAGTTCATATTCTTGAGTCAAGTTTTATTATGAATGAGTTCGCGAGGTTTTCTCTCTGCTTTGGAGTGAGTAATAAACACTTTTATAATATTTTACAAACGCGTCCTTAGAAATTGTAGTTTACGATGTTTTCAACTTAATATTTAGGTAAGATCTAGTTTTTCAACAAAATAGTGTTGTTTTTGGGTTACGGTCGTTTGCCTCCGAACTCGTTAGCCCCCGATATTGCTTACCAAATAGTTACGCCTTCGATCAACAGTACACTTGCGGTAAAAAGTTATAATTTCGTTGGTTTTGTATCTATTTGTTATGTATTTGTTAAGTATCTGCCGCACTTATTTACGTCGTGCAAATACGTAATATAAATATAGATAACAGCAGAAACTCCTAGGTAAGTGTTATGTTATTTCAAAATATGTTAGTCAGTGTGGTAAAAAGTAAAACAATTTTTTTTGAATAAGCTTAGGCCACGGCACACCGGATGCGTATTTAGCACGTAGACGTAGCCACGTGCGTGTTCGCCTTGAGAGCTGTCACGCAAGCGGTGTGCCATGTCACACACAGTTTCATACATTGCAACGTCATGGTACGCGCGTCTCTACGCGTACGCATACGCAGGCTGTGACCAGCCCTTAACAGTAAAAGGAAGTTTTTTTATGATATTTTATCCATAAAATTATATTATTATTAATTATTCCATATATTTATTTAAAAACCATCCATCAAAATACAAAATATTGGTAATGTTTTTTTTTCTATTTTGAGCCATCGAAAGAAAATAAATAATTAAAAAGACCTATTTTTAAGTGACAGCAGAAACCTAAAGGTCTACCCTAGTTTAAAAGTATACTTAATTGCATCTGCGACCTCAAACGTGCATTAAAAAACGGTCGACGGTAAAAAAATACGACTCTCTAACCTCAACTTTTTTTATGGAAACAGCCAAAATTGATAACTTTGCTTGCTCTTATTTTTTTTATACTAGAGCGCTAGGTAGTACAAACCTAGAAATCGAGGCACAAAAAATCTGTACCTACGTAGTATTAATCTCTGTTCTGTAAAGTTTTAATAGAATCGTGTTGACTTATGTGTGATCGTATTGCGATTGTTTACTGCTTAACAATTAATTAAAATCCAACTTGAAAAAGTTTAACTCCCCGTAAACTCCCTTAATTCCGCCTTTCCTCACCAGGTGCTTGTTAAAAGTTGAATACACAACAGGAGATAAGCAACGGCTGTTAACAAAGTTAATTAAAAAAAACAACTTTGTTTATATTTTTGTGGAACTCGCGACCGGCTTACAGGAATATCTATGTACTTTGTTTAATTAAATAAACAACACCGTTTAAAATACAAAAATACTCTGGTCGAAATACACTTTTTCGAAGAGGCGTAGAATGCCTCTGTTTAGTTTCCGTTCCGTCGGTACCATAAATACTTTTATATATAAGTTGCAAATACAATATTAGCGTCATTAGTGACTATTAAATTGACCGCGCCGCGCCCCGCCTCGGCCGCCGCCGGCCGTAGTGTCTAACAAAATAGCAAAAAGTAGCTATACAGGCTAACAAATAATACTGTAACCTAATGTTGAAATTCGTCTATTGATTAAGTCACTATTGAAAGAATGGAAGCTATGTTCAGCAGGACAAGATAATTGATAAAAAAAGGCTGTAATAAGCGCGTCTGTGATGTTTTTTTTTTTATAAGCGGGTCGAAACCTACGAACAAACAAGCAAAACTGCTTGTTTGTTTGTAGGTCGGAACCGATATCACGAAAAGTAGACCCAATTTGGACACAAATTTATTGGTTTACTCTGCTTTGCCTACTTTGGTGAATAATCATGCCCTCTTACTATAATTGCTGTGTTGATAAGCTGTGGCGTATACGAAAGAATATACCAGTTATTTGGTTCGTCTTTAGCTATCTGTTTTTTGGAAGATATTTTTTTGATAGAGCTCTTCTAAATGATCCTTGTAGAAGCGTTGTCACTATACTCTCTATCTTCTTTTATGAAAAGCGGCCTTACCCTTGCCGGTAAAATTATAGGCACAAGGAATGTTTCATGTTTACGAGCACAATAAAGCTCCATATATTCATAACAACGCGTGGTATTGTAGTTATATGCCGGTGAGCTTACCATCGGCGAGCATTCTGCCAGTACATTATGTATTATACCTACTTATTTAAAACGCTTGTGTCTTACTGCTTGGCAAAGATCTCCATTTATTAAATTCATAGATCACCATCTTGTACCTTCAACGACCCAGTCTGTTCCCTTCAGTCTGTTAAAAACTTAATGACGAAAATATAAGCATTTTAATTTATAATGTTGGAAAAACATAATCTACTCCGGTCCCAGTGAAGTCCATGAGAGAAATGACATCTGTGCATAATTTATAGTGATTTAAATATGAAATGAGTGTCCCTGAAGCGCAGCATAAAACCTTTTTGCCTTTTTTCAACATAAATAAATTAAAAACTTTAGTAAAAGATAGTTAGTAAAATATATTTATGGTAAATATCTACTCTAAATATTTTAATATTATTAGTTGATCTAAAATTAAAAAGTCTGTTTTTAAAACACACATAAACACGTGTCTGAACTTCGAACTTTTATATATTGCCTTTCACTTAGAAGCACTTTAGATTGAAGTCTGCTACGGAGTGACGTCACAGGATGACGTCATAAGTTAAAGTCTTCGAAACTGCTGATGCGTGAAACGGGACCGAGTAAACTGATCCCATTTCAGCGCTGCAGTTACTATTGACGTATTCGAGTTCTGGTTTATTTAGGAGCTACTGATACGGCCACAACTAGGTACACGTCTAGTTTTCTAACAAATATTAAACTATACTGACTGACTCAGCTGCGGGGGTTTTCGGGCATTCAAGCTATTGAATATCGTCATAAAACCCTTTATATAATGTTCCCACTGCTGGGACTCTGGCCTACTCTTGAGCAAGAGATTGGGTTAATTGGGTCTTAATCCCCAATACGGAGTGGTGGATGGCACATGTCTTTCGAATTTTTAGTTCATGCCTCGCGATGTTTTCCTTCACCGTATCAGAGCACTGGTATTGAAAAATTCAAAGATCGTAGTACCAGGTCACTACCACTAGACCACCAGTGCTCCTATTAAATATCATTGAGACAAAAACAACATGACTACACGTATAATGTATCTGGGACTCTGGTAATTTTGTTCCAGTCATCACTATTTTAAATTTATCAAACTAAGTTTGTATTATTTTGATTGCAACTTTCAATCAAAATCATTGAACTTTACAATCAAAATCATAAAAATACAGAAACAAAATATTTTGTTTGAAAAATTAATATCTTAAAAACTACTGATAGATGATTTTTTGACTGAAACTGAATAGCAACATAGTTGCGTATTAATATAGCATCATACCCGTAGGTGTTGCATATTGTGAGTTATTTTACGGAAGTCAAAAAATAGCATTTAAATTTCTACCCGCTTTCTTGGCACGTATAATATTAAATTTTCTACTCGTATCAGTCAGCTAAGTCATAGCTCCCCGAACGCGAATTTTTTATCACTGTTCTTGCTTAAACATCTAAACTAAGTACTATGTTGAAAAGTAGTGCAAGTTTACCAAGTAATAGGCTATAATACTTTACTAGGTAAGTGGACACAGAAAAGCAAAACATTTTTCAGCTCGTATTTTAACCTGTGTTGTCCCACGAGTGATAAACCACCCTTCCCCATTCCACTTTCCATGGTAGCCTACATTACTAAAATAACACCCGCTTAGCGAACAAACCGGCCCAAATCTTGAAGCTAAACTTATAGCCTCTGCACACGAGAAAGCGTACGACGTCCTTTTTTATTTTAAACGTTTTTTTGTTAAATTAAAGTTGAAATCGGAATCCACTTCAATGTGGCACTTATGACGGCCGCAAGGTTACAAACTCAAAAGTTTGTTTTTAAAAAACTAGACCAGCCATCGAAGAACTGGTTTATGTTAACAACTACCCACCCATCAAAGTAAAAACATTCTTGAACTAATGTGGGCTTCCTGAGATCTATATTAAAACGTGCGCAAAACTAATTTTTGATAATTTTTTATCGATAATGTTTATTTGAATTTTGCTTTCACTTTCAAGGATAACCAAAAAAAAAATTTATACTTCAATATTTTCTGAGCATTGGACTCTTAACTGGAGCATCAACTGTAGAACTTTGGGTAACAACACGCTGTAGAATAAATGCTCTAACACGCTGTGACTGTTTGTGTTCACCACCTCATTAACAGAACTTTTATTATATATAAAAGATGCAGTCTCAGCGCGTTCAAAAACCGTCATGCGCAGAGGCTCTTTGCCTCATTTGCCGCATTAATTCAGCATGAATGGAAGAAACCAAATGGCCGCTGCCAACCGTACACGCAATTCATCATTTATAACAAAGAAACTGTGATTTATTTAGCGGTTTCGTAAGAAAAATAAACGGGCCCGTAGTTATTAATCAACGTGTTCCGTACGTGACTGTTCTGTCTTTGTGTACCTTTTTGTGGCAATCAAAGGACGGATGTTTCCATTCACATTTTCTATCACCACAGCGGTCTACTCTACTACATACAAAGATTATAGTTCTACTATTGCTAATTACTAAGTTGATGGATGGTGATGGCTCAAAACCGCTCGTCATGGCTTTCTTTATGATGTTGATGATGACTGCTAATTTAGCGACTTAGTTTGTTAGTACTAGTATTATGTTATCTGTGGTTAGGCCAACAAAAGTTTAGAAGTGCTGACTAGCACGAAGACATTCTAGAATTTCTGAGTAAACTAAGAGATTGTCTATTAGGCATAGGTACAATTTTTTTCATATTCAAATACCTATTTTGTTGCTTATCTTGGCTAATCATGGGCCGTCCGAATATTACAGAAATTACCCAACAGACCGATCTCCGCGACGTACATAAATGCTTAGAAAAAGTGGGCACCGGGTAAGTGACCTCGTGAGTCTGTTCGCTGTCGCTCAGTTCCTTATACCGCGCTGAGAATAGCTTAACCCATTTTGATCTGGTTTTAATTGAAACATAAAACTAAAGCAACGAGACCTTAAAACCAATATAAAAATTAATGGAACTGTCCCAGAATAAAATTTATTGAAGGTAAAGGCTATTTCCTGGGCAAACCGAACAGATAATAAACCTTTATGAAGGTCTGCTCAGGTATGAGCGAAATACCGCAAAACCACGCGATACCATTCCGCTACTATTTGAAAAAATAAAAATTGAACCGGTATGGTTGAGATTATTGTGGTGTTTGGGAAGTAGGTACTCGTACTACTGCCATGTCTACATTTTCTGCCGCCAAAAATAATTCAATGATTAAGTTATTTTAAAATCATTACATATAACTTACGATATACTTATGTAATGATTTTATAATACACAATTTTATATTAGAGTAGGTAAAAAAAAGTTTTTTATTAAGGATTTTTATTGTTATTTTATATTTTTACTATTTAGTTTTCCGCAAACAAATTAGAGGTACAAATTTTACAAATACAAATAGGTACAAATAGTTTATTTCATATGAAAACACTTACAACTAAAAACAAGAGTATTATATTTGAATTATTAATTGAAATAGTTTGCGGTCTTAAAAATATTGCGTCGCAAGTACGCGGTATTTCACTTACTTAAATCTGAACAAGCTTTTATGATATGGGACGCGGCCCGTACGGTGATCCGTCCCTTTATGAACGCTCTATATTTATAGCGGCTATCAGTTCGGCCCAATCGCGGGCGCACGTGCTGCGTAAACGGTCGGCTTTTACATAAAATATGTGATCATATTCCATACTTGTCACATAAACTCTAGTATACGTATTAACAAGAATTAATTTATGTTTAATCTCTTTCCAATGCACAAATTATTCTGTTTTTGTTCTGTTTTATTGGTTTCCACTGAAATTTAGTAAAGATTTGTGTTAAACTATCCAATACAACTAAAGTTAATCTAAAACCTGATGAATATAGTAAAAAAATCATGTTTTATGTATAGGTCTCACAACGGATCTCGGCCGTAGTGAAATTAGCCGTTTCGATGCGCAATGGAGCTTTTTCAAACTAAATTGTCTTTGCGCAACACAAACGGCTAACTTCACGGAAGCCTAGATCCAACGGATCTCGGCCGTAGTGAAATTAGCCGTTTCGATGCGCAATGGAGCTTTTTCAAACTAAATTGTCTTTGCGCAACACAAACGGCTAACTTCACGGAAGCCTAGATCCGCTGTGCGAACCATACAAGTTTCATGGATTGAATTTCCCGATAAAATTATTGATTCGTCGATAACCTATAAAATAATCTTATATAAAGCTAACGTCCGCTATTGTCCATGCTATGGTAGTATAAAGGCTTTATATTTAATTTGTATTTAAAATAATTTGGGATCTTGGCTAGTTGCTTGCAACTAAAACTAAAAAAGAAAATAAAACTTAAAAGTTATATTTTCTTTTAGACGGTTTTTTTAACGTTGTGGCACTGTATTTACCGAAACGGTGGTAGTAGGTATGTACAGCAAAGATTCTAAACACTGACTTGGTAACAATAGTCGTCATGTTTGTGGAAAAATCGATAGTTTGTGTGTAGGGCGAGTGACCGAGCGACACGCAATGTCTAGGGATCGATAACAAACGTACCTACTTGGATCACGAGTCGTATACCTATTTAATTTTACTGCTTCTAATTAGAAGTTAATAAATAAGAATGCCAACTTTGGTGATGCGGAAAAAAAAAATCTGTCACTGATTAAAAAAATATTAATAGTAATCATCATCATGACAGCCTTCTAATATTCCCATTGTTGACACTGGCCTACTTTCGGGCGAGAGTGATTGGGTCTCAATCCACCACGCGGATCCAATGCGAGTTTAGGGATGTTCTAGATCATGCCGGTTTCCTCGCGATGTTTTCCTTCACCGTATGAGAGCACTGGCATTTCGCACATACATTTTTCGAACAGAAAAATCCATTGGTGCACGACCGGGTTTGAACCCACGACCTTAGGGTCGGAAGGCGGGATCACTACTACTACACCACCGGTGTTCTTGATTGATATTGATATTAGTTGTATGAAATTCAGTGTTTGGTTATTTTTATGTATTACCTTCCTTCAGGTTCTATGTGATAAACTAGTCCGTAGTTAAAAGTACAAATGCTTGCATTGTTGTGTTCCGGTTCGAAAAATATAGTTGCCATTCTGTGACTTTTAATCTAGGCTGAGACATAGATTAAAAGTTCCAGAACTCAGTTCAGAAGTATCAGGAATTAAATAATAATAATAATAAGTTTAATAATAAATAATTATTCAAAGCTTGCACAAAGCCAGATTTTTATCATTTAATCTTCGTATTGCGTGAAAAGTTTGCTTTGTTGTTCAAAATGTTTAATTCAAATCGAAAGCGCGTATTCTTCTACGTAGAGCCCGAATGTACTCAGATATATAATTAAATAACTAGTATCAAGCAGATCTGAAGAAGGAATTATTTTAATTCCTTTTCAATTGAAGATATATTTTTTATGAAAGATGTATTTTCTTTCATTTAGGATTTCTTTAACGTATTTTGATGTCCTTTTTTATATTTTTAAACTTGGTCAATAAATTATACAAGTAATTCACCCTTGGAGTATTGGGACCCAACTACAAGAGAAAGCATAATATTTTTATGGTCCTTAAAACTGCGACAGTAGTAAAAATAACAGGATTGCCTTTTTCTGAGAACCATTTGGCTATTACCAGTTAGCCGTAGGTAATCCGTGGGTAATGTGATTTTAGTAATATGCCCATACGAGTACATGTGTAGACCTCTGGTCTAGTCTGTCGGTCTGTCATTGTGGGTATACCACCGAAGTATAAGATATTCTGCTTCCAAGCAGCAGTGTGTAAACATAACCATGTTTTAGCAAGTGAAATTAATATAATAGTCTAGAATAATAGTATTAATAGTCTTGTCATAGTAATTGACCAAGCGAGCGAGCGAAGCGTATCAGTTTCGAGATAGGCCAAAAATGCTTTTTTCCGTCAGTCAGTCAGTCTGTCCGGCTGTTCTCGCCTACACTACAGGTCGCATTTTTTAATTAATCTGGTTGTCACTTGGTATAAGCAAATTCTATGCGTGGTACTACCCAGCAGAACCACCACTTTAGAGTCCGATCATTTATATCTTAAAATAATGTACGTTAGACGTACATAGTGTACGTATGCCAACGCGAAATCGATTTTCTCAGTACCTGACGAACGTATAGCAATAAACGGCATACGTACACTATGTACGTCTAACGTACATTCTTTTAAGATATAAATGATCGGATTCTAACGTGGTAGCTCTCCTGGGTAGTACCACGCGATTCTATGACTTTATAGAATATGTTTGTGGTCGGGTATTTGGGATTGGAGGCGTAATTTCTCCAAAAAGAGGCAAAAAGGAGGCTACATTTCCGCCTTTTAAGACTTAAGCTGGTTGGTAAAGATTTAATGAGCATTTTAAGTGTGATGATGAGCAGAAAAGCTCCTCAATAGGTAATCCTAGAGTACATGTGACGGTTGGATATTGTGTACTTATAAGGAAAGTTAATAAAGCGCAGGTTTGGATTATATTTGATAGAGCTAAGTACGTCCCGCAATTACCTAAGCAAAATGAAGAAAGTTAGCGGTCCTGCCATAAACATAAAGTTATTTTTAGTGTTCAACTCATACGGTGAACTTGAAATTAGCTTAATCTCTCTGGGGTAGCATTTGGTTTTTGAAGTTTTCAGTTTTATATTTCATAATCAGCATTGATGAATAATTAGTTTACATAATACTTTTTAGTCCCATGGATTGTACTGCTGCTGTTAGATGATTTTTCTGTTTTCTAAAGATACGGTTACGACAAACAAAGCAAAGAATAGGCTGTGGTATAGGTAAGTATAAGTAGTTTGAAAATACAGCGATAATAATGTCGTACATATATTTATTGCTCATACAACTTAGACCTTAACCACAGAACAAATATTAGTACTACGCCTTAACACTACCTTGAATTATACAAGATGTAATGTGTACCTACAAAACTTATGACTGTTCATGACTGACTGACAATAAAATTCATGTAATAAGACGACATCAAAAGTTTGCAAGAGGGTTCGATCTCTAGATGATAGACGACGCTGTGAAAAATGTTCGGGCAATTGATGTTTATTTATTTTAATTACAAATATTAAAACATTTAATATTGTGGACAAAAGGTATAAAGGATGTTTTTTTTACTTCTACTTATGAATGAGTTTCCGTAAGAAAGTTCATGGTTGAAAAAAAGTGCAACACGCAAGCAAAGCCCCATGCTTTTCCTAGTAACAATGCAGAAAATGGCCGTGCGTAGTTAACCAAGTTAATAGACGGGCTGCTTGTTAACAGGCATACTGCCTTGAAACTTTAAGGTTCACTGAAATGTGTACCACCCTTGTTACGATTCGAAACTGGAAGGTGCTAGCATTTCTAGCACTAGTTTTATTTATGACTAAATGAAAACAAAATAAAATATACAAAAAAACACGGACTTTTTTACACAGCGCCATGTAGCCCCAAACTTAACAGATAATATAGTAATATAGTACTTTTACATAGGTATTGTATGCACATATGATGAGTGCAGAACATTAGATGGGTTTTTATCGGTATACTAATGTTGCTTATGTCTCATTACATTAGAGAGACACCTGAAATACCCCCACATATTTTGCATGTATAATGCAAAATTCATTATATATGCATCCCATCCCATATCATCCCATCCAATGTTTGTATTTTGTTTTTTTTTTGTGTGTACAAACATATTCCTTAAATATCGCGCACTAATAATCAAAGACCTTAATATGCAAACCATCGTAAAAAAGAATTACCTTAAGTTCCCTGCATCTACATGTCAACTGCACGCATCTTTATATAATTAGCAAAATCAGGGCCCAGCTTATAACCCTCGTAATAGTCGATAAAGCCTCATTACTATATTAGACGAGCAATTTATCTGGTATATTTTAATGATCCTATCATAACTTTATAAGTACCTGTATGTAAGTTGTACTGTTGTAGGTAATCGGGGTAGATATTTTTTCTTTATTAATTCCTTTTGTTTCAGTCAATGACCTTTCTTTTGTATTGGTTGTAAAAGAAAAACCGAACTTGTTACGGAATATCTTTAAAAACCTTAATCAAAAAATCTTTCACAAAATCAAAAGCTTGCGTGCTTTATTCAGTAAAAACACAAGGATAATTTTGAAACGTCTTACAAGCTTGGTAAATTTACGCCAGTTCCAACGCGCCCATGCCGTAAAAGAACTGGCAACAACACCGACTGGTTTCCTATCTTTTTTTGGCATGACCTTTGCTATTGTTAAGGATGTGACACAGAGACTTCTAACCTTTTCGTTTGCAAACAAGCTGTTTTCAATGAGAGGAAACAATTCCAAAACGCATTTAAACTTTTATAACAACTGTCTTATTGAAATCAAAGTTACTTACCTAACTTAAACTGGGTTAAATCCTCAAAGTTCAACTTCATTCAATTCGTATTACAATTGTAGGATTTGCACGGAAAGCACTTATCATTTTATCATTTTCACGTTCGTTATCGTGAAGTTTTTCAGACGGAGGACGCGTGCGGTCTCTGCGACTTCAACCCGTGACTGGAGGTTCTTTAGGTTTCAGCTTAGCCACAGTATAATGGAGAGTAGGTTTAGCTTTATTGTTGAAAGCATTGAATTTGTATAAGATTTTTAACAACGCCTCTTTAGTGCATTGAATAAACTACCAAAATTCCATATAAATTGACAGCTGGACCGTAAGTTTACATTAACGATTGTCAAACGAGTTTTTCGTGCTAAGCACTCTGGCGTTGGCTGTCGTACGATCGTAAAGCTTACTTGCGCTAACTAGGGTTAAGATTACGCTACAGTTACTTTAACTTTTGCGCATTAAAAATGGCGTAACTCAAATTTATTACGCTGGTTTATTTTGAGGTACACAACAGAAAGTGGGTGTATTTATACAATATTTGTAAAGCTTTGTTTGCTAGTTAATAAATTACATAACAAATGTCATAAAATGTCAAACATTTTTGGAGTTTGTAAACGAATTAGGATTCTAAATAAATATAATGAAATAAAAGCATCAGGTGATGCTGCACGCTTACAGGAAAAATGGGATTTTAAGATTATGTTTTGTTATTGATATTAAAAAAGTTTTTTCACTGTACATTTTGTGACGTGAACGTCAGGTTGTTTTCCCGTCTAAGAATAGGCATGAGTCGGCAACTGACACAGGTATTTACAGACTTTTTAGTAATGCATTTAATTTGTATGAAATTATCGGAGTCTGGGAAAATACCACCCCGATTCTAACTACTGATAGTCGTAAACTCTCAAGAGTGCACTTTTGTATTCGAAATTCAAAATATTATTATAAAAATAAGAAAAACTGAATCATGTAGCAATGAAAGTTAGACAATCTTAAATGATATGCAAAGCAAAAGTCAGTTAGAGCAATTGAGTCTAGAGAAGTTAAAATATGGCGAAATAATTTGTTGAATGAATTCAATTATAAAATGGTAATATAGCTAGCAGATATCTGTTGGTATAAATTCAGTAGATACATATTTATAAAGTGCGTACTTATGGTTAGAGCAAGAGACCATTTCAAAATTTCATGTTGTAAATTAACATCGAGCATAGAAAATCGGAAAAGTATGTAAAATTGAAACATAGAAAGTTTTAACGAAAAGTACATAATATCGATATATTTTATCAACCTTTCATCGACAGCTCGGTACAACTTTTTAAAAACACAAGTATATTAATTATTAATTTAATTTAAGTGATGAACTCTGTGGCGTGGTGGGCCAGTTGTTGAGAAGCGAGAGGTGGCGGGTTCATTCCAGCTGCGGGACAAATGTTTGCATGATCTGTGTGTTTACATGTATTATAAGTAGGTATGTATTTAAAAATAGTATAATTCTATTAGTTTTATGGTGCTTAATGATTTCCTTTGAAATATATGCTTCAGTCTTTCGCGAACGGAAATCAAAATAATGTTTAAATACGAAGAATAATTTTGGTGAATGAATTCAATTAAAATGGTAATTTAGTCGGTAGATGTCTGTTAGCTTAAATTCAGTGAATATAATGAATGCGTAGTTATAGATAGTGCAAGAGACAACTGCAAAATTTATTCTAACAAATTATAACAGAAACATATTTTTTTATACACCAGTATAATTCTTAATCCTATCTAAATAGTAAGAAAGGTAACTAATATACTATTATATCAGTTTACATTATATCCGGACTGTTATTTGTATCAAAAAAACTAAAATCAAGATTAACTACAGGTTATGCTGTTCGTAATTTGCGTTTGTCCCATAACGTAGATGTTATACAAGCTTCTCAATTTAATAGATGTTTTTAACGTTAATCGACACGATGAAAAACAATAAAAGCTTAAAAACACTGCTTGTTTTCATTAAAAACACCATTATTTCGATCTATTGTCAAATCTAGTTTTTATACCTCATTTGTGGTTATAAAAAATCAAAAGATTGCGCTCCTTGATATCATAAAAATGTTTTCTAAGACAATAAAATGTATGGAACTCCTGGTAATAAAATAACAAATTATTATTATTTAAATGTACATAAAAAAAAAAAAAATGTACATATAAATTTAAATGTACCGCTTATCTATTATGCTTAAGAATTCAAGAACGTTACTATGACGTCTGGTATGTAGTAATCAGTTTTAGTCCTGGCGTGATTGAGTACCTAAAAAACGTTCAACCATCCATCCTTCCAAACTTTCAGGTTTAAAGCACCTTTATTAGTGTAATAGTGTAATTAGTGTGATTATTGGTTCTCACCGCTGGCTCTCGATCTATTTGGCAGCAGCGTCACGGCGGCGTTCAATTTATTTTTTTATACTGAAGCTGTAATTGAATCCCCCATTTAAAATTCTATTTCCTCCTTTCTGCTGAATACGAGATATTAGCATTTATTCTGTGGTAATAGGCCGCCGCATTAGTCACTTAGAGCTTTGGTATTCTTATTCGTTAGGCCAGAGCCTCACTGCAGGTGGCACGTTTGGAAGTTAGCTAGGCTGCAGGCTGTATGGTCTAAAGCACTAAGGTCTAAGTAAGCAGTGTAGCCGCATCCTAAAGTTAATACATGGAAAGAAAGTGCTTTGTGTTGGTTTACTAGGAACTTTATATAAGCACTAAGCTAACCTAGAAGCAAATGGAGCATGGCTTGGCAGACCGACACACAAGATGATAAAAAAAATCCATTTTTCCTTTTGAGGTAGGTACAGAATCTTATAAACCTTTAAAAAAAAATCCCTTCTATGAACCGCAAAAAAGAAAACGTTTTACCTAGTTGTTTATTTTGTGGTTTATAGAGTCGAGCGAAAAACTAGAATTTTCTTTTCAAATTATTTACGTCAATTTGCTTGCTCTCCTTTTGTGTTATGTTGATAAGGCCTGTTTTTCATTTTCATGTATGGAAATGTTGCTTTCAAATTTTTAAACCGTAACTTTGTTATATTCCTGGTAACAATATGTAAAAATCGTATAAATAAAGCTAATTCGTACGTTATAAACTTAATGTTATTCGTAATCAACTTTAAAATTCACTATTTATACTTTATCTGGCTTGCTGGCATACTAAGGAGACAGAAGAACGAGGTAGTAGTAATAAATATATCTGCAGTAATTCTGATACATAGAAATTTAGTTGGTCACATACGCGTAGTTGCCAAGTTTTCTTACAAGTGTATACTGATCTAAGTCTTGTATCTGACCATTTTTGATTCTCTCGCCATTGAGCTAAATATTATGATATTAGTAAAGTTTAGTTGGCAATAAACGGTCAAGCATAAAAATATACTCAAATAAACATAATATAAGTATAAATAATAAGTATTTATATCATAACGTATATTATATTACGCTTGAATTTTTTAAGGAAAAAAACAGCAAGTAAGTAAATTCGTATGAGTCAGTGGCCAACTAAAAAAACAGTAAAAACAACAAATTAGATAATGTTTATTTGAAATTCTCGTAGTAATTTTCTCCTATTCTACATGTCAATGTATGGCAATATTTGAATCCAGTATTGACTGGAACCTGTGACTGGAACGTATACGATAATAATTTAAATAGGTATACATACCTGTACAGCATTTTTCAACTTTTCCTGTGACTGACAAAGTTGCTTTATACATTTGACTAAAGAGGTTGGGTGTTTTGGGGAACACAGTAGGTAATAGGTTGTAGGTGTATTCCGCCCAAGGCTTTGTAGGTTAAATTGTCTCATACACACCTCATGATTAATTCAAGGCATTTGCTTTCCCGGGATTCCAGCATTCGCTTATCAGCTAAATTAGGCTGGCTTGTTTCCATTTTAGTCCTAGGAAAAGGCGAGATTATATGTTCTTTGCTTGTGTAAATTATACTTTTTGCTAAAATATTTTTATTTTTAATAATCTAGAGAAAATCTTATGAGTGAATCAGATTAGCGCTGGATCAAGGTAGATGGCACAATATACCCAGCAGTGGGCAAAGTCTATGGATGATGATGATGATGAAACTTATAAGATGGTATTTCTTATTTTTTTCTTTCATTTGTAATTTTTCACTACAGGCACGTAATATAAAATTGCATAACGCAAGACATGTAACTAAGTACCTACCTAACTTATTTTACGAATTAAACAATTAAACAATTTTACAAATAAAAGATCTATGAACTCTAGCAAATAATCGTTTGGCTATTACTATTGAACTAGAAAAATAAAACTCTATTACCATCTTTTCTCGCATGCCGCGGTGAACCCCGGTGGGACATTGACATGACAAGGATAAAGTGAACTTTAAAGAGCTTTTATAAATGACATGATGTCATTGTTAGTAGGGGCAGCAGTGTTATGGCTAAGCTGCTGCCTTTCCTTGGCAGCATACGCCATGAAGAGGGAAAGTCGCTAAGTGCTGTGGGGTTCGTCATATAGTTTATACTCGCAAAAAAATCAAAAAACCCTCTATTTTATTGAAAAAGTAACCAAATTCTGTATAGTATATAGTATATATGAAAACGCAAAAGGAAGTCAAACATGCTGTCGACCGGTTTCGGTGGTGAAGAGGGTCCCTAATCTTGACGCATACATACGGTTAATTTAACGGATATTAATATTAACAATGGATACACGGAAGCAGAGGCCTCTCTACTGCTTACAAATGACAATACAGCGAGGATTGAGTCCGGCACCTCGCCACGGCCGGTCTTAGCGCCAGCATCGGACTCCCCAACTTAACTTTGAGCATACTATCTTATATGCGAAAGACTTAAGTAAACTTTGCTTGCGCGATCTAGACATCGAGTTGTGATTGGTGGACAGCAACACTTTGGTCTCGTGCCGTTACAGTCAATGCGCCTGGACAAAAAACTAACCGTGAAGCCATTGCGGCTTCGACATGGTGACTGGTCAGCTGCTTGGTTTCGTTGTAATTGTAGTTTTAGCGTAATTATTGTAGAACACAAAAAAAATCATTTTACGAATAATGCATTTACTTGATCGTAGTATAGAATTGATGACTTATGATTTATAAGGTTTTAGTACTTAATAAAGTAGTCAAAATACACATCCTAAGATCAAGCATGCCCTATTATGAGCGCTAAGTTTAAACTGTTTTCATACAAAACTAACAAAACCAGCACTGCAGTACGAGGCCTACGGCTAGATTTAAATTTATTTTTTATATAAAATATGACATGAACAGGTACACGGTTGTGTTGCTATTCGTATGACGATAAAGTTTCATAGAAGTTGGCCGCTTTTGACAGAGACAGACACAGAAACGCAACCATTACAAGAAAAAAAAACAATAGTTAGCTTGGAGATTTACATGTCTATAGTTAAAGAAATAGCATAACAGCAATAAAATACGTTTACTAGTAATAAACACGTGTACAAACTGTAAATATATGTATTTTTTATCAATTTACTGTCGCGAGTCACATATTTTAAATAGTCCGATTTTTCTATACGTATAAAAAGCAAACCTATTATGAAGCATGTCTTGTACTTTGAAAACCGAAAAGGCATTTACAATGAAATCGATCGATTTTCTCTTGGTTTTTTATCTATCAGCGGTCTGTGGCTTTAATTTTGTTAATAATTACCATCACGGTTCAATGCAGGTCAACTCTCCCAAAACTTTGCGAGTTTTTGACGCACAACTTTCAAATCACTTGCTACAAAAACATCTAGTTCATCTCAAAATCAAAAACTTAAAAACGAATGGATATGGTATCTGCAGTGGATCGTTCATAAGTGACAACTGGATTTTGACAGCGGTACATTGTTTCAAATCAAACAACCCAAGAGATTCTATCAGTTATGTTTCAGTTGAACGAAAAGAACACAATAAACGGATCGTGCTCGGCCATGTGACTGAAAAAAACATTATAACACACCCTAAATACGTGCATTATCCTACGTGGCCGAGATCGGAGAACGATTTAGCTGTGCTCAAGATGATGAAGCCGATACTGCTTCATAAAAACCTGGTTCCGATAAAACTTAACCAGAGACCGATAAAGATGGGACAGACGGCTGCCGCTACAATAGCTGGGTACGGTGATACGGAGCTTGGTATGGATAACGATTACGACAAGCCCAGGCAAGGAACAGTGACAGTGCAAACTTGCGCTGCATATGTTGGTGCTAATTTGCTATGCTCTAAAAACATTGTCAGGGCTGGAGGGGGCGATTCAGGTGGTCCTTTGGTGTCTAAGGGCGGAAGACTGCTCGGAGTGATTTCGTCGGGTTGTGAAGATGAGTACATACGACAGCGTTGTGTAACTGTCTATGTAGAAGTATCTTATTATTTAGACTGGATAAAAAACGTTACTGGAATTGAGTGAATAAAATATTGAGAGTTGTGATATACTTTGTAAATTATAAAAGCTAATAAATGAGATTGGTCTTTTGTTTCTCTGTGTTTCTTATTTGGACATAGACAAGCCCAAGAGTCTACAAAAATTTAGTTGGAACTACAACCTAAATGACACCACTATGTATGGAGCTCTGCTTGAACTGTTGTCAATAGGCATTTGCAGGTAGATTCACGGTGTACGACTAAACTGAGATAATAGAGATTTTCAGCGTTTATTCACCGCATTGCTTGCTTCTGATGCAGAGTAATTCTACTTTAACGCAACTATGGGTTATCCCAATGGGTTATTCCAAGCAGTAATATACCCAGGGACGTGCCATTAACAATGCAGGCGACTGACTAACGTAACACTGCTATTGTGTTTCACTAATGACTCCGACCACAACACAACATTTATTATTGACCCACACTGCGGTTCACTAAAAGTGTTTTGCTTAATGTCGCATTATTTTGTACGTCTAGTTAAGTTACTCTTAAATTAAGTGAGAGCACTGGTGGTCAAGCTGGTGGTAATCCCGCATTCCAATCTTAAGGTCGTGGGTTCGAACCCGGTTGTGCACAATGAATTTTATACTTGAAAATATATGTGCGCAATGCGAGTGCGGTGAAGGAAAACATTGTGTGATAGCCGACATGTCCAAGAACACAAAGACAGACAGACATTCACTAATCCGCATTGGGTCCCAAGACCCAATCACTCTAGCTCGAGGGTCTGTGTCCCAGCAGTGTTAATTATAAGGTTGTCATGAAGCTGACTAAGTTACCCTGGGTTCTGGTTGACGTTCATTAATAGATAAAAACTATACACGCCACAGTAGCAAATTCTCACTCCTTCGCTTGTGTGGTTTTTAAACTCAATTGGGTTTCTCATCCATAGGTCGGGCCCAAAAACATGACATGTTATCAATATTTTCTGATTAAATGAGGTTTTTAGGGGTTATTTTGAAATTTCGAATTTCTTTCTACTTTCTTGGTTGTCGAGAAGAGTCGTTCTACAACTGGTACCAAAATCACTGGTAATTATTCTTTGTAACTACAATTTTTATTAACTCCTGCTTACTTTACAGACTCCAACACGGGATGATTTCAGACGAGATCACAAAACTCTAATTCAAACTTGCAGAAAGTAATTCAAACGAACTAAATTAAAGTTTCATCTGAACTCGGAAAAACGAGAACTAACTACCGTTCAGAGAGCTAGCACTGGAAACTTCCTGCCCTATGGTTGTATCTAGAGTGCCTAGCTAGAGGTTACTCTCGAAACATTTTGTGAACCCGACCGTACCAATATTTTGTGGTTATTTACAATTTGCAAAAATGGCTACCCCGCCCCATGACATCGCGATCGCTATACGTGGACAAAAAATTAAGTATTTCTTGTCATATAAGAACCACAAAAACGAAATACAAGCATTTTTGGTATAAAGCGAAGTGTAATCTATGCTGCCATCTCTGAGTCTACCTAGTAACTGCAATATTGCAAGTCAAGAGTATCGTGGGAAAGTTGAGACAATGCTATCTGTGACATCTTTGGAAACTTTGTCAGACTGTTTGAAACTAACTTAAATAACTTGAAGTTTTCTTGAAAAATATCTGCAAGTAACCAAATAAAGTATGTGCATTAAGCAGATGATAACTTAATTGCTCGTGTTGTCGATGATCTGTTCCGTGGCGATTCATCTGCTTTGGTGTTATTGCTATTTGCTACTAGTTGCTCAATGATAAATGTTTAAGTAGAAGTCCTTTTAATGTGCATTGTAAAACTGGAATTTATGGATTTCAACTCCAAGCTAAAGCAGTAGAAAGTTTGCTAAAAAACTTAGCGCCGACTAAGGTCTAAGCTAAGTGATCGATAAAAGGGTTTATCGCCAAGTGACCAATAAAAAGGTTTATAATTTACTGTTTGCTATGCTTTGATGTATAATAAAGCATGGCAAAATTACCTAAGCATGTGCACAACTGAACCGTCAAGTCACTGTCCATAACGCGCGACCTAATTTTAATACACATTACGTGCACGTTACGTATACGGTGTAAATACTTGATCACCTATAACGTAATGAGCAGGCATCATCGCGTAAAAACGGTTTGGTTGATAGTGATTTGCGTCACTGTACCTGTAACGTGATAAGCCAGTTTTGAAACAAGTCGTCGTACTGACCCACAGGGTTTATTATGTAAGTCTGTCGCTGTCGTCCTTCTATTGCCGCGTCAGGCCATTTCATTTACACCTACAGTGCGTACCTTGCGTGTGTAAAGGACAGCCTGATGCGACGACAAAGAGACAGCAGCAACAGACTAACCCTGCTGTATTCCAGTATCGCGCAGAGTTGATAATGGTGAAGTTATTATTTCAGCATAATCAGCCATTAGACGTCTACATTACTGCTGGACTTAGACCTCCTCTAAAGTGCGCTATGATGACCGATCTTGAGCCGCCATCGGGCCGTACTACCTACGCTTCGTTTTCCAGTTCGCGGTCGTCATTTGAGAACTTTAATTTCCCAGCGGCTATCGGTTCTGCGAGCCATGCGCTTCATTTTCCAGTTCGCGGTCATCATTCGAGAACCTTAATTTCCCAGCGGCTATCGGTTCTGCGAGCCATGCGCTTCATTTTCCAGTTCGCGGAGTTCGCGGTCATCATTCGAGAACCTTAATTTCCCAGCGGCTATCGGTTCTGCGAGCCATGCGCTTCATTTTCCAGTTCGCGGTCGTCAATCGAGATCCTTTATTTCCCAGCGGTTATCGGTTCTGCGAGCTTGCTTACTGCCACTACGACTTGCTAAATAAATAAGAAGACGTTTTTTTTATTATTATGATTGGATATTTTTATTTCTGAATTAAAATAATCATATTTAGCACAGTTATGTTAGAACATCATGGTATTTGCAAAACTGTTCCACAAATAAAAATCTAAGCATACAAACATCCTCATATTTAATTTTTAATATTTAAAACAAACTTTCACTGCTAAATATTATTTTTAGAAATCGACTCCGATCTAAGGTCTGTCGAGGAAATACAATTTTGCTTTTAAATTATATAACTGATTAAAACATTCATTGACTCTTTAATAGCCCATTGAAATAAACATAATTATGACTTATTTTTGGGGCTCCAAAAGACAATCATGAAAACGGATTCTTAGATGATTAAATTTTGTTGGTTGATTGAAATATTAAATATTCTCATTATGTCCATGAGCTTCAATTTAGAACATAGGCAAACTAAGCAATCTAGACAGCAGTGGCAGGTGCTAAATACTTGCTTGATGTCAATTCTCCGCGCAAACTTTTTTACTCTGCCGAAAGTAGCTACTGTCTAAATTGTTTAATACCAATGACAAATTGTACAAATTGTTTGATACCACTCATGGTGGATTCGACCACATCTGGAATAACTATTCTGCGGAACTATAAGTGTCTAATACAAGTAAACTGTCAGTTAACTCGCGAATAACTACGATTAATTCGTAATAGTGCTCGAGTTTAGTATAAGCCTAAGAAAAAATGCTACTCTACTAAATGAGGTCTGCGTGTATTAAGTAATTAAAATTATATAGGATCTATGTAGGGTTGTAGGTTGTGTATGTAGGGCTTGTGTATTGTATTATTTACTACACGTTATAGACACAGACAAGCTGATGGTATACGGAACCTTAACTTAGCATAGCTTGACATGACTTGGCCAGTTTTATTTAATGGTTTACCTCCTTTCTCAAATTGCAGCGTGGCGCAATACAGTCATTCGTATCTTTGATACCGAGAGAAACCAGTGGTGTGTAGGAATTGACCAAAAGTTTCGTCATGTTCCGTAAAAGGTGCATCTTCTTGCTCATAGTGTTCAGTATTGAGATCTTTGCAAAAGGTATGTAAGTACTGCGGAGTGAGGATTAAGATGATCTAGTTAAACCTAGGCCACTATGAAATTGGTCCTTTCTACTTGATGGTGCTTTGGCTTTATATGTATAGGTTCATTTTCCGCTACAGGATGTTTCTGTGTTTTGTAAATATTTGTTGTGGGTCCAAATGTACAATAACTTCTGACTCTAGACAGTTCTATTATGGGATACCTTCTGTTGTATGGGATCAAGATTAAGTGACATTGGTATTAATGTGAATAAAGATAAATAAGTATTTGTACAATGCATGTGACTATTGAGTGTTTTTGCTTAGTAATACAAGTAAGTGTGTACAAAATGTGCATAATAATTATTGTGAAGCTATAATACTAATTAAGTACCTACATACCTACTTACAGCTTTGTTAATTTGTGATTTCGTTGCATTGCGTGTCATAAGGTCATGGAAACTTATTTATTAAATACTTAAATAATATTTCTTTGCATGACTTTGTTAGTTGATATTAGATTTATGTTCCGGTTAAAGTTTAAATTGCATGTTGCAAAGGAAATATTGAAAGACAAGTTGAATGAGGTTTCGTTGAAATACCCAAGTTGAAAATAATGATAAGTTACATGAATTGCAAAAATATCTAAGTAAAAAATACCCTGCCATAAAAATAATTTTAAGGTTTTGGAAGATCAAGGACATTAATTTGTTAAAATTTAAGATTAACGAGTATCTTTTGGCGTAGGTACATCCATACGATGCAATGTTTTTAAAATAGTCGAATAACCTATTTAGTCTCTTTAATTTCATCTAAACAAGAGTTCTTGGTTTTATGAAGATAGTATCCAGATAATTAGGCTACGGATGTTTTCTGCAAACATGTTGGGCTAAAGTTGAAGTAGGACACGTGGTTTTGTTTCTAGGTAAAGCAGCTCGTGGTACCGAAATAACAAAGCTCTGCCGCTGTCGTAATGGTGTGCTTATTAGGGCAGTGTTGCCAACAATGTTCAGACTATTGGACAGACGTCTCACGAGCAATTTATTAATGTTATTTCAAGATGTAAAAATATTATTTTTTATTGGCTATTTACAAGCAAAGCGTGTAATATAAGAGTAGTCTAACTGATGCTTTTGTTGTACTTTATTGAGATGATGTTACGAGTCTACAATCTATTTTAAAAAAATATTTTCGAAAAATACTATTTGTATTATAATGGTCATCCATCATACTTAAATAAAAAATATATTATATGTTTAATAATTGCACAGTACTTTATCTCCATAACATAAGTTAATTGACTTTATAATTTTATTATAAATGCTAATATTGCCTTAATATACAGAAACGCTATTTAAATATTTGAGATTTATTAACTGTTTCATAAATCGTTAATTTTTAATATCGTCGCCTAAGAACCAAGAACGTCTCAAATAAGTGAAGAAACGTTTCTTCATACAAATTAGAACGCTATTAATAGCGTTTTAGTATTAGGTTTTAAGTTGGCTACATTTCACAAGGGCCTCTCTTTTGTCACTTGAGAATTTGGTGAGGGCTCTTGACTAAATAAAAGATATGTGACACAGCATTTTTCGATACAGTGGTTGATATGTTTGTTTTATTAGACAGGTAGGTATTTTAAGGCTCGTTGGTGGCCAGTAAAATAAAAATAGTAAGAAACTCTCCATAAACATCGTCAATAAAAATAAATAGTGCGCCTTGAACCAAGACCTCATGACGTCTGCATCATATCAAATAGTACCCAAAGGAATAAAATAAAATACGAAATAAGTCATACGCTTTTGTGTTTTGATGATTTGATGCAAAGTAAAGATAAACATTGATGAAAAATGATGATCTTTAATAAATGGGAGCTCACTATACATATAAGGTCATTCATTATCAACCTGACAAACTTAAGGGGTAGGTTCCACACATAAAAAAAAATACTTGTACTTTTTTTTTTTCTAAACGTTTTTTTGTTATAAAATAAAAAAAATAAAAATAGTAATTCTGCTTCATAATTAGTTATCCTTGTTAGAAATCGAAAAGGCAGCGTTTGGCACGTGTTAGTGACCCGCGCGTCAATGAACTGCGGGTCACTAACCCGCGCGTCCTTGACCTGCGCGTGTCCTTGACCCGCTACGGGGCGCGCACACTCGAATATTTCATTATTACGTCGCTTAACTTGATTCCCAACAATGATAAATAATAATTGAGCAGAAAAACGTAATCGATTTTTTATTGTTTACTTGTGATTGTTAAGACAAAACATACATAAAAAAAAAAAAAAATATAGGTACATATATTTTTTTTTTTAGGTGTGGAACCTATCCCTTAAGTTTGTCAGGTTGATAATGAATGACCCTGTATATTAGTTTGTTCAACTAATGCCCTATTTTTTTTTCTTTTAACGCTATGCCACAGTGAAAGAAAAATGTTTGCATGTCTAAAATTAGAAACTTTAAAATTAACAATTCAAAGACAATAAAGCGCGGCAGAGTAGTGTTTCTCTGATCCCCGTAATCGACGACACGATTGTATAGAGTCGTGAGTGTTCTAGGAGCTCTTAAGGCATCTACTCGGTTAATGATGATTCAAACATGCACTTACGAGTAACAAAGTACACTACACAGTCGTTTTAAGAGTAGTAGAATTCTTTGTGATAGAGCTCGCTCGGGGAAGGACTACCACCATACCTATTTCTGCCGTTAAGCAGTAATACTCGTATTGCTGTGTTCCGGTTCGAAGGGTATGGTTTCCGGTGAAATTACAGGCACATGAGACTTACCATCTAACGTCTCAGGGTTGTAACACGCAAGTGATATCTATGATGTTGCATGCGTACATAGGCTACGGTAACCGCTGACCGTCAAGTGGGTCGCAAGCTTGGTTGCCACTTTAGTGGTATAAAAAAAAAGTCGTCGTTGAAGACCTTAGCATCCTAGTAGTCTGTGATTGCGTAGAATGTTGTGTAGTTTTCGTGAGACGACTCAGAAAGCTATTCGACGTCTGGTGCAATAGTCGGTAGCGACCGTGCTGGTAATGTACTTTTTATGATGTCATTTTAAACTAGTGACGCAGTACTTTCTTACATAGATAGAGAGCGGTAAAGCGCCTTCTATACGTAACTTGTAATTTCAATGTTTGATTATTTAAATACTGCAGGAATATTATTGTTTACATGTTTACGTTTATATTTATTTATTTATTTATTAATATGTATATAGTCAAAGCCAGAAACCATCTAGGTCAAAATCAAAAAGGTAAAATCAAGACGTAAAACTGGAGAAGTATATTTAGTAATAATAAAGTAGTAGGTACCTAGTTGTTTTGTTATTATAATTTGATGTTTATTTCGAAGTGCGTGTTTCGACGCCATAAGTGTAGGATACAACATGCTTGTTTCCAATTTCAAACCAATGTCAAACTTGCAAAACGCAGGTCGATCGTTAGCTAATGTGGCCTAGCTGCATTATTTTATAATTACGTTACGAAATACTAACCCGCTGGTGGCCAGTAGTTCGGCATGGTCAGTTATACGTGGATATCTCACTAAGGTTGTACGTACCTCTATCAAATGTTGCTCCTTGTCCTGTAGAAATAGAAAACTACTATTCGTGGAACTTAAGTTCTAAATAAAAAAAAAATAAGTAAAAAAAATAACGCTATCTTTTTAATTAAAAAAAAATGGAATTTGTCA
The DNA here is from genome assembly GCA_951394395.1 of Colostygia pectinataria. Taxonomy (NCBI): domain Eukaryota; kingdom Metazoa; phylum Arthropoda; class Insecta; order Lepidoptera; family Geometridae; genus Colostygia; species Colostygia pectinataria. The sequence continues at coordinate 4,844,605 of OX596368.1, read as the reverse complement.
AAGTGTGTTACGTTTGGACTGTTCTCTCGTTCATAATGTTTCAATGCCTGATGGAAGGATCAGGTCAGCAAACTTCGTTTGAGTTGCCTGTGCAGTTGGTTGGATTTCCTTTTATCATCCTGGCTGTGAGAATGACGAATTTTCTCAAGAAAATGTCTTATGCACTAAGTCCTTGTAAGTAATTGTTTTTATTGAGTCTTTACGGTGAAATTAATATGTTCGCAAATGCGTATAAAATACTATATAACACAATAGTTAAGTTTTAATTGGTATTGTTATTTTTATTTTTATGTTTATTGTGTGGCGTTAAATAAATATTTTTCTATTCTATTCTATTCTATACCTATTTATGGAGCTTTTTTAAAACAAAACAGCTGGCAACTCTTTATTACTTACATACTTAACGCAATAATTTAATGTACCTACTTTATTGCACCCTACACGAGTATCAAAATGTCTAAAACATGTACAAAAGACCGATTGACCTACAAACAGATTACTGCAATCGAAGAGAAGGTGTTGCGTTTCATCTCACGTAGACACACGGCGTTTTTGCAGTGCAATCTTAGTCGCGCAACGAGTTAGCTGGCCAGTGACTGCGAACTACGGAACGAACGCAAAAGACCGCGAAATGATTGAAAAATAAATTGTCTATGCCTAATTAGAGCCTAATGAGTTTACACAACATAGTTTAAAACAATAGAGAGTTTTGACACATTACGACATCATTGGCTATTTGAACTGTTGTTTTCATTTGTTTTTGTCACATAAAACTAACAATGAAGTGCAATAGAGTGTGTGCTATTTTTGTTCTGTTATTTATGAATTCCGAAGATGTTCAAACTCAAGAGCTGCCTTTTGAGTTACCAGTGCAGTTAGTTGGTTTCCCGTTTATAATAGGGAGTGTTAAATTGACTAACTTTTTGAAAAAACTGACATATTCGATTAGTCCAGGTGAGTATATTTCTATAAAAATTAAAATTTTATAGTGCTTTCAGTGAAACGTTTTATGCGAGTTTCAAATCATCAAATTAATCAAATGGTTTTGTACTGGAAAAAACTTTGTGAAACAACGCTAAAGGCATTATAATAATACAAAAGCTATCATGAAAGATAGATGGCTATTCTCAAACGCTCCATATCCCCATAGAAAAATGGATACGTTGATACATAGCTATTTTCACACACGTCTTCAGTGACAGGCAAATTTATAGCACACTGCGACTGCAGGCGGATAAATGCGTTTTCGAGCGCTTTCGGAATAATGTTGGATATTGGGTCGTTTGTCAGGAATATTAAGTTTATATTGTTGAGGCCAATGTTTTGTAAGCGATTTATTATTTGAATGATAATGGACAAAGTTACAGCTTGGATAAGAGAGAGCGAGAGAGAGAGAGAGAGAGAGCTTTCCTGTGTAGGTTCTTATCAAACAAATATTGAACACACACACATATGGATAAATTAACAAAATAACAGAATTTACAGGGGTGCGGGGCGTCTAATGTGGATGACCTTGGAATGTCTTCTTTATCACTTTCATAGTTTAGTGAAATCAATTCTTAAAAACATTTGTAATAATTGTGAGAAATGTAAATGGATCAAGTTAAACTATTTTTTATTACTTACTTAATATACATATTATATTAAAAAAATATAAAAGATATATTGACATTCTGTTAACTTGGTTTGGTTTTTACGTTGATAGCCGGCACTTGTTAAAAAGCAACTGTCAATTTTTTTATCCAGAGGAATACAAAAATTGAGACCTAGCTGCACACGCGTTGTCTAACTTGTTGTTAATTTCAAAACAAAACCTAAACAAAAGTCATAAAATAAAAGAAAAAACCCGCCGTAAAAGAGGCGCGCGTAGCTTAATAAAATTACAAATACACCTACATAAAATCAAAGTTGATTGTTTTGGTCGTTATCAATAACCTAGTTCCTAGCACATTTCACTGTTGACTACGATTGATAGTACAGCGTCAATGTTCTAACATAATTATCGATAGCACTATGCGTAACTCACTTTGGTTTGTGTGTCTGTCTGTCACGTTAATTGTATGGACAGTTTGGTGATTACTTTATTTCGTAGCAAGGTTAAATGAAAGCTTATCTATTGAGGTTTTCTTGTTTTTTCGTATTGTGATCTTATTTATTACCCAAATTCTGTTTGCGTAGTTTCCTAAATTAAATTTGTGACTTTTGTTTTTTGTGGAATAAAAAATATTATTCTATAAGGGATATCATAATAGTAGTATTACAATATTGGATATACCTAGGCGCCCCAGATATTTTTAGTTAAGTGAAATGGTTTTTATAAAACCTCTTTGTTTTCATAATAAGGTTATACATATCCACATGTTCCGGACGTTTTATATCATCCAGAGAACGGAAAACGTTCTTCATGACCAATGTGCCAGCTACTGCGAAATGGCTTGCGATGAACTGGCAAAGTTATAAAATTGGCAAAATCTGGATTGTTCTTTGCATTCGTAGCTTTATTTTTAACTTTGCAAACTCACATTATGATAAGCTTTTTAATATAATCAGTCATCGTGATCTGCCGCCAACATTAGTTCTTCTCTCGAGCGTGATCTCGATAGTGATTGCGTTCATCTACCACGTGGCCCTCAATGTGGATCGAAGATGGTGGCTGGCGAATATTAGTTTTTTAATTTTTAGGACATAAAAAAAAATATAGTAGACAATCATTGTGCGCATATTAAGTTTATCAAATGAAATTTAATAATCCACTGGGGCGACTGGGTTTTAGCCTACGACTTGAGGATTGGAAGAGTGGTGCACTTATTGCTATCATAGTCAGTTTTAAGAGTAGTAGAGCTCTTTGTGATATAGCTCGTCCGGGGAAGGACTACCACCATACCTATTTCTGCCTCCAAGCAGTAATGCTCGCATTACTGTGTTCCGGTGTGAAGGGTATGGTTTCCGGTGAAATTACTGGCACATGAGGCTTTCGATCTTAGCCTCAAGGTGGCAACCCGCGAGTGATACCTCTGGTATTGCAAGCGTCCATAGGCTGCGGTAACCGCTAACAATCTTGTGAGCCGTACGCTTGGTAGCCACTTCAGTTGTATAAAAAAAAAGTCATATATTTACCCACAAAAATGCCGGCATACATTAAAATCAATCCTTTTTGTTTTTTTCCAGCCACATACAGATCGCGCAGTCGTCGACAGCTTGCGTACGACCCTGAGCCGTTCGATGTGGTGGAAGTGGAGAAATACATCGTAGCAGAATTCGGGAATCGAGCGTGCATCTTTGAGAGGGTGTGTGCGCGCTATGCGTCACAGGCGAACGTCCAACCACACCCCCAGATGGACTGGCCTGATGTATTCAGGTAACTAAAGCAACTTATTGCATTTTTTTGTTTGAAGTTTTAATTGTTCATTTTTATTTTACAAGTAAGTTCTTATCATGTAGTTGCTACGTGAACAAATAAACAGCCAAACCATAGAAGAAGTTAAGCACAACGTAAACATACTAAATTTTGAATGAAATGGCGGCGTTGTTCACAAAATAATCTAGGACAGTCTTCTATCTTCCATTTTAATCAATAATAACAATCAATAACTAGTGAAAAACCATGAAAATGGAAGGACCCATGTCGTAAACACAAAATGGCCAAAACTCCAAACATTGTACAGGCATCGTTTCGCTTTGTATAAGACAAGTAGGTATAATGTATACCGATTTGATGCCGATAGAGCACTAGAAGATTTCAAGCAATTTGTTTTAGAAGTTTCGAATTCCAATTCTGCCTTAAACCTTGGGTCAAAGAGCTACTGCCTACAGGGAAGAGAGCAAGAAATTGTCTTAGGTTTTTTGGTGTTATCTGAACCTGCTTATAACTCTTGGGACTTCTTGAGAATCAATGTATGTTTTTAAAAATTCTGAGAACAATGAATTTGGGATTAGTGGGACCAACCCCTAATGATTCACTGTACTTCAAAATTACAATATAAAAATCCAACCTTAATAACCTTGACCACTTTCATATTAGTTTCATAATATTACTTAATTCTCTTCGCATCCCAACCCCAAGGCCAGAGTATTGAGTACGTTGTCCAAGTAGGACAGGCAACACGCAATCAGTCATCGGTAACTGTTCGCTCGTCCACTTGGAATGTTATGTGACTTGGAGAAGATAAACGAAATGGAAGGTGACATCGTATCTACAACACAAGTCTCGCACTTAGTTTAGATACTGCAAGCAAATCAACCTTGGCGTGTACAAGTGGCAAGCTTTACTAATTTTATTCTGTAAAATTTATTACGTATTGTGCTTTATTTATATCTTCACAAAGATCAGAATAGGATGTGGGAAATTATAATAGCTGATTAATCAGAACTAATTGTCTATAACAAAATGTTTACAAAGTAAATAATTAGGTAAATAATTTATAGATTCAGATAAGTTTTTTTTTTACATTGTTAAACCATGTTGACCTACATAGGGAGGTTACTAAGTTAATTATGTGAACAATACTATGACACGGATAAACCTTAACTTATTAAAAAAATCCTTGACCCAACGACAATACAATATATTTTAACAGTTTGATATTAACCACTTATTAATTAATAATTACAGTTTGTGTTAGCTTGAAGTTGTTAGACTTCTTACTGAGTTTTGAATTATATTATATTATATTACTACCTTATATACTATTATTTATTATTATTCTTACACAAATGAAATATAATATGAAAAAACTGGCATACTATCATCAACTTTACGTTCGAGGTGAGCGTGTTATGCAATACCGCAAAACACTTTCACTGCATCAACATGTCAGTCAACAATGCACTCTATCACAATGGTATACGAATCACATTGTTTATACGCAGCACTATAATTTTCTTCTAAGATTACTGTGAGGTATTAGAGATACAAGGCAGAAACTTGAGAACGAACGAAGGGTTTGCTATCTGTGGGTTTAATCGGTGATTGCTGTTGAGATGAAATTTCATACTTAAACTAGTTCTAGTTGAAAGTTATCTTCATAAATTTTATATAAGTAACCTGCATTGATATATAACACCGGATAATATACTCGTACGTACCCAATTACCCACGGCATCCTGTTACCCCAAATAACTCTACACTACAGTGATTTGAAAAATGTAGTTAGGTAATTTGATTTAGGTCGGATTCAGATTGAGCTCAAAATTTTGTAAAAGTTGACGTCAACTTATACAAAATTTTGACAAACTTTTGTTTGTTTCAATGTCACACAACTGAGACACTAACCTACTCTTGAGCGAGAGTGATCAGACCATTGACATAATGTCACATTGTAAAAAAATATTTATTATTTTTTGTCCCCCCGATTTAATTATTCCGTGAAAGTACATTATCTAGGTAACTAATTATAGCGATCGATACATTTAGAGGGTGCTTCAAGTTCTAAAATAAACCTTATTTGCTTACAGAGAGTACAAGCGATCGGCAGATCAGGACAAAGAGTTCTACCTCCTCAGCGTGTTCTTAGGAGACATAGTTGGATCCCCTCAACTATGCCACCAGCTCGGCAAAAGAAGAAGTTGCGATGAACAGCAGCTATTAGGCAGTTCTTAAATATTCCTTTCCAACTATTCCTCTGAAACCTTACGGCGAAGATTGAGAACCAACCATGCAGGCAACACGCTCAGCAGCATGACACCACGCTTAACAGCCATTTCACTGTGTCATGACAGCTAAGCTAATAAAGCTGTGATCTTGGCTTCAGTCACCATGTAAACCATGTAGAGGTCTGTTAGTTTGTAAACTCTCTTTATCAACAAACTGGCTCACAAGTTTACAGAGTAAGTGTAGAAAGTGAGTATGGATAATAATTAATAATAACAAGATAAACATGGTGCTTACCTATGACGCATTTTGACATTAATATGGGCATTAAAAATGGTAAAGTGCTCGATTCTACATGCTATACGAGGACTTTGATTAATAGTGCATAATATTCAAGGAATAGGTTTCACACATAAATAAAATATACAAATGTTAGACAAAACCCTTTTTTTATACGTACATAAAATCTATTTTTAGTTTATCTGATCAATTAATAAATGATTCCTTGTTGGAAATAAAAAAAATAAAAAAATCAAGACGGGCGCGGCGTGTGCATGTGCGTCTCGTCATGGAACGTAATAATAATATTATATATGCAAGCGCGCGCGCCATGGTTTAGGGAAGGTCATTGACACGCACGGGTCATTGACACACGGCGCGTGTCAATAAATACATGATAAAAAAGGTACGTGTAATTTTTTTTTATGTGTTTAATCTATTCCTTGAATATTATGTGTAAATAATTGAAAGACCCTTATTTGCTTAATATTTGAATAAATTATAGACGGTTTAAATAAAATCATAAACGTATCGCTCAAAGCTTTGATATTTCACGAAAAGAAGAAGATCAAAGGCCCAAAGTTTTAATTTCTCTAAAATTACTTACGTTCGTATTTGAATTTTATACAGATACGTTGTACCCTACTTTACTGTAAAAAAATAAAAATGAGCTTCCCCCAAAAAAGTGTTCCGTAGTTTATATGTTTTTTTTGTCAAGAAAATAGTAGTAGGTATCTAGTAGTAGAGAAATACAGGGTGAGTAGAGTACTCTCGGCTGCCCTCCGAAGCAAAAATTATGTAAAAATGTTATCAAGGTTCGATTTTGATAAAAAATAAAAATTTTAATAAAAAAAAATTAAAATTCTCGTATATTATGATAAAATGTACGTAGACTAAATTCATAGTAGGGTCATGTGGCTAGGTTATAATTATTTTAGTATCTATCTACCTGATAATTAATTTTAATTATGTAAGTAATTTTAAACGTAAGTAGTAAAAGATACAAACCACATCAAACTTAAAGTGATTTAGTTTTAGATACCATTATTTTTTAAATTAAAATGGAAAGTGCATAATGTACTACGTTTAGCGTTAGTATAGGTGTACACTATAAGATATATCTACCATATACATTATAGTTAGGTAATATAGGTAGTTTGCGTTATAAGATATTAAATTTTTTGTTGAATATTGATAATTTAATTGCTTAACCTCCTAATATTATAAAATTGCAAAAGCTGTGTGTATGTTTGATACATCAGCTCGTAAGTGTATATTAACTAAGTAAGTGGTTTACCTAAAAATATATTTTTCATAAAAATCATGTAGGTGTTATTTTTTTATCAAAACAATAACATTTATTCATACTCGTCATATAAAAACTAATTATTTTAAGTGTAAATACCTACATACAAATTATTTCTTGTGAATTCTTCCGTTTAGTTGCCACCATAATAATGACATGTTGTAATGTAACATTCCTATAAACTTTTGTCAGCGACTCACTTCATATTTTGTTTTGGTTTGTATAAAAAAATGTCTTTTTTATTTTACATTAGAACTAGTCACATAGTTACCTATCATTAAAATAGTAACAATAAATTACTTTAGTTTATTGTTACTATTTTAATAATAGGTTACCTTTTATTACCTATTATTAAATACACACATAGTTACCTATTATTAAAATAGTAACAATAAATTACTTTAGTTTATTTCTTTGCTTGCTTCATTTTCCAGAGCATCTAAACTGGATATAATCATTATTAATATTGCACCTCTAGCATGTCTAAACAATGGAATATTTTATTATCTTGTTATAGTCTTTCAATAGACTATCTAGGTATTTTATGCATGTTTGTCACCCACAAACATGTTTAGGTACGGCCCAGTGGTTGCCGTAGCCTATGCATTTTTGTAATAGGTACCTACCGAAATGATGTCACTCACGCATTCTCACCCTGAGACAGATCAAAAGTTTTTTATACCTGTAATTTCACAAGCAACCATACCCTCAAACCCCCGTATATTATGTAAGTCTATCGCTGAAGATCGCGACTTAGGTAAGTATATAAATAAAAGAAAAAATGCGGAACACAGTACCTAATGTGAATTATTGCCTCGCGGCAGGAATAGGTATGGTGGTGGTAGGAACAAAGAAATTTCCTACTCTTTGTAGGTGAATGCCTCAATTACTTATCCCAGTATCTATTGTAATCTACCCTATTCACAACAATAGATTGGGAATGTTTGTGTATCAAACGGATTCTAGATAATGTTCTACAAAGATCTATCATACTCTTTCTGCTTATTATAGAGTAGATGCTATATTAATAGTAGATATTATATTACTCTACTATGTTACACAACCAACACTTAGGTATTTAGATAAACTTTCTGTCCTAATATTTTTAAAATGATGTGCTGATGATACCGACCTGTCTCGGCTAGTAAACCAGCTGCTCTACGTTTTCCTGATAGCGCCATCTAGTTTTTAGCAAGTGAAGTAAAATACAGTGGTTTCTTTTATGAGCTGAAGAGCTTGTTGGTAATACAATTTCGAAAGTCTTTTCCATGCCTAAGCTGTGAAATGAAAAGTGTTGTAGTAATCTTATAGATGGCGTATGAGGCAAATTACTTACTTAAAACTACTTGCATACAATAATATTTAACTTGATGAATAAGAACTATCTAGTAAGTAAGTTCGTATGAGTCAGTGGCCAACTTTGGTGACAAAGTTTGTCGGCTGCCTAAAGGCCTCTGTCATGGTCTAAAGTTTAGACCATGACAGAGGTTAAATTTTAAACCGTCTAACAACTTTGAAAAAGCCGGGACCGACTGCTTATCGTGCCCTCCGAAGCGCCGGAAACTATATCTAATACTAATGTGCCACATGCAATTTAAGTTAAGCTTTTAATATAAAATTATCTACCTATCTGGTCAGTAATGTGATTTCTACTAACTAAAATTGAAAATTGAGTAGAAAAAGTGCTCTGCAAAACTTTTTTTTTGAGAACCTTCACAGGTAGAGTTAGGATTGTTGGTCGACAGATCATGTGCGTGCGACGATCTGGAGTGCAAATTTTAAACGTTACGTCCGAATTTTACATTGACAATAAGCATGTTTCTTTAATTTTTGATTGTTTTCTAAATAACCAACCTCTAAACTGAGATAGCTCCTTGCTAATCTTCTAAATTATGTAACAGTGTCTATGAATTGGACAAAAATCTACCTACTATTTTTCAATTTAGGAGTGTTTTATGTTAATTCTAATTCAATAAATAATGAAAATCTAGATTAACAGGCTAAGATGCTAAGAAGAATTTGGAAGAGTTATTTTTAAGGCCAGGCAAGAAGACGTGATAATAAAAATTCAAAATGTTTGGATGTTTGTTACTCAATATACACCTCGATCACACTGCACACAGCTACTCAGCTGTGTGAGTTTGTTGATAAAATTTGGTATACTTGTAGATTGCTTAAAAGACGTCCATAGGATAGAGATTAAAATATCCCAAATAGAATACTTTTACATCCAGTTACAGCGCGAGCAAATCTGAGTGCAGCGATTAATACTCGTATGTTAGAATACCGTAATAGATACCAAAACATGTATATAATTTCATATACGGGTGACCGAGACCGTCTTTGATTTATATGATATAAATCTTTGCTCAATTGAAATAAAATAAATGAATTATGGATATTTCATAATTTCATTCAAATTTACATAATTTGAATGAAATTCTGAATTTCATTCAAATTATGTAATTTGAACGACTCTCCAGTAATAAAAAAGTACAAAAAATATATATTTTGGGACACCCGCTAAAGCAGAAACCGGGTTTTTGGTTCGAATTTGTCGTTGCAGCAGCTCTAACGATACTTTTTGTTGCCTTTACGTGTCCATAATGAGTATCATTTTTCTTACTTGAATAATTTTGTTTTAAGAAAAAGTGCGTGATGCCCTTTACACCTGCAATAGCAATCCCCTTAATAAAACCCCCGGAAATCCCCTTAATAAATTCCCTACGGAGGGGATTTCCGGACAAGAGCCGTTATAATTATTTTCGTCGCTTTTTGGATGTTTTTATAATACTTAATATTATTTTAAGTTTGTGCTATCACTGCAAATGTCGCGACCAAAATGACAATCTGGCTTGGCTTATGTAAATGCACTCACCCTCAAGAATGTATTTTTTATACATTCAGCAAAGACCTCGTTTATTTAATACAAGTCAAAATATAACAAGTTTTATTAACAATATACAATATAATAATATATTTTTATATAATAAAATAAATTCCACTGCATTTCTGTTTACGTAAGCTTATTGATCTAGTTCGTGGTATGGAAATTACATTTTTGAGATTTTGAAATCATTAAGTATTATTCAACCATTAGATTTTTGACTTTATAATGAGATGAATCTTAAGTTCCTATTATAAATTGTGATGTTATGTTTGCAAACTACAGGAAATGACCCAAGCCTAAATTTTTGTTTTTATAGTGATATTATTTTAAGGTACCTAAGTAACATAAAATCGATTTGTTAATTACCCTACATCATTTTATAATCGTACCTACCAGAAAATCCTATACAGCAAATAAAAATATGCATATGTCTAGTCTATGTATATTTTAGTAAAAATACTTCGAGCTCAACCTGTTTTCACTGTACAAATTTGTGGATATTTAAGGCCCATCACAGTTATCTTTGATGATAAATGTGTGTTAAATTCAGAGATAGTAGGCGACACGACACGACACATCTACTAACACCTAGTTAGTTAGAGCTTAGTGGTAAATTTCATTGTTGTCTCTCAGCTTGAGCCACAATGATTATTTTCAAGTATATTTTGTGATGTTATTGTTTTGTTAGCATGTTTGGCATGTCCTATTTTTTTTATCCAATGTTACGTATTGTGAGAAATTTTTTTGAAGGATTTTAATAATGATCTATACAAACTGTAGTAATGACAACTACAGCCTTGCTTCGAAGGTAATTGTAGTTTAAAAATATATGTTAGTTACCAACCCAATTATTGTTTGAAACTAAGTTGCTTAATCTAACTTTGATCAGTTTACAATGGCTTGATTTATTTGACCCGTCTCAGGGTAATTTTTGAATGGGGTTTTTACCAAAAGCAGCTAACAATGCTTTTCATAATTATCAAATAATATATTTACAGGAGCTTTTTTCAACATGTATTGTAGGAATCCTCATGAATACCCCTTCGTGCAAAGGCAAGCGAAAGCCGGGGACCTAGTTCAACTTAGGATACAAGATTCAAGATTCTATAATCTATTTGATAAAATACCTATATACCTACAATAATTTTACATACTAGGATTTTAATGCTATGCTCGTCAATTTATTCAGCCTGCATGCAAACGTGAAAATGTTAGTCATGTCACAATATTATTTCTCTTAGCATTAATTACGGTTTCAAAACTAGATTATGGAAAATAAAATCTTGTAAATAAAGAATAGTATAAAAAAAACAATATTTTCCTTGCAAGGTTTTAAGTTCTTCAGGTAATTTTTATACTTTTTTATACACATATTATGCTATTTTAGCTTGTTGCAAAAAAAACTCAACTTATTAACTTTACCTAAAAAGAAAAAAAACTTTTTATCTTTCTCAGGGTTTGCTGTGTTCATTTTATAAATTCATCTTTAATAAAAATGTTATTTTTGCATTTGTAACATTTGACTATAGCTTATCATAGAACAATAGTTTAATATTAATAGCTTTCACAAACACGCTACAAAATCTTAAAATTAAAAACGTTTTTGCAAAGAAGTAGAGCTATTACATTAATATCCAAAATCGTAAAACCGCGATTGATAATATGCAGTTCCAATTTCACAATACCTGCTACTTTGCCAAAAATGTAAGATTCTCATGTCATTGAAACGGGGAAGGAGAAGGTGGTATGTATCTAAAGCCTTTCACGTAGCAAGGTCACCATGACATTTTTGGTTTGAGCATGCAGGGTGTTAGAAGGGAAAGTATAAAAGGGACTGCAACAATGCACCTATTAGTTTTATATTTCTAAATATATTTTAGAAATATAATTAGCTAGACGAAGGCGTTTAACGAAAATTTCAAGTCGAGCTAAGTAAGAGCGTTTGTCTACTGCCGTCTGCCTGCCGTCGCCGCATAGTTATAATTGTAACCACCAAGAAACAAGATCATTAATTGGGACTCAGTTCGGTCACAGCGGTAGCGTTTTAGCATCTGTAGGTATCGCGTTTGTATCGCTGTTTTATTATTGCAGCTATTTTATTAATCAGCGACTGTCTGTACTGCATCGCTACTGCATTGCGACTAAATCACAAATATTGTGCCAAAGTAAGTACCTAAAGTTGAAAAGTGCTACCTAGCGTGGCAGTCTTTGGCCTATATCCAGCCGAATACGTCTATTAGCTGATATGATGATGATGATAAAAGGTTCATTAGCTTGTGCATAATTATGCTAACACTAACCTATAATTGGTATTGGCAAGGATGTGCAAAGTTGCACAGAGCTTCCAGTCTAAATAGAGTAATTACAATGAAATCTATCAAAGTCAGCATTGAATTGATGCGTATCAAACCACTTTTGATTTATGTGTGAAATCCACAGTAAAGGTTTCTGGGTTTGTTGTTAGCATTGAACGGTAGAGACGGTAAAAGATGGCACTTTTTATTTTTGACCCTGGTACTGCGGTATTAAGTAATCATACATTTTATAGAGTTTCTAAAAGCCAGAAATATGGTCTAATGTTCCCACTGTTGGGACACTAGCCTGCTCTTGGATTGTTTCACAACTGTAACCTAATGAGGTTAAGCGCACTGTAAATGTTTTTTAGAATTTTGAGTTCTAGGTCATGCTGGTTCTTACGATGTTTTTCTTCACCGCTTGAAAGCGCTTGAGAGAACTCGCATTACGCACATAATTTTACATTATTTTTTACTTTTGCACTTCCCAGTCCCGGAATAAAAAAAAAAGGTGAACCATAGACCGTTAACTTTTATTTTACATTAGAATTAATAAATACCGCATAGCGTTTTGCTTAAACAGATAATTAAAAATAACTAAAATTTAAAAATAACTACAATTATTATTATCGATTTTTCTCTCTAAGAAAAGACATAAACGCGCTCCAAACCAGCGTAAAATATTGATCTTCTTTTACCAGAATTAACGTCGATTCATTTTCGTTATGAATATTGCATCAAATGCTACATGGTCAAATAAAACAGAGTCAACAAACCCTCGGCTTCCCTGTCATCCAGGCTAACCCCACTATGCTGTAGAAAGTGAATGTTACCCACCACTACCCGCAACGGCGCGTGCGGTGACAATAACATACGCGCATCGGCGGTTGCGCAGATCGAACGCCGTATTCAAATTTCAAACTTGTGAAAATCTAAATTAAAATTATTTTTTATTATTTTGTGCCAGTGTTGTAAGCTGTAAACATGAAAATGAGAGTTTTTATTTTTTTCGGTAAGTTTTTATTATTATTTTTTGCTCAATCTGAAGTTTTACACGCATCGTGGTTTTCAGAATGTCAAATTAGTTTGGTTTGTCGTCAAACAGTAAGTACAATAATAAATCATGTAAATGAAGTGATATTTTGTGCTAAATACTACGTACTAGTAGGTATTGGTACAATTTCTTTACGTGTTTATTAGAGACTTATTCTTCTATTAGAATAATTTATATTAGATGCATAATTACCTAAATGTCAAGTAGGTAAGTAACTATCATAAATTAGTCTACCACGAAGCGGTAGTGCAATTTCATCCATCATCGGTAAGTTTAACAAAAAGTAGAGCCCGCTATTGAGCAATTTCCTCCATTTATGTCACGATTATGCCACTCCTATTAGCATAAAATCTATAAATTTTAATAAATTACTATACACACTCAATACTTATTTAATTTTCCGGTTAAACATTCTTAAGAATGAAATGGAGAAATACACTTTCGTCTTTTCGCTCCATTTATTATGCTCATCGTTTGTGGTATAAATTACGAGTAACGAGCATGTTGTTGATAATTAAATCACTATTGCAATTTAACTGAAACTTTATAAAATAAGGTAAATATAATAAACAGACTTTATAAAAAATGCACCTAATGATGACTAATATAATTTTAATGCAAAGAGCTGAATCATATTGCTGGGAAAAAGCCTTCTCCTTCTATTTATTCCAGTGTAAAGCAAACTTTATCAGTTAATTTGCAAAGTGCATGTTAAGTTCGTAAGTACATGCCATTTTTATCTGTGCTGATCGATTATGACTCTTAATTCCTTGGAGAAAAGTTGCTTTTATTTTTTGGGGATTTTTTTAGTGATTGATAGAGTCTGTCTTGGCAGAAACCAGCGCGGTGCCAGATATTCTGTCTTCAAGTAGCTGTATGTTAGGTCCAAATGGCGCTGTAGATAAATTTTACTAGGCGAATAAGATGTGATGAGCGAGCGCAGTGCATTGCTTTGCAGAATTTCAAAATTTAAGGTTCTGGATGGCATTGCAACTGTTTATGGTCAAGTGGCCCCCAACTAAAAGCGAACGAATTGAACATCTTGTCAATAAGAAAATTGTATGGTAACATTTTCATTAACAATCTCAAAAACTACGAATCAGATAAATAAATAGTAAGTTAGTAAATATACTAGATGTAACCGAGTGAGTATCACTTTGCATTGATTTAATTATCATCGTAAAAGATCTTTACAATGTTCGCGTTCTTGTTATAATGTGAACGTGACTGCACTTTCTTTGCTAACTGTACAATTATCATTTATGGTCTTACTAGAGGGTCAAATTGAATTAACAAAAGTAAAGGTGTACACGCTATAGGTAGTACTAAAACAGTTACCCTGGTGGTAGGACTTTTCAGCAAGATTTTGTTCTGGTGGGTACCATCGCAGACCACCGAGCAGTAGTGTAAAACTCCAATGTACCAGATTGTTGACCTTTTATTTGTATTTTTTTGAATTGAACTAAGTTCTTCTGATTTACTTAATAAATAAAACTCTCATAATATACCTGTTACATACTTGCTTTGGAAGGCACATTATTAGAGCCTGCGTTTGAGAATGTCTACGTAACCTCTACTTTTACTTCAAACATTTTAATTTAATTGCCAACCCAAATATCTGTTTAATTACAAATAGTACGTTGTTCTATTAAGATGAACACTAGATTCAAGTAATTAAGTTACATGTTACTGTTTTAGTCTAACTTAGGCTTTTACCATTTATTAAAGACTAGCTAGTTTCAGCTTTGCACGTGTGCATGAACTGTATCTACAAACTTTTCTCTTGAATCACTCTATCCTATGATGAAAACCGCAAAGAAATCTGTTGCGTAGTTTAAGTTTAGCTAAGATTTTAGCATTTTCAAATTTTTTTTGTAATTTCTAAAATAATACAAAACAATTACATACAGTTAAGTAACATCATCGTCGTTGTCATTATCTTTTTCTTATAACTATATAAAAAATGAATTGCTATGCGCTAGTCTCGCTAAAACTCGACAACGGCTGGACTGACTGAAATTAGCCAAATTTTGGTCTTAAAATATTTGTAGGAGTTCAGGAAATTGCAAGAAAAATAACGCAAGTGAAACCGCGCGGGTCAGCAAATTAAATATAAAATTATCATAAGCAAGTTTGAAATGACAGAGGCAGCTTCAAAAGCTAAGTAAAACTAAGTTAGATTAGTTTGCAGTGTGTATTTAGAGAAACTTCTAACAAAAAAGCAGGACGAAATGGGCAAAATTAACCTTAAAACGGGTTATTTTCTAACATCCTCACATTAATAACATTCATAAATGCTGTAACGGTTATATCTTCATAATAACAATAAAAATCGTTATGGTTGACGCAGACATATCGGCCCGATCATAGATCAACCTTGCCTCAACTCTAGCCGTTCAGTATTATTTTTATGAAACTTTATGCTGCAACTATATTGTGGTATTATTACAGCCTTGCCTCGGCAAACATGATAAAAATGAATTGGATAGCGGGTGTGTAGTAGACTCACGGACATCACAATTACGGGCACCCTTCAACATTAGATTAACGTAATGTAAGGAAAAGACGTTAATCACCCGTCACAACTCGCTTATCCAGTGACGCGCTTACTTCACGCTGACGTATTTTAACAAATTGTTGGGGCGAGGCGAAGCCGATTTGGTGCTGATCCCATTCGTCTGCGTCAACCTTTATCCAACGCAATCTAATTACCGCAATGAGATAGCACATCTCTTTTACAAAGATAATTTGAGTGTTGTGAAACCGGCATTTCTAGAAATACTAAATCTTGCAATCTTCGATAGTTTGCCTACAACTTTTGTAATCCACTTTGAATAATGAGCTCTATAGAATCCTAATTTGAGGATCCATGCTTTTATTACGTAATTTTCTTTGTAAATGTCAGTAATGCAACTTCGTTAATAACTTGTTTCCGGGTAGGTACAATAAATATATAATAAATAAATTAATTCTTTATTTCAGACAACTTAGGTCCATACAATTTGAGAAACACTAAACAAAAATTTAGAAATAATAAACACAATGAAGAAAATTCAGAAACACGTTACAATAAAATTAAAGAAAATAAGTACAGATCATAGGATTTTGCTTGATTATGTGTCGCTTTCGACTTAGATATAAAGATTTAAAAATTAATGAATATTATCATCATCATCATTATCCACAGCCTGACTTCACTTACTGCTAGGTATTAGGCTTTTCTAAATTTTTGCCATCTACCGCGATCCTAAGCTAATCAGATCCATTTACAGCCCGCCCCACTTCGGCTATATTATTATTAACTACTCATCAAGACTTTACTAAGAAGTAATGTGAAACTTTTATTGAAAACTGAAGTTTTATCGAAGTTTAATGTCAAAATACTTTCATCAAACTTTTATCTCTCTCTATGTCCATAGGTCGCTGGTTCATATCCAGCTCAAAGAACCACCTTACGCATATACGAAATAAAATGCCTGGGATAAATATTTTGGGGTTTATTGATAAGCGATCAGGTACATTTTTATTTGATTTGATTGTTCTAAACACTCTTTTCCTCTTTTACTATTGTGACTCTATGACCGGAAGTCAAGAGGTTCTACCACTACACCACAAGTGCTCTTAAACAAAATGGCCAACATAATTTTAATATCCTTCATCTGACCACCCTCCTCCGTTTCGCCCCAGACTGCACAGGATATTGAATTATCGATTCTATTAACTATGTTTAAACCATTAGCTATAATTGAATCACATTACAGAACGGAGGGCAAAGGTTCTCTCGATTTTTATCAACTTCACAAGCTTTTACAAACCTAATTGATTGCTTTATTAGAGAAAAATTATCTATAATAATGGGCATACCAAATAGCTAGTTTGTATAATAAACCAGGGGCCTAACCATGAACTCTTATAGCGATTCAAATGAAGACGTAAACTAAATCAAAAAATTTTATACCATGACATGATTGTCTGATTGATGTTCATCGTTGGGCCCTGATGTACTTATAATTATTATGGTTTTATATATAAAACTTATTTATTATTAAGTAAATAAATAATTATAAAACTGTTACCTAATACTAAGTGAAAGCTGTGGAGTACACTGCAAAGAGTGTAAAAATAATGATGAAGAAAATCGCAAAACACAAGGCAAATACAAACCAAATAACTCTGACGTCTTCCTGTGCATTTACAGAGGGTTCGAAGCGACCGAGCTTCACCATCCACCGCACGTCCTTTGACCGAGTGGTCGATGGAAGTCGGTGGATGATAAAGGTTCATAATCAGTCGTCATGGCATACCTGGTGGTAGAACTCTTCAGCAAGAGTCCGTCTTGGTGGGTACCAACGCAGTGTCAGATATTCTACCTCCAAGCAGTAGTGTGCAAGCATTACTGTGTTTAGGTTTGAATGGCACTGTAAGAGAAAACAATGGGCAAAAGAGACTTAAAGAGAACAACAATGTCTCGGGTGATAAGCGCAGTGCAGTGACACGCAACCACTTAAAATCTTTAAGCTTTGGGTGGCACTGCATCTGTTATAGTCAGGCGTGGTGCTTAACATCAGGTGGACGCCTTGATTGTCTTGTCACTTGCTGACATAAAAAAAAAATGAGATCTTTGGGGGAGGCCTATTTTCTTTTCCTAGCTCTTGTGGCTTGATTTTGCACCAAACATCTATTAATCCAAACTTGGTTTTTCTAATGTTGACAAACTAGTTAAAATACCTTGTACTTTTTCGTACCTATTAGTCGTTATTATACTTTTGTAGGTATTTGTATTTTGCCTGCCTAGGTTATTATGATTTTCTCTAACTTTCACATACTTACCTAGTATGATTAATGTGGTTACCAATCTTTATAACTTGGCGTATTGTATTTTGTAGCGTAAAATGGAAGGTTTTGAAATGTTGCAATATTTATGTTATATGAATTAGTAAACCTTTCATAAGTGTGTGCAATGTAAGTAAAAGGTTCCATATTATCAATTTTGGTTATGAAACTTTAAAAACAATGATTGTTTCCGTCCCCTATATCTCTTGTTCATAATCACTTGTCATTTTAATACGCTCGCTAAAGTATCTTGTCGAGATTGTTTCCCGGATTGTCTTTGGCTATCTTGTCAAAACGACATGGTCCCATTTTAATTATTTTTCTCGTGTTATTTTAAGTTTTTTTTCGTAAATTTGGTGGCAGTTTATCCAATTCAACTTGTTTACTTAGCACAAATGTTAGTCATTGAAATGGAGGGGTAATGTTGGTTGGTAATTTAGTCAAAGACTTTCCAGGAGAATTTTGAAAGAAAAGTCATCGTCTCTTTCCAAATTTCGTTTGTTTACGTTGCTAAGCGACAATCAAACTAATACACTTGACACTGGCAAAATTGTGGCAAACTAGCCACAGAGGCCATAAAACAAAAGAAGAAGAAGAAGTATCTTGTCAGTCTAACGTCACGTCTCGGTAAAGAAATAATGGCAAGAGATTTGTACGCCATTTTTTAATTAGTTCTTATAAATTTAATATGAATAAAGAGGTCTCTCTCTAAGTTTATGAACTAACTCTACACAACTACAAGAAGACTTGACGACCGATGTGGCGCAGCGGGCGCAGGTCCGCCTGCGACGCAGAGGTTGCGGGTTTGATTCCCGCCTCGGGACAAATGTTTGTACGATCTATAAATATTTGTTCCGGGTGTTCTGGGTATTTTCTATATATAATAAAAAAATATCTATCTATGTATTGTATTGTATTAAATATATATCAGTCATCTACATATAGTACCCATGACATAACAGAGCTGTATTATGGGTACTACATGTAGTACCCATAATACAGCTCTGTTTAACAGCAGCTTACCTTGGGTGCTAGATGATGCTGTGTGGATTGTCCAGCATTATATATTTATTTATTAATAGTTAAGAGGCTGCGTCTCCATAAGAAACTTAGCGAATTAACTGCTGTATAAATACCGTAGTACACTTCACAGGGCTAGATGAACAGCAGGTTTTTATATTATATACATCATTAGGATTTAAAATTATATGAATAGCTATTTACGACTTGTTTTGATCATAGCTTCTAATAGCTAAAAAAGTGGTAAACTAAGAAAAGAAAACCAAGAATCACTAAAATTAAACATATACGCCATTAGCCTTCAATTAATTTATATACTTTCATAATGATGATGATTGGACTAAATTTTACAACAAACAATTAAAGCAAAGTTTACCAGCTCTACACTACGAACTGTGATTGGCCTATGCAATTAATGCGAAGTCGCAAGTAAATTTACTACGTCTGAAGTAATAAAGAGAATGCAGGCTTGATAACTGAATTAATGGCTTATTTATCCAAGTTAGTTTATTGGAACTTTGCCGTCAATCCAATTTAAAGCTATTTAGTGGAAGGAAGTAGTTCCTAAATTAACCATTTGACAGAACCTAAAAATGTATGCTTACTAATAGTATTTTTATCTCGCATCATCATATGACAGCCTTCTAATGTTTGCACTACTGGTAAACTGGCCTACTCTCAAGCGAGAGTTATTGGGTCTTAATCCACCACCCAATGCGGATTCCGGATTCAAATCCACGACCTTAGGATGGTAAGCAGGGCTGGATTATCCATCAGGCGGATTAGGCTTATCTCTTTAAGAAACTAAGCAAATTAACTGCTGTATAAATACCTTAGTACACTTTACAGGGCTAGACGAACGGCAGGTTTTTTACATTATATACACCATCATTAGAATTTTTAATGATACAAATGTCTATTTACGACTGTTTTGATCATAACTTCGAATCGCTATGAAAGTAATAAACAAGTGGTAAACTATGAAAAAAACCAAGAATCACTAAAATTAAACATTAAATTACACAGCGACAATTAGCCTTAAATCATATTATTTAAGGCTAGTTAGCGCTGTGTTAAATGTCCGTATGGTAAGGCACCTTACCAGTAGACCACCAGTGCTCTTTTCATTTTT
This sequence comes from Colostygia pectinataria, assembly GCA_951394395.1. Classification (NCBI taxonomy): domain Eukaryota; kingdom Metazoa; phylum Arthropoda; class Insecta; order Lepidoptera; family Geometridae; genus Colostygia; species Colostygia pectinataria. Next base: position 4,824,207 of record OX596368.1, on the reverse strand, counting down.
TAAACTATCATTATTTATAGCATCAAAATGTGAAGCCTAATTCTGCTAAATCTACGTACCTTCTGATTCTTTGTTCTATACCAAATGAACGGATTCATTGTGTTATTGGAACAAGGCTAGTGAACTTGTGTGGGAACTATTGGTTATGATTTTATTCTATAACTTACACACTATCATTGCATAAGGTTTTATTTTTATATTTGTGGGACTGTTTCGCGTTGTTTTATGGAGAAATAATTGTTTAGAGGCGAAATTGTATCTTTGAATCCGCAAGACCAAACATTTTACTGTTTCATTATGTCGCAATAGACAATGCTCTACTTTGCGAAACTACGACTCAGAGCAGTTAAAATTGTACATAATTCCATACAATACTGAGGAGCTTACTGTGTAATTTAGTTCAGTTTAGTACAACCACTGTTTAATTTTGAAACAGTAAGTTTACGAGTTTTGGAATACATAATTTGAAAAAACGAATTCAATTACGAAATATTCATTAATAAATTAGCTTAAAATATTTACATAAATAAGTATTGATAAACACTGCCAAACTAAACTGAGCAAAGCTTGTACTATGGAAACCAGATAGATAACTGATAGAATACTTAAATATTTTTTTTGTTAACATTGTATACTTACCTAAATAATGTATTATTATATTCAATCTTTCAATAAAATTGAACAAAACTTAAAAAAATTAAAGCAAAAGAAAACAGCATATTATAGACATCACAAATAACTACGCAGTTAGCAGCTAAAAGTAACCTAGTACTTAAATAGTTTAGTTTTAATTTGTATTGTTATTTTTATGTTTAAGGTGTGGCGCAAAATAAATATTTTTCTATTCTAAATTGCCTATTTTTAACGTTTAGTACAGCCTGCAGTAATCTGTCAAGCTTTTATTTTCAAAAACTAACGACCGTCAATCAAAATAATAATAAGATGATTACTATTATACCGGATACTATGGAGAAACTTTGCAATCATGCACTTATAGTAGGTAATTATAGTATAGTTCCTTATCATCACCTCTTCATCATCATCATGTCAGAGACTGCAGATTCTAAGTAGTGATGCCATACATCATCATAATCATACACTAACAACAAGCTTGTTCTGAATAGAAAGGGTAAAACTATATATAAACTGTATTCACTGCTACAATACGGTCGTCATTGACGTTCATAGTAAGTATATCAAGAAAATATCTATTCAATTACCGATTCGGTACAGCATAATCAGGCATAATCACAATAATAATGTCATTATTGTGACAAAGCGCTTTAGAAAATTACCTACTGCTTGCAGAAAAAACTGAAGACATTGACTATCTATGGCCGAGAAAAACTACGCCATTGTTTACCAGTTCCACGTAACATTGTCAGGAGTATAGTAGTATGTACTTTCCTAAAGATAATAGGCCCTGTTAGGTACAGTCGTCGAAAGTTCGCAACAAACAAAAACCTTTTGTACCGCAATATTTTTGCATCATCGCGTCGCTGGTTTCCTTGCGATATGTTCCTTTCAAACGGCGAGAGCAAAATATTGCTTAACCTTTATTCAGTGAACTGCTCTTTATAATCTGTAAAGACGGTATAGTACGTTCTGTGACACCTCTGTCTCTCGGTTTGGCTTAACCCAGGGCCGTAACCACTCTAGTATTACGGAAACATATTGGTTTTACTTTGGTTTTCGTTTTGGTTTTTTAACAACATAAAAAAAATATTTAAATTGGAAATAAACATCTTTTACCTTACCTAAGTTGAAATTAGGATGCATTTCACTGTGGCATTTGTACTACTAGTTTTGCGCATTGCACTCTGCACGCGTACCTACTACTAGTCCACGATATCAGGCAGCGCAAACTTAAACCAAAACGTTTCCGTTACCTTTACGTTTAGTAAAATAAGCCCATAGGTTCACTGTTCAGTGATTCGTTTTGAATTTCATTGAAATGGCAAAACAAGGGGTCGAAATCGTTAGGTACTTCATGTTACTCCATGTTCCATATAACACAGAGTAATAATATATAATATTTACACTGTTTCACACTCTAACAAATCGTCACATCATTGATTTGACTACTAGTCATTCTCTCGACGTAATTTTACACGATCAGTGATTTTTATTAACGGCGGCATTAGTTTTTAAATGGCTGTGTTTACATGAATCAATCAATTAGTTTTTTTTAGGCTGAATCATCAAAGACAAGTCCTTTGTGAATGGGCCGCATCGCTCTAACCTCACGACTCTGAGTACAAGTGGCATTATAATAATAAGTGGCACAAAAGTGTTGAACGCTTATTAGTATTGCGAAACGATTGGATTTGCTTTAAAATTATTATAACCTGGATATACATAGATTTTGTACATTTAATCTAAAGTTAACAAAGTATAAAAATAACACTGTCAAAAGTAGATAAACAACTCATCTAATTAGTGGGAGCGCACGGGATCGCCCGGGTCGTAATAACCTTTACACTCATTACTTGTCATTATTACATGCTTATATGTTTTAAGCATAACTGTCTTTTTAGAATTTTTTTGGTGTAGATTGCATGTTTCGTTTGAGTTCGTTTTTTTAATACTAATATTTACTTGTTTTTGGCAGAGGCAAACACACGAATGTCATTACAGGTGGTTACAGTTTAGGAACTTTTTGCTGTAAGCGTTATAGCTGTAAACACGGCAAGCCGAGTGCATGTTTTATGGCACTGCTATGCTAGTATTATGACTGTGCGAAGGACCACCGTGAGAATCGATCGATATCTTGTAATTGTTTTATTAACGCTTCCAGCATCCAGTATTGTTCTCAGATTGCATCACGAAAAACGTGCAAATTACTCGTAAGTAGGTAGGTTAACTTGAGTTGCCTTCGATATTTCGTGGGATACAACACCAAACAGCTATATTAAATTATTAACGGCTATTTACCACTTGAATTTGTCATTTATGCTGACGTTTCGAAGCTATTTAGAAGCTCTTCTTCATGAGCACCGCCCGCGACTTTGAACAAATAATTTGTTAATTTTTTTTCGTAAAAATAACTTGCTGCTGGTCTCCAGATGGGGGCAGGCGGGAATAAACCATTAAATTTAGTTCGTGTAACACAACATCATCATGACAGCCTTCTAATGTTCCCACTGCTGGGACACTGGCCTACTCTCAGGCGAGAGTGATTGGGTCTTAAATCCACCACGCGGACCCAATGCGGATTGGCGGATGGCACATGTCTTTCGAATTTTTAGTTCTTGGACATGCCGGTTTTCTCACGATGTTTTCCTTCACCGTATGAGAGCACTGGCAATGCGCACATACATTTTTCGAACAGAAAAATCCATTGGTGCACGACCGGGTTTGAACCCACGACCTTCGGATCGGAAGGCGGGGTCACTACCACTAGACCACCGGTGCTCCCAACATACCTATAACACAACATACCTATAACACAACATACCTATAACACAACATACCTATAACACAACATACCTATAACACAACATACCTATAACACAACATACCTATAACACAACATACCTATAACACAACATACCTATAACACAACATACCTATAACACAACATACCTATAACACAACATACCTATAACACAACATACCTATAACACAACATACCTATAACACAACATACCTATAACTTAATAAAGAATACTTTTTATTTGGATTTGTATTTAATTACAAACTTATATTCTTTCATTTAAGACAAATCTCATTATAGAAAGTCTTTGTTACATTTTCTTAACACCCAGAGAAATGTGTGTGCCATACGGAACACTTTGCATACAAACGGTTAAAAAACGTATCAATAGAATATAGCTTTGAACTGAGAGCAATCCTAAAGCTGCGTTCACTTTACACTATGCAGTTAAATATTTTATTGAATTGTTAAATAAAATAACTTACACCTATAAAATAACGTGAGATTATAAAGAGAACCTTCGCAAATAGTGCAGGTTGTAATTATTAATGCATTACAAGCCAATTTTTTCAATGCAATGTGTTGAAATTTTGGCTTCACGCTACGTCAATATAGCTTTAGCTAAAAAAAAATTATTTCATAGTAATTATATGAAACATTCTTAGACAGTAAGTGAAAGGTTACACAAGATCGCTTGTTTTATCACAACTAGCACCAAAGTATTAGAAGCTGTGTGTATGAGGTTTTATTTTTTTCAATGTGAAACATGTTATGTTACGTTTAGATAGCATCTTGCGACATAAAAGTCATCGGATTATTATTGTAACGCGTTAAATATCAGAACATCATTTTGTTATGTCATTAGTTTTGATGATATGTGTGACTCAACTGTAGCGCCTACTTTTGACCTTCCAGTTGTTATGCGGATGTGACCTAATTTAGATACTAAAGTGACTTTTCCTAAGTAGATAATATGGAAAAACAGGTACGCTGGTACGCAGTTATAATTAAATTATGATATTTAATTTAAGAATATTTTACTTCTTATCTAAATTACTCTTTATAAAATAAAATGTAAGTAAAGTATTGTAGATAAAGTTTTTTACAATGGTGGCATTAATTTCATTTCAAATTAAAGCTCTCAGGGTAGCACTTAAAAACATTCACAAGTAATTAATGCTAAGCTGTAATTGTAAAGGTACTTTTGACATGTGACAAGCACTAGAGTTTGGTCTCTTGAGATGCTAAGGTACTTCTGATGGGTACCGAAAGCCAAAAATAAACCTTAACCAGCTATCCGATTACCTGATTAAATAAAAGTTAATTGAGCTTCATAATACAAAATCCTAATTGAATGTCATAACCTTCGTTATGAAACCTCGGTCGGGTACAGGATCTCGAAACTTATTTAAAATGAGATGAACGGATTACAAGTTTCAAAGTAAATAATTGACAAGTTTGAGTAGGGTTAATCTAAGCAACGTGGTTCTGTACACCACTCAAGATTAATATTTTATTTCTTGAGCGAGGGAAGATAGTGAGTATTAAAAAGTTATCAAGTAGGTGAAAATGGTACTTACTACCCTTCTGCTTGCTACCGTAGTTCCGTCCTAGTATTTTCTATTCTTTAATAATCGCGAGATTTCAGATAAGAGATGGCAGACTACTATAACTATTTTTTATGGTTAGGCGTAGCGGATCTCGGCTGTCGTGAAGTTTTTCAAAGACAAAGACGTTTCGATGCTCAATGAAGCTTTATCAAACTAATTTTGTCTTTGCGCATCATAAAAAGCTAACTTCACGACAGCCAAAACCCGCTGGCTATTAATACAGCCATTAGAGCTATTATATAGCTAGCGTTACCCAGCGTTTCTTTTTTAATATTGAACCCTGGCGCCAGGGCGCTATTTCCTAAAATAAGGGTTCAAATTGAAACGGGGCTGGATTATCCCATTTTGTGCAAAAGCTTTCAATGAGGTCCACCTTTTTGTAAGCTTTATTTCATTTTACCTTTATGTATTAGTTGACCACCTTCTACTTTGTATATATTTTTTACTGGGTGCTGGAAATATTTTGCTGGAGTCCGAATTGATGGGATCAAATTTAACTACATGATCTGCAAGTATTTGTTCCGGGTCGGGTGCTATGGGCTGTGGTGCCATAGTGCTAGTATTTTCACACACACGAGACAGTGAATCCTAGTGTGTCAGGACTCGCCCCGGGCTTTTTCAAAGTTGTTAGGCCATGTCAGAGGCCTTCGAGTGACCTAAAAACTTTGTCACCAGAGACTATTGGCTCATACGAACTTACTTAATTTTAGAACTATGTATGTTTGTGAATGTTGGGAGTGTTGGTGGTTATTTATTAGCAGCAGAATCTACGCCATTTTTTTACAAAGTTAACTCCCGCTGCACAAGATTTTAGAAAATCCCTTTTATGACACTCTCAAGTAAGTAAGTTCGTATGAGTCAGTGGCCACCTCTGATGACTGAGTTAGACACTCTCAAAAAACCGTTGATTATCATACAGTCAAAAGCGTAACAATTTCATAAAGTAGATTGACTTTAGTATCTGTGATTGAAATGTAGTAAAATTGAGTGCTTACCCGTTCGACCCAAGAGTTTTCTACCCATTGGGTATTTTTCTCTTGTATAAATCGTATCTAAATGTAGCGAAATGTTCTAAATGTTAAAACTTTACATACATTTTGGAGATCATAAATTTATGTTTATGTAAATTAACATCGACAGAGTGAGGTAGGTATTTTGTAAACGGATCTAGTTTATTGAATTAAGAGGTTGTTTTAACGTAGCAACTGCCTTCTTTTTACAAGATAATAATAATACGTCATACAAATCTTTGGTGCTTATCTCTATAAAATATTGGCTTCTAAAAGCAGTAATTTTCTTTAGAAGCCAAACTCTGATGGTTTTTTTTTGTTGGAATTAATCAATAAACCAAAAGAATATATCGTTAAATTATTGCAGTACTGACTGGCTGACTAATTAACTATGTTTCTCAGTATCCAGGTAACTGCGTGTATAATGGCTAATAATGTTTCCCTGTAAGGTCCCCAGATATACAATTAGATAGGACATGCACTAATACGTTTCTAGTTACCTCAATTGTCGGTTCACCATGCAACACCACTGCATAACTTTGTATCTTGCTCGACAGCGGCAATTAGTAAAGCCACAGAAGAACTAACCACTAATAGTAGTCATATTTATCTATTACACTGAAGTTTCACTACGATGCGGCTTGAACGAGGATTTTTGATAGTTATATTGCTAATCCATGTTATTAAAAATACGTTAAAATTTTATAGTAATAAACAATAGCATTAATTACTGGAGCTTCATCATAAAAAAAAAGTTAGAAATCCAGCTGAATTTTTTCATAGCGTCTTTGGTCGTCCGTTTATTTTGTTAGACCATAAAATGAAAAAAGCAAAGGTAAGAAGTATTGGGAGACCAACATTTCCTGAATTAAAAATTATTTCACGCTGTCTAATATAAATTGTGAAATCAACACAGTGCCGCATTAAAGCTCAATTTGTATTGCATGCTGATTCTATGTTGTAGTATATTTTATATGTAGGTACTTTTATAACAGTACTTGTATGCTACCTTCACTGGAAATAAATTAGTGTTCAATCAGCAAGCTGTGTTTTACTACATGGTGACAGCGGTGTTTGAGATTAAAACTAAATTATTGAGTTTTCTTGGTGCCTGTCGACGAATAGTAGTAGTAGAAGTAGTTTACTAGTGGTGGTGCATTATGGAACACGCGAGACCTCCACCAGAATTGCAGATAGAAGGCAGTCCGGCCGCGCGCGCGGACGCGTGGCAGAAATGGTGGAAACAGTTAGAAGTGTTTTTAAAGGCATCCGGTGTTAATAAAGAGCCCAAAGATGTGCAGGCGAGCTTGCTGGTGAACCTCATAGGGGCGGAAGGTTACGAGATATTTTCAACATTTACGTACACAAAGGAGCAATCGGCCGATGATCTTGTGTGCTTGAAAAACAAGTTTGATGAACATTTCGGAACAAAATGTAACATAGCTATGTTTAGATTCAAGTTTTTCACTCGTAACCAGAACGCCGGAGAATCAATAAGTCAATTTGTGACAGCGTTGAAGGTGCTAAGCAAAAATTGTCAGTTTGAACATCTCGTCGACGGTCTGATACGGGATCGACTTGTGTGCGGAGTTTCTAACCATGTCGTGCGAGATCGTCTACTACGAACGGACGAATTGACTTTGGCGAAGGCGGTGCAGATTTGCGAAGCGGAGGAACTATCCAAAACTGAGGGCCGGCAGATAGAGGAGGCAAATAAGACGAGCAGCCAAGTGGATGCGCTGTTAGGGCAGCGCTCGCGCGGTGCGTGGCGGCAGCAGCGCGGCGGCGGCGGCGGAGGCGCCGGCAGCGGCCGCGGGGCGCGAGGCCGGGACGGCGGCAGCGGCAGCGCCGTCCGCCCAGCGGAACGCGTTCAGTGTTTGCGATGTGGGAGTGCGTTGTGTGAAGGTCGCGGCTGGTGTCCGGCGAGTATCGCTACGTGTTTTGTGTGTAAAAGTCGTGGTCATTTTGCGAGAAAGTGCCCAAATAAAGCGGTAGGTAAAAAAGTGCACGAAATCAACGTATCACAGGTTTCGGAGGACTCGGAGGACGAGGATGTTCTGTACGTGAATGTCTTGAAGACGAAGACTGGACATTTGGACACTCAGTGGGTAGAAAGTCTGTGTATTAGCGGTAAGTCCATTCCGTTTAAGTTAGACTGCGGTGCGGATTTAAATATTATAGCTAAATTAGATTTTTATCGTCTCGGATTTATGGAGAACGATTTAAAACCTTGCAATTCGAAAGTGTTTTCTTATACGAGAAATGAACTCCCGATTATCGGCGAAGTGTTTTTATCTGTATCACATAAAAATAACTGTTCTATGCTTAAATTCGCGGTTGTAGATATGAAAGTGCAAAATATTTTAGGCAGGGAAGACTGTGTACGGTTAGGATTCATTAAAAGAGTTGAAGCAATAAATTACGGATTACAGGAATTTTCAGATTTATTTAAGGGTGTTGGAGAGTTACCCGGTGTACATAGAATCGTTGTCGATAAGTCAGTACAACCTGTTATCTGTCCTGCACGAAAAGTCCCGCTAGGTTTGCGAGATAAATTGCGCTTAGAGTTAAACAGAATGGAAGAGTTAGGAATAGTGCGTAAAGTAAACCACCCAACTGAATGGGTGAATCCGATAGTGATAGCAGCTAAGAAAAACGGAGATATCCGAGTATGTTTAGATGCGCGGGTATTGAATCAGGCTGTAAGGCGGGCGCATTTCTCATTGCCTACAGTGAGTGAGATAGCGGTTAAGTTACGGGGCGCGCGGTTCTTTAGCGTGCTGGACGCGCGCTGCGGTTTTTGGATGATGAAGTTGGACGACGCGAGCGCAGACCTGTGTACCTTTAGCACGCCTTTTTCTCGTTATCAATTTCTACGTTTGCCTTACGGAGTTAATTGCGCCCCGGAGATTTTTCATGCGAAAGTGAGGCAGCTTCTAGAAAACTTGGAGGGGGTTGATTCATTTATTGACGATATCGTATGCTGGGGTAGCTCTAAAGAGGAGCACGATAGACGTTTACAGTTGCTTTTGATGCGGGCTAGAGAAGTAGGTATTCGATTTAATAAGGAGAAGTGTAAGTTTGGGGTCAATGAGATAACGTACTTAGGGCACGTGTTTGATGAAAGAGGAATGAGGCCTGATGACAAAAAGGTGAAAGCTATAGTCGACATGCCAGATCCAGAAGATAAAAAATCACTGGAGCGATTCTTGGGCATGGTAAATTATCTGTCTAAATTTATACCTAATTACTCTGAGTCCGTGGCAGTCTTAAGGGGTCTTTTGAAAAAGAGTTCAGAGTGGGTTTGGGACAGAGAACATGTTGAGTCGGTTAGGTTACTGAAAGAGAAACTTTCTTCCGCACCAGTGTTAACATTGTATTCTCATAATCATCCTATAACGCTCTCGGTAGACGCAAGTGCGAGTGCACTGGGGGCAGTGCTGTTGCAGGAAGGGCGGCCGGTAGAATTCGCTTCGCTTACGCTTACAGACACACAGTGTCGTTACGCGCAAATAGAAAAGGAGTTGTTAGCTATAGTATTTTCATGTGAGCGGTTTCACCAGTACATATTTGGTAGAACTGATGTCACGGTGCAGTCAGATCATAAGCCGTTGGAATCAATTTTTAAAAAGCCGCTGGCTTCTGTGCCGTCGCGTTTGCAAAGAATGATGTTGCGTATTCAGAGTTATGATATAAAGGTTATTTATACGCCGGGCAAGTTCATGTATATTGCAGATACGTTATCACGTGCAGCATTACCCGACTTAATGCACGAGCGATTGAACGCGGAGGTTGAGGCTCAGGCGTGTTTTATGATACAACAGGTGCCGTTCAGCGATGAAAAGTTAGTTTTAGTGAGTGAGCACACGGCAATAGATCAGGAGGCCCAATCGTTGGTGGGTTTGATAATGAAGGGCTGGCCTAGATGTAAGTATGAAGTAGAAGAAAATATTCGCAGGTATTGGTCATATCGCGAAAGTTTGCAGTATATTGATGGGGTAATATTTAAAGAAAATTCAGTTTTCATACCGCAAGCGTTAAGAAACGAAATGTTAATTCGCATTCATGAGGGGCACTTAGGGATAGATAAATGTAAGAGGCGCGCACGAGGGGTTTTGTTCTGGCCGGGCATGTCGCGAGACGTGGAGCGCATGGTGCAGAGCTGCAGTACCTGCGCGCTGCACGCGCCCCTCCCGCCCAGGGAGCCCATGATGCCACATCATATTCCAGCAATTCCATGGGCCAAGGTAGGCTCGGATATTTTTGAGTACAGGAAGAAGTATTATTTAATACTAGTAGACTATTTTTCAAATTTTGTTGAAGTCAACGAATTAAATTCGATCACTAGCAAATCGGTTATTAAAGCTATGAAGGAACAGTTTGCCAGGTACGGTATACCTAGTGAGTTAATTACAGATAACGGACCGGCCTACGTTTCAAAGGAGTTTAAAAGCTTTGTTACTAACTGGGAGATAAGACAAGTGACGTCATCGCCGCTGTACGCGCAATCTAACGGGAAGAGTGAACGAGCAGTCAGGACTGTTAAAACGCTGCTAAAGAAATGTATAGATTCTGGACATGACTATTATGTTAGTTTGTTAAATTTCCGTTCTACTCCTAGGGATCATGTAGACTCACCGGCAGAGTTATTAATGGGGAGAAAGCTTAATACGCGTTTACCTATATGTAGGCGATTATTAGAAGAAAGTGTGGATAGAAAAAAGAATTATGAGGCCATTTTAGTGCATCAAAATAATCAAAAAATGATGTATGATAGATCGTCTAGAAACCTCCCTATATTACACGAAAATGATAAGGTGATAGTAGCGGATGGTAGTCAGCGGAAGTGTATGAAAGTCCTGCAAAAAGCTTCAGAGCCGAGGTCATACATACTACAGGACGAGGTAGGTCGCAAATACCGCCGTAATCGTAGGCATGTGGTTCGTAGATTAGGTAGAAACGGCACAGCTGATGAAAGCCCTGCCGGTAGCTGTAGTCTACCTATAGCTACGGCGCCAGTACCGGCGGCGGCGGAACGTACTCAGGGGTCAGTTAGCGCGGGAGACTCGGATTATTCTTAGGACTCTGACGACCTGCCGCCAGGTGTTGGTAAGGAATCTCAATCTAAACATACTGGGGATCCTTTAAAATTTAAACCACCCACAACCAGAAGTAAGGCTAAGTTGGCTGGTTTACTCGCTGATAAACAGAGTAATACAAGAGTTTGGGAACTAAACATAGATTAGAAGAACTTTTTAATTCAATTGTTTTTTAGGATAATGGTAGGTACTTTACTTACGTTCTTAATACCTATGTACTGTTATCTGTTTGTGTAAAAAGTGTAACTGCATGGTTTGTGTAGAATATAAGGTTTTCTAGATGTTATTAGAATTTATAAGCATACCAATTAGTTAATTACATACCTACCTTCTTGCTGAATACCTACTAGTTTAAGGTCGCAGGTCTTTTGACTTTTTGTCGTAGGTAGGTGGGTACATCAGTAAGTACCTATAGCATATTTGCTAAGGTTTGTTATTGTTAGTTAAATTAAATTGTATTATAGGTACCTTACCTACTTGTGTCATATAGGTAACATTTTAATTTGCTTAACTGTTTTGGTTCAGACCAATTAGATTACTTAAAATACTGTTATGCTTAAGTTTAAGTTTATAAGGGGAAAGATGTAGTATATTTTATATGTAGGTACTTTTATAACAGTACTTGTATGCTACCTTCACTGGAAATAAATTAGTGTTCAATCAGCAAGCTGTGTTTTACTACATATGTGACGTTGGTTTGCCCGCAATCTTCCGGCGCGCCGCCCACTTCCCGATAGCTAATTCTCAGGATATTATAAAATAACGAACCTGAATTCACTGTGGTACAGTCAGGCATAAAGAGTTTAGTGCAGCTAGGGCTTATTAGTAAATGCCACCGCATCCTGCCGTGATGCAGCAATAAATGTAGGAAATCACGTCGTACGTGGGATTAAAACAAGATCTGCTGCGAGTAAAATAGCGTCAGCTGATTTCATCATCATCGGTAGCCAACAGACGTTCATTGTTAGACATAAGCCTCCCCTAAAGAGTGTCATGACGAGCCTTCACAGTCCAACGACTCCTACGACCGCTTTAATGTCATCGGTTCATCGATCATCGTTTGGGATAGTAACTATTAATTTAACGCAAATGCAAAGAGCCTTAGCAATCACGAGTTTTGTTACGCCTATATTTTCCGCTTGCACACGCAAACTAACCCGTTTAGCAACTATTACCCACCTTACAACTGACCCGTTTCTAACGTTTGACCCTAGTCTTGAAATTGTATAGGTCTATACAATATAAGCGGTATCCAAGCGGTAGCAATTCATCAGACAGCTACATCCTATTTAGGTAACCAATTTTGTGACGCATAATAAACTTTTTTCTATTTTATTTCAACAAGTTTTGAGTAAGTTAAAAATGTAGTAGGTATTGTTAAACTTATTCAAAACAGGTGTTTGACAAATAATGTAATTAATTTTATTAAAAAATATGTACATAATTATTAATTACATTACATTACAAAATATACAAAATACATAATCAAACAGTTGAGCCTTCTAAAAACCGTTACAAACGATCTATATATAGCTCAACTGATCCGAATCACCACCAGACGGAAACGTTCCCAACATGCTGGCTGCATTGCCACGTAAAATGGCAATGCTGATACGCTGAGCGACGCGTGATCCAAAGGCTGGTTCATATCTGGCTCAACTAATAATTGAATTCTTCTCTTAGAATTTTACTTGGAAACTTTTTTAATTATTAATACAATTATTTTGAGAAATAAAATTATACCGATTCCACGTACCTAGGCGGTATAATCGCTTGTATCTGTATAAACCTTTAAAATTTCACCCGTAAAGCATGGCCCATTCCCTTGACCTTTGGGAAAATAGCGGCGATTTATGAGACTGATATAACGCTTGTGACTTCGCTCGTAGGGTAAACTAATACCTACCTTGCCTACTAAAAGCCTTTGTGTCGAGCCGGGTCATTTATTTTACCACCAAAGTGGTATATTTAAATCAGACGTTGCTTTACGACTATTACGTATAATTTTTTTTATGCTCACAACTTCACAAGTGAAAAAACAGTCAAGTGGTTTGCCTGATGTTAAGTGTGATGCATGTAGTGTCACTTCAAATTCTACATGTCACTGCACTGCGCTCTTCACCTGAGATATAGCTGGTAATTTTCACTTGCTACAGCACCTTCCAAAGGCCTAAGGCTCCAGAGGCCTTTGCCCAACAATGGGATAACCTATAGCCATATAAAATTAAAACAATCTAAAAAAAAAAGCTTTTTGAACGTACTAATTACATAAATAAATGAATAAGCTATTCATTATTAAGAGCCCTATCCTTGACAATCCTTGAATTTTCTTGTAGCCCGTGAAGTTTCGAACACTATTGTGGCTCGTGTGTTGAAGATATTTTAACTAAAATAAAAATAAATAAAAGCTTTATCCCTTAAAATTTAAGCCAACAGAGCAAATATTAATTAACTCAAGACATAACTGATTAAAAAAATAATTTGTAACGCACGTTTCGTAAAATGAGCAATTCCAGTCAACTTTCGATCATTTTTTCTATGAAATAACAAAGTCTAACATATTTCCAAAAATGCAATTATGATAATCACAGTTTAAAAATTTAAGTGAATAGAGAAAAATACAGCATGTTAGTTCAATATTTTTGAAAAAAGACGGTCTAAAAAACGCGTACTTTTCCCAATTTTACGCTTGTTATATTAAAGTAAGGAGTTTACAATAAAAATACACCTACTTAATTTAAGTTTAAGTTTTTATTAAATAAATACAACGAAGAAAATAGTTTAATAGCATTGACTTTTTTTAATACGAATTTTTTAAAATCACACCTTAGCGCACTTATAATCATATCGATCGAAGCAGCGACTCTCAAACCGCGCTGAGCGCTTATGGAGGGAGGACGTATCGCTCCTCGTCGCGCGCGCTATTACTTCTACTATATAAAGATACATTAACGCGAACTTCATGAATTATATCGCTAAATCTTGGAAAGGCCTTAGGTTAAGATTATAAATGTAAATATTAAGTATGTATAATAATAATTATTATAATATAGTATGAGAAAACATTGTCAAAAATACCCAGAACACCCGGAACAAATATTTTCAGATTGTACAAACATTTGTTCCAAGGCAGGAATCGAACCCGCAACCTCCTGCGTCGCAGGCGGACCTTCGCCCGCTGCACCACATCGGTCTTCATCGGTCAATAAAGAAATAACAATAATATAAATACAAATTGCTATTACGATTATTATAAATGGAATTCACATGAATCTATAATACACATAAACTAATCCACTTATAGTTTGAAACTAAGTTGAAGTTCTAATTAGGCTGGAATAGCTAAAGTTACCAACAAAGTTAGACAGATAGTTAGCCGCTAGATGCAACACTAAACATAATTAATAGAGAGGTAAGTTTGAGTTTGAAACTGCAACACAATTACGACCAAATTGGAGCAGTGGGCGAGTGCCCGGCAAGGTTCGTATGAGTCAGTGACCACTCTTTGGTGACAGAGTTTTAGACCATCCAAAGGCCTCTGTCATGGCCAAACAACTTTGAAAAAGCCAGGACCGACTGCTTTATGTCGTAGCACGGAAGCGCTCAGTTGAAATTATCACTGGCGGTCACCCATCCAAATGGTGACTACGCAGAACAGTGCGTTCGTAGCTTAGTCAGCTATGTCACGAGTGCCCGGTTAAGAGGCGAGAGGTTGCGGGTTCGATACCTGCTACGAAACAAAATGTTTGCATGATCTGCAGCACTGATTTCCTGACTATGTTTTTAAAAAAATACTTAAATCAAAAGTGTCAGTTGGACAGTGTCCCAATATATTTTGTCCGAATCGACAGCCAGACTTTTTTTCATCGTTTAAGAGCACTGGCATTGCCCATATTTTTATACATTTTTTTTGGTTAATTTAACCAAACGATTGGATCAATCGAGCATAAAATCATGTTTTGTACTTGCTACAGCTTATATTTTATCAGCTTGACCCTGTGACCTAAGAAACCGAAATTACTTATGCTACTTTTATCCGTCTGTCATGGTAGGTGAAGTCACGGTTTTAGCTAATAGCTGTGCTAGTAGGTATCTAATAATAATTTCCTGAAACATGCAACCTGTCTAGATTCTCAGCTCTGGCAACATGCCGAAACCGGAATTTACATTGAACCTCTAACCGTAGCGTGGTGCCAATGTTGACGTACGATCCCATGGTTTCTAAAGCCGTGTGTCCACTAGACGAGATTTTTTTAAGGCAAATGCTGCATTGGGTTGTCGCTTATCGCTATCTTATCTTGGTAAACTATTAGAAAGACTGAAAGAATGTGACCGGAATAACTCTACCAGACTGCAGTGCAGTTACATATATACATTTTTTTTTTACTGATTAACTGTAACGAAAAAGACTACAAAAAGAAAAAACTTGTTAAAAAAACAAAAAACCTACACTATGTTTAGAATATTTTCTACTTGTAGTAACAAATCAAAAATATTCTAAACACAGTGGTCAAAACTTCAACCAAGCAAAAAAAAAAATTACGTTCCGCCCGCTTACTTCCGCGATTATGCTGACCCTAAAGATCAAAAAAACAATTATGCAATGACCATTTATTATTGTGTAATGCTATTTGGTCTACTGTTAACAACCAGAACGCCATGCAGTGTTTTTTTAATTTTTTGACTCCACCTAATATTAGACTTGTAGTTTAACAGACATTGGCAGAATTATGACGAATGCGTGACGATTCTGCGTTACCTACGCAGAATCTGTAAATAAAGAAGTGAAGTGACTTGTAATTTAGATTGTCCTAGATTTCAATAGCTTTTAGTTCATTTAAAGTGCCACTTATCATTACGATTTAAAGTACATTCCGCGTTGATCGCAATATCTCACAAATTACATAAATGTGCACGTTTTATATTACAACACCTGACAATGGTATAGGTATCAATTTTGTTCTCTACTATTAAAGCCGTGACAGAGGCCTTTGGGCGGCCTAAAAACCACTCACCAGGTTGGCCACTAACTCATACGAACTCGCATCTTTTATATTAAAAAATTACTATGTTCCTTATTTCAGTTCATTGTAACGAGACGGCTACAATTTTAGTGCTCTAAAGTAAAATTAACTTTAATAGCACAACATAACCGATACCATTTAAGTATTGTAAACGATCACAGTTCATAATAATAACTATTCCAGAAGTTAAAACGTCGATCGTGGTTGATTGGACCTTGGATCTAACCGTTATCGAATTCTTTTCATTAAAACGTAGTTAAAGATCTTTCATTACTAGAGTTTAAAGCTTTGATTACAGTCTATTTTTAGGCCGAATTTAAAGCCGAAAATTAACTCTATATATCAAAAAACAATTATGCAATGCAGGCAAATCTACACACTGGCACAGAACAGATACTACGTAACACTGGCGTAATTTGAGGCACTATTTTTCTGTTTTTCAACTAAAGTGTCAGATGATGGCATGACAGTATATAAACTCAAGGACTTCATTACCATTTAAAAATCTCTTTTCCTTCTTAACCGTTATGCTCTTGGCAGAGCGGTCGTGGTCATCTGGAAGTGTTTTTGTTAGGGGCTGATGTGATTCGCTATAATCACAATATCTCGCCATTTTATTGCTAAAAAATCCGACGACAGCTGGACGATACGTTTTTCGATATTGGCTCTCAGTGGATAAACGCACTCACACCACGACTAAATAAATAGGTAGTCTCATAAACTGTATTCTAATCATAGTGAAATAATGTAAGGTCTGTAGGCTTAGGTTTATCTCAAACTTTGTTGAACTAGCTTGTTTAACCTCAACTTATGTCACACTTTGAGCTATTTTCAACCTATAACTCTGGCTGGTAACCGAATTAATCGAAAGTACGGTAGCTCTACACAAACATCAACTCTACTCGTGAGTTGACCTCCAAACTTGTGAATGACTGTGGGATACTGCATAATCTCACCAACCTCGAGGCAAAATTGATTCACACCATTGTTTTAAGAAATATTTTGAGTTATCGTTTCATTACTTCGCTTCGGACTAAGGTTTAGCTTTTAATAAAACGACGGTCAAAGCTTTTGTGCGGGTTTTATTAGCCAGCAGTGAAATTTGAGCACCTATCGCCTAAGCGTATAGCTAACGGTACTTTTTTGGCGTCTGTAAACAAAAATATACTCGGGCAGCTAGATGCTCAAATGATAGTAGCTCGTATACCATCGGTCTTTATGGCTCTTTTATTTTTAAAGAATAGTGTAAAATCTAGTCGCGACTCGCGACCAATTATTTGCACTATATTATGCGTGAGCACTTTACTTGTAGTCGTGGTATACTTGTTGTATAATAGTAACACAGTCTTAAGGCGATGAAACTAGCAATTACAAAGTAATTAAAGAGAAATAATAGGGCAGTTTAGCTTTATTATTTTGAGGTAACACATTACACAATAATTATTATACTTTTACTTCTCTACTTATGGATATCACTCCTTTATTCGTTTGCATAAAAGCTTTATATAGCTTAAAAACGAGAGTCTGCCATTAAATTGCCTAGAACATAGTGTTATTTTACAAAGTGGTTTATAATGTCTAGTGATTATGAATACTAGGGTTAAAGATTTTCAGACGACACTGCAGGAGTTTTTTTAGTAGCATCTTTTCCACGCATTGAATTTCTTTTTCTTATGTACACATGCAAGCCAGGAACAATACTAGTCTATTTTTAAACCGAGGCCTGTAATAAATAGTCTTAAAAGCAAACGGTTCTTATTTATCTGTGAATTAATCAAGGCGAAACCATTTGTTTTGCGCCTCCAATAGCGAACAATCAATTTGGCACACCCTCTGCCAGCATTGTTTAGGCTTTTTGGAAGAACTAAAGCACAGCCCTAGGACGGACGAATTTTAAAATGTGCTGTATCGAAGGACATGGTAAAATTCTACTTCTAGAATGTTCAGCGGGAAGATAAGGTTAAAATTGAGGGTTTGAGGTTAATTTTAGCAGCGGAATTTTTACTCTCCTAAATGTTAAGAATAAACAAACACGAGATGCCTCATAACGGTTATTAAATCGTAAATTTTAGTGAAATATTATAAATCGATGTCGATAAAATCGCAAAGTCTCTTGCAAAATGGCAACTACTTATCAACCTTCTTTATCAATTTTTCTTGTCAAACACGACAAAATAAAACCTACATAAAATGTACGTTCTATTTTTACTTTCCGTGGCCCTAATCTTACGTATCATATTTATTATGGAGATACGTTATAAGATTTTGTACAGTGCCTTTGGAACCAAAATATAGTTTAGTCGTTGTTCAACTACAGTAACGATAAATTATACATAATATTGTCATTTTTAAGTAATAGGTATTCAAAATAGGTACTTACTCGTAATAATTATATTGGCGTTGGTGTCTCAAATGTTGACTGCGTATCCATTTCATGCCGGCAGTAATTTGTCAGTCTCCGCTTTCTCGGAAACAGTATTTAAGCCGCGGTCATGTTTCATTTCACAGCGGAATAATTAAAGTAATATCTATGTATCTATAAATAATTGAAGTAATTATAGAGGCTCTGAAATACTGATCCACACTCGAAATACTTGCAAAAATTTCGCACGGTTCTAGATTTTGCAGTGATTTTTGCAGTGTAGACCAGGTGGTTTACAGTGTTATTTGACTGATATTTATTTTATTCAATACAAGGTACCGTACAAGGTAAGTATTATAAGATTTAGTAACATCCTTCAGAAGAAGATCGTAGGAAAAGACTGCAAAGATAGGAATTGTCAATATACAAGTCTTGAATCCTTCACACAATTAACTTTACAGTGGTTAATGTAAAATGTTCTATAGACGTTTGGTAAAATAATTCAGAATGGACGCTATTATTTAACAATTTAAAATTGTGGAAGGTATAATGAAGGCATTAATAATGAATATAACTTTCATTTTTGTTTGAATTCTATCCGTTTTCTAGTCAGTGACCTCATAATATAGTTTTGAAGGCCAAAGGCCAGGCTGTTGAAGAGAAACACTAAAATTACTTAATCAATACTTATGTCTCACAACATCATAAGAAGCAGTATTTGTAGCAGACAATCGATGTGGCGTGGCGGGCGATGTTCCACCTGCGATAGACAGGCGGACAAGAGGTTGCGGGTTTAATTCCCGCCTTGGGCCAAATATTTGTACCATCTGCAAATATTTGTTCCGGGTGTTTTGGGTATTTTCTATGTATAATAAAAAGTATCTATGTACGTACCTGTTGATCTGCGTGGTACTACCCAGCAGAGCCACCACGTTAGAATCCGATCATTTATATCTTAAAAGAATGTATAGGTCGCACAGCGGATTTAGGCTTCCGTGAAGTGGCCGTTTGTGATGCGCAAAGACAATTTAGTTTGAAAAAGGTCCATTGCGCATCGAAACGGCTAATTTCACTACGGCCGAGATCCGTTGTGAGACCTATACGTTAGACGTACATAGTGTACGTATGCCGTTTATTGCTGTACGTTCGTCAGGTACTGAGAAAATCGACTTAGCTAGTGGCTCTGCCAGGAAGGATGCTTCCTAGCAGAGCCACCTTGGATTATGTATTTAGGAAAGATAAACGCTACTGTGTTTAAGCAAAAACTGTTGTACGTATTGTGTTTAGTATGTACGTGTTGAAAAATATCATTATTATGCAGTGCAGTGCAGTTAATTTAAGTCAGCAAAACACACGCTGGCAAAATGAGTTAGAAAAGGTTTGTATAGTTTAAATCAGATATAAAAACGTACATTCTTTTTAAGTTATAAATGATCGGATTCTAACGTGGTGGCTCTGCTGGGTAGTACCACGCCAGCATTATTATTAATATTATTCATTTATAGCTCTTCCTCGTTTTGTAGAGAAAGAGTCATAATCATGGCCAGCCTTCTAATGTTTTTATTGTCGGGACACTGCTCTACTCTCAAGCGATAATATAATTCACCACGCCATCCAGTTCATTGTGGATTGGTGGATAATATTATGTATCTTGGGTGTCTAATTCTTGGACTTGCCGGTTTCTTTACCATCCTTCACCGTTTGGGAGCACTGGTATTGTGTATTAATTTATCGCGTAGAAAATTTCATTGGCACCAACTGGTTTTGAACCTACAATCGTAAGATTGAAAGGTGGAATTACTACCACTAGACCACCAGTGAGAGTCACAGAAATGGCGCAAGACATGATAATCCATTATTTTGTAATTCAAAAATTCTAAATCTTTCGTTGTGGCATTCTATTGATAAAAATTCTAGGGATGAAAAGAGAAGCCCTCTCTTTGCGGGGTATCTAGTATTACGTCTGCCAGAGGATGATAATTATACCTACAAAATGAGTAGTTTTTAATTGTCATTAGATTACTTTCCCGTTTCTTCAGAAACAGTGATTGCGACTTGCGACCATTGCGATTATCATTACAGCACATTTCCTCTAAGGAAATGATTTAATCACTTTGGGGCCTCAATCTTATCACGCTGGTATACTATTATGGAGATTATGTACCTCAGAGGGAGAACACTAGAGCACGCATTGTTGTACCTAATCTGCTATGAACGTATGCTCTGCCACTTGTATGAACGGAAGACTGCGTGCGTTTTTTTTAATATAGCACTGTCTTGGTACATAATAAGTAAGTAGGTACTTTGGGTATATAATTAGTCAAAACTATATTAGTCTTACTAGCAGTCCGTCCCAGCTTTGCGCGGGTGCAATTAAACCGCACCCGTGCAAAGCCGGGGCTGGTCGTTAGTAATAAACATAGCCTGTTTACTCAGGGATAATGTATCATTCGAATGGTGAAAGAATTTACGAAATCGAACCTGTAATTTTTGAGTTTATTCGTAACAAACAAAAATACAAACATACTAAACTTTCCTCTTATAATACTATTAGTAATTAGTATTATTTAGTACAGATATAAAATTTTTGTGTGTTAATTATCCTTCGTATTCCTGCATAATATGTATTTTTTTTTTAATTGTAACTGTATAAACAAACAGTGTAATCCTACTCGTAGTTCTGACTGACTATGATTCCTTGTATCGTAAATCAAAATGTCACCATGTTTGCGATTTACCTAGTGAAGTACAATGCCTCTTAAGTAGTTCTTAAGAGTATCATTCAGTTTATGTTTAGTTTCTCATTTTCTTGTTTACTTATAACCAAAAACATTACATAATGTCGTAATTTACGTAAACTCCAAGGCAAAAAACGCAAAAAGGTTCTACCAACTTTCTTGGTAAATCGTTCTGACATAAGTTTGCAATACTGATCTTATTTAAAAAAAACAACTTAGTTCATGAAATACTTTGAAATACGTAATAAATGTGATTTTGTAGATGATAAGTTAATTATAGACTCAAGCACGCTATCTAGCTCTAAAATCTTAATTTTTAATTGGTCAAAGGAGACATTTTCAAAGGGTATGGTTGTCGGTTCGAAGAGCAATTAAATTGAAGCCGATAAAATTATTTAGCGGCGCACATAAATTTTTGAGTACATCTTACGATAGTCATGTGCAAAAGCTACCTCCGGTATTACGAACTTTCATAGACTACGGTAACTGCTAACCATCAGATCGCTGCTTGACCGTAGGTGTATAAAAAACCTTGTCCACCTTAGTAGTCCATCCGCAGACTGAATAAATCTGTACACTAATGAACCAGTTTCACCGTGACTGTACATAATGGTTCAGATGGGTTAGCATCAGTTTTAACTTAAAAAGAAACCTAAGTTTATTGAAGTTACTGTTGGTTTATCTGCTTTTACTGAGGTATCTATAAGGCCGAAATACATCGATGTCATCTAAAATGATGCAGAGGCAATTTCGTCGACATTATGACGTTAACGATAACGTGTCGTATCGCGTTTATATGTTTCGGGACTTAAAGCTAAGCTTGCGGGTAAGTGGTTGGTCAATTTAAATTCTCACTGCAGGATAAATAATAACATTATCTGCAAACATTGTTATCCCTATCGACTCTCGTGCTTTATGATACTCATAGCTTTTGATACATATCATCAAAATTCCGCGTTAGCTTACTGCTGATACATACGACACAGAAAATGTGTGATTGTGAAGTGTTTTAATATATGTTGGACGATATCTTAATTTGCGTCTGACTTGCAACACGAAGACCCTTCGTGGATAATTAAATTAAAATCCTTTTCTATATCTATTGTCGCCATAAAGTCGCCATCTATGTTCATTCACATTTAAATTACAAAGACAGACTATACTTTATCAGGACACTAAAATAGCAGTTTTATTATGCACGAGGGGGAAAAACTGGTGCTATGTTCCAGGTCAAAGGTTACTTCATCTCACGTTCCTGATCCAAGGGATGTCTCAATGGGGCTGACATTGATTTATGTCCCATACAGTATACGATACAGACTTATTCCGGTACAGTCGCGTTCATAATGCAGTTATACCATAAAGTCAAAACCCCTAAACATATGGTATAAAAATGAATTGCTGTGCGTTAGTCTCGCAAAAACTTGAGAACGGCTGGACCGATTTGGCTAATTTTGGTCTTGAAATGTTTGCAAAAATTCAGGGAAGGTTTGGAAAGGTTGATGGTTGAGGTGAGAAAATATACAGGGTGTAAAAATTGACTAAAGAAAAATAAGAGAAACCGCGCCGGGTCTACTAGTATTGTATAAATCCACACATTTCCTATTTGAAATAATTTGTTGTAACGGTTTTCGCTGAGTGACTGCCCCGGGGCGCCATAGGCATCGTATCAAGTCATCGTCTTTTGTTTTTTTCTGGAGCAAAGCGATGCCTGTATGATGTTGAACAACTACAGTGACGATCACTGTAGTTGTTCAATATTTTTTGTAAGAAACCTTTTAATAAACATCGTTCCAGCTTAAAATAAAGATTTACAAATAATACGAGATACCACACGAGATCTTTTTCTGAAAATATAACTTCACTTATGAACATGATTGTACTAGTACCAAACTAGTACCACCCACGGTCGTTTGAAATTAGTTTACTAGCGGACTTACTGACTTAGTGCTTGTCTCTACGACTGAACTAAAACTCGTATACAGAGTAATTTTTTTAAATGGGACAGTATGGGGAAATCCGAATCTAAAGGAGATAGAGAAAAAGTGTCTAAGGAGACATTAGGTGTTTTTTTATGTAAACAAATTTGGCTCGTTCAAATTTGTGGTCAAGCGTGAGTTGTTCTTAAAAAATTATAAAGTTGGTCAATTTTTTTTTTGACGCGGATCGACTCTGTTTCATGCAAGAGTAATTTCATTGTTTGGAAAGAAAAAAATCTGAACAGCAGAAGTTGGTCAAATTTAATGAAAACTAATCTTCATACAGTTGGTTTATTACTTGAGTAAATGTTCGATGTGGCCGCCGTCTTGTCTTATGCAGGTACGAGCACGCTTCAAGACACTTCTAGTTGCATTTAACACAGACTTATGGTGAATTGTGTTTAAAGTGTTGTAAACAGCATCTTTTAATTCTTGTACGGAGTTGTATCGGGATACATAAATTCGACCCTTAAGGTAACCCCATAAGAAAAAATCTAATGGCGTTAAGTCGGGCGATCGTGGGGGCCACTTTATCGGCCCATATGTACCCATCCAACGGTTTGGAAACTGCTCGTCCAAACATAGTTTACTTGCCCTACTGTTGTGGGCTGGTGCACCATCTTGTTGGTAGATTATCTTACCAAAGTTCCTTAAGCTAATAGTCTCATCCACTAAATCTGCAGCCATGTTCAATATTTCCTGATATTTTTCACTATTTAGCGTTCCTTGGTAAATTTTGATAGCAAAAATTCTGTTATGTAATATCGCACACCAACAATTAAAAGAAAATCGGATTTGGTTGTGGGTTTCTGTAGTTCTTAGCGGATTTATTTTTGACCAGTAATGGTTATTTCTCCTGTTGTACATGCCATTGTTCGAAAAGTTGCATTCATCAGTCCAAATAATAAAATTAGGAAAACATCTATTTCTAATAGTCTGAGCCACATACCAATTACAGAAATGTAACCTGCGGTCTTTATCTCCAGGTAGTAACGCTTGTACAAGTCGACCTTCTATGTAACACTTGTATTTATGAGCCTTCAATATCTTCCTTACAGTTGATTTATGAATACCGATAGTTTCAGCTGCTTCCCGTAACGAAGCTTTTGGGTATGCTTCAAAATATCCCAATACGGCAATAGTTATAAACTCACTATTGACTATTGTCGGCCTTTTACGCTTAGGCTTGAAACAGCCTTCCTGTCTTAGGTTCTTTATAAAACTATCAAATATCTTGCGATTCGGTACTACACGGTCAGGATAGCGTTCTTGATACCACTTAAGTGCATTATCTCTACTGCGATAATTAAGAAAATACGCCTCAATCAAATCAACTTTATGTGAATTAGTTAACGCCATGATGAATAAAATTACAAGCATGAACTGATTGGAAACAAAATCACAGCTGCAGAAATAACTTACGTTCCAAATTTGAATTCTTTTTTTTATAATTTCAAGACTATCGGTTGCCATGATGTTTACGAAGATTAAAAAAAATGTTCTTCTCTTGAATCATCTGGAGCTCTTATCGATTATCAAAATTTAAAAATGGAATAATTTTAAATATTTTTTTACACGCCTAGGCACTTGTAACAATATTAAAAGGCGAATACTGCAACTGTATGACGATTAGTTTTCAGTAAATTTGACCAACTTCTGCTGTTCAAATTTTTTTCTTTCCAAACAATGAAATAATCCTTACATGAAACAGAGTCGATCCGCGTCAAAAAAAAAATTGACCAACTTTATCATTTTTTAAGAACAACTCACGCTTGACCACAAATTTGAACGAGCCAAATTTGTTTACATAAAAAAACACCTAATGTCTCCTTACACTTTTCCTCTATCTCCTTTAGATTCGGATTTCCCCATACTGTCCCATTTAAAAAAATCACTCTGTATAGCATAGCTAGGTTGCCTGAGACAAACTATAATTTCAACTAGTCTTAGCAACAAACGCATCAAGCTATAGCGTAGTATAGCGTGATCACAATTCGGGTGATTGACCGCTAGTAGCATTTGTAATTTGAGACAATTGTTTTTTTGCCAGGACCTGCATTTGTAGTTGATAAATGGTTTCACTGTAATAGATCAGTGAGGAGAGCTTTGCAAAGATCGAAAATAGATCCGTCAGAGCTGCAACACGAGGTTACAGCAATGCAAAAGGCGTTTCATAGTACCTATTAAATAGTTGTGTATGTATACATCATGATAGAAAAGAGACACAATACCTACTTTGATTTGTACACAATATATGAGTACAATATAAAACTGTGTCGTAGAGAAGACAAAAAAATATCGTGTTGGATTTTTTTTTTCTTTTTATAAGAATAAGAATAAGAATAAGAATTTATATCAACAAAAAAATCCAAGAATAAGAATAAGAACATCCGATCAAAATAGTTTCAGTGTCACAAATTCTTCGTGGCGCTACACTTCGCTTGTCAAGCCAAATCATGTCAAGTATGTTTCGCCCAGTAATTTCACTTGCTATCTTCACCTTCAAACCTAAGCTCATGGCTGCACAATGCACATCACTGCTTGGAGCAAAAATTTGGACTTCTATTAAATAATCCTAAAAGCAGGTAAAGTGTTTTGTTACACATAAATATCTCGTAGTTGACAATTACTTACCTAGTACATACCTTGCATGGTTTTGCAACAGTAATAATGCACTGTTTCAAAACTTAGGAGGTAATTTTGTGTTACAAATGTCACTTGATGTGAAATTTTTAATCGTAAATTGATGAGTCTATGGCTAATTTGTCAACTGGCTCAGTATGTCGATTTCCATGTTGCAAAGTGACAGCAATGCGTTTACTATGCAATTAGAACGCGGGGACCGCTTTTGTTTTAACTCGAATATAATTTAATTAATTTGACCCCGGTTAGTTCGGTTCTCTCTAGTCTAGAGTATTTCTATAGCTCGTTTGATTCTCGCGGGAAATGTAACGCCTAGGAATGTAAACCTTCCTCTGTGTTGTTTTTTTTATTACATTCATTAAAAAAATCCAGAAAAGCTAGTTTAGACAAGAAACTGGACAAAACTCACTTATTATCTCCCCAAAGCGTTTTTACAACTACTTTAGTAGTCGCATTAACTAGCATGGGTGAAATAAAATGTTTTATCATGGCAGTGAAATCCAAGATTAATATCCTTGTAGAAACATGGTGGAAAGTAGAATGTAACTAGTTCTAAGCAGTAGATGGATTGCAAATACAGCCTGCAAAGCTTTAGCGCAGAATTTACGATTTTTTTCTGCATTGTTTGAAA
Organism: Colostygia pectinataria; assembly: GCA_951394395.1. Classification (NCBI taxonomy): domain Eukaryota; kingdom Metazoa; phylum Arthropoda; class Insecta; order Lepidoptera; family Geometridae; genus Colostygia; species Colostygia pectinataria. Next base: position 4,797,675 of record OX596368.1, on the reverse strand, counting down.
GTTTTTGGGTGTAAACAATTGTCTCTATACATTTTTCTTCTTTTATAACAGTATGTTTACCTAAGTACAAAAAGTACTTAGGGTCTTATACTTATGGTCTTATTATAAGTGGTTTGTCTCTGAGTTCGTAGTTACTACGTAGAAAACACTTACCCTACGTGTAATGTAAATACTCTTAAAATGAAAAGTACAGGTTTACTGCTGAAGTTAGGTACACCAGATGTTCTATTCTTGCAGACAAAAGCGATTTAAGTACAGTTCTGCGAGATCACCATTTGGATGGGTGCTCACCAGTAACAATTTCAACAGACCACTTCCGTGCTTAAGAGGGCACGAAAACCTGTCGGTCCCAGCTTTATCAAAGTTGTTAAGCCATTACGGAGGCCTTAAGACCGATATGAACTTGTAACCGGAGTTGGCCACAGACTCATACTTCAAGAGTAGACCCTGAGGCTTAGCAGGATGATGTGCTTTATCGACGGTGAAACGAGTTTTTAATCAAGAGATACATTCGCAATACCATAATTATGGATTTCCTCATAAATTTATTACTTTTTTCAACGATTAGTATTTCTATATCGTAGCTCGCTATTTTGTAAACCCAAACAAGTTACCGAGTGGATATAATTATCTTAATTTATATTAATTAAACCTGATCTTAGACGAGTAAGGTCTAAACTTCACGATCAGTTCTTCGGTGACTATTCGTTATCTCACTCTAACTACTTAATCTGAAGCTCATCTTAACTTGTTTATTATAATCACACGACTTGATCTTAGCAGGTTTGTTTACACTGAGTGAGCACTGGCGTCAGTCAATTTGCAAGTTATTGCCATAAACTGAGCTAGTAGTGACTCTACTGACTGTGTTTTTTGTCCGCTGGAATACTGGTAACGTCTAAACAGCACCAGAGCGGTGGCTAAAGTAACTTAAATGATAAACGAAAGTTATCTTAAGCCCTCTGCCATGTGATAACTATTTGGATGGGTGACTACAAGTGGAAATTTTGAATGATCGCTAACGTGCTTTGAAAAGCACGTTAAGCTTTCGGTCCCGATTTTTTACAAATTGTTAGGACATAGCGGAAGCCTTCACGCAGTCTTTTAACTACGTCACCAGAGTGGCCACTGACTCATACGAACTTACTTTTATCAGAGCGACTATGAGTTAGTACTGGCGCCAGTCACTGAGTCAATGCAAGTAGCCTTAGCCACAACATAGGAGAGTGAATCTTGACCTACGCTGGCATAGTGCTCTGGATCCCATCCGACTTGCGTGAGTGTTGCAATAAAATTACGAACGAGTTAGTATAGCCGGATATTTCGAAAATTGCATGGAACATTATCGTTCTTCATCTCGCGTCACGAGGTTTTCACATCATTTGAGAATTTATTGAGAAAGCTACTGTTAGGTAAAATCTGTCATTATCTGACAATTATGACGATGAAAAATAAGGTTATCTGTATACAAAAAGCTAAAGTGCTTATACAGGTATATTTATATACATATGTTGATCAATTTGATGTATTTTGACCGAACGCTGTGTAGTGTATGACTTTGCGAAATAGCCGGACTAATAATATCTATTGCGTTTTACTGACTGGCAATAAACGCAATGCACTCAGTTGTAGAAAAATGTCGAAAGAGTTAGGGATGCACTATATAGTAGTATAGTAGTAGTAGTAGTCGATTTTTTTAAAATATAATATGAACGGGTTATTTACCACTTGTTTTACTGAGTATTCGCCAATCAACGAAGGTTGCGGGAGGTGCTTATGAAAAAGAGCTTCAACTAGCTTTGAAACGTCAGCAAAAATTATAATAAAATAAATTCAAAATAAAGAAACCCCTATCTGAAGTTTGCTTCTAAAGAAGAGAAAAAACCTGCCTGACTGGGCATTGAACTAATAGCCTCTTGCATTTGACATGAATGAAAAAGGAACAGTATCAGTAGAATAGAATAGAATAATCAGTATTAATTAGTATCAGTATTTAATAAGTAGTTTTTTCATTTTTTTTTTATTACAGTATTTGTATCCATAAATACAAACTATATATAACACCCCTCTTTTTCACCGAGGGTTAAAAACAAGTGGTTCTTATATTAACATCAAGCCGTTCGTTTATATTAGTTAGTGAAAATAATTAAATTAAACATAAATTAACCGGACATCTTACAGCTCTATTTATATCAGATGCGCGATTAGGAAGTTTACTTTTACTAGTTGCGTTCCAGCTGCGCACGCGATCACTTTCAACACACTTTCAGCTACTGTGCGCACACGACAAAACTTTTTTTATAAACACAGCGAAAGAATGAAACGAAATCTATTGAAAGTAAAAGTGTATATACAAATATCTTAATGTTGTTTATAAATGTTTTAAGAAATTTATAGAGTTTTCCGTTTTTTTTTAGATTCTAGAATTTTTTAATTTAAAAAAATCAAACAAATATTTTTGCTCACTCACTTTTGCTTTTTCATAACTCGGCATTTTGCTTTAAAAGTCAAGTACGACTATACACTGCAACGCACACTAATCAGCATCGTAACGCCAGCGCCCACGGTGCTCCCAAAAAACATGAGACAAGCCGTGACAGCATGATGCTAGCGGCGCGGTCAGCCGGTACCAATTTGTCTGCCTTCAATGGCAAAATTTCGTCCCACTTACATTAATTTATTCTGTCAGCTAGTTTACATTTAATATTGAGCTGCATCATTCGTTCTAAATAGTATAACATAACCATTACTCACGACGAATGATGCAAATCAAGTTTGTTGATTGCGAGATCGGAAATAGTCGGAGAGACTGGTTGGGGTCAATCCGCCTAGCTAGAGTATTTCTTGTGATCTATTAAAAATGAATAGCGGAGGTTACAGTATCATTTTACAACCGATGAAATACTCAGCTTTTAGAGCACTGGTCCTGGCACTAATATCTGTTCTGTTGCACTGGTGCTCTAGCGGTAGTGACCCGACCCTGCCTTCCGATCCCAAGGTCGCGGGTTTGTAACAAGTCGCGCACCAATGGTTTTTTTGTTCGAAAAATTATGTGTACCAGTGCAATAAAGAGCTTTCATGAACTTTTTTTTTTGAGACTTTTTGTCCACAAATGCCGCTGCTAATTCGATTGTAAGGGGATTTGCGGACAAAAAGTGCGGAAATCCACTTCGCAGGGGATTTATTAAGAGGATTTCTGGAGATGCTTTCATACAGTCAAGGAAAACATCTGGGCGAAGCCATCAGGTTCAAGAACTAAAAGCTCAAAAAAAAACATGCGCAATCCACCAAAAAAAAAACGTCTCGGCCGACTTTTATTCGCATGTGCCCCAATAAACTTTAAGAAAAACGCCTCAGTTATTTGGTTAGCATAGAGGTATGGTTATTCAATTAATGCTAATGATCTCTATACTCTACTATAAAAGCATTTCTTTAGAAGCTTGTTTAAATTGTTCATACTTCGTTAGTATGCTCTTAACATTTGACATTACGTACTATCTGTGGGAACTGGGCCGTGGCTTACCGCCAGCAAAAAAAAAGAAACGGTTGATATTATAAAACTTTAAAAGAAGAAGCTAAGCTCCTTTCTTATGCTTATTTTGAGATATGTTTGTCGCCGCACTCGCCGCACAGTGTATCTATACCTACTTTTGTAATACGCGACTAAGTCCTTACTGACTTATTTTAATGAAAGCTTATTTTTCTTGCTGTGTTCTTAGAATTTCGGGAATGCTTTTCATAGTGCACTTTTACACATTAATAAGAACATACTCTGAAAAAATCAAATATACTGACTTACCGTTCTGGCTGTGCGGTAGTAAATCAGTCAGCCCGCTATGCAGCGATTTTATGATGACGAAGATTTATTTTAACTCAGGGCAAATCACTTACAGCTCTTCTTTTTTACAATTGACAGGTATGTGGTACTCGTACTTAATATAAGCAACTCATAACAACACTTTTTATACCATATAACTTTTATAATAATTGTTGGGCTGTTTTTGCTATCCTTACTTCGGTGAGAGTCTTTAGCCTTCACTGTACAGAGGACACAGGCTCCAATAGGTACATATATACCTTACCTTAATTTAATAGTAATTCATTTTTAGCCCTAGACCAGAAGCCTGGGATAATTTTATGTCATGCTCTAACTAAATTAATTATTCAGGATATTAGTTTTAATAAGAACCTAATAAATAAATTTTAGACATATTTTTGTGGACGATGTATTTGTAAGATCTTTTATAATAGCTATAAGGCCACCCATTGTACCTATTTTACAAAAAAATATTTCAAGTTTATCAAGTTCAGGTAAAATTAAGTTAGGAGGTCGGTTAAGTTTAGAATAAGTATATTCATTGATTCATTAATTCATTCAAACTATTAAAAACAAAAAGAAACTAGTGGGTAGGTAGGTTATTGAACCTATAGATAGAACGTTTATATAGACATCGTCTAAGGATAATATCGTATATCGATATATACGATATTATTCTTATACGATGTCTATCTTAACAAGCATACGGCCCACCTGATTGTAAGTAGTTTCCTTAACCTATATAGATGCTGGAAATACCAGAGGTAGAAATCACTCACGCGTTGATACTGAAACGTAGATAAAAAGTCGGATCGCCGGCAATTACACCTTTCGAACAAAAACACAGCACTGCAAGATTGCTGCTTGGTGGCAACAAAGACATTGAGAATGTGAATGGGACAAAAATGCTGGTCACAAGTTACACTAAGGCCTAGGCATGTTTGAGGTTGCGTGGCTTATTCTATTACTGCAGCACGAGTAAACAAAACCGCAACAGCTTCTTTGTAACCACAAAGTTTTCTCTTTATGAATTCTCTAACTTTCAATTTAGGTACTCTTGAATCAGTTTAAGTTTTGATGTGTCGAAAAGTCCACAATTGCAAATTTTGGTTCAATGTATTGTGTCGAAATTACAAGTGAAAATACCTAATAGCGTTAGTTTTATGGTATATTATTATATTATATTTACCTATTTATATTTATACAACGAAGTCTTGCAATAATCTAGTGCAAATAATCGTGGAATCTGTAAATCGGTGTTAATGGATTCACGAGATTATTGCTTCGATCTGAGACTAATTCAATGGATAACTTTATATTTGCTTAGAATTAGGTATGCTCTGTTCAACTTTTAGGTACCTAGGTGTAATGATCTTGTTCGTACAAATGTTTATCAATACTTTGTTTTCGCAGATGTAGAAGAATGTTAGCACACAATGTTAGTTAATATCAGTGGATTACCACTGATTTTTTTTTTATATTTATTACTAACAGGATTCTTATAAAAGGTTTTACTTTTGAAATTTATAAGCTTTCTTTTTTTAAATAAGTTTTGCAAGTGTGTATTTGCTTATTTATTTATTTTATAGGTCAATGCAATGGTCAGAGAAAACACATAAAAATATAAGAAAAACCAAGACCAAACCAAAAAACTGAGTGTTCCAGTCCAGAGTGTTGTTTTTTAAATAGAGACCGATTATTATTTTTTTGCCTTCTGTATTTCTTGTTTTACTTACTTACAATTTTACTACCTGTATTGATGTGACTTCTCATTTGTTTCAGCAATCGCCCTGTGTGCAAGAGCCGCAGATGTAACTGAAAACGAAACTGCCGAGACGACAAAAGAAAAGAGGCAGTCACAGGAAGGCACCCTATCTCACCTCGTCTATAGATCTGCTAAACAAGTAAGTTGACCGTAAGATGACGTCATCGTTTCTGTTACGTCAAAAAATATCTGTTGAGTAAAAAAGTTTCCCCAACCCACGATTATGGATACGAGCGTAAGAATACAAGCATAAGACCCATAGCCGCCGCGCCGAGTTGATAGCATATTGATAAAGTCCTAGGTTGCCCTTTCCCTCGTGCGCCCTAGATTTCATCACGACCTGACCAGTTACCAAAATACATCTATTGCTTATACTACTTTGCAGGGTTGGCAACATCCTGTCTTTTATGCTTTTGTCCTACTAAAAGTACCTATAGTAATTTTCCGAACAGGTAATATATGTAAGACACCTATTAATATAGTAGATATCTAAAATTTTGAGGTACATTTGATTGGTACAGAATTTAACCTAAGTTTGAGTTGATTTGTGCGATAACTTTAAATCAGCTATCATTAGCAATAGAAACTAGAGTTATTTTGCATCTGACTGATAATTTCGTCCTTGAATATGTGAAAAAAAAATTAAGTATGCTCTGATGGAAATGCTTCAATGCCTGTTGTACCTTGTACCTATTATAATATCCATTAAAAACAAAAACTAACTATTTGGAAGAAAAACGTTAGGACGTGATCTTTTGCGAGCATGTACACAATAAAGTGCCTCAAGGGTAATATAAGAATACCTATCATTGTAAGGGTCAAGACAAATCTGTGGGCATTTTTTATTAGAAGTTTAGTCTGCCCCAAGGGATGAGCCCTTGGGGCAGACTATGCTTACGTTAGATGTTAGATGTTAGATGATTAAAAAAGTATGTCATAGCGAAAATTAAACTACAACCAATACGTTTTCGCTCAAGACATATATCTTACTCTAACGATTGTCTTTATTCAGTACAAAAAAATACTAGTGCGAAGACAGCCAAGGACCAAGGATAACCAAGGACTATGAAAATGTCTTTGAATATAGCGCGTTCGTTCTATTTGTTAAAATAGCGCGGATATTATATGCGCGCGGTCGTTTGATTTTACGCTTACTACTCGCTAGCCTTGACAGTTGCTATAGCAAAGGTGCTGACTGCCTGTAGTAGCCGGGATATACCGTTTAGTAGATTTACCGATAGAATATTAAGCCTAAATAATATTATATAATCATACAAATCTACAAAAACAACTAAAATATTGTATACATTAAAAACTATGCTCGTTGACATAAAAAATACAAAAATAGACTGTATTTGTTTTTATAAGTGACTCTCATTATGAATAAGGGCTAGTGTTCAATGCAAAGTAAATGGTCCCCAAGTGGATATCTAAAAGTGTCCATCGACACGCATTGCGCAGGAAACGTGGATATCCTTGAACAGTTTACTTAGTGTCCATTCACAAATGTTTCGTAATGAGACGAGAGTATCCTTTGGATGTCAGATCGTGTGAACGTTTCAGCTTGTTTACCTAATTAACTGCAATCGAAGATAATGGTTACCGGTGAAATTACTGGCACATAGGACCTTTGATCTACGTCTTAGGGTGATAACGCGTGGTATTGCCAGCATCTACTTGCATGTATAGACTACAACATCAACCGATTGCCACCAGGAATGTTTGTAGTTTTTTTTTTAATAAAAAATGGGTCAGCGTTTGGCTACATCTCGCCTGATGGTAAGCGAAGATGAGGCCTAGTATTAGTCACACTTTCTCAGAAGATGCTGATTGACTCTTCTTTTGAAGATACCCAAATTATAAGTGGAAGGAAACACCGACGCGGGTAGAGAGTTCCACTCCTTTGCTGTTCTCATGATGAAAGATTATGAAAAGCGGTTAGTGCGCATTGGTGGGACTTCTATAACATAAGGCTGTAACGGCTCGTCGCCTTTGTGCCGGTGGCGGAATAGGGAAGGGGGGATCAGGTTGAACAATTCCTGAGTATTTAAAAAGTTATTTGTTTTTATAATAAAAAAACTCAGAGTTGAAGAAATCAAACGTTGTTATAAGATAAACCTTAAAAGCATTTCTACGGTTTAGCCAAATTAGAGCTCAAAGTATATGTTTTTAAAACGAAACACATGCTTTGATCATGCTCATATTTATGTTGGCTTAAACTGCTGGACATAGACCTCCCTTCCCCAAGTAATGACATGACAACTGATTTTGAGCCTTTACGATCCATCGACTTTCTGTGACTGCTTTAATCAGCTCATGAAGTGAGGGACCGTTAGTTTTCAAGATCGCGGTCGTCATTCGAAAACCTTTATTTATTTACAGTGGGACGAAATAGGTTAAGAAAAAAAATGCAAGTAGAGACACTTTAGTATTTTCCCTTGAGTTTAATATTTTCCCGTTAGGACGCTTAGGTTACATAGGTTTAACCTCGTACGTCTTCTCTAACATTAACTTTGCTATCAAATAACATTCCTTTATTATTACGTGGTGGATATTTCCGCGTTGACGAGCGAGCGAGCTACCGCCAACGACGCTCAAGGAAAAGCTATTACATGCATTTACAGTCAGCCTTCTAAATGGATTTACATAAATTATGTTGAGAAAAGATACTTATGCAGGTACATGTATATAATTATATAGTCGCGAATACCAAAACAGTGAGTTAAAATACTCGACCGTTATAAAACTAACGAAAAACGAGTAAGAACGAGTTTCGACAATAGGATCAAAACAATGAAAACATTTTCTGATTAAAAGCAGTAAGAGACTTCAATTTACCACAAAAAATCCTTGTGATTATGAAAGCACCTAAGTACAGGCTACAGTAGACCCATAACTTCACAAAACTATCACAATTTGCATGTTGATTAAACCCCAATATATAAAATATAATCTACATTCATAAATCGGATGTAATTAGACCGGATTACGCGGCTTTCAAACCGGTCATTGACGTGAACACGCCCCCTGTTTCGAAAATGAACGATAACTTGCATTGTCTTGGATTTCCTCGGCTTTCACTGCACGCATCTAATGTAATACATAATTGCATACTACATGTTGACATGCTGTTGACATCACTAATTTGCGACGACCAATCATTGTTAGGACATGTTTTTGCGTGAGAACTTGGGAAGTATACTTATAGGTGCTGTAGGATTTACCCACGATGTGTATTGATGCTTTGTCAATCTTTTTTGGTTGTATAATGTGTGACCCTGCAACTTTATTAGTACTTTTTAATAACCTGTCCCAGGTACTGCAGCGACACACACATTTAGTTTGGGCAAAAAAGTAACCAACTTGTCACTGAGATACGCTCTGTATGTTGATTGATACATCTTCAATAAATGGTATTTAAATGTGATTCAATTTGTAATTTCAGGAGCAGATCGCCCCCGTCGAAGAGTCACAAGAAGATGACAAATTATTACTTAGGTAGGTATCGGTACTAACGACTTAACTAACAACGTTGGGCCCAAAACAATTATAGTTATCTATCTGTATGTTATGAGCCCAGCGAATCACTGATTCTAAGCACGAAATATTGGGGTCTTCCATACATGCTGATAGTGACATAATAATTTATCAATTTCATATGGCTGGTAAATTAACTAGGATCCAACTATCTGACGGTCTAATTCGATAAATACAGTGTATTTTGACATGTCTGGAGACCCACAATTAAGAGTGAAGCAAAATATAACTTTTTGCTACATGGCAAAAAGAAAAAATCTTCCAAAAACTTTCTTCTAAATTAACCTAACATTATTTTTAAAATGTTTCTTCAAAAATGTTTTGGTTGTGCACGACAACTACATTGGCTTTCTGAATCTCTAACCAAATTATCTGATCCTAAACAACATTTTTTTCAAGAAGGTTTCGGAATTGGCTGTTAAATCATCCATGAAATATTCCTATTTCATAACGGGCTTGGAAGGTTTTCATCTAACCATTTATTTTTAATTTTAAGTTTTATTAATAGACAAATAAGGCAACTTTCACAATAACATACTATTACGTTAACATCATGGGGCCTGAGGCATCGGTATAACAGACATAACAAGAAGAACTAAAAGATAAGTCTAAATCTCAGGAATCGGACATCACTTCAACCAGCTTCCGAGGATCCAGGAAAAAAAGTGGATCGTCCAGCAAGAGAAGAACCAATTATGGTAGAGATAACCACCTCTTCGCCTGCTGACATAATCGAACGAACCTCGAACTCAATCGATACAATTAGTGAGTCACCACAGCTTCCAATCGTGCAACAGGTAGACATAGAGCACAGAGGTATAAGTCTAGAAGACCGGCGCCAATCCCAAATACCTCCGCCAAAAGACGGTAAATCATACACACCTGAAGAATTCACGTCCTTGATAGTCGCTGGATACGCTGTCACACCTATACCTGATTTAAGTTACGATGTGGTAGCATCAAACTCCTTAATCGGTGCGTTTGGTACAGCGGCAAGCCCACAAATCGGTGCACCTTCTGTTTTTGTCAACGGCAACATACCGGGTATAAGCTCACCAACCCCGTTTGATATCAGAGACGAGCAATTGAAGCTTAATCAAGCTCGTCTGGAACTTGGGCTCCATCACTACAGACAAAGATTAGCCCTGCAGCAGTCTCTACCACCTCCGAGAAGCAGCAAAGGCTACACACCTGAAGAGTACAACCGCTTGATTGCCGCTGGATACTCAGTCACGCCCGTTCCTGTTAACTCTTACGGCGGTGTTGCACAGTCAAGGTTACTAGTGGAATTAGTTATTTTAAGACCACAGACCTAATATATTCTTGATTTCTTACAAGCAGTGTATGTTTTCAGCCGAGCAGATCAAGAGTACCGCCCCGGACAGGTGTTCTCGCTCAACCCACAAGAGCTTTTAGACCTACAACCAGAAAGGAAGGCACCTCTGCCTACCAACCAGTACCTGCAGCATTTGTACGGAAATCCTCAACAAGAACATAAGCAGAATCTTCAGCAGCAGATCTACTATTTGGAGCCACAGTCTCAATCAGGACGTCAGGTAATATACTTTTCTTGTAATAAAAAACTTCCTAAAAAATTCAATGTCATAAACAGTTTTTTTACTTTTTAAAATAAATCTCTATCTGATTTATACTAATATCTTTCTTTTTTTATTTTGTTTTCAGGCCCCGCCCTCTCACGCAGTCATCGCTCGTCCCCACTTCTCTCACAACGGTGGTGAAGCATCAGTGGGAGCTGCTCTATCTGTCAGTGACACTGGCTCCAGTTCATCTGGAGAGTCTTTCAATCAAGAAATTCTAGCGTTATTAGGACAAGCAGTCAGGCCTCAAGAATCTAGAGCTCAGTCCCAGCAATCTTCTACTGTTCAAAGCGTTGCACCTCAGTATCAACAGGTAATTTTGAAACCTATTTAGCCGGCTCTCTTTCTTCACCAGTGAAATACTGATGTTATTAGGATGGATTTTGATGGTTTACAAATCTGGTAACGCAATTCCCAGTTAACAGATTTGTTAAAGATCTGGTTTTTATTGTATGTGACGTATTTGATTTAACGTTCTCTTACAGGTTACTAATCGAAAGACGAAGTATGAAATATAAGAAAAGTTTTTGTGTTAATGTGCCGATCTACTATGATTTTATTATATCAATTCCAGATCGACAGATACCTCACCAAGCCAAGTAAGAAACCGACCAAGCTCCGTTCTAAAGTGCGAGTAGAACAACCTCAGCCTACAGCTGCTCCTCAGCAATACCTTATAGAAACCACGAACGTTCAACAGCAGCCACAACAGCAACAGCAGCAGCAACAGTACCGTCCAACCCCGCAGCCACAGCGACTTGCCCAGTCTCTGAGATATGTGCCTATTCAGCAATCACCTCAACTACAGCAATTCTTGTACGAGCGTGAGCTTCCTGAATCGCAAGGCTTAAAAATTGTGCCTGCCCCTAAACTATCACCACAATCCAGAGCTCAATTTAATTACAGACTAGCCCCACAAGCCTCACAGTACCAACCCCAAGAAGCCGCACCAGCACCCAAACAGTACAGACTTATAGACCTTCCGAGAGCACAACCAATCAGACAAGAACTACGTCTCCCTACTTCCAGCAACCTCGAAAGACCTGTTGCTTATCTAAAACGTTTACCAGAAATCGAAAAGCAGCGCTCTGTTAAAATCTACGACCCCATAGCCCCAGAGACTCAACAGCCAGCCCAACTTTACGGCGAACAGTTTGTACTCCGCCCGCTTTACAGAAACGACCAGCAGCGTCCCAGATACGAAATAGCTCAGCAAAAAGAGCAATCACCTACCAAGGCACCGCAATCAGCTATATACGTCAGTAAGAACATACCGCTTAGATATCAAAAAGTAAGGCCACAGTTGAGAGAGCAAAATATTGAGCAATCAAATATTGATATCGTCCAGCACGGACAAAGTTTAGAAGAGCAACGTTCTCAGCTCCCCCCTCCCAAAAACAACAAGGCCTACACTCCAGAGGAGTTCGCCGCTTTAGTAGCTGCTGGCTACTCCGTGACGCCTGTTCCCGTCAGTGCGTTGAACCTGGAGGTAGCTCAATCATCAAAAATAGAGACTATAACTACTCAGCCGAAACGCCGGCAGACCCAGAGAAGACGCAACCAGTACCTACCAGTACGAGACGATGCGCCTTGAACCCGTTACCTGTTTGTAAATAGTTTTAGCTTTAGTTATGTTAATTAAAAGTATTGATATTTAAACTTAAGTTTTATTAAAACCATATGCTTATTACAAGTATGTTCTTAGTTTAGTTTCCGCGACTTCATTCGCGTGAAACAGAAGAACCGTTACATTTTCGGCATAATTTAAAGTAACTAAAAACTTGGATACAAATACGGTCAGATTAAAATAAAATGAGCTGGCGGACGATTAGAAAATAACAACAGAAAACTTCAAGGCTTTGTAGGTAGGTACATAAACGTACACACACTCATGTTGAAAATACCTAAAACCTGTCATTTCCACCAGCGAGCTCGAACGAAAGTGACATTGGTTTGACATAACACATTCCTAATTTCACAGTTGGTGAGCACACAATTCGGCATCACCGTCAAATAAATAATGTGATTATTCTGGAAATTACATCTTGAAATTACCTACATAAGTACCATATTGTTCAAGAATGATATTAATAGCAAAATCTTCATATTAATAAAATATTATAAGTTAAAATGTTACTCTAACTTTATATTTTCGGGCTTATTTTTCATACAGAGTTCTATAGTTTTCTTCTAAACCTCATGCCAAATAACCTAAATCTGAACAACATAAAATCTATAAAAACAGAACACTAGATAAGTATTTAATGATAGTTAATAAACTATTAAGAACTGTGGATAACTGAAGCAAAACCCCTAACGACGTACATTAGTCCGAAACTTTCTCGTAATATCGACGAGGACAAAACTACATTGCGTTTTGACAAATGATTTATTATACTCCTGAACTTCCGAAAAGTTTCACTCGTTCGATCTTTCATGAACTCTCTCGGTGTAGTAACTTCTTCTAAGGATTCTTTGGAAGCATTAAAAGGCTGACCATAATATACATAGTCTGGTTTTTACTATTATAATCTTATTATATTTGAGGCAAGAAATTTTCAATTCCGCGCTCTGAGACCAATGTTTTTGCTGTTAGGTACTTTGTGATCTACAATAACGTGAGTCTTTGCTTTTACTTTGGTTTGTAGACTATTTTTTGCACGGAACTGTAATTTTTAAGTTTATTTGAATGCCATCAAAAACATAACTTGTAAAAAAAACAAGTCTCGCTACTCAGTTCTTCTATATACCGTAAAAAGTTGTGAGATCCATATTATTACCAAGTCAGTTAATTTATTCAGTCCCTACATAAAGGACCTTCTGTCTAAGGTTTTAGATACGTAATTAGCTAACCTAACAACATTTTATAGTGACCATATAAATATTCAAAACTTTTGTGTTTTTAATAAATGGCAATCGCACGAAACAATCTAATTTAATATCGTATGTATACTATGTATTACTTGTGTTTTAATAATTGTCGTTGTACGAGAACGTGTTAGGAATACTGGATTATTCCAATCTGTCACCTAGTTTTGTCCCCTCGAGTTTGTCCCTAGTTTCCTCCCCACTTTTTTTGTGCGATCTGCCACCCTTTTTTCAATAAGGTGACAGATCTGAATACTTACCTAATTTAAAAAAGATATAGTATATATACATAGTTTTTTATAATATTTGCGGGATTTTATCACAACACAAACGAAACGTCGGGGAAATAAAAGGTAATTACGCGATAAAATCCCGCAAATATTATAAAAAACTATGAGTTCTGAACGCGAAAGTTTAAAAAAGACTATTTAGATAGTTTTCGGGAATAACTAGAAATTGTCAGATATTAATATAAAATCCTATTACTTAGAATAAAATTCTTGTATCGATTATGATTTACTTATAATTTATATTAATCTAATCAGTTCAGTAAACCTTATCGAAACCGACGTAGTAAGTAATCATCAAGTAGATTAATGTATTGGTTTGACATAAGAAAATAGAAATAGAAATAGAAATATCTTTATTGTCATAGGTGAAACACATAACTAAAGTACATGGTTGTTAACGCTTACTCCTGTATTATGATCGCGTTTTATAAAATCAAACCTTTTATACGGAGTTAAATTTGTGCTCAAGATTTATATTACGTTAGAATTCAGTTCAAGTATACGATTTGCACAAAATAAATGAAAATAACACGTATGACCGATACGTGTTATTTTCAGTCTAAGTCATGAATGATGTCACAATCCATGTAAGCTGTGCAAAACGGCGACACACATGGTCCCCCCCACCAAGGTTACCATCGGAAACATGGCTAAAAATTAGTGTAGCTGCTTTTGCGTTGAAACCCCCTTTAGACTGAGCTTGAAACTTCAAAGGGGATTTTGACACTAAAATTTCTAAAATCCCCTTTAAAGGAGATCTTCATAGAAGGTTTCGACACTAACTCCTGCCTGCTGCAGCTCTACACTAATAGCCTTAAAATTCTTCATCGGTTCTAGAAGTTTACACACTATTCAAGACGCAACATCCGTCTTTTCGTTTATGTTCTATCGCAAACGTTCTAGTCTAACATCTCGCACACTGTTGGATCCGCTATTCTTATTGGTAAAATTCTAGTCAATTCTAGTTTGTATAAATTCAGCACAGACTGCAAAATAAATGTATTTTATTCTTGCAATTTGCAACAAGTGCTTCTAATTCAACAACGCTTACCGAGTGATTTCAATACTTCTCTACACCAGTGGTCAACTTGATGGGGCTAGAGAGGCTGGTTTGTCACCATGCAGTAACACACACAGGACACAGTGCAGAAACATACACACTATCTATTCGTAAAAGTTTAAATTGGTCTCTGTCTACCACCGCATCCACATCCTACTTACCATACATATTGATATTGGATGGTAACTTTGCTGCATTTTAAATTGCCATTTAAATAATATTGTCATTTATAAGTCTGGTTATCTGGTGATAATGCACTTTTGAAGTTGAAGTGGCAGTGGGCCGGCCATTTAGCTCGCAGAACTGATAACCGCTAGAGAATAAAGGTTCTCGAATAGTGACTGCGAACTGGAAAACGAAGTATAGAGGTGAGATCGACTACCTAACGTGCCTTGCAAAGCTCGGAAGCGCTTAGATAAAATTGGCGCTGGCGGCTCCGGCGGTCCTCTTTACGTACGTGACGTGATTGCGCGAGGGACAGGTAGGTGCTGAAAAAGGTGACTACCACCTGTATTTGGTTTAACTTGGGGTACCTACATTCTTGGCAATGTTTCTGAGAAAATGTAAATATTAGGTACGTTTATTATTAGAAATAAACATCTACCTACATAATTAAAACTCATGTCGGAATCAAAATACAACTTCTAGAAACTTTGGAAGTCGGAGAAAACAATAACTTCGTTCGAGTAAAACTTTTGCCTTAAAACCTTTGGTTGAACACAATCTTTGTTTGTGTAAACATAAAATGTTGCGTAGTAAATAAAATACATATATTTTTTGTAAAGATATTAAATCTTAAATAAAAACATTTTCAAGCAGTTATTGTTGTGTAAACAATAATAATCATATTCTGCCAGCACAATAATTGACCTGCTCTATGCCAGCCAACAACGCACTAATTATCTAATTATATTATATTCGAATATCATATTTTTTTAATAAAAACATTGAATTTTGAATTGATAATCTAGAAAATAGATAGAAGTAGGTACATGACACTGTTATTAAATTTTTACTTCTGATCGAGGGAACCATCAAGTACGTAATTCAATTTAACGAGAAAAGTTTCAGCTCTATCGAGATAAAAATTCAAATTATTTCTGTTTGAGCCGAAAAATTCGTTCCGTAACTTTTCAATCATGATAATTGATAAGTCTGGAATAAGTGGGTACTTCATTTAGTAAAAAACATTTTTATATATTCATTTATAATTTTTATATGATAAGTAAGTAAATGTAAGTTTGTTTTGTAGAGTGGATTGTGTGTTGTGGAAGTGGAACAGTGGTTGCAATGCGGATTGGTGGATGGCACATGTCTTTCGATTATTTTTAAGTTCTTGGACGTGCCTGTTTCCTTACGATGTTTTCCGACGTTTCCGTTTTCGGGTTTTTCTATTCATAAATTGTATATTATATGTGCGCAATGCCAGTGCTCTCTTCAGTAACGGAAAACATCGTTAGAGATAACTGGCAGGAAACGGCGAGGAAATAAAAAAGACATGTGGCATCCACCAATTCACATTGGGTCCGCGTTACCTAATCAATCTTACTTGAGAGTAGTCCTAGCAGAGAAAGCTGACATGATGATAACCGATTTTTTATAATTATTATAATATTACCTTCAATTAAGCTTCTGTTAGCAAAAACCAGAATTTGTTTCATATTTTAAAAACACCTTTTAACTTTGCTACATAAACTCGCACTTTTCTTCCGTGTTTTTAAGAATAATTAGAACGAAAAACTTTCTAGTACCCAGTTCTCTCTGAAGGGTTACGGGACCTTAGTGACTGCTTTACAATCTGTGGCGGCTCCGAACACAAGTAACACTTTACAAAAGTTGAGCAATTTCATTGTGTAGGGTAACTTATAACCCGATGTGGTGATATTTGAATAGCGACATCGTTTTGATGGTATTATGGCAGAAACTTTGTGTTTTGGTGAACTCTAACCAAAGCCTTCGCCTAAATTTGATTGTTCGTTTTTATGACTCCAAGTTCCGTCGAGTAGATTTGGTATTGTAAACATTAAACCAATAAATAACTTGAACTGTTATTCTATTCCAATAAGTTTAGTAATAAGTTCATTAACTCGTAGGTAGGGGATGATAGGTAGGTGCCTAAGTTCTAAGAGCCTTATTCATAATCATAATAAAAACCTCTTTTAGCTAATGTATCTTTCAAATCTGTCATCGTCTTTGTTCATTGATATAAGAATGACAAGATAAGACAATACTTAGCGTGCCGCTAAGAAAATGACAGTTTCTTTTCAAAGGGGGTAAGTATCTGGATACTTTTCCATCGACGTGTCTAAACATATTTTTGCGTCTCTCTGTGTGTGCCTTGAGGCTATCATATTATGGCCATTGTCGTGTTTTATATGAAACATGGTGCTATTATTATACGAGCTTCCATTGTTGTAGAGAAGCTTATCTTAGAGGAATTATGGCATATGAAAAGATATGCCAACACACACATTTATTAGCAAAATGTTGGTAAAATCAAGCAAGTCGTAAGCAAAAAAAACGTTTTCAAGGTAAAATTTTGACATCGACGCCTGCAAGCAGCATCGCGGATGTCAATGTCAACTGCTAGGTTACCACAAAAGAAGAAGAAAAGCCATAAAAATAAAAGTAAAATAAGTGAAGAAGAAGGGCAAAATTGTGAAAAACCAAGGAATTTAAAATCTACGAGTGTAAAAAATTTCTTGTGGCAAACTCGGACCCCATAAATTAAAAGAAGAAGAAATCCAGAATTGTGACAAAATAAGCCTCTGTGGCGGCACCAGTGAAGTGAAGTCATTTCTATTAAAATATTTTGTTGGTTCACGTTGCTAAGCGACAATACAAATAATTTTACCTGGTGGTATGACTCTTCAGCAAGAGTCCGTCTTGGTGGGTACCACCGCAGTATCAGATATTCTACCTCCAAGGAGTAGTGTGTAAGCATTACTGTGTTTAGGTTTGAAGGGCACTGTAGCAAATGAAATTACTGAGCGGAAGAGACTTAACAACAATGTCTCTATGTGATAAGCGCAGTGCAGTGCCACGCAAACACTTAAAACATTAAACTTTGGGTGGCACTGCATCTGTAATAGTCAGGCGTGGTGCTTAACATCAGGTGGGCGCCTTGATTGTCTTGTCACTTGTTGACATAAAAAAAAAACAATAAATTTACTTGAAACCAACAAAGTTGTGGCAAGTTAGAAACCATAAACGAAGAAAAAGAAGAAATGGGTTGTATTAATAACCCACGGCCAAAAGCCGCATATTACTCGAATGGGTTACATTCTATTCGTTTTAGTACAAGTACTGAAGCCTCGGAAGTCTACCCTTACCTACATTTTCTTTGAAAAGAGTTTTTTTTCTTTATTTCCTTTTGTTTAAAATGAGCTTTAAATCTTTTTAACAAAGGTTAAAAGGGTATTTTTTCTAACCTTTTAAAACATTTGGCTGGTCACGAGTTTTAATCGCAAGAAAGAAGCAGTGACTCAGCGAAGTAGAAGGTTTTTAAAAGCGCAATCGATCGGGAATGCTTAAGGCGCCGGAGCACCAGAGCCAATTAGATTTACATTTAAACAGTTTTTGAGATAAACTGTTCAGGATTTTGGCGGTCGAAAAATATTAAGTTATACCTTACACTTTGACCATAATATTACCAAAGCCTTGGTACGTAGTATCAAAAACATGTTTTAACAAAAAGTAATAAGTACACGAAAGTTTTATTTAAACTGTTTTTTGGCACGCAAAGCTGTTTGACAATTCTTGCTTTAACTAAATTATTTGTGATAAGTATTAAAAATAAAAAGCCCGCGAAAACCGTTTTCACAGACACATTGAAACAGCACAAAGCTTTTATTTCAACTGCTATCTAAAATAGACTCTAGCAAAGTAAATATAAAGCTCGATATTCCGTGAACAAAATGTGATCTTGTCAAACACACTCCACAAGACGAGATGAGACGAGGGGAAAGACAACATCTTAAATAGATGATTTTCTAAAGCAGTGGCTAGAGGCTGCTTGAGATTTTTCAAGGTAACGCTGTGAAGGTTTTTAATTACTATTTCACGAAGTTAGTTTATCAAAGCTATGATAGCTGTGCTAATAATCTTTAAAAAAATATTAAGGGTGAGTTGCACCATCGAATGTTATCGTCAAATTGTTCGACGACGATTGAACAAATTGACGTTAACGTTAGATGGTGCAACTCAACCTAAATAATTGTTTTGTATTACTAGTCGAGGGTTGGTCAGCCAGAACGCGTATTTCGCTGTAGGTAATGGAAATGTTTTGGTTTTCGTTATAAAAGGTGTTGTTTCTGTCCGTCGGTTACCAGTAACCGGGATTATTATAATGCACTCGTATTAGCTTTCTTGGACTAGAAAACATGGTTATTTTGAATAAGAGTATAATTATACCAACTAACTAAACTAAACTAAACTAGGTGCCTATCATTAATACTAAAATCGGTCCGCTCCTACTCAATTTTATAGTGCCACACCCTTACTGGGTACATAACTATGTAATGGCTGCTCTCATATTATTTAATATTACATAAGACCTGTGACATGTATTACCCTCATAATTATGATGCAATAAATGATACTGAATACTGTATACCAGTAGAGCTTTAAAGTGGTGATACTGCAACTGTTATGGTCAGGCGTGGCGCTTAACATCATGCAAATGACTTGACTCGTTGCTATACACGATTTGTATTATCACGTCTCTATTCGTTTGTGTGAGTATTACAATCTAAAGTAAGTAATAAAATGTTTAATTCACAACGTTTTTTCGTACTAAAATGTTTATGGCGTGTCTAATATTGGATGATAGCACCCAAGGGAGATCTAATACTTAAATGTCGAGACAAGTATTGAAGTTATGATGAATATTATATATAACTCGTAAACAAGTAAGTCAGAAGCTAACTTTGGTGACGGAGCTAATATGCCGCCTAGGTTTCCGCCACTGCCTAATGACTAATACCCAGTTGGAATTTACAAATTAACGTGTCTTCCGAAGCACGGAAACGTTCAGTAAATTGCGATCACTCATCCAAATCATGAGCTCTTGGAACATTGAACTTGGAACTGGGTACGAGAGCCTCTTTTCTAACTGCAGGACTGCTACATAGCATAACAATATGCAATAAACTGCACTATATTTCACTCAAAAACTGACAAACTTTGTATGAATGATTGACAAGTAGGTTTCTAGAGGAACTGAATTTAAATTCTAACTTTACATAGTATAAAAATTATTTGCTTCCAACACAGTTGCGTAATAGCCATGCAAGTCACCATAATTATTAGAAAATGTAGACATGCATCTGTTATGGTAGCGACTTGATCGTTTTGTCACTTACTACCGAAAAATGGCAAAGAATCTCAAATGAAAACAAATAACTTCTAATTTTTCTGAACGTACTGTCAAAAGACTTCGTGAGCAGAAGCCATTATTTTTCCTTTATTTTACCAAGCCTATCATTTTCGAATAGCAAGGACAGTCAGCCACACAACTATTTAGTTTGAATTAGGTGAGGCAGAACAAAGCCTACTCTGATTTTGGAACACACGTCGACATCATCATTAGCATATCAGACAATAAACGTCCACTGCTAGACATAGGTCTCCTCCAAAGAATGCCATGATGACCGATCTTGAGGCTTCTTCATTCCCCGACTTCTTGCGACCGATTTAACCTCATCGGTCCATCGAGGGGCATTTATATTTTGTTTTCTACAAATTCTTTGTATGTGTTATACATACGTTTGGCATACGAGTAAGGAGAGGCATATTTGTAATTATGTTTTGATTATCATCATCATGAGAGCCTTCTAATGTTACCACTGAATGGAACACTGGCATACTCTCGAACGAGAGTGATTGGGCCTTAATTAACTGTTACGCGAAACTCTAATGCGGATTGATGGATGTAACATATGTCTTTCGAACCCGAGTTTCTTGGACATACCGGTTTCCTGACTATGTTTTCCTTCACTTACTATTATTTTAGTGCAATGCAAGCCAGCTTCAGTTTGACTGTCTGTACACGAATCATATTATTTACCTACAAAACAAAGTACTTAACTTAGTTTCAAGCTGTAATTGTCAAGAAATAAGCTTCCACCGGCTTCCTTGGCATTTGCAAAATTGAGTTGAACTTTTCTTTGTTATTCCAGTAAGTATTTTTCGGCAGAGAAATCTGGGGCAACCGCTTTTTCTTGTGAATCATTAGTTTTTGCTTTGTTTTATGAGTATTTATTTAGCTACTTCATATTGTATTCACATCACTCAGTAATGGAATGATTTGATCTAAACGTACATACAGCAAGAGACAAACGGCGAAAAGTGACTTGTTTTAAACGATGTAGAAATAGCTGCCTTATAATATGTTTTATTAATAGTAACTACTACTTCTTTCGCGTCCGTGACTTTACCTGCGTGGATCTCGGGAACCGTATTATTTTCCGGGATAAAAATTAGCCTAAGTCCTATACCCGGTCTATAATTAATTACTAGCTGTCGCCCGCGACTTCGCGAACGAAGTCGCGGGCGACCGTGCTTTTTTCCGTGATATAAAGTAGCCTATGTCCTATTCCCAGTCATTACCTATCTATGTTTTAAATTTCAGCTAAATCGGTTCAGTGATTGTTGAGTTATAGAGGAACAAACATATACCCATCCATCCAAACAAACAAACATTCTAACTTTCGCATTTATTATATTGTGATAGTGTGATATAATATTAGTGTGATAGATTATTTGTAATTAAGTATACATTATTGTAAATATAGTAGTATATTCGTTATTCACGATCAATTTACTATACAGATACTATCTGCGAGTACCAGTGAGTGTACACTATAAAATTGAAACTAGAACACGACCGAGCTAGTATCGCTTTACTGTATCACGTTTCTGCTACGTTGAGGTAGGTATCTCTAGCATCCAGTGACGTGGCGAGTAAATGTCATTGGTGACGTCACAGTAACCTACTTGCAGCAACCTCGTAACCCCTCGCGGGTTTACGACCGGTTCATTGGCGCTAACCACTGCTTTATTAGACGTTTGGTCGGGTAAATTTACTTTAAAGTTTATGTTTGCAGTCTAAAATAGTTACTACTTATTTAGATGGTAATTAAATGTGGTACTTGCCATATTAATAACTAACTGTTGCCTGCGACTTCGTTCACATGGAACTAGAGAACCGTACTTTTTCCGGTAAAAAATAAGTAGCATATGTCCTTTTTCTGGACATTATTTATCTATATGTTTCAAATTTTAGCCAAATCGGTTCAGTGGTTGTCAAATTATAGAGGAACAAACATCCATCCAAACATCCAAATATACAAACTTTCGCACTTAAATATTATTAGTGTGTTTATTGAAACGCAAAGACTTAGTAGAGTTCAGTGTGATAGAGCTCGTCCAATGTAATAACCACCACATATTTCTGCCGCCAAGCAATAATGCTTGACTGTATATTGACAATCTCGGTGGTTCTATCCCTGCGGTAGACAAATGTGCACGATCTGCAAATATTTTTCTGCCTCTGGGTGATTTTAAGTAATAAAGGTACTATGTATTTATAAAAAAAATTAACCTTGTTTCTGTAAATGTAAAAATGTTACCTTTATGTGTTCACCCTATAATTTCGTGGAAGATTGAATTTTAGCACTAAATCAGAACCAATTTAGATTTCGATTATCCTACAGGGTAATGTGTCAGACCGCCTTTTATTCCGTATTTTACGATATTTCAGTGGGTTTATGTTGATGGGCGTATAAAATAGTCTGGTCGCTTTATAGAACCTTTTACAGGTTCATAGGACTATCATAAAACGAATATTTCAGTGTGACATAATTATTATACATCTACAGAGATTTCGCTTCTGACACATAAAAAAAAATATCCCCTCTTTTACCTAATAATAGGAAAACGGTTACGTTACGTTAAAGTTCAGCGCTATAAGCCCGATGGATCGCAGTAGACCTAAAGATTTGACAATTTTGTACAATTATTTTGACTTATAAAGTGTTTGGTGAATCTAGAATTAAATTCTGTCGTAGACACCTCGGCAGGTTCCCGCTGCTGGGACACCGGTCTACTTTCGAGCGAGAGTGATTAAATCGCCTAAATCTACCACGCGGACCGAATGCGGATTGGTGGATGGCACATGTCAGCTTTTAGTTCTTGGACATGCCGGTTGCCGGCACAACCGGGTTCAAACTTACGACCTTAGAATCGGCAGAGTCACTACCACTAGACCACCAGTGATTTCAGTGGCTTAGATCTCCCCTAAATTACGACAAACGTGAAGATACCTACAGTTTTAATTGCTCATCCTTTGACAGCAAATATTCACAATAACGGAAACCTACTAGGATATTACGTAACTCAGTTGCAATCCGATTTCAATCAGCAACTTGTCAATTAGCTGTCATTTGTAAAAATACGTAGCAACACCAAGTCGTGGGTTTCAAAATGGGTCGTGCGTGTATCAATGGTTTTTTATTAGATTTTTGCTTTTTTTAGATTGTTTTCGCGCAATATCATTGTTTTAAATTTGTGTAAGATCCGGTCATTTTTGAGAGTAGGCCAGTGACCCAGCAGTGGGTTTATGAGAAGGCTGAACTTATTGCAAGAAACGTACGTATAATCAGGGGGCAGAAAATGTTTGGACAAACCGATCTTAACGGTGGTACCAAATAGTCGTGACTTAAAGCCGTTTTTATCTTTTTATTCTCCTAGATTTTATCTTAGCTTACTCAAAAAGTTAAAGCCACTCGCATATTTTGACAGTTTTTTATTCGGTAGATTAATTACGCAATTAAGGTTCGATTTTATCAAACCCGTATGAGCATTATTCACTAAATAAAGAAAATGACTAACTTTTTGACATAAGCTTATTCCCGGAATAGTTATAATTTTAACAGAAGTTTTTCGAATCCACACATTAAAAGCAAAGCGTTTTATTTGTAACAGCAAGTGACGAGTCGTTACAACCGTTCGCCTGAGAGCAAATCACGAAATTCTCGTTTGACAATCGTAAACGTTATAGTATCATCAAGCTGTCAATTTGTATGGGATTTTAGTAGTTCATATTACGCACGAAAGAGGCGCTGTATAAAAACTTTACAAATTGACAGCTGGACGATACGCTAACATTTACAATTGTCAAAAGAGTTTTTTGTGATTCGCTCTCAAATATTTAGAGGGCCACGTTACCCCACAGAGGTCAAAAGTACGTAGGGGCCCAGCATTGCCAAGCGTGCAAATAATCACAAGTGTCCTTGTTCGTCTCAAGGTCCGATGGTAATTATATTTTATTGTAGAATGCTTTCTTCGTGTCGGAATCCTTATTAGCTGCCGGCGGCGGCATAACGACCACTTCCCTTATATTGCCTTCGCATTGGCTCGATATGCTGTTATTTTTCTGGCCTTGACATGGACACGCACTTAGTATTTTGTTTTTCTGGCACTTGTTGCAATGTATTCATTTTCTTTTAAAAGATTTACCTCCTTGTAGGTATCCAAAAATACCCACCTCGGCTTCGCACTACTTATAAATCTTCCTCTTGAATCACTATAACTGTTGATAAAAAAATCATTAAAATCCGTGGTGTAGTTTAAAAGATGTAAGCGTACCTACATGCATACAAGCCTACAGACGGAGAGACAGACGGCGGGAAGCTTTGTTTATACTATGTATTGATATAATAATATCTTACAATGTCTAGACTCAACAGTAACTTTATCAACATATTAGATATTTAAAGGTTTTTTTCACACTTGGCTGGTAAAGTAAGTAAATTATATTATTTTCTAAAACGTTGTTGACTTAAAAAACTTTTAAAATCGTAGTGTGTAGTTTCACAACTTGATGTTTTTAGAGATAGTGTTATTATGTCGTCACAGAATAAATTGTTTGAAATGTATATAGTACCGCAAAAGAAAAACGTTCACAGTTTGAGCCAAAATACATAAACGTGATACGTCATCACACAACCAAACAGACCCATCTGCGACCAACGGGTGATGTCAGCCCTTTGTGATACACAATATATACAGTTTGTTCTCTAAGCTATTCCGAAAAGGCAAACGAAATCACAACAGAAAATCAGACAACAGCCTGACACAGTTCGATCATTCGCCTCACGGAACCAATTCGATTTATCAAGCATCGACTCGACCAGATAAATTAAACCCGGCGGAATCATGTTGCGATCATGATAAACACAGCCTTTGTTTGGAAGAGATGTATTGTTTCAGAGTCTGTCAGTTACTTTTACTACTCAGTTTTATGCAGATAGTTTAATTCGTAGTATTCGTACGTACTTTTTTAAAATTTTAGCACTTTCACCGTACTGAAAGTGGTCAAAATTCGATTCGTACATTAGAATAGTTACGAATTTGTACTTGTAGTAAGTAGGTGTCACCCTCCCTCCCTTCCCTCAATGTTTTCTAAGGAACCTTTGATTATTCAGAGTTTGGGCCGGATTACAGGACCAAATTTCTCTACTGAGCAAACGTCCCTCGGAGCGGGTTTGTCGAATCCACATTATATTATAAACCCGTTCCTTTCCGAAGCGACATAAATCATTAATTTTACTTAGAAGCTGACAATGCGTAGGGTTAAAAGCCTAGTTGCCTTGAGCTATGAATACTTAACCGTTGCTTGCTGAAAATTTAAATCCGATTTTCTTAATTATTTTGATATAAAAGCTGTATGTATTTAGTTAGATCTTTGTTGTGATATCATCTCATCAATTTATATGTACAAAATTTTTTACAGATGTTTGTGTGAAATTGTGTGAGAATATTTGTATACGAGTGGGTATGTTTGTTACTCAACGAGCAAATGGTAAATGGTAGAGCTGCATACATGCTTAAAGCTTAGATATCCTAGCGTGCCGTTTAAATCCTTATACATAGAGATTTTTGAGCAATGCATTTTTTCTATCCGTGACTAAAATATCTTTGAAATTACAATTGTTTCGTGCTTTTGTAGTGCACGTTAAAATGGACGATAAGTCAGAATAGATAAGATAAGAATTTTCAGTTTTTAAAGTGTCATCGTTGTTATTGCAATTTTGCCAGTAGCCTTTTGTAGGTCGTTGCTTAATTTTTTTATGTTATTTGGAGCCAATAGGCTAACGGCCCGACTGATGGTAAGCGGTTACCGGCCCCCTTTTGACATCAACAACACCAGAGAAGTTGATGCGTTGCTTACCCTGGACTCTTTTTATATTTACACACACATTTTAGACATACTTACACACATTTCCCACGAAGCGGCTCTTGTTAATAGTTCAGCTGTTCCATTTCCTGGTGAGCCTCCATACTACGAGTACATCTGCCAAGACGCAATCTCGATCAAAAATGCCATGTCTAACAAAAACTGTTAGCGGTTAGTCAGTACAAAGTAAAGGTTGATAAGATATGTTACACCAAATATATTTGAAAGCCATTATATTATATAAGGGTAACTGTTATGGTGGCAACCACTGAGTGATACCTCTGGTATTGCAAGCGCCCATAGGCTGCGATAACCGCTTACCATCTTGTGGGCCGTACGCTTGGTTGCCACTTTAGTTGTATAAAAAAACAAAAAAACTATCATTTGATTTTTTATTATTCCAATAAGATGGCAAATTAGGATACGACAATACGACAACCACACCCTTCAAAATGAAAATAATGTGAGCATTATACCTACTGTTTTGTAAAGGAAACAGGAATGGTAGTTACTCTCATCTAGTTTTCTAGCAGTCACTGGTAGACCTATAGATAGACATCTAAACTACATTATATTGATAAGTTATTAGCCTGCTAATGTCATGGGAGCCCTAAATGTAATTAGACGGAAGCTACAAGTCTCTAGACGCTGGCCAGTTACTGAACTTTACGACAGTGTAATTATCTAACGTTGATACAGTGCCTACTAGTTTATAAACCTTTAGTATCCTGTACTTGGAAAACTTGTGCTTGTCATTTAGCGTTCGTTTTGTCGTACCTAAGTAAATGTAAAGGCAAACTCCAATGGCGTAGAGGCGAGGAATAAAATAACTTGGATATAACATTTTAATTTCAACAGCGCGTCAGATCGCTGAAAAAACCTGGCTTAGAATCAACAGGACTGAAAAGAATGGCAGAAGCGAAAAGAGGTCTATACCCAGCAGTGGGTGAAACAAGTCTGAGATGATGATGATTTCATTATTTAATTTTGACGAAAAGCTCGATTACGTAAATCACTACTATTATTCCCTTGAATCCAGGTACCATGATATAATATTAAAATGAAACCACTCCCCGAATCCATCATCAAATTGAACTCCAGAAAATTATTATCGAGCTTGTGAATACGTATCAGTTTTCTGGTTCAATATTTTAGCTATGAATCAAACCAAGCCTTAGCCACAGAATAAATATAATAGTGAGCCAGTCTGTGTTCTGAACACTTCGCTCCTATTTTGGTTGTGTTTGTTTGGCAATAGGGTGACGTCATCCGACTTTTACGTAGAAAACCGAGTATTTTATTGCGCAGATTCGATTGACGTTGAAAAATGTTTTGATTATAGCTTGGATTATAGCGTTGTTTTTTCTTAACAAGGCAAATAAAATCGGGGTTGTTTTATGTAGTGTAAACATTGTTTGTTATTAAAGTTAGGACAACATTGGTATCTAAGTTAAAAATTATATAAATAACTAGTAGACCCGGTGCGGTTTCACACGCGTTAGTTTTTTTTAGCAAATTTTTACACCCTGTATATTTTATCACCGTTTAAACCTTCCCGGAACTTTTACAAACATTTCAAGACCAAAATTAGCCAAATCTGTCAAGCCGTTCTCGAGTTTTAGCGAGCCTAACGCACAGCGATTCATTTTTATATACATAAAATACGGTAAAATACGAGTACAACAAACAAACTGTTGAAATAAATAACATTTATTCATACATTACTACGATAAAAATAAATACTAAATTACAACCACAATGGTGCCAAAGGGAATGTAATAGGAGTCAACGTTAAATAATTATTTCTATGAGATTTTGTAATTTACCCGAAATAAAACATCTATCTAAAACTAAATAATGAGTATTTTTCATCAACTGTGATACTTACTACATAGTTAGGTACACAATAACTTAATGAATACTTAAATTATTATTATTTACTATTTACTTTAGATAAGCGTAATCGAAAGGTCCGTTATGTATTAGCATAAAAATAGAACTACATAATTATATTTGGCTGACTTTGTCACAGAACCCCCGAACTGTTTTGCAAATATTAATTTCATAAGGGTCAAAAATTCCGGAGTCAAAAATCGGGGCAACGCGTCGCGTGTTGTATAGATCAAAGGAAGTTTATAAAATATTATAGACGTATTTAAATCGTGGCCCACCTATATACGTCTCGGTCTAATGTAGTTCTAGCTTTATGGTCTAGCCAGTTGAAACACCGGTATGATCCCTATTGAAAAAGTTTAGGATCGCTTTGGTTTTTCGTTTGTTTTGTTTTTCTCATCAACATCATGGTACAAAACGAGCCATAAAAACATTTTAAGTTATACTTACCGAAGATTACTTTTAACTTTATGGCACGTTGTCACGGTTCATTTTCCGTTCATTTTTCTCTTATTTTTCATGAAACATCGAAATGGACGGGATAACATCCCAATGCTCGAACCTATTGGAATAGAGTTTAAATTGAAGTGACACTTTTCAAGCCTTTTACCCCCGTTTTAATGAGCGTTCATCGTCCACTGAAATAAAAAAACCGTGGCAACGCGTCTGTAGGGTATGCAGTATTTATATCTTCTTTGTAGAATCTTTGTAGATTCAATTTTATTTACCTAATACTATTCTAGCATAGTTTTTGATTAAGATAGGTATATAACAATGTATTAGAAAGACGCTGAAGTATAAAAAGTCGGTAAAAACACTACGGGGTCTAATACATTTTTTTTCAATATATTTACATAATTCTCACTACATCTTTCTTTGGTTCGCATTTGCGATTTATATCTAAGTACATAACTTGGGTAATAAATATACCTACTTTTATATGACTAGAATTCGGAGGGTATTTGGTCGCCAAGACATATTTTTTACATATTTTTGTAACATTAAACTGGCAGCTCCGTAGAATAGAAATAGTTTTTACCTATAATATAATTTCTACAGTAGTATTTCATTTCTTTTTAACAAGATCTAAGAGAAGATTAACCCCAGGTTTGCTTGTGTGGCATCCAAAACAGTAGCAATTCACTACAGAATTCATAATCTATTCACTAGTTTCGCTGAAAACGTGCAACTTTTAAAAACAATAGTAGGATTTTTCAAACTAGGTTTTCTACTACAAAAATAATAAGTTTATAAAATTACTCTATGGCTCTAAATATATTATTTATTACTTACTTTGCTTAAACTGTGGTGAAAATCTATAGTGTGCTTGGCACATCGACGCATAGAAAAAATATCTACTAGAATTTACCAAGTTTGTTAATAAATCTTTGGTTATTTTACATTTGATGTCTACAAAGACTGACAAATACTTTTTAGACTGTCTTGTCCATCCTACTAGTACCTATGTTTAATTTTCATTTTCAGAAATAAGAAAATATGAGATCACTAAGGTTATTCATTTACATCTTAATATCGACTTACCTACTTGTATAACTGTTTTTACATTCTAATGCATGTTTATCACACAGTGACTAGAAAGAGATGTTTAAAATTTTTTGTACCTATTATCTATAATTCTACTTGTCGCAAAGTTTTTTACTAACATCATATATTAGGTTTTGGTAGTAAATGTGTGCCTTTGGTTGACTACCTATTTAACTATAGATTCGCGCATTGTGTAACCAACACTTTTCAATTTCATCAGTCTTCAATTTTCATAGCTTTCGTCGTTTTGTTTTTCTCGTTATCAGTAACAACGCAGTTGTTAAATCTATTGACTACATCCCTTACCTTTCCTTTGCTTATTACTAACTCTTTATCGTATGTGGGAGTGATCATACCTTTTCCATTTCCATTAACGAGAGTTTTTGTTTCCTTTGCTAAAGCGAAATTGGCACTATGCGATTTCCTGAACTCTCTTACAGCGATATCGATGTTGTTAATAAGATCCTTTGCAACAAATGTTGCGATTTCATGTTTGATTCTATCTTTTTCGCTTTGCAGTTCTTGTGGCCTGTTGTTTTCTTTACAGTTCTGGTCTGGACTGTGGCTTTGGGTAAGGGAGTGAGAAGCTGGGCTGTCTGGACCTTGAAAAGTGATGCTAGGATTAATCACTGGGTTTGATTGAGTGTGGTTTGTTTGGTCGTAGGATTGTATTTCTTGGTTCACTGGAGTTTTTTCTCCTATAAGCCAGTATGTAGTCATTTTTCCTTTGCCCTGTGAGAAAATGCATTATTTTATTCAATAGCTATACCTTACGGTACCATGAGTGAAACCAAATGTAGAAGATCTCTCAATAAGTATTATGAGCATAAACTTACCTTCATAGTAATTTCTCCTCTACACTCCAAATCGAAGCAGTCATACAAATCTAAAACTTCCTTGGTCTTTGGACTGACGTGTATTCTCAAAGCTTCTCCATGTGACTCCATCCTTGAAGCCGTATTCACTGTGTCTCCAAATAAGCAGTACCGTGGCATTTTGAGACCCACTACGCCAGCAACACAAGGACCTAGGAAGACATTAATATGTTTTAGTCTTAGCAATCCAATTATCGGATTTTTTTATGATTTTTATGAATACATTTTTAGGACAAAATGAAAGTTATCAATTTAGAGAGCAATTACTAAGTGATTTAAAACCGAGTTATATCCTACTAATAATATAAATGCGTAAGTCTGTGTGTGTGTGTGTGTTTGTTACCACGTATCTCCGTGACGACTTAACCGATTATGATGAAATTTAGAATGGAGATGACTTAAGTCCTGGAATAACACATAGGCTATCGCTACCGCTTTGTATCTGAAAAATAAATAAAAATTTACTGTTCCTGTGGGATAACATTAAAAATGCAAGAAAGCGGGTGTAGCCGTGTGCGGGTTTAAATGCATTCTTTGAATGAACAATATTATTACAAGGGCAATTTTTCTAACTGGTTAACAAAAAGGTGGCCCCAGGGTTGGGGAGACTATATTTCTTAATATTTATTATGAGAAAAATATCTGGACAATGACCTAAAAGGTTCACAACTCAATACAAGACCACTACATCGAACTAATCCTATAGTCCGTTAATTCCAAAATTGTATTTGAGCGTGAACTGAGACTCAAGGGACGGTTTTAATAAGTTTGAAACATGTATGATTAGCTTAAGATTTTAGTTCAAGAAAGATAAAAAAGGACTACCTGTGTGCATACCAATCCTCAGCAACAGTTTCTCCCCAGGTCGATGAGGCACAGTCTTTACTCGAACCCCGTTCAGTAGAGCAAGCGACATTCGCGCTATCTCCGCTGCGTGGCGATTGCCATTACGCATTGGCAATCCTGAGACGACCATGTACGCATCACCTATGGTTTCCACCTGTGAAATGTTTTTTTTTTGTAAAAAATACATTTCTAATAATATTATGTTGTTTTTTTTAAAACCAGTTAGGGCATCGTTTGAATTAAGTTTTGTGAAGTGAGGTTTATGAATAGCGAGTTTAAGTTTTCGAAAGAATGTAACTAACGAATGTGACATACAAGTCACTCTGCCATCATTCGAAGTGAAGTTTGACTCGAAAATATTGAATGCAATAACATTTTTTTGTAAAATTCATTGATTATTACACTCAATGCGTAAAATTGCGAGGTTCCATTAGCATGTAGCCAATTGTCCAAATTACCATCCCAATCCGTTATAATATATTTAAATTGGTACAATAGTTTACACGCACTCGAACCGAACCCTGATGAATAACTGATCGTACAACAAAGATAATATAATCAGAAAAATATATATATTATCCCAGATATGGTTTCTGATGCTCACGGTTCAAAAGTTAATTAAATATCAATTGAAATTGTGAACCATTCAATACTTAATTTGTGTCATAAGCGACCTTTTTAAAAGGCTAGCATACAGACAATAGGCAAGTTTACACGCAAATATATCATCAATTTATCATAATCCAATGCTGGACATGCTTCGGGTGATTCTTCCATGGCGCACCACAAAGCCAAGGCTTCCCTTTTTCCATTTATTTGCTTCTCGATTTTCGCTAATCTTTGTTCCATCTGCCGGATGATTTTGTTTAGTTTGATTAGACACGGCCTTCATTCTAAGTTCAAAGCTACATCATGTATCATCATCAACCTATTGCGTTCCACTACTGGACATAGGTCTCTTCCATGGTGTGCCACTAACTAATCCCGGTCTTTAGATCTCCTCATCCAGTTATTGCTAGTCACTCATACATTTTCATTTCTCTGTGTCCGGTGTGCCGAAATAAAAACGTTGTTCTCACGTTGTTAACATACCTTATAAACATCAAAGTTCTCAATAATAGAGTCGAAACTCGTATACAGGTCGTTGAGCAGGTCTACCACCTCCAGTGGTGTTGACTCCGCCGAGAGCTGCGTGAAGCCGATGATGTCGCTGAAGTAGATCGTCACTTGGTCATAGGTCTCCGCCATCACCGGCTGGCCCATGATGAGTTGTGAGGCGACAGACCTGAAAATGTTTTGTACTTTAACGGTTGACTAAATTTACAAACATGTATCTTCCAAACCGAGGCTTGGGTTTCTCCAATTAGTATAAAGCGTTGAGTTTGAACTGTTTTTTCCAAAACAGACAAAATTTGGCTATTTTATTTTTGAAAATGAAAAAATACTATCATAGAAATTATATCATATGGGTATATATTATAATATATATAAATGTATACATGATATAAATGCTCGCTTGTCCCAGCAGAGGGAACATTTAAAGCTATCAAGATATAAAGAAACAATTTTCGTGGCAATATAATTTAATCCAATCAATACTAAACTCGTAACAATTAAATATGAAAAAATCATATTATTAAGTATGTAAACGATTTTTTAGATTTGGGATGCTGACTGTACCAACACACAGTACCTTGCCTTTCGTAAATTCAAAACCATGAATATTGCTCATAACTTACTTTAAATGAAGATACATTGCCCAAAGCCGAAATGTTTCCGCGACCCCTCTCATTTACAACATGAAATATAAATTTTGTCTTCCAAAATATAGGTCACAGTAATTAATATTATGACCCTTTGAAATTAATTATTACTATGTATGTAGCAACACTATAGTGTAAACGTAAAACACACTTATAATAGATTTTGAGAAAATATTTTAGTTGGTCACGATTTTCTTATAATTCAACACCGCTTACCATCTTGTGGGCCGTACGCTTGGTTGCCACTTCAGTTGTATAAAAAAAAAAAATCGTACATAAATAAAATAAAATAATCACGGCACTCGATGTATAGAGCGGGCTTTAGACTAATATTCGTATTTGATTGTTCATTTTTTAAAGTCTATCATAAACAATATGCTAGTGTAATTGTGAGTTATCATTTTC
Organism: Colostygia pectinataria; assembly: GCA_951394395.1. Lineage (NCBI taxonomy): Eukaryota > Metazoa > Arthropoda > Insecta > Lepidoptera > Geometridae > Colostygia > Colostygia pectinataria. Next base: position 4,764,174 of record OX596368.1, on the reverse strand, counting down.
AAGGTATCTAAATTGTCTATCTAAAAATAGAATCGATTTTCGAGAAAATATTTCTTTGTTTATCGTGTTTTTAAATAAATAACTGACATTTAGAAAACGGCTCATTCCGCGCGACTTATTTTTTCTGAGCATCAGTGTTAGTAAGGCGCCCCATTAGCTCCCGTTCCGCTCGCTAGAAACACTCACAAAATTAAAAAAAGTACACCTAAGCTGGCGTTAATCCGGTTTAAAATAAACCTTTACATGTCGCTTGGCAACCGCACGTCCGGCCCTCTTCATTTCAATTTAAAACATGCGGTCTCTTTGCCGTTGCTTGTCAAATGAGGTTTGCACGACATTTATACGTTTCGCAATCATTTCGTATATAAGGATAACGAAACCACCAGTCAGCCTAAGGCTATACGAGTATACCCTATGACTTGGCTACGCAGTATCGTTTTCTTTGCTGCAGTTAGTTGACTGCCTGGTAATATAATATACTCGCATTAGATGCAATCAACGTTATATACACAACGTATAGATTCGTTTTACAAGCGAGCAATGTATTGTTTTACTAGTCGAAACCGACTCGATCGGGTTTCGGCTCGTTAGTGCAGTGTCTCGTTTTGTTGAAATTGAAAATAGCAGCTTTTTGGGGATCTACATTTTGGGGAACATGCTGTTTATTTTGTGCGCTTGTGTCTGTGCAAGCGTTTGTATTTACAATAATTTACATGCCACTTACACGTCATTAGATAATTTACATGCCACTTACACGTCATTAGATAATTTTGTGTTTTAAACTTCTAGTTAAACTTTTAATATAAATATCAGTCCATGAAAACCCAGCGGCAGCGGCGCCGCATCGGCGCGGCGCGGTGGCTGCAAATACCGCTACAAGTAAATAGACCCTCACTCCAAACTCGGAAGATTGATAACATTTTTATCATGGAAATTCAATTTGTTAAGAAAATCTTATCAAACCCATGTCTTTTCTTCTAACAGTATACATGTTCGAGATGTTTTCTTGCGATGTCTCATTAAAAAGTAAAACATATCTTTTCTTTTTACTCTCGCTTTTAGGCATTGCAAAGTTTTATTTTTATAAAAAGAGTCACCGTTATTTTACCACCGTATTAAAACAGAGATGTGCCAGACGTTGAGTTTTATTTCTTTAGATTATTTAATTTAACTGAGTCTAAGATTAGATACTTACGTTGGTATTCATAGTCGTGAACTCACTCTCGTGCGTCAGTTATTAAATTCAATTCCATTTATTGCGTCAATAAATTAAAAAGTTAAAAAAATAATTGAAAAACTTAATACTAAAAATGTTTATTATTGACGTTGTTAAATAGGCCATGAAGAAGATCTACAGACAACCAACTTCGTTACCAGAGTTGGCCATTGACTCCTACGGACTTAGCTTACATAAATCAAAGTCTTTAAAAGAACAAATTTTTGATGTTTTGAAACTTTGAATACAACCAAAAAATGAATCTCAGGGTGGCCATGCTCACAAACTACAAACAAATGTAATCACTTATCATCCTTAGGAATATTCGCCACGTGATTGGTATAAAAAAAGTTATTTTAAAAAAGCTCGTGTGAATGAGCTAAGACCTGTATAAAACGGTCACCACTAAGTTGAGAAACCAGAGCTTAAGTGAGTCGGCCTCTCTAACTTATGTTCATCTCCAACTGTAACATGTCAAGGGCATTAAAGTTAGTGTCTGGATCCTTAGGCTTTACCGCCGTCGTCGAACGTATGACCCAAAGTTCATAAGCTATGACATTTGCTTTTCTAATTATGAATATAAAATCTTTGAAATTAGAAATTAGTATTTTGCTCGCTAACGCAAACGTTTTCGTTATGGTGACGTCTAGCTAGCGTATAAATTATGACAAGACATAATCAGCTAATGGCTGAATATGGTTCTATATTGTAATGTCTTTTCAGTATCCAGTTAAGCACTGTTCCGCGTAGTCATCATTTGTATGGGTGACCGCCAGTGGCAATTTTAACTGAGCACTACCGTGCTTCGGAGGGCACGTTAAGCAGTCGGTCTCGGCTTTTTCAAAGTTGTTAGGCCATGACAGAGGCCTTCAGCCGGTCTTAAAATTTTGTCACCAGTGTTGGCAACTGGCTCATACGAACTTACTTACTTACTAGTATCCAGTATTTAGTATTCGGTACCTATTCATTTATTTATTGCAGTCTTACGAGTATGTTACATTTCATTTCATTTATTTTCATCCTTTGACAAATTACAAGTACTTGGATATGTCAAAAATACAATATTACACTTTAAATATTAATTACATGTCAATATAAAACAGCAATAAAATTATCTAATACAACATTAGAAACAAAAATAAAAAACACTTAAATCTAAAAACTAAGAAGGTAGGTATCTGCAAAAGCATCGTCAACAATAAAATCAATAATAAAAATACTATTAAGTTATAAAATATTAAGAATTAAACAATAGTAATAGTAATAGTAATTTAAACATCATCATTATTAATAAAAAGATTTTTATCGGCTAAAGCTTCGTCCAATCGATAGAAACTTTTATCAATCAAATGTCTTTTTATGTGTAATTTAAATTCATTATCAGACAGTAACATTATATTTTTGGGTATCCTATAATACAATTTTATTGACGTGCACAAGAAACTTTTGTATACCTTTGCAAGTCTAGTTTTCGGAACAACAAGTCGATCTTTATGTCTAGTATTATAATTATGTAAATCAATCATAGTTTTGATGTTGTCCAAATTTTCTCTAACACATAAGACATTTTGATAAATGAATTCTCCTATCATAGTCATGATGCCCAGTTCTTTGAACTTATGTCTACAAGATTGTAAGTAACTCATGCATATCATGTAACGTATTGCTCGTTTCTGCAAAATAAATACCCTACTAGCATCTGTTGTTGTTCCCCAAAATAATATGCCATATGTCATGAGAGAGTGAAAATAAGCATAGTAGACGTTTTGTGCTGCTTTTTGCTCACCGATCTCTCTGATTTTTTTTACGGCAAATGTAGCAGAGCATAGTTTTTTGGCCTGTGTTTCAAGGTAAACAGCCCATGGTTAATGTTAGTTTATGAACATACTATGTACTATAAACCTTATTTTTAGCAACAGTTCGCAGCTTTACTAAGAAATACTTATTTAAAATAAAAAATAAAAAAATTGATTGACGTTACGTAATACTCGTAAATTCAATTTAAATTGAAACCAATATTGTAACCGACTTGTTCATCAAACCTCGATGACTATCTATCCGAGCGGGGTAAATTGAAAATGAAGTGTGTACTACATTCCGTATCTGCTGAATTTACCCTTTAGTGCGCGTACGTAAGTGTACGTGCCTTTAGCGTACGTACGTTTGTAACCAGCTACGTAGAAGGATTTTTTTTTCTTAATTCGTAACCCGGTTACGAACTTGGTTTTTTTGTTGTTTTTTTTGACAGGTGATTTACTCTAGGTGAAGTATTTTGACAACTGTCATAAAAAAATGAGGGTATCGATAAATACCTTTCATTTGAGCTAGATCCGGCTAATCTGGGATGAGTAGATCCCAAGATACATCGTTATCAATCCACGAGTTATTTTCTGGTGTACATTCTATTTTAAGAAACTATGTCATAAACAAACAAACTTGTTATTGAGTGTACAGCGAGGAAAGCAAGGCTAAGTAGTTAAATCAATAAATAATGCTCGACATTCCACACAGCATCATCTAGCCCAAGTTGAGTCAATTTCAATGGTGCAAGCGTAACTAACCAGTTAACTTACGTCTGCCCATAATGGGGCGAATCAATGGTTCAAACGTAACCACGGCAGTTTACGTATAAATTTTAACTCACTTAGGTAGCAGCTGATAGAGTAGCTCTTCACATTTCCTCTTCTCCTCCAGGTAGTCTGAGGTGCGTTCTTCCACCAGCGCCTCCAGGTTGTTTGCGTATTGCTCCACTTGAGTTAGCAGCATGTCCAGACGGGTCGAGGTCTCACAATCCCTGAATGAATAAATCAGTTATTTAATACTGAAACATGTTTTAATATAATCCTCTAGGAGGTTCGTCATTTTTATATTCTATTGGGTTTTTTTTATGACAGCAAGTGACAAGACGATCAAGTCGCCCGCCTGAATATTCTAAAATATTCTCCAAAAAAGGACCTAATTTAAATTTTTAATTTAATTAAAGCATACTGCCTACCTGATGATAAGTAGTTACCGTAGCCTACAGACGCTAGCAATACAATAAGACTTTCGCATTTATAATATTAGTAAGTAGGATACTAATATCTTATGTTAATCTCTTACTTATTGATTCTCTGAATATTTTCTTTGAGGGCTGAGAAGTCGGGTCGGTCGTCGTCCGGCAGCGTCCAAGGTGGCTCTCCCGTCAGAGACTGACGCGGTGATGCTGAAAGAGGCGAGGTTCCACGGTGCCTCATGTCAGAGCTTCCTGTTCAAAAAAATATATTATATAGGTACAGTCACAGATAACATAACCACCATGACAGTATTTTAATGTTTCCACTACCGAAACACCGACCTACTCTCACGTAAGTGATTGGGTCTATCTGTTTATCCGTCCGGAGTCAAAGTCGTTTTACTCACAGACTATTAGCTATCATGCTAAAAATCTGCACGATAACTTATTTTTATCTATAGAAGATAAAGTAGCTTGTTTGGCACCGACACCATTTTATATTATAAGAGCAAACATTTATAATGATAAATTGTCTATAAAGCTGTAGATTTTTCTCTCGTAACACCATTCTAACAGAAAGCACCTGCTCCTGCTATCCTGGTTACGATAAATCTTAGCTTTTGTAAGCTTGGCGAAGCGAATACCTATTATAGCAAGGGGTATAGATCTCTTTGTGATAAGCTCATCCGGAGAAACACTACCAGCCACTATCATCATGACAGCCTTCTAATGTTTCCACTGTTAGGACACTGGCCTACTCTTGGGCGAGAGTGATTAGGACTTAATCCACCACGCGGACCCAATGCGGATTGGTGGATGGCACATGTCTTACGATTTTTTTAGTTCTTGGACATGCCGGTTTCCTCACGATGTTTTCCTTCACCGTATGAGAGCAATGGAATTTCGCACATACATTTTCGAACAGAAAAATCCATTGGTGCTCGACCGGGTTTGAACCCACGACCTTAGGATCGGAAGGCGGGGTCACTACTACTAGACCACCGGTGCTCTCTAGATATGAGTACTACTTACAAAATGGCCACTCGCGCCCTCCCACCGATTTGACTTACCTTACCCTGATCGCGAGACCGTAGGCACTTTCGTAGATACTTCGAAACAGAACAAAGCACAAGGACGCAAGCTTTTTTTTTTTTGTAACTGCACCACGAAACGGACGAAGCGCGAAGCATGCTATGCCAATCTTGCGGTAATTGGTGCCAACCATGACACTCAAACGGCACCGTTTACGTACACAAACTATGTAGTGATTGCGGTAAGGTGAGGGCGTTTTTAAATTCTCACCTCAGAATAATGATGAAATTTTAGAAGAGTTTACTTTACCGAATTTACTTACTTTTTTTTCTTTTAGATGATATAATAAGCAATAGGTTTGCGTATAATTTAACGGTTGCAAGACTAACCAACACTGGTGTTCAGAATCGTGAAGTGAGTGCGTTATTGCCCTCACTTATGGGTTATGCTCCACGAGTGCCTCAAAGAGATAACTTACTCCGTAATAGGTACGGTACGTCTATCTAAACATACGTGAGTAGTAAGTACTTAAGCACACAGAACGTACACGGAATGTAACTAGCCATAAAGAAAACCCAGACATGCCGTAAAACGAGAAAGCATTCGTATTTCAAACGGGAAAATAGAGAACTCTTCAAATAGTACTCAAATGCGAGTTGGATCTCGCAAATGAGTATTCCGGTACCCCTAAGGGCCTAAATTACGATCGTTGAACTTACTCGAGTTACAATAAAGTTAGCCTACTTGAAATATTACACTTTTGCAGGGTTACAAAAACATGTAAATATCCAAACTTTTGAATTCACTATAATTATTAGTAGAAATTTGATAGACCGCGGTCGCATACTTTTTAACTGAGTATCTTGCGAGCGAAACCGGGCACAAAAGTCATAAACTAATATAAATTACCGCCCTAAAACCATAAAACTCCGTGGTTTAAATCTATCTAACTCACTTCTTAGGTAGAGTCGTAACTTACATAATCTAATCTGTGGTAGAGCACTTTATGGGCCCCTACTGACCGTATATTCTATCAATGTTTCAAAGAGGAGCCGAGGTAAAGTCTGCTCTACTTATTTATTTCTAAAGGTGGAAGTTATCATGACAGCCTTCTAATGTGCCCACTGCTGGGACACTGGCCTCTCGAGTGAGAGTGATTAGAAAGATCCACCATGCGGACCCAATTCGGATATGTGGGATGGCACATGTCATTCAAATTCTTAGTTCTTGGACATGCCGGTTTTCTCACGATGTTTTCTTTTATCAAAACGATAACAAGATTCAAGAGTAGTAGAGTTCTTTGATCAAGAGTAGTAGAGTTCTTTGTGATAGAGCTCGTCCGGAGAAGGACTACCACCATACTTATTTCTGCCGCCAAGCAGTAATGCTCGCATTGCTGTGTTCCGGTGTGAAGGGTATGGTTTCCGGTGAAATTACTGGCACATGAGGCTTTCGATCTTAGCCAAGGTGGCAACCCGCGAGTGATACCTCTGGTATTGCAAGCGTCCATAGGCTGCGATAACCGCTAAGCATCTTGTGGGCCGTACGCATGGTTGCCACTTCAGTTGTGTATAAAAAAAAAGAAAAGTCACGTCATGCTACACTTCGGTGTTTTTTTTAGTAAACCACCAACGACCTAAGTAACACAACGATTTAGGTAAAGATATAATTTTGTAAGAAATTTATTTTATATCCGTTCAACCGTTCTGGCGTGATCGGGGAACCAACATCAATCTTTACTGTAGCATTTATAATATTAGTGTGATAAAAATTACCCAGCATCTACAATAATGAGATAGCTAACCGGTCAGTGTTCGTTTGATTACTCGCTTAGCTCGGGACTGATAAGATTACTTGCGCCAAATAACATCGATCATTCCCCGAACTAATACCACCCTACCGAGAAGCATCGGCCGTTGAGTAGGGATCAAAGGTCAATAATCTGAAGATTAATTAATTTAATTTTGCGAAGCGTCCGAGGAAGTGTGCTATATTATGAGTTAAAGATAATCCCTATATTTATAAAAGAAACTGTGTATTTATCGGCTTGCTTAGTTGTCATTCCTGGTCATTCTCATTTCAATGAACAAAGATGATGATAGGTTTACAGATGTTTTTTTTTGTATATAATTGTTACGCGATTTCAATTTTGATTGTTTTATTTTGTTTGATTTGTATTATCAGTTATCGTATTATCAGGGTTGGTCCCATATAAATTGTACAGAAGTTGTTTCAGAATTTTTGAATAAATCATAAAAAAACCTGTGTCATTATTATCTCCCCGTAACACCATAATCTATTGGTTTTTTTAATTTGAAGTCCGTTTTAGTTTTTATTCTAAAAATGTATAGGTATCATATCCATCACAATTAAAATTTTCTTTCTTTGTTTCTTTCTTCCTTACGTTTAAACTTATCCTCGAGTATAGCAGCGCAGTAGTCGCAAGCCAGGGTGCAGTGCGGGCGCCTCATCTCAAGCAGGGGGCTGACTGCGCGCCGAGGACTGGGCGTGTCCGCCTCGCCTGGCGGGACCAGGGACATACTCCTGCAACAATAATAGATTACATTATTTTAGAAGTAAAGAAAGAAAGAACACTGTATTGGGTCCGCACATTTTTACATAAACTAGGTACTAACTATTAGGTACTACTTATACGTCTACCTAAGTGTCTAACTGGAGTCCTTTCAGGTCAAGGTACACCGTACTAAAAAAACCTTAGTGGGCAGGCACACCTAAAAAGTAGATAAATAGATAGGTAATGCTAAGTACTAAGTAACCGTACTGGTGGTCTAGTGGTTGTCCCCGCCTTCTAATCCTAGGGCTGGTTCGAACCCGGTCGTGCACCAATAGATCTTTATTTTCGAAATATTTATGTGCGCAATCAAATGCCTTTGTCAGCTGGAGACAGTGTAGATTCCCAAAGGTGTTTCTTTTTCAAATCGGTCCAGTAGTTTTGGAGCCCATTTAATGCAAACGAAAATCTGGTGGTAGGACTCTTCAGCAAGAGTCCGTCCTGGTGGGTATCACCGCAGTGTCAGCTATTCTACCTCCAAGCAGCAGTGTGCAAGCATTACTGTGTTTAGGTTTGAAGGGCACTGTAGCATGTGAAATTACTGGGCGAAAGAGACTTAACAACAATGTCTCGGGGTGATAAGCGCAGTGCAGTGCCATGCAAACACTTAAAAACTTTAAGCATTGGGTGGCACTGCATCTGTAATAGTCAGGCGTGGTGCTTAACATCAGGTGGGCGCCTTGATTGTCTTGTCACTTGCTAACATAAAAAAAAATCTCATTATAATAGATGAATTATAGTTAAAAAAAACACCACAACCAAACACAATAAAATGTTGTAGAATCTCACCTGAAAAAAACACTAAGTTCTGTTAAGACCCAGCAATAAGAAAACCCTGACGGGAAATAACAATGTTAACAGCTTTAAATTAAAGAAGCCTGTTTAAAATTTAGGGTATTTGTTAGACATAAGAGACATTAAGAGTAGTAGAGTTCTTTGTGATAGAGCTCGTCCGGGGAAGGACTACCACCATACCTATTTCTGCCACCAAGCAGAATTCTCTGTGTGCTCGCATTGCTGTGTTCCGGTGTGAAGGGTATGGTTTCCGGTGAAATTACTGGCACATGAGGCTTTCGATCTTAGCCTCAAGGTGGCAATCCGCGAGTGATACCTCTGGTATTGCACGCGTCCATAGGCTGCGGTAACCGCTTACCATCTTGTAGGCCGTACGCTTGGTTGCCACTTCAGTTGTATAAAAAAAAAACATAAAAATAGATAAAAATGTAGATAGAAAAGTCTTTATTTTACGACAACTTTATGTAAGGTTAAGGAGGTTTCTATAAATAAATAAGTAAAAGTAAAAAGTAATTTCGTATGAGTCAGTGGCCAACTCTGTTGAGTATTTAGGCCGCCCGAAGGCCTTTGTAATAAAAAACAAGTTAAATATAGAAATTTCAATTATATGGCCAAGAGAATAGAATGCCATTCAGTCGGTGCCGCCCAACCGCCTATTATAAGCTTTTCTGGTCTAGATGTCTTTGATCTCAGACCAACCTGAATTGAGTGAAAGTATACTCAATGTGTACAGTCCTCAAAACATACAACCCCCAACCTCAATTTAAAACATAGCAAGGGCAAAGATTTTTTTCTGCGAAGAGATAGACAAAACAGGTTTGTTTTAACTTATACCATAAATAAATAATATGTAAATAAATATATTGAAAGATATTTTTGCACAGCTGCATAAGTAAACTAAGCAAAACTTGTACTATAAAAACCAGTAGGAACCCAAATAAGATATTTTTTGCAATACATAGAAACACCCAGATCCGGGATAAATATTTGTTTATTAAAGAATATGCAAGGTTTTGCCAAACGTTTGATGTTGGACTATTGGCAGAGTCTCTGAAGCCACCATAATCCACATAACAGTTTCCGAACGAAGTATTTTAAAGAAAATAAAGAGCTTTTATTTTAGAAGCACGAAGCGAATGCAATCGTGGAGGTCCTTTGTTGCAGTGCACAGCTCTGTCGCTTGCAAGCTTCCGATTTCACGGCTTTCCAATGTCGGTTACTTCCAACGTCGAGCGTGCACGTTTATGTATCTTTGCATTTCCTTTTGTAAACGGTTAAAAGAAAGTTTTGGATTCCGAAGTAGTGTCACCGTTCAATAAAGGCTGTAATAAAATGGTGTTCGCATAAGTCAGTCGCCAACTCTGGTGATGGAGTAAATAGGCCAAGCAACTCAAGTGTGATGCACTATTACAAAACCAGATGTTTGAACTATTTAAAAACTACACTATATAAAAATATAATTACTACGCTGTACATTTTACATAAAATAAATATAATTTGACTCGAATGTGGTTACTACCCTAAATAATATAGAGAAAATATCAAAATTGTATATAATATTCAGAGACAGACAGATCCAACTCCCAGTAGAGCACGTTTCGCGTGGTTCCATTTATTTGGAGTTGACTAACTATTGGCAAACCAAATAGCTGTTTTTACTGCAGATTCAAAGTAAACTTTTAGCGTAGCGTACTACTGTTTACTTAAAAGAAACACAATAACATTTTCTTACTCGAGGTTTTTAAATTTCCTATGAAGCAGTGGCCGAGTCTAGTGACGAAATTAATATTTCGCCTAAAAGCTTTCGTCTGTTAAACCACCAGGTTTCGCCAAATATTTCGAGACCAAAAGAACTACAAAGTAACAAAATACCAATAGTTCTCGTAAACTTGAGTTTAATCTCACAGTACTGAAGCTTTCAAATCAAATATAAAGAAAGTTCTAAAATGATTGAGAGACATTAAAGCGCTTATTATTTTTCCATAAAAAATACATTCCCTTTTACGAAGTTTAATTTCAATAAAATCTCAAATCTTAATTTAACACTCCTCTACATAAAAAAGATCGTCAAACATCCACTTATTAATCATATTTAAATCGCTCTCACTCATTCGTCATATTATTACATTTCTTCAAATTATTGTCTTTGTGTACACTACTCCATAACCACAGACAAATCTTCTCGTTTTGCGTAGAATAACCGCAAGGAAGCACAACGCGTTTGTCTCGCATCTAGAAACGACACGCAGTATTGAAGCCTAAATAAATAAAGCTAGTGTGTCAGAGATTTATTTCCTTTGTTCCCCTTTGTATGATATCTTGTATAACTTTATTGTGTGTTAAATGTGTGAGTGTAAAGTGCTTTGATACTTGCTTCAGTACGGCTCAGTCAATTCCGGCCTTAATTCGTGGAAGTTTATACGTGTTATAAGTCTTTAGTGAATACGGCTAAGTTACGTACAACGAAGTGTTACACTGCTAGGCTATGATGTCACGTGGCCACAAAAGTTGCGCGGCTACGAGGCGCCTACGAGTTTTTTTTAAATACTGAATTAGTCTTTTGAATTCCATGTAATGATATCATACCACTAAAAGTTGTTATTTGTGTCTTTTAATATTAAGTGTTCACCTACGCAGTATTTAAAAAATAAATACAAAATACACAGGAGTCAATGAATGTAACCAGTATTCTTCTTTAAACATTTAAAATATTGTATAAGAAGGCAAATCAGTTTTCTCTCAAATAAAAATAAGTGTTGTCACCCAAGTGTTTGTGTTTTATTGTTTCACAAAACTGGTGCGGAATGCTAATTATTAAAGGGTTAGTCGTTGACACGGCATCGCACGCCTACAATTACACGTCTGCTACAGAACGGGCGCGGGCCCGCGGCGGGCCCGCTGCGGGGTGTATTTTGTCTAATTTGTATGAACGACAAGGATGACAACACACTGAACGTGTGCGCGGGTTGGGTCGTGTCAGTGTGTTGTTATCCTTGTCCGTCCATACAAATTAACAAAATAAAATACAATACACGGGCCCGTGACAGACACGACCCGACCCGCGCCCGCACTTTGTGTGTGTTGCGCTTATTCCGAGCAATATGTCCGCTGTTCTCAGATTATGAAAAAAAACATGTTTAGCTACAATTTACTTGCGTTTATATACATTTATCTCTCTTGTTCTAGAGTTAGCAGCTATGGGAAGTATTAAAAGCACTGTTTAATGATGATCATGATAATAATTAATATTTAACCGACTTCAAAAGAGGAGGTTATAAATTCAACTGTATTTTTTTTATATTTGTTACGTGATTCCGCTTCCAATTATGAACTGATTTTGATGATTTTTGTTTGATAGGTAATATATCAGAATTAAAACATAATAATATCTATTTTTTTTTTATCGTTTCAGTACTCTACGAATTTATCATAAAAAAACGTGTTAATAACTACATCGTCGCGTATTCATCACAATTTGCGGAAATATTTTTTTTGTTTGAAGTCTGTTGTTTAAATTAATTATTAAAATTATTGACATAAGGCTAACTGAAATTAAAATTCCCACTGTCAGTACAAACAAATATCTACTACCACTAATAAAAGCTAAAATCACAGCACTAACATTCTTAAGAGCACTGGAAGCTTTCGAGCCTGTCCTTCAATGAAACGAAAGTAATTTAATATTCCGTCGCTCTCAAGAATTTCTACGGAATTTCACGTCATTTTCAAGTCTGATCAAAGTAGAAATAAAGATTCCGTTGGATTTTTATTTATTACTAGTTACCGTCCGAGGCTTCACTTGGGTGAAAGCCTAAATCTATTCCCTGAGTTAAAGCTGTTATAATACCCTGATCTAAATCGGTACAGCAGTTTATGTATCAAAACGAAAAAAAAGTTTACTTTCACATTTAAAACATCGATAGACTAGTGTCGCTTTATTCGCGTGGAACACGAAAACCGTACATTTTTCCGGGATAAAAAGAAGCTCTAGTGCTATTCCAGACTTAGTTCTATATATGTGCCAAATTTCATCTCAATCCATTATAAATTAGAAAAAAAGCCGCTAGCGTGCTGTCTCTCGTAATTTAAGTTCGAATACATGGCGCTAAATCAGCTAGGATTATATTTGCATGGTTGAAATTAGTCGACAGCAAGAGTTTTCGACAAATTAAACAAGCTTTTTAGTAAGCGTTCCAACGGTTTAATTTAATTGCAAGTGAAATTGCGGTGTGTTTGAAATTTTGTTCTGTTGTCCTAATTGTATGTTCACGTATAGTCACTATAATTATACAATGTATACATATAATGTATGTATACAATGCAGATTAAACCTGCAAATATTACAGTTACTGTGATATATTGAGTAGGATGCCAAAATGATACTCCAAGATGTGGTACAAGTGCTCCGTATATTTCGACTGAAACATTGTCTTAAACTACCCACCACCATATTTTATAATACATGTAGACACCACAGTTACAAATTAATCATTTGACTGTAATATTTGCAGGTTTGGAGTTAAAATATAAAACAAAAAAACACTTTATTATAGTGTATTTTTGTTACACACTATAGTATAGTGTATTCTTGATGTAATATAACAGTCACATTAATTAATTTTTAAGTTTACGTTATCTTACTACTAACTTTATAGTTTTTAAGTTAAATCAAACAAGTAATCGGCTAGCGCGTACTACACAACTTTGGCATGCAGTAATTTATTTTTGCTTCACCTACGAGTAAGTTTAATATATATTTTCTAAGCCTCGAAACTAATTTTATAATATTTGATATTGTTGTATTACTACTATTAATCAACATTAACACATTTTAGCGTGCCTTCACTAATAAAGTGGCATTTATTTCATAAATCGTTATGTTTTATGCACCTACCTCATTACTTAACTACCTGTCTACATTTAGGGACGTGTTCCTATCTGTGCCTAAGTACCTCCTACTTATTCTGTCACTTATAGCACAGAATTCCTAGTATAAGTGACAGTGTTTATAAAATTGTAAACCTTCATTAATTGTGATCAATAAATATCTTATCTTATCTTATTTATAATCTATACTTACGTGCTGTCTGTATTATATTTTTTCTTACTTTTGTTATTGTTATTATTATTATTATTAGTATTGATTTTATTATTTCATTGTAGTGCGACGTGCAGCTAATAAAGCAATCAACCAAAACTCCGTTTCCCGTTAGACACATAACTCACTCAAGGCCGGCTTTCGATAGACAATGCCAATCGAAACCTATGGTCAAAATTGACAGGGAATTATATATATTTTACTCCCTTGGAAAAATGTAGGTAACTATTCTGACAAATAGATAGCAAGTAAGTAAGTTCGTATGAGTCACTGGCCAACTCTCTTGACAGAGTTTTTAGGCCGCCTAAAGGCCGAAGAAATCAAGCCAACTGTCGATAAAAAACTGGGCCTTACTAACAAAATTTGACATAGAAGTCTGTAGAATTTATTGAGTACAAAATAAACACAAAATGTATCAAGGTATAGGTACATAAAATACCGACGTGTTAGAGTAAATACATTAGCCCCTCTTGCATGACTTGCTGGGTAAATAGTGTAGGCGTTGCATGTTGCCATTAGCAGTTTTGAATTGTATGGCATATGTGTTTTAAGGCGTAAAAAAAAAGCGCTACGACGTTGCGTTAAAGCATTGCGCAGCGATAGGTTGTGTTTTTGTTTGAGTGCTAAACAGTTCTTCAGACGACCAACGCTAGCTTTGACGCCTACAAATGGAAATGTCTAGTATGCTATGACGCCAGCCTTGACGCGTCCTTACATTGCGCTATCCAAGCCAAAAAATGCTGCGACGACGCCATGACAAGAGGAGTTAAGCGCCATATTGCAGTGCAACGACGCTTTGACGTCGTGATCTTATAACGATTGCGATTGTGATTGGTCGGTACGTTAGTACAACAAAACGTAGCATCCTAGACGCGACGTTATAGCGCTTTCTATTTGATAAAGTTCAAGGTTCTTATTATGAATGTTTAAGCATACTTAACTTTATTTATAATTGACAACAAAATACGTATGTTATAAATAATTGACCGAGCGAGCGAAGCGAGCGAAGCGTCTCAGTTTCGAGATTGGCCAAAAATGCTTTTGGATGTCAATTTGTCCGGTCTTTTTGTGTTCTCGCCTACAGGTCGCATTTTTCAACCAATCTTGTTGAAACTTGGTACTTACACATGTTTTATGACTTTATAGAATTTGATTGTAGTCGGGGATTTTTGGTATGAGGCGTACTTTCTTCAAAAAAGGGACAAAAGGGGTCTGCTGAATATCTCAGCCTAATGTGATTTGATTTGATGATTTTTATTTTATATGAAAGGTAAGTAAGTTTGTTTGTCAGATATTTGGTGAAGATCTGATGAGGATCTTCAGCGTGATGAGGAAAATAGTTCCTCAAAATACAATATGTTGCTCATTTTCAAAACTCACTTTACAAGTTTGTGCTTGCGATGTCTGCTGTTCGGAGAACTGCTAGTTTAGTTGATCGATCTAGATTTAGAATAACTTAATAAAACATAATAGCTATGTTTTCCTTGCATGTTAATCAAATTTTTTTTTGATAAAAATATAGCTATAGTGGATCGTACACGCTAGTGTGCACATGACCTTAGATGCAGACGTGAATTTGTGCCCTAAGAATGTTCCACTATTAGAAAGCCGTTTTTTAAAAACATTTTATGTATATTTCGTTTATTATACAATTAAAATTGTAAACTCTTACTTAATCAATTTAACCATGTACCTACCTAACAGAACAACCAGAAAATCCACCACAGTGTTCCCCCTAATGAGCAGCTTTCTATATACCCTGAAATAAAATAAAATAACGTTGGATATTCCGCCTTAGGCATGAGAAAAACAAGATCAATTTCAAAGACTGTTTCAATAAAAATATAATAATGACATCATTGGTATGTCACTATAAAAAAATATACATTGTTATGTTTCATACGACGACCTCAGTGGCATTACGGGCAAGTGTCGACTGAAGCACGAGAGGTGGTTTCGATTCCCGATGCTTGCAGGATCTGAAAATATTTATTCCGTTCGGTTTCGATGCTGCATTACATGACACAGGTTCCTAGTGTGGGATCAGAAGGGTAATGCTACTAACAAAGACAGCAAACGAATTGTATTTAGATTACTTCTTTTCATTTGTTTAGGCGTTGTCATCTTTCACTAAACACTTACTAACAATGATCCAGCTGCGATTACGTTTCTGTATAGCCAACAATCGATCGATTGAACTGGATGGATGGATAGCTTTTTGGGTAAAAACCGAAACTCGATTACTATCGAGTTTACTAACTACTGTAGTTTACTAACTACAGTTGGAACTGAATAAAACATCAAAAGTTGTTTCATTCTGTTTCAACAAATTCCAAAAAATGAGGCTCTGGGATTATATATTATATGTTGGGTGTGTTTATGTATTAAATAACAAAATAATGCAACACTTGACACGTCCACAATTATACAAAATAAGCGTGAAAACGAATAGTTCATTTCTAATTCAATTTCGGTTCTATCGAGGCGTGCAACTGGAGAGCAATGAATTTCTACACAGCGTATTTGCAACGGCGTGCGCTAGCTCGGATAGTGTTTTAATCAGCATGAATTGCTAGTTTTCAAGAGGAAAAGCTAGTTCCGATTTACCCTCTGGAGGGTCGAAATAACACAGTAGGTTCAAGAGGAATGCCCGATTAAGTTTGCAAATAATATTTCATATATTATTTATCATATATGATTTCAATATTTATAATAAATAATAAACTCATGGATATGACAACCTCGGTGGTACATTGGACAACAATTTTATTGTAGCAAGTTGTGTACATTTTGTGGGACAAAATATTTTAATGATAAGATTGTTTGTTTATAGTTGAAAAGGTAGTTTTTGTGGTTAACATAGTGGTGAATCCTAGTAAACTATCCTAGTAGACGTAGACTATTTATTCGTACCACAGAGTACATTGATATAATATTATAAGAGTTTTTACCCAAAAAATCATCCATAAAATAACTTGAAGCTTGTGGAGTTGGAAGACATTTATGAGACAACGGTATTCACCTTTGAAATCTGTTAGCTTTTCTCAAATACATTTTCTTCCGCCGTCAAATTCTTGATTGTGTTATTCTTTTTTTTATGAATATTATTATATATATTTGAAAAATATTATCATTTGTTTTTCTATATATTTTAAATCTAGCAAGTTTTCAACGGTGGGATTTTTTTACGATTCCGTAGACTATTACAATTTAGTACCAATTGACAGCTGGGTTTACAAACTGTAAAAAGGAAATGTAGGACTGCCCACACTCGATGGACCGATGACATTTAAACGGTCGTAGAAAATCGGTGGATGGTGAAGGTTCAAAATCGGTCGTCATGGCACTTTTTGGGGGAGGCCAATCCAGCAGTGGAAGTGTATCGGTTGATATGAGAATAAAGGTTTATTGGTGTTCAAGCTTAGTACACGTTTGTTATTAGTTAGCGTTGATTGCGTATCATAATTAGAATCAGAATAATCAACTTGAATTTGAATGCTGATTCAATACAGTTCGCTACATTACGCTTATAGAAAGCGATATTTTAACCCCCAACCTGTGCCCCGACCCAAAAGAAAGCTAAAGCAAAGTTTGACAAATTTAAAGACACACTAGCTTACACATTTACATCATAATTTTTATAGCTTACATCATACATAATAATAATAATTGCAGGCAATAATTAACCTGCAAGGTTAAAGAAAATACAGTGATATTTCTAAAGCGACTTATTTATAAGAAATCCCTCTGGACAGCACTTAAAACTTTTTTATATACTAACATTTTACTGCAAAGTTTTTAGGACACTTTGCTCATCGTTAGCGAGCACAGTTAACTTTTCTAATTAGACGGGGAAAAAATTGCGACGGACTATTAAATGAGTCCCGTCCTATAGGCAAATTCAATTTGTTCACGAGAGTTTTAGGGTTTCGTGGTCAACAAAAAACTGTCCTGCATTTTATTCAGTATTCAGTATCATTTATTGCATCATAATTATAGGGTATACACATCAGGTTTTAATTTTAAATAATAATCAGAGCAGCCAACACATAATTATGTACCCTGTAAAGGGTGTTGCATTTGGCGTAGAAGCGGACCGATTTAAGTGTTAATGGGTAGTTTGTGTAAAATAAAATCATTATTTGCGGTAGTAGCTAGAACCTATCATTAGATAATTGAGTCAATAAGAAACTGATCAAGGGTATAATAGCATTTTTCTACTAGCAATTATTTTTATTTATTTTCAAATATATGTTTTATTTCTTGATTTTTAATACTGTAGTTGGGCTCGAGCTGCAATTCCTGCAATTTTTTAACCACGTGGCAAATCAGCTTGTATTAATCAGAAGCATCACTCACGTGTTGCCATCCTGAGACGTAGATCAAAAGTCTCATGTGCCAGTAATTTCACTGGTAATTTGACCTTTCGAACCGAAACACATCAATAAAACTGCTTGGCAGCATAAATCGTTTATCACAAAGAACTCTACTACTCTTTGCTAAACTAAAACTTTATAATGTGAGCTAGGTGTACAAACTTGTTAGCAATAGTATTAACAAACTTTGAGCTTCACTGGTTTCAATGCAGAATTTAATTACGGAGCTAGCGGCACAAACTGGACTAACCATTTAAATTATTGAAACCAAAATACACAGTATTGAATGCTCTGTTCAATTTATACAGTGGTGCATTTGTACTACGTATAAAACGAACGTTT
The DNA here is from genome assembly GCA_951394395.1 of Colostygia pectinataria. Lineage (NCBI taxonomy): Eukaryota > Metazoa > Arthropoda > Insecta > Lepidoptera > Geometridae > Colostygia > Colostygia pectinataria. Next base: position 4,745,748 of record OX596368.1, on the reverse strand, counting down.
ATATTATATCTCATATGTAATTAAGAGTAGTAGAGTTCTCTGTGATAGAGCTCGTCCGGAGAAGGACTACCACCGCACCACCACTATTTCTGCCGCAAAGCAGTAATGCTCGCATTGCTGTGTTCCGGTGTGAAGGGTATGGTTTCCGGTGAAATTACTGGCACATGAGGCTTTCAATCTTAGCCTCAAGGTGGCAACCCGCGAGTGATACCTCTGGTATTGCAAGCGTCCATAGGCCGCGGTAACCGCTTACCATCTTGTGGGCCATACGCTTGGTTGCCACTTCAATTGTATAAAAAAAAAAGTGGTTACATTTTATATGAAACAAATTGTATTTATTAATTAGTAAAACACGTTTTATTATCTCATTATTAGCTGCCACTAGCATTTTGGAAACGCTTTTTCTGGTCATCTGGTCTCATCATCTTCATTTGGGGTTTTTAACCTTTTTAACTACTTTAACACTCTGGTTAATCCTAGGATTCGCCCAGCACTAGATTGGGACCAGGGATAATTTATACCATAATTTCAATATTAATTGTAGTCCCACTTAAAATGAAAGATCTTTAGGTGGTAGCGGTTGCGTAAAACGTGATATTCATTGAATTATGCACAATGGACTTATTTATTATATAAGCGTGTTATTGTTTTACTGAGAGTAGGTAAGAGCACCGTTGGTCTAGTGGTAGTGACCCCGCCCTCCGATCCTAAGGTCGTGGGTACAAACCCGGTCGTGCACCAATGGATTTTTCTGTTCGAAAAATTTATATGCGCAATGCCAGTGCTCTCCTATGGTGAAGGAAAACATCGTGCGGAAACCGGCATGTCCAAGAACTAAAAATTCGAAAGACATGTGCCATCCACCAATCCGCATTGGGTCCGCGTGGTGGATTAAGACCCAATCACTCTCGCCTGAGAGTAGGCCAGTGTCCCAGCAGTGGGAACATAAAAAGGCTGTCATGATGAGGTACTGTGAAGGAACCGTGTTTTGTTTATACTCAACAAGCTGTCAAAACAAACCAAGCTAAAATAATGAAAGAAAATAGTCTTTAATTTCCATTATTCGTGTGAAGTGGGCTAAGTACTGTAAGGCCTCGTTCGCACAAGCTTATTTTTACCGCGCGCTAAAAATCTGCTTTAATAGATTATGTATTTCCAAGGAGCTGTTCGCACGTCAGTGGTTTAAAACGCAGCGTATTTTTATCGCACCGTGCTCTATTTTTAGCGGGTTAGTTTAGTTCTCCTCCGGTCCTGTTTTCACCCGGCCCATTCTCATCCGAATTAAATAAAGTTTACAATTAAATAAAGTTTTTTTTGTCGCTTTTTCGTTAATTTACCTTTGGGTGTTGGGTGGGAAAGTTGGATTTTTAACGCTTTCACATCGAGAGTCCGCCAACGCCGGGTTTTACCGTGATGGATAATTTACGCTCGTGCGAACGAGCTCTTAGTAGACTGTTTTTCTTTTGTTACGTTGAAATGTTATTGAGCTTTTTTTCCCAGAAACTCTGAATGAATGAAATAAATATACTCGATATTGGCACAATATATCGCTTTACCCTCAATGCGTCCATTCAACCTATATGATGACAGACAAACAATCGATTTTATTAGACTAACCTGTTGATAACTTACGATAATCGCTGCTTAGATAAATCGATTGGCATCTAAACTAGTTCATATTGTTCGGTAAGGTTTAATCAATTTAGATTACCACTGGGCACAAACCGAGGCAAAATGCCAATAAAGTTTACGCTGTATTTACTGTTTACGGCACTCCTATCACACATTAAGCGGAAACGGGCGTTTAACCGTTATCACATTAAACTAAGTGATTGCAAGAACTTTCTAAGAGCACTGGTGGTCTAGTAGTGACCCTACCTTTCAATCCAAAGGCTGTAGGTTCAAAATTGGTCGTGCACCAATGGACTTTTTCTAATAATGCATGTATGCAATGCCACTGTTCTCGAACGGTGACGGAAAACCATCAAGTGAGTTACCACTTGATGGTTTTCCTTACCTCTTACACTTAGGCATGTCGAAGAACTAAAAATTTGAAAAACATGGTGTCACTCACGAATCTGCATTGGGTTCTAATAGTGGATTAAAACCCAACTATTTTCGCTCGAGAAAATTCAGTTTCCTAGCAAATGGGAACTATAGAAAGCTATCATGTTGATGATCACTAGACAGACAGCTTAGAAGTTCGCAGATGAGACCGTGTTCTGTTCTAATCAAGTCGAGTGACTTGTTTCGCCATGCCGTGGTACAGAATATTTAATAGAAAAAGAAGCTGTGGTGGCATAGAGTGATCCAAGATAAACAGTTTTATGCATAGTTTAAGCCCTTGTGCGAAACCGGGGTGGGTCGCTAACAAAAAATAAAAGCTCTTTAAATAAATATGATAATAAAAATACAAAATGTGAAGCCGCTCACAGCATAAGACGCAAGAGTATTGCTCAGATTTATCGACTCAAGATGAGTATCTTATAATGCGCAGCACTTGCTTTGAGGCATTTTTAGAAGCTCAGCTTTGGGTCAGTCTTAAAAATACTACTTACGCCGGTCACTGTTTTCTAGGATACGTTTACTGTATTTTTACTCCAAGCAGTGTGCAATACTGTGTTTAGGTTTGAGCGGCGCTGTAGCAAATAAAATTCCAGGGTAAATGTTGCTTATCTACTATACTTTTGGACAACGATTGCAGTGCAGTGCCACGCAAATGACGCAGTGACTCTTATTGTCCGTCGTGGAGCTGAACATCAAGCGAACAACGTTACAGACTCATTTAACCTAGAAACGTTCCACTTTTAAGCACTAGTTTCTGTCTATTGTACAGTATCATACAACTTTTACCTATTCTGTGCTATGGTTTTGCTTACAAACAGCAGTATAATGCTATTTAAGGTCTTGAACTATTTTTGGTGGTTACAAAATGACTGATTAACAAACTTGTAAATATCCATACTATCTCATTTAAAAAAATTGTACAGATAAAATAGACAATTATTTAGGTATGGATTAGTATAAGCCTCTCAATATAACCGCAAGTAATTAATACCCCTGTAAGCGGCGGCGCATCATTACCCATCGAGACTCATCAATCCTTAATTACGAATCCATACGATTGTGTGAAAGCAAGCAGCAGACAGGCTAAAAAAGTTCTTTGTGATAGAGCTCGCTCATATCCATTTCTGCCGCCAAGCAGTAATGCTTGCATTGCTGTGTTTAAATTTAAAAAGTATAATTTTGTTACCGGTGAAATTACTGACTCATGAGACTATGTCTCAGGATACGCGTGAGTGATACCTCTGGTATTGCAAGCGTTCATAAAATGTGTATAGCACCCGTGCGAATCCGGGGCGGTTCCGCTAGTATGTGAATAAGTTGGTCTGAAGAATCATCGGTAGCTTGGTAGCGGTAAATTGTTATCTCTAAGGAACATACTCAATACGAAGCCAGAATTATTTAATTAGAACTGTTTGATCTCATTTTTCTCTCAGATACTTCGTACGACGTTTCAAGACTTGTGCATCGTAAAATGCTGTTTATGTCTTTTACCTAAATAGTATTAACGGTAACCACTTAACAGCAGGTGCAACAGCAGGAACCGCCCCGGATTCGCACGGGTGCTATACACATTCCTCTTGAATTACTCTATCTATTGCTATAATATTTACAGAAAATTCATCGCCATCTCATCGGTAGCTCTTTGAACGATTAGTAGAGATTGCAACTGCCGATCACCTATCCAAATGGTGACTTACACTTTAACTTTAAAGTTACACATCGTTGATCTTTGCTTTTTTATGATGCGGGCTGAAAATAAATAGATGAATAAATAAAACTTCGTTTATCAGTTAAGAAGAACTAGAATTTCCACTGCAGTAACATAGTAGGTTACAAGTCGTAACCTACTTGTAAGTTTGTACAAAGCAAAGAAAAGCTCCATTAAGTATGTAAGGAGTGCAGCCTGCAATCTTAGCACTTAGGGCTGTTTCGCAAAGTAATGCCCCTCTCACGCCCGCCGGCATGGACCAAAGGGATTATGCCTACAGCTGCTGGCGTTATAGAGATTAGGTGCTTTTTATACTCCCTAAATGGACAGGAGTGAGTCAGTATTTTCGAGGTTTAATATTACTATTATTAATTTAATATTAATATTTATTATACATAGTAAAAAATTACATAAATGTCATGATAATATTATTATTGAGATTGGTTTCGTTTGAGAGAAGACATTTGTAGCGGATGTAAAATATTAAATTAAAAGGCTGATTAAGATGACGGTATCTATGCAGTAACTTTTATTAATTATTTTCTTATTATTATATCAAATAATGTGTATACACTGTGTTTTCTATACATTTTCCTCAATGAAAAAGGCGCTAATGCATTTAAACATTCTCATTTTCCAACCTACACAATGTCTACGGCAGATTGTTACTTGGCGGAGGAGAATGTTAAATATTTGAACTGAATTTGCGTTGAATGCTTTTATGCCCTACTTCATTCAAATTCAAGACAATCTTTCTTTAAATCTAACAAATAAAAATTAAGCTATGCTTATTGGTTACTGAAGAGAAATACATATTTTAGACAGAAAAATAATTTCAAACGATCAATGGTCTTTTTTTACAGTAGTTGAATAAAAAAGGAGGGTTCTGCGCAAGGGCGATAAGAACTGGTAGGTAAATAACGAACAGAAGACCCGAATGAAACGGTCATTGGTCATTGCAAAGAATTTGGCCGTCCGCCAAACCGGAGGACAAAAGTACCGTTCGTTACCTTTAAGGGTCACTCACTTCCAATACTGGGTGAGGATCGTGTGTCAAGTTGGCACAAACAGCTGTAATCGGCGTATCAATAATACGAAATTCTCATAGCAACGCGACAGGAGGCTGTGAAAGCCTTATATGCTGTCATTATTGATAATAACAAAGAGAAGCAACGAGAAAATAACAATACAATGATTGTTATATATGTTGTCTATTATGAAAAAAATAAACATCCATCCGTACTTCATAATTACTAATATTACAAATTTAAACAAAATAATTATTGATTATTTGATTTCTGTTGGATTTGGCTCAACTGGTACCCGCGTATCACGTGGAAGGTTGTCGTTTCAAGTCCCGCTTGAGTCGAAAAACTTTTGGGAAGTAAGTGTCAATCCCTCTCTGCTTGTTACGTTTCTGTATGTTTGTTAAGTTACGGCCTCTGAGCCGATTTTATTACATTTATTATGAAGTTAGACAAGAGCTTGCATCCTGAGGTAGGCAAAAGTTCTAGATACTTTTTTGTAGCCACAAACGGCAGTTAATAGAAAATAAAAAATATATCTTAAAAAAACAAAACCAACGTCAAAGACCGTAAAAACCTTTTAATCATATGCAAATAATTGAACGCCCAAGGGCTTCAAGCCACCGACACGAAACCTAATTAAACCTTTCAAATGCAATGAAAGGCAATTGAATTCAGGATAAGGGGCTTTGAGTACCTATTGCGCCATTATTGTTTTGGTTCAATAAGAAAAACGTGTCTTAACAGCCAACAAACTTTCACATTGCAGACCATGCTTATGAAGGTATTAAAACTTTTAAAACGAGCTTTGTCTGCCTAATAAACAGCAATTACCTAGCTTTATATACGTACACTTTTGACTTGTAGTTCGTTGTTAATAGTAAAATCATAATATTTTAGTTATTAAATTAGAAGACTGCGTGAACCATATGAAAGAAAGATAGTGTTTAATTTTCTTAGGCTGGATTCGACCAACTTTTGGTACCTATCTATTCCGCGGAATAAGAAATGTCAAATACAAGAGAACTGTCAGTTTACTAGCAAATAACTACAATTTTACCGGAAGAATACCGCTCTTCGAATTGGGTCGAATCGACCTTAGTCATACAAATCAATCATACTCATGTGAAACTGCCACAAACTTCAGGATAAATAAAAAAGTAGATTCTAGCTAGAAAAATTAAACGACTTTTTTATTATCTATATAATTATTATTAAAATATATTTAGAATCATCCGTGCTATTTTTATTAGTACTTATATTTATAAATTAATTATATTTTTATATTTATATATAATATTTTCTCAAAGCCAATAAATAAATAATAATAAATAAATAAATAATGCTGGACAATCCACACAGCATCATCTAGCCCAAGGTAAGCTGCTGTTAAACAGAGCTGTATTATTGGGTACTAGATGACTGATATATATTTAATACAATACAATACATAGATATATATTTTTTATTATATATAGAAAATACCCAGAACACCCGGAACAAATATTTGTATAAATGTAGTGATGTTGTCACGTTTTCTCGTAGTTACGTTTCCACCTTTGAGTTAATGGGGGAAACGTAACAGGTTAGTTGCGTTTCCACCATTGAAATTGATACAACTACTTAACCTGACTTTCCTCGCCGTACATTTGTGTAATAATTTTGAATCATAGTTTTTAAAAAACCAATTTTTTCTATGTTATACTGTCTTTTCAAACTCTAAGTTTTTTGATGCTTAGATGAACTCTAATGAATTTAGTAATTTTATTCTAATTTTTGTAATTGAGGTTTAGACGATTCTTTTGACACATCTATCATCCAATTCCATGCAGCGCCATGCCAGTAGTAAGTACCTAGATAGTTATAATAAAATTATAGCTAACCGAGAAAACATAACCCAAAGTCGTAGGCATCTGGGTAAAAAGCTTTGTGCCGTAAAAATAACAAACACAAAGTTACAAAATAAATGAAATCATGCCGAAGTAACCAGATATTAAAATTTCGCTGTCGTAAATAATTGGAATATATCAAAACATGGCAACACGATTTTAATCTTTGCGTTCATGATATAATTACATACGATTTATGGTGCAAAGTGATGAAACGTGCTAACCGCCCTTTCCCTACCTAGCAATATAATTACCTATGAATTTTTAATACATAATAAAAATATGGTTTTATTAGAAATTAAAAGTCTATTTTTGACGAATCTATCAAAAGAGAAATAAACACTATCATTATCATTGTTATTATCATTTTTCCAGCGCAACCTCCTCATCATTCGTGTTTATCCCCCGCGCTTCTGTAAGACTTGCACGAAGCCTTCTGAGTAACTTATTTGGCATTCTAAAGTCATCAAAATATTTAACTTCCTGACGCCCAAATAATGAAACGCCACTCAACTAACCAAAGCTTATTTGATGACGTTTTTGGCGTTTCTTTAGATAATTTTGAAAACCCTTATGCAGCTACGAGTATTTACGGGTATGAGCGAGTGAATAATTGATCTTTAATCACTCCCTTGCCGGCGGCCGGCGGTGAGACAGGCGCCTTAGGTTGATACTTATATTTTACCTTATCCTCCTAGAACCGTTCGTCCTTCGACGGGCACGTTTTAAAAGTCCACTTGAAACTTCTAACACGCCACCCGAATATATTTCAGTACTTGTCAACATAAAAAACCTTATTAAATAAAAAGGAAACAGATTGCGTGCTTGCTTTGTAAGAAGGTATAACCTTGTATTCATAATGACTCCTGTCACGCTAATAACGGAGTCTTCAATGCCACTGCCTATTCAATATTTCAAAGGTTAGGGCTTTGGATGTAGGCAATTTTCGTGATATGATATATTTTTTAATGTAAATTAAAGTACCTAATCTGTCTGATCTTTGATTTACAGAAGAAGTATATCTCTCATTCCCCACAACGGCACTATAAAACATTACCTACTCTAGTAGTATCATTATTATTATCATCATCATATCACCCAATAGACGTCCACTGCTGGACATAGGTTTCCCCCAATAGAGCCATGACGACTGATCTTGAGCCTTTACCATCTACCAACTTTTCTGTCTGCTTTAATGTCATCGGTCTATCGGAGTCTTTTGTGCAAACCTTTATTTCACAGTGGTTATTGGTTCTGCAAGCTATAATGAAAGTTGTAGATAACGCTGTTGGTTATATATTAATTAAGTCTGTTTCATATCTACCATTTACTCAACCATAAATGTATAACTGTTTGTTATTCCGAATAAATAAAATAAATTAAATAAAATAAAAAAATATAGCCTGCCCACTACCACTTCTTGCTTATTCTAAAAGCTATGCCGGTGACCTTGGTTCTTCTACAGATTTCGTCGTTTTGATACTACCACAGTTAAGCAGTCGGTCCCGGTATTTTCAAAGTTGTTAGGCCTTTGGGCGGCCTAGAAACTCTGTCACCAGAGTTGGCTACTGACTCATACGAACTTACTTACTTACTGTAGAATGTTTTATTCCTTCTATAGCTTTCAATAGTACTTACTTGTAAAGTGGAACCAGAATAAAAAAAATCGTTGCGAATACGCGTGAAGACATTAAACCATAGAAATCTTTGTTACCAAAGTTAAATTGAAATCACGGAGCAAAACAAGGAAAAATATACATAAACAAAATATTGTTCGTTATAAATTAAGATTATCCATGTTTATGTCTTCAAAATTTTCATTCATCAGGATTAGAGCAAGGCTTAAGCTTCTGGGAATCTCATTATATAAACCATTTGATGACCTCGGTGGCACGATGAGCGAGTGCGCGGTTGGGGGCGAGAAGTTGGTTCGATTCCCGCTGTAGTTAAAATGTTTGCATTATCTGCAAATATTTGCTGGTCTGGGTGTTCTAACTATGTAGGTATAATAGGTGACTGTTGAGTTATGTTATGCACTGGTGGTCTAATGGTACTGACCCCGCCTTCCGATACTAAGGTCGTGGGTTCGAAAGCGGTCATGCACCAATCAATAACGTTTAAAAATTATATTGCGCAATGCCAGTGTTCTCAAACAAAAAAAAACAGGTGCAGTATTTACCAAAACGCGTGATAGATTAAGACCTACTCTATAGATAGCGTATATATGGCGTGATAGATTACTCTAGGTCGAGAATAGGTCAGTGTCTTAGGGAACAAAAAGGCCATGATGATAATAAAACCATTTTTTATGAAATCTAAAAGCGTAATACAGCTGGGCTATAATGTAACTCGGTTTCAATCCGATTTCAACCAGGAATGTGTCAATAAGCTAGTATACTCGTATAAAATAAAAGTTTTGATTGAAACCCAGTAAAATCGATTGTAACTGAATAACATAACAGCCACTTCTAGCTAGATAGATTCTTCTAGCCATAATTGCGCTCGTGACGTAGCTAGCTAAGTTGTTCATAACAGATCAACGAAGCTAAGCACTATTCCGAGCAGACATCAGTCAGTGCACTTTCAACTAATCGCTTCCATGCTTCGGAGGGCACGTTACGCAGTTATTCTCGGCGTTTTCAGAATTGTTAGGTCATGACCGAGGCTTTTGGGCGGCCTATTAACTCCGTCACCAGAGTTGGCCACTGACTCATACGAACTTACTTTTTTTACGACTACTGGTTTGAGTTACATAACGTAACGTTACGGGTTAGATAAGGTTAGTTCTGAAGAAAATATACCACTAACAACGTCATTACCATAATGAGAGAGCTGTGAGTTCGTGTGGAATCACAACAATATCACGTCAAAGCAAGTTTGTGTTATAAAATCATACAGTTGAGTAATTTTGTAATCTTATCTTATCTTACTTTACTTAAGTTTGAGTGGATAAGTTTTTTTTTTTTTATGTCAGATGACAAGACAATCAAGACGCCCGCCAGGATGCACTGCGCTTATCACTCCGAGACATTTTTGTTAAGTCTCTTTCGCCCAGTAATTTCACTTGCTACGGTGCCCTTCAAACCTAAACACAGTAATGCTTGCACACTGCTGCTTGGAGGTAGAATATCTGACTGAAGAGTCCTAAGTACCACCAGGTAAATAAGTGTTTGTTACTCAACCAAGCTGGAACGGCTGAACTTAGATGAAAGGCACAGAGACAGATTAGTCTAGAATAAGAGATTATATATATATAGATAGCACTTTTTAGTCACACATTTTAAGTAACTACTCGATCCAGACTTTTTAAAATTTGTTAGGCTATGGCAGAGGCCTTCAAGCGGTCTATTAACTCTATCGCTAGAGTTGGCCACTAACTCATACGAACTAAAATTATTTAGCCCGGAAACGTACGGTTCCCGTGTAACATAAAGTTTCAACGCGAAAGAAGTCGCGAGCAACAGCAGCTGTTAGTGATTATTATAGTATTAACAGTTTGATTTTTACATAAAACAATAGCTCTAATCTAACATACCAACTCAAGGCTGTATTGAGTTTTTTATATTGTGTTTTATAAGATGTTTTTAATTTAATGCTAACTACATTACAAAAAGTGCCTATTTTTTGTTTTATTTATCAAAACTAAACCTTTTATCTGGTAGTAGCACTCTTCTGTGAGTTCCGTCTTGGTAGGTACCACCACAGTGTCAAATAATTGACCTCTAAACAGTAATGTGAAAGTTTAAGTTTGAAGGGCACTAAAGGAAGTCAAATCACCGGGTGAACTACCTACGCGTCTTGGGGTGACGCAGAACATTAAAATTTAAAAAATTTGGTGACACTGCAACTGTTATGGTCAGGCGCTGCAGTAATCATCACTCAAACGACTTAGTCTAGTTGCTTGCTAATTACTTTAAATAAAATATTTGTATAACTTAGATAAATTTCTAAGATTTCAATCTTTTCATAAAACTGATAAGTAAAGTGACATGGATATCATGTTTTTTAACTAAACGTGTAACTCAGTGTAACAACATACACAGCATCTCAAAAAACGAAACCAAATTTACAAAACAACCATAGTGCGATCATTGACCTATTTCCAACGCCACCGGCAAAATTAGTCCCGGAAGCACATCTTCTATGATACTCCAGTCAAAATGTTTCCCTCTAGTGATAAAATTAGACACAAGTTTTTAGCAATACATTTAATTTTAAAAGTAGTTAATTTTAAAACTTACGCTCTCAAAAGTTGCCGGCAACCACAAAATTCACTGCACTTACGTATCTACCGCGCGGCGTAGAGGGGCTACAACGCCGGCGTAGCTGTCTACGAACGGAGCGCGACTGAGAGCCTCCGTCTACGGTGATCGATGGGGTTCGTAGTGGTGTGCTGTTTATTTTCCTGTGATTTATTTGAAGGGCTAATTTGTATTTGACGTCTGTGTCAAATCAGTTTAGGGAAATCATGAAAATCATCACAATAAAACATCGTTACATCTAAAACGATTTCTTTTTCCCCTTTTTTCCTCTTTTCCGCACCATGTACTCTAGATTATTTTGTTGGCAATTTCATTATAATATATAACATTAGAGATTTGCTGCCAAGTTGAGTGTAAACTTACCTCTTTCTATTTATTCATTAAACTCATATTAGTTTGCCAAAAGAAGTACGAAAGTTTGATGTATAAACCAGTTGCCAATTCTAATTATAATAATATTATAACTAGTCATATTTGGGTATAATGTCATTATAGCCAATTATATATAAAAAAATATAACTAAATGCATCTTTGTAATGATTTCACTAAACTGTATACGATAATATCTAAAATAATGGTAGAAAAGGAACTTGTTTTCCGTCGTTATTTTGAAGCTTTAAATATTCATACATGCAAATGACACGTCGACAATAAAATGCCTAATGAAAAGGTGAATTCACGTAAAATGACGATTTATTTCTGAAATGGATTTACAGTTAAATAGGCCAGGTGCCCACAAAACCCCCTTGTATTGACCTTTTCAAACAAACCGGATTAAATAAGTTAGCTAGGTATGTAAGTACTTCAATTTTGCACAAAGTCAAGTCAGAAGGGTTTTATATTCACGATAATAAAAAACCCTTCGTGAAATAATCGAAAAAGTTAAGTTATGTAAATCATACTTGACCTTTTAATGTTCTTACTGTCAAAACCACAGAACAGGCGAATCTTTTTTCGTGATTTCGTGGTTGAGACTGTGGTTGAGACACTGCCTACTGTCGAGCCATAATGATTGGATCCACTACCACGCGAGACAACATTTATGGTGGGTCATCCACCATCGGTGAGATTGACGGTTTCTTAACCATGTTTTCTTTTGCCGTTTGAGAGCACTGGTATTGAAAATTGAAAAACCCATTGGTGCATGGCTAGTTTTGAACCCAGGAACAAGATCTTAGGATTAGACGGTAGGGATACTATCACTGCACCATCATTATAAAATAAATTAAAAATCTTTATTTCAGAAAGTTCTTACAGGACAATTTTGTAATAACATTATGTTTTTTTATATAATGTAAGGTAGTAAAACTACTTATGTAATATACAAAGCTTTTAAGACCTTGAATTCTAATCTAATCATGACTCCTCGTTTTAACGAAGATACGAAGATACGAAGAACCTAAACTCCGGTTACCATTGATATTAAAATAAAACAAATATTTCTACCATAGCTTGTTAATATACGACAAGATTTCGTCGAAATCTTGAAGATTCGAAGCGATTGTGCTCGAAAGTATTTGCAAAGTTACATCGGAGAATGAACGTTTTTTCGTTAAAAAGCTTCCGAGGAAACACAAATAAGAAGTCACTTGACCCATTCTGCTGAGTTCAGCCTAGAGAATTTAATATGTAAGTAATTAAAATTGTTGCTTGTGGCTTTCTTTTCAGTTAAAATTCTTTTTTACTTCTAGGCTTACTAGAGCAGTTTTAATAAACGGTTAATTAAGTAAAGTATAGGAATGTGTTTTTATTTATTCATAAAACAGATGCATGAAGATTTACGCTTCGCTGTCCATAGACTCCAGGTAGGTATTTTGGTGACTTTTATGAGTGAGTTGTTAGTAAAAGTGTCAGATAATAAAGAATATACCTTGGTTCAGTTTATTATAGATAAGTTCACTTATACTCACGACTCGGGGCTCTGGATACCAGTGTTAGACTTTATTTCAATATGGTCTAAGAAAACAGCTTTAGTCGTTATCCAAAATAATGTATAGCTAGATTGTAACTAGGCAACTATTATTTACGACCCTAACTCCTGCCCATAATACCGACATTACTTAGCCCAACCTGGCAATTTATCAACATTTACCCAGAAGATTAATCGTAATTTGTTTATTTAGAAAATGTATCATCTAGAAAGACAGTAGGTAGGTAAACTTGTAATATTTTCGAACAAAAACAAGATTTTTATATAGTATAATGCTGGAAAAATATCTTCCTTAAAACTTTTCTTTTGGGAGTTTTATTATTCTTACATTCTATTATTTTCCTACTGCATCTTATAAATATACCCAAAATTCATCTGAACTCATAACTGTTCTAAGAAAACTTTTGAGTCCTTCATCTGAATTCATCATGTTCAGAAAAGTCTTCAGCCACTCAGTTTATTAGCTGCAGTACTTAGTTTATTAGTTTTGGTCAAGGCTGGAGTAACGTTAGTTTCGTTTATTATTTGGATTTTCACTGAAAAATAAGTAAAAGCAATTTCAGCTAGCTAGCCCCGCTTCTCCTTTTTCCGTCCTTTTACTGTTATTAGGATGTTTTCAGGCCGTTGAACTGGTAATTTGAATTGTTACAGGAAGCCGTTTGGCACGGTGTCAACTTGAGCCTAATAAAACATCTCATTTGATATGAGTCAGCAGGAAGGAGCGAACCTACCTAGTTTGAAACGTCGATATTAATAATAGTTGTGCTTTGATCTTCGCATTTCGATAAATTAATATTATAAGGTGAAAATGTCTTGGCTCATTTACACACAGGTTATAATTACGCAGAACTTAATATTGGTTTTCTTTTGGAGTTTTTTTGTCTTTCGATAACGCAGCACATTTACCTACCATAATTCGTTTTTCAAACTTTTATTCCTTTTCAACTTCACGCAAATCGGTAAAACAAGATAGGCATACATTTTACAGGAAAAGCGAAGCGGAAATTACGATTTCGAAATCGATTTCCTATTATCAATTCAGCTGCTGTTTTGACGCTAAATGAAAACAGTGAAAACCACAACGGATTGTGGTTTAATTTCAAACTGTCAGTGTTTTTAGCATAATTATTCAAAAATGAATGTACAATCAAAAGTAAGTAGGTACGCTGTAAAACAACTACATTAAATCACATTTTATCAGGAATGTCTATAATACACTTCTTAGTAAGTGAGTAAGTCTGACTGCCTAACGTGTCTTACTAAGCACCAGAAGCGCTCAGTTGATATTGTCACTGGCGGTCACACATATAAATGAAGACTAAGCGGAACAGTGTTTATCTTAGTTGATCTGTTATGATGAATAACTTAGCCAGCTTCGTTGAGCGCTTCACGTACTCGTACACTTCTCGTGCTGATTTAAGTAAACAAATCCATAAACAAGACAAGTAAGTAAGTAAGTAAGTTCGTATGCGGCCAACAAGACAAGTGTGAACATCCAAACAAGCCATTCACGTTTATATTTAGCGTTGTACCTGCTTAGCTCTTACTAATTTAAGGTTCCGTTACTTACGGACCTCCTAAGAAAATTGCCACATTGGTACGTTTCACTGGCCTAGTGCCAAACTAAGAAGCGCTATACAAACAGAAAAATATTTGACTTCGCCATTATGGGGTGAAAAAAGTTTGTTTACGACGACAAAATGTCTCATGAGGTCTCTTTTATATAGTTCACATAAGTTACTCAGGTTATTTCACCTGTGTATAAAGTTATAAGTTATTGAATATACTATTTCGGAAGTAATGTCGTGGCTATTTACTATAAGAAAATGCTACAACATTATGTGTGACCTGTTTTCTTCAAAAAGAGCTAAAAACAGTAGTTCTCCTTGTAAGATTCTAAAATCGAACCAACTGGAAAAAAAAGTTCATAACGCTAACGTAAAAGAATCGTTTTGGTTTGAGCAGACTACGTGGACTGAGGGCTTCATAATGATCATCAACAACATCATACTATCATTAGGCTGCGTTTCCACCAGAGCTAAGCGAGAATGTGTAGCGAGAGATGTGTTTGTTGGAGCCAATAGAATCGATCGAACCATACGGTCAAACCACGTGGCCAGAAGCAACTTGGCAGATCTTAATTATTGGCTGACATTGTCTTATAGCTCGTAGCTATTAACTGGCTTCACAACTTGTTTGCGTTGTTGTTGCGCGATTACTAGAGATAATGCCTTTTGCGGCCAATGTAAAACCAAATAAAAAAGATTTTTTATTATTATTGGTAGACACATTATTTCACACAGCGCAATCGAATCATGTACTATAGAAACCAGATAACTGAAAAACAACTAAGGAAATTATTATTATTATTATTATTATTATTATTATCAGCCTGTATCATCCCACTGCAGGGCAAAGGCCTCCCCATCCCCCTTCCATATAGTTCCATATAGTAAGGAAATTATATTATTTAATTTACAATCTTATATAGTCGTATTAAACCTTTTACTATACACGTCTGGTAGCTAAGGGTGTCTTTCAAATCTGTTATCTTTGTTTATTGACATAGAATAACAAGGAAAGACCAAGCAAGCCGCTAACACTACAGTGTGTTAGGTATATGATTAAGGGGGGAAGGTATTTTTTTATTATTACGCATATACACAGACCAAACACCTGTTTATCGTACAAAGTATGTTGGTCCGGGATGGGAAACGAACCCACAACCTACAGCGAAAAAGACAGAGTTAACCAACTGTAAGATCAGTCACCATTTTCCGAAGTTATTTGATCTCGCATAAGTTTCTTATGAGGATGTATGGTGGTAAAGTTGTTTTATATGTCCTGGGAGATAATCTTCAAAGTTGGGAAACTGTCCCACGGTGAAGGAAATGATGAATTATTCAGATGGTGATTACATTGTGCAGCCTCATACGAACATTCTGAATAGTAAATGCTTTTCTTATGTAAGTACTTGTGGAACGTCTACTTTTTTCATACAATCTACTAAGAGTTGAATTTCGGGAATTATTTTTAATACACCGTTACACATTAAAAGGAACTTATCCTGAAACTTTAAATTTATTATTTATAAAAAAACATTCTACCGGTTATTGCCGGCTATGTTGTCTTTATTGATGGGGCTAAATGGCATTGTATAAAAATGTCCTCAAATGTTCATTTATTATTTACATCTAAATCCTTTTCTATAATAAAAAAAACCCTGTAATGCTGTGTGACAAATATGTCACGTTATTATTATTATTATCGCGTTTTCCTGATATTATACGCCAAAGCAGACACCGACGCCAAAGTAATCCGCAGACATCTTGAACGATGTTTCGCATCTCAATCAATCAGTTTGGTCGTCTACACGTACCTGCGTCCATGTCTACACTTCGACTCTACTAGACTCTACCGTCTGCTATCGGTATAATTATTTTTTAACCTGTCACTGTCGTCCATCTGTCAAAGAAAGCATCAGCCATCAACCCGTCCCTAAAGCGCAGGCCACACTGCCAGCTAGCGAGCGAGCGAGCGATATTTTTTCATACTTTGGTTGACACGAACATCAGAGACAACCTAGGTCTCGTGAGTACCTATATTCTAACGGCAACGACACTTTATCATTTTATAATGTGAAATCCCCTTATTGTACTATTACGTATAGCAGTACGTGAGCAAACTGCTAAGGTGTCATCGCTTAACACCTGCCGATGATTTATTTACGAGAACACTGCGGAATATTTTTCCGCTCTACAAACAGACGGTTAAATAAGATTTATTAGATTTTCTAACATATAAATTGACACATGACATAAACAGTCATCTAATAAAACTATGTACATGAGACTATTATAAATGTATGATATAATGTCATATAATATAATGTATATAATGTCATAAAGGTCATCTCAGAGCGTACCTACCTGGGTATAGAAAATTCCTTAGTTCCTTAGTAGATTTTTTAAAGAATAGACTACTATTTGCTGTCATAAAAACAGAAGGAATTTCTTCAACCGACACAAAAGTCTAACGTTGGCAGCGCACTATAAATATCAAGAAATATAGCTTTTATAGTTAGATTTAATTTTGTGCACTAACTTTTTAAGTAGATACAAGAGTTTCCCGGCTCTCCAAACTAAAATACGTCTGCTTCGCCACTCATGCCAACTTTACCTGTTAGACTTCAAAGTTCTTCATCCTTTTTGAATTGATTTAACTATAAAACAACTTATGACTACTATGATCGTACAAAGTAACGAACCAAGAACTAAACTATCCACTAATCCGCATTGGGTTCATGTGGTGAATAATTACCAAATTATTCTCGCTCGAGAGTAAGCCACTGTCCCAGTAGTGAGAACATTAAATGGCTGACCATGATAATGATAACTTATGCCTTCCCTTATTTACAAAGCCAGAGATACTCACAAGGGCGGATCCAGCCTTTGATAGTAGGGGGGGTCACATACTCTAAGTTTTGCCAGGAAAGACCCAAAATTGCAGTGTTTTATCGTTAAATAATTTTAATTGAATACTAACAAAACCATGTTTTCTTTTTTGTCTTCTTGCAACACGAGAAAAGGAGAAACGTGCCAGACTAGTTAGGCGGTCTTTCCGTCATTGACGTTCTAAATATTTTAATTTGTACGAGTCTTGCAACTCAATTTTCGTTAGTAATATTGAATAGGTACACAGTGTAAGCGTAGCGAGCCGCAAGAAATGTTGGGTACTTATCAGACATTTTGATGAGCTTTTCAACTCAATTTAAGTAAGGAGCCTTCGAAAGTAAACCCAAACATTAGAAGTATTTTCTAACATTATCAGTATACCTATATAAAAGGCTCATGACATGACTGACTGACAGATCAACGCACAGTCTAAACCAAACAAATATTTGGAACCATATAATACATTGGTACAATATTTACTTATGCCCTAGCTAGTTTAATAAACCTAAATTCATGCAATATGATACATACCTTCTAGCTAATTAATAAGTAATAGGTACTTTGCTAACCCCACATTAAGATTCCCTATGTTATGGGTGGCTAGTCCTAGAAACATGAAATTTTGAGGGTACATTGCTCTGGTGTAGGGGTGCACTAAAAATTAAAATTCCCGAAATTCAACTCCTAGAGGACGCACCTGGAAGAGTAATGTATATAAAACTAAACTCGGACAAAGTCGCGGGACGTTTCACTAGCTATAAATATAGCTAAAGAATCTCCACAGGGGGTAGCCCAGCCATTACATTTTTTGCGGCCTCTCAATACTTCAAAAACTTTAGTAAACGCTCAAGAGGAATGGAGGATCATTTTCTCAATTTCTATTTTGTAAGGCTTTTTGGAAAGAGTGTTTTTGCGTTATCCGACACGATACATAACAGCCATGTAGGTACGATACACGACAGACTGCCCGGCTAGCATGAACACTGTAGACAAAGATTTTACTACTATTCAGGAGTAGTCTACTCTTCAGTAGAGAACTTACAGAGCTCATGCTAGCCGTGTAGGCCGAGGCAAATAAAATATATTTATTTGGAACTATAGCTGTTGCCTGCAACTTTGCGTGGAACACAGAAACCCTATACTTTTACGGCACAAAAAGTAGCCAGTACATTCCAGGATAATATAATCTACAGTTAGCACCAAATTTTATTTTATTTAATTCGTTCAGTTATTAGTGCGTGATACTCCCTCCTACACAAACCTACATACATCCAAACATCCCGCCTTTCACACTGTCTTGCACAACAGCCGTGTAACGTGGACGACACTTTATTATTATTCCTTTTTTTATTTATTATATTATTATTTAGGTATTGTCGTCAACTGTTGTGCCGGATAGTGTGAGAGCGCTCTTGGTGATTGATTATTATCGTAATCGCATCAACTGGTCCGATTGAACGTAGAGTATCTAGATAAAAATACCCTAGTTTCAAGAACATACTTTTGACATTATTAAGGTGGGTTTAGACCAATCGAACCTAGAACAGAAAAACAGAACCTAGAACAGTGGGATTTTAGACCAACCGAACCTAGTATAGCAAGAATATTCTTAAACTTCAGATTTACTCTAGTTTTGTTTGGTCTGAACGATAAGTTAGTAAAGTCAGGCATGGAGGGCGATTCTCGTGTATAATGTGTCAAAAATGTATAGACATTATGACAGTTTTGACGAATATATCACATGTGACCATTTATCTATGGCCCAAAAATCGCTCTCCTGAACGATAACAATAAACTAGAACTAGAATTAGTTTACAGCCCGGTACGATATAAAATCCTTGTTCATTAGCGTAACATTAAACCTCTTTTATCTAATGTGTCTTTAAGCTGACTTTGTTCATTGACATAAGAATGACATGGAAATACAAATACTTAGCGCAAGCCGCTGGCTGATATTACAGTTTTTTCATGAATACGAGTGTTCTAAGGAGTTATAAATGTCTGAAATTTTTCTTAGGAAATTTTTTTTTTACACCTTTTCGGTCTCAGTCTCTCTTAGTATACACAAAAAGAGGAAGAAAAAGGGCTCTAAGGAGATAGAATGCAAATTCGCCTTTGGTTTAAACACACCTTTATTGTTGTAACGCTGGCTATGTTTCTGATTTCCCATAGCGCTACCTGTACGTTTTTGCATGTAACAGTAAGCCCTAGTGATATTGAGCTTTATAAAATATATATTTATAAATGTTACTTATTTTTTTACCAGAATTATTTAAAACCACTTTGTTTTTGTAATTCAAACTTTAATCTATTATTTTGCTTTCATTGATTCAAGACAACCAAAGAATCCAAGATATTAAAGCCCATAATGAATAACATTTTACTTGCGAAACCTTGACCTATCTCTAGTGGTATTAACCCTGCCTTCCAGTCTTAAAGTCATGGGTTCGATAGGTACTCATAAATATGAGCCAGTAGCCTACTCTTGTTATCATGTTTATATTGTTTAATATTTAAACTATTTAAACCCTGCTTTAAATATAAAATGCAAAAGTTTGTACTATTTCATGCCGAAACCTTACCAAAATGCCACTAAAATTGGCATGAAATAGGCTGTAGTAGCATAAAGGCTCTGTTTCCCCATAAAACCGCCCCGGTGCAGTGCATATTTGGGGTGTCAAAATGTCTAAAGAAAACATGCAAGCGGAGTCAAGGTCGGAAACTAGTTTACAAGTAAGTGTATGCAACAACAAGCTAAGACAGATTAAATTTAAATCTCTGAAACACAAAATAAAAAATAATATTTGACTACCAAATTGAGTTAAATAATTTGTGAGAGTGGATATTTCCATAATTGTTTGAATATTAAAGTCGATTTATCTATAAAAATAAAATATTATCGACGTTTGGCGAGGAAAACCATATTTCATTAATTGAAAAGAAAATTATTAAAAAATATTATAATTATGTATTGTTACCAGTGTGTAGGGGGGTTATAAAAATTCTCAATAAATACCTACCTGTACCTACTACTGTAGAAAAAGCTCATATTTTGAATATGTATTTCTGACCTTAATCTCTGATTGTTGGAGTTTGTGATAAATTAAAATCATACTAAATTTATTTTTATATAACCCATTTCCCCACACGGTGTTTAAAAAAAAACAGAAAATCCTTACAATCAAATGTATAAATACGCGCGCAAATATTAAAGAAAAGAAAGCCTCCAACTTTTTCGCCAGACAGGTTAGACGACGCTATAACGACAGAGTTATAGCACGACCGTTGGAACTATACCTATTAAAATTTAGTAACATTCGAGTTTCATTTTCGTTTACGACAGAACAGGCACACAAGCGCTTCAATTTTCAAAACACATTGAGCGCAGCCAGATGGCCACCCTAGCGTCTCCTTACGGCACGTCGCGTCTAGACGGCAACGACAGCAACCTACGCGTTTATTGCAGCAGTAATGTGCAGGGTTTCTGTACTTTGCCGATACTTAAGAGGATCGGCTAACTGGTGAAACTAACAACTCAATGTCTAGTTCTAGACTTATTCATAATCCTCAGTTGTTCATCTAAAATTACAGTTTATTTTATAATTTATGGGACTGATAAGAACGCTAGAACTTACAATAGGTACATTGATTGACAGTTAGTCAGTATTTAGCTACTTACGCAAAACTTTAAACTACATAGTCCGCATTCGAATAATATCATATTATAAAATATGATAGATAAAATACGACACTAGTAAGTCGAAGCCATCGCTAGGTAGCACGGTCTATAGCATTGGCTACATTGTAGAGAATCAGTTGAACAATGTGACCTTTGTACTCGATATTTATGTTTAAAACTAGTCCCTGATGGCAGCAAGTGTCGATGCAGAAGTTGGAAATGAAACAGTAAAGTTTTCTCATAACCAATAGTCACGGAGCGGGCGTAGGACGGTCAGCGATAAAAGTTAATGAAAAACTACGTTAGAAAAAGTAAAAAAAAGTGTTTATCTACTGATGAAAAAATATATCTGGTTGGACGTTACAGCAAGGTAGACCACCGCAGTGCCAAATACGTGTCTGATCAATGTCTTGTTTAATGCACAATCCTAAATCATAAAGAAGTCTGAACCTGATTTGGCTATGTGAAAGTGATTGCAAATAAAAGACATGACTTGTGATGAAAACTACCTAATTAGTGTCCAGATAAGGTTCCTAATGAGACTCATTTTACCCAGCAGCGTCCCTGAGGATGCGTAAGTACAAATGAACACGTGTCGACAATTTGCGTTAGCTAATTGTTTGCGTGTATCCTACAACTTCTCGTTTGCAAGACACAAATTTTGCTTACAGAAGTAGACAGTAAAAAAATTAAGTTGCAGGCTTATTCGTCCAATAATCAAAACATCAAATATCTATACTATTATTATAAAGAGGCCAGATTTTTTTTTATTAAACAAAAAAGTCGGTTTTATATTTAATTTAGCTGTAAAACTTAAATCGTACGCAAACGAAGTCGCGGGCAACAGCCGATTTAAAACAATACAACAGCAGAGAAAGGGTAATTAAACTATTTACACTTCTACCGCAGAATAATTACTTTTACTCGGTTACTATTTTATTGCATTGCTTCAAGTTAAACATAAAAGGCAATAAATTCTGTCTGTGGTCTGGAAGGTGCAATAGCATCAAGTCTTTACGATCATTCGAGAGTAGGTAGGTACTATCCGTTCATTGTGTATCTTAGCATGGCGGAATATAAACAACTAAACGAACGACTTTTAGGCGAAGGCCCAGTCGTTTTACTATTTAAAATATTATGGATATTTTATATACCTAAACTAATTTTCACTAAAAACGGGATATTTATCATGATTTGTGAGTTTTATTGATTCCCGATATTTCGGCGCAGTTACATTCACCATGATCACGGGAGAACTGAAGTCAAATATACTCACAAATCATGGTAAATATCCCGTTTTTAGTGAAACTTATGTTAATAACCATGATTGTTTTAAAAACTATACCTAAACTAGTTATCAAAATAAGTTTTTCATGATAGCTTAGCTTATAATTGTTTTATCTATTGAATGAATTCAGCCTGCAACTAAATTCCAGTGTTAAAAATGAAGCGTGATTATTTTTAAGCGATAGTGAGCTTTATGACGAAGACTCCACTACCACTACGCATTAATTGCACTGCAATATTATACTATTCTTTTTATTTGCAGGGACACTTGACATAGAAACTATGTCATTGATTGGTCAGGCTTATCTTATTAATTTTATAGCGCTGTTTCAAACCGTTTCTAATTCCCAAACCGATTTGAAAGGTCTGATTTATTTGCATTCGAGGGCCAACTCGGTCTGAAATTCGGTTTGCGCAAAAGTTGATGGAGATCGTTGGAGCATCAACTTGTTTGAATTGTAGCCCCGTATTCAAAAACGTTTGGTTTGTTGCGTCACCATCATCAGCATCATCAGCACCCAGCACATTTATTGATCAGAGGATAGATGAAAAGTAGATTTGCAAAGTTTTTACATACCTACATCCATTACATCTAATCTATTTTCACTCCACTAGTGAAACCGAGCTAAATTATTTTTACATTGCTCTATTTGAGCGGATTTTTAACAAAAAAAATAAAAATACGCTCGTGCGAACGAGGCTTAAATCGTGTATAAAATTTCAGGGATTTGTCCTTTTTGTGTGTAGAAGTGCAATAAGAAAGGAATTAACGAAATTTAACTCCAAGAGGATGCAGCGGGATTATGAAGTTTGTATAAAAATTCAGCGCAGATTATGTTATCTGTGCAGACAAAGTCACGGCCCTTTCAATAGTAATTTCGGAAATAGGTAGCTTATTATCTTGACTGGTATATACGTACGTAGATACGTACTACAAGTACCTAATACCCAATCCCTTTGTTACAGCATCGCTTTGATACGTAAGCATTGAAATGGAAATAGAATCGTGTTGAAATAGAATTGTATGAGGTTCTCGAGGAAAAAAGCTACACATTGCATAATCTTTTTCGAACAATAAATAAATAAAATGTACCTACTTTTTTTATCAATGTGTTCAAAATCTCAAGTACTTGAATCGATGAATCGATAAGGTTTATTTGGTCGAATTTTAGTTATCATAGTATCTAATCAAAACATGTGGCATTATAATAAAATATGTAATCATGTCCTACGCCCTAAAATCGACGAAGAGTATTTATTTCCTCAAAACCTAACAGTATGAGATGAGAGAATAATTAAAGTATACAGGTAGTCTGTACGTATGTGTGGGTATGATTATCACAGAATAGAAACAGTAGGTCTACTTCGTATTATAATATTATTATAATGTATGAACGCATTGTCTTCTAGGTTACACGTGGATGAGAAATATTATATAGGCACGTGTAGAGCCAACGCTCTAACGTAAACAATCTTTTAGTTGTTTGTTTGGTGAGAGAATTTATATGTATTCTTTTCATCCTGTTATTTAGTTTGCTTCTTATTTTTGGGTAAAACGTGCATTACGGACCCGTTTGACCTGTATCACAGAACAGATAATAGTACTACCCTGTATTACTGCACTGAAAACTGCTTAACCTTAATAATTGGTGTTAATTAAGCAAGATACTCGTAGCAAGCCAGTGATTTGTGTTAATTCGCGAATTTGATAACTTCAATAAACAGTATAGATTATCGTTGAAATGGCCACGTGATCGTCTAGTAGTAATAGGTATATCGGACTTAACTTGTGTTCCGATTAGAAACCCGTTACTAATTTTGTTATTGTCTACCTACTGCGTTACCTACCTCGGCTTATTTATACCAAACAAAAATCAGTAATGTCTTCTGTATTCCCTTTTTGTCTACTGTTTAAGGTTTCTTCTGAGATCTCCTTGGAGTTTTGGGATGTTTTGCAGTATAATTGCAGTTCAATTGGAAAGGGTTTAAGTAACTCTTACGCGTTACGCAAAACAAGAGGTAATCTAGAGTTCTTGAATTCATTATCTACAAGTCTAGCCAGTGCGGCGACACAATACTGACATTTTGTGTTTGTTTATTAGGCGCTATAGGCTAAATGAGAGGATGTTTGAATTTTAGCTATACGCATAGATTTTTTCCATTGAAATACGCCAACTAAATCTGAGGGTCGACTCTGGCGGACTTTACGTAAGAATTTTTGTGGTTCTGCTTATATCTGTAAATACTCTAAGCATAGTTGTCACCAACATAAGTGGAACTACAATATTTGTCACAATTATCCTATAGATTATGGACCTCTGGACAGGAGAGGCATAAAACCAAAAAAAGCATAATACTCTGACTACTCTACTAACAGTTAGTCATACCAAGTTGTGATGATAATGATACTTAATTATACTAGAAACCAAAACTTAAACTGTATATCTAATGTAGTTATTGCTGAAATCTAAATTGAGTGAAATATTACCAAAAGATATAAATAAACCAACTCAACTTTGTTATGATGAATTGCTGTCGGAGACGAACAAAGACACTAGAAATGAATTGTGTGGGACGAAATGTTTTTCTCTAAACGCGCTGAAGTAAAATAATAATTTTGTTCAGCCCACGTTATGAAGTTATCAAGCCTGTACTACGTAATTGGCAGCAGCTACGCGGCTCACGTAGCGCTACGCTGTCGTAGCACATAGGCACGTAGCGCTACGACCTCTTCACTGTTTGCATGAAGCCAGTTCTAACAGGTTGGGCGGGTTTTTTACGAATATACATGAATACTGCGCTACGTAAGAACGTTGTCGACTGATGTGGCGCTGCGGGCGAAGGTCCGCCTGCGACGCAGGAGGTTACGGGTTCGATTCTCGGCTTGGGACAAATGTTTGTACGATCTGCAAGTATTTGTTCCAGGTGTTCTGTGTATTTTCTATGTATAATAGAAAATATCTATCTATGTATTGTTTTTCACTGTTTTTCTGTAATACAGTTTATATGTTAAACTAACACAGAAGGCAGAGCTGCACAATAACTTGTAAACATGCTTATTTGAATAAATGAATTTTGTATTTTTGTATTTTGTATTTGTATTGTATTGTATTAAGTACCTATATCAGTAATCTAGTACCCATAACACAAGTTTTGCTTAGCTTGGGACTAGATTATGCAGTGTGAATTGTCCAGCATTATTTATTTATTTATATTTTTTAAAGACACAAGTCAACAAGTTTTTAAAGACACAAGAGTTCACAAGACACATATGTTAACAGAGGTTTAAAATATTTTTTCTGAATAAGACTCGTGTCATTTTTTTTACCCATCACAAGCTATATAGCTTGTTTTTAAAAAAGGTGTTTTAAGAAATGCTACTATACCCAAATATTAAAACTACAATTATTTTAAAACAGTCTTTATTGTTATTTAAGAGTAGTTAGCATAACAACAAAATATAGCGTTCAATTCTTTACACAGCTCTCACAGAAATACCTATAAATAAACCAAGAACATTAATATTTGTCTAAGCGTTGGGTTTGTAGGAGATAAAAGCCTCATAAAATATACAGGAGCTATCGGAAAAGAATAATCACAGTGAGTATTTTTAGTAGGTTCCGACCGCTGATTTTTCAGGCATGCTGACAGGCAGTGCGTGGATCTAATATTTGGATTGCTTGTTAACTTGTTGCGCTGTCTTTGTCGCTCTCGCGTTCTACACTGACATGACAGAGACAATATTCAACCGACTTCAAAAAAGGCAGTTTGAGATGGAAATCAATGGAGATTGGTCATTAACAGAGTTATGTGATCAACCCGCTGATAATTGGATAAACAGATCTTACTTAGTATAGTTCGCACGAAGGATCTAGGCTTCCGTAAAGTTAGCCATTTGTGATGCGCAAAGACAACTTGGTTTGAAAAAGCTCCATTGCGCATCGAAACGGCTAACTTCACGACGGACGATATCCGTCGTGAGAACTATACTTGTTAACTAGTTGCGCTGTCTTTGCCACTCTCGCTTACAGTGACAGGGACAGTATTCTTATTTTGTTTACAAGCTATGCTGAATTACTTCTACACTAGAATGACGACCTCGGTGGCGCGGTGGGCGAGTGCCCGGTTGAGAAGGTTGCGGGTTCGATCCCCACTGCAGCACAAATTATGCTAGCATGATCTGCAAATATTTATTCCGGGTCTGGGTGTTTCTATTTATTATAAGTATGTATTATATCAGTTATTTGGTTCCCAGTGTGCAAGTTTTGCTTAGTTTAGGGCTAGATGGGGATTTAAAAATGTAAAGTATTATCATTTAATTGAAAATTATCCGTTACATAATTATTATGATCCTGTACTTCATTAAAAACTGATGTAGGTTGAGTTTATACAATCAGTTATAGGCCTATTACAGCTCGTTTGATTCCGGCAAAGGAAGACCGTACTTATTGCTTGTTTTATAGGTATTCGTTGTACCAAAAATAAGGCGATTATTGAATGATATCTGTGGTGTAATTAATTATCTCCATTGTTTTGGTTAACAGAGAAATTTTTTTTTTACAACTTCATTCCACATCCTTTAACTTTAATAATCTAGACATAAGGTATAACTTTATTTTTTGATTGAGATTCAAAATAAAGAAAAAATTTAAACTGAAAAAATCAAATTAGGTATGAAAAAAACTGACAGACTGGTTCTACGTACGTTACGTGGCATCTCAAAAAAGTCTCACGTTTTTCATATAAACAGCAAAATTTTATTTTTTTGTCAATAGGTTTAAAAAACTAAACTTGCAGGCAAGTTTAACGAAAACACTTTTTGGCTACTTTTTTTGAAACCAAAGTTTGGACCAGTCTCTGCTATAATACTGTAGAAACTCACTGTGATTGTCCTAACAGTAATTTCAATATTAAAAAACTAAACACAATTTGTGTAACTCACTGGAAAATAGCAAACAATTCTTTCTCATTTGAAAATATAAATACTTTAGCGCTTACATCTAATGTCTTATTAAACTCAACATGAGTCTGTAGATAACGTTGTATAAATCAACTAAAATAAACTATCTGACGCGTTATTGCGCCAAAAACTCGCAATAGGCATAATGACTAATTTTGAAAAACTGTTCTATTGTGTTCAGAAGTATCTAATGTAAGAATCTCGCATCTAATGTAAAAAGAAATATGGTATTTATTTCGGTGAAGGCGTAATTTTAGTGATTCTTGATTAGATAGCTACTGTCATCATGCCTATAATGAGGTACAGATAATGAGTATAATACGATAAGAAGTTCGCAAGTTATAATTTCAAATAGCGTCTCTATGAATATTTGTCAGTTGTTTTGTAATCTTCATAAATTACAATGAGAGTAAAAGGAAATATTATTGCCTATTCAGACATGAGCGGTACGCAACCGCTTTGTAGATTAGGAAAATCAGTCAGGCGGGAGGCGCCTACATAATTTAGAATCGGCTAAGTTTCCGAGTACTCCCTATAAATAACCTGGTCTTATTTGTGGTACAAAAGCGAAACGATACCGCATAGGTATCACACGTATTATATCGCCAATGCCTGAATAAGTCTATAGTATTCATTATATTTAATAACAGCTATAAACATTTTCTTTTTAAATGTTCTTTATTCTCCCTTCTATATTCTCTTCTACGCTATCTTCTTTATTCTATTATTCTTCTCTTCTATTATTCTTTATAAATCAGTTTTAATATAACATTAATAATGTCTATGTAGAAAAATAAGCATAAAAATATGTATAGGCACATCTATTTTGTACTGCACATTATGATGTAAAAATATAAAAGTATAAAATTGATTTCAATACTCATTAATTTGTTTATCTATTAAAAATAATTATATTCACTAATTCGCTACTTATTTACATGGCACATATTGGCTTACACATTTCTTAAAATATAAAGAAGTCTAACACAGTTTATAAAACATTCATTTTAAAATCGTAACTAACATTCTAACTCATTTCATTTTAGAATTTGGACGTAAAATAGTTTTACATAATTAAAATGGCACTGTGATTAATTAAATATAACAATATAGCTAAATCACATAAAATTCCACATAACATTATATTTGAAAGTAAATGTTCTCGCCCACTACCGGTGTTTAGTACCGCCAATAATACTAAGTTACTAAATAATAAATGTTTATTTTTAAATAGTTCCTAAAACCCACATGCTCATAATATTTATTAATAGAGATCTAAAACAACGCAATAGTTGCACCTAATTTGTCACATTCGATACCAAAACACCAATCCATCTTTTTTAAATGTTCAGTGGTCGACTACAATGTTTTTCAAAAACGCACTTTTTAACTTCACACGAAACTAACTTTAAAATATTCATAGCACTTTAAAAACCGCACCATAAAATTCTTTTAGATCACAGTAAAATCATTCCAATCTATTTTCTGGTATACCCATGTACTAAGTTATTATTTTCAGCCATTACTGCAGCGTCGTCTATCGCAGATCGAAATATTTTTCGGATCTACGAAACATTTGCTTCCAGAGCTCATGGCTTTGTGGTCAAAATCACCATTATATGTATAGAAATGACCTTGATGGCTATTTCTTTAGGTAAGTTTACAGTTACCTCCATACCATTATTGGCTTATAATTGAAACTATAATCAAAACTTTATTGACTCGTTCAATTGGAACATCCCTCATTATAATTTTACCCGTTCAATAGAACTTATCCTCTTCAACATCGATATTGGTCTTATTGTTCGGTTGGTTGGAATGTCTCCGTAAGGTGCCCACAGAGTCGTATTCATTGGCTATAGCTTTAGGGTACAGTTTGGGGGTAGCTAAGGCAGAGTTGTGGTTGTTCGCGTTGGATAGATTGTTACTCTTCGACAGAACAATACCGCTCGGTCCGCCGATACCGGTGAAAGATGGTTGACGCTTAGCTTTACGAGGCTGAGGACAAAGTAAACAATTATTTAATTTGCATAAGGTTCATAAGCAAAACAAAGTTTACAAGAAGGTATGGTGTATTCCCCATGTCCCCATTAATGGGGACAGTCATGGGAATGTCAAGGGTCAATGGGAAGTCAAAAAATAACTTCCCGTTGTCCCCATTACGCTTTATCTTCAAAGTAGTTCCTACTGACCCATAACCTATGTACATTTCTCTTTATATCGTGGGCAGGTAATATACCGGGTGTCGGTTACTAAAATGCATACAGTTTGTTATCATGTACCACTGCTAAAAAGCGACTCAGAATCACCAGTAGCACAATTAATCATCATAACTCCTAAATTATCTCTTCATGTTCCCTTTAATTCATTGCCAAAGCAGATTGGTTTATTTATTTGTTCATGTCTTTCGAAGTCCTAGTTCTTAGACATGCCACTTTCCTCGTGATGTTTTCTTCACCGTTCAAGAGTACCAAAAGCTTTTTTACAAAACGGTTAACAGAACTTAGTTCAACTAATCTAAGCCAGACCTTAATATTATATTCAATTAGCGGTATCATGATAAGCGATATCATGCTAATTCTCTGAAACTCCGTCTAAAACGAACTTTTGTACAGCTTCGCTATTGAAATACAAGTTCAGTTGATGCTACCCACATTTTCAATTTCAGGATTTTGTTAAGTAAGTAATTAAAACTTGATCTGCTATGATTATTTTTTTCAGCAGGGCTATCACCAGTTTTCGACAAAACAAACATGTATCGAAGAACTCGGTCAACGTCAAATCATAACATGCCATACAAATAAGGACAATAGAGTTTACATTTCGATGACCAGCTATCTACGACGCGACCTTCAATCGGTTCAAGGCCATGTCATAGTCCTCTATGGTCTAATGGAAACTACACACGCACGGCATGAAACGTATGAAATGCTAAATTAAAAAAAAATACGGCATAGTCGGACGACGCAGAACTAAAAGCACCATTGCATAATGTTTCTTGCTTTATGCTTTACTTAAAACTACTGGTGTAGTGTACTATTTTAGCGATGGTATTTTTTTGGAGAGCAGTAACTGATAGAGCAGTAGAGACTAGTCTGATAAATAATTGAAAAAAAAGGGTGCTGCCATTTTATTACAAAAATGTAATGGTGAAGTGAATAAAATGAACAGATAATTTAATGAGAATTGAGTCAGTTCATTGGTTCACTTCCATACAACGCCACACGCGCAGTTCGGAAGAAGACTTTTACATCGGGGCATTCCGATTTAGATCGGCTTTTTTCTAAACCGTGCAAAATTAACAGAAAAATTTTGCAAATTATTTGTCAGACTATAGGACGAGGGGAGTCGCTGTGACCTCACTATACAGTCTCATTATAAACATAGTGCGGGGAACAGAGTTCTATCAGGCAAGTACAACTTATCAGTAACGAGCTGACCCGTGCGGCTTCACCCGCGTTTTTTAAAGTTTTATGCTATCACACAGGAATAGTACATTTTCCCGAAATAAAAAGTATATGTTATTCCAGGACTTAAGCCATCTACATTCCAAATCTCATCTCAATCGATTCAGTCGTCATGGAGATACGTGGTAACATACACACACACAGACTTTCGCATTTGTAATATTAGCACAGAATAGATATTAGTACTACGATATTAGTAGGTTATTAGTTAGTTAGGTTATTACCATCTGTACCAATCTGTACCGAGTTACCGACTAACCTTATTATAAAACGAAATAACTTTATTTTATTTATTTATTTACGTTCGTACCTTAGCTCGTTGCTTTGTTCAAGATTATTATATTTTACGATCAATGGAGTACTCTACCACTGTTTTATAGGTCTATCCGCACATACGAGTAGGTATCTGAGTCGGGCCGGGCTTTCTTTCACGTTCTGTCAGAGATACTATGTATATCACGTCTTATTGTGCCGTTATTTTTATACCTAAATTATCACTTTCACATTTCACAATTATACTTACTAAAAATTAAACCGCGATCTGGACTGATAAATTTGTTGCAACTAAATAAATATAATATAAAAATATAATAATATATTTATTTTAAATCAGGAGAATCAGAAGACTTAAATGGACAAGTGCTGAAAATACTATAAACTTACGACATCTTTCAAAGGCACAGTGACGTAGCTGTTCTGTTTGGCTGTGATGTAGTGAGGACTGGACGGTACCCTGTTCTGCTTCTTCCACGGCATACGGGACCCTCGCCGCTGGCACACTATCACAGTAGCCAGGCATAGTAAGCAACCTAGAACAAACACAATGAGTTATTATGCTATTGCTATTAATGCTTTTTGTTAATTTATCCGGGTTTCCAGTGAGTGAGTTGAATAACACACACTTTTAACATATTTTAGGCTAGCTGACCCGTGCGGTTTCACTCGCGTTATTTTTTTTTCTCATTGCTTAAAACTTCCCAGTCTTTAGTGAAAACCTGCTTAGAAAAAACCTGCTTAGTTTGTCGCTGAAAATTGTTATAACCTTTACTTATTAATATAAATTAATAGTATTTCATTAATTATATATAATAACCTATAGTTCGCACAGCGGATCTAGGCTTCCGTGAAGTTAGCCGTTTGTGATGCGCGAAGACAATTTAGTTTGAAAAAGCTCCATTGCGCATCGAAACGGCTAATTTCACGACGGCCGAGATCCGTTGTGAGAACTATACAAATTTGCTCTAGATTGGAATAGTGCCACGATCACTTCACTTTATGGGTGAGTGACCGGAGACGCGAAAAGTGGAAGTTCAGTTCCCATGATGGAAGAAAAAATGTTTTCTGATAACAACAGGGTTAAAAAAAATTTGGTTATGATTTAGTGCCCATAACCGTTTATGTGTTCCATCCTTGTCAAGGGGAGTGCTAACCGTCTCTCCTTTCAATAGACACAAGCTTCAATTGCCATGGCTGCTTTATATACAAACTGCGCTAAAAAACTTTGATAGCGCGATTTAGAACTTTCTAAAATAACTCGCTCATACATAATATTTACAAATATTTTACTTGACCAGGGACAAAGTAAGTCCATTTGAAATACCATTGATGAGTATACTTGGTTGAACTGTAATAAAAGCTCTAAATAAATCGATAAATAAAAAAGTTTGTGTAAACTTGCTACTCTAGCGCCATCTCTTGACAGTAAAATTTACTAAAGCCTGACCTTGATTCATTGCAACTTCGAGCCACACAATATTATTTTGTCTCGTATTTCGGCTATTCTATAGTTTTGAAAAATGAAAATGAAAACATAAGTTGTAAGTATAAACTATAATTTGATAAAACCGTTTTCTAAATAAAAGCGTGCTACCCTAGACAAGAATAACCTTTATTCGTAAGTCATACCCTACTAGTAAGATAGGATAGGACTACAAATTTAGGCTATTATTACTAAATGAACCTTTTCTGTCTTTTATTACTGACGTGCTTGTATTCCGTTGCTGACATTTATGATAAATAAGCAAATAAAATAAGGTGAGACGACAAATAGCCATAATTTCCTATGTATCTTACTCACCCATAACAAAAGCGGCGACGACACATCCAATGATGCTGCTGATACTAAGCGAGTCGTTGTGAGTCATCGTCACGAACGAAGCCATCTCCACATTCTGGCTGTAAGCTGGCATTGCGTATAGCTCTGTAACAAGTTCATCAAGGTTTAACTACAGTACCTACCGTCTAAAACATGTATCTTTAGACTGCCATCTCAGATCTCAGCCATCGTGTATTTAACCGTTTGTGATGCACAATTTAATTCGAAAAGCCTCAATTATCATCGACTGGCAGTACTTAGCTATAAAGTGTTTCTGATGGGCTATTAGATACAAATAAATTCATTTGCAATCGACTTCACTAGGCTTTAATCAAAACCTGATGTATTTCGTATGGTATGGGGACAGTTTGCTGATCCAAGCAAATATTTCTTGATATTGGTTCTGAACATAGTGGGTACCATTTAGTACTGAAATTTGCAGAGCAGTACGTCTTAGCCAATTTACTTTACTTACCATTGTCAATATCTTCATCGTCGTTTGCACAACGAGCCGCTTGTAGCTGCGCGCCAAGGCATGCGCCGGACTCGCAGCTTCGTTGTCTAACGCGCTCTCCATTCTCGCAGGGACTCCACTCGCCCCAATCTCCCCAGCCGGCTTCCGAGTCTGAAACAGTCATCTTATTGAAGAACCTGGACCATATCATCATGAGTAGGCGCCCACTGCTGAACATATAGACCTCCAAAACAAAAAAACACCTACTCTCTGCGACGCTTTCTTTCTTTTTTTCCAAAGAATGCCATGACAGTCTCAAACTGAAACATCTACTCTCCGCGACCGGTACAATGTCGTTGGCTCATCGAGGGAGGGCGTCCTTAACTTCGGATTCGAAACCTGTCGTTTACCAATTAGGTGTTAAACTCTATATAGGTATGTATGTGTTCAATGTTCTCTTATATTATAGGTAAACATCGTAAGGAAACCGCTCAGTCTCCCAGCATTGTGAAGATGACAGCCCATGAAAAATAATTTGAGAACCTTTAATCCCCAGCAGTTATCAGTTTGGGTGAAAGAACTTACCAGCACAGCTCGTGAGGCAAGCCCGCCGCTCTAACGCAGCAGCCGCATCGGTGCAGCCCTGAGGGGATAAGCACTTGCGAGAGCGCGACCGATGTCCTGTAGCGCTGCCGCCTTTTGCACAGCTGCCACTGCATTCGGACCATTCACTCCAGCATGACCATTCTCCTGGAGAAAAATCATAGTAGGTGTAGTGTTTTTGGAGATGACTTTAAGTGGCATTTACATAGGTGCTTTAGCGTTTCGGAGGGCATGTTAAGGTGTCAGTTAGCTATCACACCAGTCAGGCCACAGCCAGCCACAGCTTTAGGTCTGGTAATCTTTAAATGACATTATTCATTATTGATCTTTGGCCCGTCTTAACGTCTCTTACAATGGCAATTTTATCTATGAGTTGGTAAAAGTTGTTACTCAAAGACGTTGATGGTCTATAAGAAAAGTTTTATAAATAATAGCTATTTGCGTTCATATTGAATGGCTCCAACTGATTATAGTGGTCTATTCACAAAATCAAAATGTTCAAAGACATACCAGTGCAAGCGTGTGTATTGCAAGGTCTCAGCATATCATTAGAGCCTTCACAGGGCGGTCTTCTGCAGCGTCTTCTTCTAGTTTGCTGTCCGCCACCGCAGGCCGCCGTGCAAGCCTCCCAAGGGCCCCATTCCTCCCAACCTGACTCTTCCTCAGGGGGAGTGTTGCTGCAAGTGCCGCGAGCATTGCAGTAGCGTTCTTCTTCACGGGCTATCGACAGCTGAAACAACGTAAAAACATGAAGGAGGTATTTCGAAATATAACTCAGTGACTTTTTGGTCAGATTCAGATACTCGGCTAAGTTTCTAATCTCTGTTTCCTACCTTTATTTGTTCAGGCGAAGGAGCCTTGCATAGAAACTTAAACCGTTTTTCAGTATAGCTCCCATCTGATGTATTGCCTGAAAAAAGAGAATAAATAATTTTTATGTGATTCGTAGACATCCTTAAAACGTCTTAATGAGTCTTCTTCGCAATATTGTGGGCAGGAACAGGCTTATAACAAGGCAAAACATTTGTCAATAATCTTAGCCCCTTGCGAATATTCTAAATTTCTTACCAAGGATTTGCACCCAGGGTGTCCAAGCCGTCGCCTTTCTCATCTCACAGGGTCTCATATCGCAGATTTGGCGCTCGATCTTGTTCCCGTCGCAGTCGGAGCCGCCGTGGCGCGGCTCGGGGTTGGTGCAGGTGCGCCGGCGCTCGCGCCACCCGGCCGAGGGCCCGCAGCCCGCGCCGCCGGCACTTGTACACTGCGTCCACGGACCCCATGACGACCAACCGCCGTCTACAGGAGCTAGTGCTGGATCTGGAAACCCAAACATCGTTAAACCACCAATACAATGTTCAACTTTAAAAATGCGCGCTACACAAAGTGCACATACTATTTTATAATCATAATGCTATAATAGGTAGTAACTATGTTTAGCTGTAAGTATAATAAGATTTACAAAGTTTAACCTAGCATAAATAATAATTTTATTAAAAAACTTATATAGGCGCTGCAGCCTGCAAAGTTATAACTTATATTAATGTTGTGTTATACTAAACTGTGTTTAGATTATAATAAGTACTTGTATTTTTTAATGACAAATAAAGAACTTTTAAAAACAAAAAACAACCAATACAATGTTGGACGAGTAAAGGCCAGCGCAAGAGTAGGTAAATCGATGCAAGACAAATACTACCGACACGTTTGGCAAGTCTACTGAATCATACACTTTGGAGCTTTGCTTAGCTTAGGCGAGCGGCAACGAGTGTTACCGAGCGATGACAAAGCAAAGCAAAAATGCTGTCCACACGCAGGCTGGGCTACCATTATTGGCGACTTTACATTCAGAGGAAGGTTTTTATGTATAGTTTAATTATGTACCCGTGCGAAGCCGGGCCGGGTCGCTAAGCTACTATAATAAGTTTAAACATGGACCTCAAATCACAGACATTGCATGTAAAAGACTGCAGACGTACCTGGGCAGGGTGGTTGATTGGCGCAAAATACATCATCAGCATCTAATCCAACGCAGACCCGACCTCCAAACCTAGGCTCTGGAGAAGTGCACGTTCTTCTTCGTGACTTCATAGCGATCCCGCAGGTGGCCGAGCATTCTGACCACCCGGACCAGCTCGACCAGCCTCCGTGGACGGTACAGTTGGCTACTGACACACTCACTCCTGGAAATAAATAAGGAATGACTGGATGTAGGTTACATGTGATCTGAGCTAAGATTTCTAATACAGTCAGTAGGTATCGGTGAAAAACGAGGTGTAAAATAGGTGAATAAATTGGTCTTTTTCATTAAATTTCAAGTCAATCCTTTTATTTTAGCGACGTACCTAACTACTCCTATATACGTTTTTAGGAAGTTTGAAATTTTTAAAAAGCGATAACGATATAAAATCTATGCTTCTGTCTTTCATTCTAATTTTGAACCTAGGAACATTTTGTAATATACATACCTTTGCAGTTCTGTCCGTCTTTAGCTGGTCTCGGGTTATCGCAATTCCGTTTCCTGCACATGCACATGTCAGGTTTTTCACCGTAATCTGAATGTGATGTCCCGTCTTGCATGCACGGCTCCCATTCAGACCACGCGGACCAACCTCCGTCCACTGAAAGAAGATAAATAATGCTCAAGCTACAACTAAACTAACGCGAATAGGTAAATCTTAATGCTGGCACTTTACTTGGCATAATTCATTTGCTCAAATATTTGCGTATCAACACAAACTAAACTTTGTATAATACCTTAACAGAGCTGATTTTGCTCTGTCTTTTAAAATATGACAAACGTTTGAGAAAACGAAAAGAAGTGCCAGCCCGCAAAACTGATCGTCTTACAGTTCCTTTTAGTTTATAATAATGTTCTTTCATAGGTCTAGGATACCCAAGTTCGACTGAGTTACCAAAGTAAATATATGAATAAATGAATTCATATTAAATAGGCAAGCTTCATTAAGTTGTTTTTGTTTGGATGTTGTAATCACAGTTCCGCGATAACGCATGCATCAAGATAGTGTTCCGATAATACTAAATGATGTCATGGACGAATACATCTGAACAGCACTTAATTACGCGGTGTTTATTTTGCCTGAAACCACTCATACCTACACATGAGCTATACATAGATTAGAAACATACTCGTACAACAAGGAGTTGGCATATGTGACATCTGAATGATAACTTTTTGGTGATATTGAGATAACCTTCTTGAATTTAATAAATAAAACAATATTAATACCTATAAATTAAATCTTTTTCTAAAGTTTAATAAAGGCAGATGGTAGGTATACTTGATAGTTATAGTCATAGTAGCAAATGGACTAGTAGTTAGTAGTCCAGTCCATCGTTGATGTTTCGTAATGCAAATTTGTATTAGGAACGTCGTAACGTGTTTATTTGACACACACAAAGCAGTACAGTAAAAAGGCAGCAAAAGGTCAAAAACAGGAACAGATAAATTATATATATAATACAAAAAAAGACCCACGTCAAGTCACATAGTCTCTCCTTGTGAGTGCGGTCAAACAGGTCCAGTCTTAGCTTATAATAAGCATACCTGGCGTATCTTGAGGCGGGCATACTCCAGTAGACTGAACAAACGACGGATCCCGTATCCTGGAACTAGCTCTGACGCAGAGCTCTCGTGCATCATCCCACCCGCAATGCGGGTCGCCCGCACCAACGCAACCCGCGCGGCTTTGGAAGCGGAAGCAACGTTCAGTGCCGATGCGGAATACACCAGTTGTACTGCCGATATACACTGACATCTGTTGGAAAACACAAAGTTATAATAAAATATAAATTTACTACATAGATGTCATTTTTTTACATGAATTTTATTTATGAATTATGATTTGATATTTTTTTTTTTACATAAATTTTATATCATAATAATATTGTGTAAAACAAAATTTTCCATGGTGTTATGCAGCTGTCAACTATCATGTCAACTCTATTAACCCATGTTTTGTAAAATTAATAAATGATTTGATTTGATTTGATTTATAAGCCATTGGATTGGGTAATATTAGAGAAAAATTCAGTCGTGCACATTACACATGCGTTACACACCTAATACGGTTTAAGTATCGTGAATTCTTTAAGACGACATCGTTGGAGTTCTGGGTAAGTGCCTAGATGAGATGCAAGAAAATGCGTTTGCATTAGTTGCAAATTATTGTTCCGGGTCTAGATTTTATGTAGTAAAAACTTTTCACTCGTCCCCATGTAAATAAAAATAGGGATTTTTTTCCCGCTGGTCCACAGTGGGGACCAGACGTAAGGACGAGTGGGATTAACTTATTGTTGATACCATATCCACCAATGCGCATTGGATCCGCGTGGTGGATTAAGACCCAATCACTCTCGTTTGATAGTCACCAGTGTCCCAGCAGTGGGAACATTAATGATGATACCCACAGGAAATAGTGAATGTGGGTGTGTTACAAAACCAAAACTCACAGTTTCTTTCACAAATTGCATATTCAGCACATCGAATCCTTCTTTTTCGTCTTTCAGCCTCCATTTCTCGACTAAACACGCTCCGTCCAACCTCGGCAGTACTGCCAACTTGAGAATACTCCCCGACTCAGTAGCCACGAAGAGAACGTACTGCTTCTCAATGTTCTTGGCACTTGTGACGTCAACGGTTATATGGGAGAATCGTTCGGAGGTGACTTGGTAGACTGGGTGCTTTGATATTGGCCGCACTGTATCCGACATGAGGTGGTAGCGATTGTATTCTATCGGTTCGTGTGTTCTGGAAGATCAAAGATAAGTTATTATCATCATCGAAAAACAAGATGGTAGATTGTGGAAATGGTAATAATAAATTTTATAAAAATTAATTTATAATCATTCTCAGCGAGAACTTAACTACACTACACTTATATTGTAAAAGGATGTGGATGAATATTTGTTACTCAATCACGACAGAACTTCTGAACAGATCTCGATGTAATTTAAAACAGAGATCGATTACAGTGTGGAAAAACTCAAAATTACACAGTTCAAATACTTTTCATCCAGTTTTTTTTGGATAAAAAGTATTATAGACATAAAAGAACATAAAAATGTACGATACCCGTTCGTCCACGTGGTATTGATGTGTACACCATCAACACGAAGTCGCGGGCACTAGCTAGTAGTATAATAATTACTAGTGACCTACCTAGAAACAGATCCACAATTAAATCGATTCCTGAGCTGCCTGGGCGGGATCCAGGTTTCCCAAGTAGACGTGGGAGAGTTCTGCACTTTGTATGGTCCATTGAATACGGCGTGGATATCAGACATGTTGTAGATACACACTGCGCTGCCTGTTATGCTGTTTCTGTTAACAATATAGCAATATTTAAAAAATAAAAATCTTATATTTTGCAGTTTTATGCAAGGTATCTAAAAAAATATTGACTTGGGTGGTTATCGAAACCGCAATCCTCGACTAGATACAGTATTGTTATCTAACATGGCCATCGACTGCATCGTATCCCATCTGGACGGCTATCTTTGTTAGTAAGACGATAGAATCATAGGACAGACTGTTATTTTATTTTTTATTTTTTTATACCACTAAAGTGGCAACCAAGGGTACGGCCTACTTGATGGTCAGCGGTTACCGTAGCCTAAGTACGCATACAACATCATAGATATCACTTGCATGTTACCACCCTGAGACGGCATGGGCGCGTTGGAACTGGTGTAAATTTTCCTAGCTTGTAAGACGTTTCAAAGTGATCCTTGTGATTCTACTGAATAAACAATTTTTGATTCAAAAAATCAATTTTGATTTTAGACGTTAGATGCAAAGTCTCATGTGCCTGTAATTTCACCGGAAACCATACCCTTCAAACCGGAACACAGCAATGCGTTCATTACTGCTTGGCGGTAGAAATAGATATGGTGGTAGTCCTTCCCCGGACGAGCTCTATCACAAAGAACTCTACTACTCTTATTTAAAAAACACAGCTCCAAACTAATCAAAAGCTATGTGATTCAGATAATTGTTAGAATACACTATGTATTACACGGGTGTTTAAGGTACCTATAATGAAACACCGGGACCCGTAACAAATAATTGCATTTGAGAATTAAACCCATAACCCTCTTGCTCCGGGCACTCGCTTACCGCGCCAGCGAGGTTGACTATTGGAGTTAGAATATCCATAATATTTTATTGTGACCCTCTAGTGTAAACAATTACTTGCCTTGACCTTACATAAATGGTGATTGTACCGTACGACAATAATTACAAACAGGCGATTTACATAAATTTTAATCAACTGAATTGGTTTTAGTGTTGGTTTCCTTTCACTTATTATCATTGGTCCCCGTATTTTATTTATAATACTCTTATGTTGAGTTGGCAATTATTTTTTATATTATATTAGCAAATAATGCTAGGTACTAATAAATTATAAGTTGTATCAGTTCGTTCGTTCGTTCGTATGAGTCAGTGGCCAACTCTGGTGACAGAGTTTCTAGGCCGCCCGAAGGCCTCTGTCTAAAAGTTGTATCAGTGTAAAAAGCAGGCATTCTACTTAATTAATTTATATAATGTACTTTTTTTTCAAAAACCAATTTTTAAGCTCAACTCTTTTACTTGTCTATATTAGCTTTGGGAGGTCGTGGCATAAGACGGGAAGACACTTTCAGCTAAGCCACAAACGAAAATTGCCCTTCAGTTTAATAGAATAGTTTTTATAGTAGAAACAGAAACTCGATAAAAACTAACTAACCTCCAGTTGGAACTGAATAAAATTACACGTTAAAAAAGCAAAAGTGACCGTTTTTCCAAAACTAGTGCGAAACTGTTATAATAATTTGCAACATGCAAACAACACTTACATAGTTTATATGAACGGCTATTTACCTGCACTTGTTTTCTCATTTATTTGAAAGTAGTAAAGTAAAGTAAAAAAGTTTAGTTCGAGACAGTTGTTACATAGTAGGTGGTCATAATATTAAAAGTGTATGTCTAAGCAGTTAAGCATAATTATACGAGTATATGTAGACCATAAGTCTTTGAAAATGGTCGCAATTCAGCATGTGCTAAAGCAGCATACATACAACTTTAGCGCTGGTCTTCCATCAAGGAAAGGTCAACTTAAATGAAAAAACAAGTGCGCATTTAATATTATGATTTCTAATTACTATTAGCTTCAATTATATACTTACACAGGTGTAGTAAAAGTGGCAACGAGTATTTTCTCTTGCGGCAAATAGTCCACGTTCTGGACTTCGTCATAGTAGAAAGGCACGTTGCCGTCTACGGAACACGTGATGCGAGCTTTGATAAACGTACTCCAGTTATCTTTCATCATCAGAACACCTCCTGAATCGTTCTTGCATACGCGCGCTATACGTGAGTAAACCATCTGCGGGTGAAAATTGAAATTCCATGAAAATTACCGTTTATTTCTACCTCGTGTATTGGTAAATGGTAAGGACTGAAACAGTTTCGTCATGTCATTATTTATAGGTGGTCCTATGCCCAGCTGTGGACTTTTAATGACTGATGTAACTTCGAAATCAAGGATGGATGTTTTGTGTCACAATCACAAAGCATTCATCCATAACTAGTGCGAGACACGGGTGCAAAACAAAACGTGCGTTCACCGCGCACGCAACCTCTAACTAAACAGACAAAACAAAACATTCAAAAACAGAAAACTAAAACATCGTTATAGGTTTTGGACAAACTGACACAGAATTTTTATGGATCTGCATATCGAGTACCTAATTCTTGATATACCTAGTATATGTATAGTATATAGTATAGTATATAGTGGTGAGCTCCATCTGGTGGGTTTTTAATTTTTGTTCGATTCTATAAAAACCTTGCGGTACCTACTAACTCAAACTCATCGAAGCTTTAAAAAGTTCTGATGTATAATAATCACACTTGTACAAGTATTCTAGAGGTCTCTAGTCTCCACTTACATTTCCACAGTTCATGTGCTCCACAGCGTTCTCCCTGTATATGAAATACACAAAGTGATCGTCTTCAAAGCTGCCCACAAACTGCGGCTCGTTTAGCCAATTGTAGTCGTACTGCGCTGTCCGCAGCATGCTCATGTCTCGGTGAGATGCACCACGACTCCTGAGAAAAATGAGACGGACTTAATAAGACATGTTTTGCCTCATATATCATTACTAAAAACCAAATTCGTATGCCAATCATGTCTAAATAGAATATACCAAGCACTTGCTCTAACGTATACTGTTTCTGTTCGTCTTGCATTTCAAATTTGACGCAGACGTATCAGATCTGGCAACCAATAATTGTGTATGGTTTATAAAATATCATGCTTCAACGCACACTTATCAGCATCGTAACGATATCCACCATACCATACCATATTTACTGCAAATAGATATCTTTATCTTTATCTACAACTAGCTACAAAAAAACGTGTTGAGTAAAACCTGGCATCTGCTTGGAGGCAGAATATCTGGCACCCATACCCAGCAAGATTAATTTTTTGCTAAAGAGTGTTTAAAATACTAACTTGGTGATGGCAAAATCTGAGCTGCTGAAGTCGGTAGGAGTGCCGACGTAGTACTCCCCACTTCCTGCCAGTATTGCCGTCACGTTGGAGAGAGGGTTGTACGGGCAGTGCGCCACACCACTCATGTAGTCAGATACTGTGTTCAGAGACTCGAGCTGAAACAAATGAAATCTATCTATTGAGAATACTATTTGGTAAAAATTAATATAACGTGATTTAAGTTGATTCGTTGATTTCTTTTGTATAAAGTTTAAAACTATGAAGCTTTGGTGGTAGGGATAGAATATGCATACAGTTAATATTACGGAAAAACATTTGAGGAAATTGAAAGAGCATGAGTAGTAGAGAGAGCAAGAGCATGAGCATGTTTTCGTAGTTAACAATAGGTTAGGTACTACTTTACTATTATATTTGTGTACACACTCTGAGACTGAATGAAGTTTGTTTAAATTAGTGGCCAAACTCTAGAGACGGGGCTTATAATATAAGCTGTCATGGGCTAACGACTAATATTTTAGCGGGTAATTATCCAGGACCGACAATTTCAAAGCACGAATTACCTATAAGAATAGTACAACAAACCTCTCTCCAGCTGCAAACTGGACTGAACGCGTGCGTGCCACAGGCAAACAACTGGTGTCCATTCGATAGCAAGACTTTGATGTAGTTATGGCAGTTCTCTTCTGTCTGACCCTTGTCTTGGCAAAGCTTGGTCTTTTCGGCGGAAGCGAGCCAATCAGCTCGCTCCATTTGATGTAACTCTCGGAGCGAAAGACGGTATAGTGCATCTCTGTTCAAGAAAAAATAAAAATACTTAGATTAAGTACTTATTAATCCGCAAAAGTAACTCTGTCTACCTGTTACATTTTTAAGACTAAATCGCTGGTCCTGTTCTTATAAAATTTGGTATGAAAATTGTTTACTTTAGGAAGGACATAAGATACTTATTATTTAAATACCATGCGAGCGTTGCCCCGGATATCAGCTAATTTATCATAGTGATGTAGCCAATTAATAGTTAGGTCGGAGTTATTCACAGTTCGTTTATTCATCATGCAATCTCGAACACTTAACTTCAATCATATTTCAATAAGAAATAGAATACGAGAAATAGATATCTAGATAAATAACCGCAAATGGATACGAGACTATGTATCCATTCGCGCGTGTGAAATTCTATACACTTGTAACTGCACAATCGTGATTACTGCGTCAACTATCAAGTTCCAACTCATAGTAGGTATTGTAACTAGTAGATATTGCACAGCGTGCGAAACTAGTAGCTCGATCATTTTATAAAGATGTTGTGTTTTGTGCTATCCGCTCTGGTTATGTTATGGCGTATTCAGAACATGGAACTCGAACTCGCCAACAGCGCAATAAAAATACAGTCTCAAATAAAGAATTTCATATTTATTGCCTGTAGTCTGTTCTTCTTAATGCGCATCTTTTATCCGATCGAGTTGATAATAAATTGTACAGATGTTATGGCATTTGGTGCAAAAGTATAAACTTTTATTTTTGTAAAACAGCGAAACCACGCTGGTAAAACTAGTAATAAATAAAATAAAACCTAAACCTGTTTTACTGACTGACCACACTAGCGGGACAAGAACTACTACTATCATGCTACTAGGTATCATGCAAATACGTTCTAGAAAAGATGTATCCAATTATCTTTACTAACCTAAGCAAAATACTACACAAGTTAATGTTTTAATCGAGGTAAGAACGTACATTCAATCTTAATAAGGAGTGAAGAGTTTCACAATATCGGCTCTGCTTTCCCATTTGGGCTGATCGTACTACCATTATGGAAAATTATGTAAGTACCTTACCTTGGTTGTAAGATATACAATTGTTGCTATACTGAAGTTACATACAAATTCAACGGACAATATTTCGAAGGTTTTTTGTATTTGGACTTTATAGCACAGTGTGCGGTCTACAACTTAAATAATAAAAACCATAAGCGCTTACAGTGTTTATTATAATGAAGGTATATTGGACCAATACAACTTTATTTTTTATTCCTAGCTTCACTGTTTTATTCGTATAGAAATGTAAACTACAGTTCAGATTCTAACAGAAACAGTTTTACTGAGTAAAGATACCGCTTTTTTTACGTACCCACCTAGAAAACCACTTGAACAAACAGTCATAATATCAAGCCAGTTCATGGTGTTGACATAATGTGGCAAACACTATGTACAT
Organism: Colostygia pectinataria; assembly: GCA_951394395.1. Taxonomy (NCBI): domain Eukaryota; kingdom Metazoa; phylum Arthropoda; class Insecta; order Lepidoptera; family Geometridae; genus Colostygia; species Colostygia pectinataria. The sequence goes on along the minus strand of OX596368.1, from coordinate 4,701,135 downwards.
TACTAGTTTTTGATGTGAGCCGCACTGGTTGCGCGAGCGATCCAAATTAGTCGATAATGTCGCATTTTTGTAACATGTTTAGTGTATGCTATATGCCGTTCGTATACGGTTTTTAAATTAGGTTTTTTTGAAATAATCACTTTGAGGTTATTTTAATATCCACCATCGTACTGTGTCTAAATATACACATAGACAGATAAGAAAATAATAAAAATTCAGTGCGTGTTAAAAAGATCTAAGCGTACATACAGACGGTGGAAAGCGACGTTATTTTATAATATGCAGCGACACTAAATATTATCCGTAGCCGTAGCTTTCAAAGTTCTATATAAACCGCATCTGGGTCATTCCGAAGACAACTGATAGATTCAAGCGATACTTTTCGAAAATCCGTTAAAAGATACAAAACAGATAAAAAATCTCATCAAAAATCTCATCTCAAAAATATTTTTTTATCTGTTTTGTATTCCCAAAAACCTTTATATAATTACTTAGATTAGATTCGAGGATCAAAATGTACCAGCTATTTTCATTTTCATAAACATATTATTTCAATATAAGAAAGTTTCTATGAAACATAAACACACCCTATATGAGTGTACAAGTTCTATGGATGAAACAACGTGCACGATTGTCTGAGATGAACGTAGCCTGTCGGCATCCGGAAACTATGACCCTGAGGTCAGCCTAGTTTCCGCGTTGTAAGAACCAAGACCAGAACTAAAATAAACCATAGAGCTACCTAGTACCTATAGCGTATGGATAAGCAAAATCATCCTTGCATTTCATTTACCCTAAACTAGCTCATCACAGACTACTCTACTATAACCACTGCTATTGTTTTACTCATCATCATCATCATATTATCTGGAGATGTTGATGATCAGATGTTGGAGTCTACAATCCAGATTCTGGACATAGCCCTTCTATAGAGTGCCAAAACTTTACCATTCTCTGACTTCTAGCGACTGCTATGTCATGGATCCTTCAAGTAGAGGCCCGTCTTACACTTCGTTTTCCAGTGGTCGCTATTCGCGAAATTTTATTCCCCAGTGGTTATTGGTTAGCGAGCATTATGGCCTGTCTGCTTCAATTTGTTAACCCTGAGAGCCTATGATGCTATTGTCCTTTGATCTTCCTCTACATATTACTAAAATACAAAACACTACAAAGTACATCAAAATATGTAAATCTAAATGATTGTCCAATTGTCCATGCCCTAAAATATTACGTTTTGTGTACCTAGTGTTTTGTGAAAGCAGAAGTTTCGCGTTTATAAAACTGCAGTGCAGTGTAGATACGTCTGACATTGGCTTGATCTTTGCACAAGTGTTTCCTGATAATTACTCTGCTCTGACATTTCAATTAGCATGTACGGGGAAGTTATTTTATAACAAGTTTTATACATTGAAATTTTCGCAAAATAAAATTACGAATCAGTCCACATTAAACAGGTAATCTACGGATTTTCCAACACTTTTTATTTGTACTATTATTTATTCTGTGCTGGGTACAACATAATATTATTTATTTTATTTGAAAAGCCACCAACTTAGAGCGCAAGCACAAGTACACTTTTTAAAGCGCTGTCACGACGCACATTTTACCACAGAATTATCGTGTGCATACCTCCACGCTCTTAGTGCGGAAACCCTAAGCGGAAACTGATAGTTTTGTTAGACTTTGGTAGCATAATCAAGGTGCTGATTGAATATCGGTAAACCAATTTGATGAGCAAATTGTATTCATTGGCAATTATCAACCGTATTTCAAAACCGTTACAACGATTTCATGCATTCTTCCAATAACCGGAGCTTAAGCAGATTAAACACTTTTGAAAACAGGTGGTCAGTGGTATGACTGTTATCTGCGCGCCAGAGCTTTTGTCGGGGCTTCTTATGTGAATTTGAATGTATCCTGTTAATGAATATACAATAATACTGAATTACGTTACCATATCTTGGGACACGCTGAGCTTGGCAAAGCATCTAACTGGAACGCTAAGGATAATAGCGTGAACCGAAAACTCGGGCGGGACGTATACGGCATAAATCAAAAATCGCTCATTGCCATACACAGTTTTTCCGGTAAAATTTCAAAAATCGACGTCCCCCCTGGGGGTCTAAAAAGGCCACTTAATATGAATCATAATAGGATCCTAGTATGAATCAGATTACAAATCACAAAATGGCCACATAGAGAGAATTCATATTATGATTCGCAAAAGGATTCATATCAGCAATTCATCTGTTTGACAGTTTTGTATGGAGATTCGTAAAATGGTCCACTTGTATGTTGTATGAACCGTTTAGCTGTCAAATAGCAGATTCATAAAAAGTTACTATCGTGGATCTTTTTGCAATTCATAAATTTGATTTTGTTGAAAATAAATTAAAAAATGGCAGATTTAGGTCTCTATGAAAACTTTTTATAGCACGCGCGCGTTTCAGAAAGCATGTGAGGAATGGTTTGCAGGTACCGAATTTTTTATCAAAATTGGTACATCTTTTATGACGTGGTTGACTAACAAACATTCAATTATACAAGTCGATAGCAAGGGACAATAACTCGACAACTTCAAAAACTGTACCTAGCTAATGGTTCAAACAAAAAGTAGTACTAATCTTTGATACATTTATTTATGACCATAGCGAATCAAGTTAATGAGACAGATAACATCCTGCCAACTTTCTCCTTCCAACATTAAGTAGGAGTTCGATTAGTATATTTTATAGATACGATTAAGAAACTTGCAGCGGGATTCGTAGTCGTAGGCAGACTTGCCCACCAAATCATTTTGCAGTAGAATGTGCACCTTAAAGTGATGTAACCGGAGCCAGTTTGAAGTTTGCATTTATATTTTACTTACCTATAGATTAGACACAGTTTTGAATCTCAATTTCTTTATTTTGCAAGATGCAAATCTATTGCGTGATGTGATGATTGATGTTAAGAAATGCGATACTTTATACCATGAATGAAGTGATGATAATAATGAGGTGATTTTCAATAAAAAACAATTTATGAAATGATTTTCTCTTTCCTTTCTGAATTTCTACTCTACAACAACACATACGTCATCTAAACTAAACATCAATGACTGATAGTTGAACAAAACCTAGTTATGTGAGCTTTAGGCTGCGTTTCCATCAGAGATGGGCGAGGATGTGTAGCGAGCGAGGGATGTGTTTGTTAGGAACCAATAGAATCCCTTCATTTACCTAGTCTTGCTCTGACAGCTTTATTGATGTGATTATATTGGTTCCTAACAAACACATCCCTCGCTACACATCCTCGCACATCTCTGGTGGAAACGCAGCCTTAAAATCACAAAACTTCAGAACAGATATTTTAGTCTCATCTACGATTAGTGTGGAACCTGGTGCTAACCCTACTCTGTAAAGTAGGGACAAGTCTGAATGATTTGGTTTGCCTATAACGGAGGTCATTTCGGTGCTATACTTACTTGAATGTAACAAACTTCAGATTATAATTGCAGAGTGAGTTTGCAAGCAATAAACCTAAAGTAACGTCAGGATATAAATAGCAAAGGCACTCACCTTGCGCCCACGATCACCTGGTCCCTTGCCACATCGAACAGCAGTTGCGAAAATGATCTAGTGCTTTTATCTTCGAATGTATCGCTGTTAGACGCCAGCAGATCTGGAAATTAGAATACTCGGTCAGGAACCTGCGGATAGGTAAAGTGGGTAAACCAAGGATTTCCTAAGAAGGCGGCACGGTCATTTTAACCAGTGTTTTCATCGACATAGTGCGAAAGCTCAGTAGAGCTTCCTTTATGCCTTCATGCCGAGTTTTGAATCCTTCTAACACTATTTATTTAAGCATTTGAGTGGTCATTCACTAACTGCAACAAAGCGCTAGGTTTCATATCTTTTTTTCCGCATTATCCGGGTAGACCATACCCTAACTTTATTCATCTAGAGTTGCTGCTTTATTTATTTTGTAGAACTATAAAATTAATTGATTTAAATGTACGTATCACGTATCAATAAAAAACGAAAATTTATATGGCCATAAAGTGACGGTACCGCTACTCTACAAACTTTAGGTTTAGACGCCACCAGATCTGAAATTTGAATATTCGATTGGTTTGGTCAAGAACCTGTCGATAGTAAGGTGGGTTACTGGCGCCATTCAAGGATTTCTCAACAATTACTTTAGCGTTAACACGCACTATAAAATGAAACGGTTATATTATTTTACTAAAACATAAATCTAACTAAGGAATAATGCCCACTGACGGTATCAGAAGGCACCACCACGGAATAAGATTTTTAGCAGTCGTGGTGGTCTGAGCTAACCAACAGAATCCTGCCTTCCTCCCTGATAATTGCATCACCTCAATTTCACGCAATTTTGAATAGTTTCTATTGGTTGACTCAGCTCCGCTCCTCTTCGCTGGATGATCGAATTCGGTAGGCGCCTGACCACGCTGGTATCCATAGCCTCGAACTCACTCTTATAAGTAAGACTATGGATACAAGGTTAGTCTATTTCCGAGATTTTAATCACCACACTGTACACAATTTGCAGATGCGATTTGGTTTGTAGGTTTTGGCTTATCGTGTATTTCATATTTAATTTGATTTCTCACACCTACATTGCAAAAGGCTATTAAAAATTTCATGTCATAGATGTTGAGGTGTTAAAACCAGTTAGATATGCTTATCATAAAAATATTTATATAACCGAAATATTTATTCATTATTTACATAAGTATAACTAATATTATATAACTAATATTATTTTAGAGATTATTATGGATGAGCATTTTGTTTTTTTCAATCATGGAATATGAATATTTTTTAAGTTAATCGTATAGTTTATTTACTAACCTACGCACTTTACTCAATCCAGTTTGTCGCTCGTGGGAATAACTTTTACTGGTCTTATTGAAATACTTAGTGAATTAAAACTTACTTGGGTATTGCCAAGAACTTTTTTATTTATTAAATAAACAGCTGACCCGGGTGGCTTCACCTACGGTTTTGCAGTTTTTTTATCTATCCCATACGAACAATACATTTTTTCCAGGATAAAAAGCCTATGTGTTATTCAAGGACTTAAGCTATTTACATTCCAAATTTCATGACAAACGGTAAAGTTGTCACGGAGATACGTGGTAACAAACATACACACAGACTTTCGCATTTATAATATTAGTAGGAAAAGAAATAAATTTTTATATCATAATCATAAGGTTCACATTAGATTAACAGCAGATAATTCAGCTAATTATCAAGCGAGTGTTTTCTCATAAACAAACAATTAATGGTGGTAGAGCATCGCAAACATTACTTAGGTAAGTAAATAAACCGTATAATGGAGATTACGAGGCAAATATTTGGCGGTTTTACGACTGTTAATAAGATACAAGACACATATTTTGCGGCCTTCAAATTCTTACCTTAGCTTTTTTTTCTGGCAAACAAGACAGGTATAAATTTTACGTTTACCTATACCTAAATAAAAAATAAAAATATCTGACATGCCTCTCTGTCTCCACCAGGATAAATCTAAAAAAATAAATCTAAAGTGCTCTCCCCATGGAACTAATAAGTACTACGTATATAAATTTCTTGGCTCTTCTACAACCCCACAAGCTGCTTCACAACTCTGCTTGCATTTGTTTTAATAAGAAAAAATTTACACTTGACAGGATGGATTTAAAAATCGATGCCTGCCTGTCACATAAGTATTTTGCCTTGATACCAACAAGGTGAGTACTGTAGGTTTATACGTGTCGTGGAGAGCGAATATTTAATTTTGAAGAACGATCTCTAGACTTTAAAGATGGTTTGAAGTATCATGTACGTAAACAATCATGTTTTGCACCCCGCCTTGTCTCGTCTCAAGAGTACCTATACAACTTTACAATATCGGCATTTTGTTATACATCTGCACCTAATACATCAACAGTAGGTTAGTTAGTTACTTATTTATTCCAAACTTTCCAATCAGTGGCATAAATTAAAACACATTCTGAGTAACCTCTGCATTACGAGTCTGGTATGTAAATGTACATATATCTACAAAGGCTTTGAACTATCGAGCAATTAATCGCAATGACGAGTAATGTTGGACACTTTACCGATATCGTGGTTCTGAGAATCTGGTTGGAGAACCCTTTGTTTACTATTTGTGTATTTAACAAGGTCAAAAACTCTTTACGGAGTAGGTAGGTAATTGAGAAACAATCTGCATTAGTCTAATTCTAGTTCCAAATGGCTTTGCTCAGTTTGGGGGTGGCAGGTTTATAATATTTATGTGATTCAATGTACGTAACTCGTGTATCATGGTATTTCAAATTAAATTTCAAAAGCCTTATAAATCTTAGACTAAGTTTTCAATTATAATTATAATCTATGACATCGGTAATAACAGTTTGGCAAGATTGTTTTGCTTTTCAGCATAGGCCTCCCCCAGACGTTTCCAGAGTAAGTAATATATGTGATTTTAGTAAATTAACATGGTAAGTATAATACCTACACCATATCAGAATAAAGTTGATTAATTTTAAACACCGCACCATAGGCCCCACATTTACCTAGACCGTTTTATGGCAACAAATTATGTTTTTTTTTATTAAAATACTATTTAGGTATAAATACTTTTAGTCCTCAGCATAGTGGCCAAATAACTATCTATTCGCAAATTATAGAGAGGTAAAGTTGAATTCTATAATGATAGTTATGTTCCTTGGGCGAGATTCGAACCCGTGTTTATGTCTTAGGCTGGCAAACATCATAACAGCAAGACCACCGCCCGAATAATAACCCTATATATTCGGACCCTATTATACCAGCTTGATCTCTTTAGGCTGCGTTTCCACCAGAGATGTGCGAGGATGTGTAGCGAGGAAAGTGTTTTTATGAACCAATACAGTTACTTCATTAAAGCTGTCAGAGCGAGGTTAGGTAAATGTATTTGGTTTCTCTTTAACAAACACATCCCTCGCTATACATCCTCGCACATCTCTGGTAGAATCGCAGCCTTAAAGAGGATTGATTTTGACACTAACCCGAAAATATAAGGTGCTCTAAACATATTTATTAGATAAAAAAATGTTAAGAGGCCTTTCCAAGATTTAGCGATATAATTCATGAAGTTCGCCTGAATATATCTTTATATAGTATAAGTAATAGTGCGCGCGACGAGGAGCGATACAGCCTCCCTCCATAAGCGCTCAGCGCGGTTAGAGAGTCGGTGCTTCGATCGATATGATTATAAGTGCGCTAAGGTGTCATTTTAAAAAATTCGTATTAAAAAAAGTCAATGCTATTAGACTATTTTCTTTGTTGTATTTATTTAATAAAAACTTAAACTTTAATTTAGTAGGTGTATTTTTATTGTGAACTTCTTACTTTAGCAAAAATAACAAGCGTAAAATTAGGAAAAGTACGCGTTTTTTAGACCGTCTTTTTTCAAAAATACTGAACTAACATGCTGTATTTTTCTCTGTACACTTAAATTTTAAAACTGTGATTATTATAATTGCATTTTTGGAAATATGTTAGACTTGGTTATTTCATAGAAAACATGATCGAAAGTTGACTGGAATTGCTCATTTTACGAAACGTGCGTTACTAATTATTTTTTTAATCAGTTGTGTCTTGAGTTAATTAATATTTGTTCTGTTGGCTTAAATTTTAAGGGATAAAGCTTTTATATGTTTTTATTTTCGTTAAAATATCTTCAACACACGAGTCACAATAGTTTTCGAAACTTCACGGGCTACAAGAAAATTCAAGGATTATTAAGGATAGGGCTCTTAAAAGGTAAACACAGCTTACCTTGTCTATTTATTATCCTGAAATCATCCTCTGGTAGTTCTCCTTTGCTGAGAGCACTAAGTAGTACTATTGCAGCTACTTTGTGGATTGTTAACCACATTCTGTGTTTTTCTTGTCAAACCTGCAACAATTAGACACATTTTTATATTGTAAAAAAATATTAATACAAGACAAGAAAAAAAAAGGAAACAAGTTATAAAATTAACCTACAAATGTCATAATCTGCTATATTTTTTAGCTATAACATAATTATTACAACCTACATCATACGTTAGATGTTGGCGCATTTCAAAGTGTTTTATCCGCCCCGTCGTGTGATGCGGCTAAGACGCTTATTACAATGCTGTATAATATAGTTAAGTAAGGTGTAGTAGTTTCAAATGCAAGCTGTAACAGGGCTGACATAGTTCGCAAAGCGACTCAAAGCCCTTTGTAAATATATTATGTAAGAATAAAAAAAAAAAAAACCTACATCATACGTTTTTCAAGATTTTCAAATTTCGAACAACTCGATTTGAAAAGAGAAAAAAGAAGTTTTTTTTGCCATATCTAAAAGATCTCGTATAAAAAAGGTCGAATTATTAAGGTTTGTATCAAAATATTTAAGGTTTTAATTTGTTTATGTACCTAGTTTTATACCCACATTTATTAATCACCGGCTAGGGTACCCTACTTTGTATCTGCATTAACAATGGAACTAATATGTACTCCTTGGCATTAACTAACTAACGAATTAGCATTTTATCAAAAGCTCTATGCTGAACTGGTTTTGGTACAGTTCTTAAAATGCAGTATTTATCAAGTCCCCGTCAATCTGTTAATTTGTCTATATGTCTGTCAATAATCTATCTTTCTTCGTGAAGCTTAACATTCCACTTAGTGGTTGTCAGCAGGTACTCATGACAACACAATCTTTGGATTGATTCGTTGTCTCATTGTAACTTAGTTCATAAGACGGACTGTACGTAACTTAAAAAAAATGATCGTAAAAATTGGTGTTCATTTATAACGGTGCTAAGTGGTCAAAGTCAAAATAGCTTATTAATAAAAAAATAGCTTTATTGTTTTATTCAACAACAAAATCCATAAAATTTCAAGAATAACCGGTTTTTGATATTGTGAGAACTGGTAATTTCATGTTTTTTGACGAATCACAACAGTAGGTACGCAATATTAACAAGCTAAGAGAATTTATATCTACCAGTTCCAAGCACATTTATTATTAAGGTCCCAAGCTTTGTCATCTATATACTTAATTAGTTATTTTTTGATAAGCTTCTTGCAAAGAATTTATAAGTAAATACTTATTAGTTCAATGGCTTCTAAGCAGATAATAATACCTACTATTTATATTCATGTTGCTATTTTTATAATAAAACTGTTCTTTTTTTTTCTTTAGTTTAAACATCAAAAGTCATAATATAAAAGTATCCTCCTACACTAGGTGGGTGAGGAGGTGGGTTGGTTACGTAACTATGATTGCTCACGAACAATAAATGATCGTTCTTTTATTGTTATCAAATTACTTTCATAATATTTTCTCCTTCTTTGGAAAATATAGAAATATAACTTGCGATACTTGCAGTAATAAGGATTTGACTTGGAAAATGTCTTGAACGCTACATTTTAGAAAAACACAACGTTTTTTGATAATTTTAATCATAATCAGCATTTTAGGATTTAATTTTTGTTTTATTTTATTATGTCAGCAAGTGACAAGACAATCCACCTGATGCTAAGCACCACGATGTATAATATAGAGATTTAAATTGGCTTAGATAATGACGATTATTGGCATACAAAAACATATCTACTTATGTTACCTTAAGATGCCTAAAATATAAGCAGTTAATATTGCAAAACTTTGATGACTTGTTCCTCGAAACCCAGGTAGAGTTTTTATTAGGTTATTTTATTCGGGATGAAGATTGACCTAGCAAGGTCGCCCTTGAGACTTTACTTTTTTATTTATTTTTTGTTTACCGAACAAAATGGAAACAAATTGATGAATAACCGGACAAGCCTGGTTTGTATTAGTATGCCGTTAGATGGTAATAACTATAGCTTAAATCAATTAACTAGCTTCCGTACAAAACAAGCGATTAATTGATATGCAAACGTATGCTTTCTCGATGGTTAATTTATTTGCTAGTGCTTTCTTTGTTTTACCGTTACTTATAAACGTACCACGGCCTAGACCAAGCTTCCGTTTAAATCTAAGTAAGTACTTATTCTTATTTTTCTGATAATCAAACATTAAACCATAGATAGATTATACTAAAATTACTGTGAACCTATTATGTAAGGTGTATAGTTCTCACAACGGATCTCGGCCGTCGTGAAATTAGCCGTTTCGATGCGCAATGGAGCTTTTTCAAACCAAATTGTCTTTGCGCATCACAAACGGCTAACTTCACGGAAGCCTAGATCCGCTGTGCGACCTATACCTGCCTACATAATGATATTTAGTGATAATAACCTAGAGATTAACGTATCTTGCATATCGACCGACCTACAGATCGACAGACAGACAGACAAAATTGTGATATCTGTTAAGATAGATAAATCACCCGAAAAAGCAACAGTAAGAGGTGGTATTGAATATAGGTACTCAAAAGTAAGTTAAAAAAGCTGCAACAGCATTCCATTAAAATCAACGTTCTAACTAGGCTCAGTACTAAATCAATTAGGTAATTACGATGGTGACTGCATGCGTGGTGTGGTGGATATACTTCTGTGGTGTAGACAGTGATCTAATTTCGCGTCGTCATCAATTCATTAGTACCAGACCAGCTAGCAAAATAAAATTAATGTGTGTTCGACCGGACCTTATTCTTGCTAGTTCGATAAAGATGTAGTGTAATACGGTGGTGTGCCCATCTTAGAAGCACCAATTGCTTCACCTCAACAACCTTAGACAGAAAGTTTTCATGATAGGTACTGGATCTTATGTGTTAAATTACACACTAAAAATCATATGAGCACTGGAAGTGTAGTGGTTGTGACCTCGCCTTCCAATCCTAAGGTCGTGGGTTTAAAAACCGGTAGCACACCATTTTTTTTATACACCTTAATTTTTTTAAATTAGTCCAAATGATTATGATCTGTGCCGATACGCCAGTACTGTACCAAACTGTAAAAGAAAACATTGGGTTCATGTAGTGGATTATAGTAACGTAGAGAGTAGGCAAGTGTCGCACCCAACCGCATACCAACGTAATAGTAGTACTCGTACCAACATAATCTAGTCATGAAGAAAAAAAAAGTGTGTATCAACCAAGTTCTAAATTACAATTAAGTATAGTCTTTTTCATTATGCTATGTCATGTTTACGAGTGAGTTTTGCTTGATTTTAAATCGAAGAGTTGCAAAAAGTGAAACTAAATATATTATTCATTATGATATGAATGAAACCTGATGCCTTGAGTCTGGGTTTAATATTTTATCTCATCTCCCGAAAATTTATTTTAAAAACCTTAAACCGTAAACTGCTCAATTAAGTAAGTAGTACCTGTTTATATAAATAAATGAATATAAGTACTTACATATAAAATACCCAGAACACTTAGAACAAATTTTTGCAGATCGTACAAGCATTAGTCCCGTGCGTTCCGTGTCGCAGGCGGACCTTCACCCGCCGTGTCACATCGGTCACCCTGAACCCATCCTAATCATAAATTCTCGACAAATTAAACTATCTAAAAAAAAAAAAAAAAAAACACAATTTTCACCCAAGATTATAAGTATTTCACTCTATACATACCGTATTTGTATTTGTAACTGTTGAGTTACAAATAATCGGCATTTACTATTATTCATTCTGTCTGCAGCTATCTCAAGTAGGTTCAATGGCTTCGACCCAAATATCAAGAGCCCATTAATTTCATATCAAAAATAGATAGTATGTGTGTACTTTTATTTGATTTAGCCTTCCGTGTCTTATTTGATACAGTACAGACACAATCAGAAGAAGCTGAGCAACTATTATACAGTTATTTACCTAATGCTTTTGTGCATTTCCACAAAGTTAGTCAACTACCTACGAGTATTACAATTTTTAAAGGCAACCAAAAATGTTTTCCCAGTGCTCCATAAATACCGGTGATATGAGTCTTCAGCAAGAATCTGTCTTGGTCAGAACATTTGGCGCTTTGGTAGTACCCCGCCAAAGCGCCAAATATTCTGCCTACAAGCAATGATCGTTCGTTTGCCTTTTTAAACATGATTGACTACAAGCAGCAGTGACCAGTGTGAGAGAGAGAGCATTAAGGTGTTAATACTGGTCGAGACTCAACAACTTGTATGTCCTGGGATGATTTGCGCAGCGGCAGCGCAGTGTTACGCATAACCACGCAAAACTTTAAACCAATGATTTAGGTGAAACTGACACCGTAACTTTTATTAGGTCAAACGTATTTACGTCAATATTTTTCATCTTTATTTATCAGGTAAAATACTTCAAGCGAAGGACTTGACCGTTTCATCATATGCTAACATAAAAAAAATACTACGCTAAGAAGCAATGACAAAATGAGATGACGAAAAACCCAAGTTTACTTTTTAATCTATCAAACTTTGCGCTAAAGTTATATAACTAAGTACATAACAAGGTAACGATGACTATACCCAGTAGACTACTACTAAAGGACTAACTAATATCTGTTCTGTGCCAGTAGGTAGAGGTTGGTGTGTATGTCAACTGTGGGCAAATAAAACTAATGATAAGGTAGTCCAATTTTGATATGATTAGGTAATTTATAACAGGTTTTGCTACCTGTTCGAACTACGAAATTTATGTTATCTGTCAATTTTAGTATTGACTTTAATACACATTTTATAATTATTATACTTCAAAGTTCAATCAAGGTACTGTTTTTAAACAGTTTTGTTACATGATTTAATAGAGATAAAAAATACAATAAAGATAAATTATAATTTTGTTTATATAGCGTCAACTATTTGTTCCTTTGGTCTTAAATAAGGTCACTCAACATTTTAAGGCATATAGATAGAGGCCTTCGCTTAGACTACGGCTTCAATTAAAAGTAGTGAAGGAACACGACATAATTTATGGTTGTCGTTGGCTGAGTGGAAGGCCGTTGCCTCCAACGTATCTTGCTTAATCGTTAGTCTACACAGGTGTATCATATTTACTCAAAATGTCCACCCAAAAAGTAAACAGTTTTAAGTTGTTTGCCGTTGATAACTTAAGTACTTTATAGATTGACCTAGATTGATAGAAATGAAGTCATTTTTTATAGTAACGGTAGTAAACTTCTTAACTGATAAGGCTTAACTTATCGTCTTTGATAAATTCATAAGTAGGTACAAGTACAATACATTTTAATGGGTATGTTACGTAGGTAAAGGTAGATACTTGTATTATTTACTAGTGGAACGTTCTGCGATTTTATCCTCGTTGAGTTTCCACATAAACCTTACCTATATCTAGTAGATGAATTTTGGAAATTCCTTTCTCCTAGGCACCCCCATACTATAAGAGCACCCTCCAAATTTTATGTTTTTAGGACTTATGGTTTAGATTTTTAGCTACAGTCAGTCGCGATAGCCTTTTATATATTTTAATGATGATTGCAATTAGTTTTTTACTAGTTTTTTTTATTTTATTAACAAATTCGATGGCATTTAAAAACAAAAGTTATTGTTTTCTAAAATGTTGTTTATGAAAACTATGCTAAATTTAACCATGATAGTTTCTAAACATAATATGCAGCGTATTTTGCTATTGCTTGTTGCTTATAGTGAAGCATTCACACTTAACCCAAGTCAAATTTATAATGAGGAAGTTACATACTTACTAACTACCTGACTTTTGAAGAAGGAAAGTGTATAGGTAATTATGACGCGCTGAGCTCAAAGTTTGAACGTTTCAGTTGTGAAAGTTCAAATAAATTAATACTTTATACACTTAACAGTCGTAAAGGTGTATTCTCGATGTCTCCATGATTTTGACTCCATTAATGGGGACAGTTGGAAGTCAAAAAATAACTTCCCGTTGTCCCCATAAAGTTTTTTTTCTTTTCTTATTTACCTATTAAGTCTTTAAATAATTAAAGTAATTTTAAACTATAAATCATTATATTTTTATTGACGGCTGCAAGCACCATTGTTAGCGACATTAATATTTTTGATATTATTTGCCTAATTAAAAAACAAAATTAAATATTATATTTGTTGCATTTGTCGAAAGTAGATTTTGTCTTCGAGTGTATAGAGATAAGAATAGCTTATACCTACGCTGTACGTAAGCATTAGTGTACCTAGGTATAGGTACTGTAATGTAGAGTAAATAATAATTGACTACGTGCGCAAAGTCATGTCCACTGCATTATACTGTAGTTAACTGAAACGTAACTGAAGTAGGTAAGTATGTAAACATTATAGTACTTTACGATTCTATAATAGGGTTGTGGTCGAGTGAGCCTGATTCGACCATAACACCTATTAATACAATATCAGTATTTAAATAATTTATTTTAGCATAGCTTTTCTGTGCCAGCTTCGTTCGTTACCAAAATGGCAACAGTAAGCTGTTGGTAGTACCTATTGGGGTGGTTACAAACACGTGTAGAAATCCCAACGTTTTTGTACGATGCTTTTGATATCTTAAACGCGAGCTGAACTGAAACTGTAAATGTACAACCTAAAGTATCGACTTTTGACTGGTTACCTTACGGAAGCTTTAAGAATTAAGTATAAATTAAGGTGCTGCATTTTTTATAGCAAACTTTTCAAATGCAGAAAATTAAAGGCGTATCATTGTTTTTTGTAATGCCGATTTCAGTCACATCCTTAGTTTAAAACAAAGGCGCTCTCAGGGTAGCCGATTGTACAAGGGCAAACAAGTAAGCCACTGTTTCTCAGAACAACATTGCAAGCATTGAACCCAACTCTCATACCAACTAGGAATTTATCTGTGGCACAGGTCATACTAACTAGCATTCCGTCTGTGGTCGAGTGAATAGTAACTATAACTCAATCTGGAACAGTATTGTTGGGATCGAGACTGGTTCAGGTCACGCACACAAAAAGAACTAGGCATCGACATACAGAAAAGGTCTAAGCTGACTGAGCAAAAGCTCGTAGTGCTTAGTTAAATAGCCGTAACTTCAACGATATGTCATTTAAACATTTTGGGTAGAGATTCCAATAAGTCTTCAAACTTTATCCCTATAAAATGAAGTCCTACCGTCTATCCCTAAGTACATACATAATGTACGCTTAGATCTTGTAAACCACGAGACGGATTTTAATACGATTTTTTCAATAGATAGAGTAATTCAGGAAGAAGGTTTGTAGCACCCATTCGAAGTTGGGGTGGGTCCGCTAGTTATTGTACATAATTATAAGATAACACATCTAGTTACATACTACCTACCTAGTTAAAAAAACCTCTATCTACCATAATAGGTCCACGCATTAACCTCACATAGTAATAAAACAGGTAGTATTATCCGGTAACTTGCTTGCCTGACTCCTCTGTTCTTTGTTTTATTTTAGGTGGCTACTTTATTTTGATACTGTTGTCCAAAGACGCTCTAAATGTTGAACCACCTCATTAAGACGCGGCCCACATAATTTTTTTAGGTCACTACGACGACGCACGCAGCTAAATTACAAACTCAAGCAATGTTGTTTGATAAACGCTCGCTTGATAAACGTACGTACACGCACTAATTAAAGGTCATGGTACTTACCTACCTAACCAAGGTACCTTGATACTACATTAAATCTGTGGTGCTACCACTACTTTTTGATAATCTTCGCATTATTTATAATAGTTTTAGGCGAAGATTAAAAATGTGCTTTGTAGGTACTTAATTCTGTTTTCCAGCAGTTTTTTCCGTAGCACTGATCAAATTCTAAAGAACTTTTACAGTAGACGAGTATTTACGTTACGTTGATACATAAAAAATATAAATAAAATAAATATTCATAAAGGTTATGATGTTTATGCGATGCGTTTTTAGAATTTCCGAATCAACGAGCGTTTCATATTAGGTACGAGTATACCCAGTGCTGTCGTATTAAAGTAGCCGTTTGCATAGACGCCCATCTACATAGGTAGGTAGGTAGGTACTTTAATTATCTAGAGGAAGTGATAACGTGAAGGCTTTATTACACAACATACGTATACGAGTGACTTGAATTAGAATGGTAAAAAGCTTTCTGATCTGCGAATTAGTCTTTACTTTCACATCAATTGCCGTAGCTTAAATTATACGATGTGACTATTATGTATTCTATGTCGTAGTTAACAAGTAGGTACGTAGGTTCGCATAGCATAAATGCCGTATCAATCACGCATGGACTCACCAAAGACTTCATCTGAATAAATTGCATTGAAACACCTCTGCGTCAGATTAACATTGTAGTTAATTCATTGGTACTGAGAAGTGATAAAGACTAAGAAATTTTCTTAGGTAGGAGGTAGCTGGTCTTTTTTACTTAATTAAATAAGTAAAATCGTTTAATCTTTGTAAAAGCTGTGTGTGCCTTTTATGTATTAAATAAGTAAGATGTTTAATGCATGTACTATTTGTGTGCTATTTTATAACTTAAGTACCTGGTGTACTTACCTACTTATACTAAAAATGCCAGTACTAGCACAGACTAGGCGCATTACAAACCCATCCGCGACTGTGAAAATATTAAATGCCGGCACGTCAGAAGATAGAGGGACCTAGGTAGGCTAGGCGTACATAAAAATAACTGCTCATCATATTAAAATGGTAATAATACCTACCTACATTACCAAGTAGTTACCTTGACTGGTTTTGCATCATAAAATGGTAAAGTCGTGTGGGCACAACGCTGGATGCTTTTCACTTAGGCTTTTATTTATGAAACTCTCTGCATAACGTTGTAATTAGGTAAAGTCTAACAACCGGCTAACTATAGCCTACCCACCTTAAACCTACTATACCACAAAAAAAAAGCAAAACAAAAGTGGCCTAACTCTGTGCTAACTGTTCTGTTCACCGTTGACAAAAAACAGATAAAAAAATAAAAAAGGCGGGCAACGGGGCAACGGCTCAAGCAAAAACGCCGTATCTGCGTTACGAAACACGAAACTTTTTACTTACCATAAACGATAAGTAGGTGAAATCCTTCAGATTCACGGTCCAGCAGTCTTAAACGAAACCATGATCCAGGTTTTCCAGTTTAAACTATTGTTTAATTCATCACTTCCAAACAAGGTAAGTAATGTACCGGACCGAGCACTATTTATTATTATTTGTTGACACAAAACGAGGTTATTGCCGTTTTACGCTAACATCTGGGCTTCACTTTAGAAAGATTTCACTTGGTATACCTACGTTAATATCTTTGGGTTTACATACAATTTCTGCACAATCTAGGTATCTAATTTATTAAAGTTTGTTACACTGACAGGTATACGCGCGGTAAGCAAGTGGCTGCTTGGGTACGAACGAAAGAAAAAAAAACAAAAGTTCAACGCAGCGCACACAACACAACCTTTACAATCAAGGCAACGTCACAGTGTGAGTGAATCGGGCAGCTTGCTTTGAGCACGCGCGCGAGAGTGATAAGATTGCCAGCTCTAATCAATAAATAACCTTATCTATTACATAAAATAAATGTAGGTAAAGACTGACAAAGTAATTTTAGTGATGCCTCTAAAATTTACCGACTCATAAACTATAGGTAAATTAATTATGATTAAGTGATTTCTAATTACAATATGTTGATACTTCTTACATGCATCGTTAAACTATGAGATTATAAAAAATATAATTTCATATAATAGTAAACCTACCAATCAACAACATGAAATGAATCGTCTACAAAGTTACTTATTAAAAAAAAAGGTATTTATCATTAAAAGTTACCCTATCATTCGGGTAAATCAGAACTCCCTTCTAAATCTCGGCAGGAAGGTCTGTGTACGCACACAGACCTCACCCACACATAGCAGACAGCAATCTGATTGGGCAAGAAGTTGTCGAACGCTACCTCCGCCCGCGCACCAACGTCCTTGCGGCCACCGACCGAAGCCGGCTCCAACTCTTCGAGCTTCAGTAACAACTTTAGCTTGGTAAATTATATATAAAGTTAGGACCTGCCTGGAGTAAGCCCACATAGTATCAGTTTCATTACCGTATCACAACGGTGTTTTTGTATCCATGATTGTGGTTAGTGGCTTTAACAACTTTATCAGATTGGAAAAAGTAGGTAGGTATTGAAATCTCAATAAAATGTATTTTTATGGGTACAAAATAATATTATGTATAATAAGATGTTAGTACACAAGTGTAAATAAATACTACTTAATAGTAATCAAAGTATTTATTAACAAACTAAAATATTTACATAATTACATTACATTACAAAATATACAAAATACATATGAAACAGTTGAGCCATCTAAAGACACCGCTACAAACAATTTAATAATAATTATCTAGGCTATAATTTGAAACTCCCATCCAATCTGGTTTCCGGCAAACGTAGATAAACGTAAGATAAATCTATTGGCACTTCATTTGTCAGCTTCGACACGACACATAATACCCGGTAAACCCACTAAAAACATAAATACAAAAATTTTTGAACAAAAAATTATACGACCTTTAACTAAACAAAAAACATACTCAAACGACCTTTTTAGTCACCTCTGCACTAACGTACAGTGAAAAATATGATGAGATAAATTTTTTTCACAGACAACAAGTGTTTGTAAAATCATCTATTTTCGCCAGAACCATAAATAAAATAACATTATCTACATTTTTAAGTTTTATTGAAACACACATACATGCGTCAATATAATTTTGACAATCTCGCACACAATGTTACTAAAAAAGTATTGCTATCTTACATAATAATAAACAATTGCATTTTAGTCTAACCACCTAATTATCTATATTAATTTACACTACTATTAGACCTCCCTTGTTTACCTACAATGTTTTTGTGATTAAATTATCCCAGCTATTGCGTTTGCAAAAATGCAATCTTGAACGGAGTCGCAGGTAAAGTTAGTCGTAAATTCTAACGTGGGTGGTATACAAGGAATCGTTAACGACATAAAAGTATTATAACCTACGCAGTAAATACCTGCGAATATGTAAATTGTCGTAACTTTGGCCTCGTGACTATACATTTTGATACCACAAATCATATTTTACTTGCGCCTACACTTGATTTAGCAAATATTTCTGAGAAACCGAGAAATTCACTTTCAATTTTATTGTAAGAAAAAAATTTTAATGAGATTTAGAGTCATGTGGCATCTACAACATTTTTTTTGCGTAGATTAATATTATGCATGGTTCTCTATGTAGCTCTAATATTTTCTACTGCAAGTGTGCCATGGTTCAAATATAAACAAAACATATTATATTTCAATATACTTATTGTAATATAGAAAGCATTATTATGTAATCATTATCACAAGTTAAATGTACGAGCGTCGGATCTTTTGTATCGGCTTTACATAAACAATTGTAATTAAGTTGTACGTAAACCACTTTAAAACGTGTTGAACACTTCGAAGGTTAACACAGTTTTGTCACCTGTATTATAGCAAAGAAGCGATTGCTACATGCCACATACTTAGTACACAGTATGTTTTTTTATTCGTAAAACCGTTTGAGCAAAAAATATATTTTTTTAGCTCGTTTAGCTCAGAAAGTAGTTTGTGCGAGCTATGATATGATAAATCAATGGAGATGCAATGTGCTCGTCATCTTCACTGCCCCTATATTATTTTCATTATGATTGTAACAGGTAACGAAGCCTATACAAATTACAGATAGACAACTCACTTTAAATAATTAAACCAGATGTTGAACAAAAAAAATCTTTTAAAATAAATCAAGATTACAACAGCAAAACACTTCGCAGAAATCTAAGAACCCATTTAGGAAATCACCATTTTTTTTGTTGTACTTTTTTAGTCATAATAAAAATTATAGACCGTTTTTGTTAACCACAAAAAGCTTGCTCTACTTTTGCTATATAGAATTACACCTACGCAGATGCTATAACATGCCTAAAAAGACACTAAATATAAATCACCGGAATTCGATATAGCTTTAAGCTGGATACTAAATCTCTTCCAAGGCCAGGGGAAGCGACAAAGCGTAACAAATCTGTATCGGATTACCCTATCTTATCTGAGATGCAGCTAAGACCTTGCTCTCACAATGTGTGCTCCGGATCTTCAGATAAAAGATAAAAAACATACGCGCTAGCCACGAAATATTATCTAATGCTGCGTATCGGTCAACTAATGCACCGATACTTTTAGTGGTCACAGCTTCCAGTTACTGTATTTATTATTTATTTGTTAATATAAAGTCATGTAAAATTGTTTGTATTCAGTTCGAGTTTGAAGTCAGTTCAAATCCCGATTTAACTGACCGGAAAGTATTTTTGTTACAAAATTCCACAACACTTCGAAACTGAACTATAACGGAACATGTCGTTCATGTGGGCAGATGCTCATGGGTGTTTTGTTTATGTACTTAGTTAAGTTGATTGTCTGATTTTTGGTTTATGTAAGACTTGTATGGAAGTTGAACATCTGTTTTATTTTATTTTACTTTTTTTTCAAAAAGAAAATAAAACTACTGTAATTAACATAAATTTCAATATAACGAATCAATCACAAATTATGGTATGTTTTTAGTGAAAATAAAGAAAATAAACCTATGCGCTCATCCATCTGAGTTCTAACCCTGAGAGTTATTTACGTAGGTAGAACCAATAGGTAGATCAAAACTCCTCATTGAATATGCGTAATAGGTATTGCAAGTAGCTAGAAACCTCTGCCAGCTCGTTTGTAATCACTACAATCTGAACTACTTCGAGTCCAGAATCAATAAAGCAGCCGAGTTTTCAGAAACAGTTTTCTAAAATACTTTCCTTAGAAACCTGCTCTACAATGCATTACACTTTTAAAAAGTCATTTTTATATAACCTGCATATATGAAAAAAGGCAGTTGCAGATGGTTTTTAGACTTACTGTTTTTTTGTTTAGACAAAAAAGTTCTTGATATGGGTAGGTGGTAGGTACTTACCTGCTAAGCTAAACAGCCGTATATAACTATTTTATTTTACGTATTTCATTATTATGTTTGCAGTTTGACTGCTAATATTTTTTCACTCTGTTATTTTGACCCAACGCCGACGTTTAGGTTCCAATTATCCATCATTCAGAGCCACTAATACCAGGGTCATAGACCTATGAGTATTATGATTAAGCAAGAACTAGTTTTATATGACAAATCAATAAAATGCCTCGTAATTATACCTAATCTCCAGAGTTCAGACCAAAGCTCTATACACAACACAAAACTTCACGACCAAATGATCCCATTTTTGTGACAAAGACACCTTTTGTGCGAGTTTTTATTACAAGGGTTCACTGTGGTCTGGTGATAAAATAAACTCAATTCTATGTTCAGTATTTAACTGTAAGCCTTCTTAGTTAAGTTTTAGAGACTAAAATTGTTTAAATTTATTAACCTACACCAGAATAATACAAAAATACTACATTGTTGTAGCCAGGCAAACCTTGACGTAATAATTTTTGGGTTTTACAACTTTTACATGACATGTAATTTCTTTAATTAGCTATTTGGTTAAGTTTTTGATTCTTCCGACTAGTGGGCAGACCACACAATCAATGTCGAATGCAATATCGAATACTTTGTACATATTTGTAAATATCAATAAAACTTTCGATCAAGACTCGCATTATTTGGATCAATATAATTTTGTAAGAATTTTTGTTCAGAGAAGTTAAAAAGCTCTACATATCTATTTACAAGGCCATTTGCATTGAAATTTACTCAAAACTTTTAAAAATCTAAGGCAGTTCTAAGCTGACTCTACGGTTTACCAAGTTAGTTAACCCTTGGTGGTCAATTCTGTTCTAAGTAGTGTAGCATTATCTAAACAAAAAACAATATTATCGCGGTCCTTTCCTACTTTATTAGAATATGACGACAATAATTCTTCTTATTTTACTTTAGATAATCTTCCAACATAATCGACACCTACGTAGTACTAATATCTATTCTGTGCCCTTTTCTGTAGCAAGTACAATACACATTACAACACTAGAGACTAAGATTTTTATTAGTAAGAACGTAAACATCAAAAACTATGATCTCATCTTTCGTACTGACGCAGCCTTCGCCTATGCCTACAAATAAATACCTATCAACATATTATTCTTCTACTAAGTTACTATCATAAAATCGCTCGTAAAACACATAAACACAATTAGAAAATAGTTAGGTAAGTAACAACTTACTTGTACTATGGTCTCGGGTAACTTTCACACGCATTTTTAAGATAAGGTACCTACATATTTCCACATCTAAGAAAATGCCAGCGGCAACGAATTACTAACGAGCTGGTCACTCCGTTCACCACAATAACATACCTGCACTTAAATTCGAAGCAATTAGTGAACTAATAGATAGCCTTAGTGATAACAGTGATAAGAAACAAAGGAAACCAAGAATTACGTAATAAAACCATTATCCGTTATCCTAAAAGGCAAAAAGACTATTATAATACCATAGACACAGAACAGATATTAGTTAGACCCGGACTTTAGAACATAGACATACTTACGTATTACCATATTTTACTGAGCACAAGTCTTTAATTTAAAAAATGTACAGTCGGCTACTAACAATTGGCTAAAAAAAATTATAATACAGGTTCATGAGTACATCCTTTACACACTTGTCCTTTAGGAACAAAAGAAAGGCTTTCGCAAAATATATTTTCTCAGCAAACGATCAACATCACTTTAACTCTGGCGGTTACTGTTCGTTCGTTGTATGTAACTCCATAGTCCAAAGCAACAGTAATCAGCATCGTACTGGCATCACCCCGCCCCGGCAAACGTCAACAATGCAAGTGAACGAGTGGTCAACGCATGGCCGGTGGTCAGCTCCGCACTTGCATGGTGTAATGATAAGACGTCAACCAACCCCAGCCTTTAACTAACCGCCGTCGTTGGGGCGAGGATAAGTTTATCTGGCGTTGATCCCATTCGTCTGCTTCAACTTCAAAACCCCCTAGGATGTGTTTACCGGCTTCTGCCCGAGTGTGGACGAAGTATGCAATTTCGCAGGCTTTCGAACAGGAAAACAGGGACAATGATTCCATCTAAACGACTCCGAGTATATTTATCGCCGTAACAAATGATAATTGACAAAGTCAGTGCTTTCCCCGACCCGGAGCTAAGACTAGGGTTTTCAAGGATGGTGGAAGCCGTCATAATGACGTCTGATGTTAGTCATATCTTGGCTCTCACTTTACTAGCTCGTGAACTCTATTGTCATAGTATCATGGTATGTTATTTGACCGTGAGCCGGCTCGATGCTCAATGGCGAGCTGGGTCGAAAAAAGTACTTTAGTAAGTAAGAAATTGCATATGTAAGAATAAGCAGGTAGAGTAGACTCTAAATTTAATTTAACACACTCGACAACATGCAATAATGGTAAGCACTTTGGAACAAAAAGTTTTTCATTTTACAGAAAATTAAATTTACAAAATTATTGAATGGTGTAAATATTTCCCTTGATATTGGCCACAGCTTCATAAATAAACTTTAGTGAGAAATCTTGTCGTCTAATACCGGACGCCGTTCTTTAAAAAACCATATCTATGCTACCTCAAAAACTAGCCACCGCCACCTTAGTCTCATCACAGAATAAGGCTTGCTATCAACAGCAACGGGTATTCATAATAGGGTATTGAAAGTGGACAAGTAGTACCAGACTACAAGGGCTGGGCCGCGGACACCGGACTACCTATTTATATATTGTCGTTATTAGTTATATCGTTATATAGATATCTTCGAAATGTTGCAGCATGGTGAATTTATTGCTCTGTGATAAGCTGGTAGATAAAATGTCTCCAGTTTGACTGATCATCGATATAACATGTTGATACTTCTCCTGGATTACTCGAAAGATATCTCATTACATATTGAACGTCATGACGAGGACACAACCAATGATAATGATAATTTTATTAGTGGTTATAAAATTAGAAGATGTAAAAGGTTTATGTAAATATTTCTTTATTTTAATAATCTTTACAAAACAAAACACTGCTATCAACTCGTACTCTACACGAGAACGAGTTGATAGCAGTGTTTTGTTTTGAAATCTGAAAGTTTTGGATACTTTACTTGTATGGTTTGTGGTTCTGTCACGCTTTCATCTAAATCTGCTTAGCCGTGACGGCTTGGAATAATATTAGTGATTGGACAGGATTAGGAAGGCTACCCTTTATCCAAGGTAGGCAAGCCGCGAGCAGAATTTAATATACTTCTGGCAGAGCAGTATCGCAGCATAGCAAACTATACCAAAAATTTGGGGTTTTTTTAAGGTTGAATTCGACCAAACAGAAGATATTCCAAAACATCTGGAAAAACTATTCCGCAGAAAAATAACTGTCAAATACAAGTAAACTGTCAGTTTACTCGCGAATAACTACGATTTACTCGGAGAATAGTGCCTATTCGAGTTTGGTTGAATCCTACCTAGTATACAAAACACCCCATCTAAAAATAAACAATAATGGTATTATTTTAAAGCTTTTAGCTAATTATTTTCAAAGTGCTTTGTCGTGACTGCGATCCTCGGGCAGGCAGGCTACCTTGACACGAATCGTTCCGCGTTTGATTGCAATGTTTACTATTAACTATTATGTAAATCCGCAATCGAATGTGCGATTTGATACGGCAATAAAAGAAGAATACACCTACATTCATGTTATGAAATAAGTAGATATGTAGAGATTGTAGAATTTAGTCCACGATTTCCACAAAACTGATATTAAGTTGCTGAAATTTCGTTCAATGAATGTAGAGACAGTGACGATTGATCAAAGTTGAATATTTTTCTCTATTTTAAAACTCGCGATAGTTTTTTTGAATAGCATCCAAATATTGTCGCCCAAGCCCCTACGAAATCTCAGATTGCTAGGTAACCGAGGCAATCAGAGGTATCTACTCTACTCGGAAGACAGATAAATACGGGTTCGAATCCCTTTCAAATGCAATTAAGTAATGTCTGTGTGGTTTTCACTTTAAAATAATTGAAGCAGCAAGTGTATCTACTTATTATAAATAGCATTTATAATAAAGCATCTAAAGCAGTTTTTATGCTACCCACAGTGGGTAGCATAAATACTGCTGACCCGCACTCAGCTCGTATTTTATTATTACGCTGACCGTCTCGACCAGATAAGTTTATCTGGTAATAGTTGACCAGATCAACTTAATCGATTTACTCGATATTTTTAAAAGAAAAACTGTTTACTGACTCAACTCACATATAAAATAAATAGTTACAAGGATAAAAAATAACACAAAATGTTTAAAACAAATGGTACTTGTAGGTGGAACCTATTCCTTGAATATTATGCACTAATAATGAAAGACCCTGTAGACATTTTACATTTACCAACTATGTAAGTCTGTAATTGCTGTAAGTTATGAAGACATAACATTTTAAACCAACAAATACCTAGTCATAGTAATCTATGATGAGTTCAATGTCGCTCTTATAAAGGTACTACCTCACGTTTAAAACTAAAAGTGTCTGGCACTGGTTTAATGCGTGTAAGCTACGCAAGCAGTGTTTTTACGATCTTCGTGATTTCTTTGTGCCTCTAAATTTTGTAATTTTGGTAATTTCGTTAACAACTTTATTACCCGTCATAACTACTCGTAAAAAACTATAATATTACTCAAAGCAATGCATGAGATATAATTAGCTAGATATGTATAGAAGCTTAGAGCCATAATCAAATTTATTTTGGTTTATTTATTTGGAACAGGTAAAAGTACGGTATTCAATACCATTTTTTATAATTCTAATATATTTTGTAAATTCCCGCAAAATAATTATAAAAATAGGTATTCTGATTGCGTATGTTTAAAAAAACTATCCAAGTACCTACAAGGCACAGTTTTGGGTCATTAATGGTTGCATTACGTATGGACATTTCGAGTAAGTTCGTATGAGGTTGTGCCAACTTTGCTGGCGGTGTTTTTAGTTGAGTTTATTATACCTCTCCAAGTTTAAAGTGAGCGTAGGGTGTGAAACTGGTGAAACCCTCAAACGCGGGGGGCGTTTATGAGGAACAGGTGGCATTTCGCAGAGAGACGTCTGAGTTTCCTGGTTGCTAAATTATTGTGTTTCGAATGAGTACTTGCTTCATCTTCAAAACAATCAAGTAGGTGCATTACATTACCTAACCAATAATCAAGTTACCAGCAAAATATTAAATAAGAAATTTAATATGGAACTGGCATGGCGGGACGACCCGCTCGATATGGCGAGGCGCTTTCTACTCCGTAACCAGCATACCCTGGACTGCGGCGAGGAACGAAGCTTTGAAAGCTTCATACGAAAAAGCCTCCAGCAGTGAGCTCAAGATAATCTGGCTTGATTTAGTTTCACTTCGTTCGCTTCTGTAAGCCTGGGGCAAATGTTTATTACTCGTAGGTGTTTGATGACGTTTCATTACATTGTCATCTCCAAAATATAATATTATCTTCAAAAAAAAAACATTTTGGTCTACATCTGAGCAAACTAAAACCAAAACCGTTTCAGTTAAGTTAACTGGCGTTATAATGGAGATTTTCCAATTTAATATTTTAAGTTACTTCCAGCAGGTTATCAGAATAAATCAACATTTACACAACAAGGTCAACAAGGAAGCCATTATTCACTTCAAAATCACCACTTAAGCTTTTAAAATGTACCTGTCATGAAGGTAGGTCTAGCTGCCTGAACCAGACACCCGAAACGCGGTTCCGAGAACTTAATAGCAAACAATAAATTAAACGCGGACCTCAGCCTATGTTATAAACCAGATTGACAACATCAATCTTCAGATTGCGCAAACTACCGGCGCCGGCGCCGAATTTGGATATTTCGAGTTAACATGAATATTAGTCAAAAGAACGACAATCATTAAATTCCTACCTACGGAAATTTCACCTATTTGACACGACTTTATAAAAACCGGTCTAAACAAAAGAATTTCCAATCGGAAATATTTATTATTTATGACGGCGATGACCAAACACTGAGGAAGAGTAGGTAGGTACCTATTAAGTAGAGTCGTAACAGTTCCTATTGCTAAATAAACTGGATTAGGCGACCTCCGCTCCGTGGCGCGGTGGGTTGAGAAGCGGGAGGATGCGTGTTAGATTGTCACTGCGGCACAAACGTTTGCATGATCTGCAAATAGTATTTGTTCCGGGTCTCAGGTGTTCGTCGTAGTTTCTAATAGTAGTAGTCGTCAATGAATGAGAATACTAGTAGGGTCAACACTATGTGACTTTGGGCTATATATATTACTAGCAGTCCGTCCCAGCTTCGCACAGGTGCAAACTGCAATGATACCGTCCCCGTGCAAAGCCGGGGCAGATCGCTAGTAATAAATATAGCCTATGTTACTCAGGGATAATGTAGCATTCTAATGGCGAAAGAATTTTTGAAATCGGACCAGTAGTTTTTGAGTTTATTCGTAACAAACAAAAATACAAATATTCTCTCTTTATAATATTAGTATAGATATAGATAACTCATGGTTTTTAGCTATCAGAACATTAAAGTAACCGATTTTGATGATAACCGATTTTGGAATATAATTTGTTATAATCTAGATATGATAGGATCTTATCCTCGTATTTACCACGCGAGCAAACCCGCAGAAGTCAGCTACTATAAGTATATTAATTTAATTAACGAAATTATCAAAACTTAAACAATATATTCACGGTGAGTTTTATGGTTGATTTTAAGTTTCTAAAAGTCATAAATATATTTTTGTCGGTGGACGGACGTGCATGGGAATCTTAATTTTAATAAAATTCGGAA
Source organism: Colostygia pectinataria (assembly GCA_951394395.1). Taxonomy (NCBI): domain Eukaryota; kingdom Metazoa; phylum Arthropoda; class Insecta; order Lepidoptera; family Geometridae; genus Colostygia; species Colostygia pectinataria. The sequence continues at coordinate 4,673,398 of OX596368.1, read as the reverse complement.
ACCGTTTAATATTCAACACTGATGTTGATGGCAATCTTCACACTGAGAACAATCGAAGAAGTTGTATACGTAATTAAATCGTATACCTTCCGAATTTGTAAGTACCTACTTACCTGTAGGTAAGTTACTTCCTTAGGTAACTACTAGGTACATACTTAAATTTTTATAGTATAATATATAGTTTTTGCTTCGTAGTAGAACAATATGGCTATAAATAGTAGGCATAGTAATACCTAGTTACAACTTTATACTAAACAACTTTATAAGGTTGTCGAGGTTCAAAATTCGAGGTATTAAAATCTAAGAGCAACTAGGATGTAAAAAGACTAAGTTACTCTTGAAAAATGAAAAAGGATTTCATTATTTCTTTGCTTCATAATCAATAAAATAAATTACCAATGAGAAAACTTAATTTTTTTTATTATAAATTGATTCATTTTGATTTTAAAATGCTTGATTTTTTTTAGTTACATCCTCATAAAGTAAGTACTTACCTACTATAAAAATGAAGTACAAGTAATATTTTGATGTATTTTAATTTGATTAGATCATCATATTTATTGTGTCTGTAAATCCATCAATTTTCTTTTCTTAATTTAAAACCCTTAAATAACAGTATTACTCGAATATTACAATTATTACGATGCTGTTGCAAATGTCCTTGTAAACCTGTCTGCACCCCTCATCGTAAAGATCATAAAATTATTAAGAGACCATTCATACTGTGAAGGTATTTATGATAATTTCCATCCAGCTGTCATTTTGCCAAATTAATTGAAATGTTTTTATATCTTTAAGTTATTCCAGTGTAGGTGGTACCGGTACGAAGCCAAATAAGAACTTTTAGTTATGAAATTCAAGAAAAAGCATTGCTATTGCTATCATAAAAAGCATCGGCTGTTATATTCCCTAACAAATCCAGGATCAGTGTCTCGAAAGGGTAGTAACATATAATTTATTCTACTGACCAATGTAAATCTACAATCCGCGAATGAAGTTGATGTAAAAAGCGATTACTACCGTCTCGTCGGCGTCAGTCGTGGCGTGGGCCGTGGCTTTTTACTTTACTCGAGTGTTTATGTATTCTAATTTCTACCAATTTATTTACAGGAAAAAAAGCTAATTTCTAAAAGATTTGTGCAGCACATCTTGTTCCGCTGTGGCAATTTTATCTTAGCGCTTCCGTGCTTTGGAGGGCAATTTAAATTGTTGGTCTCTGCTATAACAGTTGCTAGGCCATGGCGGTGGACTTCACTCCTCCTGCGACTCCGTCACAAGAATTGAATGTACATTATTCGTTATAATAAAGGAGTATGTATAACATAGGATGTAAGTACGTATTTTGTGACATTCTGTGCATCCTGTCAGTAAGTAAAAGCTTGGTGATGTTGTCTTTTCTCATGCCCACACCAACGCTTTTTACATTAAGAGAGGTTTACTGCCGTACACATTGTAAATACCTTGTTCACATGGCTCGTTGGCTCCTTTACAAATACACTAACTGACTGACAAACTTTCCACCCACAGGGGCACATTGCCTAATTAAATAAAAGTTCATAATGTTAGCAATGAGGCGACGATTAGGCCGGCCGAGAAGGCGTTGGCAAAACTATAGGATACTTACGAAATAGAAAGCGGTGGGAGATTTCCAAATACCGAGACAAATGGAAGACTTTGGGGGAGAATTTTGACCTACGGTAGATGGCATAAATAAAAAAAATTAAAAATGTTACTTAATGATAATAATGTGATGCGTGCTGCACATAAATTGATTTTAAGCAAATAGTAGAGGTTAGCTTACCAAAAGTAGTGGCACATACAAAGAAAAGCTTATTACCAGCAGTGGGTGAAGTCAGTCTGTAGATGATAATAATGATGATGAGAAATGCCATTTGAGTTTCAACTCAAGTATCAAATTGTACGAACTTTGAAAGATACACTCGACGACGGCGATAAAGCAAGCCGCACGATTATTGAAGCATTTTTCAGTGCCTGCTCAAACTAAATCAGATATATTTTATGTTATTTTCACACGAGGGCAGAACTGTGAGACAGAACAGTGGGCACTGTTAGTACGCATAGAACGCAGCAGAACATTACTGTCTTAAGACAGTAACCAAGGCAGAACAGTCGGTCTATTTTTTCGATTATAGTACACATAATTCGAATAATAATCCAATAAAGTAATTTAATATTTATTTAAAGTAGGTTGGTAGATGGTGCCCGCGCAAGTCTGTGGCACAAGTTACCTTTTGCATTTCTTTTGAAGTCAACATTTTAAGAACCACCAATAAATCAGCGCGTACTTATAAAAGTAACTTGTAATTGCCCAATAAAGTAAATACAAGAGAAAATAACTGGCCAAGCAAGATACCTACAATTAAACTACCTACAGCTTTATGTATTTAATCAAACTGCTCTTCAGTGATCGTAAACCATGACTGAACCATTGTAGGACACTTAATTATGACAAAAATATGTGTTCGTTTTAAAAAATGCACTAAGAAACGAAAATTCAATTCCTAGAGTTAAACAGTTGCTAGGCATTCCATCCACTGGTTTAGTATGTTATAACCTGGATATATTCTTTATCCTGGGACTACGCAAGCAAAGCAGCATGTAGCAGCTAGTGTAAAATACGAGTATCTCAGACTATCTCAGACTATTGCAAGTAGGTACCGCTGTAAAACATAGTGCTTTGGCCATAAGTGCCGTAATGATGGCTTCTCAGAGGCACTAATAGGCCACGTCCGTCGTGTTCCGCTGTGCACCTATCCCTCATAGAGATACGTGACGACGGACTCGAACCGAACCTGCATCATTATGAGACCAGCGAAGTGAGATGTTTCTAATTACCTTGTGGTTTCCGCCGTTGGATCGAGTCTTGATTCGCAATCGCCTTGCAGGCCATTTCGCGTATTTATCTGCTCTTGAAAGTTAACCAAGAGTTGAGACTGTGAGTGAGTTGATTAAAAATTGTTTTTTTAAATTTATTCCATCATAAATTACTAGGCATAAAATTATTATAAAAATGCTAATAACGTGTTGTAAAAGAACGTCTAGAAAAGGTCTAGAAAGTATAACACAAAAACGTAAAATTCTGTTGAAGACCTCCTAATAAACTTACGGCATAATGCCAGTCAGAAGTTTTGTACGATGTGTGATCGGATATAAATTAGGCCTAGCCAGCCACATACAAGCAAACACCAGAAAGTGCTAAGTGTCGCCGACGCCAACCTTTATGTATGAAAGAAATAAAGCCATCTCAGCCTTTTTAGAGGCGTCACGTAGTGCCAAAAATAAAATAATTAGAAATCTTCGTACTCTTCGTAGGTTCTTCTTATTTCTTCGGCGGACTTTACAAACTCGAAAGCAAGAAACCAATTTGTGAAATTGACGATGCAATTGAAAACCGACAGTTGAGGCACAGAAATAATACAGTAATCATAAGTGCCATTTGAAAGTAATAACGTTTGTTGTGGTGAAAATTTATTTAGGTAAGTATCTACTTCACGACATGACTGGTCAGTGTTTTTGGTGGTTTTTTATCTAAGTTTCGAATGCCACATTTCCGACAACATATTCACTGTCTAGGAAGTTGGTGATCATCGCTGGACTAACTTTTCCTTCATCAAAATGGTATTAGATACTGTTGCGAATTGGTACGCGTTACGAAATCAACAATTTCATGTTACACAACCGAAGAAACTAGACTTTAACCCATCAAGCGAACCCGGAAACAAAAACATCATCATTACCTCGGACAAAAGGATACGACCTCCAACGATTTCGATCTTGTCAAGATAAATTACAAGAACATTTCATAACTCGTTAAGATAATGGTCTGTCACAGTTGAAAGAACTCAATCAGCATCCCTTCAGCTCCGTTGAATAATCTCGTGTCTTACATAGCCGGCAAGATGCGAAAAGATTTGACGCGACCGACCATGTAGTTATATTTTCAGACCTTGATCGTGAATTTACTCCTGAAAGAAAATTTTTCAATTGAATTTTAACTAGGTATCTTGGGATTTAGTCGTATCGACATAATTATTGGAATTAGGTTCTATCAGGCTGACTGAATGCAATAAAGACGAGATCGTACGTTGGCACTCCAAAGATTTGTTTTAAGTTTCTACTGGCACTCTATGGTACTATAGTACAAATCAAGCTAGATATATTCCTTACATTATAAATAAACAAAAGTGCTCAGACGATATACTAGAAATCTTTGCAAAAGAGCATATAAGTAGCTTGTAGAGAGATGTATTTCAATGCATAATAGTCACCTACGTGAGACAGAGAAACCGGTAAGTTTTGATTACGTTTCGATCAATGGGCGCTTCGGCCCGCAAGCTTGCGGAACCGCCTGCATTCCCGGTCCGGCCCAGCTTTCCATGTAAGGAAGACGACCTGGACTAACTGTATACTTGCAGCAAAAACACCATCTAATTGGTGACGTACCGAACGGGATATTGGCGACGTTGATTTACGCTTAGACGAGCAAATAATGACAACGCGACGCGCTAATTGGACGATTTAAAAATAAAATGATGAGAGACCGCTAAGCTGTGAATATTCATTGACAATGTTGGTAGATCATAAAGATATTGACTGCTATTTATATAGGCTTATATCGTAAAAAAAGTCAATAGACTACTTTTAAAATACTTACATCTGCTAATCAACTGCGCAAACCAAGCTATGGTTACCGTTATAACTATAAGATAAGTCTGGCTATAAATTAAAACAGTTTTACCTATAAAACGCCGACCTCACGCGCGAAGACATATTTTATCTTTTTCTATGAGACTTTGTAAAAAATTAGCACATTATCGTATTTCAAGACGTATAGTGAACTTACTCTGGTCTGACTAAAGTAAAGCGCAAAAAATACAATAACTTCTCACCTTAATGGTTCTCATTGAAATGTCTCATGTTCCCCATAAACCCACAATACGAAACTTGTTACAAAACAGTAGTTTAAGACATCGGAAACGACAGCAATGATTATCTTGTTTAGAGCCAATTATTTCAACAGAAAATTACAGTCTAGCGACTTGTAAAGGAAGATATGTTACTTTAAAATGTGTAATAACATAGGTGATAGAACTACGACCAGTTACATTCACACGCGTACGACATGCGCTAACATATAAGTATATCATGTTGTGAAACAAACGGTCAATGAAGAGACAATCATCAAATTGAGAGCGCAGAAATCATGCCAAGGAAACAATAATTTATAAGTTTAGTGTTCGATGTCCTTTATAATGTTAACATTACACATTGGCTTGGTCCCTAGACCAGACGCACGCTCTACCAAAAGTTTTAAACGCGGTAAAATTATGAAAGCAGTTTCGCACGCGATTATATGTTGGCAAATGCTTTCGCGCGTGATTATACAGAAATGTACTTAGAAAAAAAACTCATGTAGTCATCTGGACACGCACGACAGATTGATGAGCCCAAAATCGCAGTCTTGCCGTTCCCCTGCAACGTCTCTTCATTGACGATTGTTTTTTCACGTGTCAATAATTATAGATTCTCTAATTATGGGGTTATGAATAAGGGGTTTATCTAAGACTGGCCGGATAACATAACTAATAGAAAGTTAGTTAGTGATAGAGTCAGTTCTGCCAGTACATTTAAGTTTCTAAATTATAATCAAGTAAATATAATTCGAGTGTAATTTTAAAGTACTTAGTAGATAATTATGGCAATTACTACTAATCAATCTTGCTGTAATATACCTACTTGACTAAGCTGCTAAGTATGTATGTACCCTAACTGTTGGTATATATAATATAATCATTTCAATTAGGTCAACTGATCCCGCAAAATAAGTTTGAGCGGGAGGACTACAGAGCCCATACACACATGTCCGCTGTTTCAATAAAATATTTGATATTATTATGTTCTTGAGAAAACCGTGACACGGTTTTTCCAATTAGATTTTAATGTAAACAAAAAAATAGTTCAATCAAAAAACTGTGAAATCTTTCGCTAGAAACAATCATTAGCATCAACATAATTCATCCTATAGACGTCTACTTCTGGATTAGGCTTCCTCCAAAGAGTTCTATGACTACCGATCTTGAGCTTTCACCATCCACCGACTTCCTGCGACCGTTTCAATGTAATCGATCCATCAATCAACAAACAATAACTTTTAAGCGTTAAGTAGGTATTGCAGTCCCATTTTTTAGCAACAAATCCCTTGGTTTAACAATTAGTACGTGACTGGCCAGCTAATGGTGATGTTCAATAGAATCAATGAATGGATATGCCTGGTGACTAGAGACGAAACTAAACTCCTCCTCGTTTGTCATATATTTCAATGTGACAACTATAGCAACTTTTGGAGTAAAGTTAGTAAGTTCGTATGAGTCAGTGATCAACTCTGGTGACAGAGTTTCTAGGCCGCCCGAAGTCCTCTGTCACTTGGAGTGGGGCGTTCACTTTATATTTAGACCGAACCTGTGTCGTATATTATATATATAAATAACCATATATATAAGTAATAAATAATAATAATAAAATATAAATAATAGCTCTTCAGCTTTAGGTACCTAGTAGGAAATTGTCCGGTCCTTGTGTTAAATGTCCGGTCCCCGGTTCGTTATCCGTCTTTTCTGATTTTTCACCCCGCTCTACTGATGGCGACGACTGTGTTGAGAAACCGGAATTTATATCGATTCAAAAACTTTTTGCTAGAGGCAACGGCCTCGAAGTCTTCGACCGGGAATGAAGAATCAAAAATAAAAAGTACTACAGTACGTACTTTAGTACCTACTGGTAGTGTTTTATATTACAAAGGTAGGTAAAGAAATAATAATAAACATAATATGATAGGTTTTTTGTATTACCTATTAACTTACTAGCTAAACTGCTTTCTCCACCTTATCCTTATTCCAAAGCCTTTGAATTATCTTCCAACTAAACAAGCCTTTATTTGGTCGGCATTATGTACTTTATGCTTATAATAATTTTAGAAAGTAAGTATTGACATATTCTAGGTTTATGTGCTAGCATCTGAGTTACAATTGTAGAATAGCCACGGTAGTATGTTATCTACGACCATAATAGTCAGACAACTCATTTTCTCATGCATAATTTAAACAAGGTAAGAAGGTATAAAACTTATGTAAGTAATTTTATTTAATGTGTCCGTCAAAACAGGAGGTGCTTGGCCTTGTCGTGTCCATCTCAAGATAATAACCTTGTTAAAAACATTATATCATTCTGTTTTCATCAAAATAAGCGTAACAGCGTTTAACTTTTACGCTTATTTTGAGAGAGCCGTAAACTTAGGAATACCAAAGTATATTTAAATCGGTAGCCGTTGGTTCTATTTCAATTACAGAACAAAGAAGAAGCGATTTATCTGTGCAAAGTGTTCAGCATCATCATCATCATCTTCATCATCATCATCATCATGACAACCTTCTAATGTTCCCGCTGCTGAGAAACTGGCCTACTCTCAATGTGTTCAATCAAAGTGTTCGGCTTAGTAAAATAGGCCTAACGGCTATAGATTTTAAGGTTTAATATAGATCAGTGTCAGATTATGTCTAGTCATGTCGAACACTTTGCGAGCATTTAAAGTGGCGACTTGTCAGTGCAAAGTGTTCTGTATATCAAAATAGAACTTGCGTACATCGATTTAAAGTAGACATTCTGTATCAGTCATCGAGTAACGCACGTCGTTCTTTCTACATGGGCGAGCTACCAGACGAATGTACATTACAAGGCCTTTTTTATGAAGCACTCGTGGCGTGACTGGATTATGTTGTTTAAAATCAACGAATTTAGCATGTTCATCGCGGTCTTCATATGGATGGGTGACCGCCAGTGGCATTTACATCTTAGCGCTGTGTTTAAGAAATCAAGTAGGTACACTTAATTTAAACTTTTTAAAGTAAGTAACTATTAGGTAATCAATATCGGGGGCTACTTAGAACGGGGGGACAGTCTGTTTGTTATAACGGAAGCCTTCGAGTGACCTATTAGGTAAGTACTCCGTCACCGGAGTTAGGCACTGAGCAAGGACTTATGCCCTTACCTAATCATAAAAAAAATACATTATACCATTTTAGCGGCTTGCTAAGTATTGTCATTTGTCAATGAACAAAGACAATAAAAGATTTGAAAGACACATTTATTTAGTAAGCAGAGGTTTAAGAACGTTTATGAATAAGGCTCTTAATGTCCTTGGCACTGAGTCACACGAACATTAGTTTAACATCAAGCCTTCTTTTTTTTCTTCTAAGTGAGAAAAAGAGATAATAATAGATCTTGGAAGACGATAGGTGATAATCACAAAGCTAATAAAGACACTAATGATAAGACAAACTGAGTTTGTGTGCTCTTATATTTTCCCTTTGAGATGCGTTATAACTCCTATTTGGAGCGTTGTTCTAATAAGGAAGTCGTAATTTTTAAATTATTGTGTACTCCCACAATATAGGTTACATGGATGGACTACTACATTACTCTGCATGTGCTACTACAGACCACAACTCTTCAATCCTAATATTACTAAGCAAATATTATTTTGTCTATTTAGGTATAAAATGAAAAAGCGAAAGATAGATTAATTTTAAACAATGTTGTCCTTTTTGTTGTCGTTTGTTTTATTACAAGAAGTTTTTTTTATATTTTTTGAAGCACGCGATAGAAATTGATGTCTAATTTTAAAATTGCTGTTCTTCTTCACACACATCTAGTTATTTTTATGTTCATTTTATTTAAGTAAGGTTAAGGTTTTGTGTTATCATTGTGTTTTTTATTATTAACCCTCATATTACGACTATCTATTTGTGTGTCAATTATAGGTATTTTAATTTATTTTCTTTGTATACAGAGAGAACGTTGCTCACAACCGGTAGAGCAAAAGAGAGACAAATGATTCATTCAATTCTTTTTACCGTGCAGAGTTTCATTTAGCCAAGTCCAAATTTATTTGAATTCGATACAACGCATCGAACGTCCGACGTTGAGTTTTTGTCGCTATTCTGAGCAATCCTCTCGCCGGAAATCAATTGAATGGCTGATTGAATAGTTTTTACTTTTACAGCGAGCAAATTATATAACATCATACAATAGCAAAAAATGTTCTGTTTTTTAAATACTGAGTCTTGGGTGAAATTCCACTGGAAATGTAACACTTAAAAATGAGCATTTACGTGATTAGTTGTAGTAACTACATACATTAATGATACAATTATATTAATGTGGTACAGTGCCCTACTTAGACAAATTTACATACCTAGGTCTTTTTTAGTATTAATTTAGCTGTTCTCGTTTTGTACCTTTCTTTGTCTCTTTTACTTTACTGTTCTCCTAATGAGTGTTTTCGTCTCAAGTTATTTAAAAAAAAGCTGTCTATTTAGATGGCGGTAGCTCAACTGGCGAGCCCAAGAGAATGTAAGCACTACGTTTGGCGAGCTATGGTGAATGTGTAGAGAATTCAACATTAATTGCTCCTGCTGTCACTGTCTATCATACCTCTGGCTGGTGTCAAAGTCATAGTACGTACTACGTACATTAACTTTGGTCGTACTGGAGTAGAAATCAAATACACCTCAAGCAGGACATGAACCCACAACCTTCCGCTTGACACGAGTAGAAACAAAAACAGAGTTACTAACTTTTTTCTTGTTTTAATAACCTTTCCCAGTATGGCAGTAGGGCTCCTAGCGCAATCGGAACTACTTTTTTTAAAATCTCGAATCGAAAACACCTCATTGTGTGTGTCAAATAAAGAACTTCTTGTTCTCAAGGTGAGTATTCTAAAGTTTACGCAGGTCATAGAATATTTATATTATTATCGCAAACTAAAAAATATTTGAAGCAGCAGCTGCTCTCAATAATACAACTTTAGCGTAATATGGCTAGACTAGTCATTACGAATTAATAATATGAGTACCTACCTAATGATTCAACTCGAGATATTCTCGGCACTGCAAATGATAATAAGATATTGAACGCATACTAATGACCTAAGTACACGTAAGACATCGTTTAGACGTTAAAATACTACAACATACTGGAGATACCTATAGATACATAATGTGACCTAGGCAAATCCATCAAATGTTCCATGAAGGCAAAAACAAAGTATTTAGTACAAAGACTTAGTATACATTTTATGTTATTTTATGGTAGACTTAGTAGACTTAATATTGTACGTTCAAAATGGATAAGCTGAGCTTACCTACCAGTGCCATACCTAGTAATAAGATCTTTTTGTGCCTTCATCAGCTAAATAATAAATATTTTCTTATTCTTATTCTTATTCTTATGGATTTACCTAAGTCTAAGTAAGATATTTTTGTAGTTAGCTGGTCGGAAATGTACGAGTAAATACGACATTACGTATTTGACTCCAACAGCAGTAGGTAATGCACGCATTGCTGCTATGTTTTGATTGTGATGGTGTGGTTGTGGTCACTGGCAAATGAGTCCTTGACATAAGGTGGCATTGGGTGATTTAGATTTTTAACAAAGTGACGCGCTCGTGTTGAGCAAGCTGGCTCAAACTGAGGTGTCGAATCATAACATACACACAATACAATGACTATGACAATATAGTAAAAAGGTTAATGAGTCTACGAGTCTAGAGTTTAAATTTCGGCCCACTGTCTTCAAAATTTTAACTCTAGTTCAGGTTATCAAGTTTGTCTGTAGATTTCAAAACGACAACCACACAAAAACCGATGCTGAATTGCGATCAAAACATTGCTAAATCTATTCATTAGGTGAATTCGCTTCAATATTATATTCTTCGATGCTACTGACATTATAAAAATAAAAATAAAACTGACATTAATTGAACCTAAATAACTATTGATATTATCTACTGGTTTAACACTGGCACCTACTGGGTTTAAAGAACTAATTATAAGAAATTCCATCAACAAAACATTGATGAAAACTCAACAAAACCTATTTATTACTTTATTATAAACTTTTAACTCTGCTTAATTTTACAATGCAAACCGATATCTGTTTTTTTAGTTAAGTTTATAGTTTTGGGTTTTTATTTAAAACGAGTATAATGCATGCACGACTTTTGCCAAAAAAGTCCTACACAGTTCTTATATTGAGTCTTTCAATCCCACAGAGTTTTTACATTGATCGATTTTTTCGCTCTATCCAAAGTTGTAAGGTCGTTTTTTTCTACCAATAGAAGTTTTTGATTGAGCTAACTGTCAAGCTTAGGTAAAATCTTCAAAGTATCACCAGTGTATGCTACCATTTCCTACATTATCATACTTGGTCAGTCACTTTCGATAATTCACAGTGCACCTAACACGATCTGCAGCCTACGCTGTCCCTTTACTGGGTCAGGCACCTAGAGGAACTGAAGGACACGATCTGACTTTATAGGCATCGTAAGGCGGTTTGCCCATCTAAGCACCAAGACGTGACTCACGAAGGAAAAAACGATCCTTACCTACCTACTTAGTTTAATTTATCGAATCTTTGCGCTGACAAGTCGTCACTCTACCTTTTTAAAGTTTAGTGTTCCATAAATTAATATAGAACTACCAAGAGACCTTGCCCTGTAAGCAAAATAATGATATTATAAACTATGAAAATCATTCAAACTAACAATTCCTTAGCCGATGTCTAAAATATCCACAATTTATAATAGGGAGGGGGTTTTCTAATGGAAAAAGAGAGAAGAGCCTGCAAAACCAGCAAAAGCAGTTTTCGCGTCTCATAAGGTAAGTACCTATATACCTTACCATATTTAGATTAGATGTCTGGTTTTAAAGGTATGCAGAAGCCTAGAGTAGGTCGAGATTAAAATGCCTGCCTGGCCCATTGAGCAAGGACCAGCGCTAGCGCCGCGGGGGCGATTCTATGACACAACGCTATTTAGCTCTAATTTATGATTGATTATTAGAAAAAATACCTACGTGTGGGATTCAAAAAGCCAAATCCTCTATCTCTAGATCTAGATGCTTTGATCTAGAGGCTGCATCCAACTAATATTATAAATACTAAAGTCTGTAGGTGTGTGTGTGTGTATGTTTGTTACCACGTATATCCGTGACGACTTTACCGATTATGATGAAATTTGGAATGAAGATGGCTTAAGTCTTGGACTAACACATAGGCTTTTATCCCGGAAAATTTACTGTTCCTGTGGGATACCATAAAAACATGCTAAATACGCGGGTGAAACCGCGCGGGTCAGCTACCACATAGTGCAGTCTTGACTCCAACTTTCAATTGACTAAAACTAATCTCAATGATGTTCCTCGAGTCGGACTTCTGGACAACAGGAGTCGTATACCGTCGCTACAGGGAAGCGCGACCGACTAAGAAAATTCCTTGACTTTTATGGTGTAATCAGTGTGATTTAATTTTATTTATATATGTATGTTAGTTTTTAAGGTATATATAAATATGGGCCTGTCATAATGTATGTACTAAGTTGCTTGAAATAAAGATTATATTATATTATATTATAACATAAAACTCGATATAACGACAAAACGAAAAGTGTGCGCGATTTTGTGCACTGAATATTATGTTGTTTGTAACTGAATTTAATATATATATATATGACAAGAAAATCTCATTATGCTTGATTGAATAGGTCAAAGCGACAAAGCATATACCCTACATAAAATACCAATGCAATCGTATCATTTTTAATAACATAAAAATTCAATAACATAACTAACCTTCATCATAACATTTATGCAAATAGGTAACTTACCAAGTAAAAGTAATAGAAGTACTTTCGTATGTGTCAGTGGTTAAATCTGGTCACAGCAGTTATTAGTTAGCAAGTAATTACTACTGTGGAATATAAACGAAATACTATTCTGTACTAAAATTGTTAATTATTCCCAGAGGTCTTGAGGTTGATTCTCTCACTACTTTCTATATGGTGTTTCTATAATTGCCTTTTTATTTATGTATAAGTACGTAATCATGCAGATCATGCATGTACTTACTAGATAATTAGGAAAAAGTCATCGTTACATCGCGTAGCGATAAAGTGCTACGACGTAGCAATATCTACGATCATCTACGATAGTATGACCCGTAGCGTAGTCCGTACCACAGTACAAACAAAAGTTACTACGCCCGTACACACCTTTTATGTCCATTATATAATTATCTTTCTATGCCATATTATTAACCTTAGAAACATGTACGCAAAATGGGCGTTGAATATTAGACCATTAGCATACACCAGACTAAACAATTGGTCATTTTGCTTCAAGGAATGCTGTTTACTCGTGCCGTAGTACCACTTGTAGAAACTTTAATATGCATAAGTATTTTCATTTGCCAAGATGATATGTTGTTGATGTACGAGTATAACCACAAGTTGCAGAATGGCAAGCTTTAAAACAAGGGGTACTTAGGTACCCACTTACTTATAATTTAATCTTACTTATCTTAATAAGAACCTGCAACATATAAGTAACACTAAAATGTAAATCAATTAAAGTAAAATAGGTAGATTGAAACCAACGTATCGGCTCGGTATCCGGTTGGCATCGCCTCAGCTCATTGTCTCTTATTTTTCTGAGGGCTAGGCCGAAGCTGCTACGATGCTGATACGTGAGCGTTGTAGTATAAAATGTCATACGAGGAGTACTAAACGCTTGAGTTGAGGCGATATTGATTATAGTATGTTGTTAAACAAATACGGCTTCCTTCAATGTTATATACCTCAATAAAGTTTTCTTTCTTTCTTTTCTTCTTCTTTCTATACAAATAAAATGCGAAATTTCAATTACTAGAGGACTCGAGATAAAGTTTACATAAAAACTTAACACGGACAAAGTCGCGTGGCGTTCCAAGCTGGTTATAAAAGTAAGCATTTCCGTTATCTTTCAGTTTCTAGAAGGCCAATTAATAATTTCAGTCGCCAAAATCCTTGACCTTGCTGTTTAGGTATGCGGGTTCCTACTAGCGGCTCATCAACTGCAGAATTATCAGTAGTGTGACATCCTGTGGATTCTATATTATCTGCAATTATAGCCAGCATCCTGCCAGTCGCAGTTTGGCAGCACATTAAATCAGAACTCCAATATTTTATAAAGTTTCAATTAAAATCAAGGGTATGGTGTTGCTGATTTTATTGGCATCTATCGCGGCCACAAGTGCAAGTGTTGATTGGAAAGGTAAGTCGAACCTTTTTGTGTATCATTAAACTACATTATTATTCCTATTCTTTAATCAATTATTAGGTACTTACTAGAATCTAGAACGATATCGTAATTTAAACATGTCTATTAAAAAATTTAAATCAAAATAAAGTGCATAATTACATTACAAATATACAAACAACATTTATGAGCTATCTAAAGACAAACGATCTATAGATAGCTCAACTGATCCAAACGAAAGCGTTCCCAATATGCAATGCAACCATTCAATTGATTAAATCCCTCGTAATGGTCACAAACATAGGTAAAAAAAAACGCATGAAGCCCAAAGAGACAATAACGTGCTCAAAAGCTCTTGCTCTTGCCCAGAACTTTATGATTGGTATTTTTTTTTATTAATTTCTAGCTGAACTGCAAGGTCCAGCATGGCAAAAGGTGATCTCACAAGGAGGCATGCATATTGGCAGTGGCAGAAACAAACGTTTTGTCGAACTAGACTCACGACAAGTAAGAACTCATAAGACTAACCTCTACCTAAAGTAACCTAATATTTTGCGTCCTAAAGCCCAAATTACAAAGTGACGGTGAAGGAAAATATCATGAAGAACCGGCATACCATTACCATGCTAATTACCAATATATTTTCGTTTGATAGTCCAGAGTCCCAACATTAGGAACATTATAAGGCTGACCAAGATATTACAGAATATGATTCAAATTACTTAAATCAAACAAGCCTGTACCTAAACACTTTGATAATTTAAATTTTAAGTTTTTGAAGAGATCAGAGTCATAAACCAATTTTGTTTAGTGTCCATAGAGTTTTTATATTTCGGTGGAATTCATCAGACGAATAATCTAAAACCAAATTGGCAAAACGGCTAGCAGGCCATCTAAAGATTATCCAATTTATCAATTTCGTGAAACCGAACTAATGAACAACATAGACTTTAAGATAAAATTAAATGTTATAAAGACCATCGATCAAGTGGTGTCGAACTGTGATACCAACCAACAACGCCTGTGCTAGTTTTGAAGCAAGCTTTATACAGCAATTATCAACTTTTGAGCGCATTATCTCTATAATAACAGTTTGGTCTTTGGTTTTGAACCAATATAATGTTACGTTCTCTTTTTGTATTAAAAATATGATTGCTCAGTCTCATGCATTTTAATATATGATGTCTCTATACATATTTCTAGTTAATACCTGTTTTAAAAGTTACCGGAGTAAGCAATTATGTAGAGTTCTGTTTTATCGTGCTAATGTATGATGTAATTATCTAGCGCACCGGTGTGGCGCCGACGACGGTACCAATCTGTAGTAACACTCGACTTGGTAACGATCTCTGGCGCCGATTAGTTGATTTCCATGTGTTTTGCAACACTTAGCTACGAGAGGCTTAAGTTTATAGGTATTCAAGGCTACGCCTCCGCCTTGAAGCACAGATATCATAAAACCATCATAAAACCAACCGACTTGTGTTTGATTTTATAAAGGCTACTTTAATTTGGCAGACCAACAATCCACCTGAGCCATGTCAACTCCCAAACGGTATGCCGGGAGTGTGCAAACAGATAAACCAGTGCATGCAGGAGGATTTCAAGAAAGACTTCAACAAGTTTGCTAATTACCTCTGCATAATGGACAACGCGTGAGGCCTACTGTTTTTTTAAGTGCCTTTTTAAGTAATCATATTTAATCATTTAATCAGCTATTGGATGATGTGTAAAGTTTTTTATCTATAGTCTAACTCGTAAATCAACAGCAACAAAAGCAACAGCATTCTGAAAGTATCTGAATGATTTGCACATTTTATATCTACCTAGTTGGTTACTTACAGTAACCTAGTAGCGTTTTATAATGCGAAATGGATTATTGATTTCTCCGCACGCGCCTCTGAGCGTCTAATCTATCATTGCAGATAAGTTCGTCGTGGGAGGTCCACGAACAAACGTTTATTGTTAGGATCTGAGAAATTGCCTAAGTATTCTACCTCACAACGATATTGCCACATTCACTGCTGGTGTGACTCATTTATAGCTAATAAAGATCAGTTTATCGAGAAATATCCAATCGAAAGAAGATAATACAGACGGGCTATTCCTGATGCAGGTCAAATTTACTTTACGATCTACAAATAAACTGCTTATTTTGAGCATATCCAAGTGTTGGTATTAATTAGGTAGTTGTACTTACTAGGTACTCGTATTATTCACTCCCATTATGCTAATATGCTTTTTTAAACCTAGATACAAGGAAACAGAGTCAGGCAAGACCATAAATTACCTGTCTTACATTATCATTAATACATTTGTGTTTGTAAACAATTTTAGTGATGCCAGAAAAATAGGAGCATGTTGCCCTGATACGTCCAAAGCGCCGGGACCTGAGGGTTTGGCAGGAGACTTGCCCGCAACGGCACCAAGAGAAGAAGACGGTGAACTTATTGCAAAGATCACAAGAGCTGAGAATAGAGGTAATATAAGTACGAGTAGGTACTTAGGTATAGTTCGCACAGCGGATCTTGGCTTCTGTGAAGTTAGCCGTTTGTGATGCGCAAAGACAATTTAGTTTGAAAAAGCTCCATTGTGCATCGAAACGGCTAATTTCACTACGGCCGAGATCCGCTTCCGTGAAGTTAGCCGTTTGTGATGCGCAAAGACAATTTAGTTTGAAAAAGCTCCATTGCGCATCGAAACGGCTAATTTCACTACGGCCGAGATCCGTCGTGAGACCTATACTTATGCCCAATATTTCCAACAATTTTTTTAGCTAAACTGTGCTAAAAAATGAAGGTACAACTACACAGCTTGAAAAGCAAGACAAGACTTATAAGCACTAGCTTAAGACCAGAAAAAAAAAGAAACATAAGCTGGTGCTTATTGATCCTACATAATATTGAACCCCTTGGATTTTAAGGATGCGGCCTCAGTACACGGCCCCATGCTCGCGTGATGGGCTCCCGACCCGCCAACCCTCGCGAGTGGCCCTGGATGGCGTCTATCACTCCGATCGGCTTTGAGCAGTATTGTGGAGGGGTTCTCATCACCGACAGACATGTGCTCACTGCTGCGCATTGTCTTAGGAGGTACGGATTTTAAAATTCAACATACCTTCGACTTGACTTAATCCAAGGATAAGAAATGAAGAGATGAGTCAGTGTCTTTTAGTCAAATTCATTGGTATTCTAATTTAATAAAAATTACAAGGATATCAAAGTCTATCAAAATCAATATATTAAAACTAAGGGCTTTCTCCTAAGTTGGTTAAAAAGAAACCTCAAAGTATTTCGTCTCAAAGGACGTCGTTTTTATTCAGATGGGACGCAGACGAGCTAGAAGTTCGACTCGGCGAGTATGACTTCAAACGTAACAACGACACCCGCTCTTACAACTTCAAGGTGATAGAAAAACGGATGCACCAGGGTTTCGACAATCTCACCTACAGGAATGACATCGCTATACTAAAGCTAAACAGACCCGCTGTCTTCAACACCTATGTGTGGCCGATCTGTCTTCCGCCACCTGGGCTCAATGTTGTTAACGAGACTGCTATTATTATAGGTAAGTGAAGTGCGCAATGCCATTACACTCAAACGGTAGAGACAAACATCGTGAAGAAACCAGTTAATTCATTTGCGGACTGGTGGGTGACCTGGTGACTTGACCCAATATCTCTTGCTCTAGTAGGTCAGTGTCCCAACACTGGGAACATTAGAAAGCTGACCATAATGATGAAGACTAAGACAGTGTCACCAGAGAATCAAGCACTGTTTTTTTTTTATTTTTGTATTAAGACTTGTAACCAAAAATCCTGCAATGACCTATGTGAGGGTTAATAATGTTTATAGGTTGGGGAACCCAATGGTATGGAGGGCCACATAGCCATGTATTGATGGAGGTGTCGATTCCTATTTGGGAGCAGAAGACCTGTGAAAACTCATTTAGTGACGCCGTATTTGATGAGAATATCTGCGCTGGGGGGTACTCTGGTGGAAAGGACGCTTGTCAGGTAATTATTGTTCTACCCCATTCGGTTTCATGTTTTTGGTTTACATTTAAATGATTGAAAAAAAAAATAATCGTTGTTTTACATAATTATTGACATCGTGAAAAACTGATTATCATCATTACATGGAAACATAAAACCAAACGGGGTGTGAAAATAATCAAATTGACAAAATTATTAGTCTTTGAAGCCGGCGTTAATTACGTTATTATAAATATGCGTTTTAATTCTCCGAAACATAACACCTTTGTCTCCGTTCTTTTCTTCATGCAGGGTGACAGCGGTGGTCCACTAATGTACCAAATGTCCAGTGGAAGATGGGCTTCTATTGGCGTGGTATCTTGGGGCGTGCGCTGCGGAGAGCCCAATCATCCGGGCATGTACACCCGTGTCGACAAGTACCTGCAATGGATTGTTGAAAACGCGCAGTTTTAATATACTAGATTTGCTGAAGGCAATTTGAAAAAAGTACTTCCAACATGGTCCTATTTTATGTAAACACTCTGCAAGTCTGGACTGTTTTACACATTTTTTCCATAATAATAAAAAAATCTTCCTGTAATACGGAGTGCAGACGCTAGAATTTTTTATTGTAAAAAGTTTAACAAAAAAATTTTGGTTTAATCAATCTTTTTATTGTTTGTTTGGGATACCATATCAAAGATTTAGTAAATTTATTCTACTGTCTATTTTGCACTATAATTTGCACTACACGGTATGTATAACCTCAAATAGTTACAAATTACGCTTACTAAAAAACTAACTTACCTAAGTAGATAAAGCTTATGTTGATTAATTAAATATTGATTTTTACGTTATTAATTTCTGTGTTCCATTTCGCATACCAAATATAAATTTTGAATACTCGCAATGACCTTTGTGGCTATCATAACATGGGCAGTTTGACGAGTTCCCCACACTCCTCGATGGCTATCAGAATGTCCAGGACTTGCTTCTCATCCATAGCTGGGTGGAAAGTGAAAGCTAGCCGGAAGAAGTTCTTGTGATTCCGTAGAGGAGAGTATGCAACCATCAGTCGGGAACTTAGCATCAAGAGCTCTTTTATTTTAGGTGTGATCTGAAAAAAAAACACACTAGTTGACGACCTGGGCGGTGCAGTTGGCATGTGCCTGGTTGAGAAGCAAAACATTGCGGGTTCGATCCCCGCTTCGGGACAAATATTTGCATTATAAATATGCACCTCTACTTATTTACAAATTATCAGTTATCTGTTTTCATAGTACACACTTTGCTTAGTTTGGGGCTATGGCGCTGTGTATAACATATGTTTATTATAATAAACTGTGCGGTAGGTTATATTCTTATTGCAATTCAAGTTCTTCCGACAAAACATCCAAACGCTTATTCAATATCTTATTGAATAAAAAGTCATCCTAATGACCAATGACCGATAACAAAATCGTGTAACAATAAATATAGGAATCATAAATTATAGTCGTAGCGGGTTGCTCTCTCATCTTGCCAGGCGATAATCAATAAAAGCTATAAGTACTTGGTTAAAGAGTACCCCTATACTCTGAGGGCTGATATTGAGCTCCTACCTTATGCATCAGATCCCACCATTCCTTGTTCTCCTCTTTTTCTCTCATAAACCTCGGGATATACCAGAAGCAGACATTAGGGCACTGCAGCGGGGCAGTGACTAGCCTGAACCCAGGTCTTGAAGCCACAGCGTTCAGGCACAACTCTGCGAGCTCCATTGTACGGTCAGCTAGAACGCTGAGACCTCGGTCACCTCGGGCTTTCCACATCACCCACAGTTTAAACGAATCGATCTGAAAGTCGGTACATCATCAAGTATTTGAAGTTTGCATTGCATTTATCCATTTGATTTATCAGGGACCGCGTTTATCGTGACGTAGCTGGCTAAGGGAGCGCTCGTGACGTGGCTATGTTGTTTTTAACAGATCAACGAAGTTAAGCACTGTTCCGCGTAGTCATCATTTGGATGTGTGACTGCCAGTGGCAATTTCAACTGAGCGCTTCCGAGTTTTTAGGCCATGACAGGGGCCTTCGGGCGACCTAGAAACTCTGTCACCTGAGTTGGCCACTGACTCATACGAAGTTACCTATTTACTTTATCAGACCTCACGACTCCGATTTCTAATTAATTCCTTCAAAAGTGTAACCCGTTCATTGGGTTTGCCGATAGGGTTACTCTTACGATTGAGAAACCTCCTCCTAACCCTAGCGGACTGTATCAATCAATCAGAAAATCGTTTTTCCGTGCACTGACTTTTAGCATTCCCAATCATAATTATGCGAAAGTTTGGATGGATTAATGGATGTTTGTAACTCAATCACGCCAGAACGGTTGAACGAATTTGGAAACAGATTACAGTCTGGAATGGCATGTGCTGTTATAATAGGCTTCCTTTTTATAGAAAGTAAAATAAATTCTTAATAAATTAACTAGTCCTCATGTTAAACTTAATTTGCGGGTTTCCCTTGCACAGTAAAAATGCCGTGCAGCAAACTTTACGCGGGCCATTGCGCAAATAACTTGAGCAGGTGTCTATGTTCACAATTTTTGTTAACCCGCAGCAGGAATCAAACCCGTGATCTCTAGTCTACGAACATTGTTCGTAGTCTCTAGTACCAAGAAACTGTTGTAAAACATATGCCATAAAACATCAGCTCCCACTCCCACCTTTCTCCCACATTGCAAACTCTTGTCTCCAGTATCGTAGCTGATGTCGTAGAACTTGTCCTGTTGGAACAGGTACTTGGCTGATGCCGAGTTGGCTTGATGTAAGAGCCCTTTCTCTCGAATGAGGAATGCGGAGCATTGCATTGGGGCACCGGCCATCTTGTGAGGGTTCCACGATATTGAGTTGGCTCTGGAAATTTACATTAGAATATTCAATCTTCGTCAGGTCCAAAATGCAATCAAAATGTCTTGTTATCATGTTGAATGTAGGTAATTCACTATTTGTTAGCAATCGGTTAGAAAAGTAGGTTATTGTCGTTTCAAGTTACCTTTCTATTCCTTTTAATCGGTTTTTGTATTTTTGTGACAATATCAAACTGCCACCCCAGCACGCCTGAAAAAAAAAACAATAAATTCCACTTAAAAAAAATGTTTTCCCGTTTCAAAAAGCGTTCTCTCCGGCGGGGAATCGAACCCCGGTCTCCCGCGTGACAGGCGGGGATACTTACCACTATACTACCGAAGACTTGTAAACAAGGGTTGAAAAACCAAAACCGGTTTTACAAACAGCCTTGTCCTTTGGGACTTTGGATGCGAGATGTGGTAATCAAGGTCCGTTTTCGTTGATTAAAATACTTACATCAACATGCAGCCAAACGTTATGCTTCTCACAAATGTCAGCTATTTCATCCAACTCGTCGATAGCCCCTAGCACTGTTGTCCCAGCAGTGGCGTTCACCAACAAAGGGTATCTACCAGCGTGTTTTTCTTCCAGTATTGACTTAACGAGTTCGCTAATTACCATCTGACCACGTTCATTGGTTTGTACAAAACGAATGCTTTCTGTGCCAAAGCCGAGCCAATGAGCTGCTTTTCGAATTGAGTAGTGACTCTGGAATACATCACACATCACATTTACCTACTGACAAAAATCCATCGACATGTTTTCGTTTATGAATCATTTACAATGTAGTTCATATCCATCGACAGGTTTTCGTTTTATAAATCATTCATAATGGTTAAATCGTGTAACATGTCTCCAGCATTTACGTTCGCAATGCTTGCAAACATTACAATATTTACGGATTTTTTTGTTTCTAGGATACCATAAGCCACTCATTTACCTAGAAGCATAATTTTTCTAATGTCAGCAAGTGGTGACAAGACGATCAAGACGCCTGCCTGATGTTAAGCACCACGTCTAACCATAACAGATGCATTGCCACCCAAAGCTTAAAGTGTTTAAGTCTGCGTGGCACTGCACTGCGCTCATACCTCTGACACGTTAAGTCTCATTGGCCTAGTAATTTCACTACTACATACACCCAATACAAGTCAAATCATGACTAAAAGCTCCCACATTAAACACTTGTCTAAAACTTACATCTTCCGAAGTAAACAGCACCAACTCAGGTAGTACTCTCATCCCCTTTGTCTTGACTTCAGGAAAGGCTTTGTACCTTGCAGCAACGATACCGTAAAGCAAGGACATGCTTCCTCCCGGACTGAAGATCCCATCTCCATTGGGAATGCCAAACAGTTTGAGAATATGGTTCAAGAGCTTCAGTTCTATAAGTGTAAATGCTGGTGCTACTTCGTATGTATATCTGAAAGCAGTATCGGTTTGCTGTCATACTGACCTACAGCGTAGAACTACTGGACCTAAAAACTTGAAATTTAGAGAGTGCTTTCTTAGTAGTTGTGTAAGTGTAGTATGCGCCTACTTAGTATTTTGACAATCGCTGTGGCGCGGCGGGCGAAGGTCCGCCTGCGACGTTGCGGGCTCGATTTCCGTCTTGGGACAAATGTTTGTTCGATCTGCAAATATTTGTTCTGGGTGTTCTGGGTATTTTCTATAGATAGATAGATAGAATAGAAAATATCTATTTATGTACCTATTGTATTGTATTAAGTATACAGTCATCTAGTACCTATAACACAAGCTCTTCTTAGCTTGGGGCTAGATAATGCTGTGTGGATTGTCCAGCATTATTTTTTTATATGTAAGTATTAGTATAATAGGAAAGGAATTTCCGAATCTCAACTCATAAGAAGTTTGTATATAAAAGCCAGTGCGGATAAAGTCGCGGGGCGTTCTATAGTCTGATATAAATCTGAACATAATCTCACGCTGAGAAAATCAGAAGTACAAATCATTAAACCTGGCTTAATTGGCTCTGTTCGTCCACTTTCCGCCAGCTGCCTTCAGTTATTGAACTCTCCACCTAGTGCTAAACTTCCTAAGTCCAAGCTGGTCCATACTTACTGACTGGTATTAAAAGCCTCTAATATCCACACTCCCGAAAGTCCATATGGGTCTGTGCAACCAAACAGCTGGTTTTTAAATATGCCCTTGTTAGTTTTCACACTGTATTGAAGGACTTTTCGAACACATTTTTCTAATTCAGTGTCACTGACACCTTCGGTAACGTCCAGGTTCAGAATTTTCTGGAAAGTTACAGGAAAATCTACTTATGTTATGCATACACTTACCCTACCTGTTTTAATATGAATGATCATGATTGGGAATTGCTCACTACTAATAGACCTGAATGGAAAAAGTGCTTACGAGATGGCAAAAAACCACTACCGGTCTGGTTTGCGGTTTGCCACATTAGCAGACAAAAGAGCTAGAAGGCATGCCAGCAAATTAAACCCATCAACATCAACAAGGTTAATTTGTTTGCAACAACTGTGGCCGTTCTATTCGCTCCCGTATCCGGTTTTTTTAGCCTCCAGAAAAAGTGCAATGGTGCAATCTCAATTACAGGTACTGTTTAAACCGTCTGAAATAGACCAATGATGATGATGATGATATCTTGATTTATGTTTGAGGCTAGTTGGCTTTGTGTATAATGTCCACCAATATTATAAGTAAGTATAATATTTATTTGATTTATGGTGGTTTGATTGCTTGTATATTTAAGAAACGGCTAAGGACATTTAAAAATCTCTTGTTTACGCACGGTTAGTATTAATAACCAGCTTGAGAAAACAGTACCTACCTAATTAGTAACCTATAGATAGAGCTAAAAAATTGGCATATTTATTCAAACAACAATATCAGCCGCACTAATATTCCAAATGGCAAGTAACAAACCCCCGTCTTTCTATCGCGAATCCTAGAGACGACGGCTTTCTAGGACCTCACTCGAATATCAAATTAACTACACAAGTACCTAACATCGATTACTAATAGCACTTTTGAAATTATTTTCTTATCATTTAGTTAGTCTGAGTATTAGACTGATAAGATAACTGGAGGCTGTAAATACCTACTATTAATATTTATTTACTCGCAAACTTAATATGTTATCAAAATCGTAAATATTGATTAGCGGAAGCGTAGTAAATTATTATAGTAACAGTTACAAATAACTATAGGTTGGTAATAACAAATTATGCGGGTCAAGCTACACTTAGCAGCACCCAACTCCAGCTTCAAAAAGCCAGTTTGTGATGGTACCTAGTACACCACAAAAGAGGTCAAAAGATCCAATCAAAAATATATCTGCTTTGTGGATAAACTAATTTAATTTATATGCTACCCTTTTCACATTGTCTATAGGCAGGTATATAGTAACTCATGCTACATAGGTAGGTACCTACAATAAGGGATGGCAATCGCGAAGTACGAGCGCAATAATGCATTTTGTAATCAGAGAAGCTGATAGGAATGGCTATCAACCTACTGCACTTTGCCTTTCGCCTGTGACTTTGGCAGGCAAATCAGACACAATGACATGTCATGTATAAATGTACTTGATGTATGTACTCCTACTTAGTTATGTACAAAAATCTTCGAGTAACTACTATGGAAATCGAATCGATTTTATTTTACTTTGTTTGCCTTTTCATTGGGCAAGCCACAAAGATTTCGGACTGAAGCACAGCAAAATGTTGCTTTGCTTTTGTACAATACTATGGACTAATAACTAGTCGAAACCGGAATCGACGCTGTACGAATGGTCACCCATCCAAATGATACCCACGCTAACTGATTTGATTACCCCATTAGCGCGGCAGCCCCGTGCGGCGCGCCGCCATGTAAGTGTTACAGCACAGAGCTGCATACCTACATCAAATGAGTCCCGTACTTAGACCTACTTTTGAGCATTTATATAATGAAAGTCAAATAATGATGCTCAGATACCTTCATGTGTAAGGTAAAATAACATAAGGGCGCATTTATAATTTGGCTTTTTGCTTACGCACGGCACGATATTTTTTACCGTCACGCACGACTTATGGCATTCATAGGTAATTAGAGATATCCAGTAATTATAGGGGTAAGATATGGGGAAAGAATAAGCAACAATATAAAAAACATAAGTAAATTAGGTACTGAGATCCATGTAAAACATAAAATACTTACCTCTAATTCCTTCGGGTGCTTAAACTGTATAAGCGGTAGATTATCTGCTATCTCCTCTTTTACAATCTTCAGCACCTTGTCCAGAAACGAATCTCCGTTAGGCTCCATCACGTCTTTGTCTCGGCATAGAAGTGCTCACAGGTTAAAAGTAAGTCACAAACTGCGTTGGCCTGACGAAGTGTCGACTATTATACACTTGACTGTACTTTTCTCGCATTGTGTGTGCATTCTGCGTCAAGGACAAATCAATTTGTTAACATTTTTATCAATAGATTATAATTAATGTGTAGGAAGAGGAATATTCCCAGCTTTTGCACTGCGATGCATAAATATAATTAATGCATCCAACTTTCATAAATCAATACTTACTTATTTTACACATTACATACCTACATCAGAATAAATTACTTAGCTAACGTTAAAACATGATTAGATCGCAACAGATCTTTTTGGATCCCAAGAGAATATAATCTTACTATAGCTTCTGATTTATTTACAAATCTTACAATGTCTAGGAAGTGTCAATGTTAAAGAATGGTGAATAAAAAAAGTGCCATTGATTTTCCTTCACTTATGAAGAAAACGATATCGAGGCCTTATAGATTTTTATGAATAGGATACTGATGAATAATGTAAGTAAACATCCAAATTAGGATCAAAATTTTTGTAATAAAATAAGTCTGTACAAAATGAACTTTGGTAAAGGACGCTCTCGATCTAGAAGGAACTCTATGAGCGTAGTAAACTCTGAGAAATGGAGAAACTACGGCAAACGGATCTCGCGAAAGGATGCTGAAGTCCTCAATGATGATTCTGACGATGACGAACCAAAATACAACGAAATGAAAGACTGGGTACAAGATTTCTTTGAAAAGAAAACACTATCCGAAGATAAGACTGACCAAGATGTAGAAGTGCAATTGACGCAAAGGCAGACGCTGATACTTTCAACTTTGGTTCCTGACGAGATTTTGCTACTAGACAAGTAAGTTAATAAATCTGTTTTTTTTTATAATACGCAGATGAATTTTTGGCATTCAATTAAATTAATAGCTAATTTGAATTGCAGGCTTGAATCAGAGCCTAAACGCTTTGTTGGCGTTCTTCTCATGGCAGACGTATCTGGGTACACAGCATTATCGGAGCGATACCACAACTCTGGGAAAGGTGGAACATACAGACTGACAGTTACCCTCAACACCTATCTCGGATCGCTAATAGAACTAATTTATACCCATGGCGGTGATATATTAAAGTTTGCTGGTGATGCATTTTTAGCTTTATGGAAAACAGACAAACGTACTTTTCTCTGCCATACAATTCACAACGTTATTGCCTGCGCGTTGTTAATACAGCACTCCTACGCAACATACGAAACAGACGTGAAAGTAAGTCTTCGAGTGAAACTTGCTATATCTGCCGGAAATCTCATGTTTGCCCCCATTGGCAGTGGAATCGACATGAACTACGTCATATTTGGACTGCCCGTACTAGAAGCTAAAGCCGCAGAAAGCGTTTGCACTTCTGGAGAAGTAAAATTAACTAAAACTGCCTGGGCCCACTGCTATTCTAGAAATTACGATCATATTATCCACGATGATGGCCATGTCACGATCAAGTCCATCCTCTACGATCCCCACGAGAGCGACGTAAATAAACCATTCCTCGGTTTCAGTACAATGGTTAAACAAATAAAACGACCACTCAATGCAATAGAAAATCTTCCAGAATTCCTCTTGGAACCAAACAAAAGTTTGAGCCCTGCAGAAATTTTAAAAAAGAATGATGTTTTGCATCTCCGTAAAACAATTTTGATAGCAGGAGAAAAAAATACTGGTTCTGAAATCCGCAAGTTTATGATAAGACCGGTGTTAACGCAAATCGACGCACACCAACCGCTCGAATTTCTTACCGAAATGAGACAAGTCTCTGTTTTATTTATAACACTCAAACCTAGTGAATGTCCTTTTTTGCAGCTAATTACGATCGTTGATAATGCATATCAAATAACATGTGAGATTGTATACAAATCAATGGGCTGCGTGAATAAAATCATACTGTTTGATAAGGACGTAATGATATTAGTTGTTTTTGGGCTGCGCGGCTTCAAGCACGAATCAGAAGCTCAAGCGGCGTTAAAATGTGGGTACAGTATAAAAAAATCTGTGTCCGCTCTCGATGGCGTTATGGAAGTTTCTATTGGCGTAACAACAGGCCAAGTCTATTGTGGTGTCGTTGGTCACCCTCTTAGAAGAGAATTTACTGTTATTGGTGCTATTGTTAATAAAGCTGCCAGGCTTATGTGCGGATTTCGCAATAGAATCACATGCGATGAAGCAACTTTCATAAAAAGTAAAATGTCGACAAATGGTTTTACTCTGCAACCTAAAACAGAACTGAAAGGTATTGGACAACCTGGAAACATTTATGAATATACAGAAGATATTCGAGCAAAAGAGTTATATGATATACCAATTTTGTTGCCTCTTCTTGACAGACATGACGAAATGGAATATTATCAAAACTGGCTTAGTAATAACCACGAAGCATTCAGAGACTTCGATGCGTTGTTAGTAGTTGGTGAATCACGTATTGGCAAAACAAGACTGCTAGAATGGATGGCCAGACATGCAAGAAACTCTGGCCATCACGTGTGTTTCATCACGTTATCGTCTATTCATTCTGCAACTCCCTATTTAGCATTGAATCAAATTATAAACCAGCTGCTGGGACTTACAGACCCTATTGTGGGCTTTGCCAAAGAAGAAAAAATTGTACAGCTAATGAAGGTATACACCGAAGACTTGTGTTATTTAAACAACATTTTGAAAGTAAAATTTGCATTTCATGAAAGAATTAACTCTATTGATGAACGAAAACGTAAAGAAATGGCTAAAGTAGTTTTTGGTAAATTGATTAAGGCTCTACTGGAAACTCAAGTTATATTTTTGGATGATTTACAAAATTTAGATGCTTTTTCTTGGGAGTTCATAGTAATAATGTTCTGTTCTATGAAAATATTTATCATCTTATCAGTTACCCGAGGAAAGTTCAGCTCTGTCCAGAGTTGGCTTTACAGTGTTTTCGTAAACAACAGCATTAGAAAAATTGTTCTAGGACCTCTTTCATCTTTTTCGATTCCAGCTTTAGCTTGTCAGATATTGGACGTTAACGCAGTACCAAAAGATCTTTGCGACGCATTGAAATCAAAATGTGAAGGAATGCCAGGTCTTGTAGAAAGCTTTATAATTCACTTATTTTCAAATGGTGCTTTAGAACTAAAAAAAATTAAAGAAAATGAAAAAAAATATTGGGATGATACCTATTTACAATTCCCTAATTCTGATTTATTACGCCCACAATCCTTAGACGAAAACGATCAAGCTGTGCTAGAGGAGTTTATCGAAAAGGATTACACAGGAGAAATTGGAATTTGTATCGTTATCCGAAAGGAAGAATTGACAACAAATATCGATGTACAAAACATGGATGCTCTAATAATGATACAAATAGATTCTTTGACTCCTTATCAACAGTTATTGCTAAAAATTGCATCCGTCATTGGAAATGTGGTGTCAAGAGATCTTTTAGAAAGCATAATGTATGAAAATAATCCTTTGACCACAGCAAAAGCAATCAAAAGATTATTCGCAATGCGGATACTTTCTTGTGCGACCTCTAATAAAGCAAAGTACAATCGTAAGTTCACGGTAGATGCTCCTTTACCACACACAATCAACATGAATTTGATGTGTGACTGTTCCTTTGAATACGATCCAGAGACAAGTGAAAATCTACCCAAATATGCATTTTGTAAAGTAATTCAATTTAAAAACAAGAACTCTAGAAAAACTTGTTATGAGTTACTTCCTATGAATCAAAAGAAAGAATTTCATTCTAGGGTAGTCAATTATTTGGAAAACAACAAACTTAAATGTCCAGATTGTGGTGGAACTGTTATGATTGTACAATCTCTGCTTAGTCTCATGCCCAACGACTCTTTCAGTAGTAGCCATCATAACTTTCTGTCAGAAACCAGCTCTTCCAGTACAGACGATGACAATAAATCCAAAAACCGTTCATGTACATCAGAAAACATTGGTAGAGATCCATTTGAAACCTTGGAATGTGATAATAGTTACAAAGAATTGTTTATATCCAATAGTGAAGAATTGATAAATAAAAATATTGCCGTTGAAAACTCCAATTTGGATAAGAGCAAGGCGCAATACAACTCTATTTTGAAAACTAGTGAAGATGTTCTTGGTTCGGGAAGAAGATCAACTAAACGAGTTACAGTGACTAACTATAATTTTAAAAATACTACAGTTGAATTTCCTTGTTATAAAATTTTTGATATGCTCAGGGACGTAACGGAGGCTGAAAATTTGAGTGACTGGCATAATTTGGGTATTGTAGACAGTATAGATGACTTAGTAACAGAAAAACAAGAAAAGTACAACAACAGAAAAACTTTGAGTGTTAAATTAGAAAAAGATGTTTCGCAAACAAATATCAATAAATGCACTTGCAGTGACTTGCGCATTGCTATCTATGAACAACTTATTAATCACGCATCGATGGCTGAACTGAAAAGTAAAGCTATTGAATTTTTGATAACATTCAGTTATTTGAATCTACTATCATATAATGTGGATAATGTTTTCCCAAAGCTCGAAGAGGCTGAAAAGATGTGCTTGGAAGATCAAAGAGTTTTAGAAACATTTGCGAGCCAAAGATTTTTAGGTAAAATATATTCATTGCGAGCAGCTGCTTGTCTAATGAGTGGACGGATCGCGGCAGCAAAAATATCCTTGGAACGTGCTCTTAAATTTTATAGAATAAACTTAGATAAAGTAACAGGTTTATTTCAAATAAAAAATGCAATTAGTTCCATTCAACTGAAAAGAAAAAGATATCGTTCATTTAAGATTGCAATGCAATCTGATTCTGTATTCTGTCTTAATATCGCTACATTATTAAACTCTATGCTGGGGGAAGAACGAACGTCGAAGCTTGCGGCAACCCGGGCTTTGCAAATCATTCAAAATGTAAATTGTCCTGTGGTAGATATGTGTGATGCATACAGCAACGCTATTGTAGTTGAACTAGATCGAGGAACACCAGACGCCACAGCAGAAATAGAAAAAATGGCGAGCCAGTCATTAAAACGGTTAGCGCATCCTATTGAAGCTGACGAACTTTATGCAGTCGGAAAGCTTTTCATGGAGACCTTTCGGGCACGATTAGCGAGAGCTCAGCTAGCCGCTGCGATCAGATCGGGCTTTCGAGCTCTAACAGTAAGCCGCTTTCTTCAAGCAAACAAAGTTTCTTTGGACATCATACCAGACTTGTTTTACGCTTTACTCACTCGCAGACGTATAGAAGAGGCTATAGATATTGTGCAACTAGCACTTCGAATGGGCGATAATAAAGTGTCACAAGATAACGAGAATTGGTACTACGCGCTTTGCATAGATATGGTTCTAGACGCTGGTTTTCAGTTAGAAAGTCCGGTGGAGATCAGTCGCTACGCCGAGTTTGCACTTAGCAGGGGAAAATCTGCGGGACCCGGTCGACGGCGTTTGGTGGTCGGTCTATGGACCTACTGGCTAAGAGCAGATTCTGAATTAAAGGCAAAACGTTATGAATCCGAAGCATTGAGCTGGGTTTCAAACGAGTATGATGATGGATCGTTGACAACTCTAATAAGTGCGATGAGGTTAGCTGATGGAATGTTGGAGAGCTTGGCCGGAAAAGTCAATGACTTGAAGAAGGTTATTGGTTTATTTTACTAAAAACCATGTTAAGTCTCGTATTAGTACCTAAGTCTTAGTAGATAGTCTTCTAAATTATAATTCTTGATTTCAGGTAGTGGATCTAATGGAATTGCGCTCCATAGCAGACCGGGAGCTTACCAGATTGGAACGAGATGCGCGCTTGATGCGCGCTCTGTATCCTCGTTGGCTACTGCTCAGAGCAAACACCCTGAAGCTGTCTGGTCGAAACTCTGCAGCTACGGCTTTGTTCAACCAAGTTAGTAGCTATCAAATAAAAATGATTTATCCAACGCCAATCACCACACCTAGGTATGGTGATTGGCGTTCACTCGGCAAGGCTGGGCCAACATGTATAGGCTACTTTACAGGCGTTGGAAGAATCGCGTCGCATCAACAACCACTTGGAAGAGTCTTTGGCCCGAGCTGCCATATCCAAGTCTGTTTTTTGGATACAAAGTGCTCGGGCTAACTGCTTCACCAGCTGGCAGGCCGGCGCGGAGCACGCGCAAACTTCATGGTACCAAATCATGTACCGGATCACCACCACGAGACAATAACCTATAGGTATAGTACTGCCAGGCTGTTAACGGATCTCGGCTATCGTAAAAGCCGTTTGTGATGCGTAGGTAAACAATCTAGTTCGAAAAAGCTCCATTGCGCATCGACACAGAGAGCTGCTAACTGCATGACAGCCGAGATCCATTAGCATTAAGTAGGTGCCCAATATAAGTGATCTTAATCATAAAGACAGCCTTCTACCTTATGTTCCAACTGCTGGGACACTGGCCTGCTCTCATGCGAGAGTCATTAGGTCATACAATAATCCACCACGCGGGCCCACGGTTGGTCATGGTCATTTATTGGCACAATATCTTTCCAGATTCTAGTTCTCGGACTAAAGGCTGGTTTAATTGCGATGTTTTTTTTTTTCATCGTTTGAGAGCTCGCTGGCATTGCGCCAATTGCGCACAGGCGCACATGATTTTTTCATAACCCGCGTGCTTACATTCTTGGTGACCCGCGACAAAAGGATCGGAAGGTGGGGTCACTACCATACCACTAGAAATCTAGCAATAATTAAACGTACGTAATATACCTACATGAGTAGGTACCTACTATCTAATTAATGAGAAAATTTCTAAGGATAAAAATGGAATTTGTTCACTCACTGGCGTACCCTAGGTACTACTAAGTACTACTACTAAGTACCTAGGTACCTACCTACATAATCGTGAGTTAAATCTGTTGTTAAGTAGGTTTTTCGTTCACAAAACATCAGAATTGCAAGTTTTCAACTCACGCTGTGTGCTGGATACCTATAACATCACTAGAGATGTGCTAAAGAGGAGTGCTAACTTGTCATAATTCGTAGGGTAACCCCACCTGTGAAATGAACATACTTATAAAATTTTAAACATCATATCTTACCTACTTACCTTCGTTTAGGTAGGTACCTACCTGCTTTTTTTGCTTTGCACTTGTTTTCCTCTGTTCCTCTGTATGTTTGCATGAGATAAAGACTTCTTTTAGAAGTTAGCCTAGATAACATGTTGACTTTGTTATCTAACTCTACTGTGGCACAATCACAGAACAGATTTTTTTTTTCTGTTCTGTGGGCACAATGCAGAACTCTTTTTTTGACCGAATGCCATGTTTGTGGTAAGCTGCTAAAATTCGTGCTGCCACAGAGTGCTGCTACACTCTATAGGTATGTACCTACCTATAAAGTTATAAACTAAAATACCTCGCACACAAGCAAAATCCATAAAATCCCGCCTTTTCTTCTTCTTTTAATTTGTGGCGTCTGTGGCCGAATCCCGCCTTTTAAAAAAAAATAATTCATTACAGTCATTTGTGTCAATGTCAATCACCGAATAACTATTAACGTCACTTTGTCAATTTTTGATTAGTTTTAGTTTGTGTTCAGCACAGTATGTTTACGTTGCTAAGCGACAATCAAACTAATACTTGACACTGGCAAAATTGTGGCAAACTAGCCACAGAGGCTAGTTTGCCACAATTTGGCCATAAAAAAAAAGAAGAAGAAGACCGTTACCTCTCTTAATCAATCAATCACAATCAGGGTCATCTAGGTACGCTTCGACTCTGTTAGGGAATTGCGGGTAAGAATCGAACATTTTGTTCTTTTTTCTGGCGTCAACTTCGGGCACAATGTTACCCGACCCGAGTCTCTGGGTGTTGCCTTGAGTGCCAGCTTGCCAGCCAGCTATGCTAGCTTCTCAGTGGCTTTCACCCAGTCACAGAGTAATAGGTACTCTGTAACCCAGTTCAGACTTCCGTCCGTCCGTCTGTCTGTCTGTCTGTTTGTTTGTTTGTTTGTTTATCAAACAAGGTTTGAGACGTAAACAAACAAACACCGCCCGCCACACCGCACCGGCATCGGCACGGCACCGTTTCGGTTGGTTTGGAAAGCTAAATATTATTAATAAATAATAGCCAGTAATAACCTTGATTATTTTATTATCGTTTGTGTGACGTGCGTGACGTGATCTTTGAATAGAGACTGAAAAAGAGATAAATCTTCAAGTCCATTAATTTTGTTATTATCTAAGTTTAGTAGCGCGTTAGACACTGAACTAAAATGACGGAAAACAAATTAATTTTTATTGGGACAATCGTTTCTTCTACTTCTCTGAAGACTCTTAACATAAATAACGGCTTTCTAATGGTAGAAAAGGGGAAGGTAAGATGCATTGCAGTGTTTTTTACTACCTACGTAATTCGTTCGTTTCCAGCTATTTAAATAAAATGATTAGTTATAATGCTTAAATCTTTTCTAGATCACAAAAAAAGGAACAGTACAGGAATTTGAACAACTTAAAAGTGCTGGAGCATTAACCGACTTCAGTATAATCCAGTTAGGACATGACCAGTTTATTATGCCAGGGTTTGTGGACTGCCACACTCACGCTCCACAGTTCCCCAACCTTGGTCTGGGTTTGGATAGACCTCTGCTGGAATGGCTGGCTAAATACACATTCCCTTTAGAGATGAAATACGGAGACATCAACTTTGCCTCTCAAGTTTATGATAAAGTTGTAGTAAGTACCTAGGTTGGTTAGGTAGGTAGTACCTACCATTTGAGATATTTGCGTAGAACAGATCCTGCCTTGTGGTCTTATGGTAAAATGTAAGTAGTACATCTAGTTTAAGTTTAGACAGGCAATGCATTCTTGCAGTTTTGATTCAGGCTACAGGATAACTTTTTTCATAATCTGCATATATTTTTTTAAGTGTATTATTTTTGTCTTGCAGCAGGAATAATCTGGAGTTTCTCAATCAAACACTTACCCACCATGCAATTGAGGTGGTCAATATTAAGTAGGTATTTCATTTATATAATTTTTACAGCAACAACTTTTAAAAAATGGTACAACAACAGCTTGCTACTTTGGAACAATACATTTGGAAGGTACGCTACAACTTGTGAACAGTGCCATCAAACACAGACAAAGGGTGCTAGTGGGCAAAGTTAGCATGAATGAGAAAAATGATGAGGGGTACTACAATGATACACAAAAAGAACTGGCTGATGTTGAGAAATTTGTAAAGAAAATTCAGGAACTAGATGTAAGTAATGCAGAAAAATGTACAACCTACTCATAACACACCCAATCAATCAACAATCACATAATTTTGATTGACTGATGACTGATGTTGCAGAATGACTTAGTGCAACCAGTTGTGACTCCCAGGTTTGCTGTGAGCTGCGATGAGGAACTGATGACTGGACTCGCTAAGATAGCCAACAAATATAATTGCTTTATTCAAGTAAGTACACAATTATCTTGTCTTGTTATGATATGAAATGACCACCTATTGTAGGACTATACATACTTATGTCTTTTATTAACTATGCAAGTATATTTAAAAACATCTACATACCTACTCAGGATGTTAGGTTAGGAGGTTTAAATAAGTGATGTATTACTCATTGTTGCATTGTTATTGTTACAGAGTCACATATCGGAAAACTTGAAAGAAATTGAGTATGTTCTGTATAAGAATCCCAATTGCAAGAGCTACTCTGAAGTCTATGATAAAAGTCACATTTTAAATGACAAGGTGTGTGTACCTTCTTTCATCATGACAGCTGTCTAATGATCTAACGGCAGGGCCACTGGCCTACTCTCGAGCGAGAGTCATTGGGTCATAATCCACCACGCGGACCCAATGCGGATTGATGGATGGCACACATGTATTTCGAATATTTAATTCTTCGACATGCCGTTTTCTTCATGATGTTTTCTTTTACCGTTTTTGCATTGCGCACCTAAATTTTCGTCGGTCGATCGGAAGGTGGGGTACCTGTAAAATATTGTGTAAATTGTACCTATAAGCAGCTCGCTTACTTTGCTTTTCTGTGTGTTGTACATACATGTATTCAAAATTTAAAAAAATATTTCACCATTAGAATGCTACACTAACCCTGAGTAACAGAGGCTACATTTATTACTGTCGACCCGCCCCGGCTTTGCACGGGTGCTTAAGTTTTCATTGCACCCGTGCGAAGCTGGGGACAGATCGGCTAGTACGAAATAAAAATGTATGCTTGGTTGCCATTTTATTTGTATAAAAAGCCATGGTTATGTTTCAGTGCATAATGGCCCACGCGGTTCATTTGAGCGATGAAGAGATATCTCTTTTGTCCAGACGGGGTGTGTCTATTGCACACTGCCCAGCTTCCAACACCAGACTCAAGTCTGGATTGTGTCCGGTATTGAAACTCATTGGAAACAAACTTACTGTTGGCTTGGGCACAGGTAAATTGATTCCTGTCCCTACAGTCTGCTAATGAGCCGGGCGAGATGATTCAAGCTTATTTATGTCGCGTCACGTCGCCGTCTAAGAGTCAATGAAACACTGTCAGGTGCCTTACTCTTGAATCCAATGACAATTCCGATCCAATCCCAATTTCTATTTACTGCTGTCAAATTTTTAAACTCATCAAAGTAGGGTCCAATACCGATCGCGTTCAAGAGTAACTCAGAGGTCAGTACTGACTTCAATACTCGCGTACTAACCCTCTGTAAACAGAGCAAGTCCGTTCTCGAAGTCAGCACAGACTCCGTTTGAAGTCAGTCATTGATCCAAAGTAAATCTTACATAAAATTGCAGTATTATTCTCGTACTAGTAAAAATCTCTGCGCCTTTGTCGGCGTTGGTTTTTTTTTCCCGCTGCATCCTCTTTTAAGCGCAACACACACAGAGCGGGCGCTGCCCCGCGGCGGGCTCGCAGAGGGTGTATTTTGTTGTCTAATTTGGATGGACGACAAGGATGACAACACACTGAAAGTGGCGCGGGTCGGGTCGTGTGTATCATCATCATCCTTGTCCATCCACACAAATTAAACAAAATACACCTGCGACGGTCACGACTCGACCAGCGCCCGCTCTCGTGTGTTTGCGCTTTAAAGTTGCAAATGCAAATGCAATTATTAAATGCTGAGTTGTTGCCTTTTTTCGTCACGATAATTTAGTTTTTTTGTAGTGACTTATTGCTATTTCTTGTTTGTTGTGTGGCGCAAAATATTGTTTTTAGTTTATTACCTTAATTATCTTGAATTTGCATAGATGTTTCCGGTGGGGACAGTGCATCGATATTAGATGCCATGCGTCGCACAATGGATGTATCGACTTATGCGGATCATTCAGGAGACACCATCTCGTGGTCTGACGCATTCTACTTGGCTACCTTGGGTGGCGCTAAAGGTGACTTTTACCCTATGCACATATATAAATACATAGCTTAGGTATCTACAGATTTTTCGGCTCCAACTAGACAGATACGCAAATAGACTAAGTTCGGTCACGATAACACATGCTCTGCTTAGCTTGGGACTAGATGATGATGTGTCCAGCATTATTTATTTGTTTCACTCGTGTATTGCTAGAACTATCCCACTTATTTTGATACCTTTAATGATGTCGTTGTTAGTAGATGACCATGAGACATTAAAGTGCTGATAATGATCCTCAGCCTTGAAACTCGACAAAAAAATCGGTAGTTTCGAGATCGGCAAGGAGTTGGACTTGCTGCTCGTAGACGTGTACGCGGCGGGCGGGGCGATAACGCGCTACCCCGCGCCGACCCCGACCCCGACCCCAGCCCCGGAGGAGCACGCGCGAGGCTTGCTGCAGAGGTTCATCTACGCCGGGGACGACAGGAATATCATACAAGTGTATGTGAAAGGAGAGAAGGTGAAAAACCTCTCGATACCCGACTCTCCCGCCTCTTAGATCAAATTAGGTTCAAGCTCCTAGTAAATAATAATGAATAATTACCTAATGAATAACCAACACTTAAAAAATACACTGTAATAATGCCCTTATTCATAATACTAATCTTATTTTTATAAAAATCTATTGCTGTTCGTATCTCGCTAAAACTCGAAAACGGCTGGACTGATTTGGCTATTTAGGCAAGATGACTAATTTTTAAAAACTCATTTAATGTGTTCAGAAACATCGACTACGCAAGAAATTACCTAATTTAGCAGAAAAACAATGCATTTTTAATTATTTAGAAAAGAAGTACAGTAAATTTTAAAATTCCCGCCAAAACGTTCGCTGTTGTCATAGCTTCTGTTGTGTTTCGTCACTCCTGTGTGTGTTTGCCAATGTCAAACAAAAGTGTCAACACTACAGTAAACTCACTAGTTTTTTATTTATTTTATGCGATTTAATATGAATTCCAAAGTGAATAGGTTTTGTGCGGTTCCTCAGTGCTTAAATACATCAAAATTAACGCCTTCCAAGTTATTTGTTTACGTTCCAAACAAGAAAACAATACGTTTTAAGTGGCTTAGGCTTGCACGGCGAGATCCAACAAGTGTTAGCTTAAACTCTACAATTCATTTCTGTGAAGATCACTTCGACGTAAGTTTTTTATTATATTATTTCGTAGGATCTAAAATAGTTATCTTGTTTGAGGTTTAAATTTTATAATTTTGAGGTTAGGTTTCATCTCTTGATTATCCACCACTGTAATGTCATGTAAACTTATTAATGGATGCTTACTTTATTCCTATTCTAGTTGCCAAATGATATGGCCAATTTTATGGAGTACAATGTGATGGGATCAGTGTCGCAGGTCAGAATGAAACCAGGGTGTATTCCCACAAAATTTATGTGCCAACCAGATAGAACATCTGATACATTAGAACGACCATTTATTCTCAAAAAACGGAGAAAGATACTTATTCAAGCTTGTGAAAAAGTTTTAGAAGAAAAAAGTGTTACTACAAAATATTTAGAGACAGAGAAACTTGGAGAGACATCATCTGGAAGTTCAGGTACTTTTATATAGCTAATTGTTTGTTTCAATCAAAACTAAAGTATAATTCACCTTGCTACTAATTTACCTAATAATGATACAGATTTAAGAAGCATCTTTAGTAGGAAAAAATACTACTTGTACTTGTACTTATTGTAGTTGCCTTGTTGTTTGTAAAATAAGCTTTTTTTCTGTACCTATCTAAATACCTACCTATGTTTTTATTTACCGACTTATTTAGGTAACCTTTTTTCTTTTCAGTTTTCCATGCAAGCATAGAAAATACTACACAAATAAGAGCACGTAAGACTGCAGATAAATGCATCCAAGTATACATAACACATAAATTCAGAAGTAAAGCCATCCAAACAGATGTAAAGCAGACAAAATCACCCTCAAGACCTAATCGGCAAAGTGTATTTTCATCACCATCCAAAGTTAAAAGATATACAACCGCGACAACACCATGGACCCCAAACAAACCTTCAAAGACATTTTGTACCGAGGATCTATCTCACAGGGATTTTTCTTACACACCATCTATTACGCACAAAGAATCATCACCATTAGTATTATCTCCCCAAATGAGATCCTCATCAGACTGCAGTGAGTCAATAAATGATGAGTTAATATATGATGATAAAAAACAAGACGCATTAAAAGTTCTAGAATATACAATGGTAAAAATAATGAAGGATCCACATTCTTATATTGGTGTTCCTAACAACTGTTATCACCTACTAGATTTAGTTGAACAAAATACAAGTATTCCTCTTAACCATATAGTAATGTGTTTGAAAAAAATTAAATTAAACAGCTCATTTAAAAGGCTTGCTGACGATTTTTCTATGACTGCAACTTTTGCTGGTAAAATATTTTTAAAAAATATACCTATAATAGCTAATGTATTGCGTCCTTTTATTGTGAAATTAGAAAAAGATGATTTACCCATGATGATTAAACATAATTATCATCATGTAAGCTGCATCATAGACTGCTTGGAAATTGAAGTGGAAAAACCTTCAACAGCCTTGAGTCAATCTCTCTTAAGGTCAGAACACCAAAAGACTAACACTATTAAGTATCTTGTGTCCTGTAAACCAAATGGTTTAGTGAATTATATCTCACCAGGATATGGAGGAAGAATGACAGATACAGGTTTGGTTGAAACTAGTGATTTTATAAAGTGTTTGCAACCTGGTATGTGTGTAATAGCTGATAGAAGGTTCAAAAATGCAGAACAATACTTACATAAACAGAGAGTGCAACTACTAGTGCCTGCAAGTGTTACAGCTGGAACTAAGCTATCAAAAAGCAAAGCCAGGGAAACCAAACAAATTGCCAGTTTGAGAATACATGTTGAGAGAGTGATTCGACGCTTACAAGAATTTAGTATGTTAAAGCAACATGCACGTCTAAATCACAATTCAGTAAAAATACTTGATGATGTTATTACCATTGCCTGTGGTTTAATAAATTTGCAAGTGAAATAAAACTACCAAGCTATGTTCCCTAATATGTATTTTATTTTTCCTAACTTGAACTTACTTTAGATTATGAAAGAAGCCAAAATAAAATAAATTTCCACTTGCTAAAAGTAAGCAAGTTCGTATGAGTCAGTGGCCAACTCTGGTGACAGAGTATCTAGGCCGCCCGAAGGCATCTGTCATGGCCTAACAACTTTGAAAAAGCCGGGACCGACTGTTTAACATGCCCTCCGAAGCACGGGAGCGCTCAGTTGAAATTGCCACTGGCGGTCACCCATCTTAATGATGACTACGCGGAACAGTGCTTAACTCGTTATCTGTTATGAACAACTTAGCCAGCTACGTTACGATATATGACATACTTTTGTTTCATTCACTCTCATCATAAAACAACAGTGCTATATGAATAAGGGCATAGGTAACTATAGAAATATGTAAAACATATACCTACTAATTAAGCAACAAATAGTTTTAAACGATTAGGTAGCAAAGCTACTCTGTAGCAAAGTCTGTGTTAACATGATATTTTTAGCATAACAAATTTTGTTGGTTATTAATTCCATAAATTCTGCCTTATTTGTATCTTGTATAGTTGATTAGGTGAATATAATCGTTTTAATTGTTTTACACATTTTATTTCACACTTTCCTATGGTCACAATTAGCATAGCGTTTTAATGCAATGCAAAATCATCCGTAACTATTCAGTATACAGTTTAGTTTGTTGTGTTATTTCGAGTACCTAGACCTACATAACCATGACATGTTTATTCATGGATAGATACCTAATATTTTGCCTTAAGTAGTTCCAATTGACAACATCCTTAGAGAGAATTTATTATAATTAATAATCATGATCACATGGTCTGCCTGGTCTGCCTTCTAGCGTACTGTTAGAACATTGGCTACTCTCGAATGAGAGTGATTGTGTTGTAACCGTTATAATAGCATAATTCACCACGCAAAATATATTATGCGCATTGTTGGATCACATTGGTGGTCTAGTGGTAGTGATCCTGCCTTCTGATCCTTAGGTTGTCTGTTCAAAGTTGGTTTAGACCAATTTTTATTCTCAAAATAATCTGCGCAGATGCCAGTGCATCGTGAGAAAACTAGCATGTCCAAAACCTGAACATTCGAAAGACCTGACATGAGCTTCCACCAATTCCCACCGGGTCCGCATGGATTAGGGATGAATCGTTCTCGCTCGAGAAAAGGGAAGTATGCTTCGTTTTTCTCATACGAGCATACCTTATCGACAATAAATACAAAAGGTTAAAAATGTCAAGCTATTAAGGTTTAATGAGTAATAATTACTTTGAACTTAGTTATGAACCAGACCTAACTAAGGTTTGATAGTTGGTTCGTAAGTAACTCCATAAGTAGATATAAAACTAGGGAGGCAATTGTTTACTAACATGCATGTAAAGCCGCCGGCCGTAGGTAATGCACAACTATATTTATTTACCTAATTGTAATTTGCAAAGTGCAAAGTTTCAAATCGTATCAACAATAAAGAATCAATTTCATAGATTGTGGCTAGCCAGCTAGCTACGGCCCATTTTTACAAAACAATATTCCGGTTTGCACCGGGGCGGAGTATCCGTGATTTAGAATTATAAATACTACGTAAGTAGAAACTAACGAGGC
Source organism: Colostygia pectinataria (assembly GCA_951394395.1). NCBI lineage: Eukaryota > Metazoa > Arthropoda > Insecta > Lepidoptera > Geometridae > Colostygia > Colostygia pectinataria. The sequence goes on along the minus strand of OX596368.1, from coordinate 4,631,980 downwards.
TCAATCTCTGTCAGTCTTTAGTCGTAAAGACACGCCGGACTTTGCAATAAAATGACGGACAAAAAGTTGTTTGTTGGAACTATCGCTTCTTCCGTGTCGCTGAAAGAACTGGATATTTATAACGGGTTTATAAGCGTGGAAAATGGGAAGGTGAGTTTAATCATTCATAATCTTTAAGCAGGCACTTTTTATTTATTTTTAGTAAGTATATTATTTTGGATTCTTATTTAAAGTCACGTTTTCGGTTCGGTTTTAGCGATATTTGTTATTGTTTTAGGTGCGGTCTACAGGGTTTTAAATTTTTTTTCTTTCATAGTGACAGTTTGCTCACGTTATTTGGGCATTAGTTTGGGCTTTGTTTTTGAATGGAATTTTCTATCGTAACTTTCAGATCACCAACAAGGGTACAGCGCGGGAATTTAAAAAAATCCAAAATACGGGATATTTTGACGACTTTATTGTAACCCAGTTAGGACAGGACCAGTTTATCATGCCAGGGTTTGTAGACTGTCACACCCATGCTTCACAATTCCCCAATATTGGTCTGGGATTGGACGTGCCCCTGCTAAAATGGCTGCCGGAGTACACATACCCTTTAGAAAAGAAATACAGTAACATTGGATTTGCTGCTCAAGTGTATGACAAAGTTGTGGTAGGTAAACAAAACATTTTCATATAATATAAATCTTAAACATATTATCTTTTTAATATTATGATGTAGTTATTACCTACGTATATCTAATGTTAATGTTATTAATTACAGAAGGCCTGTACTATAATTTAGGCTACGCTGTAACAAATACCTAGGTATTTCCAAGAATTGAACTCGCACCAAAAAACTTATTTGACCGAAACATGGAAAAAAAAATCCTAGTTACCTACCAGGGTTTTCCAGCAAAGTTTACTAATTAACGGCACGACAACTGCATGTTACTTCGGCACGCTGCACTTAGAGGGTACCCTGCAACTCGTAAGCAGTGTCATCAGGCATCGCCAGAGGGCGCTGGTGGGAAAAGTGAGCATGAACGTGTCCAACGACGCGGGCTACTACCAGGACACACAGACGGCTTTGGACGAAGCTGAACTGTTTGTGGAGAAAGTTCGAGAACTTCAAGTAAGTATGATGAAATGCTGCCAAGACGAGACCATAATGGCTAACAATGACAAAAAATTATGAGATCTCTTGTAGAGCCAAGCTTTTAACTCTACTCGCTCTCACTTTTCAAGCTATAACTTTACAAACTCTACACCTTTGTCTAAAATATGTGGCTTAGCCGTTTCCGGCCCTGTAGATCTTAGGTCTACATGAGAAATAATTAACTAAATGAATTATAAAAAAATATTATTTATCATTGTTGGAAATCAAGACGGGCGGCGTAATAACAATATACATAGTATAAAATATTTCCTACCATCAGTTACCATCAAGATTATCGGTATTCTAATGTTCCATAATGGGACACTGTTTGTTGTACCTACTTGCGGAAAAACTTAATAGCAAAATATTCCATCCATAATCATTATTTACTATTGTCACGCTAATCAAAAAACAAAGTCTAATTCTGTTGATTAGCACATTGACTCAATTTTAGAAGTAGGTTAGGTTCTACATTACCTACTATTTTTATTGGTGACCTTAGTTCCTCCAATAGTTTTAATGGACGTTGGATTACTAAACTAATCAGATGCGTGCACATTATAACTAATGCTACATCTTTTTGGTAATAAATGATTGAATTAAATCGATGTTATGCTACAATAAATTATAAACTAGTAATAGTAATATAATTAGTAACAAGGATTCCTTGCAAAGTACTTTTTAATGTACCTTGTTTCGTTTATATTATACGAGTTGACCCCCCGCGGCTTCACCCGCGTTTTTGCATTTTTTATGCTATCCCACAAGAACGGTTATTTTTTCCGAGATAAAAAGTAGCCTATGTGTTATTCCAGGACTTAAGCCATCTATCTACATTCCAAATTTAATTACAATCAATTTAGTCGTCACGTAGATACGTGGTAACAAACATACACACTCACCCACACACCCTTACACACGTTTTCGCATTTTTATTAATATTAGGATCGAATTTGTCTTTGATTCTTTGAGGCACGTCAAAAAATAAAAAAAGCACCTCAATTTCAATGACATTTTCTGTGACAGAACCAAGAACTTTGATAAATCAATATTTGCAGAATGATTTGGTGCAGCCGGTGATAACGCCACGGGGCGCGGTGAACTGTGACCAGCAACTGATCTCTGGTCTGGCGAAAATAGCTGAAAAGCACAGCTGTTTCGTTCAAGTAAGTGGGTGAGCAATAATAAAACCACAGACTACACTATTTTTTTATACCACTAAAGTGGCAACCAAGCGTACGGCCCATAAGATGGTAAGCGGTTACCGCAGCCTATGGACGCTTGCAATACCAGAGGTATCACGGGTTGCCACCCTGAGACGTAGTTCGAAATTCTCATGTGCCTGTAATTTCACCGGAAACCATACCCTTCGAACCGGAACACAGCAATGCAGAAATAGATGGTAGTTCTTCCCCGGACGAGCTCTATCACAAAGAACTCTACTGCTCTTTCTTCCAGTTATACCTGCCCTACGCAGGTTTTCCATGGGTATTATAAATTACGAGTACTATAGTACCTCCACACCCAGACCCGACACAAATTCGAAGATCATGCAGACATTTGCCCTGCAGTGGGAACCGAACCCGGAACCTTTAGCTTCTCAACCGGACACTCGCCCACCGCTCCAACGAGGTCGTGACTTGAAGTAGTTTATACCTACTTCGACGACCTTAGAGTTTGATTCAGAGTTTTTCAACAGTCAGCATACGTTCCAAATACTTTATCAACAACCAATAGGATTCCTTAGATGTTTGTGTGTATGTGTGAGTCAAAGACACACACAGTCATAAGGCATCCTATTGGTTGTTTAGCAACAAACAACCAACGTATTTAGAACGTATGCTGACTGTTGAAAAACTATGACTCAGTAGAGCAACGGGTTTTTTTTTAAGTACTCTGTCACCAGAGTTGGCCACTGACTCATACGAACTTCTTACTTAACGGGCAAGTGTTTGGTACGACATGTGGGCTCTAGGACAAATGTTCGTATGTCATGTTCTGCAAATATTTCTTCCAGGTCTGGATGTTATTTTAGCATATTAAATAGTATTATGTATTGTTTCAGAGTCACATATCTGAAAGCTTGGACGAAGTTGAACATGTATTGAAAATTAATGCTAATTGCAGTAGTTTTGCGGAAGTTTATGAAACCTGCCATCTACTACATAACAAGGTAGATAACAATGGTTGTTTACTTCTTCTTCTTCTTTTAATCTGTGGCGTCTGTGGCTGAGTTTGCCACAATTTTTCCAACGTGAATGTCGACAGGGTTGAAACAATAAGACAATGGAGGATCTGAGACAACAGTTGGACGGTTTGTTTGAATCATCGTCATCATCATCAGACGTTTACCTACTGCTAGACATACCTAGTCCTCCTCCAAATAACGCCATGACGATCGGTTAAACCTTCACCATTCCCCGACTTCCTGCGACCGCTTAAATGTCATCGGTCCATCGCGTGGAGGGCGTGCTGTATCTCGTATTACAGTTATTATACAAATACAACTCAAAGCGTTGTATTTGTCAAGTTGTAGGTAGAAGTTTCAAGAGATTTTCTTGTTTCCAGTGCGTCCTAGCCCACGCAGTGCACTTGACGGATGCAGAGGTGGCGCTTCTGTCGGAAAGAGGCACCGCGATCGCGCACTGTCCAGCCGCCAACACGAGAATCAACTCCGGACTGTGTCCCGTCTTGAAACTCATTCGGAACAATCTCACTGTGGGATTGGGGACAGGTAGGTTACAACTTTTCGAAGGGTAAGTATAATAATATATTATTTTTATTAAATTGGTGCGGTTAATAACACTACTGCGGCCATACAGGCCTATTATATTCGTCACACAAGTTTCGAAGGGAGGGTAGTGGGTAGCTCCTCTATGGAAATACCTTTTTCTATCGCAAAGCAGTAGGTGATGTTCGAATTGCTGTTTCGGTTCGAATTCTAGTAAAATTAAAGTACTAACCGTTTACGTGTAAAATTCACAGCACATAGATTATTCACAGATATTGTACTTCAACACAAAATAAGCTTGTAGCGCTTATCTATACTAATATTATAAACCGAGAAGATTCGTATTTTTGTTTATTACGAATAAACTAAAAAACTATGGTCCGATTTCAAAAATGTTTCACCATTAGAATGCTATATTATCTCTGAGTAAGGCTATATTTATTACTAGCGACCCGCCCCGGCTTGGCGCGGGTGCTTAAGTTTTCATTGCACTCGTGCGAAGCTAAGACAAATCGGCTAGTAGTAAAATATATTGATAGTCAGTAAAACGCAGACGTGAAAGGTTAAAGACGCTTTATTGAACTATTTCAACATGACATAACATGACGACCATAACACTAGCTCTGCTTAACTTTGGGCTAGATATTGCTGTGTGGGTTGTCCAGCATTATTTATTTATTTGTATTTGTGGTTAATAAAGTATTTGTATTTTATTTATTTATTTATTAATTCTTACTTATTTATTTATTTATTTTATTTATTTATTAATACACATAATAATTATGATAACTGGTTACAGACGTATCCGCTGGTGATACCGCCTCAATATTAGATACAATGCGTCGGGCAATGGACGTTTCAATGTACGCAGACAACGACGGAGACACAATCTCATGGTCTGAAGCATTCTACTTGGCTACTTTGGGAGGCGCGAAAGGTAATAACTAAATTTTATTTGAACTCAAATTGATAGCAAATAGCTTAACAAGAATAGGTTATATATTTTAACAAATAAAAAAAAAATTACAGATAGATTAATTAGTTGTTGACAGACTTTTTTTTATGTCAGCAAGTGGCAGGACAATCAAGGCGCCCACCTGATGTTAAGCACAGCCTTGTTGTAAATAGACAAAATACCTGATATACGATCTACTTTAAAGACTAATAGCGCCATCTGTACCTACTGGCAGTGTTGTTAATGAATATTTTTTTTTGTTTATTTGAGAAACCAACGGCGATTTACAATGTATGTACTTAAATAGATTATTAATCCTAGTTAAGTTACTAAACGTAAGGCTAATAATAGGTTTCTACATTTGTCTGAAGTAAGCAAAGTTGTTGGGAACAAAATATTTGCAAGTTATTATATAACTACATTTTTAATTACGATCAGTGAGGGACAATACATAGATATTGAATAAAAAATATCCCTAAGTACGAGTAGTAAGGTAAGTATCATAGATTCATGGACATGATGCTTATTGTATATTGAGTGTGTGGGTAGGTGTAAGTAGTAATAGTGAGTGTCTGTGAACTGACCTTCGGAGATGCAAACTGCACACTACATCAACCATTATGTTTGTGAGCCTTTAGACAAGACAATCAGAAATACCTAATCACGCTATTACCTCACGAATCACGAATAAATCAGTTGTTTCAGTCAGTTCATGACAAACAGTCGTTTTATTTTAAGCCTGACTATTACAGATGCAGTGCCACCCAAAGCTTAAAGCGTAAGTGTTTGCGTGGCACTGAACTGCGCTTATCATCCCGAGACATTGTTGTTGTCTCTTTCGCCCAGTAATTTCACTTGCTACAGTGCCCTTCAGACCTAAACACGGTAATGCTTGCATACTACTGCTTGGAGGTAGAATAATACTAATAAAGATATACCGTGGCGTACGTGTGGCGTAGGCCGTTTCGCAGGGCTATAAATTATGTAATTTATAGTTCAATTTCACTGTTTTTTTTTTAACTGGCAAATTTTGTTTGAATTTTTTCGGCTTTGACAAGTTGCTGATTGAAAAATTGCATCAGTTGCGAAATAGCCCGCTGATGTCTGTACATGCAAAAAAACTAATGCGCGTATCCTCCAGCGAGCAGTTTGAGTTCTGAGTTCTTGATTTGGATCTCTTCGGTCTATACCGGACTATACCTGAAATAAATGAGTTAATAATAATAATAACAAACGGCTAATTTCACGATGGCCGAGATCGGTCGAGGTTACTACATAGCTCTGTCTGACCAAGCTTGTTGGCGCGGATTTTTATTTCCCTATTATTTTTTAGTATTAAATCTGGATGACAAAATTGGTAGTTTTGAGATCGGCAAGGAGTTGGACTTGCTGCTCGTGGACGTGTACGCGGCGGGCGGGGCGATAACGCGCTACCCCGCGCCGACCCCGACCCCGACCCCGACCCCGACCCCGACCCCGACCCCGACCGACCACGCGAAAGACTTACTGCAGAGGTTCATCTACGCCGGAGACGACAGGAATATCATACAAGTGTACGTGAAAGGAGAGAAGGTAAAGGCTGTAAGGTGAAAGACTACAATTTCACAATTCTACTATACTTACAGAGCAAATAGCTGTTCTTACACAGAATTTTTCAATAATGAAGCTAACCCTTTGCATTTCTCCCGCATAAATTCATTATAATTTTTAGGAAATTAATTGATTATATTATTATATACTTGTATATATTTTATATATTATGTAAATCTAGTAGATAATTCGGATGGATTAAATAAAACTGATTATAAATATGTTAAACTTTTATTTTCGTGTCATCTTTTATAATTTGTGTAGAAAATGTGCAAATAACGCGATATAATAATAAACTGAACTTATTGAAATACAAGCACAATAATATGTACTACCTAATAAAGGAATTACAATGAATTCCGAAACATACATAATACTCATACTTAGCAAAAACAAGGTCTTAAATTCAAATTATCTTTTATTGGACATTGAAGCCTCAGTTACCTATCTGCAAAGATCTACTACAACTAAAACTGGGTTGTTCAATACTTACATCGGTGGAATGGTATTAACCCGTGGCCATATTGCTTCAGCCCTAATTGGGCCCCGGGAGATTTTATAAGTATCTAAATATTGTATTCGAGATAATAATAAAATAAATTACAATTATAGTATATGAACAGTCTTATAAAATCAAAAATATACTATCTAAATCATACAACAAATAATATAAAAAAAATCTTATTATTATATAAGACGCGTTTGAATCATAAAGATAAAAATATAAGCTAAATATGAAACTATAATAATAATATTAGTTATAGTTAATTGGGATTGTTGTTGCTATCACAATATAATAGAATTCAATTCAGCGTTCAGCGAAACAAATTTGTGATGACAAAAACAACGTATTTACCTATTTATATCGAAATCTAACAACCTCACACTTCGATTTACACTACAGTCGATTGAACACAGGAACTTGGACGAACCGATCGAAAATTGCAAGCCAAAACTATTAGCAACTGTAATACTATATTACTTATCTAGCAAATAAAATATAACTTGTTAAGTTTTCTAGTTTAACTAACGAATGCGGGATAATCCATCCCATAATCGAATAAAAATACTTCTATGAACACACTTCAACTAAAATAATAATTATCCTATTAATTGGGGCTAAAGATTCACCTAAAAAAGGGGTTTCAGATATAAGGTACTTGTAACATGGCCACAGAATAGCCGAGCTTCATCATCTGCTTAGTTTAAAACAACATTAATTTTTGAGCTGCCTTTTGACAATAACCACAACACTAACACGTATGTAATCCCAAAAATGTATAATAATTTTATATAAAAATAACGGAACACGCTATTTTCGAATACAAAAACCATGTTTCAACAAAACGACTTGCATTGTAACTTTAACCTAAACAGTCTTAAAAATATTTTCTTACAAACAGTTATATTTATTGTAATGTGCGAAATCCTGTGCATATAAATGAGAATAAATATTTGAAATTATTTCAAACTATTTACAACACTAAACATAACTCTGTGTTGCACAATGGAAGAACATAGTTATGATATTATGTTATACCTAAAATACATGTCAAATGGAACTATATAAGATTCTAACAGGACATTTTTAGAATCAAGAACTAGCACCTAAATTATATTTCAATCAATAAAATATTTTCTTATGTTCTTATGTCAGCAAGTGACAAGACGATCAAGACGCCTGCCTGCTTATTTATTATAATTTACATCATATAATTATCCAAAATGTATAATGGGGGATTTTGTACTACATTGATAATAGACCTGGATTTAAGAGTAATCAAACAATTCCAAAAATTCAATAAGTCATAGGAAACATTGAAGATTAATTCAGTCTTACAGTTTGGACTCATGAAGATTGTAGAGCCGAGCTAAAACTGTTTTATTTGGCATAATTTGGGAATATAGCATTCTAAATCTAATGATTGCAACTGGAAAATTAACAATGGAAGTTCTAAAATGAGGTAGAAAGAAATGCCGGTACAAATGCAGAACCTGTGAAAGAAAGGTAGCTTTCTGTCACAGTATGATTTAATAGGAGTTACCCAACATGTGAAAAATATAAAAGATGATTTGATTATATTTTAAGACCTATCTAAATGTAACATATAGATTCAAGGATATCAATGTATTTCTATAATATATTTAAGTTTATCTATTAATCAGTTTATTTACAGGAATGTTTAGTGGCAATAAATGTAACACATTCAACATTAGCTCTACCACACGAATCATAAGCTTTGTTTGCATGTCGTTGATGTTTTGAAATCGTCTAGTCATCTGTAATTAATTAGTGCTTGTATTTATGTTTCTATTTTATATTCAATGAACATTGAACACTACAGATATACCTGTAGTAATATAATACATACACAATTATGATTAGCAGCAGGAATACCTTATTGATATAAATATTAACATAGAATCAAATTACTTACAACTTTTATAAAAATGTAAAAAAATGCAAATCTTTAATTTTATAGAGAGCAAATTTTTGGAATTTCGTATTTTGTTTTACCAATTTAAAATTAATATACGAATAATGTTAGATGCCACTTTTAGCATCAGATTCTCATGAACGTATCAAAATAAGTTTTGTACCGTAGTATATGCGTTTTGCTTTACCCCATAGTTCGTTGATGCCAGGCGTAGTCGAAATGTTTACCGCGAAATGTGTACGTGCCGTGCTGTCTCGAGATACGAGAAGGTAGTTTTACATTTTCACCTGATAATATGAAATATAAAATCCGGTATGTGCAGATCTTTAGTTCTTATGCGGCACGTATACCTAAAGCGGATAGGCGAAACTAGATCTAACCAAGCGCTTACCGCATCAGGTGTACCGCACTATATTATCTCCATCTTAATAGGCGTAGTTAAAATAATCGACCTCTTGATGCGGCGTATATACACATTTCTTCAGATATCGACCTCCTAATGCGGCGTGTATACCTGCTAGAGATAGGCGCAGTCGAGATGCGCGGCAAGTAAGATGACGAGGATGCAGAGCAATCGGTATCCACCGCATCTTGAGCGTACCGCACACGTTCAGATAGCGACCTCCCGATGCGGCATGTACGCCTGCAGGGGGTAGGCGCAGTCGAGGTGCGCGGCGGGCAGCGGTCAGGCGGTCACTTGACGAGGCTGGAGAGCGAGCGGGATTTCAGTGTCGGAGTGCGCGACACGACACGCGGCGCCGCCGCCGCACACGCGCGCGCGCCGGGACCGACGCCGCGAGCTGCGACGCTCGTTACCTGCGCGGTGAAAACATGTTAGGGATGACTCATAGTAGACTGTGCCCGGTTCGAGCCGAGTGTCGGCCGTAGCACGGTCAACTAATGTTACATTTTGTATGGACACACTCGGAAACAACTGTGTCTTTACAAAATATTGTAATATTGGTTGACCGACGCACGGCTCGTGACCGACACGGCTGTAGCCTTGCTTCGATTGCTTACATCTTTGTTGCAGTTGTGCCCGAGGCTAGCTTTTCGAAGCCAAGCAAGATATTGCTAGTCATTTACTAGCAAGCGCTAATTCTGCTTTATATTTAACAATAATCATGAAGATTACTCGAACAATGCTTGAGAAACTAACTTTGGGTCAACCGAGCACGAACGTTCACATTAGCGGATTCACAGCGTGTTTCTAGCGAAGCAAGTAAATGCCATGTCTTGGCATTCAACTTGCATTTTTTAAGCATTATTTATTTGTAACAGTAATAAAACAATTATTTTTTTAACACACTCCTTGCGTGCTTGTACCATTACTTGTTTATTATTATCACTTCGCTGGTAACACGCTCGCAAATCGCCTGTGGCTGTATGTATGTAACTTACGACACGTGTTTTTCTATCTAATTTCATTAATATATCGAATTAAAGACTCATTTTTCTTTATTTAAAACATTACATTTTTAAATGATATTGCACGTGCCAACAAGTTGCATAGGTTATTATTTACGGACGGTACTAGAACATTTTAAAGGATGTCTTTATGCCAAACGGTGCCAATATAATATCTGTTAAATTACATAAAACAAAGAAGGATCATTCCCATAGCACAAGTTTGGGGCTAGAAATGTGCGTTAAAATGTATTAATATTAATATTATTTAACTCGTCTGCTCAGTGTAGCACAAACCATCCTGTGGTATAAGCTGATAGTATCCGCATAAGTACATTCGTGAGCTGACAGGCGAATGCATTCAGTCATATCCACGTGTTTTTTAGTACAGATCTCGGCTGTTGTAAAGTTAGCCGTTTGTGATGCGCAAAAACAATTTAGTTCGAAAAGCTCCATTGCGCATCAAAACGGCTAACTTCATGACGGCCGAGATCCGCTTACAGTACTAAACACGCCCCGTAAAGGAAGTCCAAATTTTCAATGTTGCCATTACTTGAATAACTTTTGTTTGGTGTTAAATTCGACGTTAATTTCAATCTATATAAGATTCTATTTAGAATTTACCATGGTAAAATGTAATATTTTTGACTAAATGTAACTTCCTTTTAAATGGCGAGTAAACGAATAACAGATATTGGTATCGATTCTGTTGTAACATTTTCTAAACTAAACTAACTAAAATTGTTGCCGTCCAATTAAAATACAAAGGACCGCGATAATTTTAGCTAACTAAGTATAAAAAATGCTACAACAGAATCGACACCATTGTTGGTATTAACTTTTACATACGCTACTAAAATTATCAAGCATTCCATTTAATTCATCGCAAATATTTTAATACATATAAAAAATAATTAAAAACGAATTAAAATGGAACTACTACTGATAATTTAAAGATTAACTTTAATTAAAAAATTAAATCAAAATTATTCCCAACTATATTAGAGAGCAAAATTAAATATAAAACAAACTCTTTAGCAATAAATAAAATCTAAGCTTCATATTACCATTGCTCACCAATATTTAAAAACTAAAAATAATACTTCAATATTATTGGATATTACAAAAAAATGCAACAAAAACAAACTGTATGTGAATGAATTTAGTGGATTTATGAATGCAAATCACAAGACATAAATGGCAATCAAATTTAAACATCCTAAGTTATGAAGTGTATGAATGTGATAATATTATATTATGTACTATTTACTGGTAATATACCATTATCACAATCAGACATATAAATCTCGTGTTTATTAACATGTAGAGCAGTAAATGATACCTTCATTTTGAAGTGGTTGTTGCACAATTAAAATGTTTAAGCATTTTGCAAGTTTCAGACACTGAAGTGTGAATGTACTCATAATCTCATCGTAATATTAGATTGTGTTGTATTGGCGCGCACGTCAGTTATAAACTGGTTTAAAACACTTGATATCCCTCCAAAACCCACTGACTCTAATTAGAGCCAGGAACAACGTAAACTATTGTGCCTACTGGTAAAAAATATTTTTTTTTATTTAAGAAACTGACTTCAGTTTAGCATAGTGATAGATAATGTTATGGAATGTTGAATAGCACTTTATAATATTACTTATTAATGGTAGGAGCATTAATTGTTTTCATGACAAATCTCACAGAATCCTTCCGCAGCACCCATTTCTTTACTAAAGTTCAATGTTTTCAATCTTATATCAAGCTTAATTTCTGTATGAGTTCAGTACTTTTATTTGTAGAATTCTTTATTTTTAAATTAACCTTCGTCTGCCACGGACCCAGATTAGACAGACTAGATTTTCATTGTATCTAGTCTTGATACTAGAACACCCGTGGGAAACCAGAATTTAGTAAGTTAAATAATACTGACCTAACTAAATAGTGTTATTTGAGATTGAACACTCAACTAGACTTCCCAAGCTATTGATATATAATATAAAATATAAAACTCTTGAATACACCAACTTTCCGTTATATAATAAAATAAAAATATAAAGCAGCTAACAATTACCACCACTACGTCCTCTAATTTCTAGATCTATAAGAAAAAGAGACATAAATACACTTAATAAATTTAAAAATCAATTGTCGATAAATATTTACAATAAAAGATGAAAGATGAATGCATAACAACGAGCTAAACATAGACATGCTACGTATCGTGCTGTGATTGGTACAACGAAGGACCATGCGACACCAATAGCGTGAAGCGAGCCCCATAAATACCGTGGTGTGAGTATAAGCTTCGAAGACTTTGCTCTCAGTACATTGAATTTTACTGTTTTGACTTGTTACTTTTATTTTATCGGTAGCTAGTGAGAGGTGATTTCACCCATCACAGCCAATACAACAAAAAGTCTGCAACCCCGGCATTCTAGGGGTTACATTTTTGTACCAATGTTGGATCGGGAAACGATTTCATTTAAGTAATTTGATTTCTAAACTGAACGCTAACTCTTTCAAGTTAAAAACATGCGAACAAACGAGAGCAAAGCCTCCGAACGGCGCCGGTTAGTCCTCCGCACCGAAGCGAATCCACACAGACACAGTACCGGTGCGCGTCAAAACAAAAACTCTAGGCACGCCACGAGCACGTAGAGCGCAGTGCTCTCGCTCGCCCGCGCCTCGGCCGCGCACGAGGCTCGGGGCGGGGGGCGGGGCGGCGGGGGGGGCGTACCGGCGCGGGCGCGCGCCGCGTCCAGCGACGCCGCGGGCTGCAGGAACCACTCGGAGCGCGTGCGCATGCGCGCCCGCTGCCGCTCGTGCACCTACGCACCGCCACACGTCACGCGATGTCTCTTTCTTACTTGCCAAATCACGTGTCGATGTCTCTGTCTATTGCTTGGCTATGGGTACATATTTTTTTACTATTGCTTACCTAGATCATCACTTCGCATAACGTAATACCGTCTGTTTAAACTTTTAGTGTTATTTTTTTATTGATCAAGATGTATAATTAAGTTTTTCCATTCGTTCGTTCACTCATCCATTCATTAGCAAGAGGCATTAATTAAATACAAGTCTCTTAAGACCGATTAGACCAACTTCTATAAGTGTTTAACTTTAATAAGATTTTATTGGATGCATGTAAAACCGAACATAGCTGCACGCATACAATATAAGCATATCTATTTTTTATATCAGGTCAAAATTAAGACACTCTATACTAGTTTCGAGCCTCTCGAAAAGAACACCTAAACACAATGATTATTTTCGTGGGTTGTTATTGAGATCAACATAAACAATTTAAGCTTAGAAAGTTATCTTATGTAATTGATGATATTGTTAAAACTACCCACCAATGTTATTAGAAACAGTTAATAAGTTAACATGAAACAAGAATGTTAGTTCATTAGTAGCTACATTTTCTACTATTAGTTACTAGAACAACGGGAAATCTACTGCATACATATTACATATCCTTAAGATAAAATACAACCATTACTAAAAACATTTATCCAAAAATTATGTCTTTACCTACTGACCTACTCCTACGTTTATTTTAAACATTTATATTCAACAATTCATAAAGTTACATAACCTGACTCAGGATGAATTAATCCTGTATACATTTACAATCGTATAACGTAGCCTAAGGCATCAAAAATTGCACTCAATCGTGCTACTACAAGCTTCAGGTCGGATCAAACACTGCATGTGATTAAGAACACTTATAAAGCAGCTTTTCTGACCAAGTCCAGTAAATATAATGTACCCATTCCCTCCCTTGAATGTAGACTGGTGTCCCAGCAGTGGGCAAATTTGAAGTGGTCATGATCGATTAGTAACAAGACCTTTTCAAAAGCTTAACTTTGTACTGCCTTGGTAAGAAATGCGCTAGATCAATATAGTATTGTGTTGAACAAATGTAATCTCTTGTTGTCCTAGTTAAGAGACTTGAGCAAGACACTCGAAAGGAAAGACAAAACTAAAAGAGAAGCCACAGGATGCCCTAACTATGTTTGAAGGGTCACATTGCGAAACGTTCGCCATGCATTTGTTATCAAACGGGCCACTGGCAAAAAATACGAAGGTTTTTGATGACTTCAGTAGTCAATTTAAAATTTTAGATCAAAACAAGACGCGCCCATTTTTTCGCGTACACGTTTACACACACGTGCAATAAAACACGCGTGATTTGTCAATGGCTCGCGTTTTAACATAGACAAAGAGATGTGTTTTCTACAGGTGATAAAGGAACATGTTCACCATTTCTTTAAAAATCCCTTTGAGCGCTAGAATTTGAACAATAAATTTATTTTATATTAGTTCAGTGTGCCCGTTTACCAGTTAATTTATTGTCTGTGGGTATAATATGTACAACATAATTTGGAAAAGAAGTATTTGTTTTTAGTTAAACTACCCGAACCCAATATTCACAATAGGTCAGCAAGAAATTAGAGAATTTTAAATAACACCAGATCGCAATCTACAGCCAATTGTGTTTTAGATAAAGGGGTTTATAAGAAAGAATTCAAACCAATGATCTGTTTGAACAAGGCCACATACACACACAATAACTGAAAGAGCTGTCTGTTGTTCTGTTTCATTGTTTTGATATACAAAATAATGAGACAGCGACAGCGCAATGTTTTATCAGTTACTGCTTGTATGTAACCTAATTAAAAACTACCTTAACCCAATACTTAGACACCGTTTCATGAAAACCTTGCGCTAGTTCTAAACGGCATTTAAATCTAGTATGATGTCTCTGTCCTATTCTATTTGATAAAAAGAGATTCTAAACGGCATTTAAATCTAGTATGATGTCTCTGTCCTATTCTATTTGATAAAAAGAGAGTGAGACAACTAGATACTCCGGGCAGTATCCACCTAAGCGAAGCTTGTGTGTCTAATAAACTAATGGTATCTTGTCTCTTGCATCACGTCATTTCTGCGCGGTTTTATTGATCGATTTTACACAGTTAATGTGGCATTTAACTCGACATTATTTGCTGCTATATTTGAGTTGTTTTGTCAATACAAAGTCAACTTTGAATAACTTACAGTTTTCATTTTTTTACTGTCGTAATAAAGCATATATTTTAGCAAATACGCCAAGCAAAGTTATTAGTGCTGTTTGATGATCTGCCTAACACTTTTATTTGTAGTGAATACGACCACCCGAGTGCGGCAAACCTAAACCGCAATTAGAACTAGCGTAACATTTTCACGAACGGTAGCCTAAGTTACATTATTTGGTTGACAATCGTATCGCAAAGGCATCGTCCAATTGACAATTTGATTTTATATTATTTTTTATTTATTTTATTTATTTATTTATATTTTACAGCACCTTTTTAGTGATTAAAATCAATTACCTAAACTCCGTACAAATTTACAGCTAGTCGATATTTTAAGACGGTCATTAGGATGATCTATCAAACAAATGTCATGATTTAATTTTTCAAGACCCTTTTTGTTCCACTCTCCATCTTGGTTTTGCGAAATAAGCATGACAGACATTGGTAGAAATGTGACAAATAAGCCACAGATGCCATAAATGAAAAAGTGAAGTGAAGAAATTCATCAATCATGTCTGTTAGTTAGAATTTTTGAGAACACCTTTTAAAAAGGTTGAAATTAAAATATTTTATTTTTCCTTAACCGATTTCAATCATCACATTGCACGGCAGATTAGCCGTATGTCATACCTACGAATCTATAAGCGTATAAAGGCCGCTTTACGATACGATTTTCGAACGATTATATTCCTGCTTATGTCATTAGACCTGGGAGGCAATACTGCTAATACAATTACAGCTAAATTAAAATTGCATTGTAGACTTTTGACACTTTATGCTGAATGTGTCAAAATCATCATCATGACAGCCTTCTAATATTCCCACTGCTGGGACACTAGCCTACTCTTGATCGAGAGCAAGGTGGATGAATGTCAAAATACGATCATGCAATTGTAATTTTGCTGTCATTTATCTTAGTACCATTGCCTCATTATTATGAGCCCTTACAGTAACGCTAAGTCCGGACTGCTTTCACAAAACAGCCTAACATGCGCTGCAATAAGATTCCATAACAGCTCAGGTGGGTAACCACGAGCTCTTATAGCAGTATTGAATAAATGTTAAGACTGAATATTTCAATACTAGTTGACGCGCGCCGTTGAACTCGCGTTATTTTTTTCTCAATTTTTCTTACAACATTTCACGACCGAAATTAGCCAAATCGGTTCATCCGTTCTCAAATTTTAGCGAGACTAACGCACAGCAATTAATTTCTATTTAAAAGATAAAAGAAGAAGTATATTCCTATAAAAGCTGGTTACCCCATACAATGAACAAGTCTAATGTCTACTAAGTTCAAAGAGACAGTTGCAAGTAATACGAGAGATGGCAATAGAGGCTCACCTGGGGCAGGTAGGAGAGGCTCTTGGTGCTCTCGGCGTACTTGTTGATAGCGCGCAGCTCTTCCAGAGTCATGTGCGGGCTGGAGTTGCTTCGTGATGACTGCGATGATGAGCTCACTGACACCTGGATATACATTATAATATATTTAACAAATACTTAGTTAGTTCGTGTGAGTCAGTGGCCAACTCTGGTGAACAGTTAAATGGGTGTGTCTGTCAAGAGTCTAAAGGTGATTTTTCGTTTTATTTTTAGACCTTTGATTGAAATAACACTCTATCGTTTCAAAATGATCTGTGAGATACGATTGAAAAAAGGGATTTTGACTTTGAAGTTGTTCGTGGGATGACTATATACGTATTTTTTTTTAATAAGACAGACATAATTTCTTATTTATACCACTAAAGTGGCAACCAAGCGTACGGCCCACTTGATGGTAAGCGGTTACCTTAACCTATGTACTCTTGCAACATTATAAACCGACATACTTCATTAATTTGATAGTCACAATAGTAATACCTTGAAGACGCTCTCCTCTAGCGATATGGAGAGGCGGGTGCAGGAGTCGAGCAGGCTGTGCTCGGGGATGATGCCCAGCCCGAGCACGCCGCCCGCGCCCCCGCCCACCACGCCCATCAGCGCCGGCATGGACTGGCATTCCTCGGACTTCGATAACCCTGCAATATTATACACATTCATTTTATTAAAGGTTTTCCAACAGCGGTACTAAAGTTCGTATGAGTAAGTGGCCAACTCTGGTGACAGAGATTTTAGGCCGCCCGAAGGCCTGTCAAGGTTTAACTTCTTTGAAAAAGCCGGGAGCGCTCAGCGGTACTAAAATATACTTACACAAAAGTATGTATGAAATAATAAATATAGAACAAAAAACCAGCTCTTCAAACTAAAAAATGTTTAGTTATTAAGATGTTTTTTTATGATTTATTCAAAAAGTACTAAACCAATTTCGATAAAATTGATTATGGGACCACCTCAAAGGTATTAACTATCAAACAAAAAAAGAATCATAAAAATCAATTCATAATTGGCAGAGAAATCGTGTAACAAACATACAAAAAAACATACAGTCGAATTGTTAACGGAAGGTGTTTTATGTCAAAATTAAGAAAACACAAGTTTTATATTTTCAATTTTATGAAAGACATACATAATATGAAAGACACATTAGTTAACAGAGATATAGAGTACGTTTATGAGTAAGGTCTGTCATCATCATCTACAGCCCGACTTCACCCACAGCTGGGTTTGGTTTGTGACATCTAATTCACTCTTTCAGTGTATCACTATCTAAATAATTCAACAAATCGTGTGAATGAATTTTTAACGAAATTGACTAAGATATGTAATAGTAAACTACATGTAAATAATGGATCAGTATGATATTATATGATTATGTTCTAAATGGAAAACAAATTAAGATACTTTTCAAATACCTACAAACTGTGTTTCTATTACAAATTAGAGTTTATTTTAGTTCACCTTGTCCCAAATTAGTGTGCGCCATTAGTTTTATAATTAGGCTAGATTCGACCAAATTCGTCAAATACACCATTCGCAGAATAAATTGCTATTCTGCTATAGTGCCATACAAGTTGGGCCGAATCCCGTTTACTGTACTTTAATTTGGCTATCAACAGTGCTACCTCAGACCTTTACCGATAACGCTACTCATCAACAGTTTTATTCGAATCAATTAATACATGATACCACATTTCGGACTCACCAACTATGATTCTGATACATTCGTCTATTATTATTGAAACTTGGCTGTTAATAACTTATACGATTTTCTTTTCGAAGACCTGTGGAAGACACGTTTATTTTCTGTTGAATGTACGTCCCTGTGTCGACGAGTGAAGTAAAATGCTGTGTTCTAGCGAACGCCGGTCACAGGAAGTCGGTGGATGGTAAAAAGTAAGTAAGTAAATTCGTATGAGTCTGTGGCCAACTCTGGTGTCTCTAAGCCGCCCGAAGGCCTCTGTCATAGCCTAACAACTTTGAAAAAGCCGGGACCGACTGCTTAAGGATGGTGAAAGACTCAAGATTGGTCGATTATGAAAATCATTATAATGATGATGATGATGATGATGATGAAATCAGTGCCACTCGCACGTGTCTCCTGTCAACCAATGCGAGTGGTAAGGCATGTGTTGATAGTGTTTTGTTTACCTTCAAGAGCGAATTTGTTTCCCCAACGGTCGCATTCGCATTGCAGCCATGTCTTTTCTGCTTCCAAAGATAACTGCCCTGTAAAATATAAATATAGTAAGTATGTTACCCATCGAAAGAGCACTGGTGGTCTACTGGTCGTGACCCCGCTTTTCGATCCTAAGGTCGTAGGGACGAACCCGGTCGTCAACCAATGGTTTTTTTCTATTTGAAAAATATATCAATGCCAGTGCTCTCATACGGTGACGGAAAACAACGTTTATTTTTTTTGTTACCAACTAAAAACAGTACATCACCTATTACTAAAAATAAAGAGTAACAAAAATGGCCACCACTCAGCATGTGCTATGACGTGAGGAAACTGGCATGTCCAAGAACTGTCTTTCGAATTTTTAGTTCTTCTTGGATATGCCGGTTTCCTCGCAATGGTTTTCGAGCACTGGAATTGCACGACCGACGCTCCAATTAACTCGGTTCAAGTTAAAACACACAATTAGTTACGAAGGTATTACAGATAACACCCATTTAAACACAGCTCTTTTTACCAAACAGCAAAAAATCGTAAAAACAATGTACGATTGTGACTCAGGTTTTCCCATAACAAAAGACACTCGAATTCCTTGTTTGGTATAACATGAGACGCGCAGACGGCTGCTAAGATTTTCACATAGGATTATCGTTAATAATTGAACTTAATTTGTAGTTGCAGCAATGTGGATGACCCATTAAATATAGCGTTTCAACTAAAATGGATGAGTTGGACCAATTAAATGGTCGTAAGTGAGATCCTGGGCTTATCTGATCTTACAAAACCAAGAAGGATGTGATCAGTTTACATATTTTATATGGGTTGATTATAGTAGGATGGTGTTTGCCACCACAGTCGTATTAAGACGTCGTCAGTTAAGAGTAGTAGAGTTCTCTGTGATAGAGCTCGTCCGGGGAAGGACTACCACCACACCTATTTCTGCCGCCAAGCAGTAATGCTCGCATTGCTGTGTTCCGGTTCGAAGGGTATGGTTTCTGGTGAAATTACTGGCACATGAGGCTTTCGATCGATGCTTCAAGGTACCCGCGAGCGATACCTCTGGTATTGCAAGCTTCCATAGGCTGCGATAAAAAAAAAGTCTTAGTAAATTTTTTTAATAACCTCGGACTACCTAAGTGATGGACGATTCACGGGTCCTCTAACTAACACACGTAAGCGTGACATCAAAAAGATAATCTGTTAGAAACTATCATAGCTTTGCTGTACGGTATAGGTTTATACCGTATAGCATTGTGAAAAGAGCGTTTCATTTCTTCTTATGGTACTGGTACGAGATTGTGGTACGGGAATTATGCATCTCTGCCATCGCAGAGTAGTCACTTACGCGTAGGTCAAGCCTAACCACGCGTGATTGGTACTGTACCGAACGGAACACTATCACTAATACAAATTAACAGCTGGACAATACGCGTGCAAAACGACAGTGTTCTTTAAGCTGGGACTTATCGTCATTGCAATCTGCTTCTATACATAAATTCCAGACAGTTTTCCACCATTATCAAATACATACTAGCATAAGCCTCCTGGTCGCGGTGGTGCCTCGGCGGCGGCGGGTCGCGGAACGAGCAAATCCACTCGTCCCTGACGCGCAGAATGCGGCCGGTCACCCGCGCGTAGTACTCGTAGTTATCGCGCCCGAACAGATCGCCTGCGCTGAACTGTTCTATCATCTGACGCATGATACGTGTCGCCACCTGTGACAGAGACTTAGTTAGCATCAGACTGGAGTGAGAAGCTGCTTGCGGGGCGTGCAACGTTGGTCTCAAGCTCAGTAGTTTGATTGACAGCGTTCACTGTAAACGTGATTAAGGCAAACGCTGCACGCCCCTCATCGCAAAGTACTCGACTACGCATAACGTTGGCCTGGGCTTCCACGTTGCTAGATTTAGCGCTCGTAAACGGGCAAATTTTGTAGCAATTTCTAGTTCTAGTTCGGCTATTATGTAGCAAATCAACCAATTTGTAGCAGCAATTTTAGTCGTTTCTTGCTGAAACATCTTCATAATGACTACGTTTCTGTTTCAGCAAAATGTAATTTCTATAGCCCGATTACGAACCCTTTTACCTAGATGTACAATTCGTGAGCAAGCTAAAACTTAGGATAGGATTCTACGGAATAATTTATGTACTACTATTGAAGCAAGGCAAACCATTTCATTCTATATCTAAGGAATGTACTAGTTGGAGTACAGTACACTATAGTGAGAATATTATTAGCAGTTTCGGCAATATAGATTAAGCTTACATTAGTCAGCAAGGCGGAAGTGAGTAACCGAATAAATTCATGAATCAAGCTCTTATCAGTAAGACTCAAGTGCTGACGCGCTGCCACAGTTAATTGTCACCGGCAGTCTTTTGTTAATATGAATTTGTGAGGCAAGAGATAAGCATAGAGATATTTCTATGACGGTTTTAAACCTTGTTCAGATCAAAGCGAAATAGCGCGGAGCGGTATCGTTTGGCTTTAGTTCCGTAAACCAAACCAGCAACACAAGTTTAGCTTGGGAAAGCGATATTCGCGTAGATCTGAATGAAACTTTAAACTTAAACGAAGAGAAGAGACGAAGGTTATTTCTAAGAAAGACTGTCAGGGTATGTGCTTGCTTAGTGATAATTCTACGGTGTAATAAAGTAGCAAAGGTTGCCTACGCTATGAGTCATACCATATTTAACAAACTACATTAAAGTACTATCGGAATATTACCTAAAAGTATTTTAGTGGTAATCCCATCGGTAGCTGATGTTATAGTTCTCTCGGTGGATCTAGGCTTCCGTGAAGTTAGCCGTTTGTGATGCGCAAAAACAATTTAGTTAGAAAAAGCTCCATTGCGCATCGAAACGGCTAACTTCACGGAAGCCTAGATCCGCCGGGAGAACTATAACTGTGTCGCATTTTAAATTCTATGGTCCTACAAGAAGTTAATCAGACACTAATTGGCACAATGTCATGTGAACAATTTATTGAAGTGTCTTTTTTATTTAATAAAGGATGGGTTGCAAGCTCATCACATATTTTAGGAATACGAACTGAAAGTTGTAATTGAATTTATAACAATAAACTCGAAAGACATTGCATTTAATTTTATAGACAGACCGTGAATTATGACCCAATAACTCTCGCTCGAGAGTAGACCGGTGAAATTACTGGCACATGAGGCTTTCGATCTTAGCCTCAAGGTGGCAACCCGCGAGTGATACCTCTGGTATTGCAAGCGTCCATAGGCTGCGGTAACCATCTTGTGGGCCGTACGCTTGGTTGCCACTTCAGTTGTATAGAAAAAAAAGACCTTAAGGAACATTAGAAGGCGGTTCACGATGATAATGCTTCTTAGCAATTGACACAACAAGTCCTACTGCAATACCTAATTTAGACAAGGCTAAACAAATTTGGGTTAGTCAACGTTTCTCACCATATAAATAGACAGACAAACTACTCGAAGGTCTGATCGTAATTGAGATAAAACAGCCAAATTTCTAGCCTTACAAAAAGCAAGTTTGAAATCAGTAGTAGACTAGGTTCTTTTGATAGTGAAAAGATGTATCTACAAAGCTACACGAGCACATAACTTTAAGAAGAGTTATATAAGTAGAGTTTGTGCGGTTCTAATAATATTTTTATCTAAACATGTATTTTGTTGGGAATGGTGCCAAAGCATGCGATTTAGCTACGTAATTTAAACTTAAACCTCTAACTGACTGACTGAGGAGTCTAAGGTGCTAGAACTAACTGATAACATTTGCTATAATACTGCATCCAAAATTTTCGAACGAATCGTCACTAGAACGATAACACAATTGGTAGTGTGTTACCGGCTCTAGAGACAGACAGTTCGAAACGAACACGCATAAGAAAATTTTGTATCGCTATGTAAGTAAATATGGGACAAAAGCTATGAAAAATCAAAGAGAAGTAGATTTATATTTGCTCATATTTATACTTACGCTGACTTCAGCCTTTTGCCGCATGTTTGAGACAATTTTAGTGAACATAATTTATATAAAGCTATATACAAACTAAGGCGGTGTTTCTTAGATCTATTGTAAAGTCGGCGTTATTACTTGATGCATTAAAAGAGAGAAAAACAACTTATTTTTTTAAAAACTTACTGTACGTATGGATATGGAGTTTAAAAAAAAATCTGTTTATTTTTTTAGACTCATTGACTTTTTAACTCATAATTGTGATTACTTACTCACTACAGGCTGAGAGGGTAGTTAGTAAGTAAGCAAAATATTTAATACTTACAAAATAGTAGGTACAATAAAAAATCCTCAATATTTACAAAATGTGGTTAGCACAGCGGTTCTAGAAGATAATTTAAATTTAACTTCGCTTATTATCTGATAACTCCGATAAGGCAGCACTATTAGAAATCTCACTTACAGTGAACTGATAACGGCTGCGTTTATTGACTTTTGATGATAAGGTTATTTCTTCGCAATCCCATTACATCACAAATAATATATTTCTTAGAAAAATGTTCTATTGTTTCGCCACTTTTATTTTAATTAACCAGACATTCTAATAAAATAGGGGGAAAGTCGATAAAAAATACCAAGCGAGTGTCTTTAGTTGTCATTCTTGTCAATAAACAAAAACAATGATAGATTTGAAGGACACTTAGCTAAGCAGAGGTTTAAAGTTTATGAATAAGGCCCAAAGTTTTCAAACAATTACAGATTTTGCTCCATGCATGTTACATATAACATCTATAGAAGAACACCAATGTAACAAAATTTATTAGAAAACAAATCAAGTGATAACGCCAACCACGTCTGTCATACTCATCATTAGTGCAATATCTATGAAACTGATATTTCAGTTCCAAAACGTATCACATTTTTACAAAACATTGAACAGATGTTTGAATAATTTAGATGATCTACTCTTACAAAAAAAGTAAGTTCGAGTCTCTGGTGATTGAGTTTTTAAATTGCTTAATAATCTCCGTCATGGCTTAACGACTGTTATAGCCGGCACTGACTTAAGCCCTTCGAGGCACGAAAGTACTCAGATACGCCATTGGCGGTTACCCATACAAATAACGTTTTGGAAAATGCTTCATTTTTATTGCATCTTAAATTCAAATTTTAAATGTTTTGCACATCGACGATTGCTAATAGATTATCATGGTTACGATCTCTATTCTTCCTATTCTTTCTATGATTGCCACACTCTGAACTTACATTTGCAGTCTATTCAGTAAGAGGAGAGTCGTTTGGTTGACCTTTATTATCATTGACACAAAAAACAAAATGCAAAAATTCACTTCGCGACTCTTGTCTTATTGAACTAATGATTTGGTGAGTGAATAGTAGTAGCTGCGGGCCGCATCGCGTTTCCATTTCGATACACAATCAATCGTTATAGTAAAGCTCACGGAAATTGAACAAATGTTTTATCTGTTCCGTGTAAAAAACAAATCGTTTAGACATGCATTGAACTTTGAAATCAATGACCGTAACTATTTTAGGTCAACAGCGAACGGTTGAAAATAATCAATTACATTTTGATGTCTGTTACTTTAGTCAGTGAATTAATTTAGTGGACTCTAAAATGCACTGAAGAATTTGCATGGAATCAGTCAGTAAATATTAAATTTTTTATTCCATTCCCTATAGCGTATTCATAAATTATGGCTATCGATGTCACCTGAGAATGATTAAAATTCTCATCACATGTCATAAAACGCATAATTTGCGCTACATTGTTATGATGAGTCAAACACAGAAACATACAGTAATTAAACTGGTCGCCAAAAGTAGTTGAGCAACACAAATATCAAAAACCTCTTTACACCAATTCAAATTCTCCTGAACACTACGCACCTTGTGTGACATTGTTATTTATATAATGAAGAAAGTCACTGAACTACTTTAAATAGCGACTAATATCATTACAGAATAAAAACATAGTTCAAAACAAAAGTTACCTACATTCGTACGGGTTTATAATCATCGTTTCTAGTGCATGAAATCAAAGTGGAAATGCGTCGCTTTACTCGCCTGGCCGATGCACGGCTCATTTAATCATACCTAGCCTATTAGACTGGAAGACAGTGGAGATTTCGTAACGTCATCTTGTTGTTAGTTTTAAGTAGACTCTAGTGACTTTGATAACTGATAATCCTTTAGAACATGCTAAAGGATTGTCAGTTATCAGTACTTGTTATTGTCATACAGCTCCTTTTCTAAATGCGAAACACAACAGACAGAATGGCAGTGTAATTGCTACTATTATAACACTGCATTAGTGTGTTATACCAAGTAATAGAACCATTTTATTATAATAGTAATATTATATACATAACTTAACTGCCCAATCCACCCTAATGTTATCACTATAATGTGAAGAAACCACCACTTGCTTCCGAAGGGAACCTATGACAGATGATGTGTGGAAACTGACCTTGAATCTCTGCACGTCCTCCATTGTGGCAGTTTTGCCGTCCGACACGCAAGAGTGGAAGAAGGATGGAGCAACTGACACGCCCAGGGCTTCAGATGTCATACCTGTACCTGGAAGTAGACTTTGTTTTAGTAAACCGAACCAGGATTCTAGATCTTAAACAAGTACACAACACAAAAGAAATGGACCTATCCTCTGTGTCAATCGGAACGCGCCTTGATGCAGGGTCTTAAAATTGAGCCGAAACATTGTCGGTGCTTACACTGCATTGACATAGGTAATATACTGGTCATGTGTATATTTATCTGCCGAAAAGCCACGAAACATCACAATGGGAACTTATTACCCAACAAAAATACTAAAATTCATAATTGAATATTCTATATTAAATGTAGCATGCCAAAATACGTAATAGAAGCAAATTGAGCGACGAGTCTAATTTTTCTGTCCTAAAAAAACTAATTAACAACCTCGATTAAAACTAGTTTTAATTATCTATCAGTTGTTTTCCTTCAGACTGAAAGTGAATTACAAAAACAGACTTTTCTGTTTTAGTCCACGCAACGTAATAGATTTACATTAAGAATGCGGTAGCAAAATTATCAATTGATGAATTCAAACCATAATTGCACGTAAATGTAAGAAACACTATCAAATATCAAGAGTTTTTGTTGCTAAATTAAAAAAACTTAATACCAAGTAAAAAATATGGATATTCTGTACCCTTAGTTATTCATCAGTTCCAATACAGAATGAAAAGCACCCAAGGAGCGCAACGTATTGTCGTCACTGTCGCTCGGTACATTTTGTCTTTTGTATTCCACTTTAGTTTACGACAATGCAATGATTGACGTACACAAGCTCTGAAGACTATTATAACATATGCGAACCTTTTACGTTCTCACAATCGCAACGCGACGTATTCGTCGTTGACTACGGCGATTCGATATCATCCCTACATAGTGAACGGAAATGTCGACATGTCTGCCAATAAGACGGATATGAGGCGAATCGTAGCATTTAATCGACTGCTTAATGTGAGGCGCTCTTTGATGACATCCGCTAAATGCATTTCAAACCTTATTTATTTCAGCTTCGGTTTTAAACCAATTATTATATTGCTTGCTAACCTTAAACGAGTAAGTATAGCATTATTTAGTAATGTTATTACTATTAGTAACACAAATATTAGTGGTTAAATCGTGAACTTGTCATTATCATAACGCCTGTTGTTGTTCACTGTTGGGTTACTAGCTACTTTTGTCGAATGAGTGTGATTGGGAGAACCCAGTCTACCACGTGAATCGCAAATTGCTGTTTTTCTTCACTATGCTTTCCTTCATTGGGAACGATTTTTTTAAAATACATAGTTAAATCCATTGCTGCACTAGGTACTAGTTTCGAACTCATGACCTTAGGATTGGAAGGCAAGGTCGCTACCATCAGTGTGTGAGCTGTAATAGTAAAATAAAAGTAATGAAACACCTAGAAGGAATAATGACTAACATCTAAGCTCAACTAAGATCAAGTTCACTGAGAAATGCAATTTAGTAATGACAGGATACAAAGCCTTATATAGCTTGAACTAACCTGTGCACAGCAAAAACCATTTCCATAAGACAACTTTTACTACGTTCTATGGAATTCAAAACATGTTGCCTACTGCGTCAAGGATTGTCGATTTCTCTAAGATAATTACGGGAATCGAAGCCTTGATTTTAGTATGATAAAAACATATTTTACAACCACAATTTCTAGGAAACCATTTTTAGAGTAAGCATTTTTAAGCCCCAAAAGTCACAAAAAGAATTATAGGCTTGCATGACCTTTTTAAAACCATAAACCTAAGCCGCAGGCGCCTGACTAGCACAGAAGGCGTAAATAAAGTATACCAACCAACAACTCCAAAAGTTAATAAGTTAGTATTTTACAAAATATAATAATTATTAATTTCTATGTTGTACAGAATAAAAAAAAAACAACCAAACCAAACAAATCATTTTAAATTTGACACTGTAGTCTCATACAACCATATCTAACCAAAAATAATTAGTCTAATTGCGCGAATGACACGCAAGCTTGCGTGGGCGGCACCGCGCCGAGACGGCGTGATGCAATGTGTTACATACATTAACCGTGCGATTATTAATCTGTAGGCTTCTTTGTTTTTTATTGAGTTTATGATACGTAGAGTTAGAGTTGACTTCCTAGAACCGCGTAATGAAGGAAAAGAAGACAGACAGAATACTTTTGTAGGTATGTAAATAACTTTGCAATAATTGTCACAGGAATGTGTTGTTCTCAGTAGAGATGGACACAATCGGCAGAACACAATGTCGGGAAGCGCTCATTACAATACATCGAAATGATTGACAAAATCACAAACAATTTCTGTTGTTATAGTGACTGGTTTCGGTAATAATCGAGAATGTTTTACGGACAACGACGAAGAACATCCTTTCACCCATTAGCACACGCATTGTAAATGCACTCGTTAATGCCATTAGACGTCAAGTTAAACGGGGCATGTGTGCATCAGATACTTATGGTAATCAGGAGCACATGTTCAAGACAAATAAGGCTAGCCCTAAGAAATGTGGGAAATCAAATGACGTCACAATCGACGATGAATCTTGTAAGAATGTTAGTCATTTACATGATTTATTTGTATCGTAATCTGCTTGTATTTCTAAGCTTTGATAAAGACGGAATTCGACCGTGCTGTAAGCTGTGTGTATAACGGCATGTGTAAACATTCTGACTGAGGAAACTGGCATTTCAAAGAAAATGATTCGATGCGCTCTGACAATGTTATTAAGACCTGCTAAATTTTATTCATGCCTTGCTTGATGTCCCGGAAATCGTGTACCTAATAACAATAATAACAAATCGTGTACACTATAAATATTATATAAATTGCTGGTTGTGCCAATTTAATAAAATATAAATAACAGGATGTATTTTCAAACGATAATGGAAAAAAGCTCTGTAAAATGTAAATGTTTTGTTTGGCTGCTTGCTACTGCAAAATCGAATCAAATTTTCTACTGAAAGTATCTATATTTCACGAAGAACCCAGTGACTTACCTGCTTTGTCAGCATTTGACGCCATCACCCTGAAAGTGCCAAACAGCAACACAAGCAGCCTTTGTGTACAGACCGGCAGCGCCATTAGTATTCTGGGGACAAATACTGTTGTCAGGAAACATGATTGGGCAATTTTTATATATTCAGTATTTAATAGTGGCACCGGTGGTCTAGTGGTAGTGACCCTCGTCTTCCGATCCTAAGGTCGTGGGTTCAAACCCGGTCGTGCACCAATGGATTTTTCTGTTCAAAAAATTTATGTGCGCAATGCCAGTGCTCTCATACGGTGAAGGAAAACATCGTGAGGAAACCGGCATGTCCAAGAACTAAAAATTCAAGACATGTGCCATCCGCCAATCCGCATGGGGTCCGCGTGGTGGATTAAGACCCAATCACTCTCGCCTGAGAGTAGGCCGGTGTCCCAGCAGTGGAAACATTAGAAGACTGGCATGATGATGATTTAATAGTTTAGAGTTTTGAGCATCGTCACAGAACAAATATTAGTACCACTCCCTACCTCCCACCGGTTTTATTTACCCCACCCTGTTCGCGAGTTTGCCGGCACCACACGGCACCTTTCGCCAGCACTGAAGCTTAAGGCTAGTAAGCACGCGTTTATTTTGATTATGTGTAGGTCCAAGCGCGTGCATGCCAGAGCGAGCGAATATGTGCTATCTCGCTCTTGCTATAATTGGGTGGGGACAACCATGACACTCACGCATACAACAGCACTGTTTACGTACACAAACTATGCGTGTGGTGATTGCGATGTGTTTGCTTCATACATTTTATTGAGTGTCCGGGGTGTGGCATCGTGTCGGAAATAATGATGCCTTATTATCCCTTACGGTTATCGGAATCCGCAAACACTTTGACCCGACAGGCT
The DNA here is from genome assembly GCA_951394395.1 of Colostygia pectinataria. NCBI lineage: Eukaryota > Metazoa > Arthropoda > Insecta > Lepidoptera > Geometridae > Colostygia > Colostygia pectinataria. The sequence continues at coordinate 4,602,681 of OX596368.1, read as the reverse complement.
TACTGCGACAGCCATAAAGCTGCCGATGATTGTCACTTTGCAGTCAGTCAAGTCAGTAACATAAGAGTTTTATATTATAAGTTAATAACGTTTAGTAAAGTTTTGAGCGTGAAGGTACTTTTGATCCAAAACTTACTTCGAGCATATGGTTGTATAGCTGATAATCATAAGTGGAATATTGACTGAATCTAGCAATTTTTTCTGGAAACTCTCGTTTCGACCACGAAAGTATCTCTGTGACTGCAAATGTGATGTTCTCATTTTTTATTTACAGTTTTCTATAGCTATTTCAGGACTTTATTAGAGCATGGTTTATAGGATTTAATCTGATAATAATTATAGTTAGGTACTTTATGCAGGCTTATTTTTGTACATAAGTGGTATTTTCTTAACACAAGTTTTTAAAATCTAAATAACTAGGTAGCCTATCCTTCCTACCTACCTAAGTATTTATTAGCATAGGTTTCGGCATAGGTTTCGAAAAACTACAATGACTTAAATGACATACAAAACACCGATTAAAATAATTACAGCAGTAAAAAATTGCATCAATGATCCACTTTGTACAGGAAAATTTACATAATGTGAACACAGGTCACTGACTCGTGCCTGAACGCAGCACCTGCTTGATAACACGATGATTGGGCGTACATTGTGCAGTCGTTTCAGGGAATTAAAAGATTGTTACATCATCATCTAGTACTAGTACCCATAACACAAGCTCTGCTTAGCTTCAGGCTAGATGATGCTGTGTGGATTGTCCAGCATTATTTATTTATTTTCATAACATCTGTAACTCATCTACATAGTATAAAATAAAGTTGATTCCCGCTTTCTGTTCCTCTGTATGTAACCCTTCGACCTTTTAGACTGCCCAACGGATTTGACCGTTTTTTAATGAAAACCTCATTTGAATCTGTTGCGCATTTTAAAATATATAAGCGTATCTATGTATGTATGTACAGAGGGACAGACGGTGGAAGCGACTTTGTTTTATAATATGTAAAGATTTCAAAGCAGACGTCGAGCAGCAGAAAATCAGAACAGCTATCAGATAGGTTTGTACCTACCAACCTACCTAGTTACGTTGTTGGACGATTAACTTTATGTGGTTTGCGGTTTTACGAGGAAATTGAAGAGGTCGTTCAAATGCATTGTGTTATATAATCCGAAACTTCCAATAACATAAAATATAATCATATATAACTTACATAAACTTTTTCCTGGTAGCAGCAATAGATTTCACTCATTGTGCAAGCAAATATATAAACACAATTGTTATAAATAAAATATACCAGGAAATTCGTAATTACCTTATTTCAGACTTTTAATTCAAAGTCCGATATTACTTTCAGAATTAGTAGGTATGTTCTCGTCGTAACGCGCTTTGCGTACGTCCTCACGGGCTTCTTTAGGGTGATGATGATATTTAAACATATTTATGATATAGCATATAACGTACCTACAAACTAGTAAACAACTCGTGTCCTAAGATACTTGTAATTGTGAACGCTTGGATAAGCACAGTTGCTTGACACGGTTCAATGGTAGGTACTTCTATTATATTATTATCTACAATAGGCTGTAAGCATCATGTGACGGTCTTATGATTTGTCGATGTTTGGGATGATGATTTCAAATGAGTTAACTATAATACATATTAGATACAAGTCCAAATGATATTTGAATGATAAGGAAATTTTTTGAATTTTTTATTTTGCTATAAATCACAAAACTGCTAACATTCAACTTGCCCAAATGGGAAGCCTTCAAGATTTCGTGTCGTTGGTACTATGTTTTACCTGGAACATTAAAACGTAAATGTGTATTTCGCAATATAGGTTAATGAGCTTTGCGCTTTGAGAGACCACGTTTGAGGAACTAAAGGTGACGATAGAGACAAAAACATGTGCTTAACTTATTTTTGTACTTCGGTATTGTATTTATTATTTTGAGCCTAACGAAAGTCAATTGATGATCAAAGCGGAGTCGAGCGGATATTGTAAACACAGCAATAAAGTACAATAAAAATCATTTATTAAATTAGTGAAATAACAGATTTCTGCTTCGCTCCGTTGCTTGGCGCTTTGTTACTTGCATGGTATGGTATTATATATTCATATAGCATAAAATGTGACACCCGAAATGCTTAGCAATTAGAATATCCCATAATACTATGGTGCCGTTATGATGCGCATACGCATCAAAATTCAGGTCCATACTATAAACAAGCATTGTTCCTGACAGTACTATACCTACTTGGAGTACTATGGATGGATACAATATTACAGTACAGTCGTCACCAAACGTAACGAGTCAGCTTGTGAACAAAATACACTTACGAACTAAAAACTTTTTCATAGAACAATGATTGTAAAAGTTTCACCGTCCATTACTTAGTGGGTAGAAAAATTGTGGGTTGAAAGGATGAAGCACTCTTTTACAAAAGTTATTGTATGTTTTAAAACTTTATATTTTGTGACGTAGTTTTAGAGAGACCTAGTTTTGAATGAGTTTATGGCCTATGTGGTCAGACTTACGGTCTGCTTGTGAAGGTAATTTTGACTGTATGTAAAAGATGGTGTATTTGGTCAGTTCAGTTGCTAAGCTACTTTTGATTGTGACCGTACAATACATAGCCACTGTTATGAATTTTGCGGTATATACCGCAGTATTGTGAAAGACCAATGCCTGACATTATGGCAAACAATCACAATGGCAGTATGATACAGTAATGAGCTATTTGGCAATAATTACACTTTTTGCGCGCTGAAAATGTGAGAAGCTTTACGATAAAACTACATTGTGATCATGTCTATTCTCAAAAAAATAACTTAAAACCGAGATAAGGTTTATTTTTAATTAGCCCGCCCCAGATTCGCACGCGTTATTAAACTCTACATTATAAATCTACCTCTTGAATTATTCTATCAATTGATGAAAACCGCATTAAAATCCGTTGCGTAGTTTAAAAGATCTAAGCTTACATACATACATACACATAGAGGGATACATAAAATAGAGGGACATACGGAGGGAGAACTAATTAAAATTGTTGCTGTCCTTTTCTAATTAATTAAATGACCGCGATAATTTTAGATACCTATTTAATTTTAGAAAATGCTACTACAGAATCGATACGACTACCTACTCAATCGCAATTTTTACTAGCTAAGTAGCTAATGCTTAAAATGTGTAGTGCAGAGTGTTTACACGAAAAACTCGTTTGACAATCGTAAACGTAAACGTATCGTCAAGCTGTCAATTTGTATAGAATTTTTAACAGCGCCTCTTTAGTGCGTTAAGTGAACTACCAAAATTCCATACAAATTGCTGGACGATACGTAAACGTTTTACGATTGTCAAACGAGTTTTTCGTGCTAAGTACTTAGAGCATCGACTATTCAAACACCTAGTAGCTGAGAGAGATTCTGGTACTGGTATATGCTTGCAATATTGGAGCAACACTATGATTTATGTAATAACCAGCTGCCTGCAGCTTCGCATGTGTGGTATAATTACAGAAAGCCAAAAAAAATTAACAGACAGACAGACAGTTTAAATTTTATAATATTAACATATAAATGCAAAAGTAACTCTGTCAAAGTAGCACTAGTATGGATATCATTTTGGAACTTATGCAATTCATGAATATTATAATTTTTTGTAGTAACATACTTGGTGCCTACATAATTTACTATGCCAACCACCAACTCACTTTGTTTCATGACCCATAAATAGAACAATTGAATAAATATTTATAGATACTGGGCTAAAAAAAATATTATTAACTAAAGTAATTTATTTGTCGGTTTTGTAGTAACTAACACAGTCATAGAATTATTTAGGATAAAATAATAAGCCTTATCTCAGCATAATGCTGCACAAAACATACAAAATAATAAAAAAATGTTACAGGTTTCTAGAGAGATTATGGAATGGTTAACTTAGCCACCAGCTAAGTCAGACTTTGGTTATTAAAGCTTACCTGCGTATCTCATCAATTTGCTCTTCATCGGGTAATTCCACTGCTGCAAACAAATGCATCTCCCCATTCCTGCCAAACACACCGCCTGGTATTTTCCTGTTGGAAAAAAACAAAATAAGTATGAGAATAACTTTGGGTAAAGCTAAGGTGCATATATATCTACTTAAAAATCAATTTCAACAAACTCATACCAAGTAATTCATTATCATCATCATCATATCAGCTGATAGACATACCTTGCTGGACATAAGCCTCCTACACCAAATAATATAATTACTAAATTACAGGTGTCTAATTAAAGATTTATTTATATTATTTCTACCACCTAACTGTAACTCTTACCCGGATACACAGTAAAAAAATAATTGGTATTAATACCTTGAACTAGTATAGGTACAAAACAATAGTTCTGGTAGATATCAGGAAATTATTATTGATTAGGTACCTACTTTGGAATCACTTTGGTTTAACTGAAATAGAAATTATAAGTATGGATGTTTTGTTATGGTGCAAATAAAATTAGACTTTTTCTACATCTTTGTATCAAATGTCACCACAAAGACTGCAAAAATATACCAAAATATTTGTTTTTATCTTGATATACAAAAGTATTAAATGAAACAATAAGTTTCAGAATATATAATAAGTAACCATTTGAAGTTAACTCTAATGATCGAGTTTTCTGAACATTGCTTACATTTTGAGCTACAACAATAATAGTATTATGGAACACATCTAACAGTGTGCAGGGTCAGACACAGGGATGAAAATGATCTAATCATTAATTCATACTCATCAATCAGTAATCTTATCAACCAAATGCAGTTCAATCAGATAATTAACATTAACAACTTTACCTGAGAAACTTTTTGAGGACACTAGCAATAGTGTACACTGAGTAGTTATCAACATTGACCAGCCGGCCAGTTTGCAGAAAGTGAATGAGCTTCTTCATGGCTCCTTGGTGGCCTGGAGCGCGAAACACATCCCGACGCAACGGCGCTTCCTTATTTAACTTCAGAATCAGCACCTGGACACCAACACAATGGATTTGTTACCTCTCCAATATCAGAACAAAGACAAGACATAGCAATTTCAGGCAAAATCGTCTGTAATGAAAGGTATCCTAGGTACCACAATACTAACAAGCAAAGGTCCTGGAATGTCATCCTTGCAGACTTCGAGCAGGGGAGCTCCGAATTTCACTTTTTCCAGTCTTCTCGGATATGGCAGGGAGTTAGGATGACCGCAGGATGTAACGACATTACTCAATGTAGCTGCTCGCCGATGCATTCTTCTAGCCCAGCCACTCATCTTGCCAAATTTCTCAATTGAAACGTATCAAAACGATTTGTGTTTTCAGGTAATTGAAATGAACAGATGCATTATGATCTTCAGTACCTAAATCTGTTTGTTTGTTATTCTTTACGTAGGCAAAGATTTAGAATAATATAATAGAAAACCAAACCAAACAATTCCGGTTTTACTTGATTGATTTGATTTTTTCGACAGCGTACAACGAGGAGCGCAGTCGCGACCGCCCGCCCACCTCTTGCTGTAGCTTACCACAGACTAAATAACTAAATGAAAAAAGCGTCCGAAAAAAGTTAATTGTCTTGCTTTGCTTGCATGATTGTGCCTTGCTTGCTTGCTATGCTATTGCACAGACAATAAAAATAAATAAATGATTGATTGAATGAAGTATTGAAGTCAAGAAACACAGATCTACGTACTAGTACTATCTTGGTATGGTAGTTACCATACCTAATTTTGATATTGTAAATAACTTTAAGAAGATAATTATATTAGGCAAAGCCTGTGTTGATATTAATGATTCCATGTACGTTTGATTTATTACGTAGATGAATTTATAAAGTGTACTACAGCTTTCTGAGAAATACTAATATTTTATTGGCTTTGTACTATAGTTTTCATCGTATCTAAATCCAGCCCTACCAACCGTGCGCCGCGCCGGCCGCCCCAAGAGAATATAAGCACTACGTTGCGCCGCCCCACCGCGCCGTACCATCCATCCAGGATTTAGTTCTAGTAGAGTCCATCTCGTAGGTTTATCCAGTATCAAAACGAAAGAAAAAACTCGTGCTTCTCTTTTTTCTGTTTTCTCAAAACGTTTTATTTGTACGCAATTCATCATAATTAACTGAAACTATGGGAGACTACGATGATGGTTGGGAAAGTGATTCGGGGATAGAGCCGACTGCTGTGCAATCGTCGGCACCGGCTCCTAGATTGAATTACAACGCGAGAGTTTTCCGCCCAAGTGCTGGTGGAGCAGCGACAGGCGGAAATAGAGGACGCAGCAATGAAAGTAACTGGAGAGCACGCGGAGGGCCACCCAGTGATACTAATCGACGTGATACCAGAGACAACAATCGCGATTCTCGTAACAGTCGCGGCGACAATAATAGACCCGGCTTTCGCGGACATAATGGCCCCCAAAAAACCATGTCCGTTCCTTCGCATAAAGTTGGACGTATTATCGGAAAAGGAGGTTCTAAAATACGTGATCTGGAATTTGAGTCTGAAGCGAAAATTAAAATTGGCGATTCTAGTGGTGTTGAAACTGAACTAACACTGATTGGATCAGAGGAAGCGGTTGCAAAAGTTGAGGATTTGATAAATGACCTTATTGAAGACAGAGCTCCGCCGGCGCCGAAGGAAGATCTCAACACTTGCAATGGCAGTAATGAATCTGATTTCTTTAAGCAAAATGAAGCTGGAGTGCAGGTCATTGATTGGAGTAAACTAAATGCTCATCATGATAACCATCAACAAGATAGGTGGAATAACCTGCCTGCTATCATCAAAGATTTCTACAAGGAAGATCCAGTAATTGCCAGCATGCCCCCGGATGAAGTAGCTCACTGGCGTAAAGCTAATAATGATATCCAAGTGAAGAGGACTTTTGATGAAAAACCTGGAATGAGACCGGTTCCTAACCCCGTATTGACATTTGAACAAGCATTCCAGGACTACCCTGAGATACTTGTAGAAATTTATAAACAAGACTTTAAGACACCATCACCAATTCAAAGTCAAGCATGGCCAATCCTTTTGAGAGGAGATGACTTGATTGGCATAGCTCAGACAGGGACAGGAAAAACTTTAGCTTTCCTTCTGCCAGCCCTTATTCATATTGAAGGTCAGACAATACCTCGGGAGCAACGTGAAGGCCCCACAGTTCTGATAATGGCACCAACAAGAGAACTTGCACTTCAAATTGACAAAGAGGTCTCCAAGTACCAGTACAGAGGCATTAAGTCTGTTTGTGTGTATGGCGGTGGAGATCGTAAGGAACAGATCAAAGTGGTGGCAAAAGGAGTTGACATAGTTATTGCTACACCGGGCCGTCTTAATGATCTGGTCATGGCCAGACATCTAAACATTATAAATTTCTCATACATAGTCTTGGATGAAGCAGACAGGATGTTGGACATGGGCTTTGAGCCTCAGATTCGCAAGTCTTTGTTTGATGTAAGGCCTGACCGCCAAACAGTGATGACTTCTGCAACATGGCCAAGTGGTGTGCGCCGACTTGCAGAGTCATACATGAATGATCCCATACAGGTCAATGTGGGATCATTAGATCTAGCTGCTGTGCATACAGTCACACAAAAGATTCAATTTGTGGAAGAAGATGACAAGGAGGCTGCCTTGTTTGATTTCATAAACAACATGGAACCCAGTGACAAAGTGATAATATTCTGTGGCAAAAAGGCTACTGCTACTCACATCAGCACAGAGCTAGCCATAAAAGGAATAGAATGCCAATCTTTGCATGGGGACCGAGAACAGAGTGATAGAGAGGCAGCATTAGAGGAAATGGTTGATGGTACTGTTAACATTTTAGTTGCTACAGATGTAGCATCTAGAGGTATTGACATAAAAGACCTGACTCACGTGATAAACTTTGATTTCCCACGACACATTGAGGAGTATGTCCACAGAGTTGGAAGGACTGGGCGCGCAGGTAAAACTGGCATATCATTGTCATTTGTTTCAAGAAAAGATTGGGCTCACGCTAGAGACTTGATAAAAATTCTTGATGAAGCCAACCAGGAAATTCCTGATGAATTAGAAAATATGGCTGATAGGTTTGAAGCTATGAAGGTGCGCCGAGAAAAGGAAGGCGGAGGTAGGGGGGGCAGGGGTGGTGGCGGCCGCGGTGGTGGTGGGGGACGTAGGGATAGGTGGTAAAATCCAATCCTGAGCTGAGAAGAGAGTGAGCTCCATACCCACCGTATTGATTATCCGAACTAGTAAATTAAGGTTTTCAATTCTGTGTATTAAGTGTTAGTAAGGCTGTACTTTAGGAGTCTATTTCAATCTCGATCAGCCTAATTTCTTTAATATTTAATAAAGACTAGAACTTGTGACTAAATAACTTAAGTTAACCTTCTCATTGAAAGTGTAGCTTTGGTTTAGTGTGTTTAACTACAGATAAACTAATACTCAGTTCAAAACCCGAGGATACAAAGTTTTTATGAGCGTCAGAATGATGGGACCCTCACTTGCATATTGGATATTTTTTAACATTCAGTATCTACCTACCCATAGGTATTATTGCCGTTATTGGCGCTTTGGCAGCAAGATAAATGATAGGTGCAATAATCTCTTCAATAGATGATAATGAAAGTCCCGTTATTAAACGCTTAGCTTTAGAGTTGAGAGTATGTTATGGAATATGGAATTATGTCTATGTTGTATATTGCTGTAGAGCGAAATGTATTGCAAGTGTCTTCACCTCACTTTCAAATAATTTTACAGTTATTTAGCCACCTGAGAATATTTTAACATAGAGGTTGCAACATTGCTTTACATTTTAACTCATAAAAGCAAAACAAATTGTGCTGAGGCTGTGATTTATTTTGCTTATGTATAGTATATTCTTTAGGATGTTGATTTTTTTCAGTATTTGTGTAGAAGTATGTTTTTTACAGAGAGATCTGGATTATTTTTATATTCGTCTAGTATTACACTGTAAGGGTGCAAAAAGTATACTTTTATAGTTTGGTAATTGTTACTGTGACTTTTAAAAAGGTTAAACCTAAAATAAACGTTAAATTTCTACAAATAAAAACAAATTTGTTATTGACGCATGTATTTGCAAGTTTACATAATTTTCTTCTCAGCCATTTATTGAACTTACGACAAAAGCGTAACGAGATAAAAGGTCATAAATCCAATAACTTAATATTATTGAGACTGGAAATTTGATCATAAATAGGAGTAGGTAACACTTATACTTTAATATTACATATTAAATATGAGTTACTTATATTCTACAAGCGTGCACTGCTAACAATTAAGTGCGAACTTTAAAAATTTTAACACTTATTACATTAATTAGTTATGTTTTGACATTTCGATTAAAATATACGCATGATTTCTACCAGTGTCACGCAATACGATTCTTTTTCTGAAATCATAAAAAAATAACAATGCACGCACGTGTCATACTGTACATCGACTGAAACAACAGTGGAAAATAAATAACAGCAATATAATCACTAAAAGAACTATACAGAGTAGACATTTATATATTTTGTATATGTTTAGTAAAAGTGTAACTTAGACAATCTCTAATCTTTTCATTTCTTTCAAGAGTTCAATTCCCATTTTGGCTGGCGAGCGTGTTACTATGACGTTTGCTTTTTCTAAAGCCTTTATTTTATCCATGGCACCTCCTTTGCCTCCTGAGATGATGGCTCCGGCGTGACCCATTCGCCTGCCGGGCGGAGCAGTCAGGCCTGCGATAAACGAAACGACTGGTTTCCCATGCTTGCCCTAGAAAAATAAGACATGCCAATTTGAGGAAAAACTAGTTTCAGAAGACTGATAGGAAATTGCTTGTGCTGATCAATGATTATATTAGAACCAATTCACCAACTTACAGCATTCTTCAAATCAATACATAATCAATAAAATTAACAATAAACAATGCTGGACAATCCACACAGCATCATTTAGCCCAAGGTAAGCTGCTGTTAAACAGAGCTGTATTATGGGTACTAGATGACTGATATATATTTAATACAATACAATACATAGATAGATATTTTTATTATACATAGTAAACACCCAGAACACCCGGAACAAATATTGGCAGATCCTACAAACATTTGTCCCAAGGCGGGAATCGAACCCGCAACCTCTGCGTCGCAGGCGGACCTTCGCCCACCGCGCCACATTGGTCGTCAAATGTGATAGACATGACTTCCATAATATATTTTTTTGTTTTCAACATTGTATGAATAAAGCCTGTACGCGGGGCATAGAGGCGCTGCTGTGGGAGCGATTTTTGGGCGTGACAAAGAGAGAGATTATTGTACGAAATTATTTTTGCAGCGCGTCCGAACTTAAAATCGAATATTTACTAATAGACGAAAGTTACTTTATTACTGCTAAACAGAAAGAAAGTATCGTTTATGGTTTAAAATAAATTCAATGGTGTGTATTACTATCATTTCTATATCATTACTTAATTACAATAAAGTAGGTAGGATCTACAATGTTTTAGGTATTAGGAAATAAATAAATGTAATTTAAATGAACGCAAGATAAAATTTATATACCGGTAACATCTACCTAGGCTAATTTAGTGTCAAACTAATGCAATCATACTGCAACTAGTAAATAAAAAAAACCTAAATTATCCATTTGTAGGGGGGTTCGCCGGGAGTTTACCTTTTTACTCTGTTAAGGACAAAACAAAGTTTTTATTAGTCTAACTAACCGAAGCAACGAAATCTACAACGAAAGAAAGACCTAAGGTAAGTTAGTTCTTGATCATGTAAGTAAAAAAATATATATTTAAGTACGCTTTGACTTGAGAACCTTCGTTTGTCGTCGGTTATAAATAGAGTATGTAAGCAAAGCACCTAACGCATTCTAACACTAGTATCATGTTTTTACTATCATCATCAGCTTTGATCGAGAAGTAAATCATGCCGTTCAGCGGCACGTCACTATACTAAAAGTAGCTATTTTTATTTTTTGGTAACAGGATTTGTGTTCTACATTCAGTCACACCCTTAATAGAAAATACCTACCGAATTGTGCTGGATCAGATATTCAGAGGCGAGCTCTTCTGCGTTGCCCCCGATCTCTCCGATGAGAATGATGCCCTTAGTTTCGGGGTCGTTTAGGAACACTTCGAGGCAGTCAATGAAGTCGGTACCGTTGAACGGGTCACCACCAATGCCGACGCAGAGAGTCTGACCCAGACCCGCCTGGAAATAACACAAATAATGTTGTAAATACGTGCGGAACCTAAAAACAACTGTATTTCTATACTCTGTAGAAGAGTTTTTTACCACACTGAAGCTTTAATGGGGACAGTGGCACAGTTAAAAGTAACGTGTCACTGTCCCCATTGAAGATAAAGCGTAATGGGGACAACGGGAAGTTATTTTTTGACTTCCCATTGTCCCCATTAATGGGATTAAAATCATGGGGACATCGGGAATACACCCGAGGAACTGGCGTAAATTCACCTAGATAGGATCCTTGTGATATGATAGAATAAAGATAGTTTTACTTACTTACTAGTTAGATCTCTAGAAACGTAAGATTACCTTACTCGTGTGTCTAAAGAGCACATCCACATCCAAAATTAACACGGAAAAAATATTATCGGCAAAACTAAAAACGCAGGGTCACGGTGTCTTCAGATAAACGAAACATTTTCTGAGTTGCCGGCAGATAACATTTTGCTTTGCTTTCGTTACAACATCAATAATTACGTAAAGACTTTAGAAATCAAATAAAGACGACCGATGTGGCGAGGCGGGTGAAGGTCCGCCTGCGAAGCACAGGTTGCGGGTTCGATTCCCGCCTTGGAACAAATGTTTGTACGATCTGCAAATATTTGTTACGGGTGATCTGGGTATTTTTTATGTATAATAAAAAAAAATGTATTGTATTATGTATATCAGTCATCTAGTACCCATAACACAATCTTTTTGGATTTTCCAGCATTTTTTTTAAATTACCTAATTCAGCCTCCAAGACTGATAACGTAATTAATTAAGTTAGGTACGATTTGTTGATAAGACTGACATAATACAGAGATCAATAATAATAGGACGTATTTAATGCTCATAAAGCGACCATTTGCTTTATGTTGTAACCCGTGGAGTGATGGCCGAGGTCACCCGTAATTTAATTGACAATCTTACGTATCATACATATTTTTCTCGTTCCTAGTTACGTAGGTAGCAATTACTTTATTTGAAGTTCGTGAATCGTATTATCTGTACTACACAGCAATCATTTTGATAACAATATAATAGTAAAAGTAATTTTTATCTAAACTTTACGAAACGTACGAAAAATACAATTTGTAGCAGTAGTACCAGTCTAAAGTGATCCCTTTTCCTCTATGGTCACAATAGACCGGTCTCCCCTACAGTTTTGGAACACGGCGCGTATTCTTTAGGTGCATATTCTAAAACGACACTTAAAAGCGTAGAGATTTTTTGACAGTTTTTCATACAAAACTGTTACAAAATGCTTGAGTCTAGCTAGATTCAAGTTCCAGACTGGTGTCGACACGACACACCCGTATGTCGGACTTCAAGTTAATTATCTATTGGGAGAAAGGTCACGTTATAATCTACTACACATGAGAAGGTTGCTGACACGTTTCTGTTTTTCCTTTTTTGCATCATTTATTCGGCGATGTCAAAGTTATAAAATTAGCATCAATTTATAAATTTACGAAAGGTTTGTTTTAATTCGCAATTTAAATTTTAAACTATTTGTCTAAAACCATAAAACACCAAATCTGTCAGCACCCTTTTAATAGTAGTTCTTTATGATAGAGCTCATCCAGGGGAGGACTACCACCATAACTATTTCTGCCACCAAGCAGTAATGTTCGCATTGCTGTGTTCTGATTCAAAGGGTATGTTACCGGTGAAATAACAGGCACATGAGACTTTCCACCTAACGTCTCAGGGTGGTAACCCGCAAATAATATCTATGATGTTGCATGCATACAGAGGCTACGGTAACCGCTTACCATCAAGTGGGCCGTACGCTTGGTTGCCACTTAGTGGTATTAAAAAAACCTTCCTTTGTAAAATAGACTGTAGTTCATACAAAGTCACTAACCGCAGTCGTTTGATGGCACGCTTCATACGTGAGCGTACCAGACCGGGACACGACGCCGATCATTCCCTTTTTGTGGACGGCTGCCGGCATGATGCCAATCTTGCACTTGTCGGGAGCAATGATCCCGGGGCAGTTGGGGCCGACTAGGCGGGACTTGTTCTGCCTCGTGAGGGCGTGCTTCACGCGCACCATGTCCTGGAATATAGAGGTTTATGATTAACACAAATATGCACTCTATCGCCTGGTGGCTAGTCTTCAGCAAGAATTCATTTTGTTGGGAACCACCGCAGTGCCAGATATTCTACGGCCAAGCAGTAAGTGTTGCTGCTGATGGTTTCGAAGGTTACTTGCAAGTAGGTAGCAAGTGAAATTAATGATCAAATGACATTTTTTTTAAGTAGTTAGATAACAAAAGGTACCTTCACCTACCTACCCCATCTGATTTCGGTAGGGTTCGAAAAATACTACTTTGCTTTTACGATTTTTCGATTTGTCCGTTAGATCTCAATTGTTATTGTATTTAGTATGGAAATGTGGGTAACTGTTGACCCCGATGGTTGACCCACTTAAAGGTCAGCAGTATAGAGTTCCGCAATTGATCAATTGCGCATAACGTCGTCGCGTAAGCTGTTCTAGGACTAGCGTTATTATAATCTTTGGGACTAGCATCGAACTATAATTCGATGAAGACTACGCAAGCTACGGTACGAGCGCAGCTAAAGTCACATGCCTTCGGGCGGCCTAAAAACTCTGCTACTGCAGTTGGCCACTGACTCATACGAACTTACTTATGTACTAAGTCAAAGGATAGTAGTAGTAGTATAATAATACATCTGCAAAGCTATTACACAACTGTGTTGCAATGCTATCCAGTTTCAATCCGCTACCTCTTAATAAACAGTCACATTCATACAAAATACCGCCGGTTCTTGATCGAAACATAGTGAAATTGATGCAAACAAATTACATAACAGGCCTGCTGATTTGTAATTTCGAAATGACTTACGATTGTAGAAAATGCCCAAAGCGGTCGATATCAATTGAGGTTCAGAAGATTCCTTGGTAAACATACATTTTAACGTAACTGCGTGGTTTTCTGATCTACCTACTTAACACAATATGCAAATATTAACTTTAATCATAGGATAGGAGTAAAATGTTTACTGCGCTGGCAGCTCCCTCACTCTTGAATAATGTTCCATTTAGTTTAGTTTGGACTCAATAATAAGATAAACAAATTTGAAACGAATCACAATTCCGATGCTTTTCTTGGTGGACATTTTACACAACGCCATCTAGACCTAAACTAATCAAAGCCAGATAACTGCTAAAATACACATATCTTTTTTTTGTAAATACATAGAAATACCCAGACCTGGAACAAATATTTGCAGATCACACAAACATTGGTTCTATAGCGGGGATCGAACCCACTACCTCTCGCTTCTCAACCGGGCACTCAACACCAAGGTCGCAATATTATAATAGTCAAGAGTATCCTTACAGATGTAAAAAGCTACATCATACTTACATGTTGAGGCACACCTTCCGTGATGCACACAATCAGTGGTACCTCAGCCTCTATAGCCTCTAAGACTGCAGCTGCAGCTCCCGGAGGTGGCACATAGATTACCGAGGCATCAGCCTTTGTTTGTTCTTTTGCTTCCCTCACTGTTTTGAATACCGGCTTGCCAAGATGCTCTGTTCCTGCCTTTTTGGGGGATATACCACCAACTATATTTGTACCATAGTCAAGTGCCTGCTGACTGTGGAAGGTACCCTGCTTGCCGGTAAAGCCTTGGACAATGACTCTTGTTTCTTTTGTAAGTATTAAGTTTTTACGGGTCTCGTGATAGGGGATGGAGCCACCACCACATTGAAACCTAACATTGTTCAGCTTGAGTCCATCTATGAGTCAGAGAAAAAAGTATGTTTCAGTCACAACAAAAAAATATCGAGATAATAGTGATCTATACAAATATTATACAACGAGAAAATTTGTATTTTTGTTTGTTATGAATAAACCCAAAAAGTACTGATCCGATTTTAAAATTTAATTTCAACATTAGAATGCTACATTATTTTGTAACAAAGGTTATATTTATTACTAGCTACCCTCCCCGTCTTCGCATGGGTGCTTAAGTTTTTATTGCATCCATGCAAAGCTGAGGCAGATCGGCTATTAATAAATATTAGTGAACATTTCATAACACATTAGAACTCACAACTCAGTTGGTAGTTGTTCTGCTTTCTGTGATGTAGGTTGTGGGTTTCATACCCTCCCAGGACAAACAAATATATGTGATATTCATAGATGTTTGTTTTAGGACTGCATGTTATTATAAAGTATTTAACCAGTTATCTGGTTTCCTTAGTAGTACAAGTTTGCTTAGTCTGGTACTAGATGACACTGTATGAAATATCCATTTACTTGACAAACTGCACACACACTTAGACACAGCTTAGACCATCAAAAAACACTTTCATTACAATACAAGCCCAAAATTAGTACCTACCTAGAAATGTCTGCAAACAGCTTAAACAACTCTATGCCTTATGTCATAATCTTAGGCCTATTTTTATACTATTATGTGAGAAATGATTACAGAATTATTTCCAAAGCAACACAATTGAACTTTGGTCTTATCAGTAAGAGTTATCTATGGATGATTACAAAGTTAAATTGTTGCTTTCTGATTCAAAAAAATTAGATGCACATAGTAGATACTTATTTATTCAATTCAAGTATAATTATAGTGTTGTATAGAATGACTGCAATGCAGATATACAGACAATATGTAATATTGATATAGGCATTGCATACTCAGGATATCACAAGCTTCAACCCATTGTAAATGAAGTACCAAAGGTCAACCATATTGATCTATTGATTTACATGGGCCATTGAACTTGCTCATCACATTTTTCAGTCAGTACTATGTAATTAAGGTTTTATTTTATTATATGGTGAAGATGGCAAGTTATCAAACTGGGATAAAATCGAAAAAGTATTTTTAGCTGAAGGTCTCGGTTACTCTGGTCATAATGGTTATGTCTTTACTACTAGGTACGTAACGAGTTTATTTATGTATGCTTTAATTGACAATATGAAGCGTATCTTCGTATCGTTCTTTTAATCGTTATTCAAAGATTAGATGTAGCGTGAAAAAGGCGAAAAGCAAATTACAAGGTTAGTAGTTAGAGGTTAATGAATATGTCTACCAAATCTACGAAACATTAATTTGAAGGGTTGATAGAAAATGAATGTGCACAATTATTTACCTTTGAAACGAGATAAAATCCGTACTGAAACTGCCATTATAGCTAGAAAATTGAACTTTACAAAAGGGAAGAATAAATTAAATTATTGACAGACACTGACAGCCTTGTGTGCCAGCCATTACGTAATAATGATGACACTTGACTGATTGTGACTGATCACTGACTGACGTCTGACAGTTGAAAATCAATGCTTTTTTTTGTTCGCTCAATGGGCAGGCTAGCGTCCTGAGACCATACCACCTTGAAAACTACGACGGACGCCGACGCGACGCGACAAGCGGTAGTAAAAATATCCTTGGTGTTACCACAGAAGAAAAACTACCTTCTCCATGGAAATAATAAGTAGAAGTATAATGATGAAATTTTGAAGACAGTTTGCGTAGAAATACTAACTACTATTTTATTTTTATTGTACTACTGTTGTTATATACCGTACTATATGGAAGGGGGATGGCGAGGCCTTTGCCCTGCAGTGGGATGATACAGGCTGATAATAATAATAATAATAATAATAATAATACTGTTGTTATCGTACTCGTACCTAAATCCATACCTGATTGGCTGACTGACTGACTGACTCATTTACTGACAGAAGTTTGTAACTTTGTTTTGTTGTTGTTGTCTTACTTGTGTGTGACGTGTAATTTCTACAAATGTTTTAGCTTTGAAAACTACATAAATATTTTTTTAAAAACTGTCTGCTAGAGTTTTTCATCAATAAAACACCGCCACGTGTACACTTACAAATTTTGTATATTTCATAGCAATAGCTTCCAATAAACCGTCCGTCCATCATTTGCTAAGTGTAGCGATTCGGCATTCTTTTTGTATTTACTGATTTTGTGGAAAAATGTGTGGAACGGATAAGAAACTTGGTGAAATAAGGGCGCTGATCCTCGTCGGCGGTTACGGGACGCGATTGCGACCCTTGACCTTGAGCAGGCCGAAACCTCTTGTGGAGTTTGCAAACAAGCCTATTCTGATGCATCAAATCGAAGCTTTGGTAGAAGCCGGGGTCACACAGGTATAGAAACAAAACAAACATCTTTATATAACGTCTAACATTACGTTACACGTTGTATACAGAATTCCCACTCGTTTGTTTGCTTTTATTTCGAATGATGAAACATTTATTCTAATCCCCAATTTATTAAACCGTTTAAATTCTAACAAGAGTTTAATTTTAGGTGATATTGGCAGTTTCCTACAGAGCTGAAGAAATGGAAAAGGAATTGACTGAACAAGTATCAAAACTTGGAGTGTCCCTGACCTTCTCACATGAAACTGAGCCTCTTGGCACTGCGGGGCCTTTAGCATTAGCAAGGGAACTGTTGAGTACAAGCCCAGAGCCTTTCTTTGTTCTGAACTCAGATGTGATCTGTGACTTTCCTTTCAAAGAGCTGGCTAAATACCATAGGCATCATGGCAAGGTAAACAGTTATCATACTCGTATAATTATAACTGCTGTAAATGAAATGAAATGAAATATTTATTGTTTGTGACCAGTTTAAACTAAAAAATGTATATTATTTTCTATTATGATGCAGGAAGGTACAATAGTGGTGACAAAGGTTAAAGAGCCGTCAAAGTATGGTGTGGTGGTTTACAAAGAAAATGGAGAGATTGAAAGTTTTGTGGAGAAACCACAAGAGTTTATCTCAAATAAAATTAATGCAGGTAATCATTTTTTCCCTACTTAACGAACCTACTCAAATAGTAAAATAGAATCTTTATTTTAAAGTCACAGACAAAAGAATTTAGTTGTTAGAATAGTCCCACCTAATGTCCTATTCCATGTATGGCAAATGAATAAACAGTAAATGATTTATCAACACAAAGCAGGGGGGGGGGGGGGCTTACTCTTTTTTTTTATTCACGAATACAAAAATTTGAAAGCAGTAAATAGAAATTGGGATTGGATCGAAATTGTCATTGGATTCAAGAGTAAGGCTGCTGGTAAAAAATATTACAAATATACAGATTATGGAAATGATGTTGACAACAACAATAGCAACAATCAAGCCTGCTCTTTTAGCACTTTAATCTAACCATAATCCCCGAGGTTGTCTTGCCTATAATAAGTAGTTTAATGTTCTAGGAATGTACATTCTGAACCCCTCAGTGCTAAACAGAATAGAACTAAGACCAATGTCAATTGAAAAGGAGGTGTTCCCATTTATGGCGACTGATGGCCAGCTCAATGCAATGGAACTACAAGGATTCTGGATGGATGTGGGACAGCCAAAGGATTTCTTGACTGGTAAAAAACTAAAAATTGTAATGTTAAAAAACTGCCTGAACAAACAATTTTGAGAGCACTGTTTTAGTGGTAGTGAGTAGTGCGTGACCCTGCCTTCCGATCTTAAAGTCGTAACCCATTTGAGTCATCATCATCATGACAGCCTTCTAATGTTCCCACTGCTGGGACACTGGCCTACTCTCAGGCGAGAGTGATTGGGTCTTAATCCACCACGCGGACCCAATGCGGATTGGTGGATTGCACATGTCTTTCGAATTTTTAGTTCTTGGACATGCCGGTTTCCTCACGATGTTTTCCTTCACCGTATGAGAGCACTGGCATTGCGCACATAAATTTTTCGAACAGAAAAATCCATTGGTGCATGACCGGGTTTGAACCCACGACCTTAGGATTGGGAAGCGGGGTCACTACCACTAGACCACCGGTGCTCCACCGGACCCTTTTGAGTACCAATGGATTTTTTTATTCGAAAAACTTATTACATGTCAGAGCTCTTAAATGGAAATGAAAAACATTGTGTAGACTGAAAGTTCTAAACTATTCAAGTTTTGTCCAATTTGACTGCTGAGTTGAGAGTACAAACGAGAGTTGCGAAAGTTTTCGCATTTATTTGCACGTGTGGTAAATACAAAAGTAGTAGCCTATGTACTTCCCTAGGGAAGAAAATTTTATTCAAATTTTATCCAAGTCAATTCAGCGGTTTACCCATAAAAGCGCCTACCAGACACTAGAATTACTCACATTAAAAATATTAGTATTATTTATGTCATTTGTGTGTAATATTTCCAGGAATGTGCCTATACCTAACCAGTTTACGGCAGAAGAACTCAGATAAGCTGTACGAGGGCGCATGCGTGGTCGGCAACGTGATCGTGGACTCCACTGCCACGATCGGCAAGGGCTGTCGGATAGGACCGAATGTTACTATCGGACCGGGCGTAGTTATTGAAGATGGTATGTACAGTTACTAATTTTTAGAGGTTAATTCAGTGCCGCGATTCAAATCATCATGACAGCCTTCTTATGTTACCTGGTCTACGCTCATGCAAGAGTGATTGGGTCTCCACCCTGCAGACCCAATTCAAATTGGTGGATAGCACATGTCTTGGCATTTTTAGTTCTTGAACAATATGCCTGTTTCCTCACGACCGACGGACGTTTTCCTTCACCGTTCGTGAGCACTGGTATTGCGCACATATTTTTTTCTAATATAAAAATCCATTCGTGCACGACCGGTTTCGAACCAACGACCTCTGGAACCAAAGGCGGGGTCACAACCACCAGTGCTCTTACATTACACAATAAGAAATCTTAAGATAAAGGTTTATTTGGGGGCACGGCAGTTCCCCCCCCCCACCCCCCCTACGCCTAGTCGAGCCAAACGAAGGGCAAGGGCACTACTTACCTTTTCTCGAAAAGTTTTTTTTCTCTCGTTTGTTTGAACCCTCGTAACATAGCTTATAAACTTTAGGCCAAGCCACATAATATTGACAAGTCGTAGAGTTTGTGAAGTTAGAGCTTGCAGAGTTAGCTTGGCTTTACAAGAGATGATAACTTTTTAAAATTGCATGGCTCGCAATTTTAAAAAGTTATCATCTCTTGTAAAGCCAAGCTAACTCTGCAAGCTCTAACTTGCCTTGTCTTGGCAACATTTTACATAAAAATGATTTTGGTGGGATATTATTTACGTGAATGAAGTCGCAGGCAACAGCTAGTAATTGTATAATTGTTTGCAGGCGCGTGCATAAAGCGTAGCACCATACTCCGAGGCGCGCTGGTCCGCCAGCACGCGTGGCTGGACGGCTGCATCGTAGGCTGGCGCTCCGTGGTCGGACGCTGGGTGCGCATGGAGAACTGCACCGTGCTTGGGGAGGACGTCATAGTGAAGGACGAGCTTTATATCAACGGAGGTCAAGTGCTGCCCCACAAGTCCATTGCGCTCTCCGTGCCTGAGCCACAGATTATTATGTAGATTGTGTGAGTGGTAGTGGTAGGAATATCTAAAGTAAAGTGGTTTGCACATCTAAGGGTAGATTCGACTAACATTTGGAATAACTATTCTGCAGAATAAGAACTATATATCAACAGCGGTCAAGTGCTGCCCCACAAGTCTATAGCGCTCTCCGTGCCTGCGCCACAGATTATTATGTAGATTGTGTTAGAGTTAGTAATATCAAAACTAAAGTGGTTTGCAGACTTTGCACATCTAAGAGTGGGTTCGACCAACATCTGGAATAACCAATCTGCGGAATAAGAACTGTCAAATACAAGTTAACTGTCAGTTTACTCGCAAATAACTACGATTTACTTGGAGAATAGTGCCTATTCGAGTTTGGTCCAATCCCACCTAGGATAGGTAAATAGAAAATACCGTATTGCACAACTTAAAAGTAAAGTGACGTGACTCGGTAACCTACTTTGGGTTAAGGCGGGTGACACTGTAACTTTAGTAGCAGTGTGTAGTCGGGCGTGGCGCTTAACATCAAAGGCTGTATGCGGAATAACGCTTTTGACAATCGTGAACGTTAACGAATCGTCCAACTGTCTATTTGTATGGGATTTTTGATAGTTCATTTTACGTACAAGTAAGGCGCTGTAAAAATCCCATTAAAACAAAAAAGTCAAAAGCATTATTCTGGATACGGGCTCAGGCGTATGTTAAAGTATTATTCATGAATACGACTTTAAATCGATAAGCGCTTGTTCTATTTTCATTTATCTTGAAGTATGATCGTGTAGATAGAGTGACGTCTTGTCAATGCAAACGTGTTCGATAAATTAGAATAAACGGCAGAATGTTATCGATTTACGCTTTGGTGCTTCTAGATGGGCGAACCGCTAGCATAACTTTGGCACTACGAGTTTTAAGAGTGCCATTTGGTGAGGCTTTCTGAGTTGCTGATAAAAAGCGAGGAATTGTCAAATTAACCAATAGAATAGTGTCAAAACTACAGATTGCATATAATCATAGGAAGACATTAATTAATTTTATTTATCTTTTTTTCCATGGGGATACAGTTCTCCATGGAAAGGAGAGTACTGGATCTTAGAACAGTAAAAATACACCAATGTATGAGGTAAATATAAAATAAATAAAAAATCTAATTTCTAGTCTGCTAAATATTGGTGGACATTTTTCTACACAGCGCTATCTAACCCCAAATTAAGCAAAGCTTAAACCAGCTAATACAACACACATACATTTATAAGTATGTACTTAAAAGAAAAACTGAGTGTCAGGCATTACATATGGTTGACATAAAACTCTCTTTGAGTATTGCTATTCACTTACTGATGTGCTCTGAATAGTTATCAGCTGTATAACTATTGTTATAAATTCCCCGGTTATCACCTTCATAATAATATGAAAAAACGGACGTATTCAAAATAGGCTAGCATAATGAAAACGTGACTTGGTAGTCTGTAGACTGCCCTGATTAGTGTTCATTTTTCACCAATAATAGCCTATGATAGTAAGGTAGGTTTAATTATTTCTAAGAAATAATCATCGCAACGTCTTTTCAACGCGTGCATAGTTTTAAAAGTCTAACATATTTTGAGCAATAAACCAAAAAATCTAATATAATTAGAACTGTTGGAAACCCAGGCAGCAGGTGTGAGGAGCAGAACGCACATCTTAGTTGACGCTTCCATGTTTTAACTTCTTGCGTTTTTATGTCATGTTAGTCACCAAACTATAGTGTAAGTTGATAGGTACATTAATACTAAGCAACTTACTTTAGCAACTTAGGTAGATAATCTTAAAATATTATTTTTAAAGTTTTAAAATTTCGTTTTATTTTTATTTTTAGTAAATATGTCTATTTTTATATTCAAATACTTAATTATATATTTAGTTATTATTATTGTATGTTATTTGTAGTTTGGAAGATAAAGGTTATTTTTTAAAGATTTTATTTGTTAATTTTATTTAATAGAGTTTGTGGGACAGTGTGAAAATGCTTTTGAAGCGACTTTGTTATTTTATAAAATTTTGTGTTTTTGACCGCATATTTTGCCTGAAGTTGCCGTGGCATGGGCTGTTTAAACTTGTGATTAATAATATGGCACAGTTTGGTATAAATAACTCATCAGAGCGATTCTCACTGTTATGTCCTCCGTGGCTCTTAATGTAACCGTGAGTCACTCTTGGCTTGAGTTTTTCCACGCATTTTTTTTAAATTAAACTTATTTTATGTAGGTATTTAGTAAAGGAGACATTCCACATAATTTCGAACTGGTTTGTAATAGGTACTTGATTTTTTTACGGTATGATCGTACATACCATGATTGTATCTACCTGTAGTCTAAAGGTACCAGTAATCATAATAAATAGGTTTTAGTTTGTACGTACCGTATACGTACAAACGGAGGTACTAATTATTTAAAAAAATGCATAGGCATATTTTTCCGCAGATATGACTTTGGGATTGCCATTTACTAAATAAAAATACTTTAAAATAAATTACTATTAAAAAACAAGCTGTGTTTGATTTGACTCCTACCTAGAAATCTAAACTAACTATAGTATAGACAACTACCTACTAGGGATTTAAGACTAGTATTTAACCAAGAGTTTTCTTGACTCGCTTATCGTGCTTAGTGTGTGTTTGCCTACCGTCTGTGCTAACTTTCTCAAGGATTATTATTTCCGCGACTTCGCTCGCGATCTCATGCAGACCAAAGAGTAAAGAAGTATTAGGTATATGGAGAAGCACTGGTGGTCTAGTGGTAGTGACCCCGCCTTCCGATCCTAAGGTCGTGGGTTCGAATCCGGTCGTGCACCAATAGATATTTCGCTACGAAAAATTTATGTGCGCAATGCCAGTGCTCTCATCCGGTGAAGGAAAACATCGTGAAAAAACCGGCATGTCCAAGAACTAATCATTCGAAAGACATGTGTCATTCTTAAGAGTAGTAGAGTTCTTTGTGATAGAGCTCGTCCGGGGAAGGACTACCTCCAAACCTATTTCTGCCGCCAAGCAGTAATGCTCGCATTGCTGTGTTCCGGTTTGAAGGGTATGGTTTCCGGTGAAATTACAGGCACATGAGACTTTCCATCTAACGTCTCAGGGTGGTAACACGCAAGTGATATCTATGATGTTGCATGCGTACATAGGCTACGGTAACCGCTGACCATCAAGTGGACCGTACGCTTGGTTGCCACTTTATGGTATAAAAAAAACACCAATCCGCATTGGGTCTGCGTGGTGGATTAAGACCCAATCACTCTTGCTTGAGAGTAGGCCAGTGTCCCAGCAGTGGGAACATTAGAAGGCTGTCATGATGAGGTACATAAATGGGAAAGAGCAGACGTAGTAGCTAAACGTAGTGCTTACTATAAGGCAGTAGCTGGAACGAAATAATAAAGGTACTATTCAAAGACATTGTTAGAGGTATTATATTTTATTCTCCGTTCCATATATATATTTTATTCAGCAGCTGAAGCTGGAGCTTCCACAGCTGAATAACATAAACACAAAAAGCATGAGAGATAGATGGTATGTAACGGTCTGCCATACCAGAGGTCAACGATTTCCACGTTATTTGTTTTGCTGTATAATGATGTCGTTGGTGGTCAAGGAACTTAGCTATCCATAATGGCGGTCGTCGTAAACTCAGATTTGTCGCTGGAAAAAACCAAGTGAGAGGCCCACAATAAGCTGATCCATCATGTCACTGCCAATATTTTTAAAATGTCAACCCTTAAATTGACAGTACAGATAACAGTTGACTGTCAAAAATTGCGCCGAAACGCCGAATGCTTGCCGCGATAGATTGGATTGGATTTGTTTGTATTTGTTTGATAATTTCTAGTGTTTATTTTAGTGAGACAAGACACATTAAATAAAAAATGTCGAAGCGCAATAGTACAGGGTCCACAAACACTCTTTTCAATTACTTCTGCAAAACTCCGCCATCCAACAAGAAACTAAAGAACGGTGGCGATGCGCCCACAGCAAAAAGCCCCAAGTTAGATTTATCTGTGAATGGTGAAAAAGAGCTGATAATTGAAAGTAAATAGTCATTTTGCCATTATTGTACTTACTTACTAAATAGATAACGTGTTTTCTCTCATCATTCAGTTCCTAGATGATTGTGTGCTTTGCTTGCATGTTCGCTAACGACTGTTGTACCAGCCCTACTCTCGAGCGAGAATGTTTTTGGGACTCAATCCACCACCCAGACCCAATACTGATTGGTGGATGACACTTGTCTTTCTCCAGTTCTTGGACATGGCGGTTTGCTGACAATGTTTTCCTTCACTGTATGAGAGGGCACTGGCATTTTCCACTCAATTACGACCTTGCAGATATAGCTTACACCATTGTAATGTCACAGTTAACATAATGTAATGTTATGTCTAACATATAAAATAAATACAAAACTAAATAGAAGTGGCTAGGTTTAACTAAACTAGAATAATATTAATAAATCCTAGCATAACTGTCCATCAAAATGTTTACACACTTCGCTATACTCGATGTTGTAGAAAAAAAGAGAGAAAGGCAGCCCACACAGTCACCAGAAGCAGACAGTAATGATGATGAGCCAATTGTGCCGATAAAGAAACGGAAGAGGATTCGGCTCAATCCAGTTGATTCTGATGACTCTGATGTTGAAAACAGAGGTTTGTGGTTTATGTTCCATTAACTAAGAGTTTTTGGCGCTTTGTCAGGCATTTAAAGTTTTGAGTCTTAGCTAGACCATGAGAACAATATATGTGCTTTATTACCAGGAAAGGCTATAAACTCATAATGTACTACATCATCATGACAGCTTTCTAATGTTCCTACTGGTGGCGACTCTGCTGACCTACTCTCAAGCGAGAGTAATTGGGTCTTAATCTACAAGTTAACCCAATGCAAATTATTGGTGGATGGCACAAACCTTTCAAATATTCGTAGTTGGAAAGTTCATGGACATGCTGATTTCTTCACGATGTTTTCCTTCATATGCATGAAGGAAAGAGAGAGACAAGTATAATTATGCAAATCAGTGCGCAACCAGTTTCGAACCCACGACCTTGAGAATGAAAAGCGGGGTCATTACCTGTAGACCACCAGTGCTCTATGTAGGTACTTACTTATATTAAAACCAACTAACTTTTAGGTACAATAAAAATGTTTTTTTTATTAAACTTATTTTATATTAGCAGATAACAAATTGGAAACACCAAAAGGCAAAGAAAAGACATCCATAGAGAAAAAACTGCAGGACAGTTTTAAATATGAAGCAAACCAATCGCCAAAGAGCAAGCCAGCTAAAAGCTCCATTAGTAATGGGTAAGCAATAATTAGCTTGAAAATATAACATCTATGAGCTCCATAGATCAAAAGTTTCAAAAAAAAAAAAAAAGGATATAATAAATACAGCACCGGTTGAATCATGTGGGTCTTCAAATCTTTTAAAAGACGTGAAATTCTAGGTGTTTATCTCTGATATTACAAAGGTTTTTCGTTATTTCTCGTACAATCGTAGGGTGAAATTACAAATCAAAACAATTTAAAAACAGCTGTGTCGCCATAGGATGGCGTGCATATACAAACTCTGGCTGGATTTGACTAGACTCATAAAGTACTGTTCCCACAATAAATTTTATTTACTTAGGTACCTACCTACCAATAGTTCTCATACCATAATAGTTATGTCAGAAGCGTCCACAGTCCACATTAAGTTACATGAAACTAGCTGTGTAATAAAAATGTACCTAGGATTATTAAACAAAAGCAATGTAGTTTTACCCACATTATCACAATACCACAGAACAAATATTAGTACCTACTTACAATACTAACCAGTACTACAACCAGTATTATCAGACACTAATAATATATAGTACAGGTCAACCACAGAACTAATATTTAAGTATAGTACTGTGAGGTCAACTAAATCATTTTTTCATTTATATAAACTTTCTATCCAGTACTCCCAAGTTTACACCTGTAAAAGACAAGCCAGAAGTCCCAACCGCTACAGCTGATGAAGGAAACTGGACTCACTGCAAACTGGACTGGCTCAAGCCAGAGAAGATCAGAGATGCTCAGAAAAGAAGACCAGATCACCCCGACTATGACCCTAGGACTGTTTTAGTGCCAACTGAGTTTTTTAAGTCACAGACTCCTGTGAGTTCATTGTTTGGTTTATCTTCTTTGTAGCGAAAAAATGTTCAATCTGATATTAGAAGTTACAATGAAGCGCTCATGGCAAAGCTGACTTAGGCTGTTTTTAACCAATTAACAAAGTTAAGCAATGTTCCGCGGGGTCACCATTTAGATGGACTGAGCGCTTCCGTGATTCGGAAGAAAAGTGAAACTGAATCTTAAGAATTCAAATGAAAAAATTAAAATTATTTGACTTCTGCAGCCTATTTCTTTTTTTTTTTGTTTGTTGCCAGATTGTTCTAGGCTGGGGCGCGTGGAACTGGCGTAAATTCAGCGTTTCAAAATGATTATAGGAAAAAAAATGAATAAAGAGATTTTGGACTTTGACTTACTATAATTTAATCAAAACTATATTTATACAAATGCGGTAGAGGACAGCGGTATTTTAAACAATATTTTACCTACATAACCTAAAACCACTTACAATTTTGTTTCAGGCACATCGCCAATGGTGGGAGATGAAGTCATCTCACTTTGACTGTGTGCTATTCTTCAAAGTGGGTAAATTCTACGAGCTTTACCACATGGACGCTGCTGTTGGCGTCAATGAACTAGGATTTTCTTACATGAAGGTACATTAATATTACGCTTTCCCCCCACTCTCCAAATAATATGGTCCTTATATTGATACATATAGAGATGAGTTTCCAAGCTTTAAGGATTTTTAAATTAGGCTTAGGTCACATTCCAGACACTTAATAATTTTTTTTTTTTTTTTTTATACAACTGAAGTGGCAACCAAGCGTACGGCCCACAAGATAGTAAGCGGTTACCGCAGCCTATGGACGCTTGCAATACCAGAGGTATCACTCGCGGGTTGCCGCCTTGAGGCTAAGATCGAAAGCCTCATGTGCCAGAAATTTCACCGGAAACCATACCCTTCACCCCGGAACACAGCAATGCGAGCATTACTGCTTGGCGGCAGAAATAGGTATGGTGGTAGTCCTTCCCCGGACGAGCTCTATCACAAAGAACTCTAAGCTATGCGTGTGGTGATTGCGACGTGTTTGAAGCAAACACGTCGCAATCACCACACGCATAGTTTGTGTACTTAAACAGTGCTGTTGTATGTGTGAGTGTTATGGTTGTCCCACCCAATTATAGCAAGAGCGAGATAGCACACTTTCGCTCGCTCTGGCATGCGCACGCTTGAACCTACACAAAATCAAAATAAACGCGTGCGTAATAGCTTTTAGCTTCAATGCCGGCGAAAGGTGCATACAGTGCCGGCAAACTCGCGATCGGATTGGGGTGAGTAAAACCGGTGGGAGGTAAGGAGTGGCCATTCTGTACGTAGTACTATCTGTGCTGTGCTTATGTTTTCTGGTACTCTAAATATGAGCTTAGACTCATGTTAATAGGGTTGATTTTGCAGGGAGAATTCGCTCATTCCGGCTTTCCTGAAAGTGCGTACGGAAGGATGGCGGCGACTTTAGTGGCAAAGGGCTACAAAGTTGCAAGAGTGGAGCAAACAGAAACTCCTGATATGATGCAGGAGAGATGTAGAATAAGTAAGTCTTTCACATCAGTAGATATCTTACTCTTACTAATATTATAAAGGGGAAAGTTTGAGTGTTTGTTTGATTTTAGGAGTATCACGACAGAACGGCTAAACTGGGGCCCAACCATGAACTCTTATAGCGATTCAAATGAAGTTGATAAACTAAATTGTCAAAAAAATTTATACCATGACATGAGTGTCTAATTAGGGGTTTTCATCTTAAGTTATTAAAAAAAAAGCTGTATATTTAGATGGCGGTAGCTCAACTGGCGAGCCCAAGAGAATGTAAGCACTACGTTTGGCGAGCTATGGTGAATGTGTAGGGAATTCAACATTAATTGCTCCTGCTGTCACTGTCTGTCATACCTCTGGCTGGTGTCAAAGTCATAGTACGTACTACGTAGTACATTAACTTTGGTCGTACTGGAGTTAAATTATTTTGCCTCAAGCAGGACATGAACCCACAACTTTCCGCTTGACACGAGACGAAACAAAAACGGAGTTACCAACTTTTTTCTTGTTTTAATAACCTTTCCCAGTATGGCAGTAGGGCAGATAGCGCCATCTGTCAAAGCAAACGGAACTACTTTTTTTGAAAGATTTATATTCCTCCTAAAAGTGTATTATTTATTTATATATTTCTACTACTGGTATGTTTCTTTGCAGCAAATAAAAACAGTAAGTTCGACAAGGTGGTGCGTCGAGAGATCTGCCAAGTCACACTGAAGGGAACCCAAGTGTGCGGGCTGCAGGACCCCGGGCCTAATGAGGCCAACGCGGCCTACATGATGGCTATAGCTGAGGAGGTAATACTATTAGACAGCTTGGAGTGTTTCTAAGCTTAAAATAGTTAAGCTGTTACGGATGGTCTCAGTCATCAATTCGAACTTTGTAGTTTTTTATGATTGTTACGCGATTTCTCCGCCAATAACTAACTGATTTTGATAATTCTTTTTTTGTTTGATAAGTAATACTTCTGAGGTGGTCCCATCAAAATTGATTCACCGCTTATAAGTTACTAGCGGCTCGTCCCGGCTTCGCACGGGTGCAATAAAAACTTAAGCACCCGTGTGAAGCCGGGGCGGGTCGCTAGTCATTCATAAGGTAGGAGCCGACCGCACGTTTTAGCCGCGCGGCTACCTATTTCATAGTTCATGTGCACGCCCCTCTCTGGGCACGGCGCGCGCGCGGGTGCGCATAGTATTTTGATTTGATTGTCATTTTTATAATTCGTCATAACTTTTGAATGGAATGTCTGATTTCAATAATTTCAATAAACAGTTATCTACAGGTATTGAAACAGTCTTGAATATGAAATGATTTATTTGGATAAGGATTAATATAAAGGTATGGAATACATGGTCTGATTTTGGTCGGAACTTTTAAAATGTAAAAAAAGTAGTTATAGTTACATAACTACAATAGTTGGACATATGGTATCGCTGACTTTTTTGTGGATATCAATATGTTCATTAATATTGTAGAACATTTTTTTGTTCTATCATCAATAGTTTCCGCAGCGCATTTGATGAAAGACATTTGATGGCAATTTTTCTTACACCTTGGGTTACATTATTGAAGTTTTTTTTTTTTTTTTTTTTTTATTGGTTATAGACCAACGTTTGACCACTACCTCACCTGATGGGAAGTGTTGGTGTGGTCGATGATGGAGCACGCTGGTCTAGAAAGAACCTGTTCACTCTAGACTTGAAGACCCCCATATTGTAACGTACCGGAAAAACAGAAGCCGGCAACGAGTTCCATTCTTTGCTTGTGCTTACAAAAAATGAAGAAGAGAAGCGTTTGGTTCGGCATGGTGGAATGTCGACTAGATATGGGTGGTACGTTGCCGTACGTCTGTAAGTCCGGTGGTAGAAAGGGGATGGTGGGATTAGATCGTGAAGATCCTGCGCACAGTAGTAGTGTTTTAGTAGGGATCCCTATTATTTTCTAAAATAAAATATAGCCTATGTTACTCAGGGATAAAATAAAATATAGACTATGTTACTCATTCGAAAGGTGAAAGAATTTTTGAAATCGATCCAGTAGTTTTTGAGTTTATTCTTACTGTTACTGTTACTGTTACTGTTAGCCTACTGGATCCCAGTGTTGGGCAAAGGCCTCCCTCCCATTCCTCCAGGATTTGCGATCCTGGGCAGTTTATTCTTAACAAACAAAAATACAAAAATATAAACATACAAATCTTCTCTCTTTATAATATTAGTATAGATACCTCCCCTCTTGTATCTTCTCAAATCATCGGTTTTTTTTTATTTGAAGTCGGTTTTTTTTTAATTTCAGGTATGTAGGTTAATTTGAAATCGGTTTTTTTTTTAGAAATATCTATTATGTATTTTAGTTTGGAGTCTGTTTTTTTTTTTGTAGATGATTTATATATTTCGTTTGTTGCAGGAGTTAAACGGCTGTAGTACATACGGCGTTTGCTTCGTAGACACTTCTATTGGGTTGTTCCATCTCGGCCAGTTCCATGATGATAGGCATTCGTCCCGGCTCCTCACTACTCTCGCGCATTTCCCCCCAGCACTGGTAAGGATTCCACATATTTATTTTATAAATGAGTATTACATTAGCGTATATTGCTAAAGAACATGGCACTTATTTTTTTTTTCCCCTTTTTTATAAACCTACTTATTTTCTTGGCATGAGCCTCACATAGTTGCGATATAGAGCGATTCATAGTTGGACTAATAGAATCACTTCATTTAACTAGCCTCGCTCTGCCCAGCTTTAATGAAGTGATTCTATTGGTTCATGATAAGCACATTCCTCGCCAGACATCCTCGCACATCTCTGGTGGAAACGCAGCATTAATCGTTACCTTGCGGAAATCCATTTTATGATATTAAATAGACGAAAAATCTCTAGTACAATTACTATTACTAGATTAGAGAATGTTTAGCGATTTAGGACTCTAAACCGCTAAACTTTCTAACTAATGAGGACAAAAAAAATTAATGAGAACACACAGTTACCCTTAAAAAAATTATCGACACTGTTTCATACCCCCACGGGACATCTTCAGGACACATCGACTTGTTCACCGGCGACTGACTGACGACTGACGTGTTGCTTCGACGAGCGTTGGAGCAAAAGTGACTACTTTCCGTGATACTATCTGTTGCCCGCGTCTGAACTCTGTTTTAAGCTTATGTAAAGATATTTATAAAAAGTAAGTTACATCAAACGAATACCACTGAATCGATTTGGCTGAAATTTAAAACATAGAAAGATAACGATTGAGAATAGGACATAGGCTACTTTTTATCCCGGAAAAAAGTACAGTTCCCAAGATTCACGTTAACGAAGTCGCAGGCTGCTAGTAACAGCTAGTACTATAAAAATATATTTAATAAAGAAGTGATTGTATTAAAGTGAATTTCCCAATTTTCAGATAGTGTACGATCGTAAGAGCACATCGCTTCGTACAAGCAAGCTAATAACGACGCACTGCCACAGCGCGCGGCGCGAACTCATCTCTATGTGCGCGCCAGAGAAGACACTTAAGACCTTAGCGGAGAAGTATTACAGGACTAACGCGGAAGGCGAATGGCCTGAAGGGATCAGAGAATTTTTACACGACGGTAGATATATACTATAGGCATTATTCATAAACCACTTTAAACTTGTGTTAATGTGTCTTTCAAATCTATCATCGTCTTTGGTCATTAACATTTAATTACAAATAAAGACGATGGTGTCGATTTTGTTGTAGCATTTTCTAAACTTAGTTAACTAAAATTATCGCGGTCCTTTGTATTTTAGTTCATTAGAAAAGGACGGCAACAAGTTTAGTTAGTTTAGTTTAGAAAATGTTATAGCAGAATCGACACCAATACTTATTCTGTTAAATAAAAATGAATTGCTATTCGTAAAGGCCCATTGACACGGTACAAGAATCGCTTTGTCAAATTGATTTCAGAGCAAAATGTTAAACGTTTGTTCTGAAATCGATTTCACAAGGCAATTCTTGCCTGCAATTATTAAACCGTGTAAATGGGCCTTTAGTCTTTCTAAAAATTGCAGTTATAAATAAAAGGGATGGAGCGCTCGTGGCGTAGCTGGCTAAGTTGTTCGTAACAGATCAACGAAGTTAAGCACTGTTCCGCGTAGTCACCATTTGGAAGGGTGACCGCCAGTGGCAATTTCAACTGAGCGCTCCCGTGCTTCGGAGGGCACGTTAAGCAATCGGTCCCTTTTTTAAAGTTGTTGGACCATGACAGAGGCCTTCGTGCGGCCTAAAACTCTGTCACCAGAGTTGGCCACTGACTGATAAGAACTTACTTTTTTTTTAATAAAAAATATTTACAAAATATTTATTTTCAAAAAAAAAAACCTTACAACTCAAGTGACACAGATAGCAATGGGCTCCGCACTAGGCAATGGCCTGAATTGCGGGTACCCTGACATAGGATAACAAAATAAATTTATCATGGAGAAACTTATGCGAGAAAAAATAAAATAAAAACAAGTGCTATTATTGCAAGGTAATGGTAACTACAATAAATAAAAATATAATTAATAGAAACACTACTATGATAAACAACTAATAAGGGCGATAAATTACGAGTTTACGAGGGTTAACTAGCGTGGGTAGGTATGAAAATGTAATTGTGTGTGAAAGTGTGGGTGGGTGTGTGTGGGTGTGTTTGTGAGGGGTGTGATAAAGGGGAATGTCTTTTATTTCTGTCTTAAGCTTAACAAAACTTTTTTGTGCAAAATCAAAATCAAAATCAAAAATTATTTATTCAGTAGAATCACAAGGATCACTTTGAAACGTCTTACAAGCTAGGAAAATTTACACCAGTTCCAACGCGCCCATGCCGTAAAAGAACTGGCAACAACACCGGCTGGGTTCCTATCGCTTTTTTGGCATGACCCTTGCTATTGTTATGGATTCCAAGTAGAGTTGGAGCACATTCGTCCCAAGCTTTTTTATCATCTAGGTAATCGGTTGTTTTATAGTAAGCTTTTTGAGACAGATTTTGTTTAATTAAGTTTTTAAATTTGACAATTGATAAATTTTGTATGTCGCTTGGGACTTTGTTAAAGAAGCGTACACATTGCCCTTTAAAAGATTTACTGACCTTAGTGAGCCTAACTGTGGGAACAGCGAGTTTATTTTTATTTCTAGTATTAACATTATGATTATCACAATTTTTTTTAAACTAAAACTAAAAATTTTTTTGCTTATCCCTACAGGTGACGCGTTAGGCCTAACTCCCGCCGCACATAGTCACCTAGCTATCAAAGCTCTAGGCGGCAGCGTCGCTTACCTCACCGACTGCTTACTGGACGTGCAAACTTTAGGCATGTCTCAGTTCACCTCCTACACGCCCCCCGATGTCCTGAACCGGACCTTATCGCAAGAGGATAAGGTGGAAAGTCGCTGGGCAGGCGGCGGCACTATGGTGCTCGACGCGATCACGCTGAAGAACCTCAGGATTGTGCAGGATGATGGCTGTTTGTATGAGCGGCTGAACTACTGCTCCACAGCTTTTGGGAAAAGGTAATTAAGTATTCATCATCATCATGACACCTTCTAATGTTCCTACTGCTGCGACACTGGCCTACTCTCGAGCGAGAGTGATTGGTTCTTATCCACCACGCGGACCTAATGCGGTTTGGTGAACTAAAATTCGAAAGACATGACTGTGCCATCCACTAATCCCGCATTGGGTCCGCGTGGTGGATTAAGACCCAATCACTCTCGCTCGGAAGTAGGTCAATGTCCCAGCAGTAGACCCAAAAGGTTGTCATGATAATGATTTTTGGTATTTTTTCTTAGATTGCTGTACCAATGGGTTTGCGCGCCGAGTTGCAACATAACTGTGATAAAAGAACGACAGGAGGCGGTGAGAACTCTGTTCGAAGACCAGGAACTCTGCCAGAATGCCAAGAGCATCCTCAATACGTTGCCGGACTTGGAGAGATTGCTAGCCAAGTAAGTTCCCACTGCTGGGACACTGGCCTAAAGTAAAATTAATATTAATTGTTTTAATAAACGCACCCTGAGACAAAACTGATTTTATTTCCACGATGATAATGTTGGTCGCGCGAGGCAAAATACATTCAATATTATATCATGTTGAAGCTTAAATGAAAGGAAATCTAACCAAAATATGGCACAAATATAATGTTAATTACACGCGACCAACCATACATGGTTGATGTCAGCGTCGCTCTAAATCCAGCCTAAAGTTGAAATAGTGGACTATATCAAAAACAGATCTACTGTAGTTACATTTAAGTTTATATTTCTTCACAGAGTGCACGCACTCGGCAGTCTAAAACGCTCTGAAACGCACCCGGACGCTCGCGCCATATTCTACGAAGAGAAAACCTACTCCAAACGTAAAGTCCTCGACTTCATATCTGTTATCAACGGGTTTGACGCCGCGCTGAAACTAATGGAACTCTTCAGTGGAATAGATTCTGTTTTACTGAAGAGGATAATGCAGTTTAGGCCTGACGGGAAGTACCCTGATTATAGGGATACGCTTAAGTTTTTCAAGGTTAGTAGCAAGTATTCGACGTACAAGGCATATTTTTCTAGTTTTCTAGTTACAGACAATGTAGAGCCACAAGACCAAGTCAATAATCGGCGCGTGTTGCAAGTGATGACATACGGTACTGGTCTCAGTCACTCGTCGCCACGTCTGTGGGTACTTATTTTTAGTCTAGAGACGCTGATCCGCGCAGTTTCACCCTAGGTTTTTAGACACAGAAACAGTACTTTTTTCGGGATAATATACCAGAACTTAAACTATCTACATTCCAAAGGAGTTGTTTCACGCAGTATGGAGCCGGGCCCTGGTTTTTTGTAGGCGTGTAGATAATTTCATCACAATCGGTTAAGCCATCACGGAGATACGTGGTCATTAACATACACACAGACTTTCGCATTTATAATTATTAGTAGGATAGAATTCACAAGCTCAAAGCAACTTTCAAACTACTCTGAAACGTTCGTAAGTATTAACCGTTAATATATTTCTAAATAGGATGGTAAAGCATTTTTTAATTTACATAATCTCAGGAAGCATTTAATATGCCAGAGGCCCAGAAGGAGGGCCGCATTCTGCCCGGGAAAGGCGTCGACCGGGAATACGACGCCGCACTTGCATCTATAAAGGAGATTGAAGACGAATTGCAAGACTATTTGAAGGAGCAGGAGAAATATTTCAAATGTCGAGTGAGTATTTTATTAGATGCTTTGGCTCCAACACTCGACGAAACAACATAACAGAGAACAAGTCGATGTGTCCTGAGGATGTCCCGTGGATGTTTGAAACACGTACCGATACTATTTATTTTGAGAGTGGTGTGAACTGCCCTGCATCTAATCAGTATGTCACCAAGCCTTTATTAATATAATATATTGATTTATCATAAAAAAATGTAACCATAATGGTAAAATTCTAAATCGATGCATTCATTACAATATTAAGTGATCCGTTTTGTTGAAGAAAATCTTTCAAAAAAAACTTTATTTTCCATTTCGTTTTTAAATTTTTAATGTTCTAGACAAGTGGAAAGATTTAGTGAAGATATTTGCCCAGCTGTGGGACAATGCGGGTTAAATAAATAACACTTTACATTTTTAAGGTAAACTACGTTGGCTCGGACAAGAAACGTTACCAACTGGAGGTATCGCAGACTGCGGCGAGTAGGGCAGGCTCCGACTATCAGCTCGAAGGCGCTAGAAAAGGGTACAAAAGGTTTTCCACAGCAGAGACTAAGGTATGTGACATTACTCTCATTAGCTCTCTAAAATGCTTATCACTAAAGGCTTTATTCATTAAGTTTAGTGCGGCCAGCGGATCTAGGCAATCGTGAAATAAGCCGTTTGTGATGCGCAAAGACAATTTAGTTCGAAAAATCTTCATTGCGAATCTGTATGACTAACTTCATACTTTAAATTCCGTGTCTTTCTAATCTATCATCGTCTGTTCATTGACATAAGAATGATAAAGAAATACAGTAAGTACTTAGCAAGCCGCTAAAATGTCAGTTGTTATGATTATGGGCATTAGTCAGAACATTGTACTGATAATTATCATTACTAATGAGCATAATGAAGATAATAATTTCCTTGATTTAGTTCTAAGCAACATGATTGATGTTGAAGTCACCAAACCGATTTATCTCTTAAGTAAATTAGATAAAAAACACCCTAACCTATTATTATCCATAGCTAATCGAAATCCTGACCGTCTTCAACCTAAAACCCGAACAGGCTACAACTTTTATAAGGCCGATTACGAAAATATCTCAAGTAAATTGAGTGATATAGATTGGAATAATGTTTTTCATGAATGTAACAACAATGTTGATGAAATGTTATCAGCTTTTTATAAAATTCTTAATACAATTATTGATGATTTTGTACCCAAATATATTAATAGAAAATCTAATGTGCCTCCGTGGTTCTCAAACAGACTTATTAAACTTTTGCGTGAAAAAAATAAATGGAGAACACGGTTCAGACTATATGGAAATCCAAGAGATAAAATTAGTTACGAAATTTTAAGAGAAAATTGTCATAAGTTAATTGATATGTGTTATTCTAACTACAAAAGTCATATCGAACAAAGTATCATTGAGAAAAAAAATCCTAAGTTCTTCTGGAGCTATGTAAAAGACAAACGTGGTGGTAATTCTACCCTCCCATCTAATGTTTATGAATGACATAGAAGCTAATTCAGGTAATGAAATAGCTAATCTTTTTGTACGTCATTTTTCGTCAGTCTATAGTGATGACTCAAATGATGTGGGAAATTTTAGAGGTCA
This sequence comes from Colostygia pectinataria, assembly GCA_951394395.1. Classification (NCBI taxonomy): domain Eukaryota; kingdom Metazoa; phylum Arthropoda; class Insecta; order Lepidoptera; family Geometridae; genus Colostygia; species Colostygia pectinataria. The sequence continues at coordinate 4,565,536 of OX596368.1, read as the reverse complement.
AGTGTCAATCCCAATGAGTGGTACACTAGGTAATATAATACTCGCAGAGACAGATATATTGGACAAAATTAAAAAACTTGATTCATGTAAAGGTCCTGGGCCAGACTCGATTCCGCCAGTTTTTGTTAAACGATGTGGAAAAGTGCTAGCATACCCACTGAGTCTCTTGTACAACGAATCATTGGCATCAGGAAGGTTTCCTGATTTATGGAAAAAGTCAAGAATAACACCTATATTCAAAAAGGGAGACCCTAAAGATGTAACTAACTATCGTCCAATATCTATTTTATCATGCTTTTCTAAGCTATTTGAGTCTCTTGTGTGTCCGATAATTACACATCATCTTGATTTTGTTATATCTGACTCTCAACACGGGTTCCGGACAGGTCGCTCAGTACAAACTAATTTAGTGAAATATGTTTCTGACATTTCTGAAGCACTAGATAATAAGCGTGAAGTAGACGCAATTTACACCGATTTCAAAAGTGCTTTTGATAAAGTCAAACATTCCCTTTTGTTGGAGAAACTTGAATACAACGGTGTTCATGGTTCTCTATTAAACTGGTTTGCATCATATTTGCTCATGCGGTCGCAAATAGTAGCAGTGGACGGATACGAATCTCACATTTATTTTGCCAAATCAGGAGTTCCTCAGGGTTCACATCTGGGTCCGATCCTGTTCACTTTGTTTATTAATGATTTAACTCACTCTCTTAAAAGTAAGTTCTTAATGTTTGCCGATGATCTTAAATTATATAGAGTAATAAAGTCCAATGAAGATGTTAACACTTTGCAAAACGATTTAGCCACAATTCAAAACTGGTGTATTGACAACTGCATGGAGCTTTGTGTTAACAAATGTTTCCATATTCATTTTTCCAAAAAAAAGGTACCTACCATTGCAACTTATACATTGTTTGGTACTTATTTGCAATTGGTGCATCAGATTCGTGACCTGGGTGTAATTGTAGATGATAATATAAATTTTAACGCGCATTTTGATCACGCTATAAAAAAATCTGCACAAATGATTGGTTTTATTAAACGCAATTCAAAAGGCTTCAAGCATACTAGGACAAAAATTATTCTTTATAATGCGCTTGTACGCAGTCACCTTGAATTTGCATCCATTATATGGAATCCCTTTTACACTGTTCACTCTCAGAGAATTGAAAATTTACAAAGAAATTTCACCAGACATCTTGCATTCATCTCACCAAGAATATTTCACAGAAGCCCATATACACAACGGTTGAATCACTTCAAAATGATGACACTTAGGAACCGACGTATTATTAATGATCTAAGTTTCTTACATAAAATCGTTAGCGGTCAAACCGGGTATGGTAGCTTAATAAGTCGAGTCTCTCTTTCAGTTCCATACAAATTCCCTAGAAAACCCATCAACAATATTTTTAACACTCCTTTCTCACGTACCAACCTTGGTCTCAACTCTCCCCTTATAAGAATATGTAAAGAATATAGTTTCTTGTCACAAAAAATACCAGATTTAGATCCGTTTGGTGACTCGTTACCTGTTTATAAAAATAAATTAATCACACATTTTTTAAGTATTCACCAGGATGAACCTGGTACCTATGTCTAAATATTATTATTATGTGATTATGCATCTTACCTGCCTATTAGTACTTTGTATAGGTAGGTAATTAAACGTAATTTTGTTACAGTTTTGTTTAAGTACATAATTATTATTAGTCTGTTTTTTTTTATATATACATAACATATATCTTATGCAGGTATATTGTATACTATTTAATTATATATATTTTTTTTTATATAATTGTTAGATTAATATTTCTTATCTTTTTTTTCTCGTTTTAGTTGTAAGTATTTTTAATTTTTAGCTGTTGTCTGTAATTTTATGGAAAATGTTGTGCATGCCTGTAATTGGCACACATTTCATAGTATTTAACCTGTAATGTTGTATATTTAATGTTTGCTATGTGTACTGTTGGCGTTGCCTATTAAATAAAATAAAATAAAATAAAATAAATTACTGAGTTTAGGTTTGAAAGGCACTGTAGCAAGTGAAATTGCTGGGTGAATGAGACTTTATAACTATTTTAGGGGTAACTCAGTTCAGTTTTGCATAGCAGCAGAATTATAAAATTTATTTTTTTGAACTATTATAGTTTGGCCATGACAGAGGCCTTCGGGCGGCCTAGAAACTCTACCAGAGTTGGCCACTGACTCATACGAACGAACGAACGAGCGATAGTCAGGCGCTTAACATTATGCGAACATCATTGACATTAAAAACAAATTAGACGAACGATGTGGCGCGGCAGGCTAAGGTCCGCCTGCGACGCAAGAGGTTGCAGGTTCGATTCCCGCCTTGGTACAAATGTTTGTACGATCTGCAAATATTTTAATTTTGATTTTTGATTTTGTTCTGGGTGTTCTGGGTATTTTCTATGTATAATAAAAAATATCTATCTATGTATTGTATTGTATTTGTATTAGGTATATCAGTCATCGTGATACATAACACAAGCTCAGCCTAGCTTGGGCGCTAGATGATGCTGTGTGGGAGGTAAAAAAAATTTTCCATTTCAGGAGCTCCTAGCCCGAATGATAGCAGCGGAAGAGCAGAAGACCAGTGTGCTGAAGGACATAAACCGCCGAATATTCGAGAAGTTCTCTGCCGCGTACAGCCAATGGGAAGCCGGCGTGAACTGTGTGGCAACACTGGATATATTGCTGGCGTTCAGCGAGTTCGCGCGGCAACAGAGCGGCGATGTCTGCTTGCCAGAGATCACTTACGGTTCTGACAAGGTGACTGTTTTATTCTTTTCTCACTCACACAGCTTCGTAAAACACTAGCTTCAGAATAGTGCTTCAGGACTCGTGACGTAGCTGGCTAAGTTCTTAACAGATCAACGAAGTTAAGCACTGTTCCGCGTAGTCATCATTTGGATGGGTGACCGCAGTGGCAATTTTAACTGAGCGCTCCCGTGCTTCGGAGGGCACGTTAAGCAGTGGGTTCCGGCTTTTTCAAAGTTGTTAGGCCATAACAGAGGCCTGAGAGCTCTGGTGACAGAGAGAAACTCACCAGAGTTGGCCACTGGCGCATACGAACTTACTTACATCAGAATAGAATGAAATCAGAATATTTATTTGCAAACACGGGTTACATTATTATACATAGTTAAGTAGATCGTTTTGAAAGAAATAAGTCTCAGACAGTGTTCTGCCAACTTTGGCGTGCAAATAGATCTCGTAGTTATATACCTAGGATTTAAACCTATTACAAATTTATCATATCAAAATAGCTATTAATAATAACAATAATATTAAGAGTAGTAGAGTTCTTTGTGATAGAGCTCGTCCGGAGAAGGACTACCACCATACCTATTTCTGCCGCCAAGCAGCAATGCTCGCATTGCTGTGTTCCGGTTCGAAAGGTATGGTTTCCGGTGAAATTACAGGCACATGAGACTTTCCATGTAACGTCAGGCTGGTAACACGCAAATGATGCATGCGTTCATAGGCTACGGTAACCGCTTACCATCCAGTGGGCCGTACGCTTGGTTGCCACTTTAGTATAAAAAAAACTGCAAAACCACGGGCACAGCAACACAAAAACATTACTATTTTTTTCTACAGCCATTCATCAACATAGTGGAAGGGCGCCACCCCTGCATCCCGATCGCGAACGACTTCATACCAAACGACACGAAGCTCGACGGAGACGATACATTGCTGCTCCTGACGGGGCCCAACATGGGCGGCAAGTCCACGCTCATGCGACAGACGGGCCTGCTCGCGGTGCTGTCACACCTGGTTAGTTTTTGGACGCCCAACTCTGAGGCCGTGACTCAAAAAATGCTTTCGACAATCGTCAACGTTAACGTATTGACTAGAAGCGCTTCCGTGCTTCGGAGGACAAGTTAAGCAGTCCGTGGCGGTCTATAAACTCCCGTCATCAGAGTTGGCCTCTGGCTCATACCAATTTACATGGATGTCAATTTGTATAGGATTTTTTGCGCGCCTCTACAATATAGTGTGAAAATCTTAACTACAATAATCCCAACAGCTGGAATAGCTACATGCTATTTTTATTCGGATTGTTTTACTGTGTTTCACGCGAACAGAGTCGCTATAACATAGGGTGTATTTTTAATTCCAGGGAAGCTACGTCCCAGCTCAAGAATGCAGTTTGTCTCTGATAGACCGTATATTCACTCGGCTGGGCGCGTCGGACGACATACTGTCAGGACAGTCCACGTTCCTGGTGGAAATGAACGAGACAGCAGCTATTGTGTCGCACGCTACTCTTCACTCGCTCGTGTTGCTAGACGAGCTGGGTAAGCAATAATAAAGTCGCTATTTGGGTGGCCACTGGTGACTTATACATTAGCGCTTCCGTGCTTCTGAGGGCACATCAAACTGTCGTTCCCTCATAAGACGAGATTATGATTTTTCGCCACAGTGTTTTTCGGAAAATCACCTTATCAGATTATACATACATCTCATTTAAATTCATCGGACTCAAATCAGAGTTTTGAATTAACATAAAAAAATCGGTTATTTCGAAACGATGACTACGATTGTAAGAAACGGCCAAATCGACAGAGTTCGGTAAACATTCCACTTTCACTTCGTCTCTATGGCTAAAGTTAACTAAACGTGGAATAATCATTCAGGGGGAATAATAAATGTCAAAAACAAATGTATAATTATTAATTTACTCTCGAATAACTACGATTTATTCAGATAATAGTGTCTATTCGAGTTTGGTTGAATCCAACCTGAACCAAATCATCCGTATTCAAGGTCGAGGCACATCAACATACGACGGCACGGCGATAGCGTCCGGCGTCTGCGCGGAGCTGGCGATGCGTCGCTGCAGAGTTATCTTCTCGACGCACTACCACTCGCTAGTGCGACATTTAGCGTCGCATGCCGGCGTTATTCTCGGACATATGGTGAGGTTTTGCATTATTTGATACTGCCTAGCATAATCTTAACTACTCTTACATATAAAAATAAATTGATGTGCGTTAGTCTCGCTAAAAATCGGTCTTGCCGGACCGATTTGCCTAATTTTGCTCTTAAAATGTTTGTGTGAGTCCAGGGAAGATTTAAACGGTGAAAAAATTTACGCGACTGAAACCGCGCGGGTCAGCTAATAAAAATCTAATAATTATTGTTTTGTCTATTCTGTAGACAAAATCAGACATCAGTCCGTCCTATACATACAGTCTGATTATTAGTAGTTTGCAATACCAGAGTTATGACTCGCATCGCCACCTTGAAGTAAAGACAAAACAAAACCTCGTGTGTTTTCAGATATTTGTAGGTATTTTATTTTGTAAAAATACCAAAGATTCATTAAAACCTACGCGGATCCCAAGTCCCCAAGCGAAAAAACAAATGGACAGAGCTTATGTATGCGATATTTCGCTCATAACCGAATTAACTTTATTATTAGTATTAGGTGCTAACTTCAAATCGTTTCCACAAACAGGCGTGCATGGTCGAAACAGACGAGTCCACAGCCGATAGCGAGGATCACATCCCCGAAGAAACAATAACCTTCCTCTACAAACTCAGCCCTGGGGCCTGTCCGAAGTCCTACGGCTTCAATGCGGCGCGTTTGGCAGGCGTACCCAAGGAGATCACCAAGCGAGCCCACCAAATATCGAAGAATCTCGAAAAAGAGGCCACGTGTGTACGCGCCTTTAAAGACATTTTGAAATTGGAAGACGCTGGAAGTGTAAGACAAATGCTGGCAGCTTTGAGTATCTAACTTTTATAAAACCTTTTTTTATCCACGAAAATAGGTCGTTTATCCTCATTTTTTAAGAAAAACTTTGTGATATGAATCTCGTTTTATTGCTCTGATGTTATTGTTAGAAGTTCACGATTGTGACTTTTTTGTTATACCGAATAAACTCTGATTCCTAATAGGTGTCGCTTAATTTATAGATATCGAGTCTTACTAATAAGTGTTCTCAGACGTAATTATTGTCTCAGTAAGCTAACTTGTACTAGTGTGGTAGAACCTGGCTGATGTTTTGAACAGTTCTGCTTCAGAACTAACTGATTGGTCAAGATGATTTTGTATTTACTCCCACCAATTTATTTAATAAATATCTTTTGAATTAACAGTTTTTTTCATAAATTACCAATGGATTAGCGTTTTTATCACTCACATGCATAGTTACCTTTGCGCCATAGAATAACAACCTTATACATCATCATATCTGCCAATGGACGTTCACTGCTAAACATACGCCTCTTTTATAGAGAGCTAGTACAACCGAACTTGAGTCTTCGCCATCCACTATAATGGCTTCTACTCGAAGAAGCGATGACATTGTAAGATGTCATCGCTTCTTCGAGTAGAGTCCGTCCTATCTTTATTTCCCAGCTGTTCGGTTCTGCGAAGTTATGGTCTCACTACCTTTCAACTTGCTTATTCTGAAAACTATGTCGGTGACCTTAGTCTCCTACGGATTTACGACAAACAAGAAAATATCTAAATCTTTATAACTTAGTTTAACAACATTGATCCATTGAATAAGGTAATATTTTATAGTAAGAGGTTGAAAGTATTTTTATATCCATTTATTTACCACATAAATAATAATTAATTATTTGTAAGTGTTTCAAATATGTATCATCATTATTATAATAAAACATTTTTTTTTCTACTACACCATTCATAGTATAATTTAATCTGATTTATAAATATGAGTAGTATGTCTTATTTACATTAAAAATTCTGTCAGATTAATAAAACAAACAAAATCTTTACTAAGTACATTCAAAATAATGTCCTATAAAATTTATCTAAGTATAAAATAATAACCTATTGGAATGTACTAAAAAAATGCTTAGGGACATAAAAATGTATGCACCTACAACAAATCACAATCAATAAGTAGGTACAAATAACTAATTCTTAGAAAAAATCTCTCAATTAATGTTTACAACAAAATAACCAGTGATTTTTACACCTCGATCTTATTTGTGATGACTATGTACTTTATTTTTTGTTAAGACTAATATCGAAAGATGAAGACATAGCCAATTAATCTCATAGACATAATATAAGTTTTTCTTATTAATTACACTTTATTTTCATAAACTTATCGTTATTTTTATGTACTTTATTTGGCTGTTTATGGTGCTATGAGTTCATTAAAGGAATGTAACTAGCAAAATGTAATCTTAAAAATATTGCACACAAAAATACACGCTAGGCCACAGCACACACAAGTGTGTCCATGCATTACAACGCAATTGTACTTCCACGTACACGTGTACGCAGCCGAGTGTCTAGACAATTATTATTCGTAAACTCGTGAATTAACGCTTCTGCATTGTGCTGTTTATTTAAAAATGTGTTCTGTTGGCAACACGTCCTACCATGCCAATAAAGTTACCATTCTAAATAATTGTTATAATATCTAAAACTTTCTGAATATGAATGAAGATTTGCGACTTGATATTTATTAGATTTAATAGATTTACAGTCAGTTCTTTTTCACGATAGAGATAGATATAATTCTACACGATATAAATATATTTTCTTAGCAGTCTTTTCAAAAGCATATTTACAATGCATAAAATTACTCTGACTCAACCTAAATATTTTCCAACAACAACAGAAAAGAGTCTGATCTGGTAGAATAATCTTTACCACCTCGTTTCCGAATCTTTTGCGTGGGCTACTTATCTAGCGTGGTGGAATAGTCTACTTTATGTAAATCATAAGCATTTAGAAGAATGAAAATGATACCGCAGTGGCCCAAATCAGAGAATCAGAAAGAAGAATATCAAAGAACGTTGGACACCAGCTTCGCCATTGTTTTTAATACCTACTCGTTTTGGTCAGACTACCTTCATCAAATACAGTACATGGAGGCATTTGAAATTACTCTGAAAAGTATAGATGACTACTCTACGACGATTCTACTTAAAATACCTATCGGAGTAGATGGCTCTCAATTTCCGATGCACACAAAGTACCCACAAGAAATCGTTTCCTGTTACCATCGATCTGGATATCACAACTTGTGACAAATGTGTCGCCCTCCTTGCTGTGTTTAGCAGTCAAACTATGTCGTTCCAGCACCAGTTTACCCACAAATGTATTCCTATAACTACATGAATAAGTGTGCACAACTTACAAAACTAGATCAGCCGTATTTACAAAAAAATATACAATTCATATATTGCCGCGATAAAAGTAGCTTTCAATCAATTTTACGACGAGAACTAGTCAAGCCGTTTGGCGTGATTAAACAACAGAAAACATCCTATCATCCTCACAAACCTGCGCGAGCTTTCCAAGATTGAATAATAAAACATGGTCCTCAAATAGCTACTGCATGAATTATAGCAATAGCAGGTTCTCAATAATTTGTTTTTTTTGTATTGCACTAGCAATTAGAATTAAATCTGTAGTTTTCGGATTTTGGTTCATTTTCTCAGCAGGTTACTGTGAAAAGAATCTAGATCGTGTAGAGCCTTCATCAGGTTTTAAAAATTCATCGCACCTCGCATTTCGGGGGTTAATTAATCCTGGATCGGCACAACTCGTTGCAACAGGGTTACGTGTATGAGTTTCCAAACGTGTCATCCTTCTATCGGTGAGTAAAGGTACGAAATTCCCTGTTGTTTCATAATGAGAGTGACGTCGCGTGTTTTTGGGAAGTAAAGTTGGCAAATGCCGAGGAGCCGCACTGTATCTGTGTACCGGTGATTTATATTGAGATGTACTTCTGGTAGTGGTTTGCTCCGGCGGTTTATGCACCGGGGCCATCCATGTGTTTCTTCTAGATGTATCACCTTTATTGTTAATAGGTTCAACATTAACTCTATGCGCAGACGTTTTGTTTTTCAGTTCCGAATTAAAAGAACGAGATTTTGCCATGTTTTTGCGATTCAGTGTTTCAGGTTGCGGGTTTTTCGCATCTTCTTCGAGTGTCAGCAGTTTGTGTTTCCAGGTCTCTAACTCTGTTGAAAAATCATACAAAACAGACTCAGACTTCGGACGTTTTCGAGATTCAGTAGTTCTACGGTTAGATTCTGTATGCAACGAAACGGTTCTTGTTTTGATTTTACGATTTAGTCTTTCCGATCTCATATGAGAGCTTGTCGCATCTCTTTCGAGCTCTCGCAGTCTGTGGTTCCACGTTTTTAATTCAGTTAAAGAATCGTCTATCTCAGGTTTAGTAAAATGTTTAGCCTTAAGTGTTACTTTCGCTTCTGCATCTAAAGAACCAGCTTTTATGTTAATTTTGCGACTCAGTGGTTCAGATTTCAAATGTGGATACTCGACACTTTTCTGAAGTTCTAGTAGTTCATGTTTCCACGCGTTTAATTCAGTGGTAAACTTTTCTTTATTCAATATAACTTCTGATTGACGGCGACGTGACGCCTCAGTTATATAATTTGGTTCAGAGTGTAAAGACCCGACTTTTGTCGTTTGTTTCCAATTTTTAGATTCGGGTCTCAAATGTTGACTCTCAAAACTTTTTTGAAGTTTCAGTAGTTCTCGTTTTGACTGGTTTAGTTGGAATGAAAAATCTTTGTTTATAAAAGGTTCAGATTTAGGACGCTGTGCAACTGAGCTAGCAAATCTACTTTTAGCCTCTGAACGCAAACAGTCGTCTCTTGAGTTGATGCGATTTATTGCTCGAAATCTCATATTGGGGCTTTTTTTAACGCTCTTATGAAGTTCTTGCAATTCAGTTTTCATTTGAGAGAACATATCTTCTTTGTTTACTGACTCAGTAAACGAATAGCTTCGTCGCCGTTGAGAAGTCGAAGGATTTTGTTTAAGTTCGGCATGCAAAGAAAGTGGTCGTAAACATGTTTTTAAATTTTTAAATCGCAAATGAGGACTTTGCGCACTTTTTTGGAGTTTTAGCAATTCATTTTTCCACGCCGCCATTTCAATGGAAATATCTTTATAACCAAACTCAGTTGTAAACGAGCAGCTACTGCGCCGCCGGCGAGGGTTTGTCAATGGTTTTTGATTGAGTTCTGAATGTAAAGAAAAAGGCCTTGCCGAATTTTTGCGATTCAGAGTTTCAGAGCTCAAAACTGGGCTCTCGATACTTTTCTGTAGTTCTTGTAATTCATTTTTCCACGCGTTTATTTGAGAAGCATTTTCTTTGTAAACAGAATCTGTATACGAACAGCTACGACGGTGTTTAGTAGCCGGTGGTTGCTTGAGTTGGGAATGTAGAGAAAGCGGTCTTGCCATGTTCTTGCTATTTATAGATTCAGATCTTACATATGTACTTCCCACAAATTTCTTGGGATCGAGTAACTGTTGACGTGCGTTTTTATGGGTTGAATTAACATTGTTGTACTCTAAAGACTCATATTTAGAACGATGCGTAGCTGAGGTAGTCTGATAACTGAATTTTGAATGACAAGAGCGAGATTTTTTCAATAGCTTGCAATTCAGTTTAGTCTGGTTCGAAACATGATCTTTTATTTCGAGAATAGGAGATTCATAATTATCAACACGTTTGAATACCGAAAGTATGTGACGATAATACAATTTTTCTTTTATGTCCTTTTTGATGAAAACCGAAAGGCTTTTTCTATATTTTAGAATTTGAGATCTTAAATGTGGGGAAGCCGCCCCTTTCTCGTAATCTATCAAATCATACGTCCACATATTTAGTATATTTGTAATAGCATCTTCAAATTTAAGCGAGTCGTTCATACGAGACATATGATTTACATCTTCCATAGTGTCTCTGTAGTTGATATCCTTACGACTTACGAGTGCCGGTAAAGAGCGACTTCTTGGCACAACTTTATGCTTAGGCGATGTGTTAAAATTGTACTGGCATTCCTTCGCTTTTTCTTTGTTTATTTTCTGTATATTGTGCGTATTGGAAGTGTTTAATGTATCACTTGGACAACCTACGTACTCTTTGTCCGATGAACCAATTTCACATTGATGTGTTTTCAGCCACGAGGCACAAATATGACTCTTTACAGCAGAATGAAAGGGCACAAATAAATGCTGTTTTTTAACTTTTTGAGGATCACTCAGAAAGTAACCACAACTACCACACTGTACAGGAAAATAATAAGGAGCGCTACATTTACTTATGACGTGTGATATTAACCTAGATCGGCGTGTATTTTTGGGTTCAGATTTGAAAGCTTCTAGCTTTTGAGATGGTGCTAGTTCTTGGCGACAATCAGCACAGCACACAGATAAACAGAAAGTGGGACCGTCTATTTTAGTTAGGTTATTTTCACTACATTGGGGATAGTGAAGAATACCTTCTTCTATTTCCAACTTTTTTAGAAAATCTATAGCGTCCATGTGTGTTACTTCGGGTTTATAATTATTCAACACGCATATTACACGCACATTATTCTTTTTTTTTCTGAATAGCAGTGGTCTTGTTAAAAGCCATGCTTCACGTTCTTCTGGTGGCAAGAGTACCGTTTTCTCTGCTAGTACTTTTTCTGGTGGAAGACAAGATTTTTCTGTATTTTGTATGTAGTATGATGGGCGACAAGTTTCAGCAGAATTTTCTTGTGTTTTACGCGTAAAGCCTTTAGCGTGATCTTGGGCGTATTCTAGATTTGGATGTTGTTGCATAACCTCTTGTCGAAGTGGCAGAATGTCTCTCTCAGTGTTGTCATATCGGATTGGTTTATTTTTCTGTTTTCGATATTCATTTGCTTTACTATGATTTTTTTTATCGCTTTCATATTTAATTGGTGGCATGGTTTGAAACTCTTCATCGGGCTCCTTATAATTCAAAGTCAGACCATCTTCAATAGTGCGATCTCTGTTTAGTAACTTATTTATGAAAACCTCATCGGCAGAAGCTGATAAGCTGGTTGATTTTAAATAGTCTGACAATGATTTTTTAATAAGATTTGTAGATTCACTTATTTTTAATTTTTTTCTCATACCTCTTGTTCTGTTTGGTGTCGGTGGAAGTAACATTTGTTGGTCTTTTTCGCCGTATTTCATTGATTTGAATATCGCAAATATAGCCGATTGAACCTTACAAATTGTGTGGTTGTATATCCTAACAGACATGTTGTGCATTTCGTCTTCATTGACTAAGCTACATTCATTCATAGCAGCATAAAAATGTTCCGAATCCAAGGACGATTGATTATGATAACGAAAATACTTACTGTCGCGCAATAACTTCAAGCAGCTCTTCAAAAACATTTGTTTTTCAGTACGTAATATTTGACTAAAGTCTTGCGTGTTGCAACTAGGTGGACTATGGCAATTATTTTCAGTAAGAAAAATTAAATATGGATTATTATTGACTGGAGAATGCTCGCAGTCACAAATACCGCCATTAGCACAAGTTACATTGTGATCTGTTTCACCAGACTGTTTATGATCACAATTCGATGTATCACGTTCGCCTTCGAATTGCTTCATTAATTCATCCAGTATAAGCTGTTCGAATTCCGTTATATTATAAGGTCGACAGGAAAAAAGTTTTTTATTTTTTCGGGTAGCCTGTTGACAATAATAAGCGTGATTCTCTTCACCGATAGAACAAATATCTTCTAAAGTTATCCCTGTCTCCTTCAAAAGAATCAGACCCTTGACCATCTCTTCAAACAACTTTAAGTATTCTTCAACTAGCGTTGTGAAAACCGCACTTGTAAATGTATGAATAATTTTGCGCATTACCTTTTCTACTAAACTGTTAAATTGAGAATTATTAATCTTCTCACTTCCAGAGATATCTTGTCTCAACAGTTCAATCTGGCTTGCGTGTTTGAAATCGCGGTACAATGATTGATATTGCCGCTCAGTTAAAGTTGTGGATGAAGTCGGCGTTATGGTAGGTTTCGGCCACTTGGGGAAAAACGTATTAGGAGAAGAGTAAGGAGAAGGCGTAGGTGGCACCACAGCTCCAGTTGCACAAGTAAAACATGTCAAAAAGCAGAAATACTGACATTGCGTACAGTTCGGTTTACGGTCATTTTTATAAATTCGCTCTATATACGTATCATTTGGATTTAAAAATAACAAGTTGCGCAGATACGAGACAACATTATCTCCTTTTTTGTAGTATTTTAAGATGAAAATTACATTGAACAAATCTGTGTAGATTTGATCAATGTAATTTTCATCTCTCTCCACAGATTCAAACAGACCGTAATCATGGTTAGCAAACTTATAATATTCCATTGTAGGAGTTTGTCTTATCGTTCGTCTGTTTGTCGTGTCATTGGTGTATTCTAGGTCGCCCGGTGCTAAGTTAGACGTCGTGTTAAAGTGAGTCGTATTGTTATTATCGTTACACAATTCTGTCATTTCTGGATCACTAGATTGCCAATCAGTTAGACCGTAAGCCTCAAAACCGTTGGTGAGTAAGTGTAACGCACTTTTGTTTACGTTATTTTCGAGTGCAGCCGTAACATTATTGTCGATGTAACTGTAGTTTTCCATTGTGTCAATTACATCATTGTTGTAATTTATATTGTACTGAGAATGCCTACAGCCCTGATTGTCTAAATGTTGACAGTAACACTTGTCAACATTTAGAGAATCCATATCCATATCTTTACTCCATATTTCGCCACGTTCCACATTCTCGTTGACATAGTTGTTATTTTCTGGCACTACAGTATTACCACTATGATTTTCCCCACTAGTTTCTTGAACGTTATTAAAGTCGGATGCATTTGTGTTGTAGTTTAGAGTATTAGCGTTAGTTCCCATTTTGACATAGCACTTATCTGTTGCACTATTGTTTAGCCTATTATCACTTTCTCTGTTCCCGTAACAGTCTTCGGATGCACTATTATTTATCCTAGCATCAGTTACCCCTTCGATGTTATTAAGTCTATTAGCACTGGTCTCCCCGTTGATGTTATTTAGGCCATTATCACTTGTGATACAGTAGTTAAGCACAACACACTGAGATCCGTGGACGCAGCGCCTGATACCCCGGCGCTGCCGAGGGTCCTACACTCAGAGTTCGTCGAACGATGAGCCGTCGTGCTCGTCGAAGGGTCGCGGCTGCTCTCCCCACCGCTCCCACTGCTCAGAGTTGAGCAGCGACTCGGATTCCTCCTCCTGGCTGCGTGTTGGGTAGACGATGCCGTCGCCAAAACTGAACCATCCATTTTGTTAGCATAAAACTTGAAAGCGCACTCAGGCGTGATACAGAGCGGTATATTAAAACATTATAAAAATCTACATAAAGCGGATGTAAATTAGACTTTATGTTAAGCCGCGCAAAAAATATTTAAGTAGGTGGATATATTGCGCAGCTTATACTTGCATGAAACTACATTTTTTTTCCATCCAATACGTTTGATACTTGCTGAATCGAAAACTTGTAAACGGAGTGATTTGCACATTGCATGTGTGTACCAAAATGTGCCTGATTACAATAAGTATCTATAAGCTGTGGCTACGCTTATCAATTGAGTATGCTAGGTACTAAATTATTATGTTTGTCCCTAATGGACAAACCTATCCTAACGGAAACGTTTTGGTTTAAGTCTAGTTCGCAGACTGCAGTGTGCAGAGCAGTCATAAAGTGCTATAGCGAAACCCATTCTAATTGAACGATGTTACGTTCGCATTCAGAAAAGCAAACGTCTTTACGCAAGATTTTGGAAGCCCCCAGGTGACGTGAGATAATGTAATTCATTTTTGCTAAAAATATAAGAATCACGCTTAATTTTTTGCAATGAATAAACTTTGCGAACGATATCGTCACTTTGCTAGCTAAAACTAAAGTATAATTAATTTTGTTTAATATCTATGTACTTTGGAAACCTTTGATTTATTATCAGTGCAATTGAAATGCATAACATAACTTCTTTGTATTATTAGAAGCATTGGCCCCCTGCACTGCATAGATACGTGATGGCTCCTATATACCATAGTTTTACTATTTTACATAACACAGTGCTAGCGAAGCGTGCCACCTTATGCTGTGACGGAATACAGCACATTATTATAATTCGTGTCTGGGGTCCCGATTATCTAGATAGGTTAAGGGCGGGTATCCACCGAAGCAGAGCGTAAATATAATACCGTCACTTGATGTAGCGTATTTGCCCAAAATAGGCAATGGGTTTTCTTTGAAGTTTGTTCAAGGTAAAAAGGAAAATAAAAAAATACGCGTTTATAAGTTCAATTTTTTTTTTTGCATAATATAGCGGTACCACTACACAAATACGCTACGACAAAATTACGTCACGTCACGAGGCAGTGTTCCGTATCCCCGCTTCAGTGGAGATCGGCCCTAAAGCTGCTGCATAATACTCGATGGCTGTACTCACTACGCACTAGCGGCCTACCCTGCCAGCTTCTAAACAATTAGCATGCAAAAGGACACCGACTTAAACTTTTAAATTTTTTGAAGAAGTGAATGACTTCAATTTTGACTTCAATGAATCGCCAATGAATGAAAAGCATGTTATACTTGAACACGTTTATTAATTAATAGATAGAGCGTAGTGAAAAATAATAAAATGCGTTATTTCTTATACTATCTGTGGGACGGTCCGGCCCTTTCTAGGGCAAAGTCGCCAACTTTCAGTCTCTCGCGCCATCTCCACGCTAAAAGTAATAAAACCTTAATCTATGTAGGCTTAGTAAAGAGATAGTACTCTCTGGTATAGAAGAAAACTAATGGAAAAGAGCAAAGGTGCAACATATGTTAATAAGCAACTTCACAGATGGTTTTTATATTTTTTAATAGAATAGATAAAAATATATTAAGATAGATATTTAAAAAGAAATATTTGGCACAAGAATATAAAATAAAAGATATTTTATAATTATAACCGCCCAAGACATGCATGGAAATAGAGAAAGATAAACTTATACTCAGAGTAATGTAATAAATTTTTATACGTAGTAATATACAGCACACAGACGTTTTTTTCATCCATAGTACTTATTTCACTATTTTTGTTATTGGTTGTATCCATTTGCTTGCTAATATGCAGTTATGCACTAATTCTAATATACAAGCACTGCGTTGCGTCCTGTCTTAAATTACAAGAGAAATAAAATTATAAAAAATAAAAATACAATAAATAAAAGGACGAAACATTTATTGTGCACAAAAATACTTAAAAAATATGAACATTCTCTATCTTTTATCAGTCTTGTGTGTTGTATATAGCACAGAAATAATAAATGCATTAAAAAGCTTTCGCACAAGTTTTTTGAATATTATTTCAATAATTGTATAAAATAATAATTTGATTACAAACACACGTCAGCCAAAACTTTCTTACATAACTTGAGTATATTATATTAAAAAGTTCATATTTTATGTACCTTGTCACACACTGTGATGTTTTATTATATAGACAAGTGCATTATTATTTAAAATGTTCCTAACTGGCTCAACGCATTAGCATTATTGCCAGTATGTTGAGAACGCTTCCGTCTGGCAGTGATCTAGATCAGTTGAGCTATCTATAGATCATTTGTAACTGCCTTTAGGTGGCTCAACTGGAGTATATGTATTTTGTTTATACATAATGTAAATACTTACTAATTTTGTTATTACGTAAATAAATATTTTAAAACTATGTCAATTAAATGGAAGAACGTCATGTTAGCTGCTATATGCAGTATATGAATTAACATTAACGTCATTAATATTATTCATGCACAACAATTTAAATTCATCTATTTATCAATCTAACTTTTCTGTCTGTAGGTACATAAGTAGTGTAAGTGAAAAAATATAAATTCAAGGCCACTAACATTAATACTATCTAGTAATAATAATTCTACATTTATATAAAATCAAATTATTTGTATACGAGGCCCCTGAATTCCATGTTTGTTTTAGTTGTAACATCAACCAATTAATATCCAAAGGTATTTTAGCTAACATCAGTTAACACCTCTTTTCATCGCTATATTATATTATTCTAGTACCACCGTAACTACTTAATTCGATAATTCATCTATTATTTGGCGTATAGGTATGCCTACCTACAATACAATACTAATGGCATTTCTTACCAATACCTGTTACATGAAGGACAGCTGATAACATGACATATTAAAAAGAACCGTTAAAAAAGCTACAGTCAGTCAGTCAGTCAGCGGGCTTTCATATGACAAAACTTGGCAAGAACGATTATAAACTATAATAAAAAAATATAAAAAATGAGGGTAGACGAAAAATAATCTATACCCTAAAGTTAAAATTGGAATAACATGGAATATTCTCAAGGTATGTGTCGAAAGTCGGCTGAGGGCGAGTTTCTGGATTCTGAATCTGACCTGGATCGCGTGATGCCCATGGATTCGTAGCCGTTATGAGCCTCCTGAGGGGTCGTGAATGTCTGCAGTTGGTGCTCCATACGTACTGGGAATTCGCAGCCATCCCCGAGGCTAGCAAAATTACGCATTCAGAATGAGTTGTGGACGAATTTTATTACCAAAATTAGCTTGTTATGATGCCAAGCAAGACAATTACCATTAATTTGATAGTAATTACAAATCAGACATTGGATGTCTGATTAAGCAGACCAGCTTAATTAATTTTTGTATAATGGTATGGTTAGTGTGAACGGAATCTTATTTATATGTATTTTGATTAAAACAGTGTAGAAATATAAAAATGATTTATGTTTAAATCATTAAGATTATTGAGCGAAACATGCGTGTTTAGTTAAAATTATTTCACCATTTATTTATTTTATATCAAAAACTTTAGAAAATATTCATGCCATCCATCGCCAAATCGCATGCTTGATCATTAATTAGTTTAATCACCATTATTAATGTTGGTTGGCTTTCTGCATTACCTAGTTTATACAGCACATTAAACAAAATTCGTCCACTCCATTTGATTCTAATGATAAACTTGAGTGTAACGCGTACTCCGTGAATCGCTAAGTGGCTACAGGCTAAGCTAGAATTATCATTAGTGCAATTCCAATGCAATTTTACAGATTAAAAATAAATATAATAATAACTTTTAAAACTATCATGGTTATAACCTAATTTTCAATAAAAACGGAATATTTACCATGATTTCTAAGTTTTATTGTTTCCCGCTATTTAGATCATCACACTTCAGCTGTCCTACCCTGCCATGGAAATGTCTATTCAATTCAATTCTTGGTTAGGTGGCCTTTGTGGGGATGACCACAATTTCGCCAATGTCACGTTGCAAGTTCCTGAGAGTGATCGGTGTGAAAGATGTCGATCGGTAAAATTTTGAGCCAAGCAAATCTATTTTTCCCCTGTTTCCTGACATTGACAATATAATAGGTAATATAAGCTCAGATTAAATAAGTGGGGGGAGGGGGGGAGTAATGGAAATGTCTATCCGTCGTAACTTCGCAGCCGGACGAAACACGTTATGTCACTGTCACGTGCCGTCTTCAGAACCGATTGTGGAATTAATATTATTCATGATACGAATTGCATGCAATTTTGGCCCGAAACTTCGGAATTTATGTTTTATAGTTGGCCTACCAGTTCTTCCGTGATCATGGTGCATCTGCGCCGAAGTATCGGAACATAAACTCACAAAACATGATAAATATCCCGTTTTTAGTAAAAGTTATATATAATTATGCTTATTGTTAAATATGTTTTATGTTGAATGACGATAAAATAGAAAGGTTAATTTTTTGTATGAATAATGGTATAATGGTGAAGTAGCAAGATATGATCTGTACTATACAGCAGAAAAAATATCCAATACATAATCTTGTATTATCCCTGATGATGCAAACCCCAAACCTAAAAACTCAGCCTGCGTTCACACTCACATACTCACAAATTGTGTAAATATTTTGACATATATGTCAGTGTAAACGAGGATTTAGAAACACAACAGAACAAGTCAACACACTCCACATTGCATTGTTAGTTTGTGCATTTAGCCCGCGAAAATTATATTAATCAACTACCTATCCATTAATATGTCTATTAGACAGAAGTCGTTTTAAGTCATTCACTTCTTGTTCCACACATAAAATTACATGCACACAAACCCACACACATTTAAATGCTAGTTCAGAGGCGGATTCCGATAAAAACATACTGTTATGTAAATCCATAATAAAGAAGTCAAAGCCTGGTGTAATATTTGTATATTACATATAATATATACATACAACTAACAACAACAAGAACATAATTTTTTTTAGAAAATTTTTAAAAACATTTTATTATTTTGTCGGGGCAATTCACTTACACAAATAATGGGTACTTTAGAATTAAATCGCGATCTGAATCCGCCTCTGCTTGCTAAACACAAAACATGCTACTTCCTGTCAATATCACACAGCTGTCAGTAGTGCCAATATGTCAAAACGAACTTTTTTCTACATGTGGATTAGTTTGTATACAGTCTAACGGGCCAGTATTGCCAGCAACGCGAAACAAAATATTAAAAAACATACCTTGTGAATACAGGAACCAGCCACAACCTGGGACTGTTTCCGAAGACTTCCTTGAAATTACCATAGACGCCGAGAGAGAATCCGTTTTTATCAGCCCCGCCGCGGAACATCGGCGCGCGGAATGCCTCTGAAATGAAACAACGATAGTGAATCTTTCAAGAAATTCAGGCATCGCGGATAGAGTACAATTTTACTTAGTAAACAAATGTCTATAGATATTTTTTTAATACCGTACCGTAGCTTATGTGCGCATGCAATTCTCATAGATATACCTTGCGTGTAACTGAGACGTTAGATGGAAAGTCTTATGTGCTTAAATTCCACCGGAAATCATACCCTTCGAACCGGCACACATCAATGCGAGCATTACTGCTTGGTGGCAGAAATAGGTATGGAGGTAGTCCTACCCCGGACGAGCTCTATCACAAAGAACTCTACTACTACTCTACTATATAAAC
This sequence comes from Colostygia pectinataria, assembly GCA_951394395.1. Lineage (NCBI taxonomy): Eukaryota > Metazoa > Arthropoda > Insecta > Lepidoptera > Geometridae > Colostygia > Colostygia pectinataria. The sequence goes on along the minus strand of OX596368.1, from coordinate 4,545,671 downwards.
TAACATATTTCTATACATAGTATAAAACAAAATGCTTCCTGCTGTCTGTCCCTCTGGAGGGCGATTCTCGTGCATAGATAAATTTATCTAAGGCACGAGAATCGCTCTCCTGATCTGTACCTAAGCAGCATCTTATCTTGTCCTAAATGCAAGTGTTTAAGTTTCTACACCACACATAAGAGCTTAATTAGAAAACTGAAATTTTTGCGGTTCGCTAAGTCTTTTCTTGTAATTTTTATGTCAACGAACAAAGACGATGACAGACTTGTAAAACACATTAGCTACCAGAGGTTATAATAAGGCCTTAAATGTGATAAGTAAGTTTGTATGAGTCTGTGGTCAAATAGTTTTCAAGCCGCCCGAAGGCCTCTGTCATGGCCTAACAACTTTGAAAAAGCCGGGACCGACTGCTTAACGTGCCCTCCGAAGCACGGGAGCGCTCAGTTGAAATTGCCACTGGCGGTCGCCCATCCAAATAGTGACTACGCGGAACAGTGCTTAACTTCGTCGAACTGTTAAGAACAACTTAGCCAGCTACGTCACGAGCGCTACCATGAATGTGGTCATAATAATAACCAACTTGCCAAAAGACGCTGCCTTAATCACCTTCAATATATCTATGGTAAGTGTCAAAAAAATGTATTACAAATCTTAATTAAGTTCTGAACTACATAACTTTCTATCTACAGATCGATCTACCGATAAAGTGACTGCAATTACCTATAACCAAGGTTTTAAGTATAGTGTTTACAATTTGACCGGTCGGGCTGCCCAATCGGCGGTAGGAAACAAGCATATCTGAAAATAAACTTGTTTTAGTGCTAGAATATCCACCAATGCGCATTGGGTCCGCGTGGTGGATTAACACCCAATTACTCTCGCTTGAGAATAGGCCAGTGTCCCAGCAGTGGGAACATATGAAAGGCAGTCATGATAGTGCTAGAAATGTAAAGCTTTAGCAATGGTATTGCAGTCACTTTAGAAAACGACTATTTTATAACAATCATTTATTTGACGATAGCACTAACGAAACGATGCACTTAAAATTACAATTTATCTAGCTAGACCATAGACTTGATATAATTTAATAGTTACCACAGTTAACTTCAAATAGTACTTTGGCTCCAGCGCTCGACGGAGCAACACGTCTGCCGAAGAACAAGTCGATGGTCCTGAAGATGTCCCGTGGAGGGATGAAACACGTGTCGATATTTTTCTTTTGAGGTTAACTGTGGTAACTGTGTGACCTCATCAGTTAATAGGTTAAACGGAATAGTACTAGAGATTTTTCGTCTGTTTTTTATCTTGTAATGGATTTCCGCAAAGTAAAATCTAACAATAATTTATCAAATAAGTATAGTTTGTTCTGGAAATTTAGAAAAACTATGCGGGCCTTAGGCGGTGTCATTGACAAATTCGGGCAAGTTTTTGCCTATAAAGTAAAGCAACTAGATATAACTTAAATTATTAAGATGTACACAAACCTAGTGTAGTTCTATTATTCGCGACTAGATAGCAGTGGTAACCGAACAGCGATCCGAGCGAGATACCGAACATGAGCGAGACGAAGAACGCGAAGACAATGTGGTATCGACCCGCGTTCGCCGCTGTGCCGAAGTCACCCTGGAAATGCAAAAAAATATATTACGTTTTTTTTTTTTTTTTACAACTAAAGTGGCAACCAAGCGTACGGCCCACAAGATGGTAAGCGGTTACCGCAGCCTATGGGCGATTGTAATACCAGAGGTATCACTCACGCGTTGCCACCCTGAAACGTTAGATGGAAAGTCTCATGTGCCTGTAATTTCACCGGAAACCATACCCTTCGAACCGGAACACAGCAATGCTCACATTACTGCTTGGCGGCAGAAATAGGTATGGTGGTAGTCCTTCCCCGGACGAGCTCTATCACAAAGAACTCTACTACTCTTAAAAACGTAACAATAAGTTGTATATTTATGTGTAACATTGACAAAGTGACATCTTTAATCCTGGCAGAAATCTGTTAACAGAGGGCTGTTTAGATATTTCAAAACCAGGGTTCAGATATTTCAAGATGACATCAAAGGAGTTTGACCATTACCTGTAGTATATTTTAACGTATTTTATAGTATCACATCTATACAATTTTTTTATTCTTTGCATTTACCGATATGATTTATATAATTTTTGATACAAATCTGTCAAATTACGCCACTCCTTTTTTAATAGAAAGGAGTGGCGTTATCTTACGCTAATGCGTAAGATAACGTTTCCACCAGAGATGTGAGAGGATGTGTAGCGACATCCCTCGCTTGTTAGGAACCAATAGAATCTCTTTATAATTCTGGGAAGAGCGAGGCTAGGCAAATGTAGTATTGGCTCCTGATATACATATCCCTTGCTATACATCCTCGCACATCTCTGGAAACGCAGCCTAATCCACTAGAGAATTTAAAAGGTCACTAGATATTAGTCTATACGGATGTGTTGCCATTATAAGTAGGTATATGTTACAAATAATCAAATGTTGCTACTTCACATTACTATTGTGGACAAAGAGTAACCACCTTTCCACTAGACGCTATATAAATAATCTTCAAGGTAGTAAAGGTTATATAGTTCAAGGCATTCTCACGCATAGTCCCCATCAAGTTATAATAAAACATTAAATTCATTCTAATTCAAAAAAAAAATGTTTATGTTGTTCTTCACTAAATTTAATTAAACGGAACACTTAATGTATATTAAACAGTTAAGTGCTTCCTTGAAAGCCTTGTTGGGAACTGTGCTGTTAAAGTACACCGAATTGTTCCACACTGTTTAAATTATAAGGAATAATAAAATATGCAAAACTTATAAAACTTGAAAAAAAAGCGTTCCCACTGCGATACCACTAAGGTGGATGCGACCGACTTCTGGAATAACTATTCCGCGGACTAAGAAACGTCAAATACAAGTAGACTCAGTTTACTCGAGAATAACCATTGACGACCGATGTGGCGCAGCGGGTGCAGGCCCGCCTGCAACGCAGGGGTTTCGGGTTCGATTCCCACCTCGGGATAAATGTTTGTACGATCTACAAATATTTGTTCCGGGTGTTCTGGGTATTTTATATAATGAATGACCTTATATATAATAAAAAAAATTATCTATCTATGTATTGTATTAAATATATATCAGTCATCTAGTACCCATAATACAGCTCTGTTTTACAGCAGCTTACCTTGGGGCTAGATGATGCTGTGTGGATTGTTCAGCGTTATTTATTTATTTATAACTACGATTTACTGTGCGAATAGAGCTTATTCGAGTTTGGTCGAATCAAACCTAAATCAAACAATGTGGAACAGATATAAAAATATACTAATGTTTAGGCTGGTATTTTTGACTCAAGATATTTTTTGCACTAAGATGATGAGTCATGATGATAAAGCAAAGATAGCATAATTGAAATGAAAATGAAAAATATCTAATCTGTGATAATGAACACTTCTTTGAAGACGTCAATTTACTACTTCGTACACACTCATTGATTACTAGCTAATCGATTATACACTCAAAAACTATTTTTTTTCCTCATTAGAAAATTATTTCCCAAAAGGACTAGGCCTAAAAGTATAACCATCCGGTATCTTGTTAATATCATCGTGTATCAAAACTATGAACTTACGATCAAGGACAAAAATTAGGGCTTTATTCATAATGATACTATAAACCTCTGTTAGCTAATGTACCCTCGTCCTGGCTTCGCACGGGTGGACATAAAAATATAGCTTAAGTTACTCAGGGATAATGTAGCCTTCTAATGATGAAATAATTTTAGAAATCGAACCAGTAGTTTATGAGTTTATTCGTAACAAACTAAAAATCTCATAATATTAGTATAGATTAATATCAGATAGATGAATAAGGTAGATATTAGTCACAAAACTGATGTCAAATATTTAGTTTAGATGGTTCCTAAAGTCGCTATTAGAAAGGTATTTGATAATAACTGAAGAGTTTTTTGAGATATGAATCTGATGTACTTATATGTTTGTTATTGTTTTAATTTCCTAAGAATTGAACTTTGAAATATTAGCTATCATAGGCAATAAACCTGTTGACCTCTAAGCTATCGTTCACCAGCGTAAACTATTTTAAATTATCTAACTAAATTATACTATTCTCACGCAATATGAAACCGAGCTTTTGAATTTGACTATAAAACTTTTTTGTTACTGTCTAATCATAAAAGAAACAGTCATTTTAGCGGTTCGCTAAGTTTTGTCTTTCCTATATCACTCTTATGTCAATGAATAAAGACGATAATAGATTTGAAAGATATATTCGCTGACAGAAGTTTACAGTATCATTATGAATAAAGTCCTTATTCATTTCGATAATCTAAAATAGCCTCAAGTTAAGCATAATCTATAGTATGTATGTCCTTGAGAATTAAAATTTTAGGGTTTTCTAGAACTTCTTAGAAGGAATATTTTTAAAGGTGTGCTAAGAATGGAGTTGCCATAAATTTTATCAAGGTGCAGCGGGAGACAAAGTTGGCAAAATAAAAGAACGCAAACAAACGCGTTTTGTTTCACTAAACTTAAAACAACCCATTAGACATTTAACCATTCAATCAAAGCTAGAAAGGTTTTTTTTGTTAGTCTTGCTTAAAGTATTTCACGGAAATAATTTATTATGTATGTAGCAAATAAAAAAAATACCTTTAGCAACCGATGTAACTATTAGTTAGTCTTATGAATATAATTACTCATTGCTTATGAACAAAGCTACCGAGTCGTCAATCTACAATATGGCTGCTACATGATGGTAAATTAAGGAAATAATATTACATTTATCATATCCATGCACATTTTAGAGAGATCTGAGCCTTTCTGTATTAAGCGATCGCAGTGGGCAAGCTTGTATTCCTCATACATCTGTAAATCACAATTAGTATTTCTAAACATTCACTGTATTGAGTAAATAGTTTTGGTTTTCTCTATTTGTACCGTGCGTTTGTACTAGGTGCGACATACCTTTTAACTGGGTTTGTTGTTTCCGCGACAGCTTAGGCGTTTCGCCCATAAAAAAAGAACCAATTGTCGTGACTCGACAACGGACAAAGAAATATCTACCCTAAATTGATACCCGTTAGTTTTATTTTTATTTATCGAAACTTTTTGTACTCAAACCAGACACCATTAATTTTTATTTAGATTTCTGGTTACAGATATAAACACACATTCATTAAACTAGCAAAAACATGTTTTATCAAAATAATAAACAATAACACAATCATGTAAACAAACTCACTGCAAAACATTATTTACACTTACTATAAATTGATGCATATCTATTTGCAACAAGGCATTGATTTTCCATCATACAGAAATATTGGTTAGTAAAGTAAAGTAAAGTAAAAAATATATTTATTCAATAATATCACAAGGATCATTTTGAAACGTCTTAAAGCTAGGTGAATTTACGGTTCTTTATAATTACCCCAAAACTCCAAACGCTAAGATATGCTAAATCACAGACTGTTTCGCTAACGATATAGTACTAAAAGGTGTAGTACTAGCATCTTACCTTGAGGTACACCAATAAAATGATAGTACACAAATTGTGTATAATGTTAGGTTATTATATACGATAACATCTCAATCGATCTTGAAAGAAGATGTTGTATTATGTATAATATACATAATACAACACCATGTATATGTATGTATTACAATACAACACCACCTTCAAGATAGTAAATTACTTACTGACGTAAATTACTACTACATTAGTAGTAATTTACGTCACGTACATTACGTTATGCCTTACACTTTAAAATCATTTCCGTTTAGGAAAGTGTATCAAATGCTTTATGTAGATCAAAACATAGACCCTAAAAAACGTACCTTCCAATAATTTATGAAGTACGGCAGGCTCGTAGACATAACAAACATGCAGTATAGCAATGCATATCCAAGGAACAGCATGAAGAACTTGTAGTTATTGAAGCAGACGCAGTTGTTAACCCAGGGACAGTGGTGGTCCATCTTTAGGACGCAACGCTGGCAGATTGAGCAGTGGTGCGCACGGTCCGGCTTGACCACAACACAGCGGTTGCAGTAACGGACGGAGCCGGACATGGTTCTGTGAATTATGAGATATTAAATCTTCTCACTGGGGTAAGAGCTTAGTTATACTAACTGGGGTTGTCAGCACATGTTTTTTTCTCTAATCTCTTTTTTTGTATGTCATCGTAGAAACCATTTGTTTCCTACGCGTGTATGTAATTAAATCTTGAAAAGTAGGTTAAAAACTAGATGGTAATAAGGTTCTATAGCACTATTATTACCTACCCTAAACCTCATTAATGCGCAATTCAGCTTTTTCGACGTAAATTGTTTTTTCTCTTCACATAGCCAGAACACCTGTAACTACGTCAGGAGATGGGCGTTGAGGCTGCTACACAGTTCTACTACTTTTTGCAGTATCATCGTTTTTTTACTTTGTAACTTGCTCACTGTAATTGTTCTGAATAAATGCTTTTTTTTTTTTTTTTTTTTCTTCACAAACGGCTGACTTCACGATTACCTAGATCTGCCAACCATACCTTCTATAGTAGTGAGAGTTGTATCAATAAATAATCAGAGATAACATAACTACTATTTGACCTGTACTACATTACAAACTGATATTATAAATATGGTAATATTATAGTATCTACTATCCACCTACATACTTGGTAATATTTTATTTTTTTATTTTGTTTATTTGAGAAACCAACAGCGATTTACAATGTATGTACTTAAATAGATTATTAATCCTAGGTAAGTTACTAAACGTAAGGCTAATAATAGGTTTCTACATTTGTCTGAAGTAAGCAAAGTTGTTGGGAACAAAATAATTGCAAGTTATTATCTATCTACACTTTTAATTACGATCAGTGAGGGACAATACATAGATCTTGAATAAGAATTATCCCTAAGTACGGGTAGTAAGGTAAGTATCATAGATTCATGGACATGATGCTTATTGTATATTGAGTGTGTGGGTAGGTGTAAGTAGTAATAGTAAGTGAGTGTCTGTGAACTGACCTTCGGAGATGCAAACTGCACACTACATCAACCATTATGTTTGTGAGCCTTTAGACAAGACAATCAGAAATACCTAATCACGCTATTAGTCATGATAAGATATTGGATGTTTGGTAATACAAATTTATTTAGTTTACGTTATAAATAATACCCAATTTATAAATAGTAGTATTATTTGGTATCACATAATATTATGTATCTAGCATGGCATGGCATATAAATGTGTATTGTGTGGGCATAGACATAGAAAAAATATAGAAGAGTTGTTTGGTTCAAAAACAAAATCATTTTTGTCTTGGGCTGATAAAACAAAGGCTAATAATAATAATAAATGGAATACCATTTTTTTTTTATATCAACTATTCAACTATTCTCTCAATTCTAGGCTAAACAGCAGATATTGCAAACCTCGTCAGAACAGGTAAAGTATCCGCATAGTTGTTTAAGATTTCACTTTTGGTTTCCATTTTGAAAAAACGCGTGCTGTACTTTCTTAATGTAAGTTTGAGTCTAGAATTGAGAAAAACTGTGTTTGTAATAAATAGTTATTAGGAATGTGTTTTACATGCTCACTTGTTATAAAATAAAAGGTAATAGGGCTTTATACTGTGATGTAAATTCCATTCTATAATATGGGTATAATGTTTGCACTTCAAAAATTACATACCTAGTGACTAGGGGCAGATCTTTAGCAAAGCCTTCCAAGACTGTTCTTTGGGCATCTTCAGATTCCGCACTCAATAATTTTTCAAGTTCCGATTCTGGCAGCTTGTACTGAAACATAACAGGAAAATGTCTTTTGTCTTCTCATTTTCATTTTCTATATTGAATAGTGATTTATGAATGAAGTACCATAGGAACCATTAGACCACCAATGCTCAAGATGGTATCATAGGTATGAGACCGTATGAGATAGTGCCATGCAATTTCTGTTTCTAAATTGTTATAAGACTTCCAGGAATCTCATTTTCATTGATTTATTAATAGCAACTGTCAGAATTAACAATCTAACATGCCCTTCAAAACACAGAAGAACTGAGCTATAAATAGCTAGTTATAGATGAGCTAGGTCACATACATTTTGAGATTATTGAACATAGTTAATTATGTTTTTAAAATAAATCACTTGACCTACTTATTTGTTTAAAAGGAGCTGCTGGAGCTTTGGCTTTTGTTTGGTGATATCATAGGAAAATGTATAAACTTTCAGTTATTTGATCTACCTACTGTTGTATTAAATTAATAATCCTAATGATTTTAGACCAACATGCAGTTTTAACATAATGCAATTCAATAATCGGTCTGCAAAATGTTTCTTATTTATTAGAATCTGTTTCATTCCAGGAATCATTTTAAGGAATGTGATACGTTACAGGGAACACCAGTTTATAACAATGAAAACAACGCGCTTACCTTGTCTGGAATTGATTTGATATCTGCAAAAACTGTTTTCCAATAAGACCAGATGAACATGAATAAAAGAATGTGATATAACACCAAATACACGCATTTCTGTACTGTATTAAGAACCGCAACTGAAAAGCAAATTTTCAATTAAAGTTGAATTCCTTATTCTTAGGCACACTAACATTATTGAGAAGGATACTCACAAATGCACAACTGGATAACGTAGGCATAGTATGACCAACTCATGATGGACACTATCAACAGCACAGGGAGCCATTTGAAGGCTCTCCAACACAATTTGTTACATGTTCTACAACACCCACATAATCCCGGACGCGAAATTCTACTGTTCTGCACGGATGAAGCCATAATTATTTATTTTTCTTTAGGAATTGGATATCCATGTTCATTTCGAAAAAGCAATGATTTTTGATTTGACAAACAAATCAAACAATCACATCAATCATTCAGTCATTTTTGACTTTGACAGTTGTGGAGGAAAACCTTGCCAGTAAGAATAATGCTGGTAGGCTTAAGGGGAAGTTTCGTTATCTCGATTATTACCGATTCGTAACCAAATACCGCTGGAAAGAAAAAAAAAATTACAAGATGAAAAGTATGGTTCTAAAAATATGCAAGCAAAATCATGACAGCCTTCTAATGTTCCCACAGTTGGGACACTGGCCTACTCTCGGGCTAGCCACACGGAAACAATGCGGATTGGTGAATGGAACATGTCTTTCGAATGTTTAGTTCTTGGACAATAAGCCAGTTTCCTCATGACGTTTCTGAGCACTGGTATAATATTTCGCACCTATTTTTTCTAATAGAAAAATCTATTAGTGCACGACTGGCATGACCTTTGAATCTGAAGGCGGGGGTCACATTAAACACCACCAGTGCTCCAAAGATGTAAGCAAAATAAGAAAGGTAAGGTAATATTTACCTACATTACAGACTATTGTAATAAGTATTGGACTAACCTATTATTCATAAAAACGGTATAATATTTTAGTACATCCCTATTCCATAGACAAATACAACGCTACTCAGTAGCATTACTACCAACATGTAAATTGTGAAATAAATTCAATCAAACACATCAAATCAATCAGACAAACGTCAAATTTTGAGTCGATTTCTCGCTTGGTGTAGCGTCTAAAATTTTGTTGTTTTGCAAAGATTGCCACAAATATCGTTCAAATCCGGGTTGGATTAGATCAAAATCATGGACGTAAAAGAGTGCAACGATTTAGCCGAAGAAGTAAGTATTTCAATAGAGTTTTGCTTGGCTAGAGGACTAATGCGGTATGTACTGCACTGACCGACTGTGACGTGTTTCAGAACCAATTCATTGTGGACGATGTGAGCAAAATTATCAAGGAAGCTATTGAAAATTCTATTGGCGGCACTGCTTACCAGCACAACAAAGTAAATCAATGGACCTCTGCTGTGGTTGAATCATGTTTAGGCCAACTGACTAAACTACAAAAGCCCTACAAATATATAGGTAATCATTTTATAAAATCATACAACAACTTGATGCCGACCGACAAACATACAAAGCTTCTCCTTTACTAGCGTTTATTAATGTTCCTTTTCGTTTTATTTTCAGTGACATGCACAATTATGCAGAAAAATGGAGCAGGATTACACACAGCATCTTCATGTTTTTGGGACAACAACACTGATGGTTCCTGCACAGTGCGTTGGGAGAACAAGACTATGTACTGCATTGTCTCCGTCTTTGGCCTTGGCATCTAATACAGTAGAATTACTAGAAAATCAGAATAAGCTATCAAAGCGCATACACCGCCAAAACCAAATGCATAATGCACAGTTTCAGTAAATTCTCTAGTATTTTGTATAGTTGGATAGACAAATGCAGAATAATAATTAAAATAAAATTGAGGGTACTATTATATTCATGCAGCTTGTGTTTAGTGTTTGTTCACACATTTATGTAAGTAAATAACACTAATTCTATGTTATTTCAGTGGATGCCTAAATGAATGTTATGATACATTCAATTTTACTGTTGAGTTGAATGCCTGTATGCTTTCCTTTTAGTTTGACAAAAATCTCATGATGTTAATACATCTCTATTATTTTAAATTTGTAGTTTTGATAATGGTCTCTGTATTAAGTTTTATTTGCACTTTTACTATAATTGTATTGAGTGTGTGACTTATCATTCCTTGCTTTAAGTTTCGGGAAGGATTTCTTTCAATATAAAAATAAAATGATTAAAATAAATTAAACTCTTATTTCAGTAGTAACAGACTTATTTTATAGTCATTATTACTTAATTTTAAGTAAGTAGGTTATATTTTTCGTATTCAATAAATATATTAAAAACCAACAAGTGTTTAATTTAGAAATGGCAGGAACTAGGTAGGTTACATCAGTACCTACTCTGCTAAACGGTTAAATCCACATTAGGTCCGCCATGGATTTAAGACCCAATCACTCTCGCTTGAGAGTAGGCCAGCTGTGGGAACAGAAGGCTGTCATAACTGACACGTAAAAAATCTGCGGTTGAGCCGTTGTCCTAACGTAACTCGGACATAAAGTACTAATATCTATTCTGTGACGTAAGTCTGCGTACCTCCCTACTACACTGCTTGTGGACGCGACATTACAAGTTCGCGCACACACGATTTAGTCGGCGGGTTCACACGAACGAACAAACTTTGCACGAACTAGGCTCGATTACATTTCACGATTCATCGTGACGATTTGAAGCAGGCCTAAATCGCAAGGTGTAATCGCTGTTAGGCAGTTCGTCGTCGTTTCACGATTCATCGTCACGATGAATCGTGATATGTAATCGAGCCTTTAGAAAAGCGATTTAGGGAGGTTATCGTGTAGTATAAACAGAACGTCCGTCATCTGTCGTCACGGCTCATCGTGCCGACGCATCGTGTAATGTAATAGGCCTTTTAATTACCTATATAAGGTCATTCATTATCAACCTGACAAACTTAAGGGGTAGGTTCCACACAAAAAAAAAATACTTGTAGGGTAAATCATTGAGTTATTGGCTACTTCATACTCAAACATTTCCTAAAAGCTACTGATGCTAAGTGAAATATCTCCCTTCATTCTAGGTAATAGTTTACATATTTAGCTTTAATATTTGTGCCGATTTGTACCACCTTTCGAATAATTTCGTATAAAAAAAAACATAATTGATTGACAATCGGCAATCCGGCTACTATGGTGGGGTTTTGTTGTGAAAACGGTGAAGATTGCGTTTGACTACAATTTGAATGAAACTTGTCTCATACCTCATATCTCTATAGTTGATCCATATTTCGTTACTATTTAAGTTAATTTATCTTAATTTAAATGTATTTTATTATTTTTTTACTTTAAAACATTAAATTATGGTATAGCCAATAACAGAAACGAAAAAAACTAAGTTTTAAGTTACTGGCTATACATGTACATCACCGCCAGTCACCTACGAATTCAATTTATAATTTGTCAAATTTGGCGAAAATGGCCTTCTTCCGCCAATCTGACGTTTGCTGAAGAGCACAGCATAGATGGCCAGTTGAGTAACCACCGCATGCAGAGATCAGTTCAAGATCCGATGGCCTGAAATAAACTTGTGCCGAAACCGATACTAGATCATTTTGTCTGGTGAACTTTATACTGTAATTATTTATACAAGGGCTTCGAAAAGTTCGTTTATACCAGAGCTAAGAACTCGATAATTATGTTCCTTGTATTTCTTAAAAAAAATGACTATAATCTGCTGTGTTTCGTAAAAAATGCTACAGCCAATAACTGAAACCAAACATGCCAGTAACTAATTCTGGGGTGCCAGTAACACAATTTTTATTTGAATGAATATAAAAACTTTATAAACAATTTTAATTATTTTTACTGTTATTATAATGATATTAGAACTTTTTCCGTCTCCACTAACACCATAAAAACATCATTTGGATGACGCCTAAAGAAACTATAGCAATTTAAATTGACCAAGGTGCTTAGGTAGCCAATAACTGGTGCTTTTACCCTACCTACAACGTAAATGCGCGATTATCGAAAATTCGCGCGAACTTAGTTCGTACGTAGGTACCTAGTAGTAGATACTTACCTAGACCTACGAACGCGCGATGCGATCATACATTAATGCCCTAGGGTTGTAAGAGGGGTAAATAACGCAACGCAACGTATTATGTAGCCACATAAATAACAGATATTAGTACCTACTACGTATGATGATGTAGCTTTAACATCAAACGAATTTGATAGAATGGGAATTCGCTCGTTTGGTTTTAAAAACGTAGGTACGTTAAGTTGAGTCACAGTTATCATACATAATACCAGGTTTAGTATATACTAGTATATTTACAATATGGAAAAAGGTTTAGCAAAGAGCATAGCAGTATGTATAGCAGTGCGTTTTTTACTCTTTTTCATACCTAATTGTAAGTTTAATGTAAGAAAAATCACACGCAAGCATACATAACGCTCAACTGGAATTTTTAGTTTCAACAAAGTAATAAATACAATACCTACGAATGACAGTGGAATTATGAAACTTAGTGCAATGATTTCCTTTCATTCAACTTATTCGCGGGTTCTCTAAAGAGAGTGCGCTACCCCCACTACCTCTACTTTTGAGTCACGTGACCGTCATCGATCCAATGGTTGAGCACTTCTCGGGTCCATTCAACTCGTTTCGGCCATCGCCGGGGATATCACAGCAGTGATTCTATTCATACATAGGTAACATTTATATAGCTCTGTCTCTGTTGCACGTATTGAGAAATAATTAAATGAATGGTGAGCGAGTGAAACGGGAATACGTTCGAGTGGAAATTATTGAAAGCGAGCGCCTCGCTCGCCCTCGCCTACACCCTGGCCCAGCCAGCAGCAAACAAGGCAGGCAAGCAGGCAGTAGCCAGTCGCCAATGTAGAATTTTTTGATGTGGGTGTTGTATGTCTCGGGCAAGACGTCAAACGCTTCATTTACTTGATAATCTCAAGTGATTAGTATTTTTATAGATCGTCTTTTATTTAATTCGTTTTCATATGGTGTGTTTTAAAACTGTGACCTATTGTTGGACCTATTGTTTAATGATCGTGTGCCATGCCATCTCATCTAGTGGGTGACAGTGTTATAAACTGGAGGGGGCTGATCGGCTGATAGAATACTACGACTACAACAAACGTCGTTTTACAACTAACTACATAAGTACCTACTCAAGAGCGATCATAAAATTTCTCATCTCGGTGCGGGCGAGTTGGGCTTCCATTTTGTTTTAATATGTGGTTTAGTTGTTTACACAGTGCGTCACGTTCGGGACAATGGAAAGCGACGGTGAGTACCTGCCTGCCCGTCCACCCCTGCTTAGAATTGTATAGTTTTACTAAAATGTCCAAAAGGCATGATGTTTGTGCGTCATGCTCATGTAGACCGCTTAACAATAAACATGCAACAGTAACATAGGTAGGTATTCGATTTTGTGCATCGCGCGGCGCAGTCGTGGTTTCTCGTAGCCCTATAGCGTAAAACACTGCAGTCTGCGGTCGGTTCGTTTACTTAAGTAGGTATAATATATACGTAAACGTACAACACCGCAGACTCGCAGTAGGTAGGTAGGTAACATCAAGAGACAGCTGTAAATTGATTTGAGTTCGAGTAGGCATGCGCCGCCGCCGATCGGGTGTGTACGGAAATCGTGTTTTATTTAGCTCTCTTACCAGCTGACCTACACACTATTGTAATGTAACCACCAACCACAACCAGTGCAACCACTATTACTGTACCCTTAGAATAAGACTGACTTTGGAACATAACAACACACATGCTACTTAAAAAGTAGGTACCAAATTTTTACAAAAAAAAACCATCAGTCTGAACATAAGCACCTGCCTACTAAATTCAGGTAAAGTGATACAGATTTAAAAATTTACTTTGATTTGTTTATACCTTTAGTTAATTACTTATAATACCTGTTAGTTTCCATAAGGAGGTAAATTGCAACCTTTTCAAAATTTCTTGGTTATGTGTTAATTAAGGCTCTCTAACTATTGACATAACATCTTTAGTGCAAAATTTTGATTTCCATACTGTTTGTGGTACTGATAATATTACATTGTTCTAATGATAGCTAGCCATAACAACAATACACCTAATAGCAATTCTCCTAATATTATGTAAACATACCATTAAATAGTAAACTAACATACATACCATATACTATGGTGCACTATGATAATAAAATTTCAAGGGTGTTATTTTTTATTCTATCATTGCAACTAATGACAATAAAATACTGAGTGAGGGTGTATAAGTAACTAATTAAACACAATAAATATAAGTTTTGTCCTTGCTCTTGCCAACTCGATCGGCTCGTGCGCAGAGCAGAGTTTTTAATACATAAACCAACTCGCTACCTATTTGCTATTTGTTGTTGATGATGGTTCATATTATAATGGTACGTCTGTAATATGTTAGGACAACAAATATGTATGTCATTTTAAGAATATGGGAATTTAACATTAGGGCCTACATATTGTAGGACTAGCATGTTATGTCTTGTGATATTAAATCCGTTATGGCAATCAACAGAACCCCGTTAATTATACATATGTTTATCAGCTCATAGTTTATTATTATCCTATAATCAACATGCAGAAGGATAATACTAATTAAAATTCATTTTAGTATTCTTTTGTAATTATAATATTAAGTATAGGTTATTAATTGTTTTAAAACATTAGACTATTTTTAATATCATTAATGATGTGTAACACTAAACTCATTTGTTTTCTTTCCAATAAACTGAAAACAAGGCATGACACTGTAATTTAATTAAATAATATTTAAATTCAAGATACCTACCTAGTACCTCAAACCATACACAGTCTCATACAAACAGTCTCCTTTTGTTTAGAAACTATTATTATAAAAATAAATAAAAGCCTTATTTGTAAACACACTTTAAACTTCGGTTACCTAATTTGTCTTTTTAATCTATCATTGTCTTTGTTTACTGACTTAGGTATGACAAAGAAAGACTAGCCTTACAGGTACTTAGCAAGCCGCTATATATATATAGTTTGTTTATGAAAATGGCCCTAGTGTGTGGCCCTAATGTGCCCTTTTGTTGATTAATTTTGTTTTTAGGCGCACCCTGCATTAGGTCAGTGACCTATGAGATAATTTTACGTAAGTGCTTGCATTAAATCGCAGGCAAGCCATGGTGCCTGTGATGTCCGCATGGGCGCTGCAAGCTTCTTACTTTGTGTTGAAGTATACTTACATGCCGTTCTGTGAAATAAACTATTATACCCATTTCCCTTGATTGCAAGATGTGACAGTTGTACCAAATAAAAAAATATCATGTAAGAGAAGTCAAGAGAATGTAGAGCTTTCATAATATACTTAATTAATTTAAATTCCCATTCATTTGTAGTCAATGTTTATAGGTATGTATAATTAAACATGTTCATTTACACCTGCCTGTTAAACATCTTGCTAAGCCACATTGCAAAATGTTTCATAAAAATACATATACAGGTGTATGTAACTGATCTATGATTACTGCCTACTTACTTACTTTTTATTTTATTTTATATAAAATTAAAAAAAAAATGTATGCAGGTATTTTTTTCATGTGCAGAACCTATTCCTTGAATATTATGCACTAATAATAGAAGACCCTGTATTTATCTTTAAAAGAACTTTCACAGACAGAAGGAATAGAAATACATGGTATGACTGTATCAACAGAAACAGCACCTTAAATTGGACCCAATAAACTCTACCTCCATTGGTTTTCAAGTATAAAACCTACCTAATCAATAAAAAGCCATTCCACCCTTGCCAGATGGTTCAAACAAAAACCAACCCTAACGAACTTTCAATAGAATACAACTGCTTTTAACTATGTCTAACAATACATTTTATATGTGAGGATGTGATGGGAAGGACCATGAAGCCATCAAAACCTGTTACAGATTTCCTACTAGTTAAACAGGCATCATGAGTCATATTGCATAGGCATGTTCAACCACAGCTTCTTATATGGACAGCTGGATCACAATTTTCGCGCAAGAATGTGATCATTATGATCCACCTTTGAGTATCTCGCTGATTTCTTAATGCTTATTAAAAAAAAACTAAGCAATAAAGTCAAATGTGGAATACCTACCTATCCGCGTGTTAGAGTGTTAATCATATAACCATTTGCGTTACGTTTCGTTACCACATGGTGCATCATTTCTAGCGTTAGTAATCTACCCAATCATGCGAAATTCCAGTATAATCGGGAATCAGGATGAAAGATGAAACTGATTGCGTGCAATAAATTTATTAGTTAAACTTCCCGCGACTTGGTCTGAATTTATTAGTTAAACTTCCCGCGACTTGGTCTGTGCATTCTATGGTTTCATTCATGATTTCCCCCTCCCTTCCCTCCATCCCCTCTTCTTTGGCGTTAAGTATATATAAAATACAAGTTGCTGCCCGCGGCTTCGCTCGCGTTTAATAGTAGGTAGCCTATATTACGAACCTTGCCTAAGCAAAAGCAAAGAATAGATACCTATTCCCTCAACCAGAAACATTTCTAATCGCATCGATAGCGCCATCTATAAGTAATATCCAATCGAATCTGAACTACGAAGTCAAGGAAACTCTAACCAATAGGAGCTCATGTTATTTTAGTTATCCATTGTATTAAAAAACGTATAATCCTTAAAAATAATAACCACTTGATAGGTAAGTAGGTATTTCACTCAACTCACATACTTAATAAAAAAAAAAAAAATGCCTACCTACCTATTTAAATTAATTCATCTGTCGCGTTACGACTTACGAGGTACCTACCTACCTATTATCAGTACTTTACTTATTATGTAGAATTTTTTAAAGCTATAGGTACCTTGCCTATCTGATTCTTTGCAAAATTTCTGTAGAAATATAAGACAGAAATCCAAAATCCCCTACACGAATGGAAACAAAACTATCGACCGCAGTTCCGCAACGCTAAAGTTAGAGATTATATTAGTGCCTCCTTTATTATTAAACCAGATAAACGCTAGCTATTCCGGGTTGTGAAAAACGAAACAAAAGGTAAAGACCTCTAGCCCTAGGTCATTGATCCGAGCTGAATCTATTTAGATTTAACTTAAAATAACTTCGTCTTGCTAATCTAGCGAATGTGGATGCATTTGCTCGAAAAGAAGTAGAATCGATATTACCGAATGGAAATGTAATACCAAAATTGCGGTTTTCTAGGTTATAAACAGTTTTCCTTGGGAAGGCTCATAGAAAATAAATAGAAATGGCTATTAGAGAGTAAACATTGTACCATAAGTACATAGTTCGACTTTATAACCACGGTGATAGGTAGAATAGGTATGCTACACACCATACCTACTTGTCTTTTTTTTTGCTTGTAGGTAACTTTATTATCTTTTCAATTTTAACACCATTAAACTAGTAAAGTTTTTGCTAGTGCTATTAATTAGGTTCACCTTAAAATTTTTGCGCTGATATTCTTACACAAGTTTTAGCACAAAAAATTGCCTACCTTCCGGTTATATTGTAGGTACCTACTTGCTTTAAAACCATGATGCTACATTATTTGGCTTTCAAAAAATCACGCTTTGTATTGGTTACCTTCTGGGTCGCGTATAGAACCCGGGCACTCCCGGGCTTAATTCACATTGGCGCAGACTCGAAGCTTATCGAAACGAATGTTAGTATACAATAAGTTTGTACAATATTTTTATTGCGCAATATGATTGAATCGGCTTTCTCACTCAAACGATCAATTATTATTTTGACGCAATCATTGACGACTCATATGCGTCAATTTTTTCGCGTGAGCAGGAGCTAACGGAACTGTTCCGTGAACAAGATGTCATACCAAGATTTGGCTGCAGCTATAGTGTTGCTACTTGTGGCTAAAAATAAAAATAAAATACGTCGCTGGTCGAAAGACTGCTACATGAAAAGGCAAAAATATACCCACGAGCATGGCCCAACCCTCGTCAAAACGACGCACAGACTAAAACATATTGCGCAAAACAGATCCTAGACGGTGCAATGATAAATATGGTGCAATAAAAATTAAACTCGCTCAAACTTTCGTTCAATCATTGCGCAAACTTCAATACTTCTACAATACTAACCCTAGACGATCAATTGTATTGCGCAATTCGTGATATTGCGCAATGTTATTGTAGATGTAGGGCCCGCCTCAAGATTAGGGAGCTTTGCTTGTCCCTACTTACATTTAATGTGTTTTTGCTGCATAAACCAATTAAGGACCATTATTAGATCCTAGAGTAGATAGGTAGGTAGACAAAGGATCGCACATTATAAATCGTAATGTTATCCATCGTTTTTTATCCCCAACCCCGTCTTAATACTATCATACGTAAACCTTGGAGTAAACCTGACATCCATAAATAGAGATCCCTAAAGCAATTAGCAGCATGTTTCGTAGAGTGACATCATTATGTTGATGTGAGCAGAGCAGTGAGTGAGGTCACTGAAATCCGTCCACCTGCAGTCGCGGTTCGTTGCCTCGTCAACTTATTAGTAGGCAGAGTAAACTTATAAAAGCTGTAACATAACATAGAGTACCTACCATATACTTCTAAGGGAGTACCTATATAAGTTATTGATACTGTCTTTATGTGGGTCTTCTTTAAAAACTACGGTTGGATTAGCGGAGCTCTTTCACGGCCGTCTTTTTATCGTAAGGTGGTGCATCATGATTTTAAAACCTGAAATGCACTGTGTTGGGTGTGTGTAGGTACCTATGTTGTGCCTATGTGTTCTGTTTGTCCATGTCTCATTTATCACCAACTTACCTACCGACCACAACCATCAAGTTATGTTCCTTGACAACCATCTACGCATTCTGAGGGGCTGCATCTTATTTGTAAGTAGGTAGTAAGGGTTGGGTGTGCGTATCAAATTCATAACTTATTTTATCTCAATATACCTAGGTAGGTAAGGTACCTACCTACCTACGTACAAGTACAATAAATTTTAGATAAGATTTCTGTTTATATTCATAGTCGTCTATCTCGTTCATCTATACTCGTAAATCGAAGCAGTAAACAAATATCTTATACCTAGTACCAAGGAAATGACTTCCTTGACCTAGTACCTACCTAGTTAGGTAGGTAAGTACCTACTTATAATAAATAAATTATTTTTCCTTTTTCGAAGTTGAATTTTGACTTTCACGGATCTAGTAGGTAGGAAGTAGGTAGGTACTAGGTAGTTTGTTAGTTTACCTATACTTGGTCTATACGTACGTATCTAAAGTACACATTCCCGAAACCGATCAAGTTCCATATTCCGAAACGATTTAGCACGTCTTATTTTGAGAAAGATTTATAAAAACCTTCATCAATTAATCTTTTACTTGCCAATGAAAGTAGAGAAATGTTTTTGTTTTATTTCACTGTTATTCGCCTCTTATCCGATATTCTGATAGTTCACGTTACAGAGCTCGATGCAAACACGTGAGTATTAGTTGCTTGCGTTAAGTAAAACCAAACCTCAAACACAGAACAGATATTAGTACTACGTACGTACCTCAAATCTAAATCTTAAAGTAAGTCTACCTAGTTGTTGCTAACCAGAGCAAAATAGCCAGCCACGGAATAAAACAGTTCTAGATCGTATGCCTATTCCACCTTTAGATCTGTCTGATTAAAATTTTAACAGAAATTAGAATTAGCTCGGCTGGCAGAGTTACGGAGCAACAGTAGAGCCTTTTGCCACAGAATAACCAGGTAGTAGCTAGCCCCGAACAAAATCTTGCGATGATTATTGTACCTAGGTCATTGCAAATACCTAGCACAATATAGAACATAATACAGCATTATAACCTATTATGTAAGTAGTTAGGTATTTTAATTACTTCATAAATAACTTTTTAAATAATTACCTATGTGATTATATTATGTACCTAGATATAATTTTATTAGATATAGTTTGACAAAGCTAATCTACAAAATCATCGGAACTGCACATGCACAACGCTCTCAAACATGATTCAAATCGATTTAGACATTACAGCGTGATTGTAATATTAGGTTTATAATATATATTATGCGCGTTTGTGAATAGCAAGAATTTAACCTTTCTTTTATTGTTTCAGGTATTAGCTAGCAATGAGTGATCAGTGGTAGCGGGGCGGTGATGCAGCGCGGGCACGCGGGCGGAGCCCCGCAGCAGGCCTCCGTCGCCGCGCCCGCTCCCTCTCACTACCGCACTCACTCCATCCTAGATATCGACGATCAGGTAACCTAGCCCAAGGAAGCTTGAGTAATTCATCTAAAGGTAATTTTTTACCGCATTCCAGTCTTCAAGCGCAGTGTATAAACAGGGCTGATTTATCTATCCTACTCGTATCTTGATCATTAAGTTTAGAAGTGAATTTTTATCTTTGAAAGCTTTCCTTCCGAAGACAGTTTTTTCTGAAGTGGGTCCTAGAGCTAGGTACTTTATCATAGTTTTATAAAAACAATGCTGAAATACTGCACAGTAATGCGAATATCACGCTGTTTTGACTCTGAACTCTGTAGTCATGTTAATTGCATACATAGTAACAAAATTAAATGACATTATCTTTACATTGAAAAGTTTTCCTCAATGAATTCCATACATGGAATTGTAAGTATTTTGTTACAGCACAACGTTATTGTATGGAGGTATCAAATATCAGTATTCATTTTCCTGTTTCATTTACAGATACCCGCTTCGGTGATAAGCAGCGTTGGCACAGTGAGCCTTTCACAATCGTCTACGCACCCTACTCCAAACATAACGATGGCAAATCCGACCAATCCTGGCAATGCCAGCAGTGGCAATGCGCCACAACCGCCTGCCCAGCAAACACCAACGCAGGCCCCTGTCAGAAACCTGCCCAAGAAACGCAAATTTGACCCTTCGGTTCTAGAAGAGATGGTCCAGACCACTTGTGCCAACAACAACACAGTGTCGATCCAGCCACCTGTCGAGTTCCACCAGACCTACCAACGCACTGTCCTCCAACCCTCTCCAATTATCCAGCATCCTTCACCACCCCAGGACATCAAACCTTTTGCTCTATACCCAAACATCGATATCTCCGAATGGCGCGACCACAGGGTTCTAGCCAAGCACAGAGGGATCTACATTCCTGGCGTGATACGTCAAGCGGAAGGTTGTAAAGTGATTGTAGAACTAGACAATTATGAAAACGAAACTGTGGAGTATTTTGATGTGTTCGGATTGAATAAAAACGATGTGATAAGTGACGCGTGTCCGCAAATGAGTCATCTCCTTACTGGCTCGGCGTGTGTGGTCAGAACCTCAGATCCCAGTAGGGAGAATGTGCAAAATGTATTTGTGAAAGGTTTCGTGGTGCACGTGATAAACTCTCCGATTAGGAGGATCACTGTCAGGGTGAGTTGATATTGTAGCACCCATTTAGTTACACTTTAGAAAAAAGTTGTCAGGGTTTTTATCCATGATCTGTGTTGGCCAACCTCGTCAATGTAGTTCTTTTATATCCGATTTCAAGACAGATAGCTTGATGAGTCCTCCGAAGAAAGTAAGCGGTCAAATGTCTGTAGCCAAAGCGAACCAATAATCAATTAAGTTTACAATCCAAAAACAGATCACTAGCAAAACACGAATCTAGCCTTTATTGAATTTTTTGATGTCTGTATAATCACGCAAAAACTAATTGAACAATATTGATGAGACAAGACAAGACATCAAATCTTGTGTCATGCTTCATACCTAATTTATGATTAATCGAACTTACTACGTGAAGCTCTATCATATTATGTATGATAGTACTAATTAAGTACGCGAAGTATTATTACATAATAATACTTCTCGTCGAACTACTTGCAACAAGAGCTGTAAATGATTTGTAGTGTATACAGGAACAGCAAGGAACAAAAATCTAAACATAACTTCCACAAATTACAAATATTAGTGTGATTAACATTATAATATGAAGTTTACAAAGTTCATAATCCAACAGAATTTCATTATAATATGAAGATTACAAAGTTCATAATCTAACAGATCGGTGAGATTCAGTCCTGCAAAGAGACGTTGGAGCTGGAAGTGAAGCGGGCGGATATCCGGCTGCTGCAGCCGCCGTGGGCGGACGAGCTGGAGGACGCGGGCTCGCACGCCTCGCTGCACTCCCAGCAGTTGAGGCACCAGCCGTCTATGCAGGTCTGTGGCGAATTCTCATTCTAACACGCGGTCAAAAATAGATGACTTAGGCTGCATTTCCACCGGAGCTAAGCGAGGATGTGTAGCGAGAGATGTGTTTGTTAGGAACCAATACAATTACTTCATTTACCTAGTCTCGCTCTGACAGCTTCAATGAAGCGATTCTATTGGTTCCAACAAACACATCTCTCGCTACACATTCTCGCTTAGCTCCGGTGGAAACGCAGCCTTATGATATTGAACTATGGTTATATTCTCGCAGTGTATGTAGCTCAAAGTTAGAGTTTAAATTACAATACTGTGATTTGTACATTATTTCTGTGACTGTGATCTTAAACATCGCGCTACTTTGCGTCGTGTAGTGGACCACTGTCGTTGAATTTGATCTCTATTAATAAATACACTTATCGTAATCTAATCTCTAGATGGGAGGCGATAACTTCTACACGTCATCGCCTATGCCGGGCGCGGGGTCTGGCGTTGTGAACGTCGGTGCCCTGTCCAACGGCTCCATAGACGACCTGAGGAAACGCGCCTTCGACGACTACGGCGAGAGCGACGATGATCTACGCAGGGAGGACATAATGTTTCCTAACGACGTCTCTCATATGGGTAAGTGTTTATGGTTCGTATCCCAAGAGGGAAAAACGGATCTCTTGTAAGACCAATATGATTAACATAGAATACTGAATAGTTCACTAGAAACAGTTTATAAAAAGTAATTCATTATGATTACTGATAAAAAAGGAAATTTTAACAAAAAAAAAGAAATTAAATTATAAAATTAATGAAATGGAGATTTTGGGAATTTTCAATTCAAAATTCCCTTGATCCTGATTTTCGGCTGCAAGGTAGAAAATTAATCTTAAAGTTTCAAAATCCCCCTAAAGGGGATTTTTCAATGTGGATTATGGGACTAACTCTTTTTCTCAATAAGAGTGCGCAAACGTTTCGGTCAATGATCTTATATAAAAAGATGATAAAGAAATAACGGTCTTATCTACAAAACACAAAATAAGTATTAGAATGCCAGTTTCACATAATATTTTGATGCAATGCTATTAGCAGTCGTAAAGTTGTTGAATTACCTTATCATATTTCCATTGGCTCTATGCGGTAAAAGAGAGTGTTCTTTATTAATTTTAGAAATACATAAAAGGAAACTCCATCAATCAGTTTTAATACATCCGTTGCGGCCCCCCACTCGATGGACCGATGAACTCGATCAGAAGGGCAGTTCCACTTAGGTACAAAGATTGCAAACGGATCGACCTGCTGCTTTTCATTTGTTTTTGGGTGTTTTTTTATTCCACTATTGAACAATTAACGATCCAGCAGCGTTACGTTTCGGCTAAAACCAATGACCAATCAAGGTCTCCTTCAATTCTTTGGGTATTAACCGAAACTCGATAGTAACTAAACTTCAGTTAGAATTTATCAGCCTTCAAATGTTCCCACTGCTGTCCTACTCTCTGGCGAAAGTGATTGGGGTCTTAATCCACCACGCGGACCTGATGCGGATTGATGGATAGCATATGTCTTTCGAATTTTTAGTTCTTGGACTTGCCGGTTTCCTTATGATGTTTTTCTTGATCGTATAAAAGCACAGGCATTGCGCACATACATTTTTCGAATAGAAAAATTAATTGGTGCACGACCGGATTCGAACCCACGATCTTAGGATCGGAAGGCGAAGTCACTACCACTAGACCACCAGTGCTCATCGTTGGAAGTTGGAACTGGAACCTGAATGAAACGTCAAATCGGGAATCGTATAATCGGGCTCCTGGACTTATCCACGATCGCTTCGAGCATAATAGAAACTATGTTTTTTATTTCAGATTGCAGCAACAGCAAACGCAGCAGCCTCCAAAGTCGCGGCAGCACATCCAGCTTGCTGGAACGTTGTCTCACTCCCAGATCTCAACCGCCTACTCCTCGGTAAACATTATTATTACTATCATCACCATCATCATCATCAACATCATCATCATCATCATCATCATCATCCACAACCCGATTTCACCCACTGCTGGCTATAGGCACACCTCGGACACTCAATAAAATGTATGAAGCAAACACGTCGCAATCACCACACGCATAGTTTGTGTATGTAAACGGTGCTGTTGTTTGTTGAGTATCATGGTTGTCCCCACCCAATTATAGCAAGAGCGAGATAGCGCACTTTCGCTCGCTCTGGCATGCGCGCGCTTGAACCTACACAAAATAAACGCGTTCGCTAAAACTTTAGTTTTAGTGCCGGCGAAAGGTGCCGTGTGGTGCCGGCAAACTCGCGAGCGCGGTGGGTTAAATAAAACCGTTGGGAGGTAGGGAGTGGCCATTCTGTACGTAGTACTAATAACTGGTCTGTGGTATAGGCCTCCCTTTGTATGTTTTCTTTGTTTGTTGTGGTTCGACCCGCGATTTTTGTTATATCGTCTGCCCATCGCGCTACTGGAACATCATCATCATTACCATCACCATCATTTAAAAAAAAATATGGTGTCCTGGCTATTGTTGTACCCGTACTTTGCCACAAATCTATCTAAAGAGAACCCTGATATAAATATATATAAATATATGTATATAATGGTCCATAATCTATACTCTAACGTATTCATTGTAACGTAACTTTTTTAATGGACTGTTAGTACTGTATAATTATTTTATGTTAATAAATGTCAGTCAATATTTTGAATAATTACTTCAAAAACTAAACAGCTTCTTTCATTTCCAGATCTCAAGCGGCAACCCCGCACAAATACAAGAAGGGCGACGTGGTATCAACTCCTACGGGCATCCGCAAGAAGTTCAACGGGAAGCAATGGCGACGGCTCTGTTCCAAAGATGGCTGCACGAAGGAAAGCCAGAGGCGAGGATTTTGCTCGAGGCATCTTTCGCTTCGAGGCGTGACGCGCTCGTCCAACACGCCGCTCGCTCAGGGGTCTGCACATACTCCGCAACAGAGGTGGGTGGGAAAACGTACCTTGCTGCATCTCTTTACAGTTCAATTTACGTTAAAAGAACGTGTTAGTATTGTACAAGAAAGTGTGATGCCTTTTGGAAAAAATAATTAGGTATACAAGTAAAGTTATATGAGTTTGGCTCATCATCATATCAGCCGATAGACGTCCACTGCTGGACATAGGCCTCCCCAAAGAGCACCATGAAGACCGATTTTGAGCCTTCACCATCCACCGACTTCCTGCGACCGTTTTAATGTTTTAATCGGTCCATCGAGTGGGGGGGCCGTCCTACACTTCATTTTCCAGTTCGTTTGGCTCATATTGTTAACAGAAGCAAAGCGCTCGTAACGTAGCTGGCTATGTTGTTCATAACTCTTATTTGTTGTTCATTTTCTTTTTGATCAACGAAGTTAAGCACTGTTTCGTGTAGTCACCATTTGGACCGCCCAGTGGCAATTTCAACTGAGCGCTTTTGTGGGCACGCAATCAGTCTGTCCCGGCTTTTTCAAAATAGTTTGCATGACGGAGGGCATCCTCCATCCAGGCAAACTATTTTGAAAAAGTTCGGGTAGCCCACAAACTAGTTGGCCACTGGTTTGTACAAACTTACTTTATTTACAGAAGCAGTAGTAAATCGCTATCTTCGAGTGGAACCGGCGTAGAAGGCGATGAAACCTCGCGTGAATCAGACACGACGCCGCCGAACTACCGCGTCACTGGTAGATTCGACTCTGATGAAACGGAGGCTGCTAATATGCTGGGTATGTAAGATCACTGGGACACAGGCATAGAGTCATTGTAGCTGACCCAATGGATGGGTTTTTAATTCCTGTTGTAGTTTTTTATAAACATGGCAACCAACTAGTCTGTTATGCAACAGTTACAGTGTCACCCAAAGCTTTAAGACTCAAAGTACTGCGTGGCACTGCATTGCGCTCGTCATCCCTAGACTTCTCTTTAGTTCTCTTCTCCTAGTGATTTCATAATTATCTGCTAAAAGGTAAAAAGCACTTGGCAGAAGCACGAAGTTAAGCACTGTTCCGCGTAGTCACCATTTGGATGGGTAACCGCCAGTGGCAATTTCAACTGAGCGCTCCCATTCTTCGGAGGGCACGTTAATATCCAAGAACATGTAACTTGTCGAAGGATAAATAAATGAAATGAAATCAAAGTTGTTAGGCCATGACAGAGGCCTTCGGGTGGCCCAAATCTGTCACCAGAGTAGGCCATGACTCATACGAACTTTCTTACTTACTGGCATTGTGAGTGATAGTGTGTGTCTGTGTTCAGTGTCGCTGGGCAGCTCGCGGTCGGGCAGCCCGGGCGCGTCGCCGACGGGCGGCAGCTCGCCGCACAGCGCGCTGCGCAGCAACGTGTTCGTGCCCATCTCCTCCCCGCAGCCGCCGCACTCGCAGCCCTCCTACACCGCCCACCACCACCTCATACGGTACATTTGACGACCGATGTGGCGCAGCGGGCGCAGCGGGCGCAGGTCCGCCTGCGACGCGGAGGTTGCGGGTTCGATTCCCGCCTTGGGTCAAATGTTTGTACGATCTACAAATATTTGTTCCGGGTGTTCTGGGTATTTTATATATTATTATTATTATGAGCCTGTAGTGTCCCACTGCAGGGCAAAGGCCTCCCTTCCTTCTCTCCAATCACGGTTCACATCACGGTTTTGGGCTACTGTGGACCAGTCCTTCAGGTAAGAGTCAATTTTGTCCCTCCATCTTCGCCGTGGTCTGCCGCGAGGTTGTTTTCCATTTAGGGGCGTCCACTCTGTGATGGATTTAGCCCACAATGCATCCGACATGCGACATTTTATATATATAAAAAAAAATATCTATTTATGTATTGTATTATATTAAGTATATATCAGTCATCTAGTACCCCATAATACAGCTCTGTTTAACAGCAGCTTACCTTAGGGCTAAATGATGCTGTGTGGATTGTCCAGCATTATTTATTTATTTATTTTATTTTATAAAAATAGGACACGAGACACAGGTTCACAACTTCACACTACACATTCTAAACAAACTCTAACAGCCTTACAAATAAACGCGGTATAAAATTATTCCTTGGAATAAACTAAGAATTTCTAGGTATTAAGCCTAGTGTTCTCGTAATTATAAACCATCACAGCATGCGTTAAAATTATCAAGGCAGCTTATTATAATAAAATTGAAGTAATTAAAGTATGCTACTCAAGTTAAGAATAATTATAAATAATGATTCCATCAGTCTCCATTTCCAACAAGATATTCCGATAACTAATAATTGACCAGATAAACTTTATTGATTTACTCAAGGTTTTTAACACAAAATATATAAAAATGAAACAGCAATAATTTTGTAATAATAAATGTTTTCATCTCCATAGACCGGAGTTGGTGAGGCCTGGTCGAGTGAGTTCGCCCGCCGGCGGAGTCGCTACGAGTGTCATCAGGGTCTCACCCGGACCTAACTATCACTACCAGGTATTCATACTGTACTAACGACCGCCCCGGTTTCGCACGGGCGCTTAAACTACATATTATACATATAAATCTTCCTATTGAATCTATCTATTGATAAACCGCATGATAATCGCATTATAGCGTAGATTAAAAGAGCTATACGAGTACAGAATAAGAGAGGAAGAGACGGCACAAGGCGACTCTGTATTTTATTATGTAAAGATTTAAAAAAAGCTCGCAACGCCCCTTTGTAATAATACTAGCCGATCTGCCCCAGCTTCGTGCGGGTGCAATGAAACCGCACCCGTGCGAAGCCGGGGCGGGTCGCTGATAATAAATGTAGCCTATGTTACTCACGAAGAATGTAGCATTTTAATGGTGAAAGAATTTTTGAAATCGGACCATTAGTTTTTGAGTTTATTCGTAGGAAACAAAAATACAAACACACAAAAATACAAATTTTTATTCCTTATAATATTAGAATAGATAATTGTATTACCGAATTTCAATTTCTTTAAAACGATAAACTATGGATGTAAATAAATACCGTAAATTAGGTAGTAAATTCTGGTTCTGAAATTCTCCATAATACTTAATGCATGAAATCCGCAGGATTCACAGATAAGAAACGAGTCTACGATCCTCCCACACATCATGAACAATGTTTCTCAATCAAACGTCAACATCCAATCAGGACTGAATCACCAAAGCACGATCCAAACCAGCATCGCCCCCACTTCGCTCTCCAACCTATCACTACCCACTAGCATATCCCTCAACCTCAACACACAAAACATATCCAATATATCCAACATCCACAACATACAGAACGAATTCCCCCACAACCTGGTACTGAACCGGAACATTCCAATCAACAACGGAATCGAGGATCTATACCGCCAGCCGATGCATATAAGAAACGGGATCCACGAGTATCGACGAGATCTGTCCCCGTTGAATACATTTCTGCAGAGAGATTATGACGACGAAGACCATTCGGTGCCGCAGTCGAATGTTCTCCGCAACATCATCGAGAGACTCCCGGAGATAGCTGAGAACAGAATGATCGAAGACAAGAGGATAGTGAAACCAGCTCCGATGCCCGCAACTAGGCTGTTGCCGATTCTTGATGCGGACTCTAAAGATTTGAACCTGATGAAAAAGTTCTTTGTCATCCCCAATGAGAAGAAGTTTGTGGTTATCAAAAATGAGCCGACGGAAACTATCCAGGTTAGTGGGAGGGAGTAAATTGTAATATGAGAAGGTTTTTTTAAGTCATTGCTGACTGAGGTGACAAACACACGTTTAAGTCGCCCGCCTGTTGTTAAGCACCACGCCTGACCACAACCATAATCAACGAATTAGTCTCTATTCTTGTTGAAACATCGCCTTGACAATATCATCCTTATCTCGGCTCGTCGTCTCTTGTTTTTTTTTTAATTTGTTTTGAATCTAGACAAGCGTGAGACACCTCAACTGATGGCAAGTGATGTGTGATGGTCGATGTTGAAGCAAGCTTGTCTAGAAAGAACCTATTCACTTTGGATACACACCATGAATCTAAATTACAAATCAAAATAAAAAAAAAAACAAATTACAAGTCAAATGTTTGTACGATCTACAAATATTTGTTCCGGGTGTTCTGGGTATTTTCTATATATAATAAAAAATATCTATCTATGTATTGTATTGTATTAAGTATATATCAGTCATCTAGTACCATAACACAGCTCTGTTTAACAGTAGCTTATCTTGGGGCTAGATGATGCTGTGTGGATTGTCCAGCATTATTTATTTATTTATTTATTACGTACACTAGACTTTTTCTGGTGCGATACCGGTTCGATACTGATTAATGATGGTTGCGATATGAAGTTTCGAAAAAAGAATAGTAAACCGGTCGAGTTGAGGTTACGTTGATCTGCCACAACCTCAAAACGTCTGATAATTTATCATCGTTGTTTTATCGTTGTAGGCATTATTATTGCACTATAAATAACAATGAGTAATAGATAATATTCTAGTATTCTCGCTAAGTACTTATATAATTGCCTTGGGGATGTGTAAGATAAATGAGTATAGATGTGTGTACGTACACTCAAACTGTTCTATTTAGAAGTCCTTGAGATAACCACCCAGGTAGATTGCAATTCCTAGAACAAACCTTAGATTACATTTAGGCAACAATGGATAAAGAAACGCTTTGTAAGAGTTTTTAACAAACGTATGAAACGGTTATTTTTCAATGAACAAAAGAAAGCTATTGAATGGTCTGGCATGCACGAATTACAAATATATACTTTATAGGTGGCTCGTTAGAGCTCAATTCTATTTCATAATCATCATAATATAAGCCAACATAGACGTTTACTGCTGGACATAGGCCTCTCCCATATAGTACCACAACTCGAAGACAGATTTTGAGCCTTTACCATCCATTGACTTCCTGTAACCGCTTCAATCTCATTGGTTCATCGTGTGGGGGTCTATACTGTATATAAACTACTAATAACTTCATTAAAATCAAATAATACTAAGTAAGTTAAATAAAAATGCTGGTTCAATTTAACTTTAAAAGTGTGTGATGATGGTAACAAAGGTCCTAAGTTCTCGTGTATTTCAGATAGAGCACAAGTTCGGTCATTTCGCTCAGCACATGAATAACAACGAACCCGAAATGGATCATCGGGGCATGGATAATGGTGATCATAACAATGTGAGTATTACAGCGTTTTCACATCGTCCGAAACGACGGCAGTGTGTCGTCCACGACACAATATGGCCACAGCCGGTGGTTTTTCTCTCAGTAAATAACGAGACGGTCAAGTCATTAGCCTGCCGATAACAGTTGCATTAGTAAAAGTTCTGCGTGTCACTGCACTGCGCTTGTCTTACAAGTTACACCCATACCTTCAGATTTTCAGGCTCGGCTCTGGCTCCGGTCGTGCGATTTTTTAAATCGAAAAAAAGATGTTTAACATTGTAAAGAAACCGGCATCGGCACACAAATAAAATTTCATAAGACAAAAGACAAGCTTTATAGTGCGATGAATGATGGTGATGAAATGTACTGGGTGATTGCGTAACTTGGTTGCAATCCGATTTCAATCAGTGAACTGTTAGTGAGCTGTGATATTCATACAAAATATGTATGACACAGTACAGTTTTTGATTGAAACCAAGTGAAATACACACAATCGCCCCTCTGGTCCCCTTCGTACAAGCCTTGCTTAGTTTAGAGCTAGATGGCGCTGTTGTGAACATTTGTGCGCTGCAACAAATGTTTGCCAATATTATTATTACTATTTGCCATCCACAAATCCGCATTAGGTTTGATGAAGGCTCAATCTCGAAAGAGTAGGCCAGTGTCCCAGCTCAGGGAAAATTAGAGAGCCAGGGTAATAATAATGTAATGTGTTTGTTGCAGGTAAATAGTGTAAACAGTAGCGCTGTTATAGTGCACCCTAATCAGTTACTGCCCGTGCTACCCCCGCCTGCACCGCACACTGCTATTATTGGTAAGTCTATGGACTTATCTAATGCTAATGGCTTTATTCATATTCGTAGGATAAACGTCTGTTGGCTAATAAGATAAGATAAATGTTTATTTCATAATTGGTCATACTTGGTAGGCGAATAATACATTAATATTTATTATTCGTGTACCACATCATACTTAGTACACGAGTAATATATAAGGTCATTCATTATCAACCTGACAAACTTAAGGGGTAGGTTCCACACATAAAAAAAAATACTTGTACTTTTTTTTTTCTAAACGTTTTTTTTTTATAAAATTAAAAAAAAAAATTACGTAATTCTGCTTCATAATTAGTTATCCTAATTAGAGTTAAGTTAGAAATCGAAAAGGCAGCGCTCGGCACGTGTTAGTGACCCGCGCGTCAATGAACTGCGGGTCACTAACCCGCGCGTCCTTGACCTGCGCGTGTCCTTGACCCGCTACGGGGCGCGCACATTCGAATATTTCATTATTACGTCGCTTAACTCGATTCCCAACAATGATAAATAATAATTGAGCGGAAAAACGTAATCGATTTTTTTTTGTTTATTTGTGATTTTTAAGACAAAACATACATAAAAAAAAAAAATTATAGGTACATATATTTTTTTTTTTAGGTGTGGAACCTATCCCTTAAGTTTGTCAGGTTGATAATGAATGACCCTGTATTATTCGTGTACTAAGTATGATGACCAATAAAATAAATTTATTGTCTCTTTCAAATCTGTCATCGATTTTGTTCATTGACATAAGAATGATAAGGAAAGGAAGCCGCTGATTTGACGACCGATGCGGGGCGTGTGAAGGTCCGCCTGCGACGCGGAGGTTGCGGGTTCGAGTCCAATAATAAATAATATCTATCTATGTATTGTATTATATCAAGTATATCAGTCATCTAGTACCCTTATCACAAGCTCTGCTTAACTTAGGGCTAGATGATGCTGTGTGGATTGTCCAGCATTATTTATTTATTTATTAACTTAAGAATGATAAGGAAAAACAATAATTAGGAACCCGCTGAAATGACCGTTTTTTTTATATACTTAAACATTTTCATTAACATTGATGGGCCATAAGTCTCCACGTTCAAGCTTGCTCAACATTCTTCAGAGTACTGCCAATGGTTAACCTGCTTACAATGTCTGGAATCCTAGGATTCAAAGAATTAAATCTTTACGGAAATCCAATATAATTTTTACCAAAGTTTGTCTTGATGTTATTAAGTCGATTTCTTTAACATTATTTTTTCCAGTATCAGGCAACATGACAACAAGCGCGTTTCCCTGGCACTCGCTAGTGCCGCTGCTGGCCGCGACGTCCCCTCCCCCCGCGCCCGCGCCCGCCGCACCCTCTCCCCGCACGCCCAGCACGCCGCACACGCCGCACACACCGCACACACCGCACACTCCGCACACACCGCATATCAAGCCGGAGGATATCAAGACTGAGAATAGCGGTGAGTATTCTTGATAATAACTGCTTACTTACATAACTGAACGTCAACCATAAACATATCGCTGTCAATATATAGGATTTCGGTAGTTTATTTTTACACTAAGGGTGAGTTGCACGTTAACGTCAAATTGTTCAATCGTTGTCGAACAATTTGACGTTAACGCTAGATGGTGCAACTCACCCTAAGAATACGCTTTTAAAAATCCCATACAAATTGACGGCTGAATGAAACGCCAGTGACAATTTCAACTACAGCTACACCCTGGACACTCAATAAAATGTAGGAAGCAAACGCGTCGCAATCACGACATGCATGGTTTGTGTGCGTAAACGGTGCCGTTGTATGTGTGAGTGTCACTTAAATTGAATACTTTCGCTCGCGCTGGCACGCGCACGCTTGGACCTGCACAAAATCCAAATAAACGCGTGCCTTAGCTTTAGTGCCGGCGAAAGGTGCCGACAAACTCGCGACCGGGGCCCCACCCCGGTCCCCGGCCCCAGCCCCGGTAAGTAAAACCGGTGGGAGGAAAGAACATTAAGCTGTCAGTCTCGGCTTTTTCAAAGTTTGTCAGTTGACATAAGAATCGAAATGGATTGATTCAAGACGGTTCTCTTATCGAACGGACTCTATCTGTATTATTTTTCTCAGACCCAGTGACGTCAATGTGCACGGATGAAGACGACGAAGTGTTCGAATGTGAGGAATCGCCTGGCGCGGTCGACGACCCCAAGCGTCACTCGCAAGCGTCTGCTCTGAACTCACCCGCTAGTGCTAATGAAAAGGTTAGTGCTTATTGTTCACAAATCAGAATATTTTATTTACATACACGGGTATAATAAGTCTCAGCAAAGCGTGCTGCACCGTAGACCACATCATCGCTTAACATCAGGCGAGATAGTGGTCAAACGTTAGCCTATTCTATGTAAAAAAAAAGCCAACAATTTGGCGTGCAAATATAGATAGTTATATTATAAGGTGGCGATAGATGGCGGTGTGCTGTGACCACGCCGCGGCGCGTAATACGCATGCTTGGGCGGTATCCTTGACGACGGAGAAAAAGCGGAGACGTCTGGAGGATAGTTATGTTCCTTGATGTCAGGGGAGCGGGTCAAATATGGGAATAAGTGGTGCTGTCGGAAAATATATATCTTCTCGATTCTCGATCTGGTGGTTTAATTCTGAATCCTCATAACAGTAGGTATTTCAAAAATATATTTATTCAATGGGTGGGACGCGTCTTTGTTTTGTTTGACCATGTAGAGATATTATGACAATGACACGCATGACTATGATGGTGTAGAAAAGTTTTTCGAACATCGATCAAATGAAAATATTTTACGCAAATAGCATCCCTACAGTAACACACTCAACCACTTTCTTATTATCTCACCCACACACACCCTAACAAACTGTATTATTCACACTTACACAACATTCAACTCGCACGGTTCTCCTGTGAAACCTTAACTCTTAAGAGCCTTGAGTTATCAGGAGAACCCAAAAAAAAAAAAAAAACTCTACAAACTCTCATACACCTTTTCACTCATTCCCACACACACACACACTATAACCCCCACACACCATACATATACACTCACTTACACAAACATAATACACAGAAAGCGCTCATCCAATTATTTAATATGCCCTAATAATACTTATTAATACTACACCTCTTTACCCACATCCACTCTTTTACACACACACCGTAGGATATGCTTTGTATTATTTATTAAGTATATTTTTAAATTAAACTAAGTACCCATTAGTTCCGACTGTAGTACCTACCTAAATTATTTTTACATTATTTTTAGTTGTTAATTTTAAAAACACATAAAATACATAAAAACATTGTTCCTAAAAATACTTTTGTGTGAACACAGTTATGGGGAAGTCACTGTTTTTCTGTAATACAGTTTATATGTGAAACTAACACAGAAGGCAGAGCTACACATTAACTTGTAAACATGCTTATTTGAATAAATGAATTTTGTATTTTTGTATTATTTGATTTGTGTACATTTTAACAACGGGTGTTTTCACGTACCGGTACATCGGTGAAGAGGTACCGGCTCTCGAAATTGAGTCGAAACAGTGTCGGTACCTCTTCACCGATATACCGGTACGTGAAAACACCCGTTGTAAAATGTATGATATAGTTCACGATAGTTTTATGAGTAAAATTGATTTGTGTTTATCAGAAGGAGCGCAGTCGAATCCGTCGGCCAATGAACGCGTTCATGATATTCTCAAAGCGTCACCGTCAAATAGTGCACCAAATGCACCCTAATCAGGACAACCGCACCGTCAGCAAGATACTCGGCGAGTGGTGGTACTCGCTCAAACCAGAGGAGAAACAGAAGTACAACGAACTAGCCAGTGAGGTAAGCTTGAAATAACACTTATGATTCTTGGATCATCATCACCAATAAATCAGCCATTTAGATGTCCACTGCTGGACATGGCCTATGTCTCCCAAAAAAGCGTCATGAACTGATCTTGATTCTTTACCATCCACCGACTTTCTGTCGTTGATGTGTCGGTGACCTGAAGAGTTCGTTGTGATAGAGCTCGTCGGGGGAAGGACTACCACCATACATATTTCTGCTCGCATTGCTGTGTTCCGGTTTGAAGGGTATGGTTTTCAGTAAAATTACAGGCATATGAGACTTTCTATCTAACTTCTCAGGGTGGTAACACGCAAGTGATATCTCTGATGTTGAAAGCGTATATAGGCTACGGTAACCGCTTACCATCAAGTGGGCCGTACGCTTGGTTGCCACTTTAGTGGTATAAAAAAAAACTTGCTTGAAAATACAAAAAATAGAAGAGCTCTTTCTGTACTTGTCCAGGCAACAAAATGCATGTTACATGCCAACTTTTAGTATATTCCATGCACATTTTAGGTGAAAGAGGCACACTTCAAAGCGCATCCAGAATGGAAATGGTGTAACAAGGACCGCAGGAAATCTTCGAGCAGTCGGGACCCTACTGGTTCTATGCCACAGGTAAAACGACTTTTAATATTTTTAATTTTTACTATGTTGTCTATCGTATTTTATAAAGTAATTATCATAGAAAAACATAGTGTTCACGCACCGTTATTGTCAGTGAATTTTAAAATTTCTTTTCTTAGCACCACATAGGTAATACCCTGTTTCATGCTTCTAGGACTTTTTATTTAGGCAGTGCCAATGCACAGCCTAAATAAAAAGCCTAAAAAAAAATTTTAAAATAATATGACTAATTGACTGACACACCAATGTGTCAGTCAATTAGTCATATTATTTTTATATGAACTACGATACTTTTGTTTTTTTTTAAGTGGTAATAAAGTCATAAAGGAAACGGGCACGTCCAAGAACTATGAATTCTAAAGAAATGTGCCATTTACCAATCCGCGTGATATATTAGCTATAATAGGCATGATGACTGATTTTGAAAAACTGTTCTGTTGTGTTTAGAAGTATCGACTTTATGCAAAAAATAACATAATATTCCAATTATTAATAGTTTAGTTTAGTAGTAAAAAACGCTATTTAAATATGAATTTTAAAATTCACGCCAAAACGCGTCCCAAGTCACGGCGTGTCAGTAGTGACGGCTTAATTAAGTTTTCAATGTAAAATTTTAGCAATAAGGTTCAAAATTCTGCAACTATGTTGCCACCAATCAAAGAACCAATAGGCTCTGATTGGTGTTCAACCTTTTAATGCGGATTTCTATATTTTGTAGTATATTTTATTAAAAATATTGTTAAACTCGCATCTAATGTAAAAAGGAATATGGTTTTATATTCCTTTAATCCTTTTTTATATGGTGAAGACGTGATTCAGAATCACTAAGATTCTTGGTTACTTTCATAATGACTATTGTAATGTGTGTTACCATACCAGAGCCCGCGCACTCCATCCGAAGTGCCGAACAGCGGTCCGTTGACTATCAACACCGACGTGCCAGTGACGGTGTCTTCGTACAATCGGATCGACATCGGATCACCGCAGCTTAGCGACGACGATCAGATGGTAAGCTATTAATCATTGAAAACAACTTAGATTACCATTTCATATTGTATAGTTCTCACGGCGGATCTCGGCCGTCGTCCGCCGTGCGAACTATACAATCTGAGTACTCGAACGCTTAGTTCCCGGCTCAAATCAAAACTGCGGGTACCTTATTACTTACATTATTATTATCATCCATCATTGATTCTCGCCTCTTCCTCTTTCGCCAATATTCTTTGCAATGCGTAAAATGATTACAGATTTTTAAGCTAAGAAGTTAGTGTGTAGTAGCCTACTGCATCTAAATCTGCAGAGAGATCTGATTTCATTGGCAAATACAACTTACTGATGTTTGAGCACTTTGAGCAGACTCTGCCCCAAAGGATGTAAAGTCTAACATCTTTACAAATAAACTTGATATAAAGTAAATCCTTGGAATAACCAAACCACGTTTATTTGTAAGGCTTCTAATTGTTGGGTATTTGATAAAAGTATTTTGTTATGCTACCGCCATTTCATGAATAAAGCAGTCAGATTTGATCCGCAGCTTGTGTATCATTACAATATTTCACTGGCGACGATTTAATTATTTTATCGTAATGCCGTACGGTAAAATCGATTGTTTTGATTTATCTTCGCGAAAATGGACGAAATACGTAAACAGAGTGAAACAGTTCATCATGTTAAACGAAATAAAAGATACGTTGCATGTGGCCACGTTGATAACGGTAGTCGGTGAACCAACCTACGATTTGATGTGCGATTTGTGTGCCCCGGCTAAACCGGAGTCGAAGACGTTTACCGAATTGGTCACCATCGTCGAACAACATCTAGAACCCAGGCGATCGGACATTGCGGAACGGCATATTTTTCGTTTGCGACGGCAAAAGCCCGGCGAGGAGCTCAGCGTGTATCTACAAAGTCTTAAGCACCTCGCGAGCACTTGTAACTTTGGAGAAAAACTGGAAGAAAATCTCAGGGACCAGTTCGTGTCGGGCCTCGCCGGTGACGAGATGCGTAGTCGTTTGTTCGCGGAGAAAAAGTTAGATTACAAGCGAGCGGTGGAGCTGGCTCTGGCACTGGAGGCGGCGGAGAGGCACGCGGGGACCAGCGGCGCGGCGCCGGCGAGCGCAGCGGGCGCGCCCGGCGGCGGCGGCGTGCCCGACCCGCCCGTGCACCGGATCGACACCGGCGGCGGAGGAGCGGCAGCGGCGCACCAGGCGCGCGGCCCTATACAAAAATGCTGGCGATGTGGCCGCCAGCATTGCGTGTATTTTGATGACGCTTGCATCGGGGGTGTTTCAAAAGAAGACAATATTAAAAATGTCCGCGAAGTTTTGAAGCGTTTGCATGACGTGGGTCTGAGAGTAAAGCTAGAGAAATGTGATTTTTTTAAGCCGTCTGTGTGCTACGTAGGTCATGTTATAGATAAACACGGTCTGCATCCGGACAGAAAGAAAATAAAGGCAATTTCTAACGCACCGCAACCAACGGATGTTCACCAGTTAAAAGCTTTTCTGGGCTTAGTCAATTATTACGGGAAATTCGTGCCTATGTTAAGTACATTATTAAGTCCCCTTTATAGTTTGTTGAAGAGTAAGGTAACTTGGAAGTGGAGTCTTGAATGTGAGCAGGCATTTAATAATATTAAAAGATTGATGTGTAGCGAACAATGCCTGGCTCACTACGATCCGACGCTGCCCCTGGTCCTTAGCGTGGACAGCAGCGCGTACGGTCTAGGCGCCGTGCTGGCGCATAGGTATCCCGACGGGTCAGAAAGGCCTATCTGTTACGCATCACGCACTCTAAATGACGCTGAGAAATGCTACAGTCAACTAGACAAGGAGGCTTTAGCTATATTTTTTGGGGTAGTAAAAAACCACCAGTATTTATTCGGTAGGCGATTTATTATTCGTACGGATCATAAACCACTATCGTACATTTTCGGTGAAAAGGTTGGCATCCCTCAGACGGCGGCTAGTCGCTTGCAGAGGTATGCGGCGCGGCTTGCGGCGTACGACTTCTCAGTGGAGTGGGTTAGCTCAGCGCGTAACGCAGCAGCTGATTGCTTATCGCGATTACCGTTAGTACCGAGCGCGGCTGGCAGCTGCTCGCCAGCACTCGTTGATGCCGTCTCGTACCTCATGTTCATAGAGAATGAGTTTCCTATCAGCCACAAAGACATCGCTGATGCTACGGCAACCGACCCCGTATTACGCGTTATTTACAAAAATATATTGTTTGGGTGGCCTGACCATACGGACGTGACTCAGGAAAGGGCTTATTTTAATAGGAAAGATAATCTTTTTGTGGAACAGGGTTGCATTGTATTTAATTACCGCGTTGTCATACCACCAAAGTACAGGGAGTACATTTTACGCGAACTTCATGAGGGTCATTTAGGGATCGTTAAAATGAAAAGTATCGCACGCAGCTACGTTTACTGGCCGGGCTTGGATGAGGAGATCGAGGCGCTGTGCCGCACGTGTGCCGCCTGCCTACAACAGCGCGATGCGCCGCCGCACGCGCCGCTCACGCCCTGGGAATTCCCGTCGCGGCCCTGGCAACGTTTGCATGCGGATTTTGCGGAGCACAAGGGGAAACATTATTTGGTCGTTATCGATGCGCATAGTAAATGGATCGAGGTTTTCCAGATGAATAGTACTGCCGCCAGATTCGTTATAGATAAGTTTAGGGAGATGTTTGCACGTTTCGGACTGCCGTTACAGATGGTGACGGACAACGGGCCGCCGTTTTCTTCCCACGAGTTAAAAGACTATTTTACTAAAAACAATATAGTTTATACCCCGACCAGCCCGTATAGACCCAAAGGTAACGGAGCTGCAGAGAATGCCGTTCGAACCGTAAAAAACTGCATTAAAAAGGCTTATGTGGAGGGAGTCGACGTGAATCAAGCTATTAGCAAGATGCTATTTCAATATAGAAACTGCGAACAGGCTACGACTAACGTAGCGCCAGCCGTGGCGCTGCTAGGGCGCCGGCTGCGCGGGCGGCTCGACGTGCTGCGCCCGAGCGCGGTGGAGCGCGTGTGCACGCGCCAGGCCGACCAGGTGCGGCGCGCGGGGGGTACGCCCAGGGATGTACAACTAGATGATACTGTTTACGTTCGCGAGTATAGTAAAACTAAAAATAAATGGGTGGAAGGGCATGTCAAGGAACAGGTAGGACCTTCTTCGTTCTCTGTCAATATACCTGTATCTAATAGCACGGTAAAGAGACATATTGATCAAATGCTTGTGCCTAAATCGAGTAGGAAAAGGTTTTCATTGTCCTGCACTGTAAATGATAAACCTGTTAGTACTGGGGAAAAAATAAATACAAGCTCTAACGTATGTACACAAGGGCCCGTTGCGACGGGCAGCAAGTCGGGTGTCGACGACGCAGACGTCGCAGTGGCGAGCTCACATGTGCCGCCAGTGTCACCGAGCGAGCACACCGTCCCCGATGACGAACAGGATGCGGAAACAGCTGATGATCAGTTTGAGTTGGCCTGTTCGTCACCGGCTGTGAAGGGCGCTCACTACCTGCGTCCCCGTCTCAACAGGCAACCTTACTACAAATCAAATGTTTAAGATGTACCCATAATTTAGCTATAGATTTTAGTAGGTATATATTAGAAAGTGTGTAATACTCTATTAGGTAGGTAGTTAATAATCAGTTAGGTAGCTTCATATTTAGTTAAGGAGGTGTTGGGTATTTGATAAAAGTATTTTGTTATGCTACCGCCATTTCATGAATAAAGCAGTCAGATTTGATCCGCAGCTTGTGTATCATTACAATATTTCACTCTAATCTATGTTTATGTTCCAGCCGCTACAGATAAACCAAGCGATGATCGACGATCCACTGCCACCAATGCAACCTAACTTGGAGATAGACTTGAAGTGTGGTGAAAAAGTCACCGATTCCGACTCTGAAGGAATCGAAGCTCGCGACTACTTGACCCATCACGACCACACCAGGCGACCGAAACCAATCAAAGCCAGGTTAATACAGTTTATAATTTTTTTTGTTATTGCGATAAGAATCAAATTAATTTAATGTAATATTAATAATCACCAGAGCTGGCCACTGACTCGTACGAACTTACTTACTTTAATGTATATTTTTTTTTTTATCTCATCTAAGATTTCTTGTGTGTTCAAAAAGCATGACCGATCGGCCCCAGCTTCGCACGGGTGCAATGTAAATTTAAACACCCGTGCGAAGCCGGGGCGGGTCGCTAGTAATAAATATAGCCTATGTTACTCAGGGATAATTTAGCATTTTAATGGTGAAAGAGTTTTTGAAATTGGACCTGTAGTTTATGAGTTTATTAGTAACAAACAATAATACAATTTATTTTTATAATATTAGTATAGATGAATAGATTCTCTACAGATTCGCTCTAAAAGCTCGTTATAAACGTTGAATAAGTCAAACACGGATCTAAATTTTGTACCTGTGCATACTTGTTACAGAGCTGGCTCATCGGACAACCTTCTCGGAGGAATTACTGCTTCTAGCCCGGGCGGCTCTAAAGTGTTCCAGCCTACCGGAGGAGCTTTCAAATCTACTCACGCTGATTCAGGTAGTACAAAATTTTCTATAACTCTAACCGATTTCTGATCCCCTAGTTCTTTTCTCCTCAAAATGGCGTAAATTTATATCAGAAAAATTCTGATTTGAAGCAGTGCATACGCACAATCCTGGCTAGTACAATAAAAAATGTACGAATAAAAAATATACTATGTTCCTCGTTGTAGGACACCATTGTATGAATTACGCCAAAATTTGTACGAACGAATCATGAATCATTTGTTTTGGAATTGCAATATAAATAAATAAATAATGCTGGACAATCCACACAGCATCATCTAGCCCAAGGTAAGCTGCTGTTAAACAGAGCTGTATTATGGGTATTAGATGACTGTTATATATTTAATACAATACAATACATAGATAGATATTTTTTATTATACATAGAAAACACCCAGAACACCCGGAACAAATATTTGAAGATCCTACAAACATTTGTCCCAAGGCGGGAATCGAACCCGCAACCTCTGCGTCGCAGGCGGACCTTCGCCCACCGCGCCACATTGGTCGTCATATGATTCAAATTCACCGATCGCTTTTTTATTTTTCCATATCATTTAACTTCAATCGATGGACTACATCAGTCATCATAAGCTGTAAGATCTACTGTTTGTAAGAAACATGACTCTCATTATACCACAAAGGCTAGAGTGGGTTTGTCTAAAAATGTCTAATAAGTGTTTACAATTCACAGGCGACAACCACAGGCAGTGGACAGCGTTCACATCAATCAACAAACCCGTTCCGAACCAAGTGCCGAGCTCCCCGCACCAATCAACACAGAGCATTACAAGCAGCGTCCAAGGAATATCTCTAAGCGCTCCAAGCCTATCGACCCAAGCGGCGTTAGACAGCGCTATAGCTTCTATTATAAACTCTCCCACCTCTAGTGGTGTGCAAGTTATATCGAGCGGGGTATCGATGCCGCATACGATGTCATCGATGTCGATGTCGATGTCGATGCCGCAGTCGATTGTATCGATGTCGCAGGCGGGCATGGGCCAGAGTTCGATGAGTAATGCGCTTGTGAAGAGTGTTACTATTGTGAAACGCGCTGGGGATACCTCTTCAGGTAAATATTACATGATTATTAAAATAGAAGAATCTCTATTTTCCTTTGCATATTTTATTTTCATAACAGTTGTGTGGCAAGAACTGTAGCCACAGGCGGAGTGAAGACACATTTGATAATAGCCATTGTATTACGTATTACGTATTATGACCCAATCACTCTCGCCTGAGAGTAGGCCAGTGTCCCAGCAGTGGGAACATTAGAAGGCTGTCATGATGATGATGATTGTATTACGTTTGCTGTTGCTTCCATAATCCACCAATGGCAATTTAAAGTGAGCGCTTCCATGCTTCGGAGGGCTGGTTTACCAGTCGATCTCTACTTTGTTGTTAGGCTATGATGGAGGCCAACTCCATCACCGGAGTAGGTTGTTGGCTCAAACGAATTTACTTTAGGAGGCTTTTTCTGAAGCTGTCATTTTAGCAACATGCTAAGTATTGTCTTTCCATGTTATTGATGATATCAAGATGATGATAGATTTGAAAGACACATCAGCTAACAGAAGTTTATAGTTTATGAATGGACCCTTAGACTATCATGTGGTAGACTATCATATCTGCCGATAGACGTCGTCCACTGGTGGACTTAGGTCAAAGAGCGCCATTACGACTCTAAGCCTTTACAATCCACCGACTTCCTGCGACTGCTCTAACGTCATTAGTTCATGGACATATTTTCGACGAGTATAACTCTATATGCCATATCAATATATGATTCTGTTTCTATAAGGAACCTTTAAATCACTTTAAGTATTACTCTGTGCTTTAAGAGCCCTATCCTTGACAATCCTTGAATTTTCTTGTAGCCCGTGAAGTTTCGAACACTATTGTGGCTCGTGTGTTGAAGATATTTTAACGAAAATAAAAACAAATAAAAGCTTTATCCCTTAAAATTTAAGCCAACAGAGCAAATATTAATTAACTCAAGACATAACTGATTAAAAAAATAATTAGTAACGCACGTTTTGTAAAATGAGCAATTCCAGTCAACTTTCGATCATTTTTTCTATGAAATAACAAAGTCTAACATATTTCTAAAAATGCAATTATAATAATCACAGTTTTAAAATTTAAGTGAATAGAGAAAAATACAACATGTTAGTTCAATATTTTTGAATAAAGACGGTCTAAAAAACGCGTACTTTTCCCTATTTTACGCTTGTTATTTCTGCTAAAGTAAGGAGTTTACAATAAAAATACACCTACTAAATTAAAGTTTAAGTTTTTATTAAATAAATACAACGAAGAAAATAGTCTAATAGCATTGACTTTTTTTAATACGAATTTTTTTAAATCACACGTTAGCGAACTTATAATCATATCGATCGAAGCAGCGACTCTCAAACAGCGCTGAGCGCTTATGGAGGGAGGACGTATCGCTCCTCGTCGCGCGGGCTATTACTTCTACTATATAAAGATACATTAACGTGAACTTCATGAATTATATCGCTAAATCTTGGAAAGGCCTCTTAAGCTAATAGACAAATCGTTATATTGTTGCAGGCATGTCCGGTCCGCTAACACTGTCAGTAGACGCGTCAGGCAACCTGATTCTGAAGCCGAACGCGGGCGCAGAGCCACCGCCCGACACGCCGCTACACTACGTGCAGTTACAGCGACTATACGTGCCCGCGTTTAGCGCAGGTGAATACTTATACCATACATTACACACTATACATTATCCCAGAGTCTAACATCACTCTATCACACTCAGATTTGGCTGAAATGTAAAACATAGATAGATAATGACCGGGAATAGGACATAGGCTACTTTTTATCCCGGAAAAAAGTAAGGTAAAGTATTATTAATTGTTTAAAATAATACATGACATGGCCGAAGAAAAAACGAGTACATTGCGACTTTAGCCCGCCTATTCAAATCAAATTTCAAATCAAATATATTTATTTAGAACAGTATAAGGTTACATAAAACAGTTTAGAAAACGAAGGTGACTGCAAAAGTTATATACTGTGAAGCAGCCACCAACGCCCCCCTTCTTAAAACTAGTACAATAGATGTTCCTACAAAAACAGTGTATACAATAGATTAATTTAGAAAGAGAAGGTAAGTTAGATCTAATAAAAGGCTAATAAAGTTTAC
The DNA here is from genome assembly GCA_951394395.1 of Colostygia pectinataria. Classification (NCBI taxonomy): domain Eukaryota; kingdom Metazoa; phylum Arthropoda; class Insecta; order Lepidoptera; family Geometridae; genus Colostygia; species Colostygia pectinataria. The sequence continues at coordinate 4,500,791 of OX596368.1, read as the reverse complement.
AAACTAAAGTTAGATATGTGTGCTGAGTGTGGTTTTATGCTAGTGTTTGTGGGTGGGTGTGTGTGTGTATGTATGAAAGTGTGTGTTTGTGATTTTGTGTGAATGGTGTGTGTGTGTGTGTGTGTGTAAGGTTCCTGAGTTCCACGCAAACGAAGTCGCGGGCGACAGCTGGTAAGCTATATTCATCACTAGCCAATCTGCCCCAGCTGCCACTGGTGCAATGAAAACTTGAGCGAAACCGGGGCGGGTCGCTAGTAATAAATATAGCCTTTGTCACTTAGGGATAATGTAGCGTTTTATTAGGGAAACAATTTTTTAAATAGGACCATTAGTTTTTGAGTTTATTCGTAACAAACAAACACACACTCACACTTTCGTTTTGGTTTTCCCACATTGCACACATATTTTACAATGATGAAAATTAAAAACCATTTGATCGACTTTGAACATACGACTTTAGGATGAGAAGGAATTCGTGCTACCACTACACCACCAGTGATTATATGTAAAAAGCTTTACAGTATATTTTTTATTACAGAAGTAGAACAAAACAAGACTCCAAACCAGTGCAACTTACAAAGCGGCCAATCTGTGATAGTATCTCAAACCAACCATACTGTGCCGAAATCTACACCGTAAGTTCCTTCATTACTTTAGCATTATAACATACTCAACAGTACCTACACCCTCCCACCGGTTTGACTTACCTCACCCGATCGCGATTTCGTGGGCACTTTTGTAGGCGCTGAAGCTAAGGGTTACGTGCGCGTTTATTTTGTTTTTGTGTAGGTGCAGTGAAGTCTTTGCACAGTGCGTGCATGACATACCCGAGTGATAGCATGCTATCTCGCTCCTGCTATAATTAGGATCAACCATGACACTCACACATACACACCGTTCACGTATACAAACCATGTATGTGACCGCAGGCCATTACGGAGGCCTTCGGGCGGCCTATTAACTCTGACACCAGAGTTGAGCACTGACTGACTCATACGAACTTACTTACCGTTAACCAACAAGTGGGCGGTGTGCTTGCTTACCACTTTAGTAGAAAAAATACATGTGATTGCTACGCGTATGTTTTATATATTTTATTGAATGTCCTGAGTGTACTTATGTCACACCCGGACACTCAATAAAATTTATGATGCAAACGCGTCGCAATCGCGTCGCTTTGTATGTGTGAGTGTCATGGTTGGTCTCACTCAATTATAGCAAGAGCGAGATAGCACACTTTCGCTCACGCAGGCAGGCGCGCGCTTGGACCTACACAAAATCAAAATAAACGCGTGCCTTAGCACTTAGCTTCAGTGCCGGCGAAAGGTGCCGGTAAGCTCGCGACCGGGGTGAGGTAAGTAAAACCGGTGGGAGGTAGAGAGTGGCCATTCTGTACGTAATATTCAAACCTGTTCTGTGTTTATGTGCCAAATTAAATGTTTATACAGGCAATGGGAAACCCCGGTGGAAGAGGCTCGACCGTTCCCGCTAGCGCCGACTCCAGCTCAGCTGGGAAGGGCGCCTTTGCAGAAACGACTTAGTCGAGGTAAACTACATTATAAAAGCGCTTGCGGCGAAGCTGGCTAAGTTCGTAACTTATCAACGAAGTTATGTGCCGTGGCTCACGATTTGGATGGGTGACAATTTCAACAGAGCGCGTCCGTGCTTCGGGGATTCGTTAAGCTGTCGGTCCCGGCTTCAAACTTGTACACAGTAAACAGCTTACCTTAGCTACCACATGAAGCAGAGCTCTACTTTATTCTGTACCCTTTACTTTGATGATAAACATAAATAATGGACTATTATTTAAGTAATAGAATAGCTGAACAATCCACACAGCATCGTATAGTCCCAAGATAAGCAGAGCTTGTGTTATGGGTACTAGATGACTGATATACTAAATACGATACGATACATTTTTTATTATACAATATAGAAAATACCCAGAACACCCGGAACATATATTTGCAGATCGTTCAACCATTTGCTCCAAGGCGAGAATCGAACCCGCAACCTCCAACGCCGCAGGCGGACCTTCGCCAGCCGCACCACAGTACATGTGTACTTTGCTTAATCAATAAATATTATTTACTAGCCGATCTATCCTATGTAACTATTTGTACACATCACGATCGTGAGGTTAGACGGTTCCATTTGAAAACCAGCGCCGCTACATCTACATGGAGCGGCATTAGAGCTGAAATGGAACCATTTCTGGCTCACATCACACTCAGCGCGGACTAATTTGGAAACCCCTACTGTAATTTTTATTTTATTTTTGGCTTGCTTATTCTTTCGGTACATAATTGTTAAGTATATTATAAATGTGTATTCATTGAGCGCTGTTTGTTGTGTTTGTGTCCAGAATAAATGTTTTTTTTCTTTCTTTCTTTCTTTCTTTCTATCCCAGTCTCGTACGGGTGCACGGGAAGGGCTTCGCTAGTAATAAATACAAATACAATACAATGTTTTATTGCGTTTCCAAAATGCCTATGTTACTCAGGAATAATGTAGCATTCTAAAGGAGAAATATTTTTTTAAATCGGACCAGTAGTTTTTGAGTTTATTCGTAACAAACAAAAATACAAATCTTCTCTTTTTATAATATTAGTATAGATTATTATTTGATTTATTTATTTATTTGGTACTAGGTACATCGACCGGTTCAAACGGCAGCGACCACCACATACCGCGGTCGGAGAGCGGGCCGGCCCCCGCTACGCCACTGCCGGTGCAGACGCAGGACGAGCCGCCGTCGCCCAAACACGCAGACCTGCCCAGCCCGAGCCATAAGAAGAGCTTGTTCAAGAAAGGCAACGAGGACGGCAGAGACAAGTAAAGTGCATTTTACTATGCCATTGCTAAATTGAATTATTATGGACTAGCTGTTGCCTGCGATTTTGTTCGCGAATACCGTACTTTTTTTGCGGGGATGTGTCCACAGATTTCTTAGTATATAGTCAAAGCATGTGGTTTACTCCCGGTCGTTATTTATGTTTTAAATTTGAGCAAAATCTGATCAGTGCTAATCGAGTTATAGAGAACATCATCCATCCAAACAAACATTCAAAATTTCGCAGTTAAAACATTAGCAATCTGTTCTGTTACATTAGTGTGACCCGGGGGTTAAGTGCGATTTACATTGGGTCAAATGAAGTCAGTGCTGACTTTGAGAACTGACTTTCTCTGTTTACAAAGGGTCAGTACGCGAGAATTTGAAGTCAGTACTGACCCGTCAGCGTTTACATTTGGTCAATATTATAGCGGGTCAGTGTTCAATCAATTTACTGAATGTTACTACTGCAACTGTAATACTAAAACAATAGTACTAATTTTACGTAGTAGAGTTTTTTTTGTGATAGAACTCGTCCGGGGAAGGACTACCACCATACCTATTTCTGCCGCCAAGCAGTAATGCTCGCATTGCTGTATTCCAGTGTGAAGGGTATGGTTTCCGTCGCAATTACTGGCACATGAGGCTTTCGATCTTAGCCTCAAGGTGGCAACCCGTGAGGGATACCTCTGGTATTGCAAGCGTCCATAGGCCGTACGCATAATTGCCACTTCAGTTGTATAAAAAAAAAACGTTTAGTTCGAAAGGCGGCGGTAGGCGACAGAATATTAACCTTCTATTTTCTCCACAGGGTGCTAGAAACCGTGAATTTCCAGCAGAAGTTCAGTACTTTGCCGCGATTCAAGCCTGAAGCGTGCAGCCCCAGTGGGATGGTGGTACCAAGAAGCCCTCAGCTTTACATGAGGAAGAAACATAACGTCATCGGGAAAGGTATTATAACTGCTGTCATTACTCTCTGGTTACAGGATGTGTAGCAGCTGTAATACAGGTTTTACCCAGCACAGCTGCTTAAATACTCTTAATCGCTCCTTAATTCCATTGTTTTCCTATTTAATTTAAAATGTATTTGTGTTTCTTTTTTTTGGATGTTTTAATAAAGAAATTATAATTTAAATTTATTATTTAATAAATAATCCTCGTCCACCTTAGTTGGTCATTGTTGAGCATCGTGACTCCTTTCCATTCCGTGAATTATGTATTTTCCATTTAGAGAGGTCAGTGGCTTGATGAAATGCCCTGTTCACCGGTAAATATATAATAATATTATATAAATAATGCTGGACAATCCACATATCATGTGTATCTTTTGGAAATAAATCTTATCTTATCCTTATTAAATCATCTAGCCCCAAGCTAAGCAGAGGTTGTGTTATGGGTACTAGATGACTGATATAGGTACATAATACAATACAATACATAGATATTTTTTATTTTACATAGAAATCGTTGCATGCGAGAATTCGTGTATTCCCAATGTCCCCATAATTTTGACCCCATTAATGGGGACAGTGGGATGTCAAAAATAACTTTCCGCTGTCCCCATTACGCTTTATCTTCAACGGGGACAGTGACACGTTACTGTTAACCGTCTTGTTAGATGAGGGCTTTTTATTTTTCAGATGATGAAACAACAATAGTGACTCCACTTGAAACTGAGAGCACGAACGGCAACGGCATACCGACGCCGATATCTTACGGCACGCCGCACACCACTACCACTAACAAGCTGGTCGGAAACACATTCTTCGGACCTGACTTCAATCTGGACACTTTTAGAGGTGAGTTCATATTTATATATGTATATTATTTTTATACTACTAAAGTTTAACCAAGCGCCTATATACGCATGCAACATCATAGATATCACTTGCGCGTTGCCACCCTCAGACGTTAGTTGGAAAGTCTCATGTGCTTGTAATTTCACTGGCAACCATACTCTTCGAACCGGAACACAGCAATGCGAGCATTACTGCTTGGCGGCAGATATATGGTGGTAGTCATTCTCCGGCCGAGCTCTATGTCTCTTGTAGTTACGTTTATGATAAAATATCTTAACATAAGCCTAGATCTGCTGTTCTTGCGGAGTGGGACCTAGTGAGTGACACTATAGTTAACAGTAACTTAATTATTAAGGTATTTTTTAGGTATCGTTGCGCCAGCATCAGAAGGTCTAGAAGACATGTCGCCCCGCACGCCGCACTCGGCGACGAGCGGCGCGGGCGCGGGCGCGCGCGGCGAGGCCGGCCACAGGAGGGTTCTGGAACAGCGGCGCCATCTCGTGCTCAAACTGTTCCAGGACCACGGCATGTTCCCGTCAACACAGGCCACTACTCACTTCCAGGTGAGACCTGTTTTTCGTTGAACAATACCATTGCCACAGAACAGATATTAGTACTACGTACAGAATGGCCACTCCCTACCTCCCACCTGTTTCACTTACCCCACCCCGGTCGCGAGTTTGCCGGCACCACACGGCACTGAAGCTGAAGGCTATTAGACACGCGTTCATTTTGATTATGTGTAGGTCCAAGCGCTCGCATGCCAGCGCGAGCGAAAGTGTGCTATGTCGCTCTTGCTACAATTGGGTGGGGACAACCATGACACTCACACATACAATAGCTCTGTTAACGTACACAATAATAATAATAATAATAACATTTATTCAACAAAATGTACAATGTACACAATAACAAAAGTAAGAAAAAATATTATATAGACAGTACGTAGAGAGAGACAGTTCCAGCTATGCGTGTGGTGATTGCGACGTGTTTGCTTCATACATTTTATTGAGTGTCCGGGGTGTGCCATTGCCGAAAATCCCACAAAAAATATTTTCTAACTATATAAGCTTCTAACTCTACAGGCCCTAACTTCGGAAACTCACATCTTAATAAACTAAGGGCCATAATTTATTAACGTACTTTAATTCTGGTATAACACATAGGCATTGTTCATAGACAACAATTACGAGGAAAGACAATACTTAGCATGCCTAAATTACAGTTTTTTTTTATGAATAAGGCCATAGGTCCTCGTTTGCATGACTCGATTTCAAATCGATTTCAATCAGTCACTAAGTTGTCACATTCATTCAAAATACGTCAGTTTTTGATTGAAACCAAGTGAAATCGGTTGCAACCGAATTACGCAATTGGGAGCGGTTCATACTTGTTTAGATACCCGCTCGTAGGATGACTTTGTAAGAAACTTTAACTATGATTTATTTCAGGCTACCCACATGGATATATTCCCGACCAAGATGTCGCTCCAGCTGAAAATCCGGGAAGTACGACAGAAACTAATGGCGCAGTCTAATCTCACGCCGCATTCCGAAGCCAACACACCAACAAGTAAGAGATCTTGTGCTTACACATCATCATCATCATCAGCATCATTATATCAACCAATCGACGCCCACCGCTAGGCCTCCACGAGTGCCCTAAAGTATGCTCACACAGGCTAACCCAAAATGAGTCAGACCATCGATCAGATAAATGTCTAAATGATTTAGGAAAATTTACAAAATACTGTTACTTATTATTTATCTCATAAAATGGTGGAAATAATTAGAATCGAAAACACCCGCGAAGTTAGTGTTTGACGTTACGATTTAGCAGGAGACAGTTTGTATAAGCTTATGAGCCGTGACGTCACGAAGCAATGGCGGCAATAATAAAAAAGTTTGTAAACTTCCAGCTGTTACAATATATTACAGTTTCAAAGCGTTGTTGATTCTATGACAAATAAAAAAGTTATAACTTCCGTAATACATTAAATAAAAACTCGTGAACGCACATGGCCTAAAGTCTAAACTCTGATAATTATTGTATTTAGTATGCAATATTGTATTTAGTATGCAAAACCATCGTTGTTATTAATTATTGTCCGGCATGTTGTTTTTTATTGACGACCTCACAGCGCAATGGAGTGAGTGTAGGTTCGCTAACTCTGCTGTTTTGTTGCAGATGCGAACTCCCCAGCCGTGTCCGTCGCACTTCAGCCGTCGTCGACAGCCAGTTAGCGATTCGGGTACACTCTTTTTGTGATACGAAAATCACATCACTGACCTATTCTACAGACAGTGTAAATTAGAAATTAAGCAACCCAAAAAGTCGAGAGTTGCTTATTTCAAGCACGGACGAAAAGGTTTTGTCTACGGAAGTGTAGACAAAAACAGGTGTGCGCGAAAATATGTACTATTGTTCTAGTTTGTGGATGGTATAGTACGCTAGGCAGTCGTGAAGTTAGCTGTTTCGATGCGCAATGGAGTTTTTCCGAACTTTGCATTTGCGCATCACAAACGGCTAACTTCACGATTGCCGTTGAGTGTACTAACATGTTACTTTTGATTGGGTGCTACGAGAGTTGAATTGTTGAATCTTATGGCTCTAGCATTCTATCATTGTTTTTAACAGTTTTTTAAATATTATAGATGTTACTAGATTTTGTTTATATTAGTGATGGAAAGCAACTGATTTTGAAAGTGATTTTAATATAGAGAATACAATGTGTGTACGTCCGTAGTGGTAATGGAGTGCTCTCGAGATAATTCTTTATCTAGAACATTCGAATGGCTTCATTCTGCATAACTCCCACGCGGCGGAAACCCCGAGTGCAGCCGAAGGACGACTGGAACTGCCGATCAGCGACGGAAAATTTCGAGTTTCTAATAGTCTTATTTACTGGTGTGGTGACATTGTATGAAACTCTTACGTCTCTGCGTCGACACTTGAAGTCAAATGCGGTCTCTAGTACAGCCATAGGTGTTATACGGTACCACTCGCACATAGCTCGTGGCCACAATGAAATGAAATTTTTATTGTTTGTGATACAATGCGAGTGGGTCGAGGTTTATTCTAATGTCTACATACATAGTTGTTATATTTACACAATTTGAATCGAATTAGTTGAATCGTTTTAGAATAGTCAGTGTTGTATTTATATTCGCTCTGGTCATAACCACCTTACTAATATTATCCCTGATACTGGCCAACTCTCAAGCGAGAGTGGTTGGGTCCTAATCTATTATGCAGACCCAATGCGGAATGGTGGATTATATAATATTATGCGTGATTATATACCAGTTTATTTACGTACAAAATATTAAACTTACAAATTATTGACACGTCATGTCTCACTAAATCGCAATAAGTAAATTCAACAAATTATTATAGATATCAAGAGACACTATTTAGATGATAATAAATAAAGTATTTATTTAATATTTATTAATAATATGTAAATAAAATATTTAGATATTATTGATAAATAAAATATTTAATAATTATTAATTAAAAATAAATAAATATTGATAAAACACAAAATCTTTTAAAAAAATTAACAATTGGTAGCGTTAAGTCCGTGAAGATTGGCGATGTGAGATACTGTACTGTGCTTTTTGAGATGAATGTAAACAGATTGAAGTTATTTATAGCTTAAAATATACTTACGTAAATTGTAATTAAACATACGCCATAAAAAAAAACAAAAACACTAAAAAAAACATCATTATTCAAAACACTTAATTAAGATGTCACCACATATATATCGAAACGAAAATGGCCAAATCCCGTCGGAAAAAGCTTTAGGTCAACGGCATTGACTGACAGCGATATAAGGGTTTAAACTTGTACGAACTAGGTAATTCATCCGAGTATGTGTAAATCTTCGGATGCGCGGCTCGGTCGGTCGCGTCGTCAGCGCCGATTAGCATCATTTACTTACATGCTTATGCCGTTGACATGAAGCTCATTATCAGCCTTAGCCGATTCCGTTTCAAAATGTGTGGCGACACCCCTCTGTTCACAGATATTATTCAATTGTAAGCGATTGAAGTGGTCTTTTGATATTTATCGAGGAATTGGCTTGCTGGGGCCCAACCATGAACTCTTATAGCGATTCAAATGAAGACCTAAACTAAATTGTCAAAAAAATTTATACCATGACATGATTGTCTAATTGATGTCATGGTACAAATTTTTTTGACAATTCAGTTTAGGTGTTCATTTGAATCGCTATAAGAGTTCATGGTTGGGCCCCTGAAAAATAAAATGCAGCATTTTTTATTGGCTTATGTAAGCCATCGAATGCTTGAACGTCTCGACCAGCCTTGCTAACATGAGCACCGCATTGAACGGTTTTCTCTATAAGTTTCATCATCATCATATCAGCCAATAGACGCCCACTGCTTTTTGTTTGACGCACACAGAAGTTTGAAATGTGTGTAAAAAAATTATGACTTCTCTTCCGTAGAGATAAACTTTATTTGTGGGGCTCATGCTAGCTCTGCTAATAGATTCTTATCAGAGTGTCATTTACAATAAATCCTAGTCGAGCAAAATAATTAACTCATACCATTTCTAAAAGTAGGTGTTTTAGTACAGTCAACGCCTCCGTGAACAGAGTGCTTACTGCAGATATATTCCCGTGTTCTATGCAGTGCAGATAACTTACAGTAATTGTGACGCTTCATGTCATAGAGCTCAATTTTGCAATAAATGTTTTAAAAGTTTTATTTTGTTACCAAAAATTTAATCTATAGCGAAAACATTTTGAAAGAGTCGACAACGCGCGAGCGATTCCTCTGGTATTGCAAAAAAAACATTGCACTGCACTGCAAAGGTTACGAAAATCGGCCCGCTGTAAAGTTATATTAGCACATCGTCATTATGGGCACGATCTCAAGACTTGTAGATCATTTTAATGTTATAATTATAAGTAAGCTTGTACAAACTTTATGTATTTCTTCTATTATTTTGCGTATACGAATAAACTGTCTCTGTTTTGTACTAATTCGCCAAAAGAGACAACAGTTTGAATGAATAAATTTAAATAGCCAGGCTGCATTTTACTGTAAAATAGAACTAATTATTTTAATTATTATGAATAATTGGTAATTATTCTCCTGAAGTGATTTTGATTACATTGTAACGTAGTAGGCACCAGGTGCCTTACTCTTGAATCCAATGAAAATTCCGATCCAATCCCAATTTCTATTTACTGCTGTAAATTTTTTGTACTCTTGAAAACAAGGTTGAATTTGGCGCTAGGTTTGCACTCAAAAGTACGAAATATCATATTCCAATATTTGTCCCAATACCGATCGCATTCAAGAGTAAGTCCCCAGGTAGTTGGTGGATGAAGACCATAAGCGTTGCTATCTACGAAGGAGACTTCACTGTTGGGTCGATTATATTTGTTTGATCATCTAGAATCAGAGCGGAGCCAAACGGTATCAATCAACAGAATCGCATCAAAATTGCGCCATAATTGGGTCACGTCTATTTCTAGCAATTTTGACACGAATTTATTTATTGACGCGATTTGGACTTGATTTCGGTAGATGATTAAATTATATCGATTTACTTTAAAACTACTTAAAAAAAGTCGCACAAAATTGTAAATAATATATCAAATATTTAGAAATTTGGGCTCTCTAGAATAAAATTATTTTTGCATTGATTAATTCTAGTAAAATGCAGTCTGCTCGTAATACTTTGTTAAGAGTAGAATTCTGGTAACCGATTTTAAAAAATAATCTATAGTTAGTAAGCCTTTTTTCATTGACAAGACAAAGGTGTTTTTTGGTAGCTTAACGAAAACGAGACCGTAAAGTTCTCTTGATCGTATTTTTTAGAGCCGTAAAAATAAAAAAGCATTCAAGATTTGTGTTGCATTTATGGATGTATCAGAATTGTCTCTATCAACTTTGAGTGGTGTAGGGTTGTGTTAGTTTAGGCATAAACCCGTGTATTTTTGTTAATAGTTAAATTTCTAATAGTAGCGCAAGACAATCACACAGCATTATACGCGGAGTGATTGTAAAAAATTAAGGCTTTTGATGCAAATGCGGTTTTTGATTAATTTTGTGTCGTTATTCTATTTATGTTGTGATGTTAGTCTTCCAATGAATATTTTTTCTTTTTTTATTATTATGATGATCATCTTCTATTTGTTTTTATAGTTGTACGGTTTACAACGGTGAGTGGTGGTTAAGATGTTTAAATGCCATGCTTGAATGACCAATATTGAGATATGATATATAACATTAGTTGTTAATTCCTTTGGGAAATAGAAATTTTGATTGTAATTTACTGTTATGGTAAAGTTTAACTAATTGACAAAATAACAGCTCAAATCATTAACGACACTAGATAAATCAATATAAATAATACATTATAATCTCAATGTAAATATTAGTTTTATTTCAACTAGGTGTAAGAATTTCCGGCTCTCAAAGTAATTAAGTTTTATTTAGATAACTGCTAAATGATTAGATAAAAAAATATTAATAAACGTTTCGGCCAATACAAATTTTATGTATATCAAAATTGTATTTTTGAATGATCTCTTCGGCGTTAATAGTATTTAGATAATTGCTTTAGGAGTCTGGAACTGATAAAGAATTTATAAAAAAATATAATATAAAAATTTAAGAGATATTTTCGCACTGTTTATTAATATAGTAGGACAATGTTTACCGAAACCCCTAATGTTTTTCTATACAAGTAAATTATAGGTATTACTAGACAATCGAAATGTTCAAATGCGGGGTTTGGTACGAAACTTGTTATAATAGTCAATTTTTAAACCTGCAAATTCCGTTCTGAGAAGCGATTAGTAAATTTTCTTCGAGTGTTGCTCAGAACAGCGAAGGCGCAGCTCATGAATACATTTTACATAATAGTAGTGCTGTTACCAGTTAGAAATACATAATTATACAAACATGTAGCAAATACGTCCATAATTTGAATTAATTATATTTTTATACCTTGTAAGTGGACTCATAAACTACATTTAGTATTTTGAGTCTTGACCTGATTATTGGCCTAATGAATATAGCTTTCCAATTTTATTTTGAAGTAATTAATTCAAAATAAGGAAAATAGTTTAGTAGACAAGTGTATTTTTATAATCGTTACATTATTGCACTATAGTTCACTTTATTTCTTGGTAATCTATTTGAATTGCACACAGTAATAACAAAAATACCAATAAATAAATAATCATTTATGCGATAAATTGAATGATGCACGATTTTTAAATTTTCGATCGAAGAATAATAATATTAATTTTGATGTTCAACAATTTTATGCAAAGTAGGTATATCTGTAGGTAGAGAATGTGCTATTCATTTTTCGAACTAGGTAATTATTATTATATTTATTTATAGACTCAATTAGGTACCTTAACGAAGTTAAAAAGTTAAAGTGAATGCCTTTTAAATTTTAAAATATGTTTACATATTATTTTATACATTTTTAACGTTTACTTTACAGTCAATATACATTTTGCTAACAATACTTTATTTATACGAATATAAGGATTCTGTTTAACTTACGTGAAATTTTACTGCTTATTTTATTATTATCAAGTTGTTTTTTCTTTAACTTTCTATCATTGATTATAGTTGAATCTCCTAATGGAGCTTTAGAGCTTATTTTTATATGAAAACATAGTAATGTATGGATCTTAAACTTCAGTTGCAATATTAGATTTGATTGATTTGATTTGACATATTTATACTTATTACAATATTTCATTTCATTTAAAAAAAAAACTGTTTTTTTTTCGCCCAATGGGCAGGTAAAAAATCTGTTTTGGTTTAGCTGTTTTCTTTTTTCTTTCCTAACTGTCGGAAAGGGAGAAAATACGCTCCAATACCGACCTACACCTCACTTTATAATGAGTTCATGGTATAAGCTTCTATCTATATTGTCCATTACGAGTTGGTTGTTACAATATTTTTAGCTTTAATGTGTTGAGTTTTACATAAGTGACATACTTATACTTGGTTTTTTAAAGTCTTTAAATTCTCCAATATTCTGCATATTACTAGTGCCTTATTGACTTTCAAAGCTTAAAAAAACACATTGATGGTTCATAATACCAGCAATTTATTTTATAACAATTCTATGATTTTGTTAGTCAATAACCAGCAGAAATAGCAGTTTTTATTAGATTGATATTATTTGGCATACTTATGTAACAAAATGTTAAGTATATTTTAGAGTTTTTAATAATTATTTCAAAATAACATTTTAAATAATAAAGCATTTCATATTCGTTATTTATTTCTTCTACATTAGACATTAGCATAATTATTTACGTAAGTCAATGTCTTAAAATGTAAATAACTTGTTAAGATGATTTATTTAGAGTTAAGTGTTCAAATTAATGTTTATTAGATTGAATCAAAAATGGGAGTTTGTGAAACGAGATTCTGCTAAATAATAACATTTTTAACAGTTTTATAAATGCAACAAAGTAAAAGACCAACACTGGGTAACCTATTCGTGTGCAGGAAACATTCAAAACCATTTATTGTTCAATCATATTGGATCATAACTAGTATGAACTTACGTTAAAACAATAAAACCTCGAAAACAATTTTGTTTTTTATTAAAATTCTCACAAACTATGATACCTAACCTGTGTCACCTAGCAGGAATGACGAATGACTTATAGTAGATCCTACAAAAGTATCAATTAGGTACTTACGTAAATATTGACCTATGGTTAAGATTCACGCCAGAATTACGCCTCACAATTATTGCTGTAATAGTAAAAGCTTGGAATGGGTTAAGTAATTGTGGTGAAGCTAAGCTTCATGTTTTGACTTCGTAGCAGAAGCTTGAAATGCTACATGTATAAATAAACACCAGATTTCAACAACTAACAAGTGTATTTACAAACAATAATTAATTATATTCTAATTATTTACAGTATTAATTAATAAATAAGGTTTGGTTTGTTCTAACATAGATAAAGCTGTCTGCACATCAATATTTTCTCCAGGATCAGTAATAACAAGATATTTCAAAGCTGACATTCTAGCTAAAGCAAATACTCCACCTACACATAACTTGCACCCACTTATGTCCAAGTACTCTAAAGATTTACCATTCTGACCAGCTATTCTATCTAGACACCATGCATCAACATATTTGCCATTCTTCAAACGTAACCATTTTAAGAAACTGAGTCCTGATAGGTTTTGCAAGCCTTCATACCGAATGCCATTGTGGTGGAAATTAATGCAATCTACAGCCTCCACAAAGTAGCCATCCTCATAACGATCAGGCAAAGTTAGTGTACTTGCATCTCCTACTATCCAATCTTTTGAATCCTTTAATCTGAAATGTGAAAAGATAAAAACTAAGATTTTTATTTATATCTATTTGAATGTCTGTATGTGAAATAAAATTGATCTAGTGCCATTACCTCACAGCGGCTTGTCTGAAAGTAAAGAAATGCATGGCTGCTAAGTTTGAGCCTAGGGCAGCCACTCGTTCAGGAAGAAATTTCTGATTGTGTATCTCTTGAAGCTCATTCATTGACTTCCACCAAAGTTTTACTTTTTCGAAAGTTAAGTCAGGTATTTGCGACATGGCATTCATCACATCAGAGCTTGGATTCTTTTCAACGAAAACCGATAGTTTAGACTTCCATTCGCCTTCCCTTTGAATCCAAGGCTTCCTCCAATCAGGATAAAGTTGTCCGTGTACCTTTCGAGGTGGAGTTCCTTCCTCTTCGCGCTGGTAAATAGACTTTTCACAGTAATTTCGAGTTAATGTGTTGAAAGGTCGACAGTAACGGGTAGGCTTCAAAATAAATGTCATTTTTATCAAACTTTAGAGGAGCTGGTAAGTAGTTGTAACGTAATTTTAAGTTGTGTTGTTTAACTTTTCTTTTGTTTGGTGAAGAAAAATATTGCAGAGGTTATTGTTTTTTTTTTATGTGGTCTTCCAATCAATCCTGCCTCATGCCTGTGGTTTAGTTGTCACAATCTGCCAGTGTCATGCTAGTTTCATAATATGTTCTGTCAGACAATATTGCCAGTTTCAAGAAATGTCAACAGTTCGAATTTTGAGTTTCAATGGTTAGAAATAACTTGAAACTGACAAAAAAAAAAAGAAACAACATAGCTTAGATCTTTCTCAGTCACAGATGCTAAAGTGCTGCTAAACGATTAGGGACGTGTTTCTGTTCTCAGGCTATAGGTATTCTGTGGTCAGCTAGCTTGAAACTTCCTTAGAGTATGATTTACATTGTGTCAGTAGCAAAGTCTATGCTGACTGCTGACCCGGTACTGACCTAATGTAAACGCTGTCGAGTCAGTACTGTCGCGTACTGGCCCTTTGTAAACAGAGATAGTCAAGTCAGTTCTCAAAGTCAGCACTGACTTCATTTGGAGTCAGATAAGACCCAATGTAAATCGCCTGCAGCCTTATTGCATGGAACAATGATAATGGAAGTTTATTCTGAGAAGGAAGCCCATGTTGGGCTTCAGTCGACTGGCCGGAAGAAATCGTTTCGGTGATGGTTTTGAAACTTAGTAGGGGGTACCTCTTTCCAAAAAAGTAAAATAGAGTGGATAAGAGTCGGTTACATTGTGTTTTTTGTGGGACGATAAACGTACCTACTATAACATAATATAAATAAGGTAATTTATAGGTAGTAGTTCAAAAGTGGTCTAAACTCTAAGCCCACGTGCATCGTCGTCGTTCTATCTACAAAACTTGAACTCTTGTTTAATTCTCTGCTAATTCCGTGAAACTGTTAAGTATAGAATTTTACACTGACTTTTGACAGACCCATTAATTATTTAAAACGTTATTGTTAGTTCAGTTTTAGCTAGATGTGCAAGCAATCTACCAGGTTACGCACCTACCTACACGTAGTGTGGAGGTAGGGTAAGTTCCACGATGTGCCTACACGTACTACATTTAGAATGCATAAATAAAGCGCTTAAAATGAATTGTTCCGAAAATATTGTAAACTGGCTTCAGTAGATCAGCAGTCACGTCCGTTACCTAGTACGCTCTTTGCGAATCAGGTAAACAAACAGTGGATTGTGGATTGTCGGCCAAATTAATAGACGAATTGAATCAATGGCTTAGAGTAACTTGTAGGTACCTACCTACTCACTTAGAGTTATAGCTAGGTTGCTAGGTATTAATTTTATGATAAAAAATGAAAATAAGTACGTAAGTACCTACCTACTCGCTGTAACACATTCACATAGGTGTATTCACGTTATTTGTACACCTACACTTTTTTTTATTACCTACCAACTCACATTCACTAGTTTAAGCCACGACTCTACCCGGTATCACAACACAACACACAGAACAGAAAACAACTGTGTTCCAACAGATCAATTGACTGTGAAAAATGTAAAATGTAGAGAATAAGTCGAAAAAAAAACCTACCCATGTTTTCATAGGTACCTACGATAAGTTTCCCCATAAAATCAAGTTTTCCCTATTCATTGCTTATCGTGGCCAGCCATCAAAAACCATGTTTTACATAACAAGACAAGACGTGAACCTAGTTATCATATTTCCGGTCCGTTTGCCCGACTCATGAACATGATTAAGCTTCTATTATTGTGTCTTTATGGCATATTTCATTTGTGTCCTTATGGCATATTCTCCGTTTGGATGGGTGCCAGCCAGCACCGTATATACTGATATATCTCGGTTACTTCCGGCCTATTAATCATAATTCAATGATGGTCGCAGATGAATTGACCTATTTCTGGATGTCAATAGCTTTTAAAGGGAAGAAACAAGGCACGCAGCTGGAATCAAACCGCAACCACGCGCTGGAGGTTTACCATAGAAATAGATTAAGTTGCATGTATGTTTCTGATTAAATCTGCTGTTTAATCTGAAACATTAGTTAGGTAAGTACTTACCTACCTACTCACTATCATACCGAGCATAGCAGGTTGGTATATAAGTACCTAATTCCGGGTAGGTAAGGTACAAAATGGTCTCTAGGACTGTTAAACGCGTGATATTATCGTAAAATTTTAATAAGGCACTACAGTCAGCCTAAATTAAATTGGAAGTTTAGAACAGTCGAATTAAAGCAAGATGTTCCAAAGACTGTATTATTTAACCCCAACATCGTTTTGTTACCGTAGCTGCTACGGCGTAGCATAGATTACTCTGTGACGCATGACGGTAGTCTAGGCACAGAACAGATATTAGTACTACGTCCAGGTATATACATTTAAATTGAGAGCCTACCTAACTTCCATCGGGGGCAGTTTGTAACCCGTTGGTTTTTACTTAATTTTAAGATTTTTAAGTAGTACTTAATTATCTACTACTATTATTTACGATATTAACGATTTAAAAGATTTTCAGGAAGTCAGAAAAGCCTTTGAAACAAATCGTTTTTTAGCCTAGATACCTACTAGGTAAGTGCGTAACGTAGATAAGTACTTATTCATTTTATTTTTTTGGCCTATTTAACTGAATCTATAGTATGTAGGTTTAGTACTTAACATTGCACAGCAAAAGTATTACTCTGTGGCAAAAGTGAATGGATATTGTTTACGTTCCTATACCTACTTACCTACTTCATACCTACATGTAGGTACTGTACGAACGAACACTATGAATATTGTATCGAATCGAAATACAACGGCACAGAGAAGGAAACATGAATAATTATTTGAATTTCGAATCGGAAGTATGGAGATTAGTGATAATATCTACCTATCTAGGTAGGTATAGTTCCAATATACCCAACTTTATACAATATTATTGCAATGAATAGGTACACTCTGTTGTTGCAAATGTTGCAGTTTTTGTTGAAGACTTGAGTGACGCGTTGCGAGTTGGGCTTGCACAAAGTATACCTAAAGTGCACCTATCCCTACCGGTATACCTAGATATACCTAGATACTTAGAATAACAACACGTAGAATGATAGTTTCATTTAAAATTATTTTCAAAGTGTGTTCACAAAACAATTGAAGTATTATACGTGATTAATGATTTTATACGTGGTGTTACAGTAGCCTTTCACCACACAATACACCATTTTAAAATGATAACTGTGAGAGACGTGCGCACGATTATTTCACATTGCTGAATGGCGAGCCGCTTGACTAACAAGTCTCACTAAAAATGATCACAATTTGCGTGCGCGTCGTTTCTCCGTGTTGTTATTCTAAGCCTAGTTAAATCTACAAAAACTTGCACTTATCCCTGCTAGTAGGGATAGCTCAGTAGAGGTAAGTGTACCAGCCGAAATAATCATGTTCTAGTTATTATAAAAGGTTAGGTACAACACGTGTTATTATTCTAAGGTTAGGTACCTATTTAAACAATTTGATTGTATTCTAATCCATCCATGAGTTGATAACAGATAAGTAGATGCCTTATATCTACTAAGCTTTACCCAGTACTTACCTAATGCTATATTTGTCTATCCACCTTCCTCAAATATTTCTAACAAGACGCAATGGGACGTTGGTAGGTAGGTATAGGTACTTATTCAAGAAACTTGAACAATGAACTTTGCACAACTCAACGTTCTTGTAAACCGCTTAAAATTATAATTTAATTTGTGCTCAAAACCGAAAATGATTGTTTCTCTTTACTTCTCATTTGGGATTTAAACTTGGTCTTGTTTCATGAACCTTGCAAATTCCGTAAAGTTTTCTATTCTCCTAATTTTTCATTACTTAAATCCTACCTACACAAAACCGTCTTTACTGAGTTGTGGGTGGTCGAACAAACCTCATTTTCCTGGTAGCCAGTCAAACATAAAAATATGTTACTAATTAAAAGTTTGGTTGGATTAAAAAACGTCGTTTATTAGACCGCTTTGAGTCATGTAAAAACAGGGGGCTAATCACTAAGAACTCGTAGGCTTAGAATATTCTAAGCGTATAGGTATCAGCTGTGAATTTCTATGGGATTTTTTTACTTTGCCATGTACTAAAATCGAGCTGGACGATATTATGTAGGTAGTTTAGCTAGGTATACGTTTGATAAAAATGTTACTTACTCAGACATAAATTATAACACCATCTTATCGCATAAAGCTTTGCTAGTCCCCCTAGATATCAACCCGGTTCTAACGATCATCTTTGGAACGTTGAATTATTATGAATTTTGTACGAAATACTGGATGAAGAGACATTATTTATGACCAGCAGTAAATCAAAGTGCGCTTTAATGTATCGGAGCACTATTCACGAGATCGTGTGACTTACTACAGGCTACAGGACAGAAACGGGAATCGCTGGGAATTTACGAGCCGCTATTTTTACAACTAGATTGTAAATAGCCGATATTTTAGCAACTAACCTGAAAAAGCGACTCCGGCGGACTGTAATTTATCTATACCTACCCACGATTTTAGGGTAATCCCATTATCCAAAAGCATTATCCACAAAGCGGAGCGAAGCGAATTGTAGTGGGTAAAAGCGTAGCTAGCGCTACGCTATTTATGACCCGGTTTTTTTATTGCTATTCAATGCGACTCAATGATTATATTAAAACCGACAGCGAGCGCTCAGTTTTCTTATTCCCTTGAAAACGACAAGTAATCACCTCGATTAAGGATGAATAAACCGGATACGGATATAGTACTACTTAGTTTTTAAATGATCTCTGATCTCTGATGCAGGTTTAAGGTTTTCACTTTTCACGTTTCACTTAACAAGACACCTTACCCCACCCAATACTCGATGACTATGACACGAAGTTTATTTACAGCTTACAACGACACTGCATAAATAATTCTCCCTTCTTGAAATGACCGATCAAAACACTCATCGCTCGTCCCCATTCCGCCCGAATCCCGACTCTCGAGCCACTAGGGAGCACCATTTTTCAGGGCTACCAAGCAATCGCGCCCACTTTATCATGCCGGATAGTTCCAGGGCTTTCACCATACGATACCATCCGCCAGTTGAACGAGTTGACAGGTGGAATTATTACAAATACACAAAACAGATGGCAAAATCAAGATAAACCCCTCTGATTAACGCGTAAAATAAATCCCCTCGGTAAATAGTCGGCCGAATCCGTTTTACGTAATTGGTAGCTATTTTATTTATGCCATCGGTGGAATCACCGGACTATTTTTCTTGCCGCCGGACGATTCATAAAAGGATGGCAATATTTCAGATGCTTTTTAGTCCCTTTTTAACGGTCGCTTACCGACTGTACCGGCTACTTTGTACTTTGTACTATTCCTGCCTATGACAGGTTCAGTTTGCCAGGAATAAGTTGGTACATGAGGCTTTTCTTTATTTCACAGACAACACAAGACCTACTTACGGAAGTATCAATGAAATATTCCTATTTTTAGCGAGTTTTTGAACAGCTGAACATCTATTAAAGGTATTTTATAAAACGCTATAAATAACCTTTCTATACTCTTTATCGAGACTCTTATCGAGATATTAAAAGCACTCGAAGCTTTAATGGTAAAATTGTTAATATCGCTAAATCAGCTTTCTTTTCGAGAGGGCCAGGTTACTAAAAACTGCCGTGTATCAGAGTTTGCGTTATCGTCTCCAATTTTCAAGAAGCATGGAGGGGTCAGTTTATTTCGGTGAATTTATATTTATCGCGAGCTAGGAGGAATTTTAACGGAAGGTAACGGATGCTGAAAAATTAACTGTTGAAACTATGTTGTTATGACCTCGGTAAGTACACAAGTTTGTGTTGCAATTTCTCTTCTAATCTCTAATCTCTCTCTAATCTCTCTCTTATATCTAACTACATACTTACGAGTTTTTTTAATTTATACAGGGTATTTCATTGATAGTGCATAATATTCAAGAAATAGGTTCCATGCACAAAAAATACATTTAAGTAGAGGTACCTTTTTTAATAATTAAATCTCGAGTAAATCGATTAAGTTTCTTAATTAGATTATGACACGCGGGTTATTGTCGCACGGTTCATTGAAATTTTATTACGTTCATTTGACACGCGCCGCGCGCTGCCCTTTCAGTTTCCAATAAGGATAACTAATAGTTGATCAAATAAACTTTATCGATTTACTCGAGATTTTTATGACAAAATAAAAAAAAAGGTAAGTACCTACCTACCACATGTTTTTTTTTCGTGTGTGGAACCTATTCCTTGAATAATAAGCACTGATAATGTAGTACCTTTTTATATTTGATGGTTTGGTTTCATTGCGACCATCAATAATCAAGTTTTTTTAATGTGTATTTTTAGAGCTTTGAACTTGATATAAGATCTAGAAAACTTTTGATTTTCCTCGTATGGTCGTATCAGTAGTTATCGAATACCAATGGTTTCTGTAGAAATTGCTTTTATAGAGCAACACTTGGAAGTAATTATTTTGCTACAGAAGCTTTAACTTGCGTCTTTTGCACACTTGCGCTATCATTCGCAATATTTCCGGACAGTCGCTTCCTTGTACGTGATCTTCATTGAAGGAACGGACAATTGGTCCAGGAAACTGATACGCTTCTTTCACTCCAATGTGTTTACAATGTGTGTATAGGTTGTAATTCTGTAAAGTAACATGCTTGTGAGAATTTAGAGGGCAAATCTGTCTATCGGTCGAATGGAATGGACTAGCGGCACTCTTTGCAATTCCGTCCTTTTTTTTATACCGCTAAAGTGGAAACCAAGCGTACAGCCATCTTGATGATAAGCGGTTACCATAGCATATGCACGCAACACCAAAGATATCACTTGCGTGTCGTCACTCTGAGACGTAGATCTAAAGTCTCATGTGCCTGTAATTTCACCGGAAACCATACCATTTGAACCGGAACACAGCTATGCGAGCATTACTGCTTAGCGGCAGAAACAAGTATGGTGGTAGTCCTTTCCTGGACGAGCTTTATCATATAACAAACGTCTCCTTGCTCCTTGAACGAAAACCTTTTATCGCCTCTGGTTGGACTAGACCTCGAAGGAATCTGCCTTTTTAAAGAGTACCTACGGATGTGCGTTCATAGTCAGTCAGTTTGTCAGTTACGGGTTTATATTTATTGACGTATTTTAATATTTTTTTAAAACATAAAATATACCTACTCTACCCAGCTATCACATTGTTCTTTACGATAGCTGCATTGTCAGCCAGCATTTTATATCAAAAAATAGGCAGCAAACTCACGGGCCAAATTATTGTATCCAAAAACCGTAATAACTGGAATTTTGCCAGCGAATGGGCATAATACCAACCGCTTTTGCCATAGGAGCTGCAAAAAATATGTATAAATCTACATATAAATTGGTAGAGACATGTGAGGGAGCTTCAAATTGAAACTAGATTGGTTGAACGCAGCGACGGCGCTAGTGAAGAATAGTGCTCAAAACGTAGCTAATAATTTGGCACAAAACGGAGTAAATTGGCCACCTGAAGGCCTCCATCATGCCATAACTTTAAACTCCGAAGCGTAATGCTCAGTTGAAATTGCCACTGCGGGTCACCACAACGGATTTTAAACCGCGTTGCCACGGTGCCTTAACAACTCTCCTTTTTAGTATATAAGCCAAAACCTTTTCTATGATTCCTATATTTTGCAGGGTAGTGCTTATTTTCTCTTGGGTCCGGCCCTGTCCAGCGCAGATGTGCCAATCCATCCAACGGTCCGAGACTTGACTCGGATGGAGATGAGATTTCGTGTGTCCGATTGCATATCACTTAGCGAATAGCCTAACGAACCGGACCGATAGGAACTGACTGGCGCTTTGTGACACATGGATGAACAAATTGTACTTATACATTACTTATACTATATACTTATACTTAGGGTGGGTTTTTTTGATCGGTGGTAAACGTAACCAATGTCTCCGTCTCAAGAAAAAAATAATGAACGCTGTCTTTTAATTATATTTATTGTATGGTGTAGTAATGGGTCTTTTAGGTGAAATGCGTTATTAATAAATGTGACAATGCTAATAAAAATTGTCTACCTAATGGATCTCGATCAGTTCTATCTTTACATACATACCATAATCATACATCTATCTTTAGATTATTTATAATGATATAGTCGAACTTGATAAGATAAACGATGAAACCGCTTACTGTTATCATTAGCGTTACAACTTGAATTTGACTTGTTTGGGACATTACTATTTGAGGGTCCTTATTTTAACATTTGCGACCACAAAACCATTAACATCCAAACAACAAACTTAACAGTCTGATTGGCTGTTTGTGTTGCTCACAGAACAAATCATAGTGGGCAGTACCCACTGGGTACCATGCTTTACGCGTTATTTGCTCTAATGTTTTGTGTCAACATACAAACTTGTGTTGTTTGTTAGAAGAATTAATTAAGAATGTTTTGGGAGCTTAAGGTTCAGTATCCATTTTACCTACACAATATGATTTATTTTCTCTCTGTGGCGCAATAAGCGAATTGTTGATAAATTCACCAGATGGGCGGACTCATTTACCGCGACTGAAAAATGTATGTAAGAAAGATCTGTTAATATTGGTTCTGGCGTTCTTAGTTTCTGGTACCTACGAAACAGAGGTGACATTGTTGTACCTATGTGAATTAAAAACACCTCTGCGCTACGCTTAGGTGGATATCACCCTTATCTACGGTAGGCGCTAGACCTAATAAGTTCGCAGGTAAAGTTATAATGAGCGCAGAAGTTGTTGCTATAATTAAATTGGAAAACTTCTCACGTTTCAATTAAGTACATTTTATCGAGGTATTTACTTATCTTGTAAGTATGTTTGTATTGTTTGTAAAAACAACCGAGTTTTCATTTTAAGAATGTTTTTTTAGTAGAAGATTCTAGGTAGGTTAGGTGCCACTGAGTTATAGTACCTAATAACGCTCCAATCTGGTCGGGCCTAACCATATAACAAGTTATTATTTAATTCTATCCCGCTAACCAGCGATAAAATGACATAACGAACCGCTCTGTATAAATTTATATAGATGTAACTCCACTTGGGCAAAATTCATCAGTTTTCATATAAAAGTTGATGTTATAATTACTTTTATTTCATTTCATACGTTTGTGAAAACCGTGGCTGAAAAAGCAAGCATCGCCTTTGCCAATAATAACTGCAGTATGAAAAATAAACACAAACACTGTTCATTGCAAAAGCTCGACTATTATAATGAACACAAAAGATTTCCTAAATATTTACGAAAGGACAATTGTCCAAGTAATTGCTTACGGGTGTGGAATGTTTCATGGACGTGAGTAGGGTTGACAAAGTTTATCAAAAAGCCGTATAAAAATAAGAAAATATTCAGTTCTTTCTTCGAAACTTCGAGTTCAGTTTCGAAGAAAGAACTGAACGTAGAGAGTAAAAACTCGTAACTGCGAAGCGTAATTAGAATTTTGTACACCCATGTCTTTATTTGCAATTAGTTATGAACTGGGAATGAAATCGTCGTTAAGCCCAAACAGCATACAAAAAAAACAGTGTAATGTTATTTCAATGTTGTTATAAGAGCACTTGGTTACCCCCCAGTTCCTAGCAAGTCTACCCCGGTACCGAATCATTTGGTAAAATAGTATGATAAAATATTGCCAGCATATTTTTTTCACAGTGCCCTAAACTAGCTCAAGAAGCTCACGAAGCTACGAATCTATGAAAATCAAAACTGATAGAATACACATACTTGTAACATATTTTTGTAAACACATACTTGTAATCCAAAGAAACATAATACCATACCTATTTCTGCCGCCAAGCAGTAATGCTCGCATTGCTGTGTTCCGGTTCGAAGGGTATGGTTTCCGGTGAAATTACAGGCATATGAGACTTACCATCTAACGTCTCAGGGTGGTAACACGCAAGTAATATCTATGATGTTGCATGCGTACATAGGCTACGGTAACCGCTGACCATCACGTGAGCCGTACGCTTGGTTACCACTTTAGTAGTAAAAAAAAAACACCTGAGGAAAAAGCACGTCCAACAAATATTTGGCAAACATTTGTCCTGCCAACATTTGTCCGTTAATTTTAATAGATTCAGAAAAACAAGTGTAACCGGACATTATCACAACTCTAGCTAGGGGAATGTCCGTATACGAATAGGGTCGCCACCGGTCAGACTTCTCCGGACATGACAGTGTAATGCACACGCCACACTGGTGCATTAACAACCTAGGTCTGTTATAAATTTACAGATGAGTAACTTTAGGAAAGTGTTTCTTGTAATTATTTTGTCATTTAGAAAGGGATTTTTTCGTGCATACAAATTCAAGTTCGAATCGTTTGTAACAGTCTTTAGATGGCCCAACTGTTTTATTTATGTGTTTTGTATAATAAACGTAATGTAATTATGTACTCGTAGTTACTTAAAATTTATTTGTATTATAAATAAATATGTTTAATGGCAAAATACAACCAACCAACCAGTTCCACGCGCCCATGGTGCTACACAGTGCTACAAATAACATAGTGATACGTCGTAGCCAGCACTACGCCGTAGCCGCCGTAGCAAGTGCTACAACGCTTCTAATAATTTGATGTTTTAATTCCACTTCTTCATACTTCTTAGGGGATGAATTTGAAATTTCCTTTCTTAGTGCACTTCTAATCGAAAATACACAGCACAAAGTTTTGTCAATAAATTTTCGAAAATTTGTTTATCCGGGACTTTATGAGAGCGTTTCTAAAAAAATATTTATCTGGTCAAGAGACACCGCACGACTCACGATACAGTTACAGTTTAAGCCAGCAGTGATACGACATGAAAATATGAAAAATTACAATTTGAAATTAAAACAATTCAGTTAGAGCACAAAACCTGTGGACACACTGCACAGTAAACGGTGGGTAGTCAGTAGCCGTGCGTGGAGCAATAGCTCCTGTGGGCCTTCCAGTTTCTGAACCGGATGCTATGAAATATTCAAGCGGTTTGAATCCAGATAGTTAATTTATCAGACGAGTGTGGTTTAGAGTGGATTGTAATACCTTATCTACTTTGAGTACTGTTTGATTTAACAATATCTGACAGTTCCCACTGCTGGGAAACTGGCTTCACTCAAGCGCGAGATGTCCACACGGACCTAATGCGGATTGGTGAATGGCTCGTCTTTCGATGTTTTAGTTTTCAGACAAAGAAGAAAAAGAAACAGGTCTTTACGATATTTTTCTTAACTTACCGTGTACATGCACTGAAATTGCGCTAATGCAGTTTTTTGGATAGAAAATCGATTGTGGCACGAGCAGTATCGAACCCATGTCTTTAGGATCAGAAGGCGGGTTCACTACCACTTGGCTGCCGCTCTGCCAGGCTGTGCAAGCAAAAGCAAGGGTCATTTTTTTTCGTGATCTTAACGTACAATCAGCAAAAAAGTGGTCTATCACTTTTGACAAAAAACTCTTTGAAATTTATGTTTTTGTCTTACTTTAAACCTCAAGGTACCTACCACGACAAGACACAAAAAACTTTGTCTAACTAAATAAACCACCTTTAGCCGAGAGCCGAAAATAATTAAAGAGCGAAATCAAAAACATTTCCTAATAATCTTACTACTATTATAAATCTGAAAGTTTGGATGTTTGTTACCGAACGGCTGACAGATTGACAGATCCAAAATTTCAAAAATTCAGCACATAGATAGGTATATAGTCTGAAATTTTTCTTTAATCCCGGAAAAAAGTAACGGCTCCCGTGTGCCACGCAAACGAAGTCCCGGGGAACAGCTAGTCTATAATAATAATCATTGGGTTCGGTTCCCCGACCCGTAAATCGCAAGATTACCGGTAATCCTGAGTCCTAACATTGCTACGGGCTATCGGGGGATATCTGCCAATAAAATTAAAAGTTTCCCGAGGTGGCCATCGATGGTATCACCCAGATAAGTAAGCGATAAAGGTTTGTTTTGGGGCTAAGGTGACGCCGATATTGAATTTTCTTTTTATCAGATCGAGACTACTTTTTATTAAATGACACATTACAAACTTTGTAACAAATGACAATAATAATCAGGCTAATAATAATGATAGAGTTTGGATAATTGTTAGGTACTCAGTCGTGTCGTAACATGCTGATCCGACTACGCCTACATAGCCATATAAATACACGAGTGTTTGTAAAATATTTACAAGTACCTAATATTATTTTGAATGTGTGTGAAAACAAATCGAAATATTTTTTTGACTTTCAAAAATAATTCGTAATAAAAAATATATAGCTAGGTAGATTGTTTATTACTTCAAAAATTAATGTCTTAAAACCTATTTAAGGGGCAAACCCCTTAAATAGGCTAAAACTACTCAAAATGGTCTACTTGAAGGTGTTTTCGAATATCGTCGTGAAGTCTGTCTGCGAGTGCCAAACTTTCAGCTTTAGGCTTTAGCTCATTATATTTTCAGCATAAAGCTATAAAGTAGTGCTTGTATGAAAATAAAGCTTTCAGTCGGTATAATGCCTAATTACTAGATTAAGCTTATTGTGTAATTATACAAAGTGAATTTACAGCTAATTTGCAAATGTTTTTGACTATGACATGTATCATTCTCGTACCTACTATCCAAAGTTAAATACAAAAGCATATATAGCAAAACAATTAGGTCTACTGTTGCGCGAAGATGACGTATAGATTCATTTACACGCTTTTTTATACCACTAAAGTGGCAACCAAGCGTACGGCCCACTTGATGGTAAGCGGTTAACTAGCCTATGTACGCTTGCAACATAAGAGATATCACTTGCGCGTTGTCACCTTGAGACGTAATCTAAAGTCTCATGTGCTTGTAATTTCACTGAAAACCATAACCTTCAAACCGGAACACAGCAATGCAAGTATTGCTGCAGCAGGCGGCAAAAATAGGTGGTAGTCTTTCGCCGGATGAGCTCTATCAAAAAAAACTCGTTGGCCGTTTATGTGGCTGAATGAATAGTGCATTCACTGAATGTGCTGTATTCCAATCAAAAATTTAAATTGATTACATTCCACATGGTGAAACGCTCGGTAGCGAGCTAACTTAATAAATAAAAATGTTTTCGAGACGACCCCAATCAAGGACATTTTATTTTTGGTTTATAAACTGATATATGTAGGAAGAATAATTTATTTTGTGGTTTTATTTCGAGTACATTTTAAAAGCATAATACTTTAAATGTTTTATACGAGCACTAAAAGAAGATATTGTGGAATGTAATTTAACTGTCAATCAATCTATTAAATCTTTTTAGGTTTGTTTTAGATTACACTTCAAATTATAATAATTATAAAGTGCATGGATAGTCAACAAATTTGATTAGTTAGGTTTATTCACTGCCATAACCTTTTTAAATCAAATGTCCCTTGAAATGTCTACAGCGGCCTGCAAATCAGATTGTATGACCAACTGTTAGTAGCTAGTTTGTTTAAATAAATGAACACTCTAAGGGTGAGTTGCAGCATCGAACGTTAACGTCAAATTGTTCAATCGTCGTCGAACAATTTGACGTTAACGTGACCACCAATCATAGCATCTCTACAAAACCATTTTTGCTCTATCATTAATATGAATGCTCTGAACCCGCAGATTACACATAAATAAATCATCCATACAATCCCGTGATGATCGCGTAATTTCAATATGTAAATGGAAATGTATAAACTATCTGCAAAGATTTGTCTCGCGTCCGTCAAGAGCGGTGTCACTACGCCCGGGGAAATACGCTAAGTGCGCTTGCTTACCTGTATCGGGTGTGATGCTGCGTTTGCACTCTTCTTAGTAGCTAGTACGAGCCACTTGTTAGCCCTGATGAACATCCCATCATCATCATATCAGCTTTTAGTCGGAAAAATTCAGCCTCAGACACCATAAATTAAAGAACACCTATAGACAAGCTTCTTGTCCATAGGCTTCCAGTCCATTCCTGGATATAGGTTCAAAGAGTCCGATTACGACTACTGTTAGACATAGGCCAAAGCGTGACGAAATATTATCTTGAGCCTTCACCATCCACCGACTTCAGTTTAAATGGCATTATTAAATAAATTTCTATCTTTCTTCTATCGTACCGTTGAGTGGAGGGCCGTTTTACACTTAGTTTTCCAGTCACCATTTGAGAACCTTTAGTCCCCAGGGGTTCCCGGTCTGCGTCTGCCTTGCGTATTCTAAGAGCTTTGTCGGCGATCTTGATTATCTTATGGATGTCATCGTTTCAGACTCTATTGTATTGTGATAAACGATGTCTAAGCTAAAGTTTACCACGCTAGGGGAAACAGTTTTTTTCAGTGATAACTTTAAATATTTTAAAAATTTACTTTTTCAATAGACTTTTTTTTTATAAACACAAAAACGTCATGACTGCTTATATGTAATATAATTCTCATACGTAGTTGTAAATAACATAAGCAAGCGCACTGGCTCGTGGAAACGCAGCATCTCGCTTGATTTCAAGCCCGAAGTGGGTCGGATACATTGTAATATGACAAGAGTCAGAATTTTGCGATATTGATCGATTATCATTTTCTGTTTGACAGATAATAGTCCAGGAACATGTTATAATATTACAAGCTTTTTCCCGTGGCTTTGTTCGCGTTGTAACTGAACAAAAGGAAACCTAATGTTAATCCAGGACTAAAATTATGATTATTCCAAGTTTCATTCAAATCGGTTATGGCGTGAATAAACAACAAACATACAAATATTCAAACTATCTACGAGTATCTACGAGCTAATTGTTTTCATAGTTTAGAGACTGTATTTCTAGATTTATCTACTACTAGCTATTACAAAACAAACGACTTAGCATTCGCATTTATAAGTAATATTTAGTAGTGAGGTGTGATGTTTCAAAATTCGGTAAATCAAGCAAATAAATCTTTCATCATCATCATGACAGCCTTCTAATGTTCCCACTGCTGGGACACTGGCCTACTCTCAGGCGAGAGTGATTGGGTCTTAATCCACCACGCGGACCCAATGCGGATTGGTGGATGTCACATGTCTTACGAATTTTTAGTTCTTGAACATGCCGGTTTCCTCACGATGTTTTCCTTCACCGTATAAGAGCACTGGCATTGCGCACATAAATTTTTCGAATTGAAAAATCCATTGAAAATAAATCTTTTAGTTATTAATTTCTAGTTAATAATGCAAGTTTAGCAGTGTAAATGCAGCACCGAGCACGCTGATACGTTTTTTTATACAACTGAAGTGGCAACCAAGCGTACGGCCCACAAGATAGTAAGCGGTTACCGCAGCCTATGGACGCTTGCAATACCAGAGGTATCACTTGTGGGTTGCCACCTTAAAGCCAAGGTCGAAAGCCTCATGTGCCAGTAATTTCACCGGAAACCATACCCTTCACACAGGAACACAGCAATGCGAGCATTACTGCTTTGCGGCAGAAATAGGTATGGTGGTCCTTCCCCGGACGAGCTCTATCACAGAGAACTCTACTAAACTCTACTCTTAAACTACGTAGTACTGTTCTGTGCCTCAACTATGAACCACACGAGTCAGAAACTCTGTAATTACCGTTTGACAGGAAATTAGCGTCTCGCTCTCTCAAAGCGTCAGACCATTGTGATATCACCTAATCATAGCTCTCACTGAATCACAATATCACACTAATCACACTAATGTATTATAAATGCGAAAGTTTGGATGTTTGGATGTTTGTTCCTCTATAACTCGACCACCACTGATCATCATGACAGCCTTCTAATGTTCCCACTGCTGGGACACTGGCCTACTCGCGAGCGAGTGTGAATAGGTCATAATCCCCCGCGCGGGCCTGTAATTTATTATGTAATCAGATCTGTAATTTACAACATAGATAATTAAATAATGATTTAAATTATGCTGTGCGGGTTACACAGCATTATAGCCCCAAGTTAAGCAGAGCTAGTGTTATAGGGACTGGATGGATATACTTATTACAATACATTACATAGATAGATATTTTTTATTATACATATAAAATACCCAGAACACACGGAACAAATATTTGTAGATCGTACAAACATTTGTTCCGAGGCGGGAATCGAACCCGCAACCTCCGCGTCGCAGGCGGACATTCGCCCGCTACGCCACATCGGTCGTCAATAATGAATAATGACCGGAAATAGGATATAGACTACTTTATCCCAGAAAAAAGGACAGTTCCCGATATCCATGCAAACAAAGTCGCGAGCAACAGCCAGTCTTACATAATCTACACTGGTATTGTTCTAATTTCAGTAATGGATATAATATTGATATTGGAGGCTGTTGGGTTTCATGACAAATCTTGTCTTATGTAGATCTAAAGCTCGTCAATTGGGTAAGTGTCAAAATCCCCTTTGAAGATCCCCATTAAAGGGGATTTTGGGATTTTAGTGTCAAAATCCCAACCAGAGTGAAAACGACGACTTTGGCAGAGAAGCGAAGGTTAGCCGGTTCTATTCACTCTGTGGGACAAATATTGGATGATCTGCAAATATTTGTTCCGAGTACGGGTTTTGTGGTAACTACGAGTACCTACCATAGATAGTACCGTAAGTTATTGACACCCACACCACAACACGTGGCGCGTGGAACTGGCGTAAATTCACCTAGCTTTAAGATGTTTCAAAATAATCCTTGTGATTTTATTAAAATAAATCATTTCTTGATTTCTTGATTGAGTAAAAAATTGGAATTTGAATATAATACCAACGACATAGAGATCATTCGACGATTATCGTGAAATGCACAAACTTATTTTTTACATACCTGTTCTTATTGTTTTATCTGATAAAGTAACTTTTTTTTTCTCATAGTCAAATTCTATAGGAACATTTTTAATTCATTCCTTGAGTGGATATAATGTAAAGAAGCATAGTAAAGGGGTACTTACATTATACGGATTTAAAAGTAAGTATGTATAAAGCTGGATTTTGTGGAAGCTGACGACGGTTGCCTTCTGAAAAGTGGGTTCACGTACTTCGAGTACCTTTTTAAATGTTTTAATTAAATAGTGCACAACGGATTTACTTAAATATTTTATGCTAGAGACTCGCTTCGGCTTCGTACGAGTGCTTAAGCGTATACCCCTTTCTCTTGAATCACTCTATCTATTGATGAAATACTTATTAAAAACTGTTGCGTAGTTTAAAAGATCTAAGAGCACATAGAAATACTGAGGAACAGACGGCGGAAAGCGACTTTTATATATTATGTAAATAAGATGCGGTTCTATAATTACCCTTTTTCTGTTTTAGTGCTCTCAAGAATGAGTTTTCCTATCTCGTAAATTTCATAATCCTTGAAAAACATGACAGACCCATCCCAGAAGCGAGCGCGTCCACATTTTGAGCTACCATCTGATTTCCCCTGAGTCAACGCGGCTTAGATTTTAATGTTCATTCACTGAATAAATAGCTTTTGCCCCATTTTTAGAGTTTATTTAATTTCCGGAATTTGTTGATGCAGATACTTAGATCGAGATTTATTTAAATATTATGAATTAATATAATGGCCTTCCAATACCTCCGTCATCTGATTCATACGAATTTACTTACTCAAGCTTTTATGTTCCTGAGACACTGGCCTACTCGGACTCACCCATGGGAGATTGAAAAAACGCAATGTCTTTCGAATTTTTTGTTCTTTGACCCAGGTTCAGTTTTCCTTGCGATGTTTTCCTTCACCGCTTGAGAGCATAGCGTGTAGAAAATTATTTTAATGCACGTCCGGTTTTGAACCCGGTTCTAAGAGTAGCAGAGTTCTTTGCGATAGAGCTCGTCCGGGGAAGGACTACCACCATACCTATTTCTGCCGCCAAGCAGTAATGTTAGCATTGCTGTGTTCCGGTTTGAAGAGTATGGTTTCCGGTGAAATTACAGGCACATGAGACTTTTGATCTACGTCTCAGGGTGGCAACCCGTGAGTAATACCTCTGGTATTTCAAGCGTCCATAGGCTGCGGTAACCGCTTACCATCTTGTGGGCCGTACGCTTGGTTGCCACTTTAGTTGTATAAAAAAAAACCCACTGCATTAGGAACAAAGAGGTGTTACTTCTACACCAATTCTCCACTCACAAGTAACATAACATAACAAATATAGTGGATGATTTAAATTAGCTAAATATTGTAGCTTCCTCAAGAAAAAATCAAGCAAATAACAACGACCTCACCTCAATGTATGCGACGTATATACGCTTCGATCGATGGTAGGTAGTCTAAAAGACGGTACCTTTTGTTACCGTTGTAAGTTGTCCTATAAATTGTGCCTATCTCACGGTCCATGATAAACTGAAATATTATAAAGAGTCGCCGCACCTATTTACAAAATATTCGTCTGCTATCTTGGTTTTTGAAGTGTGGGTGATTATTCGCTTTTTTCGCACAGTACGAGTATTTGTGTTATTTGTGTTAATACGGTAATTTAAAAAGCCTGGTTTTTTACTTAATCGAATTTGAAGTCAATATAACAGCATCTGTCGTTTACCGAGCATTTAAAGATCTCTATCTTCTCTAGATACTTACTACTACATTTTACTTGTATATTTTATTCTCATGATAGTTATACCAGAAGTTGGTCGAATCCAAAAGGGTTTAAATATATTTACAAAGATAATCTGAGGATGGAAGGCGACGTGTACAAGTTCAGTCCAGGGTCAGTCGCGGAAGCGCTTGATTTCTTCTAGATACAAGCAAACTTAACTTAGTTTCAATATGCGAAAACTGTTAAATGGTCTACAGCTGCATTTTATATTACTAATTTAAAACTGTTTATTATACTGTAAAGTTAAAATAAATAAATAAAAATTCCGCCAGAGACAGAGAGATGGAATTGAGTGAGACCTTTGCTCAGCAGTGGGGCACAACGGTTGACAAAAAAAACATTATGATTCCAGCACACAGTAACACGACCTGCCTGATTAGCGGTTACAAAACTGACAGCGGGACGTTCCAATGACACAAAGCTAATTCTAACTGCTTCACCAGAGCGAATGAAACGTAATTACACATTGGCGAGTGACACGGCTCGCATGCCTGGCCGTACACTGCAGGCGACGCCCGAACACCACCACAGTACAACTAGGGAAGCAGGCATAGAACTCGTGTGGGGAAGTACTACCTCTTTACCTATTTCTGCCGCCAAGCAGATGAGAGCAGATACTTGAAATCATCGCAACGCTCGCCATTATCGGCAAATTATTCACACACTCAGAGCCAGGTTGGTCGTGCACCGTACGGTTTCAGAAGAACTTCATCCTACACACTCTTAGGCTGTGAAATGATCTCCTTGTTGAGGTTTTCTCTGGAGATTGCAAGAAGTTTTAAGAAAGGAGTTTATTTTTTAATTGAGTGATACCTCTGGTATTGCAAGCGTTATTTTTCTTTCGTTGTTCTTTTTAATACAACCAAAGTGGCAACCAAGCAAAGAAGAATGTAGCAAAGATGCCCTACTGCGTGAGTCAGAAACAGGCAGAACCCACACTTCCTGTGATGTTATATTCAGGTTTAATAACGACTAATCCCGACCTATGTCACAAATTACTCGCTTTTGTCCGTCACTGGGGAATGCCGTGTAGCAGCGCATTTTCTTACAAAGCGGGCTGCCTGTCTGTCTGCCATCGCCGTGGACATTTATAACTGGTTTCAAACAAGGAGAAGGTTATCAATTTGACTGTATGTTGATTCCTTTTTTTTTATTTGTTACACGATTTCTCCGCCAAATTGATTTTGGTCTTTTTTTGTTTAATAAGTAATAATACGTACTTCAGATACGAGAGGATGTAGTTATTGACACGTTTTTTTATGATATTTTAAAAAGCGCTGAACCAATTTCTATAAAATTTATATAAGACCACCTCTGAAATGTTACCTATCAAATAAAAAATTAACATCAAAATCAAATTTATAATTGGCGGAAAAATCGCGTAACAAACACACAGTCGAATTGATTGATAACCTCCTCCTTTTTCGAAATCGATTAAAAAACCTGATAGCCTAGTCGGCGGCTATCTGTTTTCTTTGTGAATGCGGCATGCGTTATACGCAAATGCATTATGCAGTTATCTCTACTGCGTTAACAATGCATGCGGTATTACTGACGTTTTAGATATAAGTGGAGGGACCACCAGAAAAATAATGTGAACTTCTTCTTCTTACATATAAGATGAACTGCTGTTCGTTAGTCTCCCTAAAATTCGAGGACCGATATGGCTAATTTTGGTCCTGAATTACTTGTGAGTCCAGGGAAAGTTTAAACTGTGAGAAAAATAACGCAAGTAAAACCGCGTGGGTCAGCTAGTAAATATTAAGAGTTTGCCACTGACTCATACGAACTTACATAAGAAGAACAGGAAGAATCTGCAAAACTAAAGGCTTTGCTAAAAATAGTAGTTAGTAGCATATGTCTATAAACCTCAGTGGTTTTGTTATTGTTACCTTTATGTAATTGTGGTTCTTTATTAAGTAATAAATAGAAAAAAACAAAGATACGCCAAGGAGGGCTTCATCATCATAATCATCACTTACGGGAATGAATGAGCCCTGCTTTTATACGCACACAGTCATCGAAGTCTTATTTTTTTTGAAAATGTATGTAGGTACGCAACGCCAGTGCTCTTAAATGGTGAAGGCAAACATCGTGTGGTAACCAGCACGTAAGAACTAAATATTCGAACGATAGTGCCAAAGACACCATCCCCCCAGCATGGGGTTCGCATGGTGGATATGATCCAATCACTTTTGCTTGATAGTAGGTCATACGTTGATAAAAAAAGAAAAATATCGACACGTGTTTCATCCCTCCACGGGATATCATCAGGATCATTGACTTGTTCTCCAGCAGGCGTGTTGCTCCGTCGAGCGCTGGAGACAAAGTTCTGTGTGATTTTTCGTCTGTTTTTTAACTTGTAATGGATTTCCGCAAAGTAACGCCTGAATCTATCAATTATCATACGTTGATGTTTTTTCATCAATGTTCATGAATGTTTTATTAGTTTTTTAAATAGCACAACAAAAAAATATTCAATTAGTAGTTATAAGTGTTAGTACAAGATTTGCTTAGTTTGCAGCTAATGCTGTGGTGTAATGTAAAAAATATCGGTAACATTACTGTTTATGTAAATATATTCTGAGAGTACCTAAATACTATAAAATTATAGCTATAAAATATTTTTTTGTATTTTTTAATTATTAATCTATTTTCACATGTAAAACAGGTTTCTATAGATAGTAAAAACATGTAATTAGGTCAACACCGATGTTTCCCGTTTCGAAAGAACGTGTGTGTTTAATGTAATTAACTGTTTGTAAGTTCTTGCGTATTCCATGTTCCTTCTTGTGGATTTAAACAATTACAGTTCATTAGGATGCACAGAGAGCTTTTGTAATGCAAATCCATTGTTTTTGCGCAAACTATACTACTTTACTTGCATAGTTTTATGTGAATACACGTTGATGTACAGTGAAGTTACTGAACAACGCAACGGTTTGACTCGACATGCATTTGAAATTCTATTATCACATTGTCCAACTAATATTGGAAGTATTCTGAATTGTTCGTACCTTTCTCAAGAATTGATCAATATTTTTTTAACTATATGTTTTATAATCAATAAAGAGTCAAGTATATCGGACCTCGCTAATGAGTGCTCGTAAACCTAATAAAAACCAATAAAATGCCTTACCTATTCAGTACTTAAACTAAAACCAACATTGCATAAACTTTCATTTCTAGGATTTTATTAATATAACATTGGTATAAACATTTTTTTGCTTTCATAGGACAAGTTAAATTCTTCCTTTGTACATTTTTGTGCAATAATTAATGAATTGATGCTTATTGGTTATAAAAATAATTTGGACATTGTTTCGAGATTATTTGATATTACATAAGACCTGTTACATGTATTATGATGCAATAAATGATACTGAATACTGAATACTGAGAGCTCCATAACATCGATATGAGATGCTTCATATTTTATTTTGACTATATTACTCGGAACATTATTTGTAACTTGTTCTTTAAAATGAAAAGCAATTTCATGAGTGGAATACAGTCGAAGAGCAAGTTTGTTCACAGAAAGTTTTATATAAAATTCAATATTTAGTTGGACTCGGTTTGAAGCCAGAGTCGCGGACCACCACGTCGTGGATTTTAGAGGAGCCGTAAAAATAGTAAACACGATTTGAGCTTCTGAAAAGATGAATCTTGGTCTCGCAAATAGATAGTTGCGGCTTGCCAGCGAGTCTCCTGTGTAGTAGCCGAGCTTGTTTGCACAAATAATGTTTCAGCAAACACTATTTAATAATAAAAAAAGTCAGACACTACAAAATTACCCATTGCATGAAAACCAGATAAATGATACAATAATATTGATGTTTCATATGTATTTTGTATATTTCCTAGTTAATGTTATTGTTAACATATTTTTATTTGTTAATTTATAATATTTATATACATATTTGGGGATGTGGGGATCGAACCCGCCACCTCTCGCTTCTCAACGCGTCACTGAGGTCATCATCATCATGACAGCCTTCTAATGTTCCCACTGCTGGGACACTGGCCTACTCTCAAGCGAGAGTGATTGGGTCTTAATCGTCACGCGGACCCAATGCGGATTGGTGGATGGCACATGTCTTTCGACATGTTCTTGGACATGCCGGTTTCTTCACGATATTTTCCTTCACCGTATGAGTGGACCTAAATTTACAAAAATTTTTCGTAGCGACAAATCCATTGGTGCACGAATGGATCCAAACCCACGACTTTAGAATAGTAACCCTGTACTACCACTAGACCACCATTGCTCTAAGGTCTGAGGTCATCGAATCGAGGTTTTTATTTATTTATATAATTTATTTTGAATTGTTTTGTAGAACAACTATCCGCGATATCAGGATCAATATGAGACCCTAACATAGTCCCTAGGGGCGGAATCTTGTAAGTTTGATTTGATTCTAGGAATTTGGCGCCGGCATATAGAAAATATTGCAAATTCAGTTTGGGAGGAGAATGGTGCCGATGTGGCTGCCAGATCTTATTTCGGTAAAGCTTTCGTTTCTGTGCGACCGTCACTTGACGTCCATAATATGTAAATGAAAACAGCTAAATGCGGTAAATGTGTTTGGTAATGGTTAAAATATTAAAAATACTAATACCGGTTGCTTACAGATAAATGGCATTACACTTAAATCCAATAATAATTAAAGACAACACGGATATAGTGAGAAGGCTCAAAAGGATTAAACCTTTTGAGTTAGTAGTGTAAAACCAATAGTGAATCTAATATAAAGTGTAAAACATATTATAATGAACACATGAACAAAGTGCTTCCCCAACTTAAAATTACTCATTAGCCTAAACGTACCTTAAATCTAATGACAATTCCGATCCAATCCTAATTTTATATCTATTCTAATTTACTGCTGTAAAATTTTTGTACTCTTGTAAACAAGGTCGAATTTGGCGCTAGGTTTCCACTAAGGAGTACGAACTGTCATATTCCAATACTTTTGGACAAGTATTGGAATATGACAGTACCGATCGATTGAAATTACGTTTAAGAGACCCCCAGCTACTGGATTCATGTGGTGGATTCAATAACTCTTGCTCAAGAGTAGGCCAGTGTCCCAGCAGGGGATACATTAGAAGGCTGAAGACAGACGCTACGTCATACTTTTACGAATCATTAAAACAATAATAGAACGAATTACTTTTGTGTAGATCTAGATCTTTTTTTTTGGAGAGTAATACATTCTTTCCACAAAATTAACTTTTACTAACAGAACATTACTTTTATATTATTTTTACATATTATATTTATTTTATATTATATAAGTAGGTATATAAAAAAATACAATATATTATAATACATATTATGTAAAAAGAAACAGAACAACGTTTTTAATTAGGTTTAGTTAGGTATAGTTTATTCGTAAATAAAACATGTACTAAATGTACTTACTTAAATTGTCTCAATTAAAAACGTCTCTCTTTTTCTACGGTACCTATGGGTGCGATAACAGTAAATAACTTGGGAGATAATTAAAAATACGATTCGTCGATGTTATTTTTAATTACTGTTGATGTAAAGCATTTTAATTATTGCATTTCGTGCCATCAACAAAAAAGTTATTAAATACATTTTTTTTTATATACAACTGATGTGGCAACCAAGCGTACGGCCCACAAGATGGTAAGCGGTTACCGCAGCCTATGGACGCTTGCAATACCAGAGGTATCACTCGCGGGTTGCCACCTTGAGGCATAGTTCGAAAGCTTCATGTGCCAGTAGTTTCACCGGAAACCATACCCTTCACACCGGAACACAGCAATGCGAGCATTACTGCTTGGCGGCAGAAATAGGTATGGTGGTATAATACAGCGCCATCAAGCCCGAAACTACAATTTCAGCGCCTCTTTCTTTGTCATTCTTATGGCAATGAACAAAGACGATGATAAATTTAAAAGACACTAGTTATCAGAGGTTTAAAGTACATTTATAAGTATGACCCTTAGTATTTTCTAACAAAACTTCACGATTTGTATAAAATTTAGTGTGGATTACCTCCGACATTCCTCGTGAACCGTCTCGGCACTTGAACTCGCGCACATTCCGCTGTGCAACGCGCTGCATTTGCATCTGACAACAACATTACAATGCTATTTCCTTCACTTATTTCCGCACCATGCTGGTGAAAATAAGAAAGATTAACTTATAAAGAGGTCATAAAACTAAATAACTACAACATCCATTTTTCTAGTAAACAATCGAGTTTCGAGGTTTCAAATAGGAAAAAGACGTTTCGGGTCAGGCAAAATAGTATTTCGAAAACTGAAACTCTTCACTAGAATAATAGTATTTAAAACATAATATCACACTAATACAGTAAGTTAGGTACTTTTAATCCCGTCGTGTATTTTTTACAAATACCGAAAAAACAAACAAACAAGGATTTATAACACGCTATTAGAAAAGCAAAGAATAATAATTTGGCTATAATAAAGCTACGACGTAGACCGTGCTACAAGAAAGGAGTCATAAATAATTATTTAATAAGAGTTGACCCGCGCTGCTTTACCGGCGCAAATAAATGGGATAGTTGACCATTTATTTTTCAGGGATAAAAAGTAGCCTATGTGTTATTCCAAGACTTAAGCTATCAACATTCCAAATTTCATGCTAATCGGTTAAGCCGTCACGGAGATTACGTGGTAACAAACATACACACACACACACAGACTTTTGGACTTATAATATTAAAAGGATTCTTTGCAATGTACTTTGCTATCGGGTAAACAATAAGCCACAAATACTCATTAAAACATTCGCCTCGGGTTCGAATTCGAACACAGCGCACATTTTCATTATTGAGTTCAGTTTATCGCAGTCAGTGTGCACACTAACAGAGGAGCTAAATTCTGAATTCCTTGCGTCCAGTCTTGGTGAACTTCTTAACTAGTCTGGATGAGTTAACAACGCGCGCCTTCGTGGTCTCTGAGACCGCATTGCACTGTATTCACATTGAACAGGGCTGTCATATGCACGATTGCAATATCTTCTTTTTTAAAAACGCGGACAAAAGCCGTGAACAAAATGGAACAGTAACAGTTTTGGGGTAATACATAGCCTATCTGTTAATCCAGGGTATATTCATATTCATCAAGACAGCCTTGTTATGTTTTCACTGCTGGGACACTGGCTTACTCTCGAGCAAGAGTGATTGGGTCCACAGCGCGGACCCAATGCGGACACAACTAGTGATAAATAAATATAAATAAATAAATAATGCTGGCAAATCCACACACCATCATCTAGCCCCAAGCTAAGCAGAACTTGTGTTATGGGTACTAGATGACTGATATACTTAATACAATACATAGTAGATCGATATTTTTATTCGAAGTATAAAAAATACCCAGAACACCCTTAACAAACATTTGTTCTAATCTAATCCGCAACCTCCTGCGTCTCAGGCAGACCTTCGCCCGCCGCGCCAAATCGGTCGTCAAAATAACAACAACCATCGGATAAGTTAACGTTTACGATTGTCAAAGTTTTTTGTGATTAACCCTCTGTATCGGGCGACAGATAGGCAACCCTAGCGGGCGATACGCGACGCCACCGGAACGTCCTGCGACCGCGGCGGAATTAAACATACACGCCACGTGCAAGTCACAACCCGGAAATTTAACACGTTCAGGGTTACCGTCTGCTAGCATATACACTGTACAGTTCACCAATCGGTATAGCGATCACGTTAGCCACTCGCATTGAACGCTTTTTTATTATTTTCAATCGTTGATAAAATTATTTGTGAAATATTTGTTTTGTCTCATTTTATTTTTATTATCCACCTATTGTTATGGTTATCATTAATTTTGTATTTTATTTGCACTGCGGTGAAATTGCAGTGCCCAATGCAGTGCCCAGGGTGCCTTTTTTAGTATATTCAAAAATATATTTGAACAAGAACAAGTATGTGTTTAAAATTAAAAATAACTTGAGTGAGCTCAAGTAAAAGCAGATCTTAATTGATTATTTATTAGACAATAGTAATAACATTCAGATTTACGGCTCGGAGGCCGCCATTTATCATTTGAATAATTTGGCTATTACAAACGGCAGGTTGTGACTATTACTCATTCCTGGATTAGTAATTAACAATAACAAATGATAGTGTTTGTCGCGAGACGATATTGTAATTTGGGTGCTAAAAGTGAATACACACAGAATTAACTGTTTAGATCAATGGCTGATGTAAAAATGTCGTTGATACGTTAGGGTATATTCCCGCTATCAATTTCTATTGTATTTTTGTAGTTCATTTTACTTACTAAAGAAGCGCTGTAAAAATATCTACCATACAAATTAATAGCGTGGATTATTCTGGATCCTTTGCAGGAAAACCGATGCAAATGATGTGTGTGTTAACCGTTGTCTTAGCGGCTGGAAGTTAGCTTATCTCATTGAATCATAACATAACAAAATCATTAAAAACTATGTCCTCAATGACCACACATTTTTTAATTTATTTTCTTAGGAAAACTTACAGCTAGTTATATGAATACATTTGACAGAAACATTTATTTATTTCATTCGTTGCTTCAAACATGAGGTGGAACAATAAATGCAAACTTAATAATACTTAGATTATAAATACAAGAGTACATACTTATGTAACAAAACAGTGAACAAAATAAACATTATAATAAAGGTACCTACAAATTTGCAAGTGCGCTAGCTCCCACCCTAGGCGAACCTGTGTTGAGGGTAGCTAGCCTCTTTCGAACATTGTGTCCGCTCAATGCAATACCTCGAAGTATGACGCACGTACGCATAGTTCAAGTGCAACAAATTCACCCAGTCTTATGTATAGATTATTGAAGTGTTATGTAACTACATTCAACAGTATAAAAAGACAAAAGACTAAACAAATTATGTGCAGAACATATTTAAGAGAAGAGAAAAAGCAGAAATAAAAAAAATATCAAAAAAGAAAAATATAAAACTGGAAAGACAAAATTACCTATTTATGTTGATAGTTAAAAATAACATGTAAATGTAAATAAAAATATTAGTTTATAAACTATGAAGTGTTATTTTGTAATGTAAGAAATTGTATGAGTTTATCAGATTGGAGGGGTTAAAATTAACTCGCATTTCTGGTAGCTTAGAATGCTAAGCCAATCAAACACAACTTTTTTGCACTTTGCTCTAGTAAGTGATACTAAGTTTAGATTTTTGTGAAGTTTTGTATATATGTACGGTCCAAGGTAGTAATAGCTTCTTTGTCCAAAGCTAGTTCGTACTTTGGGGACTTTCCAAATCAGCCTCCGGTTTCCCTGCGATTCCTGCATATTTTGAAAGGAGTTTTTATGAAACTTTAGTGAGACTATAAGAATGTACAATTTTCTTACTGAGAGAAGCTTGACATCTTGATATAGGGTTTCTGTTGGGTATCGAAAAGGTTTGGAGTGAGCTACTTTTAATACTGCTCGCTGAGCTCGCTCGAGGCGGAGCAAGTGAGTTTTGCAGGCGGAACCCCAAGCGGATATGCAATAGGTCAGAACTGACTGGCAGAGGGTTTGGTAAACTAGTCTAATGATTTTATTGTCAGCACAAGATCTTAATTGCTTAAATATGTAAAGCAGTTTCCGTGATCTACCACACACCGCTGAGATTTGATCTTTCCAAGTTAGGTTTTCGTCGATAAGTACGCCTAGATACTTGATACTCTTTACCTTGTCTATGGTTGGGCAATTACACAGCACCGAATCCATACATAATAAATAAACATGTTATAAAGTTAGACGTTAATATTATGTTTCGTATAGTAAAAGAACGAAACGAAATACAAGAACGAAGACTTGACACGATTGAAAGGACGCAACGGCAAAGAAATATTGTTATATTTGGGCTAGAAGAGGAAGAACAGTCATACAATGATCTTGCTCACAAAACACTGAGCTTCATAAACGAAACTATGAAAGTGAACTGTAGTATGCTAGAAGTACAAGCATTAAGACGAATTGGTAGAAGAGGGGATAAAATAAGACCAGTTATTTTAACGCTTACGACTCTAAGAAGAAAAATAGAGATTCAAAAACAATGGAAGAACTTGAAAAATACAAAATACGCAATCTCAGAAGACTTCCCACCAAAAATCTTAGAAATAAGAAAAACCCTCTACGAGCAAGCTAAAATAGAAAAAGAAAAAGGAAACAGAGTAATTATCAAATATGATAAATTAGTGGTGCTGCCTCCTTACCCGGACGAACAAAAAAGGCAACCCGTAGTTCGAAACAACAAACGAACACTACCACAAACACCTCCGGAAATATACCAAGCGCACAGCCAAAAAGGCAATAGTGGAACAAACAAACAAACTCACAAAAAAAAAAAAAATATCGTCTTACTATACAACATCTCGCACCTCCATGCTGGCGTTGACGTCAGCGACTGAATTAAACGATAGTCAATAGCAATTAATGAATGAGGAATCCCTCTTTCCTCACCCTCCCCCATCACGGGCGGTCGCCGCGGGGGAAAATGACCACAACCCTCCATCTCGAAAAAATGAAAGCCTATACATTATTACATACAATGTTAGATCCCTTGTAGAAAAAACGAGAATCATACAACTTGAAAACAGTCTTAAAAATATTAAATGGGACATTATCGGACTTTCCGAAACCAAGAAACCAGGACAACAGATAGAAGAAAATAGAGATTACTTAATATTAAATAATGGAGAGCAAAAAGGGAGA
Source organism: Colostygia pectinataria (assembly GCA_951394395.1). NCBI lineage: Eukaryota > Metazoa > Arthropoda > Insecta > Lepidoptera > Geometridae > Colostygia > Colostygia pectinataria. The sequence continues at coordinate 4,456,996 of OX596368.1, read as the reverse complement.
AACGGTGTTGGTTTTATGATAAAAAAATACTTGAAAATAAACCTAATAAATTTTACTGCACACTCAGACAGAGTCGCACGACTGGATATGAAATTCGATAAGTCCCATCTAACAGTCATACAAGCATATGCCCCTACTAAAAAAGCTAAAGATCATGAACTAGAACAATTTTACAAACATCTGAGAAGGGCTATGATAGACACAAGGAAAAATACTTTCGTGATGGGCGACTTTAATGCTAAGATTGGTATGCCACTAGAAGAAGACAAAAGTGCCCTAGGAAAATTTGGCTACGGAACCCGAAACGAAAGAGGCAAAAAACTGATCGAATTCTGTTATGAAAACCAGCTTACAATTATAAACACCAAATTCAACAAACCGATAAGAAAAAAATGGACCTGGCAAACTCCGAACGGAAAATATAGAAATGAAATTGACTTTATAACCACAAAAAACTTTCTAATAGTAAAGGACGTTAATGTCCTAGATATTAACTACTCATCTGATCACCGCCCAGTAAGATGTGAAATTAAATTAGAAGGAATACAAAAGAGAAACAGAACTGGATTTTGCAAGCCGAAGACAAAATTATTTACACCCATAGAAAAAGAGACATTAACAGACATGTTTCAAGAAGAAAAGATACAAGGACACAACCCAGAAGACACATACCAAAACTTAACGAACTCTATTCAGAAATGCTTACAAAACTTGCCAAGAAATATACCAAAAACGCTTGAAAGAAGTGATATATTTACAGCTTATGTTATGAAACTTATCAAAGAAAGAGAATGCCTTAAAAAACTAAACAGCAGAACATTTGCACAAAGAAAAAGGCTAAGGAACCTGTATACAAAAATCAAAAAGCAACTTAAAGAAAACCAAAAAGAACAAAGACTGAATACTCTACAAAAAGAACTAGAAATATCTGGGTCAAGTAAAAGAGCGTTTAAAAAATTAGATACATCAACAAAGTGGATTATGGAACTCAAAGAAAACAAAAACAACAAATTGATTACGTCTAGACAAGAACTCATACAAACAGCTACAGATTTTTACAAAGAACTTTATAAAAAATGCAGAGACACAGAACAAATAACACAAAATCAGATCTCTTCAATAGAAAAAGTACCACCTTTTCTCCAATCAGAAATTCAAGCAGCCATTAAAAAAATGAAAGACAATAAAAGCCCAGGTGAAGATAAAATAACTAACGACATCATAAAAGCATTTGGAGAAGCTATGTATCCTGTTCTGACAAACCTATACAATCAAGTACTGATATCTGAATATATACCAACAACATGGAAAAGTTGCACAATCACACTACTCTACAAAAAAGGCGACCCTAAAAACATAAATAACTACAGACCTATAAGCTTACTGTCAACCATCTACAAAATATTTACAGCATTGTTATCAAATAGAATCAATAAAACAATTGAAGAAAACCAAACCCGAGAACAGGCTGGCTTCAGGAAAAGTTTTTCAACCGTAGACCACATATTTACCTTGACGCAGATACTAGAAAAATACACAGAATATGGAAAAGACATCTACTTAGTATATATAGACTATAGCAAGGCTTTTGACTCTATTAAACATACAGAGCTTTGGAAAACCCTGGATGAACAAGGAATACATAGAAAATATACCAATATACTAAAAAATATATACACGGACTGTGTAGCTAGAGTAAAGCTGGAGAAGCCAGGAGAGTCATTTAGAATAGAGAAGGGCGTTCGTCAAGGTGATACGATCTCACCCAAGTTATTTATTGCTCTACTAGAAAGCATATTTAAGAAACTTAAGTGGGACCGTTATGGCATCAATATAAACGGCGAATACCTGTCTAACTTAAGATTTGCCGACGATATAATTTTAATATCAGAGAGCCATACACAACTACAGGAAATGATATCCAGTTTAGATGAAGAAAGCCAGAAATGTGGATTAAAAATGAACTGCGAAAAGACAAAAGCAATGACAAACGGACAACCAATACCACTGTACGTTAACAAACAAAGACTAGAATACGTTGATAACTACATCTACCTAGGCCAGAATATATGCTTCACAGACCGAACTAAAAAAGAAATAGAACGAAGAACAGCACTTGCATGGAAAAAATATTGGTCATTAAAAGAAATATTTAAAGGGCGTTTCGCAATAAGCATCAAGAAAAAACTAGCGGACTCCACTATATTACCAACCCTGCTCTATGGCTGCCAAACATGGGCTCTGACAATGGACAACAAAATCAAGCTTAGATCTTTCCAAAGAGCCATAGAACGAAGCATGGTGGGCCTAAAGCTACGCGATCGCATAAAAAGCTCTAAGATACGAGCCAAAACAAAGCTCACAGACGCAGGACGAATGGCAGCAAGGTTGAAATGGAAATGGGCAGGTCACACCGCAAGATTAGATGACAATAGATGGAGTGAAAGAGTACTACATTGGTGGCCCCGCGAGGGAAAAAGAGAACGCGGTCGGCCTGTCCGCCGCTGGAACGACGACATTGTTGCCATAGCAGGAAAACACTGGGTGCGCGCAGCGCAAAATAGAAAATACTGGCAAGAGATGGAGGAGGCCTTTATCCAGAAATGGATAGCCCTCGACATTCATGAAAATGACACATAATGATTATCATATTAACACAATGAAACGAAACAGGCAATTTAATTAATGAAAAATGAATAATAATTAATGAATAAAAATAATATAAAGAAATACCTACATAAATAGACATGCATTAATAATGAAATTAGAAGAATAAAGTGAAATCTATATATAATTACATAAATGGAATGGATATTACCTAAATGTTTTTTTAAGAGGGAAATAAAGGCTATTTTTATTTTATTTTATTATAGTAAAAGCCTTACTGTAAATGATTGCACTGTGGAACTGCAAACTGCAAACCTGCGTTCTCACTTTAATGATAAGTGGTTAGTTAATTGCCGTATATTGATGTTGTGTAGATAGTTTGAAAATAATTATTTGCTATTTCATTTTTTCGTTGTCACAACTTTTTTATTTCAAGCATAGAATAATGCTTACTTTTAAAATTGATTTATAATGTCAAGTAAAATTAATGTATTTCTACATATTAGCGAATATTTTTCTCCTCAACAAACTAATCATCTTGATATGGACTCGGCATCACCAATTATTTAGTGGGACGCTTAGCAACTTAGACCGTCAGGTAACTACCATCATAGCGTGCCTGCGGTGTAGCCTTGGCATTAGGGTTCACTGTTGTAACTAAATTAATGAGCTTATGATACTAACGAGTATAGTTAAATGTATCCACTATACGAGCTAGCTTTTTCCAATTTACACATAAATAGATCGACCTAAACCATTGTTTGACCGCTGCGGCGGGCGTGTCGATAGAAATGATTAATGGCTGAATTTGCTATCATTATCATTAACCGCACGTAAAATGTTCGCATTATCTTAATTACAAATTTGACCGACGACGTGGTACAGTGCGCGACCAGTCAGCATGCTAGAAAACACACAATGCAATAAAATCGTGGTCAACTTTTTGATCTTTTTTGACAAAGGATACCGATAGGAAATCTTTCTTAAAGAATTTGAAGAAGATATTCCTTTGTTGATTGTCATGTCACTTAGTGATTCACTATCGGTGAGCACAGACGATTACGGGCGAGTACCATAGGCACGTTTTTCTTCTTTTTGTGTAAAGGGCATACTCGGCTGTACTCGCCGATCATCACCCCGTCCCCAATCACACCCGTAATTTGTCGGTTTTTCGGGCAGGCATCAAAGGGAATCGCCGGGTGGTTGCGTTGATAGCCAAACACCACTTTGTTTCCCTTCATTTGTTTTCATAATTTTTCGTTGAACCAAGCGACGTGTGGATGCTTGCACGATGATTGTGCCGATTATAGATGATCACAGGATCCACGATCATCGCCGAAAGTGAAGAAGAGCCACTAGGTGGGTGTACCACATAATTATACTTGTGTAAGTAAACAAAACTTCGGTGTCTACTCGCTTAAACTACACTTTATTTGATTTGATACTACGCGGTGGGAATAGGAGGGCTGCTCAATGGAATCACATTTCAAATACAAAAAATTTTTCGAAGCAAAATAAAATATTTGAATTTACGAAAACATTCTATTATTTCGTCTTCCGTTACTCAAGTTAAAAGATTTTATCAAATGCTTTTTAGTGTTATATTTGAAGAACAAAATGTTCTTTTAGTCTTTTAGGACCTGATACATTGCGCAGGCAGGCTGAAATATAAATTCTCGAATGACGAAAACGAATAACAAAGTATAGAAATGAATCAGGTGTAGGACGACTCGACTTATAGTTTAACATGAACATAGTTAATACTTATTTGCTAGGTAGTAACTGTTAGGGTTCTTTATTTGTTGAAAATAAATGTATTTCGTTTTTGGATAAATTACTCAAATCTCGATATCTATGGATATACTCGATATTATTTAATGCTAGCAACTGTTTTGTAACTTTGACGTTGTTCGCTGGTTCTTTAACTGTCAAATGAAAAAAAGGTGGATCGATGAGGTTGGCCAATCACGGAGTAGTATCTGCCCGCAAATCGTTGCGATTGAGGACTTGTTTTGTGATTGGCTAACGTTCAAGAAGGAATGAATCGAAAGCCCGTTTTTTGGAAATAGAAAAATAAAGAACGAACGAAAAGGTCGGAGAGGCATTCTGGCTTGGATCGTCGAACAAGTAACGTTGTGAAAAGTACCTACGTTGGTCGAATAAAGAAAAAGTATTTCTGTACCTAAAACATCATGCTGTTCTTCTTTCTACAAAGTTCTGAAATAGTAGTGAAGTTCATATTTCAGAAGCCGGGATCGAGACTAACTTAAATAAATAGTAAGTACACGCCCATTTCGTTGCAAAGACTAAATTTTGTTTAGCTTTTCGGATTTTGAATTTTTGATGTTGAAACAGTCACCAATTTTGTTAGTAGTCTGTGCTGTTAGATTTAGATTCGTATTTTTCTCGAGTAACCTTTACCGGTAACCGTAAGTTTGGTTTACTGTCATGATCGATTTTCATAAAATTATTATTCGTAAGATGCCTAGATAAGGCTAATTTATCTAGATTCTATCCTGTACCTAGCTAATATTGTTTTTCGTAGAATGATTTTCTAAAATATATTTTATTTTAGAACTACCCTCAAAATGTTTTATTCTAAAACGTGTTTTTTCTGGGATTGCAATGCCACGCAATCCTTTTCAGACGATGAACGAATCAGATCACAGGGTCGATTTGAAACGCAGCTGCCGAATCGTCGGGATCGCCGTGTGCTTTCTCGAGGTCGATGCCGTGTTCGGGTCTGCGGCCCCGGCGCCGGCGGCGCTGAGCGGGACCAAGAGTGGGTGCGGAGTCAGGAGCTGGTCGAGCTGCTGGAAGGGCTGACTGCGCAGGCGACTTCGTGCATCGGAGCGGCATCGCCGTGCGCCACCAGCCATGGACGGCGAGTTTCGTCAGGGCAGGCAGCGACGCCACAATTCTGAGCCGCGTATCGACGCGGAAAAGCAAAGGTCACGTAGTCTTTCCTTATTTATGTACGGTTTCAAATCGAAAATAGAGTTAGATTTTTCAAGGCCGATAATGTTTGAATTTGGGAAGGCAAGCGAGTGTTGTTTGATAGGACGATGAACACTACTGTATGCATAAAGTAAATAAATTCTATAAGTCAGTGGCTAACTCTGGTGACGGCCGATGCCGCCCGAAGGCCTCCGTTATAGCCTAGCTACTTAGGAATGTCTGGGACCGACTGTTTAGCTTTCCCGCTGCTAGCGATCACCCATCCCAATACTCTAATGCTTTAGTGCGCGGAACATCGAATGTTTCCTCGATCGTAATCTTCCATCGAAGTCATTGTGTTTATAGTATAGACGTTTGAAGCTTTTACGCGGCGTTGCTCAGATTGGAAGTGAGTAGTATGGTTTTGGGCATTTTACTCCACATTTTTATTAATAATCAGACCTTCGTCTCGGCCCTAAGGCCTCGACTCAACAGGTCTGATCATTAATTAAAAAATGGAGTAAAATATCCCAAAACCAAAATAATTTATAATTTGTTTATAGTTCACGGGGAGGTTGTGCTCACTCAATATTATCAGGCGTTGTGTAAACTTATCCAAGCAACTTTTGTGTATTCGTTTTATTATGCTGATAACTAGCTAAGTACTATTAACTGTGATGTGGGTGTGTGGGTGTGTATGCGTGCCTACAAAGAATATAAAAAGATTTAATATCTTGATTATTTATCACTTGCTTTTCACTACTCACTATATAATAAAGGAAATGAAATTTGCTAAGCAACCGTATTCATTACAAGTTGATAAAATTTGTGATGAAACGAAAAACACTTGTTTACGTCATGGTAAACTTTTACCTAATACCATCAGATGTATAGTTTGTGGTCCATCAAACTGTGGAAAAACAAATTTAGTGATTGGTCTTCTTTTGCATGAGAATGGACTTAAGTTTCGTAACGTGTATGTTTACTCAAAGACTCTTCAACAACCTAAATATATATTTTTGGAAAATGTTTTAAACAAAGTCTCAGGTGTTTCAATGAAAAAGTATAGTCAACATGATGATGTTTTAAGCCCTCAAGAAGCAGAGTTACATTCAGTAATAATCTTTGATGATGTTGCTTGTGAAAACCAAAATAATATGCGTGATTACTTTGCTATGGGTAGACACCGATTTATCGATTGTTTTTATTTAAATCAGACTTATAGTAAAGTGCCAAAACAACTTATCAGAGATAATGCAAATCTTATAATACTTTTTAAACAAGATGATATTAACTTGAGACATGTCTACCAAGAACATGTGAATACTGACATGTCGTGGAATGAGTTTCGTGACATGTGTAGCAAAGTTTGGACCGATCCTTTTAGTTACTTAGTGATTAACAAAGACTGTGAAAAAAATAATGGATGTTATAGAAAAAAATTTGATACATTTGTTGTTTTCAATTGATTAATTTGACATATAATTAAACTACTTATATCAACTAAAATGATATATATTTTTTTTTATTTAAGAGCATATAGCTTCACACATAATTATGTTTTACAATGAAACGTGTACTACTTTAACCGAAGCATGATCAGGATACCCAATAATTCAGTTTATCTATGATATCTGTTATTTATATTCTTCAAGTCTACCTACACAACAGACATACTTTTAACACCGTTGAGAACACATGACAATTTGAAACTTTTATTTTAATTTAATTAGAATATTAAAGACTCATAACGCTTTCCATAAAAAATATTAAAATGGAAAAAACTCTCAAATCACAAATAGTAACCGCAGTTGAAGCAGTAAAACGTAAAGTTCGTAAAATGCGAGATATTGAAACTAATAACGAACAAGTTTTGAAAAATGTATTTAAACCCTTGACAGAACCACTGAACCAACTAGCAACTTTAGATAAAAAAATTGTTACTGAATATGATGGTAACAAACATAAAAATCCAAAACCTCAATTAGATATTGTTAAAAACTCATCGGATATAGAGTATGGGACAGAAAATGAAACTGAAGATGAAGAAACTGATGAAACTGATCATGAGGAAATCGAATGTGAAGAAAATAAAAACAGTGATGAGTCATTTAAAACACTAGAGTCTGTATCGAGTCCACTCAAAGAACTTTCTTCATGGTTTCTTCCTTCCGAAGCATTTAAAAATGTACCTTTTGGTATTCGTAACGAAAATGGGGAACTGAAGATGGGTTCAAAGAATGTAGAAGTAAGCGGAAATTTTATAATAGTTGCTGATCGAAAATATAAAAGGACTTTAGGGTTAGATGAATTAGTTCTGAAAAAAATACCTGACCTATCTCAAGTTAGTAAAGATGATACTCATAATTATAAACAAATGCTTTTGGATACAAATGCACACCGTCGAGATTATGATCCAAAAAAACCAATTAAAAGCAATAAAGGTTTAAAGTACTTAAATGTTATAAAACCATTATTTCTTGTACATGGAAAAGGTCTTGGGTTACCGTTGCTTAAAAGATGGAAACCAAATGTTGATTATGTTTATTGGGATGATCCTAATGAATTGGTTGAGAGATTAAAATTATTAATTGCTTCTAGAAACGCTGGAAACAATGGGCTAAATAATGAAATAATTTCAATTATCGAAGAGTTAAGAGAAGGTGGAGTTTTAAATAAATAAATTAAGTTTATTCACACTATATTTTTCATTTACCATCCTTCCTTTATATGGAGAAGTTCTCTACGCAGACATGAATATTGATAAATTTGGTCATCATATACATAAAAGATTACGAGTTTCTGAAATTTTTGATTACCAGGATAAAGCATTATTGAAAAAAGACAGTGGTGAATATGATTTACAATCATCTACATTGAAAGGTGTTAAGCGACCACAGTTTGCTGATGAAGCAGTTAATAAAGAATATTTAGATGAAGTTATTAAATCATTAACAGTAGATATTAATAGTAAAATTATGCAAATTTTTAAACGATTAGATGCTCAGTTTGTTTCAAAGGATGACATTAAAAACCAACTGAATCAGTTGAAACAAAATATTTATAAAACGAATAGTAAATAAATATCCCCAATGATCAAACAACAAATCGTTAACGAAATTCACAAAGCAGCTAGAAAACATTTTAGTAGACGTAGCGTTATTTTAAAAGGAATTGATGACCTCTGGCAAGCAGATTTAATAGATCTTGCTCGATTTAAAAAAATAAATCATGGTTATACTTTTGTGCTTATAGTCATGGATTGTTTATCAAAATTTGCATGGACAGTGCCTGTTAAAACTAAAAAAATGTCAGAAATTGCGAACGCTTTTAACAGTATCATAACTTCATCTCATAGACACCCAATCAATCTGCAGACTGATCGCGGTAAGGAGTTTTATAATAAGTTGTTTCAAAATGTTGTTAACAAATATGATATAAACCATTATTCAACATATTCTATTATGAAAGCATCACTTGTTGAGAGGTTAATTAAAACTATAAAAAATAATTTATTTAAACTTTTTAGTTTAAATGGCAATTATAAATGGGTAGGAAAACCTTTGAAATCTATAACTGATTTATATAATAATACAAAACATCGAATTACGAAATTCAAACCTGTTGATATAAATTTTTCCAACGAAAAACTAATATTAAAGAATATAAAAGAAGCATATAATGTTAAATCATTAAACAATGAAAACAAAAAAATTTACGTAGGTGATTTGGTTAGAATTAGTAAATATAAAAGTATTTTTGAAAAAGGTTATACTCCAAATTGGTCTACAGAATTGTTTAAAATTATTAAAATTAAAAAAACTCATCCACTCACTTATCAAATTAAAGACCTAAGAAATCAACCCATATTAGGTTCGTTTTATGGGTACGAACTTCAGAAAACCAAATATCCAGATACTTTTTTAATAGAAAAAGTATTAAAAAGAAATGGTACTAAACTATTTGTAAAATGGTTAGGTCTTAGTGAGAAAGACAATAGTTGGATTGATAAAAAGGCATTAGTTTTATAATTTATTACATTAATTAAATAACTATGCAAGGAGGTGGACTTGTTAATAGTATTATTAACAATTTACCTTTTGAACTGCATTTACCTGGTTACAATTACTGTGGACCTGGAACTAAGCTACAAAAAAGGTTATTGCGAGGAGACAAGGGTATCAACCAATTAGATGAAGCTTGTAAGGTTCACGATATAGCTTACAATAATACTGGTATCGAAAACCGTCATAAAGCTGATTTAATATTGATGAAAATGGCTAAACAAAGACTTAAATCAAAAGATGCATCTAAAGGTGAGAAAATGGCATCATGGATTGTGAATAAAACAATGAAAGCTAAAATAAACAGCGGATCAGGTTTAAAGACTTTTAAAAATATATTAGCTAAAATACGAAAAAAATTAAAAAAGAAAACTCCTAAAACAATATCAAGTACAATAAAAATGGCTTATTCAGCAGCAAAAAAGTTGGTACCTAAAGATAAAACCTTAAGGATGCCCCGCATTATTCCATTACCTAAAACCGGAGGAATATTACCATTGATACCTATATTCGCAGGACTTTCTGCTTTAGGTACTTTAGCAGGTGGAGCAGCAGGTATTGCTAAAACTATAAATGATTACAAGTCTTCGAAAGATAACCTACGTGAATCTGAACGTCATAACAAGACGATGGAATCAATAGCTATAGGTAAAGGGATGTACATTAAACCATATAAAAAAGGTCGAGGTCTATTTTTTAAATGTTCAAAAAACTAAGTTCAAGGCTACCCAATCATCCACTTACAAACGTTGAACTAGAAGAGCATGCAAAAGATATACCTTATTTTCGTGGGGTGTTTATGAAAGACCAATTACCTCTGAAATCAAAGCGTGTTGAGTGTGGAATTGTTAATCTAGATGATTCAAATAATACTGGAACACATTGGGTAGCCTATGTAAAAATTAATAAATATTGTCAATACTATGATAGTTTTGGAAATTTGAGACCCCCCTTACAGATAATAAAATATTTTAACAAATGTTTAATTTATTATAACTATAAAAGATATCAAAAGTATGATTCTATAGTCTGCGGACATCTGTGTTTGAAGTATTTAAAAAGTTTTTGGAATAAAATCATTAAAACATGATGCAAGAATTTTATTTACATCATTACCGTGATGTCTTTCACACTATCTATATCAGGCAACACATCAATTTTATCCTCTAATTATTCTCCACCTCTTCAACTTGAAAGTGAATATGAATGTGCTTTATTATATTTATCTACATTCAACTCGATTCCGAATATTGATGACACAAACAATAAGTTTCATTATGGAGCTAACGAAATAATTGAAATACCAGAAGGTACATATGAACTACAAGATATTGTAGATTATATAAAAAGTAAGATACAGAATGCTACATTGAAGCTGATTTCAAATAACAACACTCTGAAAACTTCATTATTTTGCACTAAAGATATAAACTTTAAAAAAAGTGGGAGTCTAGGAAATCTGCTAGGGTTCGGAGAACAAATACTTAAAGCGCATAAATTACATGAATCTGCTCTTCCAGTTAACATTTTATCTACGACTGTTGTGAGGATTGAATGTGATATAGTCAGCGGATCATATATTAATGGGGAAGCTAGTCATATAATTCATGAATTCGCTCCGAATATACCACCTGGTTATAGAATAATTGAAATTCCAAAAAACATAATATATTTTCCAATTAATCAAAAAAACATATCAACAATAAATATCCGATTGCTAGATAATAATAATAAATTGATTAATTTTCGAGGAGAAGACATACAACTTTATCTACACATTAAGAAAAAATGATTGATTACAATAAATATGTGCCTACTAACATTAATATCACCACAACTAAAAGAGCAGTACGCAAAGACACATCTTTGAAAAAAAAAAAATTAACGAAAGATAATATAACATTTCTTAAATATATTGGACTGCTAAAATGAATATACTAGATATCTCGCATACACCAACCCACGACAGCAGTATTGATGGCATAGAAGTTCATTCATATAAGCCATACGTCACAAGTTTTAATAGGAATGATGAAATTAGGATACCGATCAACCAACAAGATCTTTATGTATTACCATCTGCTAGTACTCTTTACCTAGAGGGTGTAGTGAAAGTAGCTAAGCGGGATTCAAAAGAAAAGATATCAAGTATTCATCTTACTAATAATCCTTGGTTATTTCTTTTTCAAGACATTCGTTATGAGCTCAACGGTGTTGAAATTGATAAAGTAAAAAATGCAGGAATCACTACAACAATGAAATCATTTCTTTCTATGAACGAAAGTGAATCAAAAATGTCTAAAGCATGGTGTTGGGATATTGAAGGTACTAAAAACATGCATGCAGGCAACTTTTCTGTTTCAATACCACTATGCAATATACTCGGTTTTGCAGAAGATTATAAAAAAGTTATAATTAACTGTAAACATGAATTGGTACTTTTACGTAGTAACACTAATCATAATGCTTTGCAATTAAACACAAACGAAGTACTAGAAGATATTGAAATACATAAAATAGTATGGCGTGTTCCACACGTTAAAGTGTCAGATAGAGAAAAAATTAATTTACTAAAAGTCTTGGAAAAAGATCATCCCATACAGTTTGCATTTAGAAACTGGGATCTTTATGAATACCCAATGCTTCCTAAAACTACTAAACATACTTGGTCGATTAAAACATCTTCGCAAATTGAAAAACCAAGATATGTTATAATTGGGTTACAGACAAACAGAAAAAACAAAGGAGATAGTGATATGTCGCGATTTGATCACTGTAACCTTCGTAATGTTCGAGTTTATCTTAACTCAACATATTTTCCATATGAGAGCCTAAACGTTAATTTTTCTAACAACAAATACGCTTTATTATACGAACAATATGCTAGATTTCAACAGTCTTATTATGGACGTAGAACAGAACCATTGTTAAGTCTAAAATACTTTGGAGAAATTGCACCCTTATTTGTGATTGATTGTTCAAGACAAAACGATAATCTGAAATCAGGAGCTGTAGTTAATGTGGTGGTAGAAATAGAAGCCAATACTGAAATACCAGATCAAACTTCTGCTTACTGTCTTATTCTCAACGATTGTATCATAGAATACAAACCACTAAGTAATATTGTTAGAAAGATATCATGAATTCCAACATTGTAGTAGTTGATGTACAAGGATTCAAAAATACAAAAAATGAGTTTATTATTAAAGAGTTTGCATATTGTACATTTGATTATACACAAGTATTTTTAATAAAACCACCATACATATTTTCTAATTTAACTAATGAAGAAAAAAAACTAGTTAAATGGGTGGAACATAATCGAGGATTTTACTGGAATCAAGGTCACATTGACTATAGGGAATTTAAACGTATCATTAAACCTATCTTAACAAATAAGCTTGTAATTGTAAAAGGGTTAGAAAAAAGTAAATGGGTTTCAGATTTATGTGAAGAGTGTATTATAATAAATATTGAAACTAAAGGTTGTCCTAATCTACATATTTTAAAAACAAAATATTGTGTGAATACTCATACTTATAACTGTTTTGTTCATAAGAAGTATTGTGCATTAGCAAATGTTATGTGTGTTAAAAATTGGTGTATTGATAATCATATTTACTTTACTGTAAGAAAATAATTATGAATAAATATAGTTATACCATACTACTTGATTTATTATTTTTTTATAGGTAACTCCCATTAGTACTATAGTAAGTTCAGCTTGCAAGATTTGTCTCGAAAAAAACCAAACATTGCAAGTTAAATAAAAACTTGTAAAAATAAAACAAATATTAGTATCTCCTAGGTATTTTATTAAATAAATGTATTTAATAGCTTTCACCACAAATTTTTTTTGAAATTTTTTTTATAATTGTTTCTGTATGATCTAATATTTCATCCATTGCTTCACTCACAACGTACTGAGTATTAACAATGACATTATCATCATTGTTGTCTGCGTTAGTTAAATCAATGATTTTTATTTGTATTAGTTTCTGTCCTCTCTTAGACTTTTTGGTTATAATATGTGATCTAGATAAAATCTTTCTTTTCACACGTTCGCCTTTCTTTTTTGCCTGTCTTTCGGTGATATAGCGTTGATTGTCAGCAATCTCAGGATAAAGTTCATCAAAGCCAGATAAAGGGTCTTGAGCACATTGCAAAAATAAATCTGGAGAAGAGTCCATTACCTTTAAAGAATAATAAAGAAAATTAGGCAAGTATCTCATGAAAGAAATAAAAACAATACTGCATTGTTCATTTTGTAGGTAAGTATTTAAGTACTTATGTAATAAGAGTAGGTTATGTGAATAGCCTGTGTTGACGGGTGACTAACCTCACTCACAGATTAAACTATAGTAGTTATGAATTTTGAATACAACACTCAATTATCCTAGAGCCTATGCAAACGGTGACTTTTGCAACACGTTTCATTAATAGGTACATAACACTCTATATTATGCTAATTTGAGCTCTATGGTAACTTTATACCTATTGCATAAATTCATTTATGGATGTAACTCTTTTTGGGTTATTTTGTATTTTCTAACACATCAATAAAGCATCTGCCTAGAGTTTAAACTAACTTAAAATAGAGTGTTTTGATTAAATGTGTGCAAAATTAGTTATGAGCCATGTACCTAAGAATTAAAGAACTAAATACGTACTAATGTTTTCAGAATCAAATGTCAAAAGATATTAGATAAATCATTAGATTTATTCCGAGATAGTAGGTACCTACCTGCCTAAATAAATAAATATAAGTACCTACCTACAATTGGTTTAGAAATAAAATAGTCTTTGTATTAAATTCAAAACATCTTTATTTAAGATTAGATACCCACATAAAAAACAAACATAAACATTTAGAAGTATGTTACTACAAGGTACTTTTTACATAAATAAAAATACTAAGATACATAGGTACATAATTTACAACACAATAACAATTTACAATTTGCATCGCTCTACTTAGCAAAATTTTAAATACCTACCTGCTTAGTTTATTAACCTTTAAAAATTGAACTATTGCCCCATGCTCTTGTTGCAATATTGCAAGTAGATATAGAACGCTTATCATCATTATTTGATAAAGCCACTTTATTTATACTTTGAGTAAATATTTCGTGTTTTATAGACTTAAATAAAATATTTTTTTTTCGAATTATTTCATTGTTAAAAAGAACATTTTGGTAATCAGATAAATGTAAATTTTGAATTACTCGTGATTGTATACCTTTAGCTTTTTTTATAGTAAATTCTTGGGTTTTTATACAATATAGCTTTGACCTCAAACCCACAAATTCTGAAATAATTTTACCCCCCATTTCATCTTTAAAAAGTCCTGGAATTTTTTTATTTTGTTGCACTATCTGAAACTCATTTAAGTTATTGTAATTACTAGTGTCAAAATAATTCATAAAAACGTTTTTCATGTCTAAATAAAAATCATCAGTGGATAATAGGTAAATAAAAGAATCAGTGTCTGTGTAACATAGTTTCACACGATTTTTGTAAAACGGTTTTATGATATTGTAATGGAAATTATACATGTGAGCTTTCGAAAGTTCTAAAACTGTAAAACCAATATAAATCGGTTTATCTAATGTCAAACTATTCGGCTTCATTTGAATAGCAACCAAGTTTTCACTAAAAACTGAAACACTGTGGAAAAAAGGGTTTGCAATCAGTCTCTCTGCGTACTGTGATTTTTTTGTTTTGTTCATGCTGTCATACCATTGATTAACTAAGCGAACATTTACTCTTTTTTCAGTATTTTCTAACGTTTTTCCGAATACACTGTTATTTAATAGCTTGAAAAAGTCTTGTTCAAAGGTATTATTTGCTTTCTTACGTAATTCGGTATTAAGATCAATGTATTTTTTTAAGTAAGCTTCTTGTCTAAATGTTATAACTCTATGAATTTTACGTAAAATTAATCCATGTTCTAAGCATTTCTTCAAATAAACATAATGAATAACATAGTTATACTTGTTATACAAATTAGGTATGAGTTTGCTTGTTTTTCCACCAGGAGGAACACATTTTTCAGGACAGAATGGGAGGTCATTATGTTCAGAGTGTAGATTTTCAGGGTATAACAAATCAACTTCTAAAATATAACCCCACGCAGAAGTGTCTAATGTACTAAGTAAATCTAATTCATTAATTTCATCTGAACTTAAAAAGCGGAAATCAGAAAATGGTAAATATTGACACATACTAAACCCATAAAGATTATTACAATCTAGATAAACTATGTATTTTTCAGGTTGAGAATCATCGTGTGAATCCATGTACTTATGATTAGCTTTTGCATGTCGGTGCGAACACATACATAGTCCACCACGAATACCAGACTGTATCATTTTCACTATTTCTAAGTCACTCACGAGCTCGAGTTGAATATTAGTTATCAATAACATCGCATCGAATGATAAACTAGGTGCAGTTATATAGAATGCAGGATCGAGATTATAATGTTTTTTGCAGGTTACTCGAAATTTTTCAAATATATCTGCTAATAAAAGTACATCCGTTTTCAAGTATAAATCAGTGTACTCGCCTAAATTATCTACACAGAATGTTTCCCAAACTAATTTTGCATGTTGATAATCATAATCAGAAACACTTTCACCAGTCAAGATATTGTGAAAGCACTCTTTAGAGGGGAGCTGTGTTTCCCGATATCGCTCCCAGTTCGTTATATAATTGTAAGGATAAACTCCTTTCCGCGTTAGTAAATTAAATTGATCCTCACTAGGAAAATGTTTCTTCATTAATTTGAAATCGTTTGTATTCATAGTTCGTGCAAGCTGATCTAAGCTTCCTGCCATGAAATTATAAGAATCAAGGAATCGTAATTGAATAAAGTCATGGTCATTTACAAGCACAAATTTTGTAAATGATGTATATTTTTCCTTGGTTTTCGGGATCACATCAATTTTTCCTACACGTTCTCCTAATTCTTTTATAAATAAATGACAGTCATAACCAGACAAATTATGAAAAAATATTGGAATAAAGTTAGGTACTTTATATAATAAATTACAGTACCGATGTGCAGCACCCCTATAACGTCCTGTTAAGTGACAATGATCCCTCACTTTATTATTCCACAAAAAATTTGCACATATGTGACAATGAGTAGCATTATTAAACTCAATAGCATTAGTCTCGGTAAAAATAATTGGTTTATTTTGTTTTAATAAACTATATATTTCTTTAGCATCCATACAAAGCGTATCAATAAAATGTGAAACACAATCTTTTCCTCGATATATTCTAAATCTATCATAACTTATATCTTTCGAAGATACAATTTTATAACTATAACCAGCTGGCACGTGGCGAGTTAATAACTGGGTCGAGCTTACGCTAGCACATTTTGTTTCATCATTCTGAATTGGATCTAATAATGTTTCGAAATCGGCATAAATTACAAATGGTATATCTTGTTTCCTGTTATAATTGACAAACTGAATTACAGATCCTTTTTCCGGTAAAATAGTTACAACACCTCCACATGAATGAGAATTTAACTTATGTAAATCAGGAAAAAATATTAAACATGTTTCACAAAAATGTAATCTACTATGATGTTTAGTTACTTGGTTTCTTACTAAGCGTGGTAAGTCTTTTATTAAAACGTAATGCATTGATTTATAATTTTCAATGAATAACAAGTTAATACGCTTCGCGTTGCTATCCTGACACTCTGATTTATAAAGAGGACCGTTTATTGTTTTACCATTTGTTCCATACACGTTAATACTCAAATTAGGATTTTTTTTTTCAAAAGTAGAAATGTCGGTAAAACTCATTGGAAATGAAACTCCTGATATATCCACTACACGTTGGAAATGAGGATATGATGAAACTCGTTCAGGGTGTTGAGAAGTTGGATACAAAGCAGCTACTATACACCATACAAAACAATAATTATCTTTGTTCTGAATATTAAGACAAGCTTTCTTTTTTTTTATGTGACTAGGTAATTCTACATAACTGCACCCGCTTAGAGGTTGGTACTTGTTTATATTTATTTCTAGGTATGAATTATTTAAAAAGGTCCAACCACTGTCTCTCTCTTGAAACTCTTCAATTTTATTCATTAAAACACTAATAACATGGTTGTAAATGCTAGGAAAATTTAAGTTCAAATTCAATATAAAGTTTTTGGTAGCAAAGGATTTTATTTCCTGTCCATCATTTTTAAACGTAAGGAACGTTGAAAACAATTCAAAGTTAACCTTAACAGCAGTTAATTTAAATAGAGAACGCTGTATCAAAGATTTCACTGTATCACGAATATTATTTAAGAAATTGGAAGGTGAACTCTGGACCTCTTCTTTTGTAGCAAGAACCCTATAGCTCACCACACGACCTTTGAAAGCTGATTTTATTATTTCTATGTTATCATACAACGAAGTAGTGCTTCTATTTTTATGAAAATTACTTCTAACGTGGCCTACCCATCTCCTCTTTTCTACTTGTATATTGCAAATAGAGCAAAAAGGCATTTTATTTACTAGCTTATGTCTATGGCTTCACTCGCGTGGTACTAGTAAGTTACCTAAACTCAAAATACCTGAGTAAGTACTAAAAATAGGAACTTAATTGATGACTGTGAATTGATAACTCACTATAATTGCACACCAACACCAATGCCCCAAACAGCCTCCTTGTTTATAGAGTCCAGGTCCAGCTAATCAGCAGAGCTGTAATGAAAAAAAAACAGTAATTTAGTCAATTGTTTCATAAACTTAGTTATTTACTTAGGTATCTATCATGAAACTTACCAATTATACCGTCGATAGATGATATGCTTTTTTAATGATTGCAATCAGAAGTAGGTATGTGGCTATGTCTTTCGATAAATCGGCTGTAACAATAAATAAATGATTAGATGTTTTTTTTAAGTTAAATTAGTTAGTTATCAACATAAAATACAGAAAACTTACCTATTGAATATTTTCCTAAATGATGAATTCTCCTTTTCTGAAGCTTGCAGTCACAAGTAAATGTGTAGGTAGATATCTCTCTAGACTAGATCTATAAAAAAGAAGTGTAAAATTAAATAAAAAAATATGTATATATATATATATATTATTAAAATAGTTTGAATTTTCAATAATCTTAAAATAATGTGCAATAATAAAAGTGAGAGCTAATTTTCGAATTAGAATTATTGTATCATTTACTTGTACACATCTGTAGGTATGTGAAACATAATTTAATATTTGTTTTCATGAATCATAAGTTAAAAGTTTTAATCAACTTACCAGTTTTGGATGCACGAGAGTATTATTTACAAAAACTGATTTTAAATTTGCAATAATTGAGAATAAAAACAGAAGCTCAAAAAAAAAAGAAACTCTTAAACTCAACTCGATGCTTGTACGAAGAGAGATGTGCAGGTACTGAGATATTTTAATTTTTAGTTGCAAGCGCAAACAAGTCGTAGGTAGTTAGGTATGCATATTATTGCAAAATCACGGAAGTGAGTTTTAGTTAATTTAGGCTAATGCCTAATTCGCAAAATCATTTCGCGTTATGCTGATTCTATAAAAGTTAAAAAATATTAGGTGTGTGTTCCACCAACCAATATTCTAACCACCAGTATCCTAGCTTGCATTTTATTGATTACAAAGTACAGCGTTCGAGCGTAAAATATTTTAGCAAGACTAACAGTGTGTCACCAACTTTAAATTAATTGAACAAACCTTTATTTTTTTGATTACTAAATTATTTTTTATGTTCCAATAGAGCGTAAGTAACATAGTTTATGATTATTGATTTATATTACAATGTCGATTGGACTCAATTTATAAAATATTATTTTTGCTGATTTTGTTTTACGTTCACGTATAAAATTTGATAATTTTGTCAAACAAATCACAGAAGCACAAGTCAAGTGGAGGACATCGTATCAGAAACCATCACGGAGAAGAACAAGCATCAAGCTGTCTAGCACTCTGCAACAGACTACGCTGACCACGCTGCATCAAGCCACGCTGTCGTCAGCCACCAGCGCTCTGCTCAGCTACAGATTCGAGCCCATCTTCACTGCAAACCAAGACCGGAACCTGTTGCAAGCTCACCCACAAGCCTTGCTTCAACTTCTGAACATCTTCGCAAGTAACTAGAAACTTGGATTAAAGTTTTCCCCGCAAACAAAACATGTAAGTTAAATTCTTAATTTATTTATTTAATTTATGTTTTTAACAGACTTCCAAAGGAAGAGGTTTTCAATAAAATTAAATTATTTATTTTGCGTGTAGGTATGTTACATGAGTACACGTTATCTACATAATTTTTTAACTAATTATAAATTTGATTCCTAAGAATGGTAAACTTAAAAAAACTCTGCTTAAAAATAATTTCTATGTCGTAGGTAACAACATCCAAATTGGTTTTTTAAAATACCACTTCTCTAAACATCAGTTTTTGTTTTAGGTCTGACAGTGAAATGGATTTCGATTTACTTCAAGCCAAAAAAGGCAAGCAAAAAAAACGAGCAACAGGCACCTCAGAGGAAGGAAAACGTACTTCGCCTTCTTCAACAAAGTAAGTTTTATAACTAATCATTGTTTTATTTCAGAGTTTAGTCTTTCCTCTATTGGTATAAGCACATCACGATTTGATCAAGTTTTACAAACAGAGATTCATAATGCATATTTTGATATAATAACGCTGTAGTAACGCTATAGAAATTAAAAGATCGATCATCGCAACGCAAACAAAATGACAATTTGATCGTTTTTCTCGAACAGAGATTTACAACGCATAAAAGCATCCATTTCGTTAGCGATGATTGCTTGTTTAGTTTCTGTTGCGTTATTATTCAACATCCGATGTGGTGCAGCGACCGAAGATCCACCTGCCAGGCAGGAGGTTGCGGGTTCTCACCTTGAGATAAATGTTTGTACGATCTGCAAATATTTGTTCCGGGTGTTCTGGGTATTTTCTATGTATAATAAAAATATCTATCTATGTATGTATTGTATTGTATTATGTATATCAGTCATCTAGTACCCATAACACAAGCTCTGCTTAACTTGAAGCTAGATGATGTTGTGTGGATTGTGCAGTATTATTTATTAATTTATTTTTGTATTATACTCTGTTTATTCAGATATTGATTTGTTTGTTAGTGGGTTCGTTAATCTCTTAGGTTCTTACTAAAATAGTAGGTTTTTACTTAATATGACTTACAATTATTTATTTCTTGTTTTTGTTTCAGAAAAAGTAAACTGCAAGAAACATCTTCATCATCTTCATCGTCAACAGATATATTTGGATTGAGTCGTGAATGTAGCAAACCAACAACAACGGTCTCTTCGTTCTTTGTCAACCGTGTCGCTAATGGAAACGAAAGGCGCACTGCAGAGTTGGAAGGTGAGTATCTGATAGACTTGAAGGTCTATCGAACAAACGACATCGCGGGAGTGGACTCTTTAGACGCTTGGAGGAAGGCGCTTCTGCGGATTAAACTCCAGGCAACGGAAGGCAGCAATCCATGGATTTCACTCCAACGCTTCGTTCGTCAAGTAAACGATATTTTTGATGAGGACCCTAAATTCTATAAAGACAGTAAATAGGTAATGCCTAAGATTGTGAGTTATATTTTAGATTTAAGTACCTAATTGAATAAAAAATAAAACACGAACGAATCTTTTCATAGTATGCTTACCTAAATTACATTTCTAGATGCAAGAACACGAAGCTATTTAAATAAGTAGGGAAATTAACCTTATGTATATATATATATATATAAGTTTCTTCTTCTTCTTCCTTACACTCTTGACTAAGCGGTCGTGGTCGTCACTTCAGGGAGCTGTGGCTCGCTTTACATACGAAAGTTTATATAGGCAGATATATTTTAGATCAATTCAGAAAGGTATGAGTTTACACAAAGCATGATCTAGGGGCATGGCAATACCCTCGCCAAGTCGAGCAAAAAGCGAGCACGTCTATACCATCCTTTTAATATTTACTAAACTCAACATTCGAATAAACTATAACTATTAGTATTAGAATATTAATTCTTTATAAATTTGAAACGAATACACAAAAGTTGCTTGGATAAGTTTACACAACGCCTGATACTATTGAGTGAGCACAACCTCCCCGTGAACTATAAACAAATTATAAATTATTTTGGTTTTGGGATATTTTACTCCATTTTTTAATTAATGATCAGACCCGTTGAGTCGAGGCCTTAGGGCCGAGACGAAGGTCTGATTATTAATTAAAATGTGGAGTAAAATGCCCAATACCATACTACTGAAGTGTGTCTTGCTCGCGCGCTCTGTTAGTTTATATTGTTGCATGGAGTGATTTCTGATTTTCTATCGAGATCGTTATGTCAAATCGTTAGTGTCTGTCTATCAGGTATTTCTTAAGTATACCATTATGTTATATTACAAAACGAAGAACTGCAGTATTATCGATGTACCTACCAGATGGTTATACATTGGTCGAGGTCGAGGTCAATGTCGAGCTTAAGGTTGAGGTCACGATCAGGGCCGAGGTCACGATATAGGTAGTGGTCGTGGTCAAGGTCGCAGTTGAATAAGTCGAAGGTTGAATACGTCTCAGTTGAATATGTCTCAGTTGAATAAGTTGCAGTTGAATAATTTACAGTTGAATAATTTGCAGTTGAATAAGTCTCAGTTGAATAAGTCTCAGTTGAATAAGTCTCAATTGAATAAGTCGCAGTTGAATAATTTGCAGTTGAGTCGCAGTTGAATAAGTCGCAGTTGAATAAGTCGCAGTTGAATAAGTCGCAGTTGAATAAGTCGCAGTTGAATAAGTCGCAGTTTTATGTCTCAGTTAAATAATTCGCAGTTGATTAAGTCGCAGTTGAGTCGCAGTTGAATAAGTCGCAGTTTGAATAAGTCGCAGTTGAATAAGTCGCAGTTAAATAAGTCGCAGTTGAATAAGTCGCAGTTGAATAAGTCGCAGTTGAATAAGTCGCAGTTGAATAAGTCGCAGTTTTAAGTCTCAGTTAAATAATTCGCAGTTGAATTATTCGCAGTTGAGTAAGTCGCAGTTGAACAGATCGAAGTTGAATAAGTCAAAGTTGAATGAGTCTAAGTTGAACATATCGAAGTTGAATAAGTCGAAGTTGAATAAGTCGAAGTTGAATAAGTCGAAGTTGAATAAGTCGAAGTTGAATAAGTCGAAGTTGAATAAGTCGAAGTTGAATAAGTCGAAGTTGAATAATTCGAAGTTGAATAATTCGAAATTAAATAAGTCGCGAGTTGAATAAATTTAAGTTGAATAAATCGAAGTTGAATAAATCAAAGTTGAATAAATCGAAGTTGAATAAAACGAAGTTGAATAAATCGAAGTTGAATAAATCAAAGTTGAATAAAACGAAGTTGAAAAAGTTTAATAAGTTGAAGTTCATAATGTCGAAGTTTATATAATGTCCAAGTTTTATAAGTCGAAGTTTAATAAATCTAAGTTTAATAAGTCTTAGTTTAATAAGCCGAAGGTTAATAAGACTAAAGTTTAATAAGTCGATGTCGAAGTAAGTCGGAAGCTTAAGTAAGTCGAAGTCGAAGTAAGTTAAGGTCGAAGTAAGTCTTAGTCGAAGTAAGTCGAAGTCAAAGTCGAAGTAAGACGAAGTCAATTCAAGTCAAGCCAAGAAAGCCGAGAAAAACAAGGAAGCCGAGGAAAACGTGGAAGCCGATGAAAACGTAGAAGCAGAGGAATACGTGAAAGCCGCGAAAAACATGAAGCCGTGGAAAACATGGAAGCCGTGGAAAACGTGGAAGCCGTGGAAGTCGAGAGAGCCGAGGAAGCTAAAGAAGCCGTGAAAGCCAAGTAAATCGAGGAAGTCGAGGAGAAGAGGAAGTCGAGAAAGCCAAGGGAGCCGTCGCGAGTCGAGCGAGTCGAGGAAGTCGAGGTAGGAAGTCAAAGAGAAGAGAAAATCGAGGAAATCAACAGTCGAGAGAGCCGTGGGAGCCGAGGGAGTCGATAAAGTCGAGGAAGTCAAAGATTTAGAAATCGCATTACTTCGTAATATATTATGATCTCTATTTGTGTTTAAGAAAGAGTAACACTGTATTCGATGTCCCGTCATGTTAGAAAGTCGTCAAAAAGTATTCGTCTTTTCTCCGTTAACATTCATTGCTAACGATCGTTACTCTATTGGCCAACAATATTGCGAAAATAAGTTTTTAACTCTACGCTCTTAGAATAGTACAAGCATACACATGTCGTGTTGTGGCGTTTTATCCAAAGTAACAATTATGTTCTTGGACTTTCTTCAATTGATGTTGAGGCCCAGTTTTTGGCTTGCTGTTTTTAGTCGCTATAGCTATAGCAGATCCACCAGTCATCTTCGAGAAGTAGATGAAATTTGCAAATCAGTTTGTTATGCGTTAAGTTGTAAAACTTGTTAAAGACTGCTTCTATTGCTTGAATCGAATGTCTGATACAGTAGTTTCGAGATGTTTCGAGAGTTGTTGAAGATAGGCCAATTCTAGTGATGTGAGTACAATAGGGTAGCAAAAACCAAACTGGACACCGATTCGATAAAAGGTCATGGTTAGCTGCTCAAACGTTATTTTAAATAGTTTTGCTTACTGACGGCAATGTTCTGTGTTTAATGTTGTTAAAAAAAAAAAACTAAACTCCTTCGAATCGTTATTCAGTTCCGTCACGAATGCAGAAGTGGATTTTACTCTGAACAAAGTAGATAAGAAAACCTTAGAGTAATAGGTTTTTTTGATTTTGTTTGATTGATTTCAACTAGTGACTGTTAAACTTTAATGTTACTGTGTTACTGAGCATGTTTAACTACAGATAAGTTATTTCGTTGTTTCAGATCAAACACGAGAATCGATCGGTTCGTGTTTTGATTTGCCCATGCTGAGAAGAACCCTCCGTAATCGATCGTCTTGTGAGCATCAGATGAAAGAAGCCGCCACTGTTAATCCGGCGAGCGACGACTTGATGAATCGATAGTATTTTGACTTAATTCGTTACTTAACTGTCACAGCACAGAATAAGTCGGTCTGTGTTTGTTATTCTACAGCTTTCCCACAGGGAATCGATCGATTGATGAAGGGATCACCACAGGTGATCGATCGTCCTGTGTGTGTCTACTTGACGAATTGAGCGTTTTTTGATATGATGATTCGATAGTAAACGTGCAAACTGAATCAAACAGTTTTTTTATGTTATTCTACGTCGTTTGTTACGTCCACAGGGAATCGATCTTTCTGTGAGCGTTAACTTGACGTCTTTTACTTAAGTTTTTAATACGG
This sequence comes from Colostygia pectinataria, assembly GCA_951394395.1. Taxonomy (NCBI): domain Eukaryota; kingdom Metazoa; phylum Arthropoda; class Insecta; order Lepidoptera; family Geometridae; genus Colostygia; species Colostygia pectinataria. The sequence continues at coordinate 4,432,101 of OX596368.1, read as the reverse complement.
AACCGAATTGATCGGTCTGTGTTATTTATTTTACAGTGCTACCACAGGTAGTCGATCATCCTGTGTGTATCAACTTGACGAATTCGATTGTTTCTTACTAAGTTTTTTAGCGACCACGGGGAACCGAGTCGATCGGTCTGAGTTTGTTATCAGCGCTATCATACACACAGGAAATCGACCGTCTTGTAGTCCACTGGCCTGAATTGTTTTTATTGATAAATTATGTACCTACTAGCAATTTAGTGATCAGGACTAAATAATACTAAAGTTGATAATATATGTTCTTATTTAGATATGTTTTATAAGTACATGAATATTATGTATAAGATGGTATAATTGTGGCCATGGCATTTAAGGAACTGAGCTAATGTATTTAGAAACTATCTTAAGAGTAACGCTAGATTCATATAATATTTTTTCGTTAATGTTGGCTTGTATAAAAATATCCGATTGTTAGGGTTCCACCTGGGGTCGTGTGTAGGGACGCACACGTTGTCAGAATGGACGATTGTTAGGGTTTTTTTATTTGTTGAAAATAAATGTATTTCGTTTTTGGATAAATTACTCAAATCTCGATATCTATGGATATACTCGATATTATTTAATGCTAGCAACTGTTTTGTAACTTTGACGTTGTTCGCTGGTTCTTTAACTGTCAAATGAAAAAAAGGTGGATCGATGAGGTTGGCCAATCACGGAGTAGTATCTGCCCGCAAATCGTTGCGATTGAGGACTCGTTTTGTGATTGGCTAACGTTCAAGAAGGAATGAATCGAAAGCCCGTTTTTTGGAAATAGAAAAATAAAGAACGAACGAAAAGGTCGGAGAGGCATTCTGGCTTGGATCGTCGAACAAGTAACGTTGTGAAAAGTACCTACGTTGGTCGAATAAAGAAAAAGTATTTCTGTACCTAAAACATCATGCTGTTCTTCTTTCTACAAAGTTCTGAAATAGTAGTGAAGTTCATATAACTATAACATTTTAATAAATAAAACTGAACATAGCCTTTACCTACTGTACGGCGGCGTATGGATATTTCGATGCTTGCTCGTCGCTCATTTTCATATAAATTAATTAAAAATTTTGTCAAAAAGCTGCAGGTTTTGTAATAAAATAAAATAAAATAATGACGTAAATGCACACAAGAAATTGAGTTTTTCGTCGAAGCCGAATTATTTGTCCTTGGTATCCATTAATTAAAAAATTAAAATGACATCACTTTTTATTGAGAAACATCGCCACAACAAAGTCTCCTTTTAATAATTCACCATTTACGTAAATGGGTCCACATTGCCACAAACACTTATTATTGTATTGCCTCGCATTACCCACCCACGCGTGCGACGCAACTAACTAAAATAACTGTTATTAACTACTTTCTCCAAACAGAAGACACAAACTTTTGAAAGTGAGCAGTTTCGAGGAGCTATTCTACTCGTCATGCTAAAGAACTCATCCAATTCTTCACCAAACTCTGATGATAGAGTTTTTAGACCGCCTGAGAGCCTCTATCATCTTTTAATTAAAAAAATAAAATTGAAATCTTTTCGGACTAGTAGCCCCCTTTTTGTTCCTTTTTTGGAGAAAGGGGATTTTTACAACCAAGTTTCAACCCGATCGAATATCGAATATGCGACCTCTACACGAGAACAGACTGACTGATAACTGACAGACGGGCAAAAACATTTTTTGGAAAATCTTGAAACAGAGACGCTTCGCTCGCTTCGCTCGCTTCGCTTGCACGGCCAATAAAGATGAAAAAAAAAATTCTCTATTTCCTTTGTATGATAGCCTTCTAATGTTCACCTGAGACACTAACCTGCTCTCGAGCGACAGTACCTGTTTCTTAATCTATTTCGTAAACCCAATGCGGAATGGTGGTGGCTTGGCTTTTGAATTTTTGTACTTATTATTCGGCATATTCCATTATACCGGTTTTCTCACGATGTTTTCCTTCATCGTCTGAGAGTACTGTCAATTAATGGCTACTTCTGTAACCTAATAAAAATATAATTTTCTCAAAAACATTAAAACGAGAAGTAGATGAAAATAGAATAATAAAAGATTCACCAGCGCAGCGCTTTGCAGACAGGCGAAGTTGCAGTAAGTATGAATGCATGTATTCCTTAATTCAAGGAAAAATAACTTCGGGACTCAGTTGCTAAGTAAACTTGCTAAGAAATTCGGCGGCATGGTTGTCATTAACACTTAAAGTAGTTTATAAAACGTTATTGTTTAGTAAGAACAATGCAGTTGCTATAACTACGAAGCGTTGCTGCCGCAACCCGAATTCTGCATACGAGAAACCAGTTCTCCATGACCTGCTCCACCTCCTCGAGCTTTGCACAGTTCAAGCAACCAACCTTTTTCGCGGATCTATAAATAATGGACGCTGTGAAGTCCATGTAGTGCAAACTCGAACTCAAGTCGTAACCCGTAAATGAAAATTAAATTGAAAATGGGAAGTTTCAAAATGCTGTAGCAACCGAAAATTCTATGATACTAGAAACTTGCTCATACGACAGTTAAAAGATGGCGGGCCCCCATCCAATGGCCGACAACCTAACGTTTGAATGCTGAAACGCAATCGTTTTTTAATAGTGAACTAAGAATATACCAGAAACAGATGAAACGCAGCCGTTTAGCTACGATTTGTTTGCAATCTTCGTTAATAGATTAGGTACCCTTCTTGTGTTGTTGTCTGCATTTTCAGTTAAATGATAAGACAAAGACAGATATTATGTCTAAACACCAGTGATATTTTATTAAAGTTGGAAACTAAAGTGTTTCAAGCAAAACGTGTCGCGTTACAATCAATGAGCCGACAAACAAAGTTGTTACCGATACGAAACCACTTTTATTGAAAAAGTTCGCGCGAACAGAAAGCAAAGTTCATATTGCTGTTACACCGAGTTCTAATTCCAACAGCTTTTCTTGTAAATGACGTAAGGTATTAAACACGAGTAAATATCTTACTGCTAGTTTTATATAGCTCATAGGCAATTTATTATGCCAAAAAAAATGTTCTACATGGTATCAAGATAGAAAGTAGCCTATATGCTATTTCAGGTACAAAACTATATTTATTCTAAGATTTTCTTGAAAATTGACTAGGGTTATTTTTTGCATTTATAATATTAGTAAGTACTCTACTAGATTCATGGCTCTTCTCATTTTAAATAATAAACGATCTAAAAATCTTAGCGTAGCCTGATTGTCAAACAATGTTCAGTGAGATCACTATTTCGTATGGGATGCTACTCGAAGAGCTTTGCCTATTTTTGTGATAAGTCTATTCAGTGTGCACTATAACCTTTTGAAATTGACAAGCAATAATTTATTTTAGGAAAATATTGAACTTTATTATTGACAAAGCAAGGCATAGGTATACCTATTGAGTACAATGGCAATTTTTTATCAAATATATTCTAAATAAAAGCCTGTTTATGGCTGTGCCAATGGTAATTCCCTATCACAAGTAATTCCCTGCTAATCTTCGCGGTGATTGAGGGTTATTCAACAACAATAAACCGGTTTTATAACGTAATATATGAATAAAGCGGTTTTATTAGCAACAGTAAAACAGGATATTACTCGTAAGAAGCAAAATGAGTAGTGGTATTTTAGGATTTTATATATAAAAACTTATATTTTTATGCTTATTTGCAAGAGTGCAAGCTCATTAAAAAATGTTAAATGATAAACCAGAGCACAATAAATAAGAAGAAACAACAGAAATATGGATAACTGTCTAAAACTCGTCTAAGGTTGGATTCGACCAAACTCGTAGTTATTCGAGAGTAAACTGACATTATTACTTGTATTTGACATTTCTTTATCTCCAGAATAGTTATTCTAAGTTTGATCGAATCCAAACATAGCCTAAAAGTAGCGTATTGTGAGGTCATTATTGTATGAGTGAGCGCCAGTAGACTTTTATCTAAGCGCTGCCGTATAATTTTTATTTTCCACTAACTCACACAAACTAATTTACATAATAAAGTTTCTAAAGGCTTTAGGAATAGAGCCCAGAGGAGCTGTTATGTAATTTGGTTGCAATGCAAACGATTATACTTGGTTTCAATCAAAAATTAACTTATTTTGTATGAATCTGATAGCTTATTGACAGTTCGCTGATTGCAATCAGATTGCAACCTAGTTGCGTAATAGCCCGGCAGCTTGTCGGTCCAAGTGAAGAACATTTCATTGAATCCAAGGATACATTCATGCCGCGGCGCGAATACAAACTTAAACTTAGATTCGATTCCAAAAGTTTAGCTCGCAGAAAAATATTGCCGAGAAAAATCCACTTACAGTGTCACTGTAGAAAATAGTGCCGACTGTGTTTAAAGTAGTAAGTAGTTATTGGCTCGCAATAAATACTGAAGAAGCAATAGCAGGGGTAATGAAAGGCGCATTACTGGGAGATCTATATCTTTATTTACAAGATACAGATAGCGGTTCTGAAAACAACACAACTTTAACTCGAACAACTTGACAGGTAAAGCTTGATGATTATAAATGTGAATGGAGCTTAGGTCGCGATTTATTCGCATAGCGTCGCACTCAAGGCGGTGGTATACATGCCTGTAGTCTGGAAGCAAAATACACAATGGCATGCTTGTGCAAACTAGGCATGTGTATTCCACACTCATGACTTCAAGCCTCGCAAGCGAGTGACGCCGAGAACTTGTAAAGTTGTCATTGCAAAGTGTTCGATAAATGATAAATATTGCTAGGTTACGTCACTTGGCAACCAATTCTTGAAATATTTTTTTACGGCTAGTATCTTGAGGTGATCTGTACAATCGACCGAAATAGTGCAATCTTGACTCAATTATATGTTTTTTGTTTTACACATTCATGTCCGTTTCAATACACACTCCGCTTCTGTGTATAACCAACCTAACCGATGTTAATAACATTTGCGATGGACTCGAGAGGCACAAAGACTTGTGCTATGGTTGGATTAAGCCTACGATCTCTGGAAATATACCGCCTATTGAGGCTCTACATCTTGGAAGCAGTTCTCAAAGATATGCATTACTTGGAAAATGGTCTCCTAGGTTTTTGTTGGAACCGTTTGATTTTAATTGAAACGTACCTACATTTATTGTATTGTCATTAATATGGATTAATTTACATAAATAGTTTTGAAAACAAAAAAATATATATGAAGGGTATTTTGATTTCTTGATGTTAGGTGAAAAATTGAAAGAAATGTTTTGACCTCAGTTTCGGCACAACTTGTATTACCATCAATTTTTCAATTTTAAAAGTTCTTTATTGATAAATAACTTAACCTAGTACAATTTTCCAGTGTAGATTTATCCTAGAAAAGTACGATTTTATATATACAACGTTTTTTACCTTGTGTGCTTTTTAAAACTTTTAAGAAGAAGTAATAATACGATTGAATGTTTTTTTTTATTTTTATTATGTTTTGTTACATAAAAGTGGTGAGGTGTGAGCTCTTGTTTAAGTACAAGCTTTACAAGTAGCATTACATTTTTCGCATAACTTTACATTTATTTCTTATGCATCATCATAGACGACATAATAATTTTATTGAACGAAGATTATAACTAAAGTTGGACTTGGGGGTAGCAGCAACTAACAAGCGTCATACTAAGGTAGCAGTAGCACTGTATTACCATCAGTGCATACACGAGATGATCATGTAAAAAACAACAAAACGCGATGACCCAAATGTTATACTGGATATTTATAAATAACCGTGAAAGAGTTTACGCTGTGCATATAATAAACTCATTAGATTCAATCTCGATGCCCTACATGAGGTATTTTGAGTAGATGGAGTGGCGACCGCTGGGAAATCTCTGTTTGAAATTGTTTCGAAATGGCTCATTTTAAAGTTTGGGCACCTTCGGGACGGCGTTAGAGTTAGAATCATGTTACATGTGTGTCATACACAGCACAAAGCTCAGGGAGCGCTCAGTTTGCTCTGTAGTCTAGTGCAATGGGATTAGGTTTCTGTGCTGTTCACAAGCTTTGATATAAAGGTGTGCCAATCGCGAACCATACTCTCGTTTCGCAAACTTACTATTTCAATATTATGCTAACAAATAAAACAGCCGTTATTATAATACAAAAATACATGAGTAGCATCAAATAAACTTCACTGATAAATGTACATTATATCAACACGGTATCGTTGCTTTAATGTATAGGAAATAATTGTAGGTACTTGGTATTTGAAGAAGACCGCATTGAACTAAAGAATAAACTAAGAAGGTACGTATCTAACCCACAGCTCAGTATCAATTTACACTAGTACTATCTCGGAAAAAAGACCTTATTATTCAGTAGAATCGGTATTATTTCCTATATAAACTAAGGATAGACGAGTTTAGTAATCATTATTAATGAAGAACCTTGTCTATGTCTAGACAAACCCAACGTTCGAGGGTTTTAAGTCATTATTATTTAGCAATTACTGTAGTTAATTTTGTTTAGATACACTAATATTATAAAGAGTAAAGATTTTTCTGTTTGTACTGAATAGGCTCCGAAACTACTAGACCGATTTGGCTGAAATTAAAACAGATAGATAGATAGATAGATAGATATAGCCTTTATTGCTGAATTATATTACATTTCAACTTATAAATTGTATTATTTTAAATTCTTCAGACATCAGCATGTCCACAGACATAGGCCTCCTCCAAAGATTTCCACCCCGTCCGGTCCTGTGTGAGCCGTCGCCATGTTGGCCCCGCCACCTGCCTCAGGTCATCCTCCCAACGCCTTCTTTGTCTACCTCTCAGTCGTTTACCATCCCGTGGATACCATTCTGTCACATCTTTTGTCCACTTTCCTTTTTTGTCTCTCATTATGTGGCCAGTCCAACGCCATTTTAATCTTTTTATGTGGTCTGACACTTCCTTTACTTTAGTTCTTAGTCTTATAGATTTTATGCTGTTTCTGTCTTTCCTTTTAATGTTGGTCATGCTGCGTTCCATGCTGTGTTGACAAACTTTTAGTTTTTCATTGTTTATTTTTGTTAGCGACCAAGTTTGACACCCATAAGTCATACATGGCAGAATACAGCTGTCAAACACCTTTCTCTTTGCATTGATTGGCATTTCTTTATTTTTCATGACTTCTTTTAATGACCAGTACCGTTTCCATGAGCTAGTGATTCTCTGATCTACTTCCTTGCACATTTGATTGGTAGGTGATATGATTTGCCCAAGGTATGTGTACTCTTCTACATATTCTATAACCTTGTTATCAACTGTAATAGTCTTTTTGATGCCATTTGTCATTATTTTAGTTTTTTGAGTATTCATGCTTAGACCTACTTCTGCACTCCTTTTTGCCAGCACTCTGTTGCAGCATTATCTCCAGCGTATTAGGGTTGTCTGTTATCAAGATGAAGTCATCAGCAAATCTAAGGTGATTTAATTTAGCACCATTGATGTTTAATCCATACTCATCCCAGTCTAGAGTTCTAAATACCTTTTCCAATATTGCTGAGAAAAACTTTGGTGATAAGGGGTCTCCTTGCCTCACTCCTTTTTTAATTGGAAATTCTTCCCCTTCTTTCTCAAGTTTTACTATTGCTGTGCTGTTCTTGTATATTTGTTTTATTAATTTGATATACTTGTTCGGTACTCCTTGTTGTTTAAGTGCTTCGAACAGGTGATTATGTTTTATGGAATCAAATGCTTTGTTGTAGTCAACAAATCCAAGGTAGTATATTTTGTTGTATTCATTATATTTCTCAATTATCTGTTTTATTGTGTGGATGTGGTCCATTGTTGAGAATTTACTTCTAAAGCCTGCTTGCTCTCTCGGTTGGCATTCATCTAATGTTTTGGTTAGTCTGCCCAATAAGACTTTTGAAAAAACTTTGTATATGTTGGACGTTAAACTTATTGGTCGGTAGTTCTCAATTTGGTTTTTGTCGCCTTTTTTATGTAATAATGTTATTGTTGACCGCTTCCACTGTTTTGGTATATACTCTTTATCTAATATATCGTTAAAGATGCTGGTCATTGGGGCAAGTATAATTTCTTTACACTCTTTAAGAAGTTCATTGTTGATTTTGTCCTCTCCTGGGGCTTTATTGTCTTTCTGTGTCATTATTGCCTTGTTGACTTCAGCCTGAGTGATGCAGGGCACTGACTCTTGTGATTGATCAGGTTTTGTCATGTGTATCTCTCTTTCTTTGTTTTCATCATCATACAAGTTTCTATAGAAATCAGTGGCAATTTGTAGGATAGATTTTCTTTTGGCCATTGTTGATCCTGCTTTACCTTTCATTTTTAGTATCCAGCTTGTATTTTCTTGCAGTTCCTTCTGTGCTCTTCTTATTCCGCCGGTTTTCTTTATATGTTCTAATAAAGTTTTGCTTCTAATGTTCTTTCTAAACTTTCTTATACTTTCATTGATTTTTTTACTAATTTCAGCTATTTAATTTTTGTTGCCTTTATTGTTCGCTATCAGGTTTCTTCTTATTTCAAGTAATTTTCTAGAGTTATCTCCGATCTTATCTATTTCTTTTGTTTTAGCCAAGAACTTTCCATTAATTTTTTTGAGCTCGTTTTCCAACACATTGTACTTTTCTTGAATTGATGCTGAATTGACTTCATTCATTTTCTCTAACATGGTTTGTTTAAGCTGTTCTTGTATATCCTCAGGGATTTTAAGGCAGCTTCTGACAGGTTGTATTGGTCTTCTAGTTTTTGTAGGTTCTTTACACCTCATAGTACCTCGAACTAATCGGTGGTCAGAGTTGAAGTTTAGTTCATTAATGATATTCACATCTAGAAAAACTCTTGGTTTGTTGGTAAGTATGAAGTCTATTTCTTTTTGTGTTTTCCAATCTGGGGATCTCCATGTCCACTTTCGGTTAGGGTTCTTTTCGAATTTACTGTTTGTAATAACCAGGTTGTTTTCTGTTGCAAAGTTAATTAGTCTTTTGCCATTGTCGTTTCTTTTTCCAAAACTGTATTTTCCTCTAATTTTATCTTCATTTTTCATCATATCTCCTATTTGGCCGTTGAAGTCTCCCATGACAATTATATTTTTGTGAGTGTCTTGCATTGCTAAGGTCAATTCTTCATAGAAGTGATCTTTTTCTTCAGCTGTCTTTAATTCATGTGGTGCATGGATTTGTATAATAGACCAGGCTTCGCTGAAACCGGGCAGTTGAATGTTCAGTGTTGCAATTCTTTCTGATATTCCTATAAACTCTTCGATTCCTTGTTTCAAGTGTGATTTTACTAGGAAGCCAACACCAAAGCTGCCACTTTTCTCTCCTTTACTGTACATCACATATTTTCCTGGGTACTCTTTGATTTCCTCTCCATTTCTACGCACTTCACACAGGCCTTTTTTTTTTTTTTTTTTTTTTTTGTTAACGGGGAGGAATCTGCATTCAGACATCCCGTCGCATAAGGGTACGACGGGGGTGTGTGAGGTTGTCGGACTCGACGACTCACTAAACCATCCCCGGTGGCCAGCCTCGATGCATGCCAAGGGGCTCCACGGTCCCCTAGGGCTATCAGTGGTGCCCCTCTCGCATCGCGCTCAAAGCACTTCCCGGGGCTAACAAAGGTCAGCCCCAGCACCTCGCAGTGCTGCGGCAGCACAGGGCCACCCCTGTGCTACCGCCCTTCCCGGGTTCGCTGAAAACGGACGACCAGAGCCCTTACTCTAGACCGCCCACGAACCCGAAAGTTCCCCTGCTCGACAGGGGATACCGCTTAGCCCCTTATGGGGCGGGCAGTGCGGGGCGGCCGTTGCCGTCACCCCGCCGCCGCCTTCTCCGAGCGGGATCGGCTCTCTCCCGATCTCGCTCAGCGGCCTCTTTCCGAACCATTACGGTCTCACAGAAAGAGGCCACGGCCTTCCACGCCGTTTCATCTGCCAACATGGCCTCAACCACGCTTGGCAGAGAAAGATCCTGCCCGATCTTGGTGACCAAGATCCCGCGCTCCAGGCACCACGCTGAGCACTGCTCCAGCGTGTGCTGCGCGGAATCTCGGTCCCACCCACAATGGTGACATTGTGGTGTCGACTCGCGACCGATCCTACTCAGGTACTCACCGAAGCATCCATGTCCGGTGAGTACCTGAGTAAGTCGATAGGTGACGTTGCCGTGCTCCCTTCCCAGCCAGGCTTCGAGGTTGGGTGCAATTGCGCCGACGATGCGCTGGCGCGAACTCCGCGGCTCCTCGAGCCGCTCGCGCCACCTAACAAACGCACGCCGGCGCTCTTGCACCCGCACTTCACAAGGCGCGATTCCGCTCCCGTCATCATGTCGGAGACGAACGTATACACGCGCGTCAGTCTCCGCCAAGATGTCGAGGGGCGGGAACCGCGCCAGGATTGTTGCCGCCTCTAGGGATATCGTACGATACCCCCGTGCGATCCTGATGGCCATAGGACGCTGCAAGCTGCTATACAGCAACCTGTAGCGCCTAACACCCGCTAGTCTGTGGGACCAGACGGGTGCTCCGTAGAGAGCCATCGATCGCACCACCCCCGCGTACAGGCGGCGAACTCCTTCCCGTGGTCCCCCGAGATTTGGCAGCAGTCTGTGCAGAGCACCCACTACCTTCTGAATCCGGGGACGGAGCGTTTGAAGTGCTCCCCGAAGTCCCAACGGCTGTCCAAGGTGAGGCCCAGGTACTTGAGGTACCGCCCCACCTGGACATCCACGTCACCTATCCGAATCGACACGCTGGGTGGTTCCCTACTCCTCGGGAGTTTGTGGAACCACAGCGCCTCGGTCTTGTGAGGCGCTGTCCGCAGACCCAGCTCGTGGATCTTGTCCACGACACAAGCCACCCCAAGCTCGGCGAGCTCCTTGGTCCTGTCGAAGGAGTCCCCACCAGCTAACACTAAAGTGTCGTCTGCGTAGCAGACAACGTGTACGCCGGCGGGGAGATCGACACGCAAGACCGCATCGTATGCGAGATTCCACAGCAGCGGTCCCAGAACGGACCCCTGTGGAACCCCGCAATACACTTCCCTCTCGTGCAATGTACCATCCCTGCCTACATACTGCACGCACCTATCCCGCAGGTAAGCGCCAACAATGCGCTGCAGGTAGAGGGGCACTCGATGGTAGATGAGCGCCTCCCTGATCGCCCTCCAGGGCAAAGAGTTAAACGCGTTGACGATGTCCAAGGACACCGCCAACATCCTCCCGCCCCGGGACACTACCTGGTCCGACAGTGATCGGACGCGAAGAATCGCGTCCACTGTCGAACGCGCCCGCCGGAAACCATACTGGTCTTCCGACAGGTCGGGACCTTCCTGCACCAGGTGCGTGCATAGACGGACAGCAAGTATTCTTTCGAATAGCTTGCCGGCTTCGTCTAGCAGGCAAATGGGACGGTACGCAGAGGGAGAGTCTGCGGCCCTGCCTTCCTTCTTCAAGAGGACCAACCTTGCCTCCTTCCATTGCTTGGGGAACACACTGAGACATAAACAGCTGTCAAACAGCCGTCTCAGTCTGTCCCCCAAGCCGGCGGATAGTGCCAGCACCCAGGCCCGACCGGGAATCCCGTCGGGTCCTGGTGCCGTGTTACGGGCCCCGAGACGCTTAACGGCTCGGACCAACTCCTGTTCCGTCACCCCCAGTTCATCGGACCAGATGGTCGGTGCCGATGATGAAACGGGGGGCAAGGGACTGTCCTGGACCCTAGGGAATAGTGTATTAACCACCTCCCCCACAAACTCAGGGTCCAGGGTTTCCGTCACTGGAGGGACCCACGGTCTGAGCTTGCCCAGTACCATCCTGTACGGGCGCCCCCATGGATCCCTATTCAGTCCCTCCAGGAGCTCGCTCCAGGCCCGAGCCTTGGCGTCGGCTATTGCCGACTGGAGCACTTTGGAAGCGTCTCTGTATGCCCTATACGCACTATCCACCTCTTCGGCAAGGGCTCGGCGCCTTCTTCGGGCGCTAGTGTACCGGCGTCGGGAGCGGAAAACTCTGCCTCGCAGCTCCGCTATCTCCTCCGACCACCAGTACACCCCCTTTAGCTTGGTTGGCATGGCTCGGGGCATCGATACGTCGCATATCGACGTCATCGATGCCCGGAACCATGCTGCCTCCCTCTCAGGATCGGGCAGAATCTCTCCGGCGTTTCCATCCGGCCAGGCCGCGACAATGGCGGCGGCTTCGAGCAGATCCCTGTCGAGCCGCTTGAGAGCCCATCGTCGCGGCGGGCTGCCACGACGGCGGGACACACGGTCGGGGGGGCGGAGGGCCACATTGATTACAATGTGGCGATGGTCAGATAACGTGACCATTTCCTCCGCAACTCTCCATCCCGTTACCAGGTGTGTGGCAGAAGGAGTCGCCCATGAAAGGTCCACGATCGACTCCCCCTGCCACCGCACACACGTGCTTACAGACCCCTGATTTAACAATCGGAGGTCCATACCCGCCGTCCATTCCAGCACGGTCTCTCCCCTACGGTTATCTTGAGGACTCCCCCACGCACGAGCGTGCGCGTTGAAGTCGCCCAAGACAAGCACAGGACGCGGCGAGCACCTGCGAATGCAGTTGCCCACGGCGTCCAGGTACGCCTCGTATTCTACGAGGGTACTGTTGGGAGAGACGTAGCAGCCCACAACGGCTAAGCGACCCCATTCCGTGGCCACGAAACCCTGTCCCTTCTCGATAAGGGCACAGGGGGGGTCACCTTGGCCACCACCCCAGTAAATAACGACGGAGTCCATGTCGTCTCCGAACCAGCGAGGATGGTTCGGGACGTTGTATGGCTCCGCGACTACAGCAAGTGCAATCGACCACTGCGCAAAGGTTTGCAGGACCAGGTCCTGCGCGCTCCGGCAGTGGTTCAGATTGCACTGGAGGACCTTAATGGTGTGGTCCATTAAGAGGCCTCCATGGCCTCCTGGGGCGGCGGGCTTTGGCCCGACTGAGCGGCCCCCTTTGTTGGGGCCGCTTGGCCTTCCGGTGCTGGGGCTGATCGAGGAGAAGCTGGCTTCCTCTTGCCCTTAGGAGGGGAGCATTTCTTGCTCCCCATCCTGTGGTCAGCCTTGCAGCCCTTGTCAGAGCACAGCGGACATTTGTGCGGACTTGTGCACTGGCTAGCCCTATGGCCGGACTCGCCGCACCCGTAGCAAACGCTGCTGAGGTCCACCTTACTCTGACAAGTACTGCGTACGTGCCCATACTCCAAGCACCGGAAGCACTGGAGCGGTCTCGCGGACAGGTAATCTACCCGCGCTGACACCCAACCGACGACGACGTGCTTTGCCGCGGCTAGCTTGCGCACGCAAGCTAGTGGACAACGGACCCATACCGTGCCCAGGGCGGTGGGTGAGCGACGTATGTCGCCTACCCGCACGTCGTCGGTCGAGCAGCCTCCGGCCTCGGCGACCGCGACCAACACCTCGCGAGGTGTGACGCTGTCGTCAAGATCCTTCAGCCGCAACTCCCCCGTTTTCACCGGGCGTGCAACGCGCACACCCAGATCCGCGAGGGCCACGCGCATGCGTTCGGCCAGGGCGTCTGCCTTGGAGATGCAGTCAGGCCCTTGCACCTCCAAAATGTGACCGCCAGTGATCGCCTTTTTGACTTTCACTGTGTCTATCCCGACATCAGCCAATTTCACCCGCGCCTTTACGGTTGCCATAACCGTGGCAAGCGTGAGCTCCAATCCCTCCGGAATCGTGAGCGTGATCGCCGCAGAGTTTGGCAGCCGCTCAGGCGTCGGCTTTGGTGCAGCCTTAGCCTTCGGACCTGCCTTAGTAGCACCTTTCTTAGGACCACCCTTCGGACCGGCTTTTGGGCCAGCCTTCGAGCTAGCTGTCGGAGCGGGCTTCTCCGGCTGCGGGGCCTTCTCTGACGAAGCCTTCTTCTTCGTCTTCTTCCCGGTCACTGTCGCCCACGTAGACGTAGGTGCCTTTGGCACGTGCGTCTCCGCAGGTCGCGACTGCACAGGTGGCTGGGTAGACACCGGCGTGACTTTCGCCTTACCACCCTTCGGCCCCGCTTGCTTGGCGGGAGTTGAGCCACTGCCCTGGGAGGAAGAAGAAGGCTGGGCTCTTTGAACCGTAGCCAGCTTCTGGTCCATGAGAGCCGCGATGCGCTCCATGAACTTTTCCTCCCAGACTTTCCCGTCAGCGGCAGATTGTGGTGCCGCTGGTTTGGCCGTGTTCTCAACACTGGCCTGTGAACTGGCCTGCTGGCGGATTGCCTCCGTTAACTCCTCTACCTTGGCAGAGAGGTCAGCCATCCTTGCTCGCAGTTCGGCGTTCTCCCGCTCGAGCCGCTCTACATTGGCATCCGAAGATACCCGCTGCGCTAGCTCTGCCGACACAGCCTCAGCCCTACGGGCCGCCATCCGCAGACCCTTGACAAAATCGCCCTTCAAGTTCTTGGACTTGTCGGCGATCTTCTCAACGGTCTGCAGCTCGACCTTGATGCAGGCGCCCAGCTCTTCCGTGGTTCGCACCCGCATCTCTACCTCCAGATCGTCAACCTTCGGCAACTTTGACTTTGCCTTGGTATTCGAAGGGGCAACGAGTGGATTGAAGACATCGTCTTCATTCTCCTCGCTGTCCCTCAAAAACATGGCGCGCTTAGGCTCTACAGAGTCTGAGCCACCATCAGTTACCTCCATTGCAGGCAGAATTGCCCGCTTTCTTCCAGCACGGGTCCTCGACGATGTCGAGGCCGCAGAAGATACGGACACGACCGAGCAGTCCGACTCTCCTCCATCATTCGCCGCTTCAATCGGCAAAGCCGGTTTCCTGAAGAAACCCTGCTTCCTTCTCTTCTCCACTTCCTCTTTTTCCCTAATATATCCCATTTTATTTTATCTAATGCATGTTCTAGCTCACTTTGTCGTTCCTGGGATTTAAGAGTTCTTACATTTAGAGTTGTTATGTATAATTTGCTTGCATTTTTCCTGTTTTGGTTTTTATTTTCTTTGTAATTTTTCTTTATGTTTCTGTTTTTTGTCTTTGGAGGGTGGTGGTCTGACATCCCACGGGGACCAGCCGGGTTGGGACCTATGTTTTCAGTTGCATTTGTTGTTGCTTGTTTGCCGATGTCTTTTAATTGCTAATTTCTTAAATAAGTGTTTTTCTCCGACATGGAGTAAGCTTTTGCTCTCATATACTCAAAGGCATTTGCTTTATGGATTTTTGTGCTGGAGGTTCCTTCCTTTGCGTGAAGGGAAGAGCTTCCTTCAGGAGAAGTCGACTCCTCCCTCTTCCTTTTCTCATGTTCATGTTTTTTCCCCTTTACTACTACTTGGTTATCTGTAGATTTTTTCTTATTTCAAGTTCTTCTTTAGAGAAATCTTCTGTGATATAAGTATTTGGGGTTGTTTTTTTCTTGTTTTTGAGTATTTCATGTTTGTTTTGTAGCGTAGTAGTAGCTAGTAAAATGGGTCTAATTTTCCCATTTTCTTTAGGTTTTCCAAGACGGTAGATCTTGTCTACTTCGGAAGTTTCCAGTTGCACATCTATTTTTTGGAGAATATCCTTTGTATTTTCGATTAGCTCTTGGGTGTTTTGTTCGCATTCTTCGAGACCATGAATGAGAATATGATTTCTGCGGGAGTGTGTTTCGAGAATGTTTACTTTTTTGTTAAGCTTCTCCACTTCATTTTTTAGTGTTTTGTTTTCCTCAATTAGCGGTTTTATTTTTTCTTCGATACTGAGTAATACGTTTACCGTTACTTTCTTTGTAATTAATTCTGTTTGATTGTCCAGCTCACATTTTAGCTTTGAAAAAAGCAGTGACATTTCCGTAGACATTTCGGACGTCATCTTGCAAGCGTAGAACTAAACGTAAAGTATTCTGTAAAATCTGTTCGTGTCGGGTTAGAACGTTCAAATCTTTCCAATGTACGTAGAATGGAACGTTATTTTGATTGATTTGCTTGCTATTTGCTTTGTCTTCGACACTTCAATTCTCGGTTTCGCCAATGTTTTAATGTTATATTTTGATCACTGATTTTACGTTCTTCTTCTTAGATTTTGTTATTTTCACTATTTAGTTTTGTACTCTGTACATCAAAGTATGTGGATAACACGGGTTTTGCGAGAATTGTGCACTTTTACTCTTGTTTTGATTAATTTTTCGCGGAGCAGTTACTCAGTACGTGTTCACTTTTTTGACAGCCGGCGACGAAAAAAAAAAACAGATAGATAATGACCGTAAATAGGACATAGGCTACTTTTTATCCCGGAAAAAGTATGGTTCCCGAGTTCCACGCGAAAGAGGTCACGGGCAACAGCTGGTTTACCTTGTGGTAGAACTCTTCAGAAAGAGTTCGTCTTGGTGGGTACCACCGCAGTGTCAGATATTCTACCTCCAAGCAGTAGTGTGCATTACTGTGTTTAGGTTTGAAGGGTACTGTAGCAAGTGAAATTACTGGGCGAAAGAGACTTAACAACAATGTCTCGGGGTGATAAACGCAGTGCAGTGCCACGCAAACACTTGAAAACTTTAAGCTTTGGTTGGCACTGCATCTGTAATAGTCAGGCGTAGTGCTTAACATCAGGTGAGCGCCTTGATTGTCTTGTCACTTGCTGACATACAAAAAAAAAGTAATGAATATACTTATCTATTTATTTACTGCGATGTTTATTACCGACTTCGAAGGCACGGTGGGCGAATCTGTGTTGTAAAGTGTAGAAATAAATTGAAACCTGTCAAAAAATCGCCAATACGAGATTTATAGTGTAAAAATGACCACCAATATATATTTATTTGTTACTAGTACTACGTAATTAACATATTATGAAAACAGCATTAAAATCTAGCTAAGCTAACCTCAGCCTGCTTTTTCTCCCTCTATCCTATAAGTAAAGACTTGTACTAAAGATTATCGCTACTGTTGGTGCTTCGTACTGTGCTGGGTGCAGTCACGTCCGCATTATTGCAGTCGGACACCGCCCGTGGAATACTTCGGGCACCTCGCGAGTTCACAGACATGTGTCTGTTCTTGGGATCAACGCTTCTAGCAACTATTTTCATTCGAAAGGATTGGAAATGCCAACGTTGGTGCATCCGAACGCAATTTCGTAATTTGGGGTTGCTAGTATCCGAACGCAGTTCTGAATTTGAATAGGAATACTAGCTACAGTTACAGGATATCATATCAGGACTTTATTCATAGTAAAACTATAAATCTCTGTAAGTTATGTCTTTCAAATGTGTCATCGTCTTTATTCTTTGTTGTCCTTTTGTATGTATATACCTTAGGTATGTACGCAGATCTTTTAGGCTACGCAACGGATTTTAATAATATCATCAATAGATAGATCAAAATGATTAAAGAGGGAGGTATATACGTATAGTTTCAGCACACGTGCAAAGCCGGGGTCGCTAGTCTTAAAACAAAAAAAATATATATCAGAAGCGTTACCGATACTTTAAAAAATCCTAGAGTGGGGCCCATACCATAAGATTTTATAAAGGATCAATTATAACTATTTGTGACTGTTAGTTCTTATGTTATGGATCTCAATCCGTATTGAAGCATGTAGCATTACCGCGGTAAACAAAGTTGCGGGTGCGGTAGGGTTGAGTTTCGTTGTTAATGAGGTTACAGGGTGCGAACCGTGCCCCAACCCCCGGAGTTAGAGAAGCCTTTGCTAAAATTCTATAATAACGGTACGTACCGGCCCGTAACCGAAATAGTTTTGAGATATTTTTTAACACACCCAACGGTCACTATACTTACAGGGTCTTTTATTATTAGTGCAAAATATTCAAGGAGAAAGGGAGGCTTTTGCCCTGCAGTGGGACACCACAGGCTAATAATAATAATAATAATATTCAAGGAATATGTTTCACACACAAAAAAATCATTTTCCAATTATTAGGTATACTTGTTGGAAATCGAAAGGGCAGCGCGCGGCGCGTGTCAATGACCCACGCATCAATGAATAGCGCGTCAACTACCTGCGCGTGTCAATGACCCCTGGACGCGAACCGTGCCCCGGCCCACACGGAGTTAGAGAAGCTTTTCCTAAAATGCTATACTAGAGTTACGTGCCGGTCCGTCACCAGTAATAATAGTTTTATGGTATTTTTTTATCATAATTCAAATACAAATAGCAGTCAATATACAGGGTCTTTCATTTCAGGCCACTGACTCATACGAACTTACTTACTTACTTTAGTATAAATAAATAAAATAATAAATGCTGGACAATCCACACAGCATTATCTAGCACCGAGCTAAGCAGAGCTTGTTTTATGTGTACTATATTACTGCTAAACTTAATACAATACATAGTAAATTTCCAGAACACCCGGAATAAATATTTACAGATCGTACAAATATGTCCCATGGCGGAAATCAAACCCGCAACCTCCTGCGTCGCAGGCAGACTTTCGCCCGCCGCGCCACATCAGTCATCAAATGTATTTTCTTTCTATTTTAAAGTTAGTGAACATCTTGGCAAATATCGACTAAAGCCATTGTACGTACGCAAACTTGCAGAATACGTACTAGTCTAAGAACTAACTAACTTTAAAGTTAAGCTCGGTTAACTTTAGCCGCAAATTCTCCACCTATTATCTCAGCACATACCTAATCTATATATATATAAAACCGTTTTACTGACTGACTGACTAACAAACATCATTATATGAGCCAAACTGACATGAGTTCAAGCCACCATAAGGCTGTGTTTCCACCAGAGAGTGTGAGAATGTGTAGCGAGAAATGTGATTTTTGGGAACCAATAGAATCACTAAAAAGCCGGCACAGCGAGGCTAGATAATGAAGTGATTCTATTGGTTCCTAACAAACACATCCCTCGCTACGCTACACAACCTCGCACATCTCGGGTGGAAACGCCGCCTTAAACTGGCCGGTCGTTATGGCAACCAAGCGGCGCTCGACGTAGTAGAACTTTCGATGCGAAGAATTGACTTTTTAATTAATCTGAATGCCGGCAACCATTCCAATAGACGTCCACAGCTGGACATAGGCTTCCCCAAAGAGTGCCATAACGACTGATCTTGAGCCATCGGCTTCCATCGACTTCCAGCTAGTGAAATTGTACCTAGCTACTACCAATTTTTTGTATACCTTGTCCAGCACAAATACAATTATTTTCTTTCTTTTAAAACTGTGTGTTCGCGCTCGTACAGACTTGTAATTTTTAGGGTCTATAGAATAGAATAGAATTATTTATTGAAAAAGAGGAGGCCTCTCTCGTCATTTTATACTATCTGTTTATATTATTCTTGAAATTTAGCTTCTAGATGAAGCTGCGAGAAGAGATTGGAAAAGGTGAGTCGGGCAAAGTCGCGGAGAATTTCGATAGTCTAATATGTAGCTAGTAATTGAGCTTGAGTAGTTTTCTCTTCATCTTAACTTTTTAGAGCATATATGTAGATCCTGCTCCATTTGAATCCGCCGATTCAAATCCATACCCTTCTAATCAGAACATAGCAATGCGAGCATTACTGTATGGCGGCAGAAATGGTTACAGTGGGAGTACTTCACAGCTGTATCACTAAGAGGTTTACTACTTTTCAAAAGTTAGAACGGAATTGTTCAACAGAACTTTTTGTTCCACTCTTGCTCCATCAGTGGATTTGGTCGTACTTTTTGATCATCTTAACCTTTCAATGGATTTTACATCATTTTAAAGTATTGAATAAAATAATATTAAACACAGTCAAAGAGGGATAGCGATATTCAGGCTGATTTTTCAGGCACGCGCTTCGAATTGAAGTTGCGAGCGTCAGTCGCCGCATTCTTAATTGTTTTAATATATAATGAATATTTGGAATAACCTACCCACATAGTCTTTATACACGCGGTATTTTAAAATTTAAATTGAGTTATCATTGTTGAAGATGCGTAGCGTCGTAGCGACTTCGTAGCGCTTCGTAGAACAGATGTAGCGCCGTAGCACTAACACGAGTACAACAAAATTATTTGCATTATTTTGCATATTTTGCTGTATTTATACATTGTATATTCAGGAGTAAACAGTTTATATTCCGGAAGTTCCCTGCAGGGTTGAATTAATATACTCTATGGTTTGTATTTTTTTTTTAAATAATGCACAAAGATTTATTTAGTTGGAACTGTGGTACATTATCCCTCTTATCATAACAGAAACTGTAATTTTAGCGGCTCTTGCCAAAACCTGTCTTTCCTTATCATTCTTATTATGTTAATAACCATAGACCACAAGGTAAGTAATGGTTATGAATAAGGCTCTATAAATACATAAAGCTAGTAGGTATTTATTATTTTCCCAGAGCGTTTGACGGAACTGTTGTTAGGGTTACATATGAATTGAACTATGGTCATTACAACTACTCTCGATATAACTACGGTCGATTCACCTATGTTCATAATGCATATTGGTCGACTCAACTACTGGTTAGTTCACCTAATTTTAATTAGACTATAGTTGATTGCACTATCGGACGATTAACCTAATGTTTTATTAAGCTATTGGATGTTTGCACTATTGGTTGAAACACCTATTGGACGACTCGCCTACGGTTTTTAGAATTACTATAAGCTTTTGCTTCAAATATTTAATTTGTTGATAATAAAGTATTCTACGAACACCTTTACTTTTATTTTGACTTTAACCTAATGAACGACTTCCCTACTAATTTGTAGTGATTATTTGTAGACAAACATAACCAAAATAGTTTATTTAATTAAAATGGTAAATTTCAATCTGGACAGTTATCGTAAACGAATACTAAATTTCTGGCGCTTCGGTTATACGACTGTGGTCGTTTCACCACAGTCGAATAAACCGTAGGTGAAATGACCATAGTCGAATTATCCAATAGGTATATCGTTCAATAGTTATAATGAAAATATATGAAACAACCTATAGTTATTTCAACCAGTAGGTCTTTTGACCGTAGTTATATCGAGAGTAGTTGTAATGACCATAGTTCAATTGATATGTAACCGTTGTTAGGGGTCAAAAAAATAAACAGGGCGCAACCTGACGATATTTAGGCTAATCTGTATAAAATCAATGCTTGAAACTCGATACAAAGTGTGTTAGGGATAGTTTTTCATGGCGGTTCTTTCAATCTAATTTGTCCAAAAGGAATATCTAATAAATAATAACTGTTAAGATGCTTTCTCTCAATTAAATGACAAAGCTCGTAAATCAGACATCGTATGACACGTAATTATTCTAAAGAGGGTTACCAGTTACCTGTTTTGGACCCCACATTTGATAATTTTTTAATATTTCCCAACTTTAATAAAAATTTAACACTCATGTACTCGTATTTTGTCAAACAAGTTGAACATTTGAATCATTTGACTGACTTCTAAATAGCATAAAAACAGTATTTAGCAGATGCCTTGAGTTCAGATCAGATGAAATTATGCCCTTAATATGATACAGTTCTAAAATAAATAAACAAATAAATATTGGCGGACATTTCACGCAACGTCATCGAGCCCCAAACTTATTTAACATATACATATATACATGTTAAACACAGTAAATAGTTTACTTATACATTTTTTTTGTAAATACTTATTTATTATAATACATAGAAACAACCAGACCCGAAAAAAATATTTGCAGATCATGCAAACATTTGTCCCGCAGCGGGGATTGAAACCGCAACCTCTTGCTTCTCAACCGGGCGAGTGCCCACCTCGCCACGGAGGTCCTTCTAGTCATCATCATCATCATATCAGCCAATAGACGTTTACTGCTAGAAATATACCACTAAAGAGTACTACAATGATCGATCTTGAGCCTTTATCCGCCGACTTTCTGCGTCCAACATAACGTCATCGATCCAACAATTGGGGGGGCCATCCTACACTACTTTTCCCAGTTCGCTCTTTATTCCCCAACGGCTCTGGCAGCTTATGGTAACCCTCTAGGAAATGTCAGTTTCCGATCTATATTTCATTCTAATCTAATCACATATTGATGAGAAATTCTTGTGCAGAGATATTTCATGAACATACATTATGATGTAGGTATATATATATATATCCGGACGAGTAATTGAGTTGTATGTGTATATTAATTAACTGGATATATTAAGAGAAATAATCTTTAAATGGACGTAAACTGCTATTAAATACAATACTATATAAATGGCTAGTGAAAAGAATTTGTTTGTGTTATTGAAGGCTCGATTTTTACAAATTATTTAGGCAAAGGCAAATCAAACGTCTCACTGCAGGTTTTGACGACCTCAGTGGTTTAGAGGGCGAGTGCCCCGTTGAAAAGCGAGAGTATGCGGGTTTGATTTCCGCTGCAAGAAAATGTTTGCATGATCTTCAAAACCGGTTTGGTGTTTCATTGTATTATGTAAAGTATATGTATTTTATCAGTTATCTGGTATACAAGTTTTGCCTAGTTTGAGGATAGATGGCGATATGTAGAAACTTTAGACTAAGTTGCGCAGCAGCTAGTAAATTAATAAAATAAATAAGGTGTACGACCGGATTAGAACCCTCGACATTAGAACTGAAAGGCGGAGTCACTACGACTAAACCACCAGTGCTTTCAGTATGTTTGTTCTTTTAATTTTGCTATCAAAGTAATTAGATTGAATCTCAACATTAAAACATGAATAATTAATTTTGAGGAAAAAACAAAAACAGACTTCAACCCAAAAAATGTTTCGGCAGATTGTGGTTGTACGCGACGATGTAGTTATTGACACTTTTTTATGATTTATTCATGAAGTAACCGATTTCGATAAAATTTAAATTTGACCTAGTCTGAAGTATTAAACAAAAAAAAAACCATCAAAATCAATTCATTATTGGCGGAAAAATCGCTTAACAAACATACAAAAAAAAACGTACAGTCGAATTGATAAGTATACGAATGATAAGAATACAGTAGAATTATTTGAAGTCTTTGAAGTATTGACGTTGAATTTCAGAAACAAATCGCATATTTCTGTTTATTTATTGCACTAATATCTCTTTTACATATCACTTGCAATCCGCAAACACATTTGCGAATCTGTCTGTCACGTTACGTGACGCGTGTCACGCTGTCACGCCGCGCGTCACTAAGTTGTGATAGCGGTGGGTGTTGTGCATTTCAAATCGTCGTGGAACGAGTGTCAGTTGCCTTTTGTTTTGATTTCGAAATTATTTTAGAAAGTTAAATGTTTGTTCATGGACACGGTTTTTAGACACAGAACAGATATTATACTACGTACAGAATAGCCTCTCCCTACCACCGGTTTTACTTACCCCACACCGGTCGCAAGCTTGCCGGCACCACAAGGCACCTTTCGCCGGCACTGAAGCTAAGAAAACCAGTGTTGCCTTGCCTGGTGTGCTGACGGCCATTTTGACCGCATCACACAGACACAGACAGCCGATTTTCGATTTCTATGTTCTGTTTGATCTATTTGCAGATGTTGCAAACTTTTGTTCCGCAGCGGGGAATGAATCCACAACCTCTCGCCTCTCAACCGGAAACTTGAGTGAGTTACCGAGGTCGTCAATACTACATTGTTTGACGACCTCAAAACGGTGCAAAATAAAATTAAGCGTCATTTAAAGATTATGTAACAGGATTTAACTGAGGACATCTACGTTTAAAAGCTTCACATAATCCAATTAAGGACAATACGCGTGCGAGTCGGCATTCGAGCGATTAAAGTAATGCGCGCGCTACGTCTCTGTAAGTGTGGTGATACACCAAGGATGGAAATATCATTTCGGTACAAGTAATTCCGAAAAATATTAGGGATATGTTGCGTACGTGTCAAAATGTCCGAATAGTTGCTTGTCTTAAATTCAAAACGCATAAGCTTCAAAACCATCAAATATTTACGAATATTTTTATGTATTGACTGACTCAATTTATCTATTTAAAAAAAATGCATTGCCGCAGTGTTATATTAGCCGCAAAAAGCAAATATAATAAGATACAAAAGAAAACATTTATTTTAGGTCGTAAAACGTTTAAATTATTTGGTTCGTTTGTTCGTTCGTATGAGTCAGTGGCCAACTCTGGTGACAGAGTTTCTAGGCCGGCCGAAGGCCTCTGTCATGGCCTAACAACTTTGAAAAAGCCGGGACCGACAGCTTAAATTATTTGGTAACACTCACATAGACTTAAGTAAAAATATTTGACCTCCAAATTTTCAAATTTTCTGCCACAAAAAAAGCTTTTTAACATGTTTGGAAATAAAACGTTGCAGCTTTGAAATTTTTGAACAACCATTGTTGATTCGTAAACAGTTTAACGTTATAACAATTTAGCGCTGTAACGTAAATTTTATTTACGAGTGCATTACAAAGTGAGTTTAGTGTGTCGCAACCTTTACGCTCACATTACATCTCTCCAGCGTTTCCCCCAAAGAGGCAATATTAAAAATAATACACCGCCTGTCGAGTGGCGATTACCCAATTTTGAGTAAAAAGGGATTTTTATCCTAACGAGCACCTAAGGGTGCTTTTAGACATTTAATTTTTAGACTACAGTAATTGTTACAAACATGTAAATGGTATGCAAAAGTGCCAGGGGTCGCAAAAGTGCCATAAGGTGACATGAGTTAACAAAATAATATCTAAGCACCCAGCTATGAAATACGCTTCTTGTGTCGAAGGTACCTGGTACGTCGAACGAAGGTATAATCAGAAGTTACAAATAACTAAGACATTTTAAACACCATTAGAATTGAACCCTAATCACAAAACTAAAGTCATAAAGTTAAACTACTATTGTTTTGTAGCTCAGTCTGGAAAGACCCTAAGAGAGCAAGTGGGCCGACTTTAATACACCTTTTTAGACGAAATGATGATAATTCTCGCAAAGTGGTTTTTACAGTAAATTCTCGAGTTCCTTCGGCTAAGGACTGCGTTAATATGTGACCGATTTCCTACTGAAAGTTCAGTTTTCAAGTAAGAAAAATAATGTGCAGTAGCATAGTTCTTTGTGACAGAGCTCGACCGGGGAAGAAATACCACGTATTTCAACCGCCAAACAGTACAAGTATGATTTCTGGTGAAATTATAGGCACATGAGACTTTAGATCTACGTGTCAGAGTAACAAGTAATATCTTTGATGTTTCAACATACATATTATGCTACGGTAACCGGTTACCATCAAACGGCCTGTACGCTAGGTTGCAAATGAAATCACAACTGAAATATTATTCAAGTTATAAAACCATCGTATACTCTAATAAGCATATTTCAAATAAGTTGATCCGTATAGGTCTAGAAAGCATGGAAATGCATTTCACATGTTAGATTGAGACGTGCAATGAAATATAATGCGACTGTTTTAAAGGCATTCTGACCGACTTCTGCACGTAAACAAAAGGCGAGTGGATAATATTACTCGACAGCATACTGATTTAAAAAATTTGAATAGATTTATCTAGTACATTAAGAGATAAGGTCATCCTTTGTACGTCATCATCGGCCTTTTTAAATTGGGTCTTTATCTACCACGCTAACTTAATGTGGGTTAATGGAAGGCACATGTCTTTGAGTTCTTTAACAGGCCGGTTTCTCACGATGTTATTCTTCACCGTTTGAGAGCACTGAAATTGTAAAATTCTTTTGTTTATGATCAGGTTCCTCTGCAACTTGTGCAACCTTAGGACAGGAAACCAGGGTGTATTTTATGTTTATTTTTTTATAAGTGATAGTCAAGCGTTTGGCCGCTATCCCACCTGATGTTAAGTGTCGATGCAGCACGCTTGGCTAGAATATACCTGTTCTGAATATTCCTAAATTGTATTCTTCTGGAAAGACTGACGCCGGCAACGAGTTCCACTCTTTGTATATACCTAGTAATAGACCACATGTGGTGACAGTTGACATTTGAAATAAATATTTACCCTCTTGTGCAGGAGAATATCAGTGTTAATATATTTACTACTTCAATTATTTAGTTTTAAATTAAATATGTAATCTATCAAACTAAGCGGAGTTATTTCACCTTTTGAACAAACCTTAACTAACACCTTTTTAACTAACAACCTTCAGTCGAATAAACTCTGGAGCGCTCGTGATGTAGCTGGCTAAGTTGTTCTTAACAGACCAATGAAGTTAAGCACTGTTTCGCGTAGTCATCATTTGGATGGGTGACCGCCTGTGGCAATTTCAACTGAGCACTACCGTGCGTCGGAGGGCACGTTAAGCAGTCCCGGCTTTTTCAAAGTTGTTAGGCCATGACAGAGGCCTTCGGGCGGCCTAGAAACTCTATCACCAGAGTTGGCCACTAATTTATACTAATTTACTTTAGTTGAATAAAGCTATAAACACTCAACTCTAAATCATAACGTGCCGTGACATTGACGCGTCACGCCACCACTATCTGACATGACGCGTGACGTAACGCGACATCACATCACGCGCGTGAAGTGTTTAATCAAGAACGATTTATGTTTTGTAAACGAGGACCTACCTTTATTGGATTCGTTTTTCAATGGAATGTTGGTTTGTTGACGGTTCTAGATTCGATTTGAATTCGCCAGAACGTTTCATTGGATGTTGGAAAACTTGAAGACACAATGGCATTTTAAGGCTTTTGCACACAATACATTTAACAATGACGATCGGCGAATTTACGACGTGTGAACGTACTAAATGAAAAATATCTTCGAGACTTGTATATCCTAATAATTAATTTATGTAGCGGTACATTTCTGCATCTACGAGTAACAACCGTAGTACCTACAAATCTTTAGTTTTGTTATCTGTCTTTGGTGTTTTCGTATAAAATTACAGCAAGGAAGATAATAAATTGTGTAAATAAAAGGTAAAAAGATATCACAATAACCATTTCTGATGGCGAGTAGCGTGTAAATGCAGAATAAACAAGCTTTTCAACAATATTTTCACTGTTCGCGCCGTGACGCACATTTTCAAGTGCCAAACTTCAAAGCGGGTTTTTAAAATCGCTTATCATGAATAATAAGGCATGGAAACACTCGACAATATTAGCATTGTTAAGAACGAGAGGGAGTGCTTTGTGAACGAGACAGCCAAGCAGCGCCCATTGTCGCGGAGTTTATAGAAAAATCTCCGTAAAATTCGATAAAGCAGACAATAGACGAACGGCCGTTGACTTCGAATTATTTACGTTTATTTTAAACAGTCATGTTTTTTATAAGTATGTGACATTCAATTTTATCTAATACTAATATGTTGAAATTTCGGTTTTGAAACATTTTCTTTTGTATTTTTGTTATTTTTTAAGAGTATTGGTTGGTTGCACTGCACTGGCCTACTAGTATATTTCACTCATGTTCGTTTTCAAAAACATCATTATATAAAAATGAGACGCAACATTTTTGAAACGAGCGACAATCGAACCCGCGTTTTGCCTTGAGTCGTTAACGCTATGACCGCTAGGCTAAATCACTAAAAAATCGAATTACTTATGCAAAAATCCTGAATGGTTTACTACTTGACAACATTTACTTTTCAAAATATAATTAGTACAACTGACAAATTATATTTTCAATAAATAACGTTTCCTTGATTTCATTTCAATATCAATATTTCTCAGAAATAGCGATACGAGACCATTAAGCTGTCGTTACACCAATCACTTAGCGGTAAAAAAAAGAGTGTAGTTCCGCCCTTATCTTCGAGGCGGGGCGAGGTGTATTGCTGTATTGACTCATTAATTTTGAATATGGAATTGTAAATATAGTCGTCGTTGAATATATTATTTGTGCACGTGCATCCCAGGGCAGTGTTGCCAGGCGTAAAATCTTCTGTAAATAGGTATTTATAAAGCGTTCAGATTATAACCCTTATAAACGGCTGGCTTAAAATCTTTTCACATCTCTTTTGTGTCGTAAGAAATGACACGTGATTAAAATAATACAATAGTACAATAAAACAAAGAAACACCCAAATATTTGTTCACATAAAGTTTACGTCGCAGCGGGAATCAAACCCGCAGAGAGGTAAAAAGTTATCCTTGTGATTTTTAATAATTTTTTTTTTTTTTTTTTACTTTTATCGAAATAATTTTTATTAATTTGATTTTGTATTTTGAACAAACACTCGCTTCTTAACCGAGCATTCGCCGATAACAATAGACGCATGATCATGATGATGATAATAAGTTTAAGCTTAAGACTAAAAGCTAACTTAAATATTTCCGAGCCACCTCCACTGCTTGTGGATCATAATCATAACGCTAATTCCACCCACAGTGTGGTATGGAGGTGCAATCATAAACATAACACTAGCAGAATGCACAAGCTGCACTTTGCCATTACCCAAACAAAGAGTATTATGAATTGAAAACAGGATAACCCTGTTCAAAAACAGAGTATCAATGCTTTAAGTGTTGCATCTTCTTTCGTGCGGCGTATTTACTCAGTCACCAGAGTTGGCCCTGACTCATTCGAACTAAATAAATAAATAGTGTATTCAATTTTTCACAAGGTACAATAGTATAACAAATGCAAAATCTTAGACATAGGTATACATAACATTTGAGACTGAACTAGGTAATTCTGTATTTCAGGCGAAAAAAGTTCTAAAATAATCACTTACTGAGTTATTTTAAAACTGAAACGTATAATGTAAATGAATGAAATACTTTTAAAAAATCACATCATTCATCCACAGAGGTTTATATAAGTTCTGCAATCACTCTGAAAAGAGCGGTTTCGCACTACGTGGATCCGATCCTAGTCCGATCTGCATCCGCGAAATGACCAGAGAAGAGCCGGATCTAGCGCGTAAACTACCATAGAAATAGTTCTACCACTACTCCGGACCGTATTTTCACGGGTTCGGATCGAATTCGGATCGAACGTAGTGCGAAACCACTCTAAACCAATATAAATTTTAAAACTACATAATTACGTCTATTATAATCTCATTTTAGTTTGTAGAAAAAATTATAAAGCAACGTTGCATCACATTTCATCGGAAAAGTAATCGAATTTTGTCAAATCATATTATTATATCGAAGTTGCATTTCTATATTTTTGCTACACTATGTCTAGAGCAACTTACATGAGCGCTACGTTCGCGGGTCGTTGCGAATTAGCATATGCACATAATTTCCAACATTACGGTGTAAGTGGCGGCCGTAATATTGAGCAATAAATAACAACTAACTGTTCTCGGTTGCAACGAAATGTAACGCAACGGGAATAGTCAAATTAGAACGAATGTGATCTACTCGTCGAGAGCGCAATTCCGCATAATTTTATTTGATTATGTACTAGAAGCTATGGTTTGCTGTGGAGTTTTGGACAAAATTAATCGCAAACGTACCTAATTACAATGCACAGCATACAAGAACTGCCCGGCTAGAATAACGTAGACACCGTAGATGGTTGAAAAAAATTAAAGCTTTCTTTGACTAGATGCTACTGTTATCTGCTTTCAATAGATATACACTTTACAAAGTCCGTTTCCACGGTCGTGGATTTATTACCAGTCGTGTACTAATAAATTTTTCAATGGCGAAGAGAAATATCGTGAATAATTACGGCATGTTCAAAAAAAACTAAAAATTCTTTCATCCGATGCGATTGGTTCTGCGTGGTGGATTATAACCCAATAGCTTTTAGTGTCCCATCAGTAGAAACATGATAAAGCTGTCATGATGATGAAGTTCAAAGTAATAACGGATTTGTGTAAAAACACGTTCTGATTTCCGATAAATGCTCGAACTTTTCAAGAACTCGAGAGTTTTCAGACAGAAGTTATTTTTAGATCAAGATAAAGTTAAGAGGAAAAATGAATAAAAAATAGTTAGGGCGAGTATCCAAGACGACATTCGAAGATTCTCTAGAGTTTTCGTGCAAAAACGATGGCATTAATGGAGTCTGTTATATAGTACTCTAGCTGCCGCTCGCGGCATCACTCGCGTCGTAAAAGGAAAGGTTAGGACATATTTTTCAATCTTGACGACTGATGTGGCGCGGCGGGTGAAGGTCCGCCTGCGACGCAGAGGTTGCGGGTTTGATTCTCGCCTCGGAACTTTGTACAATCTACAAATATTTGTTCCGGGTGGTCTGGGTCTTTTCTATGTAAAAAATATTTGTCTATGTATTGTATTGTATTAATTCAATCTATCTCCTCGAGCATTGGTAATTGTACACCACATTTTATCGAAATCGGTTTAGCTGTTACCACAATATTGAGTAACATGTATCCAAATATCTAAACATTCAGATTTTAATAACGTGTGTGATACATTTCGCTGCCAATATTTCCTCAAGCATTGATAATTTAAGATGTACATAACTGAAAGTACGAGTTCTAATAGATGGAAGAGATTTATGCACACAAGAACAATAACAGAACAACATTATGTACTAATACGAGAGTGCAACAACACTCAGATACCACCATATAAAATAAACTTGAAAGTTCTGAGATAAATACAATTATTTTAACAAGAGTTTGATAAATTTTAGACAATATCCGAACTTATTTGGAGCCCTTGTAAGACTGATTTTCTAAACAATTTTTTTTTTAAACTCTTGGCAATAACTACACATTAGTTAGTACATAATACATAATAGTCGTATAGAAAACGCTTATTATAACTTAGTAATATTACACACAAAAAATGATCCGTTGGCACAACATTTAATTCAATAAAGCAGTTGCAACGGATCAATGTTCCACTGGGTTTTTTTACATAGTCGGATGCAGCCGCATACTGATCATATGATCCGTTGGGAATAAAATTGTCCTTCAGCAACTTACTCAATCAGTACGAACCTATAGTAATATATCGGTAAACACTAAACTCTATAACGAATAAAAGTTGCAAAAAACGAAGCTAAAACTTTTCCAATACTAATAAAAGTTGAGCTGGCAAACGAGCTTACGGAGCGATGCGGCTGTTGTTTGTATTAAGACTAAAGTCCAGTGTCTCTATACTCTATACAGAGGCCTTCGAGCGGCCTATAAACTCGAGTTTGCCACTGACTTATACAAGTTGGCTTACTAGACGCGCTACTTTTTCTTCATTCATACATTTATCTTTATTTCAGCAAGTGATCACGCCTAGAAGTTACAGTGACAACCAACTAACTTTTAAAATTCTGCGTGGCTCTGCACTGCGCTCTTCAGCCCGAGACTTAAGTCAAAGTCAAAGTCAAAAATGATTTATTTCAATAAAATCACAAGGATCATTTTGAAACGTTTTAAAGCTAGGTGAATTTACGCCAGTTCCATGCGCCCCAGCCTAGAAGAATCTGGCAACAAACTCGGCTGGGTTCCTAGCTTTTTTTTGATCCCTCTTCATCATAAAGCTTCAGTGTGGTGCCAATCGAAATAGGTGAGGCTCATGCCTCACCTACACTAGTAATTTCACTTGCTGCAATGCCCTCCAAACCTAAACACAGTAATGCTTGCACACTGCTGCTTGGCGGCAGAATAGCACTGCGGTTTTGGAATCAAAAATTGCGCTCGTTCGGGATCCCGATAATCTTTAGTGTATTTTAAAAATTATATTAGCAAAACCTTACAAAAAAAAAACCAAGTTTTTTTTATTATTTATTTATTACACAGCGCCATCTAGCTCCAAACTCAGTAAAGCTTGTACTATGGGAACCAGATGATTGATTTAATAAACAATATTTTTGTTAATACCAACTTATTATAATACATAGAAACACCCAGACCCGAAACAAATATTTGCAGATCATGCTAAGATTTGTCCCGCAGCGGGGATCGAACCCGCAACCGCTTTTCAAGTGGGCAATTACTCACTGCACCACCGATATCAGTAAAGCTAACATAATTTCATAGCATTGTTACATTTTCCAAAGCCGATGGTTTATGCCAACAGTTTTAAACCAATAATAAGCTAAAAATCCCACGTACTTACCTCCCACGCCATTCTATCACGTACTTACCTCCCATTTCCAAATAGAAGCTTCCAATCTCGGTTATGGACCCAGATCCAATGATTAAGAGGATTTGTGAGTCATAATGACAGTTCTTCGACAATTTGATTTGGCCAATTTGCTGCCTACATCATTTGCATTTCTGTGCGACTAATCAAAATTGATAAATTGATACGGTCCGCGGTATTATCGGAACGGGTCGCATAGTGGCTTTGTGATTAATGGTAGTACAATTGATGTTTAATTGAGCCAAAATTATATCACTTTCAAAATAGTAGAGTTATTAGACCGTTGACTGATTCCTCAACAGTGCAAAGCTGTCAAACAAACATTTTTTTCCGATGAAATAAAAATTAAAAAAAAAAAAAAAAAAAAACTGATACTTTAGTTAGTTGGTCATAAAATTGGTGGATCAATGCAAAATGCGGGTTCGATTCCCACCCGAGTGTTTTCCCTGCTTACTTTTTTTTCCTGATTACAGACAAGCCAACCGCATCTCGCCTTAGTACGGACACATATAAAGACGCAGCGAGAACCACGTTGTGCAAATCGCACTCATTCTGCCTGAGGAAAGAAGAAGTAGAGGCCGCCCGCCCTTCAGCTGGTGGTCTAAATGAAAAGACCTCACGAAAGCCCATTTGCCCGAACCGACAACCCAAGACAGACAGACTTGGCGCAAGATTGTGAGGAGGCCGACCCCAAATAATGGGATAAGGGATGGACAAAGAAGAGCTCTAGGAGCTGAATTTAAACTTGCCTAAGCTTGTGAAACTTACTAAATTATTCGTAACCGAACACATAGTGTAAATTTAAGAGTATTAGACTTCTTTATAAAAGAGTTCGCCCGGGGAAGAACTACCACCACACCTATTTCTCCAAGGAGTAGGTAATGCTCGCATTGCTATGTTCCGGTTCAAAGAGTATGGTTTCCGTTGAAATTACAAGCACATGAGACTTTAAATCTACGTATCAGAATAACAACGTACAAGTGGTATCTCTGATGTTACAAGCTAGGCTACGGTAACCGCTTACTATCAAGTGGGCCGTACGCTTGGTTACCATATTATTGGTATAAAAAAAACAAGGTCAAAGGGTTTTGAGTTAAAGCGATTAAAATCGCTCTCTGCGAGTGAATAAATTACATTCATCGGGCCAAGACGATATCTCGCGTTAATTATTTATAGCGCGTTGCACCCGGGGCGGCTCGTATTTCACCTGCAGAGAATGGAAAATTATACCGGGCTTATTAATTCCTGAGTTGAATATGGTTGTACGAAGATGATCTTTGGCATTATTAAAATTTTTAAGTGTACCTTATTTAGCTGCAATCGGACTTGTGATATCTTTTTCTTTAGATAAATTGTTGTTTGTCAGTCTCGCTACAACTTGAAAATGGTTTGTGTGAGTCCAGAGACAGTTATACGGTGAGAAAAATAACGGAGTGAAGCCGCGTGAGTCAGCTAGTTAATAATAATAATAAAAGTTTATTAGGCGGGCCCTACACCTACAATAAGTTTGGACAATATTTTTATTGCGCAATATGATTGAATTGGCCTTCTCACTCAAACGATCAATTATTATTCTGACGCAATCATTGACGACTCATATGCGTCAATTTTTTCGCGTGAGCGGGAGCAAACGGAACTGTTCCAAGATGTCAGACCAAGATTTGGCTGCAGCTATAGTGTTGCTACTTGTGGCTTAAAATAAAATGAAAAAACGTCGTCGTCCTGGGTTCGAACTCGGTGGTGCACCAATGATGGGTATATTTATAAAAATATGTGCGCTATCCCAATGCTCTCATACAGTGAAGAAAAACATCGTGAAGAAACCGGCATATCCAAGAACTAAAAATTTTAAAGACATGTACCACCCACCACTTCGCATTTGTTTCGTGTGGTGGATCCAATCACTCTTCCAGTGTCAGTGGGAAGGTTGCCATAATGAGAAAATATTTATAAAAACAATAGCAATAAACATCAGTCTATCACCCTATAAATTACCCCAACAGTGAGAACAATGCATTACGCGTCGGAACATCGATTGCACTCAGAAGCAGTTGTTGAAGTCTCGAACGTACGTAAGGAAATCTCGCAAAATAATGGATAGCTATCTATACTTTTGTAACTTAGCAGTTTTGAAAAAAGTCTAAGCTTCGAGCTTCTTTAGGAACACTGGTATCCATAGTTTGACTTTACTTTCTTTCTTAACTTACGCTCAAATACCGAAACGCTACTCAACTAATTGAATCTTGAGTAATGACTTTTATGATGTTTTTACACACGTTTTTGAAACTAACGACCTCAATACGATCTTAAATGTTAAAGTTGCGTTCGAGTATTCGGGCGTTAGTGTCAGATTCCAACAGATTTTACCGAAACTTGTCTGAAGGAAAAAAAAAAAAACTTTATTGTTATTATTAATTGCTTATATAATGCTGATAATAATGATAATACGAAAAAACTGCTCAAACCCAATTTGCAAAAACCCTTTTGGTCATTAAGTAGATTTAATTCCTGTAGATTAAAGGTTGTGTTTGAGTTATTTCTAGGAAGAATTCACAGGATTGTAAATTAAAGGAACAGCTTATGGAAAAAACGACCTTATATACCAAAGTAACGTCACGAGTCTGGTTACCAGTGTAAAACATTGTGTAACGATCGATGCTTCGGCATTATAAATGGAGTCCGTAGATAACTTGCGATGTGAGTAGATATCATTGTTGGAGCAAAAAGAAGGGAATGTTGCATTGTTTAGGGGAATAATGGTATTCCTTGGGCTTTGATTCTTCTCTTCTATTTTTAATGTCTTTCATTCGCAGCCTTATCTTTCCTATTGTTGTGGCAGACGAGAAAGCATTTACTTGATCCCCCTGCTGAAAGGCTTGATCGTAAATACTCATAAAAAGACCTTGTTATTTAGACGATGTTTTGCGTATATACAAAAACAATTACAAACATAACCGTGTTGCAACTCTACCTGCTTTAATTTGCACTGTGCGAAAGTAAGGTCTTCCACAAAAAATAATAATGCAATAATGTTATAAACTAGCTGTTGCGACTTTGTTCGCGTAGAACTCGGGAACCGTTCTTTATAAATAGTTTGTCATACTCCCTGTGTTTTAATTTTCAGTCAAGTCGGTTGACTCTCGTCGAGTTATAGAGGTACAGTATAGAAATATGATAAAAAAATTAAGCTAAGGTTTGAGTTCCAGTTACCGTAGAGACTTCTTCAATGAGTTCGTCTCTTCTAATAGAAAAATAGACATAATCGAATAATAAAATAATAATTTAAGAGTAGTAGAGTTCTCTCCGGGGAAGAACTACCACCATGCCTATTTCTGCCGCCAAGCAGTAATACTCGCATTCCTGTGTTCCGGTGTGAAGGGTATGGTTTCCGGTGAAATTAGGCAACCCGCGAGTGATACCTCTGGTATTGCAAGCGTCCATAGGCTGCGGTAACCGCTTACTATCTTGTGGGCCGTACGCATGCTTCTTTAGTTGTATATAAAAAAAAAAAAATGTATGATAGCAACAAACCTGCGTTTGCTGCGTGGAAGTTTTTTGTTTGAAGAATTGTAAGTGGGGGAATGTTTTCCACATATATTATTGAATTAGACAGCCACTAGAGTCTAGTTCGTACAGGAAGAAATAATAATAATAATAATAAATATCTTTATTTTGGAACAGAATACTTAATTAGCACGATAACAATAGTGTGAGAACCGATGACGTCTGTGGAAGTGTAAAACTGTGTCACAGACATCAACGCCCTAAAAATAATAAAGGTTGTAGGTATTTTAAGCGATGCCGGTTTGAAAATTTTTCCTGTTTCCAAGCCCTGCACTAGACAGTAGTAAATAGATGGGAAAGTTACAATGCCAGGCTTTGATAAAAACCTTAACTTCTGAAGTTTTACTCCACATCCCCTTTTTTTTTTATACAACTGAAGTGGCAACCAAGCGTACAGCCCACAAGATGGTAAGCGGTTACCGCAGCCTATGGACGCTTGCAATACCAGAGTTATCACTCGCGGGTTGCCACCTTGAGGCTATAAAGCCTCATGAGCCAGTAATTTCACCGGAAACCATACCCTTCACACCGGAACACAGAAACGCGAGCATTACTGCTTGGCGGCAGAAATAGGTATGGTGGTAGTCCTTCTCCGGACGAGAACCAGAGAATTATATATCACA
The DNA here is from genome assembly GCA_951394395.1 of Colostygia pectinataria. NCBI lineage: Eukaryota > Metazoa > Arthropoda > Insecta > Lepidoptera > Geometridae > Colostygia > Colostygia pectinataria. The sequence continues at coordinate 4,396,075 of OX596368.1, read as the reverse complement.
GAGAACTCTACTACTCGTAAAACTCCCCTCCACATAAGTTCCTCAAACACAGCTAAAACTTGTTATAATTTGAAGCGTCTGGATGGAACTTTAGGTTCTACTTCCGGCTCTATATGAAGCCATGTTGTTAATCGATCAGAGGCAAAGTTAATCGCGGCACTTGCGTTAAGCGCATAGCTGTGAACTACTCTTTAGAGTATTTGGCTGGTTATGAACTCTCCCGATTTATATTTCTACTTCCTTATTTTAAAAATAATCATTTTTAAACTCTTTTTGTCATTTAAACCGTCACTGGACTCCTACAATTGTTTCAATACTAAAATTAGCCAATTAGGTGGTCGTTCTCGAGTTTTAGCAAGACTACCGCAGCAATTCATTTTTATATAGATATAGGAGATAAAATCGATATAGTTTATGGCTTGCACACCCATATAACACAAATCAAATCACAAAAACATAGCAATCCTATAATTAGGTAAACCTCATACCATAGGTACCTACTCGTATTTATTAGACTACTATTTATACAGGTCCCGTGGAATCATAACCGTAGTCAGGACTAGTTAGAAATATTTCAATTACATTCCATGTTTATTTTCTAAATAACCTTTACACCTTATACAGGCAAATAAAATTAAATGCATGTTTAGTACAACGAAATTGAAAACGAATTATCAAAATGCAGTGGTTATTGCGCTCGAGTGTTGACTTGGAAATTATAATCGAATCAAAACTGATTTTGTTTATTCGATCGCGTTTGTTTTAATAATTTGAACTGTAATAGAAATGAAATTGCCTAATAAAATCAACAAAGCCGAAATTGCTTTATAAATTAATAATAAAATAATGATTATTTTAAACAAACAATGTATACGTCTATTTCTAGAGTAACTCCAAACAATTACACTTATACTAGGTACCTATAATAATAATAGCCACTTATTACAGACACAATAATTGTATTCATTCAATTCAATCATTAATATTCTATATAATTCGCTTTTATAATAAATATTATAATAGCGATTATGCAAATAATATTAAAATTTCATTAAGCATTATAAACTAATTATGTTTTTATATAAAACCATCTAACTCATAGAATAGAGGTTTAATTTGATGTGATTTCTGTAAAGTACTAATTGCGAAACCTTTTTTTGTCGTTTCGCTAAACGAACATCAGAACTTTTTGTAAGTATTTTACTAAAAGTGAAAGTTTTTCATGAAACGTGTCATCACGCGAAGAAAAACATTTCCATGCTTTTACGGCGACATCTAGTAATGACTCGGCGACAACAACAGCCAATGATTAATGGTTTGTTTATGCAAACAGTACTGCTTGTGTCCGACTGATATGACTTCTACCATTGTGTTGTATCATTGTCATATAAATGTAGTACTAACAACCGGTATAATTTAACCCATGTTTTAGTGACATGTAGTTTATTATGATAAGTAGGTAAGTAAATAAATAAATACAGGCGGACATTTTTACACAGCGCCATCTAGCTTCAAACTAAGCAAGCTTGAACTATGGGAACAGATAACTGATAAATATACAATTATCTATACCTACCTACTAATAAGAGAGAAGATTTGTATTTTGTATATTTGTTTGTTACGAATAAACTCAAAAACTACTGGTATGATTTCAAAAAATATTTCTACATTAGAATGCTACATTATCCCAGAGTAAAATAGGCTATAATTATTACTGGCGACTAGCCACGGCTGCACACGGGTGCTTAAGTTTTCATTGCACCCGTGCGAAGCTGGGGCAGATCAGCTAGTACTTTATAATTTTATTGTAAGTAGTTGTTAGTTACATACATAAAAACCACCCAGACCAGCACCCCTAGCATGGTGATTTCATCTCTACTCTACAGTATTCAACACAGTTTCTTGTCTCCTGGATTTTTTCTTTCGCGCGAGCATATCGTTACGGAAGACAAGCCCTAGAAGAAACTTTTCTACGTAGACAAGTTTCTACGTAGACAAGCTCTTCTACGTAGCACAGCACAGCACAGCACCAAACAAATACCACACTTTATATTTATATGCATTTAAAAATTGAAAAATTATTTCAATTTTATTATTTTCAGATATGCAAACCTCTTATCACTGGACTGAACCCACACTATTTCGCTGACTTGTTAACCATTACGCTGATGAGGTCGTAACCCATCTGGTGATTAATAGCTGTGAATATGCAAACCATGTTTGAATGTTTCAGTGGCTATGTCAGTTGCATAAGCTATTGTGTTTACATTGTATTGTGTATTGTCATATTAATCTTGGAACTTGAGAGATCTTGCTCCTAAAAAGTCTAGTTTTTCGGTGACGGACCGGAAAGTGCGTCTACGTAACCAAGATGCGTAACCAGCTACGTAGAAGGGTTTTTTGTTGTACCAGGTTACATAATGGCAAAACGCTGTAACCAAAAAAATGCAAGTTTTTTGATGACGGATTGGAAATGCTGTGCTAAAAAAACATAAGAATTTTAGTTCTCCAGTAGTAAGATTACAAATACAATACAAATACCTTTGAACAAATACAAATATTTTTATTTCAAACAGAAAGTTTTGTGACAAAATGTCAAGCCACCCGAAGGTCTTTGCTATGTCAAAATATTTATATTCGTCATTTTTGTAGAATCGTTGATCCCAACATTATAGAGCTCCTACAGTGACATTTGTCTTTTCCAACTTTCAAGTACTCGTACTTATTTCATTGAAGTTAAGTAAGCCGAACTAACTACTAACAATTGAATTCTATATTTGGCTCTACCATTACTGATCGTATACTTAAATAAACAGAATTGGTAGCTCGTTCCTACTCTTTTATATCTGAAGAGAAATAAGGTATATTATTGCTTTAAGTCAGGGTGCCTTCACGTAATAAGGTGTCAGAAAAGTTGCTACTTTTATCAATTTATTCAGTTCGTAGCAATTACACTCTATTGCAGTTGGAAGTTTTTATTTCTTTTGCCACTGAGTGTAATAGGCGAAGCAAGTAACTGAGTTAAGAAGTTAAACCTCCCCACGTTTTTTATTGCAATACTGTAATGCATGAACGTAATAACGTAATATAATTGTTCACTTTAACTTTACCAGGTGTAAGTGACCAAGAGCGTGCTGAACCACGCAAAGTAATTGCGCAGTTTTTTAACACTATGTATCATGTTTATTTATTAACATAATATTTTACCATAATTTGTGAGTTTCGGGAATCAATATAACTCGCAAATCATGGCAAATATCCCGTTTTTAGTAAAAATTATTTCGCAGTTTTATTTTTATCAGTAGCGGTAAAGTAAAGTAAAGCAAATCATGCACTGATGTTCTAGTAGTGCCGTCTTCCAATCTTAAGGTTGTGACCAAATAAGTATTTTTTGATTAATAAAAGATGTGCGCAATGCCAGTGTTTTCATACGGTGAAGGATATCATCGTGAAGAAACCAGCATGTTCAAAAACGAAAAACTCGGAATACACATGTCATCCACCAATCCCCATTAGGTCCGCGTGGTAGATTATGATTCAATCACTCTGGCTCAAGACTAAGGCCAGTATCCCAGCAGTGGGAATATTAGAATGATGTCATGATTCAAAGTAGCTGTAGCAAGCTATGTTTAATAATATGTTTTTCCTACAGATCTAAATCAGTCCAATGTAACGCGAAAAACATGAAATATGATAATAACATTACGTAGATGCCAATTTTAACGCGACCCGAAATACAGGCATGTTTGCAGCGCTAATGGCTATACGGAAGGTACAGTACACGCCATTTAAACTCGCACAATGGAACGATGGTGTCTTTGGAGGTGATTCTGATGTGTGGTGATTTGGATTGAAAGTGGTAACCAAGCGTACGACCTACTTGATGGTCAGCGGTTACCGTAGCCTATGTACGCATGCAACATCATAGATATCACTTGCGTGTTACTACCCTAAGACCTTAGATGATAAGTCTCATGTGCCTGTAATTTCACCGGAACCCATACCCTTCGAACCGGAACACAGCAATGCGAGCATTACTGCTTGGCGGCAGAAATAGGTATGGTGGTAGTCCTTCCCCGGACGAGCTCTATCACAAAGAACTCTACTACTCTTTTTTTTTGGTTTGCCATTTTCACTATCACTTATACTAAAGTGATAGTTAACTTTATTATATTACCTATGTTTTATAGAGAGCATAGAGATAGCTATGTAGGTATTTACTTACTTAGCTACGTCGACGTCATGCTGCTCTAGACGTGCCGCATACTATATTTCAATGACGCCCATCATCCATCAGCCGTGACAAATTGTCAGCGAAATATTTTCACTGCCCTAATGTCATTATTCGCGGTTCACACGTCAAAGGTATGCTGTAATTGTGGAGTATGATACCGTTACCTATGCTGTGTGTTTTGAGATATAGCGGGGAGCGATTTAAAGCGAAATCATTATTTGCTGTTCACGTCAATATGTGTATATGTGTTAAGTCAAAGGTGCTCTACGTGATCGGTTACCTGCGACTGTTTCGATCGTAGTATCCAACGGGAAGGGCTCTTATTCTATCAAGCAACAATCTTACATGATTGCGGCGGAAAATCTACTATTAGGACAAATTTTTGCATGATCTATAAATACTTTTAATGGGTCTGGAATCTGGATATTTATATGTACTAAGTACCTATGTATTTACAAAATGTATATGTTTATGTGTATTCTATCAATTATCTAGTTTCCATAACAAGCTTAGTTTAGTGTTGGGCTAGATAGCGCTGTGTCTAAAATGTAATGTAAAAATGTCCGCCAGTATTTATTATTTATTTATTACTGGCTGTTGCCGGCGACTTCTTTTCGCGTGGAACTTGGGAACCGCACTTCACTTTTTCAGGTTAAAAAGTATATTTCCGGTCATCATCTATAATATGTATTAAATTTCAGCCAAATCGGTTCAGTGGTTGTCGAGTTATAGAGGAACAAACACACATCCAAACATTAGAATTTATTAGGTTGGGGAAAAAGTCTTTTCGCATTATATTATAATAATAATACTAGTGTGACTAGTGTGATTAGTGTTATTAGAGTGATTAATGTGATCAGTGTGATTAAGTGTGTGATAATGAGTGTGATTAGTGTGATAGTAATAATAATAATATTTTGTAATGTAATGTAATTATGTACATATTTTATTTTGTTTAATAAAGATATAATAATAATATGACACTAATAATAAACATTGCATGAGTAAGACTTTTAATCGCTAGAACAAGGGGCACTATCATTCGCAGAATCCGCAGTTCATATTTAAAATGTGCTGTTTGGACGCGTTCACAAAGCCAATGTTTGTTAGCGCACTCTTTGTGCAATTAGCAAAACATTTCAACTGTTCCGAAGCCGGACTGTCATCACGCCTCACGGCTCTACGTTGACGTGCAAATGTAAACTACATTTATTATTAACTAGCAACCCGCCCCGGTTTCGCATCGCTTAAATTATAAGTATAAATTTTCTTTGAATCACTCTATTGATGAAAACTGCATTCAAGTTTAAAAATAAGGTGCTGGCAACACGGAGAAAATGTAAGACAAGGCAGCGTTACAGGCAAGGCGCAATCATTTTAACGGTTCACTAAGTAAGTACAGTCTTTCCTTGTCATTCTTATGTCAGTTAACAAAAATTTTTTAGTAAGTTTGGTTTAGGTTTTGACACCATGTTAGCAGTTGCGGGGCTTATTCATAAATGTACTTTATGTCTCTGTTAAATAACGGGTCTTTCTTCATTGACAGGAATGACAAAGGAAAACAATGCTTAGCAAGCCGCTGAAAAGACGGTTTTTTTATGAATAGCGGCATTAGTTTCTATAACAACGTGTCAAATACCACTGCAAACAAAGCGTGCCTTGTAACAAAGTAAATATCCATGTTAACACGCCGCAAAATGTGATTATAAAGCTTTCCATTTATAACAGGGAAAATAAACTAGTTTTTAATTTAATTCACCGTCAAGTGACTGGCTCGCAAGTGAAAAAAGTGAGTTGCAACCACAGGGTTTTTGTTAAAACAACGAGTATTCTAACTTAATTAACTTCTGCTAGCTAAAGCGAGGGATTCTTTAAAACCTTCACTTCTTGTAGAGAACACGCTTTTTAATTGTTATCCGCAAATGGATTAAAAAATGCAGTGCCGGTAGCGATGCTTCGGAAAAAATCTGTCTTTTATCATTTACAGTAAGCGAACTAGAAAATATATAATTGGAGCCTGAGGGTTCTTGAAAGCAGTAGACGACGCCGTAGTTTAACTTATGGTTAATTGAAAATACATAAAAAAATCTACTTTGTTGCACATAAAACAAATGCAAAGGCGAACTTAAAGCTAAAGAGCATTCTCTTCCAGATACGAAATACGTTTAAGTAAATTCAAATAAAGTTCAAATATTTAACTTTAAGAGAAACAGACTGGCACGAGCCGCGATCCTTGTCGAAGCCATTGGCAAATACATTATCAGCTCAAACTCAAAATAAAAATACGCGATGTTCCCGTTTTTCATGTCAAATATCGGAAATGCATAGAGCAAACCACTCTACTAACGTACCAATCGTTGCATTGATTAAAATGGTTTGTCGATGGCAGAATTGGCAGGGTGGTGTGCCAATAGAGGCTTCTGCATTCGTAGAAGACTACTGAAGACTACTAGTTCTACTCTACTCTAGTCAACTAATTAATGATTAGCTACTCAAAGATTTCAAACTTTCAAAGTAAATAAAAAATTTTTCTATAAATGTAACTGTAACTAAAATGACAGTTAATTGTTTATTGGAATACCTCTGGTATTATCTGGGGACACGGTAGTGCCTCTGCCAAGACAAGCCAAGCGAAGCGCAAGGGCACTACCAACCTTTTCTCAAAGAGCTTCGTTGTTTTTTAAAACCCTCATATAAGGTTTGGATTATACCAGATATATTTGTGTTTTACTTAATTTATTTAATTTTCTTAAATCCTAGATTATTATTTATTTTGGAACCCTGTAAACTTAAAGTAGGAGGAGGGCGTTGATATTTGTGACACAGTGTTTCACTCCTGCGGATCGTTTTCATTATATTTTAGTGTCTTATGTTATTTTTCGAATACAGATTTGTATTTGTATATTATTAACTAAACAATATCTCAAGCAACGACAATTCCGAATTATAAAAAATTTGATAGATTTTTTCTATATCGGAAAGTCAAAGCTGCTTCACCACAATTTTATCTTTATGTCTCCATCGCTGAACTTTCTAAACCAAGAAAGTAGATACCTTTACAATATTTTTCGCGTATATTTGAACGGCAACTCATAAAACTTGACTTAGACTACTTAGCCACTCCACGGATATTGCTGGCGATATTAAATCCAGCATGCACCCCAGTATTTGGAGACCACTTCAAGTCACACGTATGGGACCTTGGCGGAATTGAATGTTGGCTGGAGGATTTTATTTTGGAAAGTGTTTATTTTTGAGAATCGATACTGTTGCAATTGGTTCAGTGGTAGCTCATGTATTAATTCAAAACATATGCTATCTTTATAGTAAATTTCACCTTAATCCATGTAGAAGTTTAGGCGTCGAGTAGTAACATAAACACACATACATAAACACTCGTTTCTATAATATTTATTTATTTATTTATTTAATTCTTTATTGCACAGAAAATACAGTACAAAAGGTGGGCTTAATGCTAACAGCATTTTCTGCCTGCCAACCTCAAAGGTAGGTAGAGAAAAAAGGCGTGCTTTACTTAATTATTACCTAGGTACCATTGAATATAACTAACTTAGGAGAAGAACAAACTAACAAACTTAACCTAAAACAAACTCTTATTAAAAAATATTATACATAAATAAAATGTACTTACATATCTATATACCTGACCATATATATTTTAATATATTTAGAAATACTTAAAAGCTACATACATAATACAACGATACATATAAAATACATATTTTATAATACATATACTTCAAGGATATAATAAACTAAAATTTATAATGGTATTGAGCTCTAACGGTTATTGGTATTAGCATTTCAGTCTATTAATCTAAACTAATATCAGTTTATTCATTCAAAAAACGGATGTTTTCACGTACCGGTGTATCGGTTTTAAACACCCGTTTTTAAAATGAGTGATATAGTTCACAACTCTTTTATTAGTAAAAAATAAGTTTATTCAAAAAAAAAGAGTTTATAGGCCTACCTAGACAAGTTACCGTCTAGGTACACGGTATTTATTCTCTTTTCTGCAAAGTAGGCCGAAAGATTCTGAATGATTCCTTTACGCTCACTAGCTTCAGTTTAAAACACTAGTGATAACATTGAACAAAGACTTGCCCCAGCAATATAAACTATTGTAATGCGAAACCTTATCTTTCATAGTAAAACAATGTTAAATGCAAAACTAATCACGCTAAGTGCTAAGGTGTTAAAACAAAAAAAAACTCAACATTGGTACTCAACACACGTGCACAGAATTCATAGATCAAGCAGTAGAGTTACTACGAACAAACCAAATTAAAATCTATAGGCCAACCATGAAACATAAGTTCCGCAGTTTCGGTAACACCAAACCTGGAAGAAATATTTGCAGATCATGCAAACATTTGTCCCGGCAGTGAGGATTGAACCCGCAACCTCTCGTTTCTCAACCGGCATTGGCCCACCATACCACTAAAGTCATTTAGAAAGAAAAAAGTAAGATTTTACTACATCTGTTTAAGCGGGTTAAAGCGTTTGTTTAATGCACCATTGATGGTACAGTAAGTAGTTTTTTTATACCAAATTGGCAACCAAGTGTACGGCCCAATTGATAGTAAGCGGTTACCGCAGCCTATGAACGAAGAATGAAGCTTGCATTTTTAGAGATATAACTTGCGTATCCTGAGACGTTAGATCGAAAGTCTGTAATTTCACCGGAAACTATATTATTATACCCAACAACTAAAACACAGCAATGCGAGCAACATGTTGGCTGCAGAAATAGGTATGTAGTACTTTTGTTTACGTGTATTTGTTTAATGGCGATGTAATGGTGGAACGTTGGATGGTTGTTGGTGGCAACTCGGTCATTGCCAGTCGCCTGCGGTAAGACACCTGCCTTAGGCAGCGTTTCCACCAGAGATGAGCGAGGATGTGTAGCGAAGGATATGTTTGTTAGGAACCAATAGAATCACTTCATTTACCTAACCTCGCTCTGAAAGCTTTAATGAAGTGATTCTATTGGTTCCTAACAAACATATCCCTCGCTACACATCCTCGCACATCTCTAGTGGAAATGCAGCCTTGGTGTAGTGTATTTACTGCTTTATGTATGACACTGTTCTACCTGTCACGTGACGTATTACCAACTGTGTCGCATGAATAATTTAACCATTACTAACATTTCCAATTTCCTGAAAAGGGAAATGATGTTGTTTTTGGATTATTTGGATTATAACAGATCGATAGGGCCATGATGAATAGTTTTTACTCAGGTAACCAATGTGTTGACGTTACTTTAAGCCTGCGGTTACGTTTGCACCATTGAATTGTCCCATGTTTTGTTATTTTTGAATAGCTGATTGAAATTAATCAAAAAGCTACTTAGAAGCCGTGTCTAGCTTGCGACTAGGCTAGCCTCTAGTCATTGTCGCGAGGCACGTGTATTCCTTAGATAGCCATTAAATTTGTCCTCTACCGTGACACGAGTGTCGTCGAGTGCGCTAAAGTTGCGTAAAAAGATGTTGTTATTTCGGGAAACGACATTCCCGGGTTTGTCTGAGTACTCACATTCGTTATAAGTTAATACCTTAACTACATAGTGTATATCCTAGACGTAGGAAAAAAGTACTAGTCCAATTTCAATAAAATTGAAATGAAAACACCTCTGAAGTATTACATGTTAAACAATTTACGAGTTATCAAAATCAATTCTTAATTGGCAAAGAAATCGCGTAACAAACATACAAAAAAAACAAATAAAAACATACAGTAAAATTGATAACCTCCTCCTTTTTGGAAGTCCGTTTAAAAAAATACTTAATTCTATTTAATAAATCAGTTTATTCACAAAGCTTTTCTCAAAGTACTCTCATTAAAATAAAAACTACAAACACGCGTGTGCAGTTAAACTACCATTTGAGCAGAAAAGCAAAACAAATAGACGGTTTCGACTCACTGGCGGAGCGAAAAACTCTCGACCAACTATTCACCACTTAACAAAACACGGTAATATATCGCAAAGTTAACCATTTGTTACTGCTTCATATTTCGCTGTTGAATTTCATTAAAACTTTACGGTTGAAATGTGATTGTACGCTTTACAATGAGCTGCGTTTCACTAAATAAAATAATAATGCTGGACAATCCACACAGCATCATCTAGCCCAAGCTAAGCAGAGCTTGTGTTATGGATACTAAATGACTGATATAACTAATACAATAAAATACATCGTTTGTAACGGTCAACTGTTAGATGGCTCAACTGTTTCATATGTATTTTGTATATTTTGTAACGTAATGTAATTATGTAAATAATTTTTATTTTGTTAATAAATTGCTTGTTAATTTAAAAATTAAAAATACATAGTACATATTTTTTATTATACATAGAAATAACCCGCAACCTCCTGCGTCGCAGGCAGACCTTCGCCGGCCGCGCCACATCGGTCTTCTATATCGTCAGTATTCGGGCGAAATAATGCATGTTTTGTAGATAAGGTTTATGTAGCGCGTAGTCCTTAGCATCGTGCTACGTCGTAGACAAGGTCTACCATGTTTTTCAAAACTACGGACGCAGAATACGCACTTTGATTTGAATTATCTCTAAATTTTCTGTATTCCTGTATATAAAAAAAAAATCTTGTGCGTTAGTCTCGCTAAAACTCGAGAACGGTTGTACCGATTTGGCTAATTTTGGTCTTGAAATATTTCTAGGAGTTCAGAGAAAATATGGAAAAATAACGGGAATGAAATGGCGCGGATCAGCTAAGAGTTAGAGATAAAAAAAATATGAGCACAGTTTTTTTGTAATGCCATATAATCGTCCACTGCGTCACCAATCTTTGGTCTGTGAAAAATACCTAACCTAATACTCCACGAGCATTAAGATTAGTTGTCTTTGATGACTTTCATAAACACGTTTAAGTTTGACTACTAACAAACTGAGCTCCTTATCCATAATCATACCAAAAGCCTCTTAGATCTGTCGTTAAAACCTGTCGCCATCTTTATTAATTGACATCATAATAGCAAGGGTCTACACTTCATCAAGACCCTAAATTGGCAATTTTATGGATGAGCAGGTCAAACTTTATATAAAAACAGGCTTGGAGAAGCCACGCCTAAGTTTCACTTTACTTTACAGTTTCATATTTTGTTGTTAATAAATTTCATTAAAACTTGCCACCCGAGTTGCTGACGCTTCTTCGAGTTAATTAAAAACTGATGCAGGGGGCTAATTGTGCATACGTGTTACACACACTTGATGAGATAGAAGTAAAAAAGCTAGCTCACTCTCTAAAAACTAGTATTTTAAATTAAAATATTTATTCAGTAAAATCACAGGGATCACTTTGAAACGTTACGCCTTTCAAATGCGCCCATGCCAGCGTAGAACTAGCAACCACATTTCTTTAAGGGTTGAATTAAAAAAAAACGCTTCTTAGTACACCCCTACGCATCAAGACGGATATTACCTCAATATTTCTCTATGACCAGCGGTTTAGGCTGGGCGTTGCCTATCACTCAGTGAGTCAGGACAAAGATTCTAGAAATAATAGTATATTTTATTATTGTTATAGTAGCGCGCCTTCATCAGATTTTAATAAATAAAGTGGACTGAACCAGCTGTTAATTTATAATGACACAGATTACATAATATTTATTATGTAAGATGTGACCCGAGCGTGTAAACGTGTAGCGAGTGAAATTATAAAATAACACACGTCACTCCCTTTTACTATGACGGTATCAACACTAGACTAGACTGGACTAGAACACAAGACAGAGAATTATAACGAACCGGACGAACCTAGGCAAATTAAGCATGGTATAGTTAATTTTAATAAAACCTAGTTTTACTTATTTTGTCTTATTATAGAAAATCCAACTTTGTTGTATCAGAAGTCTTGTAATTAAAGTAAAACCAGACCAGATATCCAGAGAACCAGACGATAAACCTAGGTAGGTATATGAATTAATAATAATAATAATAAAAAGTTTTTGTTGACATCTTAATGTAATGTAACATAGTTATTATGTAATGTAATGTAACATATATAGGCTAGGCTGTAGTTAATCTGTGTTTGGGGAGCAACTGGCTTCTCCCACTTCAGTGGTCTAACCCAAGTATGTTGTAAATAAAATAAAACCCTCTAAAATTTGTTTCTTGCTTTTTAAATAGTACCTAATACTTTTATACAGTGTAAGATATTGCCTTCAAGCAGCACTTGAAGGCAATATCTTACACTGCGGTATCCACCAACTCCACCAAGAGGGACTCTAGCAAAGAGTCCAGGTGATCTGACAAAATTTGTTTAAAATTAAAGCTCCAGAGGCAACATACTCCAAGACTAAACCCATTAAAATGCGCGTCTCGCCCGTTTTCGCCGTTAATTCCGGTTATAATATGGTTAAACTTATTTCTTGAAACCATTGTTTTGGACCAGCTAAGCTATGCTTTTAATTATGTTTAAAATACACGCAGAGTCCGTCATCGAGGTGGTGATGAGAAGGTAAGACGGTTTATTTCGAGTTGAGTATACATAGTAGGTGGTAATAATATTAAAAATGTGTATATCTAGGCAATTGAGCAGATACGAGTACATGTAGATTATAAGTCTTCGAAAATGGTCGCCATTCAGCATTCACAACCTCTCGCTGGGGTCCTCAACTGGGCACTCGCCTACCGCCACATCGGATTATTCTTATCTGTCTCCCAGCTCTGTCTGCCTAGGGTGACAGTTTGTACAAAAAAGTTTGATCCTTCAACCTTTTTGCGATAGGGCAACAGTTTGCATTTTTATTTTCTATTAGTGGCTAGAAGACAGATAAATATTTATATAATTATTTATCTGCCCCCTCCGTTACTAAGGAGGTCGTTTTGTTTGACGTTTTCGGTGCTCTTGCGTAAGGAGACTGTCAGTATATAGAAACCAAATAACTCAGACGTCTTCCTGCGAAGTTAGAGAGGCGCGAAACATGACAGACGATTTGTAAGACGATTCCAAGTTTTTTAACTTTTATCCAGTGTGATTAGAGTGATTTAGAGTTCAAATTACAAGACTGTCATTTGGACATTTTTGGCACCTGCCGCCTATTCTCCTGTAACCTTGGAGATGTCTAAGGTTTGTATAGCGCTCCATAGTTTGTAGTAAACCGAACTGGCGTGGAATCAGGCGTTACGCTAAGCCTGGACCCCGATGAGCGTAAATTCACCTCTAAACCGTCAGAGCCGACCGACTCACACGTGTTTAGTGTTTGCGCGGCCGCGTGATTCGATTTACCGTACATTTAGGCCGCCGCAACCGCATTTGTGCATTGCTAACACATGGTCGGAGCTGTATTTATTTAATACGCGGAATGTCGGTGCTGGCCTGGCACGGTTCCAGCCTACATAAACCTGCTACCAACAACCAATCGCGCTGCCGTGTTTTCTTCCCAAAATACTTCCTAATATAGTAACTGGTGGTAGGACTCTTCAGCAAGAGTCCTTTTTCGTGCCACTAGTGCCAGGTATTTTGCCTCCAAGCACCAGTCTTAGCATTAGTTAAAAAAGCACAGTAGCAACTACTACTAAGTACTACTACTGTAAGTACTAGGAAAATGAGAACAAGTAACTGTCTCGAAGTGTTGAGCGCAATGACTGCATTGCGCTCATCACCTTGAGACACTAGTCAAACATAAGCATAAGTGCATATTTGAGCCTTTTGGAGTGGAGACCCTGGGTCCGTGGGGTACCGGGGCTCACCGCGTTTTCAAAATTCTTTCCGGGCGTCTGGTCGAAGCGACGCGTGATCCAAAGGCTGGGTCATATCTGGCTCAAGTAATCAGCATTGCCATTCAACGTGGCAATGCAGCCAGCATGTTGGGAACGCTTCCTACTGGTAGCGATTTGGATCAGTTGAGCTATCTATAGGTCGTTTGTAACGGTCTTAAGATGGCTCAACTGTTTCATATGTATTTTGTATATTTTGTAATGTAATGTAATGTAATTACGTACATATTTTATTTTGTTTAATACTTAGATATAGCATAAGTAATATTTAATATAAAAAAATTGTTGGCAATTTTGGAAGATTCCGTTGCGGCTTCCGTCCGGTACAGTCGGTAACAACCTGCTTTATACGCAAATGTACGTATACTACGAATCTCCCACACGCCACGCGATATCGTTGAAAATGTCATCGAGATTTACCAAAGCTAGCCGCGATAAAATTTATTTTTATAGGCGGTCGTGTTCATAAATGGAGGCATTTATTTACGTGACTGTGATTCAAATTATCCTATTTACTATTTTTATTATTTAATTCAAAAATAATGCACAGCCATTCGACTTGTAAAATTGTCTGAAAACAATACTTTCTCGAAGTCCTGAACTAAAATTATAATTGCTTTGTTTTCGCACGTAAAATTTACTGAACCTTTTTGTTTTACCTTAAAACCTGTATTTTGCTAGATTGCCACAATGTAATTTAATTTCCCTTGAACAACGAAAACAAGTTTATCCGCTTAAGTCTAACGCAAACATCGAAAACAGATCCTAGTTTGTCTGAAGTTTCTCGTAAAAACAGGACTTATCTATACCACCGATTTCTTTAAGTTGCTTGTACAGTCAGCAACAAAATGATACAGCAATCGCCAACAAGTCCGGTGGAGAAAATCCCGGATGTTTTCGCAATAAACTGTATTTACCAACTTCAAATTGCAGACTTATTATATAGTAAGTTTGGAACATAGAACTGATTTCGAAAAACTAAAATAATTTATGTGCACTGCTAGGTATATACCTCTTATTTTTTTAATATCGTCCTAATTAAGATAACATAAAGATTAACCTCGTTCATTAATTTCCTAAATCAAACCAAAGTTTTTTCATATTTTAATAAAAAAACCGAGACATCATAGGTGAGAAATGACTAGGTTCTCCAAATTATGCCAAGATATTATCAGATAGTTGAAGTTAAGTTTGCTGGTACAAGATAAAAAAAACACTTTTAGTAGCTTTTCAATGATGTTAGCCACATTTCACTTTATATTTTTATAAATTTTTAATAATCAGTGTTTATATCTAAAATTACTAACTAGACACAAGTAAGACATACAAACCGACACAAACCTTACCGACATTCCAAAAATTAACCCATTTCTGTTGCTGACTGTATGCGCTACGCATCAATCTGGAAAACTTTTCCAATATCAACTTAAATTTTGATTGAACGAGTTTCAGGGCCCTGTGAGACTCGCAACTTGCCGTGTAACCAAACATATACAACGGTGACGAAGATAATAATAAGAACTGTTTTTATTAAATTCAAGTTGTATATCTGAGTGGTACCATGGGCATAAGATAAGATCAGCGGCCCATAGCGACCAAGATCCCATCATCCAATATTAGTAAAAAAATGCAAGATTCGGTTTTTTATAATCGTGACTTCAAAAAATTCTCACCTCGACTGTATGTTATTTTAGTTTATTTTTTGTATGTTTGTTACGCGATTATTCCGCCAATTATGAATAGATTTTTATGTTTTTTTTTTGGTAGGTTGTTTTTTTAACGAAACAATAACAATAATTTTATCGAAACTGATTCAGCGCTTTTTACTGTATAACTACTGGCACGAAGATAGTTTGAAACCTGAGAAAGGTCATAAATTACTTTTAATGTATGTACTACGCAAGCAAAGCCAAGGCAGCAGCTAGTTTTATAAGTGTAACTTAGCCGTGTTTAGCCACTTCCTTTATGTAAACAAGTAATGAGACACGCGACGTGTGTGATTCATTATAAGTACATTGTCGCTGTATTTCTGCATTGTTAACAGCTTAATTAAATCTTTGAAATTAAGTAAGGTATGCCTAGACTGACCCTGTCCACAAAAGCTCGTAAAATAAGATGATTTACGAGCATAACCACTATATTTAAGATTATTTACTTAAATATAGTTCTGTGGCATAACTCTGGTGGTCTAGTGGTAGTGACCCCGCCTTTCGAAATTACGGTCGTGTGGTTTGGAATCCGGTCGTGCACTAAATGATTTTTCTGTTCGAAAAATTTATGTGCGCCATGTCAGTGTTCTTATACTGTGATGGAAAAGATCGTGAGGAAACAGGTATGTTCAAGAACTAAAAATTCGAAAGACATGTGCCATCCACCAATCCGCATTGGGTCCACGTGGTGGATTAAGACCCAATCACTCACGCTTAAGAGTAATACAGTGTCCCAGCAGTGGGAACAAGGAGGCTGTCATGATGCAATCCGTGTACATCCACTCGCTTTTAATCAAAACAGTTGATGGTTTATTCCCTTTACTAAAGAGACTTCTCAGAGGCCTAAGAAAGCAGTAACCTACATTTATAGTTACAGCTAGTGAAGCTGTCTCCCGCAACTTCGCTCGTATAGTCCAGTTACGAACTGACAGACAAGAGTTACTTTCGTATTTATATGGTTAAAGACAAGCGTTTGACCACAACCTCTCCTGATTGTAAGTGATGGTGTGGTCGATAATGGAGCACGCTTGTCTAGTCAGTCCAGTTTTGTCTATAATAATTTATTAAGTATGGATTTCTGCGCAGGTTTCGCTAGTAATCTGATAGCGCTAGAAACTTGTGCTAAGCTGATCCGAGCCGTGTTGAGTTGATGAATGAGTGACAACTCATGACCGGCAAGGAAGCGAGGCGGCTGAACCAAAATAGACCGACTAGTGCGGTCGGTGGCACAGTACATTACAAATAATACAGTAAAGGTAAAGAAAAGATTAAGGTGGAAATCGACCAAATAAAAATAAATAAATATAATAAAAATGTATTAGACATTTTTATCTTTAAATTAAACATCGTGAGGAAACCGGCATGTCCAAGAACTAAAAAATCGAAAGACATGTGCCATCCACCAATCCGCATTGGGTCCGCGTGGTGGATTAAGACCCAATCACTCTCGCCTGAGAGTAGGCCAGTGTCCCAGCAGTGGGAACATTAGAAGGCTGTCATGATGATGATGATCTTTAAATTAGAGTACGATGTATTTATAATAAATAAATTATTATGAACAATCTACACAACATTTAATTTTATTTGTAACATAAACTTAAACTAAGATACCATTTAACATTAACATAATTAGTAAGTTGAAGTGGCAATGGGCAGGCCATATAGTTCGCCGATACCGATAGAATAGAATAGGATAGAACCGATAACCACTATGAAATAAAGGTTCTCGAGTGGCGACCACGAACTGGAAAACGTGACGTTTCCATGACGTTTATGCGGTCGCAGGAAATTGGTAGCTTAAAATCGGTCGTCAAGGTGCTATTTAGTGGAAGCCTATGTCCAGCAGTGGACGTCTATCAGCTGATATGATGACCTAATTACTGAGGACTCCATTGCAGCTGAGTAGAGCATCATTATAAAACAAAAAGAATAAAAAATACAAAACCAATATAATTGTATCTTATCACCGCACGTGTATCGTCGATCGGAGGCATATTATATTATAATATACCATTCATTAATCAACATCGGGGGCTGACAAGAACGGGGTAGCGGTGAGTTACTTTCATATGAGTTATGAAATGAAGATGTAAAACTTATAATAGCTATAAAAACTTAAAAAACAAAACACGGTGCATACTTTTTTATAGTCTTTGAGCAATCACAAAATTATTACCACTGTTAGCGACTTTACCGTCGTCGAACATATGTATCTTGCAAATTGCGTACGTTAATAACACACAAGACTTGCATTTTATTAGCGCAAATGGCAGGAATTGAACTAGAACTAACTGAAAGTAATCGATCTTACTTTTTACTTTTTACCACGAATAGTTTCAATTAACTTTTTACTTTTACTTACTTTAATTAATATCATCATGATCATGACAGCCTTTTAATGTTCCCACTGCTGGGACACTGACCTATTCTTGAGCGAGAGTGATTGGGTCTTAATCCACCACGCGGACCCAATGCAGGTTGGTGGATGGCACGTGTCTTTCGAATTGTTAGTTGTTGGACATGCCGGATTTCTCACGATGTTTTACTTCACTTGAGATATGCATTGACATTGCGCACATAATTTTTTCGAATAAAAAAATCCATTGATGCACTTTTTTTTTTTTTTTATACAACTGAAGTAGCAACCAAGCGTACGGCCCACAAGATCGTAAGCGGTTACCGCAGCCTATGGACGCTTGCAATACCAGAGGTATCACTTGCGGGTTGCCACCTTGAGGCTAAGATCGAAAGCCTCATGTGCCAGTAATTTCACCGGAAACCATACCCTTCACACCGGAACACAGCAATGCGAGCATTACTGCTTGGCGGCAGAAATAGGTATGGTGGTAGTCCTTCCCCGGACGAGCTCTATCACAGAGAACTCTACTACTCTTTACGTGCATGGCCACTTAAGGTTTTGGTTCAAACCCACAACCTTAGGATTAGAAGGCGGTGTCACTACCAACAGACCACCAGTGCTCACAAATTAATGAGTTATGAGTGGGACAAGAAGTATCTTTACTGTATTAATATGCCAATTGTGATCAGAGTCTGGTGTGACGTGGAGTCGTAGACAGCACAATTTTGCATTGTAAATTCGCATTGGGGCTAGAGCGGACGGCAAGCGGAAAATATGCTGGCGAGCTCGAATCTTGTGCTCAAAAGCAGGTTCTAATGGAGGGAATATTGAAAACCTATGCGGAAATCACATATTCAAGTGTTGAAAGCGTATTTTTATACGGGGCCAAAGTGTAAGAATTGCCGAGAATTCTGTATTGTTAATATCATTATCATTATCAACCGGATGAAGGACAGGATTTGCTGATAAAAAGACTGCTTTCTGAA
This sequence comes from Colostygia pectinataria, assembly GCA_951394395.1. Lineage (NCBI taxonomy): Eukaryota > Metazoa > Arthropoda > Insecta > Lepidoptera > Geometridae > Colostygia > Colostygia pectinataria. The sequence continues at coordinate 4,377,018 of OX596368.1, read as the reverse complement.
TTTACTGTCATCGATTCATTGAAGGAGGTTCGCTGCATCGTCGCGTCGTCCAGTTGGTTAGAAATTTAAGAACCATTATTTCTTAATGGCATTCGGTTATGCTGCCCATTATACTCAGATTTTTATTTGGTTTATTGGTAAGCCTCGAAACCTTGATATCAAGTAAATCTTAATTTTAAAGTGCAACACCATTACCGGGTACATAATTATGTGTTGGCTGCTCTGAATTATTTAATTAGTATTAATAATTATGATGCAACAAATGATACTGAAATGATTCTGAATTTTTTACTTTCTTTGTCATGAATGGTGGTCCTAGTTTTTTAATTTTCTATAGGTAATAAAATAACGTAATAATATGCTATTCCTATATACCAGCATACGGCTACATCATAGTAAGCAGTGGGTGGGCACTAAGGCTTATTCAGAAGCAGCGTTACTTTTTGTAAGTAAATTTTCCTAGTGTCTATGTAAGTTTTAGAAATTCTAAAACCTCCGTTGAAAATATTTAGGTGCAGCCGTTACACCGTATTTCTTTTAAACGTCAGTACAACAACGCCAATTTACATAACAATATATCATCGAAAATATGGCTACGCGGCGTTTTCAAAGCCGACTTTAAAAATCCAAAGCACGTTTCGAAAAATAGCCGTCCCGTCCGAACAATAGCTGGACTGCTTTATCCCAGTTTCAGAATAAACCGCCTAAAACTCACTTCCAAAAATTCAATTCATAAATTTTGTTCATGGTTAACTGTTGGTATTAAAAACCTGTGATTTCCGTGTATTCCCGATGTCCCCATAAACCGTGTCCCCGTTAATGGGGACAGTGGGATTTTAATAAAATTATTAAAAAACATTCCCGTTGTCCCCATTCGCAGTAAGGTGACAAATAGGTACGGTAGTACTCATTAGTTTCATGCAAATAGGTAACCGATTGATGGAGCGAGAAAATACTTTTTTGAAAGCAGTTTTTATTTCCTACGTGTTTCTATACCAAATAAACTATGTATTTGTATTTGCAAACTATTTGTAAACTATTTGTAAGTTTGACAACCGACCGGCATAACACAAGCTCTGCTTAGCTTGGAGTTGCTGTGTGGATTGTCCACCATATTTTTTTATTTAGTAAGTGCTTAGGTTTGTATGAGTCAGTGGCCAACTCTGGTGACGGAGTTAATAGGCCGCCCGAAGGACTCCGTCATGGCTTACATACTTTCAAAAAGCCGGAATAGACTGCTGAAGTTGAATTTTAAATGCAAAAAAAGTGATGTGTAGAGGAAATAATGATATTAAACGATCTCGATGGACCGATGACATAGAAGCGGTCGCAGGAAGTCGGTGGATGGTGAAGGCTCAAAATCGGTCGTCATGGCGCTCTTTGGGGGAGGCCTATGTCCAGCAGTGGACGTCTATCGGCTGATATGATGATGATGAGAGGAAATAAAGTGATACCTGCTCTGTCGAAAATATTCGATGCTATAAATATATTTATCGGAAGATCCTGAACATCATTCTGAATTTTATTGTCTGTTAAAATGATAATATTTTTTTTTTTTCATTAATCAGACGATATCGCAAAAAACGAGGGCTGAACCTGTAAGAGGCTAGCATAGGACCGAAAAAAAATACAAAAGGAGTCTGAGCGCTGGATGAAGTCAGAAGATGGTGATGGTAAACGTAGAAAAAGGTTTGAAACTATATTTTTAGGTCTTTCACTTAGGTGTGCTTTCAATTAACGTTTTTAAAACGCACACGTACCGGAAACCTTTCAGCGACAACGTAACCATCAAAAGCACTAGAACCACTTATGGATTGCAGTGGCCAACCGCGGGGTTATACTCGTAGCTTTAAAAATGCACGCGCGTTTAAATACTAAGAATAGGCTTTTGTGAATAATTTTTGAAGCGAAGTTCACTCCGCTAGTACGAGTGCATTTTCATACGTCCCTGTTGCCGGCTATCCGGCGCCGGTGGTGAAGTTTACCGGCATACGCAAAGGCACTGATCATAAGAACTGGAATTAGATTCCGAACGTATTATACGTAACGTACGTATAGAAGAACACATAACTGTACGAGTATGTATGTATGTACGCTTATCTTTAAAATTACGTAACGGATTTTAATGCGGTTTTCAAAAAATTGTAGACGTAGAACGTGCAAAGCTGGGCGGTCGCTAACCGTGAATAAATCGTCATGTCAAAAGTTCAAAAGACATGTACCGCGTTCTTTAAACACTATCGCCCGAGAATTGTGTCTAAGCAATAAGAACTTGTTGTAGAAATCTGACCATGATAATGATGATGTTGATATGGCTTTCACTCTTGAAATCTTATTAGAGTGTACACAATGGATCGCAAACAAAGGTTCAGTATTGTGTACAACCGATCCCACATACACAAACACGAGAGTAACCTACACATAGGAGCACTTGTATTATCATATACATACATACATACCTACCGTCAACGGCTCCACTCGCATCACCAAGAAGCATAAAACAAGGTTAATGTACTGGTTATGTGTGTTAGCCTAGCGACATTATTTGCCATGGAATTTCCGCGCCATTGTAACAAATAATAATACTAAACTACAAGTTCAAACAAGAAATCTCCGCGTCCGCAGTAATGTCGATAGCGCAATTCTATACGTCTTTTGAATTTTATTCGAATTTTAGTTCTTTCGGGAAGCTCTGCTTCACTTCATTACCACCAGTTTTGGAGAAGTTAGTAGTAATTCAGTTATAAATTAAATAAAATTGATGATGTTGCGCTCATTTTTACACAACGCCATCTAGTCTCAAACAAAGCAAACCTTATACTATGATAACCAGTTTTTTTTCTTCTATCTAATATATAAAAATGGATTGCTGTGCGTTAGGCTCGCTAAAACTTGAGAACGGCTGAACCGATTTGGCAGATTTTTTCTTGAAATATTTGTAAAAGTCCAGAGAAGGTTTAACGGTGAGAAATTATGGAAAAAATGCAAAAAAAAATTACGCGCGTGAAATCGCGCCGGGTATACTAGTAACTTATAAATAAATAAATAAATAAATAATAAATAATGCTGGACAATCCACACAGCACCATCTAGCCTCAAGGTAAGTTGCTGTTAAACAGAGCTGTATTATGGGTACTAGATGACTGATATAAACTTAATACAATACAATACATAGATAGATATTTTTTATTATATATAGAAAACACCTAGAACACCCGGAACAAATATTTGTAGATCGTACAAACATTTGTCCCGAGGCGGAAATCGAACCCGCGACTTCCGCGTCGCAGGCGGAGCTGCGCCCGCTGCGCCACATCGGTCGTCTATATATAAAATACTTATATACCGCAGCGGAGATCAAGCCCGCAACCTCTTGCTTCTCAACTAATAGCACGTCCACCACGCTATCGAGGTCATCAAATTGTTTGTAAATAACTTAACTGTTTCATATTTTTTGCGTAGGTAATGCAAATGTTAATCTATGTTGAAATTTATGTAGTATTATGTAGCAGATTAACTTGTACACGTTTCATAATATTAGTAAGTAAGAAGGATGACATAGAATGTATTATTATTAAAGTAGTCGTGCTATTTTCGGCCACAAACTTAGCCAAAACTATCCTAGAATACTGGAGGGTAGCTCTTTTGTAGTCTAGGGTCCTTACGACGAAAGGAATTCCTGAAATTCCTTCAACAGCGGGTGGTTGTTTGTAAAAAAATAAAGCAAATGAGGACGCCAGAGTAACGCAGAAAAACAGAAAAGTTGATTTTTGACGAGGCATTAGACTGTTTTATGTTATATCCACACAGTTTATCGACTTATGGTGAGGGATATAGGTTTTAAATTAAAAAATTAAAGTAATCCTTAGGTTGTTGAAGCCTACGCTTGCGAAATGCCTACAGCTACAGGTAAGGTATATTTTAATTTAAGCTTATAATTAATAAGGAAGTCGAGAGCCTTGGAAAGTTAACTTTCTAATTTTCATCACGAACTAAGAGTAATAATTATCGCTTTCTTTTTAGAGTTCGTGTTAAGCGCCACGCCTAACCATGACAGCTGTAATATCACCGAAAAACATTAGTTTAATCTGGCACTGCGCTGCCCTGAGACGTAGTTATCTTCCAGTTTACTTGCTACAGTGCCCTTCAATCCTAAACTGTGCCTAACTAAACACAAAAATGCTGTTTTATGTTGCTTGCAAGCAGCAGCCTGCTTAGAGGCAGAATATCTGACACTGCGCACCTACCATGAAGAACTCACTGAAGGCTAAAACACGAGTTTTAAATTGTAAAACTTCACGTCTTGCTGTTTATAACTCTTCGGCCACGGCCCAATGGAACGTTAATTAAGTCCGTTTTTGACCTTTTTTTCTTCTCTTGTAACAATAATTACAAGTTTCTCTACTTCTTTGATCTAATTTTCTATGTATTTAAACACGGGGTTATTAAACGTAATGAAAGATGAAAAGGTACACAGTTGTTTGGGTTTCCTTCCTCTGAAATAATATTTAGAATTCATTCATTTTATAACGGAATTTTTCACTACCGGTTTAAGCTGGACGTGCTAGTCGTCTTCGATAGAAAATATTTTATCGATATCTTCGACGCTCGTGACGTAGCTGGCTAAGTTGTCCTTTTCAGATCAACGAAGTTAAGCACTGTCCCGCGTAGTCATTATTTGAATTGACTGAGCGCTCTTGTGCTTCGGAGGGCACGTTAAGCAGTCCGTCCCGGCTTTTTCAAAGTTGTTAGGCCATGACAGAGGCCTTCGGGCGGCCTAGAAACTCTGTCACCAGAGTTGACCACTGACTCATACGAACTTACTTTTTTATCGATATCTTCATCGATAGCCTATGCTCGGTACTCTTCGATGTGAATTTGAAAGTTCTCATCTCATTTGACGTTGATTATGATAATCTATTGATGAAAACCGCATTAGGATTGTCTTTGGCTATCTTGTCAAAACGACATGGGTCTTCCCATTTTAATTATTTTTCTCGTGTTATTTTAAGTTTTATTGCGTAAATTTGGTGGCAGTTTATCCAATTTAACTTGTTTACTTAGCACAAGTGTTAGTAATTGAAATGGAGGGGCAATGTTGATTGGTAATTTAGTCAAAGACTTTCCAGGAGAATTTTGAAAGAAAAGTCATCGTTTCTTTCCAAATTTCGTTTGTTTACGTTGCTAAGCGACAATCAAACTAATACACTTGACACTGGCAAAATTGTGGCAAACTAGCCACAGAGGCCATAAAACAAAAGAAGAAGAAGAAGAAAACCGCATTAAAATCCGTTTCGTAGTTTAAAAGATAAAGAGACAGACGGCGGGAAGCGTCTTTGTTACTCTATGTACTCGTATGAACAGAAAATAAGTACATTATTTTTATTTTGGTTCTGTTAATAGAAATATATCTTTTAGTATTAAAGCTAAAGATGTTAAAATAAAAACTGCTAATTAAGGTTTGGTGGCTAACTCTCTTTGTTCTTTGAGAAAAATGTATTACTATCGGCAGTTTGGATCGATAGCTGCCTTTATGCCTTGGTTTCCGGGAATACACTTCATTATTAAGAAATTTTTTTGCTTGTGGCGTAACTGGTAAAGTTCTTCCTAACAGATCCGCAAAGTTAAACAATGTTCCAAAAGGTCACCATTTGGATGGTTACCGCCAGTGGCAGTTTTAAACAAAGCGCTTCCGTGCTTCTGAGAGCACTTGTTATCGTCACGATATTTTTTTATACATAGAAAATACCCAGAACACTCGGAACAAATATTTGAAAATCGTACAAACATTTTCCCAAGGCGAGAATTGAACCCGCAACCTCAGGCGCCCGCCACGCCACATCGGTCGTCATACTTTGAAGTATTTTTTTATTTTAAACGTTTCTCAGCTTCAGTGGACACATGCTCTAATTTCATTTAGTAGCGATCTTGTCAATATGATGTATGGTTATGGTTTACTGATCAAATACACACACTAATTACTAAGTTCTGCTTTAATGGACAGAAGACTAATCACTTATAATCTAGTAATCAATCAATTTGTGCAAACTAGTTACTGCGACGGCTTCGCGCGCACGGTAAGACTATTTATAACAACAGCCTTCTTATATTCCCACTGCTTGGACACAGGCCTACTCTCAAGCGAGAGTGAATAGGTCTTAATCCACCATGATGAGTAGATGGCACTTTATTTCGAATTTTTAGTTCTTGGACACCTCATGATGAGTTCCTGGATCACCTTCCCCAGGAGGTTTTCCGAGCAATGGCATTGCGCATAAACTTTTCGAATAGAAAAATCCATTGGTGCACAACCGGTGTCGATCCTACGATCAAGCCGGGGTCACTACCAATAGACCAAGACTGCTTTTGGAAACTACATGTGAGAAAATTGTAAATCAATTTATAGAAGTTAAACAGGTCGCACAAGAGCACTCAAAGTTGCTCTTTGTCACAGTGCAAGCTAATTTGGAGGCGCCTCGTGTTGCCAATAATTAGAAAGCAGGAGTGAAACCGCACTGTACTTTGTTTAACACGTGAGCGACAAACTTTGACGGTTCCACGAACAAGCAGCACAATACAAATAGCTTGCAGTAACGCAGCAGATTCGATGCTTTGTAAATAGTTGTTTGAACTTTCTAAATATATAAAATTGTGTGACTAATTAATTATAAAAATGAAACTAATTTACTGACTGAGTAATCAGTTCCTAGGATAGTATCAACGGAACGTTAAAACGGAAAACTAATAAGATTCATCAGTTGATGAATAAAAGTCACTTGTAAATTTTATTTTTATCAAAATGTGGCTGAATCCCATATGTCGAATTGTGAACTAATTGTTGAATATTCTTCGACAACTTCCCTTGTTTACTGCCTAGAACTCGATCATGGCAGTGGCGCGCATTGAGACAACTGATCTACAGAAGTTGAATGAGATGTGGATTAGCATAAATATCGTGTCAAAAAATTAAATGTGACATGTGTAAAATACGACAGCCGAAAACCTATCTTACAAGGATGATTCTTCGCTTGGTACTGAGAGAAGTCACTAACTCTATTGCTCTGTCACATTTGATTATTACATTTAATAACATTATAAGCAGTACCATTTCCTACCCATGTGCTTATGTTACGTGTTTGTGTGTATTTAGGGCGTGTCGATCGAATATAGTTTATTTTCTGGTCAGCATAGTTATTGTGCCACTGCACAGGTTACAAGTTGCCTTTGATTTTGAATACGAATTCGAATTCTGAGTTTAGTTTATTTTGGAGTACGAATTCGTTTTAAGTTTTAAGTTTATGGGTTAATTTTATGGCTTTAAATAATTTGATCCGTGCAGAACATGTTTGTAGCAATATTTCGATGGCATAATTAAGAATTAAGATAATAGACTGTAGGTATGTTCAAAAGCCAAGCAACCATACCTAGTTGAGTAACAATACTAGTTTTTGTCAACGGTAATCGCCTAGCTCTTTGACTATTGTTATTTTTTCAGTACATAAATAAAAAGTTAGTAGTTATAAATCATTTTAAAATATTTGAAAGTTACCATTGTTTTTTGTTATGACGCAGCTTCTTCTTCTTTTGTTTTATGGCCTCTGTGGCTAGTTTGCCACAATTTTGCCAGTGTCAAGTGTACTATTTTGATTGTCGCTTAGCAACGTAAACAAACGAAATTTGGAAAGAAACGATGACTTTTCTTTCCAAATTCTCCTGGAAAGTCTTTGACTAAATTACCAACCAACATTACCCCTCCATTTCAATTACTTACTCTTGTGCTAAGTAAACAAGTTAAATTGGATAAACTGCCACCAAATTTACGCAATAAAACTTAAAATAACACGAGAAAAATAATTAAAATGGGAAGACCCATGTCGTTTTGACAAGATAGCCAAAGATAATCCTATGACGCAGCTATTGAGAAGCTATTGTTTGACAGTTGTATTATTCTGTCACTCGTACTAACTTACTTACTCAGCAGTGACACTTTGCTGATAGAGACAGAAAATAGTAATTACCAGTAATAAAGACACGAATCACGACGTAGAACCTCATTCCCCAATTCTTTTGTTACCGCATTACATTTCCTTGCGAAAACCTCGGGGTTTTTCTGCATTTTCAGCCTCTATTAGTGTAAGACAACACCGGCTTTTAGTAACTGTTTCGTAATTACTGGGAGTGAAGAGCAGGGCGGGATTCAGGCTATCAAATAAAGGACGGATTGTGGAAAAAAAGGCTGAATTAATTCATTTGAAAATTACCCAAACATTCGCATAACCTATTTTTACGTTACTGAGTCAACTGTCAAGTTCTGTCATACGATTTAAAAAAAATATTCCAGCTAACATTTCGGGTATTTGGGCTTTTCGTAGCACAAGCGGTTCGAATCGCCTAAGTACTTGTACACTGAGTGGTAGCGGTGGTAGCGATGGTGGTTGAGAGATGGTGGAGAGTGGTTTAGCGATGCGAAATCCCCTACTCTCCTGCCTAACAACTGAGCTGACTGTACCTATCCTAATTGCTTCTTCCTCTAAGAATCTTATTAGAATTTGCAAATTATACACCAATTATTTACTGAACATCCTTTATTGGTAAAACCTTCCTAGCTTTGTACAAAATACACAGTTTCGAATGGGACCATTCGCACCGCAGTGGTTGAGCGGTGCGAACGGCCTACAGATTGAACTTCAGAAAATGACTTTTTCAAAATGTGCGGATTGTTAGCTTGAGCTGAGAAATAGCTGCAACTGGGACATTGTGCTATAACAGAATACGAAAACACCATAACATCATAAACTGTACAGATTAGTTGCAATTCGTTTACGGTCGGTAAAAAGTTTCTTACCAGAATCGCCTCCAGGACTAATGTGACTTAAGGGTGTTTTATTTCATTATTTTTATTGACCACTAAAATCCAGAGCCCGTCCCTGGTCCCGGGCCTTCTGCTGGGTGTAATCAGTGTAATGTGTCACACGGCACACTAATTTGTTCTTAATTGACACTTTTTGTTTTCAGGGTACGTTTACTTTAAGCATTTAACTACGGTCTGTAATATAACTGTGATTATGCGATTGGTGGAAGTTTCACCAGCTCAAGTTAGTTCTGCTAGGTGTGGAATCGTATCAGCTCTAAACTTGGCTCTGAAGTTTCACAGACTTCCAAGGGCTATTTGTGACGCTTAGACTGACCGCAGACGAGCTACTATCGCTTAAGCTGATGATGGATTTAGCATTTTTTAAAACCAGAAAGATGCGTCAGAGCAGTAGCATGTACACTTCTATGTTTATTTGTACAGTTAAAAAGTTTTTACCATTTGTTTTTTCAAACATCCAAAACAATAGTCCACCACATACTAAGATGGGGATTTTCACAGAACTCACTCATCACTGAGATTAAGGAGGGTTTTAAAATCTAATTTTGCCTTAGATACATACACAAATTCTATAGGGTCTTATTCATTAAAAAAAATACTTTAAATCTCTGTTAGTTAATGTGTCTTTTGAGTCTATTATCGTATTTTGTTATTTACATAAAAATGACAATGAAAGACAAAACAAGCCTCTGAAATTACAGATTTTTGATACAGATGATGATGATGATTATGATGAAGCTGAGTTCAAATGTTATCTGTTGTATCTGTGTTAACTGTACTAAAACAGTTATGCGTTGAAGATTTTAAACTCAGTTTGGAGCTAAACACGGATTGGTTGGATTGGTAAAATGAGCTCTTAGATTTCATGATACAAATGAAGATCAGTGTACAGAAGACAAACGCCTCACAAGATAAATAGCGGTAAGTTCGAGATGTTTATTCACAGTGGTTGGTTGGGTTAATTAACGGCTGCCTTAGGGTCATGGCCTTCGTCAAGACCTGGGTCATGTCAAAACATGCGTAGAGGCGTTCAGACGCCTTGACGTTTTACAACTATTGTAAATTGAAAAGCTTGTAAAGATGTTTAGATGAATTTTGTTTGATTCAAACAGGCCGGAATCACTGAACGGACGGACGGATGGACGGATATTTCAGCTCAAAAGCTGAAATATCGCTCTTGTGTTAGCATGCCTGAATGCCTGAATTGAAAGAAAAAAGAAGAAAGAAATAAATATAAATATTGAATTTCATTTAGTTTCATTTCATTACATAAAGGCCGATTTACAGCATGGCGCATGGCGTGGCATGGGATGTTAAAAAATTAAGGTCTAAAATAATAAACGAAGTTGGTTAATTGAATATTAATTATTCAACCTTGCATCTTCTTGTCTGATGTTGAACAATATAATAATTTGCCATCAAAAACCTACTTGTCAAAAAAAAACAAGTCTCGCAAGTCAGTTCTTCTACCGTAAAAAGTTGTGAGATCCATGTAAATACCATGTCAATATTTAATATTAAAATCTTTTAAATAATAAATAATAATATGATAAATAATGCTGGACAATCCATACAGCATCATCTAGCCTCAAGCTAAGCAGAGCTGTGATAAGGGTACTAGATGACTGATATACTTAATACAATACAAAACATAAATAGATATTTTTTTATTATACATAGAAAATACCCAAGGCGGGAATCGAACCCGCAACCTCCGCGTTGCAAGCGGAAATTCGTCGCCATGCTATATCGGTCGTCATATAAATCGTCATAAAATCGTCGTATGTTTTAAATAAATAGATAAATAACTAGTCGCGCTAAGAGCGCTTCAAACTACTAATTATACCGTTTCCATTAAATCTCTCTTGAGAAACAGTAAGTAGAGGCAGTGCTACTCGCACAAGAGTTAATATAGTCCTCATTGAGCGAATGTTAATATCCTGCAAATACGTGACGTAACGACTCTGTTGGGAGTGTTCTCGATTTCAGCTGCACAGCGATTAAGGCGGCCGCCTTTACACCAGTGTTCTTAGCTTTACACTGGTATACTTATTAGCGTACATCCCACTTGATGGTAAGCGGTTACCGTAACCTATGTACTATCGGCAAATGTTCCGCCCGCCGGGTGCATTGCCTAATTGTCTATGCAGGGACTAGCTGTCACCCCCGTTTTAGTTACTGAATTGTTACAAATAAAATAACAATACGAAACAAATTGAATATTAATATTATAATTTTCAATAAATTAATAAACAATTATTTGTTGGGCACACACAATGCGTCTTGCTCACGGAATTTCAGACTCCGGTATTACCCTCGCCAACTCATCCGCGAACAAATCGAATTCCGAAATGACATCCGAAGAGCATTGAGCGTTTATTTAATGAGTTTATAATTTCTACAAACCATATTCAATACTTATTAGAAGTTAGGTATAATCTAAGAAATGTATTGCTACTCGTTAGTCTCGCTAAATTTCTAGAACGGCTAGACCAGTTTGACTAATTAAGGTTTTGAAATATTTGTGTGAATCCAGGGAAGGTAAATAAAATAACGCGAGTGAAACCGCGTGGGTTAGCTGGTAATAAATAAATAATGGCGGGCAGCGCCATTTAGCCCCGAAGTAGGCAAAGTATAAAAAATACGTAACACATAGTACATGGACCAATAACTGCATCACACAATCATTTTTCCCGCAGCAAGGATAGAACCCGCAACCTTTTGCTCCTCAACCCACCACGCCACCGAGGTTGTCAATTTTTAATAAGTAGGTACATAATGTGATAATACGGAATTTAACATGTAATATGATTCGAAAGCGCAATATTTGCGCGGACAAAACTTCAAACAAAAGAAAATAAATGTTAAAGAACAAAATGGGAGTTACCCTTAGTTTTCTGCGCGATTCTTTGTACCCACTTTGGTCAGATTTGTCGCCTAAATATTGATACAGTTTGGTGTAACTGAAGAAACGACTTTTCCTCTTCCATGTATTTCCTAAGGAGATACTTCCTTGACATATTTCCTTGGCATCATAACGACGTGCGGTATTAGTGGCTCTGCACGCTTGCTAAATAAACTAACAAATTTACTGATGATGACTGTCAGAATATAGTAGCATCATTTTCGTCGCCTTTTCACCGATAAACCGGTATGTAAAACTACCGTTTTCATAATCAATAGTTATATTACTTATATTTAGTCAGTATAGGTACGATTATCTATTAAAACTATTATAATAATAAAAACTATTCTAATAGTATACTAATATTATAATCGTTATTATCGTTATGCAAAATACTATTCTTCGCAGGACTCTTCGTGTAAGGCATATCAAGTGAATATTGAATATATATGTATTTTTTTCGTATAAATAAATTGTACAACCATGATAAACATTCTTCTTTGACGCAATTTGCTACACCGCAGCTACGAAGCTACGGCGTAGCGCTTCATTTAAACTTGCTACGGATCAGGATTGCGGAGCATTGAAGTAAATCTACGGTTAAAGTTTGACGTCAGAACAAAAGGAGTTCAAAATGTTCAAATACATAGTTTCCGAATAACTGGATTATTCTGTAGAACAAGGAGATTATGTCAATATTAACCTCAGTCCACAATGGGAACTTGGATGGTGGATTAATGAATAATGGCTTTGTTTAACGCACTTGTATTTATTGAGCTTTCTAACGACCTCAGTGGAATAGAATAATAATAAGCAGTCGGTCCCAGCTTTTTCAAAGTTGTTAGGCCATGGTGGAGGCCTTCTGGGGGTCTAATAACTCACTTGAGTTGGCGACTGACTCATACGAACTAATTATTTCTTCTATAGCAACTCAATAATAGTGATCAGGGTTTAAATTTAGTTTACCTTATCGACTGTAGACGATGGTAGCGGTCACAGGTGTCACAAAAACAGTGCGTGTTTTTACTAACGAGCCAAAAAAAGGTATAGCCTAAAGGAAATCGTTCCCAATCCATGGCCTATCATGTTCAGTACGTCTCACTTCCGGCGTCACTTCGCACCGGAAGTGGGACGTTTCCGCCTATATCCTATTACGGCTCGTTCACGCTCTTTTCTAAATTGCTTGCCTTAAATTTACGATATAAATTTGTAAATAAGCTGAGTATTTGGTCAGTTTAGCGGCAGCCATTCAGACCTTGATCTGCGAACAAAAATATTAAACAAAAAGAAGTAATATTTAAATAAGGAGTATTTGTATTTTATAAAAGGTATTTTTTTATTAGTGGAATATTCAAGGAAGCAAAAAAAAATACAGTATTTTTTTTTAACCATTGACACGCGCGCTCTCCTTTCGATTTCCAACATTGATAAATAATGATTGACCAAAAAAACGTAATCGATTTACTAGAGTTTTTTCAGACAAAATGTTTAAAAAAAAGTACCTACATAATTTTTTTTTGTGTGTGGAATATATTCCTTGAATATTATTCACTAATAATAAAATACCCTGTACAATGCGACAGGTAAGACTTTTCATCAAGAGTCAGTCTGGGTGGCCACCACTGACTGCAGCATCAATAATCCTACAACCAATAGACGTCCACACTGGAAATGAACCAAGGCATTGCATGTAATACACATTTTTTTATACTACTAGTGGCAACCAAGCGTACGGCATACTTAACGGTAAGCGGTTACCGTAGCCTACATTACAACAACAGAGAGATATCACTCGATTAAGTAACAAATGTTTATAGTTTGCTCAATTCACGACTATCAGTTAAGACCTACTTACTCTTATTATAGATGGCTACCATTGGATGGTAAACAGAAAGCTGATCATGATGATGATGATACTTAAACTTGCAGCGATATACGGCTTCGCCGAACCGTATCTCACAATATAACGCGATATAAATCACACGATGTCATCACCTTATGAAAACGCTGATCGTCCGGTAGTATGGTATGCTACAGAGGCTTTATCGCCGTCGTCGAACGTGTCATCCAAAGTACGTAAGTTAAGAGACTTGTTTTTTTTTGTTTAGAACGTAAATTCGTGAGTTTTTAAGTCAGAATGCGTTTATACTTTATTTCTCTAGGTTAAGGCAACAATAACGCTTGGGTTTTAACGATTAACGACCGATGTGGCGCGGCGGTTTGATTCCCGCCTTGGGATAAATGTTTGCACCATCTGCAAATATTTGTTCCGGGTGTTCTGGGTATTTTCTATGTATAATTAAAAATACTTCCTGAGGAAGTTCAGTTTGCCGAAACTGTGCAGCATTCAAAATAGCTGCTTTTTGCAAAAGAACGTAAGCGTGCGAAAGTGGCTTGGGAATAAAACCTGTTGATGAAAGAACTATAAGAACTATTATTATTATGGTTTAACGCATTCTTATTTAGACTTTATTTCGGTAGGGTGCTCGGTTGAGAGTGAGGAGTTGCGGGATCGTTATATGTTTTGCAAACGCTTGTTGCGGGTCTGGGAATTAGAATACCAGTATTCATATTTTCTGAAAAGAAATCCTTGTGTGGGATCAGCACTATGATTTACTGTCGTGATTTATCATTACTTATTACTTACTTTATTTTTTAGGCCTACTGGCGGCCTAAAAACTCTGTCACCAGACTTGGCCTCATACGAACTTTATTTTTTTGTCGTTACAGTAGTTGGGGTTTGAATTCCATTTATATGTCAGATACAAACACTAAACTATTATAGAACCAAACGTTTTCGTTCAAGACTAGTGCAATATCGGCCGAGTGCATGAGACAAGGCATAAACTCCAGTCCGAGGTACTGCATAGTTTTTGCAACTGTCGACCGCGCGAACTGTTTCAATATAAAACGTGACTCTACTGACTGTGTGTGGACTTACAGAATGTTCTGGGTTTAGATATACTTGTTTGTTCATGTTATTTTTAAAAGCTGTTTGCTTGAGAAACTACAAGCTACTAATAAGCTTAAAAAATATATTTTTTAAACATAGTGTTACAAATATACTGCGAGAAGGAGTGGCCGAGCGGCGTGTCACGATGACGTGACAGCTGGCTTGACAAGCCGATGCGCGCAGGCCGCGCTCACTCCTCCCTTTTTTGCTTGACACTCGATCGTGGCGGACGTGCGGACGTCTCATAAATTCAGTAGTAGCTCAATTTTGATTTCTTGGCTCCATTTTTAAGTTCAAATTGTTATATCGGTTAAGTTTTTCATAAATGTTTATTTGTTCATGTTAGATGTGTTGATTTTTTTTACTAATAAACCTATTTCTAGCGTCATTCATAATAATAGGTTATTAAACAAACACTGGCAATGTCTAAATAAATGGAGAGATGCTATAAAAAGAAGAGAACAGAGTACAGAGTGAAAGATAAAAGCTCTTGTACCTAGCACCTATTTCAGAAGTGCGATTACGTAACTCAACTCGGTTGCAATCCGATTTCAATCAGTAAACTATCAATCAGCTGTCATATTCATATTCATATTAGACGACCGATGTGGCGCAGCGGGCGAAGGTCCGCCTGCGACGCAGGAGGAGTTCATCTAGTACCCATAACACAGTCTCTGCTTAGCTTGGGGCTAGATGATGCTGTGTGGATTGTCCTGAATTATTTATTTATATAATTATTATACAAAATAGGTCTGTTATTGATTTTGTTTGTTTTTAAAAGTTCTTTATTTGTCATTAAAAATACAAGAATTATAATCTAAACACAGTTTAGTATAACACAACAGTTAATTAATATAAATTATAACTTTGCAGGCTGCAGCGCCTATATAAGTTTTTTAATATTATTATTATTTATATTAGGTTAAACTTGGTAAATCTTATTATACTTACAGCTAAACATAGTTACTAGCTATTATAGCATTATGATTATAAAATAATATGTGCACTTTGTGTAGCGCGCATTTTTATAGTTGACTATGAATCAAGCTTAAACTATGACCTTAACATTTTATGAATGTAGGTTCATCTGATTTATTACTTTGTCACACACAACTAGGTACAATCTGATACTAGTAACAAACAAGGTAGCGTAAAAATGGTTTCAATGCGGACGAGCATACTTGTTTACGATCTACCCGCGGAGCGAGCTGACCGAGCGCAGTAACAACAGTTAATCTGTCGGCTGCAGTTATTGATTGAAATCAAATGAAATCGACTGCATCTTATAATTGCCGAGAAAATTACAGGCACATAAGATTCTTGAATACGAGTACTTAGAATGGCAACGCGCATTTACCCCCGGTTACGCATAAAAAAGGCATTGTAAATGTCAACTATAATAAGTTAATAAATAGTGCTAGTGGAAATACCTATTAAAAATATAACACCCTTTTTTTTAAATAAAAACAACGATAAATTATTATTTTTAAGTGACAGACTTACCAGCCACCTACTTAATTTGAATGTGCAAGTAGTAAATAATTTCCTATCGTTCTGACCATCTTGTTGTATTTAGACTACGGTTTTCTACAGTCGGCGATCGTTTTGTGTAAGTATTTTTTTTTTTATACAACTGAAGTGGCAACCAAACGTACGGTCCACAAGATGGTAAGCGGTTACCGCAGCCTATGGAGGCTTGCAATACCAGAGGTATCACTCGCGGGTTGCCACCTTGAGGTTAGCCTCCTCATCGAAAGCCTCATGTGCCAGTAATTTCACCGAAAACCATACCCTTCACACCGGAACACAGCAATGCGAGCATTACTGTTTGGCGGCAGAAATAGGTATGGTGGTAGTCCTTCCCCGGACGAGCTCTATCACAGAGAACTCTACTACTCTTAATTCGTAACAGTAATATTTTTTTAACTGTGGTGCTTCTACGTTTGGCAACTTTTTGTATTTAACCAATCGCGTCTACACCACTAGTAACACAATTGAAATAGGTTTTGTATACAACTACTTATCCAATTAATTTTTTCTCACAAAATTGTCATCACATAATAATTTTATTATGTTTGATTGGACTGACAATATAGGAATACCAACGTTAAATCGATAGGTGTTCGTTCTATTTTCCCCTTTGCAAGCATGTAAAGCGTGTAGATTGCCAACTTATCAGTGCGAAGCACAATATACAGTAGTGCAAAGTGTTCAGTAAATGGAAATAGAACCAACGGCTTTCGATTTAAGGTTGTTATTTAGATGTCGGCTGTCGAGTCACGTCACTCGGTGCTTCATAAGCGGGCGAACTAAGTTATAAGAATAAACTTTAGGTACGTCAATGGCATAGAAACGTAATAAACAAAAAACTTTTGTACGAATTACGGCTGCTCTTTTTGCGAAACACGACAGTAAGATTAAGAAATTATTATTATTTACCCACTATGACTTTACCTCATTAGGTAGTATGCTAATTATGGAAAACGAACAACTTGCTTAGTTCTCAAACACGGGCCTACTTTTGAGTGAGTGTCATTGTAGATCTAATGCGGTTTGGTAAATCTACGCTATACTAACTTACCTTATTTCTGTGTCGTTCGTTGTGCAAATATTATGTCCAATCGTGATTTCGATTCCCTGTTTTGTTTACAAAAATAACTTAGCAAGATTAATATGATAAGTGTATTTAAACCAAAGTTTGACTTTGATGCAGCCTGATGCAGCATGGTACGAGATTCCCTGGATCCATGAGCAGATTCCTTTTCGCGGTGTTTTCATCGTTGTAATTATTTGTCTCAGGGCAAAACAACAAGGCCTCTATCATCTATTGGAGATGATCAGCATCTAGTGACAAGTTGGTTACTCATGAAGCCCACACTAGATGTGTAAAGTGCAAATAAAATAAAATCAAAATCAAACCAAAAATGCTTTATTTCAATAAAATCACAAGGATCACTTTGAAACGTCTTACAAGCTAGGAACATTTACGCCAGCTCCAACGCGCCCATGCCGTAAAAGAACTGGCAACATCACCGGCTGGGTTTCTATCGCTTTTTTGGCATTTCCTTGCTATTGTTATGGATGCCGAGTAGAGTTTATTGATTTATTTTCGTTTATTTGGGGAACAAACAGTACTGAAAAACTAATAACTATACTAAAATTAAAACTAATGACTGTTAGCATGTTACCGCATATTGAATCTAAAAAACTTGTTGAGTTGGATCACATTCGTCGCAAGCTTTTTATCATCTAAGTAATCGGTGCAGATGCTGTAGTGCCTGGGACAGGTTTTAGATGAAATAGGCTTGAACAGAACACAGCCTGCTCAGGGCACAGAACAGATATTAATCTTAGATAGTAAACAGTGCATTTTTTTATCAAAAACTCGTGCGTGACTAAATTGAATACGATATAAAACAAAATTAGCAATTCCACTAATACGACTGCTATACGACCCCTGAACGACTGTTTTACGAGCGCTTCAATTTAGTCCGTAGTGTTTCAACTGGACCGATTAAACGCTGTCGCAAATATATCGCCTCGGCCAACTCAACAACCTCGCCTCAACTATCAGCGAAATGAAACTTCATACTGCAATTAACACTCAATAACATCGGATCAGTATCACCTCGCCTCGGCAAATGTCAAATGACTAGCGGCCTTACTTGCCCGTAAAGGCATCAACTCGCTCGATAGCACACTTGCATGGCGTAATAAAAAGACGCCACTTACGGTTTCAGAAAACTTCCTCCCGCAAACACTTAGGCTGTGGAATGATCTTGCTGAGGTTTTCCCTGAAGACTACAAAGAGGTTCTTCAAAAAGGTAGTTTTGGAATTTTTAAAGGAATAGAATAGAATAGAATAGAAAAATATTTATTTAACGCCACACAATTAACATATAAAGGGTTGGCAACGCGTGGTTTTTTCTCTGGTATTGCAAGCGTCCATAGACTATTGTAACTACTTAACATCAGGTAGGCCGTATTCATGTTTGCCACCACAGTGGTATAAATAAAAAGTCAACCAGCCGTCATCTTTGGCGCGTCCTCCAGCCGAAGCCGCGCCGCGCCGGCGGTGCCACGTATTTGGTGACATTATAATTATCACGTTGATGACTATCCAAAGCCAAGGCAGAGATGATCCCATTCGTCTGCGTCAACCTTCCTCTAAACAGTATAGTTTGTTTATTTACAACCGTAAAGAGAAGGTTCAAGTATTTTACGTACTTGATACATACACTATTTATATGGCCCTATAAAGGTTTCTTATGTGGTGCCTACACACTTAATGGGTGTTGCACGAACACTCTTTGCTCTAAACATTAAATAGGGGTTCTAGCTGGACTTACATTATGCAGTATTGTTTGAACGTAACTCGAAGGATTGATGACATTAAAGCGGTCGCAGGAAGTCGGTCTAATGTGCCTGTAATTTCACCGGAAACCATATTCACGAACCGGAACACAGCAATGCGAGCTTTACTGCTGGACGGGGCGGTATTATTTATTTTTATTTCACAGGAAAACAAACAGTCACTAAAAAACAAAATATTAGTAATCTAAAGATACGGCTATAGACCATTCAAAAGTTTTTGCATTATTGCAACTAAATTAAGCATGCTTGCTGAATATACATAAAATGGTGGTATTTCTTCCCCGTACAAGCTCTATCACAAACAACTCTACTACTCTTTCTAGGTTGACTGTACAAAGCGTAAATACTAGGTGCATTTGCACCTAACTGCCTAAGTAAAGTACCCTAGGTACTTGTTATACAAAATACGAGTAAATAAGTGCCTATACATAAAAACAGTTCATAGTTTACCGTTTCAATACTCTGCCGGTTCCGAGAATCGTTAATGTTCACTTAGAGGAGTATTGATAGGCGGAAATGATTCTTATTTCTACAAAATCTGCTAGATTTGTAGTTTATTTTCATTCTAGAATATGGGTCTGTATTACTTTCTTTAATTAAGTATAATAATTTATTTATCTATATTATTAACCGACGACCGATGTGGCGCAGCGGGCGCAGGTCCGCCTGCGACGCGAAGGTTGCGGGTTCGATTCCCGCCTCGGGTCAAATGTTTGTACGATCTACAAATATTTGTTCCGGGTGTTCTGAGTATTTTCTATATATAATAAAAAATATATATCTATGTATTGTATTGTATTAAGTATAAGTATATCAGTCATCTAGTACCCATAATACAGCTCTGTTTAACAGCAGCTTACCTTGGGGCTAGATGATGCTGTGTGGACTGTCCAGCATTATTTATTTATTATTTATTTATTTATTATTATAAAGAGAGAAGATTTTTTTTGTTTGTTACGAATAAACTCAAAAACCACTGGTCCGATTTCAAAAATTATTTCACCATTTGAATGCTACATTATCCCTGAGTAACATAGGCTATATCTATTACTGGCGCCCCGTCCAGACTTCGCACGGGTGCTTAAGTTTTCATTGTACCCGTGCGAAGCTGGGGCAGATCGGCTAGTTTTCAATACAGCGTTTCTGGTACAAACAATGAAAGTGAAAGAGTAAGTAAGTAAGTTGGTCACAACATCTAGTGACTGAGTTCGAGCACGAAAGCGCTCAGTAGAAATTGCCACTGGCGGTCACCCATCCAAATAATGACCACGCGGCACAGTGCTTCACTGGTTGATCTGGTTATGTACAATAGTCTTCAATTCAATTTTATCTATGAAATTAATTATTACAGTGAGTATTCCTCATAATAAGGACTGTATAAATACATTAAACACGCATAGTAACGCCTGAATCAACAACTATCAATCAACTAAAAAAATATTTGAAAAACAGACATAATTAAGTAAATCAAACATTATCAAATTATCATTATCATCATCAACATTTGGGACTTATTTTTTGATACACAAAACCCCTACAAATTAAAAGGAACACTTGACAAATTGATATGTTCCGGCGTTGTTAATTGTCAGTCAGTAACGCGACTATTTTATATACCTATGTATCAAATTATACAACTAATTGCATATTCAATGGCAAACGCATTGAGTTAAAGCCGGCCTCAAACATCCGGAAATATCTGAAACTCGTCATTTGTCATTGGTAAACTCGGTCGGAAATTATCTGAACTGTGCACTATCAAATTGCGTAAAATTGATGGTTATAAGTTTAAATAAATAAGAATCAATTTAGTTCTTATTAAAAGTAACTCTGGATGTTTGACGTCCAGGAGGGTAAACACGAGCTCTTATAGCAATATTGAAATAACATTACCACCAACCAACATGCCGAAATGTCAGTCTAACATTGTTTCAATAATGCTTTTGAGCTAGTGGCTACGGTAACCGCTTACCATCCAGTGGGCCATACGTTTGGTTGCCACTTTAGTGTTATAAAAAAAATAAACGTAATCAAAACATCATGCAATGCGTGTGATTATTTATATGCAATTCTGACTATTCTGGATTCAGAGAAACATTCCGGAAGTCTGAGGCTGCCTTAATACGGTTGACGCTTTTTAGGAAACCAAAGCCTTATTCCAAAATATTCCGGAATATTCCCGAATATCCGGGATTAGTGCGTGGATCATGCTCATTACTATTCCGTTGCAAAAACCGCGTATCATTACACTATTTATACAAACCTGCGGATTCGTGGATTCGCGTTTGATCCCCCAGGCTGTATAATGTTTGCAAATACCATAGACTGCTGAAATCATATACCTCCTTTTGGTTGAGAAGCGAGAGCTAGCATTTATGTTTCGGGTCTGGTTATTGTGGTACTAAGTACTCATAGTTACTCTTACTCTTACCCACAACACGGGAAATCCTAGTGACTATGAGTGTGTGTGAGTGTTGGGTGTGCTATATTTTTTATTTAACGATGTGTTTGACAATCGTAAATGTATCGTCCGGCTGTCAACTTGAATTGCATTTTTAACAGCAATACATATCAATGCAGTCGTATAATGCTAAAAAAAACTACCTTAGGTCTCATGAAAATTGGAAGCTGAGTGCTTAGCACGTACAACTCGTTTGACAATCGTAAACGTAAACGTATCGTCCAGCTGTCAATTTATATGGAATTTTATTAGTTCATTTAACGCACTAAAGAGCGCTGTCAAACATCCTATACAAATTGACAGCTAGAAGATACATTTACATTTGCGATTATCAAACGAGTTTTTCGTGCTAAGTGCTTTCCGTGTATGAAAAAGTTTCAATATCAATCGTTTATATCTTGCAAGTGATATAACTAAATATCAGTAAATGCACATATTTAAAAGTCTCAATTACTAAGGATTTTGTAGATAAAAGTAACAATTTGTTAAAAATTAAATAAAGATACGCTGCTTTCCTACTTAAGTACTGCTTGAGTAGGGAAGCCAAAGAACTTAATAATATAAATAAATAAATATTTAGTTAATATACTGCTGTATGGCGTCAGTTTATTCGTAAGAGATACTTAGTATGATACTAGCGTCCACCTTTCTATATGGAATTATCTGCACCGCGAGAGAGCATCACCACAGCTAAGATTAAGCAAAGCTAGACCATACAGCCTATCAATCCATTTCCGCAGTAAATAGAGA
Organism: Colostygia pectinataria; assembly: GCA_951394395.1. NCBI lineage: Eukaryota > Metazoa > Arthropoda > Insecta > Lepidoptera > Geometridae > Colostygia > Colostygia pectinataria. The sequence continues at coordinate 4,354,703 of OX596368.1, read as the reverse complement.
TTTGTAGAAAAATAGGCAGACTCTCATCATCTCTGACCAGGACAGTGAGTATATAAATCGCTGTGTATATTTTATTAATTCATTTCCGCAACAGTGAATAGAGATGGGCAGAGAAAAGGGCAGAGGCTCATCATCTCTGGCAGGGACAGTGATGCAATAATAGCAACAAGACAATAACTAAAGTTCTTACATACAACAAAATTACAAAACAATAATAAATACTACCTACCTATAATTGTGTATCAACTGAATCAATCAACTAAGTAAGGGAAGAATTGGTATACCACAACACCCAAACCTGTTCAAAATCGCAGAGCAAACAAACGCAAGCAACGTATTTTGATGCGGTTTTTTTAATAGATAGAGTGATTCAAGAGGAAGGTTTATAGCACCCGTGCAAAGCCAGGCCGGGTCTGCTAGTGTCATTAAAATAAAAGTTTTGCTTTAAGCTGTGGCATCAACACATGCGATTCAATGCAAAAGCAAGCTTTCTTAGCGAAAATTATACGGGACTCTCGAGTGCATTCAGATTTCATGGACAACTCTTTTCCGATTCAGAACGCGGCACGTGAGAGTATTTTATTTTTAGATGCGGTATATATATATAATATTTACATTTAAAGAATTAGGTGAATATGCCAGTATATATATATATATTTTTTTTTTATACAACTGAAGTGGCAACCAAGCGTACGGCCCACAAGATGGTAAGCAGTTACCGCAGCCTATGGAAGCTTGCAATACCAGAGGTATCACTCGCGGGTTGCCACCTTGAGGCTAAGATCGAAAGCCTCATGTGCCAGTAATTTCACCGGAAACCATACCCTTCACACCGGAACACAGCGATGCTTTTTTTATCAATAGAATAACATTAGAAAAAATACATTTAGTATTTTAAGTATTCTCAGTTCTCAGAGAGTATTTGCTCTGTCTCAATGTCTTCTCAATGTCTTTGTAAGTATTGCAATTTAATGATTCCACTGAACTGTTATAATTATATTAACTCACACACAATAGTAGGTACGTACATGAATATAAACATGGAAAAGAAACTCCAAATGACATTTGTAAAGCAGCAATTAATTATACTTACCTATTAATTGTATTAAAACTTCCATTAAAATTAATGAACAATACCGTGAAATTAAAACCGCAAAGTAATCAAAAGAGAATGATTCTTATCGATGGCAATTATTATATTGTTAAATGGCAATAATTTAAAATATTAATCACCATTCTTGGTATAATTAAAAAAAACAGTATAATTTTAAACCATACCTTCTGTACTCCTTGATCCTAATATATAATACATATAATATACAGGTGTACCTCGATTTTGATAAAACAAAAAACTGCGACTAAAAAAATATCAAAAAAATCGAATCAAGTTCGTCCCGGCGCCATCTCATCCTGGGTCTTCCACGTCTCCGCCTTGTGATACCTGGCGCAAGTTGTTGTAGTTGTTGGACATGCATTACAAAATAAAAATATGTGAACCTCCTCCGTTTTCGTCGGTTAAAAAGTAAATAGATTTAAGTTGGTTATTATTGCCTGTCACGAACGCATCATCCCCCCCCCCTACGTAGGGTACGACATAAAAACTATAACTAACTATTTTAAATTCACACACATTTTACATTCCACATTATATTCACACAAGGATATTTCGATTACATTTTGTCTATTGGATAAATTTATACCATCTTGTACAAAATCCTATAAATAGGTTTACTATCCAGTTATCCATAACATCTAACCTAAGACACTGTTATTTTATACTTGCATAAAATTCATAAATTACACATCATGACATTATTTTATTAATAATGTACATGTAATTTTTAACATTATTAGTAAAATATGTCATGATCAAAGATTTGATGTTGATAAGCTTATTATTAAAATACATTAACGTCACAGTCTATAGAACAAATGGGAGTTTGCCGAAAATTTTATATGATATAAGTTTTTCGTGTAATAAAGTTTTCCGCCAAGAACAAAAACAAGCGGCAAGACTTGGGAGACCTTTGCCCGAAAATTTGTTTTGTGAGAAAATTTTAGAATAAAAAAATGTACGGAAGATTGGTTTAGAAATTTACCATAATTATTACTGTGACCAAAATGTGTGACCGGCCAAATGTGGATGAGGTGTTGTTGACAGTGTTTTAGAGTTTAATTTCTAAGCGCAACCAATACCACTATTTTAAGATTTGGCCGAGTTCCAATCAATTCAAAACTACCGCGTTTATTTCAGAGAGACAACGTTTCGTTGACGCGATAACCTGACTTTAGAATTGAATTTTCACCAATTCTTAGTGTACTTTTACAATTTGTACCTTTTGTAAAAGCTTGGAGGCCATAGATTGTGTTACAGTTACTAAAAGCACTGGTGATATATGAAACGGGCAAAGTTTAAACTGCAGTGATCTAGTTTGCGCATAATGTGAGTATTTGCTGTGAATTTCTTTATAATTTAGGCTTGTGAAATAACTTTAGATTTGTTTACTATAACATTCGTATTTGCGTATATTTGTACCGTAAGTGTTTCCGAAGGCTACATATTATCTACAATGCAACAAAATCGTATTTGAAATGATTATTAGACGATTTTGACCCACTTTCTGCTATGCGATAACACGTAATGTAGGTAATGACATTATTATTAAAATTATGATGTGACAAAAATTATGTCTTCTTTGGAATTTTATGTGATTATTTATGTTGTCTATGAAATAACTATAATTATTTCAGGTTCCAGATATATGTCTTTCTCATCCTGGCCACCGCTTCCGTCTACTACTGCCACCCCAGCAAATGCGACCAGACCCCGCCAGACACCATGGACAAGGAACCCCGTGATGACAAGCATCCGTTCAGCTTAAACATTGAGAACTCTAGACCAGATGATAAAGAAGATAAAAACGATAAAGTTATTTATTTTACCGCGGATCAGACCTATGTTTGTGAGTACTGAAGTTATTACTTAACTCTTAGTCATCTCTGGAAGGGAGGAAGGAACATGTTTTTTAGTGTACCATATCATTCTAATTTCTAATCTCCTGCGCAAAGATGTACAAATACACAGTGAGGTGGTTGCGCAGACCGATATAACAGGCGCCAAGCATTATTATTTTTGGTCAGTTGTATTATTTTTATGTGTGGTGGCAAGCCAAGCAAGATCTGACAATCACGTGTTAAACTGTCTTCGGTCCCGGCTTTTTCAAAAGTTGTTATGCCATGACGGAGGCATCCGTCACTAATTGCCCATTGACTCATACGAATTTACTATGTTCTCAGTATCTTTAGCGACTTCGGAGCCGAAACGCACGTTCCGCTGGTTCATGATCACAGCGGAGGACCCTGATGTGGACAATGCGGTCAACAGCTGGCAGCAAGCAAAGGATGTGGGCAGCCTGAAAACCCTGGATATCCAGCAGTCGCGCCACAGCGAGCGCTGCGCTAATTCCGTCGAGAACTTTGATAATACAGATAAAACGCTGGTTGAGGTGTGTTATTGAACGTTCATACTTAGGTTACCTTCTACCATTCGCTTATCCTCCAAGGAGCGCTGAGGACAACGAAAATGAGCGGAGTGGAGCAGAACCAGCAACTACCTACGTAAGTAATAAAATGCGCGCGTGGATGTAGACATAATGTACCTATGCATTCTCTAGTCTCTAAGGTCTCTAGGTAGGTACCTCCATACAGATAATATAGATAGGCCTTGTGCAATACAAACTAGCGTGTGTCAAAAGCTTCTGCGATTTTACTGAATCCCTTTATCAGACTGATTCATAACCATACGCCATGCGCCATTTATGTATTAGTAAAATATAAGTCCATATAAATAGTGGCTTAAAAGGAATAAGGGCCAACTTAGGTGACGAAAAAAACTGATGCCTTAATAAGTACAAAATTAAAGCCGTATTCATACTTTTGACTCTTGCGTTTCAAAAAACAGGTCCACTGGGTATCCCCTCACCAAACAGATAGAGTCAGGATACGAGCTATGGTGGCTGAGAACAACGAGATCTGGTACCAGGGGGAAAACCTGAACATAACTCTGGTAAAAGCAGAAAGCCCAGCTAAAGACAGTTCACCAAATCCACCAGTAAGAGAGTGCAAGATTTGTGGTGAAGCTCGGTATGAGGTGAGTCATTAAAGGACGTAACAAGTTCAAAAAGACCAACTGATCCACCTCATCTCAGTTGGTATTAAGGTTTTCCTTCCGGATAAAAGCTTGCTAAACTCCTTTATTTGTATGCTTGCTAAGAAGGTATTGTCTTTTCTTGTCATATTCAAAATATTTTATTCAATAATATCACAAGGATCATTTTGAATAAATATTCTTATGTTAATGAAAAAAGACAATAACAGGTTATTGAAAGTCATATTAATTATCAGAGGTTTATAGTTCGTTTATAAATAAGGCACTTACACTGTCCCATTTTTGACGATCTGCATTTTTTTACTTATATCTGCAGTCAGCTTCAATGCGCCTAACCTACTCGTGTCCATCCAATTCATATTCATAGAAGTTAAAACCAAAGTTTATCATTGCAATTCGAATAACATTATTTACATAACCGGTAGGTGATCTTCAACGGCTTGTGGTCTCGTGTAGCCCACCCTCAACACTACCCAACTAAACCTGACGAGAATGGCTATACGCACATGGTGGGAGCTTCCCATGACTTCTACTATTACCTCTGGAAGTCTGGTTCTAAAGCCAGCGAAGGATTCAAGACTCTACTCGAGAACGCAAACACATCTGTGCTTGAAAGAGAAATCATTAATGAGGTAAGACTATAATAGCAATATAAAATAAACGAATCTTTCAGGAACTAGTTTATTGGTTTAATCCTGGGCTAAAACTATCGACAACCTCGGTGGCGCGGTGGGCGAGTACCCGGTTGAGAAGCGAGAGGTTGTGGGTTCGATCCCCGCTACGGGACAAATGTTTGCCTGATCTGTTTATCTTGTTCCGGGTATGGGTGTTTTTATGTATTGTACAGATGTTATAAAAAAAACTATATTTCTATTACCCCTATTTCTTGATATCGCAGATGAACGAGACTTCTGGCACCAGAACTCTGATTCGAGGCAAGCGCCGCCACCATCCGTACATGTTCGAGCCATCGCACTCACTCTTCAGGGTCGATAGGATCCACCATTTATTCTCTATGGTGGTGGGGATGAGACCATCACCGGACTGGTTCCTGGGCATGACGCAATTCGAACTCTGTGTTAATGATCAGTGGGTGGAGTACGATGAAGTGCCGTTGTACCCTTGGGACGCGGGTACTAGAAGTGGAGTATCATATGAGGTATTTACTTTGACAGGACCCTGACAAGTTTTGTGTTTTTTTTTACCAGCTTACTCAGTTCATATCCCAGGAATTCGGTGGATGGTGAAGGCTCAAAATCGGTTGTCCATTGTAATCCAACAATTCAAGCGTCCGGTCCTATTGATTCGTATACCGATGACATACATTTGCCAAACATTTTACAAAATAACGAAATAAAATCTTACGTGAGTTTTTATTAGTACCTACCTACCTGTGTAAAGTTTGTTTGAATGTACAGCATGAGTAAAAGCTGATGCTCCAACCATATCGAGATATCAATCAATCAAGTTCACACTGTCCCAGGCAGTCTGACGGGAAGAGTGATGTACGCGAATTCCCTAAGTGGTGCCATATTATACGCTCGGCGGAAATAAAACATCGGAATGTGTTTTTTAACATCATTTTATGGGTTTCTTTTCTACTTTCTTCCTAATGGAAGTGAAACTTGCTTATGGGTTTCGAAGAAACAGCGCCTTAGATTATCTACAACTAGGCTCTGCCTGTCCATTAGCACACCATCGCTTTTCCGCTATATTACGGCTGTCTGTGATAATAAATCACAGACAGCCGTAATATTTAACTTATAAATGAATTCAAATATCTTTACGCTAAACTAAAAGTACTTTTATTTTGTCCTGGCAAAATTCAGGCGTTGTTGCCCTGTCTCTTGTATCGGATGGCTCGATTAACCATGATTTTTCTTTCAGTCAGAAACAGCACCAACCCAAGACAATATTGAGCGTGTGGAAGTGGGTTCCTTTAACAAGGAGTCACCGTTCTATCAAATGAACCTAAACGATCTGAAGCCGTATGCCAAGCTGCAGGTCAGGAGGTTGGACGTCTACCCTTGGGACGAGTCTGAATGCATTGGTAATTTCTAATATAGACCTTGTACAGAGTAAAGCCTGTTAGGACTCTTAGCGAGAGTTCGTTTTGATACCTTAGTGTCAGATATTCTGCCTCCAAGCAACAGTGGCTTATGAGGGAGAGTCTCTAAATGTCTTTCTTTGTGTGCAAGTACTGTGTTTAGTTTTGAAAGGCACTGTAGCGAATTAAATGACATTAGTCTAACATTGGCCACCGAGACATAGAACAAACATCATGTTATCACTCAAAATGTCTGTCCTGGGTGGGAAATTGGAAAACGAACTCACTACTCATCCAATTACCGACTTTTTTTTTAGCCCTCGATGGTGAGGAGGAGAACGAGGAGACTGATGAACCGTCAGAGTAAGTTCGCGTATTTTTTTAATTTAGTAAAATTAACTAACCTATTGAGTTGCGCACTGACTTATACGAACTTACTTACTTTTATAAGCTATGCGTCTCACCCACAGAAATGAAATACCTAGTACTTATTTCATTATTTCAATTTAATGCATCACAATCTTGTATAAGTTCTTAGTAATACTGGTAATACAACATTTTTTTGTAAGGTACATGAACCCTGTAAGGGCGCTGCAGTTTGAGTCCGATTCCGATTTCTGTGGTCTCAGCTGAGTCTTTACACTTGTCTCTGGCCTTGACGTGTTCCATTATTCAAACCCAAGTTTAAGATGAGTATTTTTAACTGATTTCTAAAAAGGGAGAGGCTATCAACTCACCATTAATTTTTTTTAGTGTTTGTTACGCGATTACTCCGCCAATTATAAATTAATTTTGATGATTCTTGTTTTCTTTGATAAGTAATACTTCCTAGGTCCCCTTTGACTATATACAGAAATCTTTGGTGGTCCCTTATAAAAGTACTTTTAGAATAAATCATAAAAAAGGAAATAACTACATCCCCTCGTTTAACCACAATCTATCTAGTATCTAGCATTTTCAAAGGTGTTAGGCCATGACTAGGCCGCCTAGAAACTCTGTCACCAGAGTTGGCCCCTGACTCATACGAACTTACATACTTTATCACAATCTATCGAAACATTTTTTTTTAGTATGGAGACTGTTTTTATGTTTTAAAAATTAATTTCAGCGAGCCGCAACCCTTCCCGATGCTAAGCGAGTCCAGGCAGAAACTAGATGCCCACGTCCCTAGATGCGATCTCGGCGACTGGGGTGAATGGTCAGCCTGCGTCCCCGACGTCGGCGACTGTGGCATAGGAGCCCAGACGCGGACCAGGCGGCCGACGGTTTATTATGAAAAGGTAAGTAAAAATTGAAAAAATCTAGTGCCCGAAATAAAACGGGCACTAATACTAATAGTACTAATAGTGCCCGTTTTATTTGTTCGTCTACCAAACAAAACGAGAGGAACTTGTGAAAAAATTATAGTTAATAAGCTGTCGCCCGCGACTTCGTTCGCGTGGTACTCGGGATCTGTACTTTTTCCAGGATTAAAAAGTCTATGTTCTATTCCCGTTCATTATCTATTTATTTTTTAAATTTCAGCCAAATCGGTTCAGTGGTTAGACTAGGTACGAGGTGTACCTCAAGTTGTTCCAAAAGTTTCAAACAAGGTTCACATATCGAGCACCGATGGGTTTGAGTCATTTCACAACTCAACTCGTACCGAATTCTTTGAGTGGGGTCAATCGGTCAATTTCTAGGTTGAATCAAACAGGTGCTTAGAACATTTTTTATGGTTTTTTTACAGATAGATAACAGCGCTTGGTCAACCGCAGACGGGAGTTGTCAAGAAAACGATGACTCAAATTTAATAGAATTCCAACACTGTTTTATTGAATGTTGGTGATTATCAGATCACCACTTAACATCATCACCAATTTCTTTAGTTTGCAATATTATAAGCAAATATTTCTATATGTCTAGTCACAGATTAAAAGGTACTTACCTACTTATTACCACGTCAGTTTATTTTTAACCTGGATTGACTAGAAGACTCTTTGGAAAGCAGCCTACCTATGTAGGTACCTACCAGGCTCGCGGTCTTGTCTTCGTTTTTGCGCGAAAACAAACCAGTGATACCGGTTTTAAGTTTGCCGGCCGGCTTTACGAGAGAGAAGGCAGCAGCTCGGCCGGTGCGGGGCGAGGGAAGAGGTGTCAACAATGTTGTGCTGGTCGAGTATGAACATAGCCGCGAAACGCGCATGCTCCTCGAGCGCAACGGCCCGCGCGCTGCCCGCAACTTGTTGATTGTTCGCTCACTTCACGCCAGTTTGAGGCGGACGATGCGCCCGAGCGGTCGTGTTTCGCGTCGCGTCTGTTGTCGCTCTCAACTTCGAAATTATTTTACGAAAATATGTGAAGTTAGCTAACATAAAAACGTGGAGTACTGCCGTGTTAGAACTAAAGTTTAGTGCTTAGATAACTTAGAACGCTTCGTATTTGTAGTTTTAAGTCATTGTAATTTAATAGGCTCTATCGTCTTACCTGGCTTGCGTCCCACGAGTCCCACGACTGTGAAACGGCAACCTACCTTATCGGATAAACGGATATTTTTCAAATGGGTGTGCGTTTATATAGTGAGATAGTGTGTGTATGTGCTACAAGACATCGTGAGAGCGGTATTGTAGTTTGTGACAAGTTTTTACACTAGTGACGTGATTGGAATTGTAGTAAAGTTTGAATTGAGAACACGATGATGCGCGGGAGTGAGACAGGCATGTTTGCCGCGCTGTTGGTGTGTTCGCTGGCTGTGGTGGCGTCGGCGCAGTACACAAAAGGTAAAAACCTCTTTCTTCCTTGTACCTGTGCAGTGTGCTTTGCCAGGCCAGCAATGCTGTGTTAAAGCAGCCTTTGTTCTAAAGTCTTTTGTTCGTTTCTAGGAGCATTTAGAACCGTAGCAAAGTTTTTTTGTCTGGGACTTTGAATATTGTGGCATCTCGCATCAATTTTTAAAGTTACGCTGAACGCCTCTAGGCTATGATTCTATGTAAGTAGGTAGTTTGTACCTGTCGTTGTTCCGAGAAAATCGTGAATAATGTTTCAAGTGCGATAACATAACGCGAAGTGTGATTGGACAGAAAATAATTCTGCTAATAAAAAGTACAACCTACCTACTACACTGAATACGTAGGTAGGTAGGTACAGTCAACTACAAAAATACTAAGCAAAAGTTACTACTATCTTTGTCAAAGTAGGTACCTACCTACTTCCATAATTAAAAAAAAACAATTAAATAACAGTTAATCAATCACTAGAGTTGGCCACTGACTCATTCCTACGAACTTACTTACACTTTTACCTACCTACTTACTAAAAATTTTAAAAAAAGTTTATGATAAGAATAAAATGCCCAGATAATATAATCATGTATGTAACCTACATAATTAGGTATATTTTCTGGGCAAAAAGAAATAATTAAACAATAAAAAAACAATAATAGTGTGTTAAATAAAAAATAATATAATAATTACCTAATTTAAAAATATTTTTTTTTTAAATTGGGGCCTGATCTGTAACATTTATGATAATTTTATCTCGAGTGAAAGTTAAAAAAAAACCCTGTTGACTAGGTAGGTAAGTTGTTCTTTTCTAAATAAAGAATTTTCGTCTCAAGTTATTAAAAAAAAAAGCTGTCTATTTAGATGACGGCAGCTCAACTGGCGAGCCCAAGAGAATGTAAGCACTACGTTTGGCGAGCTATGGTGTTGGTGAATGTGTAGAGGGAATTCAACATTGGTTGCTCCTGCTGTCACTGTCTGTCATGCCTCTGGCTGGTGTCAAAGTCATAGAACGTACTACGTAGTACATTAACTTTGGTCGTACTGGAGTCAAATTATTTTGCCTCAAGCAGGACATGAACCCACAACTTTCCGCTGACACGAGACGAAACAAAAACGGAGTTAACAACTTTTTTCTTGTTCTAATAACCTTTCCCAGTATGGCAGTAGGGCAGATAGCGCCATCTGCCAAAGCAATCGGAACTACTTTTCTCGAATCGAAAACATCTCATTGCGCAACAAAGGTTTTTCGCGTCACTGAACCTAAACATCACGCACGTCAAACGAAATTAATTTCCTCCTAAGTTAAGTAAAAGGTAGGTAGGTAGGTATAGGTACTAGGTACCTACCACCTACCTAACAATTCATTTCGGGTAGGTACCTATCTACCTACCTACATATTTTTTATCTAGGTAGGTAGGTACTTACATAGACTTGTCATAAATAAATATTATTAAATCTATTTATACGGTAAGTAATACCTCATAAATGACAAGTCTAGCATCTGCACGCGGCGTCGCTCGTGTGGTAGGTACCGCGTATCGACCACCAGGTTTTACCGTTACGACCAAAATAATTTGAACAAAACTATTGATTGTGTGCTGGAATAACTGAATTTCTGCATTTAAATTCTCAGATACTTAAGAAAATTATATAATAAATACCTACCTTAGACCGCTTGAGGCAAAATAATTTTTGGGATATTATAATCTTTAGTATTCCCCTAGTGTGATGGTTAACACTATAAAAACAAAAATAGCCAATACCTACCTTACTTAATGTAGAAATGAACTATTCCGAGTTACCTACTTTTACCATCTGAATGTAAAACTTAAGTAGATAGGTACCTACATACTTACCTGGATTCACAAACAATAATATATTATTATTTGAAAATACTAGGTAGGTATAAAACATAAAACTGTTTTCAAGTATTCCTAGCGCTGCGCGCTTCGAGACACGCCCCCCGCGCCCCGTGGCGCCATGTAGGTAATTAAACAAACTAACTTTTGTCAATGACTGTACCACCTATCTGAAGTTGCCTTAGTTACCACCTCCGGGTTCATTTACTTGAAGTGAGAATCCCAGATGTTACTTTATTTTAGTTCATAAAAAATCCTGCCTTAGAGCACTGGGTACCTACCTAACCTACCGTACCTTTAAAGGTAAGCCAGTGTAATAATTAAAAGATAAATAGTATAATTATACTAATATACTATTAAGTATAGGTAAATAAAATAAAAGGTAAATAGTAGTACTAAATATCTACCTAATAGGTACTTTGTAAATTAATAATCACAGCACCTTGACCTTCAAATGTAAAGCTTAGGTCGCGGGATCGAAACCAGTCCGTGAACCAATGGATTTTTAAAAAATTTTCAACTAGAGAAAAATATCCATTGGTTCACGACTGGTTTTGATCCCGCGACCTAAGATTTCATCTGAAGATTGCTCTCCAACGGTGATGGAAAACATCGTAAGGGAACCGGCATGTCCAAGAACTAAAAATTCTAAAGACAATGTGCCATTCACCAATCTGCCCATTGCCAACTTTGTTTGAAACCAATAAAAAAGTTGTTTTTAAAAAGAACCAAAATTTTATAAACCCATGTCTTATGGCGACTTACACAGCCAAAGTGTTATCTGTGTTTAAAGTATCGTTTAACTGATCTGTTATTTAATACCACTATAGTTCCTTGCCTACTGTGTTCCAACTTATAATCCCAAGGAAAATTAAGTACCTAATTGCATTGTTCCACTGCATCACTTAGCCACCAGAGCAGCCGTATTGAGAACAATGCCAGCGCCGCATATGCAAACCTCGCCCACGCCCACGCTTACTTAGCTCAGGAATCACTACTTTTCAATAACCCCACTCTACTCCAGCCGGCTGGCTATGTTACTAAGTTGGCGTGAGTACATACTACTTCGTAAACATTTGTATCGAGAAATTTTAACATGTAGGGCCTACATGTTAAAATTTCTCGATACAAATGTTCTTTCCTTTAGAAGAGGAATCGAATTACGGGATCGTAGATTTGCTAAATTTGATTGGTACAGCATGTACCGTGTTGTACTAACAGGGTAGCAAGCAATTGTACTGCGCTGACACAGCAGATTCAAAAGTTCTCGTGTGCACGCCTACAGTTTTAGCTAGGTATGTTTCTCTACTAATTTCATACTTCTACGGTCTTGATTGACTCAAACCGACTGGATCCAAACATGGTAGTCATGTAACCCCCTCGTAACACGACCGACCAATAATAGTTTCCTGTCCCTCACACAATAAGTCATTCATTAGCCTTAATTTATGCTCCTTGCACTCACCTCACCCTTGACTACTTTTTAAAGCTATAACTCGTGCCTCCTTGTTTATCCACCATCGCCGTTCGTGCATCGACTATTTCAACCAATCGTAAATTCAGCCGGCAATGCAAACCGCACTTAGCGATTAGTCACAGTCGACAGAGGTCGACAGTGGTGGCTCTGAAGTATGGCTTCTGAGCTCTGACACGGCTGCCTGAGCGATGACGTCATCACAACCGGACTATTCAATGACGGTTGGTAACGTTGCGCGTTGGTATGCAACACACTCGTAGGGTTGGCCCTATAGCTATATGTATTTATATCGAGGCTTTGGGAGGTGAAAATTAAATTTTCCAGCCTGAGCAAATAAATTTCGCGATACGAATAATGAAGTTATTTCTGCAATAAATTTTCAATTTACAGGCGGAATTACCAATAATGGTAAAAAGCTTATGAAAGTATCAGAACGTTGTTTAAAAGCGTTAAATTCTGATAAAGCTAAAAATTTGATAAGTAGGTATCAATATTTTAAATAAGTCGAATTCCTCTTTACCTGTTATAACTTTCCAGTAAATTAACTTACGCTATACTTAAGTTTATACTATGATATTCGTTCTCGTGTTCTTTTTGAAGATCATTTTTATCCTCAACTTTATGTTAAGCGCAGATCTGATGAAGACATAAAAGATTTTGGAATAAAATTTGCTCGGGGTTTGAATTGAAATCAATCATCTTAACATCGTAATTAGTAATTAAGAAGTATCTTTACTTAGAAAGCAGATTAGAATATTTACTAAGGTTGAATATTTACCAAACTCGAATGAGCACTATCTCCGAGTAAATCGTAGTTATTCGCGAGTAAACTGACAGTTTACTTGTATTTGACATTTCTTATTCCGCGGAATAGTTATTCCAAATGTTGGTCGAATCCACCATAAGTAATAAATAAACCACTGGAATAAATGACATAATAACTATCGTTAAACCAACCTTGTGTCAAGAGACAACCCTATAATTTGACGCTTGTAAATTAACACGTTGGTTGCGCGGGCGCGGCCGCTCAAATACAAGAAATTCTTGATAACTGCTTGCTACCCGTTATCGATATGATAAGAAACTGGTACATCTACAAATATAACACCGCCAAGTTACGTGTTATAAGTCACGCGAGCAACTTCACCCGTTTTGATGAATTTCGAATTTGCCCGGTTTAATAATTGGATGGTAATTGCTACGATTTACTGTTTCGAGTTCGAAATTTGAAAAGCGGGGTTTGAACTTGAACTAGTTTACATGTTAGTCAAAAATGTAAGCTAAGCCATAGATATTAAAACTCAAATTGCTAGCGACTAAAACAATGTTTTCTGATGATTAGACACGTTGACAAACTTTCTCTACGTAATTTCAAATGTCTCAACTAGTCTCACTCAAGGTAATTCAATCTTGCCTATAATGTTGCCAACTGTCAATTTAAATATATCTAGGAACACCCATCTAATGGAAATCCTATGTTCTCGAAAGTGCTATTGTTACCTACTTGCTTGCTACCTGTCAAGTAACATAATATTCCTATAAAGCATTTTCTTATTTTGAACCTTTAGGAGCCTGAAGTGAAGAATAACCTCTTTATTCATAAAAGATAGTGTAATTTTAGTTTAGTCCACCATTCCACATTGTATCCGCATGGTGGGATTAAGTTTGCATCACTTTCGCTTGAGCAGGCTATCCCAGCTGTGGGAGTTTTAGATGGCTATATTATTTATTATGATTATGATGATGATACACAATTTAATAGGCATCATTAAATCTAATGACGCAAGTCATGTACAAAGTCATATCAAATATCAACTGAGTTTATTTTTTCATATATCATATCGTTTATTCTTATTTTAGCGAACAATACGTATGCTTGAAAAATGTCACCTGGCTCGATATTCGATAAAAGTCGATACTCGATACCCTAAAATCCGCAGACCAATTTACCAACCCAGTAACCAAGTCTCCCGCGAACAGGGTGTGAAAACCTCACTGCACTACCCGTATTCAAAGCAAAAGAATAAAGCTAGAGTAAACCTAATTTAGGACTTTGTATTCTCGATTGCCGCGTTCCTCTCGATAAATTCTGGCGGAGAGCGAACAAATTTAAATGTCTACGCTTATTTGTGTTTCTGTTGCCATGCCATGTTAGTCTTGCTGTCTTCATTGGACATAAAGTAGGTTTCGATATGAAAGATTTTTTCTTTTGTTTTCGATAACGTGGGAGTGAGTAGCCAAGCGAGATGCGAGATAGGGTGTCAAAGTCGGAATCACAAGAATAGTTTGGTCTCAACTTATGAACTTCATGTGAATTTAACGTTATGCCAGCCCTAAGATCATGATGAAGATAGATGAAGATTTTTGATTGATGGTAGAGAGATTGGTGAACGATTTTTGTCACAAGACGACCTTTTATTCTCTACGAGATTAGCTGAGCTGAAAGTTGAGATACTCCTCGATGAATTCGGACTAGATAAGTTTTTTATTTCTTGAATTGAGTCACCGGCTGCAAGTCGAACATAAAGGAATAAGAGAGATTTTCTCCACATTGACACCATAATCAATCTTCAAAAGTCGCGGGCCTTAAATAGATCAGATTAGCGCAGGATCGCGGTAGATGCCACAAACTAAGGGAGGCCTTATCCCCAGTGGGTGAAGTCAGGCTGTGAGTTATGATGATGATGATGACACCTTATTCCAATTCATGTTTATTGTGTGTAATAAGGGTAAACACTCGTGTTTTCTGAACATGTTTCTGCCAAGGGTGTATTAAGTTGCAACTGCAACATAGATTGTTATTGCTCTTGAAAAACTCTCGCAATTATATTGTAATGTGTTTCCATTCCCTCAAATAGCCCATTAGGTTTTACTGCCCTGGAATAGTACAGAGAAAAATTCTAAGAGAAAACCGGGGGATTATATTTTTCAATCCGATAACGGTATGGTTTCGACTTTCAATTCACTTTGTTTCTTTGTTTGCTATCGAAGTTTTCTGACCTTGGGTGTAAATAAGCTGTACCTAATACCTACCTACTGCTAACTTCAATAAAACGCATTGAGTTTTTGAGGGACGTTCTATACATGGAAACGATGGAACATCGCAATTCGCAATGTAAAAATTAATGTAATTTAAAGTTGAAGTAAGGTACTTAACATACCTAATAAAATAATCAGTGACAAAATTCAAAACAATGAGTTAGTAGAGCAAAATTACTTTATTAAACTAGGGGGCATTCCATGTAAAAGAGGAAAATGACCTAATTTTTAAAATTTCAGTAATAACCTAAAGCTCTATTTGTTCCGTAGTTTTTTTTTTTTTTTAATTAAAATAAATATGTCGTTTTTGTTGATGGAAACTTTTACTTCGTACAAAATTACTTGGCGGAAAAACATGGTTAGTTTCGCAACACGTTTTTCGGCTTTTCTGTCAGTTGTAGAACGTTGGCTCGTGTACTTTACGAAAAGTATGGAAAAAACTAAGTTACTACTAGGTAACATATAAAGTAAGTTATTTATTTATTTAAGAATACATTAATTTTTATGGTTATTAATTTTTATATTTTTTTTTGTTATGGTCTAAATAGGTTCTGGGTGTAGCGGCATAAGCTCCTAATGTTAATGAAACTATCATTATGTTTTTAATCCCCAACGCTGAAGCCGATGAAGCACTTAGCTATCGTCAATTCTGAGAAACTATGTAGTTTCTCCTTGGGTAACATTGTCTAAAATCTAAATATGCTCATTTGACGACCTCAGTGACGCGGGCAAGTGTCTGGCGAGATGTTAGAGATTGCTGGTTTGATTACCACAACGGGATATTATGTTTACATGATCTGCCAATCAATATTGTTACAGCTGGGTGTTATAATTGTGTTATAATTTTTTTTTATATACGTAATAGTTTTTATACAGAACCGTGCCTTAATTGAGGAACAGTAAACCCTTAGCACGGTCAATCTTGCCTAAGGTATGGATGCTTAAGAAAAGCTGGTAATAATAAAAAGCAGAATAGTTTGGTCAGCATATTTAGAATCAAATACAAATAGTCAGTTCAGCAATATCCGTGTGCAGACAGTTGTAATTAAGCCCGGGTAAACACAATAGATCCCTATTAGAGCTACAATGTCGATATGCCTCCCGCGGGTGCACTGTGAAAGTACAAACCTGGCCTCGTGGCCCTTCTAACTTCCTCTATGTTCACGGCTTTCATTTTGTAGGGGGTAAAGTACATGGCGGAAATTACTGAACCCATTGGTTCTATGACAACATCTTGTTTACCTTTACCTACTATTGGACTCACTTGGAATGGACTATTGAACTGGTGTGGACCAGACATTTTGTTTTTGATAATTTAATAGTGATCATCAACGATTGTCATATTGAAAACTATGTAGTATGCAATTAAAATCACTAGGTATAACGTTTTTCTATATTTTTTTACTTTGGGACTTAGGTTGGGACAAACCACATAGTAAATAACCAATTAATAACCATCATGGAAAATCTTATTTTTCGGTTTGCCCCTAGGATAGTGTAATAAAAACAGTCATCCTAATCATAAGCATTGCAGACAGTTTTGTTTACGCTTTCGCAGAGGGAAACCGTTGTCTCTAATGTTCACGCTTGGGAGAAGGCTCTTGTATCTAGACATCTCCATCTTTTGTCCATTTAGATAACGTTATGCTACTCTACTGTCACCAAAAATAAGATGAGCCCGTACCAATGAGTTCGTAATGAATCGCCGCTGATAGCACAATGAATGCCTATTATAGGAACGTATATTCCCCTCGGGCACAGTTCGCCACAAAGCGAACTATTGCCCGCTTTAAAAATAAACTCTCAAGCGGTTTCTGGATTGCTTCAGTGACAGAATTTTAATTGATGTTTAGGGAGTTCCATTTTGGGTTGTTTTTAAATAAAGTCAGTTTTCAAATTAGATATTTCGCAGTTACGTGCGGATCTTCAGTAACTTTTATATCTGGTATTTTTTTTGCCTGAGGTGTTTATTTTTTCCCGTCGTTGCCTTTACTTTACATTAACAAGGTATTTTCTACACTCATTATATCTAACAAAGAAACTAACCCTTACAAGGACTGTCAAGTGAAGCGACTTGATAAACGTCAACGGAATACTTTAAATCGATAGCTTTCTGTTTCATGTATTTAAATTCATAAAAACCCTTAGCTAGACGTTTTAAAATAAAAAGGAGGCGTTTCACGCAGTATGGAGCCGGGCCCGGGTCCTTTGTAGGGGTCTAGATAATTAGATAATCATTAAAGAAACCGTTTAGTACTGTTTATTTATTTTATTTTGGCTTGTTTCATAATCTAAAGTAAGATTATCCTTGTGAAGGAGTGCAACACAATGCAAAACAACAAGGCGGGCTTAACGAACAACTGGGTTATTAGGTACTGTCAAAGTCAAAATGCGTCACTTGATCATTGCTAATAAATGTCATGGCGGACCTCTAGTGTTCCCGTTTTAGAAAAATCAACACAATAAACAATTTTCCTTTAGAATTTTGTCTACTTAAAAATAAAAATATATTTTTCGAATTTTTCTATGGTGTTACAAAGACCTAGGCCACTATAAAATTGGTCCTTTGCCAAAAATCGCCACTCTACCGAATTATGATAGAGTCAGATCATGCAGTACGGGCTACGTCGCTTATGTTTGAATTACTAGCTTGCCAGCACACTTTTATTATCACCCAGTTCAGGATTCATATACTATTTTATAGCAATAACGACTGAAAAATCTAAGCTTGGAAAAGTACAAATGCGGTGTTGACTCCAATCTTCTTTGAAATCTGTTGAAACGACTCCCGATGACTTCCGATTGCTTTTTGCTTTCACAATGGCTTGATATCAACAGTGAATGGAATGTAACCAGTTTGTCTGGTAGTTTAATGCTTTGCTCGTTACTGTTTTTAGTGTTGGGGCAAATTATTTTCATTGAGTACGTTATTAATTCGTGTGTAGTGTGTTCATTTTATAAGACAGTGCATTAGTTTATACTTACAAGCAAGGCGAAACCAACCACGCTTTCACCATCGTTGTTTTTGTAATATATTAAGTAATTTAGTTCTATGGTTTGGCTATAATAAAATGAAAACCTATTAACGAAATTTTTTTATTTCATTTACCTAAAAAAGTAATGATCATCATTATATTTACATTTAACATACATTAATAATTAAGAACAAATAAATCGCTATGGAAAAACAATACCTGTTCATTAACTTGCGTAAAATACTAATACAGTATAGCTTACAGGCACTTGTATCCATTGCTCAGATTATGGAAGCGAATGAGTATCTGTCAGGCACACTGACGAGCGAAGTGAAGAGCCATCATAACGAGAGCCGTAAAATGAAGTGCGTCGACACTGCCACTATTAGCACTAGACCCATATGATTGCTTATTGTTGTCCGCCACAATGGCCAATCAAAATCCGTTCGCTTGACCAAGATTTCGATGCTGAATCTAGCTAAAGTATTACAATTGCGGTTTTTTGTATTATCTTTTGAAAAGTTATTCTTTGTACATACTTACTACGAAATCATCCACGTAATGACGGACGATTCTAGTTGGTCATTTTTTTTTAATCAATTGATGTCAGCTACAATAAACGCAAATAAAGGCAGCAATATAATTCACGCCACACAGATGTAAAGACTATGATAGCCCCTTTACGCTTTGTGGGTATTATTGCCACTGCTTATACCTGCAAATCCTGCAATGTCCAATTTCCACTAATGTCTACAATAAATCTAAACATTGTCTTAATTTTTATAGTAAATGGTTTCTTATTATTCGTCTCACGACGAGTAATCATCATCAGAAATTCTCGGTCAGTCTTCCTTTATACGGATATTTTACCCGATCCTCCATAAATGGCGCCATTAAAAAGCTAAGACCGGCACGGAAAAAGAGCTACTTAAATATACTTCGCACGAATGCGCAAATTGATATAAAATACTTCATCTTTTGATATCAGCTCTTAGCGGAACCGGCACGGAGACGCGAAAATATTTCAGTAGTGCTTTATTGAAACCAGTGTAAGGTAAACTGTTGATTTGATTTTCCGATATTGCAGCTTATCCTGTTCATTTACCAATAGCAGAACGTAATACTTTAAAGCTAAATACACGAGTTAAATTTTAGGAAAATAGCCTAAAGTGCATTGAAGTACTGATAGACCTATATGAATTTTATTGTATGCCTTTAGGAATACGATAATCACCGTTATCGTTTTTTAAATTTCTTTGCTACCAAAAACGAGGTAAGATCTTACTCAGCTATTTTGAAAAGATAGGGGTCTGCATTGCTGGTCATCGGTGTTCGAGCTACCAGTTCGTGACTAGAAGATGAATCGGGCATGTGACGATTGTGTACAGTGGAAAACTGGGAATAGAAAAATCCCTAGTTGTCAAATTAAATATTGTACAAAAAAAGGGAAAAAAAAACAAGATTACCTACCTAATGGATCCAAATACAACTAAATAAGTAGGTGCATGAATATGTAGATAGATGATACTAACAAAAACTTTACAAAAAACCTTATCATCATAAATAAATTAACATTTAAGTACTTATCCATAATACTGAAGTACTGGTGTTCAAAAGTGGAAAAGTTGGACCAGACTATGTTCCGCCTGTTATGCTTAATGGAGCGGCTCTGAAGGTGGTAAGTAGTTTTAAGTACCTGGGGCATATTGTAACTGAGGAGCTCAAAGATGATGCGGACATAGAAAGGGAGCGCAGAGCGCTGGCAGTCCGGGGAAATATGCTCGCTCGTAGGTTCGCTAGCTGCTCGAGAGAAGTTAAAATCACTCTTTTCAAGGCTTATTGCCAGTCTTTCTACTCGAGCAGCCTCTGGATTAATCATACTCTTCGGGCTGCCAACTCTCTGAGAGTCCAATATAACAACATCTTTAGGATGCTGATGCGGCTGCCTCGATTTTGCAGCGCATCTTGCATGTTCGCGGAGGCACGCACGGACGGCTTTCATGCGATTATTCGCAAGAAAGTCGCTTCCCTACGTATGCGTGTTCGAGGCAGCAGTAACAGCATCTTACAGATGATTGTGTCAAGAGCGGATTGCCCAATCCAAACAAAATGGATGCAAATAATGATAGGTTTAGTATAATTGTTATTTTTATTGTTTTCTATTTTTATTTTCTGATAATTTTATGACATTCTGTGTGATTTTTTTGATGTTTTATGGATTTATGATCTGAAATAAAGAATTAATAATAATAATAATGTTTAATTATTTCATTTTAATATTATTAGTTCCAATTACTTTGTCAGTCGATCATAAATATTTCTATCCGAAAACTCGCCAGTATTCAAGTTATTTACTAATTAAAACTAAAGTAATTAATCATACAGGTATTAATCCATTACCATTGTCTTCATCAGCAATGTTTCGAAGCATTAATCACTGTAATTTATCATAATTAAAAATGGTGTCTTAGAGCCTCAAACATCTTGTAATATTTTATTGGATTTGTGAATGAATTATACGCGCTATTACAAAACATGTGAAGCGAGCGGCTAAACATTACTTACTTCAACATCCTACCTTTTTTTGTGACACGCGTTCTGTTAGGCTCTTTTATACGACGTCTATAATGTCGTTAATGGCGACATGCCGCAAATTCAATAAGTGACATATCAGTTGATTAAATTTCTACTAACTACCTATAACAAAGAATTTAGTACTGCGTTTTCTAAAAAAATCGATTGGAAACTTAAAATATAAATTATTATTTTATAAGAAAGTACAAAATTGCGATGTTTTCTATAAGATTTGTAAGAAATTACTCAAGTGTAATTTAATTTTTTGGTTTGGTTGGTTTTTTTTATGTCAACTCTGAAGTAATAATGTTACAAATAAATGTAATACCTATATAATAAACAAAATTAGACATTGCCTAAATCTTTCATAGGTGTTTCGTAGGGTAGCTATTACGATTAACACCAATATCACTTACAAACTTGGCGAGTGCGTGACACCATATGCAAGAGCCGCAACTAGCTTGACACAATATGTTTTCACGAAACAGTGACATGTACCTACGTGGGGATTCCAGGGTTGGCAGACACCGCCCGCTGCGCCATGTCTCTTCCTGTTTTTGACAACCCTACAAACAATATCGCTTCCCGTATATAACTGTTGTGTTGTGCTCGATTTGCTGTAATGAATGGCGCTAAATTCATTTTCTATTTGATCACATTTGTTGTGTCATCTGAAAATGAGAGCAAATTGATTTAAATGCGATTTTCATGATAATTTCGTGAAAATATTAATTGATACCGTGGTGTTGAAAATTGAAATTATTGCCTATTTACGTAGCCTGTCCAGTTTGCGTGCGTAAATTGCTTCATTTGAGACACTGGCCTACTCATCTATTAAATATTGCGGCCTATATTGCGGATTGGCGGTTGTATTTTCTTATCTTTAGTTTCTTCAAGATGGTTTCCTTCACCGTTTGTGAGCACTGATGCCAAATGCCAGTCAGTAAAATACTCGTTGCGTGGCTTACTATCAATCTCGCTGCGGTATTGATTTCCTATCAGCTCTAATGATAAACGATTAGGGAGTGTCAACAAGCCGTCCATTAGGTATTTTATTATAATAATGGTTACGAAATATCTACCTATTATTCGATTATTTAGGTTACTATAACAAGGTACTTAGCACAAGCAAAACGGTCCATCGAATTTGTTTCGTGTCACATAACGTAGTAATATCTAAGAACTCTTCTTCGTGTATGGCTTCTGTGGTTTATTTGCCACAATTTTGCCAGTGTCAAGTGTAACTTTAATTTAATTGTCGCTTAGCAACTTAGAAAAACAATATTTTGAATGAAATGAGTCTCTCTTTAAAAAAAAAATTCTAGGACTTTTAGGAGTGTCCTCGATTGAAGTAGATTCCCAAAGTACCTTCCATTTCGATTACCTACCACTTGTGCTAAGACAAGAGTTAAATTAAATCAATAAAACTTAAAATTACACGGTAAATACAATTGAAATGGAAGGACTCATGTCGGTTAAGCAAACGTAGACTTCATTATATTTTCTTGGAGATGGCCGAAGAAATTCTACTCCGAACTCTGAAGTTATAACAGGCTAATTGTAACGATAGGAAATTACAAGTGTGATGACATGACAGCGCGCCTCACGTCATCTCTAAAATTTCTAGTTGTAAGGTAAAATTTTTTATTAGTCTCTGTGAAGTTTTAAGGTATCTTGACAAGTTTAAAAGAATGAATTTAGGACTCACTTTAGGATTATGCCTCTTATACTTGATACTTTCAAGTAGGTACAGTGCTCAGATTTTAATTCTGATACCAATACCAAACAGGTAGATTGGAAAGCGATCATACAATACTCTGATGAAAACTCGCTCGCTTTTGACTCGCTGTGACTTATTCTTGTCCATCTACACTAACTAATATTATAAAGAGGAAAGATTATTTTGTTTGCTACTAAAACTACCGGCCCGGTTTAAAAATACTTTCACCATTAGAATGCTACATTGTCCCTGAGTAACATCGTCTATATTTATTACTAGCGACTCGCCCCGGCTTCGCACTGGTGCGGTTTCATTGCTGGGACGGACTGAGTTATGAAAATGAAGCGTACTTATTGCTGAGTTCACAATTCACACTTCACACACACACCTCCTGCGCCCGCATTGTCTTCAGGCTGATGCAAAACGAGCATGATTTTGAGCGCTGTGTGAAAAATACCCGTCGCAAAAATAGCTACTCATCTTATCAACCAATAGAAGACATAGAAGTCACCGACATAGCTCTTAGAACCTCCTGCGCCCGCATTTTCTTTAGTCTGATGCAAAACGAGCGTGATTTTGAGAGTTGTTTGAAAAATACTCGTCGCAAAAATAGTTACTCATCATCATCATTATCAGCCAATAGAAGACAGAAGCTGTGACAGAAGTAACCGACATAGCTCTTAGAATAAGCAAGTTGAAGTAGCAGATAGGACGGTCACCTACTCGATAGACCGATGAGGGTTCCGAATGACAACCGCGAACTGGAAAAAGTTTAGACCACCTACTTGATATACCGATGACTAAAGCGGTCGCAGGAAGTCGGTCAACGGTAAAAAAGTAAGTTTGCACGAGTCAGTGGTTAACTCTCGCGACAGAGTTTTTAGGCCGCCCGAAGGCCTCTTTCATGGCCTGTGGACGGTGAAGATCGGTCGTCATGACGTACTTTCCCGAAGGCTTATGCCCAACAGTGGAGACAATTTGGTTAATAGGATGAAAGCTGTCGACGTTTGTAAAGGCCGCGCCAGTTTCGCAAGTCTGTCTGATCGCGGTGAGTCACATCACGGTTTGGAATCGAATGGTACCGCGCATCGCACGACCAACTTTACACTTTACTGCTATCAGACGAAGCCTTAAAGTAGAAGTTAAACTTAGCTCACCCTTTAGTGGGTTCTATACTTGCGTTGTTAAGGGTCGTTTACATGAATGGAGAAAATAAAACTATGTAAATTGTTTGAAATTGGTTTTGGAATTGCCATATTTCTTTTGTTTCACGATTTTTTTTATTCCCATCAAGTAAGTTAGATTTATTATAATAGAATTGTCTACGTAGTATTTTATTTAACGTAATGTAAATTTAACACGATCATCCACTTCATTGGCTGACTCTCACCTTAGTTTGTAAAGGACAGGTTTAGAATTTCATTCATTACCGAACCTCTAGTCCAGACCCTAAAAGGGGGTCTTCAAACACTTACTTAAATAAAAAGAAATCGTTAACATTGTGTATACATGTTATTACTAAACTGGCCTCGCAGCTCAGATAGTAGTAGTTCTGCTTTCTGCTGTTGTGCATACGATTCTCACCCAGGACAAATAATTTGTGTGATAAACATAGAAGTTTGTGCTGTGTTTGGGTGTTTCTTGTAGTAAGTAGGTAGTAGTAGTAGTAGCCTTAGCAGTAGTAAGTAGTCAATATTTATTTAGATTTTCTAATACCCAAGCAATAGTCAGTAGCGACGACAAAGTAAAGTTTCAATAAAACCAGCCACTTGAAAAATGAAATGTCGAAGTTGGTCCCTTGCGTTGCATGTTCCGGTCATAAAGTTCTGGAAACAATCGAAGCATGTGTATTATTATTTATTCCACGTCAGGGGTTGTCTGCCCTTGAAACGCACACAGAATAAAATATATTGCCAAGAGGAAATAGTTTACTAACTTATAAAAGATTCACTCCGACCGAACGACACCGACGCCAAAGACACGGTTTACACCCACAGAAGTGAGTTCTTCTGTGGTTACACCTTATAAAAGACATCAAAGTCAGGTCTAAAACAGGGGTCGATTCTATCGGTATATTCGGTATACTAACTTATGTATTGAAATGTTTAATGATTATGTTACTAGCTGTTATGGAGCGAGAGGTTGCGGGTTCGTTTTCTACCGGGGCTCGGGTCGGGACAAATGTTTACATGATCAGCAAATATTTTTGCCGGGTGTTGATATGTAGATAAAAAAATAGCTAGATGGCGCTGTGTTAAAAAATATTTATTTTATACGAGCTTACCCACGCGGCTTCACCCGTTTTTGCAGTTTCTATGCTATCCCATAGAAACAGTATTTTTTCCGGGATAAAAAGTAGCCTATTGTACACTTCATTACTATTTCAGGACTTTGTAGAAAGAAGAACAGCATGATGTTTCAGGTACAGAAATACTTTTTCTTTATTCGACCATCGTGGGTACTTTTCACAATGTTACTTGTTCGACGATCCAAGCCAGAATGAATCTCCGACCTTTTCGTTCGTTCTTTATTTTTCTATTTAAAAAAAACGGGCTTTCGATTGATTCCTTCTTGAACGTTAGCCAATCACAAAACGAGTCCCCTCAATCGCAACGATTTACGGGCAGATACTACTCTGTGATTGGCCAACCTCATCGATCCTCATTTTTACCATTTGACAGTAAAGAACCAGCGACAACGTCAAAGTTACAAAACAGTTGCTAGCATTAAATAATATCGAGTATATCCAAAGATATCGAGATTTGAGTAATTTATCCAAAAACGAAATACATTTGTTTTCAACAAATAAGCAACGCTAACACTATATATGTGTTATTCCAGGACTAAAGCCATCTACATTCCAAATGTCATCACAATCGATAAAGTCGTCTCGGGTATACGTGGTAACAAACATACGAAAGACTTTCGCTTTTATAATATTAGTATATTTTATATTTTAGTAATATAGAGTTAACTTTCAAAACATGCATCATTTGCCTACTCACTTACTCTCACACACAAAATCTCAATAATTATTTAGATTTCTGTGCTCTCACACAATCGCAGAAGTGATGCCAGCTCTACCCTAGCCAGTGACACAGAATAAATACAACCTTTAACCAATGGCAAGCGCTCTAAGACACCTGCTGTCTCGTCGAAAAAACACTTCGTTTAATGCTTGTTAAACCACCACCGGTCCTTTTTTTGCAGTTCCTTTGTTAGCCAGTCTACCTTGTAATCTGGGGCGCATCTGTCAGATTGGAGGAAGAACCGCCAGAGCTTGAAGTGGTTTTATTTGAATCATTTTAAAATGATCCCTAATTATTCAAAGTTAATTTCGTTCTCTTTTGCATTTTACTGAGATAAAGGATAATGAGCGAGCTAGCGCACGCGCTATTGCTTAGGTTATGCTTTGAAATTATACAGGCAAAGCAAACCTATTTTAATTATAACTTTTTACATAAATAGTACATGCAAATACATTGATTTGTTTATTTCCTCTGAGCTTACAGTGTATGGGTTGAATGTGATGTGTGCAAGGGAGTCGAACCCGCAACCTTTCACTTATCAACCTAGCACCCGCCCACCACTCCACTAATGTTGTCTGAATTAAATTAAATTCGTTGCTTGTCAAATCAATATTTTTTTATAGTTAATTTCCTGTTTTTTTACCCATACGGGATACAGGCGTGATTTTATGTAGATACATGTTTTTTATTCTAAAACATGTTTGCTTACGTGTGGGACAGGCTAATATAAAAATAATTAAATAAATATTTAAAAGTTACGACAGTTCTTTAGAGAAGGGGTGTTTGTATATAATGTTGTTTTTTGGTTAAACTAAAATAAATGACTGGGGATTGCATACCAGCTTACTCTAATGTACTCGGAAATCTCCATTGCCCGACATATTCATAGCGGATGACAACAATTTTGTCCATTTATAATGACAGACGAGAGACACGCAAAGGATGTATCATTCCATTCGAAATGGTCCATAACATTTTACAATTGACAAGTTAAGTACTTACTCAAGTAGTATAGATAAGTCGGTTCCGGATTTTTTAAAGTTAGGCCATGACAGAGGCCTTATGGCGGCTTAAAAATCGTCACCAGAGTTGGCTACTGACTCATAAACTTACTAAATAGTTTTTAGTAGATATATTTATACGTCCTACTGGACGGCTCCCGACTCGATGTACCGATGACACTCTTTGGTGGAGGCCTATGTCCAGCAGTGGACGTCTATTGGCTAATATGATGATGATGAAACGATAAGAAATTTTATAATATGTAGAATTTAATTCGCTGTCACGTTCCGATTCCAATTAAAAAAATTAATAAAGGACCAATTTCATAGTAGCCTAAAGTCTTTGTAACACCATAGAAAAATTGGAATAAAATATAAGACTAACAGTCACAAACAATTTTATTTTTAAGTAGACAAAGTTCTAAAGGAAAAATAATTATTGTGTTGAGTTTTGTAGAATGTGAACGCAAGAGGTCCGCCATGACAGATATATTATTAGCAATGATCACGTGACGCATCTTGACTTTGACAGTACCTAATAACCCAGTTGTCCGTTAAACCCGCCATGTTGTTTTGCATTGTGTTGCACTCCTTCACAAAGATAAACTTACTTTAGATTATGAAAGAAGCCAAAATAGGATAAATAAACAGTGGTAAACGGTTTCTTTAGTGATTATCTAATTATCTACTAGACAAAGGACCAGGGCCCGTCTCCATACTGCGTGAAACAACTCCTTTATGGTAATGATTTGCATGATTTCGACCTGAAACTTCAGACAATTGTTCTATAATGAACCTGCTGTTTATAAAAATACTGACGCATGATAATAACTAATTCTATTACAAAATTAAACGGTAAGTAGGTACTTCTAAAATCTATGAGTAAGCTGAAAAATATTGCCAGGCTCAGCACGCGCTTAGGCTCAACTAGGTACTCGTATTTAAAATCTGCTGACTAATAAATGCTGATTAAATATACAAAGCCTTCTAATAAGTAATTAGCTTTAGATAGTTTAGTACTTAATGCTAATTAAATTAAGGCTTATGTTTGTTCATTATTTTAATATTTTTTTGTCTAAGTTTGAGCGCATAGTGAATCTCTGTAAAATGTCAAATCTAAGAGTATGTAAATAAATTAACCATCCTTAATTCCTAACACTATAAATCAGGGACGTAGTATTAAAAATCAGTGGGTGAAAAAAAACTCAGAAAAGTGCATAATCTTATCTCTATAAAGCATGATTTAAACATTTTCCCTCGTTTTCTTTCCATAATTCCTAAGGATATTTTTGTCATCGCAAGATCTGAGTCACAATTATTTGTCGCGGCGTGCCCTCCCTTTTAATCCCACTCGTGATTTACTGGATGGTTGATAACCTTGCAAGAAAGTAAAACACGGAAGTAAAAACTTGAATCAGTTTGAATATACCTAGTTCATTAACCTTTACAGTAGTGTGCGAGTACAAAAAACATTACTGCCACTTGCAAAAATGTTTTTTGTACTCAAATTAACGCGTGCGTATTCATGCGATTAGTGTACTTACCAGAGTTG
Source organism: Colostygia pectinataria (assembly GCA_951394395.1). Classification (NCBI taxonomy): domain Eukaryota; kingdom Metazoa; phylum Arthropoda; class Insecta; order Lepidoptera; family Geometridae; genus Colostygia; species Colostygia pectinataria. The sequence continues at coordinate 4,326,500 of OX596368.1, read as the reverse complement.
CCATCCTACATGGAAATTAACACGAAAGCTTACGCAGGTAGTAGGTATTTTTTTGTATGTAGAAGTAATTATTGATGTAAAAGACTTTTCTAAAGGTAGCATTCCTTTTAGAATGCCAAAACGGAAGACGTTTTGGCATTCTAAAAGGAATGCTACCTTACTTACTTAACAGAAGAGTAAAGTAAACAAAGACTGCATGATCATATTTATTTTTAGTCTGTTGATAAAATAGGTAAATTTATTCGTCATAACTTTATCTAAGAATCCACCTGATAAAAGGACAAGGTTAAGATTTATATTGACGATGTTCTATAGTCCGCTCCATTACTTACATACAAGTGTGACAAACGTTGCTTTATTTTTATGCAAAATTGTAAGTTTCAATTTGACCTTAATGAACAAAAGTAACATTTTAGCTTTTATACCCCAGAAATTGATTTTAGAATTAACTCGCAATGAAATAATCGCGAGCTATTTCGGTTATTTTTATGCATAATTTCGATAAAAACTATTAGTCTAACTAGCAAAAACAAATAATTTAAGCTTTCCTATCCTAGACCGGGAGGATTACCGCCATACCTATATCTGCCGCCAAGCAGTAATGCTCGCATTGCTGTGTTCCGGTTCGAAGGGTATGGTCTCCGGTGAAATTACATGTACATGAGGCTTTCGACCTACGTCTTAAGGTGGCAAACTGGCAACCTCTGGTACCTCTCGGTGAGTGGCACCTCTGATATTGCAAGCGCCCATATTGCCACTTTTGTTATATAAAAAAAAACATAGTAGACATCTAATTTTGGCCTGATTGCATAGATTGAGCTCTTGCTATCGTTCATTGAGCACAGTGTATATTACTCTTAAAAGGAATAAACGAAAATCGTGGCAAATATCGTAGTCCAACTTATGTTGGTGACTACGAAGTTCAAAGCATTCACTGACATAAACTGAACCACGAAAACTAATAAATAAAATAATGCTGGACAATCAACACAACATCATCTAGCCCCAAGAGGTAAGCAGAGCTGTGTTATGGGTACTAGATGACTGATATAATACTTAATTTAATACAATACATAAATAGATATATTTTAAACTGTCACGATATATTGCTTTTGTCCGCAAGAGTAGACCCTCTTGCTTATGGCTTTTTGGATACGAACTACGCCTCGAGCTTTCACTGGTGAACTGTATCCTCTCAATCGCTTGTACTGCGTTTTCATACAAAGAACTGTTCAACTAGATGCTCGAGCAAAACCTCGATCTTACAAGTGAGCTGACACGCAAAAAATTTGTAATCAGCCTTCTATAGATGCACTCATAGCAAAAATCGATTACATAGCAAGCCTTGTAATTTATACAATACAATAGTGCGACTGTAGTTATTCACATGCCGCAGGAGAAAAACATAGTAAACCAAACAAAGACGGTTCTCAATGAGGGCGAGTGACTCATAGTGTTCTCCACCTAACGGTGCTGGCGTTAAGATCGTCATGACTTGATGACGGTCAAAGTCAGTCGAACGGGGGCAAGAATCCGTGAAATACCACACGTGTAAAAAACTGGTACACTAAGCTATTTTGAAACAATTTCTCAAACACTTCATCAATAACGTCTCCACAACGTTTCGTCAGCTCTGCTGGAATAAGCGCTTTGTAACGGTTTTCTCCTTCAAAACTGTAGACAAAAATTACACTAGTTCATAGAAAACTGTAATTTTTGTTATCATGAAAACTGAATAGTCTATGATGCTCATGCTAGTCGGGCCGGTCTGTCTTTTGTGGTCGTTAAAAATCTATCATTCATCACATCAATCTCATCTCTCATCAAGCTTTTTTAATTTTTTCTAATGCCGGGCAATTTTGAAAGAATGCATCAAGTTTTAAATAAGCAAATTGTACACTAGTACTAGCACTAGACGATGTGACTAACTGTTTGACTGACCGAATGCAAATCAACGTCCTCATAAACTTCACGTTTGAAGTTGCGTTTCTTTTGTTGTAAAGGGTAGGTATTTACCAGAAAATCTTATCTATCAAGGTTACTAGAGCTATGAATAAAAATATTACTCACTCAACCGCTTTATTATGTAAAATTAAAAACTTTTATTAGAACTGGCAACATTTGAATGCTTTATCCGCGTTCAGGTTCACGCAGGCAGGTGACACTGCAAATCAGCTTGCAATATAAAACTGAGCCGTATCTCGCTGACATATGGTTTAATATTGCGAAAGAGCAATACAGATCTGGGGTATATTGCTGTATATTTTATTGAGTTAGTTTCAATTTCAATATCTTTCGTGTACGTGTTAGCTCTTCTGGTTGCATAGAGGCCCGGAGAAGTATATCCGGGTTTTCTGTAAAAAATCGACGTTATCTTGAACCTTCATCATGCACATGGGTCTGATACGTTTTTAAATTATTGTATTAGTGTGTAGTGTTTGGTGCACTGGTGCTTTGGTGGTAGTGTTGAGAGTGACCCCCCCCCCGCCTTTTTTCCGATCCGATCCTAAGGTCGTGGTCGGTCGTGCACCAATTAATTTTACTATAATATTTGAAATATTTATGTATGCCATCCACCAATCCGCATCGATAGTTATACCCTGAAGAGTGCGGTGACACGAATAGCACGCCACGTGATTGGTACGGATTTATTTATTATTCAATCTATGCTGACGATAAACATGTCAATCTCGAACCTATCAAAAAGTTTTACGGTGCAAATCCAGTGAGAATTCTGCATTGCATGCCAAATATTTAAGGTGTGGGCTTAAAACGGAATGGGGCTATAGGCTGATAAACAATCATAAAAGTTTTCTATTCGGCGAGTTACTAGCACGAATAGTTTAGAGAACACAGAATCAATATTAATATTGGTTTTTTTACCCTTTGGTCTGGAAACTTGCGAACAGGTGAAAACGAAATAAGACGGTCCCCCGCTCGATGGACCGATGTCATTAAAGCGGTTGCAGGAAGTCAGTGGATGGTGAAAGCTTAAGAACAGTTGTCATGACACTATTAGGGGAGGCCTACGTTCATCAGTGGAAGTCTATTGGCTGATTGCTTTGGTCGGCTTTGTCGGAGGTTTGAAAACGTTATTATGATAAAGTACCCATTTGGCCTTCGGGCGGCCTAGAAACTCTGTCACCAGAACTGACCACTGGCTCATACAAACTTACTTTTAGTACCCCATTTTGGTATTATTGCCGGTTTCGTGGTTTACTATAGGTTGTTATTGCTGCGCTCAAAATAACAAATGAAACGCTCAGCAAAAGCTCATCGTAGGGCCTCAAATCATTAAATTTTTTAAATTGTGTGCGCGTTAAAATATATTTTTAGTATATTCAAACTTCAAACCAACCATAGATGTATTTTTATAAAGTCGATGGAAGTAAAATCTACCCGATTTTGTGCAAAAACCTGCAAACGACCTCCGTCTTCTGCAAATGGCAGTTCAGCTCGGATGTTTATTCAAAATACACTTCCAAAAATATGGTAAGTGTAATCGGTATGGGTAAAATAGCGGTTGAAGTTGGTCCCGAAACCGGTTTTAGCCGGAAAGTAGAACGTTGCCCTCATTCCTGCCCAAGTGTAGTTTTGATTTCTTGTTTCGTGTTACTCACGTTGATGTTGATTGGAATACTGTTACTCGATCGAAGTGGTCTCTGGCTGACTGATTCATCGTGTGAAACTTCCGAGTTCTCAGTGAAGATGAGAAATGCTTCTCAAGTACCTGAGTAGCACTTCTGCACTTCTTAGAAAATAAAATAAACTAGTAAGAATTTGTAAGTTAGAATGTCATTGAGCAAGAAATATCACTTTTCATCGCTTTGTTATAACAATATTGTTTTAAAATTGATGCTGCAGAGATTTATTAAAACACAGCATTATTAGTGTAATCCTTATTAATAATGACATTTTAGCGGCTTCCTAACAAAGACAATGTTATATTTGAAAGACACATTAGCTAACAGAGGTTTATTATTTTCTGTCAAACAAGTTGTAGTTGTCTCATTTCAGCCTTCGAACAACCAAAACCACATTGAAATTAAAGGTTCGATCGAACTGCGATGTTACTTACAGGCAACGCCAGTTTTCGTTAAACTCATCCCTTTTAGCTGTGGTTTGAACAGGTATGTTTGTTACAGCTGAAAAACTTTTTATCTCCATGAAATTGCATGCGGTATATTTATTTATGGCTGAAGTACCGTTAAACCCTTTTATCTCGCAATGCCGATTGTTGGGCGCTTAATTTTATTAGACCCGGTCACCACAAAGTCATTGAGGAATTCTAAGAGCTTAAAGTTCTTAGCGCTTTACAATTCGCAAACAATTCGGTTTCAGCTGACGCTAAGTTGGTTGCTAGCCAAACGGGTCACCAATGTTTATTAAATTTTTCTTTCGCCTATTGTGGCAATTGAGTCTTATATTGTCTAAACTGCGGTGGGAATTGCATTTTCCTCATTCCAGCCTTTGTTGTCATTATGTGTTATCTTGTAGATATTAGCTTATGATGATGTAGATATTATCAGAATATTTTCTTGTTTAACCCCATACAGTAAAAGTGGTATTCATAAACATATAAATTGCAATTACATAATTTGATGACTTTAGAAAACAAAGGTTTTTGTAAATATAGGTTACTTAACTGTAAATCTTAATGTCGATTCTAGAAGAAAAAACAAATAGAAAAGCTACACGAGCAAAAAGTCAAATTACTAATTTAAATGAATACGTTCTTGGGATTTTCGCTGGGAGTCTGTGAAATCACAAAATGCCTCCCAATTTCCATTCTTTTCACCTGCCTGTTTTCTTTTCATTTCGGCGGCTGGTGTTGTTCCCGTGGCCGTGCTTCCGGGAAATGATTTTATTGACACGCCAGTAACAAAATTATCTCACGTCTTGTTACGGATGAGCTGAAAGCCGAGCAATTTAATATGGAACAACCAGTTTTTGTTTACGAAAAAACATCAGGATCTGCTTTTTTCAGTAAGTAAACAGAAAAAACATTTTGTTAAATTACTCTTTTAGTAGGATAATCATGATTTTCCGATTTTAAATGGGAATTAATAAAAAGCATAGCATCCTAGCCTAGGAGCTAGCCTCCGTATTTGGGCGTATGCCCCAGAATACAAATTTATACCTCATCCGAATCCGTTAATGCCGTTGTGGAATATTTGATAACTGTGAAGCGCATAATTATAAACATCACGTCGACACAGCCTTAATTATTTATAGTTGGAGGGTTCTGTCAGGGGCTAAAAGGCCACTATAAGCACTTTTAGTTAAATTAATAATAATATTTTCCTATTACGAGATTGTTACTGTTGGCGTAACTGATTGTTGATGTTGGGTAAATGATTTTCGTAATTCGGCATAGAATTTGTTTTGTTTTCTAGCATTTACGTCAAATGAAAAAACGTGGAAAGGTAATCCGCAATTTATACCGTTTGCTAAAACATTGCTAGAAATTTTATCAAATGTAACAATATTTTTATTCGCCCTAGATCTAACCGTTACGTCATCTGGGTCTTGTGGCTTATTGAAACGTTCTCATGATATCTCGTTTCCCATATTTCATTTGATTCCATTATGCGTGACCAATATGTTACTGATTTAAATATCGGAGTAAACTTTTATTGGCCTGAGTTCCGATTAAATGTGTGAAAAAAATGTGTTGAATTGGAACGTATTTCAGTTTTGTTATACACCATCTCTAATCTGCCAGCGGATTATCGTGGTATTAATTGGTTAAAGTTAAAGGTTGAAATAAGTTCGTATGAGTCAGTGGCCAACTCTGGTGACAATTGGTTAATAAATATAGCCTTTGTTTACACTTGGTTATGGATAAATAAAATGATTGTGTACAACTTTAAACAACGTAAATATAAATGGTTTTCACGTAGATACATGTACTCTATGTACTATGTAACGATATTTTGGTTTTTATATCTCTCTCTGTGTTAGCGGTAAGTTTTCTAAAATTTTATAAACAAAATTGCCTTACTTGTCAAGTTATCACTACCACACTGTCTCTGTCACTCCCTCGCACTCGCATTTTACAGATTGTGAGATAATGACAGATACTCAGACTGAGCATATACCAAGTTACCTATATTTATAACGGCCAATGGCCCTTAGATTATGTTCCTACTTTGAATATGTTCGTCGCTCGGCGTATAGAAACTAAACAATGGGGATTCACGTTATAAAACCTCAATTCCACCTATATCAAGGTATAACCAATGGGTTTTGCTACGTGACACAATGCAAAAACCTCTCAGCTAAGCCTCATGTCGGTGAATTTAAATGCGAGTCGCAATTTTTTTGCCGTGTTGACTTCCTGAGTCTACGTTGAGGACAGTAAAATATGTAACTTGGACTCGTCAAAGAATTCCCGAGATTTTGCACTTTATTTTTTACAACCGAGACGTTTTACCGAGAAATTGTATGATTTACTTAAGTTTCAAATAATGCAGAGTTTTCATTTTAGTAATCATCACAGAACTATATTTGAGTAGAATGAGTGAGTGTATGTACCTCGCGTGCCGAAAAAACGGGCTAAGTAAGGGCTGAGAACCTTTGCGAAACTCAGTCTGCTCCCAACCGGGGGCGGTGTGGTGGTGTGCCAGTGCCTAGAATCGGTTTGCCGCGACCTTATCGATGCTTTTAAATCATTTATTTTCGCGCGGCTTATGTTTCCCATCACTAAAATACATTTGTGTGTAAAATACAAAAACGCAAAATGTTCCACGCTCGATTTCCATACAAATCAACGAACTCTTTCATTCTACTTAAATATAGTTCTGTGGTAATCATATTTTATCTTCATTTAATTTCATCTACTTAATCAAAATAAACCAATAATTATATATTTTTAGGTGCGTCTACATAGTACATACTGTACTTGTTTTAATTGAGTTATTCCTACATAGATGTGGACACTGGTATAGCTTTTAAGTACTTGTATACTCTACTGTTTTCCGAAAATGTTAAAAATAATATAAAATAAGTTCTTTCAAAACAAAATTAAATTCTGTCTAACTCAAACTTGTCTTACAGAACAAGGGCCAGAAATAACAATTTGATGCTAACCTGTCTGGTCGCTCATTAAGTTAGCTATTATTCAGTGAGCAAACAACACAAAGCACCACGGGGCTAAGCTGCGTACACACCGGTAACTACGCTAGGTAACATGTCAGGTGTCAGTCTCCCAATGGCACTTGGGTATAATGTTTCGACGTGTATGTCAATAATGCCTGTGTAACAAATATTTCTGGCTGATACTACTGTGCAGTTACAAGATTAAACGAACCTGTGTGTTGTTTACTGGTTATGGACGACCGATGTGGCGCAGCGGGCGCAGGTCCGCCTGCGACGCGTAGATTGCGGGTTCCATTCCCGCCTCGGATCAAATGTTTGTACGATTCACAAAAATTTGTTCCGGGTGTTCTGGGTATTTTCTATAAATATTAAAAATTTATATATATATATATATATATATATATATATATATATATATATATATATATAAATATATATGTATTATATTGTAATAAGTATATACGTGTTATTTAGTACCCATAATTATAAGACAGCTCTGTTTAACAGAGGCTTACCTTGGGGCCAGATGATGCTGTGTGGATTCTCCAGCATTATTTATTTATTTATTTATTTAACTACATTATTGGGTTAATTGTAAATCTGGGAATTTGTTGAATTGTGTATATAATATGCCTTTTTGTCTTTTTATCGCATAAAGGCTTCGCTCCGCTTAGATTTCGGCTTTATTAGCTCTATCTCACAATAAGACACCTTTGAACTCTCCATCTACTGATCTTACATACTCTGTCCCACCAGTGAGCCGTCGTTTATGAAGTCAACGGGAAAAACGGCGTTGAAAACAAACTAGATAAGAAGGCTATGAACTAGTGTCAGTGTTAAAACTGCACATGTTTATACTAGTTACTGGCATGTGTGGTTTCTAACGAGTCGTACTCAACGGCCATACCGAGCCGTAGCCGGTGCGTTACGACGCAATGTACCATAAAAACTGAAGATAAGCCAGCCTTACTTTTATCACTATGATATTGCGTCTCCATTGTTTGATCTAACACGATTTTGACTTACTCCCGTTGGCATATTCCAAAAATGTCCTGCGAGGATCCCGTGCGGAGTTAGTCTAGCGACGTATCGCGTAATCATTATCTAACGCGGAATGATTTGTCGTTTGCTAAGTGTATATTTTTGTTTAAAGTAACAGACATGTGCAATTTTCTACTTAACAAAAGCGTTTTATTTAATAAAATCAGAAATTTCGAAATAATTCAAGCTCTTTCAATCAGTTCTTTCATATTACCTGAGATTGTGTTCCTGGGCCCAACAGTAGAGCATTGTGCAAATAAAACTTAATATTTTTTACATCTATCGTGATATTTGAAAAAAAAAACAAGATTTACGATGCCCTTTGAAGTCTTTTTTCTACGCGAGTCAATGGAAACGCGCAGTCATAAGCTAGCCGAAGTAAAGTTGTTTACTACTCGTAAACGTAATCAATAAACGTAAGTTATGTGACAGCCCACCACTTTTTAGTGGTGCCAGGAAGCCAAATATGAAGCGTAAAATTTGGTATTCCATATAAAGATGGATTATGAAAGAGTTTAACCTCAAGCATAAGTTTCTTATAGACTAGGACGTATACTAACATAAGATCGGTCTCATTTATATTCTAAAATAAACGGAACTTAGTTCTTAACCTGAGAATCAAATGAAACCAAGGAATCGATTTAACTAAGTATTGATTCTGTAGAAATACGGTCAAAGTAGACAATCATAATACGAGCATAAACGACGACATCAATCGGTAATTTAATAGGTAATTTAACAAGAACATGTTTTTTGTAATATGAAAAATAAATGGTAAAAGTAGATATTCGTGTTAGTATCCTGGTAATGAATCAGGTGTGCGATCCAACAAGAAAAAATATTATTCTTGAGTTGCCATAAGACTCGGCAACTTTTTTTCTCTATGTGTCACACCACAGAGAATAATCGTTTATTTTCTCTGAGATTTAAAGCTACAATTATTTTGTCAACACTCGACATGTTACCCTATCGGGAAATAGGCGCAGTTTTATTCTAGGAAAGTTTTTATTTATATAGAAACATCAGTCGTCCATTGGCTAGATGGGTAGACAACATAGTCGCGGGCCGTAAGTGGATCAGATTAGCGCAGGATCGCGGTAGATGGCACAAACTATGACAAGCCTATCCTCAGCGTGCCTTAGCTGTGGGTGAAGTTGGTGAATATATTTGTTGTTTTTGGGAAATCCTAAAGGCTAGGCTAATACAATGACTTCAGAGTTGAGATCATCGATTGAATAAATTAAAACAACCTTAAAATTCCAAACAATAACGCTAGTTGTATTGTAAGTTTTATAAGGCCATGCTATTTTAAACAATAAAACAATAGTTTACTGTTTACAACTAAACTAAATTAGTTCTAAGCCTTTATTTTCAGAGTTGATGAATCATTAATTTTCTTTCACCCACATTCTGTCGTAGAAATACATTTGAATTCATAGCAGAATATTAATGAAAAAGCTTGTGTTTCTATACTTCGTGAACGTTATATAGCGGTGATCGCGATTTCCGACCTTACACCAAAGGAATAAACTTTGTGCGTCTCCGCTTTTTAGCTACTGAAGAAATTAAGGCTTTACTAGCAGATTAACTTGTCATTCCGCCGAGAATTGATTGTGCAGTGTCATTCATTCAGTATAACAATAAATCTTCATAAACCCGAGACAGCTAGGCACGAACCAATAATCTTGGTAAGGTACCAAGGTTCCTTTGTAAAATTAATAAAACTGTATTTAATTATTAATTTAATTGCAAAAAGGCTTGGGACGGATATGCTGCAACTTTTCGCGGCATTTAGGTAAAGGCATCCATAACAATAGCAAGGATTTTTGTCTTTCTGTGCAATACGTTTTGCAACTACTCAGCTAATATTATTCCATCATTACACCTTTGTATTTTGTTGTGTACGTTGCAAATGAACTTTATTCTATTCTATTATATTCTATTCTATTCAATGCCTCTATTTTTATCTTGTCTGCTTATCTAGAATGCGTATGGCTACATGAATCATAATTTTCCTATTACCAAAGGCTTTAGAATACTCACTCCGTTATATACCCTGGCACTGAGCCTATTACGAATCAGATTAGAAACATTGTGTAGGAATTCATACTAATTATAATTACTATGAATCGCAATCGTCGTATTATTTGCGTATTAATTTACCTCTGTGTAATATTGCATCTGTTTGACAGTTTCTATTAAAATTGGTCTTTTGGTACACAACATTGAACGTTGAAATGTGGGAAAGGTATTGAATTCAGATGTGGCTGAATGTGGTCATTTTAGTAACATTGCCTATATGCAAGGTACATATTATATCTTTATAGCTGCAACCGACATTAAGTACCCTGCACCCTATGTAATGGGTTAGTTCAGCTTACCTATCGTCCCATCGCACGGTGGTACGAGCGCCCTACAAGCGCGGACATAAATACATAACTTTGTTATTTGTGATTTTTCTTTAGAGATATTAATAAAAAAGACTTCTAAAGTGTACATTAATACCCTAATTTACCAAATTTATAACATAATATAGGATGAACTTTAGAATATGTACTTTTGCTATTTACATTTATTTAATCAATATTATAGATTTATTGCCCTCGTTTGGAAATGCGTCTGAATATGATATCAATGCTTTTTATGAAGGTGTTATAGTTATATATATATATATATATATAATATATATATGAAATCTTTGTATATTTTATACATGTTATATTAAACAAAAAGCAAGTAAACTTCAACAAAATTTATTTCAAACACAAGAAACTTAATACTACCACAATCAACCTAATTTATATCTAAACTAAATTTGTAATAAATCTAAAACCTGCCTCGAGAATATGCTTTTTTTCTTACGGGGAAGTTTCCGAAGACCAGAGATAAATGGATCAGAGCTGAGTAAAAGTCTGTTTAGTAAGTCCTTATTCGTAAGTTCTCGCGACATTTTTCTTGTATGATCTCGTCTGAAGACCTTATAATTTTTATTGTTCGCTTCGGCTGCCTCTTCGGATAATTCTCCGATGGATAATAAGGCATACTGTGCCACCTTAGCACCATGAATAAGGACTTTGTGGACGGAAGCTGGGAGATTATACCACGGATATTCTTGTACCAAAAGTCGCGCAGTTTCTAAAGCATATTCACCATATTTGTCTGAATTAATGTTAAAGCCCGAGGACAAAACTTCTAAAACTGTGGAACAACGATCGATCAGATCTTTATTTAAGCCAGTAATTTCAGCTGAAACTACAGAATTACTGAAAAATTTTCGTGCCGTATTTCCATCGTTTGATGTCCTGCTTCCGCCAGTTCGCGGTTTGTCTACTATTAAACCTAGTCTACGTCTAAACTCATTCTGTATATACGATTTCTTATCTGCTACTTGTCTCTTCTCATCCTCGGACCTAACCTGCCACTTTTTAACATCCATCCTGTAAGCGAGATGAACAAAATATTCGAGAGAAGCTAGAATCGTTTGCAATACGTGTTGATGTTTTTGAAGAACAGCTCCAGGTACGGCAGACCATATCTCAAAGATATGCATCCTTGAAAATGTACATTTAATAAAAGTACCTGAAAAGAAAATTTAAAAATTTAAGGTACATATTTCTCGTTGACCGTTCTACGCCATAGCCTACGCAGTCGTAGAGGCTGTATAGCAGCTACATCTGCAAACGTCTGCAGATAAAACCTTTACATTCTCAAAATAGACAGTTTGATCTATAATTTAAGATAGGTGAGAATAGTAGCTTAATGTAGCAAGTTAATTGTAAGTCTATGTAAAGTTTACAATTATGATAAAAATTTGGTAGAAATCCTGTATGACGTAGCACGTAAAAACTCTTCATAATAATGTCAAATAAAATTTATTATTATAACTTAATAGTGAAAACATACCTTGATCTTGGAAATCCATGTCACAAAACCACTCAAAAACAATGCAATTCCGAGAATTCACCGTCACAAAAACAATGCCTGTTAGTGAGTTACTGATAAGGCGAGTGCAACGTAATAATGTGTTAACTTCGGAGGTCAAAAATGTTGTGATTATTAGGTAAAATGGGTAGAATATTTATACTTTAGGGTAGCTCGTTTATCGGTTAATCGTTAAAGGTAGTTAAATTGAGGGTAGCTGACAAGTTTTTTTTTGAATTATGTCCTATGGGCGGTACCACCGTGCATCGTTTTCCTTAATAAATTTTCGATGTAGTTTCTTTATTTTTAGAAAAGTTGAAAATTGTACATAACTCATAATAAGATATTAGGTATTATTTAATTATTTATTGCACAACAATAAGATTGTACAAAGGGAAGACTTAATGCTATGCAGCATTTTCTACCAGGTGTTATGTCTAACAAACTTCACTGCAAACACTCCAATGAATCCGTTTATACGAGTACAACCAGTCCCGCCCGAGCCACCCATTTTACCATGTAAACTGAAAATGGGGTAACGACGACCCTTAATTATATTCTGAGTACCTTCGTTAACACAGCATAAATCACAATTCTTTAACATAAAAATCTCATCGTGCGCGCATTCATTACTTTACTATGACGAACCAGCGCGAAATGGTACTCGTTAAGATTTTACGGACGCGACTTTTTAGTGCGACTGATGACCTAGGTAAGACATTTAGGGTGAGTTGCAACATCTAACTTTTTTTTCTATAAAATAAATAATGCGGGACAATCCACACAGCATCATCTAGCCCCAAGGTAAGCTGCTGTTATATAGAGCTGTATCATGGGTACTAGATGACTGATATATACTTAATACAATACATAGATAGATATTTTTTATTATATATAGAAAATACCCAGAACACCCGGAACAAATATTTGTAGATCGTAAAACCTTTGACCCGAGGCGGTAATCGAACCCGCAACCTCCGCGTGGCAGGCAGACCAGCGGCGCCCGCTGCGCTACATCAGTCATCAAACTATACTGACTTACTGAGAATCTATAGTAATAATAATAATAAAATGTTTTATTTTCAAAAAAATGTTTACAAAATATGACATGTTTTAACAAAAAAGTTTACAAGTTTTTGTTCCTACTCAATAGGTAAATAATTCCTAATTCTTACGTAGGTAAAAAAAATATACTTTACACATAAACCTTTGTATAAAGTCTACGCATTGACTCCTCGTTCTAACTAAGTAAACTTGTATTGTACCTAGTCATAGTATAGTGATCTAGATCCAATAAAGTTAATCAGGCAACCCTTGCCAGCGAATCGAGCTAAATATAAAGTCGCGTTCCCCAAAACTTGTTCCGCCTTAACGGTTCTCTTGTCAATTAGGAAAATTAAATAAACCGATGCCGGTTGGTCCGTGGAAATTAATATCACTTTCAGCGTCAATTTTGCGAAGGCGAGCTACGTGCTTCCCGAAAATGGCGAAAGTATGCGCTGTTTATGGCGTCAAGCTTTATTTACGGCCTCTATTACACTCCATGCTCTATGGGTTAAACGTAAAAATATTTGGACGGCATAGTTGGCACGGAATTCAGCTAGCCAGTGTAACTTGACATAGATTTTTGCTGGAACGCATCATCATAAATTTGTTGCATTTATTATGACTGAATTTGTATGTTTTTTCTCTTTGTTTGAGAAGTTTCATGTTATCATGAAAGGCCTTTCTTTCCCTTTCATTCTACTCCTTTATGATACGTTCACGATGAAGTAAATTAATCCAAGTGTGGGGTCAGGTTATAAGTGAAAAGAAAAAAAAAAGAGAAATAAACTCTGGTTTCTTTGGATTGATTGGTGACCTCGGTGGTGGTGCGGTGGTACCTGGTTGGGAACCGAGAGGTTGTGGTTTCGGTTCCTCCTGCTAGACAAAGTTGAATGATCTGCGAATATTTATTTTCCTGGTCTGGATAATAAAAAATAAAAATAATTTAACATTTTTTTTTTTAGAAATTTATGTTTTTATTTTTAATGTTAGATGTTCAGATTATTTTGATGCTTTCTTAAAAAATGCGCCATCTATGATATTTGGAGGGATTCTACAAAATTCACGCGAATAAGCCTACTTCTCCCAAAACAATAGCAGACATTGTGACTCCATTGCGTTTCTAAATTAGTCAGACATCAGATGAGCTCACTGGTATCAAGGTGCCGCTAATTGGCCGTAAAGTGCGGAAAGTTTGGTTTCTAAGAGAAAGCTGGAAGCGATCTGATTACACAGTTATGTCTCAGGTAATGAACCGTGGTGCTAATGTTCTGTCAGGAGTCTCATTACTGTGATAAAATAAATAATTTGTAAGGGAATTTCTCATTAAAGTGACTTTAACTGAAAAATCGCCATGAAAAGAGGCGCGCGTTCTGTATTGTTCGAAATTTTGTCCGCCCAAAGATATGGTGCGTTCAAACGTATCCACGCGACTTTTCTCGATTAATCAGCCATATCTCTTAACTTAGCCAGGCATATCACATTTTGTGTTTGTCAATCTATTGGAAATAAGAGTAAAAAGCACAGATCAGATATTAGTACTACGTACAGAATAGCCACTTCCTACCTCCTACCGGTTTTACTTACCTCACCCGGTCGCAAGTTTGCCGGCACCTTTTTGCCGGCACTGAAGCTAAGGGCTATAACATGCGTTTATTTTGATTTTGTGTAAGTCCAAGCGCACGCATGCCAGAGCCAGCGAAAGTGTGCTTCTCGCTCTTGCTGTAGTTGGGTGGGAACAACCATGACACTCACACATACAACAGCACCGTTTACGAACACAAACTATGCGTGTGTTGATTGCGACGTGTTTGCTTCATACATTTTATTGAGAGTGTCCGGGGTGTGGTAAAAGAATGAAGATATCGGTAAGTGTAAATCCTGATCTGTGACCTTTTAATTAGTCAGTAGGGGTCAACATTTCAAAAACTGACTCTGTTAAAGACAGGGACAATTGAAAATATATTGTGTGTTTAGAGTCTTAGAGATGAACTGGTTATTGGAAGACTAGGAAGTCGACCAGGGAGGCTATTGAGTCCAGTTTTTCGTTTTGATAGTAGAGCCTAAGGACTCCAGGAACCAAGGTCAACCTCAAGCTTTTACCACAGAATAAGTACACATTTCTCTTAATAAACATTATATATTTGTATGAAGTATGACACTACCATCACTGCAAAGTACTTGTTCTAGTACATTGTGTTGTGTGCGCCACAGCATTTCGGCATATACCTACTCCATTATCTGAGCGCACATACCAACTGATAGACTATCTTTGACTACGTCTAGGGATGTGCATCGATAATTTCATTTGTGAATCTGTACTAAGCAAGCAAGCAAGTTAGTTTGAGTCAGTGAGCAACTCTGATAACGGAGTTAGTAAGCCTTCTGAAGGCCTCCGTTATGGCCTCCGTTATGGCCACTTTGAAGAAGCCGAGACTGACTGCTTAACTTGACCTCCAAAGCACGAAAGCGCTCAGTTTGAAATCCACTGGCGGGTCACCCACCAAATGGTGACCAAAATATTTCACATTTTAAAACATGTTTAGTTGTATGAGTCACATACACATTGCCCTTGTCCTAGTGTGCTACCGTCCACAGCCTGCTGGTAAAGGTATCCTTCATATATCAGCTACTTCTCAGCAACTTTCTTCAAATCGAGGTCCTACCCCAATGTTTCTCAGCATGCTCTCAACCAAGGGGTTCATTACCCAACTACTGCCTACCTATCCCCATGCATACGGCTTTCGTGTCCCATGTGTATAAAACGATTTGAAATCTGCATTATCTGTTTATTGAATAGTGTGATTAAGCCAAGCGGGACCAATGAATCAAGAGAAGTGTAAATGCCAAACCACTTCCGATCCTCAGGGATCACTGTCAAGGCTCAGTCACATCCCTACGGCCACTAGACAAAGTGCTTCCGTCTAGATTGTTCCCAAGATACGTACGTTTACTAATTCGCCGCTACGCACGCTTGTCACGTACGGGCCGTATCGTATGACAAATAGTTCTGAAGGAAATGCCCTATTTTTGCCCTTTATCAACTAAGTCGACCCACATAAATTAACCTTCTGATGAAGCTGTAGATTTGGATGTTCGATGAAAGCTTTGATGTCTTTTGTTGACGTAATTTTGAGTCGACATTTTTGTTTTATTCTAACCTATTTCATTCCACTGCTTGGCACGGTCTCCCCCAAGGATTTACTCCCGTTTACATAGTTTACTAAGTCTTCAACATAAAGTAAAGTATGAATGTAGATATTGAGCCA
Source organism: Colostygia pectinataria (assembly GCA_951394395.1). Taxonomy (NCBI): domain Eukaryota; kingdom Metazoa; phylum Arthropoda; class Insecta; order Lepidoptera; family Geometridae; genus Colostygia; species Colostygia pectinataria. The sequence goes on along the minus strand of OX596368.1, from coordinate 4,310,124 downwards.
TAACGCACCGGGATGCCATGTCGACGTATCTTTATGACTAAAGTACTAAATTCGTCAATTAATAAACCAGACTGGTTTAGTTTTCATTAAATGAAACTAACTTTTTTCGTTGCTTGTTACAAAAGTTTAGTTACCAAAAGGCGTCAATCAAGGCATCCTTTCCATTGAATAATGAAGTCTATTTTGCCGAGCTTCTGTAAACTAAAAACACACTTACTACACTTTTGAAAAAGATGCAAAGTTCATAAGTTTGAGCACTTGTTATGCAACACCTTGTTTAGAGTTCGTTCTCCAGCCATAGATTATAACATTGCTTGAAGCAGACCACTGGCTGCCAAGAAAAAAACTAGTTTAATAGTTCTTACGTCAAACTTTACTGTGTAAACTGTACAAAACAAGTACAATAACGATTGCAAAAGTCGAGAAAACACTGGTGAACGAGTAGGTAAGTAACTATATTATTTTTTCAAAGTGCCTCTTCGCGTTTTTATAAAAACATTTAAGTTCCTAAACTGCTCTTCATGGTCAGCCTTTGTCCCCTCTTGAGACACGGGCTTACTCTCAAGCGAGATTGATTCTGTCGTAATCCGCCCAATGCGGATTGGTGGACGGCACATGTCTTTGCAGGTTCGAAACTGGTCATACAGCACAACGCCTTCATATTCTAACCTATTTTTTTTTATACAACTAAAGTGGCAACCAAGCGTACGGCCCACGAGATGGTAAGCAGTTACCGCAGCTTATGGGCGCTTGCAAAACCTAACATATATCTGTGTAAGTCAGTAATTTGTCAAAAAATAAGGTAAGAGACACCATTTTAAGCACTTGAGTATTATTGTAGATGATAAGTACAAAGAAAAGAAGGAATCATCAAACAATTTAAAAAACCTTTTTCTGTTGAAATATCTTTCTGAACTCTTAAAATATTCAAAACACATAATTCCTTCCGTTGAAATGTTTTTTTCTTATAAACTAAGCTAAAGCTTTGTATGTACCGGTATTCTAACGCGGTAGAACATTTCTGTCGATATAACATTTTGAAGCTATTTCGGACCACGTATATCATATTACTGCATGCACCTTCTAAAGGAAGACGTTCTAAAATTATCGAGTGCTTATACAGTAACCTAATAAGCCCCCGGTCAAAATCGATACCTCTCATGTAGTGGTCGGTTAATGTACACTTGGCACAATCACTGTAAAAATTGCTAAACAGCTCATGCATCTATATAAGTCGCACTTTAAGTTTTATAACTAACTCTAGCAGTCCGTCCCAGCTTCGCGCGGGTGCAATGAGACCGCACCCGTGCGAAGCCGGGGCGAGTCGCTAGTAATAAATATAGCCTATGTTACTCAGGGATAATGTAGCATTCTAATGGTGCAAGATTTTTTTAAATCGGTGCAGTAATTTTTAAGTTTATTCAAAACAAAAGTACAAAAATACAAATATTTCCTCTTTATAATATTAGTATAGATAATTAAGTTGTTTGTTGTATAGTCGTTTACCATAATTCAAATTAATAAAAATTAAATTAATAACAGCTTAAACACTAATCGTTTTCCACTCATCAGATAATATTTAGACGAAGCTACTAAAATCTGTCATAAATTGTTGTTAGAGTAGTAAAAATTGCCGGATCTCACTGTTAAAATAAAAAAAAACGTCTGTCAAGTTCCATGAATATTTACGAAAATTTAATTTGATAGACTGCAGAACTATTATAAAAAACGACCACTCGTCGAAAAGTTATCAAGTTAAAGTTACACCTGAGATACAGACCAGAGGTATTTTAATTAGTTGCTCAGCTACTTCTGATGGCAACACAGCTACCACAATATACACAACAGTATCTACGGTAATAAGTTCTGCGCTATCCTCAAGATAAGCATCGGTAAACAGGCTGGGGTTGCTTCCTGTGGAATACGCCGTTTAGGGCTGTGTGAACCGCTCCACTTGTATTATGGGGTTGGGATTTATGTATCTTACTGGGTATATTACTTGTTGTCTTATTTTTGCGTGATTTGGCAGCACTACAATCTAGGATGAGGCACAATTTCATGGTCCAATTACTATTACTGTCGAATTTATGAACAGTTTTATACATTCGACTATTTTCTAGGGTTCCGAAATCCGAAATCTAATAAATGTTAATGACAGAGCCATTATTCATAATATATGGTTTTGTGGTCTATTTGTAGCGGTTGACTTTAACCATCAAATTATTGGTTTGAGAGTCGTTGATATTTGACTTTCTCTGCGTTGTCCTAGCTTAAATTGAGGATCTACGAGTATGATTTAAGAACTTTTAAATGGGATTGTCTTAACATATTTTTATACTTCACGATCGGCTAAGGTTAAATTGGATAATGTAACTCGAGATCCTTATTTGTAACTCTGTAACAGGTACCGCTATTTCGAGAGTTGTCGTGCAGATACAAATTTCTTTGCAGATCCAGTCAACTCGCTAGACGGTAGCTTGTTTATTCTAGTGTCTTTCAAGCTCAATTATATTTGCTTAGTCAGGATTTCATGTGATTATAATTTAATTAAAGTTTTTGTTTCAAACTAAAACAGCCAATAATGTTTCCTAGTAAATTTTCCAATCGATATTTTTAATCCTCTTTACTTCCCAACAAATTAGAACTTCAATGCCCAAAGAAAATAACAACTCCCCAACACAATCATTTGAAACCGAATACGTAGAAAGGCTATCGAATAAAGAATCTTTAGTTTCCAATCCAATTTGCTGTATTCCCTTGCGTGTCTTAGCGGGAAGCGATTTATTTTGATTATAGCTGTTCGAGCAGTGGAAAACAAGCTATAAATTAACACGGACGACTTAATTAGAGCTGTGTTTCCAATAACATTAATGGCTGGTGATGACAGACTGATGCCTATTGATGTAGTTGGGGAACCTCTAGACAAATAGAGAAATCAACATGATAAGGTAGAGGCAGAGAACTTTGAATTGCTAAATGGTTTCGTTTCAAAAAACTTGTTATTTAGTATAGTAATTACTTAGTTTATTTATGTTCTTTTGAAAGGGTTAGGTTAGCCCACACAGCCCATTAAATGACCTATTGTTCCAGTTCTATTTATCTTAAAACTTATTCTATTTAAGAAAAAAGGTTACCGAACTAATCATATCAAAACTACTAATATTTTCTTAGAAAGGAGCTATCATAAACCAAATCCTTTATCTTCAATAGCGTGTAAAATTATTTAGGACCCCCTTTTCCGAAGAGATAGACGACGATGAATATAGCTGAAAAATTAAAAGAAACCTTTTCATAAAAATCATGGCTCATTATCCCTAAACAAAAGAAAATTTATAAGCCAGGTTTGGGCGAAGCACTGACCCAACAAAAGGAGGGTTTCTTAAAACTTTATGACGTTTAATGAAAACGGAAATTAAGAGTATCTATGTTGTATCAGAGGGGCTGATTTGTACATTTCGAATTGTTTGTTTGGAAGAATATTTTTTGCATGTTTGTTTATTTAAGACTTAAGTGCTCTAGGATTTCTTTGTTTACAATGAAAACTCGACGTCCTCGGTGCGGTGGCGCGGTCGGCAAATGACCAGTTGGAAAGCGAGAGGTTGCGGGTTTGGAAAGGAGAGGTTGCGGGTTCAATCCCCGCTGCACAACAAAATGTTAACATAATCTGCAAATGTATTTTCTAGCTCTGTGTGTTTCAATCTATCATAAGTTATATCTGTCGGTTATCTGGTTCTCGTTTATATTGTATAGAAGTTTTTCCTAGTTTGTCCGCCAATATTTATTTATTATTTACAAGCGGAACCGCGCGGTTTTTTACTTTTGATGCTATACCACAGAAGCTGTAAATTTTTCCGAGATAAAAAGTAGTCTAAGTAGTATGGTATTGGGCATTTTACTCCACATTTTAATTAATAATCAGACCTTCGTCTCGGCCCTAAGGCCTCGACTCAACGGGTCTGATCATTAATTAAAAAATGGAGTAAAATATCCCAAAACCAAAATAATTTATAATTTGTTTATAGTTCACGGGGAGGTTGTGCTCACTCAATAGTATCAGGCGTTGTGTAAACTTATCCAAGCAACTTTTGTGTATTCGTTTCAAATTTATAAAGAATTAATATTCTAATACTAATAGTTATAGTTTATTCGAATGTTGAGTTTAGTAAATATTAAAAGGATGGTATAGACGTGCTCGCTTTTTGCTCGACTTGGCGAGGGTATTGCCATGCCCCTAGATCATGCTTTGTGTAAACTCATACCTTTCTGAATTGATCTAAAATATATCTGCCTATATAAACTTTCGTATGTAAAGCGAGCCACAGCTCCCTGAAGTGACGACCACGACCGCTTAGTCAAGAGTGTAAGGAAGAAGAAGAAGAAACTTATATAAATTATATATATATATATATACATAAGGTTAATTTCCCTACTTATTTAAATAGCTTCGTGTTCTTGCATCTAGAAATGTAATTTAGGTAAGCATACTATGAAAAGATTCGTTCGTGTTTTATTTTTTATTCAATTAGGTACTTAAATCTAAAATATAACTCACAATCTTAGGCATTACCTATTTACTGTCTTTATAGAATTTAGGGTCCTCATCAAAAATATCGTTTACTTGACGAACGAAGCGTTGGAGTGAAATCCATGGATTGCTGCCTTCCGTTGCCTGGAGTTTAATCCGCAGAAGCGCCTTCCTCCAAGCGTCTAAAGAGTCCACTCCCGCGATGTCGTTTGTTCGATAGACCTTCAAGTCTATCAGATACTCACCTTCCAACTCTGCAGTGCGCCTTTCGTTTCCATTAGCGACACGGTTGACAAAGAACGAAGAGACCGTTGTTGTTGATTTGCTACATTCACGACTCAATCCAAATATATCTGTTGACGATGAAGATGATGAAGATGTTTCTTGCAGTTTACTTTTTCTGAAACAAAAACAAGAAATAAATAATTGTAAGTCATATTAAGTAAAAACCTACTATTTTAGTAAGAACCTAAGAGATTAACGAACCCACTAACAAACAAATCAATATCTGAATAAACAGAGTATAATACAAAAATAAATTAATAAATAATACTGCACAATCCACACAACATCATCTAGCTTCAAGTTAAGCAGAGCTTGTGTTATGGGTACTAGATGACTGATATACATAATACAATACAATACATACATAGATAGATATTTTTATTATACATAGAAAATACCCAGAACACCCGGAACAAATATTTGCAGATCGTACAAACATTTATCTCAAGGTGAGAACCCGCAACCTCCTGCCTGGCAGGTGGATCTTCGGTCGCTGCACCACATCGGATGTTGAATAATAACGCAACAGAAACTAAACAAGCAATCATCGCTAACGAAATGGATGCTTTTATGCGTTGTAAATCTCTGTTCGAGAAAAACGATCAAATTGTCATTTTGTTTGCGTTGCGATGATCGATCTTTTAATTTCTATAGCGTTACTACAGCGTTATTATATCAAAATATGCATTATGAATCTCTGTTTGTAAAACTTGATCAAATCGTGATGTGCTTATACCAATAGAGGAAAGACTAAACTCTGAAATAAAACAATGATTAGTTATAAAACTTACTTTGTTGAAGAAGGCGAAGTACGTTTTCCTTCCTCTGAGGTGCCTGTTGCTCGTTTTTTTTGCTTGCCTTTTTTGGCTTGAAGTAAATCGAAATCCATTTCACTGTCAGACCTAAAACAAAAACTGATGTTTAGAGAAGTGGTATTTTAAAAAACCAATTTGGATGTTGTTACCTACGACATAGAAATTATTTTTAAGCAGAGTTTTTTTAAGTTTACCATTCTTAGGAATCAAATTTATAATTAGTTAAAAAATTATGTAGATAACGTGTACTCATGTAACATACCTACACGCAAAATAAATAATTTAATTTTATTGAAAACCTCTTCCTTTCGAAGTCTGTTAAAAACATAAATTAAATAAATAAATTAAGAATTTAACTTACATGTTTTGTTTGCGGGGAAAACTTTAATCCAAGTTTCTAGTTACTTGCGAAGATGTTCAGAAGTTGAAGCAAGGCTTGTGGGTGAGCTTGCAACAGGTTCCGGTCTTGGTTTGCAGTGAAGATGGGCTCGAATCTGTAGCTGAGCAGAGCGCTGGTGGCTGACGGCAGCGTGGCTTGATGCAGCGTGGTCAGCGTAGTCTGTTGCAGAGTGCTAGACAGCTTGATGCTTGTTCTTCTCCGTGATGGTTTCTGATACGATGTCCTCCACTTGACTTGTGCTTCTGTGATTTGTTTGACAAAATTATCAAATTTTATACGTGAACGTAAAACAAAATCAGCAAAAATAATATTTTATAAATTGAGTCCAATCGACATTGTAATATAAATCAATAATCATAAACTATGTTACTTACGCTCTATTGGAACATAAAAAATAATTTAGTAATCAAAAAAATAAAGGTTTGTTCAATTAATTTAAAGTTGGTGACACACTGTTAGTCTTGCTAAAATATTTTACGCTCGAACGCTGTACTTTGTAATCAATAAAATGCAAGCTAGGATACTGGTGGTTAGAATATTGGTTGGTGGAACACACACCTAATATTTTTTAACTTTTATAGAATCAGCATAACGCGAAATGATTTTGCGAATTAGGCATTAGCCTAAATTAACTAAAACTCACTTCCGTGATTTTGCAATAATATGCATACCTAACTACCTACGACTTGTTTGCGCTTGCAACTAAAAATTAAAATATCTCAGTACCTGCACATCTCTCTTCGTACAAGCATCGAGTTGAGTTTAAGAGTTTCTTTTTTTTTTTGAGCTTCTGTTTTTATTCTCAATTATTGCAAATTTAAAATCAGTTTTTGTAAATAATACTCTCGTGCATCCAAAACTGGTAAGTTGATTAAAACTTTTAACTTATGATTCATGAAAACAAATATTAAATTATGTTTCACATACCTACAGATGTGTACAAGTAAATGATACAATAATTCTAATTCGAAAATTAGCTCTCACTTTTATTATTGCACATTATTTTAAGAATATTGAAAATTCAAACTATTTTAATAATATATATATATATATATATATACATATTTTTGTATATAATTTTACACTTCTTTTTTATAGATCTAGTCTAGAGAGATATCTACCTACACATTTACTTGTGACTGCAAGCTTCAGAAAAGGAGAATTCATCATTTAGGAAAATATTCAATAGGTAAGTTTTCTGTATTTTATGTTGATAACTAACTAATTTAACTTAAAAAAAACATCTAATCATTTATTTATTGTTACAGCCGATTTATCGAAAGACATAGCCACATACCTACTTCTGATTGCAATCATTAAAAAAGCATATCATCTATCGACGGTATAATTGGTAAGTTTCATGATAGATACCTAAGTAAATAACTAAGTTTATGAAACAATTGACTAAATTACTGTTTTTTTTTTCATTACAGCTCTGCTGATTAGCTGGACCTGGACTCTATAAACAAGGAGGCTGTTTGGGGCATTGGTGTTGGTGTGCAATTATAGTGAGTTATCAATTCACAGTCATCAATTAAGTTCCTATTTTTAGTACTTACTCAGGTATTTTGAGTTTAGGTAACTTACTAGTACCACGCGAGTGAAGCCATAGACATAAGCTAGTAAATAAAATGCCTTTTTGCTCTATTTGCAATATACAAGTAGAAAAGAGGAGATGGGTAGGCCACGTTAGAAGTAATTTTCATAAAAATAGAAGCACTACTTCGTTGTATGATAACATAGAAATAATAAAATCAGCTTTCAAAGGTCGTGTGGTGAGCTATAGGGTTCTTGCTACAAAAGAAGAGGTCCAGAGTTCACCTTCCAATTTCTTAAATAATATTCGTGATACAGTGAAATCTTTGATACAGCGTTCTCTATTTAAATTAACTGCTGTTAAGGTTAACTTTGAATTGTTTTCAACGTTCCTTACGTTTAAAAATGATGGACAGGAAATAAAATCCTTTGCTACCAAAAACTTTATATTGAATTTGAACTTAAATTTTCCTAGCATTTACAACCATGTTATTAGTGTTTTAATGAATAAAATTGAAGAGTTTCAAGAGAGAGACAGTGGTTGGACCTTTTTAAATAATTCATACCTAGAAATAAATATAAACAAGTACCAACCTCTAAGCGGGTGCAGTTATGTAGAATTACCTAGTCACATAAAAAAAAAGAAAGCTTGTCTTAATATTCAGAACAAAGATAATTATTGTTTTGTATGGTGTATAGTAGCTGCTTTGTATCCAACTTCTCAACACCCTGAACGAGTTTCATCATATCCTCATTTCCAACGTGTAGTGGATATATCAGGAGTTTCATTTCCAATGAGTTTTACCGACATTTCTACTTTTGAAAAAAAAAATCCTAATTTGAGTATTAACGTGTATGGAACAAATGGTAAAACAATAAACGGTCCTCTTTATAAATCAGAGTGTCAGGATAGCAACGCGAAGCGTATTAACTTGTTATTCATTGAAAATTATAAATCAATGCATTACGTTTTAATAAAAGACTTACCACGCTTAGTAAGAAACCAAGTAACTAAACATCATAGTAGATTACATTTTTGTGAAACATGTTTAATATTTTTTCCTGATTTACATAAGTTAAATTCTCATTCATGTGGAGGTGTTGTAACTATTTTACCGGAAAAAGGATCTGTAATTCAGTTTGTCAATTATAACAGGAAACAAGATATACCATTTGTAATTTATGCCGATTTCGAAACATTATTAGATCCAATTCAGAATGATGAAACAAAATGTGCTAGCGTAAGCTCGACCCAGTTATTAACTCGCCACGTGCCAGCTGGTTATAGTTATAAAATTGTATCTTCGAAAGATATAAGTTATGATAGATTTAGAATATATCGAGGAAAAGATTGTGTTTCACATTTTATTGATACGCTTTGTATGGATGCTAAAGAAATATATAGTTTATTAAAACAAAATAAACCAATTATTTTTACCGAGACTAATGCTATTGAGTTTAATAATGCTACTCATTGTCACATATGTGCAAATTTTTTGTGGAATAATAAAGTGAGGGATCATTGTCACTTAACAGGACGTTATAGGGGTGCTGCACATCGGTACTGTAATTTATTATATAAAGTACCTAACTTTATTCCAATATTTTTTCATAATTTGTCTGGTTATGACTGTCATTTATTTATAAAAGAATTAGGAGAACGTGTAGGAAAAATTGATGTGATCCCGAAAACCAAGGAAAAATATACATCATTTACAAAATTTGTGCTTGTAAATGACCATGACTTTATTCAATTACGATTCCTTGATTCTTATAATTTCATGGCAGGAAGCTTAGATCAGCTTGCACGAACTATGAATACAAACGATTTCAAATTAATGAAGAAACATTTTCCTAGTGAGGATCAATTTAATTTACTAACGCGGAAAGGAGTTTATCCTTACAATTATATAACGAACTGGGAGCGATATCGGGAAACACAGCTCCCCTCTAAAGAGTGCTTTCACAATATCTTGACTGGTGAAAGTGTTTCTGATTATGATTATCAACATGCAAAATTAGTTTGGGAAACATTCTGTGTAGATAATTTAGGCGAGTACACTGATTTATACTTGAAAACGGATGTACTTTTATTAGCAGATATATTTGAAAAATTTCGAGTAACCTGCAAAAAACATTATAATCTCGATCCTGCATTCTATATAACTGCACCTAGTTTATCATTCGATGCGATGTTATTGATAACTAATATTCAACTCGAGCTCGTGAGTGACTTAGAAATAGTGAAAATGATACAGTCTGGTATTCGTGGTGGACTATGTATGTGTTCGCACCGACATGCAAAAGCTAATCATAAGTACATGGATTCACACGATGATTCTCAACCTGAAAAATACATAGTTTATCTAGATTGTAATAATCTTTATGGGTTTAGTATGTGTCAATATTTACCATTTTCTGATTTCCGCTTTTTAAGTTCAGATGAAATTAATGAATTAGATTTACTTAGTACATTAGACACTTCTGCGTGGGGTTATATTTTAGAAGTTGATTTGTTATACCCTGAAAATCTACACTCTGAACATAATGACCTCCCATTCTGTCCTGAAAAATGTGTTCCTCCTGGTGGAAAAACAAGCAAACTCATACCTAATTTGTATAACAAGTATAACTATGTTATTCATTATGTTTATTTGAAGAAATGCTTAGAACATGGATTAATTTTACGTAAAATTCATAGAGTTATAACATTTAGACAAGAAGCTTACTTAAAAAAATACATTGATCTTAATACCGAATTACGTAAGAAAGCAAATAATACCTTTGAACAAGACTTTTTCAAGCTATTAAATAACAGTGTATTCGGAAAAACGTTAGAAAATACTGAAAAAAGAGTAAATGTTCGCTTAGTTAATCAATGGTATGACAGCATGAACAAAACAAAAAAATCACAGTACGCAGAGAGACTGATTGCAAACCCTTTTTTCCACAGTGTTTCAGTTTTTAGTGAAAACTTGGTTGCTATTCAAATGAAGCCGAATAGTTTGACATTAGATAAACCGATTTATATTGGTTTTACAGTTTTAGAACTTTCGAAAGCTCACATGTATAATTTCCATTACAATATCATAAAACCGTTTTACAAAAATCGTGTGAAACTATGTTACACAGACACTGATTCTTTTATTTACCTATTATCCACTGATGATTTTTATTTAGACATGAAAAACGTTTTTATGAATTATTTTGACACTAGTAATTACAATAACTTAAATGAGTTTCAGATAGTGCAACAAAATAAAAAAATTCCAGGACTTTTTAAAGATGAAATGGGGGGTAAAATTATTTCAGAATTTGTGGGTTTGAGGTCAAAGCTATATTGTATAAAAACCCAAGAATTTACTATAAAAAAAGCTAAAGGTATACAATCACGAGTAATTCAAAATTTACATTTATCTGATTACCAAAATGTTCTTTTTAACAATGAAATAATTCGAAAAAAAAATATTTTATTTAAGTCTATAAAACACGAAATATTTACTCAAAGTATAAATAAAGTGGCTTTATCAAATAATGATGATAAGCGTTCTATATCTACTTGCAATATTGCAACAAGAGCATGGGGCAATAGTTCAATTTTTAAAGGTTAATAAACTAAGCAGGTAGGTATTTAAAATTTTGCTAAGTAGAGCGATGCAAATTGTAAATTGTTATTGTGTTGTAAATTATGTACCTATGTATCTTAGTATTTTTATTTATGTAAAAAGTACCTTGTAGTAACATACTTCTAAATGTTTATGTTTGTTTTTTATGTGGGTATCTAATCTTAAATAAAGATGTTTTGAATTTAATACAAAGACTATTTTATTTCTAAACCAATTGTAGGTAGGTACTTATATTTATTTATTTAGGCAGGTAGGTACCTACTATCTCGGAATAAATCTAATGATTTATCTAATATCTTTTGACATTTGATTCTGAAAACATTAGTACGTATTTAGTTCTTTAATTCTTAGGTACATGGCTCATAACTAATTTTGCACACATTTAATCAAAACACTCTATTTTAAGTTAGTTTAAACTCTAGGCAGATGCTTTATTGATGTGTTAGAAAATACAAAATAACCCAAAAAGAGTTACATCCATAAATGAATTTATGCAATAGGTATAAAGTTACCATAGAGCTCAAATTAGCATAATATAGAGTGTTATGTACCTATTAATGAAACGTGTTGCAAAAGTCACCGTTTGCATAGGCTCTAGGATAATTGAGTGTTGTATTCAAAATTCATAACTACTATAGTTTAATCTGTGAGTGAGGTTAGTCACCCATCAACACAGGCTATTCACATAACCTACTCTTATTACATAAGTAATTAAATACTTACCTACAAAATGAACAATGCAGTATTGTTTTTATTTCTTTCATGAGATACTTGCCTAATTTTCTTTATTATTCTTTAAAGGTAATGGACTCTTCTCCAGATTTATTTTTGCAATGTGCTCAAGACCCTTTATCTGGCTTTGATGAACTTTATCCTGAGATTGCTGACAATCAACGCTATATCACCGAAAGACAGGCAAAAAAGAAAGGCGAACGTGTGAAAAGAAAGATTTTATCTAGATCACATATTATAACCAAAAAGTCTAAGAGAGGACAGAAACTAATACAAATAAAAATCATTGATTTAACTAACGCAGACAACAATGATGATAATGTCATTGTTAATACTCAGTACGTTGTGAGTGAAGCAATGGATGAAATATTAGATCATACAGAAACAATTATAAAAAAAATTTCAAAAAAAATTTGTGGTGAAAGCTATTAAATACATTTATTTAATAAAATACCTAGGAGATACTAATATTTGTTTTATTTTTACAAGTTTTTATTTAACTTGCAATGTTTGGTTTTTTTCGAGACAAATCTTGCAAGCTGAACTTACTATAGTACTAATGGGAGTTACCTATAAAAAAATAATAAATCAAGTAGTATGGTATAACTATATTTATTCATAATTATTTTCTTACAGTAAAGTAAATATGATTATCAATACACCAATTTTTAACACACATAACATTTGCTAATGCACAATACTTCTTATGAACAAAACAGTTATAAGTATGAGTATTCACACAATATTTTGTTTTTAAAATATGTAGATTAGGACAACCTTTAGTTTCAATATTTATTATAATACACTCTTCACATAAATCTGAAACCCATTTACTTTTTTCTAACCCTTTTACAATTACAAGCTTATTTGTTAAGATAGGTTTAATGATACGTTTAAATTCCCTATAGTCAATGTGACCTTGATTCCAGTAAAATCCTCGATTATGTTCCACCCATTTAACTAGTTTTTTTTCTTCATTAGTTAAATTAGAAAATATGTATGGTGGTTTTATTAAAAATACTTGTGTATAATCAAATGTACAATATGCAAACTCTTTAATAATAAACTCATTTTTTGTATTTTTGAATCCTTGTACATCAACTACTACAATGTTGGAATTCATGATATCTTTCTAACAATATTACTTAGTGGTTTGTATTCTATGATACAATCGTTGAGAATAAGACAGTAAGCAGAAGTTTGATCTGGTATTTCAGTATTGGCTTCTATTTCTACCACCACATTAACTACAGCTCCTGATTTCAGATTATCGTTTTGTCTTGAACAATCAATCACAAATAAGGGTGCAATTTCTCCAAAGTATTTTAGACTTAACAATGGTTCTGTTCTACGTCCATAATAAGACTGTTGAAATCTAGCATATTGTTCGTATAATAAAGCGTATTTGTTGTTAGAAAAATTAACGTTTAGGCTCTCATATGGAAAATATGTTGAGTTAAGATAAACTCGAACATTACGAAGGTTACAGTGATCAAATCGCGACATATCACTATCTCCTTTGTTTTTTCTGTTTGTCTGTAACCCAATTATAACATATCTTGGTTTTTCAATTTGCGAAGATGTTTTAATCGACCAAGTATGTTTAGTAGTTTTAGGAAGCATTGGGTATTCATAAAGATCCCAGTTTCTAAATGCAAACTGTATGGGATGATCTTTTTCCAAGACTTTTAGTAAATTAATTTTTTCTCTATCTGACACTTTAACGTGTGGAACACGCCATACTATTTTATGTATTTCAATATCTTCTAGTACTTCGTTTGTGTTTAATTGCAAAGCATTATGATTAGTGTTACTACGTAAAAGTACCAATTCATGTTTACAGTTAATTATAACTTTTTTATAATCTTCTGCAAAACCGAGTATATTGCATAGTGGTATTGAAACAGAAAAGTTGCCTGCATGCATGTTTTTAGTACCTTCAATATCCCAACACCATGCTTTAGACATTTTTGATTCACTTTCGTTCATAGAAAGAAATGATTTCATTGTTGTAGTGATTCCTGCATTTTTTACTTTATCAATTTCAACACCGTTGAGCTCATAACGAATGTCTTGAAAAAGAAATAACCAAGGGTTATTAGTAAGATGAATACTTGATATCTTTTCTTTTGAATCCCGCTTAGCTACTTTCACTACACCCTCTAGGTAAAGAGTACTAGCAGATGGTAATACATAAAGATCTTGTTGGTTGATCGGTATCCTAATTTCATCATTCCTATTAAAACTTGTGACGTATGGCTTATATGAATGAACTTCTATGCCATCAATACTGCTGTCGTGGGTTGGTGTATGCGAGATATCTAGTATATTCATTTTAGCAGTCCAATATATTTAAGAAATGTTATATTATCTTTCGTTAATTTTTTTTTTTTCAAAGATGTGTCTTTGCGTACTGCTCTTTTAGTTGTGGTGATATTAATGTTAGTAGGCACATATTTATTGTAATCAATCATTTTTTCTTAATGTGTAGATAAAGTTGTATGTCTTCTCCTCGAAAATTAATCAATTTATTATTATTATCTAGCAATCGGATATTTATTGTTGATATGTTTTTTTGATTAATTGGAAAATATATTATGTTTTTTGGAATTTCAATTATTCTATAACCAGGTGGTATATTCGGAGCGAATTCATGAATTATATGACTAGCTTCCCCATTAATATATGATCCGCTGACTATATCACATTCAATCCTCACAACAGTCGTAGATAAAATGTTAACTGGAAGAGCAGATTCATGTAATTTATGCGCTTTAAGTATTTGTTCTCCGAACCCTAGCAGATTTCCTAGACTCCCACTTTTTTTAAAGTTTATATCTTTAGTGCAAAATAATGAAGTTTTCAGAGTGTTGTTATTTGAAATCAGCTTCAATGTAGCATTCTGTATCTTACTTTTTATATAATCTACAATATCTTGTAGTTCATATGTACCTTCTGGTATTTCAATTATTTCGTTAGCTCCATAATGAAACTTATTGTTTGTGTCATCAATATTCGGAATCGAGTTGAATGTAGATAAATATAATAAAGCACATTCATATTCACTTTCAAGTTGAAGAGGTGGAGAATAATTAGAGGATAAAATTGATGTGTTGCCTGATATAGATAGTGTGAAAGACATCACGGTAATGATGTAAATAAAATTCTTGCATCATGTTTTAATGATTTTATTCCAAAAACTTTTTAAATACTTCAAACACAGATGTCCGCAGACTATAGAATCATACTTTTGATATCTTTTATAGTTATAATAAATTAAACATTTGTTAAAATATTTTATTATCTGTAAGGGGGGTCTCAAATTTCCAAAACTATCATAGTATTGACAATATTTATTAATTTTTACATAGGCTACCCAATGTGTTCCAGTATTATTTGAATCATCTAGATTAACAATTCCACACTCAACACGCTTTGATTTCAGAGGTAATTGGTCTTTCATAAACACCCCACGAAAATAAGGTATATCTTTTGCATGCTCTTCTAGTTCAACGTTTGTAAGTGGATGATTGGGTAGCCTTGAACTTAGTTTTTTGAACATTTAAAAAATAGACCTCGACCTTTTTTATATGGTTTAATGTACATCCCTTTACCTATAGCTATTGATTCCATCGTCTTGTTATGACGTTCAGATTCACGTAGGTTATCTTTCGAAGACTTGTAATCATTTATAGTTTTAGCAATACCTGCTGCTCCACCTGCTAAAGTACCTAAAGCAGAAAGTCCTGCGAATATAGGTATCAATGGTAATATTCCTCCGGTTTTAGGTAATGGAATAATGCGGGGCATCCTTAAGGTTTTATCTTTAGGTACCAACTTTTTTGCTGCTGAATAAGCCATTTTTATTGTACTTGATATTGTTTTAGGAGTTTTCTTTTTTAATTTTTTTCGTATTTTAGCTAATATATTTTTAAAAGTCTTTAAACCTGATCCGCTGTTTATTTTAGCTTTCATTGTTTTATTCACAATCCATGATGCCATTTTCTCACCTTTAGATGCATCTTTTGATTTAAGTCTTTGTTTAGCCATTTTCATCAATATTAAATCAGCTTTATGACGGTTTTCGATACCAGTATTATTGTAAGCTATATCGTGAACCTTACAAGCTTCATCTAATTGGTTGATACCCTTGTCTCCTCGCAATAACCTTTTTTGTAGCTTAGTTCCAGGTCCACAGTAATTGTAACCAGGTAAATGCAGTTCAAAAGGTAAATTGTTAATAATACTATTAACAAGTCCACCTCCTTGCATAGTTATTTAATTAATGTAATAAATTATAAAACTAATGCCTTTTTATCAATCCAACTATTGTCTTTCTCACTAAGACCTAACCATTTTACAAATAGTTTAGTACCATTTCTTTTTAATACTTTTTCTATTAAAAAAGTATCTGGATATTTGGTTTTCTGAAGTTCGTACCCATAAAACGAACCTAATATGGGTTGATTTCTTAGGTCTTTAATTTGATAAGTGAGTGGATGAGTTTTTTTAATTTTAATAATTTTAAACAATTCTGTAGACCAATTTGGAGTATAACCTTTTTCAAAAATACTTTTATATTTACTAATTCTAACCAAATCACCTACGTAAATTTTTTTGTTTTCATTGTTTAATGATTTAACATTATATGCTTCTTTTATATTCTTTAATATTAGTTTTTCGTTGGAAAAATTTATATCAACAGGTTTGAATTTCGTAATTCGATGTTTTGTATTATTATATAAATCAGTTATAGATTTCAAAGGTTTTCCTACCCATTTATAATTGCCATTTAAACTAAAAAGTTTAAATAAATTATTTTTTATAGTTTTAATTAACCTCTCAACAAGTGATGCTTTCATAATAGAATATGTTGAATAATGGTTTATATCATATTTGTTAACAACATTTTGAAACAACTTATTATAAAACTCCTTACCGCGATCAGTCTGCAGATTGATTGGGTGTCTATGAGATGAAGTTATGATACTGTTAAAAGCGTTCGCAATTTCTGACATTTTTTTAGTTTTAACAGGCACTGTCCATGCAAATTTTGATAAACAATCCATGACTATAAGCACAAAAGTATAACCATGATTTATTTTTTTAAATCGAGCAAGATCTATTAAATCTGCTTGCCAGAGGTCATCAATTCCTTTTAAAATAACGCTACGTCTACTAAAATGTTTTCTAGCTGCTTTGTGAATTTCGTTAACGATTTGTTGTTTGATCATTGGGGATATTTATTTACTATTCGTTTTATAAATATTTTGTTTCAACTGATTCAGTTGGTTTTTAATGTCATCCTTTGAAACAAACTGAGCATCTAATCGTTTAAAAATTTGCATAATTTTACTATTAATATCTACTGTTAATGATTTAATAACTTCATCTAAATATTCTTTATTAACTGCTTCATCAGCAAACTGTGGTCGCTTAACACCTTTCAATGTAGATGATTGTAAATCATATTCACCACTGTCTTTTTTCAATAATGCTTTATCCTGGTAATCAAAAATTTCAGAAACTCGTAATCTTTTATGTATATGATGACCAAATTTATCAATATTCATGTCTGCGTAGAGAACTTCTCCATATAAAGGAAGGATGGTAAATGAAAAATATAGTGTGAATAAACTTAATTTATTTATTTAAAACTCCACCTTCTCTTAACTCTTCGATAATTGAAATTATTTCATTATTTAGCCCATTGTTTCCAGCGTTTCTAGAAGCAATTAATAATTTTAATCTCTCAACCAATTCATTAGGATCATCCCAATAAACATAATCAACATTTGGTTTCCATCTTTTAAGCAACGGTAACCCAAGACCTTTTCCATGTACAAGAAATAATGGTTTTATAACATTTAAGTACTTTAAACCTTTATTGCTTTTAATTGGTTTTTTTGGATCATAATCTCGACGGTGTGCATTTGTATCCAAAAGCATTTGTTTATAATTATGAGTATCATCTTTACTAACTTGAGATAGGTCAGGTATTTTTTTCAGAACTAATTCATCTAACCCTAAAGTCCTTTTATATTTTCGATCAGCAACTATTATAAAATTTCCGCTTACTTCTACATTCTTTGAACCCATCTTCAGTTCCCCATTTTCGTTACGAATACCAAAAGGTACATTTTTAAATGCTTCGGAAGGAAGAAACCATGAAGAAAGTTCTTTGAGTGGACTCGATACAGACTCTAGTGTTTTAAATGACTCATCACTGTTTTTATTTTCTTCACATTCGATTTCCTCATGATCAGTTTCATCAGTTTCTTCATCTTCAGTTTCATTTTCTGTCCCATACTCTATATCCGATGAGTTTTTAACAATATCTAATTGAGGTTTTGGATTTTTATGTTTGTTACCATCATATTCAGTAACAATTTTTTTATCTAAAGTTGCTAGTTGGTTCAGTGGTTCTGTCAAGGGTTTAAATACATTTTTCAAAACTTGTTCGTTATTAGTTTCAATATCTCGCATTTTACGAACTTTACGTTTTACTGCTTCAACTGCGGTTACTATTTGTGATTTGAGAGTTTTTTCCATTTTAATATTTTTTATGGAAAGCGTTATGAGTCTTTAATATTCTAATTAAATTAAAATAAAAGTTTCAAATTGTCATGTGTTCTCAACGGTGTTAAAAGTATGTCTGTTGTGTAGGTAGACTTGAAGAATATAAATAACAGATATCATAGATAAACTGAATTATTGGGTATCCTGATCATGCTTCGGTTAAAGTAGTACACGTTTCATTGTAAAACATAATTATGTGTGAAGCTATATGCTCTTAAATAAAAAAAAATATATATCATTTTAGTTGATATAAGTAGTTTAATTATATGTCAAATTAATCAATTGAAAACAACAAATGTATCAAATTTTTTTCTATAACATCCATTATTTTTTTCACAGTCTTTGTTAATCACTAAGTAACTAAAAGGATCGGTCCAAACTTTGCTACACATGTCACGAAACTCATTCCACGACATGTCAGTATTCACATGTTCTTGGTAGACATGTCTCAAGTTAATATCATCTTGTTTAAAAAGTATTATAAGATTTGCATTATCTCTGATAAGTTGTTTTGGCACTTTACTATAAGTCTGATTTAAATAAAAACAATCGATAAATCGGTGTCTACCCATAGCAAAGTAATCACGCATATTATTTTGGTTTTCACAAGCAACATCATCAAAGATTATTACTGAATGTAACTCTGCTTCTTGAGGGCTTAAAACATCATCATGTTGACTATACTTTTTCATTGAAACACCTGAGACTTTGTTTAAAACATTTTCCAAAAATATATATTTAGGTTGTTGAAGAGTCTTTGAGTAAACATACACGTTACGAAACTTAAGTCCATTCTCATGCAAAAGAAGACCAATCACTAAATTTGTTTTTCCACAGTTTGATGGACCACAAACTATACATCTGATGGTATTAGGTAAAAGTTTACCATGACGTAAACAAGTGTTTTTCGTTTCATCACAAATTTTATCAACTTGTAATGAATACGGTTGCTTAGCAAATTTCATTTCCTTTATTATATAGTGAGTAGTGAAAAGCAAGTGATAAATAATCAAGATATTAAATCTTTTTATATTCTTTGTAGGCACGCATACACACCCACACACCCACATCACAGTTAATAGTACTTAGCTAGTTATCAGCATAATAAAACGAATACACAAAAGTTGCTTGGATAAGTTTACACAACGCCTGATAATATTGAGTGAGCACAACCTCCCCGTGAACTATAAACAAATTATAAATTATTTTGGTTTTGGGATATTTTACTCCATTTTTTAATTAATGATCAGACCTGTTGAGTCGAGGCCTTAGGGCCGAGACGAAGGTCTGATTATTAATAAAAATGTGGAGTAAAATGCCCAAAACCATACTACTAGTCTACGTGTTATTTCAGAACTAAAACGATATACTTACAAATTTCATCACAATCGGATAAGTAGTCACGGAGATACGTGGTAACAAACATACACACAGAATTACGCATTTATAATTTTAGTAGGATTCAAACCTTGGATCGCATTTTCTTCATCCAAATTTTTTATTTTATTTTCATCATCTAAATAAATTTATAAATAAACTCGACGGCATAAGCCGGTATTTATGAGTTTAAGACCATTATGTTGTCCCTTCTGGGGTCTGTTGTGAGTTGTGACTGCTAGCAACTTCTATTATCAGCATTTGCATATTAGTCGGGCCTTTTTTCATAAACTACGGAGCATCATTGTTTTATTTTGCATGACTAGAATACACAATTGTGTTGGCTTTATTATTAATTAATGTTGCATGAGCTTCTGTGTATTGTTAAATTGCCTGGGTGCAAGTAGCACTCTAGTGTGGGAGAATTTAATCTTTAAATTCTTTACTTTTAAACAATTTTTTGAATAAGAAAATTCAAACTCAGTTGCAATGCAATAGTCGTAATTGTCGAGCAGTTTTGAAAAGACTCTTCTAAATCTGCTCCAAATAAATAGTCACATACATGTGCAGATCCAGGTTAACTGCAGCGAGATGACATCTTCACGCTCCGTGAATTTCCATGCCTTTACCATATTAACAATTGTGCAGTTTACTACCCAAGTCCCGAAACTTAACATTCAAACAGCGTCTGTGCTTGACTCCTGTTTCCTTTAAGCATAACTGTTCTTGACTTGTTGCTCTTATCTTTGAACACACAACCACAGCGTAAATAATATTTACTAAGCAAGTTACGCGACCGTGAATGCCTGCGTGAAACGGGTCTTGAGCACGCGAGATTTTATTGGCTGTTACCTTAATTAGGGCGCTGTAGATAGGCTGCCAAGTGACTGGGAAATCGCAGGCATGAACACCTTTGAAGGCTTAAATCTCGGGAAATCGGAAATTATGCTTCAGTAACGAAGTTGTCAATACTGTGTGTGTGTGCTTGTAAGGAATTTGATTTAATTATGTAACTCTTAACCTTTTTACGTTAATTGTTTTTGTTCACAAGATCCGAATGAAAAGTTTTACTCCTTCTCGGTGTAATATTTAGCTATTTCTTTGACTAATTCCACTTACAGGTGGCTACAGAACTAAGTTTAATTCCATGTTTCAAGTTCCAAATTCTTGATCTATTTGAAGTACACGGTTATAAAGCCTGTGAGAAATTAAACATTGTTTTATTTAGAGTGCGTAAAACGCCCGGCAAAAGTAAAATATTTCAGCAGTTACCATGCTAAGTTCCAAAACAACTGTGAAGTTAATAAGCTTTTGTTTATCTGTCCGATCTAATTTACAGCTTTCCAAGTTTTGTATTTAATTGGACTGTACAAAGACTTGGAGGATAAATCAAGGATATAAAAGCCAGTTCTTTCATTACAACCGAAATGCCGAGTTGGAAATTCAACAGCAGTATTTGAATGAATTGCACACGTTGTAAAGTTCGCATACACACGGTTAGTTTGCAATGCTTTTCCGAGGATTTCGACACTATTGAATTTAGCAGCTTAGTACCCCACATTTCTGTAAAAAAAATATTATTCCTCTAACAAGTTGGGATCAAAACGTAAGTAAGTTGTGGATAACGCTGTTGGTTATATATTAATTAAGTCTGTTTCATATCTACTATTTACTCAACCATAAATGTATAACTGTTTGTTATCCCGAATAAATAAAATAAAAAAATAAAATAAAACCTAATATACCTACTCCTGCGACGTCACACTATGCATAATTCGGTGTTTACCTACCAGACCCTGACCTCATGAAACTTTTTTGGAAATAACTGGTTTTTTACCTGGGAGTTATATAGTTTTAAATATAGCGTTGTAATCTATAGATTACAGAAAGCATACATAAAAAGTCAAAATAAAAACCATTTTAAACTAGGCTTCACAGTATTCACAAATAAACAGTCTGTCTGTCTGTACGAAACATAAGTAGTATTGGGTTTGACACGCAAGATTTTGCATATTGTTCTAGTAACTGCTCATAATGGTACTTTGAATATGGATAATTTTCCACCACCTTATGTGCCTTTTGCGTGAACCACGTTTAACGGCCGTTTTATGGAAAAATATTTTTTTTTCAGCCCAGACTAGTAGTCAAATAACACATAGTTACTGTACATATTGCTTTATTCTAACCACTAATAGGTGCTTAACCAACCGAGATTGTTTTGTTGAGTTATTGTGACTTTATTTATGTCACAAGTTATTGATAAATAAATCGTGTGTGTGTGTGTTTATTTAAGTTTTTTTTTTTTTATACAACTGAAGTGGCAACCATGCGTACGGCCCACAAGATGGTAAGCGGTTACAACCACAGCCTATAGACACTTGCAATACCAGAGGTATCACTCGCGGGTTGCCACCTTGAGGCTAAGATCGAAAGCCTCATGTGCCAGTAATTACACCGGAAACCATACCCTTCACACCGGAACACAGCAATGCGAGCATTACTGCTTGGCGGCAGAAATAGGTATGGTGGTAGTCCTCCCCGGACGAGCTCTCTCACGAGAGCTCTACTACTCTTAACTTTTCTTTGATATTAAAATATACTGTCAAACTATTTATTTATTCAGTGACACCGGTGATCTTTAAATTTAGATCGTTGGTTAATCAAATTTTAAATAGGACAATTGTATTATTAACACAACGCTTTTAAAAAACACCTAACGCTCTGTGCTCGCTAACAAAAAAATTACAACTCCTCATCCCACGTCTGTCTAGCGACGCTTGTTTAACACATCTGATGACGACTGTACTTTTACCAAGAAACAAACTTTATACAATAATTTTATCTAAACAGTTGTACACTTACCATTAGTTTATATTAGACGTAAAAGGAGGAAAACGGAACCTAAATACCAAAAGGTCAAGTTGTGTAAAAAGCAAAGAGCTAGGAAAAGTTTTAATGTGTTTAGATATAAATCGAGTTGTTTATCTTTATATCTTTCCCCTGGTGCTTGCTGCTGGCCTAATGGGATGAGAGGATCCAGGAATGGATAGATAGAGACAAGTTTTTTTAAAATTTGAAGTTTATTATTTATTATCTCGCTCTGTCACAAGAATAACTTATTATAGAACTCCGGTTATAGATGATCTGCCATGAGAACCGAATAGAATGAGTATTCGTCTCAAAAAAAAAGTCTCTTTTATTAAAAAAAAAAGCTGTCTATTTCGATGGCGGTAGCTCAACTGGCGAGCCCAAGAGAATGTAAGCACTACGTTTGGCAAGCTATGGTGAATTCAACATTGGTTGCTCCTGCCTTTCCCAGGTATGGCAGTAGGGTAGATAGCTCCATCTGTCAAAGCAATCGGAACTACTTTTTTTAAAAATCTCGAATCGAAAACGTCTCATTGAAAAAAAAAAACATATTTGTCATCTTCGAGAGAAACGTTGTCTACGGTGCTCATGCTAGTCTGACAGATGTCTTATACCGCGCTTGGTTTGTAAAAAAACTGCACGCCCAATTAAAAAATTGCTATTGATGTCACATTCAAATCGACAAACGCAAATCCATCTCTCATAATCTCTTAAATAATCTCTAGTACCTAACAAATCAGACACGAAAGTACGCACGCGGATTTACCGCGCCATTGTAAAAAATACAAATGTTTGAGCGGACAAAATACTGTCGCTAACGTGATTCTACACTAAATCCAAAAGACCAAAATGTAAAGGATTCCACTACAAAGCCTCTGCTAGTAGTTTTAGTAAAAAACATTGGTGAAACTCGAACCGCTACCCAATTGTTTGGAAACAAATGAAGCGAGCTACCTAAATAAAACGTGTGGGAGTTTTGATGAATAAGCGATGTTGACCTACACCTACTTACGAGAACGTTGAGCGGCATTAATAAATGATGACGTCACACTTAAAGATAAGTTCGCAAGCTACCTTTACCGACCTGTTAATCCTTATTTGGTGGTAGGTTGGCCATCAGAATAAACGACTAAGTTGGCAGAGCAATCACAATCGCTCGAGTAGGCCAGTGTCCTAGCCTATTTTGTGCCCACTGCCCATATTCCCAAATTATTATTCATATATTCTAAAATTAAAGGTAACAAATATAATAATTATTTTATTTAAAAACTAAAACTGCTGTTCTTTTGCTTCACTGTACACTTTTAACTTTTATATTATTGCTTTTGTCCTGAATAGTGTACAGATATAATTGTTTTAAAGGAGCCATATTATTTTTGACACTCCATCCATACCACCTCTTGAGAAAGTAAGTAGCTTAACTTATTTCCACTAAAAGCTTATTTTAAGAAGGTCTGAGCAAACATGGCTCTGCGCTACGACCCTTTAACCTAACACCCATTAAAGTGTTCAAACTTCTGTGTTTCTGTGACTCCAACCCAAGTTATTATCTTTACGAGGGGATTAAAGCTCTCACTTTTTTATTATTGGCGTTTATTTTACGTACTTATTGTGCTGTTCAGGGTCAGAGTCAAAGAACAAAAGATGTTTCGTTATTACTGTGAACTGCAAAGTTTATTACTTTTTGGCACTGGAGCACAGAATAAAAATAACTACGACGTCTCCCCGCAAATTTTTAGGGTCGTGAAGCAGAAGCAGAAGTCAGCTATAAGTTAATAACAAATAATTATCCTTACCTAGTGTAAAATGAAGTGCACCTATGTATGTATACGCTTATATCTTTTAAACTATGCAACTGATTTTAATGCGGTTTTCCGCAATAGATAGAATTCAAGAGCGACGTTTATAGCACCCGCGCAAAGCCGGGGCGGGTCCGCTAGTAAATAATAAATACTCGCAGACATTAATACACAGCGCCAAAACGCCCTGCAAAGAGCGCCATGTTTTTTTTAAAATAAATTTTAGCAAAACTAACAGCTAAACAGATACAATAGATAGATAAATTATATAGATAAATGTAACTAAAGCTACACTTATGGGAAGGCCAATTATAAGTTTCCGCAGATATACATACACGCACACACGATATTTGACTTAATTTTGAGTACTTAATCTAAACGTTATTAAAGTAGCTATCGCTAAGCTAGAATTTATTCTTGTTTGAAGAAGTGTAAAAAAAAGTATCTTTACTGAAAGGTTGAATGAGTTTGAAGCTCTTATGACAAACGAATTCTATCTATAATTTGTCCTGACTGTAGGAACATAAAGAAAGTTAGGTTTTCCGACTGATGACCGATTGAGCCTTCACCATCCACCGACTTCCTGAAACCGCTTTAATGTCATCGGTCCATCTAGTAGGAGGCTGTCCTATACTTAGTTTTCCAGTTCGATGTCGTCATTCGATAACTTTATTTCCCTGCGGTTATCGGTTCTGCGATGGCCAGTCCACTCCCACTTCAACTTGTTCTAAAGTAGTAAGAAGTAGTAAAGTTTGTAGACAAAGATAATAATAATCAAAACTTAAAAGCTTTACCTACTGCAGGCACAGTAAACCACAATCATGGATGACACGCCGCTGTTTTAACTCAAGTCTACTTAGTTTCCTGAGAACTTTTACTTTGTACCTACCAAGTAAGTTTTTTTTGTTTTTTTTTTATGTCAGCAAGTGACAAGACAATCAAGGCGCCCTGATGTTAAGCATCACGCCTGACTATTACAGATGCAGTGACACCTAAAGCTTAAAGTTTTTAAGTGTTTGCGTGGCACTGCACTGCGCTTATCACCCCGAGACATTGTTGTTGTCTCTTTCGCCCAGTAATTTCACTTGCTACAGTGCCCTTCAAACCTAAACACAGAAATGCTTGCACACTACTGCTTGGAGGTAGAATATCTGACACTGCGGTGGAACCCACCAAGACGGACTCTTGCTGAAGAGTCCTACCACCAGGTAAGTATATTATAATGATAGCTTACCTTTACAATTATTTAATCTGTCATTTACTTCGAAGTTTGTCACAGAGAAACTGTGATGGCTTGTTTACTTTTTTAACCCCTCCGGCGAAAAAGTGGAATGTTATAAGTTTTTAGGGCCCTTTTTCTGTCGTTATTTTCGCCCGTGCGCGGATCTGGTCCGCATGCTCATGGCCACACGCAGATTCGTTTGCCGCTGCCAGTGTCGTGCGTGTCGCCATTGATTTAACTTTCGCGATTATATGCGTACTATGTCCATGCGTGCGACCCGCGTCACAGTAAAACAAACACTAAAAGCAGAAGAACGCCGCCGAAAAACCGATTTTGTTTAGGTTTTTTTCGTTTGTAAGCAAGATAATCTGCTAAGGCCAAAGCTTAGAGTAGTTTACCAGGCGTGCATAAGTTTTTTTTAGTAAAAAAAGTAATTTGTTTTTATTTTAACTCGATAATAATAATAATACGTCGCTCCAAAACACAAATCGCGGACGTCGGACAGCAAGCGGGTACATTAAAATGGGACTGGGCAGGCCACGTCTGCCGCATGTCGGATGCATTGTGGGCTAAATCCATCACACGCCCCTAAATGGAAAACGACCTCGCGGCAGACCACGGCGAAGATTACCTGACTCTTACCTGAAGGACTGGTCCACAGTAGCCCAAAACCGTGATGATTGGAGAGAAGGAAGGGAGGCCTTTGCCCTGCAGTGGGACACTACAAGCTCATAATAAATAACAAATAATTTAACTCGATACTGACCTCTTTTATTTCTTCTTTTCCATTTTGAAGAGACTAACTTAGCTGCCAGAATTCTACGCAGCTCTTCCGATGAGTAATTATACAATTAATTCAACGAAGCACCTAATATTACGGCTGACAATAGAACTTTGTTTTTGCAAGAAATAAGAAACAATGAGAGTTGTTTTGTTTTAAAGTTTTGTATATACGGTGCTTAGAAATAAATAGCATATTATATTGGTTAGACCCTAAACCAAGCTCATCCTACTAACTCTTATTTTAAAAGCAAAATTCTGTGTGAACGACGTGACGACTTAACCGATTGTGATGAAGTTTGGGTCATAGAAGTTCTGGAACAACACGAAGAGGCTACTTTTTATTCCGAATAAAAATACTGTTTCCTGTGGGATAACATACAAACAGTAAAACCGCGACAACTAGTAGGAACATGACATCACACCCAATAGTCATACAAAATCCCCCACACTAAAATTCCTTGTATCGTGGGTATCAGTTACTACAAGTACCGCAATGGTTTATTCCCACCTGTCACCCCAGCTCTGTTCGCCTAGGCCCTAGAGCGACAGATTTCACGAAAAATGACAATTTACATATCATCCTTTTTGCAATAGGCTCCCAGCCCAGATCAATGCTATCCACACAGAGGAGGTTTAAAATGTACGATTTTCTAGTTATCGTTTGGCCATAGATACCTAAAATAATTGATAGATTCAGTCAGGCGTTACTTTGCGGAAATCCATTGCTTGCAAAGTAACTTTGGCTCCAGCGCTCGACGGAGCAACACGTCTGCCGGAGAACAAGTCGATGGTCCTGAAGATGTCCCGTGGAGGGACGAAACACGTGTCGATATTTTTCTTTTGAGGTTAACTGTGGTAACTGTGTGATCTCATTAGTTAAAAGGTTAAGCGGATTAGTACTAGAGATTTTTCGTCTGTTTTTTATCATAGATACCTTGTTTGAGGCACCATAGCCCTTTTGAGTCTTCCGGACGCACGAGTTTCCATAGCTCTGAGCCGGCCTGACTAGTCTCTTGAACTGCAATCGCCCGAACGGTATTGAGCACGTTCGTTTGTGATCAGAAATATCGTTGCACAGATCCGGAACTCAAATTGATTTTCTGATTAGTTTAGTGTGAACTCGGAACATACGAACAACGTTTCTGCAGATAAGATGAGATAGTATAATACATTAGCGAGTATTAGTCACTGATGGAATTGATGCCAGTAACTAGCTATGTTTGTTTCTCTATGCGTGTTAGCTTTATCTCTTTCCCACATCTTAATATTCAGATTCCATTGCCTCTAGCATGCATAATTGCATTAAACTGTCAAGGTTGAAACAACTACCATTATTTACTTTGGTGGAGTCTGTGTGACCATTTTAGTGGAGCTGCAATATCGAAAAATTCTTCATTTTCTTCAAAACGCAACAGGTCTTCGTTTATTGGCTGCCACGTGAACTGATATGGAACGGATAAGCTTTGATAGGTGAAAGATTGTGTTATGAAATTGGATAGGATATGGTATCGATTGCAGCGTTCAGAGACAATGTGATTTATGAGATTGTTTTCTATTTGGACTTACTGCAACGTGACCTGTTTTTGGTAAGCTTAATATAAGTAATGTGTACTGTCTTCAACAAAATAAATTACAAAGATACGCTTTGAATATTTTTAGAAGCTGATGCTGATTACTCTTGGGTCGAAAATCGCGTTCGCAAAAAAAATCTTTTTGGTCACAACATAAACTTCCATCGCTATGCAAGTTAATAAAATAAATTAAAAAATATCTTTAAGATATTGTCGCTTTAATCTGAGAATATCTCAAGTAATTAAATTGTTTGACCTTACCCTTTGCTGCTTAAAAACAAATAAAGGGCGATCTGTCACCCTATTGCAAAAAGGGTGACAGATCATTTTTGTGCAATCTGTCACCCTAGACAGACAGAGCTAGGTGACAGATGGGAATAATCCGTTTATTGTACCGTATAGCAATAGGGTTTTCAAACTATTACCCAGTTTCGTGATAGTTGAACCAATGGCGCGTCACTTCGAAACCGCAGGTCCTAACTATTTCGGAAATAGACGCTCGGCTTAGCTTTGCACTAGACCAAAATCCTTGACTACTGAAGTAGACAGACAGACAGACTTTAATAAGAGCAAGTTCGACTGAGTTTAGTACGTCTAAATGGCTCCTGTGATTTCCATTTGTATCCTTTGATACAAATTATTACAAGTTACGATGTTTGTGGCAAGCATGCTTATTAATGAATAAACGTTAGAGTTGTTAAGATATTATTTATTATCTGTGTAAACTATACATTATTATCTGTGTCTATCAGGCATCCCTGATGTGTGTAATGTTATCTGTGGCTCGCTCTCTGCAAATAAAGTTCCAAAATGAAGGACGTGTTTTCATTTATACAAATACAAAATTAATAAGAGTAACGGAAACGTTTTGTCATACATTCAACATGTGCTACACTACAACGAATCGCATTATAATTTTAACTTAAATTCAATGCTAGTTTCAATTTTCAGAAAAGCAAGTGTCATACATAACGTACGTTAGTTTAGTTAATAGTACTTTCTACGACGGCGATGTGTGACATTACCTTTATCCAATAATTCCTATTTCCTCCCGCGAACACTTAGGCTGCGAAATGATCTCCCTGCTGAGGTTTTCTCTGGAGACTACAGCATTAGGTTCTTCAAAAGAGGCGTTTAAAATGTTTAACGGGTCGGCAAAGCGCGAGTGATGCTTCTGGTATTGCAAGCGTTCATATGCTACGGTACCGCTTAAACTCAGGTGGGCCGTATGCTTGTTTGCTATCTTGGTGGTATAAAAAAAAACCTACACGACGTTTTTTACTAATTAAAATAAATAAATACTTAAATAAATAATGCTGGACAATCCACACAGCATCATCTAGCCCCAAGGTAAGCTGCTGTTAAACAGAGCTGTATTATGGGTACTAGATGACTTATATATACATAGTACAATACATAGATAGATATTTTTTATTATATATAAAAAATACCCAGAACACCCGGAACAAATATTTGTAGATCGTACAAACACTTGTCCCGAGGCGGGAATCGAACCCGCAACCTCCAAATTAAAAAAAAGTTGCGGTTGATTCCTTATAAATTATTCAAGTCGGTACTTAATTAAAACTACATCATATTTTATACTCGTATGATATCAAATCCATTGTCGCTTAGCAGTACCGTGCTATGCGGCAATTGACACACAATTCTACTGCCATAATTCACTTAGCATGACGCGTGGCTTCCTGACTTACATCGCATCGCTTCACTTCATTTACTCAATGCTTTATGTTGCTCGTTCACTCGTTACACTTTGTGACGAACGTCAAGTAATGAGCTCTTTGACTTATGGCGTTCAAAGGGCTTATTTTATCTTTTATTGTCTCTATAATATCACACATAATACCGTTGTCGGTTGTCTAGCGGTCATTTTTGATAATAGACCAAAATAATACGCTACAAATACTCTTGAACTTTTTTTGCAAAGGAGAGATTTATCTATTTTTGCTGGGCATTTGTAAAAAGCTTCTAAAGGACGAAAATCACAGTTTTACCCGACCATACCTTACAATTAAGACTGCTCCGGTCATCTTAGGCCAAGTAATAGTTCGGGTCGCATCGTATTTCGTACCCTAATAATGTTGTAATGGCGCTTACGACAATTTTGCGGTCTTCTGACATATTGCAATATGTTTATCGTTCGCGTTTACGCACTATGTTTTCCCCTTTATATCTTTTACGCCAGCTTCGTGTTACATTTTCATCAGATTTTTTGTCCCGCTAGTAGAATCGTTGAATAAAATGAGAACTCACATTTTTTTTTCGTCAAGAATGTTTGTAATCTCATTCAAAACTAAAAATAGAAACAGATCCTGAACTGGTTCATTATAAAGTGTTTAAATACTCTCATTTGAAAGGTATGTAGGTATGTACATGTTTTTTAGGAAACAAGTATTTGGTGATATCTAAAGAATTACCAATAGAGTCATGGATCGGTTTTATTGATCCATAGGGATGGTTTTTACTGCCGGATACGCATTTGGTATAATATTTTGTAACAGAGTCAGCCACCAGATTATATAAGTTTATAAGTTTATTTTTATTTATTTATTTCTCAAAAAGCAATGTCTTACACTAATATAAAAAGCAATGTCTTACACTAAATAAGTAGGTTTGTTAGCACAAGTTTGTTACAGTAGGTTAGTTTAGCTAAGAGGTAAGAAGTAGTGTCCATGCGGCAGGCATATAACCGTGACCCCACACTAGGATTCCCTGTATTGTAGTATCTAAGCCACATACCAACCCCATAGGCAACACTTATTTATATAACTAGGTACTGTTTATTTATAGTGCTATGCAGGTATTATATAGCCTCTTATTTATATGGTAAAGGGTTCACCTCTAAACTCCACACTAGGCTAGCCTGGGTTGTGGAATTTAGTGCCCCCCGTTAGGAGCTTAAATATAATTTTAGAGAAAGAAAACAAAAGCAAAGTTAAAGTAGTAGGAAGGTATATAAGTACAGTAACAATCTATTGAGGTTCATAGCGGTCTTTAGAGAGTTTAACTGTTTCATATTATTATGTATTTGTTTGAAAGTAATAGGTAATACACCTAGGTACTTAAATATTTTAACTCAAATACCTAACTCTAGTCTAATATTATTTTATCTAGGCACTAGGTTTATATATTATTTATCCAATATAAGCTATAGCTAGGCATAATTACAATAGGTATTTAGACTTATTTAAAGACAATATCAAAAGGGGATTAGATCCCTAACAGTGGGTATGCTGATTGACACTTAATTATTAAAGATTAGCAATTCTTACCACTTGTTTTAATACATTTCAGTTCTAGTAGATTATAGGAACATAGATTTAATGGAAGTATTAGTTGTACCTATAGGTACACTTTGTATCTACCGCAAACAGTAACAGATTCGACGATATTAAGGAGAGAAGTACACCTACACAGGTGCAGTGCAGGTTACATTATGTAAATTCGTAAGAGACGGTATCGGTGAGGTGACTTTAGGACAGGTGCCCCGGTTGAGAAACAAAGCATACGTAGCGGGTTCTAAACATGTCACCAGAGAGTGCAAGGATATGAGCTAGTAAGGCAATATTGTTGATATTTTATGATGTAGGTATCTGTAGCATACTTAAAGAGACTATAACTTTAATCAAGACCCTACTGTTAGGAGAGATTCGGTTTTATTGTAATCAAGGGTTTGAAGCCATTCATATAGTTTTTTCTTGCAGATGTTACCACTACATTCACATATGCTTAATCTATCATTTACCTTTTGATAGATATAGGGGCCAAGGAAATTAAATGAACCTTGCGCAAACTTTGTTCTTGTTCTTGGAGTTGTCCATTTTTTGGTTCTAACCGACTTGCGGGGTTGTCTCAGTTTGTCAAGTGCACATCGATGGAATTTCATGACAGTTTGCTGGATAAATATCTGCCTTACCCTGAGAAATTTAGTTTCTTCATAGAGAGCATTGGTAGGATACCGGTAAGGTTTTCTGTACGAGACTTTCAATACGGCCCTCTGTGCCCTTTCCAATCTGATCAAATGAGTTTTTGCAGCTGATCCCCAAGAAATAGTACCATAGACTAAAATTGACTGGCAAAGGGCGTAGTATACCGTCCTAAGAACATCAGCATCACCTAGCTGCCCAATTTTTTTAAAGATATGCATTAGTTTTCTTATTCGTGTTGTAAGTTTATCAATTTGGGTTTTCCAATTTAAGTGATTGTCGATGATAACGCCTAAATATTTGATGTCTTGCACCTGCTTGATTTCAGTGCAGTTACACTCAGTATTATGTTCATTCTGTGCGTCGCATTCATGTATTTTCATTTGCAAGCTTTGTCTAGGTGCAGTTCTTTCGGAAATTCTAAAAGCCATATACCTTGTTTTGGTGGTGTTTAGTGTGAGCAAGTTCATCCGTAGCCAGTCCGCTACCTGAGTAAGTCCTTTTTCGGTCACATGGGTAACCTCACTCCAATTTTCTGCACTGAAGACCAGAGCGGTGTCGTCAGCGAAGGTAATGATTCGGGCGCCATCAATATCTAAGTTGCAGAGATCGTTGATATAGGTCAGAAATAGGGTAGGCCCGAGGACACTACCCTGAGGCACTCCAAAATATATGTAGGACTGCTCACTCTTCACATTTCCATTGTCCAGAATTACACGCTGCGCTCTATTAGAAATGTATGATTGGAACCAGCTCAAGGCGATTCCACGGACTCCTAAATTTTCCAGTTTCCTGAGCAGCAGTGGTCTAGAGACGGTATCGAAGGCTTTAGCCATATCAATAAAGACACCAATGCATTTTCGTTCATTGTCAAGTTGTTCCGTTATATGACTGACCAGAGCATTGACAGCGTCGTCCGTGGATCTATTTTTACGAAAACCATATTGGTTGTTCGACAGAAGGCCTTTTTCTTCAAGAAAATGTAGGAGCCTCTTATTGACTATCCTTTCAACTACTTTAGAGATAGATGATAGTAAAGATATAGGTCTATAGTTGGTTATTAGGGAGGCATCACCAGATTTGTATACTGGACATACGTTGGCCACTTTAAGGCAGTCAGGAAAGACACCGCTGGACATGCTAAGGTTACAAATGTGGACTAAGATAGGGGCGATAGTGTCCTTGCACTTCTTAAGAATGACATTGCTTATGCCATCCCATCCGGTAGCATAGGAAGCCTTTAAACTTTCGATAGTTTTCAGAACCTCGATATAGTCAGTAGGGCTGAGATAGAGTGAGCTTAAAGGTGTATTAGAGCTCATGATTTTAGTTGAGAGTTTCTCTTCAGTGGTTTTAAGCCTAGTCATGATGCTATCAGATAGGTTTTTACCGACGTTCGTGAAGAAAGCATTGGCCATGTTTGCAGAGTCCTTAATGTTATCGCAGATAGAATCTACTTTGTTGTTGTGAGCAGTACTTGGTTTGATGTTACAGATGTCCTTAACAGTAGACCATAGTTTCCTACTATCTCCTTTATTATTCTCAATCAGTTTCTTGTTATATGCAATATTAAGATTCCTAATGACATTGTTGCAATGGTTTCTATAGTTTTTGTACTTGATTTGAATGGAGTCATTAGTTGGGTTTCTTCTAGCGTCCATGTGTAGTGAATCTCTTTTGCGGATACATTTTAGAAGAGATAGTGTCATCCATGGTTTTATTAGGACCTCAGCACTACGGATCTGTCGTTTGGTAGTATGAAGTTCAATATGTTCCTTCATAATGCTTATGAATTTAGATGTTGCAGTCGTGACATCCGCCTCCATCATAACAGCTGACCAGTCGACAGATTGCAGTTCTTTGACTAATTTCATGTAGTCTATTCTGTTAGTGGATTTGGGTTTCGGAGTATTACAAAGGTTCCTATTATACACCCCAATAATCACTGTGCTATGGTCAGTTATGTCAGAGTTACAGACAACGATTTTTGACATAAGTTTGGTTTTCAATAGTGCATGATCAAGACAGGAAGCACCTCTGGTTGGATAGTAGTGGCCGGATACATATCCATAGTAGTTCACTAGATTGAGATATTCATGAGCTCTTGATCCAATATTACCCTCAATGATATTTAAGTTAATGTCACCTGTTATAATGCATGTGGAATTCTTTGTTACACTTATTACCTTTTCGAGGGAGGACAGGAAATTATCAATGTTATAGACCGATGGGGACCTGTATAAGGCCACTATGTTCATACAACCATCAACACTTATAAACAAACAATTTGCATCTCTAAAAACAGGCTCAGTAACCCGAATTGAAAGTCCATGTTTAGATAGGACAATGATTCCATCATTTTGATTTAAAAACGTGGTTGAGTGGTGACAGTCATAGTTAGGTAGGGTTACTGTGGTAAAACTATCATCCAACCTGCATTCTGTAAGAATAATAATATCAGGCTGAAAGCCTAACCGTGCTAGGAAGACATGAAAAGAAAGTATGTTCTTATGGACACTTCTAATGTTTTGGGTTATTATAGTAAAAGGTTGTTTAGAATATTCTAATGCAGATATGCATTGTGTAGGGCAGTCAACAAGTGATGACTGTATGATAGTTGTATCATCAATCAAATTAGCAAGGTTCATATCTGTCTACTTATGATTAGTTATTTATGTACTTAGTTACCTATTTTACCTGTAGTAAAGTATAAATTCAAATTATGACTTTGTCCACCACTAATTTGCCCCAATTTTAACACTAGTAAAATCCAAAAATTGTAGTTGTGAGTTGGCCTAGTGGGTACAAGTTTGACCCAAATGAAATCACGTATAAAACTAGTAGTAGGTATAGATCACTTACACTCTCAATCCCGCAGACACCACCATTTCCATCATGACTCAACTCAGGGGCACCAAAATCACCAGTGAAAACTCACCAATTCCGATCACCATAGGCATACATCAGCATAGGCATACACCTGTGTAGGTCATGGTTAGGTCCCAGGTTTATAGTTGTTAAAAAAAAGACAAAATGGGATGTCAATCTAAGTATCAAATATATGACTAGGCTCCTAGGTTTGGCAACATCAGCATCAATAAAAAATGTAAGCTAGTATTATATTAAAGTAAGCATTTAGATGACCGTTTGGCCCCTACACTATCAAGTAAGTATTGTGACTTGGATGTAATTTCATTTCATTCACTTGTTGGTACACAAGAAAAAACATACAAATCTAGCAGTATGTACTTACTTACACTAAAACTCAGACCACTTTGTAATTAAATATTGTAGGCACCAGATAAGGCCACTAATAATAGGGTCTGAAAGTAAAAATAGAAAAACTCTACAAATAAGTTGCAGGGAAACACACAGTAAGAACAGTCATACAGCACTCATCTGGAAAGAGTACATATCAATCAAATGCTACATTACCCAATATTTTACATAGGTAGTACCTAAAAAAGAAAGAAAGATGTTAGGTATGTCTATAGGTTAGTAGGTAGTTACTATAGCTAGTCACATTTGTATTGAAGCACTATATTATTTTATCTTGTAACCGGCAAATAGTAGCCAGGTATCTTCACTGTTTTGGTTTATTGTGTATTTCATTTAGTTGTTCCTCAGATTTCACAATAATCAGGGCACTCCCTTCTTCCTTCCGAAGAAACACTTGGCCGTTTGCCACCCAACAAAAGGCGAAGTTGTGGTTTTTTGCAGTTTGTCGTCCCAGGAAGTACAAGTGACGCACTCTTGAGGAATGATGTTCTGAAATATATATTGGGTTCTCTATGCCAGCGACCCCCAGGTCTTTGGTGCAGAGTCTGATTGACTTATTCCTTTTTTTTGTAGCATCAAGGAACTGCTGTTTCGTGAGAGTGTTTGAAAACTCGACTATGATTGTTGATTTAGTATCTGTAGCTCTACTGGGTTGTCGGTAGATATCTCTCATGTCAGTTTTCACTAATGGTAGGCCAAGTGTGTTTGTGAGATTTTGTAGTACTTGGTACAGGTCGTTTTTGTTCTCTTTGGTTTTTTTCGGTACCTGTCTGATTTCTACTGATGTCTTGAGTGTGGTGTACTCGATACGTTCAAATTTGTTATCCAATTTGGTTAGGTGTGCGCATATATCGCGTCTCTTTGTTTCCAAGCCATCTATTTTAGTTTGCATCAGCGATAGCTGCACGGTGATATTATCAACAGACTTGATGATATCCGAGTTGGTGGATTGGATTGAGCCATTTTGGGTTTTTAGATCCCTAATGTGGCTTTCTAGATTGTCAAGTCTGGAGTTTTGTTTACCAATCAGTGCAAGAATTTGATCCAACTTGTTAGCGATGCTGTCACCCGGAGGCACAGCGACACGGCGACGCTTTCCTCTGGTTAGCTCAGGCTCTGGATCCAGGTCTACAAGGTGGGCAATGTCAGACTCCGACGAGCATTTTTCATGTGCCACTGATGGTGGCGGACTGCGTGACATTTATAATTTTTCAAGGAAATCACAGCTTAACGGTATGGGTTATGTAGTAAAGCAACGCTACTGAGCAAATCAAGTTTTAGTTGTTTCTTGGGCGTTATTTGCAGCATAAAAAGTTATAAAATGGTATAGATGCAAACCACTTTGTTTGGAAAAAACTTTGGCAATCAACTTGCAAACTTTACGTAGCGCGGCACATCAGGCAGGCGGCCATGACAGTATTGAAAGTATTGAAACAGGTGCCATGCCACTGTTCGATTTTCAACACCGATTTTTAAGTTATTTTACGGTTTATAGACCAAATGCACATGAAATTTCACATGTAGATACCCTGATCAACACTTTGGCACCAGTTTACAGAGAGTTCAGCTATTAATTACACTTCAATCAAATAAAAATATACGGATAAAAACTTAGCACGTCCATTCGGTTTGACGTCGCGGGGGGGGATGTGAGATTATGATTCAATAAAACCGATCTATGACTCATTGGTAATTCTTTTGAACTCTTCAGATACTTGAGCAAGTCAAAGTTGCGTAATGTAAAACCATAATCATGATTCACCATATGCCTTTAAATTTAACTCGGATGAACAGACCTATTCCGATTATTTCCGAGTAGACGCTAATGTACATTACCGTTCAAAATTAGAACCATACGGTGGTCTTTCATAACCTTTGATTTATTTTATTCTGTGGCTCTATATAGAGGTAACCGATTGTATCTCAAAAGTACAATGGTCCTTTTCTGACATACAGAGTGTTTTTGATTAGAGAGAGACAGATCATTGGTCATTTGAGTCACAAGGAATCCGTGAGTCACGAGCTCTCGTGGTCACTGAGTCACGTGGACTGTCGTGTCCTGTACTAGATTAATCACTGGCGCCGTTTTAAGGATAGTATTAGAAACATTTTCGAGCAATAAAGCTACGGAAAATTTTATGATAACCTCGTGACTTTATTGGTTTAGAAAGGTAAAACTTTTTAACTAAGCTTTAACCCCTCAATTAACCATACCCTGTTAAGAGTACTTTTCAATCAAATGTTCAGGGTTGTAGGACTTTGATTGTTAGAAATGTTAGTTAGCGCAGTAATGCTTTTTAATCGAAGAATATCCAATTCTGAAAAAAGGTGGGCGGGCAGTGGACCATTTGCCTTAATTCCTGATTCTCTTTTAAAGTACAACACCCGAGTTAAAATGACGCCTGCAAAGTATTTCTGGTGTTGTACTTATAAACAGCTTTTTTGGAAGTCGTTAAAAATATAAATCTAATTAAAGCCAGGCTTTGATCTCGGGGTTAAGTGAACAATTTATTAATAACAGCGATAACGAAGCGAGGGGCAGATAATTTATATTTTACCTGGTAAAAGAGAAACTAAACAAGCCATTTTTTCTGTACCAAAAAGTGTTGAACATTGGCTTATTACTTCGTAGTTTTAGTTCTGTCTCCCTCAAAGTCAAAGTTGATTTATTTCAATAAAATCACAAGGATCATTTTGAAACGTCTTAAAGCTAGGTGAATTTACGCCAGTTCCACGCGTCCCAGCCTAGAAGAATCTGGCAACAAACTCGGCTGGGTTCCTAGCTTTTTTTTTGATTATCCTTCTTCATCATAAAGCTTCAGTGTGGTGCCAACCCTCTTTTTTTACAACAACATTTGTGGAAAAAGCACCGATGTTTTAATTTTATAGATATCACTAACTAGTACGAAAAGGCAAGCTCGCCCTACAAAGTCTACAAACCAAATGTATTCTCCCATAGCTCATGCCTGAACAGACGATTATTCCAATTACCTGCATAGCTAATTCGCATAATCAGACTACACGGGGATCAGCTTCTTGACAACCAATCATGTAGAGTCAGTTCAATAAGAGATGGTTCGTCCGGTGACCTCTGTGTCATTGATATAAGATACAAAATACAATGATTCACGACTCTTGATGGACTCTATAGGTACGAGTAATCTGGCTGCGATAAACAATAGCAATTCATCTTTTGTATAACCTGTTGAAAACTGGTTTTGAAAATACGGACATTTTGTTTCATCCATAATTAAGTTATATTTATTCGCTTGTGATATCTCACTGCATCTTCCAAATTCCAGAAAATAGTTTTAATTTTTATAATTTACAAATTGACCACAAGTGCTCTGATGGTATTTGATTAATCATACTCATCTTCGCTTCGCTTCAGTGGATGCCTGGCTCAAACTCTAGACCATTGGTATTTACTCTCATACTTCAGACTAACCTACTTTCAGAATAAAAAAAATCTAGAGCCCCTTATTAATGTTTTAAATGATAGGGTAGCAGCGTATCCAAAAACCTTAGTGTGCATACGTTCTTACACCCCATTTCATAAAATGCTACACGACTTACCGGAATCCCGTTAACGTTATTGGGAGCGCGACTAACTAAACTCTAATTGAATTACCGTCTCTCTGTGGTCCGCTCGAGGAATTGCATGAAAAAAGACGGGTAAATGTTAATTAGTCATTTTGACCGGACCAAAAGCTTACATTACTACTCCATTCATCAGAGCTGTATGAAACTTTTTAGCGCATTATAGACATTGTGTTTCTTTGTATTTTGTATTTGTATTTTGTTTTTATTTATTTAGTAACTAACACGATTTTCAAAAACCAATTACACTAGTTACTTAAGAATTAATTTTGTCATAGCCACCAATGCGGGTGAAAGATGCTTAGAAATTTACGTACGTATTGCGGTTTTTTGGTTTCTTTTTTATTTACTTAACTTACTGAGACCTATATCTAATAATTATAGACTCTACCTGTAGATATTTTATCGTCGTTTCGGTGTAACATTCTGTAGCTGTAAAGGCCTGTCGTCGAAAATGACAATTAAAGTCCGGTCGCTGAAAAGTCTGGAGATGAAAAACTGCTGATGAAAGGGACATAATATGAATCGTCCTGACGGCGAACAGTCCATCGACAAATCCGTCATCGAAGAACGGTTGTGGAATCTATAAACTTTCATTGATTATCATTCAAAACCGCATTTATCCATTACAATTTGTGTAACCGTTTTCCGACCAATGCATTTAGCCGGACACCACAAAGCATCCCTAGTTCTGAGCTTTCATAATGTGGATTACGTACGGATTTGTAACTGTTTTATTTATTGGTTTCCGCTCATGGGGCACGTGAAATACGAATTAGGACTCCGGAAGATTTGTGGTACAACAAAAAACATTGATTGATTTTTATCCAGCTCAATGTTTATTGATTGTAATATATTGGATTTGCTTATTGAATCATTTTGTTTTATTTCAGGTATGTACGCAGAATAACCGAATGAATTTGGGAAATCTTGGAGAAAACAGTAGGTAAGAAAAATATCGTCAAAACTACGTGATTTTTTTATGAAAACGGAAGCTTTTACGTCCAGGTTTATCGTGAAAAAGCACCGATATTGTTTCGACAGAATTTAGAGTGAGTAAAGCACAGTCAGAGCTTGCGCTACTGACATGGCCATTGGCCACTGCCTAAATTAAAGTCATGTCTATATTGTGTTTTCTTTGAGCGCAGTTCGGTATTTAGGACCTTTTTCTTTCGCAAACGTAATCGCATACGAATCGTTTCGATAAGGATTTTGTTCTGAAAAATTACAACCAGTTTTTATGTTTAGATTCATAGATTTTTTTACTAAATTTTTCCTAATTTCGTACTTGTAACTCTGATAACGTAGTTTAAAGGCCGCCTCCGTCTATTGTGCTCTCCAAAGGAGATAAACGCAAAATTGCCACATCAGTCACCCATCAAAACGATGGCAGTAGGTAGGTACTTCCTTTTCCCGATGCATTGACTCGCGTGTCTTCGCTCTGCAGCCGTCTACAGGTTAATAAAGGTTAACTCATAAAGTCGCCGACTTAATTAGGAGTAATAAACTCAACCTCGTCTTATACTAAAAGTCATTCATAGACGAATATTTTTGAACGACTGAATAAATATAATAAAATCTTCGTTTTTTTTTGAGTTTTTTAGTACGTAATTAGTACGGACATATGCTAATTTAATAAAAACATTGGATACATAGATTTGGTGCAGCTTTTTATGTATGGTGTTTTCGGAACTCTTCTACTTATTTTGATTCAATGGCGCGAAATTTACGCGTGCGGTGGATCCACGTCGTTTGGCCGCTAGCCTAAAAATGCTACTGACTGAGCATCATTATTTTACTAGTCAGCAGTGTGTCATTCAATATGCCACAAATACAATAGGCAGAATGAAATGACATTACAATTACCGTGTACTTTGTAGTAGATAAAGTATGCCAAGGCTCGTAGAACGTTCTAACCTGGTTACAGACTTGCGTAACTCGCGTTTCAGACAGAAATATCAGT
Organism: Colostygia pectinataria; assembly: GCA_951394395.1. Classification (NCBI taxonomy): domain Eukaryota; kingdom Metazoa; phylum Arthropoda; class Insecta; order Lepidoptera; family Geometridae; genus Colostygia; species Colostygia pectinataria. Next base: position 4,269,217 of record OX596368.1, on the reverse strand, counting down.
TTTTTAGTGTATCGAAACTTTAATTATGGCTTTTTTTATACCGTTCATTAAAATTATTAGAATACTTGCGTGTGTAAATCGGGTTTTACACAGAAATATCAGTTTAATTAATAGTGTACCAAAACTTCCCATATCGCTTTTTTCAAACCATTCATTATTATTATTAGAATTCCGTGTTTTTCTGTAAGTACCTAGTTCTAGTTAAATTCTTCAATGGCATCGCCTTCGACATCTAGCCCTGTGTTTAGGTATCTATAAAAACGATGAATATTTGTGTTTTTATATATTTTTTTTATACTTAAACACAAATATTGATCGTTTAAGACTAGATGGAAGCTATTTATATTCTAGATAAAGTACTTGTATTTAGTACCCATAAAATTGAGCCACTCTGGCGATAATCAACCGTTAGCGAGCGAGTATCCTATATCCAAGTACTTTCTCTGGAGATTAGTAGGTAGTTATTACCGTTTTAGAACCTCGACGACGTCTTTTTTGTTGAAAGTGCGCCTTGAGACATTATTTTGGTAACCTACGCCTGATAAACGCTGTATCAATAAAAAGTTAACGCAGACTAACGGGATTGGCACCAGATCGCCTTTGCCTCGCCCTAACGACTCGCCATTAACCAGCCGTCTCGTAAACACGGCTACGATTAGAGGTCCGCATTGACGACTTGTTCTCATATTTTCGTTACGACATGCAAGCTCGGAGACTTCGGATGCTGCACGGAAAAAAATAATTTTCTACAATAGGTACTACTATTTAGAACGCTTAGTTAAAATTAAATGTGTTAAGGAAACCAGAATCTGTTTAAAGGAACTAAAATTATTGTATAAAAAACTCATCATATTGTAATGCAAACGATTTCATTCTAGTTAAGCAGGAATTATTTCGAAACGGTTCACTAGATGGCGGTAGTGTAGAATGTCGCGTTCTAGATCGCGCTGGCGAAAACTTTCTGCCTAATTACAAAACCACATTTACATTTCGTTATAGATGAAATTTGAGTCAAGACATTCTAAGCAATATAGCAAGACATTCTAGTTGAGCGTGCGATATTCTGGTTAATGTAACAAGATTTTTTTTCCGTGTGCGCGTGCAATTGTTTTGACGTAAGCGCGTTGAAGCCCGTGCGGCGTCCGTACTCATATTAGACATTTACATTACCGGGGCGAGTTTACGTAGTTACGATGCTGATGAGCATGCGTTGCTAACCGAGTTTTACACAAAAATACTAAACGGCTAGGGTTGAAGCGAGGTGTGTCTGTTGCTAAGGCGATACGTCTGCGACAACCTGAAAACGTAAAGATAGTCGGTGTTAAATTATTGGCTTGGTTCGGAAATCCCCTGCGAAGGAATTTCGAACGTTTTTTAACTGCTTTAGAGTTCAGAGGTAGGTAGCTCAAAGTTACACCCTGTTGAATGGAAATTCTAAGTGCATTGATAGATGCATACATTGATATTTATCAATGGTACCTAGTTTCTTAGTTTGTTTGTCAGTGACCAGGTTGAGATACGGTGGCTCTAAAACTTACCGTAAACGACGGTAAATGTAAAGTCAACCTAAAAAGTAATAGAAAATTTTAGAAACACTGGTAACTGGAAAAGTTATACTCCGAAGGAACTGCGCAATACTAAAGGCCCTGTGTCCAAAGAAGCGGCGGCCGCTTTACAGGATCAGCTATTTAACGTTGACCTCTTGTTAGAACGACAGGTTGCTAATTAAAAACGTTAAATTATGTCGTCTCCCTTAAAATAAATAATAAAATGTATTATCATAAAACTGATTTATAAAATGCAATATTAGTAGTAGATAAGAATGCAATATTAAAATTAAAACAAAAAAAATGTGCGCTATGTCTGTGCTCTCAATAAACGGTGAAGAAAACAACGTAAGGAAACCTGCATGTCCAAGAACTAAAAACTCTAAGAACATTTTACTTTTGAAATGATTTATTTGCCTGAAGTGCGGTTGTTTAGATGTTCTTAAAACTATTGTCTCACACACTCACTGTAGACACAGCATGCAAAAATTAAAAATAAATTAAAACGAATAACAAATTTTTATACTTAAATGTCAAAAGGTGAATCATAAAATAATAATAAAAATAGTAGTCAATTTTATAAACATAAGTCAAGAAAATTTACATTCAACGATCTGCATTGAGTCCGCGTGGTGACCAGACACCAGCGAAGTCTTACTTTACTATCAGTATGTCTGTTGAGAAGAAAATTCCCAGTAGTTCAACTGGTAAGACTACTCAGTAAGACTACTTGGAATAGCTGAATTATTTATGACTTAATCATTCTCACTAGTAGGGTCTCTAGGAGTGTGCTACAATAACAATATTTAGTTTACCGCTGATGAAGTAAAATAGAAAAATATTATGACATTCTGGAAACGCGGCTCTAAGCTACCACCACAAAGTGATTTCACTAAACAATAGCACGGCGTGCATAGCAGACCACGACCGAAACCCGTTTCAAAGGCTAGTCTCATTTCTAACCTGTTTCTGCTGACACGTTTCTACATAGAGCTTATATTTCCTTGCATTTCACGATTGGAACAGCGAACGTATTAGTTTGAAATGACGCTTCAATTTGCAAGCGAAATTGAGCTGTGAGCGCGTTAGCTGGAATCGTGAATAATAAAGTAGTTAAAAAATAAGAAAGTTTAACCATGTGTTAGTAGCTATATATATAGTTATAGTTCTTAGTTAGTAAGTAGGACATAAATATAAGATTAAATATATATTAGTGACGATTCTGTTGTAACATTTTAATGACTAAACTAACTACAATTGTTGCCGTCCTTTTCTAATAAATAAAATACAAAAATACGCGGTCCGCGTTATATAATTACGTATACGTTATATAATAATTTTAGTTAGCTATGTTTAGGAAATGTACAACAGAATCGATACCATTATCTGAACAACGAGGCAACGTTCCGATAGGTCACCGTTTAGATGGGTGATAGCTTGTAGCATTTTCATCTGAGGGCTTCGGTGCTTTGGAGGGATGAGTGAAATTGTCAATTCAGTTACTAATCATTTGGCATAGTCCGTCAAGGGACAATTACGTAAATCGTACACCGTTAGTTTAAATATTACATGCAATAAAACCGGTGCTACATTCAAAGTATTCAAACATGGAACAAACCTTGTAGCTCTCATTTACAACTCAAAAAGAAAAATCTAACGCCATTAATGAAATGTATTCTGAAATATTTACGCACGCAACGTGTAACGAAAGTAGCTTTTTCTGTTGACCATTTTCTGCTAAATGTTTTTAAGAGAACTCCGGGGTGGTTGTCAAAATAAATAAGATCACGCGCCTCCACTCTATAATAATAACCAAAACTAGTTCACACTTCGTTCGTTCGTTCGTATGAGTCAGTGGTCAACTCTGGTGAAAGAGTTCCTAGGCCGCCCGAAGGCCTCTGTCATGGCCTAACAACTTTGAAAAAGCCGAGACCGACTGGTTAACGTGCCCTCTGAAGCACGGGAGCGCTTAGTTGAAATTGCCACTGGCGGTCACCCACCCAAATGATGACCCCGCGGAACAGTGCTTAACTTCGTTGATCTGTTAAGAACAACTTAGCCAGCTATGTCACGAGCGCTTCACTACAATTCTCTTACTAGTTCATTACAGTAACATTTTTAAATTTGGTCAAACGTATTGAAGATCTTGCTAATGTTATAGCAAATGTTCGTAACTCAATCAAGTCGTAATAGCGGGACCAATGGTAGATGAATTAGGATGAGATGAGATTTTGTGATTACAGTTTCTCAATTTCCTGTCCTTAAACTACTTAACAATTTGTTCGTATACTACTATACGAACGAAACCTAAAACAAATGTTAGTAATCGGAATTAGTTTGATTAGACATGACAGAATCATTACTTACGTATGTTTATATACAGTTGCTGAGTTAGTACACTGAATTAATGTAAAGTAAGCCATAATGTTATAGTTACCAATAATTTTTATTCCAATTCGACTTTAGAACACACGATCAAATGCTAATACAATGGCTTGACCTAATGTGTACCGCTGACTGACTAGGCTGACAAGGATAAACAAAAGATCGGTATCTTTTGTTCTCTCTGCGCGCTAAAAATGAATGTTGAAGCGTAATTAATCGCGAATTTTCACGTTCACTCCATTAGCCAGTTTTCAAGTAGAAAATATTGTTGGTCGCGTAATTTACGACCTTTAGTAAGCCCTCGGGTCCTTTCTTAAGGACATTGTATAGGAACGGAACTCGGTTGTTTGGAAGTTAAGTGCCTAATTGAATATGGGAAGTGTTGCTTGCCTCAGGGACAAGCGGGAATTATTATTTCTTGCAAATTGGTATAATAAATACTTATTTTATTTGCCGTCTCATCGTTTGTTTGGAAAAAGGTAGAAATATCTGTGAATAGAATCTTTGCGTCACTAACAAAATATATCCAATAATCACATACGAAATTACGGGATATTCCCAGATTTCCCAGTAGTCTTACAGAGTTGTCTTACCAGTTGTACTACTTACGAATACGAATCACCCCCAAAAGAGAATGGTCTAGTAAAGTTGTGTTTTAAATGGTCGTGCGTGACCAATAATCCATTTAAAAAAATATATAGCGCAATGCCAGCAATGCCAGTGCACACAAACAGTAACAGTATTTAAAATAAAATCCCCCGTCCACCTCTGCGCAATAGGTCCGCGTGGATCACAATCACTCTTTCTCAAGAGTAGACCGGTGTCCCAATTGTAGGAGCTAAGAATCATCATCGTCATCATCAGTAAGAGCATCAGAAGGCTGACCATTAGCCCAAAATAAGGAACGACGTAGTAAGCTAACTTCACAAGCTCTTTATAAAACTACATCTATCTTCAAAGCCCATACAAAATGCGAAGATGCATAAACTTAAGATTCCCAGCACAGCTTACTTTAAAAGTTAGTAAGCCAACAGCAACGATGCAGTTGACAAAATTTGCGAGGCAAAAGACGTGCTTCTTTGCAGCGGTGCTTAGCGCCTAATGAAATAGTTACTCGTTAAAAACTACAGCTTTTACGAAGTGGCAGACTGGGATAGACGACCCTTGATATTGTAAGATCAGATGCTTTTAGGCTCTTGTAAGGTTTTTAAGACACCACAATTTGAGACTTGTTACCCGTACATTATTTAAAATCATCTTTTACTTCGGCCATTCTTATTGTCATGCATAAAATGCCGTATGTTACTTTTTATTTTTTTTATTTTTTATACCACTAAAGTGGCAACGAACCGTACGGCCCACTTGATGGACAGCGGTTACCGTAGCATATGTACGCATGCAACATCATAGATATCACTTGCGTGTTACCACCCTGAGACGTTTGATGGAAAGTCTCATGTGCCTGTAATTTCACCGGAAACCATACTCTTCGAACCGGAACACAGCAATGCGAGCATTGCTGCTTGGTGGTAGTCCTTCCCCGGACGAGCTCTATCACAAAGAACTCTACTACTCTTACTACTAAACAATTTGCTTACAATGACATGGTTTCAACGCAAAGCCAAACAGATTACTTCTCAGCGGCCATCTTGCATCGGTAGAACTTTTTCCCAGCAAGCTAAGGGTTGTAGGTTAGTAACATGTCAGTCACCTGACTATTATTATGGTTAGCTGTATTTATTGACAACATTCAGTAAAAAATCCCACGTGAACGCTCACTGTGCTAAACTTCCACGTGGTGGTGCGAATGGAGGTGCGCGGGCGTCGGTCAGCAGGGTTCGTTGACCGGAGGCCGCTCGACAACCTTTGTAGTCTCAACGGGTTACTTGGAAGCTTGTTTCCATTGATGTATGATGTATATATAGTACGAACAGCATAAAATCGTGGGCAGAAAAACATACAAGATGATGACTGTATTTCATAAGTTTAAGAGATTTGTCTTGGCAGTTTAAGTTTATTCGCTGACTGTACAAAACAGCGTTTATCATTTTTAGCCGAAATATCAGTAAATAAATAAATAAATAAAAATTGGAAGTGTCATTTGGGCCAAATCGTTCTAACATTTTTCGGTCGAAACGACACTTACCCTTTAGAACTCATCTTAGCAGCCAATGGACGACCACTGCTGGACATACGCTTAATTATTTATATACTACATTATGTATATCTACTTCATCCAAAAAAGCGCTATCTATAGCTTAAAAAAATAAAAAAGATCGAATTGATGTCATCGGTCCATCAAAGTCCGAACTTTAGTAATGGTAAATAATGATGTTTTGTTTTGTTTGACAGACAAACACAGTTTGCAAGAGGTTTAATTTAATAGACAGACCACCAAGTTACTTTGTACGTTCAGAATTTAACGCTAATTGTACTTTAGGCCGTGAGACTGTAGTGGTCTGTTTACTTTGTCTGTTTGTAAAAAGTAAAGTAAAGTAAAGTAAATGTTTATTTTGACAAAATAATGCACATTATACAGTTTGCTAAGTAATATGGGTAAAACTATTTAAAATAATTATTTTTATTTATCTAGGTGAACAACAAAGCAAATATCTGGTACTCAACTTTGTGTGATTATCTATAGAATAAATAACGAAAAAATAAATCAACAAAACTGAAACACATTTGTGTTGTACTAAATTAAACGTACCGTAAAATCTAAAAACGGATTTTTTATGAACAGTCACAAAGCACTAAAATATACATATTACTATTAATTTTTATCTCATTGTTATTAAAATATGCACTGTGCTTGAAGCGGTTATTGTGTAATGTCGGAGGACAATGGAATAAGCGCCCGCATGGTGTCACGGTCATACACGATAACGCGTTCAGAATTTTTTATGTCTAGAAATTAATGTAGTTTCTTAAATTTCGTTTGTTTTGTATGTAAATTTTGAACTACATTTATTTTCATGAAGCTTTACTGAGTTACTAACTACTTTCTTTGGTTTTTGTGTTTTGTTACAGATAGGGAAAGTGTAATATAATTAGCCGCTATGCGGCCATGCCGCAAATGTACGCCAATTTTTTTTTAAATTTTATATTTATAACCAGCATAACGAAAAAAGATTAGTCTAAAGTAGGAGGTATTTGTTGGTAAGTCAAAGAACAGATATTAGTACTTGTTAGTAGCACCATTGCGGACCCATACCACTATTTCTCATCTCATCATAGATCTATTTTTATACTTATTTCAATTTATTTGATCAGTTGAGCTATCTATAAATCGTTGATAACGGTCTTTTCATAACCCTTTTCAATTAAAGTTTAAGAACTTATTTTTATATTATTTTTAGATGTTAATTTTTAAACACAAGTCATACATAAAAACATTGTTTCAAATAAATACTTGTGTGTGAACACTGTTATGGGGAAGTCACTGTTTTTTCTGTAATACAGTTTATATGTTAAACTAACACAGAAGGCAGAGCTGCACATTTACTTGTAAACATGCTTTTATTTGAATAAATTAATTTTGTATTTTGTATTGTATTTTGTATGTATTTGTTTGATATACTTCATTCAAGCTCAAAAGTCATTTATTCAACTATGCAGATTCTGCGACATTTCTACCTATACCCAAAAAACCTTACATAAACTAAAACACTACCCACGAGTTTATGAAGAAAGTCTAAAAAAATTACAGAGCAAACACATAAAATATCAAGCATATCCAACATTTAGTCTATTATTCTGTAGTGTAGTCCGGTGCCAACAACGCATCATTGTTTCCAGTTTCGCATATGATGCCTGATAGCCGAGAACATTCCACTTCAATTTACAATATTTTGTTAGTTTTGTTTGCCCGGATTCTGGTAAGTAAGATTGGATTACATAGGCATCAGACCCGGCTTTTCGGTTTCGGATTTGCTTAGCTAGATGGATTTACAGCTAGTTCCAAAAAGCTTTTTTATACCACAGATTTGGCAAACAAGCTTACGACCTTCCTGCTGGTAAATTATAACGGTGAAATTTAAATAGTACCTCCTACCTAAAGTTTCACTTGCGTGTAGTCACCATCATGTGATCATCATCATGTCAGACTATGCTGATATTCATAACCGTAAAGATAACTTTCTGGTCAGTGAGTCTTTCTCCTCTCCGAAGGTCAGAGCGTGTTTATTATTGAGTCGAAACCTTTCACTAGAATAACAGTTTTAATATCTAAGTTTGGAAGAAGCTTACTCAAAAAAAATCATCTGGTATCTCAAGTGCTTGCTTTTCACCGGCACATCACATTCTTCGAGCCGGAACACATCAAGACAATTCGGTGTTAGGAGAACAGTTGATCGAAAAATGTACAAACAAAACTCTGAAAGAAATGGCGGCGTTTTCTTTAAAAACCTTTTTAAGATTGTCTTTGACTAAATTACAAACCAACATCACCCTTCCATTTCAATTACCTACACTTGTGCTAAAAAAAAACTAGTTAAATTGGATAAACTGCCACAGAATTTATACAATAAAATTTAAAATAACACAAGAAAAACCAATTAAAATGGGTGGATCATGTATCGACAAGATGGCCGAAGAAATTCTCACAAGAGCAAGTTGGTTTGACAGCTAGTTGCGAAAAGATTTAGATTTCCGTAGATTCTAGGCATCGTTACCATCCGTGCTGTTCCGTATGATTAGTATTCATACTGCTTTTTATCATTACAAACGATTCCGGACGTCTAGACAGGTTGCAGACGTGAAATAAAAAATAATTGTCGTCCGGTCTACCACACAACACTAGTAAACAAACGCGGCGGTAATGCAGGTAACACTGTTGATTGCAGTGAAAGTGAAACTAGTGAAGATCGAAAGTCAATCTCCTAACTTTAATAAAATTATATGTAAAATATGTATTATGTTTGCATGATCTGCAAATCATTGTTAAAATAGGTAAAGAGGTAGGAGATAGATTTTTTTGGGATTAGGTATATACCTAGATTAGGATTAGGTATTTTTGCAACTCATTTAAAAATGTATCTAGATATGCTATGATATGATACAAAAAAATATATTTTAACCAGCAAGCGAAATAGTTTTCTAAGTGACTTTACCCTTTTTATCAGAAATAGAAAAATAGAAATTGTAATGATCTGCGTGGAATTAATATGCTAACGCCCCTTGCCGTGCCGGAAGGTAGCAAGTCTGCCAGGCGGTTCTTGACGTCTTGTTTTCAGCATTTTGTTTAGTTGAACTCATGTAGGTAGGTTGCTTTATGCCGCGTTTCTATAACGTACGAAGTACGAACTGTTAGTAGAATTTATCAGAAAAACTTTTATAAAATGAAAATGTAAACAGTTTGAACTGTGAAAATGAACATTTTCTTTTCCATTAAAAATCTGACGTATGTCGGATGCTACTAATGGATATTCGTATATTATAGAATCCTGACACCTATACTTGTCTACTAGTATCTCGCCAACGCGGGATACAAGACCAAACATTCTGGCTGGATTGTCGACATATTCGTACATGTATGCTGTGTATGTTGTGATTTGCTTAGGTTCTGATATCGACCTAAATCAAACGAATTCTCACATCCTTTACTTAAAATTGAATCGTCTGTATCCAGTTATGCTTGTCTTGTGTTATTTATATTTAAACTTCCGAACTTAGCTATTTTTCCCGGAAATGTTTTGGATATTAAAATTCTGCACTTATTTTATACAACGGCCATAACTTAGGTAACGGTCACATAAAGCGTAATATGTGGTTTATGAGATAAATATACATCGAAGAAGAGGAAACCGGCCTCGGGAGCCCCCACATATGAATCATAAAAATTATAGCTGTACATCACAAAAAAGGTTGGTTACATTGACTATTAAATTCAAAAAAGTTCATATTTTTTGTGGGATCTTACGGCATGGTCTCGTAATTTATATCTATATTTTTTCGGGGACTTTATTCATATAACTGTATATTTTTTATTATAATGTAGTTTAATACATACCATGCATACTTATTATTTACATTCAAGGGGAGGTAGGCTTAAAAATCCCCATTGATAGCTTAGGGATTATAACACAACTTTTTTACATTCCATAATCCCCACGAGGGACAAAGTTAGTACGAGGATTATGAAACTAACCCAATTTTATTAAAAGAGAGTACAGTTCCCTTTTACATTTACAATATCTTGAACGTTATCAAGTTAAAATAACGTTTTAAATAACCAAATTGGTTTAATTAACGCTTCGCAAGGTAAACCTAAATGGCGTTTAAACTACTAGATTAGCCCTTTGATTAAGCATTCATTAACGTTTAGGGAATTATCGTCCTCTTAGAAATTAATTTAGTCGAGACACTTTGTATCAGTGGCACAGATTAAAAGTACCTTTAAACTAAAAGATTCACTAAAAACTAGGTTAAGCTTGTCATCTATCATGGTTCTGTTACTTTGTAACAAAAACTGCGTATTCTCTGACTTGTTTGGAACCGTCTATAGATGGAAATGCCTCTAGCTGGCCTGAATCATTCAATTTACGAGTATGAACTAAATGTTTCTCAACAAATTACATAATTATCGGCTACGTACATAAGTTTTCTATGAAAAAAAAACCAAACTCAAACAATGTTGAAACTCTTAGTTGTTACTCTTGGACGAGAATATGTATGTTTTTCACTATGCAGTTAAAGAATAAGAGAAGATTTGGAGTGACACAGGGTAAGCGTTGAAATTGGCGCATCTCATTGGGCTTCAAAAGGGTGTCGGTAATTAAAATCTTGTTCGGGAACATGAGAAAGTGAATAGAATTTAGCTCTAATTAAACCTGTACCGTGGTAACTTTACCGACGGGAGACATTCTGTCCAACTTCTGATCCAAAGATCGCAGAAACAAGCTCTGTTCATTAAAAACCATTTCAGTGCTCGGCTCACAGTGTTAACTTATTTTTTTTTTAATTAAAAGGTTGATTAATTTGGCATCAGCCAATCTAAAAGTTCTAAAACTGCACGCATCTCCACCGCTTTTGTCATAATTATGTTCAAAAGTGAAAGCAATAGCTATTTTTGAAGTGGGGCGTTCAGTTTTTGACTGGATGATCTCTACTCTCAGGTTTAAGAATATTTATTTCTCATAAAAATCAAATTCACTTACGAGTACATGAGATATTAATTATTAACATACACAGTTTTTTTTTTACACTCGGGCTCTAGGTACTCTAGTTTTTGATACTAATTTTGATCTATTCTATGATTTGACATGTTTGTAGAGACGCGCAAGACCGAGGAAGCTGCAGAAGTGGAAGGAGCCCTTAAATAGCAAAGGGCATTAGAGGCTGACATGACGATGATAATGACGATGACATATTAGAATTTTTAACTTGTTGTGGTATATTTAAAAAAAATATACGTAGTCAAATTTGTAAAATACGACAATGTAATTTCTGAGTAATGTACGAAATTTCAATTTTTTAAATTAATTTTATGATTTCACAAGTACTTTGATGATGCGGTTGCCAATTTTACTTACCTAAAACAAACGAAAATTCATCCCTAGCTCCTGAACCAATTTAGCGAACAAAATATTCCCTGTCTGCGGTATTCCAATTATGTCAATTCCAGCACTGACATCCTAAACAAGTTTCCCCCTATTTTGACGAAAAGCTACAAGACAAGCAATTATTTCCTCGACATCCCCGCATTCCCGCAACGATTTGGGACATAATTAATTTAGAATTAGAAGGACATTTTATCGAGTTACAGAAAATTTTTGAACAAGTCGTAAACGGATGGAGAAAGTTACTTAATTCTACTCATAATTTTATTACCAAAGTCTCGGGAATTTGAACATAAGCTTTCGAATTTTCGATCGCGCGGTGGAAACTTAAGAAAACAGTCGCGCCTTCAAAATCTTCTTTCGAGTTTCGGTAAACATTGTGACGAAAAATGTTTTCTAATCACGATTACAAATTAAACTTCCCAGAACAAATGTTTATTTTCAATTTAACACGTGCCAAAACGGAGTAAGCTAAACAAAGTGTTTGATTTAGAACGAATAGTTACTCGCCAATAAGCGTGTAATGTTTCATACGAGTTCAATGAAGCAGATATTCGATAGCATTGTTCCAGTTTTAACTTGAAGCTTACTGAAAACTGCGCTCCCTCTGTGGGAGCTCAGTTTTCATTCAATAATATTTTTTTTGGTTCCATTCGTCATAAGTTTATTTCTTTTATTTATCGTAATCATGACATCTATGGTCACACTAGAAAACTATCATACCAGAATACCAGCGATACCAACACATAAAATAAGCCATGACAATTCATGACAACTAACGCTATGTTTGTCTCAAAATAAATCTAAAGTCAAAGCGGTAGAGCTTATTTTACAATATGAAACGACTTGATGTGACACAGGTGCCGTTCTGAGTAATAAATGCTTTCATTTGTGGAACAAGGAAGTACCTACTCCAGCATTCGTTGCTGATTTATTCAAGTGTTCTTTATACAACAGTGCTTTGACCAATATTGCTCACTGTATTTTTCAGCCTAGCCTTTTTGTGGCGCGATTTGCTTTGTCACCAGACCTTTTGGACGTTTCGTAACTGCACAAGTGCAGAAGAGTATTTCGAGTTTCAAACGAGTGATGGAGCAAACTGTATAATAAGTGATTATATTTGTAACCTTTTTTTGAAAATAAACATTATACAGAGTGATTTTTTTAAATGGGACAGTATGGGGAAATCCGAATCTAAAGGAGATAGAGGAAAAGTGCCTAAGGAGACATTAGGTGTTTTTTTATGTAAACAAATTTGGCTCGTTCAAATTTGTGGTCAAGCGTGAGTTGTTCTTAAAAAATGATAAAGTTGGTCAATTTTTTTTTTGACGCGGATCGACTCTGTTTCCTGTAAGGATTATTTCATTGTTTGGAAAGAAAAAAATCTGAACAGCAGAAGTTGGTCAAATTTACTGAAAACTAATCTTCATACAGTTGCAGTATTCGCATTTTAATATTGTTACAAGTGCCTAGGCGTGTAAAAAAATATTTAAAATTATTCCATTTTTAAATTTTGATAATCGATAAGAGCTCCAGATGATTCAAGAGAAGAACATTTTTTTTAATCTTCGTAAACATCATGGCAACCGATAGTCTTGAAATTATAAAAAAAATAATTCAAATTTGGAACGTAAGTTATTTCTGCAGCTGTGATTTTGTTTCCAATCAGTTCATGCTTGTAATTTTATACATCATGGCGTTAACTAATTCACATAAAGTTGATTTGATTGAGGCGTATTTTCTTAATTATCGAAGTAGAGATAATGCACTTAAGTGGTATCAAGAACGCTATCCTGACCGTGTAGTACCGAATCGCAAGATATTTGATAGTTTAATAAAGAACCTAAGACAGGAAGGCTGTTTCAAGCCTAAGCGTAAAAGGCCGACAATAGTCAATAGTGAGTTTATAACTATTGCCGTATTGGGATATTTTGAAGCATACCCAAAAGCTTCGTTACGGGAAGCAGCTGAAACTATCGGTATTCATAAATCAACTGTAAGGAAGATATTGAAGGCTCATAAATACAAGTGTTACATAGAAGGTCGACTTGTACAAGCGTTACTACCTGGAGATAAAGACCGCAGGTTACATTTCTGTAATTGGTATGTGGATCAGACTATTAGAAATAGATGTTTTCCTAATTTTATTATTTGGACTGATGAATGCAACTTTTCGAACAATGGCATGTACAACAGGAGAAATAACCATTACTGGTCAAAAATAAATCCGCTAAGAACTACAGAAACCCACAACCAAATCCGATTTTCTTTTAATTGTTGGTGTGCGATATTACATAACAGAATTTTTGCTATCAAAATTTACCAAGGAACGCTAAATAGTGAAAAATATCAGGAAATATTGAACATGGCTGCAGATTTAGTGGATGAGACTATTAGCTTAAGGAACTTTGGTAAGATAATCTACCAACAAGATGGTGCACCAGCCCACAACAGTAGGGCAAGTAAACTATGTTTGGACGAGCAGTTTCCAAACCGTTGGATGGGTACATATGGGCCGATAAAGTGGCCCCCACGATCGCCCGACTTAACGCCATTAGATTTTTTCTTATGGGGTTACCTTAAGGGTCGAATTTATGTATCCCGATACAACTCCGTACAAGAATTAAAAGATGCTGTTTACAACACTTTAAACACAATTCACCATAAGTCTCTGTTAAATGCAACTAGAAGTGTCTTGAAGCGTGCTCGTACCTGCATAAGACAAGACGGCGGCCACATCGAACATTTACTCAAGTAATAAACCAACTGTATGAAGATTAGTTTTCATTAAATTTGACCAACTTCTGCTGTTCAGATTTTTTTCTTTCCAAACAATGAAATAATCCTTACATGAAACAGAGTCGATCCGCGTCAAAAAAAAAATTGACCAACTTTATCATTTTTTAAGAACAACTCACGCTTGACCACAAATTTGAACGAGCCAAATTTATTTACATAAAAAAACACCTAATGTCTCCTTAGACACTTTTCCTCTATCTCCTTTAGATTCGGATTTCCCCATACTGTCCCATTTAAAAAAATCACTCTGTATATTGGCGGATATTTTTACACTGCTCTATTAAGCAGCCCCAAATCAAGCAAAGTTGGTTCTTTTAGGCCTAGATAACTGATAGAATATTTTATAAAAACATTCATAAGTGCTTATAACAAAACCCGGAACTAATATTTGCAGATCATGCAAATAATTGTCCCGCAGCGCGAATCAAACCCGCCACCACCGTGCCACCGAGTTCGTCAATATCTTATACATATTGGCTTTCCGACGAGCTTCTATGTTTTAAAATATAAACTGATCACGGATAAATTCTTGTATTATATAAAGCAGTGTTTTTATTTGTATTTTGTCTCCATGTCTTGTTTAACTAGCCATTAACCTCTATTATGTCTAATTCATCTTAATCATCTCTCCTTCATCAAAATGACTATTTGATGTCCCTTTCAAGCCTATAATTTCCCAATAAGTACCTCGATTAAGGGGCTTGTCAGTCAAAACGTTTGTTTATTACAACTTTCTATTACACAAGTTGTAAGAAACACGACAGAGCCTTTAGAAATGAGTAATGCTGCGTCGTGATTTGCACTTTTTGTGCTGTGTCATCTAAACATACCCTCGTACCAGAAGACATTTGCCATACAGATATAGCGTCTTCGGTGGCACGGTGGACGAGTGAAGAGAGGAGCGAGAGGTTGTGTGGGTTCGATGTCCGCTGCTGGACAAATGTTTGCATGATCTGCAATATTTGTTCCGGGCCTGTGTGTTTTTCTCTGTGCTTAATGTATTAACAAAAAATATATAGTTAGTGATTTAGTAATATTATATACAGTGTAAAATCTCACTAATCCGGCACTATAAAAACCAGATTAAGTATTGGAATGTTCCGACGGATTACTGGATTTTATATATAAAAATGATAAAGAGACCTTTATACCTATTAATGTTCTACTCGTTTTTTTATAACTATCATGATTAACTAATTACATTGTTTTAAAAATATCCTTAAGGGATGTTCTCTGTCCCTGCGCGAAAAAAAAGGCAAAAAAGCCGTGGGCGGTGCCGGGTTATTGAACGTATCGGTCCATTGAAGTGCTGGATTAGAGAAATTCTATCAGGTATCTGGCGCCTATAGTACAAATTTCCTTATTTAAGGGCGGCAGAAATGGACATACCTATTTTTGCCGCCAAGCAGTAATGCTCGCCTTTGTGTTCCGGCTCGAAGGGTATGGTTTCCGGTGAAATTACAGGCATATGAGACTTTCCATCTAACGTCTCAGGATGGTAAACACGCAAGTGATATCTATGATGTTGCATGCGTACATAGGCTACGGTAACCGCTTACCATCAAGTGGGACGTAAGCTTGGTTGCCGCTTTACTGGTGTATAATAAAAAATAGCTGTGTAAAAACGTCCGTCTCATTTAAAGACCATTAGGAAATATGATATTTTGTGATGGCGTTAAAAGCGTCTTCTGGTACGGAGGTGTTTCAGGTAATTTATGATCTTTCATGTAACTATTGTTCTTTGATAGTTGAAGGCTTGTTAGGAACTTTACTTACACCTGTGTGATGTTCTCATACGACTGTGTTGCGGTCCGAAAAGTAAATAAAAGTGTATTTCAAGATCAAGTAAATTTTAAAGATTTAATCTTTTCTTTAAAAGTAAGGTTATATAGGTTAATTACGTTCTCCGCTATAATACGTCATAAGTTCATAGCGGACGTCGCTTTTTAGAAAACAAAAGTGTTATAGTGCCAGGTATTAAACCTGTTCAGTTTCTAGGAGCTTTTACCTTAGATACAGTATTTTTTGTGAGCTTATTTTTCCATTATTTTTCCAGACACAAAAGATTTTTTATTATTTCCGACTCTCAGAATACTCTGCGTCTGTAAAGGTTAAAAAAATATGTAGCGAAAGACTTCAGCGATGTAGTTTTAGTTAAAAACATAACGAACGCGAAATACATTTGCTAAAATTTTAGATCTATGGATAAATAATTAGGGTGTTTATTATTATTGTTACATATAATTTAATTTATCTTGATGACATTTTTATAACATTTATATATTTTTTTTTCTACCCATGTTTCTCAAAATCAGTAAATAATTTAATTTGATTTAAACGTCACCATTCGACCATAAACCAGCTTATGTCTATTTTGTTCATGCTCTTGAATATACCCCTTCAAAATCCAGTCAACCTTATAAGGCCCAGTTGTCAATAGCGAAAAGAAAAGTGTGAACCGTCAAACGGCCTAAAGTATGTAAACAAACGGCCTTGGGCTCGTAAAATAAAACAGTCGTACAAAGGAGCGCGGCTCTACGTCTTGAATTTAAATGTAATAAAAAATCTGAGTAAAACAACAGGCACAAAAGAATTTCTCGCTCTCAAACATAAAGGCATAATGAAATTTATCCCCAAGTGTGTTGTGGGCTATTATTCAACCGCGTACAATATGTAGTGTGCGGTAACAAATGCTACCAAAGGTAACTCCAGCTTGGTTTGCTGGAAACGGCAGCGATGCTTTGAGGTTTCACAGAATGCACTAAATATTTTTGCGGAACATCATTGTTGCATGTTCTTTTGCTGAAAGCTAGAATATAGCTCGTGGCGAGATATTTTTGCAGTTTTGCTCGCAGGCTTTGGGATTTTGTGATTTTAATATCACTTAAGGGGCAGAACTGGTTTAATTTAGCTCGTAAGGTCCTCAGAATAATAAGATAACTTTAACGTTTTACAAAATTAACTTACTACCTTCTACATTTAAAGATAATTAACCAGTCTAATCTAGGCTGTGGCGACGCACAAAGTGGAATACAAAGTCAACCTTCAAGAACAAGTGTCAATCTACAACATAATGTTGAATTACCAGTTGAACTACCGGGAGATACTCAGGTAGTACCGAAAATATCATTGAGCTTGCGTTGCTGAACATGCCAAAAAATATCAGAAGCGCTTATTGTATCTGACAAGCTCAATGTGTACAGACAGACAGCCAATAGTTTTATTCCTCCCCTCTGGGGAACACACAGAAACAATTCGTATTGCCCTCGAGTTAAAAATGCTAAAAACGGTAATGAAAATATCAATCTCGCTTATTTTAATTATGGCTTCTGTAACTGACTGCCATAATTTTGCTAAAAAAAAGAACAGAAGCTCTATCACTGTTTGATTTTCCAAATAGTAAGGTGTGAATTATGTTTGCTTGAGCTGAATCAAAACGGACTTTGATGCGGTTTTAATTTAAGTGACTACATTCGTACTCGTATACTTAATTTAAGCACCCGCGCGGAGCCGGGTCGGGTCGCTAGTGTATTTTATATAAACGACTCCGCAAGCGGCTAGTGATAATACAGGAATACAATACAAAACTACTAAAAACTCTTCAAATATTATACCGATTTCTACTTGAAATTTCCAGTCAACTAAAAGGTAATATATTCTGAAATACTTGAGCCAATACAAAAATGTTGGAAATGTCAAAAATGTTAAAGGTCTTTTTAGTTTTCTATAAATTTTCTCTGTTCATTCACCGGTATAAATTCAATTTGACTATGTTACTGGTGCAGGACCGACTGGGTTTATCAAAGAAGGTCAAAGAGATATAGTAAACACCTACCTACTAGTACTATTATATTTTGAATAGGAAATAACTATATATTTTTAAAAATAAATATTTGCTTATCTGTTCCACCCAATGAATAAAACCACTGACTCATACGAACTAACTTTGTCGACCGATGTGGCGGCGCTGCGGGCGCAGGTCTGCCTGCGACGCAGAGGTTGCGGGTTCAATTCCCGCCTCGGGACAATTGTTTGTACGATCTACAAATATTTGTTCCGGGTGTTCTGGGTATTTTCTATATAAAAAATATCTATCTATGTATATCTATATCTATCTATGTATATATATCTATCTATCTATGGGTACTAGATGACTGATATATATTTAATACAACACAATTGTAACACAGCTCTGTTTAACAGCAGCTTACCTTGGGGCTAGATGATGCTGTGTGGATTGTCCAGCATTATTTATTTGCGTAAAGTCGGGTCATACTGAGTTTAGATGATGATAATATTGATGTATGAAAATTGAGTGCTCGCTGTAAATTTTACGAAACACGATTTTTATATTAGTGTTAGGTAAAGGATTTTTTCCTATCCTCCACACCAGTGTGTGCGGTGCTACCGTAAAGAAAACGATTGTCCTATCTCCACTAGTGTTAGAGGTTTTTTTTCCTTACCGAACCAGTGTGACAAAGCGGTGTGAAAAAGATAACTGGCTAGCTATTTTAAAATTATTAAAATGCTGTTTTGGTTTATGTAAGTATATCTATGGTATTACATGTCCAGGCTATTTGTACATACTCGACGTATGAAATGCGTCAAAATGATAGCTCACGAATCAAAGGCGCTTCTAGAGGCATCACTTCGTTGGTCGCGATTTGTTTGTAACTCGTACCTTATGCTTATGACTGCCATACCTCTTGCCAGGTGTAATTTGCCAGCCGCTTTGCGAACAATTATCGCGGCCTCGTCTTCATAAACCCCAGCGATAATATCTTCACGATTCGGGCCCAATTCCGATCACTTGTCCTTTTTTAGACCTGCGTGGTGATAATCAATGGGGAATGACCAGCCGGTATCCGGCTCGCTCTGATTTGTAAACAAAAAATTAGAAAAAAGAAAATAATAAAAGATGTGAAACCTGAAATATAGATGTTTTTGTGTAAGTGCACTGCACTAGATAAATTCTCGAAATTATACTTCCAGTGAACACACGCAGCGGGCTGAAAGTCGCGGGCATTCCACTAGCTAGAGAAATATATTAGTTTCCGTTTATTACAAAGTTAAACAATTATTTGATCACTGAAATTTCAAATTCTCTCTATCTCGTTTAATGAAGTATTTATTCTTAAAACCAAGTCAAAGATACAGATCAAATATAAAACTTCGCAGGTTTCATTTTGAATTAAGCTCCTATTGCCCTTCCCGAAACTTTGAAACTTTTGGATCAAGAGTTCGATTGCACTTCAAACCTGATCCAGAGGCTAACCTTGCATTTATTAGTTTACAAACAAACAATTCAAAAGTGAATGGAGTTTATGAGCTACTCGTATAGATAGACTCGCTAAACGACACGGGAATACTAGTTGAGGAAAGGCCCTTACAGTAATATACCTGTTGTGAATAAGGTTTCATAAACGTCTTTAAACCTCTGTTAGCTAATGTGTCTTCAAATCATATCATCGTTTATGAAAAGGCGCATAAATATAACGGTTCCACACATAGAGAAGAAAAAAGATTCTTTAGGTCCAGAGGTATCCAAAAATACTCAAAAAACTAAAAACCCTTTTTTATCAGTTTCAAACGTTCCGACCAAACATTAAAAAAAAAACAAAAAAATCATAACTCGAAAAATACAAAAAATCCGGGAACATACATGGGGTATTTTCGGATGCCTAAGGTATCTTTTCTTATTGACGTTTAGGTTTGACCACCCTGTATAACCCTTCGTTCTATTTCCATTTTCCTAGTTACGACTTGTCATTGCAAAGTGACGATAAAATAACTTGACGACCGTTTTAGCTTACGTGTAATTTATCAAAGGTTGATTTTTCCGTCTCATCTTTAACTTTAAGCATAAAAGTCGCAAATCATCTCACTTAGTAGTTTTTTTCAACAATCCCTTTGTAAGTGGTGGGAACACAGAGCCATTTGTTTACAGAAAAATAAAACACCTCTGTTCTCGTACCGCGATCTAGAGAATTTGCGGAACAATTGCTGTGTTGTCCGCATTAATTTAAACAAATAGGACTTGACGCTTTGCGACAAACGTTTATTGTATTTTCACAATCATAATAAGTAAGTTAGTACACAGGTAAACATAATAGAAACCTCTGTTTTGACATTGACATCTTTGAAGACCTCGGTAGCTTGGTGGGCGAGCCCGGTTAAGAAGCAAGAAGTTGCGGACTCGATCCCACGAATGACATTGATATTGAGTCTACATAGTGGATAAGGTAAGACCCAACTATCCTGTAAGATTTTAATCTAGTTTTCATCTAAACAAATAAACTTATCTCTATCTTTATCAATAGATAAGACTTTATAAAGATAATGATTTAAGAGGAAGGTATAGGTTTTAAGAACCGAGCGAAAACGAGTCTAATTCCTTCTGTTTCTCTTTCTCCTCTTTCTCTTTTCGTCTCTGTTCCTCTTTCTCTTCCCTCTCCTTTCTCTTAGCCTCTTCTTTTTCCTCCCTCTCTTTCTTTTTCAAACCATCTTTCTCTTGTCCCGAGAGTAGACAAGTGTTACTACAGTGGGAACGTGAGAAGGCTGACTATAATAAACCCCATAGCTTCCAGAATAGCTCTATAAATCCCTTATCACAAACTAATAGTAGCAAAACTTTCGTACTGCAAGTGATTTTGACCTTAGTAAACTCACCGCTGACCCATATCAGATAAGTTTGACGTATCCACCAAGCCCTCAATAGCTGTTATAAAGTTCCCAGCCGAAGGGTGCCTTATCGTGAATGAAACACTTCAATGTAATTTATGTTCTGGATACTTTTTTAGCGGGTTCGAGTAGATCTGCATGTTTTTTGTCTCTTATCTACCTAAAGTCGTTCCTTTTATTTATTGTTCACGGAGCTGTGGTTAGCTTTTTATGGTTGTAGACACGGTGCTTGTAACACGCGCGAAGCGCTCCTGGGCTAGCTGGGTAGGTTTTTCGTTCTCCGAGGTCATTCGAAAGCGGATCACTGTAACCTCGCCATACAGGCTCAAAAGAGACCTAGTGCGAGGGACAGAGCTAAGCGAAGGTACCTACTCAACTGCTGTATACAATTTATATATAAAAATAAGACCACGGAATGTACCTAAATATACTTTGTAAAGTTTAAAAAAAAATAAAAAAATAAAAAATTCGTGCGAGTATTTAATCAAATACATATGTGACATTTTTATTAGAGCTCTATTACAGTTCTAGCCAGTAACCACGCAAGTAACCACGAGTAACCTGCGACTTACGAGTTTGCGCAAGTAATTTGAGCAATTTTAGTCTTTTATATAAATATATATATTTTCGTCTTGTCGTTATGTTATATGCAACTCGTGCTTAGCAAGTCGCGCGGGTAGATTGCATATATTTACCCGCATCAGCTTGAACGCATACTGCAACCTGCATGTAACTGGTGGATAGCTCACGCATGTAACTCGCTCAGACTGCTTGCATGTATCTGCACCATGTCTACGCTACACAACTAAAAACTAGTGTTTTTACACAAAAATCATTATCATTTGACACGGCAGTAAATTTTAAGAGATTATGTGCGCACCTAATAATGGCTGTCTTACGTAATGAAACGTTTTGAGGGCTCTCGAGCTGACAGCAAAAAAGTTGGGGTGCTTGTCCCAAATCAGGAGTAGCTGAAGCCGCTTACGAATCTCAGACATTTATTTATGTCTCGTTTACATTGGAAACCATTCCACCGGCTTATTTTTATCTTCTTTATTATGATTCTTGGAGATTATTTTGGAATGGGCTAGTGTTGTTATATTTTCCGTAAACAGCCTCTAGTACTGGTGCCTTCGGAGTGCCGAACATCGGGCTCAGTGGCGCTAATTGGAGGCATAGTCGAGCTGTTCACAACCCTACATGCTACGTGATGAATTGATATAGTAGATAATAAAATAAAGTAACAGTATTTCATTAGGTACCACTTTTTGCGGTCGCGTGAAAGTCAGTGGTTGGCAAAATCGCTCGTCATGGCGCTCTTTTCCCCAAAGAGCAAAGCCCAAAGGCATTTTATGTCCAGCAGTGGACGTCTATCGGCTGATAATGATGACGACAACTCTCCATTATAGAAATGTATAACGTTCCCAAAGGTCATTATGATGGGTCTGCCAGTGGCGTTTTTCCCAGCGTTTCCATGTTTCAGAAGGCACATTCAGTTATAAACTCCGTCACCACAGTTGTCAAAAGTCAAAAATAAATAAATAAAAAATAAATAAATAATAAATAATGCTGGACAATCCACACAGCATCATCTAGCCCAAGGTAAGCTGCTGTTAAACAGAGCTGTATTATGGGTACTAGATGACTGATATATATTTAATACAATACAATACATAGATAGATATTTTTTATTATATATAGAAAATACCCAGAGCACCCGGAACAAATATTTGTAGATCGTACAAACATTTGTCCCGAGGCGGGAATCGAACCCGCAACCTCTGCGTCGCAGGCGGACCTGCGCCCGCTGCGCCACATCGGTCGTCAAAAGTCGAAAATGATTTATTTCAATAAAATCACAAGGATCATTTTGAAACTTCTTAAAGCTAGGTGAATTTACGCCAGTTCCACGCGCCCCAGCCTAGTTGGCCACTGAATAATGAAAGTCATCGCCACTGAGTCATCCAAACTTTTATGGAGATGTCAGTTCTACAAAGGCAATAAAGGTAGTTTTACATAAAGAAATTCAAATATCAACCTTTTTAAATCACATCAGTGCATCATTCCTTTTTGAATCGTCCACGCCGCGGCTGGTCAGAGCTCATACGAACTTTATTATATGACACCGCCATGTTTATAGGTAGGTTAGGTACTCAGAGGTAGAATACTTATTAACTTTTATGACCTGTACTCACACGCTAACTAAGCACATACGAGTCACACAGCTAGTTATACGCTCGTAAAAATACTTTTACTCCCTACGGGTAAATGTCAGCACATTAGCGTTTTTTAATAAAACAACATGGTATTGCCATTACTGAATTTAGTTCAAATGTGTGAAAGATTTCGTAGTGAGACATAAAAGTTTCCTTTCAAAAGGGTGCTTGCCGGTCTCGGCCATCGTGAAGTTAGCCGTTACGATTACGTTGCGCAATGGAGTTTTTTCGAATTGTCTGCACATCACAAACGGCCAACTCTATACTCAGTGCTATACTAGTATTTTATCCGCAGTTCGTCTATTCACTCAGCTTATCCGACTTTGTTTTTGACCCAATCGTTGTTATTGATTCAGTTACACTCGCATGAATGTCCGCCGCAAGGGTCCCGACCACCGGATTAAGGACCCTTATTAGCAATTCTAATAAGTACTTCCGAGTGCCAGAACAAACGCTTTTTAAAGCGATCCTATCACCCAGCGCTATCCAACACATTTGAATTTCCAATTTCAATCTAATTCTAATTTACTGCTGTCAAATGTATATACTCTTGGAAACAAGGTTGAATTTAGCGCTATGTTGTCATGAAATGCCATATTCTAATAATTGTTCAATACCGCTCCGTTCAAGAGTAACCCCCTGATAGAATACAAATACAATACATTACTTATACAATTACTCAAATATTTTTTTTTATTTTCCTAATTCAGAAGTCATAACGAGTTAGCTAGCGCTAGGTCATAGGATTGCCCTAAGGATATCTAACGTCGTAAATGCCTACGTGTGTCTTTGTATGGGGCAATTTGAGTGAGAGCATTTTTATGGCGATTTTTAGGGGTGCTTTTGTTAGTTTATGACGAGTCACGAATTTGAGAACCGCTGGAATGGAGTTTAGTTGTTTTTTTGTTGTTTGCGATTAGGACGCTTTTGTGTACTTTTTATTGACCACTAGTGGAATGTCGACGACTTCACTCGTGTATGATTTAAAAAAAAAAGGTAAAACAACCTCTGCACGCAGCGCATTGGACTCTGTGTGGCCTGTGGCATAGACTTGCTAATGCATTGTTTCATATGACGGGTTCATTCGACCACTATTATGTTTTATTTACGTACCACGCGAGTGAACCGTGGCAGAACTAGTTAGTAAATTTTTTTTTAGTTTTATTATAGTGTTAACTAAAAAAAAAAAATATGTACCTACATAAAATTACATTACAAATAAATTACATTACATTTTCGGAGTCGGAGAGGTTGTACTGTAATTAATTTGTCAGTAATTTTTTTGTATACCGTTTGTGGAATATGTCAAAGTGTGTTATTATTAGCCTAAAATGTAAATGTATGCCAGTTATTTATTTACTATTCGTTGCTAATACGTAACTGCTAAAACATATTCAAATTACGTATTACCATCAAAAATTACATGTTTCAGCTTTATGGTGACGTGAAAAGCACTTTACCATCAGTTTTTAGCGAAAATGAAGGATCAAATAAACAAACCTAATGAAATATATTCTCATAGAATAAGGCCAGTGTCACTTTAGGTTTGCTGATTGTGTAAAATAACCTTTATCACGATGACTGAAGGTTGGGAAGCGGGTTCTCAGAATTCCTGCATGAAAATTCTAGCTTTCTCCAAAATATTTTTTTTATTTTATTATTTCATCTAGAAACGTATTATAATAAATTTATGAATATGACAAACAAATTTTGAGTACTTCTCCGCAAGTACTTAATATTTGTTTTTTATAATAACTTTTAATGGACTTACGCAAAGTGACGCCTTAATCAATAAACTATTTGTCACATGAAATTGAGCTATCTCTCGTTTACTTTTAGTTTCAATATCGCTCTCATGCGTGATATTGCAGAAGATGAAGTGCGTATTTTCCTACTAAAGTATTAGCTCTTCCATGCCAAAGGTTCAGAGCTGATAGAATCCAAGATAAAGTGACGGTCAGAGGTCTGACCGGTATCTGGCCTCGATGATATTTCAACCGGGAAAATAGGAAAGCCAACTAAATCTACTCGTCTAAATTTCGTTACATTTATTGATTTACAGTATCAAATAATGGGAATCGGTTTTTGTGGCCTCTTGTGGATTTGCGGACCAATATTGAGTTTAATAGAGCCTATAATAAGCCAAATAATTGTCTATCTATGTTTATTGCTACAACTATAAAGGGAACAGCATTTTTTTGATAGAAAAACATTGTCGATTTACCGAATGATAAAGGGAAATATCTTTAGGAAACCGGGCATGTTTTAGAACGAAAAAAATCGAAAGACATTTTGCCATCTACCAATCCGCATTGGGTCCGCGTGCTGGATTAAGATCCAATAATTCTCGCTAGAGTGCCTACTAACTCCGTCACCAAAATTCATACGAACTTCCTTTTTTAACCGACTTCAAAAAAGGGTGGAGGTTATCTATTCGTCTGTACCTGAGTTTTTTCGAAGCGTGTTTTCACTTTTAAGCAAATAAATATGATGTAAAATTTTAATCTATATTATTAAAAATGGTTTAGTGCACGTTAGGCTGCGTTTCCACCAGAGATGTGCGAGGATGTGTAACGAGGAAAGTGTTTTTAGGAATCAATAGAATCACTTCATTACAGCTGTCAGAGCGAGGCTAGGTAAATGAAGTGATTCTATTGGTTCCTAACAAACACATCCCTCGCTACACATCCTCGCACATCTCTGGTGGAAACGCGCTTTATTATGGTATCAAACACACCGGTGTCAGCGTCGCGTTTACTTTTCGACAGGGACGGGAAAAGTATTGCTTGGGTCTCGTTTCGTGAGTACGTTCACACTCGTCACGGTCGTCCGGCGTGTCGAAGCTGTCAGTTTGTGTTTCCGGAACTCACAACTGTCACTAACTGAAATCAACCTCAATATTATTCTGAACTAGTAGGATTGTTCAGCAAGAGTTCGTCTTGGTGGGTACACAGTAGTGTCAGATATTCTGCCTCCAAGGCATTACTGTGTTTAGGTTTGAAGTACACTGTAGCAAGTGAAATTACTGGGCAAAAGAGACTATGTACGTCTCGAAGTGGCCACGCAAAATTTTAAAACTCTTTGGGAGACTGACACTGCTGCTGTTATGGTCAGGCGTTGCGCTTAGCATCAACTTGACTATACTGAAGATGCGATAAATGAGGTGAGGCCTTATGAGTCTAAATACATTAGTCTTCAATTTGATTACGGTCGTTATATGACGTTTGCCACTTTTTAGTGAACAAAATCTTTACATAATCCGATAAAAGACAAGTTCAGACGTACGCAAGATATCGTCATTTCGTATTCGGCGCACTTCGGATACGCTCGGTCGATTTCGGGTCGGTAAAACTTAGCGTATTATTTACAGATTACGGGCTACATTACGTGTCTACGCATTCTTCAGCAATGCTTTATGCTATACTAGTGGACCCGCCCCGGCTTCGCACAGGTGCTATAAACCTTCCTCTTGAATTACTCTATTTATTGCTGAAAACAGCATTAAAATCCGTTGCGTATTTTAAAAGATCTAAGCGTACTTAGATACATAGAAACAGAGTAGGGGGACAGCCGGCAGAATGCGACTTCTTTTGACAGCGCCATCTAGCTAAACTAAACAAAGTTTGTACAATTAGTCGCATGAAATGTAGTATGAAATAGGATACACCAAACAGATAACTGATAAAATGTTTGTTAACCCAGACACAGAAATGTACTATGTTCATCACATAAAGGTATGTGTGTCTTAAAAATTTGTACCTGGAAAGTCATTTTATTCCCCTAAAATGTAAGCTTTTTTGCCCGCTACAAAAAATAAAAAAAGAAAAGATTTAAACTAAACTAGGTACCCTAACCCTAACTAGATAGGATTTGGTTAAAAAAAATGATTGTTCAATAGTGCGCTCTCACCAGTTGCGATGTTGTAACGAACAATGCAATGTAGTTTAACCCAGTGTACGCCAAGTTTCAATATAGCACTTTGATATTCTTGAAAACTGGATTCTGTATAACATTTTGTAAGTAGTTACTTCCTTATCGAGCTCTTAGCATACTGAATCATATTATTATATTTAAAGTTGGTATACCTAGATGTAGCTTATTTCGAACTAAGGAAAAATGTATGGGGGGGTAAATGTATGGGTGTATGAAAAGTAGCCTCATTTCGATATTAATTTCAAGTTTGAATATTTTTAATACATAAAAATGCAATATCAGTAACCAGACCGAGATAACTGGCGCTGGATCATAGAATCGCCGTAATAAATTAATTAGTTAGGTAATACAACCAAAACGGAAAAAAAGAAATACTAATTTGTACTTACTTACTGCCAATACTTCTATTTTAGTAAGACAAGAGCAAGCACTAAAATATATTTTAGTACTTGCTCTATATTTTTAAAAATATATTTGTAAAATATATTTGTGACGACCGATGTGGCGCAGCGGGCGCAAGTCCGCCTGTGACGCAGAGGTTGTTCCCGCTTCGGTACAAATGTTTGTACAATCTACAAATATTTGTTCCGGGTGTCCAGAACACCCGGTTCTATATTTTAATAAAAAATATCTATCTAGTATTTTCTATATTTTAATAAAAAATATCTATCTATGTACTGTATTAAATATATATCAGTCATCTAGTACCCATAATACAGCCCTGTTTAACAGCAGCTTACCTTGGGGCTAGATGATGCCGTGTGGATTGTCCAGCATTATTTATTTATTTATTTATATTTAAAAAATTCAAGTACATAAATAACTTAAATTCGAGACGCGATAACTTGTTACTTAGTCGCTTTTTGATAACAATTCGATTTCGTTGTAAGTACAAGCTACCTGAGCTGAATAATATTACTGGAAAGTAAATCTCTGTATTTACAAATAGCGGCAAACGTTATATCAACTCACCTCAATAGTGTTTTCTTACCTCAATAGTAAGATTAACACTGGTGAAATAACTAGGGTGACTGCGGATATCCATTACAAGGTATGGGGTAGTGTCAAAATCAATGTCAAAATAGTTTGAAAATACTCTTTGAAGGGGATTTTGGGAATTTTAGTGTCAAAATCACCTTGAAGCTCGGACTGAAGGGGATTTTGACATTCTAATTTACTATTCTGTGAAATCTTTGTATGAAAAACGGAACTGATGAGCACTGGTGATGAGGTGGTCTAGTTGTGGTGACTTCGCTTTCGAGCATCGTGGGTTCGGAACAGGTCATACACCAGTTTTTTTCTTTCTATTTAAAAAAAATATTGCGTAATGCCAGTGCTTTTATACAATGAAAGGAAATATCGTGATCGGTTCAAGAACTAAAAATTAATTACTATTGTACTACTATTGTAAATTAATACAATAGTAGACCCTCTGACTTAGATCCGCGTGGTGGATTCCATACAATACCAAAAGTTTAGATAAAATATGGAAAATAAGTTTTTTTAAATGTGTGCTGTAACAAGATTTGAAAACTAATTCCTGTTTTGACCATTATGAATTAGAAACTTATATCTCTTGAGTATAAATACATTATGGTTATCATTTAAATATGGTCAATCGGATTAAAAACATCAATAAAAAATGGGCTAGAACTTTGCCATGCCACTCGCACGTGGCTCGTGACAACACATGCCAACACTCGCATTGGTGTGGCGGGATAAGACGGCCGAAGTATCCAAGCAAAGCAATGCACAGAAATATTAAATCCAAGCACTGAATCCGTATAATATCGTCGAGTTTACAACCGCAGCAAACTCTAACACGCTCGCATATTTTAGCGTTTTAATTGGAGGACTGAAATAACTTAACTATACTAACGGATGTCCCATAAATGTTTATAGAGGTTTTTACAAATTGTAAGATATTTTTTTATTTTTAAATATTGTTCTTTAATTTAATTGAACGAGCAGCCCCTAGATTGTGTAAGTTAGTTGCAATCGATTTCACTTGGTTTCAATCAAAAACTGCCGTTTTTTTTTATACAGTTAAAGTGGCAACCAAGCGTACGGCCCACAAGATGGTAAGCGGTTACCGCAGCCTATGGACGCTTGCAATACCAGAGGTATCACTCGCGGGTTGCCACCTTGAGGCTAAGATCGAAAGCCTCATGTGCCAGTAATTTCACCGGAAACCACACCCTTCACACCGGAACACAGCAATGCGAGCATTACTGCTTGGCGGCAGAAATAAGTATGATGGTAGTCCTTCCCCGGACGAGCTCTATCACAGAGAACTCTACTACTCTTGAATTCTAATTTTGTATGAATATGACAGTTCACTGATTGAAATTGAATTAAAACCGAGTTGCGTAATCACAGATCACCCTCTTTAGTGTTGAATACATTCGGAACACTTTGTATAGCTGTTTTTTTAATTGTTATAGTTAGATTTCAGAACTTTTTAATAAAATTGATGACCAATGGAGAGAGAGCACCGGTAGTCTATTTGAACCCTGCATTTCGGTCCCGTAATCATGGTTTCGAAACCAGTTGTGCACCGTTTTTTAACCGATTATCATCTAGGTAGGCTGTTTGCCTCTTAGTCGTAGTTAGTAGGTATAACAAAATGTGCAGTGTAAAAATAATAAGATCAATTATGAAAACTCATAATCAAACCCCTTCGTAAGTTTCAATATTGCAAAGTAAATACAAGGGTATCAGATAATTCACGCTTCGGTTGCCAGCAAACAACCGCACAAAGAAGAGGAAATATTTAGAAGCTCGGCACGATGCAGTCGGTTGACGAGCGAATCGATTGCATACGATTGCATACGATTGCTCGATTGAGTCTATTCGATATCTCGATTGGGCTCGTTCACGCTCCGATCCCGATTCAAGGCACTCGGAACTAGGGTTACCACTTTATTAGGCATTTTAATTTAGCTCGCTCAAATATATTTCCAAATACATTCCAATCCTCATTGTGGTGGATTAAGATTCCCTTCACTTCACTTCTTTGTTTAATGGCGTCTGTGGAAGATTCACATCATTTCACTTCGATAACTTATGATGTGTGTGGCTTATTTGTCACAATTCTGCCAGTGTCAGTCATGCTTATTTCTATAACACCGCAGACGTGTGTGAACAAATAAGTGGAGTGAAGTGAACCAAAACGCCCCGCCATTTCACATAACACAACATTAGTTAATCTAACTCAAATGAAACATAATTTCATTATAGTTTTTCGTTCCGTTTTCATTCTCCATTTTCGTTTCGTTTCGTCCATACGTTTAAATAAATATCACACTATTTGTCAGGACTATTGGAACATCAATATAGTGAGTGAGTAACCCGATATGCAACGCGTCTTGTTTACATTCGGATGCTGTGCTGAGAGAAGATCGAAGCAACATGAGACGTAAGTCTCCCTCGAATAGAATTGCAAAAATCCTGCATGAGATTTTTATTTTTGCTTTATCATCTTCGTCATGCATTCTATTAGCTATTTGGTTCCCATAATATAAGCTTTGTTCAGTTTGGAGCTGCTGCTGTGTAAAAATTGCCACCAATATTATATGAACAGCCTTCTAATGTTTCCATCTCTGGAACACTGAGCACTTCTCTAGTCCAATGCGGATTGGTGGATGGCACATGTTTATTGAATTATTAGTTATACATTACCTATCGTTTATTATAACAGCATGTTTTTGTTTCAGGTATGGTACTAGCTGAAATGGTCTCTAATATTTATTAGTCCAACATGCGTAAGTTTACGTTTAAGAAGCAATTTATTGTAGTAATATCATTTTTATGGTAATAAACTTATAATAAATTAATATTAAAAAAAAGTTTAGAAAAAAAAGTACAAGTATTTTTTTTAATGTGTGGAACCTATCCCTTAAGTTTGTCAGGTTGATAATGAATGATTTTATATATATTTCATTATTAAGTCGCTTAACTCGATTCCCAACAATGATAAATAATAATTGAGCGGAAAAACGTAATCGATTTTTTTTGTTTACTTGGGATTTTTAAGACAAAATATATATATAAACAAAAAATATATAGGTAGATATATATTTTTTTTTGTGTGGAACCTATCCTTAAGTTTGTCAGGTTAATATTGAATGACCCTGTATAACTAATATTTACTCCATTTGTTAAACTTCTCTCCTTACTAAAGTGTATAATAGGGTTATTGCCGCTCATCCCCACTGTGTCCCCACTGATGACCAGTGTAAAAACATTCCACTTGTCCCAACTTTTATTTACACGGGGACGAATAGGAAGTGTGACTTATAATTATAAGGTATTCAACAGATCTTGGCAAGCAATGTTTGTTAAACGACTTTTGAGTTTTCGAAGTTTTTTATTCATGTTTTTTTTTATACCACCAGGGTGGTAAACAAGCATACGGCCCACCTGATGTTAAGTAGTTACCGTAGCCTATGAACGCGTCCAAATGCGTCCTAATTTACAACGTGTCTATATTGGGTACGTGCTCGATTTATACGTTGTATAATCCACCTATCGCTACCTTCAAGTGACGAGCTCCTAATACTCCTGAAATATTAAAGCCTATCCTGAATTACGTAACCTCGATAATAGGATCTAGAATCACGAGGAATGGGTTAATGGCATGAATACTGATATGATTGGTTCCTTTGAATCTAAATCTTAACCAGTATTTAGATAGATTAGATAAACACTGAACATACAGATCTAAACCTCGCTGTATGAGTGTATCAGAACTATGAATACCATCCACAAAACGGGCCCGTAACAAATATTTGCAGATTATGTAAATATTTGTCTAGCAACGGGAATTTCAAGTTTCAGCCGACCGCGTCACGAAGTTTTGGTTTTATAAAAAGTGACTTTCGTTCGTTGTAATGTATGTTGACGGGTGGTAGATAATGTAGCGACGATACGCAAACGGAACTTATCCCTTTGACTTAAGGTTGAAAATAGCACTCGATGATCTATCACGAAATATCAAAGCAATCTTTCGCATTTTCCTTTTTTGAATTATTAGAGAGAAAGTAATTACAGTTCCACTAAAGCCCTGGTTTCTTCAAAACAACGGACGTTAAAATGTTAGTTGTAATGCAGCTATTTACGCAATATCCAACCGTACAGCTATTGGGAAAAGCTAGCTTTTGCTTTGCATCTTCACCTTCGTGTTATCAACCTGAATAAGTGGGGTGCCAGGTCAAAACAAAGTTATCTACGTTTATAGACGCCATATTCCGTTATATGACGCCCATAGTAGGTGTGGTTTAAATGCTCGTGGCGTAGAAGGCTAGGTCGTTCTTAACATATCAAGAAGAAGTAACGTTCAGAGAGGTCATAATTTGTGTGGGTGGTCGCCGGTGACCTTTTCAACTGAACACCTCGACTGAGAGCGTGTTTCCAAAGGCATGTTAACCTGTCGGTCCTGGTATAACAGTCGAAAGGCCATAACTCGGTGGCCTTTGGGCTATGTATAAAACTCCGTCACCAGAGTTGGCCACTGACACTGTATGCGAATTTACTTCATCAAATTCCTTTAATAAATTTGTCATTGTCCTTCTCCAAAGAGTGCCAGCCAAGACGACTGATCTCGAACCTTCACCATCCTTCGATATCCTGCGACTGGTTTAATGTTATCGGTCTATCGAGTGGGGGTCCTATGCATAGATTTTAGTCAGTAGATGTTACCACTCGAGAACTTTTATTCCCCAGCGCCTGCTAACTGCCACTTTAGCTTCCCTATTTTGAAAGCTAGTATGTCGGTAACCTTGGTTCTCCTAAGAAATTCCGCGTTTCGGATTCGATTGATTTGAAACCCTCATCATAGCATGAGACCTATAGTCAGCGACCACGTCTCAGTGCCATAAGTCATCACTGGTAACACGTACTGATTGTAGACATTTCGTTTGAGGCTCTGCGATATCTATGACGAGAAAATATGCCATAACTTCTCGAACGCTTACTTACGCCCATAAAATGTGTGAGTGAGTTCGTATAAATCAGTGGCAAACTCTGATGACGGAAAAACCTAAAATCTTTGACATAATATTATGTCGATGGTCGTCCACCGCTTTTGAAACACCGAGTCCTTACGTCTCCAAACTCCTCGACAACAAACGCGACATCATTAATCTACAACAACTTCAACGCTCCACTAAAGGAAAAAAGGCTTTAAAAATACATAGCCCCGAATCAAAAGCTTTCTTCTTCTGAAGTCAATTAAAAAAAATCAACGTATATATTTATTTTACGTGAACAAACTTTTGCGTCTGCATCTAACGTCGCACGAAGTTGCAAGTTCAATGAATATATTAAGCTTATCACACTAGTGCCGTGCGTTAGCTCATCGCGCGCCGCAACTATCGGAACTTTTTATAACAAGTTCGCAAACCTGCGTATGTGGTTACTGTAGTCTATGGTAGTTAGCTTGACCACGCATTATGTGGTCACCTCAACTGAGAGAGCACCTGATAAGTGCCTTGTGTCGTTTATAAACATGTATGTCTATGTGTCTTATACATTGGTGATCCATAACAAATTAAACAAAGTTTAAGTATTGAGCGAACACAGTGTAGTTGGGTGTCATATTTAATAATTTAAGTAACTCCTCATCGCCTCATAGCTCTTTCAATAAGATATCGAGCGTATTATCAAAAGGTTCTTTATAACACTTCCTTTTCTAAATTGAGAACATATCTTTGTTGAATTAAAGAATAAATTACAATGTCTTTCGTTGTAACTTATGACAGCACGTAATGTTTACCCCATTATAGGTTTATCTGAGACTCCTTAGCAACAACTGCAAGCTTGCTGGAAATCACATGCAAAGCGCTGCAGCGGACATTTGCTTTAGTGTAATAAGCCTCTTATCCGCCATGCCTGTTATTTATTCTGTGACAAGCACAACTCACAGGTATTAGCACTAGCGATTTAGTATTCATGGTAAGCACTGTGTGTAACCTGATTATAGTTCGAGAGTCGGAGGCAATATTGAAGCATGATCTGCGGGTTTCAGAGAGGTAAAGTTTGAGTGTGTCGGTGAATTGCTAATATCCGAAAATTACGCTTTGGCTTTTCTCAAGGGAGTGGCTTCCTTATTTGTTTTGCGCATTTCGGAAAGTAAATAACATATTATTTTTGATTTTGATTTAGGCAGCCGCTTTGTGTTTTGAATTTTTAATAGAAAATTATTAATCAATCGAGCCGAGGAGTAGGTGGTTTGCCTATCTAAGAAGCATTAAGTGACATGCAATATCTTTATATTGGTTTTTATATCTTTTGATTTATTAACAACTATCTCTCCCACTATTTATGTATTACGTATGGCGAATAACAGTTAGTGTGCCAAGGAAGTGGAAATGGGTTATTAGCTCTATAAAGGGCATACAGGCTGTCGTTGTGGATTAATAAAACGCTTTACGAGCTCTGGAATACTCAATCGGTCAGTGTACACAGAGCTTTATGATGGCCATTGCATCAACGTGCAGGCAATCACGATGACCGGCCGCGTCGGTAAAGAAGTGGAAGAATCATTCTATGCATAAAGATATTATCATCATCGCTCCTTCCAACCATCTGTATCTTCTGGTTTTTTTGTTTTTATAGTGTTAACCATCACACTATGGGGATACTAAAGAATATAAATATCATTTAATCTTTAGTATTCCCTTAGAGTGATGGTTAAAGCGATAGGAACCCAGCCGGTGTTGTTGCCAGTTCTTTTACGGCATGGGCTCGTTGGAACTGGTGTAAATTTTCCTAGCTTGTAAGACGTTTCAAAGTGATCCTTGTGATTCTACTGAATAAATAATATTTTATTTTGACTTTGATTTTTTAAAACTATAGTAATTTATGGGATATTATGATCTTTATATGCCAGAGGAACTATGGGCAAAAGCTACCACTGTTTGGGTTCCAAACGGGCGACGGCCGCGTCGAAGACCCAGAAGGAGATGGAGGGACGAACGATGTATACCTCAAAGAGTGGTCCCAACTAGCCGGTAACAGAGAGGTATGGAAAGAGAGAAGGGAGGCCTTTGCCCTGCAGTGGGACACTACAGGTTTATAATAATAATTACCTCAAGGTACTGGATCTGCAGGAAAACATCTTCATAACGATGCAGAAAGCTGCAATCCTTAACACGTGCAGGACTGTTCGAAAGTTTTTACAGGACGATTCGAACACAAATTGAAAGTGATACTCACTTGGCTAAGGCCCGTGAGCTTCATTTATTACCGATTAATTTCGAGCAATGAAACAATAAAAACAATAATAATAATAATGATCTTTATCTTCTTTTTCCCTTCATTCAAAGGCGTCACGATCATCCTAACGTCTTCTAACCACGACGCTCTTCATCAGCTTATGCTCTTACGATGGTATTCCTATTTCCTAGATACTGATATGTGGGGAATTGGTATTTATAGATTTGCGGTTTCCAGTCGCGGTTTGTAAAGATGGTACATACTTGCTTACACATTTATTTTATAGTGCACTATTACTTTTGCGTTATTATTATTATTAATTTACTTTTGCTACTTTTATATGCCTAAGTAGCAAAGAATCTATAAATTAAATGCCTTCGGGCGGTCTATTAACTCCGCAATCAGAGTCGGCCACTGTCATACAAGCTTACTTCCATCATGGCAGCCTTCTAAGGTTCCCACTGCTGGGACACTGGCCTACTCTCGAACGAGAGTGATTGGGTCTTAATCCACCACGCGGACCCAATGTTGATTATTAGATGGCACATGTCTTTCGATTTTTTTAGTTCTTGGACATGCCAGTTTGTTTTCCTTCACCGTATGAGAGCACTGACTTTGCGCACATTATTTTTGAAATCCATTGGTGCACGAACGGATTCGAACTCAGAGCTTACTTACTTACTTTAACGGAATTTTGACTCATCTAAAATGTAAAATCCAAGTGTGATCAAAAATTTTAAAAAACGGCAAGAATAAGCAACGGTTGATCGGTTATCTGATTTATTTTGATAAAGAGCTCAGCTATTTATGTTCACGACCGTCACAGGAACGGTAACCGTTTTATAGCAAATACTAGTTGCAAGGAAAAAACGAATCAAGCGTTTGAAAAACAGTAAACGGAATTTATAGCTGAACCTGAACTATCCTCACGTGAAAAATGGTCGGATATTCGTTTCATCAATTTTAAGAACGGGCTAATGAAAACCTTTACTAGTTTTACGGTATACCGCTTGGTTTGTTTTGGACAGTACGGTCAAAGGGCCAAAATTGACTGTTAGCGGAGGCCTCAAAACTTAGCAATAGATTTTTGCAATGTGAAGTTATATTTTACATAGATTTGCAATGTGAAGTTATATTTTAGGATGCATAAACTGACTTCTAGCTCAGGTTTTCGACACATCGAAATGTCAGAAACTGTTCGAGTATAATTTCATTCGCCTCTGTAATATTACTTTTGCGGTCGCTATAAAACGTCGCCACTTTGAAGGAGTACAGGGTTTTTCTCATGTACTCGATCGATTTAAAACGGGTCTAGGTCAGCGGAATCATCCAATTTAGCTCGATCAGGTCGCTCCAGTTTCACATCTTTGAGGTAATCATTATTACCGTACTGTAACTGCTAGTTATATTAACGAGAACTGTCAGGTGGTGCGTTACCACGGCGCAAGTAACATGCGCATCTCGTAAGCCCCTCTTGAATCCATTTTTTTTTTTTGAATACAACTGAAGTGGCAACCAAGCGTACGGCCCACAAGATGGTAAGTGGTTACCGCAGCCTATGGACGCTTGCGGGTTGCCACCTTGAGGCTAAGATCGAAAGCCTCACGTGCCAGTAATTTCACCGGAAACCATACCCTTCACACCGGAACACAGCAATGCGAGCATTACTGCTTGGCGGCAGAAATAGGTATGGTGGTAGTCCTTCCCCGGACGAGCTCTATCACAAAGAACTCTACTACTCTTATGACAATTCCGATCCAATCCTAATTTCAATTTACTGCTGTCAAATTTTTGTACTTATGAAAACATGGTTTTTGGCGCTAGATTTGCACTCAAAAGTACGAAATGTCATATTCAAATACCGATTGCATTCAAGAGTAGCTGTTCCGCTAATTGTTGACGTTGACGAGTATAAGTCTCACGACGGATCTCGGCCGTAGTGAAATTAGCCGTTTCGATGCGCAATGGAGCTTTTTCAAACCAAATTGTCTTTGCGCATCACAAACGGCTAACTTCACGGAATCCTAGATCCGCTGTGCGAACTATACGCGCTGATGACATGTGAATGTGTGGATTTGATTTGACGTTTGTTTCATAAAAATACCGTTTATTTGTAACTTTTATATTAAACCAACACTGTACGTTCGCGTGACGCTTGCGTGATGCTCCCTGCACGTTTTTTTTAATACCACTGAAGTGGCAACTAAGCGTACGGCCCACTTGATGGTAAGCGGTTACCGTAGCCTATGTACGCTTGCAACATCATAATATCACTTGCGTGTTACCACCCTGAGACGTTAGATGTAAAGTCTCATGTGCCTGTAATTTCACCGAAAACCTTACCCTTCGAACCGGAACACAGCCAAAGTGTCTCCACACTTTGACTCCAGCGCTCGACGGAGCAACACGTCTACCGGAGAACAAGTTGATGGTCCTGATGATGAAATGAAATGATAAAGGGATGAAACACGTGTCGAAATTTTTCTTTTGAGGTTAACTGTGATAACTGTGTGAGCTCATTGGTTCAAAGGTTAAGCGGAGTAGTACTAGAGATTTTTCGTCACTTTTTTATCTTGTAATGGATTTCCGCAAATAAACGCCTGAATCTATCAATTTCTTCAACTGCACTATAGAATTAGCGGAATCTGGCCCCAGTTTGCGATATCTGTGTGGTTTCATGCGCTGCGAAAACAACTGTTTAAACACAGCGTCCGTTGATTAGGCAGACTTTTTGTTATGTCATTCACACGTGCGCTGGTCACATGCGCGGTGACGATGCAGATTTAGTGGTAGATTTGGTTTCCGATATTCGAGTTAAGGGTTCAAGTTTGGGTCGTGTATTGTACCCATCCATACTATGGTAGATAGAACCGAAGCCATACAGCTCGTGAGTCCAAAAACTTCGGCTTGCAAATGATGGACGGAGGGTTTACTCTTGCAGACAAAAGCGATATATCGTGGCCACAGAACAGATGTAGTACTACGTACAGAATGGCCACTCCTTACCTCCCACCGGTTTTACTTTTCCCACCCCGGTCAAGAGTTTGCCGGCATCTTTTGCCAGCACTGAAGCTAAGAGCTAAGGCACGTACTTATTTTGATTTTGTGAAGGTCCAAGCGCGCATGTCAACGCGAGCGAAAGAGTGCTATCTCGCTTTGCTATAATTGGGTGGGGCCAACCCTGACACTCACACACACATACATGAGGCTTTCGATCTTAGCCTCAAGGTGGCAACCCGCGAGTGTTACCTCTGGTATTGCAAGCGTCCATAGGCTGCGGTAACCGCTTACCATCTTGTGGGCCGTACGCTTGGTTGCCACTTCAGTTGTAATAAAAAAAAAATACAACGTCACGCATGCATGTACTGATTGCGACGCGTTTGCTTCATATATTTTATGGAGTGTCGGTGTGGTTAAGCTTATATCGGTGAATGCCTCACTTACTTAACTTAACTTAGGTGTCACCAACTAAATTGATCTACGATATCTGCCACGATTATCGTTTGTCGCTTACAAGAGTGGACCCTAGGTCTTTAGTTATGGATATCCCGATAATTAAGGAAGTTGGGATCAAGGTTATTTCACCGTCATATCCTTTGAACCGGAACATGGCAATGGCGGAAGAAATAGGTAAGTTTGACGCGGTGGCGTGTTGGGAAAGTGCCTAGCTGGGATGCGAGAGGTTTCGAGTTCGATTCCCACTTTGGTTAATCCTAAAATCGGGGTGTTGCCACAGTATTAATACCACAGTACTCGTAGTTTCTGGGAATTTCAGGGGCCAATTCAACTAATACACTGGCAGGTATGAACTTTAATTGAATTTTAACACTTTTCAGTATGACGCATTAATTTTCTGGTTTTTGCAACTAAATTATAAACTGTTTTTCAAATCAGTTATCATGCCTATTCAAAGTGTAGCGAGGCGGAGTCATGTTTACCTAATGTAACATGAATAACATTGTATTTCCAAGCTAATGTGAGTTTAGCTTAGGTATATCATGTTTCGATTAGGTAAAGAGGCAATCAGTGAGTTATACTAGATACACAGTACAGTAGGACGGTAATGAACCCTAATTAGTGTGTAATTAAAATTAAGACGATGCTATTACCCGGCGAATTATCTCAAAATAGGTTACGTTTTTAAATTTCCTCTTGAAGTCATGCGTGGAATGTTCCACGACTTAAGCCATCTGTATTCTTAATTTCATCATAATCGGTAAAATCTGGTAGATGCTACACTCTCGATCTTAAGAGCCCTATCCTTGACAATCCTTGAATTTTCTTGTAGCCCGTGAAGTTTCGAACACTATTGTGGCTCGCGTGTTGAAGATATTTTAACGAAAATAAAAACAAATAAAAGCTTTATCCCTTAAAATTTAAGCCAACAGAGCAAATATTAATTAAGTCAAGACATAACTGATTAAAAAAATAATTAGTAACGCACGTTTTGTAAAATGAGCAATTCCAGTCAACTTTCGATCATTTTTTCTATGAAATAACAAAGTCTAACATATTTCTAAAAATGCAATTATAATAATCACAGTTTTAAAATTTAAGTGAATAGAGAAAAATACAGCATGTTAGTTCAATATTTTTGAAAAAAGACGGTCCAAAAAACGCGTACTTTTCCCTATTTTACGCTTGTTATTTCTGCTAAAGTAAGGAGTTTACAATAAAAATACACCTACTAAATTAAAGTTTAAGTTTTTATTAAATAAATACAACTAAGAAAATAGTCTAATAGCATTGACTTTTTTTAATACGAATTTTTTAAAATCACACGTTAGCGCACTTATAATCATATCGATCGAAGCAGCGACTCTCAAACCGCGCTGAGCGCTTATGGAGGGTGGAAGTATCGCTCCTCGTCGCGCGCGCTATTACTTCTACTATATAAAGATACATTAACGCGAACTTCATGAATTATATCGCTAAATCTTGGAAAGGCCTCTTAATATAAAATTATCGTTAGGACTATTCCCAGTAGTCTAACCGAAATGTCTTAGCAGTCGGACTACTGGGAATACTGACTGACTGAAACTGAAAACTCTATTGGTGTTCTATTATAATATTCGTTATTTGGTAGTTTTTTGTAAAAAAATAAATAATTAAATAAATAATGCTGGACAATCCACACAGCATCACCTAGCCCCAAGGTAAGCTGCTGTTAAACAAAGCTGTATTATGGGTACTAGATAACTGACACTTAATACAATACAATACATAGATAGATATTTTTTATTATATAAGTATAGAAAATACCCAGAACACCCGGAACAAATATTTGTAGATCGTACAAACATTTGACCCAAGGCGGCAATCGAACCCGCAACCTCCGCATCACAGGAGGAACTGCGCCCGCTGCGCCACATCGGTCGTGTATAAAATAAACAAAACTATCCTTATTATAACACACACAGCACATCACGTATGCAATGAGCTAAGCTATGCTAGTTTGTCGCGTGCTGCAACTACTGTGTACTTTGTGCTGGTGCCTTCGTTAAAGCCTCATTAGGTGTCATGGAATTCCTATTCCGCTGTTGGGGAAAAATTCAGCGCTAGCTAGCTAGGCTAGGAACCATTCTGCCGCGGAACGTGCGCGCGCGTTTTTTCCGCGCTATAATAAATAAAAAGTCGATAAAGTTAAACATAACTTTAAACAAAAAACATCTGCAGATTTAACATAAAAAATTGAAGATAAATTTTACACTTAGGTTGGATTTGACTAAATAATAAGCACTATTCGCAGAGTAAATCGTAGAAATCGTAGAGGAAATCGTATTTACTGTTCATTTATTTAAACGCGAGTAAACTGACAGTAACAAGAACAGTAACAGTAACAGTAGTAAGAAATGTCAAATACAAGCAGTATTTGTTGGCTAATTGCCAAAGCAGCAAAGGCCATTAATAAAAAAAATGAAAAGTATTTGACATTTCTTATTCCACGGAATAGTTATTCCAAAAGTTGGTCAAATCCAGCCTTAGAATAAAAAAAAAAACAATAATAATAATAATTAAAAATGGAAACAGATTTTAAAGTAAATAAGACATCGTCCTTATTTCCACGATTCTTTGAGACACTGTTTGTCCGTCAAGTCGACCTCGTAGTGTCGACACTAGGCGAACGAAGCCCAAGTTTCTTATTCAAGGCCCAGAGAAAGGGCTTAAATGTGAGTACAACCGGTACGACAAAGCTTTCAAATCCCCTTAGAAGGGGTAAGGCGTGGTACCTATTGTGCTCTTTACGTAGCCACAGAATATAGAATTGATGTAGTGACCACAGGAAGTTATCGCGCACGCAACAGTAGAACTAGTGAGTGTACGTACTTTGCGTGCCGAAAAGACGGGCTAAGTAAGGGCTGAGTAACCTCTTTACTCGCCGCGAAACTCAGTCTACTCCCACCGAGGGCGGTGTTGTGGTTTGGTTAGACTATAGCCCTCGCTCACTGAGGGTTTTTTTAAGGTCACTGTATAAAATGCTTATCTTGAACAAACAGTTTTAATTCTATTTTGGTTTTTGTTCTAAAACTTGATAATAGTCTTAGAACATAACATCGTTTATTTTTACTGAATCAGCTTATAATGTTTGGCACGTAAGTAACAAAATATAAGCTATTCTTAACCCCATAAATCTGCCCCATAGTGTGCATGGGTGTAAACGTATCTAAACAAAACACGCGGTGAAGCCTCTAATTAGTAAATTAGTTAAATAAAAATAAAGCCTCATTATAACGGATGCCAATTTACCATATTGAGGATTACAATTTATTAATTTAAAATAATTAAGTAAAATAATCGGAAACTAATTAATTTGACTATTTTGATAGTAACTGTTCGAATCGTGTTTACTAGACCTTTGATCCCAAAATGATCTATTTACTTAGTTTATTTAATAAATACTAGTGATAAAACTATTTTACTGTATTTTAAATAAAAACATTCCGTTATTAACAAATACAGTTTCTGTGGGATAGCATAATATAAAACTTATTCTCTTCTCAACGGAAACTCGCTCATCGCGCCACCAAGTCGTGTATTATAAAAGAAGAAAGCATTCACTACATAACCGCAGGTGAAACCGATGGGCGCTGCTAGTTTTAATATAAAAATACGAGTGATTGACAGTGGTGTAGCGTACACCAACAGCCAACAGCCCATTCATAATGTTTAGTTATGTATAGTTCTCACAACTGATACTTTTTTAAACTAAATTGTCTTTGCGCATCACAAACGGCTAACTTCACGGAAGCCTAGATCCGCCGAGAGAACTATACCTGTATTGTATTGTTATTAATTGTGGTTATCCCTAAAGTAAATAAAAGAAAAAAAAAAGAATAATGTTTATTTCAATAACAAGAAGTACAGTTTTACACTCTTGGATTGGAGTCTCCTTTTAAGCAAAAAAAAGATTTGCTTGTATTAGGAGATACCGCTCTTAAATAACTATATTATAATGTTTACAAGATCGAACTATAGGTACGTAGACATTTAAAATAAACATTATTTTGAAGTAAAAATGAAAATGAAAAAGTGCGCGCAAATGTGAGTTCAATTAAATTAGAGTGATAAAATGTTTGTGTGTTACCTGTGCATGTAAAACGTTGCGTTCTGTGTGTTGTGAAAGAATGTGTTATGTGTCGTGTGTGTTAAGGGTGTGAGTATGTGTAGTAGAAATTGTGAGTATGTAAGGTACGGTGTGAGTGATATTGTGTGAGTGTGGGTCGGTTCCCCTATTACGTAATAGAAGTACATATACAAAAGTACTTGTTTACCACAAGAAACAAACATCTATACAAAGTTTGTATTGTGTGATTATTTATATGACGCAGTGAAATGCCAATGTACACGCTTCCCTATTCTGCCGCCAAGCATGCTCGCATTGCTGTGTTCCGGTTCGAAGGGTATGGTTTCCGGTGAGATTACAGGCACATGAGACTTTCCATCTAACGTCTCAGGGTGGTAACACGCAAGTGATATCTATGATGTTGCATGCGTACATAGGCTACGGTAACCGCTGACCATCAAGTGGGCCGTACGACGCTTGGTTGCCACTCTAGTAGTATAAAAAAAAACGCTTCAATAATAAAACTAAAATATGTTAAAAACACAAACGATTTCTTGCAGGATAGCAAGGGAAACTTCAGAAGAACCCAATCTTCAGAACTGGCGTTATTAAATGCTTCGGCAAACATGACAGCCAGTCAGCCATGTTTGTTTACTCAACTTTTATTGCCATGGTAAAGGTAGTGTAGCTGAGTCGACATGACTCTTATGAACTTTTAAGCTGAACCACAGAACATAATAGTATACGTACAATGTAACTCGACGACCGATGTGGCGCAGCGGGCGCAGGTCCGCCTGCGACGCGGAGGTTGCGGGTTCGATTCCCGCCTCGGGACAAATGTTTGTACGATCTACAAATATTTGTTCTCAGTTTTTGAAAAAAGAATCGCAAGCAGTTTAATGCTTATGCCCTTATTCATAAAAAAAACTATGAATCAGACTTTCCTTGTAATTCTTAGGTCAATGAACAAAGGCGATGATAATAAAAGACACATTAGTTAACAGAGGTTCAAAATACGATCATGAATATGGCCCTTAATATTTACTTGAAAAGTCCATAAATTTAACATTTATAAAAGTGTTTAAGGTATTGTGAACTTTTATTCCATATGTCCATTAAATGCGAGTTTAAATCCACGATCCTAGATCGGAAGACCTTAGGAAGATTTCAGAGTTATATTATTATATTTGAATATAGAATATTAGAAATTAAGTAGAATTATATTGGCCATA
Organism: Colostygia pectinataria; assembly: GCA_951394395.1. Lineage (NCBI taxonomy): Eukaryota > Metazoa > Arthropoda > Insecta > Lepidoptera > Geometridae > Colostygia > Colostygia pectinataria. Next base: position 4,225,084 of record OX596368.1, on the reverse strand, counting down.
ACCTGCCCAACGCTATCAAATTCTAACAGCGTGCCGACCACCTTGATCCACCGCTGATTGCCGATTTTATCACGTAGTGAAACTCTAGAATACCATTCAATTAGATGCTCATTCACTTCACTAAACGTAGCTGTAGTTTTATAAGAATTAGCAGCCGTATTTCTACGGACGTAATAGCCGAGTAATCGACTTGGCGCTACTTAAAGGTTCGATTGAGTCGGACAAGGTATTGGTAAATATTTATTTAGGTGTTGTCTTATTATGGTACTCTACTTTACCTGATTCTATTTCAGATCTCTGAAACTGGGAAGTTTCACACCTTTGGTATAATAATTATGATACGTTTAGGTATTTGTTTATTTTTGATATTGCTTTTAGATATTCCCATCGCGACGCTTTCATCCAAGAAATCCCAAATATTTTCTCCTTGTCTAGGAGATAAATGTGATTAAAAAAAGTAAGCTTTTTGTTTAAAAATATCTAGCATTCAATGGTGTTTTAGACACATGACCCAAGAACTGGATGACTCAACTGATAGAGCATCCGCGAATCAAGCTGAAGATTGACTGCACAGAATTTGACTGACCTGAGATCCAAGCCAATCAAACCAAGAGCTCTATCTCTTTTGCTCACTGTATATATGTATTGCCATCTCTGCTAAATAACGGCTGATTATAACGGTTGCATTTTCTTAGGTGACGCTTTTCAGCTCGGTAAAGCTTTGGCAGGTGTCCAGATCCTTACGAGCTGTGCGCCTTATCTCCTCTTGTAAAAGATATTAATCATCCGCTGGTTATTGTCTGTGTACTCTTCCACTGAGGCTCAGGATAAGAGTAGTAGAGTTCTTTGTGATAGAGCTCGTCCGGGGAAGGACTACCACCATTCCTATTTCTGCCGCCAAACAGTAATGCTCGCATTGCTGTGTGAAGGGTATGGTTTCCGGTGAAATTACTGGCACATGAGGCTTTCGATCTTAGCCTCAACGCGAAAACCAACTCGCGGGTGGCAACCCGCGAGTGATACCTCTATCCTTACTCTTACTTACTCTACCTCTATCCTCTATATTGCAAGCGTCCATAGGCTGCGATAACCGCTTACCATCTTGTGGGCCGTACGCTTGGTTGCCACTTCAGTTGTTTAAAAAAAAAAAATCCGGACACAATAAAATGTATAAAAAAGCAAACACGTCGCAATCATTACACTCATAGTTTGTGTACGTAAACGCTGCTGTTGTATGTGTGAGTATCATGGTTGTCTCCACCCAATTATAGCAAGAGCGAGATAGCACACTTTCGCTCGCGCTTGCATGCGTGCGCTTGAACCTACACCATAATCAAAATAAACGCTTCCCTGCTTCGGAGGGCATGTAAGCAGTTGGTTGGCAGGTTGGCTTTTTCAAAGTTGTTAGGCCATGACAGAGGCCTTCGGGCGGCCAACAAACTCTGTCATAAGAGTTGGCCACTGACTCATACGAACTTACTTAGCACTATCACTATCGCGTTTTACTGTCATTCGATTTAAAGTGACAGGAACATGTAGATATTTATATCTGGCCATGAATGTTCATAATAGAGTGAATATGGATACATTCCTAAGTAAACACGATACCTCCATGTTAGTTAAGCTAATATTGAGTCACACGCCTGCATTCACGTTGAAACACCCACACTCGAAAATATATCCTTATTTTATTTGTTCATCGAGTTTGTTGGACGACCTCGGTGACGCTGTGGTGTAGTGACCGAGTGGCCGGTTGCGGAGCGAGAGGTCGCGGGTTCGGTCGTCTGCGTGACAAACCCGCTGCGTGACAAATGTGTGTCATCATCATTTGCCTGCCCTTTTTTCCTTTTTTGTGTGTAAGTATATCTGCTAACATCTGTTCCGGGTATTTCTATGTAATAAAATATATTTTTATTACATTTGCTTAGTGCCCCAGATGACGCGCTGTGTAAAAATGTATAAATAAATATTGGCGCTTAAACGGTGAAGGAAAACATGTGAAAACGGACATATAGAGGAACTAAAAATTTGAAAGACGTCATCCACCGATCTACATTGAATAGGTTCCGTCGTGTCTTACGACCGAATAATTCTCGCTCAAGTATAGCCGTGTCTCAGCTGCGGGCACAGTAAAATATCATTATCTATTGCAACTTGTGGCTCCTCTTACGAGTAATATACAAGAAAACCATGCAGGTAGCTAGATATCATGAATTCATGATACTTACGTCAACCTTTCGTATTTTATAGCTGTAACAAAATATGATGTATCCCATAATGCAAAAAATACTATTTTTTGTTATGGCAGTAATAAAAAGATCGATTCATGACGTACTTACTCCTACCATAATGTTTTATCGTATCTCCTAAACCGGTTAACTTGAACCCTCCGTACACCTGTTTCGAATTTATGCACCATTCAAAATCATTCTACCGGACGAATGTTTTACATTTTTTAGGGGGTTCATTTGGCGTAAGGCTAGGGTTGCCAATTGCTGGAATTAGGGGCGATCAAAATTCAAGGCGTCTCTGCGGGGCGCCAACTAAAATATGTCATCCAATCGTCCCTTGTGTTTGCGTGTTCTGTATGTGATTTAACGAACCATTATTTGTTGTTGCTCCCTACTTAATCCGATTTTTGACGGTCTATTGTGCTCCCTAATTTATTGCAACAAGTGGCGGACGTATGAAGCGACATTTGGTATGTAAATTAACCCATTCAAATTTTTTTTATAAACTTAGGAACTCTCAATGAATTTTATTTCAATTAAAAGTTAAAAAGTTTGCATCGGTATATTAAAAAGTTCTTTAAAAAAGATTTCATCGGGATATTTAGACAAAATAAAAACAGCTACATTATTTCGTCTGTAATGAAAAATCGGTCATGCATAAAAATAATTGGTTCTTTTACAGAGGCCGTGCTTTATTTCCGATTAAGCGAAATTTTTATTTTCATTTACGTAGGTATTATAACAAAATACTGCGCGGTGAAGTGCCCATGGCGTAGTTTGCTTCTTAGCAAGGAACGTTCAGCGCGATCATCTGGCTACTGTGATCACCAGTGGCTTTTCTGCTTGCTGAGTGCTTACATATTTCGGAGGGCACGTTAAGCTATCGATCCTAGCTACAACAGTCGATAGACGACCCAGGTTTTTAAGTGGACCATGAACTTCGTCACTAAGGTTGACACTTGCTACTAATTCATTACAAACGTCGCGTGCTATTTTAATGAGTGCTTACCCGTTAAACCCACAATATTTTTACCCAATATTATTTTTACCCGTTCTACCCAAAACATATGCTCTGTTCTACCCATTCCAAAAATCTAAGTCACAGTTAATTCTAAACAGTACACACACCGTAATATTTATAAAAAATCGTACCTACTTGATCAAATTATTGCTTACAGTAGATTTTTTTTTCAATTGATCTTTTTGTTGATTTTTCATTTATGTTTCGACTTCCTATGAAAAAAAAACAGTCTGACCGCCCAGTTCCTTGAAATAAATATGCACTGGACGCGAAAATATTACGAAATAACTAAAAAAGTGAAATAAATGACCATTTTCCGTTTCATGTAAATCACTCAAACAACACGTACGCAATGTATTTTACTAATAATCTGAATAAACGATTTTTTAAAACGGCAAACATTTCACAGAACCGTTTAGGAGTTGGAATGCATGGTCGTTGTTTGTTTACACCTATTTTGCATATAAATTGTTCCGGGCGTCGTGAAATTCTAATATGAATTACTGGTTCGTATCAAATACCAACTTTTTGACGTAGTTACGAATTCCCGAGTTTGCGAAAGTAATATTTTTTTAGCGGAGTTTATATCAGCTAGTCAACCCTGGTAATGGAATTTATAGAACGGCCCGAAGATTGCCTTTATAATAAAACTTAAATATTACACACTCAAAAGTCACATATTAGTTCTTACCACTAAGAATCTAAGAATCAATATATCATGAAACAAGTACTATGGTACCACAACACCTAGACCGGGAGCAAATATTTGCAGATCATGGAAACATTTGTCCCACAGCGGGAATAAAATCCGCTATCATCATCATCATGACAGGCTTCTAATGTTCCCACTGTTGGGACACTGGCCTACTCTCGGGCGAGAGTGATTGGGTCTTAATCCACTACGCGGACCCAATGCGGATTGGTGAGAAAAATCCATTGGTGCACTACCTTAGTACCCACGACCTTAGAATCGGAAGGCGGGGTCATTACCACTAGACCACCGGTGCTCTATCAATCGCTATCAATCGCTTATCAACGGGGCAGTCGCCCACCATCATCATCATCATGACAGCCTTCTAATGTTCCCACTGCTGGGACACTGGTCTACTCTCAGGCGAGGGTGATTGGGTCTCAATCCACCACGCGGACCCAATGCGGATTGGTGGATGGCCAACTCAATGTAAATGTCACTAGCGTATACGGATTGATCATTCAGCTTAGCCTAAATATTAGAACACCAAGTAGGTCATCAGTTATGTTTTAGCTGGTATTACTATAAATTGTGTATTTTTAAGCAATTCTAGATTAAGGAGACGTCCTGAAAGCAAATTTCTCTCTCCTTGGTGTTTAGTTACCTAGCTAATCGAATTGCCTCGGCTCTAGGCCACCCTGTATGTGTGCCATCTTTAGGGTTGTCACAATTGATAGATCGCTTTTTATTGCCTACCGGACACATCATTAAAACAGTATATTGGCGGTTTTTTTTATAAAGGTGCCAGTTAGCCCAACTGAGCAATGTTTGTTGTATATGAAAACCAGTAAACTGATAGAATATTTTATATACACGTACTCTAATATAATTTTTATAACATAATTGTCCCTAAATGATCAAAGAAAATGTCACCCTAACACAACGATTACTGTCATTTTCAAACAAAGGTTAAGTAAAATTAGGGCTTAAATTAGTCATTACTAAACCAAATTGTTATCGATTGTGAAATTTTACGTAATTCCCTTTGCCCAAGTAACAATTACGCAAACCTTTGTTCCTGACAAGAGCCCTTCAAATCACAAACAATCTACTCGGGCCTCACGCAAACACCGATTTGAATATTTACAGCTAGACGCTACTTTTTCACTAAAAACTGGTTTTCAGCGCCTTGTTATCGGTGCTGGCAAAAACCGGCATAAAATATTATAGTGGTTTCTTTATTAAGAAACGAGCAAGCCTGTTAGTAGAGAACTCTTTGGCAATAGTTCATATTGTTTCATCTTGGTTAGGCCAAATATTTTACCTCCAAACAGTAGTTTGCGTGCATTAAGTGCTAGTTTGAAGGGTGCTTGTAGCAAGTAAAATAACTTGGTGAAATAAATAAGACAAAAAAAAATTACTTAGTGGTTAAACCAAGATTACAGTATATTTGTACAGATGAAGAGAAAAGTGCAGTGCTACTTAATGAGTGTCGGTCGGAGGGTTCATAGTATACATAGTTCGCATGTTCATATTAATAAAAAATGGTGTTTCCTCTCCCTGCTTCTTTCATGATTTTAGTCTGTTAAATACCCTTAAAACTGCCGGCTACGAAATTAATGTAAAACATTGCAAATTAGATTATGTAAACTATGTGGCAACCCTATCCTGCAAGAACGAACGCCCTCGTCAAAGATTTGACACGCCAGAAGTGACTGGCGCATATAATTGAAAACTAAAGTTCTGTAAAACGAAGAGCCTTGAACGCTCTCTTAAGTTACCAGCGGATGCTGCTAGTCACCTTCTTAATACACTTTGAGGATCTAACATAAGTTACTGACTTACTACAGTCGATAGAGAGTGGCTTAAACTTACAATTAGCCAATAGTAAAGCGTGGTTCAAATATCTTTGAATTTAATTGGCTCATATTTGACACCACGATTATGCCTCGTGTCGTACCTGGTTAAGTTGGTCACCATTTAGACTGTGATTTAGATATGATTGCCAGCGGTAATTTCAAACGAGCGCTTCCGTGCTTTCGAGGGCACGTTAAAGTTGTCGGTCCTTACTTTTTAAATTTATAAGGCCATGAAGGAGGCCTATTAATTCCGTCACCAGAGTTGGCCACAGAACTTACTTTTTTTAGTAGTAGAGCCCATTGTGATTAGTTCGGGAAGTATTGCTTATACATTTGTACATTGCTCTGAATAAAAAATAATAGGATAATGGACTTATGGACGCTACTAAAATTTAATGAAAGGGTAGAAAAATAAGGGACGTTTTGGTTCAATTGAACGATGCCATCAAACGACCAATTAAACCCAACTGTCGTTATTGAAACGAAATTAATACGATTTGTTATAAAAAATTTATGGTGTTCATGAGGAAAACCAGAATCGGAAAGCGCTAGATTGGATACAATTATTAGTAACTAGCTTCTGACCATTGCTTTGGTCGGTTGGTATATTTTTTTATATCTCAGATAATATTTGCGGAAATGGGACTCTAGGTCAACTGACTTGTAAGCTGAAAATTTACTTAAAAGGTATCAAATAAATTTCGATTAGAATGTTCTCTCGAGTTTATAATAGGTACATGCATATTTTTTTATTTACTATGATTATAGTGCATAGTCACGATGCACGGTAACACGCGCTACTTCAAGCACTGAGCGCTTACGCGTGTTATCTTCATCGTGTGCACACATTTTTTCCGGGTTTCATACTGTAAATTAAGCTAGGTGTACATTCCAGTCAAAATGACCTGGTGAATTTAGAAGACCCTCACAGAAACTTAACTGCTGCGTTCCGAATGAAATGAAATTACCTACAAATGATTTACACCAAGACGACCTAGAATGTAAATGTGAAATGTTGGCGCAAACCGTGTTTTTGAATTAGAGCAATTTGCTACCCTGCCGAGGATAACCCTGTTATGGCGAACGGTTCATATTTAAAGCTGGCTCCAGACGTGTGTGTAATGTTTATCTAATGTAATATATCGCGTAATACAACATGAACTCAGTATGTCTGAGTTTTCACGTAAAAATCGTGCGTTGGAACGAGTATTGCAAGTATTCATAGTAGCATACAAAAAGTCCGCCTTGATTACAGGCGTCAGGACCTGGTTTGTTTTAAGATGGATTGCCTTGTTTGATGCCAAAATTAAAAGCAGAGCGGCAAAGTGTCATCCAAGATATGTTGCTTCTCAAATGTGTGTATAATAATAATAATAATTTAATATTTTTTCTACTAACTCCGTCACCAGAGTTGGTCATCGACTCATACAAAGTTTTTTTCCTTTTTAGTAATATTTGAAAAAAAAAAAACCGATTCTAATCTGTAAATCTCGTCCAAAAGGTGTGAATTCGCCTCCAATTACAAACCAGCTATCTAAAAACTGAGACGTCTCCCTTTGAATTTAAAGGGGTGCGATGCGTGGTACGTTTTTGATGTGGGGGTTGCGAGACAGGCGAGCGACAGGTGCCAAAAACGTGCCTGTCGCATGTTCCCTTTGCAATCCCACGTCATTTGCGTTTCGCGGTTTAGCCTATAGTGGAGGTGACTAAATAGCATTATAAAATGTTCCTTCCTTTCTTTCTAAAAGAAGAATCTTTGACACGAAAAGAAGATGAAGCCAAAATACGCACATTGCTTTCTACACATTTAAATTGGACCTTACTTTAGACGAGTTTTAATAAAGCCACATTATATAATCAGCCGGTGCAAAGAAGTCGTGTCAACAACTGAGGACATGGAACAAACCAATAACTCCGTATTAAGTTAGTGCGTATGAGTCATTAGCCATATTTTTACAGGAGGCGATTTAAGTCCGCAAGGACCAGTGTTGTTTTGTAACAGTTTTTTTACATATAAAAAAATAAGTCAGGCAGGCACCTAACCCAATGCATCTATGGATCCCAGCATTAACTTGTGTCTGAAATAAATGTTTTTTTTTTTAAGTTTGTTGGAACTGGGAACGCAATAAAATGTTCATTCATTAATTCTTCTTAGGAACCAGTGGCATGGGAATAAAAGACCTAGAACTTTTAAGAACCAAGAAGAGAAAACACTATAAAGTTATCGGAACTATTCTTAAACCGTCTACTTTGACTTACAAAATAATCCCATATAAAAAGTTTATCTCCGAGAAGTTTAGGCTAATGAGTCCCTGTTAATCTCGGAAGAGCAACGCTTGATAGCTTAGCGCCGCTAAATTTCTCACAAGTTTAAAGCCTTTATAAATAAGGGTAGGTTCTAAATGAGATATTTGTTTATGTTTAAGAAAATAAGGGTTGTATTACGTTTATATCGCATCAGAGGTCCAAACACCTACCCCGTGTATATCCGGTGTCAGGGAATTTATTACGATTATTGTCGTAAAGTATTGGAAATGTTGTTGTTCCCATATAATATGAGGTGCTGTTCAAAATACAATTTGACATAAATGTTACTAAAATATTTGCTTCAACAGTTTTCAACGGAAACGTTTTAGTATAGTTCTGTTTTTATGACACTTGCTTTTCTAACTTCGGACATAACTTTGTTAAATTAAAGTTGAAATTAGCGCAGTAAGCGCTTCAGACCGTCTAAAAAAATCTTTTACTAAAAAATCTTATTTTATTATTTCTGTGCTTTTATCGTTTTTCTCTTTTCCTATAGTGAATAAGCTAGTTAACCCATCTGAGAAGCACGAAGTAACATGACTCGACATCAAACAATTTTCGTCTATCAAACATTTTGCAAGCGAACGTGTATAAATGACTCGTCAGTGCATGTGTTCATAAATGAAAGTAGAACTAACAACTATCGATTTAAAGTAGATATCGTATTGTTGGTTGTCAGATCACGTTACTCGGTGCTTCATAGATGGAGGAATCTCCTAAAACTGCGCGTTTGAGATAAGATAAATGACGCGGAGACAGTCGCCCGTGCGATCCCGCGCGAATATTCTATTATAAATGTAGTCCAACCCTTACCCTTAACAGCGACCCCACACGGAGATTATACACAAAAGGGTAGTAAGATGTGGATGTAAATTAACTCCGTTTCCCTTTGCAGTCCTAATGTGTGCTATTACAATGATGAGGTTACGCAATCTATGTTTGTTTATGGTTCTTGTTGCTACTCAAACGTTCATGAGCTTTAAAACCTATCTCCACACTGGGTTCTTACAATTAGCCTGAATGCTGAAACGTCATTTGAATATTTGAGATCTGAACAACTTCTTTAGACAACGTTAACAGCATTCAGAAAAATACAAAAACATCCTCATCCTAGTTGAGAAGCGTTTTTTTGGGCGTCATTCTTCTACGTGTCGGTTTGGTTTTAACTATGGTTTTTTGCCTGTGCTCTTTGGAGAATAATAAGGTGAGGAAACTGGTATGCCACTAAATACGCATTGGGTGATCCAACCAACTATGGCTCGAGTCAGTGTTGAAGTGTAAACATTAGGAGGCTGCTCATGATGATGTTTTTAAAAATATTAGTTTGCTCATTTATAACTCTGAATAGACCTAAGGATACATATAGAAGTCTAGTGAGAGTTTGATGGATTAGTCTGTTATTCTCCTAAATCAACGCTGCGATGATCGCAATCAATCAAATGTTATAGCTACCTACTTACCTAATTCCAACACCTAAAACTAATATCTAGTGGTAGGCTAGGCATTGATTAATGAAATGGAATCCATAGGGAGTTTATACGTAGGTCGTAAAAATATGAGTTAGGCCAGGATTAAAAAATAAACAGAAATTGTTTTTTTTTTATCGCTAAAGTGGCAACCAAGCGTACGGCCCACTTGATGGTAAGCGGTTACCGTAGCATGCAACATCATAAATACACATATATGTCTTGATAACTACAGAATAGCTCTTATCTTACAGCTCAGTCGGTAGTAACTAGTAGCGATACCATTTGCGCTGTAAGTTGTAGCTCAATCGGTAGGTAGTAACTGTGCCATCTGCGCTATAGGTGGCAGAGCTACGCGACTCATAGTCATAAATAACTCTACTGATATTATGTCTCGTATAACAGTTCTAAAATAGCGTTCTTATACTCCTTATATCATGTTTGATGGCAACAAAACCCTGGTTGAACATTGTTGCTGAATACAATGTTTTATATCTTAGTTTAAAACCCCAGGGAAGTTTCTCAAACTTTGCATGATATAAAACGTGTGTAGACCAGAATAGGTTTATGTTTTACTAGTTCCGTGGTTTTACTCGCATACTTAGTCAGTGACAAAACTGATCCAGTTACTGACTGACTGAATGACTGACAATCAACACAACGCCCAAAAATTAAATAGTAGTCCTTTTATTCCTGGAATTTAGAAGGTGTGTAATGTGTCATTTTAATGAAAGGTGTGCTTTACGAATTCTCGAAATTCAAACGTAGAGGCACTGGGAAATTAATTGTAAAAGAGAAAATAAAATAAAATCAACGCAGACAAAGTCTTTCAAGAGCTTTCCAGTAGTTTTGAATATAACATAATAATGATGCTGATTGCTAATTGTGCTATGTTTTGTTTCACAGGTAAGAAAACTTCAACACTTGAACCTACGCGATAACGTGAGTAACTGGAGAATATTATTTTTGAACCAACTGCTTACTTTTAAAATTTCAAAGTTGTTAGACCATGACTGATATAATACACAGTTGCAGTGCTACCATTAAGTTTTAAAGTTCTGCGTGGCACTGCATTGCGCTCATCACCCCGAGAAGATTTTGTTAAGTCTCTTTCATCCAGTAATTTCACTTGCTACAGTGCCCTTCGAACCTAAACACAGTAATGCTTGCACACTACTGCTTGGAGACAGAATAATTGGCACTGCGGTGGTACCCACCAAGACTCTTGCTCAAAGGTCCAGGTAAACCTCAACATCTTATGACCTTGCTATTAGACGCTGCGCTGTATAAATAGTCATCAATAAAAAGGCCTTGTTTAGTTCAAAAAATATGGTACATATTTTACGGTGTAGTAAAACCGCGTATCTTTCTTTATTTTTTTATGTCCCAGCAAGAGTTATGGAGCGAAATTCAACGCAAAATATTTATTGTTCACGTTTTGCTCCTTAAAATAAACACGTCATATTTTCTCTACATATTACTCGTTTTGGTATAGAGTACCAGCGCTCTCTACAAGCTGTCGAACGACGATTTTCGAACTCGTTGTGACGTCGCGATTCACAACCGTGACGTAGCTGGCAAACTTGTTCATAACAGATCAACGAAGTTAAGCACAGGGGCCTTACTTATGAACGCGATTGGTATTAGACAAGTATTGGTACGACATTTCGTACTTTTGAGTCCAAACCTAGCGCCAAATTCAACCTAGTTTACACAGAGTACAAAACTTGACAGCAGTAAATTGATACTGGGATTGGATCGGAATTGTCATTGGATTCAAGAGTAAAGCACTGGTGCCTCTCTTGAACCCAATGACAATTCCGATCCATAATTTGGATGGGTGACCGCCAGTGCCATTGTCAATATCGCTTCCGTGCATAAGAGGGGAAGTGGGCTGTCTGCTTGTTTACCAACTAAGAGTAATAATAAAATTATAGCCTGAATAAAGTGTGTGATTTCAAAAGGATTTGCATAGGACAAACACCAATTCAATCAGGTTTTCTTACAGGTTTTGCTTACACATTGCGATTGGTACTACTCGTGTTCCGTTTCTAACCAGCGTGAATTCGATTTCACTGTTCAAAGGAAAACTGCTAATAGGATGGTGTACTTTGATGTATAAAACCGAATGGTAGTAAATTATAACATAAAGGATGGAAGATAAAACGTGTAAGAGTCATCATGACAGCCTTCTAATGTTCCCACTGCTGGGACTCTGACCTACTCTCAAGCGAGAGTGATTGCGTCTTAATCCATCACACGGAACCAATGCGGATTAATACATGGCACATCTCTTTGGAATTTTTAGTTCTTGGACATGTCGGTTTCCTCACGATGTTTTCCTTCACCGTGTAAGAGCACTGGCGTTGCGCACCTAAATTTTTCGTAGCGAGAATCCATTGGTGCACAACCGGATTCTAACCCACGACCTTAGGATCGGAAGGCGGGGGTTACTATCACGACACTAGTCAAGCTTGAATTATTGTTCTTGAAACCAGCGCTGAAAGTTGCTTAAACCCCTGACTAAATTGTAATGAACAGAAATAATTATTAAACGATTTTTTTGTTTCCTCAGCGTTTATTATGACGGGTTGATTTTAGGTATTTAAATCTAAGAACTATACGAGTGCAATAGGTCCCGCATCGGGAATCGAATCCGCAACATACACAACACCAACGTACAAAATCGTATAAAAAGAAGTAAAATACAAAGTTAATGCAAACTTTTACTTACATCGCAACACGTTATTCGTATAACTTGCAAACAAACTCTGCTACCCAAACTTTGCATTTCTACTTTATTGTGAACGTGAGCAGCCTACCCTCTGGGATTGCATTCATGCACTCTGTTTGCTTACTTCCTTACTCAGCTAAGCTTATCCATTCTATTTTCCATGCTATTTTTATTTAATTCGCTTCTATCATCATAATCATCTTCCTATGTTCCAACTGCTGGGACACTGGCCTACTCACGAGCGAGAGTGATTGGATTTTAATCTACCCAAGTTTGGTGGATAGGACATGCCTTTCCAATTTTTTGGTTCATGGACATGCAGGTTTCCTCAACCACTAACCCACTAGAGCTGCTATTCGCTCCGATACCGGTCCTTTAAACTGAATTACGACTGGTTATTCCCGATGACCCCAGATTTTCCCTCACTGGGGGTCAAAGAGGAAAAACTTCCCGCTCGTCCCCATTTGTATTTACATGTGACCCCAGGTCATGGTTCTTAGACCATAATTATTATCTTCCAAAAAAAGAAAATCTTTCATACGTCAAACGAGTGTGAAGTGGCATCCATTTTTAATTTTCGCCGCGTTTTTTAGCGATATCTCAAAAAGTAGTTTTGTCACATAGCTGCGTTTTAGCTAGCAGACGGCAGAATATCGCTAACACTAGTTAGGCCATAGCGAAAGCCTTGAGGCGGCCTATTAACTCGGCCACCAGAGCTGGCCACTGACTCACACGAACTTACTTAACAAAAATTGTACGTCCTATCATCTCTCACTTCCATTCCTACCTGCATTGCTAAACGCACATTTAAATTCTGTGCAAGTGGAATATCAGTGATTTATTATATTCGTGGTCAGGATGTATCGTGTTCTGCTGTCACATTATTTAATAGTCTACGGTACGTGGGTATGATAGCTTTTTTATATTACTAGCTGTTCCCCGGAAATTCCTTCGCGTGATAATTCTATATTAAACCACATAAAGTTTGATATTGAAGTTCCACGCACACCTATTGAGCTTCATCTTGAATATGTCTATCTGATGGTGTAAACCGCATTAAAATCCGTTGCGTGGTTTAAAAGATCTAAGCGTACAGAGAACAGACGACGAAAGGGAGGGAATTTGCTACAAACAATGTAGAATTAAACTGAATAAGTAAGCAATGGTAAGTTAACTAAAAGTCAGGTATATTATAATAATACATGTAAATAAATAATGCTGGACAATCCACACAGCATCATCTAGCCACAGAGCTGTATTATGGTTACTAGATGACTGATATATATTTAATACAATTCAATACATAGATAGATATTTTCTATTATACATAGAAAACACCCAGAACACCCGGAACAAATATTTGCAGATCCTACAAACATTTGTCCCAAGGCAGGAAACGAACCTGCCACCTCCGCGTCGCAGGCGGACCTTCGCCCACCGCGCCACATTGGTCGTCAAACATATTAACGTCAATTAAATAGATTTTGTAAACTCTGTCGCCAAATTTAAATTAAATCCTACAAACTTACTGGTCTGTGTACGACCAAGCGAACTTGACCATTTCATCAATCCATACAACGCACATTTCTTATAAAATCCCTGATAAATCCTTCATTCCCAGTCCAAGATAATTCTTAAAATACCCCAGTCTTTACAACACTTTAACTTACCTAAATCTTTTAACGACTGAGTACATTCATCATTCGTCGTAATGAGGTCATTGACACGGTGACAGCTGTATACGGCTGACCTCGTTATCACAGAGTAAATAACTAAATGCCGTGTACAGAGACTAAACTTTACATAATGATCTCGATAGCTGAGATTTTTAGTAATAATTGCCAGGCGTATTAACTGCGTACCTTAAATTAGATTAGCACCTCGAAGCTTGCACTTTTTTATTTTGGGCGTAACGTTGTGAAACTAAAGTTGAAATTAGAATGCGCTTCGCCGGCGCCGTGACACTTAGGTATTTATCATGTTTTTTTATATTTCACCTAGGGAACCAAAGAAAATATGTATAATTTTATTATTCACAAAATATTTGACTCGTACCTGGAGCAGATACTAGGTTTTACATCGGTTTTGTGACTAAATGCGGTATGACACGTTCTTATAAGTCGATACAGGCGATGTAAAATGACTACTCTGTAAAATTTGCAGCCTATTTTCTCAGTTGTCATTTATCCTTCGCCTATCTGAACCATATTAGTACCAACGAATCTTCAATATTGCCTAAAAAAAACACTACTTTTTTTTTGTTAAACATTTTGAGCGTAAGCCATTGTCCGACAGCAATTGAGCTCGGACAAAGCTTTGCCTCTGAACGGTGCTTACTCTGTCGTTGTGCATGAACACTTTGACATTCTTTTTTTTTCTCATTAAATTTGAACGCGCTTAGCGCGATGGAATTAGTTCCGCTTTTCGGTGTTTTCCGGCGTGACGTCATCGTTAATTATGTTTTCTAGGCTGCGCTGCCACTTGATTAGAACCTGGAGTTGAGTGACCTAGATAAGAACTACTCGTAAACGTTGCTTGGCATTATTTAAAAGATAATTTAAAGAAGGGCAATCTTACAATATACGTTTTTTTTTTTTTTTTTTTTTTATACAACTGAAGTGGCAACCAAGCGTACGGCCCACAAGATGGTAAGCGGTTACCGCAGCCTATGGACGCTTGCAATACCAGAGGTATCACTTGCGGGTTGCCACCTTGAGGCTAAGATCGAAAGCCTCATGTGCCAGTAATTTCACCGGAAACCATACCCTTCGAACCGGAACACAGCAATGCGAGCATTACTGCTTGGCGGCAGAAATAGGTATGGTGGTAGTCCTTCCCCGGACGAGCTCTATCACAGAGAACTCTACTACTCTTAACGATTTTATTTATTTTGTAATATTCATGAGAAACATTTTTTTTTTGGTGAAAGGGATTTTCTAAGGTGTAAAAGGCATAATCACAATATTCTATTGGATACATTTCCAAATGAATTATTTATTTTTCAGGCATATTTATGGCATTATAACCATGCTTTAAATAAAATCCGTATTTCCGCACATATAAACAAAAATATTGTTTCTTGCATATAATATTGGACGTAACAACTTTTTGGTTTTTAATGATTCATTAAATAGGTACTCTAGCTATCAAATGGCCAGATAAAATGCACTTAACTGTCAAACGGCAAGATAAAATGTACACTATTTCCTTCGTACGTTCATCAAACCTTACGTGACTGTAACACAAATGGAGACTAATTGCCAGATAATGATTTCGGGTTATCGCTAATTTGCTGGTAAATTAACTTGTAGCCGCATTTCCTAACGAGACGTTGGTTTTGAATTAGGACGACGAAACTAAGTGCGACCACATGACGTGTTTGTTAGTCGTACGTTCGTTCGTTCGTTCGTATCAGTTCGAGTCAGTGGCCAACTCTGATGACAGAGTTTCTAGGCCGCCCGAAGGCCTCTGTCATGGCCTAACATCTTTGAAAAAGCCGGGACCGACTACTTAACGTGCCCTCCGAAGCACGGGAGCGCTCAGTTGAAATTGCCACCGGCGGTCACCCATCCAAATGATGACCCCGCGGAACAGTGCTTAACTTCGTTGATCTGTTAAGAACAACTTAGCCAGCTACGTCACGACACTCACGACTCAGGAGCGCTCCGAGTCGCACATACGGTGCCTAATCTTATGTACTACTAAGATATGATATAAGTAGAGATAGTGTTATATAAATCAATAGTATTATGAGCGAATTGAGCAATCTTATCGCTTACAAGCGATTCCTTACAGGCAACACTGTGTGTGCACAAAGTACTACTTTACTAAGTACTACTAGACTTCAAATTAAATTTTGATAAACCTAGTCGGTAAAAGATTTTATATAGACTAAAAATCAAACTGATTGTGCAATTTGCATACTCAATTTGATTTTTTGACAACAATTTGACATATGCATGGTTGTATAGGATCTATCATGAATTAGAGCTATAATAGTGTTCGGCGATGCCATGTTTTAAAAACAACCCTTAATTTAGGTAGCTTTATCAATAAAGAAAGTTCATACTTTTACAGATGACGCTATGTAGCTTCTTATTATTCTGATATAACATTGACAGATAACATCAAGTCACAGTAAATTGAGCAATAACGCACCGTTTTAATAACGGTAGGATTATTTTGTTTTATAGGTTGGCATAAAGCAAAACTGCATTCCATTGCCAAAAGAAAAAAAAGGGTTGCGCCCGCGCGCTCTGAGATTCAAAGATACGGAGCTAACTCGCCCGAGCTCTTCCGAGAATGACCGGAGACGCCCGAGACCTCGAGGTCATTCAACGCTTCCTTTAATTGCTGTCTCTTATCAACCTAAGAAGACCCATCTATCTTTCCCCCTCACTCCTACCTATTTGAATATTCTCTACGGACAGAAAATGCAGTCTGACGATGATTTAGAAAAGCGGTGAGACCACTATATCAGGAGGGAGTCTGGTTTAAATTGAATTATTGTGGACATCAATTTGTTAGGCTATGGACGGTCGCTCCATATTTGGAAGCTTAATCGACTTTGATCATGGTGGTTTGAAAAGATTGATTTTTAAATGAATGTCTGATGAGGAATCGTACAGGAATCTCGACCTTATGCATCAGGTACTATTTAGGCCGTTACCTTATCTTAGTCGTTGTGTTCATGAGCGGTTTCCGATTGCATTAGCGTCCGTTCTTGAATGCTCCGTAATCTTTATTGTCTAACTTTACTTTGAATTTACAATGCAATTACTAATAGATATATCTAAAGTCTCTTCCTTTGGATAAAATAGCCTCGCATTATACGCATAATTTTGATTACACAGTCATATTAAACCGTTGTACCGATCAAGAGGACAAAAGTAGCTAATTACTAATAACATTACCTGGTGGTCCTCTCTCTCAGGACTCTTCAGCAAGAGTCCGTCTTGATGGGTACTACCGCAGTGTCAGATATTCTACGTTCAAGCATTACGTAGTATGCAAGCATTACTGTGTTTAGGTTTGAAGGGCACTGTAGCAAGTGAAATTACTGGGCGAAAGAGACTTAACAACAACCGCAGATGCCCTCAGTGTTCTTAGGTTAGAGCATTTTAAAGACGAAGCGAGCAGAAGTTGTGAGAAAATAATTTAAGCTCAAACGAGCATGTCCTCAAACAATCCATGTTTCAATAATGAGAGTGACCTTTATGTTAACCGAGTTAGATAAGAAACAAATGCTCAAATACAAAGTAAAATCTACACGGTATCTTAAATTCCTTGTCTAACGGTAGCGGAACAGCGAATTTAAGAGTGCCTTAAACATAACCGTTTTAAACGGTCGTGGTTGTGGATTCATTGAGAAACGCCACTCAAATTTTGTTTGCGCTGAGTTTTTCATATTAATTTAACTCTGTCCACTGCATATAGTGAACCATATAGCATATATTTCAGTTTGTTAGTTAGTAACGCAATGTTAAGAAGATTACAAGTCCAATAGAAGTGAAATTTCAGAATAGATGGAGTATATCGATGTTCGTTATGGTTTGATTTTTTGAATAAAACACAACGCAACTTTTAACCTTAAGGTCAATGTGAGGAAGTCCGGCATAATTATCTAAAATTTAAGTTCAATTACACACAAAAACTTTTCTAAGGTTATAAATTAATCCACTACGATTGCGTATTTGCGTAAAACTGCTGATGTATTGAATGCCGCTTCGTTTGAATTTATGATTAAAAGTAGTTTATTGTTAAAGCGATGACTATCCAAGTTCATTTGGTAGTATCGGAATTCCGACCAGCGCGCGGCGTTAACGCAGATATCGTCATCAATTGTGAAATGTCACGAATTTGTATTATCGGAGTCAAGGCCGTATTTACACATACAGCGGATTCTCCCGCTTACTCTCTCTCTTCCTGACTATTTATCCCACATGGTGGTAGCCTTCCTACAACTCTTCTTCCACTTCGCTCTATTCTAGACTTCTTCGTCCGAAACATTGCATGCCACCATATCCCTGCGCAATACATGTCCATGTCCATGTGGTCTTAGGTCTCCCTCTAGATCTTCTAAGATGATTTTCCCGCTTGCGTAGTATTAATATCTTTTCTGTGCCGCTGCGCTGTTGCGCCTTGCAAACGATTTCAAAGATACGCGCGAATACTCGAACGCTATTTAAATATAATAAAGTCGTGTTAACTGTTAAGGAGATCGCTAGTTTTCGAAATTGTATGTCGTACCGTACCGTACGTCAAAAAAGTCATCGCTTAAGATTTAATATGGGCGTATGAGTAATGGAGTAAATCATCAAATTTAAAACGCTAACAACAAAATGTCTACAAAATCAAAATCAAAATCAAGAATTATTTATTTCAATAGAATCACAAGGATCACTTTGAAACGTCATACAAGGTAGGAAAATTTACACCAGTTCCAACGCGCCTATGCCGTAAAAGAACTGGCAACAACACCGGCTGGGTTCCTATCGCTTACAGTACACCTACAGTAGCTGTTAGATAGTGGTTTTATCTGAGAGTTCACAGAAAACGCTAGAACAACAAAAATGTCTGCAGTAGCTGTAAGATGGTGGCTTTATGCATAGAAGAAAAAAAACCGGCTTTATATGTGACTGCGACCAAGACCAATCCAGATTGAGATAAAGAGCACAACACAATGGACTGACTTCCTCAAACTATGACTAATGAACCTTAATAAATCTACTGGAGACATAAAGTACGGTTATTGATAATTCAAATTGATATTAACGTCTGCTAGCCATTGTTACGGCGGCCTCATTTTCGCTTTGTTTCTCCGGACATATTTCGGTTAGCAATCACCCACAGAAGAAATTGTTCTAACCTAGAGAGGTTTCACTCCAACCTTGGACTTCGTTCACCTAGAGTTATCAAAGTGACATATTTTTTCTGACGAGTTATAGTAAACCCAAACAGTATGTTCTAACGAGACTTCTTTAACGAATACCTTCCGGTAATATATTGTTTTAATGGAACGCAAACATATAATTTAAAAATAAACATCTGAGTAATATTGCAATAAGCACTAGGTGTTTAGCTCTGAACTTTCATGAATCCGGTAGTATAATATGTTTTAATGGAAAACTACATATAATTTGAAAATAAACATTTGTGTAATAACCTAATTAAGCAAAAAGCGCTATTTAGCGCTGAACGAGCTCATAAACCTTTTTTCATATTTTTTTCAGAGGTTCTTTATATCACCCGATTAGGTACCACACAAAAGCAATATCCATAGGTACTGGTAAGCTTTGCTTAGTTTTGGGGTAAATGGCGCTGCGTAAAAATGTCCGCCAATATTTATTTATACTATATTGAATGATCCATTGAAACAACACATTATGGCATTCCAGCAGTAGACTGAACATACAATCCAGTAGCTATTTATTATTTGCTTCAGAAGCCAGTTTGGAGTGACACAGGTCTACCGGCAATCAATTTTCGGCTTCCCTTATAAATCATCTCCGACGTCACTCTGTTTCTGGCTGAAAAGGAGGAACGCCGAAATTCATAGCCAATAAATTGGGGGAACGAAAGTAAGGCGGACGAATGTTCGTATCTGTCTCCATTGTCCATTAGCTGCTGGACTTCTACTTCCTTACTTTGTACATGAATGTTTGATCGCCTTGGCATTCGCAGCACATTTTGAAGCGGGTAACTAGGTCAGATTGATGTTGTACACAATTTGTTTATCTATTGTCTTGTCAGGCTGCTTTGTTTGATAAGCAAAATAGCGCATTGGGAGATTGAATAGTCTTGGATTTGACTGGGAATTGACATTCTATTGGGACTGTATAAAAACGTTTCGTTTGGCCAGCAACAAGTTTCCGTTTCGCGGAACGACCGAGTGGAATTTGCGCGTGTTTTATAAATATAAATATTTCTAACGCGCACTATTTCTGAGCGGACAAAACAAAGCACTACTTAAAAATACAAAACAGTGACTCAATAACTTGCGACTTTGCCGGTTATTGAGTAAGTAATATGTATACTCGTATTGAGTTACTGTTTCAATGCACAACCTAAGTCGCAGACATTTGTATTTGTACCTAAATAACAGTCAATAATAAAACCCGCACATCCCCCGCCAATCGAGCCCTGCGCCAGAAGAGTCGATCCTGAAATAAGTTAATTATCCGAACAACCTTTGTTGCTCACTTTTATTAACATTACCATTTCAGATGAAGTTATTTCCCTTTGACTTAACCTCCCAATAAATGTATGTTGTACGAATGCAGTATGAAATGTGAGTAACATGGAATTTTCATTGCTTTTGCATGTTTCAAGTGGAATGGCTCGTTTTGCTGCAGCCTAATGACTGGCTTCTGTTGTGCATTATTGTACGAATTCCAGCTTTAGCAGTTGTTTGAATTGCATACAGGCCATGTTTTTCTTGTTGACCGTATGTAATGCAGACATTTTGTGATTATAAATCTCACTAAACAGTATTTCTAGTTTAATCCAAGCAGCGTATGAACTGGCCTACTCTGGTGATGGAACCAGGCTGTTTTTTATATCATCATGTGGCAAGACCATCAGTTCGCTGTTTCCAGAGTTGCATTGTCAATTGTCATATTGTCACTCAAAGCTTCTGCGTCGTGGTCAGCCTAGTAATTTCACTTGCCTTTTAATCACACAGTAATTCTGTATGCTCACTAGTCACTAGTGGTAGTAGGTAGATCCTCTTCCGATCCTAAAATGTCATGGGTTCGAAACAGGTCGTGCATCAATGGATGATTCTATACAATGAAAATATTTGTGCAATAATCTCAAACAGTAAAGGAAAATATCGTGAAGCAACCGTCAGCAATAAAAAAAATTTGAAAGACAGATGCCGCCATCCGCCAATGCGCAGTTTGCTGAAATTCCCTAGTTCCGTAATGAGATGTAAATTTCGCTCTCTGAAACCGTGAATTTACCTACTTTACTATTATGTAGATACAGTTTATGCATACACAGATAACACATTACAACCCTATACGTATTTAAATCGAGTATTCCCATTCTCATTTATCACTTCCCGCACAAGTGTCGTAGTTGTCACCCATCCTACACGTGACACGTGTCAACCCGAATATTAATTTCTTAAGTAATACCAGAACCATTTGCTTGATGAGCGGCATCATCATTATTGATGAGCCTTTTACGTTACAAGTAGTACTCTATTCATCAAGCGAAATTTGCCGCCTGTCCAAGAAAGCGAATTTCTGTTATTATTTTTCCCTTCCAACATTATCGGTATTTGAGCGAGGTTGAATTTCGGTGGGAAAATGGGAACGTCAATGTTACATTTGTGTGCAAAAATATTTAACCATTCCATGATGGTCTACATAGGTTTGACTTTTTCATTGACGCGACAAATTAAAATAAATATTAAAATTAAAATTCGTGGTTACAGGGACTACCAAGAGTAACTTACTTATATATTTTGTGAAGTTATAAAGTTACCGCTTGTAAAGTAATATTAGCCAATAGCAAACCGTGATTTTATATTTTTTACTATGATTGGGTAATATCCGAAATTTTTATCGAGCTTATGTTTACCTATCTAATATAGTCTGTAAATCATAGTGGCTCAGACGTAATGGCTTGAATATTACATCGTATCGCAACCCTGTCGTAAGCTGTCAATAACTGTACCTACCTGGTGACTTACTCTTGAATCCAATGACAATTCCGATCCAATCCCAACTTCAATTTACTGCTGTCAAATTTTTGTACCCTTGAAAACAAGGTTGAATTTATCGTCGTGCAAAGGAGGAACTTGCAACGTGACATTGGCGAAATTGTGGTCATCCCCACAAAGGCCACATAACCAAGAATTGATTGAAGGTTGAATTTGGCGCTAGGTTTGCACTTAAAAGTACGAAATGTCATATTCCAATACCGACCGCGTAAGGCTATTTTATTGTATTTGATGCGTTGTACAAAATTTTATGATAAGTAAGTACGATACAATAGTAATATTCGTTCTTAGTTTCCTATTGTTTAATATCATGTTCTTGTGGAAGCGAATAGATATTTATTTAATAAAACACGGTATAATTTTGACAAAGCCCGGGACGTGAGGACGTAGATTTGTGAGGTCGCCGAAAAGATTTCGTCGTATTCTCGTAACGGGACACTGGATAAATGGACGGAGAAAAAATGCCGGAGTAGGGAGTTTTTTGGCGAAGACCTCGATAACGACGCACTCGACCCGTTGACATAGAAGACGATGATAGTAGGTAATGGTAAATACATTTCACTCTTTGAAGCCGCGGGTTGATCACACACATCCCAGTTACAGCGACCATAAGACGGTTTGACCATAGCTCTGTCTTATTAGACAGTTTGAGATGGAGATCAGTGGAGATTGGTCGCTAACAGAGTTATGTGATCAACCCGCTGGTCATCTCTTGAACAAATAGATTTCACATGATCTATCGTAGAAATAATAAAACTATGTTGAAAAGGTAGACTTAAAGTACGTGGAAATAAGTGTTTTATTTCTATGTTTTGTGTCTAAGTTATTTATGTAGGTCAACAAAGAAGAAGCACAGCTATTATCAGAGATATGATTTTAGTCTCATTAAGATCTTTGTTTCAACAGAATTTTCTTACAAACTGAATGTTCGAGCAATATTAAATCATCATCGAAAAAAATAACATGAAATATTATTAAAGCATAGTGAAAGTGACATAAGTCTAAGTTTGAGGACTTTGAGGTAGTTGAGGCTCAAGTGGGGTCCACCGTCCAACGTCTCTTAAACATGCATCCTGCATTTGCTGACCGATATTAAAGGACTTTCGACCTTGTTTACATTCTAACAATATTTTCCTTAAGTGTGTTTTTATAAGTTCACCAAATTCATGTTCTGTTTCTCATTTTTTAGTTAATATTCTCTAGTCGCTTTTATCTGCATAGTCATATTTGTTTATGATATTGTCTACCTGTTAAAATTGTGTTCTTCTTTGGCATAACATTGTCATTCTATTCTCAAGTCCCAACCTACGTAAAATAAAATAGTTAAGGGCGAGTCGGATCTCGCAAATGAGTGTTCCATACACCATATATCATAAACTCGTGCAGTTATGTGTTATAATTGTTAGTTTTTATTTGATTTCTCGAAAGCAGTGATTTTACAATGCTTTGTGCTTCTTTCTTCTAACAAAACACTGCTAAAATACATGTCTTGAATAAAATTATCCTAAGTTGGATGTATATTTATGGAAAAATCAGGAACCGGAAAGCCGAAATTCGCCGTAAATATTATTTTCTAAAGTAAACCATGTTGGTAAACCAAGTACTAAATATGTGGTTACTTTTGGTGTAATTACATTCTTTGCTTATAAGACGTACTCATTGAAGTAAAACTTTATATTATTTATCATACATTGCATTAAAACCATCAACCATGGTTTGATATAATAAGCTTTTCATCATCATCATCATGACAGCCTTCTAATGTTCCCACTGCTGGGACACTGGCCTACTCTCAGGCGAGAGTGATTGGGTCTTAATTCACCACGCGGACCCAAGCTTAATAAGCTTTTACCAATCTAAAATTAAACTCTCTAGCTTCTTTAGTAAGAGACACCATACGGGGACAAACGGGCTGATATAATGTGTTCCGTTTTTCCAAAACAGATCGGATCACTAAATAAGATTATCCACATCTTTTACGTTGTTTTGCGTATTTCTTATTCAATTTAATGTTTTCTTCTATTATAATATGTATCTAAATGCTTAAGGAAATAAAAGCCCCGAAATAGAAACCGAAATAAATTCGGTGAAAGAAGTAACTAAGGTATCTCATTCCTTTGCCAGGTTGAATTGTAACACCTATTGTGTGACAAATAATGGCGGTTTCACACGTGCTGTCAGTCTTATCCATTTTGTATGGTGTGATAACTATCTAACGCTGTAGGTATTTATTTGTTGAATACAAACCAAGGCCCTTATCGGGAGTAAATTCGAGCTTACCTTTAACGTCTATTTATTATGACACTTGCTTTTCTAATTTCGAACACAACTTCGTTAAATTGTTGTATTGAAATGCGTTTTTATGCTATGCGCACTGTACTGTCAACGTAATCTGCAAAACGTTCGTGAACGTTAAGCTCAATAAAAGATCAGAACTTATTATTTTTATTTAGGCTTTATCACTACTCTGCTGGTTTACGATTTGTAAATCGACTTGAATAAAATTTCTCTGCTACCTAGTTTGCCTCTTTCATTGCGTTTTTGCGTTCTAACATCTAAAGGTGAACAATCGCGCAACAATGTACGTTTTATTTTACACTTTACGGGCGAAGGAAATGCAGAAGAACAATGGTTATGTCGCTGTCACTGTCATTCGGCAACATTGACTGTTCTGCTGCTTCAGGTAAATATTACTTGAGACACTCATCATCATCATCATTCACTGCTGAACATAAGCATCTCCCAAAGAGTGCCATGGCGACCAATCTTGATCTTTCACCATTCACCGACTTCCTGGACTGCTTTAATGTCATCGTCCATCGAATACCTCTTACACCACTTAGTTTTTCAGTTCGCATTCTTCATTTTAGAACCTTTTTTCCCTAGTGGTATCGGTTCTATTTTTTTATGTCAGCAAGTGACAAGACAATCAAGGCGCCCACCTGATGAAGCACCACGCCTGATTATTACAGATATGCAGTGCCACCCAATGGTTAAAGTTTTTAAAGTGTTTGCGTGACACTGTACTGCGCTTATCACCACGAGGCATTGTTGTTAAGTCTCTTTCGCCCAGTAATTCAAAGTCCAGTTCAATTTTTCCAGTAAGTAAAGTCTGCGAGCTGCATGGCCTGCCCACTGCCTTTTCAACTTGCTAACTTTGTGATCTTGGTTTTTCTACGGGTAACTCTGTTACAGATTCTATCACGCAGTGAAACTACTAGCATAGCTTTTTGGGATTCCCACTACGTAATAAATCAACATAGATATACAGTAAGGAAAAACTCTGTACAAAGAAACTTGTAGAAGAGGTAAAATGTCGCTCTCTGCTCCAAGCGGCACAATATAATAATACACGCAAAGTAAGGTAAGTAATGATTTATTCCTACATCTTTGACAAGTACGTCTATCTTAGCTGAAGTTACTAGTACAAACCGGTTCACTGTACTTACTCTAATAAAACCTTAGAGAACGTACGACTTAGAGCATCCAGGTATATCTAGCTATTAAGCGCTACCTACTGCATGAGTGACGTCATACAATTGTATGACGTCACTCATGCATGACGTGTCTAGTCTACAAGCACGCACTCTAATTTAACTCTAGATAACATTGTTTTAGAATTATGCTTTTATATTATTTGTCATCATACCCCTATCATAAGCATTCATATAGATTAGGGGTGTTATGCTTACGCGTTCCGCTTTGTCGAAGCATGTGATCATAGATATGTCAAACTTTGTAAGAAGTATTCCAGCTTGATTTGTGTTTGTGTGAAGCTTTTATTAGTGTGCGCTTGTAGCAACGTCAAGCAACGTCGAGTTGACGTAACTACAATGTGCATAACTTTTTACCTCGCTTCCCCCCACTTATTACAGCAAAAATGGAATTCAAAAGTAGTGTTAGTTGCTGTCTCTTGTTTGAATGCTCTTAGGTTTAATCACTCGTTGTAAGCTCAGGCATTCTAATTCAGTTCAAGAGTTGAAGGCCGGTATTTCAGGACTTGAGCAAAACTACAAATTGTTGAGTCGGTTTACTTTTTGGTTTATATTCGGTTCCTTGCCTATTTCTATAGCGAAACAATTACAATTCCATTTGGTTAACAGATACAATAACATAAATTAGTATTGCTTTGCTCAGTTTGAGGTTAGATGGCCACCAATCTCCTTATTATGTATGTATAATAAAAAAAATAATGTTTGGATGTTTTCTACTCAATCACGTTGTAACAACTAAACCGATTTCAATTACATGTAGTAGGTTTACAGGATAGATTGTAAGATAAGATAGGTCCTGTACTTTTCATCAGGCACACCTGCGGGCGGCAGCTTAGCATATCATAGCTTCATAGCATAACAAGATAAGTTTTACTGTTCGACTGTAGTTCTTCGAGGTAAAATCTGCTTTTCTTCCCGTGCCAGGTCACTTATCAAACTAGTTAGTCACTTACACGCTAAAGATTTTCAAAAACATCAAAAGTAATTTGAGATTGCAACAGCAGTACATGCAAATTACCGCTTCTAAAGCATTAATGAAACAACGTCTTTGTGGAGCAAATCGCTTTGAACGCTAAGTCCTTGCCCTGACATCAAAGAAAATACCAACTCATTAAAACTGTTTCTATAATCCTGAGTTTGCTCCCGACGTACTGAAGCCTTAGTACGATTACGAGTACTATCGTAATTTTTGCTGTCAATTCGAATGAGAAATTGCAGTGCCTTTACAATCTATACATGAAATTAACTAAATCTCATACAAAACAGCTTTTGTGGGTTGTGCTTGAACGGAAATGAAATTCCATGGAATTATTGATTACGTAAGCAGGAAGTAACTGTGATAATATTCGGTACTAAAGTAAAGGAATCTTTAAATTAATCACAGATCTTCCTAAAGCATCATATTAATCAGCAGTAACACACTCATCAGTGTAATACAGATCCTCACAAGGATTCCATCTTGAAGCCACTTCCACGTATTATTTTGTGGGCACCACAATACTCGTTTCTGATGTGTATTAACCAGTTTCCGAACAAATGACATGACGACCGATTTTGAGCCTTCACCATCCACCGACTTCCTGCCACCGCATAATGTCATTCGAGAGGGATCCTCGTCTTATACTTCGTCTTCCAGTAAAGCTTATAGAAAAGATAAAACAGCATATTTTTATCATAGTCCGATCGAAGAGAACAGTTGCTTATTATGCAAGAAGAGCACAGTAAGCAATACTCGAAACTTCGCAGACCCGCTTTGTGAGATTTGATACGAGCGATAGGAGCATATTTATTGATTCGCCGTGACACGACTTGCAAGGGCCCTTTATCCAATCTGATATCATATATCAGTCAGGGCTAAGTGAAAATGTCGACCAGGGTCTGGGACTTTACCGTTTCGAACACTATTGAGTCAGTAGTTGGTTCACTTCTTAAATAAGTAAGTTCGTATGAGTCAGTGGCCAACTCTGGTGACAGAGTTTTTAGGCCGCCCGAATGCCTCTGTCACAAATGATATCATCAGAATATATAAAAGGCTTGCGTAACTGACTGACAGATTCTCGCATATCCCAAACTACAAGTCCTAGAAACATCAAATTTGGAGGGTACATTACTCTTATAGTGCAGGGGTAATTTGTATTACCAAACATCCAATATCTTAGCATGACTAGGTAATAGTGTGATTAGGTATTTCTGATTGTCTTGTCTAAAGGCTCACAAACATAATGGTTGATGTAGTGTGCAGTTTGCATCTCCGAAGGTCAGTTCACAGACACTCACTTACTATTACTACTTACACCTACCCACACACTCAATATACAATAAGCATCATGTCCATGAATCTATGATACTTACCTTACTACCTGTACTTAGGGATAATTTTTATTCAAGATCTATGTATTGTCCCTCACTGATCGTAATTAAAAATGTAGTTATATAATAACTTGCAAATATTTTGTTCCCAACAACTTTGCTTACTTCAGACAAATGTAGAAACCTATTTTTAGCCTTACGTTTAGTAACTTACCTAGGATTAATAATCTATTTAAGTACATACATTGTAAATCGCCGTTGGTTTCTCAAATAAACAAAACAAAATAAAATAAAAAAAATATCATTTTCGTGACTTCCTAAGGATATAAAGTTATTGGCCACCACAATTCAGAAAACCTTTTTGTGTCGCTTTTAAACTACGTACCTACAAACACTCTTTGGAGTATTTATAATATCACACATCAATGCTAAGAACATTGAATGAGACTTGTTCTACAACTCTTTTAATAAACTGTATTTCTCATTGGCTTTCTTTATATATTAATAAATTTAAAAATTAAACCGTTTCCAAAAAACTGAAAAAATAAGCAAACTATCTTTCAAAAAATAACTAAGTCATAATATTACAGACTAAGCATTATTGAGTCTGCCAAACAAACAATAAAGACAACTGTATAATGATGATTACTTTTTGAACAAACAAAAGTTAGAATTAAAATAAGTAATTTATTCAAATAAAAACGCTCTCCGTGATACCAAAAATATCCCAAGAACGTAGGATGATCAAAGGGAACCAGTGACCCAACGAACGAACTGTTTAAATAACAATTTCGTCCGACAATTAACTAAAAAAACCATACTTACATAGAGCAACCCTGAGTTCCTATCCTTTTTGATTTCCTCCGTTTTTATTTAATAGTTCCTACGAGTATTCACACTTTACATAGCAGCACCCTCGGTCCAAAGACCGTGTCTACGAACCGTAAAAATGATTGCGAAACTGCTGCAATGTGTTACGGGAATTGACGTCAATCAGGTTTTTGCTGTAGCCAAAAATTGGGAAGTGTCGATAAAATTTCCATTTTACTAGCTTTGTTGAACTTTGTAAAGGCCGATATTGCTCGCTTCTGTTTGTTTTTACAATTTAGTTTTTATACTATCTAGTGATACCTACTAGTTGCGAGGTCGCTTGCACGATTTTATATTTTGGTTGTATTCGTAAAGGTTGAATTACGAAAATATTTTGTCAGACCTTACTATAAGGAAGATTTTCGGAATGTAGCTGGCAGAAAGTGGTTGAGGAAAGCCGAAGATCGGGCTCAGTGGCGCGCATTGGGAGAGATCTACGTCCAGCAGTGGACTTGAGGTTGATGATGATGATGATGATGGTAAGGAAGATACCCTCTATACATGACGTATGGCTATTAACTGTCGTAACTAATAGGTAGGGCTTGAGCAAGATTTCAATTTGGTGGGTTTCAGTGCCAGTTAGTCTGCCTACAAGCAGTGCAAGCATTACTGTGTTTAGTTTTGAACGGCAAATTAAATTACTGGTCGAGCGCAGCGCAGTCTTAGTCACTTGCTGACATAAATCTAACTACTTTAACCGAGCAGAGATGTGCTTAAATTATTATCATTTGCCGCAGGGATTTAAATACCTACAAAACCTCCTCAGAGAACTGATTACCTTTGAATGAGATGTCTCTAATGCATGAGAGTTACACCGTATTTTTTTATTTAACTAAACAGATACCTGTGTTTGGGTTAAAAGTGTCGTAAGTTTTCCAAAATCAATAGGAGTGACCTCTCAACTCCTCTGAGAGTCCAAGCAGTTCCATTCACAAAATTGCAACGCAGTAAAAGGTTCGGACTGCCCTCTTCTGGGAGCACTCGAAGCTCGTGTTTCTTTAAGGGATTGTCGAGTGTTTCGTAGGAAATTGGGGAAAATTGTAAACATCTGTCTCCGAAGCGACCTTTTATATTTCCTTGATCGTCATAAAGCAAAACATGGTGTTTGAGTTATAAAAATACGTGTCAGCACTGTTGAAATTGTGTAAAATGATTGTTTTGTTTATGTTGATTTTAAATCGCTTGCCTCGGAAAACATTCATGGATTAGTCTCTGTCGAGGCAATCTTGTGAAAGCTCCTGAATATTTAATTGACTTTATTTGCAAATAGCGGAACGCGCGCGGTTTCGTTTGCGTAAACTTTATTCCAAAACATCCCTGCTCCATTTCCTTAATGATATCGGGGACCCTTTTCTAAGTGCGCATCTAGAACACGAAAGCAAGACACATAGATTCCATAATATAAATAGTAGTATTTATTTAGCAGTACAAAGATACGTAATATATTTTAACATTGCCTGTATAGTTCTCTCGGCGGATCTCAGACATCGTGAAGTTATATATAGTTATATACTCGTGTATATAAATAACCTAGTACTTAAGTAGACCATCAGATTTTGTTGGCGACAGGCATGCAAACGATCAATGCGTTTAATGCGAGCGAAATCATCCTGCTGGGTGTAATAAGAACACCTGACATATAAAACTATTGCATTATAAACAGGGTCTTTGATTATTAGTGCACAATATCCAACGAACAGGTTGCACACATGAAAAAAAATAATAGTGTAGGTTCCTACTTTTTTTTCTGTATTCTCTTAAAAATCTCGAGTAAACCGATTACGTATATCTAATCAGTTATTATTTATTATTACTGGAAATATATAATAATAAAATATTCGAGCACGCGAGCCCCGTAGCGGTCATGGGGGGGGGGGGGGTGTCACGTCATTGACATGCGCCACGCGCTCCCCTTTCAAGTTCCAACAAAGATAATTAATAATTGACCAGAAAAACGTAATCGATTTAGTCGACAAAATGTTAAAAAAAAACATGATTTTTTTTTGTGTGTGGAACATATTCCTTGAATATCGCGCACTAATAATCAAAGACCCTAAATAACAGTAGGTACAAACAAGCTGACAATGATAAAAATAATGCAGTAAAATCCAGCATTCACTGTTATTTATTCTCTAGCTCCCATTGCTTTATGCTTATGTTTAGTAAACGATATCACATTGCAGCAGATGTAATCATTGTCTCCGACTGTACCGTTAGTGGATCCTCAGCGTTGAACGACAATCAGTGCATAACAGGAACAAAAAGTTCCACGTGCATAGCCACGCTCTGCAGTGTCAGCGGACGGATTTAGCGGAAACAAAAATTATGACGGCGGAAGGAATTGCTTCTCGTCCTCTCCGAACTACAGTTTTAATGTAGTAAGCTTCAGAGTAGGCCAGTGTTCCAACAGTCCGAACATTAGAAGTAAAAAGTCGTATGAGTCAGTGGCCAAATCCGGCCAATAAATAAATAAGTATAATCTTACTTACTTTTAGTACCATATCCACTTACCATCAGGTGCACCGTATGCATATTATTAAATTTGTTTATGTGGTACAAAAAAAAGCACCTGTAATGACTAAGTTAATGCAGTTACCTAAAAGGATTACTTTATATCATTCTACGTTTATTCATGATTATACCGTATCATAAATATACTAAGAAGCATTTGATGAGGATGGAAACACGATCGTCCGCTAGTGTATCCGCTAAATAAACATACAGTCTAAAACCCTAACTTGGGTAGAATTCCGTCGACAATTTCGTTCATTTCTTTTGAGTTTTCATTTTCAGTGGAATTGCGAATACGAGCTAGAATCTGTGCCGCGTGTATAGCATGTGTGTTGCCAATTAACGTGGCTTTTGATTATGTTTATTTATTTGTTCTGCGTCTTTTGCATTGTTTCAGTTTTTGTTTATTTTTACGTTGGTTATGCGGTTCGTATTGATTGAATGTTCTGAAAGCTTTTTCAAATATTGCAATCTGAATCTTAAATCAATGGCTTTAAAGACACCAAGCCTGATGAGTAGTCCCTATACTATAAGAGCAATGTTGTTCGTCCTTTCTTAGTTCCTCCAACATAATTCTAAACTAAAACTTGTTTAAAAAAAGCCCGGACAAAGTCGCGGAGCGTTTTGCTAGTAAGTACATGAATAAAATCACGACTGTATCCCGTAGGGTAACTCTGATTAGTTCTATAGGACTGTGACGTCATAGAACTGCTAAAACTTTTTTGTCTCAGTAGTTCTATGATAGGACTATTAAAACAAAAACGTCGTCCCGTAGGGGTATGCAGAGACCACGGATTTCCATTTGCTACGATCACGACATAAATTTATTGCTTCATTTATTCTCATCACATTCTCCATATATAGAAAGAAAGAAAGAAAGAAAAATTATTTATTGACACACGCATAGAAGAAATACAAAACTAAAAAAAATAGGCAAGTAGGTACAAAAACAAAGTAAAAATAAAAATGAAATATAAAAGATACAGTATGTAGGTATAAGTACCTAATACCTAAAACTACTTATATAAATATCTATTTTTTAAAACAAAAATGTGAGTGTGGGTCAATGGTCCTAGCTCAGCATAAGCTGCATCGCACTTGTGTAGGGAACGATGCAACACTGGTATTCTGCCAGGGCCTCTTGTGGGTGACACCACGGGCAACCAGGCAATAAAATAAAAGAATTTTAAAAAATAATATAGGTAGGTATGAATTTAAAGTAGAATGTATAGTGTCTAATTACATAACCTATAAATATATACAATACTTAGAATAGCTAAAATTATGTAAAAATAATCAACACTTATTAATATCAAAATGGTCAGTGACATCTACACTGTCTTAGTGTGAACGGACGGATATAGCATATTATGCTCGTTGGTTAAAGTGGCTTTTGATCTACCCTCTCAATACTTTCATTAAATTTATATTCTTTGTAAAACCACTGCAATGTTTTCAAAATCTTAGCACAGATTTTTGTAACAAAAAATACGTAGCTTTGACATTTATGTGATGTTCGGGTGCTTTGATAAAAAATACGTGAATACAAAGAACTTCCGCTTTTCACTCCATTCGCATCGGTATTCGTTACTTACTTCCTTATTTGCTATCGTTGAGAAGCCATGCCTTGTAAATTTTCTGTATAATATTCCGCAATATGGAGTGCAGACTTGAAGAGTTGGTTACACCTACCCCATAATCACATAACTCTGCTAGCGACCAATCTTCATTGAGCTCTATCTCAAACGGTCTATTATGACAGAACTGTCTTATTATGTCTTTATAGACAGTTTGAGATGGAGATCGCTAACAGAGTTATGTGATCAACCCGCTGGCTGGTTACCTGGTGGTAAAAAATACTTCAACAACAAGATAGACTTATCTTGGTGGGTTCCACGACGATGCCAGATATTTTGCTTTCCAGCTGTAGCACAGAACAGATATCGCTACTCGAAATGACACCTGTATTGGTTAGGCGTGGCGCTTAACATCAGGAGAAATATCCTTTCCATCGGTATCCGGAGCTTTGCAACTGATGCTCAGATTTTTTACTATACTTCACAGCAGTTAAGTACCTTCATATTCCTTATCTTGAAAGACTGTCGTATTTGTTCGTAGGTAATTTTCTTGATTTCCATGAAGTTTTTTTATAAAAGAAGTGATTATGTTAACCGATGGTTACAGTGTTAGTGAACTCTTTCAACGTAATATTCAATGCATCCTCCTTATGTACTCCGTAGGAATTCCTGACTTTACCTGTCTGTTTCCTACCTACAGACAGTCTCACTCAAACAAATTCCTGTCAGAATATTTACCCTTTGAAAACCCAAGAACCGTTCAACAAGGAGTTTACAAAGAAGCAAATATTTCGCAACGATGAATTAGAAATACAGACGAAGCAGCAGGTACACCAGAACCCAATTATAAGACTACTTGATTGATTTACGTTTTCAAGTTCTTGATAGTGTTGAAAATTATTAAGGCCGAATTTCGGCTCCAGTTCAGTAATATTTCTGAATATAGAACTGCAAATGTCGCTTACAACTTTTAGTTCCTAGGGTTTCGGCCTTGCTGGTACATATATGAATTATGTTTAATTTTTTATGTCCAGCATGTTAAATCGCACAATCCTCACAAATATAAATATTTCTAACAGTTCCATATCTGGGCAAACAAAACGCTCAACATTGTAGATTTATAATAAGATGAACAGCTGAAAATGCCTTCAAGCTCTATGTAAATGACACTGCTGTCAACCCAATACGAATGATGATAAACGTTGCTAAACCAGTTTTTTAGTCTGCTAGGATTTTCCAAGCTAGCACTATCGCGCGTTTTTGCCGAAAATAACCGAAGCCGAAAATCGTAAGACACTACGCAAACAAAGGTTAATGACTCTTTGCGCCAATTTGTTAAGAGTAACTGCGAATTCCGTAGCACTTAAGTGATTTCGAAAAATTACTTTCTAACTTCTTAAATTAGTAGGGCAATAAAGGCCCCTGGAACTATTTCCTTTTGGCACGGTTCCCTATTAGTGTCCATGGAGACTTAAGTGAGTGAGAAAAAACATAATTGATTTCTCATTTTCTGAACCTTTCTCTACAGTTTTTGGCGGTGCTCCAAACATGTCTGGAGAATTAACTCGTAACTCATATTTGACATGCTTAAGTACAATTTATGTTGGGGCTTATTTTATTTTGAAACTTAAAAAAAAAGCTGTCTAAAGTCAGCTATCCAATAAAGCAAGGAGATATGTGTAAAATCAAATACCCTTTACGTAATTTTGGCTCGATACTATTGGTTGATTTAACACATTGCCTGCCTTTCCGCTTAGCTTCAGTAAGTTCTAGATACACAACGTTCCTTGGTTAAATTTTTTAATAAAAACAATTTCAAAAACAGTTTCAGCCTTCAACGATATTACCTTATTTGTACAACTATTTCAAAATTATTTAGCAATCTAAACCAGAAACAAAACAAAAGCGCTCTCGCTTTGAAACCGTCCAATAGTTAATTAAAAACGGCAAAAAGCGTAAATTAAGACAGCTTTCAGGTAAAAACGCCCATAGTTTTAAATAATCAAACTCTGTTTCAAAGACCTTTAATTATTGAACTTGATTTTAATTTAAAAAAGTTTTTTACAGTATCAGCTCGACAGCTGACTAATTTAACTCTTAATATAACTCTTTGAATTGAATTTAGGTCACTTACACACACCTATGCAATCTTCTAGACTTAGTTCGACCTTTGAATTAAATGTTATACTAAATTAGACCAAACCGTCATTTAACTGGTAACACTATGTCACAGTGTATATAGAACAAGCATGCATACCTACATATTTTTTATTTAGACACGTATTCCACAGATCGCTCTTTTTTGTCCGATTTGTCACCCTACTCGGACAAAGCTGGGTGTCAGATGGAAATAATCCTCCCAGGAGTATATTCAAGTCTGAATAGACAGGTGGCAATTTAGTGTACAGCTCACCTGATGGTAAGCGAATACCGTATGAACGTTTGAGACATCCAGAAGTATCCAAGAGAGCCATGAGACGTAGATCAAAGTCTCATGTGCCAGTAATTTCACCAGGAACCTTTGAACTAGAACACAGCATGCATTACTGTTTGGTAGCAGAATTGATTGGATGTATTATTTCTCCGGTCGGTCCTGGCTTTTGAATTTTTAATGCCATGTCAAAGGCCTTTGGGCGGCCTAGAAACCTGCAACAGAGTTGGCCACTATGGCTCATACATACTTTCTTACTTTATTTTCCCCGGACGAGCTTTATTACAAAGAACAAGATACATAATTTTACTACATTTATATCACCCCCAAATTCGTAGATAAATCCTCTAGTTCGTAGTATCAGCAGAGCTTGATGAACTGTAAAGTACCAGTTAGGGCGACAAAAAGTGGCGAACACATAGACTGCATGGCCGTACTGTTATATTATTCACCAAAAGCTAATAAGTTGAGCTAGCGGATCTTTTTATCCACTGTGTTCTTAATGTCTGGCGTCTGGTTTTCTTTTCATCCATCGACCGTTAACCTGCAATCACCGCTATCTAAACATTTCTAATATTGTTTTTATTCTGTTCATTGCAGGTAATGGCTTCAAGGGCAGTATCCGGCCTGTGATATGATTACTGATAAGTATAAATAATAAAATAATTTGTTTTATTTACAAATACTTACTGAAAATAACGCCATTAATGCGTTTTTTAAAGTAGGGATAATTGTTTTCCTATCACAAAACCGAAACGAAAATAAAAAAAAATGTAGATGAAAATTTTCCTTCATCTAAAAATAAATGTAAGTAAGTACTTATGTTTTTTAATATGTATGCTTAACTGTGATAACATAAAATTAATAATCTACTCGCCCGGTACCGATATGCTTACTTATGTACATAGCTACTCAATCAAAAGCTTGTAGAATTCAAATTCAAACACAAATCCAATAACTAAATCTCATTGTTGCAGAGCAAACTTGTAGAACAAAGCTTTTACTCAATTTAGAAATAACTTACTCCCTAAAACCGCAGATACGCAATAGTGACTACTAGCGTACAGAATACATAATAGTTATTAATAGCGTACAGAAATTTTGCCTTTGACTGTCCTTTGTTGTAAATAATTAAGCGCGACCAAGCGATATTGAAACTTAAATTTGGGACGTGATAGCTTCTATTCTATTTGATGAAATTAGACTTTACCTAGTGCCAAAATAAATAAAGGGCTTATGCAAATATGCAAACTGTGCGTTGCAAGACGAGTGTAGATATATGATTCGTCACACGTAGACAGAGAACACGAATTTTCACCGAATCCTTCTTTAAATGTCAGTGTCAAATACATCTCTATCTCTACAAAACAGTATACAAGCATTTTTACTAAACAGTATACAAGCGTGTATTCCTGCATGCGAATCAGTTATTAGAAACGCGTGTAATCCGTACGATTTTAACGTGAAACTAAAACTTTTCACTTAGTATTAAAAGATTCAACAATCGAAAGATTTTGTTGAAACACTAAAATATTTTTAGTGACCTAGGCGAGTTTTATGTGCGATAATTTCCGACTATTGAATAGTCTCAGCGGGCTCACCGCTCGGGGCCATAATACTCGTAATAAAATGCAATTATGTCTGAATGTTGCCAATTTGATACCGGCTCATTGTGAGACCCCAGGGCAAACGTACACTCCAGCACACAATGGAAGTCTGCTGGGGCGCCCTATTGAAGACCTTATTTGCTTAGGGCGATTTAAGCACGTCTTAAATTTTAACTATCGGGAATCAACAAAATTTTCCAATCATGTTTCTGTAATCGGTCGTCCATTGGCGAGATGGGTAGACGACATAGTCATAGTCGAGGGCCGTATGTGGATCAGATGGTGACACAAACTAAGGGAGGCTGTACCCAGCAGTGGGTGAAGTCAGGCTGTGGATTATGATGTTGCTATAAACTACAATATTAGTTTTTAGTAATAACAAAGATAAATAAATGAAAAATCTTTTCCCGTCCCCCATCCTCGTTAATAGTGCTACGCCATCTAGTAGCAAATGTTGAACTACTTGTTTATAAAATACCTTGTTACACTGACATCTATGAATCCTATTCTTAGCAGCATTAAGGCCCTGTAAGGCCCTTGTCCGCCGTCCGTCAGCCACGCTCCGTCAAGCCCTTACTACGAGGCATTGCTTTTAGCTGATTGTGTGGGGTAGCTCATTACTGCCCTTGCGTCCGAAGTGTGTATTTGGACGAGGAAGTACTTTTCCTCACGTCACTTTTATGAAGGATCTGGCAAAGAGAATGGGCCTACCTATTCATTCAAGCCTCTGTTTGAGGATCGCGGATGGGAAGTAATAACATGTTCCGCAAGTATACTGGCATTGATTCGAAGGGATGCGGAAAATATATGGGCTATACGATGTTTATATGATATAAAGGTTTGGGTGAAACTGGTATCAACGCAGCAGTATACGAGTATTGTTTCTTTATCAGCTGACTTCTTTATGACTGGGCTCACAGCTCAGTTTGTAGTAGCTTTACCTACTAGGCCATATCACACCCCACTTGATGTGTGAAACTCAATATAATGTGTGAGTCATGCACGTTTTTTGTATGTATACAATGCCGTTGTATGTGTGTGTCATGGTTGGCACTAATTATCGCACAAGCAAGATAGCATGCTGACGCTCGCGCATGTCATGCGCGCCACTGTGGAAAATAAAGGTACAAAATAAACGCGTATGTTGCCTTTAGCTGAAATGCCTACGAAAGTGCCCTCGAACTCGCGATCGGGTTGAGGTAAGTCAGGTAATAAGTGGGCCGTCTGTTGCTCTTTACCGTCTCGTAATTTTTTGACTTATCATCAAACA
Source organism: Colostygia pectinataria (assembly GCA_951394395.1). Classification (NCBI taxonomy): domain Eukaryota; kingdom Metazoa; phylum Arthropoda; class Insecta; order Lepidoptera; family Geometridae; genus Colostygia; species Colostygia pectinataria. The sequence continues at coordinate 4,186,975 of OX596368.1, read as the reverse complement.
AATAATGTCAAGGTAAACAAATAAAATAATAACCTAAATCTGCGTTATATTTATCATTAACTAATTACTGCTTTATTTGTAATCCAAAAAAACGTTATAACAAAAACAAGGTTTTAAATAAAAGTAGCTCACTTTTTAAAGCGTTAACTGTGGCAAATACGTATCATCATCATGACAGCCTTCTAATGTTCCCACTATTGGGACACTAGCCTACTCTCGGGCATGAGTGATTGGGTCTTAATCCACCACGCGGACCCAATGCGGATTAGTGGATGGCACATGTCTTTAAAATTCTTAGTTCTTGAACATGCCGGTTTCCTCACGATGTTTTCTTTCACCGTACGAGACCACTGGCATTGCGCACTTACTTTTTTCGAATATAAAAATCCATTGGTGTACGACCGGATTTGAAACCCCGACCTTAGGATCGGAAGGCGGGGTCACTACCACTAGACCACCAGTGCTCTTACGTATAATTAATTGTCAACCAAGAGAAGACGCGTCCTTCCGTATTCTACTAAAACAAAATCCCACTTTTAAGTTACAAACATACTCTCCGAACCCCAAGAGGTTTTACGAGCTCGTGAAATGCAACACTTATCCAATTTTATTCGTATTATTTTTCCGTCGCATCTGTTATTCCCCAAATAAAATGGGTGCGTACGAAAAGCAATTACTGTATTTTTGTATAGAGTAGGGGTCAAATTGCCTCTGGACTGAAACACCCTATAATTTAGGGGACTGCACATATGCTGCATAATGACGACCACTCTTTGATTCGCACCATTAGTTTCGACCATTAAATATTGAAGTGTCACGTACGAATGTTTTCATAGCGAATAAATTTAAATCCATCTAATATTATAAATGCAGGAAAGTTTGTTTGTTTTTCACGCTGAAACCATTAAACTGCGACCTCGTTGGCGCGGTGGGTGAGAGCCTGGTTGATTCCCGCTTCGTGACAAATGCTTGCATGATTTGCAAATATTTTTCTGGGTCTGAGGAATACTGCGGTACCATGACGGATAGGTTATTTATTGCAGATTTTTTTTTTTTTAGCTATATGTAAGTAATTATTTAATATTATAAAGTCTAATTAAATACTTAATAGAATTAAAACTAAACCCATCACACGCCCCCACTAAAATTACCAGTTAATTTAATCCATCCCCAAACTAAAAACCCAAGTTTTAATAAGATTTTACACGAGCGTAACTGTCTTCTACAAACCGACAAACAAATCCCATTTCGGAAATAATGCATTTAAGCGACAGGGGTCTTTTTTACCCCTCCCCATCCTAATCAAATAGTTGCCAATCGCCATTATTTATGTGAAATACGGAGGGTAGTTGGTAATAAGATGTGGGGCAATTTGCACCCCAGCCTCATCAGAGGGTTGAGACCGTAGATAAAGCTAATAAGAATTTTATAAGACGTAGACTTACGAAGAGTCACAGCGGGGCGTTTTCATTTAATTCAACTGACGGAAATATTGGAAAACCTGTCTAAAATATTTAAAACTGTTTCCATAAGTTACATTTTACTTCACCTTCTGAGATCACTAGTATTTTACAATTCTATAGATGAACGACTTTAGCTAGATGCTATTCTTAAAAAAAAAAAAATTAGTAGATGGAGAGTTTCGTAGCAATAAAGAAAACATTGCAACAAATGTTTTTTATTGTCGTTTTTCAAGCACATAAGGTTGTTTGTTGTTTGGCCACTAACTCATACGAACTGCTTGCCAGTAAATATCACTTATGTTTTTTTACCACAGCTAGGAAAATCCGTGGTCATTCAATCACTAATTGGGTTTGCGGAATCTCACTAGACAAGTTATAGCCCTTAAGAAGGTTCACATTCCTTATAAGCCAAGCAATGACGCTGATGAGTAATACATGCCCTGAAATGAAATGAAATGAAATTGTTTATTTGCTTGAAGTAAGGTGTATTAGTTTTTACAATAATAAATTGGTTTCACATACCTCACCGATGAATCGCCGTGCAAAAAATACTATTTAATTTACCTATCACTTTAATTTAATTTAACAACCTTCAAAATGAAAATATGTGATTATTTTAAATTAAGCGCTTTTAATAATAAAATAACAATTAAATAACAGTCAACTCATTTAAATAAAATGTCAAATAACTACACTTTTATAAATAAAATCTACAATCTTATCAAAACATTTCTCAACTAACCACCCGTACAGCTTAGTCTTGAATTGGAAAGAACCTGATATAAACTAGTGTTTTCCATATACCTACGTTAGCGTATACTTCTCAGTCGTTCCCGAAATTCTCTGTCGCTTCGGTTTATCATCATCAACCTATTGCAGTCCACTGCTGGACGTCTCTCCCAAAGCGCGCCACTGAGCCCGATCTATGACTTTTTCTACCACTTTCTCCCAGCTACAGTGCGCAAGTCATCGCTCCATCTAGCCTGAGGCCTACATTACGCGCTTGGCTAAGCGCATTCTCCAGTTCGGTTTATATAATATTAATAAGCCATTTATTCCGAATTTGTATATGCATAATCAATCATAAAAACTATTTTAAAATAATTTATATCTACACATTAGTTTACATTACTAATAATTATTTATTTACTGTAATAGTCTGGCGTGGTGCTTAACATCAGGCGGGCACCTTGATTGTCTTGTCACTTGCTGACATAAAAATAAAAAAAAACATTAATTAAATAATATTTAGCTATTTAAAAATATTATTATAAAAATTTATATATTTATGCACTGTTTTTAATTATTATTAATTTTATTATAATTTGAACCGCATGCACCGGGCTGGACCCATTCCGCAGGTTTCCGCACAAGACTTTTACCGCAAACCTCTAAAATATACTGCTAAAATTTATCACGGAAATGTCGCTTGCACATAATCCTCGTTTCGTTCAGCTGCGGATTCCTATAGAGCTGAAAGCGTCATTTCATGGTCGTAACTGATCATTTTTGGCTTGAAGCGTGACGTAGCTGGCTAAGTTCAACAATGCTTAACTTCGTTGCTCTGTTAGAGATCAACGAAGTTAAGCATTGTTCAGCGGGCTCACGATTTGGATGGGTGATCGCCTGTAGCAATTACAACAACTAAGCGCTTCCGTGCTTCGGAGGGCATGTTGAGTTGTCGGTCCCGGCTACCTATTAAATGCCGTCAATAGAGTTAGCCACTCATACGAACTTCCTATTTTATGTCGAATTGAAGAGCCGCGGTGATTGCGACAGTATTTTAAAATTTTAATTTCAAATCAAGATCAGAATGGTGCTTACCACCACACCACCACTGATCACCGTCATGACGGTCCCCGTTTTAAAAAAAATCTGCATTAAGAACGCTGAGGCAAGTATGCGATTGTGAATCCTTACTATCTATGTAATCTGAGAACCTGTTTTCTTGGATAAAGGAAACCATGCGCGTAATCCTTCAAAGGTCTTCGAGATATGGGATAGCGCTTGTTGAACACTTTGATAGTAGTCTGTTTACAACTTCTGCGGCGTGGCGGTTGAGATTCGATAGATGTGGGTTTGATTCCTGCAGTGTAACTGCACTTAGATGACCATATGGCCCACTGTAGACCGTAGCCTATGGACGCTTGTCAGAGGTATCACTTGCGCTGTCATCCGGAAACGTAGATGAAATGTCTCATATGCCAGTAATTTTACCGGTAACAATACCTTTTTAACCAACACAGCAGTGCAAGCGTTACTGCTTGGCGGCAGAAAAATATCATGATAGTACTTCTCTGGGCGAGCCATATAACAAAGATTATTGCGACTTTTAAATGTCGATCCGGGTCTAACTATTGTGAACAATATGACGGAGATAGTTCGCAAGCAAGCTTTACGAGACGAGACGTGCGAGACATGAGCACATTGAGCACTACAGTCTAACCATGAAACACAAATTCCGAAGTTTCGGGCCAAAATTTCGTGCAATTCGTACCATGGATCACAATAATTCCACAATCATTCCCGAAGACGGCACGTGACAGTGACATTGATATTTCATGGTAGTGCTTCGTTTTTCGTTCGGCTCTGAAGTTACCGACATTTGGTAGGTAGGTCAGATGAAATTGCCACTGGCGGTCACCTATCCAATTGGCTTCGTTGATCAGTAAAGAACTAGTAAGAACTAGCTATGCCATAAGCGCTTCCATGCTTCGAAACATCAATGAATAACCAAACCATGTTATAATAACCATGGAGCGTTCGTGACGTAGCTGGCTAAGTTGTTCTTAACAGATCAACGAAGTTAAGCACTGTTCCGCGGGGTCATCATTTGGATGGGTGACCGCCAGTGGCAATTTCAACTGAGCGCTCCCGTGCTTCGGAGGGCACGTTAAGCAGTCGGTCCCGGCTTTTTCAAAGTTGTTAAGCCATGACAGAGGCCTTCGGGCGGCCTAGAAACTCTGTCACCAGAGTTGGCCACTGACTCATACGAACGAACGAACGAACCAAACCATGTTTATTGATATAAATCGTGTGATACGTATCGCGATAAATACAACACGTGAACAGCATCGTGCCACAGGAAAGGGCAAGTCGCTTATAAAAAGCCACGACGAGTGACGATAAAAGCTCAAATAGCTTCCATTTCCATACCGAAGGTTGACGTGTTAAATTCCAATAAATTTCCACCGTAAAAGTGTTGCTAATCTAATAGAGAAGTGGGATCACGTACGGCCATAACGACGAACGCGAGAAGTGCCTCCTAAAACCGCGTCTCGGTTCCGAGATTGCTCCATCCAATGCGTTTTAGCTGCGTTAATACGGCGCATGTTACCGCGGGTATGCTAAAGTGGAATCTTACTAATATAATAAATGCAAAGTCTGTGTGTGAATGTTTGTTACCAACGTATCTCTGTGCCAACTCAACCGATTGTGATGAACTTTGGAATGTAGATGATTTATGTTATGAAACAAGCAAAATAGTGAGCTTTCTCTTATTACGTATCGCGCGACCGACACAAGTGTCTACGCCGAAACGCATTCCAATTTCAACTTTAATTCAACAGTCATCATCATCATAATAGCCGATTGATCCCCTGCTGGACATAGGCCTTGCCCAAATTCAACAGTATCAGATTTTAAATCAAAATGGGCAGCCTTGTCGAGGTGCTAATTTAAAATTAAGTTGTATTCAATGCATGGTCGTCTAGTAACCCGCATAAGTCGCAACCTTCGCTTCAACATGCGCAAGTGGCCGACGCCGTGGAAACGCAGCGTTTGGAATACGACGAGCAATACGTGGTAGTTCGGTTGGTGAGTGCATTCTTCGCCGTCAGGATTATAGTTTTCTATGATTTTTCGTTTCCAGATTTTAGATTTCGGTTTTGGAATTTTGATGCGCATTGAAATACCAATGATGGATAAACATATAGGGTCTTATTTATATACGAATCTAAACCTCTGTTGGCTAATATATTTTTTAAGTCTATCATTATCTTTATTAATTGACCTAAGAGACTATAGTAAGATGCTAAATGACGGTTTATTGTATGAATAAAGGCAAAACCGCCGGCGGTCTAGTGGAAGTGACCCCGCCTTCCGATCCTTAGGTCTCGGGTTCAAACCCGGTCGTGTACCAATGGATTTTTCTGTTCGAAAAATTTATGTACGCAATGCCAGTGCTCTTATACGGTGAAGGAAAACATCGTAAGAAACCGGCATGTCCAAGAACTAAAAATTCTAAAGACATGTGCCATCCACCAATCCGCATTGGGTCCGCGTGGTGGATTAAGACCCAATCACTCTCGCCTGAGAGTAGGCCAGTGTCCCAGCAGTGGGAACATTAGAAGGCTGTCATGATGATGAAGGGCAAAAGCCTTTACTTTTAATTGGTAGTTCGTAAACCATAAGTGAGTCTTTTAAATTGAAAAGTAAATTGGGCCATTAGCTAGCTGAATAATGTATCGATGAGAACAACCGGCTTGCTATTTAACTGTAAACATGGATCAACAGAGTAAAACGAATTTATTCAACTGTTAAATTTGTTATTTTTAGTTAGCGCTATATGCGCGTTGAATAAAAAACAATGTGGTGGTAGAAACTAGTGGTTTAGCGATGCAAATTCGGAGGTCGGTAACCTCGATGGCGATTACCCGGTCGAGAAGCAAGAGGTTGCGGGTTCGATTCCCGCCGCAAATATTAGTAATGGATGTATATTTATAAGTGTAAAAATGTATGTATTCTAACAGTGATCTGGTTCCCATCAAGCTTTGCTTATTATTATGAAAAAAAAACTAACTTATTTGTCATGAGTGTTTCGGTCAAATCAAACTTTTGTTAAATGCAATCAAAAAATTTGTAAAATATAATAATAAGCAGACTGTATGTTGAACATGTTATATAACGTTTTACGGATTTCAAATTCGACGTCTCATTTTTCAAATGATAGAAAGGTTACCATCGAACCCACAGAACTATATTTAGTTCTGTGATCGAACCTATCACAACCTTGTTGCTATTTAACCTGCGATTAAGTTCCGTCAAAACTGGTAACGATGGGTAGGTTACAGAAAGAAAAAACAAGTTACAAAATAGACAAGAAATGAGACTACAATCGGACTCCCGACTGAAAAATAGGCCTAGAAAAATAGGCCTATTGCCTATTTTTCAGTCACTAATGCACGCAGATCCTAATAAATAGTTCTTTATGAAATCATAGACACCATATTTACATAATTAATTAGTAAATGTTAAGCCCAATCATAATGAATGTCCAAAATAAATGCCCTTTCGTGGGGCGTATCTTTCACATGATAGGTAAAGGTATTATGAGGGGTATAATAAAAATTACGTAATACGTCACCCTGACGTACAGAGGGCGCATACATCGTACTCTGATTAATGGTGGGTTCGGAGTGGGCCTAAGGCGCAGGCCACACCGCCAGCTAGCGAGCGAGCGAGCCGGGCGAGCATCGTTTCACCTCAACTGCAGACAAGCTACGTCATCGTATAGTTTTCCACGTCTCGATTTGCTCTAGCCCCAAACTAAGCATAGCTTACAATCTTCTTATAATATAAAAACGAATCGCTGTGCGTTAGTCTCGCTAAAACTCGAGAACGGCTGGACTGATTTGGCTAATTTTGGTCTTGGAATGTTTGTAAAAGTTCAGGGAAGGTTTAATATACACGATGTAAAAATTTGCTAAAAAAAAATAACGCGAGGGAAACCGCGCCGGGTCTACTAATAGTAAGTATATATATTATATTTATATAGTTTTTTTAAATACATTATTATAGTACATAGCACACCCAGACACAGAACAAATATCTACGTTCATCACACAACTATTTGTCCTGGGTGAGAAACGAACCCGCAACCTACAAGTTATTTCGTTGTTAATTGTTATATATTTGATTTTATAGGAGTAGTACACATGTTGAGCTACGAGTAATACTCCTTCGGAACAACTACCTACTGACACCTGTGGTTGGCTGGCAAAGTTACGCATTCGCTTCTTGTAGTAGTTCGCCGTAACGTATATTATTAATAGCTTATTGCTTGATGGAACAAGTGCCTTATCATGTATTTATTGTTTATACATTTATCAACCCAGATTTGTAATATTTTGAAATTAACTTTTAATCATTTTTATTACATATCCTTTGAATTTCATCATCATCACAGCCTTATGATATTCCTATGATATGTTTTTTTTTATGTCAGCAAGTGACCGCCTGATGTTAAGCACCACGCCTGACCATAACAGATGCAGTGCCACCCAAAGCTTAAAGTTTAAAGTTCAGCGTGGCACTGCACTGCGCTCATCACCCCGAGACGTTTCTGTTAAGTCTCTTTTGTCTAGTTATTTTACTTGCTACAGTCAGTGCCCTTTAAACCTAAACACAGTAATGCTTGCACACTACTGCATGGAGGCAGAATATCTGGAACTGCGGTGGTACCCACCAAGACGGACTCTTGCTGAAGAGTCCTACCTACCACCAGGTGTGTGTTGTGACCCTGCCCTACTCTCGAGCAAGAGGGATTTAAATTTGGTAAATGGGCCTGTATGAAAAAAGCCTGAAGCCTGTTAAGTTACAACCAGCTCTGATAAGAATCAGGGTCACCATTACCAAAATGGAGTTCATCTTTTAGCACTGAAAAAGCAATTGTCAGACTCAACTAATTCGAGCCAATCCTATTTTTTCGAGCCACCGCTAAGTTCTTCAACGTAATACAATCCCGTTTCATGCCAAATTAACCACTATTACACAGTACGTTTAAGGTGAGATTCGTGTGATGCTTTGTGCGACCGGGCACTGGTGTCCGGGCCACAATTAAAAGGCTCATTAAAGTGTCTCGTTGGGGTGAGGATCAAATTTAAATTGCAAGTGTCATCAGACGCCAATTTTGTAACAGAATATTTTGTGATTCTTAAGAAATTATTACAAAGAACGTGTAAGTTGCGTTTTGGACCCCATTTGATTTTACCGCTAGTAGTATATGAGTTTTGGCTTTTAATTGGCTTAGACGAATGGAACACTTGTTTTCCAGGTCCGACTTGCACTTAACTACTTTATTCCAATCATAACCATTCACTGAATGCCTCTAGATTTCTCAAAAAATGTCAACATCAGTAAACTTTTGTATTCCGTTCGTGTGGTGGTTACCACATAAAACACATAGTTCTAGAACAAGTTAAATATAACCATTGTAATGGGTATTATGTTCGTTGATAGTAATACAAACCACGATATAAAACCAGTGGCTTTGTGGACTAATTCCAAATGAAGTGTGCTTGCCTAGTAAGCGCAGCAGTTTGGCCTCCCTCCAAACTTTAATGTTTCACTTTTTCCATCCTTGACACTACTTACTAATAATTCAGCGATATTGCTAGTTAAAATAAAAAATTGCTATGGCAACACTCCAATTTTATTCATACATCAAAACAATCTCCAGTTTTCTAAAAAATAAAACCATTCTAAGAAAGCCTCTTAATTTCTGTATCGGCTCATGTTTCCCCAATCTTTCGAGACCCCAGATACATTTTTATTTGCTCGCGAAAAATAAATCTTAGGGTAGAATTTACCCTAAAAATAAACAGAAAATTCATAATCTTGTTGCAAGTAGCTGGAATAACAGTAGATATCTTTGTGTAAATATTATAAAGGACGGCAGCTGGCGGAAGCAAACACAATCGCCGCAATGAATAATAATATAGTAGTAGGTAGGCTACGTCCGATTAATGAAGCTATAGAATTACCCCTATTTATTACTAGTGTTTTTTTATGGACACGTGTATTATAAAAGTAGAGCAGTCCGTAGCGTAGTCTCTTTACAGTTTTTGGAATATAAGTCTTCACTCTACATTTTTATAACGTAGTTTCTTTCAACCAGTAACAATGCATGAGTTTTCATCATTTTTGAAACTTTCTCCAGCCATCATGTCTCTACCAACTGTGCAACGTTGATTACGTACATTTGAAAAGATACGAGTAAACTCACAGGATTACTCCACCATTAAAACAAAGGACGGAATGAACTCCATTTATATACGAGACCCAAAAATCCAAACGTCGTTGATGGAATCGTACGTAATGTGAGCACGGCTTATCTACGCATCGCGTGGGCTTCGAGCGGCAAAAAGACACGCAGGGATTAGGTGGTATCTAGGGTCCGTGGTTACCATTACCACTCACTTTTGCCTTGGTTTACCCTAAGATTACTGTAATGCTTGTTTCTTTCGTTAGTGAACCGTAATAAATGATCTAGAAACTAGCTCTCTTATGCGAGGGCTGTTAGATCATCACGGAGGTTTTCAGGCAGCCTCTTAACCCCTAGAGTTGGCTACTGCCTCATACGAACTTACTTTTTAGCCAAAATCGGCGATGTTGCCCATATCCTATCTTACTAGTAGCTGGATGTAGCAATGCGTTACAACTTTTGTTGTTTGCCGATCGACTAATTTAAATACAGCCAGCAGTTCGAATGGAATTGTTCTAACCTAACCTGAGGGCTTATTCGCTATGACCTAGGAGATTCCTTACCAATAACGTGTAACTTGCTAACGTGTTCTATACGTGCCATGGTGTGAAATTGTAAGATTGTTTTCGGTATCTGTGTTGTTTCAATAGCGATAGTTTCGCTTTCGACAGGTTGACTTTGAAAAACAGTCAGACGAGCCCCAAAACGTGGCTCGTCGACAACGATTCCTCGCAGATATCGTAACCAGCCCGCGTTTGGTCATAGCGAATAAGGGACCTGACAATGCGTGACGACACTCGTTTGTTTTAGACATTGGCTAAAACCAGTTGATCGATCCCTTGAACGCGATCGGAATATGACATTTCGTACTTTTAAGTGCAAAGCTAGCGTCAAATTCAACCTTGTTAACAAGATTTAAGAAAAATTGACAGCAATAAATTGAAGTTGGGATTGGATCGGAATTGTCATTGGATTCAAGAGTAATGGCCCATTTACCATGGATTTGATAAGGCAATTCTTGCATGCAAATATTGTATGGTGTAAATAGCCTTTAAGGCACATAACATCAGTGGTATATCAGAGTAAAAGAAATGTTAGAAAAACACTGGACTACTCTGTTACAATATGAAGTAAAGATTGGTGATCATCACAACGTTTTCTGAACTGTTTAATTTTTGGTCATGACGGTTTTCTTGCTATGTTTATAGCTTTTTAGCTTACCTTTTATCTTGTAACTACCTACTGTAAAACGTATTTAATAGCTTAGAGTATAGAATTGAATCGGTCTCCGATTCGTAGTAACACGATCCTATAGACCCAACTGGTACTAAAATATTTTTATCCCTGTATCCGAAATTCCGAAATGTCAAATACCATAAATTTTACGACTCCACATAAAACTAGTCATACACTGAACAATATAATTTTGGGACTAAAATTTTATCTCACCCATGTCAAATTGGTTCCCGTTTCGTTTTAGTTCGACAAGATATCTGATTAATCTGTCGAAGCGTTTTATCGGTATCTCTTTTTTCTACTTTACATAAATGCGAAAGTTAATTGTTTGTATGTTTATGTTTATGTGTTACTTACCTGGTGGTAGGACTCTTCAGCAAGACTCCGTCTTAGTGGGTACCACCGCAGTGCCAGATATTCTACCTCCAAGCAGTAATAGTGTGCAAGCATTACTGTGTTTAGGTTTTAAGGGCACTGTAGCAAGTAAAATTACTGGGCAACAATGTCGCGGGGTGATAAGCGCAGTGCAGTGCCACGCAAACACTTAAAAACTTTAAGCTCTGGGTGGCACTGCATCTGTAAGTCAGTCGGGCGTGGTGCTTAACATCAGGTGGGCGCCTTGATTGTCTTGTCACTTGCTGACATAAAAAACTTATTTACAGTGTAACACGGATTTAGATGAGATTTGGCAAGCATGTAGTATAATTGATAGATTCAGGCGTTACTTTGCAGCATGTAGTGTATAGCCTATACACATCAACTTTTTTTTAAAGAAACAGGCGAACTAAGTCAAAAGCAGTAACTATGTAGGTATCAGTAAATAAAGCACGAATAAATAAATTGAAAAAATAAATTGATTACCAAGCGACCTTAGACCTTAGAACCTTGTATGATGTTAATTATAAAAGTCATAAAAATCGGCCTGTGAACCATAATGAATGATGTGATGGAAGCTTCTAAATCAGTAGTTTGAAAGCTCCTGTTTTTAAAATACATGATAATATATTTATTGTTGAAATATTATAAGAAGGTAACACCATTGGTAAAACATTTAGTAACAATAAAATATATTACATTTTCAAGTTTTTTTGATATATGCCAGCACTTATAGTTCTAGCCATGGGGTTACTCGACCCCAATATTCTACGGTCCATTTAATACCGAAGTAACATTGGCCCAATGGCAATAATTGTTCCGGTGCTTGGACCAAGCGTGAAATTATGTTACGAAGCTTATATTGAAATTAAATTGATGTAATTTTAGTTATTTGATGGAAAACATTGATAATAATGTTATTGGAGCGGTTTTACTCGATATTTGACTTGCTGCCTCGAGGCAATTGCGTTCATCTGAATATTAAAATAAATATGTAAAATTAATCGTGTTTTCCATTCATTCGAAATGTGTAGTTTCTGAAGGTTTTGGTTATTATAAATATTTTCACTTGCTACAGTGCCCCACATAGTAATGCTTGCACACTATCGCTTTGTAAGAGGATATCTGACATTATGGTGGTACCAATCAAATTTAGACTCTTGCTGAGGAGTCCTACCACCAGATAGGAATACTCTTCAACAAGAGTTTAGTAATAGACTTAATAACTACGTCTCGGGGTGACAGGCTCAGTGCAGTATTATGACATTTCGTACTTTTGACAGCAAACCTAGCGCCAAATTCAACCTTGTTTTCAAGAGTAAAAAAATTTGACAACAGTAAATTAAAATTGGGATTGGATCGGAATTGTCATTGGATTCAAGAGTAAGGCACTTGGTCAGTGCTTAACACCAGCCGAGCATCCTGTCATAATTACATAAAAAAAAGAAAACGGGTAACTGGGTTGCTAGTTACAAAATAAACACAACTCTTCCCCAACACCATGTAACAAATCCGAGCTGCGGCTCAGTTTCGTTCAAAAACGTGATATATCCACGTATTACCATAATATTTGCTATGCCAATCGGCATCCACGACAACCCAGGCATTACCGGACCCGTTATGTAGATTAAGTGCTTTCTGTACGACACGAATAAAACGGGTCAAAGTTATATAGGAGTCTGCGGCTGTGCTTCCATTTTCTGATAAAACTAAGGTTAAAGTTAGACTTGAAATAGAGGTATTAGTATTAAATTGCTTTCACTAAATAGTGCTAGGAATTTGATTAAAGAGCTTCTAAGAATTTATTTTTTAAGTTAGTTTGAAATTAGATTATAATTTTAAATGATTTACATTAGGTATAAAAAATACATACGGTTGAGTCAATTCATCTGCAGTTCTTGTTAACTTTTTATTAACCGACTAACGACTAACTACGAAAAAAGGAGAAGGTTATCAATTCGACTGTATCTTTTGGTGAAAATATTCTACCGAAATAAACATATCACAACACAAAGTTTTAGTAGTTTGTCCTTACAATATAACACAAACTACAAATGTTTAAGCGTCAGAAAATACACGTGTACTTTCAAATAGTTTTGGATCAAACGTTGCGGCTTACGAAAGATGCGGTAACTAACAAACATCATAAAAATAATCGTGTCGATTCCCCTTTAGTCCTGTGTACTAAGAGTAGTCTCTACAAAGCAGGCACCGTCATATGACATTGCTATTGATTCTGCCGCCTAATAAATAACTGATGTCATCCTATAGGAGGTTTTTTATACTGTTAGAATGGTAAATCAGCATACTACTGCTCATGTGATGGGTAAAAAATAACCGCTATGATCCAATGAGACGTTTTAAATGGTAAAACAGCATACTACTGCTTATCTGATGGTATGCGGTTACCGTAGGTAGCCTATCCTTTGTCATCCTGAGACGTAAATCAAGTCTCATGTGCCAATAATTTATTCCGGTATATCCTTCGAACAGGAACACGACAAATAATGTAGTGCGTTTAATGCGAGTGGCTTACGTAATCGCTCTGAGAATTTTCTTGCGCATTTTTTTAAACTTATACAATAGGGCATGGTCGCAGTGTTACATTAGCCACAAAAACTAATAATGTAGTTTTCTGTCACATGAAAATTAAATATAATTTCAAATTACGTTTACCGCTACATTAACGACTATATTATAACGGCCGTCGATTCTTAAAAATCAAAGCTTTCATTTTTAAACCGAAACGATACTTACATTTTATTACTCCCTGTAATATGTTTGAACATACAATCGCTTCCTGAGCACACAAATAAAACAGTATTGAACCAAACATCACGGGGATATATGGTGTTTGTACGGTAAATCTTAGTTTATCGTTTGTTATCTCGGTGAAACAGGTTTGAGTTCCGTATTGGACTTTGACGGTATTACTTACTGAAGTTTAAAAAAAAATAGGTTAATTTACCTATATGATATATATTTTATTAAACTAAAGCGTTTCTAAAGATAGAAAATAGTGGAACGTCTCTGTTTTTTTATTTGAATGCAAACTTGAGTTAAATTTCTGGAATTCCTTGCTTAGTCTTCTCTAACTTACATACAAAAAACACACCCTGGACATTTCAGGTGCCTAAAAGTTACTAAAACTTATCGCGTGGAAGAACTCTTCAGCAAGATTTCGTCTTGGTGGGTTCCACCGCAGTGCCAGATATTCTGCCTCCTAACAGTAGTGTGCAAGCGTTACTGTGTTAAAGTTTGAAGGACACTGGTAGCGAGTGACATTACTGGGTGAAAAATACTTAATAACTGCGTTTTGGGGTAATGCACGCAGAACTTTATAACTCAATTTTTTGGGTGATGTGCCGTTTGCCGATTAAAACGGATGCGAACTACGCGCGGTCGACTTGCATCGCTCGTGCTTGCAGGCATTCGGTCGAGGGCGAGCGAGCGAGCGAGACGGTCGCGTGTACGTGTTTAAAAAACAATAACAATCGTTTATATTGAAGCCCCTTACCCTATCCTGTAGGATACGAGTGGAACTTCACAGGTGACAACACTGTAGTTGTATGGTCAGGCGAACTTAACCGTCTCGTCATTTCTGACATCTTTGTCGGTTTGACTGTTCGTAATATTAAGTGGGATCAAATTCGTAGGATCAAATGGATCAAATGATAGTTCCTTGTTCCCTTCGTTGAACTACCTTTAAGAATTGATATATAGTTTCTATAGTAATCAAAATGTAACCAACTACCTAATAAAAGTATACAAGACACATTAGCTTACAGAGATTTAAAAGTACGTTTATGAATAAGGCCCTACGTATCATTAAATAATATAACTATATCAAGGTAGTTCTGTTTTAATCTATCAGTTTGAGCGTAGTTCCTTGTAAAATACCGGCCTAATAAGTTACTTCAGTTACTTGATTCCAATTCTTATTGTTTGCGAAGAGTAATAACAGAGATTGAAATCATACTTTTCAATTCTGTTGTTCTGAAACAACAACGTTCACTTTGTTCCGAACCAACAAGGAAATATCGCGATAGACCCAAGCTCCTGTTGCACTTACCCGATGGTTTTACTTCGATTGATCGGGAACAGAAAGCTCACTTTATTCAATCTTCTTTATGGCTGAATACTCAAACACTATGTGAATATTTAATACATAGTTCTTTTCTTAGGAACGTTCAGAAGAAAATTAAAATAAATAAATCGATTACTATTTTAAGAAGCGACCAAAAACGGTAAATCAGAGAGTGGTTCGGGCCCAAACAGGGAACAAAAGTACTAAAAGACAAATAAATAACTATTAATAATAGTTCTAAAAATATATCAACGGTCTATACACATGTTTTCGCTTATAGCGTACTAAATTCTTGAATCAAAGTTTCAACCTGAGTTTCAACTATGTTAGCTTCTGTATTTTCTGTTAGTTGAGAATAATTAATTCGTGCATCAATTTCAAGATCCATTTGTATAAACGTGACGCAGCTGTGCACGCTCGTGTCCGTACTCACGCACGACATTCTATAAAAAGAAGAAAGAAAACATATATATATATATATTATACAAATGAAGTGGCAACCAAGCGTACGGCCCACTAGAAGGTAAGCGGTTACCGCAGCCTATGGACGCTTGCAATACCAGAGGTATCACTCGCGGGTTGCCACCTTGAGGCTAAGATCGAAAGCCTCATGTGCCAGAAATTTCAAATTTATATCGACTCGCAATAACAATAATAAAACATAAAAAGCAGGTAATGCAATTAACTAATTTAATAACATTAAGGAAACAAAAAATAACCGAATAATAAAATAAATAATGAAAATAATCAATTTATAGTTTTAAAATTATCATGTTTATTAACTGAGTTCAGTTCACCCTTGATCATGGTGCATGTAACTGCGCCGAAATATCGGGAATCAGTGAAACTCACAAATCAAGGTAAATATCCCGTTTTTAGTGAAAATTATAATAAGAAAGAAAGAAAGAAAGAAATAGTAATAATTTTAAATGTCATAAACAATAATATTAAAATTAAAATTACATTGCAAACCTAAAATAAACACATGGAAGAAAAAGAAAACCCATAACTTTGATACATTTATTACAAATTGCAACTAATAAAACATAATTTTTACAAAAAATATCGCAATTTGCAAGTTACAAAACTCATCTAAGCAAGGCTGCTTTTTTTTCCAAATTCAAGTGTAGAAATACTACATTTCTCGCCTACTTTTACAAAACTTGTCCTGTTTATCGTATAGTGATCTATCTGTATTAAACTTTCCTAAAGCTATGCTTTTACGCTACGTCGTCCCATTCCATATAATAACATGTCCTCATATCAAAAGTCCATATCCGTGATATCGGCCGTTGTCGACCACTTTAGGGGGCACCGTAATTAGGGTTGCCACGATGGCACACTTACCCCGATAATGGGGAAACTGTAGCGCTAGCAAAAATCTTAATAGGGGTATGATGATGTCGTTTATAACATTGTGAACGACTTTTAAATTGTTGATAGTTTTTGCAGTATAAGCGCGCGTGAGTTATTGTATGTAATCTTATAGCTAATGACATAAATGTTACGACCTATTAGAACTGTTTTAGGAAAAATAAAACCCTGTACAGACATAATCCTGGAATAAAATAGCACGCAATTAAATAGCGTTAAAATTAAGTAAACCTCTTTATTTTGAATTAAACTGTAGTGGTTATTAATACTTTATTGTTTTTGGTTTCAGGTATGAATATTTTGAAATATCAAACGTGAGAGACAGCCCTAAGGTAATAGTTTGCCATGCGATCACTTGCATCGAGTGGTAAAAGCGTTCGATAAACCGATGGTTTTCTCCAATACTTTTCTATTTGTCGGTTGCGTGACTCTGAAATGGTTGCTTTTATCTCTATACTTTTTAATGCAATGTTTCATAGTACTCTAATACCTACTTACAGTGATATATTATGCACTTTAACAGTCAGCTAAAAGCTTTAGTGACACTGCATTTTTTTATGGTCAGGCGAATTTACTTGAGCGTACCTATAGTAATTTACTTACAAATATACTAACCAAAATCAAACTCAGTTGACATACTTATTTGTGAATGAAAGAGTCGTTTTATAATCACAAATTATAAATGTATTTTCCTAACTTGTGTGCTACCAAGCCAAAATACATGCATTATACTGCAACACAAGTCTACGATTTTGCTACATTTTATGGTACAAAACCAGCTCTAAACCGCGGAAGGAGGGGCGAGCGTAAAAGTGTTCTGATTTGATTGATAGCCGTGTGGTGTGCTTTGTGTGGCTCGTGTGTCTCCGGTTTAATATACAATCCAGCTGGATGGGGATATTCAACACTTACCAAGTATTTATTTAATTGTTTGTTCTATTTCCGCTAAAATTGTTTGCGTTGCGTTAGGACATTAAAGAGATGTATAATTTTGTCGTATTACATTTTTAGTGTATACATTATAGTATATGCATATTATTAACTTAAAATTCAAAATATAAAAGTTAGATAATTTTATTTTTTTAGGTATTTAGTTGTATATTAAACTGAAGCAAGACGACTAGATCAAAATTGACCTCAAACTCCCAAGAAGGTTTCACAATTTTTGGCTTTAATCGATAGATTGATTCAAGAGGACAGTTTACGTGTAGCTTAAGCACCCGTGCGAAGCCGGGCGGGTCGCTAGTAATGAATAAGCACAAGTTACCCTTCATATTACAGTATTAGTCACTGCACTTAATGAAAATTTATTCGTCTACTGCGTGTCTATTGTAGTTAAAAATTAATACAATTAATATGCGTTGCTTTTGATAGATGGATCTGATTAGTCCTGAGGGTAGCGAGTCGAGTTGCGATTAAAAATTAAAATCAATTTGAATAATTACTTTGCGTTTTTCAACCTTAATCATAGACCATGACGTTTTTTATTAATATCACAAAATAAAAAATAGGTATCTTAAAACATGGAAGCTTCATTGTGTATATTTATGTATATGCATTAGTGAATTCAATAAAGCACGCTTAAAAAAATTCAATTGCACTAAAAACACACAAAGTAATCTATCCTGAAACTACTTTTTAATCGTGTTCTTTTCGCATTAGCCAGTGATCCATTATCCACAGTATCAATTTTACGCACGTTATGGTTAAAACAACACATTCAACTCAACACCAATACGGCTAAGTGCATCATTTGCCAGCGCCTGCATGGGTGACGGCGCATACGTCACTGTTCTGACTTAAGCGCCACTCTAAATTTGCTTTTAATAGAAAATGAGCTTTATCGTGCAGATTTTAAGACTCTGAATACTGTGGTTTGCGCTTTTGGTTTCTGAAAATTTAGGTATTGTTGTCTACTTTTTTAAGATTTAATATAATGGCTTGTACAACTACTGGCTAAGTTGTTCATAATAGATCAACGAAGTTAGACATAGTTCCACGTAGTCACCATTTGGATGGGTGACCGTCAGAAGCAATTACGACTGAGCGCTTCCGTGCTTCGGATGGCGCGTTAAACAGTAGGTCCTGGCCTTTTCAAAAATGTTAGGCCATGATGGAGGCCTCTGGGCGGCCTGTTAACTTAGGTACTTTTAAAAGATATTGAGCTCTCATGGTTAAACTTTTAGGTTTTATATCGCTTGCGTGCATTTTAGCGTGTCTGTTTGACGCGACATAGTGAAACTTCGGTACTTTAGTAGTGTATTTTCTATATATCACTTTAATGGCACTTACGGCAAGTGTAGTAAGGACGAATATTGTTTTGACGTAACGTGAAGTGCGAACGCCATCAATCATGTGCGTAAGGTGGTTTTCCCATAAGAAGCGCGTGACGTGACTCGACAACTGACACTGGAATATCTAGTACTTTAAATCAATAGCCATTTGTTCTATTTTCTTTATTCTTTATTGTACACAATAAAAATATACATTGAAACTAATCTAAAAGGCACGTACAAAGGCAAGCTTAACCATACATAGAGTTCTTTTGAGACGACCAATGTGGCGCGGTGGGCGAAGGTCGGCCTGCGACGCGGAGGTTGCGGACTCGATTCCCGCCTTGGGACAAATGTTTGTAGGATCTGCAAATATTTGTTCCGGGTGTTCTGGGTGTTTTCTATGTATAATAAAAAAAATATCTATCTATGTATTGTATTGTATTAAATATATATCAGTCATCTGGTACCCATAATACAGCTCTGTTTAACAGCAGCTTACCTTGGGCTAGATGATGTTGTGTGGATTGTCCAGCATTATTGTACGCTTCTTTAACAAAGTCCCAAGCGACATACAAAATTTATCAATTGTCAAATTTAAAAACTTAATTAAACAAAATCTGTCTCAAAAAGCTTACTATAAAACAACCGATTACCTAGATGATGAAAAAGCTTGGGACGAATGTGCTCCAACTCTACTTGGAATCCATAACAATAGCAAGGGTCATGCCAAAAAAGCGATAGGAACCCAGCCGGTGTTGTTGCCAGTTCTTTTACGGCATGGGCGCGTTGGAACTGGTGTAAATTTTCCTAGCTTGTAAGACGTTTCAAAGTGATCCTTGTGATTCTACTGAATAAATAATTTTTGATTTGATTTGATTTATTTATTTATTTTCCAGCAAACCTTCAAAAGATAAAGACGTTGATTTCGTAAATTTTCATTTATCGAACATTTTGCAAGGACGAGTCGCAACTCAGCACGCCTGCAAATTGTTCTATAAATAAAAATAAAACTTACAGATATCGATTCAAGGGATATTCCGTCGGTTGTCAAGTCGCGCACTTGATGCTTATAAGATAGGTGAACCGCCTAAGTGTCTCCGCTACAAATCTATTTCGGAGTTGGTAATTAATTTATAGTAGTCTAAACCAATTTAGTTTCTGTAAGTGATGTGTTTTCGGAATGATTGGTTTGCCCACAAACGTGGTTTATCTCTTTCTCTCTCACACATGCTTATTGTTTAAAACTGTACTGTTGTGGTTCTAACTACAGAGGTACTATCAGATGCATCGACAAACGTTTTTCTGAATTAGTACGATTTTGCAACCAGTGGACGTCCCGCGGCTCGTGATAGCTCGTCAGTCAGCGAGCAGGGTTTAGGTACGTTAGATAAGGCACAAAAAAATAAAAATAAAATACTTAGTACCAATTTTTTATAATAACTAGATTTTTTAACTTAATACTATTGCTGTAGCTAAAAAACCTAGTCGGTACTTACTCTCATAAAAAACTGTCATATACTGGCTTGCTCTTTGTCTTTCCTTGTCATTCTTATGTCAATGACCAAAAACAATGATACATTTAAAAGACACATTAGCAAACAGGTTTAAAATACCTTTATGAATAAGGACCTCAGACCCTAGGACCCTGAGACAAGAACTTTACCATCTATTGAAGATGATTTATACACACAGCGTCTAGTGGAATACAAATTACTCAACAATAAAGTAAGTTAGTATGAGTCAGTGGGCAACGATATAATAAGGATTCTGGTTTCTAGGTAAACCTATGCAGTTAAATGGCAATTTCTAGAAATTCCTCGCACTCCGAACATAATCGAGCAATTAAAATCGGAAAATGTAATTTTCTCTGTATTAACACGAAATAGGCAACATTTGTAGGTCAATTTTATGAAAAAGCTTTTAACTTCAATACATGCAACAGTATTTTTTACAGTCTGCTTAGTGAGTTGAAGTTAGTTGAAGCACGGCTTCGCTCGCGTAGTAGATAATTAAAAACTTAGCTACATAATTATAGTTATATTATTATTATTATTATATTAACACAGCGCTCTCTAGTCCCGAATTAAACAATGCTTGTACTATTTGAAATAAGTAACTGCGCTGTCTAAAAATGACTGCAAATATTTATTTATTTATTATATTAGTAGGAGTGACAAACAATGACTAAATGAGAAGTTCATGTTGGAAGTCAACTCAGTGAAATATGCTTTGATGAAAAACGCAAATATTTAAGCAAATATATCAAGTGAAGTGCCAGCATTACATCTAAGTACACTATATTTGTATTTATCATCATTATCATCATCATCCACAGCCCGATTTCACCCACTGTTGGGTATAGGCCTCCCTTTGTATGTGCCACATCTCTCGGTCCTGTGCTATATATATTTATTTTGTGCTTTGTATTTATAAATTCTAGTAAATATTTTATAAGTCTATCTGACACACGCTTGATACGAGTTTAATATCGATACACGTTCCATTTATCGTTAGTACGGTTACCGTTAGCAGTTACAAAAAATGCGTTGTTTGATGGCAAGAAACGTAATATGTTGATGTACGATGAGAGCCAATAAGATTTCTTAGAATAGTGAGGACTCAGAATCATATTTATCAGCCGATAGACGTCGACTCCTAGACATAAATTCTCCCATAAAGTGCCAGATCAACCGATTGCTGGACGAATAAAGACTTTTTAATGGCGTAGGCCGAAACCACGAGACGAGTATGGCATAAATCATCTTGAGCCTTCACTATCCGATGCCTGCGACCTTCATCGAAGAAGCCGTCTTGCTTCGATTTCTAGTTCGTACTTGGGACTAAAAATAAACATTCCTAATATATCATTGAAAAAGTATCATTCGCCATATTGTCTCGACAAATTAATTACAAGATGCACGACTTCACTCGACGACTAGTTCCATTTAGATTTAGATTTATTTATTCAGAAGTGATAGAAGTTTACAGTATTACCTTACTATCTTAAATGAAAACTTTAAAATAATTTTAACATTCTGAATAGAAGAGGAGATTTTTTTTTTTGTCATTAGCATAATATAATTTCAGTCATGTTCACACAGCTCAGCCGTATGAACATGGAATGAAATAAATATGAAGCATTTACTAGAATGAACATGACATTAGTTTGAGTAACCCGTCTGATATCACCTTTAGCACCAGAAATAAGTATGGTGGTAGTACTTCTCCAGAGGAGCTCCATCACAAGAACTCTACTATTAAAAACAAAGATTATACCAAAGGCTTTGTCCCCGACTCGCAAAATATTTAATTTTCTACTTGTATGCAATTTATCATCTGTATGCAGTGCACTGAACAAAAAGGTCTTATAAAAACAGTTCAGCTTCTGTTGTGTTGTGGCTGAAACCGACGTGCTGTGGCAAAAGGACCGAGTTTCAAACTCTTTATTACGTTGGCGAAATTAAATCGCTGTGTTTAATAAACAAATTGCTGGTTTTGAGGGAGGATGAAACATTTGGATTCAAAGTACAAAAATATTTTGTAAAGTTGCTACTAAATTAATCATCATCATCATCATTGCAGCCAATGGATGTCCGCTGCTGGACATAGCCCCCAAAGAGCGCCATGACGACCGATCTTAAACTATCACCACCTTCATGCGACTGCTTTAATGTAAATAGAGCCTACATAGTTGAGCTTTTTGGATTTGAGACCGGCTAGGTTTGAGGGGTATCGGGGCTCGCCGCGTTTTCAAAATAGTTACTGGTTCATTTCTGATTCAATGTTGTAGCATTGCTATTCAACGTAGTAAAGCCAGAAGGTAGAAAATTCTTCCATCATTCATGAATTGATATATATTATAAACCAGTTGTGCTATTTTGACTATCTTCAAATAATGTATTTACCGATGTAAATGTAAAGTTTTATTCAACGTATACTACATTAAATTAACTTTTTTTTTTAATTAAAATTACAATAGTTTAATGTGATGTCTGGTTTGGGGTTTTTTACATTTTATTTATATAAAAAAGGCATCTATGTGCTTCCACTCTTTCTCTGCAGATTTTCACATAATAATAAGCATGTGATTATTTAAAAAAAAACATTATACATTTTTTATATTTTTTGTTATACTGAGTGTTAATTTTGCATTGAAGGATTTTCCATAATAACCTCTTTAATATACGGTTTGCGAGATACTTAAACTTGTTTATCCCATGTCTCGCAACGATGTTAGAGACGGAAATAATTTTGGTAGCTCGAATGTTTTACTGGAGGCGGTATACGCAATGAGTTTCGCTTTTGTTTCTTGTCTTATGAAAATTTTACTTATTTTATTCACCGAGCGGTGAGTCCGCCGAGACTTTTGTGATATAAATAAAAGCGTTTTCAAAACTCCCTAAGTTTGAGGTTTTGTTTCATTTACCTTTTAAATATGTACTTAAGAGTGGCCTTCTTCATTCCATTCGGACTTAAGACGGGTTTGAGTCTTCGGGGCCTTCTTATTCTCAAGAATATATTTTTACTTATTCGACGATAGTTTTACATCGGATATTTGGAAAATGACTTTTTCTATTAAGTACTAAGGGCCTTTTCATAAACGTACTTTAAACATAAGAATGATAAGGAAAGAAAATACTTAACAAGCCGCTGAAATGACAGTTTCCTTTTATAAATAATGGCGAAGGCTATAACTATAATGTTATTGGGTATAAACGACCACCAAGGTTTCTGAAACAACATCTATGTAACCCCGATTTTGCTTAAGTAACCTTGGATTAAAACACTAAACCCGCCGGAGTAAGGATTAATAAAATGTTTTTAAATACAGAAAAAACTAGATCGCCAGTTTATTTACAAGTGTCTATATTTATTGAACGCATGTTTATTCGAAAGCTTTCATCGTGAAGATAAGCTTGTTGAAAAACATTGAATTTGAAAGCTTTCGATCATGTTCAAAGATCGACTTGATAAAACAGCTTTTATTTTTAAAACATTGAAATCAAGGAACATGTTTATCTAAGAATTAACGTAACAAGAGAAACGTAACGTTAACGAGGCAAATTGACTTTAAAATCCATCTACGAGAACATTAAGCTTGAAAGTATCGTATTGCGGAAAAATAAAATTAAACAATAGCGGAGCCGTGCGAACAGCGTTAAGGCAAGTGGTTCTTAATTTTCAATTTCGCTGAGATCCCTTCAACATGATATTACGTAGCTTTTATTAAATTCTCCTTGCATGCGAGTCCCTACTTATTTTTCACGACAAAATTGAAAACACCTCTGCAGAAGGTAATACGTTCGCACAATATAAGAATGGGTTTATAGGGTTTTCGATCGGTCGCGGCCAGTCGGCTTGTGCCAGGTTGCTACCTAGGAAGCTCGTAAATTCTTTACGGCAAATAAAAAGAAGCCCGTTCAAAGCTCTTGGTAGCATAAATCATTCAATCACCGTGAACAAGTATCCATCCCAGGCTAATTAAAAATATTTCCTGCATTTCTGCTTCCCTAAAACCCTTTCCTTTATCTGTTTTCACATTGGTTGTGTTTCTGCCAGACTTGTTAATCTGTTAAGTCCTCCCCAATTTGCCGGATCTTGTCTGTTTCTGGGCGTCCTTTGTGTTGTTTACTTTTCTGTTCAGCCGACGACGGGACGTTGCGAACTGCGATGCGGACATCCCTTTGACCTTGGGTTTGAAAACTGAAACATGAAAATTCTAAAAATTATTGTAACATTAAAGGTAAATAAATGACTAACCACATAATTTATCGTAAGAACGAGTAAAGTTTACTTTGTAATTGTTTTAAATGTAATGGGGCGTCCATTATTTAGTTCAATAGTTTTGTTAGTAGTTCCAAGTTCATCGCTAATTGCTTCGGTCACCGCACGATACGCGACCTTTCCAAAGAATAGATTCGAATTAGATTTCAAACTTGAAACCAACTTGTGTGAATTTATATGAGCGCTTCAGAAACAATGTTTGTTTCGTAAAATTCAACTGGCTCACCAAAATATATATTTGATGGATTCACAGATTTCTCATTCGGTAGACATAAGACTGTCACCGTAACTCCTGAATTATAGATTCGAAGTATTTCGAAGACAAAAAGTTTGATTTACAGATGCTTCCAGATTTATGCCCTCTGCGCCTCCTGAATTGAATATTATAACGAGGTTTTCACAAAATGTACAATGCGAATAATACTTCGCTGTTTCTATAAAATTTTAAACGATGCCGACATCTCAAAGGGCCTTGGAAGGAAAGGATTCTTTGGAAGTAATATTTTAAAGTATTCGAAAGTCTGCAATGGTTGACATTAAAATAAATGCCATCGTTTTAGTAAATTCTATATTTTGTTGATAAAATATACATTATTCAATTCAAACAGGCCTTTATGCCAGGAGTAACGATCAACAAACCATTGTTTACATCGTGGGTGATGAAAGTCGGGGCATAAGATAAATATTAGCAAGCCTAGCATTGTAAATACAAAGATGCTTTCAGGCAACGTTGACCTGCGAGTTCAGATGTCGCGGTCAAGCATTGTTCGCGGCGGGGACCACTTGTAAATAATGGATAGTGATAGAAATATAGTCGAAATATTTATCTACTTTACCTACACTTATATACCTCATACGTTCTATTATAATACTTATCGTTATATTATAATACTCTGACTATATCGTATGAATAAGACTATCAACCATGGAACGTCCGCGTGAGGAATAGAAGACCTATTATCAACATATATATAAGTGGAAACTTTTAATTGGCCCTCAGCGTACACTTGTTTTAGTATTTGTTAATTGTACCTAGCTGTAAGTTTTCCTAAAACTGTAAAATAAATAAAATAAATAAAATAAGTGCATAAAAGATTTGTATTTGTATTTCTGGAATACAACATAAATCATAAAAAAGGGACAACACATACACAACTTTAAAAAGGCGGACGCTTTTTTAAAGTTGTGTTTTGTGTTCTGCAGAATTGTCTGTATTCTTGGTCAAAAATCCTTTTACAATGTCTTGGAAGTCCATGATTGAAAAATATTTATTTAAATTAGACTATTTTTCACCTCATTTTCCAAGCAGACATTAGAAGGATCGTATGAGAAAGTGCTATGTACGAGTATATAGTACGCATATGAGCTTCTTAATCGTTGCTGTATTGGATCATTATTTTAATGAATATTTCTACGGTGCCACCAATCCCAGTCTGGATTTATCCTAGCTATATCGCATTTATACTAGACTAGCTTCTGCTCGCGGCTTAACTTGCATAGTATCTAGATAAAAGTAACCATTATTCTAAGTTACATAGGTTAGTTAGACAGCATGATTACAACAAAAAATGTTTTTTCATTTGGATTAATAAATAAATAAATAAATACATTTTTCAACTAAAAAAAATATGTGCGCAATATCAGTGCTCTCAAAAAGAAAACATTGTAAGGAAACCGGCATGTCCAAGAACTAAAAATTCGAAAGTACTACAGAACTAAAGATTCCGCGTAGTTAATTATATGAGTGTTATGACCCAAATACTATCGCTTGACAGTAGCCAGTGTCCCAGCAGTGGAAACCTAGACTGTTATGATGATGAGATGATGAGAGGATTACTCTTTGGTTCACTAATTGTCTCGACATTTCGTCAGTCAACATGCTCTTAACTATAATGATATAACGAACTCCTTGTTAGGAAAACATACATAGACATATAGTATTAGTAAGTAAGTACGTGATCTGGTTTTAGTTAATCTTAATGATAGCTCTGGCGCCTCATACGTCATTTTGGTAAACATACTGTGGCGCTTGTATGACTATTTTTGTGAATTGTGAATGAACTTACTAATTTAGTTGTAAAATTTTATTAATTCGAGGCCCGATAGAACAATAAAATAAAAATTGTAAGTATCTACTTATTTGTCATCATCATCATCATCATCCACAGCCTGATTTCACCCACTGCTGGGTATAGGTCATCCTTTGTATGTGCCACACCTCTCGATTACCGCTAGAATTATTATTTGTTAATAATACATTTATTTTTTCTTATATGAATACTATAGAAATTCCAAAGTAATCAAAAAGTAAACGAAGTAGGAATAAATACTGGTTACCCTTCTTCGTTTACATTCTTCTTTCTTTTATATTTATATTGGCGTCTAGTTACAAAAATGTTGCATAGTTCATCGTATTTTCCGACTCCAGCCAATAAATCTCACTGATATAATAACCAATACTCGTATTTGCATAAGTGATAGCCTTATCTAAGGTTATTGAATCCTTATCGGGGTCCATGACCTCTGTATTTGCTAGGGCTTGATATGTTACTTATTTGAGGTTAGGTAAATATTTGACTGATATCGAAAGAAAATAATGTTGACTTTTAAAAATAATTTACTCGTTTAGAGAATGTGCATTTTATTTTATGAAAAATCAATTATATTGAGTGGAACAAAAACTGAAGTAAGTACATACAAATAGCATGTTTGCGTATCTTATTGCAAGTTTTTAAGAATATACATAAATTTTATTAAAGTTTGCAAGAATATACATTTATCAGCTTTATATATAATTATCAAAAGATACGCGCTTTATCAAAATATCACAATCTATTTAAGCTAAGCCATCCAAATCTTAATTTGAATTCAAGCAACATCGGCCCATTAGCTCAGTTGGTTAGAGCGTCGTGCTAATAACGCGAAGGTCGCGGGTTCGATCCCCTCATGGGCCACTAGTTTTTGTATATTTTTGTGTATTTTATTATTATTATACATTGTAACTAAGTACACAGTCTTCATTGTATCACTGAGTGCTGTTTTTATGAGATGAGCCTTAGTTTTGCTACATTCAATTTGTAGCAATATTTCTTCGCAAAGAATACCACTGAGACTTGAGAGCACTGGTGGTCTAGTGGTAGTGACCCCGCCTTCCGATCCTAAGGTCGTGGGTTCAAATCCGGTCGTGCACCAATGGATTTTTCGCTACGAAAAATGTATGTGCGCAATGCCAGTGCTCTCATACGGTGAAGGAAAACATCGTGAGGAAACCGGCATGTCCAAGAACTAAAAAAAATAAATTCGAAAAACATGTGCCATCCACCAATCCGCATTGGGTCCGCGTGGTGGATTAAGACCCAATCACTCTCGCTGGAGAGTAGGCCAGTGTCCCAGCAGTGGGAACATTAGAAGGCTGTCATGATGGTGATGATGAAAGAATACCAAAAGTCTCTTAGATCGAGGTCAGGTACAGAGTAACAACAAAATTCGTATGTAGAGCACGATATTTGTAGATTGCGCTAGGCGCGAGTTATTTAGAGCGTTTATTTCTACCGTGTAAATTTTTATACATATAACCACTTTAAAGGTAAAGTATTTAAGTAAGTTAGTTGGTAGGAGTGACCAACTCTGGTGACGGAGTTAGTAAATTTAAGATAAATTCGTTAATGTATTTTCTTTATACAAGAAAATATTAATTTTGTATGTGGAACATATTCCTTGAATATTATGCACTAATAATATAGTAGTAATATAAATAGGTAAGCATACTTAACCAAAAATAAAACGACCACAGGCATTTAGGACTTTACCTTCTGTGCTAGTATAAAACTGTGTGCCAGCAAGGTAGCGCTTCACACCCCATTGTATTTTGTCCTTGGTCATTCTTTAGTATAAGTAGGTATATGAATAAATGACTGATATTATATATTATGATTAAGCGGCAACAGCAGACAAATTTTAGGCTTAAGTAGAAAACAGCGCAAATTATTGCACTCAGCAAGAATTTTTGGTTTAAATTTAGGTAATAATACTTACACTACAAAATAGTCTATTTTTTTTTTTATACAACTGAAGTGGCAACCAAGCGTACGGCCCACAAGATCGTAAGCGGTTACCGCAGCCTATGGACGCTTGCAATACAAGAGGTATCACTCGCGGGTTGCCACCTTGAGGCTAAGATCGAAAGCCTCATGTGCCAGTAATTTCACCGGAAACCATACCCTTCACACCGGAACACAGCAATGCGAGCATTACTGCTTGGCGGCAGAAATAGGTATGGTGGTAGTCCTTCCCCGGACGAGCTCTATCACAGAGAACTCTACTACTCTTAAACTAAATATACTAAATATAGTAGTAGTAGTTGGTTTAGTCTAGTATACTTGTCTACTGTCTAGTCTACTCTTCCGTAGTTGGGGTTTGTTAGAAGCTCATACTTCAAACGTATTTTCTCAGTACAGCCCATTTAGTGAATCTCTTTTGTCGCAAACAATTTAGCAAAGCGCTATAAGGAAAAGCCTTATTCACAAATTAGGTGC
The DNA here is from genome assembly GCA_951394395.1 of Colostygia pectinataria. NCBI lineage: Eukaryota > Metazoa > Arthropoda > Insecta > Lepidoptera > Geometridae > Colostygia > Colostygia pectinataria. Next base: position 4,157,861 of record OX596368.1, on the reverse strand, counting down.
TCAGACACAATAAATACAATGTAAAATGGTCCTTTCAATATCACCGGATTTTCTTTTAGAATGTTCGAGAGGGTGTTCCGGTGATTGTAACTTTTAAAAGGAATGTTGGATTGTCACGTTTCTTTTAAAGAAATTCATGCCTACTCAAGGTCACGAACCTATTTCCACAAAGGACTTTTAATTAGGGGTCGTCTAAAGAAAATTTATATAAATAAATAAATAAACGCTTTGATCCCACTAGGATTCCTTTTTTTTTTTTTTTCTTATACAACTGAAGTGGCAACCAAGCGTACGGCCCACAAGATGGTAAGCGGTTACCGTAGCCTATGGACGCTTGCAATACCAGAAGTATCACTCACGGGTTGCCACCTTGAGGCTAAGATCGAAAGCCTCATGTGCCAGTAATTTCACCTTGTGTAGTGTCCTTGTGTAGTGCGAGGATATTAGAAACCACTAGTGTGTTGGAAACTGCTGGTGTGATACCAGCTGTTTCTTTAACACACGCAGTTAATATTTGCAGATGCAGAACTAAATATTTTTTTTATACAACTGAAGTGGCAACCAAGCGTACGGCCCACAAGATGGTAAGCGGTTACCGCAGCCTATGGACGCTTGCAATACCAGAGGTATCACTCGCGGGTTGCCACCTTGATGCTAAGATCGAAAGCCTCATGTGCCAGTAATTTCACCGGAAACCATACACTTCATACCGGAACACAGCAATGCGAGCATTACTGCTTGACGGCAGAAATAGGTATGGTGGTAGTCCTTACCCGGACGAGCTCTATCACAAAAAACTCTACTACTCTTAATCGATTTTGAATTAATTGTTGGGGCAATCTTGGTGGAAATATCTTCTCACTATCGTTTAAATAACGTTTTTAGGTCTGAGCTCAGCGTCATGTCATACAAATCCTTGGCATGAAATTATATTACCATTGTTGTCGAGATATATTTAAACGAGTAGGTAACTGTTTAAATGTGCATTGAGTTTACTCTCTCGGTCGCACACATATACATATATATAATATATATGTACCTTTGTAGAGTTTTTAGCAAGCGTTAAAGAGAATGGTTATTGCCTAAGGAGTTTCAAATGTTCAGTTGAACGTCGAAATGACAGCAATCCTGGGACCTCGTAAAATTGTTGCAGACTTCAGTCCCATTTGACATAGATAAAGACCAAAGTGGTGATAGGAACTTTTGGAGTTAAATAAACATACAGCTCTTTATACAACAGCACTATATTTGAGCTTAAATGCGTAGGGAGATTCAGAATTATTTATTTGTAGCACATAACACATGTACATAAAAGGAGGGGTATTAAACATAAATGAAAACGTTGACGACTGCAAAAGTTTAAACCGAGTTAAACAAGATCTCATTGAATTTAGTTTATGTTCATCTTTTGTGACTTATTTAGGATTTATAATTAAAATTAAAGAGGTTAATAGTCGTTTAATATGAAAATAATTATATTTTGATCATTCTAGCTTTATACCATAAGAATATACAGGATGGTCCAAACATAGACGTCAATCATAACTCAAAAAAATACGAAAAATCGGGCAACATACATGGGGTATTTTCGGAAACCCCTGAATCTGGGGAATCTAAATTTTTCTTATTGACGTCTATGTTTGGACCACCCTGTATTAACATGTTATATTGAATGACACATTTGAAAAGATCGATGCGGCCATCATTTGGCGTTCACCGATTAGTAGAAAAATATACTAATTTCAATTCCAAATTTCAAAAACAACTCCATCAGTCCAATCCTATAAGGATGTCACTCAAAAACACAACTTCTGAGGATCGACTGTCTCGTTTGCATAATTCCAATTAATAATAACGGTTATGAGTCGAACTTTGAAGGGATCTGTTGGATCAATGTTGTTCTTGTGAATCTGCTATCGGACAAATTGAAATTTGGTGGATTAGGGTGCCACAGATCCTGTGATCTTCGACTTTATAAAGCCACTAGTGGAACCCCCCGCGGTTTTGTCCACGCCCATTTTTTTTTTAAGCAGACATCATTTTGCTGCATTATCTAAAGTTGAATTTCGAGAATTTACTTTTATTGTACTACACATTAATAGGAACGCACTCAAAAACTTGAGGACAGGGCGTCGAGAGAATCTAGTTACATTTTGTTTAGTTCTTGTATAATTCATTAGTTCATATTCGGTAAATTTTTTTAGTAATTTTTTTTTTGGAATTCCTATTCCAAAAAAAAATTTACTCCAAGGATCATCTGGGGCTTAACTAAACTCAACTTAAGATTGAATTGATCAAAAAAACTAAGGTACTTATTTCAATGAATTTAACATCTAAAATAAAACGCCAAAAAAATTTCGTCTAAAATTTTTTTTATCATCTTCATATCAGCCAATACTCGTCCAATGCTGGGCATGTATTTGTATGAAAACAGTCCCAAATTAGGACTGAAGTAAAAGCTCATTTGCGTAGGGTTTGGTCGCTAAGTTGACAATTCACAACAAACTTCATTGGAAATTCACAGACGAATGCTAATAACCAGGTGAAAATTAAACTGCTAAGTAAATCAAGTTGATCCAAATTTGGATAAGCTAACAATACGTTAGTTGTCTTGATTTGAGGCCCATTTTTTGTCCTCAAAAAACGAAAAATCGAAGCTTCGTGTATCAATAATATGATGCTTTGTTTCGGATTCAAAAGCAGTCTGTATTTTTATCTCTCTGAATTATTCAAGCCGAATATACAAGGCAATTTGATACCGAAACAGTACCCATAGCACCAATTATATTAGTTATTTTTGTTTTTAGAGTGTTAACCATTACACTAAGGGAATACTAAAGATTATTAATAATAATAATAATAAATAAATAATGCTGGACAATCCACAGCATCATCTAGCCCCAAGGTAAGCTGCTGTTAAACAGAGCTGTGTTATGGATACTAGATGACTGATATATACTTAATACAATACAATACATAGATATTTTTATATTATATATTTTTATACAACTGAAGTGGCAACCAAGCGTACGGCCCACAAGATGGTAAGCGGTTACCGCAGCCTATGGACACTTGCAATACCAGAGGTATCAGTCGCGGGTTGCCACCTTGAGGCTAAGATCGAAAGCCTCATGTGCCAGTAATTACACCGGAAACCATACCCTTCACACCGGAACACAGCAATGCGAGCATTACTGCTTGGCGGCAGAAATGTAGTGGTAGTCCTTCCCCGGACGAGCTCTATCACAGAGAACTCTACTACTCTATATAGAAAATACCCAGAACAAATATTTGTAGATCGTACAAACATTTGACCCGTGGCGGGAATCGAACCCGCAACCTCCGCGACGCAGGCAAACCTGCGCCCGCTGCGCCACATCTGTCGTCGGTGTCTCTGGCTACTCTGTTGTAAGTTCACTCCTATTGAAATTTGAGTAAAATTAAATGGTCAATTTTACTATCCTACTAATGTTAACTTGTGAAAATATTCACTTGAAAATCTCCGTTTCTCCGTTAGCACTAATAACCACTAGCTTGACGACCGATGTGGCGCAGCGGGCGCAGGTCCGCCTGCGACGCAGAGGTTGCGGGTTCGATTCCCGCCTCGGGACAAATGTTTGTACGACCTACAAATATTTGTTCCGGGTGTTCTGGGTATTTCTATATATAATAAAAAAAAAATATCTATCTATGTATTGTAATTGTATTAAATATATATCAGTCATCTAGTTACCCATAACACAGCTCTGTTTAACAGCAGCTTACCTGGGGCTAGATGATGCTGTGTGGATTGTCCAGCATTATTTATTTATTTATTTATTAATTTAGCTATAGTTGATTTGATAACCTCAGAAATTGCTGCTAAAGGTTTCGAATCCCGAAAAGAGCCAGGTGGTTTTGCCATTATGCTTAAAAACCTGACCGAAACGACAGGTGTTCAAACTTTATCCAAATCACTTTCGAACTGTTCAATTTTCATTTGTATTTTAAGGGAATAAGGTTGATGTTTGTGTGTAAAGTAGGACGGAATCTTTGTAATTTGATAGGCCATCGATGAGCAGATGGTAGGAAAATACTTTTAGACATGCGGTGTTTTTTTTTTAATATTTAGAAGACTGAAAGTAGTTATACTGTTCTCATTCATCTACTAAAAAATATAAAGCCTTATTTTAACCAGTCTTTTCAAGTGTGAGTCATAAAGCCTCCTTCATGGCTAATTATTTTGGCTAGGCTGAAACTGCCAGCTTACCGTGCCCTCCTAAACCAAGAAGTATTCAGATGAAATAATAAGTACTCTACCACCACACCTATTTTGCACCGATGCTCGCAGTGTAGTCTGATTCCTCTTCCTGTTTTTCAAAGTGGCTTACACTGATGTATACTTGTTTAAATAATATAGAATCTGTATGCCGTCTGTTTGCCCCATTAGTAATGAATGACCTCGTCAGTCCTTAATTTGTCTCGTCCTGGTGCTACTTTCACAAACACGTCTGTCATGATGTACCGTCTGCCTGCCTGCCATGCTACCATTTTGCCTCCACTTGGAATCCATGCTGTCACTATTTTGCTCCACTTTTCTAATCCTTTCGTGAGGTAATTAGCTCCATTTGCAATATAAATATTTATAAATCTCATAGAAAATCTAGGTCGGAGCGTGACTTAACATATAAACATCTTTTTCGTTAATAGGAAGGAAAGTTCTCGGAATAAAGTTTATGACTTAACATTTTCGAATCCCAATTTCGAGTTATGCCCATAGCAAACATCTGCGTACTAAATGATACCTCGTTTTATTACGTTCAATTCTGTACTAAATTAGACTTCTTATGACACTGGACTAAGGTTGAATTCTCGGTGTTTTTTTCTTTGAAAATAAGGTGAAAATTGAAGTCCAGTAACTCGTCATAAACATCTGGCCTTGGTTTATGGCCATTGGCCATACATCAAAATCCCGCACAAAAAAATATGCTGCATTGTTAGGTCTGCCGGGCCTTATTCATAAAAATTTTTTTTTTATACCACTGAAATGGCAACCAAGCGTACGGCATACAAGATAGTAAGCGGTTACCATCTTGCGGTTACTACCTTTGCCTAAGGCCGCTTGCAATACCAGAGGTATCACTCGCGGGTTGCCACCTTGAAGCTAAGATCGAAAGCCTCGTGTGCCAGTAATTTCACCGGAAACCATACCCTTCACACCGGAACACAGCAATGCGAGCATTACTGCTTTGCGGCAGAAATAGGTATGGTGGTAGTCCTCCCTGGACGAGCTCTATCACAGAGAACTCTACTACTCTTAATAATATGTGATAGATCGACATTTTAAAAAAATGAGATAATAAAGCTAATTAAAATCTATAAAAACGTAACTCACTCGTACCTAATTCTTATTTTATAATAGTGAGCTTAAAACGGCCACTCGCCACCTGCCTTCGCCACATTATGCTGATTTCGTTTCAAAGCATCAGCAAAAGTGACAAAGACAAGCAACAAAAAGTCGCCCAACATTTTAAAATTAACATGAAAATTGCAAGTAAAGACAATACTTAGCGAGTCACTAAATTTACTCTTTTTATGAATAAGGACATAAGTTATCAGAAATGTTATTATTTCTGATAACTTATGCTCTTATTCATGGGCGCTGCAAGCTTCTTGCTTTGTGTTGAAGTAGGTATACTCACGTGCTGTTATGTGAAATAAACTATGAATAAATGATACTGTTGTGGGTATGCATCAAGTATATGCACCAGTTTTGGTTAAGTCTAAACCTCTTCGACACTATCCAGTTTCATCATCATCATTTATCCACCTACTGCTGGATTTAAGCCGCTTACAGTTGTGTTTTTTAGGTAATCCAACTTAAGCATCCATACATTTAGTCACTCTCGCTTTCGCAGGCCAGAGTTGCAGAGTAACATGAAAATATTGTCATGCATGATACTCCTCCTAAAAAAAAAATACTTTACGAACTACTTAAACTTCTAGTTTCTTGAAAAAAGTTAGCATAAAACCTTTTCTCCTGTGAATTATTTGCCAAAAGCTTTCCGTCATTTCGCTGTACAGTCGCTCGGCTGCCCCAGTTTGAAGGTTGCATAAAAGTAGCTTCTATAAAAGCACAGTAAAGCAAGGTGCAAACCTTAGCCGGATTTGCTTGCACACAACCACAACAGATTTTGAGCAGATGTTTCTTTAGAATTGTTCAATCGCCCGTGGAGTTCTGAAAAAAAAGGATAGTAGCCTTTCGTGTTTGGACGACAAAAAAGGTTTTTATTAAAGAGACTCCTAAATACTCATCATAGGAGGTCGTGTTCAATTGCCATCTCTTTTCGTTTCATCTATAGCTCTCGTGACGTAGCTGGCTAAGTTGTTCTTAACAGATCAACGAAGATAAGGACTTTTCCGCGTAGTCACCATTTTGGTGGGTAACCGATAGTGGCGATTCAACTGAGCGCTCCCGTGCTTCGGAAGGCACCAGTCTTCCCGGCCTTTTTAAAGTTGTTAGGCCACAACAGAGGCCTTCGGACGGCCTAAAAACTTTGTCACCAGAGTTGGCCACTGACTCATACGAACTTACTAATTTATCTATAGCTCTGTCTCATTAAGAGTGATAATAATGCAATTCCATATTCAAATTATCTCGAGCAACGAGCCGAAATTATCTCCGAGCCACGGTAATGAGCTGTAATGGTAATTCGCTGAATTTCAAGTGACAGATCAGCTTTATTGATTTACGTTGGCACTCAGCCTCTGCGTAATCGGTACCTATTGTGTAAACTTTACACAATAAGTATGCAAAGCATAATAATAATATTTGTATGGTTTAATGGACGAGCGCTCAGATTTCTGAGCCTAGCTTGATAGCAGCTTACTCAAAAATCCCACGACTTTGTGCAACGTCTCTGTGGAATGCTGTAGGTGTACTAAAAACTACATAAACCCTAAGGACTTCCAATGAACCCGTCGGCTAATACTCCATTCTTTGTTGCAGGTAACTGTGCGTCATCTGTTGATGCATCAGCGAGGAATGCGGCCGGTTCGACTGAAATAGACGATTTTATAAAACTTTAATGGTCACCGAGATGAATCATTTGAGATAAAAAGAAACCTAGTTTATATGGATCATTAAAAAGTTTCATCGCGAACGACCAGACAGGGCCCTGATTCGGCGCGTGGCGGGCGAAGGTCCGCCTGCGGCGCAGAAGGCTGCGGGTTCGATTCCCACCCCGCCTTGGGGCAAATTTTTGTACTTACGATCTGCAAATATTTGTTCCGAGTGTTCTGGGTATATTCTACTTAATTCCGCGTTCCGTTTGTGTCTGGCTCGCGTGACGTCTGCGTGAGATTCGCTGCATGTCAATTTGCTTCATAGAATTAGTGGAATCGGAGCCCGGCTGGTTTCGTACTTACTTATCTAACCCTGTACGGTTATGGTTGCTAAAATAACAACTGCAATTTATAGATATTTGCTCCAGTTAGCTTCCCGTTCCGTTCCGTTTATCCACAATGTAATAATTTCCTAAAACAATACCTTTAGAAAGCATTTTAACAATCCCCTTGAACATTAATATCCCCAGAGTATGCATTGCAGTCATTATTATGTTTCCGTTTATTTTAAAAATCCACTGAGCAAGTATCCTTTCTACTTAACAATGTTAATGTGTCCTTATCACTCGTATTTCCTTTTTCCGTTCAGTTATTTCATTCCTCTCGTGCATTCTAACTTTCACAATTTCCGCGCGACACAATGTTTCAAATTATTTGTTATGAAGTGTTTTCAATAAACCCAAGAATATCTTTTGTTTACTGTTTTCATTAAACATTTCTCATTATAATCAGAATGTTCCGAATTTTTGGATTGGTTCTGAACTTGTTTAAGATTAACTAAGCTGGTTCTGCAGGGCCGAACCGTGAGCCTGTTTTTTCTTTGTTATTTGTTACTTTTTTGTTATATAAATATTTTTTTTATACAACTGAAATGGCAACCAAGCGTACGGCCCACAAGATGGTAAGCGATTACCTTGGACGCTTGCAATACCAGAGGTTTCACTTGCGGGTTGCCACCTTGAGGCTAAGATCGAAAGCCTCATGTGCCAGTGATTTCACCGGAAACCATACCCTTCACACCGGAACACAGCAATGCGAGCATTACTGCTTGGCGGCAGAAATAGGCATGGTGGTAGTCCTTCCGTCGATATTTTACAAAAATGCACGTAGAAAATTTCGTTCTTGGTAATTTTATATGAAACAGGCGAAGATATCATATATATTTCCGCAAAAAATGCATAACTTTACCTAACGGGAAACTATCCTTAGCAGGAAATATAACTAGGGTCGTTCGTCAACTTGCACCATTATTCCGGTACATTGACTGGAAAGAATTGTATTGGCTGGAATTAACGTGAAAATATCGGACGAAATGGCGTTAGTTAACGAAACGCAAAAAAATAAATAGTTTCCGTTCATTAGCACGGACCACTTTTTAGATTATAGTGTACAATGAGGATTAGTTGGTGGAAAATTAGCTTGTAATAATCCTCTTTAGGTAAGTAAATAAATTTGTATTTGTACTACGAAACTACCATGCATTTTGCAGTTGCATACAGTCTTGACAACGCGTCTATTGTTTGAATTCCACGTCTAACACCTAATCTATTCGCAAGTGAGCAGCTCTGAACAATATTGAGTAGATTTGCTAGTCGCTACCCAACATAAACCATCTGCCAGTTACAGCTTTTTAAGATTGTCGCAAACTAATCACCCCGGTGACACTCGTCATCGCATCAGCTCATCGTTTCCTGTTTTTCCAGAGCAAGACTGTCTGTACATCGCCTATTTTGCCGGTTCGCTTATTTAAGAAGAACAGAGTGATGTGACTCGACAAAGGAATGTCGAGGTATTCCCTCGAACTGCACAGTTTTCTTGTGCACACTTTTCTACTTTAAATTGATAGCCGTTTCAATTTTATTTATCGAACGCTGTGAAAGCGTATAGACGTCTTCTGACGCTTGCCAGTGTAAAGTGTTCGATAAATAAAAATATATTAAGTACTTAACAGTTGTTTTAGAATAAATATTTCATTGTCGGTTGTCGAGTCACGTATTTGGTGCTTGCTAGATGGGCGAACCGCCTTAAAATGTGTTTACTCTATCCGGCTTGACAGCCGTTTCTTTAAACTACACCACCCACGACAGTAAAGTCTCTCTCTTAAGGACTTGATGCTATATCAAGAGTTCCATAAAGGCTGCTAGGTGCCTCTATGGAACGAAATACAAAAAGCGCTATTTTGTTCCATAGACCTCCATACATTTTTGTCTCACAGCGCTCGGTCCTCGCGCCCGGGTGTTTATTGCGTGCGTTGTAGTACGAAGTCTCAAATAAATAATTAAACCGCTTGAGTCGAGGTGACGTTGAGCTGTTGCCGCGGAGCTTACCTTGCTTCACGTCTTATACGTCTCGATCGACTATCACTTACACAAAGGAAGCTTACGATACCATTGCTCAATTTGATCTTCAAACGACATCGCAAAAGGATGAAGTTATCAATTCGAAATCGACACCTAAATACAATCTAAAATTATTTTGATGGTAAATAAATAATAAATATCTTTACCTAGGAAAAACAAAGTCGTATCCCGCCTCCGTCCCTCATGCATTACAAAACAAACCTTTCTCTTGCACCACTCTACCTATTGATGAAAACCTTATTAAAATCCGTTGCGTAGTTTAAAAGATCTGAACGTACATACATACAGAAGAACAGACAGCGGAAAGCGACTTTGTATATATATTTTATTTATTTTATATTATGTAAAGATTCCGTGATTTTACTTAAAGTGAACGTCAGAACTAGGGAGTCTACTCTTGAAAGCGACAAACGATGATCGTGGCAGATATCGTAGCTCAACTTATGTCGGTGACAACTCTAAGTTTGAAGTTTGAGTAGTAGAGTTCTTTGTGATAGAACACGTCCGGGGAAGTACTACCACCATACATATTACTGCCGCAAAGCAGTAATGCTCGCATTGCGGTGTTCTGGTGTGAAGGGTATGGTTTCCGGTGAAATTACGAGGCTTTCGATCCATGCCTCTAGGTGCCCGCGAGTGATACCTCTGGTATTGAAAGCGTCGATAGGCTGCGGTAACCGCTTACTATCTTGTGGGCCGTACGCTTGGTTGCCACTTCAGTTGTACAAAAAAAAAGTTTAGAGCATTCACGAACATAAGGGTCGGCAAAGCGCGTGTGATGCCTCTGGTATTGCAAGCGTTCATAGGCTACGGTAACCGCTTAATATCTAGTGGGCCGTATGCTTGTTTGCCACCTTGGTGGTATAAAAATAATAATAATAATAAGCTGAACCACGAGAACTGTCACGATTTATCGCTTTTGTACGCAAGAGTAACCCCTCACAATGGATACGTTTCGTCGCACTCCTGACATCAGCAGCTGGTGCAATCTCATGTTTTTATTTATCGTCGAGTCTTACACGCACCTGTTCTCGACAAAGGGACAGTGGTTGTAAACAAGTTTAAATTACTTCTGAGTACGCGTCTTTGTAGACAAATATATATTATTTTGAAAATATAAAACTTTTTTTTCTGTTTTAGGAAATTAATTCAATCGCTAACTTTAAAATAATGTATTGGCTGAAAGATGATGTGACGCAATTTCATAAAGTCAATTTACGTCCAAACGTTCCTTACTCATTACATTATATTAAATTTTGATGTGTGTAATAACAATAACAAATAAACGTACTTCAATAATTTAATTATCTTATTATACTTTTATAAATACGAAAGTTTGAGTGTTGAGTGTTTGAGTGATGTTTTTCAATCACGCCAAAACGACTTTACGGATCTAGTAAGATAAAAAGCACAGAAATAGATAATAGTAATGTAACACATACATTAGGCAACTTTTTGTCTCGGAAAAGTTGACTGTTCCTGGAAATAGCATAAAAACGCAAAACCGCGGGTGAAACTGCGAAGCACAGCTTGTATATTATTTTTACGAAGACCGTATTCACTTTTTACTCAAACTAACTAAGGTTTAAAAAAGTATTTGATGAGTGTGAATATTATTTTCCAATTCTCTATTTTCGAGCACTATTTTCGTATTTCCCCGTAATGTTTTCAAGCAAGTAAAATGATTACGTTTAGCGGGACAAGTACAGAGCTTTCCACTCAGTTCTGAAGCAGTGTTGTTTGAGATACTTCTACACTCTGTGGTTAAGGAGTTGGTACTAGATAATGTGGTTCAGAGTTTACCTTAGCTATTTAAAGCACGTTGGTGTAACACAAATTACAGGTATTGCTGATAGTTTTAGTTGAGTACCGCGAGATAGCGGGAGAAGTTTGAGTTTTGACATAGATAATATCGAATTTATAAACACACCTTTTCTCGATAATATAGATTTATTAAATAAATGTTTACTAGTATAAAACAATGTCGCTTTCATTCGTCTGTCTCTCTTTAGTATGTACTTATGTATAACGTTTAGATCTTATAAATATATAGGCTACGGGTGCGGTTTTCATTAATTCTAATACCTTATGAAAGTCAAAAGAGTTATATGAAATTGCAAGAATAACTATGAAAATGACGGCTAGGTGTTTTTTTATTTTTATGTCAGCAAGTGACAAAACAATCAAGGCGCCCACCTGATGTTAAGCACCTCGCCTGACTATTAATGCAATTAGAATTTAACACATTACTTACACCACAGCACCAAGCTCTCAACACGGCTCCGTCATTAAGGGCCTTTAACAAAACAACCGTACTTTGCATTCGAGTCTGTTTATTTTTGTACTAAATGTTGCTTTAAGTTGAATAAAGGTTGTAAAAACAGAGTTCAAGTTGTTTACGAAGTTGTACATTCATCTTTCATTCTTTGTAGTAAATAAAAGTAAAAGAAGTTTTTGTTCAAAATTCGTGAGCAGATAAAGAATTTGTGGATACAGAAATAAAAGAGTAGTAGAGTTCTTTGTAATAAAGCTTATCCGGAGAAGTACTAGGTATACTTACCTATTTCCGCCGCCAAGCACTAATGCTTGCGTTCAGCGAATGATATATTTTGTATAACCGCTTACCATTCAGGTAGGTCGAATGCTTGTTTGCAATTTGAATGTTATAAAAAGGTTGATTCCTATTTGCTACTAAAATATGGCCGAAAACCACTGCGAAAAAAAAGTCTTGTTTGACATTTTTGCTAAGAAATGGGTTTTCGGAACAGGAACTGGTTAGAATGGCGCGTTTTTCCGCCGCAATTGTTCCTAGATAGTATAACGCGCGAGCTTTTAGTAAAACGCTGTCATAGCGCGTTCAAAACTTATCGTATGCTTACGCGCTACCTCTATCTTTGGTCTGCCGCTAGACAAATAATATAATCAAACAACTTCTTAATATTGACGACCGATGTGGGGCAGGTCCGCCTGCGACGCGGAGGTTGCGGGTTCGATTCCCGCCTCGGGTCGAATGTTGTACGATCTACAAATATTGGTTCCGGGTGTTCTGGCATAAAATATCTATCTATGTATTAAGTATATATCAGTCATCTAGTACCCATAACACAGCTCTGTTTAACAGCAGCTTACCTTGGGGCTAGATAATGCTGTGTGGATGGTCCAGCGTTATTTATTTATCTTATTAATGTTTTATTTAATCAAAGAGTGCTACGCCAAGTGGACTTGTAAAGTAGGCTTATTGTTAATGTAGAATAGTTGGCACTTGGCAGGGTAGCTGTAATGTTATCAGTTGGGCTTTCGGCCAGTTCGCCACTTAATTTAATTGTGAAACCTTTGGACTTATCAGACGTTGTATCACTTTAAGTTGAAACTCGTAAACGCGAAAATTGGTGAAGTCTCCCTACCGCGTCATATGTGGTTTGCAAGGACTTTGATACAGGTTCTTGGTGGTTTACCACCAACAGCCGACACAGGGATACCTTAAATCGATACCCGTTAGTACTATTTTTATTTATCAACAATTTTTTAACTTTAATTAGGTGAATTTTCATAAAGGGCAGCGGTGATTTTGGCATCGCTTCGCTTCGGGATTTTTTAACGTCAACAAATGAGGAGACGGTCAAGTCGTACGCCTGATGTTAAGCGCCACGTCTGACCTCAGCTGCATTTACACCCAAAAATATGAGTTTTTAAGTTCTGCATGACACTGCGCTTGTAACCCCGAGACGTTTAATAAGTTTATTTTTCCAGTATTTTCACTTGCTAGTGCCCTTTAAACCTAAACACAGTAATTCTTGCACACTACTGGTTGGAGGCAGAATATCTGGCACTGCGGTGGTTCCCACCAAGATGCACTCTTGCTAAAGAGTTCTACCACCAGGTATTCTCAATTTGAAGTGGTGGTTGATAGCAAACTTGCTGTTACAGTGAGACCGGTACACTATACTAATAGCTAATCTGTGGCTTCGGTGCCGAGTGAGCTCATTTTAGCAAAATTAAATTTTCAATTCAAACTTTTGAAAAAGCTCTTTATTGTAACTAACTACCTGTACCTCTGACATAGCATTACTGAAGGTAGGTATGTTTTTTATGATCACGTCTTTTGACTAAGTTATTAGGCTGCCTAAATGTACGACTATTTTAAAAGTGAGACCGACAGCTTAACATCTCCTGCGAAGCACGAAAGTGCTTAGTTGTAATTGCTACAGTAGTCACCAGTGTAAAACTGTAGTAGAAGAAGAGTAGTAGAGTTCTTTGTGATAGAGCTCGTCCGGGGAACGACTACCACCATAACTATTTCTGCCGCCAAGTTATGCTCGCATTGCTGTGTTTCGGTTCAAAGGGTTTGATTTCCGGTGGAATTACATTCACATGAGACGTTCCATCTACGTCTCAGGGTGGTAACACGCAAGTGATATCTATGATGTTGCATGCGTACATAGGCTACGGTAACCGCTTACAATATAGTGGGCCGTATAAAAAAAAAGACGCAAGATAAATTTAGCAATGTTTTAAAGATAACTACTTTAAAAAAAAAAAGATAAAAGATAAAAATGATTATTATTCAGACAATTTTTGTTCAACTGCAGGACAAAGGCCTCCATTTCTTGCACTCTTCGCAATCTAACGCCGCCGCCGTGACAGACCATGAGCTTCAAGTCAAGTTCAAATTATTAATTTAAAATTGGTTAACTTTTTTCAATAAACCTTTAAAACTAATTAAATTTCGGGCCGTGATTACAAATTTTAAAGTAAACAGATTGTTTTTCAGACATCCGTGACTAATAAAACAATGATTGACTTTGTAGAACGTGATGTGAATTTTATGTTCCATTTTACACGCGCGTAAAAACAAGGGCTGGCGTGTGAAAGATGTCATGAAAAAACATGGCGTAGTCAGTGGGTTTTGGCGGTATTTTAAATATTGTTACGCTGTGATTGAGTATGACAGGTTTTTCACTTTGTTTGATAAACCCACACAAATCGTATGTATATTGTTAAACAAGCGACCTGCCCCGGTTTCGTATGGGTGCTTATTATAAACCATCCTCTTCAATCACTCGTATCTATTGATGAAAGTCGCATTAAAATTCGTTGCGTAGCTTAAAATATCTAAGCGTTCATACATATATTACATATAGATAGAGGGACAGACAGCGGGTAGCGATTTTGTGTTTTAAAAAATAAAGATTTGCAATTATGTAAATACATGTTTGTGAAGCAGATAGGTTGGGTATACTCGTAGGTACTAGGTTTTATACACTTACCCCGTATTCATATAACTGTCACTTTAGGGACTCGCTTAGTCCTTGTCACACTATGAACAAAGATTATGACATATTTGAAAGACTTTTACATAACAGCGGTTTTTTTAATATGAAACACTTCTTTGCCGTCGGGGAAAAAAACTCTTTTTCCCCGAAATTTTTTTTTATTTAAACCTACACCGTCCCACTGCTGGTCACTGCTACTGATTTTTATTCTCACACAAGATTATAGCCCATGTTAATTTAACGCTTCATTATTTAGGCCATGTGCCGACGGTTCAGCTCTGTAATTCCGCTGACACGTCACGTTCTTCGCGAAAATGGGTTAAACGGATTTTTCCATAAAGAAACTGGGAGTTATTTATACGGTGATAAGGTAGAGATTATTTTGATGTTGTTTTTTGTGTTTAGTAAGAATATAGGAAAGATATGTGCAGTCTAGCCGTACCATTAATTTTCAGATAGTAAATTTACATAAAGATAAATAGGATAATAACTATAATTTTCAGATATGTAATTAATTTACATGAAGATCCTCCTCACTGCTGAGGGTCGTGACCCCTTCCATGGATCTTTTTGTTTGATTATTTTGCGCCATCAAAATCTGCTGCCAGCGTCTTGGATGGCTTCGTTGATTTTCTGCGTCGAGAAGATAATGAAGATATAAATAGAACTAATATAAAACTCTCAATTCTCTTAGCTCTGCCGTAGCTAAACTAAATGCAAAGTTCAAACCTAAACCAGAACAAAGTCAGTGTGAAATTCAATAAACTTCTAGTTCGGGTTACGAACTAATCCGGGTTCCTTGATGGATACCTCAAAGCCTATTAAATCTTCGTCCCGTGATATTCCACGCGTTACGTATACACATAAACAAGACGCTACATTTATCTATTTACAACATTACATGTTTGGACGATGTGCATATTAAAATGAAATGGAATGAAATTTGTTTATTTTACAAACACAAAAGAAAACAAAAAATATAAAACAAGAGACAAGAAAAAAAGAAAAATAGGTAGGTAAGTAGGTACGGATAAACAACATGACATTTTTTTAAGCAATTACCTACTTTTACTTTCTTAATTACCTACTGACTGGTGGACTGTGCCCTACTGTGCCAATTAGTTTTCTGCTGTGTGTGGGTCAAAGAGGCTCTGTCTCAGTACACATACACAGATATTAAGCTTTGTTATCCGTAAGATACGCTACAGTTTGCAATAGTGTTCAAAAAGAAATTGCTGTTTTTGACCCTTCAAGTGTGACTGCAAAAACGTGACTGTACATCATAATTATTATGCGCATAAACATAACAAAGTTAATGTACAACAGTTCGTAAGAATTATGTTTGAACTCTTACCCCCTTTTTTCATTAAACAAGCTTAATAGTTGATTTTCAGTATTTTGGTGGAATGCTAATTTCAAAAATTACTATCTTTTTAAACCTCTACACACCATCCAAATTGCAAGTTCCTAGAATAATTAAGAAACAAACTGCGGAAAATCTTGTAAAAACTACCCTAACCGTCGTTTACGGGAAAATAATACTGGACGAACCGGAGGGTTATAATTAGTCCTTACTTACTCCGTCTAAGGAAAAGCTTATGAAGTGTTTTCCTTCACCACTTAGCTTCCTCGGAGCTTAGCGAACGGGACTGGTATTATTACTTACAATATTTATAATCAAATATAAGGTAAGATTTGTATTTTTGTAATTTTGTTTGTTACGAATAAAATAAAAAAGTACTGGTCCGATTTTAAAAACTCCTTAACCATTAGAAAGCTACATTATCTCTGAGTAACATAAGCGACTAGCGACCCGCCGGCTTCGCACAGGTGCGGTTGAACCCGCGCGAAGCTGCGGCAGATCGGCTAGTACTAAATTATTGTAGGAATCGTGATGTGTCGTGTTTGTGGCATACAATATTTTTGACATTTCGATGGTGATGATTTTAATAAGTAGCTGAAACACCACGTCAGTAATATTATGAAAGGTCAAGATAATTTTCTTTTGACCTTTCTACCCGGAAATTAATACTTTGTTCATTTTGAAGACGCTTTATCAACTCTGATATTTGATGAACGCCCAGCTGTTTTCTGTGGTTATTTGTTTTTGATTTTCTTTTGTTTCTTTCGATAAACAGTTATTGGAAATTATGTACATATTATTTACATTATGTTATTACAATAAATTGTGATATAAATATTTATTCTGTCATGTGAATACTGTCTTACTATCAGTAAGTCTGTTGGGAAGAAAATTCCCAGTAGTTAAACTAGTAAGACTACTCGGTGGAACTTCTGGGAATAGCCCAATATTTTGAATTGACGAGTATCTATATACCTTTAAATGAATAAGTTAAAATGACAAAAAAAAAGTTATTGAAATTGGTAGAGCTTTTAGGGACGCTGCTAACTAGTAGCACAGAGAAAGCACACCCTATCAATTGGAAGAATGCTGAATGGACTTTTTTTTATACAACTGAAGAGGCAACCAAGCGTACGGCCCACAAGATGGTAAGCGGTTACCGCAGCCTATGGACGCTTGCAATGCCAGAGGTGTAACTCGCGGGTTGCCACATTGAGGCTAAGATCGAAAGCCTCATGTGCCAGTAATTTCACCGGAAACTATACCCTTCACACCGGAACACAGCAATGCGAGCATTACTGCTTGGCGGCAGAAATAGGTATGGTGGTAATCCTTCCTCGGACGAGCTCTATCACAAAAAACTCTACTACTCTTAAAGTGAGTTAGACTCAGTGGCACAAATTAAAGCATACCCTATAAATTAGAAGAATGCTGAATGGACGCTGGTTCAAACCCCTCCTGAGTCTGAGTGTGTTCATAACGTCAAAAGTTGTTAGGCCATGAAGGAGGCCTGCAGGCGGCCTTTTAACTCCGTCACCAAAGTTGGTTAATGAACTCATACGAACTTACTTTTTACTATAAAACGTCAAAACTGAAGGCCATGAAGGTTATTTAGAGAAAAACGTCTACAAGGAAAACCCTCGATAGTCTAAAAACAAAACAATTCCTCCAAAAGCAAACCGAACTACGAAGCAAGTAAACTAACAAGCAATAAATCTACGTCGAATCACGACAAAACGAGGGGACACTCGGTTTTTAACGAGGTCATTTGTTAATACTCTGAAGGGCAATCATTTATCTGTGAAATGTTAATAACAGGCGTTTAATCCTGGGTGATTGGAGCCCGGAAAAGGTTCATTGCAGTCAAAGCCAAAAGAGTTCTATATAACATGATTACAAGGATCACATTCAAACGCTTTTCAAACTACGTGAATTTATGCCTGCTCTGACCCATGCCTAAGGAATTAACCAATAAATACGACTAGGTTTTCCACAAGACACAGCAACAGCGAAATCTGTCGTGATGAAGAAACAGTTAAGCTGGCAGACAGCGGAAACTGTTCCCTTCAAGATAAAGAAAGAGTGGAGATATTCTTCATACTCATCAGGTGTTTATAAGTATGTATTTACAAAGCGGAGCTTCCGAGCTTCGGAGGGCACGTTAAGGTGATGTTGCATTTGTATATAGGCTACGGTAACCGCTTATCATCAAGTCGCCCATACGCTTGGTTGCCACTTTAGAGTAATTACTGTAGGTACCGACATTGTACAACCTCTTGTATAAAGCGCTACATTTAATAACGTAAGCAAATGGATCGAGAATTCACCCACAATAAACCATTGCCAGGGAGTCCGTGACGCCCAGCGGTGGGCATCCGACCGTGGCCGTGGGAATCACCCTTCGCCTTGACCCTCACAACCAATCAGATGGTACTAGATAAAATAATAATCATGATTATCAAAATAGTATTACATAACTTTTAAATTTATAAATGTAAAAGTTTATCGACCTTTGGTTACTTTTTTTATGTCAGCAAGTAACAAGACGGTCAAGTTGCTCGCCTAATGTTAAGCGCCACGCCTGACCATACCAGTTACAGTACCACCCAAAGCTTTAAGTGTCCTTCAAACCTGCACACTGCTGATTGGAGGTAGAATACTGCGGTGGTCTACCAAGACGAACTCTTGCTGAAGAGTCCTGGAAGTGCCGGGACAATGTTTGCATGATTCTTTATATTTTTAAGTTTTTTCTCACAGTAACTAATAATAGTTACTATTGAACCTGCTGCCTTCATTGTTATTCTGGTTTTTTCTCATCTGTTACTCAGCTCTCTTCGCCTAGGGTGACGGATTGTTCAAAATACAAAAATAGTTCTATATTCTGTCAGTTAGTGGCGAAATAAGATAAAATTTTTTTGGTTTATTCCATCTGTTTTCCCTAACTATTCATGAAATAATTAATTACTTCGTCAAAATTTGATACGAAAAGCAAAACCTAATTTGCATAGCTAAAACGCTTTGTTTAATCATCAATCTCTTTTTAAGTCGACTGTACCACAGTGAATGACCTTTTATGAAGTTTTTCACTCATTAATTCCTAATTGGAATAATCTGCGTAATCCTTTGTAAGTTTGTAGTAAAATTTTTGGTTTTAGCTCGTTTCTTTGTAAATTCAAGTACCTTTTACAGCCCGCTATGAATACTTATTCTAAATTAAACTATCGCAGTTTTAAACGATTTTATAACTCAGTGAAAACGTGCAGAAAATTATTCTTTTACAGTCCTTATTTTAAATTGTTATTAAAATGAAACGCCGAGAGACTAACAAATTCTTAACTATTATATCTATACCTACTGTGCTTATTAATATTTAAAAAGGCGAATATAATGTGTGTCTGTTACGTTATAACATCTTACAGACGTTAGGACATTCAGAGGCCTTTAAACGGCCTATAAACTCCGTATCCAAAGGAGACCATGTCCATGGAGTATTTACCCTTAGGGTGATTCCTCGATGTCACTGTCTAAC
The DNA here is from genome assembly GCA_951394395.1 of Colostygia pectinataria. Lineage (NCBI taxonomy): Eukaryota > Metazoa > Arthropoda > Insecta > Lepidoptera > Geometridae > Colostygia > Colostygia pectinataria. The sequence goes on along the minus strand of OX596368.1, from coordinate 4,138,232 downwards.
TCGGACTTATATGTGGCAGACAGGTAATATTACTTCAGCATCATATCAATATTATCTTATCTCGAGCCGTTTTAAAGTATAGATAGATAGATACATATAAAATACTTTATTGCACAACTTAAAATACGCTTACAAAGGCGAACTTAATGCTAGACAGCATTATCTACCAGTTAACCTGTGGGTAGCGAAGATACATAATATGTAGGTAGTGCACATAAAATTTGGTAATTTAATGAATAAAGAGATAATACTTAATTGAATTCTAACATAACAGTTAATAGACCTACTTTACTTATACATAGACTCTTTTTATATAAGTATGATTTATTAATTGCAGCGCACACCAAACAGCATCGTACCCTCGTTCCGGAAAAACCGATGCGTTTTTGCGACGGGGCAAAATATCTGCGACAACCTTTGTTATTCTTCTAGTCTGGCAAAAAAAGCTTGAAACTCCAAAATATTCTTAGTTAAATATTTTTCCTTATTTACTTTGCCCAGCGGCACAGCCAGTAATTTACGGACATAAAATTTTGCATAATAACTCGTTTTGGGCGGCCTTATCGCTGTAGTTATTTAGGAAGTAACTTTCTCACTTCTGATAAGAAACCTGAAAACATAGTGATGTGACCCGGGATCGCGTGTTATCGACAAGTAACGATTTTGTGGTTTTCGTAACATACAACAGTCTTTTTGAAAGATTAATGGTTTTTTCTATAAGAAAAAGTTTATGTGCGCAATGCCAGTACTCTCATACGATGAAGGAAAACATCGTGAGGATCCGGCATGTCCAAGTGGATTAAGATCCAATCACTCTCTCTTGAGAGTAGTCAGTGTCTAAGCTGTGGGAAGAATATAAGGCTGTCATGTTGTTCATCAGCATCAATCTCGCATACAGATAAACGCTAACTAAACAGGTAACACAAACTACTGCATAAAAACTTAACCCTCTCTCCCATCGACGTTTACGGAACGTGCCAGCTCTTGAATATTCAAATTGGCCCGACCGACACAATGGGACCGCCTAACCCCCTGGCGACCTCTCGGGCCGGTTGAACCCCACAGCCAAAGGAAGCCCCCACAAAGGATCGCTGAGAAAAAAGCTAGGTTCCGGTGTCAGGCACACGCGAGCCGTGTTCCCGTCGCTGAATGGGTAGTCGTTGAAAATACCTGGTATTTTATAAATATATAAAATTGTTACGTGACTGAGCATTCATGAAGCTCGCTCATAGGAAGCACCAAGCGACATTGACTCGACACGACATCATGACGGACACGGGATATACCTGCTTGACTGTCGCAATACGACACAACTTTTGTAGTCTGACTGACAACACGCAGGGTTGTGCAACAATTAATTTATCGGCACGTTATTGGTTGCTTGTTGTTTATTTACAAAAATAAATAAAATAAAGATTCTATGAAGTACAATGAATATTGTAATATAGAATAATAGGAAAAATAAAAACTATAAAAAAATATAAATAGTTTTTACGTAAGTTGACCCAATGAAGAGTCATTTTGATGACGCATGACACTCTGATTTTGATTTGAACAGCCGTACAACGAATACTATAGTTACAGCCGTACAACGAATACATGAGAATGCGAGCAGCCGATTAGACAAAATCGGCTGCTCGCACGAGGGTTCAAAGTGATCCTTGTGATGTTATTGAATAAAAATATTTTGTATTTGATATTGCTGCCAGGTGCGTTACACGTTTTAATATTTCTATTGTTTTACCTTTTCATAAACTCACTCACGTACTCGCCGTTGGCCGTGACTTAGTGGAAAGTTAAAGTCGTCACAGTTTAGATTATTATTCAGTTTAGTTTAGTTAAGTTACATGAAATCTGTTATTTGATTTGTTTCTATTCTACTATTATTACCGACTTCAAAAGGATGAGGGTTTCAATTCAACTATTTGTTTTGTATGTTTGTTACGCGATTATTCCGCCAATTATGATTTGATATTGATGATTCCTTCGTTATTTGGTAGATCATTCTTCAGAGGTAGTTCCGTATAAATTTAATCAAAATTGATTTAGCGCTTTTTGAAAATATCAACAACAATAGCAAAAAATGTACCTATATATTTTTTTATTAATTTACGTTTGTACATGTAAATATGGTCTAGAAGTAGGTTTTTTTAATCTTGTAATGCGCCTTCATTTAACCTTAATCGTCAGTCAAAATAGAATCTGAGTGAAGTTGCTTGCAACGAATCATACAGCTATCTTGCCTGTACATGCTGTTTTTGTTAATACTTCCATAGCCATTGTTTTATTAACTGCATTAAGACAAAGAAACATTTTTACGAGTTTCCTTTTCCTTTACAATTCTCGTACGAGCTGTGTTATATTTTTAGTGGTCAGCATACAAATAAGAATTCTAATGTGTGACCATTTTATGGCTACCGAAATGTAAAATTTGGCGTTAACGTTAGATGGTGCAACTCACCCTAAGTAACTTTCGTTGTAAAATAGGACACCCGTAACAAACATCTATCCATACATCTAAACGCATTTATAATAGAAGTTTGTGTAAATAATTTAACTGTTACACCGATGCCGCGGTGTAGTGAAGTTAACCGTTTCGATGCGCAATGGAGCTTATTCGAGCTAAATTGTCATTGCGCATCACAAACGGCTAACTTCACGGAAGCCTAGATCCGCCGAGAGAACTATACAAGATTGAGTCACAGCGCGAGTTTGATTTCTAAGGACAAACTTTACTACTTCTGACACCACAAGCATTATTTTTTGCTTTTGTCAACTTTTATTTCTGTTCTAGCGTAATCTGATACTGTTATTTTTCTTGATTACAATATCTCAAAAATTATTTCGCCTCAAGCGGGATTTGAACCCGCAACGCTTGATACGCAGGTGCTCTACCAATTGAGCTATCGACATATATCTCGCTTGGACGAAATAATCATTGGGATGTCTTCGGCTTGAAGCGCCGATAGCTCCACCCACAGGGGAAACGTTGCAGTTATCCAATCTTGTTCCATTGAACTTTAGTCTTTACTAAAGTAGTAAGTAAAACTCGCATTGCTTATTCAATTGGTTATTTTTGTTTTTTAGTGTTAACCATCACACTAAGGGTATACTAAAGATTATAATATCCCAAAAATAAATAATAATAATCCCGCTTGAGCCTATGAGCTATTCTAGACGATCACTCTTTCATAACAAAAACATGAAACAATTTATTTATTTTTTAGGAAAAAAACAAAATACGACTACAACTTCGTCGTTGTGGTTGTACGCGACAATGTAGTTATTGACACGTTTTTTATGATTTATTCATAAAGTACTAAACCGATTTTGATAAAATTTTAATGGGACCTATTCAAAAGTATTACCTTATGAAACAAAATAAGAACCAATAAAATCAATTCATTAGGCGGATAAATCGCGAAAACAGAAAACTGGCATATTCAAGAATTAATAATTTTAATGACATTGTGCCATCCGTCAATTTTATTGGTATCACAGGTTTTTTCATAAAACCCTTTTCAGGCACCAGTCTCTCGCAAAACAGGTTTACTTCGCTCATCTTATCAATAGTAATAGAAAACACGGTTATAATGTACTATACCTATAAAAAGAAGGCTAAGCTTATTGCGAAAATAAAATCATTATCTCTCTATTATAAATTATTTTTACTACTGACTTCGCGTGGCAGATTATGACCTAATCACTCTCGTTTGAGAGTAGTCTAGTGTCCCAGGCTTGGGAACAATCCAGACTGTCATGATAATGATGATGATGCAATATACATGCTTATTTAGTAGCTAACCCATAAAATATAGCTCCTAAATAACCAGCGTTCATCTACCAGCGATGAGACAGTAACTATCCAGCCCGCTATCTCACTAATAAGGTTCGTGTTACAAATACATTAATTACGCCCCACCCGCGCCCAGCACAAGCTGGCAAACCCTGGGGACGCACGTGGACTTCCTGTTACGGTTAACTGTTATTATTTCAATGTCAGTATTGGTTTCAAGAACTGAGTACCTATTATTTGGCGGTAGCAATCGATTTCACTAGATTATATAAAAAAATTACGTATATTTTATTAGCTTTAGATCATAACTGAGCTACTTATGAGTCCCACACACACTACACAGAGTTGCAATCCGATTGCAATCAGCAAGTAAATTTTTATTGAAACCTTGTGGAATTGGTTGCAACCTAATTATACAGGCCTCTGATCAGGTTGTAGGTACGAAACTACTCGTAAAATGCGCGCAATTCAAGTGCTTTTAGTAGACTGTTTTCACATCTCGTATTAAATTTAAATGCCTTATCGATAAGATACTAAATAACATTTACACATACCAGAATACTTGACTTTACTGTAGGGTATGGACTACCCAGCAACTCAATGAAATTAAGCTATAATAAAATTTGTTAAACCTATCGATCGACATTTTATTTCTTTCATAATAAAACCGTGAACAAAACAAAATAAAAAGCCTATTGCTCCTTTATTGCGTAAAAGAAATCTCGTTGACTTTCTCGTACGCATTTTTCATAATTTGCCATTATTTGTATTTGATCTTCTGTATATTCAGCTATTTTCCGAACCTCGTCCATACATCAAAGGTTTTTATCCCTTTGAGTGAAGCCTTGCGTGCTATTTCTCATTTAAACGATAATTTCTCCGGGATCCTTAAGGTTGATAGATTCCCCTTCGAGGGTACAATGTGTGTACCCTGGGGAACGCTTAGATAATACACCTTTGTAACGTTGGTTGTTGCCACAATTTACTACCAAGTGCTGAGGAGCTTTGACATTTATGTGCTTCTGTAGGCCTACTATCAGTTTTGTCTAAATATATTGAGTTTGTTTTGTATGAAAACAGTTTAAGCTTAAGGCAGGGCTCTTGTAGTGGGTTTGAAATGCTTATAAATTTGTCTATACGTGTTGAAAAGATCATCAGCCTTTTATCATTATAAGCGCTACGCTTGACCAAAACAGTTGCAGTTTCACCCAAAGCTACCAGTAAAAGTTTTGCGTGCCACAACGACACGATCTACACCCCGAAGCATGGTTAATAATTCTCATTCGTCCAGTAATTTCACTTGCTACTCCCCTTAGAACTATATTAGTAATGCTTGCACGCTGCTGCTTAGAGGCAGATAATCTGAGACTGCGGTGGTATCCACAAAGAGGACTTCTAAAATGTAAAAAATAATAGGACTATTGCTTTCGCCGTAGTCGAGCGTATTTTCTAAAGTTCGTACTACTCGTATAAAACAATAGCTTTTTGAACATCGTTAAACCAAAATTGAATAAAATTAAGAACGTGTTTTGCTGTAGCAGTTTTGACAGTTCTACGCACTACATAATAGTCCACGCAGGCACAAACATTTCTGATTCGTACGTTAACGTAATAAAAAGCCAAAGGCGAATCCGGAATAACTTTTTTTACAATCGTAAGCGTTAACGTATCGTCCAACTATACGCGAATCACGAAAAGATCGTTTGACAATTGTAAACGTAATCGTATCGTCCGTAATTTGGTTTGAAAGTTTGGTAGTTTATTTTACGCACTAAAAAGGCGCTGCAATAAATAGCTTCAAGATGACAGCTAGACGATACTACGTTTACGTTTACGACTGCCAAACGAGTTTTTCGTGATACGCCCTCTGTCAATTTTTATGGGACTTGTTCTATAAAAAAATACAGCTGGACTATTATACGTTATACACATTTACGATTGTCAAAAGCATTTTTTTGGATAAGGCCACAGTTCATGCAAAATACTCTGAACTCTTTAATTTACATTGTCAATGACACCATCTGTCTAGCTTCGATGGAGCTTAAAATAAATTGAGTGTTTCGAAAAATAAATTATGCGTTTCGATCACTGACCCTTCCTCTATAAATAACTACGGTTTGGATAAACCTTCTGCGTAAAAAGAGCTAAATCTATGTGCCAAATATAAAGCTTGAAGTCGTGGCGCGGTTAAGAAGCAACTTTTCGCGGGGTCATCATTTGGAAGACCGTCATCATTAGCATACTCATCTGAAAATCACAGGAGTAACGTTTTTGTTTAAATTTGATTAACAAACTGAAATTTCCACGTGTATTTCATTAGTGTAATTTCTCAGTGAATACAGCAGTGTGGACATAGTAATCATCATAATTCTCATGACAGCCTTCTAATGTTCTCAATGCTACTGGCTACTACTACTGGGATACTGGCCTACTCTCGGGCGAAAGTGATTGGGTCTTAATCCACCACGTGGACCCAATGCGGATTGGTGGATGGCACATGCCTTTCGAATTTTTAGTTCTTGGACATGCCGGTTTTCTCACGATGTTTTCCTTCACCGTATGAGAGCACTAGTATTGCGCACATAAATTTTTCGAACAGAAAATCCATTGGTGCACGACCAGGTTTGAACCCACGACCTTAGGATCGGAAGGCGGGGTCACAAGACCACCGGTGCTCATAAATAGTACCTGATCTGAAGTATTTACCTATGAAAAAAAACCATTAAATCGCGTAACAAACATACAAAAAAAACAAACAACTCTTTCCTTGAAGTCTGTTGTTTGAGACGACCCCTGTTCTAAGACACCTTTTAAAAAATAACACCTCGTTCGTCTAACTAAAGATTCCATTATAAGTTACCTATTACTTTCCTGTTCTATGCTATTACTCTAGAATAATATTTGAACGATCACACAATACACTTTTTGTGAAAACACCAACAATAGCCCTGTTGTGCTCTTAAATTAATGTTATCGTAATTCTATATCTAGTTCAAAATGGAACGTCAGATTTTGATGGCAGTAATCCCAAGAGAGAATAATTAATACGTAATTTAGGGCGAAAATAGACACGCCAGTATAGTTTGCATGCAAAATGCACAATGGCATGCATGTAGCTCGCAGATTCCGGCTACTGTGTGTATTTACGAGCTGGTCTCCATAGACGTGAATTGAAGGCGTTTTTTAACTTTTCAGTCAGATGATGACAGATTTTTTATAAGATTGATAGTACTCAAAAAATATCTTGATATAAAACAGAGTTAACTTACTTCTCTGGAGTAAAATTTTATCATTATTATACTACTTTGAAATCAAATGACAAAATCACAAGATTTTTAAAAGTAAACCAAAAGCTCTGAGTGGTAGGGTCACATAAAAATATGTGTGCAATGCCATTACTCTCAAACGGTGAAAGAAATGTCATCGGTAGATAAATAAATAAATAAATAATGCTGGACAATCCACACAGCATCATCTAGCCCCAAGGTAAGCTGCTGTTAAACAGAGCTGTATTATGGGTACTAGATGACTGATATATACTTAATATACAATACAATACATAGATAGATATTTTTTATACATATAAAATACCCAGAACACCCGGAACAAATATTTGTATGTCGTACAATCATTTGACCCGAGGCGGGATACGAACCCGCAACCTCGGCGTGCCAGGCACACCTGCGGCCGCTGCGCCACATCGGTCGTCTCAACCACTTGTTTGAGAAGTCGAAAGTAGGCCAGTGTCCCAATAGTGGAAACATAAGAACATACATACATAAGAATAACGAATCAACGGTTGCTAGCGAAAATTTAGTGATGCAATTTTGACACCCACATTAGTTTTTTTTCTACATTTCTCTGCTTCATAAAGTAAATGGTGGCCAACTGTGGTGACGGGCAAATGCCTTTGTCATGGCCTAATAACTTGCCCACCGAAGCTCGGAAGCGCTCAGACTAAATTGCCTCGGTCACTCATCCAAATGATCTTCTCGCGGTACGTTGCTCATCTTCGTTATTCTAAAGACTGATGGTCACCCATCCAAATTTTCACTTCGCGTAACGTTGCTCAGCTTCGTTGATCTGTTAAGAACGACCTGTATCCCCGGAGACGTAAGAAACTTTGTCTATTTATCTTACACTTTGTCCCTCATTTCTAACGTTAGATCCTGAGATAGTTAGTGTGTGTGTTTAGAATTCATTAGAGCTCCAATTCAGCCGAATGCAGCTCAAAAGCGGACAATCCTCAAAGGTGTTACTCCTATGAACCGATAAGAACAACTTAGAAGGGATGTGTGGCACTGCAAGTCAGCTTGCAAAGTGAAATCAGCTTTATTACATATCGTCATGATAGAATTACGAAGATCTAATAGGGAAGTCAAGTCTAGAATACAGCCAAAAAACTGGTTATATTGGTGACCTCTGTAGCGCGGTCGGCGATTGCCCTGTTGAAAAGCAAGAGGTTGTGGTTCAATCCCCGCTACGGGACAAATGTTTGCAAGGTCTGCAAATATTTGTTCTGGGTCTGTGTTTCTAGTATCATAAGTACCTACATAATGTTTAAAAAAAAATACATGTCTATCAGTTGGGTAGGTACCATAGCACAGAACAGATATTATTCCTACGTACAGAATGGCCACCCCCTACCTCCCACCTTTCGCCGGCAATGATGCACACGTTTATTTTGGTTTTGTGTAGGCGAAAGCGTGCTATCTTGCTCTTGCGATAATCGAACCATGACACTCAAACATAGAACGGTACCGTTCACGTAACAAACTATGTAGTGATTACGACGCGTTTGTTTCATACATTTTATTGAGAGTATCCGGCGTGTAACCATAGTACAAGCTTTGCTTAGTTTGCTCACAGAAAAGATAATATACAATCAAAATATGATAACAAAGCCCAGTATAAGAATGTGTTTAAAACTTAAAAAAACTTATTAGATGTCTTATAATATAACTTATTATTGACGAACATTTTCACATTGGGCTTTACCAAATTTTGATTGTTAGGAATCTAGAGAAAGCGTATTCTCATGCCTTTGGTTAGGAGTGAAACTTCCGTAGACAACTATGGTTTCTTCTGGCTTATGGCTGTACAAAGCTATGTTCAGTTCAGATTCAGACAGTATTGAGATGCACCGTCTTATTGTTTTATCCCGATCAGCTGTGATGAAGTATTCAGCGTGCGCCATTGTATGCTGGTTGTATAACGGCATTGTTTGCTTCGGATTATTCTGTAGACGAATTTCGGCATGGTTGAGGGTTTCTAAGCGAACGCGATGCAATTTTGACACGATTATACTGGGTTATTGTACTCTCTCTGCATCATAAAGTCTATTATTATTTATATACGTATATATAGTATTTGTATATGTCAGTGGAAAATTCTCATAAATAATTATCTGGTGGCTGTGGCTTACCACCAAGGTAAGGTATATTCAAGGGTCTTAACCCTTGAGAGCATACAGCATTAAAAATAACAATGGATTTGAATGAGGGAATTGAACAAACTTTTTTTTTATATACAACTGAACGTTTTAAAAACAGACGAAAAATCTCTAGTACTACTCCGCTTAACCTTTTAACCAATGAGGTCACACAGTTAACACAGTTCAGGTTAATCGGAGTAGTACTAGAGATTTTTTGTGTGTTTTTTATCTTGTAATGGATTTTCGCAAAGTAACGTCTGAATCTATCAATTAACTGAACGCTTGCAAAACCAGAGGTATAACTCGCTGGTTGCCTTGAGGCATAGATCGAAAGCTTCATGTGCCAGTAATTTCACCGAAAACCATACCCTTCACACCGGAACACAGCAATGCGAGCATTACTGTTTTGCGGCAAAAATAGGATGCTGCTTTCTATAGAAAAAAATGTTTACTTGAACCATTCCTATTGCTCTTACATAAACTTAGCTCAAGACTTAATCCCGCCTCAAACACACTCCGTAAACTTGTTATCGTTATCTTGTACAGTAACGGGCTACATCCGAGTACATCGTGTAAACAGTATAATCTAGGCTGATATTACACCTGTGTTAGATAATACGGCTTCTACGTGGAAGTTGAAACACGATGAGTAAATTCCTAGTTCGACTTAATCATATCCTGCCATGTTTTTAGTAAGTTCGTATAGATCAGCGGCCAACTCTGGAGTAGCCTGAAAGCTTCCATCACGACCTAGCAACTTTGAAAGCCTGGTGAAAGAATGAAATAACAATGATCAGTTTCAAGTTTATTACAAGATGAATTTACAAACAAATAAACAATAAACAATTTATGCCAGTTCCAACGCGTAAAAGCCCAAAATAATCTGGCAACAAAAACGTCTAAGTTTCTCGCATTTTTTGATATGACTCTTGATAGTGTTTTTGATATCGAGCAGAGTTGAAGCACATTCGTGCAAGTTTGTAAATTGATTCAATAGAATAGTTTTTCAGAGTTTTAATCTTAGTTGTCAAAGAATAAAGACATATGCATAGGCATACGTTTATTCATTACTATTATAACACGTAAACTACAAATATACTTATTTGGACATGCGTTTATCTAATTCCAAGTGTTTAGAAGCATACCCATCATTAAAAATAATATAAGATTTAATCCCCCAAAGAAGATTAAATCCTTAGCGGTGCAGTTGCATATTTTTGCACAGACACATTACACACACAGGTTTTTAGTGTAAGTAGGTACTGCCTACCTACTAATACATTTAAAAATCATTTGAGCAATTTTTTTTTTAATGATATTTGATAGCACATTTTCATGTAAGGTAACAAAAAGTGCACCAGTTATGTCTGTAAGAGTTAGACATACTTGGGAACTTTTTTTGTACAAATTTGAGTACTCTGGTTTTACTTAGGCCATTCACACTGGCAGGGTAATAAAAAACTTATATTGTCTTTCTTTTGTTAACAGCACGAGACTTCACACCACACCACATCACGAGGTTAAGACATTCAAGGCATCTGCCACTCTACACGTCGCCCGTGAGTACCCCCTACCATCCACGTCATTTCTACCACTATTCACCACATACCACCAGTACCCAGCCCCAACAGCTTTGTCCCTGTAGATTTCAGTTATTTTACTGCTTATTTATATAAACTTCTAGATAAGTATACATACTCTTAGATGTTAAGTTCTAAATTAGACTATTTGCATGAGAGTAATCCGTATTGCAACATTAATGGGATATTGTAAGTAAATGTTCATCCTCACTAATGATCTGTCACTTATTTCTAATGCTCCCTGACATGCGACACAGGAAAGACACAAGGTATATTATATATTAAGTTAACTCTGTTGTTAATTCTGTTGTAGCAATAAACCTAAACTTAACTAAGCAAAATTATCGGTCGTTTTTACTTTAATTCGTTAGAAAAAGTTGAAAGTATTTTTATTGTGCATTAGTTATAAGCTATAACAGAATCAATACCAAAATAACACTATTATAATTTATCTATTTTGTTTCATAGTCCCTGTATTATTGTATTTTTTTTTACAAAGAAAGACTTGTAAAATTACAATGAAAATGCTTAAAATAATTGGCGAGGAATTTATTGAATTAGAAGTATTTGATTGTATATCAAAGAATCTAGGCTTTATTGATTATGATAAATTAACTTTATTGCATGTTGGAGTTTCTAAATAAATTCCGTTTGCGTCAAAGTTACCTAATTGGATTCGTACGCAATTAGAAAATTTTTCGTCGACGAAGTAACTAATCGCGTTTGCGTGATTGATGTGTTCTATATTAAGTTAGACAGCATGCTATGTAGGCTCAGAACTTTGTTCAGATGTATTCTTGTTCACTAATCATTTACATCTGGGCAAAGTGAATAAAAATATTTTGCTACATTCAACAGTTGTGTTAAAAAATATTTGTTAAAAACTTTTACAGTATCGATTATCACTTAGCAAACTTTGCTAGATGTTACAAGTAAATAGTTTCTGCAAACAAGGTTTGTGAAGTTGTAAGTTGTGACATAGTTAATTGAGACAAACTGGTTCGAAGTTTTTAAAACAAATACAGAAAAACCTAAAGCGTTCTTCCCACAAGGGACTTAGTAACTGATGTGGCAAAAATGTTTCGTAACAAAAAGTAGTGGCACAATCTAATGCGGTTTCAGTTTGTACCGGCTGCGACCCTCAAGCTAGCAGTCAAGGACAATCACAAGCCCCTATTCACAGAATGCCTGAGCTACAAGCCGACTGTGAAGGAAGAGCAGCCTGTGGGCACTTATGTTTTTACGGTTAGTTGTATTTTTACGTAACTTTATCTTGATGATTTACTTGTTGGGGAACTTTTTCAGCCATGCAGTAAAGCAAGATACTTAATATAGGTCATAGTTAGACAATATATCTGTGTTGGCAAGTGATCTAGCCGAATGATGACACACAAATATCTAGATATTATTTCTTTACAACTCTTCACCGTGACCGTTGCAATTTTATTGCGAACTATCGATTTGTTACTGAACAGTGGGCGAGAACTGATGAAGCGAGTAAGGGTGTTTCACCCTTAATCATTCATCGAGCTTCAAGATTGGGGCTAATTAATTAAAAGTATTTGGTTATAATCAATCATGTAACACATGTACAACAATAAAGATTTTCTTTCACATTATGTTATTGATATTATGTCGATACTATCGGTCCTTGTGAAATAATCGCACCTTTTAAGCTTGCACTATGTGTTGGAACCAGGTAAACATATGATAATGGTTTATTTATGTAATAACCAGACATTATCACCAACAGGTAAAAGCAGAAGACAGAGATCCGCCCGAAATGGGTGGAACTGTCACATACAAGTTCGTCTCTACGCCAGGCGAAAAAGAAAGATTCCACGTCGACCCTGAAACAGGGAGAATAACAACGGCTGATGTTAGTACCACCTACTATTTGATAAAACTGTCTATATTTTTATAACTTTACTAAAAATAATTTCTAAACATTTTGCTTCAATCTTAAATAAATTACGATAAATGATGCACCAATATATTATAGCTCACTTTAATGCTGGAACGGTGTAGGTAAGACCATTTGTGGTAATAGTTATTCGTACAATATTTTTAATATTTTCTATAACGATACAGATTTTCGACCACGATGAACCGTCCAGAGAAAAAGAAGCCTATATTACAGTAAGAGCGAGTGACAATGGTCAACCACAACTTGACGACGCGTGTACTATCAAAATACTAATAGAAGACATCAATGATAATCAACCAGTCTTCGACAAAGTTGTAAGTATTAGTCTTGGTTATCAAAATGCCAATCTGAACTTTCTTGAGGATAAAGTTCGTGTTGCCATTTTAAAAACTGCTACTACATTACTAAGCTAAACTTAAGCTAGATTATTTTACTGTGATTATTATGATAACGATGGACTATTTTAATGGGAAATGCATGTTCATATATTGAGTATTATATATCATAATACTTTCCAGCTTCCGTCATTTACTAGGTTTTTTAACAATTACGGTTTACTTTAAGTGTCATCTGAAGAAAGAGGTTAGCATTATTTCATTCTTTTGTGTCTGTGTATAATGTGTCTAACAAATAATTCGTTCATTAGCCTCAAAACGTGGCGCAGATAATATTAACGCTTGCCTGTTTTTCCAAGGTCTTCCGTGGAGACGTATGGAAGGTTTGTCCAAAAACAACTGAAACTATCACAATGAGAGAAAGCGTTTCGCACAAAATAAACTTATTGTCACAATTCTTTCCGTGCTCTATTTCAAATTTTATTGTCGGCATTGCTTTGTTTGTATTTTAGTCAATATATAAAGCAATGGTGACAATTTTCAATTTTGAAATATCTGTTTCTTTACTTGCATGTTCCTGCATGTCTGATTTAGGATCATAGGCCGCCACTCAAGGCGTTATTGGTAATTTATATTTTTAGTGTTTGTGTGTTTTGATACACTTTCTTTGCACATTTGTAGTTGATGTGTTTTCTTTAGCTAGGCCGCTCTTTCCCCTTAGGCGCATTTTATCACACTGCACGATTATTATTATTTTCAAAACGAAATCTTTCTCTAAGCTTTGGGCATGCTTCGCGTAGAACATGTCAGAACTGTTTAGTAATAGATTATTTGCTAAGGTTTCACGTTTTGTAGGGTTTTATTTATCTATCTAATCCTTAATATATGAATTGTTATTTTTCCACAATTTAGGGGTATATTATCTGTTTTATAAAATTGTATTTTTAATTTGATTTTGTTTAATAATAAATATAATGTATAACTAACATGGTTTTTCATATACAGTCATATTCGGAATCAGTGCCACAAGATCTTCCGAGTGGGAGAGAAGTCATGAGAATATCAGCGACAGATATAGACGATGGCAACAATTCCATAGTACACTACAGTTTGGATTCGAATTCGCCGGATCAAGCATATTTTTACATAGATCCAGACAACGGGGTTATATTCTTGAACAAAACTATTGACGTAAGTGTCTTAACAATATTAATTGTATATTTTTGTTACATTTTTCTGTAAAGTCTCGAATAATATTTACTTCAAACTTCCTTTTGTTTCCGCAGAAATTGCCCGGTTACAAGTTCAAACTAAGCGCGATAGTAAAAGATATGGGCGATCCCCCGCAACAAAGTTCCATAACTTTAGACATTCAAGTTGTGGAATCTAACAAGAAGAGCCCATCTTTCATAGAAGTTCCCGACGAGCCGATAAGATTAAAAGAAAATTACGCTGATTTCAATACACCTATAGCCACAGTGAGGGCGATGTAAGTACGAATTAATTGAAAGTTTAATGCGAATTTGAAATTCTGAAACTTCGAACAAAGTAATCTAACAGTGTCTACGTCAGTCACTTTCTTTCGAAGTTTGTATTATGGAGCCGTCCGGGGTGATTCCCAGAGGGGAAATAAAATAATTTCATATGTGTGATGTACGAGGGTCATGCTTATTTTTTATTTACAGCTCAAACATCCCCGAAGAGAAAAAGTTACAATTTGAGCTAGTACAGGGCCAGACCGAACAAACGAATAAATGGCATACATTTGTGTTGGAGCCGGAAGCCGACTCTGCAGTTATCAAGCTAGGAAACCATTTGGACTATGAGAAAATTACAGATTATACGCTCACTGTGAGAATACAGGTAAGGGTAACAAATTCTGTAGCAATTTTCTTGTTGAAACTGAACTTTTACTTGTTTTAAATTATAAAACAGTCTATATTATTCAAGTCTGTATTTTACAGTCATCAATCAGCTCGTATACTTATATAGGCACTTAAATAAAAACGGTTTCTCTACTAGTATTTTGTAGTACCTAAGTATGTTTTTAATTTTGTTTTTGTAACTGTGTTTTGTTTACAGAACAACTACAAATTAGCTGCTGAAACCATAATCCAAATCGAAGTAGAAGACGTAAACGACAACATACCAATCTTTAGTGAAATTAGATCAGGCAGTGTTCTCGAAAACGAGAACCCAGGTACACCTGTCATGCAAGTCAGAGCTTTCGACGCTGATGGTACTTCTGCCAACAACCAGATTTCCTACGAACTAGGAGACCCGTCTGACCCTTTCGCCGTTGATCCTACTACTGGAAACATTACCACATTGAAAAGGTTTGATAGAGAAGAGCGAAGTTTTTACAACATTAAAATCATAGCGACTGATAATTCGGAGTCAGCGCTCATACCTGGAAAACATAATGCTGGTCAGCAAGTGTTCCTGATTGAAATAGCTGATAAGAACGATAACGCGCCTCATTTCACTCAAGATACGTATGTTGCGGAATCAATAGCTGAGAACGCGAATATTAATGAGCTTGTCACCGTTGTTAGTGCTTTGGATATTGATACAGGTAAATTGAGTCATTTTAAATTACTTTGATCCTTTCTATGTCTTACTTGTCTTTGCTTAATACGATCAGAAGTAGTTTTTTACTTCGTAAGTGCAACTGTAGATTCAACGTTTCTTATACATAACTGAACTTTGTCTAAACTATTATTTCTTTCACAGCTTCTGTAGTGACGTACAGTATTGTAGCCGGGAACACATACGATGCATTCGTCATCCGTAATTTCACCGGCGAGATTCGCGTCAACAACGAACTAGACTATGAGAACATAACCAGCTACAGCTTGGATGTCAGAGCCTTCGACGGTATTTACGAAGACTATGCCAAAGTGATCATAAATATCGAAAATTTAAACGATAACCCGCCTGTGTTTTTGGCGAATTATACTAAGACTATTGAGGAGGAGAAACTGTATGAAGGGTGTATTGTAAAGGTATTTTTTTTTACAACTTTAAGCCTGCTCATTTCCATGTAAACAATTCGTGTTTTTGCCGTATCGTCATTTAGACAATTTCTATGCCTATATGTTTAATTATGTTTTAGGTGGAAGCATATGACCCAGATATAAAAGACAGGAGTGCACCGCAAAACATAGTCTACTCCCTAGTGAAGCACGAGCAGAAGGAATATCTGCAAATTGACAACGATGGCTGCCTTCGACTCACCAAACCCTTAGACAGGGATCAGCCCCTTGGGTTCACCAGGTATTAATATTCAGAGGCACCTTTTAAATAATTGAATCAACACTTTTAGTAAATTGCACAGTAGTAGTCCATACCATTGATATTATTTGTTGACACTATCTATCAGACTAACTATTTTATAGGCGAAAATTTTAAGCTTACAATCTTCCAATCAACCAAAATTTAAAACAATAAACGATCTTTATATGATTTTTACAACCGACTTCCAAAAAGAAAAGTTTATCAATTTGTTTGTTGCGCGATTTCTCCGCCAAATGATTCTTATTTTGTTTGTTATGTATTACTTCGGAGATAGCCCTATAAAAGTTATCGAAATTGGTTCTGCACTTATTGAAAAAACTTTAAAAACATGTTATTAACTACATCCTCTTGTATCTCAACAATCCATCGAAACATTTTTAGTTTGAAGTTGTATTTTTTTTTTTTTCTAAAAATTAATTATTCCTATGCAGATGGCAGATTCTAATAATGGCAGCAGACCACGGAGGAAGGCTAGGTTCCGACAGCTTGCGGTCTACCACCGAAGTGATTCTGGAGCTCACTGACATCAACGACAACGCTCCATTCTTGACCAATGTAAGTAATCCATTTTTTTTAAGAATATATTTTAAAATAATGTATTCCATATTATTACAATCTAGCCTTACGTTTAGGCTAATGAGTTTTAAGTCTTATAAAATAAATTAGTTGCTAAGAACACTTTACATAGTAATAAATAAATTTACACATTTTCTTACAAGCCCCAAACTAAGCAAAGCTTTTAGTATAGGAACGAGATAAGTGATAGATAGAATACGTTTACATTTTTTTTTTGTAAATACATGAAACCCACCCTGAACAAATATTTGCAGACAATTCAAACTTCAAGCAGCATAAAAAGTAGCTCTTGTTATTGTTGTGTGCTGCTGTCGATATCGATCGTCATGGTAATGAGGTCTGCCTGCTATATTTTATATTGGCCCTCATAAATTTTTATGTTATCTCATAGCGCTACCTATGAGTATTTACGTGCTACATTAAGCACTAGAAACACTTACAATCACACTATATCACACTAATCACACTATACCTCGACGACCACTGAACCGATGAAATTTAAGCTGAAATTTAAAACATAGATAAATCATGACCATGAAAAACATAGGTTACTTTATATCCTGAAAAAAAAACACGGTTCCCAAGTTCCACACGAACAAAGTCACAGACGACAGCTAGTTTAAAAAAAAATCTATTACACTATTATTCTTCCAAATGCACTTTACACCAGAATAATTTAAAGACCAACCGCTTGAAAGGCTGAAACTATTGAAAGACGAATTGAATTGTATAAATCCTTGGATTTAGGATGTAAGCTATCTAGACATGTCGAGATCCGGAGCTAGGTCCCTATCCTAAGTGGTCAGTAAGCCAGACATTGACCTAGCTTAAGTAAAGCTAGATTTGTAGAGAATGTGTAGAGAAAAATAAATAAAGTTAAGATATGCTTTCGATAAGTAAGTTCGTGTTAAGTTCGTGTTCGAGACAGGGGCCAAATCTAGTGACGGAGTTAATAGAATAAGAATAAGAATTTGTTTATTTGACACACACAGAAAAAGAGAAGTAAGACAAGACAAGGTGACAGTAAGTGAGTATAAGTAAGTACCTATTTTCTTAGAACAAACCAAAAACACTTAAAACATTACAGAAACAAAAGAAAATAAAAATAAATAGAGTAAGTATCTGCTAGACTATTTTCCGTTTATTTTACGTTTCGTAGGTACCTAGTACCCACTAAATTAATTTCAGCTTTAGTGTGTGTTGCAGTGCCTTTTAAAGGCCCCCGTCATGGCCTAGAGTGGAAGTCCTAGAGAAATGTATTTTTTATATCATTAAGTGAAAAACGGTTAAGTCTTTGGCCACGCCTGACGATAACAGTCGCAGTAAGCTAAAGCTTTTAATGTCTCTATAGAATACTGCGTTCGTCACTTCAAGACATAGCTACTTTGTCTCATTCGTCCAGTAATTGCACTAGATACAGTGCAATTTAAAGCTTAACACAGTAATGCTTGCACACGACTGTTTGGAGGCAAAATAACACAGACTTTCTAAAGATGCAAAAAAACCAGGCATAAAATTAAAAATAAATATGCTCGCACGTTTCCACATTATTCTCAACATAATTATTAATTTATTTAGTTAACTTCTAGTAGTTCTTTTGTTTAAAAGAGCAATTATAATGGTAGTTCAATTAAGAAGCCAGTTTTTAATGATACCATCAATTGTCTTTAAAGATTTAAACGTATATTCAACTCGCAATACGATCGACAGTTTCAAGACAAGTTTTTCACTTTAAAATAATCTTCTAGTATAAAAATCGTTTTTCCCGTTCATCAATTCTATTGCAAACAGATTCTGTACTTGAAAAATCCTCGATTCCTGGAAACCCTTGGGGTATTGGAACTTCCCAGGAATGATTAAGAGCGATTTGGGGCGCCGCTTTCCGAAGGCTGTCAATTTTTTATGCAAATTTGGTCTATTGGTAGTACTTTTCGAGACCATACTGTGGTGTACGGCAGGTATATATTATCCATTTACGAATTGCCTGATGAAAATGTGCAAGCTGTTCTTAAATTATTATAAAAAAAAAGTAACGCAATACTGGAACACTACACTAAATACATAGTATTAAAATCTTAAGTGATGACATCTCAAACAATTAACACACTCAAAATGTCATTCCGTTACTTGACCTTAAATCGTTTATAGACAGTTCATAGGTTTATTAGATACCGTATCTTCAACATCTGTTTCAGTATGATCAGCCCCCATACCATGAACTCTTAGAGCGATTCAAATTAGGAGCTAAACTAAATTGTCACAAAATTTTGTACCATGAAATTAATAATTATTGAAGTCATGGTACAAAATTTTTTGACAATTCAGTTTAGGTCCTAATTTAAATCGCTCTAAGAGTTCATGGTAGGCTGTTCCAGCTATTACAGTATGATCATCAACCAGTATAGAAGACGTCTGCTGGTCATAGGCCTAACTAATGTCACGAAGTTTCTAGGAGTTCTGAGGGCCTACTCTTGAAAGCGTCAAACGGTCATCATGACAGCTTTCTAATTTTCCCACTGCTGGGACACGGGTCTAATCTCAAGCTAGAGTGATTGGGTCTTAATCCACCACGCGGATCCAATGCGGATTGGTGGAAGGCACATGGCTTTCGAATTTTTAGTTATTGGACCCGCCGGTTTCCTCACTATGGTTTCCTTCACCGTATGAGAGCACTGGCATTGCGCACATAAATTTTCCGAATAGAAAAATCCATTGGTGCACGATCGGATTCGAACCCACGATCTTAAGTTCGGAAGGCGGGTCACTACTACTAGACCACTAGCGCTCTGACACCAGCGACCAGCAGCGACAAACGATAAACGTAACAAATACCGTAGTTCAACTTATGTCGGTGACAAATAAGTTCAGAGCATTCACGGTTAAAATAAGCTGAACCATCAAAACTATCAAAAATACAATCAATCAATCAATACATTTATTGCTGTCATATGGTACATTATGTAGTTGTTACAGAATTGGTAGTATCACACTATGAACCCTGTTGTTAGGGTATGGCAACATTGATAAAGGCCGAGGTTTATGCATTAGGTATTCATATTAAAAAAGTAGATAGATAGGCGTGGATTATGTATGTCACTACTGGGTGTGTTTAGATGACCGATCTACGAACCAAAGACAAAAATGTAAATTTTCCAAAGGAAGCAGAACCCCATGCAGCCTAATCAAAACAGGGTGCCCTTATCTGACCTGATTCAGAACTCTTCATCAATATTCCTTTCCCCATAACGCTTAAATGATTCGGAGGGATGAGAGGGACGAAGAGGGATTAGGCATGTTATCTAGCGCCCTAGAATCATTTGCTCTTTGGATTTGCGCCGCACGCTCGGCTTGTCAGCGTTTATTCATTTCCCGATAATGGTTGTTGCTGGCGAATGGGATCAGCACCAAGTAGGCTTTGCCTCGCCCCAACGTCTCGCCGTTAACCAGCTATGATTGGGGCATCAATATCAACATCAACGGCTTACGGCTTTGATTAGGAAACCGTGCGCTTATGACTGTTTCAAGTTTCTTGACGTTATACAAGCGCGGATATTATGAAAACACGCGTAATTGAGCGTATTGAAGGATGCTCGAAAGTGTGGAATTTGCTAGTTGATCACTCGTTCACTTTTGACGTTACCTGGGGATATGATATTGAATAGTATACCTAAGAGGTGAAGCTTCATTATATACCCAAACGCGAAGCAAGGCGAGGTTGATTTGTTGCCGGGGTGATATATCTGCATCAACCTTAATACGACGCGCTGTATCCTAATCTACAAATGCTTACTAATTTGGCGGGTCTGTCGGTTCGTAAGATTTTACGCCACCCCTCTAAGATTTTCGAAAAACGGCCTTCTAACTGGTAAGCCGTAGTATCATGGACTCTTATTATACCAGTGGTTTATCAGAGGTTATCACTAACGTAAAGATAGATTTATATAATAAATAAATAAATAAGTTTTATATCAGGCAACACTTGATAAGCAGGTACAGATCATAATTACTTATTCTAGAGGCCCATAGAAATATATGATATACATTTCTATGGGCCGTATATACCTTACAAACATTCGACCAAACTCGAATAGCCGCTATTCTCCGAGTAAATCGTAGAAAGTTATTCGCGAGTAAACTGTCAGTTTCCTTGTATTTGACATTTCTTATTCCGCGTAATAGTTATTCCAAAAGTTGGTCGAATCCACCTTTAGAGACTAATGTACACATAAAATATAAAAGTGATTAAAAGTACACACTATTTCGTGCTAAAATGTCTGCGCCGTGTTACACACTGATATATTTGATATGTCAATAATTTCACCGGTTTGCTTGTACTTCGAAAAGTGTTATATTGGATTATTTAGAGCAACCGAGAAATATCTTAATGGGTCATGTAGAAAATCCGCGTATCAAGCACAAGATTGCTGGTTCAAATCCCATTTGAGGCAAAAGTTTTTGGCGAAATAAAAAAGTCGCAGCATAAGAACGATAGAATACTTGAGAATGTGGAAAAGGTATTGCTTTCAGACGAATTACACAATGTTGCTAAATGTGGCCATAAGTACGGCTACAGGGCAGCAATGCTTGTACAGACTGAGATAAATAGGTATGGTACTCGTAGCAATACTTTCCAAGTGTATAACAAAAAGCAACCCTATAATAATTCTCTAGGCCCTGTTTATTTATAAGTTAGTGCTCTAGGAATAGTATGAAAAGAATATTACGAGTCTACGCAATTTATGTTACGAGATATAGTCACGTGAAAATGCCTTGTCGAATATTCATAAACTCTGTTAGTCCAAAAAATTAACTCTTGATAGTGATGACATCAATTACTGATGAAAACTGGCTACTTATTGGCCGCGAAACATGCTTAAAATTTCCGCAAAATTGTAATAATTATTTAAAATTTAAAATTAATTAACCGATTCATATGTAGTTTGTATATACTAAATGTAATTAAGTACATTAATATTATGTAATAAATAAAAATGTTCTGACAGAACACAACTTTAAATAAAAACTATCTTCCTTTATTATTATCAATACACAATAAACTAGATAGAATCGATGTATAGGTTGAAATATGGTAGCTCTAAATGGCAATGTAGACCTTTTCGCTCCCATGTTATTAACTGTTAGGGACTTTTATTCGGGTAAAACCACGGGTTAAAGCATGTTCGTAATATGGCGCATATCATTTGGAAACCTCTTATACCTCGGGCCCTAAATCGGGTACGTTTGGGCAGACTTCCAAAGATTACGGGTGTTTTTGAGCGTGGAAAATATAACCGTACTTAAAACTGTTTGAAAAGAATAATTTTGTTTTCGTACTGAAGACGCTACATCTTCAGGTTCGCGAATTTATGATAAGGATTAAGGATTGTATACTTCTTATACCTCGACGATTTTCCTATGGGATTGTATCCGACGGAGTTATTACGCTCTGCAATTTGCAAGCTACAGTTTGTAAGAATATTAGGTCTTTTGTACTACCATCATAATAATCCTGATCTTGCACTAAGGCTTCTCTTGCACTAGGATTCCATGCATAGGTATAAGAAGCAAATATTAGATAAGGAACAAATATTTGCGAATCACTAAATAGTGGGAATACTTACATCGCCAGTACCCACGTTTCAAATTCATCGATATTTTAAAATCGCTGTTGTTTGACCGTGAGGATTAAGACGAACTAATATCTGTTCTGTGACGAAGCTTTGGAACTAAATCCTAGTATTTACAGCCAAAATACATTGAATAACTTGAACACCAAACTAATCTTTTGATCCATTAGAGTGCTAAATCTGGTTGAACAATAATCTAAAGATTTTTAACATTGACTTCGGGAATGTTGATGATACGGCCTGAGAGCTTAGCGTTCTTCGAGCTACATATTGTAACCAAATGAAACAAAATATATTCACAGTTTTTCTTTTACGTATATTTTCGTAAATTTTTAGGCATTTAGGGTGCTTTTTCACCAGAGATGTGCTACGCTACGTTGGATGCGTTTGGTATCTATCAATATTATACTTTTTTTATGTCAGCAAGTGACAAGACAATTAAGGCGCCCGCCTGATATTATGCACCACGCCTGACTATTACAGATTACAGATGCAGTGCCACCCAAACTTATTAATTTATTGGTCCATATAGATTAGCACTAGTGGATCCGGGTTTAATTTAGCTGTTTTTGGATGGATGCGTGCTTTCAATGCATGCTCTGGACCCACCAAGATGAACTCTTGCTGAAGAGTACTACATCTAATAACAACCTGGTGACTTTTTTGGTGTATTTTGATATGTTACTACTGCTTATAAGTACTGTAAGTTATCTAACGTAACAGCATCTATCGCGCGTAGCTTGTTTTACATTATATTATGTAAATCAGTAACAATGTGAAATACTTTATGTGTTTTGCTGTCATTGAGAATATATTTGACGAGGGTAAGAAAATCGAAAATGCGTTGGGGACGCCATTATTTTCTTATGTTGACATAGTTCTTGTCTTTTTTTATGGGGCATTTTGGAAGAATTTAGATTAGACTTTGAAGAGAATATTTACATTGCGTGAACCTATTTAATTAGTCAGCATTCAGTTCTTCTTCTCAAACGGTAAAGGAAATATCGTTAAAAATCTGAAATAACTACAATATAAAAGATTATATAATTTAAGATAGGTAATTAATTTATTCTCTTTGCTTTGAAGCCTAAGTTTCTCATTGTACATAATTACATTACATTACAAAATATATATGAAACAGTTGAGCCTTGAGTTCTTAAAACTGTTACAAACGTTACAAACCTATAGATAAATAATAAATAAATAAATAATGCTGGACAATCCACACAGCATCATCTAGCCCCAAGGTAAGCTGCTGTTAAACAGAGCTGTATTATGGGTACTAAATTACTGATATATACAATACAATACATAGATAGATATTTTTTATTATATATAGTAAATACCCAGAACACCCGAAACCGATATTTGTAGATCGTACAATTATTTGACCTGAGGCGGGAATCGAACCCGCAACCTCCGCGTCGCAGCCCGCTGCGCCACATCGGTCGTCAACTGATCCAAATCACTACCAATTAGTTTCTCATAGTTAGGTACTTACTCTATCAAATTATTGCTGTTACTATTAAAAGGATTAGCCAAAAAGACTGCGAGAGACTGGTGCCTAAAATTGGTTTAAAAAAACCTGAGATAATAATGCAATTTTTAGTGTCGCTGTGAGAATCAAATTTGCTGCTTTCGCGGCTGGCAAACCAGCCGCTTCACTGTAAAGGTCATACCCCAAACAAAATGATCTGGTTAAGCTATGGCTTTCGTCATCATCATCATCATCATGACAGCCTTGTAATGTTCCCACTGTTGGAACACTGGCCTACTCTCAAACAAGAGTGATTGGGTCTTGATCCACCACGCGGACCCAATGCGGATTGATTTTCGAATTTTTAGTTCTTAGACATGCCGGTTTCCTCACGATGTTTTCCTTCACCGTATGAAAGCGCGGGCATTGCGCACATACATTTTTCCATTGGTGCACGACCGGATTCGAACCCACGACCATAGGATCGGAAGGCGGGGTCACTACCACTAGACCACCAGTGCTCTCACTTCCGTATAAAATATTAAAACCCGAATCTAGGATAATAAAAATGTCATTCGAAAACTAGATCCCGCTAAAACGAATTGAATACCGCTTTGCCCTTTCAAATCTACGGTCGGAACCGCAATATATAAAGATCCTAAAATATCTGTATTTGTTTCCGCTTACATCCACTTATCTTCATGCCACCGTAAGGCTTAGCTATTTCAAAAGCGGCGACCGTCTTAACCGTCGTAAAATTGGCTTTAATGCAACAAATTCTTTTATGCAAAATATCTTATTTATATTAGCCGTAATTTCCGTTAGGTACCAAAGTTGGTCACTGACTCATACGAACTTTTTTTTTTGCGCTAGACGTTAACGTAACGGAAACATTTTCGGATTGCGTGGTCTAGTGCGTAACGTTATCTTCCCGAAACGAATTCTAATTTCAAATTATTTACCGATGTTATGCTTGTAGAAAAGCAAGTTTCATGACTTGTTAACTTTGGAAGAAACGTCTGAAGACGATGACAAATCCGCAGGTAAAAACTAAATAATAAATAATAATAATGCTGGACAATCCACACAGCATCATCTAGCCCAAGACTGTTAAACAGAGCTGTATTATGGGTACTAGATGACTGATATATATTTATTACAATACAATACATAGTATCTATCTATTTTTTATTATACATAGAAAACACCCAGAACACCCGGAACAAATACTTGATCCTACAAACATTTGTCCCAAGGCGGGAATCGAACCCGCAACCTCCGCGTCGCAGGCGGACCTTCACCCACCGCGCCACATTGGTCGTCTAAATATGCAGTTGGCATAGATGCGAATCCGTACTGTTGAAGTAGGTCTGCATAAAAGGCCTCATCATTTGTACCAATTTCCTTGTTTGATGAACGTTCTGCCCGTAAACTCTGTCATCAGAGTTGGAAATTGACTCAGCAAACTTACCGCTTTATAACAGCCGTCAATTATGGTCACCGCTTTCTTACAATGCGACGAACTACGAAGTTGCTTGTCAATTTTTTATGCAAATACCTATGGGTGTTCAATTTCTTATTTCGGTGGCTGGACCAATATTGGGAAGGTTGCTTAATTTCCATTCCGAGGCTCTCTGGGAGCTTTTAGAGGGTACAGAGATGTAATTCCGCGCTGGATACCGCATAACCTGAATATTACAGTCCTCGCTACTAGAGCCCGGCTTTCCTGAAGCGGCGGACGTTATTTGACGTATTTAGCAGCAGACCATAGACGCTAAAGTAAGTAAGTTCGTATGAGTCAGAGGCCAACTCTGGTGACGGGCCGCTTGAAGGCCTCTGTCATGGCTTACCAACTTTAAAAAGGCGGGAGCAACTGCTTAACGTGCTCTCCGAAGCACGGGAGCGCTCAGTTGAAGTTGCCACTGGCGGTCACCCATCTAGATGATGACTACGCGGAACAGTGCTTAATTTCGTTGATCTGTTAAGAACAACTTAGCCAGCTACATCACGAGCGCTCCAATACCTAGGTATTAAAAGTGAGACTAGTGGAATTAAAAGTGCGATATCGTTTCTGTTGTCTGGATATATCAGTGTAGCAGAAGAATCCTTCTTCTGCTACACTGATACAAGAAAGAGATACAAGATCTGTATAAAATTTGGAACAGGCATAAAATAGAGTCTGGAAATTGGAATAGCACTTATAGGCTAATTTTTATCACGGAAAATGTTCGGTATTCGTAGGATAACAGTTAAACCGCGGTTAACACCGCAGCTAGTATAACATATATTTTGGCATAGATTTAGACTTTGCTACTTTACGGCCGTCATAACATGTACGTTTTTATGCAAACTGACTTACAAGCTCTCGTTTTGAACATGGCGTTTATGAGTTCCAGATATGATTTTAGAGAATTTCTGAGCACGGTTTTATTCGAATGGCTTTCGTGAATCCTTTATCGTACTAAGTGGAAAGTGTGAAACTGAATTTTTCATTACATATTCTAAAAGGGCTGGCTTAAAATGAATAATTACAACGGCTACATAAACATTGCTACTAGTATCTTTATTACTAGCTTCTGCCTGCGACTTCGCTCACAAGGCACTTAAATAACAAAAACCAAAAAATTCGAAAGGCATGAGCGACCCGCTAATCCGTATGGTGGATTATAACCCAATCGCTCTCGCTCGGAAATAGACCAGTGTCTCAGCAGTGGGAACATTAGAAGGTTGTCACGATGGTAAGGTTTTTGTCTTGGATGTACCATTCCAGGTTCCTTACATGCCTGTTCGAACAGATTAAAACCACAGCTCACCCTTGTTAGACAAGGTTCCTTATCTGGGGCCTTCTGGACATTGTGGTTTCAATATGCCCGAGCAAACTTACTAGTAAAACTCGCGGCTTTGACCGCTTTAAGTCTACAAGTACTTTACAATCGCCGTCTACGGGATCATCCTAAAACTCCCCTCGTAAAGGTTGTGGGTTCAAGTGCCAACGCAGGGCCAGGACCAGATCTTCTACATTCAAGCAGTAATGTGAAAGCATACTATGTTTAGGTTTGAAGGTCACTTTAGCAAGTGAAATACTGGGCGAAAGAGGCTTTACAAGAGCGTCTCGGGGTGATAAGCGCAATGCAGTGCCACGCAGAGTTTAAAAGCTTTAAGCTTTGGGTGGCACATAACATTTATTAGGCGTGGTGCATAACAAAACATATAATCAGGCAGGCGACTTGATCGTAAAAAAAAGATAAAAAAACGCTTAGTTTTTTGGATATTAATATGAAGATACGTGAGATATAATTGTTATTTTTCCAACAGACCCAACCAGTGATATGGTACGAAAACGAGCCACCCGGCCAGGTGGTGATCCTGACTGCGAAAGACTACGACTCGCCCGAAAACGGACCTCCGTTCACTTTCGCGCTAAACGAGTCCGCCTCCTTCGATATCCGCTCCAAGTTCCAAATCCAAGGTAAGTCAAGGTTAATGATGCATTCAGATGAGAGCGAAATATCGCGAGAATATGCGGCATTTTTGAGATATTGGTATCGATTCTGTTGTAGCATTTTCTAAACTTAACTAACTAAAAATATAGCGGTCCTTTGTATTTTAATTCATTAGAAAAGGACGGCAACAATTTTAGTTAGTTTAGTTAAGAAAATGTTATATCAGAATCGACACTATTGCAAATCTGTATCCTGCTTATTCATAAAGAAGACTGTTATTTTAGCGTCTTTCCTTATTATTCTTATGTCAATGACAGATTTGTAAGACATGTTTAGCTAAATTATTATGAATCCCTATTCATACTTTATACCTCTGTTACATCTGTCTATCTGCTCTGTGCCTCTGTATTTTGCTGTTCTTTTGCTTATGTTGTTAGTTTGCCGGCTTTTACTTAGTGAGGTGGTAAAACTAACAAATAACCAGAAGCAAAACGATACAGCTTACGCAATATTTCGCTCTGATTTGAATAAACCTTAATGGTTAAACTTCGACGTCGAAGGGCAAGTTCTTTTCCCAGCCCTAAGCTCTTTAGACGGGAAACTTTGTATTAGCGATTTTCTTAGATTTGGGTGCTGCTTCGTGTCACTAGGTTTTAGGGTTATATACCTGCTTTTAAATTAAAAAACGCGACATTGCACTACTAAAACAAAAGTTTTAAACTGTTAGTGTGCTTCATCATCATCATCCACAGCCCGACATCACCCACTGCTGGGTATTAATAGGCCTCCCTTTGTATGTGCCACTCCTCTTTCTTGTGCTAGCCTCATCCAGGGTTGGCCCGTGTTTTTTTTTTATATCATTAGAATGTTCTCTCGAGTTTATAATACATGCATATTTTTTTATGTCTTCCTATCGCGCTTCTGGACGACCAACGTACCTTTAACCATTTCTTGGACGCTATTCTAATAAAATCAAATATATTTTTTGTACTTTGAGTTGTTACATTACTTAAATTAGTTATAAAGCTAAGGGTGAGTTGCATCATCTAACGTTAACGTCAAATTGTTCAATCGTCGTCGAACAATTTGACGTTAACGTTAGATGGTGCAACTCACCCTAAGTAGTAGCATAATACTTTCTAACTTAAACATAGTTTCAAATAACAATATGTGTAAATACCAATAATAATGAGAATCAGAGTGGAGTTACAGAACAGAAATGACAGTGGATCCCGCACTAGGGCTAGCGTGTAGCCTACTAAGCAGTAGTCTGCTTGAAGGTAGAATATCTGACTCTGCAGTAGTACCAAGACGTATTTTCATCCGGTGGTAGGACTCTGCGAAGTCTTACCAAAAGATGAAAATGATCAAGAAATGAGGGATCGAACCTGCGTCCTCTCCACCGCGCACTCGTCCGCCGTGCCACCGAGGTCGTCAACCAAACTACAAATATAACCAAACTAATGGTTCCAGGTTCTAAAATTACTTGAAACTTCTGCCTATTCATTAGCACAGTTCACTAATGCCCTAATGTGGTTTTATTTTGCAACTGACGCATCGCGTTCGCTATAGTAAATCAGCCTAAAACCTGCTGTTTGTTTACACTTCAATAGTCAAAGCTAGTTCGAATTGCCATTGGCCTATGAATACAGCTAAATCACGCCACGGTAAGAAATGCAACTTACTCTACAGTGAAAGTAATTCGTACATGAGTTAAGGCTAAGTCTGGTAAGAGAATTCTTAAGCCGCCCGAAGGCCTCTGTCAGGGTCTAACTCTCTCTCTCTCTTACTCTACAGTGAAGTAAGTTGGCATGAGTTATAGAGAAACAAACATCCATCTAGACTGTAGCATTCTTAATATTAGTGTGATGGCTTGAAAGGGAAAAACGCATTCGCTTCACGACTCTGAATACAAGCATTTAAAACAGTTCGTTGCTGGTGTAGTTTTTTTTTTTTATAACATAAAATACAGATGAAAAATCTCTAGTACTGACATAAATTCGTTTATAACCAAAATTTGATTTCACATAAGTAACTGAGTAACCCCAAAAACCACCTAGGGTTTGGTGTAGATCTTACGTAGGTAAACACTAAAACGTAAAAAAAATAGTGACCCAGCTGATCACACTAAACTGTGTCAGTGATTAACCACTGAATCTAGTTACTGAACAGAATGAAATGTATTGAATAATGTTACACGTGTGTTAACATATAGAAATACAGTTGTTAGCTTGGCGGAAAGAGGATGAAATGCTCATTACAAATATGTAATAAAGAGTAAATCTTCGCAAGTTCACATACGACCTTATGATACTAGGGTCAAGATTTAATGATGATAAAACTAGACTATAAGCAGGTGTCCGACCTCTGAAGATGAGCGAGAAGCGAGCAGCGTTAATCGCTAAGCGAGTATTTTCGTTGACAGCTCTTGAGAAGAGCGAGTTCCCGCCGGCGGCGTGCGGCAGTGTGAACAGTCGGCGATCAATAAGCATTTCGATTGTTTACACGGAATTTATTAGCTATCGTACGTTTCTTGAGCGAGAATATCGCCGGTGGCGCGGTCTGACACCTGCCTTAGATATAAATATTATTTGTAGGTTAGTTAATTTTACAGTCCCCTTGTCAATCACAGTTAGGTGCGTTTTATTGACCAATCAGCAGATAGGCTTTTTGACCCTCGAAGGTCTCGAAATATGCACATGCCTAGTCAATAATTAGTATCAAAAACTTGTAACATAGGCAGTAGTCATTTATGTAAGTTCTCAACTTAGCTTATTTTTTGTATGTGATGTGTAAAGAGTTGAAAGATAAATAATATGCCCCGGCAAGCATTCAGAATTTTCTCTTGTTTCGTAGCCGATACAAATAATATCTGAAATATATTGACTAGAATGAAAATGAAAATGAAAATGACTTTTTTGCCGCTTTCTTATACAGGTACTTAAGTTATCATAACCAGTAAATATGGAAAATAAAATCTAACGCGCTCGGCTGATCCGCTTGAAATTTCCAAAAAACGGTATCTTGAAAAGTTTCCTCCAACAGTCTTTAGCTATCTCTAATAGAGCGATTCAAATACAAACTCCGGCAGCATCCGAACTTCGCCAAATTGTTAGCAGAAACTTGTAGACTTTAAGGAATTTCCGTTTATCGGTGGAAAATCTACTTGAAAATCAGAATCCGTTCAATCCACAGAGTATCGAATGTGTTTATTCAGTGCACTCGCGCGTTCACTCCTTTGGACGGTTATTTTGTTCATTTTCAAAAAAGCGCTTGAGCAATGCGAGACAGGTTTTTGAAAGTCAAACCCACACAACGCCTGAATTTAACGCTTTTAGTCAGAAGCCTGAGTTTAACGCTTAACCCTTTATTCATAAATGAACTGTCATTTTACCCTACTTTGTTTGTGGGGTCTGTGGTTTATTTGTCACTTCTTTTTCTTTAATTCTGCCAATGTCAGTCAAGCTAAGCGACTGGCAAAGACAATGATAGATTTGAAAGGCACATTACAGTCCAACTTACAGCTAGCAAAGTTTAGGCTTATAGTTGCATAAGGCCCTTGAGGTTGCGTTTTCAGTTTTATAGTTACCTCGCTAATTTGTTTGTCAAAATAGATGTAGGTATATAAAAATACTAAATAAAAGAGTCGATATATATCCAGGGTTTTTATTTCTAAAGTAAATCAATCAATTATTGTACTACTTATTATACGTACAATAGAAGACGTAACTAACTATGTTAGCAAAGTGCCGATTCAATTTCGCTCCGTTCGCGTGGCGTGTTGATAATTTAGCTCGAGGATTACTTGCGCTATCCACAATCCACAACTACAGGGCTGTAGTTAGGAGTAATTTATTTAAATCACACTACCACACTTGTATTATAAATGCGAAAATTTGGATGTACGAATGTTTGTTACTCCATAACTCCTTAAAACATAAATAGATAATGACCGGGAATAGAATATAGGCTACATTTTATCCCAGAAAAAATTACGGTTTTCGAATTCCACACACACAGCGCTAGCGCCTGTCTAAACAAAGGTGTACTATGCGTAGCAGATATGAGAAAAATTCATAGAATACTTTTTTTTTTACCTATATTGTCCCACTGCTGGGCTAAGGTCTCTTTCAAATCCTTTCATCTGTCTCGATCTTTGGCAATTTCCCAATGATAGAATACATATTAAATCTTTTTTTTGTTAATAAATATTACATAAAAACACCTAGACCCAGGATAAACATTTACAGATCGTACGAACATTTGACACAGCGGAAATCGAACCCGCAACGTCTCGCCTCAATCGGGCACTCGCCCCCACCGATACCAAGAAAAACCAATATCAAAATCAGCGTGTTATAGAGAACCCTCGTTTCTGCCTTCCTGACTACAGCTCTGTAAGACCGCGGTTCTAAACTTCGCTCAATTTATGAGCAATGGCAGTTTTATAACTTGCCTGCCGCGGTTTTGACATTGACTCATGTGGCCCGCTCGAGTCATGCGATAGGTCAGGTGTAGATAGATAGATAGATATAGATTATTACACCTTTTATATCATCATCATGACAGTGCTGGGACACTGGCCTACTCTCGCGAGAGTGATTTGGATGCGAATTGTTGAATGGCCGTAAGTGCATGTGTACTAGTTTTGAGAAAACGGCGCAATTTTTAAAATGTTTTTTTGTCGATTACGTCTACATAATTAACTTTTTTTTTACATCTGAAGTATTTCGAATACTTAGTTCTTGCACATGTCGGTTTCCTCACGATGTTTTCCTTCACCGTTTAGGAGCACTGGCGTTGCGCACATAATCTCTTCTAGACAGCATTTGGATGGACAGGTTCCCATGTTGAACTAAATGGTAACGGTAGCGTACATTACACGAATAATAAGTCAAGAGTTCTTTAAAAACTACATAGATACTTACAATACATAGATAGGTCACGTGGTGTAGATAGGTCACGATTAACACAGCTGGGTTTACACAAACGTATTTGGCAATGGAGATTATTCTCAGAGCATCCAACCTAGAATTAGCACCTCCACGCGTGCCCTGTTTGATTTCAAACGAATAATTGAATAATTGTTCAATGTCGATCGCAAATCGCCCTCCTTTGTACTCGTATATGAGTTTGAAGAATAGTAGAGTTCTTTGAGATAGAGCTCGTCCGGGGAGAACGCTCGCATTGTTGTGTTCCGGTGTGAAGGGTATGGTTTCCGGTGAAATTACTGGCACATGAGGCTTTCGATCTTAGCCTCAAGGTGGCAACCCGCGAGTGATACCTCTGGTATTGAAAGCGTCCATAGGCTACGGTAACCGCTTACCATCTTGTGGACCGTACGCTTGGTTGCCACTTCAGTTGTATAAAAAAAAATGTACGCTTAAATCTTTTAAACTACGCTACGGATTTTAATGCGGTTTTCAGCAATAGATAGAGTAATTAAGCCGGTGCGGGTCGCTAGTTCCGAATATTTATATTTGTTATTTTTTTTTTATTTGTACAAATATTAGAAGTAAATTTACAAGCTGAGCTATCATTAGTGTACATCAATGGTGTTACATATTACAGTGAAATGTATTGATCATAATAAAATATTTAAAACTTTTCGTTCATAAATAATACGTACGATTTTATTGATTTAAAATTACAGGGTTGTCATATAATGATCTGAATCATTTAAAAGTTAAAACCGTGAGGGAATAAATTAATGATCTCATATTAAATTAAACGTAACAAGAAAGCATGTACCGAAAATTATTTTGTTAAAGCAACAATTAAAGCTTCACCCTCCGTTAATAACTGGGGTTTAAGTTCTTCAAAGGTTAGTTAAATGTCAACTGTCAGGCCGGGGTCACTTGGCATAAGTTATTATGTACTTTCTGGATTAAATAGTGTTTTGTTAGTTTGGTCAAATTGTTGTTTTATCACATAACTGTCATGCCCAGCTTTGCAAGGGTTCTTAAACTATACGTATATAGTTCGCACAGCGGATCTAGGCTTCCGTGAAGTTAGCCGTTTGTGATGCGCAAAGACAATTTAGTTTGAAAAAGCTCCATTGCGCAACGAAACGGCTAATTTCACGACGGCCGAGATCCGTTGTGAGAACTATACCTTCCCTTTGAATCACTATCTGTTGATGAAAACCTTTTTTAATGCGGTTTTTTGCGTAGTTTAAAGATTAAAGCATTAATCCATAATAACATGTACGTAGAAAGTGAAAGACGGCGGGAAGTGACAATGGTTTTGTAAGTATGTTAAGATTCAATTTGATGACATTATCTGAATCCAAATTTTTGGTAACACTGCATTTGTTATGCTCAGGCGTGGCGCTTAACATCAGGTGTACGACTTGACTTGACTTGACTTAAAAAAATACAATTGAATTAGCATTACCGAATAATCACGAATATTGATTTGACTGTATATTGTTTTTTTTGTAGTATCTCTAGAACCTTTTTAGAAACATAATTAATTACCCTCGCAAATCCAGTGATAACTTTGCTTGCTAGATTTAGTATGAAAGGATTCTATACAGTGGCATAATTAAGTTGATCGACTGTATAATATTTTTAAGATTCCATCCCTCAAAAGAAAAAAGGAACCCTAAGATCACTTTGTTGTCTGTCTGTCCGTCTATCAAGACCCTTTTTCTTAGGAACGGCTGAAGATATCAACTGGATTTATTTATCATATCGTTTGTACGCAGGAAACATCCTCTCAACTCTCGTCTCCTTCGACCGGGAGCAGCGCAAGGAATACCGGATACCAGTCGCCATCACCGATTCCGGTACTCCCCGACTGACTGGCGTGTCATCCCTCCATGTGGTTATAGGAGACCGCAACGATAACCCCATGGGCCCGGGACATAGCGATATATTCGTTTATAACTATAAGGTGAGTGAAGATAACACTAATTCCGGTTCCCTCCAAATG
Organism: Colostygia pectinataria; assembly: GCA_951394395.1. Lineage (NCBI taxonomy): Eukaryota > Metazoa > Arthropoda > Insecta > Lepidoptera > Geometridae > Colostygia > Colostygia pectinataria. The sequence continues at coordinate 4,103,804 of OX596368.1, read as the reverse complement.
ACAGAATGACAACCCCATAGGAACGAAATACTTCAGTTTTAAAATATCGTAAAAACTTGTTGCTTTGGCGCTCCAAGACATTCTAAAGTTCTTTTAGGATGTGTTTGGTGCGGAGCGCTTCGCAAACATATCATGACTCGATAGCTCAATTGACAGAGTATCCGCGTATCAAATCTCTGTAATTGACAGACGTATTAAGCACACTATCAGCTTGATTTGATTGGGGCTTCAAACCCGTTTGAGACGAAACATTTTTAATAATATTAAAAATGTTTCGTCTCAAACGGGTTTGAGACGAAACATTTTTAGGTTAGAACTGACATCTCTGTCTGCTATTTACTAGATGTTGGCAACGCGTAAGTTATAGGTAGACTTCTACGGGTAATAATAACCTAGATGACAAAATGCATTGCAACTTAAGCAATGAATTATAACATCTGAGCTCTTCGAAATAAAGTACATTTTTGACTCCTAGCTCATGACCTGTGTGAGTAGACCTAAATTATACTGATAGTATACAGACTCATCCCTTTCCATCTACTTGAGGCCCAATTACTTACGTGTTGAAATGTACAAAATAGTCTTGGAAAAAGGTAGAAAATCCCTTGAAGATCCCCTGGGGCACACATCACATATTTTCTTTGTGCCAAAAATCTGTTATAATTTTATTTGCTTTACCGGTTTATAGATTGTCGTGGCTTTTTAAAAAATATATATTTGTTGGTATTTTGTGTTGGCAGGTCTTTAGACCATCCAGAGCAGTTACATATTCAAAAACGGTAACTTGAAATAATAGATAGATATGCCTGTGTAATGGCAAAAAATTATAATTTGACGATTGGAATATATTATTTATAAGACCCGAAACGACACATTTTTAAAACTTTAAACGTAAATACTGGTTTTTCGTGCTGATGATAACGTTTATTTATATCGGCATGTCACCCAAAGCTTAAATGTCTTCATATTCGTATTTTAAATCTCTGTTCCCTAAAAATGTGTCATTAAAATATATCATCGTTTTTGTTATTGACTTATGGATGACAAAGAAAGACATTAATTAGCAAGCTGAAATTCCGTTTTTATGAATAAGGGCTTTGAGCTTTTAAGTTCTGCAATACGCGACACATAGTTATTAAGATACGCCCAGTAATTTCACTTGCCTTTGAACAAAGCAATGCAACACCCTCCCTACTTTTCCCTTAAAACGGGATATTTACCATGATTGGTGAGTTTTATTGATTCCTGATATTTCGGCGCAGTTACATGCACAATATCCCGTTTTAAGTGAAAATTATGTTAATAACCATGATAGTTTTAAAAACTATACCCACCCTACTGCTAAATAATGACTTTATTATAAAATAATATTGTATGAAATGTGTGTTGTAATTCTAAAAATGGTTTTCCTCATCGCCTCCAGACGGAAATGTACTTCAATGAGTTGTACAGTTGGAGATATTATGTGAGTACCAATGTGTTTTGGTTTTGTTCATTTTGGGTTAAGAATTCAATATCTTGCAAAAGTACTTATAAATTCCAGATTTTAATACTATACTACTATACTATTATTATTATTTAGGCGTGACTGTACCACAGTAGGGGTTTTATTTTATTGCGATTAGGGTCTATTTCACGATCATAAAGTAAGTTTATTGACGGTAAGCAATTCACCGAGCCAAACAGTAGTCTGTCAGACAGGACCAATTTACCGGCAATTTACACTAGTTGACATTTTTTTTAAATCGTGAGTAAGTAAGTAAACCTTTTAGTTATAATGTTTTGCACTGGATGGTTTTTTTAATTAACCCTGTTGCTTTTTGTTGTTTTTTTTTTTAGTGGTTTCCATTTATTTTCCAGTTTTATGTAGATAAAGATATTAAGTCACACATACCTAAATATACGAATTTTTTATTCGTATATTTAGGTATAATTTTTTATTCGTATATTAGGATAATGATTGTCCATTTAACAATTTCAGTCGCATCTATCAAGAGAATTTTAGCGATATCTAATACAGGGTCATTCATTATCAACCTGACAAACTTAAGGGATAGGTTCCACACATAAAAAAAATATATGTTCCTATAGTTTTTTTTTATGTATATTTTGTCTTAAAAATCCCAAGTAAATAAAAAAATATCGATTACGTTTTTCTGCTCAATTATTATTTATCATTGTTGGGAATCGAGTTTAGCGGCGCGGCGTAATAATAAAATATTCGAGTGTGCGCGCCCCGTAGCGGGTCATTGACACGCGCAGGTCATGGACGCGCGGGTTATTGACCTGCGGTTCATTGATGCGCGGGTCACTGACACGTGCCGAGCGCTGCCTTGTCGATTTCTAACAAGGATAACTAATTATTGAGCAGAATTAGGTTATTTATTAAAAAAAAAAAACAAGTATTATTTTTTTTATGTGTGGAACCTATCCCTTAAGTTTGTCAGGTTGATAATGAATGACCTTATATATTTAACAATAAATTAGTTTAGATCAATCTAAATATATAAACACGTTGCGTTACTGACTGTTTGACAAACAATAACACAGTCACGTCACATAATTGTCTGGAAGAAATTTCTATTTGCAATAAGACCGCCATTTGTAGGACTACATTTTTCATAATTATGTATGTAAGTATGAAAAATTAACATGCAAATTGTGTCCTCTATAAAGTTATTATTTATTTATTTAGTATAATTTTCATAGTGGATTCTCCATAATAGAGTTTATGAGAATAAGTCTGGGAAACTCAAAGGAAGGCCCAGCAATAGGACAGTACAGGCTGACAAAAAAAAAACAACAACATTGCTTTGAGGTAATGTGTAGAGGTGCACTTAGAAAGGTGATCCTGTGATCCTCAAAATGTAACTAAAGGACGCAATGGGAAGAAGTTTGCATGAAAAAGTCAGAGCGGACAAGTCAAGGTGCTTTCCACAAGTGGTGCATAATTCAAATGAGTTAATTTGCTAATTATGCAACATTGAGTGTTTATTGATAAAACCCCTTAAATCCATCCATTATTTAGTTATGTGATGTTATAGTTAATTTTAATTACGTTTGAATAATTAACCGTTAGATGAGTATTTATTTTAATTTTTTTATGATTGAAACCCTAATGCCTGACATTGTTAATTTAATTTAAATTACCTAGTCATGTATTTGCATTTTCTTCACAACATTGTTATTATTATGATTTTGTTAAACCTACACTTTTGACCTGTAACTGGCCTGTTATCAATAAAATACTATGACTACTATGACTATGAGCTCATTCAATACAAAATAATGAGACAATAGAATAATGATGAAAATAATAATAAAAAAACTATACTTGAATGTTTAGCAGAACATGTAAGTTCGTATGAGTCAGTGGTCAACTCGAAAGCCTCTGTCAAGACACAATAATAAACAAAACGCGTTCGAAGTAGCGGGCGTTTCTAGTTTTGGTTTGATAAATAAATGAATTCTGGATTGATAGGTAGCTTTTAAAATAATAAAGTTGGTTGGTTGTAGTTTGAATCAATTATGTGACCCAGTTGTCAATTAATTTAAATATACACCGGGTTCACTGTTAATTAAATAATAAAGTTTAAATTTAAATGATTTTTGTATTTTACTACCGCTGGCTCACTTTTACTTACCTTTTTTGTGAACATTTCACACGTCATAAAACTGTTGTAAATTATCATTCATTTTAAAAAAGGGTGTTTTCTCATACCGGTATATCGACGCGTAAGAGGAAGCGCGCCGTGTCACTCCACCCTGATGAAGACTCTCTCACGAAATTGTGTCGAAACAGTATCGGTACCTTTTTACCGATATACCGGTACGTGAAATCACCCATTTTTAAAATGAATTTCACACTTCAATCCAGGCATTATACAGATTTTTAATTATCCCCAAGAGGGGCATAAAATCTGATCTTTTGGACCCTTAGCGCTTTTTAACGTAAGTATTTTCAATTTTAGATTATCACCAAAATATATGATATTTTTAAGTGTCGCCTGTGGCTGTGTTTTTGTGATACATACATAAAAAGTTGCCTACTACAGGTTTAAACTATCTCCGTGCCAAATTTAACCGAAATCTGTTTAACAGTCCGTGAAAACGTAAGAGACACTGTTGCATTGAATTCATATGGGTCTCTTTTTATTTCAAAAAATCCATTTGAACTTCGCCAAACGATTTAGTTAGATTTTGTCCTTCGTTTAATGAAAACCGTCTCTAGGTTTCAGCGAACAACTGCTTTCACAAATTTTTACATTCAACTCTTTGCAACCGCTGAATAACTTAGTATTAACATAAGTTATGTTTCTCTATGAAATGATCTACTTTCCTTTCATTCTTTCAACTATCTTTCAGTCGGTTCACTCACGTTTTCATTACGCAATTTGTATTCAAAGTTGCTAAAGAGTATGAAATATGAAAATGCCAGTGTTTCACTGCTCAACCTAAGTCGTAAATTTTACGATTTTTCATTGTAGATGCTAAATTATTACCGATTAAATGTTTACGTGTAAAGCTGCTTGCAAACTATGTCAGTATCTACTTGCTGTAAGCTCATCATCGTCATCGTCAAAGTCGCTCAACGAGCTATTGAAAGAGCTATTTAGGAGTTTCACTACGCTATCGAATCCGCAACGAGGAAATCCGTAGAAGAACCAAAGAAAACCAAAGAAGTGACTGTCATAGCTCTCAGAATAAGTAAGTGGAAGTGGCAGTGGGCAGGCCATATAGCTCGCAGAACCGATAATCGCTGGGGAATTAAGGTTCTCGAATGGCGACCACGAACTGGAAAACGAAGTGTAGGACGGCCCTCGTCCTACACTTCGATAGGTACATAGGTACATCGAGGGTCCCCACTCGATGGACCGATGACATTAAAGCGGTCGTAGGAAGTCGGTGGATGGTGAAGGCTCAAAATCGGTCGTCATGGAGCTTTTTATCGGCGTATCGGCTGATATGATAATGATGATGATGATAAACATCATCGAGCACTACTAGTGACCCTGAATTTGTGTTAATACTGAGGTAGCGTGGCGCGCGAAGGTTCTGCGACACAAGACACAGATTGCGGGTTCGATTCCCGCTTTGGAACAACGCGGGATACGTTTGTACGATCTGCAAATATTTGTTCCGGGTGTTCTGGGTATTTTATTTGTATAATAAAAATATCTGTCTATGTATTGTATTTTTGAGTATATCAGTCATATAACACAACCCATAACACAAGCTCTGCTTAGCTTGGGGCTTGATGATGCTGTGTGGATTGTCCAGCATTATTTAATATTACTATTTACTTTTCGATCGTGGCTATTCATAATTCGAAAACGTCATGGGAACACCATCATGTCTAAGATCTAACGAAGGACATTTGCTATCCTGCATTGGGTTTGCGTGGTGGAATGATTTAGTTACTCGTTTCGTGTGATAGAACCTTTATTATACTGTCAGTCCAAAAATTAATAGTCGCGTTAGCGCTTCACAACGATCGCTTGAGGAATATTTGTATGCTTTGTGGAGTTTTTATTTTTATAATTTAGTATAATGTACTAGTTTCCGCCCGCAGTTTTGGCTGTGTGTTTGCTTAAGAAACTTTAAATTCATATGCCACCCGCAGATGACGATGTGCATTTTCCGAGTCATCATACGTATTGCAAGCGTCCATAGGATACATTAATGCCTGTCAGATAGATCGTACGCTTGTTTCCCATCTAAGGAATAATACACAATATCAACTTATAAGCAGGAAAATATCTGTATTCCAAGGCCCTTTAGCTAAAATGTTTCTTATTTCCTTTACCGTAAGGGTCAAATAGAAATATATACAAATGGAATCCTCATTGACATTACATGCAAAAGGTTATATTGTCCCCAGTTCCGACCGCTGGCTGCTATTCGCTAAATAATTAAGTTGACACCGATTCGATACAAACATTTACGTTAATACACGACACGTATTTTGTATCTAAATAAAATGTTTTCTGTCAGTCTGTTTGCCTGTGTTTTTTTTTATTAAAGACACCCAACACAGGGTATCACCTCACACACAAAAATCAATTAAGTACAAAGAGAGACAATTTGCATAGAGTGCCAATCTTATAATAACCTGTCATTTGAACTCCTATTTTAATAAATTAGAAGTCAGTATCCAACTTTTGCTTTAGACTATATTAGGCCACTCAAAAGCCTCTGTGACTTCTTAAAGCTAAACGTGGCCTGCGATTTAAAAAAAGTTTCACTATACACATTTTAATTCTGTTTTAGTTGATGTGTAAGAAGTTAAGAACATATAAAGGAAGATAATGTAAATACAAAGATGAACCAAAAACAGGAAATATATTTATTTTGTTACTGTTATAACTAGAGCAAAACTGTGTCCGTAAGCGAGTAACACTTAAGGCGATTAAATGATCATGCTCAAACTATCTAGATCTTGAAAGAGGTATTTTAAAAATATCATAATTACAATTATCTTTTTAAATTATTGTTTTATTTTTATTTATAAGTAGTACTCATCTCTTAAAATTTACGTCGCGTCGCCTCAAAAAAATAGATAAGACATTTCATATTTGGCTATTTCAAAAAGTCTCTTGATTACTTCCTAATAATTATTTCAGAAATAAATGCGAGATAGATTGCGCTTGGTGCTGTAATCGCCTTAATATATTGCTATTAAAATGTTAATTTTGAGCTTTAATGAAAGTGGGTTTAGTACGGTGCGTATAAACGGGGATTATGTTGCGGAAGCAGTTTTTATTATTACCACAGTCAATTAATTGCAGATACTAAGCTTGCAAAGCACCATATTTGTCGCACGCACACAAATGCACGGCTACATGAAATTATGCGTAATATTTACATACGCTTACGTAATGTTACAGTTAACTGTTCGCGTAGAGTTTGATTTTACGTGTAAACGTTAATTTATAGATAAGTATTGATTGTTGGTTTTGTTAATGGTTTTCCTATAGAGTTAAATAATATTTAAATCAAAATAGGTCGTTATTTGTGGTGCATACGGCTTCTTTCGCGATATATGAATTAGTATCAAATAGTTTTTAGTCTTTTATTTTCGCTTTGAATTTTCTTTATTGAAGGCATCATGACAGTTATGTATATAACTTATATTTTACTTATATGGCCGAACTTTCGCGAGACGAATATGGCATAAATTGATAAAACATAGCGAGCCGCTAAAACGCCAGTTTATTTTATGAATAAGGTTGAAAATATGCAAGCATAAAATCACATTTCATTAATAGTATCAAGTTTTCAAGTTGTGTTACTGAATCACAATCTTTACCATGTCAATGCCCTGTCCTGATTTGTAAGTTACGACGTGGATTAGGCTTATTTCGTGCGTTCGCCCACGTTAGTGCGTCACTGTTTACTTCGGTTAGTGAGGCAAACTAATAAGTTATATGTATTTAGAATTCATCTTTACCCAAAGTTTTACCTAGCTGTCGCAGTAAAATATTTTTCTGAACCACTTTAAACTTGTACTCTCAAACAAACAAACATTATTCTTTGATGTTTTGTCACGGCGTAAAACCTTTCTTCTAAATGTTGACATTTCTTGAATACTAAACTTATTATTATTACTATTATTTTCAAGCAAGTGTCGATATCCTTGTAGATTGATAGAAGCCAACTAATCCTGTCAATATTATAAATACAAGTAGATGTATGTTTGTGAGTGAGTATGTTTGTGTTACTCAATTCCGACGTGCAAAGGATTGAACTGCAATTTTGCACGTAGAGAAGTAGAGTTCTCTGTGATAGAGCTCGTCCGGGGAAGGACTACCACCATACCTATTTCTGCCGCCAAGCAGTAATGCTCGCATTGCTGTGTTCCGGTTCGAAGGGTATGGTTTCCGGTGAAATTACTGGCACATGAGGCTTTCGATCTTAGCCTCAAGGTGGCAACCCGCAAGTGATACCTCTGGTATTGCAAGCGTCCATAGGCTGCGGTAACCGCTTACCATCTTGTGGGCCGTACGCTTGGTTGCCACTTCAGTTGTATAAAAAAAAAAAAAAAAACGTAGGTAGGTCTCAATTAATCAATAACTATACTCATTAGTCTATAAATCTGTCTCCAGGAGGTAAACGGGGTTTCAAAGTTTCTCTAAAACTACTATAAAACTTGCGAGTGAAGCTACGCTAAAAACTGGATAGTTTATTATCTTCTGTCGTGCCACTGAGTTGCTGGCGGCTTTAGAGCGTTCTATAAACTTTATGTTACCAAAGTTGACCACGGTCTCATCAGCATGATCATATCAGCTGATAGACGTCCACTGCTGGACATAGGCCTCCTCCAAAGAGAGCTATGACGACCGATTTTGAGCCTTAACCATCCACCGACTCATACGAACTTAATTGCCGCAAAATCACTTCCGTCTATAACGGTCGCTGGTTTTCAGAAAGGCTTAGCTCTTCTAAATCAGTCCCATTGTTCAATGGTTTTAACGACGGCTTACGCTAACCAGGGCTTGTGTCCGAAAGTTTTCCAAACTTGTGGCATCGGGGATAATTGATTTGTCACAGGCTTTGGATCAGCTCGGCATTGAGGTTCAAACTGTAGAAATCTCTTCGTGTTTGTTTGGAGCTCTCTATATAAAACTGAAATGAATTACAAATTATAACTTTCAGAGCTTCGTGCAAAGAAGAATATACATTATATTAGTACTAAATGTAACATTACAAACCTGTTATGATGACTTACGCAGAAAAGTTAAATAAACCAAACCATTTATCATGTTAACACTATTAATAAACTGAATAAGACTATTTACAACGCTTATATTCAATAAATATCTAAACAATGCTCAAAACTAAAATCAAAACCCAAACATTCGAAAACTTCTCCAATAAAATCAAAACATGCCTATTATTAATAGTACTTTATAGATAAACTATTAAGGTAATTTCGTTCGGGTCGGATTCAGTTAATTTTCCGACTCGTTAAATAATTACACACGAAAATGGAAACCCTTCGTTGGTTGTAAATTATAAATAATTAAATTAAAATGTTGTTGAAAACAAAGTAAATGGTATCGGTGTGGATTTATAGAACGTTTCGGTAAATAATTAACCGCGATCCGATTAAATACTTAATAATTTTTACGAAATCATTAATAATGTACTAGCAATCCGCCCCGGAATCGCACGGGGGCTTAAACTATAAGTATAAACCTTCATCTTGAATCACTCTATATATTTTAATTTAGATATTTTTTTATATAAAAAACCTAAAAGTGTATAATTTACTTCACCAGGGCGAGGCACCGGATACGGAAATAGGACGAGTATTCGTCGACGACCCCGACGACTGGGACCTGCCCGACAAGAGGTTTATGTGGCTGCCGTCATACGAGCAGAGGAGTCCGTACTTCGATGTACACAGCAACACTGGCATGATCACTATGAAGGAGGGAACACCCAATGGGACATATTTGCTGAAGTTTAATGTAAGTTGTCACTCTTTTACCTGGTGGTAGGACTTTTGGACTCCTTCTTGATCTCCTTGGACTCCTATTTGGGTTCTGGCTTCTTTTGAGGCCTTTTGCCTCCCTTTTTAGGCAGGGCGGGGAATGATAAGAGTTTGTACTCCTATCCGAGGTCTCCGAAGTGTCAGGAGCACTGGTGGTCTAGAGCACTGGTAGTCTAGTGGTTTCGACCCCATCTTCCGATCTAAGGGACAGAAGTGTCCGTACTTCGATGTACACAGCAACACTGGCATGATCACTATGAAGGAGGGAACAATAGGACATATTTGCTGATGTTTAATGTAAGTTCGTCCGAAGAACAACTACCACCAATGACCACTATACATATTTCTGCCGTCAAGCAGTAATGCGAATTCTAGGCTGGGGCGCGTGGAACTGGCGTAAATTCACCTAGCTTTAAGACGTTTCAAAATGATCCTTGATATATTATTGAATAAATATATTTTTTTACTTTACTTTACTTACTTTACTAGCACGTGTTTCGGTTCGAAGGGTATAATCGGTGAAATTACAGTTAGATGAGACTTTACATCTACGTCTGGGTGGCCACGTGCAAGATATATCTCTGATGTTACAAGCGTTCATAAGCTACGGTAACCGCTTACCATCAAGTGGACCGTACGCTTAGTTGCCAGTTTAGTGGTATAAAATGAAAGAACCAGTAACAAAATGAAAAGACGAGTTTAGTTATAAGCAGCTAGTAAAAGAGTAGTAGAGTTCTCTGTGATAGAGCTCGTCCGGGGAAGGACTACCACCATACCTATTTCTGCCGCCAAGCAGTAATGCTCGCATTGCTGTGTTCCGGTGCGAAGGGTATGGTTTCCGGTGAAGTTACTGGCACATGAGACTTACCATCTAAGGTCTTAGGGTAGTAACACGCAAGTAATATCTATGATGTTGCATGCGTACATAAGCTACGGTAACCGCTGACCATCAAGTGGGCCGTACGCCTGGTTACCACATTAGTAGTATAAAAAAAAAGCTATGTCCAAGTATCCACTATTACGCCGGTCTCGCAATATTTCATAAACACCTACCGTTCATAATTCTACTTTATAACTAAAACAAATTGCGAAACAAAAGTTTTGTTGGTGAACAGTGCTTATTTACCGTTGCTATCGCACTTATTTGTGTTTACGTCTCTAATCCAAAGGATTTACGCGCAATAGTTTTCCACTTCCATTTTAGTTGGAGTTTAGTTTAAGACCGATGTCCAATGAAGCGCAGATCTCTTGACTGTCGACAAGGATTTTAAAATAAACGTCACCCTTGCCAGTGCTCATAACTGTTTTGTGCTTTGGTAGCGATAAAATCTGCGGACGTCATCGCGTTTTTATTTTGTAATCCGTTCAGAGACGGTGCGTTTGGAAAATGTATACTTTGACAATGGCGGCGCGGAAATTCTGCAGGCGTCGAATTTTACTCGTGCTAGTCTTACGCCCAAATACTGAAACGCTATTTTCTACTATTTACTAACTAACTGTAAGGAGTTCCAACTAACACCTTCGGAACCCAAGCCAACCTCACCGGCCCGTGGTACACCCTGCCGACAAGCAAACGAGGCTCTGGCGCCCCACCCACCAACCCGCACTGGACCAGCGTGGTGGGTTATGGTCCAAACCCCTTTGAGTTAATGATGACACAACACAGAAATAGGCCCCAAGTGCCCGGCAGCTTCAGAGGCGATGCTGATGACGGAAGGCAGTCAGCCTTTGTGGCTAGGGGTGCTAAGAATCTCCGGGTGGGAACGATTCACCGTCAAACGACCCAGGCTAACGCTAAACCGGACACTGATAAGCTGCTTAATATCATCACATTTAATGTAAAGACTCTGAAATCAGAAGAACGCTTGCTGGAGTTAGAAAACGCACTCAATTACATTAACTGGGATATAGTAGGCTTATGCGAAGCGAGAAGACTAGGAGAAGACACCATAGAAAGAAAGGATTGCATATTTTATCACTACGGAATTTCAGGAAGTTTATACGGCGTAGGTTTCCTAGTAGCCAAAAAATGGAAAGACAACATACAAGAATTTGCCGGATTTTCAGACCGAATAGCACTGCTTAAAATAAAACTTACTAATAAGCAAACACTTACTGTGATACAGACACACGCTCCCACAGGCTCACATTCTGACGATGAAGTGGAGGAGTTCTATGACTTGATAAACAAAGTAATGGACAAATATCGCGGCACTTACAACATAGTATTAGGCGATTTTAATGCGAAGATAGGTATTCGACAAGAATTGGATAATTTTAATATCCTAGGGCCACATGGTCTAGGCGTCAGAAATGAGCGGGGTACACGCCTCCTTCAATTTGCTTTTGGGCAAAGTCTTCACATCGGCAACAGCCTTTTCTTTAAGAAACCGCAACGTAGATGGACATGGGAGTCACCTGGAGGTTTATATAAAAATGAAATTGATTTCATTCTAACATCTGAGAAATCAATAATCAAAAATGTAGAAGTCCTCAATAACTTTAAATTCAGCTCCGACCATCGTCCTGTTCGTACTACAATTAAATTCAACCATAAACTTTTCCGTCAAAAGACTTTTAATAACAAAATAAAGAAACTAAATAAAGATTCACTAATGATTAATAAAGATGAATTTAACATTGAGCTAAAGAACAGTTTTGATCTATTAAACACGGACTCTGAAGAAGTCCAACAACAATTTGAAAATATAGAGAGCAGTATTAAACAAGCATGTCAAAAAATTAAACCAAAAATTGAAAAACTTAATAAACTGACTATAGAAACTAGAAAATTAATAGATGAAAGAAACAATCTTATGCATAATAGAGCGGACTCAAAATTCAGATTGATAGATAAAAAAGTAAAAAAGAATATACGTAAAGACATAAGGAAATTCAATGAAAAAATAATAGAAGTGGCCTTAAAAAATAATAGTTCGTTGAAAATAGCCAAACAAGGTATTACAGGTGGCAATTCATGGATTACTAACTTAAAAGACGACACTGGTAAGAAACAACAAGATAGACAAAAAATACTAGAAATTTGCTCAAACTATTATAAGCTGCTTTACTCAAATTCACATTCTTCTAATAATACCTTTGAAGAATACTCATGTTCTGATAATATCCCTTATATAACCGGCAAAGAGGTTTATTTAGCACTCCGCCAAATGAAATACAATAAAGTGCCGGGTGAGGATGGAATTAGTTCTGATGCATTAAAAATTGGTGAACCCATTTTGCTACCCCATTTAACAAACTTATTCAATTCAATTTTAAGAACCGGAATTTTCCCCAAAAACTTTTGCCACTCCAATATCATTTTGATCCACAAAAAAGGAGATAAATCTGACATAAACAACTATCGTCCTATTAGTTTGATATCTCATGTCTATAAAACTTTTATAAAAGTGATCGAAAATCGAATATCAGGCCAGCTAGATAAAGAACAACCCCCCGAACAGGCAGGATTTCGCCGAGGACTATCCACTACTGATCACCTTCATACCATCAACCAAATTATCGAAAAATACTCTGAGTTCAATTTGCCATTATACCTAGCATTCGTCGATTATAGAAAAGCATTTGACAGCATCACCCATACTTCTATATTAAAAGCATTAAAACGCCAAAACATTGAACCCACTTACATTAAACTTATTCAAAAAATATATTCCAACAGCACTGCTGCTATTAAATTACAATCATCAGGTACATTATTCAAAATAGAAAAAGGTGTCAAACAGGGTGACCCGCTATCCCCCAAGCTCTTCACCAGTACCCTGGAAGAAGTTTTTCGAACTTTAGCGGCTAGCTGGACTGAGAAGGGTGTTATCTTGGGCAAAGCAAGGTTGACTAACCTTCGGTTTGCCGATGACATCGTTCTTTTCTCAACTTCAGCTCTTGAGCTACAAGGAATGCTACAAGATCTAGCAACGGCAAGCCTTGAAGTTGGACTTCATATGAACATGAGTAAGACCAAACTTATGACAAACAGTGCCAAGGTGGGAATCGTTGTAAATGGTGGGAATATGGAATACGTTCATGAGTACGTTTATCTCGGCCAATTAACTTCTTTTGAGGACAGGCAAGATAAGGAAGTCGCTAGACGAACTGAAAACGCCTGGAAAAGTTATTGGTCGATGAAAGAGCTTTTTAAAGGAGAAATCCCACTGTCACTCAAGCGAAAACTCATGGACGTCTGTATTCTTCCTATTCTCACCTACGGTGCCCAAACATGGTCACTAACTAACATCCAGAAGTCCAAACTCAAGGTGTGCCAGAGGGCGATGGAGCGAAGTATCCTTGGGGTTAAATTAATTGACCGGATCAGGAACTCTGTTATTCGCTCCAAAACGCAAGTCACCGATGTAGCTCAAAAAGCTGCAAAGCTTAAGTGGGACTGGGCAGGGCACGTTTGCCGCATGCCGAATGAACTGTGGGCCAAGACTGCCACTGAGTGGAGCCCTGAGACAGTGAGGCGGCGTCGCGGTAGACCACGCAAGCGATGGCGAGACGAACTCAACACCTTCAGTGATCAGTGGAAGGTATTGGCGTTAGACCGCAAAGTCTGGAAAACTCAAAGGGAGGCCTTTGCCCAGCAGTGGGACAGTGCAGGCTGACAACAACAACAACAACTAACTATTAATACTTAAGTGATAACGTTTTTGAAGTTTCTGTATCGTAGTTTCGTTATCGTCGTCTCAATCAGTTATCACTCTCAAATTTTTAATTGACTCAATCCAGACGCACTTTTTTATCATTATAGTTTTTTTTATGTCAGCAAGTGACAAGACGATCAAGACGTCTGCCTGATGTTAAGCACCACGTACACCATAACAGATGTAGTGCCACCCAAAGTTTAAAGTGTTTAAGTTCTGCGTGGCACTGCACTGCGCTCATCACCCTGAGACGTTGCGCGTTGTTGTTAAGCCTCTTCCGCCCAGTAATTTCACTTGCTACAGTGCCCTGCAAACCAGTAACACAGTAATGCTTGCACACTACTGCTTTGAGGTAGACTATCTGGCCCTGCGGTGGTACCCACCCAAACGGACTCTTGCTGAAGAGTCCTACCACCAGGTAAAGCTCTAGATAAAGCTAGAGCGAGCTAGTTTAGTGAATGTAGCCCTTAGTTTTAGAGATACGTATCTAAATTGTATGTCGTTACCGGCCGTGACATTTTACTACGCTCATATTTTTGCGCGCCCGTGATTTTATACAAGTTTTGTTCTAAAAATATGTGACCTTTTTTATTCGATTTTATAACTGTCTATTTCACTAGAGTGCCTGCGAAAGGCAGTTAACTTATATGACGGAGCCTCAGGGGATGAACTTTCACATATAAATACGGTTTTCAGATTAGATAATTCTATTTATTCAGACTTTCTTAGAACCATCACTTTTACAAAAACTCACAACCATTCTCTCGCAATGACGCAATACCCGTTTCGCTCCAACACCATGTGTCATCTTGGCATTTTTGACAGCTGTACTAAGTAGTAAATGTCAGCTGTCAAATATGCCTTAGCATAGATTTACATAAGTATCGGGCCAATTTACAGTATTATTATACTTATGAGGGCAATTTTCTAAAAAGGTAGCTCAATATATTTCTGGCAATTTAAAAAATGGCATAAGTAAGGTCTCGTTTTGTCAGATGACTTCATATCACAAGGAAAAACTAGGACCAAGTTGTTTTTAATAAATATTGGCGGACATTTTTACAAAGCCTCATCTAGCCGCAAACTAAGCAAAGCTTAAACTATAATATAACAATAAATAAGAAATTATAACACGTTTGATGACCTCAGTAGCGTGAGGGCGAGTGCCAGGTTGAGACGCGAGAGGTTACAGGTTTGATTCTCGCTTCGGGACAACTTCAAATATATGTTCCGGGTGATTTTCAATGTATCTATTTCAACTATGTATTAACAAAAAAAATGATTATTGTATTCTATCACTATCTTAACAAGCTTTGCTGTTTATAAAAGTACACCAGTATTTAAAAAAAATTAAAAATTCTTAGATGAAAATCTGCTACTTGAAGTACCAGGAGCTCATAAATTACCAAGAGTTTTATATTACAGGTGACAGAAGAAAATGAGCCAGTGGTTCCCTTCCATTGGGTGGAAGCGACAGTCAACGTGACCATCAAGGAGATCCCGGAAGAAGCAGTGGACAAATCCGGTTCAATCCGGTTCATCAACGTCACCGCTGAAGAGTTTATCATACCTGAGGCTGATGTAAGTATCTTGTCTACTATACAAAACTGACAGTGTGTCCCATATTTGACTTACTGACTGACCGAAAATGACGTTGAGAGTACTGGTGGTCTAGTGGTAGTGACCCCGCCATCCGATCCTAAGGTCGTGGGTTCGAACCCAGCCGTTAACCGGGTTCAAACCCACGACTTAAAAAACTGATGTTTTCCTTCACCGTAAAGAGCACTGACTTTCTACGGTGAAGGAAAACATCGAGTGGAAATCGGCATGTCCATAAACTAAAAACTCGAAAAACATGTGCCATTCACCAACCCGCATAAATCTGCGGGTTAAATTAAAACCCAATCACTCGGGCTCGAGAGGAGGCTAGTGTCCCAGCAGTGGAGTCTAGGCCCATATTCGAGGCTGTTTTAATGAGTATACCTAGATAAAATTTAGCTCAAAGATAGATTATAGTCTGGAACATAGGCTACTTTTTCTTGGTACCACGCGAGCAAAGCCATAGACAGAAGCTAGTGTAATTATTATTGCGTGGGTAGTATGCGAAATTTCTCAGTTCTGGACAAAGCTTTAATCAAGAAACGCGTTCAAGATGTCAGTCATTCGAGACCTTGGCCCGAATTACACTCAGTTTAGCTCCATCACGGGACACATTCAGGGTGTTAACGAGTTAGCGCGAGGTAGTGCGAGTAATTGCCTAGTTGCGGGTTCATATTCTGTGTACGGGGTAATACCACTGGAAAAATCTACTATCAAAATAAATAACCACTATCAAAAAAAACAATATACACAGACGGTTATATTTGCTTTTATAGTGTTAACCATCACACTAGGGGAATATTATAATATCCCAAAATTTTTTAGCCTCAAGCGGGATTTGAACCCGCTAACTCGTTGACTTCATTCATCGCATGTACTAGTCGCAATAGCTAGTACAATAATTTTATATGAATACGAAAGTATTGTTGTTTCGTTTGATTTTTATTTCTGCAAAATTGACTCAATATCATCGAAAAATCCAAACTTTAGCATACTTACTGGCTAATTCCAAAACTAATTCCATCTCTTCAACAGGGTACGAGTAAAAAGGACAAGCTACACCGCACCCTCTCTCTCCTATACAACACGTCGATGGAAAATGTAGATGTCTTCACTGTGTTCAGCAAGCCGACTGTCAAAGACGTGTTCCTGGATGTAAGGTTCTCCGCACACGGATCGCCTTACTACCCCCCTGAGAAGTTGGATAGTATGGTTACTGGGATACAAGAAAAGGTGGGTATTTTTATATTTTCATACCATTGAATACAAACAGGCATATAAAATAATACATTTTCTTACATATAAAAATGAATTGCTGGTCGTTAGTCTCGTTAAAATTCGACAAAGGCTCGGCCGATTTGGCTAAATTAAGAGTTCAGGTTTAAACGAAGTCCAGGTTTATACGAGGTGAAACCACGTGGGTCAGCTAGTTAATAAAAAAATATTGGCGTAAACTTTTACAATCCCAATTTATATTACTGTAAGTTTTTTTACTCTTGAAAACAAAGTTGAATTTGGCTACGTTTGCACTCAAAAGTACTAAATGTCATATTTCAATACTTGTCCAATACCGAACGCGTTTAAGAAGGCTCCACAGTTACAGATTAGCTTATTATATAACGCACAGCGCTAATCTGTAACCTGGAATAATCTAATCTATATATAATTATTAATACTTGTCCAACACCGAACGCGTTCAAGAAGGCTCCACAGTTACAGATTAGCTTATTATATAACGCACAGCGCTAATCTGTAACCTGGAATAATCTAATTATATATAGATTAGATTATAATAAGCTAATCTGTAACTGTGGAGCCTTCTTGAACGCGTTCGGTATTGGACAAGTATTGATATATGACATTTCGTACTTTTGAGTGCAAACCAAGCCAAATTCAACTTTGTTTTCAAGAGTAAAAAAAATTACAGTAATATAAATTGGAATTGGATCGGTGTTTATGGATTTAAGAGTAAAGGCATACACAATAATCATTTTTTTTTGTAAATTTTATACGAATAATCGAATAGATGTGGGACATTATATTAACACGTCATGCAAACATTTCTCCCGCAGCGAAAAACCTCTCGCCAACCATTGCGCTACCGATGTTGTTCATAATAATAAAATTTTAAAACAAAATCATATTTAATCCAAAGCGATACGTAATATAAACTACAGTATCGCTCGCTTTGTTAACAAACAGTGCCATTTACTCAACGTCCGGCACAAATAAAATGATTTTCGACGAGCTATAAATTGTATCTACGCCACAGTACAGACTTATGTTGTTTTGTTTCGGGACTCGCTTTATCCCTGGGATCTTGCTTGAAATATGGAGATGATATATTTATTCTGTGGTTGAATCATCCCTGTTATACCAGGAGAGCAATTCTAGTTATACAATATCAGCGAATTACAGTTGCATGATCGGATTTCGACACTTTCAGTTTTGCGAAAGTGACAATTATATTCAGCTTTACTTATTAGCCAGTAGCTCTAGCTTTGCACTGGTTAAAAACTATACTAGCTAGGAACCCAGCCGAGTTTGTTGTCAGATTTTTTCTAGGCTGGGGTGCGTGAAATGGCGTAAATTCACATATAACACTTATAAGACGTTTCAAAGTGACCCTTGTAATTTAACTTTGTTTTGTAAATTTTATAAGTATTCTATCAGTAATCTAGTTCCCTTAGTATCTTATAATATGGCTAGATGACTCTTAGCAATCTTAGCAAAAATGTCTGCCAATATATATTTATTTTATTGAATACTAGCGGCTCGTCCCGGCTTCGCATGGGTGAACAAAGAATATAGCATTTGTTACTCAGGGATTCTAATGGTGAAACATTTTTTGAAATCGAACCAGTAACTTTATAATTTATTCGTTACAAAAATCTTTAAAATATCTAAAAATAATTTGATCTTTTTTTTAACAGTTGGAAGAAGAACTGCAAGCTAAAATCTACATGGTGAAGATTGATGAGTGTTTGATAGAGAAGGAGCAATGCGAAGATTCCTGCCGCAATGTTCTGATGAAGAACAACGTTCCACTCTCAGTGTACACCAACACCACTAGCTTTGTCGGCGTCAGCGCAAGAGTTGAGTCCGAGTGTACCTGTGATGTGGATGAACCGCTCATTTGTTTGAATGGAGGTATGTTATTTGACTTAAATCAAAGGCATTAAGAATAATCAAATCAAATAAAATAAATTTTGTTTATATGCTCGAAGGACTAAATATACATATTATTACCTGCTTTCTATCTGGAAAGTTACACGATTTTTTGTAGTAGTAAAAAATTGTGTAGTTTTGCAGGCGATTATCCACTAAAGCGGAGCGGAGATGAGCCAAGTTTTACTATGGCGTTATCTCAAAACTGAAGGAAATGGCTTTCAATCAATACAAGTGACTTTGCTCACCAGTAAAGTACCTTAAGAAAGGAAGCTTATATTCTATAACCAGAACATATTATCTTTTTCAAGTGTCATTAAAATAGGTTCTTCCTTTTCGGCATGATTGACAACAATGCCTTAATATTATTAACGAAAGTCGTACGTAACGCATCTCGGTTATTTGATAAGTAGATAATTAACTGGTTAATGTCTGACTTCTGCGATTAGATTTCAGAATAGTTAATTAATAACTTGGTTGCAATAAGTTTAATTTACGAAATCTACTAATAAATCGTCATGTTCAAACATAGTAACAAATTGATGCTTAATAAAATTCAAAGTTACGTAATTGAATCACAACATGAAGTTTGACGCGCTGAAAGCCAGAACATGCAGGTTCTAGAACTTGGAACAACTTCGTGACTAATCCCTTGGGTGTTCAGTGGATTATGGACTTAACTTCACACTCGTGGACAAGTGGCCCCTAGTTGAATCGTAGTTTGTACGTGTATATACACTTTAGTATAACACTATCCTGGATCAGATTTTTGCAAAAAAAACGTGTATCCACATTAGTTTAACACTATCCTAGACCTGATTTGGAAAAATCGCGTATTCACTTTAGTATAAGTAACTCTAACTTGGACCAGATTTTTTTTAAAAAAAAAACGTGTATTCACTTTTGTTTATCACTATCTTGGACCAGATTTTTTTGTAAAAACAAAGTTACAAAGTAAAAATTTATGTTTTCTTTCCTTGTCTTATGACGACCGATGTGGCGCAGCGGGCGCAGCCTCCGCCTGAGACGCAGAGGTTGCGGGTTCGATATCCGCCTCGGGACAAATGTTTACGTTATGGTTTACGTATATAAATGGTTATGTTTATCTACAAATATTTGTTCCGGGTGTTCTGGGTATTTTCTATATATAATAAAAAATATCTATCTATGTATTGTATTGTATTCAATATATATCAGTCATCTAGTACCCATAACACAGCTCTGTTTAACAGCAGTTTACCTTGGGGCTTGATGATGCTGTGTGGATTGTCCAGCATTATTTATTTATTTTATTTAATGAACAAAGACGGTGACAGATTTGAGAGGCCTTATTATTATTATTATTTTTATTTTATTATAGACAAACGTTTGACCAACACCACACCATCGTCATCAGTGATGGTGTGGTTGATGATGGAGCATGCTTGTCTAGAAAGAACCTATTCACTCTAGCTTCGAAGACTCCTAAATTAAATGGTCCGGAAAAACAGAATATAAAGAATAAATGTACTTAAACCTCTGTTAAACTTTTGTCTTTCAAATCTACTATCCTTGTTCAGTGACATAAGAATGACAAGGAAAGACCAGAGCAAGCCGCTGTTTTTTTGTATGATTAAGTGTATAAATAAAATGTATAAAATGTACTTAGATAGTGAGAGACTCGTGTCGCAGCTAACTGCTGCTACTACTACTCGTAGGCTACACTGAAAACCAGCGCTACAGACATTATGTCTGCAGCACATGCTGAGTGGCTGCCTTTTTCTCGTCACAATAGTTTAGTTTTAATTGTTATTGTTATTTTTATGTTTATTGTGTGGCGCTAAATAAATATTTTTCTATTCTATTCTATTCTTCTATTCTAAATGGTTTACTTTTTTACAGGTACGCCCTTCGCAGACAAATGCGAGTGCCCAGAAGGCTTATCAGGGCCGCACTGCGAACAGACATCTATCGGTTTCCATGGCGACGGATGGGCCATGTACTCGTCACCACCAGCCTGCCACGAGGGACACGTGACCCTGACTGTGACGTCACACACCAGGAACAGCCTGATCTTTTACCTGGGGCCGCTAAAACATAACCCGCTTTTGGATGTTCAAGGTATTATAGCTCGTATCTCTGTTACGTTAAGGATCATTAGCAAAAGGGATGGTGTCACCTTGGGCTGTGACGTCACACACCAGGAACAGCCTGCTCTTCTACCTGAGGCCGCTCAAACACAACCAGCTTTTGGATGCCCAAGGCATTATAGCTTGTATGCTTTTATAACATAAGGGTCATGATAAAAAGGTTACAAATACCACTGATCTGCCAAGTGAGTCACGAGACTTAAGTTGTGACGTCACGCACAAGGAACAGCTTAATCTTTTAGGACGGCTTCGTCTACAAGAGCTCAAACATCAAAAGACATGTGCCACCAATTTCCACCATCAGACGTATTGGTGAATCCAAACCACACTCTCTCCCGAGAGTAGGCCAGAGACCCCAGCAGTGAAAAACAGATGACTGGTGTATGATGTTAATGATGCATATTCCACACAGTGTACACCCCGCCTTTAGAGCCTATTCTATGTCTGATAAACAGTAAAATCTAATATAAATACACTTCTAATGTGATTTTTCATAAGGTTATATCAAAATATTTTTACTGTACGTAAGTACGTAATCCTTGTTAGTTTATCTATGATCAAAGTAAACCAAAATATTGTTGACTCGAAGAAAATATGAAAAACCTGTAATATGATTAATGATGTAAGTACCCACTGCCTACAATTACCTAGCTATGGTTTAAGAGGTCAACACTCAATAAGTAAGTAAGTAAGATTACGTATGAGTCAAGTCAGTGACCATTACGCACGTAACGTAAACATAATAATAACGTTGTTAGGCCATGACAGAGGCCTTCGGGCGGCCTAAAAACTTTGTCACCAGAGTCACTGACTCATACAAGCTTACTTACTTTATAATAATAAATATTTGCGAACATTTTACACAGCGTCATTTAGCCCTAAACTAAGCTATGGATAGTTATGGAAACAATCTGACTGATAAAATACATTTAAAAGTATATCTACACGGCATTCTTGGGTAGGATTCGAACCCCACATCCTACAGCTCCGAAGGCAAAGCTACCCAAGCTATGACGCCAGTCAATGAAATAAATTTTATTTTGTCTCAGTAAATCTTATGACTGAAGTAACGTACAAAAGCTTAACTGAAAACTTCACCAACGCGAAACTCTAAAACTAAATTCTATCACATTTCTGTGAATAAAACAGTAAGATGTTAATTCGAAAATTAAATTATTTAAGCTACCACATTTCAAGTCAATAAACAAAACCACCACCGTATTTTAAACTGTACCTGATGAAGTTAAAGTCTAAATTGGCGTCAAAGATTTGCTGAGTACTACAAGTCGGCTGCCAAATTGCCAATCTTGCCGAGTGGTTTGTCCGAGCACTTACTGTAGTTAATTTGTGTCAACTACACAGTTGAAAATTTAATTTAAGTCAAAAATTGTTATCTGTTGTCTAGAGCTCTTTAAATCACTCTTCAAACTTTGCTTTGAATGGTTAAGTAAACTTTAAGCTGAATACTGGTTAGGTATTTTGTCTTTTATCTGGAAATTTTCCTTGAACAATAATTATTACAATTTGTTATTATATTACTTTTTGCACACAATATATAACACACACAGTAAATACACAGTAAATACTGTACTATTTCTAATAAGGGTAATCTGTGCTATGGGTATAAAAAGCTATAGCGCTCAACCTTCTTATTCATAAAAGAAACTGTACTTTTAGCGGCTCGCTAAGTATTGTCTATTCTCGTAATTTTTATGCGAATGCCTTTTTAATAGAAGTTTAGTTACATCTATACCTAAAATCACAAAGATCATTTTGAATCGTCCTAAGTTATATTTCTCGATTATCAAATTATGTCGAATATGATTGTTGCCGGTTAGCTAATTTAGCGATCGTGAAATAGGCCCTACACTAAAATTATTTACGCCTATTCCCTGCAAGCAATCCTGCGAAGAACCGCGGTAGAATATAACGACTTGTATCTTAATATAAATCCAGTGTTATTGGGCGTCTTAAACCAAGTTTCGCATTACAGTACGAATTTAAGGCTTCCTCGCACACCAATCTTGTACCTTTACAGCTTAAACGTTTCAAAAGTGCTTCAGTTTGGTTCTTACGTCTGATTAGAACCACAAACCTTCGTTTCTATTGTCGAACATTTCTGCAAATATCTTTTAAACCATAGTACTACTTTCTACCTAATGTTGTTAGAAATAGTGTTCAAAGTTCTGTAATTTCATAATCGTTCTTTAACAATGAACATGTCGCGCAGATTGGCGTTACGCCACAGATGATAGTGTAGTTACATTAAGGGCTGAGTAATGACTTTCTTACAATGGCTTATTGCTGGAGAAATGGTTATTTTTGTGGGAATGGGACAAATGGTACTATAGTCCCACGGGCTGATTGCATATTAATGGGGTTAATGACTATGTCGTTACGAGGTATTGTGTGCTTAACAAGGTATTAATGATAAGTCAAAAAGCTGAAAATTATATACCTTCTCTAGTTTATTACAGATATCAAGATCATTTGAAATAGGGGGCTTAGAATGAGTTCAGTAAAGTGTGCAAGCGTTACTGTGTTAGGTTGAATAGCACTGTAGCAAGTGAAATCACTGAGCGAGAAAATTACGAATGACGAACGCAGTGCAGTGCCAAGATAAGTCGTAATTAATCAACAAAAGAGCTCTATATTGTATAATGGAATTTTATATTTTTTACTAACACAAAAGTTTTTTATTCAAATGAAATTTTAAAATAGCCTTGTTTACTATGCAAGTACAGAGAAAAATCATATCCATGCGCGTGAATTGAGTCAAGTGTTGATTTTGTGACAGTTTTGTATGAAAAACTTTCACAAAATCTTACCTTGTTTTTCGTTGGAGTAGACCTTAGGGATAAAAACTAAGGCAAAAATATTTTTATAACCCGGATCTGATAGCTATTGGTACTACCCCTAATCCGGCGCATCAGAGATGCTGTTCTGTTGTGGATGATTGCGTAAAAGTCATCAACGCGGGACTCTGCAAACCCGGACGCGCTACAGAAACGGGGCAGTCCCAGTAGCACTCTGAATCCGTTATTATACTGGACGCGCAGGGCATTCCAGCATTTCTAATGCCTTACAAGTTGAAGTTATTGATGTACTTACATCACGAGTCGACGGGCCAAAGTACTACTCTTATGGACAAAACTTTATACTAAACTCATATCACTTAGCGGCCATTTAAAATCGGACGGCAGAAAAGCGATATATCGTGTCAATTTCCGTGGTTCAGCTTTAAGTTGTCACCAACATAGTTAAACTATGATATTTGCTTCGATTATCGACTTTAGCTTTCAAGTCCCTCGAAAGTCGCTTGCTTGTCGACCTCGATAAAATGGATTTAATATGAGAAACAATAACATACAATTCTAATAGAAAACGGAAAAATATCGATAAATAATATAAGAATATTTTTATCGGAAACCTAAACTACCTGTAACCAGAATATAAATTGTATCGTACTAATTGTACGCCAATTTTCGAAGCATATAAATAACACTGTTCACTCTGTAAATTCACGCCTCGGTTCGAATTTTAACAAGACAGTGACGCGAGTGAGCGCAGATGAATAAATAACACACTAATTAGATTTTGTACAATAATTAATTGGATGATTTGGCTGCTTTATTGCATCTGTGTGAATATTATTACGACTACATAATACCTACTACACATTTGCTACTTATTTTAGTAAGTTCGCTAAAGACAAATTCAATTTAAAAATAGTTTTATTTAATAAAATCACTAAAATCACTTTGAAACGTAAAGTGTTTAATACTGGTGACGGAGTTTACAGACCGTCTGAAAGCCACTGTTATAGCTGGAACCGACTTAACATGCCGTCACCCATCCAAATGATGACTCGCCGAACTTTGCTTAATTCGGTAATTTGTTAAAAACAACAGACAGCTATGTCACTAGCGCTCCATAAAATTTTAGCGACGAGACTTTTAGGCTGCGTTTCCACCAGAGATGTGCGAGAATGTTTTTTTTTTTATACAACTGAAGTGGCAACCAAGCGTACGGCCCACAAGATGGTAAGCGGTTACCGCAGCCTATGGACGCTTGCAATACCAGAGATATCGCTCGCGGGTTGCCACCTTGAGGCATAGATCGAAAGCCTCATGTGCCAGTAATTTCACCGGAAACCATACCCTTCGAACCGGAACACAGCAATGCGAGAATTACTGCTTGGCGGCTGAAATAGATATGATGGTAGTCCTTCCCTGGACGAGCTCTATCACAAAGAACTCTACTACTCTGTATCTATGTGGTGGCGAGGGATGTGATTGTTCGGTGTAAAATCGCTTCATTTACCCAGCCTCGCTCTGACAGCTTCTATTGGTTCCTAAAAACACTTTCCTCGCTACACATCCTCGCACATATCTAGTGAAAACGCAGCCTTAGTGAGGTCAAACTCTACCAGACTAATCGGTTAGCCACAAATATTATTTCTACAACTTTTAAGACTTCTATAAAGTCACTTAATCATTTCTCACAGTATTTTCACAGATGTTCTTTATTATTAGACTTTTATAGATGGGTTCGATGAACTTTACAAAGTGAAATCATATTTATAGGGTTCATTGAGTTAAGATCGAACATTTTAAAAAACACAATCTATATAGTGAATATACTAATATTATAACGAGGAAAGATTTGTATTTTGGTTTCTTACGTCAAAAACTATTGGTCCGATTTCAAAAATTTTTTCACCATTAGAATGCTACGTTATCCCTGAGTACCATAGGCTATATTTATTACTAGCGACCCGCCCCGGCTTCGCACGGGTGCTGTTTTATTGCACCCGAGCAAAGCTGGGATAAACTGTTATTTTGTGATACGAGTAAAGCTCGCCAGGGTACCATTATACCTACAGACTCTCTTATTGCCAAGTTGTAATGCGTTACCGTATTCCGGGTCAAGGGTATGGGAACCGGTGAAATTACTGGCACATGAGACTTTTTATCTACGTCTCTACGTCTCGGTAGCAACGGTTTCATCCTTTCATTAAGTAAGTAAGTAAGTTCGTATGAGTCAGTGGCCAACTCTGGTGACAGGGTTTCTAGGCCGCCTGAACCCGTCTCTGTCATGGCCTAACAACTTTGAAAAAGCCGGGACCGACTGTTTAACGTGCCCTCCGAAGCACGTGAGCGCTTAGTTGAAATTGCCACTGACGGTCACCCATCCGAATGATGACTACACGGAACAGAGCTTAACTTCGTTATCTGTTAAGAACAACTTAGTCAGCTACGTTACGAGCGCTCCTTCCTTTCATTGATCGTTGTGCATTCAAAACAACAATAACTCAATGTGTCTCACACTAAGTACGTATAAGCTCGATTAGGCTCCTAAAAGCGACGAACAATACTATGACGGATGTATTTAGCGGAGACGCGAAACATGCTGCTCTGGTCATAAGATCTTCAAGTAGACCTTTAAGTCCTTTATGTAAGACCACCAGGAAAATGGTCGAATGATATGTCATTTATGCTGACGTTTCGAAGCTATTTAGAAGCTCTTCTTCTTTGATTCAAGTGGTAAATAGCCGTTAATAATTTAATATGATTTCTAACCACTTTAGTTTTAACTCTTGAATGATATGATTAAGACATTGAGCCCTTCCAAAGTTAAGTTGGCATAGATTCAGAAGCAAATATTTAACTTAATCTTACTAATATTATAAATGCGAAAGTCTGTGTGTGTGGGTGTGTATGTTTGTTACCACGTATCTCCGTGACGACTTAACGGATTGTGATGAAATTTGGAATGTAGATGGCTTAAGTTCTGGAATAACACATAGGCTTTTTATCCCGGAAAAATTGACTGTTCCTGTAGGATAGCAAAAACTGCAAAAACACGGGTCTAGCCGCGCGGTTAGCTCGTAATATATAAATGACTGACTGAGGGTTTTATTGCTAGAAGTGCTGCAGCGAAACGTATTCATATTCAACTAAATTCCAACAATGTTACTTACAAATTGGAATAGCAAGTGTGGTAAAGTACGTACTTATGATATGAATGTCTGCGTAAAATTCATTACCCGTTTTAGTACTGCGGTCATAACGACGGTGACCGCTAGAAAAGCGACGTATTATCGCAATCCCCCGATGCAATTGTGAGACGTTACGAAGGTTGTAATGATTTTATAATGATCCCATAATAACTTGACAGGCGTAGCGTTGATTTATGAACATCGCGTGATAGGTAACGTAACTACT
The DNA here is from genome assembly GCA_951394395.1 of Colostygia pectinataria. Lineage (NCBI taxonomy): Eukaryota > Metazoa > Arthropoda > Insecta > Lepidoptera > Geometridae > Colostygia > Colostygia pectinataria. Next base: position 4,076,524 of record OX596368.1, on the reverse strand, counting down.
TATAGAGGAGGGTTGGCTTATAATAAATGATTATGGAACTCGTTATAAGGCTTAAAAATACTGCAACCACACATTACTGGACGAAAGATTACTTTTAGAGCCATAACACACCGGAATTCGATGGCGACGTCGCCGTCGTTGGCTACGTATCCAAATAATTCGTATTAAAATGTATGAAATTCGTATTAAAATGTATGACAGATAACTTACTGGCTACTTCGGGCGTAGCCAGTGCCAGTACAAATTGTCTGGATGCGTAGCGACGTAACGTAGCTCTGGCATCTCGGTGGGTTATGGCTCTGAAAGCAAAGTTTTTAATTCTACTTAACACTGCACTGTTCTCATCACCACTAAACGCGGTTATCATGTCTCTTTCAATAATTCCACTTCGTTCGTTCGTATGAGTCAGTGGCCAACTCTGTTGACTAGAGTTACTAGGCCGCCCGAAGGCCTCTGTCATGACCTAATTATATAATAATTCCACTTATAAGTAATAACTGCACAATTTTTAGATTTTTTCAACACGACAAAGACAATAAATAAAATAAATAGTGTCACCAAGATTTCTGGGTGGTACTGCGCTTATCACCCTAATTGTTGTGTTTTGTTGTCCTGTGTCACGTTGTTAGGTGTTTAAGTATTTCTTTGTTCTGCCTCAGACTTCATGTCCCTGGAGCTGATGGAAGGTTTCCCCGTACTCCTGGTGAACTACGGCTCCGGCACCACCCGGTTGAACAACAGCGTGGTACAAGTCGCTGATGGGAAGCCGCATCTGATAGAGATAGTGCTGATGAGGAGCTCTATCGAGATGTTTGTGGACAGATGCAAGCTCTCTACGTGCATGAGCCTGGCAGCGCCGACTGGACCGAGGGAGATATTAAATGGTGAGTGTGAAGTATTTCTGACATGTTGTAAAAAATGGATGGGTTTTTTCCCTCCTATTAATATTAAGTACTTACATATTTCGTTGTTTCGTTCAATTAAGAGTAGTAGAGTTCTCTGTGATAGAGCTCGTCCGGGGAAGGACTACCACCACATCTATTTCTGCCGCCAAGCAGTAATGCTCGCATTGCTGTGTTCCGGTGTGAAGGGTATGGATTCCGGTGAAATTACTGGCACATGAGGCTTTCGATCTTAGCCTCAAGGTGGCAACCCGCGCGTGTGATACCTCTGGTATTGCAAGTGTCCATAGGCTGCGGTAACCGCTTACCATCTTGTGGGCCGTACGCTTGGTTGCCACTTCAGTTGTAAAAAAAACACTACCGTTCACCAATGGATTTTTCGCTACGAAAAATTTATGTGCGCAATGCGAGTTCCATACGGTGAAGAAAAATATCGTCAGGAAACCGGCATGTCCAAGAACTGAAAATTCGAAAGACATGTGCCATCCACCAATCCGCATTGGGTCCGCGTGGTAAATAAGACCCAATCACTCTCGCTCGAAAGTAGGTCAGTATCCCAATTCTTGAAACAATAAAAGACTCAGCATGAGTGAGTAGACAAAACTTTTTGACAATAATTTTTATTTACTTACCAAGTAGGTACTTTCTTACTTACACTAACATGTTACTTTCTTGAACAGTGAACGGGCCGCTACAACTGGGCGGGGCGAGTATAGACATGCAGTTCCTTGCACGAGCGTTCGGCTGGAGACATGTTCCGACGAACCAGAACTTCGTCGGGTGCATCAGTAATTTCACGTACAACGACTTTGTAAGTGTTTTTGATTCATTCTAAGATTGAGTGTGGCGACGTTAAGACAGCCGCTCTAAGGCTTCCAATTTTGAAAAAGCTGGGACCGACTGCTTAACATGCCCTCTGAAGCACGGAAGCGCTTGGTTGAAATTACCACAGGCGGTCATCATCCCATCCAAGTAGTGATTACGCGGAACACTGCTTAACTTCATGGAACGTTTATTGAATACTTAGCAACCAACGTTTTTATTTATACTTATTATGAATAAGGGGGTAAGTGTAATCAAGATGGCAAGCGGGTATTTGCACGCAATGGAAGCTATTGTCGTTATCTTTCTCAATGGCCAAAAAAGTACAAGTGACATGAAGAACAAGCAAAAAAGTGTTGTTGGAAATCGATACGCTTAGGTGATTTATGTTTAGGTCACGCAACTCTGAACTACTAGTATTATAATGCGAAAGTTTGTAAATATGTTTAAAGGAGTTGTTTCTCGATGTATGGAACCGGGCCTGGGTCCTTTGTAGGGGTCTAGATATGTACATATTCAATAAAGAAACCATTTTAAGCTGTTTATTTAATTTATTTTAGCTTCTTTCACAATCTTATGTAAGTTTATCTTTGTAAAGGAATGCAACACAATGCAAAACAAAATGGCGGGTTTAGTGTTCCCGTTTTAGGAAACTCAACACAACAAACATTTTTCATATAGAACTTTGTTTGTCTACATAAAAATAAAATTGTATTATAATGTTAGTTTTATATTTTTTTCCAATTTCTCTATGGTGTTACTAAGACCTAGGCCACTATGAAATTGGTTCTTTGAGGTAATGTTTGTTACCGCAACGGGTTTAATGAATTGGATTTGGTTTTTAAAGTTCAAAGATCAAACTCATAAATCTGCACCAATGGAATCCAAATAGGATAATAAGATTAGCAACTCAACACTTGCCATTTGTATTAAAACCTAACTTTGTTGAATTAAAGTTTAAATTGCAATGCTTTGATGTGACACTGTGACGAAGGCGAGCGAAGCCGCAGGCAAAAACTGGTAAATATTAATTCTAATATGACGTGTCATTAAAATTCATGGCATTCCCAAATTCCGGCGAAGTGGAATAAAAACTGACGCTCCCCAGTTAATCAAGTGGAAAGCATTTTAATATAGCTTTGTTATTCTAATTATGAATCCATGAATCAGATTATTGGGAAACACTAAATTTAGTTCAAAATTTGCTAATTTCACTCGTAATAACTTTTCTTTTTATACTACTGAAGTGCCCACAAGATGGTAATCGGTTACCGCAGCCTATAGACGCTTGCAATACCAGAGGCATCACTCGCGGGTTGCCACCTTGAGGCTAAGATCAAAAGCCCCATGTGCCAGTAATTTCACCGGAAATCATACCCTTCACACCTGAACACAGCAATGCGAGCATTACTGCTTGGCGGCAGAAACAGGTATGGTGGTAGTCCTTCACCGGACGAGCTCTATCACAGAGAACTCTACTACTCTTACAACTCTTATAACTTTTTAGATGGCTTTTTTCATGTCGGCACTGCACAAATAAAATAACTTAATCGTTAGACATCCAAACTTTCTGATTTATTATATTAGTATATGTTTGTCAGTCTAACGCTTCGAGCATTTATACAAAATGTCTTTGGACTAACGTTATTAAATTGGTGCGGTAATAAAACACTGCGGCCATGCAGGTCTATTGTGTTCGTAATTCCGTTCGGCGTGACATCAGTATCGCTATCCGGCAATTAGCTTACTCTACACTCAAAGGTATGATAAGATAAGATAAAGATTTATTCTCTTAACACAGGAGTACCTAGTAGATATAAGAGTAGTAGAGTTCTTTGTGATAGAGCTCGTCCGGGGACGAACTAACACCATAGCTATTTCTGCTGCGAAGCAGTAATGCTCGCAGTAATGTTCCGGTTCGAAGGGTATGGTCTCCGGTGAAATTACTGGCACATCTACGTCTTAAGGTGGCAACGTGCAAGTGATGTCTCTGATGTTGCTACGGTAACCGCTTACCATCAAAAGTACGCTTGGTTGCCACTTGAGTGGTATATAAAAAAACAGTACTAAACAGAGAAGTTCGTGAAATAAGGGTTCAATTTGTTTCAGATGTACAACCTAGGCGAACCATCGGTTCACAAGAACGCTGACCCAAGTTGTCAGAGAAGCATGTTTACAGCCGTCACTTTTGGCATCGACACCAACTTCCTAGTCGCAATTCTAGTGTGCATTGCCATATTAGTCAGTGAGTATGCTCGTCTCACCAATCTGACAAGAGCACTGGCAAGAGCACTGGTGGTTTAGTGATCTTCATATTCTAAGTTTGTAGACTTGAAATCAGTCGCAATGCCAGTGCTCGATTTTTTTGTTAGCAAGACATTCACTTTGCATTAGGTTCGCGTAGTGGATTGAGACCTAATCACTCTCATTCGAGAGTAGGCCAGTGTCCCAGCAGTGGGAACATTAGAAGGCTGTCATAATTATGATAACTCTCGCTCGAGACTAGGCTCTAATTCTGCCTACTAAAGCGTGTACTAATACACTACAGATAATCTGAGCATATTTTTCGATATGGTTATCTATTGTTATGCTTTATGATATCTCACACGAACTCAATAAAATATTAAAGATTATAATATCCCAAAAATTATTTCGCCTCAAACGGGATTTAAATCCGCAACCAGCGCTTGATCTACCAATTGAGCTATCGAGATTCGAGACAAATCAAGCTTGAACGAAATAATCATTGGGATGTCTTCGGCTCGAAGCGTAGTATTCCCTTAGTGTGGTGATGAATACAATAAAAACAAAAATAATCAATGAAATGTTTCTCCCCCAGTTTTACTCCTAGCCGTAGTAGTCCATCGGAGACGCGCGGACGCGTGGCCAGAAAAGGAAATGGACGACATCAGAGAAAACATAATCGCTTACGACGACGAAGGAGGCGGCGAGGGTGACGCTGGCTACGACCTCCAAGTACTTCGGCAGATGTATGACGGCGCACCACCCGATACAGACGCGTTTATGCAGCGGGGCGAGCATATGGGTTAGTAACTGTCCACGCTCGATAGATGGCGTTATTGGCAATCATAGCATGAATAAATAACGATTATGGGTACGACCTCCAAGTACTTCGACGGATGTATCGCGCACCGTTCGATAATGACGCGTTTATGCAGATTGGTGATCAAATCCGTAAGTAACTTATAACCACGATCAATAGATGCGCTTTTTACAAATAACGATCGCGAGGACAGGGTTTGTTGCGAGACAACGTGAATTAAGATAAATAAGCGCTTTGTGATACTGACACGTTCACATAGAAAGAAGGATATAGAAGAATAACTCTTATCCACGCTCAATAGATGACGCTATTGATATCATAGCATTAACAAACAAAGGCGGAGAGGGTGACTTCATAAGAATATTTACCTCTTATAAAACATGTTCTAATAAAAGGTATTTTGTTACCAGGGCTAGTAGGCGCGGCTCCAGACCTATCCGGATTCCTGGACGACAAGAAATCCGTGCTAGACAGAGACCCTGATATCAATCCGTACGATGATGTGCGACACTACGCGTACGAGGGAGACGGCAATACTAGTGGCTCTCTGTCCTCGTTGGCTAGCTGTAAGTATTCATTTAACACACTCATTTAACTCCTTTACTTAACTTAAGTTTTAGAGAGACAGACTAGCGTTCATAACATAAGATATGATTTGAAGGAAGAAAGGGACCTCCCTTTTTTTCCAATAGGTTTTTCAATTTTATTTTTCCAAGTAACTTTATCACTAATTAAGTTGCAAGTAACTCAAGAACTTTTAATACTACAAGTTTAGACTATAAGTTGTCTGTAATTATTATTACTATATACTATATTATTATATTACTATATTATTATTATTATTAATGATTTATTGCCATAGTAGAGAAAAATAACAGTCAATTAACGAATAATGTAATGCTGGCAATTCGCTTGGCATATTTGAAGAGTTAAAACTATAGTGGTTAGAAATCATATTAAATTATTAACGGCTATTTACCACTTGAATTTGTCATTTATGCTGACGTTTCGAAGCTATTTAGAAGCTCTTCTTCATGAGCACCGCCCGCGACTGCGTTCGACGGTTGCTCGGCGAATATTAGCATATTTGCTCAAATATTTACTTATTTCGTCAATACAAAATCAATTGAACAAATGTTTGTACGATCTACAAATATTTGTTCCGGGTGTTCTGGGTATTTTCTATATATAATAAAAAATATCTATCTATGTATTGTATTGTATTAAATATATATCAGTCATCTAGTACCCATAATACAGCTCTGTTTAACAGCAGCTTACTTTGGGGCTAGATGATGCTGTGTGGATTGTCCAGCATTATTATTATTATTATTATTATTAATTCTGTGAAAGTACAAAGTTTAAAATATTATGACAAGTGATGTGCCAACATAGTACGTCGTCGTAGGTTCAAGTCTCTCCGACAGAAAAATCTTTTTGCACATAAATCATTTTTATTTTCTCCTCTAGGTACTGACGATGGTGATCTTAAATTCAACTATCTATCCACCTTCGGCCCTCGTTTCCGCAAACTGGCCGATATGTACGGCGATGATGATGACAGACCAGCACCGCACGAAGAGTCATGGTGCTAGCAGCGCGCCTGGCTCGTGTAGCCAATTTGAACCTTAACACAACCGCATACGGGCCAAAATGCCTAGTGTTGAACGCTCAGTGCTGAACAAATATGCACCTTATGTGTAGCAACATACGGGCGAGTGCCTAGTGCTTGGTAGGAAACCGAGATGCCTTATTGCTTGTATGTTTATGTTTTGCTTATATTCATGTTTTTGAGTGATTTAATGCAAAGAGCAATCTTTTAGGAATTACCATACGACTGGTAGTGTTATGTTTTTGTCTTTTGAAAATATTAGAGTCAATATAAAAAAAACAACTATGTACTTATTCCATTGTTTTTTGAAAAATAAATTTAGGTGTAGGTCTAAGAAAATGACTGTATCTAGACTAACGCTCGTATCCAAAATCGTGTGTTGTTGCGGTTTTTCAACTTTTCTCAGGTGTCAAATAATGACAGATTTTATCATGGATAGAAAGAAAAAAACCCTAACTCACTACTCTGGATACTAGTACATCTGATATATCTACATCTGACATAATCAGGTTAGGAAAGTTTTTTATATTTTGCTGCTATTTTTATTTTTACCCAAAATGACCCTGTCATTATTGTCATATTTTTTATATGCATTTTTTTCATAATACGACATTATTTTTTATTAAATAAGTTATGTTATTAGGGCGGCTAATTAAACCTAGGTTTTATAAAAGTGCCATTAATGTCTTATATTAAGTTAAACCAGTTATTCGTTCAAATATTATTTTCAAGTATAAGTTTTACGTACCTTTGCAAGACACCAAATTCGTATTAATTTGAAAACTAATTTTGCATCTTGAGGTAAATCCCGTGGCCCAACTAAAACGTACCAACTATTTTGTATCGTTGGACCACAGAATAATGTCCCCGTGGTCCAATACAATGACAGAACTAAATAAAAACCACAAAGTATCAGAAAGAGAGAGAAAATTGCCTCTTGAAGTCTGAATTAATAAAATTAAGTATGTTCTATTATTCAGGGATTTTTTATTTTATTTCTATTATTATAAATATTATAATTATAATTTTTAGCATTATGTTTTAAATGATCTTACAGGGGTCTGATAAAATGTATTCTAATGACACTATTCAATTTAATAGTTTGACTAACAAGTTATTAAGTAATATTTTATGCCTAAATCAGAGTAATACCCCGACAACAGACTAACAGATGCAAAATGCTATCGCGTCAGTTTGCGGTATAACGCTCATATCTAACTAAACAGGCCTAACATTTTTCGACATAATGGACTTAAAATATTTGTAAATGTAAATATGTACAGACATAATTTAAAAACTTTTTGTATGAGTAATATTAAGGAAATTTACAAGGTGTCTTAACAGTATGCATATCAACGAATTTTAAGATATTGTATAATTAATCGTTGGCGGTCCTTATAAGCGCTGTTATTATGCTACACTTATAATATTCCTATCGACCCGCCCCAGCTTCGCACGGGTGCTTATATACGTATAAACCTTCCTCTTGAATCACTCTATCTATTGATGAAAACCGCATTAAAATCCGTTGCGTAGCTTAAAAGATCTAACTGTATACAGGCGCGGAAAGCGACATTGTTATACTATGTAAAGATTAATAAAATAAAATAACTAAAATACTGACCTGACGGGGTTCGAACCCGCGACTTTTAGATACCAACTGAGCCACCGAGTCCTCTCTACGTCCGGTCGAAACTCTTGAATATGATTATTGTTTCCCTTCTAACCACATACTACATTCATATATTAGATTAATCTTAATGTATTTTAGATAGACTGCTGTTTACATTAAAATCTATTATTTATTAATTTCCTAACATTTTTTAATAAAAATGTTGTTTGCATTTTCGTTTAAATAATGAGCCTTGTTTTTTTATTTGAATTAAAAAACTATACAATTAAAAATAGTAATATTTGATACCTATTCTATACAGCTTCTGTAATTAATAAAAAGTGATACATTCCATTCTGAAAGTTAATATAATGTGTAATATAATAAGATTAGATTATAGTTATCGGATCAATTATTGTACTTAGATTTCTGTGGGTGGACATTTGAATAAAAACATGGTATGAAACGTTTTTTTCCGGCCAAAAATGTACACCTTCAGAATGACACTGCCATGTTATTAAGTGTAGGAGTATTTTATAATTAAGCTGGTAATTTCTTAGTAAATCTAAGTCAATAGATTTTTTCAACCGTTTTTTCATTTAATTTCCTGAATTTTATACAAAAACCATTTTTTTGTATTGGTTTTGACATTTAGGTATGATATTTTTTTTAAATCTAGATAGGTTAAATATGAAAGTAATATAATTTACTTTGTTTTATTTTGAAACTAAATTTATGCCCATGTGATATTTACTGTCATATTTTATAAATAACGGCATAGTGCGAGAGATAACCGTTGAAATTACTACCTTACAAATATTTGGTTTCTAAATTTATTTTAATTTTTAGCATTTCAAGTTGACTAGGCATAGGCACTAAATTGTTATAAAAATTGTTGTGACTTAAATATTGAAAACTTATTACGTGCGACTCTCGGACTAGAATAAACCCAACGTTATGATTATGAATTTTTAACAATTTTTTTTTACTTTTCGTTTACATTTTAGGTATAAAAGTAAGTAATTCTACCATGCTTGGTACATTATAGATAAATGAACATGAACATATTGACCATAATGATTGCATTGTACATCATTTCTATGAGTACGAGCTAAATGACAGGATCGACTTGCACCAAAAGTTAAGTCTCGATTAAATCAAGCTTAATAAAAGGATTGGTTGGTTATGTCATCCATTAACCTCGAGATTTAACTCGCGGTTCAATTTGCGAGATCAAGACAAATTCTATTGTATCAATCAATACCAATACCTGCTATATTTGCATGTATTTGAATGTTTTCTGTGTTTAACGTACCTTCCGAAACACATAAACACTCAATGTAGCCATTGATGGCACGGGCTCTTACACTATACGAACTTACTTCCAACAAAAGTTTCACGCAGACTTACGATTGGTGCAAATTGTACAATCAACGACAAAAGTTTAAAACTACTAAATCGTATCTAAATGAATTTATTGTTACAGTAGAATTTGTCCTATTCCAATAACTTTAGTGTTGACACTTTTGTGATTGTAATTTTTTTATTTACACTTTTGTAAATTAGTTTTAAGATTTCTGATTGCGGAATTGAAATCCGTGATTAGGTCAAATGTGTTAAATTATAATTGAGAGTTTTTACTACTAATGTCTGAGTTCACTAACAAAAACGTAGCTTACGTGGTCACTTACGCATGTTTTACGTAATTTTAGTGACAGTTTTGAATATAAACCTGTTTTGGTCCGCGTATGTTCTTCGTAAGTTATGTGTTTAGTGAAAAAGGCGTAAGTACTACTCTTGTACTAAATTTCGTATATTGTACTAAATAAACGGACTGATGTTTGTCGTAAGATTTCCATTGTGTAGCTATTTGAATGTGGTTATTGATTACAGTAAGAGAATGTAAGGTAATTTTTAAAATTGTTTGTATAGAAATAAAAATATTCAATTCAACATTGATGAATAAAGTGATGTAATTGATATAATAAATATTTTTATTTATTGTCCTTTATGAATAAGAATAGGAATTTGTTTATTTGACTTATAAAACTTTAGTTAGTAAAACCTAAAAAATAAACATTAGTTAGTATTATTTCAACTGACGAAAAAAAATTGGTTTTCATATGTATTTTTTATCCAAGTTTCATTATAACCCGTTGAGTAGGTACCTAGTAGGTAACCTACAGTTGAGGTGAAACAAACATACAAAATTTCATATGGTGTGGCGTAAGACATTTATCGCTGACTGTACTCTATTACCGCGCCCTCAACTTCGACTATTGCGTGATCTCTAATCTGTATAGTAATTATGTCGCGCTACCACCAGGAAGTTACGTCAGTTACGTGAACAGAGTCTACTCTTGCGGATAAAAGTGGTAAATCGTGACAGTTTTCGTGGTTCAGCTTATGTCTGTGAATGCTCTGAACTTAGGGTGTCACCGATATAAGTTGACCTACGATATTTGCCACGATTATCCTTTGTCGTTTTGAAGAATAGACCTGGACTCTCTTCAGGTTGACTGATCAGTATTTTATGTTAATCCTACTTAAGACTTCGTATGTACTTAAAAATACTTTTTATATCATTGGTATCGCAGTTCCCAAATGGATGTGGTGTGTAGAGGTAGCGGGTTCAATTCCCACTGCAGGACAAATATTTGCATGGTCTACGAATGTTTGTTCTGGGTCTGGGTGTTGTACGTACATATGTACTTAATTAGATAGTGTCATACACAGGGAATTTTAGTTTGGGGTCAAAGGCCGTATCCGAAATAACAATAGTAAACGTTAACGTATCGTCCAAATTGACAATTTGTATTTTTTTACAGCGCCTCTTTAGTCGTTTAATGAACTGCAAAAATCTTATAGGTACAGTCAGCAAAAAATGTGGTCTACCACCCTAAGGTTGAGATTTAAATGTCATAGGATTTCACGGAAACTTTTGTCAAAAGTGATAGACTACTTTCTTTGCTGACTGTACAATAGTCAGGAAAAAGTATGTGACTGGTTATTTTATTGCTGTTCAAAGTAACTTATGATCTTATTTCATCCTTATCCGTCAGTGGTTAAGGGTCGCACAAACTCATATTCAAATATCTCTACGAACTTTCGCATATTATAAGGATAGTATAGAAGTAGGGTTTTTACTAACAGGACTCCACATAAACATAAAATGATTGTCACTTTAGAACGATTGGTTTAACAAATAGGGACCCTGTGCCGGTGCTAAGAGCGTTCAATTTCGCTCCGATTACACCTTGTCTAACATAATATTATCCGGCCGTATGACCCCGTCTGTCCCGGGGGAAAAACGAGTTATGATTAGGGCATGTTTCGAAATAGCATTACCTGCCTGCTAACTTAAATACGGTAACTTTGTCGAAGGGTATCGAAGTGCTAAATATTACTTATTAGCTTGTTGTATACGACTATATGATACATGTTTAGGCCTTGTCTATTTTCACGGTTCAATAATCGCAGACAAAAAACTGTGTAAAATATAAACATCGACAGACATTTGTGTACAGTGCCATATAGGTTCAAACTATGCAAAGCTATGGGAACCGTCATCGTATAGTTTATATTAGTTTATATTAGTGAGTAGTTTATATTAGTCAGTCCAAATCAAATCATCATCAATAAGTATATGTATACAGGGTGTAAAAGACTAAGTACTACCAATAACAAAAGGGGTGCAATCTGAGCATGATTCTGAAAATATTTAATGAACAGAACGAAAAAAATAATATTGATGTCTTTTTTTATTTAATTTTAGTTACATACACATACCTAGTAGAACATAATAAGACCACATCTATCGAATTATCTTATTAATAAAAGCAAAAACAAAATAAAATGTACATTACTGTTTTTTAACAGCAATGTACAGCACGAACAGATGATTTCGCCAGGTCATCTTTCGAGCGCGTGAGCGAGACGGGAGACTCCTGTGGACGCCGCGCCGCGCGCCGTCTCTCTCGCGCGGTCGCGTCACACGCTATTACTTTATTTACTGCAAAAATAAATGAAAATCATGTATTCTCCTGCTATAATTTTTTTTCAGACAAGTGATTTTTTTTGTTTGCTTTTGGGGTGCTGTACCACCCTCTTTCGTTTTCTGTAGTCGTCTTTTTACACTCTGTATATAAAAGGCTTTGGTGACTTGACTGACTGACAGATATTACGCACAGCCTAAACTATAAGTCCTAGAAACCTGTACCTACACTAAGAAAGGAATTCCCAAAAATCAACGCAGCGGAAAGGCTAAGTTTGTATAAATAACGCGGACGAAGTTGCGGGGCCTTCCACTAGTTCTATATAAAACTGGCAACTTCTCTACTGTGAACTAGAGCAAAATATTTTAACGAGACAAAACAGAGTGACCCTCGCATTGACGTAGGATTAACTATCTGCGTGCGCCCACTTGGCCCTCAACTACTTTTTGTTTGATTTATTTGTCTGGACTTCTTTCTACTTAACAAATAGTGGTTGCTGGTTCCATTTTGAACTTTATTCGACGCTCACTTCAAGCTCAAGGAACAAAAAGTAGCTGGTAAGTAAATAAAAGGTTTTGTGGGATGTTAAATTAGCGATCGCGTAGCTAAGTCGAAATGTCGCTCAAGTACTTAAGGGGTTGTCAATAATGGCCAGCATTCTGCCAAAACTGAACAAATTAATTGACAAAAGATTACGCAAGGTGGCGTAGCTAATATCTAACCAGGTAGTGTGGCTAACTGGTTCCAATTCACATCCATAGGATTTTTTTCAAATCATGATATTGTTTGATAGTGAAACTAGGTATAGTTTCACTAGCTTTTGCTAAAAGTAGTTTTTCCGATGTTGCACAAAGACAGCGTCTTAAGTACTAAAACTATACTCAACTAATTAAATCTTATGTGATAACTTTTTACGATTTCGAGCTCATACAGCAAGTTCATAAATTTATATTTAAATATAATTTGAGATTCAGGCGGTCCGTTTATTGACGTTTAATTATCGTTTTTGACGACCGATGTGGCGCAGCGGGTGCAGGTCCGCCTGCGACGCAGAGGTTGCGGGTTCGATTCCCGCCTCGGAACAAATCTTTGTACGATCTACAAATATTTGTTCCGGGTGTTCTGGGTGTTTTCTATGTATAATAAAAAATATCTATCTATGTATTGAATTGTAATAAATATATATCAGTCATCTAGTACCCATAATACAGCTCTGTTTAACAGCAGCTTACCTTGGGGCTAGATGATGATGTGTGGATTGTCCAGCATTATTTATTTATTTATTTATATTTATTTATGAGCACACAAATACAGCTATACAACAAATAACCATATATACGAAGTTAGGCGACGTGTTGAGAAATTTTTGTATGGGTGGCAAATGGCATTTCATAAGAACCCTTCCGTGCTTTGCAGGGCACGTTAAATTGTAGTCCCAGCTACGGCTATAGCAGTTGTCAGAGAGAAGCCTTTACAAGCTGATTATTATACTGCATACTAAGTCAGTACCTAAGCATTATATAAGGCTTTTATAATAATAATAAGGTTGATAATAATTTGATAATTTGTTAGTTGAGTAGCTACATAATAAGTGCACGCTGTGGCATCCTATAATTGGAGAAACACATAGATATAAGTCTGAAAATGTTATTTTAAACATGTATTGGGATTTTTTCGTTGGATGTCCTAAATTAAATAAATAAATAAATGCAAACTCCGTCATTGAATGTGGTCTCATACGAAATTACATAATTTGAGATATTTTATTTGAGTCACGACTCACGATTAAAATTGCAACAATCGTAACAACTGCCTTATTAAACCAACCATTTGTACCAACTGCAATTAAACTTTCCAACACTTTATGCCTGTAAGAGGTTTTCAGAAACAACAGCAAAGGAATTCTCGAATTCCTTAGTTTCCGCGAAATGATGTAGTAAAACACCGTTTAAGAAGTCACGCAAATACCTCTTTATGCAAATTAAAAACTTTGTAAAAACCGATCAAGTACCTACATATAAAAGCCCTTTAATTAACCTGCCTAGGTTTAGATTAGCTGAACCTATTATGAATATAAACTAGAAAATGCGAACTAGAAAACGAATTTTGGGGCGGTGCCCCATAGACACATAGAAGAGAAGACCGTCGGTGAACGATGAAATATGCTCAAAATAGGTCTTCATGGTACACTTTGCGAGATATTATGTGCAGCAGTGGGTATCTATTGACTGATATGATGATGATGATGATGATGATCATGAATTATGCTTTTATCGCTCGTTTCTTGCGATCTTTTTCGATTGTTGGGTTTCATTGACTTTTTAAACAACTAATAAATTGATAACACTAGTATCCATAGTTGAAAATACACTTCTAATTATAGGTACACTTTAGAGTAGGCCAGTGTATCAGCAGTGGGAGGGAACATAGTGCTGTCATGATGATAATATGACAAACCGTTCAAACGCACCTTATACAGTAGTATAGTTGTAGCGTGGTTGTCACAAACTCTAATATGTAAGTACCTAACACGTTACAAACGATTTTTCTTTTAAAAAAAATTAAATATGCGAGCATAATGCCTGAGCTTTCAAAATAGTGAAGGTCTGAAGGTATTCCTTTACCATCGTGAGAAAACCGACATAGCAAAAAACAAAACAGACAAGTGAAATCCAATATTTTAACTCTCAAAGCATACCCCGGACACTCTCAATAAAATGTATGAAGCTAACACGTCGCAATCACCACACGCATAGTTTGTGTACGTAAACGGTGCTGTTGTATGTGTGAGTGTCATGGTTGTCCCCACCCAACTAGCAAGAGCGAGAAGTGCACTTTCGCTAGCTCTGGCATGCGTGCGCACAAGCGCAGCAGTACCAAACAAGTTTGTAGGTCCAAACCTACAAAATAAACGCGTGTGTTTTTGTAGAGTTGTAGAGAATCTAAAGCATATAAATTGTAATATTATTCTTAATAAAAATATAAAGTAACCAAATTAGTACTATTCTCATGTTGCAGGATGGTGTAGCTTACTATTTATCTAAATAAATCTATTGGCAGGAAACACTGTAGTTCTATCTATCTATCTATCTATCGTTTTAGATACATAACCATAACCACGTTATGTGGCATCAGGTTACAAGAATAGAGGTGACCTAACTATTATTATATAGGGTAGGTTATTCGAGTTATATTAGCAATAGGATTGAAAATAAATATATCGGAAACCACTTTAGCACTTTTGAATATATTACTGTAAGTAGTTACACCCTAACACTCAATTTATATCAAAATTCATGCTCAACATTTAAGCAGAACAAATCGTTATAAGTAATCGCTATAATATAATTACGTACCTTTTACATGACCTTGAGGCACTCACTGTACATTACATAGATAACACAACTGCTGAAGCTTTAATATTTTCAGGCTGAGACTGAGATCTAGATTAGGAGACTTTGTTACAATCGTCCACGCTTTTATACTTTTCGAGACCCGAACACCCAAGTCGACAAGTGTCGGAAATCAATTGAAATTACGTTAAATACAAAACTAGAAATAACGATCTATTATTACACATAATATTTTCATAAATCATTAGTTTATTTACATTACGTATCTATTATAACATTCTCACAATTAGCCATTCATTGGGCATAAAACACGAATCTAAGACTCCTTTTGTTTTTGAGATAAATATTGCCAGTTTCCGGTCCGATAATTCATATAATACCACAAACTACGTAAATAATGAAGTACCTAATTTACTTAATCTATTTAATGTTTATTGTCATCATGACCATATTCTAACACGTGCCTTAGCCCTTACCTTCAGTGCCGGCAAAAAGGTTAGAGCCGGTTTCCCCGTAGTGGGAACGTTAGTTAGTACCTGCAGGTAATAATAATTAACGGGTAATAACCCTAAAAGTTATCATAAAACTATCTAACACTGCACGGCCCCGAGTTATAGAGTGTATTCTAAAAAAACTTGATTTGAATAACCCCAAAAGTTATCATAAAACTAACCCTGCGCAATCCAACGCTACAAACTCGCAAAAATAATTAAATTATTTAGTTAATTTACAAGTTAACAAAATGTTTTTGCCCGTGTAAATACAGCGTCGCAAATAATCAAACGACCCGCTAATAGGATTATAAACCTCTGAACAAATAGTTAAATGAATTTCCGGATTACAGACCTTTAACAGGAACCATAATTGGCAAAACTATTTACTTAATAATATATTGGTTCAATTTAAAATAATTTTAAAGTCGAAAAGACGTGAAAGCTTTATGTAATAGATATAATAAAATATACAAAAACTACACTTCCGCACATGAATAAAAAAAAACAACCTGACAAATGCGTCGTATTTTTTCCCAGCAGTCAGACGAAAACACCTTAGACTGCAAGAAAGCTTAGGTACAACATCGACAAATGTATCTTATCTTTCAAAGTACAATTGTAATTTTAAATGTGTGGCTATCAATAATAAATGGGCTACTAATGGCCCGTTACATTGCAAACTAAAGCGCCGTGACATAGCTATCGTTTCTATCAGCAGGGGTATTTTGAAACTGTCGGAAAGGTGTCGGGTCGGAAACGTTCCCGACACTAAATAACTATTGGAAAGTTGGTCGTCAAACAAGCCGAAAGATAATGTCGAAAACTTTCGATTTCGGAAATCAAAATAGTATTCTACGGAATCTCCGTCGGGAAAAATCCAAACCGAAGAAGTTGGCTTTCCGACAGTTTCAAAAAACCCCTGCTGATCAACGTAGTTCCGTGTAGTCACCATTTGGATGGGTGACCGCTAGTGGAAGTTTCAAATTCAACAGAGCACTCCTATGCTTCGGAGTACACTTTAAGGTGTGTAACCAGTTGGTTTTTTCAAAGTGATTAAGCCATGTCAGAGGCCTTCGGGCGGCCTATAAACTCTGAAACCAGAGTTGGCCACTGACATATACGAACTTACTTACTGCAAATGCAGTCACGTTAACAAAAGAATAATCGAAAAGCCACATTGAACTTCATTTTCCGAAACATTTAATTTCAAACCTCGCCGCCAATTGGCCTAAACCTAAAGGGATGGATATTAAAATAGCCAATAAAACGTTTAAATGAAATAAAACACATAAATGAAAGTTACCAGCCGTGCCGCCAGCAATGGGCTAACAGACAGAAAGTTCCACAAAATTCTATTAAAATGAACATCTGAAATTTGATAAGTCGTTCGAACACTGAACGTCGACTGGTTGGTTTCCATCGCTCAACTCAGGAATTATTTTTAAAAATACGTTTAGATAAAATGCTCTTTTTCGCTAGTTTGATTTGATCATTCGATTTAATGTTTACAAACAATCAAAATCTTTAAAACCAGAATGATTTATCGAAACACAAACGATACAACACAAAATATAATAACAACACTACATAGATTATCAGTAATAGACTAAATAGTTATATAGGTACAGACAACGTTCGTCAAAACGTAGTTTCGTGTTTGACGCGATTTGACGAAGATTTGACGTCATTTGTCTTGAGTTGATGCGTCAAAATCTGCGTCAAATCACACCCGATCACAATCACAATCGCATCTTGCGTCATTCTTTCCGACGACATAATCGACTGAACGAAAATCGTGCTTTTGAAAATCTCATTAACAAAATGCCCAAAAGTCAACATCAAAAAAAAAAAGAAGTAGGTTTTCCAGCTAGACTCCAAATACAGCCTGGTATTACAAATGCAGTAGTCAAGTTATACTGACTGGTCAACCGAGTTTCTCCCGGATTAAACTTTTAATTAAGGGATTTTCAGTGCTATAATCATTGTCCTAAGCTCAGTGTTCGGGTGTAATGGCGTAAAAAGTCATTCGCAAAATTAGCTATAAGCCGGGTTGGGCTCAGATTTCATTTTAGGCACGCATTCACACAGTAACCTCAACTTTACGAGAAAATAAACTGAATCAACTAATATCTTCTACAATTTGTTTACAGAACCAAAATAAAAATTTGTATATAATTACATTATGTATAGGGATATAAAATACATACGAAACAGTTGAGCCTTTACAAACGATCTAACTGATTCAAATCACAAACAGATGGAATCGTTCCCAACATGCTGGCAGCATTGTCTTAAATAAAGAATGTTTTTACAAAGTTGGCAATTTACTCCTACAAACGTACTATAGTACAAATAAAACATAATATTTTTTGGAATAAGATCGGTTGGTCTTGTTCCAAAAAAAATATTTAGTTCCGAGGATCATCTGGGGTTCATAGAATTTAAGATCTAAAACAAACCAAAAAAAAATCTACAAAACAATGGCGAAAAGAGGTTTATTGGCATTCCACTGTCAAAAGTTTAGACCCAGCAGCCCCCTAGTAGTATATTGGGTCGAGTTTAATTTAGTTCTGCTATAAACCTGGTTTGGTTCGCATTAGGTATCAAAGGTAAAAAACCCAGCAACCTGTTTTTCCCATAAATGCAGCTTAGAGAGTCAGGTTTTGAATTACTTTATTGTGCTGCTTAGATTTGAGGCCCTAAACTAACAAATGTGAGCCTTTGAAATTATTTACCCGAGATGGGTTGAGTGGAGTTTAAAATTGTTGAACAGGTAGGTTAAGAGTAGTAGAGTTCTTTGTGATAGAGCTCGTCCGGGGAAGGACTACCACCATACCTATTTCTGCCGCCAAGCAGTAATGCTCGCATTGCTGTGTTCCGGTTTGAGGGGTATGGTTTCCGGTGAAATTACAGGCACATGAGACTTTCCATCTAACGTCTCAGGGTGGTAACACGCAAGTGATGATGTTGCATGCGTACATAGGCTACGGTAACCGCTGACCATCAAGTGGGCCGTAAGCTTGGTTGCCACTTTAGTGGTATATAAAAAAAGGTATGATTTGATAAATATTTAGTTTTAATTTCTCCTGTGGTAAATTTGATTATTTTGTGTTGTGCTAGACTGTCAAAGAAGAGCTTCTAAAGGTGATTATCCACAGAATAGAGCGCAAGACGATCTAACCAATAAAATCCTGTCATAGTAATAATAATTACCATTTTCCAGCATTATTTATTCATTATTCTAACGTTTACTAACAAAATAAAATATGCACATAATAACATTACATTACAAAATATACAAAATACATTATGACAGTTGAGCCATTTATATACCGTTACAAACGACCTATAGATATTTTTATTATTATTATTAAATAAATAATTAAAATCGCCTAAAATTAGTTTTATTATCTTAAATTAAATTACTTCTCAGGCTAGTATTTGCAGTCAAGAAGGTAATAAGTAGTTTGAAAATATTGTCATATACCAATTTGGGGGGAATGACGCAAACAGATTTTCTTGATTATCCTTGGTAGATTATTAAAACTTACCTCTAAAATGTCCAACTCTACAATTTTATTATCGTTGGCAGAAAAAAAGTCTGGTAGCTGGGAACTCACCTAACAACTGTTGTGACATCTGAATATACCCTCCATTTTAAATCCGTGAACTTTTTCAGCTCTGGTGTTAATGCCTTAATAAACGGCGACAGACATATAGCGGTGGTTTTAAGTAGCCTTTTTAAAGTATCTACTAAAATCTAAAGACACAATATACCTATTTATGTTAAGTATTGTAATATTTAAAAAAAATGGTATTCTATGTTAAGCTTTTAAAAAATAAATGACAGTGAAGTGGAGACATTCCAAAAGATTATTTCAAGCGGAACATGACTCAATGGCTTAACTGGTAGAGCCCCAGTTAACAAGCGGATGGTTTCGGATATTGATGAATAAGCTCATAAAAGATCATTTTGTGTGCATTTAGCGACTTTACTGCAGTTAAATAACAGTTTGTACTTTTTTGAAATACTGAACTTAATAAGGAAGGTGTCAGGTGGGCGAATTGTGTCGATCTTGAATGCAAATTAGCAGGACCGCCTTGCTAATGGAGGCACTGGTGGCCTCTTTCATTGGACGGGCCACTAGCTCTGGCCTCACAGCTCAGCTAATAAACTGGTAGCAGCTCTACCTTCAGCGCTGTAGTGGATTTGATTTCCGAAGGACAAACCATGGTGAGATGAACAGATGATTTAGTCTTAGAACTAATGGTTGTACGAGCTGCAAATATTTGTTCTGGGTGTTCTGGGTATTTTCTATGTGACCTAGTGGTCAGTCATAGCTAAAAATATTACCCTAAGGCTGCGTTTCCACCAGAGATGTGCGAGGATGTGTAGCAAGGATTGTGTTTGTCAGGAACCAAAAGAATCGCTTCATTTTCCTAGCCTCGCTCTGACAGCTCTAATGAAGTGACTCTATTGGTTACTAAAAACACTTTCCTCGCTACACATCCTTGCACATCTCTGGTGGAAACGCAGCTTTAGGCAGGTTTAACCGTCGGCGTGTGAGCGATGAGCGATAAAATATTGAAGTTAAATCACTCGCGGACTGTCTTTTGTTTACATGGAGGGCGATTCTCGTGCCATAGATAAATGGTCACATGTGATATATATATCGTCAAAACTGTCAAAAATTGCCATTTTCATATACCACATTTGACCATTTATCTATGCACGAGAATTGCCCTCCATTGTTTCACAACAACTCGCTCATCGCCACTCGTCCGTGAGACACCTGCCTAAAGCTCTTTGTCACTACTTTTTTCTGCTCTTTGTGAGTTCGTCTAGAGAAATACTATACCAGTTTAATAAGATCGTGATGCTTGTGGCCACACAGCCACCTGGACGAGACGTATCTTTGAACACGACCAAGGCCTTATTACTCAAATATACTTAGGTTGCAGCTCCGCGGTATATTAACCGACTAAATTAAATGAAAACTACATTATGCATAGAGTACTTTTCAGTAAATAAATAAATTATAATTAAATGTGTCATTTGGGCTGAATCGGTCAAACATTTTTCGGTCGAAACGTCACATACCTTTTTACCTATTTCTGCCGCCAAGCAGTAATGCTCGCATTGCTGTGTCCCGGTTCGAAGGGTATGGTTCCCGGTGAAATTACAGGCACATGAGACTATCCACCTAACGTCTCAGGGTGGTAACAAGCAAGTGATATCTATGATGTTACAAGCGTACATAGGCTACGGTAACCGCTTTCCATCAAGTAGGGCGTACGCTTGATTGCCACTTTAGTGATAAAAAAAAATCTTAATGCCGTAAAGTATTTGCGTATGAGTCAGTGGTCAACTCTGGTGACGTTTATATATTATACGTAGGCCGCCCTAAATCATGATGTATTCACCGGTATATTGGTGAAGAGGTACCGACACTGTTTCGACTCAATTTCAAGAGTCTTCATCAGGGTTGAGTGACACGGTGCGCTTGCTCCACCGCGTCGCGATATGTACTGCGGGCCGAAACATAGTTCACGATAGTTTTTTTTGTAAAAATACCTAAATTAAGTTCTTATGAGTCACCTCCGTCCGATATCTGGTTTCCATAGTACAAGCTTTGCTTTAAGGTATGGTACTCGCGCCGGCGCCGATTTCTCGCCGTCTCTAAGTAATTTATGTTAAATGTTATGAATTGAATTTATCAAATTATTATGCTTAAAGACAACTGTGTGCTTACTAAAGTAGTTATAAGTGTTTTGTACCACTAATCAAATAAGGACTCAAAATGGTCTGAAACATTTTTTTTGTTTATTTATTTTTGCGACTACATGGCGCTGTGCAAAAATGTCCGCCAATATTATTTATTTATTCAACCCTTTGCCGAAATAGGAACAAATAAGAAAAACCAACTTCATTCAGAATTACCGCAAGCGTATTGGAATTCTGGCAATGCAATAGGATCGCGGCAAATTTGGCGTCATCGAACAATACTGTGTTTTCATGAAGTGACAAATATGATACAAATATAAATAAAGCGGGCAGACATTGTATTACCGAGAAAAGATACCACAGAAGTGGAATAGTATAGAACAGTTTTCGTTAAAAAATCTAGCGTGATTTGTAAAACGGAAATAATGCAAGTGTTACAATAATATGCTGTCTGAGTAATAATTTCCAGAGAGTCTTTCTTTCTTTCAAAATCGAACTCGAATAGAATTGTGTGATCGAACTTTTAAATTTATGTTTTTTTTTGTCTGTATCGTTACTTAGTGACAAATTATAAATCGTTACAAATATTGTTGGTAAGATCTATGTTCATAGCATTTACGAACATAAGATGAACCAGGAAAACGATCTCGTTTTATCGCTTTTGTCCGCAAGAGTGAACTCTCTGGGTCTCCTGGGGGCTTATTCGCTATGACATAGAGATTCCTTACCAATAACGTGTAACTTAGTAACGTGTTCTATACGTGGCATGGTGTGAATTTGTAAGATTGTTTTCGGTATCTGTGCTGTTTCAATAGCGATAGTTTCGCTATCGAAAGATTGACTTTGAAAAACAGTCAGACAAGCCCTAAAACGTGGCTCGTCGACAACGATTCCACGCAGATACCGTAGCGAGCCCGCGTTTGGTCATAGCGAATAAGGGTTTGAGTAAACGTCATATTTTTTTTCGTTTTGTCGCTAAGTCCCCAGCTTTTTAGTTTATTGTTAGTTATGGTAATTGGTTTTTTTTAATTCATTTTGGTCTATTTTATTATATATTCCAAATTGTTTCGACTCAGACGAAACTCAAACCCGCAACCTTTCGCTTACTTTATTTTTACTTGTACAGACGATATTGCAAATTATCTAGAAAAAAGATAAAGTATCTATTCTACCTTGTTATGGCTCTAAGATCTTACCTCGGTACACAAGAAGTCGGTAAAATATTCATACGAAAGGAAACTTCACAATACATTTTTAGATGCTCAGTTCCCGAATCCAATTCTGAAACGAAATTGTATAAGCCTTTACTATATTATCGGGTCACCATTTAGATGGGTGACCGCCTGCGGCAATTTCAGCTGAGTACTTCCGTGCTTCGGAGAGCTATTATTTTTTTTCAGAGGGAGGCGATACCTTCGCTATGGTGATAAATGTATTACGTTGCGTATGGAGTTTCAATAAAAGAACTCAATTTGAGGCGACGTTGATGTATCGCCGAGGTGATGCCAGAACCTTTAAACCTCCTATAATACACCAAACAAACGTTCTTCGAACTGACGCAAGGTTCTCTTCGGTAATCTCCGAAAGCTCATCTAACAAAGCTAGCTAGTCAGTAGGTACTGATTAGTTTCACTATGCGGACTCTCGCTTTAAGACCTTCCCAACGCTTTGACGATGAGATTCATATTACAAAGGTCCACCAATTAGCTCTGTTTTGGTTAGCTCAGTTTAAGCAGTGAACGTTCGTGTGAAAGTACCCTTAGCAGTGATGTATACGTTTGAGATTAGATAATGTTTACTAAACAATGGTGTCGATTCTGCTGTAACATTTTCTAAACTAAACTAACAAAATTGTTGCCGTCCATTTCTAATGAATCAAAATACAAAGGACCGCTATACTTTTAGTTAGCTAAGTTTAGAAAATACTTCAGCAGAATCGACACCAATGAATGTGTTTACTATTTATATTCTAGGTCTAAATGATCACAACTATTCATGTCTAGGCGTTATTGACCGAGCGAGCGAAGCGTTCTTCAGGTCTAGCGAAATTTGCTTTCGTCTGTCAGTTCGTTGGTACTCCTCCACATGTCGTATTTTAAAACTAATCTGGATGAAACTTGGTAGGCATATTTTTGTAAGTTGATCTCATATAATTAATATCGTGGAGATCTGATGAGTAAATTCGGCGTGATAAGCTCTTCAAAATGCAGTAAATTGCTTACTTTTAAAAGGTTGTGCTTGCGAGGTCTACTGTTCGTAGAGCTACAAGATAAATTGGATTAGAACTTTATCGTTCTTTAATCGACCTCGGAATAGACAGATCGCGAATTGTTAACGGAGCGTAGACATTTAACAAAGTCAAATATTAGTGCGAATCCAACACTATTTTTAACCGCCCATAACTTCACATCTTGTTAAATAGAATCTATAAATTTTATTGGTCTACAGTATCACTGCAGAACAGGAGACTAACATAGCAAAAATTAAGACAGTAAGGGTGAGTTGCACCATCTAACGTGAACGTCAAATTGTTTGACGACGATTGAACAGTTTGACGTTAACGTTAGATGGTGCAACTTACCCTAAGACTCTTATGTTGAGTCACACCCCGGACACTTTCAATAGTCTCTCTCTCATAGTTTGTGTACGTAGACGGTGCTATTGTATGTGTGAGTTACTACTCACACATACATGAGGACAACCATGATACTTCATAGTTGTCCTCATGTTGTCCCCTCCCAACTCACTAGTGAGTTATAGCAATGAAAAAGTCATAGTTTGATTATGGGTGTCATTCTGTGCCTAATTGCGATGACCATAGAGCCACTTTATAAGCAAGTGTGTTGAAAATAAAATAATGATTTAGTCAACTCATCCCTAGGATGAGTTGGCAGCGAGATGAATTGACTAAAGAGCTATAAATAAAACCTTACTGATCATTTTATTACGTTCTCACACTGTGGACTAGTTTTCCTATGAAATATTAAGGCCATTCGATTACATACCAGTATCTTTATTACTACATGGAATGACTAGACGAATTTAGTGGTAAAATAAATAATAGAAAGTCAGCGTTTTGTGCGTACTTTGATATTATTATATGTTTTAGTTTGCAACTCAGAGCACTTTTTTACGTGAAACGTAGATAAAGATAAAGATAAAGTGCTTTTGTCTTCTAAAAAGATTTTGAGTAAGGTATTTTCATTAATGATGTACTTACAAGGTGCTGAGTAGTGAGTGAAGAAAAAACCTACTAATAGGAAACCTGCTAACTGCTTCATTTTCCTGGAATAGGCTCTGGCGAAACGAGGCATGGCTGAGCGTGGTTGTTGTATTCGTACTACCTGGTAGTGGATTCTTTAGTAAGAGCCCGTGGTTGCCACCGCAGTGTTAGATATTCTGCCTCCAAGCAGTGGTGTGCAAGCATTTGTGTTTAATTGGAAGGGCACTGTAACTAGTTAAACTGGTCGAAAGTCGTCTTGGGGTGACGAGCACAGTGCAATGCCACGCAAAACTTAAAAACAAACAACTTTTCTTCTAGTTTGACCTCAAGATCACACCTACTGTGTTGTCTGTCTGGGTCACATTTGAATAAAACGTATTAGCATACGTGTTACGATTGAACTGTATGCCAGTTTGTTTAAAAAGAAAAAACTAGAAACATTAAAATGTATTGTGTGCATACAAACGACTTTTATGTGTAGGTAGGTATTCACCGAAATGGTGCGGAGTTGAGTCAAATTTTAAATTAAAAAAAAAACCAGCTGTGAGAAAACATACATTAAAAAAATACACAAGGATCACTTTGAAATGTTGCACATGCCTGAAATCGATGTGATTCAATCATCAACAAATTTTGACTTGATTTTACTGATTCATTTGTCTACGTTTCGGTAGAGCTCTTGAATTAGTAACACTTAAGTAGGTAATAAAACTAATAAATAGTTAATTCATTTTAAATCAAAAATAGGTAAGCTGGTATCTTATTAACTGAAACCACAGACGTAAACTAGTTTACAGATAAAGATATTCAAGAAAGAATTGTCCCTGGCCGAATATCTTATTGTAATGAAAATTGAATATTTCATTTTATTCAATACCTTTTGGGCGAGTATTCTCTCAAATACATCTGAATTAGGCTGATTTTGCAAAATTGTGATCGTATCTTTGGAATTCTGAAAAACTTTGAGGTTGACGACTTTGGGTATTATTTTGAACAGAAATGGTAAAATTTTTAGAGTATCACTGTAAATCGAAATTGTTATAATCTATTTTACGCAATTATAAATATTAAGCTAAGGTTAGTGTGATAGTGTAACATTTTCACACTAAAATCATTCCAACACGTGAATACCCTTACGAGAGGTATAAAGCGGTTTGATATTATTAAGTTTAAAAAGGTAGGTCAAATATAATCAATTATTGACTCTACATAGTTACTTATTAAAAAAAACACAGTCTAACTGTTATGATAAAGTTATAGCCTTAGGGTGATAAAGTTATAGTACGTTTGTGAATAAGGATTCACAAACGTACTATAAACCTACGCTAATGCGTCTTTCAAATCAATTATCGTCTGAGGAAAGACAATACCTAAGAGTAAAGTAGTACATTTCTATGTGATAGAGCTCGTCCGGGGAAGTAACCACCATACCTATTTCTGCTGCCAAGCAGTAATGCTCGCATTGCTGTGTTCCGGTTCGAAGGGTATGGTTTCCGGTGAAATTACAGGCACATTAGACTTTCCATCTAACGTCTCAGGGTGATAACACACAAGTGATATTATGATGTTGCATGCGTACATAGGCTACGGTAACCGCTGATCATCAAGTAAGCCGTACGCTTAGTTGCCACTTTAGTCGTATAAAAAAACAACTACCTAACACGCTGAAATTACAGTTTTTCATGAATATAAGGGCATTATAATTAATTATTGTAAATCGAAAAAAGTTTTGACAGCCCTATTATTGATGTTCTCAATTCATAAAGCACTTCAACTTTCATAAAATAAAAACTCGAGAAGTGACAGTCAATTTACGTTTTCAACTAGCTGCGCCCATCAAACGCACTGCACTTACACCGAAAGCAAATTACCGGCACAGTATATAGGTACTAATTCAGATTCGAATTTAAAAAACCTGGCACAGCATAAGTAATTCAAATTCTAATAAAAAAAGTTATGCAATAAAATCTCAAGAATCACTTTGAAACGTCTAAAAACTGTGCCAGTTCCACGCGCCCCAGCCTTTAAGAATCTGGAAAGAAAAACAAATATTTATTATTTGTTCTGTTACTGTTTCCAAACAGTAGGGACTAAATAATTATAAAAGGACTAAATCTATCGGTTAGTTATCCTGGTCTGGGTGTTTTTATGCGTATTAGGTATGTATTATATGTTTATATTTAGAAAAAAGTATATTATGTGTACTATAACAGTTAATGGGGCTATATCGCGCTGTATTAAAATGTCCGCCATCACTAAAATTGTATATAATATTTTTAATTTTAATTAGCACATAAATTACCTATACTCGAAGTATAATCTATATGTGTTAGTAATGAATGTTAACGTATTATAAACTTTATATAAAAATGCGAATGGCTCGTCATTGAACTATTCTAATGTTGTGTTATTTTAGAGATTGTATTCCTATGTAAGTACCTAATATAGCTTTTAAAAGCTGAGATTGTTTGGCTCTTTTGATGAAGGTACGCAATCGGTCAGTTGGGTAACCGTTTTCTGCGTAAAGAGCCAAATTGTCACGTGCGACCGTTTCGATTTGCTGACGTGCCGGCAATACCGATGCCTTTGCGAGTTTTGGCCACTTTTGCCAATGGTCATGCGAAAGTCGAAATTAAGATTTATTCCTTACCTTTTATTCCATAAAAAGTATTTGAAAGAATATTTGGCAGCACTTCCTTTTTACCACCCGATTTCGCTGAAATTCAAAACATAGATAGAACGTCCGGGAATAAGACATAGGCTACTTTTTCTGTGTGTTCTTTTGCACGCAAACAAAGTCGAAGAAGTGCAGCGAGTATATTTTTATATAAAGTTTTTAAAAACTAAGTTTCTATTGACTAGCTTCGTTTGCGTCTTTTTATATACAAACTTTGGCACCCCTTATGTGTGACCTCACCCATGGGGTCAGATTTATATATTAAATTAGCTTTTAGGTTATTCCAGACTATTAATATGTACATGCATAAATTTCACCTCTATTCGTTTTGTACGATGTGGAAGAGTTACAGACAAACAAACATACAAACTTTTGTATTTATATTACCGACTTTATTACTTTATCTTTATCTACCAGGAAAAGTATTATGTGTTAATTCAGGTCACATTTACATCTGTTTCAAGTATTGTAAAAAGTTAAACATTATACAAACTCACCGAAAGTCCATCCGTTCTGACGTGATTAGGTAACAAATATCCATCCACACTTTCGCATTTATTATAACTAGTAAAATATATAATGTACCTACATACCTTAGTGTAAAGATTAACAAGCGTAAGTAGTTAAGAAACGACAAAACAGTCTAAAGAAAACAATTCAAAACGCAGTGAAAACTTTAAGCGAACTCTTTTAAAAAAAATGATCTTTAAAAGTTCATGAATTTTCCCGGAAGCAAATGAATAAAACCACTGTTAGATCGCGTTTCAGAGTTTAATTAATGGGAGGAGAACTAAATGGAATTCTTTTCTGTAAAAAATGAGGAACTAAGTTAATAGTTTGTAGAAATGCGGCTACGATGTCGAGGAAGTGTGGATCCTGGTTTAGTACTTTTTGGTGAGATGAAACTATTTATTTTTTAAAACAAAGATGGGAAACTTATCTAATAACTGGTCTAGGTGCTTGGTTCAAGAACCAAGCACCGACACCGAGATCGAGACGTCTGGAACGAATGGGGGAGTCAAAGTCAAGTTCAAAAATCTCTTTATTCAATCAATAATCTCGAGGATAGTTTACGTCTAAATTTACGCCAGTTCCCTTAGGAGAATCTGGCAACAAACTCGGCTGGGTTCCTAGTTTTTTTTTTGATGATCCCTCTTCATTATGATGAAGCCTTTGCCCAGCTGTGGGATACGAACGGCTGTTATAATAATAAAAAAGTAGACGTTTTGTCTTTTTTTACTTATTATTCGAGACGTCAAAACTCTTTTTTCGAGCCACCTTACTGAGCCTAGAGAATTCTCTACGGTCGTCTATCAAGCCTGTCGATAACCAAAGTGCTCAGGTTTTGCACCCTCAACACAGCTTTTTGGCGTTATCGAGTCGTCAATCAATCAATTATATCGACGTGTCCTGGGGGCTTATTTCGTTACCGTTCGAGACTAGCGCGTCTGCTTTCCTGTGCCGTTACCACGCTAATCTTGAAAACATTTTGGTTCTAGTTTAATTTTCGTTATACTTGCTTTTGTAACTTCAAACATATAATGTTGTGTTAGAGATAAAATTAGAATGCGTTTTGATGTATCATTTGTGGCAACTTTGTGTATTGCCACAGCCGTCAACTTCTTAAAATCAGCAGAAAAATATCACGGGGGATTTGCTAAACGTTAACGTAACGGGAACTGCGCAGAGGGTGAATCACGAAAAACACGTTTTTGACGAAGTTGACGGCTGGGGCTTAGGTACTCGCAGATATTAGATACGTTTAGTAACTGATGCTAGGCGATCTGTAATCAAAGCCATGCTTTGGATGGCTGCATTTTTTATTCTTAGAATTGGAAAATAGAAGCCCATATTGGAGGTCCGTGTTTCAACATATATTTCTTTTATAGAAGGGCAATTCAACTTACAATCATTTCAATCGATTGTCTGTCTAATATGACAGTAGAGCTATGGTCCACTGTCTTATAAGTGGAGATCAGTGGAGATTGCTCGCTAACAGAGTTATGCGATCAACCCGCTGGTCTGTGTCCAAGCCGTATATAAGACACTAGACACATTTTTAAAGCACATCATTGGGACCGCTACTGCACGTACTGCAAGATTGCAGTCTCATAACGTCCATGTCAGATAAGGTTATCTGAGAAAAAGTGGCCGTTATTATGCTATTTTCGTTCTCTAAATAAAGACAAAATTAAATCACTTTTGCAAGAGAAATTACTTGGACAAAGAGATTTAACAGCAAGAAAGCGCAGTGTAGTGTCATGCAGAATTTGGGTGACATTGCAACTGTTACAGTCATCAGGCGTGGTGGGTAAGAAAGTTAAAAGTCAAGATAGTTTCTTTCAATAATATTACAAAGATCACTTTGAACATTAGACGTCATCATGACAGCCTTCTAATGTTCCCACTGCTGGGATACCGGCCTACTCTCAGGCGACAGTGATTGGGTCTTAATCCACCACGCGGACCTAATGCGGATTGGTGGATGGCACATGTCTTTCGATGTTTTAGTTCTTGGACATGCCGGTTTCCTCACGATGTTTTCCTTCACCGTATGAGAGCACTGGCATTGCGCACATACATTTTTTGTAGCGAAAAATCCATTGGTGCACGACCGGATTTGAACCCACCCGACCTTATGATCGGAAGGCGGGGTCACTAACCTATATAGTGCGTTAAATGAATTACCAAAATCCCATACAATATGACAACTGGACGATACGTTACCGTTTACGATTGTCAAACGAGATACGGCCTCTAGCTAGCGACTCATCTGGTCAAAAACAGCTCATCATGCCAGCCTTCTAATGTTCCCACAGTTGGGACACTGGCCTACTCTCGGGCGAGAGTGATTGGGTCTTTATCTACTCGCGGACCCAATGCGGATTGGTGGATGGCACATTATTTTCGATTTTTTAGCTCTTGGACATGCCGGACATCACCGCACTGGCATTGCGCAAAAACAGCATAAAAAATATTTGTATACAGTTTTAAACTCAGTTCACCGCTATACTACGGTCGTATTACTCTCGCAGCTTCTTTAAAACCAGGGTAATAAATGATGAGACTCTCTGGAGAAGGAGAATTTCAGTTATTTCATTAAAATTCTTTTAACTTGTGACGTGTACGCTCGCTTGCGGAGATTGAGTTTGCTTTTGAGATTAGAACTTCTAAGCGGTTTTGACGAACTCCTTGATGCGGTGGATGCTCGGTTAAGAAGCGAGGAGTAGCGAGTTCGATTCCCGCTGCGTGACACAGGGCTACTCTCGAGCGAGAGTAATAGGGTCTTATGCCAGCACGCAGACCCAATGCGGATTGGTAGATGGCACATGTCTTTTCGCTCCGCATGACTTGACGGTTTTCTCGCAATATTTTCTTTCACCATATAAAAGCACTATCGTTGCGCACAAGTGAAATTACTGAGCAAAAGAAACCTAACAACAATGTCTCGGGGTGATAAGCGCAGTGCAGTGCCACGATGAACTTAAAAAGTTTAAGCTTTGGGTGGCACTGCGTCTGTTAAGGTCAGACGTGGTGCTTAACATCAGGATGGCGACTTGACCGTCTTGTCATAAAAAAAAAACCTTGTATTGACGACCGATTGTATTGCGGGTTCGATTCCCGCCTTGGAACAAATGTTTGTACGATCTGCAATTTGTATTACAGTCCTATAGAACTAATGGGAGTTACCCGTTTTTTAACAGTCTGAGGTTAAAATAATAATAACAATAATAAAAGATTTTTTATTTTTATTATTATTTTAATTTCTATAGTTTCCATGCTTAGCGCATGCTGCGCATAGTTTTAATTTATAGTAACTTATAATTATTCAATTATTCCGTTTCGAAATACACCTATCCAGCTGACTCTGTAGCGTGAACCACTTTGTGTGCTAAACCCACAAAGAGATTAAATTATAACGTTGTATGGTTTCTAAATCAAATACTATAGCTAAGAAAATTTAGCTATAGCTTATGCTTTGGATAACTATCAGTTTTAGTTTTATAAAATTGATTATTTTCTAATATTAAACAACAAATTAAACAAAACGTTGATGACAAATCAAACTGGGAATCAATCCGCCTCGGGTCAAATGTTTGTTACGATCTACAAATATTTGTTCCGGGTGTTCTAGGTATTTTCTTTAATATAATAAAAAATATCTATGTATGTATTGTATTCGTTCGTTCTTATGAGTCAGTGGCCAACTCTGGTCACAGAGTTTCTAGGCCGCCCGAAGGCCTCTGTCATGGCCTAACTTTGAAAAAGCCGGGTACTACTGCTTAACGTGCCACCCGAAGCACGGGAGCGCTCAGTTGAAATTGCCACTGGCGGTCACCCATCCAAATGACCCCGCGGAACAGTGCTTAACTTCGTTGATCTGTTAAGAACAACTTAGCCAGCTACGTCACGAGCGCTCCATTTGTAATGTGTTGTATTACATTAAGTATTTATCAGTCATCTAGTACCCATAACACAGCTCTATTTAACAGCAGCTTACCTTGGGGCTAGAAGATGCTGTTTGGATTGTCCAGCATTAAAAAAAAACATGGAATTCTACAACAAACATTCCATGTTCGTAAGTTCATACTATCTTGTTCACACTTATAAAGGCTCTACCTATCGCCCTACCTATCGCTCTGTGGTATCGCCTGGATCTGTTTGTGTTGGATATCCGTAAATAGAAAACACTTCTCTGCTTTGTGTATTGAATTAAATAATTTTATCATTTCATTCATTTTACCTTTACCTGCAACCATTATACAAATTTTTGCTGTCTCTGTCTGTCATTACAAAAGTGCAGTGAAATAATAAGAGGTATATAACAGTTTCGTAGCACTACGTGAACCAAGATGCCGAATTTTAATAATAATATTAAATAGCATATAATGTCCAGCAATAATAAATATTGCTGGACAATCCGCACAGCATCATCTAGCCTCAAGCACCACTACTTTCTGAATGGAGTACTGATTTTTGTAATTTAATGGTAGGTAATGGTGGTAATTGTTAGAGTCGAAGAACGGAAATAATGATAATTCAGAAACAAGAAGGAAATGTATAGCGCTGAGTCATAGAATCGCCTTAAAGAATGAGCACATATTTTGCTAACTGCAAATTAGTTTTAAACACAAGTTTAGAGGTATTTCGATAGTCAATATCAAAGATTGGACGGGCTGAATTAGAACCCCGTCTTTTGCCTTAAAACCATGACCACTGAATCACCGCCCAAATAGTTATAAATACGAGGAATATTATTATATTATATTAATATTATGAATGAAGTTTCTAGATTCGGGCACAGATGCTAGCGATGCAAAAACTTTGCAACTTGTGCTAGCCCGTCTGTTCCTCAGCTTAATTTTCACAATAACGCGTGAAATATTGTTAATTTTGGAGATTATAGGGGTTAAAACTGGAGACATTGTGATGGTTTAGTAAAGAGGTTAATCTACTATCTTACTAATATTATAAATGCAAAAGTTTGAATGTTTGTGGGATTCCATTTAATTTTATAGAAATTTAAGTACATCATAATGCTTACGCTATGAATCATTATTACTAATGGATACAATTTAACGTATGTATATCTCTACATTAACCTTACAAAATATCTAAACAGGTAAGTAAGCAAGGCAGTAAGTACGAGTATAATGTCTCGTATATTGGAAAATTCTTAATCTTCACAGCCCACAAACTGCATATAACCCCTACTACAGCTTGTATTTGCATATTCACTACGTATGGACGCTTTTACAATCAAAACAGGCTGCCTAGCCTCTAAACTACCATTACTGTAAAGAAATACACGGAAACAATGCTTGCAGATAATTACTTTTTGAACAAGAGGTGTTTATGAGATATTAAAAATATCTGTAAGATATGATTCTTCGATAGAATCTTACCAAGACACAACAGGCAAGTATTATATCTTGTCCAGAGTTGGCCACTGACTCATACGAACTTACTTACTTACATTTTAGTGCCAAAGATCCAGTTTACTACATGTTTTTTTTTGGCACATGAGATTTTCCATCTAGCGTCTCAGGGTGGTAACATGCAAGTGATATCTATGATGTTGCATGCGTACATAGGCTACGGTAACCGCTAACCAATTAGTGGGCCGTACGCTTGGTTACCTCATTAATAGTATAAAAAAAAATTACAAGATGAAGCCTTCGAGAGGCCAGTAAACTCCATCACCAGAATTAGCCACTGATCCATACGATCTTCCTTAGGTAGGTACTTAATTTTTCGAAAAAAAATTTGTAGACATTCAGTTTCCGGTATCTACGTA
Source organism: Colostygia pectinataria (assembly GCA_951394395.1). NCBI lineage: Eukaryota > Metazoa > Arthropoda > Insecta > Lepidoptera > Geometridae > Colostygia > Colostygia pectinataria. Next base: position 4,042,747 of record OX596368.1, on the reverse strand, counting down.
AATGCGGTTAAACCCTGGATCGGATCCAAACGAAACCGCTGCGGCAAGAAGCTATTAATGCGCCTTTATTAATTTCTCTACACCCTTTCCAAAACGATATCACACACCGTAATCATATGAGTTTGCAAGTGTATTTTATTTTAGTCATCTCCTAAAAGTTAGTTGCAGTGGCAGTGGGGCTCAGGCTCGCAGAACCGATAACCGCTGGGGAATAAAGGTTCTCGAATGGCGACCACGAACCGGAAAACGAAATGTAGGACACAATGGACCGATGGCATTAAAGCGGCCGCAGGAATTCGGTGGATGGTGACGGCTCAAATCGATCGTCATGGCGCTGTATCGGGAGGTCTTGTCCAGCAGTGGACGGCTGATATGATGATGAAAGATGAAGGATGACCGTAACAGTTGCAGTGTACAATAATGGGTCGGGTTGTGATGCGGTGACCCACCAAGACGGGTGATGATAGTATAATTATAATAATAAATTCTTTATTTCAAGCCACGTTCCGCAATATACTGATCATGGAAGCACTGGGCGGTAATCACAAGCACATAGCAATATTGAAATAATATTACACTGTTTTTTTTTGTATGCCGAAATGTCAGTATAACATTATTTCAATATTGCTTTTGAGCTCTTGGTTACCTACTTGGGCCTATTGCGCATAGGGTTCGAACCCTGGACGCGATTGGACTTTAATTAAAAAAAATACACGACGCAGTTTTTCACGATTCTTGTGGCTAGATGATGATAATTGTGCGAATTGTCTAGCAATATTTATATTTATATAAAGAGGCGTCTCTTATTTTTTTTGTTAAAACAAAAAAAGCTAAACATATTTTCTCTATTATTCAAAATAAAGCTATAAAGCTTTTAAGTTTTATACTTTTTGACCAAAATGTTCCCAGTTTTATAAACATGCTAGTCGGCTATTGTTATTTTAATTCAAAACAAGTTCGCTTTAGTATAATTTGTAGACTTCTCTTGACTTCTTCGTGACTTCTCTAAAGCCGTAAATAGCGAGCTCACAACAAAATTTACTTAAACTAAAAAGATTTATCTAAAGCCATATTCCTATGTGATTAAAATGAACACACCTAGTCTAATTTTATTCTCAGAACAGCAAAACCGAGAACCATTCGGCTATTGGATCTACAAGTAGCAAGCAAACCAATCCAGGAAAAATTGGTGCACTCTCTCGCTTTGTGGAAGAGTAAAAAGGCATTGCATACATCAATTTTACTTAAAACAGCACAAATTTAATAAAATCGGAGAGTGAGCTAAACTATCAGTACTTTTTATTTCTTTAATAAGTATCTGGTATGTACACAATTTGTGTAAAAAAAACTTTTTTTTTGTTTTTTTATTTTTTTATTTAAACAATCGTAACCAAAAAAAAAAACCAACAATCGTAAACCAGTACACTAATTATACTAAAACAATCGACAGGTAATTTATGATGACAGGCCTAGGTTAAGAAATATTTATAGAAGGTACTTATTACAAGTAGATTCTTTGAAATTTTTCTCAGAACAAATTCAAAAGAGTTTGATAATCATGTCCAGATAAACCAGTCCTCGGTAATACAGCTTACCTGCGAAATTGGTGCAATTCCAAGAGATTGCGAGAGCTTGCAATTTGCTAACTCGACTAAACTGAATAATGAACTGCACATAGAGAATCGCTAAATGCATATGGCACCATTTTATTATGATTACTGCAAACGTTTCTGTGATTTCGTTTTGATGATACTTAAAAATATGTCTATGAAATCTTCTTCATAAAATATAAATGCAGATTTACAGATTTAACCGCAGAGTTTCTGTTTATTGATGGTAAGCTACATAGAGATCTCGGTTATGGGAAAACGGATATTTACGACGTATTAAAACTGATAACCGCTTGGAAATGTTCTAGAATGGTGACTGCGAATTAGAAAAGGAAGTGTAAAACCTTTTCCACTCGATGGACGATTAAAGCGGTCAAGAAGTTGGTGGATGGTGAAGGCCATTTAGTCGTCATTCACTCTTTGGAGCCTATATCTCGCCGTGGACGATTTTTGATTGATATGATGATGATGATGGCGTAAATACGACTTCGCAGTAAGAAAACACTCTAGTAAGTAAATATTTTAATAATAATAGGGATATTATAAAACTGGCAACCTAAATAACAAACGGATAACCGTTATAAAAAAAAAAGATTGAGATTAAACCAAACTTACACAAATCATTTAAATAATATTAATAATAAAAAGGTATCTTTGAGATTCCTAAACACAATTTCATACTAAATATTGTGCAATACCTTTTATAATAATCATTTATCGAATTTCTCTAGGTTTTAGCCTAAACTGCTTTCTTCCTTATGTAGATTTAGGATCTGTTTCTTTCCTATCTTCAACATTGACTACAGCATCTTTCTTCTCAGTTACTTCAGTGACCACCGGTTGGCGGGCACCAATCAGACATTCAAAGTAAGATGGAGGTTTATCCACAATCGTAGGTGCTTCTTTTTCAGCTTTCAAAACGTTCATGTATCTTTTGATCACCATAAGCAGGTAGAATGCAATCACTGAAAATATAAGGAATTATTAATTTTACAAATTGGATTACTACTACAATTTAACTGAATTTAAATCCATGCAACATGTCTGAGGAGAAATCAACATTATCAGTATAATCCATCTATTGGAATGAACTAAACACGGCGCTAAACCCAAAAATCAGCCAATCAGAGCTACAGCTAGATTTATCTGATTCGCTAACTTTTAATATGACAGTGGGGATCAGGGGCGTACAAAATGTACGAGACTTAGCAGAGAGATTAATAGAGACCATGCGCGAATGCTGGCTTCTATTCTGGTCGCAGTCCACGCAGTCTGCATAGTGTGTAAACGTTAACGTGATGGAATGAATACGTTTCCGTTACGTGACAACCTACGCCAAATTCAACTTTGTTCAGGAAAACGGCAGACGGTAGAGTATTCCACACCTTGGTTCGCATAATAAATGTTAAGCTGTAGATTTTGCTCTTACTCACCGATATCGAGAATCTTGAGAAGCCAGTATGTTTGGAAGTCAATCACTCCCTCGAACGACAGCGGGTAGTATCCTAAGTACAAGACTTGCATCACCAACTTGACGATGGTGAGACTCACAAACATCTTCATTGGTTCACACTCCCTCTGTAAATGTCAACCATCGTAAACACAATCATGTATATTCAAGTACAATCAAATACAAATACAACAATGTAGCAACACTAAAAACTCTGTCACCAGAGTTGGCCACTGACTCATACGAAGTTAATTACATACAATGTAAAAAACTAAATGATTCATTTTTAACTTATTTGATTTTTTTTGTATTCTTAGTGCGTCACATTTGTTGTATTTTATATTTTACTATAATGACTATAAGTTTAAATTTGAGTATTTAGTACCCAACCTACTCTTAGTTGAGGTGTTTTTACTGTTGACTAATAACTATCTATCTAACTATCTAACATTACAATTCATCGAGACCAGTTTCACTGATCGGACATTGGCACACCCAACTTTTTGACATTTTGTTTATTTTCTGCAAAATAAGCATTACAACCATCTTACACCTAAAATTAGCTTGTGGAAATCCACTACCACAGTGGACGAATATTAAAGGCTAATATTTAACAAATCGTTCACTTGGGTAGTTATTTCCAAGTAGTCCAAGTTTGCATTCGCACCGCAAACCATAAATTTAGAGTTTCCACATGAATCAGCAACTTAGTGACCAATGACTGCAATGATCAAGGATAAGCCACCGCATTTCTAATGTAAATCAAGACATAACGTCAAATTATTCAACTTAAAACTCATTCGACGACCGATGTGTCACGGCGGGCGAAGGTCCGCTTGCGACGCAAGAGGTTGCGGGTTTGATACCCGCCTTGGGACAAATACTTGTACGATGTGCAAATATTTGTTCCGGGTTTTTGGGTATTTTCTATGCATAATAAAAAACTTACATATATGTATTGTATTGGATTAAGTATATTATTCATCTAGTACCCCTAACACAGGCTGGGCATGCTTCTGCTTAGCATGGGGCTAGATGGTGTGTGGATTGTCCAGCATTATATTTGTTTTTTATTATATATTAAAAGTGGGGTTCAAAATATATTATTTGTAGCTTATCGCAATGATCAATGATGCGTATCTTTTATCGCTGCGATCTCGATACAGATTCTTTGATTGGGCAAAATGATACGCAGGCCCCACATATTTGCACCTGTAGCTACACGTTCAAAGAAATACGTGTAGAAGTGGTTAAAACTAATACTAAACACCTAGACCCCGAATATGTATTTGCAGACCATAAAAACATTTGTCCCGCAGCGCAAAAAAACCCACAACCTCTCTTTTTTCAACCGGGCAAAACCAGTCGTTAAAGTTAAATGTGATTATTTGCACCAAAACCTGCACCATAACATAAAGTCTTACCTTATGAAGAGCCTTCACGTAACCAATAACAAACTTCAACCAGATCAAGTTGATAACAAAGTTGAGCACATCAACGATATAGACATGGAGTACTCCAGGGTAGCACTTCGGGGTCGAGGATACCGCCATGTATTCCACATAGGTATTGTACTGGTTGCGGATGATATGGGGGAACGGGTAGAAGCCATGGGTGCCGAGGTTCAGCACCAGGAGAATAGGCTCCAAGAAGTGCAGATTCGAGATTTTTCGAAGCTGTAAGAGAACAAAGAGATTATAGAATTAGTTAAATAGAAAATTAACACACAACATTCAACAAACATAAAAATACCAATAACAACATTTAAAAACTAATTTACGAAAAAATCTACTTTTGCTTTTGTTACAGATATTTGTAAGGCTGGTTTTAAATTATTTGAAGCTATAAAATAGTGGTTAGAAAATATTTAAAAAATATAATGTACGGCTATTTATTTACCACTTGTTTTTGACATTCATCGTATATGCCGACTTGTCTAAGCTAATTTTGATAATAATAATGAGCTCTTATTCAAGATATCAACACCGGCATAAAACGTCTAAAACAATTTAAACAACAAAAGCACACGTCAACTATTCGGCGCAACTTTGTTAATAGAATAAATTTATTAGAATACCTACGCACATTTTCCAGAAGGCATATGATTCATTCAATATTATGTGACGTCTATATGCACTCGTACCTATAATTATTATTCTCATCGAACGTAATGGTGACGTCAAAGATAATGGTATTTTACTACTGTATGTTCAATAAATACTCCGGACAATCATATCAACCAGAATCAACAATGATACATAAAATGGTACATTTGTACAAGCCTGGGAACACACCCACACACCCGCCACACACATACAATCAAACTAACATCATACTTACAGTCTCCCCATCAACATCGCATTGGAAGCCGTTCGTAATGACACCCACGGTCATTAAATGACAGCAAATGTCCACGATACTCGACACCTGAAAAACAAACAGATTCTTTGAAGAGTCTTGTAGATAATCAAAGGACTACTGAGAAATTGAATGGATGTGTCGATAAACGAGTTGTAAACAGGATGGAATGGATGTACTAAACTACATAACGATATAATACACCCATACAATGGTATAGTAATAGTGGCTACCGTTTCCGGAATGAAAATAGTGAGCTCTAATAGGTATACATATTTAATTTTGATGGCTCAGCTGTTTCATAATAAATAAATAAATAAATAAATAATGCTGGACAATCCACACAGCATCATCTAGCCCAAGGTAAGCTGCTGTTAAACAGAGCTGTATTATGGGTACTAGATGACTGATATATATTTAATACAATACAATACATAGATAGATATTTTTTATTATACATAGTAAACACCCGGAACAAATATTTGCAGATCCTACAAACATTTGTCCCAAGGCGGGAATCGAACCCGCAACCTCTGCGTCGTAGGCGGACCTTCGCCCACCGCGCCACATTGGTCGTCAATATCATATATATCATAATATGTATTTTGTATATACCTAATGTATTTGTGTACATACTCACGTATAACTTATAGATAGGTGTGCTATTTTGAGTTTGATATCAAAGCATGAGACGAAAAGTAAGTGGTAATCGTGTCTGAAAAGAGGCTTTTGGAGAATCAAGGTTACAGATTGTTAACTGTAGAGTGTAAGTAGGTACAATATTCTAAATTATTATCATAATTTTATGTCTGTTAATCCTACGTAAGGTTTCTGATAACAAAATGAACGTGAGATGGTGGAGTTAAAGAACACGCAATTTTCATAACGTTTAATTTAAATATATTGTAAGTTTTATTTATGTTATCAAGGTTTTCAACTTAAAAATTGGTTTATGTACAGAACAAAAATAGCATAGAAGGTACTGCTTCTTTTTTATTTTTTAAATATTTAAATCCTATAATTTTATGTATGTATATTATATGATATTATAAGACATACCTTTCAGGGAAATAAAATATCTTGAGAACAATGGTTTAATGGAACCCGAATTAATTAATAAACAATGTTTGACGTTTTATTCAGTTACAACCGTAGTTTAGTTCGTATCCAGTTTCAGTTTTTACCGTAAAAAATATTCAAATTAACTGAAGGTCAAATTAACCAAACATTAGATCGATCGTTGGCTTTAGCAGAAACTGCAACTGGACCGTTGTTCAATAGTGGAATACGATAACACCCAAAAATTTATGAAAAGGAGCGGTTCAGTTAAGATTTGTTTGCAATATTTGTAGTAGAGTTGTTGAACTTATAACCAGATTATTTTATAAGGTTTAAGTTGAAAATTGCAATAAAAAACAAAAATAAGTAGGTACCTTTTTACTCATAAAACTATCGTGAACTATATCATACATTTTACAAACGGGTGTTTTCACATACCGGTATATCGGTGAAGAGGTACCGACACTGTTTCGACTCAATTTCGAGAGTCTTCATCAGGGTTGAGTGACACGACACCCGCGCGCCTGTCGAGCCGCGCTGCTAGAGCCCCAGCCCGCAGTGCATATCGCGAGGAGGACGCTCGCCGTGTCACTCAACCTTGATGAAGACTCTCGAAATTGAGTCGAAACAGTGTCGGTACCTCTTCACTGATATACCGGTACGTGAAAACACCCGTTTGTAAAATGTAAATAAGTACCTAATTTACAAGTTTTTGTAAACATAGTTCGGATCTTCTTTTTAAAGCTATATATTAAAGGACTGTATTTTTCTTTATTATTGATCTTTATTGTGCTGAACCACAAGAAAGATAAAGTTGAAACTTTACTAGTAAGATAAGTAGGTAGTCTAATTAGGTCCTTATCTAAGTAGGTATGGTACTTACACTACTTAATTACGTTTGTAAATGCATTCCGCAAAAAAAAGTACCTGCCAATACCATTCGGCTCGCCTATTTCGGTGTCGGTTATTTGTAAGCAATGATTATAAATTAAAGCAAATATAAATATAATAAAAAATAAATTTGCAGTTTTATTTCATTGAAGCCGGTAAATTACTTATTTTGACTATTGCAGTCATAATAAATAATACCCAAGAAATCATGAAATGTTAAGCATCTTTAACCAATTACACTTAAGTTTTATAAAATGATTGTAGTAACATTGTTTTAAGTTTTCAAGGCTACATTTTATGTATGAATCACGCGACTGAAGTCGCCTACGGCAGCTAGTACTCAATATAAAAGTGAAGTAGGTAGGTACTTAACTATTAACTTACCAAATGAAAATATCCGATAATCATGCATAACGTACGCAATTTCAATCCACACAGCATTTCACTTCTCGACATCGTTATAACCACTATAACGATAAACAAACGTATTATTAATCTAACAAACAACCTTGAAACAACGCGTCTACATTCACCAATTGGAAAACCAACTGATTCTGTGTTGAGGAAAAAAATAATTATATTATTATACCTTACTCACTCACTCAACCGATTGTTACAAAACAAAACTATTCTGAAAACGTGTTTGAATCTCGAACTTGACAGCGAAAGAGTCGGCACTGCAATGATACCTCTATACAAGTGCATGCGCAGAGTTCCATGATTATGTTTGCATGTGGTTGTGAGCGTTACTTGAATGTGTGTGTAAAGTTACAGCTGTTTGAGTGAGAGAGCTGTGTAGAGCAGTGTAGAGACGTGACAGCGACAACGTTAATTTTGAGTCATATTCATTGAGTTCAGAGTTCGTATTAGTTTTTACCGAAAGATGTAATAGCTAGGCGACTGCTTTTGTGCTTTTTACCTATCACTAAATATAAAAAGAGATAAATATCACTCGTCAAAGGTAACTTTCAGAATACTGCAGTATGAAATAACCAACTTCATTTTTTTTTATAGGAAAATATGTGAAACATCCATAAATCTAAAAATATCTAGTTTACTAGTCCTTACCAATCACAATTTTTTTATAAATATATTTTATTGATTCTCCGTTTTCGTTGTTTAAAAAAAAAAGATGATGCATAAGTTTTTTTTTATATTGTGTGATCCTTTTTCAAAATACCTACTTATAATATGTTTGTATCTACCAGTAAAATATACCATAATAAACTTTATTATTTGTGCTCATTACAAGTTTCTAAAAAAATATTTTTCTTGTTAGACTCTCCGCTCAAGCGTAAAATCTGTATTAAGTGAAACATGTAGAACCCATGTAACATGTATATACATGAATAGTTTACAAGTGTGTGTGATATCAGTTTGTTATTAAACTCAGTACAGTCATGTTTGAGTGTTCTTGGAAAGGCCTGCTAGTCTCGCTCACTGAGTAATTGTGAATTCCTTTTAAGTTCATTGCTGTTTTTATTTTTATAACTTGGTTTTAGTTAAAAGATAAAGCAGCATTGGTTATAGGACAACACGATGTAAACTCTGACGGAGTGTGGGTATTGTTAATCGGTGTTAGTAGTGACATCTGTTGGTAGTATCTTTGCACTGACACACACTTATACTGTTATACAATAAAACTATGCTGTAAACTCACACGATAGGTACCTACGTTGTAATTTGTTAAAACAATAATATTTACTTTAAAAGAGGTACATAACCTACCGTATTGTGGTAAGATAAAAGATTACCTACCTATCATATCTTCAAAGTAAGAGTAAAACTAAGACGTCTGGCAGTGAACTTTCTCAAGCTTTATCTAAGTACTTACTTATTTAATTATTTTTTATTCTGAATGAATTTGAATTGAATAAATAGTTTAGTAATTAGAATTTAAATTACATTAAAGTACAAGTGTAGTAGGTAACCAATTGGTTAATAAAAATACCTATATAATATTATACTTAATTGAAAAATAATACCAGTTGCTCTACCACAAATTTAATACAATAAATACAGACGCCGTATCGAATAACGCTTTTGCCAATCGTAAGTAAAAGTTAACGTATACGTGACAGCTGGACGTTAAGTTGATGTTTACAATCATCAAAAGCATCATATATAAAAATTACATTACACTAAATCTTACGACCTTATTCCAAAAAACGAACTAAACCATGTTTAAACCAAAATGTTTAAACGATAACTAAATTAAATTCGACCCATTACAATAACACCTACCTACCTAACAAACTAACTCTAAAGAGGAGTTTTGTATTAAATATAAAAGCAGAGGTGTGCAAAAAAGGTCACTTATAAATGAGATCTTTATAGGGGCTGTTGGATCTAACTTTTGATAGTGGAATGCTGCGAATGTGCAATTTGTCATACTGCAATTATTTTTGCGTTTTTTTTTAAATCTTAGTATGTTCGAAATAACTTTGTTTATGATCAGCTTGATCCTCAGACTAAATATTTTTTTTAATAAAACCGGTTTGTAATTAGTAACGTTTTATATTATGAACGTAATCGACTTCAAAACGAAGTGTCCCATTCAATTCATTCTTGTCATAATATTAAGTAGGTAGGTATTCTTCTTCGTTTTGGACTCTGTGGCATATTTGCCACAATTTCGCCAGTATCAAGTCAAGTAGATGAGTTTGATTGTCGCATGGCCACGTAAAAAACAAATTTTTGAAATAAATGGCGGCATTTCTTTCAATGTTCCCTAGCTATTACAATCCTATTACAAACCAACATTACCCTTCCATTTAAATTATTTACACTTGTGCTAAACAAACAAGTTAGAGTGGATAAACTGCCACCAAATTTACACAATAAAACTTAAAATAACACGAGAAAAATAATTAAATTGGGAGGACCCATGTTGTTCTGACAAGATAGCCAAAGACAATCGTCATAATAAACGTAGTGCTTACATTCTCTTGAGTCATAATAAAGTAGGTAAAAAGTCGATGCCCTATGCATTTTATCTGACATTCAAACTGGGTCGTCCGATAACTGTCAGTGGGGTAATTGCGTAAGCGCTAGCATTAAACGCACTCTCGATTGCATATATTTAATTTTATATTATAATAAACCTATTCATCAAAAGACCATCAACCATCCGCGTGGTGAATTAAGACCCCAGTCACTCTCGCTCAATAGTAGGCCGGTGTCTCAGCAGTAGGAACGTTAGAAGTCATGTTGATGATCATGATTCAGCAAAAGTGGGTTCTTGGGTGGGTGGTACCAGCACGCGGTACCATATATTTTACTTTCAAGAAATAGTTTGCAAGCATTACTGTGATTAGGTTAAAAGGCACGATAGCAAGTAGATTACTGGCCGAAAGAGACTATATGTCTCGAGGTGACTAGCGCAGTGCAGTGCCACGATCGAACCCGCAACCTCTCGCTTCTCAACAGGCACTCGCACACCGCACCACTGAGGTCTTTGTGTGCATTGTTTTGTTTAACAATGCACACAAATTAGCAATAGCGTTTGATGCGAGCAGCTTAAGTAATCGCCCTGCCCGGTGGTGTGTTTAAATAAAATATCGTCTTGTAGGTAACCACCTGGCTATGATACCTACGTGTTCTAGAATATAAGACCTATTTTGTAATTCTAAAGGCAAGTGTACACAGGCTGGTTTAAATGCGACGGTCACGAAAACGGTGACCACGCTGCCCTTTTTGAATTCCGTAAAAACGTTGGCAATGACAGTGGTCTTAACGGTAAACGAGAAGGAGTGTACCTAAAATAAATTTTAAAGTTTTTCGTCATCAGCGAGGCGTTCAGCCTTCAGGTAGAGTTAGAAGGCTTTATGTATTAACCTATAAGTAAACTTTTATTTAATTTAATTTTTACTGGGTTTTTTAGGTGATCGGATTAGTTAGGTTAGTAAGCTTCCAATCAAAAACAACCTGGGAAAGGAGGCTACTGAATATCTCCACCTTAAGAGATTTCAAATGTTCTTTTTTTTATAAAAGATAGTAAGTAATCTTATGTTAGCCTCATAATCTGCAGAGGCTGTCTAGCCGAAGAAGAATCAGCTGCCCACGTAGTCCTGCGTGGGAGTAGCCACTCAACGCACACAAATCCTCGGAACACCAAGGTCACTCCTCCCCAGGACAACTTCTGTGCTTCTGGGAGGAGTTAGGCTGGCTTCACGCATAGCCAGCTCCCCACGCATAACGGACCAAATGCGGAAAAGGGTATAGATAAATAACTCCTCAGAATGCATGAAATTGTTCACTTTTAAAATTTTGCGCTCGAGGGGTCTACTGTTCGTGGAACTACTAATTTATATAATGGCCGGTTCCGTTGCACGACATAAGGTTGTCCGTTTGGCCTCACATATACAATTGAAGGGTCAGTAGCATGTGGATACATAATGCATCGAGAACGGCGCACCTGGCCGATGGATCGATTGCGGTGTTATCATTTCGCTTAGTACTCACTGCACGGCTTTGTCTTTTATCAAAAGCATTTTATCAGAATTCTATTAACTTTTTTTTTTTTATGTCATCAAGTGACAAAACAATCAACCTGATGTTAAGCACCACGCCTGACTATAACAGATGCAGTGCCACCCAAAGCTTAAAGTTTTTAAGTGTTTCCTTGGCACTGCACTGCGCTTATCATCCCGAGACATGTAATTTCATTTGCTACAGTGCCCTTTAAACCTAAACACAGTAGTAGTAACTGTTGGGAAACAGGCCTACTCGAGTGAGAGAGGTTCACCACGCAGACCAAATGGAAGTTTGCAAGAGATGGGTAAGGAGGCCGTAGATTTTGCCACTTATCGTTACCGTAACATAGAACTTCTATGTTACGGTAACGAGAAAGTAACACTCACAACACACGAGAGATGGTTGCGTGATCTGCTTTTTTTTATCTAGTATCAGTATTCGTAGTGTCTGTACTGTGTATGATTCGTGTGTACCTAAGACACAGGAATCATAGTGTGGCGTATATTAATTCTAACTTTCTGTAAACTTTTTCAAAAAAAAAAAATTTAATATAAATTCATTAAAATGAACAAATTGTACAATATAAATTGAGGTATAAATAAATATTTTCTGATTCGTCAACATCAGTATCAAAAATAGGATCATTATTATTAATTTTATTATTTGATATGGCGTCTATACGAGTACCATTTGAATGCTCTGTTTCATAAATCTAACAGCATTCTGAGGATGTTTGCTGCTAGGTTTGATTGTCACTATTTGAAACATTGCTGTATGGTGCATTTAATGACGGTCAAATCTAGGTAAGCAAATTAATAAATTGTGCCTAGCCTAATATTAAGATTGTGGTCCTGTTGATTGAATAAATAAATAAATTATAAAATTATTTGGTCAGATTCTATAACATTTAAGTTATCATCATTTACTATAAAATCTCATAAATAACGTTATCGTAACGCTATAACTAAAACATTATTTTAATACGTCTTTTGTATAGCTTTTTTTGAAAATAAATTAGTTTTTAATATTATTATTGATAATAATAATACAAATATCGTAAAAAAACGAATTCGAAAACAGATCCCAGATGGTATGTGACTCTTGGGTTATTATTATCTGCTAAGTACATTTTTTACTGTATCTGGTTGGATTGCACACGAGCGGGCGCGTGTCTGTGTGACTGTCACAAAAAGATAATCACATTAGGTAAGCTAAGGATGTCGTACGCGACTGTACTCTGTGCATGATGTACGGAGCGAGCGTTAGCGGAAACAAAAATACTTTTTTAAGTCAAACGGTTAGCTGAAATATTTTCATTTGAGCTTGCGTGTTTTACTGAAATCTTTACTTTTAACGCAACGTTCGCTGAGGGGCTGAGGGCAAATTTCGAATAGCTCGTTTGACAATCGTAAATGTAAACGTATCGTCAAGCTGTCAATTTATATAAGATTTTAAACAGCGCAGAGCCTCTTTAGAAGTAAAATGATGGATGTAAATTTTTCGTGATTCGCCTTCTGCGCGGACTGTGAGAGCGCAGAGCTGTCATAAGCAAAAACACAAAACAACTTAAAAACTTGAAGCTTTGTATTGCACTGCATCTGTAATAGTCAGGCGTGGTGCTTAACATCAGGTGGGCGCCTTGATGGTCTTGTCACTTGCTGACATAAAATATATATATACATATAAGTACTTACTACTACAAACTTCGGGCGGCTTAGAAACTTTGTCACCAGAGTTGGCCACTGACTCATACGAACTTACTTACTTACTACAATCTTAGGAAGATCGACGACGGTCAAAAAACCGCTTAGTTATGTAAATAGGTATTTGTTTCTTAACATAGAGTCAATGTTATGAAACTATTCATTGACAATGCTTACAGTCGCACCACACCTAAACTAATAACGCAAAGAAACTCAGGAGTCAACACGCCACCGCCAAATGGCCAGGTGTTTTTCTATTTATTAGGAGTGTGTCATAGAGTACTGTAGACGCTTTTACCGATCTTTCTTCCTTAGCACTTTGACGTCTTAATTTTTTAATACGAAACGTAACTCGTATAATTAAAGGTGAAATTAGAATGCGCACTTGCACTTCGAAACTAGTGAAAAAGTATTTTAATATCTCGGAAAAAGGAATGGTTATCCTTATAACGGAAACGTCGCAGGGGATTATTGAAATAAACCCAACTTATGTCCGAAAATCTCCTTCGCTTTTGTTTTGAGAGAGAGGGGACTTTCGGTTAAAAAGGCCAGATATCCCCCTCGCAAGAGATCACCGCATGGTATTTTTGGAATAAGCCAAATGTTTCATAATAATTCATGTTAAATAATAAAAAAAATTGAGCGAGATAAGTAAGTTCGTATATGAGTTACTGGCCAACTCTGGTGGCAGAGGCCCGCCCGAAGGCCTCTATCATGGTTGAATAACTTTGAAAAAGCCGGGACCGACTGCTTAACGTGCCCTCCGAAGCACGGGAGTACTCAGTTGAAATTACCACTAGCAGTCACCCATCCAAATGGTTACAAACAGTGCTTAACTTCGTTGATCTGTTAACAGTAACGTAGCCAGTTACGTCATGAGCGCTAAGAGCGAGGTAAAAAAAAGCTTGTAAAAGTTAACATTTAAAGATAAGTGCTATCAACAAATGGTTGCTACAACAGAGAGGAAGGTACAAACCTCTATCGATATATTGGCGCGCAATGTCGTAGACCACGTCCGCCGGAATATCGTGTCATTTCCGGTGCAAGGGACATTGTGGTAGCATGTGTTAAAGATAAATCTGGATAGAAAACTGCTTCAGAGTAGGACAGAGTTCCAGTTCGGCATTTTCTATGCCTTCTATCAATGCTAGGACACTGACCTACTCTTAAGCGAGAGTGATTGAGTCATTATCCACCACGCAATCCAAGTAGGACTGGATAGTACAATACCTTTTGAATTTTTAGTTCTTGGACATACCGGTTTTTCGACACAATAATTTCTTTCATCGTTTGAAAGCATTGGGCAAATATATATTTTTTTATTGAATAAACCCAGCCGTGCGCTGGGTTTTTCGAACCTACGACCTTAGGATTGGAAGTCGAAGTCACTTCCGCAAAGCGCAACGGAATTATAAAATAAGACATTACGATAAAAACTGGTAATTTATTATACGAAAGTTTTGGTTTTTGTATATTTTTGTTAATCACGCAGTAACAGTTAAACCGATGAAACTTAAAATAGAAGTAATTCTAAACCATGAATATCATAATTTTTATCTTTATCAAAGTACCACGCGAACGAAGCCACGGGCAGGAGCCACTTAGTTATAAAGAAAAAGTGCTCCTACAGATTACACGGCTGTGTAACGTTTCGAAAACATTGCATACGATTTCCATATTTTCACACCTCACTCGCTGACAAGAGAAGTTTGGAATTAATTTCTGAACAATACCGCGTTTCAAGTAAATTTCCCTTATATTATATTAAACAAAACGGAATCTTTAGACGCATCTTTCTTCCTGTTTGTAGAACTACTTACGATGTATTTTATTTATAAAAGTGATCTTTGTGATAGAGCTCGTCTGGGGAAGGACTACTACCATACCATTTAATGTGTGGCGCAAAATAAATATTTTTCTATTCTATTCTATTCTATTTCTGCCGCCAAGCAGTAATGCTCGCATTGCTGTGTTCCGGTTCGAAGGGTATGGTTTCCGGTGAAATTACAGGCACACGAGACTTTCCATCTAACGTCTCAGGGTGGTAACACGCAAGTGATATCTATGATGTTGCATGCGTACATAGTAACCGCTTACCATCCAGTGGGTCGTACGCTTGGTTGCCACTTTACTGGTATAAAAAAAAATGTGTGTTCATTTGAAACGTATTATTTACCTAGCCTCGCTCTACCCAGCTTTAATGAAGTGATTCTATTAGTTCCTAACAAACATATCCCTCTCTACCACATCCTCGCACATCTCTGGTGGAAACGCAGCCTTACTGCTTACGGAAAAAATAGGTATTGTGATGATACTTCTCCAGAGCTTATAACAAAAAGCTCTATTTTTTTAAATCTTACAATGTCAGCCGCATTACCGCAAAAATGTAATAAAAAATAGTATGGCCATAATAACTGTTTATGGCCATACTTTATAATAAATTGGTCAAACAGTATTATAATAATAAGACTTCGTAATTCATATGCGTGCGTGACAATCGCCTCATTTCGTTTAATGAATTATGAACGAGGTGACTTAGGGTGATTTACACTAAAGTTTTAAATATTATTTAATTTATTAACAAATGGCAAATGTGCATGCTTGATGATAAGCGGTTACCGTAGCTTATGGACGCTTGCAATATCAGACGTAACACTCGTGGTCATGGCTTAACAACTTTGAAAAGCCGTAACAACTTTGAAAAAGCCGGGACCGACTGCTTAGCTTGCAAGTGTAGACGCTGCTTAGCCTCATTTGCCAGGTGGCTTCCAGCAATAAATTATTAAGTGGCAGCCGTGAAGATGGCAGGTAGATCGATACTGATATTACTGACAGGCAAAATTAAATCATGACAGTGCAATTTCATTATAAGACAGTGACTTCAGACAGAGCTAGTTGGCTTTTGATTTTCACTGTCTAGTGTCTTTGGCCATCTTGCTAATATAACATGGTTATGCCCGTTTTATTGTATCTGTCGTGTTTTATTGTGTAAATCGGCGGTAGTTTATCATTTTTTATTTATACTACTAAAGTGGTAATCAAGCGTACGGCCCACTTGATGGTCAGCGGTTACCGTAGCCTATGTACGCATGCAAAATCATAGATATTACTTGCGTGTTACCACCCTGAGACGTTAGATGGAAAGTCTCATGTGCCTGTAATTACACCGGAAACCATTCCCTTCGAACCGGAAAACAGCAATGCGAGCATTACTGCTTGGCGGCAGAAATAGGTATGGTGGTAGTCCTTCCCCGGACGGATAGAGTTTGTTCTAACAAAGAACTCTGCTACTCTTACCACAAGTACTTGAAATATAATTGTATTAATTAAAATTCTTCAAATCGGAGGCAGAGTAAAGGCCCATTTACATGATGCCATTTTCTTTTTTAAACCAAGCAAGTCATTTATTACTTCAAATCTTATCATGTCAAATTAGTATCAAAATTTTTGTATTAATATGATGGGTTATTGACATGATGCTGTTTGAAATTCAATTGCAACTGAGTTACGTAATATTTAAGCAGGTATATCTGTCCACCGAGAGTTAATATATCGTCGTTTGCACAACGAAATAGCTTTCTCAACAAAACAGGGTGGACATAAAGGGTTATATTCTACAAGCTCTTAGGAAAACTTGCAAGACGGTGTCGGAACTTGGGACTTCGGTCCATATGCACTACGCGCGGACACTTACGACGAAAATGTTTTTGTATTCTGAAGGGCAATTCCCGTAATGTAAAATAGTCTTATTCAAGTTTCAATCTTGTCTCGATGTCGTAATAACACACAAATAGTATTCTCGTAAACAAAATCACAAGATTATGACATATATATTAATGTGATCGAAAGTTGAACGTAGGCTAAATCGGTATTCTACTAGCCTATACAACTGACAGGTGACTTGTGGTCTAGTGGTAGTGACCCCGCCTTCCAATCCTAAGGTCGTGGGTTCAAACCCGGTCGTGCACCTATGGATTTTTCTGTTTCGAAAAATTTATGTGCGCATTGCCAGTGCTCTCATACGGTGAAGGAAAACATCGTGAGGAAACCGGCATGTCCAAGAACTAAAAATTCGAAAGACATGTGCCATCCACCAATCCGTATTGGGTCCGCGTGGTGGATTAAGACCTAATCACTCTCGCCTGAGAGTAGGCCAGTGTCCCAACAGTGGGAACATTAGAAGGCTGTCATGATACAACTGACAATCCGACTGAAATCTTTTAATAATAGCTTTTAAAAACGACAAAATTGAGTTTGAAGATTGACCGAAAGTAGACTGTCGCAAGATGGTCACGAGATTATACTAAAAATGAAAGCGGACCAGTTTATACTAGATAGATCTATGATGTTATAGTGCCGATATAAATTAATGCCCGCATTCTTAAATAAACTGTAATTTTAGCAGGTTGCTAAGTATTGCTTTCCCTTGTCATTTTGACGATGATGATAATTGATTTGAAAGACACATTAGACAGAGGTTTATAGTTCGTTTATGAAAAAGGCTCAAAGCTTCTACTTTGGCGCTTGATTTTAAGATACATAAATATGGCAATAAATGGCTAAATTGTGTATGTGAATGGCAAATATAAAAAACCTTACTACTGTTCCATTAGCAACTACAAAATTGTACCCGAGCTGTGTTTAATTTTAAATAATAAAGAACACTTTCCCCACTCACTGTACCTACGTTAGAACACTACTTGGCACTCATGCGTTATGGCGTTATGCGTTTTGCATAACACTTAACCGTATATTTTAGTGGAAAAGTGCTGCACGCGACAGAGTGTGAAATTTTTACCTAACACAAAAATATCGGGGTAAAAGCTCAGATTTTTAGTCGTAAAAAATAGTACAGATCTTTGGATTTTATAGCAGTGTTCCTTTTACCGTATTTTCATTTAATAGTACAATTCAAATAATAAAGAAACGAATATTTCAACCAGCTTTATGAATAGTATAAACCAGATAACAAAATGGCGTAGCAATTCTTAAGTGACCAATTTAGTAATGCCACAGTGTTCTTAGAACAATCTTATTGGTTCTAGCACTAACACGTTTAGTGTCCAATTTCTGTAGAGCAATTTGGTGTCTACTACGTGCTGTGATAGAAATAGTGGATATAAACCACGTGTTTTGTAATTTGGAAAGATTTGAAGTCTGAAATAGACGTAGAGGCCAATGATGATGTTCATTAATTATATGCCAACTCACAAGACTGCGCTGACGCATAAAAACAGCTAAAATAAAAACAGTCATGCTTGTAAGAATTTTTAATCGAATACCAAAAGCTATTAGAGAATTACCGACAAAACAATTTAAGAAAAAACTGTATATGTATACTACGCAGTGAGAAATGCTTTTACAATATTAATGAAATTCTCTAGTATAGTTTTAATTGTAATATTGACATTGTATAGTATTATTGATATATTTAAATTTTATTTTTTGAAAATTGACATTATTATATCATATTAAGCTATTTTTCCGTTAATGATTAATAATTTATTCTATTATATTGTATCTATAATTTTTTTTTTTTTTTTGCTCTAATTTTAGAATTCTTTAAATATGCGACTTGATATATACTTATATTTTTTTTTTTTGGTATATAATTTTATTATTTTATTACGTTAAGCAGTCGGTCTCGAGTTTTTCAAAGTTGTTAGGCCATGACAGACTTCGGGCGGCCTAGAATCTCTGTCACCAGAGTTAGCCACTGACTCATACGAACTTACTTACTTTATCAAGTCGCCCGCCTGATGTTGACCACCACGCCTGACTATAACAGATGTAGTGCCACCCAAAGCTTAAATAAGTTTTGCGTGGCACTGCACTGCACTCATCACCCCCCCCCCCCGAGACGTTGTTGGCCCAGTAATTTCACTTGCTACAGTGCCCTTCTACATGCTTGCGATTGCCGCATCGGGACAAATGTTTGTACGATCTGCAAATATTTGTTCCGGGTGTTCTGGGTATTTTCTATGTATAATAAAAAATAACTTTCTATGTATTGTATTGTATTAAGTATATCAGACACCTAGTACTCATAACACAGGCTCGGCTTAGCTTGGACCTAGATGATGCTATTATTAAACTTTTAAATTCGATCGTCCCACTGCTATGACTGTAATCCAAAACAAAGCTGGAGGCTTATTCGCTATGACCAAACGCGGGCTGGGTACGATATCTGCGTGGAATCGTTGTCGACGAGCCACGTTTTAGGGCTCGTCTGACTGTTTTCCGAAGTCAACCTATCGATAGCAAAACTATCTCTATTGAAACAACACAGATACGGAAAACAATTTTACAATTTTACACCATGGCACGTATAGAACACGTTACTAAGTTACACGTTATTGGTAAGGAATCTCCTATGTCATAGCGAATAAGCCCCCTGCTAGTTTTAAAGAGTGACGTGATTTATTCTTTTATTTGACGACCGATGATGATGCTGTGTGGATTGTCCAGCATTATTTATTTATATATTATTATTAACCGGTCTCAGGCAGGCCAACTCGTTTGCAACAGGTAAACGATTCTTTCCATTCGCGGAATGATTCATGCGACTTTGGTTTTCCTCATTTACCAAATACCTACATCAAGTTAAAAGTTACATCATACTTACAATCAAATAATTATACACACCCTCTCACAATCACACCACACTCTTACACGCTCTCACGTACACTACATAACTAGTTAGTATTATACGACTATTTATAGATATTTTGTTATAACCCGACTCATGAGGTCGGATCTACTGATTATGCTTAGATGTTATTAATTTTAGTTTATATTATTAAATATTCTATTTGTTTTTATTGGAACTCTGTATAATCTATATTCGGAGGAGGGCGTTGATGTCTGTGACACAGTTTTACACTTCCACAGACGTCATCGGTTCTCACACTATTGTTATCGTGCTACTTAAGTATTCTGTTCCAAAATAAACATATATTTATTTATTTATTATTATTTATACAAACATCAAAATATATAAAATCATGTGTTTTTGACTAATATAATATATATATATATATATATATATATATATTATATATATATATATATATATATATATATATATATTATATTAGTCAAAAACACATGATATATATATTTTGATGTTTGTATAAATAATAATAAATATATATATAGGTATATATGTTCGACGACAGCGATATAGCCGAAAGTAAAACAAAATCGCAAGGAGTGATAGCAATAAAATAATTATTAATATATTTCTATTGCTATCACACGAAACAACCTTAGCAGCCAATTATACCTTCTCCTGAGACACACAGCCTAATCTTAGTATGCGACAAACACAGAGTAATTACTAAAATTTGCCGTGAAATTGTGTTACTCTGAAAGATTAGTATCTAACTCAGAAGATAAGTAACTTAGGGGATGAGTAACTTAAGAGAATACTTTAAGTTATTTGAGGATTCCATTTGCAAATAAGTGCATTGCAGTAAGTGCTTGTCTACAGTGCTTAAGCGTACGCGGTAGCGGTACCGGAGTAACTAAAATTATGTTTAAATATAAATAATAATAAAAATTGGTTATTGTTGTTGTTAGAGTGTTAACAAACACACTAAGGGATTATAATATCCCAAAAATATCATTGGGATCTCTTAGGCGCTTCGAGCTGAATCAATAATACATCCCAATGATTATTTCGTCCAAGCGAGATATGTCTCGATAGCTTAATCGGTAGAGCACCCGCGTATCAAGCGGTGGTTGCGGGTTCAAATACCGCTTGAGGCAAAATCATTTTTGGGATATTCTAATCTATTTAATTCGAAGAAACAACTTACACAAATTTTGTAAAACTTAAATAAATAGGTACAAGTAACTAATGTATGACTTTGTTTATAATAAGAATTTGATTGCGATGTTTGATCGTACAGTGAAGCTATCTTTTAGCTTTATCTCAAAAAAAAATTTTGATCAAAGACTGAATACCAAAATTTATCTACGACCCAACGTCAACAATTAGACGTGAACTACCTTTGTAAGGTACTATAAAAGCGCTTCTCCATACAAACGACGCGACGTGACTTTTTTTTTTTTTATGTCAGCAAGCGACAAGACAATCAAGGCGCCCACCTGATGTTAAGCACCACGCCTGACTATTACAGATGCAGTGCCACCCAAAGCTTTAAGTTTTTAAGTGTTTGCGTGGCACTGCACTGCGCTTATCACCCCGAGACATTGTTGTTAAGTCTCTTTCGCCCAGTAATTTCACTTGCTATAGGGCCCTTCAAACCTAAACGCAGTAATGCTTGCACACTATTGCTTGAAGGTAGAATATCTGACACTGCGGTGGTACCCACCAAGACGGACTCTCGCTGAAGAGTCCTACCATCAGGTAACTCAATATCGACACAGAAATACCTACTAACAGGCAAGTCGCCATTCTACAATAGCAATGATTTCGAAATATAAAAATTGAACAAACGGCTTTCAATTTAAGGCAGTTGTCTCACCGCGGGCGACAGGCGACAGGCGATGGGCGATAAACTATTCGAAGCAAAATCACTCTCCAATTATTTGTTTACGTGTATTTGTTTACTGGCGACAACTCGCTCATCGCCAGTCGCCCGCGGTGAGACACCTGCCTAAAGGAGGATATTCCTGTGTTAGTTAGTCGAGTCGAGATGGACAAAAAAATTACACGCGTGCGCTCATTCATCTCGTCCGCCTCCGCTCGCTCACTGAATCCTAGGCCTTAGTGGCTTTTTGGCGTATATTTGGCGGGAAACGTAGAATTAAGTTTTAGGCTTTGCCTATTTGCCGTGATTTGGTTTCATAAATGCCCGAAGCAAGCATAAAATCATTTTGATTAGCGAGAAAAGTAGTCACATCATTACGCCTCATACTAATAACATGAATGCAAAAGTTTGGATGGATGAATGTTTGTACTACGCCACGCTAAAACGGCTGAACGAATCTGAATGAAATTTAGCACAGAGATATAATTAACAGTGGCAATATTAGAAGGCTGTCATGATGATAATTTTCCTACTTTCTACCCTCTGCAGCTCCGTTACGGTGAAGCAAACCGGTACCACACTCTCAATAAAATGCATGATATTAACGCGTTGCAATCACCACTTGCATGGTTTGTGTAAGAAAATGAGCCATTGTATTTTTCGGCACTATTTATCACAAGAGCGAGATAGCACGCTTTTGCTTGTGCATGTCATGCGCGCGCTATGGCAGGAGTACACTGTACTACACAAAAAACGCGTAGCGGTTTTTACCCGCAGAGTCTACAAAAGTGCCTGCAAACTCGCGATCAAGGTAAGGTATAAAAGTAGTAGAGTTCTATGTGATAGAGCTCGTCCGGGGAAGGACTACCACTATACCTATTTCTGCCGCAAAGCAGTAATGCTCGCATTGCTGTGTTCCGGTGTGAAGGGTATGGTTTCCGGTGAAATTACTGGCACATGAGGCTTTCGATCTTAGCCTCAAGGTGGCAACCCGCGAGTGATACCTCTGGTATTGCAAGCGTCCATAGGCTGCGGTAACCGCTTACCATCTTGTGGGCCGTACGCTTGGGTGCCACTTCAGTTGTATAAAAAATAAAAAAGGTTTAGTCAAACCGGTGGGAGGGGTTTAATTACCATTCTATGGGTATTAATATCTGTTCTGTTTCGGTACCGTATGGGATAAATAACGTTATGGACAAGTGCCCAAAGTAATCAATAGAAAATCAGAGTAAATTAATATCGCAGCGATAAAATGACGGCACTTAATTAGAGTTGATTACTAATCACGATTATTGAGGTCCACTCAAACGCCATTAATCAGAGCTCTCAATATGATCAAGGTCCGGTCAGAGTAAAAGCGTTATGAAAACTTTTCCATTATTTTATGTCAGCTTCAAACTAAGCTATACGAACCAGAAGACTCATGGAAATACATATTTTCATTTTTCGTTGTAAACACGAGTAAATACTAAAAGCACCCCGACCCAGAACAAATATTTGTGGATTATGCAAATGTTTGTGATGCTGCGGAGATTGAACCCGCAACCTTCCGCGTCTCAACCGAACCCTAGCCCACCGCGCCACTGAGGTCATCCTAATATTAAAATCGATTCCTATATTTTTAATCAATAATTATTTTAAAACTTTTATTAAATTGACCAACGTGGTTTCACTCACGTAATATTTCTCATCGTTTATATACAAATATTACAAATATAATAAGCAAAATTACCCAAATCAGTCCATCTGACATTTTAATTATAAGTGAAGAAAATAAAGAAAAAACAAATATAATGTTATGCGAAATCGCTACTAGCTTGATCCTCGCACCACCCCTTTATGAAAGCATAAATTACATTGTATAAATTGACCGTATAATGCACATTACATAATGTACTGCTCATCGAAATATCTAATTCAATGCTTTCCAGATGATATTCATATAGGAAAACCTCACAAATTGCTAAAGCAATAAATACGCATTCAAAAATTTTCAGAGCTTTAGGTTTCAAACCCGCGTTTTTTTTGCCAAAAAGCAAACTCCCTAAACTAGGCTTTTAGACTAGGCCACTATAGGAATACCGTCATAATCACCAATCTATTTCTGCCGCCAAGCAGTGGTAGCATTGCTTAGTTCCGGTTCGAAGGGTATAGTTTCCGGTAAAATTACAGGCACATGAGCCTTTAATTAAATCTAAGTCTCAGGGTGGCAGCGCACAAGTGATATCTCGGATAATAGCAAGCGTATATTTTATTTATGTATAATATTTTTGAATAAGAGTTTGTTTTAGGTTAAGTATGTTAGTTTGTTCTTCTCTTAAGTTAGTTATATTCAATGGTACCTAGGTAATAATTAAGTTAAGCACGCCTTTTTTTTCTCTACCTACCTTTAAGGTTGGCAGGCAGAAAATGCTGTAAGCATTAAGCCCACCTTTTGTACTGTATATTCTGTGCAATAAAGAATTAAATAATAATTAATATATATGCCATAGTAACCGCTTACCATCAAGTGGGCTGTACGCTTGGTTATCTTTTCAGTGGTATGAAAAAAAAGAGAAAAAACATCCCAGTAGGAATACCAATACAGGATGGGTAAAACTAATCTGCTCGTAGAAAGGCGTTGAACGTGCACTAATTCCCAGTAGTCCAGTGTTTGTACTGAGAGACGGTCCAGTTCTCTGAGTCTCGACCACTCGACTCGGTTGAATACCTACTATAAGTAAGATAGAATAAGAGTTCCCGTGGTTACGTTTGTACCATTGAGTTGCCCCATAAATGGGGCATGCATAACTGTCCAGTTGCGTTTTCATCATTGATTGATAGGGAAAATAAAAAACCAGCAAACCAGCACACTATGATGATGATGATAGGCGATTGCAAGAACTTCAGTTCAGTTCAAAGATATTTATTAAATACTCAAAGGAATAAGGTTCATTTTAATGAGCTTAACTACAACCCGTGGGACTTACTTTGTTTTAAACCTGTTCATTATTTTTACATTTTGTTACTTATACTAAATTCAAACAAAATAACAAACAAATTCAATAAATAAAAATCAAAAAGCACTCTAGCAAAGTCCGCAGTTTAGTCGCACGGGTTTTTATTTGTTATACTTGCTTACTTTTATAATATTTTTTAACATTCAAACAATCCTACTGCTTTGAACTACTACTAGTACCTTTGAGTAGAAGTTCAAAGTTTCTGGACCTGTCATGTTACATCCAATAAAATAAATAAGCAAAGTTAGCAAAAGTTGCGACGCGCCGCTCCGACGCGCGACACTTGTTGTTAGCGACTTGCGTTCAATCGTCGACTTCGTTTCAATTTAGTCAGCCGAATGGATCTAGCTCGTATCAGAGGGGCAGTTCCAACGTGCTAATCCGCCATTCATTCTACGAGCAGCATTGATCTGACAATATGGCTCTAATTAATTACTAGAAACGTTATTTCCTGGAAGATATTGAATGCGACAGCATTTTGAAAGCTAGCTATCTATTAGAATTTTTAGTTTTCATACCACTTGTGCAGTGAATCAGGGTTTTATGAATAATAAAAAAGGTATACGTTTTAATCATCACGTGGTATTTGGCTATTCACTGACCTAAATTAACTATGTGTATTATGTAAGTACTTCTGATTTAGGAACATCACTTTGTATTATAAAAAAAATATTTGCTGAAACACTGACCTAACAAGTCTACTAACCACTACTTGGCAAACTAAGCAAAGGTTGTGTTATGGAAACCTAACTAAAAACTATAGATAAAGTTATTTTTTGTAAACAGTTAACAGTCCATTTATGGGTTGGTAAACTTTGGACGCGGACTCATTTGAATGAAAAACAGAGTTGTTTTGTCGAGACGATAAAACTAAGTACAGCTTTGCTGAATTTTAATTTGGCCCATCTTATAAGAAGATTAAAGTATGGCAAGCCTCTTTGCTAATTAAAAAGTCAAATTAAAAAGATAAAAAAACAAACAGTCTTGTCTTCAGAATAATAATTTATGAATAAATCAAAAAAAAAAGTTGTAGCGAAAATTTAAAGCGGAAACGAACCGAAATGTGTCAGTAGCGGTCATAGCGTTTCATGATTTCTTAAACATATGCTCCAGAATTACAAAGCCGATTAGTCGGTCAAGGGACTGATTCTATTAATAAACTACGATTGACGTTATATTCAGTCCAACTGTAGTTTAGTTACCAAAACCTTTAACAAAAGAAAAGATAAATTTTATTCAGCGGTAATCGCATTGTAATAATTACCATGAAACTTGTCTAAGTGTAAACCGTCCTTAACTATCTCAATTTAAACTAAAATACGTAGTACTAATGGCTGTTCTGTGCTAAAATTAAAATTATTAAGATTCTATACCAGCTTTTATAACCTGAAGATCCGAAACCGCACTTTAAAACAATATACCAATTACCTTTTGAGACTGAATAAAAAAGTCCGCATTTGGAATGCAAAGCACAGATACCGCCGGGGCCTCAATGAAGACTAATTGCCAGGATCACCGGCGATTTTTCAAGTGTTAAGAATTTAAATAAAGTCTTATTCCAAGTTCTTTCAGAAAGAGCGGAAAAATGGATTAATTTACATCTGGACTGTCTTGATTCAGTGGATGAATAAGTTGAAGATCTGGAGTCGTGTTGGTCTACAGATGATAATAATACTCATAAAGATTATAATATCCCAAAAAATATTTCGCGTTCGAGTGGAATTTGAACCCACAACCTTTCGCTTGATACTCGATTCGCTTGATAGGAGATATCGGAAGGTTATGTTCAAATCCCGCTCGAACGCGAAATATTTTTTGGGATAGTATAATCTTGAGTTACCACTATAAAAACAAAAATAACCTGATAACATGGTATTAAAGTCTGTTTTTTTTAATAAAAATTAACTTTAAATTATTACTATTTAAAATCGATAAGTTCCTAAAACTGTGGGAAACTAGTAAAGTTTCTTCAACGTGATAATGCGCAATCCAACCTCACCTAAATCATTTAGTTTACGAATAGTTGAGTTGGTTATGTGCGTAGTTATCTGAAAAGGTATTATTTAGATGGTAACGGGACGGGTACGGAACAAGGTAGACTTTCTACTGGGGGAAATAGCTGAACATGTAGTTGGCATACCAACTACATGTTCAGCTATTTCCCCCAATATATAAGCCAATATATATATAAGCCAAATACCTAAAGTTTAGACGTGCCTTTGACTACTTCCTTAGATATCTTCATAGATCTTGCTATGTATATCATCTTGAGCTGATATGTCTACCGTAGTTTGTTTTAATATATGTAAGTGAGTTTGTATGAGTCGTAGCTCTCTGTCAACGGAGCTTATAGCTCGCCCAGAGGCCTCCGTCGTGGCTTAACGATTGTACTGTTAGAGCTGGAACCGGGAACTTAATGTGCTTTTCAAAACACGGAAGCTCAGATAAATTTACTGCTGGCGGTCGTCCATCTAATTCAAATTATGAAAAAGGAGCGTTGGAGCGAGCGCTATTTTTTCATTATTTCATTATTATTTTGCATTTTACACATTGCAGTTTTATGGTGACTCCGTCGCCGTTGTCCATGTCATCACAACCTATTTGAATCAAATCTGGATCTTCTAAATTTACTTCATCATCATCATTAGCCAATAGACTTCCACTGCCTGGTTCTTCTACGGTTTTCCGGATTGAATTGCGTATTAAAACTCTAAAGCTATTTCTATATCTCCTTGTGCAACTTTGAGCTTGTGAATAAAACCAATAGTTGGTCGAATTAGAGCGTGCACTGGGTAAAAGTTAGAGAGGGTATAAGGGGCTTGCAAGTAAACAACACTACGCGAACAAAGTCGCAGAAATTTAGGTAACTTGCTGACGATAACATGTTAAATGGGACGACAGGCATAAAGGCAATTGAACCGAGGAAACTTGAGCTAACTTTAATGAGCGATCATTAGACGAATTAGCTACATTCATGTTCACTAACCGAAATGATTCCGATTTATGATTTCTCTGTCTCTGATAGAATATTTTAACTACCGTTTAACCGATGCGTATTTTAGTAACCAAACATGACAGCCTTCTAATGTTCTCACTGTTGAGATACTGGCCTACTCTCGAGCAAGAGTAATGGAACCAACGCCGATTGATGGAGTGTCCAATGAACATGGACTGAACCGGTTTCTTCATGATGTTTTCCTTAACAGTATGTGAGTGAAGTGAGCATTGCGCACATACTTTTTCGAATAGAAAAATCCAGTGGTGCACTTGCATATGTCAATTAACAGACGATCGTTCGTTCGTTCGTTCGTATGAGTCAGTGGCTAACTCTGGTGACTGAGTTTCTAGGCCGCCCGAAGGCCTCTGTCATGGCCTAACAACTATGAAAAAGCTGGGACCGACTGCTTAACGTGCCCTCCGAAGCACGAGAGCGCTCAGTTGAAATTGCCACTGGCGGTCACCCATCAAATGATGACCCCGCGGAACAGTGCTTAACTTCGTTGATCTGTTAAGAACAACTTAGCCAGCTACGTCACGAGCGCTCCAGACAGACGATGATAGGTTAGAAAGACACAGCAAACAGAGGCATATATTGTGATTTTGAATAATAGCCTAAAGCTTTATAATATTTCTTGACTCGTTAAAGTTCAGGCGTGGTCGGCGGCCACTTGCCAGGATCAGGCTGAACACCATTTATGAGGTCGCTTGATGGCTGATAAAATCCAGACAGGTGGTGGAATTCACGGTAAGTATACTGTATTCGAGCTGCAATACTTAACTCACTAGTTTCTGTAGGGTGGTTGCGCTCCTCGGTTGCAATCCAATTTCATTCAACAAACTGTCAATAAACTGTCATAAGTATTCAGTTATTCAAGTATTATTACAAAATACATACGTCGGTTTGTTATTGAAGCGAATTAAATAATCATCTCTCTGATCTCCTGGTATATTGATCGATTTGTACAGTTTAATAACAAATTAAAAAAACTACGTGAATTATACTCAAATCACTAAACTTAAAATTGTTAGGCCATGACGGAGGCCTTCGGGTGGCCTACTTACTCCGTTACCAAAGTTAGCCACTGACTCACACCAACTTACATAAAAATGAATATTAACTCTATTTTAATCTCAATAAGACACAACAGGCTGGTAAAGGTTTACGAAAATGATCGAGCGTCTACAGATACGGATAGGGATCACAAACTATTTCTGACTGTCTGTCTACCTACTTACACGAGTTTTTAGTGTCATGCCGCGGAACAAAAAAAGTCCAGAAAACTTGGCATTAAAACGTAGCCATAATAAGCAAATATGAAAGAAGTAACTGACCAAAACTGAAATGACGCTACGAAGCGTATAATGCAAAATTCTTAATCCGAATACCACGTCATAGAACCCTGACACTTCAGGATTAGACTGTTCACTCCAAATCCGACCAGCCGGCTGCAACGCACGAACAAGCTGCACCTTGTCAACCTTATTCCATCGGCATAAGGTCCAAAGTACGTGACGCAGTCCGTGAAACAACATACCAATAGGTGTTGGCTCAAATAATCGTGCCTACGAAGTGCTACGAAATTGTAGCGACATCTACGGAAGTAGCTTTGCTACGATTTGTGTTCCAAAGCTAATAATATTTAACCCTATCACATAATATATTACTTAGAAATAGCACTGTCTGTTTGATCGAAAAACAGTTTTTTTGTTTTCGTATTAAAGGTGTTCGTCCACTGAAGTGGAGTCGAAACTGTTCATAATTGTGACACGTCCATTTTGTGCAATTTTGACATGATAATACGTTAATTATGTGGTTGAATCGGCTTCGCTACGCTTTGGTGGATGATTGCTTTTACATATTTGCTAGCAAACCCAGCAAACGTTTATGAACAACCCTTTAGAGCCGATGACATAATAATGTAGCATTATCAAATGCAACACAAACACAGCATAAGTTACACTTTAGCCAGTAATGTAGCATTGCGCTGCAGGTGGATTGTAGCTTTTACAGCGCCATCTACAAATACAAGTTACGTCTCTGCGGATTATCTTGAAATTCTCCAAACCGTGTAACTCTAACGTATGTTGCACTAGCTGTAATTCCGTTCTCAAGGAGGACGACAGCGGTGGTACTATACAAAATACCAGAAGATTACAAATTCGTATTATAAATTAAATAATAATAAATAAATTCTAAAAGAGTAGTAGAGTTCTTTGTGATAGAGCTCGTCCGGGGAAGGACTACCACCATACCTATTTCTGCCTAAAAGCAGCAATGCTTGCATTGCTGTGTTCCGGTTCGAAGGGTATGGTTTCCGGTGAAATTACAGGCACATGAGACTTTCCATCTAACTTCTCAGGGTGGTAACACGCAAGTGATATCTATGATGTTGCATGCGTACATAGACTACGGTAACCACTGACCATCAAGTGGTTAAAAAAAAAAAATGCTCGATTACAAACCGAAGTACGATTGAAAATTAAATAATAATAAATAAATAATGCTCGACAATTCACACAGCATCATCTAGCCACAAGTTAAGCATAGCTTGTATTATGGATACTGGATGGCAGACATACTTAATACAAACATAGATAGATATTTTTTATTTTAAATAGAGAATACCCGGAACAAAAATTTTCAGATCGTACAAACAGTTATTCCAAGGCGGGAATTTTATTTTATTTTTATTTATATTTATTTGGGATAACAAACAACAACACTTAAATGTTACTATATGCTTAATTACTAACTTATGAAATATTACTACAAGTGCAGTCAGCCCCGTTATCCACGAGTTAACTAGATAAAGAATAGGCAATAATAAAAAAAACTTAAGTAAGTAAGTATTGTTCTTAACTACCTACGCGTAGAAAGCAGTACAATAAAAAATTAAGTAAACAAACCCATGCTGTGCTTATACCTACATATAATACATATCACCTATAAGCATAAATAGATATAGGTATTATGAACATAGTTCTGCAAACACTCTCAGGAGTACAAACTTAATTAACTTTAATTTACTTACACCTTAAACCCGGACCCCAGACAAACTTAAATACTACAGTAAAAGTATACGTTACATTTATAGAACACGACATAAACACGTCGAATATTTTCTTCTTAAATAAACTAGGTGACGATTGAAAGAATACAATATTCGTGAAGTACGTACTAGATAGGTTCATTATTCTAAGGGAGCACGCTCACCCGCATTCGTTTTACAAGAAGTTGGCGCAAACAAGTATCGTTTACATACGAGCCTCTCGTATATAACAATGGTACCTACGGTGTATGTGTATATATGCATATTTGGTTGATAAGTTTGTTGCAATCAAATTTATGGTGATATATATTAAACAGAAGCATTGATCTAAGAGTAATCCTCAACAGGAATCAAAGCCTTCAACCTCCTGCATCGCAGGCGGACATTCGCCCGCCGCCACAAAACCATGGTGTCTCAATCTTAAACGCAATTATTGTTATTATTATTGGACAAGTACTGGAATATGACATTTCGTACTTTTGACAGCAAACCTAGCGCCAAATGCAACCTTGAAACCTTGAAATCTTGTTTTCGAGAATACAAAATTTTTACAGCAGTAAATAGAATTTGGGATTGGATTGGAATTGTCATTGGATTCAAGAATAAGGCAGCAGATATTAGTACTGCGTTACTGCCGCACCACATCGGTCGTATTCTTACTTAGTCGTTGACCATTGACTCATACAAACTTACATAGTCAGTCAGAAACATGCTGTATTCGTGACCACTGGCACAGAAGAGAAATTAGTACTACGTACAGAATAGACACTTCATACCTCCCACCGGTTTTACTTACCTCACCGGATCGCGAGTTTGCCATGCCAGTGCGAGCAAAAGTGTGCTATCTCGTATATAATTGGGTGTGGTAAACCATGACTCTCACACATACAACGGCACGGTTTACGTAAACAAACCATGCATGTAGTGATTGTGCCGCGTTTGCTTCATACATTTTATTGAGAGCATCCGGGGTGTGCCACTGGTGCTACATTACTCTACCAAACCAGCTCACTCTATATTCTCAACATAATATGCTTTGATATTTTTTACAATGGCAACATTAAGAATTTCTTACTTGTACACAATTCTGACTCGCACGTCAATTTGTTCACGTTCATTCACACGTCAATTTGTGCACGTGAATCATTTCAAATACAATCCCAGTTTATTATATGATTCAGGACTGAAATGTAGAGGACAGTTCTATAAACAGTAAATCTGAATCAATGGAATCGTCTAGACACGTCGTGAGTGATGATTTTCTATCGTTATTATTCGTGTTTTATAGTTTAATAACACTATGTTGATGGAGTTGGCATATAACTTGTTTGTGGTACATCTAGAATGTACGAAAATTCAATTATATTGCTTTATTGTTATAGCTTATTAAAGGTTCTCGAACGGTGACCGCGAACTGAAAAACGTAGTTTATAATGGCTCAGCAGTCGATGGACCGATGACATTATAGCGGTCGCAAGATGTCGGTGGATGCTTAAAGGAAACTTATGTCCAGTAGTGGACTTCTATCGTGATGGACGTACGCAAATTAGCTTTGGTGAAATCAATAAATAAGCTTCAAAAAAATTAAAAATAATGATCCTGACTTTTGGTGAAAAAATATTCTGTAACACGCGTTGTACGCTGTAGCTATAGAATGCTTTTTTATCAAAAATGCATGTGAAAAGATAATTATTTTTGATTTTTTCTTAGAGGTTAGACGTTGTGTCATAACAACGTCAAGCCAAGACTCACTGTATCAAGTAATTGATTCGTGCATGATTTTTTTCCACCGCGTCCCAACATGCGCAAGTCACCCGCGTCATGGAAACGCAGCACTAATAACGACAAAGGAATGAACAGCTACCGACATCACCTCAGTTGCTTGGCTAAACAAAAGCCCAACTTTTAATTGGAGACTAAATCTGAGATATTTGAAACGAGCAGGCTTTGTCTGGTAATTTCAGCTCACCTGATTCCCCCTTTTATTGAAACTCTTTGATGCTCCAATTGTTTTTTAAAGTTTCCGCTGTGTTTGGGAGCGTTTTGCAAATGTTTGAGTTATTCAGAGTGCTTAGCACGAAAAACTCGTTTTACAGTCGTACATTTTAACATTTATTACATTTAATATAATTTAACTAAATATCATTTTTTTACATGAATTTTTATTTATGAATAATGGTTAGACACTTTTTTTTTACATTAATTTTATATCATAATAACTGTGTAAACCAAAATTATGGCTGTACTATAAAACTATCATGTCAACTCTATTAAACCATGTTTCGCAAAAAAAAAAAAAAACTTTAACGTATCGTTCAGCTGTAAATTTGTATGGAAGTTTGGAACTTTGTGTTAAAATAACAAAAATATACGATTCATAAACTGATAGGACAAAATTTTAGCAACCTTGTTTGGGAATCTTGCAGCTGAATTTTATCTTTTCACCGCCATCCGATTAAGCTAAAATCTAGCATCCCCATTTATCTTTAGCGACAATGTAATAGTAAACACTACAGTGAGTTGATCTGATGATGGAGTCAGAAGTTGATGAATTTGTTTTGCGAAATGATGGATAAAAATAGTAGAATTAGTCAGAACATGCATCCATTGTATCCTAGTCAGCCACATCAGTGTTGTGACGTGTGGTTGAATTAGTTACCGGGCTTGAACATTGATATTCATGGCAATACAGCACTCAACCGGATAATACGAAAAGGAATTACATTCAAAAGTCACTAAAAGCTATTTTTAGGTTAGTATACAAATATTTATATTTCCAAAAAAAAAAATGTTTTATTCTTATTAACAAAAATTTAAGAAGTGTTATTTTTATACCGTTAACCATAGTAGATACCTCCATTTAAGTACAAATATCTGTGTTAGAAGGATGTTCTTTTAATGTACGAGTATTCTCGAAAAATATTCATATCATGGTCCAATCAATCCTAATCCTAAAAAAAGTTTGCTTTCCTTAAAAAAAACGTTATTTTGAAAAAGACAATTATATTTTCGTCAATTGGGGTCTATAGAGAAAATAAATGTTTACAGACAAATGACAACGGAACCTTCGGCGGAACCTATTGGAGGTTCCGCCCATCACAAACTTAGCCATTTTCTATCAAATCTTGTCTTTAATGCGTTTCTTGACCGTCTCTAGCTTACAATTCCATCGTTTCATAAAGTCATTGGCGGAGTCGTAATTCCAGATTTTTCATTTCATGATACTTTAGACATAATGGGATGGTTAAAGTTTAGTGCTGAGACTGAATTACTTAAACAAATCCCAAAAACGGCTTAGTCCCAAAATCCACTTAGATAATCCCCTTAACCACTGATGCGAAGGAAGAGAAAAAAAAGAAGGAGAGGTTACGGGTTCGATTCCTGTTACGTAACATATTTTTGCATGATGCACTATTTGTTTCGGGTCTGGGTGTTTCTATGTTCTTAAAGGTATGTTTTTACAAAAAAAAATATGTCAATTATATATCGATTCAGTTATCTGGTTTTCACAGCACAAGTTACAACGATATCTAGCCCCAAACTATAAAAATAATACAACTATAATAGTTTGGGCATTGTGTGAAGTTTGCAAAAATATATATTTTATTTTTATGTATTTATCCCATGGGAACCGAAAATGTTCCGGTATAAAAAATAGACACAGGCTAATCCAGACTTTATATCTAAGTCAAATGTCATATCATCATGACAGCCTTCTAATGGTCCCACTGCTGGGACACTGGCCTACTCTCAAGCAAAAGTGATTGGTTCTTGATCCACCACTCGGACCCAATGCGGATTAGTGGATGGCACATGTCTTTCGAATTTTTAGTTCTTGGACATGCCGGTTTCCTCACGATGTTTTCCTTCACCGTATGAGAGCACTGGCATTGCGCACATAAATTTTTATGTAACTAGACCACCAGTGCTGTGACTAGACCACCAGTGCTCTGTCATAATATATAATACTTTAATGCTATGTAATTAAAGTTTAAATAAATACTAAATACTAAATATTGATCCATCCAGCCGTTCTGGCATGACAAACATCCAAAAATTCCTTTTTATAATATTGGTAAGACTTGAGTGTAGTTTTCTACACAGCACCAACACAGTTCTGTATCTGAGTTAACAGTTTATTGGCAGCGGGGCGTGTTTGCGGGACAAATATGGTTTCCTCTATACGTGACCCGACCATTTTATACTCTCTTGTGTCACGGTAAAATATAAATCAGCATCACAAGTAATGTAGTAGAGTTCATTGTGATAGAGCTCGACAGGGAAAGAACTACTATCACACCTATTTCTGCCATCAATCAAGGTATTACTACAAAATTATTCATCACAACAATTAGTATAATGCGACTCACGTTGACTTATGGCGTGGTACTACCCAGCAGAGCCACCACGATAGAATCCGATCATTTATATCTTAAAAGAATGTACGTTAGACGTACATAGTGTACGTATGCAGTTTATTGCTGTACCTTCATCAGGTACTGAGAAAATCGACTTCACTAGTGACTCTGCCAGGAAGGATGCTTCCCAGTTTTGCTGGCGTGTGTTTTGCTGACTTAAATTAATCAGGCGCTTTTTTAGAAAATGTTTGTATAGTTTAAATCAGTTATAAAAATAAAACCACTGCATAACCACTTGAACGTCCCGTGGTACTATAGTACCACAAAAGTTTTTGCCAGCATACGTCCATGGTACTAAAAGGCCACAAATCAATCCTATTGATATTTTTTAAATCTCTTTGTGGCAAAAAAAAAAAATGTACTATGTACCTATCCGCTAGAATACATGCATTTTTTTATGAATACATAGAAACACCGACCCGCCACAAATATTTGCAGATCATGCCAATATTTCTCACGCTTATGGGATCAAACAAACAACCTTTTGCTTCTGAATCGAGCACTTCCATTGCGCCACCGAAATCGTTAATAACAATTTTACGGTCGTTTTTTTTTGTAACTTCTAAAACAACTGCCTACCAATGTAATGTTTGTTTTAAAAATGGACCTATATTTATGTCAGAAAAGCAAGTAAGCTCTAAACTACTGTTTGAACGGTGTTACTATGTCTTTTCAAGAAGGAGATTATTTTTTATTTTTTCTGTGTATTTTGCCTTCTGTTGCAATTGCTTAGGAAAGCAAACTAAAAATATACTTATTTACCTAAAAACTTCAATTAGGTGATAATAATAAATTCCTACTAATATTATAATTGAGAAGTGGATCTGTGTGCGTGAATGTTTGTTGCCACGTCTCTGTGACGACTTTACCAATTGTGATGAAATTTGGAATGAAGATGGAATAACACAAAGCCTATTTTTTCAGGAAAAATATCCTGATGATGTGGGATAGCATAAAAACTGCATAAACGCGGTCGAAGCCGCACGGGTGAGCTCGTATGTCATAGAGTAACACAAGTCCAAATACTAGATAGAAAATTATAATACATTGATAATACCCAGAACACCCGGAACAAATATTTGTAGATCGTACAAACATTTGTTCCGAGGCGGGAATCGAACCCGCAACCTCCGCGTCGCAGACGGAAATTCGACCGCCGCGCCACATCGGTCGTCTTAGGAAAGTACCTACTTGAAATTCTTTTGCGTAACAATTTATGATGTAAATGATGATAGCTTGTTTTACTTGACCCCTAAAGAAATAGCTAAGCGTTTACCATTACAGGCATTTCTATGGCTCTCATTATCCCTGCAGAGCTTTTGCTAAAAGGTTTCAGAGCACAATGAACCCATTTCATAGGTTTTATGGCAGTAATAGTGGTATTATCCACTTGGGATATGAGCCTAGGTGGAAGTATAGGCGTTACTGTATCGCGTAAGCACTGGGTATTTTTAGATGAAAGACCCTCAAAAGACCATGTACACGGTAGCAATCCTTATTACAATTACAATGTAACACTTATTTATGCAAATAAATATCTTGAATCTTGAATTCGTGATAATCGGTTCAAAGGCCGTACCCAGAGTTCCAGAGTAATCAGTCATCACAATCACACTAATCATATAATTTTGAATGTTGTTCCTCTATAACTCTACAACCACTGAACCGTTTTGGCTGATATTTACTTGTAAAACATTATATAGATAATGAACGAGAAAAGGACATCCCAAAAAATAGTACGGTTCGTAATAAAGTAAACAGCTAAGCTAATAAAGTAAATATCAAAGTGAACTGTGAACACCAGTCCTATATAATTTAGTTACTTACTTATTTCAGGAAGTACCCACTTAAAAATTGAAAAAAAAAAGATTGTATAATAGAACAAGCATCAAGTATTTTACTTTTAACATTACTAAAGCTCAACACATTTGTGCCTGCCAGTACTTTTAATAAAAAAATGCTTCGAATAAAACTGTTCGTACTTAAACCATTTCGGGTGAGAACGGGCCGGGTGAAAACGAAACTGGGGGAAAACGAAACTAACTCTAATTAAATAGGGTATGTTAGGGTAGGTGACAATCTTCTGTAATTATTGGCATGCCACAGCGTCTAGACCGAATGAATGCAGCTCTGATCAAGCTGATCAATTTAATTAAATTCTATAGATGACTCGACTCCAGTCTTGCATATACTTCTTGTCGTTTTGTTTGGAAAGTAATTTTAGTATTTCAAAAACTGTATAATTTTTATTTCAATCAAAGGGCCTTTCTCAAACGGAATCTTAATCCCAATTTTAATCAAATTCTAATTTACTGTTTTTTACTCCTGAAAACAAGGTTGAATTTGGCGCTAGATTGTTATGTTTCAATACTTGTCCAATAACGATATGTTCAAGAGTAAGGCCCGGTCTCCACGATATGACGATACAGACTTTGTTTAGTGTGGAGATCGTCAGATAGATCCATTTAGTCAACCACATCAACCAACGTGGACAGTATGAGAGTACTGGCATTGAGCAAAGATTGTATGGAAGAAATCGCTCATAAGCGATAAAACCGCCCATTGTACCTTGTTTGTAAATTGTTAATTTTAAGTTTTATTTTCGGTGTACAATAAAGTATTTTAGATTCATTCATTCGTTTATTTTAATTTTTATTCATTCATTTATGCGCACATAAACTTTTCGAATAGAAAAATCCATTAGTGCACGACCGGAATCGAACCCACGATCTTAGGAGGTCACGGCTAGTCCAAGAACCAAAAAGTCGAAAGACATGTTTTTTTATATTACTCAATTTATGTGTCATCCACCAATCCTCATTGGGTTCGCGTGCGTGGTGATTCAGATCCAATCACTCTTGCTTGAGAGCAGACCAGTGTCCCAACAGTGGAAACATAAGAGGCTGTCATGATGATATTAGTTTAAGTTCCGTGCAAAGACATGACGAGTCACTGGGAAAGGTATAAAAGACCACCTGTACTAACGCGGGATAGGATGCTCTTGGAGTCTTCACGATATTCCACATTTAGATCACGTCTGGATTCCATTACAACTGTATCGGAGAACTTCTCTGACAGGCGATACCTCTCAAAATTTGATCCGGTTATGATTCAGAGGTTCTAGCACCGGTTTGGGAGCTTTCGGATCGCTAGCGAGCCCGTTGAATATTCTAACCAAGTGTGCTTACGAATGACGTCGACACGAAGTCTAATTAGCACAGATTGTACTTACAATTAAGCATTAAGGTACAAGTTCGTAACCGACTGCAGGTAGCAGCTGCAGGCGACGTCTCCATGAAAAGGAAAAAAAAACCCCTGTTACTTTGAGGTGGTCCGCGGAAAGGAAAAAATTGCCCCGGTAACAGCCAAGTATACTACTCGTATTTATGTGGACCACGGGCAGGGACTGTCATCGGCAACTATACACTTCTTTTGACTGAAACGTTTCCAAGACATGAACTGGTGTTAGGAAACCAGATAGCTCTAGAGTTTAGAATTAGGTTACACTGTACGTGCTATGTATAATGTTGGTTATTTTGTAAGATAGATACATTGCTACAAGGACTTGGTACGAGTAAATTATAATTTTCTTGTAGCAAATGTAGCTTACTACATACACAATTAAATTAGTCGAGTGATAATGCCGGTCTCTTTACTGAGGCGCTGATCTTTTCTTGAGTGAGAGTGATCGAATCGAATATTTTTAGATTTACTAGCCCGTGACTTCGTTTGCGTGGAATACCGATACCGTGAAATTACCCGGGATAAAAAGTAGTCTATGTGCTATTCCAGGATATAATCTACTTTCGTATCAAATTTTATTATATTCGTTCAGTCGTGATACTCCCTCACAAACATCAAACATCTAAGTTGGCCCATATACATATGTATATTAGTAAAATTGACTGTTTCTCACGCTGTTTTCTTTACAGTTTACGAGTACTGGCACAGCGCATATAAGTCTATGGTGCACGACAGAACGCGAGGAGCCCATGCATTTGATCAGATACAGTACAAAGACGTACGATCGTAAGATGTTAAAAAATCTTGATCCAAATGATTGTAAAAGCTCTTATCTACGAATCAGGCTGCCATTACATTAGCTGAGGTCGGCACGTGACTTCTCCACAATGAAGACGTATGGGGGATTTTACGTTTGCATAACAAATACCATGCGCGTTGAATACTTGAGATAGAAGTGAAACTAAGCACGTGTTAATTAGTATTTCTTTTACCAGCAAGCGCCTCGTTTAGTGGTCCGGCACTGCGGCCGCTATACTGTTGTTGTTACCAGCTTGCACTGTTCCAATGCTGGGTAAAGGCCTCCCTTTGAGTTTTTCAGACTTTGCGGTCTAACGCCAATACCTTCTACTAAAAAAAAACAAAATCTCTAATGTCGGTTCTCACCAATTGTTTCTCTATATGTAGGTAAACGCTTCGACAATTTAAAAAAACGCAACAAATATTAATGCAGTTGCTATCAATAGATAGAGTGATTCAAGGTAATACAAAACAGACTTTAGAAAGCCACTTTGTAAATTTATTTTTAAATAAGTTTTCCAATTGTTTGTTGTAGG
Organism: Colostygia pectinataria; assembly: GCA_951394395.1. Taxonomy (NCBI): domain Eukaryota; kingdom Metazoa; phylum Arthropoda; class Insecta; order Lepidoptera; family Geometridae; genus Colostygia; species Colostygia pectinataria. The sequence goes on along the minus strand of OX596368.1, from coordinate 4,002,658 downwards.
AAAAGTTTACGCAGCAAGTATATTCATGTTTCTATTATATTTATACTTGCTGCATAAATTTTAGGCGCAATATTTTTAAGGAGTTGCACTTCTCTACAATTACCTACTCATTATCTTTTTAATGCTATAGCTTTTTGTTCCCTTTAATTAAGACTAATTGCGGCCTCCTTGGAGGGTAAGGAGGGTAAAGAATATCGTATGTTTGTTTGTGGGAGGAATGATAATGCGTGCGTGTTGGGACTTATTTACGAGGCTCCGTGATTTGTGAAAACAGATCGGGAAAGGATTGGAAGGAAAAATGCTTTGCTGTTTTCGTAAGTAGTATTTAAGCTAGGGTTTACTGAGTTGTAACTGTTGTATAGCGGTCGGATTTGCAACGCATTATGAAGGTAATTAAATTAAGGTCAAAAACGTTTCAAAGTGATCTTTTTGATTCTATTGTGATACGACTTAAAGATCTAGTCCAGTTCTAGAACTAATTCGCAGATCATGTAAGCTTCAGTGAGTTTGCATCTTTCATTCGATTTCAAACACTGGAGACAACTTCAAAGCTGCAACGCAAACTTTTGCAATAATTATTAGTGTTGAATAGAGTACGTCGATACGTATAGAATCCAATACTTTTGGAACGATCTCTATCAGTTTGATAACTGTAGTGAGCTGACTCTGTGACACACTGTTATATTGAATGGATTTAAAAACAGAATAGAATCTATCTATCTATATTATATTTACAAAATTATTGCTACTTTAACTCTGTATGGTTTAGGAACACAAAACTAAAGTGTACGCAAAATGTAAAAAACTTTTTTTTTTATACAACTGAAGTGGCAACGAAGCGTACGGCCCACAAGATGGTAAGCGGTTACCGTAGCCTGTGTACGCATGAAACATCACTCGCGTGTTACCACCCTGAGACGTTAGATGGAAAGTCTTAGTGCCTGTAATTTCACCGGAAACCATACCCTTCGAACCGGAATACAGCAATGCGAGCATTACTGCTTGGCGGCAGAAATAGGTATGGTGGTAGTCCTTCCCCGGACGAGCGAGCTCTATCACAAAGAACTCTAGTACTCTTCAAATGGTAGTAAAATACCGTGTGTACGCCTCTATAACTTGCTCCCTGACCGCCAACTGTTATTTTCACAGTGTCTGACTTCCGAACAATATAATTTAGTTTGCGCCGGAACAGTGCTGCGGTTTTGCGAATATCCGGCGAAAAAATAGAACGGTTTTTAGAGTCCTGTGTGAAAATTGGAACTTGCAAGTCGAACGTGCAGCATACATAGACATAGCTAAATCTACTCGTGTGTACTTTGTCACAATTCTTTTTATTCTTGGTTAAATTCCTGTTCGATCCTTTGACTATCTGTGATGGTTTTAAAATTGTTGAATTTTTTAATCTACGCAGGTAACGCGTTCCAGTTCCAAACTCTGGTTTCTGGTTTAAGAGCTTTACTCCCATAAAAAAATACGAAAAAAGTTAATGAGAACTTATAAAATTATATTGGTAATGTTTAAAACCTCCTCCGATAATCTGATCAATTTACGGCCCGCGACTTACGAGTATGTTGGCGAGTTAAGTAGAGTTAAAGTCGCGATGTAAGTTTGTGCTAACTTTTAAATAAATAAATAAATAATGCTGGACAATCCACACAGCATCATCTAGCCCCAAGATAAGCTACTGTTTAAACAGAGCTGTGTTATGGTACTAGATGACTGATATATACTTAATACAATACAATACATAGATAGATATTTTTTATTATATATAGAAAATACCCAGAACACCGGAACAAATATTTGTAGATCGTACAAACATTTGACCCGAGGCGGGAATCGAACCCGCAACCTCCGCGTCGCAGGCGGACCTGCGCCCGCTGCGCAACATCGGTCGTCATATAATATAATATTATGTAAGCCTAGCTAATAATCCTTTAATTTAACTACAAACCAGAATAAAAATCGACACTCACAACGTTTTCCTTTCCTACGATATTAGATATTATTTAAAAATATACCCTTGTTTTTTATGTCAGCAAGTGACAAGACAATTATTATCACCCCGAGAAATTGTTATTGAGTCTCATTCGCCTAGTAATTTCGCTTGATACAGTGCCCTTCAAACCTAAACACAGTAGTTCTTGCACACCACTGCTTGGTAGAATATCTGACACTGCGGTGGTACCCACTAAGATGGACTCTTGCTGAAGAGTCCTACCACCAGTTAAAATTATATATAAAACATCAAGCTTTAAATTTATCTAAGAAACACTACGGTGCTATTTGTTCAGTAATTTTGCTGCAGAATCTAAAGCAGTTTAGATTAAACTGTATAATTTGCGAACGTGGAATAAGTTCCTGGTTTAATTGTAGACCTACCTCAGATCAACGAAAGTTTATCTTAGCGCAAATGTAGATGCAGACTTTATTATAGTCTTTCGATTCTGAGTAGACAATAAGTAGCGAAATCTAATTTCAAATGTGTGACCCAACAAACAAAAGATAGGTACTGATTGATACTGAAATGCATTTAAAGCTCGTACTGCATATGTATTTATTGCGTTCTCTGCGTGTGAGTTTTTGTATCTAGACACTTTATGCAGTCCTTAGTAAATAATGCGGTTAGAACTCACGCAATATAGATCTGATAAAATCTTGAGGTCTCTAGGAAAAACATTTAAAGGTTTCTTGTTCTCTGTGGTTCTCAAGACGCTGGCCATAAAGTTAGGAGCAGCTTTCTTCAAGTTTGATCTTCGATGTACTGTAAGAGTATCTGTTGTAGTAAAGTTTACTTCTCGAACTTTTGTAATCATAATAACAGGTTCAAAGTTTATGCAAAAACAAAGAAAGTAATTAGTAGAACAGGGCGTAACAGAACTTTATTTGTAGAAGTGTATAGGTGCGAGTATTTTCAGCTTTGTTACTATAGATATTGTAATTACGAGTAAATCCTTTCTACCAATCAATTCTACGGATTTACTCTTATATATTATTAAATAAGTTGAAGTAGTAGTAGGCAGGCTTATACGGACTTACTTACTTTATAGATAAACTTAACATAATCTCACTATGTTTTTTTGACTCTCTCTTTTATGCTATAATATTTTCAAACTAGTGAATGCATTTCATCATCGTCATAAGAGCCTGCTAAAGTTCCCGCTGTTGTGACGAGATTACTGTCGAACGAGAGTGATTAAGTCTTAATGGAATGCACATTAAAAGTTGGAACTAGAATAACAATCAATGATACCAATGACGAAGAAAGAAAGACCCATCTTCTTCAACTTTTAAATAAATTTCGGAGTTGTCAAAACTTTGCGGTAGCGACCGACCATTCCATTTGCAATATTATTTATGTACCGAGCTGTGATTCCAATGCTTTTACCGCCATTTCGCAATCAAATTACTTACTTTTATTAAACATAGCAAAAAGGGAAATAGTTTTTGTTATTCAAATATAGAACAAAACGACAAATAATTATTTATGGCTAAGCACTGTATGGATTACTGTTTGAGTCGATCTCTGAAACGCTTAGATTAATATAACATTCTAAGCAGTCGAATTTATGAAAAACAAATTAATGAATAAATGAATAATTTATTAAGATAAACCTATTTTTAAAGTAAGAGCGCGGTTTCAATGCTGTTTACTGGTAAGTAAGTAAGTAAGTAAGTAAGTTCGCATGAGTCAGTGGCCAACTTTGGGCACTGATAGCCACGTTATACTCATGTGCCACACACGTTTTTCAGACTATTTTACGCTTTAAGCTCATCCGGGGAAGTACTACCTATTTCTGCCGCCAAGAGTTAATGCTCGCATAGCCGTGTTCTGGTTCGAAGGGTATGGTTTCTGGTGAAATTACAGGCACAGACAACGCGCAAGTGATAATATCTGATGTTGCATGCGTACATAGGCTACGCTAACTGCTTACCATCAAGTAAGCCGTAAGTTTCTTTGCCACCAGGGTATAAAAAAAATGATGCCGCAATGGAAACTAACCATCAACACCACGTCCACAAAGCTGTGTTTAATACCTTAAAAAAATCCTTGAAATTCCAATAAAACCACTAAATCTACTACGTGTGAGAATTGACCTAATTTGTTTGTGCATTTAAAAGTACCTACTTTATATCTGACATTGTTGACATTTACATTATTTCACTTGACATTATATTATTTAACTTGACATTTAGATTGATATGTATTTAATTTTGTTAGACCTAAGATAGTGTAAAATTTAATTATTATTTTTAATGTTTAATGTTTTAATTTTGTTTTTAATTTATTTGATTTTTGTTTTTATGTTATTAGTATTAGTATTGTAATTAATTTTAATAATTAGTGTAATTATGCACCGTTCTAGTTAAATAAATAAATAAATAAAAGATATCTCTAAAGGACAAAACAAAACCACGACAAACGTTCCAGCTAAAGCGGTCGGTTAAACGCTACGCTACGTACAAAGAGTCCAGCAAACTTAATTCTATCTTGCATTGAATGCATTGTACACACAAGGTGACACGGAGCCGGCTCCTTTGAGAGTCCTCCTTTTATTTGTTAAAAATGATCAAAGGACTCCAAAATGAGTTTTCCTGTGAGTTTTAGAACAGCTGATGCGGGAACAGCTTGCTCGTTACAAGATCTGGTCTAATGGGTGACACACACGCTATGTTATGACGGCACCGTTTTCCAACCAAGCGAACGGCCCACTTAATGTAGCGGTACCGTAGCCTATTTACGCTAGCAACATTTATTTATGAATGATTTATTCGCAGAATTCTTATATTAAAGTATTCTTATTTAAGTGTCCCAGCAGTGGGAACATTAGAAAGCTGTCATGATGATGATGATTAAAGTATTAAGTGCGAAACCATACCATTCGAACCGGAACACAGCAATGCTAGCAGTAGCAGTGGCGGCAGAAATAGGTTGTAGTTCTTCTCCGGATGAGCTTTATCATAAAGAACTCTACTACTCTTAAACGTTACGCTACGATACGTTACTTTACGTTACGTTACTACGTTTGAACTGTATCGTCTAATCGTAGCGTGTTGTGTGCAAAATACTTGCAGTTTTGTTAGTTTTTTACAACTTTGTCGCTGCGATTATTCGTTACCGATCGTACTGTAACGTTTATCGTAGTAATTTGTCGTAGCGCAACGTTTCTTAAACAAGTCAAAATATAAAGTAAGGGCCTGGAAACAGTTACTCCCATCTTTAAAATAAAGTTAAAAAAAAGCACTGCTTAGGATCGCAAATGCTGGGGGGATACAGGGGAGGGATTTACCCAATGCTGGGATTTTAAGGCTAACAGTAACAGTAAAAAGGTCCAGCTTCTGTTCCACGGACTGGCACCAACTCGTTCCATTCTATCTCAGCTGTCTGGGAAACGAATTATGTTCACAATTTAATCTTTTAAAGTTCCCGATTGTTTTTATCTGTGGAAAACTTGATTATTTGCAAGTAGATTGTTGACTCAACGTTTCTCATTTTCAGATGCAGCTTTTTATTAGAGTTAGGTTCAACGAGGCCAACGTTTAATTTTCACTCGCGTTTTTGTACTTAGACTAACCAAGTTTAGTCAAAATTTGAGATTCATGATTCAATCGTTTATTTACTAGAATACATACAATAATTTTACACACTTTAACTTAAAACTAGTTAATGTATTCAGTCTGCATGCAGGCGAGCAAATGTTAATTCTTGTCATATTTTAATAAATTACTAGTAATTACAGTTTCAAAATTCATAGAGATTATAAAACATTTCTTGTGACAAATAAGTTGTAAATTACAAATCGTTGCTAAATAAGGTAATTTAAGAACGTTGCGAAACGTTTAGCTACAAACGTTTACAAATTCAAACCTATTACATACACAATTCAATTGTCAATTCGCACAGCGCTGCTGTTAGCCTCTTGGAGTTGGGCGATTTAAATATGCAAGAGTGTGGAGGAAGTCGTCAGACGAAACTTGTAACGAGTGTTAACTGGTGCTGCACTGGCCAGAAAGAACGCAGAGTGATAAGCGGTCGCGATTTTAACATAGCAAGCGTTATTCTGGAAAAAACAAGTACGTATGAGTCAGTGGCCAACTCTGGTGACAGAGTTTCTAAGCCAGCCGAAGGCCTATCAACTTTGAAAAAGCCTCGTGCCCTTTCGCGGGAACGCTCAGTTGTAATTTACTACTGGTGGGCACCCATCCAAATGATGACTACGCGAAACAGTGCTTAACTTCGTTGATCTGTTAAGAACAACTTAGCCAGCTGCGTCACGAGCACTCCAACAAAAAAAAAGCTAGTTATTCGGTATCATCGTAGACAATTAAAAAGTAAGTTCTTATGAGTTTCTAAAGTTTTGTAGGACTGCATCTGTTATGGTCGCTTTTGTGACTGAGTTAATAGGAAGGTGAGATACTAAAGTAAGTAAATATGAGTCAGTGTCAGTGGCCAACTCAAGACACTGATATAGTCAACATCAAAAGTACATTTTACAATTCAAGAGCTTTTTCTGAATGAAAAGTACCAAATGTATGCAAATCGGGTTAGTGTCAAAATCCCCTTTGAAGGGGATTTTGGGGTGTCAAAATCCCCTTTGAAGCCTCAAGCTCAGTCCAAAACATGTATGCAAATCAATATTACATTTATTGAAAATTATTTCAAAGTAAACTCAAAAGTTATAACAAATAAGAACTAATTTATTTTTTCGTCGTGGTGTGGAAAGTTTATGGGTTCCAGTATGTATATTCTATACTTATCTGGTTCCCACAGTACAAACTTGGCTTAGTTTGAGGCTAGATGGCGCTGTGTAGAAAATACACAACAATATTTATTTATTTTGACGGCCAATGTGGCGCGGTGGGCGCAGGTCCGCCTGCGACGCAGAGGTTGCGGGTTCGATTCCCGCCTCGGAACAAATGTTTGTACGATCTACAAATATTTGTTCCGGGTGTTCTGGGTATTTTCTATATATAATAAAAAATATCTATCTATGTATTGTATTGTATTAAATATATATCAGTCATCTAGTACCCATAATACAGCTCTGTTTAACAGCAGCTTACTTTGGGGCTAGATGATGCTGTGTGGATTGTCCAGCATTATTTATTTATTTATTTATTTATTTATTACGAGCTAACCCGCGCTGCTTCACCCGCGTTTCTGCAGTTTTTATGCTATCCCACAGAAACAGTTCATTTTTCCGGGTTAAAGTCTGTGTATTATTCCAGGACTTAAGCTATCTACATTCCAAATTTCATGCTAATAAGTCGTCACGGAGATACGTGGTAACAAACACACACACACACACACACACACCCACACAAACTTTCGCATCTATAATATAGTAGGATTTGTCGCTGTTTTCATGAAACAAAGTCTCTAGCTCGTGTGCAATGCCCTCCCGAGCACTATTTGTTCTAAGAACGACCTTGCACAGTGTTTATACACTAAAGCCTGTTAATGAGCTAGACTTCAGCTAATACCAAATTAGAGCTATATCCGACGCTGGACTTTATACAACACAGTTTTTACAGCTACCAACTTACCTTGTTAGGAATTGTTGTATCATCATGACAGCCTTCTAATGTTCACTGCTGGGACAATGGCCTATTCTCGAGAGAGAGTTATTGGGTCTTGGTGGATGACACAAGTCTTTCGAATTTTCATGTCTTGGACATGCCGGTTTCCTCACGATGTTTTCCTTCACCGTATAAGAGCACTGGCATTGCGCACATAAATTTTTCGTAGCGAAAAATCCATTGGTGCACGACCGGATTCGAACCCACGACCTTAGGATCGAAAGGCGGGGTCACTACCACTAGACCACCAGTCCCTGTACCTGCAACATTCGAAAGTCCAACTATGTTGTTAGATTATTCTCGCTCGAGAGTGGCAATATCGAGTAACCAAACAAATGACCCTCATTATAAAAACAGACAGTTTATAAACATCACAATACATCAGAGTTAAACAAGACCGATGGCGAACTTTAAAAACTCTACTAACAAATTAAGAAGAATGGCTCAAGTTAAATTAAAATCTTAGGCCGGCGTTACTCTTTAAATTTATGCTTGTTGTATACTTTCTGTACTTTCTAACCGAAGGCTCTGGACGTATTTTAAACAGCTTTCAACCCTCGTTCAGCTTATAGAGAATAACTGGTTTGTTCTTTCCGTGTGTGATACAAATATCACCTGATCCCTCCACTCGATAGACTGATGATAATTATAGAGTTTGCAGAAAGTCGGTGGATGGTGGTTCAAAATCGTTTGGGCGCTCTTTGAGGGAGACCTATGTCCGGCAGTGGACGTCTATCAGCTGATATATGATAAAAAATAAATGATCCCGGGTTACTATCACGAGCTATGACGTCTCATCTGAACGCGGGAATCAGTTGTAAAAGTCAGATCTTGATGTTTTTTATTTTATTGTTAAAATATTTATAGATTTTTTTGGCATATTTTTCACTAAGTTTTCTAAAAACCTATGCCATGGGCGATGCTAAACTCATAATTGTATTTTTGATAATTCTTCTTCTATCGAAGTTTTGGATTACTTTGAAAAGTATTTTTTTTTTTTATAACTTCTATGCTCACGGCAGGGTGGTTTTAGTATCTAGGCCTGCGCTAATCTAACTAATCCTAAGACTACAAAAATATTATAAGAGCCATAATATTTATATGTATTTTACTTGTATATAGAGATATTACACAGTTATCTTTTATTTTGAGCTGTGTCAAGACATAATAAGTTACTTTTTTGATGAAGGCTACTTGGGGAAAGTTGTGAGTTAATTTCAAGAATTCTGTTTATTGTAGGTAACAGGCTAAAAGCGAGTTAAAGTTGAAAGGTTATTAGTTACTTTTTATAACGTTTTTTTATTTTGCTAGCTTGTTTTACAAAAAATAAGCTGTTGTAGAAGCAGAATAAAAATTTATGAGAATTCGAAATAACTTGTTGCCACACTGAGACGTAGTACTCGTAGATCAAAGACCTTTTGAATCGGAACTGAGTTAAAATAACGATTAAATCTGAAAGCGACTTGATGGTTCTACGAATACCAATTCATGGTCAAACTTTACCTACGCTGGACCACTTGTCTACCCTCGAGTAAGAGTTATTGGCGCATAATCCACCACGTGAACCCAATGTGAATTGGTGGGTTGCACATGTTTTGTTGTATATGTTATTGGACATGCCAGTTTCCTCACGATGTTTTCTTTCACAGTTTGAAATAAATTGATATGCCTATAGAGTTTTTACCTAAAATTATTCATTGGTACATAGAGCGCTCGTGACGTAGCTGGCTAAGTTGTTCTTAACAGATCAACGAAGTTAAGCACTGTACCGCGGGGTTATCATTTGGATGGGTGACCGCCAGTGGCAATTTCAACTGAGCGCTCCCGTGCTTCGGAGGGCACGTTAAGCAGTCGGTCCTTTTCAAAGTTGTTAGACCATGACAGAGGCCTCCGGGCGGCCTAGAAACTCTGTCACCAGAGTTGGCCACTGATTCATACGAACGAACGAACGATTGGTACATGATTGGTTTCAAACCTACGACAAGGCTATCGACACTACCACGACGAATGAAAATTCCTTTCTTGTTACCACTAAATTACTAGTGCTCTAGTAAATTAATTCCAGACAACAGATGTCATTGTCAAAATAAAACACGATTAATTTATTCCATCGGTTTCAAAATACTGAATAGATTTATAGCAGTTACTGCTCGCTGCATTAAATTATTCAGCGGCGGGAAACGCAATGAATTGGTGGTGACCGCGCCAACGGAACCCAAACACGGATGTTGGTTATAAACCTATCTAAATACTACAATATTTTGTGTGTTTCCATTGTAATACGATTATTTTGCTGCACTTTAATAAGATGCTATGAAAAGATAGTTTGCCGCAAGACAATTATGATTTCCAGTCTAAGGATGACCATTATCAAGATAATAGTATTGTCCATGGTAGAGAGAGACAGTGATGTAAAATTTGTTTCTTACCATAGACGCTGATTACATTGTCAACGAATAAATCACGATTAATTTTGAATTACCGAATTAAAACTCCAGAAGACTTCATTATAGGACTTCATTCAAAACAGAGCCGCCCGCCGGCCGGCGCGGCGCACCCCGTAGCATTTGAAGATACAAAGACCGTAGCAAGTCATTCAGTGCTACGCTATACACCAATACCAAGGTACAATACAAAGATAAATTAAACGGCAAAACTTATTTTCAAAACATCATCTACAGCCAGACTCACTGCTGAATAGGCCTCACTTAGCTTATGCCATCTACCGCGATCCTGCGCCAATGTATTTATGGCCTACGACTTTGACTATGCGTCTACTAATCTCGCCAATGGACGACCGACTTTCTATAGCCACTTTTCGAATATATTAAAAAGATATTTTTAAAACAATACTTTTAATGTGATCTGTAATATTTTTTATTATTTTATTATTGACGACCGATGTGGCGCAGCGGGCGCAGGTCCGCCTGCGACGCGGAGGTTGCGGGTTCGATTCCCGCCTCGGGTCAAATGTTTGTACGATCTACAAATATTTGTTCCGGGTGTTCTGGGTATTTTCTATATATAATAAAAAATATCTATCTATGTATTGTATTGTATTAAGTATATATCAGTCATCTAGTACCATAACACAGCTCTGTTTAACAGTAGCTTATCTTGGGGCTAGATGATGCTGTGTGGATTGTCCAGCATTATTTATTTATTTATTTATTTTAATACTTACTATATATACTTCGAATAATTAAATTAAATATTTACATTTACAAAATGTTTATAAATATCTTCGGCATCGTAATAAATTCACTCAGGGGCTGACAGTGAGGAAAAATGAGAATGACCGCATACCAAGATACTTTCAACACAATTTTCACTATAGTAATATTATCTCGTCTGTGAGTCGCTATTATTTCTCTCCGAGTTTGACGTGTTAAACGTCTTGTACGTCTGAAAAGAGCAAACTGTTGGACTATTTTTGTATTTTTAATTTTACCATCTTACATTTACAACAGTTTTACAACATTTATTCTTATTCTTATAAACCAATGTGAGCAGTGATAAGCCGTGAGTCAATGGAAACAATCCTAAACTTCGTTGTTGCGCATCGGGCACTAGTTCTCATAATAACAATCGCGCTCCTTCGGCCGCCGTTATTCTAAATACAGTATGAATGCAAATTTATACCCTTGGAGCGGTGGGGAACTTCTACACGGCATCGTGCATGATCTTGGTTCTAAAGTTGGGCCCTTGGAGACTCTTGGTCATGATAAATATTATTAATCTTTAGAAAAAGTGAAAACCTACTTCAAACTAAAAATGGGCTATTCCCAGTAGTCTTACCGAGTAGAGTAGATGCCTAGTTTTACCAGTTGAACTACTGGGAATTCTCTTCCCAACAGACCACTGCTAAATGTGTACCATTAAAACAAAACTCCCAATAGTCCCACTCTTAAGTAAGTACTTAGTCTTAGTTCGTATGAGTCAGTGGCCAACTCTGGTGACAGAGTTTCTAGGCCGCCCGAAGGCCTCTCTTAAGTAGACCCGGGTAATTAATAGACAACCTATATGTTTCGATGGATTGTAAAGAAGTTATGTTTTTTTATACAACTGAAGAGACAACCAAGCGTACGGCCCACAAGATGGTAAGCGGTTACCGCAGTCTATGGACGCTTGCAATACCAGAGGTATCATTCGCGGGTTGCCACCTTGAGGCATAGATCGAAAGCCTTATGTGCCAGTAATTTCACCGGAAACCATACCCTTCCAACCGGAGCCGGAACAAACAATTTGCGGCAGAAATAGATACCGTGGTAGTTCTATCTCGGACGAGCTCTATCACAAAGTACTCCTCTTATTTTCCAATACACAAAAACGTAAGTTTTAGGAAAATGTGTGTCAAAACTGTACCAATCATTTTAAATATACAAAGTGTTGCTGAAGTAGTCAGTTGTTTGAACTACAAATTGGCTCTGGTACCCATTTGAGACGATGCAGAACATGCAGAACGGTAAAGTTTAAATCGCATTTTCAATTTTCATAAAACTTCTTGAGACTGTCGCTGTATCGGGACATATTATATATAAATAAAATAAAAATAAATAATGCTGGACAATCCACACAGCATCATCTAGCCCAAGGTAAGCTGCTGTTAAACAGAGCTGTATTATGGGTACTAGATGACTGATATATATTTAATACAATACAATACATAGATAGATATAAATTGTAGTTTTATGAAATGTATCGACGGACATTTTTACACTATTCAGCCCCAAACTAAGCAAAACTCGTACAATGGGAACTGATAACTGACAGAATATTTATATACTTACCTTTTTTTGTTGTAAATACTTACCTACTTTTATTACATACACAACCAGATCTGAATCATATATATTATTTGCAGATCATGCCGCAGCGGAAATAAAACACGCAACCTCCCGTTTCTTACGGGCATTAGCCCCTCGTGCGCGTCGTGATCGTGAGGAAACCGGCATGTCCTAGAACTAACAATTCGAAAGACATCCATTCACCAATCCGCATTGGGTCCGCGTGGTAGAACCCAATCACTCTCGCTTGAGAGTAGGCCAGTGTTTCAGCATGGAACATTAGAAGGACTGCTGATGATTCACCCATCGCGCTACGCGCGAGATCGTCTAAAGTGAAGTTAATCTATTATACGTTTCATAGTGAGCTATGTCAGTGTCGGTTTATAGAAGCCTCGAGGTGATAGTGGGAGGGAGAAGAGGGGAGGGGAGGCAGAGGGGGTATTGCTTAATTAAGCGGCATAATGCAATAGTAACAAATGTTCCAGAACATTGCTAATACGACAGTACACGATTTGGTTGACCGGCTAAGCAACGTTTTGATTCAGCCCTTGGCCCCGATGCCGAGTTGTTTGCCTGGTATGCAAATATTTTTTTCTTTATGTTAGATACTAGCTGCCGTCTACGGAGCTTAGCTCACAGGCAGACAGAGCTGTAGTGCACATAATACGGATTTTTTGTTCTGATAAAATAACTATTAGTTCATGGTCGAGATTTGAACCAAAATTCGTGGTTCACTGAGTCAACACGGCTTATTTTTATGTAGTAATATATATGTAGTATGTACCAACATTTTTCGAGTGCAAAAAACCATTCGGTTAAATTGGCGTTGGACATTTTTTTCGTCGATGTATGCTATAACGGGATTTGAACTCACTGCCTTTTGATCGGAAGGGGGTAACTGCTAGCCCCCACGGCTCAAACCTCATCTAATGAATGACAGATTTAATTTATTAACCATTCTGATGCTGCAAAGCTATTAACTGCTCGCGCGGATGGAGCCTGAATTAGTGAACTCACACATTATTGAGCAAAACTTAAATAATGCATAAAGTTACTCACACACACATAGTTAGTGACTAGTGTTTGTTCGTGACATGGTCTGGATAAAAAAACTGCCATCTCAGTGGCTTGCTGCACGTTGTCTTTCCTTGTCCTTGTCATTTTAAGCCAATGAACAAAGACGATGATAGATTTAGTAATAATAAATTCATTTATTTCAGGTAATCAAACTTATGTAAATATACAAAAAAATTACCCATAGAATAGACTAACATACTTACATAAAAATATTCTTCTTCTTCTTCTTTTATTGACTCTGTGGCTTATTTGCCACAATTTTGCCAGTGTCAAGTGTAGTTTGATTGTCGCTTAGCAACGTAAATAAATACTAAGCGAGTCATCGAAATTCCGATGACACACGCGCAGTGTCGTTTGACAGGCGTCCAATGAACTTCCATGAGATTTGAAAGACACCTTATGTACTCTTTTTAAGTAAGTCGGCACCAGGCAGTGGGTCTACGGGCTTTTCTGTCATCATAAAAGGTGCAAAATTTTTAAAAAGTTTTTAAATTAATAAATAAGTAAAATAACAAAACATACAATATAAACAAATTAATGTATATTTTTAACCTGTCATGTTTATTTACTTATACTTAGGTATGTGTAAATATAATTATTATTATGACAGACTCTAAGGCTAACGTATTTTGTTCTTTTCTGCCTATAATATTCCCTTTTTACTAAGTATAAACGTCTACAAACAAAAACTTATCTCAAGTCAGTTTCGAGCCGTTTAGCAGTTTTAGAGACAAACATACTAAACATTGTTTCTATCTGTGTGTCACAGAAAATGTGACATATTGATACACACAGGTAACGAAATTATCTATACAAATTGTGCGAGAGTTGCGTCTAAATTATGCACACGTGTAATTTGTTCCGAATGGGGTTAATAAGCTTCAGATATGTATCTAACGTAGTATCGTAGTAGAAATAAACCGCAAAAAACGCGTAAAACTTGCAAAAAAACCACGCGGTATGCCGCGCTAAAAAGAAATAAAAAAAGATATTAAGTTTTTGTTTGCAATCGTCAATTGTGACGCTTAACATCAGACAGTCAAACGACATGACCGTCTCGTCATTTGCTAACATAGAAAAAAATCCGCGTTGGAAATATTTCTTTTTGATACAGCTTAACGGAAACTTTCAACAGCATTGTTAACCTTAGTAATATTACCGTCACCATAGTTGGCCACTAATTCATACGATCTTATTTTCTTACCTTTAAAATAACAGCTTATGGTAGACAAATAATGGAACCTACCATCGTCACTATCAATAAACAAGCTAACTTATTTTAGGGTGTTTTCCTGAACAAATAAAACACGCACCATTTTTGCAAAAGCCCGCTAAACGATACCCGACTAATGATTCTGCGAATCGCCCTGTAATTAATGCGAAAAATCTATAAATTAAACGGTATATTAAGCAAACGGGAGCGGCGCGTAATTTATAGGTTACGCTTCTTTAGATTACATTAATTTTAAGTGGTAAATAGTAAGGTAAATTGAGCCGTTTTATCATCATTAATAAGGTTAAATTCATTTAAGAAATATTTTATAGGCACAGCTTGGTTTATTTTCTTCTGTGAAAAACTAAAAACACTGTCTGTAGTAGGTACCTAAAGTTTATTACAAAAAAAATATAGGTGGAGACATCATTCTCACATGGTTTAACATCGCAAGCCTTGTATCATCCTGCTTCTAGGACACTAACCTACTCTCGAGCAAGAGTATAAAAGTAAATGAGGAATTAATCCACCATGTGGAAATATCATAAGTTAAGATGGCACGTATTACGAGTTTTTAGATATTTTCATTTAGTTTCAAACCCATGTCTTTTTAGTTCTTAGATATTCCAGTCTTGGGCAACAGAATGTTGGAATTGTTTTTTTTTGGTCTACCAACGATTGTAGCAATATTACATACCTATATTATTCAACATAACATACTCAAACTTACACTAAGTTAATTGCACAATCAATTAAAATATATATAATAAGCATGTGGATGTGAGCCTAATTTGTAAGTAGACCAAACATGTTCATAGGGCTACAACTAGAAGTTCTTTGTTAATTAATTAAAAGTTAAAGAAAAACTGTACTACAACATTATAATCCGTATTTTTATAGCCTCATTTCTCCAAGTAATAAAATTCAGCCCGACGTCAGGAACAACTTGGGTTTTAACTTCTTTAAGCACTGGTCTTCAAGAAGCGATGTCTGTGTGACCACCATAATGTAGCGGAGAAGCAGCAAACTTAAAAAACAGTCTTAACTTAATATTATACCCCTCACTATGATTGCGTAAATCGTGCGTGAGTATCAGAAATGAACACTGTTATTAGAGTTGAGGTCTCAGGTTTTGACCGGTTTTTATCTGACTGTGAGATTCTGACCAGAGTATACAATTGTAGTTATTTTATTACACCAAAAATGATAAAGCTTTTTGTGATAAAGCTCGTCGGTAAAAGTACTAGCATAAATAATGTAAAGCATTACGCTGGCGCTGTACTACCACCATACCTATATGTAAGTAAGTTCGTATGAGTCAGTGTTACTCGCCGACTCTGGTAACAGAGTTGATAATTATAATGTAGTGAATAAAATAAAAATAAAAAATATAAAATAAATAATGCTGGACGATCCACACAGATGATGATCTAGCCCCAAGGTAAGCTACTATTAAACAGAGCTGTATTATGGGCACTAGATGACTAATATATATTTAATACAATACAATACATAGATAGATATTTTTTTATTATATATAGAAAATACCCAGAACACCCGGAACAAATATTTGTAGATCGTACAAATATTTCTAGTGAATCTAGACTTAAACCTAATTTTTGCGACAGTAGTTCTAAAACTAAACAAAATATATATGTTTCAGTCTCAGAATAAAAACTAAAACTAGCTTGAGCAGAGTTTGAGTTTGAGTTACGATTGGTAGTTCAAGCTTTTTAAAAAGGCTTAGTTAAAATGACAGTTCATTTTAGCGTTGGCAGTTTTAAAAAAAAAACCAAACCTTTAGGACGGCGCGGCGGCGGCCCTCAAAGTTTATAAAGCGTTGCGAGTGACATGATATTAAAATACTTAATGGACCACATAATATGGTAATGTTGACTCGTAAACCAACATTGTAGTAGCTAGGAGCTACGAAACTTACAAGTTAAAAGTTTGTTCAAGTTCTTTCCAAGAAAGAGCTTCCGTCAAATTATGGTAATGAGAGTAATAGTAGATTCGCAATCATCGTATTTCTTCAGATAAGTTTGAAAAGTACAAAGATTCGAAAACCAAAAGCCCAAAATAGAACTAGTACTGGGGGCTCATTTTGCTAGATGCTAACGTAACGGAAACTTAATTGAAGACTATGTATGTATTATATTTACTATACGCATTGCACAGAGCAATTATAAGTGCTAGTCGGTCCTGGCTTTTTTGAAGTTGTTAGGCCATGACAGAGGCCTTCGGACGTCCTAGAAACTCTGTCACCAGAGTTGGTCACTGACTCTTACGAACTTACTTACTTTTAGTGCTACCAGCAAAACACATTATAATTAAAACTTTATTATGTAAGTGAAGCATGTGAGTCAGTGTCAGTGGAGTCAGCGGCCAAGTCTGGTGACTGAGTTAAAGGCCGCCTGAAGGCCTCCACCATGGTATTTCAACTTCAATTCAAAGATTATGTTTGCTATTACGTCTTATTAACAGTTTTTCTTTATTTTCGTCATTTTTAAAATAATCAGACATTTATTTTTAATGATGATGATGGTTGAAAATTAGGTAATTTAGCTTGAATTTATATGCTCGATAAACAACAGAAAGAAGCCGTTGTTAATGTTTGTCGTTTTTTAAGGCCTTTGGCTAGAGACAGAGACAGGCTTTGAGATTTTCGCCTTTTTCCCTGTAAAATATTTTAATTTTAGAAAAGTGGTCATGTTGTTTATTCAAAATGGCGGCCATTTTGAATAAACAACATGCGATAATCTTTCCAAGAGCCTCTTCAAACCTTCTAAACTGCTTCGTTTCAAACAAATATAAAACAAACATTTGGCTGGTGGCGGACCGTATCAAAATTGTATAGCTCTGTTTCATAACTCTGTAACTATTCCAATGTTTACAAAGTTCCGTGGTCATTGTAAATTTTAACTTCTGCGCCATAAACCATGAAATATTCAGATCGTAATTAAAAATAACATTAGAGTAATGCAATAAGCTTAGCTATAAACCCACGGCTGCGCAAGCCGTGCCGTGTCGTCACTATCATCATCATGGCAGCCTTTTAATGTTCTCACTGTTGGGACACTGCCTACTCTCGGGCGACAGTGATTGGGTCTTAATCCACCACGGGACCCAATGCGGATTGGTGAATGGCACATGTCTTTCGATTTTTTTTAGTTTATTGGACATGCCGGTTTTCTCACGTTTTTTTCCTTCACCGTATGAGAAGGCGGAGTCACTACCACTAAACCATTAGTGCTCTCAGCTCAGCAAGTGACAAGACAATCAAGTCGCCCTAACCATAACAGAAGCATAAAGTTTTTAAGTTCTGCATTGCACTGCACTGCGCTCATCACCCCGAGGCGTTGTTGTCTCTTGTGCCCAGTAATTGCACACAGTACCCTTCAAACCTAAACACAGTAATGCTTGCACACTGCTGCTTGGAGGAAGAATATCTGGCACTGCGGTGGTACCCACTAAAATGGACTCTTGCTGAAGAGTCCTACCACCGGGTAAAATATCGCAGGTGTATCATCATACACAGCCCTTATCCACCCATAGCTGAGCTAGTGGTCATCATCATCAGAACATCAGTCAGTAGACGTGCACAGGTATCCACCTGCCTATATATCCATAAGCCTCTCCTATAGAGTACCAGAACAATCCTCCTACAGAGTACCAAAATACATCGGTAGATGGTGAAGGCCAATCTTGGCCAATCTTGGCCTTCACCATCTACCAATTTCTCGCGCTAATACAATGTCATCGGTCCATCGAGTGGGACTGTCTAGCCAACGGAAAACTAGATGCGTTGGTGCCTTTTTTCCAGTGGAATAATTTTATGTAGTACCTACTTACATTATACCTATTGTATTTTACTCGTAAGAGTATAAGTTTGTATAGAGTTTTGCGTTTTTTTATAATTTATTTGTTTGTGTATGCATGTTCTCACTATATGCATATAACTGTTATGTTTTTTGTTTACTTACTTACCCTTACTTTTATGATGTACGTTTTTCTTTTTGTCAAATAAACTTAATAAGTACTTATTTATTTATTGTGTCCGTCACAAATGTTTTTTTTTTCTTTCCTTCTTCTTTTCGGATTATGGGGAAAGTCGGGGTGTTCTAAAAACGTGCCTTTTACCCTTTCCCCGCGCATATCTCGCCCCGCGCCTCTTTAAAACTCACAATGAGACGCCTGAGTAATATAGTTTACCATAATATGGTAACCATACATCATGTATTATATGGTGACACATGCAAGTAATTGAAAAACTAGGAAACTATCGTTACTCCACGTTTTAGTGATCGTAAATTATAAAGTTTACAAGCTAAAGGATAACTTGCATATTGTTTTTTATTAGTTTGGAAGAAGTAATCGTGGTTTACGAGTCTTTGTAGGCCACAGCGTTGTTAAAGCCTGATCACACGGCGACTTTCGAGCGCGCGATGCGCAACTGGTTGAACAAAGAATGATAAAGACAGGCTGTACTACCGCAAAGTAGTAATTCTTGCACAGCTGTGTTCGGTTTCAAAAAGTTTGCTTTCCGGTGAAATCTTAGTCATAGGCACATGAGACTTTCGAACTACGTCTCAGGGTGGCAAAGCGGGAAGCCTTTAGAACTGTTTATTTGATTACACACAATTAGGAAGGTAAAGTAAAAGAGACAAAGAAATAGGTAAAAAATAGAAACAAATAAAGTAGGTAAATATAAAAAAAAGTCCTATGTAATGTTTAGTCTCTTCTTACGAGTGCTGCTAAAGCTTTTGTGTCTTTGGTTCCCACTTTAGTTAAAAAAATACTTCAAACTAATGTCGACAGCAGTTAGAATACATAAATACATTAAGTACAACTAAACGCGTAGGCATTACTTTCACATCATTACCTTTCTGAAGGACGGGACCCACCTCATCCTATTTACAAAACTACCCTCACAAACATCTTATAAAGGCGGTAGGTTAAGAGCTAGTATAGTAGAAATGTATTTTAAATTATATAGTATATTATAGTAAGTTCGACGTAAAATGAAGACCATTACCAGATCTTCACCGAATTTTTCGCGCTCTTCAGTGAGAGTAGTTGTTAAGTCTTTCACTCTAATTTCATTAGCTACAGTGCCCTAACCTAAACACAGCAATGCTTGAACACTACAGCTTAGAGGCTGAAATATCTGACACTGCGGTGGTACCCGCGAAGTAGGAACTCTGCTGAAGAGTCATACCAAGTAAAACATCTTGTATATTCAATGTTTGTGACTATGAGCTCCTAGTCTACAAGGTGAGTTTAGTGATACCTTTTTTACGTTCCACTTAAGCTCTAATACTAAGTAATATTTGGATCTATTTGAATATTTTGAATAAGGTCCATTTTGGTCTGTTTACGCATGTTATGAACGTGTACAAGTGATGTTTATTCAGTTAGCCATTTTTAGTATAATACCAGCAGCATGTATCAGAAATGTAAGTGTAGAGTGTATACCCATACAGGCTAACCCACTTTATACACTTGCCTTAATAAATGTTATGTTCATATAATATGAGATGATTTTAACGTGCGCTAAAAATCAACAGCGCTGAGCAGGCTGAGAAAGTTAGAACGAAATGATTATAATTCTCTAGGGTTTGAACTAAAAACTAAGAAAACATCGCAAGGAGGCTTTTTTCCGATTGGCATAATCCAAGAAGTGTTAAATCTGTAGCACATGCTGAGTAGCTGCCTTTTTTCGTCACAATAGTTTAGTTTTAATTTGTATTGTTATTTTTATGTTTATTGTGTGGCGCTAAATATATATTTTTCTATTCTATTCTATTTTAAATCCAATCCATCTATTAGCATAAATCTGCGTGGACCCAATCACTCTCTTAAGAGTAAGGTAGAGCCTAGACAGAGGAAACATTTATAGGCTAATGATGAGGATGTTCTTATTATTAGCAAGAAGGGCTTTACTCTAGAACGCAATCGGTATTTTTCATGACAATCTGGCGCCAAATTCAACCTTGTTCCCATGAGTATAAAAACTTAAATAAATTGGAATAAAAATAAAAAAAACAGTAAATTGGAATTGGATTGAAATTGGGATTGAGATTGCGTTGAAGAGTAAGACATGATTGTCTAATTGATGTCATAGTACAAAATTTTTTGATAATTTATTTTAGGTCTTCATTTGAATCGCCATGAGTCAAAATAGCACAACCCAACAAATAGCATCCGCGTATCCGGAAGGTTGTGGGTTTAAGTCCCGCTTGAGTAATTTCTTTTTGAGTTATTATAAACTTTATTATAACAGGCGTAGCTTACTTACTTACTTTACTAACGTATCTTCATGTATTTGAAATGAAATTGAAATGAAATGAAATTTGTTTATTTCCTTAAAATTACAGACCAAATGTAGGTAGGTACCTACTTAAGTACTTAACTAATTCCTACTTATACATACGTCTACTTAGTTATATTAAGTACCCCTCTATTTATAGTCACTTTAGTTCATTGGCATTACAAAAATATGAACAAAAATATGGATGAGCGTCTGATGACAAGCGACCATGAATATGGGGTGAGAAGGTATCTGCATGTATTTCTGACTTTATTTCCATAGATTGCTTTTAATGTCGACTGTACCATCAGTTTTTTAGCCGCATAGCTGAAGAGATTTAACAACTTTTGGGTGAGTCGGGACTTTGGGAGCAAAGTGTGGACCAGGCGTTAATTGCGATGCCTCGAGTTCGTTAGTACTCATCTAGGACGTCCAAAGGTGGAATTGGATTGTGGAAAACTAAAGCTGAGGTCTCTAGTAATATAAGTAACGTCATCATCATTATAATAGCCTTCTATAATGTTCCCACTGCTAGGACACTGGACTGAGAAAATCCGTAAACCAGTCACCGACATAGTTCTTACAATAAGTAAGTTGAAGTGGCATTGGGCAGGCCATATAGCTCGCAGAACCGATAACCGCTTGGGAATAAAGGTTCTCGGATGGCGACCACGAACTAGAAAACGAAGTGTAGGACGGCTCTCCACTCGATGGACCGATGACATTATAGCGGTCGCAGGAAGTCGGTGGATGGTGAAGGCTCAAAATCGGTCGCCACGGCGCTTTTTGGGGGAGATGTCTAGCAGTAGACTGATTTGATGATGAGACACTGGACTCTCCACCACGCGGATCCAATGCGCATTGGTGGACGGCACATGTCTATCAAATTTTTAGTTCTTAGACATGCCGGTTTTAACAATGTTTAACAATGTGTCACCATATGAGAGCACTGGCATTGCGCATAAGTTTTTCGAAGAAGAAATCAAGTATTCAAATACATATGTATACATAATCTTGCTTGCTTCGCCGGTAAATAACGGGCGCAGTTATCTTCTGAAACCCTTGTTTTACAGTAATACGGTTGGCGACTGGATTGAGGTAAGTTAATGAAGGTCGTGTGGTATGTAGTGTCCAACGTCGTGTGGTATGCAGAATCTACTGCTTTGACAGTAGAGTAGTTTACAATATATCTAGCAGTTCTGCGTAAGTTCTGCGTATAGAAGACCTCGCGAGCACAAACTTCTAAAAGTGAGCAATTTGATGCTTTTTGAGGAGCTATTCTTCTCATCACGCCAAAGATTCTCAATTTTTCATCATAATTTCACCAATTTTTATTCCTATAAATAAATAAATCTATCGAAATGACATCTCAGATATAAGGAAATATTCTTGTGGTATAGGCTAGTGTTCCAACAGAAACTGTGTACATAGTGATGGTACAAAATAATTATTAAATGACCCGCGTGGTTTCAATCGCGTTATTTAAAAAGAAATACATGTATTATCACCATTTAAACCTTGCCTGGACAACAGATATCTCAAAACAATAATCAGCCAAATCGGTCCAGCCGTTGTCGAGTTTTAGCGAGACTAACGCACAGCAATTCATTTTTATATATAAAAAAAAAGATACGTAAAATAGACAAAGACATAGACATAATTGTTTATTTGCTGTTAAGACACAAACATACAGAACAAACAAAATTGAATGAAGAAAATCAGAAAATTTGTGACAGCAACAATTTATACCTGTCATGTATTTGTCACTGTTGAGCCATCTAAAAACTGTTACAATGATCTAACTGATTAAGAATAGGAATATTTAATAGGTCCCTGACCCACTTTTTACTGTTTATTGTTGACTTGAGCTCGTTCAATCGCCATAAAATATTTATATAGAGGTCTTCGCCCACCTGATGTAGATCTTCAAGCAATATTGCTGCCGTTTCATTAGGTTGTATATTTTAGGGTCAGATAAAACTTTTTCAATGCAAATAGGAACGTAAAACGTTTTGCAAAGAAATGAAACCTTTAAGCTACACCTGTATTATAGAAATACAGTCAGTTTTTTAAATAAAACTAGCTGTTGCGGCGGCTTCGTTTGCGTGGAACTCGGAAACCGTAATTTTTCCAAGATAAAAGTAGTCTATGCCCGATCATTATCCATCTATGTTTTAAACAGCCAAGTTTCAGTGGTTGTCGAGTTAGAGCATTTATAATATCAGTGTATATGATAGCTGCGCTGTCTGACACGATTTCACACCATACCACACCCCGGACACTCTCAATCACCACATGCATGGTTTGTGTACGTAAACGGTGCCGTTGTATGTGTGAGTGTCATGGTTGGTCCTACCTAGTTATAGCAAGAGCGAGATAGCATACTTTCGCATGCGCTGGCATGCGCGCGCTTTTACTTACACAAAATCAAAATAAACGCGTGCCTTAGCCCTTAGCTTCAGTGCCGGTGAAAGATCCCGTGTGGTGCCGGCAAACGCGAGACCGGGTTGAGGCAAGTAAAAACGGTGGGAGGTAGGGAGTGGTCATTATGTACGCAGTAGGGACTAATATCTGTTCTGTACATCCAACAACATAGTTGATTTGCATAGAATACAAAAATGAATCTTTTTTACGAGACACCCCGACCTATAAAAGCAAATTACTGTACCTGCCTCAAAAACTAAGGGCTAGAAGTTTCTAAGATAGTTGCTCCATTGAAGTAGCTGTATTATAGCAAATATATTACAAATACGGTACATATATATATAAGTACTCGTATCTATATTTTTGCTATCTATAATATGTCTATAAATGGCTCAACTGCTTTATATGTATTTTGTATATTTGTAATTATGTACTTATTTTTTTTATTTTGTTAATAAGATTTATTTTGACTTTGTGACGTATGGCATAGCTAGCTTTTTCCAGCGGCTTTACTCGCGTGGTACTGTGATTAATAGCTTACGTGATTGAAAAACATATATCAACACTTTACCGCAACATAAAATGTTAGTATGCTGCTGTGCAAAATGTCAGCATGCATTCAAAACCACGTCCAAACGTTTGGGTGTGCCTCAAACTAAAAAAAAAAAACTAAGCTACTAAGCTCTAGACTATATTATTATTATATTATTTATATTATTTATTTAACTAACTAGAACGGTGCACAACCAATTACACTAATTATTAAAATTAATTACAATACTAATACTAATAACATAAAAACAAAAATCAAATAAATTAAAAACAAAATTAAAACATTAAAAATAATAATTAAATTTTACACTATCTTAAGTCTAACAAAATTAAATACATATCAATCTAAATGTCAAGTGAAATAATGTAAATGTCAACAATGTCAGATATAAAGTAGGTAATTTTAAATGCACAAACAAATTAGGTCAACTCTCACACACTCTTTACACAGAAATTCAAGCACTCCGACATAATCACCTTCCATCCATCCGCTATCACATCACAGTTAGGACTTGCGTCCAGGAGGGCATTGAGCGCAGTCAGAGTTCGCGGGATGGGAGACTGTGCATGCGCGATCGTACGGCAAAACGGCTCCGAAAATAATTTGTGTTTTCTGGCACGATGGTAGTTGTTAGGGACGTACAATCTCAACAGCTCATCGTGTACATCTGGAGCGTCTATCTTTCCATGAAGAATTTTCAACATAGTCGTAAGTTGGTCATTTGCTCTTCTAACCTCAAGACTGTTATAACATAAGCAGCCCAGAAGAAATTTTGTCGGATACATGTATGGATAGTATCCATACATGCGCTTGTACAGAAAGCGAAGAAAAGCCTTTTGGACTTTTTCTAAAAGAAGAGCGTAGGTGCTTTCATGTGGGTGCCATATGCATGAGCTGGCAAATAGACTAGTTTTCTAAGAGGATGTATACCTATCATGCGTGGAGACTACAGCAAATATAATTATGATTACCATTTTTTCTTAGCCTTCTTAAGCGCAAGCCACACCACCTGCAAGCAAGCGAGCGAGGAGCTTCATTTCACGTCTTGCTCGCTAGCTGGCGTGTAACCTGCGTTTTAATAGCGGACGCTTCTTTCTCTAAAACCAACCCTTAACATTGACTTTTCCATCAAACGTGATTTACAACTCGAAGCGGGGAGCGGTAACTGTTATTTTTTTACAAAGAGTTGAGTGTTCTCCATCTTCGATTCTGAATATATATATCAAAATCCAGACGCACTTTATTCTTTTAACGCTATGATAAAGTGCCTTAAGCAATTCGCTATTTTCACAAAGTTGAACGCTGTTTTCTTAATGTATTTCGTACGTGATAAGTGAAAAATGATGTATTTTCAACGAAAACTGAAGGTGACACCTATAGAAATTGACTCGCGAAAATATTACGATTTTAAATACCTATTCCTTTAATTTTTAATAGAGTAGGTAGAATAGCTTCAGCACTGGTGGTAGCACAAGCAGTAGACTCTGCCCTCCGATCCTAAGGTCGTGGATTCGAAACCGGTCATGCACCAAAAAATGGCTAACAAAACTAGGTGACAGATGGGAATAATCCAACTATGCGCAATGTCAGTGGTCCTAACAGCGGGAATCAAACCAACCATACCCTTAGAACCATCAAACATTCTACCAATTCTGATCACATAATAAAAGCCTTTCATCCCCTAAATTTACAACAAAACAACAATAAAATACACTACACTATTAAACTCTGAAGTCGGCTAATTTGTTCGCAAAAGGTTCTGGCCATATTTAATGTAGTATCAGCACGATCATAGTTGATAAAATAAACACGTAATCTAAAAGTTTCGATAAAAACGCCCGCTTGGCGATATTGCCATCATCATAATCTAAATTTTTAAGGTCTTCACAGCTGCGATACTCTAACTATTATGCCTAAATTCACAATGAGCTCATTATTGAATGTCTTTAAATTTATAGTCTATATTTTTCTCACACAATACTCTGCAAGAGTACGTTTTGGTTTGTATCATCGCTGTGCTCTACTGCCAGGCAGTATGCTGTGTTATGCCCAAGTTATAGAGCCCATAAGAATTACTATGTTAGATCTGAAAGGAGCTAAGGCAAATAAAACTACGAACAAAATATTCCTCTAGTGGTAAGTAAGCTCGTATAAGTCAGTTGCCAACTCTGTTGACATCTGTCAATGGTAAAATGTATTATCATTTATTACAAATCATATTTATGAAAGTACAGTGCTGGTGTCTATATGGAGTCTACCTTAATACAAGAGGATAGCTATAATGATCCAACTCCTGTAGGTGGCAATACGTTGTGGGAATTTATTAAACTTTGCGGACCCACAACTTTACTCGGACGCTCGCTGGTCAGTACGTCCAGGAATAGAGTAACCTCCTTTGTGTATATTAACAGGACATTAAAAAGACTGAAAGCTTAAAAAATAAATAACTTTTAGTTATTATGAAAGAAAACCAAACATCATGAATACACCTACTTATATTATTTTTTCTGTAAACTTAGTCAAAACAGTAAACAAACAGTATCTTTTGTATTTGTTTGTGACCAGAAGGCTAGCGAAGCGTAGCATTGCATTGAACATGAGAGCGTAGCATGAAATAATGGTCAGTAGAGAGAGATAAATAGGCTGTATCTGAGCGTAGCATGTCGTAGCATAGTTGCTACGCCTACTACGCTACGCTCTCTTAATCTTAGCAAGTCAAGCGACACGCGCTATTTATAAGCCGTACTATTGACTTACGCACTTTGATTTTGTGACTTGCGATTGACACCATAAACAAAGAAGTAAAGTGAAAGTGACATTGCAACTGTGTTTGCGCAGATTTCGCAGATAGTGCGGTGCGCAGAGCTTTCATAAGTGCTACAGCGAAATTCATTGTAATTACACTTTCATGATGCTATGTTCGATTAGAAAAGCAGTTCGATTGAGCGCGACACCAATCGTATCTTCCGGGAAAAGCAAATTCGGTGCTGTTTAAATAACAACGTTCATAACAGAGTTACACATAAATTATTACATCACATCGTGCAGTGATATAGTATCTCTTATAGTACAGAAATGCGTAGCTGGCGTATGTACGCAATATCTGCCATGGTCACAACAATGTCAGACATTCGTGTCGGAGTGTCAAGCGGTCTCGGGCGAGGACATGTAATGAGTTCTGGAAACGCCTGGATATAAACTTTGCAACTACCTCAGTTCTATTAAACACATCTATTGGTACATCACGTTTGATTTTTGATATAATTAGTTTAAACACGTGTGAGCTATGTGTTGTTTGTCAGTCATTAAATTTATATGGTAAGGGAGAGCACAAGCTGGGATTTTTGGATTTACTCGAGCGCGTCAGAATAACATAAGGGAGCAACTTTACACCTTGTGAAGTACTCCTACCATACCTGGGATCCCTTGAACGAACTTGAACGGTATTGGACTAGCTAACTAATTATGACATTTCGTACTTTTAACAGCAAATCTTGCGCCAAATTCAACCTTTTTTAGGCAGTTTACTTCCTAGGCATTTCGGAAACTAGGCTTTCTGATCAGGAAGCGTTTTCAAGAATACAAAAATTTGACAGCAGTAAATAGAAATTGGGATTGGATTGGAATCGTCATTGGATTCAAGAGTAAGGCACCTGAGCCCTCTATATATAGGGTCGAGTCTAAGATAGCCTATCAGATTAGTAAAAAAAACAATTGTCAGACTAACGGCGCTTGAGTAAATCCATATTCAGCATCTTGGGCTCCCTTACTATTAGATATAATATATCACAATACAATTTAAGTCCGATTTTGCAAGTTATGTTTTTAATTATCTTATTCAAACTCCATAGGACCTTTGGGCTTTGATTTCATTTCAAAGTTGAGCTGCGCCGATATCTTTAGATTTTATTAAGTTATTATCAGCACGGATTATCTCCGCTCGAGTCAAGTTTAATTGGAAGTCGTTGGTACAGTCCATAGCAAAAGTAACTGTTGATTGTGTGTGTTTATTGTTCGATTCACATTTTAACGTTTTATATTTTGCTTTTGTTAATTAAAGTTTCTAAAACTCAGTGTATTAATTAGGCAAATACTATTAATATAGAACAACAAGGTTTCTCAGTATGTGATTTAAGTTGTAAATCTTTTGAGAACTAACTATTTTATTTGTTTGTTCTACTTAGACAAATCTGTATTATTATTAAACCTTTGTGTTATCTAAATATATATAATCGTTGTATTTCTGACTGACGGACAATCAACGCAAAGCATAATCGGTAAGTCCTCTAAAAATATCCTAAAAAGATACTCTAAAGAGATTGGGGTGCGTTTAAATGTGTTTGCTAAGCTAGTATTTGTTATTAAATTTCGAGACTATGAGAAGACGCAGCGAGATGTTTTCATGGAATAATGTCATTGCGGACAAAGTCAAGTGGTATTTTTCTAGTTTATCAAACATCCGTACTGTTAAAATGTTTATTGTTTTGTGATGTACTTACCTGCCAGTCTGTTTCTGCTCTGTGTTTTTTGTTTGTGCTGTCGAATGAATACTTTCCTTTCTTTGTTTCTTTCTTTCTTTAAAATATATTTTTAATAAGTCTTGGACTTTTGCAGTTGACTGTACTACTGGTGGTGGAAACAAAAACCGACTTAAACTGCTTAAATTGTTTCCAGATAAGGCAAAATCGAAAGTATGAATTTATAAGACTATTTAAAATTATCATTCCGGTTTCATTGAGCAATTGCTATAAATGAGTGGACAATTTGTGTCGCAGACATATTATGTACCTACCTATAAGCCTTCTAGTCGAACGCCTCTAACGACAGTTTCATTTAAGGTCGTTTGCACTTCATTTAACTCACACTATTCCATATTTTATAAACCTTGGCGGTCATTGATTATACATACATAGTTATTTAAACTAGTACTTAGATAGTTCTTTATCGTTTACAGATATACCTTGCAGACAGGTCAGGTGACATAGTAGTCAAACACAATCCTTGTGTGATTAAAAAATATTAATAATAATGGACCGAGCGAGCGAAGCGAGTGAAGCGTCTCAGTTTCGAGATTGGCCAAAAATGCCAGTTTGTCCGGTCATTTTGTGTTCTCGCCTACAGGTCGCATTTTTTAAACAATCTGGTTGAAACCTAGTATACAGGTTCTATGACTTTATAGAATTTGATTGTCGTCGGGGATTCTTGATAGGGGGTGTACTTTCTCCAAAAAGGGACAAAAAGAGGGCTGCTGAATATCTCCGCCTAATGTGATTTGATTTCGATGATTTTTATTTTATTTGAAAGGTAAGTATTAACTTTATGTTTGTCTGATATTTGGTGAAGATCTGATAAGGATCTTCAGCGTTATGAGCAAAATAGTTCTTCAAAATGCAATATGTTGCTCACTTTCAAAGCTCACTTTACAAGTTTGTGCTTGCGAGGTCTACTGTTCGGAAAACTGCTAGTTACTTTAGTGCTCGACAGACGGTGATATTGAGCGCCCCCTTAATATTCCAGCTGTGGGAACATTAGAAGGCTGTCATGATGATACTATATTATACAGCAATAAATCTTCATGCTCTAGATTGAACACATAATATTATGCCGCATTATAACTCCTTGTTTGCAACTTCACGTGTAAAGCTATGTTCCACATGCGGAAAATTCTAAAGGCTTCAGCAACTATTAGAACTTGTCTTCAGAATACAAAGTTTGCGTATTGTGCAGTGTAAACCAGCTAAGTGCACGACATCCACGTAGATTGATGACTTATGTGCCGTAGTAAGTTAGTATAGCCTGGATATTGGTAACTCGACTCGGCCTAAGTTTAATGTGAAGCTGGCAGACGTTTAGAACTTTTGCTGTTTACAGCTGATGATGAATAGCTGGATGACTCATTGCAATTTTAGCATAGATGAAAATGTGGTGGCATGCCGTTCCAGATTTAGGCAGCTGTACCTATCACTGCGGGAGTGGCGATGAGCAAGTTGTCGACGGTAAACAAATACACGTAAACAAAAGACAGTCGGCGAGTGATTTTGCTTCAATAACGTAAATACGTTAATAATTGACGACCGATGTGGCGCGGCGGGCGAAGGTCTGCCTGCGACGCAGGAGGTTGCGGTTTCGATTCCCGCCTTGTAACAAATATTTGTACGAATTGCAAATATTTGTTACGGATGTTCTGGGTAGTTTCTATATGTATAATTTATATTATTTTATATTTATCGCCTATCACTTACTAGCCGGCTGTTGGACACCTGCCAGGGTGTCATCACAAATCTATACGGAAAACATAGCGCTCAATGAAAAATAATAAATAACGCTTTTTTTTTGAATGTGTGTGGTTGGAAAATAATGTTAAGTATTATTATGACATACTATACTAATTGCCTACCAGGGGCTTCACTCTTGAACGCAATCGGTATTGGACAAATATTGGAATATGACATTTCGTACTTTTGACAGCAAACCTAGCGCCAAATTCAACCTTGTTTTCATGAGTAAAAAAAATTGACAGCAGTAAATTGAAATTGGTATTGGATCGGAATTGTCATTGGATTCAAGAGTAAGGCACCTGGTTCGAGTACTCGTAATTGATACCTTTGATATTTCAACTTTCAAGTGTTTCTAAGCTTCTCTAACCACCTACCACTTGTAGCAATAGGTAGGCCATTATTATTTACGCAGCAAGTGATGAAACTGAGACTGCCAAGTAGTTTGCCTGATGGTAAGCTATGGCTACAGCTAATGGCTGCTGGTTACAAACAAAATAACTTACAAATAATACTAGATTCGGGTTAATTAAAGTAGAGCCCGGTTGCTCCTGTTTTTTTTTTGTGTAATATTTTTGCACGTGTTTTAACGAACCAGTTTTTATTTTTATTGGCTGTGTCCATGTGTACTTACTAATGCCATGTTTAAGATGAACACGTCGTTATATAATACTTATACGAGGTAATAACTGTTCATTTTCGATAGAGGTGATTTTACACTGGCGAATAAAACAGAGCTCAGGCACTTTCCTTTTAGAAATTTTCTTTTCTAAGCTAATTAGATGCTTCTGACGTCACGACCACAAAACTTTAGAAGCTATTTATTACTGTAAAATCTGGGTTTGCCGTCAGACACTTAAAGTAAAAGGCAATCGTAATTCCTAGAAATTTGCTCAGAGGATAAATTATTTCTATTCGGGTGAAATGCATTCCTGAAATTCTACAAAGATGTTCCGGTGAGTTGAAGTGTGTAGAAACAAAGTCACAGGCATTTCACTATTATCTCATCATCAGCTTATCAGTCACCCAAAGAATGTCACAAAATTATATGCAAGCGAAACTTTTCAAGCATGATTCAGGGTGATGCACGTCATATCAAAATACAGAAAATATTTTCCAAGCTATTTTTCTTGCTACAGTGCCCTTTAGAACTAAATACAGTAATGCTAGCACACAGCTGCTTGGAAGAGAATATCTGCCACTGCGCTGGTACCAAGAACGAACTCACGCTGAAGAGAACCCGAGAGAGGTGTATAAAAAAAATAGTCTTAAGTTTTTGCTTAGCTTTATTTCATTTATTTATTTTATACTGATATCCATTTTATAAGTAGTGGCCGAGGGCAGACAAGATTACTCATTAAATTTCTTTATAATGACTTATAACTAACATACAAATATTGACTCAACATGTTTACTTAAGCTGATTGCTACACATCCCAATTTGAATCACAAATATATTCGAGGACATTTTCACAAGATTTTTCGCATTAAAATATTGTAAATAAAAAAAGGTTTTCCGTATTCTGTTCGCCCTGAGAGTAATAATAAGCAATCGAGCCACGCAGGTACGATCAAACTGTTACACTCGTATAAAATATTACCTCTAATATAAGACGACCTCAGTGGCAAAAAGGGCAAGTGCTCGGTTTGATTTAGGCTTCAGGGCAAATCTAATAAATTATTAATTTTTTCCGGGTCTGAGTGTCATAAGTGTCAAATAAGTATGCTTTCTGACACACTTTTTGTAACAGATTTTTTATGTAGATACTCTTCCACAGTCATTCAATATTACTCTAGAGGTTTTCCGTCTTCGTTCGCTCCGAGTCATTGGTTTGGGCACTGATAAAGTCGAATCCAGCTTTAGGGGGCTAATACACCTTCGTTATTATGGTGAAATATGCAGAGACGGGACGGAAAGGTATCTACGTAAAAGTAATACAGTAAATTGTTGAAAAAATGTTAGAAACTGAAGACTTAATCAATTTTGAGTAGAACTTTCAATGTACTATCATTCTATGTGTTTTAAATAATGTTTGTATAATAACCAGTTAGATAAAGTCATGATTGGCGCGCTTTAGCTGCCAGAAAGTGGATAAGAAAAGCCGAAGATCGTGCTGTGATCATGTACTTATCTACTGTCACAAATGAACGTTTTTTCTTTCTTTCTTTTTTGCTGAGCCTGCGCCTTGGGAAAGACCTACTTCTAGCAGTTGCAATAAGATTGAGAATACACGGATGATGAGGTGATAGCCGAATGAACGGTTAATAAATTTTAGCAAAGAATATAAATCGATAATTTCATTTTATGAATGAGGGCAAAGAGCTCCAAAAAGTTTATACTAAGACTTGACCTTGCACTGGTGAACCGAAACCCGATCTGAGTCGTTTCCGACATCCTTAAAATAATTTAACTTAGCTTGCGAGTAGATTTATTTTTATATTTTATGATTTTTATAAATATAGATTCAGAATATTTTGAAAATAATACACCAGACAGAAACTTGGGCCTCTTTTCACGTTTTTTTTTTATTTTAATAAAATTTTAGAATTTTCAAAACTAAAATAACAGGTGTAAACCAAAACTGAACGTAATATTTATTTCCACAAGTTGTTCAACAAAAGATACTATCAACAATAACAGCAGCGGTCCCGGAGGTCGGCTAACCTCTAGTTACAAGGGTCATGACGTCACGGACATGGGTTGAGCTAGCCGGTTTGCTCGCATCCCAATACAAGCTATTTATCATGTCGTCTGCTACGGTATTTATGTCCCGTGTTTATGATTTCTTCCTTTCCGTTTGATGCTATTTATAAGTGAAATCTTTGCGTTTATTCTTCCTACGAAGAATACACGTCGAAAGTATTGTAGATCGTTAGCTGGCTTAGTATTGTTCAGAAGATGACAAAAGGGAATCACGACCCTCAGTACAGAGTAGGACAGATTGTTCGTAGTTTCCTTTATTACCACAGACGTACATCAGGCGAGCGACTTAACCGTCATGTCATTTCTAGACTCTACTACTCCTAGAGTAGTAATAGAACAATAGTTCTATAACTTGATTATATTTTATAGGTAGCCAGTGGTAGCAATTGCTCGCTATGTTGTGCTTATTTTGTAGCTAGTTAGATATAATCTCGACGTGGCTTGGGGACAAGCGTAGCGTTCTTTACGTTGTGGTTCAAGCGTGGCCACGAGAAATACGAATTTTCTGCCAAAACATCTATCAGGGTTTGTTTCTAATTCTACAGATTTCCATTACAAATTCTCAATTTATATTATATAAATTGTTTATTACAATTTATGTTATATTTTTGTTCTTTAATGGCCAAATAGCGGCACGGCCGTACCATTCCTTTCTCGACACAAGTCAAGTCATTCTCGACCTCACAACGACCGATGTCAACAGCAAGATTTTAAGCATTTTTGCGAGTATGACAAATAATATCAGATTAGATTATTTGTAAAATCATAGCAGGTATGTGTTAAACTATGCATTTCCACATCTTTTATGAAAAATTTTTGAATAATTTTTACAAAACTATACATTTTTTTTTTATTCCGCAACCGTTCTCCGATTACCGATTCGTCGATGGACTGTTCGCCGACAGGACGATTCGTAATTTGCTTTTACCAAGTTTAGTGTTGCGTAGTTTATACGTGTATTGTACCTACTGTACTGTACTGTACTGTAAACAACTGTACTGTTGTAGGTAAGCAATTTTTTTTTCTGGGCCTCTGTTACCGCTAGTTTAGTATCGCCAACCTCAAGGGCATTGGTGCCACAGAAATGGAATCATCGTGCAAATGTAGATGCTTTCAAATCCACAGCACTCCGCCGCAACTACAAGATATTTCTTTTACCGACTTCTACGTTCCATATGAACTTAAATAGTTTATGCAGCCTTTATAAAAAGGAATACTGTGCTTAGTTATCAATACATATTATAAAAGGAGAGCACTGGTGGTCTAGTGGTAGTTACCTAAAGTCACGCCTTTGATCCTAAGGTTGCGGGTTCACCCGGTAGTGCACATTTTGGATTTTTCTATTATAAAAATGTATGTGAGCAATGTCTGTGATGTCATACGGTATTAAAGGAAAACATCGTGAGGAAACCAGCATGTGTCGGGAGTGGGCCAGTGCCCTAGCAGTGGTAACATTAGAAGGCTGTCAAACTGGTACCATGTTCAAAAACAAAAATTTTAAATAGGTACACGTGTTATCACAAAAAAATCAAGAAAAAGTCGGAGCCAAAGTGGCAGTGTTTCACTTTCGCTCTGGCCTATCCCTCGCTCCCAGCAGTGGGAATAGAATAGAATAGAAGAGATTTAAGTATTTACACAAACTGCAAAAAATAACAATAGCACAAATAAACAAAACTTGGGAACAATTTAGAAGGCTGTCATGATGATGAAACGAAAGTCGACAAGTCGCCAGCACGTGTGAAAGGGCCATGGAATCGAGTTTGCTTTAGGTAAACCTACGTAAACTCAACTAGTTCAGCCCTCTCTTACATCAACCTGCATATCTGTTACGTATTGTCGAAACCCTGTTTTAAACAAAAGGGCCTAAATAAACAGTATCATGAAAATTTAGCAAAGTTTGCGTTTCTGAAAAAGCGGTGTCGTGAAATGACGCCTGTATTTTTTATATACTGATGACAGGACTCATTCTATTATAGAGGGTATGTACGCTTCTATAACCGCTCATTCCTTCGAGGACGAGAGCTACTGAAAAACTTCTCACTGGCCCCTATAGGGGAGAACGGGAAAAAAACTTACCGTTGGACTCCAGTGGGGGCGAAACAACCGCGGTGAGCAGGAATACCCTACTAAAATCTGCTATTTATTAGATCTACATTGCTTATAGGCAAAGTAAATAAATCAAACGTCTCAATGCTAATGCGGAGAAAGAAAGCAGTATCCGTATAGGCAAGTCAATTTGTATAGAGTTTTTACAGCGCTTTCAGTGGATAAGATAAAGATTTTTTATTCGCAAAGCATAAGTAAAACATAAGGTTAACATTCAGATTTTAGGTCTATATTAAGATCTTAAGTCTTGAACTACAAAAAAAAATCTAATGCATGATTGTGTAGTGATTGAATACAGCATGTTTTATATTACGGCCGTTATATTATGATGTTGGCTGTTTTGAGACGACCGAAGCTTTAGTAAGCCTTGCCTGAAACTATAGGGGTGACGGAAACACCCTTAGAACCCATGGGAGAGATAGGACACGTTGGAAAATAAACGAGTGTTTTGATTCAAAATACGGTGAGAAACATGTGAGGGAACCGGTATGTCCTAAAACTAAAGGAATATTAACATAATTGTATGATTGGAGGCTATGAAGCAGGTTATTCTAACTTGATTGTAATTTCAGTTATCGAGCTATGAAAGTTTTCAAGAAATTTATGCAAAACCAAGTTATCGCCCTGAGACGTAGAATGAAAGTTTCATTGTTTCATCGAAAGTGGATTATCCCGATCTGTCACGGGTTAGCTCCAGCCAATCCAAAATTCGATTTGTTTCACGTTCGCCCCACTTGTTCGATCCACATTCCAAAAAATCTGCTTCTGCCCCATGCAAAAAATCTGTCAGCCATGTCTATCAAAATGCCCTAGGGTGACAAATTGCACAAAAAATTTCGATCTGTCACCCTTTTGAGGCCTTCGTCTATAACTTTATATAGTAGTCGGGTAAAGAAAAGTGTTAGCTCAATGAAAAAAAAGCTAAGCGTTATTTTTAGCCTGAACTCATTTTAAAGTTGACAGGACTTGCTTGGTTGATGATTATCAAAGCGTCAAACCTTAGCAAATATTCTTCAAACACCTATATTTATTACAGCTCTAACAAAAACAGAGAAATATTTTATTTCTTCATATGAACGGGGAAACGCGCGAGGCGCCTAATTTGTGTAACATATGGCGAGCCTACAACCTTCGCAAATGGGATTATATTTGTAAATCGTAAAAATTCAAAACATCGCGACTCATCCACTGAATTATTTATAAACATTTTTGTAATACGGCAAATATTAGGAATCCTTCGATAAATAAATCGTAGCATTGTCACCGGTCATGGCTGTCCTTTGAGGGTAAGTTGCGTTACACGGCGCAGGTTACTTACGCATGTTGAAGCGTGTGTTGACATATCGCGCTGATTAGAAAACTAGTCAATGTAAGTGACTCGAGCCGATTGGGCATCATGACCGACACAAATCCACTTCAAATCCAAAGCGGTTGGTTTTTTTTTAATTTCCTTAGTGTAGTAGTGCTTAGTGTAGAATGGCATGTTGACAGGACTTATCACTCAGCCTGAAAATAGAACAAACTACCTGGTTTATATACCTTGTCATTCTGTGCATGTTAGCTTGCGCGGGTCACTTGCGCCCTGTAAATGTCCCGCATTTTTAGCAAATTACAATGTGCCGAGAACAATAAAATTCTTATGACGACACGTGAAAAAATTAAAAAGTTTGAACTGTTCGCTTGTACGTGATTAAATTTTTTATTATCATGCAGGAATTTTTGTTAGTATCTCTTGTGAGATTTAAATTATGCTGTGAATTTTCTGAAAACTTTTGGTGCTAAGTTTTATGATGGATATTCGTCACATCGTAAGACGAAGTGGATCTAACTATGATATAACCTTGACAGATAACTAAAGGGCACCAAACCAAATATGCGACTTTAATGATATCATTTTAAAGGTCAATTTGGTGAAGATCTGATCAGGAACTACAGTGTGATGAGCAGAATAGCTCCGCAAAACGCACTAAATTGGCTTCTGGTTACGTGGTTTGACCGCATGGTTCGATCAATCGGACTACGACGTGAACTTTTTTGCAGCTGGTTCGATTAATTGAACTATTGTGCTCTTGAGACTCCTGATAGTTTCGATCAATCTGCTTCGGCCACATTCGAAACCAAGGCTCGAAACCGGTTTCGAAATAAGAATAATATTTTTTCTTTCGAATCGGACTACGTGAATATTTTTGCCGTTGTTTCGATTAATCGAACTTGATATCTTTTATAAGTACTCGCGAGGTCTTCTGTTTGCGGAACTACTAGTAATTTCGACCTTCCAAAAGGCTATCGCCAGCTTATTGCCACAGCAAGACAATAAACGCGGGATGTACGAGTACAGAGGGTATAAATCTCGTGAGCAATAGCTAGGCGATATTGTCCACATCTGTTACGTCATTTGCTCGTTCAGAAGCTATTGGCACCGATAAACGTACCGTCTTGGAATCACTGCAGATGGATTTGTTGGGGTAAGTTTTGTTTTGATTTAATTAAGACTACTTCTCTTAGTTGAAAATTTAAAATTAGCGAATGTAATATTCCGATTCCGCAGTTATCGTGGTGTGAAAAAAAATTATTTTTTATAGGAAATCTAAAGTTTTTTAATTGTCAAAAATGTTATTGAGTACTAGCCGACCCGCGCGGCTTCACCCACGTTTTAGCAGTTTTTATGCTGTCCGACAGGAACAATCGATTTTTCCGGGATAAAAAGTAGCCCATGTGCTAACATAACAGACTTTTGCATTTATAATAATATACTAGCTATACTAGGCCTTTGGGCGGCCTAGAAACTCTGTCACCAGAGTTGGCCACTGACTCATACGAACGAACGAACGAACTAGCTGTCGCCCGTGACATCGGTCCTGTGGAACTCGGGAACCGTACTTTTCTCCGGGATAAAATGTAGCCTATGTTCTATTCATTATCTATGTATGTTTTAAATTTCAGCCAAATCTATTCAGTGGTTGTTGAGTTATAGAGGAACAAACATCCAAACATTTGCATTTATAATATACATGTGATCAGTGTAATAGTGTGAAGTGTAATTAGTAGGATAGAATATAATTATCAGCCTTCTAATATTCCCAGACTGAGACACTGGCGTAGGCTACGACGTGGCTTACGACCTAATCACTCTCGATCGAACTACCAAACTAATATATGTTTAGATTATAATACTTTGTATTTTTAATGACAAATTTAAGAGTAGTAGTAGAGTTCTCTGTGATAGAGCTCGTCCGGGGAAGGACTACCACCATACCTATTTCTGCCGCAAAGCAGTAATGCTCGCATTGCTGTGTTCCGGTGTGAAGGGTATGGTTTCCGGTGATTACTGGCACATGAGGCTTTCGATCTTAGCCTCAAAGTGGCAACCCGCGAGTGATACCTCTGGTATTGCAAGCGTCCATAGGCTGCGGTAACCGCTTACCATCTTGTGGGCCGTACGCTTGGTTGCCACTTCAGTAGTATAAAAAAAGATCTTTTAAAACCAACAAAACTCTCGATCGAGAGTATACATAATTGTCTTTCTCAAATTATCCATCCTAAACACAAATTTTGTTTCGAAAAGTGACTGTATTTTTAGAAAAGAGGCGAATCATGCAAACATTTGTATTCAATCAAACTTGCTACCTCTTGCTTTTCAACCAGATACTCACTTCAGGGCGCCACTAAACGAATGTGTTCGAATGTGCTCCAACTCTACTCCGAATCCATAACAATAGCATAGATAGTGTCTAAAAACCTAAGGAACCCAGCCGATGTTGTTGCCAGTTCTTTTAGGTCATAGGCGCGTTGGAACTGGCGTAAATTCATCTAGCTTGTAACGAATGAAACTCTTTTGATTTTGACTTTGACAAAGTCGTAACTTGTAATCTCTTTCCTGAAACCTTATTAACGAGGTACATGTATCACAGGAAGTAGGTAGTAAAGTTAACTTCTTGCAGAGTTCGCCTTGATAGTGGGGTAGTTATATTGAAAGAGGAATTTAATTTGTACTGAAACTTAGCTTTACAAACAGTGCAGACAAAGTTGGTTCTTGGCATTAGAGCTATCGGCAATGTTGCAAACGTACATTAGCGAATTGGATCAATTAATACATTATATTGTTTGAATGACCGATGTGGCGCGGTGGAAGGTCCGCCTGCGACGCAGGAAGTTGCGGCTTCGAATCCCGCTGTGGGACAAATGATTGTATGATCTGCAAATATTTGTTCCGGGTGTTCTGGGTATTTTTCATGCATAATAAAAAATATCTATCTATGTATTGTATTACCTATGTATATATATCTATGTTTTGTAGTACCCGTAAAAACAAGCTCTGCCCAGCAACTTTTAAAACTTATTTATTTAAAAGTTGTTGTATTTTTTTAATTTTAATTAACGTTTATTAGATAGAGTTCTGTTCTGTTTAGTCAGCTCAGATTACGGCACGTTGTAAAGTAAGTAAAAGTAAAACCTTATGTTGTCTTTATTCCGCGGAATTACAGCTCGGTTGATCGTGATCGTAATCAAGCACTGAATTATCATATCTAGAATTGTATAGTAGAATTTTTACCTGCGAAAACCTTAGTTAGATAAGGACAGCGTTACCTGCGTTATAGGTTAGGACATTGTCTCTGTTTTTCTGGGGCGAATTGGAAAAGCAAAAGTAGTGCGACGTATAAAGTTTTATATTATTTCAAACGGTAGAAGGTAACGAGATAAATGAATGGCAGTGGATTCCTTGGAATTTGTTTGTTTTCTCTTACAATACGTGATTTTGTAAACCTATAACTTGAAATTACAGGCACTTCAGACTTTCATCTTTGTCTCAGAGTTTTTGTTCATGACACGGTTTCTATCCAGCATGGCGCCGGTCCGGTGTTTGTTGTGCATGAAACACTCAAAATCAAAAATCAAAATCAAAAATTATTTATTCAGTAGAATCACAAGGATCACTTTGAAACGTCTTACAAGCTAGGAAAATTTACACCAGTTCCAACGCGCCCATGCCGTAAAAGAACTGGCAACAACACCGGCTGGGTTCCTATCGCTTTTTTGGCATGACCCTTGCTATTGTTATGGATTCCAAGTAGAGTTGGAGCACATTCGTCCCAAGCTTTTTTATCATCTAGGTAATCGGTTGTTTTATAGTAAGCTTTTTGAGACAGATTTTGTTTAATTAAGTTTTTAAATTTGACAATTGATAAATTTTGTATGTCGCTTGGGACTTTGTTAAAGAAGCGTACACATTGCCCTTTAAAAGATTTACTGACCTTAGTGAGCCTAACTGTGGGAACAGCGAGTTTATTTTTATTTCTAGTATTAACATTATGATTATCACAATTTTTTTTAAACAGATTAATATTTTTGCGAACATACATAAGATTTTCATAAATATATTGACAGGGCACTGTCATAATATTAATTTCTTTGAACTTATCTCTAAGTGATTCTCTGGGACCCATGTTATAAATTGCGCGAACAGCCCTCTTCTGCAACACGAATATGGTGTTAATATCTGCAGCACTCCCCCACAACAAAATACCGTAAGACATAATGCTGTGAAAGTAGCTGAAATAAACTAGTCTGGCTGTATCGACGTCGGTGAAATGACGGATCTTTTTGACTATAGAGCTTTAAGCAAGAAACCGACGCTATCGACCGACTACCGGTCTGCGCCGGTCTACGCCGTCTGTGCGATACGTGACCGTGTCACACGGTCAAGTATCGCAATCATGAGCGATAGTTGACGAGGCCAAACGTACAAACACGTTTCAACAGAAACCAGATACAAGCCGTGTTAAATGAACAAACTTGCATGGAATCGGCTCGGCATCTGTCGATAAAATCTAATGGCAGTGATAATATGGTATTGTGAGCGTCCATATACTACGGTAGGTAGGTACATCGGGTTTGTCTTACGCTTCCACGTCACCGTAAAGATAGGTAGTTTAAAAAAAAATCTTTCTTTTCTCTCCTTATTTAGAGTCGGTCTACATACAGAGCCGGTTTTACATTCTCACTCAGCTTTTGTATACCTGCCCTAAGCAATCCTAATAATTATAAGTCCGGAGCTACTTGTAATGGTTTTTCTTAGTCATTACTTTTAGAATTTATTTAGGGCCCCCCTTGGGTATGATATAAAGTTGGTACAATTGAAATAAGCAGGTATATTTACCGGTTCATTTTTATTCTTACGATCTTCGTGGCTTGATTGCCCGGTTGAGAAGCGAGAGGTTGCGGGTTTGATTCCCACTGCGGGGAAAATGTATGTGTGATCTGAAAATATTATTCAGGGTCTGGGTGATCTAGTACCATAGCACGTGACGTAGCTAAGTTGTTCATAATATATTAATGAAGCACTGTTTCGCGTAGTCACCATTTGGATGGGTGACTGCCAGTGGCAATTTCAACTGAGCTTCGGCTAAGGGTACGTTAAGCAGTAAGTCCCGGCTTTTTCAAAGTTGTTGGTCATGATGGAGGCATACGGTCGGTCTATTAACTCCTTCACCAAAGTGGGCCACTGCCTCATATTACGAACGAATTACTATATACAGGGAGTTCTAGTGTACTAAATAAATAATAAATAAATAATGCTGGACAACCCACACAGCATCAAACCCCAAGCTAAGCAGAGCTTGTGTTATGGGTATTATTACTTTATTTAGGTTTGAAGGGCATTGTAGCAAGTGAAATTACTGGGCGAAAGGGACGCAGTATCACGTGTGTCTACGTATAGAGTTTTTGGGTGACACTGCAGCTGTTGGAGGTCAGGCGTGGCGCTTAACATCAGGCGAACGACTTGACCGTCTCGTCAATTGTTGCCACGAAAAAACAAAATCTTTGTCTTTGATTCAAAGTATATAAATGTATAGTATACTAAAAGATACATCATACTGCACGTAATACGAAATAACATTTCATTTTGGGCTATTGCCAGATTCTTTTGAGCTTCAGCGCATTGGAACTGGCATTAATTCACCTAGCTTGTAAGACAAGCCAAAGTAATCCTTGTGTTTCTAATAAATTAAACTGTATGATGAGATTTTTGGAAATTCGTCTTGTCGTTCACAACCTAAGTTAAATAAGTGTTTTTAAGAAAAATTGGGAACGCAT
Organism: Colostygia pectinataria; assembly: GCA_951394395.1. Lineage (NCBI taxonomy): Eukaryota > Metazoa > Arthropoda > Insecta > Lepidoptera > Geometridae > Colostygia > Colostygia pectinataria. The sequence goes on along the minus strand of OX596368.1, from coordinate 3,960,533 downwards.
TTAGACCTGAGTTTAAATCAGATTGTTCCGGTCTTATTAAGCAAGTAAGTTCGTATGAGTCAGTGGCCAACTCTGGTGACAGAGTTTCTAGGCCGCCAAAAGGCCTCTGTCATGGCCTAACTTTGAAAAAGTCGGGGAAAAAACTGGTCTAGTTAAAAAGATACTCCAACCCAATCTAAAAACGAATTAATAAATTACATCAGTTAGCCATTACCAACCCAAAAAGGCGTCGAGTGTAAAGCTAGGTAATCAACATTGACATAAAGTCCAAACAACATTAACTCAGATATAGAGATTTACGAGACACGGGACATTGACGTTAGGCCTGGTGTCGACTGAAGTACGCTTACGCAATATATTACGCACTAGAAAGAGCTCTACTACCATTAAATTGCATGCAATTAATATCTAATAGGTATTGCCATGTACATGGAATGTCATTTCACTTTAAATCATTTTAATCATGAGATTTTAATAATAAATATCTTAAACCTATTTCGATTTTATAACTATTAAAATAAATTGCTAAATTTAAAATCTTGTGCCGTCCGGTCCGCCAAAGTGCGCAGGCCACTCGCCTGTCGCAAATACACCTTGACGCAGTCGACATCAGGCCTTAGGGCACGTATAAAGTAACTACATCCCTCGTAAATTATTTTAGCTTTGTGTTATTTTCAAGTTTAGTCATTTTCCCTCGGAGTTGTCATCGTCACGGCGTTTTTGTCGTGTTTCGTGTATTTACCTGGGGGTTGAGCACCAGTCTTTTGCTGCTTCCGTAATCAAGAACGTGCGAAGAGCACTGGTGGTCTAGTAGTAGTGACCCCGCCTTCCGATCCCAAGGTCGTGGGTTAAAACCTAGTCGTGCACCAATGGTTTTTTGGCTACGTAAAACGTGCAATGCCAGTGCTCTCATACGGTGAAGGAAAACATCGTGACAAATTTAAAAGATATGTGCCATCCACCAATCCGCATTGGGTCCACGTGGTGGATTAAGACCCAATCAATGGCCAATGGAGAGTAGGCCAGTGTCCCAACAGTGGGAACATTAAATGGCTGTCATAATGAATCAAGTACGAAACTCAAGCTCAAACGATACTCAAGCATAGGTTTTTGACAGTTTTTCATAGAATACTTTTGTCAAAACAATGCTTGAGTCATGACTCGCGATTCTAACCCAAGCATGGTTGCAAAATTTTGGACCGATAACATAATAAGCTATATAATTAGTAACTTAAAAAAAAAAGCGGTCGTAGGAAATCGTTAGATGTTGAAGGCTGATGAAGGATCGGATGTTGTGGCGCCTTTTGGGGAGGCCATTTTTTTTTATACCACTAAAGTGGCAACCAAGCGTACGGCCTACTTGATGGTAAGCGGTAGCCTATGTACGCTTGCAACGGCATAGATATCACTTGCGTGTTACCACCCTGAGACTTTAGATAGGAAGTTTCATGTGCCTGTAATTTCACCGGAATCCATACCCTTCTAGTCGAAATACAGCACTGCGAGCATTTCTGCTCGGCGGCAGATATGGGTATGGTGGTAGTCCTTCCCCGGACGAGCTCTATCGCAAAGAACTCTCCTACTCTTGTCCAGCAGTGGTCGTCTAGTGGCTGATATGATGACCCGTTTTCTGAATCTACCTACACGTTAAAGATTTATAAAGGTTTAACTAAATAAAAGTAAGTAGTAAAAATATATATTTATTCAATAATATAATATCACAAGAATCATTTTGAAGCGTCTTAAAGCTAGGTGAATTTACGCCAGTTCCACGCGCCCCAGCTTAGAAAAATCTGGCAACAAACTCGGCTAGGTTTTTTTTAACTAGTGCTAGCTAGCTCCCCTGGATTCTCTCTGTTGCTTCCGAAGTTGCGAGAGTTTATATAAACGCAATTCAAACTTCTTGCTCCGTAATGGTGACATACAGTTCTTTGTTCACGGGAATAACACTAACGGAGGTACACTAATTAGTTTTAAGGCTGAATAGAGTCAATGACATTTCAGGTTTTATTTTTTTCGAAATACCTCGTTTTTCCATGTTAGCTTACTTTTGTGTAATAAATAATGAATTTTTAATCGTGTTTTGAATGCATCCAAAATTTTGGTATTATGATAAAAACAATCATTCTTCAAAAGCCACAAAAACAAAAAAAAAATCTAAATTTATTCATCCCAAGAGTAGTGTAATTATTTTCATTTCATATTACCTGATACGGAAACGTAATTTTTTTAAATAGAACAATATAAAACAAAAAAGTTGCTTCTATGCGGTTAGATCAAATACAAATGACGAAAACTTTTTTACATGTTTTGTTCTATTAAAATTGACACTTTCTAAATAAAAAAATGTGTCACATTAGACTTTTGATCTACGTCAGGATGGCAATGCGCTAGTGATAGTGTTGCAAGCAAAATTACCATCAGGTGGACCGCAGGCTCGTTTGTAATTTTTAGTAAAAAAAATATGTCTCGTCGGTCCCATAAACGAGTTTCCTAATGTTAATAACACACAGCTTTTTTTTATTTTGTCACTGCTACCCGTACTATCAATAGTATCTACTACGGCTTACATAGATCCATTGATTGCCCTGATTCATTATGTAAATTAAAAAGAGCTAGCTAACAAAATAATGGATCCATCTAACTACTTTAGTTTAACGAAACCGACACTAAACCAAAACCACCGAGCAATGTTATAAAAGTGACACAATTACAGTTTACGGACTACGAGTTGACACAAATGCTGACTCGCTCGTACAACTTTACTACGAACAGATTTAGGGTTAAAGACCCGATACATTAACGGGTTACTACTTCCACGGAATAGCAAAATGTCTATAAAGATCAGAGTAAAAATACTACAGAGCGCAACACGGTAGAACATTTTTTACATACTACAGGAGTGGGAAACATGTTTTCAGTCCATCTCATCAGATGATGGATGATGAAGGCTTGCAATACCTGCCGGCCTACCATGAATATTTGTGTCCGTAACTTTAGAGCCGAAAGATACGCACTAAACGAAGCAGCACTGGAGAACAAGCAAGAAGAAATAGGTCTATCTGTTAGTGACAGGGTGACAGATAGAACCTTTTCAAAATATAAATGTATGATCTGTCACTCTATTTCAAAAATTGTGACAAATGAAACTCAAGAGCTGGGTGACAGATGGGTATAGACCGCACTTAGCTACCATAAACTTTCATACAATTCACTATCACGAGCCGACTTCGGGACTGATTGCAAATGGAGTTGTTTAACACAGTATGGAGCCGGGCCTTGGTCCTTTGTGGGACCAAGGCCCGGCTCAGCAAGTCCTTTTAGGGGTCTAGATAATTAGATAATCATTAAAGAAACCGTTTATCACTGTTTATTTATTTTATTTTGGCTTCTTTCATAACCTAAAGTAAGTTTATCTTTGTGAAAGAGTGCAACACAATGCAAAACAACATGGCGGGCTTAACGAACAACTGGGTTATTAGGCACTGTCAAAGTCAAGATGCGTCACGTGATCATTGCTAATAACTGTTATGGCGGACCTCTAGTGTTCCCGTTTTAGAAAACTCAGCACAATAAACATTTTCCCGCTAGAACTTTGTTTGTCTACATAAAAATAAAATTGTTTGTTACTGTTATTTTTATTTTTTTTTCTATTTTTCTATGGTGATACAAAGACTTAGGCCACTATGAAATTTCACTTTTATGTAATTTGTGTTACAAATGGAATGAAATTTCGGCCAAAAACTAATATGTATATATTTCGTGGTTGGCAATGTATCACTCGCGCATTGCCTCATACGTAAATCAAAAGTCTGGTGTCTGTAATTTCCGTAATTCTCCGTAATCTGTAATTTAAAAACCGGAACACGGACGACACCGTCGAGTAGAGTGACAGCGGGTCATGGGTGAGAGCGGTGGCGCCATCATAATATTTATTAACAAATATTATAAATTATGATAACGTAATTTTTTTTAAAAAACAGCACTCATCTCATTCAGGGCCTCATTTATAATTCATTAACTATTTTATAAGTTTATCTTGACACGTCTTAAAACGTCAATGCATGAAGTCAGTGGATGGTAAAATCTCTTTGGGGGAGATTTTATGTCTAGAAGTGACCTTTTATTATCTATAATATGATAAAACGACTTATCCCTTACAAGAAACTGATAATTATGTCATTCTTAGGTCAATTAAAAAAAACGATGACAGATTTTAAATACACATCATCTAACAGAGGTTTATAGTAAGATTATGAATAATGCCCTAAGTATTTAACACTTTTTTTTTAGATTACATCCCATCAGGCGAGGGGTGTCGAACGCCTTTACACATTCATACAAACACACCCTAATCACACTTAACCCTAACGCTGCCGTAGTTTTATTTGTCGTAAAGATTTTTACTGCCTCTGTACCAACGGCCAGTTCGACCTATCGACCATTCGATAAAGCGTCCATCGGGAAGCTTTCATTGAACACCCGAACAATCGAATGTTCACGAACACTTTAGAGAAGTCATTATGACGTTCTTCTCAATGCCATAAACTGGCACTAAAGAAAATAAATCTGATTTGTTTTTTTTTTATAAATGTAATTTCAGAATACAGAACAAACATCATGTTTTATTACTCAAATATTTGTCCAGGGGGTAACCACGAGCTCTTATAGCAATATTGAAAAAGTATTAAGTACACTGTTGTTTTTGTATGCCGAAATGTCAGTCTAACATTGTTTCAGTATTGCTTTTGAGCTTGTGGTTACCCACCGTGGATATCGAATCCATAATCTACAAAGCAGAAGGCAGAGCTATCAACCGAGCAGTTATGTCGAGTTTCAGTGAAGTCATGAATCGTCCCAGCAGTCAATGTCAAACAAATCTCAAGGATCACTCTGAAACGTCTTATAATCTTGGTAAAACGCCAGTTGCAATAACCCATGCCGTAAAAGAATTTGGTAACAACACCGGCTGGGTTCCGATCCCGATCGCTTTTTACGCATGATTCTTGCTATTGTTATGGACGCTGAATAGAGGAGCACAACGTCATTTAGTCCAAAGCTTATTTGTCATTATACATAATCAGTTATTTCATAATAAGCTTTTTGAGAAGTTTTTTTGTCAAATGATAAATTTTGTATGTCACTTGGGACATTGCTAAAGAAGCTTACTTTACATTACTTTTTGGAATTTACTGACAATAGCAAGACTGATCAAAATGATAGTGAGTACGGATTTCATTTCTGTGATGTGGCAACACACCAAAGTTCCCAGGAATAACCTCCAATTGCGCATCGATCTGTGATATCTATAATAACCAGAAATCCTCAGGGATCCCAACTCAATATTTAGGTACCTGATATTCAGTAGATTCTCAATATACATTGGTACCACCGAGGCGACCTGACGTGACAAATGGTAGTTGTAAAATTACATAATAACATGATTGGGGGTGTTATTTGAATTATTGAGATAATCATATGTTGGCACCCTCTATGTTTATTACATTTCGTTTTTGATTTATGATGCTGAGGGTGCTTTTCTGTCGAATATTGCGTTTTTCTAAATTGCGTTCGATTCGGGCGGGCGGATGAAATTAAAATAAATAAATCTTGCGTTATGTGGCACGGGAATTTAATAAGTTATTCAACCATAAGATCGGTAGGTACTTACTAAATGGATGATTCGAACATTCAGCTCTGATTTGTTTTGATTGTTACTCCTTGTTTTGTTCAATCGTTTTACGGCTTGTTTTTTTAAAGTTGTGAACCATCATCTATCTGGTAGTAAATGGTTAGTTACCGAAGCATTTGTTATCTTAATTTAATACTAAAATCGCGCGTTGCCACCGCGCGTTGTTGTTGTTATGCTTGAAAAGCTCTCGTGAGGTGGTCCTAACTTAGTAGGTATGTATATAGGTATAGTTCTCTCGGCGGATCTAGGCTTCCGTGAAGTTAGCCGTTTGTGATGCGCAAAGAAAATTTTGTTAGAAAAAGCTCCATTGCGCATCGAAACGGCTAACTTCACGGAAGCCTTGATCCGCCGAGAGAACTATAACGATGTTGTCGACACATAAAAATGTTTTCTTTTTTTATTTCTACTGACTCAAACTTACATACTTTTAACGTACCAAGACGTAGTTATATCAGAGTTAAATACTCAATGATCCGCGCGTAGACTGGTTGTTATTACTTCGAAAGCTTAATTAAGTCCCATAGGTAAGTAAAAAGCAATGAACCATGGTCGATTACCGACGAATGTGGACGGACTCAGAGACAGTGACCAGATAGGGAATTCGTTTTATATAGTGTTCACGACCACACCATCAAAACAGCGTTCTGATGTTCCAACACTGGCCTACTCTCGAGCGAGAGGGTTGGATCTTGATCCAGAACGTGGATCCACTGCGGATTGGTGAATAGCACATGTCTTTGGTGTTTTTAGTTAAGTAATGGACATGCCGGTTTCCTCACGACGCTTTCCTTCACCGTATGAGAACATTGCCCACATATTTTTTTCGTATAGAAAAATCAATTGGTGCATGACTCGTTTTGAACCCATGGCAATAGGATCGGAAGGCAGGGTCTACCACTAGATCACCAGTGCTCCACATTTTGTAGTAAGTATAAAAAGGTACCACCAAGACAGACTCATGTGTAAGAGTGCTATCATCAGTTTGAGGGTACCTAATCTAAAATCGCCGCTAAAACCAAGTCAAATCAAAAGTACTTTATTCAGTATAATCTGAAGGATCACTTTGAAACGTCTTACAAGCTAGGAAAATTTACGCCAGTTCCATCTAACGCGCCCATGTCGTAAAAGAACTGGCAACAACACGGGCTGGGTTCCTATAGTTTTTTTTTGGCATTGCTATTGTTATGGATGCCGTGTAGAGTTGGAGCACATTCGTCCCAAGCTTTTTTTTTAATAATCGGTTATGTGACATGGAAACTGTAACCTGAATACGTCAACTGAGACCAGTCCAATCAAAAGTTCTTACAAGTAGTAATGATTTGAGCAAGCGATCCAACGAAAAGTTAGAATTAGCTGTTACCGTTAGTCCGGCCTATTGGACAACAATCGATCGGATGCTTTTTGTTTGTTGAACGCTTTGCTGACAAACTTTGAATTGTATTCCAGTGATACTCATTCTAGTCACAAGTTTTGGGAAATTGCTGAGAACACAGAACTCATTGATCGTGAGTTTAATTCAAAGTTTCGCTTAAAATTAAAGTCCTCATACATTGTGCGTAAGTGGTCTGTAATTACGATTGCTTTAACGCACATAATCTCACAAAAAAAATTGTTGCAAAGATATAATTATATGATATTTCCCCAAAAAATAGAGCTCTACTTTTACAGCTAAGGATTTCCCATTACGACTTATTAATAAATAAAACAGGAATTAATAACTTCGCAAACGTGTGGTGCAATAAAAATTGCGATACCTACTGAAAAATGCACAAAAACTTCTTTGGAAAAATTCAAATCACGAAATCTGTTTGTGCAATGTGCACTTTTAAATTTCAAACGTAGCCTGCAATCACCAGGAAGTGACACATCAAAGTGACAACCAATAGAGCGTGCGTTCGAAATTCGAAATTCACGATAAAAAGAATTCACGCACGTTTTCGATGCGTTTTAAATGAACCATAACTTTTTTATTTTAGATAATAAATTCATGTGTGTTCAACCTACAAAATCGTTGAACTTGGTACAATAACTAAGTAAAAATAAAAAGAGAAATTATTTTTACGGCACGTTACTTTGACTTTAGATCGATCTCTGGAAGCTCTGAATCCTCGAGCTAAAAGAAAGTTTATGTAGCACCTTGAAAGAAGGTAGACACGTCCAAACATTATATAATATTTGACACATGCCCACATTTTCCATTGTACCCTAGTTGTGTACCGTATTCAAATCCGGTCTTTGGTATCGGAAGGTGGACTACCACTTGACACTTGCAGTGCTTTACTTAAAAAAAAAAGTAGAATTTTTTTTTTGAAAAAGAGATGGAGTGTCTGAAAAGTGCTTAACTTACTTGGGCACTAATTATACTGCTATAAATATAGCAATAATTACTTTAGTAAATTATATCTTACAAACAACACAATTTATAAACGGTCTGAAATCTGAAATAACGTTATTTTTACAACAAAACTAACCACATTTTTAATAAAGTGACCGCAGCGAAGAGTGACTTCGTTACTTAAATACTATCCATCTCGTTTTTCATTATTTTTGCCCGCTTGCAACACTGACTGTATTTTTTTATGAACTGAGCGACAAGCGAAGCGGGCGGATTCTGACAGCAGTTTAATAAAAAACTAGCTCCGGCTTCGCATTACGATTATGCAACCAAATGTCGCTGCACCGCGGTTTACGACGGCTCGTCAATAACCAGTAAGCAGAGTAGGATTTTGATACGGTGAAGGAGAACATCGTGAGGAAACCGACATGTCCAAAAACTAAAATTTCGTCATGTGCCATCCACCAATCCACATTGGGTCTGCGTGGTGGGTTAAGACCCAATCACTCTCGCTCGAGAGTAGACCAGTGTCCCAGCAGTGTGAACATTAGAAGGCTGTCATGATGATGATGACGCAACAGTTACCGCTCCACGCACCGCTCAACGCTCCTCAAGCTCAAGGGCTCGGCCATATGCTCCGCTCTCATATTCCCCTCTCATATTTCGCGTGAAATTCCCACTAAGACTGGACGCTTCATTAGAACTCGTCACGATTCCACCCGCGCTCGTGCAGTTTAATTCAGTTAACTATTTTTGTGTCCACGTCTGGGAAGGAATTTTTGCGAATTAGTGCGGGTACCGGGTACTGTCGGGGGATGTGCTACATAATTACGTAACATAAGGTTACAGTGCTACGATTTAAATATGCATCTGCAAATCGCTTCGGCACATAGGCTACGGTAACCGCTTACATCTAGTGGGTACGCTTGGCTGCTACTTTAGTGGGTTTCCTTTTTAATGAGGTACAGTCGAATGATTCAATATCTGCACAGGCATATACGTCGCGCGTCAAGTCAACATTTGGCTGTGCAGATTATCTGCATCTTTCTGAACATTCATTTATTTTTTCCTCGACTGTACTCACATTCATGTATGTATCCCGGACACAGCGGGTTCCTAATTCATTTCTTCACCCTTTTCTTTTTACCTGGCTGCCCAGAGCACCGGGTATATAAAATCTTTTTTATTCTGTTTTTAAACAAAAAACTTTTCTATTACTCCATAGACATAAGAAAGAATAGTTTCAGTCATAGTTTTTCTCAAAATTAAAGCCAAAGAAGTATATGCAAAAGCGGCATACAATGGCACCCACACATAAGAGCGCGAAATATAATAATTAAGTAGGGTATAAATAATATTATTAACTAATGTAACGCAATACCAACTCTTTAAACTCAGAAACAATAGCACGAAAAAAAAAAAAAGTTCTCAAAGAGACGCATTCAACCTACAAAAGCCAGAATCTCTTTAGTTTTAAAAAGTTTTAGCGGAAGGATTTTGGTTACGACTACTATCACCCGCTAAATATCCAAGCAGTCTTTGTCTTAGCCGTTTTCTGGAAACTTTTTAGCTCATTCTGCTTTGTTTGGATATACTGTTCTTGCGTCATATGTACTAAACTTTTAACATCATCCATTCGAATCCTTTATAGATTAGAAATTTCTGATGACTCTTCAGAAAGAGGTGGGAACCACCGCAGTGCCATATTCGGCCTACAAGCAGAATTGTTCAAGCATTACAGTGACACTGTAGCAATTGAAAGTACTGGACGATGTCTCGAGGTGATGAGCGCAATGCAGTGCCACGCAGAACTTACAAGTTTTATTATTTTTAAGAACAGTAGAGTTGTTTGTGATAGATCTCGTTCAGGAACATCTTCACCATAATATAATATATGCAGCCAAGCAGATGGTATGGGAGACGTAGGTTAGGTACTGCAAATACTACTATGGATACCGTAATGTAATATCAAATATTTATTTATTACTTAACATAAAACAAATTAAAAGGAAAATCTCACTTCAAAATCTAAAACTAAAATTTCGGTTGTAGATATTTATTTCTCAAAACAGAATGCATGATATTCACTTATAAATTGAGAAACACTAGTTTAATAAAGTAAAATTGTTCAACTGAATCCTGCTAATCCAACTAATATTATCACGTTATTAAATTATAAAAGCGATAGTCTGTGTATGTTTGTTACTACGTATCTCCGTGATAACTTTACCAATAGCGATGAAGCTTGGAATGTAGATGGCTTAAGTACATACTGGAATAACATAGGCTATTTTTTATTCTGGAAAAATGTACCTAATACTGTTCTGTGGGATAACATAAAAACTGCAAAAAACGGTGACGCCGCGTGGGTCAGCTCGTTATTTAAGGTTAAGAAATTTATAGGATACAAAAATACCTTATTACATCGACAAATACTTGCCAATATTTTCATAAATAAAACCCTTCGTATCAAGCCCGCCCCAGCCATAGAAAAGGACAGACCCTGATCATTTGATTCCCATAAATACCAGTCTCCCTCGGGAAGGGCCTATTGTATGACATTGTGAGTTTCCTGTAATTCAAACGATCGGTTGGTAATCAAAAAAATATATATTGGAAAGGAATTGTTTCATTTTCAAAGGTACACAACACTTCAAAGTAACTTTAATTCATTATCATTGATGACTTTGGTGGGCGAGTGCATTTAGTCGAGAGGTGGTTGGTTTGATTTCCGCTGAGGAACAAATGTTTGCAATCAGAATTTTTTTAACCAAAAAAAAAATTTTACTACTAGGATCCTAATGTAGGGTTAGTATGTGACCGTTAGGTTGTAGGTGTTCGGAAAATACGTTTGTCGACGGCGATAAAGCCGCAATGCGGTGTGCATTGAGTGTTTTTTGTGCATGTTAAAATCATGTAGCCTTAGGCATACGACGCCGGTTTTCTTGACAGACTTCCGCCGCTGGGAAATCTTGCCTGAATTCAATTACTTGAACAGGCTCGGAAGTAATGACTAACGATTTGTATTGTATGGGCTGCGGCTTTTAAAATGGCAGGTTAGAAAGGTGTTTCAAACTCATAAGGTGTTCATATAGATCTGTATCTATAGCAAGAGTTTCGACGTCGTAAATTCGTTAGAGGTGATTGGCGTGGAAGGTATTGCATTGCTAAGGATTTTTTTAAATGCAGTTTTTATTTTTGACAAATTCGAGACCGTGACTCCTGACAACATTTTACCATAACTTAAGCCGTTTAAGAGAGCACTGGTGGTCTAGTAATAGCCTTCCGATCCTAAGGTCGTGGGTTCAAATCCGGTCGTGCACCTATGGATTTTTCGCTACGAAAAATTTATGTGCGCAATATCAGTGCTATCATACGGTGAAGGAAAACATCGTGAGGAAACCGGCATGTCCAAGAACTAATAATTCGAAAGACATGTGCCATCCACCAATCCGCATTGGGTCCGCGTGGTGGATTAAGACCCAATCACTCTCGCTGGAGAGTAGGCCAGTGTCCCAGCAGTGGCAACATTAGAAGGCTGTCATGATTAACCGTTTCGATTTTACCCTCAGAGGGCGGTCGAGAGTACTCACTCTGCATATTACTACAAGAGGTGCCTAAATCCGTCCAACAAGTGACTAGTAAAACAATGAACTCACTTAAGATAAGATTCACGTAAAAATCACACAGCGCCAATCTATAAATCCCACACGATCAGGTAGGCTCACGCCTCGCGTGTGAATTAGAACAATTTCGGGGTATTTCTTTTCTCGTCAAAGATAATAGCCCTCCCTTGGAGGATGGTAACGAATACCACGGGGGGTGCCCTAGGCAAATTGTCTGCCTTGCTACAGTAACACACAGCTAAAGTTATATGGTATAAGTAATATGGGCCGTTGAATAAGTTTTTTAAATCTGTAACTTTTCCAATGTTGCCTGAAATAAAGTTTATTGTATTGTAAAAAATCTGTCAGTTTCTTCAAAGTGTCAAGTTTTTTATTTAATGCTCATACAACTACGCATTATTATTTTACATCATCTTTTGGCGTTGCGTTCCGGTATCTTATGACGTAAGATTTTACCATGAATTTTGCGACCGGAAATACTAGACAATTTGTACGCACTTGCGGCCAGTTTAGACTTGACAGACAAACTCAGTGCTTGTTAAAGTCGTGGTCAACTCCTAGTACCAGTTCGGTGTTAGTATCTTATCACGTAGGTGAACCTACAGCCAACGCTCGTACCATAAAAAAACAGTTGCTAAAAAATACGTTATTTAAAAAAAATGTTAAACACATACAGCCTCGCAAATAAACGTGGTATAAAGTTATTCCTAGGAATAAACTAAGAATAAGCATAGGAGTTTTTAGTTTATTCCAGGTAGGTATAAATAAATAATAAACAATGCTGAACAATCTAATTATACTTAATTACTACTGTTATTTATTTTAATTTTATTATGATTGAAACCCTAATGTCTGACATTGTTAATTTAATTTAAATTACCTTAGTCATGTATTTGCATTTTTTTTCGCAACATTGTTATTATTATGATTTTGTTAAACTTACACTTTTGACCTATAACTTGTCTGTTATCAATAAAATACTATGACAACTATGACTATGACTACAATCCACACCACATTATCTAGACCCAAGCTAAGCAGAGCTTGTGTTATGGGTACTAGATGACTGATATACTTAATACAATACAATAACATATTTTTTATTATACATAAAAAATACCCAGAACATCGGAACAAATATTTGCAGATCGTACAAACATTTGTTCCAAAGCTGGAATCGAACCCGCAACCTCCTGCGTCGCAGGCGGACCTTCGCCCGCCGCGACATCAGTCGTCAATCATCCCCTTTCAACCAAAAGCATTGGTAAGTATCCTCTAAATTGTGTATCACTGTTCAAACAGGTTTTTTCATCGCAAACATTAGATATGTAATCGGCTAACGAGAATTTCGCTCAGAAACTCCCTCGGGTCGCCTCGCCTGTAAAGCGCTGTTTGATCGAGTTACAGCCACAACACCCGGCTTTATTTTCGCTTTATTTACACGTGACCTGTGATCTTTTAGACGACTTTAAGAAAATAAAAAGAGTCGTCTTTACGTAATGGTAAAAAAAATTGTTAGAATCAATATTATTGATATATTTTTTATTCGTTAGTGGAAAAGTAAAAAAATAAAAACTATTTTAAAAACTAATAAACTTCATAAACAGGCATGCCACTAATGACTTGCCCGTTTTGCACGAGCACCAATTATCATAGACTACTGGTTTCTCTACTGAAAAGTAGACAAATATGCTTTTGTACAAAGAAAATTGTAATTTTTGTCTACATATCCGTAAAAAAAAATCGTTTTTTACTGTGTTCTACAAATTGAGCTGTTCGTAGTCATTTTCTTTCTAACTCTATCTTTCCACTCCCCACTCTAAAATCCATCCGCATAAAGAAACAATTTTTAATATGTCAGTCCGCGAGGCAACTAAGTGAAACCCCAAAAGAGCATGTCCCACAAAGGGTTGGAATATCAAAACTGTCACAGCGCTCATGTCGGTGTGCCGAGGTCTTTGCCAAATGTGTGCGGATATTGTGAAACGCGTATGTACCATAATACATAAATCCATACCTTAAGCACCTAAATAAATAGGAAACTGTTATTGAAAGGTAGAATAGCCAATCAATTATTGAAAAGAACTTACTAGTAATAATAGAAATAAAACACAAAAATACAACACAACATACCCAACCGACAAAAGTAGTGTTTCTCAGTTTAAATTAATCATCATCATCATCATCATATCAGCCGACAGACGTCCACATAGGCCTCCCCCAAAGAGCGCCATGACGACCGATTTTGAGCCTTCAAATCAAATTTAAATTAATAATAATAAATAAATAATGCTGGGACAATCCACACAGCAAGCATCATCTAGCCCCAAACTAAGCTTTTTTTTTATACAACTGAAGTGGCAACCAAGCGTACGGCCCACAAGATGGTAAGTGGTTACCGCAGCCTATGGACGCTTGCAATACCAGAAGTATCACTCGCGGGTTGCCATCTTGAGGCTAAGATCAAAAGCCTCATGTGCCAGTAATTTTGCTTGTGTTATGGGTACCGATAAACTTAATACAATACAATACATAGATTCATTCTTAAAATATGGATTTTCAAAATTATTAAGTGATCAGTTTTAGGTGTTTTGATGCATCTACTGCATGGCACGGCTGTTGGAATGTGGCATCAAATAACACGTGTTTCGGTGTAAAGTGCACACGATTGGGGTAATGTGATGCTCTTTGGCCTAGACTGCGTGGTAGGTATAACATGGGCAATATAGGAAACATCTTTGGAGACATAAATTCTATTTTTTATTTTATACAACTGAAATGGCAACCAAGCGTACGGCCCACAAGATGGTAAGCGGTTACCGCAGCCTATAGACGCTTGCAATACCAGAGGTATCACTCGCGGGTTGCCACCGTGAGGCATAGATCGAAAGTGGCTAGTTTTATTTTATTTATTTTATGTACAAAATTAGCTAGCAAAACATGAACATGTTGCTATGATCTTAACACTATAGGTACTAATATCTGTTCTGTGACTATAGTGTAAATTCGTTAACCTTACTATTGTACACGGGATTCATAATAAAAACATTACGTTTTATCGCCCAAGTATATCGAGTTTTGCCGAATCGAGTTTTATAGGTCTCTTAAATGTCCTATCCTAAGTTAGTGACTACATTCAAACAGCTTGAAATTATTGGCTGTAGTTAAAACAATGCGTATCTAAATCTTTCTAAATAAAGGTTCGTATTCACAAGAGATCGCAATGCGATCGTAAATCAGCTGGCAACATTGTCGCTGCGCCGTGAATTGCACTAAAAGTACGTAAACAGTTGGACGTTCCGAACAAATAAGTATTGAAATGAAGTCGCGATCAGAAGTAGCTTTGCAACAGTCTTGTGATATTTGACTACACTAAGGTCAGTAAATCTTTTAAAGGGCAACAAAATTTATCAATTGGCAAATTTAATAACTTAATTAAACAAAAACTGTCTCAAAAAGCTTACTATAAAACAACCAATTACCTAGATGATAAAAAAGCTTGGGACGAATGTCCTCCAACTCTACTCGGCATCCATAACAATAGCAAGGGTCATGCTAAAAAAGCGATAGGAACCCAGCCGGTGTTGTTGCCAGTTCTTTTACGGCATGGGCGCGTTGGAACTGGTGTAAATTTTCTTAGCTTGTAAGACGTTTCAAAGTGATCCTTGTGATTCTACTGAAATAAATAATTTTTGATTTTGATTTATGAAATTAATTAAAATAAATTGAGTGTCGATAAAATAAAAAATTCGTTAAAATATATAATTATTTTTTGAAGTTGACTGTATCATTATCGGCTTCAGCACATAGCAATTAAGAAAATACATACGACATAAAAAACTCTTTTGTTGTTTTTTTTTTGACATTATTCGACGACCGATGTGGCGCAGCGGGCGCAGGTCCGCCTGCGAGGCGGAGGTTGCGGTTTCAATTCCCGCCTCGGATCAAATGTTTGTACGATCTACAAATATTTGTTCCGGGTGTTCTGGGTATTTTCTATATTAATAAAAAATATATATCTATGTATTGTATTGTATTAAATATACATCAGTCGGTACCCATAACACAGCTCTGTTTAACAGCAGCTTACCTTGGGGATAGATGATGCTGTGTGGATGGTCCAGCATTATTTTATTAATCATTATTATTATCGTCTATGATCTGAGTGACTCCCATCGTTAATATTTTATTACCGAATCGTGTAAAACTGTCTTTATTGGTTTTATTACTACTTAGCGCCGTTAAGTGCTGTTGCCAGAAAGAGATGCATTGTACATCTGCATCTCCATATGAATATAAACCAGTGCATTTCCCCATAAAGTACTCCATCCACTGTAACAGACCGGGCCATAACATAAATATAAAATAACAATGGTGCCGCAAAGTAATCACCCCTCTCTTGCGTCACATTATTATTGTATTTTTTTAATGGCAAGAATAGAATCGAATATAAATTATTTATTTTGCGCCACACTTAAAATACAAATAAAGCTATATTATAGTGACGAAAAAAGACAAACACAGTAAAGCTTGCACACTGCTGCTTGGAGACAAAATATCAGGCACTGAGGTGGTATCCACGAAGATAGATTCCTGGTAAAGAGCCCTACCACCAAGAAAATATTCTTAAAAACAAATCAGTGTAGCTTCATGGATTCGTAAAGATCTTATAAACGCTAGAGACATTTGATAGTTGAGAAGTTTCGGCCTCAGAGGAGAGGGCACCTAAGTGGTTCACCCATCTATGATGTGATGTGGCTTAAAAACCTGCACCTATTTTCAATCAAATAGCTAGCAATTTTTAAATCTGGTTTAGTTTGGTAGATATAGTCCTTTAGAACTGTGAAAACTAGGACGTGGTGTTAGATTAAAGTATTTCTATGTACAGGAAGAGAGCTTTTTCTTGTACAATGGTTGTAAAGAGAAAAAATTTACGGGTTGCTGAGTAGTGTTGTGAGGGGAGGGGGGTAGAGTGGACGTATATCTTTATTTACTTGCGTACGTGACTGTGTATTTTGACTGAGATTTAAAATTATCCCTGCGTATATAACTGCTGTATTAGTACTTAGAATTAGCTAGGTAATGTAGGTTTGTTTGTATAATGTTGTAATATAATAACAGCTTAAAAATCGGCTCTCAAGCAATAGATGGTCACTGACTCATACTAACTTTAACTGAAAAAAGTACTTCAAGTCAAGAAGTACTTTTACTGAAAAAAGCGAGTCCATCGATCAAAAATATGAAATAAATTAACACATTTTTATTTAATAGCTTTTTTTATTTTTAAATTATAAACCCAACAACGACCCCACAAAATATAAATAGAAATAACATAATACTTCTAAACGGACCATGCAATATTCAAATTTATAAATTAAGTACTTAGACAAAAAAATTAAAGGAACTTTAATACACAAACCGGCGATTTAAAATTAATGTGTAAGAACTAATGAACATTAAATCATTCCTTTTCGAAAAAAGGATGCAAAGTATCATACGTACACGCTAAATGTAGTTATATTAAATTATTTTAACACAATATTTTATTAAAGAATATAATTTAAAAACGCTGCAGATATTTCTTACATTAGTAGTTATAAAAGGCTGAAATGCATAAGAATTTATATTATTTTACACAAAAAGTTCGCCTTGACTAGGTTAGGGTTTTTTAATTTAATTACAAATTATCACATCCCACATGAGTATTATTAAAACATTAAAACTTAATAGCAAATGAATTATGAAAATCATGTTTTAAAATAATTTGCACACAAACGGGCTACAGTTTGTAGTCAGTCTCATAAAAATGCATCTTTGATCAAAATATACGACTTACGTTCTAATTATGACAACAGTTTATACAGATCATAAATGAGGGTTTTTTATCGCGTGGTACCCAGCAGAGCCACCACGTTAGAATCCGATCACTTATATCTTAAAAGAATGTACGTTAGACGTACATAGTGTACGTATGCCGTTTATTGCTGTACGTTCGTCAGGTCGCTTTTGCACAAAACTGTTTCTACAAATAGTTGCACGCTTGCCAGTGCTCGCTAGTTTTAAAATATATTATTGTGATGTTTAATTGATTCCTACGGTTATTGTAACTAAATGAGTCGATATAGTTAATCAAGTTATAACATAAATCTTCAAACACTTAATACGTATTATAAGGACCGTTACAACTGTACATAAAATAAGTTAACTTATATAATCTAAGCATAATATTTAATTGACCAATCGATTAGATCGTTGCATTCGAATTACATTCATATTTTTCAAAAATCTCCACTAATTCGTTGCAATCGAATTTCGGGATTTCTAACGAACAGACATATTTATCACTAGAAACATTACGTACATAACTACATGTTTAAAAACATTGTATAAAATCTTGATTTTTTTATATCGAAACATTGATAAATATTTTTCTGATACAACTTACAAAACTGTTCGAGAAAGTTGTGAAGCTGAATGCCCTTATTCATAATAAACTGTAATTTCAGCGGCTTGCTAAGTGTTGTTTTTCTTGTTATTCAAAAGTCAATGAATGAACAAAGACTAAATTTGAAATTAACGATGATAGATTTGAAAGACACATTAGCTAGCATAAGTTTACGCAGTACGTTTACGAATAAGTCTCTTTATTTTTGTGTCTGTTCTGTGCAACGATAAATAGATCTCTCAAAAGTTTTATACAATGTCACAAACAATGAATCTAGGCTATTTAGCCTTCTCAATCTTCTGTGCCAGTGATCCATTGTAGATACTTGAAAGACCTGGACTGGAACGGACTGGCTCTGGATTCAACTCTTGCCCGTGGTTGCTGGTATACCGGTTGCTCTCTGGAACATTTAAATAGTTGTAAATATCTAGAAAACATTTTTCAATCTTTATGGATTCAGATTACAGGATTGAAAAAAATAGCGTACAGAGAATAGTGGAATATGTTGATGAAGATGATTCGATTTAATATAATATACAAAATGCATTCGGAAATTCAAGTGAACTAGAAACTCTTAAGCTGTTGCTCAAAAACTCTCTTTTTTAGTAAAAGACAAATCTTTATGATCACGAAGCTCAATGAGAACAGAACAATAAAATTGAAACAGAAGCAACAGAAATAAAACGTTTGAAAATGATCACTTCAAATAGAACTCTATTTAAAGTTTATTGAACGTTTTATTTCCAATAATTACGATACAAGATACTTTTATAGCCAAAGTGCATCCATCAAAGATACCGGATGTTTTTTACTCATCCTTTTTAATTTCTTCATCACAAAAAAGAACTTGGTGAACCGTGGCAACTTGTCGCTAAGTGATTAAAAGTTGAAACGTAAAATATGTGACTAGGAAATAAGTTGTAATTGTCTTACCTAGGTTCAGCTGAAGCACGGGTGGCGTGGTATGCAGGCACGTTCGGGTTGTGGTAACCAGTAGCATGTGGCGCCGGCGGGTTGTGTGTAAACGTCTGCACCGGCGGGTGTGGCTCCGCCACCGGAGCCTGGTAGTTGTTCGGGTTGTATCTATCCACAGACACTCCACGTGTCCTTTCAGGAATCACTGACGATTCCCTTCCAAACGACGAACTTAACGGACGACCTCTTCCTAGTTTGTTCGTCTTAGGCCATTCTTGGGACACGAATTCAGACTCAAAACTGCGTTCGCGCCATGATTGCGGCCGCAATGTTTGACTCCATGTTGGCGTTGCAGTATAAGTTGTTTCTTGTGTCTTCGCGTATTGAGTCTGGGTCTTGTTCTCGATAGAAGTCTCCCAAGGAGGTTTAACATTATCAGGTTGTGTCTGAGCTTTTTCTGTAAATTCTCTCAGTTCCTTCCGCCATTGAGGCTCAACAGTCTCTGCTGGCTCATTGTTATCGTAATAGTAAGCAGGAGAGGGATCGGGCTGTGGTTGGCTTTGTTGTGGTGGCAGCTTTGTTTCGCCAGGGATGTAAGTGGATTCGGGAACGGAAATGTATCGCCGTTCATACTCACTGTAGTATGTCTTACGGCCTGGCTGTTTGGGTGGTTCGGCAATTGTAACATGCTTTACAAATGACTGGTTAGGTTTTGGAGGTATGTAAGCTGTAGGAGTCGTTTTTGAAAATTTAGGGACGGCAGTTGGCTTCCAGTCGTTAGTATCTGGAATAAGCGTGCTCTGTTGCGGTTGGTAGTAGTTTTGGGAGTTGTCCACAACGTAGGTAGAGTCTTGCTCCCATGGAGGAGGCACGTATGATGCAGTGCGTTGTTGCGTGTTTTGGTAAGAATCTGAGCTGTATTGTGTTGGTTCATTAATGTGTGGTGTTTCCAAGTTAGTAGCCCAATTGGTAGGCTTGGGTGTGTATGTAGAGTAGTTTTGAACCGAGTAGGTATTTTGCTGACTTGACGTATTTTGCTGTATGTTGTCGCTGTAAGAAGATTGTTCTTTAGGTTGAGTCTGAGAATGGTACTGCGGCTGAGGTTGGTACGTGGGTTGAGGCTGAGGTGGTTGGTATACAGGCTTTGGTTGGTGTTGAGTTTGGTAAGTAGGCTGTGGCTGTGGTTGATACGTAGGTTGTTGTGGAGGTTGATACGCTGGCTGCTGTTGAGGCTTTGGCTGCGTCCAAGATGGCGGTGCTACAGGAGCTTCATTGTTATAAATCAAATCCTTCTTGTCCGTTTGCTGATACCACTGCTGGTTGGTTATTGAACTAGGCTTAACATTCTCTATATTAAGGATTTCTACTCGAGGCTCTTGAGACCATTGGTTTTGTTGTTCATGAGATTGGTTGTACTGTTGAGTGTTTTGGTAGATTTCGTTGGTTGGTATTTGGCGTTCTACGCTTAGCCTTTCTAGAAGAAGACTATGTCTCCTCTCTGACGTTGGTTCTGATGGATATACTGGCTGATAAGGTCTACTAACAGGCTGCGGAGACGGTGGAAACTTTTCGATGTGTGGTGTAAAGTACGTTAGAGTAGGAATTGTTTGCGGTGTAGAATTTTCGTAGTCCAAAGTTTTTGTTGTGCGGTTTACAGTCACTATATTTTCTGTTCTATTATACTCTGTCAGTAACCCTGACGGTTTGTCACCTGTACCAGTAATTATTTCAGTAGTTTCTGTGCGAGTTTTTGTGACAAAATTGCCGGCACCAATCGGCTTTATTTCCACATCTTCAACCTTTTCTAATGGTACAGAAGGTTCCCTTAAGGGTACTTTTGGTTCTGATGTTGTAAATTTTTCCGTTTTAGTTTCTTCTGTAACTTCTTGCTTTACTTCGTCTTGCTTTTCAAGTACTACTTCTTGTTTTTCATTAAATTCTGTGTGAATAGGTATTTGTACTTCAACTGGAGCTGCTGGTTTTTTCGTTTCGGGGTCTTCATCAGAAGTTTTGGTTTCTTTATCAGTGACTTTAGTTTCTTCGGCAGGTTTTTCAGAAACTTGTTCTTTCTGTGGTTCAATTTCTTCGTCAGTGTATTCCAATTCTTCATCTTCTTTTTGTGCAACTTTAAGAGAAATTTCAGGGTCTTTTTTAGTGGGAGCTTTTACATCCTTTTCTTCGGCTTCTTCGTATTCTTCTTCTTCTTCTTCTTCTTCTTCTACCACCTCTTCTTCTACTTCTGCTTCTGTTTTTGCTATTTCTTTTGTATGTTTTTCATTTTGTTTTTCTTCAATTTCCTTTATTTCTTCTATTTTTTCAGCTTGTTTTACTCTTTCTACTACTTCCTCCTTTTCATCTTGAATTTCTTCTGCTACAATCTTTTCTTCGGGAGGTGAGGTTTTTTTTACAACAGTTGTTACTGGCTCGGTTTCTTCAAGTTCTTCTTCTTCTACTTCTTCTTCTTCTTCTTCTTCTTCATTTTTATCGTTTTTCTCATCCTGTACGATGACCACTTTTTTGGTTGACGTAGTAGTTGTTTCGGATCTCTCTTCACTCTTAATAATATTATCTTGCCCGTTTTCTTGTAGTTGTTTTGAAGATTCCTCTGCTGGTTTGACCACAGTAACAATTGTTTCTTCGTTACCTTCTTGGTCATCTACTTCTGTAACGACACCTTCGTCATTTTCTTCTTCTTCTACTTCCTCCTCATCTTCATCTTCTTTAGGTATAATTGTTGTTTCTGTTTTCGTTTTAATTTCAGTTTTACCGTCAATGGTTGTTTTTGTGATTGTCTTTTTGACTTCTTCTATAGAACCGTCTGGTAAAGTTTTTTTCGATATTTCAACCTTTGTTTCTGTTTTGGCTGCCGACTTTTTTCCTGGCAGTTTAACAGTCATTACAGCTTCAGTGTCACCATTTTGGTCCCCATTTTGTTGTTCCGTTTTGATCTCTTTTTTGCCTTCTTTTGTAACAATTTTGACTTCTTTCTGAAATAAATACAAAAAGATAGTTATCATTTTGCTCATCAAATGATGGGGCTTGAAATTTTATTAATTTTTTGTACTATTAATTTTTTATATAACTATTTTTGTTATTACGCAATGTGTAATAAATTTATGATTATTATGTTAGTAGATTTAATACTGAGGTAGACTTACAATCTCAAAATATAAGTGATATAATTTCCTTATAAGTCTTTGATATTGTATAACAGATATGTATAACACATAATGGAAACAGATAAATAGACATAAATATAGTAAGTGTACAGTAATTTTAATTCAACCTGTGCATCATTGTAGCCCACGTCTTCTGGAATTTTCACTTCTGAGACTACTATAGCTTCTGGTACCGGAGAGACTATTTCAGGTTTTATTTCTATGACCGATTCTTTGTTTTCCTGCGCAGGTACTACATAAAAGTCATCAATATTTAATTGGATATTATCATTTGCAAAATAATTGTTTGGAGCTATAGGGGCTTCTTCTTTATCTATTTTGACTACTACATTATCATTATTTCCAACATCACTTTTCACTGTTTCAGATGGTGCTGTGTTTTTTACGTAGTTGGTTATTTTTGGTGCTTGGAAATATTTTGCATCATAGCTTATTTCTGGGTACGCTGTATTACTATAGGAATCGTTTCCGGTGTAAGTTGCATTGTAGGCATCGTTTCCATAATTCATGAGTTGAGCAGCTGTCGGCGCTCCGTACTCGAACATAGAAGTAGGTCTGCTATTGTTTATTTGTGAGTATGGAGGCGTATTTTTATTGAACGTGTCATATTGAACCGGCGCTTTACTGTTTACAATTAGCGAGGGGGGTGCCACCCGCCGCAAGGGAGGCTCGCGGGAAACGGGATTACTTCTTGTTCTCAGAAGCGATTTGGGGTTCGCCGGTAGGTTGAACGCCGGAAAAACTTGAACCGGTAGACAGTTGAAGTTAGGAACTGCTACGGTCGACGCTGGTGGAGACTGGATATTCTGTGTGGGTTGTTGTGGGACTCCCTCATTCATCGCGTTTCGCATCAACCGCTTAGCCATCCGCTCGGATTTGATCTCGGACAGATCGAGCCCGCCCGGCGTGTACGTGAATGGTTTCTTGTCCCGGCTCATGGCGCCGTGCAGCGCTGACGGCGGATTCATATCGCTGAAATAAACGCCAAGTTATCTAAACCATTTCCATTCAGTTTTATAAAATATCCACGAAGCGCATATTTCGTTTATAACCGTTGAAGGTTTTGGCAATTTGACAACGTAGAAATAGATAGGAGATACTCACGAGGTCCGTTCGCAGCGAAATATTATATTGACTTCCTGCGGAGCGTGTTTGTTTATCCAGCGAGCACTTTGTATCTGACACTGGAGGGAGGCACTTGGCTTTGCATCACACGGGGTTGGATCACTTATTTTTGTGTGAGAACATGCAGATATGATCTGGTCGCAGCGGTTAAATATAGCGTGGGTTAAACGAGCCGGTATGTTTGGATCTGGGAGAAGCGCGGTCGGCGCGTGCGCCGCCTGCCGGCTACTGCCGGCCGGCCGACACCCGACATGTATTTTGGTACCGACCCCAATAACGAGCGCCTCGTCCGTGATTTGTGTTGTACAAATCGTCAAAACAACGAACGCTTCCGACATTGCGATTATTGTTTACTAACTTCCGCCCGCAGGTTCGTTCGCAAAGCTAATCCGTACAAACCTATAAGCTAATATTTATCAAGAGGAACTGGCGATGCATGTTATAGGTGCATAAACATCCAAACATTTACTATTATGTTACTGGTGCTAGAGTAATTTCCATTCACACGGGCTATCACAGCATATGGCGCCAAAAGGCGATCGTTGGAGGTACCTACACTATGTGCGATACATTCATGAAGTAGCTGGATGGTTGTGGAATGCACAACGCACGTGGTTGCCAACAACAGACTTAGCAGCACTTGCTTATGTATTCGAAACACTTTTGATCTCGTTATATAAAAATGCTATGGCACCGATAATGTTTTAACTTTCCAATTTCCAAAAGTCTTCTTCAGGCTAAGTGAAACAGCGACGCACCTCAGCGTAGCAGTTTAAACTTTTGGATCTGTCTCAAATGTTTTGGCAAAATTCTAAGGCCACTATTCATAATAGAACGATAAATCTCTGTTAGCTAATATGCCTTTCAAAACTGTCACAGTCTTTTTCCACTGTCATACAAATTACAAGGAAAGACAATGCTTGTTATCCTTTAAAATGACAGTTTATCTTTTTAATAAGGCGTGTTTTTAATGAATTTTCCAACAGATTCACTTAGTGCATATAACGTTAAAAACCGATGCTCAGGGTGTAGGCCTTATTACAGTTCCTCAATTAACTATGTGTGGCTGCAGATCTATTAACTTTCTGTAACTTCATTATCATAAGGTCTTTTAATAAAGATTTATACTTGTGTGGTCACCATTTGGTAGAGTAACCGCCAATTTCAATGAACCGCTACCGTACTTCAAAGGGCATATTAAATAGTCAGTCCCGCCTTTTTAAAAAGGTCATGATGAGGTAGACTTTCGGGTGGTCTAAAAACTTCGTCACCAGGGTTGGCCAATGATATCAGTGTATTAGTTACTTCTTCGTGCAATTTATGTAACGTTATATAAATTGGCAATGCCAGAGATTTCAACCACGCAATACTCAGGTGCCTGTAATTACACCGGTGCGGTAATCACATACTTCAAACAGAATCACAGCAATGCTTCCAATACTGCTTGACGTTAGGAATATGTTAGTTTCCATCTCCGGATGGGCTGTGAACTCTTCATGTTCTATTTAATCGTCATCTTCAGCTTAATATCAGGCGATAGATGTCTACTGCTGGACATAGGCCTCCCCAAAGAGCGCCACAAAGACCGATTTTGAGCATTCACCAACTTGCCGCGACCGCTTTAATGTCATCGGTCAATCAAGTAAATAATTTATAGTCAAAATGCCGCCTCCATTATTTCCACTCCTCAAAAGCACATTTCAGCTGTCTTCATGCAGCTTATTTGTATCAAATGTTTATTTAAATGCAGCTTTATCTGAGATATACAGCTTTTCCAAATACCATAGCTATTAATGTTGGCTACGCACCAAAATGCCAAGCGGCATTGCTAATATCTGTTGGATCGTGTGATATTTGTGACGTCTTTCTGACGTTGAACGGTGCTTATTGTGCTACAAGTAAACTGTAATGGTAACATTTTCATTTAAGTTTGTGGGCATCACCACGCAGTGCGCAAAGCTATATTTTATTTGATTTAACAAAGTAATGGTTAAGGGGATATTTATACTTATTTTTGTCTAATAATCCCCTTCCACCAACTTAAAGTAAATGGTAAGGGGATTTTTTTGGGGGTTCGAAATCTCCATGGTAATATTGATATGACATGAGTCCTCCCCTGTCCTTTTTAAGTCAGTTTTAATTGTTTTTCTCGTGTATGTATCGCCAATTTGCTGTAGAGCTACATATTATGTTCACCAACTGAAACTACGACAAAGCCTACTAACAGTTTGTTATTTGCGACACAATAAACTTTAACTGACATACAGTTAAGTTGCGTTCTACAGAGAGCCATACAACTTAATGAAGAGTAATGTGTGTAGTGATGGGCAGCTAAAGAGTAGTAGAGTTCTTTGTGATAGAGCTTGTCCGGGAAAGAATAAAATCGTCAAAAGCTCTTTTAATGCACGTATATTGTGTAAGTTTATTTTTTAATTATACTTTCTTTGTTTTGACTTCGATAGAGTGGAGAAATCTTCTTCGTTTAGGTTGATCTAGTCTGTGGACTACTTTGAGCATTCCATTCATTACGAATAATAAATAGTTCATAGATACTAGAACTATTTTTATGCGCCATTTATCTTAACTAATATTATAAATGCGAAAGTAACTTTGTCTGTGTGTTACATTTTCACTGAACCTACTTTTGTGAATCAAGCAGCTCGCGGCAGCCAGTATTTTATAAATGCATGTAGCATCCAAATTCGAAGTCATTATACTATCGGACTCACCCATCACTAGTGTAATAGACTCTACTTTACGTCAAGGTTGCTTCGCGTGCCAGATTTTAGAGAATTTAATTTCTGCACTATAGTTTTATATTGCAATTATTTTGTCATCTCAATACAAACAAATGAATACTTTGTTGTTAAAACAATAATAGTAGGTACCTAAATTATTGTACTTTTTATAATCGACCACTAAATTCAAGTACCACATCAGATCATTTTTTATTTAATAAAGTAAGTAACTATTTCTAAAACATCGATGATTAGTAAATATAACAAAATAATCGCATGCAATAATTACACTGTCAATAAAAAATGTCACACACTATTGAATTACATTGCATAAATTTTATTGAATGATATAAATGACGCGTAGTTTTAGCCTAAATGAAAGTTTATTTTTAAATTAATTAGAAAAGAATAAGAAGATGTAAGAATACTTACACCTATGATATACATATTACAGACTAGAGCATAAATTAACTTACTTTTACTTCAGTCTTCGAAGACTCCGTTGTAGTAGCCATTCTGTAACAAAATAAGCGTAATTAAAATAATTATTTCTCTATACTTCAGCTGATTTGAGAAGTACCTAGATATTTAATAGATTTTATTTTCGATATGTTCTTTGTTTGATTAATGTGGTTGCTTGACAAGGTTCAAACTAGAAATTTAGGGTCTTGCTTTGTCTAAAGTTAAACCTAAACAAGGTTAAAAAAAAACAAAACTCTGTAGTCACAAGATAAAAATAAGTCCTGTTCGTAGATTAAGGCTGCGTTTCCATGAGAGATGTACGAGGATGTGTAGCGAGGGATGTGTTAGGAACCAATAGAATCACTTCATTTACCTAGACTCGCTCTGACAGCTTCAATTGGTTCCAACAAAAACATTTCTCGCTACACATCCTCGCTTAGCTCTGGTGGAAACGCAGCCTAAGGGCTTGACCCAGTAACGATTTCACCATTTCACCCATAAACAACTCGCTTTGTTTATAAACCCTTTAATTTAAACATAATACGGAATTTAAAGATATCCCTAAAAGTTGTGTCGGCTTTCCGAAATTATAAGCCATTTTCACGGCTTAATTTTCTTAATCTCCTATTTAAGATCATTAGAGAGGAAACTTTCCTAATTTTTTTGTCAAACGATTTGGATAATCCGGCGACTCGGTTTTATTGTTTGAATTGGACATTTTGGATAATTTTAGCTATTTTCCGGCTTTTCTCTTTGCAGTGGAATGCAAAGGGAATTTATTAATTCTATTAACTCCGTCGCCAATGTTGGCCACTGGCTGAAATACGAATTTACTTTTACTGGGATAATGGCCTACTCTCGAGCAAGTGATTGGGTCTTAATCCACCACGTGGACCGTTGCGGGTTGGTGGATGGCACATGTCTTTCGAATTTTTAGTTCTTGGACATGCAGGTTTCCTCACGATGTTTTCCTTCATCTTATGAGAGTACTGGCATTGCGCACATACATTTTTTGAATAGAAAAATCTATTATTATACACCGTACAATAAATACATGCAATAGCGATTAACATCGACTTATCTTAAAATATGACGAACTTTTTACTGGAAATTCTTTTCTTAGTGCACCCCAACATATAAAAGGAATAACCCTCTTAGTTCCAATTTTCTATGTTAAGCGGTTCAGGCTCTGCGTTGTAGGTCAGTACATCACCAAACCTATAATTATATATTACATAATTTATATTACACTAGCTGTTGCTCACGACTTCGTTCACCTTACCTTGGGTACTTTGAGTACCGTACTTTTCCGAGATAAAAAGTAGCCTATGTCCTATTCCTCATCCATTCAAACATTCGCATTCATAGTGTGATAGTGCAAAGTGTGATATGGTCTATCTCGCTTGCTCCTACTACTGAGAATTTCTTACAAAAAAACATAACAATGGTCGCAGTAGCACCAGGAAACGTTGTTTTACTCAAAGCACGCTCTATTTTCCTAGATTTATTTGACTCATAGTAAATAATAGCAACATAAACAATTTCGTGTTCAAGAAATAGTACCTAGTAAGTACATCAACATTGTAGTACTTATACAACGCAGTTGGCAGAAAACACTCATTATTAACTAGTGAAAAGCAACTTTGTACACGCAGACTTTTTGATATCATCATCATCATCATATCAGCCGACGTCCACAGCTGGACATAGGCCTCCCCCAAAGAGCGCCATGACGACCGATTTTGAGCCTTCACCATCCACCGACTTCCTGCGACCGCTTTAATGTCATCGGTAAATCGAGTGGGGGGCCGTCCTACACTTCGTTTTCCAGTTCGTGGTCGCCAATCGAGAACCTTTATTTCCCAGCGTTTATCGGTTCTGCGAGCTATATTATATATATTTTATATAAGTAAATAAATAAATATCGCCATCTAGCGCCGAACTAAAAGCCCATTTACGTTTTTTTGATATTTCGCTCCAAAACCAATTTGACCAAAGCAATTATTGCATGCAATTGTTTTAATGTGTTGCGTAATTGTGTAATGAACCAGATAAAAACCAGATAGGTACCTGATAGCATACACATTACTTTTATTTATGTAAATAAACAATTTTTACCTGGAGGTAGGACTCTTCAGCAAGAGTCCGGCTTGGTGGGTACCACCGCAGTGTCAGATATTCTACCTCCAAGCAACAGTGTGCGAGCATTACTGTGCTTAGGTTTGAAGGGCACTGTAGCAAGTGAAATTACTGGGCGAAAGTGATGCGCCTTGATTGTCATGTCTTAAAAAAAAAATCATAGAAACACGCAGCAGTTCGTGCGAACATTTGTTCCGCAGCGGATCGAACCCGCAACTACAACAACCTCTCGTTTCGCAACCGGGCGATCGCCCACTGCGCCGTCGAGGTCGTCATATAAACTTTATATTCCCACTGTACACGTCCTAGGAGTCTTTCTGGATTTCCTTGTTTAGTGACCCACTACACATTAAACGGAACATAGGTATAGTTCGCACAGCGGATCTAGGTTTCCGTGAAGTTAGCCGTTTGTGATGCGCAAAGACAATTTAGTTAGAAAAAGCTCCATTGCGCATCGAAACGGCTAATTTCACGACGGCCGAGATCCGCCGTGAGAACTATACCTACTCTGGAAATTCCAGGTCGCTAGGTCTACACTGTGGGCACAGACAGAATAGGAAAGTAAGTAAGTAAGAGTAAGTATTTATAGATTTGACACCTAAATTACATAATTTGTTCGTAAAACCATAGTTCCCGAACTAGAAAGAACTGTGTTTCAGGAACCCAAGAATGAAAATGGAACGGGTTGATTCTGAGCCAGTCAGGCAGTAATCATCATGACATCATGACAGCCTTCTTATGTTCCCACTGTTAGGACACTGGCCTACTCTCGGGCGAGAGTAATTAGATCTTAATCCACTACGCGGACCCAATGCAGATTGGTGGATGGCACATGTCTTTCGATTTTTTAGTTCTTGGACATGCCGGTTTCCTCACGATGTTTTCCTTCACCGTATGAGAGCACTGGCATTGCGCACATACATTTTTCGAACTGAAAAATCTATTGGTGCACAATCGGGTTTGAACCCACGACTTTAGGATCGGAAGGCGGGGTTACCACCACTAGACCACCGGTGCAGCCAATAATGCAACGTATTTATTTATTTAGACTGTGTGCTATTTTGCAATTTAAATCAACACTCGAAATTAATTAGCAAAGATTATTTTTATCTTTGTAAATAAACTTCAACTTTTCTTTGATCCACTCACAAACTAATGGAAAATACTAACCCCAACTAACCCATATTCTGGTTTTAAAACGAACTAACATCAGCACTCTGCTGACTTTCAAAATTATCCTTGTGATATTATTGAATAAAACTCTTATTACTTTGACTTTGATTAGTCTCGTAGTTTTTTTCATCTGTTTTTTTTTGGTAAATAAATGTTTATAGAATTGGATACATAAAAAACTAAATTTACAAAACTGTAGAAAGTATCAAAGGTAAACCTAAGCTTTAAGTAGTATTATTATTTCCACAGACCAATCTAGTCTCTAGTACGTACCACTCTAGTACTATCCAGTTATGACCAAGTTCTCTGAACGAGGTTAACGACCTAGATATTGGAATGCTGCCTAATGCTCCGGATGATTTGTTATCGACATCTCAAGATAGACAAAATGCATTTTAATATTGATCGATTCGTCTCGGCTATTCGCAAATAGTTCAATATATTTAGCTATGTTTACGTTTATGGATAGCGATTTGAGACGAGAATTGCGTACGAAAACCTCAAGCTTTTCATTTGCTGTTTCTTAGATGGGCGTACCGCCTTGTTCCTTCTCGCTCGTCTTCGGTATGAAAGAAGTCTTACAAAAGCATAATGCGACGGACGAGCTCCAGATTTCCGTTTTTAACCTCCCAAGAGATAGCAGATAAAATACTGCGGAGATGGTGCAATGAAACACCCTCAGGCTCTTGCATACGATAACGGAGTGCTGATAACACATTTCTAGTAAAAATTTACCACGTTTAGAATACAATTACAAATAAGTACAAATTGTTTATTGCACTTATGTTGTTTTTTTTTATGTCAGCAAGTTACAAGAAAAGGGAAAAAGGAAGCCAAGAGCCATTCTGACGACCGAAGTGGCGCAGCGGGCGCAGGTCCGCCTGCGACGCGGAGGTTGAGGGTTCGATTCCCGCCTCGGGTCAAATGTTTGTACGATCTACAAATATTTGTTCCTGTTGTTCTGGGTATTTTCTATATATAAAAAAAAATTCTATCTATGTATTGTATTGTATATATCAGTCATCTAGCACCCATAATACAGCTCTGTTTAACAGCAGCTTACCTTGGGGCTAGATGATGCTGTGTGGATTGTCCAGCATTATTTATTTATTCAGTTAGGCTGGGCAGCGTTCGAAAAGTTAAGTCGAGTTTTCTCGTCGCCTATACCACAATGCCTGAAAACTAAAGTGTTCAATCAGTGCGTTCTACCCGTGATGACTTACGGAGCCGAGATGTGGACACTCACAGTAGGGCTAATTCACCCGTTCAAGGTCGCACAGCGAGTGATGGAAAGGGCTAATGCACGGAGTTACTCTGAAGGATAAAATCCGAAACGAGATTATCTGACAGAGAACTAAGGTCATCGATATAGCCCAAAGGATTAGCAAGCTGAAGCGGCAATGGGCTGGTCATAGGTATATGCCGAAGAACCGACAACCGTTGGGGTAAACGAGTTCTTGAGTGGAGACCACGTCTTGGCAAACGTAGTGTGGGGCGCCCCCCGGATAGGGATGACCTACGAAAGGCGGCGGGCAAAAAGTGGATGCAAAGAGCCGAACACCGGGCTCAGCGGCGCGTATTGGGGGAGGCCTATGTCCAGCAGTGTACTAATGTGGGCTGGTGATGATGATGATGATAAAGTTACAAGACGGTCAATCTCTCGCTTGATATTAAGGGCCACTCCTGACGCCTGCAGAACATTTTAACAAAACAGTGACACTTTTAACAAAATAGCCAAACCGGGCAGGTTGAAGTCAAGTGACGTGCTTACCAACGAAGCAGCATTTAATTTTTCTGTATAGTTATATAGTTTGTCTGTATATAGTTTTAGAGTATTCGTATGTAAGAAGCCTTCGCTGTGGTTTGTTTGTGGCGCAGCAAGCCAGTAACTCGCATGAAATAGTGTCATGCCTTGCGGAAAATCATGCTTGAAAGACAAATTCTGTTCCGCAAATAGGTTCATAGAAACTTACTACTTACTAAGCAATAGCCTATGCATAATATGACTATGGACTATGCTCCAATTATGTATATAAAAATTAACTAGTAGTTAATTATATAACCTAGATAAAAATTAGTCTTTAAATACTATTCCTGGTCCAGAAATATAACCATTCAAAGTTTTCATTTAAATCAGATCAACCGTTACCCGTGGTTGACTTTCAAACATCAAAACTTTCAATTTATATTAGTAGGATTTATTACTGTGGTACTAAAACTTAAACTTAACGTCTGGTCAAAGCGACGCGTGATCCAAAGGCTGGTTCATATCTGGCTCAACGTGTCAGCATTGCCATTCAACGTGGCAATGCAGCCAGCATGTTGGGAACGCTTCCTACTGGTAGTGATTTGGATCAGTTGAGCTATCTATAGGTCGTTTGTAACGGTCTTTAGATGGCTCAACTGTTTTATATGTATTTTGTATATTTGTAATGTAATATAATTATGTACATACTAAAAAAAAAAAAAAAAACAAGAGTATTAAGTTTGTTTTAGAGCGCTTTGGTATATAAAATATTCCAATTTGCATTGACTTCTAGTTCATTGGTTTCCGTTTTGATATGCAGATAGAGTTTAAAATAAACAAAAATTATTTGAGGCGACAACAAAAATCAAAGCTCGGTAAATCCTTTTTGTAGGTATTCCAACTCGTTGTTTTTAAGCCAGATTAAGTCATGAAATAGTACCAGCAATAATAAAATAATAAAAATATCGCGAAAACAAATAAATTGTTTTTGTAAAATAAATTGTTGCCATTGATATTTTTAAAAGTATGAAGTGAAATGGTAATAACTTAATATTTATTATGTATTGTGTAGATGAAAAAAAAGTTAAATGGTACTCAGACTGATTTATCCAGTGGATTAGCATTGTGATAGCATTGTTCCTGCTTTGAGATTTCGATTCAAATTTATTTTACTACAAAAAAACATAATTTCGATCAGAAAAAATTACATGAGCTATGAGCTATCGGCGCTTCGAGCCGAAGACGTAAGTTCAAACGAGATATGTCTCGGTAGCTCAATTGGTAGAGCACCCGCGTATCAAGCGGTGATTGCGGGTTCAAATCCCGCTTGAGGCGAAATAGTTTTTGGGATATTATATACTTAAATAGTTTTTGGGATATTTTAAGAGTAGTAGAGTTCTCTGTGATAGAGCTCGCCCGGGTGCCGGGGAAGGACTACCACCATGTTTTTTCTGCCGCCAAGCAGTAATGCTCGCATTGCTGTGTTCCGGTGTGAAGGGTATGGTTTCCGGTAAAATTACTTCACATGAGGCTTTCGATCTTAGCCTCAAGGTGGCAACCCGCGAGTGATACCTCTGGTAATGCAAGCGTCCATAGGCTGCGGTAACCGCTTACTATCGCGTGAGCGTACGCTTGGTCGCACTTCAGTTGTATAAAAAAATAAAAATAAAACTTTATTATTCCCTTAGTGTGATGGTTAACACTATAAAAACAGAAAGTACCAACAGAAAAATCACTTTACGACTAAATTACTTTGGATAGTACCCTACTAGAAAATATTATGTAACTTTTTTAATAATTAATATTAAAAAGACCGAGAAGGCGTTGGCGAGATGACCTGGATTCTTATGCAAAAGCTTGGTGGGAAACTGCCAAGGACCGGGATGAATGGAAGACTTTGGGAGAGACCTTTGCTCAGCAGTGGGACAAGATAGGTTGAAAAAAAAAAAAAAAAAAAAATCTGTGAATCTGCTAAAAAACCTTAATTTTGTCGGAAAATATTTGGGAAAATAAACAATCATTAAATTTTTTGCATTTAAACATAACGCAATCAACTCTCAAAAAAAAACAAAATAATATGTAAGTAGGTATTCCTGAAGACCAAAACAAAATATTATTTAATACAATACAGGGTCTCTTCTTTCTTAAAGTTTCTCTGTAAATCTAAATAAATACTTTTCGTATTTTCCTCAGCTTGTCAGCGGCCGTTATTTGTACTGAAAGGTAGGTTTTTGAAATATTTCAGGTAGAGAACAAAATAAAGCTAAACATTTTTATATTGAGAACAACTGTAGCCCGTGTTTCTAAACTTTACTCCAGTTTCGTAGTTTTTACAATTAAGTCGTTGAGGGAATGAAGTAAAATTTAGGCGCCTTATTTATAAATGTATTTAAAACCTCTGTTATCTAATGTGTCTTTCAAATCTCTCATCGTCTTTCTCATTTAGTTTTTATTTGTATTGTTATTTTTATGTTTATTGTGTGGCTCAAAATAAAAAAAAAATATTGTATCCTATTCTATTCTTTGTTCGTTTGATGACCAATGTGGCACCGCGGGTTAAGGTCCGCCTTGAAACAAATGTTTGTACGATCTGTAAATATTTGTTTCGGGTGTTCTGGGTATTTTCTATTTATAATAAAAAATATCTATCTATGTATTGTATTGTAGTCATCTAGTACCCATAACACAAGCTCTGCTGGGGCTAGATGCTGTGTGGATTGTATAGTTTTATTTCGTATTTATTTATTTATTTATTGACCTAAGAATGACAAGAAAAAACAATATTTAGTAAGCTGCTAAATGACAGTTCTTTTTGTAACAAGGTGGCAAGTGGTTATCACCAGCGATGTGACGCAGGTTTGAGATGTGGTGCCATACGTGCCATATCAATACCATTAAATTTTGTCAACCGTTGCCGAACATTAGGAGTTTCTAGGCCGCCCGAAGGCCTCTGTCATGGCCTAACAACTTTGAAAAAGCCGGGACCGACTGCTTAACGTGCCCTCCGAAGCACGGGAGCGCTCAGTTGAAATTGCCACTGGCGGTCACCCATCCAAATGATGCCCCGCGGAACCGTCATCTAGGCATACACTAGTTCTACATGTATGACTACTTGGAATGCGTAAAATGTTATTTTTTTGTTCCATCTACTTTTTTCAAAAAAAAAACCTTCAAGTGACCACTTCAATCACCTTACAATCTCGACCTTATCTTACGATTTTAAATTCAAGCATGATTAGGTTGAGTTTAGGGTAAGTTCTGGAATACATACAGCACAGACCGGATGTGAAATCGTCAATTTAAATAGGTACAAAAATAAATTAAACTCACAATAAAAAACCTTACACGTCACTTCTAAAACACTGGAAGAGACCAACCAAGAAGGTATAATAAAATAAATGAAAACAAATAAAATCGCAATGGTAAAAGTTAAACTATAAAATCTGTTCAATTTAATTTGAAACCCGCTCAGGCAGATGGCACAACAGCGGTAAACAATAAACCGATTTAATGTACTATAGATAGTGGGTTATTGCAAAGATAGTTTTAGATCAACTGGCCTCATGCCATATTAGATAGTACAAATAATTCCAATATTCTACAGTCACCAACTCAAGTATAACAACTAAATTACTAAACTTTATAATATCCCAAAATATTTCAACTCATGCGTAGAGTATGCTCTGCCAATTGAGCTACCGAGTCTTGGCTTTGTCTGTTTAATGACTGCAGATAATTTAGTTCGTTGACGACAGGTGACTTATGCTTATTTACGAGCTATTAGAACTTTTCAGCTTAATAACTGAAACATCGCAATAGGTTAAGAGTAGTAAAGTTCTTTGTGATGGAGCTCGTCCAGTTAGTCCAGTAAGTACTACCAGACATTCGATCTACGTCTCACGACGGCGACGTACGAGTGAACCTCTGGTATTGCAATAGGCTACGGTAACCGCTTACTATCAAGTGGGTATTTTGTTTAAAAAATATATAAGTTGTAAATTTTGTTTGGAAATGGTCTCATATTATTATTATTTTATGAGGTAATAAAAAAGGTATTAAATACTATATAAAACAGTATTTTTTTGGTCATTGTACTTATGAATTCGAGGGCGTTAGTGACAAATCACTGTAATCTACAAATAGTTGTTGGTTCCAATGACAAAATGATTATACAGTCGCTAATAAATTTAGATGCAATAGCTGCAAAAGTCAATTGAAATGTATTGTGTCTTTATTCTAATGTAATTTGCGCTGACAGTTATTAAGGGCATGCTCTATCTGTCAAAACAAATAGATCATCCTATCATCCTGTATCATCATAACGTTATTATCCTAGACAATATCAATGCTGTCTATTTAAGGATAGTGACAAAGCGGACATGGTCGTGGACGTATTTTGTTTGAAGTGGAATTTTATTTTTTTGCTCATTTACGGCGCGTTCGAAACATTTCTGTTTACAATAGAGAAATTTCTAGCACGTTTTGCGACAGATTTGTCGCTAAAAGTTTTACACAAATAACCCTAACTAAACAATTAATGTCAAAGCAAGATATGAAAATACAATTTACTTAGCATGACATCTTGATGGCCACTTTAGCAATGTTACGTTAGAAATAAACTGGGTTAGTTATTTCTCGTAATTTAAACACGTTATAATATTAATTGTGACACAACGACAAAAGCGTTCAAAATTCTGCTGCCAACGTTTATTTCGGGGGTCGTTTCTGTCAAAACGACAAATGGACAGCGTAATCTGCCAATAATTTACGTTGCTTCTTAATCTGATGTGCGCTTAAAGCTGAAAGGCTAAAATAGACAAGAATTAAATTGCATGCAAGTAATTATTAGCCAGTGTCACTTCAAATTATTTTATGTTACTTTAATTAATGTTGGTTCCTAAAAGCGTAAGCCGAGACCGACTACTTCCTATAATAATTATTGTTATTACCAGCAACGAATCTGCACAAATACCAACTTTTACAACATTAAACACGCCAGCGTTACCGTCCAACCGTAAAATGGTACTAAAAGCGTTTACAAATAGCATTCAGCACGACTATGATACTATTCAACTCGGTAAGCTTCCATTATCGACGAAAATATTTAACATATTTTCAAGCTTCGCGCACTTTGAACTGAAACGGTTATTTTTTGCAATGTTTTTTTACCCGTTGCCAAGGAAGGGTTACAATTACGATTAGGCTGCTGTGTCCCACTGCTGGGCAAAGGCCTCTTCTTGATCTCCCCAGTCATCTCGGTCTTGTGCCAGTTAAACCCAAGCTTTATTTGACGGTTGGCTCGCACCTGGAGATTGACCTGACCCCTGTCCCCAAGAAAGGGTTATATTTTTTTTATAATGTAATTTCACAAGTGGCCAAAATGACTTCTGCTACGAAAATGAAACAGTCAAATGAAAAAACTTACATGTTTTTTTATTTCTCTACAACTACAATCCATTACAATAAACGACCTTTTGTATCTTTAAAAATAAATTATATAAACGTTATGAAATAACTTATAAAAAAGATACAAAGGGCTGCCTTATCGTTATAAGCTATTTATTCCAGGCAACCTTGGGCAAAGAAAGAGATAGTGAAAAATGAAAATGCACGTTATAAACGGTATAAATAATATTAATTTTGTTTACAAGTCGACGCGTATATATATTTTGTCATGAGTGACCACTCATAACTTTTAACTGTGCTGTTCGATTTAGATGATTCAAAGTCAAAGTCCAATTTAAAGTATATTTAATTAGATTACCTGAAATACATGTATAAAAAGCAGATGACGGTGAATATTACATAGGAAAAATGTATTCTACCTTCGACGATTCACTAGGGTTTGCTTTTGCATACTGTCAACACTTGAGAAAGAGAGCTAGATCTACAGTGTGATGTTTAAATAAGGAGTAAGTTTTACTAGATCTGCTTCCATAGCGTTCTCGGTACTGAGGTGTGTCTAAAGTTCATTAACACTTGGCTCTATTATAGACACCTGTAAGTAGCTACGTCAGCTGGCAGCTCGCCATATACCTGGCTATTCTTCATTCAACGTATGCGTACGTGGCTGGGAAAATGTGGGGATTCCTTCATCTTATAAAAGGATGACGTAAAATATGTGTCTGGGTCACATTCTTGTGAGAACG
Source organism: Colostygia pectinataria (assembly GCA_951394395.1). NCBI lineage: Eukaryota > Metazoa > Arthropoda > Insecta > Lepidoptera > Geometridae > Colostygia > Colostygia pectinataria. Next base: position 3,922,808 of record OX596368.1, on the reverse strand, counting down.
ATTTTACACGCGATGTGGAAGATACCTTTTACAAAAATGTACGGTGTAGTATCAGTGATATAGTTCCGTTGTTTGTCTGTATTTGTGAGCTTTAGATAGGGCAGTCACATAACTAAGCAGGAAGGAGTTTTGTAAAGTAAATAATGCTGGACAATCCACACAGCATCATCTAGCCCCCAAGTTAAGCAGAGCTTGTATTATGGGTACTAGATGACTGATATAATTAATACAATACAATACAATACATAAATAGATATTTATTATTATACATAGAAAATACACAGAACACCCGAAACAAATATTTGCAATCAAATCGTCTTAAATTTTAACTTTTTACTTAAGTAAAAGGTAAAAGATTGCTAGATAGGTACTAATGTATAATTTTACGTCTTTGACTAACCAATATTTTGGACATATCATCGTTGGAAGAAGTTGAAATTAGAATGCGTTTCGCTGTAGCATTACTATAGCAGCTATCGAGACTTAATTGTATCGTAAGCTGTCAATTTGTATATAATTTACAGCACTTTTACAGTATTAGTAGTAGTACTTTCTACAAAACCTCAAACGCTAATACGATTACGTTAGGCGATTCGCCCATCTAAGAAGCACCAAGTAACGTTACTCGACCACCGGCAAATGAATATCGTTTGTTCCATTTTAATTTATCGAAAACTTGACACTGGTGGTGTCTGATGGTCTTTAGCAAGGGTCCGTCTTGGTGGGTACCACCGCAGTGTCAGATATTCTACCTCCAAGCAGTAGTGTGCAAGCATTACTGTGTTAAGGTTAGAAGGGCCACTGTAGCAAGTTAAATTACTGGGCGAAAAAGACTTAACAACAATGTCTCGGGGTGATAAGCGCAGTGCAGTGCCACACAAACACTTAAAAACTTTAAGCTTTGGGTGGCACTGCATCTGTAATAGTCAGGCGTGGACGCGTGGTGCTTAACATCAGGGAGGCGTCTGATTGTCTTATCACTTGCTGACATAAAGAAAAAAACTTACAAGTCTACTCTACATGACACTAACGGTCATTGAATTTGATTTTCAAGCCACATCTCTTGGTGATTCTTAGATGGGTAAACCACCTTAGTGTATTCCTTAACTTATGTACATTGGTTTAAGTGTTGGTGTAGTTATTACACAACTTCCAGACTTGGAACAGACTGAAAACGACTTTCTCTAACTAAGTTATAGCAATTTTACGATGATCACTCTTTTATACTTTTATAACCTATTCGATAAGGTCCAAACATAAAATATAATACTGAGTAGTCTTAATACTGTCTATACTGGTTTGGGTCTTCTTTTAGGGGCAAAAATTTGCTTAAGGCCGAAAAAAAGCAATGCAAGCCAAGGGCAATTCTACTAACGAAGAATTCGGCTGCTTTTTAACTGTTTTTGTGTTATCGTATTCCGCTAGAACAACGATTCGGGCGCGGTTACGTTTCAGCTAAATCCAACGATCGATCGAGTGTTTTAATAAACTTGCCCCAACACATGAAACTATACTAACTTAAAAGCGCCTCTATGCGTCAAATTAACTACCAAAATTATGGAATTTTGGTAGTCAATTGGTCAAACGATACATTTACGTTTACGATTGTCAAACGAGATTTTCGTGCACTCAGACGTGCTACGCCTGACATAACAGTGCAGCCCAAAGCTTGTTTGTTTGAAAAGTTTGATTGGTATAAATATTTTTCATACCTACCATATTGCAAACTAGAGCCACGTGTATTTTAAAATTTACTTGTAATAATATCGAAAATGTACGAGTACTTTCAGAAAATAATGACGCAGCAGCATGTAGCATGTAATTTGCAATTCCTTGATAAAAAATACCATACAGAAAATATGAAAAACTAGAAGAACGCCCTGCGAGTTTGTCTACGCAACTTTTATGCAATCGTTTTTCAGGATAACATCAAATATCTAAATGCCATAAAAAAAAATTGAAGTGGGATTTTTTCATGCGATTTTTTTCCAAGGCTCAATAGCGATCGTGGGTGGATACAAAAGTTCTTAGTGACGCATAAACGTTTTCGTAATTTTTTTTCTCTTGAATCACTCTATCTATTGATGAAAACCTCATTAAAATCCGTTGCGTTGTTTAAAAGATCTAAGCGTACACACAGAGGGACAGACACTTTAATTTACACCATTTAAAGATAAAAATAAACTAGATACTAATGACAAAAATGTCAGGACTTAAAATTTTTTCTGTGAGTTGATTGTCGGTCAGTCAGTAATACACCGATTTTATATTAGATATTATGGGTACCTTGAATAAAAGAGATTCAATCTACCTACATAGTTTCCGAAGGTTTTATTAAAATAACTCGACTCAAAGCCTTTGATGTAGCTTCAAGTATTTACTACATTCTGTTATTTTTATAACAAAGAACAAATGCTTTAAAACTTAAAGACGTTATAGAAAAAGAATAGAAAATTGTGTAGGTAATTTTGGACTAATTACTTAAGGAGTCAGTTAACATGATCTCGTTTTAACCCTCCTTTTCTTTTTCTATAACGTCTTTAAGTTTTAAAGCATTTGTTCTTTGTTATAAAAATAACAGAATGTAGTAAATACTTGAAGCTACATCAAAGGCTTTGAGTCGAGTTATTTTAATAAAACCTTCGGAAACTATGTAGGTAGATTGAATCTCTTTTATTCAAGGTACCCATAATATCTAATATAAAATCGGTGTATTACTGACTGACCGACAATCAACTCACAGAAAAAATTTTAAGTCCTGACATTTTTGTCATTAGTATCTAGTTTATTTTTATCTTTAAATGGTGTAAATTAAAGTGTCTGTCCCTCTGTGGTTAGTTTTATGTTCCAAATAAATATATTTTGATTATAATTTGATTTGAGTTAATAATATTCACTAACAATTAACAAGATTCTACACATAAACATAGCATTTAAAGTAAAAAAATATTATTTTTTTAGTAGTAAATTGTTAAAGTTTATACGGTTAATTATTGGTTCTGTTGCCTTATGACATAACAAGTAGATTCTGTGCTTGAGGGGATTATACTATTGTCTCTTCAGTCAGTTGATCTATTTGGCAATGGTTATACAATAAGTCTTTAAAAGTAAATAAAAAATTATTGCAACATTAAAATTGAAATGACGTTTATAATTAAGTTGATTCATTCTAATTAACAAATCTAATTGACAAATGCTAATTGACAAATGCTACTATGACCTTAGAGAATACCTAGACTAATTACCTACTGAATTCAATAGTATACCAACATAATTTTTTTAATGACATTAGCTACTAGTATTAATTGATTTTATTGACCAATGACTATTATTGTTCATATTTTCTGACATGACATGACAATTATTATTATTTAGATACATATTAACATTAATCAAATCAAATAAAAAATATATATATACATATAAATGATCAGTTTTGCATGAATACTAATTTTATAAGCTATCATTATGAATCGTCACTAACAATTTTATTTATTATTAGGTACCAACATTATCATTCAATTCATGACATACTTAACTATCTATCTACTTTTTTAATATAAATACCGAATGCATAAACCTCGGCCTTTCTCCATGTTGCAATACCTTAATAAAGGGTTCATGTATGATACTACTTATTCTGTAACAACTACATAATGTACCATATGACAGCAATAAATGTATTTGATTTGATTTGATTTGAATTAATTTAACGACTTATAACTAAAGCCCTATCATTATTCGCAGTTATTAATAAACAACCCTGTATAGAGTAGATAATGATGTGGTGTGTTCGTGTGTTTGTATGTGGTTTTATAGTATTTGTATGATGACCGATGTGGCGCGCGCGGCAAGCGAAGGTCCACCTGCGACGCAGGATCGATTCCCGCCTTGGAACAAATGTTTGTACAATCTGCAAATATTTGTTTCGGGTGTTCTGTGTATTTTCTTTGTATAATAAAACATATATATATCTAAGTATTGTATTGCATTAAATATATCAGTCATCTAGTACCCATAACACAAGCTCTGCTTAGCTTAGATAATGCTGTGTGCATTGTCCAGCTTAATTTATTATTTATTTAAAATATATTGATAAACAGGTTTGGATTCAACTTGTAATATCTACATAGTTCAAGACGTAGAATAATATATTATATTACTTTTTACTGCGGAAAATGTTCAGTTCCAGGAGATATAATAAAAACTGTATAGCGAAACGAAACAGCGTAGCTAGTATGCTATGAGAAATTTTGAATGCTTGTTACTCTGTCGTAACAGCGGACTCAATTTCACTTTTGGTTTATAAAATAAAACAAAGTATCCTAGGGGGTAACCAAAAGCTCATAAATAATTATTTTTTTCAACCCATATTGTCCCACTGCTGGGCAAAGGTCTCCCCCAAATCTTTTCATTATCTTAAAGCAATATTTAAATAATATTACACTGTTTTTTTTTGTATGCTAAAATGTCAGTCTAACATTATTTCAATTTTGCTTTTGAGCTTACCGTTACCCAGCGGTCAACCAAAGCCGCAGCTAAGAAGTCTGTTGACAATAAAATGTATCCACTTAATATTTATCCCATGATCAAACCAACCCAGGCGTGAAATCTCGGTCGGTCGTAGGTTGATATGGACAGGTGCACGTGCGGTGAAACACGTGTTACACCGTTCTTGTGACGTGTAGGTCTATTCTACAAGAGCAACCTCAAACTACTTCGATCCCCTTTTATCACACCTATTTTCAGTCAGTTGTGAGATATGTATACAAAATGGTTGTGATCAAAAACAGATAGTCAGTTTGGTAGTTACTGTTTTTTTATTGCTACAGGTTTACGGTCATCCGGTAGTAAGCGGTCACCGTAGCTTATAGACGATTGCAACACCAGAGATATCACCCGAAGGACTCTGAATACAAAAAATATAATTCAATTCAACTCAATTGTTATTTTAAATAATATGCCCGTCATATCAATCATAGTAGGTAAACATAATTTCAGCTGTATGGTTGATATCATATCACTATGTGTGAACCTCCATAGGTTAGTAGCACATACGTAGATTTAGATATTGTGTATTATTTCTCCATAACGCCAGCAACAAACTTGCGATGTATAAAGTACTTAAGAATTGCGTAAGTCGGCCGGGTGTTCTAAACAAACCAATCGATCTTTAAAAATAAACAAAAAATACATTCTATAATCGAAAAAACCAACTGTTGGAAAACAGCGACTTATATTTAGAAAAATCGTCACTTGCAACGTTAGAATAGACCTCTGTAGGCTAACCATATAACTCAGAAGTCTTCTATTGTAATATATTATATTGCTAGTGCGCTTAGTATAAAATTATTTTAAAGTAACTCAGAATGCAGTCGTGTCGCATGTAATACCTAATATGTAATTTTATATGAAAAACTCATAAAATTAATTTAATATCAAACGATGAAAGAAAAATTGATTATTTTTTTGAGATATCACTTGCGTGCTGTCACCCTAAACGTAGATTCAAAGTCTCATTTGCCTGTAATTTTACCGGAAACCATACCTTTCGAACCGGAACACAGCAATGCGAGTAATAACTGCTTGACGGGGCTTTTTCTAATCTGTGGCGGGGTAGAAATAGATAAGGTGGTAGGTTTTTCCTGCGTAATGGTTATGAGCCAATCACTCTTGCTGAGTGAGCAGTGTACAGCAAATGGGAACATCAAAAGGTTGTCATGAATGTGACTGATTGACTGAAGAATGCGTTTAACTAGTGCTGTAAAAGTACATGTTCTCGAAACTTCCACCGAATAACGAATTCATAGCTGGTTTCTATTTAAATTTGATATTCAAACTATGAATTGGTTCTCATTTCATCAGTTACTGTAAACTGTCGGAACTTGCTTTCAAACTGAGATAACAAGGCGAATTTCAATTCATAAATTACCGATGATATCATACATTTAACGAGACGAATAGCTACGAAAATAACTCAGATTATGATTGTTATTATTTTAAGCTGGTTTTTGCGCTAACTCGCGCATTATTTTGGCACTGAGCACCGGCTAATTGCTACTCGTACTATGTAGTTGATGTGTTGTATTAACTATCTTCTCTTATGTATGTATAAACTATCTTCTTTTAGTATATGTTGACGACCGATGTGGCGCAGCGGGCGCAGGTCCGCCTGCGACGCAGAGGTTGCGGGTTCGATTCCCGCCTCGGGACAAATGTTTGTACGATCTACAAATATTTGTTCCGGGTGTTCTGGGTATTTTCTATATATAATAAAAAATATCTATCTATGCATTGTATTGTATTAAATATATATCAGTCATCTAGTAACCATAATACAGCTCTGTTTAACAGCAGCTTACCTTGGGCTAGATGATGCTGTGTGGATTGTCCAGCATTATTATGTACATATAAAAATGAATTTCTGTGCGTTACGCTCGCTAAAACTCGACGGCTGGACCAATTTGGCTAATTTTCCTGAGAGTCCTGGAAAGGTTTAAACGGTGAGATATTATGAAAAAAACGCTAAAAAAAATAACACAAGTGAGACCGCGCGGGTTAGCTATTACTATTATATTATATAGAAAAAAAATATATTGGGTGTTTGTTTGTACCGAATATGTTACGAAACTACTGGACCTATTCGGCTAAAACTTAAGACATAAAAAAAATAGCCTCTTATTGGTTAGATACCAGGGAGGTAACCACGAGCTCTTATAGCAATATTGAAATAACATTGCACTGTTTTTTTTGTATGCTGAAATGTCAGTTTCAATATAGCTATTGCTAACATTGTTTAAATATTGCTTTTGAGCTTGTGGTTACCCACCAGTATTGGAGGTTTGTTTCTTTTTGTGAAGAGATTTAATATGTTTGTGTTAGTCTAAGAAAATAAGTACATGTCTCTATAACATTTACTTATGCCGTTATAGATTCTTAAATTTTACCAACAATATTTAGTCTGACTGTACTAAAATATTAATTTATTGTAACACCTCCTCCTCTCATTTGCTTTTAATCCAGTCCATCCTAAGGTTGCCTGCTGTAGAGATTGCTATTAGCAATAAGGCCGCCCATTGTATCACCACAAATTTATTTAACTTTATTTTTAGTTGTTAATCTGTTTCTTTAGTCTAACAATAAAGAGTTTTCTATCTCGTCTATATATCTATCTAAAATACCTATATATACAAAAGGTACCAGAACGGCCGGCAGAACGGAAAAATAATATATTTTTTTGTGTTTCAAAACTTTTTGGGACCCAGTTGTGGAACAACTCAAATAGTCTTTCAATCCTTAACTTTACAATTTTTATTACAAATCGATTGCTGCAGTATTGAAGACGTTCTTGCCGTTGAGATACCACTGAGGATAAAGCATTGATTTATGAAACGGTGATTCTCATTTTAAAGCAAGTTCATCATTGAAGCGTATTTATGTGTTCTACAAATAGACGCGGTATTGCAGAATGCTCGTAGTTACAAAATGTCTGCTCCCACGCACATAAATAAAATATCGTATAATTTTTCTTGAACCGCTGTGAATTGCGAAATCATGTGATTTTGTTTCATTCTGTTTCAATCTTTCTTATTTGTTTGATGCCAGCGACTTTATCGTCGTCGCCAAACGTATATTCTAAAGTAATGTACGTTATGACACTTGCTTTTCTAATTTTGATCATAACACATCGTTCAATTAAAGTTGAAATTAGAATGTGTTTCCTGAGTATTTTATTTTGCTTTGCGCACCGCAAACAAGATTTAGAATTTTCACTATCCCGTCATGCTTAGCGCAATAAGTACCCAAAACTTATTTTACTTTTATTATTATTGTTTTTTTAAATCGTGTGCTTTCTTTTTTGTTTGTCTGCTGTAAAGATGTGATGTAGAAATGTGGGTGATATTTCAATCTCAAATAATATACTAGCTTACAAACATGGATGATAATACAGAATTCCTTCTACCTACTTGACGTCTTGTTATTCCAAATCGTCAAACAATATTATTTCGATTGTAGTAAACCCGTCTAAAAGGCTAATTAGCATGTTCCAAAAATACTGAACCAAAGATACGAAATTCTGAGAAAATACTCGACAAAACAATTTCCAGCCGCGGTAACATTAAAACCGTTAATTTTCAATCAAAACGGCTCGTTTTCAGTTACAAAGTTAGAAAATTATTAATTTCTATGCAAAGTACTTTGCTGCGTGCGCCGTTTCGTCGGTCATTAACATGCTTTGCCGGTGTAATTACTTTCCAAGATGTTCACTCACACTCAACTTTCTTTTTGATTCACTTTTTCCGCATGTAAACGCAATTGGCTCAATTGGATCATCATCATCATCATATCATCCAATAGACCACTGCCTAAACCCAGAGGCCTCCACAAAGTGCGCCATAATGAATGATCTTTGGCCTTCACAACCCACCGACTTCCTGCGACCGCTTTAATGTCATCGGTGCTCAATTCGATGCACTAAATCTAATTTATATTAAAAAATAAAAATGAAAACGTTCAACAAGCCACAAAAAAATATACATAGCTAACACATATTATTTTTGTTGCTGGTGACAATTTCTAAGTGTGAATGTCAAAAAACTTATAGAAAAGCGGAGGTATAATAAATATAAGCTAATACAGATCAAAAGTGATCACCACACTATATTATATTATATATATATATATATTCTAGCGTACGAGTGAAATGATCGGTTGCGCCGCGCGGTATGAATGACGACTTGTTATTGTATTATGGTAAAGATAATGACATTGTTAGGTGAGCCAGGTGTGTACCTGTAGCGGTCAGTTGCGTACGCGCACCAGACGCCTCCAGACCTCCAGAACACACCGGCACAGACTGAACTCGCCTACCGCTCCACAGCTATTTTTAACCGCTTATAATTTTATTGTTTCAGCGAAAACTCACTAAGCGACAAGATCCCGCGACGGCCGACACACTAATGCGAATGCTTCCAGTACTTCGAAAACGTCCCTAGGGACGTTCCAGCTTCACGCAGAAAACATAAAAACAATTGAATTCGGTCCAAAGTGACGACCTTTGGTTCATAATTCGGTCAGTGATCTGACACTCTTGCACTTGTGTTAACGTCTATCACGATGATGTTCTTTAAATATCCCAGTGTTGCATTGTTATTTTATGCATTGATTGTCTTTGGCTATCTTGTCAAAACGACATGGGTCTTCACATTTTAATTATTTTTCTCGTGTTATTTTAAGTTTTGTTGCGTAAATTTGGTGACAGTTTATCCAATTTAACTTGTTTACTTAGCACAAGTGTAAGTAATTGAAATGGAGGGGTGATGTTGGTTGGTTATTTAGTCAAAGACTTTCCAAGAGAATTTTGAAAGAAAAGTCATCGTTTCTTTCCAAATTTCGTTTGTTTACGTTGCTAAGCGACAATCAAACTAATACTTGACACTGGCAAAATTGTGGCAAACTAACCACAGAGGCCATAAAAGAAAAGAAGAAGAAGTATTTTATGCATTGTTGACCAGAGAGTCACAGTAACATTGAAAGACATGTCAACATGTCTCACAAGTGGCCATATCAAATATATATAAAAAGGATACTATGCGCTTGTAGGATAGATGGCTACACCAAATCAAGCATCGTTCCACGAGTCATCATTTGTATGGGACCGGTCCAGTGCCAGTGGGAATTTTATCTGAGCACATCCGTGCTTCGGAGAGCACGTTAAATTGTTAGTATCGGTTATAACAGTCTTAGGCCATGGTGGACGAACTCCGTCACTAGGTATGAATACTGCTTACCTTACTCCCTCACATAGAATTACTGTATTGTATTTGTTTAGGCAACGGTTATATGTTTTGCGGGCGATGTCGCGGGCGGGACAAGCATAGTATTAAATTACTAAAATTATTTATCTCATAATCATAAGCGCTTTAGCTAGCTTTAGCGTTTTGATATTTGCCGAGCAGTTTCTTAAAACCCATAAGGAAAATTGGATTATTTCCGTCGTGAATTTTTCGACCTCTTGATTCTTTTAAATCTCCTATCCGTTTAGCGACAATGGTATTTGCCCGTTACCTTGAATTTTATTATGTGCCAATGTTATTTGCTAATTTGTCTACACGTAACAATTTAACAAATAATATTGGCAGTGGAACTGCCTAGGTTACAACTACTAGAGCTAAGAAAATATCTTTATTAGAAGCCAAACTATCCAGCAAGCTGTTGACGTATTTATAACCGTTGGCATTCGTATATCGAGTGAAATATATTAAACTAAATAATGGAAAGCTTGATCCTTAAAATCCTTCGTATCAGGGTGGTTTAATATAAAAAGTTTCTTATTACACCTTTCGACAACAAAAGGACTCAAGTGAGGGGAAAACTTTAAATGCAAGCTCTAATAAAACGACACAATACGAACTTGCACGCAAACAGTAATCTAACTTGGAGTTTGAGATAAATCCATCAGTTTTAGTACGCGACTTGTCACGGCTTGTTGGGCAAAGCGACGATAATGGTCCAGTTAATGTACAATGACGTTCCACGGCATGTGCCGATATCACTACCCACTGTACCGGTTAATACGAACCAACTTTGGATATTTTCAAAATTACTTTTGATTGGCGGAAGAAAACCTTAACATTTTATTGAATTGTCTTGAAAAGTGTGCAGGAATGTTTTCGTTTTTTAAACTGGTATTTTTAACTGACTTCAAAAAAGAAGGTTATCAATTCGACTGAATGTTTTTTTTATATTCGAAATTCATTTGTGTTTTTGTAAGTAAATATTTAGAATAATTTATTTTACGTGCAAAAGAGATTTCAGAATATTTTTCTTGACATTTTTATTGTCAAGGCATGGCACAGTTAAAACGAGTTTTATTCAATAAAATCACAAGGATCACTTTGAAATGTCTTACAAGCTAAGTAAATTTACGCCTGTTCCAACGCCCCAAGCTGTATAATAATCTGGAAACAACATCCTTTCTATCACTTTTTTAGGCATTACTTTGCTATTGCTATAGATGCCGATGCTTATGTTGTGTAAGTGTGTGTTGTTGAACTGTGTTTATCTGTGGTGTAAATAAATTAAATATTGCAATTTATGTTTATAAAAGAGTCCATGACATGGATTGAAAATATCTATAAAAACGAATGCTGATAATAATGTCTAGACTCAAGACATTCACTTGAGCATTACTGTTTTAAATGACATTTACGTCTACAGTAGCAAATCAAAATATTTTTCTCGCATAAAGTTTATTTTGAATTTTCCTTTAAACCGAAATGATACGTTTTATTCGCGGTGTCCCAGTAATATCCGCTTGAAACCGCATACATAAAACTTTTATTTGGGGACGGCACGTTCAATATAAAAACACTTTTATCATAGTCAGTGTTCAAAAATATTGGGCACTTGGTGTTCTCATCTCGTTCACTTTTGGAAAGCACTACCAATAATAATTCACCATATAACAATGGCAATTCATTTTGCCGGAGAAAATATGAAAACATTTATTGGTAAAGCTTGAAGCTTGAAGTATTCTTTCTATTCTAATGCATTGGCTAGTTTAGTAAATAAAGTTTAGTAAATAAAGTTTAGTAAATAAAGTTTAGTAAATAAAGTTTAGGAAATAAAGTTTAGGAAATAAAGTTTAGTAAATAAAGTTTAGTAAATAAAGTTTAGTAAATAAAGTTTAGGTAATAAAGTTTAGGAAATAAAGTTTAGTAAATAAAGTTTAGTAAATAAAGTTTAGGAAATAAAGTTTAGGAAATAAAGTTTAGGAAATAAAGTTTTATTATTATTAGTAGTGATGCAAAGTCATCCCAGGTCAAAATAGCAACATGAAACAAAACATACTAAGAGCACTGGTGGACTAGTGGTAGCCTACCGATTCTAAGGTGGGTTCGAATCCGGTCCACCAATGGATTTAACTATTCGAAATATCTATGTGCGCAATGCCAGTGCTCTCTTACGGTGAAGGAAAACATCGTGAGAAAACCGGCATGTCCAAGAACTAAAAATTCGAAAGACATGTGTCATCAACCAATCCGTATTGGGTCCGCGTTCTGGATCAAGATCCAATCACTCTCGCTCGAGCGTAGGCCAGTGTTGGAACATCAGAACGCTGTTTTGATGGTGTGGTCGTGAACACTATATAAAACGAATTCCCTATCTGGTCTCTGTCTCTGAGTCCGTCCACATTCGTCGGTAATCGACCATGGTTCATTGCTTTTTACTTACCTATGGGACTTAATTAAGCTTTCGAAGTAATAACAACCAGTCTACGGTGGATTAAGATCAATCAATTTAGCTCGACAGTAGGCCAGTCCCAGCAGTGGGAACATAGAAAGCTGTCATGATGAACAAAACAAACGAAAATAGACCTTATATTTTGCAAATTGCTAAAATCTCAGTTAGGCCAAGGCCACACAGCAGGTGTTACGCTTGCCTCCTGCAGTGTGGCTTTGCCCTTAGAGTAGTCCATACTGTTTTATATAAAATCACTATGAAAATTCTAATATTTTCAAATAAAGTCCATAAAGTACCACATTGTATTTTACTGTGTGCAAATGAGCGCTATTTATTGATACTCCCAAAATGTCTGAATTTATGGATGTCTGTGAGCTAGACAAAGTATACTGAAATAAGGATCAGAGAATTTTTTATGACCATATCTTGCTATTTTATATTTCGTACGTGTTGTATACGAATAAGGGGGCCATTGCTACGACATAAAGTTCCATTGTAGATATTTCACACTTTTTCCACTGAAAGTGTCTAAACGCGATCTTGCAACTGTAATTGTTGTCAATTAACTAGGAGCATTGTCCCCTGTGGATAGGTATGTATGGTATGTGAACGTAAGGATTTATTTTGTACCTATTCCAGTTTTTAAGGATTACAGTATTGTGCCAGAAAAATACTCTTAGGGTGAGTTGCACCATCTAACGTTAATGTCGAACAATTTGACGTTACCGTTAGATGGTGCAGCTCACCCTAAGACTACCTATTCCAGTTTTTAAGGATTACAGTATTGTACCAGAAAAATACTCTTAGGGTGAGTTGCACCATCTAACGTTAACGTCAAATTGTTCGACATTAACGTTAGATGGTGCAACTCACCCTAAGAGTATTTTTCTGGCGTAACGTCTGGAGTAACGTCTAATTGTTCAATCGTCTTCGAACAATTTGACGTTAACGTTAGATGGTGCAACTCACCCTTAATATTATAGTATCATTCAGTTATGTCTGTCTGTTGTGTCGTTTTCTTAGTGACAGCCAAATGTCATCTTTTTATATATCAGCAAATAACGACACCTGACCATAACAGACAGTGACTGGGTAACAGTATCACTCAAAGCTTTTAGTTTCAAAGCTCGTTTATTTTCCATTGATACCCAAGGCAGTGCCATATTCTGTCTCAATGCAGTCTTGGAGGCAGAATAACTGCCACTTTAAACAATCTTTTAAAGGGCAATGTGTACGCTTCTATAACAAAGTCCCAAGTGACATACAAAATTTTACAATTAACAAATTTAAAAACTTAATTAAACAAAACCGGTCTCAAAAAGCTTACTATAAAATAACCGATTACCTAGATGCTATAAAAGCTTGGGATGAATGTAATCCAACTCTACTCGGCATCCATAACAATAGCAAGGGTTATGCTAAAAAAGCGATAGGAATCCAGCCGGTGTTGTTGCCAGTTCTTTTACGGCATGGGCGCGTTGGAACTGGCGTTAATTTTCCTAGCTTGTAAGACGTTTCAAAGTGATCCTTGTGATTTTATTGAAATAAGCCATTTTTGACTTTTGACTTTTGACTGCCTTTGTACCCACAGACGGACTCTTGCTGAAGAGCCCTAGGTATCTTAATTTTCATTCACTTCAGATCATACTCTTGTAAAATGTTTATCAGATTGTATACGCTATATTTAGTGAATAAGGTAGATTATTGTGGTTTTATTGCTGGTAAAAAATATGAATGTCTAGCCTATCCTACGTTTATCTTAAGTCAAGGGAAGAAGGTTGAATATCGCTTGGATAATTCTGGTAAAAGTGTGCGACTGGAGATCTATCAATGTCGTCGCCAAGGTCGGCGCAGACGCAGAGCGAGTATTTCGAGACGGGATTGCGCAATGGACGTTATGGGAGGGGCCGGATTTAGGACGGCATTTCGAAAATCATAAACATACACAACATTGTTGCATATGTTTATGATTTTCATCATTCATCATGACTGGCCTATTTGTCGTATATTTACGACATATCGACTTTACTTTATTTGCTTTACGGATTTAATTTCCGTTGCGGAACAAATGTTTGCAATATCTGCAATCGATTTTTTTTTTGTTTGAATATTGTAGTACCAAGAATGTTTCTGTTATCTACGACACAGAGAATTTTATTGTGCACACACATATTGTGAGTCTGAATATCATTTCGTCAGTGAAATGTATCTCTTTGGTAGTCATACATTAATTTCGTTATTTAGACCGAAATACATTATTGAATAAGCTAACTGTCAAGCTAATGTAAAGTCTGTTCATTATCTGACATGCAGGTAAAGATTTAAGTTTTTTTTTAATACCAGTGTAAAACAAATGAAAGGATTCACTAAAAAAATTACTGTGAATGGTGTGTAAGTATAGAAGTCACATCAACTTTGGGAATAGCTGGGTTAAGATTAAACTTAAAAAACCATAGATCAAAAAAAAATTTGTACATATTCTCAATCACTTAGCCCGTCTCTGGGTTCAGCGGTTGCTTACATCTCTTACAGAAACGAAATTAAAAAACCATACATCAAAATAGTCTTTGCTCATCACAATCACAACTACTTAGGTTGGATTCGATCAAACTCGAATTGGCACTATTCTCCGGATAAATTACAGTTTACTCGTAATTGTCATTTTTATTCCACAGACAGTTATTCCAGAAGTTGGTCGAATCCACCCTTGGTCCGTCTCTGTGTTCAGCTTTCTCTTCTCTTCCTGAAACTGCCTAATTACCTCTGTTTCCCGTTTCTTCCGCTTTCCCACATCAGTTTACAAGTCACAACAAAACCCAAAAATATCAGATAAAAATAAATGAAAACAGTTCAGCGCGAGCCATCATCTCCGAAAATGTCATTTCCGTTAGAAAACAGGGTGTTTCCTGGCAGGTGTTCAACTTTCGAAATTCATTAATAAAATACATATATATATAGTTAAAAAAACTTACTTTATTACATCAAAGAAAACATGATTATTGAAGATTTAAAAATTACTCCGACTAAATAATTTCTTGTTATGCTCGAATCTTTCCAGATCAATCACCAAATAAAATCACTCTTTACGTGCATGCATCAATTTGTCAAAATAAATAAGAATATTATGCATTTAGTGGTAAGTATTTAAAAATAAAAAACCGTTTTATTAGTAGATATAAAAAACATCACACTCTTCACGAGATTGCTCCATTTCTGTAGAATAAAACTTACAGATCAAAACAAAATAATTAAATGCATGTTTTTGGCAATAATTTTAAACATTTCTGGCTTGAAACAGTCCAAGTTGACCCGAGAGCCAAAATAATAACATTAGGTGGGTATTCAGCCCACACAATCTAATGCATCGTTGGCACTGATTTAATAAAATAGATCCAGATACTGAGTACCAATAAGTTGGAGTATTATTGCAGTACACGTGTCAATGCTCTAAAGAAAATGTTAATTGCTTTGAGTATTTTTTTACTCAGAATAAGATTTATTTTTTTCAACGCAGAAAACAAAGCAGGTAGGTACATAATAAACAAATATTACAAAAAAATATTTTAAACGAGTTTAATGAATAAAAAGGTGAAAAATTAAGGGCCTTCATCTATTAGAGTATTGAGTAATCGAGAGGAAGATTCAGTGTAAAGGCGATTAATCACTAAAGCAGGACCGATGTCTTCTACGGCGTAGAGGTAGGCCGCTACGTTGTAGAGGTGCCATAGCATCTCCTGTATCATCCCTTGTAGCGTGTTGTCTACGAAAGCCGCAAGCAATAATAATGTTTCAAGGCATTTATAAAGCAAATAATATAATTATGTAATACCTATGTTTGAATTCATCTTGTTTTTGAATGTCAGCAATTGACAAGACGGTTTTTTAAAATAAATCTAGTTACCCTCCCCCCGCGGTTGCGTAAAACGGTTGCAATCGATTTCACTTGGTTTCAATCAAAAACTGACGTATTTTGTATAAATGTGACAGCTTATTGACAGTTCGCTGATTGAAATCAGATTGAAACCGAATTACGCAATCGGGGAGCTGATGTTAAGCGCCACACCTGACCAGAACAGTTGCAGTGTCACGCAAAAATACAAGTTTAAAGTTCTGAGTGCACTGCACTGCGCTCGTCACTCTGAGACGTAGTTATTAAAACTAAGTAATTTCACTTACTGCAATGTTCTTCAAACCTAAACATAGTAATGCCTTCACACTGCTACTTGGAAGCAAAATACCTAGCACTGCGGTGGCACCCACCAAGACGAACTCTCGCTAAAAAGTCACAGGTATTTGGTTAAGACGCATAAAATATGATAAGTTTATACATTATTTTGTCCCACCCAAAATATAACGGTAACGGAAACCGAAACCGAAGGAAACTTGTTTTATCTCTTTCAAAACTATAAAGACTGAACGACTTTACGCGCGTTCATTGTTTTACTTGATGACTGCCAGTGTTATTCACATCTATTTAGTGCATTTTAGAACTCAACTAGCACCCACGGAAACACTCGTTTCAGTGCAGTTGGGGGCTCCAAATAAATAAATAATGCTGGACAATCCACACAGCATCATCTAGCCCCAAGTTAAGCAGAGCTTGTGTTATGGGTACTAAATGACTGATATACCTACATACATAGATAGATATATTTTATTATCATAGAGAATACCCCGGAACAAATATTTGTTCCAAGGCATGAATCGAACCCGCAACCTTCTGCGTCGCAGCTGGACCTTTGCCCGCTGCGACATAGGTCGTCACGATAGATGGAAGATAGTCATATGATTATAAGATATATATAAAATATATATGACATTATGAAACCGTCATTTTAGAAATTGCTAAGTATTGTAGGGTACTTCCTTGTCATTCTTAATGAACAAAGACGATGATACCACAGAGGTTTAATAGTTCGCTCACGAATAAGGTCCTGAGTATAACTCAAACAAAGTCGCAAGGAATTCCACTAGCATATTATAAACGATCTAAAATAGCGTATGTCATCGTAAAACTCGATTTTACGAGTCCAGGAAAACAATACACACGACAAGATGTTATTTTTAGAGTTCCGTGATAAAACAGTACAGTGAGAGCTATACTCACATGTTATGTGAGTTCCGAGACTAAATAAAATTAAATTGGGGGGCTTGCGGGTTTATGAAGTCTCATTTACGAGTTGAGGATTGTTAAATGTAAATAACTCGAGGGTTTATACAATAAATTAAGTCATACAGTGCCGCTTAACATCAGACGAACAACCAAACGGTCTCGTTATTTTCAGACATAAAAAATCTTACAGTAAATTAAGTGAAACTAGTAGAATTCCCGAAAATTCGTTTTAGTTACGTAAAATTTTCCTTTAATCCCCTTTAGGGGTATGGCTAATAAAAGCTGTAGGGAATATCTATAGAACTAATAAGTCCTAAGTTGTTTACTTATAAATTCCTTGGGAATATCAAGTATAGTGCGTTTCTTGTCAGTCAGTCAGACAGACCTAAAAATTATAGCTTTAGCAATTTGTTTGCTAATGTCAAATTCTGACAGTGAAAGTTATTAACTAAACTCAAACGGAAACGACGCAGCAATTTTTGTAAATTTTTCAAACAAGCTGTTACAAAATCGAGCTTAACCTCGGTATTCATGAACTAACTCACGATATTGTAAATAACCCCCGTGCTATCCTCCTTCAATGACAATTTAGTCATAATTTTCTATTAAAGGTGAAAATAAAATTCAAATATGCAAGTAATTAAATACGAGTACATACGGTCTTTAGATGGCTCAACTGTTTCATATGTGTTTTGTATATTTGGTATATAATTATGTACTTAAATATTTTAATTTTCGCCCTAAATAACATAATTCTTATTATTCTTAGTAAAGATTGTTGAACCATAAGTTCAGAAACCATTACCCAAATTTGAGCATGTCATCTACTTCGATCGAAGGATTAAACGACAATAGTGATACCCCACGTGTCGGGTACGGAACCATCGTGTTAATTAACAATTTCATGATCTACTGGCCCCAGGATTATGGCCCAATAGACCAGAGTTTCTCAAATAGGGGCACGTGTGCAAAACTGCTAAAAAAAGACACACTTTGAGCGCCAATATATTTCTAGTTTTACTTGCGCCTAAATTATTGAGTTAAGCTCGCGATGGAGTCTATCACAAATGTTAAATTGATGGTTTTAATAATAATCTAATAAGCAGTTCTAGACACATGTTATTGACGTCATTGATGAATAGAACGTTTTGGTTAAAGCTGGTAGTTCTTTGAGCATATAAAGAATAAAAAATAAATAATTGGTCAATAACTAACTAACTAACGACACTTGTCACTAAACCACTTGCCATGTATATCGACGACAGCGGTAAGAATGAGTCGAATAAGTAGCGTTTTGGTCTTGCTAAGTAGGTTTAAGGGTGACATAGATGAATTGGATCAGCACCAGTTCAGCTTCGCCTTGCCCCAATAACTCTCCGTTAACCAGCCAGCGCGATGTAAGCACCAGACCGGCGGTGCCCCGCGGTTTCGTGGTTTTGCAGTTCTTATGTTATCCCACAGGTTTATTTTCCGGGATAAAAAGTATCCTATCTATGTGCTACTAAGAAAGGAGCTTTGAGAATCTAAGAAAAAGTTTGAGAAACCCTGCTCAGAGTATTACCTGTGTTGATAGGGTACAAACATCGTCTTGGTCAGTAAACTGACAGTATTGTGGGTGTTAATTAGGTTTTGAAGACGTGGGTAAAGTTATTACGTCGTATGGTTACCGGGTTTTATTAGAACATGAAGCTCATGGTTTGTTAGTTGCATTAATTCTAATTACCTTGAAGTATCCACTACACTATGAAGTATTCGCGGACCCATATTGAGTCCGCGAATTGCTTTTGCTCGAGATTAGGCTAGATTCTCTGTGAAGAGCAGTACAATTTACTAAGCTAATAAATAAATAAATAATGCTGGACAATCCACACAGGATCATCTAGCCCCAAGGTAAGCTGATGTTAAACAGCGCTGTGTTTATTGGTACTAGATGACTGATATAAACTTCGTCTGGTCGTTCGTTCGTTCGTATGAGTCAGTGGCCAACTCTGGTGACAGAGTTTCTTGGCCGCCCGAAGGCCTCTGACGCAACGCAGTGCAGTTACACATAGAACTTTAAAGCTTAAAAATTTGGGTGACTCTTAAATACGGTTTTCATCAAGAGATAAAGTGATTCCATAAAAGGTTTATATGCATGGGTTGAGCACCCGTGCGAAGCCAGGGTGGGTCGCTAGTATGTATTAGTTTAAACAAAACCATAAATGTAGCTGCGTGTAATACCTGCAAACGTTTATCCCGCACCGGGAATGGAACCCCTGATCACTCGCTGCGTAAATTAGTTTACGTAGTTAAATGTTACTGACTGGGATACAATCAAACTGATCGGATTACCTCGCAGTAGCTCAATATACAGCACTGGAGTTGAGTTTTGCAGGGTAGGACTGAGGTTGCATGTACCATAAATAAATAAACAAATAAATAATGCTGGACAATCCACACAGCATCATCTAGCCCCAAGATAAGCTACTGTTTAAACAAAGCTGTGTTATGGTACTAGATGACTGATATATACTTAATGCAATACAATACATAGATAGATATTTTTTTATTATTTTTAGAAAATACCCAGAACACCCGAAACAAATATTTGTAGATCGTACAAACATTTGACCCGAGGCGGGAATCGAACCCGCAACCTCCGCGTCGCAGGCGGACCTGCGCCCGCTGCGCCACATCGGTCGTCAATGTGTGAAATAAATGGTTTTCGTGGCAATTTCAACTAAGCGCTCCCGTGTTTCGGAGTATTTCTTCGGTTTAATAAATATATGGGACCTCCTTTGAATATCAAACAAAAAAAACAACTTTCAACTTCTTTCACCTTGAGGCTAAGATCGAAAGCCTCATGTGCCAGTAATTTCACCGGAAACCATACCCTTCACACCGGAACACAGCAATGCGAGCATTACTGCTTGGCGGCAGAAATAAGTATGGTGGTAGTCCTTCCCCGGACGAGCTCTATCACAGAGAACTCTACTACTCTAATAAATAGTAATATAGCTCGCTAACTATTGTCTTGTCATTCATAATACAATGAACAAATACAATGACAGATTTGAAAGACAGACTATTGTGAATAAAGTATTTATCCATTTCATTTATCCAAGTATTTTTCGAGTAAGCATAAAGTAAGCCCATGTAAAGAATTTTCGCAAAGCCTAAATTAATTAGTTATTTTTTGAGATTGTGCAAACGCACCCCCCTTTTAAACCGCTGTCAGACTCTGACTTGTGTTTAAAAAAAATATGATTGTGATGTGAATAATCGATTGCTGATAGAATTGTGAATTGTTAAAAATAATCCTCTTTTCGCCACCTTTAAATATTTCCATTTGTGTTTGTGTTCAAAAATTAATTCAGTAGTATACTACGAGTACCATTGCTGTGATTCGATTTGAAGGGACGTTAAAACTATTGAGCAGAGAAGAAGAAAAAACAATAAACCAAGTCCAGTCTAACAAAATTGTTGATAGTGGTATGTGGTTTACGATGTGTGGTAGTATGATACATGAAGGCACGTTTTTATGATTAATTCAAAAATGAGTGAACCAATTTCGATAAAATTCTAATGGACCGCCTATCAAACAAAAAATCATCAATCGCAATGCTGTGTTCCGGTTCGAAGGGTTCCGGTAAAATTACAGGCACATGAGACTTTCCATCTAACGTCTCAGGGTGCTAACACGTAAGTGATGTCTATGATGTTGCAAGCGTACATAGGCTACGGTAACCGCTTACCATCAAGTGGGCCGTATGCTTGGTTGCCACTTTAGTAGTATAATTTTTTTTTTTACTAAAATCAATTTATAACTGGCCGAGAAATCGAGTAACAGTCATACAAAAAAAACATAGGTACTACATTCGAATTGATAACCTCTTTTTTTGAAGTCTGTTAAAAAACAGCCGGCTTCTCAAGCTTACTGTGTCAATAATATCAGAGATATAGATTACGATCTTTACATCTTACAATAGTCTTACAACAGCAACAGCTGTGCATCAGCGTTCGAGGCTGGTCGTTATTCTAAATACGTGTGACCTTGCTGACCATTTGGTTTGTTCGCGTAAAGTTATTATTTGATCAAAGTTTCGTGTAAGTTTATGTGCGATCTTGAATTTGATATTCATAGTGCCAAGAGAATTTCCAAAGAGTTCTTGATTACGAGTTTTATTGTTAGGACTGTTTTACACTATAGCGATAGCTTTCTATGCTATTCTATTAATATTTCTATTATATTATTTCTATTGTATATTCTTCTACATGGATAGCACTATATAGAGAAAACTAAACTCAATATTTTTATTATCGCATCCATGTGACGTACAAAAATGTCACGGTTCTCTTTTTGGTGTCATATTTTACTAGTAACTTGCCCCGGCTTCACTCGGTTTCAACGAAAACAATATTAAATAATTATAATAAGTAATTAATACGTGGCACTGAATTACGCTCGTCAACTCAACGTAGTAATTAAGTTTCTTTGATTTCACTTCCTAAAGTGCCTTCTTAGCTACCCTAAGCCCTTTTAGGTACCACATACACTGGCAAAATACTCGTCTCGAAACAAAACGGAAAAAAATATAATGTACTATAAATAGCTTACATTGTATGATGTTTAATAAGAGTAGACATTTTCATATACACAGATACATAGATATTTTCGATTATTATTCCATCTCCATTATACAATCTTCACAAGCAACACCCCCAAGATAATCTCCAAAAGCAATTATTATTTTAGTTCAGACTACGAGCAGGGTGTAATAACACCGAATAATGGTATGTCATAAACATATAATGGTCTATAATTATAGTTACCTTGACACAGAATAGCAGCTTTAGTAACTTAATTGAATTTTCTATGCTATAGGGTGAAAGCCAGATCAGAATCATCGCGCTAATCATGAACGGAAACATTTTAGTTTTCGTACCGACACTTGATTTTCTAATCTCAAGCATCGGTGAATTAAATCAATGAATGTGTTTAACTCAGGTTCAGTTATGGAACTTACAGCTCTGCGCACTGCTCAGTTTACAAAGCCTGTGCAAACATGAACCAAAACATTTCCGTTACGTATACTTTTAGCGCTATAGGGAGCCATGTATGTTAATACCGTAATAGGAATGAATAAATGTATTAATGTATACGAATAATATACCACTACACGTTGGTTTGCAGTAGGTAATTATATATTTTTTTAATTTACAGTAAACCTATTTTAAGTACCTAACTAATATTTACATATTATAATTAGTACTTTTTATAACTTTTTAGTATTTACTACTTTTTACATCACATTTTTACGTTATACAAAATACTTTTAAAACAGTTTAACAATCTAAAGACTGCTACAATCGATTATCATATTTCGTTTATTGAGTTGAGTTAGAAGAATTTGAATATATATATGAGAAATATGAAAAATAATTTTAAATTTCTTAGAAAAAAATATATAAAAAAAAATTTTTAAAGGAATTTCGAATTCGTTGGCAATTGGCAATTGGCGAACGCATACTTGGTCTATCGCTACTAACAATAAAAAGAAAAAAGCTAGTAATTCATATAAACACTCAGTTTACAATTCAAATACTCAAAATAAGCTTTTGAAATTGTGCTGAAATTGAATTGTGCTTAGTGCGTTTATAATTGATAGATTCAGGCGTTACTTTGCGGAAATCCATTACAAGATAAAAAAACAGACGAAAAATCTCTAGTACTAAGTACAAAAAATCTCTAGTAAAAGGTTAAGCGGTATAGGTAATAATAGGTAATAGTACTAGAGATTTTTCGTTTGTTTTTATATCTACCTAGTGCGTTTATTTTTAAGACTACTTACTTTCCCAGTATACAAAGGCGTAAGCCTACTTTCTGTATCAGAAATTAAATGTTGGGAGAAAATATATAACTTGTGTTTGTTTGTTGTCAAAAGCGCGTGGGCGAAGATAAATTATTTTAAGTGGTTACCCTAAAAACATACGAAATTATAGTCGCTATTTTCGATGCGTGTCGCGAGGAAGGCTATCATTATTTCTGATTTTATGTCATATGAAAATAATTCAAGTTTTTTATGTGACACGCCGAAGCTAAACTATAAATGAACTAAACATGATCAGTTTCTCTTATTTCTAAAATAAAGATATACAAATTAAGCTTGCGCTTAATAATTTTTCACATGCTCAGTCGATTAGATTTTATTCTATAAATAAATAAACTAAATATTTACGAATGTGATGCGTTTAGAAAATCATACTAATAACTGTTCTGTGTCAATGGGGTAAAAAAAAAAACAAAATTAACTTTTGCACTTTTTGATTGTAAGACCTTATTGATAAAACTGTTTCAACATAAACCCTTAGGTATTATATTTTACTCGTCATAAAGAACGTGTAACTTTAGTATAAATGATAGGTAATCCACGTTTCTATTGTGTGGGTAAAAATGGCTCATTAGCTTACCATCTGTGTTACTGGGACTATACTCAAAGCTGGCGCGTAACAAGCTCATTACTATCTTTTACGTATAAGCGACGATATATTTAAAAATTATTTAAACGTGAACCTAGCTGTAACCAAAAATCAAAGTG
Organism: Colostygia pectinataria; assembly: GCA_951394395.1. Classification (NCBI taxonomy): domain Eukaryota; kingdom Metazoa; phylum Arthropoda; class Insecta; order Lepidoptera; family Geometridae; genus Colostygia; species Colostygia pectinataria. The sequence goes on along the minus strand of OX596368.1, from coordinate 3,898,871 downwards.
GAGAGCATACGTAGGCACTAGGTACCACCTAAACTCTAAATTGAACCTAACTATTGAAAAATAATACAAGCTAAGTAAGAAGATACGTAGGTCATCACAGGCACCTACATCAAATGATTTCTTTTACCCGATGGTAGGATTCTTCAGCAAGAGTTCTGTCTTGGTTGGAATCATCGCAGTGCCAGATATTCTATCTACAAACTGTGGTAGTGTCCAAGCATTTTTATGTTTAATTTGAAAGGCACTGTTGTAGCAAGTGAAGTTACCGGGCGAAAGAGAAAATTATATTTTTGCAGCTGATGGCCAGGGATGGTGCAAACGGCTTGACAGTCTCGTCATTTGCTGACCTTAAAAAAAACTATTCGTAGGTAGGTAGAAGGCAAACCAAATAACTCAGACTACTTGTTCTTACGTCGCGGTTTGTCGCGGGGGTTACGCGAGGACCGGCAGGGCAGGGCATTTTTTTTAGCATGAGCCTTGCTTAGTTTTATGGCACCACACCACACACTGAAGCTTCTTGATTAAGAGCTATCATCAATACCAAAGCTGGGAACCCAGCTGAGTTTGTTGCCTGATTTATCTAGGCTGGGGCGTAAATTCTCTCAGCAAAGTTATTCTAGAGATTTTATTGAAACTATTTTGAATTAAGTATTATGGCATCTTCCTCGCGCAAACTCCGCGCCCCGTGCTCTTTAAGTTCGTAGAGAGACGTCTGAGTTATATGGTTTCACTATTATTACAATCATTTAAATAAATAACAAATTGCGGCTTTTAGATTTTATTAGAAAAATATTTAAATATCCCTATTTAAATTACTGTAATAAAATAATAATAGTGCAACATATACGTATAATAAATTATAATATATTTAATTAATAAATAAAAACTATTTAGTATTATAAAATACTAAGAAAAGATCACACTGACTAGATTGCCACACCCTTTGTCTGCTTTTTAAGTTGCATTAAGTGGAAGTATTTTTGGATCAAATTAAAGTAAATATATTCATTCAAGTAGGTACAGAATACCTTTCAATAATAAGTAATCTTAGTTGTTAAATTCGTATAATAATAAAGTACTGAATGCGTAATTTAAATAATTTTAGATCACAGAATACAACATTAGTTAGCAACCTAATATTGCGAGATTTTAAAGTTTTGGTTTTTTTTCTATATAATTTTTTTATATAATACTTTTGGCTATGACAAATAAATGAAAACCAAACACATTTAAGTATCTAAATCAAAAAAGATAAGGAAATCAAATTAACCCTCAAACACTTCCACTGTATAGGTCAACAAATTAAATTATTTTGTTATTCGATTACATTTTTGGACAACTCTCGAAAGGGTTAGAAAAGGATAATGTATTAGGTACTAATGAACTGTTAGTTTGATTGTAGATATTATTTCAATCCAAATTTTATTTAGAGAAAAAACAGGTGGTTTGTGTCATATAAATTAATATGTGTCATATAAATTAATATGCTAGTGAAAACATAATTAACGTATGTTGGTACGGTATTAATAATATAATTATATTCGTTAGAGGATTATAAAACTCAATTATCATGAATTAGTAGGGAGTTATAAATAAATGTATGAAAGGAATAAGAAACGCATACAAATAAATATTAGTAAAAGTAAATAAATGTACTTATTAAAAAATATATACTAAATCTTAATACACAATCACAAAAAAGCTTCGAAGTGTAATAAATTAAATATCCTACTTATAATATAAATACTTATAAACAAAATACTTATAACGAATTCGTTAAATAACTTAAAATACAACTAATAATTTCTTTGGTAAACTAGCTGTTTCGATGAGCATTAAAAAGTGCAATCCACCACTTTGCTTATTTACATTATTATTAACTATACTACTATTTTATTATAACAAAGCAATTTTATTATACAAAAAATAAACCAAACCTTTAATAATTTGTTACATATTAAAGAAAACTTTCACATACAAAAATATTATCTACTTTACACTATATTAACTTTATATTAGTATCTTTTGGGTATAAACCAATATAACGTATTAGGTACTCTACACAAGACTATACAAGGAACGAGGCGACCACAATTTATTTTGATATTGGATTAATTGGAAGGAAACCACTATTCTTATCTTCATAAATATAAAAATGAATTGTTAGGCTCGACAACGGCTGGGCCGATTTGGCTAATTTTGGTCTTGAAATGTTTGTAGAAGTTCAGGGAAACTTTGAACGTTGAGAAATTTTGGAAAATTTGCTGAAAAACGCGAGTGAGACCGCGCCGGGTCTACTAGTAAATCTATAATTATTAGACAAGTATTCTTTCTCACTGACTAAAAGTAAATGCTCTTTTGTCAAAAGAGAATACTTTTGTAAAATATTTTAATAAATATGATTACTTACCTATTGGTTCACGATTTGGCAATATATTTGTTGTTTTTCACTCACGTTTTGTGGCGCGCACAAGCTGATTTTTTTACGCCATCAGTCGTTCTTGGAAAGGGATTCTGTGTAACCAGAGGTGCTTAAAAAAAGGAAGTTCGTTTAGTATAAATGAGTCAGTGGCCACCTGTGTTGGCGGAGTTAATAGGCCGCCCGAAAGCCTCCGTCTTGGCCTAAAGGTGGCCTGGATGTGCTATAGATCTGTAAAACCATGTGCGTTCTCAATCTTCTGGATGTTATCGGTGTCCTCAGTGCCGGTGATGATTTGCAGGACTTTGAAAGCCTTAGATTGCCGAGGAGGGCCATCTTGGATAAACTTGTGGTAGTATACACTGAAAGAAAGTTATGAGTTGCTTATTTCACGACCGAGCGTATAATAGGCTAATGCCAGTTAAATAATACCAGTGGTTCTGCGAACAGAAGACCTCGAAAGCACCAACCTTTTAAAGTCAGCTATTTACTGCATTTGAGGAATTATTGTAACGTTAACTACCTAAATATAACGGTGACTAAAGGTAACGAAAGACAGGGACAGTTAATATTGACTAATACCTATGCAATAAGCCTCAGAGATAGTGATACGAACCCAAAATAGCGAGAGTTTGCAGATGCTGGTGGAATTAGAAGAAGTAGAGCCACCACCTATTTACTACTATTTTTGCCGCCAAGCAGCCGCGCCGCCAGCAATGCTCGCATTATTGTGTTCCGGTTCGAACTGTATAGGTGCCGGTGAAATTACAGGCACATGAGACTTTACATCTTGATGTTGAAGAAAAACATTTTGAGGAAACCAGGATGTCCAAGAACCAATGAGTCGAACGATATTTTTGACGACCAATGTGGCGCGGTGGGCGAAGGTCCGCCTGCGACGCGGAGGTTGCGGGTTCGATTCCCGCCTTGGGACAAATGTTTGTAGGATCTGCAAATATTTGTTCCGGGTGTTCTGGGTGTTTTCTATGTATAATAAAAAATATCTATCTATGTATTGTATTGTAATAAATATATATCAGTCATCTAGTACCCATAATACAGCTCTGTCTTACCTTGGGCTAGCTAGATGATGCTGTGTGGATTGTCCAGCATTATTTATTTATATTGTTCACCAATTAGCATTGGGTCCGCGCGGTGGGTTAAGTATGTTCATAGGTTGTGTACTATCACTATATCACTCTAGCTTAAGTGTAAGCCACTATCGCAACTATGGGAATATTAAATTTGAGGCATGATGGCATTTGACATCCAGATATTACTGATAATAATATAATGGGTGTTAGTTTTATTATTCCTATAATTATTTTGTTATATTGTTTGTTACTTTTTTACCGAAGAAACACAAAAAGCTTTATGATCGTTTTAATGACTATGTGTGGGTTGTGGCGGATTATGTCGCTTTATTCTTGTTTGTTTGTTTTTCCTGGAGCAAGGTGATGCTGTTTAGTGTGTATTGTAATATAAGGCTCTGCAATAAGAAACTTAATCTGCTTTAATCTCAGTGCCACTCGATTAAAAGTGGACATGAGTCAAATAAAATGTTCAAACGTGTCTTTGACTACCTTATCTGAAGAGTGATATCTAAGGGGGTATTGTGTGCCGTATACAGGAACAATAATCGTAAGCCTATATATACTCCTATATGCTTCATTTCAAAAAGATACAACGAGAAAATAACTATATTTACGAAAGAGAATTTTAAAAAATGTAATAATTTAAAATTCAAAATGATGTATTTTGCTCGACAGCTAAATATTTGAATAGAGATGGTGAATTGGTGAAGCAAACGATGATGGTTATGTTGATGTTGAATACCAAAGATTAAGAAGCTGACACATACAAAATAATATATGTTAAAATTTGGAAAACGGTAACAAAATTGTACAAAATTATAAATAAGATTACTGTGGTCGCCAGAAGCTCTAACAAGCTACTAAATTATTTATTTACATAGAAATGACATATTTGAGAACCGGAAAATCATCAAAATAAAGCTAAAGTTGCTCTTAAAAAAATTAAACGACAGAGCCTTAATTGAGTCAGTGGCAACGATAAAAAAATTGTGTTTCAGTGCCAAAAAATATGTTGCCGGGCAACATTAGCTTTAAAATTTGCCCAACTGCATCTTTGCGTCGTGATCATACAAAAACAGCAAAATTACAGAATCTATGCAAAATAACAGAACACACCCAATACAACACAAGAGTAGTAGAATTATTTGTGATAGAGCTCGTCCGGGGAAGAACAGTTACCGTCGCCTATTGACATCAACAACACCAGAAGTATTTCTGCCGCCTAGCAGTAATGCTCGCATTGCTGTGTTCCAGCGAAGGGTATGGTTCGAAAAGTGAAATTACACAGGCACATGAAACTTTAGATCTAAGTTTCAGGGTGGCAACGCGCAATGACATCTCTGATATTGCAAGCGTACCTAGGCTACGGTAACCGCTTACCACCACCGCGTCCACCAAGTGGGCCGTACGCTAAGTTGTCTCTTTAAAGATTTATGGAAATCAGACAATACGAACACTCTGGTAATCCGGACCTGGAACGTTCCGGGTCAAAGTATATTATTTTGCACGGTTTTGCATGAGCAAGACCGTTGTCTGGGTTCAAACCCGCAACTACCTACTTCTCGCTCACCGCGCGAGCGAGGTCGTGATGCAAAAATGATTCGATTAGTGAAAAAAATTAGAACAAAGCAGCTAAATAAAGCGAACGCGTGAGTCAGAAGCGATGCAATAAAAATGATGTTTACTTTGGACCAGTGCAAACCGCTGCTTTAGTACCGTCCACCAAAGCTGAAACGAGGACATAGTTATTATAGTAAACGTTTCACACGTCTTTTCACATGTAAATGAAAGACAATACACAGAACTTTGCTTCACAACGTTGTGGACAGGACAAATGGAATCATAACTTTAAAGAAACTGCTGTGTGGTGATTGTGCTGAAGTTTTAGTTTAAAAATTAATAGAGATCTTTAAAGAGTGTGTGTGTTGTTTTTTTCAAAATACTTATTAAAAAAAAATTCAAAGAGTTAAATTACAAAATGTGTGATTATCCTTAGATCAGTTGTTTTAGGACTTTGTAATTACCTTAGATTTATGTAGTATACTGCACATGCGTACGAGTAGTTCTATTTAAAAAATAGCACGCAAAACAGTTGCATGTTTTTAACGAAAAACAGTTTTTTACCAATTTAAAATATTTAAATGTAGAATAGTTTGCAGAATGAGCCTCTTTCGGATACTTTACATTATTATATAAAATCAATAAATATTGGCGGACTCTATATACTCGTAATAAGTAAAAAGGTGTGTTGAAGATAATACAAAAAAATAATATTAATGGTAATACCTTTTATTAGCTCCACCAGTGCCACCTTCAATCTGAATCGGAATAATCCTCGTTTTAGGCTGGTTGTCCTGATTCTGGAAGGTCCTGTTCAAGGTCGGTAGATCGTGCTGTGGTTCGTCCATCCTCACCAGCTGCGGCGACAGAACCCTCATAATCCTTTGTGTGGGTGGTGAGAAAGGCGCGCGAGTGTCTGAAGCTGGGTTCATACCAATGGTGATACGCAATTGGGGTTGTGTTTGACCCCCTTGTCGGTTCCCCGTATCAGTACTAGATACTTCCATCTGTATAGGAATAACTCTAGACGGAGGCGAGCTACCATCTCTTGGCAAACTCTTGCGGTTCTCTGAAGGTCTGGTCGACCACGTCGGTTGTGGCTGCTGGTATTTAGGAGGACTGACCACTTCGCGAGCTCCTCTTTGCAACTCATTACTCTTCTTTACCCATTCCGGTTCAGTTTCCCTGGTCGGTGTCTCTAGTTCCCTGGGTAAGCTCTTACTGCCCTCTAAAGGTCTTTGCACCCATTCAGGGGGTGGCGTCTTAGTTTTTTCTTTCTGGGTCTTTACCCATGGTGGGAGAGAGTTCGGGCTTTCAGGGCAGAAGTATACAGGCTCTTGGTTGACATACACGGCTTCTTTTTGAGGTGTGTTGTTGTAGTCTGGTTGAGCTGGTTTTCGTGGTGTCACGGGTATTGACATCGTCGATTGGTATCTGGGTTGTTCCTGTGGTTGATAACGAGGAGGAGAAGGAGCTTTTTCATTTTGCTGACGCCATGCTGGACTCGGATTTTCTTGAACCTTGTTGTAATTGGCATCCTGTAAAGTCCTCGCTGGATGATACTGTTGGTTCTTGTTCTCTTGCTTGACTTGCCAAGGCGGAATGTAGACATTTTCGTTGTTTGTTGTAGGTTCGTTTGATTTCCATTGTGGAGTATTCGGAACGTTGTTGTTAGTCGACTGATTTTCAGGTTCTTTCGGGTATCTGTTCAGAGTTTGTGTTCGCCATGGTGCTACGTCAGCACTTTGCTGCTGGTTCACATTGTTGTAAACGACATTGTTATTTTGTGGAGCTTCTGGAGTTCTCTGAACTCTTGGTAAAGTATGAAATACGGGTCCAGAATTTGTCGGTGGACTTTGATTCTGGTAGCTTGGTGAATACTGCTGGATGTTCGGTGAGAACGGTCCACGATTATTCTGAGGTGTCGGAGGACTGGTGATAATAGGAGAATCTCTCTTTTCTGGCTGTCTCCAGTTGTTATTTGGAGACGGTGAGAAAGGAGAGCTATTGATAACAGGTGACTGTCCTGAAAAAGGCTGAGGGCTCTTGTTGAATTGTGAATCTTGTCTCACAAGCATTTCTCTAGTTGGAGGTGACCCGTTCGTTTGAGGCGAAGCAGAATGCTGGTAACTGTACTGAGCTTCAGGTCTGTGTATCGGGCTCTCTGGTTGTCTTTGGAAGTTGTTATTATTTTGAGGCATGTAAGTCTGAGGTTGTTGCTGCGAAAAGCTCGAAGGAGGCATTTTCACAGTTAATGGACTTGGAACATTTTCAACGAACTTAGGGCCTGTTCGTTGCTGTTTTTCTTTTTCTGCCTCCCAATGATACGGGCTGTTAGTTTTCCTTAGCATTCCAATGGGGTTTTCTGGAATTACAATTTCTGGTCTTTCGCCTAATGCGGCAGGTTTTGGAGATTTTGAATCGGGGACTTGTATGACTATGGGGGGAGGAGGGGGAGGAGCAGGTATTTTCATGGGGGGAGGTGGAGGCGGAGGCGGACCTCCTTGCGGTCCGTAGCTCCCAGGACCTCCTTGGGGTCGGTAGCCACCATTGTTCATTTGCTGAGGTTGTTGGTATGCTTGTTCGTGTTCTTCATGAGATCTTTGCCGAGCCAATCTTCTCGCCATGCTAGGTGTTTTGATCTGAGACAGGTCTAAGCCACCAGGAGTATAAGTAAATGGCTTTTTGTCCTTCGTCATCATTGCGTTCTGAATGCACGCTGGAGGCTCGTAGTTGCCCATTGGCTGGAATCGAGAGAATAACACATCAGTGGTGAAATATTACTAAATACTTTACAGAATTCTTTGAAAGTGATTGAAATGTTTGGGCCTTGGGGAAATAACGTTGTATAGATATTATTATACACATCAGTTTTCAGAACGTAAATATTTCAGTTGAAAAGCTAGAAATAGAAACGTGGTAGGTAGGTATATGCATAAATCGTGGTTTCTCTGACCTGTTTCACAGGGCAGAGAAACCCCAATTTACACATTATACATAATATTTTTTATATATTTACATTTTAGTTTTTAAAGTTTGTTGGCAACAATATTATACAAGAGATCAGTATTTCATCACGGTATTTCACACTTTGCATATTGAGGATAATATGCAAGGTGTGAAATTATTCGATGCTCTTGAGTCAAGAACTTTGTTCATGAGTTTTTTGACAGTTTTTGGACACCGAATCCCAAAGCCTCTGTTCATTGAACTAATCTAATCTATTTAAAAGTAGTAAAGTTCTTTGTGATAGAACTCGTCCGGGGAAAGACTACCACCATACCTATTTCTGCCGCCAAGCAGTAATGCTCGCATTGCTGTGTTCCAGCTCGAAGGGTATGGTTTCCGGTGAAATTACAGGCACACGAGACTTTCTATCTAACGTCTCAGGGTGGTAACACGCAAGTGATATCTATGATGTTGCATGCGTACATAGGCTACGGTAACCGCTGACCATCAAGTGGGCCGTACGCTTGGTTACCACTTTGGTGGTATAAAAAAAACTGATGATGAAAATGAAAAGATACTTACATTGACCTGAGTTCTGCCAAAGTTGGGTATTCTCCCGATGTGTCCAGCTGTTGGCGCTGGCCCGTATCTGGAAAAGAGCCAATTTTCGCGTTATTTTTACCCCGCTGACAATCTATTGCGTACTCTTGCACACTGTCCACGCATTGTTGACCTATTCTGGTTTATAAGTTGCTGTGAAAATATTACAGAATTGTTTGTGACAGGCAGATAGATATTTTAGTATACTTTGAAAAATATGTGGCTGAAGGTAAAATTAAATGATACAAGACAACAATACACCAAATCGGTTTCTTTTTAATGACTTTATTTAGTTGAAATCATGTTTATCATACTAAAATTCTAATTATACCAGATAACTGACGTCTCCTTTCGAGTTGAGGGACAGTGCTTGCCACAAGTTCCCGCAAATTCTGGCAGACGGAATAATAGGAACCGCCATTTCCTTAGCATAAGAAAGCTAGCCTTTCTTCGGGAAACTTAGGGTCTTATTCAAAAACAAACTATAAACCTCTGTATAAAATGTAAAATGTTTAAAATGTGTGTTTCAAATATATCTTCGTCTTTGTTAATACAATACTTAGCAAGCCGCTAAGCTGGCAGTTATTTATGAATAAAGGCATCAGGCTTTATACCTCACAAACACTATGAACTCTACCTTTCAATGCACAAACTAAACTAAACAAATTATTTCCGTGTTTTTAAGTTTTTACAAAATAACAATTTCATATTATTATGATAATTAATGACGTCATTAAAGTTGTTATCATGATGTTTGTTTGTCCTTACTTAGTAGAGAAATACTTCTAGAAGTATTCAATTCAACCTACTTAGCTAAGTAGTTTAAACAATCAATACTTAGAGAAATTATAGATTTTCAAATTTATTTTAGAAATATTTTTTAAATGTTTAGTATTGATTTCTTGTACACTTTCCTATGTGGTTAATAAAAAAATCTAATTTAAAATGCACCTACTTATCCAAAATTTTCCAAAATTTTTTAAATGCATTTTAAATGAGATGAGATTATAAAATAAGCAGAGGCAGCTAGATTTAATTAATGAAATACTTCCCCGTTTTACTCATAAAACTATCGTGAACTATAATATATCATACATTTTAAAAACGGGTGTTTTCACGTACCGTTATATCGGTGAAGAGGTACCGACACTGTTTCGCCATGTCACTGTTGAGTGACACGGCGAAACAGTCAAGCAAAAACAGTCAAGAAACAGGTAAGAATCAGGGTTGCCTGATGAAGACTCTCGAAATTGAGTCGAAACAGTGTCGGTACCTCTTCACCGATATTCCTGTACGTGAAAACACCCGTTTTTTAAATGTACTTACCCGTTTTCCGCCATTTTCGTTTGATCACTTCGTTTCAAATTGCATTAAAGGTAAACGTGAGTAGCAGATTCATCAACTGCGTCTGCACCTGGAAAAAATATTTCACGCCAAATAAACATTCAGTTTTGGAAAACGAAAACATCGAAGGTTAGGTGAAATTATTTTGGGCGAGTTACATCACTCGTCCTTGCTCGCATACGGTCGGGAAAGGATCTTCCACACTTGCGAGCAGCATGGCTGGCGAGAAGATGGAAATATACCTACTATCGTATGACGATTGCTGAGCATGCTGGCTAAGAATGTCTCCATGGCAACCATGTTGAAAGCATGTCAGCGCTAGTCACAGAATACGTGGAAATGCTAAATCAATTCGGCTAAACTGATATAAGGGTGGCTGATTAAAGTCGAAGCTCAAAACACTGGGTTAAAACTAGTGTCAATATACGCACCCACTTGCAATTTTACTTATTCCTCTATGCAGTTGCATAACAATGCTGGCCTGGCTTACTGTTATACTGCTATCAATTACTGCCATAATGTAATCTATCAGGCTAGACAATCCTAACGCTTTTTATCGCTAGCAGGTGAGTCATTAGTTTCAATAGTTTGGCTTGATTAAAAATGGTCGCGACCAAAACGATTCAAAACCTAGTTGCGAGATCTAGCGATTCAAACCCTTTTTATCTTGTGGTAGAGGCTAGCAAGCAGCAGACCTATCGCAATTCAGACTTGCCCAGAATCATACCTACTCAGTTTTAGTCATAAAACTCAATTGACCTAATCAGGCTCGCAAAGCCTGTATCTTTTTCACGATTCGAATACAATCAATGTTATACCATTGAAAGTATAAAAATTCCTGACATGGTATGCTAGGATCGTTATAGAATTTTGGCACTCTTATGATAATTATAAACGGTGGCTAGAAGCCAGAGTATATTTAGCTCAAATTGCGCCTTTTCGTTCCTGTTTGTTAGTAATAAATCTGCACCTATTTGTATGTACCTATCTAGTTGTATATTATTTAGAGCTGCATTTGCAGTGACGTAGTTAGCAGTGACTCAACTGATTTACATGCATACTCAAGAGCAAAACATGTTTTAGCATGTAACTAAATAAGTAGAGGTATATCTTTATAATATATTTCTAAAATCTGTATGTAATATTCTAAACTGACTACTACTATAGAATAGAATAGAAAAATATTTATTTAGCGCCACACACACAATAAACATAAAGATAACAATACAAATTAAAACTAAACTATTGTGACGAAAAAAGGCAGCCACTAAAGGTCGTAAAGTCAGCAGGTACATTGGATTTTTTCATGGGAAAGAGTAAGGAGCTAAGGAGATTTGGATTCTATTGTTAGAGCCCATCGATAAAATAGTCCAGCCATAAAGTCATAAGCATTTAATTGGTCCCATAAATTTGACATTATCTTGACATAGTGTTATGGTTTATGTATTCGACAAAAAACCGTGAATCTATATTCAAAGACATGGACATAAAGTTATATACTTACCATACTAGAACACACTATACCTAAACATTTAAAAATAGTACCTAAACTTATATGCCTACTTTAGAATATAAGTATGCCTACTTGATGTCGATAGCGAACTGGCTCGCAAAAAACTGATCACAAACGGTGTTCTGATTTATGAGCATTTTGTAGATAGTTTCTATTGAATTACGTCACTGTTTTGTAAAAAAAAAACTCGATTTTTTCGTGCCGTTTATAAAGATTTCGTTAGTTTTTCATTTTATAAAAAGTTATGAATCTGAAAATATAATGCTTACGGACAAATTATACTTAATGCCAAGAAAACAATCCATCGTCCGTTCACCTCATTACGGAAAGCGGGACGGGGCGAGGAGCGGTACGCCTGGAACTGACACGTTTGCACGTCCATAGCTATTGTTGGCTCGGGTCACTGCGAGATGGAATTGGACCGCGTGCGCAGGTGAAGATGGAATTACGTGAATTGCTCCAGTACCTCAGGGCTTGTATAGTGCCGGAGAATCCCGGCCGTCCTGAAGTTAGCCGTTTCGAAGCGCAATGGAGCTTTTTCGAACTAAATTGTGCTTGCGGATCACAAAATGCTTAACTTCACGATGGTTGTAATCCGTCGGCAGTACCTACTATACCTACCTGGTTATTTTGGTTTTGGTGTTAACCTGTGTTAACCCTCACACTACTATATACTTATAAAATAGACCGTTTCCACTTGCTTCTTGGTTCTCCTAACTGGTAGGAGCACGAGGACCAATATGTCCTTATGCTTTGATATTATTTTAAATGATGATATTACATGTAAAATAAAATAATATAAAATAAAAATTGACATATCTACTTATCACATGATTGTGATCATAATTATGATGCAATAAATGATACTGAATACTGAATGCTCCTACCGGTAGGAGCAAAAGATTATGCATATCCTCGTTCTCGTGGACAGGCACTTACAACGAATATTGTCACCTAATAATGGTACAAGCCGCGCCGTTTAAATAAATTTCAAAGGAATTTATTCACGACCACTTTGATTCATTTCATCTAATTTATGCCATATTCGACCCGCGGAAGTTCGGCCCAGATAAAAATATCTACTTTCGTCCCACATTGTATGCCGTAATATACGGCCTATAATATATTTTATTTTTTTTATTTAAATTTAATAATCTTATTTCGTCCTACTTTTCGGGGGTAACCACAAGCTCAAAAGCAATATTGAAACAATGTTAGACTGATATTTCGGCATACAAAAAAACAGTGTAATATTATTTCTATATTGCTATAAGAGCTCGTGGTTACACCCCCAGATCCACATTCTATAACTTAATGGATAGGATAGTACTGTATTGACAATAACAAGTAGTTACCTACCTAATTGGGTACCTACATAAATAGGTAATTAAGAACTTAGCAATGTCTGATGACGGGTTAGTTTAGTTCTCCCCCCGGTCCTGTATTCACCCGGTCCGTTCTCACCCGAATTGGCTGGTACGATCAGCTGCCACTGTCTTTTTAAACGTATTTTTTTTTTATACAACTGAAGTGGCAACCAAGCGTACGGCCCACAAGATGGTAAGCGGTTACCGCAGCCCATGAACGCTTGCAATACCAGAGGTATCACTCACGGGTTGCCACCTTGAGGCTAAGATCGAATGCCTCATGTGCCAGTATTTTCACCGGAAACCATACCCTTTACACCGGAACACAGCAATGCGAGCATTACTGCTTGGCGGCAGAAATAGGTATGGTGGTAGTCCTTCCCCGGACGAGCTCTATCACAGAGAACTCTACTACTCTTAGAATCTCTATTTCCATGTAGTCATGACAATGAGTCTCTACCGAACAGCCCTTCGCCTTTAAAACAGCGCGCATCTGGTCGAGGCGACATGGGGTGACGACTAAGTAGCCCAACACATCAATATTGCCATTCATCTCGTAATGCTACCAGTATTTCGGGAATATTTCCTTCTGTTAGTAATCTAGAGACATGAAGATGAAAAGCCTTTGTATGCCTGTAATTTAAATGATTTCCAACCAGGTATAAAATACCTGCTTGAATGATTTCCAGGTATACCAAGAACAGTTTTCTAAAGGTAATAATACGAACACCTGTGCCAAGGATTTTCCTGTTAAGAACAAGGCCGTCCCATTTTATAAATAAACCAGGCACATAATAAATACTACACATCACTAAACATTCCGATCCTACACTAAGGTTGGATTCGAATAAACATAAATAAGCACTATTCTTCGAGTAAATCGTAGTTATTCGCGAGTAAACTGACAGTTTACTTATATATGACATTTCATAATCCGCGGAATAGTTATTCCAAAAGTTGGTCGAATCCAGCCTAAGACGTCCTATCTCGTTGATAACAATCAAGAACTTTCAACAAATCAATGGCATGTGAGCAGTCGGTCCCGGTTTCTTCAAAGGCCTCGGTCATAGCCTAATAATTGAAATTGAATTGAGCCTTGAAAAGCCACAGAACTATACTTAAATATTAGTTCTGTGAGAAAAGCCGTTTACTGATCGTCGATCTCAAATGTACTGTTTTCTCTACTTTTGAACGACCATCCAGCTGCCGATGCCGTGACCGCTGACGTGTACGCTCGCGAAGAATAACAGACAACTGACGGTATGAAAATTGAGAGAAATAGACCGTGAACCATCGAGTATGTACCCAAACATATTGGATATATACTCGATGCCGTGTGACAAAGCTATGACAGAGGCTTTCAGGCGGTCGACTTACTTAGTCACCAGAGTTGGCCACTGACTCATTATGAACTTACTCACTTTAGTTAAGAGCTACGCGAGCAGACCTTGCAATTATTTGTCTCGCAGCGGCTACTGCCCCCTGTTTGCCTAATTCGGTTGCAATCGATTTCACTTGGTGTCAATCAAAAACTGACGTATTTTGAATAAATGAAATTGCCTTTTGTCAGTTCGCTGATTGAAATCGGATTGAAACCGAGTTACGCAATCGGGAGGCAGAACGCACCAATTTTATGTTAGCAAGTGAAGTGACAAGTCGTTCTCCTGACCATAACTGTCGCAGTTGCACCTAAAGCTTTTAGTTTTGAAGTTCTGCGTGGCACTGCATGCACTTAGCCAAACCGTATAGGTACTTTGTCAAATTACAGTAGCCTTTTAATTTCATTTGACTTGCTACGTGCCGTTCAAACCTTACCACAGTAATGCTTGCACGCAAACAACTGCTTAGAGGCAGATCACCTGGCACTGGGGCTTGTACAAAGACTCATAGAGATCCCTAGGCTACAACCAGATAAACTGCGGTCAAAGTAGAAATGAAATAAACTTTTACCTGCACTATTCCGAAAAATCACACCACAAAGTACTTACCGGCTCCTCAAAAGCACTTAATCATCAAAAGAGAACAGTGCGACATGTTTATTATTGCTTTGTGATGCGCGCGCGCATCTAAATCGGAGCTTTGCGTCAGGGGTTACTCACAGCACGCATGCGTAATGATTGTAACTGCACGTTTGAATCAATTTTGAATAATATTAAGGTAATTTTGAACAAAAACACTTCACGCGCGTCGTGACCCCGAAATTATTCTGAAACAAATTTTCTCAAAGATTCTTTGGACCGCGCCCAAAATCTACTAGGTACCTAAGTTAAATAACAAAAAAATATGTTTTTCATTTAACCTCTTATTCATAGTTTTTTGTGCCTGTCTATCGTAAGTAGCGAATTATTATGGCGTTAATATTATGTCACAACACCAACACGCTAGGTAGGTACTTATGTTCATTGTACGTACTTACGTATACGTATACGGTACCTACAGCCTATAAACATGTAGGTAGGTACTTACCTAATATATGATAATAAATACGGGGGTCAGTCTGTAGGTATCTGCTAACGTTTTTTTTTACGGAATCGAACTCGCTTCCGTCAACTGGCTCGCTTTGCCATGAACTTGGTCAGACAAGACGATTTGATTTCACCTATCGCGATACTTTGTGACTCACGTGTTTCTATTTAAACGATTGCGAGGTCATCGGATGGCTGGATTTAGGTTCAATGTTTATGGACGCGAGGTTTTCTTTTTTTAAGTTTTCAATGTAATAAAAAATTTTGTCAGGGTTTTCTGCTTCTTATAGAAACGATTTGGTTTTGAGATGTATTGTGAAGACTCTACCATAACCATCATATTATGAACTCTACACACACATACAACACATACCTACCTCTAGGCACAGAACAGATATTAGCTCTAGGTTCTATTTCTTCTATACATAGGTACTACTAAGGTACTTACGTAGGTACCTACCTAGTAGGTAAGTAAAATAGGCATTATTCTCTGAATAAATCGTAGTTAGTCGCGAATAAACGGTCAGTTTACCTACTTGTATTTGACATTTCTTATTCCACACAATAGTTATTCCAAATGTTGGTCGAATCCACCCGAACTTTGTTAATTTAAATTCCTCTATCTAATAAAGTCTTACAAAATATGTAGTTTGTATTAGGTATTATCAAAGGTAGAGTCAAAATTGCAGTTCTAAACAACGATTTAATTTTCCTAGTAAGTTTTTTTTTAATAAATTAAAAATATAGCACTCACCTCATAAAAATCCACAACAAAATCCTATCACTCAACTTATAAATGGACCCGCTGGCTGCTTTGAAAAAGGAATATAATAATAAGGTTGCGTTCACACACGGTCGCGGTGCGTTTCGTTCGTTCGGTGCTGCCGGGCGCCCGGGTAGTCTGCTGGGTGGGCGCGCGCGGGAATTCTACGGGAGGGATAGGGATGGGCTTGTACCGACAGTGTGGAGTGTGGAGCAATCGATAAATGAATCAAGCGATCGATAATGCATTTTTAATTTTGGTAGACATGTTACGCTAATATTTATGTCGCTTTTCAATAACGATATTCCGATAGCATAATCATCTGTCCGTTATTTGTACCGACATGACAGTGTAAAATAGTGTGGAGCAATGAATCTTTTGATCGATAATTCATTTTTAATTTTGCTATAGAGATTATCTATAGCAAAATTAAAATTTATACTTAACGATGATGTAAATAGGCTAAACTCTGCAGATTTTCATTTTCTGCGGCTTTTATTTACATCCAAGAAAATAAGGGGATAGTTTACATCTTCATAGAAAAAATTAACTGCCAGAAGATTTTGCTATCGGAATACAGTTATTGGAACGCGACATAAATATAAAGCGTAACATCGTAACATGTAAAAAAAACACAATGTTATGCAACCTAAACTGAAAAAAAAATATTTACCTTATTTATTTCAGAGTTTCCAGTAATTAATGAATAAATGGCAAAAAAAAACGACTTCTGCGTATTCTAGCTCAGCGCTATTAAACCGTGATCCTACCTATACCTTTCTATTTGTGAAAATTAACGCTTTGTCGTTTATAAAACTTTTAGGTAGGTACTTTTTTTTAAATCTCGGTGCGTGTTGGGGAAATGAAAAATAAATAGATATCTATCTGCATTACAATACAAATACTTAGGTACCTCTAATTACATATTACAATACAATTACTTACCTCTAATTATGTACCTATTTATGTAAATAATAATTGAATAGTTATATTAAAAGCACGTACTTAAGTAGGTACCTATATAATATACCTATAGGTACTTATGTACTACGTATGTAACTCTGAATAAAAGAAAAACTCAGAAACCAGACCTCAAAAATAAGTTTCGAAGTCACCAAAACAACTTTTTTAATGGCCGGAAATACCTGACCTTAGATCACAAACTGTCTGAACTAGAGGAATGAATCATACCAGCCGTATCTACCGACCGCGAAACTATTTCTTCAAACAACAGCTCTACCCTGCGATGATAAGATTCAAATTAGCAAGTAAAGTGAATTTGACTGCACGTAGATTCAGGGTCAATGCAGGACTAAGTATGTAATGTTTTCTTACCTGCTGTTACCTACAGAATTTAGCATCGAGAAATTTTTAATGTCTTTGGTTAAACTAGAGAACAGATATTAGTACAACGGTTGAACGTTAGAACAATTTTTACTTATTCCTTTATGGTCAAAATCTAATTTAGGTACAATGATCAAAACATTCCACTGTCAGTAATATTACGTCCATGGCTAAAACTTTTCGTTTAGTCTTCCAATATGGTAGAGTTCCGTTTTCCCTATACCTAATTTACTCTGTGAGGTTTTTCTGTATATCCGTCTTCAACACTTCTACACTGCCAAACTACTAATGGTTCGAAGAATTCTGACTCAATAGAACTTCTATTGCATTGCGCATTGGGACTCTCGCTCGAGAGTAGACCAGTATCCCATCACCATGCCCATTACTATTACATGCAAAATAGGCATAAAAATACTTGAATAAAAAAAGCATCAAAAATATAGAAAGCGAAAAAGCCTTCGAATAAAAACAGTTTGTACCAACCTACCTACTACCTATTTACCAAATTACAAACTAATATAAGTTTCTTATTATACGAGTACCTACGTTACTTAGGTACTAACCTATGAACCAAATTAGAAAAATGTTCGCATTGCAAAATAACTTTTAGCTATAACATCTGTTTACATGTTACCGGCCTCGTCTAAAAATATTGTCGGACTCGGAATATTCCAACATCTCGCGCCGATCCGCAGACAGACACTTATAAATATTTAACGCAGTCGAGGAAAAATGGCAAATGTTCACTTTTGCACGAAATACGAAAGTCTTACATTTTCTTTTGTAAGTACGAACGAACTTACTTATAAACAAGGTAGCAATACTTGATACATAACGCTCCACCTGAAGGGTCACCGTAGCTTAAGGACGCTTGCAATAGGTACCAGTATCACTCGAGCAATAACACCCTGAGATAATAAAGACCGCATAGTGAAAATAAATGAATAAAATAAAAATAATTAAAAGGTTCCATGAGCCTGTTTATACGTAGAGTAGGTGCAGCTGACTGGTAAAATATACTTCCCGCCATAGCTACCTGGACCTCTTTAACAGACGGCACGTTTTTCTTTAAAGTTATCTCAAATTTAGCCACTTCCCGCCATTCAAAAAAAAATCAAAATCAAAAATTTTATTTATTTAGTAAAAAGGGTCTTAGACAACATTATTTTATATGATATTAACAAATATTGTGTTTCTTGTAAGTAAAAAATGCTGTGTGAAAAGACCTTTGTGCCAGTGTTGCATTGAGTTCCTCGCTCTAACTAGGTAGAGACCTGTACGTAGATGCGAGGGATCTCTGCTTCAGCTAATACTCAGGTAAATCACAATAAACATTATACTAGTAGTACTTACATAATTATAGAAAGAAAATCTACAAAACTAAACTAAATTTCGAAACATTATTTCGACCTTGACGAGTTAGAAGGCCATGATGGAAGATTCGGGCGGCTGAATAACTCTGTCTAAAGCTGGAAACAAATTATGCTTGTATTAGGTCGACGGTTTTAGATCGGTTTAATAATTAATTTATATAGTTTAATTTTAGTGAGTTGTTAAAACATACGTAAAATTTAATCAGAATTGAGCTGCTACTTTACTACCGTATAGGTAGGCAAGGAAATTAGGATTGTCCAGCATTATTTATTATTTTATTTATTTATTTAAAAAAAAACTGCATCTTAGCACGAGCAGGAAAGAGACCAGTTTTGTTCGTCTATGAAAGAGCAATAAAAACGACAATACCTCGATATCTATTGGACAAATATAAAATCACATTTTAGTCTAAATAAATTCTTCACCTACAGTGCACATTCTAGGGAGGTGGTGATGATGTGCCGACGGTCATATTGAACCAAATGCGAGGGCCAGTGTCACTTCGCAGATCAACGAAAATAGCTGCCACCAGATATCCCAGTGAAACACATCACACATTTTACTGATATTGTTATCACACTGATCATGACAGCCTTCTAATGTTCCCACTGTTGGGACACTGGCCTACTCTCGGGCGAGAGTGATTAGATCTTAATCCACCACGCGGACCCAATGCGGATTGGTGGATGGCACATGTCTTTCGAATTATTAGTTCTTGAACATGCCGGTTTCCTCACGATGTTTTCCTTCAATGAGAGCAATGCATTGCGCACATACATTTTTCGAACAGAAAAATCCATTGGTGTGCACCAACATGACATGACCGGGTTTGAATCCACGACTTTAGGATCGGAAGGCGGGGTCACTACCACTAGACCACCGGTGCTCTTACACTAATATTAATAAATGCGAAAGTTTGGAAGTTTGGTTGGATTGTTGGATATTTGGACGGATGTTTGTTGCTCTATAACTCGACAACCACAGAACTGATTTGGCTGAAATTGAAAACATAGACAGCTATTGACTGGGAATAGGACATAGGTTTTTCGTTGTGCTACCATGTGACGATTCGAAATGATTTCTTCAAACTCTATTGAGTTGACTTTGCATTTCTTGAAAGTTTTTGACTGTGGTTAGTCTCACTCGCAAGCCGTTATTGTGGTTACCGCTCTAGCGATTGGAATAGTGCCGAACTGTGAGTCGCACTGTATTTATAGTGGAGTGACCAATATTTAGGACTTTGTATAAGTAGTAAAGCACCTCTATTTCTGTGCAATAACTAATGTTCTCAATCTATCCACCATGTTGTGAGAGCACTTACTGAGATAAAGGCAGATGATGATTCAACTGAGATTTTTTTTTATACTACTAAAGTGGTAACCAAGCGTACGGCCCACTTGATGGTCAGCGGTTACCGTAGCCTATGTACGCATGCAACATCATAGATATCACTTGCGTGTTACTACCCTAAGACCTTAGATGGTAAGTCTCATGTGCCTGTAATTTCACCGGAAACCATACCCTGCGAACCGGAACACAACAATGCGTGCATTTCTGCTTGGCGGCAGAAATAGGTATGGTGGTAGTCCTTCCCCGAACTAGCTCTATCACAAAGAACTCTACTACTCTTAAAAACCTAATTAGACCTAATTAGATATCAATCAGTAAGCGGCTTAAGGTTAGCAGCGATTTCTGCCAAGCAGCTTTTAAATGAAAAGCTCAGTTCCAGTGCATTTAGAACACATTATTGTTTGCAACTTAGCAGCTTTTATGTGACACTGAACATTCGTTTAGCCCAGCGACTGATAATAAACAGAAACGTAACCGCCCACGCAAGTACAGATTTCCAGAATAAACTTGGGTGGACCACTTTACACTTTTACTGCCAAACATTGGGACATGATATTTGGGACGCAATGGAGTAAGGTCCAATTGATTTAATGACTAAAGCGCCATTTACACGCGCGTATTCATTCATCATCATGACAGCCTTAGAATAACAACTTCTAAGATGACCTTCTAATGTTCCCACGGCTAGGACACTGGCCTACTCTCGAGCGTGTACATACGTGTACATTTAGCCGTATTGACGGCTAAGCCTAAAAAATGACAAGCATTATGCTCACAGTAGTCAACTATTGCATGTCTCAAAAAAAAATTAATGACTTTAGGTATGAAGACAGAAAACAGAGTAGATAATAAAGTAAGGAGCGCTCGTGACGTAGCTGGTTAAGTTGTTCTTAACAGATCAACGAAGTTAGGCACTGTTCCGCGTAGTATTTGGATGGGTGACCGCCAGTGGCAATTGCAACTGAGCGCTCCCTTGCTTGGAAGAGCACGTTAAGCAGTCGGTCCCGGCTTTTTCAAAGTTGTTAGGTCATAACAGAGGCCTCTGAGCGGTCTAAAAACTCTGCCATCAGAGTTGGCCACTGACTCATACGAACTTACTAGAGAAGATAATAATATCTCATGAAAATAATACAAATATTAGAGGAATAACCTTTTATATTCATTTGTTTTATAGTTTCACTCTTAACCATACACTTAGCACTATGTTACTACGTTCTACATCCCAACAACTTTGTTGTACTAACAATAATAAGACCTATTGAAATAAAAAGATCCTATTACATTCTGAAATTAAAACAAAAAAAGAATTTTGTAAGTATGTTGTAAAAAGTAACAAAAATTCTACTGAACAAACATTTTCTAAGTAAAACATTCTTTTTGAGATGTATAGTTCTCACAACGGATCACGGCCGTCGTGAAATTAGCCGTTTCGATGCGCAATGGAGCTTTTTCGAACTAAATTGTCTTTTGCGCATCACAAACGGCTAACTTCAAGGAAGCCTAGATCCGCTGTGCGAACTATACTGTTACAAATTACTTTATGTAGGTTCATATTAAGGTATTTCGATCATAAATTGTATTATGTAGGATAAGTACCTTTCAGGGTGGTGTAAAAATTCTTATTCAATCAAACTTTAAAGCGATCCCAATGACCCGTAGGTCAACTTTGACCGCTCTTCACCGTATATTTTTCCCAAAATTCCGACCAAAATAACATCTGTCATAATGGCCATTAGTTACTCTTATTTTTATGAATAGAACTTTTTGCGAATTGAACATTCTGCGAGTTTGGTCTTATTGAGATCTTAAAACAACTGCTACAACCAAAACATTTTTTAAATATAAATCAAAGATAAATACATAATCTTCAAACTAAACGCAGTTAACTTAGCTAAAAGTTACTATAGGTTTGAGTGAGAACTTTAAGTAATATTTAACATTGAGTTACTACCAATCCAAAAAGGACCTTTTCACCACCCTTTACAAAGTACATTTTTGTATTACATGATCTGACCAGCACAATAGGTTTAGACGTACTTAGCACATATTGCAATTAATATATCCAGCTATTCCAATTTTAGTCAAGTGATAAAATTATTTAATAATTACTAACATACATCGTGAGAACAAAATATTATTTTGCTTTATTTTGCACGAACAGTGCTTCAACTTTCAAAGTAAGTAAGTAAAGGTAGGTCCCTAATTATAAATTTGTAGTGCAATTTCTGATATATTTTAATAATATATTTTTAGATAGTTAGATAATCCGCGATCTACTTTTAATATTACAATTTAGGTTTTGAACAACGAAATCTAAAATCATCATGAATAAGAGTACAAGAGGTGTCATCTCGAACTGCTAATATTCTCACAGCTGGGATATTGGCCTACTCTCAAGCCAGAGTGATTTTGGTTTTGATACTGCACTTTATCAGCAGGTATTCTCACAGCTGGGATATTGGCCTACTCTCAAGCGAGAGTGATTTTGGTTTTGATACTGCACTTTATCAGCAGGATTAGGTCCCAACCTAATCCTACAACATACTCGTATTAATTGAATTGACAATTCTTGAGACTTTATGTACTGTAAAAACTCTACAATGTAACTGTATTTTAAATGTAGATATAATTAGTATAAAAAACCTCCTAAGATCAACTTTTGTGAGTCGAAGTTTTGTTCAGTAGTGTGACTAAAAATTAATCATTGTCATTATTTTATTATTTTTTGTAATTATATGCTATATAAAACATGATGTACTGTGCAAACGTGCATTTAAATTGTGATAAAGTGTGTTTATTTAATTACATTTTGATTTACATAAAGTTTAAGAACATGTGTAAGTATATTTTTTCGTTCTAATCTTTTTAACATCAAATCAAAAACACACTTGCACAGAATGTATTCAATCATTGTGTTCATACATATTAATAAATAAGTAATAATAAAAAGCTAAGAATTTAGTGTAGTTGATAATTTTTTTTTTACCATACTTAAATAATTTAAATAATTTTAAATCATGCCGGAAACATAACAAAAATCTATATTTTATATAAAGTGGTTTACCCAAACCGGTAATTGATTTTAAACTAAAGATACTTTTGATTTAGATGCATCATAATTTAAAACTTTATGTACATTATATTTTTTCAATAGGTAACAGGCAAACCAAATAACACTGTCGTTTCCCTGCAAAAGGGGCGCGGGGTGTGAGACGCGCGGGGAACGAGGCCCGATTTTGTATTTTGTATTTGTTGTACGATCCGTGTCCTGTCAAATTTGACAGGATATTCTGTGTCCTGTCTAATTTGACAGTAATTTGTATGGATACTGCTCGTACGAAAACCTAGAATCATACCGATCATTTTTTTTTACATCCTAACATCTAATAAGTTTACGAAGCAACACAAACGGACACTGGCAGCATTGTGACAGAGGAAAGTCACAAAAACCATAAAATAAAGAATTCAAGTCAAACCTAGAATCGGGCCTCAGGAGGCGGGCACGTCTATATCACCTGCGTGCTTTGCGCATTTCACATTCCGCGCATTTAATTTACAGGAAAATGTCTTGAGTTATATAGTTTGCTAATAGAAATTAATATGAACTTTGATTTTCATTAACTTATTCTGTTGAAGGGACATAGGACTCACAACTTGTTATAAACAAGAAGTATGTACAATAGCGACTATCTTCAATCTTAAATCTTTATACTACACTCTTTACACTTCAACTTTGGATAACTTCGGTTTGTGTAGGTGCATCCAACATTATTCAATGGTTTCAATGTCATAACCAGGCATACAATACAATGACAGCAAAATTAGAGTTGCATGTTTTCTTCTTCTTCTTCTTTTAATTTGTGGCGTCTGTGGGTTGCATGTTTTATGAAACAGCATAACATGACATTATCAGAATTGTGACAAGCTTAACATTGTTTATGAATTTTGATACTTACGCCCACCGCATATTATGCATCTTTTCGCATGGGTTGTCATTATCACAAGTCACGTGCGAGTGGCACCGTTTAAAACCTATAATGTTGTATCAAACTCAACATTCGCACGTGAAAGCAAACGTCCACGCAGGGACGTAGTCGGCGGATCTAGGCAATCGTGAAGTTAGCCGTTTGAAATCAGAAACTGCTGTGCTTTGCAAAACCATTCACCGGAATAGGTCCTGGTGGAGTATGACCCACTCACTCTCGCTAAAGAGTAGGCCAGTGTGTGAACATTAAAAAGGTTGTCATGATGATGAAAGAGAATTTAGTTCAAAAAAGGTTCATTGCCAATGGAAACGGCTAACTTCACGATTGCCTAGATCCACTGACCGTATTAGACATGCGCAGACGTCAATTAGCAACAAACACATCGGCGCAGTAACGTAAACCAATGCGAGTAAGTGGCATAATATGGCGAAAGTATCAAAAATGTATAATGCAACTGTAATTTTGGCTTTGTTCATTGCCTCCCATAGAGGTTATGTAGACTTTGACTTCAAAACTTCAACACTCATTTAAAAATTACAACTTATTCACCTAAAAACCCTTTTATTTCCTTTTTGATCACTTTAAAGAGGTATTTAAGATATTTTTTGTGAAAGCTTCTAATATAATTGAAGGTACCGAATCGCATTTAGATTTGAACGTGTCTGTGACGAAAAATATTTATTATCTGTTTAAATTGTACTATTTACACAACTTGAATAATTATTTTGATTCTTTACAAATTCATTGGTAACAAATGTAATAATTTTAAAATTCCAATGCATAAACTAAACTGTCTTATTATAAAGCAATAACAAAATTATATAAAACATTATTGTGATGACCAATCGTTTTTAATAAAACAAACTGCGTAGGATATCTGACTATTATTAATTGGACTCGCTATAATAATTCAGAATAGATATAACTGGGATAGTGTATGCAATGTCTTATTCGATTTATGAATCTATCCATTTATTAATTAAGTCGAATATCCTACGTCAAATATAACTCCAAGTAAAATAGCAATAGTTAAAACACTACTTTAGTCAAAACATCCTTTCCACCACATTCGCAAAATGTGTTAAAATTCTAAACAAACTACAATATAAAAATCAAAAACACTTTCACTAACAGAAACCATACAAATTAACACAGGATTAAATCTGCAATTAAAATATATTAAAGCAAATACTTATGACAAAAAATCTCATTTACTTCATTTTAACATCCTTATAAACGCTACTTTCGTACACAAAATATGTCATTTTCATTCTTATTCTAAACACCGATTGGCGTTATCAATGAGAAGTAAGAGCCTTCTGTTGAGTGAGCACATACCTTAAACATAAACATGTTTTGTTAGCACATCACAGATCAACATTCAACTTAGCGACATTGCACGAACTTAAACAGATGCTTGTCATATCTTTAACCCTCACACAACTGACTCTAATTAAAACTCTAATTAATCTCTCTAATTAAAATTGGGACCAAATGGTAGTTCATGTCAATTATTTTTAGGTTTAAATGCAAAAAAATGGGATCAAACTTGTGGGATCAAATGATAGTGACCCAATGAGAGCCAGGAACAATTGTGTTTAGAATCCTGGGGACTATTTTATTTAACCAAAATTTGTACTTTGCATAAAAATTTTCTGTATAATTTATCTGTAATACATAATGCAGAATTTCATAGTAGTAATAAATGACCCCTAGGTATTGGATCGGTTTAGGTCAAAACCATTTGCAGAAGTACTACCTTATAAACGTACAAGGTTATCATTAATTTAAAAGTACTACAATGACTGCAATGTTCATGCAATCTCCCTAATCAGGCACATCACGCTAACAAAAATACAGCCTTACCCTTCGCACCACTCAACATCGAGTCAATAAAACTTGTGCGTGTGACTGAGACGGCATCTTATGTTCAGCTGTATTCACTATTGTCTTTTGAAGATGTAATAAATACCTTAATCATTTTTTAGTTTTATAAACCAAAATACTGCATATGTGCCTTGAAAACCTATGTAAAACGCTAAGCCATCTGCAGAGTTGTTTAAGCCTGCCCTTGTCGTCTGCATATTGCTGCTAATGCCGTCTCTTTCACAGTGTGTTCTGTGTACCTTACGTGTGTAAGGGACGGCTAGACGCAGTTTCGCCGAAAATCATGGATTCTATGAACATATTGATCGCAAAACAGCGCCATCTTACGGAATAAGTTTCAACCAGAAACACTTACCGCTCTATGCATCTTTGAGCCGTTCGTTTTTTTAACATTGGAGTCGATTCTGTTGTAGCATTTTTTAAACAAAACTAACTAAAACTATCGCGGTCCTTTGTATTTTCATTCATTAGAAAAGGACGGCAACAATTTTAGTTTGTTTAGTTATCAAACTAGGTAAAAGACAGTAGCGCCAGTCACATGCACAAGCAAACTAGATCTGTACATCTTAATTAATCATAAATAACGTGTTCCTTATTCTAATACAACTCAATATCTTATAACTAAAAAGCTTATCCATTTGGCTTCTTTCAAGTTGAACCATTTATGTCTTGTTGTATTTAACTATCATCTATATAAAAGTCAATTTACCTTATTTTGGTATAGCTGTTACATAACTCGTTTATATCATAGACAAAAATAACTCTACTAAGCAATATAGTTAGCCTTTTATGAAATAAACTTACATATTAGTAGTTTTGTGTGTATACTACTGAGATCGTTGTATATTCTTTAGTTTTGTTCCGTCTCAATACTGTTATTTTTATTAATTAATGTATTGATGAGCCCAGATGAAGATGCGCTTTTGAACACTCTTCTCTATTCAGTTCATTTTGAAAACTTAAAACAATTGATAGACAAAAATCTGCGGAATAGTACTAGATATTTTAGCGAAATAGTACTATTGAAGTTTCGTCTATTTAATATCTTATTAAAGATTTCCGCAAAGTAACGCCTGAATCCATCAACTATCAGAAATTTAAGATAATTAGTGCCATTTTAAAAGAGCTGTATCTTAGAGCCCTAAGATTAATTTTGAATAAGTAATTATTTAGTTTTAGTGTAATACATGGTACCACAACAATAAATAGTTTAATCACAAAATAGCGCATAATGTGCACCAACACAACACATCCGTGCTTACACAGTCGATTGTACTGTACCTTGCAAAGATCTGTACCATTTTAGATAGAATAATAGCCAATTAAAAAAAACTCTTACAATTTTTACGCATCAGGAACCAGGCTCTTAAATAAATACAAGACATAAAATAGTTCACCTTTTTTTCATAAAAAACGCGTGCTTTTCTAACGTACAATGTTTGTTCCATTTCGCCAATCCATAATCAAAACATAACCAACTAATAACAAAGTAATATAAACTCAATTTGGAAGACGATTAAGCCGAATTTTGAACTAAAATATTTCTTTTCTTTTTAAGAGAACAAAAATTTGGAAGACAAAAAGCCGAAATTATGTACGAAATAATATGGGTTTGTTTATATATCTATGAATAATATAAATGCTATTTATATGGCTTTATTTATACCCTTTTCAGATTAATAACAATGAGTGTGTTACTCGGTGTTTTAACTACTTTTACTTTCACTTTAAATCAAGGAGTGGTTTTTCAGCTCATATTATTTCAAACACATCTGTCACGGTACAGTTTGCAGCATATTCGCTGGTGACTCGTTCAGTCAGCAGCAAACTCACAGAAAGACCGATCCTCTACAGTGCATTTTAAAGGAATAATCTCAAATTCCACAAATAATTTCTGGATTTCTTATCATAAAATATATCAAAACACAGAATAACACTTCATTCTTAAATCAGCCATCGCAAATTAAAACTTCACAATCACTTTACTCAAATCACTTTCCACGCGAAATGCGTCCATCTTAGTTGCGTCCACGACACTCCCGGCACTTTAAACTTTATGCAGCTTATAATAAGGTTGAAAGCTGCTGATATCCAATAATGAAATCAACTATTATGTTGGTAATAAGCTAGACTATTGACTAATCATAACAGTTTTAAAAGGTTTTATGAAACATGTAATTGACTTAAAACTCAACCACTTGCAACTTTAAAATGCCAATCTTTAGCAAGCTTTTTGTATGTAATTTTAGATAGTAAATAATACACAACTTTGCATTGCGGAAAACCATATAGATAATTTTTACTAAAACAAGATAATAACCATTCTTAAAAATCAACTTCTAGTAAAAAAAACCCTGCAAGGTACTCCGCATTCAGCTACCTTGTCTATGCAAGTCTCTTTGTCTATGTAAATGTCCTTCTACTAACGTCCATGCCTATGTAAATGCGCTGTGTCGAGGAACAAACATGCACAGCACGCGAGTCGCGGCGCCGCGAAGGCCTCAAAAGAAGCCGATCAACTCCTACTCGATGTTGGACCGCGGCCCGTCGATTGGCATCGTGTGAAGCACCTCATCCAGAAGTTGCAGTGCCCTGACAACATTTATACATTATTATAATACAAGAGCACCGGTGGTCTAGTGGTAGTGACCCCGCCTTCCGATCCTAAGGTGGTGGGTTCAAACCTGAGGATTTTTCTGATTGAAAAATGTATGTGCGCAATGCTCTCAGGTGAAGGAAAACATTGTGAGGAAACCGACATATCCAAGAACTTTAAAAATTCGAAAGACATGTGCCATCCACCAATCCGTATTGGGTCCGCGTGGATTAAGACCCAATCACTCTCGCCCGAGAGTAGGCCAGTGTCCCAGCAGTGGGAACATTAGAAGGCTGTCACGATGATGATGATAACACAAAGAAAAATGGTGGCTATTTCACACAGCCATCTAGCTCCAAAGCACACACCGGACACTCACTAAAATGTATGAAACAAACGCGTCGTAATCACCACATGCATAGTTTGCGTACGTAAACGGTGCCGTTCTATGTGTGAGTATTATGGTTGGCCTCGATTAACGCAAGAGCGATATAGCACGCTTTCGCTCGCGTATGTGGAAAGAGTGCACTGCGCCTTTACAGAACCAAAATAAACGCGTGCCTAATAGTCCTAGTAAAGTAAGTAAAAAATCTCTATTCAATCATATCACAAGGATCATTTTGAAACCCTTAGCTTTAGTGCCTAAGAAAGGTGTCGGCGAGCTAGCGACAGGGGTGGGGTAAGGAAAACCGGTGGGAGGTAGGGAGTAGCCATTCTGTACGTAGTACTAACATCTGTTCTGTGCCTAAAGCACACCCCAGACACTTACAATAAAATGTATTAAACATACGCGTCGCAATCTGTTATCTCGCTCTTGCGACAAACACATACAAAGATACTCTTTTAGGACACAAACTATGCGTTTTATATGACGCGTATATTTATATAATTATTCATTGTGTTTATTTTTAAGTTTGGTGCTAGATGACACTGTGTAGGTAATACATATGCAGCAACATTTATTTTCTTTACATAGATCGGTGACTCGTTATCGATATCGATTAGAAGTGTCGGGTAGTGTCACGGGTAATGCCATGTGTAGTGTTACGGGTAGAGTCTTGTAGTGTCACATGTTGTGTTACGGGTAGTTTTACGTGTAGTGTCGTGTAGTGTCACGGGAAGTGTCACGCACGGGTAGTGACTCGGGTAGTGTCACGGGTAGTGTCACGTATAGTGTCACGGGTAGTCTCACGGATGTAGCATGATGACAATACATTACCCACCTATGTAGATGCACTTCAAGCCAACAGGGTGTCTCCTTGATAGATGTCCGGGGGTAGTCGGGCCCCCATCCCTTCACGAAGGAGAGCCGAACGATGCATAGCCGCCGCAGATCGTCCACCCCGATCCCCGCCGCTGCTGTTAGACCTATGTATAAGTAAGTATTATTCAGCACTATCTAACACTACTTTACTCTACTGTACACTACCACACAATTCTACTTTACACTACTGCGATAAGCGTCCGCGGTGGGAGTTGAGCAATATTCTGTTATTCGGTATTTGATGATCACTAGTGATATTTGCATCTGAGTGTTACGTGCTCAGGAGGGCATGTTAAACTGTCAGTACCGACTATAACGCCTTTGTCAAAAAACTCTAATTTTAGCAGCTAGCTACGCATTGTCTTTTCTTGCCATTCCTAAGTCAATGAACAAAAACGATGATAGATTTAAAAGACACTTTAGCTAAAAGAAGTTTAAAGTACTACGTTTATGAATAAAGCCCTAACTCTATGACTATATCTAAGTCTATATCTGTCTATTTCTAAGTATGTCTAGATCTCTAAGCCTGTATCTAAGTATGTATTTATGTCTATATCTTTAAGTATGTATCTATGTCTATATCTCTAAGTCTGTATCAAAGTCTATATCTGTCTATAATTAAGTCTGTATGTATTTATGTGTATATCTCTAAGTATGTATCTCTATGTCTGTATCTAAGTCTATATCTGTCTATAATTAAGTGTATGTGTACGCGTACGCACATTTGTTCATGGTGGGATGCTGCGGCTGGATGTGTCCGGCGACGGCGGCCGCCTGCGCCTGCGCCGCCGCCTGCGCGGTCGCCGCCTGCGACTGCATCTGCCTGTGGCACTGCCGCAGGTCGAAAACCTGAGTAATAGGCATGATGACTAATTTTGAAAAACTCTTCTATTGTTCAGATGTATCCACTTTATGCTAAAAATAACATAATATTTCAGAAAACCAGAAATTAATGATTTAGTAGTTTAAATTCATTCCAAAACGCGCCCAAGTCACGGCCTAGCAGTAGTGACGTCATAGTTTAGTTTTCAATGTAAATTTTAGCAATTAGATTCAAACAACTAATATTATAAAGAGAGAAGATTTGTATTTTTGTTTGTTACGAATAAACTCAAAACTACTGGTTAATTCTTTCACCATTAAAATGCTGCATTAACCCTGAGTAACATAGGCTATATTTATTACTAGCGACCCGCCCCGGCTTCGCACGGGTGCGGATTCACTGCACCCGCGCGAAGCTGGGACGGACTGCTAATGAATGAATGAGTACCTTGATGCATGCAGACGGGTATATCTTGTGGACCGCGTCTCCCGGCGCTCGGCCCGCCTCCCGGTCCAGGTAGTACGACTGCACAAACACCGAGTGGTCCGACAGACAACGGAGCCACACGTCGCCTTCGCCCCGCAGATCTAACTGGACACCCTTGCCAATATGGAGTCTGTAATGATGAATAACTAATTTTGTAGAAAAAAAAAAGTACTCAAGTAAGTAAGTATAAAGTTGCGATCGAACTACCAACTTTAAATTTTAAGCCTCCTCGCGGCGCATCTCGGTAACAGATAGGCACGGTAACGCAGTGTCTTATGATAGCTAATTCTTCTACCACGATGTTACAACCCCAAATCAGTCTTTTTCAGGACCATAACAAACAAGCCACATAAAATTTTTAAAAATTAAACCTTATTTATTATCCATAGCATAAAATAAGTGAACCGTAAAGTTTTTCATGAGTTTAATAAAGTTCTTTAAAACGAATTCGATCCGGTGACACGAGAGGATGTAAATTGATAGGTTTTTTTATGATTTATTCAAAAAGTAATGAACTAATTTCGATAAAAATTTTAAGGGACCTCTGAAGAAATACCTATCAACGAAAAAAGTATCATCAAAATCAATTCACAAGGAATTGATAGTCGGTAAAAAACAAACTTGAACTTAAAGAGTAGTAGAGTTCTTTGTGATAGAGCTCGTCCGGGGAAGGACTACCACCATACCTATTTCTGCCGCCAAGCAGTAATGCTCGCATTGCTGTGTTCCGGTGTGAAGGGTATGGTTTCCGGTAAAATTACTGGCACATGAGGCTTTCGATCTTAGCCTCAAGGTGGTAACCCGCGAGTGATACCTCTGATATTGCAAGCGTCCATAGGCTGCGGTAACCGCTTACCATCTTGTGGGCCGTACGCTTGGTAGCCAATTGTATAAAAAAAACTGCAATGATTTGTGCTTTTCAAGAAAAAATAAAATCGGCTGATACCAAACAGTTTTGTTCCTTCTATCCTTCAAAATAGAGATTGTGATTCCAAAAATAAAACTTGCACAAGAACCTACCATTGAAATCATATTATTTAGTCATAATTACAAGGACAGTCTGTCTGTTTGGCGTCAATGAAAAAGAAAGAAAATCTTACCGCTATAAAATCTTATTAGAAAGGGATTTCTCCTTATCAAGTATACTGGGTAATAGATATGTTAGAAAGAGATATATTCACCTCGCTCGCTCACTCTGCTCTGTCCTATGAACATTACTTAGAGCTCCTAAACAGAATCTGTTGCCTCCTGAAGGATCCACGTAGCCGTCGACCTGAAATTAAAAAACATTGATATATATTTGGTGTATCATCTTGACAGCTTGTTTATAATAAAATACAGAACTACCAACAAACCTATTTCTGCCGCCAAGCAGTAGTGCTCGCATTACTGTGTTCAAAAAATATGGTTTCCGGTGAAATTACAGGCACATGATACTTTAGGTCTACATCTCAGGGTGGTAAAGCGCAAGGGATATTTCTGCAATTTAGTGGTTAAGTCAAAAAAAAAAGATAAGTCAGTGCAGACCTTATTCTTCCACATTAAAATTGTGATGTGTTTTATTCTTTAGGCACCACGCCTAACCATAACAGATACAGTGCCACCCAAAGCCTTAAGTGTTTAAGTTCTGCGTGACACTGCACTGCTACTAATTGCGCCACTGAGTCGAAAGAATATAATTATAAATGGTCGTACCGTGACGTTGGGTCTGCTAGACGGCACTTTGAATGTCTCCCCGACCTGCGTATCTAGCTCGAAGTATGCCACAGAACACCAATATTCTGGTGCCGGTTGACTAGACAGTAGACCTCCTGGGTTTCCATTATCTGCAATAGACAAGTTCATGTTGATTGCTTATTCGTGAACATACTTTTAGCCTCTGTTAACATACAAAATATATACAAGTTTTCTAGTAAGTTCGTATAAGTCAGTGGCCAAATCTGGTGACAGTTTTCTAGTGTAATCGATTGAATAATGGTCCCCTTCAGCATGAGTCTGTATTGGTTACTGGGTAAGTGAGTACCACCACGGTGCGAGATGCCAGCTTGTTTGCGTTTAAGCAGTAGTGTGCCAACTTAGGGTTATAACTTACAATAGTGATGATGATGCGCCGGCGCATCTAACGGCACAGGGGGCGCTGCGGGCGGCGGTGCTAAACTCTGTGTGTACGTTAGTGTGTTACTGCCCGTCCAGGTACCTGCAATAAAACGAAAATCTAGTATTTATATTGTATAAGTGATTGTACTTTCATTAGACACGTAAGAGAAATTGAAAACCAAAAGCAATCAAGCACACAACACTACAACTTTTTATACACTTCTGTTAATGTCAAAAAATCGATCGATATGAATGAATGAGTAAATGATTGAAC
This sequence comes from Colostygia pectinataria, assembly GCA_951394395.1. Taxonomy (NCBI): domain Eukaryota; kingdom Metazoa; phylum Arthropoda; class Insecta; order Lepidoptera; family Geometridae; genus Colostygia; species Colostygia pectinataria. The sequence continues at coordinate 3,865,316 of OX596368.1, read as the reverse complement.
GAAAGAACGAAAGAATGAGTGTACGGATGAATGAATGAATACGAACGAACAAACGAAAAAAATGAATATCAGTTAATTCTGAACTGTTAATGTCAACTCCAAATCGATCGATATAAATAAATGAATGAATGAATGAATGAATATCAGTTACTTACACTTGTCTTCTAAACTGTTAATGTCAACTCAAAATCGATCGTTATAAATAAATGAATGAATCAAAAATGAAGTGAAAGCTTTATGCACCTTGCTGTTGCTGGTTTTGCTGCTGCGGTTGTTGCTGCTGGATGCGAGGGCTGGGTTGTGGCGCGGGCGGACTGGCCGCGATCGGGAACCCGTTCTGCTGCGACCCAGAACCAGGTCCGGGGGATACTGCTGCACAATCACAACATAAATAATAATAACGACCTCAGTAGTGCAATGGCTGCTTGACCTGGTTCCTATTCAATAAACATTACAAATTCTAAAATAACAACATTTAAATGTAATTATCTACAATTTTACGAGCGTTTTTTATACAATTATTATGTAATCTTTATTGAACGAATTTTTGGGTGCTTCAATTTAAAAAAATATACTTGTAGATATTAAGAATATTTATAGGATTATAAACAGCATTTGTCGTAAATTCGAACGAAAATCTACAAAATTGACACTTTTGTACAATTTTATGATGGCCTAAATGACCTATGACTTACCAGGTAGTGTTTGTGTAAGCTGTGTTTCAGTAACCGTCTGCTGATCTCCAAAGAACGATGAGTTGGAGTTCTCAAGCAATGGAGTTGTGGCCCCGGGGGACATGGTGACAGGCATGGCAGCTAAAACATTTCATGGCATTTATGTTAATTGAGGATATTGATTAATTGCTAGTTAAGGCTAAAATGGCCATTGAGCAAAATCGCGATATTATACATATTCGTATTTGACGCTGTTGCAATTCTTATTTCGTCGACCATTTTAGCTTACATATTATTTTGTAGATCATTTAAGCTTCGCTAACCTTGGCCATTTTTAATATAATTTAAGAATATAGTATAACGTATCTTAGTTGGCCCTTTCAGCCCGCCAGACTTAACATTAATAAACAGGGACTACAATGAGTAGCTTATTATTATTCATTATATGAAACGAAATGTTACCCAATCTAGTAAAATAAAACAAGGTTAATATTAGTCATTTGTCCCAGATTTATATAGAATAACTTTATAAAATTCTAATGATTCTGCGATTGAGACACCGATTTCAGATTATGAAACTTATCAAATATCTAGTCTACAGACAAATACTAGAAAACCACACGCAAAAGTGTCGAGCATTAAAAAATACGTGTTTCAAAAAGAAATAAGTGCAAAATAAAAAAATAAAAGCTTACAATGATTCATTCGTTTAGGCAGCCACATCGCTCGCGCGTCCATTGTGTCTGGCGGCTCGAGCTTGGGCGCTATCAGCCTCTGCTGCATCATCTGCTGGCCCGGCATTGGCATTCCTTGGCTTATCGACGGCATCTGAGGCGTTCCCGGCGACATCTGAGTGGGCGCGGACGCCATGCGAGGCGACGGCATCTGAGGCGCGTTGGCCCTGATATGAGTAGTACCAGGCCCCATTTGAGGCGTGCCCGGCATCTGAGGCGTCCCCGGCCGCATTTGAGGCGTCCCTGGCCGCATTTGAGGCGTCCCCGGCCCCATTTGAGGCGTACCTCCCCCCATTTGAGGCGTACCCGGCCCGTGCGGCGTAGACCCCATCTGCGGAGTGCCGGGACCCATTTGCGGCGTGCCCGGACCCATTTGTGGCGTACCAGGGCCCATTTGAGGCGGCCCTGGACTCATATGGGGCGTGCCTGGCATTGGAGTCCCTGGCATTTGTGGTCCTTGGGCCATTGGAGACATTTGCGGTCCCATTTGGCCATGGTTTGAGATCATCTGTGGCGGGCCTTGCGTGTGTCCCATTGACCCAGTATGGCCCATTTGGGGTTGGGCGCCCGGTGGTCGGATAGGGCGTGGCGCGTGTGTTGGCGAGAATAGGGGAACGCCATCTGGCGCTATTGTGAAAGAAAAAGCAAAATAAAATAAAATGCACCAATAAACAAAAATAAGTCACACTGATTTGTTATGTTTGAAAATGGATTTGTTTTTATTGGATAATTTTATAACCCTTATAAAATGTATTGGCGACAGCAAATTTTTAATGCGCGAATACCGCATTCATCACTTATTAATATTTACAAATGATTGTCATCCATTATGAATAACTCTGACTACTTAAGAATTTAGTACATATCTATTTCCATTCTCAAACATTACTAAATAAAGGTCCAAACTACAGCACTTTATTAACTACACACCACAACAAAATGCAAAGCTACTTACTTTGCCCCTGGTTAATAATAATATTGCTGTTCGGAAACTGTTGGTGATGATGTTGAATCGTAGAGTGGTGATGCCTCGGGCTGGTCGGGTGATGTTGAATTGTGATCAGCTCACCGGTATCCATGTCCATGCCATTGCCGCTTATACCGACTGTGTACTCATCTTTGACCAACCGGCTAGGCCCTGATTGGAGGGTGAGGCCGGAGAGATCTGAAAGGTTTGATGATGCTTTGGGAATGAAATGATAAGTTGTAGGATTTGCCTTTTCTTTATGGGTGCACCTAGCAACAAAAAAATTATTAAGCTTTGCAAATTGAGTGTATTTAATCATAACAAGTCATAAGAGCGACTCATGTATGGTGATAGTGACCCTGCCATCCTGTCATACGGTTGTAGGTTTAAATTCGTATGCACTGATATAACACCAGTCCTCTCAAACAGTGAAGGAAAACATCACCTGGAAGCCAGCATGTCCAAGAACTAAAGATTCAAAAGATCTACCAGTCTGTATTGCATGATTAATATTTAGCACTGAGGATTTTATGAGAACTAAAAACAAAACTAATTGAATACAAACCAATACCGGGAGAGACCACCCTTTCATAATGGTAGGGGTTGACACAGACAGAATCACACTTCAAGTCAAATGCAAATTGGCAGAACTTGACATGTTTCAACTCGTTTTTGTGGAGGTCCGGCCACCGCCAAATACGAGCGTATATGACGTGCGGAAACCCTTTACGCCCAGCAACCTGAAAATGTATTACATGTAATTGTATTTTTGTATGTTTTAAATAAATTCAAATCTACTGGTCTGATCTCTAAAATTCTGTCACCATTACAATGCTACATTTCTTGAGTAACATAGGCTATATTTATTAGTAGCAAGGGCGAGTTACTGCTAATAAATATAGGTTTGCACAGGATGGACTGCTAATTATGGATATAGATGGGTGACCACCAGTGGCAATTTTTAACTGAGGGTTTCTGTGTTTCGGAAAGCACCTTAAGTAGTTGGTTCCGGTTTAAATGTTGTTAGGCTATGATGTTCCACAAGCAATTCAACTAGTATATCAAGCAATAAGTCGCAGGTTCAAGTCTCAAGTTTTTTTGCTGGGTTTTTTTTTTTTTTTTTTTTATATAACTAAAGTGGCAACCAAGCGTACGGCCCACAAGATGGTAAGCGGTTACCGCAGCCTATGGACGCTTGCAATACCAAAGGTATCATTCATATATTCCATGGGATATAATAAAAGCTTTATAACTATAAAATATTACCTGTAATCTGCCATCTAGAGTTCTCTGAATTGTAACACACTTGCTAGGATGTGCCCCATTAGTAGTAATAGCCGTGATCAATGAGTCCAGCTCATCACGTTTTTCCTTTAGTTTTTTAACTAGTGACTCAATGGCACGTTTCGAGAACCCCTCGCTTTCTCCACCCTGTCTGTGACACATAAGCGAGTGGACAATGCTGAGACATGCATCTGCTGATGTAGGGGCTGTTGTATTCATGGCTGTAATCAAATAAAATATAAAAATAATTCAGTGTTTGTACTGAGTAGATTTATTATTTTCATGCATCAAAAATTACTGTATTGCCTACTACAGTAACTAGTTTATAATATTTTAGACTAGACTAGGTAGTAGTCATAAAGGTATAATTAGGAATACCAAAAATCTAATTAATTTTCTGGTGTTACATTGCTACACAATATTTACTGCCATAGATTTACTTTGTAAAACAACATAGTGGTCTTTTAATTATGGTTTTGGAAATACTTAGTGATGTTTAATAGTAACGAGATAAATAATAAGTCTGAGTCTGTTAATAAGTCTGATTTTTTTTATTTATAAATACAAATTAGAAGACTCCGCAACCACTGATTCAAACGTAACTTATTAATATCGTGCAACGTACCTGTAACTTATAAATAACCTTCTATTCAAAGAATAACACAACTGCATCTAGTTTCTGTTATTAGCAGAATTTCGTAAAATTCACTTCATTTGTGATTTGCGAGACGATTCACGATTCACGATACCAAAACAGAAAGCGACATTTTGAAGGTTTCTTAGCATAGCAGAGACAAAATATTTTTTTTATTGAGTACTTTTTAGTGTTGTGCCTTAAGAGGCCTTTCCAAGATTTAGCGATATAATTCATGAAGTTTGCGTGAATGTATCTTTATATAGTATAAGTAATAGCGCGCGCGATGAGGAGCGATACGTCCTCCCTCCATAAGCGCTCAGCGCGGTTTGAGAGTCGCTGCTACGATCGATATGATTATAAGTGCGTTAAGGTATGATTTTAAAAAATTCGTATTAAAAAAAGTCAATGCTATTAGACTATTTTCTTCGTTGTATTTATTTAATAAAAACTTAAACTTTAATTAAGAAGGTGTATTTTTATTGTAAACTCCTTACTTTAGCAGAAATAACAAGCGTAAAATTGGGAAAAGTACGCGTTTTTTAGACCGTCTTTTTTCAAAAATATTGAACTAACATGGTGTATTTTTCTCTATTCACTTAAATTTTAAAGCTGTGATTATTATAATTGCATTTTTGGAAATATGTTAGACTCTGTTATTTCATAGAAAAAATGATCGAAAGTTGACTGGAATTGCTCATTTTACGAAACGTGCGTTACTAATTATTTTTTTAATCAGTTATGTCTTGAGTTAATTAATATTTGCTCTGTTGGCTTAAATTTTAAGGGATAAAGCTTTTATTTGTTTTTATTTTCGTTAAAATATCTTCAACACACGAGCCACAATAGAGTTCGAAACTTCACGGGCTACAAGAAAATCAAGGATTGTCAAAGATAGGGCTCTTAAACTCGTTTCTAGATAGCTTGTTTGATTGTCTTTGTCTATTCTATAATATGTCATGCACAAAGATTAAAGTATAAACTGGGAATGCACACACTTGCTTGAGAGTTGAGACGTAATGCGTTGTTTCTACCAGTTTTTTTCTGACATGTTGGTAGCTTTGACATTCTGTGTGTCTGACGTTTGTAGTTGTCGAGTTGGGTGACAGATGGCAGCTGATCAATGTCAGTCGGTCTAGGGATGCCAGATGCCCGTGGGAGGCCGAATAAGGACATTTCCGTCACAAAACGCAGCCGCTGGCCATTTGACGGCCTGTTAAGATTTACATTGAGTCAGTAGCAAAGTCAGAGCTGTCCCGATACTATCTGATACTGACTTATTGTAAACGCTGTCGGATCAGTACTGACTTCAAATTCTCGCGTACTGATCCTTTGTAAACAGAAGTCAGCACTGACTTCATTTGGAGTCATTCCCTGACCCAATGTTTATTGCTCTTTAGCAGTTCAACATCACTCTCGACTTAATTTATATCTTAGACTAGTTGTTGCCTACAGCTTCGTATGTCTACAGAGTACTACAGAGTAGTTTTTAATAAAAAAATGGTTATCTTGCTGGCTAATAGTTGCTGTATCATTTTCCCACTGGCACCATTTTTCCACTGGTGCCATTTTTATACTGGTATTATTTTCCCACTGGTTTCCCACTGTACCATCAACTCAGTGTAGGGGTACTTTTATTACTTTATTCTATTATTAGTTTCAAAAAAATCACCTAATAATATTTTTGTTTGGCTAACTAACTTACTGCAGAATAGATCCCGTATATTTTTTTTATCGAAATCGGTTCAGTACGTTTTCAAATCATCGTGTCAACCTACATCGCCTCGTATTACCACATAATCTGGTGATATACAGCTAAAGTTTGATTAAAGTCGGTTTTTTTGTTTTTTTATATAAGTCTGTTTTTTCTGCAAAAAAAAATGCCTATTTAAAATGGGCTTTGGATGGCTATTTTTGGATAATGGTGCTGGCAGCACTGACACTGTCTGTCTGTCTGTCTTGCTTGCAATTTACGAAAAATTCTTCGAAAATATACCTATTCTACGAGAAAATTGAACAGTGAACTATTCAATAAATGATATAGTTCGAATTTGTAGCTCTGAACAGTATTACAAGTACAAGAACCGGAACAGAACTATCAATCTAATATATAAGTTAAAAGTGGGTGGATTCCAAAGTGGATTCTAATTTGTGTCATGCCCCCAAAAGCAAATGCTGATGATGTACAGCAATTAAAAAATGAAGGGCGTCGATAGTTCTCTTGCTAATCGCGAAGGAATGAACAAACCTATTGTAACATGTAAGTAAATATCTGGTAGCTACACAGTAGGTCAACAAAATGCAAAATAATAAATATTATTTTGTCTAAAGGCGCGGGAGATTGGAACCTATTTTGTACGCTGGAAGCGCCGCTGGTTGCAGCTATACCCCAGGACTCGTGTGAATGGAGAAGGTCCTACGGCCGAGCCACCAAGTCTGTTTATTTAGAAGCCTCATTTGTAAAATACAATAAGGACAAAATAGTACACCCAGATTTTAATTTACTAAAACGCCCTATTGTTCATATATTTTGGACTGACTGTGTGGTATGTACAACTTTTTTTCTATTTATTATTTATTTATTTATAGATCCAAATATTAAATTTAGTATAAAAGTCACACACTATTTCAGGATATTGAATTTTATAAAACTACATTGCGAGACGAAGTGGAACAATGGCTCAAACAATTAGAAAAAGCAGGAATCACAGACTGGATTATAGTTTTAGTAGAAACCTATGACATACGAAAAACAAACAAACTTCTTCCAAGGACTACGGTCTTAGACAAAATTAAAGGAGATTTTGGCGTTAAGCAGACAGAGGACAGATTTATATCTGTAATAAACCCAATTAAGTCTGAAGCAAGGAGTGCGGAGTCATGGAGGTCACTTGTGGCAAAGATCAGGCATTTTATATTAGTGGCATACAATAAAGCTCTTATTAAATTTGAGGAGTATATGAGAGAGCAGAGAGAAAAAAGAAATGATCCTGAATGGGATTTTTGTAAATATTTTATAATACAAGTGAGTATGTTACTAAGTACTATAACTTTAAAATAATTTTATAATTATTATTAAGAGCCTGTGGTGTCCCACTGCAGAGCAAAGGCCTCCCTTCTCTACATCTCATCTGCCGCGGTCTTAATTAATCTTAAAATAAGTTTGATCATGAATCATTTATTGTCTATAAATCCAGGTAAAAGTTTCATTCAGGTGGTAGGTAGTTATGAATCTGTAGATTAAATAAATGTGGAATGTAACACATAGATAGAGTTACTTTAGCCTAAAAGGATGTATTTTAGACCCTCCATCAAAGATTATCACACATTGTATTTCCAGGAACAACTAGCATTTGTACTAGAAATGCTAGGTTTGTACGACGAAGCTCTAGTCCAATACGATGAATTAGATGCTCTTTTTTCTCAATTCGTGCTCAATTCTAATGTTACCGAGAGTCCAAAATGGCTTGACACATTCAGGCAGCCGGTGACGTCATGGCAGGCAGTAAGACTGACTGCATTGGTGCCGCAGCATTTGAGAGAACTGATAATGAAGAAGAAGGCATCATTGTTGGATTTCCGGAGTTACTTGTTTCAACGACAAAGTGCCATGTTATTACTTACTTATAAACCTTGGGAGGTATGTATAAACCAGCTTGCTTTACATGTTATATATATATAGACTTCGCACCGGTTCGTTCGTTCGTTCGTTCGTATGAGTCAGTGGCCAACTCTGGTAGCACAGGTAGCTTAAACTATTTGTATAAACCTCCTCTTGAATAACTCTTATCTATTGATAAATACACATTAATATTAAATTCCCTTCCGTAGTTTAAATAACCTCCTAACCTAATACATACATACAGACAGACGGCGGAAAGTGAATTTGTCTTAGACTACCTACTACTTTTTAGAGAAAATTGTTGGTAAAAGCGTTTTGAAATGAACATTAATTTATTGTTCAAAGCAGGTAGTAATTTCGTAGACAGTTACATTTCCGTCATAGTCGTAATGATACGATACGCATGAAGTGAGTTGATACCAATAGAACTACAATTAGTACGACATTTATGTATGCTTTGGAATCATCATCATCATGACAGCTTTCTAACGTTTCCACTGCTGGGGCACTGGCCTACTCTCGAGTGGTTGGATCCACGTGGACCCAAAGCGGATTGGTGGATGGCATATTCGAAGGACTAATTTTTAGTTCTCGGACATGCATGACAACCGATGTGGCGCGGCGGGTGAAGTCCACCTGCGACGCGGAGGTTGCGGGTTCGATTCCCGCCTCCGAACAAATGTTTGTACGATGTGCAAATATTAGTTCCGGGTGTTCTGGGTATTTTCTATGTATAATAAAAAAAAAACTATCTATGTATTGTATTGTATTAATTATATCAGTCATCTAGTATAGTTCGCACAGCGGATCTAGGCTTCCGTGAAGTTAGCCGTTTGTGATGCGCGACAATTTAGACAATTTAGTTTGAAAAATCTCCATTGCGCATCGAAACGGCTAATTTCACGACGGCCGAGATCCGTTGTGAGAACTATACCAATAACACAAGCTCTGCTTAACTTGGGGCTAGATGATGCTGTGTGGATTGTCCAGCATTATTTATTTATACCGGTTTTTCTCCCGATGTTTTCTTTCACCGCATGAAAGCACTGACATTGCGTACATAATTTTATCGAATACAAAAATCCACTGGTGCACAGGTTCGATCGAACGCACGATCTTAGGATCGGAAAGCGGGGTCACTCGGTCACTACCACTAGACTGCCAGAGCTCTTTTAATGCTTTGGAATAAGTAGTATTTGCATATAAACCTGTTAAGACGTGGTGATGATAGACGGGGTAAGGTGACAATTGAGTGGTGGCCGAAAAATGGCTGTAGAAACATTGGTCGTCCACTGGCGAGATAGGTAGAAAGCGTAGTTAAAGTTGAGGGCCGTAAATAAATAAATAACACATAATATAAGGGTCAAGAGAAAGGTGTATAGTTTAAAGCAGCCGTGCGAAGCCAGGGCGGGTCGTTAGTATTTATTATAAAAATATCAATCTAATAAAGACGACGCATAAATTATTATTATTATTATCAGCCTGTATCATCCCACTGCAGGGCAAAGGCCTCCCCATCCCCCTTCCATATAGTACGGTCATGTGCTTTTAAGGACCAATCCTTTTTAAATGAGTCCAGGTCATCCCGCCATCTAATCCTGGGTCTGCCACGATGTCGTCTTCCGTCGTTGGGGGCCCACTCCGTTGTTAATTTTGCCCAGAGATCATTGGACATGCGGCAAACGTGCCCGGCCCAGTTCCATTTCAGTCTGTGACGACGCATAAAACAATACAAAAATTCTAGTTGCCTAATTGACCATACGATAAAACCTAATACATTAAAACAACATCCAATTATCTGAGACTGCACATTTTTCTTTTAAGTCAATGTTTTAATCGTTACGTTACTTACTGACTGACTGATCAACCCACAGAGATGACCTCGTTGGCGCGGTGCCTGGTTAATAAACGGGTTTGATTCCCGCTGCGGGACAAATAATAATCATCCTAATATTCATCATGATCATGACAGCTTTCTAATGTTCCCACTGCTGGGACACTGACCTACTCTCAGGCGAGAGTGATTGGGTCTTAATCCACCACGCGGACCCAATGCGGATTGGTGGATGGCACATGTCTTTATAATTTTTAGTTCTCGGACATGCCGGTTTCCTCACGATGTTTTCCTTCACCGTATGAGAGCACTGCCATTGCGCACATAAATTAATCTAACAGAAAAATCCATTGGTACACGACCGGGTTTGAACCCACGACCTTAGGATCGGAAGGCGGGGTCACTACCACTAGACCACCGGTGCATCCTAATATTATAAATGCGAAAGTCTGCGTGGGTGTGTGTGGTTTTTTTTGTACTAGATAACTGATAATATATCTAAAAATGCATGATCTACAATATATAATTTTGTATTTAGTCTGAGTGTTTTACCTTTTTAAATTGTAGACGTCCACCAAGAAAATAATTCTTACAAAGAATTCTTAAAATTCCGAATGGAATGGAAAATTGTATGAAAAAATATCAAACAAACAAAGTCGCGTGGCGTTCCAGTAGTCAATCATAAACAGTAACTCGCTTTACAGATGGTTGGCCAAGGGGAAAACTATTCCAGTGTCTAGTTAGGATCGTAAATTATGTTACGGTGATTCATCATTATCATCCACAGCCTGTCTTACTTACTGCTAGATCGCGCTCGTGGCAAAGAATAAGAGTAAATTTATTTGACACATAATTATAAAAAATAACCTACAGTAAAAGTGAAAAGGAGGTAAAAACAAATAAAATGTTCTCTTGTGAGAAGCCAGTTTGAGTATGTGTCTCAAGTTCTTGTATTAGGTTTCCACTATTTGCACCTTTAAAATTAATCTTAAAAAATACTTGTTAAATTTTTAAAAATCTGATCCGTATACAGTCGTTTTTTGGTATAATCTTAGTAAAATAACTCAAATCTGGCCATTTCATAAGCTTGTAATCAAAAGTTTTGAGTTTTCAGGTGTTAGGAAGGGTTTCTTCTTATAGGTTTTTAGTTGTTGCTTTGGCTTTCTTAGCAAATTTTTATAAAATGTACCTAAGTAAATTGTTAGATAGTGAGTGAGAGACTCGTTCGCAGCTAATTGCTGCTACTACTACTCGTAGGCTACACTGAAAACCAGCGCTGCAGACACATTATGTCTGCAGCACATGCTGAGTGGCAGCCTTTTTTTCGTCACAATAGTTAAGTTTTAATTTTTATTGTTATTTTTATTTTTATGTTAATTGTGTGGCGTTAAATAAATATTTTTCTATTCTATTCTATTCTTTCCTGTTAGGTACCTATTATTTATTCTTTATTCTTTATTGTAGGTACACAAATAATACATTAAAAAAAATATAGTAAAGACATATACAAAGGCGAGCTTAACCCTAAAAAGAGTTTTCTTCCAGCAAACCATTGAGGCTAGAGAGAGGTGATTATAGTGTTAGGTACGTGTACAGAAAATAGAAATAGTAATATACCATAAATAAATCAGATTAAAATTAAATACTTACTAATAAACTTACATAAACATACATAAGATATGCCTACAATATTATAATATACTTACACAAACTACTTTTACTACTACTTACTGCTCATATAATATACATACATATTATTCCAATATTTATGCGATCAATGTTTCTCTATGATTTAGTGTATTCATTTTTTCTTAAGATTATTCAGTGTTAAATCCTACCTGTTGTTATTACAATTATTTATTGTGGACAACTAAAACTTGGTTAAGTTTTTTTTTTTTTATACAACTGAAGTGGCAACCAAGCGTACGGCCCACAATATGGTAAGCGGTTACCGTAGCCTATAGACGCTTGCAATACCAGAGGTATCACTCGCGGGTTGCCACCTTGAGGCTAAGATCGAAAGCCTCATGTGCCAGTAATTTCACCGGAAACCATACCCTTCACACCGGAACACAGCAATGCAAGCATTACTGCTTGGCGGCAGAAATAGGTATGGTGGTAGTCCTTCCCCGGATGAGCTCTATCACAAAGAACTCTCAATCACTGGCCTTTACATCTATTACAGATGATTTACGTGGCGTCAGGTTAAGGAACATCTAGAGGTTGAACACTTTTGTTCATGACTAAACAGGCCTATGCGGGAGTGGCAGCTTCGACCGCATACTTTACAAATGAAAGACCCCGGGGATGTTATTGGGTTTGCGGCGCGTTGGTGACGTTTAGCCCTCTTGTGAGCTAAATGGTCGAGCCAGGCGTTATCGTGAGCGACGACACCGTCAGCCACGGTTTTTCTCCAGGTGTCACGATCTTCAGCCGCGCTCTCCCAGTTAGAGTGGTTGATATTAAACGTCGCCATGTCACGTTTCACGCTGTCCTTGAATCGTAACATCGGCCGGCCAACAGGTCTTTTGGCGTCGGCAATTTCTGACAAGAGAGTTTGTCTTGGCAAACAAGAAGAGTCCATGCGATGAACATGACCCAGCCAACGCAAGCGTTTTTGCTTTAGCATGGCCATGATGCTTGGTAGTTTGGCCGTTTCCAGGACTTTCTCGTTAGTAATTTTATCGGCCCATGTGAAGCCCAATATCTTGCGAAGGCAGCGCATGTGGAAGCTATTGAGCTTCCGTTCCTGTTTGGAGTACGATGTCCAGGTGTCAGCTCCATACAAGAGTATGCTCAAGATGCACGTTTGGTAAACCAACATCTTCGTGCGGTTAGACAGGTGTTTGTTGTCCCATACTCTTGTACTAAGCTTCCCGAACATCGTAGAGGCCTTGCCAATGCGAGTACCTATTTCTCCATCGATCGAAAGATTGCACGACACTAAGGAGCCAAGATAGCAGAAGCTATCAACAACCTCCAAAGGTGCACCGTTAAGCAAGATGACAGGCTTTTCAGTAACACCTTGCGCCATTACAACAGTCTTTTTCGCATTAATGGACATAGAAAACCATTTACACGCATCCGAGAATTTGTCAGTTATACTTTGAAGCTCTTGAGATGTTGTAGCGACAAATGCTGCGTCGTCAGCAAACAAGAGATTGTCGATTAATAAGTCTTTTCGATAGCGTCGAGACTTTAGCAGAGCTATGTTGTATAGTTTGCCATCAGTTCTTGTATACAAATGAATACCTTGTTGTGTATCACCAAATGCAGCTTTCAAGAGCAACGAAAAGAATATTCCGAAGAGCGTGGGTGCTAGTACACAGCCTTGACGCACTCCTCGCCTAATTTCAAATGGCTCAGATGTTTTACCATTGAATATCACTTTGCCTTTCATATCATCATGGAATGATTTAATAAGAGTAAGTAATTTAGGGGGGCATCCTATTCTCTGCAAGGCCGTGTAAAGACCTTCTCTACTAATTGTGTCGAAAGCTTTGTTGAGGTCGACAAACGCTATGAACAAGGGTGTTTTTTGTTCTCTACATTTCTCCTGTATCTGTCGAAGAGTAAATATCATATCTGTCGTAGAGCGTCCAGCGCGGAATCCACACTGTGACTCAGGATATATACGGTTTGCGAGTTTCTGTAGTTTGCTCATGATGAGCCGAGCAAATAGTTTACCCACAATACTTAACAGGGAGATACCACGATAACAATTGCAGTCACCACGGTCTCCTTTCCCTTTATACAGGGTAATAATGTTTGCGTCACGCATATCCTGGGGTACACATCCCTCACGCCAACATTTTACGATTAGATTGTGCAGTAAAGGTAAAACGCACCGCACCTTAATTAGTTCTGCTTCGATGCCATCTTCGCCAGGGCTCTTACCACATTTCAGCTGCTTGACAGCAAATTGAAATTCATCTATAGTAGGCTCTTCGTCCAGTTCTTCCCACAGTGGTAATATAGGTATCTTGTCCACTGCTTCTGGCTGTATGTCTATAGGTCGAGAGTACAGCTCGGTGTAATGTTCCACCCAACGGCACATCTGACGTTCACCATCAGTAATTATAGACCCATCAGACTCCTTGAGCGGCGCTGTCTTTTTCGGAACTGGACCAAGTGCCCTCTTGATTCCCTGATACATGCCACTAAAATGTCCAGTAGCTGCACAGTCCTGTATACTCCGGCAAAGCTCTTCCCAATATGCATTGGCGAAATATCGGCAATCGCGTTGCAGTGCCGCCTTAGCCATGGTAAGGTCAGTCCGTGTTTGGCTAGATGGATTAAGGCGATGTTTTAGGGCAGCTTTACGTTTAGAATCCAGCAGTGGTTTTAAGGAATCAAAGTTGTCGTGGAACCAATCTTTACATGCTGGTTTCTTGTAACCGAAAACTTCAGCGGCAGTTTCAGTTAATAGCTTTTTGACATTTGACCATTCTTCGCTGGCACTTATTATGTTTGGATCCCAGGTGTCCATTTTGTCAAACACAATTGTTCTAAATTTATCAACTAAATCTTCGTTCCTGGTTTTTGTAAGATCAATCTTTTTAACTCCTGTGAGACGAGACGAGTGAATTTTCTTTGGCTTAAAACAAACAGTAGTCACAACAAGAGAATGGTCCGTGTCACAATCGGCACTATGGAAAGATCTAGTGTGGCGAATATCTTTCAGGTTTTTCTTTTTTGTAAGAACAAGATCAAGTTGGTGCCAGTGACCTGAGCGAGGGTGTTTCCAGGATACTTTGCGTATTTCCTTCCCCATGAAGTAAGTGTTAGTAACACACAGTTGGTTCTGGGAGCAAAACTCCAAGAGACGTTGACCGTTCTCATTTAGTCTGCCAATACCGTGATTACCCAGACAGTCTGGCCAGGCCACCGTGTCTTGCCCTACCCTTGAATTAAGGTCACCTAAGATGATAAGACGATCACTAGAACACACCTTTTTTAGTGTTACGTTAAGTTGGTCATAGAAAAGATCTTTGGATTCCACTGATGATGTAAGTGTGGGTGCGTAAAGAGAAATAACGGTGACATAACCACAAGTTGTCAGCAATCGTAGTACCATGATGCGTTCAGAGATACCGTGTGGACCTTCAATAGAGCTAAGCAGCTCATTGCGAATCGCAAATCCAACTCCATGCTCACGATGATCAGCAGAGCTTTTTCCCTTCCAGAAAAACGTGAAATTATGTTCACGAAGGGAACCCTCATCTGCCAGTCTAGTTTCCTGTAAGGCAGCAATCATGATGTTCAATTTTAATAACTCCGTGTCTATGACAGCGGTTTTACGAAGGTGTACGTCGCAGTTAGGACTTCCGCTGGTGTCCGGGAAGCCTGTCCTCATCGTCCGGACATTCCATGTCGCAAATCGCATGGTAGTTGTAATTTTGTAGGAGTTTTTGTTATTAATTTTCTTGGTCGCAGGTGAGACAAATAACGACCTACTACTCTTAATACTATAAGTATAAGTGACAACTGTTTAGGTTAATCCTGTTCTATTTTTTAAGCATTACCATTCTCACATGATTTAAACTGTTAGTTTTCCAAATATGTAAAAATAAAATAAGAGCTGGCTAAGTTGTTCTTAGAAAACTAACGAAGTTAAGCACTGCACCGTGAGATCACCATTTGGGTGAACGTCAGTGTCAATTTCAACTGAGAACTTTCGTGCCATGACAAACGTACTTTAAAACTTTGTTACCTAGTGTGTCATTCAAATCTATTATAGTCTTTGTTTATTGAAATAAGAATGACAAGGAAGACTACGAGGAACAGTGTTTAACTTCGTTGATCTGTTAGGAACAATTTAGCCAGCTACATATTAGTGTGATATCCTAGAGCTCATATTTTTTGTAACATTATTTTATATTATTATTTTGTAATCTCTAATCGTTAACGGAACGCTATTCTTGTGTCCTGGGATGAGGGCGCTGTCACTGCAAATCAGTTTTATTAACTTTGGAGTTCACAACGTTCACACAGTTTATGGTATACCTTGTTTTGTTCCTAATAAACATTTTTTTTTTTTACGTCACCAGCCTTCCAATGAATACTGAAACAACACGAAGTTAGCAAACTTAATTAATCAATTTCAGATAGCCTCCCGCTGCCTATCAACAGTGCACAACACGCTAGTAGAGTTGTCTCTACTCGGCGCGTCGGCGGTAGATGGCGCGGCGGCGTGCTGGGCGCAACTCGCATGCGCGGAAACTCTCCGCGCATGCGAGCGATTGGCCGCTTCCAACAACGCCTTGGACCAGTGTGCGCCCGCGCAGGCGCCGCTGCTGCATAATGCTAAGGATAAAGTGAGTTTTTATTAGTGAATTATTTCCAGATGATTACTTAGAGGAGGTCTATTTACACCAGAGAACGAGTCATAATATACCATGACCGCGCGTGAAATGGCGGAGAGAAAACATTTGGCCCGCGGCGGAGATCGAACCCGCAACCTCTCGCTTCTCAACCTAGCACTCGCTCACCGCGCTATCAAGGTCGTCAACATCAGCATAATGTGATATCTCATTCTAGTTACACGAGCTAGGAAAACTCTGCGGGCTGCTCCCCGGCTCACCTGATCCCAGTTCAGAACAGCTCCATCTAGTGGTGATGTTGTCATCTGGGATGGGCGATGAGGCCAACAACCAGCAGCCGACGCCGACTGACCGACTTAAGGAGGCGCTCTGCAGCAAGACCTGCTTCCAACAGTATTACCTAGAGCTTGCTGAACTGGCTATGGGCACTTATAAGCATATAGGACGGTTGAGGTAAGATTTAATTAAAATTATAATAGCTAGAGTAAAGTTCAGAATAGCTCCATCTAGCGGTGATGTTTTCATCGGGGTACCAACCGGCTCAAAGACGCTCTCTGCAGCAAGATCTGCTTCCAACAGTACCTTTTGGAGTTTGCTGAACTGGCTATGGGCATTGTATAACGGTTGAGGTAAGATTTCATTAAAACCACAGCAGCTTACTGCAGTTACTGGTTCGAGGCACCCCAGTTCAGAATGGCACCATCTAGCGGTGATGATGAGAGAGATGAAGATGATGCTGTGTGGATTGTCCAGCATTATTTATTTATTTAATTTGTATGTCATCAATAGCTTAGCCAGATTCGACTCTCGCTCTTTCGATATCTTTTTTTAACTTATATGGGGCGGTCAAGTTACTCACTTGATCTCGGCATAAGCGGCACTGGGTAAAAGTTGTAGCTAACGAAGTCATCAGATAATCAACTTTCTAGATCACACAAAACAATTTTAATAAATTTATTCAACCAAATGTTTAAGTGTACACCAACTTTAGACCCATTGTTATTTTCCAGAATTTGTTTGTTATCAGGCAGAAAATCGAAATATGCAAAAAAAAAAACAATTTTCTTGAAAAATTAATGAATTTGTTGATTTTTATCGAAATTAAGCCAGTGACTCCTAACAACATTTTTCCATAACTGTTTAAACTTTACAGCGGGCGGTCGAGAGTACTCACCCTGTATAACTAGATGGCGCCTCTAATATTCAACATCATCCACAGATTCGCCCGTCTAATCGGACGGGACCTCGCCTCGTTCTACTCAGAACTGGGCGAGACTGGTAAAGCGGTGGTGTTCCTCACGGATGCCCTCCGCTCGTACGAAGAGCAGGGCTGGCGGGATCTAGCGGCGCAGACGAGACTCGAGCTAGTCGCCGCGGCTAAGAAGATGAATGATGTGGATAGGTAAGCAAGTGCCAGCGAATCTCAACTGTCGTGAAGTTAGCCGTTTGTGATGCAAAGACTGTACGAAAACGATCTATTGCACATCTAAACGGCTAACTTCACGACGACCAAAACCAACTGGCAGTACAGTACTTATAAGAAGTACTACTGCTAGCCAGAGTCGAGATGATTTTAATCAGTGATTTAAATACACGTTTAAATCGCGATTGAAATCAAGTGGTATTTTCGAAAAATCCTTGATTTAAATCAATACGTATTTTACTGCAACAAAATAAACCAAAAAGTGTCAGGGACTTCCTCGAAAGTATAATAATAAACCCCAAAATTATTTAATTTATTTGAAAAAAAAACATGATTTTTGCCACCGGATCTCGGCTGTCGTGAAGTTAGCCGTTTGTTGTTGTTGCAAAGACGATTTAGTTCGAAAAAGATGTATTGAGTATCAAAACGGCTTACTTCACGATCCGAGATCCATTGGGAGTATGTTTATTTCATAGTACATAGTACTCCCAATGAATCTCGGATCTAAATATTTAGATTCACGAACATGTTAGTGTCTACTCTTTCTGTCAATATTCTAGGCCGCCCGAAGGCCTCTGTCATGGCCTAACAACTTTGAAAAAGCCGGGACGACTGCTTAACGCGCAAGCACGAAAGCGCTCAGTTGTAATTGCCACTGGCGGTCACCCATCCAAATGATGACTATGAACAGTGCATAACTTCGTTGATCTGTTAAGAACAACTTAGCCAGCTACGTCACGAGCGAGCCATAAGCATGTGCACTAATTAATTCTAATGTTTACATTGCTGAGACATTAGCAAACTACTTCTATATAAACAATTTGATTTCAGATACACAAAGCTATCAGCAACGATATCAAGTACAGCAGAATTGGAGATACTAGTCAGGAATTTTTACTACGAAGAAATGATGAAATCTATCAAAAACGATCTAGCCTCTAAAACAGAGTCAGTTCTCTGCGAACTGAACGAATGTTTCAAAGTAGTATCGGCGTCTTTACTGCCGTCCGAACGTGAGGTTTATATCACTGATAATAAGGTCCAGTGTTGCTTGGTGATCGAAAGTTATTTTCCCAAAGATGTGGTGTGTACGAAAGCGGCTATTAGTATAGAGGGTGAGTTATCATTAACATCGTCATGGCAGGATTTTAATGTTCCCACTGGGACACTGGCCTACTCTCAAGCGAAAGTGATAGGGTCATAATCCACTACGCGAACCCAAGTCGAATTGGTCGATGAGACATTTCTTTCGAATCTTTAGTTCTTGGACATGCCGGCCGGTTTCCTTCCGATGTTTTTCTGCACCGGTTTTTACACGTGTACAATGCGCATACAGGTCGAAACACATTATTAACACGCGACGAGACCCGATGAACCCGAAACGTGTGGAATCGAGTGTTCATAGTGTGTTTTTGGTTATAGAAAATAATACAATTTGATTCGACTTTACACGCGTCGCGTTTCATCGGGTGTTTCAACCTTAATTGTTGAATATAAAAAATACACAAATTAAATACATACAATTCGATACATCCGCCGAGATTCGAACTCACGAATCGTAGTCTCGTCGAAAGTCGGGGCCCATTCCACTGGGCCAACACTGTTTTTATTCACTCGATATTATGTAAGTTAGATTTTTTTTTTTCAGGCATACAGAAAGCCGATAAACGGACTCCAGTAAAGAATTATAAGACTGATTTAAGTGTTAGCGGTAGTATAGGAACTCAGACTGGCTCGCCGCGGAAAAGCGCTACGGAGGTCACAGATGAACCTACTTGTATGTTAAATAGGTAAAGCGAAAGAAATATTTATAACACAACTAGCTGATCTGCGCGGTTTCACTGGCGTTATTTTTATAATTTCTCACCGTTTAAACCTTCCCTAGACTCCCACTAACATTTCAAGACCAAAATTAGCCAAATCGGCTGAGCCGTTCCCGAGTTTTAGCGAGACTAACACACACCAATTCATTTTTATATATTATAAAAGAAGATTTGTGAAAACACCGCTTACCATTATGGTGGTGTGCATTTGGTTGCCGCTTTATTTGTAAAAAAAAAAAAGTTGTTTTTCCCACAGCATAAGACTGGACGACTTAAAGCCTAAGAACCCTCTGCTCAACCCCATCCAAATCACCTCAGCATTCCACTACAAAGAGGACAAAACCCTCCAAAAGGTCACCGTTGAGAGCCACAATCCAAAAGTCTCTTTAAAAAGATCCGATAGCAGCAAATACCGGAAACCTTCCGCCACCATTCGCGGGAATTACCTCGACAGTTTTGTGAAAGAGGAGATAATGATTCAACCAGGCGAGAATGAGATAGAGCTAGAATTCACAGCTCCTAATTGCGGGTCCTTTAAACTAGGCCAGGTTTCGTTGCTGGTTGAGGGAAAGTTGGAGTATTTATCAAACGCGCTGTGCAACACTAAGGTTGGGTTTGAAGTTGTGACGCAAGGAGTTACTGTTCATTTGAATAAGGTTGAGCCTAAGAAGGGTTTAGTGGCGGGGTTGGAACAGGCTATGGAGCTTGTCGTTACCAGTGGAAGCATGAGGATCGAAGAGGTGAGAGAAATTCTTTTTTATTGGCACTGAATAAAGGTGCGATTTCGACTTCATATTTATAGCTTAACTTTATGCAATGAGTGCAATGAGCGGGTCGACATAACTGCTTTGGTAATACTAAAATAAAGTTAATAAGTAAATGTGAGTCAGTTCCTAATTCTGGTAAATTTTTTCGTCGTGTATGTCAGTGGCCAATTCTGGTGACTTTTTTGGTAATACTAGATAAGTATAGTAAGTTACCCTGGTGATAGCACTCTTCAGCCAAAGTTCGTCGTGGGTACCACTGCATGACTCATTCGAAGTTACTTAGCTACATGTATTTTTGTTCCGAATAAACTCAAAAATTGAATGCCCGAATAAAAAAAAAACACCATTAGAATGCTACATTATCTCTGAGTAACATAGGTTATATTTATTACCAGTGACCTGCCCCGGCTTCGCACGGTGCTTAAGTTTTAATTGCACCCGTGCGAAGCTGAGGCAGATCGGCTAGTTTACATAAAAGGTAAATGTTTATTTCAGAACGCAACAATTTACATCAAGACATCGTCTGGTCTCCTCATGAGGTTTGCAGAAGATTCCGTTATGACTCGCGAACTGACTGTGAAAGTGCCAGCTTGCGAGCCGTTCGAGACGCGGAAGATACAGCTGAGGTTATTCGCCAGTCTACAAGCGAGGAAGGAGAAGAGTGTTGAGCATACTGTAAGTTTGTGATTCTTCATAGTACAAGCTTTGCTTAGTTAGAGCGCTCGTGACGTAGCTGGCTAAGTTGTTCCTAACAGATCAACGAAGTTAAGCACTGTTTCGCGTAGTCATCATTTGGATGGGTGACCGCCAGTGCCAACTTCAACTGTGCGCTCCCCTGCAACGGAGGGCACGTTAAGCAGTCGGTCCCTCTTTAACTGTGCGCTCCCCTGCAACGGAGGGCACGTTAAGCAGTCGGTCCCTCTTTAACTGTGCGCTCCCCTGCAACGGAGGGCACGTTAAGCAGTCGGTCCCGGCTTTTTCAAAGTTGTTAAGCCATGACAGAGGCCTTCGGGCGGCCTAGAAACTCTGTCACCAGAGTTAGCCACTAACTTATACGAACTCTCTCTCTCTCTGCTTAGTTTGGTGATAGATGATGACCCCTGGCGAAAAAAAGGGTTTGTTGTTTGTTAAAAGTGTAAGATGCTTAAACTATACGTATAGATAAACCTTCCTCTTGAATCACCTTACTTATTGAAGAAAACCACATTAAAATCCGTTAGTTTAAAAACCAAGCGTCATACATACATATAGAGGGACAGACACGGCGTGAAGCAGCTTTGTTTTATAGTATGTAAGTAAAAAAGATGTTTCTTATATAATATCTCACAAATTGTGTCCTCAATAATAAATAAATAAATAATGCTGGACAATCCACACAGCATCATCTAGCCCCAAGGTAAGCTGCTGTTAAACAGAGCTGTATTATGGTACTAGATGACTGATATATATTTAATACAATACAATACATAGATAGATATTTTTATTATATATATAGAATATACCCAGAACACCCGGAACAAATATTTGTAAATCGTACAAACATTTGACCCGAGGCGAGAATCGAACCCGCAACCTCCGCGTTGCAGGCGGACCTGCGCCCGCTGCGCCACATCGGTCGTCGATAACATTATTATTATTACAAGCACGCATCATAATTTTGACGTATGAAGAGCCGCCACTCAATCTAGCCAGACCTACATAACCAGGACCACTATGCCAAGAGTGTCCAACAAAGATTAATATTTTTGTGTTTCTCCAGGTCTGGCTAACATGCCCGTGGTGGGAATCCCTAACCGAAGTTCCGTTAAACTTCACCCCTCCGATGGTGGCGTCATGGCGGATCCTTACATCTAACACGCGTAAATTCGTGCACGTCACACTCAAGTCCACGGTAGCTCATCATATGCAGTTCGAGCTCATCGACCCTATGTTAGAGTGCGACGGAAATAATACTGTGTCAGATTTAAACCCGAAGAATATACAGAAAATGGTATGCATATGGTAACCAGAGAGTTAATCAAAAACTAGTCTAACAAACGTAAACGTATCAAAAGATTATAATATCCCAAAAATTATTTTGCCTCAAGCGGGATTTGAACCCGCAACCACCGCTTGATACGCGGGCGCTCTACCAATTGAGCTATCGAGACATATCTCGCTTGGACGAAATAATCATTGGGATGTCTTCGGCTCGAAGCGCCGATAGCTCCACCTACAGGGGAAACGTTGCAGTTATCCAAGCCTGTTCAATGACTAAAGTTAATTTAGTTCATTGACGAGAGGTATCGCATTGCTTTAGTCATTGAACAGGCTTGGATAACTGCAACGTTTCCCCTGTAGGTGGAGCTATCGGCGCTTCGAGCCGAAGACATCCCAATGATTATTTCGTCCAAGCGAGATATGTCTCGATAGCTCAATTGGTAGAGCGCCCGCGTATCAAGCGGTGGTTGCGGGTTCAAATCCCGCTTGAGGCAAAATAATTTTTGGGATATTATAATCTTTAGTATTCCCTTAGTGTGATGGTTAACACTATAAAAACAAAAATAACCAATTGAATAAGCAATGCGATACCTCTCGTCAATGAACTAAATTAACTTTAGTCATTGAACAGGCTTGGATAACTGCAACGTTTCCCCTGTAGGTGGAGCTATCGGCGCTTCGAGCCGAAGACATCCCAATGATTATTTCGTCCAAGCGAGATATGTCTCGATAGCTCAATTGGTAGAGCGCCCGCGTATCAAGCGGTGGTTGCGGGTTCAAATCCCGCTTGAGGCAAAATAATTTTTGGGATATTATAATCTTTAGTATTCCCTTAGTGTGATGGTTAACACTATAAAAACAAAAATAACCAATTGAATAAGCAACGTAAACGTATCGTCCAGCTGTCAACTTCTATGGAATTATGTACCTTATTTTAACGCACTAAAGAGGCTTAATTTGTGCGTGATTTGTAACAGCATTAATCACGTACGAATTGATAACTAAACGCTACGTTTACGATTGCATTGCAAGTTTTTCATGTTTTTTTTTCCTCCATTCCCCCTTAGGTAGCAAACAAGCATACGGCCTAAATATTATAATATCCCAAAAATTATTTTGCCTCAAGCGGGATTCGCAACCACCGCTTGATACGCGGGCGCTCTACCAATTGATCCCGCTTGAGGCAAAATAATTTTTGGGATATTATAATCTTTAGTATTCCCCTAGTGTGATGGTTAACACTATAAAAACAAAAATAGCCATGCATACGGCCTACCTGATGGTAAGTGGTTACCGTAGCCTATAAACGCTTGCAATGATATCACTATCTTGAGATAAACAAAGGGTCATGTAGCTGCCGTTTCGATGCTATTTATATGCTTTTCAGCCCGTGCTCGGTGGCTGGTAGAACAGCCTTTTAGTGTCCTCACTGGTAGGTCACTAATCTACTCTCGAAAGGTTACTGGGTCTTAATCCACCACGTCCCAATACGGATTGGTGAATGGCACCGTCATTTATATATTAGACATACAGGTTTTCTTCAAGATTTCACGACCTGTTTCGAACCGACGTCCTAAGGATCAAAGGGCGGGGTCACTACCATTAGACCACATCAGGACTGAGAATATTTTTTCTTTACAATGCTACAATTGTCACACAAAAACATATTTTCCAGGTGGTTGCATCAGACGGGACCACAGCATCATTTATGTGGGAGCTTCAAAAAGACCCACTTGTCAAAGCTGGACCCACCAAAGCGACCTTTTCAGTCAAATACAAGACGGAATGCGATGATGCACGGTCCTTCAGTTGTCCATTTGATATACAAGACTACACAACACTGTTTGTGATACGGACGAAGTTGGAACCCAGTAAAGGTTCAGACTTTTGTCGCGCGAGCCAAGTTTGCTACCTGCATTTGAGTGTGCAAAGGGTAATTATAGATTTGGTATTATAGACGACCGATGTGGCGCAGCGGGCGCAGGTCCGCCTGCGACGCAGAGGTTGCGGGTTCGATTCCCGCCTCGGGACAAATGTTTGTACGATCTACAAATATTTGTTCCGGGTGTTCTGGGTATTTTCTATATATAATAAAAAATATCTATCTATGTATTGTATTGTATTAAGTATATATCAGTCATCTAGTACCCATAATACAGCTCTGTTTAACAGCAGCTTACCTTGGGCTAGATGATGCTGTGTGGATTGTCCAGGAAAAATAAAAAAAAAACTTTTTCTATTAGAGACTGGTATTACCCATTCGACGTACAAGACTACACGACCCTGTTTGTGATACGCATATATCGTAGTTCAACTATTGTCGCAAAACTCTCACGATATAATAATCGCTTTTGTATACCCTCAATATAGGCACCGACATTTCGTCACAATTTGTTTGTTCGACGCGAGTGAAGTTTTTTAGCCAATACAAAAGTTACAAAACTAATATTTATTTGCAGGTGAACGAAACAGAATACACATCGCTCATGTATGAAGTGTTGGCTGATCAAACCATGTGGGCGGTTTTAGGAAGAACTGCAGGTAGCTAGAACTGAACTGAACGAATTTTCAATAATTTCATAAATAAAATTAATAAAACAGCCACAATTCACACACTCCTAACTCTACGCTATCATTCCTTAATTATTCATTCAATATTCATTCCTTGAACATTCGTGGTTCTGTTAGGATAAGTGTTTGTTGATTAGGTAACAGAATTTATGAGTACTTACACACTTACACACCTAAATCCGGAACATTTATTGTCAGTCTCCATAATAAGCAAACCTTATACTATGGAAACAAGTTGCCTGATAATATGATAGGACATACTTCATCATGACAGCCTTCTAATGTTCCCACTGCTAGGACACTGGCCTACTCTCAGGCGAGAGTGATTGGGTCTTAAATCCACCACGCGGACCCAATGCGGATTGGAGGATGGCACATGTCTTTCGAATTTTTAGTTCTTGGACATGCCGGTTTTCTCACGAGGTTTTCCTTCACCGTATGAGAGCACTGGCACTGCGCACATAAAGTTTTCGAACAGAAAATCCATCGGTACACGACCGGTTTTGAACCCACGACCTTAGGATCGGAAGGCGGGGTCAATACCACTAGACCACCGGTGCTCTTCGGACATACATATAATACATAAAAACATCCAGACCCAGAACAAATATTTCTAGATCATTCAAACATTTGTCCCGTAGCGGGTATCGAACTCGCAACCTCTAGCTTCTCAACCCGGCAACCGCGCCCTAAAAGGCAATACGTAACGCACGTATGTAGAGTTAGTTTATATCTGCATATAAATAGTTGATGTTCATAACAGGTGTAATAACAATGGAAGCAAGCAACATAGCGGCGCAGACGGTGACGCTGGACGTAATGCCACTGGTCGCTGGCTACCTGCCCCTGCCTACCGTCAGACTCTCTAAGTACATCGCTGCTAATACCAAAGGTACTATTCTTTTTTAACTTTTCTATTGTATATAAAGAAAGTTGAATTCACCACCAATTTTGAATGACCTGTTCAAAACAAACTGCAAAAATCTCAGATAATAGACCTTAAAGCACAAATGGTGTAGAGATCGTGACCCTGCCTTCCGATCCTAGGTCATGGGTTTGAACCCGGACGTGTTTTTATTAAAAGTAAGTATGTAAAAGATTTTGTAATTTAAATGTAGGTTCTTTTCAGGAGATGTATTTTTATGCTGTCGTTTCGTATTGAATTATTGTATTATGTTTGTAATGTATGTATTTGTAATGTATTTGAAGTTTATAATGTTATTGTTAATTTCACAGATCCAAAGAAAGATATTTCCGCGCATCCGCGCCTTGAGCCTTACAGCCCTGGCCAAGTGTACCACGCGGGCAAAGCGAAGCAAGTTCATATACTAGCGTCCATACAGAAAGAACACTTAGAACCGACTGGCAATTGAGTTATAACTAGGTGAGACAAAAGTGACAGTACGACAAAAATTACGGTGTATTCCAAAAGTGACAGTGTATGACAAAAGTGACAGCGTGCGACAAAAGTGACAGTGTACGCCAAATGTGACAGTATGTGACAAAAGTGGCAGTATACGACAAAAGTGACATTGTGTAAGTTCCCTGATGTTGTGGTCTTAAAGCGTAAGTCGCCCTGTATGAATTATGTGCTTTACATCTACCGGGGCGCGGCACGGGCTGGCCCGTGTAAATGCTGGCCGTCGGACCGCTTTTCAAGAAGCTAAAGTGTTATCATCAGCAGTGAGATCCGGATAAGTAACAGTTAGTTGAACTATCCCTGTCACTCTCGTCACCTTCTACTGGTTGTAAGACGATGACAGCAACAATTAGTTAAGCACATTCTGGGGACTTATTGTGTATCTGTGATCCTAAACGTTCGTAGGCCAACACGATGCCACGACGTAAGATCGTTATGATTAAAGATTTACCGAGGACCCTTTAAAAAAAGAAGATGTAATCTTTGATTGGCTTGAAACTTGGAAAATGCTACAAATAGACCTTTTAGAAGAAAATAAATTCGTCCAAAATATTTTCATAATAATAATTCAGTGTTGAACAATGTATCAAGCTCAATATGATTAACACTGATTATGTGCAATGGTTTTTATAATATAAAGTTTTAGCATTGATGTTGCTAGCTTACATTATGAATGAGAATGTTTAAGCTTTCAATATAAAATTTTAATGCTATCTTATAAAGTTGTGACTGTTTGGGTGTTTAAATGTTTGGAAATAATAGGTACCTATACCTAGTCTATGACTTGGATTATTATGGCTACAGTTTGTCTCGTCACCACGCGAGTAATGCCGTGGGTAGAAGCTAGTATTAAATAAAAGTCTATAAGAAATTCGGACCATCATACATGTGATAAAAAAATGCTTTGGAAGGTTATATGTACATTATCTATTTGAGCTCTATTACAATATGTATAAACAAAATTCCAGCGCTCAGTAACAATTTTTTATACCACTGTCCCAAATTCAAATGTGATTATTTATATTAGTCTCGCTAGGTCGCATATAATGTTGGTTCCTATTTCAGTACCCTGAGCAGGAACATTTCTGAGTTTCGTAATCGTGACGTTACTAATTTTTGTGAAATTGAGTACATGCAATGCCTCTTCCATAATACCTACGATATGGAAAATTAACTACCAATTTCCCAAACGAATTGACACCTGGACTACGCAAACTGTAGCTAGCAGAATGATTCCAGATCGGGGTACAGGACTTTCTACTAAATCTGAATCCATTTAATTAAAAATTAGCTAGGTAAACAAAATCTATTTTTTGTAATTTATTATATAATTTATATACTGTAACAAACATTTAAAGGTATGATCAGATTACGGCCAGTGGCAACGGCGGCGTCGCCTTACGATTGACGCGCTGTATCTTTGGGATTCTAAGGGAAATTGTAAACAAAAAGTTCAAAAATTCCCTTCGCAGGGGATTTTTGAACCAACTTTAAATCTAAACCCCCTTTGACCCGCAAATGCAGTTTTACCTCTGTTAATAACAAGCTGAGATGTTGATGAGTATATATCACAAAATATGATTAAATTGCATTGTTATTTATTAACCCATATATAGTGTTATAATGAAAAAAATAATGTTGACTGTAATTTAAGGCAGGTCACTAACAGCAAGCGTTGGGGCGCAGTGCGTTGCTACGGCGGATTTTTTATTTAACTTATGAGTCGCTCAGATGCACTTTAACTAAGTTTTTATAACAATAAGTCTCTCACCACTCTAACGCTTGTCTTCTGAAACTTTTTCAGTCATAAATGCCATATATTTTTCGTTACAACGATTATTTTATACCTAGTCTATTACAATTGTAGATTTAAGTCTTGTATGTAAATAGAGGTGCTAGGATTATTCTCAAACCAAAATGGGTGTTAAATGGTGGCTTGTATGTATATTCTGTTATTTTTAAAGTTAGTTTGTTGTAGTATTTCTAAGTTACTCAATAATGCAACAAATGACATTTTTTTTATTTAGGTATAGAATATTATTAAGTTTAATTTATATTTTGTTTTTATACATATGGGATAAAGTTTATATTTATAACACTCACAAACAAGTTATTATTTGCATCATTGAAAAGAAATATAAAATTATATGTGTGTGCATGGATGTTTGATTCTCAATCAATCACATTGTAATGACTGAAACAATTTGGATGTACATGGAATAAGTAGATAATTTTTTTACCCGGGCTCATCACTCACACTAATCTTAGAGTGAAACTTCACGTGGTAACCGCTGAACCAATTTTAATGAAACTTGGTTTAGTGGTATTTTTTATTGTGTTTAACTTTTTACTCCGCTACAACAGTCTTTATAAATATTGATGTAAATAGATAGCTAAGCAGTATTTATAAATATTTGTATTTATGTTTCATACTATTTATAGGTATTTATGTATTTAAGAGCTTAAATAAAATGTTTATTGTTAGAATATTCTAGTTATTTATTCCGTAGCCAGTAACTCTACAAAGCCTTTTACCAGATTACATATATTATGAAAACAAAATTATATGTAATAGGGTAAATAACAAACTTTACACAATAAATTATATATTAACCAGCCAAGAAGAGGTAGACCTACTAACTATGAGGTGAGTATAATATCTGTTCTGTGGTAGTGTGTAAAACCATTAATAAATACCTACCTGTACCAACTTGCCTAGGATTTTATTTTAGGATTCCTATTGTTTTCTGTAGTACCTACTGCTGATGATATTACATTACTACAAAAAGTACCTGATTAGAGAAATAAGCCTAAGTTTTAGTCTGCTTACAACAAGTACGTATATCTAGATACTTCAACCTAATAAAAGAATCTTAAGTTTTTTGTGGGAAAAGCATGGTTATCATTTACTTGGGTAGAATCTTTCATTAATAATTTTAGCCACTGAAAAAAAAAACAACTATCATTTTTCATTTATGATTGACAGTCTATCATGTAAGCCAACTTAGGAAAATATATTTGCTCGATTGTGATTGGTAATTTCCATGAACTCATTTATTTAAGCTGAGTGAAGATAGCTCTAAGCAAAGTTGCCAACTTGTGATGAATAATTTGATCTCAATTTTACAAACATGTCACGCACGCTAACCCATCTTTGAGAGTGAATACTGAAAAACTTTCTGATAAATACCAAAAATTTACGTCTATATTTCGTAGTAATTAAAGACTTCAATGTTCAAATTCAAAAAAACAATATCATTTAAACTGACCAATCACAAATATTTAACATTTAACATTGTGGGAATTTACATTCACAGATCGTTTACATTGTAAATGATCCCTAGCCGCTTACTTTTTAAGATTATTTAAAACCAATGATATTACGATGCTGGGTAATAAAGTTAGCCTCTATGCAAGTGCATAAAAAAAAAAAAATACGGTAAAGTTACCGAGCTGGCACCACAAATACTTTCTGTCAACTGTCTGTCAGTGTCAGGTCAGTCAGTCAGGCAACAAGCTGTCAAACTGTCATTTACAATATAAAATCGTGGTTTGTCAAATTGTCAATCAATTCCATTTGTTGAACAAAATTGCAGTTTGTTTGATAAAGAAAAAATTTTTTTTCATACTTCGTTCATGAATTTCATATAGCCATGGATCATGTTTTGTAACAGAAAATGGACTAAAAACAAAAATTAAAGTGGTAGCGGCTTCTTAGTCATGGATGCCGTTCGAGTTCGGTATTGAAAATGCGGAGTGTTGCTTTCGGATCATTGGATGTCACACGCGATAGCACACTTCGAAGAGGTCTCCAAGAAGAACCAAATCGTTTTCAGTAAGAATAAGTTACATGTACGCAGCGGGAATGACAATAATGGCAGTTTCTGTTGGGGAAATTTGCGAGAACACAAAACTGGCGAGGGAGATGGCTCTGATGGGAAACTACGATTCGGCAATGGTTTACTACGAGGGCACCGTCCAGATGATCCACAGGCTTCTGACCACGATAGCGGATCCGACGCGCAAGTCTAAGTGGCAATTAGTGAGTACCTTGACAATTAAAAACTCACTTTAATTCGAAATAAACTTGTGTTCAAGTTGTTCACCTTGAGTAGAACATTTCCTTTTATGAGACGTAGTAATTATCATCGCCGTTGCAAGGAAGACGGAAGGCCATCCAGTGTACTGCTTTATTTTCCATGCTTGTTTGTTTATACCCTTTTTGTGATTTGCAATCTGGTTGAAATAATTTTGACTGCATCTAGTTGTAGCTATGTCTGGTTTACTTTTAGCAGAATTAAGTATCAAACTGTAGTGTAAATGAATACCTTTCTAATGGTTAGTTGTTTGGTACCTACAGTGTGTTCTGTACCATTACCTGTGCCAACTAACTTTCATTGTTGAATCATTGGTTGAAAGGTAAATAACCATGTAGAAAAATCACTTTGTATTATTGTAAATTATATGGATTGATGTTTAAATAAAATTGAAAGTAGAAGAAGAATAGCCTCTAAAGACCTGCCTATTCTAAATAAATAAAATAAATAATACTGGACAATCCACACAGCATCATCTAGCTCCAAGCTAAGCAGAGCTTGTGTTATGGATACTAGATGACTGATATACTTACTTAATACAATACAATACAATACATAGATAGATATTTTTTATTATACTTAGATAGTACCAAGAACACCTGGAATACAAATTTGCAGATCATAGACACATTTGTCCCAAGGCGGGTATTGAACCTGCAATCTCCGCGTTGACGCAGGCAGACCTTTACCCACCA
The DNA here is from genome assembly GCA_951394395.1 of Colostygia pectinataria. Lineage (NCBI taxonomy): Eukaryota > Metazoa > Arthropoda > Insecta > Lepidoptera > Geometridae > Colostygia > Colostygia pectinataria. The sequence goes on along the minus strand of OX596368.1, from coordinate 3,834,468 downwards.
CGCCACATCATCAGTTTTATATATTATGTCTCTGAAAATATTGAGTTCTGTTAATATCCAGTATATGTTCCAAATGCTTATCATGTAGGTAGCACACAAAGTCATTGAACTAGATAACACAGATTTCATCATTGATATTGAAAGTAAAAAAAACAAAAGCCTCAAATCAACACAATATAAACCAGATTAAAAGGGTGAGGAAAAAATAAGTAACAGCTATATTCTTACTTATTCAATATCATAAAGATAGAATATAATAGAACTATTTTTAGATAAGATAGGCGATGTACCTATCTAAAAGTATCGGAATTAACAAAATAAACATTAAACCTGCTACCTGATATTAAATCTAAATAAAACTACTACTATGGATAGTTCAAAGATTTGATACAAGCTAGTAAACCTACTATTTAATGGTAAAGCAATGATTCCATAATTTTCTGTTTCTTTAATTTTGACTAGAAGTGAAACATGAGAGTTACAAATTTATTCATACAAGTTTAAATGAGTTGCTCCAATGAACATTCTCTTGAGTGTACCTTGATTGAAACCATGAAACCTTATAAAATGCTGGTACAACTTTAGGTAGGTAAATAATATCGCCAAATTGACTGAAGGCTGTTATTCTTTCTGTTATACCATCGCGCTCGTGAAGTAGCTGGCTAAGTAGTTCTTAACAGATGAACGAAGTTGAGCACTGTTTTGCGTAGTCCCAATATGGATGGGTGACCGTCAGTCTGTGGCAATTTTAGCTTGGGAGTGCATGGCCACGTGCATTCCGAACCACGGAAGCGCTTAGTTAAAATTGCCACTTGCTGTTACCCATCCAAATGGTGTGTACGCGGAACAGTGCTTAACTTCGTTGAACTCAAGAACAACTTAGCCATCTACGTCGCGAGTTTCCGATCATTATTTTTGTACAAACAAAAAAACCATTGTCAGGCTTCGCCAAAACGGAGTCTTTTTATAGCAAGGACATGAGCACAAGTGTTTTTGTTCATTGTATCATGTGAATCAATGTTTACGTATATAGTTTCTGTTCACTAGTGTTTGTTGGTATGAGCCATTCAGACAGATAACGATGAAAACGGCACCTTGAATCACCGAGGTTAACTGAAGAGTCCCTAAAGTTACCATACCAATGACTGTAAAGTTCATTGAAAGACATTAAAGTAAATGAACTTTGATAACACCTTTCCTTATATCTGCCTAAGAATCTAGATATTGTTAATGGCTTACGTGTACACAATTCGCAACTTTGATTATAAATAGTTCGAGATTTTATCGACATTAGTTAACCGTTACGGCGCCGGCGCGGGAGGCGCACAAATATGCACAATTTTTTGTACCAAGCAGCAAGAGCCAAATATAATCTAGATACTTTATTTTTGACATAATACGTACATTTACATAGTAAGTAAGTAAGCTCATAAGACATATGAGTCAGTGGCCAACTCTGGTGACAGAGTTTAAGGCTGCCCGAAGGCCTCTGTCATGGCTTTACAACTTTGAAAAAGTCATTACATACATTTACATAAAATCAATCATAGAGAAGATTCATCGAGCACTTTTTGTCTCTGGGTTATATAGGTTTTTGAATATTTCCAATGTCCATTGATTGCTTTTAATTAAGAGAGATCATTTAAATACTTCGTAATCCAATAATAGACACAGCATTAACTTGGTAGGTAATCTTGTAACGTTACAGTATTAGCAACTTATAAAAGGGAAGCGAATTGATCCCCTCGATTGAGTTCTACTTTCATTTTGCAGAGTACTTGTTTGTTTGTAAGTTAACGGTAAGCCGATCGGCAGTTTTATCCCACTCGTGTATATATGAGTTTTTTTTTAAATTCTACATCAACAGCTTTAATATACCTTGGGTCCAACTGGAACAAGACCGAGATGACTGGAGAGATCAAGGGCCCAGCAGTGAAACAACAGTGAAACACACCAGGCTAATCGTAGTCGTCATCGTAATCCACAATGATGCCAATTATAACGAATCTAGAAAAGCTCGTTTGACAATCTCAATAATTTTTTATAGGATTTTTTACAACTCTGCGTAAAATGAACTTCACGTTTGTCAAATAAGTTTTTCGTGATACGCTCTCAGTACTATACGAGCACACAGTGATTGTCGTAGTTAGTACTAATACTAACATCGTGTGACATCTTTGGTATTAAAGTTCCATAAAATTCTTGGTAACTTGGTCACTACATCTACATACATTGTACATTGTATTGTATGGTTCCAATTTCCACTATTTATTTACTGATTGCCTCATTGGCTAGATTTTTTGTTAAACATTCTTGCCAGTCGATTGGAACGATAGATTAGCATCATTAGATTGCTGTAAGCTTGGTATAATTAAATTGTTACACTTTTACTGACATGGCATGGCTTGGTGTGGCGAAACGGTTTTCATAATTACAATTCTGTTTTAAAATTAGCATTTCGTCACGTAACTTGATAAATACGGTAACTAAATTACACTTGTCGATTCAATTTCATGGTAAAGAAAAAGATTTCTATACTATTTGGATGTTGTCTTTATCTTTACTAGTTCCGTGCACCAGAAAGGTAAACGAACCTTTTTTGGTGCCTGCTCCGTAATATTTATTTCATTTTATGGTGTTTGGTATTTCACAAGTATTTTATTGTTTTCTTTGGTGATTCTTTCAGAACCCCTGTTTCTTGACCTTTATGAAGATTCTCGTTCTAGAATAAATCAGGCCAAACGAGGAATCTTCACTCCATAGTAGGTACAACATACATGTCTCATAATTCTGCATAAAATATCTCTGTCATAAACATTTCACGATTTAAGCGACGATGTGTCATCAAAAACATAAACTCGCAGCTCGATTGCCCTCGTAAAATATATTACAGACGTCTGCGCCTGCCTCAAACACTCTTCGTGCCACTAAACCTTTGAAAATAAGCTACTGAAATAAGCTAATGTGGTCTGAATCACGGCATGTAGGACCGAGGCTTTAGACTGTTTAGGTCACCTGGTCTAATTCAGGGGCTGGATTGAAGCCAAGCATTTGTTCTATTGTCGAGTTAATTCGTCGTGTTCGTTTTGTATTGTCATTTGATGCGTGTACCTTTGAACGTACAGGCTGAAGTAGCCGCCGCCGCTGAGGTCGACGAACTTCCCTGCAGTGTATCGGTTGAATGGTCGCGCGGGGTGTTCAATTTCGTACGATCGTTACAGTAAGCTCTTGTCATCTGTCAAAAGTGTACAAGCCACAGCAGCTTTTATTCAAAACGGCAGATGGCATCGTTTTCCGTGGCAGAGATTTTACGTCTTGTATTATTTGTGGGTAGTTGTTAATTGTCCGCGTAACGACCTAGTTGAAGATTAGTGATTTCTCGTGTAACTCGGTCAAGGCTTTGAATTAGGTGAAAACAAACACGTTATGTCGCGTGAAACCTTAAAGTATTACTCAACGATTTTGTGAGTTTGTGTGGGAAGTGCTTAACATTTTTACCATTGTGGTTTGTGAACATTGCGATAATCGTGGTGAGAGATCGAAATTTCACTTTTGTGCCCACACGGAGATAAATCACTCATGTATGTAATACGTTCTATTATTTATACGATGAGGAACAGTAAGCTATAGTGTTCTTGGAAATGTACAATGAAATTGCTCTTGCAATCTTACATCAGCATTATCTAATGCATTAATCATTGTAATTGCAACCAGATACATTTGGCTAATCCTAGCTCTAGATTTAAGACCTCTTGTATTACAAGAGCATCTCACATAAATTATGATTCGATCAGTCGTATAACTTAAGTGTTCCATGATTCAATGGGATTAGACTCAATCAGAGCTGTTTACTAGTTTACTTCTGGTTAATGCGTGGTTTTTCCAAGGGTCTATTATTAAGCGCGGAAACTTGCATCGATAAGTAGTTATGATAGTACCAGCGTTGTCGTTTTCTCCAAGATTTTTTACAGCGTATCTGCAGTTTGTGATACGAGAAAATCGATAACATTTAGCTTGAGGTAGTTTTTTTTGTGCTAAATCGTCTGCACTTGCTTTCTACGTGATCGTATCTAAGACGATTTCCTTAGCTCGGTGGGCGAGTGCCCAGTTGAGAAGCGAGAAATTGCGGGTTCTATCCCCGCTGCGGGACAAATATATGCAAATATTTGTTCCGGGTCTGGGTGTCTTTATTGTATTAATAAGTAGGTATGTATGTATTTACGAAAAATATGTATTATGTGTGTATTCTATCACTTATCTGCAAGCTTTGTTTAGTTTTGAGATAGATGGCGCTCTGTGTAAAAATGTCCGGCAATATTTAGTATTATTATTTATTATGGATGCCGCGTGACCACCCAAAAATGACTTTTATTTCGGTCTTTCGTAATTTTGCATGGCTGAATCGAGGCTGAAATCCTTATAAAACAAGTGCCTTTAGAAGACATAATCAAGTGTCCTTATCTTCAACAGGTCCAAAAGCAGATGGCGCGTGAATATGAACAGCTGAAGGCGACTATGTCTTCGCTGAAGATGTTCCAACATGATGGGGAGAAGGTCATAACACCAATGGCTGGAAGTAAGTTTTCTCTCATTATTCTAATTCTTAGCTAAGTTGATTTTCATACATTTTTGCATGCCTGCGGTAGATATAATTAAATAATAATAAATATCAATAAATAACGCTGGACAATCCACACTGCATCATCTAGCCCCAAGGTAAGCTGCTGTTAAACAGAGCTGTGTTATGGGTACTAGATGACTGATATATACTTAATACAATACATAGAGATATTTTTTATGATAAATACCCAGAACACCCGTAACTAATATTTGTAGATCGTACAAACATTTGACCCGAGGCGGGAATCGAACCCGCAATCTCCGCGTCGCAGGCGGACCTGCGCCCGCTGCGCCACATAGGTCATCAACTAGGGTATGCTAATTAGGGGAACACTTAGGTTTAAGTCCTTTGTTTTATTATTGAATTTTTATGTTTTCTCTTGGATACCATTTATTAAATTACAAAATGAATAGACCACTGTTGGTGACCCCGCCTCATGCTTGAACCCAGTCGTGCACTCATCGAAAAAAATATGTGCGCTATGCCAGTGCTCTCATACGGTGAAGAAAAACATCGTGAGGAAACCGGCATGTCCAAGAACTAGAAATTCGAAAGACATGTGCCATTCAACAATCCGCATTGGGTCCGCGTGGTGGATGAAGACCTAATCACTCTCACTCGAGAGCAGGCCAGTGTCCCAACAGTGGAAAAATTAGAAGCCTGTCATGATGATGATTATGATTCTTCTCAATATTTACACATGTGGTTTACAGTAACATTGTGTTTTGTGTATTATAATGATAATATCAAGCTTGAGATACCTACTCGCTGGTCATGCAGGATAGTATATTTTTTTAAACTGGTAACATCATTTAATTTTGTTTCAACGAAAAAAAAATCATTTCTCAAGTTGACAAGGTTAGTAAATCTTTTATTACAATTTCGTGTTTCGTAGGGACCGTTAAAAACTTGTCTGCACCCAAGTAGTCTGTACATTAAATGAAAACGACTCTTGGCTCTACCAATCGACAGACCATGTCATCAGTCCATTTGGGTTAGATGGGTCACGCATGACAAATAAGGAATCTGCATTATGTAGGTATTATGTTATACCACCTTGAACGGTTTCAACAACAGATTATCATGACCTACACCTACATAATACGATATTTCATAGCTTTATCTAAGATTCGTTGTCCCTGTTTGGTAAGGTATGGCATCACGATAGAATAATGTCAAGTTCAACATAAAAACGCATTGCTATGTCTCTTTTAAGGCTGCGTTTCCACCAGAGCTAAGCGAGGATGTGTAGCGAGAGATGTGTTTGTTGGAACCAATAGAATCACTTCATTGAAGCTGTCAGAGCGAGACTAGGTAAATGAAGTGATTCTATTGGTTCCTAACAAACACATCCTTCGCTACACATCCTCGCACATCTCTGGTAGAAACACAGCCATGGGTGACGGCCCGGGTGCAAGGCAAAGGGCATCTCTTAGTTGGCCGTGTTTTACATACAACATACATACCCTTGGCACTGTGATTATTTGCCAAAGGGATTTGGCTTTATGGCAGAACGGTTCCAGTATCTCTAAAGAGGCTTTGTGCAGTTCTGGTAATATTCTGGCTTCATTTGTGTGTGCAATGAGAACCCCCATGCTCCATTGTTTCTTCATTTTGAACGCAACCACGACAGATTCCACTGTTTGTGGCTTGAGTAGACAGTAAAAGTAAACTTACTAGTAGACAGTGATTCGTTCATTATCCATTGTCCATGTCCACCATCACTCATAGATTTTCTCTTACTCATCAATAGTGAGCGACTACGCTAAATCTTGCTTGACCAATTCAATCTTTAGCATACTGTTCTATTTAACAAATAAACGATTATAATTTACTTAAGTGAAGACTTTTTAATAATATAGTCGACATTTAAAACGTGCACATAATGTCAACAGACCTATTACGTCATAAAAGGTGATAATTTATTACAACGATAACAATGCTTACGAAGATTTACGCTAGCGCTTCTTTCCGTGTTATCTAATAACTTACAAGGATTAATGTTGTACAAACAGAGTGCCCTAAAATAGAGGCCTTTTATCCTTTTGAGATAAGAATTATGTTTATGTGTGAATAGTTTATCGAAGATTTTATTTACAGAACAGAAATAAAAACACACACATAATAACATTAGGTATAATACTAAAATACATGTGAATTAAAAAATCGTCCTTAAGGGGCAGGTCGCGCAACGAGGCTGCATCGAGGATACTAGTCGTGCGTAGGGTTGCCAACTTAGTTGATCAGAAATCCGGGAGGTAAATAAAACATGTAATAAAAAAAATCTCTTATTTAAAGTTGTGTTGTTGTAAGTCGTGCGTGCCAAGTGCCAACAGAGTGGCAAAAGAGGAATAAAAAGTTTAAAACAAATATGCTCTTCTGTCCAAAAGCACGGGCAAGACAGGGTTACCAACCCGGCCTTCCAATCAGGTTATCAGATTCTTCAAAAGAAATGTTTTGCAGAAACATCATCAAGATTACTAAGACTTGATTTGGTAAACAATTTCTTGCTTTGTTTATCAACAACGACATACTATGTATCGCCTTAAGTTATGGACAACTACTCATACAATACCAAATATGCAATGAAACACTCATTCATGCGAGGTTGTATTTTTATGTCAGCCAATGACAAGATGGTAAATAGTTCGCGCGATGATAAAGCTGCGTTTACATTATTCTATCGTGGCGTGTCGTGAGTCGTGACGCATCATAAGCATATCGTATCCATACATTTTGTATGGTTAGAATTATATTACTAAAGCGCAGTGTGTTGTGTGACGCATTCTGTAAATGTATGGATATACGATATATGACGCGTCACGACACTCCAAGACAGAATAATGTAACCCTGGCTTAAGGGCCACGCTCGCAGTGTCACCCATTTTTATTTTTTAAAACTCTACGTGGCATGCACTGTCTCGTCTTATTTGCTCAGTAATTTGAAATGCGAAAGTGCCCTTCACTACTACCACACTACTACGTATTGTGATATAATAGTCACAGAGATGTGTATGATACGTACGAGTCATTCAGTCAGATCATTAGTGCAGTCGCTCGTGTCTTTTTCTAGAGTACGTTTTTTTAAGGAATTGATTTATTGTCATACATATGTCAACATAAATTTAGGTTGCCGGTGAAATTACAAGCAAATGGCATTTGTAATTTATTTCTCAGGATAGCATCGCAACACGAGGGATACCTCTGATGCTGGAAGCGTCCATAGGATATGGTAACCACTTACCATCACGTTGAGCCGATGGCTTTGTCGCTTTATCAACACCTCAGCGGTATAAAAAAAAGATACCGTAAGACGGAATAAATTTATGACTTTTAATATACCGGAAAATACCATTAACATGTCCTAAAACTGACCGGAAACACCTTTATACATAAACAATCATAATTATCTGTAGAAAGGGCATTTAATAATTGTACGTTTCGACGCGATTAACTTTCATATTTTCCGTTTTTGTGAATAAATACCATCGCCTTGGTATCATATTATGTAAAATATGCCGGTCTTATAGGTCTTATATTATGGGTGCACCATTTTATATACCATAGAAGTTTTGGGTCGTCAGTTTTGCATGACAGGCGGTACCACGTATATGGCTAATATACAAATCAGCTGACCGTGGGTAAGTACTACAATAGATCAAAGATTCTTACTATAAGCAAAGACTAATTACGAGTTAAATGATTTTACTGATCAGTATTGAAACGTAAAGACAACAAATAAACCAGTTCTCCGTAACCCATAAAGTTCATGTCGCGGCGGTCAATCAAACATAACAATTAGCCGTAAAAGCCGAGCCCGCGTCATCGTACCCTGAGCATGGAGCCGACCTTCGTTACGTCCGTTGAATGGCGCCGGTGTCCATTATGTCATTGTCAGACACAATAGGTGGAAGGAATAGCACGATATCGGTTTTGGGACGGTTTGTTGGTGATGCTCTTCGCAGATTGTTTCCATTCATCGAACATGTCTTATCAGAATATGTAATAATCATCACATAACATAATTCATATGTAACACACCCACAGAAATCTAAATAAGATATCTGTGAACACATCCAACAGTCACATCACATACATTATTTTATCCTAGAACTTTCTGACTGCAGTTTTTCCAACATTAATGTTCTCTTCACAAGAACTGGAGGCGAACTTAGTAGTTAACACGTAAATACATAATAAGCAACAAGCACGGTGACCGTTTAATTGCTATTTAAAGCTTGGACTGCCCTATACCTTAGAGGGCTGTCCCTCCCTCGTCACCTTTAGCTACTTTACTAAAACTTTGACATGAAAATTACAGTATTTTTGATTTTTGATACTGTCACAATTTTACAATGCAACTGTTATTTTAACTTACTTTCAGTGAAAACTGACTAACGAATATTTATTTCTGCAAACAGTCATGACCAAACGCCGATGTTACACCATTAGTGTTTACATAAAGTTATCGATTGTTTAACCTTTCTATTTATTTTGATTGAGTGTTCGCGATAACGCCCGTATTCCGGAACTAGGGAAGCGTGTTATTTGCTTAGTCCTTGTCAAGAAAGAGTTAGCCTCGGGCGATGCTTCTAAACCAAACCATCACAAAAGCGAATTCACCGATGGTCTTCGTCTTCGTTAGGCCTAAAGGCCGGTATCGACAATTTAGCATAATCCTCCGTAGCACGGAAGCGCTAAGATGAAATTGAAAACTGTTTTATGATTGTGTGTGTACCGATGCAGATAAAGTTCTGGGATACGGTCTTCAAGACCCGCTTAGTTTGCTGTATTTAGGTTATGATTCAACGCGGAACCCACAGGCACTGAAAGAGAAAGTTGACTCATGCTAAAGGTTCTCAGAAACTTAAATTGAGTTACGGTCTGAAAGTCCTGTTTAAAAGCAGTAGGTTATGTCGCTGAATTACAGGTTTCTGAATACCAATCTTAGTAAAGCAACGTTCGATCATAGAAAGTACTAAACAACAGTATCTCTTTGCCTGACCTTTCAGTATTGTACGTGATTTTTTGTAATGGTTGTATGATGTGATGACAATACCTTTTATTGTTGAATTATAGCTTTTATCTTGCGAATAAGAAAAATAAAGTTGTTATAAATATTTCTGCAATAAATATCAAACTATACAGAGTTTACAGAGTACAGTCAGTCTGAGAGGACTACACTAAACAAAGCTATTAAAGGAACCGGGACTTGTAGCTTAAACTTAACTTAAACAAACTTCTTTGTAATTTAAGGGCCATAAAGGTAAAAAGTAAGTTTCGAGCTTTTCTGCGCTGTCTCGACTCGGTCCGACGCAACGGTCTGTCGTGAATCATCGGTAATGATAGACTTTCTGATCATTATATCACGGTGTTTTCCTGTGCCGATGAGCTGATAATGTCATCGATCTCAATTGCATTTTGTAGTTCGCAGAAGACGTTGACATCGTGATTCACGATCACGAGAGCTCTGCTAATTTGAGGCTATGCCTACAGTTTTTGTGTTATTAAATACTTTTTGTCTTTGTAGTATTCCTAAAAAGTCCCAAAAATCCAGAGCGAAAGATTAATATAAGTCAAGAATCTGAACTCGGTTCGCGTGAGATCACACGAACCATGTTTCGGATGTTTGACTAATGGTTAACTGTTCAAAATAAAAATTATTATAGCGTTTAGGAGCAATCAACTAAAAAGCATGAAAGTATTCCGTTCGCCACGGATAAACTATTGTGCCTATCTATTATGAAACTGCATCATGTACGAAGCTAATACAATTTCGGAGAAATTGTCCGTATTTTACTTTTGTTTTCTACTGGACAATAAAACAATACACGCAATTTTAAGTTTTTTGCCTCTGAATTTGAGAAAAAGTTAAGTCAATTGAAAGTAACAGTGCTAAGTGGGAACTGTTGCAGCTACCTTAGACTCAACGAGTATTGAGTTTTGAGGCTTGTAGTAATACTAAATGTGGTGACTGAGGGCTATTCACAAACATAATTTAAGCCTCTGTTAGCTAATTGTCTTTCAAATCTATCATCGTCTTTGTTCATTGATATAAGTATGACGAGGAAAGATAATACTTAGCTAGACGCAAAAATGAAATGTTTCTTTTGTGAATAAGGGTATTATTCCAGTCTCAAGCATCACCGTCATCGTTGTTTGCCTATCGATACAGAGTGTGCCCAGGAATTCTAAAATCTGATCCCACCATCTTTTCATCAAAGGACAAACAAACGCACTGTTTAGCACTATCCATATTTTGGCAGCAACATACTCACTAAACTAATCGCTTGATTTTTCCGTTGCCTTTCTTTCCTGAAAACTACAATCTGGGTCTCAGTTCCTTCGGTGACCTATCGTTGATTGCATCATCGTTTAGCATCAAGCGAGATAGCGGTCAAACGTAGGCTATTCTTAATTTAAAAAAAAACCTTGTTTTTAACTGCAGCATTATCGAAGCAAGACACACTATAGCAAGCGAAAGTAGCCCTTAGGGACGTTAAGCAAGCACGCCAGACTACTAGCCCAAGACACCCACTCTAGACTACAGACACAGTGCGCGACCGTTCACTTTCGCTTTTGTCGAAACCAAAGTTGTTCTCAACTTGCTTGTAACTTAAAACTGAGTTACCTACTAACTAAAGTATTGGTTTGTTTGCTAAAGTGAGGTGGTGTTTGCTAAAGTGAGACTGTTTTGAAGATGGCTTCTTCCATTGTTGAAAGTTCCGAGAGAACAATAATTTTATTTATAAAATAGATTCGTCAAGTTATAAAGACCATCATTTCAGGACCAGAAATGTAACTACTGTTGGGACGCTAACCTACTCTCGATAGAGAGTGAATAAGATCTCTCCCACGCGGACCCAATGCGGATTGATGTATGGCACAGTCATATGATGTCTTTCGAATTTTTAGTTTTACATGCAGATTTCATCATGGTGTTTTCGTTTTTACCGTTGAAAAGCACTGTCTGCATGGGGTACATAGTTTTCCCAATAGAAAATCTATTTGTGCACGACCGAAATCAATCTTACGACCTTACAGTTAGAGTTGTTAACTCTCCCGTCTTCTGATCATTTCCACAAAACCTCCAGTATCCGATGATTTTATGATTGAGATGAAAGGTTTTTTTAGAACCTATAAAATAAAAAACTATAGTCACTTGGGTAATTTCATCTAAAGAAAGTTTATTGCCGTTCGGTCAGCAATTATAGGATCCCAAGCGAGACATTACGTATATGCGACGCACGTACAGTTTACAGCAAAATGTCTGCCCTACTTTGGACTTAATGTCTTTGGTGTGTATGGTTAAAATTGTTCTATACAGTTTGTGGGGTGTATACGTGACGCATAACGTTTTATTAAAGCCAACTATCTAATCGTGCGTATCTAACGAGTTTTGATAAATAAACACTTATGTTATTATCTCATTAAATCATAATAACCCTAAGTTGTATGTTATTAATAAAGTTACGGTTGGATGCTGATCTACATGCGTTTTAATATAATAATGTAATGTTCGAAGCATATTTTATAGCTTAGATGAATCAAAATGCATTCTCATGCATGACTGCATACGATTGGTAAATGGAAAGCAATCGTCCATGCACATTACGGTTGGAATTGGATCAATGCTTCAACCTTTAGCTTTGTTATTAATTAATGCATGAAAAAACACCACATTGCTGCTTCATCCATTGATCAAAACCATTTCTGGATTTACTTTTTATCCCGGTTTTTAAAGTTGTTAGGCTATGGCGGAGGCCTTCAGACGGCCAATTAACTCCGTCACCAAAGTTGGCCAACTCCGACTCATACGATATAACTTATTTGGGAGTTAGTAGTTTCTAAGCTAATTGGGAAAGCTCAACCTATGCCTCCTAACATTAGCACCGAAAACTCCAAAGAATTATAAAAATGTGTATTACAAATTAATTAAAATTATCCCTGTGAATTTATTCAATAAAACTCTATTGCCCATAAAATGTTGGAAAAAGAGTTACAGCCTTACAAATAAACGTGGTAAAAAGTTATTCTATGGAATATACTAAGTAAGTAATAATAATAAGCATATGAATTCTTACTTTATTCCAAGGAATAACTTTTTACCACGTTTATTTGTAAGGCGTAGTCTTGAACGAACAAACGTTAATTTGAATATAATATGAGATGCTACTGCCAGTTTATAGAAAAATCTGGAATGTTTTTCTAATTTCAAACAAGAAAAAATTCATATTTGCAGCAAATTAAAGTAAAGTCTTCGCATAAATCAAGCAAACAATAAGCAATTCAAGTAACATGTCGCTAGGTACTGTTTATGTGACACCGTCCAGTGTTCACTAATTATAATTAATCACTCATTGGAAAGCTCCTTCCGCAAGCTTCTCGGAAACTTGACGAGCAACTTTCTGTCGCGAACGGTCTTTAAATCAACCTCCACAAAAATAACAACCTTATTCTTTTGAGGTTTGAATAAATGGAAAAGATGGAAGGGAATCTTAAAATTGTACCTTTTTTATGTGTTTTATTTTTATTTTTAACAAACTTAAAAAAAGGATGTATGTTTTTGTTTGTTTGTTATGCGATTTCTTCGCCAATTATAAACTGATTTTGATAATTATTTTTTTGTTTGATATAAGTATGTAATACATCAAAGGTGGTCCCATATACATTTTATCGAAATTGGTTTAGAACTTATTTCAGTACTTTAGTAATTTATCGTTTTTTTTTTTTTTCTAAAAATTTGATATTTTTCAGATTACGAGGACCTACCCACCCGGGACCAATGGGGTCCTGCGCCGCATGAAATCGACCCGGACATATGGCCGCCGGCCCCGGACAGGGACCCTAACGCTTGGCCGCCCCCCACGAGCGTGGATCACAAGTCAGTCAGGTTCAATGGTCACTTTGTTTCAATTCGCACTGGTGGTGGTACTATCGTTGGGCTGCGTTTCCACGAGAGATGTGCAAGGATGTGTTTTTTAAGAACCAATAGAATCACATCATTTACCTAGTCTCGCTCTGACAGCTTCAATCAAGTCATTATATTGGCTCCAACAAACAGCTCTGGTGGAATCGCAGCTTTTTTTTTTATACTACTAAAGTGGCAACCAAGCGTACGGCCCACAAGATGGTAAGCGGTTATGGGCCTACGGGCGCTTGCAATACCAGAGGTATAAAGAAAGAAAGAAAGAAAACATTTTTATTGACCCCCAAGATCATACTTTAGGAAACATACCTAATACATAAAAAAAAACACACTATAGATAGATATAGATAGTTCATATAGGTATATGTTATAATGAAAATCGCGCTTAAGGGTCAGCAAAAGCTGCACCGCGTACGCAGGTAGCGGAGCAGCACTGGTATTCTGACTGGTATCACTCACGGGTTGCCACCCTGAGACGTAAATCGAAAGTCTCATGTGCCTGTAATTTCACCGGAAACCATACCCTTCGAACCGGAACACAGCAATGCGAGCATTACTGCTTGGCGGCAGAAATAGGTATGGTGGTAGTCCTTCCCCGGACAAGCTCTATCACAAGAACTCGACTACTCTTCGAATAGCCTTAGTCTTATCGTTATCTAATTGTATCGTTAACTTAAAAATATTAAAAAGTTACGTGTTTACTGACAGTTATCATGACAGCCTTCTTATGTTCCCACTTCTGGGACACTAGGACACTAGCCTACTCTCAAGCGAGAGGGATTGGGTCTTAATACACCACGCGGACCCAATGCGGATTAGTGGGATGGCACCATGTCTTTAGAATTTTCAGTTCTTGGACATGCCGGTTTTCTCGCGATGTTTTCCTTCACCGTACCTGACATATATGACAGCAGCGTCACAGCTACACAGGCTAGCCGGTCGATTCACCTCTTTTCATACCTTGGTTCGCATCTGCAGAGACAACCTTCGTCATCGTATAGTCTCAGTATTCAGTATTCAGTAGGTTTATTTACAAAATACATGGTACATTTTACATTAGGTGGAAAATATAAATTATAGAGCTGCATATCTCGCCCGAGTACAGGCACGTGAACATCATAATTATTAAGTACACATTATATTGAAGTTATTAATTCATTAAAAAAAATTGAACACATAAATATTAAGTTAGAATAAATCAATTACTAAAATCTGAATTAAATGTCATTCACAATATCTACCTATTTCTATCTATCTTGTTCTCTTTATCTTTCCTATCTCCCACGCCTCGCTTCGCCCGCTCGCTCGCTAGCTGGCGGTGGAAATCTCTGTTAGATAATGTGTCTTTCAAATCTATTAGCGTCTTTGTTTATTGACATAAGAATGACAATCATAGACAATACTTAGCAAGCAGCTGAAATTACAGTTTTTTTATGAATAAGGGCGACTGTAACTTATGACGGTGACAACTAAGCTCAGAGCATTCACAGGCATATGGTCAACCACAATAACTGTCACAATATGGCTTTTTCAAAGTTGTTAGGCCATGACAGAGGCCTTCGGGCGGCCTAAAAACTCTGTCACCAGAGTTGGCCACTGACTCATACTTTACTAAAATATATAGTTTTTTTTATTTTTTTAAAGTAGACCTCGCAGACTACTCGAAGGTACGGACTGTGAGACACCACAGATAAAAAATGCCTTCCATTCTATTTCTGTCCTATAATTATTCCCTTTTTCCTTACAACTTCCTACAGTTAGTGATAAATCAGCAAAATTGTAAGTCGTGTTCGGTTTTGCAAGTTACAAGCCTACGCTATTTGTGAAATTGATACACATGTCCTGTATTCAAGACTATTCAACACATGATTATTTTGTCCATATTATGTAAATATGTAAGCAATGCCGCGAGTTGAAGCTAGTGTAAATGTACGATAAACTACTTTATTTTCTACTAGCAGTCCGTCCTAGCTTTGCGCGGGTGCAATGAAACCTCACCCGTGCGAAGCCGGGGCGGTTCGCTAGTAATAAATATAGCCTATATTACTCAGGGATAATGTAGCATTCTAATGGTGAAATAATTTTTGAAATCGGACCATAGTTTAGTTATAGTTTTTGAGTTTATTCGCAACAAACCAAAATACAAATATTCTCTCTTTATAATATTAGTATAGATAAATAATATTATCAGCCTGTGCTGTCCCACTGTAGGGCAAAGGCCTCCCTTTCTTCCTTCCAATCATCTCTATTGAGCGCTAGTGTAGGCCAGTATAGATAAATAAATAAAAGTAAATATTTCCAGGGGTCCGCCAGCAATGAAATCAGCCAGAAATAACCCTCGCACCGCTCGCACAGACAACAAGAAATCAGCACCTGGATCACGCAATGCAACCACCTCAAACAGAAAGACGTCAGACGCAAAGAACCCTAAATCAGCGGCGAATAAGGCTCATAGTGGTATGATTATAATTTTAAATTTAGCTGTAGTTACCTTCAAAAGCAGGACATTTGATTGCGAATGCACCCATCCATTGCACATACTTAAAGGTATTTATTTGGTATCTCATAAAAAAATCTTCGTAATGGTATCAGACAGTTCAAGATTATTTGAATCCTAGATTTTGTTTTACAAAAAAACTGACACCTCTTTGGCTCAGTGACTAGAGCTAGACGGTCAAATAGTTGCAGTGTCACCCAAAGCTTAAAGTTATAAAGATCTGCGCGTGACTGCACTGCGTTCGTCAACCCAAGACATAGTTATTAAGTCTTAAGTAATTTCACTAAACACAGCAATTTTTTGGCAGTCTAAGCCAAAAAACGCTGCGGTATTTCCCACCAAGGTAGACTTTTGCTGAAGAGTTCACCAAGTGGAAAGAAAAAGTTACTTTCGCGTATAGTATATGTAAGTGAGTAAGTAAGTACGTATTAGTCAGTGGCCAACTCTAGTTACAGGTTATATCTGGTTACGCGGATGATGCGAAATAATGCAAATTTTAACGGACTGTATATTATAGTAAGGAAGGTTCTCAAAAACTGTGGAAAAGTTGGGTTAGAGACAGTTTTCGAAAGAGGAAGGGCTGCACGGTACCTTTTGTTTCCAAACTGCAGGGTGTGGAGGGTTTCCCAGTGGTTTCAGCACAGACACAGCACTTGAATTGTTGTTTGTAATTAAGCGGGCGCGGATTTCAGTTCGAGAGATTCAGTTAGATAGGCAGCCATTCTTGTACTGCCGGTATTTATGAACACATACCGGCAGATAAAAACAGACGAAAAATCTCTAGTACTATTCCGCTTAACCTTTTAACTAATGAGGTCACACAGTTACCACAGTTAACCTCAAAAGAAAAATATCGACACGTGTTTCATCCCTCCACGGGACATCTTCAGGACCATCGACTTGTTCTCCGCCAGACGTGTTGCTCCGTCGAGCGCTGGAGCCAAAGTTATCTTGTAATGGATTTCCGCAAAGTAACGCCTGAATCTATCAATCACATACCGGCAGTACAAGAATGGCTGCCTATCTTTACATAGCTTTATCTTTTTAGCAAAATCAAAAGACACAAGCAGCAAAGACCACAGTAAAGGCACAGACAAGCAGGACAAGGATAACAATAATGGCGACACGGACGATGAGAAACACAAAGACGATGAGAAACGGTTTGAGCCACCTTCGGCCAGCGATAACGATCTAGTCGATATGCTTGGTGAGTATACGAGCTGGCGAACCAAAGTTTTTGGTGGTAAAAAGTAAGTAAGTTCGTATGAGTCAGTGGCCAACTCTGGTGACAGAGTTTCTAGGTCGCCCGAAGGCCTCTTGGTGGTAGAGTTAATAGGCTACGTAAAAGCGATTGTATCTCGATAAATAAACTCTATTTAAATTGATTGAAGGATCAGGATCCGTATTAAAGTTAGATTTTGATAGATTAGATTAGATTTTGAGATTTTTCTATCAAGCTGAGTCTATCTTCAGTACTGGACTCTCGAGTCGCGTTAATGTATTAAAACAAATTGTACAGTGTGAGCGTATAAAACGTCAATTTATCATGCCCTCATCATCATCATCATGGCAACCTTCTAAAGTTCCCACTGCTGGGACACTGGCCTACACTCGAGCGAGAGTGATCGGGTCTTAATCCGCCTCGCGGATTGGTGGATTGCACATGTCTTTCGAATTTTTATTTCTTGGACATGTCGGTTTCCTCACAATGTTTTCCTTCACCGTATGAGAGCACTGGCATTGCGCACATACATTTTTCGAATAGAATCGAGATCTATTGATGCACGACTGGGATCGAACCCACGACCTTAGGATCGGAAGGCGTGGTCACAACCACTAAACCACAAGTGCATCATGCCCTAATCGATATAAAATCGAGTTATTTTACAACACTGTTTGCGTTTCAGAGCGTGATATAGTACAAAAGAATCCTAATATTCGGTGGGACGACATTGCGGACTTGGCGGAGGCAAAGCGGCTTCTAGAAGAAGCTGTTGTCTTACCTATGTGGATGCCGGATTTTTTCAAGGTATTTTCTTATTTAATTATACGAATTCAAAACCTTCTGGAACCTGGAACCTTCTTCACCGTCTGGAAAACTCAAAGGGAAGGACAGTGTGGGATGGTGCAGGCTGACAACAATAATCCCAGTTTCTTATTCAATTTCATCACTGTTTTCACAACAGAAGTCGAAGTTAAGAGTATTCAATACAATCACAAGAATAACTTTTAACGTGATACTAGGTGAATTGGACCTAGTTCTGCAAAAAGCAACCATATTGCATTTATTCAAAAAATATATATAAATGCAGCCATACTAATTTATACCTTGCGGGATCATCTGGAAAGACAGCTATGTCAATAGCTCTATTTGTGACGGAGATAATTTACGCCAGTTCCAACGCGCCCATCCGTAAAATAAGTCAAAATAAAGGTCAAATATTTGCAGACTATGCTAAGCAAGATGGTGGCATTTTTCGTCAAAATGCCTAAAGGGCTATACTCAATTCAGGTGTCGAGTGCTTCCTGAATAATGTTTGACTACGATAACACTTCTGATAAGGTTGATTGATTTGCTAAAAGTAGCAAGCGACAGTAAGTTTACTAAGGAGTTACACTCGGTATATTTAACAAAATTTATTATCAAACGATACATTTTCAAGAGTCTTCATCAAAAGATTATACTACTACGACTATTTTGACAAATGGTTACATAACATATGCATAAAGTTGAAGGATGATATAACCGTGCCTTACTGGTCATCATTTTCATCTTTGGACCGAGTTCATAGTTTTAGATTGAAAAAGAACTGAAAACTTTAAAAACACGCGCGATACTGCGTTGAATCCGCTCAAATATATTAAAACTGGCTGACATTTTTACACAGCGCCATCTAGTATTAAACTGAGCAAAGCTTGTGCTCAGATAAATAATAGATATAAATATACTTTTCTTTCTTTCTTTCTTTCTTTATTTCTAAGAGTGGGAACTATTAGAAAGCTGGTCATTATAGTATAAGTCACAGAAGCCATAACTTTAATAATTCAAATCAAGCTGGTCCTAATGATGATTGAAGCATTTTTTTTGTTGGATGTATCCAACTTTGTTGTCTGTAGACAAGCGTTTGAACACCAGCTGGTCATAACGTTGATTCTTCGCCCAGGGCATCCGGAGGCCGTGGCGAGGAGTGCTGATGGTGGGCCCGCCCGGCACCGGCAAGACGATGCTCGCGAAGGCGGTGGCCACCGAGTGCGGGACCACCTTCTTCAACGTGTCCTCGTCCACCCTCACGTCGAAGTACCGCGGCGAGTCGGAGAAACTGGTGCGACTGCTCTTTGAAATGGTAAGTTATGTAGATTTATAAGAATAATAAGAATATGAATTTGTTTATTTGACTCACACAATTAGAAGAGCAGTATAGTAAAAAGGCAAAAACAAGACCTACGTAAAGTCACATAGTTGTCGATTCTGTTGTAACATTTTCTAAACTAACTAAAATTGTTGTCGTTCTTTTGTAATGAATTGTTTAAAAACTAAGTTTAGAAAATGCAACAAAAGAATCGACACCATCACCTTGTGAGTTTATTTTTTAATACATACCTACCTTAATGTATAGTACTGCTGACGGTTCTTACCTTAATGTATAGTACTGCTGACGGATCTTACTTTAATGTATAGTACTGCTGACGGATCTTACTTTAATGTATAGTACTGCTGACGGATCTTACCTTAATGTATAGTACAGCTAACGGATCTTGCCTGTGTGAAATTAGCCTTTTCGATGCACAATGGAGCTTATTCGAAGTAAAATTGTCTTTGCGCATCACGAAGTTTACGACGGGCGAGATCAGTTGGCATGCATAATAACAAAGACCCAGAACGCATCAATTTTTGATCAGTCCAGCAACGGTTTATAATACGGTTTTCATCAATAGATAGATAGATTCAAGAGGAAGGTTTACATTTACACGTATAGTATATGCACCCGTGTGAAGCTATAGGTCGCTAGTTTAAAAATAAAGTTGTAATTGCAGGCTCGCTTCTACGCGCCGAGTACTATATTCATAGACGAGATAGACTCGCTGTGCTCGCGGCGCGGGTCTGACAGCGAGCACGAGGCGTCGCGCCGAGTCAAGTCGGAGCTCCTCGTGCAGATGGACGGCCTCGGTTCTATGTCCGATGAGCCGCAGAAGGTAACATTAAAAATAATTAAATTAAGCGTTATCTAGTCCCAAACTAAGCGATGCTTGTACTATAGGAACCAGATACCTGATAGAAACATATAATTTTTTTTGTAAATACAATTATGTACTTTATTTTCTTCATAAATATCAAAATAAATTGCTGTGCGTAAAACTCGAGAACGGCTCGACCAATTTGGCTGATTTTGATCTTGAAATATTTGTTAGAGTCCAGGAAAGGTTGAGAAGTTAAGGCGCATACAGCACCTAAACTAGCGCCACCACGAAGTTGCCCTTGGTGGCCACCAAAATCTATTTACGTATCTCTTTCTAAACTAAATAGAATAAAACTATTACAGAGGCATTAAAAAAAAGCTTATGATAGGTATCACAAACTGGTCGATGGATTTTTGAAAATTCCTTTGTTAAACAGAATAATAAGATAAATAAGGTGGCGGCGCCACTTTAGGTGGGGTATGGGCAATAAGGAAAAATTGCGAAAAAAAAAACGGGATTGAAACCGCGTCGGGTCTAGTTCTTACTATTAATAAAATATTGCCGGACATTCACACATCGATATCGAGCCGCAAACTAAGCAAAGCTGTAGGAACCAGATACCTAATAGAATACACATATAATTTTGATTTGTCAATACCTACATGCTTGTAGTACATAGAAAAAAACACCCAAACCCGGAACCAACACTTGCAGATCATGCAAACATTTGTTCCGTAACGGGGACTGCATTCGCAACCTTGTCTCGCGCCATTTTTTTAAATATCAAATAATTTAATATAAGAAATTTTCAGATAGTTATGGTGCTAGCGGCTACAAACTTCCCCTGGGACATAGACGAAGCTCTGCGCAGACGGCTGGAAAAGCGCATCTACATCCCCCTCCCCACGCAAGAGGGTAGGGAGGCACTCTTGCACATCAACCTCAAAGAGGTCACCGTGGATGAGCATGTAGACCTCCATGCTATCGCCAAGAAGCTGGAAGGCTATTCCGGCGCAGATATTACTAATGTTTGCAGGTAAATATATTTGAACACCCTCTGGTTGTGCTGGTAAGTTTTTTTTATGTCAGTGACGACACAGTTAAGTCGCTCGCTTGACGACCGATTTTGAGCCTTCACCATTCACCGAATTCCTGCGACCGCTTTAATGTCATCGGTCTATCTAGTGAGGGTCTTATTTTCGTTTTCCAGTTCACGGTCACCATTCGAGAACCTTTATGCCCTAATGGTTACCGGTTCTGCGAGCATATCAATAACCAATATCGGGCTTATATAATATCATACTTATTTTATTTATTTTTAGCCTATATTGCCCTACTGCAGGGCCTCGCTCTTTCTTTCAGCTTTCTCTGTCCCTTGCTGCAGTGAAATAAAAAAAATACATTCTGTCTGGCACACAAGCAGCGTGTTATATCATAAGGTTTTAAAACCCTCAACTAAAATTTCAGGGACGCGTCAATGATGTCGATGCGACGCAAGATCGCCGGCCTCAAGCCCGAACAGATTAAACAGCTTGCGAAAGAGGAGCTGGACCTACCTGTAACCAAGCAAGACTTCCTCGAAGCCCTATCGAAATGCAACAAATCCGTCTCGAAAGGCGACATCCAGAAATACATTTCGTGGATGTCAGAATTTGGATCCTCTTGATTGTAACCCCACCACGCTCACGCAGTGACGCCTTATCGTGTATAATAGTGTTAAACACAACGTTCAATGGCCTTATAAAGTTAATGTTTGGACTGCAGTATTACAAATGAGTGGCATATTGTGAGTATATTAAATGAACATTCCTATTTGGGTGTAATAGGTGCGTTTGCTGTCTCGATGTTTATAGCACAATAGTTTCTGTATATAATTTAATATGATGGTCATTTATAAACTGGCATGTTATTCAATACCTGCAATATGTTTTCATGTCCCAATAATCAAAATAAAACTACTGACCATGCTTGTATGCCAGTTTGTAAGTGCCAGGCCTTTTGTCATCCAGATCTGTCTTTAAACCTGTAAAATAAGGTTTTATGTGGTGATTCTTGTACTTAAATTAGGTTATTATTGAGATTTGTAGTTAAATTTATGTAATTTTATGCCATAACTAATTTAGATGTAGTTTTTTATAGATTTTTTTTATAAAATAATGTTGTGTTATTTTGGATTAAGTTTCAGTATTTGGCATTTATTTATATATAATTAGTGTTTCGCTCAATTAAAATTTAATTAGCATGATTTCATTAATAATGCTAATAATAACTGATATGATAAAGCAATACAAACCAATCTCAAAAAAAAATACTTGCTATAATGTGTTCTACACACATGTCACCTCAGTTTGAGAAATGATGCTGTAATAAATATTTAACTTGTAATTAAAAATAATATAGCAATAGAAATTACATTCTTTGATTGAATTTGCTAATTTCGTTACAGAAATTGCAAATGTTCTTATTGGCAGTACATACATTATAATAGGTAAATAACGATATTTTTGCAACCAAATTAACAAAATAATTATGTAACAATAAGAGACATGAAATAAATCAATTTTAAACCATAAGATAACTTGGTTTTATTTATGACTATCTGACCCGCGCGGTTTAACTTGCGTATGTTTTTTCACAATTTTTCCATATTTTCTCACCGTTTAAACACAACATTTCAAGACCAAAATTAGCTAAATTGGTTCAGCCGTTGTCGAGTTTTAGCGAGACTAACGCACAGCAATCATTTTTATTTAAAAGAAGAAGAAGACTTGATTATCTAAAAATAAAGGCTAGTTTGATCTCTTAGAAAATATCGAGTTTT
Organism: Colostygia pectinataria; assembly: GCA_951394395.1. Classification (NCBI taxonomy): domain Eukaryota; kingdom Metazoa; phylum Arthropoda; class Insecta; order Lepidoptera; family Geometridae; genus Colostygia; species Colostygia pectinataria. The sequence goes on along the minus strand of OX596368.1, from coordinate 3,811,421 downwards.
GCTTGACGCTGGCCCTGCTAGAGGGTTGACTACACAGTTGCAACCTAGACTTCAGCGTGAGAGAACCTATTTCTGCCGCCAAGCAGTAATGCTCGCATTGCTGTGTTCCGGTTCAAAGGGTATGGTTTCTGCTAAAATTACATGCAATGAGATTTATCTACGTTTCAAGGTGTGTCACACGCATGCAACTCGCAAGTGATCCTATCTCTGAAGTTGCAAGTCGGCCGTACGCTGGTTGGTGGTGCCAGTTTATCAGTTGCCAATAAAAAAAAGTGTTGCCATTGCCAACCGAACAAATCGTTTCGAAATCATAAATCGTAGAAGCCCAGAGAATGTAAGCACTACGCGTAGAAGAACCAAGGTAACCGACTAGTTCATAAAAAAAGTAAAGTGGCAGTGGAAAGGCCATAAAGCTCGCAGAACCGATAACCGCTGGGGAATAAAGGATCTCGATTGGCGACCGTGAACTGGAAAATTAAGTAGGTAAGATAGCCTCTCGATGACATTGAGGAAGTCTGTCTGGATGGTGATGACAAAGAGCGTCATAGCGCTCTTTGTCGAAAGGAAATTTAGAACGTGCTCGTACGTATACGTACGACTCAAATTCGTGCGTTATCGTTTCTTTCTTCTTTCTTCTTCTTTCTATATAAAGTTTTGACTATTTTATCGCTCAGACCTAATTTGTCTGAGTTTTATCGTTATCCAACGCCCATCGCGCCCACGACAATGTCGTACGCAGGTTATACCAATTGTCGCTGTTTACGCACTTGGTCAAGGCGTAACATGCTGGCCTAACGGCCTAACGGCCAGCATGTTGGGCCAAGATTTTGGCTACTAATTCTTGCTGCCTTAATGATTTAGTGAACATTTTGCGTTGGCAGTAGACGCTTGGCCAAGGCTTGGCCAATGAGCGTTGGTGAAGACTACTTTGGCGTGTTGGCAGCTGGCGACCAATGTTGGCAGGCAAACCAAAAGCCGGCAGCAGCCACTTGGCCAAGGATTAGGCCGACAGGCATGGTGGGTCAAGATTTTGGTTACAATACAATACAATACAATAAACTTTATTTCAGGCAACATTAGAAAAGTTACAGATGTAATAAAAACCAATCTAATGTACCAATTGTCACTGTTTACATAGTGATTTAGTGATCATTTTGTATTGGTTTTTGAACCTCATTGCTTGTTCTACTCCACACCGAAGAAAATAAAAATTATTTGTGAATTTCACTCAGGCGCGACACTACTTTATTAGAACAAACAGAATTTGACGCCAATGTGTAAACACTGTTGTGAGTTGGTTTTTCGTGCAAACCAGGGTTGGATTTAAGCCCGATGAAAACTGTAGTACAAAAACCATAAAATAGTAGTAATAGTAAGAAAACTGTAGCACACTTTATAAATTCATCTAAAACGTACATAAAATCATTAAAACCAACATTATCTTAGCCAATATTTTCTCTTCTTCTTTATTTTGATTACTTTTTGAATAAAAAAGTTTCTATCATTAACCATTACCAAAAATTGTTCAAAAAACGAAAAAAAAAAACACGAAATATAATGAGTATTTACGATTATTTACAATCTGTTATTGTAGTTGACAATGACATCAACAAATGACAAAGTTTATTTAGTCAGACAGAAAAAGAAGCAAACCTTACCAACCCATTAAACTTTTTCTTATTTTTTGATATATTCTACGTGTGATGAAACTGTAGTATTTTAGCTACCCTTAGGTATGGGTAGAAAGTAGTACGAAGCTTGAAATTGTAGTACAAATACTACTACTGTAGTACGAATTCCAACCTTGGTGCAAACATCAAAGGATCTTGGCGCGCTTCGCCAACAGTGTTCACACATTGGCGTCCTGTTTGCTCTATGAAAGTTGTGCCGCGCGTGAGTGAAATTCACAAAAAAAAATATTTTCTTCTAGAGTTAAACAAGCAATGGGCCTGTGCTCTAAATACTCGCACTGCCCTTTTTGCAAAATTTTATAAAACAGTACAGAAGCATTCAGAGTTGCCCCATCATGGTCTTGGTGTGCAAGATGCTCTTAATCGAAATATCTCTAGAGGTTTGGACATCGCAGCGGTTTATCTTTCTTTGTTAACTCAGACAAATTAGAATTTGATAGTTGACCAAAAATTTTGACATTTTGACTGACTGTCAAAGTTTATTATGTTGGTATCGCACAAGATACTATAAAGTCAGATAAAATTCTTTTATTTGCTATGAACAATAACATTATTATTAATGGTTGTTTAACTTAAAACAATATATTTATATTTTTTTTTAATACGTTGTTATTGGCAAAATGTGTTGGTAAAGTATAATTATAAAATAATGTGCACTAGAAAGCTTTAATCGATTGCTATGAAGCTAGAAGCAGTCATCTTGGCGCCAGTGGAACTTTTTATTTTGTTATGTTGGCTTCACTGTAGTAACTACGTGGTCGCGATGGTTTACAAAAACGTAAACAAGCACTGAATAAATCTATTTATTTAGACGAAAATATCGTAAAACGGGTAGAATACGAAAATTACTGCAAAAATATTGTAACAGAGTTTAAAATACTTCATGGTAGAATGTAAAAAGTAATTTTAATACCAATACTTTTGTTACCGAAGTGAACATAGGTGGAAGCGTCGTTCGTTTTCAAGCGCTGGCTGCAGAATTTCAAGTCCGTAATGGCGGACGCCAATCGTTTTGAAGATTCGTAATTTCAGTGTTCTGTTACTGAGTATTTCGCTGGATTTCTGGAAAGACAATGTGTTTTTTAACAGTGGACTTTTAGGTAGTGTCGAAAAGTGTTAGTGATATGAAACACCATATAAACATGACAAAAGCGCTCGCTAGCTATGTAACCTTTTCCCTAACCTCGTTTACGCCAATGGAGTAGATATGTGATCGATGTGTGTGCTTCGGTGAACGATATATCGTCCGTTTTGCGTTTACTATTCGTGCCTAGTATATCATTGGATAGTGATGGATGAGTCTGCGTCGCTATTTTGCTATCCGACGCCCGATTTCGATGTAACGTAAACGAGCCGGTCGATCGCTGTAGCGAGTAAGCAGAGACCGCCGTTGCCAGCCGAACATGGCTGCGACGCAGGCAGAGTCTCAGCGTAGCGAAGCTAACGTAGAGCATAATCCATCCGAACAGCATAGTGAATCTCGGAACGCTTTGTTGCAAAACGGCACCGACAAGTCTGTCGGGCGCGTTCCGCCGGATGGCGTCGTGAACACAAAGAGCAAGTCGCCGATGTCGGCCGATCCGGGACAGCCACGCGACGGTGAGCCGCCCGGCCACGACCGGAGCGGCGAGCGGCCCTGCCCGGACCAGTACGGCCAGTACCGATACCCTGAAGGAGCGGATCCGTACTACTCGCAAAGACCAGGCTTTCCTGGCAAACCGCGGCCGCCAGGGCCACAGCAGCCGCGGTTCTTTCCCGGCCAACCAGTGTCACAGGCGCCGGGACCTACGCCTACACTCAATTCGTTACTGCAGTCGAGTGGCGCACCGCCGCATCGATACCCTAATAGTTATGAGCAGCCACCAGCTGGCTACGGCCCAGGGCCAGGCTGGCCCCCTCCAAGACCTATGCCACCTTATAATCAAGGAAGCCCATATAGAAATTCAACGGTAAGTCAATATTAAATTTTATTGAAAATATAATAATAAAGTTTGTTGTCATTAAGTAAATATTATTGGTCTCACACACAGGGTAATTTATTTAACACATAAATAATATACATAAATGAAAATTACTATTGAGTAAGCTCTGACTATCAAGAAGTAACATAAAATTAAACATCTCAGAATTTAAAACACTTGGCTTTGCAAAACTAGCACATTGATGCAAATCTAACTACAATCAAAGTCGGTTAAGTTATTTTTATTCCTAACTATCAGACATTGCGCAGCCTTCACCGCTAGTCCTATATAGTTAAAATTTGAATAGTGTGTACCTACTGTTGGTGTATTGTGTGGACCATAATATTATGAAAGAGGTTAATGTTTTTAATTTTATTTTATAATATTTTCAACAATATGTTTCTTAAAACCAATGCCGTAAGCAAACAGTACATTATTTCATAGATAGAAAGTGATTTGAGTTTGACTACTTGCAACTTTTTTTTTTGAGTAATCCACAGTCAAAGACTAGATTATTCGTGGTAGCTGTATAAAATACATATTTCTAGGTTTTTGTTTATTTAAAAACTGAAAGGGCATTGTGGATGATATAGATAGATACAGCCTCTCATGCTTCGTAGCTCCTCCTAGCTGATATAATAGGTATTTTTTATTTTAAATACATGCTCAGAACAAAATATGCAGATCATGTAAATATTTGTCCCACAACAGGAATTGAACCTGCAACCTCTCGCTTCATGACTGGGCACTCGCCTACCACACACTTCAGTCTTGTGCGAGTTATTTTTAATTAAAATCAAATAAGCGGTAATATGTAGATCACCATCTTCTTTTCATTTTGTCATACCAATTCTACTGATAGTTTGATTGCATGTGTGTGATGATGTGTGTTTGTTACTCAATCACATTGTAAATACTGAATTTATTTATAAAATCACACAATCGGATTTGCTCCAAAATATTTGTTATGAAAATGATGATGATGAATTAGTTAAAACATAGAAATTTATCTTTCTTATGTTCCCACTGATGGGACACCGCCCTTCGTGAACCCAGTGCCGATTGGTGGATGGCACATGATAGGTCATTTGAATTTTCTTCACTATGTTTTTCTTCACACTAAAAGAGTACAGCCATGGCTACACCATTTTTGTAACAGAACAATCCTGTAGTGCACGACCAGTTCGATCCCACAACATTTTTTATTGCTGGCTACATTATTTTGGAAAAAATGGACTACAAACATGATTTTCACACGAGTTTGAGGGTTACATGATTTAGAAGCTATTAGCTGTTTACATTTTTAAGAAATCTTGCACCAAGACATATTTTCGAGGAGGAGTCGAATTGCCAGTTGTGCATGAAGCCATGTCGTGTCACGTCACTTGAGAGCTAGCTCACTAAGGTGGTTTAGTCTGTCTGTTTATCTAAATATGTTGCCACATTCAAAGGAACAGTAATAATAACAACTAAAATCGGATTATCTGATTACCTACAAGTTTCTAGGTCAAACAAACAGTAAGGGAGGGTGGGGCCGATGGGGTGGGTAGGTTCACATTGTAAAAAACTTTTGACACAGTTGTCTGTTTCTTTAAGAATAATGTAATTTTATAGATTGTATTAAATAAAGAAGAAATAAACTTAGAAGGTATATTAATTAAATACATACCTATACCATCTTTTAAACGGGTATTTATTCATCAAAATAGTGCATTAAATAACAAGCCTATGAAAGTGTCATTTGGGCCGAATCGGTTGAAGGTTATTTGTTGAAGACACTGGCGTATTTGGGTTATCCACCACAGCCTCCACCCAATGCAAATTGGTGGATGGATGACACGCACAATGTATTTTGTATATTTAATTCTTGATCATGCCGGGTTTTTCGTTAGTTATGAATTAAGTTTTTTTTTATGATAAAAAAGTAGAATATTTCATATTCATTACTTTTTCGACATTACCCATAGTGTCTTAAATAAAATATTGCAACCTGCTAAAAACTCATAATGTATGCAAATATTCTATCAGACAACTGATTCTTACTTCTCATCAGTGCAAACAATTTGGAACTAGATGGCGCTGTGTGAAGATGTCCCCGCCAATATTTATTTATTTAATGTTATGTCGGTCTCAAACTTTACACTTTATAAAGTAAATTACAAAATCTTTAGTAATTTGTTATGATAACGTAATTAATTATAATTCATTAATCGCAATAAAAAACACATTTGTATCCAATAAATTCTCGTGCAAAAACATTTTTTGTTAAAACCCGATCAAATGACCGGCTAGTATTCCCGTCACAGCAGCGTGTCAGACGGCCTTTGTCAGAAAAAGAAAAACACCGTGGAGGAATAACAAAGCCGGCTCGCCGCCGCGCAGTTAACAGATACAAAAACGAAAGCCCACGACGATAGTGAAAGTTTGATGTGTAGGCAAATATTACTCGCTTCCAGGCGGAGATTTGTGCGTTCGCATCCCAGTTCCGAAACGGGGTAAAGGGTAGCTCGGCGCTAGGTTTTCCCAACACTCCTCGCACATACATTATGTAGAGGTGGCGGCTCGTGTGTGTTGACGGAATCAGCGTGAATGGAACTTGACATCCGACACCGTTTATTTAGGTTAAAACGACGTGCACTCGTCGTTTTTATTTGATTTGCAATTTTCGACTTTACATCTGCAAACTTTTTGCTTTTCAACTTGATATAGGTAACTTTTTAGTTGATCGATCGATGGAGCGCTCGTCACGTAACTGGCTAAGTTGTTCTTAACAGATCAACGATGTTAAGCACTGTTCCGCGGGGACATCATTTGGATGGGTGACCGCCAGTGGCAATTTCAACTGAGCGCTCCCGTGCTTTGGAGGGCACGTTAAGCAGTCGTTCCCGGCTTTTTCAAAGTTGTTAGGCCATGAAAGATGCCTTCGGGCGGCCTAGAAACTCTGTCACCAGAGTTGGCCACTGAACGAACGAACGAGTTGATCGATTTTCGTTTGCGACTAGACTTTTTTACCCGTACTTGAGTTTTGAAACCGTATTAGATCAATTTAGAGCAGGTATCACTATCATCAAGTGTTAGATAATATTTTTGTCTAATGGTCTGTTCCCTCCCGTAAATAAGTTCAGTAGGTACTTTTTTTTTAACTAATCAAATCGGTAATCGATGGAACTCAGAAATCATTGTAAATATTCCGTTTTTAGTGAAAATTAAGGGCCTTATTCATAAACGTAACTATAAACTTTAATATGTGTTTCAATGTTTTTCAAATCTATCATCGTTTTTGTTTATTGTCATAAAAATTACAAAGACAGAATGCTAAGCAAGCCGCAGAAATGGCAGTTTTTTATGAATAAGGTCATAAATATAGTTGTAGGTAAATCCTTTCAGACTTGTGGTACTTGTGTTACTCCACTCGCGGTCGTAAAACAATGCATCGAGCACGTGCCTGTTTACACTTTCGAGTTCACATTCAAGGTCGTACGCATTTGTAAGGATGTATCCGTAGGCTGGCCGGTGAACAAATACCGGTTACACAACAATGTCCCACTTCCCACGATATGGATTTACTTCCGTCCGCATATCCGACATGGTTTATGATTCATCGATTGTTATACGCCAATTATGTAGAACTATGAATATTTAACACTAGGGGGTGATTTAACTTTGGTCGCTTACGGAAATTCGTCGGTGGGGCATCTGGGGCCGTACTCTTGAAAGCGACAAACGATAATCGTGGCAAATATCGTAGCTTAACTTATCTCGGTGATTAAATAAGTTCAGAGCATTCACGGCTATAAGCTGAACCACGAAAACTGGCACGATATATCGCGTTTGTTCGCAAGAGTAGAACCTGAGTTTCGATAATTTTGTTTAGTAAGGTCCTTGAGGTTTATCGTAAATCCGCAATGTACCTATCTGTTGAAATCGCCTAGCCTAGCCTAGCCTAGCGCCTAGCTAATTGAATGTGCCTAGCCTAATTCTGATGGCCTTATTCATAATCATACTATAAACCTCTGGTTAGCTAATGTTTCTTTCAAATCTGTCATAGTCATTACATTACTCATTGACATAAGAAAGACAACACTTAGCGAGCCGTTAAAACGACAACGCATTATGAATAAGGGCCTTAGAATACACGGCATCTTTTTAAAATTCGTTGGAACATGCCATTGAGTGTTTTATGACTTTTGTGTTTGGTGATATCTAATATAGATTCGACTGATTTTGATTAAACTGGAGACAATAACCTTTCTCTATTTGGAAATTCATAACATAGGTACCTAGTCACGTTGCGGGCGGGCATTGTAATCGAAATCAGTATGACGCTACGCTGATTATTATTTATTTTATGAATGGTTTAAATGGGCTAGTGTTATGGAATTAGTCATTTATCTCGGCATTTTGTTTACCCACAATCGTGTTAGATAGTTGTCGATAAGGAGACACGTGGTTACGGGGTCGTCGACCCGACATACTCGAGCTCGCCGACAGCTCGGTAATAATAATAAAATGTTTCCGTGCGACTGGTTCAAGGGCGAGCCGCTGATATCGGCGCCCGCTATATTTAGATTTAGCTGTGTGTGATGTCGATGTGTGTGTGCCTGCCTACCTACACAATTGTCTTGCAACTGTATCCATGTTATACTATAAACTTTCTTCAATGCCGTTCTTGCGCGCTTTACTCACGTCGCTATATAATGAGATGTTTGCATAAAAAGATCAAATCCACGGTGTAGAGAAGTTCCTGAAATGATATCAATGCTAGGTATTGACAAGTTATTCTACAGTTGATGCCTGAACCCGCCGCCGCATTCTGCTAAGTTAGAATTTTGTTATATGCCGCATCTGTGATGTTCACCGATCTATAACTCTCTATCTCTTTCCTCCTTACAATATCAAACTAGGTTATGATGATTAACAACTTATTTTCTTTTAATTATCATCATTATCTTTAGATAATCCCTGTAAAATGACAGGCAAATTAGAATATTTTATGATTGTCACTGTGTACAGTGTGTAATGAGCATCATTGATAATTTATTACATAACACTCGGTATTGGATTATTCAGTAGAAATCATGAAGCATTATCCGGCCTTGCACGGGTGAATGTATTATAAACGATAGGTACGTATAAACCTTCCTCTTGAATCCCCCTATCTATTGATGAAACCGCATATTTATACAGAAATACAGTGGACGACGGAAGCGGAAGAAAGTTTTTTACCATGGAATAAAGATTAATCATTGTTTCATAGACACCTCTAACCTTACATATAACACAACTTTCGAATCCTAAAAGAGTAACCAATATACCAAATCACCAGTCCGATTCTGTCTGTTTCATCTGCAGCAATGTTTTAGGGCATTGCCGAAGTACTTTATTCTGTTTGGACTGGAATTACGTAGTTGAAGTTGAACTATGCGTTGTGCAGTTTCTGAGCAAATTTCGCTCTCACTTTCGCATCGCAATAGTGGCGCTGGCTGTGTACATGAAAACGAGATGAATGGGTCGACACAGGCCGTTCCGTTCTGAGTCCGTGATGTGGATTTCGTAAAATCAATGCGGCCGCCTCGGACTCACCGCTGTTGTCCGATAATCGTGTCATTGTGCTATGCTTGGATAATGGATCCGAATCCGACCGACCTCGATCGTCTACCACATCGGGTCACTCACCGCTTAATTTATTAAAATTTAGCATTATTATGCCAATTTCGTATAAATATGGCGTTATTTGCTCGAGTGTTGTTTAATAGCATTGATAGGTATGGATGGATACTTTGCTTATTCATACAATATTTACTTCTGGCATTGAACATTGTAGACAGGTCTGCCGCAGAATTCCGACTATGAATAATAAATAATAATAATATAACAGATATGATGTCTCTTTAAAGTTTTACAAGGCCAGCCAGGCTAAGTGTGACATTCTATCTATCTATGCTTTTTCTAACTAATATTATAAAGAGGAAAGATTTGTATTTGTGTTTGTTAAAATAAACTCAAAAATTACATATCATGAGATAACTTTTATTTTATTACTAGCTGACCTGACGCGGTTTCACTCGCGTTATTTTTCTAATTTTCTCATCGTTTAAACCTTCACTGGACTCCTACAAACATTTCAAGATCAAAATGAGCCAAAACGGTACAGCCGTTGTTGTGTTTTAGCGGCCAAATTATATCAAACAAAAAAGAAGAAAATTAGTCTTCTTCTTCTTTGCGGCTCAAATTCTCAACGTTTTTAAATTTTTTTGGACCAGTAAGTAGCCACCTCCACGGCTCTACTGGTTGCCTTGTTTAGGTCCTCCTGGGTACAGGTGGCCGGGCACAGCGAACAAGAAAGTAAGTGTCGCATGTTCTGTCTTGGTGCTCCGCACTCACACTGCGTATGGCATGGGTCAGTGAAACCCCATTTCGCGAGATTGGTTTTGCAGCGACCAACCTGGGTGCGAAGTCGGTAGTAAGTGATTTCCAAATTGGCTACTGCAGTTCGTGCCCAGCTGGTAGATGTTGTGCTGGGGTGATAAAATATGGTGGCGGAGGGTGTTTTGTCTTGCAGAGCTCGCGTCTCGCAATCTCAGCATTGTCAGCAGATGAAGCCGTAACCCTCAAAAAACTTTTACGGCTTTTAAGCCGAGCTCGTGTGGTAGACAGTGTTCGTATAAGGGGTGCCGGCTATCCGTATCCTGTATAAGTCTCTCCACAGAGCAGGCGACTTCGCGCCGAACATCAGGAAGAGCAATCCCCACCAGCGGATAAACCATTGACAGAGGAGTAGGCTTTAGACAACCTAAGATGATGCGACAGGTTTCGTTCAGTGCCACGTTGACCTCTGTAGTGTGAGCAGATTGGTTCCATACAGGGCATGCGAACTCCGCCTGCAGAGAACGACAGAGACAGACCAGTAGTGCGAAGAACTTTCGGAGAAGCTCCCCAGCTGGTAGACGTGAGACGGCGAAGTGTTTCTTGAACCAACTTATGTTTAACTTTCCGGCAGTGTGTTAAAAGTCAAAGCTCTATATAAAGTTATTCCAAGATAACGTGGGTGTAGGCAATGATTTATCTCTACGCCATGCCACACAATGCTGAGAGGCCTGTTTGCTTGACAGTGTCGAAGGTGGAAAGCACATGATTGGGTCTTAGATGGATTTAGCCTTAAGGCATTCGTAGTACTTCCCGAGTGCCCCCAATGCTTCCGTCAATGTTTCTTCGGCCTGTACAAAAAGTTATACGTTTGCATGGCTAAGGCGAGATCATACGCGTATAAAAAGCGCTGTGTGTGTTCGGGGAGCTGGGTTGGTCATTAGTGTAAATGTTAAACAGAGTTGGGGCGAGCACGCTTCCCTGAGAAAGCCCATTTTTTTGACTTCGCCATCTGCTCTTAGTGTCATTGAGGTACACCTGCGGTAAACGGCGGTTGTGCAGGATCTCGCGCAAAATGCGCACGAATCCTGGATCCCGAATAAGGTCATTGACTTTTAGTAGAAGCCGTTTAATACTCACTGCGTCATAGGCTGCTGATAGATCTACAAACACAACACCCGTGACTTTTTTCTATTCAAACCCGTCTTCAATATATTGCGTCAGTTTTAGGGTTTGGTTTGTACACAACTTCCCGGGTCTAAAACCAGCCTGCTCAGGGATTAGGTTAGGTTCCACCATAGGTGTAAGACGATTCACCAACAACCTTTCAAAGAGTTTGAAAGTATGGCAAAGCAAGGATATTGGGCGGTAGCTTTTGGGGTCTTTAGGGCACTTACCCGGTTTGAGTAGAGCAACCACTTTAGATCGCCTCCATAGCTTCGGAATCCTACCGTCTCTAAGGCATTTATTGTACAACGCTATTAACCAGGATATTGCTACAACAACAAGAATTCAGCTGTCATGTATTTGTGCGGCACAACGGCAAAAAAGCGTCGACTCAGCATTCTGCTTTGCCACTAAGAGTAGCACACAAGTTACATCTTGATAAAATTTTAAAGGAAACATGATGCAATTACATCATTGCTGCAAGTATTGGCAAGAAAAAACGTCACTCACTCGTCACGCGGCCTGCATTCATTCATACACAATAATATGTTCAATGTTGTAATGGGGTCGTTAAACCGTGATGACGTCACGTAATTGCCGGCTCCCTTCGCCGAGGCCTTCCTGGGTTCAAATCAAAACGTTGGATTAATAACAAGGGACTTTTGTAGGTCAAGCTTTATCACTTACCGGCTGGTTTGATAACGTGCATTCAATTGTGAACTGATAATACTGATTGTACTAATAATTTATTTCATAATATCAAATTATGTTCGTGTATATTCATCACTATTGTGCTGATTTATCGCATACATATGAACTTGCTTAGTGCCGTACCATCACTTGAACTGCAGTGTTCCGTAGTCTTCGTTGCATTCGACAATTTCGACATCAACTGCTAAATAAAAGAAAGGATTTATTTTCTTTTATTTCTTAAAAACTTACTAACTATTATTATAAAGGGGAACGTTTGGGTGTTTGTATGTTTGTCTGAAGACTAAAATCAGTCTTTTGGGCGTTATATATACACAACACACAAAATGGCATATAGGCTACTTTTTATCCTGGAAAAAGGTATGGTTCCTGTGCTCCACATGAACGAAGTCAACTTCAAATCAAGCTTCGGGCAAAATTAATTTAAAAAAGCAAGAGTCGCTTTTATTTATTGAAATATTTTTAGAAGTGATTCTTCTGTACCCGTGCTATTAAGTATTCTGTGCCGCAGCTCGGCAACGTCAATGATGCAAACAATGTGACGTAATACCACAGAATAAAATAGTACCTACTAACACCGATAAATGTATAAGTATCTGTATAAAGGGGCCATTGCCAAGGACTTAGCTCTGAGCTCAGTCGGAAAGGTAATTGACTTCCACTTACACACATACCTAACGACCTAAATTATTATAGTTTAAAGTTTATGCTTTTGCTCTTGTCGTTAAATCGTAAAAATGTTATATATTTGTAATCGTCGGCAAGATCATTTCAATATTCTAGTTAAGGGCGAGGCGATAGCGATAGGACGTTGATTAGTGAGCGTTGAAGTCTATACAAAGAATACTGAACCGCTCGAGCCGTTGCTAATCATTATCGATATGATACGTTGACGACACCACCTATCCGCATCGGGGTTCGCGTAGTAGAGTAAGACCCAATCACTCGCTCGAGAGTAAGCCAGTGTACCAGCAGTGAGAGCATTAGGCTGTCATGATGATGAAGTGAAGTGACAAGTCGTTCGCCTGATGTTAAAACTTGAAGTTTGCATGCACTTTTTTATCGTCGGTCAGGGCTGGTGGGGCGGATTCCCTCAGCATAATATTCGTTTATAGAACATCCTTTGAGCATGAGTACCGTTGCCAACGGTTTTCTCTCGTTATCTCAACAGAAATGTACAGGGTTTCTTATAGAAAACGTCATTTTTGTTTACTCTTGGAGCGCTCGTGACGTAGCGGGCTAAATTGTTCCTAACAGATCAACGAAGTTAAGCACTGTCCCGGTAGTTACCATTCTGATGGGTGACCAGTGGCAATTTCAACTGAGTGCTCCCGTTCTTCGGAGGGCATGTTAAGCAGTCGGTCCCGGCTTTTACAAAGTTGTTAGGCCATGACAGAGGCCATCGGGCAGCCTAAAAACTCAGTCATCAGAGTTGGCCACTGACTCATACAAACTTACTTTACTCTTCCGTAGAGAGAACATTTCTACGGTGCTCATGCTAGCCCGGCTGGTAATAAATCCGCCCGCACCAATTTTGTAAATAAAAGACAATAAATAAAAAACAATATATGTTTTACCAGGATCTGCCCGTGGTTTCGCTCGCGTGTTTTCATTAGAAAACTTTTGCAGATTTGGGGTATGATTGCAGGATAATTACTAACAATACGTGTCGAATTTCATCCCAATCCGTTCAGTGATTATGGCGTGATTGACTTCTTAACAAAATTTTGCATCTATAATTATACCGTACTTAGTAGAATAATGATGATGAATAAAGATGTATAATATCCATGTTAAGCTCGTTGATTAGAAAATTACAACACTATGGAGTTAGGGGTGTTGCTCTAGACCTTCTCACTTCATATCTAAGTGATAGAATACAAAGAGTTGACGTAAATGGAAAGCGTTCTCCGGGATCAGTGGTAACAATTGGTGTACCACAAGGATCAATACTTGGGCCATTCTTGTTTTTAATATATATAAATGATCTACCCCGGCTTGTTAGGAACGATCATGAGATTGTACTGTTTGCTGATGACACGTCACTTTTATTTAAATTAAAGCGACAAGAGACTAACTTTGACAAAGTAAACAATGCAATCTCTAAAATTGTAGGGTGGTTTAATGTAAACAACTTATTGTTAAACGAAAATAAAACGAAATGCGTTCGTTTCATACTACCTAATGTAAAACAAAACCAAACTAATATAAAAATAAAAGATGAAAAGCTAGGCCTTGTGGACACCACAGTTTTTCTAGGCATAACCTTTGGGGCCCACACATAGATAAATTGTCGAAGAGACTTAGTTCTGCAGCATACGCAGTCAAAAAGATCCGTCATTTCACCGACGTCGATACAGCCAGACTAGTTTATTTCAGCTACTTTCACAGCATTATGTCTTACGGTATTTTGTTGTGGGGGAGTGCTGCAGATATTAACACCATATTCGTGTTGCAGAAGAGGGCTGTTCGCGCAATTTATAACATGGGTCCCAGAGAATCACTTAGAGATAAGTTCAAAGAAATCAATATTTTGACAGTACCCTGTCAATATATTTATGAAAATCTTATGTATGTTCGCAAAAATATTAATCTGTTTAAAAAAAATTGTGATAATCATAATGTTAATACTAGAAATAAAAATAAACTCGCTGTTCCTACAGTTAGGCTCACTAAGGTCAGTAAATCTTTTAAAGGGCAATGTGTACGCTTCTTTAACAAAGTCCCAAGCGACATACAAAATTTATCAATTGGCAAATTTAAAAACTTAATTAAACAAAATCTGTCTCAAAAAGTGTCTCTCTTACAAATCTGTCTCTCTTACTATAAAACAACCGATTACCTAGATGATAAAAAAGCTTGGGACGAATGTGCACCAACTCTACTTGGAATCCATAACAATAGCAAGGATCATGCCAAAAAAGCGATAGGAACCCAGCCGGTGTTGTTGCCAGTTCTTTTACGGCATGGGCGCGTTGGAACTGGTGTAAATTTTCCTAGCTTGTAAGACGTTTCAAAGTGATCCTTGTGATTCTACTGAATAAATGATTTTTGATTTTGATTTTGATTTTGATTCTGCACCGCAACATTCCTGCAAGGTGAACTATATTATGTCCTATATATCCATTCTACATTTTCATTCTACATCATTCATAAAAAAACTGTAATTTTAGCCCTTTGCTAAATAATGTCTTTCCTGTCGTTCTTTTGTCAAAGACATGATAGTTTTGACAGTAACATTATTAGCTAACAGACGTTTAAAGTACGTTTGAAGATCCTTAGAAGCTTTCCTAAAATTTGTGCTATGAACCTACCTAGGTAGTTTATCGTAATGTTAACGACCGCCCCGAGGCCCTTGCCGAAAGTAAGACGCTACTAGTACAAGTAAGTACTACGTAGGTAGATAGATACCTAACCTAACCTACTTATTCACAGACTCAACGCAATCAGATTTGTGTAGGTATAGTATAGTAAGGTTTACCTAGAAGGATTTCTAAATGAAACTTGAGGGTGGGAAAGGGGTCGCTTTATTAGGTCAATGTTACTCTTGTGTTGTTGTGACCTTTGTTTATTTTCCCGTGTGATTTACTAACTTGTATGTCTAGTACCTACATAATATAACTAAATTTGTTTAAAGTTGTATGTATACTGATAAGACACCGCATCGAAATTAATGTTAATTTATTTACTTAAAATTATGATTACTCAATCACATCAAAAAGACTGAACCGATTTAGATTGAGTTGTTGCCACCGGATCTCGGCTTTAGTAAAGTTATCCGTTTGTGATGCGTATAGCAATTTAGTTCGAAAAAGCTCCATTGCGCATCGAAACGGCGAACGGCCAAAATCCGCTTGCAGTACTATAATTTGAAATAAACGTAGTTTCCAACCTAGAATAGCATCTTATCTAAGCTAGCTACATTTTAGCAGGCTTCTGCAAAGCGAAGCCGCGGAGAAGAGCCAGTTAATTATAATTAGAAATAACATAAACTAATTGATGTCGACGTTGATGTTTTGTTAGTTAAGAGATGGTTGAACAGTGCAAGCCACCTGTTGCCTAACCGCACCACCTAGTTTGCTATACCGCGAGCTTGACATTCAGAGGGGCTCGTGACGGCACAGACCGAAATAACTTGCCGTAACCGACAACTGCATAACAGACGTAATGCTCCTTCTATTTATAGATTACTATCTACTTACAATTAAAATACACGGGCGTTTGAATATCTTCCGCTACTACTTTCTGACGTCAGAGATTGCGAAGTGGGTGCGTTCGCAGACGCGATTTTCAGTTGCATTGCACGAACGTAGAGTCAAATGTTTGAGTTTTCATAATAATCAACTGATAATTTAAATTTATTGCACAAAAGTGGAGCAGAAGTTTACGAAAGTACTTTTTTATAAATCATGTAAACCCACATTGACATTACGCTGTCCTTGCTTTCACCCGCGGTATACATATTATTACGCAATAAATTACTCAGCGTAGGTAATCGCAGTATTTACTCAACGGTATTCTAATAATAACAGAAACAAAGCCCATTGATGTTCAAAGACGTTCCGTGAAGTACAGTTATGCTTGGCACGTGGCGTCTCGGAAGTCGAATCGAAACAGATGATTCAATGAATACGTTTTACGTGCCATTGTTGATACTCAGTACATAAAAAGTAAAACCGGTCAGCGGACCTTTTATCGTTTTTCACAGGAGCTCGATGAGACGAACGGGATAATAATAGCAATAACAGTCAATCTCATTCATTCTCTCTTTCTGGTTACACAATATAGGTAGGTAGTTATGGTGAGACTTTTTTGTAAAGATACGCAAAGGGATAGCCCGACGGCGGCGTTTAATATGTAAAGGATGGCAAGGTTACACTCACACATTTGTGGCCGTGGCGTGTCGGTGTAAGATGCGTTTGTTTGTAGTGGAGGGAATCCCCAACTTTTTACAAACACAATCAAAGTTATGTAATGTTTGCTCGTATCCGTCGGCGCACACTGACTGCCACTGGTTATTGTACGAATGCCAATGTTCTCATTACATGCCCTGCTTCTACTTTATCAAATGGCAATTCACATTGCAAATATTTTCTCTCACATCAATAACGCTGATTGAGAATTGCTGATAGTTTGAAACTAACCTGACACTAATCATCTCAATAAAACCACTGTACCTCAACCCGGTATAAATGTTTGTTTTCATAAGGAAATTAGAGATACCGGCCTCTAAAGCCAATTAAAGATCCATTCCTCAAATTTTACCAACCTTTCATTTGAAGGAATTTGAATTTAATTCACTCAGATAATTTATACTTTCACTAGAAATTCGTCCAACCCATCTAACTATCGCTGGACATTATATTATTATTTTCCACTAAGGTTGCAAATAAACAATGAAAACAAACAAGTAAGCAAGACTGGTGCTCTATGAATTCCGTACAGTAGAACATAAGATTCAGTTGAATTCTTGACCGCAAAAACTTTAAATCCGTAAATTATTACGAATATGTTAGAATCCTCTTTGACAGTCAATGCTATAACTCACTAGTGAGTTATAGATATTTTTTTTGTTATTTTATTATGAGTTTTTTTGTTATTTTATTCACAAGTGTGTATTGATGATTACCGTCCTCGGCTATCTTAAGACCCACGCCTACGGCTCGGGTCTCAATGGCGCCTCAGCGGTAATCACCAATGTTACACATTAGTACCATAATCTACTATTATACCCCTAAATATCCTAATAATTTATTCATATCGAAACCATCACTTTAGGTTTTAGAAAGCTCAAACAATTCCAAAAGTTAAACTTCTCTCGTTTAGTTTATCTTAGAGATGGTGGCATCGGCGGAGTGTGAGTGTGATAAAAAGATGTGTTTTGATTTTGACCGGAACACTAACAAAATTCTTTATCCCCAAAGCCAGACATGACAGAAAACTCATTCAGTTAGATTTTCAGAAACATGGTTCCATGATTCTAGACTAAAGAGTAATATCATTTTAACATAATTTAGCACATTTACTTTTTTACAGAATCAGTCAGTCAATATCCAATGATGACTTTTGAAACTTTGCTTCTTTGATGTGTCAGTCAGTTTCCTCGCAATGTTTTCTTATTGGGCCTTATGTTTGTTTAAAGGCAGTGCTGAAATCTGTGTCATGCATGGAGTGTCAGTCACCTCGAGATCAGATGACAGGGGTGTTATTAGTACACTAAAAGTTCTCTTTCGAACAAAATTTATTAGAACACAGCTTCGAAATTAACTTCTTAAACCTGATACAATATTTAAATCCAGTGAAATTCATGCATAAAAATATTACTGTTAGGTTACATAATAAGTATAAAGTAAGTCCTTGATCATTTTGCAGCAATGTTATGAATAAAGTGTGAAACGGGGTTAATGTTTAGAGCATTGGTATTGAATGACATAATAGCAATACGAGTGGGTGAACGACGCCGGATTGGAATCCGGTCGCATTCCTAACGGAGCGGCAGTACACTTCACATTTGCACTGTCACGTTTCATCAAATGCATTTTATAAGTAAAAAGGGTAGCCCCATGCATTTTGAGAAAGGCAAATATTATTAGCAACATATTCATTAATAAAAATATCTGAGAAGTTTATCATCATCATCATATCAGCCCATAGACGTCCACTGCTAGACATAGGCCTCCCCCAAAGAGCGCCATGACGACCGATTTTGAGCCTTCACCATCCACCGACCTACTGTGACCGCTTTAATGACATCGGTCCATCGAGTCTCATCATTCACCATCGAGTCAGTCATCGAATCTGAGATATGAATATAGATAAATTAAACCTCTAACTAACATAGTCAAACAATATACGAGTCATCATATACCTAACAGTCATCAATTCTTAATTGGCAGAGATATCGCGTAACATCCAAAAAAAAACATCAGTCGAATTGATAACCTCCTCCTTTTTAGAAGTCGGTTAAAAAGTCGATTTGAAACCACTTTACTCTATTCGCCGAGTAAAGTGGTTTTTCAACTCTATTCAAAAAGACTTTACAAGGATTTGAATCTTTACATACATAGTATAAAACAAAGTCGCCTTCCACCGTCTGTCCCTCTGTTTGTATGTATGTATGAATGTACGCTTAGAATGTTTACTAGACTATATTATATTACGCAATGGATTTTAATGCTGTTTTCACCAATATATAGTGTTATTTAAAGGAAGGTTTATTTATATCTTACTAAAAGTGCTACAGCTTATTAGCACCATATTTTTTTGGGTTCAGTACTTCAAAACGAAACAAAACCATTATTCGATCTCTTTGTTGCCCTCTATTTGTAAGTCTGTCTAGATATTTTTCTCAGGAACGGTTAAATATAACAACTTCTGGCAGAATTGTGACAAATTATAGTCACAGAAGCCATAAAAAAAAGAAAAAAAATCTACCTTCATTCATTACTTACATTAAAAAAGTCTGTAAAAAAAAATGACAAATAAAACGACAAATTTCTAGCTTTTCTATGGAAATGGCATTAATGAAAAACCTCTACTTCCAGTAACTTCACAATTTCTGGAATTTTAAATACTAAAAGCCCTTGTCACACAATTTATAGTCTATGCTCGACTTTTTAATACACCACTAAAATCGGGTGGAGTTATGGATATAAAGTGGCCAAAATTATAGTAACCGGCAATTTATGACTTCGTAGTTCAGGTTAAGCTGGTTTACTTATACTGGGTTATCTAAGGCCCGCAGTATGCAAGAACCATACTTTTAGATGAACCTCTAGAAATTTTGCTCTAAGCTTATGGCACTGTTTTTTTTATTATGACAGCTGGGGTTGGGTTTGTTATGAAAGGATCATCAGCGCACAAAGCTCATATTGAAAGCATCGTTACTTGCAGCTTGAAATATCTACTGTAATTTGAACTTAAAATGTTCTAACGCCGACTTATAACTCTGATGATGATTAGGTGATCGTCATAGTATTAACAGGTACTAGGGTGCAACGTGTCGTGTCACTTTTAGGTCTGATATTGTCGCCTATGTGATTGGCCACTGCAATGGGAATCAAATTGGCTGTTCTTGTGGTTAAGAAATCAAGATTAAGAATTGTTTAGCAATCAAGAGTCTTGTACCTCCTTAAGGGTGCCTGTCTAGCTCGCACCCAAAAGCTAACAATTGTTGAATAAAATATAGAACTACGTACGAACTTTAAAATAAAATATATTTTTAGAAGTCTGATTTTTCTCCGTACCCTGAGCGAATAAACTATCCGATGAACAAAGCTGATCACGGGGTGGCAAACACCTACTTAAATTTCAAATAATATTGTAACTTTACAAAGCCCAGCAATATAGAAATCCTTTTATCTCTTATTTGTTTTTGTACTTAACCAATACCTAATTGAAATGAACTAAGCTAAAAGTTAATTTTGTTGGTCCTCATACAAGTTCCTAAAGTTATTATGATAAAAGCTTGTAATAATGGGAAGTACATGTTGTGTCATAATATTGTTATATTGTTTCAATAAATTGGATTTGGAACGAAATTCTACGTTTCCAGTTATAATGTAGTCGTTTATATCAGCAGCGGCTCTTTGTTCTATTCGACTGAAGATACGAGGACTGTTTCGGCAGCTCCAGCTCTGTCCGGAAAACTCGCTGAGGTATTGCAGGGTCGGATGATTACTTATTAACGTAGGTGGAGGCTGGCTGAACGCGGGCGGGCCGCTCTGAGCTCGTCGCGCGATCGATGCCGAGTTGGCCAATGGCGTGCTGCCGCCCCCGCCGCCTGCACCCTGCGCAACCCTCTCCGCTCCCCCCCTCGCTAACCGCACCCCGCAACACCGCCCCCATAAATCATTGAATTCGCCATAAAACACCCTGATGTTCGTAAAAATGTAACTCTAATTGGCGAACACGAGTCTCATACCTCTAAGTCAAGCTACATCGAGAACCCTTCAGAATGAAGCTGTAGTTCGGAGACGTAAAACATTGATCAAAGTGTAATAGCGTTTCCCCGACGGTCGCTCGTTTGCCATTTCAGAGCGGGGCTCGTCGTACCTACCAACGAATAATTGAATTTCCATCATAGAACAAAATGAAAGCTGAAAACTGAAGCGGGCGACTTTGTTGGCATTGGGAATTATTTCGGACATAAATTATTTAGACACTGTGTCTGCCTACTTGAAACTTTATATTTTGGGAAAAATCAATAATTTGGTTCTTTTGCATAGGACTTTTAGGTATTAAATAGGAATAATCCTTTGATTTAAATAGTTCATCACTATCCACCAAAACATTTACTAAATGTTTATATAAGACATTCCTGATATCTCTACGTCCGGGATTGCTCCACAATCGATAAACGCACTAGATGTAGATTTCAATTCAATTGCAAGGGTTCGTCGTATCTAAATGTGACAATTATTGCGTTATACGACGGACAGGCTAGACTATTTTGTAAGGGTTTCTTAGCGGACTGTGTCTGTAAGATCACAAGTTTTCAACGACGCGTCCTCGCAAGTAGTCCTAAACAGCTGGACTTCCTTATAATTTTTCATCGGTGATAAACCTCTCTATAAGAGGAGAGCCCGGTTTCTTTTGGGAGCCATAACAACTAAAAAAACTGGATAGTGTATTGTATAGTTTAGTTATTCGTTTAGACCAGAACAAGTCTTTATTCTTTGGCCGGTGCGCTGTTTCTGATAAAGCCTTTATAAATTGAGGTCCTTATTCAAATTAATCATACTTAAACCTCTGCTAGCTAACATGGCGTTAAATCCACCTTTGTTGAGCCGCTAGTATGACAATGAATAAAGGCATAACAATAACAGTTTTGGACTTGACATATTTTTAGATTATTATGTATGTTTACAGCCGCCGCGGGGCTACGGTGGACCGCCGTACGGCGGAGCTCCGGGCGGACCTCAGCAGCCACCAGGGTATGGCCCACCAGGCTCATACCCTCAGAGGTATCCACCGCCGCCAGGACCACCTGGACCCAACAGTCGACCGCCCTTCTCGCCTCATCAGGTAGGTACTTATATTTATTGTAAATCAATCCTTACCTGGTGGTAGGACTCTTCAGCAAGAGTCCGTCTTGGTGGGTACCACCGCAGTGTCTAATATTCTACCTCCAAGACGAAAAAAAGGGTAATTTTTTTAAGATTTACAAAACCGTATGTAATAATAATATAAAATCTGTATACAACCAACGGCCCTAATAAATATATAGTTCTTAGCTATGTTAAATCAAGCCAATAGTAAATCGTATTAATTTATATACGAGCTGACCCGCGCGGTTTCACCCGCGGTTTTAAGACATCAAAAAAGTCTAAGCAACACAAGCTTTAACTTAAACGTTACAACTTTTTATTTATTCATATACATTCCGTTTTAATCATGTTAGTAATTAGAATACCTAGTCATGCTCATCTACTGATGATAAACTATAACTTTACCTTTACTTTATCTAACAAACGATGTTATCTAATATTCATTAAATCAAATCGTTATTTGAGCGATCTATAAAACATTATTTGTTTGACCAGATTATGGGAGATATGTTGTAAATTATGTGTAATCTGCACAAATTCATGCATTAGTCATTGATGCCCACAAAGGTATGTAGGTTCGGAATTTGCAACCGCAGATTAATTCTGATTGATGACCAAGATAATTATACGTATGTAGATGTTGCGGGTCAATGAACTGCTATGAACCCGCTAACACTTTAGTTTATTAGAGATGTATTGTTCCTATTAGTTGCAATGTTGGTTAAATAAATCGATTTGATATCCGATAATTGTCTTTTGATATACGATATTTTTTGTATTGTTACGATATTAGGTAAATTGAAATATCTTTGTTAATATTATGCTGTTTGGAAAGATGTTTTAGATAATAAACAACGGATAACGTTTGTTCTAGAAAAACAGTGATTTAAAAGACAAAGTGTCTTTACAAGTTATTTGTGAATCGGATCCTCGCGATACGAGATTTCCCGGAAATATCTTAAGGTTTCGTCGTTGTCGTGTCGAGTTTTAAGATTCATTTCAAGTCCAAAACTAGAGAGAGACTCGAACGTTTCTCAGAATCGTTGAGCCGGCGACGGCGCGTCGGAGCCTCATCCACTCACGTGAATATAAACGTTCTATCGCGCTCGAGCGTTTATAGAAGAAACGCGACTCTATAGACCACTGTATAAGTTCCAAGTTAGCGTAAGGTCTGTACAGATACGCTCGAATGACGTAAGCCGCTCCGCGCGCCCGCTGACGTAAGCTCGTTGTGCAACGGAGCTCGAGGTACGTTTGAAGCAGGGCTCTTGAAGCGAACTCGTGTAGAAATCGCTGTTAAGAAATGATTCCACAGCGAACGAGGTCGTTTTGAGACCATAGGTAATGCAATTTCAATGTAAACAAGTTAATGTGTCAGACAGTATGCGCTGGCCGACTGAAATACTAAACTTCGCACTTTTCAGCTTCAAGATAAATTTGGTATTTTCAATATTGTTGACTTTTTCTACGAAAATAGTTAATAGGCTGTTGTTCGCTGAAATGATAACGGTTCATTGTTATTTAATGTAGTAAAGAACTTATTTCTAAGGCCCAGTTTTTTGTCCGTTTTCAATTACTTGGATCACAATTTTTCAAAATATAAAAAATGTTCAAGGGAATAAGACTGAAAATTGAGCCCTCGCTGTTATTTTTAACCATGTGCGGTTGGTTTGACTACCCTTAAAAAACAGGACTTAGTTATGCCAATCGGTCTTTAGTTCTAAAACGTACCTGTTGGCATTACGCTGACTTTCCATTAGTTTAATACCTAAAACTTGATGAATGAGATTCTATTTAGATATCGTATACTAACTTAATTACAGTGTGTTTCAGCGAACGTCGTTCAAAAGAAATAAAATTAAAGTGATTAATAATATAACTTTTATATAAATAATTAGTAAGTATTAACAGTTTTTTTTTGCCATTCTGCTGGAACATTCTGGTTCTGTTTTCATTGTTTTCATGAAGATTTATAGAAAATGTTTGTGAACATTTTATAACAGCAGTGTGGGAGCACCATTACGAACGACAAATTATGCAACAATCATTTACTTGGATCAAATTGCTAACTTTGAGAATCTTCACCTTAGCACCATTGAAGGCCGATTTTAACAAATAATAGCCTATTGAGAAGCATATTATTTGTGATATTATGAAAGCTTTCGAAAAATGAATGAATCTGGTGAAAGAGATTCTAATCTCTGAAAGTTTTCAACAGCAACGAACCATATAATGTTGAAAATTCAACTTTGACTCTCAAACCCAAATTCGTCACTTTAGTTAGATCAAAACTTTTGTAACGAGTGCTAATGCAAGGAAGTTGATTATTTTATGCATGATTGTACAAATTATTGGGATAATGTTACAAAATAAAATCTTGGAAATAAACCCCCAAACAATTTTTTATTAATTTCACTTCCGACCAAACGGTGCCCCTGGTCCACCTGGTTAGTTCACCTAGGTGTACCACAGGCACATTTTATTCAGGTGTACTAACAAGGTGGACTACGGGTAAGGACTAAAATTAATTTGCCCGTGGTCCACCTTTAGCCCACCTGGGTGAACCACGGGATAACAAATGTGCCCGTGGTACACCTAGGTGGACCACGGGCAAGGACTGCGACCAAACATTCTCAAAAAAAAAACATTTAAAAAATCGAACTAGAAAAATACAAGAAATCGGGAAACATAACACAACAAACTGGATCTGGGGAATCAATTTATTTCTTTTTGCCATCTAAGATTGGACCCTAACCTCCTGTATGTATTTGCAACTAATATTTTTTCTGTACTTCAGTCAAGTTGAACTGTCGTCGGTACCGGCTCTGAGATATATTTCTTGTCTGCTCGTTTGGTGGGTTACATTTTTTATTGACTAGCGACCCGCCCCGGCTTCGCACGGTATGCTTAGACTATCCGTTCCGTATAAAACCTTCCTCTTAAATAACTCTTATCTCGACACAGTGTTACACACTACTTCAGGTATCATCGTTTTTCACTGTATTAATACAGATATAAACAGTGATAAACGTTCCAAATAAATAAATTTTCAATTTCAATATCTATTGATGAAAACAACAGAGTCAGTGGCCAACTCTGGTGACTGACACAGACAGTTTAGGCCGCCCGAAGACCTCTGTCATAGCTTTGCTTTAATATGTAAAGATATATAAAACTCAAAATGCAATGATTCACACGCGCACGTGAATTGCACGATATGTTTGAGTCATTGATTCATGCATGTATAATTGAATGTGATGACTTTGGGCGGCCTATAAACTCTCTATAGCTAGAACTACTAGGACACAAGCACGAAGTTAGAGATCTCTAGTAGTCTAAGAAAAGAGATCTTACGGATCTGAGTAAGAATCTTGATTGCTGCGTATGGATATAGTAGTAATAGGTGAATATAGCTAGTTTTCATACTTTGCTACAGATCTTTCAAAGTTCATAAACCTGCATTTT
This sequence comes from Colostygia pectinataria, assembly GCA_951394395.1. NCBI lineage: Eukaryota > Metazoa > Arthropoda > Insecta > Lepidoptera > Geometridae > Colostygia > Colostygia pectinataria. Next base: position 3,786,011 of record OX596368.1, on the reverse strand, counting down.
CTGACACAGATAACAGAATGTTTGTGACAGTATCGCTCGTTTACAGCTAAATCTAAGTTATGTTCGAGCTTATTGCTCCTTTACGTCGCTGAAGTATCTCAAAGAAGGTAAGTGGGAGTGGCGCGTGGCCGTGAGTTAGATAAAGCTGCCACAAGGGTAGACTGGATCTTGAGCACTCGTGTGTTGCGGGCTCGGGGATACAGCCCGTATCCGGGTGCAATGAATGCGACGACGTTTTCAAGGACGCGCCTCAGGTGATGACGTACGCGCACCCCGCCACCCCCGACATGGCTCCCGCGGGTGTTCCGGCACCCACCTAATAATGCACGTCTACACCCTGTCTGCCGCGTCCGCACTCGTTGCAACCTTGAGTGCTCTCGGGGACACCCCATTCGCATCTCGGGTTCAAACCCAAAAGCCATCGAAGGAATTGCCACCCAACAACCCTCCCAGAACCCTTGATCGAAATGAATCTGCCGACAAAAACGATGATGCGACGGCCACTTATTTAAACATCACCACCATTTACCACACGATTGCTTATCGATAGCGGCGCGATGTGCGATGCGCGTCACAATTTCAGCTGGCTTGAGTGGTAGATGCCGGTCGTTATTAGATTCTACATTATTGTGTTGATAACTCTAATTATCATAATAATAGTGTAGTTGATGCTCGAACGGGGAGGGGGCCCCGTCAGCTGAGCGAAAACGAAAGTAAACAGAACTCGGTCAAAGGGTTTGTACTCACCTACCCGCAATATTTATGTGGGTACAAGGGGGGTGGTACCCCACACCCGTTTCAGGCTCCCTCCTTTGATGGATTGGTTGGCGACTGGCGCGGATGTTCGACTAAAACTCAGTTTGACTCAGCTGCTAGGCATTAGTCTTGATTTCCTGTGTCTCGCTCGGCTCCAAACTTTGACTGCAAAATTATTATTCAGTGAAAGTTTTCAGAATTCTTTGTACTTTGTTTGGGCATAGGCAGCCACCCCCCTTTTGCCACTCCCAACCACCTTCAAAGTTTTTCTGGACGCTGACACAGATATATAAAATGCATCCAAGTGCTAGTAAAACAAGGAGTTGTTATTATGTCTTTCTCAGACAGGTTAATTTATGCGCATTGTTTATTAATGAATACAATTATCGCACCCCTCTACGAGCTTGTTACGCTTGTCAACGTTGAAGTCCGTTGCGTATTGGACAGGTTTCGGCTTGCCGGCAAATGAGGCGCAACGTATCCAATTACCCTACGCAGCAGCGAAAGCCTCAATAGGAGGCGATCCTTTGTCCGACAACCATTACTGCGTGGTTATAAGCTGATAAGGTTATAGGATGTAGCTCTTTGGATTTTCAGAGATTTCAATACGCTCATTCCATCACGAATAATTAACGCAAAGAAAACCGTTGTTATGGGTTAGTTTGTGTATCATAAATACTTTTTTATTTCATAATTACCGGTGTCACAAATAAAAAATAAAAGGAGCCCGCTTAACAAAACAAACAAAACCAGGAACTGTTATTATTTCTGATTTCACACTCTTAAATTAACATACCTGCAAACTCGCGTTATGGCTAAGTTATCAAGAACAATGCTACGTAATAGGGAAACCGTGAACTATTGACGTCACGTTATTCTATTATCGTCAGCTGGAAGGGGGAAAACATTAAAAGTGAATGACTTCTCTTGACCTGGATTAGTGAATATCAAGCCTATATCTCGCTAGAGCCTTGAATCGTGACGCGGAAACTGGCCGAGACTAGTGAAAGCATTGCACGATTGTCTGGTGCTAAGTCTGCTACAGAATAGCTTCTGCTCTAACGTTGAAAACGCGTAATCGGTTTACATAGATATGCAAAACTCGTCTGTTAATAGTCTATTGCGCTACTAGTTGTTTTCGTATTATAAAAAGAATTTCGGTCTGTTTTAAAATATTCTATGCACGGTTATGCTAATATCGTTTTACGAAATGAAATGCGTTTATAATTATGATTTGCATCTAATCTAAATATTAAAATAAATTTTGGAAAGGTTCTATTTTTGCATTTAATAAAATATCTGTAACAAACAACTGAGAACCACTACATACAACAATAAAATGAAAACTACAAAGAAGAAAAGTAGAGGTCGAAATCACTAAAATAAAATATTAAACACCGTTTGTGGTAAACCCGATTTGGTGCAGCTTTTTCGTTCTGGGCTGTTACAGGCACATAGTGAGTGATATTTACATAGGCCGGTGGTAGGCGTAGATGCGTTGCGGTGCACTCGTTTGCAAAGTAAACGGGTGTGCATAATAGATGCACGGTCAAGGCCATTCGAGGTCGCCGACCTGTGTGCTTGCACGTGTTTGATTGTTTTATTCCAACTTAACTTAGCTATTAGTACGTATACGTAGTGGTGTGAGGTGCGATGTGAGCTTCGCTAACGGTGCTATTGTTTACACCTCTAGCTCTGTAGAGATAAACGCTAGTGTTTCACATCGCCTTCTCTTTGCGTTTCTAATTTTATGGGCAGTGTGTCTCGAAGTCTTTTTTTGTATTTGGTCACAAGTTGTAAATTAAATGATAGATGCATAATTTATGCTGCAGACGTTGGTGCTTTGTTTCCAGGAAATAACTAAAAGCCAGAATCGGTATTTTAGAGTTGTTTCATATTAAGACTATCTTTTCACTCGTACACAAAACATTGTCAAAAATTTAGTGGAAGTATTTATTTAAATTTTATTCATCAGATCAAGCGGGCTGATAAGAGGTTGTAAAAGGCCGTTTTTTATGTTGGGCAAAATGATAGAAATGAGCTTAGCTAATAAATTGTCTACCAGGATTAGCTTAAGTTCAGCATATTGTTTAAAAAAAGTTTACCTCGCACAAAAATAGCGAACTCAGGCTCAGTATCAGTTAAACTAATTCTTCCAACAAAAGATGAAAGTTCCTAGATTGTTTATTCAAAGTTGTGTTTGCATCCAGGGCTATGAGCGTGGCGGTTCTCCTCAACCCCCTAATCAGCCCCCCGGCGCGCCCAGCCCTGGTGCGGCGCAGAACGCACCCGGGGGCATGTCCCCTACGCAAGACTCGCAGCACCCGCCACACATACCGCACGGGGCGCAACCGCCGCAACATCAGGTTAGTACAATGGTTTAACTATTGATGGCCTTTTTCTAGAATAGGTACCGGCTAAATAAACCCTAACCACGTTTAGTTCTTCCGTATTATGCATGGTTTGTTATATCGATGGCAGTAGGTAACTCAGTCCAACGCTGATGTGCTACTGGGTTCGTATAGATATTAGATATTAGTTTCAAGTCAACTTAACTTAAATCAGCGTGCCCCCAGGCAGAATTATTATTTAATCTCACTAAGTCAGTTTAGTTTGTCGTAGAGTTTCCTCGCTACTTTTTTAAAACCGACAGCAAACTCTCCGAGTCACAGATTCAGTCTCTGCAATCGTATAAACCAGCCTTTAAGTTGACATTTACGGTGGATTAGTTGAGCTTCATCCTTTAGAATTTTAGTTAGTCCTCCATGGTGCGACATTAGGCACTCGGATAGCGCTCGAAAAGTCTACAGTTCTACAAGGACAAACTACCCTGCATCAAATATAAGTTTTCTGCTCTAGGAAATCATGGTATGTTGCATAATATTGCTCTTAAAGCCCTTGGAAACCACAGAGGCGTTTGATCAGCCGACAGTTTGATTGGTTGATTTTAGGTGTCTGCTACTAAGACTCAACCGAGGCTTGGACTAATTACTAACTAAAATAAAGCATCCATTATTTTATTTATTTATTTATTTAAGTGCCATCAACACAATATACACTCATAATAATTAACTGATACAAGTTATTAGGGCTAGATCTTAGTGCTACTGTACTTAAAGACGACAGACTGCATGCAATAATAAAAAACTAAATTCGAGCGAGTAATGAAAATTAAAAGACAAAGAGAATAATGATTACAATACAAAATATTAATAAAATTAAGCAACGAGGTACATCTAAATCAAATAAAAAAAAATATTTACAAAAACATTTAAAATTTGATGCATGCCTAAAATAATTATACATATACTTACTTATCCGTTTATACTTTAATTTACAAATAAGATAAAATCCAAAATAATCAAATTACAAGACTAGATCGTGCCTTCTGTGAGCTAAACTGGCGATTAAATTTACTATTTCTTCTACTGACGACGCCGATACGTTTCAATAACAAAGACAGACCTACTTTTCAGATTATGAAAAACGGTTAATGTTAGTTTATGTAATAAACCAACGATACTCCTTCTTTACTAACTTAAAATAGAAATTTATATATTATGCTTGGTAATAAATTGCACTCACATCCTAGCCGTAAAAACTTGATCGAACCAGGAAACGGCCGGCCGTCCTCCGTCGCGGACTGCAAAACAAGTTTTGACTTTGTCTCTACTTTGTGTACCGGTATCTTCCTATATATAAAAATGAATCGTTGTGCGTTAGTCTCGCTAAAACTCGAGAACGGCTGGACCGATTTGGCTAATTTTGGTCTTGAAATGTTTATAAAAGTTCAGGGAAAGTTTAAACGGTGAGAAATTATGGAAAAATTGCGAAAAATAATGCGAGTGAAACCGCGCCGGGTCAGTTAGTCATTGATAAAATAGTTAAAAGGTAACCTATATTTGTTAAACCGTTTATAGATACAAGCCAACTTTGTAAAATGTAGGCATGACGTCAAATTGACGACCGATGTGGCGCGGCGAGCGAAGGTCCGCCTGCGACGCGAAGGTTGTGGCTTCGACTTCGATTCCCGCCTCGGAACAAATGTTTGTACGATCTACAAATATTTGTTCCGAGTATTTTCTATGTACTTATAATAAAAAAAAAATATCTAAGTGTTGTATTGTATTAAGTATATCAGTCATCTAGTACACATAACACTAGCTTGCTTAACTTGGGGCTAGATGATGCTGTGTGGGTTGTCCAGCATTATTAAAAAAAATACAACTTAGAAAATATCACGTTATTTATAAATAAATTAATTTTATCTTACACAGCGCCTTGTAGGATTTGTAGGATCAAGAAATAAGTCCGTCTAATATCCAAAAAATTAAGATGCTTGCTTATATTGCATGATAAAATAGTAAAAAAAGAAGCTTTAAAACAATTATAACAAAACTAAAAAGCAATGTTAATGTTCCATTTCCCCTTAGCTCATTATAACCGTCTGACTTCTCAGCAAGACCAATTACTTGATTAACGAAATGATCATTATAAAATGTAGAGGCGTTTCATTCAACTTCTTGAAATAACCATAGGTTTGCATTTATTATTGATTAATTTTGTTTAGAAGATAACGATTAATTTTAGTTAGAAACCAATTTGGGTGATTTTGGGGCAAGAAACATAATACAAGTTTGTGTCGTACATTTTCGTCTTACTAACTGTTTAACGACTAATCTCTTTGACTTGACTATTAAAACTAGTTGTATATTATATTATATTCATGTATTTAATTTAGCAGTCAATAACTTAGGGACTTTTTTATAATCATACTATAAACCTCTGTTAGCTAATGTGTCTTTCAATTCGGTCATCGTCTTTGTTTATCGACAAAAGCATGACAAGGAAAAACTAAAGCGAGCCGCTAAAATAACAGTTTCTTTTATGAATAAGGGAGTAACAATTAGTTAAATATATTTGATGAGTTAAATTGTGAACTGTGGCTTGAGTTCATTAACATATAAAATTATCTGTTAAACACACTATTTTTTTATACAAGTAATGTACTATTTGATCTCATACATCACAGAAGATTATATTCACCCTCTGCATTTAGTTTTATTAGTGTATGGGCTAAACTAATTGTAATCCCACATTTTCAGTTCCATATAAACTCGTTAGATTAAAACATCATCATCACCCTGACCCCGCTCTAAAATCTTATGAAGAACCTTACTTTACATAATGTCTTTCCAAAACCATATCAAAATATCCCAACCCAGAGAAACCCTTAACATTAACCAAAATAATATTATCACATCACACTAATATTGTAAATAAATGCGAAAGGTAAATAAATATTTGTTTGTTTGTTTGTTCGGATGTTTGTTCCTGAACTCTGACCACTGAACTGATTTAGATAAAATTTAAAACATAGACAGATAATGATTGGGAATAAGACGTAGACTAGATGCGGCTTTTTATTTCGCAAAAAAGTGAGGTTCTCGAGTTCCACGCGAACGAAGTCGCGGGCAACAGCTAAGTAGTTGTTAATAACTTTAAAATAAATTGCGCGAGAGTGCGTCATATGTTTGCATTTCATTTATCGCAGTGAGCGTCGTCGAGCGGCGGAAATTTCGATAATTTTGGCCCGTACGTTCGACTTGCCTCGCGACCGACATACGTTCACGTAGAGAGATAGCTCGGCCAAAGCAAGATAAACTGTTACTCGCGTTTCGGATTGCTCAGATATCGATTTTATTTAGCCGAAAGTTTTCGTTTATTTATTTTATCTTTACGTACCTACTTCAAACTGCACATTTCAGAAATCACAAAATGATCATTGGTGTATATTCTGTTGTAGCATTTAAAAAATTTAGCTTAACTAAAATTATCGCGGTCCTTTTTTTTTTAATTTATTGGAAAAGGACGGCAAACATTTTTGTGTCGTATCAGATTAGAAAATGTTACAACAGATAGACACCATTGTCAACCTTATGTTTCCATCACTGTGTTGAGACACTTGGAGAGTGACTTCATAATAATAATGAATGTAATCAACCACGTGGATCTAATGCGGTTTGGTGAATGGCACATGTCTTTTAAATTTGTAGTGCTTGGAGATTCCGGTTTCCTCATGATGATTTCCTTTACTGTTTTAAAGCATTGGCATGGGGCACATAATATTTGGGAATAGAAAAATGTATTGGTTTCGAACCCACGACCTTTGGATTGAAAGGCGGGGTCACTCACTCACTACCACTAATACAAAGTGCTTTTTTTTTAAATACTAAATAAAATGTGTGTCAACCTTATGTTACTAAACTATTCTGTGTAATAAAATATTTTGTAGTAGAATTATATTTTGCATATTTATTCGTGAATAGCTCGCGTCAGCATGAGCGCTGATATGAATCTGTATAGCTTTAACGAAATTGAACCCACTCTATATGGAAAGTACCTATAGTAATCGCACGATACTCGGCGGATGGAACTTTGGCTATGAACTTTACTGTTATCGCCACACATTAAACTGCTGCCGAATGTACGGAGCCCCTCGTTGTTAGCAATTTTTTAAAATTACCTTCCTTAACCATAACTATTTCAATAAACCGTCTATGGTCATACCCCTCATAATGGACAACTTTTACTTTCGTTATGTTTGTTTTCCTGTTTCTTTCTTCCTCCTCTTCATTTTTAGTATTATTGTAATTATCCAAGTTGCTTTACTTTACCGTAAAAGTAATATTATAGATAAACTGGCTTTACTGAGCATCTTCTAAACTAACATTTTGTTGGCGTAATTGTGGATTAGAAAATGATTATTACGCAGAGTTCCTTTGATATCATGATTGGAACATTGGTTTTTTGTATATAAAAAGTATTTGCGTTGCGTTACTGACTGACTGACTCACAAATTCACAATGAACGCCTAAACCGTAAGTCCTAGATACCTGAAATTTGGAGGAAGTGATCCTTGTAATGTGAGGTGCACTAAGTAATTTCCGAAAATGAACTACTAAAGAACGCTAGAGTTCGGAAATTCTTTTTTCGTTCGGTAGATAAAGTTAGTATGAAGAAAACACGGAAAAAGTCGCGGGATTTGGTCTAAGTATAGATATTAATCAATATTTCTTTTGCTTTTTTAAATACAGATTAATAAGCAAGTCAACTTATTTATTTTTTACTATTTCTCTTGCTTGATTTTGTTATCACACTAATATTACGATGCTAACATTTTTGGAACTTATTTATGTATATATTTTGTATGTACTTATATGTATTTATATATTTTATACACTATTTTATATTTATATATTAATATATATATATATAAATATTATATTATACTTTAGTATAAGTAAATTTATTATCTTATGCACTTTATGTAAATAATTATTTATTCTTCTCTTTTTGTTTTGGCACCGTCCCATTTCATTCTAACAAGTTTCTATCCATCCAAAGGTTGCCTGGAAGAAATCGCTCAAAGCGATAAGGCCGCCCATTGTACTTCACTGTTAAACATTGTATATAATTATTATTTTTCTGTTTTTAATTTTCTTTTGTGGTGTACAATAAAGAGTTTTCTATCTATCTATCTATCTATAACGATACATACAACATACGGAAAATGTTTGAATGTCATAGTCGATCTTCTGTGTTATCGTGTCGTGTTCGCCGTACAGCGATCGGAATCCATCTAGGAACGTGAGCAACTTGCTGTTGGCACGCTTCGCTTCTAGCTCAATTTACATATTTGTATGTTCCGCAATTGTACGGCTCGCACGTGGCCGGCCTAGCGACTGCACTGCGATATTATGGGAATATGCCGCCAGATGAGCTATCAAGTCCATCCTTCATTTACTCGCACGAAATCATTTTTGGGATGTCTTCCGTCGTCTCTTAGTCTTAATATCTTTAGGGGTTTATCGACACTCATGGTAGTTAATAATATTGAAACTAATAACAGACATAATTTAACTCCATCCAAACCGTACTATTCAAGACCACAGACCTAAAATATAGTTCTGTGTTCAATACTCTTGAGAAATCAATCATAATCAATAATACTTTTTTGAAATGTTAGTGATAATACTAATAAACGTTATTCAACTTTTATTGTCCAGCATTAAACCGAGTAGATTCGTGATTGTGATAAATGAGGCATGGATAGTCACGAAGATAAAACATGCGTACATATAATAAAAGACGATAACGTCGCAAGGAGCGTATGGGGCAAAAATTAAACGTCAGTCAGATATCAAGCGATCGACGGAGCAGAACACTCAGAGGCTCTTAGCCTCGGGGAACGAGCGCTCCGTCGGTTTTATACACGGCTCTCGAACTAAACACGGCCGAGGGAGCTACAATTTATGCTAACGTAAACCCGACCGGCTCAGCTTCGGCGCCGACTCCGCTCAGATAGGTATAAAGCTTTATGCCTTTAGCCTCATTCCACTGCCGATGCCGCGCCACTCGCTATGCTCCACGCTCGACCTGCTCTAAAAGGAATTCTTGTTTCTAATCAAACTTGAAAACGTTTCTAATTAAAATTTTATTTTTAATCCTTTTCTAATAAACTTTATCAAGCTAAATGTTAGTTTCCTGTTTCCAAAGTAATAATTAAATTGCTTGCATTTAAAAGGAATAAAACAATGAAACATAAATATAAACTTAATTTGAGGCTTTCGAAACTAACGGCTAACTACCCACGTTCAGTTGATGTTCTACGATGTCAGTAGAGAATTTTGAGAGTCAAGGGCCATTGCAGCCTCGTGATCGCTTGAGAGTCGTACGGTCGAAATGAAACGTCGTATCTTATTTTATGATTAGCGGCTCGAAAGCGCTTTGTAATTTTGTTAGTTCCGCCTTTCTGGTGCTGGGGGCTGAACACAGAGAGTGGAGATCGATGCGAGCGTTCCATGCGGGTGCGACTGCGAAGCAACTAGCCATCGCTAGCGCTGTCCTTTTCACTCGAACCGCCTACCAGGCAGCCATGTTGCGCTCGACCTGCGCTCGCCCGACCGCCATTGTAGCATTCGTTGTCGCTGCTAGTGATGTACACAGGTTCTCTCGATATTTTTAGCTTGTCGTAGTCGACTGCATGCCTGCCTACTCCTTGTCAATTTTCATTTCAATGAATTTGCCGTCTGAATTTACCCTCGGTCCCCAATGTTGTAAAATTCCGTATGTATCCCTCAACCTTTAATAAATGTGATGTTTTTCATTAAACCAATGTTTTTGTAATAAATAATCTTTCTGGATCGATAATACTCTACGTTATTATTATTTTTGGGATATATAATATAATTTTATATATATGAATGTTAGTTATCATCGGAATCAAGTGCTCAAATAAAATAGCGAAAAGAAACCATAAATTGGAAACGGATGAGACTGATATTATTTCAGATTCATTTCATATAGTTAAGTGCTAGAGCTGGGTAATGTCGATAAAATTTTTCGATAGGCAAGGCATGCAGTGGAGTTATAGCGCGGCTCCGGAATTAAAATGTCAGACGTGCGGCCGGCAGCGGCAGCGGCAGCGAGCGTGGGGGCTCACAGGGGCCGGGGCGGAGCGGGCGCCCGCCGTTATTAATAACCATAAGCCAGCAGACGCACGAACGTCCAGAGGGGCCACGCCAGCCAGCCGCGCCGTAATGAGGAATCACTAATTATATTTTACTGGACTTTCGTATAAAACCAACATAAAATACACCAGAGATATACGATATAGACACGTTTTTAATGAATGTTTTACCTTCATATTACATTATTAAAAGCTGCGCTAATAGGCAATAACAATTAATTAGTAGTTATCGATCTATGGCTCAGAATCCGTACTCTATAGATACCGGCGCGGTTGGCTGCTCAATAGCGATGCGTTCTGGATATTGGATCGAGGAGTTTTGGGACAGAAAGGCAAGATGATATAATGATACGGTTGGCGGGTACTGGTACCAAGCCGTTTAATATTCCCCCACGGTAGGCGCGCCGGTTGCACGAGACAGTTCTACCCGTTCGCTAGCCGTCGTTCGCCTTTGCCAGTAAAAACTCTGTATATTTTATTGTCAAGGAAATATGTTTGTCAAAGGCCCCGTGCGATTAATTGTTCGGCTTTTCTAAAGTGTAGCCCGAGGAGATTCTTCTTTGGTATTATAGATGACATTAGGTTGATGCATATTGTTATGAGCTCTGTACCCATTAGGCAAATTGAATTGACTAGGGTGATGTCCATTTGCTTTGCCATTTGTTTTATTAGGACTCTAATATTTGGAATAATAATTATGAAGAGTAGACTGCATAATGAAAAGTGGTGATCATTGGGTTCTAAGAGCTTATTTCACGATCTTTGAGTAAGTTTCAAGTTGGTTATTTACCGGTTACCCATTATTTTTTTATTCAACTGAAGTGGCAACCAAGCGTACGGCCCACAAGATGGTAAGCGGTTACCGCAGCCTATGGATGCTTGCAATACCAGAGACCTCGCGGGTTGCCACCTTGAGGCATAGATCGAAAGCCTCATGTGCAATTTCACCGGAAACCATACCCTTCGAACCGGAACACAGCAATGCGAGCATTACTGCTTGGCGGCAGAAATAAGAGTGGTGGTAGTCCTTCCCCGGACGAGCTCTATCACAAAGAACTCTACTACTCTTAATATCACTGTCCTGTCCAAATAATACGCCTTAACACTTTAAAAACAATGTATTTAGTTAGCATATGAAATGATTATCGTAATTTGGTTCTAAGATGTAAAATGTTATGAAAATGCACTGTGTTGTATTAAAAAAGCTAAGAAAACTGTTTCCTTCTTTCCTCCGGTGCATAAAGAGCAAGTTATCCGGCAGTTCTCGCTCCTCATAATAACAAACTGCGAAATACTCCGGATTCTCGGAACTTTAGTGTGGCAGGCAGCCCCGCTCACTGGAAACCTCTAAAGCGCTGACTGCGGGGCGTACATTCTCTCCTGCGGCGGAGTCACGGGTAGGGCTGTCGGGAATTGCCGAGTTGGATAAATTATGCCGCTCGTCCCCCCTTTTGCAATCTCCGCAAAATAATGCAATCCAATTGTTAAGAGAAGAGAAACTGACATTTGTCTTGTCTTTTGTGCTTGCTTTTCTGCCTGTTGGGTTATTATGATGTTGACAAATTAATGAAATGTAAGTATCTTCCGTCAAAGGGTTTTATAACGAAATATTTAGTTATGCTTAAGTATTTACAATGAAACTGCGATTCGTATTAGTTTTATTTCTTTTTGACATAGACATAGACATAGACATATTTTTATTTGCTATTAAGACACACATATACAGTACATACAACAAAAAAAAAGAAGAAAATCAGCAGTACTCGTAACAGCAACAATTGACGCTGTCATGTACTTGTGTGCCACAACAGCAAAAAGGCGTCGACTCAGCATTGTGCCTTGCCACTAGGAAGAAGCTAGGCGCTGATATTCTGTCGATACCTTTATATATATATATATATATATATAATTTTTATTTTTTTATATATATATAATATTCTGTCGTTTTTTGCTCTTCTGTTGTGGTTTTTATGGTACTGTTCACAAATAAAAACTCTTGTTTATTTGTGTTTAAACTCTTGTTATTAATAAAAAACAAACGTTTAATCTCTTTCTACTTTAGCATAATAATGATAACAGATTTACAATCTGCACCTACCTCCTTTATTAGTAGTTTATACATTTTCAGCTCGATCGTTGGTGGTGTAAAGATCATCGTAACATCTGCTCGTAAAGTTGTTTGGATTTCATTATAAGTTTGAAAACGACTTACCTCTGGCCGTGTGCAATTTTAGCACTTACTCGGTCCGGACTCCGGAGTTAGCAACGGCCAACGCTCGATGGTATTACGCTATTAATCCCCCTTCGGACCTTTCCAACTCTGTTTTCAAAGGAACTTCTATCGTTCAAAGGATTCGTTAGACCAACACTGTATAATGTAGTTACTTTACTTACTTATCTCTATAGGTCGTTTGATGTGGCAGAGTATTTTTAAACTTTCGATAAGAAGATAACATCTTCCGTAAGTAAACACAATATGCTTCTTTAAATGCTTTTAGAGGAAACAATATACATTCTGTATATATTCTCTAACAAAGGTTCATGTCTGCCTTTAGCACATTACAAAACTCACAAAAACTAAATTTGTTATTAGAAATAGCATCACTAATGTGCGACATTTGGGAGCTATAAACTTTATGGGAAACGTGGAGAGGTCCGTGTATAAATAAAGTTCAGAATTCGTGGACAGAACATTTTGCAGCAGTCGAGTTCCTTTTAGCTTTAGCGCAGTGACTGGCACGGTGCAGACAAATATATTATGAGGCTGAAGTTTAAGCGCAACTGTTATATCATCCTTACCGAATGTTTGGAGAGTCGGTTGTTTTGCACCGTTCAGTTTTATTTTAGTACAAATTCTTATTGCCTGTTTATTGTGTAGTTTATTTATTTATTTTAACGGCGTGGGTTTTTTATTTAGAATATTATCAGTTATTCTTATTACTATTATTCTTCAAATTATATTCTAGGCGATTATTTGTACGTTGTTTATATCGAAAAGTATTCAAATATGTCAAAAGGGAAGATGCATAGGGTTGGTTGGTTAGTTGTTTGATACACAAATAAATATAGGATGGACTCTCGCACTTAAAATGAACTCAACTCAATTATTAATATTTAAAAACTAAAAATATACTATAAGTATAGGGTCATTCATATATCAACCTGACAAACTTAAGGAATAGGTTCCACACATAAAAAAAGTTAATTAACCTTTTTTTTTAAAAAAAAAACTTAGTAATTTCGAGTAAATCGATTACGTAATTCTGGTCAATTATTAGTTATCCTTGTTGGAAATCGAAAGGGCAGCGCTCGGTGCGTGTCAATGAACCGCGCGTCTTTGACCCGCTACGGGGCACGCACGCTCGAATATTTCATTATTACGCCGCCTGTTTCGATTTCCAACAATGATAAATAATAATTGATCAAAAATACCTAATCGATTTACTTAGGATTTTTTAAAACAAAATGTACAAAAAAAGTACATAATACATAATATTTTATTTATGTGTGGAATCTATTCCTTAAGTTTGTCAGGTTGATAATGAATGACCCTGTTAAGTTAATCTACTATCAAAGTTCGAGTTAAAGTAGTATTTATTTAAACAGGTTACTAAGAAAAATAAACAATGTTTTCCATTAGTTCACTCCATAACAATTAGCTGCTTCAGCCTTTCAACTGTTCTGTGAATCCTATTTCGTTTTACTTTTTTGCGTTAAGTACGAGTTGTCGGTAGGAAAGAAAATTGTAGCCTTTAGCTTGGAGTAGCATACTAACCAACTCTTAGTTAAAGCTTTGAACTTTTTGCCACCATTGCTGGCTGGTTTGAAACTACGATTTACTTCGAATCGCTGCCCCGACATTATAGCTCACAATTTGTTACGAAAGGTTTTAAGAAGTATTTGTAAACGTCTTTGTTATTTTAATATACAGGGTCATTCATTATCAACCTGACAAACCTAATGGATAGGTTCCGCAATTAAAAAAAAGATATGTACCTATAATTTTTTTTTACCTATATTTTGTATTAAAAATCCCAAGTAAAAAAAAAAACCGATTACGTTTTTCAGCTCAATTATTATTTATCATTGTTGGGAATCGAGTTAAGCGACGTAATAATGAAATATTCGAGTGTGCGCGCCCCGTAGCGGGTCAAGGACACGCGCAGGTCAAGGACGCGCGGCTTATTGACCCGCGGTTCATTGACGCGTGGGTCACTGACACGTGCCGAGCGCTGCCTTTTCGATTTCTAACAAGGATAACTAATTATTAAGCAGAATTACGTAATTTTTTTCTAAATTAACGTTTAGGAAAAAAAAAGTATAAGTATTTTTTTTTATGTGTGGAACCTACCCCTTAAGTTTGTCAGGTTGATAATGAATGACCTTATATATGTTAGTGTTTTGTTAAATTTGCAAATTGTTTGTTGGCAGGGCTACCCCCCACCACCGAGACCGTCTCAGTCGTCCACACCGAACGCCCACGATCCTGACTCTGTAAGTTGTTTTATTTTGTTCAGTTATTATTGTATTTACTCAGTTCCTAAACACAATTTTATTGTGTGTATTGCACCGGGCTTCGCTTCGGAGGGCACGTTAAGCAGTCGGTCCCGGTATTTTTCAAAGTTGTTAGGCCATGACAAAGGCCTTCGGGCGGCCTAACAGAGCTGGCCACAGACTCATACGAACTTACTTCATTGTGTGTATTTTTATATCGAGTACCTGTCATTACATACAATAGAACAATGGACTGGTAGGTATTTTCGGTTATGTCAAAAATAACTTTGTGGTAAACTTTCGTGATCACATTCGAATAGGTACCTAATGTGTAATATGTAATCATATTTTAAAAAAAATTAAAACCTCTTTCAACACAATCACTGGCATCGCTAACTCTACACCTACAATCAATCAGCAGAGATGACAGGCACCTCGATGAGTCAAGCAAGCAAGAAACCGAGTATTAAAAAGCTATCAACTGCCTACTGGTATATTTACTAGTCATCCACCTTCGCTCATCATAACCAAACTTAAAATAACCTGTACAAAAACCAAGCCCTTTACCTTGAACTTTGTTAGATATCGCGCTGATATCAAACGCTTAATTGATAGACATTTTACCGTTGGTAATCATATAAAATAAAGAAGCTAAGAGTAAATCGGACCTTGTAAAATGTGTGTTCCAATTCCAAGTGTGTAAATCAATTAAAAGCCTATTTTCATTAACTAAACAATAACCAATCAAATATAAGGATGTCCATATAGTACGGATTTTAATGAATAATACAGTTGAGTTTCGGTTGGTTATTTAATATTGTTAGTTTTTATTCGATACTATCTTGAATGAACTTTTTTCTTGAACAAAATGTTGTCTATATTTGTAATTATTGAAGCAATTATAATAATCTTCAATACAATTCACATGCTTTAGAATCTTTAATACTAATTTACTTTACTTTAGGAAAAATCTGTCCTGAAAGTCAAAACTTGCAGCAAATATTATGTTTTTTTTCTTAAATCAAGTTTGGCGAATGGAAAAATTTAATATTATTTGAATTTTGAGTCAGCGGAATTCAATGACTCAAGTGCGTCACCGGTCATCGCCACAACTGCCTGCGTTCTGCGCACCGCACGTCTCTGTTCCTGCCAAGACGTAATGTCATGTATTATATCATCCCCAAAAACGTGACATTACCGTTGGTCGCCTGCGTCCTACAACCCAAGCGGCAATCAACCCAGGGGAATTAACCGATTCGCTGCGGACCTCTTCCCAGCGCGGTGCTTCCGGATACTTGGAAGGACCGATTTGACAAAGAAGATTAACCAAGGTGCAACGGAAGAAACGGAATCCCTTGTGCCGAAATCATTGCGAGATTAATTGATTGCGTTGACGGTTGATGCACTTGTTGTGTGCAGAGGGTCGAAGTTCACTAAGCCCGGGAGCGTAGCTTTAAGATCCAACTGACCATGAGGGCTAAGCCAACTGGGACCCAAAAGGACAACCCAAAAGGTACTCTCGCCATAGTGTAAGGCTTCGAGTATTTTATGGTAAGAGTACCGACTGCCAGCCTTGCTATCTTTATGGATGCAGAGTTTTGGCCGAAGGATGTGGTTTACAGACGCATCCGCCGACGCTGGCGAGACACCGAAATGTCGCGTAACACGGCGCAGACGATACAGGCAAAAATAGTTTTTTGTAATTTAATATTTAAAAGCCCTATCCTTGATAATCCTCGAATTTTCTTGTAGCCCGTGAAGTTTCGAACACTATTGTGGCTCGTGTGTTGAAGATATTTTAACGAAAATAAAAACATATAAAAGCTTTATCCCTTAAAATTTAAGCCAACAGAGCAAATATTAATTAACTCAAAACACAACTGATTAAAAAAATAATTAGTAACGCACGTTTCGTAAAATGAGCAATTCCAGTCAACTTTCGATCATATTTTCTCTGAAATAACAACGTCTAACATATTTCCAAAAAAGACGGTCTAAAAAATGCGTACTTTTCCTAATTTTACTATTTATTTTTTATTTTGTAAACTTCTTACTTTAGCAGAAATAACAAGATTTCTGCTAAAGTAAGAAGTTTACAATAAAAATACACCTACTAAATTAAAGTTTAAGGTTTTATTAAATAAATACAACAAAGAAAATAGTCTAATAGCATTGACTTTTTTTAATACGAATTTTTTAAAATCACACCTTAACGCACTTATAATCATATCGATCGAAGCACCGACTCTCAAACCGCGCTGAGCGCTTATGGAGGAAGGATGTATCGCTCCTCGTCGCGCGCGCTATTACTTATACTATATAGAGATATATTCAGGCGAACTTCATGAATTATATCGCTAAATCTTGGAAAGGCCTCTTAACTACATTTTTTTATTTCATAATAGGTTAAACACCTGACTCAGAACTTCTAATCAATCGGATTAGAAGTTCTGAGGAAACGGAGCGGAATGCCTTTTACAGTAAAATAAAATACCTGTTTATGGCCTGGGTTTGAGTTGCTTGAAGTTTATTTCAATCATCTTGCTTTGAAATACAAAATTATAATCCAGTGTCTGATCTGTCTGATTGACTCCAACTAAACGGACAAAAGCAATTTTATATATTTCAATAAAAAAAAAATTACAATCTGATGATAAATTCTGAACTAACCGGATGATTGATCCGGTTAGTATGATCCTCGGACTAAATATTTTTTTTTGGAATAAGACATATTATGTTTATGTGATTGACACACAAACAAGGACTGGCGGACACTGAAATGAAACTAATATATAACTGGTGCCTTACTTTTGAATCCAATGACAATTCCGATCCAATCCCGATTTCAATTTACGGTTGTCTCTTGAAAACAAGGTTGAATTTGGCGCTAGGTTTGCACTCAAAAGTATGAAATGTCATATTCCAATACTTGTCCAATACCGATCGCGTCTCTTGAACGCGATCAGAACGGATAAGGCCCCGTTTTCCAAATTGGATCGGAACACTAAAAAATGGAATGGAGAACAGTTACAATAAACCCAATAAAGTTTAATTTTTTTCAATAAAGTTACTAGAATCAATTAATTGCTACGTTAGTAAAATTATGAATGACGGCGATTAGCTAGATGCGATAATTACCGTGCAATAAACCCAACAAACTGTGGCGAATCGTATTTACACGTAGTTTATTGTTGTGTATATTATTATGGTTTTTAATGATAGCCTTCGAAACCGGTCCACATGTTGCCTTTCTGCGTATGCGTCATTACGATAATTCAAAGTCAATGATTTTATGATAATAAATACGATCAATGAATGTGTATTTAATTAAACTAATATAGCAGTAAATCGATTATGGCACCCACCGCCGACTGTGAACAAAAATAAGTATGCCCGGCTCGACATCACCGAAGTGATGTTCACTAATGGCTGAATAATGTACGCAGCTCAGCTAGTCACGTAAGAACAAAGTACAGAGCTCGTTTCCGCGCTTAATGAAGCCGTGTTCTCTTTATATCTCGACGGGCATATTCCTTTATTTTTATTACATGATGATGATAAAATAATCTCACGTTTTGGCTGAATTACCCTGTTACTCCGAGGGTGATTTCAAACTTGATATTTGCCTCATCTTATCCGGAGGTTTCTACCTAATTAGTAATTACCTACAACTCTCATAATGACTTTATGGCTGACTAGCAAAATAAGCCTGCGATTTTATTTTACGCACTATCTTATTTTTGACTACACCAGATTTAACAGGCGAACGATTACATACAATGTAGTCATGGAATTATTATACATAATATTATGGCAAAATTGACAACCGTGTTTTGCTATATTTTGTGTCATTTATTTTGCGGCCACATATGTGGCTCAGTGAACGGGGCTTCGCTTTACTCGCTATTTGTAGACTCACTCCATATTCAGCGCCAGCAACCGACCACGGGCCGGCCCTTGACAATAAGCTCGTTTACCAAATTGTGCTGTGAACAACTCGACACTTGAAAGACAACATGCGGTATTTGCTAAATTTAATCTACTTGTATTGGTTCTGTGCGAAAATGAAAGCAATTTCCTATGCAATAAAATAAAGGAGGAAATTGAGGTGTCTGAACGTCGATGTCTATTTATTTATGCTGCGCAAACACTATGATTCAGTTTATTCATATTTATTCACAATTGAATTCATATCATATGTTTTTTTCAAGTTAGTTATTTTATTTACTGTTATGAGAAAGTGATAAATTAGTGTTTGAAATCTCGTAGATCTTTTTTTTTTTTTTTATCTTTTTATAATGTGTAGATATTTTTTTTTAAACCATTTCGATGGCAAACAAGCGTACCGCGTACGTAAACTTTAGACGCTTGCAATATTTTTGCAAGAGATTTGCCACCGAATAGACGTAGATAAAAAGTATCATGTGCTTGTAATCTCACCGGCAACAATACCCTTCGAACGGCATAACTGTTTAGCGGAGTATTAGTTTGCGTTGGTACTTTCCAGGATGAGCTCTATCACAGAATTCTACTAGCAAAGTATGTATATTGTTAGGGTTGAATTCCATTAACCTTCATTATAGCAGCCAATATACCAATACCACTTACTATGAACTAGTAGTATTTTTTACCAATTCAATATCTGCATGACAGCGATATATCGAGGGCTATTATTTATCAGTGTTGTATTTTCTGTAATGAAACGCGACGTATACGAACAACCCCATAGCCTGCGTACAGACAGTCGGGGCTGTTTGATGTTGATTGATACCGTTAGGCGGTCTCGCATTGTCTCGCCGCCGGCCCGCTCGGGGGAACCCAAATGAGTGGAATTATTAAACCAGGGCCCGTTTCTCGATGTGACGCTTTTTGTAATGAATGTACCGACTAGGCCGAAATCGAGGGGAAGCCTGCCTGCCACCCAACGTTCAAGTCAACTGTAGCGATTACAACGCAACGAGCACGTTCCTGAATACCACCCTGATTTTATTACCAAAGCTCACACAAAAGCAATTTTTAAATTGAGATTTTTATTATTCAACTTGTGTATGTTCCATCAGCTGTTTGTTGCTTTGCTTAAAATATTATATTGATAAGAGCATCAATTTCATGCATCATATAACATTACGTATTATAACATTAGCAAATCTAATGCATCATATAACATTACGTATTTACACTACTTTTAAAATATAAAACACAAAAGCTAAAACCGACGAGAAAACCAAATTAAAACGGTTAGTTGGAGTATACGCGGGACTCGTGTGCACTATCATGCGCTAGTAGAAGACTTGACTAACAATGTAAAAGTAATGCGCCGAGCGAAATATTCAAATGTAAAAAGCGAGAGGCAGGGTTGTTCGCCCGCTGCACGTTCATAATAAACGAGATTGAGTGGGGCGGTGTACACTGTACGTATAGTAGACGCAAATGAATGACGGCAACAGCGCGCTGAGCGTAATCAGCCGACGGGCGACGTGCGTTCGCATGTAAAAACAACGCAAATACATTTTGCACTGAGTTTTTTCGGACACATTTTTTTACTAAAACAATGGACATGGTAATCTAATAAAAGGCTTTGGCTTTGTATATTTTTCAAGTTACAAGACAATTGCCGTAAATTTGCTGGGATATAGTTACCGGCAGGGTTTATGTGATTTGAATAGCTCGTTTACCAGCTATAAAACTTGCATGACCTTGACATTCAGGTTTCCCTTAGAATGGAAGCCAAGGTTGCCTAGTGCTGGCAATACCTTATGCATGACTCAACAATAATTTATTACACTACAGATGAATAACTAGGATAAGCAGTGAACGACCCTACCGTCAAATCTCATTTGCTGAACAAGAGCCGTACCAACAAAATTGCGAATAGTCGGGAGGCGTGCTCGACGAGTACGTTTCGTTTTTAATTGAATAACCCGAGGGTGCTACATAATCCGGCTCAACCCGAGCGCCAAAATTCACGACGTTTAGGTTTGTTTTTGTTCTCCATTCTTTGAATGAGCAGCTCAACCATGGTTTCCTCTTTCGGTACGTAGCTTTCCAATAGATTTAAACAACGACTCTAAAAAGTTCGTCATGCAAATTCCCATATTGACTACCAATTTACTGAAAAGTTTCCGTTTTATTTGATTAAAATCTGATTGAAACATGTTATTGAGTTTCATAATTAATCGAATGTTCGCTATTTTCATTCGCACGAATAATATACATTTTAATTGATAAAATTTTATCGTGACCGCGCGTATATTTTATTTAGCAGTTTGGATAGATGGATGCAGCGGCCGCATTCGGATCGAATGTAATTATTGCGGTCCGATTTCGATAATGCGCCGCGAGGCCGCCGCCGCTCGCGAGCCTGTGGTCGCCCATTCGTTGTGTTGCATTTTAATAATTTATACGACCCGCAGAACAGATAAAGCCTTTCCATGTTATTTCAATTTTGAATTATATATTCCAATTTTGTTCGTGTTCCATTTCGAAGGTAATCTGTCAAACGCTATTTTGATGAACGAACAACGAACTATAATAATTATTTTTCTGCGGCGTAAAAATATAACGTGCCATCATACACGTTATATTTTTACGCCTGCCCTGTGTCATATTTTTTTCTATAAAGTTACTTTAGCATAAGCTGGGTTGTAATTCAGTAATGTTCGGCAGATTTTCTGTTATGGTGTGTAGTAAAATGTTACCCTATTATGCGTCCCTGAGTCTGGCAGTTTAATCGCGTTGTAAAAATGCGCCGGTAACGAGGTAGTAAACTGGACCCACCGGCGGCGGCGCTTCCATAGCCGAATATACCTTTAACTAAATTAAACGCTAGCTTGAGTATTTCTGAAAATCTATGTATGTGAATATCCATAGAATATAATCAATATTCTATGGATATGGGGTTTGGAGTAGTGTTATTGCGGTTTACTGATTTTATTTAAATCGTGCGCTACTTTGAGCACACCTATAAACTTTGGTTTTCTCACGAAACCGTTGCCTGCTATAGGCTTGTTGCTCTACTGTGTTACTTTGTCTATTTTCTTTCTATTGCCCGGTTTTCCCTCCGTGGTCAATGGGTAACCATTTGTCAAAATAGTCACTTCTTCTGAGATATTAATATTGCTTTTTTTTTTTCAATTTAAATCTAAGGTTGCATTGACCAGCCACGCAAATATCGCATTTGCCACGTGGCCTTTTCGATATTTGGACACACCTTAGAATATAATATTAATCTAATAATAATGCATACATATCTACTTAGATTTGTTAATAAAAAACAAGGAAAATCGATTTCTTACTATATGCTGGCAAGCTCATGATCCCAGACAGCCGATTTATAAACTTCTGGGATTGCTCTATAAAACTTGTTCATTTTTGTTTTAAGTCTGTGTATAAAGTTTCAAGTGGGCCGTTCGCTTGGTTGCCACTTTAGTTGTATAAAAAAACGAGAGAAAAGTGCTTAGTTAATTTGACCCTTTCCCAAACAACTTATTATTTTGTTTATTAGCCATGCTTTTTATAAGATTCGTGAAGTTCATGCAAAAATTAGAATAATGTGCTCCTGCAAACAGTGAATGAAAATAACATTTTATTTACGGCTTTCTTTTTCCGGCTACGTCGTCGTTCGGTGCTATGTTCATTCTCTGTACTCACTTAGGGTTCTTATTTCTGAAATAATATAAACATTTAAAAATAAGAAAACCATGAAATTTCTAAGTTATTAAATATTGTATCCATAGTGCTTCTGTATCAACGTCAATTTTAAGAAGAAATGGAGATGGTTTTCTTTTATTAACCTCATCTCCTTTAGTTGATGACGTCGCTTCATTAGCAGCTTGCACTAATACATGGATAAAAAAATCTAATAAGCAAGACATTCCAAGGTTGATCTTATTTAAAATACTTGTTCATAGAATCGCCTAATATTTTATCTAACCCATTATTCAGCTATAATTTTTTTGGTACAGATTGGTATGTGCTTCGCCACACTTATACCGGCCGCGCGGTCTGACAGTCTGGAATAAGAGAAAAACTCAGTATTTACTTATTACTTATTACTTAGTGGTTTCAGAAAAAAATAATGAATCATAGTTTAATCAAAATTTTAATGTAACGTAGTGCGGTTTATTGTAAATAAAATATTTGATTTGAAGGTAACTGAGATTTTTGTGAATCGAGATTTTTTCGAATCATGTTTTTGGTTCACAAACGGTAGAGATCGTCATGAGTGCAATAGTCCCCAAGCAATAATCACTTTATAATTATTATAATTCTCTTAAATCGAATGCTGCAGTACTGTCGATATAATCGTCTAAAGAGCTAACAATAGAGACTTGAGTAGAATGTGAATAACTAAGTACAGCATTTCACATCTTATTCGTACCTTTACCGGATCGCTGTTACGATGCAGATGTATATTGTAGAGGTTTGCCGTAAAACAGATCGTGTAGTTTTATAGCACCGAAGATCTGGGATCAATGTTTAAAGGCGCACTGCCGCTATAGTCTAGTACATAACATAACTTGCGCGTGTAACGTAGTTATTCGACAATTCGGACGGTAAGCGAAAGTAAAGCGGTACGTTGTAAAGTATGGCAATTATATTAATATTAGCGATCGACTAGCTTTACAGACTTTTTGTGGTGGTGCGTAATGCAATTATGTTATAACAATAATATTAATTATTATAAAAAATTACTATGATAATAACCGGTCATGACATTGCCCCACACCGCTGTAAATGGGCAGAGAATATAATAGAATAGAATACATCTTTATTGTACGTTCTAAGAAAATGAGTAGACACAGAGTAAAAATTAGATTATGAGAGATGTCTAAGTTATTTAGTTTAGCTATTACGCTTGTGTGTTGTGTGGACGTTTGTCTAAAATAGTTAAAATCTAAATGCAAATCAAATAATAATAGGATGCTTATCAATGTTCACCAGTTTAACAATATCATGGACTTGTGGTAGCAGTTTCGCCGAAAGTTCAACTACTTCTATTAAACTTACATACTGTGCCAGTGTTGTTTAATGAAGTTTTCAACTTGCAAGATGTCAAGGCTTTAATATTAAACTTAGCATATTTGTAATGCCAGTTTGTTTATTGTAATAGCGGGCTCGTATTATGAGCAAACTTTTAAAATACCTACAACGCCAGTGCTTACCTTTTTTTTTATACAACTGAAGAGGCAACCAAGCGTACGGCGGATGGTAAGCGGTTACTGCAGCCTATGGACGCTTGCAATACCAGAGGTATCACTCGCAGGTTGCCACCTTGAGGCTAAGATCGAAAGCCTCATGTGCCAGTAATTTCACCGGAAACCATACCCTTCACACCTGAACACAGCAAAGCGAGCATTACTGCTTGGCGGCAGAAATAGGTATGGTGGTAGTCCTTCCCCAGACGAGCTCTATCACAAAGAACTACTACTCTTAAATAGTATATTTCATTACAAGTGCGGAAAGGCTGTCATTGCAAAGAGTTCCGACAAATGTCTACCCGAGCCGAGGCTCAGCCGAAGGCGAGTCGGAACAAGTTGCAATGACGGTTCCGCACGTGTACTGAACGACTATTTTTAATACAGTTGCGAAAAAATGAAGCAATTTAATAAAATAATAAAAACACAATAAACTCAACTAACTAAAGGGTCGAAATTACTCATTTTGTGCAACAAACAACTAAACTCGCAAAGAAAAGTTTCTGAAAAATGGCGCACTCGTTCGGGAAAGGTAAAAAAAAGCACGAGTATGTAATAGCCCGAACGTTATATGTCCCTGCAATACGTCACTTTTTGAGCAACGTGCCCTCCGAAGCACGGGAGCGGTCAGTTGAAATTGCCACTGGCGGTCACCCATCCAAATGATGACCCCGCGGAACAGTGCTTAACTTCGTTGATCTGTTAAGAACAACTTAAGCAGCTACGTTATTATTTATATTTTGAAATAAACTTTATTGTATTTATCTTATTTTTGAAAACTATTTCTTGTTGTTTTTCATACAATTTAATTTGTGATCATTTGCTCCTCTAATTCAGGCATGCAAATCGAAATCGTTTAAAAGTTCAAATGAAAGGTTTTTGGCTTACAACAAAGGAGAAACTGAACAATAAACTTAAACAAAGTTGCGAAAGAACAGTCAATTGGAGGAAAGTTTCGCATAGCTTGAGAGCCCAAACACAACTTGCACGCTAGCAGAACCGAATGCCAAAAAATATATTGTATTCGTAATGCTGGCTTTAAAAGTTATCTAGAACAAACTGCGCACAACGGTTTAACAAAAAGTAAACAAACCTCAGCTGGAATAAAATTATTATTACATCCTTCCTAGTACCCACCGTGGGTTATTGTAATCGTGGCGACATTGACCCCGCGACCCTCGGTGTCTATTACATAACGAATGTCACCACAACCATCAATCACTGAATGCTTTGTGACGTTTTGCGACCTGTCACACTAAACTTCACCTTATTCTAAATGGGAGTAACACTCATCATCAGCTCCACGTTCATAAATGTTTATCTCGACAAACATACCATAATTGAGTAAAATTATGACTCAAGGTGATATCAGACGGGTCACTCGAATGAATATTCACTCGAGTGCTTCATTTTTTATTGGCACAATAAATAAATAAATAATGCTGGACAATCCACACAGCATCATCGAGCCCAAAGTAAGCTGCTGTTAAACAAAGCTGTATTATGGGTACTAGATGACTGATATATATTTAATACAATACAATACATACATAGATATTTTTTATTATACATAGAAAACACCCAGAACACCCGGAACAAATATTTGCAGATCAACAAACATTTGTCCCAAGGCGGGAATCGAACCCGCAACCTCCGAGTCGCAGGCGGACCTTCGCCCACCGCGCCACATTGGTCTTCACACACATTGGTCGTATTGGCACAATATGCATTATGATGACTGATTTTGAAAAGCTGTGTTTCTATTCTGTTCAAAAGTATCAAATATACGTAAAAAATATTTTTGCAGAATTTCATGGTTTAGTAGGTAAAAATTCTCAGTCTAATTTGAATTTTAAAATTTACTCCAAAACGCTTCCCGTTGTCATGAAGTCTGATGAAGAAGTTGTGGGACGTCACTACACTTTGGATCTTTTAAACTACGCAACGGATTTTAATGCGGTTTTCATCAATGAATAAATAAATAATGCTGGACAATCCACACAGCATCATCTAGCCCCAAGCTGCTGTTAAACAGAGCTGTATTATGGGTACTAGAACTAGATGACTGATATATAAATACCCAGATAATCCGGAACAAATATTTGTAGATCGTACAAACATTTGACCCGAGGCGGGAATCGAACCCGCAACCTCCGCGTCGCAGGCGGACCTGCGCCACATCGGTCGTCTCTCTCATCCATCATACATTCAAGAGGAAGGTTCATACGTATAAATTGCAGCCGTAAGAAGCCATGGCGGATCGCTAGTAGGTACTCGATAAACGCAGCAGATAAACAGTGCTTATTGTCGTAGTTCTTACGGAAGAAAATGATGTATAACGCATGTGTAACGTCAGTCGCTTTGATTGGTGTTCACACCTATCATGGCGGATTGATGTATTTTTTAGTTTAAATTTTATCTAAATAAATTCAATCTCGCATTTAATATAAAAATATATATGTTTTTTATAATCCATAAATCCTATTTCATAAACACAATTTTAGTGATTCTTGGATACTGTCAGTCATGCCTATTGTTTCATATTGTGAAACGTTTCATTTCGAGTGAAAGACGAAATGCCGCTGAATTCGAATGAAAGACAAAAATGAACGAAAAAGGACCGTCCTTTACCATTTACTGCAATTATCATTACTTACTTATTTTATTACTCACATAACTAATATAAGTCTGCTAGAACACTATATTATCGACTGATTTCCACGAGGTCGATTGAATGCAACAGAATTGCATCAAGAGTCGTTCAGCGAATTGGAGTATGTGGCTATGTGGCGACGACGGAATGATGTCATCTGATTGCGATGGGCGGGCACGTCTGTCTGTTGCCGATTCGTGACCAAGACTATAAACGACTCATGCATACCTAGCCTCAGTTCATGTTGAACACACGCGCACATTCCCAGAAGTTTCGCATCGAGGAGTTTTTATGGCTTTATTTACAAGGGTGATTGCTTGACGTTCGTTTTATAAAGTTTTATTAAAAAACATTCTGGTGTGCAATACAAACAATGTTTATAAACATAAAACAATAAAAAAATAATCTATAAAGAGCCACAATTCCTGCAAGTAACGACCGTGATAATATTTTCTGAATCGACCTCGATCTACGTTCCACATTATTATTCTGAATTTATTTAAAGATTTTCTCTTCCTGTTGGCATCCATCCAAAGGGGTATCCCCGACAGTTACCAGACGATTTAGTAATTATGAACTGCGGGTTAACGTAATGTATGTTCTACCTATGTTTATATATTATTATAGCAATCATTCATTCATGATATCTGCTGTTCCAGAAATGGCTTTATTTACGATTCTAAACTACTTTGTTATGATTTCTCACTATGAATTAATTATTATCTAGTCTATGAATTAAGTCAATAAGTTCGAGTACATTTCACAAAACCTTTGATGACTGAATAAGATATTAATAACTAAAGAAATTGTGCTTGTGTACTTACATAATATCACATCATACTCATTCATGTGTAAAACAATAGTTACGTATATTATGTTTGTGTTCATCAATATTTACTAGAACGTGTATTACGTTTCATGTATTACAGTAATGATTCTTGTGACGTGAATATACGTAACTCGATTTTCCTGTGTTTTGATAAAAGACCTTCAAACAGTCCACGCACACATTTATCTGTTTTACTATAGATACGTAGCTGCTAATCCGTAGTCTCGTCACTCAATGCAGTAGGTCAGGACAGCGATAAAGCGTCGGCTGACTTACATTTCATAGTATGGTGCCTCATAGTACTCGATCGTCGCAACCGTATCTGTATACCTTGTATATGTATGTCAAAGACTGGAGGCGTTCGTAAGCGGGGGATGCCTCCAGATAATAAATAACGAGTGCAACGATTGCGACCGCCGGCCCGGGATAAAGGGGGTCCGGGGAGGGCCCAACCATTTTAATGTCCCGGCGCCAGACTTTATATTAAACATTCGACCTTGGCAGTGGCCTACATCGACACCGGGACACGCACACACGCCCACTTTTCTCTCGTCACGAAAAGAAAAGTTCATTCAGTATTTCGACACTTGCCGACTCTATAAATAATAACCGTGACGTGACTACTTATCTTTCATTCTATTTAAAAGTTACTATCTCCGTCATCATCAGTGACTGACCATATTGAAGGTCTTTGTCTTTTAAACTTATCACTACGAACGTATACAACAAAGTTGGTAGTTGTGTAGTTGCTGATACAGATGTACCAGAAACTATGTAGAAACATACCAACATTTAATTCGAAGCCTTGCTTAGCCTTTGCTCTGCACTATATTTTGCAAGATATCACCATTGCCATCATAGAATTAAGCTTCAAATACTACTAACACATCTCGTTCATCAGCATCACAGAAAAGGTACACCTGTCTTAAATATAACCGAATCCGATTCCATAAGCCAAATTACCTAATATCGCGACCATATAAATTCGCTTCAATTCACACGAAAGTGTTACCGTAATTGCTCGCAGTTGCAAATTATGTAAGTAATAAATTACCGTTATTGTTATTGCGTGAAACGAGTGAGTAATGTGGGTCAGTGACGAGAACAGAGGCAGGGTCGAGATGCCATTGACGCGTCTTTACGTTACATAACTGCCGTGTATTGTTTTGCCCAACAAGGACACAAAGGAATCGCGAACACAGCGTATCAACATGCATGCATACAGCGGCGAACAATCATATACGTCAGCCGATGCTACCTGCATTGTATGATAAAGGCTTGAAGTATAATTTTCTTTTGTTGTCCATAGTTTGCAATCACAACGTAACTCAATCAATATATCTATCACTTTTACATTCTGATGTATTATATATCTAAGCTATTTAGTTTTTGTTTTTGCCATTTCCTTAAGCAGGTCTAACTTCTTTTTTACATAAAAAAACCCTTGCCAGTTTCATTCTTGAACTCTAGCTAGTAGTTGCTTGCTATAATATTCGTCGATACAAAGTTAGCAGAAAGGTGGCAGCGCTGTGTGCTGCTCGCAGGTGTTCGGTGTCTCTACGAAACTGGTTAGGCATCCGGTTGACGCTGCACACTGTATTCCACAGATGGCGCCACTCGTCCAATAACAGAGTGCTTTCTAGCAGCCTGCATCCTTTCATACAAATAAACTTTGTATTTTATTTGTATAAAATCGCCTGCCATCTAAACCTCGTCTACCGTGAACGATACATGACTGAAGATAATAATTCACTCAATAACATGCAAGGTTCCATTAGTTAAGTCTGTGTCATTATCAGCAGTAAGACAAATTGTCTAATTACGGTGCGGTCCAAGCGGCTTATGTAACTAATGGCGGCATAATCGCTCTCGCGGAATCCGATCGTAAACAAGCTCGCTAACCCACTAAAACATATTATATCTTTTATTTTGCGGGGCAAACTGCCTTCGCAGCTTGGAATTTACTCTTGCTCTGCCACTTTACAGAACAGGTTCCTGTATCGAAATTAACGATAAATTCAACAGCGTGGTGCCGCCGCCGCCGGCTC
Organism: Colostygia pectinataria; assembly: GCA_951394395.1. Taxonomy (NCBI): domain Eukaryota; kingdom Metazoa; phylum Arthropoda; class Insecta; order Lepidoptera; family Geometridae; genus Colostygia; species Colostygia pectinataria. The sequence goes on along the minus strand of OX596368.1, from coordinate 3,756,502 downwards.
ACCCTCTGCATATTTTCTTGCGTCTCGACTCAAGGGAATAACTCACGATTATGGAATATTTCTTCGTGTATTATTTACGTTGCCTAATTTGAAGAATCTTAATAAACCATTTAAATTAGTTATCCTTGCGTAGGTTATTTATTTACTTTTCTTCGTTATTTCCTAATTAATGTCGATCAAAATAATACGATTTCATTAGACGCATTTCAAAATAATTATTTCGGAAGAATTTCCAAATTTGGTACTAAAATAATGTAAATAGTTACTTTCAGCTGTGCTTCCAGATCCTTTACAATATAATTCCTCTTAGAAATCATATTTGCGCGCCAAGGGTTTCATTACCGTATTTTAGGTAATACCTTACCTATCTCATAAATTACTTTTAAATAACGGCACTTTTACATAAAACTTATATCAGTATGGTAAACTAAAATAGGTAGTACCTATCCTTGTTTGCCTCAATGAATGAATGCTAGAATCTTGGTTATAATTTTATTTTGTCTGATTAATTTTGAATTTAATATTATGCTCATAGCTTAACAAGTAGATCTTAGTCTAAGTACCTATTTACCTATATAATATTATTATGAAAAATTGCTTTTAAATGTCATAACAAAAATACCTCGTCATCTCGTATCCCACTTGACCTGGTTACTTCACTTTTAGAGTTCCGCTCAAGAGGATAAAAACGAACGGAAACTTTCTATATATCAAGAATTCATGACCCTTTTTTCTCAGGCACGCTGTAGATACCAACTTAAAATTCATACCAAATAGTTTCGTGACCAACAAATTAAAAGCTAACTCCTTGTCTTATAGTGAGATTTGGTTTACACGCACACCTATCAAATTCCTATCAATAGGAAGGAAGTTGATTATTGATGAATTTACAATAAAACGTCCAAGCCAACCAGAAATATAGAGCCTTTTGAAAAATCAATATTGACAGTTAAATTATATTTATTGGTTCAATCAAAAAGGTTTTTATTAACAACCCTTTGTTGACGTGCAATTTAACGCCCAATTCTCAAAAAAAGTTTATGAAATAGTGGGATGATTAATTGGACACACTGCGCATATGCGTTGACCTGTATTCCCGATAGGTCATCGCTGTTTGTGATGTGACAGTAATGAGGTTGGTGATTATTGGTTTGCAGGTTCCGTCCGATCAATATTACGAATGCTTTCTTTTAAGCACTTTTGTGTAGAGTTTTTGTACATTTTTGTAACCTTTACATCCTGCAACATCTAGGTCGCGAACTATATTCTGTTTTAATACTGTTTGTGTAGTTTATAGAAATATAGATAAATTTATCAAAGATATGAAATCAATCTTCTCTGCAAACAATTCACATTGAAGTTGAATGATTTCATGGTATGATTCGCTTTCACGTGTAGCATGTGAAAAGCCTAAGGCCAACCAAATATCTCTGGTTGAGTTGGATAGTATACTGAATACGTATGCGTGCAGCTCGAAGTGACACCCCCCGCTCGCTGGCGCTCTGTAGCGTGCCCTCGCCTGTTCGTAGATAGCTATACATTTGAGTCAGAGTCGGTCGGAGCGAGTGGCTTGCCGTCGCAATATCAGCCCGGTGAAATCGCTCGCCCGCCCGCTTCGTCGCAACACACGCCTTGCTTGCCTGCGCCAGTCGCCGTGCGCCAACTGAAACGCGCACACTGCTAGCGCAATCGAACGTTATATATTCCTCGCGTTTCTTTGCTTTCTGGTCCTTTCCATCGTATCACTCATCTTCTTTGGCTATTCCCTTGTTAACGGTAACGGTAAAACGCCCATCATTTTCTTCCCTTTTCGAAGTTGCTCATTCGAAACCTTTCTGACACTGTCGTGGAAGTGTGTGTGTATGAGAGAAAAGTGCCCGTTCGAAACTCGTCCTAGTTTGTATTTCGGCGCGGTGCCGACGAAAAAGGTTCAAGACGACTGTCATCATAAGGCTGCCAGCGAATACAGTAAGTATCGCGACGACCGCATGACTCAATGTAAAATGGGACGATGCTTATCTTCTGCAGATGTGTGTGTGGGTGTGACGACGATCATTTTGCTGCCTGTGTGCGTGACATCCGACCGCCTTCGGGTAGCTGTGTGAGTTTGGCTCAATACTTGATTCTATTTTGTGGCCGAGCAGCTAGATGTTTGTTTTTATTATCATATGACCACCGACCGCTTTGATGTTAGTTTGTTCAAGTTAAGCACTAATATGTAATACTACTGGATCAAGTAACATTATATCTGAACTATGTGTTAGTTTAAGACTGTCAAAGTTTTGGTACCTACTACCTGGTCTGCTGTATACAGTTTATTTTTGTATTCTTTCGGTTAGTAATATGAACTGCTATGCTAGCTGCTGTAACATCGTAAGCCGTCGCCCGCAGCTTCGTTCGCCTTGTACCAGGATAAAAGTAGTCTATTCTATACCTTAAATTCAGGTCATAATCTATCTATATTATTATGTATAGACATAACAGAAATCAGTTCTGCTGTTACGACGTGATTGAGTAACAAACAATATTTGTATGGTTTGACTATTTTTTATTTTATTTTATTCCTATCAAAATTATACTAGATTTAATACTGGATTTAAAAATTTGTGTCTGGGAATTTTTACTCCGGGAAATATGAACAATTATGTAGATGTAGTTTAGTTTATAATAATATTAGTATTAGTTTTTTCTCAGGACTCGATTGGCACAGTACCGGCTTTAATTACGTACTGAAGAAAAAATCTTGTGCCCAGCTGTGGGCAAATGTGGATCTAGTTAACTATTTAATATGGACTATAGATTGATGGAATTTATAGATAATGTTAATTGACATTTTTGTATGTTTGGTTTTTAATATTAGCTGAACGCAATCGCAAATGGAGCCTGGAGGATGGATATTGGATACACATTTCTACTATCATTTTCAATAGTTGCTGTTTCACTTTGTTATTGTTAAGTATATGGGATTGACCGTTAAGATTTCGATAAAAGGAAATTTCGTTTCCTTATAAATGCATTTAACGATTTTTCAACGCAATCTAATGGCATACATCATACGCATGTTTAGAAATAGTTGTTATCAGCACCTTTCTCGTGTGTTTGTAGAGATAGTTGAGTTACTGATTATTTAATGCGATCTTACGCTTGACTTGTTCAACTGAATAATGTCGTAACAGCCGCACACGCTACAGATCGATCGTCAATTTTATTCTTTGCGTGGTAAAAACTATAATGCGGGAGAAAACGGCGTTTATCGCGCATTCCTCTTCCGCCGACGGTTCATACAAATTATACGATGTGTGCTACGTATAGCTAGGTAGGTAGGCCGTCATTATTTATGTTCTCTAACAGTCGGCTCAGTGGTGTGGGTTAAAATCGGAGCAGTCAGCTGATCGTTCATGTGTGTGTGCGTTCTTTGGGAAACACCTTTCGATGACGTGTTCGAGCTCCGTTTAATTGGACATTCACATTGTTCCCTCGTGGTTTTTTGTATCGTCATATCAATTCATTGATTGATACGTTACGCTTTGATAAAGTTTTATGCAATGTTATTCAATTTCGGTTCTCACTCTTTTTCGTTCACTGTTCGTTAGTTACATACTAGGTATATTGTCCATCAATTCAGTTTTAAGTATAAGTAAGTACCTTGAATCATCCTTACTTTTTGTCAGACGTCTTGCTAGTCGCTATTTTACTAGCATAAAACTAATTTCAGTACTAGCCCCCTAAATAACTTGAGACATCCTTACTTTCTTTCTATCAGACGTCTAGCTAGTTGCTTACTTTACTAGTACAAAACCATGATTTTGAAATTGTTTGAAATTGCTTCTTAATCAGATTACACTTCACATACTTCACTTGCTACTTCACAGTTTATAACTTTTGCAGTCACCTTCGTTCTCTAAACTGTTTAATGTAACCTTATACTGTTCTAAATAAATATATTCTATATTTGATGATGATGATGATGATGATTTGAAATATGAAGAATTACTTAATGTTCTTACTAGAGTTGACAAGACTGAACCGTTGCTCAATTACTTTAATTGTTCTTTTTGTAAAATTGTAAGAAAAAACTAGTCTTTAATGCATCTCTTAGTATAAAAATTATAATTAGTTTAACATCGTTTATTAAATGTGTAGTAACTGTTGATCTCTATAACTCATCATGACAGCCTTCTAATGTTCCCACTGCTGGGACATTGGCCTACTCTCAGGCGAGAGTGATTGGGTCTTAATCCACCACGCGGACCCAATGCGGATTGGTGGATGGCACTTGTCTTTCAAATTTTTTTGTTCTTGAACATGCCGGTTTCCTCACGATGTTTTCTCTCACCGTATGAGAGCACTGGCATTGCGCACATCATTTTTTCGAACAGAAAAATCCATTGATGCACGACCGGGTTTGAACTCACGACCTTAGGATCGAAAGGCGGGATCACTAGTAGTGGTTGCTAATAAAATATTCACAGAGTCATTGGTACTCGTCGTAGTTAAGAGCCCTATCCTTGACAATCCTTGAATTTTCTTGTAGCCCGTGAAGTTTTGAACACTATTGTGGCTCGTGTGTTGAAGATATTTTAACGAAAATAAAAACAAATAAAAGCTTTATCCCTTAAAATTTAAGCCAACAGAGCAAATATTAATTAACTCAAGACATAACTGATTAAAAAAATAATTAGTAACGCACGTTTTGTAAAATGAGCAATTCCAGTCAACTTTCGATCATTTTTTCTATGAAATAACAAAGTCTAACATATTTCTAAAAATGCAATTATAATAATCACAGTTTTAAAATTTAAGTGAATAGAGAAAAATACAACATGTTAGTTCAATATTTTTGAATAAAGACGGTCTAAAAAACGCGTACTTTTCCCTATTTTACGCTTGTTATTTCTGCTAAAGTAAGGAGTTTACAATAATAATACACCTTTTAATTAAAGTTTAAGTTTTTATTAAATAAATACAACGAAGAAAATAGTCTAATAGCATTGACTTTTTTTAATACGAATTTTTTTAAATCACACGTTAGCAAACTTATAATCATATCGATCGAAGCAGCGACTCTCAAACAGCGCTGAGCGCTTATGGAGGGAGGACGTATCGCTCCTCGTCGCGCGGGCTATTACTTCTACTATATAAAGATACATTAACGCGAACTTCATGAATTATATCGCTAAATCTTGGAAAGGCCTCTTAAGGTGCCTTTTTACGAAGTTAACTATGTAATGTGATATTTTTCTTAATACCTTTCACACATGAGAAACAGCCATATTCTGCCTTGTAATTTACCAAGTACAATAAGCTCCTTGAGGTTAGAATTTGGAAACTACCGCTACCGCTACAATATTTTTCACCTTTGAGTCGTTGCGTGTCATGTCAGTTCAGTTGATTCATTCCATCGAAGATGTCTGTTTTGTCTTACATTTTTTTAAATCACCGTTGAAAACGTTTCCCAGCAGTAATCGGTTCTGCAAACTATAATTATGAGCAAAGTACCTGTTTCAACCTAAACCTGCTACATTTGGAATTCTAACCTCCTTTCCATATCAGAGTAACTCTCTCTCGGTATGTGATTGTGAGGTTCTATGTGTCAGTGTCACTCGTTAGGCCATGATGGAGGGCTTTGGGCAGCTTCTGAACTTGAGCGTTATAAGTTATCAGAGTTCGCCACTGACTCACACGAGCCTACTCTAATTTAGTTATGTGCTGACAGTGATGTATCTGAAACTCGCAATGATGATAATTTCATCCCGTGGTATTGACGTTGTTGGTTACCCGAACGGTGTTGGTCTGATTTGGATTCGTCGGCCGACCTCTTTGCCGAACTATACGCTGTGATTCCGTGACCGTCGTAGTCGTTGACTAGCCCAAAATCCAAATACACTACGACAGAGTGACCACACAACTTGACATGATGTTTAGCTAGCGACAAATAGAGGAAAGCTTTGCATTCAAGACTGAAAAATTAATTTATCTATTTGAATCCTTTTGAGCTAGTCCGTATGCAATGCAAGTAGACAGTGAAAAGCAATTCTCGTAATACAACTCTTATTTCGGGCATACCTTGTTAGTTTGGTAATATTTTATCTTAGTATAACAGAGTATGTGTCAAAAACTGAGCTGGTTGCTATTAACTGGCATAACGAATGCGGTTCAGTATGCTCTTTGTATTGCCAAGCAAAAAATGGGTTAGGAATAAGTTCTCTTGACTGAAAGGGTTTTGTGGTTTCAATTAGTTCGTTGTTTTATGTCAACATTTTACTAATCTAACAATAGTGAAGAAGTTCTCGGGGAAAGTTGAGCTTCGGCGGCGCTTTATTCACCCTACCCCCTCGACCCCCTTCATCACAAATAAATAAGCCAGAGTCGACATCCGACAACAATAATAATAATTTGCTCGAGCTCGATCAGCTGTTTCGTCGACACCGACCCGAGTAACAGGTGGTCTATAAAGACATTCAATAAAGTGTGTACCACTTGCCTTGGTTGCGGAACCCTCTATTTACACAAATACACTCACCCACACACAGAACCGGCACAATCTTCTTTTTTTTATACTTTTCTCCTCCAATCTCCCGTTTATTGTTCCTTCTATTAACGATGTGATAAATTATTCAAGGCAACAATAAGAATTTTTAAAGGAAACTTTTATTCTTAAAATTCAGAAACTAAAGAACAGAAAGAATTTTAAATACAAGACATCAGACACATTTTAACAGAAGATTCGGCAAAGAGTTGAGTGAGACGTCAAGGACTAAAGGACCATAACTCGCAACACCCAGACCACCAGAAGTAAATATTTGCAGAACATGCAAACATTATCCCGAGCGAGAATCGAACTGCCCGCTTCTCAATCAGGCACTCTCGTATGGTCGTCGATTTGAAAGAGTATCTATTTTTTTACGCATAAAACTTTTTTTCTTAATTAAAAGTATTTTAGCATGCAAATAAAGATTCAGATAATATTTGTAAGATTAGTTGAGGGATGAGGTCGTAAGGGTGGGTGCGGGTTAGCGACCTCGAGTCGCGTGGTACATACTATGTAGTACCTACCCGTACAAAATTGTTTGAGTTGTAACGCTAGTTGTATAATTTAACCCAGTCTCATCTCAAGCCGTATGCCCCAGGCACCCTCCATGTTTACCTTTCATTTGCTCGTCCGCAGCGCCGCGCCGAGCCGGCCGGCTAATCAAATTCCTGGAAATTTTGTTTACTTTCATCGATAGTACCTTTGATCTCATATTTTTTTACTACGATTGCATATTTTTTTATAACTATTATTGATCAACTAGTATTCTGATCAGTGTTCGTGCCTGCCTATGTAGTGATGGCAGACACTGCAAAATTGAGAGTACAGAGTAGTTCAGTAATAAATTTAGTAAAAAACTTTTAGTGGGTAGGTTAGGTTCGTATGGAGTCAGTGGCCAACTCTGGTGACGGGGTTACACTTATGAATCTTATGTAAGATCCACAACCACATTATAGTGTAGGTAGGGTAGAAGAAAGATGTTGCAGTTTGCAGTACAAGTCGTAAAGTACTTCGCTCTCAATAACGCACGGTCTTCGTCGATGACGAGCCGGTTATGTAATGTAAATGTTTACGTACCTACCTACTACACGTGCACGGCACCACGTGTGCCGAACCGAGAACACTAGCCTTGTGAATTATTTATTTACGACAACATTTTCGCACGCCGGTCAACGAACTCTTGAATGATCTTGGAACGCATTTACGCCGATTAATCTTAGCTTGTTTCATATGCAATGGCCGTTTCGTTGTAAACGGTACAAGAAAACCACAGTATAGGTAACGACAGCAGCAATGATTCTGCTTCGCAATATCCATTTTATTTTTACAGATATTCTCACGCCGCAGTGCCACGGCGAGTCTTATTCTGTCTTTATTTTATTTTATTTATTTTATTTATCTTAATCTAGGATTCACAGTTTTCTTAATTGTATAATATAGGTAAGAAGTTAAATAAGCCGTACATAAACCAATTTGAATCCATATTTTGTAGATAGCTCGTTCAAAATACAATGCAAAGGTAGGTAAGACGGGCGGTAAAATATTGCCGCTAACAGCTAACAGCTGTGCATGTAGTTAGGCATACATATATAGCTAATATCATTTAAAATAAAAAAACACAGAAAGAAAAACAAAAATCTTAAAGCAAAGCTTAAAGTTAGAATATGACATAAAGTATTGCATAATACAATACATTTAATTAAGAAATTAATGTATTATATATTTTATATCTTATATATTTTATTTTATATTTTATATCGCACAATAGGGAGAGTGTGGGTGTGTGTGTGTGTGTGTGCATGTGGATTTCCTTGTTCCTCCCAGTCTCAGTCTTGTATAAAATATTCCCTGCATTACCCATACAGACGACATCAATGCCCAATTTTGTTCAGGCACGCCTCGCCAAGCCAGCACATCCTATAAAATTTAGGAAGAGTTTGAGTTGAGACGATGTTTCAGTACCGATGACAGTTGAAATACGATTACTGTTCGGATGTAAAGCATTTTCTGAATACAAGTGGTGCACTGATATAACATCCAAAAATAATCGATACAAAGTTTCGAAACATGCTAAAGAATTGTATCGGCAGCTCTGGTTTTTCGACATGTTGGCATACTTTATTAGATTAGAAGAAGTTGCAATAGAATGTGTCCCAGTGCGGTCAGTCCTTGAAGAACCGTTCACTCCAGGGCATACTCGTCCTTGCCTCCTCTCCATAGCTACACACGTGTATTATAGTTCAGAACGTTATGGTAACTAACGTGCGGTTTCAATGGGATTGCCACTATTTTATGCGTCGTCGCTGGCAGCCTCCACGTACCCATTGTTTTGTGTAGACGCACACGAACAGGCGAGATTTTGTGTTTATTTGCGTCGGGATTTAGGCCAAGTGCACTCGGTCAATTCCAACCGATCTCGTTGATCCGTGCCGAGTCGCGGCGATAGAACAACTGAATATAGTTTATTATCTTATCTCTCCCTAACAGCTGACTAAAGTGTTTTGTTGTTTGGTTAGTTACGATAGTGCACTTTAAGTCCATTTATATTTAATGCTGGACCTTAGCTTTTGATTAGGCTTTGACGGAGGCCTATTTACTCTCTGTCACCACACCAGGATTGGCTACTGTCTCATACGAACTAACTAACTGGGGTTTAGTTTTTTTTGATATCAGTACCTACACCTTTTTAAATTATTGTGGGTTCAGTCTATGCTACCACATTTTCATATGAAAATTATTATGGTACCTATCTAAACTTCCTTTCGGGGTCTAGAGATGCAAAAATCATGGCGACACACAGTGGATCGAAAATGCCCTTTCCATAGACATAGAACTTTTTTTTTGTAAACTTGCTTTTTTTTATTGGAAACCAACACAGAACCTTATTAGAAGCCCTAACTTTATCATATTTATGCACTTCTCGCGTATATGATGCAGTAAAGATTTTTCGAACTAAATAATGTATGGAGAAAAACATGAAAATCGATATTTTTCGGCTCTCGTGCGAGTGCCCGTTATTTCGTCTGGTATGAATAATGTCCATATTTTTTACTATTTTTTGACATATAGTACATACAGCGCACTCGATGGACTTCAGGTGAAAAAAATTTTTTTTAATTATTTTGCATTTTACTCATTATCCAAATTACATTGCGACCTAAATATAATATTTCAACTCGCCTCATCATTGTTACAGCTTTAATGCAATATTTCGCCTACTTTACTTTATAAATTGCCTGTTAACCCCTTATTTTATGGTTGTGTATTCTTTTTTTAAATGTACAAGGGGTCATTAAGTTAGGTAATAGGTACTCGACTTCATCATTGTTACAAATTTTACTGCGGAGGATTACCTACTTATCTTTATCTACCTGCTAACCCGTCACTAAATGTAATGATAGTTATCTATTCTAAGAATCCTTTATAAATGCTTTAAGCATAAGTGCTTACTTTTGGTAAATTTGTTGTTGTCATTTTCTTAAAACAAAAAAATCTATGATAAGTAATAAAAAATTAAAAAAGTTAAAAAATAATTAAAAATTTGAAATAAACGTATTACAAATTTTTAATTACAAGTTACAAATTACTAAACAAATCATTGTTTTTAAAAGAAACACGTAATAAGTACAAACTACAAAGTCAACAAAACAATTTACACATAATATATATTAATTTATTCTTAAGACTAAACACATATTTTTCTTATAATAATTATGTACCTACAAGTATAAAGTTCAAACAATTACACCGTATTAAAAAGACACATCCATATCAGAATCTGTGTCTGAACCCGTGTCTTCTGGATCAATGTTACTTACATCTATGAATTCTGTCTCAAAGTGTTCTGTATTAATAGATATAAGACCTAAAGCTTCGGAACTTAACTCTTTCCTCCGTGCTGCATTGAGTACAGGTCTTGTGGACGAAATATAGGGGTCTGATGAAAGAAGCAGCATATTTAAAATATCCTGATTATTATCAATTCTGCTAGTCTTCCGAGCATGATACTCCCTGTATTTGCGAAAGTCTTTATTTCTAGCCTCTGAGGCTTCTTCGGATAGTTTACCGATGGGCACAATCGATACATTGGCTATGTCAGCACCATGTATAAGAACCTTATGAACGGTTGCTGACTTATAGTACCAATTGTACAGTTCGGTGTACTTCTCCGCAGTCTTTCGGGCGTATTCCTTGAATTTTTCCGTGTTTATATTTTCACCCGATGATATGACTTGCAGTATGACTGCAAATCTGCGTATAAGCTCTTCATCAAGCCCAGTTATAGCTGCGGTTTTTTCAGGGAACTCGAAAAACTTTCTCGCCGTGTTCCCATCATTGGTTGTTCCCGATCCTTGCTTAACTACATCAATTAATAAACCTGTTTCTTTTCTGAACGTTGCTTGAATTTCTTTTTTCTTTTCTTCCAGTATTCGCTTATTTTCTTCTCCTTTTACGGACCACGTCTTTAAATCTTGTCTGTAGGCTATGTGCAATAGGCATTCCATGCAGTTTATGCGAGCGTGCAGTGAAGATATTCCAAACTTATATAGATCGGTGGCAACTTCTCTTCTTATAACTGATTCCAAATTATTCATTTGAGAAGGTTTTGCCAAGCACAAATAGCACGTTGCAGGTGAGGTCGCTTCTGAAAGATAGGTGCATACCTTCCCATCTATCATGGTCATTATTAGATTGTGAGTAATTTGGTTTGTATCGCATTGAGTGTTACTCAGGGATCGTATTTCTTCTTCCATTGCGGACAGCTGTTCTTGTACAACCAATTTAGACTCTTTTATGAAGAGAAACTGTACAGGACGACAATATAACGCCGAATTAGGTTTCTTATTTTCCCATATTACTTCATTTCCAGCAGTAAGTTTTAGCGGGACCAAAGTGGTCATGAAAATTGATTCGTCACTTATTCCATCTCTTTCGAAACTTTGTTTGTATGTGCTCTGACTTGAGGCACCATCGAATCCCCATTTCGATATTAAATTCATTGATTTGTTTGTTATCTCTTCAGGTAAACTTTTTATTATTCTTGTAACTGTTATATCAAGTAGTGCTTGAAGAGCTACTTTGGCCATCGTTCGTATCAGTAACAGTGATTGCGTCTTTCGGAGGCAAGCAATCCATCTTAGCTTGCTGGACTTTGTAATATGATGGATACAAATTTTGAATGCCTTCTTGAATGGCAGATTCTTTCAACGTAATATACTGCCACTTTGATAATTTAAGTGACAGCAATAGGCCAAGTGCTTTGGTAGGGGTGAAAGCACACTTATTTTTATCTTTTGCTTGTTTAACGATTTTTTCCGCCTCTTCTGGGTTCTTTATAATATGATCTATGGCTGCTGCCAAAACATCTTTGCCCTCATGTTTCATGTTAGCTATTAAAACAAAGGCCAATTCCGAACTGTCTCGGCCTTTATAATTGAAATCGTCAATCCTTCGTATTTTTTGTTTTGTTCCAAGGTCTGTGAAAGGTTTGCGCGGACTTGGAGTTGTTCTCGTTGATGTTCCAACAGTTGATGTACTTGTAGAGGGTAAAAACAATTCGCCAGCTTCACTTGTCTCTTCAGTTGCAGTAAATAACACTTGCGGTCGTATATTTTTACGTACACAAGTTGGCCACTCGATGTTCTGTTTCAACCAATCTGTATAGTGTTTTTTGAATGTTTCTGTATTACATTTCGCAGATTTCCATCTTTTTATCACAGACTGACTAAATCTTCGACAGAATTCTTGGAGAATGTCTTCATCTTCATCAGACAAACTCAAATTCAACTGAAGTTTAACGCTTTCTAACAGTTTTAAATAGTTTCCAAGCTTGCCAGACTGCTTTAGAATCACAAATAGATCCAGATTGGTTATCGCACTTTGTTTCTCCATTTTTAACTCGAAAGTTCGCAATGCTTTACTTAGGGAAGTTTTAATATAACTAAAAATATTCAGTACCTACCCTCCTTATTTATACTAACTTCATACCGGCTAACGACTTCTAGATAAAGCTAGACAATGACAATTGTTAATTAAGTGCCTACCTAATTTACATCATTGTTTTAAGAAAATGACAATAAATTAACCAAAAGTAAGCACTTGTGCTTAAAGCATTTATAAAGGATTCTTAGAATAGATAACTACCATTACATTAGTGACGGGTTAGCAGGTAGATAGAGATAAGTAGGTAATCCTGCGCAGTAAATTTGTAACAATGATAAAGTCCTATTACCTATTACCTAACTTAATGACCCCTTGTACATTTAATCCCTTATTTTATGGCCTATTGTGTATTCTTTTTTTTTACAGTTTATTTATAAAGTATGGTAGGTGAAATATTGCATTAAAACTGTAACAATGATGAGGCGAGTTGAAATATTATATTTAGGTCGCAATGTAATAAGGATAATGAGTAAAATGCAAAAAAAAAAAAAAAAAATTTTTTCACCTGAAGTCCATCGAGTGCCCTGTGTGTGATATATGTCAAAAATTAGTATAAAATATGGACATTATTCGTACCAGACGAAATAACGGGCACTCGCACGAGAGCCGAAAAATATCGATTTTCATGTTTTTCTCCATACATATTTTAGTTCAAAAAATCTTTACTGCATCATAATCGCGAGAGGTGCATAAATATGATAAAGTTTGGGCTTCTAATAAGGTTCTGTGTTGGTTTTCAATAAGAAAACGCATGTTTACAAAAAAAAAGTTCTATGTCTATGGAAAGGGCATTTTCGATCCACTGTGCGACATCGGGAATACACGAAGAAATTTCCAAAATTTAGATCTTTAAGAAAGTAGTCGGCCTTCTACGTCTTCTGTGAGTTTCGATATTGAAGTACATTGATATATTGTAGGGTAGATTTATTTATTTTAAACTATGCCATTTCAGTAATTCAGACAGGATTGCCTGTCACGTTACTCCCGGATAACAGTCACAGCAGCCCTAATGGAAATAAATAGAATATCCTGGACTGCTTGCCATATCCAATTTGATCAGCTCTAAGGATAAAAAACTATTTTATTTTCTTTTGAACTACTTATATTTACACGTCACAAGTAATAAAAATCAGTGAAGTGGGTTAAATTCTATAAGCGGGGTCTACAATCAGAATCCAAATCAGTTAGTATAGTGCCATCGCCATTGCGCTTCGCTTGGTTCGTCTTGGCGCGCCAAGAGGAGCCAAGCGAAGCCAAAGGGCAGGGCACTACCTTCTACCTTTTCATGAAACGCTTCGTCGCTTTTTTTAACCCACGTAACTTTGCTTTGGATTATTCCAGATAAACAAAATTCTCGGAATATGATATCGATAGTAGACTTAATAAACATATAAAATTTCAACTGCGCTACATTCACATCACTATTTACTGTTCATTACTTTTCTGTTCTAAAATAGGTTATTATAGGTAGCGAAACGGCCAAGCCACATTTTTGACAAAGATGTATAGTTTGTGAATTTAGAGCTTGTAGAGTTATTAGGACGTGTAGAGTTTCTAACTCTACACTTAGCTCTACATGGTTGACTAGACTGTCTGTGGAAGACTGTGGAAGCTTCATTACGTTTTTTTTTTAATCTGTCATTACAAATGAGTTACCACCATTGCTCGCTTCGCACTGGCGTTTAAACTGTGTTCAATAGTCAAGCAGCAATATATATTTTTATAACTATAAGCTCTAATCTTTCTTCTTTTCGTAGTGCTGGTTTTTCTGAATCAGTGTGACTTTTGGGCCAAGTTTCGTGGTAAACATTTTACATGAAAATGTTTTTGGTGGTATTTTGATTTGCGTTGGACACGTATGATTTATTGCCCTTGGATATAATGACTTTACAAATTCCTATCGCAATCTTGCAAAAAAAAAAAAAAATTGTCTAACCGACTACAAACATAGGTAAAAAAGTTATTTCTACGCATGCGCGAATAACGGCAAGATGTGATTCCAATAGAATATAACATTTTATAAATTTCACGGTAAAGTAGCTCAAAGAATATAGGTAGAATATGTTTTATGGCATCACACCAGGATCCTCCTCCTGAATCCTGAATGAACCTCTATATTTGAGCGAAGTAGCAGGAAGTTCCACTAATAAAGTAAAGTAAATCTTAGAGTAAATAAACTAAACGGTTATTCTCGATAGTGTAGTAATGTACTATTTTATTTTTAAAGACTCGACATGAGGATTACCTATCGTGGGTTTTTGAAGTTACGAGGAGTAGGTAAACACCACGTATATAATCATAAATCGCGTATAATACATAGGCCGCTCACGCAAACATCAATTGTTTTGTGAACACACTTTTGGGAATAATTTTGAATGAAACTATCATTCTACGTGTTGTTATTCTAAGGTACCAAATTACCGATACTTACCACAAATACAAACCCGGCACAAATATTTGTAAATGTATTGTAAACAAACATGGTTCTGTAGCGAAAATTGAACCCGCATCTCTTGCGCCTCAGTCGGACACTGGCCCACTGCACTTTACTACCGAAGTTGTCAATATTTATGATATGTAGAGCAAGGTTATATACCTAAAATCAATCCACCAAGAAGCCCTACCTACCTTCCAACCCCGATCGTTTCAAAATGTAGAGTCCAAATTTTCCTTTGAGCCAAGCAATGCTTAGTGTTTGCCTGTTATTATTTTCGAATCTCTACTATTTCAAAGTTAAAGTTCTATAAATACTATTTTGCGAGCTGGCTGACCAGCACGCCTCGACAGCTCCAACAATAATAATTAATTGACTCGTCCATTCGTTATCGTGCTTTTATATTGACGTTCCCGAGCGAGGCGCATTCGGAATGAAATTTCCATAAAAACTTTTGTGCTCCGGCGGACGTTGGAGCGCACGTTAAAATCGTCGGCTGGCAATAAAACAGCGGCCGGTGCGGCGAGGCGCGACGAAGCGAGCCACGGGTGCGAGTGGGACGGAGTTAGAGATAATGGACTCTGTTCGAAATGAAGAACGCGCCTGGTGCGCCGAGCGAGCGAGCTGGAGCACGGCAAAAACATCGCCGCAGTTATCGCTCTCCCCCCCGCGCCCCGGGCCGCGCCGCGCCCGCCAACCGGACTCGTCTGATCGACGCCGGAGCCTCTCGCAGGCAAGCTAACCTCGACAGCGGGGGGTCTTCGTGAGTCGCCTGCTCGCCTCCACCGGCTCGTTCGAACGAACATTGTGAACGCAGCGCATTGCCGACAAACTCTATTTTAACGACTCGATTTTAACTTTAAAAAGCTCTACGTTACGCGTGCGTTTGACAGTTTGCTCTTAGCGAGCTCTATCTAATCGTAGTAACTGTATTTTATCGTCGTAACTCATAATCGAAAGGGGTCGGCGAATGATTTACAACCAGTGATTATTGACAACGAAACGGTAAGTACAAATTTACCTGGCGTTATCATACTTATCATAATGACTACTTATACTTTGATCATCATCGTCAACTTTATTGATATAATTTACTTGATTTATGTCTAGCAATCCTAGAAAAGATGCTAGTCCACCCACTTTTTGTTTTCTTCTTTTGTTTTAAGTAAGTATTTGAACCAGTAAGTGTCTTGCCTACTTCTTATAACAAGTGGCCCTGCTCTATGACTCTTGGCTTCTATTGTTCTGTTGTCGCTAACTACAGCTGCAGCTGCAGTGTCAAGGTAGACTAATCTACTGCATCAGATATGCAAATCACGTACAGGTAATATGTCGTAATAGCTTGTCGTGATTTTTTTATAGCATCAATTTTTTTTTTCTGAAATAAATATATTGCAAGATTACGCAACTCTAAAGAAAATTACTCTTTAGTAATTTTTTTTTAAATTTGAAACCACTTATTTTGACTATCTTAGTCAGAGAGTTTGTGAAGTTAGGTCTTGTAGAGTAGTAGTAGAGAGAGTAGAGGGTAGTAGAGATTGGCTCTACATTACAGTGTCATAACATGGTCTCGTCTTGGCAACATTTTACATGAAAATGTTTTTGGTAGGATAATAATTTACTAGTAGTTCTCCGACTGAAGAGCAAGCACTTTAAAAGTGAGCAATTTACTGCATTTTGAGAAGCTGAATAGCTTCTCAGCTGAGCTCAGCTCGGCACGCTGAAAATCATCAGAAAGTTTGCCGACGATAAAACAATAACTTATATTAAGTTAATTAATAATAGAACCTGTATATGTATGTATTTTTTTATTTTAGCAAGTTTCAACCAGATTGGTTAAAAAATGCGACCGATGTAGGCGATTACAGACATACGGATAAAAGCATTTTTGACCTATCTCGAAACTGAAACGCTTCGCTCGGTCAATAAAAAACCTTGAAATTGAAAATCACCAGAACAAGTACAAACGTTTTCATTCAGCAAATTATTTGCTAATCAGAGTTATCATAAACGATTTCGTAATGAGTGAAAATGTTTGCGAAATTATTAGCGATTTTATGCTCTTGTTATAATAATATTTAGCTACTTTGGCATTCTCTTAGCATTCATTGGGATCCTTGTTTTCCGATCCTAAGCACAATGGGTATGAGCATAGTAGTGTTAAATGATTATGTGCGTTGCCTCGAATAAACTAACATAAAAAAATTATGAAACTGTAAAGCAAATCTGTATCGTGACGAACGTGCAAATATCTCGGCCATTCACCGAGTAGGACCATTGATATTAGAAGTCTGTCCATGGTCATGATATTGATTTAAGGAATATTTGGGAAGAGTTCGCTATATTATAAATAGTTCGTTCGTTCGTTCGAGTCAGTGGCCAATTCTGGTGACAGAGTTTCTAGGCCGCCCGAAGGCCTCTATTATAAATAGTGTGGTAGTGACTACTTTAATACTCAACTTAATGATGAACTAGGAAAGGTAGAAATATCTTTACATACTTAGCCTATTTAAATAATATAAAGATTTGTTTTCTTATATTTTTGTTAGTTACGAATAAACTCAGAACTACTGGTCCGATTTCAAAAATTATTTTACCATTAGAATGCTACATTATTCCCGAGTAACATAGGCTATATTTTATGTCCCGTGCGAAGCCCGGGCAGGTCGGTCAATAATAAAGTTAAAAAGTTGAATGCACAATTAAACACATAGCTGGACATCGTGCATCCTTAAAATTTCAGGTATCTGCTGATACATGGTTTTGGTTGGACGGTTTAGCGTTGGCGAGGCGCTGTACGTTAATTGTTATTCAGTTAATTGTGTAAGATATCGAGTTTACTAAGAAAAAGATGAGATAAATTGGACAACATGAACGCTAAAAGCCACAGCGCGTCGTGGTAAATGTATGAATATGGACTGAAGAGATGGGCGAGTCCGTGGAGGACAATGAAATGGACAGTAATTATGAGCCTAGTCTTTGCATTTTTATGTTCCGGTATTCAAATATGTAGGTAAAAACAGGCGTGTAGAAAAAAGTATGGCTTAGAGGCAAGTTTGTGTGTTCTAAATCAAGTTGGTTGGAGAAGTTTTAACTTATACCTATTTGTTTTGTTTCAGGATCTGACAGGTCAAAACAGCAATGACTCGGGCGGCAGCGGCAGCGCAGGGCGCGCCACTACTCCGCACCTGAGGCCTACACCTAGCCCCACCGGCTCAAGTGGATCGCGATCCATGTCACCGGCTGTTGGTAAGTTTACCTCCAGAAAAGAGCAACTCTTCAAGACTTTATCTGATGCTGGCTGTATCGCTATTAGTTTCCCTCGAACCTTAGCGGATTTTTTGTTGCTTCATACAACGTAGTTGCGGATTCAATATTACAAACCCATTTGGAATGAAATTTTGAAATTTTTCTAGGTGTGATAAATATTGATATTTCGAGAAAACAACATGTGGTTTTGTTGGTACATCATATCCCGTCATCCAATCGAATGTGTAATTTAAAATATATTCAAAACTACGGTATGAAAAGGGAAAGATACAGACTACTCATAAGACATTTAGCAATTACATCGTTTCTGGACTATGTACTAACTGAAATAAATCAGCAGACGTAATTTACGTCACGTTGTTCCAGCTACATCAATTTATTAGCGTGATCCACGTCTGCAGCTGTGGTGAGCGAGCGCTTCGTAGAAAATGAACCATATCGCTTAGGACTTAGACACGGTTTATTCTTGAGTGGAAATGTTTGTCGTGCCTTTTGTTTTGTCACAGGCGTGTGTTGATCAGATTGGTTGTGCATACTCCGTCACCGGTAGACACGGGCTTTCCCGACATTGACCCACATAGAACGGGCGCCCAGAGTACGCCGTATTTTGCCCCTTTTGCGGGCGCGAACCACCCCAGCCTTCCCCACCTTATGTACGAGTCGGGGTGGTCGCGGTATATAGGGCCTCGTGAAAAACTTACCCCCCCACCTTTGGTAGAAACGAGCACGCAAAACAGGACTTTCCACCCCAGAGGCCCAACGAACCGCTCTTATGTGCTGACCACCCGACACGCCGCGTCTCACTAACTACATAACATCTACTACCTATTGTTGGACTTCAGTGTCATTGACCTATCCTAATCAAGTAATTGCAGCAATCTTCTCATACGCCAATTCTACAAGCACTTGCAATGCAATGCAAGTGGTTGTCAAGTGAGTGACACAACAAGACAATACATGGCCTATGTGAAATACAGTTTTCGATATGGAGTAATGGTAAATCTTCCAAAACTGTATCTATTTGATTCAGCTTTTCTTCATCTTATTGCACTTCATGAAGGACATGCATCATAAATTGCTGAAAATCAAATAACCATTCGATTTCCGACTTATTGACAAACAAAGATCTTGCATAGATAAAGGTTGCTTTGCTTGCTTTTTTAGTATAGAAATGACGTCTCAATTCAAATATAAAGGAATTACATAACACCCTCACTGGGTTTCCCTCGAAATGACCTTGACGAGTTCACCCACCGAGCGAGACTGTCGCATCTTACTTATATACTTTCAACTACGACGGTTTGAATAGGCACGTGCAGGGTATTATATACTTGGTTTTGATTGTATTGTCGCTTTATCTCTCTAATCTTCAATTTAATGTCAATTTCTAGTCTCTAGTATGTCTGACTGATAGATTTTATAATAACATAATATCGAAAGGCCCCAAGACTTTGCCCGTGCTGAGTTTACTTCATGCGAACTCTCATTTTCTTACTCATTTTCTTACGCCAGATGTAGAACTAGGGAAATTATTTTTTTAGATTTATTTTAATGCTTTGATCTACGTAATATTAATTAATCATCCTAGCCAGTTTCGGCCACAGAGATCTTTTATCATTTATACTTGAGATTTTTTATGTCAAGTTAAGTTTCAAGTTCGTTGAAATCGTATTCGATTTTTTATATTTCATACATACACGATTTTTCATACATAATATTTAACCAAGCAAGTTAATCCATATTTAAAATCTATACTAGTTTAGGCAGTCTATTACGTCAGTGCTCAGTGGCTTCTTCTTCAGTCAGGACTTTGATTTTCATAAATAGTGGATCATCAGGAATAAGTTTACCTACACTTTGTTTACTTTTAACTAGATTGTGGATATCTACTATCAAATCCCTGACCGACTGACATAAAAACCAATACTCCGTTTTTACCGGCTCGGCTGTAACGAATGGTCAACCGCAAAAGCAATCGTGCTTTGTTAGTAGCGTCAACGATTGCTGAACGAGGCTTTCTCAAAACATCGGACTGCGGACCGGCTGAGCAGTGACTGTGTGCGTCGCACCACTCGAATACCGGTTATATGACCGCAATACACCCTCGCTCTATACCTCCTATGCGACGGTCATAAGAATGTACCGCGCTGTCCAATACCTCTTATGTTCCTCTACAATCTTAGAGTGTGCCGTTTAAACCAGCATCGTATACATCGCCTGTCCATAGCTTGTCGTGAACATGCACTCTGGTAGAAGGTTTACATGACTACATGTATATGACGTCAACGCATTGGCTTGTCGGACTTCTCGACTCTCGACAAACATCAAGCTATGTGAAGTTTCACGATAGAAAAATAATAGACAGTCATTAAGGAAAAATACACTGTATAGTAGAGAAGTTGAATGACTATTTTTTGGCTCTTGAGTTCAACTAAACTTTACTATCAATAAATGTATTTTAAAAGATATGTGATGTGATTCCATTTCCATACAAAGCAGGTAAATTGATTTTAAAATGTGACCTAATTTTCTTGGTATTCTTTTCATATCTGATACCTTGAATTCTATTATATCAATTATAGCGCGAATGTTAACAACTTACTATTTATACCGCTACTAAACAGCGGGCAGTTGCTTGCTAAAACTAGCTATTGCTATTTGTTACGATTTTTAGTTGTAGATTGATTGTGTATTTTTGATAATAATGCATCATCATACTCGATCATAAATTGAAATATTATTTTAGAGCAGTAAGTAAATAAAAATAAAATTATTTTTATCGAACGCATTGTGCTCGTATCCAATGCGAGCTCCATCGTTATTTTAACACAATGAAGCCGCAATACCGCAACCCGACGCGTTCGAAGGTGAATTGCGTATTGTTTGAAGCCCGCATACTGCGTGACTTTCGAAAACGACTTTAATTTTCGTCCAATAAGGTTTCTTTTGCTGAATGTAAACGAGTTCCACGTGCTGTTGTATTTCCGACCTTAAATGCTGTGTGTCACAGTGGTTTTTACTTTGAACTTATAATAATCGTACAGTATACGGGCGCTAAAAGCGTTTCGCAGTCGTCCGTCGTGCGTATCGGAGAACGAGCAGTGGAATGCCATCAACTAAGATAAGACTTGCTCTTGAGCCTCGAATGCTGCCTGTTTCTTCATGACATTGGAATCCTTTATGAACGTCAACATTTTTTGATCTACTAGCATTTAGGCAGGCGTTATATCACGCAATTCTTAGCTGAATTTAGAAAACGAATTAATAAAGATGTTACAACTGTTTTTATGAACGTTAAAGCATTTTATTAGCTATATATTTATAGCGAAGCTATAATGTTATATTTCTGTGATTTGTTATACTTTTCAATTTGTTTAAAACCTTTCTCAGCTTAATTAGTTACTACCTAAAAATTTATACAATAGTAATAAATAAAAATACGTTACAAATTAATTTTGCTAACATTTCGAAACATAGTATAATAACATCTCAAAACAATTAAGCACATTAACATAGTCCGCGTTATTTTGAGGCGGCGTGGGTGGTATTGTCAAATTATATTCGTCATTCAAGTTCTTCCTTTATTTATATGCAAGCATGCCACGTGCCTCTTCGTCCTTGGCAAGGCCAATGACCTAGTTATTTAAAAAAAAACGAGGAAGGAACAGCACTTTTTTGCCCCAATCTCGGCATAATGTTTGTTTTGATCGTTTTCACCTAAACCATCCATCCGTCCTGGTTTGTTTTGAATACTTTTTTGTTTGTTCAAGAATCGATGTGGTCGTTTATATTATTTATGGGGTTCTCCTCCAGCGATTCCCCTTGTACTCGTAAACACGATTTATTTTCATCTATAAACGCTTATCTTTAAAAAGTTGGTGAATGCTCTTACATTAGAGAATGATCTTACGATTCTTTAACACACAATTACATCAAGTTGAGAAGTATGGCCAGTTTACTTTTTGTAATGCCTTACATTATGTTATCTTTGATAGACTTCTGATTGCGGATCTTTGTAAGTTTAAAAGTCGCAGTCGATTCTTTTATTTTAGGAACTAGTTTGGCAAGGTTAGTAAGCAGTGATTTAAAAACAAGGACCTGTTGCGTTTCTGTGGTCCCTCTCGCTGCCCAACGTCTAATTGTATTCAGATTACCCCGGAAAAGTGATAAATCTCTTGAAGTCAAGGTCGTCGGAGGGTTCGACAGCCCATTCACCCCGTTCTCGTCTGCCCCCTCGGCTAATGGTGCGGACATTCTTTCCCCAACCTTGCTCCAGACATCCCGGTTTTACTATACGCATTCAACAAACGTTAGTACCTACAAATCTACCCCCACAACAACCCTGTAAGTAATCTCGACTACAACAAGCGGAAATGTATCTGCCGAAAGCCACCCCATTTTTGCACCATTCAGTTCAAGTAATGACAAGGATTAGTCAGTGATATGTTATGCTTTTGATGAGGATACAATGGTATGGTATGTTATCCTCTATCTCTGCCATATTGTGTTGGCTATAATGTTTTGTGCATAATAGATCATAGGATCCAATAGTGTAAGGGTACTGTACTGTTTAAACGTGAACATTTTCATACAACATTGCATTGGCAGACATTTTAATGTTTGAGTTTGACATTTGAGGTGATACACCTAAAATACGCTCTATAAATTATAGACTGTGTTTATTTGGTTAATTTGACATCGTCGAACCGTACGTTTGTTTGGTTTACTCGATGTCGTTCTGTAGAGCACAGCGCGGCGTCGACGTTGGTGGTGATCAACATAAATGGGTCGACAAACATTGGCGACGTCGTGACGCCACCGTTTCTCTCAACTAGGCCGTCTTGTTAACGTTATTGTTCTATTCTGTTTATAAACGTTGCTGGCCGGCTACAAGATAATATTTGTCTCTATTTCGGTAAATAAGTTTTAACTGAATATCAAGTAATTTAAGTTCGGTTTTGCTTCTGTCTTCTATACGAAGTAGAGATTTTGTATTGATTGTCGCTAATCGAACAGTCACAGTAAAGAACTATTCCCATTTTGCTCAAAAAAATATTCCTTTCGTTATAAAAATTTTAAGCCAGTGAATTAATATCAAAGTTTGGCATCATAGTGCAATTATATCAAGGTTTTGGGTAACCGTTTATAGCGTCAAAAAATAATTGGCTTATAGTAAAGCTATAGCCCTTTTATAATATATGCTATATATAATCTATATAACCTATAGAAACTTTTAGTACGCTGCTCTCCCAAATAACACATTATGTCGAAAAACTTCCGCTGAAACGTTCACTGTTCACCTAACTAACCTAATCAAAAACTTTATAAACGTAAAGTAAAGCTGAAAAAGTATAACTGGAATTTAGCCTGTCGCTTGGCGAACCGCTCTTCAGTCGCAAGGTGTCTCATTTGGATCATTGGCAGCAATCGAGTCAGCAGTTTGTGGTGTTTCTGCGCGTGGGCGAGATGTGATCGGATTCGCGAAACGTATCCAGGTAGCTAGAGCTGTTGTGCTACATCTACCGATATTAGTTCGCGGTAAGCGTACGTGGTTGAGCTCACATTGCTTGCGAGCCTGCGGCTGGCCGTGTAGCCAGCAAACCATTGCTAATGCACGTCACTATTTATGTACATGGTAACCTCTAGTGTCAATTATGTAGAAGGAATGCTTTGATGCTAACTAATATGCATAGCTAACATGTCATACTGAGTTACTCGGCCGGTGTATAAACTCCGTCACTGAAGTTGGCTTACATGTAATTAAGTTTGAATAACTTGCATGTTCGGATACCTTCAAGTGCGAGTGTTACTAGCGCTACTAGTACGTATTCTTGACCAGCCGCTATTAAAACTGTTTCGTTATGGACATAGGCAAACAAGTTTGAAATTGGTTTTAAGGTTATAACGTGCCACAGTTTCGACTTGTAAGTCAGTTGGGAAAGTAAAGGCCTCGCTTGTGCGTTACGTTACGCGTTCGGAGCGGTGACGGGCGCTGCCCTTGACTCGCTCGGGTTGGCTACTCTACTCTACCTGTGACCAAGATCAACGAGAACACGAATCACTGGGTTTTTCAGATTGCTATTGCTGCAATAACAGTGCAAAAGGTTTCATACTAAAAATAAAACTTAATTCTTGCAGTTGCTTTCAGTTGAACGTGCTTTTATAGTTCCCTGAAGGAGATTATGAGTGTTATAGTGAATGCACGAGTACTCAGTTACTGGTATGTTAATCACATTAAAACAAATCCGTCATCAAAAGGCAAGAAAATAAGTCTATTATATGACCGACTTATTTACATAGCGTCTTCATAAATCTCCAGTAAATGGTAGGATAGTCAGGAAATATTGACTACTCTGTTAATTGATTGCCAGGCTGAACAGACTGGACTGGTCCATTGCACTAATCCATGTTTTGGTAGTACACCTTGAAAATTGTATCTTGTGTTCTATTTTCACGAGACTTAATCAGTCAGATGTGGGAGGGGTCGGGGCGGACGAGACCATTACCGTGGCGCTACACTCATTAAAGGTCGCCGTAAACGAATAGATATAGAGGTGGGCGAGTGTCATTCTACGTCGTTATCTATGATTCACTGGCGCCTAGCCGTCTGTTAGCTGTCTGATCGGCGACACAGTATAATGGCCCGATAATAGCAGACTGATGAGATAACTGACGGACCAAGCACGTGCTCGACCGCACTCATTCATGCGGCACCCTTTGAAGGATTCTCAGAATCAGCTAAACCTCAACTTTATAAAGTACGGCGGTTTTGAAATGTGCAAAATTAAGTTTACCGTGTTACACTTGTAGATCGTTTTCACGTAACACTAACATAACCGAGTTCAAATCGACCTACATAAAAGCTGCAATACCACTTTCGTCGTCGCAAATCACTGCCGCTCGTACCTATCTCGGCCTCGGTCAATGCGTTGCGTGCATGTCGTATCCACATATACGGATGTAATAAAGTGCAACGAGAATTCGCAGGCAAGCGGCGCATGCTGCTCACGTGCCTACGGAAAACGAAAGTGATCGGATGCGTCTCTCTACCCTCGATTGATAGAGCCAGGCTCAGGCAAGCCCTCGTTAACTGTATTATTCAAATTGTGTGCGTCCCATCCGAAGCCTCCGCGATCGATCGCACTCTCTAATGTTTGCCGCTTGCACTCTCGTACGCGATTTAATTGAAACACCTAACACTAAACATAGCTTTGAATAATTAATGTTTCGCTCGTGTCACTATGAAACTGCGATTAGACACGCCCGTTTACAATGTTATGCAGGTGCGGGTTTACATTAGATAGGCTTTGTTTATTTACTATCATTATCTAGTTTCTATTTAGCATAAACGATCAGCTGTTATCTTTTAAAATGAATGAGTCTGTTGTAACGATTAGTATTACTCCATTCAAATGAGTTGTCAGAGTATAAACAGTTCTTGTTTCGTTTATTGCAGGCACTCAGAACGTAACGATGCCGCCGCGAACATCGTCGTCGTTGCCGGATGGCAGCGGTGCGCCGCGGCCGGGCGCGCCGGGCGGGCAGGCGCCGCCGGGCCCCGCGCCCGGCGCAGGCCCGCCGCCCGGCGCGATGGTGGCGCAGCCCTACGGACACCACCCCTACAAGTCGCCGCACTATCCGCCGCAGCCCTACGTCTATCCGAGGAACCACCATCCCTACCCGTATGGTGGCTACCGGCCGCCCCCGCCGCATCCGCCTCAACATTACCAACCTCCTCCGATGAAGGTAGGTCATCAGAAGCTTGAGCGTGTAACTGGGACTAGACTAGTTTTGGTCTATTCTGGTGCGGTCAGGGTTTTTCCGATAAAAATATTCATAGCATCCAATATGCTGAGCTGGTATGCTGAGCTCGAAAAGTGGCATTGGTCACACACAGGTTGTTGCTAATTAATACAAAAGAAGGTTCATACTCTCCCCGAAACATTATGATTACATGTCGGTTGTAACTTGTATATCTAGACGAGCTTGTTTAAATTTCACTATAATGCTCTACTTTTTCTCAGTTTGGTACTGGTCTTCTCTTCTGGAATTGCACCGTCTTTATAGCAACACTAGCTTTAGTAGTAGAGTTCTTTGTGATAGAGCTCGTCCAGGGAAGGACTACCACCATAACTATTTCTGCCGCCAAGCAGTAATGCTCGCATTCGAAGTGTATAGTTTTCCATTTTTCGTGTTCCGGTTCGAAGGGTATAGTTTCCGGTGAAAGTACAGGCACATGGGACTTTCCATCTAACGTCTCAGGGTGGTAACACGTAAGTGATATGTCTATGATGTTGCAAGCGTACATAGGCTACGGTAACTTACCATCAAGTAGGCCGTACGCTTGGTTGCCAATTTAGTGGTATAAAAAAAAACTAAATGGATTATCTTATCATAATACTTGTTGTATTTCAGCAGCAAATGGGCGGACGGCACATGGGTCCGCCGGGCACGCCGGGCGGGCCGGGCGGGCCGGGCGGGCCGGGCGGGCCGATGCCCGAGGGCGCCATGCCTCCTCCCACGGCGCCCGGCGAGTCGCACGACAACGGCCCAGCGGCGCCGGCCATCGCGCTCGTCACCACCGGCCCGGACGGCGCGCCGCTCGACGAGGGCAGCCAGCAGAGCACGCTCAGTAACGCATCAGCAGGTATAATCACGACCACTGCCCAGTTGAGGAGCGAGAGGTTGCGGGTTCGATCCCCGCTACGTACGTAATATTGCATGTTCAGCAAGTATTTTTAAGTTTTTAAGTTTAAGTATAAATTACTAGAACTAGTAAGAGTAGTAGAGTTTTTTGTGATAGAGCTCGTCCGGAGAAGGAATACCACCATACCTACTTCTGCCGCCAAGCAGTAATGCTCGCATTGCTGTGTTCCGGTGTGAAGGGTATGGTTTCCGGTGAAATTACTGGCACATAAGGCTTTCGATCATAGCCTCAAGGTGGCAACCCGCGAGGGATACCTCTGGTATTGCAAGCGTCCATAGGCTGCGGTAACCGCTTACCATCTTGTGGGCCGTACGCTTTACAAATTTTTTTTTTGCTACTTCAGTTGTAAAAAAAACTTACTAAAATTCCTAAAACACTCCATAAAGGCAGATTTATGGGGTAAAAAGTAGTATTATGTTATTCCAGGTTATTTATTTACTACATATAATTACGTCAATGGTCATATAATGGCATGTACGTACGTACAGTGTACACCAAACGAGCGAAAGCGAGCGAACGCTAACAAGCGGTTGCATGCGAACGCGACTAAAGGCAACCTGTAATCACTATTACCAATAAATACTGTTATGTGGATGACTGTAAATGTGTCCAGATCATTTAGCAATCCTAAATGTGTCGCGATGCCGTTGCAAGACACTTACTTGTTATCTTTTCCCAGAGATCATTGGGCATAAGGCTGCGTTTCCATCAGAGATGTGCGAGGATGTGTAGCGAGGGATGTGTTTTTTAGGAACCAATAGAATCACTTCATTTACCTAACCTCGCTCTGACAGCTGTAATGAACTGATTCTATTGGTTTCTAAAACACTTTCCTCGCTACATATCCTCGCACATCTCTGGTGTAAACGCAGTCTTAGACAGATGTGTCCGGCACAGTTCCATTTCAGTCTTTTTGAGCGACATCAGAAATTTGAGCTAATTTCCGACGTCGCAATGTATTTTATTTCTGCTCTTCTCAATCATATAATTGTCTGTCAGTCTATTTATGATGTGTTCTCTACACAGCCGGAAGGCAACTAAGTTTGTCTAGACGCGGTCTAGATCCAAAACAAAGTAGGTCAAACAAACGCAAGGTCATCTGGTGACCTCTGTTCGAGCTTTGAGTTGAGTACCGATTATAAAATGCGACTGACCTGTCTTATTAAACGGATTTAGTAATTTCACGCACGCATGGATTTTCGGTCTTGGTGGACTGCAATAGTAGACCCTCAGGCAATTTGCAGTGTTATTGCTGTATTTATGCAGTGCATGAAAAGAACATCCTTGCCAGCAGCACTAAATCCTTACAACATCCTAAATTCTGAATATTCTACAACCAATTAAATGAACCAACTGGTTACACAAAGTACATAATACGAGTATATCTTAAAGCCCTTCTGATGGTAATCGGTCACCTTTGCCAAATTACACCTACTGACGAGTAGTATAACGCACAACTGATGCGATGTAACCAACGCGGCATTGCATTTAAGCCAGTCATCTTTGGACAAAGGTAAAGAGTCTCAAAAATTTGACCAGCCATCTAACTAACAAAAAATAAGTATCATGTTTTTTACTCATCATTATGAGCTTGACTTCCCCCTGCTGAGGTCTTTGTTAATTTCTGCCACTTACTGTTACTCTGCGCCAGTCTCATCCATCTACGGCCTGCGACTTTGATGGTCTTATAACCATGCCACTAATAATCTATTGACGAAAACTGCATTAAAATCCATTGCGTAGTTTAAAAGATCCAAGTGTACAGAGGGACTGACAGTGAAAAGTGACTTGTTTAATCTACGTATACTGGTATTATAAAGAGAGATGATTTGCATTTTTGTATTTTTGTACTAAACGTACTAAACGAATAAACTCGAAACATACTGGTCCTGTTTCAGAAATTCTTTTACCATTAGAATGCTACATTATTACTGAGTAACATAGCGTATATTTATTACTTGCTACCTGCCCCGTCTTTACACGGGTACGGTTTCATTGCACCAGCGCGAAGCTGGAACGGACTGCTATTACTATGTAAAGATGTGTATATTGTTTGTTGGATAGCATCAGGCGAGGAGACGTGCGCGTCGGGCTCCGGCAAGGGGTCGCGCAAGGAGTACGGCAGCGCGGCGCCTTCGCCCTCGCCCGGCGGGGGGTCACACTCGTCGCTGCACGACGACTACGAGGGAGCCCCCTCGCCGTGGCCGCGCCCGCCATCCAGTCCTGTGAGTGCTTATCCTGGGAGTCCCCCTGGCTGTAGGAAGCTGGGTTTGACTAGGCCTTCCTGGTCTTACGAAGCTGGGTTTTTTCACTCACTTGAGCTGATGGCTCATGTTTTCAAGGTCGTTAGGGATAGTTGGCAAGGATGAACCTCGAAGGCAACGAGTTCGTCACAGAAGGGTATTAAAAATTTACTTAAAGGCAGGTCTTGAGTCGGTAACACTAGGACCACTAAGCCACATTCGAATATTAGTATTTGCTCCTCTATAGGGAGCTCGTTGACTTTCGTGCTTATCCTAAAGGTCGGAATGCGGAAGATTCTTAAAACGCACGCTATTTGGTTTAATTTTCAAATGATATAAGACTTTATGGCATGCTTTTTAGAAATAACTTTCGATTTGATCGCATTCCTTCCTTATCGATGAAGAAAAGTCATATTCGGTGAAGGTAAACCGTTTTATTCTTGAAAATGATTATGGTTCTTTCAACATAGAGGTTTAGAATGAGTACCATGGAAACGATTATTTATTTCGTTTTAAAAACAATCCAAAAAACGAATGAAAACATTTAAAGACTACATTTTTGACTAGCCACACTATACATCGTTGATAGTGACGGCTAGTTCTCTTGGGGATCTGCATTTGAAAGACCACACCCAAAGCTTTTGTAGATAACAACATTAGCATGTTTTAATTAATAACTCCCAAAGGCCAAAGTCGTCAAGTCATCGCGTTATATTGTGCCTGAAACACTATTGCACAAAGCCTTGTAGTACATTTTCTAAATCGTAGTTGTAAATAGTACAAAAAGTAGAATAGATAGAACACGTAAATAAAATGCAGTGAGTTACAAACGGAATACATAATAAACTAGCATAGGTTATTGTGAAGTAAACATGGGTATTTACCTATTTCTACCTTCATACCTATTTCTGCCGCCAAGCAGTAATGCTCGCATTAGTGTTCCGGTGTGAAGGGTATGGTTTCCGGTGTAATTACTGGCACATGAGGCTTTCGACCTTAGCTTCAAGGTGGCAACCCGCGAGTGATACCTCTGGTATTGCAAGCGTCCATAGGCTGCGGTAACCGCTTACCATCTTGTGGGCCGTACGCTTGGTTGCCACTTCAGTTGTATAAAAAAAAAAATTGGTGCTTTAATTTACGATATGCTTAAACTTAACTTTACTTAGGTTTATGACAAATAAAGAACTTATCACTACTTTAAAATCTGCCATAACTACAATCAAAGTGAACTAGTGTTATAGTCAATTAAATCTATAGATATGATACCTGCTAGTTTGAACATCTATAACCACTCTGCGTGCAAAAAGAAGGGAAGCATTGCATTTTATCATGTATTTTCAGGTCTTTAACAGTCACATACCGCCGGAGTCCTACAGATCAAAGGTTTATATCAAGTTAAAAATCATAAGCATGTGTAGTGCTCGAACAATTAATATTTCACGTAACCAATATTGCAAGCTGCATGGTAGCCCTTTTTCTACGCATCGATAAAACATTATTTGCATCTAATGACGTTTGACCCCGACAAAACCGAAAATACTCGGACATAAATTATTCATCCAAAACGAAGTATAAAGCTTGAAGCATTAGATTATTTCCGCTTTACGCTACACTTTTTTCTCTTTGGTGTTGGACTATTGCTTAAAAATTATAGCGAAATTTAATCAAAAATTTGAGTCTCCGAGATATAAACGCGAATAGACAACATACTTTAGGTAGCAATTCTAGTGAATAAGCTTTTATTTCATGCATTTAGTTTACTTTCGCGCCAAATTAGTGTATAAATTTCTTATCCGCCTTGTCGTCTGTATAATATAAAATTGCTATTTCGTCCATATTAAAAATGGAGCATGAACCGATTGGTACGCCTGCGCAGTGCATAACTTGCACGATATAAATAACTGTGCGTTTATAATAACGACGATGCCATAGAGTAGAAAAAAGGCATTTTAGAAAGTAGTGCAGCGAAAACTCCTTATTTTTGTCTATTTCGACGTTATTTCGGGTCACGAGGAAAGCAAATGTTGGTCTAAATAGCAAATGTAGCCAACTTGAGCATGTTTATTTGCTGGACTCATTGCCGTTATTCTCGTAAAAAATTTTGAATGATATTTTTATGTAATCAATAAAGTAATAAGGAGTTTTCTTGAAGCGGGGCTGACGAAGCATGTTGTAGCAAAGGTGTACGTGAGTACACGTTGCAGTACATTACTCGAAATTCTGATTCTAGGCTGAAAACCAAAGGAAACGACGCGGAGACTCTTCGTCAGGCCCGGTAATGCACATTTCATCATAAATCTACATAGAGCTTCGTCTATTTATCATACAATAGCTCATGATTTTACTTTTTGCTTAGTTATAATATAAACTGTATTTACATGGAAATAAAAATAACGCATTTACGAGTATATCCTGTAAATTCAGACCGAACTTAACTTCTAAGTAAACAATATAAGTTCATAACTATTCATTCCTTTATCTAGTGCAAATTACCTTCAAATGCGTTATAGTTATTTCTCTCAAACTATGTTATTGCCCTGTCTTTTGTAGACGACAAGAAGTGACCAACGCATTGTGTGTGCGTCATGCAAGACTTGTGTGATGTTTGCCAATCATTGTCAGTTTAAACATGCCTTTTCAATACAGTAGACTTGAGGCATTTCATTAACAACCTGACTTATTCAAACATATACCGAAACAGCGGTAAAATTTGGTTTCGATATCAAAATTCAAAATACCGATTTTAAAGTTAATAATCGTTTCATAATGTTCGTTTTAAATAATATTGATACAATCTGTTGGTATCGATATGAAAATCAGAAGGGAATTAACGATATTATTTACTGATTTACAATAACTCTTTCTGACTGTTCATATACTGTGTGTCGATCGTCCCACTCCAACTCCAACTCCAATCGTTATTTTGGTATCAATTTGTGGCTTTACTGGTAAAGTTATTTACGAGGTATCGGTAACAAGTACCTGGCTGGAGTCAAGGTTGAGCCGCGTCGTCTCTTGTCAGCTACGTTAGAGCGCCATCTAATCAGACGCATTGAGTGAGGCCACAGTCGCGTTTCACTAAATACTGTTGCGCTAATTCCGCAACAAAGTTGCAGAACAACCACAGAACAATATTTAACTATATTTAAATATAGTTCTGTGAGAACAACAGTCGCCACTAAGTTGCACTAAACTGTGTGAACTTTGCGTGACTGCGGCGTTTTCTCGTGCTTTTAAGTGCCTCCGTACATTGGACCACTTGTGGCGGCCACTAGACGCGACCTCAAGCTGCGGGCGAGTTTTTTTCATACATTTTGTAGTATAACATCGGAGTAAACTAAATTTTAGTACTAAGTTTAGTGTCCGCGTCTAGTGGCTCAATGTGCGGAGGCACTAAATGTGATCTGAGACAGCGGAGTAGTTGCGCGTAGAATAGTGTATGATGTTGCGTGTTCGCGCCAGAAGTCGGACTCGCTGGGCAAGCTGTACGAGATGGATGATGCGCCGGAACGTCGCGGCTGGGTGGAGCGTCTGCTCGCCTTTATGGAGGAGCGGCGCACGCCCATCGCCGCCTGCCCCACCATCTCCAAGCAGCCGCTGGATCTGTACCGCCTGTATCTGCTGGTGCGGGACCGCGGCGGCTTCGTCGAGGTAATTATCACACTCTCACATCACACTATCACACTACATAATTTAATAAAAAAGAAAATTTGGATGTTTTGTTTGATAGATCATTACCATCATGACAGACAGGGACACTGGCCTACTCTCGGGCGAAAGTGACTGCGTCTTAATCCATAACGCGGACTCAGTGCGGATTGGTGGATGGCACATGTCTTTTCAAATTTTAGTTCTTGGACATGCCGGTTTACTCACGATGTTTTCCTTCACCGTATGTGAGCACTAGATTAAAAATCCATTGGTTAGATAATGAACGGGAACAGGATATAGGCCCGGAAAAAGTACGGTCCCCAAGTTCCACGAGAATGAAGTCGCGGGGAACAGCTAGTATTCAATAGATAAATAAACATGGCTGAATTTGTTAACTATCGTAGAGTTATGTATCACGGAAGAGCCACTGTCTACCTCACCATTCACTGGTTAAGGTGTGATTGGGTAGCTTCTAGACATCCGAACTTTCACATTGATTTATTTTGATATTTTAGGAAAACCAACAGCGGTTATAGCTTATAAATCAACTTATGCGCAAATTGAGAAATAGGAAGTCAATAAAAGGTTTCACGTTTAGAAAAATTATAGCGAAAGGTCAAAGTTCTCGTGTAAAAACAGTCAACATGTTTAGTTATTAGAGCGTTATAAAATTAGGTGAATAAGAATAAAAGTATTGCTTACAAACCTTATTCCTCGGTAGTTGTGCTCAGATGAACCACGTTGAAATAAAACAAATAGGCACAGAACTGAAATAGGTACAATACAACGCAATGTAATTCCAATCCAAGTTTTATCAGAAATATGTCAAGGTTTTTACGTCGTGTTAATGAGCACGGTTCGTTACTAAACGCACTCAACTTTGTTGTTTTTCTATTTGTTACCACAAGTTACAACCAACGTTTATTTTTCATTACTTACCATCATTCCTGGGTTACCTCTACTATAAAATACAAATCTCCCGTTTATATTACAAATTGAATTCTATTTTGTTTATCACTAAAAGGCAGCTTCAAATGCAAAGGATGAGTATAAGCACATGTAATTCAATTCGATTTACAGTTCCCGACATAAGCATTTGTAAGCGTTCGTATAAAGAGTATCACTTTGGAGCTAGTAAAGAGCGAGCGCTTCGTGCAACTGAAACTAATAGACTTCACTTAGGATTTATGTAAGTGCACACAGCGCTTTATGTGCGCAAACGCTATAAACCCACCTCGCAAACGATAGTTAATAATTTTATCATTGAACGCTCGCGCGCAGTCGCCATGCTATAACAATGTATCGACGTTAGATCAGAGTGCAATTTAGCCGTGAACGGTTGTGTTTACCTTATAAGAAAATCGTCGGCATGGTGTGTTTTATCACTTGTTACGTTATCCGTGTCCATGTGTTATATGTTACGACATACAGTTGTTTCTACTCAAACTTTACAAAACGTTACAAAACTGGTTCTTTATTTTTCAGGTGACAAAGAACAAAACGTGGAAGGACATTGCGGGTCTGCTCGGCATTGGAGCGTCATCATCAGCGGCGTATACGCTTCGTAAACATTACACGAAGAACCTGCTCGCGTATGAATGCCACTTCGACCGAGGCGGCATCGACCCGCAGCCCATCATCAACCAGGTGGAGGCGTCCACGAAGAAGAAGAGTGGAAAGACGAATAACACGTCCAGTGCAGGTAAATGTCTTCTAATACTGTTTATATTTAATCTTTAAAAAAATACAAGTATAACTTGGTTGTTAGTAAAATACAAAATTATGTTTACCATTGTTATGAAAAAGAACCCTGATATAGACTAAAAAAATAAGTTTTTTTTTATTAATTTAACTTGCTTACTAAAACATCAATTACATTTTGGCATTCACTATATAATATCCGAGATGCTAACACAAACCTTACTTAACTACTAATATAAACCCGCATAGCAGCAGATAAAGAGTATCGTATTACAGTAGTCTCGGTTCTCCCGAAGCAACCGCTCGGTCGTCATGTTCGCGCGATAACGAAACGTTGCGTTGCGTTTTTTGTTTATTCCATCAATATGGCAAACAAGCATACGGCCCACCTGATGTGAAGTGGTAACCGTAGCCTATAGACACTTGTTACACCAGAGAAATCACTCGCGCGGTGCCGAAACCCTTTAAAAATTTAAAAACTCCTTTTGAACTCCTTTGCGTTGCAGGCTCATCGAATTCCCAAGAATCATTCCCGAGCGGCGCGCCGACCGGTGCCGCCGCCATGGACGGCTACCCGGCGCAGTATGCCGGGTATCCGCCGCAGTCCAATCATTCGCAAGGTAACCTAGTTGACATTACATTCCTTTACCTCTAGTTACAATAGTTTATTATCTGGTTTTTACTTTTGCGACAGTGTAGCGTTGTTTTTCTACCTGTCAGAGGATCTATGGCATAAATTAATTATTATGGGTTATTGACTTGCTACAGTCGCTAGCGAATCTGGTGAAAATTTCACATTGAAGATTCGCTCAATGGACAAAGTGTGGTTTGATATTTTTTTTATTGAAGGACTAACTTTGGAATTTTCTCCGGATTTAACGTTATAGTAAGTCGGTAGCTCAGTGGACCTGCTGTTTAATAAACTAGAAGAAAAGCAATGCGTTGTAATAGTTTGTTTAGAACAAGAGTGATACTAATATAGCATGTATGGCTGGATGTCTGTGGAGATAAATCAATATTTTTTTGTAAATATTTAACCATTCATAGCTAATCTGTGAAGTTACTTTTGTAACAATTAGTGTATGTTTGAAGCAAGAGTGAAACTAATATGAGCATGTTTTAATCAAGGTGCGATGATAAAGTTTGAAATATTATATTACTTAAAAATCTGTGAACTGTATTTCCCACTATTGTAAAGCTAACTAAAATAGTGAAGTGACTGCAGTAAATACAATAAATACACCGCTGTACATAAGCTATGTGTAATAATACCGATGCGACTGCGAAGGTCGCGCTGTGTCAGACGTTAGTGCACTCTACCGGTGCTTAGGTCCCAGTAAATAGAAGTTGCATACACTTCACAATAATAGAACGCGATTTCGCGACCATTAAGTTTGCGTGAACTTGTGATTGATATTGATTCGATATCTTCAGGGCAATGTCACTAAATATCGTAGATAGTGACATTTTCTCTACGATGAAATAGTCAAAACGATCATGCATCTGTAATTTTGCTATCTGTGTATTAGTAGCATTGCCCCACAGAAGACTTCGAAATAATAGATTTGACAATCGGTAACGTATAGTCCAGCTGTTAATTTTGGTAGTTCAGTTTTTGCACTAAAACATTAATGTTTACTTGTCAAAAGCATAATCGAAGCGTACGAACAAACATCGCGGTATCTACCGATGGTCGCGTAATCGCGTTCTTTTAGGACAACGCCTAAGGCTCTGCTTTTTATCCGTAGTCAACTAGATAACCATTTTTCAAAATAGTTAACTGTTACTTCTTCAAGGGAATAAGACTGTAAATGCACTGAAAATTTAATAATTTTAATTATTGTTGCGTTGACTGAGGATCAAAAAGCCAGAACTTACAAGTTCTACTAACTCTACATTACTCGACTAAGCAGTCTGTCACAGTCTACACCTCTACAGGTTGTCAGTTAGTGGTAGGGAAAGATCAAGACAGCTCTTGTTTACTTCTACTTATTTACCCTTGGTTTTATTTATTTGTGCATTTATTCACTAATCTGATCACGTACCTAACAACCCTCACCGAATGGTACATCACAACGCTAACAAATCATATTTTTAAATGAAGCTTTTCATTAATTCTTTTCTAACATTTTATCACGAGGAAAACTACCGATTTTGCTGCGTTAATTTTCTATTGTTCCGATTTATTGTGGTTTTTTTGTAATAAACAGTTTTAAATAAAAGTATCTAATTGAATTACTACTGAATAAATAAATTAATTAATTTTCACTGTTGCTTGGCGAATGACATTAATATCACGCCTACAGATGAGTTTTTATCAGCTTTACCTAAGCTCAAAAACTTGTAAACTGTATCTTCAAACGTATCCTCTTACACGATACGATATTAAAACGATATTTAAACTATTATATTAAACTATGATATTTAAACGATATTCAAATGAATTATGTCTATTGCCCATATAATACTGCTTAGGGTATAGAACGTGTAAGTAGATCTATAAACAGTATTGCCATCTACTACTATATTCACTAAAGTATGGTCACACAGACGGAGATTTTAAATCGTAACCTCTGAGAAGTAAAAAGTGAGGTTACTTCGATTTGCTAAGCAATAATATAATATGTACCTATATGTTTTTCAATCTAAAATTAATGCAGCATAACTCATTAGTGTTCCACGTTGGTTTGTGACTATCGGGTGGTATAACCTCGTGTGGATTGTAGGCGGCGGGCCGGGCGGCGACAACCTCGCCGCCTCTAACCCCTTCGACGAGCCGCCGGGGCCGCGGAGACCCCCAGGTACACCCCAATCACCATTTCTAACAGTAACTGTATGAGCGTTTACACACCGCACGTATTTACCTTTTTTTATGTCAGCAAATAACGAAACTGTCAGTCTTTCGCCTGATCATAACAGCTGTAAAGTTCTGCGTGGCACTGCACTGCGCTCGTCACGCCGAGACGTAGATATTAAGTCTCTTTCGCCCAGTGATTTCAACTGCTACAGTGCCAACACAGTAATGCTTGCACACTACTACTTGGAGACAGAATATCTGATCCTGCGGTGGAATATCGTAATTGAGCGCGTGCACGAGCATATAAAATAAGAGATTATTATATTTTCCCAAATACGCCGTGTGTGTAAACGCTTTTTAACTGAACCGCTCTGCGGGTTGATCACAACTCTGTTAGCGACCAATCTCCATTGATCTCCATCTCAGACTGTCAACGACAGTTTGACCATAGCTCTTCTGTCATAATAGACAGTTTGAGATGGAGATCAATGGAGATTTGATGCCATACTGCTAACTTTAAGCGGTGAAAATACATCAACTTACTCCAGTATTGTTGGTGTATGCACGTTATTGCACTGAATGCGAACTGACAACATTACTAACAGACTATTAGTAAATAATATGCATATTTTGCAAGTAAGATGGCAACTAATTGTTCGTGTTAGTTTCTGGTTTTATTTTATAGTTACATATGTCTGAACATAGATGTGTGAGTTCAATATCTCTATATAAACTTCAGTTGTTAGATTTGTATATCCACGTAATTTTACATTCAGTGTAATCGAAAAGTCTAATTGAATGTTTGTAAAATTGAACTGATGTTACTTAATTAGTATATTTATTTGTGTTAGCTTTTAAAATAATGTTCCAGTCAGTTACCTCAACTGGTAGTAATTAGTTTTAGTAGTCTTGTAAATATATGTGTAATTTTGGTTCGGTCATTTATTTTCATCTCATTGTTTAATTGGTTGCTGTTTTATGGTTTGCTTTTGATTCATCCAAAACTTTGTTTATTTTTTCATTAAGCTTGTAAATTAAATAGTATCATAATGATAAACAGTGCCAGCTTAAAATTAAAAGTTCGTTATTGTAGCTGTAAGCCAACAATTTGTTTTTCAGGTTACCAACAAGGTTACGGGTATGAATATGGATCTCCTTATCAACCGAATAGGCCTGTTTACCCCCAGTACGGACCCGATGGCGACAGGTATGTTTAGATCACAAAATTAAATTAAACACATTAAAAATTTTACATTAGTAATTTTTTTGGGTAACTTCCATTAGTTCTATAGGACTGATGTCAACGAACTGTTCATTTTTTTTTAAATTCTTGTAGTTCTAGAACTATTGCAACAAAATTTTCTTATTTGTTCTATAGAACTAATAATGCATTGTCAATGGAACTTTAAAATTTCAAACGGCTATATTTTGGGATCTATTCGTCCCAGACTAGCCGCACCTAACTCACAACTAAATTGGCAACCAAGCGTACGGCCCACCTGGTGGTTAGCAGGTACCGCAGTCTATTGACGCTTGAAATGTTTTTTTTTCTTAAATACAGTTTAGCAATGTATTTAATAATATTACGATCTAGCCTTATGTTTAGGCTAATGAGTAATTTAATGTTGACCTAGTTTTATAGATTAAAATTATTGGCTAAGAATGTGTCCACTGGCACTTTTCTTAATGTCTCTATTAATTAACTTGTGCCCTTCGGTCGGTGATGGTTTTCAAGGCCGCCGGTAAAGTTCCTGAAAAACGGTGCCATTGAATAAACTCAATGGAACAGAACTAAACCGCGTACATAGGTTTAAGTACTTTGCTCATATTATTACTGATGACATTGATGACCAGGGTCCTATTGCATAATAAAGTACAAGCTCATAATATCAGTGTTTTTACTAATAACTTGTACAATTTCGTTGCAATATTAATTACAAGCCATGAAAATACCAGTGTAAAAGTACGAGCTCATAGTATGAGTATCGCAACTTGTAACTTGTGTATTTACGTTGCAAAATAAGATAAAGGGTATAAATTACAAGTGTGAAAGTACAACTCATAAATGTCAATAATATTAGTGATTTTTTACTAATATTATTAGATCGTGTTGCATGACGAACCTCATAAATTATTTTATTACTTGTATCTTGTATTTTTATTTACAGGTCGCAGGTGCAGCATTATTTTGTTAATTTTTAATTGTTTGTTCATCTAAAGATGAAATAAAAATTATCACTTACCACATTTACAAAACAATAGAAGAAGAAAACCTTATGAACCTCGAATACATTTTAAAATCTAGTAGATAGTTCAGATTTTCAAAAAACATTTAGCATGATTCCAATGAACCTTGAAATAATTTTACAAGTCATATCTGCAGATATTGCTATTAAAAGCTATTGTGAAATCAAATTGCCGCCAATTTCAGATGCAGGCATACCTAGTAGTTAATTCAGCCAGCTAAGTTGTAAAATATTAGTTGGTATGTAGCGAAGCCGCAAAAAAAAAAAAAAAACTAATATCTTATGAAAATACTTATAATATTAGTGTCTTTTTATTAGTAACGAAAAATGTATTATGCAACGTTAATTATGAGTACTTGTACTATTTTTTGAATTTTCCTAATATTATTAGTGAAATTATGCGACACATTAAGTACCTCATATTATTGGGTAGGATTGACAATTATTATGCAACGTATTTAATCTGTGCTTGTAATTTATGAACTTGTAACTTGTATTATTTTCTAATATTATGATTAACATTATGCAATAGGCCCCAGGGTGATATTGATAGGGAGCTTGTAATGTGTATCGGCTAATGTATGCGAGGTGTTCTCAGAGGGTACCGCGGCGGCGGCGAGCAGTACCAGTACGGCGGGTATGGCGGCGCGTACCGCGGCGGCGCCCCCGGCGGCACCCCCCCGCCCCCCGCGCAGCAGTACCCCGAGTATTACCGCGCGCCGCATCCGCACCCGCCCGCGCACCCCGCGCACCCTGCGCACCCCGCGCACCCCGCGCACCCGCAGCCGCAGCCGCAGCCGCCACAGCAGCCGCACCAGCCGCCCATCGAGGTACCTAACTTATACCTGTACCTCCCGCGCACATAATAAAACGACCATATTTAAAAAGTTTATATCTTTCATAAAAATATTTATTTATTTAATTT
Organism: Colostygia pectinataria; assembly: GCA_951394395.1. Lineage (NCBI taxonomy): Eukaryota > Metazoa > Arthropoda > Insecta > Lepidoptera > Geometridae > Colostygia > Colostygia pectinataria. The sequence goes on along the minus strand of OX596368.1, from coordinate 3,716,053 downwards.
TATGTAAAACCAACATATAATTTTCTTAAAACTAGTCAGTAGCTACAGAAAGCCAATAACAGGTTTTCACTAATAAAAACACACTAAGATGATACAAATAGTAATGCACAACTAATAAAATCATCTGCAATAGATGTAAAGGCCAAGAACCCGTTCTTGATAATTGTACCTGAAAGAACTCTGTTCCCCGCACTGGGTCTCAATGAGCCTGTACAGCGATTCCCCTACTGATCTTCCACACAAATTGACATCTGAATGATATGTTAATATTTACGGTTGTCAATGGCATTATTCCGGATATGGATTAGAACATGTACAAGTTTGCAAATGTAGCGGATTGGATACCCAGCCTATGATCAATGTTCTGACAATAAGTCTACCAAATGCTTTAAAATGTTTCTTGAAACAATCTAATGATGTATTAGCTGTAATAAGGAACTATGCGTTTGGCTGTTAGCAATGTATCTTCTATGAATGTTTTATTCAGTAGCTGCTGTTGTATGTGGTTGGATTGAAACTGGAATGATTGTACTAAGAACCCATAGAATGTCCTGCATGACTGGAATGCAAGGAGTATTGTGTATGTCCCCGTATCTCGCTTGCGTTTTGCACTGTAAGTGATGGAACATCGTTTGCTCATTATTGGTGAACAATGATCTAGTCACTGTAATGGTGCGTTAATTAAAATATCTCCTTCTCCTTAGATAGTTCCTTCTATCTTCCTTGTCGCATAAAAGTTATCAAGATACCTAAATCAGTTCCACGTTTCTTGCTAAGTTAGATTGTAAGTTACTTCCTTCGGTAAATTATGAATCACAACCGTCTTTTGGGTTCCACTAAAAATGCGTGAGAATGCGTAAAGAGTTTGTAGGTGCTATTGGCCAATGTTATAATATGATAATCTGAGTCGTAAAAATGAGTTAAAGCGTTATTTATCCTTGCAGTTCACACACATTTATAGCTACACATCCTCGCATATTTCTGGCGGAATAACCCACATTGATTGACATACGAGTATTCAAAAGCTCACCATAAATAGGACGAAAAGATTCGCCATGAGAGTATCATTAGCGTGACGGTATATCTGTTGGTGTGTAGATGTCGGGAGGCGCGGCGAGTGTCGGTAACCTAATGAGCTCGCAGCTGGCTCGGCAGCTGGTGGCGCCGCTGCCGCCGAACCCCAGACCCTACGTACGGACGCCCCGTTTGTACCACGCACTCAACACCGCTTCCCATTGGCGATACCTTACCTATTCATTCTCACACCCACGCACGGAACACTCGTGCCCGCCCGCACGCGATTATCGACGCTCGTGCGAATCGTATCACGGATTTGTTGATCAATTTAGTATATCACGCGCACGACATGGCTATCGTCTAACAAAGCAAAGAGCTGCTGAGCCAAATCAACTAAACTAAAAAAATCCTGTCAAAATTCCGCAAAATTGACGTGTGCAATCATGCACGACACAGTTTTGATAAGATTCTATGTATTAGTTAACGCTATTGGTTTAGATCCGCTAAGCTTTGGTGGACGATCACCCTTACACCAGTATATCCTAGATTTACGATCTAGACTCGATCATCTATTTTCTAAAGGTTGGCGTTGGGTTGCTTGAATCTCGAGTTAGTTTGAGTTTCGTTCTGGAATACTCGCCAAACTTTAGATGCATAACTAACAGTTTCCGTTGAAAAGGATTAGATTGCATAAGAAAATTAAATGAAGAATCATACCATCAAGCTGTATTTGTCCAATAATGAGCACGGGCTTATAATTACAGTTGTACCTGATTTTCACCATTTTAATCATTTTTCACAAGATGCCTTTATCCGATAGTAAATATAACCATTTAATACAAATCGCCGCACAAAGTCCATTCAAATGGCAAAATAATTGACATTTTCAGATACGATTCAGCAATAAGTTTCCTCTTTTATCGGTAGTCGTCTTGCCTTATCGACTAAACAGAGGAACCAAAAGCGACGATAATCGATTAAAGGGTCTCTCATCCGTGGTTTTGGCTTCATTTAATTATTATTTCGAATGATAATAATCACTCGCTTGACGGAATTACAAGCTATCACTGTTAATTATTTTCTTTTCTTCTATTTTGTTAACAAAATTTTTGGCTTGCGGTGTGAATAATTGGCTTTAAATTCATCAATTCGAACAAATTGAACGGACAATGTTCGAGATAAAACTGACACGTCAGACACCTCTTCAAAATTTAACAAGTTTAATCAAAACATGGAAGTAAAGGTTAAGAGTGTGTGGTGGTGGCTTTATGACAAATAAAATATTGGTCACTAAAATCATGTGCATGCAATTTTTAATTCTCACAGTTCATCGTAAGCTTAGCTATAAGGTTAACGAAATAGTCGCTTTGTTTATAATGCGACACGATTCGGTCCAATGTCTCAAACGTTCACGCATAGACCCAATAGTTTCATTCCAAGTTTCGCTGGAAATTGAAGTCTTTGTGTGCGTAAGCGGATCTAATTATGGTCGCCTCACACACAAGCGCACAAATAATTTCGCAGCTGATTTACATCTCCCCCAAGAATAGAGAATAGAGACCCAAAGAGTCGATGCTGTTTGCAAAAAAGATGACCTTGCACTGGCAAACCGCACCCGATTCGAGTCTGTTCTGACTCCCCTAAAACGATTACACTTTTGCGAGTACTGCAAGTCTATGCGTTCACGTAACACATTTGAATAAAACACTGCGATTCATTAGACCGATGTTCGTAAAACTCATAATCGTAAACATTTTGGGTGCACGGCCAGTGTAACAAAAAAATATTTGTACTGCTTACGATGTCGATTCTCGTTATCGCAAATCGACGTGCCTGCATTGTGTTTATTATCTCCCTTGGTTTTTTTAAATCTTTACCTTGCTATTAATAGTTACCTTGCTATTAATAGTTTAGTGTTCGTTATTCAAATAAATAAATGCAGTTAAGTCGATGTGTTTCCGATCTAAGAGCTCGTATTCCTTTTTTGTAAGACGACCTTCGATTCTAAGTGATCTCTAAAATATTATAATAAAATAGTTCCCACCTTCAAAATTCGAGATGAGCAAAAGTCACAGATTCTATTTATATGCCTCAAGTTTATTTAACTAAGAGATATGTTTATCCAAAGTCGTTTCAAAGGAAACAGCATCGGAACGGAAACGAGGATCACCGTCCGGACGGCATGCGAGAACCCGATTTGTATTTCCACAGTACGGCGGCAAACCTCCCGGCGTTGGCGCACCCGTCCCCGGCGGGGGGCCGGCCGGCGCTCCCCGGCGGCACCCCGACTTCGCGAAAGGCGAAGGGTATGCGGGGAGCCCGGGGGGCGCCGGCAGCCCCGCGCGCTTCCCCGCGGGCTGGGGCGGGGGCTTCCCCCGCGCGCAGCCGCCCGCGCCCGCCGCGCAGCACCCCTGGCGCCCGCAGCCCGGCGCGCAGCCGCCGCCCGCCTGGACGCACCAACCTTACCAGCCACAGGTCAATATTGCTGTATCTTTACGAACCTTATGTCGCTCACCGCTGTACTGTTAGCTGCCGTACCAGCATCAGGACTTGATACTTAGCTCACTAGACAGTCACGACCGCAACCAGTGGCCACAGCGTTAGGTACTTCTCTCAGAGCTTCTGCGATCAAGGTTGTTGCTGGCCTTCCTTACCAGGTTCATCAATGTCTGCAGTTGATAGTTGATAGTGATATTTCACCGTACGAGATGTGATAATATTGAAATCTATATGTCGTTTTCCGGTGATGATGGCAAGGTATAAAACAATAACTACATCGACTTACGTGCCGACATGGATTTTCTAGCTTCGCGTCAAAAGAATTTACTGTTAAACTGTGGTCATTATTTGCAGGTGGGCAGCGGCGTGGTGGGTCCGGGCGCGCTGAAGCGAGAACTAACATTCCCCGCGGAGTGCATCGAAGGCGCGGTGCCGGCGCCCGAGAAGCGGCGGCGCCTCACGCGCTCCGACGTCGCGCCCGTCGACGCGTGGCGCATCGTCATGGCGCTCAAGTCGGGCCTGCTTGCCGAGACTTGCTGGGCGCTCGATATACTCAACATTCTTCTTTTTGATGACAACTGCATAGGTATACTTACACAAAATAACATGATAAATCAGTTAGAAGTGAGATAGAAATGGTCTGGAGATTTTAAGTCTATGATTTTGTACCTTAACAGAAATTTAATGTTCACTGACCAATTTCTTTCTTTGTTTGGAACAGGATATTTTGGGCTCCAACACATGCCCGGGCTACTAGACTTGCTGCTGGAGCACTTCCAGCGCGCGCTGGCGGACGTGTTCGACGCGCCCGCCGGAGACGAGGGCCCCTGGTACCTCCCGCCCGCCACCCCCGCGCCTGCGGCCCCCGCGCCCCGCCGGCGCGCACCGCCCGCCGAGCCCGCGCGCTCCGTGCGACTCCTCTCCGGAGAGAACTATACGATGCAGTCGCGGAGGCGGCACCCGGTCACGCAGCGCGCCGAGGAGGAGCCGCCGCCGCACCTACAGCCCGAGCCGGACGACGGGGACGACGCGCCGTGGCACTTCGCTGGCGACGCGCCTGCGTTGCCGCACGCGGTTACCGCACTGCGCACCCACGCGCCGCACCTGCCCTTCTGCCGAGTGCTGCCCGGCGAGCGCGTCGCCTCCCCCGCGCCCGCGCCCGCACCCCCCGCGCCCGCGCCGCCGCCGGTGGAGACGCCGCGCGCGCCGCCGGAGCCCGAGCCGCCCGAGCGCAGCGCGCGAATCGACGGCGAGGGCGACGGAGACCGCGATGACCTTGAGGCGCAGCCGATGGAGCTCGAGCCGGAGCGCCGGCCGGCCCCGCTGCAGGTGCGCGACCCAGCGGGCGTGCTGCGCCGACGCCGCCTCGAAGACCACGAGGACGAGTGCTACACGCGCGACGAGCCCAGCCTGAACCTTGTAGACGAGACGCGCGACGCGCTCGCGAGACGCTGCATTGCGCTTTCGAACATCCTGCGCGGTCTCACCTTCGTGCCGGGCAACGAGGCGGAGTTCTCGCGCAGCGGCGCTTTCCTCGCGCTCGCCGGCAAGCTGCTGCTGCTGCACCACGAGCACGCGCCGCGCGCCGCCCGCGCGCGCGCATATGAACGCGCCGCCCGCGACGACAGCGACGCCGCCGCCTGCTGCTCGAGCCTTCGCGGCGCCGCCGAGTGGTGGTGGGACGCGCTCGCGGCGCTGCGCGAGGACGCACTCGTGTGCTGCGCCAACATCGCCGGCGGGCTCGAGCTGCGCGACCAACCGGAGGCGGTGGCGCGGCCGCTGCTCGACGGGCTGCTGCACTGGGCGGTGTGCCCGGCGGCGGTGGCCGGCGACGCGCCGCCCGGCGCTGGCGCCTCCTCGCCGCTGTCGCCGCGGCGGCTCGCGCTCGAGGCGCTGTGCAAGCTGTGCGTGCGCGACGACAACGTGGACCTGGTGGTGGCGACGCCCCCGCGGTCTCGCGTGGGCGCGCTGTGCGCGGGGCTTGCGCGCGACCTGTGCCGGCCGGAGCGACCCGTGGTGCGCGAGTTCGCCGTGAACCTGCTGCACTACCTGGCGGGCGCGGGCGGCGGTGCGGCGCGCGAGGTGGCGCTGCACGCGCCCGCGGTGGCTGCGCTCGTGGCGTTCATCGAGCGCGCGGAGCACGCGGCGCTGGGCGTGGCCAACCAGCACGGCGTGGCGGCGCTGCGCGACAACCCGGACGCGATGGGCACCTCGCTGGACATGCTGCGGCGCGCGGCCGCCACGCTGCTGCGCCTGGCGCGCCGCCCGGAGAACCGGCCGCTGATCCGGCGCCACGAGCGGCGCCTGCTGTCGCTCGTCATGTCGCAGATCCTGGACCAGAAGGTGGCGCACGAGCTGGCGGACGTGCTGTTCCATTGCACGCGGAGTGCGGACTCGCCGGCGCCCGCCGACCTCGACTGAACGCGAACGGTACCCCGGGGTACGACCCTGTATATATAGTGTGTAGTGCGGACCCGCGAGACCGATCGCCGGACTAACGTGACTATGTGCGGATCGGTTCGCTTGTTTATGTGTCGGTGGTGTTCCGTTTGCGAGGATCTCGATGCGCCGGGATCGATTTCTATTGTTCGATTGACGAAAAAATGATTGTATTATATTATCTCGTAATTTTGATTTTTATAATAAAATGGGACTTGAATCTGTTTATTCGTTTTATGATGGAGATTTTATACCGAGTACCTTTAGCGCGTATCTGTAAGAGGACCGTAGTTGAGAGTGTGAGGAGCTTATGTGGGATATAAGTTTTAAATTAAGTTTAATGTGAATTATTACAATAATCTATAATATATTGAAATTGAATCTGATCTTTATTTTTTTTATCGATTGGCATTTTACGTTTTTTCCACATCTCAGTACTAACACTAGTAGTCCCTGAATAATTTTTTTATTTTAATCGATTATATTGCCGTGCTACAAAGCAACACTAAACAATTAGACCAGCTTGAAAATAGTTTAGAAGGAAATTGCTAAATTATGAGAAAAAAAATATATTTTATTTTGAAAACAAATCAATACCTGCCTAGAAATAAAATATTGACCGATAAATATCGGCAACTTCGTTAAGTGATGCCATCGGACATCGAACATTACAAACCTTTTTTGTGTTGGTATGTAGTGTGCAATGTCGATCTCTGGCAGCCAGTAACATAAGTCAAGAAGACAAGTTCCTTTTTCAACATCTTTCCAAACAGCTGTCATCTTTCATAACTTCTCCGTGAATGTTTGGTAAATAAAATTGATAAATTGTTCTATGTTACGTTATAAAAATAATTGAACGCCCAGTTTTTTTAGTAATGTCCGATATAAAATCGTAGTTCTAGAGTTCATGCCGAGTGATTCCTTCGAATATATTCGATGGAGTGTCAGTCAAGTGATAGTAAAAAATTGTACAAGGTTTTCGACGGATCTAAAAGGAAGAGGACTAGGAAAAAAGAGCTTGATGGCACTAATTCTGTTGCCACTGATGAATCTAACAGTGTAAGTATTAAATTTTCGGATATTGTTCATATATTAGTCCTTGTTATAACACTATGGAATTGTAAACGATAATATATTCCAAAGGGATGTCATGCAAACCCAGCGTCGGGTAAAGCGAGCCTTCAGGATTTATCTACATCACAAACAATAGATGGACTTCCAGACGGCAACGCTAACAGGTATAGCTTTAAATTATTTTTGTACCTATTCACTAAAAGAAAAAAACTAGGATATATAACGTAAAACGGCACATTCTAAAGTAAAAAAAATGTTTTCGGGACCTATCGTGTTGTCAATTTAATAGTTCTCTAGGCTAATTAGGTACTGTTGTGCTAATGTGCAAACGTTTACACCAAATGCCACTATCTTACTTCAACAAGGATCAGGATTTGAAATAATTAAGGTTCTAATTTATTTGTACCATGATGTCAGCGCGCTGCGCAATATACACTTTGAATAACACAAGCTACGTTAAAGACAACTCCCCGGTCCGGTCAACAACTATTACGTTTATGAGAACTGGTTGAAGAAATTGTATTTTATTTAGGAAAAAGACTAGCAGTCATTCGATGTCAAGATCGCCACATGAAGGACATCGTTCTTCAAAGTCGCCTCACCACCACAGGCGTTCAACGTATGTGTATTTCAAATTACTAAAATCCATATAAAAATATACAGGTGTAAGTACTTTAAAAAAATACATTCATATCTTGAACATTTCCAGGAGAGAATGCATATCTCTTGCGCTGAAAGCGGGAATGGTATCCACCCCTCGCTCGATATCGCCACAGGTAAATGAAACATACATACATACATCTGACGAGTAGCTTAGCATCAATAATGCCAGGGTTCAAAATAATCGAGATCATCAAAGGTTGATCTGATCATGATTTAATGATCACCTACCCACAGTACCAAAGCAATCCCATCAATCATTTTTGAATTTTATAAAATTTGTAAGCAATCCGGTTGGTAGGTAATCATTAAATCATGATCAGATCAGCCTTTTGCATCACGCAGGCAGGCCCAATGCGAAACAATTACACGCGCTTGCAGTAAATTGATAAATCTTTTGTTAAGGCTTATAAAAAAAAAAGTATGTTTTATTTTCAAAGTAATTACTGTCCGAACCCTTCCTGCAATTCGTAACTGGTTAAAAGCCTACATTAAAGATTTATAGAAGACAAGTCGTGATAGGTCTATGCACATTTCCAGGAAGACGATGCCGCCAATGAAACAGCCCCCCAAGAACAGGACTCTCTGATTTATGCTTTTCTGGAAGAAGCTATCAAGAGAGACAAAAAAAAGTTAGTTCTCTTTTCCGTTTTACGAGGCAAAACATTGCAGCTTGGAAATTATTTCAACAAACCTTGATGTGGTTGAGATGGAGTTTTGGGAGACTGCTAAAGACCAGGACAGATGAAAAAGACTTGGAGGAGACATTTGCCCAGCTGCAAAATGATTGAATGACTCTTTTTTTAGAAATTGTCGCAGCCATAGCCGGCGACACGAAGAAAGGCATCACAGCCGCGACCGAGACAGGTCGAAAACCCGTGAGCATCGTCACAGGCATCGAAGACGTCACGATGTACCTTCTAGGGAACGCGACGAGTAAGCACCATGTTACCTACATGATACGTTTTAAAGCTGGGGACAAAACAGCTAGTCCTGGGGTTCAGTTCAACCCAGCCAGTTGACAAAAATAATTTAATATTTAAAAGATTTAAAGTTCCACGGGCAGATGTAGCGATTAATTGACTTTAAAAGCAGGAGGAGGTTCTCGATTAGTCACGTATTTATTTTCTTGTAACGTACAATAAGTTAGTATGATAAGCAACGCAATCAATTCTAAACACACTAATACATAACATAACTTAGTATCTCTGCGACTTGACAAAGTCGTACTAATAATCTGTATCGGATATCCTCAGGCATAACAAAGATAAATCACCTTCGCCTGTTATTGATCAAAGCATTCTTCTTGAAACATTTGCTAAGATCTGCGCACAGATGAACGAGAAAACCATGAAATATCCGAAGAACACCGTGGTAAGTAAATATTCACGTTCGACAATGCCCATGTTTGATTTTATAAAACAAATTTTGTCAAATTTAACAAACTGTTTTAGGCCAGAACTCAAAGTCATAAATCTTTACAATGCGAAGTGACACCACCACACGATGTGTACGAAGATCGCGCAGCAAGAAAAAGGAGCAATGAAAGATCCCGAGAGATCGGCACACCATCCCGAATTCGCAGCCACGAGAACTTCCAGCAACAGCGTATTCCGGAAAAGAGACAAGATTATTGTTGCTATGAGAAAGAAGCCCATAAATATTCCAGTAAGATGGACGTTAGTCGTAGACGGCTCGAAGACGACCGATACCGCGTGTACCCGCCTGAAGTTGTCCCTACAAGAGTGTTCATAAACCGCTATGGAGACCGCCAGCCCGATTACCGCGACTACGACAGAATAGAACGAAAGTATGACGAAGATAAAAGGTTATATTGCGAGCAGAAAACTAGCAGGAGCTTTGAAGTTCACAGAGACAGTTGCGACTATGAAAAGTTCAGGCGCTCGACTCGAAGCGATACTAAAGACAAACGTTACGATGATATACGCTACGAGAAGCATAGAGAGGCTTTGGACAGAAGTTATCCATGTAAAGAGCGTCCGAGACCGAACTTAGAGCGCTGTGATAGGAACTCTATAGCATCTCGGGATGATGAGTTCAGGGATAGAGATAGGTATTCAGAGCGGGAAAGAGACTCTGGATTGAGCGTCGCGGATGGTGAGACCAGCACTGTTAGTGGACGTAGCAACTATTTGAAGGTTGTGAAGGTAAATATTGAATTTACTAAGTAAACACTAATCAGATCCCGTAGGCATACGTGCAGGCCGGTTCGGTTATTGGTAGGTACATCATCTCCATAGACTGACTAGTTCTGGTAGTAACCAGGTAGTAAACTAATCTTGTATGGTAGGTAATCGTAATCGTAATATGCATTCGTAAGCTTGTTTGCAGTACTTAACGATATATTTTTTTAATTCCAGCAAGAAATATCAGAGCAACGAGAAGCTATGGATAAGATGATGAAACTTTGGAAGGAGCTGATGCGGTGCTTCAAGGGTGTCTCTCAAACGCAAGTCAAGGACAAGGCTATGAATGTAATACATTATTATATCTTACTGCCCATTAGTTAGGATATGTAGTTCAGCAAACCATGAAAACATCTGATTCTGTCGTTATAAAAAAACTTCAGAGCTGAACGAAAGAAGAAGCACTTAGCTAGAGATAAAAATTCTACGAAGCTTCGGTCCAAAACTTTCGAATCATGTTACATGGTTGACTTACTGGTTCATAAAAATCAATTGCGAAAGGAATAAGAAACTTATTTCTCTACAGGTGGATAAAATATTCTAGTTTTATTTAGAATTACAAATGCTTTCCAGTCCTACGGTTCAATCAAACCTACGCTACATCCGAACTCGGTCGTGAGCTATTGAAATCTCCTTTAATTTGAAAGTTTATATATATTTGGGGGAGGCCTATGTCCAACAGTGGACGTCTAATCGGCTGATATGATGATGAAGTATACTCAAGGAGCCCCAATATATTTTAATATTAACAGTTAATAACAGTTAATATTTTGAAATAGCTCGTTTACTATTTCAAAATATTAACTCCGTCACCAGAGTTGGCCACTGACTCCAAACGAACATACTTACTTCATACATTTTTTCAGGAATCTGTGGAGAATGTGCGTGAGTCGGCGGCTGCCCAGCTTCGTTTATGGCGAGAGTGTATGCATAGATACGAGACGGTCGCGCGAGATGTCGGAGATACGGACGCCAGGCTTATGGTAAGGACTCTTCATCTTGTATTTGTAACTATTTCTGCTGCCAGATCTATGACGTCCTTAGTGGCGCAGTAGGCGAATGCTCGGTTGAGAAGCGAGAGGTTGCCGGTTCAATCCCCGCCGCGGGACATGTTTAATATGTACAGACATATGGGACAATTATATGTGTATCTGGCTCCCATAGTCAAGCTTTGCTTAGTTAGGAGCTATGTCACAGAACAGATATTAGTACTACAGAAGGGCTATTACTACCTTCCATCAGTTTTACTTACCCCACCACCACAAACCATGCGTGTGGGGAATGCGACGCGTTTGCTGCATACATTTTATTGGGAGTGCCCTGGGTTTGGCTATGTGGTGCTCTTTAAAAAATGTCCTTCATTATTTATTTATAACTTTGCTAGCTAGGCACAACAATATTTAGGCTCATGGAGGCCTTTGGGTAGCCTGTAAGCTCACTAGACATCACAACTTACATTTTCAGGAGGAAATAAACAAGCAGCGTTCCGAGATGGCTGAAATGGCGAGCATGTGGCAGGAATGCTTACAGCGATACAGAGATATGAGCAATGACTTCAACACCCTCAAACAGAAGGTTAGTGCGTTATCATCTAGTGGAACGCCCACTTTGTTTCAGCAGGAGCAGCAGAATATTTTTTTGGGATTTTTGTAATGATATTACAAATTGTTTATCACTCTCGCTCAAGAGTAGGCCAGTGTCCCAGCAGTGGGAACATTAGAAGGCTGTTATGATGATGATGAATACAATTTCAACTGCAATTAGGTAAAAACTTATGGCGCTTACGTTTTTATGAAATAACTGCGCTGCACCCCGCGTCGTTACCCGCGGTTAGCCAGTTTAACCCCACGGGAACCCGGGATATAAAGTAGCATAATATGCTATTCCAGACCTTAGCCTGTGCCAAATTTCATGTACTTCTCATTTACGAGAGAACAGTAGCTCGCCATGTCTGTCTGACGACTCCTTATAGCCTGAGTCACGCTATTTATCCTAGTTGTTAAAAAAAGCTAAAATGTATTGTTTTGTGAATAGTTGGCAACACCCGAGAGTCCGACGCGGCTGCCGGCGCCACCGTTGGTGTGCGCGGAAGGCGAGGGCTCTCTGCCCACACCGCAGTACCGCATACCCTCTAACTATCCACAGGTTAGTGCTATCTCTGAGCTAGTTGTGTCTAGAAGCCTACTCTTCATAGGGCTCTTATTATACACACTGAATAAATATTTAATAAAACGGTTTTCTACGGAAGATAAACAATATATATAATAAATAATAATAAATAAGAGATTTCATGGTTGATTGTAGTAAAAAAATCCTTTTTTTGTTTATTTTTACCTACAATACTTCAGCGCTCATGCTTAGAGGTGTCTTGTCTAGTAAGGGGCGGGATGTGACGACGTCGGTGACGCGTCCGGCAAGTGCCCGGCTGAGGTGCGAGTTTGAATCTCGCTCTCTAGGCGCTCTCTCTTTAGGCAGCTTTCCTATAAAAAAAATTTGTGATCTGAGTGTTTAGCACGAAAAACTAGTTTGACAATCGTAAATGTAAACGTATCGTCCAGCTGTCAATTTGTATAGGATTTTTAACAGCCCAAAATTCCATACAAATTGACAGCTGAACGATACGTTTACGTTTACAGTTGTCAAACGAGTTTTTCGTGCTAAGCACTCTGGGTACTTACTCTTGAACGCGATCGGTATTCTACAATTGTTGGAATATGACATTTCGTACTTTTGACAGCAAACCAAGCGCCAAATTCAACCTTGTTTTCAAGAGTACATTTTACAGCAGAAAATGGAAATTTGGATTGGATCGGAATTGTCATTGGATTCAAGAGTAAGGCCACCTCTCAGGGGATATTGGTTCCTTGTTTGGGTGTTGCCATAATGTATCATGCACGGTACTTAGTTTCTGATATTTATGTCTCAAGGGGTTCTAATGCCTAGAGTGTCAGCACGGTTAGCATAAGCGCTGAAGACAACAGTTTTATCTTTGAAAAAGTAGAATAAAAACCAATTTTTCTCTACACTTCGTTATACTAAAAACTTTAAGCTTTGGGTGGCACTGCATCTGTTAAGCGTGGTGCTTAACATCAGGTGAGCGCCTTGATTGTCTTGTCACTTGCTGACATAAAAAAAATATATACATTAGCCGGGCTCGGTATTATGGCCCATATTCAAGAAGAATTTTGGACAGATCTTTAGTTTCTTTTTTACAGTTTTTTGAAAAATTATGTAATCGATGCTTGAGTCACGATTCAAACTCAAGTATGGTTCTTGAATACGGGCCTATGTGTGTGCCTTTAAGCGTTTTCGTTTGTTTTGTTGCATCGCCACAAGTATAGCGGTAGTTACAGATGGGTCTACCACCAAGCGGGTACGGCGGCGGGTACGGCGCGGGTGGCGCGGGGGGCGCGGCGCTGCGCGGGCGCGCGTCGGCCCCGCCGGCGTGGTGGTGGGGCGGCGAGCCGGAGTCCGCGCGGCGCCGCTCCTCGCCCGACTCGCGCTGCTCGCGGGACCGCGACCGCGACACGCGCGCGCGACACAAGGATGCCAGAGGTACTACTAAGCGCTCCTCCAGAACCTTATGCCCTTCATCATGACAGCCTTCTTTCCCACAACTACACTGGCCTCATCATGACAGCCTTCTATAGTTCCACCTGCTGGGACTACTCTCAAGCGAGAGTGATTGGGTCTTAATCCACCACGCGGACCCAATGCGGATTGGTGGATGGCACATGTCTTTTGAATTTTTAGTTCTTGGAAATGCCGGTTTACTCACGATGCTTCCTTCACCGTATGAGAACACTGGCATTGCGCACATACATTTTTCGTAGCGAAAAATCCATTGGAGCATGACCTGATTCGAACCCACGATCTTAGAATCAGAAGGCCGAGGTCACTACCACTAGACCACAAGTGCTCAATGTCTTTATTAAAAAAAAAATAACAATGTCAGCGGCTTGCAAGTATTGTCTTTCTTTGTCGATGAACAAAGACGATAATATATTTGAAAGACACATTTAGCTAACAAAGGTTTAAAGTACCTACGTTAATGAATAAGGTCCTTACATTAACTTTATTTCGAAAAAGAACGTTCATCTGTAAGACAACATATTCACGTCTTTATCCGTTGGTCGTCCTGAAATAAACTTTTGTTTTTCAGATGAAACAAGATACAAGGGGAAATCGTCAAAGCCCAGCGCAGCTCGATCCGAGCACAGGCACAGAAAGCGGTGAATCAAGCTCTATTAAGAATACATAAAATTAGTTGTAGATAACAGCTCGTACAACTCGGTAAATGTTATACTACAGTGTGAGATTCCTAAAAATTTACTTTGTAACGTATTTGTATGTTTTATTCATGTTTTAGAACGGTTTTATAAACATTGTTTTAATAAATGGTTAAATTGCAACTTCCTTTATTTGATGCATTTACATGCAACCATTATATATACAGGGTCATTCATTATCAACCTGACAAACTTAAGGGATAGGTTCCACACCTAAAAAAAAAAATATATGTACCTATAATTTTTTTTTTTTTTATGTATGTTTTGTCTTAGAAATCACAAGTAAACAAAAAAAAATCGATTACGTTTTTCCGCTCAATTATTATTTATCATTGTTGGGAATCGAGTTAAGCGACGTAATAATCAAATATTCGAGTGTGCGCGCCCCGTAGCAGGTCAAGGACACGCGCAGGTCAAGGACGCGCGGGTTAGTGACCCGCAGTTCATTGACACGCGGGTCACTAACACGTGCCGAGCGCTGCCTTTTCGATTTCTAACAAGGATAACTAATTATGAAGCAGAATTAAGTATTTTTTTTTTTTTAATTTTATAAAAAAAAACGTTTAGAAAAAAAAAAAAAAAAGTACAAGTATTTTTTTTTTTATGTGTGGAACCTACCCCTTAAGTTTGTCAGGTTGATAATGAATGACCTTATATATATACCACCATACCTGTTTCTGCTGCCAAGCAGTAATGCTCGCATTGCTGTGTTCCGGTGTGAAGGGTATGGTTTCCGGTAAAATTACTGGCACATGACGCTTTCGATCTTAGCCTCAAGGTGGCAACCTGCGAGTGATAACCTCTGGTGTTGCAAGCGTCCATAGGCTGCGGTAACCGCTTACCATCTTGTGGGCCGTACGCTCTGTTGCCACTTCAGTTGTATGAAAAAAAAAAACTGCTCATCTTTAGCAACCTAGACTATTTGTCCTTCCCCGGACGAGTTCTATCACAGAGAACTCTACTATTAAACAACACAACTAAAGGACATCACTGACAAACTAATTAACTAGACAATAGTTAAGTAATACCATGTGCGTGAGTATTTGAGTAAGTACTAAGAGACGAATGATCGTTTCAGAAACATTGTAAGAGACCATCATCTTAAATAGCACATTACAGCGCGCATTGAAACTGCCATTACTGACTGATTGACTGCCGTTTAATATTTCCATATAGGTACAACGTAGTTTGATAGTTTCTGCCATAGAGTACCTAAGGCTGCGTTTCCGCCAGAAATGTGCGAGAATGTGTAGCGAGGGATGTGTTTGTTAGGAACCAATAGAATCACTTTGTCTAACTAGCCTCGCTCTGACAGCTTTATTGAAGTGATTCTATTGGTTCCTAAAACACTTTCAACGCTACACATTCTCGCACATTTCTGGTGGAAACGCAGCCTTAGGTAGTCTATGGCAGAAACTATCAAACTACGCGTAGCGATCTAGTGTATTCATAAAATCCTTGCTTGAACTTCTTAATATAAAAGATAAAATATTAAACTACTACCCTCTCTATTGCTAGTACCTAAGTTTAAATACCTAAGTTATTTAAGTAAACCGTGGTAAACGGTGTTGGTGCACAATTACACAAATGTTAAATTATCTGTATCCCTAAGTATACTCTATTGTGTTACTGTTTGTTTACCCAAATAAATAAAATATACATCCTCGCACATCTCTGGTGGAAAGGCAGCCTAATATGTAAAATTAGGTAGTTACTGCTAGATAAGTGTCTAACTACGTTTTTCGTCAGTAGTCAGCGATCACCGGCGTCGAATCAGCAAACACGTTTATAAAAGGTTTTAATCTTAGTAGGAGGTACCTACTTTGCATAATTTTCTGGGGCAAAATGCATTTCGCTCGAACGTAAATGTAGAATTTTGCTGTCACTTGGCAAGTGTTAAAATTCGCGATGCAAGTTGCAACTTATATTTTGACCAACTGTGCCATAATAACGGTCTGACGATTTTAGGTATAGGTACGTACCTACCTACCCACGTATAAGTTATATAGATAGATAGTAACTTTACCTATACTCTTGTGGTCGGACACTAGCAATAGGTAGGTTAGGTAGCAGGTTACCTTTAAATAACAAAATAAAAAAACATTGTTTATGAATTTACTTGCAAATTCAAATAAACAATATAAATGAATGATATTCAAGAATTTAAAAAATGTTTTACAAAGGAAAAAAACTAAGTGACTTAAATTCTATGCAGGCAGGTAACAAGATATTCTATTTTTTCAAGCCTGATACTACTTTCTCTGATAATCTCCATAGTTTATCAGCAACTGCATCGTTTCTTGCTTGCGATGCTGGCTCCAACTCACGGCAGTCGGAGAAATACTTTCCCGTTGTATCCTTCAACTCCTCGGATACCGCGAGATGTATGGTGGTCTGAGCGCCTTCTTCCGCTGTCCTGAATATTAACCGGATCAGAACCCTCATCGCTAAGTATTGATGTCGGAACATATCCGTCCAAACAGCGCCCGGGTGCAAACAGTTAACTGTGACCCCCGTTCCCAACAAATTCTGACTCAGTTTTCTCGTGAACAAAATATTAGCCAGTTTGGTATCACTGTATACTCTGAGGCGACTTAGAGCTGTTTTAGCCGGTTTGTCGAATTGCTCCAATTCTATCTTCCCAATTCTGTGCATTAAGGATGAGACGTTTACGATTCGACTCGGCGCCGATGATTTTAACAACGGCAACAGGGTTAAGGTCAAAAGAAATGGAGAGAAATGGTTGACTTGGGTTTCGAAAGGAAGGTTGTCTTCGGTCAGAGAGTTTCCTATATTCCCCGTGCCGGCGTTGTTGATCAAAACGTCCAATCTCGACTCGCTTTTTAGGATATCGTCAACGAAAGCTCGCACTGATTTAAATGACGCCAAATCCAATGGCTTGAATATGATGTTTTGATTTCCAGTTGATTTTATTATGTTATCGCAAGCAGTTGTTCCTCGTTGCTGATCTCGGCATGCGAGTATCACCTTCGCCCCTCGCCTCGCCAGATCCTTGGCGGTTTCGAAACCGATTCCAGTATTGGAGCCGGTTATTACGACAACTTTGTTGGTCATTTTAACTTTACATTTACAAATTCCGCAGGAGAATTTATAAAATAATTTTCCGATAACAAGTAGCGTTAAAGCGATTATTATTAAATACATTTTGGACAAGCAAAAACTCCCGACAAAATAAATTATTTATCTTCAGTTATTTTGACAACTTTGAAGTTATTATTATTTAAACAACAATGAAGCACAGACCCACAGAGTAATACAGACGTGAGCACAACACTACTACTTACGTTAACCAAAACGTTTTTTAATCACTACCTATCAAGACATCCACTCCATACACACTACAAAGAAACTACTACAGACTTGTATCTTGTTTGAAACCTAATCAATAACTACACGGTTGGCAATACCACATGTACTGCTGAGTGATGTTGACCAGAGACTGAACCGGTGTAGGTTGTTGCATGGACACGACTGACTCCCACAAGGCAAGGGCAATATCACAAGGTGCGGCTCAAACGCGACACGAAGAAATGACGACATGCCTGATGGTGATTTTTTTAGTCGAGTCGAGACTAAAAAAATAAATGAGCGCTGGTTATTTTTGTTTTTATAGTGTTAACCGTCACACTATAGGGAACACTAAAAATTAAAATATCTTAAAAATTATTGAACAGGCAGTTAAACTGCAACGTTTTCCCCTATGGGTTAACCTATCAGCGCTTTGATCCGAAAACATCCCAAGGATTTTTTCGAGCAAGCGAGATATGTCTCAATAGCTCAATTGGTAGAGCACCCACGTAACAAGTGGAGGGGGCTTAAATACCGCTCGATGTGAAATAATTTTTATTTTTAATTTTATAGTGTTCTAACTGCATCATCATGACAGGGAATGTTCCCACTGCTAGGACACTGGCCTACTCTCCGGCGAGAGTGATTGGGTCTTAATCCACCACGTGGACCCAATGGTGGATGGCCTATGAAAGCACTGGCATTGCGCACATAAATTATTCGAACAGAAAAATCCATTGGTGCGTAAACCTCTTCTCAAATGCAGCGGAAAATTCTTTACGCTTTTTCCGCACGTGTAACTAGTGCCCTAACCTATATTATGTCTGTTAACCCCGCTGTCTTTATGTTTATCATGGCGGGGCAAATATGAATAAACGCAATACTTGCGAGAAGAGATGAGATGTAACTTCAAATAAAAGAGTACCTCTACCTACTTAGATTAGGTAAGTGTATGTCATTAATTTTTTTGCATGCTGCGGTATCCTATAATTAGGGGAACACTTAAATTTAAGTGCTTTGTTTTTTTTTTACTGTATTTTAAGTGTTTTCTATGTTGGATACCCTTTATTAAATAAAAAAATAAAAAAAATAAAAAAAATTAGTACAGGTCTACTTTTTTAATAAATCCTACTTTTTTTAGGAAAAAACCCTCCAACCTGCAGAGCATGCAAACATATTTATTGTTTTGCTGGATCTTTGTGGATAGAAGCAATAGAATAAAACAAATAATAACTTTCCAATAGGTATGTTTTATCATTAAGAACAAATTCACATTTCATCAACTACTACAAATATAACTAGGTACAATTTAATTAGGTACTATCAAATTTAATAGTTAGTTGTAGTTACATACTTACATTGTGATTTTATTAAAAAAATTACAAAGTTGTGTAATGTAAACTTGTAGATAACAGTGCAGATTAAGGTTTTCAAGAAGTCTAACAAGTTTTACCTATTTAATTTATAGTTTATTATCAGTTTTCAGTCTCCGGTTAAACCTTCTAAGTCATTTTGCTGTCCAAAAAACATCGGACACAAAGACTTTCAAAGCTTAATTATTTTAAGTAGGTAGGTACCTAATTACTTAGCCTAAAAGACATTCTTTTTCTTAACATAATTGACTTACTAGCTTACCATAAATGAGAAAAAAATTGACTAAAAGGAAAATGGCGTAAAATCGCCATTATAGGAAAACGTAGGTATGTTTAATTCCCACTGACGACAAATAACACCATTACTCACCAACTTTAAGGTATTTTAAAGTTGGTAATCTTGCGGCGTTAAAATTACCGTTATGCCATAGACACGACCAAATTTTTTTTAACTTTGAAACAAAGCTATTCTTAATTAGGTACTCATCCTACTTAGTAAGCTAGGAACCAGCCAGAGTGGTTCCAAACTATAGGTATCACAGGATGATGTAGGACTCAGCAGGACACATCATAATTACTGTCGTTGTCCCTTCATCCAGGCTTTCGCTACTAGGCCTATTTCTGGCTGGCTAAGCATACTGCCTTACTAGATCGTTGTAGCTTTGAAAAACAAGCCACGTGTCTAAACCAGAACAATAATAGCGATTATAAGATCTATGCCTGGGCATATGAACCGATTATAACATCATTTACGTTAATGTTTTTAACTATTTTATCATAATCTACTATTAATATAAATGCGAAAGTTGAAGAAGTTGAATGTTTGTTACTCACGTCGCATCAGCTAAACCAATAGATTTTTATATTAGTAATAGATAGATAACTTACGACAAGGGTGGGTGCCGAGCATAGACCGTCGATTAAAGGATCGATATCCCAAACACCTAATCTGATCTCAAATATTTAAATGGTGATTCAGTATTCAGGCATTAGCCTGCCTATAGGACATAGGATAGGATAAGCTTGATATCCAATTATTAAAAACTAGCTTCGTGCGTGCTTCTTGATGTCTACAGAGAGGCGATTCTAAGACTTTTATTTATAAACGTGTGTCGTTCATATCTATTGTCGTCTTTGTTCATTGACATAATAACGACAATACTTAAAAAGTCGTTATTAAAATAAATTACTTTTTTTTTTAAATAAGGGCATACTTTTTTACTTTATGAATTACGAAAAAAAAAACAAGCGTAAGCGAGCTTGATAAGCCAAACAATAATATACCATAACACTATGGCCATTAAAACTTAAAATCGCTTCTCAGGTATCCCTGCAGTTTATTAGAATAAGTACATACAAGCAAATACTACAATTTCAATGTTGTGCAACGTTGCCACTCAAACTTTAGTACAGTTACAGTTACAGGTACAGTTACAATAGAGAAAAAACATTTTTTAATTCGTCCTCAAAAAGTTTACTGCTAAGTAATTTGTTTTGACCTGAGATAAATGCTATAAATGAGTAAATAAACTAAGAAAATTAGACTAACACTATTTTCTTATAAAAATAACATAGGTAACTCGATTTAATTTTATTGATTTTTATAAAATAGGTATAGGAAATATTTACAAAAAGCTTAAAACTTTAAACTTTTCTTAAAACACGATTTAAAACTACACCATTCGATAAAATTTTTATAATAAATAATTTTAGATCATATGCATATTTCACAGTTTTTTTCAAATTATAATTAACAAGACTGTTCACAGTATTAAGAATTAGGAATAAATGGTATCTATGAAATAAAGTTATGAAGGATGAATGGACGGACATGACCAGATTGATTAAATGTCTAGTAATTTTTTTTTCAAGTGACCTATTATGTCGTTTGCCTGATGTTAAGCACCACGCCTGACCGTAGCAGTTGCTGTATCACTCAATAATTAAAGTTCTTTATTATAATATTGTTAAAATGAGTAAATCTCAGAGTTAGAAAATCAAGCTATAGTGTTTGAGAACCGCAGCACGGCTATGCACACTTGCAGAATTGCTAATGCTGAGTAAAACTTGCTTATTACTACTCTGAGTGAGCAACTGTGAAATATGCCTCTTTCAACAACACGTGGTAAACATTTCTTTCACTCATGTTCCACGTCCGTTGTTGCGTCGTTTCAATAAACCTGAAAACAGAAAAACACACTGTTAGGCAAAATTTTTTGGCTAACAGTCAGTCCCACCAGCTTCACCCACTGCTGGATAAATGTATATAGGTGGTATAGATCTCCCTTAGTTTGTGCAATCTACCGCGATCCTGCGCACCACTCGTGAATCAAACGAAAAGTTGGGATTCAAATCCCGTTTGCGCCGTTTTTTAGAACGTATGTCATGGTTGATAATAAAAGACCCTAAGAAAATTTGGATGTTTGTATGTATGTGGGCGTATCACGCCGGTAGGCGGCTGAACGGACCAGAATGAAATTTGGCACAGATATAGATTAGTCTGGAATAGCACATGGGCTACTATTTACACGAATTTATTTGGTTCTCGTGGGATAAATACGCAGCTAGTAGTATATAAAAAATGATAATCACCTTAACTCCATACGCCATCTCGTAGCCCCCCTTGCTCTGCATTTGGTTCTGCATGGAGTGCAGTAACGATGGTGGCATATCTGCATCTGAAGAACCTGGAATTAAGACAAATAAACGGTCTTTACATGGTTTACTTGTTGCATTATGTTATTTTTCATTATGTTATCTTATACCAATAGATAGAATTTAATTCAATCATGTTCACACATATCAATCTCGCTCGTATATTATGTATTAAATCGTTACGTTTATTAACTAACTGTCTGATAATCAACGCACGGCCAAAACAGAAAGTCCTAGCGATCCTTCTTCCTTTTGATATGGTGCTCTAAGTTTCCGAAATTTTTCTCCTGAAGAACGCAGTGGGAAGAAGTTTTCATAAAGTCAGCGCGGACAAAGTCGCGATCGTTCCACTAGTGCCTTGCCTTGTGTGGCGTTGGCCTCATTGATAAGATAACTTTGGTCAAATTACATGTTCAATATCACTATGTGGTGGCTGTTGTAGCCAAGTCATGGCCGATAAGGGCGTGCTTTGCGTGGCATTGCACTACATTGCAACCGTCCGTCACCTTGAAATATAATAATCTATGTTTAAATTCGTGCTCTGAACTTATTTGTCACCGATACAATGACCTACAAAGCCAAGATTATCGTAGTAGTCTAGTACTAGTAGTCTAGTCTAGTCCCTCTGTAGTCACACTATAATCCTCAAAGCATTACTATCGGGAGATGTTAATGTATTTTAAGCCACCCACTGTCAAAGTAAGTTACATTATCAATTCATCGACCACTACGTCAGTACTAATATGTGTTCTGTGACTACGTCGTCATTCGTCGTCGTCGTGTGTGCTTGTTTTGTGTTTATGTGCAGTGTTATTGGAGTGCGCTTGTAGAGAGGTCATTTACTGATGACCTCTCTAATATTTATGTTATAATGTGATACACGTGTTAATTTAACTTACGTTCCCTAAAATTACAGACTTTAAACTGTGCTATCACGTAATAAATTACAACTAAGGTACTATTATGCAAACAAAATATAGACTATAACATTTATCACCATATATACTGCTCGCATTAAGTAATAGTATCTATCTAATAATAATGACGTCAGACAGACATAAAGTCTAGAAAATAACAATAAATAACCGCAATAAAAACGGCGTTTCGGCTAATAGGGCGCAGCACGCATATCTGACACGATCTCTAATTAGCATCAAAGGTCACTCCTGTCCTGATTTATGATAACGAGAACTGCATAACACGATTACCGCACAAATGAATATTAGGACATAAATAATTGTACTTGCTAACAATGTTTTGTTCTACCTACCTTTCTAGACTAGGTATATTCTTTTATTAATAGTCTGGTCAAATTATACATAAAAATAGTGGTCAAACTAGCTAAATTTTGGTGGAGACCTTGGGTACACAATTACAAATAAATTATCAAAAGTCCTCATCGATCTCATATTATTCTGCAGAGTTCATGCCCCGCTGCAACCCGTTAGAAGTTGAGTTTTGGGAATTCCTATCTTTGATCTTAGGACATAAACTGGACGAGGAGACACGCGTCGTCAAAAACGGCGATCCTTTTGAAATTGCTTTTTTTGATTATTTTATAACACTAAAGTGGCAACCAAGCGTACGGCCCACTTGATGGTCAGCGGTTACAGTAGCCTATGTACGCATGCAACATCATAATCACTTGCGTGTTACCACCCTGAGACGTTAGATGGAAGGTCTTATGTGCCTGTAATTTCACCGGAAACCATACCTTTCGATACGGAACACAGCAATGCGAGCATTACTGCTTGGCGGCAGAAATAGGTATGGTGGTAGTCCTTCCCCGGACGAGCTCTATCACAAAGAACTCGACTACTCTTTTGCTTTGTGTTTACAATCGTTATGTTTCGTATGAGTCAGAGGCCTTTGGGCGGCCTAGAAACTCTGTCACCAGAGTTGGCCACTGACTCATACGAACGAACGAACGAACTCAGTTCAAGGTTTGTGACACGACCTTTAGCTTCAAAAGCCCCTATCCTGTATAATATATTTATGAAAACCAGAAGCCAACTATCGTACTCAAATCAAGAGTGCTAATCGGAAGGGCGGCGTGTCACTTAACTCTGATGAAGACTCTCGGAACCATGTTGAAACAGTGTCGGTGACTCTTCACCGATATGTTGGTATATCGGTAAAGAGGTACGTGACAACACCCGTGTTTAAAATGTGTGTAGTAGCTTGTTTGTTTTAAAACCGGAATTAATTTCAAGGTAGTCGTAGCGGAAATAATATTATGCAAAGGCTTGGGATCGTTCATTCATCACGATTATCGATTGGCAATCAAAACGGCGATCAAGACGCTTATTTTGTTAACTGTTAAGTACCTTGAATCATTTTACAATTTTATAAATTGCATTGTGTCTTGTGTCTAAGCAACCTAAAAATATATGCCACTTCTAACTGTGTTTCTAAGTAAACCGTGCGGTTTTCTATACTAATCTTTACTAATAACGAATAAACTCAAAAACTACTGGTCCGATTTCAAAAATTAATTTACTTACCATTAGAATGTTACATTCATTATCCCTGAGTAACATAGGCTATATTTTATGTCCGCGCTAGTATTAATTAAAACAACTTTGAATTAAGATTACAGCGTCTACTGTTAAAGTTTAGGTATGAATTAATCATTGTAATTAAGATGCGGGCGACACATCAGTGTAATTTTATTTGTATTATGTTCCACTTCCACCGCATGTGGCTGCGGTCTGGCTGGATTGTGGTATTAGGTTATACAGATGTTGTTTTTGCAAACTAAACTTGGTTAATTTATTGTTTTATGCTAAAATTATTAAACATAAAACTCCCAACAATCTCATACAAAGACCTGATTATGAATTCCCAATCTAAGGCAGTTGTCTCACCGCGGGCGACAGGCGATGGACGATAAACTATTCGAAGCAAAATCACTCGCCAATTATCTTGTGTTTATGTGTATTTGTTTACTGGCCGACAACTCGCTCATCGCCAGTCGCCCGCGGTGAGACACCTGCCTAAAGTGCGATATACATTTTACTGACTCCAAATCCGTTTAGGTACATTAGGTCAGTAGAGGGTCAGCACTGACTGCTCGAATTTGGAGTCAGCACTAACTTTGCTACTGACTCAATGTAAATCATACACAAACTTCTCTTTCAAAGAAAAAGATTCTCTGTATTGTGGGTATCCTAGCAAATATTTGTATGCAAACATTAGTCCTGCAGCGGGAATAGACTCCCGCTTCTCAAAACATTGCGCAACTAAGATGGTCTAACAGAAAAAAAATTACCTGTGCCCAGGTAGTGGGTGAAAAACAGTTCGTTGCTCAAGTTGGCAGTAATGCGACTTACTAATTACTTCTTTACCACTTGGCTTATAATTTATAATTATATTTTCCTGGCTCTCTCGTTCCAGTCGGCTGCGTACCACCTTCTTGTTACACTTGCCCCGAAGCTAATAAGAACATAATTACAGGATGTTTATTCGCGTAAGGGATAGTAGAGGGGTCAATGAAGGGCTTCAAAAGGTCGTAAACTTGCCTAAGCACGAGCAACTTCGCTTTCTTTCATGGTGTTACACGCGATTAGATTTCACGTTAGAACGCGGGGACCGCATTCAAAATCCGCTGCAAAAACTTTGGCACTTCGTCGCACTTTTATAAGGGCTGATTTAAAAAAAAAAAGTTGAATAATGTTGACTCCATATATCATTATTTCATTATTTTAAAGTTTTTTTTTTCAAAATTGTTAGTGATCAATTCCCAGATCTATATCACTGACACGTGCCGAGCGCTGCCTTCGATTTCTAACAAGGATAACTAATTATTAAGCAGAATTACGATTTTTTTTTTAATAAAAAAAAACGATTAGAAAAAAAAGTATAAGTATTTTTTTTTTATGTGTGGAACCTACCCCTTAAGTTTGTCAGGTTGATAATGAATGACCTTATATAGAAGTCTGATTGATGAAATCAGAGATATACTACGCACGAAAACTTACGTAAAAATTTAAAAAATCATAGCTCGTAAACTTCAAAAACTCGTAAAACATAAATACAAATATGGCTGCTCTATATTTGGACTTCCATTTGACAGTCGTTTCCTGGGTTATCCTCACCTATCCTCAAAAACAAAAAAAGATCATGATCTTTGCATTCAAACTTAAAGCAATTTCAATCTCAGAATCTAGAAAAACTGCGTATGAAAATGTACCGTTGTTTGTACTTAGTAGAATAGCTACTGAAAGTGTGATCTATTTGCGACGATGATGTCTAAGTAATTTGAAATGATTCGTAGAGTTCGTAATGTTCGTCTGTAGTAAAGTCGTTCCGGATGAAAGAATGCATCCGGAACGACTTCATTATTTTTTTTAATGAGAATGCAGTACCATGACTTGGTTAATAAAGTGCATTATTTTCACTTTTACCATCCATGCACCGTTCAAAACCATACAGGTGTTCCTCGAGGCATATTTATAGTATACGTAGCACCTGCCATTCCTTTTTCTGAGACTAAACTGTGTAAACCAAGTAACTCAGCTTATCTGGAAGAGATCGCTCTTATAAGAAAACCGCCCATTGTATCAAATTCCGGTTTATGTATTACTTTTATATTTTTATTTATTTGTGTGTGGTGTGGTCAGCAATAAAGCGTTTGGTCGTGGCAAGTACTAATATCTTTTCTGTGGTCATGGGTTAAAAACTCTACAGTCGTAGGTACACCAACGAAAAATGTATGTGCGCAATGCAAATGCTCTCTAACGGTGGAGGAAAACATCGTACGGAAACCGGCACGTTCAAGAACTACAAATTCGAAATACATGTGCCTTTCACAAAATCCGAATTGGGTCCGCGTTGACTTTTGAAAAAAAATTATTGCGTTAAATGGTTAGGCTTAGGGCAGATGACTTTTTGTAGCAAAACAAACGCATGAGGACAAATAACGTTATCCTGTTAGCACTGTGCTACACTCACTAGTCTCACAACAGTTCGATAAAAACATGGGCACATTGTTATACTTGTAACAATATTAGATATAGCAAGCAACGGTATTGTAAATCGCTGTTTGTGTCTCAAAAAAGAAAAAATACTTCTTACTTAATTGTTATACATCATGGTGTTAGTACCTACAGATACCCAGCATTACCAGGTAGCAAGAGTAGTAGAGTTCTTTGTGATAAAGCTTGTCCGGGAAAGAACTATCATTATGCCCTATTTCTGCCGCCAAGCAGTAATGCTCGTATTGCTGTAAAACTTTTTGATCTACGTCTTATATCATAATAACTCTGATGTTGCAAGCGTACATTGTGCTACACAACCGCTTACCATCAAGTGTGCTATACGCTTGGTTATCACCACAGAACAAATATTTGAAAAAAAAAAACAAAAAAAACCCAGAATATTTTGTAAGTCATGTTATTTGTCCCGCGGAAATTAAACCCGCAATGGCGCGCCCCATTGTCATTGAGCGTGCGTAGTACGTAGACGTATTAGATAGTTATTAAATATATACATAAGAGCTAGTTGAACGCGTTCGGAAGGATGAGTCACGGCCTCCGGCGCGGACGGCGAACTCTACTGCTTATTTTAGAATCGCAGTCTTGGTGCAGCGAAGATTTAAAATTACTAGATGAGGTCTCATTCAGTAAATAGTTTTTGCATAAATGTTGAGAATAGTTTGACCGATGACATCAAAGGTCGCAGGACGTGGTGGATGGTGAAGGCTCATGCAAGATCCGTCGCCAATGTCGCCATAGCGCTACTTGTAGGCCTTTGTCCAGCAGTGGACGTCGATTGGCTGATAACAGTTTATTACCATCATATTTGGATGATGTTATACAGTTGAGAAAGTAAGTAATAATAAGTAATTGACTTACTGCAAAAACACTGTTATCTTAGATCTGTAAGTGCGGTCCCTAGTTACAGTAAATTACCCTCTGACCTCAACATAACACATAACTCAGGAGCCGCCCATTCGCCCGAGAAATGTACACACCGTGAGTGAACTTACTGATGTTATCTAAAGTTCGCAAACCGGACACCGGATGCTCGTTCAAAAACTTACACGTTATTTGCTTTTTTTTTTGTCATTTTACATTTATTTTGCTACAGCGTAAACAAGTTAGTTTAGTTTGATGGTTGAGGGGGTCGAGATCACAAGTAATACCTAAAAATCTATTATAAAATCTCACGTCTATACATCCATCTTGTAATGATCTAACCAAGAGAAGAAAATCAGTACTGCCAACATGACAAAAATTAATATTGGTGCTGCGAGTTGCATGTGGTGTTTCCAACACGCATTGTTTCTTAAAACATGACTGAACCATATTAAGGATTGACACATTTACACTGGTAATTTTTAATGAAAAAAAAAGTTTGTATGAGTCAGTGGCCAACTAACAAACGAGATGGAGTCTACAGGCCGCCTTATAAGCTCTAACATGGTCTAACGACTGTTTAGAAGCAACAAAGAAAGACATTGAGATCATATGCTCGAAGTTTCTACGGATAAACTTCTATTGTGTTCGCCTTTACTTTATCGGGTTGGGTGGGACACATCCATACCCCGCCTAACATCCTCGATCTCGGATGAGAAACGCACAGAAATAGCGTACAGACTCAAACGCTCTAAATTTATAACGCAAAGGCATTCCACGAACGTACGCCAAAGGCGATGCTCCATTGCACACTCTTTGTATGATCTCCAACTTTTACAAAACTAAGGGAAACAGGGAGCATTTTGTACAAAATAGACGTAAACAAAGATGGTATTTACAGGTAAATGTTCAAGTGAAAGTATATTTAATTCTCAAGTTTTATGTGACTGTTCGTTTTGTTTTCGAAAGTTCAGCGCAGTATTTTAGAGAATTTGTAGTGTAGAAGTAAGCAGCACGACCTACGATCTACGTGGTTGAAAACCGGTCGTGCAACAATAGGTTTTTCTTGTCGAAAGCAATGCTGAAACTTTCAAACGGCGGAGAAAAACATGACGAGGAAACCGTCATGGCTAAAAACAAAAAATATGAAAGACTGTTGTTCATCAATTCGCATTATGCGTGGTGGATGGTCGAATGTAGGCCAGTGCCCCAGCCGTGGGACCATAATAACATAGAAGGTTGATCATGGTATCGTGACTATGTTCGTGTTAGAACAGTTTTATATGAGTTCACCCCACTTTCCCCTTTAAGTTGACATGCGTGAGTCATGTCGATGAAAGAGATAACGCGCTAGTTAGCTACTATTACGCTTTGTCCACTAATATTACACGAAAGTAACTCTGTCTGTATGTCTTTCTTCACTTTTAAACTAAGTGTCTGTCTGTTGCCTTTTCACGACAAAACCGCTGCACTGATTTAGATGAAATACACACGGAGATAGTTTAAAGTCAGTCAAGGACATACCTACTTAAGCTACTTTTTATGTACTAATTTACCTACCATACGATTGAAACCGCGGGCGGCAGATAGTTTCATATATAATGTAAAATGCAGTCTGCAGCTCGGTGGCGTTTTGTGGTTGCGAGAGTGGCCCGTACGCGGCGATAGCTAATCGTGTTGATCCTGTTGTAGAGTAGCATCTGAATAAACTAACTAAAGTTGTTGCTGTCTTTATAATGACCTAAAATAAAAATAATATAGTAGCGATATAGGTTTCCATAAAATATAGCAGTAGAAGACCAGTAATTAGCTTTTCTGATATATAAGTAATTTAAGTTCTGCTATTTTACGTTTTATTAGCTGTTGGTCTTACTAAAAGTATAATAATTTTAGTATGAAGTTTAGTTAATTCTACGAATAAATCAACACCACTGGCACTACTACTTACTTCAACGATACATATATGTATATTTAACTAACATATCCGATAATGCATTTATATTCAACGGTAATCTTTGCGGTTATACAAACATTCAATTGAATAGTCCCTTATTAATGGAAAGAACAATGCACTATGGACGCTGAGTGAGTATTGTTCCTATGCTATGATTATGTATGATGGATGACCTCCTGTCCTCTATTATAGCTAAGCTAGGCTAAGCAAAGATAACGTTGCCTTTTGCCTTACGTGTGCTTACGTAATATAAGCCGATGACCGACTTACAAAAACAAATGATCACATCCTTATTATTATTATTAAACCTTTTATTTCCAAACTTAACAACTATTTACAATACACTCAATATAAAATATTCACTGGAGTTTTTTTTTTTTACTTTTTATGATGACATCCTTAGCTTAGTTTAATTTAAACAACTTAATAGGTGTCCTGCATGGTGGTCTGGTGGTAGTGACCCTGCCTTCCATTCTAAAGTTGTGGGTTCGAAAACAACCAATCAATGGATTTTTCTTACTCTCTAAACTCTTACATATCCAACTCTCCAATCTAAGGCCTAAAACTCATGCTCATTTTGCAACTTTGTTTTCCAAGAAAGTCCGTTCCGATACGCTTACGCATAATGTATTCACAATGTCTGCCAGGATTCGAAGCCGCGCCCCGGAACGGAAGTGGAAGTAGGGACTTCTAACTAATATTAATGAACCCGTGGCACTTACGTAGTCTCTGCTAATCAATTTCTTCGATTATATTCAAATACAAAGCTTCTAGTTATAACCTACAGGTTTTTAAGGATTTTAAATTTAGAACAACCTGTTGTTTAAACGCCGGTTGTGAGAAGGAGCAAGATCTCAAGTTGACGCGTGTAGTTTTTTTAAATTTTGATATGCCAGTCCGAAATGTCACTTTGTAGGTACCTTACCTACTGATGCATTTTGTAAATTAGGCCATGATGGAGACTTCAAGCTCTAGGTATGACTATGTAGTACTAAGAATATGAATAACTTTATTTGCCAACTAATAAATTAATAAGATGGTAATAATGGTATAAAAAGTACAATAAGACAATAAGCCAACAAAATAACAGTAGGTCTAGTTTAGAATACAATGTCTCAAATAAATAGAAATAACTATTTTTACAGAGTGCAGGATACAAAACCCAACGATGAAACTGAAAAACTTGCAAAACTGTCACTTGCATAGAATATTTATTTATTATTCACAATGCAGTCAACCCCGTTTTTTTAAAGTTATTAGGCCATGACGGAAGAGGCTTTCAGGCGGGGTGAAATACTCCATTACCCGGAGTTTTCCACTGTATTATATTTTTTTTTTACTTTTTTATTTTCGAAAAGTTACTAAATTACGTCTTGAAAAATCAATAAAATAGACCTTATTCTTAGGCACTTGCACAACTAAAGCTACATTTTATAGGTACATGCTAATATACGAGACATGCCTTTAAGCTTTGTAATACCGATTTAGCCTGATTATTGTTTATAAGCAATACAGATTTACATTAATTTATGTGTCGAACACCGGTGTGCACCGGTGGTCTAGTGGTAGTGACCCCCGCCTTCCGATCCGAAGGTCGTGGGTTCAAACCCGGTCGTGCACCAATGGATTTTTCTGTTCGAAAAATTTATGTGCGCAATGCCAGTGCTCTCATACGGTGAAGGAAAACATCGTGAGGAAACCGGCATGTCCAAGAACTAAAAATTCGAAAGACATGTGCCATCCACCAATCCGCATTGGGTCCGCGTGGTGGATTAAGACCCAATCACTCTCGCCTGAGAGTAGGCCAGTGTCCCAGCAGTGGGAACATTAGAAGGCTGTCATGATGATGTGTCGAAAAGCAGGACGGACAGACAGCACGTACAGATTTCACTATCTGAGTATGCAATCTAAGATTATCGATCGCTTTATAGTTATGTTTAAATTAGAGAAGATTCTAAAAGTAAAAAGTCCCTTGTGATAGAGTTTAGCTGGGTAGCTGGGGAAGAATATCTAAAATGAATTAGTATTACCACCATATTATTTCTCTCTCCTACTCCTAATGCTTTCATTGCTCGCATACCCGTTCGTATCTTTCTAAATATATCTATAGAAAAAAATATAATCTACTCTCTATTATTAGAGAATAATAGGATAAGTAATATCTTCTATACGGCTCAAGTTGCAAATGATAAACTTGAAAAAGTTACAAGTCAAAAACTTGAGATGCACAACCCTATCGTAACCAACCTGCTCGAAGGACCCACCACCAAAAATGGACCGCTAGTGAAGTGCAGAATACGAATGGGTAGCATTATAGCACGTCGTAACCTAACTTAAACCTTATTCCTAATACGTAAAGCTGAAAATTAATTGGGAATTTTATAGGAGGAGAGTCAGTACTTAGAGTAGAGACCGGTTTTAGGATTCTAAATTCTTCGCAGGGAGCTAAACTGTAGCAAAAAGTCCTCGTTAGCAGTTTATGAGAAAATGTGGTCATTGCAATTACATAAATTACATATTATTTATAATTAAAGTAGCAAACGGATGAACTATGCATTATGGCTACTAGTTTATTTTTATAACAATACAACAAAACACATTTTTGGCAACTCTTGGTTTAGTTGGTTATCTTGTGCGCTGTAGATACTTAACTATTATTTTATTCTGCACTGTAGTGCTGGGTGCTTAAGCTACATATAAACCTTCCTCTTGAATTACTCTATCTATTAAAAACACCGCATCATAATCCGTTGCGTTGTTTTATACTTTAAGTGAATGTAGTATTTAGAGAGAATATATCTGTAATTCTGGGTGATATTGAGCTAGGCGGTCGTTCACATTGCCTCTGTGGAAGGACTAGAAGGTTATGTGACAGCTGATAGCTAATCATCAGGACAGCTTGATCGCTCTGAAGTGCCAGATAGCTGTGATGAGATACGCGTATCTCGATAAGCTTTACAGCTTGTAGATACGTGATATAATCGCCGACAAAAGCTGTATCTTGTTATTTGTAGACGTTGACTCTTTAATCGACTTCAAAAAAGATGCTTATAAATTCAACAGTATGTTTTTTATGCGATTATGGTTGGTCCGCTAATTATAAATTGATGGTAACTTCAGAAGTGGTTCAATATAAATTATAAAATTGGTTCAGTACTTTTTGAATAAAATCATAAAAAAAGTATGAACAACTACATTCCCTTGTATCACCACAATCTATCTTAATTTTTTTTAGTTTAAGTCGGTTTTTGTTTGTTTATAAAAATGTATTATTTCATGTAAGCTTATTCTTCGCTGCGTCTGCGTGCTCTAGAGTTGGATTTCGAGAATACCTTTCATTGTGCACCCTTAAAAAAATAAACATATTCTGAAAATTAAAGATATATACTTATGACTTAATGTTTTGGCTGTGCGTTGATTATTCGGTAAGGTGAGACGTTTGAGTTGTTTGGTTTGTGTGGTGAGATAACTTTGTCGCCGACAGTACAAACTGCATCTGTCCTCCTTATCTCCAGACACTTTTGGGTAAGTATTATGACAGTCTCTCAGCTCGAGTGTAGTTACAGATCGGCTAACGGATTCAGTTATTTACGTCATGGACTAGAAGTTTTCTATATTAGTACCTACAACGAATCATTACCCATCTTCATCGGTCAGTCAGTACGGTCGGAGGTTCTAGTCTTGGCAATCGTGAAGTTAGCCGTTTCGATGCGCAATGGAGCTTTTTCTAATTATATTGCCTTTGCGCATCACAAACGGCTAAAATGACGGCTATAGCTAACAATAAAATTAAAACTTGAGAGGTCAACAGTTATATTTTTTACATACTTCGTCCTATCCTATTTCGTCCCATAGCCTGTGCCATAGCTGAGCAAAGGTCTCTTATTAAATACCTCCCACCATCTATAATACATCTATCGCAATTTCTCAAATTTAAATAATACCAGTTAAAATATACTTTCAGAGGAAATATTTTGTTAAGCAGCAGAAATGAAACGGAAACTCTCGCTTCATCGCTACATTCTTATTTATTACGAGATAACCCTCGCGGATTCACCTGCGTTTTTGCAGTTTTTATGCTATCCTACAAGAACAGTAAATTTTTCAGGACTTAAGCCATCTACCTCACACCCAGACTTTCGCATTTATTTATAATATTAGTAGGATTTATAGGTAACTTAAATAAATTATCAATGTCTTTGATAGATGATATTAGAAAATCATCTTACCTATGTGTCCGGTGTGCTGGAAGTTGGTCGGATTGCCGATCATGGAGCGGTCTATTCTCCGCCTGGTGCGCTGCGCCTGCGCGGCGGGCTGGTAGCAGCACGCGAACCATTGCAGCCAGATCTCACCGCCAGTGCTCGTCATTTTCAAACTAAAGTCCACGAAGTCACAACAAATACAAACCTACAACGCGAATGCGTTTTTATTAGTTTGAATTTCAAACTCTAGTTTTATTTTTGAAGCTCTAGTCTCTAGAGCCCCGATCGAATGCGTCCGACTGCCGATCGGAACTCGCGACGCACTGACACTATTGAATCGAAAACAGATGGATTGGTTTTCAGATATCACTCTAAATAACGTCACAAGCCTTCAGAGCTGATCTCCGCACTGATAACGATGGCATGATTCCTCCGATAACATCTGGAACAAAAAGAAAACATAGCTTAGCAACGATTTCTAGGAAACGATGGTGCGTAAATCACTTTGTTTACTGTTTATCGTGAAATGGGCTTGAATGGTTTAAATGCTAATTATTGTGTGTGTTGAGTAATTTGCTAAGTGAACAGCTTTTGCTATAGAAATTAAAGTTAATGGTAAGAGTACCATTAATGGTTCAAGCACAAATAGTTCTATGGTATTTAAAGTGCGTTAGAAAATAAGCAGATCCAGAAATATGTTCTCAGACAAGAAACGGAACCACGACGCTATAAGTAAACTAGAAATCCGTAATTGCTCCAAGTACTAACCCAGTTGCTGGCGCTAGCACTTGCATGCTCATACGACAAGTGAGTAGGTAAGGTAGGGTTCGTTCGTTCTTCGTATGAGTCAGTGGCCAACTCTGGTGATAGAGTTTAACTGCTCGGCAGAGCCAGACAGTGTAGGCCAATATTTATTTGGTTAATCATAATAAAATAACTGATCGCTTGTTCATATTATTGGGTAAAATCAATGCATGATAGTTTCGTGGGCAGGTTATTTTTGTTTCATCATTTCATCTCTACCGAGTAAACGTCTTTTATATGTATATCGCTACTGTTTGTTTGATGGATGAAAGTCATGCACACTGCTCGTGATAATCATGTCAACTTTATCATCGACAGGAATAAAGACATAGAATGCTTTTTTGTAAAAATGTTTATCTTATTTGTTTTTCAAGCCCAGACTACCGATGTCGCCAACAAGTCTTGAACTCGTGGAGATGACAACACAATTATTTTACTAATAGAAAGCAATTTATTTTAATATAAAACGCTTTTCTTAAAAACTGGTCTAATGAAATGATTTCTAATTATTTAAATAATATGTTTATGTAAGAATACCATAGAGAAATTTTTTGAAACGTAGTCTATTTTTGGAAAATAAGTTTTAATTATTGGACGTCTGTGAGATTATAAATTAAATTTGTGTTTTAGCTACATGTAGCTTAAAAATATCTCTGATCAGTGTAATAGATATCTACTATTCTTTTGAGTTAAATACAGTCAAGAACATTTAGTTAAAGCAAGTTTGCATGAGTCAGGCATACCAACTTTGAATGAGCCGGGACCGACTATTTAGCGTGCCTTCTGAAGCATTATAAATTAACAAAAAAACGGGTTTCAATTTTACCATATTTCGGTCCCTTTTGCTTTAGCAACTCTAGTTTCTTCAATTGCAATCGTTGCGTGTGGCTGTTTATCTATTGCTAGTCTATGGCATTCGTGAAAAGGGCTCGCTGATTGAATTCTAGAGTTGAACCACAGTGAAAGTGTTTGTTTCGGATCACTGGACCGCCTGACTGTCTTACCACATGCACGCGGCCTAACATCAACCTTAACACGCACAAGGGGTGCACGATACTATGACATTCGTAGGGGAAAGTGGGGGAACTACGAACACTTATGGGAAACTATACTTAAATAAAACAAAAATTATAATAGGGTATTTGGGTAGTACCTATTGTTAATGCAAATCAGATTGGTCGATGAAGTCCCACATTTTTTATAGAACGTGATAGTGACGAAAGTTTGTGGTGTATCTTTGGCGTAGGTCGATTCACGAAGGGTGACGAACGTAGATCTGTGCCAAACAGAAAGACCTAGAACTTTGTAACACCATAGAAAAATTGGATAAAATATAAGAAGACAAACAATTTTATTTTTAAGTAGACAAACAAAGTTCTGAATGAAAAATGTTTGTTGTGTTGAGTTTCCTAAAACGTACTACTAGAGGTCCGCCATGACAGCTATTAGCCAATGATGGTGACGCATCCTGACTTTGACAGTAGGTACATAAAAACCCAGTTGTTCGTTAGACCCGCCATGTTGTTTTGCATTGTGTTGCACTCCTTCACAAAAATAAACTTACTTTAGATTAAGAAAGAAGCCGAAATAGGAACATGCATTTAATTTAGATAATAAAATCTATTTAACTTATGATGTATGTACATTATAGAAATCTATCAAATTATGCATGCTAATATAAGAATTTTTGGTTTCTACTTTTATTGGACATGGACGAAGGAGTCTATCTTCCCACAACACAGGTTTACCTAAGGTGGGAGATAATGGTATATAACTTACTATTATTATTATGATAATTTGTGCTCAAAATTGTCCACCTACAAATTGTAATTTTAATGTAAGCCCACTTGTTTTGTTGTTGTTGTTGTTTAAATAATACCGTCTGATTGATTGAATAACTAGATTGTAATAATATTGAATACATTATTTAAAACCCCAAAAAAAAAAAAAAAATGATAAATGGTTTCTTTAACCTCTCTAACTATCTAACTATCTAGACCCCTACAAAAGACCAAGACCCGGCTCCATACTACGTGAAACAACTCCTTTAAAACTTTAATTTTTGGGTGACACTGTAACTGTCATGTTTGGGCATTCATTACGCTTATCATCAGGGGAACAACATGACCGTCTGGTCATTTGCT
Source organism: Colostygia pectinataria (assembly GCA_951394395.1). Classification (NCBI taxonomy): domain Eukaryota; kingdom Metazoa; phylum Arthropoda; class Insecta; order Lepidoptera; family Geometridae; genus Colostygia; species Colostygia pectinataria. The sequence goes on along the minus strand of OX596368.1, from coordinate 3,679,566 downwards.
GACATAAAAATAAGCAATTAATCATTTACGGGTTGACTGATCTCCCCATCGGTATTAAATGATTTTACGATGATTATAAATCACCGCCCACTCAAATTATTGTTCAACATTAGCTGTTCCATAACCTGACGCCATTATCTGCAATAGATGTAAATATCATGATGATGATCAGCTTATATCGCAACCGTGTACATGTGAAACAACGAACCGGGAAAGTGGTCCAAACCTTTGTTTTATAATAATGTTCCGTTGTGGGTATCTGTATCTACATCTATCGAGTAACATTGTTATGTAGATAACAATGTTATTCGATAGATCAACAAGTATCGCATCGGAGACGACAACACCTACCTCTAACTTATGTCGTGGTAGGTAATGTTGTCGATTCTGCTGTAACATTTTCTAAACTAAATTAACTAAAATTGTTGCCGTCCTTTTCTAATGAATTAAAAAACAAAGGACCGCGATAAATTTTCGTTAGCTAATTTTAGAAAATGCTACAACATAATCGATACCAACCTACTTATATACAAAGTACTTACAACCAACGGCAAATGTATCCGAACATAGTAATGCCGAGGATATGGATAAATATATTCCGCACAAATACCTGTCAGTCACCGATATAGAGTTTCTGTTGAAACATTTACATATTATGTACTTATACATATTTATTTTGATTCTGTAGATATACATAAGTACCTACCTACACCTATTATACTTAAGTAGTATTAAGATAGGCAAGTAAATGTTTTTATACATGCAGGGTGAGTACTCTCGACCGACCTCTGAGGGTAAAATCTAATTACTATTAAGTAGTAATTAGTAAAGGAAAAATGTTGCAGTTTTTTTTTTCTTATTTCGGCTCATTTATTTTTATACGGTAATACATTTAGCTTACTTAGCTTGTTCAATAAGTATTATTAATTTTTTATTCAATAAAGTTTCACACTCCTTTTCAAATTTCAGTCAGTCAATGTTACGTTGTTTTTTTATATTTAAATATTGTTCAAACTTATTTTATAACGAGAAAACTTGGAAAAAACCAAACGCTGACAACGATTGCAAGAAGTTTTGAACGCAAAACTACGAACAAAATAGGTTCACAATAACAAAACTCCATTTCATTGATCAACCGGGTATTGTCGTCATGGCGACGTTATTTGAGCTTTGTTTATCGATATGAATACTTGTTACGTTACCGCCGACACTACGGTTTCGATACGTTACGCGTTTTGCTTAAAGAAGGATGGAAATTTAAAGTTATTTCGCATTGATGGGTAATTGGCTAGCACATAAATAATCCCCTTCGCAGGGGATCATAGCAGGGGATTTCTGAAATAAGTAAAAAAAAAAAACTAGTAGTTCCCGATTGTGATGAAAATAGGCTCCTTTTTTCCCGTAAAAATTGACTGTTCCTATAAGATAGCATAAAACTGCAAAAACGCGGGTGAAGCCGCGCGGGTCAGCTCGTACTTCATAAAAACAGTCATCATTGTAACTACTTATGACATCAAAACAGGACGAACAGGAGGTCGTATCGTAGTAGTGAGTTCTATTCCTAGCTATCTCCCGCTGCGGCCTCACTCAATGACGATCGTATTAGCTGATAAACGATTTAGCTGTTTAAACACGAGTTTTCCTCTATAATAGCTCTATCTATACTTCTTACTAATATTAATAAAGTTGCTAATTATTTGTTGATTTAACACGTTCAATGCCACCGAAATTTACCCGTGTGACGAATTTTATTCAGTGTTTTTCGGTGATATTTCAAAATGCATGTGTGATCGGCACCCATAAATACATAACTAGATTTTCAAAGTGACATGTTATTTATATATCCTCAGATCCTCAGTCAAACCTCAGATAAAAAACACTATTGAGTTTATCTCAAAATATCGCAATTTACAAATAAATACTTATTATTATAGTGATCTCTACACAGGCACTCAACAATATTGTTATGACGTTATGTTATCGTAATGCGCTGTATCCAGTTTTTTGTAATATATTTTAAGTGACTTTGTAGTATAGTACACAATTAAGTTCTCTAAAGAGAAAGAAATTTCCGAAATCTAGCTCAACAGTTTTCAGGAATTCCTTTCTTTTTAGTGCACCTCTACTGGAATATAATACTTTAAAAACCCTATTCAGGGGGTAAACCACGAGCTCTTATAGCAATAATGAAATAATATTACACTGTTCTTTTTTTGGATGCCGAAATGTCAGTCAACTTGGTCTCTAGACTTACGGTTTGGGCTGTGTCCTATCTATATTCTTTGGCTTTGTGTTGATTAAGTCAATCAGTAGCGCAACAATTGAATAAAGTACATATGTAAGTACTAGTTTGTCATGTTGATGACTGAAGTTATATTCAAGAAATTCCTAACTAAGCGATCTTTCTTTATACATTCCATCGGTCACACGTTGTATCAACACAAACCAGTCCTGAGATCTAACTAGGCATGTTAAATGTCCATCTATGTCGGCATAAATCGTACCTTATCCTACAGGATAGGTAGTATATCAAAGGAGACGATTAAAATAAATCATTAGAGGTTATGCACCTGCTCGGCTGACTCTGTCTCGGCAATTCTCAGGATTTGTCGGGGATCTTCGGGACCTGGCCTGGTAGGTACTTCTTGAAATTGAAAATAATAAATTGTACCCATTGCACTACCTACTAGTGGAACGCCCGCGGAATTTCTCGCGTTGAGCTTTTTAACATACTTACCTACAAACTTATTTTCGCTGCTTCCTCTAAGAGTTGAATTTCGAGAATTCCTTTCCTAAAGCACCAAACATTAAAAACTGTTTATTGATATTTGATATTTTTAATATCAATAAACAGTCAAAGCCTTGGAACCGTAGAGAATCCAGAGCAAGCAAGTGCTAGTAGCTAGTAGGTAGCATCAAAATTATCATCTGGAATAAGAGCCGGTTTAGTTTATCGCATGCAAATGGCGAGTAGACGCAAACCGTTAGAGAAACGTATTTAATTGGGAGCAAATAACGAGGACGAAAGGAAATTGTTATATGATTTTATTAGACAAAGAAATGATACTGGAGTGGTAGCGAGTTTTCCTTTTTTTAATGGTAACATATATTTTTCCAATCCTAAGGTCAATGATTCGACCTCTGTCGTACAAATATGGTCTTTCCTATTTGATTTATGTGTGCATTGTGCATGCCAGTGTTCTCAAATGATGAAGGAAAACATCGTAAGAAAGCGCTTCTAATAAGTAATTTATATATTATGTGCTACTAAAATGCATTGAGTCCAAGTGAAATTAATTTATACCCAATAATCACTCTCATTCGAGAGTAGGCCAGTGTCCAGCTGCTGAACATTAGAAGACTAGTTATGTTGATGACGACGGCACGGTCTGCCAGCTGCAAAATATCTTTAGCACAGAATACAGATTAAGGCTGCGTTTCCACAGAGATGTGCGACGATGTGTATCTAGCGAGGGATGGATGTGATAAAGAAAAACTCAAACACCACAACTTTACCTAAAGTAAACCCTATCACAAAATCAATAGGGGTGTATTAATTAAACTCTTATCTAGGTACTCAATATTCATTTGAATATACAGTATGCGGGTAAATATATGCAGTCTATGGTTTTTCAATAGTATTGATTATTTGGCTTTGACTTCTACAGGAAAACATTTTTGTATTAAAAATATTAAGTTAAATGAAGTGAAGTTAGCCGTTTGTGATGCGCAAAGACAATTTATTTTGAATAAGCTCCATTGCGCAACGAAACGGCTAACTTCACTACGGCCGAGATCCGCTGTACGAACTATACCTACTTCATGTTAGAAACAGTCAAGACCAGCTCGTAGATTTTGGTTAAATATTGTTCAAATATAGCAGATTTGCAGAATACTTATATTTCCTTTTATATTTTTTTTGTTTCTTTCTTTTTTTACTACAGCCAGCGCAGGGTCCATCGCAGAATGAAATTTTGTTAGTCTATTAGAAGTTCTAAAATTCGAATAGAAAAGAGTTATGAAATGAAAAATATTTTTTTCTAATAAAGAATAGGTTACAGATTGACCTTTGAAAACGATTATATTATAGCGGCTAAATATTTTGCTCAATGTTTATAGTTTTGTAAACGTCCAATACGATCTCTCACGGCCACCTTTTGCAATCCTTACGAATATCTTACTGGATTTGCAATATTGTTAGCCATTTTTTTCCATTTAATTACTACTTTCCCCTCTTCATTATTATTATTATGAAAGATTTTATTAATTTAATAAAACACAGCATATCGTCAAAACTTTGGCCTTGCGTGTAGGTACTCAATTTGGCAATAGATAGTTTACAAACAATATAAACTGAACCTTCGTGTTTTGAGAATAAGGTTGTATTGAGTTTGACCCTGCCCCCCGCCAAGAGGTCATCAAACCTCATCTACGAGAAGGCTTCTGAGTTCTAACCTGCAAACCTACTCTTCTTTTATTTATTTTTTTTAGTTCTACTCTTGAACCGACAAACGACAATCGGGGCAAATATCGTAGTTCAACTTATGCCGGTGACACGGTGTTCAGAGCGTTTACGGACACAAGCTGAACTAGAAAAACTGTCACGATATATCTCTTTTGCCCGCATGAGTAGGCCCCCAGAATACACAATATACTCGTACCTACCTAGTCGCTTTTAGTGTAAAGATTTTTTGTACAGATAGTCCACCATAGTGCCAGTAATGGTCTTGGTCTTAGGTCATTAACTTTTCTAAACGATTGTATTATTGAACGATGCTAGAAAACAACTCCAATACAATGTAAATAGGCTAATGCCGTTTAATAATGAGTTTCGTACCTACCTTAGGGCAAATATATATACCTATTATTATTATCATCATTGTATTTGTAGGATAAAGTTGTAGTGTAGAATGATTAGTTGGCGTTTCTACTCGTAGCTGTGGGCTGTGTTCACACAGTTTTGCCCCATTCATCAGATTATTATACCTACTACGTCCCACGGTTGTCTGGCATTATAAAATAACACACAAGTTCATATTGAATGTGTCGTTGGAAACAATGCTAATTTAATACTTTTACTTTACCTAATTGGCTTCGCTCATTAACTTCTTTATTCTTGTACTTGCTTCATTAATTGTTTTTAGTAAAACAGTTGTAAAACTTAACATAAGTACCCGCTATCTACTTTCAAGCATTTTAAAATGTATGCTTGTTTAATCGCTTTTTTTATCATTATTTAGCAATTCGTTGACCCGCGCGGTTTCCCTTGCGCCATTTTTCTCACAGAATTAACCTTCGCTGGACTTACATTTAAAAGAAGAGAAGATAATTATAATAATTAAATAAACTATTAAACTGGAGTCTGTTCCCATAGGCTCTTTATTAAGTGTCTGGTTTGTCCGGTATTAGGGTATTACTCTGTGATTAGGGTGTCTGCAAACATTTGCTTTTAGATAGGTATAGTTCGCACAGCGGATTTAGGCTTCCGCGAAGTTAGCCGTTTGTGATGCGCAAAGACAATTTAGTTTGAAAAAGCTCCATTGCGCATTGAAACGGCTAATTTCACGACGACGAAGATCCGATGTGAGAACTATACTTAGGACGACAACAATACCTATAAATACTTATTTTTCAGTTCTGAGTCGTGTTCAATGAGTCACCCTAGTAAACTTATATACATATAAAACCGATAACATTCTCGGTACCTTCTTATGACGTCAAAATAGGTACTTTAGGTTCATAATATTATATGATGCATCAGCTTAGAGATTATTCTCAATGTATTTGTGTATGAGGTTAGAAGTTCGCATTGCTGTGTTCCTGTTATGGTTTAAGGTGAAATTACAGGCACATGAGACTTTCCATCTAACGTCTCAGAGTGGTAACACGCAAGTGATATCTATGATGTTGCATGCGTACATAGGCTACGGTAACCGCTGACCATCAAGTGGGCCGTACGCTTAGTTGCCACTTTAGTGGTATAAAAAAAAAGGTAAGTTGAGATACTTAGAGGCACTAAAATCAGAAGTTAGTAACTCCTCTGTTATAACATGTGTAAAAATTTGCCTAAATGTATTGCAGCGCGAGCGCTTCTACTTTATCATAGCGATTTTTAATTTTATCATAATCATCATCCTCATCATCATCACATCAGTTAATAGACATTCACATAGATTACTACTAGCACAGAAGTAGATCTAAAATCTTAGTTCTGTGATACTAGCTTACAAAGACCTACCACAAAGAAAGTCACGTCGACCGTTTGACTTCTTGCTTCCAATTTATTACTGTCGACGTTTGACTTCTTGCTTCCACTTCGTCTACCACAAAGAAAGTCACGTCGACCGTTTGACTTCTTGCTTCCACTTTATTACTGTCGACGTTTGACTTCTTGCTTCCACTTCGTGACTGTTTCGATGGTTCATGTTTACTGACTGAAAATCTACGCACATCGTAAACGAACATCCTAGAGGCGAAGAGGTACGTTTATTTTGGTTCTATTTCTAAACGGCCTAGTTTCGCACTCAGGTGAGTACGCAATTAGTTGACAACTTGGCTGACCTCCTGTGCCAATTCGAGTCGACACCCCGCCAGTGCAATATCAAAGGGAGATGAGACCGAAATAGCGGGGATACCGTCGCTATAGCAACAGACTCCCGCCTACTTGGGGATAATACCATGGTTACTGCATTATATGAAGACGTGAATCATTGCAGTTTGAATCTTATATCTATGACATAAATGTTACCGGATGAGCATACGTTGATGCAAGGGCGACCGTAAAGCCGCCGCTTCATCGAAGATGCTTTTGAATCTATTGATCGCCTGCGGAGAAGTAATACAGGCATGCTTAGAATAAATAAACCCAGCGAGGCCGCATTGTTTAAGCATAACTGAGGGTCATTCCACCATGTACGAATGTTTGTTATGTTTAAAATCGATCAATGCTGTCCATAATGCTACTTAACCAAATAGGTACAGAGTGGCAACTCGCGAGTAATACCTCTGGTATTGCAAGCGTCCATAGGCTGCGATAACCACTTACCATCTTGTGGGCCGTACGCTTGGTTGCTACTTCAGTTGTATAAAAAAAAAAGGTACCAAATGAATATGACGTGATGCTATACACTATGACACGGTTCTCTTCTAACCACATCCGTTTTGCGTAGAGGAAAGCCATCGTTGAAAAAAAAGGATTTTTATCAAATCAAACAAAGAAAAGGGCCTTAGTCATACTAACCTCTGTTAGCTAATGTTACTCTCAAATCTGTCATCGTCTTTGTTCATTGACATAAGAATGACAATGAAAGATAATAAGTAGCAAGCCGCTAACATGACAGTTTTTTTAAAAGGTACATTATTACTACTGCATGGGTTCATAAAGTACTCAGGTCTATTTGTAAAGAACTATTGAGCTGTTCACACAATACTCATATCCTTATTAGCATCAATTTGATTATGTCGGGGCTTGGTACCTACGAGTAACAATGGCTGTTATTAGGTTAGTTAATATGTTACCATAAAATATATTGAACATCGATAAAATAACTAGGCTAGTCTGTCTATTTACTAGGAAACTAATAATGGAAACTTATAGAGCGCGTTTATGTCTTTTGTATGAAAAATATATAAACACAGTATTAAATCAGGATATAATCAAATTATCGTCGACCTGATTACTTTAACTCTAAATTATAGTAATTATAGCAGTAGTGAGTACTAATTGATATGAATCTTCGCCGTAATCCGTGCAACAAGTTTATTTATATTCCACCGAAATAGCTGGTGGTTAAACTATGCCTGTATTGCAGATGTACAAAAGTAAATTATTGATGCATTTTGGTAGTGTAATGATTAGGAAAAAGTCAGACTAACATAACAATTAATTACTATGCGAGTGAAACTCTATATTAAGAAAGTCATAATACTCGTAAGTCTATATTATGACAAACGTAACTGTAAATGGTGTATGAGGAGGTATGCGAAACATTTTAATTTCGGGTCAACTAAAAATAGAAAGTAAAAATAAGACTATTGGAATCAAAGAAACACGCCTCTTTCTTCTTGACATCAGTCGGTACCAAAAACCATACAATTATTAATCTTATGCATCATGATGACCAACTAATGTTTCCACTGCTGTAGCGTCTTAGCTAGATACTCACTAACGAGAGTGATTTAGTCTAATCTTATTCCACTATGTTGGTTAAATGCGAATTCGTAGATCTCAAAGAATTTCTAATATTTGGACATGCCGGTTTCCTCACGATGTTTTCCTTTAGCGTTTTCTCCAAAAAATCTTCAAATACCTCTGACGAACGACAGCACTTTCGCATAGCTTTGCATGATTTAATGATTAAATAGTAAAAATGTATAACAGCTGAACTAGTTAAAATAATCATGCCATCACCAAACAATAAATCAGTCGCTGTAATGAGTAAAAGTTGTATATTAAAATATTCCTAACATGTCTTTTAGTTTAGCACATCTTAAGACTTGGCCATCGCATTAATTTGCTTGAGCAACTGGTCTCATTCTTTCTAATTTACATGATTAGTTTATGGTGAAATCAAATATTTAAAAAAACCAACCAATAGGATACCAATCTACATTTTGCATGCAAAATCGGCTGACTGTTGCAACGGCCTCGTATTGAAACGAGATACGAATGTGCCATCGTAACTTATTTAGTCACAAAAGCCGATGTGAAACTAAGACAGAGATAGGTTACGAGTTAAATGTTAAGAAAATATAAAAATGTTGTATTTTTACGAAAAAAATAGTAGTTTTACGCACGTAATATTCTTAAGGATCACGAACCCTATGGTACTTCAAGGTGATTTTTACTATGAGAGGTTGGTAATAACTGTTTCTTTATTTCCATAAACCAACTATAGTAGACCACTCAACCTTCGTAATGGCTCAGCGAAAGACTCGTTCGTTCGTTCGTATGAGTCAGTGGCCAACTCTGGTGACAGAGTTTCTAGGCCGCCCGAAGGCCTCTGTCATGGCCTAACAACTTTGAAAAAGCCGGGACCGACTGCTTAACGTGCCCTCCGAAGCACGGGAGCGCTCAGTTGAAATTGCCACTGGCGGTCACCCATCCAAATGATGACCCCGCGGAACAGTGCTTAACTTCGTTGATCTGTTATGAACAACTTAGCCAGCTACGTCACGACTCACGAGCGCTCGACAGAGGCCTTCAGGCATGTACACCGGCAACGTTAAAAACAATACTTTTTTATATGAAAATTTTCATCATCTACCTTGGAAATGTATTCCAAGTGAGAGAATTGACCTTAGCCTTTGCAAAAATGAATGTTTGATCGTACCGGAGGTTAACATAGACGTGAACACTTCTAAGTTAGTTGTGTAGAACTCGCAATAAAATAGGTTTTATTAGTTGTTTTCCTTCTTACGCACTGTGTTAAATCATTGTAAAAACATTTCGCAAAACTTTGCCATAATTTTTACCAGTGACTGAATAACAAAGACCCTGTACCAAAGCAAATGAGAGTGACAAGTAAAAGAATCAAAGCCGAAATCAGAGTTCTAGACAAATTGGCTACTACGAAATGAGTCAGGCCGGACTGCAAAGTAATCTCGAGTAGTCAGCAGTGGTTTGTATACAAATTAGCTTCCATAATGAACATAGTTCACTATCGTACGTAAGACTTACAAGATAAGGTTGATTTTTGAGCAATTAATAAATTACGTCAATGGATCTTCAACAATGGTATCGTCACACGTTATTCTCATTGTATGCTGTGTATTTTATAAGCTATTGTTGGTCATTGTTGGTAACGCACAGATGTCTTGCAGGAATGTTATTTTTACTGTGTTTGGTTAAAATATTTTGGTACTAGTAAGATAATGGTAATATTGTTTTTTCGTGTTCTGTGGTAATACCTATGAGTTGGTAAGTCCGTTCGTTCGTGTGAGTCAGTGGCCAACTCTGGTGACAGAGTTTCTAGGCCGCCCGAAGGCCTCTGTCATGGCCTAACAACTTTGAAAAAGCCGGGACCGACAGCTTAACGTGCCCTCCGAAGCACGGGAGCGCTCAGTTCAATTGCCACTGGCGGTCACCCATCCAAATGATGATCCCGCGGAACAGTGCTTAACTTCGTTGACTTAGCCAGCTACGTCACGTGGAAGTAACTTAACGTAACTTATGTGCAAAAAAATGACTACCTTGCTGGAAACTTATACCTAATGATACATCCTTTAATATAACACAATAAAAAGCAGATAGAAGGAAGATGGTGTGTATGGTGATGTAACTAACTAAAAAAGTTTTTACGGAAGTAAATAATGACTACGAGTATTTGAGTACAAGTGGTACAAGACACTTTCCTACAAGTTAACTTAACTTTAGTTTATACAAAGATGTGTCTATTTGGTTAAATTGTGTAATATTTCGTGTTAATCATGCAAAGCGAAAAATGTCCACATTGCTCAATTTATTTCGTAACTCTGTCTGTAGGTGTAGATAACCTAGTACATCTTTAGGGAACTGCTTTGAGAACTAATTTTGTTGAAACCAATTTCATTAATTTTCCTGTAAAATTAGTGTTGATACGGATATAAAATTATTATTATTATTAATAGCCTGTGGTGTCCCACTGCAGGCACAGAGTAATACAGAGGAACAGCTCCCTAAGAACGTTATTTTTATTAGCCTATTCTTGTAGGGCTGTCACAAAAATTAAATTTTATTGAAAAGGTTGTAGCGTAGAGGTAGGGTAGGGTACTTACCTACTTAAATGTATTGGGCTCGTCAAAACGAAACAAATAAGCCCAAACTCGTGGGGTTTACTAGTAGCCATTGAAGAGTTCCACTATACAACTCCTGACTCCACCCTCGTTACCAAGTGTGATGTATTGGGCTCGTTAAAACAAAACAAATGATCCCATACTCGTGGGGTTTACTAGCGTTTTAGAAGGGTTCCACTTTGCAACTCCTGACTCCTTAATCAGATCAGCTCGAAAGTTCGAATCGATACGAGAATGAGAAGTAGGTTAAAATAGATTTCAATATTATTATATACATATTAATAGGTAGGTAGTACGTATGTACTACCTAAAGTAAGTATGTATATACTTACTATAGAAAAATTACTTCATTTCGATAAAAAGGTAGGTAGGGTAGGTAGGTAGATAGTTAAACTTACATCTGTCACGATCTTTTGTATAGGTAAAATATGAAAAGTTTTTATTCCTTCTGCTATTATTGCAGCATGCACTGCAAACATTAACCATTTTTATTTTTATAAATAATTGATTACTTAATTACATAAATTGCTCTGCATTGATATATTGCATAATTGCTCGCTGAATGAACCCGACACCCACGACACGACACATACAAGTCAAGTCGTGTCGGGCCGGGCCTGCACCACAGATTAGATGACAGTTACTACGTAACTCGCGCCCGCAAATATACTAATTGTAGCTTTCGCGGCCTGCTTGCGTCCCTGCCGCTTAGTCCGCTCGGTTGCGCCGGAGCCACCCGAAAACTCCCGAACCGTCCGCTAGCTCTTGTATGTGAACCTGTCGGTGAACGCTCACGCACACATCGCTGCGCATGTAGTGAAGTACCTACAGAAACACGTTCTTTGAGGCTGTTTCTCTGTATTACTCTGTGCTGCAGGGTAAAAGCCTCCCTTTCTACGGATAGAAAATAGGGTCATAATATTATCTTATAATGTTAGTTTTAGATTAGATTATTATTAGTAAGTATTTGTATTTTTAGGTACCGAGAACATGTACCATCAGACCTACCCTAGATACGTCATCAAAATAAAATAACTTGCTTACATATTAAATTTCTATAACTTTGCATATTATTATTTTAAATTAGCTAAGGCGTATTATTGTAAATAAAAGTAGGTGCCTGTGTCATCACAACAAAAATAGTGCAGTGTCTTCATTGCTCGATTTAGATTTCGCAAGTAACTTGTGATGTGACTCACACTCTTAACAAAAACGTGCTTTGGTGAGGCATACAGTAAAAAGTTCGTGTGATGGTCGACGAACTTGGTTAAACATGTATTTTGTATTCTTTGAAAACGTAGTCGTGATCAAGGTTTTAAGTTAGGTAAGATTACTGTAACTAGAAAAAAACACATGTTTTATGTAAGTAAGGAAATTGATAAATGACTGGTATTAAAACAAAGAAAAGAATGTCAAAATTGAAGGCACAAACTTATACAGACGACACTAAAGTCAATAAATATCTCCTAGGTACATTTTTTTAATTATATTTTCGAATGAGATTCTTCAAAGGAAATGAGCATCCGAAACGCCATAAACTTAGAATAAAACAGAAACTAATATAAAGCACGAGGAAATGTTATTCCGAGAATAACTAATTATAAACTCGACTCAAGCAAATCTACTTATTTATTCTAGTAAATATATAATATCCACTGTTGTTGTACCTATGATATAAAAATTGGAGATCAATAAACTAGCAATTCAATAAGCAATCACTAGATGTCGCCTGACGTGCTAATTCTAACTGGGCTTATTATGTACCGTTGTAGTCATTCAAATCTTTCTCAGGTTGTTGTTGTGGCTTTGGTCATTCTTACAAGTTGTGTTCTGGATTGAGGCAGTAACTGAATGTCCTGTATTTTATATATACTACTAGAGGGTGGATTCTTTGGAATTACTATCAAGAAATGTCAACTCTAAGGAAACTGTCAGTTTACTCGCGAAAAACCACGATTTACTCGGATAATAGCACCTATTCGAGTTTAGTCGAATGCAACCTTAGAAAACAATACGCATTTCCATTGCTTGTTTTTTATTATTATCCTATCACGATCAGAACACATAGTTTTTATAATATTTGTGGGATTTTATTGCGTTATTACCTTTTTATTTATTTCTCCCGATCGACACGACGCCGAAATTTCGATTGTGTTGCAATAACCGTGCTCGTGGGCGCAAATATTATAAAAACTATTAACCTATCAGTCAATAGACGTCCTTTTACTTTCCACCGACTTCCTGCGACCGCTACAATGTCATTATCCATCTAATAAGGGATCGTCCTTAAATATCGTTTTCTTCATGACCATGATTTTAAATTTGAATACCTAGGTACTCAATACATTTTAATCTAAAGACTAGGTAGAGAACTATGTAATAGTAGGAAATACAAAGACTGAACATAACCGATCATTATACTTTCAAATGAGGGTCTGTTTATCATCAAGGACGAATGCCGAAAATTTTGCCGTCAAGATTTTGCATTTTTTGATAAGTTATCTCTGAACTGGTTTAACAGGATTACAGTGGTTAATTTGGAACAAGGAACCATATGGAATCCTATTGTGAATTCGTTAGGTCAGGACTTATTTATTACCGTAGCACAGGGGTGGCCCTGTGCTGCCGCAGCACTTCGAGGTGCTGGGGCTGACTTTTGTTAGCCCCGGGAAGTGCTTCGAGCGCGATGCGAGAGGGGCACCACTGATAGCCCTAGGGGACCGTGGAACCCCTTGGCATGCATCGAGGCTGGCCACCGGGGATGGTTTAGTGAGTCATCGAGTCCGACAACCTCACACACCCCCGTCGTACCCTTATGCGACGGGATATCTGGATGCAGATTCCTCCCCGTTAACAAAAAAAAAAAAAAAGGACTTATTGTGACTGTTGGTACTTGTATTAGGTGTTACATAAGTGTATTATGTTAATTTTCTTCTGAGAGCACCGGTGGTCTAGTAGAGCACTAGTGGTCCAGTGGTAGTAACTTCATCTTCCGACCCTAAGGTCGTGGGTTCGATAGATGGCCGAAGAAACTCTTAGAGAACAGTCGAGGAGCAGTTTTTCTTTCATTTTATGTCAATGAACAAAGATAACAGAGTTTTAAACCATATTTTAGATATCAGAGGTTTATGGTATGATTATTAATAAGGGCAGGTATAGACCAGCCTAATTTATTGTAAGTATTTTTACAATCACATCTTCCTCAGTACCAGCCCATGGATCACAATTTCCATTCAATTTACCTGTAGAGCAGGCATTGATATGTTCACAGAGTCACAACAGTAATAGATACCTACAGCATTCTTAGCGCGTGGAACATCAATTTGTTTACTACTCGTATACGTTCGTTAATCTGAAGAGTGAGTGCCCGGTTGAGAAGCAAGAAGTTGCGGGTTCGATGCTGTGGGACAAATGTTTGCAAGATCAGCAAATAATGATGATGATGTGCGGCGATCTGCTAATAGTTGTTCAGGTCTGGGTAATGGTGGTACCATTGGTACCTTTGTCTAACCATTCGTAATTAGACACTAGCCTACTCTCGAGCAAGAGTGATTGGATCTTAAATCTTAATCCACCACGCGGACCCAATGCGGAGTGGTGGATGGCACATTTCGATTTTTTAATTCTTGGACATGCCGGTTACCTCACGATATTTTCCTTTACCGTATGAGAGACTGGCATTGCGCACATATTTTTTTCGTGAAAAACTCATTGGTGCATGTTCGGTTCTACCATTTCAATTGTTTTTCTTCAAGTGTTATTTTAAGTTTTATGACCATGAACTAAACATTCGAAAGACATGTGCCATCCACCAGTCACTCTCGCTCGAGAGTAGGCCAGTATCCCAGCAGTAGGAACATTAGAAGGCTGACATGATGATGATGATGATGTCAAATAATTTGGTTGATAATGTATTTCAATGGAACACCATGCATGGCCTGATATACACGTGTATTCGAGTCGGTGCACCGGCACCGACTCGAATTAGTACCCGCAATGGGGTGAGTGCCAAAATCAAAAGGGATTTTGGGAATATTAGTGTCAAAATCCCCTTTGAAGCTTCAAGCTCAGTCTGAAGGGGATTTTAACACAAAAACAAACCCAACATCTCCTTTGAAGGAAAATCTTATTTATTATTCTGGGATGTTTAAAAATACTTATCAGAAACTAGTTTTAACTTTCAAATATTATGCCCGTTTCTTTTAGTGCCTAGCTCAGACCGTTATAATATGACAGAGATGGATATTTTATTGTAAGTAGGTGTGGAATGTATTGATTATTACGCCTAAATTAATAAATAATTCGCGTCCATCGAATTACAAGTGAACGTATATCGATATACCAACACGATCCTTCATCATACCCTTGCAATGGTAGGTAGGTACGTAAGTTAACTTAAAAGTGGACACATTTCAATTCTTAAACCGCGTGTGCTCTAGATAATCAATATTATATTTGTCTACTTACGTAAAATAAAGTCCTTGCAGATGTCACACACTGTTCCAAACTCACTGTTATCACTTGTTTTGGTTGTTTACAGTTTATGAATTGTTTATTTAACTAAGATTAAACGCAGCGAGATGTAACGTCCTCGCAGTAAGCGGGTCGACCAGCAACTGATGATCACGACTTGTAGTGCGACTTGCCGGGTGCTACAAAAGGTTGCATCTTTACCAGCCTCTGTTAAACTAACTGTAAGTTTATTGTCTGCTGGGTAGGGTTCTTTTTGTAGCTATTGGTTTATTTTCTTTCCATAATTGACATGAGTATAGTATTGTGTAGATATGCCACGGTCGCTAGCATTTCTTTAGTGAAAAGGCGAAAGGACATGGCCCCTACTCGTTCAGCAATGTCGCGCGGTTGCGGATTGTCTTGTAAACATATAATATCATATCACTCGACCTAGGTGATAAAGAAATTTGTTATAAATGTAGATGTGCCATAATAAAACCAGCCTTCCAATTAGAAAGTTTGCAATTGCTATTTTTGCAACGGAAGAACCTAAGTTAGCACACTCAACAGACACGTCATGTTCATCCTGACCCTACACTAGGATTCCCTGTGTCGTACGTAGATATCAGAAACAACGAGAACTTACTACTGCACCTGAAACAATTTTTATTTAGGTAAGTACTACACAAGAGTTTGTAATAAGTTAATTTGATGAGGCATAATCACACTGCAACCAAAAACGTCTTGTGGTTAGACCTTTATGCTGAATTAAACCAAATTCTTGAATTTTTCGTAATAACTGAACATCATTTCCCTGGCTATTTTTGTTTTTATAGTGTTAACCATCACACTAGGGGAATACTAAAGATTATAATATCCCAAAAATTATATTCCCGCTTGAGGCAAAATAATTTTTGGGATATTATAATCTTTATCATTTCCCTGCCCTTTTTCTCACGTTATGTGGAGTCGGCACAACATGTTCTTTTCTTCAATTTCTCTCTATCACCCGTGATCTCAGTACTCACTGAGCACTGAGGTGATGAGTACTACTCACTCCTTTCATACTCATCATTTCACACAATCCATCCATTTTTTTTATAACTGATACCACCAGTAATTAATCACTTACGCAGTTCTAGAGTAGAACCAAAAAATCAAATAAAATAAAAATACAGAACAGTATTATGGTACGAGCGTTGACTGTAGGTTTACCTACGTGATAAGATACCGACACCAGACTGGTACCAGGAGTTGACCACGACTTTATATAATTAGGTATATACTTGACTTTACTTTTACTTTATACTTTACATTACGCGAGCGAAACTGCCCGTAAGACTCTACCCGTTCTTGCAATCTTCAGAATTTTTTACTAATTAGAAATCAATCAGAGGGAAAGTCAAAGCTATGAAGGCGTTGATAAAGGGGTTGGCTGGAGCACATGGCCTACTAAGCACTGAGCAGTTCCGCTCGAATGGTTCTGCTCATTGAGCACGCATGCTACGACTCTCCAGTCATGTGTGATGGATGATGACCATGTTTAGGGAGAAATGTTGGCCTTGAAAATACAGTTTGTTGCTATATTTACAAAAAAGTTATTTAAATATTCTATGAATTATCTGGTTCCCAAAGCTTAGTTTGGGGTTAGTTGGCGCTGCGTGAAATAGTCCGACAAATTCTTTATTTTTTTTTATATTACCTTACCTTAGTGTAGAATCTCCATTGTAGATCATAAAAGTCTGGTATTTCTGTAATTTTATGGCAACCATTAGATTCTAAGGCTTAGAAGAATAATGCTAGCATGCTTCCCCAGACGAGGTGTGTAGGTCACTGTAGATAATCATAACAAAATAATGGAAACTATGACCACGAAATGTATGTCAAATAAACGTAGGTTATTCATTTTATGAAAGTATGGTCACCGGAGTCACCTGGGTGTTCCCGGGAGGTCTCGGCCTTCGCTCATTTAAAGCACATTTGCAAGGCTAATTTAACTTTGCGCTGAATTGAAAGGGCTTCTAATGTTTGCTTTCATCTCGTTTATTGCAAAGATTTCAGTTTACGTTGTCCGAGTCTATTAGCTCAAATATAAATAGGTCACGTTTGGTGACCTGTTCCTATTTCTATTTGACTTGTTTGGTGGTTAGTTGGTTAAAAAGGGAATGGACCAAGGAAATCAAGGACTAATTTATAACAGTAATTCAAAAAATATTTCACCATTAGAATGCTACATTATTCATCTTCATTATTCAGCTCCTAAAAAATTTAAAGATATGAGCGTTCCACCAATTCGCGCCCCAATATTGAGCCCGCGTGGTGAATGGCCCAAGCACTCGCTGGAGAGTAGGTATGCAATCAGTCTCCCAGCCGTGGAAACATTAGAAGGATGTGATGATAGTAAGAATGAAAATAAAAAAAATGTGAGTGACCCAGCTATGGAATAACTCCACTTCGATCATCGTGATTTCGATAAGAATGACAGCTAGTAACAGATTACATTCAAATAGGTGGCACGTCTAGTTGCTGATATTGTTTGATAATGCGTTGGTTCGGTGCGGTCGTGTGCTGCCTCCTGCTTGCAGGTGAAGATATACGTGTTTTATTTGTTTTAGTGTACAAAAGTGAACTAATTTCCACTGACTAACTTCTGGTATTGTCTTTTGCTTGTTTTTATGCCAATGAAGACCAGGGGGGTAACCACGAGCTCTAATAGTTATATTGAAATAACATTACACTGTTTTTTTTTGTATGCCGAAATGTCAGTCCGTCCCGGCTTTTTTAAAGTTAATTTCAAAGTGATGGAGGCCTTCAGGCGGCCTACTAACTCCGTCACAAGAATTGGCCACCAACTTGAGGTGTTTAGGTATACTAAAAACATAGGAGATTTTTTTAGATCTTTTTACTTCAAATAGGCTAACGTTTGACCACTATCTCGCCTGATGTTAAGTGACGATGTGGTCTACGGTGGAGCACGCTTGCCTAGAAGAAACCTATTCACTCGTGATTTGAAGATACCCAGGTTGTAATTATCGGGAAACACAGACTCCGGCAAGCGCCTTCTTTATCGCAAGAGAAACGTAGCGAAAGCTTTTACGTTTCTTCATCATTCTTATGGTTTTTTTTCGCAGGCAGCATCAAAGCTCAGCGACCATTGACTGGCAATGTTGGGGAGGAGGTAACCTTTAATGTGATCTCGCTCTCTGGAAATGTGACCTTATGCCAATTGACCACACCTGCTGGTCAGACCCTGGACTTTATCGCCGGACAGCCTATAGAGGATGGCGAACGATTCGAACTGCAACCGGCTGATGATCAACTCCCATCTTGCTCCGTGGTTGTCAAGAACCTCGTGGTTTTTGACAGTGGATTTTGGCAATTGACTTCCGTAGACGTTAATGGCAAAGAAAGCTCTGAAGAGTATATTTTAACAGTTTTACCTGGAGGTGAGTTCTTAAATGATTATTTGTTTAGCTTTTTCTAGACTGGACTTTCGTCTAGCAAGGGGCAAAATAGTAAAAACAGAATTATACCGAAAAAACAGGATAATACACAGTTTAACCAAATTGAATCACATTGGTTGAATAGAGCATGTGCTCGTGGTTCACCCAAGTGAACTAACAAGGTGGACCACGGGTAATGACCGTAGCAGAAATGTTAGGATATGCTGTTGAATGATCCACTTTTATGTTTACATGGTTCAATTTGGTTCTTCATCCAAATTTAAAGGCAGAATCCGTTTTTTAGTAGGTACCCTTAATTTATTGTGTTGAAAGAAGTACGTACCACAAGTTATGTAAGTCGGTAGGTACTTAACTTATTTATAATAATTAATACCTACCGTTTTTACATCATTTACCTACATTACTTAATTATAAATGATAGGCTATCCGTAAACACTAAAAAAACTTAATTAACTAAGTTTCAGACGACCAAGATGATGAAGTAACATGGTTGAGCCCCATCGAAGTTCCGACAAGAACTGGACAAAATATAGATATAACTTTGAGCAAAACTACTTATCCGGAAGATTGCTACATTCGCAAACCAGGAGGACATAGCGTAATGACTGCAGACGCAAATATAGAAGAGGTACAGATTCGTAACAGTAGTGACTACGTATCTTGCAGGATAACCATAGGTCCTATAGATAAAACCATGCTAGGAGCCTGGGCTTTGTGCGGTAAACGAACTGATAACAGCGAGGAGAAAGATAGATGCCAACTCGTAAGGATCTCTTGGCGTAAGTTTCTTATCGGAATGTAAATAGCTAGTTTAAGTGCTGCTGGTACGTGCATTTCAATGTTTGCTTCGCTGTCTCACATAACTATTTATTAAATGTTGTGTGTTACGTTACATGTGTTTTAGACAACAACGCTAATCCAGACACACGTTGGAGTACTATAATTCAAGATAAATTTGACTATGCAGTCAACTTCGGAGGCGTATTAGCTCCTGTAGTCCTCGGGTCTGGTAACAGGATCTCGTGCCACGTCATAACCCCCAAAGGGGAAGATTTAGTTGTCTCCGCTGATTCTGAGTACCCTAACATAAGCTTAGTGCGCACTGATAGCTCCAGATGCAACATCGCCATAGGCCCTATTGCGGCCTCTGCGCTGGGAGAATGGACCCTTTACGGCAAATTTAGGGACTTCACTGGCTTGCGCGAAGTACGTTTTCCGATGTTCCTGTACTTATATGGTATGTTTTATTTAATTGACTGGGTTTTTTTTTTCAAGATATTTTAAAGATCGTTAATAAAACAATTATTTTCAATTGTAGATGAAAATAATCCTTACGATCAAGCTTACAATGTCACCGTAAGGGATCCCGTCAAACGTGCCGTCAACTTAGGAACCACCTTGAACATAGAAGTGACCGGCATTGGTAAAGTAGACAGTTGCCAGTTTATGACCCCTTCTGGAGAGAAGGTTGACTTAGATGCAAGTTACGAAGGAGCGTCGTTTGTTAATGTCGAAGGGAGCACAGTTTGTCGCTTAGCCATCGGCCCTCTAGCAGAACATCTACTTGGCAGTTGGACAGTCATCGGAAAGTTCAGCAACAATGGCCGTTTTACTGAAGAACAGCAAACTTTCGAAGTTCTTGAAGAAGGTTCGTTAAATCAGTCAAATAATTATGAAAATTATATAATTTTCACGCAGACTTTGTAACATATGTAAAAAACTTTCGTTTAAGATCCAGCAAATCCATTAATAGACGACGGAAGAATAATCCAAAATTTTACCGCGCAGCTCATAACCACAGATATCGGCAAATGGCACACATTAATAATTCAATCAAATATTTTTGTTATGGGCGAAAGTTGCTACATCAGGACCCCTGACGGTTTACAATACTCCATCATGGATGGATTCAATGTTCCTGGAGTCGAAGTTATTGATGAAAGAGGAGTAGATTGCGGCGTTATCGTTCATGTTCTATCGGAAGACGCCGTCGGCACTTGGACGTTGATATCCCGAGCGTCCCAGGGCTCGCAGCTAATCGAACGAAGATTACCTTTCACTATCGTCGTTGAAGGTACGTTTTGATTAGTGGATTACAATAAGCACTCCAATACTACGCGTATCAAGTCACGTTCGGTGATAAGATCTTAATGCTTTATATTTGGTGTTCTAATGAGATAAAGTAATTCTATTGAATTGTGAAAGATTAATGATTCAACATTTTTTACAGAAACTGTTAAAGCTATACCGAATGAGGTGACTATTTTTGAGGGAAATGATCTGTATGTTCGTCTTGCTAGAGCGACCGAGCAGTATGACACTTGTAGACTTGTGGCGCCCACGGGAGCCGTGTCCTCTCATGTTGTGGATCCGTTGCACGTCCAATCGTGCGGATACATCGTCACGAATATCACGGCATCTGATAATGGAACTTGGAATATTATTTTCGGAAGTAGAGTAACTTATATAGCCACTATCGCAGTCGCTGTAATTGGTGAGTCGTTTTCCACAACTGCATACATGTTAAAAACCTGTTTATTTTCTAAAAAGGTGTCATTATCATAACCAAATTTTACTTTTTTCCAGAAAGTTCGAACGTCGACACGGACTTTTTGACTACCATCGAGTTGTTCCGAGACCGATCTGTGAACAAGACTGTTGGTCCGAAGAGCGCTGTCTACTGTCATCTTGAGGACCCCAAAGGTAATTTTTAAGTTTTAATGTTTCTTATCTCTAGATTGCTAGCTACAAGCACAGAGTCTACAAGAGAGAATTTGTCACCTGAAATTTCTGCCTAAAAATAGAAAACTACTTGTAGTACGCAAGAAAATTGTAATGTATTAATTTATTGCAGGAGTCATCGTGTTTGATGGCTTCGGCCAGTGCACTCTGACGTTGGATAAAGTCACCTTGATCCATCACGGCATTTGGAGGATGGTGGTGGCTAACACAGGCAGTGTGGTCGCAATTGAACACCAGTTGTACGTGGATGTAAAAGAAGCAGGTTCGTAGAATTCACCTTACAATCATCATAATCAGCTTTCGAATGTAAAGATGCCTTGGGATCGGTTTATCGATATGTCCTCGAGACCTAAAACCAAAGTGGGTTTTTATGTGTAAGGGGTGCACTAAAAAGGAACTTTAAATATTCAACTCCTAAAGGGAGATGAACTTTGTATAATAAAGTTAGCGTGTACAAGTCACTGGGCTTTCCACTAGTAAAGTTTATTAAATAGGTAATTTAACTATTTCATAAATAAATGTCTATCTATTAGCATAGATCTGTTGTACCCGGATTGCGACATTTTGCCAAGACAGAAACAGCATCGAACTGTCTTACGGTCTTCTGTCGAATCATGCATGTAGAGTTTAAAATTGTAGTCATACTCAACAAAAAACTTTTAGATTTGCACTGCAGGGTAAAGGCCTTATTGCACTTAGATTAGGGTTAGTGTCAAAATCCCCTAGATACCTACCCCTTTTTCTGTGTTAGGTTAACTTTCATCTAAATCATGGTCTGCCGCGAGTTCGTCTACCATTTTTGGTGAATGTTAAAAAACCGCGAGCTAATGTTCGCAAAAAACTCGCAATGGGTAAAGCGGATTGCTAAACATAACTAAGCATAGATAGCAAAATAGGTAGGTAGGTACTAGGTACTAATGATTAGGTAGAAGTAGTCAAGGCACTAAATCTTGCTGTTTGGCTTCTTATATCTTATCTTTTATATTACATTGTTGGATATCATTTTATGATGCCACGCTAAATCTGAAATACTAAATCTTCTATCGCGACCTGCCTGTTTACTTGTAAATGTTTGTCTAGGGGGCGTTCTACACTTCGTTTTCCAGTTCGCGGTGTGGTCGCCATTCGATAACCTTTATTCCCCAGCGGTTATCGGTTCTGCGAGTCATATGGCCCCACCATTATATCTACATCCTATCCTACATCGAATAGACTTTCTTCCTTTCAGAAGGTAAGCCTCTCGTGAGCACCCGCGTAACGCACGAGCAGTCCATGGCCTCCGTGTCCTGCTCCGTGGGCACCGACGCGGCGGTTCGCGCCTGCAAGTTCCGCGACCCTGGGGGCCGGGTGCTGCTGGCGGCCGGCGGCGTGGCCGAAGACCGCTATCTCTTCCATGGAACTGAGTCCAGGTAGTTTTGAGTTATGTGACCAATTCAAATTTATTTTACAGGTCAAAGGTTTATTTATTAAAATCACAAGGAACACTTTGAAACGACTTTAGGTATAAAAAACCATCAAGACTAAAAAGCCATACCCGTAACTTGCGAACAAAATGCACAATGGCATGCCTGCAGTCATCATCATTATCATCATCATAAGACTTCTAATGTTTCCACTGCTAGGAGACTTGGCCTGCTACTCGGTCGTCTTGGAAAAGGCCTATGTCCAGCGGTTAACGTCTATCGCTGATATGATTATGATGATGAATGGATTTCCAATGCCCCTGTTTGTTCCAGCTACCAATCCGAAGTGAAGACCCACGAGTGCGGCTTGCATATCCGCAACCCGCTGTCCAGCGATCTGGGCCTCTGGAGGTGTGCCATCGAGACAGAGGAGGACACCTACTATGGATTCCTTGCTATGCTGGACTCCAGCATAGCTTCTGATATTCAGCAAGGTATGTGTACCCACTGTTTTATCGTAGATTGTAGGTATAGATCGTAGATTGAATCCCTCAACAAAGCTATCGTGTTTTATTAAACAATAAAGTGATCCTAGGGGTCAGTTTTTTCCTCTTGAGTAAGTGTAAGTAAATCCTCTTGAGTGAGAAAACGAAGTAGGTATTCCCCTTTTGATGGGCCCATGAGATCAAAGCGTTTGCAGAAATTCGGTAGATGATAAAGGCTCAAGATCTGCCATGGCATGATTTGGGGCCTATGTCCAGAAGTGGAAAAGTGGATGAAGGATTAGTTCACAATCCAATAATAGCATCGGCATCCATAGCAATAGCAAGTATCTTGCCTGAAAAGCAATAGAAATCCAACCGGTCTAATTGCCAGCACAATTATAGACGGTAGACAACATTATCGAAATTTTGTCATTGGTTTCGAGTCCTTGTTCTGAAGTGTGAACTATAGCGAAAACATGGATTGTCTTTCCAGCACAGAACATTTCTTTCCAGAGCCGGTATTGAGGTCTGAGCGGGTGCGGGTGGAAGGCGTGGAAGACGAGCCAGTCACCATGTCATGCACGGTCGAAGCAGCCATCAGATACTGCTACTTCCGCGCGTCGAATGGAAGCACATTCTCTGTCTCCCCTGGTAAGATATTTTAAAGTTTTACTGGTTTCGGAAGCCTTGTGTATCGGGGGTCTCACAATACAAAACGCTACAAAATCTCATCATAATTAAATAGTTCGTAGCTGGGCTGTGGTGCTAGCTTTCTAAAGACGCTAGTTCTTTGATATGGCTTTATGGAGGATTTAGAGCCTTATCTAAAAATGGCCACTATATCCTGTACAATGTTAAAACTCATGATTTAATAATGCATTTCCAGGAATGACATCACCTGACATGGAGTACGTAGGAGCAGGTTTCGACGCTGGCGAGTGCGGAGTCAGGTTCCACGGCATGAGCCACGAAGACAGCGACGGGCATTGGAGCTGCCATGTGGGCCTGGTAAACAATCACGAGGAACAGAGTGACGAGTTCCAACTAGCTATACATGGTAAGAACTTGGTGCTCCTACTACCACAATAAAGGCGAATCCGATCCTAATTTAACATCTTGATGGCGTGGTGGGCGAGTGCCCGGTTGAGAACTGGAGGTTCGATCCCCAATTATTCAAGAAGAAGGTTATTTAATTATACTTTAGCTAAAACGAGATTTATCCCAGCTTAACTAAAGTTACTATAGTTATATTTGCCCTTAAAGTTATTCATAAAAATCTGTCATTTTAGCGTTTGCTGAGTTTTGCATTTTTGTATTTTATTTATTCAAACATGTAGGTTACATTGTATTTGTTAAGTATAAGAATAGGCACTGTAAAACATTATAAGGTTTGTCTTTGTGCTTAGAGAAACTGTGTTGGTAGATATGATTTGTCTTTCCTTGTCATCTTTAAGTCAATGAACAAAGACGAACTACAAAGTTAGATTTGAAAGACACAACCAACATTAAACAACAAACAAGTCAACAAAGGTTTAAAGTACGTTTATAATAAGGTGTAATTATTTAATACCTTATTATAAACCCTTTATAGTTTAAGCACCTGTCCAAAGTCGGGACGGATCGCTAGTGTTTACTAAGAACAAGCCAATAGATAGATCATCAGAATTGTATCTCAATCCATGGTGTTTGCAGAGGCGATGGTCGTGGAGCGTTACCACGACCTGGGCTCCATCATTGTGGGAGGTCGCGTGTACCAGCAGCGCGCGCTTGACTACTGCAGATATGTAAGGATTGATGGACTGGGTAAGTAACGCTCTATCTAAAGTTATTAAAGAAATAAAAACATTGTCTCAATTTAAATTATCACTAAAACGTCACATTTTGTACAGAATGATGTTAATTTTAATTTTAATTATTATAAGAACTAGAAAAATATCACCTAGTGTGAACGAACAAACTCTGTGTCGTCTGTCCATTCTTTATTCAGTGCGCATCAAGGAACATAAATAAGGACTTTTTAAAAACTACCCACTCTTCTGTTTTGTTCTGTGTTTTGTGTGTTTTGTTCTGTTTTGTTTTGCCCGTTACGAGCATTATGTTGTTACGATATTAGAATAAGTACCTATTTTTCTCGTAAGTGATTTGTAATCTTAAGAGATAAATAAATAAAGATCTTAAACCTAAAGCATCATGCATGACAGCCTTGTGTTGTTCCCACTGCTTGGACACTGGCTTACTCTTTCTACTATCAAGTGAAAGAGTAAGTAAAGTAAGTTCTTTGTGATAGAGCTCGTCCGGAAAAGGACTACCCACCATACCTATTTCTGCCGCCAAGCAGTAATACTCCCATTGCTGTGTTTTCGGTGAAATTACAGGCACATGAGACTTTCCATCCAACGTCTCAGGGTGGTAACACGCAAGTGATATCTCTGATGTTGCAAGCGTTCACAGGCTACGGTAACCGCTTACCATCAAGTGGGCCGTACGTTTGGTTGCCACTTTAGTGGTATAAAAAAAAACTCAACGCGGACAAAGTCGCAGAAGTCTCATTAGTTTACAACAAAACTCTTTTCGCAGGTTTCAGCACCGATAACATTCCACCCCAGTACACCGAGACCGGTGACCTTACCAACGGCTACTGCCGACTGAGCATCCGGCACCCGATCGCTCTAGACCTGCACCCGTGGACCGTGGCGGCCAGAGTCCGCGGCCAGGACGCAGAGATCTCCAGAGACACCAGGAATGCTATGCTGATCCGACCCATTTATGTTCAACAGGCAGGAAGTAAGTTGCTGCTAGTGGTGCTATAGTCTTCTAACCACTCGCGTGCCATGGATCGATTTATTTCCATATCTATTTTTCTAAAACGGTCATATTCATTGGTCCAGTGGAGACGAGATTTGGGAATGAGCGGGAATAAACCTTTAGAAATATTTAGATTATAGGTATCATGCGACACATCAGTGTCCTTTGAACACGGATCTAATCATTATCATTGTCAGCAGTTTCCACTGTTGGAAACTTGAGACATCAAACATAATGTAAGTTTTTAATTTTGGTTTTCTGTTCCAGTGCTCATCTTCTTCTATCTGTTCATGGCTGTGCTTCTGATTTCGATTATCCTCGGAGCATGCCTCGGGCCTAAGAAGAGCAGAGAATGGACCTACAGCCGCGCCTCATCATTCAGGAGAAGTATTCAGAGGAGCTTCAGGAAACAACCTCTTCCGCCTCAAGCCCCGATCAACCGAAGTGCTTAACGAGTTATGACATTTTAATAAAGACCAATGGGAAACTGTATTCCTGTGATATTTAATGGGAACCAACGGGAAACAGAATAATTCCTCATTCCAATTGAAGTGGGGACGAGTGATAAAAACTTTCATATTCGTCCCCATGTAAACAAAAATGGGACGAGCAAGATGAGATTTGGGGATAAGCAGGAATAAACCTTTAGAAATAATAAGACGCGTTTTAGTTAAAATAAACTAGGTTCCGAACATAGACTGTAAGATAAAATCATAATAAAAATATTTTTACATCACTTTTCGTTTTTTTTTAAATAATTATGCCATTATTTATAAAAAGCTAGTCGTTTCGAACGACAAGCTTTTTATGCGCCTGCGCACTGCTCTCAGCACTCGAAGGTAGCTGTTTGTACAGCTACCTTCGAGATGGCCGAGGTCTGTTGGCTTGGCAGTACCTACATACATTACTCATATACCACCCACTGCTGAGTATAGGCTTCCTTTCGCTTTTATTAGTAGGATAGGATAGAACAATCCTGGCGCATCATCATTAGCCAACGCAAGATGGTATTGCTAATACGACAAGAGCAGGCGCTGTGAAAATGAAATGAGTGTTATAAATGACATGTACGTGCGGAGTAAGTAAGTTCGTCTGAGTTAATGGCCAATTCTGGTGACAGAGTATGCTTATTGACAATCGTAAACGCTAACATAACGTTCAGCTGTTCATTTGTATCGGATTTTCGTACCTAGGTAGTCCATTTTACGCACTAGAGGCGATGTAAACAGTACCATAGACAGCTGGACAATACGTTAACGTTTACGATTGTTAAATAAGATAAGATAAGATAATTTGTTTATTTGCAACCAAAAAATTTAATACATACAGAATAGTAGTTAGGTTAGATAGGTATCTAATTTAGAAACACACAGTAAGTACTTATTCCTAAATTATCATTAGAAAACAAATCAAGTAGCCGTGATTAGTACTAAGCTTAAAATTATAAATAAGGTAAGGGTTAATTTTAAATTGAGAGACACAGTAGATACAGCCTCTGTGCTTGCCATTAAGTAAGTAGGTTCGTTTGAGTCAGTGGCCAACTCTGGTGACAGAGTTTCTAGGCCGCCGGAAGGCCTCTGTCATTGCCTAACAGATATTGATTTCCTTGGCCTAACAACTTTGAAAAAGCCCAGACCGACTGCTTACGTGCCCTTCGAAGCACAGGAGCGCTCAGTTGAAATTGCCACTGGGCGGTCACCCATCCAAATGACTACGATGACTACGCGGAACAGTGCAAAACTTCGTTGATCTGTTAAGAACAACTTAGCCAGCTACGTCACGAGCGCTCCACTAAACTTGAACTAGGTTGAGGCTTAGATACTCGTAGGTACTTCGAGTCTTTTGTGTCAATACTGCCAGCATGGTCATGACATACCTTAACAGATAAGATATGTTTTCTGTTCAGCTTTTTATAAGGGCTTTAATCAATAAGACCATGAACGTGTTTTCTCCATTTTTATAAAAGACTAGCAGTTCGTCCCAGCTTCGCACGGGTACAATGAAACAGCACCCGTGCGAAGCCGGGGCGGGTCGCTAGTAATAAATATAGCCTATGTTACTCAGGGATAATGTAGCTTTCTAATTGTGAAAGAATTTTTGAAATCAGACCAGTAGTTTTTTAGTTTATTCGTAACAAACAAAAATACAAAATTACAAATTTTCTCTCTTTATAATATTAGTCTAGATATTTATAATATTAGTCTAGATATTTATAATATTAATTTAGATATTTATAATATTAGTCTAGATATTTATAATATTAGTCTAGATATTTATAATATTAGTCTAGATATTTTCCAAGTTTACGTGGTGCATCCGGTTGGGTGCACACACATTTCTGTCGACTGCATAGTTTTGACAGTTGTAGGTACCTACCTACCGAATAAAAACTCAAAACAATGGCTTATCAATGCGTTTAAAGCGAGCAGCTTACGTGATCACCCTACTGAATCTCCATCTATAAAACAATGAAGAAAAGTCATGTCTTGTTTGTGTTAGTTTATCTAAGCAAACATTTGTTCCGGATTCCGGCACAGAAGATTTTTTTATCCAAAGTCAACCCAACAGTTTTCCTGAACTCTTATCTAAGAGATAAGAATATTAAGGAGAATTAAATGATTTAGGCACCCGACTTGTATTAATTGATTAGGTTAAACTGAGCCAGTAGTAGAAACACAAAACGAAAATGATTCTCTGTTTTGTTTTTGGTGTTTTGTTGGTTTCCATCAATGGTAAGTGATATTTTCTTTTAAACTATTTCCGTGGCAAAATAGCATTAGGGCCCACCAGGCTTAAATTTGTGGTTCCTGTAACCTATGGACGCTTCCACTACCGAGGTATCACTTGTGCGTTGCCACCCTGAGAGATCAAAGTCTCATGCCAAAGAATTTTACAGGTAACCATACTCTTCGAACTGAAACACAGCAATGCATCAGCGTATTTTGAATGATTATGACTTTTTGCTAGGCTTTTTGCTACAACTGAATTAGGTATGTACAGTCCCTGCCCTGGTTCCATCTACATGTACACCTGGCTGATGGGACTCTTTAATTCCCACTCGTCAACAGTGTTGACAGAGCGGGGTGTTACCGAGCGGGACTGACTCTGTGTATTATACCAGTTGACATTTAGAGGGTGTGTCTCTTATTTTTTTTTCCAACCATTTTCCAGGGCAGAGGATAGCCGGTGGCGAGTCAGTTCCAATAAGCGAGTACCCATTCTCAGTCGCTTTGCTGACTAACAGTGGCCAGGGTACCTACAGGCACGCGTGTGGAGGGACTATACTGACTAACAATGCTATCCTGTCTGCGGCGTCCTGTTTCTACACTGATCAGATGTGGGTATCTATAGTATTTATTTCATTTCATATATTTATTCGCACTGGTGGTCTGGTGGTAGTGACTCCGCCGTCCGATCCTAAGGTCGTAGATTCGAACCCGGTCGTGCATGAATATTTCTATTCGAAAAATTTGTGCGCAATGTATACGCTTCTCATACGGTGAAGGAAAACATCGTAAGGAAACCGGGTCATGTCCAAGAACCAAAAATTCGAAAGTCATGTGCCATCCACCAATACGCATTGGATCCAGGTGGTGGATAAGTAAGACCCAATCACTCTCGCTGGAGAGTATGCCAGTGTCCCAACCGAGAAAACATTAGATGGCTGTCATGATGATGATTATTCGCATTCGGTTGTTCAATATTCAAGTTACAGTCTACACTTATAATATTTTAATTATTTTTTTGTACGAACGATTATGGATTAAAAAATTCCGAAAAAATCTTTTGCCATTGTTGTCTTCTACCATCCACTTGCACGCCTCCTCAGAGGTCTTTGGCGCCGCCTCAACCTATCAATCAAGCCAACGTCTCAAAGTGATGAGCGCAGTGCAGTGCCACGCTGAACTTCAAAGTTTAAGCTTTAGGCGGCACTGCATTTGTTATGTTTATTAGCAGGCTGACTTAGACTTGGATGTATAAAAAAATGCTGGACAATCCACACAGCATCATCTAGCCCCAAGGTAAGCTGCTGTTAAACAGAGCTGTGTTTATGTGTACTAGATGACTGATATATACTTAATACAATACAATACATAAATAGATATTTTTTATTATATACATATAGAAAATACCCAGAACACCCAGGACAAATATTTGTATATAGTACAAACATTTGACCCGAGGCGGGAATCGAACCGCCCGCTGCGCCACATCGGTCGTCTTGTCACTTGCTGACATAAAAAAAAACTACACCCACCAGTGAGAATGATTAGGACTGTGAGTTGTAGCTAAACGTATTTGCAAGACTCATGACGTCATGACATAAGAATCAGGGTCTGTTGATTTGTCATTAATGCAAGGAGCAGGCATCCCATTCAGAGTAAATACAATCCAAGCGAGATTAAAAACTATGAGCCTTATTCATAAACGTACATTAAAACTTTGTCTGCTAATGTCATTTTTAAATCTATCTATTTAGAGTATCATCGTCTATGTTTATTGACATGAGAATGACAAGAACAGCCAATACTGAGTAAGCCGCTAAAATCACAATTTATGAATAAGGGCATACTCTAATTCTACTAACACTAATTCATTCTACATAATTGAACAAATGCCTAGTATCCATAGTGCGAACCGTAAAAATCAAGGAAGTCATTAAAAATTTGAAAACTTTTTTGAAAGTTTACAAAACACAGAACTAGATGTCGCCACTAGACAAGTTAGAACGCGCTATCACTTGGTTTTGGGCCGATCAATAGGTAATTTTTGTCTCGCTGGCTAGTTAAATCAAAATCAAAGAATAAATTCAAATTTATTCATCAAAATCAAATCACAATTTTTGATTTGGCTCATTGACAAAATGTGCAATGGCCATTGTAAATTTTATTGCAACTTTTAATGATATTTATGTTACATACAATCTAGATTTAAACAGTAGCGACGTCAGATTCTTTTGTTCCTGTGGTTGTAATGTGTTTTATGCGTGTTAATAAAAAACGGTAGTAAGTAACATTGACACGCAAAGACCGACATAACACCTTGAATTCCAGCGAACACCCTCCAAGCTGGTGGCGTGCCCGTGTTGGTTCATCTGGCAGCAATAACGGTGGTACCATTTATCTCATCAACCGCATCACAGCCAACCCTGGCTTTTCCCCCACCAGCCTGGCCAATGACATCGCAGTGATCAGAACCTCGCTACAGATTCCCCTGGTGCCAGGGTCTATAGAGGTAGCGAGGGTAGCTGGAGCAGCCTTTACTTACACCACTAACCAGGTGTTGACTGCTATTGGATGGGGAGCCATTTCAGTAAGTGGCACACCTACACCTTGAACCATAAAACATAAAACTAAAAATAAAAATAATCATAAAACTAAAAAGGCGTTGAAATCAAACTATCATCATATTATTTCTGCCGCCAAATAGGATGCATTGCTGTGTTCCGGTTGGAAGGGCATGATAAATACAGGTACATAAATCTTTTGATCTGTCTCAGGGTGACAAGACAACACGCGAGTCAAAACTATTATATTGCAAACGTCTATGTTACGGCAATCACTTAAACTTATCATTAGACCGGCCTTATTGATGGTACAAAAAGAAAATAAGCATAGGTACATGATCCTGAAATGCCATGAAATTTAGTTTTAAGACGATCTTAAAAAGTTTATTGTGATCTCCATAAATAAACATCTTTTTATAACGACTTCCAGAATCAGAACCCGTCTTCATCGCCAGAGCTGCGTAGAGTGGACGTGTTTGTGATCGACCAGCAGACGTGCACTAACCGGTACAACGAGGTCGGAGTGACAGTGACACCTAACATGGTGTGCGCAGGCTGGCTGGATGTCGGCGTTGTGGGACAGTGCCAGGTATACGCTCAGTGGATCTAGGCAGCCGTGAAGATAGCTGTTTGTGATGCGCAAACACAATTTAGTTCGAAGAAGCTCCATAAAATGCATCTAATAAAAGCACTAGTGGTCTGGTGGTAGTGACTAACGTCGTGGGTTCTAAACTTGTGGAGCACTATAAGGTTTTCCATTAGAATAAAGCCATCGGTAAAGGAAAACATCATGAGGAAACCTTTCACAGAGTTGACTTTGTATTTCTATTAATATTATAAAAAGAAAGATTTGCTTTTTGTTTGTAACGAATAAACTCAAAAACTACTAGTCAGATTTCTAAAATTCTTTCACCATTAGGTACATACAATGCTACATTTTCCCTGAGTAACATAGGCTATTATTTATGTCCACCCGTGCGGCACCGGCTAGTACGAAATAGAGCAAACATTTGAGCAAATAAGCCAAGTGATGCATAAGAAAGATAAACGCAAATGTTGCGACGACGATGTAGCGCGGCGGGCGAAGGTCCGCCTGCAACGTAGGAGGTTGCGGGTTCGATTCCCGACTTGGAAAAAATGTCTGTACGATCTGAAAATATTTGTTTCGGGTGTTCTGTGTATTTTATTTAAATAATAAAAAATATATATCTACGTAATATCACACTAATACTATATAAGCGAAAGTTTGGATGTTTGGATGTTTGTTCCTGTATAACTCGACAACCACTGAACCGATTTGGCTGAAATTTACATAAATAGATGATTAGCGGAAATAGGATAACTTTTTATCCCGAAAAATAGTACGGTTCCAGAGTTCCACGCGAACGAAGTCGCGGGCGACAGCTGGTATTACATAAATATATCAGTCATCTAGTACCCATACCACAAGCTCTGCTTAGCTTGGGGCTAGATGATGCTGTGTGGATTGTCCAGCATTGTTATTATTATTGTTGTTATGTTCCAGGGTGACTCCGGCAGTCCAATCCTGAACAACCGAACCGTGGTGGGTGTATTCTCAAGATCCCAAGACTGTGCCCGAGGATGGTATCCAGCCATTAACACTCGTCTCCCCCCCTACTTGACCTGGGTGGTTTCCGCTGCGAACGCGTGAACATCTGGCTATGTTAATAAATAAATGAAACTTGCCTTTGACTATCATTTATTTCATTTGGGCCTTAATCCACTACGCGGACCCAATGCGGATTGGTGGACGGGACAATTTTTAGTTCTTGAACAAGCTTGCCTCACGATGTTTTCCTTCTTTTTTTGGTTGAATTCTGGTAATGGTAATGCGAATGCCTGAATAACCTTAAGTTTACCTGAGTGGCAGATCTCTCCTGCATGAGTCCGTCTTGGTAGGTAGGCACTACCGCAGTTTATGATTTCAAGATTTCAAGATATTTATTTGCATAAATAGGTGTTACAGAAGGTCTTAAAAGTAAGATACTCTGTCTCCGGGCAGTAGTCAAAAGTCAATACGATTACCTACTAGCAATGTGATTGCGACAGTTTGGAAGATTGTGGATGGATGATTGTTACTCTAGAATTCAAACACCACTGAACCGATTTGTTTTTTTTTTATACTACTAGAGTGGCAGTCCACAATACCAGAGAGGTATCTCTCACGGGTTGCCACTCTGAGACGTAGTTCGCAAGTCTCATGTGCCTGTAATTTCACCGTAAACTATACCCTTCGAACCGGAACGCAGCAATGCAAAACATTACTGCTTGACGGCAGAATTAGGTATCGTGGTAGTTCTTCCCCGGTCGAGCTCTATCACAAAGAACTCTACTACTCTTATTATATGTCTTATATGGCTGAAATGAAAACGTAGATAGATAATGACAGGGAATAAGTCATAGGTTACTTTTTATCCCGGAAAAAAGTGCGGTTCCCGAGTTCCATTTAAACGAAGTCGCGGGCAAAAGCTAGAAAAAAAATATAAATAGCTCCCGAGCACAGAACCACCTTTTTTGATAACAATTTCACTATTATTTAATTTAACCAATGAGACATCAAAAACGCTAATGAAATGTTTTTTTTTGAAATGGCTGAATAAATTCGACCTTATCTACACAATTGTTGTAGGATAAACATAAATTATTCAATGCCTATCAGTAGGTATAGTTTGTTTCAGTCTTAGCAGAACTACAGAGAGATGCGCTCGTTTCTAGTCCTTCTGTTTCTGTCATTAACAAACTGTGTTACGCTGAGGTACGAGCCTTCAGAAATAATAAGTACGTATCATTCGATTAAACCATCGATGCGCGCGAGTGATAGTGATAATCGAGTTTGAAAACGAGTGATAAGGAAACGTACAAAGTGCTTGAATTCAGGATTTGTATTATCTAGACAAATGGAACAGTCCGTGAAACTCTGGATGGACTCCGTTACATTTTCCAAGTTGTAGCGATCTACTCTGATGCTTTCTTTTTAGTATTTTGATACCCACCCCGGCTTCGCACGACCTTTCTCTTGAATCACTGTATCTATAAATAAATACCTCATGAAAATCCGTTGCCTAGTTTAAATATGCCGTGCTGGGATAGGAGTTACTTAGGGCAGAACTTTTTAACAATTTTTATTCCCTATAGATTTTTTTTTCAGTATAATGAGTGGATAAGCGTGTTCAACCAATGTTTTATTTTTATACCACCAAGGTGTCAAACAAGCATACGGCCCACCTGATGTTAAGCGGTTACCGTAGCCTATGAACGCTTGCAATACCAGAGGCATCACTCGCGCTTTGCCGACCCTTTCAAAATTTTAAAACGCCCTTATTGAAGAACCTCAGCAGGGAGATCATTCCACAGCCTAAGTGTTCGCGGGAGGAGTTCCTCTGAAACCTTACGGTGCGCGACCAGCCTGGCTCTAGAGTGTGTGGATGGATCCCCTGCCGATGTCGAGCGGTGCGATGGTAGAAAGAGGTTGTTGGGATTAAATCAAACAATTATTCAGAACACTGCCCATTATACAAGCGGAATATAAGTAGATATTGTAGACTTCCTGTGAGAAAATTAATGGATCTCGTTAAAAACCGGCATATCTACCTACTTACTTCTAATTATACAATCGATTAGGAACAATTATTAGTCTGATTTGTTTTAAATAACGATGGGTCTTAAAATACCTTACAAGTATAAAACAGCAGTAGGTAATGTAAATTTCTAAGCGTATTGGAATACAGAAAAAATGAATTCACTTGACTATTTCTCTATCATGCGTTCAACACGAAACTAGCCCTACACATTTATGCACATTACATGCTACACATTTCTTATAGGCCTCTTGAATAGCTTTACGCTGATGCTAGCAGACCGTTCTGGAAAGCACACCTTCCTAATTAAATAACGATAGTATAAATAAATTAATCATATTTTAAATCATTCATTGGTTACCCAATTCATAATTGTGCAATAATTGATAGATTCAGGCGTTACTTTGCGGAAATCCATTACATGATAAAAAACAGACGAAAAATCTCTAGTACTATTCCGCTTAACCTTTTAACTAATGAGGTCACACAGTTACCACAGTTAACCTCAAAAGAAATATATCAACACGTGTTTCATCCCTCTACGGGACATCATCAGGACCATCGACTTGTTCTCCGGCAGACGTGTTGCTCCGTCGAGCGCTGGAGCCAAAGTCTCCTCCACTTTGTGACCTCATTAGTTAAAAGATTAAGCGGAATAGTACTAGAGATTTTTCGTCAGTTTTTTATCTCATAATTGTGCACTAAAGACACGCTCGGGTCCTTTAACTCTACGTATGTTCCTCTGGAATCACTCTATCTATTGGTGAAAACCGCATTAAAATCTATTGCGTTGCGTAGTTTAAAAGATCTAAGCGTACATACATACAAACATACAGAGGAACTGACGGCGGAAAGCGATTTTGTTTTATTACGTAAAGATTACTATAACTCCCCGCGACTTTGTTCGCTTAATGCTATTTTCTTACAATATTCTCACCGGGGTTGCCACCACTTTAGGAATTAAATTACGGGAATTATTTCTTAACGTACACGTTATAAAAGTAACGCACCCTGAAAAATTTTTGTCACCAGGATTAGGCTGCGTTTACTGTCATTCAGCCAGTCAGTAACGCAAAGATTTTATATATCTAGATATATTTTGGTATCTTGAAAACGAGTATAAGGAATGTTGTACGATCTAGATAAGTAACATCTTTGTTAGAGTGGTTTTCAGAGTTTTTACAGTTGTCGTGTTGAATATATAAACCAAGTCATTTTATGATGACACGAATAAGTAATTCTAAACTAAATTATAACGCAATTACTTATTCACATTTTTGCCGGCTTATATTTCGGGTAGCGAATTAGCATTGCCATACATACTATGTCTTACATCTGTCATCAAGTCTGTTACAATACGAAGTGTGTGTCAACCACTCAACGTAGCAATGCAGCCAGTAATTAAGAGTAGTAGAGTTCTTTGTGTTAGAGTTCGTCCGAGGAAGGACTACCACCATACCTATTTCTGCCACCAAGCAGTAATGCTCGCATTACCGTGTTCCGGTTCGAGGGGTATGGTTTCCGGTGAAATTACAGGCACATGAGACTTTAGGTCTACGTCTCAGGTTCCAACGCGCAAGTGATATCTCTGATGTAGCAAGCGTACATAGGCTACGGTGACCGCTTACCATCAAGTGGGCCGTACGCTTGGTTGCCACTCAGGTGGTATAAAAAAAAGTATTTTGGCAACACTTCCACCTGGCTAATAATTTTAGACCTAGAGCCTTAGTCATGAACATACTTTGAACTTCTGTTAGCTAAAGTGTCTTTCAAATCTATCGACTTTGTCAATGACATAGGAATGACATGGAAAGACACGAAAGACAATACATAACACAGACAATACAGAAATTACTTTATTTTATGAATAATGCACAAGATTTGAAGGTTGGGTTTACCTTTCATTTCGTTTCGGTTAATGTTGTTTTTTTGTTTCAAATATATCACACTAATATTATAAATACATACGAACTTTCTTACTTTTTTATATAAATACAAAGTTTGGATGTTTGTCAAAACTCGACAACCACTGAACCTATTTGGCTAAAATTTAAAACATACATGTGGCAAATCGACTAGTCTTATACAGGGTCATTCATTATCAACCTGACAAACTTAAGGGATAGGTTCCACACATAAAAAAAAATATATGTATATAAGGTCATTCATTATCAACCTGACAAACTTAAGAGGTAGGCCAAACATAAAAAAAAAAAAATACTTGTACTTTTTATTTTTTTCAAAACGTTTTTTTTTTATAAAATAAAAAATAAAAATTACGTAATTCTCCTTCATAATTAGTTATCCTTGTTAGAAATCGAAAAAGCAGCGCTCGGCACGTGTCACTAACCCGCGCGTCCTTGACCTGCGCGTGTCCTTGACCCGCTACGGGGCGCGCACACTCGAATATGTCATTATTACGTCGCTTACCTCGATTCCCAACAATGATAAATAATAATTGAGCGGAAAAACGTAATCGATTTTTTTTTGTTTACTTGGGATTTTTAGGACAAAACATACATAAAAAAAAAAAAATTATAGGTACGTATATTTTTTTTTTTAGGTGTGGAACCTATCCCTTAAGTTTGTCAGGTTGATAATGAATGACCCTGTATATATAATATTTTTTTGATGTGTATATGTATATGTATCTATAATATTTTTTTATGTGTATTTTGTCTTAAAAATCCCAAGATGTGTTTCCAAGTGTTTTAAATATTAAAAAAAAATGATTAGAAAAAAAAAGTACAAGTTTTTTTTTATGTGTGATCCCTTAAGTTTGTCAGGTTGATAATGTAATGAATGACCTTATATATAAAAATGAATTGCTGTGCGTTAGGCTCGCTAAAACTCGACAACGGCTGGACCGATTTACCTAACTTTCGTAGGAGGTCTTGAAACGTTTGTAGGAGTCCAGGGAAGGTTTAAACAGTGAGTAATTATGGAAAAAATGCAAAAAAAAAAAATAACGCGAGCAAAACTGCGCCGGGTCTACTAGTAAATAATACAATAAAATAGTTAGCAAAGCCCGAACATTAATTAACTTACACAGCCTGCGTATGCGTACGCGTCAGCTTAGACGTGCGTGCACCATGAGGTTGCAATGAATGAAACTGTATGTGACATGGCACACCGCTTACGTGACAGCTGTCAAGACATACACGCACGTGGCTACGTCTACGTGCTGCATACGCATCTGGTGTGCCGTGGCCTTAAATGCTCGAAGAGAAAAATGAAATTGTTTAAACAGCTGTTCACTGTCGGGCGCAAGTAATACCTTCGTAGAACAACGATAAAGAGCGTCTTTAGGAGGGACGTACCGCTTACGCACGCAATATTTCGCTTTTTGTCAGAAAACTGACAGACAAGGGCAAGGTGGCATAAAAAAAACGATCATTTCAGCGACTTTCCAAGTT
Source organism: Colostygia pectinataria (assembly GCA_951394395.1). Classification (NCBI taxonomy): domain Eukaryota; kingdom Metazoa; phylum Arthropoda; class Insecta; order Lepidoptera; family Geometridae; genus Colostygia; species Colostygia pectinataria. Next base: position 3,641,140 of record OX596368.1, on the reverse strand, counting down.
ATGTCTTTGGTTCTTATGTTATTAAAAGACGCTTTTGTAAGACACATAGCTAATAGAGGTTTGAAGTAAGTTTAAGAATAGATAAGCCCATTAGTTTCCTGTTTTTAGAGTACCTACACGAAATTGACCAAAACCTATTTTTGGGAATTCCTTTTTATTCTTTTTTTATGTGTTTGCCATAATTACTATCATACTGTCACAAAACAGATATTAGTACTACGATACTGTGGTACAAATTCACGTCCGTATTAACGAAAATCAAGCTTAGCAAGCCGCTAAAATTACAGTTCTTTTAACATAGTAGCACAAGTTACGCTCACAAAAAATTGGAACAAGATTTAATATTTTCAGGTAAATCAAAAGTAGAGCTCTCGCCAATGCTTATCACATGTGGACTCAATGATATCGCAATCATATCTGCTCCGGTGGTCGACACCAAAGCGCTGTACCATTTGCACAAACCAAACAATGACGTCATCAAACTAAAACTACCTCGACACACACGAAGAAAAAACGCCACAGACTATACCAACATAGTAGTAAAGTATATAAGCCCGCGAGTTAAAACCATATACCCCATTTCAAACAGAAGAGTCATAAACAAGTATAGAGACGAGGTGAGGATAGCAGAGTTGGGTATGAACGGGAATGAGTTCATGATCGGACCGCTTTTAGAAGAGGATCACGGTAACTGGGTGTTGAGTGTTTATTTTAGAGATATGGATGATGATTGGACGGAGTTGTTTCAAGTTATTACTGTTGAAATTATAGGTAAGTGTCAAATTATCTTATAAATAAATATTGGCAGACATTTCAAATCATCATCATTTACGTCTTTGTTCATTGACATAAGAATGACAGGGAAAGACACTACTTATCAAGCCGCTAATATTACAGTTTAATATTTTAAGGCTGGATTCGACCAAACTTGGAACTATTCTGGGGAATAAGAAATGTCAATGCAAGTTATTATGTCAGTTTACTCTCGAATAAGTAATTCTGAGAATAGTGCTTATTTATGTTTGGTCGAATCCAACCTAACCTAAGGACATTAATTCCAATACCTTAGTTAACTCATAGCTAATACTAATACAATAATTTGAACGCTTGATTTTATAGATTAGTAGTTCTCTGTGATAGAGCTCGTCCGGGGAAGGACTACCACCATACCAAATTTCTGCCGCCAAGCAGTAATGCTCGCATTGCTGTGTTCCGGTGTGAAGGGTATGGTTTCCGGTGAAATTACTGGCACATGAGGCTTTCGATCTTAGCCTCAAGGTGGCAACCTGCGAGTGATACCTCTGGTATTGCAAGCGTCCATAGGCTGCGGTAACCGCTTACCATCTTGTGGGCCGTACGCTTGGTTGCCACTTCAGTTGTATTAAAAAAAAAACTTGTTTGTTTCTTTTAGAATATGTGCCGCTGCTTCCGAAAGCGCCCAGTCTAAGAGCTGGCGATACATTCCGCCTCAGTTTCGCCTACCCCATTAAACGTTTGCAGAGCTGCGAGCTAACAGCCCCGAGTAGCACATACGATAGGTAGCACTGAAGTACTTCTACCTATTTTTTTAACTTACTTTATCTATGCTTTGCTATATTCCTATACTAGTATTATTAAGAGGAATGATTTCCCGACCCGGCTTTGTATGGCTATGTTACTCAGGGATAATTTAGCATTCTAATGGTGAAATATTTTTTGTAATCGGACCAGTAGTTTTTTGTGTTTATTCGTAACAAACATACATGAATACAAATCCTTCCTCTTCTATACTATAATATTATAAAGAGGAAAGATTTGTATTTTTGTTTGTTACGAATAAACTCAATAAATACTGGTCCGATTAAAAAAAATCTTTTACCATTAGAATTCTACATTATCCCTGAGTAACATATGCTGTATTTATTACTAGCGGCCCGCCCCGGCTTCGCACAGGTGCGGTTTTATTGCACCCGCGCGAAGCTGGGACGGACTGCTAGATATAAATAAATAAATAAATAAATAATGCTGGACAATCTACACAGCATCATCTAGCCCCAAGGTAAGCTGCTGTTAAACAGAGCTGTATTATAGGTACTAGATGACTGATATATATTTAATACAATACAATACATAGATAGATATTTTTTATTATGTACCAATAACCCAGAAGTTATTGATAAAGATTGTTATAATTCCCAGGTTTTTCGATAGAAGCAAGATCGATTTGGACAGATGCGGCTACGAGATCCACAACCTGACGAAGGCAGACGAGGGCATCTGGAGGATCATTGGAGTCGGGAGCATGCTGTTTGAGGGACAACTTAATTTACGAGTAGCTTAGGTTATTTATAATATAGAAAATTTATCTCAAAATATTCGTTTTTAATCGCTAGTCGCCAGTTATTAATAAACTGGCGACTAGCGGCTTCGCACGGTTGCTTAAACTATACATAAACCTTCCTCTTGAATCACTATCTACTGATGAAAACTGCATTAAAATCCGATATGTAGTTGAAAAGATCTTAGCGTACATACATAGTGGGACAGACGGCGGGAAGCTACTTTGTTTTATACTATGTTAACAATTACGTTTATCTGGTTATTTATTAATTATCCTTGTTGGAAATCGAAAGGGGAGCGCGTGGCGCATGTCAATGACCCGCGCTTCAATGAACCTCGTGTTAATAACCCGCGCGTCAATGACCTGCGCGTGTCAATGGCCCCCCTATAACCGCTACGGGGCGCGCGTGCTCGAATATTTAATTGTTGCGATTAATATAATAATTGACCATAAAACGTAATTGATTTATTCGAGATTTTTCGAATAAAATGTTATGAAAAAAAGGTACATGTATTTTTTATTGTGTGTGGAACATATTACATACTATTATTATGTTAACTTGTGCTCAAAAATGTCCACCTTCTGAACTGTAATTTGAATGTAAGTCCACTTGTTTTGTTGAAATAAATGAACTAAAAACTAAAAAAAAATATAATCCCACACTGAGATTCCATGTCATGTGTATCAGAAACTATGAATACGATGATACCATCACACCCAAACCAGCAACAAATATTTGAGTATCTTGCAAACATTTGACCCACAGTGGGAATTGAACCCGCAACCTCTCGCTTCTCAACCGAGTATTAGAAAAATATAATAATTATATTTTTGTTCAGGAACATAGAAAAATACATTGCTGTTATTGCGATTAAAATTCAGTTCTATTACTTAACTATTTATTTACAGTCTAATCTAATATAGGCTAACACAATCAAATCAATAATTAAATTAAACACATACATGTACCAGTGGGCGATTACTGGTTTGTTTAGGACAAAGTCAATAAAATAGATCTTTTTGCTATAAAGGATGGCCAGTACCGTAGTGGTACCATGACTTTATTTCCCTGCCTATTTAGACATATATATATGAATGGTCATATTTGTTCACTTCGTGGTTTTTTATTTAGAATGTAGGTACGCATGGTCCAGCTATACGATTCGTAGTACATATAATAAAATTAATAATTGGAAAGAACCGGTCAATCCAGTTTTGTCGGTATTAGTTAAAAGTACCGGGTATGTTAAGTATACCGGACACGTAATTACGTACATAGTCAATAAAAATATACCGGTCAATCCACTATTTGTTTGTTAACTAAAAATACCGGAAATTTAACTAAGAATCAAAAGTACCGGTCAATCCAGCATTTGTCGTTACTAGCTAAATGTACTGGACATGTAACTACGTACATATTCAATAGAAAATACCGGTCAATCCACCATTTGTTACCTAAAAGTACCGGAGTATAGCGGACATGAAACTACGTACATAGTCAATAGAAAACACCGGTCAATCCACCATTTGTTAGCTAGAAGTACTGGACATACATGAGAAGTACTCGTATAGCGCACATGAAACTACGTACATAATCAAACAAAAGTCCAGTCAGTCCAGCATCACTCGCTGCCGCTGCCGGCGCCGCTGCCCGCCCCGCTGCCGCCGCCGCTGCCGCTCCCGCTGCCGCTGGGGGTGGGGCTGCGATCCGGCGCCTTGTCGTCGCCGCTGGCCTCGGAATCAGAGTCTTTCAGCGCCTTCGCGCGATCCAGCCGCTTCGCGCGACGCGTCTCAACATCAGACGCGTCGGATTCCGACGAGTATATCGCGGCGCCTGCTGATGCTGGAATATAAAACCACCATCACCATTATAGTAATCATTAAAATGCATAACAATTCATATACAAACATAAAAAAATAGAAGTTCGTACGAGTCAGTGGCCAACTCTGATAACAAGAGTTTTTAGGCCACCCCAAGAATTCATACAAATATCATCAACTAGTTGACCCGCGCGGTTTCACTCGCGTTATTTTTCCATAATTTCTCACTGCTTAAACAAACATTTCAAGATCAAAATTTGCCAAATCGGTCCAGCCGTTGTAGAGCCTAACGCACAGCCATTCATTTTTATATATAAAAAGAAGATTATAACGATCTCCGTGGTGCGGTGGATAAGCCAAGAAAGGAAAGCCGAAAGCCGAGAAACGAGATATTGCAAGTTCGACCCCTGCTATTAGGAATTCTAAAACGAATCTATTCTAAGACCTAAATCAGTGACCTTGGTTCTCCTACGGATTATCTCGTACGATTTTATGCCACAAAACACTTTAGTGCAATGAAAAGATATAACAATTGACACCACACAGTAGCTCTTGATGAAGACTATCGAAAAAAAACCAAGAACCCAGCCGAGTTTGTTGCCAGATTCATATGGGCTCAGGCGCGTAGTCATGGCGTAAATTTTCCTAGCTTTTAGACCTAGTTTCAAAGTGATCCTTGTTTAATTTAAATTTGGAATTTTCTGAGAACAACCACTCAGGATTGGATAACACTGCGCTGGTTTTCAGCGCAGTCTGATGCTAGAATATCGGGTATCGGTACATCATTACATTGGCATGATAACAGCAGCGCTGGTTTTTCCTCATCATTACAGCCTTCTAATGTTTCCACTGCTGGGACACTGGCCTAGCGAGATTGATTGGGTCATAATCCACCACGCGGACCCATTGCGGATTGGTGGATGGCACATGTCTTTCGAATTTGTAGTTCTTGGACATGCCGGTTTCCTTCACCGTTTAAGAGCACTGGCATTGCGCAAATAATTTTTTCAAACAGATAATCAATTGGTGCACGACCGGGTTTGACCCACGACCTTGGGATCGGAAGGCGGGGTACCACTAGACCACCGGTGGTGGTTTACCCTAGAACACCAGTATCGGTAGGTACCTTTGTGTCCCTGCTTGTACTTGTTCTTGATAGCGGCGAGGGAGACGCCGCCCTCGTCGTCGGAGTCGTCCCTCGGCAGCGCGCGCGGGCCGCCGCCGACGCCGCCCTTGCGCCGCGCCGGCCGCGTCGCCGCGCGGGACCGCATCGCCGCGCGCAGCTCCATCTCCTCTTTCTACAAACAAACAACATTCTATTCTGCTTCATTTTGTTTTTATACTGCTAGGAAGGTCTCGACCCCTTCGGAAGAGGATGGTGGGACATTGCGAAGGAGAGAAATGATTAGAGATATTTGGGAGAGACCTTTGTTCAGCAGTGGGACGGGTTAAAAAAAAAGTGTTAACCATCATACTAAGGGAATATTATAGATTATAATATCCCAAGCTGAACGTATTAAGCGGTGGTTGCGGGTTCAAATCCCGCTTGAGGCGAAATAATTTTTGGGATATTATAATCTTTAAACATCATTCATGTTATGAAAACTAAAACCAACTTCAGTCAAAAAATATTTTTATTGATAGTGGTTGTGGTAAAAAAGGTAAATTCGTATGAGTCGGTGGCCAACTCTGCTGACAGAGTTTCTAGGCCGCCCGAAGGCCTCTGTCATGGCTTAACAACTTTGAAAAAGCCGGGACCGACTGCTTAACGTGCCCTCCGAAGCACGGGAGCGCTCAGTTGAAATTGCCACTGGCGGTCACCCATCCAAATGATGACTACGCGGAACAGTGCTTAACTTCGTTCTTAAGTTAAAACAACTTAGCCAGCTATGTCACGAGCGCTCCCCGAGTCGGTTACAAATAGGCATACCTTAAGCTGGTACTTCCTATCAGCATCAGGGTCAGCGCCCACTTGCGACAGGATCTTGATAGCTGACGTCTTCGTGGAGCGATCAGCCAGTGATAACGTCATCTTCCTGTGAGTGAAGGATTCCGTGGAATGCGGCCGGAACGACAGCTTCGTACGGAACACCGCTTGTCCTTGCAACCCTGTGCCTTGACGGACGAATAGGTGGTTGTGGTCACCCTGGGAAGAAACATAGGAATAGGCATAATAAATAAATATAAATAATGCTGGACAATGCATACAGCATCATCTAGCCCCAAGCTAAAGAGCTGTATTATGGGTACTAGATATATACTTAATACAATACAATACATAGATAGATATTTTTAATTATATATGGAAAATACCCAGAACACCCGGAACAAATATTTGTAGATCGTACAAAATGTCTGACCCGAGGAGGGAATCGAACCCGCGACCTCCGCTTCGCAAGCGGACCTGCGCCCGCTGCGCCACATCAGTCGTCATTACATCCAGGCAAAATGCCAGTAACCAAGAATCTTTTCACCTTATGAAAAAGGATTCAAGGAATATGAAAACCATATTTCTTTTTACATTAGATGCTAGATGGATAATATTTTTTATAAAATAAAACTACAAATTACAGCAATCTGCCATTAAAGGTTGAACACCAATCAGAGCATCTTGGTTCTCTGATTGGTGGGATTTTTTTTTTTATACAACTGTAGTGGCAACCAAGCGTACGGCCCACAAGATGGTAAGCGGTTACCGCAGCCTATGGACGCTTGCAATACCAGAGGTATCACTCGCGGGTTGCCACCTTGAGGCTAAGATCGAAAGCCTCATGTGCCAGTAATTTCACTGGAAACCATAAGCCTCATGTGCCAGTAATTTCACTGGAAACCATACCCTTCTCACCGGAACACAGCAATGCGAGCACTACTGCTTGGCGGCAGAAATAGTTATGGTGGTAGTCCTTCCCCGGACGAGCTCTATCACAGAGAACTCTACTACTCTTCTCATCAAACGAAATTGGAGAATTTTGAACCTTATTGCTAAAATTTCATCATTTCACAGTTCTAGCATGAGGTATATACTCACATGCAGCGGTTGCTTGTACACGTCGAAGATCTCAGAGCCGAGATGCAGGCTCATGCTGCCGTCGGACCACTTGACGATGCGCGCGTTAGACTCCTTGATGGCGGCGCCGTCTTTGTCGAAAGCCGTGCGCCAGCGCATAGTATTCTCCACTTTCAGCTTTAGCCTGGAACACAATGTTGTAGTAGTTAGCCCGAATCATCATAATCATCATGATTCAATCAGCCTTCTATGTTCCCACTGCTGGGACACTGGCCTACTCTCGAGTGAGTGATTGGGTCTTAATTTACCGCGCGGACCCAATGCGGATTGGTGGATGTCTTTAGATTGTTTTAAGTTCTTGGACATGCCGGTTTTCTAACAATGTTTTCATTTACTGTATGAGAGCGAAAAATCTATTGGTGCACGATCGGATTCGAACCCACGACTTTGGGATCGGAAGGCAGGGTCACTACCACTAGACCACCAGTGCTTTAGTCTAGTTAGCTCGAATACTCTAAAGTTATTTAGATATTTAAGATTGTGTTAACTGTTTCAGCTCTGTTATATTTAAGCTAGTTTTTATCATCATCATCATCACCATGCAACCGTCGCCAAATAACAACAGCCGATCCTAATTTGAAAAAGGCGTTAGGCCATACCTATTTACGAGAGTGTATACCTGTGTCATATTAGCAAACCTATCTACTGGTGCGGGTTGGCCCTTACAACCGAGACCTATTTCCTTCGTCACCAGAGTTGACCTCTGACTCTTACAAACTTTTGTTTGCTACCTTCAGTGATTTAAAAGAACCTTACCTAGCTCTGCCTTCCTCATCCAAGGTCTCCTCTTCATCAATTTCATCTTCATAAGTGTTAGGGTCGTAAGGTCTAGTTTCCACTGACAAGAAGTTAGGCAGTTTGACAAAATGCAGCTCCTTGCCCAGTTCTGTCAATATCTTGGGCATGTCAACGTCAATTCGGGTCTCGGGGATTTCCACCTCTTCTTCTTCATCGGGTTTGCGAGCATTCTGGAATAGGAATAATACCATTGACGTAAGAATTAATTGCATTAGAACTCATTATTCATTATTTACTAGCTGTCCCGGCGCGGTTTCACTCGCGCTATTTTTTTCGCATCTTTTCCATAATTTCTCACCGTTTAAACCTTCCCTGGACTTTCTAAGAAATTCTAACCTAAACGTTTCAGGACCAAAGTTAGGTAATTCGGTCCAGCCGTTGTCGAGTTTTAACGAGCACTGGTGGTCTAGTGGTGGTGAAAAATGTATGTGCGCAATGCCAGTGTTCTCATACGGTGAAGGAAAACATCGTGAGTAGAAAATTCGAAAGACATGTGCCATCCATCAATTCGCATCGGGTCCGCGTAGTTTAAGACCCAATCACTCTCCCTCGAAAGTAGGCCAGTGTCACAGCAGAGGGAACATTAGAAGACTGCCATGATGCCTATAATCTTTTATTGACTTTTTTTTTATGTCATCAAGTGACAAGACAGTCAAGGCGCCCGCCTGATGTTAACCACCACGCCTGACTATTACAGATGCAGTGCCACCCAAAGCTTAAAGTTTTTAAGTGTTTGTGGTGGTGAGTAGCACTGCACTGCGCTTATCACACACATTGTTGTTAAGTCTCTTTCGCCCAGTAATTTCACTTGCTACAGTGGCCTTCAAACTTAAACACGGTAATGCTTGCACACTACTGCTTGGAGGTAGAATATATGACACTGCAGTGGTACCCACCAAGATGGACTCTTGCTGAAGAGTCCTACCACTAGTTTTTAACAGTACCTCATCACCACTGCGTCTTGCGTCGTCTCCGGAGCGCCTGTCGTCATCAGAGCGGCTGCGGCTGCGACTCCTGGACCGCGACCTGGACCTGTCGGATCTCTTGTCTGCCTCTTCATCGGTGCTGATGTCTGACGCGTCGCCGAATAGCGCGTCTGCTGTCACTGAGAACCAGAAGGGAAGGGATTGAGGTAGCCCTAAATAAAACACAAACTCTATGTGCTCTACGTACACTCGGCATCCATAACAATAGCAAGGGTCACGCCAAAAAAGCGATAGGAACCAAGCAGGTGTTGTTGCCAGTTTTTTACGCGCGTTGGAACTGGTGTAAATTTTCCTAGCTTGTAAGACGTTTTAAAGTGATTCTTGTGATTTAACTGAATAAAGCACTTTTGAACCTTGAACTTCGATCCTCTCGAATATTTGCTGACGACCAGCGCGGTAGCTCAGTAGCTCGCTTGATGTTAAGCGCCACGCCTGACTATAACAGTACTGCGCTCGTCAACCCGAGACGTAGTTATTAAATCTCTTTCTCAGAGGAATTTCACTTATTTGAATTTTGAATTACTTTATAATATTATGTATTAACAAAATTAGCAATCAAGTTATTAATTCACCTGTATCGCCTTCAGTCTTCTCCTTTTCATTTTCATCGTCTGTGTCAATTATTTTAGCGGCTTTCTTCTTAGGCTTGCCGCTAGTGTCAGAGCCGCTACCACTATCCACCGCTTTCTTGCGCTTTGAAGTCGTACTTTTGCCGCCGTCGCTTTCCGAGTCTGATAATACAGCGCGCTTTTTCTTTTCCTCTGCAATCCATGCACACTAATATTAACTAGCTGTCCTGGGGGCTTATTCACTATGACCTAGAAGATTCCGTACCAATAACGTGTAACTTAGTAACGTGTTCTATATGTGCCATGGTGTGAAATTGTAAAATTGTTATCCGTATCTGTGTTGTTTCAATAGCGATAGTTTCGCTATCGAAAGGTTGACTATAAAAAACAGTCAGACGAGCCCTAAAACGTGGCTCGTCAACAACGATTCCACGCAGATATCGTAACCAGCCCGCGTTTGGTCATAGCGAATAAGACTCCTGCGCGGTTTTAATCGCGTTATTTAACCATTATCTCAGTCTAAATATTCCCTGGACTCACAAATATTATGACAAAAATTAGCCAAATCGGTCCAGCTGTTATCTAGTTTAGAGACAACAATTTACATCAATTTACATCTATATAAAATTATATAATATTATATTTATATATTATTATTTATTTATTTATTTCACAGCTAAACCACTGAATCATTTGAATTAAATTTGGGATAGAGATGTTTTAAAATCTGAAGAACATACTGATTAACTTCTCAGCTGTTCTTACCATAGCGAGTTGCTTAAAATATGTTTAACTTACTAGTTCCCACTTCAGATCCAATGGAGCTCTTTGACCTCGATCTGGATCGACTTTTGGACTTGGACTTGCTTCTGGATTTTGACCTGGATTGTCTTTGTCTTGAGCCAGATCTGAAGTTCAATTTATTATTTATTTTATTTGAGAAACAAACAGAAGAATAAAGATTAAAAGATATGGTAAAGTCTTGTCTTGTCTTTGCGCATCACAAACTGCTAACTTCACAACAGCCAAGATTTGCTGGCAGTACTCTAGGTTATTTGAATACTAGTTTATTAATTAAGCAATAGTTAAGGAGAAAGCTTACCTTGACCGACTTTTCGACTTCTCTTTCTCCTGTTCATCATCAATCATGAGATTTGGTGAGTTAGATCTACTATCATCCCCTTTGTTTGCCACAGGACTCTTAGATTTAGACTTAGCACTTGCAGGACTGCCAGATCTAGACCTTGATTTAGACTTAGACTTCCTACTTTTAGGACTAGCGCTAGCAGATTTAGATCTGGAGCGACTTTTGGCCTTTTCTTTAGGACTCTGAGACCTGGATTTAGGGCTGTGTGATCTTGATTTTGCACTGGCTGGTGATTTAGGGCTGGCTGATCTGGATTTGGCACTACCTGAGTGAGACCTAGCACTACCAGAGAGGGAACGAGACTTTCTTGACCCACTTCGGGATCTTGAGACCCTCCTAGGGCTGCCAGATGTATGTGATTTTGGACTGCCACTTCTGCTCCGGGAAGCTCTTTTAGGGCTTGATGCATTTGATTTAGGACTGGAAGAACCAGATTTATGGCTATGTGCTGAGCCTGATCTATGTGCTGAGCCTGATCTGTTAGAGTGTGCAGGAGAATTAGATTTGCTTCTTGATGCATTTGATGATTTACGAGAATGAACAGAGTGGTTTGATTTGGGAGATTCACTTCCTGATTTTACAGGGCTTTTGGATCCTGACCTGAAATAGATAATGTTTTATTATAAGATTGGCTACATACAACCAATTATGTGATGAGGTTTCATAGGTGGCTAGGCTAGGTTGATATTATATAAGAAAACCTTAAGCGAAAACCCAATTATGGAAGACTGCTTATCAACACAATCATGATGGGTATTTTTTCCGTGTATTTTTCTCAAACAAATTTTCCATCATGCTTTCATAAAGTTGCACTACACTTGCTTTTTAGTTTATTTTCACCAAATAAATAAGACCTTACCGAGAGCGACTGCTACGTTTTCCAGAGCGAACCGAGCCAGGGCTCTTACTGCGGTGGCTTGCGCTAGAACTATCTGAATCTGAGCCTGAATCTGTTTCTGAAAATGTAATAAACGGCTAAATAATCACGGTGATTGGTACCTATCTCAGGCATATGGGTGGATGACTATATTAGACCAGTGTGTACATGCACATGATTTCCAAAGCATACAAAAAAAAGAAACCCAAAAGATATACAATGATCACAAAGTCTCAACAGCTAAATCGTTAAAACTGCTTACCTTCTAAGGAATTTTTGTCTATAGGAGCCATGGCTGAGCTGTGTTAAAGCGGCAAACTTTAATTTACAACACGAGCAAGATTTATTGTTGATTATAAAATGTAATAATCTAAATAAATTCTGTCTTCAATCGTACCGAACGAAATTTGTAAACAATTTTTGTTATTCTTTTGAGGTTATGAAGTATTAATAGGCAAGAAAGAAAGAGAAAAAAAAGTGCAAACGAAACAAGCGAAGCAAACAAGAAACGTCATCGTCTTCAACCCAGTTTTGCCAACATAAAAAACTAACTAATTTAGTCGATTTTAATCGATAATCGAAACGAAAGTTTCTAGCTAGACCCCACACTAATAAGTCGATTCCATGTAACTAAAATGTACATAAAATGTACTATTTCTAAAATTTATTATATATCGATTCCTGTGGCCGTCGCCGGCGCCGCGGCTGGGGGTATAGGTCTCACGACGGATCTCGGCCGTAGTGAAATTAGCCGTTTCGATGCGCAATGGAGCTTTTTCGATATAAATTGTCTTTGCGCATCACAAACGGCTAACTTCACGGAAGCCTAGATCCGCTGTGCGACCTATACCTACCTACATTAGCGCCAGTAAAGCTAATGTAGGTAGGTACCCGTCGAAGCCGCGGCGGGTCTATAATAGGTACCTACAAAGTAAAATACTACTAGGTACTACTGAATATAGTAAGTCAAGGAAGTCTCTAAAGACTTCCTTTTTTTTTGCTGGACAGTCCACACAGCATCATCTAACCCCAAGCCCCAAAGTAAGCTGCTAATATACAGAAAACCTGGAGTCCTTGAGTAGGTATAGCTGGTACAGTAGGCCTACTTACCACCATCATTTGTTCCTTGTGTATGGGTATGGCTGTGCCTTTCGTGAATGGGGCGTTTCATGCCTCAATGATTGCTCAATGGCAATTTTTTTCCCCGATTTGGTGTTTTTATTCTAGTCCACTCCTTCGTCGGTTCCGTGTCGTCAACTCTCCTCTCCTCTCAGTCAGTCAGTCAGTTCGTTCGTTTAGTTCATCTGTTCGTTCGGTCGGTCGGTCGGTCGTTCGTTAGTTAGTTAAACGATGGCAACGCGAGCGGTTGGTGAATTTTGCGCCGGCCTACTCCGCCACAAAACAATTTTAATACGAGAAATAACAGACACAAACTTACTCGATGTGCTTGTGAAGAAAGGAATATTCAGTTTCAACGATTTAGAAGATATTACAAGTGCAGTTGACAGTGAAAAGTGTAATTACTTTGTGGAGATTGTTGGTAAACAAAGTGCTAAGTTAAACGATTTGTGTGCGGTGCTTAATAAGGAATGCCCGAAATTGTCTAAGGAGCTGATGAATGATAGGCACAGGTTCATTGTCAATGGTAAGTGGAAATCATACATTTTATTTATAGTTATTTACTTCGTATCGTATCTACCTACCAGTTTTTACGACAAAGAAAATGATGTAGGTAGGTACGCCTAAACGTACATAACTAGTTAGTTGAAATGTTTGCAAGGGTGGATTCGTAGGATGTAGAAGTATCGTCAGTGGACTGTAAATAAAGTAAGTAGGTAGGTAGGTACTTACCTATTCTAATGTATTTGTGTGTAGTGTAGTGTACCTCCTACCTAATGAAATGTGCTAAGGCTACTATAAGTACCTACCTACCTACCTACCTACCTACCTACTTATGGAAAAAGGTAGTAGGTAATAAAATGCCCTAAGCCTACTTATTTAGGAAGAAGGTCGGCTAACCTTTTTTTTTTTAACGGGGAGGAACGGGGGCGCATGAGGTTGACGACGGGGGTGTGTGAGGTTGTCGCACTCGACGACTCACTAAACCAATCCCCGGTGGCCAGCCTCGATGCATGTCAAAGGGCTCCACACGGTCTCCTAGGACTATCGGTGGTGCCCCTCTCATCGCGCTCGAAGCACTTCCCGGAGCTAACAAAAGTCAGCCCCAGCTCCTCGCAGTGCTGCGGTAGCACAGGGCCATCCTGTGCTACCGCCCTTCCCGGGTTCGCTGAAACAGATGACCAGAGCCCTAACTCTAGACCGCCCACGAAACCGAAAGCTCCCCTGCTCGGCAAGGATACCGCTTGGCCCTTATGGGGCTGGCAGTGCAGGGCGGCCGTTGCCGTCACCCCGCGCCGCCGGCCGCCTTCTCCGAGCGGGATCGGCTCTCTCTCTCCCGATCTCGCTCAGCGGCCTCTTTCCGAATAATTACGGTCTCACAAAAAGAGGCCACGGCCCTCCACGCCGTTTCATCTGACAGCATAGCCTCAACACGCTTGGCAGAGAAAGATCCTGCCCGATCTTGGTGACCAAGATCCCGCGCTCCGGGCTTAGCTTAGCACCAGAAATCTTGGTCCCACCCACAATGGTGGCATTGTGGTGTCGACTAGCGACCGATCCTACTCAGGTACTCATCAAAACAACCATGTCCAGTAATATCTGAGTAAGCCGATAGCTGAATTTAATTTGATTGAAAAATTGCAGAACATTTGCCAAAACAAGGGGGACAAGTTACGAGTCAAGACAATCTAAAAGGTGCCTGGTATCTTTACATCCGCAACTTTGACTGCTACAGAATAAGGATGATTTTCGAAGTTCTGAAAGTTGTCTAAAATGACGGTAGTCGGTAGTTTACAAATGCGGGTCACATTGTAGGGTGCGCTCAAGAACGTCTTGATTTGGACCTGTTCCCAAATTGTAGCTAGTGAAGGGGGAAATAATTTATTTTAATGTTTGCAGAGTAAGCTGCTCCGTTGAGTGAAGAATCAACTAAGTCACTACCTACCAGTTAAGGTAACAGAATCGTCATCATCTTCGATCGTTGTTAGGTTAGGTAGGTAACAAGTAAAAATAAATAATGCCGACGTTTTTTTGCTCAGCGCTCCTTAGGCAAAGAGCAAAGCTATATTTGTTTTTTTACAATTTTGAATGCCCCACTCTACTCAGTGTTTGATACTTTTTTTTCTTAGAATAACCTTTTTTCGCAGATACTGCTGCAGACTGCAATTTAGAGCCCTACTTACGAATATCGTCTTTGTTAAAAAAATAGGTACTACCTACTCATCTCAGTCAAACTCATTTCAAGCGATTCTTGGAAATAAGGTAACAAAACAATAGGTAGGTAGGTATTTAATTCTTCATTGTCATTGTCATGGCCTGATTATGCCCGTTAAATCTAACTTTAAATTTTAGAGTTACCTTATGTAATATACCTAAATCAATGGGCAACATGCATGATTAAAAGAGTCTTTTTCCAATTCTCCGTGTGGTCTATACACGGAGAATTGAACATTGGTTCAGGGTGGAGTCCACTTAAAGCGGAGAAAAAACCACGAGTGGAACATCCACCAATCTACATAAATCTAGCTTAAGAGTAGGCCCAGCTGTGACCATTACCTACCTACAAGCACACCATCTCTCAAAGAGGTTTGGTGTATAGGATACCGCCCTCAGAGTTTGTCTTCTACGACGACATACCTATTTCTGCCGCCAAGCAGTAATGCTCGCATTGCTGTGTTCCGGTGTGAAGGGTATCCGGTATAATTACTGGCACATGAGGCTTTCGATCTTAGCCTCAAGGTGGCAACCCGCGAGTGATACCTCTGGTATTGCAAGCGTCCATAGGCTGCGGTAACCGCTTACCATCTTGTGGGCCGTACGCTTGGTTGCCACTTCAGTTGTATAAAAAAAAAAACGCTACGATAATAAAGTTGGAAAATTACATTCTAAACTTACTTAATTACCTACCTATGTTCTAAAGTTTTCCTAAAACACTATTCCTTGCCTTGATTTTATAAGAATAGAATGAAGTCTTATCGATTTTCCAGCAGTGTCCTAATTCAGAGTTGCGAACTTGCGAAGTAGGTTAACGTGATCTAATGGCTAGACCGCGGTTGGTACCTATTATATATTTACCTACCTACTAGGAACCTACCTAGTTTCTGGATTTTGTAGCTCGCTGCCGCTGCTTGACTTAGGTAGACTTCAGTCATGTAATTTCGCAAAATGTAGACGGTAACGCCGATAACATCCGTTCGTTACATAAAAAAAAGTGACAGACTTTCATATTTTCAATACCTTACGTCTATTCATTTGACCAATTCCAACGATAGTCGAATAAATCTGAATATGATGTTCCATGCTTTAACTATTAGGTATATTATGTCTTTGGTTTCATGCTTATAATTATTATGTTGGTAACGGTAAGTCTAAGTCCAAGGGGAATCAATGGAAACATGAGCCATGGTTTAATAACAGAACCCTAAGCAGCTCTCAAGTAGCACCATGTGTGTGAGCAGCACCTGCATGTGTTTAAGAATTGCAAATTGCTGTTTGCCGCAGCCGCAGATGTTTTCCTCGATTTAGGCAGTTGTTTGTAAAGGTCACCTTTTTGGTGGAGCTATTCTGAGAAAGGTTAGCGTTACAATTTTATTACAAAAATGTTCTGTTTTTGCTTGTCTGTTCTGTTTCTTTAATTAGTTATAAGTACCTACATGTTTATTCTAAATATCTAGCAGGTGGCTTTCGTGCTCTTATATTATTCTGGTGCCCAAGTAAAAAATATTTTTTAAAAAAAATATAGGTATTTAAATTATTCGTACCTACATATTACTGTGATATTAATATTGCATCGCTAAAAATAAAGAGTAGGCAAAAGGAAAGGTCAAAAAACTCATGCTTTTAAAAATGGTACGAGATGCAGCAGTGCTGTGTGCCACCTCTTCATTTTATCAGTCAAAGAAATCATAGTATCATTACCCGAATTTAGACTAAAAGAGAGTAAAAAAGGCTTGAAATCGTTGAAGAACTTGACTAGCTCCAGCGATAACTAAAAGCTACGATTTTATAAAGTGTACTTCCTTCCTCCGGACACAGAGGTCAAAGCCCGCCCTGCCCTGCCCTACCCCGCGGCAATTTAAGTAGCTATTACATAGCCATTGCTCACGGGGTGTGACGACGCGTGTGAACCGGCCATGGGAACGTCTCTAGACGTTGTCACGCTTTTTGTCTGCCTTACCTGGCGCTATGTCCTTTGGAATTCTTTTGTGAATATTAGGTTCATTCTTGCATTCTGTATCGTAGCTCATTTTGTTAGTAAAGCTCATTTAGTCACGTGGTTCTGTTCTATGTTAGTACTCTAGGTACCTATGAAGTGTAAACCCTGGTTGCTTCAAGTCTGTTCTCAAGTCGATGCTACCTACCAGTTGGACATTTTGGTTACCTATTCCTTTCGTTACCCATTACTACGACGACCTCTTCCACAAAGCTCTTAAACTATTTCTCAAAATCAAATCCGACCATTCATTTACGAGATTCAACAAGGTTTTTTGTCACGCAATGCAACAGCAACAACAGAAAAGGTCTCTATTGCAGCTGGCATACGAGCCGTTTTATAACCTCAACATGGATCACCAACCATGGCTATTGAATATTGGCTATGCCGAACTACCACAGAAATCGGAATAAGGCACTATTCCGATTTCTGTGATACCTACAATTCTTACAAAGCTTTCATCACGGAGCACTGAAGGTCTTGCGAATAAAAGCGATATATCGTGTCAGTTTCCTTGGATAAGCTTATGTTCGTGAATGCTCTAAACTTTGTAGTTACGATTATCGTTGGTCGCTTTCAAGAGTAGCCCTCAGAGCTGTAACCTCGATTAAATACAATCACATGCCCATCCTATCGACGTGCACAGCCGAGCGTTACAACTCAATATCGTTTAGCTAATTGAGAATTATTTATAATTCACAAGGGCATTGAACTGCCCGGCACCTTAACCAATGGGTTTTATGGTTTGACGCCATTATCGTCATCTCGCCATCACCAGTTGCATGATATCGAGACGTGCAACGCGAATCGATTCAGAGGAAAAACTAGTGGAACAAAGTTTGTGCCTGATCCTAATCGCCTTCAGAATGGTACGGTAGTAGGTGGTATGGCTTCGTAGATTTGCATTCCTTTGCTATTATTAATGACAATGTATGTAACTATTACCTCATATCTAACTAGATGAATAGCTGGCTGTTTTCTGTTGGGTATTTAAAATACATGTAAGGTACATAGATGTCTTGATACCTTCATTCCATTTCGTAAGACTTTAGCCCACATTTCCTAAATTAGGGGTGAGACGGTTGTATTATGTGTCATCTATATAGCTTTACTTGCAATGATAGCAAGTAAAGATGTTAGAAACAGCATTAGGAAAATAGGAAGCATTGTAGAGTTATAGAGAATCTAAAGCTTATAAATTGTAATATTATTCTTAATAAAAATATAAAGTAACCAAATTAGTACTATTCTCGCGTTGCAGGATGGTAAGCTTACTATTTAAATAGATCTATTGTCAGGAAACACTTTCGTTCTATCTATCTATCGTTTTAGATACATAACCATAACCACGTTTATGTGGCATAAGGTAATAAAAATAGAGGGGACCTACCTATTATTCTCTATGGTAGGTTATTAGAGTTATATTAGAATTAGGATTGAAAATAAGTAGGTACCTATATCAGAAACAACTTTAGCACTTGTATTTATTACTGTAGGTAATATCAAAATCCATGCTAAACATGTAAGCAGAACAAATCGTTATAAGTAATCGCTTTAAGTACTCTGGTTCTATAATCACCTCTGATCGGGCTCAAGTTTTTATAGACGGAAGCTTTACGGCTAGAAGCTTTAATTACGGTGTGATTGGGAAAAACCAACACAATATCGTCGTTAGACGGTCATGGGTATTTGACATGCTTTGTTATCTATGGTGGTCTTTTGTACAATCTTGTTACCTTTTTGTCAAGCAAATTAATCGTAGATTCATCAGGTTATGGGCCCAGCACGCTGCGGTGAGAAACATATATTCAACCAAATATTTGTTATCATAATACAATTAACCATGTACGTAAAGTACTGAATTATTATAATGTTTCGATCGACGTGCCTCTTTCTCATCTTTCTTCTTACTGCCTACCTTTTTACTTTGTGGTCGTATCCTAAAAATGCTTATAGTTAGTTTTTCAAAACGGTTCACGACTACAAAATCGCCGGACGACGCGCAATACCGTGAAGAGTATTTTTCACAATAATCAGATACGGAACCCGACCAGCATCCCAGACAAGAAATGCTCATAATAAGCAAACAAATCAACTAATGTGTGAACTCTTATCGGTTCGCCTCATATCAAACTTCTAAAACAAACATTCTTTGTTCATTATCGCCAGTTAACAACTCTCTGACTCACATTTACGCAAGTTTTCTTATATCTTTCGCTTAGTAAGTTAAGTACGTTCCAGTTACTGCCAGTTACCAGGGGTGCTTAGAGCTGACAATAAGGCTCTATCTATATACTGAGGTCTCGTGATAATGACCAGTTGTTTCATAGAACTACTTACTGCCTGTGAAGTGGTAACCTATAGGCCGTGTAAAAATCTAAGTGTGCTTTCAAGAGTACAAGTAGAACTGGATTGGAATTGGGATAGGATCGAATCGTCATTAGATTCAAGAGCAAGTCCATCGGTCCCAGCGCAACTCCCAAAGAAGAAGCGTTTCTCCCTTTCACCTGAAAATTCCTAGACAGACGTCATAGAGAGAGTTATTTGGTTTGTCTATAGTAGGTAGTACTTATTTATCGAAGCGTGTAACAGCCACGGTAGCAGCTACTTTGCCTTAACAAAGCTCAATTTCAGTGATCTCACGATTGCGTCACAGATTGGTAATGAGTTTTAGTTAGTACCTACTATATAACTGGCTGTATAAAAGGCCACTCCTTATATTGACATTTTGTACCTATTTTGTTGATAAGTATTTGGTAATATAAAGGTTTTTAAATGGCAGCCGCAAACCGGAAGACTGTACTCGATATACTTACATACAATTATCGATTGTAATATATAAATCAAGTTCAAAGGTCATTCATGGTATTCATTAGGGGAGACGTATTGTCTGTAATGATTATGTCGACGTTATACTTTTTTAAATAAAGGCCAGAGTACCCTAAAGTCAAACCGATTAGCGTGTGTGTGCGTGTGTTGAAGAATGAGATGAGAGTGAAATGATGCAAAAGAAGTGTGTGAAATGCATGATCTTAACAAGAAATCCGTGATCTCTGCCTACCCCTATGGGATACAGGCGTATTTATGCATGGCATACGTAATATGTAAATTTTTTGCTGTAGCAACAAGCCGATTGTTAAAACATAGAGCTAGTTATAAGAAAAGTTGCTCGTGTACCGACCCCTTTGCAATCTCATCATCACATAAGCCACCAGTCCACCAGCTACCACTCTATTAATGAGTTCAAACGAAGCTGATTGTCACGATTAGGTCACTGCCATATTAATTGTGCTAATCAAATTAGCGAATTTATTTGTGGTTATTCTGTGGTGACTGGAGACCGAAGGATTCCGAAGCCGTCGCTGCCGCCATCAAAATTCCATCATGTGATGAATTGTCATCATATGATTTGAGAGCATTGGGTTGGGTCCAACAAACCTTGTGTATCAAAGATTTCTTTAAACTTACGGAAAAAAAACAGAGCGCAACGATCTCAAAGAGTAAAGAATAATGGGTGGCACTGAACGTTTTATGGTCAGGCGTGGCGCTTAACGTGGTTTGACCAGCTTTTCACTTGCTGACATAAGAAAAGAGGAAGAGGAGATTGAATTGAAGTTCAAAAGACTTGTTCCATCCACCAAATCCGCATCGGGTCCACTTATGAGTAGTCCGTATATTTATAGATACACATCAAGCGTTGCTGGTTCTTCTCTTGCTCTTGCGTTCTACTGTTTGTTAGTGGCAGGGATAGTTCTCAAGCTAAGCACGGTCTAAGTAATGTCTCTTTATCTAGCCCTCATACTTTTTGTGGTTTTCGACATTCACCTATATTTATTTTATGGGTTCATGACTCGTGGGATCTTCATTCTCGACCCTGGGAAAGCGAACAACAATAAGGTTCTTTGGAAACGCTCTGATGAGTGGTTTTTGTGGCAGTAATTTAGTATGAGAGTGAAGTCTGTTATTAAGTTGATTAAAGTCGATTTAGTTTGAACGTTTAGCTAAGTAGTTACAATATACAAAGTCAAACCAGTGATACAGACTCCCTCCGGGTTTTACTGGGGTGAGAAACGCTGCTCGGGCACAGAACACATATTTGGCTGGGGGGTTACGCTGAGAATGGGCGCCAAAGAGTTAATCCAAATATCTAGGCATACGGCGAAATTTATTCAAATCCAACCATTGCCCATCTAACACTTTAAGTTGTTAAAATTTAAAACGTTTTGGATGTGAAAAAAAGCTAACTACTTAATTAGAAAAAAAAACATAATATATATATATATATATATATATATATATATATATATATATATATATATATATATATATATATATATATAAGGTAATTCATTATCAACCTGACTAACTTAAGGGATAGGTTCCACACATAAAAAAAATACTTGTACTATTTTTTTTTCTAAACGTTTTTTTTTTATCCCTAAAAAAAATTACGTAATTCTGCTTAATAATTAGTTATCCTTGTTAGAAATCGAAAAGGCAGCGCTCGGCACGAGTCAGTGACCCGCGCGTCAATGAACCGCGGGTCAATAACCCGCGCGTCCTTGACCTGCGCGTGTCCTTGACCCTATCCCTTAAGTTTGTCAGGTTGATAATGAATGACCCTGTATCTAATAACCTTATTTTTTAATTAAATGATGATAAACAAACATCTGACATTACTCATTTCATCGACCAAGATTGCTGGCAATGTTGGAAAATTTCACACCCTACTTTGTAGTGATGGAAGTCGATAAAAAATATGGTGCCACTGCATTACCGTGAACCCATCAAATTAAAGCCATCAAGGGAGGCATGACGCTTTTATGATGCAGGCTGGCACCTGCAGACAGACAAGGTGTGGTGGTGTGCAAAGTGAGTGATTTAGGTACCATTGAAGGAAAATTCATCGCAGTGAAAATTACCACTAGGTCCAGAAGGATGTATTTTGGAAACAGTTATGAGCAAAAATATACCTTACTTTTTTACGAACGGCTAAGAAAAATGACAGAAGGCAGGAAGGGTTGAAATATACTTCGCAACGATGATTATTAAAATGCAAAGATAAACGCTGCCTTATAAATAAACCATTAATCTAAGCTTTATAATCATTGGAATGTATATTTTTTATGATCATACCAGTTAGGTATTTATAAGGTAAAGAACTAAAATAGGTTTCTAGTCAGCACACAATGCAAGCATTGATGATCTAATCCCATTGATCATATTTCAAGAAACCAGAGATGAGTCCGTTTTACTATTGATTTCAAACTCGATCGAAACTCAATGTACATTAACTGTTCTCTACTCATTTCAAACTCGTATTTTAAATGCTGTCGTAAGGCGGCGTTTCCACTAGAGATGTGCAAGGATGTGTAGCGAAGAAAATGTTTGTTAGGAACCAATAGAATCACTTCATTTCCTAGCCTCGCTCTGCCCAGCTGGCTGCGTTTCCACCAGAGCTAAGCGAGGATGTGTAGCGAGAGATGTGGTTGTTGGAACCAATAGAATAACTTCATTGAAGCTGTCAGAGCGAGACTAGGTAAGTGCATCTATCGGTTCCTACCTAATAAACACATCCCTCGCTAAACATCCTCGCTTAGCTCTGGTGGAAACGCAGCCTAACTCTTTGGAATTTTTTATATTTTAAAAGACATAAACGCGCTTCGTTGCTTTTACTATTTGTTTACGCTTATTTTAGTATCGTACTAAAAATGGAGCAAAGACTGACTAGTTTCTACTTTAAGAGCCATTTTTCCAATTACGAAATTCATTCTAAAAGCTGCAGATTTGCAAAAGAAGTTTCTGTAAAAAAATAACTTTGCATTACCAAACTTAAATTTTTAGTAGTTCGTCAACTCACACCGAAAATTTCGTGCTAAATGGTGTGAGTTGACGAAACGCAAATAAAATTATTTAATGGGTCCCATCACTAGGTGTGATTTTGGGAGTCTAACATAACATAACAAGCGTGAGGAAGGTACTCATGAAGGATTTTTTTCAAGAGAGAAGGAAAGAAGCACTCACGCGATCGGGTAGAGGTAGATAGAAGTGACAGCTGACCCCCTGGAAGGTCGTACGGGGGTACAGGGACTTTAACCTTAAGAATGCACGGAAGTGTGACACATTAGCGAGTTTGGAACGAATGGTAGGACTAATTGCTTCGCTGACCACAATTTCCTTTAGCCAATTTGAATATGGCATTGATTTGATTATGTTTATTTTGTACCTTTAGTTTCAAGTTACGTTCAGAGAAATAATATTATTCTATTTGTATAAGTAAGTAGGTACGTAGGTTAAGTACACAGTAGCTAGTAGGAGTAGGTAGTAAGTATATGTACTTACATTAAATGTACCTATACTAATGAATTTTTCATAAACATCTATAGTATCTTTCTTTACAGAACAATAAAATAATACCTCGGTACATTTAATTAAAATTTAGGTAAATTACATCGGCACCGTAGCTCATCGTCTCTTGTTTTTTTACACTGAGGCAATGCCGATCCTTGTCCGATGTTATTAGTGCGCGTTGCATTATGAAGTATCAAACATTATCTGTCGCTGAGAAACGTATTATATTTTCTAATAGAGCTTTCTATTTAGGTTAAACCCTTGCAAGATTCAAAGCAAGATGTTCTTACTCGTATCTCAATGCTTCTTAACATGTCGCTCAAGAGAAATGAAATCACACACCGAAGTACACAGCTCACATAAGAGTTAGTATTGAAGTAACATAGTACAAACACAGTTACTCAATAAGAAATGTTTATTTGTACTGGTTTCTTGAATTTTTATATTCTGTTTTCGTCTTTATTGCGAGGTGGTTAAGGTCTTTCTAAAAGTTGTATTGTTTATTTAGGGTTGCTGCGTGATGGCTACGTATTTTTTTTGTTTCGATCCAGTTTTGGATAAATCAATGTGTGTGTATCTGTCTGTCACCAGACTCACCACCTCCAAAGGTAAACTGTTGTAAATTAAATAGTTGAATTCGACGTCTGTATGTCTGTCTATCACCTCCCAGAGCTAAACTTTTAAGTTGCAAGTAAAAAGTTGAATAGTAAAGTTTTGTTATAATAATACGATGCGAGAGTTTAAATAGAATAAAATATTCTGATATTTACAAAAACCTATTTAGTAATTTTTAGTCGTTCCACAACTCGTACCGAAACATCTCGTACCGAATGGTGTGAGTTGAGTATTGGCAAAGAAATAAATAAATAAATTTTCTGCAAATTTGACATTCCGAATTGATTTCGGAACGGAATCCGGAATGCTCTCCAACCTGCTAACCCTAACATCAGTTAAACACTATTACATACAGTACAGTATGTCTGTTTGTTTATGCTGCGGCTTGTTAGACCATAATTGTAGTTCAACGAACTATTTCAGCTGTTCTTACGTTACATTTTCCTGTAATGAGCTCATTGGGCTTCCTTTTACAGAGTTTTACATAATTGAAGAGGCACTTAGAGGAACGAACATTGTAAACTAATTACCAAGGGCTTAATGGTAACAAATCCTTGCTAATGGTAACTACCCACAAAATTAGTGCTTTCTAAAGAGTACCTAGTTCTTTGTCATAGAGATTGTCAGGGGAAGAACTACCACCATAGTATGGTCACGTATGGTGGTAGTCATAGAAATATGAACCTTTTCTTATATGGTGGAAGTCATTCATATCAGTTGTTTTTTTTTATATCCTCTCGTTACTGACGGGTCGCACTTTTCAAAAAAATAAAAGCGCGATCTTTCTCTTTATTGCAAAAAGTGCGATCTTTAGATCTTAGGCGGACAAAACTAGGTGACAGATGGGAATAGTTCGATTCGATGGTGCGTAACTCTGGTATTGAAAGCTTCCCTAAACTACGGTGACCGCTTACCATCAGGTAGGTACTATCAGTCTTGATTTATTTATGATCATAGAGCTATTTATGAAGAGCCATACGCGTTTGTTTAATGTTTATCTGATAGCTTGTATGAGTTATTTTATATTAGCTACCGATCACTCAACCTTTCATATCGATACACAAAGTGAAAAATTATAAACAATGTTTACTTTACTCTCTCAAAAATCTATTGTAAGTACTTTAACTTCCTCCTACAAAATAATAAAAATCGGAAAGATTGGATATTTTATAAACCTATTTTAGTTTCTATCACGCTCTTTTACCATTTGCATGCTACATTATCCGTGAGTAACATAGGTTATATTTATTACTAGGCTGAATCGATTACGATAACAAAGAGTTTGAAAGCTATCTTGACCTGAATAGCACATTTTAGGCCATTTTTAACTAGGAACCAAGAGAGTAAAGCCACAGGTAAAGCCGCGGTAGAACATAGTAGATAACAAAATAATGAGTGCCATTATTAATTAATCCGTTCGATGATGGTGGATCATCGAACGGATACGATACAGAGAAATGTGAACAATCGCAATGTATAGTTCTCTCGGCGGATCTAGGCTTCCTAGGATCTATACAACAGTTCATACCGCATGAAGATGCCGTATTGTTGACGTGACGAGATGTTACGATGATTTGATTGGGTTAGGTAACATTAAGAGCAACGTTGCATATGTGGTAGTAGCCTTCCGATCAAACCCGGGTCGTGGGTTCAAACCCGGTCGTGCACCAATGGATTTTTCTGTTCGTAAAATCTATGTGCGCAATGCCAGTGCTCTCATACAGTGAAGGAAACCATCTAAACCAACAGTCCAAGAACTAAAAATTCGAAAGACATACATGTGTCAGGCCAGTGTCCAACAGTGGGAACATTAGGATGCTGTCATGAGGTAACATTGCCATCCAGCTGTAGTTAGTTCCACAAAGATCTTACCGTACTCTGTGACCGTATTAAAATGTACCGTTAATAAGCGGGACATACACAACTTACACATTTTAAGTGGATGTAGATTTTCAATTGTTACTGACATACTGACTGACTGACAATTAACGGACAACCTAAAATATGAGTTTTAAAGTAGAGGAGCCTAATTTATTAGTGTCATTTGATAAATTTTTTTAGAGTATGTATTTTTTTTCCAAAAAGACTTGAACACAAAAAAATTAAACAATAGATGTACCTAAGTACTTACTTACCTACCATCATTATAATTATATACCTTGGACCCTATTTTATTGGGGCGATGAATTAAACATTTTAAAACATGTTAAAAATAATGCGAATACTGTTGTATAGTTCGCACGGCGGATCTCGGCCGTAGTGAAGTTAGCATGCGAAATGGAGCTTATTCGAACAAAATTGTCTCTGCGCATCACAAACGGCTAACTTCACGGAAGCCTAGATCCGCCGTGCTAACTATATCTACCTACATTGCCTATATTCGCAAGACGGAATTCGGCCGACATTTTTTTCTTAAATAAAAAAAAAAGTCATAGCTAGTAGTAACCTTAGTTTATCACTAAAACTGATGACTCGAATAGTTACAGCATTGCATTATATAATAGAATTATTACAATTTCAGCATGGCAAAAATGTCAAAAACCTACAGTGCAACTGTCAGTGTAATAGTAGTATTGCCACTTGGCCCTTGACTTATGCTAAAACCAGAGTAGTGGTCATATTTAGAAACGTTTTCGTACTCAGGCTATGTTTACTCCGCTATATTACGGTCGGAGAGATAAGAGTACTGGTGGTCTAGTGGTAGTGACCCCGCCTTCCGTTCCTAAGGTCGTGGGTTCAAATCCAGTCGTGCACCAATGGATTTTTCGCTACGAAATATTTATGTGCGCAATGCCAGTGCTCTCATACGGTGAAGGAAAACAACGTGAGGAAACCGGCGGCATGTCCAAGAACTAAAAATTCGAAAGACATGTGCCAATTCGCATTGGGTCCGCGTGGTGGGTTAAGACCCAATTAGGCCAGTATCCCAGCAGTGGGAACATTAGAAGGCTGTCATGATGATGATTACGGTCGGTGATTTTTGCAAACCGCAGCTGTATCCTGCTTGCGGTTATCCACATCGAGCGATAAAAAGCTCGTCCGCTGTATTATGATATCCTGTACGTAATGACGGAGGCCTTCATATCTAACTCCGCCACCAGAGGGGCGATTATGTAATTTAGTTGCAATCTTTTTCACTTGGTTTCAATCAATAACTGACTATTTTGTATGAATGAAAGCTTATTGACAGTTCGCTGATTGAAATCGGATTGCAACAGTTGCGTAATCGCCCTACAGAGCCATACGAACTTCTCATTGTCTAAAACAAAGTTGCTTCTTCTGTCTGTCCCTCTTTCACAGAACAGATTACTACCTCGGTATTACGCTTAGATCTTTAAACTAAGCAACGGATTTCATCAAGAGATAGACTGATTCAAGTGAAGGGCTTATAATTACGCAAACGAAGTCGCGGGCAACAGCTAGTACTTCAATACAATCTTATCACTAATCTATGTTATTTGTTTGTTTCAGGTTATAGTCCGGATAGCGCCAAAGAAAACATGGTTATGAACCATAACTTACACAGGTAATTTCCCAAGTAAAATAATGATATTCCTATAACTTTCTTACATTTTTGTGCCTGGTAGGGTTTACGTCGTATGATTGTGTCGAAAGGGTTTTACTTACTAAATTATTATCGTAGAGGGCTTATCTACAGCGAGATAAAAGTTTAAGTCTCCCAAAAAACTAGCATTGGTTCAAAAGACCTCTCAATCAGTACATTTATTTATTATTATATATAATCAGTATATTTATTTATATATTTATTGCTGTCATATGGTACATATGTAGTTGTTACAGAATAAGTAGTATCACACATGAACCCTGTTATTAGGGTATTGCAACATGGAGAAAGGCCGAGGTTTATGCATTAGGTATTCATATTAAAAAAGAAGATAGATAGATAGGTAAGTAACCAAAGTTGACCTCCAGCTCATACGAACATGTAAGTTGGGTATCTTCAGAGAACGAAGGCCCCGGTCGATGGACCGACGACATTGTAGCAGTCGCAGCTGTCAGAAGGTGGGTTGGTGGGTTTATTTGTGAAGAGTTTTGTTCTTGATTCTTCTTACTAATTTAATTTTCAATAAAACGGGATATTTACCATGATTTGTGAATTTCATTGATTTGATATTTCGGCGCAGTTACATGCACCATCAAGAGTGAACCTGAATCAATAAAACATACAAAATCATGGTAAAAATCCCGTTTTTTGTGTAAACTACGTTTAACCATGACAGTTTGAAAAACTACTTACCTTCTAATTGTAAACTGTTTTCTGAACAATCAAAACAAGCGGAAATTGGAAAGGTCGTGTAACAGTGTTACAAATGTAACAATTAATGTATGCCACGGACAAGCCACCATTGTTAGCATGGTGTTATGACATGGCGCTGGATGTAACACAATGTGCACAGTGTTTTGTAGTCTCGCAAGCCGAGTTCCTTATGAAATTACTATTGCTAGTACTATTACTTATCGTAATTCAGAATGTTAGGGCCGCTATCAATTTTCAGGGTACTATCGATAAAAAGCCGATTAAACTTTTCTATAGAAAAATTAGATTACTACTCGATAATATCTGTTCTATCGAGGTAGTAATAAGTTATGTGAACTTAGAAACGTAGTTTTGCTAGCTTCAGCAACCTGTTACCAAACTAAGTTTCCGTTTTGTAAATATTTTTGCACATTTTGTTTTCATGTCTTATTTGTTACTCGTATCTATCTTATTTTTATTTTATTTTATCCGATATTTTATATTAGCAATCCTGTGCCTGATGTGATCCTGTTCCGGCCGCACTTTATACGCATAATGCCACAATTGACTTTCGAATGTTTAATTCTTGGATACGCCGGTTTTATCTTGTTTTCCTTCACCGTGTAAGAGCACTGACATTGCGCACATAATTTTTCTTATAGAAAAATCTATTGTTTCACGACCGGGTTCGAACAGGCGGGGTCACTATCGCTAGGCCACCAGTGCTCAGGATTCTAAGAATGGAAGAAGAAAAATCTGGCAGAAAAATCACGACGGTAAAGTAAACAAGTGCGAGCTCGACTTTCCGCTGCGATTTTTCTGCCAGATTAGTCAAGTAAGAGAGGATGTAGCAGGCGTATAGCAGTGTGCGCATCGTCAGGCTATTAACCTTAGAAAAAATACAAGCAACGCAGACACGTTACAAGTTATTTCAAAGTTTAACACATTAAGCTTTACGAACCCAGAATAAATATCACTTACTTTCCGAGGATATTAACGTAACCGCGATATTTCCGGTGCAGGGCTCCGTGGGGTTCAGAACGAAGGGTTCCTAAACCAACACATCTAGTTACGTATGTGGGTGCAATTGAATGCTCCTATGTTGACAGTGCAAACTCCACTTGCAATAGGAGTCTGAGCAGTGCATTCTAGAAAGTAAGCTAACTACGTTTACCTAGTAGGTACAGCAGTATCCTCTCTGAACTCAGAACAATAAAGCGATTTATTGTTCTGAGTTTTAGTTGATTTCTACAGGGTCATTCATTATCAACCTGGGATAGGTTCCACACATAAAAAAAAAATGAACCTATAATTTTTTTTTGTGTATATTTTGTCTTAAAATTCCCAAGTAAACAAAAAAAAAATCGATTACGTTTTTCTGCTCAATTATTATTTATCATTGTTGCGATCGAGATAAGCGGCGTAATAATGAAATATTCTGACCTTATATATTCCCTTTGCTATATCTTTTTGTTTAAATTTTGATAATATTGCTAATAATTTATGAAGTAAGTGTTGTAGCACTCAGCAAACCTAACATTTTAGAGTGTTATAAAGTCTCTTCCACCTAGGTAAGGTAGGTTAGGTATTAGGTATCATATATACAGCGTATTTTATTATTAGTGCATAATCTGTGATAATATTCAAGGAATAGGTTCCACACGCAAAAGAAAATACATGTACCTTTTTTTTGACATATGTCCTAAAAAAATAAGTAAATCGAATAATCGACTATGCGATCGAGCGAGACGGGCATCGTGCTCCGTAGCGGTTACGGGGGGTCATTGACATGCGCAAGTCATTGACGCGCGGGTTATTGTCCCGCGGTTCATTATCACGCGGTTCATTGACAGGCGCCGTGACGCGCCAGCGCTGCCCTTTCGATTTTCGGCGAGTACCAACCAAGACGAACTCTCGCGTAAAAGTCTAAAGTCCTACCAAAAATTTACCGTTCATTGTTCATTGTTCCGTGGCTGAAAGATAACATTGGCTAAATTGTGGAAAACGTTAGGTACCGTAAAAAAAAACAAGTTTCTGACCCTGGTAGTATTTTCTGATCTTAGTATTTTAAAAGGACATGGTTACAAAAAGAGCACAACACAACATGCCCGAATACAACACTTCAAAAAAATATACTTACGAGTAGGTATTGGATTTTTATTTTGTTGAAACTAGCCTTATATTTCGGTTTTCGGTAAAAGTTTATAACTTTTTAGAGGACCGAAAAACTCTGATATAAACCAGAGTTTTAGACTAATTATCTGTTCTGTGGTTTTAGTTTAGCATAGAATACAGGCAATACTGCTATAATGCTCACTGCTCACTGCCATGCCAATTTTGCGTTATTTTTTATATCCATGCCGTTTATAAGTAGGTCGCTTGCTCTCTTTTGGCCTAATTTCGGTCTAACCTTTTAGGCTAATTCAATTTCAGTCAGCAACTCTGTTGCTACTTATTTTACTAAAGAATCTCGTGTTTACTGGTAAAATTTTATTGTCTTATTTGCCAAGTCGATTTAAAATAAGGAATGTGTGCCAAAATAAGTCTTATAAAATTTATGGCTTATTTTATTCTGTAAGATTGATTGTACACTGGAACGTTGGTAGGCAGGCCGACTCATTATTTTAATTATTTTTCTTCACTGAACAGCTTTCAATAAAACCTAGAAGTACTTTTGTATAGTAATAGTACTAACTCAATTAATTTTATCGTTAGCTCTAACTTGGAATAATTTGCAAACCGAGCATATAACTCTGTTATGCAAGCTTCGTCTAATTTCAAATTAGTTTAACTAACAGAGTAGGCAACGCACTTATACGTGTCAGCGTAATACTCAAGTTTACATAAACAATAGTTTATTTAGAAAGTTGGGTTAGGTAAACCTTATTAGCGAGTACGTAACTTACGAGTTATTCATAACCAAGCAGTTTTTTTTTAGGCCATTTTTCATCATAGTAGACAGTTAATTGGCTAGTTGAACTTTTCTCGAATTCGAATAATTGTAGTGTATAAAATAAGAGTAATAACTTTCGTTGTAAAATAGGACAGCCAAGAGAACACCCCCTAAATGTAAGATTAATAAGTTTTTTTTTCAAAATACCTTACATAAATAAAGACAATGTCACTTTGCAACACTATAATAAAGTTGTTAATTGCTTACGCTACGTTACGACCCGTCACTCTACAATACATAAATCGGCAATTGTTTTTTCAATAAACAATTCCAGTTAGTAGTAAAGTCATATCAACGTAAATATCTTTTTTCAGGAGATTCTTTGGCAAACGGCCGAAAAAGCCCAGTCGAGCCACGCGGTGCGACGACGCGGCGGTCACGCTGGCTGCCGTTCGAATTTTAAACTTTCATAAAGAAAAATAAACCTTGAAACCTCAGTGATGTAGTGATACGAATAAATCGATTTTAGTCGATAGTTTCTTTAGTGCAATGTAGTGATTTAGTTTCCAATACGAACTCGAAATCGAAAGTGTAAACAGTGGAAGTGAATCAAAGTTTAACTCGAAAAATATTAAAATCTCCATCTCTGCAACGTAACTTTAATAAAAAATAATTGAATATTGAAATCTATTTGGAGCGCAGCCAAATGTTTGTAGACGGTTTGGTAGTAAATAGTAAGTAGGCAATTTAAATTTTTTAAAAAGGATGTTATTCCGTTGTAATATAATCGGATCTGTTTAATTTACTTAATTTTGCAATAATTTTACTATGGACTTGATTTCTTTTTACAATAACCATAAGAGTTTTGTTGAGATCTGTTTGTAATTTAGGTTCAAAGGAATACAAAAATATATTTATAAACAAAAACACGATTCAATGACCTGTACGAGAAGCGGCAGATGAAAACATTCGCTACCGGAATTCGCTAATGACTGACTAACGATGGCAATATTATGTGATTCTAACTTATTTCTTCCTCACGTAGATAATACCATAAATAACTAGCTTGTTACGATACTTATATGTACAAAGACAAAAGTTTTAATTGAAAATTTTTTTAATCATAAAAATAAATAGCTGACTCATACAATTTATTTTGCATTGCATATAAATTGATTACCTATGGTAACTGTTGTTACCTATAGGATATCTATAGTTATATACTAACCTACCACACTACTCTAAGTAATTTGATTGCTGTTGTTGAGCAATATGTGGCAATATTAAGCGCAGAGAAGGCGTGTTTACAACGCATGTCAATTTTCATAACGACCAACTCGCTATCTAGTAAACGAAACTGAAATACTAAATTGCTGCTAATTTATGTTTCTATTAGGGTTAGTGTCAAAATCCCCTTTGAAAATCCCCTTTGAAGGGGATTTTGGGAGTTTTAGTACACAAAACACTACATAAAAATAACTTATTAGATCACGTTTGATCTCGATATTTTTTTAATCAAGTCACACACATCTAAGTGCCAAGCCAACACAACACTTGGAATATTTTTTTTAAACCATTTCTATTTTTTGCTTGAGATTCCTTTTTTTAATTTTGTTGGCCAGTATTCAATTTAACTACGTAAGTAGGTACATAACGGAAAACAAATTGGTTTGAGTTGAGAACGAGAGTATTTTGCATTAGGGTCGTTTTGGAAAAGGGACCTTTTGCGAAAGGGATAAAGGGACGTTCTGCAAGTGGCACCAACTAAATGTAGCCTTTGTTATTACTTGGTACCTACTATACTAAGCTAGTACCTAATAAACTAACTAAAGTGCTGTGTGGGACTGAAGTTTAGGGTAGCATCCTTTAAAAACTTATCACTTTCAAACTAATTTGAAAACGTACATCCAGTTTAATTCTCTAAAATTTAATGGCATCGGTCATGATGATTGGTCAACAAGGAAATGCTCGTAAAGTTGAAATAACGTGTAAACAAACATCTACGACTCTCCCAAGAGAATTATTAATTCGTTAGAAGAACAGTGGCCAGTTCGAGGGTACGATGATAACAATAAATCTGTCAATGAAAGAATAACCGTTGCAACTTGGTGATATCAATATATTTACTTATTAAATAGTTTTACGCAGCTGAAACCCAGGAGAAATTCAGGGCTTTGTTGAAGTACTTTTAGGCTTGTTTATTTAGGGCACTTTTTAGTCGCAGCCCGCAGGTAATCAAATTATATTACTCTGCATAAGTGGTAGATGATCATTCCACTCCATTTACTTATAATATACTTACTTTAAACTTACCTCGAGAGCAAGCCAGTGTCCCAGCAGTGGGAATATTAGAAGGCCGCTGTCATGATGTACATTTGCACTACATATTATGCCTATGGGATGGGTGGAACACACCACGTTCGTAAATCGTCAAGTGACAGACGACAGTTCTTAGAATAGATGTTATGCGTGGGCGCAGCCGTCTGCGTCGAAATAGGCCTTTCATATGACTGTCGACTTTGTAGAGTCCTTTCCATTTGTTTTCATTGACTGACGAACTTTACACAGTAATTGTGTTTGGTTGGTGACCCCGCCTTCCGATCCTAAGGTCGAGGGTTCGAACCCGGTCGTGCACTAATTGGTAATAAAAAATATGTGCGCAATGCCAGTGATTTCATACAATGAACGAAATCATCGCGAAGAAACCGGTATGTCCAAAAACTAAAGTTTCGTAAGCCATGCCATCCACCAATCCGCATAGGGTCTGCGGAGAGTAGGCCAGTGTCTCAGCTGTGGGTATATTAAAGGCTGTCATAATGATGATGATGAGGCCGTGATAATAGGATTTTACGATTTTCATTCTACTATCTATCCATATCCATCCGCTAATATTTAATTATTATTAAATATTAATTACGATAGACAAGCTGTTTAAATTACACTTTTTTTATGAATAAAGGCGTAGTCCTATTTAAGAAATAAGCTGTTAGTTTTCCAAATATGTAAAAATTAAGTAAGTAAAAATAAAATATACAAATAAAGTGTACTACTATACCTATTGAGTAATCAAAATGAGGACAAATCTCAAAGTAACCGGCCCCGTATCTTTTCATTTTATTAGCATTCACAACATACAGACAAAGACAAACGACTGATCAAAGTGAAATCAATTGGGATTTATGAAGTGGGTGTACCATGCGGGACCCCTAATATTTTGTCAATGGCTTGTTATTCTGAATGAAAGATAATAAATTAAATTAAATGCAGACTCTGGTATGCAGAGTTGCGAGATCTTCTTCTTCTTTTATTTTATGGCCTCTGTGGCTAGTTTGCCACAATTTTGCCAATGTCAAGTGTATTAGTTACATTGTCGCTTAGCAACGTGAACAAACGAAATTTGGAAAGAAACGATGACTTTTCTTTCAAAATTCTCTTGGAAAGTCTTTGACTAAATTACCAACCAACATCACCCCTCCATTTCAATTACTTACACTTGTGCTAAGTAAACAAGTTAAATTGGATAAACTGCCACCAAATTTACGCAACAAAACTTAAAATAACACGAGAAAAATAATTAAAATGGGAAGACCCATGTCGTTTTGACAAGATAGCCAAAGACAATCGAGTTGCGAGATCACTCTGGTGATAATCGTTTTATAAAGACTTGTTTGTCATTGTCAAGATAAGGTTAAATCTGTCATTACTGACACCAGAGTTGAAAATAGCTAGATTCTAAAATAGCTAGTCATTATTCTGAATAAAATAGTCCAAGAGAATAAAAAGCACTACGTTAAAATATTCTTCGATCATCTCACCTAGACCCAGTCTCTCTATTACTTCTCAAACCTCCATTGTTGTACCGTTTTAAAATTGTGACAAAATCAACAAAAGACATACCTAATTAAAAAGAAAAAGCGAAACCTTCGCTTAGTTCCTAACTTCCCATAGAATGCATGGTTAAATAATCACATGCAAGAATTTCCTTTTTAAATACATTTTAGAGCATATTCTTCAGCCGTTATTGAAGTGTAAATTGAAGACATTTTAAGTCAAAACTGAAACGTAGATACCTACCCTAAAAATACATTTTCCCCGTTCGTTGATGTCATCATCAGAGACTACGGTTGATGAATATTCCAATTCCTATGGGACGCTTTTCAGAAGTTATTAAACTTTATGTTTAATAAGTTTATGTTCTCATTTTCGTGCCGTTACGTAGTGGATAGGTATTTTAAATTGAGGCGGATTCGTAAAATAATGTTTAAAGGAAAGTACCTACCTACCTAGGTTCTGTGCTAGGTTAGTAGATACAAAATATGCTCAATTAATGTTTTGCATTTTACCTAAATCATGTGTTATGATATTTTTAAACTTCTAGCTAGATTTTAGGATAATGTAAATTATAGGTAATCTTCTGTTTTAGGCCCTAATATAGAACAAAAGATTTTGGAACCTAGACCTGGGAACAAGCCTGCATAAATTAAAATTTAAAAAAAATATATACCTTGTTCCAAAGGTAACCAGACAGGGGCAAGATACGTAATGATCATGAACAAAATCACGAATAAAATTAAGCAATTACTGTATTTTGTTATAATAAAAGTCTAGTCTGAAGTCTGGGGCCTTGAAGAATTGAAAGGACTTTGGAGACTCTATTACATATTATGTAGTATTGTATAATAAAGTCGCTTTCTAGCGTAAGTCCCTCTGAATGTTGTTAATGTTACGCTTAAATCTTTCAAACAGATTATATTTTAGATATTTAGGGTGAGTTGCACCATCTAACGTCAAATTGTTCAATCGTCGTCGAACAATTTGACGTTGACGTTAGATGGTGCAACTCACCCTTAGATTTTACTCAATAAATTTATACCGTATACTATACAGCGTATAGGTGCGAAGCCGGGGCGGGTCGCTAGTAATATTATATAATTCCTCTGTGCGAGATAGATGTATGCCTCTTTTGATGGAAATATGCGGTCACGTACTATTCAGCAATAAAGCGTGCCACATGAAATGATCACATTTTAAATTATACATAATATATTCTGTTTCTGTGTTCAAGAGGTTTTAGGTTGTCTTCATTGCAGGTTTATTTCTATCGCCAATCAGTAATTCGCATTTCTGTGTATCTGTTTGAAGGGTATGGATGCCGGTGTAATTTTTCATAATCTACTTGGATTACGAACGAAATATTCCTCTGTTATATGTGATTGAATATCATCAACATTATCTGTCAGTTAATAGACGTCCACTGCAGGACATAATGAGCGCGACGTATGACAGTGCTTATATTTTATTTATTTTCTGACATTATAATTTGTAAGTATTTTGATTTGAATATTTTTTAATTCATTTTATTTTTTTTCCATTGTTATTATTGTTGACATTTGACATTTGTTTATTTTTAATTTTTAATCTGATTTATTGACTTGTTGATTATCTTTCTTATTTTCTGTTATTATGTGCTTATAAATTAATAATGTGTCTATAATTTCTATGTTAACAATCTCTATTTATAATTTTTATTTCTAATTCTTCTTTAACTAATGTAATTGGTTTATAATCGTTTTAATTAAAGTAAAATAAATAAATACAAAATAATGCCTCCCCTAGAATGACCAGAACGAGCTTCTGTGGACTTCCTGCGTAAACTACAATGTCATCGGACCATCGGACCATCAAGTTTGGGGTTCGAGTTAGTGATAAAGATAAAATAAATCAATGTTGCGAGTTCGATTCCAGCTGCCTGCGGAACAAATATTTGCATGATCTGCAAATATTTGTTTCACGTCTGGGTTTCTTTGTATCCAAAAAAAATGCATCATATTATATTAATTTTAGCAGTTAGATTCCTATTTAAAAGAAATGGGTAAAGTTTCTGACAACATTTATAATCATAACAGTACTAATTTGAGTGCTCCTCTCAAATTAATTGACTTTATTACTTTGTTACTTTGTCGTCTAATCTTGTTTTGTGTGACTCATATTTTTTTGTCTCGATAAAGTTGTCTTGTAAACAATCAAACTCAAGGTGAAGTGGCACGTGGGCGGGAAATAATTGCCAGTAATAAAATCTAAATTATGAGCTCAATAAGTTCCTACTTAAGGGTCTCGCTCAATATAATAATAAAATCTAAGTAAGATAAGAAAACTTTGAAGAGTAAAGGTTGTAGATGTTATAAATGGCAACCGAATTGGAAAACAAAGTAATATGTAATGATGCCGACGGATCACTCCGTTACCAGAGTTGGCCACTCATACAAACTAACTTATTAAAAAACTTATAGAATCCATATCATTCAAAATGAAGACTTTCAAGTATTTTAAGATTTTGTACAGGCTACATTGCAAATAATTTCTATATGTAAGCAAGCAAGTAAACAAGAGTAGGTAGCAAAATGGTTATTCTTCACCCGCGCCGCGTTCAACAATCGCAAGAACTGACCAAACCGAAGTGTGCCACTGTAGCAAGTCAATGTACGATGATTCATACTTGTACACCACCAGCTATTTTAGCCTCGCATTCCAATTTCAGCTGTAACCCAATGTGCTAAAAGCTGAATTGCCTGATGATGATGCATGGTTTACATCGGGATTCGATGATCTTTGACACAATACATGCAATCTAATTCCAGCTGTAACGCGGTGTGCTACGATTCAATTTTTCTGAGTTCTGGTGAAAGGTTTATCGTGAGACAATAATTTTGGACACAATGAGACACATCAATCAGTTTAAGCACAGAATAAGTATAAGTAGATTTTAGAACTTGAAAGTACTGTTGGTATGGTACCTCCTACTTATAAAATAATGTTTTTCCAAAGTACTTAATGTAAAAAATAGCCAATAGCAAGAAAAGATTATTCCGTTATTTTTTTATGGCTTGTTTAGAAACAGATTACCGAGATCACGATGTCCAATAATTGGATGATTAGATATTATATTATTCCATAGCCAATATACAATACGTAATTGCATAATGGCATAATACAGATAATATGTATCTGTACACATCATTAATGTTTTTATTTCCATTATCATTTAACCTAAAACTGGTATCTAAAACTAACCCTCAAAGGAAAATTCTAAATTTTTTAGACTTAATTTTTTTTTAGGTAAGTATGTACCTATAAATAATACTATACGAAATTAGAATTATTCTCAATGTTTTTGTTAGAATAGAAAATTCTTAGAGATATTTCAAATAAAAATATTAATTTCGTTTAGTAATCTTACAAAGTAGCCTTAGGCTGCATTTCCACCAGAGATGAGTGAGGATGTGTAGCAAAGCGAGAGATTTGTTTGTTATGAACCAATAAAATCTCTTCATTGAAACTGGTCAGAGCAAGGCTAGGTAATTGAAGTGATTATATTGGTTCCTAACAAACACATCCCTCTGTAGTCGCTACACATCCTCGCATATCTCTGGTAGAAACGCAGCCTGTTGTAAGAATAAAGAAATATAAAAATATAAATAAACTAGCTACTCTTGAATCAAAATCGAATTAAAATTCGTTACGTACGAGGTAGTTTAGTCAAAGCGTACTACAAAGGGGCAGAGACGGACGGTGGAAAGCGACTGCTATAGGTACGTATAATATGTTGGTTCTAATAATTGATCTGTGGTTCTACCTATAACCATAATTTTTGAATGTTTGCCTACAAATAACATCCTGCCGACATTTTCTAAATTCTATCCAATTTTCGAGTAACCACTAGAAATTCAAGAGGCACCTTGGCAGGCCCCAGAATTCCATTCCCGTGGTACAAAGCAAACATCTCAATTTAGGCAGACAACGCCTACGTAGTATTCCATCCACAAAACTGGATGAAACTTTTTTTCTGTTCTGTAAGTAACTTGTACATTTCGGTTCCAAAAAAACTCTTTACCTCGTGTCAGTCAGATGCTGACAGATAAGATAACTGCAACGTTTCCCCTTGTGGAGCTATTGGCGATTCAAGCTAAAGTCATCCCAAGGGTTATTTCGAGCAAGCTAATATGACTCAGTGGCCCAATTGGTAGAGTATTCGCGTCTCAAGCTGAAGATTGTGGGTTCAAGACTAGGTTATATTTTTTGGGATATTATAAAACTGTAGATACTCTATCGGTCTCTTCAACGCTTTACCCCCTTTCTGATTTAGTCTATTATTTTTACCTGTAGAATAAATTATGGTTGTACCGTACATACAGTAGGTAAGGTACCTAGTGTACCTACTAAGACAATGTATGTGTCTAACCATTTGTCTTCTACACGCATAAGTATATCCAAGCTTAGTCGGACGTGTCTTGCATACAAATGTACTAATGTGTCAAACAAGCTACTTGTAAATTAGAAGTTAGTCCATGGTGATGTTATAGGTTCTAAAAATAACTTTAAATAAGTAGCTACTCTATTTTTATTTCAGAAATATCTACAGACATTACAGCTTGTGTCAAAATTAAAATGTTTTATAATTTTCAAATTCTAATAACATAACTAAATTTTTTTCTGTATATACATATAATATACACATTATAAACCATGTAGGTAATTATAAAAACAATTTTCTATTTGGAAAGAGAACTACCGCGTGAAAGAAAATGGCGTAATGCACTTTTAACATGATTCTAAGACCACATCTTTACACACATCTTTCAGTAGTCCACTAAGGTTGGATACACGCCCATAATTTCTCAGATGTTTAAGCCGACAGTTGACGGCGGCAATTTAACTCGGTAACCGCTCATTCATAGAACAGAATTGAATTGTAGATGAGCTTGAGAAATGGGTCAGTGCTTTGCATTCATGTACTGACATTCTATTTACTGTGGCACTGAGTTGTACAACAAATAATTGCTTTGACTGTTGACTTCACAATTTTTTCTATTAGCTTTCTTAATTTACCTGGTAATAGGAATCTTCAACAAGAGGTCTTGGGACTACCACAGTGCCAGATATTCTGCCTCCTAGTGTGGTGTGTATGTTTCGATTTTATGGGCACTATAGCACAGAGTAGACTATAGTAAGTCAAGTTACTGGATGAGCGCAGTAACTGTTACAGTAAAGCGTGGTGCGTCCAGGGATCACTTTATAACCTTGGTGCGTCAGTCATCAGGCGAATGACCTAACTAACCGACAATTTGTTCAATTATTTTATTTTAGTGTTACTCCCTAATTTAATGGTATTTTTTCTTGTAATCTAGTCTCCCGCAAAACAATCTAGCCTTAGTGCGGGGACCTCCAGTAAACCACTGTATTTTTTTTTTGAATCTAAATAAATAAATTTGTATTTGTATGCGACTCTTTAATTTTCTGGCATACAAAAAATGAAGTAAGTAATGACTATTTTGATTTCGAAGATACTCACCACAGTATTTGGTTACTGAGTTACAGATTTATGTTTAAAGAATGAATGAATGAATGAATGAAAATTCTTTATTGTACTTACACCAAACTTAATAACTAAAACTAAAGACTACAAGATAAAACAAAATGTATACGTACACTGGGCGGTCTTATCGCTAGGTAGAACCACAATAACATTGGTAACTTGTAACCTAAACACATTAATTTCAAACATCTTAGCAGCCACTAAATACAAACATGACCCTAGGTCACTACTCTGTGCCTCTAGACACGACAACTAACCAGCAAACAAACAAAAAACCGTTGCATTACGGGTTCAATCGTAATTACATCACGGGGCGGTCCTTTTGTGAGTCACGAGCTCAAAATTTACCCACGATTAGGGTTGACTCAAAAGCATCCATCTTAAATACCCCAAAATATCCTAGAGATAAAAATGTACAACGTGAAACGTAATGCCCTATGTGCCCAAAGAATGGGTATTCCGCCCATGCACGTGAATACTTTTTAATACAATCTGTTCTTCTACAGCTTAGTAGAGGTAGAGAGAAGTATTTGGATAAGTACTTCATAAACTCTTTAGGTCATCATAAGTCACGATAAACACTAAACAATCTAGACATCAAATTACTAGAACTTTATGTTCAACTAAATAGCCTTTGCCTTGGTAGCCAGTGTTTATGTATGTATACTACTGGTATAACAAAACAATTATGTAATACATGGTTGATTTTACATGGCAAAAGAAGCAGGTCCAGTTTTCATGGTTACTTCAACAAAAATATAAACACTGTTAAATCTTGTGAATGTTGTAAGCATGTAGAAATAATAGTAAATTAGGATTTGTCTCTACTACCCCCTAAATCCCATTGAAGCACGTAGAGATCTGAAGAAGCACAGAGTCGTGTATTTAAAAATGTATCATTAATTGAAGTAGCTAAATGCACTCGTAACTAAATCATGTTGCATGCAGTAAAGTAAATTAGAAGTTAATTAAGGTACAGTCACTACCATTAGGTATGTTGACAACAACATATTATTCAAAATTTAAATTTGAATTTAACCTAAGATATACTAGCTGCCGCCAGCGGCTTCGCTCGCTCAGTACCAGGATAAAAATCATTATAGGTTTAATTCCAGGTTATATTTTTTTTTTCAAACTTTATTGAAATCGATTCTGCTGCTACGACGCGATTGAATATCAACCATTCAAACTTTCGCATGTAAAAAACTAGTGCTGCGTGCGGTTGGTGCGGTTGACTGTACTATGCTACGAGAATGGCTCTTAATCCAGGACTACTCGTAATTTGTATGCATTTCTGCTTATTCCGCTTTGCTGAATCCATGAATAGACTATCTGCTCGAGTTAATGAGTCACTAGTTCACTACACAAATTACAGACCTTCTCTAATAGAATTCACATTATTATATTTACCTCATCTACCTTTATTGTAGACTTTAATATTTTGATTATAATAGGTATCTATTCCCAGTGTGATGGTTAACACTATAAAAACAAAAATTACCAATTTAATATTTTGATTTAACGTAAGAATACTTACACATAAAATTGTCCATAGCGATACGAGTGAATTCTCTCGAATCTTCTATCGAATCTCCTAAAGCTACGTACGTACTATAAGTTCGTAGCTTAGGAGACTATCTACCTACTCTACTAACAGAAAATTATATAAAAAAGAACGCCCAGTTCAGTCCATTGTTCTACAAAAATGCTATAAGCTTTAAACTCACCGAAATCTTTTACTGTGATAAATTCGGTCCGAAAGGATCCAATTTCTGTTTAAAAAGCTCGTCGTCTGGCAGCCCTAAAAATTTCAAAACTCCAAAAACACTTGGAATGTGCGTTCTCTCACGTCCCGGGCTCAGATCCGATCATTTCTTTGACGAAACCGAGGGATTTCGTCTGACAGAAAAACAATAGATATACCGTATTATCGACAAGGGATAAAAAGTTAGAGATGAAACAAAGGTTTTACGAGCTGTCTGTATGTTTGGAAATGGCAGAAATAGTTATGATTAAAAGAACAATACAATTACATTGAAAAATACATAAGTACTTACTTACTAAAAAAACTTCATTTGGTGCGGCCGATCCCTTATTTGTAAACGAGACTCATTTAGATTTACAATCACATCCTAGATTTTGTTACACTATAAATCAGTACCTATCGTCTCTATGAGTGCTAAAACTCATTATACTACTCTGTAAAACTAAAAATGTAGACTCTTAGATGACTACTTACTCACATATTGTACTCCTTAGAATATTCTAAGGAGTACTCTATGATATGTTGTTTAAAGTAAGTTTAATCCTCACCTAACCCATAAAGTTATCTTATCAGTCACGCTATCAGAGAAAGATTCTAATTGCCGGTAGACGTACTTGTACACTATCTACAAGTACCGAATAATTTTGTTGATTTACTAGAAATGAGGTTATTTAACAACAGAAACGTTTGAGTTTAGACGCGTTTCATAACTAGTGAAAATGTAATTTCCAAATATTTTAAAACCTTGATAATTTGTAACAGAAAATTACACCGCCCGCCGTCTCTGCTGATTTACGTACTCTTTGACTAAATTGGCTTTGATATTGGGTATCTGATTCTTTCTGTACTGTTATAATAAAAATAAAAACAAGTGAAAAAATATGCGTTGAAATTAAAATATGTTTAGTTCATACAACCAATGACTTGCAGGCAGAGCATTTTCAAAACGAATCTCATTTCCTTTGAAAATTTTATTTGCCATTTAATTTTGAAAAGTTTCTGCAGTGACCTACCAATCAGTGGGATTATCTACACATTTGGTTAAAAATATATAAAAAAAAATAAAAAATAAAAAAAACTAACATAGTGCAGTAAAAACTTGAAGAACATTTAAAAATCTGAGTCCGATCAAAATGCCGTCGGTCCTAGACACTGGGCCTTTCAGCCAGCCAGAGTGGAGTGACTCCAGTGACTCCTTGGAACCGTCTCCACTACCCCAGCTCGGGTACTTTGTGCCAGTGACATGCAGATCGTGCATGTGTGAACGGACATCGACGCGCCATGTGTGTCGGAGAAACAGAAGGTATTGATGTTGTCAGTAGGTCTCCGGACAAAGCGATATATTGTGCCAGTTTTAGTCGTTCAGCTTATGTTCGTGCATGTTCTGAACTTAGTTGTCACCGACATAAATTAAGCTAAGGTGCCACGATTATCGTTTGTCTCTTTTAAGAGTAGGGTGTTCACTGAACACCCTACTCTGAACACTGTTCAGAACATGCATTGGGCAGAGAATTTGATGCCAAAGCTTGGTAAGAAGAATAAGAATTGCTAGATAGTAGTATCGATAGCGACACAACTCGCCATAAAAATAGATGACGACCTTGGTGGCGCATTTATGAAGGAAACGAGAGATTGCAGGTTCGACTCCCACTGGGAAGCAA
This sequence comes from Colostygia pectinataria, assembly GCA_951394395.1. NCBI lineage: Eukaryota > Metazoa > Arthropoda > Insecta > Lepidoptera > Geometridae > Colostygia > Colostygia pectinataria. Next base: position 3,597,307 of record OX596368.1, on the reverse strand, counting down.
AATCTGCACGCATGTGCAAATATTTTTTTTAGAGTGAGAGTACGAACTACGATGGCACTTGGATGGCCCATGACAGGAATTTATAGTCTGATCAGGCAAGACTATGTGCATGACCTAGACCTAGACTATAATTTATGTTGTGTTATTTAATTAGAGAGCTCCTAATTGCTTGCAGTTTTAGAAATGTGCTATCTCGTGCTGCCTTAGATTTACTGACTCACACAAACTCACCGACGACAATATAAGCGGTCGCAGGAAGTCGGTGGATGGTGAAGACTCAAGATTGTCATGGCACTCTTTGGGAGAGACCTATGTCCATGGACAGCAGTGAACGTCTATTGGCTATTGATATGATGACAACTATTTCAACGCAGCTGAACAGAATGTGTAAAGTTATTTCCCTTGCCCCCAGAGAATCTCCCCGCTCCCGTCGGTCCGTGTCGCAATGCTCGTGCAACAGCGTCTCCAGGCGGTCGTCCGCTGCAGCGTCGCCGCTGCCGATGCCGCTCCCGCCGCTCAACAACACCTTGGAAATGTACGTGGAGCCGGTCGTCGAGGATGTGAGTTTTTATTTATCCATACACTGAAGCTCGTAACTTAACTGGATAATATGTTGGGTTAACCCGCTAACCCTCATAAGTCCCTACTGGTGAGCGGGAAGTTTTTTGATCATTGAAATTAAGCACTTTTCTGCTGGGTTCCCATTTGGATGAGTAACCGCCAGTGGAAATTTCAACTAAGCGCGTATAATATCAATAGCTGAGCCCTGAATCGCTGATGAATTCAGAAATCAAAAAGTCTGTCATTGAAAGGTTTATTGAGATTTTAAGGCTTTATTCTATTTAATTCTATGAAAGTCACTCCAATCCGCCAGTTATAGAAACACGATATTGATTCCCGTGCGATCCAAACTAATCGCCCTGAAAGGAAAACCTGATGTCAATTCCTCATTTCAGACATTCAGACAGCAATTTACACTCATTTATCATTTGAGCAAATTGCTTTTCACGCCCAAATGGATGCGGAAATCCGAAGTTTTCGCTCAATTTGCTTGCTTGTAAGTTAAATGGAAAGTAATAATTCCGCAAAATTTTACGATCTTAAGATCGGAAAGCAGACTCAGCTTTACCACTACACTGTCTTATTTGAATTATTTGTCTAAATATGTGGCAAAGTTTGAAAAGGGTTCTTAAAATAAAAATAATATCCAAAGTTATTACGTGTCGGTCTTCATACATCGAATGTTTCCACCTTGTACTTTCTAAGTGCCTTCTTCATGGACTTGGCTATTTGCTCTGGTCTGCTGTAGAAGTACTTGTGCTGACTGGAGCCTTCTTCGTTGTATACGTCCATGTCGACCAGTCCAGTTGGCGATAGAAATAAGATTCTGGAAGAAACAAGAATATAAGAAAAATGCATGTTTGTTCGCGACAAATAACTTTTTATGTCGGGACCATTTTCTTTCTTGCTTTCAAAAATGTGAGACGTAGGTAGGTATAAGGATTTGAATCTATTCAGAAAATTGCACCTACTCAACGTTTACTGTAGCAAGTGACTTCCCTCGCATGGTAGATAAGCCAAAATAAATTATATTGGTATTTCAGCTTTTTTTTTAATGTCAGCAAGTGACAAGATGGTCAAGTCGCCTGATGGTAAGCATAAGTCCAAGCCTGACCATAACAGATGCAGTGCCACTCAAAACTTATTTTTTTAAGTAATTAACAAAACGATATGAACGCTATGCAATGATTGAGTAACAAAGAAACCTTTTAATTTTTAAAGAAGTAGGATAAATTAACTGTCGTTAAGCCATGGTGCAGGAAGACTGGGGGTCTTCTTAACTCGCATATCTAGCTGCTGATACGAACATTTACATTAACCCGGCGTTTAACAAAGACAAACAGAATCATTTTGACAGGATGTTTTCATACATAAGTGGCAGCAAAAGCAACCCACCCTACACCCAATCGCGACCCTCAGGAGGTCACGACCTCCATTGGGTATGGCTAAGTTCCCGATTTTTTACTTGTCACGCATTCTATTTTTTTTCTTGTTAAGTACCGTGTTAGGTGGTGTGGAATACTACTAGTATACACGGTATGATTTCTTAAAAAACTTTGATGGGAGCGATACCATCGCTCCCATCAAAGTTTTTTATAAATAACAAAATAATAACTAATAACTTATACCTAACAATTTATAAATAACAAAAGCTGTTAAGTTATAGCTTGGATTTGGGAACACGGAAGATCTCACTGTGTAAGTTCGTATGAGTAAGTGGCCAACTCTGGTAACGGAGTAAATAGGCCGCCAGAAGGCCTCCGTCATGGCCTAAATTTGAAAAAGAAGGAAGGGAAGATCCCACTGTGGCTTAGATAGGTTTATATGGCTTTTCCTTCTACTCCTGCTCTCGCTCGAGATACTCAGCATCGGGTATGAGAAAACTGATCAAGATGTTAATGTCGAGGTATTACCGAGGTATGTAGTTCCCATCCGGTGAAAACGCAATACCATGCGGTTCCTCTTCATCCACCAGATTCACCATAACAAAGTGCTTGCTCAAGTTTTGGATGTCCGAAGACTCTGCGAACTTCGGCTTAAGGTTCTTACAAGCGGAGCACCAGGACTTGTGGATAATAAGCATCATGGGCTTTTGGTGCTTGGAAGCGATCTGCAACCCTGACTCCAAAGACCCTGCCCAAATATAGCTGTTCCCGAACCCGTTATCCTTCCCCGACAGAGAAGAACAGCTCACTCCGCGGAATACCAATCCGAATAGAGCCTTCGCGATACTGCCAGCCGACATAATTTTGTGTGTCTAAAAACTGTTGGGGTTTATCTGGTGGGAAAGCCGCACTATTTACATTTTAAAAATTTTGCCCTAATTTTCTTGGTATCGGCCATTTCGACACATTTAATTTTTCACGACAGTTGTGTTCTAATTATGACGTTTTCAATGTTTTCAATATACCCATAGATTTGTCATAGATTTAAGTTGTCCCAGAAATCTATGGTCGACAACTTACACATAGAACGCCACCTAGCGACAGATTAATGTAACTTGTAGCGTAAACGCAATCGTTGAATTTCGTAGCACTTCGTAGCATTCGCGTAGCAGGTGTGTTGATTCGTTTCATACTACTTTGTAGAGATGGCGCTTAGGTGTAAACTGTAAACGTCTACTTTCCCAATCCTTTGTATGGGTGAGCACATCCGGTGAAGTATTAGTGACCTTGTCTTCCGATCCTAAGGTTGTGGGTTTGACCGATGTGCTCGGTACTTAGTTGAGTAGAAGGGAAATAAAAGTACCCACGGCACAACAGGCAGTTGAGCATGGTAGTTGAGCCGTGGTGTGGGTCCGGAAGGAACCCGAACGTACACCAACGTACCTATGTTGAAAAAGTTGTGTGCAAAGTTATGCTAGTGAAATGGTTAATGATAACATCGTGAGAAAACTGGCATGAAAAACGAAATATTCGAAAGACTTGTTATTGATTCACGAGTATTGCATTAAAACAACTGTAACCTGCAGTTACCACTTATCAATACCAACAGGTAGATCGTATGCAGTTTACCACCTTTGCGGTTTTTTATAGCCTTATTATTCGATAGTCGATACTGTAATTTTTTCGTAGTTATTTTAGTAATTTACAAGAAAAAATCAAAATGGTAAATCTAGTTTGTAGTCGGGACCTTTTCTAAGTCATCATCATCATCATTTCAGCCCGGTATCACCCACTGCTGGGTATAGGCCTCCTTTCGCTTATGCCATTCTTCTCGGTCCTGTGCAGTTCTAATCCATTTTTCTAATCTAATTTTCTAAGTATAGTTAGTTATATATCTATAGTTAATAACTACTAGTTATTTGATAATATGGCATTTTGCGAATAGAATAGGTATCATGAAAACAAAAAAGCAAGTATGGATAACAGTAATTTTACAAGAGAGTAAAATTGTGTTTCGTGTTTCATTTGAATAGATATCTCTCAAATAAAAGCTACAAAAGAACATTTTCCCAGAACGAAAACGGGCACTATCATAATTTTAATTTCCCTCTGGGCTGCGAGAAAAACTAAATGAAATGCTTTGTCCCGCGAAAAGTCGCAAAAAAAACCTATGATTAGTCTGGGCCCGCCCGTAGGCTTGCATTACTTTTTTGATATTTTATGTAGGTACTTAGGTACCTAAATACTTTTGTTGTTGACTTATGCCTGCATGTGGTTTCATAAGCCATAAGTATATTCAAGAAAAACAATATAGTAAGAATAATAAGCATTACCTACCTACTTAATAAAAATATCGATATGAAATTAACATTCTTTATAAACAATGAAGCAGCATCAGTCACGTAAACATCTATAAAATACATAATGAGAACTTTTTAAATTCGTTCAAGTGTAACGGCATGCGTGCGCGCATCTTTTTCTCTCATTTTCAAAGTACACAGGCAGAGCTATGTCGATACGTCTCGCTCCACGTACCCTATTGGAAAAAGCAGATAAACTATGATAATTGTATGTAATGTGCACATGATTGTACGAGAATCTCGACCGTCCACACTTTGGAGGCATTTCTATCGGTGACATGACAACATGCGCGCGGGAACAACGAGGTCCTAATCAGAATATTTAAGCCAAATATTCAAAATTAGTAGCCTCGTCAGCAAAACACCGATCAGTGGCTTATTTTTTATTTAAAAAAAAAGTCTACTCACTTCTGAGTAGTTTAGTGGTTAGTGTTTGTGCAATGATGAACGTGTATAGGAACCAAGGACGAAACAGGAGTTTGTATGGGACTGTGCGGTCGATGGTACCGATGCCGAGTAGGACGACGCCGATAGCGTCAATGGAAGACATCTTGTACACCCCGCCTTATTTCTACCACATTCCACCGCCGCAGGCATTGAACACTTTCCCTGGAAGGAAAAGGCGTAAAAGGGTGAGTTTAGCAAAACTACAAATCCGTTGAAGGATTTGCAACTGGCTTGCAGTTCAAATGCAGGCCGTCTATAATGTATATTCAGTAATAATCCTGGTGACTGAGTTAAAATGCCGACAAATGTTGAAACTCTTAGCTAGAATTGTATACCTACAGCGAGGAAACCTACAGCGAGGAAGAAGAGGCGGTTCTATGGAGTAATCTGTCTATGACGAGTAGTTTTGTAATGTAGAGAGATAACCATGTATGCTTAGAAATCTTTGCATCGAATGAAACAAATGATGAGGTCTAGCGGTATTATCTGATTTTTTATCGAGACTTACTTAGCCAACAACACTATTTCCCAAAGCCCTTGTTCTCTAGATGCTCCTTACTCCTCTGATGTTGAATAAGCTTGGACATCATGTGGTAGGAGCTGTAGAAGGATATAGTAAATATCGCCACATCAGCTAGGAGTTTTTTAAACTCCATTATGGTTATTAGTTAAAGTAACCAACGTTTTTATTAGTTTATAAGTTTTTTTTGTAAAATTTTCTTGTAGCATTTTTTGAAAGATTTTTTATGACAGTTTATATATTGTGACAGAATAATCTTAGTGTCGCCGATTAGAAAAAGTTTAACTTTTCACAGTATTTCGTTTATTTAAAAAAAAATTAAAAAGGGGAATCATTAGTAAAAAAGTTATTATTATGTACATTTTTAGAAGACTCGACTTGGACTCAAGAAACTTGCCTACAAAAACGTTGAGAGTATGAATATGTAGTAAGTATTACATTATTGACGAAACGATTCTAACCAAGTAATTAATTAAAAAAATAAAAAGTACATTATAAAATGAAGAGCTGTTTAATAATCTTTATCAAATGGTGGGCGTATGCATGCCAGTATTAATTACCTAATGATGACTGGGCTTCGAAAGCATTATAATACCATCCATATTTTATACAAATACTTAGCTGAATTTCCCTAGGCGCAGTATGTAACATAAAACTAGTGAGCACAGGAAACTATAAGTAAACGGTCGTTTTAGTTATATTAGTCGGCAGTTGGCACACGGGATTGGATATCTAATTCCCATTAAATTAAAAACAGTGTAAACAAATACAAATTTATTAAAATAAATAAACTAACATACACAAAACCCTATCTTAGAAAAGAAAGCTCCTTTAGCAGAAAGTTCAAGACATGTAGAGGCGTTCTGCTTACCACGTTTCAAAGAGGCACTTATGATCCCACTAATTTACATAATGAACGAACTTATTCACTGTTTCTTAACAAGTCCACTGTGCAAGTCTGCGACTCTGAGGTCCATTTTTGTGATAGTTCTGGATACTGTGCCTCCATCGTTTCTGTGGTCTTTTGGCTTTTCTTCCAGGGCCTTCGGTCGGTCCCGTAGGAACAATGAAAAACCTGGTATGTTGAACATTCCAAACGAACATGCCACACATGAGGACATCGACATTACCAGTAAAACAAATTTTAACTGCTCTCTTCTATCCATTTCAAACTATATATATATTTCAGTTCCTTGTCTGGATGAAGCCATAACATTACAGCAAGCCTAAAATAACATCAGAATATTCAATAATAAATAGAAGAATCCGAATTTTTTTGTGATCTTTTCAAAATGACATTTACTCCAAATTGATAATTTTCAAATGACTATAGACAATGTAAGTGACAAAGATTTCTATGTAAGTGATTACTCTACAAATCTTTCATAAATTTGAGAATCTTCTTTGCGTGTTACGTCTATCATTGTACATTACCTTGATATTGGACGGTTCTTTCCTCCAAGGCTCATTTAATACTGCACCTACTAGAATTAATATTTTGTTAAATCATTATAATTTTCACAGAAAACTTAGTTGTTACTCTTTCCGGTGTGGTTTGTCATGTAAAAATGATAAGCACCGACGACGGTGACTGAAACTACGGCTGCTTTTACAATTTGCCCCATGCCAACCTTATTATTTAGGTATATTAATGCAAAGCAAAAAGATGTGGCTTATTTAAAAACTGTCAATGTTATATCATTATCTAGAATCTAGATGGTTGAGAACGGACTTCTCAATATTACCTTCTTTCTCTCCGACGCTAATCTAAAGATCCTACTGGATCCCATTTTTGGGCAAAGGCCATTCCTTCTTCCATTTGTCTCAGCCTAGGGCATCTTTTGGTCAGTGCAGTGTGACAGGCTTTACCACAAACTAAGTAAAAAGGATCACAAAATCAGCTTTATCTCTATATTTTGAAACTAGTCATTTCATTTACAAGGTTTCAAAGGCGGAGAATCTTTCTCCGGTGGACAAGGTGGCGGCACCGGAGATCTTGGACATTTCTTCTTGGGCGGAGGATCGCATGCTCCTGGGGGCCTAACAATCTTTGTAAGGTCCTTTGGAGGGCTGAATAGTCCGAAGGTATACCCGGCAGTTATAGCGCTTCCTAAGGCTATAAGAGTAATTGTATGCATGTCGGGACGTGCTTTTACATCGTCTGCACCGGGTCTGGCGATCTGGCGTTGTTTGATTAGGTAGTGGAAATGTTTTCTGCCGGTTTTCATCCAGAGGCGTGCTGGCTTGCAAGCTGTATAGGGCATGGTGGTAGGGGTCGTAGAGTTAGGATTGATTAAAGGGATCTTGTTCACCATTTGAAGTTCATGTCTGGATTTGATGTGGGAATTCGACGTGTTGGTGAGCCTGTAACGTGAAACACATCAGAATAACCCTATACCGGTTATAATGACCGCTTAGTAGGGTGACTGTAACTGAACAAGTAACACACAACATTTAAATAGGTAAACAAAGGAAATTAAAAGCATAGTTGTCTTAATATGATGCTTACCATCATGGCCAACGCCGTTTACGGCTAAGCTTTTCTAAAACTGTTCCAACACATGAGATTAAAGCTGAAGCAGTAACGATGAACAAAAATTCCTGTTTGTTCATGACATTTTGGTCTGAAAATGACGTTTATGACATTGCCACAGAGACATTAGACAGTGTAGTATATATAAGGTCATTCATTATCAACCTGACAAACTTAAGGGGTAGGTTCCACACATAAAAAAAATACTTGTACTTTTTTTTTTTTTTCTAAACGTTTTTTTTTTATAAAACAAAAAAAAAAAAATTACGTAATTCTGCTTTATAATTAGTTATCCTTGTTAGAAATCGAAAAGGCAGCGCTCGGCACGTGTTAGTGACCCGCGCGTCAATGAACTGCGGGTCACTAACCCGCGCGTCCTTGACCTGCGCGTGTCCTTGACCCGCTACGGGGCGCGCACACTCGAATATTTCATTATTACGTCGCTTAACTTGATTCCCAACAATAAAAAATAATAATTGAGCGGAAAAACGTAATCGGTTTTTTTTTGTTTACAAGTGATTTTTAAGACAAAACAAAAAAAAAAAATTTTATAGGTACATATATTTTTTTTTTTAGGTGTGGAACCTACCCCTTAAGTTTGTCAGGTTGATAATGAATGACCCTGTATAAACTGCTTCGCTTAATCAATCACCAAATTAAATTGAAAGAGGTCAGTCGACAATAGCTAGAAGTTTGCCGCGATGTCTGAACCAGTCTGAATCATATACAAATTCATTAGACTAAATACTCAAACAGTACTCAAATGAATAAAGTAATGAATCTCAGCCGTGCTTATCTGATTTCTTCATTTTAAAAAATAGGTGCGGCATTGCCACGTTGACATGTGCTAAAGGCTACGAAAACGTAATATTTGGAATTGTCTCTGACTACCTTCTAAGCTAAGACAATATCTATACTAATATTATAAAGAGGAAAGATAATAATGGTGTGTTATGTCTATGAGTCCGATATTATGTTACTCAGGGATAATGTAGAATTCTAATTGGAAACTTCCTGATTGGAATTCTCGTGTGGTGATGGGTAATTTGGTCACAAACTTCCATAGTGATTTTCAAGGCCAAAATAATAAAATGGATAGAGACGAATGACCACACCTGTCCATGGGCGCAACACAACTTTTATAGAAATAGCATCGAAAAAAATGCCAATTACATCGGAACACAAAGACCAGGTAAGTATAGTCCCTGTTCACAACAGTGTGCGTCATTCTGGCGGGTCTCTTCAATGTGGTCTTGTGTATCGATGCAGGCTTCTTTGTGTGCGTGGGTCCCTGCGCAGGAGTGTCCCATGTAGAGGTTAACTCTAGTGGCCTTCACCAGAGATGCATTGGGATTGGGACCCGTTCGATTTATCGACGTTTCCATCACTGAGTTTAGGCTGAAACTGATATCTAACCTACAATATGATTTGATTTAATAATAGCTAATGGTATATGGATGTTTGAAAATTTTTACAAACCTATTTGTGTGTTTGTTTACCGACGTGATATCTGCACGTGGTAGTTTCGTTATCAAGCTGACCGATAGTGCTTTACGTACCGGTAAAGATATTGCATGGGAAACAGCGTGCTACGTGATTTCTAAGTTCTCATTTTAGATCCCAGTCTGTGGTCATTCGGCGTCTAGTTGTTTCTTGTTGTGGTTTTGAACTAAACTTTCAAGCTCCGAGGCTCTCGAGTCCGCGCCGTGCCTCCTTGTAGTGGGAGAGCAAAACCTGTAGATACTGTTCGCTTACTTCGAGACGGATACCTGGGTCGAGCGTCATCCCTTTCACTCGCGCCGCAAGGCACACAAAAAGTCGAGCCTCCGTTTCATCGCACCACTCTGGTATGCAAAGATTGATAGTCTTTAAGACCATTCGGTTTTGAGAGTGTCCAGAAATCACGCACGGTTAACTTTTCGCCGCCTGGCGTCCTTACGAGCGGACAGACGTTGTGCTTTACAAAACTTGCAAGTTACGGACAGTTCCTGTATAAACTTTAGTTTGCGCCATAATGTCATTATTGCGGTTTATTGGTTCGAAGTAGCGGTGTAACTCGTTTGTTTAAACTAAGCCAGTGAAGCCTTATGGTGTGCCAGCGGTGTCTGTTTAACTATTTGTGCTAGATGCGTTTTTATTTAGAAACTCGAGTGCGGTCGGAAGATTAGTGTTGTGAAATGTGCTGTGGTTGACAAACTTGGGGTGTGCGTGGAATATGTGTGCGGAGCAATGGATCTAATGGCATCTGACAACGGATTACTGGTGAATAATTTGAACCACGTCCGGAGTGAGTCTCAGGTACGCCCGCAGCTCGCTGCTCATAGTAGGTATCGATGGGGCAAAACACGTTTGCCGTTGCATGGCTACCTATGATGTAGTGTAGTGCAATGACTCCATAATTTCGATACATTTTAAGGTAGGTAGGCAGGTACCTATATTTGTCATTTCGATACATTATAGCAGCTAATCAAATAATAAATCTGAACAATAATAATATTTCAAAACAATTTTCTGATTTTATTTGTGTAAACTCGTAAAACGTTAATTTTAAGACAAAACTGCAACTATTTTTAAATAAAAAACTTTTGTAATATTTATGACATTTGACATTGTGGAAGTCGCATCTTAAAATAAGTACCTACTATAGCTGAGTTAAAATAAAAACAAGTTTTGAGTCAAGTTTACTAAAAAAACTTACACCATAGTACACATTATACACTGGTGCAATAACAGTAGAGTATGTGAATATTGGTTGAATCAAATATTCTACATGCAGAAAATTTCTACTTATGATAGGTATTATTAAAGTGCTCTACGAGGCAAGTAATGTGTATAATATAAACGGTAAGTAGAGTAGACTGAAACTCTAGATGTTCCGAAAGTGCTTTGCTCTATCAATACAGAGACACTAGATACCGTACTACGTACTAGTACGTGGGTACTTTTTACTGGTATTTGGTATTGGTATAGACCTCTACTGGTTAGTAGTAAAGTACCCCGCCTTTTGATCCCAAGGTCGTAAATTCGATCATGCATCAATAAATATTATATTCGTGAAATATAGTGCGCAATGCCAGTGGCATCCACCTATCCGCATTGGTTCCGCATATGCAAGATTGATTGGGGTCCATGGGTCATAAAAATAATGAATCATATATAACGAGTTTGAACATAGCTAGCTATAAGTACTGAATTATTACAGGTATAGGTGCTCCGATAATGAACACTAAAATGAAAACTGCAGAAGTGTCACTCTCGATCGAGAATAGGCCGGAATAGGTCTAGAAAATAATAGCTGATAAGCCCTGACTCAGGTTCGAAATCACGCATAAGTAAAAAAACTGAAATCATTACATCGGAGATAAGTTTTTTTCTACTGTTACTTGGTTACACACACTTGCTTTATCATTGTCATTTAACTCAATTAAAATATTTCTCTACCCTAGGAAATTTTCTCTACCATTGTTACTAACGAGATTAACTTTACGCGCGGCTGCTACTTCTGCTTTAAGTACAGTGGTTACATAAATTCCAGTTTCTATTACGACCAGCTTTTTAATGTTCCCACACACTACTGGGACGCTGGGCTAATCTCAAGCAAGAGTGCCAAACTGACTCCGGTGGCGTTACTTACTAATTAAGTATAATAATTATAAGTAGCAAAATTACAGTTGCATCCTTCGACCATACTTGTATAAACAAATTCTTTGTCTATTATTATTCTCAATGTCTTTGGTTGCATCGTAGATTTTTAACAATTTCGCCATACTGAACTAGCAAAATTCAATGTTGTAATTTTGCTGTCATTTTATAATACAAGCATTGCCCCTAAGTGCAATCCACATTCAGTTGCTTGGATTCCATCACATTCTTCTTTAAGGTTTGAGACAAAGGAGTATTAATTGCAAAGACATAATCATCACCTGTTCGTGAGGTCAAATTAATACAAGACAATGGACCTTCAACAAATACTCAGCCTTAAAACCGAATGGATCTTCGATATATGAAAGAAACTTTTTGTATACTCCAAAATCGGAGGCACAAGGCACATGTCTGTGACGTCATCGATCCCACTAAACTAAACCACAGAAGAATCATCAGTTACTGCGACGAAACTTAAAACCTGTTTCGCGCCAATTCGCAGCTGTCGACTGTAAAGTGGTTCGGTCGCAAATTATTTACTTTTTAATTTTTTTCGCGGCCTCGAGCCCTCGTCGTTCACCTTAATCTGTGCCTTAATACACCGTTAGCTCCTGTTTAAACCTAATTATACAGTTCTGCCTTTCAAGTTCTACTAATAAAGTAGCTGGGTTATAGATTTGATAGACACAATTTTTTTTATCAAAATTATTGGTCTTAGTTGTAAGTGCTTGAATGTGCTTATTTTTTAAATGAAACAGTCTCTTTAATAAAATTTAAGTCAAAAAACGTAAACGGTTATAATTTGCTTTTATTATTTGCCGAAATGGCCGAGCAACCATTGAATGCGTCGCAGCGCAGGTAGTGCTTACGAAGAAAACCTTAGAAAAGCAGAGCTTCATCACGATATTAACTAGGTAGGTATATGAAGTAATAACAATTTTAAGTATGGGGATTGCTTTTTAAGCAATTTTTTATCTTCTAGCTAACTCATGTTAATATTTAAAGCTTTATTATTTATTTTATTTGACAAAAATCACGCGGGAATCCTGTGGCGTGGCAGTGTAAGTGTGGGGTCACAGGACAAATGCATCCTTGTGATTTTTTAAATAAAATACTTTGTATTTGAATTTGACTATTAGGTCAGCAGTAATCAATTTTTACAAGTTTACATTATTTCACCGGATCAGGTTTTTCTTAGAAAATGAACTTTGGATAAAGAAGACGAAGTGACTCATAATAAGGTAGACTTGTAAGTTATTCCCACGTTTGAGACCTTCAACAAGTTCTTTGCCCACGCGATTTCCGTTTCTCGATGCAAATATTTCTATTGAATACTCAGCTCTTTCTGATTCGTGCTTCAGAAGGCACATTATGCTGACGGTCAGTCGGTACATGTTATGACTGCGGTAAGGCCATGGTGGAGGGAGGCCTTATGGCGGCCTATAACCTACTTAGAAAACAACAAACCTCACAAGTCAATGGTTATTTATTGGTTTTTTTATAGTGTTACTTTAACACCTCGCTATGGAAATATTTCGATATAGGTTGGACCAGCAACTTACCGCTAGATACGCGGGTGCTCTGTCAGTTGAGCTACCGAGTTATGCTCGAAATATTATTTGGGATGTCGCCGATAGCTAGTTATATTTTTTGAGAATGTCGCATTCGTTTATTACAGTACCGTAGCTGGGTCATTAAAAAAGGTACTCGCAATCACAAACCATGGTAAATATGGAAAAATAGTGTTGCCTCTGCGCCACAGAAAAAACTTCATAATAAAACAGCTTTCGTGTCTTTGTGTAGAGCTCTACACTACGGTATGTCACATCCATTTAGGCAAGTAGAGTCAATCGAATATAGACTGTACGGTACTGCCGCCGATGACGGCAAGTAACTAGGCCACATGGTTTGGCGTAACATTAGAATTTAAGCACTAAACTGTCTTGCGAAGCTAATCGGTCAACCAGTAGGAAAACGGTTAGATACTCTAGTAACTAACTACCTTGAACTTTACTTATAAAAATTATACAGTTTTAAAAGTGCAAAAGAAGAGATAACAGGAATAACAGGCAGCAGACTTGTCCTATAAATAGTCCTTTTGGACCAATTTGGACCCCAATTCTCCTAAACCATCAAAATAACAATGGCGTCGTCGCCGAGTCCGTCGCAGAATCCACATTTATATTAAACTTATTAATTACTGAACAAAATCAATAATATTAGGTTATGTGAGTAGTATTTTTTTAATGTAATTATATTTATAATTTACATTGGAAGTATAAAATATACTTATTATTAAACAGTTAAGCCATCTAACCAGTGACAGGGCGAACGAACGAAATATAAAGGTATTTCTCTACCTTTGTTATATCGCCTAAACCTTATGAACGTGAGTCATGGGCCGAAGTGCAATAAACTCAGGTTTTTCTGTGGAATGCCTGCCTGCCTAGCGATTCATACTTCGATTGACGGGCCTTTGTCCTGAGGCATGCGCCATATTTTATTCAAATCACAAAAAATAGTTTGTAGCTTGTGTCTATCTGTGGTGTGGCATCGGTCTATTAGAATAGAATAGAATAGAATAGAAAAATATTTATTTAACGCCACACAATTAACATAAAAATAAGAATACAAATTTAAACTTAACTATTGTGACGAAAAAAAGGCAGCCACTCAGCATGTGCTGCAGACATAATGTGTCTGTAGCACATGTATTAGGTTCTTGTTTCGTTGTAGCTAAGCGTAATGAATAACGATAAAACAGTAATTTATCTGAAAATCCTAAGAAAATTGGAGGACTTGGAGGATTGTAGGTATTTTTAAAAAAGGCTTTCGTTGCTCTTTTCTCTCTATACCTACATAAACTAACATGACACTGTCATAAGAAAAGAACTGATGTTTGTAACCTTTGTAACATACAAGCTGTATCAAAACAATAACGCAGCTTAACAAAAACATGTGTTATCAAAAATTATAAAAAATAAACACATGTTTTTAACAAAAGTGTTATAAAATATGTGTATTTGTTTTGACACAAATAGGTTTTTTATGCCCGGAGCCACAAGGCTAAGTAAAGTCTTCTTTTTCGTGACGATGATAGAACGTCACAGAGTCAGTAAGTAGCTTAGTTACTAGCTGGACTGTGCTTCTATTTAGTTGACGGTTATGGCTCAATTCGATGGTGCAACTAATGGGGCATTGCCATAAATTGTTCGATGTGGTCGTGACGACTTTTGATCCGGACCTTAAAAAATATAAAGCTCAATCTTCTAACTAGTATAAAATTGTTACGCTACTGACTAACAGCAATCGCACAGCCTAAACCGTTAGTCGTAGTATGTTATGGAAGTTATCAAAATCAAAATCAAAAATTATTTATTTCAATCACAAGGATCACTTTGAAACGTCTTACAAGCTAGGAAAATTTACACCAGTTCCAACGCGCCCATGCCGTAAAAGAACTGGCAACAACACCGGCTGGGTTCCTATCGCTTTTTTGGCATGACCCCTGCTATTGTTATGGATGCCGAGTAGAGTTGGAGCACATTCGTCCCAAGCTTTTTTATCATCTAGGTAATCGGTTATTTTATAGTAAGCTTTTTGAGACAGTTTTTGTTTAATTAAGTTTTTAAATTTGCCAATTGATAAATTTTGTATGTCGCTTGGGACTTTGTTAAAGAAGCGTACACATTGCCGTTTAAAAGATTTACTAACCTTAGTGAGCCTAACTGTGGGAACAGCGAGTTTATTTCTATTTCTAGTATTAACAATATGATTATCACAATTTTTCTTAAACAGATTAATATTTTTGAGAACATACGAGTACATAAGATTTTCATAAATAAATTGACAGGGTACTGTCATAATTGATTTCAGGGTATTGATTTTTTTGAACTTATCTCTAAGAGATTTTCTGGGACCCACGTTATAAATTGCGCGAACAGCCCTCTTCTGCAACACGAATATGGTGTTAATATCTGCAGCACTCCCCCACAACAAAATACCGTAAAACATAATGCTGTAAAAGTAGCTGAAATAAACTAGTCTGGCTGTATCGACGTCGGTGAAATGACGGATCTTTTTGACTGCGTATGTTGTAAATTTAACCTCAATGAAAGTGCAGGTAAATGAAAATCTTTTGATACCTTTTCTCCTCGTGTCGTGCTCTTTTTAGGCGTCTGTCTTATGTTTGTATATTATATTTAATTGCGATTAGAGGATTCAGGTAGACTCAGAGCTCAAATGTCATTCAACAGTCAGTGTTATTGCTCATTCAGCTTTGCAAGTTACTCATATAGGTCGTCTGCAACACTTCCCGTCTATTCTCGAAATAACTGCTGAATGCAAAACAACTCTAAGTTGAATGGTACATCATCATCCGAATGGAAGATTCAGTTCTTGATTTTAACGTTGTCGATTGGATTGCTTAGTAGGCCTACGTGTTCGGTGGAGCGTCTCGTAAGCCTGTTTTCGCGCGTTTTCACTGACCATAAACAACATCTCTCAATCATGTAACGTAGGCATCACATAACAATCTGCCAGGCGTGTAGTAGGTACCTGCCTAGTAGAAACTTTATTAATAACTAGTACCCCCGGCGCAGTTTCACTCGCGTAAGTTTTTCGCAGATTTTCCATAATTACTAAATATATACCGTTTAAACCTTCCCTGGACTCGTACAAACATTTCAAGACCAAAATTAGCCAAATCGGTCCAGCCGTTCTCCAGTTTTAGCGAGCCTAACGCACAGCAATTTATTTTTATACATATACTAGTAGACCAGGCGCGGTTTCACTCGTGTTTTTTAGCTAATTTTTACAACCTGTATATTTTTTTCACCGTTTAAACCTTCCCTGAACTTTTACAAACATTTCAAGATCAAAATTAGCCAAAACGGTCCAGCCGCTCTCGAGTTTTAGCGAGACTAACACAGCAATTCTTTTTTAATGTATATAAAAAAGAAGAAGTTAGAAGAAGATTAAAGCTTAAAGCTTAAACTTTAAAATGATGTGTGTAAACAAACAAAATGAGAAAATAAATCACTCTAGGGAGAGTACCTAATTTAGTTTATATAGGTGTGTAAGGTACTTTCTCCAATATTAAGATTCTGCAAATAGATTAGATCGCCGCCGCTTGATTACACTCACACAACGAGGTATGTATCCAACATAACATTGGATACATACTCGTTGCACTTACATGATCACATTTACCTATTCTTTAATCATAAACTAGCTTCATCCCGGTTTGATCATCAACTCAATCAATGCTTGTCTGCATCTGCCGTGCCATTCGCTGCGATTATTATTATTCTATGCATATTGTACGTCCGTAAAGGGCAAACTGTTGGACTATTTTTGTAATTTTAATTTTAACATCTTACATTCATAACAGTTTTACAATAAAAATATTCTTATTCTTATTCTTATAGCTTTTGAGTAAGATAGATTTCGGATTTGAGGCTATAAAATTTTTTAGTCGACTCTACTGATATATATTTTTTATTAATAAGCTAATTTAACTACATATGTAAGGGTTCTCAGTAAAAATGTTATAATTTGGCGTTGTGCTGCTGAGTTATATCGCAGATTAGAACAATCCAGCAACGTAGGAAATACTGTTTTTCACTGAGGTTTTTCATTATTATCTAACTAAAAAGTAGGTAGTGTAAGGTATCTAAAAATAATATATTTTATTGTCTCGTAAAGAGTCCGTGTAATAACATTAGTTTTCATAGGAATGTCCCGGCTTTCTTTGAGCTCTGTTGCCACCTCTAGGATAACTAGATTTTCTATGGAAAACGACTTAGCAGCTAAGTATGGCTGGGTTTCACTACTGCAATGCTACTCTGTCAAGTGGTTGACTAAGATTGAGCTATAATTAGGAGAAATTAAAAAAAAACGTTTAATTGACGAACGGTAGGTACGTTTTCAATGTAAACAGTATTTATCATGATTTGTAGGTAATGAGTTCCTTTTTGATAAATAATAATGTATATTTTTAGCTCGGATAAAATAAAAAGAGCAATCTAATTTCTTTGATTTGAGAAAAAATATTTAACTTTTGTTTTAAGCAATAGGTAGGTACACTACCTATAGGTACCTAAGTGTAAAAGTTAGAGCTTTAGCACTAACAATTCTGGAGACTCAGATAGGATTAAACCGCTCGAAGGTCTCCGTCATAGCACAGAGTAATAGTCATAGTTTAGCGATTGTTGAGCTTTATCTCGGAAGCGCTAAACACTGTTTAGTAAACAGCTCAGTTTGTGAAATAAAAATCTGATTTCATAAAGTTCTTCATCAGTTTTATGATTCAACCAAAAAATTATATTCAGAGTAATTCAGACTCACTTTCCTTCGAACGAGTTGGATAGCGCACCTGGTATAACTGGTAAACCTGGCTTTTGAAACATCTAAACGTAGTGGATTATTTTCTCTTGGAAAACATCAGGTTTGCTAGCGACATCTTTGACGAGGTGGCTTGCCATTTGAGCAGCAAAGGCAAGCAAAGGGGTTCAAATCAAATCCCGCAGCATGTTTACTTTAGTTTAGTTGTCTACCTAGGTACTTACACTTTTTTTGTTTGTTTAATTGTGTTTACACTTTTATTTCCTTTACTCTGAATAGATGTAGACTAAATAATAGATATTTAGGTGAGTATATATTTATTTATTTATCTAGGCATCTGTGAAGTTAGCCGTTTGTGATGCGCAAAGACAATTTAGTTAGAAAAAGCTCCATTGCGCATCGAAACGGCTAACTTCAAGTATGCCAAGATCCGCCAAGAGAACTATATGTATATAAGTACCTTACCTACAAGTAGGTACCTAGGTACTACCTACTAAAGAATTGGTGGATGGATACCTACATTATATAGGTACTTACCTACATTATATACTTATTTTCCTACGTGTTGTGTACGTGTAGATACACTATTTATAGGTATTTAAATAATAGTGTCTTAATTTATAACACAAAGATGGATAGTCAAAGATTCAACAAATTTATCTTTTCCCGCTTTTTCTGTTCCACAGATTTATCATGCATGCTTAGAATCATGCATTCGGGCGGGATCATAATTCAGTGTATCGCTCGCTGCTACCAACCTTGCATAACCAACTACCAACCACAAATGCTTGTTTCGTGCTTGCTACGAATAGCTGCGCACTTCATTTCATACCGCACCAATAGCGCCCAAACAAAGGCATAAATAGCTCAGTTCACTTCAGTCTGATCACGATCAACCAGTCAAGTCAAGTCA
This sequence comes from Colostygia pectinataria, assembly GCA_951394395.1. Lineage (NCBI taxonomy): Eukaryota > Metazoa > Arthropoda > Insecta > Lepidoptera > Geometridae > Colostygia > Colostygia pectinataria. Next base: position 3,578,601 of record OX596368.1, on the reverse strand, counting down.
GTCAGTCAGTCAGACAGACAAAGATAGCAGAAAAAATAATGTCTGGATTGCTTGCTGCTTGCTTTCACACGTGGTTGTTTTCAATGAATTTATATAATAGTATTTCTAAAAATGGCTATGTTAGCGGAGCCTCGTCGTAAACAGAAAGTTATAAATCTACGTGCTAAGAACAATGCGTGGAGTAATGATAGTACCAAGTTCGGTCAGCGTATGTTGGAGAAAATGGGATGGAGTTCAGGAAAAGGTCTTGGTGCTCATGAAAACGGGATTGTGGAACATGTAGTGGCCAAATACAAGAACGATGATAGAGGATTGGGATTCGAAGACCGGAACGATCAGTGGACAAAACATGAGGATGATTTCAATTCACTACTTTCGAATTTGTCGAATGGTAATTTCATAACATAACCTCTCCTCTGCTTTTAAAAAAATTGTCGTAGCTACATTGATGAAGACAACTCATCAAGTTGACTACACAATAATTTTGCTTTGAATGTAAAACTAATTTTTCTCTAAAATATCACTCATTAATTTCTATGGTTTTTAGGTAATATTAAAGAAGATAAGCTCCACAGTGGTGTTTCCTTGGAAGCAAAGTCCAAGAAAAGTAAAGCTCGTGTTCACTATCACAAATTCACTCGAGGCAAAGATTTAACCCGATACAGTGAAAAAGAACTTGCCAACATATTTGGAAAAAAGTCATTGAAATATGAAGAAAATCCCCAAGAAATTACAAAAGCAAATGACTTAACAACCACAGAAGTAGTATTCACTGAAAAAGGTAGTATGGAGGATTATTTCAAAGGTAAATTAGCTCTGAAAGGGAAAAATAAAATAACCCTCGCATATAACTGTGATAATGATGAAGCTGGTTATAGTTTCAAAGGTTTTGCTGGAACCAGTAGCAATGAAACTGAAATAAAAGAACAGAGTGAAAAGTTCCAAGGATTTTCATTTTATAATAAACATAATGAACATCTTGAGACCCCAGAAGAATCTGTTGAAACCTCCACTAAAACAGTCAAGAAGAAAAGCAAGAAAAACAAGAAATCTAAAAAAGATTTTGAAATCCAGGATAATCATGAAAATAGCCCATATTTTAATGAACTTGAGACTGTACCAGAGGCAAATGTGGAACCAACTGAGAAAATCAAAATTAAGAAACTAAAAAAGAAACACAAAATTGAAGATACCCAAGAAGAGCCAAGAAAAAGGAAAAAATCGAAAGTAAAAAATGAATTTATTGAAGAGCATGTTGATGAAGTTATTTATGTACCTAAAAAGAAGAAAAAAAGGAAAAATTAAAATAATGAAAATTGAACACAAAATATTATTTTACTTCCACAACTTTTTTTGAAATAGGTAGTATCAATATTTTTTATTTAAAAAAGTAGATACACAAGTAGCCTGGTACTTTTGAATGACACGATCATTTTTAATCGCAAGTCTTTCGTCTTCGATTTTCGTCGAATCAAAATGAATCGCATCAAATAAGTAGGTAGGTACCTATCGATCATTAGATTTTAGTCGATTTTTCTCTCTGTCAACATGGCAAGCTCGCGCATCACTAGTCACAACACAACCATCGTTTTAGTTGTCACTGTCAGTGTCAGAATAACTAAACTGCTCGCCCGCCCGCCACCAGCCAGCGCAGCAGCGTGGTCATTAGATTGTTGTAAATATACGTAGTTGTGATAGGTTTTTGGAGTAAAAAACTACAAATTCTTTTATTAATCCTTAATATTACGTGTGCAGTGCCTAGCTCTATTAAAATTAGATCATGGTAATTCACGACGAGGCTGAGTTAGTAGTAAAATTGCCTATGATAAAAAAACCACTATTTGAGGCAAAATCGTTAGTTAATCCACATAACTACAGGGAAGATTTCGAAAACACGAATGAAAACGAACCTCCTGTGAGCATACCTATGAAGAAATCTCGAAAATTATCCGAAAATGATTCAGAAGTACAAGTTAGATTTCCAAGAAAAAAGTCGAAGAAAATGGACCGATTGGTGTATCGATCAGAAGATAGTGATAGCATGAAAAGTAATACAATAAGCGCTGAAGATTTGGAAGAACTAAAAATTGTGTACAAAAAGTGCAAAGCAGTAATTAGAAAAATCGAGACAAAGTATGGGCATTTATTAGATTTAGACGAACCTGGTCCTAGTTCAAAATTAAGAAAACACTTAATAAACTCTACTGATAATGACGAAACAGAATGCCAGTGCACATTGAACAAAAAAATTGTCTTTGACGAGGATGGAAAAGAAATTGCCATGGACACAGCACCTACCAGTCATATTTGCCCTAAAAAATCTAGATATCAAACACAAATATACCAACCTAATGATGATGTACAAATAGAATATTATGATCAAACCATAGAATTACCAAATAGTCTTCAAGAATTGAAAATTATTTTACAAAACCCAGAAATTGAGTTAACCTATCGTAACCAGGTTATACAAAAAGTAAGATTAATAAAACAAGAATATCAGAATGAAATGAAATTCAACAAACGCTCTTTAGTGGAGAAGATAAAGGCTGATGTAAATGAAATGATGGATTTTAAGGGTACTAATTTATCCGTTTTACCTGGATATATTTATTAGTTTTTATGAAAATAACTAAAATTAAAAAATATTATCTTGTTTTTTTTATTTTTAAATCTTTAAATCTTAGTACCTCACTTACTTACTTACTTTTGTTTTTTTTATACTACTAAAGTGGCAACCAAGCGTACGGCCCACAAGATGGTAAGCGGTTCCAGCAGCCTATGGACGCTTGCAATGCCAGAGGTATCAAAATCAAAATCAAAAATCAAAAAAATCAAAATTGCCACCTTGAGGCTAAGATCGAAAGCCTCATGTGCGAGTAATTTCACCAGAAATCATACCCTTCACACCGGAACACAGCAATGCAAGCAATACTGCTTGGCGGCAGAAATAGGTATGGTGGTAGTTCTTCCCCGGACGAGCTCTATCACAGAGAACTCTACTATTATGTTTTAGGTTTCAATGGTAGTTTCAAGTCAACTCTCCATCGATGGCATGATTAGATTATATTTTTGTGATGGCTAGTCTACCCTTAGTGGTGGTTCAAAATGATTTAATATTAATTGTGTAATGTATATTATCTATTTCAATCTCATAACTTAGGTAGGTTAAGTACCTATTCTAATAACTTTATATAAGTAAGTACTTAGTAAAGTATAGTCAGTCCTTGTTAATCTAAAATTAACAAAAAATAATACTTATTTCAACATTGACCAAGCTTGCTCTCACCTCACTTTAATACATATGCATGGCGGCATAAGGCTCATGGTCAATAAATAGATAGATAGGGACCTATGTTAAATAGGTATTTTTTAAAAGCCCTTTGTATTCAAATCATCTTATCAATAAGTATTGCCAGAGCATTACAATGAGAGGATATCAAACTACATAAGAAATGAACCAAGAAATAAACTTTTATTTCAATAGTAAGGTCAACATTGTCATCAAGTTCTGTTTACAGATGCTAGCCTAAAACAGATAAAATACACCAATGTAAACACATAAATTGCCGTTCAAATAGTGACTTTAATGCTTTGCAATTAAAGCTACCAATACATGATGGAGATAGTGGATTAAGTTGGTATTGTGTGGTGAATAGTGAATAGTGATGTGGCTGCATGGATAGGTACCTATCATTTACCGTGAACCTGAGCTTTTTGTAATAGGTACCTAGATTCACAAAGACTTTACCTCCAAAACCCTGTTTTCTAAAATAGTTGGCTAGTTCCGTCTCGTTTGTGTTTGTTTTGTCAATAAATTCGTCTCTATGCTAAGGTTTCACTATTTTAATTGAACGGGCGTTTATCTTCAAACTGTGTTCAAAATCGCAGTTTTCGTACAGCAGCACTTATACTCGGCTTAAAGAGAACGCGGTTTAGTTTGAACGTTGAAATCGAACATAAGTGTCTCACGTAACTGGCCGTTATCTATCCGCTAAATTACGAGTAAACGAAGTTACCATTTGCATAACAGTAGGTTCATCAATGTAGAACAGTTAATGTTTGCGCAGCATTTCTCATTGGCATTCCGTATGGTACCTACCTATTTAGAATTGTAGAGGCACAGACTTTGGGCTTCAGGCAAGGTTATTCAATCTTATATGGCGCGCGACCGCGTCATCGTTAGACGCCTACCTACGATCATGCAAACTACCTTTGCCGTGTTTATTTATTAAAAAGTTGGCGTTCTTATTTAAAAATTTTAAATTAATATTCGTAAAAAAACGAGAATAGCTTTTTTTTTGCTTAGCATTTGTTATGGTTTAATTCATTTTTAAGTTAGTAAACCTAGTGAAAAAAATTAATTGGCTGTTTGCTATAGAGTTAAAGCTGTAAAAAATGTGTTTGTAGTGCTACATCGTGATAGACTGAAAAATATTGGCTACTTATAATTGATTGTAGTACTTACATAACATGAAACTGGATAACTTCGGATTTGAGAAATTGCAGGTCAGTTTACGAGTATTTAGGAACAGAATTCTACATTACCTCTTGATCCCAGTCAATGCATTATTGCCCAAGAAATTATCATTGATACGAGGTATAAGTTCTCACGGCGGATCTCGGCCGTCGTGAAGTTAGCCGTTTCGATGCGCAATGGAGCTTTTTCAAACTAAATTGTCTTTGCGCATAACAAACGGCTAACTTCACGGAAGCCTAGATCCGCCGTGCGAACTATACCTACATCATACCTAGTACTGTCGTCGACGTGAGTCGTTTCCTGAAATATTTTTAAGTAGGTAGGTATAGTTCTCACAACGGATCTCGGCCGTCGTGAAATTAGCCGTTTCTATGCGCAATGGAGCTTTTTCAAACTAAATTGTCTTTGCGCATCACAATCGGCTAACTTCACGGAAGCCTAGATCCGCTGTGCGAACTATACCTACTTAAACAATAAACATATGTAGGTAACTACTCGTAGATGCATCATCATACTAATATTCTAAATCTAAGTATATGTAGGTACCTACCTACTTACTAATATTATAAAAAGTAGTAACTTTAGGCTACCTATATTTTTTGTCCACCTACGCGAAACCGGGACGAGCCGCTACGAAAAAGTAAAATGAAATCAGTTTACTTATTTGCATGCCAATATTTTAAAAATATTACCTATAAACCTTTATAGGTACTAACTTAAGTAGTTTTATTAAGGCCTGTAGGTAAGTAATGCTTAGCTCTACATTTTTTTGGTAACTGTTCTTTAGAAAGGAAATGTTGCAGTATTATCGATGTAACAGGGGTTCTTTCTTGCTAAAATCAGTAGAGATGCCTAAGTAGGTACTGAAGCTTAGAGATGTTTTTGGAGTTACTCTACCTACATATACAGTTCGCTTGTTATTATACTATTATACCTGCTCACATCTAAAGCTGCAGCCAAGCGTAGGGCCCACCTGAAAGCGATGATAGGTATAGGTACCTATAGGTACTGTTTTGTCTGTACTTTCCATTTAGAACTAGCCAGCGGAAGCAAACTCGATGCATTACTGGCGACACATGAGTATTTTACGAAATGTTTGTAAACATCAAGTGATCGCAAACGGTTCTGTGAAAGTAGGTAAGTATACATACCAACGTTGTGGATGGAAGGAGTTTCACATCCACACAGTCACAGGCGAATAACTTTGTTTCAAACTGACACTTAACTTTGGTAAGAAAAATAGGGTTATTCCCGAACACTCGATATTACATACATAAATATAATTACCCTTATTCTTAATCACCTCTTTTGCTTTTCTCGTAAATTTTGAGGAATATTTTTATCTGATTTAATTCCGCATTAAATCTGATATAAGTAATCGTCTCGGTGGAGGTAGGTACCTGATATGTGTTACCTTACGGAGTGCAGAACCAAGTTTATTTCTTTAAAAGCAAAAGTAGAGCATAAAGGTAAAGTTCAATCAAACTATGTTGATCAATTAGTTTGGTTGCACGATACCTGGTGGTAGGACTCTTCAGCATGAGTCCGTCTTGGTGGGTACCACCGCAGTGTCAGATATTCTACCTCCAAGCAGTAGTGTACAAGCTGCACTGTGTTTAGGTTTGAAGGGCACTGTAGCAAGTGAAATTACTGGGCGAAAGAGACTTAACAACAATGTCTCGCGGTGATAAGCGCAGTGCAGTGCTACGCAAACACTTAAAAACTTTAAGCTTTGGGTGGCACTGCATCTGTTATAGTCAGGCGTGGTGCTTAACATCAGGTGGGCGCCTTGATGGTCTTGCCACTTGCTTGACATAAAAAAAAAAAAGTACCTAGTCGTTGTCTGAGGCTCGTCGAGGCTTTTAGTCATTCGTGCAGGCTGCTAGAGTTTTTGAGACGGGTTTTTTCATAATTATTTGTGATTGACATATAGCTAGGCCTTGATAAAGTGTTTAGTAAATATTGGTCACATGTAGCGGTTCCCCTTATGATAAGGGTAGTTTATAGATTGATCAGCTGGATTTAGGTTCCAATTTCTTGCTTAGGAATGTGATAACTTTATCATGTGGTTTTATAATTCATCACCATATTTGTATGTATTGCATAAACATATATAAGACTTGCGTAGGCGCCGTCGACAGGGCGTAGCCTTTATGGTACTCTGACCTATGTTGCTCAATACAGACAGCTATTGTATATTCACTCTGTACTAATATGGGCAGCTATTTAGAAACTGATCAGTCTCAGAATTTACCCGTCTTGCTTGTTTTATCTGTTGCTGTAGAATTTTGTGTAGGTACCTACTTAACCTGCATTGTTTTTAGGTACTTGTCGTTTCAAATTTCGACATAGCTTTATATCAACGAATTAGGTAAGTATATTGGCTCAATTAGTATATTATTATCTTTATAAAGCCAAAATCTCAGATATCTGACAGACAGACAGAAGTGCGGTTGCCAAAAACGTGCCTGCCATTGCCGCAAGTTCCCCACGCAACTGAACGAGACCCAAACGAGAGACGTCTGGGTTATTTGGTTTGCCTTTAAACTATTATATTCTGTGTACTCAGATGCAATTGCATTAACTTGCCCACAACGGCTAAGTCATTAGTATATCTTGATCCTAATCATAAGACACAATTTCCGTCCGCTGACTGCATCGGTTTATTAATATTAGAGCCCGTTTAGTTACGTAAGATTCAATAATGCTCTTTCAACTCTTTCGTTTAACTATTAATAATTTTAGTTTTAAAGTGCCTAGATATTAAAGCAGTTGGTTTTTCATTCCATGTAGCAATCGGTACTATATCTGCGATGGCGAGCAAGCATGCGGCCCACCAAGCCACTTATTATTCGAGCCTGCATGCCTGAATTTGTCCTTTTATCCAGTTTTTCCGAACATGTCACGACGTGTTTCTATTAATTAATTAAACATAATTCGGTTATTGGTTCAAGGCCAGCAACGGTTCCTTTGTCTCCTGCATTCCAACAACCCTTTAGCACAAAAATTGCTGTTATTTTTATTTGAAGTCTAAAACTTTTATAGTACGCAACGGACTTTAATGCGGTGTCCATCAATGGATAGAGTGATTCAAGAGGAAGGTTTATACGTAGGTATAATACCCACGCGAGCAAATTCGCGGGCAACAGCCAGTAGATAATACCATAAACTATCAATTAATATCTTTATTAAACAAAATAGAATATGTACATAATTAGGTACATTACATTACAAAATATACAAAATACATATAAAACAGTTGAGCCATCTAAAGACCGTTACAAACGACTTATGGATAGCTCAACTGATCCAAATCACTAGCAGACGGAAGCGTTCCCAACATGCTGGCTGCATTGCCACGTTGAATGGCAATGCTGATGACAATTAACTGCGTATACCTACCCAGCTCGTTATTAAGGGGAGCTTCTAGGTGCACTAATACGAATTTCTCACGCAGTCAGGTGTGGTGTTGGCAATTCTTGATTTAGTAGGCCCTGAGTTTGTGCTTTTCGCACTCGTACCTACCTAAAATTTTGTAAAATCAATGGATGTAAAGAAAAAACCATTAGGTGTTGTATTAACAAAATCAGTTTAAAAGATAGCTGCCTATTTGCACAGAGCTATTCGTAAAGATGCTTTTAAAATTCTTATCGCGTGAATACTGTGTGAATTTAACATACGGACACCAAAGCTGGCTATGCTAATATCAGCGACTTTCAATACATCGATAGAAAACATTCGAATGCGTGTTTTGGTTACATACGAGGTATGTTTTCCGACAGGCAGTTTCTTTACGATTCCGCCACTGTTGGTAAATGAATATGCGAGCTTCTTGGTGCATGTTAAAGTCGGGGTCTTACCTACTAATGTAGTCAGGCAGGATTTATTATTGGTCTAGCGAGGAAAGTATAGAACGTATAGTTGGTTCGCTGTGTTTAGTTTTTCTTGCTTACTCTGCATTAGGTCAGATTTCTGGCTTCATCATCATCATAACAGCTAATGGACGTCCACTGGACATCCAGGCCTTCCAAGAGCGCCATGACGACCCTTCCTTCCTTCCCTTTTTTTTGAATAAATAAATTTTGTACTTTGTACTTCCTTGAGCCTTCAACATCCACCGACTTAAATAGGTATTAGAAAATCATACAGTGCGGGGTTGCGAAAAGTAAAGAACAAGCCTGGTTGAAGATGTTGAATAATGAAACCTTGATTCAGCAAAAAAATTGGTAAAACTGTCGATTTGTGTTCCACATTATTATTTTTCCAAAATATACTCTACGTATTTAACTTGTGATGAACAACACAACAGCAGATCGTAGCGATTTTTGTACCGTGTGTGGCATTCCTAAATACATAATCTTCGATCTGACAATGCTGTGCATAAGCTTTGCCAAGTTATTGCATATTTACTTACCTACCTGTTTATTTATAACAGTAGGTACTAGTCAAGCTTTAGGTCAAGGTCGAAACTTGGCTTAAGTAGGTACTATTTCTAATAAACTAATCCTATAACAGGTTGGACCTACTTTTACTTGTCTTAAGACGATATAGCATTACCTACATAAAATTGTTTAATCCACTGGAATTGAGCTTACTTATATACTAAAACGATATTGTAGTTTATAGATTAAAGGTGTATTGTCTTTTCTCCTTGACATAAGAAAGACAATACTTAGCGGACCGCTAATATGACAGTTTATTTTATGAATAAGATCTTAACCCTTATTAATGAATTAAAAACTTAAGAGGCCTTTCCAAGATTTAGCGATATAATTCATGAAGTTCGCGTTAATGTATCTTTATATAGTAGAAGTAATAGCGCGCGCGACGAGGAGCGATACGTCCTCCCTCCATAAGCGCTCAGCGCGGTTTGAGAGTCGCTGCTTCGATCGATATGATTATAAGTGCGCTAACGTGTGATTTTAAAAAATTCGTATTAAAAAAAGTCAATGCTATTAGACTATTTTCTTCGTTGTATTTATTTAATAAAAACTTAAACTTTAATTTAGTAGGTGTATTTTTATTGTAAACTCCTTACTTTAGCAGAAATAACAAGCGTAAAATAGGGAAAAGTACGCGTTTTTTGGACCGTCTTTTTTCAAAAATATTGAACTAACATGCTGTATTTTTCTCTATTCACTTAAATTTTAAAACTTTGATTAATTTAATTGCATTTTTAGAAATATGTTAGACTTTGTTAAGTCATAGAAAAAATGATCGAAAGTTGACTGGAATTGCTCATTTTACAAAACGTGCGTTACTAATTATTTTTTTAATCAGTTATGTCTTGAGTTAATTAATATTTGCTCTGTTGGCTTAAATTTTAAGGGATAAAGCTTTTATTTGTTTTTATTTTCGTTAAAATATCTTCAACACGCGAGCCACAATAGTGTTCGAAACTTCACGGGCTACAAGAAAATTCAAGGATTGTCAAGGATAGGGCTCTTAAGGCCAAATAAACAGTAAAGACTCGTACGTATTCAGTCTAAGAACTGCTCTCAGTAAATAACGATGTAGAACGCAAGAGCGTGAGAGTAACAGAAACAATAAATCAGTGTAGTCAGTTGCGTCGAGCTTTTCTACGTTGCCTTTTCAATCTTTCCAGACAGCAGAGCGCAGTGCAGGATGGGAGACACACCGAGTGCGGCTCAACAGGGTGCAGGGCTATGGCTTCGGCATCGCCGTGTCTGGTGGCCGGGACAACCCTCACTTCGCGAGCGGAGACCCCTCTATAGCCGTCTCCGATGTACTGAGAGGGGGACCAGCTGAGGATAAATTGCAGTAAGTTTTATGTTAAGTCTGTACGGTTCTAGATCAAACGGACAGCAGTGTAAATATTTCCCGAAAAACATGGCAAATGTTTGACGGTGGGTTTCAGAAAAAAAACACACACAGAGACAATGTAGCAAGTTTCAAAGTTTGCTTCGCTCAAGTTTGTTTTGATTGCTAGTAATCAAAGTATCCGTTGTGATTCACGTCAAAACCATCTTTACAGAGTCAACGACAGGATAGTGTCTGTAAACGGAGTTCCTCTGGAGAACGTGGAATATGCGCGCGCAGTGCAGGTGCTACGGGATTCTGGAGCCACCGTCTCCTTGGTGGTGAGGAGACGAGCTCCCGCCCCCCCGCCCACTGCTCCCACCACCATCAAACTGTCGCTTACTAGGAATGGGAAGAAGGAAGGTATGTGTTCTATAGTTACTCATATAGTACTTAATAGTGACCCAGACCAAAAATAAAAAAGATTTTATGGTAGATAAGGTTTAGAATTACGTCGTCCACTATTGCTGGATGGAAATACTTGGTTGAGCTACATCTAGGTAATATTATTGTCACGAGAGAATATACATAGATTTCTGATATCCTGATTCTGGAGACCTGGAGATCTGATGTGGTCATGTTTGATGAAATCTTTGACTGATCTTAATATTTGTATGTATGAGGACGATGAATAGGTCCAACTTTTTTATATTAAATGTTAGGTATGTCTGTTTTCTTTTCAGACTTTGGCCTAGTCCTAGGATGCAAGATTTACGTCAAAGAGTTGACCATGCGAGCCAGGGAGCAGATCAACCAAGGAGGCCAGGGTCTGTGCGAAGGAGACGTAGTCACCAAGATCAACAACACACCTGTCTCTGACGCCATGACCCTGAAGGAAGCCAGGAAGCTGGTGGAGTCTTGCAAGGATCGACTGAATCTAGTGGTGACGAGAGAACTGATCAGAGAAGAGACGGTGACGAATGGGAATTACCAGAATAATTATAACAGCTTAGGTAAGTTTTTGTAGGTAATGGAATTTTATCGATTTCTCGATTAATTTTCAGAATGCCCACACAACATTTGATTCCAGGCAAGTAATCTGCTGGTAAATGCTGTAGTGATCATTGTAGGAAAGTATTTATTCTGAACCTAACCCTTTTGAGACCACCTTTACCAGGAAATATAGTCATTAGCTTATCAAACAGGCCTGTATATTGAGGGTAACAATTTTCCTTTACAGAAGCGACAACACCACAAACAGCCCCCTACCCTACATCGGAACCAGTATCCTCAGGCTACTCCAGCAGTGGGCAGAACCTGTACGTAGCAGCACCTGTCAGGGGTGGTCCAGGAGAGAACAGGCGGGGACCTTTGGACCAGGAGCAGCCTCCAAGACCGCCACCTCCTAGGAACGAAGGTATCGAAGGTGATAGGCGATAAGCTGACTAAATGTAACGATTGAGTTGAACCTTTATTGGAGCGTCCGAATGCTACGTTTACGGTTCAAAGTTGTGTAACGGGCTGTGGAAAGAAGCGAAGATCTTAAAAGAACCTGACATTGGCAACCTGAAGTTGCTATGGGCAGGCCATATAGAAGACCGGCAAATAAATATTCTCAAATGATGAACTGTAGCAAGGCCCTCCCGGGTAGATCGAAGACATAGTAGCGATTGTAGGAAGTTGGCAAAGGTGGTAATAGACAAAAAAGTTCATCTTGGCATTCTTTGAGGGGAGGCTAATTATTATGATGATAGGTTACGTTTACCACTTACCAGCAGGTACAACAAAATAGATTAATTTTGAAACTCAGAAGTCAGACAGAATCAATAAAGCTCCGACTGCTTTTGGAACACATATAGATGACATGAATTATTCACCATATGCCTATATTTTCTTTCTGTGATGTTAATATATCTTTAACAGATTACTACAGCAGTAGAAGGCAGCTTTACGAGGAAGAAGGAATGGCCAATCAGAGGAAACCCCCGTGAGTTCGTGATAACTATTTTTACTTCAGTGAATAAAAAAAGGTATCTGTGGTAGGAATTGGCCCCTGGCTAATACCAACTTACTTTTTAACAGACTTCAAAATAGGAGGTTATCAATTCGACTGTAGTATTTTTTTGTTTGTTACGCGATTTCTCCGCCATTCCTTTATTCTTTATTGTACACAATACAAATATTCATTAAAACTTATATAAATGGCATGTACAAAGGCGAACTTAACCCTAAATAGAGTTCTATTTCAGCAAACCTTCAAAAGAGAGAGACGTTAATTTCGTGGTGGGTATTGTGTACTAAACATATATCTAATATTATTATTTATGCTATTTTAAATGAAATACTTAAAGGGATTACAAAATACCTAACTTATTATATTCTAACTTACATATTTAAAAAAATATTCTACTTAAACAGATACAACCAATACATAATTAATATAAATACTTAAATACCTTACTAATATACATACGAGTACATATATACATACATACACATATTGATAAATAAATATTATTTCTCCGCCATATAAATATTATCTAAATTAGTTTAGTACATTTTGAATAAATCATAAAAAACGTCAATAACTACATTTCGTACCACTACAATTTACATTTTTTTTAGTTTGGAGTCGGTTTTTTGTGGTTTTTAATTTTTTTTTGCAAAAAATTATATATTTTACTATACTTTATCGATTGATTTTTACCAGGTCGGAACCACGGCTCATCAGTTTCCAAAAGGAGGGGTCAGTGGGGCTGAGGCTATGTGGTGGCAACCACTCGGGAGTGTTCGTGTCTGGGGTGCAGCCTGCGAGCCCGGCCGCGCTGCAGGGGCTCCAACCAGCAGACAAGATCCTCAAGGTATGCCTTCCAGCACCAATATATCTCTATTATTATATGACGACCGATGTGGCGCAGCGGGCGCAGGCCCGCCTGCGACGCAGAGGTTGCGGGTTCGATTCCCGCCTCGGGACAAATGTTTGTACGATCTACAAATATTTGTTCCGGGTGTTCTGGGTATTTTCTATATATAATAAAAAATATCTATCTATGTATTGTATTGTATTAAATATATATAAGTCATCTAGTAGGTACCCATAATACATCTCTGTTTAACAGCAGCTTACCTTGGGACTATATGATGCTGTGTGGATTGTCCAGCATTTTTATTTATTTATTTATTTATTTATTGTATTGAATTGTATTTTTGTTTGTTACAAATAAACTTAAAAACCACTGGAGCGCTCGTGACGTAGCTGGCTAAGTTGTTCCTATCAGATCAACGAAGTAAAGCACTGTTTCGCGTAGTCACCATTTGGATGAATGACCGCCAGTGGCAATTCCAACTGAGCGCTCCCTTGCTTCGGAGGGCACGTTAAGCAGTCGGTCCTGGCTTTTTCAAAGGCTATGGCCATGACGAAGACCTTCCAGCGGTCTTAAAACTCTGTCACCAGAGTTGGCCACTGACTCATACGAACTTACTTACTTACTGGTCCGATTTCAAAACTTGTTCGAAGGGGACATGCGACTTTAGATCTACGTCTTAGGCAACGTGCAAGTGATATCTCTGATGTTGCAAGCGTACATAAGCTACAGTGACCGCTTACCATCAAGTCGGCCGTACACTTAACTTAATTAAACAAAATCTGTCTCAAAAAGCTTACTATAAAACAACCGATTACCTAGATGATAAAAAAGCTTGGGACGAATGTGCTCCAACTCTACTTGGAATCCGTAACAATAGCAAGGGTCATGCCAAAAAAGCGATAGGAACCCAGCCGGTGTTGTTGCCAGTTCTTTTACGGCATGGGCGCGTTGGAACTGGTGTAAATTTTCCTAGCTTGTAAGACGTTTCAAAGTGATCCTTGTGATTCTACTGAATAAATATTTTTTTATTTTGATTTTGATTTTTTGACTTGGTTGCCACTTGGGTGGTATAAAAAATTGTTTTGTAATTGCAGGTGAATGAAATGGAAATGAAAGGCGTGACTCGGGAAGAAGCGGTATTATACCTCCTCAGTCTTCAGGAGCGCATCGATCTCATCGTGCAGCACTCGCCGGAGGAGTACAACGCGGTCGCAAGCGGACAAATGCGTCAGTATTTTATTTTTTCTATACTAATATTATAATAAGAGTAGGAGATTAAGAGTAGGAGAGTTCTCTGTGATAGAGCTCGTCCGGGGAAGGACTACCACCATACCTATTTCTGCCGCCAAGCAGTAATGCTCGCATTGCTGTGTTCCGGTGTGAAGGGTATGGTTTCCGGTGAAATTACTGGCACATGAGGCTTTCGATCTTAGCCTCAAGGTGGCAACCCGCGAGTGATACCTCTGGTATTGCAAGCGTCCATAGGCTGCGGTAACCGCTTACCATCTTGTGGGCCGTACGCTTGGTTGCCACTTCAGTTGTATAAAAATAATAATAATAATAATAATAAGAGAGAAAATTTGTATTTTTGTATTTTTGAAAATCAGACCTTGTATTCCATACCTTTATATTAATCCTTATTCAAATAAATCATTTCATATTCAAGACTGTTTCAATACCTGTAGATAACTGTTTGAATTATTGAAATCAGACATTCCATTCAAAAGTTATGACGAATTATAAAAATGACAATCTAAACAAAATACTAAAAAGGCCCGCACGCGCGCCGCGCCCTGTGGCCTGACAGAGGTGTGCATAAATATTAAATAGGTAGTAGCGCTGCTAAAACTCGCGGTCGGCTTCTACCTTATGGATGACTAGCGACCCGCCCCGGCTTCGCACGGGTGCTTAAGTTTTTTTAAGTTTTTTTCAAGTAAGGACGAGCCGCTAGTATTTTATAAAAATAGGACACCCAACACAGGTTTACACTACTCATTAAAACCATAAACGCCAAAGGTATTAAGACTAGTGTTCCCGTTCGTTCGTTCGTTCGTATGAGTCAGTGACCAACTCTGGTGACAGAGTTTCCCGTAATTATAGGGCATCACAGCATGCGTTATTATCGAGGCAACTTATTACTAGTAAAAATGAACTTATCAAGTACCTAATTAAAGTAAGTAATGTTTTTTTTTTTTTTACCTTTTAATTTATGTTACTTACATAAGTAACATAAATTAAAAGGTACTTATATAAAATTACACAAAGAATATGAAAGAAAGATTAAAATTACTATTATTGGCTTCCTGTTTTGTCATAAGATAGTATATAAAGTTTTATCCGCTGTTGGTTTTCCTAAGAAATAAAAATAAAATAAATAAATAAAATAAAAATAAAAGTTTCTAATATTACAAACATTTAGAAAATTTAGATAAGCATAGGTACAATATTAAAGGTCTTTCCTTGTTACTCTTATGTCAATGAACAAAGACGATGATGATTCGAAAAACTTCCAACTTTAATCCTGTGTTAGCTAATGTGTAATGTGTAAATTATAAGGAAAGACAATACCTACATTATAGCAAGCCGCTGAAATGGCAGTTTTTTTATGAATATGGGTCTAATTGTATGTAACTGACTGACTGGCAAGCGACGCACGGCCCTTATCCTTATGAGAGTCCTAATTACCCCAATAAGTCAGATTGGATTGAAATTTGAAAGCTTTTTTTCCACAGCACGGTATAAACAATATTTCAATTCTTTCTTCTTTTAGACAAAAATGATTGCTGTGCGTTAGGCTCGCTGAAACTCAAAAAACGGCTTAACCGATTTGACTAATTTTGGTCTTGAAATATTTGTAGGAGTTCAGCCAAAAAATTTTGTACCATGACTTCAATTATTATTAATTTCATGGTACAATTTTTTTTGACAATTCAGTTTAGGTCTTAATTTGAATCGCTCTAAGAGTTCATGGTATGTGGGCTGGTAAGGTTTAAACGGTGAGAAAATATGGAGAAATTGCGAAAAAAATAACGCAAGCGAAACCGTGCCGGGTTAGCTAGTAATAATTATATTTTTGTTTCAGCGGGTGATTCGTTCCACATAAAGACACATTTCCACTACAACGAGCCGACTGACGGCGAGATGTCGTTCCGCTGTGGCGACGTGTTTCACGTGGTGGACACGTTGCACAACGGAACTGTCGGCGCCTGGCAGGTTTATAGGATAGGTGAGGATTCTCTTATTTCATTTATTTCATGCTCAATGTACAATGTATTCAGCTTAGGTGTAACTTAATGATAATGCTGTAGGTGAGTACATGGACCCTGCAAGGGCGTTGCAAGTTAGTTATACCAGGTAGTTTACTTAGTTCTAATAATTAGACATCAATGCAATACTTTAAATATAATAATACAAAAATAATAATATGCGTACATAGCCTAATAGCTATGTACGCGCGCGGCGACACAAATTACTCGTAATACCGAGAGCTAGAACTAACTGATGAAGGAATCACCTATTGCAAGAGCCATTCGTATTATTAACAAATTATGCGAAGAGGACGATACAGACTTGTTTGTAATTTCCTAGGCGAAATTCACAGAAAAGGCTATAAAGTACGTAAGTAGGTAATAAGCTGCACTTATTAATTATGTTACTTAAGAGCCCTATCCTTGACAATCCTTGATTTTTCTTGTAGCGCGTGAAGTTTCGAACACTATTGTGGCTCGTGTGTTGAAGATATTTAACGAAAATAAAAACAAATAAAAGCTTTATCCCTTAAAATTTAAGCCAGTAGAACAAATATGAATTAACTCAAGACACAACTGATTAAAAAAATAATTAGTAACGCACGTTTCGTAAAATGAGCAATTCCAGTCAAATTTCGATCATGTTTTCTATGAAATAACAAAGTCTAACATATTTCCAAAAATGCAATTATAATAATCACTGTTTCAAAATTTAAGTGAATAGAGAAAAATACAGCATGTTAGTTCAATATTTTTGAAAAAAAAACTGTTTAAAAAACGCGTACTTTTCCCAATTTTACGCTTATTATATCTGCTAAAGTAAGGAGTTTACAATAAAAATACAGCTACTTAATTAAAGTTTAAGTTTTTATTAAATAAATACAACAAAGAAAATAGTCTATTAGCATTGATTTTTTTTAAAACGATTTTTTTAAAATCACACTTTAGCGCACTTATAATCATATCGGTCGAAGCAGCGACTCTCAAACCGCGCTGAGCGCTTATGAAGGGAGGACGTATCGCTCCTCGTCACGCGCGCTATTACTTATACTATATAAAGATACATTCAGGCGAACTTCATTAATTATATCGCTAAATCTTGGAAAGGCCTCTAATGCATAATGTTTAAATCGATTTGGCTTAACACTGTTATGGTATTGTAAATGTTAAATAAAAAAAAAAACCATACTAATTTTAATTATCAATACACTTATTGATTCTTTCATTATTGATACCTATCCATATTTATTACTTACTAGCTGTGCCCATAAGCTGTTTTTATGATATTCCACAGAAACCGTCACTTTTTGTAAGATAAAAAGTAGCATGTGTTATTCCAGACTATAATATACTCTAATTGCTCTAAAGGGTGTCTGGAAGAGATCGCACCCTTAGCGATAAGACCGCCCATTGTACTTACACTGTCTATGTTATTTGTATTTTACTCATATTGTTTATCTTGTTGATACATTTCACCTAGTGGTAACACGCAAGTGATATCTATGATGTTGCAAGCGTACATAGGCTACGGTAACAACTAACCATCAAGTGGGCCGTACGCTTGGTTGCAACTTTAGTTTAATAAAAAAAGATCTTTACAACACCATTGATATTAATAATGATGTCCAGGTCGCAACAACCAGGAGGTGCAGAAAGGGCAGATCCCGAACAAGGCGCGCGCGGAGGAGCTCGCCACGGCGCAGTTCAACGCGACCAAGAAGGAGATGTCGGGCAACGACGGCAAGCACAACTTCTTCAGGAGGCGCCGCTCCACGCACCGCCGGAGCAAGAGTCTTGGCAAGGTAACAAAAGTATTTTATTTGAGAGCATTAAAAACACGGAGTGGATACAGTCTGGTACATGATACATAACACAACATACAAGACAAAAATGGTGTTGATTAAAATAATTATTAAGTTTTTTTTTCAATGCTGGGCAATCCATACAGCATTATCTAGCCCCAAGCTAAGCAGAGCTTGTGTTACAATACAATACATAGATAGATATTTTTTATTATAAGAACACCCGTAACAAACATTTTCCCCAAGGCGGGAATCGAACCCGCAACCTCCTGCGTCGCAGTCGGACCTTCGCCGTCGTCACAGTATAAATAATGGATATTGGTGGTCATTTTTACACAGCACCATTTAACCTTAAACTAAGGCAAGCTTGTTTTATGTGAACCAAGATATACAAAAAAAAAAATACTTTTTTTGTATAAGTATACTCACATACTTATAAAACATAGAAACATCCCGACCCGGAACAAATATTTGCAGATCATGCAAATATTTGCCCCGAACTTCTCTTTTCTCAGCCGGGCAACTCACCCACTGCATCACCGAGGTCGTCAATGCCTTAAACATAGACCACCGACATTGTCAATGCCTTTAAAAGTTCTTAAAACTTAGCCTTTTTTGTGGGGACACCTTTTTCCGCCTTTGGACTCGATATTTGGTCCATTATGCGTGGGTAAAAAACTATTTCTTTAACAGGAACACTGGGACGAGGTGGTACTATCCGACAGTATCAGCAAGTTCCCCGCGTACGAGCGAGTAGTGCTCAAACAACCCGGCTTCGTCCGCCCGGTGATCGTGTTGGGTGCCGTCGGAGACATCGCGAGAGAGAGACTGCTTACTGAGAACCCTGACAAGTTCTCTTCACCGAGTAAGTAAAAAAAGTAAATTAAGTTACTTGGAAGAGCTGACTGCTAGCGTACGAAAGAGTAGTGCTCAAACTGCCCGTAGAGAATAGTGCTCAAGCTGCACGTACAGAGTAGGTAGCGCGTAAACAGTAGTGCTTACATTACCCGTAAAAAATAGGTAGGTAGTGCTTGAACTACCCGTAGTTAGTAGTGCACAAACAACCCGGCTTCGTCCGCCCGGTGATCGTGCTGGGTGCCGTCGGAAACATTGCAAGAGAGAGACTGCTTACTGAGAACCCTGACAAGTTCTCTTCAACGAATAAGTTATTTGAAAGATATTATTCTTAGTGTACGAGAGAGTGTAGTGCTCGAGATGCCCGTAGAGAGTATGTAGTGCGTAAAAAGTAGTGCTCAAACTGCCCGTAAAGAGTAGTGCTCAAACTGCCTGTAGACAGTAGTGCTCAAGCTGCCCGTAGACAGTATTGCTTGAACTACCCGGAGATGGTAGTTCACCTTGATTACTAAATTACCTATTATTTTAATTTTTAAAATGCAATATTTTACCGCAGAAATGGACAGCAGCCTGGAAGACAGCAAAAGCAAATCGACCGGAATCATCCGTCTCTCGAGCATCAGGTCGATCATGGAGCGGGGCAAGCACGCTCTGTTGGACATCACGCCTAACGCTGTGGACCGGCTGAACTACGCGCAGTTCTATCCGATAGTTATATTCATGAAGGCGGACAATAAGCATATCATCAAGCAACTTAGAGCTGGCCTACCGAAGTAAGTGTTTAGTAACAATAAATAAACACTAATTTACATGGAGAGCACCGGTGGTCTAGTGAAAAAAATTTACATGGAGAGCACCGGTGGTCTAGTGAAAAAAATTTACATGGAGAGCACCGGTGGTCTAGTGAAAAAAATTTACATGGAGAGCACCGGTGGTCTAGTGAAAAAAATTTACATGGAGAGCACTGGTGGTCTAGTGAAAGAAAGAAAGAAAGAAAGAAAGAAAGAGTAGTGACCTCACCTTTCGATCCTAAGGTCGTGGGTTCAAATCTGGTCGTGCACCAATAGATTTTCTGTTCTGTTCGAAAAAATTATGTGCGCAATGCCAGTGCTCATATACTTACGGTGAAGGAAAACATCGTGAGGAAACCGACTTGTCCGAGACTAAGAATTCGAAAGACATGTGCCATCCACCAATCCGCATTGGGTCCGCGTGGTGGATTAAGACCCAATCACTCGCGCCCGAGAGTAGGCCAATGTCCCAACAGTTCGTTCGTTCGTTCGTATGAGTCAGTGGCCAACTCTGGTGACAGTTTCTAGACCGCCCGAAGGCCATTACAACAACAGTGGGAACATTAGAAGGCTGTCATCATGATGAATTTACATGGAAACAATAACAATAGCAAGGATCATGCAAAAAGCATGCTTTTAAGACGTTTTAAAGATATCTTGTAAGCAGATCTTGTCATGTTGAAACATAGATCGAAAGTCTTCGGCCTTTGTCTTTGTTTATTAATATAGAATGACAAGGAAAGGCAAAACTTAGCAAGCAAACAATTCGAGAAATCTTAACGGTTACATACACTTCGAACCAGAACACAGCAACGCAAGCGTTACTGCTTGGCGGCAGAAATAGTTATGTGGATATAATATCTACCCCGGACGAACTCTATCACAAGCATCTTACTATTCTATAGACTAAAACTATTCTAAACTTGACTTTGTTTTAAACTTAGTCGTCACAAGATAAAAAACAGATGAAAAATCTCTAGTACTATTCCACTTAAATTTTTAACTAATAAGGTCACACAGTTTACCTCAAAAGAGAAATATCGACACGTGTTTCATCCCTCCACGGGACATCATCAGGAACTATCAATGATCTTACCCGTCACTCTCACTAGATCCGCTCACAAGTCATCCAAGAAGGTTCTGGAGCAGTGCCAGCATATGGAGCGGGTGTGGGGCCACGTGTTCACTCACACCATCACCCTCAGTGAAGCG
Source organism: Colostygia pectinataria (assembly GCA_951394395.1). NCBI lineage: Eukaryota > Metazoa > Arthropoda > Insecta > Lepidoptera > Geometridae > Colostygia > Colostygia pectinataria. The sequence continues at coordinate 3,557,586 of OX596368.1, read as the reverse complement.
AACCAGACCACCTGGTTCAGCAAGCTGATGGACCTCGTCCAGAGGACCCAGCAGCAGCAGCTTTGGGTCTCCGAGACCAAGGTATATTCACATGGATATTCGACTATTTGGTTACGGGGGTACTTTTACATAACATGGATATTTGGTTATGGGATTTGGTAGCAACCTTATTGGCGGATTACTAGAGTAGGTCCGGGGGGCAATGCTTCTCATATAGGTAATTACAGCAAAATTACAGTTTTTTAATGGCTTTTGCTACTGTGGAAATTGGTCAAATTTAAGAAAATTATAGTCGCTATGTTTGAGAAAGAAAAGTAAGTGAAGTGAAAAATATATTTATTCAATCACATCACAAGGATCATTTAGAAACGTCTTAAAGCTAGGTGAATTTACTCTCATGTGATCATGCCGCTTTTTTTTCTGTTATTGTATTAATAACATGAGTAACATTGCCTCCCGCCTGTGCGAAAGCCAAAATGCGCTCTGAAAAGATTTGTTTATCTTTGAAAGATATTGAATGACTGAATTAATGTCACGCTGAAGTTATTGTTGCCGAGTGACGCCACTCGGTGCTTCTTAGCTGGGCGAACCGCCTTAGTTGATAAGGGTAAAACTTCTGGTATCATTTTTATGTTAACATTATTCTCTACAGTAAGCGCATCGCTTCAAGATGGTTGCTTGTAAGGCAAATTGGTGCATTGGTAAATTATTTGTGCTCTTCTGCATCTGTTCGTTGTTTATGTGTTTAGAAATGTGAACGCAGCTTTTGTCCCATATTCTTCAAACAAAAAAATAGTCTGAAGATTGAATACCGCCAGAGTTTAAAATCTGCGTTCTCTATTCCAAAAACATGGACATATTTATTAACAAAAATCGTTTCTGTTCTGTCTTGGTATAGCACGTTGAAATGGTGTCGGATATATACTTCCCGATCCCTCCCTCCCCCTACCCCGCCTTCTATCCCATCTCCTACCCAATCCCCAACTACCAATCCCCCAGGCCTATGAGCACACCGCAAGCCATGCTACCACTTACCACTAAACCACACGATCATTTGTATGACGCTAACAGGAATCACGTAGTACCCTATTACTACTCAGAAACGCTCACGCATTGCATGCCTAACAACGTATACGGTGTTCCTAATAAGAATAGGCACACTGTTGCTATCAATCCGTATGAAGAAAGACAACTGTACTACCAGCGAAAGATTCAATCTAAAGCTGAGTTAAATACTCCCCAACAAGCTGTATTTCCCAAAAGCTTTCAATCTCAATCGTTCAGGCCTTTCAGCGTTATGGAATCTACTTGCAAATCTCCAGTTCCGATTATGCAAAGACCATCGTCAGTGGTCCCCATGTCTGAGCAATACAAACCAGCTTCATTCTTCATCAATGAAAATGAAAGAAAGACGAATGAGATCCCCGAATGGAAGGCTCGACTTCAGAAAGAGTTTCCAAAACCCGTATTAAAGCAACTAGAGAGACCCTTGAGACCGATTTGTCGGATTCCGAATTGCAAGTGCAGTGTGAAAGTTGACCCAGTGAGGTACAGCGAAGTTCGTACTTTACCCACTGTGACTGAACGATCTTTGAATAAAATTAGAAACTTATCTTTGCCCACTTTAAAGTTCGAAGAGCTTGATAAAATTGAAAAGTCGGTGCAGTCAGACGTCGAGAGAGATTTTCAGCCAAGTTTAAGTAAACCTATTTCTGAACAGCATTTAGGTTATGTTTAAAACTATTGTAGAATTTAACAAAGTTACCAAAATAGTTATCACGTTAAGATAAGCACAACTTTGTATTCATTTTATTTGCTCACCTCATAACCTTTTTAATGTATATATATTGGCTGCTTCTGTTGCTATAAACGCAATCGCTTTTAGTGCATGAGTAATATATTTAAGATATTGTATTGTTTTTATAGTTAAGTTGCCACAATTTTGTTTTTGTAATACATAATCCTGTGTGTATATTTTAAACCACGAATTACCAGTGTAAAATACCACCCAATATGGATGCTAACATTCAATATTAATAATTGTAAAAATACTAAAGTGCTATTGGAACTGAATGTTAACATCCACGTGTGTACCCATTAATCATTCACAGATGCTAAAACTGTTTTAGTTTCTGTAACGTGTTATGTGCAATCATTCATTTGTCTTGTCACCCCATTCCATATCCCACCTTCCCGGACGCCGCTGCGCTCTACAAAATGGCCGACAACATCAAAATGGCTGACACTTTCAAAATGGCCGATGGGATAATGAAAAACAGAGGCCAGAGCCGCTATCAGATGACTTCCTGTTCTCAATGTCGTCGAGTACGGAGAACAGGCTGTCGTACGCCTCGAGTCCGGAGAGCGATTTGGAAGTGAGTCCGCCTCCCGCGCCGCGGCTGGTGAAGTCCTCGTCCGATCCGTCGATTGCGACTACGCAAGATAACATGGATCGCGACGATGATCTCAACCATATGGCTGATGCGGTTCCGCCACCTTACACGGTTTGTATGTTTGACTATTTGTTTATAATAAGACCATAAATTAATAGCATAAGGTCATTCATTATCAACCTGACAAACTTAAGGGGTAGGTTCCACACATAAAAAAAAAAATACTTGTACTTTTTTTTTTTCTAAACGTTTTTTTTTTATAAAATTAAAAAAAAAAAAAAACGTAATTCTGCTTCATAATTAGTTCTCCTTGTTAGAAATCGAAAAGGCAGCGCTCGGCACGTGTTAGTGACCCGCGCGTCAATGAACTGCGGGTCACTAACCCGCGCGTCCTTGACCTGCGCGTGTCCTTGACCCGCTACGGGGCGCGCACACTCGAATATTTCATTATTACGTCGCTTAACTCGATTCCCAACAATGATAAATAATAATTGAGCGGAAAAACGTAATCGATTTTTTTTTGTTTATTTGTGATTTTTAAGACAAAACATACATAAAAAAAAAAAAAAAAATAGGTACATATATTTTTTTTTTAGGTGTGGAACCTATCCCTTAAGTTTGTCAGGTTGATAATGAATGACCCTGTATAGATATCCTCAAGTTTCTGCATATTCGTTAATTTTTTTTATGCTTGAATATTTAAGACTTTTCAAAGCTGTTAGGCCATACGAAGGCTTTCGGTCAATCGTCACTAGAGTTGACCACTGACTCATACGAACTTACTTTAGGGTTCAAAGTATCTAATGATCTAAAACTGTGTACCATAAAGATGCAGGCAAATGCAGGATTCTTGTATTATCCTTATCAAAACATTTAATTAACTTGTTAAATATTTTGTATAAAACCATTTTTATTTATTTAGTATTTAAGTATGTAACTATATATTTTTTATTTAGATGCCCAATTACTTTCCTTGCCAAGTTTCGGTTTTTTAAGTGTTTACACTTTCTTTACTTTAATTAATGTGTAATTATGTTGTGTTATACCATTACTTGACCATGTTTCCCTCATAACAGCAAGGTGGCTACAGTGACAGCAAATACGGTTTCTCAGCCAACACCAACAGCGCCATGAACGGGCATAGCGTGCCGAACCATATGATGGGCCCCGGTGCCGAAGTACCACCTTACCATAGCAACAACATGACCCATTCACCACCCCACTCGCCCCTATATGGAACAGGTAAGATTTTTTATTTTGTATATAACTAAAGTGATGGTTAGTTAATTAGAGATAAGTTGATGAGCCCAAGATGGTAAGCGGTTACTCAGCCTATGGGCACTTGCAATACCAGGGGTATCACTTACGGGTTGCCACTCTGAGACGTAGATCGAAAGGCTCACGTGCTTGTAACTTCACCGGACCCCATACCCTTAACACCGGAACACAGCAATGCGAGCATTACTGATTGGCGGCAGAAATAGGTATGGTGGTAGTTCTTCCCTGGACGAGCTTTATCACAGAGAACTCTACTCCTCTTCCCATCTAGAAGATGCCCCTCTTCCCTTATTGCTGTGTTCCGACCCGAAGCGTGTGGATGCCGGTGAAATTACAGACATTGGTGTCGATTCTGTTGTAACATTTTTTAAACTAAACTAACTAAAATTGTTGCCGTCCTTTTCTAATGAATTAAAATACAACGGACCGCGATAATTTTAGTTAGCTAAGTTCAGGATATGCTACTACAGAATCGACACTACGAGTATTATAAGACTTAATTATTGAAGTTTCAGGACCTAATGCATCAAGAAAGGCACCTCTGGTCATAGTCAATCGTAACGTACAAACGCTAGTATTCCACTTTCAAATTAGGCGAAAGTTACCTCTTACTTAAGTTGGGCCATCTGCCAATTAAATAAATAAATAAATAAATAATACTGGACAATCCACACAGCATCATCTAGCCCCAAGGTAAGCTGCTGTTAAACAGAGCTGTATTATGGGTACTAGATGACTGATATATACTTATTACAATACAATACATAGATAGATATTCTTTATTATACATATATAATATAATTCCGTCATGAAATAAAAAACAATGAGTCATTCACTCGCCTCTACAAAACAGGTTAGTTCAGTCTTCCAAAAGGATCAAGGATCTCTAAAAATAAACGAAAAAAAGGTATTCAAAGTTTAGCAGGTAGATATCTAATCCTCTTTGAATTCCCCTTCCAGTTGAATTTGCATTGCTTATGTTATACGGTCATATTATTCGGGTGAAGATTATTTGGGTTTAAAGATTCATAGTGCGAATACGCTTCTAACAATCTGCGTAGAGTTATCTGTAATAGTGCTAGTGTAGGCTTGGTGTGTTAAAAACTTCTAAAATAACAGGGAAGTTTTAAAAGTTTTGATCATATAAATGTGTAGAATCTTCTAAATTGTTTTGTGGCTCAGACTGGGAACGCAGGGCTTAAACCGTAAGTCATAGAGGCTTGTTTAGAGGAGCCTTAGGATACTATCTTTCTTTTATTAATAGTGCACGTAGGAATTTAACAATTAAAGTAATGCAGCGTGGAGAGGGAACGACTTTCTCAAAATTGTAGTAATATCCGCTACCGACCCGTGGTCCAACTGCTTTGTCCAACACTTTTCAAATTCTTTGACAAAATATTTCCACAATAGTATGAACATGACTATGCAGGCAAAAAGTACATCGATGGTTCTTTAGGAGTACTAATACTTTAAGAGTAGTAGAGTTCTCTGTGATAGAGCTCGTCCGGGAAAGGACTACCACCATACCTATTTCTGCCGCCAAGCAGTAATGCTCGCATTGCTGTGTTCCGGTGAAACTACTGGCACATGAGGCTTTCGATCTTAGTCTCAAGGTGGCAACCCGCAAGTGATACCTCTGGTATTGCGAGCGTCAATAGGCTGCGGTAACCGCTTACCATCTTGTGGGCCGTACGCTTGGTTGCCACTTCAGTTGTATAAAAAAAAAGTGTGGCAGGTCAGCGTATTAATGTTGATATTGTTGCAGTGCCCGAGCTGCCCCCGCGAGGCGGCGCGGGCGGCCGGCCGGCTGGCGGCGTGCTGCTGCCGGCGCCCCCGCCCGGCCGTCCGCCGCACAACCTCAGGCACAACCCACAGGTAACTCTCATACTCTGCTGTTCTGCCTGTTTTCTATGTATAAAAATACCTGCATCGGCAGGTTCTGCGCGTCAATGAACCGCGCGTCATTAGAACTGCGCGTCAATAAAGGTGTCCGCCTGGAGCAAGTTGAAAGTATACGTGATCTGGGAGTTCTGATCGATGGAAAACTTTCGTTTACATATCACATTGACAATATAATAGGCAAGGCCGCTAAAATGTTAGGTTTTGTAAAACGCATCTGCAAAGATTTTAAAAATATCACCTCACTTAGCTTTCCACGTGCGTCAATAACTCGCGCGTCAATAATCCGATTTCGAAACCTAATGTCAAAAGTTTAAAAAAAGGATCAAAATAACGTTCTTCATGGGGATCTTCGGCGTGCTGAGAAAAATAGCTCCAAGTCTAGATTAAATGTATTTTTTTTTTTTTTTCTTACCAGTAATTCGTGTGATTGTGTGCTGTGTGCCCAGAAATAATGTTTTGAGAACTTAAACACCCTCAGTTCTCTCTATATCACAGACGAACAACCGGCCTAGCGCTCAAGAGCGTCTGTTCGGAGCCCCCAAGGAGTCTCTGGAGGAGAGTGCCGCGTACGGCCGCCCCACCAGCATGGTGCTCCAGCCCGCGCAGAGCCAGGGCTCGCTCGACCGGCACCGACACCCCAACGCAGTGAGTACTCGATAAAAACATTTACAGCTTGTTTACTTCAATAAAATAAGAATACTTTTGTGTACCGTGCAAGTAAGCTTCATAACTCAATGAGCAAAGAGCACGACCTTGATCTTTTTAGATATATATATATATTTTATATACTACTAAAGTGGTAACCAAGCGGACGGCCCACTTGATCGGTCAGCACAGAATGACACCCATAATCAAACTATGACTTTTTCATTGCTTTAACTCACTAGTGAGTTATAGATTTTTTTTTTTTGTAATTTTTCAACAAACTTACTTATAAAGTGGCTCTATGGTCATTGCAATTAAGCACAGAATGACACCCATAATCAAACTATGACTTTTTCGTTCCTTTAACTCACTAGTGCGTTATAGATTTTTTTTGTTATATTTCAACACACTTGCTTATAAAGTGGCTCTATGGTCATCGCAATTAGGCACAGAATGACACCCATAATCAAACTATGACTTTCATTGTTATAACTCACTAGTGAGTTATAGATATTTTTTTGTTATTTTATTATGAGTTTTTTTTGTTATTTTATTCACAAGTGTGTTGAAAAACGTCGTATGATACACGTGTGTATTGATGATTACCGTCCTCGGCTATCTCAATGGCGCCTCAGCGGTAATCACCAATGTTACACACTAGTACCATAATGTACTATTAACAATTTTTTTTTATTTCTACAGCAAAATTCGTACGACGGCACGTCACCGTACGAGTACAGTGCAGTGTCGAACAACGGGTCCGCGATGAACTCGTGTCGTCTGCCTCCCAACGCGCCTGACGACCTCAAAGTGGCCCCGCCTTCTATGTATGTATCTAATTGTAGATCATTAATTATCATTAAAAATGGGCCTGTGTATATGTGATAGGACCTAGACTAAAGAACCTGCACAGGTCGAACTACCAAAATTAAATTTTAAGCCTAATTATACATGTAAAGTTTTTCATGAGTCTAATAACGTTTTTTAAACCGAATAAATTTATTGCCTCCTCTTTCATGTTTCATGTTTCATGTTTCATGTTTACTAGATCACTCATCATCATCATCATATATTTAAATTCAGTGCCCATATTTGAGACATTGTTAACTTTCAAAAACGTACGTATGCGTACGTAACGTAATACGTAAACTTCAAGATTCATGATATTTATTTGCATAAATAAGTGTTTCAAAGTAGGTCTTATGTATTGCAATTATATTTGTATGCTGGGTGCTAAACTGTTTACATATACATACGAGCAGTATGTTATGTACCTAGTATTAATATATATATACAATATAATATAATACTACTTAAAAGGTATACATCTAAGTTGTAGCAAATCAACAAAAGTAAAAATGTCATCAATTAATATTTTTTTTATTAGTTAAGTAGCTTTTCAGTATTCGGGAATAAACGCCGTTCAGTTAGAATGGTAAAATCGGTTTCTAGTGTAGATATTAACTAGTAGGACTCTTCAGCAAGAGTCCGTCTTGGTGGGTACCACCGCAGTGTCAGATATTCTACCTCCAAGCAGTAGTGTGCAAGCTGCACTGTGTTTAGGTTTGAAGGGCACTGTAGCTAGTGAAATTACTGGGCGAAAGAGACTTAACAACAATGTCCCGGGGTGATAAGCGCAGTGCAGTGCCACGCAAGCACTTAAAAACTTTAAGCTTTGGGTGGCACTGCATCTGTTATAGTCAGGCGTGGTGCTTAACATCAGGCGGGCGTATTGATTGTCTTGTCACTTGCTGACATAAAAAAAAATCTATCAATATAATGTTGTTATACAGTAAAATGGAACCGCCACCGCCCCCGAACCCGACCGCGATGTCGGCGCAGAGCCCGCAAAGGAATTCCAACTCGCACGAGCACAACTCACTGGACTACAGCAGAACCCCAGAAAGCAACTACAGGTATATTTCAATTTTATTTATTTTTTCTCCTTTGACAAATTACATGTTCTTTGATTGTCATAAATTACAAACATTATTATGATTAGGTATGTTAGAAATAATTAAATAAATTGTCTTAAAAATACAATATGTAAAATTAAAATTAAAATGTCACTAACATAAACAAACAAATTCAGAAGTACTACTACTATAGACTAGTAGACTACTATAGATACTATTGTAGAAATAAGTTACAATTTAACAAATAGCATGGTCATCAGTAAAAAGTTCTTTAGATCTTTAGATTTCAAAGACAATTTAGTTTGAAAAAGCTCCATTGCGCATCGAAACGGCTAATTTCACGACGGCCGAGATCCGCTGTGAGAACTATAATTATACTCTACAAGGTCATTCATTATCAACCTGACAAACTTAAGGGATTGGTTCCGCAATTGTAGGTACTTTTACTCTCTCGTCTCGTCATCTCGAAGGTGATAGCTGAAAATCAGTGTTTGCTCCTTGAGCAATATTATCGCTGAGCTATAACCTATTTGTCAACTGCAACACACACGTGCTTTTGAGTTTTAAATACCTAGGTACATACATAGGTAGGTGCCTAGCTTGTTTTTACGAGGTCAATGTTTAGGGCAAATACATTCCTACCTGATTTATGTAAGTGTTAAGAAACTGTATGGTTTGCCTTTTTGCACTTTAAAATGTACGTGTGTTTTGAAGATACAAATAAATGATTTATCTATCTATCTATCTATCTACATAAAAAAAAAGTACCTATAATATATTTTTTTTAATTATATTTTTTATGTGTGGAACCTACCCCTTAAGTTTGTCAGGTTGATAATGAATTACCTTATCTAAAGGTTTATCAGTCATCTAGTACCCATAATACAGTTCTGTTTAACAGCAGCTTACTTTGGGGCTAGATGATGTTGTGTGGATTGTCCAGCATTATTTATTTATTTATACTAATGGACCCATGTGGATTGGTGGATGGCTGGCACATGTCTTTCGAATTTTTAGTCATTGGACATGCATCCTTCACCGTATGAGAGCACTGGCATTGCGCACGTAAATTTTTCGTAGTGAATAATCCACTGGCACGACCGGATTCGAACCCACGACCTTAGGATCGGATGGCGGGGTTACTACCACTAGACCACCAGTGTTTTTGTTTATCGAAGGTGTTATCGTAAATGTTTGCAGTAGATCAGCGGAGAGCTACCGCAGCCCGCAGCAGAACGGGCGGGGCGGGGCAGGGGGCGCCGCGCCCCTGCACGCGCGGGGGCCCTCGCTGCCCAGCGTGCCCACCAACGAACACGCCAACTACAGGTATTACAACATGACAGATTTCATATTTTATACAAAAATTGTCAAAAAACGAAAAAAAATTTGTAATATAATGAGAATTTACGATTATTTATAATCTGTTATTGTAGTTGACAATGACATTGACAAATGACAAAGTTTATTCACACAGAAAAACAAGCAAACCTTACCAACCCATTAAAACTTTTTACTTAATATTTGGTAATTTCTACGCGTGATGAAACTGTAGTATTTTGGCGTACTACCCATAGATATGGGTAGTAAGTAGTACGAAGCATGAAATTGTACCCTATAGTTTTTAAAACTATCATGGTTATTAACATAATTTTCACTTAAAACGGGATATTTACCATGATTTGTGAGTTTTATTGATTCCCGATATTCATCATGGTGCATGTAACTGCGCCGAAATATCGGGAATCAATAAAACTCACAAATCATGGTAAATTCCAATCCTGCTTATTACTACGAGTATGTATGGAGGTAGCAAAATAGATACACTTTTTATATAAACGGTGTGTTGGTTGTCGGATGAGTAATACTGTATCCCGACTTCCAGCGCCCTCCGACGGACATAATACAATATTTATATGGGAAAAATAACTTGACCGTGTTTGGTAATGTATGGACGATCCTTAGTAGGTAAGTAACAGAACGAGAGCGATTGGGTCATGCAGATTGGTGGATGGCATATCTCAAATTATAATACAAAGCACTGGTAGTCTAGTGGTAGTGACCCCGCCTTCCGATCCTAAGGTCGTGGGTTCGAATCCGGTCGTGCACCAATGGATTTTTCTGTTCGAAAAATTTATGTGCGCAATGCCAGTGCTCTCATACGGTGAAGGAAAACATCGTGAGGAAACCGGCATGTTCAAGAACTAAAAATTCGAAAGACATGTGCCATCCACCAATCCGCATTGGGTCCGCGTGGTGGATTAAGACCCAACCACTCTCGCCAGAGAATAGGCCAGTGTCCCAGCAGTGGGAACATTAGAAGGATATAATAAAAAAAAGGCTGTCATGATGATGATGATGATATCTCAAATTTCTAGTTCTTGGACATGCCGGTTTTCTGACGATGTTTTTTTTTCACCGTATGAAAGCACTGGCATTACGCACAGATATTTTTCTAGTAGTAAAATCCTTAGGATATCGGAAGGTACTACCACTACACTGTGTTGTAAAAGTTCAATTTATTTCATAATTTATCTTATCTATTACAAATTCCAGTGTAAATTTAGATCCTTGAATGTAACAATCTTATTATTAAACTGGTTTATTTATTTTATGAAAGAGTTGAAAACATAGTTAATATAAATCATTTAAATTATTAACGGCTATTTACCACTTGATTTCGCCATTTATGCTGTCGTTTCAAAAATATTTGTTTGTTACAGCAGTGCCAGGACTAACTCAGCCTCCCAGGCCGACTACACGGGGCGGGGCGGAGCGCCCGTGCCGCCCTACAAGCCGGTCCCGCCGCCCAAGCCGAAGCACTACCGCCCGCCCGACAACCACCATCCAAGGAACGGGGTAAGGACTATTTTTTATGCTACCGATCTCGCTTCGACTCGACAAACAACAAACAACCGCTGATTTACGTACGATATTATAATCTTTGTAAGTAATATTTTGTTACTCTCCCCCCTCTTCTAAGCATAGGCATGTTCTATTCCCAGTCATTGTTTTAAATTTCAGCTAAATCAGTTCAGCTGTTGTCGAGTTTTAGAGGAAAAAACATCCAAACTTTCGCATTAATAAAAATAAAATAAATAAATAACGCTGGACAATCCACACAGCATCCTAGCCTTAAGCTAAGCAGAGCTTGTGTTATGGGTACTGGATGACTGATATACTTAATAAAATACAATACAAATACATATATAGATATTTTTTATTATACATAGAAAATACCCAAAACACCCGGAACAAGTTTGTAGATCGTACAAACATTTGTTCCGAGGCGGGAATAAACCCGCAACCTCCGCGTCGCAGGCGGACCTTCGCCCGCCGCGCCACATCACATCGTCATATTAGTATTTTTTGATTTAGTTTATTTGGGTAAACAAACAGTAATATAATGATAATTATGTCTAAATAAGTAAACTAACTGAGAACGGAGAGCACTGGTGGTCTAGTGGTAGTGACCCCGCCTTCCGATCCTAAGGTCGTGGGTTCGAATCCGGTCGTGCACCAATGGATTTTTCTGTTCCAAAAATGTATGTGGGCAATGCCAGTGCTCTCATACGGTGAAGGAAAACATCGTGAGGAAACCGGCATGTTCAAGAACTAAAAATTCGAAAGACATGTGCCATCCACCAATCCGCATGGGGTCCGCGTGGTGGATTATGACCCAATCACTCTCGCCTGAGAGTAGGCCAGTGTCCCAGCTGTGGGAACATGAGAAGGCTGTCATGATGAAGTAAACTAAATATGATAATAATTGTGAAACCAAAACCGCTTACCATCTTGTGGGCCGTTGCCACTTCAGTTGTATATAAAAAAAAAATTAAGATTATGAAGAGTGGGTAGTACTATGATACTTAAATCTTAATAGCTCACTCTTAAAGGTGCTAGAACGCATTACCGCGATCTCGATGATTAAATTTCGTTTATACGAGTGAACTAGGCGGTACAAAGGGGATCGCTTACTAGCATTAGTGCGGCATCATATTTAATAATGTGATGATTGGTTGTACAGAACATGGAGCCTCCAGCGGCGAGTATGATGCAGTCCCCGGCGCGAGGGGGCTTCCCCGCGCAGTACTCGCACCAGCACTCGCTGTCGCAGCCGGCGCACCCCTCGCACCCCTCGCACCCCTCGCACCCCTCGCACCGCCCGCACGTGCACCCCACCAACAACTACCAACAGGTAACTGAAATATAATCATGACAATTGGTTATTTTTTAGTTTTTATAGTGTTAACCATCACACTAGGGGAATAAAACACCCAAAAATCTTCTAAAATAATATTTTTTATAATCATGACGGCCTTCTAATGTTCCCACTGCTGGGACACTGGCTTACTCTCAATACAATACAATACAATACAAATGTTATTGCGTTTCCAAAAGATGTAACAATATTAACAGTGATAAAATCTCCTTTTAAGTAAGAAATACTTGTCGGTCGCGGGTCGGGTCGGCTCAATTTGTTGCCATCTTTGTCCGTCCATACAAATTAAACATAAACACCCGCGACGGACAAGACCTTCCCGCGCCCGTTCTCTGTGTGTGTTGTGCTTGAAAGTTAATTTAGTTGCTTGATATATTGATTTCCTTGTCATTGAAAAACAAAAACAATGATTTGAAAGACACTTTAGCTAACAAAGGTACATGAGAAATGGTTTGTTTTAATTCAATTTTTATCTGATGTCTGCTCCCTCAGTCTATAACATTTGGTATGAAAACTAAAATTAGAATTTATATGTGTTTCCATTATACCAAGTTTGTTACTAGATTGAGGATTGACATAGGAAAAAAATAAACGTCTTTTTGATATATTTATTTATTTAGAAAAAGAACAACAGCTTACATATCAAAATTTATATTAATGGGTTAGGGTAGGGTTTTGAACAAATATATAGCCAACTATAAGCAAACACAACATTTGCCATTTTTAAATACAGTTTTTATTTTTATTACCTGGCAACATTTTTTCATAACTATAGCCATTTAGATTTTATCTTCAGAGGACGGTCGACAATACTCACCCTGTTTAAAGTAATAAAAGTGAAAGAGAATGTTATTTCGCAGAGCAACATGTACAGCGGGCAAGGGCAAGGGCAAGGGCAAGGGCAAGGGCAAGTGCCGTCGCAGTCGCCGCCGTACTCCGGGCCGCCGGCGCACCACCGCGCCATACACCTGCCGCACAACCCGCATCTAGGTAACTATGTACCACGACCTGCATCAATACCATCACCATGTTAATGTATAGTTCTCACAGCGGATCTCGGCCTTCGTTAAATTAGCCGTTTCGATGCGCAATGGAGCTTTTTCAAACTAAATTGTTATGCGCATCACAAACGGCTAACTTCACGGAAGCCTAGATCCGCTGTGCGAACTATAACTGTATATTATCTGTTTAGGTTTTAGTATGATAGAATAGATAGTAGCTATAAGTAGGCATTTACGAGTAGTATCCATATTTGTTTTTTTATTCTCTGTTACTTTGTGGTGGTTGAATAAATAGTTTTCTTTCTTTTTTTTTCTTTCACCATCATCATCATTACCATCATCATCATTACCATCATCATCACCATCATCATCAACATCATTACCATCAACATAATAATCATCATTATCAGACAATTAGACGATTAGAATTGACTGATATACTTTATTATAATACACTATTTGACAACAAATATTTGCAGATCGTACAAACATTTGTTCCAAGGCGGGAATCGAACCCGCAACCTCTGCGTCGCAGGCGGACCTTCGCCCGCCGCGCCACATCGGTCGTCTATAAAATAGCGCTGTATTTTAAAATCAAAGAAGACGGTCACCTTTCAGATTTAGCTGGCAGCAGGGAGCAGCGAGGATCTGCCTTCGAACTGTACAGGAAGCCACAGCACATGCATAACTTGAGGTAAGACCCCATCACTCCACTCATCACTCCATTTACTTAAATCCTACGATAAAAACACTTTTCCATCACTTCTATGACGGAAGGGTTAAGTATAAAGGCAGCCATAAACGTTCAAGTAATTTGATCAAACAGGCTGGTTCAAACTGTTTGAACAAACAGAAATAGGAAAATTAATAATTTCTTCAAAGCATTTGATTACTCATTTGATCTTTATTTTATTCATGCCAATTTGATCAAACATGTTTGAACCAGCCTGTTTTATCAAATTACTTGAACGTCTATAGCTGCCTTATGTCTTTGGTATATTTCATACCGCGTTTTATTTTGAAACCCAGTAACACTAGGTCCCCCATTTTGTACCGAACAGTCAAAACGTGTAATCAAACACATATTATGGTAATAATTAAATACGGAAAATTAAAATAGCCTAGGTTCCATTTCGAAGTCTTTAGAATCTTTTATAATGCATGTTTATATTTCAAGATACCTTCGAATACCTTGTCTATATCAGCCCTTTGTACAATTTGCTCTAACATGCAAACACCGATCGCTTCACATATACGACTAACAACGTCTTGTCGGGCCACAGTATTGCTACGGTTTTGTATGTGGTTTTAAAGTATATTATGTAACATAATCTTTCGGGGCGTAACTCTGTAAATTGTAATAACATTTTAGTTTAGTGTATGGAACAAAGCAGTGCGTGTCTGCATCTTAGTGCAACTTGTTTTGTGAAAGCATATTGAATTATGTTGTCTAATTACATGTACTTATATCAGTAAATTTTCTTTTATCTTCTGCTGTCCTTACAATCTTTTATTATGCCTTTAGTGTACCAACTACCACCGTAGATTGTATGTATGTATTTATTTTATTTATAGAATAGATTGATTTAGATAGATTTAGTATCTTCTCTCTGTGACAAATACTTCAATATGCTTTTGCACAGAATCGCATTATAATAAATCACCTATTGATTATTGCCATCATTGAAACAAGCTAGATTCTTCAACATCCCAATGTTTAAGAACTTGGTTTGTTAGCTCATGAGCCCAACTAAGAGGGTTTTTGGTTGTGGGTTTCCGCAGTTCATCCGACGCCATGAACTCGAGCGTGGAGCGCGACGAGACGTTCTCGCCAAAAACTAAAAAGAAATTGTCGAAAAAGCCATCCTTCATTAAAAACGCCGTGCTCGATCTATTCCGTTCGAAAACTAAAAACTCACAGAAGGTATCTCGGCAGAAGTCACTGTGCGAAAGTGACTTGCAGCAAAGACAGATGCCGATGCTGAGACGAGAGAAATCCGACCTCAGCGATATGAACACGCACATACGAAACACTCAGATCAGGAACCAAATGTTGCATCGAAGCAACTCATCATCCTGCGAAAAACCTGTTCTGAAACCGATCCTGAAACGACAGAGCTCGTTCTGTGACGAAAACGGCTCTATTTGCACGGTCAGAGATTACGATGCCAAACCGGTATTCAAAAACTTAAGGAGACAAAACTCCATGTGCGATTTTGAAACCGAACCGAAAGTTACCCCCCTGTTGCGTAGACAGAACTCTCTCATTGAATACAATAGACGAGGCATCTACGGACAAACGAACAGCTTTAACATGATTACCAAAATAGATCCAATCTACCAAAGACAGCAACGGACTAAACATGAACCATTCCATCCTACCCAACCTCTACCTCCAGCACCTGTTTACCAAAGCAAAGATCAACTAGTTTACGACCCTATACCTAAGCCACGAAGGACTTATACCTCATTTTATGATACATCAAGCGAAAACCCCTACGCGAGCAGATCGGAAATGTCCAATCAAAGTTACGAGAACCCATATGGAAACAACCAAACTCTTCCAATGCCGATTATGGAGCCTCCTTACGCTACAAGGGCTGAATGCTTTAGAGAAAACCCGTATGCTACCAGGTCTGAATGTGTGAGAGAAAGTCCCTATGCTACACGATCGGAATGCATTAGAGAGAGTCCTTATGGATCAAGATCAGACAGCATTCGAGAGAGCCCGTACGCTACAAGATCTGAATGCATGAAAGAAAGTCCATACGCCACAAAAAATGAATGCCTAACAGAAAATCCGTATGCAACAAGAAAAGAAATTATATCAGAGAGTCCATACGCAAACAAACAAGATATGATGAACAAATCAGACTCCCTGTACAGCGAGTCACCGTACTCTAGCAAAGAACAAATTCTTAGACCAAGAATGACCCCAGATGGTTCTTACTCTACTAAAGAAGAAATGTTACGTCAGCGATTTTCGGAATCCCCGTACAATACAAAAGAAGAAATGTTAAAACAAAGAATGGAAGGTTCACTTCTTAAAGAGCCTATTTATGGTAAAAGAACGTATGATCCTCCACCAAGTACCTCATGGACTGAAAACCCGTACGCAATAAGACCAGACAGAAGACTGCAAACGCCAGTCAACTATCCTGGTAGAGTTTTTCCAATGAGCAAATGCATGAGTGAGCCTCCATATGCCACTAGAACTGAAATGATGAGTAGACTTGGACAGACAGAATCCCCTTACGCAACTCGTTCAGAAGTCCAATCCAGTTGTTCTGATCAATATGAAAGTAGAAAAGAAGTTTTAGATGGTAGACAAGAGATAAGGCCAGCTTCAGCAGAATGCACTTACGTTTCAAAGCAAGAAATTCTTTCTCAGAAAGCTGCTTTCTTAGCAAGCAAAGAGTCAAGTTACAGCATTCGGTTGGAAGAAAAACTAGAGATAATTAAACAAAGAAATCAAGCAAAAAAGGATATGATATACCAGACCAGAAAGGAAATCAATGAAAGTGACTCTGCTAAAATTAGAGAACCTCTTTACGTTTCTAAAAGAGAACTCAAAGAAAGTGTGATATATGAATCACACCAAGAGACTAAGGAAATACCTGCACCTGAACCGAAAGGTGGCAGCACTACTAGTGGAGAACCACAAGATAGTAGCAGTGCTCGAAGCAGCCCATATGAGTTGAGTGACGCCAATCATTTGTCACGAAGAGAACCGATGTATCAGACGAAAGCAGAAGCCCAATCTGGTAAAGAAACCGAAGCATTCCAAGAGATTGATTTCTCCAAATTAAGGTTAACTGACTCCAAAACAGATTCTGAGAAAGAGCAATCATTGAACATGGAATGTAGCGTACTAAAAGGTGAACCTATTTTTGCGACAAGATTACACGGGAAATCCGAGCACATTTCTAATGCATTGAAAGCTACATC
This sequence comes from Colostygia pectinataria, assembly GCA_951394395.1. Taxonomy (NCBI): domain Eukaryota; kingdom Metazoa; phylum Arthropoda; class Insecta; order Lepidoptera; family Geometridae; genus Colostygia; species Colostygia pectinataria. Next base: position 3,540,284 of record OX596368.1, on the reverse strand, counting down.
CGTCCCTATTCCTTACGAATCCACAACATCTATGGAAACTCACTACGCATCCGAATGTAGCATGAACTTTGAAAACAAACCGCAAAGTACTCCATACGCGTCACAAGATTTACAAGACAAATCTATAAAACCAAATCGAACTGTGACATTCTGCGAACAAATATTGGAAAAGAGTGAAACGAGTCAAGATAATTCTCAAAGTATGTCATCCAGTCAGAACGAAAGTACTATAATCAATAACCAGAATACCGTCTTGCAAGCGGTGTCCGCAGAATCTTCTGGAAGCGATAACAAACCAGATACTGTAAATCCTGACGGCCCGCATACTACTTGGGGCGTATTTGATAGTGAAGGAGGCGTGCTAGAAGACAGACAATGGGGTGTTTCCCTCATCATTCCTCCAAAGGCAATCGCTCCAGGAATCAAACAAAAGATCTACTTTACTGTGTCAGATCCAAGGCTGAGTCAGCGCGTTGGCGGGCCCCCGATCGATACAAACAACGGTAATGCTTGTATAACGAAGCACGCGTTATGTAGAACTAGACTGCACATACTAATTGGCATTAATTTTACGAGAACGGAATTTGGAAAAGATATTTTGGGAATTGGCAAGTTTAAAAATAAGTTCCAATAGGGACCTAGTACTCGTGTAGTTTTTATATACAGCATGTTTTGCATTGCATGAGTTCTTACAAGTGCTTTAAATTGCAGTATTATTTTGTAGAGTCAATTAATAAAAATTAATAGCTACTCAACAGTTAAATTAAAGTCAACATTCTCATATAAATTACGCACATCGCACATTTCGCTTGATCATTAACACATCACTTAGATACTAATGACATTCACTTACATTTGTGTGAATTAACCGAAACCTAAAAAAATACATTTATTCCATTTATATTTGCGCAGTTTCTACAACACAATACACTCGTACTTAGAGGTAGAAGAGTGGAGACGTCAACAATTCTGCTACCTCCATCAGACTATGGGATAGTATGTTTTAATTTTAATTTGAGCACTGTATAATTTGTGCAACGTTTTACTTTATTGTTTGTGCACACCGTCTGTACCTTTGGAACCAGTTTCGTGAATATCTGTTTTAGTTATTTTAAAAACTTTATGTACTATATTTTTCGGGATATTTTTCTCCAAACCTTTGGGTATTTCGTGTATTGTCTGCATAGCGTAAGCTTGGTCTGCATTATGTATTTAGTCAGCTTTGCTTGCTTAAAAAAATGCATTAACGTGTGTTGCGATTTGTGTTTGTGAGTTCAAGTCCTTGTCTATTTCAAACTTCCCCACTACTACTTTAATAATGTTTTACTACACCCTTTTCGCACTGTTTTGATGTTTACATTTACTCAAATATTTATCGAGAAAAAGCTTTGGTGTCTCTTTCTGATTATAGTGTTATGTTGATGATTATTGGTTTTGTGCATTTTTATAAACAGTCCAAATGTTTTGTTACTCTTTAGTTGAATTACATTTGGCATAGTAACAGATTTACATTCTTGACTTTGTTACACCAAAGCTTTTCTACCACCATTACTAGTAGTTCTAACCCCCACTTCAATAACAGGTGAAGCGATGCTGTCTCCACTAGTGATGTGCGGGCCCCAAGGTCTAGTATTCTTAAGGCCTGTGACACTACGTCTGCCGCATTGCGCCAACGCGGTCCCATCACTAGGCCTGACAATCAAGGCCACTGACACTGAAGCACATTTGAGCACTGACTGGGACCAGATACATCTTCCTACCACCACCACTTTGAACACTGTTGCGGTCAAAGTTGATCATTTTTAGAAGCCGGTAGTAGAAGCATTGGTTTTTGTACGTCTTATAAATATCACATCATCGGGTGAGCTATTAATTTTACAGCACTTGTTAATAATTAAACTCAATGTTTCTATAGCTGTAATTTTAAGAATGTTGAATTTGTCAATCTTAGAAGAGCGTTAAAGTTAAGTATAAAAAGTAAAGTAAGGTTTAATCTAGATTTAAACTCATTGCAATGTTACGCGTACGGTTTGTAACAGTTGTTCTCAGAGTACCGAATTATCACTTCTGTGGAGATTTTAATTGTTAGTATTAGAATTATGGTGCCTAAGTTATTTTGCATCAAGGCCTATTGCAATTTTTGCTATTTTAAATGCTAAGAATGAATTTAAACCAATTAAACTTTGTGTACCTTGATGATTTCGAAATTTCCCACCAATGTATTGCCTTTTTTGAGTAGTGGTGCTAAAATATACGATTGAGAATCTCGGAATTGAAAGAGCTTAGTATAGACATGAATCGATGAAAAGATGGTAGGTATAGTTAGATAGAAATGACGAATGACTGATCGTTGGATTTGTGATGATATAAAACACATGCCAAGAAAGGGTTAGAAAGCGTAGTTAGATGATAAAACACTCCAGATATTCTTAGTTATAAAAATGCTTTACCATAACCTAGAATAGTTTAGTAATTAATATGTTTATATTATTTAACATTTAACTATTTGACTATCGGAATGTTTAAACATTTGTTAATTTGGCTTCCTTAGATAAAACTATTTTAGTGGGATGCAAAATCTAGGATTGTATGAAACTTAATATGTAAGTCATTTTCAATGATGTATACCTAAAGTCATAATCTTACGAGTAATTGTATATTTATTGTTATTAATACAAGAATCGGAGTAAGATTCGATGATTAAATTTTTTATCTACTGAACTTTTAATTTTTTTTTTCATTCCCTCCCTTGTAACTAGTAGCTGTAATACAAACTCCAACCTAGTCGGGCTCGACCAGGGATATAATATAATTAATTAATATAATTTATTTGTTTAGACAAGTCCTAAAATTATAATAGAAACATAAAAAAATAATTATTAAAAAACTATTGTGAGTAGGTAGGTACTTAACATTCTTTATTTAAATTTATTCATAATCAATCGTCTTGATGAATATAACTGTTTAACATTGTATGTTGATTATGAATAAGATATGGTTAGATACAATGGATCATACTATGCGCGAGAGCTTCTTTTTTTTTGCTGTTTGAATTTCGTGTGTGAAAAGCACAGCGATTTTGACAACGGAAAGTTATTTTTTTGACTGCCCGCTGTCCCCATTAATGGGGTAAAAATCATGGGGAAATCGGGAATACACGTTTCTGTCACTTCACTTCGTTAGCGGGTCTTGGCTCGACCAGGGGGGGGGGGGCTTACTCAATAGTAAGGCCCTAGTTCAATAGAACTAGGGGCGGAAACTAGAATTGAATTGAAATTGGGATTGAGATAACGGGCCCCGGGCTACGTAGTACCTACTAATATCTGTTCTGTGCCCGGGCCTTACTCTTCAACGCAATCTCAATCCCAATTTCAATCCAATTCTAATTTACAGCTGTAAATTTTTTTAACTCTTGGAATACTCATATTTCAATACTTGTCCAATACCGATTGTGTTCAAGAGTAAGCCCCTGGTTGGAGCGTGTCTACATTACTTAATTCTCAACTAGCTCATAGAACCAAATTCGCTCCGAAACAAACGATGACAATCTAACAGGAAATCGGTCGATACTGGTTACTCAAGACCCCTCACCGTGGCATTCTTTGAGGGGCCTATGTCCAGTAGTGGACGTTTACTGACTGATGGTGGGATGAGTCAATTACATCTCTTACGATGTTACGGCATCTGAGCCTATCCTTGGCATAGTAACTATAAAGCTTTGGGAGTACAGCGATCAGCTAATTTGGTCAGACCATCTTGAAGTTGACTTAAACCTCCAGCGCTTGTCAGCGACCTTGCCAGTAACCGTAAATTACTCAAGGTTTTGTCCACATATTTCCTGGTGATGTTGTTGGCAGGCAGGAGGTGGAAAGCCTGGTTTTATGTAGTCACACCCCTAGAGTGGGCAAAAGAGTAACCAATTCGTCACTAGACGCTGTCTAGATATAATAGATGGTAAAGGCCTCACGACTGAATAATTTAATGTCTGTGTTAGTAAACTAATAGGTAAGTCTTTGGTAGTTTATGAATGGTGGTTGATTTTACAGCTGACATGTTTTTTTTTATACAACTGAAGTGGCAACCAAGCGTACGGCCCACAAGATGGTAAGCGGTTACCGCAGCCTATGGACGCTTGCAATACCAGAAGCATCACTCACGGGTTGCCACCTTGAGGCATAGATCGAAAGCCTCATGTGCCAGTAGTTACACCGGAAACCATACCCTTCACACCGAAACACAGCAATGCGAGCATTACTGCTTTGCGGCAGAAATAGGTATGGTGGTAGTCTTTCCCCTGACGAGCTCTATCAAAACGAGCTCTTCTACTCTTAATGTATGTTCTTACATGTATGGTAAGAAACATCTAAGTACCTGCTAACTATGACAGCTTGCCTGTAAACCCTCTGAAAGTTCACAAATCAAGATAAAAGGTGATTTTACAATGAATACGTAAGGAGTTATTATTAATGTAAGAGTGAACATCAATCGCGGACTAATAATGCGCTCGCGCTGCATTGAAGATGACACAACAGCCGCGTTGCACGTTACGTACATTCATAGACACAAGTGCAACATTGCTTGTAAATCAATTCCGTCGTGTAAACGTCGTCGATCGGTGGAACAGGGATAAACGTTTTAATTACAAAAATATTACCTACTTCCAAGTTTTCTTCTTTTCAGTGAAGGCTGTATGGTATTAGGTAAGATATAAAACAACAACAGCTAACTAAATAAATAATATTCTTAAACAAATTGCTTATGATTGTGTTTAGGGGTATTTGTATGTCAAAATAATAGTCCACCATCACTGCAGAAAATTATTACGTACCTAATCTTTAACACCTTCGGCTTCAAAGCTAGGAACTGAGAACATTTAGGCAGACAAAATACAGTTTTGTCATTTTGTCTGAAATAAATGAATTTTGATTTGATTTGATTGAAAATAGCTTCAACTATTTTCGTCGCGCACTTGGTCCACATAATTGTCAATTCTGTTCAATTGTTGTCTACCTTTAACTGATTGTGCAATTAACTATGGATAATACTTAGTGTAAGTTTAAGTATTGTATGTTGTGCATGAAATATTGTTACAATGAGATGTTTTCGTCTCAAATTATTTTAAAAAAAAGCTGTATTTATATGGCGGTAGCTCAACTGGCGAGCCCAAGAGAAGCACTACGTTTGGCGAGCTATGGTGAACGTGTAGGGAATTCAACATTGGTTGCTCCTGCTGTCACTGTCTGTCATACCTCTGGCAGGTGTCAAAGGTATAGTACGTACTACGTAGTACATTATCTTTGGTCGTACTGGAGTGTAAATCAAATACAAACGAAAAGAAAAAAAATCGCTTTACACGAGACGAAACAAAAACGGAGTTACCAAGTTTTTTCTTGTTTTGATAACCTATCACAGCATGGCAGTAGGGCAGCTAGCGCCATCTGTCAAAGCAATCGGAACTACTTTTTTTAAAAATCTTGAATCGAAAACCGGCCTACCAACCTCCAACCTCTACCAACGAGTGGTAGACCAAATAAATAAAATAAAATAAAATTGTCCCCAAAGGTTAGACTTAATATTTTCTTCAGTTATCAATTTTCACCAAAAGTGTACAAGCAGTGAAGGACTGTAGGTATGGTATCGAAGCTCAGTTATTACTGGAGGCAGAGCTATGAGTTCGTGTCGTTACGGTTTCGCAATCGTGTCATCTCGCCGGCCTGGCGGCACTTAGTCTTCTAGGCAGATGACCTGAATGAAATATTTTGCACCTCATACAACCTAACTTCATACTTATTTATTACCATACAGGCACACAGGTTTATCGTGCCAAAGAGAATGCTTTTGAAATGTTGCTATGGCTAGACACGGTATAGCTAGATATACCTATGGGTAAGAATGTAGGTACCTACATCTATTTATAGATACCTTATATTATACAATAGGAAAACTGAATCCTAGATTAAGATAATAAAATAAAAATACAATATCACATTCTTAAATCTCTACAAGAGCTCTATCACAAATACACACAGATAACATAATACCTTTAGGTAAGGTTTAACAGTTCTTTATAGAAAAATTATGTCAAATCGATGCTTGGGTCTCGATTCACACTCAAGTATTTATATTGTTCTTGAATACGGGCCTTAAAATAGGCAGGTATAATCATGTAAAGTCACATGATTTAGCTAGTGGTTTATTTGCCTTCTTTTGTTCGATGAAAACGTATTATCTTGAAAGGTCAAATGTTGAATTAGGCTTAAAAAAGCATAGCATTGCTTTGTGTATGAAATCGTCATCTTCTAAATACATAACCGTTACTGATTGACTGAATAACAATCAACTCACACAACACAAGTCTTTCTTCTTGAGACTTGATTTCGAGAGTGTGTTATTTCTAATGTGTAGATGTGCACTTATTAAAAGTTTATAGACCTTTGACCTCCACGTAATCTGATGGTTATAATTGTAGGATTCTTTAATGTGGTTATGGTGCGAAAAAAAATGAGTTACGTTACAAATTAAGGTAGACTATTCAAAATACGTGCGAGCAAAGTCACGGGCAAGACAGCAATATTAAATGCTTACAGCAATTATGTAAGTGTGTAGGTAGGTATTTGTAACGTAACATATTTTTTTTTTCGCACCATAACCTCATTAAAGAATCCTACAATAATATCCATCAGATTACGTGGAGGTCAAAGGTCTATAAACTTTTAAAATATTACAGCCATAGCTAAATCAATACAACTTTACCGCCTGCGGGCCATCCGCGTTTCACGCCCAGCATCTCATCAGGAGATGTCTGAGTTATTTGGTTTGCTTTTTTAGTAGTACCTAGTAGCCAACACGTTGATTTATTTTTGACTAGCGACACGCTACGGCTTCACATGGGTGCTGAAACTATACGTATAAACCTTTCTCTTAAATCACTATCTATTGATGAAAACCGCATTAAAACCAGTTGCGACACAAAGGACATGGTCAATACGTTCGGAGTTAACTAAACCACGGGTTTCCTAGCCATTGTTGCACGACCGTATTCGAACCCACGACCTTAGGATCGGAAGGCGGGGTCACTACCACTAGATCACCAGTGCCCTCAGACCACCAGTTTTGTTAAGTAAATATAAAATATTAAGTAACACAATACGAGTTTAACTGGCATTGACTATTAAATCAATTCTCAGGATTGGATTAAAAACAAAAAAGTGCTGATTCTATTGGCGATATCGAGCTATTGTATTATTGTGTCGAGTAATAAAATGATTATGATTTAATTACTGGTGTCGAAATGCGCAGTTCCGATTTCTCAAAACTGGCTTGTTTGATCAATGTCAAGAAAATTGAAATCCTACTTCCTACTAATGTTTTAAATCCGAAGTTTGGATATTTATAGTTTAATCACGATGTAATGGCTAATCCAATTTGAATAAAATTTGGAATAGTAATAGTACTAGACCTGGAACAGCAAATAGACTAGTTTTTAACTAGTTTCACGCGTGCGTAGCCGCAGGCAAAAGCGGTACATGATAAAGTGCAAAACGAACATAGATAGAGAGCGCGTTGAAGTCTTTTGTTTGCACTTTTAAAAAAAATTCAACGCTTTCGTTTTGTCCTTATTCTTTAAAAAAAAGGGTGTTCTTTTCTGGTTTATTAAGTCATTTCTTTGTCCAAGTTCTTTCAGTCGGATGAATATATTTCAAAGTGCGGTAACTCTGAATTTTTTTCCTATTTTCCGAATTTTCGTAGCTTAACGCACCTAACTAGGTATTAATAAGTAAATTTGCTACACTACGAGTGATTCTATTATTACCAACAGAGTATTTAGACCTACCTAATGACTGTGAGTCACTGTTTTCTCTCATAGGTCAACATTAAATCATATGGCTGAAGGCGAGATGACGTCTTGCAGTGCAGGCCTAACCCTTTAGCGATTAGGGACGAATTATGACTATTATAATGAGGGTGGGCTTTGGATTCGATCATCATGGTGGCTTAGGCCACCAAGTCCACCAACATTTAAACAAAAAATTGACCTCGGTGGCATTGTGTGCGAGTTTGTGACCCTAGTCAAAAATTGCGCCCTAGCGCAGCAAATGCGAGTTCAATTCCTGTCAGCATAATTATATTGGGGTTCGGGTATAATGGTCATAATTGCAGAAACTCATGATACAGGTTTTTAGATTTCTACGTTACGATATCAATTGAGTGTTAAAAAATAAAATGTTTTAATAAATAAAAATGTGTCGTGTGTAGACATTATCAGTTTTTTTCTCAGTTAGTCATATTTCTCTTAAAGTTCCTATCAAGTCAAATGTGTTGTGGATTTTCGGAAATTGGTCGCTGACCCTTATACGGGTATATATTAGCCATGGCGGCGGCTTTGGGGCATACGAAGTTACCTAGACAGGTTAATTAAAACTCCAGCTACATTATCATTTAAGGGTCTGTAGCATAGACAAAGAACTCTACCTCAAACTAGTCCTATGACTTTTAGACGTTAATTGGCTATTATGTATTCATTAATATTGTTTGTATGAGTTTACATAAAAACGTGAGTTTGGTGTGTCACTCATAAAGTAGATGTCGTCAGTTGCAGGTAATGACTTATTGTTATCACATTTATTAAGTAATGCTATGGTTAATTTATTAAAAACAAGTACCTAGTCTATTTATTAATTAGAACGGCATAAGGACAAAAACACTAATTATTGAAAATTAAATATATTCTTGATAAAACAAAATTAACTAAATTCTGATTCCAAAAAGATATTAAATTCTATAGTCTATATTCCAAACCTATCTTTAAACTTACGAGTACATCTACTGTCATTCAAACTTGACCTCCCAAGCGCAAGCCGCCAGTCATTATGTAAGTGCATCTATGTAATTATAGTTAAACTATGCCGTAAACACTTGCTTTGATCTAACCCCATTGCAAGTTTGTACAATTATTAGATTCGACGGTGATGCTCGCTCGCTCTCACTTCTTTTCGATACAATGTCCGCGTTGAAATGAAATGAAAAGAGTAGCAGAGTTCTTTGTGATAGAACACGTCCGTGGAAGTACCCATACCTATTTCTGCCGCAAAGCAGTAATGCTCGCATTGCTGTGTTCCGGTGTGAAGGGTATGGTTTCCAGTGAAATTACTGGCACATGAGGCTTTCAATCTATGACTCAAAGTGGCAATCCGTCATTAATACCTCTGGTATTAAAAGCGTCCATAGGCTGCGGTAACCGCTTACCATCTTGTGGGCCGTACGCTTGGTTGCCACTTCATTTGTATAAAAAAAAAAACTTTAATATATTTGCCAGAATACAGGTAGGAAGGTAAGCATTATAAGTAAGTAAGTAAGTTTGGGTAACGCTCTGTCACGTAGCGTCAGACGGTCTAATAGCAAGTGAAATTACTGGGTGAAAGAGACTTAACAACAATGTCTCGGGGTGATAAGCGCAGTGCAGTGCCGGGTGGCACTGCAACTGTAAGAGTCAGGCGTGGTGCTTAATATCAGGCCCTTGATGTTAAGCACCACGCCTCTCCTGTGGATTCGGAAAAATGAACCAATCCTATGGGATAGCATAAAAACTGCAAAAACGCGGGAGAGGCTATTTTTTAGGCCGGAAAATGAACTGTTCCTGTGAGATAGTTACTTATAAGAGTGTGAGATAAATACTTGGGCAAAAACGCGGGTTAAGTCGCGCGGGTCAGCTCGTTATACTTATTCCAATTTGATTATGGCACAGATAACTACTATTCTGGTAAGTATACATATTCATCTCAATCAGCTCTTCAGATAAATCAACTGTATCTATATATGTACCTAACGCTGCGCTGGTACAGTCACAGTGAAAAAAACTTACAGACATTTATTTTGAAGGTGACTATGTTTTTTTTTTGCTAAGCTGTCTTGTCATGAACAGCTTGCTAATCTTCTTTTAAGCAAGAGCGATTGAATCGTACTAATATAAACCACCACGCGGTCTGAATTAGGTAGGTACCTACCTACTGATTGGTGGATGGCACATATCTTTCGATCATTTAATTTTGGACATGCCAGTTTACTAATGATGTTTTTCTTCACCGTTTAGCTTCTAGCTTAATCTAGAGTACGTTAGGGATGCGGTGTCTCTAAGAATACACTTAACGATGAAAGTACTAGAATATTTTGTAGTCTTTGAAACTGACTGTACCTTGTAGTCGAATTGCTAATTGAATTATTGAGGTCTGACGACTTGCAAAGCGATGCGCATACGCAAGCACATTGCTATTTTACCCAGATACCTGGCAGTTGGCACAATGGCTCATCATTTATTATTAGAATAGAATAGAATAGAATAAAGTTTATTCTATTGTATTTTCTTGTGTACTATCACTCAAAGTTCCGCTTTACCACCATAAGGGTGAATTTTCTGTGAATCGACTAACAGCTACTGACTTTTGAACACCAATGGCAGCGAAGTATCTCGGGGCTCAAGTTTTTTCACACTGACCGAGACAAGAGGTTGATTCCTGAGCCCTAAACATTGTTTTTTTTTATTGGGAATAATGAAACTAGCTATCTGCTTGCAAGCGAAACAGTTTCAAAAGTGGTAAAGTCTGAGTGTTGCTGAATGTACGTTGCAAATAAACTTTATTCTATTCTATTCTATTCTATTCTATTACGCACTATCATAGACATAGACCATGCCACCGCTAGAGGCGATTCCTTCAAAGTGATTCCGTGCTTCCGAGGGTACGTTAAGTTGTAATATTCCACACACAAAAAAAATACATGTTTTTTTTATATTTTGTCTGAAAAATCTATATAATAGTCGCGCCTTGACGGAGGCCTTCGAGTGGGCTATAAACTCCGTCACCAGACTTCACCACTGCTTTATGAATTTATTTGCTTTTTATAGGCCTGGCCTATAACGCATCTAAATGTATAAAAAAAAAAAAAAAAAATATTTATTTCAGAACAATTATCCATATTTTACACAACTTAACTAGGTAATATTAAATTAATTGTATTGGACAAAAGCACACTCAGCGGCAAGTGTAAGTTGCCAGAACTGAGTGCACCCCTGTCCAATGGCGTATAAAGCAGCCGTCCAACCGGTCGGCCACCACGGTATAGACTAATAGTTTAATTTTAGGTTCCGTCCGAGTATGAACCAAATACCCGTAGTATTTGGTTCATACTCAGCTTCGCTCTTTTGTTAAAAACTGGATTTTCTCATTAATTTTATTGAAGGTTTGCGTTGATTGCTATTTGAAACCTTATTTATAAAACCTTGAATGCGCGTGCGTATTTTCAGCAGCTTTGAAAGAACTCCCTTATTTTATGAGACAAATGGTGATGGTAGGTAAGACATACTAAATGACCATCAGTGGTGATATCGGAGCATCTACAATTTGAAGATCTGATACCAAAAATGAAAAACCCTGACATAGTGAGCGACCATTTAGATTTGAATAATGAATCAATGTCAAAGGTACTGTCGTGAACTTGTGAACTTGTCAACTTGTGTGACAAATCATAAAATGTATCAATAGGATCAGTTGCTCGATTAAAAATATTCATTAGGTCAATTGATTCCGCGGGATAAGTTCGAGCGGGATGAGAGTATAAAGCGCCGTGTGATGCTGACTGTTCACACTGTTATTATAAATGTGAATGGGTGTATGTGTTTGTGTGTATGTTCATTTCCGCTCAACTCCAAAACTGATGAATAAACTGCTGTAACTTGAATATTACATAGCTGAAATAACACACGAGCAATTTTTTGACGGTTCCTGGGATAGCATCAAAACTGCGTAACCGCGTCTGAAACCGCGGGGCGTAGCTAGTGAGGAATAAAATCATCACGATCACAATATTTGCAATCAAGCTAAAATAACGCGACTCAATGAGGATGGGTTAACAACCACATTATAGAAGAAAGTTTTTCGAAAAAATATTTTTTGTATGTTTCGTTTTTATTACTATTTTTACTTCACCATTTGCCAATAATACACAAATCATTTAATATTTGTAATGAAAAAAAAAACCATGGAATAATTTATGTGCACAATTGCCTTCAAACGATGAGGAAACCGGCATGTCCAAAAACTAAATATTCGAAAGACATGAGTCATTCGCTAAATCCGTCATCAGTCAACAGTCGCCACCACCCGCTTAGGAGTAGCCCAGCAAAGCGAAATGTACAAGACTGCCATTAATGATGATGAAGATGGAAAAACCCCTGCGTATAGTTGACAGGATTTGAACCCACGACCTTATGATAGGAAGTCAGGGATGCGACCAGTATACACCAGTGCTCTAGATAATGTATGCTTAATTCAGAAAAAAAATGTTACGCAAATAGGTAAATAAATAAATGAAACCATTTCACTGCTTCATTTCAGTAGTAAGCAAAATTATGTGGTCAGGGTTGAGAAATAAAACCATAGACGGCCGCTGTGGCGCGGCGGGCGAACGTCCGCCTGCGACGCAGGAGGTTTCGGGTTCGATTCCCGGCTAGTGTTTGTTTACTTGTAGATATTCGTACATATTTATCATCCATGACAGCCTTTAAATGTTCCCACTTCTGGGTTAATCCACCACGCGGACCCAATGCAGATTGGTGGATGGCACATAATTGCAAATATACATGATCAGCCAGCATATTTATGTTCGCATGATCAGCAAATATATGCATGAACAAACAAATAAATATAAATGCTGATCAGGCAAATATGAACAGCAAATACTATATTTGTTATATGTTTGCAGTAAATATTTTTGCATTATTAGCAAATATGTTTGCATAAACAGCAAATATGTTTGCATGATTAGCATTTTTTTTTATGTCAGCAAATGACAGGACAATCAAGGCGCCCACCTGATGTTAAACTCCACGCCTGACTTTTACAGATGCAGTGCCACCCAAAGCTTAAAGTTTTTAAGTGTTTGCGTGGCACTGCACTGCGCTTATCACCCCGAGACATTGTTGGTAAGTCTCTTTCGCCTCGTAATTTCACTTGCTACAGTGCCCTTCAAACCTAAACACAGTAATGCATGCACACTACTGCTTGGAGGTAGAATATCCGACACTGCGGTGCCGGTGATATCCACCAAGACGGACTCTTACTGAAGAGTCCTACCACCAGTAATAATGTTAAATAATGTTGCATGATAGGCAAACATGTTTACATAAACTGCAAATAATGTTTGCATGATTGTCTTTCGAATTTTTTTAGGCTAAAAAAAAATTCTAATTAAAAGTTCCATTGGTGCGCGACTGGATTCGAACTCATGAGACCCCCCACTAGACTACAACTCTTGCCACATTTCTTACGAAAAGATCTATCGCGGAACAATAAATACAATAATATAGGCATATGTAGGTACCGAAAATACATATAATGAACTTCAGTTCGACTGTACGTAAAACTTCTCCTGAATACAAAATGACGGTCAAAGCAATTTCATAATAATTATGTAGCTCTAACTTAATGAGATAAGAGATAGGGTCTTCGTACGAGAGGTCTGACCTGGGGATCAAAAAACGCAGATAGAGACTTAACTTTGACCTCACATTGAATAAAAATATAAGCAGTTACCCATGATGATTTCAACCTTATTGTATTTGACAACTGAAAGACGATGTATAAGACGGCATTTCACACGATGCACCGATGACATTAAGGCGGTCGCAGCCGTAAAGTCGGTGGATTTTCGATGAAGTTCGATTCCCGACGTTTGCATAACAATTATTGAAATTAATAATAATTGACATTACAAATATTCCGGGTTTGAAATTATTTACAAAAATATATATATGAGTAGTTTAATAAATTAGTTATCTGATTACGATAGTACCTTACTTACTTACTTAGTTCTTTGGCTCAGTGACCCGAAATGGGTCTTGGCCTCCGAAACAAGAATAAGCCAAGCTTCTCGATCTTGCGCGGTATCACGCCAGTTTGTGGCACTTAGTTCGTAAAGATCAGCTTCTAGTACCATAGTGCCTCCTTTGTATGTTAGAAAAAAAGAAGGAAAGAAAAAAAAAATATTTATCTAACACAACATATTGTTATTGCCTAAGAAACATTTCGTTTGATCTACTTACGCACCAAACAACACATGTTACATACCACAAGGATTTATCTCTAAAATGATCCACATTAGTGAAACGATGACGAATCCCTGCACCCCTTGGTGGTGGTCTGCGCGTGCGCATATAACCTAACGCTCACCAATAGCACTGCAGTCCGCGACGCCCAGCAAGCGCATCGTACGTACCGGTAAGTTTAGATTACGTGAAACCTTTTGGACGTGAGAAATTTGTTGTAATAATAGCATATGTGAAAATAATACAGTCTAAAAAATACCTAGACAAAATACATTTTAAAAAATCTTGCTATTTAATAAAAATATTTTTAATTTTCATAATTTCGGGGACACTGCTCTGAGTTTTCTCGTGATCATGCATCTAATAGCGCCAAAATATTGGGAACCACTAAAACTTACAAAAATTACCCCGTTTTTAGATAGTATACTAAATATATTCTTGTCATAGTATAGTTGTTTAAGCATTTGTTTCTTATATCAACCACGTAGCGACTTTTCTGTTATTGAACAGACTTTATTTTATAAAAAGTGGTTTGTAATTAAACACAAGGCTAAACCAATTTTAACAAATGAAAACAAACACAAGTGAAAATATTTTGCAAAGATTTTATGTTGCTCGCGCCTATAATTCCGCCCGCCCTAAAGCTAGTTTTGTTTACACTGCGTACAAAATCAAAATTCTTTTCTTAATTAAATCGAAATATAAACATCCAAATCATTTAAGAAACTAAATCTAACTCAAAAATAGTGTGAAGGTCATAAGAATGATGTGCAGTGTGCACATCATTCAGTGCAGTGTGTTAAAATTTACCGCCCGCCCAAGCGCGCGATTTATATAAAAGCAGGTTTTAATTGTAAAAATTATACCTGTAGTTCATAATCATCATCATATCAGCCGATAGACGTCCCCAGCAGTGGACGTCTATCGACATAGGCCTCCCCAAAGAGCGCCAAAACGACCGATTTGTGCCTTTACCATCCACAGACTTCCGATGAAAAACGTTCAAGACCGTTCGTCGTAGCGTCTTAGAGTGACTTTAGAGACCTCTAGCAGATGTTTAAGCTGATTAAAATTATAATAAAACTTTCACTTAGTCTACTCTACAAGTTTTAAAATGGGTTTAGGTACCTACAAAAATAAAACAAAAGACTTTGGTTCGCGTACCTACACCAGTGCAGTGTTCCAACTGCCTCAATTGCGAGATTTTCGCGAGCCAGCGGCGTTCTTCAAATTATTATTACTTTGGTACCCATATAAAATAAAAAAAACGTACTTTACATGCATGATAGAAACAAGGTAAGTACATAGACAAAAAAACATTAGTGTTTTACATAAAACAAAAATACGGTTTGGGTTTATTCACCTCTAAAAACATGGGTTTATTATTTATATTACATAACAAGCTTTGTTTTTTAACAAATTAGTAAAAATATATTAAACTTAGTAATTGTAGTATGTGTGATTTAACAAAAAACAGTGAGTTAGCTATCAAGTCGACTCACTGTTCTCACTGAAAAAACTCGCAATATGACCTTAGATATACCAGTCTTATGTATCAGACACAATAATGCATAACTATCTATTATTTGACCGTGGTAACCTGAGCTTAGTCATGCAGAATAGAATTACCGAACAGCTAAAAACATTTCAAGCTCCAAGAGACAATGTCGGCTTCTAAATATCTTTATCTTGAAGTAACCACTAACCAGCTATAGAACGCACTCCGAATATGAACCGTTATTGTAGAATTTTTAATCACATTGGTTCAGTCAGGTTCAGTCAGTGTGTAACGTTATTTTAGTAGGAATAATAACAGGAACATGAGACTTTCGATCTAGGTCTCAGGATGGTAACAGGCGAGTATTACCTCTGGTATTGCAAGCGTCCATAGGCAACGGAATTCGCTTACCGCCAGGTAACAACTAGGTACTCTACAATCAGTATTTAAGAAAATTTTACAAAAAAATTGCATGAGACAGCAAAGTACAGAGTTGCAGAGTAGTACATGCGAATAGGCCTCTAATCTGCCTTGCTCCTACTCTGGTCACGGCGGCTCATAGCCATTTTCATAGCTGATATCAATCTGAGAATTTTTCTCATTCACAAGACGACGTTTTTTCCGCAACGAGAGTCTCGACAATGCGTGCTTTTTGTTGTATGTTGTTGTAGTATGTTTAAACAATCGAGGTTTGCACTCAACGCTTTAAATTTTGTATTTTTGATCTTCAATGAATTGTAGAATTATTTTGTATGTTTTTCACAAAATTAAGCTACATTGGTCATTCAATCATTCTATAATATGAACGGCTATTTACCATTTTTGTTTTTGACAAATGTGTCCCATTTCGAAAGGTATGGTTACAGGTAAAATTACAGGCACATGAGATTTTTGATTGACGGCCCAGGATTACAAAGCGCGCGAGTGATACCTAAGCTCTATGATGCAAGCGTAGTAGTTTACGGTTAGTCAGTCGTATGTTTGTATTATGTGATATAGAAAGAAAAAAATATATCCTTGTAAAAAAATCCAAAAAATCTTGATAAATTCAGTTTTTAAACAAAATTCATTATCATCAAGATAAGCAAGACCCTATAAATCATAGAGATAACTAAACGCTTTGGCCGAAATAACCGTATTTAACATTTAAACCAACTAGAACAATGGGTGATTTAA
This sequence comes from Colostygia pectinataria, assembly GCA_951394395.1. NCBI lineage: Eukaryota > Metazoa > Arthropoda > Insecta > Lepidoptera > Geometridae > Colostygia > Colostygia pectinataria. The sequence goes on along the minus strand of OX596368.1, from coordinate 3,523,512 downwards.
TCACAGTTCTTTTACGTGTTCCCAAAGTAATGCATCTTTCGACACTTCAGCACCCAATTGGTTATACAAGGAGTCTCATAATATCATGCATAGAATCCCAAAAGGAGGTCATTCTACACATAATAGGATGCAACATTGTTTCAAGACTTAAAAATTAGCCTTTTATTGATAATTTGGTTATGATAAGCCGTTTTGCGTAACCACCAATCCGCATTGGGTCCACGTGGTGGATACTCTCGCTCAATTTTTATATTATATTTCATTTCATTTCATTTCGAGAGTAAGTAGGCAATTAGAACATCGACAAATTCTTATGATTGTCCCAACACCATGACACGTCCTCCCATTACCTAAGTGTCAACGAAGCTTCCCCTTCAGGTACCATACTAACATAGTTTAACTACGGCCGCTATAATCCAGTTACCACCACCCTTTACAAGTCGTGGTGCCACCGATTCGTCACAATCCATGCATTGTACCTAGTGTCAGAAATCAAAGTAAAAAGCATTATATATAAATAAATAATGCTGGACAATCCACACAGCATCATCTAGCCCCAAGGTAAGCTGCTGATAAACAGAGCTGTATTATGGGTACTAGATGACTGATATATACTTAATACAATACAATACATAGATAGATATTTTTTATTATATATAGAAAATACCCAGAACACCCGGAACAAATATTTGTAGATCGTACAAACATTTGTCCCGAGGCGGGAATCAAACCCGCAACCTCCGCGTCGCAGGCGGACCTGCGCCCGCTGCGCCACATCGGTCCTCAATTAGAAATGATCAAATCGAAAGCTCAGTTAAATAACCTTTTTAATTTCATATTTTTAAAGGTTTATTCTTGCATTAATTGCCTGGAATTTTAATCACTACAATGCTTTATATCACAGAAGTGGGCTAGATCCACTTCTGTGCTTTATATCGTGGTCATGATGAGCTAGGCATACCTAACGTTACATTACTGGGTGAATGTGTCCAACAGTGCAGCCACGAAGAACTAAAACTTAAAGCTTAATTTTACACTGCAACTATTATAGTCGGGCGTGGCGGTTACCATCTAGCGAACGACTAGCCTTCTAATCAATTGCTAAGAATCTGTTCTATAAGAATCTGCCCTAAACCGAACAAAAGGTCCACAAACGAATTACATTAGTTTCGTTTTGAAAAATGTGTTCAAACCTGTGCTGTATTTACTTTGCCTCAGGTGTTCAATTAAAGAACCACTTACTGATACCTTTGTGGGACCCAGCTGCCCTTATAGATATTGAGGAACCCTGTTGCAAACGCCTCAAGTGACGAGCGGGTCACGATAGATGAAATGAAGATTCTATTTATTCTAAGACATGTGTTGCAGTCGTGAGCTGTCTAACACACAAGACACACTTTTTCACCCGCGTAGTCATCATTTGGATGGGTGACCGCCTGTGGCAAATTCAACTAAGCGCTTCCGTGCTTCGGAGAGCACGTTAAGCAGTTGGCTTTTTCAAAGTTGTTAGGCCATGACAGAGGCCTTCGGGCGGCCTAGAAACTCTGTCACCAGAGTTGGCCTCTGACTCATACGAACTTACTTACACAAATAGTAATTAAAAAAAACCACTAATTCAAAATTTTAAGTACTCATTGATAAATAACGCACAACCTAAAAACCCTTCTATGGGGGAAAAAATCCCAGTACTTCTGTCAACAGAACTACTCAACAGAATAGGTGGGAGTAAACGTCTTTAAAGACCTGATAGAATACGTCACATCAAATAAAATTTTACATTTATTTTTGTAAATACATACTTTTACCTAATACTTAGAAAACCTAGACCTGGAACAAATATTTGTCCCGCAGCGGGAATCGAACCCGCATCCTAGATGTGTAAATCAACCCCTGTTAGTGGAAAGCACGTAGCGGTTTCTGTACCATAAGTAGTATGCTGGTTTTACTCACAATGTTTTCCATTACCGTTTGAATAATTTGGGTACCTACTGGTATTGCGTACCTATATGTTTAAAGCTAGGTACAGCCACGCCGCGATAGAAACAGCTAGTTCATAGCCCCATGTATAGACTTCAAATGCAATAATTAGGTAGGTTCTTGTTTACCATAGTAACTAGTTGAACTGTTGAATGGCTAGTGCCTTTTGTTCGTTAGATGCAGGCAATAAGAACCACCTATTGAAGTATTGTTACTCAACCTCAGTGTATGGTTTGTTGCAAGGTAACTAACAATGTTTCGTTTTTATTTGTTGCAGGTTTAGTTAGGGCTTCCAGCAGCGCCAACACCATGCTGCGTTTGTCATCATTTTGCAGTAAGTATCAAACGAATTCAAATTTAAAATAGTTTTATTCAATAAAATCAGAAATCATTTAAAACTACAATCATCACGTAGTCATCAAGAGTAGTAGAGTTCTCTGTGATAGAGCTCGTCCGGGGAAGGACTACCACCATACCTATTTCTGCCGCCAAGCAGTAATGCTCGCATTGCTGTGTTCCGGTGTGAAGGGTATGGTTTCCGTTGAAATTACTAGCACATGAGGCTTACGATCTTAGCCTCAAGGTGGCAACCCGCGAGTGATACCTCTGGTATTGCAAGCGTCCATAGGCTGCGGTAACCGCTTACCATATTGTGGGCCGTACGCTTGGTTGCCACTTCAGTTGTATAAAAAAAAAATCACGGAAACACAAAATCACAAGGATAACGGAAAACTTGGTGAATTTAGGCCAGTACCACACACCCCAGCATAGAAGAATCTGGCGACAAATTGGCGTCTCGGCTAAGGTTCCTAGCTTTTTTTCTTGATCATAAAGCTGTAATGCTAAACGTTATCATAAAACATTAACATAATATGGTGAGCTGATGATGATTTTTTCTAGCAAGCATGCTTGACTTAAAGGGCTCAACTACACTACAAGGGTATGAAGCGGAAGGTTGTGGGTTTAAGTCCCGCTGAGTCGAAACTTTTTGGGGATGATAGGATGAAACCTTTTGATCATGATAAGTTCAGGGAGTTACATCAAAATCTCTCTTTTTTTCCTGCGGAAGGTAGAAAAAGGTACAATGAAAAACGAAAGACTCGCATATTGAAAGGAGAGTATAAAATCGTGTTTTAAAGCATCATTTTTGAAGCTTTATTAATGTTGTAAAATTAATGAAACATAGTAAAAGAAAGTAATCTAAACATCTTTTTATATTAAATATAATAAGTAAATAGGACCTAACGTGGTTGGGATGTCTTTCGAATTTTCAGAAAATACTTATAGCAAGTAAAAACCAAAACCACGAACCTTTGGATCAGAAAGCGGAGCTAAGCCACTATTGGGCATCCACGGTTCTCAGCCAAGAGGGTTACTCAAAAACAAATAAAACATTTTTTTTTTGACCTCATACCGGAATATGTCTCAATACTTATGTGGTGGTTAGGTTATGTAGGTTAGGACGTAGCTCACGTATTCGACCTATAGAATGCGTATGCGCATAATCACTCATTATACAAAATGACAGATTGCCTTCTGTCAATTTCACTGTTATTACGAATCTATCTAATAATGTTTCTGCTCTCGTAGATCTATCATCTTATCATATTACAAACCAATCATAAGGGCAGTGCTTAAAAAGAGCAAATCGGAAATAATCAAAAAATACTAAGTTTACCTCGCGAAGTTAGCGCGACGCAATGTTTGCTACGCTTTGCTAAGCTTTTATACCTGCTCTTAGTGGATGACAGCATGTTTGTTTGTTTCGTGGGTACGTGCACTATATTATCTAAATAAAACAGTTTCGTTTATTACTGACTGACTGGCCTGACAATTCTGAGGACCTTAAAATTTCAGGGTTAATGCATGAGGGTGTTCTAAGAAAATTCCAGAAAACTTACTCCTAGATGACGCAGACAAGATGAAAAAAACTCGACGATGAAGACTTTGTCAGCGTTGAAAAAGTCGCATGGCGTTCCACTAATATGACCATAAGAACTTAGAGCCGACCTCACTTCTCAACGGCTATTTACTTTAGTTTTTAACTGAGTTCATAATCTCGTTCACTCAATTTGACAGCACTTGAACAAAAGCCAAACGGTGAAATCGAACATTAGCTTTTAATATTCTAGAGCGTGCCTGTATCCCACTTATTAGTTATAATAATTTGTATTCAATAAGGGCCTTATTCATTATCGAACTATAAACCTCTGTTAGCGAATGCGTCTTTTAAATCTATCATCATCTTTGTTCATTAACATAAAAATGAAAAAGACCTTAGAGCGAGTAACTAAAATTACAGTTTCTTTTATAAGGGGGTTAGTCTACGTGCACCAGCAATCAAATGCACCAGTCTCCAATCGGCGTAGCTCATTAAATTAAATAGTTTACTGTACCTGCATACAAATTACAATAAAGAATGTTCTAATAATCCTATTACCTGCAGATCCTTTTGTCCCGATCGTGACCAATTTAAAATAATTTAAATAGCAAACCATCAAAAAACAATGAAAACACATGATTAGTAAATTATGTTTCGACATGAACCATTAGCAAATACTTAATGCAATTGGTAAATAAACTTGTAAAATCAATTGGTGGAACATACTTTATTGCACAAGAAAACAGCTGCATATAACATAATAATTATTATACTTTATTAACATACTTTTTTATTGCTATAAAACGGCATAGTAATACTAGCTTTTACTCACGGCTTCGTTCGCGTTGTGATAAAAAATTATCTAAATCGGTTCTTACAATGTTTTCGTGTGACTTTACAGCACTTAGGTAACTTAAAACGTCACTTTTATAATATTTCAAAATACCTTCATCATTAAAACGGGTCTTCTTTTTGCAACTTCTCACCCAATGTCTGTAGAAACAGTGTCACAAACTGAGCTAATAAGATCCATCTTCGCACGCAAAACCTACACCGAAATATGGTCCCTAATTCTAGCGAATAAAAGCTAATGTTCCGCAAATGTAGAGCAAGTTCGTTTAGAAGGAAGCTTCCTTGTTTCATTGTTCTATTTGCGCTCGTGACGGCCGACCACGATTGATGCCCGCCAAGCGGTGAGAAGCAAGCTTGCGGTGGAACCATTTCACACTCCTGGCAAACTTCCCGTTTTGGAACAGAACAGTACTTATGTGCATAAAAAGAGTGCCTCTACAAAACGCCCGGAGCACTTTCAGGTTTTTTAAATTCTATACTTGCTCGCCTGTCTTATACGAACGCTTTCTTAGAAAAACCTCATCACTCACAACTTGAATTCATCCAGATTAATAATTGTAGGGAAATACAGATGTCACTGGATTCTTTTAGTTTGAAGGATTTAAATGCCCTTTTTTCAGCCATAAGATTTTTTAAAAAGCTGCAGACAATAGTTTGTAGTTTTTGAAAATTTGCGAACATGTCGATTTACTCACGATTTTTGAGCACTGGCATGTAGATACTGTTTTGAACATACAAACTTAGGATGAGAACGTGGATTTACAAGCATTACGAGCAGACCACCAGAGGGTGCGTGTATAGCTTTGTTTCAATATTTAAATATCAAGCAAGTTAGCACAACTAAAATTATACCTAATCATGACAGCCTTCTAATATTGCCACAGCTGCGCTGGCACACTGGCCAGTGGCCTAATCTCGAGCGAGAGTGATCGTCTATAGTTTATACAAAGATAATAGTCCTCCAATCAAGTGCTCCCTACAATTTATTTAGGAAAATCATTGCAATTAATAGACTGTCCAAGTGTCCAACGATTTCGGTCAGTGTTCAAATGATCCTGTATTCAACTCGAAAAAATACAGCATAATAAGTAGGTAGGTACCTAATCACTACCTGAGAATCTGTATTTAGCTTTTCTCACATCACATTTGTAGAAGCTGGCAGGTAGGTACTCAATAAAATGTACCTAATCATCAGGGAGTAAGTCTAATCGCCGATTGCATAATTTACTTGCTGTCCAAAGTACTAAATACTGTCAGCTTAAGTATAGGTACCCATGCAAGGCATTAGAAGCACCTATTCATTTGAAATTAGGTACTTATTACTTCAATAGATAGCTCTGTATTCACACTAGTAAACTCAGTATAAGTTCACAAGAATCAAACCCTCACACGAATCAATGTCAAAAATGTATAGAATCTTGACAGTTTTGACGATATATATCACATGTGACATTTATCATCTATCTAAGCACGAGAATCGCCCTCCTGGATCTAGTTAAGGTACACCAATCACAATTTATTACAGTTTAAGGTTAAGTATAGAGATTAATTTTAAACCCTTAAATTATAAATGAGTTATCATATTGTAGGGACATTTGCGGAACCTGTTAGGTACTTTATTTTCCTAATAACGACCATTAGTGTAGTGTAGCTGTATTTAGTCACTTGAGTAGCAAAGTTCGTTGTTGACTGTACTACAGCGGGACAGAGTATTGCAAAACTGGTAGCATCAGTTCTCACCGAAATTAAGTTCAAACGTTTGCGTGAGGAGCCTTGGCTTCAACTACCGGAGGCAATTTGTGATAAGTCTTCTAACAGGGACCCAAAAGCCGGATTAAATTTCCCATCAAGAAAATAGCTCGTTAGAAAATTACATACTAAAAGTTTACTTACTAAAAATAATGTGCTATGCTACGTATACATATATAAGCTAGATACCTAGCTAGTTTACTTCGTTGCAGTGCACAACGCATAGGTCTATAACCAAAATGCTGCTATGTGGATTGTCCAGCATTGTTTATTTACATTTATTTATTTAAAATATTTATATTACATATCCTAATTAATTAAGTCTTGTAAACTAGGTGTATCTATACTCTCTTATTATAATTATCACTGTATGTAAGCTATTAGTTAAGTTTAGTTTAAGTTATTGTAAGGCAAACAATTTTCCTGATTAATAAAATCCAAAACCGCTTCCGTGATAAACTTTAACCAAACTCAATCATCTGCATAATCATCGTTTAACTAAAACATTACGTGTACAGTACAGACAAAGTCAAAAAGTTTACCTACATTCTTTTACTTGTAAAATTATTTGCTGGTACGGTGTAGAGGCCTCATCTCAGAAATGTTTCAAAGCGCATAAATAAAATAAAAATATTTTATTTCAGACAACAAGACAGTCCATATTTCTAGATATTAAAACTTAAGTACTCACATTTAAAAATAGTAAAATAAAATTAAAAATAGGCACTGCGACATGCTGAGGAGAGGATAATCAATCAAGGAAATAGCTTCCTTCATTGATTACCCTCTGCACGAAACACTTCCAGAGTGGAGATGTCAGGCACTCTGCCACAGTCCTCAGGATGCTGTTGTGACTTTTATAAATCAAGACAAAAAAAACCAGGCGGATATTTGTGGTTACCTAGTAATACCTACTAAAGCGCTAATGTCATAACATAAATATAAAAAAACCTGGCGCGATTACCAAACCAGGACCATTCTAAATGTACACCACGCCATGTACAACACCACTACACTTAGTTTGACCCTCTTTATCTGAATCTGTATTTCCCATTCAGGATAATTAGTAACTCGTATCTCAAAGGTCAACTGTAACATGAAACTAGTAGATAAAGAGATGTTACGTGTTCAATTAACCAAGTGACCAAACGTTTTGCTCTACATCACACCCTGAGTCACAATGAGACGAGATGACATCGCGTGAGACCAGATCCTGGTTAACGCAGAAAACAGGTTGACGGCGCTGGCGAGTGCAACAATCCTATGACAAATTGGGAATTTCAGGGTGGAGGATAGTAATAAATAAAATACTCACGCATAGTAAAATTGCAAACGGACTATTGTTTTAAAGTGGGAGTGTATAAGTTTTTGCTAAAGAGACTCCTAAGATAATTTGACGCCGGATTACTAATAAAAACAGTGATACTTTGCATTCAATTTAAAGTTAACTACGGGATGTTACCGAGCGGGAATGACTAAAAACGGTACAAAACTAATAGTTCTCTTTGCGTTTTTGGGTCGAGATGATGAACGAAATATGAGTGCTTTAGTGCCACTTGAGCCGGTTAAACTGGAAAGCTTTGTGTGAATTCATCCATTGGATCACGTGGGACCAGAGCCTTCGAGACACTTTCGTAACGTAATGAGGAAATTAAACGAACTATCTGATTGTAGAAGATACATCACTGAATAGGTTTTATTGTGGGATCTCATTCAATTTGGCTTGTTTAGCCGTTTCTAAGTAACCTCCTTAGAGTTGTATCCGTTATTTTGCAACAATTCTGGGTATGTGGGGTACCTATTTACATAAATAACGAGTGCAGGCAGACAGAACAAAGCATCGTGTCGGTTATAGAGAGCTTTGTCAAGGTCATTCAATCAACACTCGCAAAAAAATTGTTTGCTTACTTTGATATAAAAATATATTTTTGTTATAATATCTTTTTCAGTGATACTGGCTCTAGCAGTCGCCCAAAGTGGATACGACTACAACAAACCTGGGAAATCATTCAACCAAGGGCAACAACAAGGTCCATCGTCGAATCGTCCTGGAAGCGGATACCCAACTGGTCCGGGACAATCCACAAATCGACCTGGATCAGGCTACCCCGGGCAATCAGGGCCTTCAGGGCCATCTGGTCCTGGAGTTTATCCATCGACCACCCCATACTCGCTCCGGCCACAAAGTGACGATTTCTCAGGACCCGGATCTACCCCAGGGTATCCTTCGGGACCGACAGATTACTCTAATGGACCTAGCTCAGGCTATCCAGGCACTAGTGGAACAAGAGGCCCAGGAACAGGATCAGAACCAGGTTATCCAGGACAGGGGCCGTCATACCCTGGTCAAGGACCCAATAGTTCTGACGGCCCATCTAGCAATTATCCTGGACAATCTAGACCTTCCTATACAGGACAAAGTGGCTCTGGGCGTGTGCCTTTATCCGGCGGATTCCCAGGACAGTCGGGACAAAACTATCCCGGTCAAGGATTTGGACCAGGCGGTTCAGGGCTCGGCAGTGATGACTCTGGAGCTTACGAAGGTGGTGATTACTCAGCTATTCCTGGCATACCCGATGTCGATTATCCAATTCTGACTGAGATACCACAAACAGGGTTCAGATGTGACGCTCAGGCTTACCCAGGTTACTATGCTGACACAGAAACTCGTTGCCAAGTTTTCCATGTTTGCGCTAATAACAAGACTTATGATTTTCTTTGCCCCAACGGAACTATCTTTTCTCAACAAGACTTCGTCTGTGTCTGGTGGAACCAGTTTGACTGTGGCGGTGCTCCTGAACTGTACAGAATAAACGCAGCTATATACGATGCCTCAAATAGCGTACCAAACCAAGGTGACTTATCAAACTTTGGAGATTATAATCAGGGCCCACAAAGACCTTACACTGGGAGCGGTGGACCTGGTGGACCAGGCAGATACCCTGGTAACGCTGGGCCCGGCGGGCCAGGGTACCCAGGACCCAGTGCACCAGGTTATCCAGGATCCAGTGCACCAGGTTACCCAGGCTCTGGGCCTCAATCACCGTCGTCATACCCTGGAGACTCAGGCTCGCAAAATCAACCATCCAACTACCCAGGTTCAGGTCCGTCAAATTACCCAGGGAGTTCTACTCCTTACCCCACCAGTGGTCCATCCTATCCCGGAAGTACTGGTTACCCAAGCTCTCAGGGACCATCTGGCTATCCAAATTCTGGACCATCTACGCCATACCCCAGTAGCTCACCACAAGGCCCGCCTTACAGTGGAAACTCAGGCCCATCGACCAGCTACCCAGGCACAAGGCCCAATTCGCGGTATGAAGGTCCAGAATCAAACTACCCTGGAAACCAAGCTAGCCAAGGTCAGGGATACCCATCTGGCAAGCCCAATGGAGCAAGCTTCCCATCCAGAGGCAGCAACAGACCCCAGCAACCCACTAGAGAGTATCTCCCACCTAGAAATTAAACGTTTTAGTTAAAAACGATCTTAAACAACGCCAGTATTTAAGGCATTCCCAACGCTAGCTTCCAGTATTTTTTTTATTAATAAAACAGGAAGAAAATGTGTGATAAAACGAAGTAGTTTTAGTTAGATCAGTATTTTAGAGTTATTTGCCAAAAGAGCCAGTAGGTACAGAAATGGTCGCAATACGTTGATGAACGAAACAGTTGGTGCTGTTTTTTTCATTTTGTACAACTAATTAGCTAAAAATGATCCACTGTTTTATGTTTAGTAGGTACCTATGTGTATAATAATAAAATTTTATTGTTTTGATTCAATGGAGAGTTACCAAAACTAGTGTTTGTATTTCTAGGTTCAAAATTAAATATTTTTCTAGTTTCAACTAAGCTTTAGTCGTAAGATTATGTAACACTACCTACCATGTATATACACATAATTACAAAATAAAATAATCCATAAGAGCACAAACATTTTATTTCCTTTCTTGTATAACAGAGATTCTGGCCCGCACTTTCTGTTTGTTCGATACATATTTCGCACTAAAGTTGACTACGTTTCTATGCAACATTTCATGAATCCGTTCCATTTCGTTACAACCGAGAGGTAATGGATTACCCTCTAACAGTACTCTCATCAAACCAGTTTCATTAGGCGCTTTCTTAACGCTTTGATATAACAAAACCTTTTGCAATTTTTTCAGACTCAAATAAGTAAGATTATTATAACACAAATTCAAGTAACAAAGTACCATGTTCCCAACACAGTGACAATAACCATTCACAAGTTTGATAAAGCTTGGAAGAAAGGGGTCTACGAAAGGACCGATCAGCTCATTAGCCATCATTTCAGCTCTGACTTGCATAAAATCATCGTCAGCTGTAATAGTCTTCAACCTATCTCACTTGGCTTTATTCTTCAGAGATGTGCCAGCAATTGATTTTTTGGCAGATCTCTTACTTATCATGCTAAAGTCATCCATCGATTTAGAGTCACATTGCGTCAAGTATTTCAAGTAAACGGCCCGTTTTGTTTTCAAATATGCCATACACCTCCGCCGTTTCGCCATAATTTCGTCATAAGTCAGTGGGAAATCTATTAGTGCATGGAATATGTGGTTAGCACCTTCATCGCTTAGCCGATTGTCGGCTAAGTTCAAATACCGCAAATGTCTATTATTTCTAAGAGCTTCTCCTAAATATTTAGCTCCGTCATTCGTTATGTGGTTAGAAGATAGATTTATACTTGATAATGTAGCTTCTGCGGGCTCTAAAAAGTGAAGTTTAGATGCAATTAGTTTGCAGACGTCATCATTGATATTACATCTACAGAGAGATAAGTTAGACAGCTTCGATTGACTTTCCAGTAGCAACGCGTAGTTTCCTTGAGGTATCGGAGAATCGTCGAGGCAGATATCTGTGATTGCTGTCAATGGTAGAAACTTGCTTAGCTCATGTATCGTGTACGCGGTAATGCGACATTTCTTTACAACTAACTTTGTCAGTTGCTGGTAGTGTGGTGTTATAAGCCCTAATAGTTGTATCAGTAATCTTGGCACTTTCGTTTTTTCTATAACTATTTCCGCCAGTCTGCTAAAAGTGTCGTAGAAAGCGTTTATGATAATGGCATTATCGTCTACGACGGTGGTCTTGGAGACCGATTCTTCGGAATCAATTCCTGAGTCTGGTGTTACTGTTAGTTTGGCAAAAACTGGAGCTATGCTAATCCGTTTGTGTTTTAGTGTACTGTCGTTTTTGTACATTTTTGAATGATCGTCTGAAAACAAGTTTTATTTTAAGCTTGTAGCGACTCCATAATTTATAATGATGATGATGATGATGATGATGATGATGATGATACTAGACCGACTAGAAAACCCGATATACTACCTACTACTTGACTACTTGTTACATTTCTTGACCTATGTCAATAACACATCAATAACCTGACCGTCTCGGTGTTGATAGCATAGCCTAAAAGGTAGGTAGGCACATGACTGTACCTATCTATTATTAAAAATTAAGCGTTTTAGAGTGTAACCTAAACTGATTGATCAGTGGTAAAAAGCGAAGAAAAAACGCGGTGAAAATCGTAGGAAAAACGCAGTGAATAGCGTATGAAAAACGCGCCAAACAGCTACAACGCGTAGCCGTTGACGTTGAGTTAGTGTGAATTAGTAAAAAATAAAGAGTTAAATTATACTTACCATGTTGGGCTTCTTTTTTCACAACAATTTTACATGGGCAGGAAAATTTCTTGCATGCCATCGCCAAAAAATCATCCAAGTCCAGTGGCTTTTCGTCAGGTTTGTTGCATTCAAACACAGATTTGTACTTCGCTGATCGCACCGACCTCATAGAAAGCGATTTTCCTATAGCCGATTTATCATTATATTTATCATCCATTATAAAAAAAATAAAAATAATATAAAATAAGAAATAGCAAATTAAATGGATACAAAATTAAAATTATCCAAACTTTTGTACAATTTATTTTGTACAGATGCTGTAGAACATCTGTAAAATGTCTTGTGACAAATATTGCCAGACACTAAAATGACACGAGTCACGGCATGGCTGGCAAAAAAGGTTTATATAGATCGTTAGTTGACATTACATAGGACATTCTTGGATTCTTGCTCAGATGTTTCAGCGGGGTATCTTGACACTGTCGGAAAACCAATTCCTTCGGTATAAAATAAAGAAGTCAAGTCAAGTAAACGAATATTATATTTAAATTCCATAGCTACTAAGATCCATACTAAGTGTGAATTCGACCAACTTATGGAATAACTATTCCGCGGAATAAGAAATGTCAAATACCTACAAGGAATCTGTCAGTAAACTGACTCGCGAATAACTACGATTTACTCGGAGAATAGCGCCTATTCGAGTTTGGTCGAATCCAACTTAGGTAATATTATAATACGAACGTAGCTCTGGGCTTTTGGTTGGCTTGGCTCCACTGGCCGATCGCCCCTAAAGGAATAGCGTAGTAAGTAATCGGTCATAAATAAAAATACGTAGGTATATCTTCTAATGAAAACATCTCTTTATTTAGCTTCTAGCTACATAAACTAAAACTCTCGCTTGAGAGTAGGCCAGAGTCCCAACAGTAGGAACCTTAATAGCCTAGCCATGATGATATGATAGTTAAAATAAACATTATTTACTTACGGTTGACCTTCTAAAGAACATTATAGCGACGCTTATAAATAGGTACCTATACTAACTATTTAATTTAGTCATAATTTAACTTAAAAAAAATTTAAATGCGTATTCCTTTTCCTTACTAACTAAAATAAAAACTTTTCGTTACCTAACAACTAAAAACTTAACAGAATAGCATTGTCACCAGTCATAGGACAAAGCAATCATAAATATACTCAATGCTCTGATATACCGATGGGGTATCATGCACCTTAGGAAGTATTTTAATTATGATCTTCTAGGACTTTCTAGAAGTGAGTGCTCTTTTTCTTGTTTGCTGTAGACACTGGAGGAATAATGTCAGTCACCACCTTCTTTAAAAACATTTCAATCCTGCTGTATTCCACGCAATATGCTGGAATATAATTACCATCGAAAACTACCTTTAGCAACCCCGTCGCTTCAGAAGGCTTGTCTACCCTATCTTGATACTTTATGACCTTATAAATATTTTTGATTGACATATAAGTCAAATTGTTGTAAGCCAAGTTCAAAGAACACAAAACCATGTTACCTTTCGAATAGGTAGCCCTACCTTTATTTACGACATTGTCTTCGTCGTATGGATCAATGAATTTTCCAACTATATCCATAGTCATAGCATTAGCTATATCAATTGCCGATTTTTCCTCTGCAACAATAGATGCGTTCTTTTTACCTTTTTTACGGGTATCTTCTTTCGAATTATTTTTTATATTTTTTAATTTAAAAGACTTTTTGTTGCAACTATTTCGTACCAACTCTGTTCTTTGTTGTTTCAATACATCTTCATAACAGGTCGCGTATACTTCCATTTTCTTTTCAGTGTATTTCAACTTTCTTTGTTTAGCCTCGACCACCTCGTCCAAGGTCAACTGATACTCCATCAAATGGGACAGGATTGAAGATGCTCCATCGTCAGTGATCTTATTGCCTGATAGATTTAGGTGAAGCAAACGACGGTTTCGTCTCAAGCTGTCTGCCAGCGCGTTTACTCCCTTGTCAGAAACTAGATTGGATCCTAGCTCTAAAATTAAAAGAGAAGACCCGACAGCTCCGAAATCTATCTTCTCAGCTAACGCTTTGCACATATCATTGCCAATATTGCATCTGTTTAGAGACAAATACTTCAATTGAGAGGTATGTGTAAATATCTCGTCATACTTGCCATTGGATACGCCGCAGTCATCAAGACAAATGTCCGTTAGATTTGAATGGGGAAGCATTTTGGCGATCTCGTGGATTAAAACATTTGTCAGTCCACCTCTACGGATAGTCAGTTTCGTAAGTAGCGAGTGAAAAGGTAAGCAAAGACTGACCGCTTGGATAACTTTCCTGTGTATTTCAAAAGGGCAACCTATGATGGATATTTCGACTAGATGATCTTTAGTGTCATAGTATGCTTTGATTGGGACTGCGTTTTCATGGATATTGGATCTAGCTGTGGGGTCTGATACACCAGAGGTAGCAGCGCTTTTTTTTATTCCAAATGCTGATTCATTGTCGCCATGTTGGAATCTGAGGCTTTTGTTGGATTTTGAGCGGGAGGAAGAGGTTCTTCTCTCATGTTTTTTGTATTCCTCTGTAAATAGGATTTGTATCACTATCTGTACAGCCGGTATAACAAGCTAAACGGAAAAATTTTGGTAGGTACTTTACGTGATATTGTCTTTTAGGGTACCTACTGACTGACTACCTGGTTTAAATGGGCCTTGTAAAAGTATGTAAGAGTCCTAGCCTATACTGAGATAGGTAAGGAATGGCCCAGTGTGATGAAATGAACTAAAAGATCTCGTTCAGTGCAGGAACTTTTACATTTTAGAAAACACCGGTTTTATTACCTTCTCATTGATTCCTTTTTTATGAGAAATAACATTTATTACTACGCACAAGGTGTTTTACAAAGTCCATTGGAAACTCAGAATCGAAAGGAAGGGTCACCCCCAAAGTATCACAATATTTTGAACACATATTTTGAAGAACTAACTCACTGACCTTGAAGAAGCCTAGTCACGATGACAACTTCTGGGGACTGCCACTCCAGACAAACCCAAGGTATAAAGGCATCGAAGTCCAAAGGCGTAGGTTTGTCATAGTTAGTACTTCGCCTGGAGTAGGCGGTCTTCTTAGAGTCAAGAGTAGACGAGCCGGTTTCTACGTGGCTGGCGCGGTTTAGATGATTCTTGTGTTTGTCCTTCATGTTACTCGAAATCTAAAAGACAATGAGAATTGTTATGAAAAATTAAATTTTAATTTTAAAGAACAAGCAAATCAATATTACTTGGTACCTACCTTTCGTTCGGATCGTATATTACAAAATATACGAAAGATTGTTCCACGCTAAAATAACAAAGTTTGTAGGTTATAGTACGTATACGTAGTGCTTATATTCTCTCTGGTTATAGTGCTTACATTGTCTTGGGGTTATTATCTTGACATAATTTTTTTGTTCATCAATGTCATTAGAAAATAGTTTTTATTGTGGTTTTTATTAGCCGTGAAATTCAGCACCATGCCTTCACCTTATCCATAATAAGTAAATTTACCTTAGCTCATCCGCAAATTGTTGTTATTTTACTTACATGAACAATAACGAAATCGGGACCCACAAGACACCCTTGAATCACACTTTAATAGTAATTATAGTATGTAATGATCTCGGCTGTCGTGTAGTTAGCCGTTTCGGTGCGCAATGGAGTTTTTTCGAAATAAATTGTCGTTGCGTATCACAAAACAGCTAACATCACGATAGCCAAGATCCGTACTGTGGCGGCCTAGTTTAACCACCTTATTTATGGCTAGGAACAAATCTTGCAGCAAAAGGCGCTGTCTCACAACAAATAAAATTGTTGAGAATTATTTGATAGTCAAAATCGTCCAAAGCCAAAGCAATAAATAAAACAGATAATTATAATTCCAAGAATTTTATTAAAATTCAAACTGTATAAATCCTCTACAATCTCATTGATCATGCGCATATCCTAACTTCGGAAATGTAAGTTTCAGTAACATTACAGGCAAGTTACAAATCGGGTTTCTGGCAAGGTTATATAACGGAGGTTTTAAACAGTTAATACAGATAGGATTACTATAATTCTTTACATTTATAACAAAGTCGTCGTAAGTTTAGGGCTTATATCCACTTAGCGACCGCGATCACGACCAAGGTAACTGCAACTAGACCGCGTCTATGAAGTGTTTAACTTAAATTGTAAAATGCATCGCGGTCGCTAAGAGGAAACATTATTTGTAAATGAAATGTTCCTTACGAAACAATTAATAGAACAACGATGCCGCTTGGCTACTCAACATTTCGCTCAGCCCCCATACCATGAACTCTTAGAGCGATTCAAATTAGGACCTAAACTGAATTGTCAAAAAATTTTGTACCATGGAATTAATAATTATTGAAGTCATGGTACAAAATTTTTTGACAATTCAGTTTAGGTCCTAATTTGAATCGCTCTAAGAGTTCATGGTATGGGGGCTGATCTATATAAACTTTTATATTTAAAAGTTTATGTTTAAAAGTATATGTTAGTCTGAATTTTCAAACATAATCATTTCAATTGAAATTTATTTAATATTACAATATAAAAAGAATTTGCGCGTTATCACATTTTTTTAATTGAAAAAATAATTATACTTATTCATTTCCTTTTAGGACGGAAATGGACGTTATATAATTTTGAGCAGGATGGCGACACAAACGGTGATTTTTTTTTAATTGAAAAAACTGGGACATTTTTTTTGCAAAAAGCATAAATAATATTTTTTTATGTACCATCATAGTAAATAGCGAAATATTAGAAATAGATTATGAAAATATAATATTTAATAAAGCATTAGTACATAAATCAAAACACAATACAAATGACCAAAAACAACACAATAATTAATCGTTTTACGAAAATAACAAACTTTGAAAAAATCGCAAGTCAAACAATAAAAATCAATTCTAATTAAGAGCGCACTTCCGAACTTCTGCGTTTTTGGTATTTGATTGTTTGACAAACACAAAATTAGTTGTGATTTGGTGTTTTTGTTGCTTGTGTTTTTCGAAAAAACCGAAAAACGCAAGAAGTTCTTGGTACTCTTAATGCAAAGTCAAAATATAAAAGCTAAAATATGTAAAAATTAATATGAAATAAAACTTTGTTTAAACATACAAGTGATGTGTTAGTTCAATAACTTTAGTAGAATACGTTAAAACGTAGTTTCACAAATGTCACAAAACAATCGTGCCAATTATGGCAAATTGTTTGAAATTTTATAGAAAATCACAGTTCAATATTTCATTGATGGCAATTGTGTATAGAAATATAATTTTCACTAATTAATAATTAAGATAAGGTATGCTTAAGTAATGTGATGCTAAACATAAACTTATATCTAATAAAAACTAGGACGAAATAAATGTACAGAATTTCGACGCACTCTCGTTGTACCATTGACTTAATTTTTCAGTCATATATATAAGTTATGCTCCGCAAACAGTGTTCACACATTGGCGTCCAATTCTGTTCGCTAATAAAGTAGTGTCGCACGTGAATGAAATTCACAAATAAGAAATTTCAATTTTCTTCGGTGCAGTTGAACAAGCAATGAGGTTCAAAAACCAATGCAAAATGATTACTAAATCACTGTATAAACAGCGACAATTGGTAGCAAAAAAACTTGGCCTAACCCTTGACTAAGTATATAATATCTCAGTTTGAATCGCACTGTTTAATCATAGCGATTTATCTATCAGAGGGCCTATTCTTGCGGACAAAAGCGATGAATCGTGGTTCAGCTTATATCCGTGAATGCTCTGAACTAATTTGTCACCGACACAAGTTGAGCTATGATACTGGCCACAATTATCGTTTGTCGCTTTCTAGAGTAGACCATCAGGGCTTCATCACATATCGGAACGGTTTTGTCAAATGCCCGGCCGATAAAAGCTTTAAATGACGTGACTCGACAAGCGATAGACATCTTTGAATCGATAGATTGTAACTTCTCAGTGTAAGTTAAAGAGTAGTAGAGTTCTTTGTGATAGAGCACGTCCGCGGAAGTACTACCACCATACCTATTTCTGCCGCAAAGCAGTAATGCTCGCATTGCTGTGTTCCGGTGTGAAGGGTATGGTTTCCGGTCAAATTACTGGCAGGAGGCTTTCGATCTATGCCTCAAGGTGGCAACCCGCGAGTGATACCTCTGGTATTGCAAGCGTCCATAGGCTGCGGAAACGGCTTACCATCTTGTGGGCCGTACGCTTGGTTGCTACTTCAATTGTATATATAAGGTCATTCATTATCAACCTGACAAACTTAAGGGGTAGGTTCCACACATAAAAAAAAAAATACTTGTACTTTTTTTTTTTTTTCTAAACGTTTTTTTTTTATAAAACAAAAAAAAAATATTACGTAATTCTGCTTTATAATTAGTTATCCTTGTTAGAAATCGAAAAGGCAGCGCTCGGCACGTGTTAGTGACCCGCGCGTCAATGAACTGCGGGTCACTAACCCGCGCGTCCTTGACCTGCGCGTGTCCTTGACCCGCTACGGGGCGCGCACACTCGAATATTTCATTATTACGTCGCTTAACTCGATTCCCAACAATGATAAATAATAATTGAGCGGAAAAACGTAATCGATTTTTTTTTCTTTACAAGTGATTTTTAAGACAAAACATACATAAAAAAAAAAAAAAATATAGGTACATATATTTTTTTTTTTAGGTGTGGAACCTACCCCTTAAGTTTGTCAGGTTGATAATGAATGACCCTGTATAAAAAAAGTGTATTTTAAACAATAACTTCGCAGTCGTCGACATTTTTCTTTTAGCTTTATTATTACAGTTCATTTAGAAACACTTTCAAATTCGACTGTGATGTAAATCATGTTTTAAAAACTATTCCATACACGAGTAAGGACTATGTTATGTAAGAATGTACGCATGCGCATTATCGTTTTCAATCGGAGGCCTTCGGGAGGCCTATTTACACCGTCACCAGAGTTGACCACTGACTTATACAAACTTACTACTTTTATCACTTACTTATTGACATAAATGATTCGAAATTTTATCTCACAGATTATTATCGTATTCATAAGATTCAATACATTTTTAACTCCCGACTAAAAAGACGGGGTTTGATTTACTCAAAAAGTTGAATTATTTTGTTCACATTCGAACATATTATCAACTAACTTCAGCCCGCGGCTTCGCTCGAATTTTAGTCTATGCTGATCCAGGGCTATTATGTAATTCGGTTGCAATCGATTACACTAGATTTCAATCAAAAACTGACGTTTTTTTGACAGATTTATTGAATCGGATTGCAACATAATTACGTAATAACCCAGCAGGTCATTTCATCAAAATCGCATCCAAATCAGTCCAGTGTCTGAACCACAAACATACGAACTTTCGTTTATTCTAACGGATACTCATTGTAAAATTTAACTAACATCACACCACATCTTTAAACATCACGTCACGTCTTTGAACATCAAGCCACGTCTTTAGACATCAAGCCACGTCTTTAGAGGGTAAGGCAGTGTGGACGGAACTTTTAAATTCCCTGTCCAAAATTAGCATCGAATCTATTCATAATCCATAAGTAGTTAGTAAATATTCATAATGCCACATAATTTTATCGTTGATGAAATAAGACAGGAGTGTTATGACAGGGTCATACTAACTCCACATACGCAACGTGCTGTAACATCTAGACACGCAAAATAATCCATATTATACTTATTTAGATTAGGGCTTGTACACACAACTGCGATGCAACGTCATATCGCAAAAATCGGTGACGACTCCCGTACGACGCAAATGGGCAGCGTTGCAGATTTCTGCGATGCGATGTCACAGTTTTGTGTACAAGCCTTTAGCATAACCCGCTCGAAGCGACATCTTGCCGACACTATGCCACTGATAGGTGACCACCAGTGGCAATTTCAACTGAGCGCTCCCGTGCTTCGGAGGGCAAGTTAAGCATAAGTCGGTCCCGGCTTTTTCAAAGTTGTTAGGCCATGACAGAGGCCTTCGGGCGGCCTGAAAACTCTCCCACCAGAGTTGGCCACCGAGTCACACGATCTACTTACGCCACTCTGATTGTAGCACCCCTTTAAGTTACTTGCTAATAGTAACAATGCTTTGTATTGATCTAATATTAGGTTCGTGTTCTAGAACTTACCTGAAACTGTATCAAGACTCAAGCATAGGTTTACATTACTTAATTATAGTTACTGTTCAAAACCTGGTGGTAGGACTCTTCAGCAAGAATTCGTCTTGGTGGGTACCACCGCAGTGTCAGATATTCTACCTCCAAGCAGTAGTGTGCAAGTTGCACTGTGTTTAGGTTTGAAGGGCACTGTAGCAAGTGAAATTACTGGGCGAAAGAGACTTAACAACAATGTCTCGGGGTGACTTTAAGCTTTGGGTGGCACTGCATCTGTAATAGTCAGGCGTGGGTTTAAAGACGGAGATTGTATTTGGGAGACGGCCGGCGTTTGCAGGCTCAAGCATCCCAACTCCAAGGCATAAAACGCGGGTTCGAATCCTGCTAGTCCGAACATTTTCAATTGAGTTTATTTTTCAGTGCACACATTTCTACATTTACAAATACATTACATGTATAAAATATGTATAAGTTTAGATATTTTTAGTTTATTATTTATGTACTTTAGTTTTTTTTTACCTTTTTTTCGCCTGAAATACAGGTTTTCTTAGTTCAGGCATATCACATTTTTTATTAGCTTTATAATTATATATTAAATTAGCTCTAAGTTGTATTAGCACTTAGAAAAA
The DNA here is from genome assembly GCA_951394395.1 of Colostygia pectinataria. Taxonomy (NCBI): domain Eukaryota; kingdom Metazoa; phylum Arthropoda; class Insecta; order Lepidoptera; family Geometridae; genus Colostygia; species Colostygia pectinataria. Next base: position 3,502,598 of record OX596368.1, on the reverse strand, counting down.
ATGAATAAAGTTAAATTGTAAATTTCATATACATACATCAAGGCATAAAACGCGGGTTAGAATCCCGATAGTCCGAACAGTTTTAATTGCTTATAATCCACATTTCATGTTAGATACATTTCATTTACACACATTTGTTTTGTTCATACAACATAACTATAAAACCTATGCTTGAGTTTCGACTCGCTCTAGTACAGTACTGGAATACGGGCCTTATTTACGCATAACTCGCCCAAGGCGACTTTCCCCCAGTCATAACGCCACTGTGCGTATATAACTATCATCTTCATAATTACTAGCAGAGAGTCTAAGCGCGTGTTCTTCACATAACGCGGCGAGTTCTTTCAGCCACTCGTCGAGTAGAACAGCGTTTAGTATCGATCGTAGAGTGATCGACTGGCTCCAGTAACTGTCCTGGGTGAATATGGGCCGTTTTTGCGGGCTCGGCGACTGGCTCAGGCTGTGGTTGTGCTGTGCTGGCGATGCTGGGAAATATAGACATATTCTTAATTCATTATAATATTTGCTCTGCAATATGCTTTTTAATCTTATAAAAATTTGTCTTATTATAAAAATGAATTACTTTTCGTTATTCTCGCTAAAACTTGAGAGGGCTAGACCGGTTTGGCTAAAGTAGTAGATAAAAAAAAATGGTTTACTGGTAAGTGGAGCCCTGTTTGTCTAGTGTTAGTGATCCGATCCTAAGGCCGTGAGTTCGAACCCGGTCGTGCACCAATAAGATAAGATAAGATAATTTATTTGAACTAAATTTGATAGCAAATAGCTTAACTAGAATAGGTAGGTACTTATGTACCCTAATTCTACATTTAATAAAAAAATTACAGGAAGATCTGATAGGACTTTATTAATTAATCATTAATTGGCGTACGTAACATCATGTGCGCAATGCCATCTCATACGGTGAAAGAAATAATCGTGAGGAAATCAGCATGTCCAAGAGTTAAGTTTCGAAAGACAGCTCAGCAGTGGGAAAATTAGAACGATGTCATCATGTTGTTTTGCATTGTGTTGCACTCCTTCACAAAGATTAACTTACTTTAGATTATGAAAGAATCCAAAATTAAATAAAAAAAAACAGTGATAAATGGTTTCTTTAATGATTATCTAATTATCTAGACTCCTACAAAAGATCAGGTGCCTTACTCTTGAATCCAATGACAATTCCGATCCAATCCCAATTTCTATTTACTGCTGTCAAATTTTTGTACTCTAATTACGTTTTGGCTGCCTGGGAGGGTATGAAAACGACCGAAATTGATTATTATATGCGATTTAATTAAATTTAATTAAAAACTAATCAACTAAACTTAACAATCGCCCTATGTAAGAAACGAAAGTGTTTAGTTGAAAATTATGTCTAACTAAAACTACGTGACAATCGCCCGATGTAAGGAACGAAAGTGAATAACTTAAAGTGCCAAAATTAATGCAACGATGACAGTTTCTTGGTCACACAGCGCGCGGTAGGTTAACTATTGCGAAACGCGGCACAATTCACTGGAAGACTTTGCGATCAGCGCCAGGTGCTGGTGGTTACATAACACTCTTGAAAACAAGGTTGAATTTGGCGCTAGGTTTGCTGTCAAAAGTACGAAATGTCATATTCCAATAATTGTCCAATACCGATCGCGATCAAGAGTAAGGCCCCAGGGCCCGGCTCCATACTGCGTGAAACAACTCCTTTGGTGGAAGTTTAATCAATACGACTCGTAGCCTTGGCACAAGTGCGTGCTTCGGAGGGCACGTTAAGCAGTCGGTCCCGGCTTTTTCAAAGTTGTGAGGCCATGACAGAGGCCTTCGGGCGGCCTAGAAACTCTGTCATCAGAGTTGCCCACTGACTCATACGAACGAACGAACGATCTCTGTATTTCTTCTAGGTGTTTTTTTTCTTTCTAATTTGGTCGAATATTCTCTTAGAAAATTTTGAAGGAACGCCATCATTACAATATCACAAATTCTGTTTTTTTTTTTTTTATACAACAAAGTGGCAACCAAGCGTTCGGCCCACAAGATGGTAAGCGGTTACCGCAGCCTATGGACGCTTGCAATACCAGAGGTATCACTCGCGGGTTGCCACTTTGAGGCTATGATCGAAAGCCTCATGTGCCAGTAATTTCACCGGAAACAGCCTTAACATACCCTTCACACCGGAACACAGCAATGCGAGCATTACTGCTTGGCGGCAGAAATAGGTATGGTGGTAGTCCTTCCCCGGACGAGCTCTATCACAGATAACTCTACTACTCTTGACATAGGAACTTGAAATCACTTACAAGATAGTCTCCTGTTGATCATGTTGACGAGGCTGGAGGAGAGGCTGCGTCGCTTGGACTCGACGCGGCGGAACGGCGTCTCGTTGCCGTGCGTCGCCTTCCTGTACTGACCTGCAAGACAAGCTATTTTTATTTCCACACTTTTTTTTTTTATACCACTAAAGTGGCAACCAAGCGTACGGCCCACTTGATGGTCAGCGGTTACCGTAGCCTATGTACGCATGCAACATCATAGATATCACTTGCGTGTTACCACCCTGAGACGTGAGATAGAAAGTCTCATGTGCCTGTAATTTCACCGGAAACCATACCGGTTCACAAAGCAATGCGAGCATTGCTGCTTGGCGGCAGAAATAGGTATGGTGGTAGTCCTTCCCCGGACGAGCTCTATCACAAAGAACTCTACTACTATTATTATATTAGTCTAAATAAATTGTTTTTAAGCAATACGCAGCGCTCGTGACGTAGCTGGCTAAGTTGATATTAACAGATCAACAAAGTTAAGCACTGTTTCGCGTAGTCATCATTTGGATGGGTGACCGCCAGTGGCAATTTTAACTGAGCGCTCCCGTGCTTCGGAGGGCACGTTAAGCAGTCGGTCCCAGCTTTTTAAAAGTTGTTAGGCCATGACAGAGGCCTTGACCAGAGTTGGTTACTGACTCATACGAACTGACTGACTGACTGAGCGATACGTAAAGTAAAGTAAACTAATGTTAAAAAATATATTATTCAATAATATCACAAGGATCATTTTGAAACGTCTTAAAGCTAGGTGAATTTACGCCAGTTCCACGCGCCCCAGCCTAGAAGAATCTGGCAACAAACTCGGCTGGGTTCCTAGCTTTTTTATTGATGATCCCTCTTCATCGTAAAGCTTCTGTGTGGTGCCAATCGAATACGACTGCGCATTGTACTAAAATTGTAAGATAATCTTATCTTATCATAGATACACGTATAAAAAAGAAATTACTGTGCTTTAGTCTCGCTAAAACTCAAGAACGACGGGACCGATTTAGCTAATAATGGTCTTGAAATGTTTGTAAAAGTTCAGGGAAGGTTTAAACGGTGAGAAAATATACAGGGTGTAAAAATTTACTAAAAAAAATTACGCGAGTGAAACCGCGCCGGGTCTACTAGTAATAAATAAAAACATGTATGTGAGCACTGGCATTGCGCTCATACATTTTTCGAACATCCATTGGTGCACGACCGGGTTCGAACCCACGACCTTAGGATCGGAAGGCGGGGACACTACCACTAAACCACCAGTGCTCCTAAAACGATTCCAAAATAGATTGCGAAACTAATATACTCGCCTACAAAAAGATCGACCCACCTCAATTTTTGGGGGAAAAATCGACCCACCCCAACCAAAAAAATAGGGTGGGTCGATTTACTTGCAGGCTAGTAATTGTAGTAGTAACTATTGTTCATTAACGACTGTCCAACTTTCCATATAACGTCTGAGGGTAACACGCAAGTGATATCAATGTTGCATGCGTACATAGGCTACGGTAACCGCTTACCATCAAGTAGGCCCGACGCTTGGTTGTCACTTTATTATTATTATTATTATGAGCCTTCCTTCTCTCCAATCATCACGGTTTTGGGCTACTGTGGACCAGTCCTTCAGGTAAGAGTCAATATCGTCCCTCCATCTTCGCCGTGGTCTGCCGCGAGGTCGTTTTCCATTTAGGGGCGTCCACTCTGTGATGGATTTAGCACACAATGCATCCGACAAAAGTTGTAACTTTAGTGGTAAAAAAAAAACAATGAGTTACCGTCATCGTTCGTCGGCGCCCGCGCATTCAGCAGGGTCAGTTCTCGCTGCATTAGGAAAACTCGCGCTTTGTCCACTAACTCGTCTGAGTTGTCTATCGGCTCCGTCAGCTCATCCACTTCCTCCTTCAGTCTACTTAGTATCTGGAAATGAACTTGTTTTAGTCACTTTCTTTTTTTTTAACATTAATATTGCTGTGGCTAATACAATGTCACAGAACAGTTGCCTTACTCTTGAATCCAATGACAATTCCGATCCAATCCCAATTTCTATTCACTGCTGTCAAAAGCCAATGCCGAATTCTCTAGGGAAGGTGGCGTCTTTTTTTTTTATATTATTTTTTGTCGCGTCCATCAACCTAACTTTGTTTATCTGGTACATATAAGTGTAACGAACGAAACTTATTTGACATGCATGTCTCTAATCTCAGTCCGAAATGAGATATAAGTATCTATTTATTACGTTTGTAGGCAAGTTTCATCCTTAGATGCGCAGTAAGTGTTAAGTTGTCTGTCATGCAATAGATAGCTGTTGAATGTCCTCTCAGAAATCATAGATTAGTTACAGATATCATCGTCATCATCATTATTATATCAACTAGTAGTCTCCACTGCTGTAGGTCTAGGTCTAGACATAGGCCTGCCCCAAAGAGCGCCTTTACTGCGCATCTAAGGGTGAAACTTGCCTGGAAGCGTAATAAATATATGCAAACTGCTAACTCCTATATCTCATTTCGGACTGAGTTTAGCGGCATGCATGCCAAATAAGTTTCGTTTTTTTTACACTATTCTGTATTAAAACAAGGTTTGGTTGATGGATGCCAGAAAAAAAAATGACGCCAATTTCAGGCAGTCTTTTGTTTACTCTTGAAAACAAGGTTGAATTTTACGCTCGGTTTGTTGTCAAAAGTACGAAATGTCATATTCCAATACTTGTCCAATACCGCACGCGTTCAAGAGTAAGGCCCCCAGATATATTGCGCTCTTATCATGAGGGACGCTCGCTGTTCAATTATATATAACTAGCCGATCTGCCCCAACTTCGCACGGGTGCAATGATAACTTAAGCACCCGTACGAAGCCGGGGCAGGTCGCTAGTATTAAATATAGCCTATGTTACTCAGGGATAATGTAGCATCCTAATGGTGAAAGATTTTTTAAAATCTGATCAGTAGTTTTTGAGTTTATTCGTAACATACAAAAATACAAATCAAAAATCAAAGGAACAAATCTTTCCTCTTTATAATATCAGTATCAGATAAGAAATGTTTCCATATCGAAAAATATAAATTAAATTAAATTTAAATATAAATTTTATCGAAATTGGTTTAAAATTATTATGAAACAATCATAAAAAACGTGTCAACAACTTACTCTCGTATCTCAACAAACCATCGAATATATATTTTTTTAATTCCGCAGGTCCCGCTTTTACTAAAAATATAAATGGTCACGTTAATCATACCTGGAACAATGATGGGACGTTCGGCTGAGCAACATATGCTGGGCAAAGCAGTAGTGACGTCAGTAAGGGAGTAGGCAGAGACGCCAACTTCGATATGATGCTCGTGACGCGAGAGTTGACTGTCACTTCCGCTTCTAGGAGTAGCGCTGTTTTCTTTAGAAGACTGCTTAGTAATGGTCCTGGAAAGATAGATTAGTGGACATTTCATACAGCGGCATCTAGTAATAAACTAAACAATGGGAACTGGGGCTTTTATTTAATGCGATCTTTTTCTTCGTGTCGATGGTTCTACGTATTGTAATTACCACGTAAAGTAATTCGGTTGCAATCGATTTCAGTAGGTTACATCATAAACTGACGTATTTTGTATAAATATGATAGTATAATGACAGTGTGTAGGGTGATTGCGCAATTCGGTTTCAATCTGATTTCAATCAGTGAACTGTCAATAAGCTGTCATATTCATACAAAAAAAGACGAGTTTTTGATTGAAGCTAAGTGAAATAGATTGCATTACATAATCAAGGGTAGATTGCAATCGGATAGCAACCAAGTTGCGCAACCCGGCTTCGCACGGGTGGACAGAAAATAGAAAGAAAGAAAAGAGAAAAAACCATTTATTCAACCACCACAAAGTAACAGAAAAAAATACAGACTTTGTTACTCAGGGATTTGTAGCATTGGTGAAAGAATTTTTTAAATCGGACCAGTAGTTTTTGAGTTTATTTGTTACACACAAAAATATCAATAAATATAAATAAATATAATTAAATAATACTGGACAATCCACACAGCATCATCTAGCCCCAAGGTAAGCTGCTGTTAAACAGAGCTGTATTATGGGTACTAGATGACTGATATATTATATATTTAATACAATACATAGATAGATATTTTTTTTATTATATATAGAAAATACCCAGAACACCCGGAACAAATATTTGTAGATAGCACAAACATTTGTCCCGAGGCGGGAATCGAACCCGCAACCTCTGCGTCGCAGGCGGACCTGCGCCCGCTGCGCCACATCGGTCGTCATAGTGTAGACACAGAACAGATATTAATAGGAACTACGTACAGAATGGTCACTCCCTACCTTCCACCGGTGTTACTTAACCCACCTCGTTCGCGAGTTTGCCGGCACCACACAGCGCCTTTCGCCGGTACTGAAGCTAATGGCTAAGGCACGCGTTTATTTTGTGTAGGTCCTAACGCGCGCATACCAGCGCGAGCGAAAGTGTTCTATCTCGTTCTTGCTATACATAGGTGGGGCTAACCATAACACTCGCACATACAACGGGACCATTTACGTACACAAACTATGCGTGTGGTGATTGCGACGCGTTTGTTTCATACATTTTATCTATACTAATATTATAAAGACAGAAGATTACAAAAATACAACCACAAAGCGGTCTATAAAAGCAACGGAAAAAAAACCAGTAAAATATAACACACAAAAATGAATAACACACACAAACATACCGATAATACTCTCGGCGCTGACTCGCCAACTTCTAACAGCAACTTCCTCATACTCTCTACTCTCTTCCACTCTCCCTATTCTCTTCCGGAACATCTCTTCAGCGAACACATCATCATAGTTCTTGAAGCTTTCGTAGTCACTACTATCTCCTATCGAATTAAAACTATCAATCTCATCTTTAATTTCATTCTCTACGACTTCAGTTAATGATGTTAAACTGTGTTGCTCCTTTTCTGAGGTATCACTCGTTTTGAGCGTGTCGTATTCACTTGTGCAGATAGAAATAAGGCTGTCCTGCTCTTTCGCTGCCTCTGCTGTATCTTTTTCTCTGTTGTTGTTGGTTTCGCGTTTAAGTGTTATGTGGTCGTATTTGGAGGTCCAGTTGGAGCATGCTATCGTCCGAGAGACTATTTCGAAGCGAGCGTCGCATAGATACGCGTGGTAGTTTCCTATTAGTGATTCGTTGGGGTTCTGAAAAGATTTATAACCGATTACTTACTTACTTACTTTTACCGATTAAAATATCATAATAACACTGGTATCAGACTAATCACACTAATTACACTAATCAAATCACAATAGATAATATATGCGAAAGTCTAGATGTTTATTTGTTTGGCTGAAATTGAAACGGTTACCGTAGCCTATGTATGCTTGCAACATCAGAGATATCACTTGACGTAGATCTAAAGTCGCATATGGTTGTAACTTCAGCGGAAGTCATACCATTCGAACCGGAACACAGCAATGCGACCATTACTGCTTGGCGGCAGAAATAGGTATGGTGGTAGCTCTTCTTTGGACAAGCTCATCACAAAGAACTCTACTATTCTTAGTTTTAAGATAGCAACTCGCAAGCGACACCTCTATTATTGCAAGCATGTTAAGGCTAAGGTAACCATCAGGTGGTGGCTAAGGTAACAACCAATAGGTATGAAGGACTACCACCATACCTATTTCTGCCGCCAAGCAGTAATGCTCGCATTGCTGTGTTCCGGTGTGAAGGGTATGGTTTCCGGTGAAATTACAGGCACATGAGGCTTTCGATCTTAGCCTCAAGGTGGCAACCCGCGAGTGATACCTCTGGTATTGCAAGCGTCCATAGGCTGCGGTAACCGCTTACCACCTTGTGGGCCGTACGCTTGGTTGCCACTTCAGTTGTATAAAAAAAAAAAAGGTGAACTGTACGCTTGTTTGACAACTAAGGGTGCCCAACTTCTAGAATAACTATTCTGGGGAAAAAGTAATGTCAAGCAAGCAAACTGTCAGTTTACTCGCGAATAACTAGATTTATTCGTAGAATGGTGCTCACTTGAGTTTAGTCGAATCCAACTTAAGTGGTTTATTTATTTATTTATGTGGACTCCCTTTTCTGCATTTGGACGCTCATTTGGTCCGTTATGCGTGAGGAGCTGGCTATGCATGAAGCCAGCCTAACTCCTCCCAGAAGCACAGAAGCTTCCTGGGGTCTTCGCAGGCTTCGAGGAGTGATCTTGGTGTTCCGAGGATTTGTGTGCGTTGAGTGGCTACTCCCACGCATTCCAGGACTACGTGGGCAGCTGATTCTTCTTCGGCTAGACAGCCTCTGCAGAGTGGGCTGTCTGTGGCACCTATGTTAAAGAGATGTTTATTCAACTTAAGTGGTAAAACAAAATACTTACTCCGTAATAAAACTTGAGATCGTGGACTAGAGGGCTCATAGCTATATTGTCGTCTTGTGCGCCGTTCACTCGCCTCTCGTCTTGCGGTCGGTAATCTAAAACTTTCCTTCCGCTCAGTGCTAACTTTTCAACCCATTTTCGAGTCTTTTCTAGCGGTCTTGAACAACACTTTGGACTTAGATCTGGAATCAAAGATGCAATCATCATCATCATCATCATGACAGCCTTCTAATGTTTCCACCGTTGGGACACTGACCACTCTCGAGCGAGATTGATTGGGTCTTAATCCACCACGCAGACCCAATGCGGATTGGTGGATGGCATATGGCATTCAATTTAGCAAAACCATTCTCTAAAGTCATAGCACCAGTTTCACCCATATCGGTAGAAAACCCCGACCAAATTTTAACCAGATCGGATGAAAAATGCGAACCGTAGACGAGAACAGACAGACTGACTGACAGACAAAAGCAATAGAGAAGAGACATAAAATTATTATTATTATTTATTTTTTCATACAACTTAAGTGACAACCAAGCGTACGGCCCACTTGATGGTAAGCGGTCACATAGCCATCCTATACGCCTGCAACATTATAGATATATGATGTTGCAAGCGTATAGGATATCTATATCACTTGCGTGTATAATTATTATAAAAAGTTTATCATTGTAATAACCTACCCAGTTCTGTATTTACCTAGAAAATCGATAGCAGCGTTCCTATATAGCTCGGGGTCAGTAATCTTATGTCGATACGCTGTGCTGAGGTGCTGGCCAGTCAGCAGGTACTTGTAGGACAGCTCCACCATCACATCCTCAGAGTTCAGGCTGGTCAGTGTCTCCATCAGCGAGAGGGTTACCATGGACAACTGGAAGATTATTATAGCCATAAAGTTCGTATGAGTCAGCGGCCATCTCTGCCCCTTGATCCACATAACTCTGTTAGGCGTACAGTGTTTTTAAGCCGCCCGAAGACCTCTGTCATGGCTTAACAACTTTGAAAAAAGCCGGAACCGACTGCTTAACTTGCTCTCCGAAGCACGGGAGCGCTCAGTTGAAATTGCCACTGGCCATCCAAAAAGTGACTACACGGAACAGTGGTTAACTTCATTGATCTGTTAAAGTTGTGATAGAAATATCAATTAACCTACGATTTAACTTCAGTAGTCCGTCGGCAACCACCTACTATTTTCTTATCTCCTGGCACTTTTAGATTGAAACTGACGAGTTTTGCCAGAAATATCAACTAACCGTGGTTACCTTCAGTAGACTGTTGCCAACCTCATACTATTTTCTTATCTCTTGGTACTTTTAGATTAAAACTGGCGAGTTTTGCTAGAAATATCAACTAACCTGCGAGATTCCATCACGTCTTCGTAACATGACGCGCTCTTGCTCAGCGCAGTATATTTTCTTATCTCCTGATACTTTAGGATTGATATTGGAGAGTTTTGCTAGAAATATCAACTAACCATGGTTACCTTCAGTAGACTGTCGCCAACCTCCTACTATTTTCTTATCTACTGGTACTTTTAGATTGAAACTGGCGAGTTTTGCTAGAAATATCAACTAATCGTGGTTCCCTTCAGTAGACTGTCGCCAACCTCCTATTATTTTTTATCTCCTGGTACTTTTAGGTTGAAACTGACGAGTTTTGCTAGAAATATCAACTAACCGTGGTTACCTTCAGTAGACTGTTGCCAACCTCACACTATTTTCTTATCTCCTGGTACTTTTAGATTGAAACTGACGAGTTATGCTAGAAATATCAACTAACCTGGGAGGTTCCATCCAGTCTTCGTAACATGACGTCGACGACTTTAATGCCGTCATACTCGTACATGAAGAGAAAGTGTAAAACGGCTCGCAGTAGCCCGCTCTCGCTCACACAGCGCAGTATTAACTCCAGATATGCCGTCGCAGCCGCTTGCTCCGCTGCGCCACTCTGCAACGGCGCCGCTCGAGTCTACGGTTGTTCGCACGTTAGTAGGCTTCGTTGTACGATTGGAGCGCGGTTGAGTGACGTTTTGAGCTTTATTTGTAATACTTTAAAGTTCAAATTTTGATAAATTAGGAGAATAAAAAAATGTAGCTTGAATTTGAGCGTTATTTACAAGGATGGAAAGTTGGGTTTCGAATTATGTGTAATTCAATTAACTCAAAAAAAAAACTACTGATCAAGCTTGATAATTGTAGTTACCTAGATTTGAACATTATTCATAAGGAGGCTGGATATTTAATGTAATGTATGTGCACTCAAAAGTTATTATCCATAACTAAGTCACTTTATAAAGTATTATAATAATTTGACACAGGTATGGATTGGTTTAAATTAAGTTTATGTAATACACCATGGAATTGATACAAAGTTATGATGTTCACACCTTGAATTAAATTAGCAAAGAAAATAAAATCAACTATCCATTTTCTAGACACAAATTATTTGAGATAAATCGACGAGTTTCTAAAACGAATTAGAAATGTAGTCAAATGTATGAACTGTGAATTGTTATCAGTGAATTTTATTAGTAAAGTTACGGTGTTGTTTAAGGCAGTGAGTCCCATTTTGTTGATTGGTTGATGTTAATATGATGCCGGTTAAAACACACACAAACACATGATACGATTGAATTAGTATGAAAAGCAAATAAAAATCTTTTGCCAATTGAAACACAACTCTAATGCTTTTAAAATAGAGTGTACAAACCGTCACTAAACCGCTTGGCGAATAACCCATACCAGTGCTGTCCAAGTGTCCAATCCCGTGCGTGCAATGGAAGCCTTTGACGTGACGTCACAACCGTGAATGATTTATGGAACGACCGTTTGCTAGTCTCTTATGCCGGGTACACAACTAACGAGCGAAAGCTATGAAACGAGAGCAAGCGAATAGGCGTATACGTTATTTTTTTATCTATATATACTTATATTTTATAGAGGAAAGATTTGATTGTTTGTTTGCATTGATTAGGCTCCGAAACTACTGGACCGATTTGAAAAATTCTTTCACCGTTGGGAAGCTACATTATCGCCGAGTAGTCGTAACTAGCAACCCGCCCCGGCTTCGAACGGGTGCTTAAGTTTTAAATGCACATGTGCGAAGCTGGGGCAGTTCGTTAGTTGGTTTTAAACTAGCTAGCTCTCGCTTATTGGCCTTCGCACACTTTCGCTTGTTGTATGTATACCTACGCGGCATCAGGGTACATTTTAATAAAAAGTATTCGCTCGAGAAGCCAACGTTTGATTACCAAGCGGTCATTTCAATAAAAAAATTAATCTATACCATTAATTTACTTAGCTTGGTGACTTATAGAGTGTGACTCTTGATTTGATAATCAGAAGATACTCAGCATGAGCACAGCCTATCACTGTCACTGACCACATGTAGAACACAACATGGTGATAGTCACAGTAACAGTGATATTTTTAGATTAAAGAAAGCACTGAGTAAACTCGGAATTTTTCATTGCTAAATTTTTCGTAGTTTTTTTTTATATTAAGCGTCCAAGTGTTTTTAGCAGATCTACGTTTCACTTGTGCAATAGGTGGTAATAACTGAGCAATTCGTAGACTATTGTCAGAATATAGAGCGTTGTTGTCAGCTCTATATTCTGACAATAGTATACGAATTGCAAACCAGGCTCCGATTTTGGTGCGATCCAAGAACGTTTGTAAAGAAAATTGAAGAGTCCCTAAATAAAATCAATTATATCGAAAATGTCAATTTAAATGAACCAACACGGAAGCAGAAAAAAATAAAATAAAGAACACACAAATCAAACTGTCACATAAAAAACAAGAAAAACATTATAACAACGAATTTAAAAATAATGATTTAGAGGAGAAGAAACATTGGTGCGGCTTATACAAGAATATTTTAACTGTGATTAACGCATTAGCAAGTTTTACAAATAGTGGTTTGTTAAAGCAACTGCCGGTTGGACATGCCGCTTTCCTCACGATGTTTTCCTTCACCGTATGAGAGCACTGGCAGACAGATATACATTTTATGAATAGAAAAATCTTTTGCACGACCAAGGGCTCTTACTCTTCAATCTCAATCCCAATTTCAATCCAATTCTAATTTCAATATTGCTTTATAGCTTGTGGTTACTTACCAGTATTGGACAAGTATTGGACAAGCATTGGAATATGACGTTTTATGACAACTTAGCGCCAAATTCAACCTATAATCTGGTTTTTAATTGAAGTCCAAAAAGGTAAACAATAATGACAAAAAAAAAAAAACCTCCTTTTTGATAGGGAACTATGTTACGCAAAATAATGAGTAAGAATTTTTTATTCTCGCCAAGACTTGTAAAACTAATTAAAATAGATGATTTAGACATAGTTTTGTTCCGATATTCATATTGTTTATGCAAATACTTAGAAAAACAATATTTTTTTAAATATTTTATGGTACTTGTCACATTCTGGGGTACACATTTGGTTCATTTTCATTCGTTTGTCGAAAGTGCTAACGGAAGGTTTCTCGTTGTGTTTTCTTGTCCTGTTCACGTTTTGTCCACTTTGTTCAATGGGGTTGATATAGGTAATATTTACAGAGAAAAATCATAAAATAAAATATCTTTTTATATCAAGTTTTTAGTTCCGAGCCAAGGTGATGATTATGCGATAAAAAAGTTTCGTTAGGTAGATGAAATGAGCCGCCACCAAGGAAGTCGATAGATAAAAAAGCTCTGTATTATCAATCCAAAGGTTATGCTTCTCTGAGATACACAAAATTGACATTTGACAATGACATTTGTTTGTTTACCTTTTTGGACTTGAATTAAAAACCAGACTATAGCTTCCAAGAGTACAAAAATTTGATAGCAGTAAATTAGAAATTGTGATTGAGATTGCGTTGGAGAGTAAGGCCCCGGGTTCGAACTCACAACAATAGGATATGAAGGTGAGGTCACTTAAACTGCTAATCACTATTAAAAGTTCGTATTCAAGCCTCACTGAGTAGTGTTAGTGCAGATTTAGATGTGAAGTGATAAATACAGAATATAATTATACTTTTCTGAACATCCATTTGTTAGTTTCTCACCTGCCAAAACTGAAATAAATACTTATTAGTTTTATAAAATATGTTAAAATTAGTAAATAAATTGTAAAATAGAATGATCAAAATAGATTTGATTTTGTTTATATTTATCCAATATATTTCATTTTTTTTTTAAATCTTTGTAAATTGCACAATTTATTACTTTTATTATTATTTATTATGATTGATCGTGCTCCGTTCCGCTTCGGTGGACGATCATTCTTACAATCTCTGACTATTTTGGATTTACAAAAAAACCACCATTATTTGTATGCCCCAATCGCCCCACCATCCCATGATAATCACACTTAAAAGACAAAACTTGCCCACAACCGTACGTTAAGCTCCTCACCTGTAGTAACGCTGGCCCCATGACAGGGACTAAGAACCCTTGGTATAGAAGGTCTAGGAGATGTTTCCTTATTGACGGATGGGCCACCTGAAAGAGTACACACTAGTCAACAAGGCAGACATTTGCAGCACAAACCATTATTACTATTATAACAGCAATGTAAAAAGAGTGTTCCACTCATAAAACACTTAAATACGATTTTATTTTTTATATATTGAAGCAAAAAAGGCTTCGCCGCTGAGCGATTATATCGCTCAATCGGTATTTACAAAGTTGTGAAAATATTTACTCCCTTATTCATAAAAGAAACTGCTAAAAATATACATTCAAGTACCTTTTGTATACATTTTGTGTTAAAAATCTCGGGTAAATCAATAAAGTTTATTATTTCTATTTTTTTTCAATCAATGAGTCAATTATTAATTTGTTAAAAAGTGCATGTATATTTTTATGTGTGGTATTGTTTAAATGTATGAAGCAAACGCGTCGCAATCACTACGTTGTATGGGAGAATGTCATGGTTGGCCCCATCCAACTATAGCAAGAGCGAGATAGCACACTTGCGCTCGAACATCAAAATAAACGCGTGCCTTAGCCCTTAACTTAAGTGCCGGCGAAAGCTGCCGTGTGGTGCTGGCAAAAACGCGACTGGGGTGGAGTAAGTAAAACGGTGGGAGTTAGGGAGTGTCCATTCTGTACGTAGTACTAATTCTGTGATTATGCACTAATAGTGTAAGGCCCTGTATAGTACCTGTGCGACGGCATTGCAAAACTCGAGCGAGTCTATGAACAGTGTGAGTTTGTTCACGTGGTTCACGTCGTCCGGTGTGAGACGGTGGATCTTGTCGTTGAGGGTCCGAGGCAGCAGAGAGTAAAGACCACTCAAACCTGAAATATATATATATAAATATTACTGTAAACTAGCTGTTTCTGACTTTGTTCGCTTAGAGCTCGTTCTGGGAAAGCATGACTAAACTAATAGGCCTCATCTACGCTTACCATCAGGCGAGATGTAGCCAAACGCTAAGAGTAGTAGAGTTCTTTGTGATAGAGCTCGTCCGGGGAAGGACTACCACCATACCTATTTCTGCCGCAAAGCAGTAATGCTCGCATTGCTGAGTTCCGGTGTGAAGGGTATGGTTTCCGGTGAAATTACTGGCACATGAGGCTTTCGATATTAGACTCAAGTTCGCAACCCGCGAGTGATACCTCTGGTATTGCAAAGCGTCCATAGGCTGCGGTAACCGCTTACCATCTTGTGGGCCGTACGCTTGGTTGCCACTTCAGTTGTATAAAAAAAAAATGTTGATTGTCTGTACATAGCTTACAGCCGTGAGTGAACAATAATGAACTTTACTCCAACGCAATAGAATATAATATAATAGAAACAATTAATTTTGCGCAACACTACAAAAATAAAAATACATAAATACATTAACGTGACGAAAAAAAAGGCACTCAGCATTTAAGACAGATTTGAAAAAACTGAAAACCAGCGCTACAGACACGATATCTGTAGCGTTGGTTTTCAATGAAAACTTTTCATCAATAGCACTCACCGGTAGCAAGAACAGGGCAAGTGTTGCCAGTCAGCATGTACTCTTGTAGCTGTGTGCTGCGCGGCGACATTGTCGCGCACAGCAATAAAGCGTCTCTAGCTGTGGACCCGCAAGAGCCTTCTCTATGGACGGAGCTCAACAGCAGCCGAACGATTATGAACCTACAAGCAAAGGGTTAGGGTTTATTTTCAACTGTTTTAACTTTTCAACTGATCGCGCAAAGCAACAGCGCGTCTCTAGTGGTGGAAACGCACGAGCCTTTTCTATAGACGAAGCTCAACAGCAGCCGGACCATTATGAACCTAGAAGCAACCAGAATAGAGTTTATTTTCAACTGTAACTTTTTAACGATGTTTTCTATCTGGTTACTTGTTTTTTTTTTTTTTTTATGTCAACAAGTGACAAAACAATCAAGGCGCCCACCTGATGTTAAGCACCACGCCTGACTATTACAGATGCAGTGCCACCCAAAGTTCAAAGTTTTAAGTGTTTGCGTGGCACTGCACTGCGCTTATCACCCCGAGACATTGTTGTTAAGTCTCTTCCGCCCAGTAATTTCACTTCGAATCGAAGAAGAAATCTATATATCGGGTTGACGAGAGCAGTGCAATGCCACGTAGAATTTTAAAACTGAAATTTTAGATTTTCCTCTCTCTCTTAACTCGTCTTAACATTAGGCGAACGACTTGAACGGCTTGTCATTTGATGACATAAAAAACAGATCATCGAAGATATGAACTGTTCCGCGGGGTCACCATATGGATGCTATCGAGTGCTCGTGACGTAACTGGCTAAGTTGTTCCTAACAGATCAACGAAGTTAAGCACAGTTCCGCGTAGTCACCATTTGGATGGGTGACCGCCAGTGGCAATTTCAACTGAGCGCTCCCGTGCTTCGGAGGGAACGTTAAGCAGTCGGTGCCGGCTTTTTCAAAGTTGTTAGGCCCTGAGGCCTTCGAGCGGCTTAGAAACTCTGTCACCAGTGTTGGCCACTGACTTATACGAACTTACTTACTTTACCATATGGACTGGCAATTTTAAACAGCGTTTCCATGCTTCATTTTTTTATGCTACACGTGACCATAACCTTTGCAGTGCCACAGAAAGCTTTAAGTTAAATAACTTTAATAACTTTATTTATTCATTTTTTCTTAGTGCTAATACAACTTATAGCTAATTTAATATTTATATAAAGAGCTATCCCGGTCCTGTGCCATCTCCTGCCAGCCCTTGTGGCTGGCAGGAGATGGCACAGATAAGCACAGATAAGACCGGGATAAGTGGAGGGATGCAGGGGAGGCCTTTGCTCAGCAGTGGGACAGTATAGGCTAGATAAAAAAAAAAAAAAAAAAAGAGCTAATTAAAATGTTGATATGCCTGAACTAGGAAACTATAATATACACTTAATATACACTTATTACTTACTCAGAATGAGAACCGTTCTGTGCGTGTGTGGTGAGGAAGAAGAGGTCAGTGAACTTTATATTTTGCATCAGCGCCACGGATATTTGATTCAGGACTATGACTAGTTG
Source organism: Colostygia pectinataria (assembly GCA_951394395.1). Lineage (NCBI taxonomy): Eukaryota > Metazoa > Arthropoda > Insecta > Lepidoptera > Geometridae > Colostygia > Colostygia pectinataria. The sequence goes on along the minus strand of OX596368.1, from coordinate 3,485,416 downwards.
ACCTGCAGAATAAATCATGAATAAGAAAAGTATTTCACAATGTTTCCACTGCTGGGACACTGGCCCAATAACTGATAGTGATTGGGATTGACCATCATGCTGACCTAATGCGGACTGGTGGATTGAATGCCTTTTTTGAGTTCTTGATGTTGTAAAGTGTCTATGCAATGCGCCTGTACGGCTAAATGCGAACGGATTTATGATTATTTTTCAATTTAAATCAGAATATATATTTTTTTCTAAAATAAAGGGGGAATAATTCAATAAATAATCTATTCATTAGTGTTAACCAAAAAAAAAAAATAACATCTACTTTAAAAGGAGATGAAGATTTATTATGCATTTTAGTGGTTTTTTCATTGATTATTAACACATAAATACGACGTTAATTAAACGTTTTTAAACGGGTAATTTAAAGATAAAATGTTAAATATACGTGTTGACTTTTCAGTTACTTTCCACCTACTTTATTTATCGAGGGTATAGATAGGGAAAACAGCTCATGACCGAAATCAGCTCCGGGTACCACCTTAAGCAGGACTTGTACTAAACCAGTCATAAACTGAAAATTCTTGGAGATAAAACAGTCTATGATCAAAATAAGCTATGCCCTCAGATTTTGTCTTTATATTATACAGGGTGGTCCTAACATAGACGTCAATATGAAAAAATAGATTTCTCTGATTCAGGGGTATCCGAAAATACCTCATATATATTCCCAGATCTTTCGTATTTTTCGATTACTTTACTTTCTTATTGACGTCTATGTTTGGACCACTGTATACCCAGTATACTGTTATATTTATATGAGGGTATGATCATAATTTTATCTTAATAAGCGTATTATTTGACTTACGTTCCAAATTAGGCGGAGGTAACTCATTTCTAAAGCTACTAAGTAGTTTTAATAGAGGTCTTAAGAATGGCTCTGCTGCTATAACCTGAAAAGATGCATAAATAATATTAGCATTCGAAACTGTGTGATCGTATTTGTTTACGGCAATTTCAGATACTTTTCTGTCATCTTTATAAAAAAAAGGTGTACAAAATTGAGTTCTTAATTATAGCGAAATGGTACCTGTGTACTATAATGGCTGACAAGGTTTCCAAAGAGCTTGAGCTGCTCCAATCGTACAGCATTTTCATATCTGAAACACAACATTTTATCATAAACCTATATAGCAGGACGTTAACAGTTGCTAGGCCATGACGGAGGCCTACGGGCGGTCTATAAACTAAATCCCCTGATCCCCTGGCACTAGGCTGATAAACGAACTTATTTAATTACTTGCCGTTTAATAAGTTAAGTGTCGTAGTTTGTAATTTAATAATGCAGTGGCGAAGTTTATTATAATTTTATCTATTAATTTTATTTACATATAATTTTATCTGGTACGTTGTCGAACGAAACATATGTAATGAGGCGTTGGAAAGTACTAGAACTAGACGATTGAATATGGTCCGGTCGAAACATGAATTTGGTACGCAATTGGTACGCTGTCCAACCATGGTTAAAGTTATAAGTTATAGTTCGCACAGCGGATCTAGGCTTCCGTGAAATTAGCCGTTTGTGATGCGCAAAGACAATTTAGTTTAATAAAGCTCCATTGCGCATCGAAACGGCTAATTTCACGACGGCCGAGATCCGTTGTGAGAACTATACCTGTAAAATACTGTGTAATTCTACCTATAAGCAGCTCGCTTACTTTACTTTTCTGTGTACTGTACCTACATGTATTTTTACAGTAAATAAATGTATTTCTATTTCTATGGTACGGAACATAAGGTGTCGCTTACTTGTTGACCACGATAATACAGACTATAACGATCAGTTATGTATGTCAAATTCTCGACCATTTTATCGACAGTCAGACAGCGTCTCAGATTCGAGATTGACCAAAAACGCTTTTGGATGTCAGTTTGTCCGGTCTTTTTGTGTTCTCGCCTACAGGTCGCATTTTTCAACCAATTTGGTTTAAACTTGGTATACAGGTTCTATGACTTTATAGAATTTGATTGTCGTCGGGGATTTTTGATAGGGGGCGTACTTTCTCCAAAAAGGGATAAAAAGGGGGCTGCTGAATATCTCAGCCTAATGTGATTTGATTTCGATTATTTTTATTTTATTTGAAAGGTAAGTATTAACTTTAAGTTTGACTGATATTTGGTGAAGATCTGATGAGAATCTTCAGCGTGATAAGCAAAATAGTTCCTTAAAATGCAGTATGTTGCTCACTTTCAAAGCTCACTTTACATGTTTGTGCTTGCGAGGTCTACTGTTCGGAGAACTGCTAGGTAGTTAGTAGTTTTGAACTACATACAAACGGCCATTCCTACTACCACATAAATAAAATAAAATTAAGTAAACAGTAGCAAATAAAATTAATACGCCCTTATCAAACGCGTATCTACTTGACGAGACGATAACTTACGATAAAATGAAAATAAAATAAGTATATTAAATACGTTGAACTTAATTAATTCAGTGCCTACAAATATGTACAAACAGTAGGTATAAAGTGCGTCATTGGGTCTTTGACAGAGAAGTCGACACAGCTGAATTCTAATTGAATTTGTGTTACTATACTGTAAAGATAATATCACTCATAGCACAAAATATATTTATATGGAAATATAACAAAAAAAAAGGAAAATTTTCACACGTGCGGGTTTTGAACCAGCTTCTTTGGTCTTGGATCGGCAAACGCCCTAACCAACTAGGCTACCGTCGGAATACCAGTTTGTCCATAAAAACTAAGGGAGGCCCATAGGCCTATAGGGTATACCCAGCAGTGGGTGAAGTCAGACTGTGGATGATAATACGATACTGTTTTTTTCTGATCTCTCTAAACATAGTTTTATTGAACTGAATTGTATCGTTTACATCATTCGAGTCTTTCAAAAGCGCGAATTTGTCACGGGACTGGATTTCATACTGGAATGGGCACATTCCCGGGCCAGTTTATATTATAACAGACAATCCAGCGCTGGATTCGATCCCTGGACTGGAATAACACTGGAATAATGTGAACTGGGCATATGTTAAAATAAATGACCGACCACTTAGGCTCAACTAAAGATAATGATCGTTATTATAACGAGCTTTACAGTATTAATTCTAAAGCTTTATCAACTCGTAGTTATGCGAGTTGATAAAGCTTTAGAATGCGATTTAGCGATCGCTCTAAGGGAGCGCTCGTGACGTAGCTGGCTAAGTTGTTCTTAACAGATCAACGAAGTTAAGCACTGTTCCGCGGGGTCATCATTTGGATGGGTGACCGCCAGAGGCAATTACAAATGAGCGCTTCCGTGCTTCCGAGGTCACGTTAAGCAGTCGGTCTCGGCTTTTTCAAACTTGTTAGGCCATGACAGAGGCTTCTAGAATCGGGCGGCCTAGAAACTCTGTCACCAGAGTTGGCCACTGACTCATACGAACGAACAAACTAAGCGATAGTTTGTGATTCATTTGTAATTTTAATAATGATTTACTAGGAACTGGAACATCGTAACAGTAACCTATGAACGACGTAGGTATAAGATAACAACATATTTGTGTTACATATAACATTTGAAATCGCTACTGGCAGTCACTCATCCTTCGTTGATCTAATAACTTATGCACAAATACTGAAATGCTAATTGATTGAAACTTAATCAGAGCTAATTCGACGACCGATGTGGCGCGGCGGGCGAAGGTACGCCTGCGACGCGGAGGTTGCTGGTTCGATTCCCGAATCGGAACAAATGTTTGTACGATCTACAAATAATTGTTTCGGGTGCTCTGGGTATTTTCTATGTATAATAAAAAAATATCTATCTATGTAATAATGTGAACTATATATATTGTATTTAGTATATCAGTCATCTAGTACCCATAACACTAGCTCTGCTTAACTTGGGGCTAGATGATGCTAGAATTATTATTATTATTAATTCTCCATAAGATTTTTAAAACTCACGTAACAACCTACTAAAATACTCGGACGTTAGCCAGCTACATCACAAGCGCTTCTGTTATTGTTATAACAGCTTTTATTAATGTACCTTTTTGAGATATACTTACTTCCCAGTTAGAATCGCCCATTCATACAGTTTATCCAGTAAGTTTTCACTGAGTAAGTACTCGAGACACTCGGCCGGGCTGGTAGCTGAGTGGATCTCCCTCGCACGCGCCTCCAGAGATAGAAGAGTGGTCAGCTGTTCCAGATGGTTTACTACGCCTAGGACATCATCGTGGAGATGGGATGGCTGGAAGATGAAATGGGACAAATAAAATAAGTATTAACTTGGTAGTAGAAATTTTCAGCAATAGTTCGACTTAGAACCTTAGAAGGCACCATTGCAGATACTGCAATATAGTGCAATATAGTGCCCGTCAGTTAAGCAAAAAATTGGTTCATTTTGGCGTTCTAAATGTTGTCTCAAAAGACTCACAAAATCTGGTGTGTGCGTCGTAAGGTCATACCTAAGTTAGCAACACATGTTCCAAATCTTTTTCATGTACCTACAACAGTTTTTGAGATGAGGGTGGAGATATTTTTTTTACTTTTTTTTATGGAAATTGCCCCCCCGCCCCCCTCTTCTTCAAGTGAGCGCTTTCTTCCTTACATGAGACTTGGCGATAATATCGTGCGCCTGTTGCCAGTGCATGCAGAAGGAGCTGTAGCAAGCCTGAGGCTCGTAGTCGTGTCGCGGGTCGAGCGAGCGGGACAACTGCCGCGCGAGCGAGAGGGGGCTTTTCCGGAGCCAATCCATTGTGTGCTAAGGTGATATCATCTGAAACCAAAAAATACTACCAATAGATAGAGCTGTCACGCAATACGTCTTACGTAGCTTCTAAGTGCATGTCACGCAAGCTGAGTGCTGTGTCTCATACAGTTATACATATACAGAACAATACTCTGTGGTACAATGCCACACTGAATTTTACGTGCATAAGTCTATACGTACGTCTACGCGTACGCAATCCGTGTCCATGGCTAAAAAACTATTTTCCCAGACTTTTGATAAGCTACTAGCTAACCGAAGCTACTAGCGGTAAGTAGGTACTCAAATAGGTATTTGATACCACAGAAATATGATGGTATACTTACTAGAATAGATACCACTCTCACTTTCTCAGAAAAAGTTAACAACTTAGCGGTGGGAATAAAAATAATAACACAATGGTAGGCCCCAGTCACAATGGTGTTGCAAAACTTTTAAAGAGTTGCATTACTGTTTAAAAATGGCAGGGGATAGAAAACTATAATGATGTAACATAATCTAGACTACATTTTGAAACTTTGTATTAATTATGTAAGTCAGTTAATTTTAAAAACATTGACCTATTAGTCTTTAAGAATTTTATGAATTTTAAACATCATCTCACTGGGGCTTTGTGTTAAAACAGCCCCCCTACCATGAACTCTTAGAGCGATTAAAATAAGGACCTAAACCGAATTGTCAAAAAAATTTGTACCATGAAATTAATAATTATTTAAGTCATGGTACAAAATTTTTTGACAATTCAGTTTAGGTCCTAATTTGAATCGCTCTAAGAGTTCATGGTAAGGGGGCAGGAATCATAAAGCACCCAGCCATGTTTGTTGCTAAGTTCTTTGGTGTGCTTGGTAAAAAATTTCTCCTAGCTTGCAAGATGTTTAACAGTAACTTTTATTCTAATTAATTTAATCAGTCTGTGAATCATTATTAACAACAGACTGATTAAATAGCTGATTTTAGTTTTTTGTTTTCAATCCACATTAATCACAATTTGCATATTCAACAATTCATAATGCAATTAGTTTTGTTTGATGCAAAATGATTATTCAGTGTTACAGAATCTAATTTACTTCATAAAACAACTCATAATAATTCAAGTTTAGTAGTTTACTTGAAAAATTGCACACCCTATTAAGGTAGAATACATTGAAACAAAAATAATACTTCTAACACCTTTGTACCTACATGTAATTCAGCAATAAATAATACTTTGACTTTGACTTTTGTTCTTTTGTTTTAAACAATTATAAAATATGTTTACATGATGCATGCTGGGTGCATGCATCATGCATTTTCTTTTTTAATCTAGATTTAAAGTTTTTTATAGTAAAACTATTTCAGGTAAGATAATTTATTCAGTTCACTTCCAACAATTATTATCTCTAGCTGAGAAGAAATAATGTTTTAGCAATTCATCCACAAGCAAGTTTGATTAGGCAATTTAGAAGTCAGAACACAAGTATAAGGAAACATTTCCTCAGTGATAAATTATAAATAATATAAACATTCAAAGTTCTTTACTTTGTGATCAGCCACAGTATCAGTAACAGACTGTAACATGAAACCTAGGAAGGGTGTGTGTGCACCCATGAAACAATATAGGGTGTCAATAACACAAAGGTGATCATGAACCTTGACATTACAATTTTCTTACTTTTCTAGAATGACACCAACTTCTAAAAACACTTGAAGTAGATACTAAATCTAGTCAAACCATTGAGTAGTAACCGGAAACTAAAAGTTGAAGAGTAGAAGTGTATGATATACGTACGTTATTGTAGCTTCTTCAGTCGGAAATAGATACTGGAGCCCGCAAAATAAACCACAAGAATTACATGATACGCAATAGTGTACAGCGCTAAATTATGTCACCCGCGACATCAAGGCACATCTAAAACATTATAAGCTATTGGAATTCACTTCACAGCATTTTTATACATTTGTTTGTCTTAAAAAATTTTAGATATCGAATTGACAAAAAGAAAACTATCTAATGTAGATCAGGGAAGAGATCACCTTTTGAGCCCGACGCACGCACGCGAATCTGTCTGTCTGTGGTGACAGGTGGTGAGTGACGGACGGACGGGTGACTTCTTTGTATGTGGCTTCTGTGGCTTAGTTGTCAAACGTTAATTAAAATTTGAGTACGTGACAATGACAGACAATGACGTTAGGACAATGACATTATGATTCTTCATTTCAAGATTTCAAGATTTCAAGATGTTTATTCGCACAAATAAGTGTTACATCTTTTTTGTTTTGAGAAGGCCGCGATCTCAGACAAATTAGAAGCGAAGTACTCATTAGTTATGAAATGTAGATAATTTTAAAAGTTCTTGTCTAACGCATTGGATGTCTTCTTTAATGTTGTATTGTATTGTATTGTATTGTATTGTTCTAATACAGATTTTATAGAGATTTTTTGACTTTTCGATATTTCGATACAGATTTATCGAATTAAAATATGGCAGCACTGCGCCCAGCAAGAAACGCAAGGAAAGGAACGCATGCGTTGCGTAGTGCTAAACGTAGTTAGTTTAGTGCTTACATTCTCTTGGAATGCCTTAGTGTTCTGTGGGAAGTGCTTAAATTCTCCTCAATTGGATTATTTAAATTAAAATAAATAAAATATATTTACCTATTATTTCCATGAAATAAATAAATTATTCCAGGTTAATTTTAATCTCACATTCTCCTGAATATTTACGTTTTAATTTTAGTAGCGTCTAAGTGCAAGAAACTTTGCTGTAAAAATGTCTGACGACGAGGTTATTCGCTTTGAAATCACCGATCATGATTTGGACAATGAATTCAACTTCAATAGACCCCGAGGAAAAAACAAGAAAGAGCATCAAATATACGGTAATAACCTACAAATATATAAATGCGATAAAGCCAATACACTTTGTAAATCAACTTGGCAGACAGTTCTCATCATTGTATGCAAAACCTACTCACAAATTGATTTGCAGTCAATATTTGTAGCGTAACCACTCTACGCTGCTTCTAAAAACATTCATAAATCATACAAAACTCTTTTTGAATTGAAGGCATGTGGGCCAAAGACAGTGACGAAGAAGACAATGAGGACAACATTCGACAAAGGACCCGCAAGCCCAAAGACTATTCTGCACCTATTGGATTTGTAATGGGCGGTGTGCAACAGGCAGGCAAGAAAAAAGAAGAAAAAAAAGGTTCCTTTTTTTAGAGTTTGAATGAGTTATTTATTTATTTTAATAATAGATAAGCAGTTTTTGCTGATGTGTCTATGTCACAGTGATGAAAAGTAAGGTTTCACTTTTTAAGTACTAAAGTAAGTAAGTAAGTTCATATGAGTCAGTGGCCAACTCTGGTGACAGTGTTTCTAGGCCGCCCAAAGGCCTCTGTCATGGCCTAACAACTTTGAAAAAGCTGGGACCAAGTAAGTACTGATTCCACTACTCTTGATTATTTTTAATTGTTAATAGTTTGTTAGTTCGCAACCAGTTTATTCTTGAATGTGTTTATCAAGACGGCACATAATAATTCATTAAGTTACTGTTAAGTTCATTAAAACACCATATTTCGGTAAATATGTTTATTAAGCTTTGTAGCAGAAAGACACGCGTATTACAAGTGCAGAGGAAATCTACCCCCGACTTAGCCAACCTTATTGAATAAATAAAGTTTCACAAGTACCCACACTATGTACATAACATACCTTTCCCCCAAGTATCTATGTAAATAATTATAACAAGCAAAATCAAAGCTTAAAATTAACACTCAAAAATAATAATAACTATGGTTAACTATCTAGAACTCCTTCCAAGCCTGCAATAGAATTCAATCACTAAAATTATACACAACTTAACAGAAGTTATATCTACAACATAAAGTTATTGCGTGTTGGTCTAGTATAGGGAGAGTTTCCGTGGACCGCTAGCTTATTCTTAATTTTCCCACCTGAAAACCCAGGCTGTGGCTCTACTGGTATACCTAGCATTGCAGCCCATTTTTCTGGACTTGGTATTTCTATAATTTGTTCAGTATCCTGGCTAGGAGAAACATCCTGACTAGGAGAATTCACAACATCCATACCCTGATCCTGTCCTTCCCCCATACTCTGTTCTACATCATTTTCCCTATCCTCATTCCTATCTGATTCCCTATTTTCCTGTTCAACTACGGTATCAGGTGACTGTTTCTTGAACAACTGATCTATGTGCCTATTGATTACGGTCCCATCTCCGGTTTCAACTTGATAACTGGACGGGCCTTTTTTACCTACTACAGTTCCTGGTAACCAACGTGGTCCACTACAATAATTTCTATACATGACATTTTGCCCTACGTCTGTCTGTCTGTTCTTTTTTTGACTATTACGTAACACTTGCTCTTCTCTGTTTTTACGCTGTTGATCATGTGGATTGATTGCATCTAGTAGAGTACGTATACGTCTATTAAATAAGAGTTCCGCTGGACTCTTGTTAGTCGCTGTGCATGGTGTTGCACGAAGTCCTAACAGCATGTTAGGGATCTTAATGTCCCAGGAGAAACCGTCCATTTTACGAAGTTTGTCTTTTACAGTTTGTACCATGCGTTCTGCCAAACCATTGGTAGCTGGATGGAACGGTGCAGACCTAGTATGTTTGATCTTATTAGCTTCTAAGAATTGTTTCATGTCTGCGGATACGAAAGATGTTCCGTTATCCGAAACCAAGGTCTCACACAGTCCGTGTATAGCGAAAACCATTCTCAGATGCCGAATCACTGTTGCTGACGTCATGTTATTGACAATGAAAACTTCTGGCCACTTAGAGTATGCATCAACCATAATCAAAAAGATTTTGTTCTGATATGGGCCCGCGAAATCAATGTTCAGTCTAGACCACGGTTTCGCTGGCATGACCCACTCATAACTAGTCCTAGGTGGCATGTGTCGGTTTTCCAAACATTTGTTACAGTTCTGTACCAGTGATTCAATGTCATCGTTTAATTGGGGCCACCACACGTAGCTTCTAGCCAATGCTTTTGTTTGAACGATGCCACTGTGTGCTTTATGTAAAGCGCGCAGCACAGCTTCACGTAGCGATGGCGGCACCACCACGCGACAGCCCAGGAGGATGCAATCCTCATGCAACGATAGCTCAGCACGATGAAGCCAGTATGGACGTAGCTGATCGTCTGATTCCTTCGGCGGCCAACCGCATAGAATATGATGAGTTACCCGATTAAGAATCTTGTCGCGCTTCGTAGCGTGTGCTACTTTGTCTACGTCAATCGGAAAATCATCAGGAGCCTCTGCCATGAGCAGTATGTCACAAAGTTGTGGTTCTGGTTGCTCTGGCACAGGCTGCGGCCAGCGACTTAATGCATCCGCATGACCTATTTGTGGCCCTGGCTTGTATGTTATGTCATAACTGTAAGAAGTAAGTACTAACGCCATTCTGGTAAGGCGCGGAGACAAAACATTAGGTATAGGCCTTTTTGGGTCAAATATTCCTAATAACGGTTTATGATCAGTTATGATCATAAAAGACCTGCCCATTAAGTAATTATGAAATTTACTTACTCCAAACATGATGGCAGTCGCTTCTTTGTCAAGTTGCGAGTAGCGTCGCTCGTGCGCGTGCAGTGTCCTAGAGCCCATAGCAATAGGACGTTCTTGGCCGTCGTCCATGACGTGGGACAAAACGGCGCCCGCTCCGTACTCTGAACTGTCACAGGTCAGTACCAGCGGTTTGTTCAGGTCGTAGTGTACGAGAGTCAAATCAGATGATAATAAACGCTTGGCTGTATCGAAACTGTCTTGTTCTCGTTTAGTCCAAAGCCAATCCTGCGACTTATCGAGCAATCTATGTAGAGGCTCAAGCACGGTAGCTTTATGAGGTACAAACCTCTCGTAAAAGTTATATAACCCTAGGAATGCTTGTAACTGTTGGACATTTTTAGGTTCCGGTGTGTTAATTATAGACTCAATTTTACTAGGCGCCGGGTGGATACCGTTGGCGTCGATAACGAAACCCAAAAATTCCACTCGTTCCTTAGCGAACTTACATTTCTTTCCGTTGAGGCGCAAACCAGACTTTTCAATTCGCTTCAACACTGTATCTAGACGCTGCGTCATCTCTGGCATGGTGCGTCCGCTGACGATGACGTCATCGATCAGCACGGCAACGCCGGGCACGCCCGCCAGTAGCGCCGTCATCAGCCGCTGAAAGATACCGGGGCACGCCTTCACGCCGAATGCTAATCTGTGTACAGTGTAAAGACCCTTGCAAGTGTTTAATGTTAAAAGTCGCGCAGTGTCATCCGTGATGACCACTTGAGTATACGCTCTATCTAGATCTAATGTCGTGTAAAATTTCCCCCCTGAAATGGTTGCGAAAACTTCACTAGCAGTAGGCATCGGATATGTATCAGACTCAGTAGCCTGATTCACTGTGCTGCGGTAATCGCCGCAGAGGCGGATCGCCCCGTTCTTTTTAATGATCGGAACAACCGGAGTCGCCCATTCCGAAAAAGATACAGGCCGAAGAACATTTTCACCTACTAACCTATCTATTTCTTTCTCGACCCTATCTTTAATAGCGTAAGGAACAGGTCGCGCTTTTAAAAACTTAGGCACAGCATTAGGTTTCAAATGTATAGTGACGGGGTCGCCCCGGTAGGTACCGAGTTCATCCTTGAAAACCTCCCCGTACTTAACCAATAACGCATCAGTCGCGGTCGTGTCTACTACGTCTAAAATTTTATTCACTTTCACAACTATTTCAAGAGACTCGAACCAATCGCGTCCTATCAGATTAGGACCGGAGCCCCTAGCCACCACTACGTTAAGTTCACGCTTAATGTCCTTATACTGTACCGAGACCGTAGCTTGTCCGATGACCGACACCTGTGAGTCGTTCCAAGTGCGTAGTCGCGTGCGCAGCGGAGTAGGCGCGGCGCGCGGCTGCAGGCGCGCCCAGGTGCGCTCGTTGACGAGCGAGAAGGCGGCGCCCGAATCCACCTCCATGGTGACCGGCACGCCGTCCAGCGACACCCGCAGCTCATAGGCCGGCACGCGAGTGCGCGCGCCCTCCAGCTTGTAGATCCCGTTCAACTGCGAGTCGGACTCGTCGTCAGCGTAGTTCACTTTGCCAGGGCTATTTTTCTTTTTCGTGGTGCATATCTTTTCGATGTGGCCTCTTTTTTTACAATAATGGCATACCGCGTTAATAAAGCGGCACTCGCCTCCATGACGGTCTCCGCAACGGTAGCAAAGACGAACGTTCTGTTTAGTTTTCATAGCGTTAACTTCCATCGGTTCCGCAGCGGAGGGCGAGGTCGGCGAGGTCGGCGCGGCGCTGTGCGACGACGTCGTCGCGTGCCCGGCCGGCTGCATCATGCGCGCGTCGTGCCCCGCGCTCTCGGCGGACACCATGGCGTCCACGACGTCATTGTACTGCAGTCTGTCCTTCTTCAGCAACTCGTACTGCAGCCTGCGATCGCTCATGCCGCACACCAATCTATCCCGCAGCATGCGCTCCAGATTTGGAAAATTGCATTCTGCGCTGATTTTTCTCAAGTGGGCGATATATTCTGATGCTGTTTCATCCTTTGATTGATCACGTTTGTAGAATTTGTACGACATTGATATTTCATTCGGCTTCGGACTGTAGTGTTTGGTTAGAATGTTGATGACGTCGATGTACTTTACATCGCTTGATTTCTTCGGAGTGATCAGCGCGAGAAGAATCTCGAATGTCTGAGCACCACAAATCGTGAAAAAGTTCGCCTTTTTCATTGAATCATCGGTGATTCCACTTGCTTCGAAACAATAGTTGAGTCGAGTTATGTAGTTGTCCCAATTGTCTGTTTTCACATTAAACTCGTAGAATCTCACTAATTTACGCTCCATTATCACTTTAAATCCAAGTCGCCACTGTTAAGTTCATTAAAACACCATATTTCGGTAAATATGTTTATTAAGCTTTGTAGCAGAAAGACACGCGTATTACAAGTGCAGAGGAAATCTACCCCCGACTTAGCCAACCTTATTGAATAAATAAAGTTTCACAAGTACCCACACTATGTACATAACAGTTACCTACCTACTTATTTTGATAAAAATTTCACTAACTAAATCCTTATTTATAACTGCCAATTACCATCAGAATTAGAACCAACTGAAGCCTCCACCTCCCGCCCGAAGTTTGCTCCAGACAGTTCTGATGATGACGAGCAGCCAAGCATGCCAGCCGAGAGCGAGACGGCAGGCATCAGGAGAAAGGGACAGGGCATGCGGCAGGCCAGTCTGGGCGGCAATGTTGGAACATGGGAGAAGCACACTAAGGGTATTGGTGCAAAACTACTATTACAGGCAAGTGCAATGTTTAAAACACAAGGATGCACACGCGTAGACATACGCGGATACGTGAACATGACACACCGTTTGCGTGACGTACATGTGCACATAGACGTAATGTGTGACGTCTTATGTGGAGTGGCAGGCAGCGTCGCATTATGGCGAGATGTGATGATGTTGTATTCAATAACATTAGATGTCAAACCATATAAGTTTGTTACTATATGAGTGACTTATTCCTTGTAGTTTTATTTAATAAACTATTGAGTATAGTAGAGTCAGTGCTTAAAATTGATGACTGACATTTCAAGTTTGTTAATATGTAATATATTTCATGGATGTTGTGTTTACAGATGGGTTACAAGCCAGGTGGAGGTCTGGGTAAGGACCTCCAGGGTATATCCGCACCCGTGGAAGCAACCCTGAGGAAGGGGAGGGGAGCTATCGGCGCTTACGGACCTGAAAAAGCAGCTGTAAGTAGATAGCATTGATAGAATTAGCATCAGAGCTTGGTTGTAGTTCTGTCTTCTGTGCTGTAGGCTGTAGATTCGATTCACGCTTAGGACAAACATTTGAGTAACAAACTTTGTTTTTAACAAAGAGTTTTGTCTCCTCTTGCATTTGACATGGATGGAATATGTGTGTGTGCCCAGTGCCGTATCCATATTACGATTAAGTCTTATTATAAGGTCTTGAGGGGCTCTCCTCTTTATCCTTTTAAAGTTGTAACAAACTAAAAAAATGTATGCCCCAAACTAAGCAAAGAAGCTTGTATTCGGTGCCAGATAACTCTTGAACACATAATTTTTTTTGTAATAAGTAATACTTATCCTACTTCGTACTAATATTATAAATGCAAATGTCTGTGTGTATATGGGTGTGGGTGTGTTTGTGTTTGTTACCACGTATCTCGTGACGACTTTACCGATTGTGATGAAATTTGAAATGTAGATGTCTTTAGTCTTGGAATAACACATACGCTACTCTTTATCCAGGAAAAATTCACTGTTCCTGTGGCATATAAACTGCAAAAACGCGGGATAAGCCGCGCGGGTCAGCTCCTAATATATTAAAACAAATACTTGCAGATGCAAATATTTATCCCTTAGTAGAGATCGAACTAAAATGACAGTTTCTTTAATGAATGAATGCATTACTCTCTTTCCAGCTGAAAGCGAAGAGGGAAGAAGAGAAACGACTGAAAGAGAAAGAAGAGCAAGAGAAGGAGATCTCTGAAAAGTCTTACAACTGGAAGAAATCGCACAAAGGGCGGTACTTCTACAAAGACTCCGCCGATGTTATACAAGAGGGTAAACCCACGATGCATACTATGGCCAGGTATTCAGGTCTAGATTGAACTTTATTTGCAGGCTCGTAAGAACTAAAATAAGATATTTTTTCATGATAAGATAGAGACTAAATCGATGTTGCTGTTAATGAAACAAGAGGTTGGGGTACGATCCCCGCAACAAATGTTTAAATGACCTGCAAAGTATTATGTGAAACTGAGAGCACAGCTAACTCCATAATTAGTAAATACGAGTACCTTGTCATTTTTTACACTCACATAATCATCTTTACTAGTATAAAACATTAGATATACTTCTGTGTATGTAAGTTGGTCTTTTAAATTACGCAATGGGTTTTAATGCAGTTTTCATAAATAGATAGATTCAAGAGGAAGGTTCAAAAAGAAAAATATCGACACGTGTTTCATCCCTCCACGGGACATCATCAGGACCATCTATCAATTATCTAATGATTTATTTATCCAACAGTAGCGAGCTGTCTCGCGTGCCGGTGATAGACATGACGGGCAAGGAGAAGCGCGTGCTGAGCGGGTACCACGCGCTGCGCGCCGCCGCGCCGCGCTTCGAGCACGAGCCGCGCCGCAAGTGCGACCACTTCGCCGCGCCCGAGCTGGTCCACAACCTCACGCTTATGGTGGAGTGCTGTGAACAGGTATACCACCGGCACCGACACGACACACTGCTCTTTAGTTATATAATTCTAACCATACAAAATTTATGGGTACAATATACTTATGACGCGTCACGACACTCCACGACAGAATAATGTAAACCTGTAGGGCTATTATGTAAGTCTATTGCTGTCGATTGCTTGTTGTTACGCCTGACCGTCTCTTTTGACCTTCAGTGTCATGCATAAGCGTGTAAGAGCGATCGATAGCGATTCGACAGCAATAGACTTACTTAATAAGGGTACCAGCTTAATATTTAAAAGGCTTTCGTGACTGACTGACAGATCAACGGACAGCCTGAACCATAAGTCCTAGAAACATGAATATAATATTGAAAACAAGAAGATTAATGGGTGTAGGGGTGCACTAAGAGGAATTCTGAAAATTCAACTCAACTTCTTGACCAGAAAAACAACAAGGCCTCGCGGCCTGGCAGAGTTGGTCACTGACTCATACGGACGACTGATGTGGCGCAGCGGGCGAAAGTCCGCCTGCGACGCGAGGGTTGCGGGTTCGATTCCCGCCTCTGATCAAATGTATGATCTACAAATATTTGTTCCGGGTGTTCTGGGTATTTTCTATGTATAATAAAAAATATCTATCTATGTATTGTATTCTATTAAGTCATACCCATAACACAGTTCTGCTTACCTTGGGGCTAGATGATGCTGTGTGGACTGTCCAGCATTATTTATTTATTTAACTTGCTTTCAGGACATTATTCAAAACGCAAGAGAACTAAACACAGCTGAAGACGAGATCGTAGTTCTAGAGCGAGACCTCCAGGAGTGCGACTTGAATCTACAGGAGCAAGACAGCATTATTGTTAAGGTGCAGGATATCTTACGGCGAGTGGAGACGCTCGACAGACCGGACTTGTCGCTGGAAGCAGCTTATGAAGTGTTAGCTGATTTGCAGGTTATTATTATTCATATTTGAGAGTTCTGGTCTTGTGATAGTGGTACTAGGGTCGGACCGGAAAAACCCGAAGTCCGTTGTCAAAATTATGCTATAACTAGCGGCTCGTCCCGGCTTCGCACGGGTGCAATAATAACTTAAGCACCCGTGCTATGCCGGGGCGGGTCGCTAGTCATTCATAAGGTAGGAGCCGACCGCACGTTTTATCCGCGAGGCTACCTATTCCATAGTTCATGTGCACGCCCCTCTCTGATTGACATTTTTATAATTCGTCATAACTTTTGAATGGAATGTCTGATTTCAATAATTCAAACAGTTATCTACAGGTATTGAAACAGTCTTGAATATGAAATGATTTATTTGGATAAGGATTAATATAAAGGTATGGAATACATGGTCTGATTTTGGTCGGCATTTCTATCAACTTTTAAAATGTAAAAAAGTAGTTATAGTTACATAACTACAATAGTTGGACATATGGTATCGCTGACTTTTTTGTAGATATCAATATGTTCTTTAATATTGTAGAACATTTAATATTGGTTACATTTTATAGTAATGCTTGCACACTACTGTGTAAGCATTACTGTGTTTATGTGTGAGGCACGACTGGCCAACGACACCTCGAGTATATGGCCTATCCGACGTTGCACCCACATCCTATCCTAAGCTCGTCCACCAATATTTATTTATATTGTCTACAGGAGTCATACCCCATGGAATACGAGATGTTCGGACTGGGCAGTATCGCCGGCAACATAGTGAGTCCACTACTGAGCGCACTGCTGGCGCCGTGGCAGCCCTTGGAAGCGCCGGAAGAGCCCATCCCGACATTTATCAAGTGGCGCCCTCTGTTAACCGACGAGGCGTACACCAGTCTGCTGTGGCAGCACTTCTTACCGCATCTCACTACCGCGTCAGAGTGAGTTGATAATTTTAGTGCTGATTTATGTTCTCTGAACCGGTTAATTAGGGTAAAAAAACCGGTTATACATATATTATAATTCATAGAGCGCCCGTGACATAGCTGGCTAAGTCGTTTAAGCACTGTTCCGCATAGTCTTCATTTAGATGGGTGACCGCCAGTGGCAATTTCAACTGAGTGCTCCTGTGCTTCGGAGGGCACGTTAAGCAGTCAGTCCCGGCTTTTTCAAAGTTATTATGGCTATTTCAAGGCCATGACTGATGGCTATGATGATTTCGTGGCCTAAAAACTCTGTCACCAGAGTTGGCCACTGACTCATACAATCTTACTTTTACTTATTCATTAACCAGCTAATCAGAAAGAACGGTTTAGTAAACCGGAATGAAACCGGTTACCGGTTTTGATACCCAAAGTTCACCTGGCCATTTGGTTCTTCTTTTGTAACGTTTTTATTTCGTTGATCTATTAAGAACGACTCAGTCAGTTACTAAAGAGATAAAACAGCACGCCCCACTCCAAACAATTGCTATAGCTGTCACATTCAAATCAATTACCAAGGCAGTACCGGGGCCTGCAGTTTGAGAATGGATGTATTCTACCTACCTATGGACCGAGAACAGATATTAATACAACGCACAGAATAGCCACTCCCTACCCACCGGTTTTACTTACCTCACCCCGATTGCGAGTTCATATGCACTTTTGCAGGCATTGAAGTTAAAATCTATGCTCGCGTTTATTTTGTTTTTGAGTTGGTGCAGTGGTCTTTCCACAGCGCGCGCACGAAATGCGCGAGCGAAAGCGTGCTATTTCGCTCTTGCATCAATTGGGGCCAACCACGACACTAAAAATTTTACCTGGTGGTAGGACTCTTCAGCAAGAGTCAGATATTCTACCTCCAAGCAGTAGTGTGCAAGCATTACTGTGTTTAGGTTTGAAGGGCACTGTAGCAAGTGAAATTACTGGGCGAAATAGACTTAACAACAATGTCTCGGGGTAATAAGCGCAGTGCAGTGCCACGCAAACACTTAAAAACTTTAAGCTTTGGGTGGCACTGCATCTGTAATAGTCAGGCGTGGTACTTAACATCAGGTGGCGCCTTGATTGTTTGGTCACTGGCTGACACAAAAAAAAAACATTAATGTGGGGATTGCGACGCGTTTTTCATACATTTTATTGATAATATTCACAGATTATGGAACCCCCGTATCCCGGAGCCGATGCTCCGCGCGGTGCGCGCGTGGCACGACGCGTGCCCGCCGTGGGTCGCGGGCGCGGTGATAACGCGCTGCGTGGTGCCGCGCGTGCTCGCCGCCGTGCGCACGTGGGACCCCACGCACGACACGCAGCCCGTGCACTGCTGGGTGCTGCCGTGGCACGAACTAGCTGGTGACTCACCCTTTATATTATAGTGTATTTTATTATTAGTGTATAATATTCAAGGAATATGTTCCACACATAAAAAAAATACATGTGCACGTGTTTTTTTTCTAACATTTTATCTGAAAAATCTCGAGTAAATCGATTACGTTTTTCTGGTCAATTACTATTTATCATTGTTGGAAATCATTTCACTTTATAAAAAAATGAATAATATATTTTAAACTAAAACTACAAAATACAGCAATCCAACCAATCAGATAATCTTGGTGGCATCAACAAAATTTCAGAATTTTGAACCTTATTGCTAAAGTTTTATATTCACTTCACTTCTTTGTTTATGGCGTCTGTGTCTTAGTTGTCACAATTCTGCCAGTGTCTCAGTTGTGCTAGTTTCATAAAACCGAAATGGAGAGTGGAACAAAAAAACAAATATGACCGGTGTAAGAAATTAATGGTTATTTCTGGAATAATAAATTAATAAGTCGATAGTTTTAAGTTTTAAGAGTAGTAGAGTTCTCTGTGATAGAGCTCGTCCGGGGAAGGACTACCACCATACTTATTTCTGCCGCAAAGCAGTAATGCTCGCATTGCTGTGTTCCGGTGTGAAGGGTATGCTTTCGATCTTAGCCTCAAGGTGGCAACCCGCAAGTGATACCTCTGGTATTGCAAGCGTCCATAGGCTGCGGTAACCGCTTACCATCTTGTGGGCCGTACGCTTGGTTGCCACTTCAGTTTTATAAAAAAAAAAAAAAGTTCTAATAGATCACTTTTTACAAAATGAGTAATGCGTATTGTCTCCAGGTTCAGCGCTAGCGAGTAGCGTGTACCCGCTGATCAGGTCCCGGCTGGCGAGCGCGCTGGCGGCGTGGCACCCGGCGGACGGGTCCGCGCGCGGCGTGCTGCGGGCGTGGCGCGACGCCTGGGCCGGCGCGCTCACCGCGCTGCTGCATCACCATATTGTGCCGAAGCTGGAGCACTGCTTGCACCATTCGCAGATACAGCTCGTTGGCGGAGAGAATAGTGAGTCCACTCAAAGTCAACAACAATCAAGGAAATACATCTCTTAATCAAACCTAAAAAAGTAACATTGTACAACTTTTGTCTCAACATGTCAATAAATTTCAATTTCATAGTGAGTCAATTTAAAGTCAACAACAGTTACACAGCTCGTTGTCAAAGAGAATAGTGAATCAATTCAAAGTCAAAACGTTTATACAAATAGTCGATGGAGAGAATTATTGTGAGTCAACTCAAAGTGGATCAGGCGAACGACTTGACATAAAAGCAAAACATTTTTAGTAATATTTTTTATTTAAAACTGTTTTTGCATTTCAGCGGCATGGCTCTGGTGCGTGGACTGGCTAGATCTGCTCGGCGCGCCCACCGTGGCGGCAATAGCGAGCCGAGCGTTACTGCCGCGCTGGCTGGCGGCACTAGCGGCCTGGCTCAACGCGAACCCGGCACACGCTACTGTACTCAACTCGTACACCGAGTTCAAGGTAATTATCATGACCACCTTCTAATGAGAGTGATTCATTGACAGCCTTCTGCTGTTCCCACTGCTGGGAGACTAGCCTGCTCTTCAGCGTGAGTGCCTGGTTCTTCAAAATCAAATCAATTCACCACGGAGTCCTAAATTAGGACCAATGATGATTAGGACTCCTAAAATGCGCATCGGTA
This sequence comes from Colostygia pectinataria, assembly GCA_951394395.1. NCBI lineage: Eukaryota > Metazoa > Arthropoda > Insecta > Lepidoptera > Geometridae > Colostygia > Colostygia pectinataria. The sequence continues at coordinate 3,465,436 of OX596368.1, read as the reverse complement.
GGTGGTTCTTGGACATGCCGGTTTCCTTACGATGTTTTTCTTCACCGTTTGAGAGCACTGGCGTTGCGCACGTATATTATCCATTGATGCATGACTGGTTTCAAACCAACAACCTTAAGATTTAAAAGTGGGGTCACTACTTCTAAACTAGAAATTACTGGGCGAAAGAAACATAATAAAACATCTCGGGGTGACGACTGACGAGCGCAGTGCGGTGCCACGCAGATCTTTAAACTCATATTATTGGTGACACTGCAGCTGTTATAGTTGTTATAGTCAGGCGAGGCGATTAACTGGCGGACCGCCTCGTCATTTGCTGACATAAAAAAAACCACCAGAGCTCAATGTATACCGCTCATAATTTCATTTCACGGAAGCGCTCGTGACGTAGCTGGCTAAGTTGTTCTTAACAGATCAACGAAGAAGAACGCACTGTTCTGCGTAGTCATCATTTGGATAGGTGACCGCCAGTGGCAATTTGAACTGAGTGCTTCGGAGGGCACGTTAAGCAGTCGGTCCCGGCTTTTCAAAGTTGTTTGGCTATGAAAGAGGCCTTCGGGCGGCCTAGAAACTGTCACCAGAGTTGGCCATTGACTCATATGAACTTACTTTATTTCATTTTACAGAAACTGTTCCCTGAAGAAGTACTCAAAGAGCCGGCAGTGCGCGACGCGTTCCGCAAAGCCCTGGACATGATGAACCGGAGCACCGACATCGACTCCGTAGAAGCGCCGCCCCCGCCCCGCTTCACTCCCGTCGACACCAAAGAAACTACCAGAATCGCGGACGCATTAGCTTCAGCCACTCAACAAAAATCCTTCTCAGAACTTTTAGAATCGCGATGCGTGGAAAAGGGCATTACCTTTGTACCCATAGCCGGCAAGAATAGGGAAGGCAGACCTATTTATAAGATAGGCGATAAGCAGTGTTATGTTATAAGGAATGTGATTATGTATTCTGATGATTCGGGTAGGAATTTTGCGCCGATCAGTATTGATAGACTGTTGAAAATGGTCGAGGATTAGTTCGATATTCCAAAACTTATTAATCTAATTGTATTGTATGCAAGTGGTACTATTATGAAAGATTTTTAGTTTATGATATGGCTTGACAACTAAGTAAGTGCGTATGAGTCAGTGGCCAAGTCTGATCACAGAATTTCTTGGTCTAGGAGCTGTCACGGCGTAACAACTTTAAAAAAAGCTGGGACTGAGTGCTTAACGGGACCTCCGAAGCACGGGAGCGCTTAGTTAAAATTGCCACTGGCGGTCACCCATCCAAATGGTGACTACGCAAGACAGTGCTTAACTTCGTTGATCTGTTAAGAACAACTTAGCCAGCTCTATTTTAAGTCGATAGCTGTATGTTTTGTTTCAAACAGTTTGCACTGGACTAGTCGTCCGTCACTCAATGGGCGAACTACTTATTTATTTACCACCTAATAGCAAATTGTCATTCGCGCTTTGCCACAAAGTCTAACAACTATGAAAAACTTTCACGTAAGTAATTAAAAAATACAATCGGAATATACAGAAGCTTCTAGACGTATTATAATGAAGTTAATTAAGTCAGGCAATCATGTCGATTTTGTTGTAACTTTTTCTAAACTAAAGTAACTAAAATTGTTGCCGTCCTTTTCTAATGAATGAAACAAAGGATACTTTTAGTTATTATTATTATTATTATTATTATCAGCCTGTATCATCCCACTGCAGGGCAAAGGCCTCCCCATCCCCCTTCCATATAGTACGGTCATGTGCTTTTAAGGACCAATCCTTTTTAAATGAGTCTAGGTCATCCCGCCATCTAATCCTGGGTCTGCCACGATGTCGTCTTCCGTCGTTGGGGGCCCACTCCGTTGTTAATTTTGCCCAGAGATTGCCATTGGACATGCGGCAAACGTGCCCGGCCCAGTTCCATCCAGTTATACTTTTAGTTAGCTATGTTTAAAAAATGCTACAAGAGAATCGACACCACTATCACACAACAACATAAAAAATAAGGGTATCAAAAGGATGCAACAATTAATAAATTTATTAACATACAGAAAAAAAGGCTGTTAATCATACACACGTCTAAAATACTGTTTCTAAAATGTTAGCTCTACAGATCATTATATTTACTTTCAAAGTATATAGTTATACATAAATAAAAATAGAATTACGTACTTATTTTGTTTTATCACATAGTAAATTCGATATTTTTTACATAAATTCGAGTTAATTGACAATGATTCCATTGATCAAACGAAAGTTAAATAAAAATCTGGTTATTTAAAATCTTATAAACATGCATAGTTAGTTTAGAAGCATCTCATCTATTGAATACTGTATATTGTAGGTAGTTAGTAAGTTATTCATAATATAAAATAAACATTAATATTTATGGATTTCGTTTTCTTTGGAATTTGTGGCAAGACTTTGGAATTTAGACTAGCAACAGTCATTTAGTATGGCCACAGACCATGTTAATATAATTAAGTAGGTACTTTAATCTCTGGTATGGCACATCAAGTAAGAATCATTTTGTGAAACTTTATAGAAACACATTGAGTTTGATATCAATTAAACTAAATAGGTTTGCAATAACCTCTTTCTCTAAAACATTGGCCATCATCTAGGCTATTTTCGGCAAGGCCTTCTGGAAGCGGTAGGCTCTATAGCACTGGACTGTATTCGCCATACCTAAAGTAAAGTTACACAGCGACAGCGAGTAGTTGATTGGTCGTATAACTAAGCAGTATCGCGTCCAGACGATACCCGTCGCAGCAAGAGTAGCCGACTGGGTGGTAGATACCTTCTCGAGCGGTCTGCGCCAGTCGTCTAAAGATGCCATTACAAGGGCCTGAAATATATTATCTAATGAAGTGGGTTGATAACAGCGTTGGTTCTAAAGATTAGCGAAAAGTACACACGGAATTTTCTTTTCTGTTATAGCAAGGACATTGTAAGCGTCTCGAGCGCAGATTCTTATTTATCACTTGAGATAATGCTTGCACTGTATCTAGCTGTGTTTTATAGTAGGTAATAGTTTTCGCTAAGCGTATGCAGTTACAGTTTGAATCTTGTTAGAAAAACAAACAAGCAACAGATTCCAGAGCTTTTGTAGACAGATATTTTGATGGTGAAAAAACATCAGTCAACAGCATAGTGCAGTGATATAATTCAATAATTAAAAACTTTACTACATATTACTGCTATTCTGTAGCATAGGATAGGAACATACAATACTTACATAACTTGCGTGTGCGCATGCTTGCATGACCAAGGGCATATCAATGTTAATATGTAAAGTTATACCTTTATGCATTAGGTATGTTTTCATGCTTTCATGCATTCAGTTAGTCTGTAGTATTCAGAATGGATTACCTATAACCACCTTATTACCTAGATACTTACAAATAGTTACTAAGTACTTTTTACTTACATCAAACTATGTGTGTGGTAGATATCCAAAAGTTTTTTTTCTATAAACTGATATCTTAAAATTGATAAGTTTAAACACATTAATGTTTGACATGGCTACAACCACCAGTACATAATGCTAAAATCTGCCAACACCATATTGTATGAGTTCTAGGACAGTATGAAATGGGAAATAAATATTAAGTAACACAAAAAACAGTAGAAACACAAATAATTGAAGTGATTTAAGAAAAAATATATGTTTATTTTCCAGTAAAAGGTATTACAAAAATAGTCCATTATTTTAGAATAATTTTAATAACTGTTAACTGCTTACCTACTTATGAAATATAATAACAAATAACGGTAATGATAGAACTTACTGTACAAAGTCAATCGACTTAGTGAAATTTGGCAATTTTTTTAAATTTCTAAAAATGTTTAAATCATATTGTTCTTTTAAAAAATGGTTACAGCCTTGTTTAGTTTTGTTACCAATTCATGTTATCTAAGATAATCTGTCTGTTAGCTGCAGTAACCTTATTCTTAAAAGATAACGATAACCAGATCTAATAAATAATTTTATAACAAGTTATAAAACTTAACATCCTATACCCTTGGTTATCACAATGTGGATAAGTCCACTTCAAATGTTTAATCATACAATTCACCTATGAGCTGACATGATATCATGACTTGAAAAGTGTTTAATCATGTGATTAAAATATATCATATAACACTGATTTGTTACTTTTACTTATCATCAGACAATCATTTAATATTATCTTGATAGATAGAAAAGCTGTCAAGATCAAATCCCACAAAAAATGTGATATAGAATACCCATGCAGTGAATTTTTAATATACTTAACTATTTTAATATGTAACAGTTTAATGTAGCCATGCTACATGGCCAATTTGATTTAGAAAAGCTTAATAAATATATAACCTTAATATCCCAAGAAGATTGCTTCTGAACTACATTTCTTTACTTAATCTACTTCTTTGTCTTTACAAGTGCATTCTACAGACATTAGTTTTATAATGTGAAATTCTACTAAAAGTGTCTTGAGCTACAATAGTAAACATCCCAAATCATTTAGCAGATTCCTTTTTTTTGTTCTGCTCATACTTGATAGCCCTACCTACCTGGTACAGGCTAGTAAATGCCACAAACACATTGACAGCAAACAGACTGTAATTTTTCGGGATGATCACAAGGGAGTAACGTGACCAAATGATGCCAGTTGCTGCGAGTGACACAGACTGAGGTACGGACAAGGTTTCAACAGGCCGATTCAAGTCACCCAAACCAGCTATCACCAAGCTCTGAAAGTGTTATGTACGTCAGAATGTGGAACACCATGATTGTCTGAACAAAAAGCAAAGTTAAACCTTTAAAAAGCCCTACTTATTTGGTACATAGATCAAGATACAAGGAGTAACAGGATCATATAATGGCAGTAGCTGCTGCGAGAGATACAGACTAGGGTAAGGATAGGTTTTCAACAGGCCGATTAAAGTCTTGCAAACCAGCCCCTGAAAGTGAACTATGTAAGATGTGGAAAAGCATTGATTTGTGAACAAAATGTATGGCAATTGAATGTAGGAATAATTCTTTTATTGGAATAAATGGTCTTTCACAGACAAGAATCTATTTAATTAGCTGAATAAAATTAAGTGTTTCACACTGCAACTTGAGTTCTATGGATACTTTTAAGCTCACATTTTGTTCACAGGATTGGTTTTAACATTCACATGAATGAAATGAACCCCAAATGAAATTGTTAAATTCAAGACAGTTAAGCATTATCTACCCAATTTTAGCAATGATAATAATATTTATATTAGGGATATCAAAATTGAAAAGATAGTAATCAAATTGACCTGTTATAACTATTCAGTAGCCGACAGAAGTCATAGATAAGCAATGCAACTGGACACATTATTTTATAGTTAAGGAAATAATCTCTAAAAGATGATAATTTTATCGCAATGTAGTATTTATTATCAAGTAGGTACTTACTATGACTAGTGTTATTGCCATTGGCCTCAAACGAGGTGATGAATATAAATAGAGTGACCTTGGCAACCAAACACGTCCGCTTTTATAACTACTTACCCATTTGAATGCAGGAGCCCAGAAGAAAATAGTTTTAGGACCTGCAGAACAAAAAGTTAACTATTGTAGATATTCTTTATTTGATTTGGGTTCTTATTGAACAGATAAACTATGTAATAAGATACAGTAGGTACTATTGTAAAAACCTTACCAGCTTCATGTTCCCAGAGTGGTCGCAGTTTCGAAGGCACGAATTTATCCACGGCACCGATCAGGGATTTGTATACACGAGACGTCATTTTTACAGGACTGGCTTGAAATTTCGACTAGTTTGGGACTTGGGTGGGAGGAACTCGGAGGAAGTTCTTACGAGGAACTAATTTACATTAATGCTTGATCAATTTACATGACCACTTGAAATGAAAGAAAATCGACGACGACGCGACGACGTAAACGGTGTCATAGACCTTGAGCAAAACTCTAACTGATAAGATATGTTAGGGCTGACGTTGACGTTTGATTTTTGTCGGATGTCATGCTAAAGTCATTAATGACAGTGACGTTACTAAGCCACAGAAGCCATAAACAAAGAAGTGAAGTGAAGTGACAGTGACGTTGATTAATTCTTCTAACAACTTTTTCGATTTGGCTAGCTGGATTTTGTGTTCTTAGGGATGTCCGATTACATTGTAAGAATATCAACCCAATGACTGACCTATATTGAATGAATGAAATAAGTACTGAATTTTATGTTATGGGCCGTCTTGCCTCACAGATTCATGATTTTGTCAAAAATGTTGTAACAGAATAAACGTATAAATTATATTATTATTGCTACATATTCGAATCGATTGGAATCAAGAACGTAAATCACTAACTAGATTAAAATGAATTGATCCGATCTATGCATGATGTTTTTTAGAGATCGATCACACGAGCGACACGAGGACAAGAAAACTCTCGAGAATAAAAAGATATAGCTACGTAAAGTAATAACTTTAAATATACGTTGCTGCTTGACTAAACGAAAACAGATAAAACGCCAGAGTACGAAGCGAGCAATGGTATAGGAACTCATTTGTAATGACAGATTTGAAGAAGAAACGTAATGAAGTTTCGGTAAGTCTCGCTCGGGTCGGGCCGATGCGATGATTTTAAAATACCCCTGATTATCACAATCCCAATCTTGTTTCGGATTCTTTATGTCGTGCTCGTGTGATCGATCTCTACGTGTTTCGGAAGTGTTTCGGATCGATTCATTTTAATCTAGTTACTGGGTACTTCCACGGGGAGTAAAAGTACTTCCCTATCAATGCGATGTCGAGCGAGCAAGTAAGCGGGCAAACAATGCTGCGTGCGCTCAGACAAGCGTGATTCATTCAATCAATCAATCAGCCACTCAATCAATAACAATCATCAGTTATATCATTAAAAATGATGTGTCAAATAACAATAATGTGATTTTCTTTCTTTGTTTTTACACTTTTCAGTTGATTTTTGTGTTTATTTGGTGTCTGTTCCTTTGACTCTTTCTGTTTTGTGTTATAATTTATGTTCTGAACATGGGGACTAGCACAATGGGCAGCGATTTGCATTCTGATAAACAAGACAAATTTCTCAAGCTACAAGCTCGAAAGAAGGAACTGGAGCTTATGCTCGCTAATAAAAATGAGGAGCTATACAAACTATGTGTTCAGGAAGTGCAGCTTACAGGTATTATGCCCCCGGAAGCACCGTTGAGCCCAGAAGTGCCACAGAGAGAAAGACTGGGCAGTGTACGCAGTGAAAACAGATCTACAGACGGCAATGACGTTCATGATGGCTCTGAAAACTCTTCTAGACGCTTCCGTCCTGGCCCAATGCATGATTCAGACCAGAATCTGCGCAAAAATCTGACACACAGGCTTTCTACGCCGTCAATTTCGGGCATGTCTACTAAGAGCCATCCTAGATTTACACGACGGCCGGAAACAAGTTGCTCAAACTTCTTTCCATCCCCTCCTCAAGAACGCAACACTGATACATTTTCGATGCATACATCTCACACATACCCGGCACTAGCTGGTCGACATGAGACTGTAAATGAAAACAGTTCAACTGATAACCATCCAAACTCATATGCCAGACACCATACCATGACAACTGAATATATGAACAAGATTTATTATAATAACAATGCCCCGGAGGCACAGCATGTTTCTCGACTGCGTGAGACACACTTCAGCTCGAGTCACCCTGACATAACTACAAACTACACTCATGGTAATGTTGCTTTTCAACCGCCACAGAGCAGTGTGCGTAACACGCCTTTGTTGTACCAGTATGCTTCGCATCTTAAAGCACAAAGTCAACATTTAGGAAGCATACCTTACCACCAGCAAATGCAAGCACAAACTAAGCGAAGACCCGACAATGTACGGCGGCACACTTTACAAAGGACTCAAACTTACCATTTAACTTCACACAGTGACTACAATCAGCATTTAGAGAACATGAATGATGGCTGCCGACCACCTTTGCCAGTTTACCAGCATCGGTCACAAACAGATATACAGGAAACTCCTCATATAGAAAGGGCTGTACCTTTACGAGAACATAATAACATACGTCATCCTATGCATTTACAGCTTCAAGTATCTACTGATGATTATGGCCATGAGAGAAGAGGCTACCCTGATGCAATGAGTCCAGTTAGCATGAAGTCTGGTTACTCAAACTTTGACTCTGTTAGCATGAATAAGTTTTCACCAGTCTCTCAGAGCGAGATGAAAGTTAAAGAGAAGCAATGGTATGAGACTTCCTTAGATTCGCCGACAAAGTCTGAAGCAACTCTTCTAAAGAAAAGTTCAAGCTTGAAGCGTACATCTAGCATCGGTAATTCCCAAGCATATGAGGTCATGATTTCATCTGGACGGCATTCCGCTATGCAGAGTCCTAGTCAAATACTACTCAGTCCGCATCAAGCGCTTCATAATCCTCACCAAGTGCCACACAGTCCTCATCAAATGCCTCACAGTCCTCATCAAATACAACACAGTCCTCATCAAATACAACACAGTCCTCATCAAATACAACACAGTCCTCATCAAATACAACACAGTCCTCATCAAATACCGCAGAGTCCGCACAGTCCGCGGCAAGTCCCTCAGAGCCCTGTAATGTCACCTAGTGGTGTTTCTCTTGACTCACCTAAAAACCTTACTGTAATTGAGCAGGGAAAATGTATACCATACAGAGAGGAAACTAAACCTTTTGAGATGTCCGATTTCTATAAATACTCAACAAAGTTCAGACAGCCTCCGAAACCGGCTTCAATTAACCCTGGACAGAGTGTTCATCCTTACAGTAAGCAGCCAATGGAATTACCCCAGTACACTCAAGACCATTGGCATGGGCAAAATAATTAATTTTATTAATTTTGGCTCCTTAGTTTTGGTAATATATTATTCTGAATGGAAAATGGCATAGAATTGATGGGTACTTTAAACTCATGTTTGTATATTTTTAATTGAATCAGACTGTCTGGTTTTACTTAGCCTTAAATTAATGCCTTAATAGCGTACTCGTATATTATTAATAATTTGAATTTGTGGAAGTGGCACTGATGAAGGATCATAAAATTCCAGTTTTTTAAATGTAACTTTAACTTGTTATTTTGAACATATTTGCCGACTTTACTCAGCCTTGAACTGGCAACAGCCATAAAGCTTGTTTTGTATGGAATGCCATAATCACATGCAAGACATACTCACGCCTTAGGCATCGTACTTGAATGACAGTTGAGCAGCACTGAAGCATGCACTGGTATGCAAACTGACCCCTACCTAGCTCATAGATGTACTTATTAATGATTCTGCCAGAATTATGTACAATTAGTACTTTTCTGGATTTATAATCTGTAGTTTAGAACTAACAGAATGCACTTGGTGCATTTATAATAATTTTAAGTAGACTAAAAAATATTTGATGAAATGATAAAATTATAATAATATTTAGCTAAAATTGTCTTAAAAAGTCTGGTAGATTGTGATACTTTTTGTAACACTTTATTATAGCAATAGTGTTTGTCATAATTATGTAATAATACGTTTTGTCAATTTATTTTACTACTTAGTTCTATCCTTATTGTCACTATCGTACACAAAGCTTACCCACCGCTTAGACTTACCTATTTTATTCTGCACCAAAAATATTTTTTCTAAGCTAAAGTTGCAAAAAAAATGTCCCTTTATAAATTAAGTTTTAGTTTCCTAAGTTTGTCTAATTTTCTTTTAACTATGTTCTAATTTGCACCTTAAATATCTCTCTTTAACGAATTTGATATATCTCATCAGTTTTAGATGGTAGAGTTGCCTTTTCTGTGTGATAATGTGATACTTAAGGCAGATATTTTGAAATACGTTACTAATCTATCATTTTAATGTTTACATATTGCTACTGAAAGACTTATAATGAACTTGCCAAGCAATTTTGAGCTTAAACTGTTAAGGGCCGCGTACAAAGTGTTGGGTAGAGCGGTAAAGGGCGCGCGCAACTTTATAAATGACACGCGAATCGCAACACAAATTAAAAGTCTAGTTGCACTACAAAATATCAGTTTCAGTGTATTTCTTGTGAGATACAGACGTGTTTTTCTGTTAGTTTGGATAAAATTGCTACCGCGTCCTCGACTACTCCGCGACTGCGCGTTCTGTCAGATAGGGGCCGCAGTCCTAGGTTAAATGTGCCTAAAAACGTCCAACTACAAATAATAGCATTTAAATTATGTGTTTAGTGTATCATAAAAAGGCTTAGCTTGTCTATTTTATTTACACTGATAAATTAATTAGGATTAATATAGTTTTTTTAATTTAGTTTAGTTCATAAAATCCGTGAGGTTTAAATGAGTGAATTGAATGGAAATAAAAAGCTTGTACTAAAATAAAATATTTTTATAATAATGTAATAATGTGCTACAGACACTATTTTGTAAATGTAATAAAGACACATACTTATTACACAGTCATTTTGTTTCTAGATGTAATACTACACACCCACAGGTAACTTTGAAATACCTTTGACATAGGATCAAGGAATTTATAAGCTACACGGTAGTAGGTACATATTAGTTTCATGCATAGGGTAGATACAGGGAAACTAAGTACCTACCTACTAAGTACTAATATCTGGTCTGTGGTATAGGTATACCGTCTATGCAAACAAAGTTCGCAAGTGACCTAGGTATAGGTAAGAGGTAAGGTAGGTTTGGTTACGTGAAAAAAACGGATGGATAGGTGGGTAACACGTTTATCGAGTCGTTATTCAAAGTCAAACCAGTCCGTTGTCGACAGCTGACCATTTTCAAGCTCGTAAATCTGGCTAACTATCATCCAGAGATTTTGGGGGGGTCTAGCTGCGCTTCGGTAGATAGGTAAATAAATAAATAAATAATGCTGGACAATCCACACATCATTATCTAGCCCCAAGGTAAGCTTGCTGCTAAGCTGCTGTTAAACAAAGCTGTATTATGATATATACTTAATACAATACAATACATAGATAGATATTTTTTATTATATAGAGAAAATACCCAGAACACCCGGAACAAATATTTATAGATCGTACAATACGACAGAGCAGAGTTTATTCATAGCTTATTTCACAGAACGGCACTTAAGAGTACCTACTTCAACACAAAGTAAGAAGCTTGCAGCGCAGAGTGACAGATGGAAATAATTCAGTTTTAGCTGGTTAAATAATAATAATAATTAAATAGATTTAGCATTTATTTCGATTTAATTTTAGTGACGACGCAAATATTTACATAACATAACATTAAACCGCTGCTTTGGGCAGTCGGCTAAAAATAAAAATAGAAAAATCTGATCATAAACCAATGCCACTTTCCTCTATAGATTGTAGGTACCTAATGGAAAACATTACCCATCAATTAGGTTTACAAGCGAAAAAAATAAAGAAAATGCTGAATCGATAATGGTAAGTAAGTATTTACAAGCTATAGATCTTAGACAAAATGATGGTTGTTGTTGTGAAGTTTTTTGAGCAGTACATGCAGAGATCTTTTGCCCGGGTTGAAACCACCACCGTTACCACCAAGATAGTAATCATCACCTCCTGAAAAATAAAAAGGAAATAGGTGATCTGCTTTAATAAGAACCTATACCTACCTTCCTACTTATATGTAGGTTCTTTATTCAAACTTTTTAGAAGTAAACAAATCGTATCGACGGTTTCACGATTTAAGAATCACTACAAAATGCTGATGTAGCTCTGCGGAATCAGCCAAAAAACTCACAATTTTGGGTCACAGGTCATGGGAGAGTTTTTGCGAAGCGGTAATACGTGTTACTTAGTATTATAAGATTCTTGGGTATCAATCAATCAATAATTTATTATTTGCTTCAAATAGGGTTACAAGGTTCACATATTATTAGATAGTACCACCTATTTCTACCATTTTAGGCATGCAAAAAGTACAGTGATAAAATTAAAATTCGCAAAAAAGAATCGATTAAGTAAAATCTAGTAAAATATTAAATGCCAATTGAATTAAGTACCTACTATGTTATAACAAAATGAAATTAAAATGTCAAAAATAAAATTAACTTATTGTGTAAAATATCAAAAATTATTAAAAATTAATGATACTTACATAATACTAACCAAACTGATATCTATTCCCTAAACGTATTAACAATTATTTTTCAAAACTAAATTGAAATAGATGAAATTGCATAAATTTTGAGTGAAAATTGTCAAACCAGGCAAAAAACCATGCTTCTGGCTCGATTAATGTAGAGCTTGATGCTCTAAAGTCTATCCAAAAAAGTTCTACGTGATTTGCCAACTCACCAGATCCACCAAGCTGTCCGTTGATGCAGCCTTCGTCCCACATGTTCACGCACCGCTTGCCAGGGTTAAAGCTGCCTCCTAGGTAGTTGTCGTCACTGCCTATCGAAAAAAAGTATTTACTGTCTTCTCGTCACTAACAATTTTAATATTATAAAAAGTTCGATAGACCCTATTGCAAAATGGGTGAGAGACCTTTTTTTTGTCCGATCTGTCACCCTAGGCAAACAAAGTTGGGTGACAGATCGAAATAATTCATCATCATCAAACCTCTGTCCACCGATGGATGGATGTAGCAACAGACCTTAAAAAATAACACGAGTTTTACCAACCAACTAACTACCTTTAGCTACTTAGTTAGGAGTCTGAACCCTAGATAATCTAGAGTTATTTAAACTAATCAGCGTCTTGTTGTCTCACGTAAATTTCAGAAATTGGGGTAATATGAACAAACAAAGCGTTAGGGTGCTCTGAGCCGTTTGACTTTAAGCACTAACACGCCCACATCTGGGAATGTTGTGCCCTCGTCTTCGAACAAAACACTAAATATTTGTTTAGGCCTACGTGAATGGTCGTTTCGGAAATTGAGTGTTCAGCTTTATTCAGTTGGGCGAGGGCAAACAAATTGCTTTTTATCCCACAAACAGGTAGGTAGGTAGTGTTCATTACCTACACAAAGAATGTCACCCTTTTCTTACTTAAATAATGGAGTTTCAGTTTTATAGGGAGCGTTAACATTTTGACTGTCAAAATTGTATTTTATGGTGAGAAATAAGAGCTCGTTAGCGAGTTTGAAAAAATATTGGAAATGACAAAGCATTGTTTGAAGTTTGAATAGTTTCGGCGATCCTTTTGCACTTTTATCTGTATATTTGGTGACGGAATTTAGTCTTTGTCACGGTCTAAAGAATATTATTGCCGACAATAATGAACGTGCCCTCGGAAGCACGTGCCACGAGCGCTTCAAATATTAGCCAATGACAAAAACTTTTTGATTATTTTATAAGCATTTTTTCCTGACTTGCATAAAGGGAAGTTAGTAACTATAATAGTCAGAAACTTATGGTAGGCACTTTATTGAAGCGCTTTATAACCATTTACGAAGCGCTTGTGACGTAGCTGGCTAAGTTGTTCTGTTCTTATCAGATCAACGAAGTTAAGCACAGTTCCGCGTAGTCATTTGGATGGGTGACCGCTAGTGGCAATGTCAACTGAGCGCTCCCGTGCTTCGAGGGCACGTTAAGCAGTCGGTCCCGGCTTTTTCAAAGTTGTTAGGCCAGGACAGAGGCCTTCGAGCGGTTTAGAAACTCTGTCACCAGAATTGGCCACTAACTCACACGAACTTAATTTTACCATTTACGAATCCTGGGTAATAAATAGGTAATGTAACGTGGTGTTTACCAGATCCACCAAGCTGTCCATTAATGCAGCCTTCATCCCACATGTTCACGCATCGCTTGCCAGGGGTGAAGCTACCCCCTAGGTAGTTGTCATCACTGCCTATAACAATATACTTACATCAATCAATCTTCTAACCGAACCGAGGTATTTTCACAGAAACTGTTTTTGTCAAAAGTGAGTCAGGTAAAATTACTTAGTATACCTGATCACTTTTCAGACTAACCTAATCTAGTATGATGAAACTACTAAAAATAAATATCAGGGTTTAACATTGCGGTTTTATAGAATTTGTAATTTTTTATAACAAGCTAAGCACCGATTTTTTTATAAAAAAAATGTTTTGTTCTAACTAGTCTCCGGAGTATTATAATTATAGTAGTTACCTTCTCATCAAACCGATTCAGCTGTTGCTGTGTGATTACGCAAATAACAATCAATGTTTTCTAAGTTTTAATTGATGGAATTAATGTCTTACCAGAACCCCCTAGTTGTCCGTTGATGCAACCTTCATCCCACATGTTAACACATCTTTGGGTAACTGAAGAAGAAATTAAAACAAACAATTAATATTCATCTTTACTTCTATACTATTTAATCTTACTATAATAAATAATCTATACCAATATTATAAAGAGAAGATTTGTATTTTTGTTTGTTACGAATAAACTGAAAAACTACTGGATCGATTTCAAAAATTCTTTCACTTTTAGGATGCTACATTACCCCTGAGTAACATAGGCTATATTTATTACCAGCGACTCGCCCCGGCTTTGCACGAGTAAGCACCCGTGCAAAGCCAAGTTTTCATTGCACCCTTGCGAAGCTGGAACTAACTGCTAGTAATATTATAAAGAGAGAAAATTGGTATTTTTGTGTTTTTGTTACAAGTAAACTCTAAAACTACGGGTCCGATTTCAAAAATTCTTTCACCTTTAGAATGCTACATTATCCCTGAGTAACATAGGCTATATTTTATGTCCACCCGTGCGATGCCGGGACGAGCCGCTAGTTAATAATAAAATCCTGGTACTAAGAAGAGGGAAATAACGGCTTTGCGATTCGGCGTAGATCTCTCCGTAGACGCTGCGTAGAAGTGGCGTAGACTAAGCGCAGACGTTGCTTAGACGTTGCGTAGACGCTGCGTAGCTGTCCGCATATTCGCTAGATGTTGCGTAGAGTACCGCAACTAAACTGTGTGAAGTTTGTACCTATCTACCTTGTATGTTACCTACTCTCTACACACTCATAATTCAGCAAGTAGGGTGCATACAAGGAAGGTAGTCCTACCCCTAATAATTGAATAAATTATTATAGTAAAATTACTACTGATGACTGGATCTACAAGATTTACATCTAAACTGTTGAATTACGTGTTCTAAGGGCCATTCATAAAATTAACTGTAGTGTTAGTGACTTGCTAAGTATTGTCTTTCCTCGTCGTTCGTTTGTCAGTGCACAAAGACGATAACAGATTTGACAGACACATTAGTTAACAGAATTTTAAATGGTATGATTATGAATAAAGCCCATAAGCATAACGTATGAAAATTTTCTAAATTCTAACATAATCTTACGTAGAACTGCCGCTAGGACTGAAAAGTTTAATACACGAAAAAAAAATTATAAGTCTAGTAAATTCAAAATTTTATTTTTACTTACAATGTTTAGGGTGCGCCAAAGTTTTACCATAAATCAGAGAAATTACACTCAAGAGCACGATAAATGCCTTCATTTTGGAACAACTTCTGTATTAAGAATAATTCAACGAATACATTTTGGACGATTGTCGATGCTTTTATAGGACTCTCGGGTACTCGAGAATTTAATTTGGAAATGTCATCAAATTCAGTTCACACTCGAGATAACTCAGTTAATGAAATGGGTCGGCGTTGGATACAATAAAGTAGGAGTGTTTAAATAGAAGTATGTAGGTAAACCTCATTTAAAAGCTCTTGACTATAATAATAGGTGGTTTCAGGTTTGTTTCCATATTATTTAGTGACAAAAACTTACTCTAAAAAGTGAATAGATTTAACTGATATGCGAATAAAGTTACATAATATGCACATTGTACAAAACCGTATATTAAGTATTATTAACAAAAAAAAAAAATACTTAGAACACGTATTATTTAATGTTTTTTTTATAATTTTATTTTTGTACCTTTGATTTTTTTATTAAAATTACGATTTTTAATAATTTTAAATTTATTATTTTAATTTTAAATTTTTACCATTGCAAATAGAGCGGCAACATCAGAAAATATTAACGTTTTGCTTAGCTTTGATTGTTCGTTGAGTTTCAAAAATCTGGTACGTTCTAATTCTTTATAAATGAAAATACTTCTTAGTCCCTAATTTTTCTTTTTATTATCTTTCAGTTTTTTTCCAAATACCAAACCCTTTACAAATTTGATCAATTTTACAAGGACGTATAAAGCAATGGCAAATAGAACGGCAATATCAAGGAATGTCTTCTGGTACCAGGGCACGTGTAGCGCCGAAGAGCGCAGATGCGGCGCGCCACCTGTCTTGATGACGTGTTCCGCCCAGTGCACCAGCTCCGCACCCGGTGGCACGGGCCGATCGTGGTACACCAACGACAGCTGCTTCACTCTCTGACTGTACCTGTGCACAAAATTAGTCATGATCCCCACCTTCTCGTTATAACAGGCTTCTTACTTCTTACTTTTCAGTTACTCTTTCATCGGTTTTTTTTTTTTTTTTAGTTTTTAGATAATTTTAAGAGTAGTAGAGTTCTTTGTGACAGAGCTCGTCCGGGGAAGGACTACCACCATACCTATTTCTGCCGCCAAGCTGCTTGGCGGCAGAAATAGGTATGGTGCTCGCATTGCTGTGTTCCTGTTCGATGGGTATGGTTTCCGGTGAAATTACAGGCACATGAGACTAACTAACGTTTCAGGGTGGTAAAACGCAAGTGATATCTATGATGTTGCATGCGTACATAGGCTACGGCTACGGTAACCGCTGACCATTAAGTGTTACCACTTTAGTAGTATAAAAAAAAAAAAAAACTAGCTCTCTAACTTGTCTTACTCTTTATTGCATGACTTTTGAAGGTATAGCGCGACTTCATAGCTTTATTTTACTCATCATCATCATCATCATGACAGCCTTCTAATGTTCCCACTGCTGGGACACTGGCCTACTCTCAGGCGAGAGTGATTGGGTCTTAATCCACCACGCGGACCCAATGCGGATTGGCGGATGGCACATGTCTTTCGAGTTTTTAGTTCTTGGACATGCCGGTTTCCTCACGATGTTTTCCTTCACCGTATGAGAGCACTGGCATTGCGCACATAAATTTTTCGAACAGAAAAATCCATTGGTGCACGACCGGGTTTGAACCCACGACCTTATGATCGGAAGGCGGGGTCACTACCACTAGACCACCGGTGCTCTCATTATTATTATTATTATTAGGTTATTTTACTCATGGACGTTAAATTTCCTTATCACTCACTTATGATCATTCAGAATTTCCTCGATAGCCGCCTTCAGTTCACTTGCCATGGTGTATGATAATGGCACTTTCTTCGCGAATCCCTTGCTGACTGCTCGCTGTACGTTGATGAACTGGTCGGCAAAGACCGGGATTCCGATGATTGGTGTACCAGTATGGATGGTTTCGGTGGTGGAGAGAAGGCCTCCGTGGGTGATAAAGAGGACGCAGTTCGGGTGAGCTAGAAATCATAATATTTTTTTGTAGTTTTTCGATAAAATAATAAACATCAACATAAACTCACAATTAACGGAGAAATCTCGCGAAACAAAAGAAAAACATATGTACAGTAATGATTTTTTGAAGTCGATTATATATAAAAGTAACCGATTTCAGTCATACTTACAAAGAATACTCATCTGTGGAGCCCACTTGAGTATTTGGACGTTGCTCGGTAGATCAGGCAGTGTCTCTTCGAACTTCCATAAAACTTTCTGCTTCAAGGTTCCGAACATTTTCAACAAGTCCACCTTAAGCTGCTGCGGAAGGTCTTTACTCTTCAGGTTGGAACCCATACTGAAGTAGATAACGCCATCTTTAGCTTCATCTAAGAGTTTCTTCAGATCCTGAAAGTTGTAATTTTCTTACCTGTAGTCAATTCAAGATATCGACATTATAAAATTAGTCTTTCGTTCGGCTGATGGAGAGCCACGATGAAGATTTTATTTTAAGCAACGTTTTCTAATCTATTATTGAAATATTACTTCTAAAACTATGAAAAACTAACTTATCGGTAAGTAAAAACACCAGAGTTAGTGAAAGTTTATAAGGCATACCTCAGGCAAAGGCTTGGTCTTTTCTTCTATATGGTACCCGCCCACAGCTTTATAGAGTTGAGGTACCCCCGTAGCCTGCCCCATAGATACATGAGAGTTGCCGAGCACCAGAGACGCATTGTACTTTAACTCTGAGAAAGAAGGCGCAACTCTGCCGCGTTGCTCAATGTACGGAACGACAAGATTATTGTATGCGCGGTTTTGGAGGTAGGCAATGATACTGAAATTGAAGAATAACTGTGTTATTCGAAAATCTGCATAATACCCCATAGAGTCATGATTTGGGTAGAATTATTCATTCAAGGTCACAGGACACATGGTCTAAAAAAGCATTAATTACCCCAACAACAACAGGTTGTTGGCGTCAATGATTCCTTTTTAGAGTTACTAGGCGGACTTAGACATTTAGACGGTTTTAGACAACCTATTAAGTCCGTCACCAGAGTTGGCCACTCATACGAACTTACTTTTATTAATGCTCTCTCTACGCAGAAACCAGCTCATTGTTATTTTAACAACCAATATAGACGTCCATCAAGATAGAAATGTCCATAGAGTGCCAGATCCAGTAGAAATAAGGCTGTTCACACTTACGTCTCTCGTACAGCTGACATTTTAATAATGTGTAGCAACTCTTGGAGCCTCTGTCCAAGAGTGTAGGGAGGGATCTCGTGGGTCACCCATCCGTTGTACGCAGGGTTCAAGTACTCATCCACTAGACTGAGAATCAACGAGTGTGGTTCTATGGTGGAAAACCAGATCAGAGGCGCTTGATATACAGCTGCTAAGCTGAAATTAAAAAATAAAATAGGTATTTGTATCCAACTGTGCAGTTAAATTTCATTCTTCTCGACTTCATCCGTGAAGCTCGCAGAACCGATGAGGAAAAAAAGTTCTCGAATGGCGACCACAAACTGGAAAACAAAGTATAGGAATACCACACGATAGATGGATGACACTAAAGCGGTCGCAGGAAGTCAGTGAATGGCGAAGGCTCAAAATGGGTCAGCGTAATAGTAAAAAAAACATGGTGAAAAAATTGTCCTTTATTTAGGCCTATGTCCAGCAGTGAAAGTCTATCGGCTGATATGGTGATGATGATGAATCTCTTTCTCGTATACGATAATATGGTAACGATTATCAAGGTAACATGAGTACAAGGTCATCAATATTAGCATAAGGTGTTCGTAGCATGGAAGCGTTCAGTTATAAAATAGATCACCCTTCTGATTATTTCAGTCTCCTAGAATTGTTATAAGCAGTGATACACAACCAAGAACTTTGTCATTGTACACAACGTACCTAGAATATAGTTCATTGAACATCCACTCAGCGATGATCAAGTCAAAATGTTGTGCCGGGTCTCCTAAGACTTTCACCACATTCTCGTTCTCAAGAGTAGTAGTAGCAATGTTGTGCATTATATACAGCTTGACAGTTTCCTTCATGTCTACTTTGCCGTCCATAAGATTTTTGATGTTCAACATGCCATCTGTAATTAAACATTTATATAAAAATTGTATTTTCAGATTATAATCTTTTCTATTCTATAAGATTATAATATTTTCCAAGTGAAAATACAATCTTAGTAAACATTTTAGAATAACTGATAAATCTGTTATTCAGCTAATGATACCGCTGACTATTCACTGAAGCTGAGTGAAAAAATATAATTTCAAAATTGCGGCACGTCATTCTGGACAAAAGAGTTGGTTTACTTTACCTGGCATGAGCTTTGAGTTGCTGCTGACATCGATCTGCGTCAGTTTTGGATGCGGGTCTTTCTTCGGGAACGGCGTAACGTATGACACCTGGAAATATGAAGATGGTACAGTTTTTTATTAGCCATCAAGTAAGCTAGCTACGATGTTATGCCGTAAAACTCTGGATAAGCATGCCACAGAACACGCTTTACTAAGGTTCTAGAAAACAAAATGTTCGTGGTGTTCTGAGTGTTCGTGACTAAGCTTAAAGTGGCAGTCATACTGGGTAATGCCCCGTTGATCAAGGATATTTAGAAAACTAAGTTAGGTACTTAGTTTATTGTTTCGTTAGCCAGCTGCTTTCAAATGCATACACTGTTCTCAAAGGCATAATTACTGAACACACGGGGTTTTTCACATACCGGTACATCGGTGAAGATGCACCAATATACTCTGATATACTATGGTATAGGTACATGAAACCAATAATTCACAATCGATTTATAAGATTTCAGTACTGCCTCGGCGGATCGGCTATAGCCTTAGGACATGACATAACTTATAGGCCACCCTGTCTCAAGGTTAAGTCACTGACTCATAAGAACTTACTTACTGACCTCATGTCCAGCATTCAGCAGATACTTGACTACTGCATCTCCTAGGATGCCGTGACTCTTTGCTGGCAAAGGGAAGATCACTAGAATCTTGGAAGCATCGCAGACATATGTCACTGATAGCAGACTTAACAGCAGTAAGCTGATCCTCGCCATTTTGACTATGAAAAAAGTAAAAAAAACAAATAATAAACATACAGTATGACGGAGCGAAATTTTGCGGTTTCGATTCCTTTTACGGAACAAAAACACTTGCAAGAGCTGTAAATATTTGTTTCGGGACCAAGTGTTGCGGCACCATGGTACTCTTCTGATATACAGGGAATCCTAGAGGTACTAATGTACTAATGTATGTATGTATGTACTAATGACAAAAGTACTAATGTGTGTAGCTGTTGGGTGTAAGAAGCTTAGGTTTTAGCTTTCAAATGATGATGATGAAGGAACGACAGAAAAGTCATCAATTACGATTTAATTACTTAGTTAACTGATTTAATTACTTTTCAGTATTTAGACGAAAACACAATGCCGAATTCTGTAAGGAAGGTGGCGGTATTTAAAAAAAAAAACAGTTCCATCCATCTCATACAAACTTCTAACTCATATCTCATTTCGGATTGAGTTTAGAAACATGCATGCCAAATAAGTTTCGTTTGTTACACTATTCTGTACTATAAAAACAAAGTTTGGTTGATGGACGCTAGGAAAAAAAAAAGATACCAATTTTAGTAAGTAATTGTCTAAAATAAATTATGCAAAAAGTTGGAACTTGGTGTTACCTACTACAAAAAACTAATGACTAATCAGCTGATTGTGTACGCATTCTCAACACAACACCAAATAAATTCAAGGTTGAATAGTCCTACCTACTTTTAAAATAACAAGTTTGAGTCTGGACTTTGAACACACACTTTATCATTTTGATTACATAATAGGAACGTGCGTATAAGGTTGTTAATCTAGATTAACACTGATATTTATAGTGATATCCATCCACTACCGTGAGTTAGTTTTATCAAAAAAAGTAGTTGAATTGTTCAATGTTAGAGCTTAATAAGTTGTGACTTTGTAAAAATTAAGAATTAGAACAAGTAATAAGTAAAAATGTTGGTACAAAAATATGTCTATCAGGTTTTTTTAAGGTGTGTTGTAAAAGTCAATTTACAATCGATTTTACTTTCGGGAGTAGGTAAATAGGATTTTCCCTAGGTCGTGTTTGATTTGACAGTCATGTAATAAATAGGTAGGTAGTGTACGGAAAACAAGAATTTTACTTAGAAATTAAAATACATCTTAAAATGAGTAGGTAGGTAGGCAGGTTTACAAATTATATTATGTAGGTACCTAGGTAAATTTTGTTATTGAACTAGTTTGAAGTTATAGGTAGGTGTTTACATCTATCATCAAGAGCTCTGCTGAAACTAAGTATCTAAGTAAAAGCCAAAAACATAACCGAAACGTATACTCAAAATACAATCATAACCTACCAATCCAACCGACAAATCCACGATATAGTACTACTTATTATAAAACACACGATTATCTCGACACTACCGCTGTGTACGAACACAGACAGATTTTAAAATTATTATCATATAATTATCAGTAAATTAAGGGGGGGGGGGGGGGGAGTGTATGCCATATCACGCTTGGCATGCGTCTTAAATTTTTTAGTGTAATCCTATTTACAACATCCACAGGAACAAATTATTGGAGATGTGGCGAGGATTTTAAGCTGAAACTACTAATATTAATTTAGGTACAATAGTAATTATTATTAATTAAAAAAATTAAAAAAGTGGGATATAAATAATATACGCAAATTTGAAACATTCGTAAGGAATAAAAATAGGTGGTCATTTTTATCTAAATGTTTTCTGCAACCATAACTTCAAAAGTATATTTCTTACTACTTGTGCCCTTTGGTTTAATTCGCGGTTTTGCATTGATGATGTAGTGCGATTTTTTTTGAGTTGAAAAGTAACCAATTGTACACCAGACTATAACTATCTTTGTGCCAAATTTCATTTAGGTCCGTTTAGCCGTTCTGGGTGATTGAGTAATAATCACCTAAATCTAAATAAACGTCCATTATTTTATTTTATTTAGTAAGAAGTAAGATTGTGATTACCTATATGAAATTGTTAATCAAAATTAAATTACCTAGTTATGTGACATTGCAAGTTATGGTTTCAAAAGTTATTTGCTGCCCGCTGGACCCAGACTCATACGCCTCAGCTAACCAGTTTTCGTAGCTACTGAGATCACATAATAATTATTTACTGTTGAAGCACGTCATTAACAAACGTTATCAATTGCTCATAAGTCGTCAGTGAATCAGTACGTACGTACACTATTCATTCATACAAGTGTTTACATTTTATGAAGTAAGTAATGATTTAAAATTAGATAATAACATTAAAAAAGTTGGATGTGCCATTCTTCCCATGATGATTTATGTAGCAACCATAATGACAGTGAGAACATTTGACCATGATGAGGAAGTGTATATTTATTTTTTGTTATCATGGTTGCTATTATGTAATACCCGCGTTATTATATTAGTTCTAGAGTGTTTGTAGAGTTCTATTAGAGTAGTGAGTTGTTTACAAGTGTTTTGTTATTCGTAATTATTTAACTATTATTATTTCTAATATTATTTCATACATTTTACAAAAGGGTGTTTTCACGTACCGGTATATCGGTGTTAAGAGGTATATTTTTTATTTATGAGTAAAATTATTTCATACTTATTAAAGATTTTTGGCACACACTAATGTGCAATCAATATTGTATAGTAATATAAATTTAATATAATTATTAAATCTTTGCATGACAGACCAACATTGATTGACAGATTTGAAAATTAATACAAGAATCAAAATCAAAATCAAAATCAAAAATTATTTATTCAGTAGAATCACAAGGATCACTTTGAAACGTCTTACAAGCTAGGAAAATTTACACCAGTTCCAACGCGCCCATGCCGTAAAAGAACTGGCAACAACACCGGCTGGGTTCCTATCGCTTTTTTGGCATGACCCTTGCTATTGTTATGGATTCCAAGTAGAGTTGGAGCACATTCGTCCCAAGCTTTTTTATCATCTAGGTAATCGGTTGTTTTATAGTAAGCTTTTTGAGACAGATTTTGTTTAATTAAGTTTTTAAATTTGCCAATTGATAAATTTTGTATGTCGCTTGGGACTTTGTTAAAGAAGCGTACACATTGCCCTTTAAAAGATTTACTGACCTTAGTGAGCCTAACTGTGGGAACAGCGAGTTTATTTTTATTTCTGGTATTAACATTATGATTATCACAATTTTTTTTAAACAAATTAATATTTTTGCGAACATACATAAGATTTTCATAAATATATTGACAGGGTACTGTCATAATATTGATTTCTTTGAACTTATCTCTAAGTGATTCTCTGGGACCCATGTTATAAATTGCGCGAACAGCCCTCTTCTGCAACACGAATATGGTGTTAATATCTGCAGCACTCCCCTACAACAAAATACCGTAAGACATAATGCTGTGAAAGTAGCTGAAATAAACTAGTCTGGCTGTATCGACGTCGGTGAAATGACGGATCTTTTTGACTGCGTATGCTGCAGAACTAAGTCTCTTCGACAATTTATCTATGTGTGGGGGCCCTCTATTAATGATTATCAAATCGGTTTACACAGTACAAAGTTATCCGTGGTAAAATTGGTTGAGTGTTAAAAGTTACTTGGCTGAATGAATGTCTTATTTTTTATACCCATAGGTGTGGATTTATAAAAAAATAATTATGTACGCGTCGACTTGAGAACCTCATCCATTTTCTTTCATAGGTAAATACCAAACATTTCACTATAATCTGAGATAAAACTGACTCTTATCAAGGGCTTTTAACTTAATCTCTATTTACCTTGATATCTTATAAAATATAGATAAATATAGGTAGAGTCGATCGTGAAGTACATTTGTGATTTGAGAACACAAATATTCATAGATTTGAATACTTGCTGGCTCAACGGCAATTGTTCTTTCTTTCTTCACACAGGCTGCAAACAGTAAAACAGTATTGCGTAGAACCTTAAAGGTAATTTTTGGTTTCTTTGATAATAATTAACGTATTTCTGAAAATACTATGAAATTTTATGCCAGAAAATGACGAGTCTGTCAAGTCATTCGAGGCACAAACATATTATTATAGCCATGATATTGCGTGCGAGTTTACAAACCGGTAAATAATTAGTACCTTGAACTTCTGCGTATTTTTTTTTTTTTTTTTTAGTAAACCAAATAAAAAATGCAAACAAATTGCCTCGCCATGATTTCCGCTGACTACAGTGTTGATAACTGTTATGATTATCTTTACATTGGTGTTAGTGTGAATAAACGTAGAGTTAGTAAAAAATACTTATACTTTCTTCAATAACATTTAACACTATAGTCTTTACCTTCACATTTTGCGAATAGAAAGAAAAATGTCTCATCAGTACCAAAAAAAAAAAACAAAGATACTTTGGGGAAGAAACCGTTCTAGTACCTTCTACCTTCAGACTTTGTGCAGGTACAGTCAACTCCATAGATAAGTATCCCCCTTGTATAAGACAACTAGGTTCAAATCCATTTGGATTACTATGGAGTTTTGCTCAAATAAGTTATATTTAATAACCATGCAAGGAACCGTAATCATAATTTCAACTGTTTTGCTAATAGTAGTGTTGGAACAGTGGTATCATACTCGGATTTCCAATCCTGAGAAATCGAGTTCGATTTCGAGCGTTGGCGTTGGGTTACTTTTTGTTTTTTTTTAAACCTATACACTACTTTCAGTAAATAATACCTATACACTACTTACTTTTATTATCGTGTGAATTTATTCAAATAATGATAATTTATTAAAATAAAACTTCTTCGTTAGTGAAAACTTTGTTGTTTTATTAATAAGCCTATTTATTTCACAAAAAAAGTTATTTATTTCACAAAAAGACAACAATTTAGATCTCTCGTGAATATAAGCTATTTTTTACCCGTTTTTAAGAAATGTAGGGTTAAATGTTATATCTTTTTATTAAAAAATATAGTAGGTTAGGAATTCATTTAAAAAAATACCTAGTAAAATATTATTAGGTAGTGAACGAGTGTGTTACACTATTATAATATTGTATACTACTTTACCTATTTTTTCCTACTAAAGTTATAACAG
The DNA here is from genome assembly GCA_951394395.1 of Colostygia pectinataria. Lineage (NCBI taxonomy): Eukaryota > Metazoa > Arthropoda > Insecta > Lepidoptera > Geometridae > Colostygia > Colostygia pectinataria. The sequence goes on along the minus strand of OX596368.1, from coordinate 3,439,904 downwards.
TAACCTTCACTAGCTATAAATTTCTCTTGGCGTAAATTACACTTAGACCTATCACTGGAGTTTCAATTCCAAGAACTACTTGACACCACATTTCCACATTATTCTCTATGCAATTAAATAATTATGAAGTATGAGAAAAGAGCCATTTAATCACAGTTCTTGTTCGATGAACCGCACAGAGTTGGTTGAGTGTTAAAAGTTACTTGGCTGAATGAATGTCTTATTTTTTATACCCATAGGTGTGGATTTATAAAAAAAATATTATGTACGCGTCGACTTGAGAACCTCACCCATTTTCTTTCATCGGTAAATACCAAACATTTCACTATAATCTGAGATAAAACTGACTCTTATCAAGGGCTTTTAACTTAATCTCTATTTACCTTGATATCTTATAAAATATAGATAAATATAGGTAGAGTCGATCGTGAAGTACATTTGTGATTTGAGAACACAAATATTCATAGATTTGAATACTTGCTGGCTCAACGGCAATTGTTCTTTCTTTCGTCACACAGGCTGCAAACAATAAAACAGTATTGCGTAGAACCTTAAAGGTAATTCTTGGTTTCATTGATAATAATTAACGTATTTCTGAAAATACTATGAAATTTTATGCCAGAAAATGACGAGTCTGTCAAGTCATTCGAGGCACAAACATATTATTATAGCCATGATATTGCGTGCGAGTTTACGAACCGGTAAATAATTAGTACCTTGAACTTCTGCGTATTTTTTTTTTTTTTTTTAGTAAACCAAATAAAAAATGCAAACAAATTGCCTCGCCATGATTTCCGCTGACTACAGTGTTGATAACTGTTATGATTATCTTTACATTGGTGTTAGTGTGAATAAACGTAGAGTTAGTAAAAAATACTTATACTTTCTTCAATAACATTTAACACTATAGTCTTTACCTTCACATTTTGCGAATAGAAAGAAAAATGTCTCATCAGTACCAAAAAAAAAAAACAAAGATACTTTGGGGAAGAAACCGTTCTAGTACCTTCTACCTTCAGACTTTGTGCAGGTACAGTCAACTCCATAGATAAGTATCCCCCTTGTATAAGACAACTAGGTTCAAATCCATTTGGATTACTATGGAGTTTTGCTCAAATAAGTTATATTTAATAACCATGCAAGGAACCGTAATCATAATTTCAACTGTTTTGCTAATAGTAGTGTTGGAACAGTGGTATCATACTCGGATTTCCAATCCTGAGAAATCGAGTTCGATTCCGAGCGTTGGCGTTGGGTTACTTTTTGTTTTTTTTTTCAACCTTATCAATGAAGTTTGCAGTAAATAATACCTATACACTACTTACTTTTATTATCGTGTGAATTTATTCAAATAATAATAATTGTCAAAATAAAACTTCTTCGTTAGTGAAAACTTTTTTTTTTTTTTTTTTTTTATACGACTGAAGTGGCAACCAAGCGTACGGCCCACAAGATGGTAAGCGGTTACCGCAGCCTATGGACGCTTGCAATACTAGAGGTATCACTCGCGGGTTGCCACCTTAAGGCTAAGATCGAAAGCCTCATGTGCCAGTAATTTCACGGGAAACCATACCCTTCACACCGGAACACAGCAATGCGAGCATTACTGCTTGGCGGCAGAAATAGGTATGGTGGTAGTCCTTCCCCGGACGAGCTCTATCACAAAGAACTCTACTACTCTTATTAATAAGCCTATTTATTTCACAAAAAAAGTTATTTATTTCACAAAAAGACAACAATTTAGATCTCTCGTGAATATAAGCTATTATTTACCCGTTTTTAAGAAATGTAGGGTTAAATGTTATATCTTCTTATTAAAAAATATAGTAGGTTAGAAATTCACTTAAAAAAATACCTAGTAAAATATTATTAGGTAGTGAACGAGTGTGTTACACTATTATAATATTGTTTACTACTTTACCTATTTTTTCCTACTAAAGTTATAACAGTAACCTTCACTAGCTATAAATTTCTCTTGGCGTAAATTACACTTAGACCTATCACTGGAGTTTCAATTCCAAGAACTACTTGACACCACATTTCCACATTATTCTCTATGCAATTAAATAATTATGAAGTATGAGAAAAGAGTCATTTAATCACAGTTCTTGTTCGATGAACCGCACAGAGTTTGTCCTTCTGGATAGGTATACAACGCTACAGATGGTAACATTACCTACTTCTTTCAACACTTCTTATTATTGCTGACAATTCATGCGCCTATCGACTTCCACAAGTTCTCCTGGACCCATGGACGATATCTACTCCTAATAATCTAAAAATAAAACACTTTATTATTAACTACTTTAATAAGTGATTGAAAACAAAACTGACTAGGTAGAAGGTTACACTTACCGTTATATGAAGCTGCCGAACAATTTATTTAACATTGCTTTTATTTTGATCGCAAATTTCAATTATTGTTTTCATCAAATTATATAAATGATGCATTTTATCAAAAGTCAAAAGCTTACGAAGAACACACAAAGTAAACAGCACAGAATATGACGTCAAGCCTGACAATGAGAATTATTCGTTTTCTTTGTTTGTTCGTTAAAAATCAACGACCTACCCACATCCTTCAAATAATAAATAAAGCTTTGCATTCGTCTGCTAGACAAGGATAGGTTATTGGACGCTAGTGATTTATAATTTCAACGCGTTGGTCATCAACACGAAAGCTGAGTCAGATAAGCGGTCGGTCATGGTGTGAAACATGATTGTTCCGAGATCGAATCCTTACGACAGTATAATTTTTGCATTTAATTTGTAATTGCGAGAATTTCTATATTACTGTTTGGTGAAGACGGCTGAGATAGACTTTAGCTACTAGGGGGGTTACTTAATAGTGGAGTCTACTGTACTAGTACTACTACTATAGGAAAAATATGTTTGATATATCTTCATCAAGTCTCAAAATGTGTCTCATTTTTCTCAGTGAACCATGGTACAAATCAGTTGGGTGCTGATGAGTCTGCTAGCAGCGGCGTACGTCTGTGATGCTTACAAGATCTTAGTGATATTTCCTCTGCCTGGAAAGAGCCATGGTATCCTGGGAGACGGAGTAGTCAGGCTACTGCTAAATGCTGGACATGAGGTCAGACAAACCAACATCTATTTCATAGATGGCAAACAAGCATACAGCCAGATGGTTACCGTACCCTATGAGCGATTGTAATACCAGAGATATCAATCACGCGTTGCCATCCTGAGACGTAGATCTCACAGAAATGAATGATGAAAAAATCTCATAGAAAAAGCATCTCTCAGAAAAGTCTCTCGTGCCAGTAATTTCACCAGTAATACAGCAATGCGAGCATTACTGCTTGGCGGAAGATATTGGTATGTAAGTAAGTTTGTATGAGACAGCGGCCAACTCTGGTGACAGAGTATGTGGTACGTAATAAGCCAAGCAGTAATGCTCGCATTGCTGTGTTCCGGTTCGAAAGGTATGGTTTCCTGTGAAATTACAGTCACATGAGTCTTTAGATCTACGTCTCAGGATGGCAACGCGCAAGTGATATCTCTGATGTTGCAAGCGTACATAAGCTACGGTGACCGCTTACCATCAAGCGGGCCGTACGTTTGGTTGCCACTGAAGTGGTAAAAAATAAACCGTTGTGACTATGTTGTGAGTACGGTCTATGTTGTGACTTGTGCGTGATATTCAATTCAATTCTTGGTTAAGTGGCCTTTGTGGAGATGACCACAATTTCGCCAATGTCACGTTGCAAGTTCCTCCTTTGCACGACGATAAGAAATCGGGTGAGAGAGTGATCGGTTTGAGAGATGTCGATCGGTTAAATTTTGAGCCAAGCAAATCTTTAAAAGAAAAAAAAGGGGTGAGGGGGGGGGGGGGGGGTAAATGAGGGTTATGGTAGTACATTGATGCCAATCAAGCTTTCAAATTTGTCATTGTCTCTGTTTATTGACATAAAAATGAAAAGGAAACACAATAAATAAATAAATAATAAATAAATAATGCTGGACAATCCACACAGCATCATAGCCCCATGGTAAGCTGCTGCTAAACAGAGCTGTATTATGGGAACTAGATGACTGATATATATTTAATACAATACAATACATAGATAGATATTTTTATTATATATAGAAAATACCCAGAACACCCGGAACAAATATTTGTAGATCGTACAAACATTTGACCCGAGGCGGGAATCGAACCCGCAACCTCCGCATCGCAGGCGGACCTGCGCCCGCTGCGCCACATCGGTCGTCAATACTTAGCGAGCCGCTAAATTGTCTGTTTCTATTATGCATTAGAGAGGTACCTATTAATTTGTACGAATCTTGCCTCCATCAGGCATCAATCTAACACCTGTTCTGTACATACACACATGTTTTTTGCAAACACTATCTTTATCTTTATCAGGTGTCATACATCACGCCGTTCCCTAAAAAGAACCAGCATCCAAATATGACGACAATTGACGTCAGCAAAAACATAGAACATATGCCACAAGGTAATAAATATAATCATTATACCACGCGCCGCCAAATGAGACCACCACAATGCGCTTTAGCAATTTAATTTAATTTCAGATGATTTTCTGAACATCGAAGCTATTATGGACGGCAAAGTGAGTATGGAAGATGCTATCCTGTTAATCATAATGAATCACCTTGCTTCTGCTACCCTGGAAAACGAGAATGTGGTAAAAGTGATGGAAGATCCGACACAGCATTTCGACTTGATCATCGCTGAGTGGATGTTTGATGAACTATATAGTAGGTATGTGCGTCTATATATCACTCTATAGATCTGTGGTCTATTATATATATTGAATATATATCAGTCATCTAGTACCCATAATACAGCTCTGTTTAACAGCAGCTTACCTTGAGGCTAGATGATGCTGTGTGGATTGTCCAGCATTATTTATTTATTATCACCAACAACACGATATAGTCGTCTTTTTACGACCGACCGTCTATGGCATTGAGTGTGACACTCTTTATGGAGTTTGTTGTAACGCCTGGATATTTGTGGATCTTGATGCCATGGACGTGATATACAAAACCTTGTTATTAATCTTAGTAAGCTTGCGCAGGCAGCGCAGGAGTATTTCAATTGTGAGCTAGATTGGAAGCTTTTAAAAATACATCAGAATCACAATTAAAATACCATATTAAAACATGTGTTATTTTAAAAACAGTTTGTTTTTAGCTTATAGCTTGTTGTTTGTTTATAGCTTGTTTTAAAATTTATTGTGCAAGCCACACTTTTCCTGAGATTCCACCTAAAATGTTCAGAACTTGTGTGTGAACATTTTGTGCTGCATATTTTGTTCTGAACAAACAAATGAACTTCAGTATTAATGCTGTCAAACTCAAGATGTTACCTATGTCCATCAGCGGACTGGCCGATATGATGATGATGATAATGATGATGACGGCGCCGTGGAAAATGTTCGCGCACAATTTGTTCAGAACATTTGTGCTGCACATATTGTGCGTGAACATTTTAAGTACATATGTAAATAAAGTGATATGAAGAGATATATGAAGTCGTGGCTTGTCCCAAAGTATTTTTTATTTCGTTCTGAAAAAAAAATATTTTCGTCGACTCACAGCGTCTTAAACTACGATGCTACATATTTTTAATTTCAGCTTAGCAGCGGTATTCGATGCGCCTTTGGTCTGGTTGTCCACTGTGGAGCCGCACTGGCAGATCCTAAGCCTGGTGGATGAGCCCTTAAACCCCACGTATGAGGGATGGACTGTCCCTGAAGTTCCCCCTTTCACTCTTGGACAGAGGATCAAGGAACTGCTATCCGTCATCAAAACTAGTGTTGTTCGTGAAACGTAAGTATCATTTATTGAAATCTTATCATATTAAATTATGAATCTGTAGTAGTCCGAGACAAAAATTTTTTTTTTGTTTTCTCAGATTAAGAAATTGTAGGTAAGTTTTGTAGGTGAAAACTTAATAAAAAAATTAAAATTACCAAAGTGTTTGTAAAATGGCTTAATGTACTTAGCATGTATTATGTATTTAAAAAGTACAGAAAAATAAACGCTAAAAAGTACCAGACTTGAAGAATTCTACGAACTCCAAACAAGTAAATACCATTTTTTTGTAGTAATATAGACAAAACTTCTAACAATTTCAGCATCATCGTCTACCTACAAAACCGAGCATACAACAATCTCGTCGTCCCATACATCGAGAAACGAGGCAAGGTTGCGCCTTCCTTCTATGAGTTGAAGTACAACGCATCCCTGGTCCTCGGCAACTCCCACGTGTCTATGGGACTGCCCACGCGGTTACCTCAAATCTACAAACCTGTAGGAGGGTACCATATAGAAGAGGATTCCAAACCTTTACCTGAGGTATGTTGGCTGTTAAAAGGTAGAATAGTAAGAGTTGCTCAATGCACAAGCATTATTATCCGTTGAAAGGCTTATTTAGCAATATTCTTTATTATTTCAGGATCTGAAGAAACTCTTGGACGAAGCAAAAGACGGCGTGATCTACTTCAGCATGGGTTCCAACCTGAAGAGTAAAGACCTTCCGCAACAGCTCAAAGTGGACTTCTTGAAAGTGTTTGGAGCACTAAAGCAGACAGTTTTATGGAAATTCGAAGAAAAACTGCCTAACCTACCGAAGAACGTCAAAATTTTGGATTGGGCTCCACAGAAGAATATTCTATGTTAGTAATCATAGAGTTATTATTATTCTTCACGCTCTGACAACTAGCAGATACTGTCCACTTTATGCTGTCACAGTATCGATATAAGTACATTGATAGCACGAGCTTAATTCCATAATTGAAAGCGTTAAAACTTACTGTTCCAATCACGTCGGATCGTGGCACATGTGAGACATAAGTAATTTCTTTTTTAGCCCACCCCAACTGTGTCCTCTTCATCACCCACGGAGGCCTCCTCTCCACCACCGAAACCATCTACACTGGGACACCGATCATCGGGATCCCGGTCTTTGCTGACCAGTTTCTCAATGTAAAGCGAGCAGTCAGTAAGGGATTCGCGAAAATGGTGCCACTGTCTTACAACATGGCAGGCGAGCTAAAGAACGCGATCGAAGAAATGGTTAATGAGCCTAAGTAAGTACTAAACTTCAAGGTAACTGAGTTGCAGCTGTAATTAAATTGAGGCAAACGTGTTATAGAGTGAAGATTGTGCTTAGACAAGCGCAGTCAAGGACGCCCTCCAGCTAGATGGAGCAATAATTTGCGCATACGAGTAGTAGCTGGCGAAAGAAGATGAGAAGAGCCGAAGATCGGGCACGGCAGCGCTCCTTGGGAGATATCTACGTCCAGCAGTGGACTGCAATAGGTTGCTGATGACAATGATAAAACTGTATTGGGTCAATCCTAGTGGTTAACTTTGTTCTTGATTTAGTTTTTTCATACAAACTTCACCTTCTCACTGCGTACTTTATTTATGAGTTTCATTATTTATATTTACACATAAGTCAGTGGATGATAAAGGCTCAAGATCGGTCGTCATGGCGCTCTTTGGGGAAGACCTATGTCCAGCAGTGACGTCTGATATGATGACATTTGCACAGAAGGGACGAGCTCAAGACTGGTTTGTTGATAGGTACAGCCAGAGAGTGAAGCAGCTGTCGTTGGTGTACCACGATCGGGTGGCGCCACCGGGCGTGGAGCTGGTGCACTGGGCGGAGCACGTCATCAAGACAGGCGGCGCGCCGCATCTACGCTCTTTGGCGCTGCACGTGCCCTGGTACCAGAAGATCTTCCTAGATATTGCCCTTCTATTTGCCATTGCTTTATACGTCCTTGTAAAGTTGTTCAAATTCGTAAAGAGTTTAGTATTTGGAAAAAAGCTGAAAGACAATAAAAAGAAAAATTAGGGACCAAAAAGTATTACTAGTTTTAAAGAATTCTTTATAAATTATTTCCACAAACATTATAACATTAAAATTAGTATTGTACCTATATTCACTGTCTTTTATTATTATTCAAAAATTATGCCAGTAAGTTACACTTTCAAAGTAGATTTATTACCCTGTTTTAACTGTTCAGACGTGACATAGCTGACTAAGTTGCTCTTAACAGATCAACGAAGTTAAGCACTGTTCAGCACAATCACCATTTGGATGGGTGACCGTCAGGTTTACCGGGATAAATAGTATGTCCTATTCCCAGTCATTATCTATCTATGTTTCAAATTTCCATCCAAACATCCAAACTTTCGCATTCATAATATTAGTGTGACAGTGTGATATTAGATAATTAAAAAAGTAAGTTTGTATGAGTCAGTGGCCAACTCTAGTGACAGAGTTTAAAAAGCCGGGACCGACTGCTCAACGTGCTCTCCGAAGCACAGGAGCGCTCAGTTGAAATTGCCACTGGCGGTTACCCATCCAAATGATGACCCCGCGGAACAGTGCTTAACTTCGTTGATCTAGATACCCACGGAAAGCGGGGTCACTGCCACTAGACCACCTGTGCTCTGTTGTAAAAACAGTATAATTTAAATAACATCAAAATTGATTAATTTTTAGGTTTCATAAAATAAGCAACTCTACAGTCGTGTACTCTGCAAAAAGCGACAAATCTAGGAATTATAACAGACAGTGATAGATGAGTACTTTTTGAACCATGACATCACAAGTGAGCACACAATATCACTCGCTTGTCAACCTTGTTCCTCTTCATAAACAAAGGCAGTGACTGTACATTACTAATTTAATTTGTCTGTACTATCTACCTACACTATCGTAAAAACTAGTAAAATAACTATTTTAGTATAATTATGTTATTATGGCCAGCCCACTGACACTTAATTTTCTGGTTCTAAAAGCTCTGCATTCGAAGAGTAGAGTTTTTAATATAATTTTGATAATATTACTGGTGTTTAGTATTGATAAAATCACCTAATTATTTATTTCAAATCCTACTTTACACTCCATCGTATTAAATTATACCTCTAGCTATCTCACACTCAATATCCGGTCCTTACCCATGGTCCACCTTTCTAGTTCATCTAAGTGTACCACGGGCACATTTATTTTCTCGTGGTTCACCCAGGTGGACTAAAGGTGGATCCATTGGGAAATTATTGGCACATGAGGCTTTCGATCTTAGCCTCAAGGTGGCAACCCGCGAGTGATACCTCTGGTATAGCAAGTGTCCATAGGCTGCGGTAACCGCTTACCATCTTGTGAGCCGTACGCTTGGTTGCCACTTCAGTTGTATAAAAAAAAACCATCAAAGAAGGTACTAAAAATATTTATTTGTGACGTCCGCATCATTAGCCTTTAAAATGGGCTAGCGTCAAAATCCCCTTATAAGGATTTAAATCAAGGTAAAACAGGCAAAAAATGATCACTTGAGATTTTATTAGTGACTTGCATTTTTAGTTTTCGGGCGTCAGGATGACACGACATAACTCTGCCAATTTACATAATAGCCGTTAGACATGACATGTGTTTAAGTGGTACGGTATGTAATATGTACGCATCACTAGCGCCCGCAGCCGCTGCACACGCATCTATCTATTCGCATTGGTTCACTCTACTGCGCTGATCTGACATTTTAGGGCCCATTTACATGATACCATTTTCTTGCACATACCTACCAGAGCAATAATTGAATGCGATAAATCAAGCGCAATAATTGCCCTTCAAGAATTGTAAACAGCTGTTTACACGAGGAAATAGTAATAAAAGTTGAATGCAATTCTTGAATGCAAGTCTTGACAGGAAATAATTGCACGGTCTTCTGTTTACACCAATACAATTATGTTTAAGAGATTATTGCTTGCAAGTTTTGCCTCGTCTAAACACAAACTTGCATGAAAGTGTACCATTTTTTGGCGATTTGCTTCAAGTTTTGCCCGTATATGCGTTTGCGAATATTTCATTCAAGTTTGAAAGTTTTTTTTTAAGTGTCATGTCACCCAAGACGAGTCACATCACGTCATCATCTTTTCAAAACTTTATAAATATTTACGGATTTGGGGGATGTAGTCACTTAGCGACATCATGACAGCCTTCTAATGTTCCCACTGCTGGGACACTGTACACTGTAGCCAAAACCTACGAACACACAAAGCATGGAATTATTACTTCAAGGGAAATATGCGCGCAACTTGACACAAAATTTCAAACAAACTCACACGTCAAAACTCCTTCGCTGATTAGCCAACTACCTATATAAGGTCATTCATTATCAACCTGACAAACTTAAGGGGTAGGTTCCACACATAAAAAAAAAAACTTGTACTTTTTTTTTTCTTCTAAACGTTTTTTTTTATAAAATTTAAAAAAAAATTACGTAATTCTGCTTCATAATTAGTTATCCTTGTTAGAAATCGAAAAGGCAGCGCTCGGCACGTGTTAGTGACCCTCGCGTCAATGAACTGCGCGTGTCCTTGACCCGCTACGGGGCGCGCACACTCGAATATTTCATTATTACGTCGCTTAACTCGATTCCCAACAATGATAAATAATAATTGAGCGGAAAAACGTAATCGATTTTGTTTGTTTACTTGTGATTTTTAAGACAAAACATACATAAAAAAAAAATATATAGGTACATATATATTTTTTTTAGGTGTGGAACCTATCCCTTAAGTTTGTCAGGTTGATAATGAATGACCCTGTATCTTAGGACTCGGGACGCACAGTTAAAAGAAGACTTTATTGTTTCAACGTTTGGGTTTAAATTGCCGTCTAATCTGTAGTTCGCGCATGTCATTTACTGCAACGCCATCCGCTACCCAGGATGATTTATGCAATATGATGCAATGCAAATAATTAATTCGAATTAAGATGGTGATTGTGGAGAAATATGATAATATTTTCATAAGTTGTTTGAACTTCTATGAGAACAGTTGTTTAAAGGTTTGCACATGGAATAGGTTTTAAGGAGTTACTTTACTTATTAGGTTGGTATGGTAAGTAAAAACTTCACAAGTACCTGAAATCAAATGAAATAAATCTGTTGTCTAAATATATTTTATTATTTACAAGCAGGTGACCAGTACAAATAAACCAATATGATACCATTCTATATCTACGGTACTTATAGTCAAACTTAAAAGGTTTTTTTCAATAAATTTACAAGTTCTGAACATTCTCCATGCGAGTTCAACTCGCATGGAGAATGTTCAGAACAATGAATATTTATCTACCATATCGATTATAAGTAGTAATAATCAAAATAATGATTTATTTAAATATTCAGAGTTTTACTATGTTATTCTAAGACTACAGACTTTTTATAGGTTTTCCTGTTATCTATAAGCTAATATTTTTTTTTGTTTAAAGGGTGTTTTCCCTTTAAACTATTATAGAAGTAATACTTTTGTCAAAAAATACGTCGTGGGGTCGGGTATCTATGGAATGCTCTTTTAAGCAGTTAAATATATCATGAAACCTAGTTACAATATATTGAAAACATTTGTTGGACAGTCATATTATCAGGTAAATAAAATAAAGTACATGCTTTGGGTGGCATAACACCATCCCCATAGATATTTTGGGCATGATTATTTTTTACGGAAATAAGTAAATAGCGATGAACTTACATGTGAAAACTAACACCAATATTATTTTTATGTAAATGAGATTGGCTTATGCACCACTTCACTGCTCAAGAAGGCATTTTTTATGAGAAAATCTCAAAACCGATAAAAAATTAGATGACCGCCGTCATCATTGACAATTTCGGGTAAACTAAATTCGCTCGCAGCTCCGTTGACAAGCCCCGCCTGCCGCAGCTCCGTTTGCGTTGGGGCATTTTTTAGCTCAAGGAATGCTTCCATGCTTTGTTTGTTCGTAGGCCAAAACTGTTTTGTGGTCAATTCCCAGTTCTTCAGCTACGTCGTAACTACTGATATGCCGATCTTGCTCCACTTTTTCAAAAATGGCATCCATTTTATCCGTAATAGGGCGACCAGAGCGACGTGCATCTTTGACATCAAAATTTCCGGATTGTAAACGCTTAAACCAAATTTGTGCTACTCTCACAGACACTGCATTAGGTTCATAAACATCGCAAATTTTTTGCGCGGCTTGTGTTGCATTTTTACCTTTTTTGTAGTAAAATTTTAAAATGTATCGAATTTCTTCAGTATTCAGTATCATTTATTGTATCATAATTATGAGGGTAATACATGTCACAGGTCTTATGTAATATTAAATAATATGAGAGCAGCCAACACATAGCTATGTACCCAGTAAGGGTGTTGCACTATAAAATTGAGTAGGAGCGGACCGATTTTAGTATTAATGGATAGGTACCTAGTTTTATATATTTTCATTATATTGAGTGTACAATACTATACACACAAAATTTAAACTTTTAATGATACCAAATCCAGCCAGATACAAATAGTATAGCTAAAGAGGTTTTATTACAAGTTCATACATACTATAGTGCGAAAAAACTTTTCCCCTAACCTAATATTATTCTATAATATAATATGGTATGGTAGGGGGGGAAATATCGTTCAATAATGTATTCTCATCCTTCTAAAGTCATGATGACTGTTATCAACTGCTTCAGCAGTATCATCGTACTTTTTGGTGATATTATCATTAAACTCCGTACTTAAAGTGAATTCTATCTAATTTGTATTCGACTTCTTATCGTGTTTAGCACATACACGGATACACCACAGCGCCCAGTAGGTATTATTATTATTGCCATTAATAGTTTCGTTCATTTGCTCTCAAGTCACCAGTGAATCAATACGCGGTTGGACTGTCTAAAGTTTCGAATACGTCACAATATTATTGTTTTTTCAAGGCCTTGGAGTACTATCACTATTTCTGTGCCCATTTATTTTAAGACGTGTCTGTGGATGCAGTGAGTGATTTTGATAACTTTGTTAAATAAATAATACAGCACATGTTAATCAAAAAAATTACATACGCTTATATTAGTAAGTTAATCAAACAATAGTGATCATGTTTCATTGACGCTTCTTTATCTGGTGATACCAAAAAGTTTAAATAAAAGCTGGTAAGTATGTACAAAAGAAGCATGATAGATAAAAGTACTGTTTTGTTTATAAGTAAAATCGCATTATTCGGTTTTGGGTCGGTTTATTTTAATAAGCAATTCAATTGTTACTTTGGAGTGAAGAACTAGTTTAGTTGTCTTTAATTGTTTTATTTTTAATTTTTTGGTACCTAGTAAGTACCTGGTAGTACTTATATATAGTTTTTTTGAAAATAATAAAATTATAGAAAGTAAGCTCGACGTTATTAAATACATAAACAAAGTTCAGTAATATATAACCCAACAAGATAATCATTGGATAATAGTTCATAAAATTTATTGATTTAACATAAAATAAAAAGACCGCATGCAGCTCCTACTAAATTAATTAATAAAATAATTAACGCGCTGTTCGAATTATTTGATTTAACGATCTATAGGGTTCGAAATATACAGTTTTATTTTATTTTAAAATCCGTAGTTCTCAATAATATCACATGCACTCCGATAATTATGCCGTTATCTAGTACCAAAGACACATATTTTTAAGTGAGTAGGTATAGTTACAATCAACGATGATGACAAATCACGTCAAACTGATTATATATAATAGATTTAACATTGAGATATCAAATTATACACTTCCGCTCCCCAAAGTTATGTAATGTATGCAAGTTTTTTTTTTTTTAAATTTATTGTCAAACAAAAAGGCTTTGTCGCTGAGCGACCACACCGCCCAATCGGTAATATTTACAAAGTTGTTAATTAAACTAAAGATACTTAAACTAGGTAACATATGCAAGATTTAATATTCGCAATACCAAATCATAAATAAATGATTCAACAAAATGTAATTATAGGGCAAAATAAAACCGGTTGTTGATAGTAAGTAGCACAACGAGATATGCGCATAGTTGCACTGCCAATCGAATCCAAAGAAATCCGTAGAGGTTTCTTAGAATATTCAAAAATGAGGCTGTGGGTAGACCATACATAGCTCGCAGAACCTATACTTACCTATACCTAGGTTTCAAGACCAAAGGTTTTTCAATGGCAACCGTAAAGTAAATGAGCATGAGCCTCGCCTAGCTCGATTGGCACCACACTGAAGCTTTGTGATGAAGAGAGATCATCAAAAAAAAGCTAGGAACCCAGCTGAGTTTGTTGCGAGATTCTTCTAGGTTTGGGCGCGTGGAACTGGCGTAAATTCAACTAGCTTTAAGACGTTTCATAATGATCCTTGTGATTTTATTGAAATATATCATTTTTGACTTTGACTTAAAGCGAAGTATAGGACGCTCGTAAACCGATGACATTAAAGTAGTCACAGGAAGTTGGTGCACGATTTCAGGAAGTAGGCTATAGATCGGTTGTCATGACACTCTTTATTTATTTAATTCTTTATTGCACAAAAAAACTAAAATTGTACAAAGGGAGGACTTAATGTCATCAATTTTCTACCAGTCATCCTTATCTGGTCTCTTTGGAAGTTGGGGGGGGGGGAAGCCCAGCCCATATCAGCCAGTAGAAGTATATCTACTGGCTGATATGATGATTATAATATGAAAATGGTGTTCTAGTGGTAGTGACCGCCTTCCGATTTTAAGCTCGTGGGTTCGGTCGGGCATCACCATTGGATTTTTCTATTGGAAATAAATGTGCGCAATGCCAGTGCTCGGTGAAGGAAAACATCGTGAGGAACCAGGCATGTCCAAGAACTAAAATTTCGAAAGATTGTGCCATCCACCAATCCGCATTGGGTGGGTCCGCGTGGATTAAGACCCAATCACTCGCTCGAGAGTAGACCAGTGTCCCAGCAGTGGGAACAGCGGAAGGCTGACATGATGAATGAGAAGTTGATGTACTTACTTACTTACTCGTTAAATTAAAGATAAAGAAAGCTATGTGTAAAAAGCTAATAATTTCAGATTATGCTCAAAGCACTCACAACAGTTCTACTTGCACTATGCGCCTGCGACGCGTTTAGGATCTTGGTGGTGTTTCCGATACCTGGGAAGAGTCACGGCATCCTGGGAGATGCTGTCGTCAGGGACCTTCTCAGTGCTGGCCATGAGGTACGGCTTCTAGTTTTCTCTTGAAGAATCGACCCAATTGTGCAAAGCCAATCGTTTGAAATAGCAATCACTGCCTGTTATTGCTATAGCTATTACGAGTATGTCCCTTTCTTTTCTTTATTCTTTATTCTTTATTGTACACACACATGATAACATTTATAAAAATTAAAAAAAAAGGACATGTACACAGGCGAGCTTAACCCTAAAAAGAGTTCTCTTCCAGCAAACCCAAGTGGTGAAAGATGATATTATATAGAAGTGGGTAGGTGTATACATTAGTTATTATAAACTGGAATTACATAAATACAAAAAAATAACAACTAAATACCTAAATTGACGACCAATGTGGCCCGGTGGGCGAAGGTCCGCCTGCGACGCAGAGGTTGCGGGTTCGATTCCCGCTTTGGGACAAATGTTTGTAGGATCTGCAAATATTTGTTCCGGGTGTTCTGGGTGTTTTCTATGCATAATAAAAATATCTATCTATGTATTGTATTGTATTAAATATATATCAGTCATCTAGTACCCATAATACAGCTCTGTTTAACAGCAGCTTACCTTGAGGCTAGATGATGCTGTGTGGATTGTCCAGCATTATTTATTTATTTATTTAATAATTAAGCTTAAATTACGAATATAATATGAATTTGTTTGTTCAAACAACAAAAGCAATGCTTTTTTTTTATACCACCTATGCTCACTTGATTGCAAGCGGTTTCCGTAGCCTATAGACGCTAACAATACCACAGGTATCGCTCGGGACGTAGTTTGAATTGAAACGCAGCAATGCAAGCATTACAGCTTGGCGGCAGAAAAGTTATGGTGGTAGTACTTTTACGGACGAGCTCTATCACAAATAGTTCTACTATATTCTTGGTTTTTACTAGAGAACTCCTGCTAAGCGTTTCTACTAATCATAATCTGATGTTCTCAATTGGCAGGTTACCTACTTATCAGGGTTTCCCAGAAAGAATCCCCACCCAAACTTGACGCATATTCACTCCAAGGACAACTCGAAATCGTTTAACGGTCAGTGGAAATCCTTTAAATAAGTGATTTTTCTAGAAGTTATCATCCTCAGCTTATGAAGTACAAAATGACATTAATCTAATAATTTATAGACATGATGGCAGGAGCCTAACAATAACCTCATGACTGTAATCACAGTGTCTCATGCCCAAGGCAATAAGGCATTGACAAAATATAGATTTTGAAAGGAGATGAAAATTACTTAAATGGTACAAATGGTTTAGCTACAAAACTTTGATCTTGTGACCATACAAATTATAGCAGAAAACCAAACCTGTTGCTTTTAATTACAATTTCATAAAAATCTTTTGAGGTTAGTTTATGATTGGATTCTAATAATTATTCATTACGGTACATGTATCAATTATATTTCAGAAGACACATTGAACATACATGCGATAATGAATAAGGAGATAGACATGTCGAATGATGATTTTATTCAGCAAATGTTGACGGGCGTCAGCTCAGCCACTATGCACGACGAGTCCGTACAAGCGCTGCTGAAGGACCCGACGAAGACGTTTGATGTCGTGTTAGCAGAGTGGCTGTTCTCTGAAGTTTATTCCACGTGAGTCTTCATAACCAGCATCTTCAAAGTGTAAACCTTCGCAGGTGTCTTTGCAACGGTTTACAAGTTGTAGTTGTAAAAATTCGAAAGACATGTGCCATTCATCAATCCGATTATCGGTCCGCATGGTGAGTTAAGGCACAATCATTCTCGCTGGAGAGTAGGCCCACTGACCTACTCTCGAGCCTTCTAATATTCCCACTGCCGGGACACTTCCCGGGTTTAGATAACTTACGTTATTTAAATTATAATATGATGTGGATGAACTTAACTTGCGTTTGACTTTCAGACTGCCCACTTTATACGACTGCCCATTCATCTGGTTCTCAACTGTTGAGCCCCATTGGTGGGTGAGTAAAACAACATTTCGTTATAACAATACGATACAAAAATCATACTTAATATTTTTTTTATGTTATTATAGGTAATCAGACTGATTGACGAGCATCTGAATCCAGCTTACAACGCTGACATCTCGTTTGATGTTGCACTACCGTACACTTTCATGGAAAGAGTTGAACAGCTATGGATCCAAGTCAAGGGAGTTCTAAGAAATCGGTTAGTCAAAGAACTTGCAACTTGGTTGCAATGCGATTTCAATCAGTGAACTGTCAATAAGTCTTCATATTCATATAAAATACGTCAGTTTTTTATTGAAATCAAGTGAAATCGATTGCATTCAATTACATAATCGCTCCTCCGGTGTTATTTGCTTAATCTTTCTAAGTTATGCAATGGTCTTCCTGGTGATCATTATTTGTGACCATTAATGTGTTAAAATCTTAGCACTTCCATGATAATCCATGGTGGCTTAAGGTTTTATAAATAGCATCATCAGAGTACAACCCTGGTATCATGAACCAACCAACTAATTCATACTAGTTGGTTGGTTTATATGATACCAGTTCATACTTACTAAACATACTTATTATGAACTTACTTGTAGTACAAACTTACATAATGAAAATCAATACCATAAAAATTTGCCAAAAACTAATAAATAATAGTCATAATAGTCATAATAGTCATTTATTGATAATAGATATTATAAGTCAAATTACACTGGTAGGTATTACCTAAAATAAAGTAAAATAAAATAAAACTATTTCTACAGCAAAGTAGCCCACGTTCAGATAATAATAATAAATGTCACAATTAAGAATTAAGAGAATTACACAATAAAAATATTATAGTCTGAATTCTATGAATTCATCATAGCTATAAAAGGTTTGCTCAATAAGCCAGCGTTTCAATTTGTTTTTGAACACATTAATGCTAAGAGCCTGCTTGATGGTGTCAGGCAGCTTGTTGTACACAGCCGGACCCATAAAATGCGTTAGTCTTGACGACTTCGTAAGTGTCCGCGACAGCGACTCAAGCTTGTGCCGATTGCGAGTGCTGTAGGCATGCAGATCTCCATGTCTCACATAAAACTCCAGATTGTTTCTAACGTACATAGCAACTTGGTATATTAGTATGCAGGGCAACGTTAGAATGCCTAGCGACTTGAAATGTGGCCTCGCCGATACGTCGCTCCGTATTCGCACAATGGCTCGTACGGCCCTTTTCTGCATACGGAACACGCGCTCCTAGTCGGCAGCGCGCGCCCACAGCTCGGTACCGTATTGGAGTAACGAGTGCACCGTAGCGAAGTAGCACGAGCGGACTACGTCGGCGGGTACCACCCATGCCATCCTGCACAGCGCGTAGCACGCACTACCTAATTTTCCACACAACTTGTGTATGTGGTGCGCCCATTGTAGTCCCTTGTCAATCTGGAATCCTAGGAATGCAGTGTTCTCGACTTGTTCGATAGCTTTACCATCGACCGTCACTAGAAGCGGCCGCACCACACGGCCCGACAGTCGGAAGTGGATGAAGTGTGTCTTACCAAGGTTTAAAGCGAGACCATTTACCTTAAACCAAGATGACAGCTGCGCTGCTGCGCCAAATTGGATTCATTCTGTTTCTACACCAAAACTTCTCATTTAGGATCTTAAAATGGTTTGGAATGTCGCGCAAAACGGCGGAGTAATCGTATTATAATAGTAGCGAGTTGAGACCAACTCGCTACTCAGTATACATTTATACGTGTACTTGGATTGTAATGTGTAATTGATTGTGATAATGGCAAACACATCAACTGTAATGATAAGCACATTATGTAACCTATATGATATTACTTTGTATTCAAGTTAGAATTAGAATAAAGAAACTGTAAACTTGAGAAAACAAATAATGCATGTTAGTTGAAGCCTCAAGTGGTAACCACAAAGAAGTACAGACACAACAAACTTTACATTATTTATCAGTCTATTTTTATTGTTGATACATGAGCAATTTTAACTGACTACTGACTGACCCAAGCTTATTCCTCTAGCATCCATTATGACCAAGTTTTCACTTTTCTTATTGATTACAGCCGATTTGATGAACTAGAAAATAAAGTCTACCAAACCAGCATAGTACCCATTCTCCAGGCAAGGGGTAAAGCTGTACCGGCATACGAAGACCTGGTGATCAATGCTTCTCTGATGCTGGGAAACTCGCACGTGTCGTTGGGTTTGGCTCCGAAACTGCCGCAGAGCTACATAGCTGTTGGTGGATACCATGTCGATCCGAAACCTAGCCGACTTCCTGAGGTATATATCATACATCTAAATCTTTATAAAATGTACCTAAGTAAATTGTTAGATAGTGAGAGACTCGTGTCGCAGCTAATTGCTGCTACTACTACTCGTAGGCTACACTGAAAACCAGCGCTACAGACACATTATGTCTGCAGCACATGCTGAGTGGCTGCCTTTTTTTCGTCACAATAGTTAAGTAAGTTTTAATTTTTATTGTTATTTTTATTTTTATGTTAATTGTGTGGCGTTAAATCAATATTTTTCTATTCTATTCTATTCTAAAATGTAATTTGCATGCGATAGCACAGCAATATAAACATTATAAAATTTGTATGAACAAAGTAATGGAATGCCCTGTGGCTGTGTCTGCGTAGAGTTTTTCTTATAAACAATCTTGTAAGGTGATGAAGAAAGTCGTCTTCGAAAGTTCAAGAGTCGTTTCTTTTTGTGGACATTTAACGTAACACACTCGGCAGTACAGTCCTCCAGTTTCATTTTCTAAGATTACGGTTTCCTGACAAACAACGCACAGTGCATTGCTCTTGCAAATGTCAAAGGCAAACATTGTGAAAAACCTACTGTCCCATAACTAAAATAATCGTCAGTTTTCTTCAAACTATTATTCCACTTAGACCCATTAAACTCTTCCTCGAGAGTATTGGGTAAAGCAGTGTCCCAGCAGTACGACCAGTAAACTGATCATGAATCATGTTTTTTACTTTCGTAACAATTATTTATAAAGTTTTTTTTTTTCAGGACCTTCAGAAGCTGATGGACAACTCCAAGCATGGTGTAATCTACTTCAGTATGGGATCAAACTTGAAAAGCAAGGACATACCTCAAAATCTAAAGACAGGGTTCATAAAGATCTTTAGCGCCCTCAAACAGACCGTTATATGGAAGTTTGAAGAGATTTTGCCTGATTTGCCGAAGAACGTTCATATTGTCACTTGGGCACCTCAACAAAGCATTTTAGGTAACAGAACTAAAAATGTATTATTAATTAATTGAAAATTATAAACAAAATGTTATGTAAGAAACATTTTAAATATCAAGCTACCCTATAATTCTTTTCCTGTAAAAGTTTGTTATTTTTTTCTTAAGATTTAAGTCATTCAACATGTGCCTGTTTTAGCTCATCCAAACTGTATCCTATTCATCACCCACGGCGGGCTGCTATCCACCACTGAAGCAGTTCACCACGGAAAGCCACTCATAGGGATCCCGGTTTTCGCAGACCAGTTTGCGAACGTACAAAGAGCTGTGGAAAAAGGGTTCGGCAAGAAAGTAGAACTAAGTTACACCATGGATGTTGACCTAAAGGTTCAGATTAATGAAATCCTCGGGAACCCACAGTAAGTGAACTGCAATTAAACTGCGAAAATTCATTTCGTTACAAGGGTCTATAGATTACGGTTAAATGTATGTCACGAGGAGAGGCGTATTTTTAGAAACATTATTTGTGACGTATGTGTTTTCAAGGCATACAAACGATATTTAAAATTCGAAACAAGTGCTTTTACTCGCACAACATTAAAAGCATAGGTACTTAGGTATTCAAACAAAAAAAAAATATGCATACTAATAATAAAATGAAAGAAGATTTGTATTTTTGTTTGTTACAACTCAAAAACTACTGGTCCAAGTTCGAAAACTCGTTCACCATATAAATGCTACATTGTCCCTGAGTAACATAGGCTATATTTATTACTAGCGACCCACCCCGGCTTCGCACGGGTGCGGTTTCATTGCACCCGCGCGAAGCTGAGACGGACTGCTATTTTAATATATTTTTATTCTGTTAGTGTGTATGTTGATGACATATTTTTACTTCCAGGTACGCCCAAAAAGCTAAAGAATGGTCATTCATTTACCACGACCGATTAGCCACACCTAGCCAAGAGCTGATCCATTGGACAGAACACGTCATTAAGACGGGTGGTGCGAGACATCTTCGCTCTCCAGCACTGCTGGTGCCCTTGTACCAGAAGTTGTATCTCGACCTTCTGGCTGTAGTAATAGTGACTTTAGTTGTAGTTATTTTTGCTTTAGTAAAAATATTGAGCAATTTGACTAACAAAGCAAACAAAAGTAAGAAAAAGAAGGTGCATTAGGTAGGTTTGTAAATGAATCTCATAATAATGCTTGGGGTTACTCGTGAAAAAAATATCTATGTGCACTCAAATTTTTGTAAAACAACTTGAGCATTTGTTTATTAAATAATTTCTTATAAATGTTTGTTTTATTTATTAAAATTTTTGTTCAAAATGTTGGTTAATCTAGAATCTACATTATGTACCTAGTTCTTAGTTTTACTTATTCATCTGAGGGAGAACACAGGTGGTCTAGTGGGTAGTGACCCCGCCTTCCGATCCTAAGGTCGTGGGTTCAAACTCAATCGTACACCAATGGATTATTCTGTTCGAAAAATGTATGTGCGCAATGTGCTCTCATACGGTGAAGGAAAACATCGTGAGGAAACCGGCATGCTCAAGAACTTAAAAATTCTAATGACATGTCGCTCATTTGGTGGAACAATGACGTAATTGTAATTTTTGGCAATATTGAGTTAAGTATGTCAGAACACCTGTAAGTAGTATCTAGATTTGGAGAAAAATCGACGATATTGTATCTCTAATAGTTTCCGCTAGATGGCACAAACGTCGTTGTTAGTATATATATATATTTAGACCAAATCGTGAAACTGTTGAACGATACAACGACGAATTGGTCAGTTGCGCGGGGGGACTCGTGAAGTGCGGACGAGTTGAGGGCTACATCGAGGCTTCCGTCGATTGGGACCGGTAGGTATAGGGACCGCGGTCCCTTTCGCCGGATTGCTTTAATTTTATTATTTTTCTTCCGGCGAAAGGGACCGCAAACCATGCAACGTAAATTGTACAGTCGTCGAAGATACAGATCCGAAATAAATACGACAATGTTTATGTAAGTAGTATCTAGTTCATAATATAATTCGTAAGTTAGTGTTATTTTATTATTAGAAAAAGACATTGAACTTATTTAGCTCCCATATTGCACGTGCAAAATTCTGAGATGATGTTTTGGGGAAAAAAAGCATTGTATAATTCTACTTAAATCTGAAACAATAGCCAAAGCCAGAAAAGAGTGTAAGGACTAAGCACAAACAATAGAAATGCGGCTGGACCTTTGATATGCCTAACCGCTTCCTTTGTTATTCTATTAGCTAGAAACAATAGCCAAAGCCAGAAAAGAGTGTAAGGACTAAGCACAAACAATAGAAATGCGGCTGGACCTTTGATATGCCTAACCGCTTCCTTTGTTATTCTATTAGCTAGTTTTGTCGGCGTTTAAAAAAATACTAATAAAGTGAGCTTGAATTACGAGACACTTCATGCGACTAATGAATAATATAATATACAATTTTACTTCACTTTCTTACTTTCGTTTGTAGAGTGCAGTCGTTCGTTTTTCCTACCTTGTGTTTTGTGCTATGAGTTTGATACTGTTGACCCTCGCTTGTTTATCTGGATTTTGAACCTTACTTCACACGACTGACTTGGCATGAAATTACGGACTTTGTTACTGCTTCTGAATTGGACAACTTTTATTTGGATCTAAATAAACTGGACTCAGTCTACTGAGTAAGTATCTATTCAATTTAAAATAATGTGTTTATTAATAAATAAGCCTACGCTGTCTGTTTGTCTGTCTGTCTGTCTGTCTGTCTTCAGGCTGTATCTGTAAAGCTGAAATTTTAACTGAAATTTTCAAATTTTCAATATAACTAACCATAATTTTTCGATTTTAGTACTATCAAAATGGAAGACGATGGCGGCCCTTCAACATCTCAAGCTCAGCCATCTTTTCACATTAGTGTCACACAAAAGGGATCTGAACTTTTGTGCAGAGCTGGTTATGAATATCATTTCAAAAGAACAAACAATGATGGCTCAAAACTCTCTATAATATTACTTGCTATCTACTTTTTCCTTTGACTGTACTTTTCTGCCTTGGACAATAGATTTTTTCGATCATTTCGAGAGCGGTCCCTTTCGCCGGAAGAAAAATAATAAAATTAAAGCAATCCGGCGAAAGGGACCGCGGTCCCTATACCTACCGGTCCCAATCGACGGAAGCCTCCTACATCGACGTAAAGGTAATTATGACATTTTTATTTTATTTTTTTAAGGTTTTTTATTGATCTCTATGCAACAGTCGTATTAAAACAAAACTAAACCGTGTTTTAGTTATAAGATTTAAAGATGCTGAGACCACTAATGTTTTGAATATTATAAACTTTGAGACTGTTTTTTAAGTTAGATTTAAGAAATAACGAGCACCCACTAATATTATAAATATTTTTTGAGACTGTTTTTTTAAGTAAGATTTAAGAAATTACAAGACTAGGTGTCAATTCAGATGTCGTCAAAACTAAATTAAACTGAAGTTGAAGTGACAGCACTGAAGTTGTCATCACCCCTGATATAGCAGTCGAAATGAGAAGGATGGAAATGGTATCAAATTAGTACAGTTTAATTTTGGCGATATCTGAATTTGTCACCATTTTGAGATTATTTTAGTAGGTTCTAAGTGAGATGCAATAAGTTACAAAGACTATTAAGAGAGGTGAAGAGGTACCGACACTGTTTCGAATCAATTTCATATCGTAGTGCATATCGCGACGCGGAGGAAGACGCTCGCCGTGTCACTCAACCCTGATGAAACTCTCGAA
Source organism: Colostygia pectinataria (assembly GCA_951394395.1). Lineage (NCBI taxonomy): Eukaryota > Metazoa > Arthropoda > Insecta > Lepidoptera > Geometridae > Colostygia > Colostygia pectinataria. The sequence continues at coordinate 3,415,926 of OX596368.1, read as the reverse complement.
ATTGAGTCGAAACAGTGTCGGTACCTCTTCACCGATTTCCCGGTACGTGAAAACACCCGTTTGTAAAAATGATTGATATAGTTCACGATAGTTTTATAGTTTTGTATTATTTACTGAGTTTTTTATTGTACCTAAAATTATATAAAAACGATTCAAATCAGTGACTGTAATACCTAATTTTATCTATAGATTATAATGTTCTTTGACTTGTTATGATTTATTTTAACCACACAACTATCTTATCTGTTCTGTGCATATTGATAATATTATTACAAGTCACCATTATATCCACAACTTCCACAGATGATTGAACTTGATTTATTTTAGATCAATCTTTGGATCAAACTTTTTGCTAATTCAGAGTGATACAACATAAGATTGTTGCAAAAAGATTGTCTTTGGCTATCTTGTCAGAACAGCATGGGTCCAGCCAAAGAAGACTGGCGAAGTTCTTTGAAGTTGAGCCCCAACTATCATAAGCCTCGTTCATGAACGAAATCAACCAAGATTTAGCAATGGGATCATGTCCCTACCTACAAGATAGCAAAAAGTTATCGAACAAAATGGTACCTACATACTTTAGTTAAATGTTAATAAACTATATTAAAAAATTTGGGCAAAATTTTCTTTTTATACCACTAAAGTGGCAACCAAGCGTACGGCCCACTTGATGGTCAGCGGTGACCGTAGCCTATGTACGCATGCAACATCGTAGATATCCACCACCCTGAGACGTTAGATGGAAAGTCTCATGTGCCTGTAATTTCACCGGAAACCATACCCTTCGAACCGGAACACAGCAATGCGAGCATTGCTGCTTGGCGGCAGAAATAGGTATGGTGGTAGTCCTTCCCCGGACGAGCTCTATCACAAAGAACTCTACTACAGATGATGCTGTGTGGATTTTCCAGCATTATTTATTTATTTTATTGTTAAACTTTTGTAAGATGAATAATCTGACTTGAACACAAATGGTCAGCCCTATCGACGAGTCAAATAGTCGTACCATTAATCAACCAGCTTTATTTAACCCTGTTTGGGACCCCAAATGGTAAGCCTCCGACTTTGAACGCTCGTTACGATTACAAACACACATCATGGTAATTACCAATGCTTTTTGCATGAACGAGTTTTGGTGGTTTGTTATTTAACTTTTAATTACGTTACCTTGATCACCTTGCTGTTTTTTCATTTCTTGCACTAGAACCGATCTCTTTTAGATTTTAGGCAGGTTTTTTCTAGGAAAAGGCGTTACAAAAACTACCTGTAAAGAATAAGAGGACTGTCCACTCTCGGCTGTGAGTATTTTTTGACAGCGGATTTGTGAAAGGTATCTTTCAATTTTTTTGTCATTGGACGCACTGCTTTTTTCGTTTGCCTTGACCGTTTTCGAGGATTGGCATTGCACGTATATTTTTTTTGAATGGAAATATCAACTAGTATACGACCGGTTTTTAATCTACGACATTAAGATTGGAAAAGCTCAGGTCACCCCTACACCAGTACTTTCTCCGGACCGATTACCTTGAATCATTTGAGCAAAGCCTTAAGACCGACGCCCCTGAAAATCTCATTTGATCGATGGGAAATGTAATCTTAGTAAAAATTAGCTGTATTTTATCATAATTTTTCGGAATTAAAAAATTATAAATAAAAAAGCTATTCCCTTGCATAAAAAGCTAGAAACAAGAGTAGGTACTAGCTGCAAAATTCCCTTATGGAAAAAAGAATTTACGTGCTGGTTCTGGCATTAGTTGGAAGCGCAGTAAAATTTTATTGAGCCGGCCATGCGTGCACAAAAACAAAGCTAATTCTTGAGTGGTTTCCAATGGAGATGATAGTAATTTTTGATGCAATCCAGACTTTTTGTAATAATGTTTATATTTTACCTGGAATTTGTTTACGTAAAAATTAAGCTACTTGTAAACTTATCTTTAAACTTCTTTTGAAATGGTACTTTTAGGTCAAGCAATTCAGTTTTTGTATCTTGCCTTTTTACTTTGAGATCTCATTTCTTCCTTACATTTTTTTGTTTAGGCTGTGGTTGGTTAGTTGGTTCAGTTGGTCAGTTCAGGGACTTGCATGCTTGGTGACAGGATTACAAACAGTTGTGATTATGAATACAGTTTTATAATTCTTACTTCATGCCCGGCATTTACCAAATGTTTGGCCCCTCCCTGTCCGAGAATGCTGTGACTGTTGAATGCTATGGGAAACACCACCAAGATTCTTAAAACTTCAGTTGTAGACAGCATGCCATAAAACAGTACAACAGTAATTTTGCTATTATAAAAAATAAAATATTATGTCGTACCGACTATTCAGACAGAGTTACTTGGTTGAGGAAATACTTATTAGTATACGGATGGTACGTACATACTTAGAAGATTACACTATTAACTTACTACCCACTACTCGGTTAGGTAAGTATTTATAAAATACACTAACTTACGAATTATAAATAGACTCTACTTTTTAAAAGACAGTTCAAAATACACTAAGACACAAAAGAGTTAATTATACTCTTAGATAAAACAAAAAAATGGGCAAAATAATTTTGCCCAATAACATAAAATAATTTTAACTAGGTATTGTAGTTCGTATGCCTGAAACAGAAAAATTAAAAATAAAGAAAAAATTAAGAGAAAGTCATCTGCATCAGACGTTGATATTTCAAAAGGATTTCCAAGATTTCAAACTTTTAAAAGTCTTCGTGACAACAAAAGGTATTATTCTCAGAGTAATAATCTCAAAGCTCGTACTATCTACTCGTACGAGATAAAACAATATATTGTGACATGGTTTAGCTTATCTGTGATTACTCTGAAATAAGTTATCACTGACAAAGCTGAGTGAACCACTATAAATTACACAAAACTCAAATTCCCGTAATCCTAAGCCCCTCAGTACGAATTTGCTGGCTTAGGTACCTATTGTTACTCTGTTCCGTTCTTTAAAAGAGCTAAACAACGTTTGAATGAGATAGCTACTAAAAGGCTTTCCCTTTTTAATGATTACTTTTGTGAAGAATAAAAAGATATACTAAAAAAGAAGCGTTATAAAAGGTGTGAATAAGTATATTTTTTTTTACGAATAAGTTAAATAAATGATATTGAAATGACTCATTCATTATTTTCTTACCGCACATCAAAATACCATAGCACCTTTTCAAAGAGTGTGCCCTTGCAACTGCAAAGCTTTCCCTGACTGGATAATGCACCTCTCAGTGTGTGCACACCGGTGTAGATTCGAATTAATATTCAGTTATGCTAAACTAAATTTGAGTAAACGTTTAAATAAAACTGTTACACGTTTCTTCAAATTTAGTTTGACCATTATAATATTAACAACATCGCATTACGGCGTGCAACGAATGACGTTGTATTCACTGACATTCCCTATTGGTCAGCACAGAGCTGTACGTGTTGGAAGTTCGAGTAAGTTCCTATGGAGTGACAGTGCACATCACGTGCAGGACTACGCACGTTACTGCGTCTACGTCCTGCAAACGCTGGCGTTGACCTGTGGTCTTTAGCATAACGCAGACCTGCATACGCTGGCGTTGTCTTTAGCGTAACGCAGAATGGTCGGCATAAATGAGATGTCATGTTTTAGCTACACAAGGGCTCCAGAATTTCATTAGTTCTTCAACAAAAAACGAACTGCATAACAAAGTCAATATCAATAAAAAAGATTTCTACGAATCAACCGATACCAAGCTGGAATTGAGTTGGCAAGGGTCTCATTTCGATTTGCATCCGAAGACGTCCCAAAGAGTGGCTATTTTGTACGTTCATTTAGTACTTACTGAAAGCAATTTGAAACGCCTGACGCCTCACTCGCAGCAATTTGCGCCTCTACTACGAGTTTGAGCGAAAGAGGTTCTATTGGCAATATAGCTAGCGTATAACCCTATCTATTTTACTAGATAAGCAAGCTTATAAAGACGTAGTTTGCTAGAAATAGGGTTCCTAAAAAAAATTATCAATACTCATTTAAAAACATTCTTACAATTTTACATATAACCGTTGCTGTTGTGACCATTATTCTACATAATTTATTGAAACTACACGTCTAAACCACTTTTAAGGTGGTTTATGGCCTTAGATGATCTTATAAATGCTGGGTAATGCGTTTATTTCAAACCTACAAATATCAATCGTTTATTTTAATTGACCGAGCGAGCGAAGCATCTCAGTTTTAAGATTGGCTAAAAATGCTTTTGAATGTCAGTTTGTCCGGTCATTTTGTGTTTTCACCAACGGTTGAAACTTGGTATACATGTTTTATGACTTTATATAATTTGATTGTCGTCGGGGATTTTTGATAGGGGGCGTACTTTCTCCAAAAAGGGACAAAAAGGGGGCTGCTGAATATCTCCGCCTAATGTGATTTGATTTCGATGATTTTTATTTTATATGAAAGGTAAATATTAACTTTAAGTTTGTCTGATATTTGGTGAAGATCTGAAGAGGATCTTCAGCGTGATGAGCAAAATAGTTCCTAAAAATGCAACATGTTGGTCACTTTCAAAGCTCACTTTACAAGTTTGTGCTTGCGAGGTCTACTGTTCAGAGAACTGCTAGTGTTAGTGGTTTCAGAGAATTATGCCTTAAAGATGTAAGATACTTTATTGAAAGTAAAACACGAAAAATGTATGAGTAAGCAAGACATACCTGCAGGGCGTTTACTAGAGCCGCTCGCATTAAACGCATTTCTCGATGGCATTGTTTTACCAGATTTTTCTTCAAATGAGTCCTGTTAAAACTATGTACTCGACGAGAATGCATGTAATGCGAGTTCTTGCTTTATTAAACATGATCATAATCACCTTATACACTCTTATGTAGTACCTACACTTGACAAGTTTAGTGTACTACCCTGTACATACAAGACACAATGCGTAAAACAGTATTCTATCTAGCAAGACTTCATAGTAAGGGCAGTGTAAGTATGGCCGGGAAAACCATTTCACCCGTTTTATACACCGTTGAGGCGCTAAACATTGTTCTCAATGTACTAAGCTGAGCCGAAAAGAGCTTTAGAAAGTACACTTTTTAGATAAGTAACTTCAGGTAGCTAGTTACCTTTCAATAAGGTAGGTAATAGTAAAATTCCGGGACTAAAAAATTGTCCGGGTGTCTATGAAAATGAAAACTGATGAAAACATTATAAACTTACTGTTGCGACTCCGATGCTTGGAACTCGGGAACCATACTTACTTTTTTCCAGGACAAAAAGTAGCCTATGTCCTATACCCGGCCATTACCTATCTATGTTTTCAATTTCAGCCAAATCGGTTCAGTATTTTAGGAGTCTATTCGGTACAAATAAAGAAACAAAAAAATCTTTCCTCCTTATAATCTGTATCTATATCTATACTAATATTATAAAGACGTGCGGTCGGCTCCTACCTTATGAATGACTAGCGACCCGCCCCGGCATAGCACGGGTGCTTAAGTTTTTATTGCACCCGTGCGAAGTCGGGACGAGCCGCTAGTATTATCATAAACTAAGTGAAACGAACCGTGATTTTGTATACTCTGATTTTTTTTTAAACTATCTTCATCTGCCCGCTCTGCGTCCTCTATTCTTCTTTATTCAATCTCCAATTTTAGGAAAATTCTCTGTCCTAAAGAAAAGATTAAAATCTAGATTTCATATTGATATCTCTCTAATATCCACGAGCGAAAAGAGCGTCGTAATCAGACCTTTGTGTTTTTAGAATATTGAGGTGAACGATCTAAGAATTATGAGCTGAATGATAAATTCTTTTATATTTGGTTGGAGATCTTATTGGATTTTGAATACTTTATAGGTACTTAAGGGCCTCTATTCAGTTCAAAACTTTGCTCTTATTCTAATAAATATCAACAATAACATACTTTAATCTGATTAATAATAAAATACTCTTCACTACTAGGATACAGATATCCTTTTTTTTATTTTTTATTTAAAAAGTTAGGTTGCTTTGGACACTTGACTGTCTGTTAACCCTTTTTGTGTGCTTTTTGATTAAATCTTTGAAATCTTTGAATCCTTCTAATGACAGAGTAATAACTATTCTATATTTTAGTTAGAAACGGAAAATAAGGTTATCGCTCGTCACCTTACAGATCAAAATGGGGATGAGCGGGATATAACTAATATATATCCAGTGGGAACGAGGCTTGGAGACGAGTGGCGATAACCTGTGACATTTTATTTTGTCGTATGGTTAGCCTCCTAATAAAATAAAATCTAGAAATCGCGCATAATTTCCATAAAGTGAGAGTCCATTTCTAATATCAGCAACACTACAATGTCTCATAGATCTCACAGTCCTCTTAGGCTTGCTTCAAAACCATCCACAAATACTTTACGAACGATGTTGGAAACGAGGCTAGTTATTGCACACATCAGGAAGCCTTCAACTGTGCATATCTACGTCAGGAAGACGCAGACGCTCCCGACTGTGAACGACTGCTGGCTTGTCATGTCGGCACTTGAAACACACGAATGAGAAGTTATACAAGCAATAGTTTGAGAAAAGCAGACTCCGTTTGGACACGGAAGGACTCTCATCCTTCCGTGTTCTGGTGGTCTCCCACCAGAACACCTGGGACACAAAGAGTAGTAGAGTTCTTTTTGATAGAGCTCGTCCGGGGAAGGACTACCGCCATACCTATTTCTGCGCTCGCATTGCTGTGTTCCGGTTCGAAAGGTATGGTTTTCGGTAAAATTACAGGCACATGAGACTTTCCATCTAACGCTTACCATCCAGTGGGCCGTTCGCTTGGTTGCTACTTTAGTGATTTAAAAAAAACACACACTGTACATTGCAGGGTCAAAAAGAAGAGGGAGAATGAAAGAACAGAACAACAAAGTCCTGCAATGTTTCCCCGAACGAGGTGTTGAATAGAGTGAGTTGAAAGTGAGTATTAGAAAATGGGATTGTGAATGAATGAAGGAACCTTTTATTGTAGGTACATCAAGATAACTAACAACTATAATTATAGTTTTTAAGAATATATTAACATAATTTTCACTAAAAACGGGATATTTACCATGATTTGTGCGTTTTATTGATTCCCGATATTTCGGCGCAGTTGCATGCACCATGATCACGGGAGAACTGAAGTCTTTGCGGGTAGGTCTTAAAATTATTGACAGACAAATCTGTCCACCCTCTTTCTTAGTCAATAAAACTCACTCGTCAAATCAAATCAAATCATGGTAAATATCCCGTTTTTAGTGAAAACTAAACTAAAATTACGACTAGACTTTATGGCAAAAACTAAAGGACAACAAAATACAAAATCTATCTTCGCTAAGAACGATTTCATCAAGGAAACTTTGTGGTACAAAAGCACATGAACAAGTATCTGCAGGTCAAGCGAAAATTATGTTTCGGGTGTGATAAGCGCAGTGCAGTGCCACGTGGCACTGCATCTGTGCTTAACATCAGAACGGCGCCATGAATTTTTTCAAATACTGCTCCATTTCCAACCAAGATGGTAACTCTCTCTACAGTAAAGTTATACAAACATCATGTCAGTGTGTATCGCAGAGTGTATCGCAAACGTTACTAGTTACTGATGAGTGAGCATTGAGCGCGGGAAAATCCAAGTGTTTTGATGCCGATGCATTGCTTTTCTTCAAAAGGAACTGACGGAGAATGGAAATGTTGCATTTATATTAGACATCTTTTTTATACAGTCAGTATTGAAGTCTTATTCAAATGATTTTACATAATAATATTTTTTTAATTTCAACAGAGGTTTATAACAGCTTATTGTTTATTGCATAAACACAGACGTATACCTACACATTTATTAAATACACAAGTACCACACAAGTACGATGTACTAATATCTGTTCTGTGACACAAGTTATATCATTTAGACAGATGCCCGTGCAACGATGCTTCAATTTAATTGTCAAAAATCAACATTTATCAAAGCGAGTTAAAATAAGGGTGAAATTTCTCTACCGTTAATATTGTAATGAAAACATTTGCCTATTAGCAACGGGTACCTACACTGCCCCCTGTCGGTTCCGGCATCATATTATTATACTCCCTACTTCCTGTAAACTCCCTTTTTGCCGGCAATTTGCACCAGAATTACCACAGGCTGCATTAAATAGTAAATTTGCATTGGCGTACAGAAGTGGAACTCTACTGTTTTGACCAGTATAAAACACAGGAAAGCAGTTATACTAATACTGATATTACGTACAAACTTATAGCATTGTCGATTATTGACTCGCAATACTGAAAGTGTGAAAATTTGATCATACAACTGTAATTTTATACAGCACAAATTATGATACTTACGCTATACCGAAAGTGTCAAAATTAAATCATGCTACTGTAATTTTGCTATCATTGAACTGTAAATATGCATAAGTTCGGGGCATTGTGGTACTTAATAGTATGAGTTTGGAGTAAGGCCTTAGTGTGTGCTTTTTCTCTTCTATATTAACAGTTATAATTCTATTTAATGTCCACTGCCCCGCATCCTATTTGCGAAACGCCGAAACAATTCGCCAAGTCTTCCGCAAACTGGCAATCCCGTTTAAATTAAAACGTTCGATCGTTGTGACCCTGCATTTCAAATTAGGACGAGCGTTTGCTTCAGTGCGTTGTTATAACCTCCAATACTTTGCTTTGTTGGCCCAACGTTGCCGAGTGAAAGCCAATACCAACGTATGAACAGCTTATCGTCGCCGTGGTTGAGCGAGAAGTCACTAAATCAATTATTTAACGTTCTGAGACAGGTATTAGTTTAGTTTTACAAAATAAATAAAAAATCATAACTATTTGCTATACGGCGACGATATTCTGCTTTGTCCTGCCACCGTTTGCCACTCGTCACTTGCCTAGCTGGCCGAGTCAAGCCAAGCGCCAACTTGTACTCATTCTACTACTATAAGGGCAGTCATTCATTGTCGTCATCATAACCTAACAGACATACATACACGGTCCTAACCGTGGATTCGGGACTATGCTAAGTGTATTTTTAGTGTAGCCTAGGATTCTTTGTGTCGTGTCGTGAGTAACAAAAACTGAGTGCTAATGTTAGTACGTGTAGGTACTACTACAGCGGTACTACTACAGTGGGGACAAATATTTGTCTTGCGGCGGGAATCGGACCTCTCGCTTTTTATCCAAGCAGTTAATTTTTGTTTTTCTTCTTTTGGAAATACTTTACGATGTTTCTCTTTTGAATATGATCCTGTCAGTGTCATTGCCACTTCAACTTACTCAAGTTCGCGTGAAATAGACTTTAATTTTAGCAACGTAAAATAAATATATAAGTTTTTTTTAATTTAATTTATTATATAATGACTACATCATCAAAATTAAAATGCAATAAAAAATGTTCGAGTGTGGTACCACCAAATTATCTGTTTGACTAGTCAAGTTGGTGGTACTAGGTACTAGCCAATTCTGTTTCCCGAGTGGTCGCAGTCTACGTGTTTGCATCAAACCAATCGGCTGGTAGATGGTAGCCGCAATCTAGCTGTTCCTTTAAATTCTGTTGGATTTACTGAGCTTTGTCGAACTGCGGGTTGGCTAGATTAATTTACATAACAGGGTGTGCATGCGAGTTTCTATTTTAGGTAGTTTTAAGTATAAAGCACGAATACTCAATCAAAGTTCGGTTTAAAAGAACTTTATAATACTCATGAATAACGCAAAGTAGAGTCTATATCACATAGAAAGGGTGCTGACAGATTTGGTTAAAATTGCAAATTGAACCAAAAATATTTAGTTATAAAATTGTGGTTAATTAACCACAATTTAATTTCCAATTTTTTTTTTAATTTTACAGCCAATTGGCTGTGATTCATAACTTTCACAAGCCGAATAAATGATGTAAAAAAGGAAAAACATAAATATAATAGGGTTCATTATAGGTAAACGCTGCCTCATCCAAAACTAATAGTACCTATTCTTTTTTTCGGCCGAGGCGAAGGTTTGTGACGAGCGAAACTGACAACATATTCGCCTGATGTGTGTGTGTTTTTTTTATATATGAAGTGCCAAGCCATACCATAACAGTTGCAGTGTCCTCCAAAATTTTCGATTTTAGGCTGCGTTTCTACCAGAGATGTGCGAGGATGTGTAGCAAAGAAAGTGTTTTAGGATTCAATAGAGCTTCAATAGACCTATCAGAACGAGGCTAGGTTAATAAAGCGATTCCATTGGTTCCTAACAAACACATGAGCTACACATCGTCGCGTATCTCTGGTGAAAACGCAGCCTTAAAGTTCTACGTAGCACTGCACTGTGCTCGTTACTTTAAGACATAAGTTGTTAGGTCTTAGTCACTCAGTAATTTAGTTGCTACAATGTCCTTTGAAACTAAACACAGTAATTCTTGCATACTATTTGGAGGCAGAATAACAGAACTGGCACTGCACAGCAATCCTAAAATTTAATTGAATTGAATTGTGAATTGAATCTATTGCAAGCATTTCTTATCTGTTAAATAGAAAAAGCACAAAAATACAACTTTTATAACTGTTGATGCTACCGATTTGTCTTACAGAAAGTTGTAAACTAGTTAAAGTGCAAGAGCTGACGCTGAATAAAACACCGAGAGTCGTAAGTCCGCGGAAATGCGTCAGGGAGCACTGCGAATGTCAACACTGGACTAATTAAATAGCTGCCTGGGACAGCTGCCCTCGACTGGCTGGTACAGGAGTTCGAGGTGAAAAGTTTACTTCATATCGTTAAGTATTTTTTTTGGATATAGCAATCGAGAATTGGCATTGGCGTTGACAAGGCATTCCCAACATATTGTCGGCACTAGAAATAATGAATAAACAAATGCGTTTATTTGCCAAAAAATGGTTGGTTGTCAGAGATAATATAAAATTAGGACATTACGAGTCTTACGGATGCGCATATTTCATCGGCTAATATTTATAACAAAAGAAAGTAATTACAATAAAAATGACAACTTTATATTTTATTACATTATGCGATTACTTATTAAATAGTTTGGCACTGTCTGTCTAATTGTTACGTTTTTCACGGCTAAGCCACTGAAGTGATTATTATGCACCATGCGAGCAAAGCCACAGGCGGTTGCTAACACTAAACATATTACGTACCAACACACATTTAAACCTTTTGAACCGGATCGCAGCATTGCTAGCAATAGAAGCAGTTCTCTAAATGAGCTCTAGTACAAAGAGCTGTAGTGCTAACTCGATGTCAGATTACTAAAGCATCTCTGTGTATGTAAATGCGTCTAGGCAGACTGCAATGTCAACACTAGACTAATTAAATAGCTTGCGAAGTGTTGTCCTCGACTGTAGACTAGTAGCTGGTGGTATAAATAATACGTAGTTTTTGTTTAACAATTTTTTTGTAAAAATTATAAAAGCATCGTGAGATTTCTCTCAGTTAAGTAAAGTAAGTTCGTAAGCTCGTATGAGTCAGTGGCCTACTCTAGCGACGTTTACAGTAGAACTTAAAGCGTTTTGCCAATTTATTTTATTTTAATTTGAAAATACAGTAGAACATACAGCACACATGAAACTGAAACATAGGGGGAAACCATTCGTAGTTTTATTTGTAGATTAGTTAATAGTTTTCTAGTATCTACTCTACAAAACGAAAAAAATACTCGTAATTATAAAAAATACAAAAAAAATCTTTTCTACCAAGTTTTTGTATTAGGACGTAAATTTTTGGACACATGCTCTTGCTCTACAATCACTTGAGAGCTAGTCCGAACAAGTTGAGCACTAGAAATGCGCGCCGCAGCTTAGCACCTTTCATCTCACGAACTACTTCACAACTTATTCTACACCGGAAGTTCAGGAAATTAACACTTACACGATAAATAATTTACACCGCAATTACATAAAACAATAAAATCTATATATAAGGTCATTCATTATCAACCTGACAAACTTAAGGGGTAGGTTCCACACATAAAAAAAATAATACTTGTACTTTTTTTTTTCTTCGTTTTTTTAATTTAAAAAAAAAAACTTAATTCTGCGCGTCAATGAACCGCGGGTCAATAACCCGCGCGTCCTTGACCTGCGCGTGTCCTTGACCCGCTACGGGGCGCGCACACTCGAATATTTCATTATTACGTCGCTTAACTCGATTCCCTACAATGATAAATAATAATTGAGCGGAAAAACGTAATTGGTTTTTTTTTTGTTTTCTTGGGATTTTTAAGACAAAATATACATAAAAAAAATATATATATAGGTACATATATTTTTTTTATGTGTGGAACCTATCCCTTAAGTTTGTCAGGTTGATAATAAATGACCCTGTATATATCAGACAATAGAGCTGGACTGAACATGTTTAACCTAAAACACAGGAGTCCGGACAGAGTAGTTGCACCTACACCTCAGGCAAAAACGTGCTATCTCGCTCTTGTAGCAACCGAGGCCAACCATGACACACAAAAATAGAACAGCACCGTTTACGTACACAAACTATGTATGTGATGATTACGACGCGTTTGTTTCATACATTTTATTGAGGGTGTCCGGGGTGTGCTAAAAGTGCGCCATGGCGACCGATCTTGAGCTATCACTATCCAACGACTTCCATTCCAGCGACCTCTATAAAGGCCGCAGTCCCACCGAAGCGCATGCTGTGCACGAGAACGCCGCGACGCGTTTCAGCTGCGTGGATTATATTGTTTGTCAACCTGGGTCTACGTTTTTACTGCAGGAGGCTTGTAGTGACACAATGTATAGTGTGGTCAGCAAAATTGTTAAATGATGCGGCCCTGCCTCACCCCGCAGGCGACGTGCATCAGTCGTCTCTAGTATCCGCTATCGGACACACATTTGTGTAATATCGAAGAATAAATGCGTTGATTTCGTGCCTCTTAACTCAGTTTTTATTTACTACCATTTACCATTACTACATTTAGTAAGTCGAAGCATTAACAGCCTTATTCGCTATGATCAAACGCGGGCTCGCTACGATATCTTCGTGGAATCGTCGACGACGAGCCACGTTTAGAGCTCGTCTGACTGTTTTAAAGGTCAACCTATCGATAGCGAAACTATCGCTTTTGAAACAACACAGATACGTAAAAACATTTTACAATTCCACACCACGGCACGTAATAGAACACGTTACTAAGTTACACGTTATTGGTATCTCCTGTCATAGCGAATAAGCTTCCTGTACACGAATATGAACCCGCGACTACGTGGACCCACGTTGTCAAAAAGCGGTGAGATACGCCTTGTGGAACAAGCCGTGCACCACATGCACAGCCAGCGTCAAACATCTTTTTCGCTTGGCGCGAGACAGGAATAAATTCGCTAAGCTGACGGCTAACCTCCAGTAGTGGAGACTGGAGAGTCACTAGAAGAAGAAGAAGAGTAGCAGTGGACACAATCACATACATGTTTTTGCAAAGCGAAGCTTAATACACGTGCGTGCGTAGCCTCTTTGTGCGCCGCGGTGGGACTGCGCCTTAATGTCATTGTTCTACACTTCGTTGTCAGAACATGTTCCAACATAATCTCCAATTTCGCGGAGTTTTCAACTATCCTATCGCAAATAGGTCCATCATATAATTTATTATTTTTATCTTCGGTTTTCAGGCTTTCAAGATCATTGAGCAGTAGTACAAAGACACAGAGCAAAATAGAGGGTATCTTCTACGAGAAAACATGGTTCCAGTTTCCACCACGTCTCGCCTCCACTGGAGACCAGCGGGAAGTTTTATTTCCGTTCACCCCTATAAGATCCAGCTACCATGAAAATGTAACATCGCCGAAAGCAACGCGATCGAAAAACTATACGTAACATAAAAAATATATTTACCATGAAGATTTGTACAATTAATATCACTGTCATGCGTATTTTTGCCCGCGCGCGGATCCTGGTCCGCATGCGGGTAATATATAAATCTATAATCAATATATAAAGCACGCTCCAGCCACACGCAGAACAATGATTTTCTTTGCCGCTGCAGTGTCGTGTGTGTCGCCAGTGATTGAACTTTCTTTCAGTGATGCGTGCGACTCGCGTCACAGTATAACAGACACTGAATCAGTACTAATATCTGTTCTGTGCTGGCAGCGAATCTTCGTTTCGCGCCCTCATGATAAGAAAAACATGTATGAATGCGGGCAGCCTGGAAAATAAGCATGACAAGAAAATCATGATACTAATTGCACAAAATTTCGACCGAAAACTTTGGTATTCATATATCATGGTTAGATGATCGTTTGACGTATCATTCGTATCATCGTATCATATCACTGATGCGTGATGGGTAACGTATCGAGTCTTTACTCATGATATCGTATGATTACACTTTGCCCACGAGTTTCCGGGTCTATGCATCTATGTCTATGTTCTAATGCCCGGGTTACATCGTTTCAGTAGTATTTCATTAATGGAATCCAGTGCTGGAATGCCACTAGAATAATGAAAACTGGCACGTGAATGTACTCATTTCAGTAAGTTATCCAGTCCAGGGACCATTACGGAAGCTTTTGAAAGACTGAAATAATTATATCCAGCACTAGACTGGATTGATTCGCTGGATTATTGGACTAGGATAATCTGAACTGAGCCTAATAATAAGGTTTTCACGCATGGCAAGACATGCAAATAATAGCGTGAGCAACGTAGCGTTGCCGCGCAATTGTTTGTTTAATCCTTACATCTCGCTACGCTCCCTCGCACAGTTTGGTGGTGGCTTGTTCAGTTACCTATAAGCTTACGGTTCATACACATAACATAGCTTGCTCATTCATATTCTGTTTATATTTAGGTCTGCTTACATATCGGTCGAATAAGAAATTGATAGATAATATTGACATAATAATACCCTTACGAATTTAATATTCAATGGTATTTGCAGATTTTTACATTTATTTATACGCAAATGTGAATATAGAATAGCTTTCAGTTTTGTAAATATTTGACATTTCAATGAGTTTAGTAATTTATTAGTAACAAATTGAAAATACAAAACCACCTCAAAATATCTTGATGTGCCAAGTCTAGGGATGTTACTGTTGCTTTTATTTTGAACAATAAAATTTACACTGACAAATCGTCACACTACACGCTCGTAAAGTGCGATAAATGAAAATAGAACTAAATCATGTTGATTTAAGGTAGAAACTCCTGTGTAGATTTTAGAGTAACGTTGCGTCTACTTGGTGCTTCCTATACCTATGGAAAAACTACCCTTAAAACCCTATCATTTTTTTTTTTTTTTTTTATTTGTATTTCTAATCGAATGGAACGTTCGTTTTACAGAAGACGTTTTTTTGGAATGAGAGGTTTTCGTCTCAAGTTATTAAAAAATAAACTGTTTATTTAGATGGCGGTAGCTCAACTGGCGAGCCCAAGAGAACGTAAGCAATACGTTTGGCGAGCTATGGTGAATGTGTAGGGAATTCAACATTGATTGCTCCTGCTGTCACTGTCTGTCATACCTCTGGCTGGTGTCAAAGTCATAGTACGTACCTACGTAGTACGTTATCTTTGGTCGTACTGTAGTTAAATTGTTTTGCCTCAAGCAGGACATGAACCCACAACCTTCCGCTTGATACGAGATGAAACAAAAACGGAGTTACCAACTTTTTTCTTGTCTTGATAACCTTTCCCAGTAGCCATACTGTAGTAGGGCAGATAGCGCCATCTGTCAAAGCAATCGGAACTACTTTTTTTTATATTTCACGAATCGAAAACTCCTCATTGACATTCCGAAAAAAGTCAATATCAGGAGAGAGATTGCTATTCGACATTTTTTGCAGTGCTCCTATTTTTTTTTTTTTCGTGTAAATTCGGTAATATTTTAACCAATCAAGTAAAGGCGAAATAATTAAAAAATTAAAACTACTATACAAAATATAATTTTCACTATAAACGGGGTCTACCAATGTCACTTTGTTTGTTATGAGTTTTATTGAGAGGGAATCAATAAAACTTATAAATCATGGAAAATATCCTGTTTTTAATGCAAATTATACAAAATATGGATCTAAATCTGAAATAATTAGGTTATTGTTTTTATTAATATAATGCTACAGGTGAGTTTTGCTCGACAATAAAGGTAAGTCCGTACATAAGATTGAAAGAGATTGTTTTCCCGCCCTCAAGCCTTAGATATCGACTTTGTTCCGAGAACTTACGCAAATATTATGCCCTCTGAGGTGTAAATTTAGGCAACTATAGATACTGAAATAGGTACTTACCTACCTATACCCTTACGTAACTATTAACCTTTATTATGTATATAAAATGTCTTTCAATTCTGTATAGGTAAGTACAATTTGTGTTTTTCAGTTTGAAGGGCAATGAGGCAAGTAAAGTTACTAGGCTAATATGTCTCAGGCGATGAATTCAGTGCAACACAAAATTTTAAAAGTTGAAGCTTTGGGGTGTCACAGCAACTGTTTTGGTCAAGCGTGGAGCTTAACATCAAGCAAATAACTTGACTATTCTGTCATTATTGACATACAAAAATGAACAAAGAGATCGAGAAGTGGAGCGCGTTAACCAAATTGTGGCGTTATTCTTCGATAATCAAAAAAATATGCGTTCATACTACTAGTTTATACCCTAAACAACAGTGCTATAGCTGGTTCATGTGGTTTCTCATAATATTCAGATACCATGTCTACTGGGAAATATGAGACACATAGCAATATTATTTGCTTGAAAGTCTAATAGTGATTTGATGTGTATGCATACATTCGCTTCGCGGGTCACCTTCAGTAATAAACTAGTAGGTACTCAGCTAAGACGGTTGTTTCACTGCGCTCCATATATCTCATGATTTATTTGATATGTTTTACGTTCGAGCACAGAAATAAAAAATACATAATTGATTTCTAATATCTATCTGTTTTTATTTGGATAATAAATATCATAGAATTGAAAAAGAAATTTTGTTAAATAAATATTTTAACATTACGAACGTCTACGTTTGACGTTTTGAAGCTATTTAAGCTCGAAGAAAAACGAAGTTATAATTATCTGTTGTTTTTATTTTTTTGTGTGTAAATGGCTAATACATTATGTGAAAAATGTTACCACAAGTCTATGTGGTTATATCTAGGAAGCAAAGCAACTTAATCGTGCGAAACTTATTTTAATAGAGGGTTAAAACACGATTAGGTTAAACTACCCTTGGCTGTATTAAAAGTTACGACTGCGTTTATTGGAATTACGTCGCTATTTTCTATTAACTATTTTTATTAAAATACTAAGTTTTTTAAAAGCATATTAAAATTAACGGTTCTTTCGAACGTGAAATAATTGTGACAACATAAATGTATACCTAAGGTCGCGGGTTCAAACCCGGTTGTGCACCAATGGATTTTTCTGTTCGAAAAATTTATGTGCGTAATGCCAGTGCTCTCATACGGTGAAGGTAAACATCGTGAGGAAACCGGCATGTCCAAGAACTAAAAATTCGAAAGACATGTGCCATCCACCAATCCGCATTGGGTCCGCGTGGTGGATTAAGACCCAATCACTCTCGCCTGAGAGTAGGCCAGTGTCCCAGCAGTGGGAACATTAGAAGGCTGTCATGATGATGAAATGTATACTGGGGTAAGACACTTCTAAATATTGAAAAGCGTGCTAATATGTCATCACTGTACGCAACCGGTTTATCAATTTAAGTGGGGGGCCGTCCTACACTTTGTTTTCTACTAATGATGACGGCTGTGGTAGTCCTCGAAGAAGCACGTACCCAATTGGTGGGAAAAAAACTGAAAGAATCCGTGAATTAGCTCTGTAATTAGTTATTACAATCTTGTCAATTTCTGAATTAACTAGGCTCTAATGAGGCGGATTCCCAAGTGGCAATTATTGCGACAGCCGCATAGATGTTATCAGGTTAACTGTAACAGAGGTAATATAGGCGTACACAGAGAGCTAATTCATGATGTACAGAGCTGACAGAGCGTAATATAAATAAAATAATAATAATAAATAAATAATGCTGGACAATCCACACAGCATCATCTAGCCCCAAAGTAAGCTGCTGTTAAACAGAGCTGTATTACGGGTACTAGATGACTGATATTTATATTTAATACAATACAATACATAGATAGATATTTTTTTATTATATATAGAAAATACCCAGAACACCCGGAACAAATATTTGTAGATAGTACAAACATTTGTCCCGAGGCGGGAATCGAACCCGCAACCTGTGCGTCGCAGGCGGACCTGCGCCCGCTGCGCCACATCGGTCGACAATATAAAAAGAGCGAGTAGGTATACTTGCATAAAAATAATATCATGGTAGACAATTATCTACTGTTGAACGAGGAAGATCGATGTGCTTAGGCAGTGGTCTGACAGTCACACACATGTCATGTGATATTTGGATGAGTCCACAAAGCCTGTACTAAATTACTACAGAGTTGTGACGCAAGCGTTGAGTGTTTTTTTTGTATATATAAACCACTAGCCGATCTGCCTCAACTTCGCACTGGTGCAATGAAAACTTAGCAAAGCCGGGGTGGGTCGCAAGGTCAAAGTAATAAATATAGCCTATGTTACTCAGGGATAATGTAGCATTATAATGGTGAAAGAATTTTTGAAATCCTACCAATAGTTTTTGAGTTTATTCGTAACAAACAAAAATACAAATCTTCTCTCTTTATAATATTAGTACAGACTAAAGTGGCAGCCGATGTAAGGCCTACTTGATATTGTAAGCAGATCTAGCTGGTAAAGAGGCATTGCGTATATTCCTCACTTCTATAGCTATATCTCCATCTCTCTGAGAACGCATCACAAGCCCGCAATTATGCTTAATATTGGCAATACTGACGAGACAATGTCGTTTACATGCATAGTAATTGATATGCGGTGTTGCCATAATGGTTTCTGGTCTGAGACGCTTTGGTGCTTTAGATGTTATGTTTGCCTAGTTATATTCAGTGTTAGTTTGTTAGTCAGAGGTCGTATCTAGAATAAGGCTGCGTTTCCACCAGGGATGTTCGAGGATGTGTACTTAAATGAAGTGATTCTATTGGTTCCTAACAAACACATCCCTCACTACCCAGCTTCGCACATCTCTGGTAAAAACGCAGCCATAATTATGCTTTGACTTCAGTCCAGCTTTTAATTTGTAGGAAATCTCATGCAAAATGACAGCTAGACGATACGTTAATGTTATAAAGCCCCAGAGAATAAACTTTACCCTATGTATTGTCAGATTGTCACTAAGAAATAGGGTAAAGTTTATTTGATGTTTGTTGGAGTACACGCAAACGACTGAACGGGTAAAAATAAAATTTTGTAGAAATGTACTTGTAGATTGTATCCTGGAATAGCATAATAATTTTTCTGTGTTCCAATTCATGAAGTTTTAAATGAAATGTTTAATATTTGGGAAATTTTTAGCAATTTTAATATAAATACACATACATGGATACGATAGTAATTACCACGTGAATGACGCTCCCGCTTTGCACTCGTTGTGCCCTGAGCCTTATAGCTCCAATGCAGTAGAAAATAGTAAATTGAGCAAGCAAACAGGAAACGATGAGAAACGCTGCTTTTATGATGCAGGAAATTGTTTGACAACATTGTTTCAACGTGCGAAAACATAGGTAGGTACTTAAATAACATCATAAATGCTTAGTTCTTGTTAGTTAATAATCTAAGGATCTTATTCATAAACGTAGTTTAAACCTTTGTTAGTTAATGTGTCTTTCAAATCTTTCTTCATTTTTAGTCCTTGTTTATTGACATACGAATGGCAGCACTAAACAATACCTAGCAAATCGCTGAAATGATAGTTTAAAAAAAAACAGCTCAAAATATAATCATCACACTGAGAGAATTCTAAAATTTTATATTAATATTAATTATACAAAAAATAAAATCATGAGCAGTTTCAATTATGATTAAGTATAAATTATACGTGTAAATAATAATACTAATATCTAAATAATAATGATGGAAAATCCACACAGGATTATAAAAAAGTTCGTGTTTGTCTAAAGTCAACTCCACCATATAGTCGTCATGGGCCAACGCCTTTTACCAGTTATTCGGGACATATAGTTCAACGTGCCTTTCTAAGCACGAAAGCACTTAGGTAATGTTACAGTAGTCACGTAGTTTAGTTTTAGTAGGTAGGTACTGAAATCAAACTAAAGGTCAACTTGTTATTACGGTCATGTGCAATCACCAAGTGACTCGACATTATTGTGATTTGAATTTGGAACCTTAAAATTTAGTTTTACCTACCATAGAGGTTAACACACCAGCCAGCAACAGAATATAAAAAGGACCCAAAAAAGAAGCAATATTTCATTCTTATTTATTATCTATCTAATTTTAGTATGATTACTAATGCAGTTTGTAAGTGTAGTTTTTTTTAATACAATTCTAATCAAACCGGTCAACCTTAGGGGCAAGTACCTAGTTACGAATACACCTATATGCTATCAGCACTGTTTCCTTTAATGAATGGCCTGTCCGAGCCAAATTGGCAGACGGCGACTGAACATCTATTACTGCCTCCGCAGCTTAATGTGCAACTTAGCACACAATTCTAGGTGCCGGAATAATCAAGCTAAATCAGGTCTAGGACTAATTCGACTGACTCACACTACCCTAGATATTATTCTAGATTATGCATAAAAAAGTAGTCATGTAGAGTGACTCTTTCCATGCAAATTAGTTAATAATAAAAATTATTTTAGATCCAATAACTTTTATTCTGTCTACTTCAGTGAAAGTAGGTAAGTTGGTTTAGGGTAGTGACTATAAAACCACTTAGAAAAGACTTGAACGTTTCTCCTAAATATTCTGTTCTATCCGAATGTAGGCACGTGATTTGACTGAGCAAATTATCATTAAATCCGGATGGCTTAGTATTTCCCGATGTTTAGCTCAATCAGTCACTAAACCCTTATTCTTAAAGAAGCTGTAAGTTTTAGCTGATTGCTAAATATTGTCTTTCCCTGTCATTCTTACGTCAATGAACAAAAACGATGATAGATTTGAAAAACCCATTTATCTAACATTTATGAATAAGTTTTTGCAAACCATGCGCTCGAGGCCAATTCATGGCATTAAGCCGAATTTACACGAGGAGAAAATCATTAAGGAGAATCGCACTCAATTATTAGTATATTAGTAGACTAGTCTTAGCATTATAAGTAAATAGCAAAGCGACTTTTAAAAAGCCGAGACCGACTGCTTAAAGTGCCCTCTTACGAAAGTGCTCAGTTGAAAGCCACTGGTGGTCACACATCAAAATGGTGACGGAGAACAGTGCTTATTTTCTATGTATTAGCCAGCTACGTCACGAGAGCTTCTCTCTCAATATAAACAACCAATTGAACGGTGGCTACCTACTCCATTATGTTCGGATCTCGAAACCGAATAATCTAGAGTCCTGACCCGGCTTCTATGTACTATTATGTAAATTAGACCGTAACGAGCTCAAAGGGTTGTCGGTGTCGATTGAGACGGATCTATGAACCCCTTATCTTAAACGGGTTACCGCTCGCCTCGGTAAATTGATTGGGACATACGCATGTTCGAATTAGTTATCATAATATTAAGGTGAGATGAAGTTAACAGAGATTAGGAGGGACAGCATCCATTTGAGGTCTCTCAATTCGGTTTATGAATAAATGCTTGAAGTGGAGTTATCGACAACGTCAAACGGATTTCCTAAGTTATTATGTCATAGGTATTGCTTTTACGTAACTTAAACTTGTTTAATTTAGAATGTATTTTAATACAATCTGACGGAAAAGTCGCGAGCAAAAAGTTGCAAGCGTAATTGAATTTCGTCTTTTATTTTGGCAATTTGTTTACAACTGATTTTAGAGTAAGTAAGCCTGCTCAATGGCCAGCTTTTACACCATCTTCTCAGATTAGCCAGTAAAATCCGCAATGACAAAAATAACCATTGTTATAACACTTAAACAAATTGCAAAAGCGTGCCAAAATACAAAATGTTCAAATTCATCGCATATTTTGCGTCTCGTTCAGGTAATTCAATACTGTGTCGCACCGTCTGCCTACAAGATTTCACCAACAAAGTCGAGTTATACAATTAGCCAGTCCTATAATGAGGTTATCGGTGCGGCAGGTATTCCGGTCACGCGCTACTGTACGTGGGAATTACTGAATAGTATTCCACTCTCTTCCGGACCTCGGAGTAGTTAAGGTTCTTCGCCGCAAAAAAATTAAATCAGCAATTTCGCCCGAATTTCGAAGTAAATGTTTTTGTTCTCTCTCATTGTGTCATGACAGTTTTCTAATGTTTCCACTGCTGGGACACTGGCCAACTTTTGAGCGAGATGGATTGCTTAATCTACCACGCGGACTCAATACGGATTTGTGGATTGCACATTTCTTTCAAATTTATAGTACTTAGACATGCCGGTTTCCTCACGATTTTTCTTCACCGTGTGAGCACTGGCATTGCGCACATATTTTTTTCGAATTAAGTAATTTAAATAATAATTATTAGTGTACGACCAAGTTCGAACCCACGAGTTTAGGAACCGAAAGCGGAGTCACTACTAGACCACCAATGCTGAGAACTCTCTCCTTTTTAAACCTAAAATATCTCACACTTTTTTAAAATATAAAATACAACAATTTTTAAATCCACCAAGACTACCACTCAACCACAGGTGCTAAGTACCTTGTTAACAAAGTGATTATTAACTACAGTTCACCAGCTCGTATTGTATAACTTACGATCCAGTTTCAAAAAACTTTTCTTGTTATAAGTTCTCTCATTTAATCGAAGTTCTGCGCCTATAATTCTTGCAACTTGCTTACTCTGTTTAGGATAATAATATCGCACAAAACACAACCTTGGTGTGAAAGAAATAAGTTCCGGAAAAGATGCAAGTAATCATAATATGTAAGCGTCGAATCGGTAAATGGTTTTTGTTTGTGTTGTGTTTGGTTTTGTCCACACATGGTACGGTTGAAACATTGATATTTGTAAAGCTGCCATGCGTTTCAAAAAAGAGCAAACTCTGTACCAATGGATTTTAGTAAAAAAAAATAATAATCATTAGTGAAAACTAAAGATTATATATTTTTTTATTTAAGAGAATTCTTAGTGTGATGGTTAACCACTATAAAAACAAAAAAAAAAAAAACAAATAACAAAATTTTAAGCGTATTAACATAACAAAACGGTGAAGAAAAACATAGTTTCAATAAATGAAGCATATAGTAGAAATAGGAGGTATAACTTAACAAAAATAATGTGAACACCAACATAAAATATTTTGTTTATACCAAACCTGATGGCAAGCGGTTACCATATTCATACCAGAGAGATCACTCGCGCGTTTCCACCCTGAGACGTAGATCAAAGACTGATACGTCTCATGTGCCTGTAATTTCATCGGAAACAGGAACACGGCAATGCGAGCATTACTGCTTAGCGGCATTAGGTATGGTGGTAGTACTTCCCACGTACTTCCCTAGACGAGCTATATCTATATTAAATTACTACATTACATCACAGCTAAACAAAGATTATATTTATTTTTTTGTCAGAGCGTGTTAAACTGTTAGTAAGTCAGTAGAACTAAACTAGCCAGAGCTGTTTACGGTTTGTTATTATCAAATCCATGAAGCTGACTTGAGTGTTCTGTGCTAAGGTAAAGGGGTAGTAAAAAGAGGAGTGGTTCAGCTCGTTATCAAGCTCTTAAACTAACTGAGGAACTACTTTGGATTCTCGAATTTGTTTCACAAAACCATCTCTTTCAATTTTTTCTGCTAACCTCGTCATCTAAATGTTCCTGCAGCTGGCAGTGGTCTACTCTGAAACAAGAGTGATTGGGTCATAATTCACCGTGACCATAATGCGGTTAGTAGGCATAATAAATGTTCAAGAACTAAAAGTACTAAAGACATTTTTAGTTCTTGAACATACAATGCAAATATATTCATTTAGCAAATACAAATAAATACAAACAGTCACTCAGTTGTGATATCTATAAGTAGTTGTAACGGTATTTAGATGGCTCAACTGTTTCATATGTATTTTGCTTTGACTTTATACATGTCGTATTTTGTATAATTTGTAATGTAATGTAATACCTACTGTACCTACTGATTTTATTTTGTTAAAAGTTCGTTTGTTAATACAAACATATTTATTTATAACAGTACAAAGGTAATAAATAACGAATGCTTCGTCGTCTGGCATTGCGCACATACATTTTTCGATTAGAAAAAGCTGATGACCGATTTCGACCCGATCGGAAAGATCACTACTGTAACCTACTCCAAGGTTCGTGTAACCTACTCGAAGGTTCGTGTATGTAACCTACTCGAAAGTTCGTGTAACCTACTCGAAGGTTCGTGTAACCTACTCGAAGGTTCGTGTAACCTACTCGAAGGTTCGTGTAACCTACTCGAAGGTTCGTGTAACCTACTCGAAGGTTCGTGTAACCTACTCGAAGGTTCGTGTAACCTACTCGAATGTTCGAGACACTGTCGACTCCTCTGCTATTTTATTGCCACTACTGGTAAGAGAATGCCCGTAACTAGGTAGCATCCGTTTTGCGAGCTAAGCGAATACACCAAATGTTTTATCAACCTTACCAGCCCGGAGTGATATTCTGCACCTGCAATGCTTCTGCATCAGCTTAGTAAAAATATAGGTAACCTAAATATATATTGGCGGACATTTCCCACAACGCCATTTAGCCTCAAACTAACCAAAGCTTGCAACATAGGAACCAGCTAACTAATACAATGCATAATATATATTTTTTGGATGCCTATGTCCAGCGGAGGACGTCTATAGGCCGATATGATATAAAACAAAGTGAAAAGATACGAGCAACACGACATTTGGATATATTTATGTATAAGTTCTAAGAAACTAAATAGCTAGTCACACTGGTGTCCAAAGTCGTGAGGCGACTCTTGCGTGTGAGTCATTTTTTCTCTTTACCAAATGTCACATAAAGTAAGTAAGTTCGTATAAGTCAGTGACCAACTCTGGTGACAGAGTTTTTTGGCCGCCCGAAGGCCTCAAAGATGTCAAATAATGTTATGCGTACAACCACATAACTTTTTTACGTGCGTACAACATAACTAGCTTGACAATTGACAGTGGCTTACTCAAAACTCAAAACACCTCAGTATAATATTTACTAAAACAAAAAATAATATTTTTTAATAATAGAGATCGTAGTCGGTACCTACAGCATTTGATTTATAAAAAGCGGTATGAATATTCGTAATCATAAGCCAATGGAGTGTACATTTTCATGTTCATACCATTTAACACGGATCTTAGACGTAAAAATAATTTAGATTTTGTTAAAAGCACGAGTTTTCATTTTCGATGGGTAATTCTTCACGGAAAACTTAATTATATATTTCTTGTTATACATATACTTGTAATTAAACAAGCTCCGCACGCCACACTAAGATTGCCTGTGACGGAGCAGGAATCGAACCCGCAACCTCTTGCTTCTCAATCGGACACTCGCCTGTCACGTCATAGAGGTCTGCTCCGTTATACTTAATTGTTTTAATTTAATTAAAAGGTTGCTGAATTTTCTTATATTTTTCTTTCATCAAGTGGCACGTCGTTTAATGATAAGCGCCACGCCTGACCGTTACAATGCATTGACACAAATATTCCAGTGCATAGTCAGCTAGCAAGACACTTGTGTGTAAATCAGCCTTTACGGTTGGTTTTAGCACTTAAATTTAAAAGCCCCAACGTAAAGGGATTAAAAAAGCCTAAAAGAATTTCAGTCTATTTTCGCATTTCCACAATTTCTATAGTCCCATTCGATATACAAATATCTTTATCAGGGATGACAAGAAGGCGGGACATGGTGACCATTTTCAATCAATCTATTCCTGGATTTTCCTTTTACAATCCACAACAAATGTTTAGGTACAAATTGTACCTTAACCCTATTTTTTTAAGGTACATGTTTTATATAACTTTGCATCATTTATTATAGGATGGAACCATAGATATAGGAGATTTGTGAGTATATTCTCTGTGTTCAAAGGACACAACAAAGCCAACAGACACGACAGATTTACAGTCAGTCGGATGGTACATTCCCAATTTAAAAAAAATTAAAGGCACATACAATGAGTGTGTCACGCACGACCAGTTTTGATTAAACACTGGCAAAAGATACAAACTCGTCATTTTTCATAAAACAATGATTTAAAAATAAATGATTTTCCTGAAAACTTTGTCAACAGATTTAAAAAAATGGGCTAAAACGTTAACGTATTCTGTCCTTTAATACAATAAACTTTATACTGAATTCCCAATGACGAGAGTAAATTGTCATCAAAAGAAACTTGCGATAAAAACGTTGAAAGCCACAAAGTCATTTAGAGAGAGCAGCGAATAGAGAGGCTAGTACCAGTTATCTGGTAAAAAAGTTTACACCACTCCGTTAGTAAGCAGCACAAATAGCGGAGACAGCGAAGAGGATAAAAAGCTCTGTGAGCACGGGTAGTCTGTAGACTTCGCCTTTCAACCTACAACCTCATTGGCGCGGTGGGCTATGTATTACAAGTATATATTTACAACATATATATTACAACTTTTTTTCAAAAGGTTAAGGAATTTATAAAACTTTGCTTCAATTTTTGTTTATTATTATTTTTAACTAAGTCTTCTGTTTATTTTGACATGTTTCAAAAGGATTCAAAAAGTGGGCCCTCAATTCAGACGTTAGTTTCATCAGTAGCAACTATTTAGATGCAATTCACAATGCTGATTTGAGCTATGAATTTATAAGTCGTCTGCTTAAGTTATTGCGATGCAACACAGATCTCAGAGTAACTTGAGAGGTAAAACACTTCCAACAGGTTCCAACTTCGGACTAACTGTCAACTGCTACAGTATATTAATTTACTTAGATAACTTTTGTTCTTGGATTTTGCGCAGAAACAGCGGATAACTTGCTGAAAGCCGCTTACAAGAAAATAGCGGACTTATTTATTTATTCACAGTTTCCTTTTCTCTAACATTTAAAGATACTGTTTTATCTGTTTTGTGACCGTATGGTCTGTGATCATGTACTTTGATTGACAGAACAGTATGCTAAGGTTTGACATAACCGATATGAATTAGCCACATACAAATGTCCATACCGAAAAACTAATTTACAAAAAAGTTGCAAATATCAATACATTTATTGATGATTTATGAGCAGATATTTATTTTAATCCGCTAGATGTGCATGTCTACATTATAACCTCGTAGTTCTTTAACTTAGGAATTTAATTAGTAAATTTTAGGTGCATTTTCATTCTGTAGTAGATTTCAAGTTAAACTAATTAAGGGTTGGCTTCGAGTTTGAAACTCGATTAGCATAATTGCAGCACTCCTAATTGATATTTAATTAAGTTTATAATTTATTCAAAAGTATTTAAATATTAGTGCCGCAGTACATAAAGTTTACTGCATCCGTCGCATTGCATTGCGTACCTACCTAAATGAAAGAAAAAAAGTATTTATCTGACAGCACCACAAAAAACACAGAGCGGAAACAGACTGGTAAGTAGGTACTTATTAGGTTTTGTTGTAAACTTTTTTGTTCCAAATTTCTTTAGTTTGATTTACTAACAAAACTGTTGTAGATCGACCAAAAAACTTAGACCCCTTCTGTGAGTTTTACAGGAACGTGGGGTAGGGCGAAAGTGTAAGATGCGGGGTTGCGCTGGGGTTGGGTGGCAAGTAAGTCCTTGGATGTCAGGCACATTGTTTTTCACCTAACCCCCGCGTCATCCACGTTTTAAGCCCCGCGTTCTTGTAAATTCACTGGGTAAAGTCTGAGTTATTTGGTTTGCCTATAACCATTATCCAATCGCAGTTCTATCTGTAATATAAATCAACTGGATGGCGCTTTTAACAATATTAAATTACCGAGAAGAAATAACACTGTCTAAGTTGAACTAATTCGATAATGCTGTCTTGGCCGAGTCCAATCCTGGTCAGTTATAAACCCGCAGGTTTACTGCAGGTGGCGGCACTGTCGCTTGTAACAAGCGATGAGCGAAAGCGGTGTACAGTACAAGCTCTCTATGTTTCCGTTACAAGGTAAAGTTTGCCACGCAATGAGCTAACGGCGCACGTGTAATGAAAACGAATTCAGCCCCTAATATGTATGCTATTGTTGTGCTAAAGTGAATATGAATAATTCCCATCAATCAGATTCTTTTTAAGTTGATTCCTGCTACATGCGCCGCTTGATTACCGGCATATCATCATCTGACACTTGACTTGAGAAAACAGTTGTAAAACGCCCCCCCTCAAGGCAAGCTAAAAGCGTGAATCAGTAATAAATAATTATTAATGAACATTTAGATTATGTAAACTAGACATCATTTAAACTAGACACGGCGTAGAGGGTCTACGGCCGTGCTACTAACTGAAAGGCGTAGAGTAGTAGTCTCTAAGGCGTAGAGTCTACGCCTTAGAGAGTCTACGAAATTACTGTTCAATAACCTTCCTCTAGCAACTTAAACAAGCTCAAGTTATAAAATAGATAAGATGTCAAGAGACAGTCTTGAGACCCGGGATTTGCGGGACATTCACTAAGCACACTATTATAATTAAGGGGTGCTAGTGAAATTCGAGATGTCTTGGTTGTATTAGTTATTGTTTGTAGAATAATAGGTATAAGCTGTCTGTTGACCACCGTACCACAGTAGCATTAACATTTGAACGCTTCTGTGCCTTGGAGAGCACGTTTATTATCCATGAAAATTCTAATTCTAAATTCAATATATTTTTATTCAATAAAATCACACGAATCATTTAGCTAGGTAAACCGCCAGTTCCACGCACATCAGCCTAGAAGAATCTGGAAAGAAAATGTTGTATATTAGGTATTTAACATGCCGCTGTAATTAAAGTATTTTTATGAATCAAGGCATAAGCTTGTATTAAAATTCAGAACGGATGAAGTCGCGTTGGGTTTTACTCGTGTTCCATATTTTCCTATGATTTACGGACTAGTACAATTGCGCACATTAATAACTTGGTCGACAGACAGGGGTTGACAAATTACAATAAAAGGGTTTCATAGTTTTATACAGATCTGCAGTAAGTTGGGTTCTTTTTATGTTACACGATTGCCGTTTAGACCCTGATGTATCTATATTATTCAGAGGTTTATTTATAGTTTCTGTTTCAGTTCGAAAGGGAAGTTTGTTGGTGAAATTACAGGCAATTGAGACTTTTATCTTTGAATCAGGTTGCCAAATGCCTATCTGGTATTGGAAGCGTCCACAGTTAGCATTTACCAATACCAGTAGTACCAGTAGTACCAGTAGTATAGTATAAACAGACTACCGCACTACTCATACAGCTTCAACATTATCATCATATCAGCCGATAGACGTCCACTGCTGGACATAGGTTTCTCCCAAAGAGCGCCATGACGACCGATTTTACCATCCACCAACTTCCGGCGACCGCTTCATCATCGGTCCATCGAGTGGGGCTTTACAGCTTACCTGATGGTAAGTGGTAACCCTTACTACCAAAGGATAATGGTAGCTGTATTAAAAGAATACAGTACTAGCTCCAAGATTACTGTGTGTGTATCAATGACAAGGTTGTCACTCTAAATACTCGCAAGAGTTCGATAAATAAAAATAGATCTAATGGCTATCGATATAAAGTAAGTATTCCTGTGTCTGTTATTAAGTCACGTCATTTTGTACTTGATGTGCAAACTATTTTTTTTTTATGTTGCCAAGTGACAAGACAATCAAGGTGCCTACCTGATGTTAAGCACCACGCCTGACTATTACAGATGCAGTGCCACCCAAAGCTTAAAGTTTTTAAATGTTTGCGTGGCACTGCACTGCGCTTATCACCCCGAGACATTGTTGTTAAGTATCTTTCACCCAGTTATTTCACTTACTACAGTGCCCTTCAAACCTAAACACAGTAATGCTTGCACACTACTGCTTGGAGGTAGAATATCTGACACTGCGGTGGTACCCACCAAGACGGACTCTGGCTGGAGTCCTACCACCAGGTAACTAGCTTAGGTAGTGGATTTAGACTATTGCTACATCCTATTGTTTTGATCTGTTTTAATAGGTATTGTAATCGGTTACGCAATCATTTCTGTAATGGTGACTATAAATCTTAACCATCCTTTGGTCCTGTGATCGGGTAATTCCAGTTTTAATCTCCATAAGGGTTTATTTCATATTGTTTATGTTAGCAATAGGACATGATTAAAAAACTCTTACCAGAGCTACCGAAACAACTTTGAATAAAATAAATTAAAACAATAACAGTTACTTTTCAAAGTACTGTTTTGAAATAACACCCCGAATAAAAGGGCAGTAACATTTTTCACGTTCCGCCGTAACGAAATAACGTTAATAACGTCAGGTTATAACTATTTAACTGCTTATAACGTGACAAAACGGTGCGTCTCGTAAGAATTCTTAAATGAGTAGGGGAGACTGGCCTAAAACGGGTACCCTCTGTAAACGAGAGATTGAACAACATGAAATCCAGGCTGCCTGCAATTAATGATTTTTGTTGATTATAATTTTAGTTTACTAAATTAATAATGCTAATGCAGTAATGCTCGCATTGCTGTGTTCCGGTGTAAAGGGTTTGGTTTCCGGTGAAATTACTGGAACATGAGGCTTTCGATCTTAGCCTCAAGGTGGCAACCCGCGAGGTATACCTCTGGTATTGCAAGCGTCCATAGGCTGCGGTAACCGCTTACCATCTTGTGGGCCGTACGCTTGGTTGCCATTTCAGTTGTATAAAAAAAAAAAATATATATTGTCGACACATATGATAAAGCCTGGCGAACAGCTGTCCAGGATCGCAAATCCTGGAAGAATAAGGGGCTGGCCTTTGCCCAACACTGAGATCCAGTATGCTACTAGTAACAGTAACAGTAAATTAATGTTATTGTACAAATAAGAGTAGTAGAGTTCGTTAATAGAGCTCGTCCAGGCAAGAACTACCACCATACCACATACATACATATATTTGTTCCGGGTGTTCTGGGTATTTGCTATATATAATAAAAAATATCTATCTATGTATTGTATTGTATTAAATATATATCAGTCATCTAGTACCCATAATACAGCTCTGTTTAACAGCAGCTTACTTTGGGGCTAGATGATGCTGTGTGGATTGTTCAGCATTATTATTATTATTATTATATACCAATTTTTGCTTTCAAGCGGTAATACTTGCATTGCTGTGTTCCAGTTCGACGGTTAGGGCTTCTGGTGACATTACAGGCACATAGAAAGACTTTAGATCTACGTCTTAAGGGGCTACGCGCAAGTGATATCTCTGGTGTTGCGAGCGTACATAGGCTACAGTAACCTCTTTCCATCAAGTAGGCCCTAAGCTTGGTTTAGTGGTATAAAAAAGTCCTCCTTTTATTAACTACCGATATTACCCTACCCATTTTGGGCTATTTTCCCCTACAGTACGCGGCTGATAGTATTGCATTTCATCATAACCACCCTAATTACATTCCCACTTGTGGGATACTGGCCTCATCTCAAGCAAGAGATCTATAACTTATCTAATGTTGCCTAAAATAAAGTTTTAATAATTATTATTCGTTGTTCGTACCGTGATCGACGAAGTTATGGAACGTTCCGGATGTTCAGTAATTGGATGGATGACCGGCAGTAAAAATATTATCTGAGCGCTTCCGTGCTTTAGAGGGAACGTTATGCTGTCGGTCCCAATTTTTAAATGTCGTTAGGTTTTGCCGGAGGCTTTAACTAGTCTATTAACTCCTTACTACGACTTACTCGACTTACTCGTACTGAGAGAAAAAATATTATATTAGAAAATATGTACCGCTATGAATTCTGTATTTATACAAGTTTAATTAAAGATGGGGCCATGTTAGTTCCAGCGTACTGAGCCCTACGTTGAATCTCAGTCCACGTAACCTCGTAAAAGATAATGAAAACCGTTATGAACTAGTTATGGCTGTCAATGTTATATTATCTCATAACGTGTCATATTATATCAATTCGGGCCGTTCCTGCTGGTGCAGTATTAAATGTTGTGTCCGCAAACGACGGCGTTGTGAAATGTCCGCTTTGTGGTAAGCGCTAACTTTTACCATATTACATTTATATAGGGTGGTGGGAGGTGTAATGGTGGTAGTGCATCCGCGTATTAAGCGGAAGGTTGCTAGTTCAAATCTTGCTTGAAACGTTTTTTATAATATACAGAAAGGCCGTGGTGAAGCTTTAGAATCGGACCCCATATATATATTTGTCGTAAAATAAATAAGATTAATTATCGTTTGCGATGATTATGGAAAACCCCCCACTATGTCGTCATGGCACTCTTTTGCTTATGTTCAGTGGACGTTTATTGGCTGATAGGATGATCACAAAATTTTATAAATTTCATATACCTAGTAACACGTAAAGGGATCATTTTGCGCATTAATAAGATGGCATGTTCTACAACTTTTTTTTTCATTGATAGAAAAAAAAGCGTGGTACTACCCAGCAGAGCCACCACGTTAGAATCCGATCATTTATATCTGAAAATAATGTACCTAACTGTACTTAACCCTCACTATAGGCAAAAAAAAACTCTGTTTTAGACGACTGAGAAATTAATTTGCCTATATCAATCACACTGATTTATATTTAACATTTCGAAAGAAATCAAAAACTACTTATTGATAACATTAAAAGCTTGTTACC
Organism: Colostygia pectinataria; assembly: GCA_951394395.1. NCBI lineage: Eukaryota > Metazoa > Arthropoda > Insecta > Lepidoptera > Geometridae > Colostygia > Colostygia pectinataria. The sequence continues at coordinate 3,383,213 of OX596368.1, read as the reverse complement.
TTGTGCTTATCGTAACAGAAAAGAGTATAATTTTAAGGTACAATTAAATAGTAAAGTAAGAGCCGGAAATACACTTTCAGATCGTAATACATTTCATTGTTTTATTCCAAATGAGTTCGCGTGTTCATTACGAAGGAGCCGAGAACGAATTAATTTCATAATGAATCTGGAAAGCGTACGCAACGCACTGCCTCATGAATATGCTGATTGTTTTTTATGTTGATTGAAATCTTTTGGTTTATGATGGATTTATGTATTACTAGACGTTTGAATTGAGTGATAATGTTTACTTATCCGGTCCGTAGCGCTTGAAAAATGGTTTTTCAGGTAATAGAATTGTTGATAAATTAACCAATTATACCAGCGTGATTAAATTCGATTTTTTAATTATATTTTTATTATTTTTAAACCGCTATACCTCTGTGGCTATACTGAGCTAATTGAATTAAATATATTTATAAGTATAGTAAAACAATTTTGAATTATGTAGTACTAAATATTAGATAATTTTCGGCTTTTTTTAAATTATATTTTGTTTTAAGGATCACCAGCTTATATAATAATAAACAAGGCCAGGTATTTTATCAACTAGTCTTGAACTTACTCTTGCAATTTTCTTCTCTTAAAATATAATAAAAAGAATACGTTTTTAGTTTACGGTGTTAGTAATAAAAATAATGATCCAATCATTATGCCAATATAATAACCCTTTACAAGACATGAGGCTAAAGGTAGAGATAGAGTAAGCGGTTAGACATATTTACATAACATTATATTCCTTGGACCGCAAATCTGATAAATTCGTTAATTATTAATTAAAACAAATGATATAATCATAAATACAAATAATATATTGTAATAATAATTATTATAAATGAAATCAGCTAGTTTTTTAAGCATATTGTGGGATCTAATATACCTTGAGAACTTTTTGATCGTTAAAAATGGTCCCAAAACATAAAACGGAAAAAATACACTCACAATTCCATCCTACAACAGCTGCACAAAAAGACTTATCAGTCGGTCCCATGAGATACGCTGCGTGTTTGAATCCAATCACAATTTTTTTCTTGAAACATCTGTATTTCCCTTTACCAACTCCAAGTTCCCAAAAGGAGTAAACAACCGTAACTGCAGGCCTCTGTTCCATTGGTTCGTAACGAGGCTGTTTTTACGTGACCCGTAGACGAACTGGAGGGACGGCAAGGGGACTAAGTTATTTCTCCGTCATCGGTAGTTTCTTGAACTCTTTGGGGGTCGTAAATAAACAATTAAGAACGCCTTGTAAAGTTGTAACGCACTTTGATTTTTTTTTTGTCACGTTAATTTAGTTTTTACTTGTATTATTTTATAATGTTGGTTGTGTGGCGCATCAAAATAAATTATTTCTATACGATTCAATAAACAGAGCTTTAAGAAGAAAAGTGCCATCCAACAATCGGTGTCGGGTCAGCGTGGTAGATTATTAACTTATTCTTCTTGCTCGAGAGTAGTCATGAGTCAGTGATGATGATGATGATCCAAGTACTTACACAATATGTACATGTACCAGAAGTATGAAAAAATTACAGCTTTCTTTTTAAAAAAAAAAAAAACACACACTTTCTAAACTTACACTCTCCCACGCCTCTGTTTAATTTAGTTCTTGTTGTTATTCAAAACTAAATTTAAAAATAAAAATAATTTTATTAAACAATATCACAAAAAATATTCTGAAAGCGAGGTTACGCCAGTTCCACGCGCCCCAGCCTTAAAGAATTGTAATAAATTCGGTTGGGTCCTAGCTTTCTTTGCGATGATCCAATCGTTTTGAACGTCGCGTTTATTCATACCAGTGCGTATCCTGGTTTTATTAGAAACGAGGGAGGTATTTTCAATTAACACTTTCTATGTGTTCGGACTCGATCCAATAAGGCCAATATAGGTTCACTTCATTTCTGTTTAACTTTATATTTTATGTCCTTTCTTTCGTTTTTCATTCACTTCATATTTACATTTAAATTGCCCGTTTGAATTAGAAATTGTAATGTCGCTTCAACGTTTTGTGACTAATGGAAAAAATAATCCAGTTCGGCTAATTAAATTGAAAAAAAACATGGGTCAGATTTATAAACGTACGCAAAAGTCATTTTAGCTTTGGAACCGTAGCATGAGGCACATAAATGAGAATAAGGGTTGTTTTTATACTGGCCCTCAAAAAACACAGTACGTTTGTGTTTCGGCCCGAATGTAAGGCCAAAGACCGACTGCGTAGGTTCGCATAGACGTGCACGTAGGGATGAACAAGTCTAAAAATGCACGCCACACTCCAAAAATTGTTGTTGCTGTCAATGCTGTATAAAAATCTTGACTATGAATTTGTGACTGCAAGCATCGTTTTGATAAAAGTATTCTATGAAAAACTGTCAAAAGTCTATGCTTGAGTATAGTTTTGAGCTTGAGTTTTGTTCTTGAATACGGACTTTTTTTATTTTATTTTTTATACAACTAAAGTGGCAACCAAGCGTACGGCCCACAAGATGGTAAGTGGTTACCGCAGCCTATGGGCGCTTGCAATACCAGAGGTATTACTTACGGGTTGCCACCTTGAGACGTAGATCAAAAGTCGCATGTGCTTGTAATTTCACCGGAAACCATACTCTTCGGACCAAAACACAGCAATGCAAACATTACTGCTTGACGGCAGAAATAGGTATGGTGGTAGTCCTCTCCCGGACGAGCTCTGTCACAAAGAACTCTACTACTCTTAAACTGGACTGGTTAATCTCTACCACTGCGCTGTGATGTATGAAACTTGAGGCATGGCACACCACTTGCAAGACCTGCATGTGCACGTAGACGCAATGCGTGACAGCTCCTTTGTGAAAAACAGGCTACGTGCCTTATGTAGAGCGGAACGGCAACGTCGCATTACGGCGTGCAGTGATGGCGTTGTATTCAATGACATTCTTTATTGAACGTCACATTAAACAAGCTCAAACTTGCACAGTTCTGTGTGTGACTACGTACGTACCTACCTTACTCGAACCAAGTAAGTAAATATAAGTATTTATTTGTAAATTAAAAACAAAGTAACCTAAGTATAAATCCTAGAATGTGCGTCTAGTTAATCTGACCGGAACTATGTAAATATGGTACCAGTAACATAAATCAGTCCTATGCAAATTAGTACAGGCTACAGGTTAACAGGCCCAGCCCAGTGGGCCATTATAAAGTTAATAAGTTTAACTTGCTGGCCTTCTTAGCTTTTCCATAGAATATAATGAGTGTTTAGAAACGCAACTTGATAGAAGAAGCTTTGCTAAGTCGTTCACATCACGTCGCAGCATAAAGTGACCAGGGCACGTTCGGTCGGTCTTGGCTTTTTCAAAGTTGTTAGGCCATGACAGAGGTCTTCGGGCGGCCTAAAACCTCTGTCACCAGAGTTGGCCACTGACTCATACGAACTTTTTATTAAGTTGAGTTTCTACACAAACTCAGATTATTTTATAGTACTAAGCAAACAAGTATACGACCCATTAGGTAATTGTTATCGGTAACTATATTCTAGGAACGCTTGCAAATACTGATGTATCAATCAGGCGTTGCCACCCTGAAAAGTCTCTATCTCAATCTCAATCTCCCTCAATCAAGAACTTACCGGAAACCATAGCATTCGTGCCGAAACACAGCAAAATACTGCTTGGCGGCAGAAATATAATAAAGACTTCCTTGGACGACCTCATGATGAAGCTCTACTATTTTTAAAATAAGTGCCCTGATGCTCAATTAAGGTGATCATAGTGAAAACCGTTCTCTTCGTTTGTGTTAGAGTTTCGTTTGTATTGTACTCTGGGGAGGATATTGTTATCTGGTTAATTAATGAGGTAGGCCATTGTATTTTGGGCGTAGTGTAGGTGTGAACAGCATGTATAAAGCATTACGTAACTTAGAGTATCATACATAGAAAGAAAGACAACTTTACTAAATATTATCTGCCTACTAAGGATCGTCCATACATTACCAAACACGGTCAAGTTCTTTTTCCCATATTGATATTGTATTTCATAAAACTTAGCCATTAGATGTCCCTCGGAGGGCGCTGGAAGTCGGGATACAGTTTTACTCATCCGACAACCAACGCACCGTTTATATAAAAAGTGTATCTATTTGCTACCTACATACCTACATGGTGATAATGTTCATTTTCTCTTACTTATCAACCCATTTTATCACCCAAAGAACCAGCTAGAACCTAAGTTAGTAACAAATAATATGTACTTTGATTGTAGTAATTAGGTACCTATATTTTTTGCACAATAAACTATTTCATTTCATTTCATATTTCAAAAAAGAAAGAAAGAAAGCAAGAAAAAAATTATTCGACAGCACACACATAAAACACAGAGCAGAAACAGACTGATAGGTGCAGTCAGCAAAAAAATTTGTGTACCACCCTAAGGTTGAGATTAATTTGAGTGTCATACGATTTTACAGATATTTTTGTCAAAAGTGATAGACCACTTTCTTTGCTGACTGTATATAACATAACACTACGTGACTAATAAAAAAAAAATTTGTTTCATCAGAAAAAAATAAAAAAGACATATTTCTGTCCTGACCTACACTGGGATTTTCTGTGTCGTGGGTACCAAATATTTGCACTGTCTTGCAGCGGAAATAGAGTCCGCAACCTCTTGCTTTTCAGCCAGGTGCTCGACCACTGCGCCACTAAGGGCAACACTGATATTTCTATCCAAAATGTATGTAACTCTCAGATGTAACCAATACTACGTGGTATAAAAAAATCCTTGGATAACTAAACAAATCAACTGGCTGTCTTCACTTCAGTTTTATCTATTCATAATTCGGTGGAAAAAAAAATTATTAATAATCGAACACAATGTAGAATACAAAAAACCGAAAAAAAAATTATATACGAAGGTTAGTGTCCGATAAAAACCCAGTCAATCGATCGTTGCGGACCCAATCAGTACAAGATTGATGACCAAAAAACTGTTTACTACTCAAAGGTGAGAAGTCACCTGTTCGCAATTACCTCTCATAAGGTTAAAGAAATAAAGTAAGTTTTTATTTTTTTGTATTTATTATCAAGTATAAATCTCCCGCGTTGTGTTAATTGCCTAACCGTGAAACCCATAGAATTTATGTTTTAAAGATTTCCCCTTCCTGAGACAAGTTATTATGGCTCATTCCTTCATAGCAATAACACTTGCAAACAGTGCTCTTCAAACGCTTTCCACTACTGCTTGGAGGTAAAATATTAGCTGGTATTACGGTAGTAGCTATTGCTGAAAATTCCTACCACCAATCGCTCATCCTGGTACTACTATTCTAGATAAAATCGACAAACAAAAATAAAACAGGTTGAATTCGCTTTTAATAAATAAAAACTGAACTGCAGCATTGCTACATTATTATAGAGGCCTTCGGGCGGCCTAAAAACTCTGTCACCAGAGTTGGCCACTGACTCATACAAACGAACAAACGATTGTTGTGTTGAAAACACAAAAAAATAGCATTACCTGTCATATAAAAGACAACAGCATAGAGCTTATTTTGCTTTGCAATACAGTTTAAAGTGGCAAAAAGCCAGTATAAGGTATAAGTTTAAGTATAATGTGGTGAATGTCGCATTATTTGATTGATTTCGTCCGTAATAAATCAGTGTCAACAGACCAAATAAAATCTTATATTCAGCTTTATGCCCCTTGTTATAAGGTTTAAAATTACTGACGGCAAAAGTTACCACTTTTAAGATATCTTTTTATGTCATCTGTTCCCAGTTTCAAAATAAGTCGATTCGGCTGCGGAGTTTTATTCGGAGCCAGTTAAAGTTAATTTGTATTTCATCTAGTTCCTATAGTACTTACAAGCTTTGCTTAGGTTGGAGCTAGAGGGCACTGAGTAAAAATGGCGGGTTATTCTCGATGACCCCCAGATTTCGCCCCTACTGGGCGTTAACAGCCAATATTTCATTAAATATTTATTAATTAATATTTTTATTTGAAACTTGAAGTCAGTCGGAACAACGTATTTAAAATAACTTCGACAGATGTGATACAAACGGTTTTCTCTTTTTACAGGAATCGATCGAATCAAGCAGTCTAGAGCCTGGTTTTACCTTTCCCAAATTGCTACTGTGATACCTACTACTGAAATAAATACAGTAAATGGAAATCTAACACTGTTGATGTATTATTGTAAAAAAAAGCGACAGGAAAATATACCTTCTGTTAATAAAGTATTTTTCTCAATAGAAAGCTTCCTTTGCTTCCTTCCGCCTACACTGTTTGCGTTCCCGTAGCCAGTTTTTATTCTAGATTCCGAGTACTGTCGTCTATATTAAGGCGATATCCTGACACGCTCTGTTTTCTGATCTATTGTGAATAATAATTTAAAGCAATTCATTGCTTTCTACATTCCCAAGCTGCAAAGAAATGCAAGGGCTAAAACCCTGTATCGTGTATCGTCTGATATGATGATGATGATGATAAAAACCATAGTTTGACAGATTCAAAGTAAAGCTGAAAAATTGTTTTACTGTGGGTAATGTCTACTGTGACAGTGGCAAAGTGAAGAAACAGTCCAGCCCACAAAAGTACAAATTCAGCTGCGAAAAGGGAAAAGAAGATTTTCTGAGAGGTAATGTTTTTACTTTTTTCCGTCGTCGGTAAAAGGCTCAAGTTGGGAACTGCTTTGCATAAAAGCATGGAAAAGGAGCTTCAGGCCACTACCCACCGAAGCAGAGTAGAGCTGAGTCAACCAATAGAAACATGACAAAATTGCACGTGATTGATTTTTGACGCTTTGGGCTGTTAGTTTATAATAAAAAGCTGTAGGGAAGCACACGATAGATGGCGTTAAATAATTTTTAAAAATAATAACTGCTGTGTTACTTGCTCAATAACTAAATACTGCCTCTTTTTCTGGATTAAATTTTAAGCGTTTTTTAAGCTCCGCTCCGCTTTGGTGGATGATTGCTTTTATTATTGCAGAAAATCTTCACTTCAGCGGCACTGAAACCAACGTGTTTCGCATGCAAGCAAGTGATATTGATTCTAAAAGCCAGTTAAGGTTTATTTTACAATATAATTTGCTATTGTCCGAACCCTTTGCTAATCAGCTTATGTAAGAATTTCTGTTTGAAAAGATTTTTTTTCAATACTTTTGAAATGATGATTTCTTATAAAGTATGACGGTAGTTCTAACAAAAACAATACGATCAGTCTATCGTCAGTCAATCGATCAGTCTATTTAATGGTGTAATTTACGGTTCATACTGATAAAAATTAATCTATGATACGATGGATACGCTCTTAATACGGTTATTACCTACGTGGTTTAGTTTAGAAGCGTTAGATTTATGCTCACCATAGGACTTCGATGATCTGAAATTAGATTGTTCACCGCAAGCCAAAATAAACTTTGAATTACTGCAATAACGTCCATTTTTCATTGAGATTCGTTTCTAAGTGGTTTGACCCCGTTGAGGGAATATGCAATGCATTTTTATGCGGAAGTAAGTACGGTACCGTTTGTTCCAACGTGGAAGAGATTGATGGCATAGGATATTTTATAAATCAAGGTTGCTTTGTCTCTTACAATACAAATAAATATATTTTTATTTTATACTACTAGCCGATCTGCCCCAACTTCGCACGGGTGCAATGAAAACTTAAGCACCCGTGCCAAGCCATGGCGGATCGTTAGTTATAAATATAACCTATGTTACTCAGGGATAATGTAGCATTCTAATGATAAAATAGTTTTTGAAATAGAACCAGTAGTTTTTGAGTTTATTCGTAACAAAGAAATATACAAAAATACAATATTACAAATATACAAATCTTCTCTCTTTATAATTTAAGTATAGATTAGTGGATCGCCCTGCGACTTTGTCTGTGTTTTTTGTACAAACTTCACTTTCCCGCTGCGCCTTCCAAAAGTTGAATTTCTAAAAACACTTTCTAAGTACAACCCTACACCATAATAGCAATACACCCTCCAAATTTCATGCTTATTAAACTTATGGTTTTGGTCACAGAGACCCTTAATAAATTTTATGGCTTGCGCTAATTCACCTTGCTCTAATTATAGAATTTTTCCCAGTTTTATTCAGTCAAGCGAAATAAATAGCGCTTAGTCAAAGAATCGCCTTAAATTGAGTAAACAATCTTTTACTTTTAAACAAGTTTAGCAGAAACTAAAGCATTTTCATCTCGGATAAATAATTAATCTTTACCAAAGAACTTTTGAAAGAGGAAAATGTAACTTTGCGGGCATTCCGGTATTTTCTTTTAAATAATGATACAACCCACAAACGAAATGGAACGGAAAATGTATAATATTTTTACGGAACTTTAAATTTTTACAATAGACAATAGATATTCAAGGAAAACCAAAACGTATCTACAAGTTGGCGTCTTATTATCAAAGTTAAAATAAAGTAATCGAGTGTGAGTCGTGCTACGTAATTTTATTGAGTATTTTATGACAGTAAATTAATGAAATGAAATTTGTTTATTTATTTTGATCTTCAAAATATTAGATATTTACCTATCTAATAAAATTGTGAGAGTGTTCTCGTAATAAAACATAATATTGAATTCTCTCAGTTCAAAACCACTCGTTTTCAATTATAAACGCCCAATACAGAAATAGGAGTGTTTGTTGGTTTTGTTTGTTTGTTTGTCTGTATGCCTCGCTAATTAAGTTGGGACTTCGGACGGTACGAACAATCAGCGATTTGGCGCAAACTAATTTTGTTGTTGATAGGGTGAGCATGTTTTCGGTAAGATATGATATTTCTACCTGGTTTCCACCAGCAAGTCCGGTCTCTTCAGTTCAGCAAGAGTTCGTCATGGTGGGTCCCACCTCAGTGCCAGATTTTCTACCTCCAAGCGGTAGTGTGCAAGCATTACTGTGTTTAGGTTTGAACGGCAGTGTAGCAAGTGAAATTACTCGTCTTGGGGTAACGAGCGTAGTACCATGCAGGAAGTTAAATAAAACATTAAAAAAAATCATTTAATTCATCATCATAATTATTATCAGCCAATAGACGTCCACTGCTGGATACAGGTCTCTCCAAAAGTGTGCCATGATGACCCATCTTGAGCCTTAACCATCTACCAACTTCCTCGGATTAATCCTCGAATAATAGTCAGTGTTCATTTTTTTTTTGATAACCTTATTATACAACAATATAATACAATACAATAAACTTTATTTCAGGCAACATTAGAAAAGATACAGATGTAAAAAACTTATTCTACGTATACCACATATTATAAAATATTAAAAATATTTGGTAGGCACAGTTATATGCTGTCCGTCACGATTTATAAAGTCCTTAGGCCATGACGGAGACTTAAGACGATCCACTGATCCATACGAACATACCTCATTTCATTGAAGACCAAAGTGGCGCGGCGGGCGAAAGTCCGCCTGCGACGCAGGAGGTTGCGAGTTCGATTCCCGCCTTGGGACAAATGTTTGTATGATCTGCAAATATTTGTTACGGGTGTTTTCTATGTATAATAAAAAATACCTATCTATGTATTGTTTTAAATCAGTTATCTAATACCCATAATACAAGCACTGCTTAACTTAGGGCTAGATGAAGCTGTGTGGATTGTCCAGCATTATTTATTTATTTCGAGATAATTCATGACACTATTTGATTTAAATATCTCACAAATAAAAAAGTTATGGGCACAGTACAGAAGCATTGCTAACGACCTAAGCAACACATAACAGAATTTTCAGTCGTGAGTCTGGTTGGTTATCCGATATTAACCGGAGTTTGGCGACAGGCTTGTATCTGACAGCTATTGAGAACTTCCCAATTGGTTGTTTTAAACTTTTTCTGGGGCTTATGCTGTAAACGTTAACACAACATAAACGTTTTGGTTTAAGAGTAACTTATCCTGGTGCTGGGTATATGAAGATAGAAAAGCAATCGTGTCTCGATATCTGCGCATTGAGCATACGAAAAGTTTGATGTGCACAGACTTCGTGGACTGCGCAATGCGTAGAGCTGTTGTTTGCTCTAACACATTCCAATTTAAACTTTAACTCAACGATATTATGATTGAAATTAGAAGGGCTGGTTCATATCTGGCTCATCGTATCAGCTTTGCCATTCAACGTGGCAATGCAGCCAGCATGTTGGGAACGCTTCCGTCTGCTAGTGATTTGGATCAGTTGAGCTATCTATAGGTCGTTTGTAATGGTCTTTAGATGGCTCAACTGTTTCATATATGTTTTGTAATGTAATGTAATTATGTACATGTTTTATTTTGTTAATAAATTGTGTTTTAATTAGAAAGTAATTCTCATATAATTAAGCTTTTTAAAATACGCTTGACGACAATGCTACGAGCCCAGCTAAACTATAATACTGAAGTGATTCTATTGGTTGATTTCACACAAACTAGCGGAAAAGCCCCCTTTTCACCTACACCAAACAAGGAAAGTTAAAGTGATATCGAGTTCGCGCGTGTTAAAATTGACGTTTTTATATACTGTTGTTGCCACATTGGGTGTTACAAACTTTTAGACATTTGTTTATTCAACAAAGTTTTTTATTGGAGTTTCTGGGCCTAAAGCTTTTAATGTTGGAAAACAAACCTTGGGGGGTAGCAAGAACAATATGGTCTGAACAATTGGGGTACTTTGTGAGCAACGGCTTTTGTCGAAATGTTCCTGTTTGAAAATAATACACCGAATGGTAAGATTGTTATTTTTAGGATTACGTACCCCAATAGACAAACGAAAAATTCATAGGATTACTTAGTTTAGTTATCTGTCTGACTGTCTGTATGTCTGTCAAGGTATTTTTTATTAGGAACAGGTAGAATTTAACATATAATAATAAGATAATTGATAGATTCAGGCGTTACTTTGCGGAAATCCATTACAAAATAAAAAACAGACGAAAAATCTCTAGTACTATTCCGCTTAACCTTTTAACTGATGAGGTCACACAGTTACCACAGTTAACCTCAAAAGAAAAATATCGACACGTGTTTCATCCCTCCACGGGACATCCTCAACTTGAGCTGTCAACTTTGGTCAACGCTGGAGCCAAAGTCAACTTTGGCTCCAGCGCTCGACGGAGCAACACGTCTGCCGGAGAACAAGTCGATGGTCCTGAGGATGTCCCGTGGAGGGATGAAACACGTGTCGATATTTTTCTTTTGAGGTTAACTGTGGTAACTGTGTGACCTCATCAGTTAAAAGGTTAAGCGGAATAGTACTAGAGATTTTTCGTCTGTTTTTTATTATATAATAATAATTTATATCAAAGCTGGTGTGGTGGCCGTACAGGTCCTTAACATCTAGCACCAATATAGAGATAATAAGCTGACCAATAATTAAGCTTCTAAACTAACTCAATGCACAAAAAAAATATTTTCACTTGCTAGATGATGAAGGCTCAAAATCGGTCTTCATGGCGCTTGTTGGGGGAGGCCTATGTCCAGCATTGGGCGTTTATTGGCTGATATGATGATGATATTGATGTGTGCCTCTATATTTTTTTATGCAAATCAGTGTGATATAAATAAATCATTATGAGATTTAGAAAAAAAAGAAATTTTTGTAATTAGGTACAGAGTTAAGCACGTTATTTTTAACCACTTTGCCACCAACTACTTAGGTAGTCACGAAAGTTTGCAGTTTTAGGTTTTAATGAAGTTTGAGCCTTTTAATCTCAAGTAAAGCGAGCCTCTTAAGGTGAGTAAGACAAATGAGTTGAGAAACTAGGTTTCGTAGAGTAAGTAGTAATAAAACAGTCACGCCTAAAACATAAAGCCTTATAATACTTTTAAACCTAGCAAGCTCAGACTTGGGTAAAATCCTTCTACCTGTGTATCTACCTTACTTTGACTAGTCAGTTTCTGGACACCCAATAATATCATGACTTTAATGAATCATCATCATCATCATCATATCAGCCGATAGACGTCCACTGCTGGACATAAGAGCGCCATGACGACCGATTTTGGGCCTTCACCATCCACCGACTTCCTGCGACCGCTTTAATGTCATCGGTCCATCGAGTGGGGGGCCGTCCTACACTTCGTTTTCCAGTTCGTGGTCGCCACTCGAGAACCTTTATTCCCCAACGGTTATCGGTTCTGCGAGCTATATGGCCTGCCCATTGCCACTTCAACTTACTAATTCTAAGAGCTATGTCGGTGACCTTGGTTCTTCTACGGATTTCCTCATTGCGGATTCGATCGAATAGTGAAACTCCCAGCATAGCTCTTTCCATAGCTTGTTGGGTGACTTTGAGCTTTCGAATGAGACCTATAGTTAGCGACCACGTTTCAGTGCCATAAGTCATCACTGGCAACACGCACTAATTATAGACTTTCGTCTTGAGGCTCTGCGGTATCTGTGACGAGAAAATATGCCGTAACTTTAATGAATGAATGAGTGAAAATACTTACAAGTCAGTTTCTGGAAACCTAATAATAATCCTGACTTTAATTAATGAATTAAGGAAAATACTTTATTGTAAGTACACCAGAGTAACCTAAACATACAAACAAAACATATTTAACAATTTTAGTACACTAGCCGGTTTTATTGCTTAGAAGTTATTTCTAAGCAATAAAGTTATTTCTAAGCAATAAAACCGGCTTATAAAATTATAACTTATACTTGAGAGATTAATAATGAGGGAACCAAAGGTAAACAAAATATTTTTAAAGCTTTTGGTCGGTGCCTAATACAAAAAAATAACCCGGGCTTTCTAACAGGTAAGCAACGCTTCTGTAACAACTAACATAGTGTTGCAAATGTCTATAGGCGACGATGACCGCTTTCCATCAGGCAGCTCGTCTGCTTGTTGTCACCATACGACATAAAAATAAAAAATAACTCGAGACTTTAGTGAAATTTAGTGCTGCTACGCATTTATATACAACTACTTCAGCGGTGTTGTGTTCGATATTAGAAAAGCAAGTCTTACCTACGTAAAAACTTTGGAATATTCGTTTGACGTTGGCGATTGGGCCGCTTGATAGCTTTTACACAAGGAATTTATCGTAGTACATATTCGTTTTATTATTAGTGCTTTTACAGCTTTCATGATTAGACGAAATTGCAACCTCAATATTTTTACAAGGAGTTTCTGAAGTATTAACTTAGCTTCAAGCGTTTTAGATTTGTTGTGAAACCTCTTTCATAAAAAGTGACTAAGACGCCATTGCTTAAAATAATTGCCATAATTTAGTGAAGTTATAATAGCCGTGGTGTCTTTTAGGTTTAAGAAATAGGCCAATCCGTACGGTGATTGACTAATTATGACAGTTATAGGTATTAGAAACTTGCTAGCCTTTTTAATTTATTCAAAGATTGTGAAATAAAATAAACACAGTTCCCTCAAGTCCAGTGATTGGTCAGTCTTTTCGTTTCAGTGCCTCAGGTGCGTCGTTTTGTAATAGCAATTTGTGCGGGCATCTAACCTTTTTCAATAAAAAAAGGCCCGTAAAAGGATCATTACCGTCTATAAAACGTAAATAAGGGTAATTGCTGTACTCACGATTTTCTGTAGCTTGGTTTCAGAGGTTAAAATAGATAACCAATACTTATGGCGTGATAGCATGCATTGGTAGAGCCTGTTCGGAAAGAGAACCGTCTCGAATCAATCGATTATGATCCTTATATCAACTACCTAAAAGTCACTTGACGACGGTTCTCTTATTGAACAAACTCTATAGTTCTATGCTCAGGGACTGCTTTAAATGATAATGATATTTTTTCAAAACAAACACATCAAATAGTCACATAAATAGTACTTACTACACTAAGATTTCATGTGGCGTTTACGATGCGGGAAACACTATTGAACTATTGAAACACTATCTGATAGAAATTCGAAAGACGTATGCCATCCACTTCGGGTTCCCACGGTTCCTAAGCGAGAGTCGGTGTCATGAATTATCAGAAAACTGGTCATGATGATATCTGGGAGGTGGGATGATGTAGCTCTTATTTGTTCGTATGTATCATCATCATCAATATACGCCCACTGCTGAGCATAGGCTTCTCACGAAAAGCCATTAACCGATCATTATGCTCTCACCATCCACCGACTTTCTACTATGACTATTATGTATACGACTTTCTACTATGACTATTAAATATACGTTTACTTCTGAGCATAGGCTTCTCACGAGGAACCATTGACCGATCATTATGCTTTCACCATCCACCGACTTTCTACTATGACTATTATGTATACGAGTAGTCCTTTATTAACTTAAAGTTTACGAGTAAGAAGTGTTTGTAAATAAAGTACTCACAAAGAACAATAAAATACTTAGTAGACTAGACAAAAGCACTTATTATTTTATTACTTTTTCAAATTATTATTATAGGATCATAACCTCTCTACAAAATCGTAGCGTAGCTGTCTAAACAGATCAGCAGAGTTAGGGCCAGTTCACACCGGAATGGCAAAGGTCGGCAGTGGCGCGGCCGGCAAGCACTTTCAAATTATAAATAAAAGACCCAGTACCACCTGAAAGGTGAAAGCCCGCTGCCGACCTCTACCATTCCGGTGTGAACCAGCCCGTCGCACAAGGTCATTAATTGGTGACCTTGACCTTGACCTATTTCTGCCACTAAGCAGTAATGCTCGCATTGCTGTGTTCTAGTTCGAAGGTTATGGATTCCGTTGAAATTAGAGGCACATGAGACTTTATAGATTTACGTCTCAGGGCGGAAACGCGCAAACGATATCTGCAAGCGTACAAAGACTACGGTAACCGCGTACCATCAAGTGGGCCGTGCGCTTTGTTGCCACTTTAGACGTATAAAAATAAAAACATAGGCTTTTTTATGTAATGCAGGCGAAGCTGCGGGGCAGCACTTATAAAATATAATAATATCTTTTATTTATTTAGTAAAGGAAGCTCTGACGACAGAATACGGTAGCAGAAGACGTGAATAAACGAATTTCTAATAATAAATTCATCAGGTTTACCCAGCTCATACATTTCACAATCATATGTACGCACAGTAGATTGAAGAAACCCTAGAAATGGCTACTGAAAAAAATCATTTCTGGATGAGTTTTTAAGTTATTATTATCATTTTTTTGCTAAAGGAAATTAATATTTTTTACGGTTGGATATGTTGCTTTTACTTTTAAAATGTAAGTAAGAAAACAAACGGTAAGTAAGTAAGTAAGTTCGTATGAGTCAGTGGCCAATTCTGGAGACAAAGTTAATGGTTAGTAGTAGGTAATGTAATTATGTATTATATTTTAATTTGTTAATAAATATAATAAATATAATGATTTAAGTTAATAGTTAATTTTTTTGCAATACATTTATGTATATATTGTATGGTGAATGCCCATTGTGGTGATCGGTCGTCATGGTGCTCATACGGGGAAGCCTACGTCCAGTAAAAAAGTAAGTAAGTTCGTATGAGTCAGTGGCCAACTCTGGTGACAGAGTTTTTAGTTTTTTTTATGTCCAGTAGTGGACGCAAAGACCAAACAAATTTAACACAAAAAACGTTACTTTATTATTTTATTACAATCTTCTTTCTCGAGAACGGCTGGACCGATTGGACTAATTTTGGTCTTGAAATGTTTGTAAGAGTCCTGAGGTTTAAACGGTGAGAAAATGTGGAAAAACTGCGAAAAAAATTACGCAAGTGAAACCGCGCCGGGTCTGCTAGTATTAATAATTAAATAAATAAATAACGCTGGATAATCCACACAGCATCATCTAGCCCCAAGGTAAGCTGCTGTTATACAGAGCTGTCATCTAGTCATCTAGTAATCAGTCATCTAGTACCCATAATGGTACTAGATGACTGATATTATATTTAATACAATACAATACATAGATAGATATTTGTAGATCGTACAAACATTTGACCTGAGGCGGGAATCGAACCCGCAACCTCTACGTCGCAGGCGGACCTGCGCCCGCTGCGCCACATCGGTCGTCAGTATTATTATATTATTCAATGAAGATGCATAATTATTATTGTAACAATGAGCACGTATGAACAGAAAGATACATGATTAAAATACTTGAATACACATAGTGTATTCACACCTATTATAAAAAGTTTGGATCTTTGTTAATTTACTGGTATGTTGTCTGTATGTAGTCTAGATTTTTTTTCTGTCTAAAAGTTTTCAATGGCACAACAGAAAGAGAGGAGTTTTCTCAACCCGATATAAATCAGTGTCGGTGGTAGGGTAGGCCCAGTTGAATTATTCTCCGCCGCGTCATGTCGTGTGACCCGAATTTCATGAATAATAGTTGCTTGCGGCTATGTCCAATTGTCCACGGTGGAAACGGTTTTATTGCGAATTAGATACTTACTAAACAAGCAAGTACTCTGCTTTCGAAACTTATGTGAAAACTAAAGGAAGGCCAACGACTTTGTTCTGACTTTTTTACACAAACTTCGTTCTCTAGGAGTAAAATTTAACTTTTATCACTCGATTAGCCATAATATGGATCACCCTACATAATTAAAAAAAACCATTTAGCAGCTGGCATATTAATCATAACATTAATTTACTGATAATATCTATTAAAAGTCAAAGTCCTAGTTACAAAAGTTTGGTTGCAAAAATTTACCAAAAAATTGTGAGAGACTTTTCAGTTTAATAATTTTCACCTCCAACACGTTTTATGAAAACATTTTGGTTTTTAAGCTCAACTTTTGTTATTTCCATTCTTTGATGAACAAAAGTCTGTGACACAAAGCGCTTGGTCACTGCAATCAATTCGAAAGCTTTCAAGTTTAAAATAGCCAGATCAAACGGTAAATCGACAAACTCTCCAGACGACAAAGCCTAAAATAGTTGCCACATTGCCAAAGACTTCGACCGATATCTCTTTGTTCTGTTTTAGACTAGAAACATTAGTTTGCCAATACCAATAACCTAACCAGAAACCCAGCGTTGCTAGTATTAAAGCTTGGCGGCAGAAATAGGGCAGCAGAGATAGGAACATGAAGTTCCCACTGTTGGGACAATAACCTACATGTATTACTCTTATGTTTTTATTTCTGTGTGTGCAATAAAGTGTTTTCTATCTATCTATCTATCTACTCTCGGGCGAGAGTAACCTTAATCCACCACGCGGACGCAATGCGGATACATGTCATTCGAATATTTAGTTCTTGAACATGCCAATTTCCTCACGATGTTTTCCTTCACCGTATGAGAGCACAAGCATTGCGCACATACATTTTTCGAACAGAAAAATATATTGGTGCACGACCGGGTTTGAACCCACGACCTCAGGAGCGGAAGGCAGGGTCACTACCACTAGACCACCGGTGCTTGTATGAATGTGAAAGATTGTATTCATAAAATTTTATTCAATAGTACCAGACCACTTTCTTGTCTTTGATATTACCCATGGGGGCTGTGAGGGCGTACCATAGTAATGTTTCATACCTACCACTTCCGTACAATCCAATAGGGATGTACGAAATAAGGTATTTTAAAGTTTTTATTATGTTTTATATATAATAATAAATGAAATAATGCTGGACAATCCACACAGCATCTTGCTCCAAGCTAAGCAGAGATTGTGTTATGTGTACTATTATGACTAAATACTTAATACAATACATAGATATTTTTTATTATGCATAGAAAACACCTAGAACACCCAGAACAAATATTTACAGATCGTACAAACATTTGTCCCAAGGCGGGAATCGAACTCGCAACCTCCTACGTTGCAGGCGGATCTTCGCCTGCCGCTCCACATTTTTTTTTATTATACCAGTTACGTGGCAACCAAGCGTACGGCCCACTTGATGGTCAGCGGTCGTCATTTATCATTATTGATCTGAAATTAATAAGTAAAGGCAATCTACTTTCCAATCCTACATTTTTTTGTTGTTTACCTGATGTTAAGCGCCAAGCCTGACCATTAAAACTACAGTGTCACTAGCAGTTTGAGTAAAATAATGATTAAATCGTTAATTATTTTGTATATTTAGGTTTGAGTATGTCCCATCACTAGTAAGCACAAATGCAATGTCTGGACACGTTGGCTCGTTACGAGCGGGTCGCCTACGTGTCTATGTTCTACGTTGGACGTGAGGCTCTTTACGTGGACGTTACGTTAATTTTACGGATTACGATTTTATCAGTGCATGTGATATTGTAATTTGGTTACTGTTAAGATGGCAATTTATATTTTATTATGACCTATTAGATATTTATAAATGTACGAACTTTGGAAGATGCGGTTAATAAAGCCTTAGGTTTTAAAAGAAGTATTTAAATAATGTTTAATAATAATTAATACAGCTTTACACAAATTACAATAATGATACAAGATACCATAGTACGAATTTTAAATAATAATAATAAATAAATAATAAACAATGCTGGACAATCCACACAGTATCATCTAGCCCAAGGTAAGCTGCTGTTAAACAAAGCTGTATTATGGGTACTAGATGACTGATATATTATATTCAATACAATACAATACATTAAATAATTCCATAGATAAATTAAGTGATAAAGTACCATAATAATTAGCCGATAAATTAATAAAAATAAATAACACAAAACAGAGAAAGGCCAAAATCTAATAGAAAAGAAAATAAGACAAAACTCTTGATTTCGTACACTGGAAAAGTATGTACAGAGCAGATACAATGAAATTTTACTAATAAACTAAAAATAAAAACGTCGGTCCCGGCTTTTTCAAAGTTGTTAGGCCATGACAGAGGCCTTCGGGCGGCCTAGAAACTCTGTCACCAGAGTTGGCCACTGACTCATACGAACGAACGAACGAACTAATAAAACTATAGTGAATTACTATAAAATCATTCATTTTAAAAACGGGTGTCTTTTTATACCGGTACGTAAAGGGTAGCAGAGTTCTTTGTTAGATAGATTACGTCCGGGGAATTACTACCACCATACCTATTTCTGCCGCAAAGCAGTAGTTCTCGCATTGCTGTGTTCCGGTGTGAAGGGTACGGTTTCCGGTGAAATTACTGGCACATGAGGCTTTCGATGCCTCAAGGTAGCAACCCGCGAGTGATACCTCTGGTATTGCAAGCGTCCATGGGCTGCGGTAACCGCTTACCATCTGGGCCGTACGCTTGGTTGCCCTTCAGTTGTATAAAAAAAAAACGTAAAAACACCTGTTTTTAAAATGATCACAATAAAATGTTTGGACATAACGTCTTTAACTTCTTTGAAATTATGGTAATACTAAAACAAATACTAACATAATAATTGATTATAAAAGATTTGTATTCGTATTTTACTTGTAGCTGAACTCTAATTCTAGATTCACAATGAACTGAGTCTGGACAATAGTAAGGTAGAGGCAACGATTAAATTAAGCTAATAGAATAAATATTGCTTTACCAATTAACATGTTACAAGTTCTCCACTATTGGGTATTTAAAGCTTGGGCTGTCTCTAATACGTAGGCCGTATTATCACACTATCACACTAAAATTATAAATGCAAAAGTTTGGATGTTTTGATGGATGTTTGTTCCTCTATAACTTGACCCCTCTGGACCATCTGACCACCATGAACTTGCCACCGGTTGTCAATTGAGACGGAAACCACCCCATTTTACCACTGGTGGTCAACTGGGAAAAACTTATTACCAATTCACCACCAGTGATAAAAACAACCATTGAACCGATTTACCTGAAATTTGAAACATAGATAGATAATGTGGCGGCTAGGTATATCATAATGAGGAGGTCACAAATAATAATATTCAATTGTTCCACATACTGTTTAATATTTCACTTTAGCTTAAGAGTTACATGTCTGAACCTAGCGAGTGGGGAGAAACGACTGGCGACGCGGCACATAAAACCACAGCCCGATTTCCTGTGGCTATACCTAGCCGCCACAATAATAACCGGGAAAAAGATAATAGATATAGGCTACATTTATTCCGGGAAAAAGCACAGTTCCCGAGTTCCATATAAACGAAGTCGCGGGCAACAGCAGTTAAACAATATTAGCCATGGGGATGAAACACAAAAAATATATAACTAATATTGTTTTTAATGTTATAACGACCAATGACCCCGGTAGTGCTATTGCACTACCAGTCGAGTACAGTGCGAGTCATCATCATCATCATCATGACAGCCTTCTAATGTTCCCACTGCTGCTACTGCTTACTCTCAAGCGAGAGTGATTGGGTCTTGAACCACCACGCGGACCCAATGCGGATTTAGTTCTTGGACATGCCGGTTTCCTCACGATGTTTTCCTTCACCGTATGAGAGCACCTGGCATTGCGCACATAATTTTTTCGAATAGAAAAATCCATTGGTGCACGGATTCGAACCCACAACCTTAGGACCGGAAAGCGGGGTCACTATCACTAGACCACCTGCAGTAGGCAAGTGGCCTGCAAAACAAGAGTTATCAGCTCGTTGTACTACGACTGAAAAACCTTAATGTTTTCCACTATATCTTTTCGATTATACTCATCGGTCGGTCGTGATATAGCGATCGTCACTACTAAAACTACATTAGAATAAAGTTATTTACGAAGGCCTATACAATGGAATTGATAGTGTTACATTACTGCTAAGGGTCATGCTTTTTACCAGCTTACCTACACTTTTTTGACATTGGGGTCAACCGAAACAAACTGGAAAAGTTTGGAATGGAGCTAATTTCGTTGTCACGTACAGACCCTACTATGAATCTTTGAGGAATAGTCCTTTTGTTCCCATAATACTCTAGGAGCTCAAGACTTTTAAAGGGCAAAAGTAAGGAACTGGCTACACAGAACTTATATTCTTGGCATAAGCCTCTAGTTCGATTGGTACCACACTGAAGCTTTATGATGAGGTGGAATCATCAAAAAAGCTAGGAAACCAGCCGAGTTTGTTGCCAGATTCTTTTAGGCTTGGGCTCGTGGAACTGGCGTAAATTCACCTAGATTTAAGACGTTTTAAAATGATCCTTTTGATAATAATTGAATATATATATTTCTTTACTTTACTTTATAAAAGACGTAGGTGAAGGACGTGTAGCGGACAGTGGCATAGACGGGGTGCGGACGTGACTTTAGAACTTTATGATCGGAAGGCGACTCATAATCACTAGACCACCACCTAACCTCCGACCTATTCACATCCACCATTTTTATTACTATAATTACTATTACTATTATAATAAAACTATTAAATAAGTAGGTACCTACTCAGTTATAAAATAATGTTTGGTTATGTGAATAAATGCCTTTTTAATTTTTTAATTTTTTTATACATATATTATATGTTATTACTTAGAAGTCCAATGCATTGTGTTCTAAAATGAATGAATGATTGTATTAATAAAACTTTATTGTACACCTTAGTTTAAAAATAAAAACAAAAACACTTTTTCAATTAAGTATTTAGAATTGTTATTGCTTAGAAGCAATTGATGGGTGTAGGTATACCTATTTTTTTTATACTACTTAAGTGGCAACCAAGCGTACGGCTCACTTGATGGTCAGCGGTTACCGTAGCCTGACGTTATCGTTTTTTTAATATTTTTTTTCTAATTAACCCAGACGACTTTTTGCGAGTTTCACAGGAGTTTCACTCTCATAGTAGCTGTGAAGTACGTACTTAACTGTCAAAGTAAACTTTTGTGTATCTACACAGCGTACCCTATTTAAGTGTGGTAGGTAGTTTTGTGTGCGAGTATCTTTTAAGAATTACGGCTAATGGCTTGTTACAACTATCTATTCAATTGCGAGAATCGTGAGGGCTAAAGTTAAGTCAATAACGTAACCGAGTAATGGTTTCTGTTTTTTCTAATCTTCTAATGTTTTTTCGTCTAGGACTGAGTATAACACAAATTGATAGCTGGACGATACGTTAATATAACGAGATAATGAAACGCTAGCACGATAGTCAAGCAAATTTTTCGTGGTGACTGTAAGCCTTGTCATGGTCAAACTATTTTGAAAAAACCAGGACCGACTGCGTGATTCAAAGCACGGAAACGCTCAGTTGAAATTGATACAGGCGACCACCAATCAAAATGGGGACTACGCGGAACGTGCTCTGTTCTAAAACAATTATGCCTGAATACTCTAACGCTATTAAAACCGCTGTTTCTCGCGCTTCTAATAAACAGGGATCATTGAAAATAATATGCTAGGAACCCAGCAGTGTTTGTTGCCAGATTTTTTTTAACTGAGGCGTATGGAATTAGCATAAACTCACTTGAAAGACATTTTAATGTTATCCTTGTGATTTCATCTAACTCTTTTGATTTCGATGATTTGTAAAATTAAACCTTACTAAGACTGTGTTACGGTTCACATTGACAAAGCTACCGCTACACCGACTAATTACAATCAATAGTTAGTAAACTAATTATTAGTTCCACACGAGTCGTAACGCAATCTGCCACCAGAGTGTTACACATAATAGCTGGAATCACCACTAATTCGAATCACAAGCAGGCTCGCTTGATTGGACGGTGAACAAGCCCTTAATTTAAGGTCGCATCTCAGACTACAGCGTGGAGTGGAGCGTCAGCGGGATGAAAGTACTGGCACTTACTAAACTTATTTAGATGCAATACTATACTTATTTCTGCCGCCAAGTAGTAGTGCTCGCATTGGTGAGTTCCGGTTCGAAGGATATGGTTTCCGGTGAAATTACAGGCATGAGACTTTAGATCTACGTCTCAGTGTGGCAACTAGCAAGTGATAGTTGTTAGATGTAGTTCTTCGCCAGACGAGCTGTATCACAAAGAACTTTACTACTTTTTTCCTTTTTTTCATTTTTTATTTCTTTTGATCTTATTTACTTGTAACAGAGCACCGGTGGTCTAGTGGTAGTGACCCCGCCTTCCGATCCTAAGGTCATGGGTTCGAATCCAGTCGTGCACCAATGGATTTTTCGCTACGATAAATTTATGTGCGCAATGCCAGTGCTCTCATACGGTGAAGGAAAACATCGTGAGGAAACCGGCATGTCCAAGAACAAAAAATTCGAAAGACATGTGCCATCCACCAATCCGCATTGGGTCCGCGTGGTGGATTAAGACCCAACCACTCTCGCTTGAGAGTAGGCCGGTGTCCCAGCAGAGGGAACATTAGAAGGTCGATAACTTTGCATAACTTAATTAAAATTTAAACCTTCATCTACGATCTACAAATTAAAAGATATAATGTTCATTTTATTTGTTAGTTAATTTTACAAATTCTCGAACTTTGGAATAGGTTTATTTGGATACCCTTTAAGTTTTAATATAATGTTATAAACTAAACAGAACGTCTAAAAGGTTCATGTTTACATTCAAATGAAGTCTTTAGCATATAAAAACAGCCAGCGAGTTATATCTTTGTTCTTCAGTCTTATTATTTAAAACATGTTTTTGAATGAAATTGATTGTATTACAAAACTAAATATTTGCCTGGCAAATGCAAGCCGTACAGCAAGCTAAGCTAACTTGACATGGTAAAATGTTCGAAAGCGCCATAATTATGTATAGTTCTCTCGGCAGATCTAGGCTTCCGTGAAGTTAGCCGTTTCGATGAGCAATAGAGCTTTTTCTAACTAAATTGTCTTTGCGCATCACAAACGGCTAACTTCACAAAAGCCTAGATCCGCCGAGAGACCTATACCTACCTACCTAGGTACACACAAACGAAAAAATACTTACTAAATGACGCGGGCTGGATGGCCGGATGGCCGACTGATTTGTCTTTTGGTCATGGCTATTGGCTATAGTTGTGTTAAAACATAAACATTAACCTAATCATCATAATAATGTTAATCCCACATAACAACTTCAAGCGGATTAAATGAAATTTATTTTCTTATCAAGGTTGAAATAGGTTAAATAAAAAGTTGGTTTGTTTAGGAATTTATTCTACCTCCGTCATAAACAAAATGAAAAGTAAACACTTGCCACACACGTAAATAAAATAAAACAAAATAAAGATTGAACGCGCATCTCAATGACAGGCGAAATAAGGCCTATTTTCCCTCTGAAAAATTTAGGGAATGTGAGAGTGTATCTTAAATATGCTACGCATTTCGGCGAAATTATGGTGTAGCATAATAATTTTATATTAAAAGAAGGTGTAGCACGTGTAACATCGCTATGTATGGTTAATTTGCGAATAATCTAGTGTGAAAATTAATTTTAGGCAAAGATTTACATAATCATAATAAAAACCTCACGATGTCCTTGCATTGGCATTATTCAGCACCTCCTGAGATCATAATGAGAAGGAGAAACTACATTTACATCCTTGATATATCTCGGCTGGTCGAGAGGAAGGCAAATATTCATGAATACGATACGGTTTGAAATATTCTTTCTAAACCGTTGAATATTTTACGACATTTTCCATTTCAGATAAAAAAATGTGACTAATACTTTGTAAAAACGTAATGATTGGAGAAAAGGAGGTTCTTTGCCCTGGTGAGATATTACAGGCTCATAATAATAATAATCTTATCATTTAATAATAATCGCATCATTACCTCAATATAATTGATATCCCGGAGAACAGAACGGGAAGAGTAGTAGAGTTCTTTGTGATAGGGCTCGTCCGGGGAAGGACTACCACCATACCTTTTTCTGCCGCCAAACAGAATTGCTCGCATTGCTGTGTTCCGGTTTGAAGGGTATGGTTTCCGGTGAAATTACAGGCACATGAGACTTACCATCTAAGGTCTCAGGGTGGTAACACGCAAGTGATATCTATGATGTTGCATGCGTACATAGGCTACGGTAACCGCTGACCATCAAGTGGGCCGTACAATTGGTTACCACTTTAGTAGTATAAAAAAAAACACTT
The DNA here is from genome assembly GCA_951394395.1 of Colostygia pectinataria. Lineage (NCBI taxonomy): Eukaryota > Metazoa > Arthropoda > Insecta > Lepidoptera > Geometridae > Colostygia > Colostygia pectinataria. The sequence goes on along the minus strand of OX596368.1, from coordinate 3,358,384 downwards.
ACATATTATAACAATGAAGAAAGCTGCAATTCTTAACACCTACATTAGGAATTCAAAATTCAAAAATGGTTTATTTCAATAAAATCATAAGGACACACTTTGAAACGTCTTACAAGCTAAGAAAATTTACGCCAGTTCCAACGCGACCACGCCGTAAAAGAACTGGCAACAAAACCGGCTGGTGTTAGCTGAATAGAGTTGGGATTGTCCGTAAGTTTTTACAAGAATACGTCCAGTCTCACTCGACGTGGCTTGCACTTGGCTTAGACCTGTAAGTGTATTTATATTTCGAGAGAAAAAAAAAACTTTGTAGCTGCTACGAACACGCTACGCCGCCGTAGTTTCCAAGCATTATGGAGACCATTCAGAGTAACTACATATTTACAAATTGGAATCTGCTAAGGCCTGTCGGGTTCCAATGCACCGTTCGTTGCACGGTTAGCATGCGCATCAATAGGGTTGCGCTTTAAATCACTTTTTTATTCTAAGGAAAGTGCACATTCTTAGACACATTCTTAGACAACAATAAATGTATACTTGGCTAGTTTTTTTTATGCAACTGCAATGGCAACTAAGCGTGCGGCCCACTTGATGTGGTACGCGGTTACCGTAGCCTATGTTCGCTTGCAACATCAGAGATATCACTTTTGCCTCTGAGACGTAAGATTTTAATACTTTAACAGATTTTCATTATTCACAGGTTAAATAAAACGATTGATATCATTTGTAACTTCTCATAAAGGTCGAATTAATTCAGGACACCGAATGTTTACCGTCCATAATCGTTCTATATTGTATAAACATTTAAATTTTAATGATGTGTGCTTAGGATTGTACTTTAGGAAAACAAGCTGGAGTGTGTGATGCTAAAGCTATAACCAATAACGTCGTAAATCTTTATTTAAAATGAGCTTTAAAATGCTGGATTTAGGTATAATATTGCTTGTACGTACAATCGGTGTATGTTAATTAATTAAATAAATAATAATATTTTTTATAGAGCGCCATTTTGACTACTATGGACACAAATTGTAATAAATTTTTCTTTGTAAATCCATAAAAATAATTATAGGTATAGAAACACTGAACAAATATTTGCATATCATGCAAACATTTGTCCCACAGCGAAGATTGAACCCGCAACCTTTCGCTTCTTAACGTGGCACTCGCCCACCGCGTCACTGAGGTCAAGAAATGGCTGATTGAACAGGCTTTCTATGACTGCGATGAGCTTATGTCTGTTACTGTATCTACCTACTGATATACTAATGTACTTTTTGATTTTTCAACCTGTAATGTGTGTCATAATTTGTCAAAATAAACGTTTACTGTACTTTACTTTACTTTAATCCAACGTAGGCACAACGAACGAATTATTAGTATAAGCACTTAGTATAATCTTATACTGCTACTTATATATTTTTTTTTTGTTTTTTAATAACAAATATTTAAGTTCTTGAGGATTTTTTTTGCATGTAAGTCAAACCTACTAAGGTTTTTTTAGATTTATTTTAACAACTCTGTAAGAACGTATATACCTATGTTAAATAAGTAAAAATAATAATTTTGTAATTTGTAATTCTTGGAATGTTATTATTTATTAATTTTAGTTGACACGTAACATTATCCGTTAATAACAATTAATATACTACCTAGTAGTAGTCACTAGGTATTTTTTCTGAAATTGTCATGCAAATGACTATGACTAGGTATTTTTTCTAAAACTATCATGCAAATGCGAACAAAATGCGAAGCTAAGCCGAGGGCAAAGGTAATGTTTTCTCATATAGTGTTACGAAAATGTGGTATGAAGCGATGTCGGTGTGACACTTCTATAAATCACAAGAACCACACTCTATAACACAATAAAGTTTGGATCACCCATCTAAGAAGCTCCGAGTAACGTGACTTGACAATCGACAAAAAAGTACTTTAAATCGATAGCCAGTTACTTTATTTAAATTAAAAAAAATTTGCACTAACAAGTCTTCACTCTAGACGCAAAAGTATGGTAAATGAAAAAAAAAATGACAATTGATATATAAGTTTTCCTTTCTTGAGTGCCGTATTATTTTTATATTATGTATACCAGCAGCAGTGCCAGTAATTTCACCGGTAATCAAACCATTCAAAGCAATACTCAGCCAATCAAACTAGGATTTTTTTTTTAACGAGTTATATCACAAGAAAACTCTACTATTTAAAATGTTTTTTTTTGTCAGCTATCGGGTCACGTTAGAAGAAAGTTCGTAAGACAGTGGCCAACTCTGGTGACGGAGTCAAGTCGTGTTTTTTAGATGGGTCGACCACCAGAAAATACAATCTCCTGGTACCATTAGTGGTAATTGAAGATTAGCAGAGCGATCCTCATCAAAATAAAGTTCCGGAGATTCGAGCAAAAATGTATAGGCGGTAGTTCCGGCGGCACTTACGGGAAATGACCATAATGAAATTATACAGTAGGAAGTACTAGTCAGGGTTACTGCTAATATCTCGCCCTTATTTCACCGGAAACAACCGGAAACTGTTATCATATCCAATATACATGATGACTGATTTTCAAAAACTGTTCAATTGAGTTCTCATGAACTGTGATGATATGAGAGTACTATGATCTAAAAATATTTTTTAGGAAAAAATAATAGTTTATAAAAAAAATTGCCGTTGTAATTTGATTTTTAAGTTTATGAAAGTCTAGTAGTGACGTTATACTTAAGTAGTAGAGTTCTTTGTGATAGAGCTCGTCCGGGGAAGGCCACCATACCTATTTCTGCTGCCAAGCAGTTTAGCTCGCATTGCTGTGTTCTGGTTCAAAGGATATGGTTTACGGTGAAATTACAGGCATATAAGACTTTCCATCTAACGTCTCAGGGTGGTAACATGCAAGTGATATTATGATGTTGCATGCGTACATAGGCTACGGTGACCGCTGACCATCAATCGGACCGTACGCTTGGTTACAACTTCAGTGGTATAAAAAAAAAAGTAGTCCGAATCATCATGATAGCCTTCGAATGTTCTCACGGTTAGGGCACTGGCCCACTCTCAATCGAGAGTGATTTGCTCATAATCCACCACGCAGACCTAATGCTCCTAATGACCTAATAAATTGCTGACTGAGACATGACATTCGAGTTTTTAGTTTTTGGATATGCCGATTTCCTCACGATGTTTGCTTTTACAATTTTGAGAGCACTGACATTGTGCACTTGAAGTTTGAAGGGCACTGTAGCAAGTGAGCTGGGCGAAAGAGGTAAGGTGCAGTGCAGTGCCACGCAGAACTTTAAAATATACATTTTTAGGTGACACTGCGGCTATAATGGTCAGGCGTGGCGATTCACATCGGACAAACGACGTGACCATCTTATCATTTGTTAACAAAAATATTTTAGATAATTTAGAGCTAGCATTAACCTGTTTAAATGCCGTAAAGGTATCACTAACTCGACTGCACTGCAAAAGCTCTTTTCGGCAACAAATTTGCGGACGAGCGGTGGTTTAATTAAGGGTATGCGCGCTGTAATTGCGCCTAAATCCCTGTGACGCTTAATTTATATTCCCTAATGAGGATACGTTTTTGCAATAAAACTCTGCTTTTCTAATGACGACACATTTATTAGCTGTAGATAATCAAGACGATAACCGCTGGGGAATAAAGGTTCCTTAATTGAGACCACAAACTGCTAAATGAAGTGTAGAACAGCCCTTCTCTCCTCTAGACAGATAACATAATTGTGGTCGAAGGTGGATAGTGAAGGTAAGATTGGAATGGTCGTTTCATCATAATATCATCAAACCAACCAAGAAGTCCACTGCTGAACATGGGCCCCTAATGAGTCCGATGCCGACTGATCTTCCACGACCATCCACCATTTTTCTTCGACCATCTAGGTGTCATCGGTCCATCGAGTGGGAGCTCCTATGCTTTGTTTTCCAGGTCGAATGTCATGAATGTGGTGTAAAAATGATCAGTTGAAGGTATAATAATACCTGGCACTGCGGTTGTAGTTACTCAATAAGACGCGCTTTTATGAAATAGTCCTACCACCAGTCAGTCATAGTAACGCAGCAAATTCTTATAAATAATCAGATTCCTAAAGAGTATAAACCTCAAAAAGAAAAATAAATCTTTTTAATTTGCTCCTACGTCATCCTCGTTATAAACTTCCATAGAGAGCCGACTGAAAATAATGATTTTACAACTTTTTGTAAGTCACGTCGAGTCTGATCATTTTACTGCATAATTTATGGCGCCAATTAATTTGGTCGTAGCTCTTTCGCTTTTTACATCTGCTCTGACTCTGAGGAGGCGAGAAAGTTCCAGTGAAATAAAAGTTTTGGTTGTAGGTTTAAAAAAACAATAACTATAATTAAAACAATTCTCCCTAGGCCTTCCCAAGGCCTCCATTCCAGAACTTGAAGAGGTTGAAGGAGGCCTACACCAGTTTACTGGTAGAGAATGGCTGAAAAGAAGAAGAAGAAGAAAAAGAAACAATTCTCATGCAAGCTTATTAAAAAAGCTTATAAAATAACAAATTTTTTTGATAATGAAAAATCTTCAACTCTACTTGGCATCCATAACAGTAGCATGTCATGCAAAAAGGCGATAGGAACTCAGCCAGTGTTGTCGCTAGTTCTTTTACAGCAGGCGCGTTGCAACTGACATAAATTTACTTACCTTGTAGGACGTTTCAAAGTGATCCTTGTGATTTTGCTAAATAAAGCTAGTTTGACCTTGACTTTGATAGAATCAGATACAGACAAACCAACAAAAATACTTTGTTTTATGAATTTTTTAGTCATGCTAGCCTTTTAGTCAGTTCAGCCTCCTAGCCAAGTACAGGATATTACCTAATAGAGCTTGCGGAAAAAACAAAACACCTACAAACGAAAATCGTCCGATGTTCATTTGTTGCTAGCCTAAAATTCACAGCTATAAAAAAATGCAGACAGTTGAATTATTATTGTAACTGTGACTAAAAGTAAGATAAAGTAGCCGTACCGTTTTAGCATAAAGTTTCTTTCAGACTTGTTTAAATCGTAAAATGTCTTAAATTTTTCAATAGAGCCTGTTAAAATTCAAAGAGCATCGTTTTAATACGTGCACAACGACAATAACCTTTCTCCACTCTAAAAATACTTTAATATTACTTATTGGTGTTCAGTCCTCAAAAACAAAGCTTTTAATAACAGCAACCTAAGCTTTTATTCAACAGCACTGGTGGTCTAGTAGTTTTAGCCCCATTTTTCTATTTGAAAAATTGATGTGCGCAATGCCAGTGCTCTCATACGGTGATGGAAAACATCGTGAGGAAACCAGCATGTCCAAGAACTAAATATTCGAATAAATGTGCCATCCATCAATTCATTGGGTCAGCGTACCTAATCACTTTCGCTTAAAAGTAGGCCAGTGTCCCAGCAGTTGATGTCTTGATGAATCCAATAGTGACAAATTGACTACGCACACGACTCAAGAGACTCCTTTCATTTCAACCGAGTTAGATAAAATATTGTATAAAAATAAAAATAGCCTTTATTTCTATCACAATAAAACCACAATAAAACTCATTGCAAGCAAGTTGCATAATGAAAATACAAAATGAAATTATATTTATTTCACAAAACAATAGATAAAAGTCTTACTTATTGTTTATTGTTGCAGTTCTTTCTGTTTTTATTTGCACTGTGCAGCAGGTAAGGTCTCAAATCTCTATCAAATTAATTATTCAACACGTATGTATTGAACTTTTACGAATCACAAATTTAGATAAATAAATAATAAATAAATAATGCTGGACAATTCACACAGCATCATCTAGTCTAAGGTAAGCTGCTGTTAAACAGAGCTGTATTATGGGTACTAGATGACTGATATATATTTAATACAATACAATACATAGATAGATATTTTTTATTATACATAGAAAACACCCAGAACACCCGGAACAAATATTTGCAGATCCTACAAACATTTGTCCCAAGGCGGGAATCGAATCCGCAACCTCTGCGTCGCAGGCGGACCTTCGCCCACCGCGCCACATTGGTCGTCTAGATTATGTCTTTAAACAGAATAAAATTAACCTTGTTTACTCTTTTTTTATATTGTGCTACTCACTGTCGTTCCGCTCACCGATGTAGTCACAGCCTAACCAATTTTTTACGTCATGCAAGGGTTAGATATTTGAATACGGCCATCCGTCTCCGCGAAGACTGGAGACTGTCTTCTAATGTAACTCATGACTATGTCGTAGTCAACTCCAACGACTTCTACGTTTTCCCGGTTTTCTGATAGCATCTGCAATATACACAAAAATCATGGAATCAATCATAGCAACTAGATAATCAACGTAACCAATGATTAAAATTAACAGCAAGTGGTCAGTCTTCTTATTTCCTTTGTGAATTTATTGCTATCAATCTGAAATAACCAGATCTAAACATGGCGCAATAATATTCTTCTATTCAATCAATTTCAGTTTATTAATGTCCAGATGCGATTTGCTTGTGTTATAATAACAATTAGAATTTTTATTAATTCTTTATAATGTGGCAATTTCACTACAGTAAAATGATTAGTTTTTACTTTTTTTTTATATTCGAATTATTTATTCAACTTTTAAAATGAGCAAAAGTACAATTATTATGTACTGTTCTAGCTTTTTGCAACGGCTTTGCTTGCATGATACCCGGATATAATTTAACGGTTTATAACGGTTCCAGGGATATTGCTTAATAATTAACCGCATCAAAAGAGTATGTACTTAAACATAATTGAACCTACTTTTCTTATGCCACTGTGCCCTGTAACTTTTCTCGTGTGGTATCAGCAATGCGAGCATTACTGCTTTGCGGCAGAAATAGGTATGGTAGTAGTACTTCCCCAGACGTGTTCAAAAACTCTACTACTCTTGTAAGTCACAAGCATTACAACTTACAAGTCTGGGTATTATAGTTTTACCTTATTATACTTTATTATAACTATAATGCTATACTTTATTAGTACCCTTGTGCCGAAAATGCGCAGACAATGCGAATTTTTTTTTCCGCAGCAGGAATCGAACTCGCAACATTTCGCTTCTTGACCGGGCACTTACCGCACTACCTCGGCAAAATAAAAGTGTCAACTCACAGTGTAATTTCCACCTCCGTTCCCTACAAAATCGAGCGTCATAACCTTGTAGTACGTGTCTAGCTCGATCGGCTTATATCTTGGCACGGTACACTCTATACACCGTACCGAGACATTTAGAACTCTTTCCCCTACTGGGCGAGCCCCGTCGAAGACGGACCGAATTCCTGGAAGAGTATGGATTATGAGACCACGTTTACTACCAAAGCAGGTTGCCGGCGCTGATATAATATTTGGCCTACCAGAAGCCTGTATGTACTAGTCTTTACTTATTGACACTTAACGACCTTCAAACGCAAATTAAGTAACTACATGTCAACTTCTGTTTCGAGAGGGTATAATATGATATAGAAAAGTCTATAAAAAGATGTCAATTTATTTTAACATGGTAAGAAACAACGTATCAAAATAACATTTAACATTAAAATCCGATTTCTGGGAAAATTTGTTTAACCAGTTTTCTATGGAAAGAGAGGCAACGGCTATCCAAGAAATTCTGTGAGATTTAGAAAATTCCTTACGATGTGACAATTTTATATCTAAGATTTGTGCGATGAAATTGGCAAAGGTTTTGTTGAAATTGTGACACAGAAAATGATACAGAAAATGAAACGACTCCCGAGAAAGTAATGCGGAACTGATTTTGTTCTGAGAAAAGCTAAACAAAATGTACGAAGTACTAATTCTGCTAAATGTTATTTTATTAATCATGCTCTCTTCACGTCTTCATTATTATTATCTTCTGGCCTACAGCAACTAATTAGTGCTTAAATTATGATCCTATTGGCTGGATCTTCATGAACAGCTTTCTTATGTTTCCACATCTGGGACACTGGAACTACACTTGAGCGAAAGTGTTAGTGTTACCATGGCAGTTTTCAGCAAAAACATAATTTTTTTTTGTGACATAAAAAAAAAAGATATTTTTGCAAGTGACAAAACAATCAAGACGCCCGCCTGATGTTAAGCACCACGCCTGACTATAACAGATGCAGTACCACCCAAAGCTTAAAGTCAACCCAATCTCTACAAAGGCTAAGTTGCTGCAGAGATAGGCAATGTTCTTTAATAAAAGATTTAATACTCTTTCGGAAAAATCAAAGTAGGTACACTTTTAACCCTGGCACCATGGGTAGGTACTACTTTACTAACAATAAGTACCTGTAAGTATTTTGAAAGTCAAAAGCTTTTGAATATAACCTGGCTTGCGGCCAACTTCATTATGCCCAAAGATATTTGTTCAAAATTCGATATCGTTGGCATTATGGATACAATATTATGCTAATGTTGCTCGTAGGTGCGGATATTACTTTATCAAGGGCTTGAAGGTACCTAGTTTTGATAACAGTTTTCGAGACTGACAGTATGTTTTATATAATAACTTTTCCGATAATACTGTTTGGTTCTGATTGAAACCAATTGTGTAGAACTAGCAACTCGCCCCGGCTTCTCACGGGTGTCTTGAATATACCTTTAATCCTCAGGTTTGGGTATCACACCGCAACAGCTAAACTCATATGGATTACACTCATGAATACATACTTCTAAGTAATATCTAGATAAATGATATTTTTTTCTGTCCAGATATCACGCAAGAAAAGCCTGGAGTCAAAACACTGATATTGAGAGACGCTCGCGTGACGCTTGCTTGCAGTTCGTTGCATGTAAGCTGCACCTACGCGTCATCAATTTAGCATAATCGGGACCAAGTTCGTTTATTGAATGCCATGCGGCATTCAATAAATGCCGGCCGGCCGGTTTGAATGCTAGGGTTGTCACTCACATTAAATCCATCCCCTCCCTCGCCCAGGAACGACTGCGAGACTACTTTGTAAGTCTTGTCTAGCTGCAGCGGCTCGTACCGAGGCACGTCGCAGGCGATGCAGCGGACTGTCGCGTTGACAACCCTGGAGTTCAGAGGCCGAGAGCCATCGAACACGAGGCGGATCCCTGGATTTAAATGGTTCGTTTGATGAATGAATGTATGCTTGTATACGAGCAATTTAAAATATACTCGTGGTACTGTACCGCCTGCTTTTTTAAATAAAGGTACGCAGTACGCAACTGAGACGTGTCTTCGCGTTTTTTCATAGCTTCATACCGAGCGGTAGACGACACTATATGCTATGATGTATGTATGACATCGTTGGCTTTATGTCACTGCAGTCATGATTCCTCTAATAGATTCATACTAATCGAGCGACACGTCGTCGGTCTGCCGCTACGAGACTGTCGTACTGTGAATAGGCCTCTATTTTGTTGTTGACTACTTGCTTTTTATCTTATAAAATTAATTATTTTAATTTCTAAATGACTCCTAAAAATGTTGAGGGAGTCGTCAAAACTGATAGTAGCCAGTTGTTGCTCAATTTTCGGCAACTTTAATTGCTTAATTGCGCCCGTGTGTGTTCACCATTTTATTGTATCACGCATGGCTGAATAGTTAAGATATTGGATTCGAAAATTCAACCGAATAAGTCCTTGATTGATGAATGAAACTCCATTTTTCAGCTGAGAGGTTTTTCAAAGCAACGCAATATAAATCGGTACCTACAGTAAATAAAGTCTGATAATCATTGTAAAGCCAGAACATGAAAGGCTTTACAATTGATTAACAGAACTTATTTGAAGTACGTAGGTACACGTACTCAATATTTTCTCATATTCACAATCACTCTCGCTCCAAAATAGCCACCGTTAGGTGTTAGAAACATTAGAAGACTGGTCATGATACCGGTTGAGCCATATTTCCTATTGCGAGTGAAACGGTGTTCAGAAACTATTCATAGTGCGAAATATAGCTACGGGTGAGTTTTTACATTGTTTTGCAAAATATCTGAAATATACCTGAAACTTGAAGCATCCTCGCCCCGGGATATGGGTCGTTAGCAACCGAATACTCGAGCATTTCCATAATGTGCTCGCCTTTCAGATCGAACACTTCAACGTTGTTTTCAAATGGCACCGCCACGATCACTGATTCAAATGTTATCACTGAAAAATAAAGGAAAGCCTTTTACCGCTGATAGGCCTAAAAAGGAAACTGTTTTCTTATGGTTGTTATTCTTTTTTGTACCACTAAAGTGGCAATCAAGCGTGCGGCCCACTTGATGGTAAGCGGTTACCGTAGCTTATGTACGCTTGCAACATCATAGATATGAGACGTTAGATGGAGTCTCATGTGCCTGTAATTTCACCGGAAACCATACCCTTCGAACCGGGACACAGCAATGCCAGCATTACTGCATGGCGGCAGAAATAGGTATGGTTATGTGGTAGTCCTTCCCAGGACGAGCTCTATTACAAGAAATTCTACTACTTTTGTTTGTTTTTAGGCAAGCTTATCTCATAACGCACTTTTTTATATGTTTATTAAGCCTAATGCCTTCTTCATTCCTTCTTTCAATTCTTTCGGTTAAATAAAATTTTAAATTTATAAAAATAATAGCTAACGAAGGGAGTCCCTATTAAATCTTTGTGACCTCACTGTACAAACTTTACTTTGGTGTACAAAGTTAACACTTACATAATTTTCTACACTAATAATTTTAATCCTTTATGTGAACTACTATTGTACCAGACAATGTTTTATTAAAAAAAAACCAACACATGAGGCACAGGTCACATGATAATTAGCTTACTTCCAGGATCGATAGCAGCTCTGATCCCTCCCTGGTTCATGACACAGAAATGAGCGTAGTGCCAGTTATCACCTTCAGCCCAGTCCATTACCTGTAAAGAGCGCAAAATTACCATAACTTTACAGTGCCACCCAAAACTTTCAGTAAAGTTTAAAGTTCTGCATGGCACTGCACTGCGCATATCACCCCGAGACGTTGATGTTAAATCTCTTACGCCCAGCAATTTCCAGAGTATCTGGAAATTGCTAATTGGTAGTGCCCACTAAGACGTAAAGTCCATATTCAACTTGTATATTAAGACCTTAGATCTGGTAAAAGTTATGGTAGATCTTTAAATAATAATACTTACACTATGCATAAAAGCATCGCAAAGAAAACTGCCTAGATTGCATTCACCACACGCGCAGTTAGAAGCCAGCCTCACCATGGACAATCCAATCTCTTCTGACGCTTGCTCTTCTATCACTGGAAGGTATACCTGTATTTTGGCTAAAACTTCGGCATCTGAAACATGAAACTTTAAATTTAGTTACTAAAATCAACATAATTGTGATTGTTTAGCTGTCACTCCAATGAAACACACGACAAACAACATTCTCAATCCAACAATTTCCTGCAGTTCACGATATTATAATCATCAGTTCGTCGGATATTTCAATACCGCGTCGTCCGTTTTACAGCCGATATTTGCTAGCTTGTTAGTGCAAGCTATAAGGCATAAGCTAGCTATAACCTGATCATTGCCATATTTTTTTCATAAATAAATAATGCTGGACAATCCACACAACACCATCTAGCCCCAAGCTAAGCAGAGCTTGTGTTATGGGTACCAGATGACTGATATATTTAATACAAATACTATTTTGTCTGAATCGACAGCAAGTCGCTACTGGTGGGAGCAATTTTTTATTTTCTAGCTCATTTTGTTCTTTTCTTTTAGTTGTTACATTAGGTAGTACTTAAAGTAATTATAATACTAAGTAGTTGTATTGTACTTTCCAATTAAACATAGCTTCAAATAGCAATATGTGTAAATAAATACCAATAACAATGACAGATCAGATTGAGGTCAGAAATGACAGTGGATCCCACACTAGGGCTAGCCTGAATTGCGGGTCAGTGAAGAAAACATGCAAGGACAGTTATTTGAGTGAATTTATATGAAAAATTTAAAAACAAAACCTAGTCACAGCGAGTGCAAATTATGAAATTTCACCCATATACGAAATGACTGCCAGAGCTAATAATATTATTAATTATTATAATTGTTTCTAACAAATAGAATTATTCCAGCAACAATGTATAGCTAGTTACTTAGACTACAAATAGGTAGCTAAATAGAAACAAAGGAAAAAAGAAAACACATCCATATAATGACAGATTTTACCTGACTGGGTTCAATCAAATAAATTTACCAATGGATCCTTCTTTGAGTTCAAGTGCCTTTTGATAAAGTTTGATAGGAGCCCTGCGCTTGTCTGGCTCCGCGACCAGTGCTGGATTATCCAGCACTGGTGGTGATGGGGCCAGGCTCTTAGATCTAATCTTCACATTTTTCGACAAGTTTCTAACATTCATTTACCTTGAACAACATCCTCTCCAATGAAGTGAGGATGTCCTTCCCATTCGAGAAGATTTCCAGCCTCATCGAAGTAAAGTTTGATTTCTCCAAGATATTGAGTGTGCGCGGCAGCTTGTACGATTAATACCTGAAAAGCGTTGCAGGAGAAATAATTATAAGCCACACACACTACCACCACCAAGCAGAGGAGGAAGCGCGATGTCACTCAACCCTGATAATAGACTCTCGAAATTGAGTCGAAACAGTGTTGGTACCTATTCACCGATATACTAGGGTGAAAACACCCGTTTTGAAAATGAATCACTTTAGATTACTATGTTTAAACGTGGTGTCTTTTAAATAGCTTTGTAACTGGTAGAGGGTTGGAAACAATTACTTTTTCTCGTAGGAAACCAATGTGACCCTTCTTCCTACATTTCTTTTTTACTAATAAACAATTTTGAATTTTGAATTTCTTATTTTATCACTTGGTATGCTCGAGTACTTTGACTATTTAACAATAAAAAAAACAATTGTCTCGTGAGCAAGTCGATTTTCTTAACTATACCATTCTATCTTGCCGGTGTAACTTCAGATTCCTGAGACTTATCATCTCAATATATCAGGGTGGCAATACACTTGAAAAAGTTAATCAAAGGGTTAAACTTAAATAGGAATCTACTGAATGTATACTAACTTCTCTTTCAGCTTGTTCCACCACGACTGGGTATGGCCCTCGAGGTATAAACCCGCTTTGCATTGGTACATCCTCGTTGTAGAGCAGCGTGTGGCTATGACCTCCAACGATTATATCTATGTACGGGCCTCCATGTAACGCAATTTCTCTGAAAATAGGGTAACATTATTTTTCCTTTTTTTCACATAATTGCATATGACTCATAGATGTCATAGGCTTAGCAATTAAATTAGAACGAGCTGTTTATTGTGGTAGGTTTTTATTTTTCCTTTTGCTGGGGCACTGGCCTACCCTCCAGTGAGAGTGATTGGATCTAAAATCTACTACGTGGACCCAATACGGATTGGTTGATGACTCATGTATTTCAAGTTTTTTGTTCTTAGACATACTGGTTTCCTTACAACGTTTTTCTTCACCATTTTTTGCGATTGGAGCACGACCAGTTTTTAACTCATGATCCGATCCTAAGGTCTTGGATTAAGGTTACTACCACCAGACCAGAGCTGAACTTTATGACATTCAGTACGTTTTATATATATTATTCATAATATACGAGTATTAAAGTATGCATGCATTGCCATTTGAAAAGCTAAATAAGCATTATCACCTATCGATATCCAGTCCACAATGAGATAGAACTATGATAATATTCACTCCTTCAGCATTCAATTTCTCAGCTTCAGCTCTTACAGTTTCTATCTCATCGGTAAACTTCAGTTCTCCTGTAGCAGCTAGAGTCTGCAAATTCATTCATGCTTCGTATCACTTCTTTCTTGATAACCCTGCTAAGGTTAACGAACAGATTGAGCTTTTTTATATTTTTTAAGTCATCAATGATGAGATGGTCAAGTCGTTTGCCATAACCTGACCATAACATTAGGGTACTGCACTTTACTCGTCACCCAGTAATTACCAATATTAAGTATTTTTTGCCCAGTAATTTTAATTCCTACAGTGCCTTTAAAAGCTAAACACAGTTATACCTGCACACTACTGCTTAGAGGCAGGATATCTGCCACTGCGGGGAAACCCACTAAGATGAACTCATAATAAAGAGTCCTGCCGCCAGGTATGGTGGTACTAAAAATTGTCATAAGTACGTGTAAACTAAGTAAGTAAGTGATATTATCTGAAAACTTTGGGTTGATATCGGATTTCTTATGAAAGCGTCTAGCGTCCCATGTGGTTTTTAAGGATATGGTCAGAAGGCTCTTACTTGGACCTTAAAAGGTATTCGGGTAGATACTGTTGCTTATTCACCTTTTGCTGAAGGTAATAAAAAAGTCCTACTAAAAATAAATGTAAAAAAAAATAAGTAAATAGTTAGGTTGAGAGAGACTCGTGTCGCAGTTCACTGCTGCTAATGCTATTCGTTAGTACACTGAAAACCAGAGCTACAGTCACATTAAGTCTGTAGCACATGCTGAGCGGCTGCCTTTTTTCGTCACAATAGTTTAGTTTTAATTTGTATTGTTATGTTTCTTGTGTGGCGCAAAATAAATATTTTATTTAGCAAATATAATGTATAAACCTTATTTGATTCTCATACTCACGTCTGTGCTAGCAATAAGAACTCCAATTATGCCAATTTCTCGTCCTTGCCTTTTTACTACAATACTGTGATTGTAAAGTCCCTGGATAGCAGGCTCTTCGTCATCGATAATGTTAGCAGTGACGACTGGAGCTTTCAAATGTTTTAGGTATGGCACTACACCATCGATTCCATTGTCGAATTCATGGTTTCCTAACACCTGCAAAAAAAAAAAAAACATACTCATAATTTATGTAAGAAAACCATGAGCTGCTGTTATGAGCTGGTCCAACCTTCGAAATATAATGTACCAAATATAATGTACTTCGAAATATAATGTATAAATGCCACCAAAAAGTCACTATTGAAATAGGATCTACACCATTTAATCACAAATGGTCATCCAACCAAACTTCGAGTGCACTGAAGCTGGCTCTGCTTACAGCTTCTTTTAGAACGTACAATCACTATGGTCTGCTATATCGAAAACTTACATGAGCATCATGAGGAAGCATATTCATGAAGTCCTGGGTCACGTTCCATCTCAGGATATTGTACCAGATTGTGCCTTGGAAACTGTCTCCTCCGTTGAGGAGTAATGACTGAGGTTCAGCTACTAATCGCTCCTTCACCATGGTGGCTAGTCGGGCAAACCCCCCAATGCATGGTGCTACGGTTGGATTGCAAACTCCGCCAAGTGGGTTAGTTTCTACGAACCTGTGATGGTTAAATTGATATCCAGTTAAAAAAAATTTATACTCCACACTAGGACTTAGTGAAATTTAAGAGTTTTATTTAATTTGTTGAATAACATTTCAGTATCGCATTATCAACTTTGTAATCTACATAATTCTATTACAAAAAAGATAAATTATTAGTTTTACAACTGTCTTATTTTATTTCTTTAGCCTAATTCAATTTTATCATTTGAGTAAGTGATGATTGATGATAAAACTTTCGTGAAAAGCATGTGTTACTTTATTAGTCTACTGATAACTAAAATGTTGAACGATTTCGTATAACGCATTATGATTAGGTACTCACATCATCGTAACAATTTTAAAATGTCAATGCATTTATAATATTTAATTTGTATTTATGTAATCGTTGCCCGTTATTACGTGAACCCAATTACCTAGAATGATGATGACAATCACTGAAGCTGACTAGTTTAATCAGTACTATTTGACTAATGCTAGAATTAATTTACCTAGATGGTTATAAAAGGAGAGGTTAGGTACCTCTACTTTTATAACCTGTAGGTAAATTAATTCAAGCATTATTCTTACCAAATAAAATGAAGATGGACTGTTTAAAAGTAAGTAACCCAGCACAAAAAATATCAGAACATGCATTTGTCCTGCAGCAGGAATCGAATCCGCAACAAACGGAACTCTTCTTCGCATTCGAGCACTCGCCACTCTCACTAACACTCGCAATAAGGCAATGAAGTCGTCGTAATTATCAAGTGAATATGTATCTTGCCCTCAAGACCAATTACGCGATAATATGCAATGACATTATTTACAAAACTAAAACATTTTTTTTTTATACAACTGAAGTGGCAACCAAGCGTACGGCCCACAAGATGGTAAGCGGTTACCGCAGCCTATGGACGCTTGCAATACCAGAGGTATCACTCGCGGGTTGCCACCTTGAGGCTAAGTCGAAAGCCTCATGTGCCAGTAATTTCACCGGAAACCATACCCTTCACACCGGAACACAGCAATGCGAGCATTACTGCTTTGCGGCAGAAATAGGTATGGTGGTGGTAATGCATGAATTTACAGGTATAAAAATACATGTAAATTAACGCCCTTTAGATTGTTACGTACTAATATAAATACAAAATATCACATAACATCGTCGTGACAGCCTTCTAATGTTCCCACTGCTGGGACACTGGCCTACTCTCAGGCGAGAGTGATTGGGTCTTGATCCACCACGCGGACCCAATGCGGATTGGTGGATGGCACATGTCTTTCGAATTTTTAGTTCTTGGACATGTCGGTTTCCTCACGATGTTTTCCTTCACCGTATGAGAGCACTGGCATTGCGCACATACATTTTTCGAACAGAAAAATCCATTGGTGCACGACCGGGTTTGAACCCACGCCCTTAGGATTGGAAGGTGGGGTCACTACCACTAGACCACCGGTGCTATAACATAGAACATAACATAGAATACTGAAACATAATGAAAACGTTGATATCCAAGAGTAAAACACTGTGTCGCAAATATCAACGCCCTTCTCCTGCCTGGTTGTAAAATAAATGCTAATCTATGGTTTGAGAAAATTAAGTACAAATACAAATCTTTTCTTGTACTTATATTGCTAATAGTTACTTATGTACTTAAAACATGCGTGATAGTATCTTACTAACCTTGCATGAAAATCATTATAATGCAAGATATTGACATGAAACCTTTCCTGGGCACTAATTAACGGCAACACACAAACACACACAAGTAGTTGTAACATTTTTAAATAGAGTTCAGAACACACAGTATTAATGTGTTACAGGCAACTACTGAAATTATGTACTGATAAGGTTTGAGCTATCAGCTTCAATAAAAGATAATAATTATAATGCAATCTTGTAAACTTGAATTAGTAATAAAACTAGTTGCGTCACACAAATATTATAAACGCGAAAATGGGGGGGGTATTTGTTCCGACTAAACTCGTGTAACATTTAAACAGGTTTGAATAGAACATAATAACATAGACTTAAATGAATGAATGAATACATAAAATCCTAGATAAAGGCTAGTTTTTTCGGCTATTGCTACTAATATTATATATGTGAATGTCTAGGTGTCTGTGTGTACTTATATTTGTTAACACGTATCTCCGTGACGCTTAACCGATTGTGATGTAGGTATAGGTCTCACAGCGGATCTCGGACGTAGTGAAATTAGCCGTTTCGATGCGCAATGGAGCTTTTTCAAACTAAATTGTCTTTGCGCATCACAAACGGCTAACTTCACGGAAGCCTAGATCCGCTGTGCGAACTATACTCGTATTCTAGAATCCGAACATAGCGGTAATCGAGCATAGCGAAACCAACCCATCCTTTTGTATCTCAACAACAATCTGAAACATTTTTTTTAGTTTGAAGTCGGCTGTTGTTTTTTTTCTAAAAATGTATTATTATTATACGTAATAGGTTTCCATAACGAAAATATTCGAATAAAAAGAGTAATTTCCAAACTCATTCGTCTGTCTCACCTGGTGATCCATCTTTGTTATACTTTATTGAGGTTTTAGCTCCATTAACTGGGACATAAAAAAACATTAAGTAACTAATGAATTAGAAATGGACTTTTATTACTCTCTTTTAAAGGCGACTTTTCAACACGCTATGACAGCGCAGCGCGTTTTACAACAATATAGATGTAATGTATTCTATAATTCAATGCACCGTTACAGTGTGTTCAAAAGTCGACAAGATCAAGTACATTACTGAATATTATTTTGATGACTTATAACGCTAGAGTTGTATTTTATATTATATTGTGTTATGGTGCAAGAAAAGTAATATTTTTTTATACCATTCACCGTTTATAAAGAGGAATCACTTGCGAATTACCACGTTGAGATAAATATGAAAGTTGCACAAGCTTTTAATTTTATGAGCAATTGCCACATTAAAGCAGAAATAAGTGTGGTGGTAGTACTTCCCCGGATGAGTTCTATCACAAAGAATTCTGCTCTCATTAATGATAATGATAAAGGCGTTGAGCGTCAAATAAAGAGCTTCCACTCATCGTAAGTACCGAACTAGTGAAGAATAGATTACGTGAATTTAATCAAAGGTTTGTCTTATTTGAGTATTTTACTCCAATTCTGTAGGTACTCTTTGCTTTGAATATTGCTCGACTGATTTCAGTAATAAGGTTAAATTCTGGCTTAATGAATAATATAAGTTGGTTTATATTAACTCAGAGTACCTTTTCATAAAATACCTCAAATGTCATTGAATAAGAAAAGACTAAATTAAAATAATGTAGGTAAGTGATGGTGTCAATGAATAAATTAACAATATGAAAATAGTAAATTTGATAGCACATAACTGTTACCTATTGTAAGATATGTAGATAATTACATAATATTATTATGTATGTTTTTTAAATTTAGTCTTTTATATGCCATATTCTGGGAGTGGCTTATGTCCAACAGATATATCGTCGATTGGCTGTGATGATGATGCTTATTAAATGCTTAAATTAATGATTAAAATACGCTAAAGTACTAGCCCATTTAATTCAAATTCTATTAACCGTATTTAATTGAATATATGTACATAATTACATTACATTACAAAATGTACAAATACATATGAAACAGTTGAGCCATCTAAATACCGTTACAAACGACCTATAGATAGCTCAATTGATCCAAATCACTACCAGACGAAAGCGTTCCAAACATGCTGGCTACATTGCCACGTTGATTGGCAATGCTGATACGTTGAGCCAGATATGATATATTTATATGATATTAAAAATCATACGTATATGTATACCTTTTATATATACTTTGATAGATACGTTTTTTAATTCATAATGGTCAAAATACGAATTACTTTTCAAATCTTGATAAAATTTACATCTAAAAACTACAACTTATTTCGCAAATATATCCTCCATATCAAGGAATTCCTTTACGATATCCTACATACTGTTCAAATAACTAGAATTTATTTACAATGCCAGTTTTAAAAAAGTAAATAAAATAAAAAAAAAAAAAATAATGCTGGACAATCCACACAGCATCATCTGTAGCATCTAGCCCAAGGTAAGCTGCTGTTAAACAGAGCTGTATTAAGGGTACTAGATGACTCGGCGGACAGAGCCGCGGAGAGTTTGCAAACGGTCCCGCAGCTCTGTCCATAAACCGAGGATGATGGAACATCGTGGGCTTTTTTAGTCGATAGGACGTCGCAGTTTTTCTGTGACGGGGAGTCCGACATAGCCCGTCTGCTTCCCCCGCAGTCGGGTATGCGTAAATGCATTTTTTGCCAACGTTAACAAAAAAAAAAAAAAAAAAAAGGGTACTAGATGACTGATATATATTTAATACAATACAATACATAGACAGATATTTTTTATTATACATAGAAAACACCCAGACAAATATTTGCAGATCCTACAAACGTTTGTCCCAAGGCGGGAATCGAACCCGCAACCTCTGCGTCGCAAGCGGACCTTCGCCCACCGCGCCACATTGGTCATCAAGTTGTTTAAAATGAAATAAATGTAAAATTATTATGAGGTGTCATCTTTTACCACGTGTCTCATCAAGACTGGTGGCGACATACCCGTATTTACTCCCAGCAGAAAGCAGAAGGAAGAGTAATATTACTTATGCTAAGCATAATTATTATGGTGAAGCTTACTTGTCTTAACTTACTTCAACATGCTTTATACTCGTAGTTCCAAGAGAACTATCTAACTACTATAACACAGGTTTACTTGCAAACTAAATGGTACAAAGAAGCTAAATTGAAAAACTTTGTAGCTAAGTAGTACTTTGTTTGAAAGAAGTTTAGGATTTTAAGTTACGGAAAAAAATCAAATTAACGTAAATGAACGGGCAAGTCTTTATTATTGTAACTTTCTATATAACAAAGATAACAAAATATTTTAACGTCACGTGAGCAAGGGTTTGTAAATATTTATTCATCTAGAATCTAGTAGAACAAGCAATTTATCCGCAAAATGCGTTGTACTGTCATATTATGGACGCCAATTTTTAGAACATCAGGGTTTTACAACTTAAATTTCATTTACCTTTTTTCATCGAACGTAAAATAATAAAAGTTGGAAAATTGATCCCTTGCAATCGAAATTTTCAGTGCAAAAATTCTCTTCTGAACATTATTGGCGTTAAAAAATTCAAACAAAATTTTGCATTATTCGCAAGTGCGAGTGGAGCTACGCACTAAGGATTCTACACTCGTTTTCTGCAGTTTTTTTTCTCCCACTTATGCCTTATCATAAAAGAAACTGTAATTTTAGCAGCTCGCTAATTATTGTTGTCTTGTCATTCAGACGATGATAGATTTTTAAAACAATTATGAATAAGGCCCTTACCATAATAATTCAGAATTAGGTCTGCTTAATTAGATAACAAGATTATTTATCGTTAAATACATGTCAGTTAATAAAATTAGAATCGTTTTTGTACACCACAAAAGAAAATTAAAAACAGAAAAATAATAATTATATACAATGTTTAACAGTGAAGTACAATGGGCGGCCTTATCGCTGTGAGCGATTTCTTTCAGGCAACCTTTTTACTTATTTACTTATTATACTGACTGTTACAAACGAATAACAGGGAAGTTTTTCGTCTGCGGTACCCTAAAACTCATTTTAAAGGCAAAAACGGTGAAATAGATTTCTATTCAGTTTCTATAAGCCTGGATTAGCCACTCGAAAAGTCAGCTCATATCTTCGCTGGGTAGGTGTTGGCTGCAGGCCAGTCTTTATAGCTTAGAATACAATCAGCTATATCGCAACATAGATAACATAAGGTATCACAACATTTTTCTACATTTTCAACATTTGACTAACATTTCGTTGTTTTCTGATTATAATACATACTTTGAGCATTTTTTGGGTAATATTGACGAGCATATGCCCATTGTAGTGAGAAGTCCGTTAGAACGTAATAATTTTTATGAATGGGCCACTAAGGGAATTCTCATATCTAGAAAAAGACTTTTTGATTTATATGCCTTATACAATATGAATGATGAATCTATATGTCAGTCTTATGTTAGTATATATAGTAAACTTTTTAAGAAAGTATGTTTAATTGCTAAGAAAAATTTCATTGCGGACAAGGTTGAAAAGTCTGCAAACAAAATAAAATGTGTTTGGCAAATAATAAAGGATGAGACAGGAAAAGAATGTAGTTATAGTAAAAATGGCTGTGATAAATTATTCTGTGATAGTAGTAATAAGTTTATGTATGACAAAATTGATATTGCTAATTATTTTAATAACTATTTTGTAAATATTGCAAATAATTTGACATGTAATCTTAAGCGCTCTTCGGTAGATTCTTTGTTATTTTTAAACAAATATATGCCAGCCTCCAGCGTAAATTTTACTCTTAAACCTATTAGTATTAGCCAAGTGATTAAATTAATTCGACTCATGAAACCAAAAAAATCTAATGATTTTTGGTATATTACCCCGTACCTATTAAAGAAATTAGAATGTGTTATTGTTAAACCACTTATGCACACTATTAACAAATGTATAGAAAAAGGGTACTTTCCTGAACAAATGAAATTAGCAAAAGTTGTACCATTATACAAAAAAGGAAAAAAGTCACTGTGCAACAATTACCGACCGGTTTCAGTTCTCCCTAGTATTAGTAAAATATTTGAAAAATATGTAGCCGAGGAACTTATTAATTTTATTGTACACAATGAGTTTCTAAACTACAGACAGTTTGGTTTTCAGAAAAATAAATCAACAAGACATGCCATTATAGTTCTTATGAAAGACATACTATCAGGTTTGGAGAATTCACAAAAAACTTATGGAGTATTTTGTGATCTCTCCAAAGCTTTTGACTGTGTTTGTCATGATATTTTAATTAAAAAGCTAGAACACTACGGTATCAGAAATAATGAATTGAAAATTTTTAAATCCTATTTAATTGATAGAGAACAAATCACTGAATTAAACGGCTTTAGATCAAATAGGTGTAATATAAAAGTAGGCGTGCCACAAGGATCAATATTAGGACCTCTTTTATTTTTAATTTATGTAAATGATGTTTCTATAGTTTGTAAGAATATTAATATTGACCTAGTCTTATTTGCTGACGACACAAGTTTAATTGTTAAAGACAAATGTAATTTAAATCTGGGCCTGAAGCTGAAGAAACTTATACCAAAATTAAAGGAATGGTTTTCAGTCAATAACCTTTTGTTAAATGTGGACAAAACAAATATAGTTAATTTTTATTTAGGTAGGGCTGACAGTAAAACCAATTCTGAGGTAAACAATGTTCTATGTGAGCTTTCATTACCAAGCTCTGATCGTGTTAAGTTTTTAGGCATATGGTTAGATTCTAAATTAACATGGGCTGTCCACATTGAAGAAATTATGAAAAGGTTGAGTTCAGCTACATATGCTATAAAAAAAATAAAAGAGCTAGGTGGCATAAGGGCAGCCAGAAATGTATATTTTGCGTACTTTCATTCGATAATGTGTTATGGTGTAATGTTTTGGGGTACAGCAGCAGAATCAAGTAAGATATTTATTCTTCAAAAGCGATCAGTTAGGTATATATTAGGCTTAAAATATAGAGATTCCTGTAGAGAAAAGTTTAAAGAACTGAATATTATGACATTAACTGGCGAGTATATTTATCAAAATATTGTTTATGTACGAGAAAATCTTAAAAGTATGACGTCTAAGTGTGATTCCCATGTTTATAACACAAGAAATAAGAAAAATATTGTTATACCTAGTACTAGATTGTCGAAAACTTTAAATAGCTTTATGTGCGTGTCAATAAAATTATATAATAAAATTCCCATTGACATTAAAAATAAAACTGACATAGAATTTTTTAAATATATTAAAAGACATCTGATGCTCAAAAGTTACTATAAAATTGACGAAGCTATGGCAGATAAATATATTTTTAGTGATAATGTTTGACGTTTGTATTCATTTTATTTTATTGTATTTAATTGTGTGTTTCTTATATAATATTATTGACATTTGATATTTGATATTTATTTTGTTATTAATAATGTTATTTTTAAAAAATGATTTTAGTAGGTACGGAATTGTACAGATAATTTTTTTATTTTTTTATTAATTAATTTTATTTGTTTAAATTTTATTTTAAAATATGACATTGTTACCATATTTAGTAAATTTTAATGTTTTGTTTTGACGTATCTAAGTACATGCAACATGTGGAAAGATAAATAAAATGAAATGAAATGAAATGAAATGAAATGAAATGAAATGAAATTTTCACTCCGTCAAAGACCACTTCTTGGATGAGACAAGCTAGAGATAGAGATATATAAGGTCATTCATTATCAACCTAACAAACTTAAGGGGTAGGTTCCACACATAAAAAAAAATACTTTTTTTCAAAATGTTTTTTTTATATTTAAAAAAATAATTACGTAATTCTGCTTAGTAATTAGTTATCCTTGTTAGAAATTGAAAAGACAGCGCTCGGCACGTGTCAGTGACCCGCGCGTCAATGAACCGCGGGTCAATAACCCGCGCGTCCTTTTCTGCGCGTGTCCTTGACCCGCTACGAGGCGCGCACACTCGAATATTTCATTATTACGTCGCATAACTTGATTCCCAACAATGATAAATAATAATTAAGCGGAAAAACGTAATCGATTTTTTTTGTTTACTTGAGATTTTTAAGACAAAATATACATAAAAAAATAATTATACGTACATATATTTTTTTTTATGTGTGGAACCTATACCTAAGGGAGGTTTGTCTGGTTGATAATGAATGACCCTGTATATATTTTTTTATATAAAAATGGGTCAGCGTTTGACTACATCTCGCCTGATGGTATGAAGCGTAGATGAGGCCTATAGACTAAACTATAGTTTATTCGGGTTAGTTTCGTTATCCCCCAGTCCCGTATTGATAAAAAAAAATGATAAAAAATATATAAAAAATATTGATACATACAAATTTTATTAAAATCGGGTCAGAACGGCCGGTCCGTTCTGACCCGATTTTAATAAAATTTGTATCAATATTTTTTATCGCTTTTGCGTTGATTTACATTAAGTACTGGCGAAAACTAAAGTGCTTTAGTATTTTATTCTCATTTTAATTGAGTAGGTACCTATTTAGCTTTTGTTAATTTATGTTTTTATCATGTTAGAGTAATATTAAATTTACTTCAATTATAATAATGTTTCGTGCTAAAGCAAATAGCTATTTAACTAATATAAATAAATAAATAAATAAACCCGTACCGGTTTTCATGCTTTCCCAGAAGATGCTTGACTCTTCTTTTGAAGAGACCCAAATTATAAGTGGAAGGAAACACTGACGCGGGATATGTAGATATGTGGAGAAATATGGGAGAGGTCTACGCCAGAGAGGCGACTACTGCTTAGATTTATTTATATTGTTTTAATTGTGCACAAAGTTTAATTTATTTATGAAATACATTTAAATTAAAATAAATTTATCATATAAATTTAGACGACCGATGTGGCGCAGCGGGCGCAGGTCCGCCTGAAACACGGAGGTTGCGGGTTCGATTCCCGCCGGGTCAAATGTTTGTACGATCTACAAATATTTGATTCTGGTGTTCTGGGTATTTTCTATATATCATAAAAAATATCTATCTATGTATTGTATTGTATTAAGTATATATCAGTCATCTAGTAGGTACCCATAATACAGCTCTGTTTAACAGCAGCTTACCTTGGGGCTAGATGATGCTGTGTGGATTGTCCAGCATTATTGTTATTGTTATTATTTGTTATAAATTAAATGTATTGCAATCTTGTAAATTTTTAGGATAGTAGAATAAAAACTTTTTTATTTTATTTATTGATTTAATAATACAACATTTATGGTTCGTACCTGATGTGTTAGTTGCCTACTAATAATTAAGTAAGTATTTAAAACATTTTGTTGACATAAAAGCTAATAATAAAAATAAAAAACCTAAAAACAATCAATCATCAGTAAGAATTTTTATCTAATAACTCATTTTCTATAACAGGCTTTGTCCCAGTAATAACACGGAACATTAGAAAGCATGTATGCGTACGACGCGACATCGAGTTGCTTTGCTCGTGCCTTCGATTCATTCGGTTGTGGCCGAGCAAGCAAGAGAGACGGGATCACGCGTTTGAAACAATCACATTTGTCTATGTTGAAGCCCAATGTTTCCCTATCTTGTAGGATAATTACAGAACCTCACATGATCACGTGATTACATATTTTACCTGGCTCTCTGGCGAGATTGAACCTGCTTTTCTATTACAGCTGTGTAGTATAGGTACGTACAGACGGCCCATTGGGAGATACGACAGTATGTGCAATTCCAGGGTTAGTTAGCAGAGTCCATTTTAAATTATTCTTTATCGGTTGACTGAAAAGATAATGTTTGAACTTTATAGTTGGCTGGTGCTAGTTCTGTGAAAAATGGGAAGCATAATTATGATTTTCCCACTCTGGTACAACTTACGATGCAAAGTAAGCTTTAACTCGCTTGTTATTAGAATCAATATAACATGCCAAATAAATTAAATTCGACGCATTCAAATATTTTGATATATGAGTCGCGAGACATCCATGCGACTAATTTTGTAACAACTTAAGCAGCAACATTAGCTTAGTACTAATATCTTTTAGTGGTGGTCTATCCGATGGCACAGAACAGATAAGCAGTTACTATAGCATATGAACGCTTGCAACATCGGAGATATCACGCGCGCGTAGTCACCCGGGCTTTCTAAGAACCTCGAATGACAGTTGACCAAATGTTGGAAAAGAGACGGTTTTAAACTGAGTTTTAACGAGTCTTTCGTTTCAATGGGTGGGTCACGTAACACATTGCGACCAAATGCGCCCTGCTGCATTTCACGGAGCTGGTTACATGAGTGGGATCATAAATTTTGACGATCTGTTATGTAATTCCACTTTCGTATGTAGCCCGAGCGAGTCAGTGCCGCAGAAATCCAATCAAACACTTTATTGAATTCCTGGCAGATTGCGTGGTAAAAGTGAGAAAAGGTACAGTCAGGCATAAAAATCAAATTGGCTTACTATACGTGCTGATAATGCATCAAAGCTTGCAACTTTAAGTTACAGTATAATGCAACCATTAACGAGTTCTGTTACATTAAAACTACAATTTATGCGATACCTAACGTCGAAACTTTGCGTATTGCTGCGGTGAACATTAAAGTAGAAAACGTGCTTGCAGACTTGCGGCGAGCGCCTTAATACAGAGCGACTTACAAAAAGCCAGTGTTGCCATGATATAATCTTTTAATCTTAGCTTTGGACGAATCATCCAGCTTTATAACGTTCCTTTTAACTGCTGAGAAACTTGTCTCAAACATGAACGATTTCATGTCATTACCACGTCCACGCTGAGTCAGTTTAGTGCATTGAAGATTACGTATTGGTGGATGATTCAAATTATTAGTTCTTGAACATACTGACGCCGGTTTCCTTACGATGATTTTCCTCGTCGTATGGAGCAAGTGGGTTCACGACTATTGATACCTGGTGAGTTTGTTCTACTCGAAACTAGATTCATTTCAGTAAAAATCCAAAGTTAGATCTCTGAAACTCAAGCTCTTTGATACTGTGTAAGAAGGCCAACATAAAAAGCCGCTTCTAAGATACCTTTTTGCAACTAGCAAAACTACTTCAAAGTTTTTCATTAGCAGCGTAGTTAACTTAAAAGCAAGTTTTTATAAGAAAGATACAAACGGCTATTTTCTACTTTGTTACAACTGCAGACTCAGAACAAGCTTGATATTTTACGACAAAATTCTCTTCTTCAAGCGACGTTTACAATTCTTTCACGGGAATAGTTCAGTAAAAATCTCATTTTTAGGTAGAAGCTACCAATCTCCATTGATCTCCATCTCAAATTGATTATTATGACAGAGAGCTATGGTCAAACTGTCTTATTAGAGAGTTTGAAATGGAGATTAATGAAAATTCGTCGTTAACAGAGTTAAGTGACCAACCCGCAGAGAGTCACAACTACGTAATATTAATTGTCAACTATGTAGGTTGGACTAATAGCTAATAATAATATTAAAAGCTTGAATACCTTTTTTTATACCGCTTTGGTGTTTTATATACTCAATGAATTTATTAAATTGAAATTGAAATACCTATAATAATACCTACTTATCAACACAGATAATATATAATTATATCATTGTAAATACAATGTGAAGCTACCTCGTTAGCAATATTTATTCGTAGTTGAAAGGATTCAATACCCGTGAAATTGCTCCAGGCAAGTCTTTGAAAACTTACAACTAGAGTGTACCTACGTGTATGTACTTCTATTATTTACAAACTGGTAATGGAAAATGTTGTCAAAGAAGTTTTGAAGATATTGTATTCTTTAAAGATTTTTTGTTATCATTAGCATAGGTAATTTGCCTAGAATTTTTATTTTATTGCTTGGGCATTGCGTACATATTTTATTCCAATAAAAAATCGATGCACGACATTAGCTATTCAATAGCTTTTTATTTATGTACTACTGAACCCTTAAATATACAAGAACACTCTAGCAATTCTTGTCGATTCTTTACTCTACTATTCCTATAACCTTTTTCACACTTTGTAGACTAAAAGGTTTCTTCACTACACAAAAATAATCCAACCATACAGTTCTACATCTTACGCCACAGATGTAATAGTACTTAGAGTCTTTTCGAAAAGATAACCTGAATCAATCCATTTCGATTCTTATTGTCAACGACATAAAAGTCACCTGACGACGGTTTTCTTAATATACTGACTCTACCACCATATGGCTCTTAATTGGACAGTTTATTCACGCAGAAACGTATCCGTTGAAGCGCTAGGCTTTGAACCCTTGACAGCCTGTTACAATAGAATTTCGACAAGCTAATTTAAACTTACACTCTGAAGATATAAGACAAAATATGTAATGAACGCTGTGGTCAAAATGATGACATGCCTCGCTTGGTCGGATGTCTTCCGATTATCTTAGCATCCTCTTTGAAAATAGATAAATATATTGTATTATTCCTTAGTCCATGCTGTTTTTTTTTTAAACTAATTAGCTGAACCGCGCGGTTTTACTCGCGTTTTTTCATTTTTCTTTCCTACATTCATTTTACTTACACTCCTAGTCCACACAAATATTTTACGGCTAAAGTAATCCAAATCGGTCTCGCCGCTCTCGAGTTCTAGTTGATTAATAAATCATTTCTATTTTAAAGAACAAAGAGATAAGAAGATTTCTTCTTTCAAAGTATAATTTTGATAGTTATTTTTTTAGTACGGCCCTACACACCCTCAAAATTCTAGGCCTCTAGAACCACTTTGATTGAACCCGTGCCATCAGTCAGTCAGTCAATAAGTAACGCAACATTTTTTAGGCGTTCAAACAGTGGTCTCAAAACCTTGAATAAGGATAAGATAAGGATAAGTGAGTGAAAAAGACGTGGAAGGACTAAGTGTACCTTATCACATTATAAACCATTGCGAGGACACATTGGACACACGCACTCAAGCCGCTAGCGAAAAACTGTCAGCTTATGAGTCTTATCACACATAAGACGCATAAGCTGACAGTTTTTCTCTTAATCCGCATGCTACGAGTCCCACTGTGTGTGGTCAGTGTCCGAAGCTAAATGGAGAGATATGTAATATAGTAATGTAATACAATAATTATGTTTTTTAATACCACTTCGATTTCGAGACCATGTGACTTTGCGCTAGGTCTTTCTTTCTTTTTTGTGTATAAATTTATTTGTTTTTGTTTTTGACCTTTTTTTCTTGCCTTTTTACTGTACTGCTCTTCTAATTGTGTGCGTCAAATAAACAAATTCTTATTCTATTTCTAATCAGGCAGGATACGGCCCACCAGTACCGTACTTGCCGGCCACCGCACCGGCACGATACTCCGGCTCTTGAACGGATCGGTATTGGACTAGTATTGGAATATGACATTACATGAGAACCTAGCGCCAAATTCAACCTTGTTTCCAAGAGTTCAAAAATTGACAATTAATTAGACTTGGATTGAGATTGCGTTGAAGAGTAAGGATCTAGCACGGTAATGCTACGAAAACAATGACAACAATACAAAATTACTTGACTTTTGGCAAAGTGTCATCTTACTGAATGTGTCAAAATTCGATCATAAAACTGTGATTTGTGACAACTAAGCCACAGACGCCATAAACAAAGAAGTGAATTGAAGTGATTACTTGTCATTTTAAAAACAAGTATAATGGTCCATTTACACCATACCATAATTGCATGCAAGAATTGCCTTGTCAAATTGATTTTAGAACAAAAATAATCTGAAATGAAATTGACAAGGCAATTCTTGCATGTAAATATTGTAGGTATGGTGTAAATGGGCCATTTGTAACATTGCTCGGATGGTAAGCGGTGCTGTTGAGGCGGCTAATAATAAATGTGCGTCAGAATTGAGGGCTCACTTTTAAAATTCGTGCAAAACCAACTCAAAATGATTGAGGATTTAGTTAAAAATAGTAAAAACTTGAAGCAATCCATAAATTTCTTAAACATCATTTAAAATTTGCAATACCAGAGAATATGACACTCGCGTGTTGCCATTCTGGGAAATCAAAAGTCTCATGAGCCATTTTATCGGTAACCTTAGCCTTCGAACCGGAACACAGCAAGGCAATCATTACTGCTTGGCGGCAAAAATAGGTACTTACAGTACTTCCCTGGACAAGCTTTAACTTGATAAATGATAAACTCCACCAGTTTTAATAAAAAAAACAGACTAAATTAGGTTTTTCGGGAGTCCTAAATAAACTCTACCCTATTCT
This sequence comes from Colostygia pectinataria, assembly GCA_951394395.1. Lineage (NCBI taxonomy): Eukaryota > Metazoa > Arthropoda > Insecta > Lepidoptera > Geometridae > Colostygia > Colostygia pectinataria. The sequence goes on along the minus strand of OX596368.1, from coordinate 3,328,242 downwards.
ATTAACAAAGCAAATAAGGTCAAATATTAATATAAAAATTTGATCGTATATAAACTAGCTATTATGTTTAGTTTAGTCATACTAATATCTGTTCTGTGGTTTAGTTGATCATCGGGAGATCAACGGACATGCAACAGTCCCAAATGTTTTATTTTGAATAAAACTAAAAACTACTTCTAACAGAGACGTGTGCTAAAAATCAGTGAAAATTGAGCGTGTGACCGAAATTTGATATTCTGACATGTGTTCTGGGAAAATCTACTCTATAATATTTAACTCAGTCAACACAGATCTAACATTTCCTGTTGACTTTGTGGTGCCCGAACAAGTTCATACATTCGTTTGGTTACTAGAATAATCATCATGACAGACTTCTAATGTTTCCACTGCTGAGACACTGGCCTACTCTCGAGCGAGAGTGTTTGGGTCTTAATCCACCACGCGGATTCAATGCGGATTGGTGGATGGCACATGTCTTATGACTTTTTAATTCTTGGACATGCCAGTTTCCTCACGATGTTTTACTTTACCGTATAAGATCACTGGCATTGCGCACATACATTTTTATTATATTACGAGTATATGGCTACTTTTTTGTATTGTCCCTTGAAGGAAAGCAGAACAACACGGGTTGCATATACTCAGTGTAAGTTCTGATGAATTTAATAATGTAACCAAGCCATTTCGTACACATATACTTAATGTATTGTATTGTAAAAAATAATTATCAATATGTACCTACCTATGCTTGTTATGAAATAAATAAATAAATTGAAATTGAAATTGAATTGAATTATAACACACCGATTATTATAAAGTCCAATTGCAATTTATTTTTAAATAGCAACCGTTTTTTTTTGTTTTTGATTCGTTTTTATTTATTTACCGGCTAATTCCGGTACCGGTCCGCCTGCGACGCGGAGGTTGCGGGTTCGATTCCCGTTTCGGATCAAATGTTTGTACGATCTTCAAATATTTTTTCCGGGTGTTCTGGGTTTACTACAGATAATAAAAAATATCTATCTATGTATTGTATTGTATTAAGTATATATTAGTCATCTAGTACCTACCCATAACACAGCTCTGTTTAATAGCAGCTTACCTTGGGGCTAGATGATGCTGTGTGGACTGTCCCGCATTATTTATTTTAGTTCAGAAAAACAATAGTTAAAAAAACACACAAAACCATATTTTCGGGTTACGGGCGTTTGCCCCCGAACTCGTCAGCCCCCGATATTGCTTTCCAAATAGTTACTATGCCTTCGATCAACAGTACACTTGCGGTAAAAAGTTATAATTTCGTTGGTTTTGTATCTATTTGTTATGTATTGAAGGTATTAAGCGATAACAGTTAAAAAAAATCCGGTTCTTAATCCTTGCCTGCTACATTTTTGCAGTTTTATTAATAATATTATATCTTTGATAGCTTATTGCCTTCAAGAGTTCCATTATGAATTTTAAGAGCCAGTTATGTATTCTCCTGATAATTCTCTGAGCAAGTATATTTTTCGGGGAATGGGCTCATATCTCTTTAGCTTATTGAATTACAGCTCAGAAATTACTTTATTGGGAGACAGGATCAATATTGTATAATTTATTATGTAGATTTATAACTTGATTAGAGCAGCGCAGATAAGATTGATAAAAGATTTTTGTTTGGTGCTGATCGCTAAAGGAGTTGTTTCACGTAGTGTGGAGCCGGGCCTTGGTCTTTTGTAGGGGTCTAGGAAATTAGATAATCATTAAAGAAACCTTTGTTAATTTATTTCATTTTGGTTTCTTTCATAATCTAAAGTAAGTTTATCTTTGTGAGGGAGTGCAACACAATGCAAAACAACATGGCGGGTTTAACGAACAACTGGGTTATTATGTACTGTCAAAGTCTTGCGTCATGATCATTGGCTAATAGCTGTAATGGCGGTGTTTTCGTTTTAGGAAACTCAACACAACAAACATTTTTTCTTTAGAACTTTGTTTGTCTACTAAAAATTAAAATAGTTTGTTACTGTTAGTCATATATTTTTTTCCAATTTTTCTATGGTGTTACAAAGACCTAGGCCACTATGAAATTGGTCCTTTGATATGCTAAAAAATAATCACTTCAATAAAAACTTAATTTTTTATATAAAAATCTTGTTTTTTAAGTATTTCACAAATTGTAAGAACTAGTGTCAACTGTTTTTTTTCTATAGTTGTGTGCTTTGAAAGTATAAAAATTCCTTGTTTGAAAGTAATGTGTTTTTGTTTTGTAAACGAGCTAACCCGCACTGACCCGCTATTTTGCAGTTTTATGCTAAACAGGAACATTAAATTTACTTAAAACATCTACATTCCAAATGTCATCACAATCGGTTCAGTCGTCACGGAGATACGTGGTAACAAACATACACACACGCAGACTTTCGCATTTATAATATTGTAGGATTAGTAGGATAGGATAGGATAGGATAGTACGATTCTGTCGAGGCAACCAAGATTTTCTATAAATAACCAAACCTACTCACAACCATACCTATTCGAGGTAAAAAAATATCACTAGCATTAACTTATCTGTCCCCCCCCAGCACGCAACACTCTCACAAACTTTGCACAAGCATAGATATGTATTCAAAACGGAGCGCCTGCGACTAAGTAGTTACAAGTTTCGATAGTTAACCAATTCGAGGGTAGTTTAACTCGGTATAACTGAATTGTACGAGGCTCCAATCTAATACTTGGAAGCTTGAGAGAGAAACAAGATTTGGAACTGTAATTTTGCTAGATTTGTAATGATAGTAATTTATTTGGAACCAATTAGAGCTTGGAGCTGTTGAAAAGTTTGTTGTAAGCAATCAATTTAATATTACATAAGCTTGATGTCCACCAACTTGTGTCACCAACTTAGAGACATACTAAACTAAAGGCAGGAGGGCGATTCTTGTGCATAGATAAATGGTCACATGTTATATATATCGTTAAAACTGTCAAAATTTCTATACATTTTTGACAGTTTTGACGATACATACGAGTATCACATTGTGACCATTTATCTATGGCACGAGAATCACCCTCCAGCACTTAAGCCGCTGCCGCTGGTGACATACTGAACTACAACGCAAAGTATATATAATCGTATACCAAGTCTCCAAGTCCAAAGACTTGGTATACGGTTTGGTGCCCCATACACCTCAAGGGGAATCACAAGCAACATTTGACAACGAGACAACATATAGGAATTTGGTATGCAAAATAAAAGTTTACTTTTCTAACTAGACTACCACCTGTAATTTAGGTTTACTATCGTATTTGTCAGTCGTTTTAAATACTTACACATTTTAGTTTGTTATGGATGAAACTGTTTGTTAATAAATTGGTTTGTACTTAAATATTATATTAGTTTTAGAATAGTGACACGCTGATGATACAACAAAGCTCATAAGTTGAAGAAGATATTGGTAACTGTAGACTACCAGGAATGGACCCAGGAATACCTAGAGAACCAGAGAAAAATACCCAGGAATCTGTATCGAAATATTATAGGATGTACTTTTTTAATTTTTATGTACAGATGATGACGTGGAGGACGTAGCGTCGTCTTCGGAGAAGCTCTTTCAGAAGCTGGTTTTTTTTTATACAACCGGAGTGGCAACCAAGCGTACGGCCCACAAGATGGTAAGCGGTTACCGCAGCCTATGGACGCTTGCAAAACCAAAGGTATCACTCGCGGGTTGCCACAATTTCACCTGAAACCATACCCTTCACACCGGAACACAGCAATGCGAGCATTACTGCTTTGCGGCAGAAATAGTTATTGTGGTAGTATTTCCCCGGTTCTAGTGTTCTATCACACAAGAACTCTGCTACTCTTGGTCCGTCCAAATTTTTTTTTTATAAAGTGTAAACATCTTACGACCGCATGTCACAAATCACATAAGACGTTAGTTACTCTAGGTGTCACGATTTAAATAGGGCAATTCTCTAAGATGAAGTGTTGTTGTTGTTGTAAAAAAATATGTCCCACATTTTCTTTCCATATTACTCAATAAGGAAAGAATGTGATGCCATTCTGTAAGTAGTAGGTACTTATATCCGTTCTGTGTTAACACTTTGGATTTGTGCCCATAATTGGAGCAATTTTTGACGGGATTGCTGTCGTTCGTCAAATGGCTTTAAGTTCAACGTAAATGAGAGTTTAGTGGTTTTAGTGTCCAGTGTGACCACGGCCTAATTACCGCGGATTAGTGAGAATGGGCTTTATTATATTTAATGTTACTCTAAAATGATTAGGGCTAAACGAACTTTGGTTGATGATGATTACATTTTTTTTCAGTGTTTCAGGAGGCACAAAAAAGGTTGGCTTTTCGAATTCTGTTAAAAATCAAACTTGTGTAATTTTTTTTATTTCTTTTAATTCAATATTTTTTTCTAAATGGTCCCACTATTGAAACACTAGTCTTCTTAAAGATAATATAAATAACAAACCCTTAAAATAATTTTGCTCATATCTATTCTGCATTTACATTGCCTGCAACTAGTTTTTACATTCCACATCGTATAAATCTCAGCACGTTACTTTTTACAGTTTGTTTTTTCAATCAAAAACTCAGATAATAATAAATATTTTCGTGACATCAAAATAGATTTTCCGTATCAGCGGATTGCCTACAAATGGTTCTTAGAATATAAACTATGAGTTTGTAAGGTTTTTCCCGGGTTTTGTCAACATAACCTCAACAAAATATTTTTTAAAATAAAAAAAAGGTCTATAAATATATAAGTAAAATTACAGTATCTGTTTACTTTTTTTCCATAAGTATTATAATAATAACTTTATTCATTACCTTAGAGCTATACAATGGCAAGGGATTAACATTATTGCAGATACAATATAGATTTAATGTCTCAGGGTGATACACGCAAGTGGTATCTATGATGTTGCATGCGTACATAGGTTATGGTAACCGCTGACCATCAAGTGGGCCGTACGCTTGGTTGCCACTTTAGCGGTTACAACGATATTGTTAAAATGTTAAGATAATTAAAAGTCAAACAAACAGTTAAAAGTCAATAAATATTATATTAATATTTGACGACCGATGTGACGTAGCGGGCGCAGGTCCGATTGCGAAAATAAAAAATAAAAAATATACATCTATGTATTGTATTGTACTAAGTATATATCAGTTATCTAGTACACATAATACAGCTCTGTTTAACAGCAGCTTACCTTGGGGCTAGATGATGCTGTGTGGATTGTCCAGCATTATTTGTATTATTTTTATTTTAATATGTCCGAACCCGAGAACAGTCTTGTAGATGGTATGTTCATAAACTCTTTAGTATTTAATAAACTTATTATCAGGCCTTTGCCCTGCAGTGGGACACCACAGACTCTTAATAATAATAATAATTATTATTATCACTGTACTTTTACAGTGTTACCAACAAACAAACAATTTCTTATTTTATATTACTTTTCCACAAAAATACAACGTGTAGGATTATTGCGTTATGTTTGGGGAAAATGATACAAAACTAAATTGGCAAATTCGAATTTTGCTGCTTTTTGACCGTGTTTGCTTATGCATAGAATAATTTTGGTTATAAAAGAGCCAGTTTATAGAATATTTGGCTTATCTTGTTTTGGTGATATTTCGCGGAAATAGTGTCAAAAATCGGTCAAGACGTGATTGTGTGTTACCAAGCATGGAGATTTATAATATTATTATGTTTACCTAGTACAAAAGATTAGGCGCTTCTGAGCTTCTCAGGGACATTAAGCAGTCAGACCTGGCTTTGTCAAAATTAGGCCATAACGAAGGTTTTTTGGGCATATTCAGTAAAAACACAGTCTATAAAATTTCTGACCTCCTTTCTACGAAAACTTTAGAACTTTGTGCATAACTTTTCTTTGAATTTAGCTTAAACTTTGATAAAACTTGGTAATACTACCCTTACTACTACTTTATATCTATCTATACCTTTTATAATTACAAAGGTATAGATAGATATGACGTGGAATAAAATGTGGCAGGTATATTTTTATTTTACCTGACGGTAGGACTCTTCAGCAAGAGTCCGTCTTGTACGCAGTGCCAGATAATCTACCTCCAAGCAGTAGTGTGCAAGCATTACTGTGTTTAAGTTTGAAGGGCACTGTAGCAAGTGTAATTACTGGGCGAAAGAGACTTAACAACGTCTCGGGGTGATTAGCGCAGTGCAGTGCCGCGCAGAACATAAACACTTTAAGCTTTGGGCGGCATTGCATCTGTTATGGTACGTGGTGCTTAACATCAGGCAGGCGTTTTGATCGTCTTGTCACATACTGACATAAAAAAAAACTTTATACCGCGCAAGCCGTGGGCGGTATCTAGGAGTAAATAAATTACTTTTATTATGGATGCTAGGACACGCCTGTACCTCATTTTCAGATTACTTTTATTTAATTATGTCGATAAACGTATAGGAAATTAAGACCCAATGCTTATCCCATCAATGGGACAAAATAATGAACCACGAGAAAACACTCAAATAAATGTTTATTATTTTCTAATTATTTTAACAATGTTAGGATTGTGTTGGGTGCTCATCATCATTTTTATTTTTTTGTTGTAGCTATAAGTACCTATGTATCTACTTTCATCACCTATTCAAATTGGAGAAAAAACTAAAAATATTCCTTAATAGCTGACCTTTCTCCCATAATTTCCCAAATTTTCTAACCGTTTAAACCTTCCCTGGACTCTTATCAATATTTCAAGACCAAGATCAGCCAAATCGAGTATGTTGATGATGATGATGACGATAAAAAAAAATCTTAACCAAACCTCTCCCCTTTTCCACATGAATATACAACATAGCACCAAGGAAGGTATCTCTTATCGCACCACCTTTGTAATTAACCTCAAACTTATTAATTACAAACACAATTATGTTGGTCGGTTAGTTTTGGTTACTGCGGTCCCCAAGTTTGATTATAACCTGACCTTGTTTGGGGTATCTTGTATGTATAGTGGCACTAGCTTTGTGGACTGAGGTAACAGGCTGAGAACTTTTGCACATGACGATTGTTGAACACACTTTGAACGGCGACACGTCCAAACAGACCGGAATCACAAAATTAGTCGCTAAAACTGCTATTCATTATAGAAATAGAAATGGAAAAATATTTATTTTGCGCCACATAATAAACATAAAAATAACAACACAAATTAAACTATTGTGACGAAAAAAGGTAGCCACCTAGCATGTGCTACAGACTTAATGTGTCTGTAGCGCTGGTTTTCAGTGTAGCCTACAATTAGCAGTAGCAGCAGTTAACTGCGACACGAGTCTCTTTACGTAACTATTTATTTAGGTACATTTTATAAAGATTTGCTAAATAAACCAAAGCAACAATTAAAAACGAAAAAGAAGGAACTCTTCTAAATATAAAACAAATATACCAAAATTAGGTTGTTTGTGACATTAAAATAATAACATTGATATTAATAACATTACCCTAAGAAGTTTAGTTAACATATCTCCATTAGCATATTCTCTAATTCAGTCCAACGGCGCTCTCTGAGGCGATTCAATATCACACCCCATACCAAACAGTAAGATAATTGCAACCTACTCACCAGGTATCCGAACCTACCAGCCGCAAATCCGACCACATTCCATCAACCGTAACAATCCGACCACTTGCTAAATAATTTATTACATTTAGATTCGTACCCATTCCAACTCAGCAACCAGAATACCCGGCTATAAGTTATGTGCGGTCAGGCTTGAGTTAAAAGACAGGATAATATCGAAAGTACTCTATAAACTCTATGCATGCCAATCATCATGATTATCATCATTGGCATCTACGTCTATTTCAGACGGTTTAAACAGTGTCTGTATTGAGATATACACTTTTCCTGGTGGCTCTACAAACCGATACGGGATCGGACAGAACGGCCACAGTTGTTGCAAACAAATTAACCATGTGATGGGTTCGCTTCGCTGGCATGCCTTCTAGCTCTTTTGTCTGCTAATGTGGCAAACCATACCTGGTCGTGGTACTTTTTGCCATCTCGCAAGCACTTTTTCCATTCAGGTCTATCAGAAGCAAGCAATTCCCAATCATGATCTTTAATATGAAATTTTTTCATGTCTCTTTTACTAGAATCTTTGAATGCATGCCAATGTGGATCTACATTTGAGCTTTCGTGGGTCATTAGATATTATAAAAAAAAATGAAGTACATTTTTAGACTAAGCAAGCTTGTAAGAATACTATAGGAACCAGATAACAGATATTTTTGTGAATACAGTACTTCTAATATAGGTTCAAAGAAACGCCCGAAACAAATATTTGCAGATTGTGCGAACATGCGCACACATTTGCCCCGCAGCGAGGATCGAACCCGCCTCTTGCTGCTTAACCGGGTACACGCCCACCGCGCCACCAAAATCGTCATAACATCCATGAATGTTTTGGAATTTGTCACCAATAAACGTGACAAATTATTGTAGATTAACTCAGTCATCTAATACAATATTTGTCACATTTATCGTTTGTTCCTCCCTCTGACATTGGCTAAGATTCTGTAGCAATACGGCACGTTCTTAAAATGTATGGGAGTCACGCACACATGTGCACTGACAGAAATGGATCACGCTGTCGCGTTATGAATGTGTATTGAGCTACAGCAAGGCTTTGTTTAAGCTACTCTTACAACAGCAATTGAAATAGTCTTAAGGCCGGATAAAGAAATGACTCAGTACATGTTCAATTCAAGATCTGTGGCTTTTATTGTCAACGTCGAAAGTATTTGTAAACTGTACTAGGCATCCATAACAATAGCAAGATTCATGTCAAAAAAAAACGATAGGAACCCAGTCGGTGTTGTTGCCAGTTCTTTTACGGCATGGGCGCGCGTTGGAACTGGTGTAAATTTTCCTAGCTTATAAGACGTTTTAAAGTGATCCTTGTGATTCTATTGAAATAAATAATTTTTGATTTTGATTTTGAAAGTTGTCAACGTCGTAAGTATAAATCTTTACGTTATAGCGCTTGCTCATCTTAATTCAATGATTAATGAATAAAAGTTGAATAACAATGTGTTTTGTCTGTAGCACCATATAGATATGCAGTCCAACTAGACAGTTCTTGTTACCTATGGAACGCCAATTTGCGAGAATGAGATGGAAAATGTTTAAGTAACTGTATTGGTTACTGTACCTCAGTAGGTTGGGCTCCGACTCTTAATGCGGAGGTCGTGGACTCAAAACCCAGCCGTGCACAAACATATTTATCTGTTCGAAATTTGCAACGGTGAAGGAAACCAGCGGCTTTGCGGTTTCGCGCGTATTGGACATGTCTTGTGGATTAAGCTGGCTAATTTGAGAGGATCTTGTAGGCAAGCCCACTTCGACCAAACCTTTACCAGGTAATAGTATCCTAAAAGACCAACTTAAGACGACGAATTGGAAATTTTGGTGGTAAGGATTTACATTTTTTCAGCAATTACAAAATGTATGTAAGTGAAACTTTATAACCTGATTCTTCATTTCAATGACTTCATTTTGTCAGTTGCAGAAACACGATTCGTTAATTTTTATAACCAAAAAAAGAATATTAGCGAAACTTTTTTTTGTAAAAAGAGATTTGCATTTTACAGATAAACTAGACCGATTTAAGCCTCTAATTTTTTTCTAGTAGATTAGTCTAAATACACACTTAAATATGCTAGTTGGATTTTTAAAAATTAATTATAGTTTTTAATTAAACAATATAACTCGTTTTGTCGTATACGACCTTTATGGTATGAGCTAGCGCGCGCGCGATTTTGTATGCAATCAGTCTCCCCTCAGTCCACTACCGACCATTGTCAACGGTGGGGTCTGTGCAAGTCGAGCTACCGCGCGACCTACCAAAATGTATGTAAAAGTATCGAGGTGAGGAGGGCGGGTTGCGGGACGCAAGCGCTATTTTTTAGAATTTGTTTAACGATGCGTCACCCTAATACTTAATAGACGTTGTACAGAAGCGTTATATATTTGTTTTTTTGAAGTTGTTATTTTTCATTCTTACTGTTTTCGCTGGTGACTCACGTATGCCAGTAACTCAAGCTAGATTTTCTGGCAAAAAATGCGCTACCGAGTTCAGGGTTCCAGCCCCTTCTTACCATATAAATAATCGAGGCCGCAAAAGGGACTGGGCTTTGAAGGTATCACTGTGGTATTTGATAGTGAATTTTCTTACTCAATTTAGTAGGGGCATAGAGAGGCATGTGCTACTTTCAAATCAAGTTATTTATAAACTGAACTCTATCTCGACAGTTTTAGGCTCAATATGGCGAAATATGCTCTGAGTATTGTGGATAAGTTTTGCTGTAGAGTGTATGGTTGAGAGTTATTTTGTCAAATGACATTCAGCTATCACGTCTAGGTTTTAAGTTTCATTATGCTATTTCTTGCGTAGTACAGATTGGTGTGTCGTGTTCGAGGCATTGGTGTGAGACGTTTGATAGGTAAACTATTATTTTCTTCTGTGACATAAGGGAGAGGGTAGTAAGCAGCGGTGGATAATGAAGAAATAGGTTCATTGTAAAAAAGGATGTGGCAGGGTTGGTAAAAAGACATCAAACCCGTCCAATCTTATTTGCCTGAGATTCAATGGCCCAATATTTTTATTACACTCGGAGACTGCGCACTATGTTTTTTGAACACGCGGTCATGACTGACATCACAGAAAATCGTCTATGGAGAGCCAAATGTAAATGTGCCGCGACAGCGCGTTCAAATGTTTTCCATGTACAAAGGCTTGGGCGTAGGTAGATATAAAGTTACCTGAGAAATAAAGGTTAAAATGGGACAATTCTAAAATTGGGCTCATTAATTTATTCCAGAGATTTAAAGGGTTTGGTATTGGTTAACTTAGACCGTGAGTTATTTTCGTAAGGTCGTTTAGTATACCTAATAACTACAGTACAATAATTATAACTAACTAAGGGTGAATGACACGTTTGTTGCTAGTACAATTGAATGCAATGTATGTTTGACATGCTGATAATGTTATTCAGTTTTTGGTATTCAAATGAATCGATTTCGAAGAATATATGTAAATTTCTGCCGTCAAGCAGTACTGATGTGTTCCTGATCAGGGTGACAATGCGCAAGTAATATCTCTGATGTTGCAAGCGTACAAAAGCTACGGAAACCGCTTAATAGTGGGCCGTATGCTTCATTGTCTCTTTCTTAGTATTAAAAACTAACCTCCACCTGCTAAGCGTGCCTACAGGTGCGGCCTAGATATCAAAGTGCCTTGGAAGAGTCACCTTCAGCTAATAGATACTGATCAAGCTTTGACCAAGGACCAAGCACCTGCTAGCCCTAGAAATAATTAACACAACGCCAAGTAATTTAATTAACCACTCCAATATTGACCATTCATCTGACGACGACGTATCGATGTTCGAGTTTCATTAATTTGGCTGTTACCGACGATCAATCAGCCTCTGTGCTTGGAGTAGTAGATCTATGCAGATATAGGCGGTAGATTTTTTCAGGTTCATTTGTTATCTGAACTGATGCAAAACATTATCACGTACTCACAGGCACTTTAATAAAACGTATGAAACTATTGTGTGATAGGTAGGTTGTTATATCTAAACGAGACCATTATAGGAGAGTCGCTGTGACCTCGCTAAACAGGCTCACTAGAGTCCTAGTGCGGGGAACAGAATTCCCTCAGGTGCTATTAAGAACGGGTTTTGTAAAATTTTATTATATAAGCAATATTAGTATCTGCACCGCCAAATGTTTTTATGGAACAAATAAACTTATCTATATCTTTTTTATTTATACTAAATGAATGGTCTAAATATGGTTTGGTTCGGAAATTTCTTTAATGAATCCCCTGCAAAGGGGATATTTAATATTTAAACCTGGATATCTAAAGAATAAACTTTTAAAATTAAAAAAATATGGAATAAATTACTTTAGGCCTAAACTGACTTAGAATAATGCTTGGCCTTTGGGCCAAAATCTTAATCACAATTAAATAAATAATTTAGTCATCATGCTTTGATAAGCTAGACTAATTCTAAGTTTTAAACATAATCAATTTAGTCAGCCTTCAGTCTTTTTAGATAACATGTTAAAGTAATAGCTATTGGTTCAAAGTTTTGATCAAATAATATATGGACTTGGTGTCTTCTAGCACAGAACAGATATTAGTACTACAAACAGAATGACCACTCCCTACCTCCCACCGGTTTTACTTACCCCACCCCGGTCGAAAGTTTGCCGGCTCCTTGTCGGCACTGAAGCTAAGGGCTAAGGCACGCGTTTATTTTGATTTTGTGTAGGTCCAAGCGCGCGCATGCCAGAGTGAGCGAAAGTGTGCTTCTCGCTCTAGCTATACTTGGGTGGGTGGGGACAACCATGACACTCACACATACAACAGCACCGTTTACGTTCACAAACTATGCGTGTGGTGATTGCGTCGTGTTTGCTTCATACATTTTATTGAGAGTGTCCGGGGTGTGCTTTTAGTTACATTGAGTTTACCAATAATTTTTTTGGGACTTTTTTAGGGACTTTTTTTTCAAAGCATGTCGGATAAACGAAAATACTATTGTTGAAACGAAACGTTTCCTTAAGATAAACTACTTCAGCTGCGTAATATCTCAGTAGTTCTTTAGAGCTGGGAAGGAAATTATTACCTTTCCTTTATGAAATTCCTAATAAACTTTTCTAATATCGCGCACGGGTTCATAGTCGCGTACTATTCGCGATGTCCATGTAAAGGGGAAGTTTTGAGACATGCGACTGATATGTGCAACTGTGCAACTAATATTTGATCCCACGAATTCTGTCGTCTGCCAGTCAGGCCGTCCCTTACACACGTAAGGTACGCACTGGTAGGTGTGAAAGAGACGGCTTGACCTATAGGCGCTCTCTGAACTATAGGTACTTCAACATTTTAGACTTTCCATTACTTTATTCAAGCTCGGACTGTCATCTAAAGGCGATTGAGCTCCTGGGTGAGTCAGCAGTAAACGGAGGTTAAACGTGCCCTATAACGGAGATGTCACACGTTACCAATATCGATAGGAAATACCCAAACCCCTTATGACATCATAATCGATAGGGTTCCGTGTTATGAATCAGAATGAGCTGCGTAGAACATTCAGGACGCATCATGTACCATTTTCTGATGTAAATAGGCCAAGCGGAAAATGCTCGTTTGGTAACTTTTAAGTGGTTTGCGGCAAACCGTTTGCCAATCTACAAAACAAATCGTGACAGAGTAATATGTAATACTTGACGCACAAATAAATACTTTGCAAGCGTGTGTCACAATCTACCACTTACTCTACAAAATAATAGAGCGCTCCCGTGCTTCGGAGGACCCGGTCAGTCCCGGCTTTATCAAAGTTGTTAAGCCATAACAGAGGGCTTCGGGTGGCCTAGAAACTCTGTCACCAGAGTTGGCCACTGACGCATACGAACTTACTTACTTAGTCAAACAAGTACTATTCTGTACCAGCTAAGACTGATGACCTCAGTATTGACATAACCTCGTTGATGTTTCATGAAGCGTCTCTGGGGTACAATTACAATGTAGAGTCACATTGCCAGATGTCTGTGCATACTGAACATAGTACTTACAATTATTTAGGTCAGTTGCATTATGTGTCCTGTAACAGGATCTTCTAAATTTGGCTTTGATAGTCATCTGCGCTCTCATGTCCGGAGCTAACAGGGTTCACCGTTGACGGATACGTCAAGATCGACATCATCATCATGAACATAGTGTGAGCGTGGTCTAGTGGTTGTGACCTGTTCCGATCCTAAGGTCATGGGTTGTGATGCGCAAACACAATTCGTTCGAAAAAGCTCCATTACGCATCGAAACGGCTAACTTCACGACACGCGAGGTTGGGCAGTACTTTTTGAAAAGTTTGTCTAACATCAACTTAACATTGCTAAAATACTCTTGAATGTAACACAGTATCACAGAACTGATATTGGTACAACGTACAGAATGGTCACTCTCTACCTCTCACGCACTGACTACAGAATGGCCACTCTCTACCTCTCACTGGTTTTACTTACCCCACCCCGGTCGCTCGCCGGCATCTTTCACCGGCACTGAAGCTAAGGGCTAATAACGCATGCGTATATTTCGGTTTTTTGCAGGCGCAGTGCACTTTTTCCACATGCGCGAGCACAAGCGTGCTATGACACACACACACACAACGGCACCGTTTACGTAGGTACACAAACTATGCATGTGGTGATTACGACGTGTTTGTTTCTTACATTTTATTGAGAGTGTCTGAGGTGTGACAGTATACAGAAATTAGAGAAATAAAAATACTGATATATATACTGACATACCAGCAGCTTACTTCCGGGAAGAGTTAGATCGCCACACGCACTGCGCCTTAACAAAATGCGGGTAGCAATAAAAATAAGATGCTAGCTCGCTTTAATGAAAAATAATGCTCCCAAAGGTCACTATCGTGTACTCCGGGGTAAATTAAGCATGTGCACGGAAAATGTGCACTTGTCGCGTTCACCACTGAAATATGAGGAGTGTAGATTTTAATCTGAGAGAGCCGGCGGCTGTGAATGTGTCAGTAATTGGACTTTAGCTGCAACACGCTTTTCCAACACAAAGGTAGCTGGAATGAGTTACTATCTTATGTGAATGTTATGAAAGTGAATGAAGGAAAAAAGTTATATCAGAATTGTTGCAAATGTTGGTTATGCAGGTAATGCGTAGTTTTTACCTACTGTTTGAAAAACAACCTGAATTCCTGTTATCGAATTTTTTTATTTTATTTCAAAACACTGTTAGACGTACTATCCGTTTTACATAAATTATCACTGCAAAAAAAAAACTAAAATCTGCATAAGTCTGCAGTAAAATTTCGTTAACAGTGACTTTGGAGCCAGTTCATTCCGGATTATACTAGATTATTCCAGGATATTCCAGCTAAGCACCGGAATATGGTGGATTTTCACGGCTTTAAATCACCGCGACAACTTCACAGCGAATTTACGGCGATGTAGCCAGCAATTATCAAAAGCCCTATTTGTTTGTCGTGTCACTAGTTGGTTCTTGGTCACTCTACATTATGTCACCAGAGGAGTGGACAGTCAGTAGTTGGAACGTTTACAAATTAGTATAAAGATTTTTTTTAAAGTGTCTGAGGCTTGATATGAAATAAAAAAAATAACCTTTCTTTTACTTATGTACCCAACACTTTTATCTATATGACAAACCATCATAATTATGGCCCACTTGACGGGATGCGGAATTCGATGAAGGCTAGCAACACTAAATGTATCACTAGTTGTAACGTGTAGCTTACGAGATGCGGTATCCAATGAACTCTTGCATCTACCAAAGGTATAATTAGATTTCATGATATTCATGGTCGCTTGTCATCTTAGACGCTCATCCATATTTTTGTTCATATTTTTGTAATGCCAATGAATTAAAGTGACTATGAATTAAGGGGTACTTAAGTAGGTATTAATTAACTCACTTACTGAGTAGGAATTAGTTACATAAGTAGGTTAATAACTAACATTAATACCTACTTAAGTAACTAATTCCTACTCAGTAAGTAATTTAATATCTACATTTGGTCAGTAATTTTTTAAGGAACTAAACAAATTTCATTTCTGATAAAGTTGTGTATCTTGAGACGTTGTATAAGTATCTTGAGACGTTGATGAAGTCGCATGTGCCAGTAACTTTACCAGCAACCACACTCTTGAAACCGGAACATACAAACATGACTGCTTGGCGGCAGAAATAAATACGGTGGTAGTACACTCCAGCCCAGCTCTATCACAAAGAGCTCTACTTTTGACCCTAACGAGCCATTGACACAACAAACGAACAACAAAGTGTAATCTATCTAAATTATTACAGACCTTCAAAACTCAACCGCCGGCGTATCTTAGTCTGAAGGGAAACATAATATTTAATTAAATTTCGTTACAAGCGAATATTTTGTCAAGAGCAAACAATTTCGGTTAAAAAGCATCTAAAATAAAGTTTTATAAACACTTATGCGATATTGTACCCTGACAGCAGAAATTATCGTTTTACACTATACTGTCTTTTACTGTTTGACTGGCCACACAGTTCAGTTGGTAGTAGCTCTGTCTGCCTACTTCACTGTAAGTTGTGGGTTCGATTCCAACGCAGGCTAAGCTATTTCGAAATATTTTTTATTTAAAAACATAGCAAGGATCATTTTTGAAACGTCTTAAAATTATTGTTAATTAAGTGAATTTACGCCAGTTACACGCGCCCTACAAGAATCTGGCAACAAACTTGGCTGAGAGTATGAGTACGTTGGTACCATGGATACAATGGAACTAATATGTACGATTATAAATTCCTATCTATATTATGCTTTGGTTAGTACTGTGTCTGGGTGTTATATAATATTTATATTTTAAATTTATTTATTGAGCACCAACACAATGTACACCACTAAAATTATATAGGAAACATTTCAAGTAAAACTAATCAAGTGCCATTATAATTGCAAGCTTAGAATAACAACACGTAGAATGATAATAGTTTCATTCAAAATTATTTCCAAAAGTGTGTTCACAAAACAATTGATGTTTGCGTGAGCGGCCTATGTATTACACGTGATAAATGATTATATACGTAGTGTTACAGCAGCCTTTCACCACACAACACACCATTTTGAAATTATAATTGTGAGAGACGTGCGCACGATGACTTCACATTGATGAATGGCGAGCCGCTTGACTAAGTGAGACTAACAAGTCTTACTAAAAATGATCACAATTTGCGTGCGCGTACTTCTTTTCTCCGTGTTGTTATTCTAAGATTGCAAGTTTGTATCTTTTTAGAAGTTTTCCTATCGCGTGGACGCGATGGCACCCACTTCTTGACTTGACAAGTCAGCCAGTGACAAGACGGTCAAACATCTATTATACTTCCTTTGTTGCAGCATTTGTTGCAGCACTAGCAGCAGAAATAAACGTAGAAGTATTGGTAGTACTTGTACGTCCTATTAGCAGCTGTAACACAAGAACTACCTAGCATAGCTGCTAAAAGAATTTGTTTAGTACTATTCTAATCATAATTTAATCATGTATGTTTTAGTTATTTGTAACGAGTTGACCCGCGTGGCTTAATCTGCGTTTTTGCAGTTTTTATGCGATCCCACAGGAACAATCAATTTTTTCGGGATAAAAATTATGTGTTATTCCAGGACTTAAGCCATCTACATTCCTAATTTCATAAAAATCGGTTATGTCGTCACGGAGATACGTGGTAACAAACATACACACACACTCACACACAGACTTTTGCTTATAATATTAGTAGGATATGTCCCCAATAAAGAGCTCTTCTTCGAGCAGTTACTACTATATTAACAAATGAAAAAAATATTCCGAAAACCTATCCTACCAATTTATTTTACACCCAACCACGAGTTCATCGTCTAACATTGCAACCATTATAAAACTCATAACACAGAGCCGTTACCATATTCCTCGCTGAATTTGCTCAGCGTAATATCTCAAGTTGCTAAAGGTTCGGTTACACAAAGCGAGTAACTAGACGTGCAAGCACCGGTGCTGTTAGAACATAACACGCCGTCTCAGTTCAACTACAGCTTTATTAGCGAAGCTTAAGTGATCGTTTACCAAAGTTAAGCAACGTTTTGGCCACTATTAGGTAAATAGCATAGGGGCAATTTGATTTAAAATCTTTTGTGCTTTTAAAACAAAAGCTGCATGATAGTCCTGAATAAGTAAAAGAAAATATAGTAAAATATAGTAGTCGGCCTAAAACTTCGGCACCACATCGAACTGTCGTACACATACCTAAATATAAGTATGTAGATTACCTAAGACCGCTTGATGCTTTGTAGACAAAAGTCGAGTAAACTGACAGATTCCTTGTATTTGACATTTCTTATTCCGCCGAATAGTTATGTGGTGTATTCGACCAACATCTGGAGATGTTGGTCGATTAAACCCTAAATTGCTTAGTTTGGGGCTAGTGGCACAGTGTAAAAATATCCGCCAAACTTATTACTATTATTTACTTGCCTTCTTATAGTTTGCACTTTGCAGTAAGCACTCGTCTTGTGTGATTGCACCATCAGCTGTGGCGAGCTAAGACAACTCCACGCTTGAACAATAATTTATCTCCAAGATTTTTATTAAATTATGCCGACATTTTGCATTCTGTTGACTGTAAGTTAATATTTCATAGTTTGTGACGGTTTAGTGGAAACTGAATCCGCGGGATAAAGGGAGTTTTCGAGCAGCTGGTGTTTTGTCTGTTTTAAGCGTTTACTATATAAAAGGTTGTGTTATATAACTGAGGAATACAATACAATACAATAGTAGTACAATACAATACAAGCCGACAGCCATGTGCACTTCCACCAATCCGCATTGGGCCCGCGTGGTCGATTATGACCAAACCACATTCGCTCGAGAGTATCCCAGTGTCCCAGCAGTCGACACACTAGAAGATTATGATGATGGTGATGTTCATACGCAACAAATTCTCCAAAATACGTAGCACGAGACAAATTACATAAAATATTTTGCAAAACAGTGAAATTCGCATCGTATATCTAAGCTTTAAAGAGCATTTGGCAAAAGTAGTAACAATTAATCTAGACAAAACTGCCACGTTTCGTTGGAGCGCCGCCAATGTAAAGCCGACCTGCGCTTGAAAAGTAGACGTTACATACTGTGATATCGGTTTTGTACACCGCTCGTTATTGACATTATACTGAAAGAGCGTTTTTAATAAGCAGACGAAACACGAAAAACTTGTTTGACAACCATAAACGGCGTATCGTTCAGTTTACAATTTTAATTAGCTTTCCATAGCTCGTTGTACATCTTTGAGCTTTTTTCCATTCCAGCCCCCCGATTGCCTAATTCAGTTGCAATCAATTTCACTTGGTTTCAATCAAAAACTGACGTATTTTGTATGAATGTGACAGCCTTTAACCAGTTCGCTGATTGAAATCGGATTGAAACCGATTTACGCCGCAATCAGTGGGCGGTTCTCCGTGCCCGTAAACGTTAACTCACAGGAGTATGTTTCATTGTCCCCCAGTTCCGTATTCACCCGAATTTAATAAAGTTTATATCACTGGCATGATAATTTAGTAAAAATTTTAATAAAACTCTCTCTAAAGTATCACATTTTTCTCATTTCACTGGAACGCTAATAGCTCACGCACAAGTAAGATAGAGTTACTTCCTTCATTTCTTTCAGAATTTGAAATAAGCTGTTCATTTAGCTGCTTTCCTTTAGAAACAAGACCAACAAAATTACCTCAACAATTTACCATTCTGTCAACATGATACATTACCAAGGTCTCGCATTTGGAAGAACGATTTCACAAACACAACATGCTTTCGTATTTCAGACATTGTAAAAGTAGCTAGACTTGACATAATAAATGTTGGCAGGCGGTTCACCCACCTAAGAAGCACCAAGTGACGTGAATCACAAGGATCACTTTGAAACACCTCACAAGCTGAATTTTATGCCAGATAAGATTAAACAGGATAGCTGTTTATTCTATTATCGTTCATTGAACTCTAACCCTGGCTTCGCGCGGGTGCTTAAACTATTTAAGCCTCTCTTTTTAATTTTGCATTTCAATGACGCTGTAACGGCTAAACGAACTTGGATGAAACTAAGGACAGAAATTGCCCTGTAACTGAAATAGCATATTATAAACTAGGATCTAGATACCAGGCTTGCGAAGCCTCGAGCAGAAGGTGGTATAAACAATAATTTTATCTTATTTGTGTAGAGCCGGCGTCGTATTTCAAACACTGTCTAGAGCAGTCGAGGATAAAATGTTAAAAAGATTTATGGTTTAAAACGTAATACTTTACAAAATAGTAACACAACTTCAACGGAAGTTACATACTTATGTTTGACATGTATAGTACATACATGTATAGCATATTGACATATGAAAATTTGGATATTAGTTCATTTCCCCACTTCCGCCACACACTTCGTTTCAAGAATTATTTCGGGCAGGCAAGGAAGAAATTTTTTGATAGATTTTTTTGGTGATATCAAAATCTAAACTTTAGTATATGGTGGCTAGTACCATAAAAGCCACTATGGTAGGTAACGCTTATAAGGTGCAAAGAGTAAAGTAGATAATAGTATTTTTAAACAAGACCTTGGTATACGGAAAAATTAACTTCCAAGGTACCTAGTAAAGTTTAAAATAAATATTATTTTGATTATAGTAAATAGTTATAACCAATATTTCAATTATATTTATTCCTTAAAAAAAGTCAGAGTCTAGCAGGTGAAGTATGATAATGATGAGTTAGGAGTTGTAACACTGGGTGTTAGGTTTACTGCGTCCAAACCAACGATGCAGGTGGCTTTTAGCTGCACCCTTTTACATTTAGATCCTTTGTTCAGACTAAATGGGCCTGGATTAGGACTCAGTAATGGAAGGTTATATATTTTCGGGAGCCACTAGGTTGGTTGGGTCTAAAGCTAGGTCTTATTTTGGGTCTAATGGAATATTATTTTCTTACTTTTATTAAACAAACCCAACCAATTATAATCTAATACGCGTATGAGCTAGACATCTCCATTGAGCAAGGCTTAGCAGTGAACTGTGAATGGTCCCAAAGAGCCTAAAACCAGTGGCGACCGCAAAAGGCCTAGCAGGGACACATCATCATTATGGACAGTGTCTGTGTTAAGATTGGTTTTTTTGGTGGCTAAACAAACCGATACGGAAGCGGACAGAACGGCCACAGTTGTAGCAAACAAATGAACCATGGGATGGGTTGGCTCCGCTGGCATAGCACTTTTAACATTTAGGTCTTTCAGTAGCAAGCAATTTTCAATACGGTCACAATAAAACAACAGTCCTAAAAAAGCTTATCAAATTGTTATAATAAATATAATATTTGTGATTAGCTGTTGCCTGCGACTTCGTTTGCGTGGAACTCGGGAACCGTTCTTTTTTCCGGGATAAAAAGTAGCCAATATTCTATCTATGTTTTGTCTATGTATGTTTTAAATTTCAGCCAAATCGGTTAAGTGGTTGTTGAGTTATAGAGGAACAAACCATATAATATCAGTCATTTATGTATATAATATGCCATAACAAAAGCTATGGATTGTCCAGCATTTTTTATTTATTTTATTTATTTATGTTTATGTCATGATCCTAAAGCCACACTAAAATTCCCTGTGTCGTGGGACTATCAGTTTCAGAATTAGTACTACGGTACCACAACATGCGACCTAATACTTGTTATTATTCTACTGATTGCTTTAATACTCTTTAAACTTGAAAGAAAAAAAAACTCTTTTAGAGCACTTTGTTAAAGAAATAACCTACATAATAATGCATTTATGGATTTTTTTTTTGTTATCTTCAGTGGATATCCGCCCTTACGACTGTCATTTGTGGTCGCCATTGAATCAGCTTTAAAGGATAAATCCTATTCCAATCAAAGACGGATCGAGACGCTAAGAGCTCTAGTGGAGACGTGTGAACTGGCCAATGGGAAGGATTACGTAGACAATTATTTGTTTCAATCAATGCACTGACTGGTAGATTAAATAACTGGAAAATAATTGGATATGACTCATTTTAAAATAAATAAAACGACTTGTTATCTTAATTTTATTTTATTTCAGGAAGCACGCACCAATAAAGTAGATACCTACGTTAGTTCGTATAAGTCAGCAGCGGACTAAGTGACGGAGTTATTAGGCCGCCTGAAGGCCTCCTTCTTGGCCTAAAAACTTTGAAAAAGCCGGAACCTACTGCTTACCTGCCTCTGGCGTTTGCCGATTAAATGTATGCGTACGACGCGTCATCGAGTTGCTTCGTTCGTGCCAGCGATTTATTCGGTCGGGGCCGAGCGAGCTAGACGGTAGACGTGTTTAAAACAATAACAATCGTTTATATTAAAGCTCCATGTTTCCTATCCTGTAGGATACTATCAGAACCTCACAGTGCCCAATAATACTCGTATTAAAGAATGAATCAAAGTTATTTTCATTCTTTATTTATGTAAGTACTACTAATATAATGTTTATTGTGATTTACCTGAGTATTAGCTGAAGCAGAGATCCCTCGCATCTACGTTTCTACTTAGAGCGAGGAACTCAATGCAACACTGGCACAATGGTCTTTTCACATAGCATTTTTTACTTACAAGAAACACAGTATTTATTTATTTATTTTGTTTTAGGAAAACCAACAGCTTTTACATTTAAATATACACTTGGGTAGCTATGGAGAGCCAATTACAGGTTCTCACGTATAGGTATTATTATCAGTGATTGTTAATATCATATAAAATAATGTTGTTTTAACCCTTTTACTAATTAAAGATTTATGATTTTGAATCAACTCTATCTTACTAGTTACATTACAAGATGCTGTCTCAAATTTTGAAACGCAGCACCACGGCACCGTTTTTTTAAACAAAACTTAATTAAGTCTTCGAAATGCGGTCGGAACAAAAATTCATATTCCACCTCCGTTAGTTCCGTAGGCAACCTCCTTTGGAGTTCGCTACGTGTTCACAATACTAAAATAGGGTAAGTAGTCAAAAGTTAGTAAGGTATAGGCAGAAATAAATTTGGATATGCGATCGAGTGTATCTTTGAGCGGTTTAGACGAAGGTAAATCCTTTTGTCGGTAGGTTATAGGGGTGGGTTTATTGTGCTAAACGTTATCGTAACAGAAACTGTTTGCACCGAAAGAAAGAAAAAAAGAAAAGACATTTCGAGACGATTTTAACCCAGCGTGTAAGCCTAAAATTAAAGAATATGTACAAACCTACTAAACATCAGATATTTATCACAAACTTTGTTTTGTTTAGGGCTAGGTGCTGTGGGGAATGTCGACCAATATAATTTATTTATTTATTATGTCACAATCCGTTTTTTCCTAACTTTGTACGGATACTTGAAAAGATTAATTGCATAGTAGCACGCTCTCTGGCTCTTGAACCAACGCCAAAAGACCGTGTCGGCTGCGTAAAGGGTGCTTTTCGGCCTAGCATGAGTTTTAAGGTTTTCGAATTGCTAACAAGTCGGTCAAATGCAAAACATATTGTTTTTATTGATAAACAGTAAAGACGTTTGCCTGATGTTAAGTGCCATGCCTGCCCATAACCAATGCAGTTTCACTCAAGTTTCGCATGGTACTGCAATTTTCTGTTAAGAAAAACCTCAAATGAGCGTTCCCGTGCTTCGGAGGGCACGTTAAGCAGTCTTTCTCGACTTTTTCAAAGTTGAAAGACTTTGGACATGACAGAGAGAGACGGTCTAAAAACTTTGTCATATAGTTGGCCACTGACTCATACGAACTTAATTACTTACCCCGAATACACTTATTAATTTTACTTTCTACGGTGCCCTTTAAACCATACCACAATAACGCTTGCACATCACTAAAAGTATACACTTGACACAGTAACGCTTGCACACCACTGCTTGGAAGCAGAATATAGGTATGACACTGCGGTACATAACAAGACACTTTTTCTGAAGAGTCCTTTCACTAGTGATTATTCTAGTGTATACGCAGGTTATAAAATAAAGCAATTAATATTGTCAATATGCTGTAAAACTACGTTTTATGTGTGTTATAACACTACGAAATAGGTTATCTGTGTATCATAACATTTTACGAGCTGACACGGTACTATATCAGTGTGTTTGTTTATGTTTGTTTTATGTACAAGTTATGGCAAATAGCTTAAAACTTTATTTTATTTAAAAATGAGCGTCTATAAAAAATACTAGAATATTCACCTAACGAATAAAAATCACTTAAAATCAAACGTGGGCTGCGTTTGATTTTGAGTGATATTAAGTTCCAAGCATGTTTTCAAACACAAAATTTGAATATATTATATTTCTTTACAAAAAATTCAGAACTTATTTTCTCTCACTCAAGTGACTAGTACCAGTTTTCTACTAGCTATGCAATATAATTTCTAAAAATAACAAAACACTACACATTATAAATTATTCAGATAATCATTTTAGATTTAGGTTTATCTCTTAATTGTTTTTATGTTCTAATTATATGAAGTTTTTCAAATTATTTATCTCAACTTGACAGCTAAACGGTCCAGTTACATTTTAGAAAATCTATTACAAACCTGTAGTTAAGCTAATAAAGTTGTATTAAAAAATGACTAGACTTTTATTTCTTGCTAGAAAACAGTGAAAACATTTTCCAGCTGAAATTAGCGACTGCTAAATACCGGTAATTTGCAGTTTCATTATTGCAGAGCCCGTCTGGGGAAGTCCACTGTCATTTGTTTCTGCGGCCAAGTAAGGACATGGTTTCCACAAAACAGTATTCACACAATAGCATTATATCATTACAATATTAATGACATCATACTTTACCTCAACACTCACATAAATAAATAAATAAATAAATAATGCTGGACAATCCACACAGCATCACACACACAGTCGTGGGTCCAGAAAAAAAATTTGCAGAGCATTCAATCCTTTTGTCCAGCAGCGGGAATCAAACCTGTCGTTTCTCAACCGGGCACTCCGCTCCACCGAGGCCGTCGAATACGGTCGGCAATAACAATGAAGCGTCTTTGATAATATTTGCTCACTTGATGTATTGATGTATTCCTTCAGCGTATTAGAACATTAGCATCAAATTATATCAACATAATGTATAAGGTATAGGTATAATATAATCACGACAGTTATTCAAAGTTACGGTGGCTGCTTTTAAAGCAGCCAGAACTTAATGCTAGCGTATGTGGTCTAGATTTAAAAGACAAGAATAATGCTGAAATTACAGTCACATGGGAGATAATTAAACTTAGTAGCGCTACTACAGTGCAATGAACTAGGTTATGTATCTAATTTTAATGAATTTATCTCCAAAGATAGAGAAGTGCCGTAAAGCACAGAACTTATAATCACTCTCTGCGTCAACTCTGGCAAAATTTGCTTTCGTCTGTCATTTTTTAAATTTACGAATTTTACGACTTTTTTCGTCATGGATTTTCGATTAGACAGGTACTTAAACTAATAAAATCTAAAAAAATAACTCTAATAAAGGGCAAAACGGGGGCTTCCAGATATCTTTGCTTTATGAAATCCGATTTCGATGGTTTTTTTATTCGAAATGTAGTAAATTTGTAGTCAAATGTAGGTCTCATAAAAAAATGGTGAAGATCTGATGAAGATCTTCAGCGTGAGAATCAGAAAAACTCCTCAAAATGCTGTAAATTGCTCACTTTTTAAAGTTCCCCACGAAGTCTACACTCATTGCAGAACTACTATTTTTATTATTTTTGCAAGCGTACCATTTCGCGTTTCCGCATTTTTGACCCGCGTTCTTTTAAAATTTGCAGGGTAATCTGGTATCAAATGTTTACAAAATCTCAATGAATCATATATTTTGACGGCATGTCTTATCACACTGACTGTACAATATTACTACCTCATCCCGAGTATTGACCACAAATCTACGTTGTAGCGCTGTATAAATTATTCAAGCTTTACTGTGGTCCTGTATTGGCCTCAGTACGCGAGGGACCAAATTGAAATGTCGGTCTTGAGAGTAGTTTCAAAGAAAAAGAAAAAACCTGTTTATAAAAAGGTCTCCTTGAGAAAATAGCATACATTTTCGTGGTGATATCCTGTTTCATCTGACGCGTTCATTCCACAGCTATTAAATTTTATTTTTTTTCGAAAATGTCTTGATTCAATAGTTGCCAAAATAAATTATTTTTTGCTCCGCAGTGGATCCGATAAATGCTATAAACAAGCAAGTGAAAACGCTACAAATTGTATCTACTAATATTAGACATATTAAAAAGACAACACTACGGTAGAATATCTTCAAAAACTTTCTTGACATAGTAAATAATGGCTGCATTGCATGCAAGTTGCTCATCAAAATATATGAGATAAATGTTATATTTCATGCTCTGCAGTTTTACGATAAAGCTTGCGCTACGTACAAAGCTCTGCAAAACTCATGTAACTTTGTAATACTCGTAGATTGTAGTTCTTTGTGATAGAGCTAGGTTTGTAGGTCCATAGACAAAAAAATGGATTCCACCTCATAATAACATCATTCAATGGGGAAGTATGCAGTCGGCAAGTGACGAGATGTATTCAAGTCTGGTATTGCAAGCGTCCATAGGCTGCGGTAACCGCTTATTACCTTGTGGGCCGTACGTTTGGTTGCCACTTCAGTTGTATAAAAAAAAGAAAAAAAAAGATGATCATGTCGTTCTCCTGATAGTAAATGATGGTAAATGTCACGCATGATCAATAAAAGCATTGACACTGCACTGTACCTGCTTGTTGCTTTTAGATGAGGTTATTATTATCTCATTTGCCCAGTAATTTCACTTTCAATTAGGGCCCTAAAACCTATGCACGGTACCTAATGTTTCTACACTACAGGGCAGAATAACTGGCACTGCGGTGGGCTTTTGCTAAAGAGTCCTGCCTTTTGCTTAGTAATTTCAGTTGGCATGCGTGGTTTACTACAAGAGTGATTTATTATTTATCAAATCACCTACAAAGGTAGGCGCGGATCGTTCAGTAATCGCCGCGGCCATCTAAAGCGATCCCTAACGAGCATTTGCAAAGTTAAGCGTCACCAAGCGATTATCAAACATTTTGGCTGGTATTTTCAGAGCTACTGCTCTAAAAATACTACCCTACTGGCCGGTGTATCAAGTCACCATGACAGCCTTCTAATGTTCCCACTACTTACTGTGACACAGGCCTACTCTCGAGCGAGAGTGATTGGGTCTCAATCCATTTATTATATACCAGGATGGCGAAAAGGTCTAAAAGAGTACTGTGGTAAGTAAGCTGGTATGAATCAGTGAGCAACTCTTGTGACGGAGTTTTCAGGCCGCCCGAAGGCCTCTATCATGACCAATTGACTTTTAAAAATTAGTTTTCAAACCGGGACCAATAGCAAGTGCAAAAATGTTTTTTTACAGAAATATAAAACCGCGATTAAACATAAAAAATACCACTACATGACCAGTTCTCCCTGTCTATTGATCTGATGTGAACTTATAATTTACAGGTACGCAGTGCGTAAGATGAAATTGATCCTTTTATCCATTCAGTATAATAGCTTCGAGATACATTTCTTAAAGCCCTCCAGTAGGATAGGTTTCACCTATCTTAAAAGGCTTCTATATTTTTTGTGGAAAATTCGAGAAAGTTATATTTATGATCTTACATTACAAATAATATAATGTGAAAAATTGTGTGTCTGCGTTGTTATTAATTAGTTTTGTAAGTCCCTGTGTTGGTCTTTTGGAGGTCACGCAAATTTTTCCCCCGAAGCGAGAATCGAACCCGTACAGGGCCCTCACCAACCGCGCCACCGAGGAGGTCAATATTTATAAAGCAGTTTGTAGCTTATTGTTAAGACACTAGGTTTAATTAAAGTGTTTGACTTATTTATTTATTTAATTTGACAAAACAAAATAAATGTACAAATTCATCTTAATATTTTTAACCGACTTCAAAAAAGGATGTTATCAATTTCAATTTCAATTTTATTTTATTTATCTTTCCACATGTTGCATGTACTTAGATACGTCAAAACAAAACATTAAAATTTACTAAATATGGTAACAATGTCATATTTTAAAATAAAATTTAAACAAATAAAATTAATTAAAAAAAAAAAATGTCAAAGTCCATAAATAATAATTATCTGTAAAATTCCGTACCTACTAAAATAATTTTTTAAAAATAACATTATTAATAACAAAATAAATATCAAATGTCAATAATATTATATGAGAAACAAACAATTAAATACAATAAAATAAAATGAATACAAGCGTCAAACATTATCACTGAAAACATATTTATCTGCCATAGCTTCGTCAATTTAATAGTAACTTTTGAGCATCAGATGTCTTTTAATATATTTAAAAAATTCTATGTCGGTTTTATTTTTAATGTCAATGGGAATTTTATAAAAAGTTTATAAACGTGGGCTGCGTTTGATTTTGAGTGATATTAAGTTCCAAGCATGTTTTCAAACACAAAATTTGAATATATTATATTTCTTTACAAAAAATTCAGAACTTATTTTCTCTCACTCAAGTGACTAGTACCAGTTTTCTACTAGCTATGCAATATAATTTCTAAAAATAACAAAACACTACACATTATAAATTATTCAGATAATCATTTTAGATTTAGGTTTATCTCTTAATTGTTTTTATGTTCTAATTATATGAAGTTTTTCAAATTATTTATCTCAACTTGACAGCTAAACGGTCCAGTTACATTTTAGAAAATCTATTACAAACCTGTAGTTAAGCTAATAAAGTTGTATTAAAAAATGACTAGACTTTTATTTCTTGCTAGAAAACAGTGAAAACATTTTCCAGCTGAAATTAGCGACTGCTAAATACCGGTAATTTGCAGTTTCATTATTGCAGAGCCCGTCTGGGGAAGTCCACTGTCATTTGTTTCTGCGGCCAAGTAAGGACATGGTTTCCACAAAACAGTATTCACACAATAGCATTATATCATTACAATATTAATGACATCATACTTTACCTCAACACTCACATAAATAAATAAATAAATAAATAATGCTGGACAATCCACACAGCATCACACACACAGTCGTGGGTCCAGAAAAAAAATTTGCAGAGCATTCAATCCTTTTGTCCAGCAGCGGGAATCAAACCTGTCGTTTCTCAACCGGGCACTCCGCTCCACCGAGGCCGTCGAATACGGTCGGCAATAACAATGAAGCGTCTTTGATAATATTTGCTCACTTGATGTATTGATGTATTCCTTCAGCGTATTAGAACATTAGCATCAAATTATATCAACATAATGTATAAGGTATAGGTATAATATAATCACGACAGTTATTCAAAGTTACGGTGGCTGCTTTTAAAGCAGCCAGAACTTAATGCTAGCGTATGTGGTCTAGATTTAAAAGACAAGAATAATGCTGAAATTACAGTCACATGGGAGATAATTAAACTTAGTAGCGCTACTACAGTGCAATGAACTAGGTTATGTATCTAATTTTAATGAATTTATCTCCAAAGATAGAGAAGTGCCGTAAAGCACAGAACTTATAATCACTCTCTGCGTCAACTCTGGCAAAATTTGCTTTCGTCTGTCATTTTTTAAATTTACGAATTTTACGACTTTTTTCGTCATGGATTTTCGATTAGACAGGTACTTAAACTAATAAAATCTAAAAAAATAACTCTAATAAAGGGCAAAACGGGGGCTTCCAGATATCTTTGCTTTATGAAATCCGATTTCGATGGTTTTTTTATTCGAAATGTAGTAAATTTGTAGTCAAATGTAGGTCTCATAAAAAAATGGTGAAGATCTGATGAAGATCTTCAGCGTGAGAATCAGAAAAACTCCTCAAAATGCTGTAAATTGCTCACTTTTTAAAGTTCCCCACGAAGTCTACACTCATTGCAGAACTACTATTTTTATTATTTTTGCAAGCGTACCATTTCGCGTTTCCGCATTTTTGACCCGCGTTCTTTTAAAATTTGCAGGGTAATCTGGTATCAAATGTTTACAAAATCTCAATGAATCATATATTTTGACGGCATGTCTTATCACACTGACTGTACAATATTACTACCTCATCCCGAGTATTGACCACAAATCTACGTTGTAGCGCTGTATAAATTATTCAAGCTTTACTGTGGTCCTGTATTGGCCTCAGTACGCGAGGGACCAAATTGAAATGTCGGTCTTGAGAGTAGTTTCAAAGAAAAAGAAAAAACCTGTTTATAAAAAGGTCTCCTTGAGAAAATAGCATACATTTTCGTGGTGATATCCTGTTTCATCTGACGCGTTCATTCCACAGCTATTAAATTTTATTTTTTTTCGAAAATGTCTTGATTCAATAGTTGCCAAAATAAATTATTTTTTGCTCCGCAGTGGATCCGATAAATGCTATAAACAAGCAAGTGAAAACGCTACAAATTGTATCTACTAATATTAGACATATTAAAAAGACAACACTACGGTAGGATATCTTCAAAAACTTTCTTGACATAGTAAATAATGGCTGCATTGCATGCAAGTTGCTCATCAAAATATATGAGATAAATGTTATATTTCATGCTCTGCAGTTTTACGATAAAGCTTGCGCTACGTACAAAGCTCTGCAAAACTCATGTAACTTTGTAATACTCGTAGATTGTAGTTCTTTGTGATAGAGCTAGGTTTGTAGGTCCATAGACAAAAAAATGGATTCCACCTCATAATAACATCATTCAATGGGGAAGTATGCAGTCGGCAAGTGACGAGATGTATTCAAGTCTGGTATTGCAAGCGTCCATAGGCTGCGGTAACCGCTTATTACCTTGTGGGCCGTACGTTTGGTTGCCACTTCAGTTGTATAAAAAAAAGAAAAAAAAAGATGATCATGTCGTTCTCCTGATAGTAAATGATGGTAAATGTCACGCATGATCAATAAAAGCATTGACACTGCACTGTACCTGCTTGTTGCTTTTAGATGAGGTTATTATTATCTCATTTGCCCAGTAATTTCACTTTCAATTAGGGCCCTAAAACCTATGCACGGTACCTAATGTTTCTACACTACAGGGCAGAATAACTGGCACTGCGGTGGGCTTTTGCTAAAGAGTCCTGCCTTTTGCTTAGTAATTTCAGTTGGCATGCGTGGTTTACTACAAGAGTGATTTATTATTTATCAAATCACCTACAAAGGTAGGCGCGGATCGTTCAGTAATCGCCGCGGCCATCTAAAGCGATCCCTAACGAGCATTTGCAAAGTTAAGCGTCACCAAGCGATTATCAAACATTTTGGCTGGTATTTTCAGAGCTACTGCTCTAAAAATACTACCCTACTGGCCGGTGTATCAAGTCACCATGACAGCCTTCTAATGTTCCCACTACTTACTGTGACACAGGCCTACTCTCGAGCGAGAGTGATTGGGTCTCAATCCATTTATTATATACCAGGATGGCGAAAAGGTCTAAAAGAGTACTGTGGTAAGTAAGCTGGTATGAATCAGTGAGCAACTCTTGTGACGGAGTTTTCAGGCCGCCCGAAGGCCTCTATCATGACCAATTGACTTTTAAAAATTAGTTTTCAAACCGGGACCAATAGCAAGTGCAAAAATGTTTTTTTACAGAAATATAAAACCGCGATTAAACATAAAAAATACCACTACATGACCAGTTCTCCCTGTCTATTGATCTGATGTGAACTTATAATTTACAGGTACGCAGTGCGTAAGATGAAATTGATCCTTTTATCCATTCAGTATAATAGCTTCGAGATACATTTCTTAAAGCCCTCCAGTAGGATAGGTTTCACCTATCTTAAAAGGCTTCTATATTTTTTGTGGAAAATTCGAGAAAGTTATATTTATGATCTTACATTACAAATAATATAATGTGAAAAATTGTGTGTCTGCGTTGTTATTAATTAGTTTTGTAAGTCCCTGTGTTGGTCTTTTGGAGGTCACGCAAATTTTTCCCCCGAAGCGAGAATCGAACCCGTACAGGGCCCTCACCAACCGCGCCACCGAGGAGGTCAATATTTATAAAGCAGTTTGTAGCTTATTGTTAAGACACTAGGTTTAATTAAAGTGTTTGACTTATTTATTTATTTAATTTGACAAAACAAAATAAATGTACAAATTCATCTTAATATTTTTAACCGACTTCAAAAAAGGATGTTATCAATTTCAATTTCAATTTTATTTTATTTATCTTTCCACATGTTGCATGTACTTAGATACGTCAAAACAAAACATTAAAATTTACTAAATATGGTAACAATGTCATATTTTAAAATAAAATTTAAACAAATAAAATTAATTAAAAAAAAAAAATGTCAAAGTCCATAAATAATAATTATCTGTAAAATTCCGTACCTACTAAAATAATTTTTTAAAAATAACATTATTAATAACAAAATAAATATCAAATGTCAATAATATTATATGAGAAACAAACAATTAAATACAATAAAATAAAATGAATACAAGCGTCAAACATTATCACTGAAAACATATTTATCTGCCATAGCTTCGTCAATTTAATAGTAACTTTTGAGCATCAGATGTCTTTTAATATATTTAAAAAATTCTATGTCGGTTTTATTTTTAATGTCAATGGGAATTTTATTATATAGTTTTATTGACACGCACATAAAGCTATTTAAAGTTTTCGACAATCTAGTACTAGGTATTACAATATTTTTCTTATTTCTTGTTTTATAAACATGGGAATCACACTTAGACGTCATACTTTTAAGATTTTCTCGTACATAAACAATATTTTGATAAATATACTCGCCAGTTAATGTCATAATATTCAGTTCTTTAAACTTTTCTCTACAGGAATCTCTATATTTTAAGCCTAATATATACCTAAATGATCGCTTTTGAAGAATAAATATCTTACTTGATTCTGCTGCTGTACCCCAAAACATTACACCATAACATTATCACATCACATTATCGAATTATCGAATGAAAGTACGCAAAATATACATCTCTGGCTGCCCTTATGCCACTTTTATTTTTTCTCTCTTTTCAGCTCTTTTATTTTTTTTATAGCATATGTAGCTGAACTCAACCTTTTCATAATTTCTTGAATGTGGACAGCCCATGTTAATTTAGAATCTAACCATATGCTTAAAAACTTAATACGATCAGAGCTTGGTATCAATTCGCCTGTATGTTTTTTTGTATGTTTTTGCGATTTCTCCGCCAATTATTAATTGATTTTTGTTTGAAATACTTTAGAGACAGTAGATATTAAATCGAAAGCGGTTCAGGTATTTTTTTAATACATCATAAAAAACGTGTCAATAAACACATCGCCTCGTATCACCACAATCTACTGAAATATTTTTTGTTAGTTTAGTTTGAAGTCGGTTTTTTTTCTAAAAAACTTAATTAAATAATTACAAAAAAACATCATTTTGACAAACATTTTTAGTCATTTTTTACCCAAAATAACTTCAGAGAATAAACTTATTCTACACTAAGTAAAATAATACTCAGTTTGTAGTAAAACTAAGAGCTGGGCTTTTATGACCCACCGAGTTGTCTCTCCGACTTGTATTTTGTGAGGGCTGAGTAATGAAAATATGTTTTTTTATAATTAACTAGTTTCTGCCTGGGGTTTTGCCTTTGTGTTAATAAAAAATAGACTGTGTCCTTTTGACTCCGGTTTGAATTTCATCCAAAACGTCTGAGCAGTTAAGCCATGGAAACGTAACAGACAGACAGAGTTACCATCAAATTTATATTATTAGTTTGAAAGTATGACTAGCATGTACTTTAAAAATAAAGCAAAATAATTTTAAAAAAATCAAACGCTGAAATACATCACAAGAGCGTTAGCATACGACGACATTTGAACTCGCTATTACAGCAGTAGTCTCTTAAGAAAATGATAGTTATTCTATAGTTACACACCGTCTGTAATATCCAATTATACCGATCTGTAATATAGTCAGGCGTGGTCGCCTTGATTGTCTTGTCACTTGCTGACAAAAAAAAAACAGAGCGTGTAATAGTACCTACAAGTAGTAGGGTGCTAACTTTTTAGTGGCACTGTTGTGTCATGCATATGATTAATTATCTGTGGCACTGCACTGCGCTCGCTACTGAGTCGTACGCGGGTTACAATATTATGTCACCTGAATATACATGTACAATATGCATGTCAAATAAATCGTTTGTTTGCCGTGGTACCATTAGATATTACCACAGATGGTACTGTGGTAATTTTTATTTGCCGTTGAACTATTGATGGTACTATAATGTTACCACGGTGAACGAACGAAATAAATATGATTTAATAGTGAACATACGGGTTTTCTTTCGATTTTCTTCAACTATTTAGTAAGGGTGAAAAAGTTAATAAACAGAACATTGAATACTTTCATTTTTATTCAGGAGGTATAATTCCCTTAAATCTCCCCTTATCCGACAAACGGCAACACTCGTCCCACAATCCTCTTTATGCGTATTCACTGCGAAAACATTTGAGCAAATCAACGCCATCAGCACCGCGTCGATTGAATCTTACGACGTATAATAGGGTTTCGATCGTGACGATATAACAGCTAGTTCACTTATTTGCCTTGCCTTGCTTGCCATTCAGACTAGCTTGCTTATTCTCGAATACAGTTAGATAAGAGTAGTAGAGTTTTTGTTACGCAGTCGGTACGGGATTTTTCATGGTTGGTCATGGCGTAGCGTAGACATTCAGGCGGCCTATTAACTCCGTCACCAGAGCTAGCCTTCTATTAGACTTCTTTGTGATAGAGCTCGTCTGGGGAAGTACTAACCATACCTATTCCTGCCGCAAAGCAATAACTAACATTGCTGTGCACTAGCATTCACGAGAAATAATTAAACCAGAAGGTTTGAAGGTTACAGGTACACGAGACTTTCAATCTACGTCTCAGGGTGGCAACACGCCAGTGATACTGTTACTTGGTGGCAAAATATCTGATATGTGCTAAAAATGACTCGTGTTTTCTAATAAAAAAACAATCTAGGAATATCTTTTAGGGTGAGCTCCGAGCATAACGTTTATTCTACCTACTTCTAGAAATAGCAGAATAGTTAAGTCTGCGGAATAAGAAATGTCAAATACAAGTAAACTGTCAGTTTACTCTCGAATAACTACTCGGAGAATGGTGTCCATTCGTGTTTGATCGAATCTCGAATAACTACGATTTATTCGGAGAATAGTGCATATTCCAGTTTGGTCTAATTCAACCTTAGTCTTACTAATATTATAAATGCGAAAGTCTGGGTGTGTGGGTGTGTATATGTTTGTTACCGCGTATCTCTGTGACGACTTAACCGATTGTGATGTTTGGAATAGACATGGCTTATGTCCTGAAATAACACATAGGCTACCCGGAAAAATTGAATGTTCCTGTGGGATAGCTTAAAAACTGCGAAAATGCGAGTAAAGCCACGCGGGTCAGCTCGTAATTAACAATATTTAGATTACTTGTATTTGCATTTACTTTGAACTGAATTATCTGTACTTGGTGTCATGGCAAGCAGATCGGAAGGCCATTGAAACTCAATTTACATAACAAACCAACGGTAACGACTAGATCCGATATCAGTATGAAAAAGATAAAGTTTTGCACTTATTAGGTATCGAAAAATTGAAAAAGGAGCAGACAACTCCGAAAAAACTGGTAAAACCTCGTAATAACAGGCAGACGACGTCCTCGAGAGACGTAGGTATGTACTTCGTTCGTGGTTCAATTTTAGGTTAATTTTTATTATTAAAAAAAATGGTTTATGGTTCTTTAAACCGTTGCTCAGATCTAAGCAAAATGTTGCGTACTGGAGCGGTATCGTTTCGCTTTTATTCCAAAAACACACGGTTGGCAAAACTGGCATTGCGCACATTGGAAATTTTCGATAGGTTAATAGATCAAGGTTTAGAATTCAGTTTTGACTATTTGACTTACTTACTTTATTATTTGACTGCAAAAGCATAAAAGCTCTATTAAAGTTTTAGCCTAACCATACCCGCCCCGTTCTAATGCTCGTGGCCTTGAAGTTGTCTGCGTAAAAGTTTGGTCACCTAAAAAAGCGGTGTCCGCCAATTACGGTTATCAACATCTACCATTAGCGTTGCCGCGCACGGATCAACGCTGCAACCACAAAACAACAATT
This sequence comes from Colostygia pectinataria, assembly GCA_951394395.1. Lineage (NCBI taxonomy): Eukaryota > Metazoa > Arthropoda > Insecta > Lepidoptera > Geometridae > Colostygia > Colostygia pectinataria. The sequence continues at coordinate 3,292,495 of OX596368.1, read as the reverse complement.
TTTTAGAACTTGCCGCACACAGTTGACTCCCTTCTTGTGTAGCCGGTATAGCGCATGGTGTGTGTGCGGTGATGGTAAGACTCAAGGTAAGGGCGCAGAACATGCCTGTTAGAACAAATATTGTTTGGCTTAAAATCGTAATTTCACTTTGTTATAGTGAAATTAGTAGTCGGTCCCGGCTTTTTCAAAGTTGTTAAGCCATGACAGAGGCCTTCGGGCGGCCTAGAAACTTTGTCACCAGAGTTGACCACTGACTCATACGAACGAACGAACGAACGACTTTGTTATAAAATGAAACCTTGAAATTAATTCGATTTTTTTCATTTTCGCTCCGCAAAGTTTTGCCCTCACATGTTAAATTCTACGTTAGATATTTCTTTGTCTGCCCCGAAAATATTGTTTTTTTTTATTGATGCAACACCATGTAGTATTATTTTGAATCTATGGATGAATCAGTACATTTTGTGAATGTTTTTTCTGAAATATGTGGTACAAATTACGGCCGTTATAATTCTCCCACCGCTTATCAAGAAACCACAGAATCTTCATCCGATGTCGGTGTCTCAAGGACGGTTCGGAATCAGCCACAAATGAGACGACACTTCGTTACAGCAACGGTTTTTGTGTTGGGTAAAATCCATGTTTGCAAAAATTGGGTAGAATTGGGCCAGGAAAGAATTTGTCCTTTATACTCTAGTTTTACAGCAGATAATCATATGGTTAACCCCTTGGCTTCTGCCAAGGTTCCTCAGTTGCCTTTATTACCTACTTAAAAATAAACATTTGAAAATCTACAATAAGTGAAAAAGCCTTATCAAATAGAGTTCCTAACTGAGTTACGATGTAAAAAAAAAACCTTACGTAGCGGGTCACAAAACTGGGTTACGCAGACGCACCAAAAAAAATTTTGTCGCTAAGTTTACCGGACAGATGTTTAAAGTACAATTTTGAATAACAGCCACTTGATTTAACGTTTCTTTTCCTCTACCTGATTTTACTTAAATAACTAAATTAACGATAGATACTGCTTTATAAAATACTGTGGCAGTATCATAAGATCAAATCACAGCAGACTTTTACTGTGGGCGTCAAACTTTTACAGAACCTCCAACAACTCACGGAATGTGTTTGGGAAGTTCGAAATTCCAATTTCATTAATTTAGCGGAATAAATTCCATTAGCAGAAAATTTCATTTAATATTTGAACATAAAGTGTTCGGTGGCGCATGTTCAAAAATAAAAAGAATTTTAGAAGGATTTTGTTATTAACACGAATTTATTGAAATAAAATCATTAACACAATTTTAATGAGAGTAAGTTTTTTATTTATTTATATGACTTCTTATGGAGTTCAAATAAGAGAGTCAACCATTATATAATTTTGTCGGACATTTTCACATAGCAATATTTAACCTGAAACCACAGAGCAGATATAGTACTGCGTATAAGCTAAGATTTTACTATTGAAACGAGATAACTAAGACAATACATTTTTGCTATTAATACTTTTTGTAATACATAAAAATAATCCCTGTGCTGCGGGAATCGAACTCGCTAAATCTTGCTTCTCAACTCAGCACTCGCCCACACCTCCACTAAGCTCGGCGTATACTTCAGATAACATAGCTTCAGGTCACACATTTTTTCTGCAGAAACGAACCTACACCACGTTCCAGCTGTAATCCACTAAGTTCATCATAGGTGTGCCCTCTTATTTTGATACCAGGACATAAAACCCTTAAGCAAATGTTATTCTAGACACCTAGTTCTCTAAAATCTTATCCGAAACACTAAAATAACTTAGTTATGGTCAATTATTTTGGTCCCTCATAAAATAAAGTCATGGAGAGGCTTGAAACCACGTAATAAACGCTATAATCTCGTCATTATTGGGCTGTGGCCGCCGTGATTGTCCCTTTGAATAGCTCAGTGTTAGGACAGCTAGTTCAATGCAAGTAACCCAAGTAATAGCGATAGGCTTCTAAATACACAGCTTTAAAGTTTCTTCCTGATTAACGTTGTCCTCTGAATAGCTCATTGTTAGAACAGCTGATTCAATGATTTACAGGCTTATCTAGTAGATAGTGATGAGCCTGTAAAAACACAGCTTTTAAAGATCATTTCATAAGATAAACCTGTTTTACAGTGAAATATAACAATCAACAAGACAATGTTATAATGCATGCAAATAACAAAACAAAAAAGTATTTTTTTTTAATAATAACGCAACTAAGTCACCACAATTAATGATACGATATAAAAATTTTCGAAAGAGTATTTATTTGGTCGAATCCACCCTTAATTAATTATTATAAAAACTTATTTTTATATTAAATATTTTCTTTTTATCTGTCTGTATAATAATAGGCTTGAAATGTGTCTGTATTGTGTGCTTATGTAGTAAATAAATGAATGTCTATGTTTGTGTAAGTCTATGTCTATAGCTTGCGATTACATCACATCACATTCGTAAATTATACCTCTATTAAGAGTGAACTAGCTAACTAACAGCTAGTTTTGACTAGACTTTATCGTTATAAATTATGTCTTAAGCCTCTGTCTTATGGACTTTAGATTATCATCCAGCCATTTTGTGGGCAGACGTTCGAATTAAATTGTTTATTAAATTACAGTGGTGAGTGTAATGAAGATAAAGTACTGAGTGAATCTGGTAACGAGGCGAAACTGGTTCCGAGGCGAACGAGGCGAAACTGATTGTCACAAAAAAAAAATTACTAGCAGGTACCTAAACTACTTAACTAAAATACTGGCTAGCTAGGTAGATTAATGATCAATGAAAGTAAAGTAAAGTAAAGTTTATTTATTTCGTTGCTTCAAACATGAGGTGGAACAATAAATGCAAACTTAATAATACTTAGATTATAAATACAAGAGTACATACTTATGTAACAAAACAAAGGAGAGGTAGAGAGGAGAGGAGGAAACAAAAGAAAGGTAGGCTAAAAATGGATGTGAAAAACTATCACCAGGCTCAGTAATAAGTATTGAAACTTAAATACATAAAATATAGACGAATATTTGTAGAACTCCTTGCCATTAGCCAGAAAAGTACTGGTTACCATGCAGAAAATTAGCAAGTGTTCATTGGCTGCGGTCGCCATATTACCAGCATGAGGCATTTGTTCAATAACCGATGGTATTGACAGTCGAAAAATACACCCTGCGGCGACAAAACATAAATAGAAAAATGTACATTTATAGAGCAATAAAATTTATACCAGCTGTTCGTATGACACATTATTTATCCAGTGCTCTTTTATCTACGATAAATTATCTTATTCACGTGACAATATATCTACTACTAGTATTATGTTATCTGTGTCTCTACATAGTAAAACAAAGTCACTTCCCGTCATCTGTTCCTCTGCATAGATTGCTAGCGATCACAATAATATACTTTGAACTTTGAATAATACGCTTTTGAACTATGCAGATAATTTTATTGTGGTTATTTCATCAATAGATAGAATGATGCAATAGAAAGGTTTATATTGACTAAAGTGTACAAACGTATTGCAAGCGTCCATAGGCTGCGGTAACCGCTTACCATCTTGTGGGCCGTACGCTTGGTTGCCGCTTCAGTTGTATAAAAAAAAAAAAAAAAAACGTTAGGTGGAGATTGCAACCTAATTAAGTACCTGTACTTAATTTCTTTTGGTTTTATTTTTTATTTCATATGTGTGTTCGTTTTTAAGTGTGTATACAATATGGAACTTGTGTTTGAAATAAAGATTTTTATTATTATTATTTATTATTTATAATAAGACGTATAGTTTAAGCATCCGTGCGAAGCCGGGGCGGGTCTCTAGTAAAATATAAAACTGCTAATGGGCCTGCCACACGTGCTAGCATTTCGTAAACAGTTGATGCACCAGTTTTTTTGTATATAAACGGTAGAGTTACGAAGCTGTGTTAGTTGGCAGCACGTGTAAAAACTCCACAAGATATATAGACTTTGATCCAGACCCATTGCCGCGGGCGGAAGTGGCAAGTAAATAATGACTCCTAAGGGACAGAGATAAAGAGTATTTTCGCTTAATGTACCTGTTTATGGAGGTAATAAAGAATTCGGTATGTTTTTGGGAATTGTTACGAACAAGCTTTTTAAGGTGTGTTCGTTCGTTCGTTCGTATGAGTCAGTGGCCAACTCTGATGACAGAGTTTCTAGTTTAAGGTGTGTTGGGGAGGAATCTTTTTATTTTTATGAAATTACTTAGAATTCAGCTTTGAATTTAGCTTTGAACATTCAGTGGCTCAATATACAACTCACGTACTAGCATGTACTATTGGATTTATGTCGAAACGATCGAGCTTTGGCGAACATTTTTACTATCGTACAATTGGATTTCAAATAGACGATTTAGAGCAAAAAAATAAATATTCGCACATCAGACGCCCCTGTAAAATCTGGCCTGATTCATTGTGTTTTATTTTGGTGACAATTTTAAAATGCGATTTAGTAACGTGTAACATTTAATGCTATTGAATTGGACGAAAAACGGCAGGTTCTAAAAAGGTGTTGATTCAAATTGTAAATTTGTGCTAAGCGAACCAATTAATGACTCAAAATTTAGGGCTAGCGTTTTCATGTAATTGCTAACCTTACCATTTATTATATTTTACTTTAGTAAAAAATACGCTAAATGCGCGTTTTTTTTAATAATTATAGGCTGACGGCACGCCTGATAGTAAGCAGTTACCGTACGTGTACACCATGTCATTCATAATATAGCCTTCTAATTTACCCACTGTTACTCTACTGGGACACTAGCGTACTCTCGAGGAAAAGTGATGAGTCTTAATCCAACCACGCAGACCCTATGCGGATTGGTGGATGACACGTCTTTCGAATGTCTAGTTCTTGGACATGCCAGTTTTCTCGTTAACGTTTTCCTTCGTGGTTTGAATTGAAACAAGGTTGAATTTAGCTCTAGGTTGTCATGAAATAAACAATTATTGCTGGACAATCCACAAAGCATCATCTAGCCCCAAGCTAAACAGACCTTGTGAGTAACAGATTACTGATATTAAATAAATTACAATAGATAGATATTTTTTATTTTACATAGAAAATACCCAGAACACCCGGACCAAATATTTGCAAATTGTACAAACGTTTTGTCCCAAGGCGGGAATCGAACCCGCAACCTCCTGCGTCGCAGGCGGACCTTCGCTCGCCATGCCACATTGGTCGTTAAATGTCATATACCAATGCTTGTTTTATACCGATCAATTCACAGTAAGGCCCCTGGCAATGAGCACATACATTTTTGCATGACCCTACGACCTGATAGAAGTTTAGTATTAGTGAGATAAATCCGTACGAATTCCCAACACCGTGCATGGGATGAGATTGAAATTTAATTGCCGGTCGTCAGTTTATCCGATGTTCAGGTAGTTACGGATGCGGAGTCCGGTATCGAAGCGGTAATTGGCCGGTAGTTCAGTCGACCGAGGTGATTACAGTCACTGAACTGAATAGCTGGTTCAACTGACCGCCAGTGGCAATTACAACTGAGCGCTCCTGTGCTTTGGAGGGCACGTTAAGCTGTCGGTCCCGGCTTTTTCAAAGTTGTTGCTGTAAGTGTGTTTTTAGTTGTGCTTTAAGACGTTTCAAAATGATCCTTGAGATATGATTTGAGATGAGATTTTTGACTTTTACTTTGACATTGCCTTTGGGCGGCCTAAAAACTCTGTCACTTTTTTAGCTGGTTCGCTGGTTCAAAGCAAACTTCGTAGAGATTGCGAAGCAGCCTCTACGTGTCTACGATTGGCTACGCTTATTTGCGTAGCAGCCTCTACGCGTCTACGATTGGCTACGCTTATTTGCGTAGCAGTCTCTATGCGTCTACGCTGGTCTACACTGTTGCTCTACTTACCCTCTTATAAAGTACATAACTGTAAATATAAAGGTCATTGGTTTTATTTATTTTATAATCATATTTTCCAACTAACAATTCTTCCAATAAATTTAAAGTCTAAAAAATAGCTTCTAAGCGATAAAGCCGCTCATTGTACATATATTATAAAATCTTATTATTTAAAGTATTTTTATTTACTAATTCATTGAACATAATCTACTTATATCTAAAACTTAGCTAATTTATATTTCAAATCTACTATCGTTTTGATTTATTGACATGAGAATAAAATTAAAAAATTCTAAACTTGATACAATTAAAATACAATGATTCAATTGTTTTATTTTGGCTATAACAACATAAACTGTTATTGGATAACTATTTTCATTTGAGTTTTCCATTGCTTATAGTTTTTTAACAAGCTAGGCCGTTATTCAATTTAGGTAGGTACCTGCTAATTTTGTTTAGTTCTTGTTTTAAATGTTTGAATAACAAAATATGTTTGAAATCCAATTTTAGTAAAAAATTACGTTAGTAGTTGCCCCGTGATTCGACGTTTCGCGTGGTCATGGGGATGACCGCTTGTGACTTGCACTGATCGCTTCCGTGCTTTGAAAGACGCGTTAAGTTAAAGTTGGTATTGGCTTTAAAATGAGAGAGTAATTTTAAGTTGACCTAGTCTTATAAAATAAATTAGTTGCTAGGAATGTGTCCATTGGCACTTTTCTTACTGTCTCTATTTATAAAGGGTCATTAGTTCAGTTTATTTTTAAACATAAAAAGATTACACAGCTTTCAAATTTATATATTTTCTGAAACTAAGCTACCCTGTTATTATGTGGTACAAGTTGACTTTTACCTTCATCAATTTCAACTTCGCGGTAATCTGACACCTATCATGTTCACCAACACATTAACCAGCCGTTAACCGAAGTGAAAAACATAACAAATAGCTTCTCGACTTTATTACTTACGCTTGACGTGGAGTAATTGGTTGACTAGTGTTTGTTGTTATTTAGATGATAAAACAGCTTGAGACGAATATGCTCCAATTCTAACAGGCATCCATACCGGCATCCATAACAAAACACACACACAGACTTTCGCATTTGTAATATTAGTAGTATAGTTTTTTTTGTATACTACTAAAGTGGTAACCAAGCGTACGGCCCACTTGATGGTCAGCGGTTACCGTAGCCTATGTAAGCATGCAACATCATAGATATTACTTGCGTGTTACCACCCTGAGACGTTAGATGGTAAGTCTCATGTGCCTGTAATTTCACCGGAAACCATACCCTTCGAACCGGAACACAGAAATGCGAGCATTACTGCTTGGCGGCAGAAATAGGTATGTAGTATGGTGGTAGTCCTTCCCCGGACGAGCTCTATCACAAAGAACTCTACTACTCTTAGAAAGATAGAAATGGAAGAAAGTATGATGGGATGATGACATTATAACCAATGATTATCAATAACATTCCGTTTAAGTTTGATGAACCACGGACTAACAACATTAAAAGTTAATCCAGGTAAAAGCTTAGTTCATACCGGCGACACTTTCATTTATCCAGTAAAGATTTTATAAAAGTTAGTAACTTGTATTAATGCCTTAAACTTATTTTGTATCATTGCATCACATTATAGTATATTTACTTGAAAATTACACTTTAAGTCAAAGTAGTAAGAGCCTTTTGGAACTAACAGTTTTTTTCAAATGATAATGTTTACCACTGTAGTCTAATCGCTATCAATATAACAACAAACGAGTCAACGATGGATGTCATACGATGACGACCAATGTGGCGCAGCGGGCGCAGGTCCGCCTGCGACGCGGAGGTTGCGTGATCGATTCCCGCCTCGGGTCAAATATTTGTAAGATTTACAAATATTTCTTCCGGGTGTTCTGGGTATTTTCTATGTACTTAAAAAAAAAAATATCTATCTATGTATTGTATTGTGTTAAGTGTATATCAGTCATCTAGTACCCATAACACAGCTCTGCTTATTGGAGCTAGATGATGCTGTGTGGATCGTCCAGCATTTTATATTTTTTTTTTAAACATAACTTAGTATAATACACCCACATAGTCATTACCTCTCACAAGGATTCCATATCGGAGCGCTCGTGACGTAGCTGACTAAGTTGTTCTTAACAGATCAACAAAGGTAAGCACTGTTCAGCCTAGTCATCATTTTGATGGGTGACCGCCAGTAGCAATTTCCACTGAGCGCTCCCGTGCTTCGGTGGGCACGTTAAGCAGTCGGTCTCGGCTTTTTCAAAGTGGTTAGGCCATGACAGAGGCCTTCGGGCGGCCTAGAAACTCTGTCACCAGAGTTGGCCACTGACTCATACGAACTTACTTACTTACTTAGGATTCCACATGTATTTAAAAACCATGATACGATGGCGTCACAACGCCCAAACCTGGAACTAATATTACAAAACTTAAAAAAATTGTACATCGAACATTCATGTTCGATATCTACTCGTATGTATGGTTACATGTAAGCTTTCGTTCATTTGATATCTTCTATAGATTATTAAACTAACTTATAAATCAATAAAACTATATTATTAACCTCTGCCAGCTAAAATGGCGTTAAAATCTGACGTCATCTTCGTTAATTGACATAAAGAGTGACAGGAAAAACTGTACTTTAGCAAACCACTAACTAAATTGACAGTTTTATATGATTAAGGGCCGTTAGAGTTTATTTTATGATGCCACTCCGGTAGCTTAAATGTTTGACTGTGTAAATTATGTTTTACGACGTGGCTTACACACCAAATAAATACAATTTGCGCTAACCAAAATAAATGCAAATACAGTCACTCATAAAGCGTGACACTTTTTTCCTGCTGATTTAAATTCTTATATTAAAAGGATTGATGTGCGTTAGTCTCGCTAAAACTCGACAACGGCTGGAGCGATTCGGCAGATTTTGGTATTGAAATATTTCTAGGTGTCTTGGGAAGGTGAGCGATTCGGCAGACCAAAATTGGTATTGAAATATTTCTAGGTAGTCTAGGAAGGTTTAAACTGTGAGAAATTATGAATGTATTGAAATATTTCTAGGTGGTCTGGGAAGGTTTAAACTGTGAGAAATTATGGATTATTGCGAAAAAAATTAAGCGAGAGAAACCGCGCCACGTCAACTAGTGATATAATAAAGGTATGTTTGATCAGTATTAATTACATAAAAAAATACCTTATTATGATAATGGTGACCGATATGGAGCTGCGGGTGAAGTTCCACCTGCGACGCGGGGGTTGCTGGTTCGATTCCCGCCTCGGAATAAATGTTTGTACAATCTGCGAATTCTGGGTGTTCTGAGTATTTTCTATGTTTAATAAAAAATATCTATCTATGTATTAAGGATATCAGTCATCTAGTACCTATAACTTAGGCTCCTGCTTAGCTTGGGGCTAGATGATGCTGTGTGGATTGTCCAGCATTATTTATTTATTTATTTATTGTGACTATGAATCGTTTAGGTAAACAGAGGTCTAAATTGATATGGAATGCGGGGTACGAGTACCTATGTTCGAAGATAACAATAAAAACTGGTTATGACTTCACAAAAACTTGAGTTGGCTTACAGCCACATGGCTTGGCCGTCGGATATCGGCCAATTTGGCATAACCAGTTAATACGACAATTAGTAAGACCAATCTCCGGCGAGTTATGGTAAATTCTCTGAATCACTGCTTTAAATGATCAGAATATTCGCTTTTACTGTCAGAAGTTCGTTCATCGTAATGCTGACACTTTTTTGTCGTTGTCTATAACTTGGTCTTACATGTTACAGGTTACAGGTACATGCTTTTGTGGACCATATTATAACCTTTATTCTTAGAACGGGTGTTTTCACGTACCGGTATACCGGTGAAGACGCACCGACACTGTTTCGACTCAATTTAGAGGTCTTCATCAGGGTGGAGTGACACCGCGGTCTTCCTCTTCGCGATACTGTTACTGTTTAAGAGTGATTCTTGTAACTCTTAGATAATTTAATTGTTAGGCTTCAGTTATTCTTGCAACTCTTTGGAAAATTTAAATAAGTACGCGTTTCACTCAGTCAAATTATAATTACTGTGCTATTGCGTGCTTGTAGGGAAACATGGGGCTTCAATATAAACGTTTGTTATTGTTTTAAACACGTGCACCCGGGGCTTGCTCGGCCCCGACCGAATCATACGCAGGCACGTCGTACGCATACATTTAATCGGCAAACGCCACAATTATGTATGTATGTAGCTTATGTTGGAGTGTGTAATGTCCTCCTTATCTCCCCCAAGAATAAATAAATAAATTAATTAATAATGCTGGACAATCCACACAGCACCATCTAGCCCCAAGGTAAGCTGCTGTTAAACAGCGCTGTGTTTATGGGTACTAGATGACTGATATATACTTAATACAATACAATACATAGATGGATATATTTTTTTTATACGAGTATATAGAAAATACCCAGAACACCCGGGACAAATATTTGTAGATCGTACAAACATTTGACCCGAGGCGGGAATCGAACCCGCAACCTCCGCGTCACAGGCGGACCTGCGCCCGCTGCGCCACATCGGTCGTCAAAGAAGTAACAAAAAGCTTGAAACTAAGTAGCAGTAGAGCTCGACGCATCCTGATTATAATGCTCTACACTGTAATTTTACTGAACAAACCTCATTTTACTTTGATATTGTCTAAGTTCAAAATTGGTCACCGGTAGAGCAGCGGTGGTCTAGTGGTAGTGACCCTGGCCTCCGATCCTAAGGTCGAAGGTTCAAACCCGGTCTTGTACCAATGGATTTTTCTGTTCGAAAAAATTATATGCGCAATGCCAGTGCTCTCATATGGTGAAGGAAAACATCGTGAGGAAACCGGCATGTCCAAGAACTAAAAATTCGAAAGACATGCGTTTTTATAAAAAATAAAAAAAGACATGTGCCTTCCACCAATCCGCATTGGGTCCGCGTGGTAGATTAAAGACCAAATCACTCTCGCCCGAGAGTGGATTGTCCCAACAGTGGAAACATTAGAAGGCTGTCATGATGATGATGATGATGAGTTCAACATTTGTGTAACGGCACTTTAGTACTTACTGGAAAAATGCAAACAATAAAAATTTTCAACAAAAATACTACTTTATAAAAGCGCACTCTTTAGGGTCGTCATGCCAATGAATATGAATTCCAGTAAGTACTTTTCTACATCAGGAAAATGAGCACCTATTCCTCTCAAGGGTCTGATCAACGTTATTTCGAGTTAACGGTAATGTCGTAGGTATTCCAATGGAATTCTACCTGCTCTGATAATTACATTACCGTATTTTTGGACCTTTGACCTTTTTCTTAGATGAGAAATGGGATATATTTAATTATATGAATGTAATTCTACAACTACCTCGGTGGCGTGGTTGACTATGCCCGGCTGAAAGTGAGAAAGAAGTGCAGGTTCAATGCTTTTTTTTTTTTATGTCAGCAAGTAACAAGACAATCAAGGCGCCCACCTGATGTTAAGCACCACGCCTGACTAGTACAGATGCAGTGCCACCCAAAGCTTAAAGTTTTCAAGTGTTTGCGTGGCACTGCACTGCGCTTATCACTCCGAGACATTGTTGTTAAGTCTCTTTCGCCCAGTAATTTCACTTGCTACAGTGCCCTTCAAACCTAAACACAGTAATGCTTGCACACTACTGCTTTCTGCAGGATACATTTTTGCTTATATTGAAAATATTATTCCGGTGTGTACCATAAATGATAGTATTAAATTATTAGCTTTTTTTTACAAAAAAACTATATTTAATTATTTTGTCAGATATCAGGTTCCCATAGTACAGCTGAGCGCTCGTGACGTAGCTGGCTATGTTGTTCATAACAGATCAACAAAGTTAAGCATTGTTCCGCGTAGTCATCATTTGACAGTAGCAATTTCAACTGAGCGCTCCCGTGCTTCGGAGGGCACGTTAAGCAGTCGGTTCCAGCTTTTTCAAAGTTGTTAAGCCATGACAGAGGCCTTCGGGCGGCCTAGAAACTCTGTCACCAGAGTTGGCAACTGACTCATACGAACTTACTTACTTACTTATACAAACTCTGCTTAGCTCTGTCTACTAATGTCAGCCAATATTTATTATTATCACTACTTTATTATTAATAACGCGGTTTCATTTGCTTTATTTTTCTATATTTTCTTACCGTTTTAACCTTCCTGGACTTCTTCAAATATTACGAATTAAAATAGATAATCCGTAGGTACCTTACCTTAGTGGCAACCAAGCGGGTTGCCACTAAGGTATAAAAAAAAGATGAATGCAAATATATTCCAGAAAAATACTAACTGTACAGAAAATATCACCTTTTTAACAGATGATTAGAAACACCCTCAATCGTCCATTAATGTACGAAAGAAAAAAATTAAAAGAGCATTCCCTTTGCCAAATTAGAAAAAAAAAAACAAAAGAAAGTTTTAGCTTTAAAACTCAACAAGATCTTTAGGCGAACGGAAAACCTCGTCAATTTGCGGAGTTTAAGCAAGCGAAAATATACCGTAATAAATTACGATCATTGTGAAACAAGTTGAACAATTTTGTACAATTTGAACTTGACCCTTCTAAAGGTTTCCCAATTTGTTCATTTGAGAATTTTGCCCTCGTGAAGAGATCTTACTGTGCATGGGAGACGAAATGTATCTGAGTTTAGCTTGTTGCGTTCAGCTTGTTAATTATATAGGCCACTGTAGAAACATTCAAACCTAATCTACCATTGGTTTTGTAGTGGCTTACAAAGGCTACAAATCAGATTTATGAATACTGGCAGAAATTTTCACTATACAAATTGACTATAACAAAAGTGTTAGGTTATTTTATTTAACGAAATCGTCCTAGTGCAGAGGCATTACTTTAATACAACGTATAATTTTTTTTTTTTAATTGAAAAGTTCGACAGCTCACAATGTTAAACAAAATTACTTAGATAAATAAATAACACAAACTCACAGAGACTCAACAGGGAGGCCTAGCAGTGGGTAAAGTTGTGCATAATGATGATGATTCAGTATTTATTATTTATATATTTTTCATTATTATTTATGATATCAATAGCCGTTTGTTCTAACTTGGTAATTTGATGCGTGAACCACCAATACAATTTATTTTCACACCATAGCGTATGACTACTTTTTTTTTCTTAACCTACAGTGTCCCACTGCTGAGCAAAGGTCTACTTATCATGTAAATAATTGTCAAAAAGACCTTGTTCACACTACATTATTTACATAACTGGTTTATGATTCTATGTATTAAATTGTTACTCCACGCTTAAACATTACAGCACATTCTTCCTAGGATTGAAATGTTAAATTATTTTAGAAGTTAGTTGTTTGACTGTGTCGAAGTTTTGTTGAGTTTTAAAAGGTCTGCAAATGAAATAAGTTTGTTTTTGACCAAGTAATTCGTAACTGGTAAAATATGAATTAATAAATAAATAAAATAATAAATGCTGGACAATCCACACAGAATCATCTAGCGCCGAAGTAAGCAGAGCTGTGTTATGGGTACTAGATGACTGATATATACTTAATACAATACCAATACATAGATAGATATTTTTTATTATATATAGAAAATACCCAGAACACCCGGAAAAAATATTTATAGATCGTATAAACATTTGACCCGAGGCGGGAATCGAACACGCAACCTCCGCGTCGCAGGCGGACCTGCACCCGCTGCGTCACATCGATCGTCAACGAATTGAGTCTGCAACTTTTTTTTTTTTTTTTTTATACTACTAAAGTGGTAACCAAGCGTACGGCCCACTTGATGGTCAGCGGTTACCGTAGCCTATGTACGCATGCAACATCATAGATATCACTTGCGTGTTACCACCCTGAGACGTTAGATGGTAAGTCTCATGTGCCTGTAATTTCACCGGAAACCATACCCTTCGAACCGGAACACAGCAATGCGAGCATTACTGCTTGGCGGCAGAAATAGGTATGGTGGTAGTCCTTCCCCGAACTTCCTGCTTCTCAATTCACAATACCAAAATCACTGAGAAAATGTGTGTTTGGTGTGGTTTGGATAACAATAAATTTTGGTATATTTTGAGTCAGTTATTTTGTTGACGATGACATCATTAAAGTTTATGACACAGGGACTATAATATTAATACGTTTTATTTGTTTCAGTAAGTAGTTTAGGAACTACAAGAGAGAAGACTAAGTCTCTCTTGTGTAGTAAGGCTAGCGCCTTAAATGCCTTTGTTGAAGATAAATAAAAATATTGAAAATCTAATTACTTACCTGGATCATTGAACTCGTATTTTCTCAGACGCAAAATGAAGTTATATTCGCACTTCGAAGGATAATCTGATTCCCGATATTAATAATCAATAAGATGAACTGAGATGGGTGATGTTCTTTGGACTATTACAAATAATGCCGGAATTTCAGATATTCAATTCAATTAAAAAAAAATATATTTCATCTAGATACATTTCGTACACTTGGAAAAGTCACATCTTTATATTTGTGGGTACAGGTACAATAATACTACCTACTTATTAAAAAATAAATACCTATTAATATCATGTGAAAAAGTGTAGGTATATAGATACGTCGATTAATAGTAGTAAATGCGATTACCTATATAATAAAGTCATCAGCCAGAGCTTCGTCAATAACATAATACGATTTTAACAATAAAAAAGACCTTATTCTATCACTAAAAAGTTTAAAATCTTGATTTCTTATATCTGGAGTCAATTTATTAAACAAATTTATGCTTATACATGAAAAACTTTTGTCTACTTTAGCAAATCTACGTTTTGGAACCACTATATTGTTGCTTTTTAATTTATAATCATCAATATGTAATTTTGTAATTAATAATAATAATTTTAACAGTGAAAACTTTTAATTGGCTTTCTTATTCATACATTATTTATTGTGATAAATAAGCTGTTGGTTTTGTCTATAAAATACATAAATAAATAATAATAGGCCTTTACCTATGAAATTATCGTTCTTCAGTAGGTCATTTCAAATAGAAAAAAAAAACAAATTAATTTTGTTTGAAAAACATGACATTCTTTTTACAAACTCAGTCTTTTGTGTATTGATTAGAGTTGTATTTTCATTACATTTGAACATTTTGATCGTCATGATGTGTGATTCACCACAGCTTTTTACAAACCGGCATGAGCATTATTGCAAATGTATACTGTGAAGAACTGAAGACAATGATAGAGAAGCTTGCACATCGGCAACCAGCTTTGGTCAATCGGTCGTCCCCACTGCTCCTTCACGACAACGCGCGACCCCATACTGCACAACAGACAGTCTCAAGCTGCAAGAGCTGGGGTTGGAAGCTCTCCCTCATCCGCCATACTCTTATTTCTAGACTATTACTTTTTCCAAAATTTAGACAACTTTTTAGTGGGTAAAAAACTCAATTCCCGAGAGGCAGTACAAAATGCCTTTGAAGAGTTTGTTGCCTCCCGTCCAGCAGATTTTTACAAGAAGAGCATCAATAAACTCCCAACGCGTTGGCAAAGATGCGTTGATTGCATGGGTGATTACTTTGAATAATAGAAATAAAAAAGTTAAAAAAAATAAGTACTTTCACTTATTCTATACAAAACGACAATTTCATAGGTAAAGACCCAATATTTGCAACCGCCCAGGATCGTGCATGCGGTCACGTCCTACTCACACGCAATCAAAGACCAAAAAAAATATTTTATAAAATCACATGAATATTTTTTCTTCTTACAAGGTAGGTAAATTTATGCCAGTGCCAAAGCTACTTTGAGTCGTAAAAAGAATCAAGCAATAATCACGTTTATATCGGCTTTTTAAAATGGTCCTTGGTATTTTTATGGATGCCTAGTAGAGACTACTCATTTGAAGTCCGATGTGGCGCAGCGGGCGCAGGTGCGCCTGCGACGCGGAGGTTGTGGGTTCGATTCCCGCCTCGGGTCAAATGTTTGAACGATCTACAAATATTTGTTCCGGGTGTTCTGGGTATTTTCTATATATAATAAAAAATATATCAGTCATCTAGTACCCATAACACAGCTCTGTTTAACAGCAGCTTACCTTGGGGCTAGATGATGCTGTGTGGATTGTCCAGCATTATTTATTTATATTTATTTATTTATCGAACTCAAACTTTTTCCTTTTGTAGTTCATTTACGCACTAGAAGCGCTGTAAAAATCACATACAAGTCGACAGTAGCACGATACGCTAGCGTTAACGATTGTCAAAAGATGTTTTCAGATTGCGTAATTCGGTTGCAATCAATTTCACTTGATTTCAATCAAAAACTGACGTATTTTGTATGAAAGTGACAGTTTATTGACAGTTTGCTGATTGAAATCGGATTGAAACCGAGTTACGCAATCGGCGGGCTGGTCACGGCCTTAGTACAGTTATAGCAAAAAAACTATAGAGATTTGGGGCAGTAAGCAAATTTTGGTTTGAGACTGAGAAGATTAAAAAGTGGATATCAAAAAGCATCATATTATTATGATTCTCCGGCTTAAAATATAGCCGGACAGAAGTACAACTTTAATATTAAGCCAATTTGCTTTAGTCATTAAAAATTGTATTTTTCTGCTTGTCGTTTTTAAGTTGTTCGACACAATAATAATTTTGTATCGTGATTGGATATTTCACTAACTAATTTGTTAATAAATTTCCAATAATAATGTTGTTCGTGTTTTCGTGAGAGTACCTGTGGTGATGTGGTAAGCACCCTTGTCTTCTGACCTAAGGTTGTGGGTTCAAAACTGGTTGTGATTAGCAGAGTATAAATAATATTTTTTTACTTGCGAATTCCTACTAATATTTGAAATCCGAAAGTTTGAATAAATGATGTTTGTTGTTCAATCATAACTGCTGAACCGATTTAGATAAAACTTAAAATCGCTATAAGATGTGGATCTGAAAAAAACGTTATTTTCTTCCTAATATTAAGTGAAGGAGCGGACAGAATCTTGTAACTCATAAAGGGCGCATTCTATAAAAGTATTTTATTCAGAATCCGGCAGTTAGTGTATTATTTTCATTTAGAATAAAATTCTACTCGACAGTGCTCTCGGGTTCCCCATTTCTACGTAACAAGGACGGAACTGAACAATGGCATTTTCCGCCATTTCTAAAAAGTAACACCTTTATTTTTTAGGTATTTACTCTCTATGACTGCATTGAAATAGCGCTTTTTTGTAGAATGCTACAAACGAGTACCACATGTTTGTACACGTAGTTTGCTTGTGATTTTTATTTATTTTGAATACTGGTTTTCGCGCCGTTGCTCAAACTAATTCGCGGCTAGATGTTTTTTGCTGTATAGAAAACAGTATTGAAAAAAATATTATATACGCGTCGACTTGAGAACAATAGTTAAGAGTTGCTCAGTTGCTCTATAGAAAACTGTCTTGAAAATGGTTTACAGTTTATTGTGCCACAAACAGTTTTAATGAGTAATTAAACGATCTTTTTTTCCTTTTTTTATGCCAACATTTGAACCTTTCAAGTCGTTTGTCTGATAAAAAGTACTAAACCTGACCATAATATTGGCAGTGTCCAATAAGCTTTAGGTTTTAAAGTTCGTAGCACTGACCTGGCTGACTGATCGTCACCCTGAAACATGGTTCATCATCATCATCATCATGACAGCCTTCTAATGTTCCCACTGCTGGGACACTGGCCTACTCTCAGGCGAGAGTGATTGGGTCTTAATCCACCACGCATGTCCAAGAACTAAAAATTCGAAAGACATGTGCCATCCACCAATCCGAAACATGGTTATTAAGTATTTTTTGCCTAGCAATTTAACTTGCTACAGTGCCTTGTAAACTTAAACACAGTACTGCTTACACTACTGCTTTGAAGCAGAATAACTGCAGTGGTACCCAAGACTTTTGCTGAAAATTGTACAAGGTAAAATTAGATATTATCCAAACTATTTTTGTACCTATTTTTTAAAAACTATTTATAATCTATGTTCTGTTTTCTCGCAGAATTTTGTTGAAAATCAATAAAAACGGCGAATGCGGCACTTTCTCTGCAGAATCTCTGAAAGCCTGTCCAAAAATTAGACAATACAAACAGTAAACCAAATTGTGCCAAAGCCCTGGCACTGGCGCAGTCTTTTGACATCCAGATCACGTGGCCCGTTTTATTTTACCGCAAAATACCTTCAATTGCAGCTCTCGTTAGCTATTTGATTTGGCAGATATTTTGGTGAAGGAAACTCGGGAGATTGTGTTGTTGCGATTTTTAGTTGTAACAAGCTTATTCTTTGTATTGAACTAGATACTGTATTCAGTATTCATTTATTTATTGCAGTCATTATGTTACATGGTTAGGTGTTAGTTTAGGACCTAATTAACTCTTTAGTTTTTAGATTTTTATAGATTTAATTCATAAACAAATTAAAAGGATAGATATTTAAACTAATAGATTATAAATTGATTTGTGTATGTGCGTCACGTATTTTTATTTAATTTAAGTAATTTAAATTCTGTTTATAAACAAAGCAAAAATGAAATTGAAATAATATCGATTTAGTATTTACACCACACATCCCCACTATTGGCAGTTTGAGGACGCACCACGTTTATTTGTTAAACCCTAACCTCATCATGACAGCCTTCTAATGTTCCCACTGCTGGGACACTGGCCTACTCTCAGGCGAGAGTGATTGGGTCTTAATCCACCACGCGGACCCAATGCGGAGTGGTGGATGGCACACGTCTTTCGAGTTTTTAGTTCTTGGACATGCCGGTTTCCTCACGATGTTTTCCTTCACCGTATGAGAGCACTGGCATTGCGCACATAAATTTTTCGAACAGAAAAATCCATTGGTGCACGACCGGGTTTGAACCCTAACCCTAACCTTAGGATCGGAAGGCGGGGTCACTACCACTAGACCACCAGTGATCACCATAACCTGCTAGTGGTCTAACTCTTCAGCAAAAGTTTGTTTTGATGGTTACCAAGACAGACGAAGAGATTTGACGTCAAATATTCTGCATCTATGCAGCAGTGAAATTACTGAGAAAGGAGACTTAACTAGATCTCGGCGTGGCGAGCGCTTTATGCTGTTAGAAAATAAACAAAATATTTATGTAATTTTAAGAATCATTTATTAATTTTGAATTGGGTGAAATATTTCAACTCTGTCAAAATATTTTAATTTTATTAGAACTACAATAAAACAATAACTCGTACAATTAAAAATTAAACTTTAGCTTAGTGTAACTTGATACTAAAATAATTAAAGCTCTGACTACAACCCGTGACTTTGTCCGCGTTTTATACAAACTTCATCTTCCCGCTGCGTCGTCTAGGCACAAAAAAAAATCTTAATCACTACCAACACTACAAAAAACACTATAAGTTTCTTAGACTCAACGTTGTAAAACAGTACGTCAGCAAGACTTTTTAATGTATATTGTTGAGTTATATAAGTTCACTAAAAATGTGCAATATTATTATTACGCAGACGCTGTAGTGCCTTGGACTGTATAGAGGCTGGTCCAAGCTGAAAAGTCAGTAAGTAAGTTCGTATGAGTCATAGGCCAACAATCAGACACCATCATTTTAGCTTAGCCAGTCTAATCCACTGAAAAGACGAGCTTAAAACGTGTTGAGCTAACTAACGGGATTCCTCACAACGTTTTCTCGCTCGTGACGTAACTGGCTAAGTTGTTCTAAACATATCAACGAAGATAAGCACTGTACCGCGCGGTCATCATTTGGATGGGTGACCACCGGTAGCAATTTTAAACAGAGCGCTCCCGTGCTTCGGAGGGCACGTTAAGCAGTTGGTCCTGGCTTTTTCAAAGTTGTTAGGCCATGACAGAGGCCTTCGGGGGCTAGAAACTCTGTTACCAGAGTTGGCCACTGACTCGTACGAACTTACTTACTTGTATCCCAATGTATATGCAAGAAAAATCACCAAACCGTTAACAGCTAACCGACTCGCTTTGGCCTTTAGCAGTGATTTAAGAGCACTTGTTCGCCGAAATATCTACGGTTAATCCCCATAAATTTGCACGGCTGAAATATTGGATTTTTATAGGTTCATCGAGGCGGGGAGAACTATTTCGGTGAAATAGAACGTATTAAACTAGCTCAAGGTTATCGGAGAGGCAGTAACACTAGTCTAGACGTGTTGAGTCTTTAAAGATTATAGACTGAAAATAATGATAGTCTAAATATATAAAAAGTTTTTTTTGAGGTCTACACTGTTGGTGTCGATTCGTATGGTTGTTTTCAACTTTTTGTCAACTCAGGAGCCTTATTCGCTATAACCAAACGCGGACTCGCTACGATATCTGCGTGGAATCGTCGTCGACGAGCCACGTTTTATGGCTCGTCGACTGTTTTTGAAAGTCAACCTATCGATAGCGAAACTATCGATAGGTTGAAACAACATATTTTCAACTATTGAAACAACATAGCATATTACGGAAAAACATTTTAAAATTCCACACCATGGCACGTATAGAACACGTTACTAAGTTACACGTTATTGGTAAGGAATCTCCTATGTCATAGCAAATAAGCCCCCAGGTGCCGAATGAAGACAGATTTTATCTTTGTTTAGCAGTGAATTACTTTCCAAAATCCTGCTGATATGAAAACAGCCTAAACTCAACAAGTAGTAACTCTCTCAGCTTGCTTTTCTTTCTCAGCCATCACAAATACTACACTCAGCTTTCAATTTAAATTAATCCTACTGTTTTGAAATTCGAGGTCATCTTCTTACTTAGTTCCCACTGTCACTAGTCTACTCTCCAGCGAGAGTGATTGGATTATTTTAATTATTAACGCGGATTAAATGCGGATTGGTGTGGATTAGGTGGATTAGCAGACCTTTCATTGGTCTTGAAGTTTTTGGAACATTAAAATTATATTACATAAAGGGGTATTTATAGCTGGTTGAAACTTTATGAGATTCATTTCAAAGAAGCGAATTCGCGTAATTTCTTCTTAGACAAAAGGATATTAATACCTGGGAATATGAGTAAATAATATTACCATTATAAGAAGGAGTAAAAGCAATGTATTGAATTCACGCTCATATTTAATACTAACTGGCCCGCGCGGTTTTACTCGCGGTATCATTTTGTCAATGGTGTTATTTTCCCACTTGTACCATTTTCTAACTGGCACCGTTTTTCCACTGGTGCCATTTTCCCACCGGTAACATTTTCCCATTGGTACCTTTTCGCACTGGTAACTTTTTTTACAATGGTACCTTTATTCCATGTGTAGCATTTTCTCACTGGTACCACTTTTCCCACTGGTACTATTAATTAATAACTTTGTACATACTTTGATTACTGCCATGAAGAATATTAATACAAAGTTTCAAACAAATCGCACGACGCGTTACAAAATTCCTGTGCAAACTTTAACTCCCTCTACACCCCGTTTTAGGGGTAGTTTTAAAAATATTTTAATAATGATTTTTAACAAATTTATTAGAAAATGTTAATGCCAAGTTTCAAGTCTGTAAGTATCAGGAATACGATTTTACCAAACATTTTTATATTTTCGTAAAATTGTTCTTAGTTCTTATTACTCGTACATCTCTGTGCACCTAGACGGATTTACTCTTAAAATTTCAAGTCTCTACGACCAGTGGATAAGACTGTGCGTTGTCATCAGTCAATTCAGGACAAAATAAAAAAATAAAAAAAATATCTTATACTATGTATTACCTACTTAGCTTTACCTACTTATATTAGAAGAAACTGGTTTAAAATAATTAATAAGTTTTTGACGTTTATTGGTAAGAAAACTGTTAATGATGGAGGAAACAGTTAAGCAATTATTAAGTACTTTGGTAAAACACGTGGCATACAAAACAATGGTGAAGGCATATTCCCAACTGTTGATCATCATCATAAATTAGCCGATAGACGACATAGGTCACTTCCTTATAGTACTTAAGCTTTTACTTTCCATCAAATAATTGATTGATTTAGGCGTTACTTTGTGGAAATCAATTATAAGATAAAAACAGATGAAAAATCTTTAGTACTATCTCTAGTACTATTTCTGCTTTTAACTAATGAGGTCACACAGTTAACACACTTAGCAACACGTCTGCCGGAGAACAAATCGATGGTCCTGATGATGTCCCGTGGATGAAACACGCGTCGATATTTTTCTTTTGAGTTTAATTATGTTAACTGTGTGACCTCATTACTTAAAAATTTAAGCGGAATAGTACTAGAGATTATTCATCTGTTTTTTAACCACCAAATTTCTACTCAATGCTGGGGGCACAGTAGGTACAGGCTGACAATGGTGATGATGATAAAGGTAATTAAGTCATAAATTTTATGGTTTTGCAGGTGATAATAAATGGAATTTAGTCACGGAAAGAGAACATTTTGACTTATTATATAATTAGTAAGTTTGTTTGAATTATTTTACTTTGTAAAATGATAGTTTTCGGTGTTTGTAACGGGCGGGCTATAGATGGTACTTGTTTTTTTGTTGGTACTATCATGAATGACATAATTATATTATTATTGTATTTTTATTTGAGCTAACGCGAGAAACTTGTTATTGGCTAGATCCTATCAACTATGTAATTTTGTTATACATTGTGAGATGTTGATCTTTGTAATAAATAAAAAAACGAATACGCTGTATAAAAGTAATGCCTCTGTACTTGGACAATAACATTTTTTTTTATAGTCAAATATGTACAGTAAAAAGGTCTATCAGTATTTTTAAGGCTAACCTTTGGTATAATTGTTAATAATAATATTTTGTTTCTGCAGTGGCCTACATAATTATCAAAAATTTCAAAGAAAATTACAAAGTCAACATACGCAAAATACGAGTAGGTCACTAGTAGGTCACTAGTATAATAAACAAAAAACTCAACACCAACAATAAACCCGTAATAAAAAAATGCAAATTCCAAGTAAAAACACAAAACAACCAAGTCTACATTATTCACCCCCGCGAACGCCTTACATACGTATCTCTTTATCCAATTAGGGTGTAAAGGGGAAAGGGAAGAACGTGTGAACTTGAATTTCAGCGGGGAAACGTTTTTTCATCCTTTCTTTTGTTTGAATAGGTTGAACGTTGATGAAATCGAGACAGCCTCTTTTGTAAGCGAAGAAAAGAGATTCAAAGACGCTGAACTAGTAAAACCATCGTTGCTTTGTTCGTGTTTTTTTTTTCTATGATGCACGTATTTTTGCGGTTTTATTTCGGTTTGTATACTTTGTGATGTAACTTTAATTTTCTGCGTAGCACTGCACTATAACCATCAATAGCTCTTCACGATTGACTCTACTTTTAATATTTACGATAATAATAATAAACATTTATTCTGTTATTAAATTATAATCTTAGTTATGTCATTTATCTTCTCTATATGTAAAATCGCTGTGATATTGACTGACCGACAATCAATACACAGCCTAAACCGCAAGCCTAAGCAAACCTAAAATCCTAAAGATATGTTTAGCAAGTCTAAAAAGGGATTCCTGAAGTTTAACAAAGTAAAAGTTCAAGTTTTTTAAGGATCGTTTAAATTAAATAAAGCACTCTGGTATTGTAGACGTTCTTAGGTAGTAACCATTTAATATCAAGTAGGCCTCATGCTTATTTAGCACCTTGGTAATAAACAAAACTCATAAAGGGCGCAGCGGAAAAAAGGAATATGCTAGAAAAAAGTTAGCGCTGGTAAAGTGGTGGGGCGTTTTACTAGTAAAGAATGAATAGATTTCCAACCAGCTAATTTCCAACATTTATTTACTCAATGGGCCTTTCAGTTAATCGCAGTCTTCAATAAAGCTTTCCATTTGATTGGCCGTAAAACGCGATTACATCCGTCGTTTCCTTGTTAGCCTACTTTCTAATAATATAAAAATGTAAACGTTTGTGTGTTGTACTGTTTTTGCGTTTTTTAAACAAAATCTAACAAAATCTATTTTTTCGGTATCTAATTTAACTTTATTATAAAGTGAAATAATGTTTCTATTGTGACGACTTAGGTGGCGCGGTGAGTGAGTGCCCATTTTTGGAACAAATATTTTTATATTTCGTTTATTTCATATAATAATGTCTAAAAGTTTTTAAGTATCATTTGATCAAATTTTTACCAGGTATATTTATCAAAGCATAGAATTATCTTGCAAGCAAATAAGCAAAGATATGGTGGCCAAAAAATAAAAATTGCAATGACACTGTGAACTTTGTGAAAATAGTGATAATACTGAAAAATTTTTAACTATTGGCCAGCCAGCCAGAACGACTAACTTCTTGTGACCGCTACAATGTCATCGGTACATTGAGTGGAAGGATGTTCTATACTATGTTTTCCAGTTCTGCGAACTAAATGGCCTGCCCACTAAAATCTCAACTTGGATATAAATGTTATCTTATCATGTTACTGTGAAAACAAGCAAAGCCAGGACGAGTTCTGGTCTAAATAAATGAAGTGAATTAATAGACTTTGTTCTGTGACGTTCAAAAAGCAGAATTCAAGGATGATAGAGCTATAAATAATTTAGAATATACCGACCGTTTCTGTACATTTTTTATCGTTTTGTTTTATTGTTTTAAATAAATGCGAACGTTATATGAAATAGTAAATTAAAAACATTATTAAACAGCATGAAATACGAGCGTATAAAATTTTAAGTTCTTCAGTTCCAAAAACTGAATAACGTTTAAGTTAAAAACTCGTAAAACACGGTTACTACTTGCTAGTTATTTATTTAGTGGTTTACGTACCTATAACAAAATAATGGTTTATGTAGAGTTGACAAAACTTAACGTATGTTATTTACTTTATAAAGTCCCACTACTGAACGAAGGCATTCTTTTTCCTCTTCTCTTACAAACATCAAACAAACCAAACAACCCAGACGTGCTGCGAGTTTGCTCCCTGCGCGGGGGGTGAAATTCAGATAACTGTTATGTGGGGAACAGACGCTAGGCACAAGGTGGACCACGCGTAAGGATCGGTTTTTGCCACCCGTCACTCATTTGCACACCTTGCCTTCTAATCAAGAAGACGTCTAAGTTACCCGGTTTGCCTAGCTGAAATAAGAACCATAGATGCAGGCGGAATAAATAAATTAAGTGTTTGCTTCAAAAGGTACAAAAACTGCAATAAAATTTAAATGCCGAGCTGCAAGCAAGCGTCGCATAATTACCCTAACTGAATGAAACAGATTTGCGAGCAGGAAAACTAGCAGCAGGATGATAAAATGGTGATAGTTCGTAACCAATTAACTTAGACGTCTCCCTGTGAGCTTAGGGACGCAGGGTGAAAAAACGGATGGCGCGGGAATTTTGTGGGTAACGGGCAGCACTATGTCAAATAATTTATCCTAATTGAAACACTTATGACGTAGCTGCCTAAGTTGTTCATAACAGATTAACAAAGCTTAGCATTGTTTTGCGTATACATCATTTGAATGGGTGACTGCAGTCGGCCGTGGCAATTTCGACTGTGCGCTCCCGTGCTTTGGAGGGCACGTTAAGCAGGCAGTCCCGGCTTTTTTGAAAATGTTTAGACCGTGACGGAGGCCTTCAGGCGGTCAATTATCTCCGTCACCAGTATTGGCCACTGACTCATACAAACTTGCTTGCTAATGCCAAATTTTTTAGATTAGGTTAATTAGATCTATTAATATTATTTACAAGATAAAATAAAAATAAAATTATTACTCATATTTATTTATTTAGAACATGTTTAAAAATAATTTAAATACACGTTTTTTAAAAACAAATTTAAATCTTGAAGCGAATGTGGCGGCAGATTTTGGCTTTTTGGATTTGAAGTAGCTTTCGGTAGTCTGGAACTAATGTGTTAAACTTTCCAAGACACTAAATTAAAATTTAAGTTTTAATGAATACCCAACCTCTTTAGGTGTTCGTTAGTTTCGTGGTTTTAATTACACATTCAACTGGGTTCTTGAAATATAATGCTGTCTGCGGGTTTACTTTCGCGTCGTTTTTGAATAAATGTTAACTTAGGCGAATGCTAAACAGCCGTGCAAAAAAAGCAAGCTTGCCTAGTAAAGTATCCTTGGCTTATAACTGCATGTAAACCCATCAAAAATGATATCATTTACACAATACTACATAACATAACACGCGTTGAATATTTGCAATAAAAAACAATTCAACATATTATTTTTTCGCCGTAACATTTTTATTCTGCTATCACTTGTTTTTACAATCTTGTCGCTGAGAATGTATCACATCAAAGCAAAACATGGGACGCAAAAGCTTTTTAGAGCCAATGCCTGGGGGCTTTTTACGTGAAACGTTAACGTAACGGAAACGAGGATTATACCCCATTTTACAGACTCCCATTGCTACGTTTATTATTATTTATTTATTATTTAGCCTTCACTGTCCCAGGGCAAAGGCGGGACAGATTCATTCACTACTGATCCATTACTACAGATTTTTGTGAATATATTTTTTTCATTATCTCCTTAATCCTGACCACTGCTGGACATAGGCAACATCTTGAGTTTGATAGCATTTTTTTTTAAATGTGAGTACACAACACTCTAGGCAGAGATTTACAGATCAAAACGTTATGAAAAACCAGATATGTACGAGTATGTGGAATATGAATTCATCGCAAACAAGCTATTCTATGTTATACAGCTTCGATGCAAATATAAGGAAATTCATGTATTGTCTGTGCAAGCCGGATTCAACGGTTCTAATAAAATTGCGAAACATTTGAATGTAGGTACTTTTAAGATTTCAAATTCAGATCAGTCCTATTTGATGAAACTACTCTGCAACTCGTTTTATCAAGAACTATTATGACATAATAAACAGTTCTAAGCTCCTTTTTCTTGTAGTTAACTTTATATACGAGCACTCGTAAGATTGTAGTTATAAAATTATTTAAGTATACAAAAATCAATATTTGTTTGTATATTTTTATACGAGCTGACCTGTTTTTATGCTATCCCAAGACAGGAACAGTAAATTTTTCTAGGATAAAAAGCCAGGCCTGTGTGTTATTACCACGTTGAATCCGGCTTGCATAATCCAAATTTCATCACAATCGGAAATACGTGGTAACAAACATTCACACACAAACCCACACAGACTTTTGCGTTTATAATATTAGTAGGACTACTCCCATCAATCCACCATAGGGAATACCCTCAAGGGGATTTAAAACTTTTATACTAATTTTCTTCTTTTCCGCAGAAAAATCAGTTTATTCCCATCTCGTAAGAAGACATTATTTCCATTAGTTAGTTAGTTCGTATGAGTCAGTGGCTAACTCTGGTGACAGAGTTTTTAGGCTGCTCGAAGGCTTCTGTCATCATGGCCTGTCAAAGTGTTTTCATAATTTTATAATATTTTTTTTATAACACTAGGAATTTATTGCGTAAATTTAACTTGTGTGTTTTGTTTTTCATAGAAGTTAACTGATAGATACTACTAACGGATGCTCGTACATTATAGAAACCTCACATTAAACTGATATTTACATACTGCGGCGGTCGCATTGTATGCTTTATTGCATCTCGCATTCAAGATTATGTTATACTAGTATCATACTCATGAATAATACTGTTTTACGACAAACTTTATATCGAAATCGTTTAGTCTGAATACTTAGGTTACATTGTACTTTAAGGTTGAGGATATCAACTGTATCTTTACTTCTTATTTATAAAGGAAACATCATTTTAGCAGCTCTCTAAGTATTGTCTTCTCATGTTATTTTTATGTTATTGAACAAAAGTAATGACAGATTTCACAATAAGCTTATAGAGGATTAAAATATGTTTATGATTGCTACGATTTTAATTAAGTTTTCTTCAATATATAGAGTAAGATTTATGCGCAAAGCCGAAGGGGTCGCTAGTTATGCATAAAACAGTTTTTGTCTATTCCACAGGGAAAAAGCTATGTTTCCGAAAACAAATGGAAATTCAGTCTCTACAGTCATTATTTAACCAAATGTAGACAAAATGGCTACAACTTATTGTTTGGTTTTGTCGCTAGAATAATTTGTTACAAACCCGCTGTTTTTAGACACCTCCTTATTTTGGAGAATAATCTTTTACATACTAGCGTTGTAAAAACCTTTGAAGTAGGAGAGATACCCACCAAAGTTAACTCTTATCTGCTCAAGTTTGGTGAAAATCACTCTATATGCATAAATTGATTAAAATATGTCAAACATTTTGTTTTGAAAAAAAAAATCCACTTCTCATTGTTGCCAAGACCACTGGTGATCTAGTAGTAGGTAGTAACTATTCTTAATATTAATATAACTATTATATTATATTATATTATATATTATATAACTATTCGCCTTCTGATCCTAAGGTTGTGGGTTTAAAACTGGTCGTGCACCAATCGAATTTTCTTTTTGAAATACACTTGCTATCCACCAATTCGCATGGGGCCTGCGTGGTGGATTATAAAATATCTATACTCTCGCTTGAGAGTATTGTCCCAGTAGTGAAACATTTTAACAATTATAAGGCAGTCATAATGATGATTTAGTGAAATTAAGTCCTCAAGCGACAATCTTATTTATTCGTAAGTTTCAATGATACAGAGTAAACAAAACTACCAAATTTTATCAAAACCTACAAAACTCAAGTTAAATAAAAACCTAGAGCAAAATTATCTCGGAATTGTTTGTTCAATCGAGACACTCCAGGGACAACACCGGTTCTAGGAATAAAATGATAATTTGAACACTTCGTTATAAAAACAAATATTTTAAGCAATCTGAATCATGTCTATAGAAATATCATTTGAAACGTTCGTTAATTGGCTCAAAAATGAAGGAAGAAAATATATATATCTTAAAAATAAATAAACTCACCTGGTTCATGATGTACTTTGTACAAGTATACCTAAATATGCAAAAAAAAAAATTTTATATATTTTTTACAGTAACATGGCCATCGTGTTAGTAATCTTCACTTCTCATAGTGTTAGGCCATGACAGAGGCCTTCAGGCGTCCTAAAAACTTTGTCACCAAAGTTGGCCACTGACTCATACGAACTTAGGTACCTACTTTTCATAGTGAACCAGCTTTTCTTCAGTGCGAACTACGCAACAATTTAGATATCCATTATTCTAGCCGCAATAAAAAACAAACAAACGCTTCTCCCTTCGGGAGCTTAAAGAAATGTTCAATCTGTGTAGCGCAGGACTGTGTGTGTTGGGTTTAGATTTTCTCTAAACCTAACACAGTCCCGGCGGATTTGAAATTAAGTTATGCTTTGTTTTTAGCTTCAAGCATACCTCCCTAGAGGTCAAGACCCTAGAGGGCTAACTCCGTAAGCAGCTTGTATAATATATATAGTGTTTGTTCTAATTTCAATCAGACGCGGATTGATTGAGTACATCAATGTAACGCAAATATGACCCGTATATAAATAGAACCCGTATATAATTATGACCCGTATATAAATAGGACGGAAATCACTACCTCGCCGCCACACAGTTTTAACTAGCGCGGGAGGTAAGATTTTTTGTTTAAGCTGTATACCTACCGTCAATTGTTACTTAGATACCTTTGTACTATAATACATACTATCGTAATTATTATAAGCGTATATTTAATTTAAAAAAATGTACTTTGCATAAGTACACAAATACTTTTTAAGATATTTAGGTATTTTAAGATTATACTTTTAAAAGAAAGAAAGAAAGAAAGAAAAAAAGTGATATTTAAAAGGAGTTTGTATAAAGTAGGTGCAATAAACAATTGCATTTACAAAATAATGCCTACCAGACATTTATAGAGTACTCGTATGTATGTAAGTAAGCATTTGAAAATTTTTTTTTAGGAAATTAAAGATTGTTAGTCACAGCCAATCCAAAATTTCTTCTCAGTCAATCCACCAGTATGACAACAATTAGAACTTACATAAAACAATTATAATAGAAAATTGGTCACAACCCATGAATTACAAGCAAGTACAGTTAACAACACGAGCTACAAGCGTGGTTTAACCCGCGCTAAATGATGTGAGAAATTGTAACACCAAGTATGAGGTGGGTGTGAAATGCCCGAAACTGTAATACCTAAGTTGTTTATTTATAACAAGTAATAAGTATAAATAAATAAATAAATAATGCTGGACAATCCACACAGCATCATCTAGCCCCAAGGTAAGCTGCTGTTAAACAGAGCTGTATTATGGGTACTAGATGACTGATATATATTTAATACAATACAATACATAGATAGATATTTTTTATTATATATAGAAAATACCCAGAACACCCGGAACAAATATTTGTAGATCGTACTAACATTTGTTCCGAGGCGGGAATCGAACCCGCAACCTCTGCGTCGCAGACGGACCTGCGCCCACTGCGCCACATCGTATGTATTTTTATTAGGAATCTACAAAAGACTTTTTGCGGTTGCGCAGGTTAAGATTAGCAGATGCTACAAACTTGCAGCGTTTTATTAAAATAAACACGAAACATACAAATTTATATGAACAAAGTGGCATGGCAACCAAGCGTACGGCTCACCTAATGGTAAGCAGTTACCGTAGCTTGAAAGCTTGCAATACCAAAAGTATCACTCTCGGTTTACACCCTGAGACGTACCCTTCGCACCTAAACACAGCAATGCAAGCCTTACTGCTTGGCGGCTGAGATAGGTATGGTGGTTATACTTCCCAAGTAAAGAACATGGTTATTAAGAGGGAATCAGTGACGCGATGCAAATTCAACTAACTTCGACTTTCTTGCATAAGTCCTGTCTTCAAAAGTTTGGATCCTCTCAAAGGGTTATAACTTTTGCTCTTGAGACCTGTTATATAAGTTAACAGCTGGTTGTGAAAGACCGATTGCAAGCGAAATGTCACTCTGGAGGTTTTGTTGTCAATAGTTTTCTTTGTTTTGAAGTTCTGAATGATCGGAATAGGAAAGTTAATTCATCTCAACATCATCATGACAGTCTTCTAATGTTCTCACTGCTGGGACACTGGCCTATTCTCAAGCGAGAGTATTTAATCCACCTAGCAATGAGGATTAGTGGACACATGTCTTTCAAATGTTCTTGGACATGCCGGTTTCCTCATGATGTTTTTCTTCACCGTATGAGAGCACTGCGCTTAAGCAATTATGTGCGCTATTGCGCGCATTTTTTTTTTTCTGATAGATAAATCCATTAGTGCACGACCCGGTTCGAACCTTAGAATTAGAAGGCGGAGTCACTACCACTAGACCACCATAGCTCTCAATCGTTCGTTCATCTATAAACCACTAAATGACGTGACTGTACAATTGACACAGAAATAAGCTACTTATAGCTGCGTAAGAAAACTCTGTAAGACTACTGGGAATAAGCCCTGCTAGTGCTATTTTCATTTTCATTTTTCCAACTTATAGAGTGATGACTCGATGACTTGACAGTGTATTATTGACTCATTATCCAACATTCAAACATTCAAATATTCAAATATCTCAATAACCCAAACGTCCAAACATACAAACTAGTTACTAAGACACATAATCCTAACACCTAACCATTCATTTCCATTTAAAATAGCAGTGTGATGCTAGTAGTAAATGTTTTATTTAAAAAGTTTTATTTCTAGGGATACCTACAGACCTACCTACCTTACCTTACCTTTACCTTAGATACCTTAGGCTTAGAGCATCCGGCAGAGACGTTGAAGTGGCTACCTACTGGTCAAAGAGTATATAAATTGAGTTATTGACACGATATAAGAAGAAGGGATACCTAGATCCTCTTTTTTATTCAGATCAGGGTGAGAACGAGGTACTTTGGTATTATCTGTAGTTGAATTTCAAATAAGATTCGTTTTTTTTCAGCTAAAAGAAGTGATCTTTTTCCGGCTTGACAAAACAGATTTTACTAAGGCGGTTCGCCTATTTTAAAAGCACGTGATTTGACAGAAGGCAAATGAACAATACCGTTAGAAAGGTGTTTTTATTTGAAATTTTGGAAGAAATTTTTTTATTGAGTACTTATTCAACTTTTTTTTTTGTTTTTTATAATAATTATAAAATATTTTCTTGTTCTAGTTTTTATTAATATAATATTTACTTTTGTTTATTTTCTACCTCCATTTACGTGCTAAGCATGCAGTGTTCAGTTAAAAAAAAAAACACCGACATGTGCATGAAAAGTAAGATTTTTAAAAATACAGGATTGTAATACATGGAAGGGGTATATGAAGGTCTTTGTCCTGCAGCCGGATAGTGCAGGCTGAAAATAGTAAGTTCGTATGAGTCAGTGGTCAACTCTGGTGACAGAGTTTATAGGCCGCCCGAAGGCCTCTGTCATGGCCTTAGAAAAAGCCGGAACCGTGCACTGCGAAGCACGGGAGCGCTCAGTTGAAATTGCCATAGTACTATTAAACAAGTTTTTCATGATTCGCTCCCTAATGTATCTAACGGCTTTGTTCCTGTGCTATTTCTCGAGTCATAGATGGGAGAACTACCTTAGTGTATCTAATTTATTTGTCTGTCATTGGTTTGTCAAGATTTTTTCACAGGTGCGGTTGGCTGTTCTTTATTGCCATTGCTATTGCGATTTGAATTGTTCGGTGAGATAAATATATACACAAACGACATTGGTGGCGTGGTGAGCAAGAGATTGAGAAGCAAGAAGTTGCGGGTTCAATTCACACTGCGGTACAAATGTTTGCATGATCTACAAATATTTATTTTAGGTATAAGATACTTGCATCATGTTACAGCACCTAAAACGGAAACTTCACACTCGTCAATTTTGATACCTACGACGTAAATGATCTTAGCGTGGGGTCTTGGGTAAATAATATAATATACAAACTATACAGTATACCGGTGACGACGTGATGATCGACTAATCCCACTGTAACACAATGTGTAAATACATTTGTATACAAAGAATACTGAGTTTTCTAGAATTGATGTAACGCTGAGCTGTTGAGAAGACGATTATCTTCAACATTTATTCCCACGCTTGCGCTAGCTCTAAACTACGTTATGTGCTTTTGTGCTCCTAGTTTTAGAATATATGAATAGGTATGCACATTCGCAAGTGGGGTACGGTAGAATGATCGATTGTGACGTCATTGTTGGAACAGAATGCCTGGTCCTGTTACATTGTTATGTGTTAGAGAATTCAAAGCTGAATGCTCTCTGTTGTTCTTTTTTCTAGACTGCTATTGCAGATCAATATATCAAATAGTTGGGAGAGCATGTAGGCTCACACTACATATAAATGCCAAAATTTAGATGTTTGGATGTTTGTTCCTCTATAACTCGACTTAGAAGAAACAAAAGTTCTTTGATAAAAAGGAGATATTGGAAATCTTAACGATAATCTTAAAAAAAAGAGTTTTGAGATTTTTAAAGGGACGGCAACGCGCGAGTGATTCCTTCTACGGCTACGGTAACCACTTAACAGGTGGCCGTATACTTGTTTGCCACCTTGGTGGTATAAAAAAAAACTAAATTAGAAATACAAAGTAAGACGGTCCTAGACCCAGTTATATGTATGAGCATAACTAACACTCGATGAACTGATGACATTCAAGTGGCAGTAGGATGGTCACATCAATATCTCTATGTTAGTCAAAATTCAAAATTCAAAATAGTTTTTATTTCATTCAAATTTCGAAACAGTGTAAAAAGCTCATTAATAACAATATAAGAAACGATGGCTGCTGCATAAGTTAAAAAACTGTGCCGCAGCTAACAACGCTCTCCTCCATAACTGAGATATATTTATGTTCCATGGGGGGTTTTAACATTTTTGTTTCTTAAAAAAAATTAATTAGCAGGTTAGTTAAGTAGTTATAAGTTTAAAATGTACGTGATAAATCTGACTCCGTGTATTTACCGTATTTAGTAAAACCGTGTCGTGAAACTTATTTGTCGCGCCGCACCGTGAATACCCTTACTTCTTTGTAATAAACTTTAGTTCAAAACGGCGTGAAATGAGCAAAGTCATATAAAATTTAACAACAGGCCAATCCCTAAGCCAAAAATGTTTCGTAAGATTTTTTTGAAAAGCCTTCGATGACGTCAAAGGGCAATTTGGATATTGTGTTTGAACTGTGAAATTTATTTTTGGTATACAATAGACGCAATTTGAACGAGAAAAAGGAAAAGTATTCTGATATTAGATTGAGATTCATTGAAAAAATCCTGTTTTATACGGAAAATTATTTTCTGAAAAAAATCACTTTGTAACGTCTTACAAGATGAATTTATGTGTGTAGTTGAAGTAAAGTCGAAAGACAAAGTCAAAAATGATTTATTTCAATAAAATCACAAGGATCATTTTGAAACGTCTTAAAGCTAGGTGAATTTACGCCAGTACGCCACGCGCCCCAGCCTAGAAGAATCTGGCAACAAACTCGGCTGGGTTCCTAGCTTTTTTTTGATTATCCCTCTTCATGAGACATGCAAAATGGGGACAAAGGGAAAGTTTTTTAATAATTTTGTTAAAATTGTAGTGTCCCCATTAACGGGGACACGGTTAATGGGGACATCGGGAATACACGGTATCAATTGTCAAATATAAAAACCTTATTATTTATTTATTTTCAATTAAAGTCTCTTATAGCTTATTATATAACTTCTGATTATCTAAAAGACAAAAACTTTGGCCAAATGTGTTCCAAATCTACTTGGCATCAATAACAATATCAAGTTCTATGCCTAAAAAGCGATAGGAACCTAGCCGGTGTTGTTGCCAGTTTTTTACTGCGCGTTGGAACTGGCGTTAGCCCTAGCTAGAGAGACGTTAGAAGTGAGTTTATTGAAGAAAACTTTTCAACTTTGACATAGATATTTTTAAAGTATTGTTAGTGATGCCACGTATAATGAGCATGAAGCACATTATGAGTGAGCTAAAATGTTTTTCGTATATAAGAAAACTAGGTGTGAAACGTTTGTGTTACTAATAAGCAAAGTGGACGTGTTTGAAACCGTCAAAAAACTTTACCCAGAAATAACGAGCACACTATTCAAATTTTAATTAACGAAGTTTTCTTTACTTGCATGTGTCTGAACTAAAAAATACCCAAATATACTGAGTTTAAATAATTTTATGTACAAACTAGTTTCTGCCTACTGATTCGACTGCATCCTTTTTTAAGCTTTGTACTTAACAAATTTTTTCTCACTTTCGCAATCATCTACTGACTGATTAATTGACAATCGACATACAGTCCAAGTCATTTAACCGTAAATTTTCATCTTTATGTAATTTTCAAACATCGTTATTTTACTGTTATAGTCTAGTTAGAATTTTCCGGTCCCAATAAAGATAAAGATGTCATATCTAATTTTCCGTTAAATGTAATCAAACTAAACTCCTTTGAGGGTGCGAGGTGTTGCCACATGTTTAATAACCTTAGCGACATAAGTAATTTAATGTTGCAATGTGAAATGAACTTTATTGTGGAGAGCTTAGATTTTAATTTATATTTACTAATAGATTATCACAGTGTTATTTTAGTCGTATTATTTTTGATGAAGAAACTATCCACCCAAAGTTAGTTTAAAGTCTCTTTTTGATTAAAGCTCATGCCTACTTTCCTTCGTATTAAATTTAAATTCAAGAGCTCTTGCTATATAAATGACCATTGAAACGAGCAAAAAGGATCAAACAAACTATGAAGCCAAAAGGTCGGTTGGGTTTCGTCCCTATTTCCTAGTAACGCTTAACCTAAAAATTAATAATATATTAAACTTTATGAGTATTTGCTTGCTATACGTGCTCACTACTATACGAGTAATTTATATATTTTCCTTGAGCCCATTTTAAAATAAAATGCAAGTTTATTATACATTTTAGTTATTTTATAAATAAAAACATTCATATTTTGCTTTGTAGAAGCCCTGGAGACAGATTCTGGCAATAAATAACTTTAAGCTCATTTTAGTCTGTAGTCAGAATTCTAGTTAGTCCCTATCAAACCGTTATTACTTTAAAACATACTTAATTTTTTAACTTATTGCTAAAATAAACATAACATTTGATCTATCTGTCGTTCAATAATAAAATTGTAGAATGCAAAAACACTGCTGCTTTGATTCATTTGCAATAAATTAAAATAGTTTGTTATTGAAATGGCTCGTCTGGTTATGACGAGACCGTTTTGGTTAGTAGGTACCCACAATTGCTGTGTCAATTTGCCTCCAAACTGTAGTGCTAAAAAATAAAATAAATTAAACTAAAATACAGTAGCACTTGCATATTACTGTATTTAAGTTTATTATAATTTATTTTATTTATTACAAAATCTACAGCTCCTATGCATATACTAAATAACAACAAACATTTTTTGAACGTCATTTTAGCAAGTAAAATGATTGGGCGAAAGAGACTCAGTAAATACGTGACTATAGCTCAACTGATCCAAATCATTACCAGACGGAAGCGTTCCCAACATGCTGGCAGCATTACCATGTTGAATGGCAACGCTGATACGTTGAGCCAGATATAAACCAGCCATTTTGTATAATTAATGTTTCTCTAGGTATGTATGAGTACAAGGTATTAAGCATCTCTCGATATGCAGTCAAGTTATTAAAATATTTATTGGTTTTGAATTTTCAAAAAAGATAATATTTTGAAATACAGAGCACTTCAACGTTATCCAGTATCGTGTAATATGCATTTCTGCATGATGAAGCGGTTTGTTTGTTTGTTCGTACCATAGAGGAAAATGTATATTAACAAGGCACGATCATACAT
Source organism: Colostygia pectinataria (assembly GCA_951394395.1). Taxonomy (NCBI): domain Eukaryota; kingdom Metazoa; phylum Arthropoda; class Insecta; order Lepidoptera; family Geometridae; genus Colostygia; species Colostygia pectinataria. Next base: position 3,255,854 of record OX596368.1, on the reverse strand, counting down.
TTTTTTAAGCTCTATTCGCCAAACCAAAACGCAACAATAGCGCGATCTAGAACCTGTCAGACTTTACTAGATCATACTTCATCATCATGACAGCCTTCTAATGTTCGCACTTCTGAAACACTGGCCTACTCTCAAGTGAGAGTGTCTTAATCCACCACGCGGACCTAATGCGGATTGGTGGATGGCACACCATGTCTTTCACCGTATGAAAGATGAAATGTTGAAAAAAAAAAAGTTTTGCAAAATTATACCTACTAAATATTACTTATTTGATAATCTATACTTATATTATAAAGAGAGAAGATTTGTATGTTTGTATTTTTGTTTGTTACGAATAAACTCAAAAACTACTGGTCTGATTTCAAAAATTCTATCACTATTAGAATGCTACATTATCCCTGAGTGACATAAGCTATATTTATTACTAGCGACCCGCTCCGGCTTTGCACGGGTGCGGTTTCATTGCACCCGCGCGAAGCTGGGACGGACTTCTAGTTATAACATAAAGTGTCTGCGAGTACCATAAAATTGTTAGATTTGGCAACAGTTCATACTAAGTACAAAGGTATAAAGTAGAGTGCGGTCTTTATATTTTCTTCTCTGAGGTTTTTTACCAGGCCACGTTATAATTAAGTATGAAAAATTAATTTCGATTTCAGATAGTTTTCCTCTTGTTTGTCATGTAGCTTTATTCTTGTACATATTGCATCAGATTTCTGATAAATAGCACAGAAAAGATTATTAGTACTTAAATAGTTCGTGGATAGAATAGACAGACATAAAGAAGTACCGTCATTTTAGAAGCGCTCGTGACGTAGCTGGCTAAGTTGTTCTTAAAAGATCAACGAAGTTAAGCACTGTTCCGCGCGGTCATCATTTGGATGGGTGACCGCCAGTGTCAATTTCAACTGAGCGCTCCCGTGTTTCGGAGGGCACGTTAAGCAGTCGGTCCCGGCTTTTTCAAAATTGTTAAGACTCACATAAGCCTTTGGGGGCCTAGAAACTTTGTCACCAGAGTTGGCCACGTTTACAACAACTTACTTTACCGTTATTTGAACGGATTGCTAAGTATACTCTTTGCTTGTCATTATTATGTCAACGAATAAAGACGATCATAGACCTGTAATAAATATAGCTAACGAATTTAAATTTATGAATAAGGCCTTTAACTGTTACTAACAATAAGCAACTGCTACCGTCAGGCGTGGCGCTTAACATCAAGCAAAAGAACCGTCTTGTTATTTCATGACATGGACTTTTGTAGAAATATGTTTGCAAAAAAAAAGTTTAGAATTTTCAGTAAGTACCTACATACTTAGATGAGTGCTCTAAAGAGAACCTTTAAGATGAGTTTTTTTTTAAAGTTTTTTATCCTTGTTTTTATAATTATTTAGGCCAAGGTGGAGACTTAAATTAATTAATGATTTTAAATATTTTTTGGATAAACCAGTTGCCTCGCAACGCTTTATTTTCATCACTGTTTGAGAGCACACACATTTTTTGAATAGAAAAGCCCTATCTCTATTTTAAGATTCTAACGGGTACAAAGGTTTCTTTATAAAGTAAGAAAGTTATTGCGTTTACTGTGTGAGTGATTGGAGTGAGGGTTGGAGTAGGTTATTTGTTAGCACCTGTCAAAAGTCCTACGCAAAATCTTCATAGACAAAATATTTTAACAGCAACCCGACATTATTAAGAATTATTTTTACATTAAATATTTATTATAAAAGAAATATTTATTCCAAAAAACATGTAACAATCAATAATCATTTATTTGGTACACAAGTAGTACATGTCAGCAATTGACTAACTAAGTAACGTAAATGCATGTGTTATTGGCCGGCAGTAGTTAATGGCCACTTCATACTTAAACACTTCTTACAAGCTACTGATGCTAAGTACGATATCTCCTCTCATTCTAGAGAACAGTTTACATATTTAGCTTTAATATTTGTGCCGATTTGTACTACCTTTCGAATAAATTCGTATAAAAAAAATCATAATAGATTGACAATCGGCAATCCGGCTACTATGGTGGGGTTTAGTTGTGAAAACGGTAAGGTTTGTGTTTGACTACAATTCGAATGAAATTTGTCTCATACTTCGTATCTTTGTAATTGATCGTTGTTTCGTTACTTTGTCTTAATTTAAATGTATTTTATTCGTTTTCTACTTTAAAACATTGAATTATGTTATGGCCAATAACAGAAGCGAAAAAAACCAAGCTAAAAGTTACTGGCCATACATACACATCACCGCCGGTTACCTACGAACCCAATTTATATTCTGTGAAACTTGGCGAAAATACACCTGTAAGGTGAAAATGGCCTTCTTACAAGTAATGTCAAATGTGGAACCTTACTCCGCAATATTAAAAAAATAATTTAGTTCGGTTGAGAGAGTTATTTATTATTTCTCTTATGAAAATTAACATTTCACTTTTAAGATACTTATATTAACTTAGGTTCTAAATTCTAAATGTGTAAAATGAGCGTGCGTGACTTATGGAACTATTAAGTATTTATATATCAGAAAAAAAATGACTATAATCTGCCGAGTTTCCAAACATGCCAGTAACTAGTTCTGGGGTGCCAGTAACACAATTTTTATTTAAATGAGTATAAAAACTTTATAAACAATGTTAATTATTTTTATTGTTATTAAAATTATATTAGAACTTTTCCCGTCTCCATTAGCATCATAAAAACATAATTTGGATGACGCTTTAAGAAACTATAGCAATTTAAATTGACCAAGGTGCTTTTACCCTACATAGGACTACAAATTATTAGTATTGATTATTATTATTTTATTATTATTATTGATTGGTTTCTAAACTAAGACGAAAAAGTAATTTAACGTTATTGATGTGAACAATCTTGAGTAATAACAACATTAGATATAAACAGAACCACAAGTATTTGCAGATATTGCAAATATTTAATCCGTAATAGAGTTCGAACCCGCAACTTTTCGCTTCTAAACCGGGCACTCGCCCACCGCGTCACTAACGTAGTCAATAAAATGCGATACTGTTTGTTACTGACAATGTGTTGTGCATGTGCAATTAGAATTTAGCTCTGTAATTGTGGGCAGCTCATTATGGTTATTTGCGGTCAGAAGCGCTGTGGAATATTTAGTGATTTGAGTTAGGCAAATCTGTGAAATGCACTTCAGCGGGACATTATTCACAAGCGAAATAATGTTATTTTAACGTACTCGTAGAATACTGTTGTTTTCAGATAATATTCAGCAGTTGGCACTACCCATTAAGTGCAGTGTGTATTTTTATGGCGGAGTTTTGGCATCCGCCCACCAATTGGCTGACTTAGATAGAGTTGCAGGTTCATCAAAAGTATCAGTTGGGACACTGTGTTGGGACATAAATTTTGTCCGAATCGAGAGCAAATCCAATTTACATGATGACTTTTTACTATACTTATCGTGCGTTGTGGTCTGAGCGGACTTGAATTAAACACACCTTCTTTATGACATGCGTTGATTGTTGGTCAGTCCGGTAACGTAAAAAATTCATATTTTAAATTAAAGTTTGCACAAACTGCTTTAATATAGAACGACCCTCCGTTGAACAGACCGGTGACATAAAAGCTGTCACAGGAAGTCGGTCCCCAGTGGGGCGAGCGAGACATGGGGATCATCGGGAATAACCCCTCGAAGATGCTTTGGGCTCCCCCAAAAACTTTTTAGGCTCTGCCTATGTCCCGCAGTAAACGTCTTGTGACTGATTATGATGATCTGTTTTTCCGTGCCCCGTGCACCCAGTTTCATCCACGTTTCACGAGCCGCCTCCCTATAAATTCACAAGACGTCGGAGTTATATGGTTAGCCGATATTTTATTTGTATTAATATTCTATCGGAAAAACGTAACTTCAATCAGCAATTAGTCGACCAAAATAGTTTTTCCTGTACGCATAACACATTCTGGTCACGGACTTATCTTGAAATTCGTTCGCTAACTTATTTATGGAAAATTCGCGAAAGCGGTTCTTTTCCGGCGGAATATTGGAGCAATTATGCGAGTATGAAGTTTTTGGGTCAATTATTTTTACTTGAAGATGGTACCTACATATCGGTTTTATTTTCAATACGCCAGTTTTCTTTTAATTTGTTCTAAGACTTGAATTTTCTATGGGTACCGAAAAAAAACATGATTATTATTATGAAAATAATATTATAAGTCAAATTTGTAAGCAAGCACGCGAGTTGACAACAATGACTTTGTTGTTCAACTGGTACCTAGATTATGTAGTTAAAAGCAAACGGTTGCGGGTTTATTTTCCGCCGCGTGTTTATAATAGTCTTACTATGTTTAGGATACTATAAATCTTAATTATTCTTTAAAAACAGTGCCAGCTCCGTCAAATAGAAATTAAACAAAACTTATATCCTAACCAGTAACAAAAAGCAAATCTGCTTTGTAAACAAACTATAACCGCATCGTGATGGTTACAATAAATACAGTATTCACGAAAGTTTAAAATAGTTCCACAATAGTTTCACGATAAATTCCAAGTGGTCAGAAACCGAAACATTGCTGCGGTGAAGGGCACTTTTGTGATCCGTTTTACAGAGAAGTGGTAAAATTTTTGGGTAAAAATTTTCGTTTACTCGCAAAAATTTGATCGGAAAATAAAATAAAATGTGGAAATTCTTTTTAATAGTAATATTTAGTCACCTACGAGGTCGTTTGAATAATTTCTAGAACACAAGCAATGCACACCATTCGTAGGTAGTTTGCCCATCTAAAAGCATCAAAAAATGTGCAGCCGGTACAAAAATAGCCGTAAATTATTTTATTGATCATTTGCGAGCGTAGAGTAGACGATTTTAAATCAATTTTATTTCGTTATATCAATATACTGCATGGAGCACTGGTGGTCTAGTGGTAGTGACCCCGCCTTCCGATCCTAAGGTCGTGGGTTCGAATCCGGTCGTGCACTAATGGATTTTTCGCTACGAAAAATTTATGTGCGCAATGCCAGTGCTCTCATACGGTGAAGGAAAACATCGTGAGGAAACCGACATGTCCAAGAACTAAAAATTCGAAAGACATGTGCTATCCACCAATCCGCATTAGGTCCGCATGGTAGATCAAGACCCAAACACTCTTGCTTGAGAGTAGGCCAGTGTCCCAGCAGTGGGAACATTAGAAGGCTGTCATGATGATGATGATATCAATATAAAGCAAACACCTATTGATTTAAAGTATAAGTTCTTTTGCCGGTTAGTTTAGTCACGTTACTAAGAGTATAAGCTTCTAAAAGAAGTAAACCAAAGGACTTCAACATGTTCTTTTTCAACATTTTAGTTCTCATCCAAGCACTTGAATCTTTATGTTCTTGACGCTTACTTACTCCGCTGCTGCTCATATTATGGTAAAACTAAGCGAACAAATGAATGTACCTAAGTGTAAGAACTTGCTTCTAGAACAGACTTCTAAAAATATATCTAACGCCCTAAAAATGAAAACAACGCGTTCACTTTGATTCGAATGATCGTAGCAGTTTTTATCGGTTTGTAGGTTGAAAAACCTACTGTTGTTCCATTCTTCTTTAAAAATCCTATTTTGTTTACCGAGTTGACTTCAATTTATCCGAATAACACTGGAGAGTTGAATGGTTATTCAATTTTGTTGTTTTTAAACGGGTTTTACAGGTAAACGTAGTTCAACTTTGATAAAGAGGTCAGTAACAGACGTATCGAACTCGGATGGGCAGAGTTCTGGAAGTCATGTCATATTTATTTGTCACAGATACTGAACAGCCTCAAGACAAAACCTTCACCATTTGAAAGCTTTTTACTCGATAACAGTAAATCACAAATTTAATTTAACAAAATGGTTGTTTCAAATATAGCACAATCTTTTCCGATTTCCAGCATGAAGTTTCAATAAGCAAATATTGCGACATCGTTCGAGGTGCAACGACTTTTGCATTTTGCATAAATATGAAATTTCCTACTGATATCCGATTCAATTTTCCCATTGAAGTTTCGAGTTTTGAACCTGTATTTTTTGGTCTAGGCTAGGACCTATTTTAAAAGTTGTATATAAGCTGTATGTTAAAATGTATTGTCTGCTAGTAATTATTTATACATATTTAATTTATTATTAATATTTAATTAATTTTGTTACAGTTTTGTATAAAAACTGTGGAAAACAGAACTTAGTTACTATTTTGGACTGTCCTTTAATAATGATTTTATATTCTATAAGGTACCATGTTTTCATCATATCAAAGTCGAGAATAATATCAAGCTTCCTTCCTGCCGCGTTGAGGCGTTTCTGATCCATTTGTTAGCTTAAATTAGCAATGCTTCTCAATGCACTGCATAATCAATCTTATGCCAAGCTGATAAGGTCCAATACCGCGCAAACAAATACAAGATTGAATATTAAAACACCCAATGCAGTAGCGAAACTGTTTGTAAAAACTGGTATCGTTAGTGAAAACACGGAATGTATAAATCGTTGGTTTTTGAATAAAAAGAAAGCACGAGAAATAACATGTTTATTTCTCATGCACCTATCCAACAAAATCTATAAAGCTGTGAAATAAATTGTCCCAAGGTGGGAATCGAACCCGCAACCTCCTGCGTCGCAGGCGGACCTTTGCCCGCCGCGCCACATCGGTCGTCGACTGATTCTTGACCTTGGTAGATAAAAGTAGACAAGCGTAGTCATGCGTAGATCTTTGTTACTAAGTGCAGACTTTCGCAGCTATCCATAGACACTCGTTAGCCATGCGAAGATCTTTTTATCAAAGCAGACCCCAATAGATAATTTTTGTGTAAAGTGACTAATTGATGGTAGCACTGGTATCCATTCTCTCTTGGGCTTATTGCTTTCGGTAATTCTCAATAATAGCGTGTGAATGTGTAGTATTACACGATCCAAATAGGTAAATATTTTTATCATTACAATCTGAAATATTCTGAAACACTGTATTTCCTTGATATTTTTTTGGTTTCTTTACATTGGAGACGAAGGTTTATTTCAGTTGAAAGGAAACGACATTTAATTATAATTTTAATCTACTGCGGTGTATGAGAAAATGTGAAATTGCTCCTTTGGGACTGGGAATTGATTTACCGGAAGATTTTCCAAATAAAATTCAAATATTTATAAAATGTTAGGAAAAAGTCTTATGCAAAAGTGTAGGCTAGATGTATAATGTATTATTTAAAACATTAAAAAACAGTATAAATATTAACAGCTAAATCCAAAATATCTTGAGCCCTACGAATAGATTTGTGTATACTTGTCACGATGTGGGAATTGAACCTGCACCTCTAGAGTTTTAGCCAGGCTCTAGCCGCATAGGTCGCCAAACGCTTGTTTGACGTCTCTTCTGTGTGGCCAGCCCCTTACGGTGTCAATCAGTGGTCTGATAATTAAAAAGTTATAACCAGTAGACCGGTCGTATGCTTGTCGTATTATAAAGTTATTAACCAGCTTATGCTTTAAACTGAAAACCAGCTCTGTTGCTATAGAAAAGCTACGGATCAGTGAATAGATCTGCTTTTCAGTTTGAGCCAATATACACTCTGCAAAGATCTCTACGGTGCCTTTTAATTGGTTTCGTCAGAGTGCCGTCAGTCTGTCTGTCAAAGCCCAAGCTTTTAGCTTAGAAGTGGACTCGAAAAAAAAGTAATGACGTCCAAGCCTTTTTACAATCGATGTTTTCACTACCGCTTCGGCACATACCTTGTAGCAAATGGTTACAGTAGCCTATAAACGCTTGCAATGCCGACGTACACGCGCGTTGTCATATTAAAACATTGATCAGAAGTCTCATGTGCTAGTAATTTCACCGACAACCATACTCTTTGAACAAGACCACAACAAAAAAGCATGGCGGTAAAATAAGGTTTGTATTAGTAGTAGCAACTTCCTAATTTATGTCTTTATATGCTTGAGTTTAAAACTAGTGACAGAAGAAAGAGATAGGTGTTGTTCATATTTTCTTTAAGTACTCCGTCTAACAGCGATTCTTTGTTCAAAAGCTTAACCAATGGTTTGACGACCAATGTGGCGCAGCGGGCGCAGGTCCGCCTGCGACGCGGAGATTGCGGGTTCGATTCCCGCCTCGGGTCAAATGTTTGTACGATCTACAAATATTTGTTCCGGGTGTTCTGGGTATTTTCTATATATAATAAAAAATATATATCTATGTATTGTATTGTATTAAATATATATCAGTCATCTAGTACCCATAATACAGCTCTGTTTAACAGCAGCTTACTTTGGGGCTAGATGATGCTGTGTGGATTGTCCAGCATTATTATTATTATTATTATTATTATTATTATTATTAACTAATCTAAACGTCTTGTGAAAAAGCAAATCAATGTTTTCTGAGAATGCTATGCAGAGGCACAAAATATATATATGATAATTCTATTGACAAATTGAAGCTAGCGGATAAGCACTAATTACTTGTTTGGAAATCAAATCATCGGTTACCATTTGCCTTTTAAATAAACAGGTCTTGATACATAAATAATGCTGGACAATCCACACAGCATCATCTAGCCCCAAGCTAAACAGAGCTTGTGTTATGGGTACTAGATTATTGATATACTTAATATAATACAATGCATAGATAGATATTTTTTATTATACATAGAAAATACTCTGAACACCCGGAACAAATATTTGCAGATCGTTCAAACATTTGTTCCAAGGCGGACCTTCACATCGGTCGTTAGAGTGATATAGTCCGATGTTCCCAAAATATGCATAAAAAGTTGTTATTTATATTTGAAACAAATTGCAAAGTCTTTCGTATGATGGAAATGATAATACACTGTTTATTATGCATGGGCCGGGCCGGGCGCTCTGACAGTAGATTTGTGTGCAATTTGGACTTATGCCCTTTATGGCAACAAGTAATAAATTATCAAAATAAAGTCTAATCTAGTCTTTCAATGGGTGAATGCCAGTAGAAATTTTAGCTGAGCGCTTTCGTGCTTCGAAAGACACGTTACGTAAAGCTGTCAGTTCCGCATTGTTCAAAGTTGTTAGGCCATGTCGGAGGCATGAAGACAAAATGAAAATGATTGCGTGAAACTGTATCTTTTGCAAAAACTTGGTAAAATGGAAGCATGTTCCAGAAATGTAAATATAGCCTGTTATCAAAACATGTCAACTGTGCAAATCAAACACGGAAAGTCAGTGTTTTTGTTCGCAAAACAAACTGTTGATGTTAATTTTAAAACCGTTTTGCAAAGTAAACCAAATTACGTATTCGACGCGTTCTTATTAAAACATTGTGAATCCTAAACAAACAAAATCGGATATGCCACACGTGCTGACGACTTGTTGATGACATGCTGATAACCGCAAGGTGTATATTTTTTTGTACCAGCACTGTTCTGCGTAGTCATCATTTGGATGGGTGACCGCCAGTGGCAATTTCAACTGAGCGCTCCCGTGCTTCGGAGGGCACGTTAAGCAGTCGGTTCCGGCTTTTTCAAAGTTGTTAGGCCATGACAGAGGCTTTCGGGAGGCCTAGAAACTCTGTCACCAGAGTTGGCCATACAAACTTACTTACTTTGTGTCAGTTATGGCGGTTATGTTACTTGGCTAGTTTTACGTGTCACCAGAGTGTGACTCGAGTAAAATTGATACAGAAATTATACAGAAATAGATGTTAAAAATAAATAAATATTGTCAACATTATTATACAGTGCCAACTACCATAAATAGTTATATGTCCTAAACTCAGCAAAGCGTTGTACGATGAAAACCAAATATCTGATAAAATAATGATATTATACATTTTTACCAATAACATCTCAAAACACCCAGTAAAAGTAAGTTTTTATTTACCCAGTCCATCCCGGGGTAAATACTTGCAAATCATGCAAATATTTATCAAAAAGAGAATCGAATACGCAACCTCTTGCTTCTCAACTAGGCTACCTCCCACCGCGCCACTCATGTTGTCTTCTTTTAGTTTATAGTTATTCGATTTGACAACTATTTTTCAATCAAAATCTGACATAATTTAGTTTGAATATGACGGCATTGACAGGATTGAAACTAGATTGCAACAGTAGTTGCGTAATAGCTCTGCGTATTTCTTTTTGTTCAAATGTCATTGTTTGGGGCCTTATTACATTTAACATCAAAGAGAACTCACCTGTCATACCGAAATGCTGATTTCGCTGCCATCACATGTGAGAGCTTTATTCAAAATCGGTTCACAAAGGCTTTTTCACGCGGAAAATGAACAGCCCTTAACGTAACACGTTCAAAATGAATATTGAAGTGTGTTGAAGGGAATTATGTTAGATTGTTTTTACAGTGTGTTAAATGACTGCCTTGCATTGGTAGGAACAAAGTTCGTGGCGTAGCTGTGGTGTAGCTTGTGGCGTAGCTTGTGGTGTAACTTATGGCGTAGCTTGAGGCGTAGCTCGTAGCATAGCTCGTAGCATGTTGACCTAGTCGTTTCTAATAGATCAACGAAGTTAAGCAACGTTTTGCCTTATCAGTCTAAGGATTGATGACCGCCTGTGGCACATTGATCTTAATGCTTTCGTGTTTTATATACGTTCTGTTGTCATTTGGAGACATGTTCTGTTTTCAGTTGCGGCTTAAAAAATGAACTTTGTCAGCAGAATTGGTCATTGACTATCATTGTGCATTTTTGCTGTTTTAACAGAATTCTTAATTGAATGCTTGATTGTTTGATTCTATATTGAAGTAATTTTTAATTCGTTCAACTGTTGCGTAGACATGACGTAAGTGACATGCGCAGGTGATTTTTGATCTTGCGCAAGTTATGTAACTCGCACAAGGCAAGTGAAATGTCATAGCGTCAAATCAATATGAACCTCACGTGACTTTACTCGAAATAACACAGATCAAACAAGCCTAAAATGTAGGTGTTCTATTCACAGCGTGTTACAGCCGAAGCAGTTATGATTCAAACTTCACCCATGACCGACCAAGTCAAACTTCGTGAAGTCAGCCTGGCGGGTTTCACGCCAATTTGCTTACACACGCCTCTTATAAACAGCCAATTCACTTTCTTGAGTTATTAGGTAAAAGACAATTTTAAAAAATGGGTAGACAAAATAAAAGCGATAGCGGGACAAACATGGTCAAGAACCGCTAGAAACAGAGAGGATTTGAAGATTTTGGTCTTCCAAAATCTCCACCTTTTTCAAACTTTGACAAACAGTTACGGTTGGCGACGATGTTATATTTTAAACTTAATTAATTTAAAAACTGATATTTATATTCTTTATCTGAATAAAGGCTTATATTATTAAATTATTCTTATTATTATAACAAAATGAGGTGAGGTGAACCAGCTGCTTATATTCTTGCTCTGTGGTTTGTGCGCAAAGTTGTGTTGCCCAGACGATCAGTCAATCTACGCGATGCGTTCCGCTCTGTTTGCCTGGCAAAGTTAACAAGGAATTTTCATCGTTTAAGGGCAAAGTTAGGAACAAGCTTTTTAGTTAATCCCGTTTCGAGGACGCTTTCTATTGTAGAAGAAAGTAATTAATTGTCCTAAGAAGAACATTGGGTTAAGTAATTGTATTAAGTGACTTGTGGAACTGCCCGCGTCTTTCGTCGGATCATCATCATCATAATCATATTAGCAAATAGAATAACTTTTATAAATTTCTTAATGCTAGTACAACTTATTGCTAAATACTTTATATTGAGGTAATTAAATTGCTCATTATCTATATGTTTAAATTGAAATAGACATCTACTACTGAACATAGGCCACCAAAGAGTGCTATGACCACCGATCTTGAGCCTTCATCATCCACCGACTGTCTGTAACCGCTTTAGTGTCATCGGTTCATTGAGATTATTCCCCAGCAAATATCGGTACTGCGAGATATATATGGCCTGTTCAATGCCATTTTGCTTATTCTAAAAGCTATGTCGGTCTTTTATTTTTATATAAAGTGTTGGTATTTTCTAAACAGCATCTGTTAAAAATCAAAGTTTAAATAAAAATGAATTAATTTTAGGAATATTTTGACTACATAAAAATTTTTGAATTCAGTGTAAAATGATTTTGCCTTTTAATTATTTACACGCGTCAAAAACTAATCTCGCCTAAAACCTTTTAAAAGAACCATAAATATTTATTTTGCTCGAAATTAGACATTACCATTCAATTATTAGGAGCTCCACTCATTATTACACCAGAATGATGCTTGCCGTTTTTCCATTATTCATAAGTAGCCTTAATAAACTGACTGAGACATGCCTCATCATTTTTATTATCTCGAGGTCTAAAACTAATAACAACATGCGTGTAGAAACAAAACTCGCTTTTTGTTTTGTACTGTAGGTAAATAAGATAGAAATAAAAATAGAAATACATTTATTTACTGTAAAAATACATGTAGGTACAGTACACAGAAAAGTAAAATAAGCGAGCTGCTTATAGGTAGAATTACACAGTATTTTACAGGTAACTTAATAACTAAAGTGGTAATATTTGTTAGATTTCTCACTAGGCTCAGCCTGAATCGAGAAATCTTAATAAATATAATAATATCAATCTTAAAAAGCGAAAGTGTGATCAAGCTCCTGGGATTTTATTATAGTTACCCAATATTTCGAAATTCTCGGTTGTTATTGTGCCGTTTAATGCCATCACTAAACCACCATGCCACTCTTGAGTACCATAATTATTACTTTTTTTTTTATACAACTAAAGTGGCAACCAAGCGTAAGGCCCACAAGATGGTAAGCGGTTACCGCAGCCTATGGACGCTTGCAATACCAGAGGTATTACTCGCGGGTTGCCACCTTGAGGCTAAGATCGAAAGCCTCATGTGCCAGTAATTTCACCGGAAACCATATCCTTCACACCGGAACACAGCAATGCGAGCATTACTGCTTGGCAGCAGAGATAGGTATGGTGGTAGTCCTTCCCCGGACGAGCTCTATCACGGGGAACTCTACTAATCTTAATATGATGGATAGAATAATTTATCGGAAAATTCCATGAGTTCTGGTTCTATAATTAAGTAGACACTATTTACTTGATGCGCAGGCCCTTCAATATAAAAACCAGAGAAGTGTAAATATGGATCGCGCTTGGGAGTTCAGCCCGCATACTTTCATCTTCAATGATTTTCATTATAATTGAGGGTTATTTGAACAGGTAGATAGTAAAAAAAATGTGGGTATTTACTTACCTACTTACCATTTATTTATTTTATTACCATTACCCCAAGTATTTCAAACAGTATTTCACACAGTATTTCACACAGTATTTCACACAGTGTCACATTATTCACCACTATTCAAACCAACACATACATATTTAATCGCGTAGCTATGATTAGGCTCTAATATATTTTTAAAACCAGAGAAAGATATTTACCAAAAAAAAACGCCGGTTAATTTAAAAATTATGGGGCGCTTACGAAAGGCAAACTGTTTGCCTAATGTCTTCGTGTTCTTGATTTTTTTTAAATTTTCAATCATACCTGTAAAGCCTATTTTTACTCATTTTCTTGCAACGTATATATTTATGAACGCGTAGTATAACAGGTTTTGTAATCAATCTCAATATATATAAAAATTATGACATCAGTTTTGGAGCTTACATCCCATTTTAATACAAGGCTTACGATAATTACTGCTAATATATTTTATAGCCGTAAAGTGAGTGCCTTTTTTCCTCAAGTAATAAATTAATTTGAGTAGTTAAGTCAAGCTAACCCACTGGCACCTGAAGTGACGAATTTTTTTCACCAAACCCATGATTTGGTAGGTATATTTTTACTAAAACATTTAGAGCGAGATAAACTTTATGAAGGTTGTGTTCAGTCGGTATCGGTGCGCGTTACATCGATGAGTAGCGACTCGGGAACTGTCACCAAGTTCCGGAATATTTCCGAAACACTTTTAACGCATTGACAGCTTGTTCTCAGATTGTTTTGATCTGGAAATACCGGTTTCACTTTCAGGGTAAGATCACAAAAAAATACCTATTTTGTGGCATAGTGAAGTTTCGTGAGGTTTTTCGCTAAGTCGTGCATACGTTGAGCACCACTTAGCGTTTATTAGTGATACAAAACACTTCTAAATTATCCCGTCTAACTTGTCCGTGTATTGGATGAGTTAACGATGCTGGATGTACCGTTAGGCAATGGTAGAAGCGGTCTATTAGTTCCACCATCACTGACTCACACAAAGTTACTGCTACTCTCTACCCTAATATATATTTTGACGACTGATGTGGCGCAGCGGGCGCAGGTCTGCCTGCGACGCAGATGTTATGGGTTCGATTCCCGCCTCGGGTCAGATGTTTGTACGATCTACAAATATTTGTCCCAGGTGTTCTGGGTATTTTCTATATAAAATAAAAAAAATCTATCTATGTATTGTATTGTATTGTATTGTATAAAGTATATATATCAGTCATCTAGTACCCATAAACACAGCTCTGTTTGACAGCAGCTTACCTTGGGGCTAGATGATGCTGTGTGGGTTATCCAGCATTATTTATTTACTATATTTAAACTATCCCAATTTTTTTTCAAACTTAGATGAGGCTTAAACCACCAAGTCTTTGCCTGGCTTGCTTGAAATAATACTTGGGATAGCTCATTACTTGCTTTTAAGGTTAAATCAATGGGGAGGGCTATTAGGTAAACATTTTCATGAAACCTATTAAAATTTTAAGTACGTATAAATAACTTACAAAAAAGTAAAAACAAACAGTAAATTGGTAACTGTAGATGTGGAATAAAACCCTTTAAATTCATGGAGTCAGACGAAGCCCCATAAAACAAAATGGGGTTCAACCGCGTAAAAGGTACATTTAATGTTTCTGTAACCGATCTAATTCAATTCTTTATAGCGTTATGGTCACAAAACCTTTTCTGGACCTTCAAGGTTGTGACAGATATATCACCTTTGTATACTCTAAACTGCAACGCAAACTAATCAACATCGTAGGTATTACTTTGCTCCGGCATATGTCAAACTTTAGAAGACAATTCTTTGGACGCCGTTACTTACTAAATCACAATTACGCGTGCAGCTTCTATGGTTTTTGTCTTACCTTAGCCACTGGAGTCTTTGCGCTTGCATGACGTAATGAAAAAAACCTCTTAAACAAGTTGCTTGCACGCACTTAAAAGTACCACTCAAAAATAAACTCGTTGCCGGGGTCTGTTTTTCCGGACCAATACAATTTAGGAGTCTTTAAGGCTAGAGTGAAAAGGTTCTTTCTAGGCAAGCGTGCTCCATCATCGACCACACCATCACTTACCATCAGGTAAGGTGGTGGTCAAACGCTTGTCTATAACAAATAAAAAAAACTGTGCGTAGTGGAATATAAAAAACCATGTCGAGAACTTTTTATTTCACCTCGATGTCAAACAAGCATACGCCAATTACAATATATTATTCAGCATCAACATCTGTTAATAATTGACGTCTTCAATAAAGGATCTCCCAAAGATTTCTAGACGTCTTTGGCATCTCCATTGCAAAATTCAAAATGTAGTTATATATTTTCCGCTCCTATAGAAATTGTAGAATCAGAAATAAAAACCTGAAATATACGAGACGGATAGCATAACCACAGTCTTAATAGATTTCTTGTTCCACGGTTTTTGAACGCGTGTCACACTGTAGTGTACTATGACTATGTTATGTTAATGATTGTGATAAACTATTTATGATAAAATACATTCATTGTAATAAATACCTATATGTGGTTTAAATATATAATACCTAATTTTAATAAACGCGACACGTCACACAAACTGAAATAATAACCAATTTATTTGCATTCTTTTAAGATGTAAACTGTATAATGCAAACCTTGTCAATATGCGCGCTAAATGGATTAGTTCTGTTGTAGTAAACACATACACACACAACACATATTATAAACACATATAACTAAATAAAATATATTTTCTATCTAAATTGACTCGAATATGAACTCGAATTTGACGACCAATGTGGCGCCGCGGGCGCAGGTCCGCCGGCGACGCGGAGGTTGCGGGTTCGATTCCCGCCTCGGGTCAAATGTTTGTACGATCTACAAATATTTGTTCCGGGTGTTCTGGGTATTTTCTATATATAATAAAAAATATCTATCTATGTATTGTATTGTATTAAGTATATATCGGTCATCTAGTACCATAACACAGCTCTGTTTAATAGTAGCTTATCTTGGGGCTAGATGATGCTGTGTGGATTGTCCAGCATTATTTATTTATTTTATTTATATCAATTAGTAAGTAAGTAAGTGCTGACGTGTATTAACTGTTTACCAAATAAACAATTGATTATTTATTTGGTAAATATTTGATTATTAATATATGTGATACATTTCGGTGTGAGAAAAGGTCTTGGTTGTTCTCATGCAAATGGAGGAATCATATTGAAATTCTAAGGATGCCTAGGATACGGGCAATTTTTTTTTCATCTTTTAGCTCTTTTGTACTCAAAGCGACTAATATAAAATGCGAGAAAGAGGAATGTATAAGATGCTACATTTTATAGTACTGAGTCCGTCATCCTTGCATTATAGTCGATGGATTTAATCTGGTATCCATAGTTAAATAAATAATAAATAAATAAATAAATAAATAATGCTGGACAATCCACACATAGTTGTGAGCTTAGGCCGTTTTTAAACTTTTTTTCAGATACATTCATAAAAAAAAGAAATAAATGAGGTAAGTAAAGTAAACATACCTATTATAATTAATAAATAAAATTACATAAGATACGTATTACGTAGTCTGTGACAGAACCATATTAAAAGCTAAGTGATCAAATTGCTAACTGTACCTCTGTAACGGGCCTTACCCAAAGGGCCATGGAATCCCCGTGAAGTAGTTTCCTGCTTTTTCATGTTTACAAGTAGGCATCAGTTTCAAACATCCCATCGCAAAAGGGTGCGATGAGGGTGTATGGGGTTGTCAGACTCGATGACTCACTAAACCATCTCCAGAGGCCGACTTCGATGTTGGGATGACCTTTGATTGATACTGGGTTGACTTTAGTAAACACATTGAACACATTAAGTTAAGTTCTATTAAGTGGCAACCAAGCGTACGGCCCACAAGATGGTAAGGGTTACCGCAGCCTATGGACGCTTGCAATACCAGAGGTATCACCCGCGGATTCCCAACTTGAGGCTAAGATCGAAAGCCTCATGTGCCAGTAATTTTACCGGAAACCATACCCTTCACACACCGGAACACAGCAATGCGAGCATTACTGCTTGGCGGCAGAAATAAATATGGTGGTAGTCCTTCCCCGGACGAGCTCTATCACAGAGAACTCTACTACTCTTATATAGTCAGTAAATTATAACAGTCTAGCCATGCAGACCAATAAATAACTTTGTTATTACATGTTTTGAAAAGTTAATTATTTCTAATAATGTGTAATAAAACGCATAAATAAAATAACTTTATATCTTAACCCTACCAGACACGCAATTTAAAAACAATCTCCAACATCTAGATTTTGAAGATAGCTCTCAGGGCATTGAACTTTCTTGTTTTATTGCGCTTCACAAGGCACGTTCACAAAGAGCTTTATTTACATGTAAAACTCTTTAGAAAACCTACAAAGTTTAGCTTTGTTAAAAGCTTTCAACGTTTCATGAAGACCGCCATGATTATACCATCTATTATTGTCTCCACTACTGGGACACTAAAATTTAAGTTAAATATGGGTACCCACTAACTTTAATGAACCATACGGACCGAATGTATAAAATAACAGTTAGACAAGCGTATTTATTATACATAAATTCTTAATTAAATCAGTTTTCTCACGATGTTTTCCTTCACCTTTCCTCCTCACTGGCATAAAAAACATTAAATTACCATGAGGTATTAAATATATAATAGCGAAAATAATTTATTATGTATATATTACGGTCATGACATAACAGTCCTGCTAATATCGAGACCGTAGATTAATCCGTTTGAATTTCAATCTTCTTTCGCCTTTTCTGTAGTTATTACCTTTTTATGCTAACATTCGATTGAGCCATTGTATACACTGTATCGTATAAAAATGCTTTTGCTCGCGGCCACAGAACAGATGACAGTACTGTATTTAGCAGCAGAGCCATATTTGCGTGGCATTTATAACATAAAAAAAAAGGAAAAAAAGATATAAAAACAGTTTGTAAATGGCTCACTTCAACAGCAAAAAGTTACAGATATTTAAAATGTTAGTATCACAATAGGTACATAGGTTCAGACATTTTCAAAGTAATGTCAGAGTGCTTAGCACGAAAAACTAGTTTGACAATCGAAAACGTAAACATGTCGTCCAGCTGTCAACTTTATGGAATTTTGGTAGTTCATTTAACGCACTAAAGAGGCGCTGTCAAAATCCTATACAAATTGACAGCTGGACGATACGTTTATATTTACGATTGTCAAAGGAGTTTTTCACAACACGGATATAGTGAGAAGGCTCAAAAGGACTAAACCTTTTGAGTTAGTAGTGTAAAATCAATAGTGACCTTAACATAGAGTGAAAAATGACAATAAACACATGAACAAAGTGCTTCCCCTTAATAAATAGAGACAGTAAGAAAAGTGCCAATGGACACATTCTTAGCAACTAATTTATTTTATAAGAGTAGGTCAACTTAAAATTACTCATTAGCCTAAACGTAAGGCTTGATTGTAATATTATTGAAAAAAAAAAAAAAAAAAAAAGGAGTTTTTCGTGCTAAGCAGTCTGATCCATTTTTGGCCCGCGACAATGTCACAGCGCATTCAAAAGCCGTAGTGTATAGAGGCAATTGCCAAGTAACTATTACCACCAAGATCTTGTTTAAGCCAAATCCACTTTTTGCGATAAACAAAAATAAAGCCAACTCGATTAATTAGAAGCAGTACACACGCGAGCGCAAGTTCCCTGCGGTTGCAACTTTGTTTGCTTGCTGTAATGAATGCGACCGCGGCACTTGCTCTACTTGTTTCGCAAGGACTGGATACTACAGATAAATAAAGGTATTTAACTGTAAATAACGGTATTGAAAACGAACAATATTATATTATGTTTATAATAATTTTAGGCTTTGGCAAGCGTAGTGTAGGAGGCCCTCCGGCTAGATGGAGCGATGACTTGCGGAATGTAGCTGGCAGAAAGTGGTTGAGGAAAGCCGAAGATCGGGCTCAGTGGCGCGCATTGGGAGAGGCCTACGTCCAGCAGTGGACTGCAATAGTTTGATGATGATGATGATGATGATTATGATAATAATTTTGTATCCCTTTATTGTGACACTTTAAGAATTCAACAACCTTTAGCTATTTAATTTCCAAAAAATTTAAAACAATAATGGGAATACAAAGTTATCCTAATTTGCCAAAAACGTTTAGACACAAAAGTTACTTGCAACGCTTGATACCAGTAGAGCCATTAAGTTATGCCTCGCTTATTCAAAATAACCCAAGAGATGTTTTCAGCTTGAAGCACCGTAAGCTCTACCGGGGAAACGTTGCCCAAGTCTGTTCAATGACTAAAGTAAATGTAGTTCACTGATGAGAAGTATCGCATTGCCATACCTTCGTTTCTTAATAGGTCTTGCGCCACTGAGGTCGTGCACCACTAAAGCCAGCAAATAACGTTACCATACCGTTAAAAAAGTATCACAGTTTTCAGGAATATAATTCAGCCCCTCTCTAGTTTCGCCTTCCGCTTTTGCGGCGTACTCTGTAAGAATGTATGAGATAATTTGCCATTTTTGGTGTAAGCTTGTTGGCTGGTTTCTGGTATACTGAATAACCGAAAACCACAATGTTGCGAGACGCCATATTGTTTTGTAAGATATTACGTAATCCGGTTTCAGAACAATCACGGTTATGTCGTAGTTGGCTAAGTGGCTTTTAACAGATCAACGAAATTAAACCACTTAGCGCGAGGTCATTAGTTGGATGGGTTACCGTTTTTGGCAATTTTATTGTAATTAAACGGTTTCGTGCTTTAAAGGGTATGTTAAATTTAATGTCCCTGTTATAAAAACATTTTAAAGGCTAGCGACAGAAATCTTGCAGAATATCCGCGCCATTTTGAAATATTATATATCTCAAAATGTGGGGTGCGAAATGTTCCGAACGTGCCACTAAGCAATCGAAACAAAACACAAAATCGTTCTACGCGCAGTAAAAATCCAAGATTACCGCACTAGAGTACTAAGGAACACAAAGAGTTGAAACTATAGTGGTTAGAAATCATATTTAATTATTAATTTTGTCATTTATGCTGACCTTGGTAAATAGCCGTTAATAATTGAATACTAAGAAAGAACACATCCAATAACAAATTGCACTTACCTAAATATAAATTAATTCCCCAGCAGTTATCGGTTGCTATGGCCTACCCACTGCCACTTCAACTTATTCCAAGAGCTATGTCGGTTACTTCAACTGTTAAAATGTAGATAAGTCATGCTCATCTGGCCATGAATAACTCAGTTTAGTTGAATTCGTAATTTAATTCTGTTGTAAATTTTGCATAAGGTACTTACTCGGTTCTCTGTTCGTGCATACTTTCGTTGGAAAGTCATACTACCCCTATAAGTAAGTGAGTTCGTATGAGTTGGCCACTGGTGATCTGATTTAACAGACCGCTTGAAGGACTGCGCCATAGTCCAAAAAAACTGAAAAAGCTCTAATGCTGACATAAAAAAACTACAAAACTTGGTTTTGGAATTTGGCTTATTTAATTTGAATCATCATAAATAGGCAATATTCATTTCATTGGATCAAATTACTAAGTTTGGTAATCTTCACCTTTTCTTTCTCTTACGATTTCAGATTAATGGCTTATACTTGAGCAGCATAGTTTTTGTATTATTATGAAAGCTCAAAGTCCCTAAATGTTTTATCCAACACCAAAAAACCATGAATTATGTAGATTATACATTATGCATTCTACAATTCGTAAAGATTATGTTAAAAAAATCTTGTGAATCTAGATATAGATAAAAAAAAACATTACGAATATCTTATCTCGAAAAATTTATGGGGTATTTTCGGATACCCTTAATTTAAGGAATTTATTGTTTTCTTACGTCTACGTTTGTATCAGAAAAAGATTTGTAGTTTCTGATAAGGTTAGATGATTGTTTGGTGCTACATAGCTAATTTTACTGTCTAGCGAGACCTTTATGTGTAATGTTGAATGATTTATTTTGTAATATAAATCATTCAACATTTATTTTCAAAATTATTATTTACAAAGTTGAACCAAAAACAAATTGGCTAAAATTATAAAGCTTTGTTTCTGTCACCAACACATTGAATTTTACACAGTAAGTACCTACAGACATTATATAGAGTGGTTATTTTTGTTTTTATAGTGTTAACCATCACACTAAGGGAATACTAAAGATTATAATATCCCAAAAATTATTTTGCCTCAAGCGGGATTTGAACCCGCAACCACCGCTTGATACGCGGGCGCTCTACCAATTGAGCTATCGAGACATATCTCGCTTGGACGAAATAATCATTGGGATGTCTTCGGCTCGAAGCGCCGATAGCTCCACCTACAGGGGAAACGTTGCAGTTATCCAAGCCTGTTCAATGACTAAAGTTAATTTAGTTCATTGACGAGAGGTATCGCATTGCTTATTCAATTGGTTATTTTTGTTTTTATAGTGTTAACCATCACACTAAGGGAATACTAAAGATTATAATATCCCAAAAATTATTTTGCCTCAAGCGGGATTTGAACCCGCAACCACCGCTTGATACGCGGGCGCTCTACCAATTGAGCTATCGAGACATATCTCGCTTGGACGAAATAATCATTGGGATGTCTTCGGCTCGAAGCGCCGATAGCTCCACCTACAGGGGAAACGTTGCAGTTATCCAAGCCTGTTCAATGACTAAAGTTAATTTAGTTCATTGACGAGAGGTATCGCATTGCTTATTCAATTGGTTATTTTTGTTTTTATAGTGTTAACCATCACACTAAGGGAATACTAAAGATTATAATATCCCAAAAATTATTTTGCCTCAAGCGGGATTTGAACCCGCAACCACCGCTTGATACGCGGGCGCTCTACCAATTGAGCTATCGAGACATATCTCGCTTGGACGAAATAATCATTGGGATGTCTTCGGCTCGAAGCGCCGATAGCTCCACCTACAGGGGAAACGTTGCAGTTATCCAAGCCTGTTCAATGACTAAAGTTAATTTAGTTCATTGACGAGAGGTATCGCATTGCTTATTCAATTGGTTATTTTTGTTTTTATAGTGTTAACCATCACACTAAGGGAATACTAAAGATTATAATATCCCAAAAATTATTTTGCCTCAAGCGGGATTTGAACCCGCAACCACCGCTTGATACGCGGGCGCTCTACCAATTGAGCTATCGAGACATATCTCGCTTGGACGAAATAATCATTGGGATGTCCGCTTGAGGCAAAATAATTTTTGGGATATTATAATCTTTAGTATTCCCTTAGTGTGATGGTTAACACTATAAAAACAAAAATAACCAATTGAATAAGCAATGCGATACCTCTCGTCAATGAACTAAATTAACTTTAGTCATTGAACAGGCTTGGATAACTGCAACGTTTCCCCTGTAGGTGGAGCTATCGGCGCTTCGAGCCGAAGACATCCCAATGATTATTTCGTCCAAGCGAGATATGTCTCGATAGCTCAATTGGTAGAGCGCCCGCGTATCAAGCGGTGGTTGCGGGTTCAAATCCCGCTTGAGGCAAAATAATTTTTGGGATATTATAATCTTCATTATATAGAGTATTTACTAGAGGGTAAAGGCAACCCTTTAACCCCTACACTGTGTACATCAACATGTACACAGTGTAGGGGCTTTCACACGTGCTGGCGACTGGGGAGTAAGGAGTTGAGGTGCATTGTGGTGTGGATTTAGTGTTAGTGTTATTAGCTTAACTTTTTCTTAGTAAGTTATGTACCTAGGTTTTTTATTCCACGTAAATGCCAAGTACAACAAGATACAGCACACCTGATGGTAAGCAGTTACCGTATCGCAAAGGAACTCGTAATACCAGAAGTATTGGAACGTAATTATTTTTGTATAAAAGTAAAAAAAAACAATATAATAAGTCAAAGCTTAAAAAACACAACTTTTTTTCAGTTAAAGAGAAATTTCAGGATAGGGACGAGTGGAAATCCTTTTTTGTTGTAATTTGTGTAAGACTTTTGCTTAGCAGTGTAATGAACATGACAAAAAAAAAAGAAAAAAAACATAAGATCGACAGCACGTGTGGAAGGCTATAATAATGGACATGTCATGAGAAAAAACCCATGAGAACGACGCTAAAATATTACGCTCATGTGGTTTGTACCCTTGTCAAAATATGAGCATGTTCATGATTTCCAAAACGCCGCACTTGTGCTATCATTATTTTGCTGAAACCACTGGTTTTACGATTTGTTAGAGTATTTTTTTACTGGTTCAATTTTTATCATAATCTTGCTAGTATATATAAAAATTCACTTTTCAACATAAGCCAAAGAGCTCCATGACTGGTAACTCCCATTAGTTTTATAGGACTCAGTAGTTCTATAGTAGAACTGTCCTATTTGTTCTATAGAACTAATAATACCTTGTCAATAGAACTGATATTTTTTTTATCCTAGTAGTTCTATGATAGAATTATTAAAACAAAAACTATCCTATTTGTTCCATAGAACTAATAATACCTTGTCAACAGAACAGTTATATTTTTTTTATCCTTGTAGTTCTATGATAGAAATATTTAAACAAAAACTTTTTAAAAAGAATATTTTATTCACAAGATGGTAAGAGGTTACCGCAGCTTATTTGTTTTAATAGAACTAATAATACCTTTCTTTATTCTTTATTGTAGGTACACAAATAATACATTAAATTTTTTTATAGAAAAGACATATACAAAGGCGAGCTTAACCCTAAAAAGAGTTTTCTTCCAGCAAACCATTGAGGCTAGAGAGAGGTGATTATAGTGGTAGGTACGTGTACAGAAAATAGAAATAGTAATATACCATAAATAAATCAGATTAAAATTAAATACTTACTAATAAACTTACATAAACATACATAAGATATGCCTACAATATTATAATATACTTACACAAACTACTTTTACTACTACTTACTGCTCATATAATATACATACATATTATACCAAGGTAAAATTTACATACACATATAGTGCTATTCTACTTTTCCTTTGAAAATATTGAGGGATGAACTGGAACAAATAGTGTGTGGAAGGGCATTCCATAACCTGACAGCGAGAACTGTAAAGGAGTCCCCGAAACGACTGGAAGAATGTCAATAGAACTAAAACTTTTTTTATCCTTGTAGTTCTATGGTAGAGCTATTGAAACAAGAACGGACGATACGACCGATCTTGAACTTTACAACCACCGACTTCTTGCGACCGCTTGAATTTGTTATCAAAATGTTTAATTTAAAATTATCTATTTAATTAATTGTTTCAATTGCCCAAGATTGACTAGAACACCAGAATTGATATGGATCATTTTTACCTTAACAACAAGTATTACTACTTTCCCTTGTAATAAAAATAGTCATAATGAAAAATCTTGTTATAGATGACAAATCTGAAATGCGACAAATATTCGTAGTCAGTCATAAAATAAGTTCCGACCTACGTCTAACGAGCGCAGAGTTAATAGACCCGCAAGGAGTGCTGGAATGCCCGGCTTTGTGAACTAGGGTTGCTTATAAGAACATCTTTATTTTTGTTTAGAACCTTGTCACAATTACTGTTAATACGTATTCGCGAAAAATTGGCGATATGATCATCATGTCATCATGTCAGCCTTCTAATGTTCCCACACTTCTTAGTATTAAGAAGTGTGGGATCCGGATGCGGATTAAGAATGCGGATGGCGGATGGCTCATGTCTTTCGAATATTTAGTTCTTGGACATGCCGGTTTCCTCACGATGTTTTCCTTCACCGTATGGCCGTACACTTGGTTGCCACTTTAGTTGTATAAAAAAATGAGAGCACTGGCATTGCGTACATTTTTTCGAACAGAAAAATCCAATGGTGCACGACTAGGTTTGAACCCACAGCCTTAGGATCGGAAGGCGGGGTCACTACCACTAGACCACCGATGCTCTCTTGACCATGATTATTGTATGCTAATTCGACTTTTGCTTATCAAAAAAGCCGTCAACTAACTATACGGAAAACATCGGGCGATTACACATTATCGGTCATTTATCGACGACCCATGCCACATGAGCAACTATGTAATCGGTAAGGTGTATTTTTTGTAGAGTTGCCAACCAAAATTCAGAGTTCTGCTTATTTTACTAATTTTGGTTTTATAATTACAACTGCATTTGACCACCAACTGGGCAATAATATTGACGAAGTCCTACTCACTTAGAAATAAATACATCCATAAAATCGGTTCAAGAAAACGTGACAACCCTAAAAAACCTCAGAATGTTTTGAGGGTTTCTACTCTATGAATATTTTAGTTATAGGATAAAGATGAGAAATATATATATATATTTTTTTTTTATACAACTGAAGTGGCAACCAAGCATACGGCCCACAAGATGGTAAGCGGTTACCGCAGCCTATATGGAAGCTTGCAATACCAGAGGTATCACTCGCGGGTTGCCACCTTGAGGCTAAGATCGAAAGCCTCGTGTGCCAGTAATTTCACCGGAAACCTTACCCTTCACACCGGAACACAGCAATGCGAGCATTACTGCTTGGCGGCAGAAATAGGTATGGTGGTAGTCCTTCCCCGGACGAGATCTATCACAGAGAACTCTACTACTCTTACTCATATTAATGCAAGACGCAAAAAAAAGGTAATTATACAATACAAGTAATGTATCGTTTTAACGAAGTATAAACTTGTATGTAGAAACGAGGTGAATATTACGAGGTATTACGAGCGGTATTTAGAGTAAAACTATAGGTTTACGCTTTTTATGTGTATGATCAGTTTAATAACAGCATAAGTATATTTTTATTATTACAAAAGACTAAAATCACAGGTAGTTTTTAAATATTATTCAAAATGTACCTACTCACTGTGTTAGGTATGTTCTTTTTCTACGCTCTTATGTTTTTTTATAAATAAACGTTTTTCCATATATTTCTATAATTTTTCTTTATTTCTTTATCTTTACTTTGATAACATACACAAAACAAACATAAATTTTATTATATAAGTAGGATATAGGATAGGATATCAGTTTGTGTTAAACTGCAACTAACTGCAGTAACCCGGTCTGAGCGATAATATTACCGATATTGGAAATAGATTACGCCTGTTATATTGTTTTGCAATATCGTTTCGGTTTGCTAAATGCTTTGTTTTCAAAACTATCACGTTGTTCATGTTGCGGTTACACTGAGAGAAATGCTTTTTGGATAATAACCTGGTTTTATTGGCACGATGACATAAGTCATCACCTCCACACCACCACGAGGGAAAGAGACAAAAAACTTCTTTGTTTATAGCGTCTGTGGCTTATTTATCACAAATCTGCCAGTGCCAGTCATAATTTCATAATCGAAACGTAGAATATTAGCAGTGATGATTAGATTGAAAAATGATTTTTCTAATTACAAATAACACGCATATAATAGCAACACCACATACAATATTAAATGATTAAGGTACACATAACAAAGATACCATTTAAATGTTATTACAATATAGGTGAAGACTACATGCACAATATAATTTATATCTTTATGTGAACCATAAATAAACATACTTAATTAATTTTGCATTCAAAAATCACAGCGGAGGTATAAGTACTACTCCGAAACTGCTGGGTTGCGAGAACTTCCCAACAAAACTACAACCAAACTTAGTGTTAATCTTTTTGTTATTAAAACCTACCCTTAACCCACCTGAGGTTGGCAAAGTTGCCAACCTTTTTTTTTTTTTTTTTTTTAACGGTGGGAAAATGCATTACGCATCTCCCTCAGTTGGGGAGAACAGAGGGGGTATGTCGGGCTCTCCGTCCGCTACTAATTAGCAACTGACGGTATAACTTAGTGTTAATCTTTTTGTTATTAAAACCTACCGCCATCTTGACTCACCTAAGGTTGGCAAAGTTGCCAACCTAGTTCAGGTTCTAGAAAATGTTCTTTGCAATAAGCCCACGTCCTATTGTACTTGTGTGCAATTAAGTGTTAAAATAAATAAATAAGTTAACCGTGCTTGCGATTTTATTATATAAAACAGTTTAGAATTCAAAAATGCCGTGGATTACGGACTTTTAACAGTAGCTCTTGGAGTCATGATTTCCGCTGAAGCAATTACCTGCACGCTAATTTAGTTTAGAGTTTGCTAGGACTCATTATTACTACCCCGTTCTGAATTGAGACATGTAAATAAATATATCTTATTTATTTTGATGTTATAGTCGACCCCGGTGCCGGTGGGCGCTCGTTTTATACTATTAAAGATAAATAAACATAGTCACTTCCAACAGCTGAAATAAAAACTGGACATGTTAATTCAGATATTACTATACATAAAACGGTTGCGGCAAAAAAATCTAATAAAGCTGCAAGGTTCCAGTCAAAATTAGGTGTATTTTACGGTCCATATAAATTATAGGCAGTAACCTCAATTTGAGATGAATACGCGCGGTATGTCCGACTTACGACGTCTAAAGGAGCTTGTGCATTGAAATGAAATGAAATATTGCTTTAATGTTTATTTGACGCAAAAATTGGAAAAGGAATTTTTTAGACACTTGTGATACATCACAATATATTATAAAAGCATCAAAATAAATAAATTACATATTTTGCGGTCACAAAATTTTCAAAGAATATTTTGGGCATCATGTTTGTGCTTGTATCATTTTATTTCAAGTAGGTAATAAGTTGGTGGAAGTGGTAATGGGCAGGCTATAAGCTAGTAAGACTTAAGGGGAGATCTTATCCCAGCTGAGGTATAAGATTACGTT
This sequence comes from Colostygia pectinataria, assembly GCA_951394395.1. NCBI lineage: Eukaryota > Metazoa > Arthropoda > Insecta > Lepidoptera > Geometridae > Colostygia > Colostygia pectinataria. Next base: position 3,227,869 of record OX596368.1, on the reverse strand, counting down.
GTTTAAAAAAAATCGACCTAAGTCAGTAACACAATTTTAACAGTACAAGAATATAGTTGTTAAAGAAGAACAATTTATTTGCCACTTGTTTTTGCGTCCTCAAAATAATCTTAACCAGAGTTTTGGAAGAACTTCCTCAGTAATAAATTCTCAGACAACTACAAAACTACTTTCTAAATTAGATACATAACTAACCTACCTAGACTATTCTGTATGTGTTACATTTTTTGCTTGCAAATAAACAAATTACCTCATCTTATCTTATCTACTCAGTCTTATCTAAAGTGGTGCCCGCCGATGGATCACTCTCTTATCTGTTTGGTATTCTATGCAAGAAGCAACTTTGCCATTCTAGGTATAATTTTACTTAGGTGTAATTTCCATATGCCCTTCCCGATCAGACTCGACTCGACTCTTGATAGTAACTTATTGAAGGGTTTGGTTTAGTTTTAAATTAATGTTACCATAGTATTTAATAAGGGTTAGTAACATATACTGACCAACACAGAGTCTAAGCTGTTGGACCTAGAAACATACAACTTGGTGAGTATATTTCTGGTAATATATTAGTGAATTTTAATAATTTAGGGATGGACTAAGAAACACATTTTGTTTGAATTTGTTGGAAACCCATGGCTTAATGGCAGGTGCTGATCAAAGTTTGATAGCAACACAGTTGCGTAAAAGCAGATGCGTGCATGGTGCCGTTTCAGAAGAAGTAGGTACTTAGGCTGGTGTTGTCCTCATTTTTATACCACATTCGTAGTTTCATAGAAAAGAGCAGACATAAAAAATTAGAGACCTAAAGGTACAGGTTTTAGAATACTTTGCCAAAGAACGATAATTGTTGCCGCAGCATAAGAGGTTCAATTGGCAAGGGAGCAGGAACTAAATTGCGGTAATTGCGACTTTGAAACGAACTAACTAGAAACGCAAGTTTACGAGTTCGTAGAGGATCGACTAATCCCATGGCGATCTTAAATGTGGTGGACTAATTGCATACACGGTGTGCAAGAGCTTTTATTGAAAACTAAAGCTTTTTTTTGTCAATTTTTGATTATTGCATATTATTATGTATAGCATAGCATAAAAAAACCTATACCTATACATACAATATATAAAAAGATATAATATATATAAAGATATAAAAAAAGTCTAGTAACTCCTCACGTTTAATTACATTAATAGCTACCACAAAAATTTTATTGGATTTATTTTAATTACAAATTTTCTTCCGTATTGATTTTGGAATTTAGTGTAATTTATGGATCATTACACGAATTTTATTTCAAAATTCGAAATTTTGAAATAATGTCTTGTGGTCCTTAGACCAATCTTGAACACCATCAATCACAACCATCGATAAAAGCGTTTTTATTTTATTTAGGTAAGTCTATATAAGCCTAAATTATTAAAAGTAGTCGTTTTACACTCAGTACGTACAAAAGTATTTTTCATCAAACTATTTTAGATATGTAGAGCCATATTCATAAACGTACTTTAAACCTCTGTTAACGAAAGTGTCTTTTAAATATAATCATCATAATTCGTTTGTATTATTTATTAGAGCGAAGATTCTGTTAGTAAACTGATCATAAACGAAACGCTGTAGCTGATAATGTGCTATCATAATCTGTTAATTGACAACTAAACGTTGGTTTTTCTTATTGAGCAAAAAACAAACTGCGATTTAAACTAAACTACAGCAGCTTCAGTGTGCACGAAAAACTCGTTTGAAAATCGTAAATGTAAACATACCGTCGAGTTCACTAGTGCGTTAAATGAACTACCAAAATTCCATACAAATAACTGCTGATACGTTTACGTTTACGATTGTCAAACGCGTTTTTCGTGCATACTGAAGCTGAAACCAAAATTACGTCAACTGGTTGTACATTAGTGGAATCGGAGCCCAATCATCATGCCAGATAAATATCCTAATTAAAGCAATATTTAGAACACAGCCACAGATTAAAGGTTACTTTATAAACACAGCCATCAATATGTTCCCTAAGAAAAAGCCTTTAATAACGCCCAGAATCCGGAGCACGTGGGAACACGAGCCCACATCTCAATTGATTATTCATGAGCCATCTGCCATCTTATAACTCAACTTGATGCCGTAAATATTGAATGAGGCATATTTTTTGACATGCGCTATTTAACTTTAAAAAAACAACTACAGTCTTTTATCTAGGAAGGGTGTTGACAAATTTGGTATTTTATGGTTTTAGTCAATAGTTTAAATTACAAATTAACAAAACTTTACGTATTTTATGTGTTTAAATACAAACAAAATTAATTGTTTGTATTGACTTTGTCTCAGCACTTTATGTGATATAGACTATAGAAACTAAATATTTTACTGTTAACCGGTAGTGATCACTATAGCTTAGAGACGTAAATACTAAAGAATTTGATATAAATAATATTAATAATACCTACTTACTATATAATGCTGGATCATTCACACAGCATCATCTAACCCCAAGCTAAGCAGAGCTTGTGTAATGGGTACAGCTGATGACTTAATACAATACAATGCTTATATAAATATTTTTTATTATACACTAGTGGACCCGCGCGGTTTCACTCGCTATATTTTTCTTATCGTTTAAACCTTCCCTGGAATAACTCAAATACTTTAAGAGACGATATGACGATGATAAATATACCACATCCAAAGAATAATTCTAACTTTATGACTCACATCGCACGAAACACAAATTACGTGACCTTACAGCGTCTTTCGCGTTCCTACAAATGACTTTGCAATTATAATTATCGTTTAAACACATCTCGTGTGTTGAGAATTCAACAAGACTATTCATTACAAAGTAAACTACTAGAAGGTATTTAATAAGACAAACTCACTGACATTGGCGGGAAAATTCCTGGCCAAAGCACAAAAGATACGGTTTAAATACGAAATGATCTGCAAATATTTATTCTGGATATAGCTGGGCGAAACCCAGCTGGTGTCCTATGTTGTAGTAACATATTACTCTAGTAGGAGCGCTCGTGACGTAGCTGGCTAAGTTGTTCCTAACAGATCAACGAAGGTAAGCACTATTCCGCGTAGTCATCATTTGGATGGGTGACTGCCAGTAGCTATTTCAACTGAGCGCTTCCGTGCTTTGGAGGGCACGTTAAGCAGTCGGTCCTGGCTATTTCAAAGTTGTTAGGCCATGACAGATGCCTTCGGGCGGCCTAAATACTCTGTCACCAGAGTTGGCCACTGACTCATACGAACTTACTTACTTACATGTAGGTAACATTACTCTTAGTTTTTGATACCCGCGCACGACACATCACGAATCTAAGCCAGTAATAAAGTAAGCCGTTTCGATGCGTAATGGAGCTTTTTTGAACTAAATTGTCTTTGGCTAACTTTACGACAGCCTAGATTTGCAAGCGTACCAGGTTTATATAAGGTCATTCATTATCAACCTGACAAACTTAAGGGGTAGGTTCCACACATAAAAAAAAAATATTTGTACTTTTTTTTTCTAAACGTTTTTTTTTTATATATAATTTTTTTTTTATTCTGCATAATAATTAGTTATCCTTGTTAGAAATCGAAAAGGCAGCGCTCGGCACGTGTCAGTGACCCGCGCGTCAATGAACCGCGGGTCAATAACCCGCGCGTCCTTGACCTGCGCGTGTCCTTGACCTGCTACGGGGCGCGCACACTCGAATATTTCATTATTACGCCGCTTAACTCGATTCCCGACATTGATAAATAAAAATTGAGCAGAAAAACGTAATTGATTTTTTTTTTGTTTACTTGAGATTTTTAAGACAAAATTATACATAAAAAAAAATTGTAGGTACATATATATTTTTTTGATGTGTGGAACCTATCCCTTAAGTTTGTCAGGTTGATAATGAATGACCCTGTATAAGTAACTGATGGATGTGCTATTAGTATTTTTTTAAATTAAATTAGTGCGGCTAACAATAATACTGCGGCCATTTTGTGTTCGTCAATGTTGGCTAATTAGTGTATGCAGTTAGTGTAACCAATCAATATTTCGAGTAGTTGATTAGAAATTTTGTTCATAGAACGACTTGTATATAGTATAGTTTTTTTTTTCAAATAGGTATATCATCTCCTTACCAATACTTGTCCACTGCTGAACATAGGCCTCTATTGGCCTGTACTAAGTGCTAGAATAATTGAACTTAGACTTTCACCATCTACTAACTGTCTGCAAAGGCTACAATGTCATCGGTAAAAGAAAAGTGTAAATAAATATGAAATTATATGAGATTTAGATACCCTACATTTACCCTTCACCACCGAAACTGAAAAATAATTTTGATAATTCACTGTCACAACATGAAAGGGATACCTCTACAAAAGGAATTTTCCGTTGTTATTTCTAAAGAACCGCAGAATTGTTTAGTCCAGTTCATACCGAATGAGATTAAAAATATTTTAGAGCAAAAAAAGCTTATATTTCAACCCCAGACACAAAACGGTTGTAACAAGAAGCCTTTGTCTTTATTTGACTGTTTGTGGCAGTTTCTAAGGGTCTAAAGCCAAAAGATTAATGTTACCAAAAAAACTGAGATAAGATAGATATTAAAATATTTTATTTAGGCCAACATCATCGCTTATCGAGATAGTAGTAAAACGCATGCTTACTGTAAGTAAAAAAACGTATCATAAAATATTATTAGTATTTACGCGTTGACTTGAAAACCTCTTTTGACTCCATTTTTGTCGTTTTTGTCGGTTCTAATTTTATCAATATTAGTGGACATTTCACATGACTTAATACAATTAACTTGACACAAATACTTTGACGGAGCGGTACCCCAGGAGCTCTTGTTATAGATAAAGATAAGGATATTTATTTGCAACGGCTAAGGTAGATGATATACAGTTGTTTCATTTCATATAAACTAAATATTTTAAGAGTAGTAGAGTTCTCTGTGATAGAGCTCGTCCGGGGAAGGACTACCACCATACCTATTTCTGCCGCCAAGCAGTAATGCTTATTGCTGTGTTCCGGTGTCAAGGGTAAGGTTTCCGGTGAAATTACTGGCACACGAGGCTTTCGATCTTAGCCTCAAGGTGGCAACCCGCGAGTGATACCTCTGGTATTGCAAGCGTCCATATAGGCTGCGGTAACCGCTTACCATCTTGTGGGCCGTACGCTTGGTTGCCACTTCAGTTGTATAAAAAAATAAAAATATTATCATAGGTGCCTAACACATTCAGCCATTTGTCATGACGTACAAATATTTACCCTAAATTTATTAACAAAATAAAATATGTGAGTATATAATTACAAAAATGAAATGTTCAACTTTAATTCACTATATATAATGAATGATTGAATGAATGAAATTCTTTATTGTACTTAAAAAACTAGTGCAAAGGCGAACTTAATGCTAGTAAACATTATCTTCCAGATACATATACAAATACAATTTTTTTTTTTCCAAAAATTAATAATAATAATGCTCGCATTGCTGTGTTCCGGTTCGAAGGGTATGGTTTCCGGTGAAATTACTGGCACATGAGGCTTTCGATCTTAGCCTCAAGGTGGCAACCCGCAAGTGATACCTCTGGTATTGCAAGCGTCCATAGGCTGCGGTAACCGCTTACCATCTTGTGGGCCGTACGCTTGGTTACCACTTCAGTTGTATAAAAAAATAAAAATATAATCATAGGTGCCTAACACATTCAGCCATTTGTCATGACGTACAAATATTTACCCTAAATTTATTAACAAAATAAAATATGTGAGTATATAATTACAAAAATGAAATGTTCAACTTTAATTCACTATATATAATGAATGATTGAATGAATGAAATTCTTTATTGTACTTAAAAAACTAGTGCAAAGGCGAACTTAATGCTAGTAAACATTATCTTCCAGATACATATACAAATACAATTATTTTTTTTCCAAAAATTAATAATAATAATGCTCGCATTGCTGTGTTCCGGTTCGAAGGGTATGGTTTCCGGTGAAATTACTGGCACATGAGGCTTTCGATCTTAGCCTCAAGGTGGCAACCCGCAAGTGATACCTCTGGTATTGCAAGCGTCCATAGGCTGCGGTAACCGCTTACCATCTTGTGGGCCGTACGCTTGGTTGCCACTTCAGTTGTATAAAAAAAAAAAAAAAAATAAAAATTAATAACCTTTGGTGTATCATAGATAAAAAAATGTGTCGGTAGTACACAAAAACAAAGAACAATTTAATATTTAATGATAAAAAACTACCATAAAATAAAATCGTTTCCCGCCGTCTGTGCATTTGTATGTACGCTTCATCATCATCATGACAGCCTTCTAATGTTCCCACTGCTGGACACTGGCCTACTCTCTGGCAAGAGTGATTGGATCTTGATCCACCACGCGGACCCAATGCCGATTGGATGGCACATGTCTTTCGAATTTTTAGTTCTTGGACATGTCGGTTTCCTCACGATGTTTTCCTTCACCGTATGAGAGCACTGGCATTGCGCACATAATTTTTTCGTAGCGAAAAATCTATTGGTGCACGATCGGATTCGAACCCACGACCTTAGGATTGGAAGGCCACTACCACTCAATTGTATGTACGCTTAGATCTTTTAAATTACGAAACGAATTTGAATGCGGTTTTCATAATTAGATAAAGAAATTCTAGAGAAAAGTTTATACGTACATTACGTGAACAAAGTCAAAAAGTTGAAAAAAGTGATACCTCTGGTATTGCAAGCGTCCATAGGCTGCGGTAACCACTTACCATCTTGTGGGCCGTACGCTTGGTTGCCACTTCAGTTGTATATAAAAAAAACCACACGAGATTGCTCTCCTAACTTAGCAGTATATTTTGAGAATAACGAAAGTGGCCGAAACACTTATCCTGAAGTAATAAATAATGAAGACCAAGCCTACTTACGAAACAGACGTGAGAAGTTAAGTCCACGTGCCACCAAAGCTGGGCTTTTGCGTTATATTAATTTTTATTAAAACTATCATTGTTAATAACATAATTTTGACTAAATACGAAATATTTACCACGATTTGTGAGCTCTATTTTATTTATTTATTTTATTTATTTTAGGTACAAAATTAGCTAACAAACCAAAACATTAATTAAGAATAGGTATACAGTTAGTAGAATAAGTAGTGTAAATTCGTTAACCTACTATTGTACACTATGGTGCATGTAACTGCGCCGAAATATCGGAAAACAATAAAACTCACAAATCATGGTAATATCACGTTTTTAGTAAAAATATTTATCTAAATTTTCAATAATCTTTGTTTACTTTTTACTTTGTTTAATTTTTTCTACGTCTAGTGGGTAAAAAAAAAATTAAAAATATTTCTATTATTTCCAGCTTTAGCGTTAAAACCAAAATAATATTTCTTATTCAAAAGATTAAAAAGCTGAATTTTTCATGGCGACGAAATTATGAAACGTTTTTCGCGGTCTGGATAACTGCAAGTGGTATTTTCATCTGAGCGTTTGCGTTCTTTCAAGAGCACGTCAAGCTGTTTGTCTCAAAACGCTGTTAGGCCATAACGGAGGCCTGTGGTTAACATCTAACTATTTTAAAATCAACTGTTTTTTGTTTTACATTAATTTAAAATTATAAAGCTTTAGTAAACGTTGTCCTTTGCCTAACAAAAGTGAGGCAAGAAAAAGGAAGTGAAAATTACCCGGGCCAGATGGCGCAGTGTACCTTTATTTTTTTTAGAGCGATAAAATTATACAGATTTGTTGTAGAGTTCTTTCGGACCGCAGAAGAAGGGGTAACCTATAATATATAAGGATTGTAGGGCTGTTATAGCTAATATTAGCGTTGAAACCTGTAATAAAGATTAATACAGACAAATTGACTTCGCCTAAACTGATTTTCTGTTAAATCAGCCACATCAGATATCAGCGAAGTTATTCCAATTTTTTGTTATTTTATTTAAAATCATTGCAAAGCAGGCAATTTCATGTAGCAAGAATTGAACCCGCAACCTCTCGCTTTTGTTTTAGACACTTGCCCACCGCGTCAGCATGGTTGTATTAAACTGTATCTATTATGCTCTAGCCAAAAATCCCACCATCCCATCACGCTAATGTCTCATTTAAGTTCAAGATCATGCAGTTTGTGTCACCGCGTATAAAACCTGCAACATTCAAGGTCGTTCAAAGTAATTATAACGTAAGTTCGTGTGAGTCAGTGGCCAACTCTAGTGACGGAGTTACTAGGCCGCCCGAAGACCTCCGTCATAGCCTAACTTTGAAAAAGCCGGGACTGATTGCTTAACGTGCTCATCGAAGCACGGAAGGCTCTGTCGAAATTGCCACTGGTGACTACCATTATTTTGGATGGGTGACCACCCATCCAAATGGTAACTATGCGGAACAGTGCTTAACTTAGCTAAGCGTAGCGTCAGTTATTTTACCTCCGAGCAGTAGTGTGCAAGCATTACTGTGTTTAGGTTTTAAGAGCACTGTAGCAAGTGAAATTACTGGGCGAAAGAGACTTGTCTCGGGGTGATAAGCGCAGTGCAGTGCCACGCAATCACTTAAAAACTTTAAGCTTTGGGTGGCACTGCATCTGTATTAGTCAGGCGTGGTGCTTAACATCAGATGGGCGCCTTAATTGTCTTGTCACTTGCTGACAAATAAAAAAAAAAAAACTTCTAAAATATGTGAGTTCAACTGATCAAAAAGTTGGAAGCACTCAAGCCGCGCTGCATTTTTAATTCGTCCTCATCAACAAGCATCCCACTGTCTAATAAACGGAACTTGTTTTAATCAAGACTACGGCGACAAGTTTTAGATGTGGTGCTGCTGCAGATACTTTGCATGTTCTCTGGAAAGGGCCTGAATTAAAACAGAAACAGACATTTTATTTTGACATTTGCAAAGCCAGGTGGCCAGTACAGCATTTCAAGACACTTTGAAGTCAAAATAGCAAAAGAGATGAAATAGGTTCATTTTTGAAACAATTATATAAAAGCAAAAATAGACTTTATCTTTCTGTAAATATTGCAAATATTAACTTTAAGTCAAAAGATTGTATAAAATGAGGTTAATCAGCCTCTTCTATCAGGCTATCAGCTAATTAAACGGTTCGTCAGTCTTTCTTAAGAACTAACGTTTAAACGAAAGTGGCCGTCACATCAATTTTTATGTTAATAAATATTAAGCCATGTTTCTGACGGCCAATAGCCAAAAAACCAATCAAATCTCTAAAATCCAGACTTCAATAACGCTTATTTTCAAACAGAAATTAAAAAGGAAATGGGTTCGTTCGTTCGTATGAGTCAGTGGCCAACTCTGGTGACAGAGTTTCTAGGCTTCCCGAAGGCCACTGTCATGTCCTAACAACTTTGAAAAAGCCAGGACCGACTGCTTAACGTTTATCAAACAAAAACACAAAACAAAAAAGTCTTAGTATCAAACCAGATGTTACTTTTTTTTTAATTATATAGGGTCTTTGATTATTAGTGCGCGATATTCAAGGATATGTTCCACACACACAAAAAAAAAATGTTTTTTTTAACGTTTTGTCTGAAAAATCTCGAGTAAATCGATTACGTTTTTCTGGTCAATTAATAATTATCCTTATTGAAAATCAGAAGGGAAGTACGTGGTGCATGTCAATGACCCGCGTGTCAATGAACCGCGTGTTAATAACCCGCCCGTTACCGCCGCATTGTTAATTGCCGACGTAACAGATCAACAAAGTTAAGCATTTGGATTGAACCGCCATGCGCCAGTAGTGGCACTTTCAACTGAGCGTTTTTTTTAAGTTGTTAATCAGTGACGGAGGCCATTAAATCCGTCACCAGAGTTAAACATTTACTAATACGAACTCACTTTCTGTGGTGTTTTTATTCAATAGTGTGTATCAACTAAGTCTTGCCCGCAGTACCTATAATTCATCATTCTTGAGCCCAAGGAAGTATTATTCTTAAGCCAGTCTTAACGTGCCATAATCTATCAAAATTATATTTAAGTTGACAGTCATGCCTTTCAGTAACTGTCAGTATTCATCCCTCTCGAAGATCAGCTACTGTTTTGCTATATAATATAACAGCAATATGCCAGTGCTTTTATACGGAAAACCGTGAGAAATCTGGGGATGTCCAAGAAATAAAAATTCGAAAGACATGCCGTTCATCATTCCGCATTGGGTCTGGGTGGTAGATTACACACTATCACTCAAGCTTGAGAGTAATCCAGTGTCCCAGCTGTGGAAACATTGGAAAGCTGTCATAATGACGTTGACAGCAAAGTACGAGTGCGTTTGTTTTATGTGGCTTGACTGTCAGCAATATATTTTTTTTAATAATACCACCTCATACGAATCGACCTCTTAGCACATTAATATTTATTTTGTGCCAGTGACACGTTACGCTTTTTTTTAACCTTTTAGAATGTATGTAGGGCATATAAATCGTATTTTTATCATTATTAAATATTATCATTATTTAGCAAGAATCTGTCTTGGTGCGTATCACCGCAGTATTTCATTTCTCTTTACTAGCTCAATCTAGTATGTTCTAAATCCGTGTTTACTTGAAACGAAGAACTTTGGTGTTGAAAGTTAAAAGGAATTTTAAGAGGTTGTCGTTTGCTCGAAGCAACTCACAAGCACGTACTTACTGTTAGTGGTATTTGCATTTGAGTATGCCGTTCTATTCTAGGTACTGTTTATTGGAGCACCTAGATTCCTTGCTGCGAGTGACTGCCTTCTAATGTTCCCACTGATGCGACACTGGCCTATTCTCGGGCGAGAGTGATTAGGTCTTAATCCACCACGCAGACCCAATGCGGATTGGTGGATGGAACGTGTCTTTCGATTTTTTTAGTTCTTGGACATGCCGGTTTCCTCACGATGTTTTCCTTCACCGTATGAGAGCACTGGCATTGCGCACACACATTTTACAAACAGAAAAATCCATTGGTGCACGACCGGGTTTGAACTCACGACCATAGGATTGGAAGGCGGGGTCACTACCACTAGACCACCGGTGCTCTCCTAGGTACTGTTTATTGGAGCACCTACACCTAGATTCCTTGCTGCGAGTATTGTCAAGTAACATATATGAGATAGACCGAGCGTCGAGCGGTTAACATTACATAAATACCTTTAGTAGAGTGTAATAGAGTTCTCTGTGATAGAGCTCGTCCGGGGAAGAACTACCACCAGGCAATCCTACATAATATGCTACGGTAACCGCTTATTTACCATCAAGTGAGTCGTAAGCTTTAGCGATATAAAAAACGCACAATGCTTCTATAAATTCACAGATTACGTCTGGGTTACTAAAAATATAATTAATACCTTACAAAAGCATTACTAGTTTATAAAATAGCTTTATAATTTCCTTTCAATGCTAGCCATGCTCAATCATGACTTTATTTATTATTCTTAGCAGTTTACCTAAAAGTGACATTTCTTGGAAAACGTTGACTCATGACAGGCTAATTTAAACGAAAAACGATTTTTCTATCGCCGGTTTTCGGGATTTGATGTGATTTTCATGAATACCTGCCTATTTTTATTGTAATATTTTTATGTTACCTACTAAAATTAAATGTTAGTCGAAAGAGCAAATATTTTTATGGTTGTGTTGTGTAACATTTTTTGAGCAAATCATTTTCTGACACCTGAAGTGAGTGCAAAGTTGAGTAGGTCTTTTTTTGTTGCAGATACCTCCCCGTTAACAAAAAAAAAAGGTCTTTTCTTGTGCTATACACTAGTTATCTATGTTTTAATGGGTATTTTTGCTCGAGTTTTCGCAATTTTCTGCCACATAAATTCAGAATGCAGTCCTTAATTAATCCACAGACGCCATAAGCAAAGAAGTGAAGTGAAGTCACATTTTTTTTTTATCTCAGCAAGTGACAACGTAATCAAGGCGCCCGCCTGATTTTAAGCACCACGCCTGACTATTATAAATGTAGTGCCACCCAAAGCTTTTAAATAAAAAATGTTTAAAAAAAAAAGGAAAATTTTAAAAAGCAAAGTTTTTAAGTGTTTGCGTGGCACTGCCACGCAAACACTTGCACCCGAGACATTGTTGTAAAGTCTCTTCGCCTAGTAATTTCACTTGCTACAGTGCCTTTCAAACCTAAACACAGTAATGCTTGCACTTGGAGGTAGAATATCTTACAGTTACTTTATTAGAATAATTAGAACGGTCAAGGACCACTTACACTAATTAATGAGATACATTAAAATATTTTCTATTTTGATATGGTTTCCGATGAAATTACTGGCACATGAGGCTTTCGATTTTAGCCTCAAGGTGGCAACCCGCGAGTGATACCTCTAGTATTGCAAGCGTTCATAGGCTGCGGTAACCGCCTTGTGGGCCGTACGCTTGGTTGCAACTTCAGTTATATAAAAAAAAATGTCTATACGTTATGATACAATTAATAACGTTACGTCAACTTGTAGAGCAATAAGAGAGCCTATCTCAATAGATAGAAGAAGATGATTATAAAGCATGAAATGTTTACATTGGTGGAGCGCTCGTGTCGTAGCTGGCTAAGTTGTTCCTAACAGATCAACGAAGCACTGTTCCGCGTAGCCATCATTTGGATGGGTGACCGCCAGTGGCAATTTCAACTGGGCGCTCCCGTGCTTCGGAGGATAAGCAGTCGGATTTTTTAAAGTTGTTAAGCCATGGTAGAGGCCTTCGGGCGGCCTAGAAACTCTGTCATCAGAATTGGCCACTGACTCATACGAACTTACTTTTACTTATTGTTGAGAAGATCATTTTAAAGCATGAAATGAATACTTTACATTGGTAGCAAAGTATTCATTTCATGCTTTATAATCATCTTCTTTCCATATTTCTATTTGTGATGAGTGCGTTTGTTTTTATAGCGAGTTATGAGAAGAGAGTGGGTAAACATTAAACATTGATGTTTAGATTGAAACGGTAATATAAAGTAAACACCAGTTTTTTTTTATTAAAGTCGATGGCTGGCACTCGCATTATAAAGTACATAACTGTCTTTGGTTGTGCAAGTTAAGTTGTAGCAAGTATATTAAATATTAAAATAATTGCTAGCAAACATTATTTACACAGTTTCGTCTAGCTCTATACAAAGTAAAGTTTGCACTATGGGAACTAATCATCATAATTGTGAAGACATACTTTATGAGACATGTACGAGTAAAAACAGAACAAACATCACACACAAATGTTTGTCCTGGATGGGAATCATCTTAATAGTGAAAAATAATCTCTGCCCACCTGCCTTATATATATAACATAGCGAATATTGAGAATATTGAGAGAGAGAGAATTCATAAATAATAAATAATGCTGGACAATCCACACAGCATCATCTAGCCCCAAGGTAAGCTGCTGTTATACAGAGCTGTATTATGGGTACTAGATGACTGAATGAATATTTAATACAATACAATACATAGATAGATATTTTTTATTATATATAGAAAATACCCAGAACACCCGGAACAAATATTTGTAGATCGTACAAACATTTGTCCTGAGGCAGGAATCGAAAAACCATTGCGTCACAGGCGGACCTGCGCTCGCTGCGCCACATCGGTCGTCAGGTACATTAATGCTTAAAAAACAAACAAATAAGCAGTCCATTTTTTTTACATTGTTGTTCGATTGATGATAGCATAAAATGTACATTTACGCCCCCTCCACGCGCCCCAGCTTATGAGAATCTGACAACAACCTCGGCTGGGCTCCTAGCTTTTTTTAAATCTTGTCGCGCTAGCGAACCTTTAACAATCAACTTTCGAACCCCGGGTGAAAAGCCCTGGTCTAGACGCTTATTTAAATATTGTTTAAAATTATTTTATATTTACATAAGGTTGTAGTTGTCTCCAAAATTAAATTTAGAAAAAGCGCTACCTTCGAGAAAAAGTAATGAAATTGTTCCAATTTATCACGTCATCTTCGCAGTTCAGTATTGGTTGTTAACTGCTGAAGCGGCCGTAGGCACAATGCGGATTGGTGGATGGCACATGTTCTTTAAATTTATAGTTTTTGAACATGCCTTTTTTCGTCGCCGTGTTTTTTTTTACCACTAAAGTGGCAACCAAGCATACGGCCCACTTAATGGTAAGCGGTTACCGTAGCCTATGTACGCTTGCAACATAATATTATATATAATTTGCGTGTTACCACCCTGACTTTAGATGGTCTCTCTCTCGTGCTTTTAATTTCACCGGAAACCATACCTTTCGAGCCGGGACACAACAATGCGAGCATTACTGCTTGGCGGCAGAAATAGGTATGGCAGTCCTTCCCCGGATGAGCTCTATCACAGAGAACTCTACTACTTTTCTACACCGTTTAAAAGCATTTCGGAAACTTCAACTTTTTAACTGTTTATTTTTTTAACGGCACTTCTCTTTTACTCACTGTCCTAGATCAAAAACCCATCCAGTTTTAAAATCCATCTCAATAAACGTCTACCAATGCCTTCACTTTGCATAGTAACTATTCACCAACTGTGACAACGCAATCAAAGTAGTACGTTTACCCAGAACCTAGAAAATGCTCAATTCCAATGGGGCTTCCGGACGTGCTGACAACCTTGACGTTTTACATGCGCATTAAATCAACTAAGTTGTCTTAGTTATATCCAACTAGTTGAACCATTAGTAATTTTTAAGATATATTATAAAAAAAAACATCAATAACCAGTTTTAAGAATTACCCAAATAAATTCAACTCAGATTGGCCTTGAATCATTTTTCATTGATTTTCATTGAATAATGCTCTTTGTGCTTTGAGAAGACACCCACGACATTATTGAAAATTACTGTGCGAAAGAGACTTAACAACAATGTCTCGGGATGATAAGCGCAGTGCAGTGCCACGCAAACACTTAAAAACTTTAAGCTCTGGGTGGCACTGCATCTGTAATAGTCGGGCGTGGTGCTTCAGGAGGGCGCCTTGATTGCCTTGTCACTTGCTGACATAAAAAAAAAGTGTATAACTGATGCACGTGTGAAAGCTCTTTCAGGCAAAACGAAACAAACAAGTTATGTAGATGCGGTGAATTATGCCGTCGTTTTATTGAGATTGGAAAAAACAGACGGCAGGTGAAGTTTTCAATTTTCTGGAAACGTAACTTAATACGAACTCAAATAACTTTTACTGTGATGTAGATATTCGAGCTTAAGTTAGCTTCTAATTTATAAAAGCCAAAACACGAATTAGCTTTAAAATATTTGTAAAACACACTTAAAATTTACTTATTGCCCAAATAATATCCTGTAATAATAATAATGGCAGCTATCAGACTAAAACACTTAAATCTCTGGGGATGTTCAAGAAGTCTGCACGCATCCATTTTGGATAGAGCAATCTCATATGAACCACTCGTAGCTGCTCCCTGCGACAAAATCCCCAAACAACAAATATCACAAAAACACTACCGTATACAAACATACGAGAACCAAAGAGATCAATCCGGGAGTAGTGAGATCCGAGTCTACACTGACGGGTCGAAAACTGGCCAGGGAACAGGTGCTGGAGTTCACTCGCTAGATCTCAACATCAACACAACAACAACGCTAGGCAAACACAGTTCCATCTTCCAATGTGAATGTGTGGCTATAACGGAAGCTGCCTACGCAATCAAAAGGAGAGAGGTCGATGACTACGACATACGAATTCTCTCGGACAGCACAGCAACACTCAAAGCTCTGGAGAACCGTAATTGCACCTCCAAACTCATACACGAATGTCACCTTGCCCTAGAGACCATAGCCACGAGGAACAGGGTAACTCTACAATGGATAAAGGGGCATAGTGGATCACTGGGTAATGACGCCGCGGACGAGCTAGCCAGGAGGGGATCGGAAACAACAATAGAGGGACCGAGCCCGTTCCTCCCTCTGCCGTTTTCCCAGCTACGCACCTGGATACGGCTGCATACCCAAAACCTACACAACGAACGCTGGACAAAGATGACGGACTGCAGACAGTCGAGGGCTGCGATACCAACGGCCTCCAAACGACTGACACGTCGTCTATTGCACCTAACAAGAATAGAACTCAAAACCATCGTGGGGACCCTAACAGGACACTGTCCCCTGAACAAACACCTCTTTAACATCGGAGCCACAGACAGTCCACTCTGCAGAGGCTGTCTAGCCGAAGAAGAAACAGCTGCCCACGTAGTCCTGGAATGCGCGGGAGTAGCCACCCAACGAACACAAATCCTCGGCACACCGAGGTCACTCCTCGAAGCCTGTGAAGATCCCAGGAAGCTTCTGTGCTTCTGGGAGGAGTTAGGCTGGTTACATTCGTAGCCAGTACCCACGCATAATGGACCAACCATCGAGTCCAAATGCGGAAAAGGGAGTCCCCTCAAAAAAAAAAAAAAAAAAAAAATAATATCCTACATTTTAAAGAATTTAATTACGTAATACATACACCGGTTTGCACCGGTGGTCTAGTGGTAGTGACCCCGCCTTCCGATCCTAAGGTCGTGGGTTCAAACCCGGTCGTGCACCAATGATTTTTCTGTTCGAAAAATTTATGTACGCAATGCCAGTGCTCTCATACGGTGAAGGAAAACATCGTGAGGAAACCGGCATGTCCAAGAACAAAAATTTCGAAAGACATGTGCCAGCTACCAATCCGCATTGGGTCCGCGTGGTACTATAAGACCTAATCACTCTCCGAGAGTAGGCCAGTGTCCCAGCAGTGGGAACATTAGAAGGCTGTCCTGAATACATACACAAATGTTTAAATAACTAGAATTTATTAAAGATTATAATATCCCAAAAATTATTTTGCCTCAAGCGGGATTTGAACCCGCAACCACCGCTTGATACGCGGGCGCTCTATTTATAATTTTTGGGATATTATAATCTTTAGTATTCCCTTAGTGTGATGGTTAACACTATAAAAACAAAAATAACCAATAGAATTTATTACATTTGTGTATGTAGCAGTGAAGGCTGACCCACGCGTTTTCACCCGCGTTTTTGATAAGACTGCTCTAGTATTAGGTATCTAACTTATTTATTTTACTAACTTTCGACGTTTATATCTCTTTAGTAGCTAAAAACAAGTTGATTTTTTGAAGCTAAACACTGCACAATAAATTCACTTTTACCTACCTTAAAATTTCTATTACACATTTATCTGACTTTACTTTGTACTTATAAAAACAAAACAAAATCTAAAAAGCTTTGTGACGGTTCGTTCGTGGTAGTGACAGAGTTTATAGGGCGCCCGAAGGCCTCTGTCATGGCCTAACAACGTTATTAATGTTATTATAATATATGGTCAATGTGTTATTCAATTAAAAATACTTGTTTAACTTATTACTCATCTGGAAGAGTCTAGCCACACACAATACAGGGAATCCTAGTGTGGGGGCTGGCAAAGCACCTATTACTTACTAATTAAAAGGTATGTACTTCATATGATTTTGCATGAATTTATGTCTAATGAACTAATGCTCAAGTAAATTATGAGGTTGTCTGGAATAGATCGCTCACTTAGCGAAAAGACCGCTCATTGTACATTGTGATTAATCTCTGTCATTTTATTTTAATTATTTTATAGTTTGTAAGGTACTGTACAATAAAGAATTTTCATTCATTCATTCATTCATAAATATTTTAACAATGTATTTCTTGGTTCCAAATAAATTAATTATGAATTATGAAATGGCTGAATCAGTATTTCTTGAACATAGCTAAGCAAGACCTTTACCATCTATTGAGGATGATGTAAGCTAAGCACACTCATGATTAAGACACATTTGAAACATGAAAACTTAATTTAAATCGGTACATCCATTCAAAAGTCTATGATGCCACATTACACACTACAAACTTAAAACACCCTTATTTCGTCGGGGGTTAAAAATATATTTCAATAACCGTCTTTTAGCTGCTGTTATAACTAATAATTTTCCGACATTTTGCCTATCGTGAAATCATGTTGACTTTCAACGTTCATTCCGTTGTTAAACATCAGCCTAAATTACACTCCCATTTCACCAAACATCGGAAATTTAACTCGTAAACTGCAATTATGCATCAGTATGTAAATTAATATAATATTGCGGTGTTTCGCAAACATAAATTAAGTGCTCAGAAGCCGACTGTTGGAACGGCGCCAAGAGCCTAAAAACTTACTTACCACTGCCTGTCTGCTGCTCAAAAGCTATTTTTAAGTACTAAATTAAGAAATTTCCCTGCAATGTTCAAAGCCTTGCCAAACTAAAGTTGAGAAGCTATAATTTCTAATGATAAACGTGCACACCACTTTAGTTTTTGGTGGTGAAGTTTCGTTAGTCAGTAGTATTTTATTAACTAGCTAGTGGAACGCACCGAGTTGTTGCGTTCCACTAGCTAGTTAGTGCTTTGACATAACTTGTCAGTAAAAAGTCAGTCATCAGTCAACGTTTTTATATTTTAATTGATGTGAATGTTTCGGTGTTTGTCGAAGTTGGACGAATGTGGTTAAATTGCTATGTCTGCCTGTTTATAATAAATTGTTTGTAAAATTAAATTACCTTGCTAAATTTAAGAAATAAATTTAGCGAGTAAAAGCAAAAAAATATACAAAAATATAATATTTCGTTATTATGTCTAGCACAATCAAGAAAACTTATTATTCAAGAATGAAATATCTAATTTGTAGTTGTACTAAAGAGTTTTCTTTATAACAGACGTGGAGCTCTTGCATAATTCATGGCCTGGTTGTCGCGATAGAAGCATTTCGGAGGAAATGGCATTTAAACGAATGCTGATTTTTTACTGAAAACGGAATATTAACCTACATTTGATCCTGCTTAAGGAAAATAAAGTACTGAACACATACCTATCTAATGTGAAGCTGGTTATTAAACTGGTTAATAATTTGCAACAGATTCATTTTATGTATATTTTTTTTTAATATTACAAATATTTTTATTCAAACCTAGTTTTATTAACTAAAGTCATCTTCAATTAGTCATAATATTTTATAATATAAAGTCATCAGTTCATCTATACATCGTTAGTCTTAGGATATCTTAACTGTTTCATTATTATTATACATTTTGAATATACCTATTTTTTTTTGGGTGGAGACCGCAATTAGACAAACGTAGTGCAGGATGCTCTCCGGTTAAATAGAGCAATGACTTGCGCACTGTAACTAGCAAAACCCGGATGGTAGAGCCGAAGACCGGGCTCAGTAGCACGACCAAGACCTATGTTTAAGAGTAGCAGAGTTCTTTGTGATAGAGCTCGTCCGGGGCAAAACTACCACCATTACTAATTCCGCCGCCAAGCAGTAATGCTCGCATTGCTGTGTTCCGGATCGAAGGGTTTCCGATGAAATTACAGGCACATGATACTTTAAATCTACGTCTCAAGGTGGCAACGCGCAAGTGATATCTCTGATGTTGCAAGCGTACGTAGGCTACGTTAACTTTGGTACTTTATATACTTGGTTGCCACTTTACTGATATAAAAAAAATACAAAAAAATGTCCAGCAGTAAATTGCAATAGACGGTGATAATGATGAACATGTGCAAAATGACCTAATAATATCTCAATCACCCCCACATACATATAACAAGACAGGTTGTATTACAGCTACACAGGTAGAGGTTACCCCCAACAGAAGTGTCAAGCGGAGAGTGGAATACTTGAGAATATCGAGGACCCATCTCAATCATACAATGTGCTTGAGGGGCTCTTTTCGGTTTCACTTGACACTTAACTCAGGACTTTTCGGAAAATTGGAAAGGGCGCTTGTGAACTACGTCGTACCAGAAACCGAGTAAATACGGGTCGAAAAACTTGGACAATACGATCCTTTTCACCGTCCAGGTGGCTAGAGTTTTTTTTTGTTAGCAAAAGATACGACGATCGTCTCTCGCCTGATTGTTTAGACAGTTGTCCCACCGCTAGCAATTGAGCGATGGGCTATAAACAATTTAATAGCTCAAAAGAAGCAAAGTACTGGCTGACTGGCTTTTGTTTAAGTGTTCTTGTTTACTGGCTAGCTCATCGTCAGTCGCCCTCGGTAAGACTGCCTTAACATCAGGGAGAGAGAGAGATCAATGTTATGATCATAATCATAACAACTGCAGGGCCATTCAAAGCTATATGTTTTAAAGTTCTGCGTGGCACTCCATGAGTCGCGCATGGAGTCATATCATCCTATCCCCATCTAGCCGGAGGGCGCCCATTTTTTTTGCGTGGTCTCTACTCCAAAAGTCGCTTACCAGCACTTATTTCACTCTTAGATGGTTATTCTGCACATAATAATATAATAATACTGTCTTGTTTCTCGACTTTCAAATTGATCCTTATGTTTTTTTTAATAATTAATACTCGTTTTACTTTGACATTGAAACCAATTGGAAAAAAAAATCACGTAGTCTGATTGATCGAACCATGCGGTCGAATCACGTGGCCAGAAGTATGACTTTCGGAAATTCCATGAGCAGTTTTATGTAAAGTTGACATAATTGGAGCAACTATTATAAGGATGTATAATAACTGATTACCTGAATTGTAAAAAAAATATGGAAAGTGGTTTGGTTAATGGACACCTTTTTGTCTTAAAATAAACAAAACAAATGTGTTTTTAAATAATTTTATTTAAAAAATCTTATTATTATCACATGTCATATATGTAAAATAATATAATAATTTACATTTCTTAATCAAGCAAAACTGCACTGTTAAAAGGAGCCATGCAACTAAATTACCAAGATTACAGTTTTTTATGGATAACAGAATTTTAGTTACAATCTAAATATAAGTTGTTTAAAAAAAAAACCTCTAAATATTAATTAATAATTCTTTAACTTGTAATGGACTTCCGCAACGTAACGCTTGAATCTATCAATTATGAATTGTTTAATGAAACACGCGACTTTTATAAAAAAAAATTGTTTATATATTTTTCACAGTGCAGCTACAGATTGATTATAAATTATTTTCTATAAACATAATTACATTAATGGTAATTTATAATAAATTTTATAGATAACGAAAGCACCAAATTTTTAAAACATGGTGTTAAAAAGATATTAGGTTAAACAAATCACTTGGTCACTCAATTGATATTTTTTACTTGAAATATGTATTAATATATAAATTTTGTTTTGGTTGAGTACAACTTTTTATTTGTAGTAAATGTTGACTTTTGAAATTTTCTGAATTCACCTACTTTACATTTTTAAATAAACTCTGAAGATTAAACGATATGTAATTTTTTGGTTAGCTTAATCTTAGTACATACAAGTAATTTTATATTCAAATTTATTAATAATATGAATATACTTGGTAAATAAAAAAAAGGTACAAGTAAAATGAAAAATAAAGTTGGCTTTGTATTTTTTAATAATAACGACCGGTTGGTAGGGCACACATAAATTCTGCAATGAATTTATATTAGTAACACTTAAATCTTAGTAAAATATATTTTGTTTTCGTATATTGTTAGCAATAAACATGATAATTCTATAAAAAAAAATTGAAAAGATTCCAGTGCTTAAAATAAAAAGTATAGTGTTTTAAACAATGTATTTACAAGTAAGTGCAAGTAAGATGAAAGTTTATACAGTATCACCACTACATACATTAATTTACGAATATTTTTATGGATCTGTAACATGTAATCTATAAAAGTTTTATTACGAGTAGCTAATGATTGATTTATTTGCCATAGAGTATCTACTAAGATATGATTATGTGCCTATTATTTTTGAACTTTACAAATGTAATGATGAATTACAGTTTATTATTCCTTTTCTGTTTATTAAAAAAGAAATACATTTATATTATTTTGCTTAAAATAACTTTTAATTGAAAAAAAAAATATAAATAAAGCGTGATACTAAATCTTTTTCGTAGTGCGTGCCAACTTAATGTGTTAATTTTAACAGTGATTATATTTTGAATTTTTTTATTGATATAAAAGTACAGGACAGATAGCTTAAATACCTTCTTTTAAATAAATAAAATACAACTTTAGAGTGATATGAAGAGATATGTGCACTTATCAATTACGCATAATTTATCAGAAGACATCATGATTATGTATTGTTTCATTACTTTGTACATTATGTACACACTAGTGGTCCTAAAAGATCCTTGGACGGTATTGGGGCTTCATTAAGGATCTTTAGACCGGCCTCAGACTCTCATTTGCCTTTCTGAATTCAGAGACGGAATTTATAATGTTAAAATCGGATACTTGCCTTGCATTTCAATTGCAAAGTCTCATCCCGGGTATAATGAAGTATACTATACCTATTTGCATGCTGAAAGATTAATCTGAAAAATGTACCTAAAACCGGAAAAATTCAGAATGTGTGTTGTGTCGAGTTAAACTGTGTGCAATTCTGGCTTTTTTTAAATTAGTATGACTTCAGAGCCTGAATTAATATCGATCTGAAAAATGTTTAGCCGGCAATATTCAGAATGTGTGAATGTCGAGTAAAACTGTATGATATTTTGGCCTTTTAAAATATTTAACATCAATTCCAGACCTGAATTAAAATCGATAGTTATGATAAACGTATGTAACCGGAAAAAGTTTTCTTCTGAATGTATTTCTTGTCGAGCTAAACTGTGTGCGATTTTGGCCTATAAGTATTCCTTATTACTACACAATAGTTCATAATCCAATATGAATCCAGAGAAACAATCTGGATGTCTGCGGCCAGTCATACTATAGTCCTAATCAGGTCATCTGACATCCCAGAACCAACTGCCCAGTACCAACAGCAATAGTGTCAGTAGTAGACTGAGGTAGCTGGATGTAGTCTTTACTCCGCTCTGTAGCTCTGCTAGGCTGGATCCTAGAACAATAAGCAAAATAAATACTAAACAATTACATGCTTAAGCTACAAACTTTGCTAAGTTTAGAGCTAGATGGCTGTTAAAATCTTCACCAATATTCTTTACAAAATAAAATAGTATTTTCTTAAAAAGGTTTGCTTCCGGTTTGCCACTTCTGAAACAGAGAGCGTGAGCTATAGATTTTGGTCCCAAGCTTAGGGGTCCAAATCAATAAGTTTTAACTCAAACAAAATGTGCACAGTACTCATAAATGGAAGAGGAAAACGTTTTGGGGAAATGTCCGAGCCAGACAATCTAAGACGTGATGACGGTACTTCACTAAGCGTATTTGCTGTGTTTTCCCTAAGGTGGTTTGTCTATAGAAGTATCAAGTTACTTGACAACCGACAAAAGAATACCTACTTTAAATCCTTAGCTGATAATTCTTTTTACATTTGACATATAGAGTGATGACTTGTCAGTATCTAAACAACCAACAAAGGAATATCTTCTTTATATTGTTAGCCGTTATTTCTATTTCCATATACCGGATACTTTGCAAAAGTGTAGAGTGTCAACTGGTCAGTGTCTCGACAACCTACATAGGAATATCTACTCTAAATCGATAGACGTTAGTTATATTTTCTGTTGTCTCTTTGTGAGCGTGTAGTGTGACGACTTGGCAGTGGCTGTTTGCGGGATCTGGTAAACGAGATGCTCGTGTGAATGCATTATTAAAACATGGGATCCTGCAAAAAAGCGGCGATCCTTGGTGTTTTTCAGGACAGGTAGGCGCACCGCCTGAAACAATACTGTGTAATGGACATGTTCGTTTCTTTGTTTTATTTGCCATAATAAAAGTGTAGGTGTATTTGTTGGTATGGTATGATCTACGTTTGGATGTCATGTTTGTGCTAGTTAGCAAATTCGTGGTCTAGTGGTATAAACATTAAGTTAGTAGAAAGATCATAAAGTGATTAAAAGGTCTTGACTGATTATGACCCAATCACTCTCGTAGGCCGGTATTCAAATAGTGGGTTAAATTAGATCGCTGATATATACCGCTACACAAATATGCATAGTTTAATCAAAAACAACACAAAATAGTAAATTGAATTTCGTATGAATAATTTTTTATTTTTATTTTAAGCAAATTTAATGATACAGGAGACTGATTTTATTAAAAGAAAATATATAACGTTTAAACTCTCGTTAATAACCTATCTAGTTTCAGTTTTTACCCAAAAAATTATTCTATTAAACTGATAGGTACATTAGTCAAACAACAACGATGTTTGATGTTGTTTGTTTATGATGCAAATCGATAATGATCAAATGATTGAACACTCCATCAATCGTTTGCTTTAGCTGAAACGCAGCTGGTCGTTTTTTAAGGTAGGATACGAAAACACCCAAAAACCAATGAATAGCCGCCGTTCAGCTTCGATTCTCGATTGGAAATTTTGTTAGTAGAATTGCTTTTCTGAACGGTTGCTTTAATCAAATTATTATAAACTTCAAATACAATTTCCCTTAACTTATTTCACGTTGTGTTTACGTAACAAACCATTGTTATTTTTTCAATATCAAAGGTCTAATTATATCCAATTATTGTTACTGTACATTTACATCAAAGACCGTTTCTATTTAGGTCAGTAGAAAGATCTTCAATGGTTTTAGTAAAGATGTACTAAAAAATAACATGAAAGACTGTTTTTCTTGTCCAACTCTTAAAAAAAACTTATTTTTATTTTTTCCTTTTTGGTATTTTAGAAACCATTTAAACCTTTGAAACCATTGATAGATTGTAACTGTGGTATGATATAGATCTTTACTATTTATAAATGATGTTGTTTTCATGACCCAACTCTTTCGAGTGTATAATTTTTCTATTTAATAAAAATTTGTAAATCTTGTACTTTCTGCAAAATATCAGAAAATAGGTTTTGAAAACGGTTAAAAACACACATCTTACAATATCTTATGAAAAGATATTTTAGCAAGCTGCTTTTTATAAGCTTAAATAATAATAAAGCATGCTTAGCATAAAAAAGCAAACAGTACTTGCTACAAAATCAATTTAAAAAATACATTAATATTTATATCACAGTACTGCAGGCTCTTAAAAAAATGCTACAAACCTTGTAAAACGTGAACTCTTGCCACGGCTCGCATGCGGATCGGCGCTTCTAAAGCGCATGTGTAATTCCCTGCGTCTTCCATTTTTAGTCTGGCCACCTGTAGAGAAATCATATTATCATATTTTATTATTAATTAGCAGACCCGCGCGGTGAAACCACAGAGACCACAGAAGAAACCGCGCGGGTCAGCGTGGTTTTTTTTCCATATTATCGCGTATTCCTCGCGTTATTTTTCCGTAATATTTCTCATCGTATAAACTTTCCCTGAACTCGCACAAACATTTCAAGATCCATATTAACCAAATCAGCCGTTCTCAAGTTTTAGTAAACCTAACGCACAGAGGCCAGGGTGGGTAGCTAGTTATAAATATAGTCTATGTAATTCAAGAAAAGTGTGGCATTCTAATGGTCATACAATTTTTAAAATCATACCAGTAGTTTTAGAGTTCGTAACCGTTTTAGTTTTTAAAATCGTTTTAGAGAACCAAATACATAAAATATAAAAATACTAATCTTTCCTCTCTAATATATTAAAAGATTATAAACCTGTGATGTTCTACTGCAGGGCGATGGTCTCCTCATCTTCCTTATAATCATCTCAATTGAGTGCTAGTCTAAGCCAGTCTTTCATTATTATTAATATTATTATAACAGCCATTCACGTCCCACTGCTGGGCAAAGGCGGCCTTTCCCCTATTCTCTCCAGAGGAGGAGGAGGCCCCATTCTCTCCAGATTTCTCGACCTAAGGTGCGCAAACATGGTCCTTGACCAACATTCTGAAGTCCAAGCTCAAAGTTTGTCAGCGTGCGATGGAGCGAAGCATCTTGGGTGTCAAGCGAACGGACAGAGTCCGTAACACCGACCTGCGCTCAAAGACTCAAATCGTGGACGTGGCTTCGAAGGTAGCTACGCTGAAGTGGAATTAGGCTAGTCATGTCAGTCGCATGCCAAGTGAGCTGTGGGCAAGGGTAGCCACTGAGTGGCGCCCTGACCCAGCGAGGAAGACCAAAACGAAGATGGAGGGATGAGCTAGACAAATTCCTAATAGACTGGCGCAATGTAACCCAGGATCAAGAAGTCTTCAATCAATTTAAACGAGTTTATATTGTGATTATAAAAGAGGTTATGAATAACCAATATATGAAAAAATAAATATTATAGGCGGACATTTACACAGCGCTTCAAGCTACTAAGTTTGTACTATGGGAACCAGTTTACTGATAGAATACACGTATATATTTTTTGGTAAATACTTATAATCAGCCAACACTATGCCCTTATACATAAAATCTGTAATTTCAGCGGCTTGCTAAGTTTTAGCCTGATGTTAAGCGATGATGGGGTCTACGGTGGAGCACGCTTGTCTAGGAGAAACCTATTCATTCGTGATTTGAAGACACCCAGGTTCTTGTATCGTTCGTTCGTTCGTTTGTATGAGTCAGTGGCCAACTCTGGTGACAGTGGTGGTGGTTCTTGTATCGTGAAGTGTTGTCTTTCATTGTCATTCTTAATTCAATGAACTACTTTACTGGCCGTGTAATAAACCAGTAAATCGCACAAAAGTCACATCCTATATCATAAAAATTAAAAAAGCCAGAAGCTTTATCTTTATAATTGCTTATAAAGCACGCAATTAGTTTTCATTGCTCCAATTCACAGAAAATAAATTATTATTAAAGCCAGTCAGAGGGAAAGTTATCGACGAATTTTCTGTTTAGTATTGAGTTGAATTGCAGTGAATCCTTATAATCAAATAGTAATGGAATCGTGTTAATACCGCCAGCATTTTGGTAACTTTTTCGTGACCTAAAAACCGTTGAAATAAGTAAGTTCCTATGAGTCAGTGACTAACTCGTCACACACTACACTACTATAAATAATGTTTTCGGAATTTGTAACTTTTTTTTTGTTATTTACATCTGACTGTCGTCGTTAAATAAATATATATCTTGTTAGCCAATAACTACCTGTTTTGTATCTAAGTTGTCATTTAGTTTATTCTTAAGTGAGTAAGTGAGTTTGATGACCGATGTGGCGCAGCGAGCGCAGGTCCGCCTGCGACGCAGAGGTTGCGGGTTCGATTCCCGCCTCGGGACAAATGTTTGTACGATCTACAAATATTTGTTCCGGGTGTTCTGGGTATTTTCTATATATAATAAAAAAATATCTATCTATGTATTGTATTGTATTAAATATATATCAGTCATTTAGTACCCATAATACAGCTCTGTTTAACAGCAGCTTACCTTGGGGCTAGATGATGCTTGTGTGGATTGTTCAGCATTATTATTATTATTATTATTAAGAGCAGTGAATTTTGTAATAAATAAAATAAAATGAAAGTCTCCATCATTGCCTAATTACTGTTTAACGTGCCTTCCGAAGCGCACAGAAGTACTCAGTTGAAATTGCCACTGGTCACCCACCCAAATGGTGACCACGCAGAACAGTCCATAACTTGTGATGATCTGTTAAGGACTAATTAGCTAGCTAGCACAAGTGATTAACCTAAGTTGGCCCTACCCAATTACAGCAAGAGCGAGATAGCACACTTTTGTACGAACTGGCATTCGCGCGCTTGAACCTACACAAAACCAAAGTAAGCGCGTGCCTTAGCCCTTAGCTTCAGTGCCGGTGAAAGCTGCCATGTGGTGGCAAACTCGCGACCGGGGTGGGGTAAGTAAAACCAGTGGAAGGTAGAGAGTGGCCATTCTGTGTAGTACTATATCCGATCTGTGGAACAAGTTTGTGTGATGTTATTATAGTCTAGATCTCAAAGTCTCTCACTTGAGAGTACTAAACTTGAGAGTTGAGACAAATTTATCTGCTACTTGGTAATCTCATCATAAAATCAGTTACGATGCACATTTAAACCTGGTATTTACAAACCATTTCACTTATAGCTCAGTTCGCTCTATAATTGTCAAAGCGAGGTGGTTGCAATTAAACGATGGTGACTAAAGTTAGACCAAAGAAAACACTTAAACAAGATGACCTTTTAAATGACAAAACACTTCCGAGTTTAGTTCTGTTTTAACAGTATGCCGGTTGCTTTTTATTATATCAAATAAATTAAGAGTAGTTGAGTTCTTTGTGGTAGAGCTCGTCCGGGGACTACCATACTTATTTCTGCCGCCAAGCGTAGTGCTTGCATTGTTGTGTTCCGGTTCGAAGGGTATGGTTTCCGGTGAAATTACAGGCACATGAGACTTTCGATCTACGTCTCGAAGTGGCAACACCCAAGTTGTCTCTGGTGTTGCTAGCGGACATAGACTACGGTAACCGCTTATCATCAAGTGGGTCGTACGCTTGGTTGCCATTTTAGTGATATATAAAAACTGGTGTTATCCCGGGTAAACAGCTTTTTATTATCCCACGGGAATATTCAGTTATTCCGGGATAAAAACATCCTAGTGTTAATACAAAGTATAATCTATGGACTTTGTCTAAATCATCTGTTAACTAATGCGTGTTTTTCTGTCTTTCAATTTGTCATAGTCTTTGTATGAACAAAGACAAAACACGCACTTATTCCTATGTCAATAGTGACATAAGAATAAATGCTGCACAATCCACACAGCACCATCTAATCCCAAGCTAAGCAGAGCTTGTATTATGACTGATATACATAATACAATACAATGCATAGATAAATATTTTTTATAAAACATAAAATACCCAGAACACCCGGAACAAATATTTGCAAATCGTACAAACATTTGTTCCAAGGCGGGAATCAAACCCGCAACTTTCCGCGGACTTTCGCCCGCTGCGCCACATTAGTCGTCAATTTATGACATGAATGAATGTCAAGGAACTGTCATTTTAGTGGCTCGTTAAGTAGACATAAAACACTCAGCGAGCCTCTAAAAGACAGTTTATTCAAAGAATAAGGCCGTAAAAGTTTACGAGTTTTTAAAGTTTCCTCCACAGCTACGTGTATCTTTATGTCAAATTTCATTTAAATCTGTTAAACTATTTGAACGTGAAGTGACAAATA
The DNA here is from genome assembly GCA_951394395.1 of Colostygia pectinataria. Lineage (NCBI taxonomy): Eukaryota > Metazoa > Arthropoda > Insecta > Lepidoptera > Geometridae > Colostygia > Colostygia pectinataria. Next base: position 3,198,939 of record OX596368.1, on the reverse strand, counting down.
CTCACATAAACTATAGATTTTATTTTATTAGTGTGATAAATAATAAATACTCAACAATCATCAAAAATCGCATTGCTGTTCAATTGACCGTATCACTCTCATTAACATACACAATGCAATAAATATTGCGGAACGTGATTGAACAGGTTTTTCATTATCACAATCAGAGTTGATATTAAAAAGTACAAGTAAAAAGTAAAAAAATATTGATTCAATAATATCACAAGGATCATTTTGAAACGTCATAAAGCTAGGTGAATTTACGCCAGTTCCACGCGCCCCAGCCTAGAAGTATCTGGCAACAAACTCGACTGGGCTCCTAGCTTTTTTGATGATCCCTCTTGTTTATAAAACTTCAGCGTGGTGTCAATCGAACTACTATTCATATAATATTCGTTTATGCACAGCTTTAAAATCAATAGGTAGTACATACATAAAATCACGCCTGTACCCTGTAAAGGTAGGCAGAGACCGCGGATACCTAATTCGTTCGTTCGTTCGTATGAGTCAGTGGCCAACTCTGATGACAGAGTTTCTAGGCCGTCCGAAGGATACCTAATTAAAATTATGATTTAAAAAAAGATTATTTTGCCACAAACGAGACCTGAACCTTCTTGATATTGGTTTTTGTGATTGAAGCGAAATTATTTTTGGAATATTTTAACTTTAGTAAGCCCGTTGTGATGGTTAATACAATTTTTTTAAATAATACGTTTATTTGAATAAATAATATTGTCTTCGTGCTAAAATTATTAACAATGCAAAGAAATGAATATGCAACTAGAGCTAAAATTTTAATATGCCTAGGCTAGGAAAATCTGTTTAACAGGCTTAAAAATATTTCGAGTAGTTACAAAATAAAAGAAATTAACCAATATTTCCATTATATTAATATGTAGGGATGAAAATCTCACATAAAAAGATCTTTTCTCAGTTCACCAACTTAAGATATTTTGTAGGAAATTGCATTTTTATAATCTAGCTTTTATTAAGAGTGGAGGGGATTTACCTGCAAATAAATTGCGGTAATTTGGACGAGGCGGTGAAATTACAGACCTTCAGGTAGGTGCGGTCAGAGAGATAGCGGAAACAAGACATGTAGCTTAGAGCAACCATTTACCTATTTCTGCCGCCAAGCAGTAATGTTCGCATTGCTGTTTTCCGGTTCAAAGGGTCCTGGTCTGTAATTTCATTACAGGTACATGAGATTTTAGATCTACGTGTATGTGGTGGCAACGCGCAAGGTTGCCAGCGTACATAGCTTATTACCATTAAGTGTGTCGTAAGCTTGGTTGCCACTTTAGTGGTATAAAAAATGTAAACAAAGATCTCGACAAATCGGCAATAAATCTTAAAAAGCATGAAAGCACATCGTTATTATAAACTTTTATAAACTTCAGTGACAGCAACTGACAAAGAAAAATTTACTTAAAATCGACAGCCGTTTTCTATTTTCACACTTTACTGACAAATTAACGCTGACGTTACGTTACGTTTGGTAACGGCATATAAAACTATTTCATGTATTCCGAGTAGATATTCAATTTAATTTTTACTAAAAACTGGATATACAGGGTCATTCATTATCAACTTGACAAACCTAAGGAACAGGTTCCACACAAAAATAAAAAAAATAATGTACGCATGTTTTTTTTTTCTGTGTACTTTCTCTTAAAAATCTCAAGTAAATCGATTACGTATACCTGGTCAATTATTATTTATCATTGTTGGAAATCGCGTAATAATAAAATATTAAAATATTCGAGCACGCGAGCCCCGTAGCGGTTATAGGGAATTGACACTCGCAGGTCATTGACGCGTGGGTTATTGAAACGCGGTTCATTGACGCGGGGGTCATTGACACGCGCCGCGAGCTGTCTTTTGGATTTCCGACAAGAATAACTCATAACTGACCAGACAAACGTAATCGATTTACTTGAGAATTAAAAAAAAATTAAAGAAAAAGTAACGTGTGAAAACTATTACTTAAGTTTGTCAGGTTAATAATGAATGACCCTATATATTAAATTGCTGAGTCACGTGGGTGAAATAAACTTTGTATCACAAAACATATTAATATTTCATCTTCAAATTAATTAGTTTGGTGTTTGACTACATAATCTACCAAACATGGATCAAATATTAATGTCAAGTAAATTCAATTTGCATAACTAATCACTTTACACGAGGCGAGTAATATTGTTGTATTACGTATGGACATTTTATTCCGAATATTTACGACTAGGTAAATTATAGACTTGGTCCCAAAATCCCCTAAAGCTACTGCGCATGAAAATGTATTTATTTAAATCAGGGTTTTTTTTATAAATTATGTCATTAAGAGATTACAATAATAATGACGTCGAACCTGGTGGTAGACATTTTTAGCAAGAGTATGTCTTGGTGTACGACAAGTGTAGTGCACTGTGGCAGAACTTTAAAACTAAAATTTTTGAGTGACACTGCAGCTGTTAACATACGACTTGACGAGGTGAGTGAGGGCCAGTCACATAAAAAATAAATAATGCTGGACAATCCACATAGCATCATCTAGCCCCAAGCTAAGCAGAGCTTGTGTTATGAGTACTAGATGACTGATATAAATAATACAATACAATACTTAGATAAATATGTTTTTATTATACATAGAAAATACCCAAAACACCCGGAACATATATTTGCCGATCGTACAAACATTTGTTCCGAGGCGGGAATCGAACCCGCATCCTCCGCGCCACATCTGTCGTCACATGCCGTAGTTCAACATCGCAACACGTTGCGAAGTCGTAATATAATATGTTTAACAATGGTTAACAAAGCGCCAAGTGTAAAGTAAGGACACACCTCAGAACACTTAACTCGTGGCTATCTCCCTAACATCAATGCTGCCTAAACACACTTAGTACACACTGAATAACACAACGCTGCGTTAAAAGCTAATTTAGAACAGCACGACCGAATGAAAATATGTTTTTTTTATATCAGCGAGTGACGAGAGAGTCCAGTCGTTTATGCTTGATACTTGTCAGCATAAGTTCTGCGTGACCGCATAATAGTTTCAAGTCTCATTTTCTACGATGCCTTTCAAATCGAAACAGAGTAATTTGACTTAACTTTTTTATTTTATGGCTTCTTTGACCAAAACAGAGTAATCTTACTTGTAGTAATAAAAAATATGAAAGCTATGTCAGTGTCAAAGCCAGTAAATAAGTTAAATGGTTAATAGAGTTTATCACAAAAAGCTATAAAGTAAAACGTAGCGTTGTGTGTCGCAGTGTGTAAATCCCCTGAACGCAGTAGCCGTGGGCTCGACAATGGATCACATAAAAAAATCTCGTTGGAAAGTTTATTAGCAGTTTGTGGCGAATTAGGTACTTTGAGCGTCCTTTGTCTTGAGATGGGTGTTGTACGGAAGCTATTAAACTTTTTCGTTCGGCAGTTTATGAAATGAGGCATGAAACATTAACTACTTGTAGTAAAGTTTTATAAAACCCCAAAAGTGTTCAAATCACGCGGTGCTTGAACCCGGAACTTTTAGTTTAAAGACGTAGTTTGGAGCCAAATGTCAAACATTTGTTCTGAAGTCGATTCTTGTATGCAATTATTGAACTGTGTTAATGGGCCTTAATACACGGATGCTCTGCCTATTTTTATTCTATTCTACTATTTAACTTGCCTCGTTAGAGTTAAACTCAACAAGAGATCGTCTTGGTGGGTATTATCAAATTGCCAGATATTCTGCCTCCAAGCAATAATGTGTAAACATTGCTGTATAAGTTTGAAGGGCACTGTAGCAAATTAAATTACTGGGCGGATGACACATAATAACTACGTCTCAGGGTGACGAGTGTTACACAGAAATTAAGGATTTGGGTGACACTGTATGGGGGAGGCCTATGTCCAGTAGTGGATGTCTGATATGTTAATCATGATGATGTTGGGTGACACTGTAACTTTCGCGATCAGAACTAAAAGTTTTTTATAATTTTCGCTTCTCTGCGGTAGCTCCATAAGCATACTCCAGTCTGCCCGCGACCACGGTTGTTGCAACACAACCGAAACGTCGGGGAAATAAAAAGGTAATTACGCGATAAAATCCCGCAAATATTATAAAAAACTATGACACTGTAACTGTTATGGTTAGGCGTAGCGCTACATTAGGTGAAAGACTTCAAATTTTTTGACATAGTTAATGACATTGTGAACCTCGCCCATAGCACTCGCCCATCGCGACACAGGAGATAAGATCATCAAAAACGAATCAATGAAAAATGAAAAGCATGAACAGTTAACTATTTGCTCATAGGCGTTCCGCCTCAGTACCTTTTCAAAAGCTAGTTCCAAAAATACAACGTAGATAAAGGCACTAAAAATCCGCACAGCCCACTATGCTAACTGTCTCTTTTGTGCAAATTTACGACAGGCATAAAGTAACATGAATAGGTTAAAATGGGTTTTGCAGGTTTTCAGAGGTAGTTTTTGCCGCGTCAGGTCAAAGTTTGGGGTCAGTTTTGGTCTTCAAAAGAGCGGGAAACGTTTTATATCGGTAATAACGTAGCAAAAATGCGGTTTAAGCACGTTTGGTCTTCTTAGAAGCTGTCATTATTACTTATGCTGAACGAATTGTGTTTTTAACTTAAATTCAACTAAGTAATGTTTGAAATCATAAAAACAAGGTTGCTGAAATAAAAAATGTTTACTATTCTAGCTAAATTGCGGCAAATTAATGACATGGAACTAGACTTCGAGCAATTAGTGATGTAGAAACTGTATTATAACCATAACACGGCCGTAATATGAATGTCCCGACATTTTATAAAACCTGTACTACTTTAATTTAGTATGATGAGTCAGGATGTTCAGATAATGGGTCGGGATGCGTCCTAGATTAAGTTATGAATATGTTTAGTTGGTCCATTAAAGCTTGACTAGGTAGTATGTACTTAATAATACAACGTGTCCCATTAGACTGTAGTTACGCGAGTTATGTCTCGATAGCTTAATTGGTAGAGCACCCTCGTATCAAGCGGAGGTTGTGGGTTCAAACCCCGCTTGAGGCGAAATTTTTGAGATAAGCTAAGACTTATTCGTTAGTGCTGGTGACGGAGTTATAGGTACAGTTTAAGAGTAGCAGAGTTCTTTGTGATAGAACACGTCCGGGGAAGTACTACCACCATACTTATTTCTGCCGCAAAGCAGTAATGCTCGCATTGCTGTGTTCCGTATATCAAAGTAGAATAAATGCAGTAGAAATGAGAGCGTTGCGAAGTATGTGTGGTGTTAATCTGTGTGATAGAATAAGGAATAGTATGATTAGAGAGCGTTGTGGAGTGAAAGAAGACGTAGTGATGAGGATAGAGAAAGGCATGCTAAGGTGGTTTGGGCATGTAGAGAGGATGGATGAAAGAAGATTGACGAATCAGATTCATAAGGCGAGTGTGATTGGTACAGTTGGAAGGGGAAGACCTCGACGCACGTATTACGATCAAATTGAAGACGTGCTAAAGAAAGGCCAGGTCAGGAGTACCCTAAACCGACGAGCGTGTATGAAGAATGTGATGAGAGTAAATGAAGCAAAACAGGTGTGTCAGGATCGTAGCAAGTGGAAATCCGTGGTCTCTGCCTACCCCTACGGGATACAGGCGTGATTTTATGTATTTTTATGTATGCTGTGTTCCGGTGTGAAGGGTATGGTTTCCGGTGAAATGACTGGCACATGAGGCTTTCGATCTATGCCTCAAGGTGGCAACCCGCGAATGATATCTCTGGTATTGCAAGCGTCCATAGGCTGCGGTAACCGCTTACCATCTTGTGGGCCGTACGCTTGGTTGCCACTACAGTTGTTAAAAAAAAAATGTACCTCCGTTTTGGCCTAGCGACTTGCCTGTCAAAAAACTAAAAACATTAAAGATCTACATCAATCCGCATATGAAGTAGATATTGTGACCCAATGACTCTCACTTTTGAGTAGGCCAGTGTCCCAGCAGTAGGAATATACATGAAGAAGATACCTGTAAATGGCTAGTCAGCGTTGAATGGTCTGTTTCTATCAGTACTCCTCCCCTGATCTCGTCCAGCGAGGTGGTGGTATTCCCCCTATACCAGTGCAGCACTGGTTCTTCTTCACCAGGATCCAGGTTCAGGACTGCACATTTAAGGGAGAGGGTTTCTCCTGTTTCGAGGAATGCTTCGTTGCTCATTCTGATGGTTGGTGCTGTGGACAAAGTTAGAATTATTTTGTATGTCAGCAAATGACAAAATGATCAAGTCGCTCGCCTGATGTTGTTAATAAATAAATAAATAAATCTTTATTGTAGACGCAGAAATCTATAATAGTACAATACATACGCAAAAATAAAAATAAAAATATGAAAGTTTAGTTCGTTCGTTCGTTCGTATGAGTTAGTGGCCAACTCTGGTGACAGAGTTTCTAGGCCGCCCGAAGGCCTATGTAGTTAGTAAAGTTTAACGTTTACTAAAAACAATACAATTAAAAAATATTTAAAATATTTTTCTACCTAATAGGTGGAAATCTCCACCCAGCGTCTACAAGCGCCACGCCTGACCAAAACAATTGCAGTGCCATTACCTAAAGCTGAACACAAAGTGAAGTAAAACATCATGATGAAAACGGCATATCCAAGAACTAAAAATTTTAAAGAAATGAACCATCCACACCAACACACGTTTGATCCATTTAGACCAAACCACAGAAACTGTTATGGTTAGGTGAGCGACTTAATCGTCTTGCTGAAATAAAAAAAACTTTCGCTCGAGAGTAGGCCAGTGTCCCAGCAGCAGTGGTAACATAGAAGGCTGTCATGATAACTATTACATGAGGTCAAAAGGTCAAAGGAAAACAAAACACGAAAAGAAAAACAGAAGCAGTTACCACGTTCCACAATAAAAAGGACATGCTACAACTTTGAATCGTGAGATGGCAACATAATCAGATCGTACAATATTATCAAAACGAGCTAACTCCTTTTTGGTTGCAAAATTGTGTAACTTTTGTTGTTCCAAATAACCATTAACTTTTACGAGAGTTTTGAAAAGGCGAACCTTTGTTTTGTAAAATGTGGGTGCCGTCACGTGACGACGGGTGCTAGGGTGCATTCAGATTTAAGTCGCTATGTCGCGAGTGAGAATGTCACACTTTGAATGTTTTTGGTGTTCATTCTGTTTATTCAGTTTTAACATGACATTGTCCAACACATTTCGCTCTGTAAATACAAGCTACTTTTTTGTTGTTTAATAGTTTAGTTAGTTAGTTTTTAATAAACAAAAAAGAATAAGATCTAAAATAAATAAATTTAAGATCTTATTCTTTTTTGTTTATTTTCTTTTTTCTTTTTTTTAATACTTTGCTGTACCTTTTTATGTGTTGTGAACCTGTGGGACCGATAAACTTTTTCTTTTTTTATGTACACAAAATACTTCCAGATTCACTACTTACAACTTACAAGCAGTAGAGATACAAAACCGAAACCACAATTTACTCCATCACCAATAATTGAAAAATAATTACGTTTTTTATTTTCTATAAATTTACAGTGCAGCATTATCTTTGCATAAAAATTCCAGGCAATTAGGTACGGTGCATACCCTGAATACGACGTTACAAAAGATATGTTTGAATCGTCACAAAATTTTGTCATCAATTGCAAAACTCGACCTTCGTTTCTATGGGAAATGTTTCAGAAACATTTAACAGTTGGCGAAAATTTGCGCGGACATAGAATGGAGAATCACCAAATTCTCAGCTTGATAATTTGTTTGGTTATGTGTTGACGGTTTGGAAGCAACTAAAGTTTAATTTTGTAAACTATCATGGTTTAAAATTAGGGCCTAATTCATAATCATACTATAAACCTATGTTAGCGAATATGTCATTCGAATCTGCCATCGTATTTGTTCTTTGATATAAGAACGACAAGGAAAGACACATACTCATAACGAACTGCTAGAACGACACTCTCCTTTATGAATTTATTGTGTATTTGTTGTTTTTTGATCTGACAATATTTTAATTTAATACGAACATTTCCGTTGAACTGGTAACGCTACTAACTAATTTATATTAATATTCTCTATCTTGCATAAACACCTCTTAAATGCAAGGCACATTTGCAAGACACGTATCTCAATCAAGAAGTTTCTTCAGTTGAACAAAAACTTTGTGCAAACTCTTGCCAGAAAACCGCATTGTATAAGAAGCCAACGCTTGTCTACAGTGCTTTTTTGTCTTGAATAGATGATTGTAATCACCTGGGTTCCGATTTCAATATAAATTGATGACATCGCGGTGTTAAGTCAGTCAGATCACCGTCGATTTTTGAAAAATAGAGTTTCAATGCTCATAAAAAAAAATTAGGTTTCTCTTCACTATGCAGGGGCATGCCTGTCACATCTCTATAAATATAAATATTAGTGGTCATTTTTCCATAGAGTTATCTAGCCTAAAACTGATTAAAGTTTGACTATAGGAACTATAAATAGATAACTGATAGAATACATGCTTTACATATTTTTTGTAAATGGCTGGTTCATATCTTACTCAACGTATCGGCATTGCCATTCAACGTGGCAATGCAGACAGCATGTTGGGAACGCTTCCGTCTGGTAGTGATTTGGATCAGTCAGATCACAAAAGCAGCGTACAAATTGACTTAGTAGTAGGTAGGTAGATACAAGAAGGCCCTATTCATAAGCGTACTCTTAACCTCTGCTAGCTAATGCATCCTTCAAACCCGTCATCGTCTTGACTTGTCTTTCGGTCATTCGTTCGTTGACGAAAGAATGACCAAAAGACAAGTCAAGTCCATCAAGTCAATCAAGTCAATCAAACAAGTCTATTAGACTTATGAAATGTGTACTTACGATGAACAGTAAGCTTGAAACGCTTCAACATCGGTGGATGCGTGGACACGTGACAGCAGTATACTCCAGAGTCCTGCATCTTTGCGTCTGACAACGCAAGCTTCCAGTTCTCACCTGCTAGATCCACTCTGTACCTGGTGGATAAAACAATGACTATCTTAAAATGACAGTATGGATCAACTCTGTACCTGGTGGTCAAAACAATGAATCTTGAAATGTTACAGTATGGATCCGTTGACAACATGAAATAGGCATGTATTTATGATCTGCAAATATTTGTTCCGGGATTATATTATACATAAAAAAATAATTACTTTTAACCGACTTGAAAAAATAAGCTCATCAATTTGACTGTATGATTTTTTTTTATGTTTGTTACGCGATTTCTCCGCCAATTATGGCATAATTATGAATTTTCGCCTTCCGATCCTAAGGTCGTGGATTCAAACCCGGTCGTGCACCAATGGATTTTTCTTTTCGAAAAGTTAATGTGCGCAATGCCAGTGCTCTCATACGGTGAAGGAAAACATCATGAGGAAACAGGCATGTTCAAGAAATCAAACTTCGAAAGACATGTGCCATCCAGCCCATACACCAATCCGCATTAGGTCCGCGTAGTGGATTAAGAAGACCCAATCACTCTCGCCCGAGAGTAGCAGGGTCTTAATAGTTAGAACATTAGAAGGCTGTCATGATGATGATGATGATGAAAAATGTAGGTAAAAAAGGTTACTTCTGTATTTATCTTATATTTTGTAGGTAATATTGAAGTTCAAGGTTTATTATCCATAAATTAATTATCCGTGAAAGCTTTCACTTTAATATTTGTTCAGAAAACATTAAAACTTTTAGAACTAAAACAGAAAAAGTTTCACAATTGACCCTTAAGAACTCTAAGATTTCCATTTAACCCTTTTAATAATGAGGGGAGCTTTTAAATTCTTAAAAAAATCGACGTACTTTACAGAGAGATGTTAAGCTGGAAAGAAATTAGTTTGAAAAAAGTCAGCGCGGACAAAGTTGCTTGGCGTCTAGATTTATAAAACCGGTGCTAACTGGCTGAAAACCAACGCACTTTCAAAAAACTAGGTTCTTGTGACTTGAAATCAGTGTGAAATCCAGTTTCAATCAAATTTGATTTGATTTGACCATCCATCATACTAAACAAAATTATTTCGGTTACTTTTAATGATTAATTAAGCATGATGACTGATTTTGAAAAACTGTTCTATTGTGTTCAGAAGTATCGCAAAAAATAACTAATTTTTTCAGAAATTGATGGTTTTGTAGTAAAAAATGCTATTTAAATTTGACAGATTTTTTGGTGGCGTCAAAATGTCAGTTTTCAAAGTAAAACTTTAGCAACAAGGCTAAAAATTCTGTAATTTTGTTTGATGCCACCAATCAAAGAACCATCAAGATGAGAATCTTGATGGTTGGTATTCAACCTTTTTTGGCGGATTGCTGTATTTTATAGTTTTATTTTATTAAAAATATTATCAATCTCGCATCAAAAAAAGAAATATGGTTTTTATATTCCTTGAATTATTTTTCATATTGTTAAAAAGGCAATTTTAGTGATTCTTGGTTACTGTCATCATGCTTATCATAGAAAAACTGATTGCATCAGAATTACATCCTGCCAGCTTTAGTGCTAGTCCTTTCTTTTATGTTGAGAAACCAATACAGCTAAAACAGGCTAAAACAAAGCGTATCTAATCCAAGAAAAGTACATGTCAAACAATTCCGCTCGGCGATTCTTGGCACGTAACAACCTGCTTTTAAAGTAATTCTTTAAAGGAGGGTGCTGACTGGGCGTTTGAATGTAACCTTATAATTTGAGGAAACTTTTAATTTGTTCGGTGTCACTGTAGGACAGGAACCATTTGAAATTTTATCTAAAGCACCATTTGGGCTCTTTTGTGTGCCATTCACTAATTTGCATTGGGTCCGCGTGGTGGATTAAGACCCAATCTTGTAAGTATGTAACTCGATTCCTCCAATTTGACCACCAATTATGAATTGTTTGTGATGATTATTTTTTTGATCGACAGGTAATTTATCAATGCACATAAAAAACCTAGGCATACAAAAACCCGAAAGATTTTGCTCCACGAGTTAATTAATATGTATCGCATACAATTATTAAATCGAGTTAATTTCACTGTAATTATTAAGCTGGTAAACAACCTAGCAACCTGTTGCCTGGATATTTTTAACAAACAAAAAAACTTTAATATTTTTATGGAGACCAAACCTATAGTGGAACAGCTAACCGCTTAAAAACTACGTATCGGGGTGAAGAGCGCAGTGCAGTGCCACGCAGAGGCAGAACTGTAGGTGGCACTGCAACTATTATGTATTGTCACTAAACTTGTTGACATAAAAAAAAAATGCTAAGTTTTTGAGTTGTGTTTTTTGTATTCTTAGTATTCCATCGTTCTGTGTTCGTCTGTGCTAAATAAACGTATTTCGCTGCCTCATTGGTAAATCTGTTAAGGTTAACCCAGATACGGGTCGAGTCAAAAACGGGTCGAGCCAAGATGAACTAGAGTGACAGTATGACTAGTCTGTAGGTTCCGCAACACCAGTTTACCTGGCATCTGCAGTGTGTGTGTCCAAGTCCACAGTGAGCAGTTCCAAGTTCTCATTGTCAAATACCCGGAGCCAGGACACCTGCAACAATGTAATGCTATTTATAGTAACTGCTTTGTTTAGGTACCTCAAGTCAAAGTTTCAATAACGAACTATCCACCACTCTATACTATAATAATATTATAAAGAGGAAAGATTTGTATTTTTGTATGTTTGTATTTTGTTACGAATAAACTAAAAAACTACTTGTCTGTTTTCAAAAATTATTTCATCATTAGAATGCTACATTATCCCTGAGCAACATAGCTTATAATTATCACTAGCCACTCGCCCCGGCTCCGCACAGCATTTCATTGCACTCGCGCGAAGCTGAGACGAACTGCTAGTCATAGAATATAACTATACTGGTTAGAAATGTATTTAGTACGCGTACTATCTACTACTGGTTTTGTAATTTATGCTGCCGTTTTGCTGCTGACCAATCCACATGGTTCATAATCCACTAAACGGTCTTATTCGTGTGGTGGATTATTTATTATGAAAGACTTCATGACGGATCCACGACTCTCTTCTTACACTCGACTTCTTAAACTATCATGTCGTGGTAGTTTAAAAACGCACCATAGCGCAATAAGCCAAAAAAACCAATATAGAACTTTGTATCTATTGCAGGTAAGAGTCAATTGTTTAAGAAATATTAAAACTTTTAATTTTTTCTTGGGTTCCTTAAAAGTGAAAACACGATTTGAAAAAAAAAAGAAAAAATAATGTGAAAAATAGTGGTTTTGCACATACTTTGATCTAGATCTCTATGGTATTTCAAGGCAATTGATACTTTGATGGGTAGGTAATAACTATTTCATGGCCTAGTTTTTGTAAAACAAGCAAATAACTGAGTTTTTCTCCTAATCCGGACCGCGCGGGCGTCAAAAGCACCTCGGTGAAGCTCATTCCAATTTCAACTTTAATTCACCAACGTTACGTTAGAAATGAAAAAGTCAAAGCGTCGAGATGCTAATCTATGACAAAGTCCATTCTTAAAACTCTCACTTTAGAGTAGGCGTGTCCTAGTTGCGGAAACACTAAAAAGCTGCTGATGATAACTTACTGTTTTATCTCTCAACGCTGTAACCTTGCAGTCGAACATTACTGTGGATCCTGTATCTGCGTCTAGCACCGTGTCTTCTGATGTCAAGTCACCCTCGAATGCTGGCGGTCGGAACCTGTTAATAAAATTAAAAATCACTTAAGAACAATACAATAACCTTGTATGACAGCCAATGTTATAATATGGTTAATAAATAAATCTGAACCTGAAAATAATCTTTAAATATTTTTTAAGACATTTCAATAACACAATCATCTACGTACAGGTCTCTACTTAGTTATAGCGAGGAACTCAATGCAACACTGGCACACAGCATTTTTTACTTACAAGAAACACACTTACAAGGACTACCACTACACTTGGTTGTCACTTCATTTGTAAGAAAAAAAAAAAAAAAAAAACAATATTTGTTAATATCATATAAAATAATGTTGTACAAGACCCTTTTACTAAATAAAGATTTTTGATTTGATTTGATTTGAATCATGTATCTGACTAGTGTGCCTCAGAAAATATTGAGTTTATTTTTGATTCTCAACAAAGTATGCGTATATATATATATATGCGTATAGTTTTTTGCATTTTCATCTCTATCTCTTTAACAGAGACCTAAGTGTGAAACCTTATTTAAAATTGTATATTTTATAGAAAAAAAAGTAAAAAAAGTATTATTTCATAGTAGGAATAAAGAACGTAGTAAGAATCAGTTGTTATTTCTGGTAACGGAGTTTATGGGCCACTCAAAAGTCTCATGACCTAGCAACTGTTATACAATCAGATAATCTAACATGCCTTCCGAAACAGCCCTAGAGGACATCAAAAGGATGTCTGCCGAGTATTAGGACTACAGTACATTTCATTTGCTTTGTGGCTTTGTGCCGTGCAATGCCACAACGCATTTGCTCTAATGCAGTCCTTTAGGGTATTGAGCCAATACAAATCTTATCATTCGATTTTCTATAAACATTAGTATGCATTAAACAGAATCCCTTGGGCTCGGGTGGGCCACCTGTTTTCGTACCTGGCACCGATCCAATACCAGCAGATTCGGCTGGCTTACGCTAATACACTTTACGTCTTTTATTACTTTATGAGGTGAATTAGTGATTTTAGTTCACCAGGTAAGCTAAGGTCTAGAAGTCTCACTCAATCATTATCTGTCTGCTCTTATTACCCAGACAATGAGTGTATCGCCACCAGTCTTGATTAGATTAATATTTATATATTTTTTTAAGTAGTGGGTTAAGAAATCAGTTCTAATTATTTTAACATGTAGAATATCGTAAAAAGTTAAGATACCGGTACCAATACCGGTATCTTATTTTTTTAATGTTTTTATGTTTTATCAAGAAGTTACACTTTGAACTTAAACATAGCAATGATTGCACATTTTTCTGGAGACACGATATCAGTAGAACCCACCAAGAAGGACTCTTGCAAAAGTCTTAGAATGGAGAAAAGTTTTTATAATATAAAAACGCTTTCGTGAATTATCTTCAGATAAACAAACTAGTAGCTTTTTCTGAGGGCTTTATAACTTACCTCCAAGTCAATTATAGTGTAAACATTGGTTTAACGACAAAAAGTAAACTGTTTTTTTTTTCGTCAGCCGAATCGTGCGGCGTTCGATGACGGGTCTGTATTCGTTTGAGGACATTGTGCATGTTTGGATATTCACATCGGGGGAAGCCAGATTTCCTCAGAGCTTTACCAACCGTAGCTTGTGGGGGACGCAGCTAGTGGGTTTTGGACTGAAATCTTTCAAGATTTTGTTATTTGTTTTTACGTTTCCATTGAAAAACCCTTTGTAGGAACGGAAGTAGTATATACAGTATGTTAATGTTGGGAAAAACATTTTTTAAAACCAATTTTACTAGTATTGAAATGAATATAAATTTAATGGTTAGTTTTTACCAATAAAGTGACCAACAAGCATACAGCTCATCACCTAATCGTAAACTTACACCAAAATTAATTAATTTTGGTGATACGCATGACTCGCTTAATATTTATTAACAAAGTTAGCTGTTAAATTGAGATTTACAAATTAACTAACATGAGCCTCAGATTATTATAAACCTAATAAATTTCCATACAAACTTTTCTCATTTTCTTCCCCATTACAGCAATGAGCAAACTCCTCATAAAGATTACCTTAATTTGCAACCAGCTCAAGCGAAGACAATTTTTAATTAAGCCGATTATGCTAAGACCTTGATAAGATAAACGCGGTACATTCGCCTTCAAAAACACTGACATACTTATTCATAATCGTTTGTTAAACTTCATGATGTTCAACAAACGATTACCTATCATCTTTTTTAACCATGACGCATGCGTCATGGTTAAAAAAGATGGTGGTAATCTATTGTGATATCATTTCTTTGACGTTATAATATTTTATTACAAACAGTATGCATCTTGACAGCTGACAAAGGAATATCTACTTTAAATTGACAGCAGCTTTTTTATTTAACAGACTGAAGCAAAGTGATAAACAAATTAAATTGTTACTACGGTTTTCGGGTCAAGTCACTTGAATAAGCATACGTCTTTGCTCGTTGTTTAATGAAGCTGAATAGCGAAAAGATGGTGTTACATGGACAAATTCTTACGTAATGACGACGTAACGAAGACCATTCTGAGTTAATTTAACACATCTCACGCTAAGCTGCGACAAATATTTTCTAAAATGTCTTAAATGTAGGCAAGTTTTTAGACTTGGCACCTAAAAACTAGTTGGTTCAATACCATTCCAAGGCCAGCCCCGAAAACTAATTAGTTGTCCCAACTACGGCAAAAGCGTAGGGTTGACACATGAATTCCAAAAGGTCTCGAATTAAGTAGAAAGCAATGGTTCTCAATTATAAATTAAATTAAACTAAGCTGTTACGAAGGTCAGACCGACAAACTATAAATTTACGAATAATCTTCAAGCTGCTTTCCTCGGCTGGAACACTGACTTACTCTCGAGCGAGAGTGATTGGGCCTTAATCCATAACGTGGACCCAATGCGGACTGGTGGATGGCACATGTCTTTCGAATTTTTAGTCTTTGAACGTGCCGGTTTCCCCACGAAGATTTCCTTCACCTAATGATAGCACTGGCATTGAGCACATAAAGTCGAATAGAAAAATCCATTGGTGCACGACTGGATTCAAACCCAGGATTGGAAGGCTGGGTCACTACCACCAGCTCTTAGGCTTAGCAATGGGTATAAACGCGTCATTACAAGATATATTAATTGGACCAAATTATTCTTATAACTTTTTAGTGTAAGTATTTTTTTTTAATATGATAAAAATATGAAATACTTTCGTTCATGTTTACAAAAATAAAAATATTAAAACTATCAAACTGATAAAAAATGTAAGAATTTGTTACTAAATAAAAATAAAAAACTTTTAACAAATTGTATAATAAGTTTGTATAATAAAATAAATAATAAATAATGCTGGACAATCCACACAGCATCATCTAGCCCCAAGGTAAGCTGCTGTTAAACAGAGCTGTATTATGGGTACTAGATGACTGATATAATATACTTAATACAATACAATACATAAATAGATATTTTTTATTATACATAGAAAATACCCAGTACACCCGGAACAAATATTTGTTGATCGTACAAACATTTGTTCCGAGGCGGGAATCGAACCCGCAACCTCTGCGTCGCAGGCGGACCTGCGCCCGCTGCGCCACATCGGTCGTCAATTAATTTAATTAGTATAATTATGTATGGTGTCGTAAATACATAGATTAGTGAGTTCGTATAGTGGCCAACTCTGGTGACAGGGTTATTACACCTCTGTCATGGGCTAACAAATTACCGCAAAAAAAAACCTAAATTTATTTTTCATAATATTATTATAAAAAAGAAACTTATCTTACAAAACGGATATTTTGTCTTATGAAATTTAGATTTTCTTACCAAAACTTGGGACAAAGTTAGAATAACGTGAAAAACAGAGCCATTTCACTCGTCCACAGAGACCGACCGGTACTTATAGATTACACAGTTACTAAAACTTACTGTAAACGGTTCTCAAGGATGCGGCCATTAGATCAACATTCATGTCAAATTTCATTTTTGTATTTTTTTTCTTGTAAAGTATTGTATTATTTTAATAATAATATTAAATAATAAAAGTTTATTTCATAAAAAAAAGTGTTCCTAGTATGATCTAATACGCCATATGGAATTGCTAATGCTAGTAATCTTAAGAAGAAAATGGAAAGCAGTACCTACCGTTAAGTGATTCTGTTCTGTTTGTATATTTATTATCAGCCGTATGTGCCCCACTGCTGGACAAAGACCTCTCGATTCTCCTCTCGATTATTTCTTTTCCACCTTGCCACAATATATTTTTTTTTAACACTTTTACAAGTCTTTCTTTCAAATAGACACAAATACATATTAGACAATTATAATTTTCAGAAGTGTCTACATTTTGTGATAATAAATGCCAAGCAAATTACAATGTGGCGGATTTAGTACACCTTGCAGCTTATATAATAGGGACGTAACTTTACCAGTCACCGCTTTCTGAGAAATTTACAAAAAACGCGATGAAAATTATTTAATTCGGTGAAGTTGGAAAAACTTCTGATTCTTGCGAACTTTATCACCCTGTAGACCGACGAGGAAAGATTTTGCTTATCTTGTTTTTTTACTTTATCTTTCTTGTTATTTCGAATTTAATTTTGCGCCAACTTTAAATTAAACAGAAAAAAATAAATAAAGAGTTGGGACAAAATTATTCCAACGTTAAAAATAAGTTAGAAGGCACAAGTGCTACCTACTAAAAGGCAGTTACCGATACACACCTATTAGTCGACTACCTCAAGTAGTTGAACCCAGGGTCATCATCAGGGCACTAATAAAATAATATAAAAAAAAGTGTGTGCAATGCACAAAAAGATCGTAGAGCTACCGACATTTTTAGGAATCACAAAAATTCCAACGACATTATGGCCTTGAAAAACCTGCATTGTATAATGTAGATTGTGACCCAATCACTCTTGTTTGAGAGTAACTCCGACCTCTCAAACGACCTCAGGAGTACAAGCTAATCATAGTGACGTCTGAAAGCATATTAATAAACATTATCATATAAGTTCAATAAAGTTTTTGGTCGACATGCTATCGAAAATGTAAAACAACTTCAAGATAATTTCACCCTTCCAAGCGGGCAAGTTAATTCAACAATTCAACAAAGTGGTCTGCTATCCAACTTTTCCTTGCAGAACATCCGGACATACCGCATGCATAGACTGATAAACACAACAGCCTACTTGGTGTGACCTAGTTGGGAAAACCACCGGCACCGGATCGCAAGAGCATTGTGTATTTTGACTCTCGACTACTACTACTATTTCTATCTGGTAAAGACAGAGGGCCTTATTTATCAACGTACTCTAAACCTCTGAGCTAATGTGCTTTTCATATATCTTTATTCTCAGTTAGTTTTTAAAGTCCTACTTACTCATTGTCTACTTGGTTCTACAGTTGCCCGTATTAAGAAGCAACAAGCGACAAAATATTATTATCTGTTTTATATCGGTAGCTGTTTGTTTTATTTTCATTTATCGAACACAGATCGAACACTTTGCAAGTCGTAATTCGATACGCTTGCAGTGTTAGATAGACGAAATTGGAACTAACGGCTATCGATTTATAGTAGGTATTCCTGTAACTGTTGTCGAGTTACTTTTTAGGGTGGGTGAACTTTAGGGTCTTATTTATAAATATTGAATAACCTCTGTCAGATAATGTATCTATCAAATCTGTCATCGTTTTTGTTCATTGACATAAGAATGACAAGTAAAGACCATACCTAAGCGTAACACACACAGAGAGCAGGTGCGGGTCGGGTGTTTTTTGTTCTAATTTGTATGGACTTCAAGGATGAGAACACACTGAATGCGGGAGCGGCTGCTGCGCTTCACCCGACCCGCGCCCGCGTTCAGTGTGTTGTCATCCTTGACGCCAGTACAATTACAACAAAAAACACTCACGGCAGTTCTGCCGCGGCCCGCGCTCGCGTTTTGTGTGTGTTGCGCTTTAGCTAGTCGCTAAAATTACAGTTTCTTATATGAATAAAACTCTTTGGTGTGAAGATATGGGAAGATGTCTTTATGCTAAGTTTTGAGGCTTTGCCACATAAGTTGAATACGACCAAACTTGAATGGGCACTATTTTCTGAATAAATCGTAGTTATTTGCGAGTACAGTTTTCTTGTATTTTGATATTTCTTATTCCACAGAATAGTAATTCCAGATGTTGAATGAATCCACCCTCAGAAGTCAGGATAAAGTAATCAAAAGCTACGTTCTTAAGTTTGTATGTATGCGTGATTTTAAAATCACAATATGACTTTGAGGTAAGTAAGTTCGTATGAGTCAGTGGCCAACTCTGGTGACAGAGTTTCTAGGCTGCCCAAAGGCCTCTATCACGGCCTAACAACTTTGAAAAAAGCTGGGACCGACCGCTTAACGTGCCCTCCAAAGCACGGGAGCGCTCAGTTGAATTTGCCTCTGGCGGTCACCCATCCAAATGATGACTACGCGGAACAGTGCTTAACTTCGTTGATCTGTTAACTTCAACTTTAGTCAGCTACGTCACGAGCTTTGAGGTAACCCCTTTATATCTATCCTTATATATTATTTAAGGATCCAACTTCGTATCTACAAGTTCTATGACAGTATTCAAAGCAATACGGAAAAGTTTATCTACAGTATAATATCATATTTTCTACTGCAAACAAAGTTATAGAGCAGAATTATGATATTATTCTGAGCCGTATTTACAAAAGAACACACGCAAAGCTAGATGAAAAGCCTATGTTTTTCACAAAAGGAAAAAGTGTGACCCCAACAAGGCATTTTATTCAAAATGGAAGCTCTTGTGTAGACGTGACTTAGGTACAAATATCGCTGAAGCTTGTAAAGGCTAGCACACACTGAACTTAAGCCATATATCATCTAGTCAATCTTATTCGCCATAGTAAAGTAGTAGAGTTATTTGTGATAAAGCCTGTTAGGAACAGGAATGCCAGAAGATGAATGTCCAGAAGGAACATCATGACAGCCCTAATGTCCCCACAGCTAGGACACTGGCCTACTCTCAAGCGAGAGTGATTGGGTCTTAAGAAGGTATAATTTCCGATAATATTAATGGCACATATAAAAACTATCTACTACTTTTGGTAATGCAAGCACCCATAGGATACGGTAATCCCTTACTAATATTGGATAGTATTGAATAGAATATAATATGCCGTAAGTGACGCAAATACTGCAGTTAAAAGATTTCTTTTTTAATAAGATTGTCCAGTACCGTATTTTACCAAGCATACAAAAAGAAGTGGTTAATATTTCGGAGCTAACTGAGTAGCATGACACAATACTTTTTAGTGCTTTAACAAAATTATAAAATTGCAATGCATTTTATTTATATTTAATTTTTATTGACAAATACTAGACTAGTGGACATTGGCCTTTACAACGAAATGCGATTGTAAACGTTTTTAAATAGTTTTTTGAGAGCCAGATGGTTTGGAGGCTGACGGGTTACGTGATGTATATGCTGATGGAGCCGTTACGTGATCTACGTGATATTGAATAATTGCGTTGGCAATTTTTACTGTATCACTTAACACTGATTTTGCCGTATCCGAAATAACGCTTTTAAATTTTTGACAATCGTTAAAACGTTTACGTATCGTCCAGCTGTCGATTTTTCACAACGCCTGAACATAACAACAGAAGTGTCACCCAAAAATTTAAGTTTTACAGTTCTGCTTAGGTCTGCACTACGCTCTTCAACCGTCACTGGGCGAAAGAGCCCAGTAATTTCACTTGTAACAGTGCCCTTCAAACTTAAACACTAATGCTTGCACACTTAGAGGCTGAATATCTGGCACTGCGGAGGTACACACCAAGACGAACTTTGCTAAAGAGTACCACCAGGTAATGTTACGTCTTGCAAGATATGACCAACTAGCTGTTGCTGGCGACTTCGTTTGCGTTAAACTTGAGAACCGTATTTTAAATACACTGTGTCTTGTTTCCGGTTATTTTCTATTTATATTTAAAATTTCAGCAAAATCGGTTCAATGGTTATTGAGCTATACAGGAACAAACACCCAAACACTCAAATCTAAAAATTCGCAGTTATTAACTATTAACCCGTCAAAATATTTGGAATATAAATATTTTTTTAAATAATAAATATTTTTTAATTATTATAATATTTAGATAAAATCAACTTGGCAAAATTATCAGTATTCAACATTTTAGTTAAATGTAAAATTTTAGTTAAACATTTTAATTAAATTAAACTATGAGATAAAATCACTAAGTAGGAACTATTATTAAGTAATGTGATTGTGGTATTTTCTAATACTCTCTATGAAGGTCTTATAAAATGAAGCCGTTAGACGTCGGTGGATAAAGCCTTCAGCAGTGTAACTGATCTTCATTAAAACGATAATAAGATCTCAGTACTTACAAGTAACTATTCGAATTGAGTTTTGCGGTACTCGCTTTAGAACAGATATATGATTCATCATTATCATCATGAGAGCATGAGATATTTGGTTTCTTCTAAGCAAGCGTGCTCCACCGTAAACCACATCGTCGCTAACACCAACCCCCGATGCGTTACTCGATTTCAATCAACGAACTGTCAATAAACTGTCACGTTCATACAAAATCCGTCAGTTTTTGATTGAAACCAAGTGAAATCGATTGCAACCGAATTACGCAGGGGGGCAGGCGGGATGATCAAATGTCAGCCTATTGTAAGTAAAAAAATAGCCTTCTAATGTTCCTACTGGCTGGTACACTGGCCTACATACTTGTCAACGTTTTGGTTTCTTCACGGTGTCTTCCTCTACCGTTTTAGAGCTGGCATTGCGAAATTAAAAATTATAAAATAATAATTCTTTGGTGTACGACTGGTTTCAAACCAATGAAATTTGGAATGGACCACTACCACTAGACCGCCAGTGCTCTTTTATCGTTTCATTATTGTTATATAATTCTACGTTTATAATGTACCTATCTGCACTAAAGACAAACAACAACCGTATCTCTATGATCTAAAACATTATTTTCTCATAACATTCAATATAAAAACGCTCAAAGCACACGAACTTTAATACCCAGAGACAGGTAGTAAAATTCACAATGGCCGTCTCCTTCGAGACTCTAAAGTTGGCAGTATCGAAATAAAGCTTATCATGTTAATTTTGTTTATTTTTTATTACTTACTTTATGTAGTCGAACTCGTTTTGTTAAAATCACTCGTGAAACTTTATCTCTTTGCGTTTTTGCATAAAAATATAGTCATAATCGTCGAAAACCTGAGCAAGTTTTGTTATAATTTTCGAATAAATGCTTTTTTATATCACCTAAATAAATATTCTTTATATAAAAAAAAAACACTTAAAGTACCTGCTTACTGAACTTTCACGTAAGTCCAAAAAAGCGTACAAGTCAACTGCTGGTAATTAGTCACCGAAGCTTATGAACGTTTGTAAAAATACAATAAGTATCAATCACACGGTGCCTCGGACATTGCGACGCGACTGTGCATGACGAATACACCTCTATACCCTTATGAATAAAGAGCATTTTCCAACCGACTTTAGCCGATTCCGATGCGTTAATGTGGTAACTCTGTTACTCACTGATCCATTACTATGGTTGCGGTACTTCAATTGCTACAAAGTGCTACGAAGTGCTACGAAATGCTACGAGGTCTACGAAATACAAAAGCTTTGCTCGCACAGTACAATAATTAGAGCTGGAATTGCAAAAATCAATTTGCAAAGTCAGTGTAGTGTGCTTACGTTATAAATAACATTATGTTACGGTGTGTTTATGAATTATGTATGTATAAGATAACTTCTTAAGTGGCTTCACAAAGTTACGAATGCTTTGAGTGCGAAGTTTTATCTACTTTGAGATCTTAATAATTTACGCATGTTGTTTCGATATCTGACTATTAATAAAAGTTCTTTATCCATTCGTTTTACCCCCGTGTACTGTAATACAAGTTTATTGACTCAATCTTTGATTCCAATAAGACAAATAAGCATTTTTTTTCAGATAGTTTTGTATAGAAGTACTTTTGAAAAACAAAATAAACATAGTTAAAAAACTCACATGTCATGGAAATGCTTGTTGCTGGTTGCGTACGAGTCGAATATGTAGTTCAACATTGGAGAGTCAGCCTTCCCTTTGTAAGGGCGCCGCGGCTTCGGCGTCACCCTTCTGAAGACTGTCGGAGGACCCGTCATCGTTGATGGCTCAGTATCTGATGCTGAAAACAAAAAGTTTATTCACAAAAGGTTTACACAGTAACGTTTCAAATCATACAGCTTGACCACGATTTTGCGATAATCTGATCCATCTATGACTTTGATTATGACTAAGTCTGAAGTGTGAAGGGTATGGTTTCCGGTAAAATTACTGGCACATAAGGCTTTCGATCTATGCCTCAAGGTAGCAACCCGCGAGTGATACCTCTGGTATTGCAAGTATCCATAGGCTGCGTAAACCGCTTACCATCTTGTGGGCCGTACGTTTGGTTGCCACTTCAGTCGTTTAAAAAAAAAGCTAAATAAAGTAAGTAAGTTCGTATGAGTCAGTGGCCTACTCTGATGACAGAGTTTTCTTACTCGAAGCTTCTGTTATTTATTACTGTGAAATTATTTTTGGCGGTCACCCACCCAAATGGTAACTACGCGGAACAGTGCTTAACTTCGTTGAACAGTAAAAAAAAATAAGAATTGCGAAACGGAAAGGGAATTTCAATTGTTACCCAAAAAATAATAAGTAAAGTCATGTCGAGCCTTTGATAATAATTTATATAGGTAAATAAATAAATTAACAATGCTGTACAATTCACAAAGCCTCACCTAGCCCAGCAGCAGTTTGTGTATACTATACGACTGATATACTTAATACAATACAATACATAGATAGATATTTTTTTATTATATATAGTACATACCCAGATCACCCAGAACAAATATTTACTGATCGTACAAATATGTTGCAAGGCGGGAATCGAACCCGCAACCTCCTGCGTCGCAGACAATCATTTGCCTGCCGTGCCACATCAGTCGCAAGTAGTTGTGTTAAAATGGTAGATGGTTCTACCTGTAGGGGTGGTCTGTGGCGCGATGGTCGGCGTGAGCACCGCCATCAGTAGCACGAAGCGGTGCATGCCGCCGCATCCTACCCGCCGAGCAGGCACTCTGAAACAAACAGATTATTACCATTATTATCATTATTACCATTAGTTCTATTATTACGATTATCGCTATTGTTACTATTATTACCATTATTATCATTGTTACCTGCGACGCGGAGGCAGCGGGTTTCGATTCCCGCCTCGGGTCAAATGTTTGTACGATCTACAAATATTTGTTCTGAGTGTTCTGGGTATTTTCTATATAATAAAAAATATAAATCTATGTATTGTATTGTATATGTCAGTCATCTAGTACCCATAATACAGGTCTGCAGCAGCTTACCTTGGGGCTAGATGATGCTGTGTGGGTTGTCCAGCAATATTTATTTTTTTATTTAAATACTTTTACAAATAAATGCTTATAACTCATGGCTTATTATTTATTCGTCATCATCATGACAGCATTTTAATGTTCCCACTACTGGAACACTGACCTATTCTCAAGCGAGAGTGATTAGTTTTTAATCTACCACGCGGACACAATGCGGATTGGTTGTTGGCAAAATGTCTTTGAAATTGTATGTTCTTGGACATGCCGGTTTTCTCAAGATGTTCTGTTTGAGAGCACTGCACTTACATTTACATTTTACGAGTAGAAAAACCCATTGATGCACGACTAGAACCCACGATCTTCAGATCGGAAGGCGGGGTCACAACCACTAGACCATCAGTACTCTTATTCTTGTAACTTATACAGCAGCAAACTTGGCACTTCAAAGAAAAATACAAGGTCTCCACTTCCCACAATCTGATTCACTGAAGATACTTCAACCTTTACTTGAGAACACTTCAATACTTTGCCGGTTTTCTCCGCTTCGATACCCATTTGGGCGTTTAGATGCACCTGCGACTGAAAGTTGCGAGTTTCTTGAGCTCTAGAGACTGGAATAACGTCAACTTCCGTATTTTGTTACGAAGTTCCGCCGACGTGGGAATAGAAATCAACTTTGAAACTATCAAAAGTAGTTGCGGGTTTGATATTCTCATGCATAATAATATGAAAGGTGACAAACTAGTCTAGTGGTACCCTGCCTTTTTATCCTTAGATTGTGGGTTCGAACTTGATCATACATACATCGATGGATATCTATTTATTAAAAAAAATGTGTTTTCATACGTTGTAGGATAACATCGAGAGGAAACTGGCATGTTCAAGAACTTAAAAGACATGTGCAATCAACCAATCCGCATTGGTCCGCGTTGGATTAAAACCCAATAATTACTCTCGCTCGAAAGTAGGACAGTGTTCAAGTGTATGCGCAAACTAATGGATATTAAAATATAATGAACGGCTATCGATTTAAAGTTGTTATTTTGTTGTCAGTTGTAGTGTAGTGCTTGTTAGCAAACTATTTGCTTTTTTTTGTTTAGGTGTTGTAATATCACCACACCCCGGTCACTCTCAATAAAATGTTTGAAGAAAACGCGTCGCAATCACCACATGAATAGTTTGTGTACGTAAACGGTTTCGATGTATGTGTATGTTTAAGTGTCATGATTGGCCCTACCCAATTAAAGCAAGAGCGAGATTGCACACTTTTGCTCGCGCTGGCATACGCTGGATCTACACAAAACCAAAATAAACGCGTGCACAATAGCCCTTAGCTTCAGTGTCAGCAAAAGATGCTGTGTGGTGCCGGCAAACTCGCAACCGGGGTGAGGTAAGTAAAACCGGTGGGAGGTAGGGACTGGCCATTCTGTACGTAGTACTAATATCTGTTTAGTGGTATACCGATAACGTAGGTTCTACTAACTGCGACTTTATAATTCTAGTGTGGAGTCAGTGACTGCGATGGCTGTGTTTTAATTTTTTTTCTAATGAAACATTGTAGCTGTGTCTTGCAATTACCTCACGAAATAATGGTTTACAAAACTTTTCAATTAATATTGGAATTTGGTTTCATTCCATTTGCGACTGTTTATATCAAGTTAATGGCTGTTTTGTAATGTTCTTTGATAATAAATAATATTAATTACACCATTAATTGTATCTGTTTTATAATAACTTACCAGTGTCCGCAATTTCACATGCGTAGTACTCCTTTAAATATAACCTTGTTTGTTTTCGGAATTGCTGTATGTATTTGAAGAACTATTTAATAATAGTCATATCTACTAAGAATAAGAATAAGAGTTTTGTTTATTTGACACACACAAAAAAAGTTCAATACAAACAGACCAATCAAAGTGACATTAAAATTTTAGGTACCTTTTTATAACAAACCAAAAAACACGTAAAACAATACTGATTGACATGTCCAAAAAATATTAAACAACTGATGCCTGTGATCTTGTTCGCGTGAAAATTTTGATGTGTGAGCTATTTCAGACTACACTTCATATATTTCTGTCTCAAATTACAATTTTGTATTCCTCTCATTAACAAATTATGTTATAGAATTCCATCTAGAACGCACTGCCGCAATCCTTGTCGCCTGTTTGCAACAACTCGTTGCCGCACTTATGCTGGTAAGTGATCTACTTTGTACCGCCTAGTTCACTCATACAACACTAACTTTAATTCGTTAAACATCGCGGTAATGCGTTCCTAGCACATTTAAGAGTGAGATTCTCAAGATTTTAGTGTCATAGTACTACCCATTTTTCAAAAGCTTAATTTATACTTTATAATAATCTGTAGTACCATATTATCACATTTATTACCATATTTAGTTTACATCATGACAGCCTTCTAATGTTCCCACTGCTGGGACACTGGCCTACTCTCAGGCGAGAGTGATTGGGTCTTAATCCACCACGCGGACCCAATGCGGATTGGCGGATGGCACATGTCTTTCGAATTTTTAGTTCTTGGACATGCCGGTTTCCTCACGATGTTTTCCTTCACCGTATGAGAGCACTGGCATTGCGCACATAAATTTTTCGAACAGAAAAATCCATTGGTGCACGACCGGGTTTGAACCCACGACCTTCGGATCGGAAGGCGGGGTCACTACCACTAGACCACCGGTGCTCTCGGTTAGTTTACATATTTAGACATAATTATCATTGTGTAACTGTTTATTTACAAAAAAAAAATTACATCCAGGTCTATTCAGTCGGTCTTACTGACGTGAAGTAAGAAACATCCATCTATCCAAACTTTGGTCTTAGTAGTAAGATTTGGTTCTGGAATGAATTTTTGTTTGAAGCTGTATTGTATTTTGTCCGCTCAGATTTATGGCGAGTTCTGAACTTAATTTAATGATTATTGACAAAAATAAAACAGTGTCAACATTCTTTTTTGCTTTGTCGTATCGAGTTGTTTATGGTAATTTTTAATTTTCCTCACAGTATGTATTATTTTTTATAGCAATTATTTTCGTAATCGGATAATGTCGTAACGGTAAAAATTGAGTAGGTATTAATCATAAATAAAAATCAAACAAACAAAGATATCTCTAGATGAAGTTGTCTGAAAACACGCCTGTAGAAGCGTCATCAAAACTTTTTTAAATTGTGACACAATGTATTATTACTAAGATTATAGATAGACTGGTCATATTTTTGTTCTACTCTTTATTTCATATTGTGACAAATAAGCCACCGAGCGTCGCCATAAACAAAAAAGTGAAGTGCAGTAAAGTGATTAGAGATACTTTATTTTAGAATATTATTTATTTGATGTTAACCTAGTTTTAGAAATAATAAACTTATCTTACATGCATAGTCCTGACTCCACAATAGTATTCTCTCTTTTGGAAACTAAAGGTTACTATTAGTGCACAAAAACCCGTCTAACTTACAGCCTCAGAACAAATCCACCAAAATAGATTCTTGATATTTATCTAACATTAGTAAACATGTCTTACCATGTCGAAACTTGTTCTCGAAACTATAACTCACTATGTTTGTTCAAGAGCGCAAACGACGTGCTTATTCCCACTGTTAGTGGATAATATGAAATTCTGATGCTGGATTCGTATTTCAGTTATTCAGTCAATTGTCATACTGTAAGTAAATAGATGACTACATTTTCAACTAGGCATAGTTGAGAGTAGCTCTTATGTAAGTATTATAAATAATAATATGCAGGGTCTTTTATTATATTATTATCTTTTATTATTTATATTATGTTTTGGCTTATGTTTTCCATTATTAAAATACATTTGTGTGTAAAATACAAATACGCAAAATGTTACACGCTCGGTTTCCATACAAATCGACGATCTCTTTCATTCTACTTAAATATAGTTCTGTGGTTTGAACCCACAATCTTAGGATCGGAAGACAGGGTAAATACCGCTATCCCACCCGTGCTTCAAACAAGTTTTACCATGAACTATTACACAAAGTAAGTAAGTTATATTACACAGATTATACAACAGATTTTAGTTATCAAGTAGGTTTCTCCGCCGCAGAGCTTCAGACAAGTTAGAACTTGTATTGGATGTGAACTGGAAGGCTTCTCATTTGTTCTCATCACGCTTCGAAAGTTTATTTAGAGCTAAGTAATGGCGAAGGTAACTTTAATTGCTGTTTGGTTTTTGACTTACAACTTAAAAGCTCATTATGATAATAATAACAACAATTTGTAGTTCATCACTTACTAAAATAATATATAGTGTTCCCACTGCTGGGACACAGGCTTTCTCGAGTGAGAATGATCGGATTTTCAATTCAACAACACAACGATAAAGAAAATAAAAGAAAAATGAAAGTCAGCGCGGACAAAGTCACGGGATCTCCATAGTCGTATAAAATTAGACCTCTTTGAGAACTTATTTTGTATTCCAAATCTTGAGTGAGAGTGCGTGTTATAAAAATAAAGTTAGACAACCTACTTACTAGCTAGGTGCTTAATAATGTTTTTGAAAGAATAATACCACTTAAACTTTACAAAAAAATAAACATTTAACTAAAAACAAGTCGCACTTAATGCTCGTAATTACAAAACACAAAAACTGCAAAGTCATTAATTTTAACGAATCCCTTTAGGAGTTATCGCAATTTCGAGCACTTAAAAAGGAAAATTGGGACGTTAAATTTACGTTTTGTTCTTTTGTTACAGTCTAACCTAAAAAGCTACGTCATTCCTACGTCTAATCTAAAGACCTCGGTGGCGCAGTGGACGAATGCTGGGTTTAGCGAGAGATTGTCGCTTCAATCCTCGCTGCAGGATAAATATTTGCATGATTTTGATTTCCATACTACATGTTTTTCTTAGTTTGGGGCTAGAAGGCTGTTTAAAGCGCCAGTATATATATATTTTTTATTTTCTACACTCAAAACGTAATTTTAGCACAAACAGTTTCGTAGCACGTGGCTACGCATGCTACGAGAAATCTTTGTATTATTTTTTCGTGAGAAAGTAAGTAAGTAATGCTGGACAATCCACACAGCGTCGTCTAGCCTCAAGCTAAGCAGAGCTTATAAGTATACTGACTGATAATTATACTTAATGAAATACATAGATAGATATTTTTTTATTATACATAGAAAATGTTGCAAACATTACGGCCCACTTGTCAGGTAAGCGGTCACCGTAGCCTATGTATCACAGCAGAGATATCACTTGCGCGTTGCCACCTGAGACGTAGATCTAAAGTCTCATTGTGCCTGTAATTTCACCGCAAACCCTTTGAACCGGAACACAGCAATGCGAGCATTACAGCTTAGCGGCAGAATTAGGTATGGTGGTAGTCCTTCCCCGGACGAGCTCTATCACAAAGAACTCTACTACTCCTAACTAACTAACATAATTTCTCACCGTTTCAACCTTCCCTGGATTCCTACTAACGTTTCAAGACAAAAATTAGGTAAATCGGTCCAGCTGTGGTCTAGTTTTAGCAAGCCTAACGCACAGCAATTCATTTTTATATATAAGATTATTTGGTTAATCTAACTTTAAAATGAACCCAGCTATTTCTAAGAAGGCTGTGATTTTTTTCATTCGTCTAATTGAATGTTTCATTACCAGCGCTTTGTTGTCACGTAATGTGAGGCGCGGCGATCCCAGAGGTAATTAGTTTAATGTTTCTATGTTTCCAGAAGGTTCTCGCATATTTCCACGAAGCGTTTGACCATCATACCCATTTCTGCCGCCAAACAGTAATGCATATTGCTATATTCAGTTTCTAGAATTTTGTCGGTGAAAATATGGGCACATGAGATTCAAAAGTCGAACGGTTCAACAGAGCTATGTCTGTGGCAGTGTTTACATTTCTGTGTTTACACCATATTCGTGTTGCAGAAGAGGGCTGTTCGCGCAATTTATAACATGGGTCCCAGAGAATCACTTAGAGATAAGTTCAAAGAAATTAATATTATGACAGTGCCCTGTCAATATATTTATGAAAATCTTATGTATGTTCGCAAAAATATTAATCTGTTTAAAAAAAATTGTGATAATCATAATGTTAATACTAGAAATAAAAATAAACTCGCTGTTCCCACAGTTAGGCTCACTAAGGTCAGTAAATCTTTTAAAGGGCAATGTGTACGCTTCTTTAACAAAGTCCCAAGCGACATACAAAATTTATCAATTGTCAAATTTAAAAACTTTATTAAACAAAATCTGTCTCAAAAAGCTTACTATAAAACAACCGATTACCTAGATGATAAAAAAGCTTGGGACGAATGTGCTCCAACTCTACTTGGAATCCATAACAATAGCAAGGGTCATGCCAAAAAAGCGATAGGAACCCAGCCGGTGTTGTTGCCAGTTCTTTTACGGCATGGGCGCGTTGGAACTGGTGTAAATTTTCCTAGCTTGTAAGACGTTTCAAAGTGATCCTTGTGATTCTACTGAATAAATAATTTTTGATTTTGATTTTGATTTCTGTTATAATAACTACTTACCAACATACAGAGGTCCTACTCTTGCGGCCAAAAGCGATATATCGTGACAGTTTTTGTAGTTCAGTTTATGTCCGTAAATGCTCTGAACACACCAAGTCACTGGCATAAGTTGAACTACGATATTTGCCACGACTGTCGTTTGTCGGTTCCAAGAGTAGACCCTCTTTATGTTTGTAATGTTACCTAAGTTGTGTTATTGTTTTTTTAATAATTACTTGTCATAGCGCAAACTCACAATAACCAGATCTAAACTTTGCTTGGTTTAATTCAATTTTGCATTTTACTGTAACTTCCTCATTCTTTATCGAGACAATTTCATCCATTCAGCTGTAAAATATTCGTTTATAGCTCTTGTGTTGCAATAAACACCTTTTATCGTCGCAATTTCATTTTGCAAGACCGAATTTCCGTTATTTATGTGAATTAAGCTGTAGCTACACAATGCGGCATGGACTTGTGACGGCCCGGTTTATAACGTCACACAGTAACCGCAGTCAAACACAGTACGTGCGAGCGAGTGGTGACCACAAGGCTTTGCCGCAATGAACTTCTGTGTCACTTTAGGCCCGAATTCTAGAAATGTACTTGATTGTAAATCTAGATTCTGACGTTTTTATTACTATTGTATCATCAACTACATTTTCAGCCAATAGACGTGCACTGCTGGACATAGTTCTGCTGGTTCAAAGGGTATGGTTTCCGGTGAAATTACAGGCACATGAGACTTTCCATCTAACGTCTCAGGGTGGCAACCCGTGAGTGATACCTCTGGTATTACAAGCGCCCATAGGCTGCGGTAACCACTTACCATCTTGTGGGCCGTACGCTTGGTTGTCACTTTAGTTGTATAAAAAAAAAAAACATAGGCCTCCCCCTTTAGAGCGTTGGAGAGCGATTTTTCGCTATTCAACAATTTCCTGCGACCGCTTTATTATGTCATCGGTTCATCGCTATCCTATAATATTTCGTTTTCCATTTCGCAGTTGCCATTCCAGAACCCTTATTCCCCAATAGTTGATGATGATGATTGTTCCAGGTCAGGTAGCTTTTGGTACCCACGATACAAGAATCTTTAAGGTGGTATCTACTATGTAATGCTGGGTGTGCTATGTTTTTACAAAAAAAGGTATTTTTTAAGTTATTGTTACCATAGTACTTTGCATAAGAGGCTAAATGAAGCTGTGTGACAAAAAATCTATTTATATTATATTGTGTATAACGCAATTATATACATTACGTTTTTCTATCTATAGTACTAATTTTTTGTTGTAATTGTGTTGCTTTCCCCAAAGCCTTATTTTTTTTTTTAGAAAAGGAATGTAAAATTACAGTGTCAAGAAAATGAACATATAGCTTCTTAAATTATTCGTGTAATTGGATTTAAACCGTTTATTTTCTAAATATAAATTATTACTATAAAGAACCAACTGACAGGTTGAACTAAAAGACTTTACACAGATCAAAGAGAATCATTTATCGCAACTGTTTCAATAACATTTTAAATTATTAACGGCTATTTTGCTTTTGTCATTTAGACGTTTCGAAGCTATTTAGAAATAGCTTCATATCATATACATATATAATAGCTTCATAGCACCTCCCGTTAATAATAAAAAAAATAGCCCTTTGTAATTTTAAATGATTTCTAACCACTGTAGTTTCAACTGTTTTAGTATCTCAAAATACGCCTCAATGTCTCAAAACAAGTATGTGCAAAACAGGTTTACTCCAAGATGGTTGAACTAAGAGTTATATGGTTATACTCCCGCGAGGTCAAGGTCACTCCTCAAATCCTGTGAAGAACCCAGGAAGCTTCTGCGCTTCTGGGAGGAGTTAGGCTGGCTTCAGGCATAGCCAGTACTCATAGCCCCACGCATAACGGACCAAATGCGCGTCCAAGTGCGGAAAAGGAGGTCCCAATAAAATAAACTCCCGCAAGCCCCGTATTGCGTCTGGCCATGGCATTAAAATGAAAATTTAGAAAACCACAAAGTTCTTTGGAAAATAAATGAAATGAATTATGGTCTAATATCTTCAGCGAGTTATTAAAACAGTTAAGATGTTAAGCAATTGTTTGAGAGTATAATTAAAACGAGAAAACAATACGGCAGCAGCTGTATCCATAACTTTTCTTAGGGTTCGGCGACACCGGGCCACATGGCTAGCTTTAGCAAACAACGGCCGCCAACCAAATATACAGTTGCGTTTAACCATAGACAACTGAGTTAGTAGCATCATTTTAGCTATCGTAACGTATTATTTAAAAAATATCACGTGACTATTGGTTTATACTGAGATCTAAATCAAAACTTTTGGTTGCAAAATTAATGAGAGCCAACACGACATCGTTTCGCCATTACGTTCAAAAATAGATAGGTAGTAGATTTCTTCACCCACAGCTGTAGCGACTACCGCTTACATCTAAATAAACTTTTATTTTACCAGTTTGACAGTTCAAATAAAAGCAAAGAAGATAAAACAGTGTCCAAAACAGTGCTCCCCTTGGGCCGTGATATTTTCTCCTCTGAATATACTCGTCGTTTCGTAGCAAAAATAAAAAGTTGAAACGTTTTTTATCCAACTCCTATAGGTATTATTGGTCATTCATTTATTTTGTTTTATTTTATTTAATAAGGTTTTTCAACAGTCGTGCAAAATGTATACAAAAAGTTAAAAAAAAAATTTGGTCTAAGAAGAAAAACATAACTAGAATAAAATTATGAAGAAAAAAACATGATTGAATGCTGTATTGAAATTCGGTAGCGATGCAAATTATATTGATGTTACGATATTTTTCCTTCACCGTATGAGAGCACCCTCTTATCGCAGTTATCAACGATGCTACCATGAATTCAAATTTGGGAAGTCTCTAGGTATATATTTAGTACCTGTTTAAAGCATTGGTAGATTTTTTATTGCGCTTCCATGCTTATGAGAGCACATTGATTTGTCTGTCTCGGCTTTAAAAATACGCTAGGCTACTGCGGAGGTATTCACGGGCAGCGTATTATCTACGTCACCAGAGTTAGCCACTGACTATATAAACTTCTACTTGAAATTTTCATTACGATAACATTGAAAAAAGAAAGTTTCCAAGCGTCCCGAAGGCCGGACCCTTTTAACTTTATTTATCAGAAATGGAACACAGCTCTCTCGGGAATACTTCGTTTTACATGACACTTCGTTTTTCGACTGCCGATACGCGGAAGTGAGTTTTTTGTCGAAATATTTGCGTTGGAATTTTACTGCTTTTTTAATACGTGCGAGAGAGCTATAGGATGGATATTGAACAAAATGAAATTGACAACTTTATTATGAGTACATGGTATATGGTATAAGGTACATGTTAGCGTAGACTTGCGTGGCACATACATAAAAAAGTATGGTATAGGTATGATTTATTCAGACTTTGAACGGACAAACAGTAAAACAGAGTTACTTTCACATTTATTATTACTAAAGTATGTCATCATGACAGCCTTCTAATGTTCCCACTGCTGGGACACTGGCCTACTCTTAGGTGAGAGTGATTGGGTCTTAATCCACCACGCGGACCCAATGCGGATTGGTGGATGGCACGTCATGTCATTCGAATTATTAGTGGACATGCCGGTTTCCTCACGATGTTTTTCCTTCACCGTATGAGAGCTGCGCATTGCGCACATACATTTTTCAAACAGAAAAATCCATTGGTGCACGACCGGGTTTGAACCCACGACCTTAGGATCGGAAGGCGGGGTCACTACCACTAGACCACCGGTGCTCCCCTTAAGTATGTAATAAAGATATATTAAGTACGTTATGCAAAAAACTACTCTAACTACGTTTTTTTTTTCGTAAATACATTTATAATATTCTAGACGCCCAGACCCGTAACAAATACTTTATTTTATCTCACAGCGGGGATCAAACCCGCAACTCACGTTTCATAACCAGGTACTCGCCTATCAAACCACAGAGGTCATGGTTAAATTGTTCTGTAGTTAGCTTTTATAAGAGCCTGGTATGCTTTTCGTGCCAAAATTTTCCAAAAAAAAGGTTTGTTACTCTTAACCGACTTCAAAATGAAAGACGATATCAATTTGATTGTTTTTTTTTATTGTGTTTGTTACGCTATTTTCTTGGCTAATTATAAATAGGTTTTTCGTTTTGGTTCATAGTTATGTAAGTGTATTAATTTCATAATAAATTTTATCGGTTCAGCACTTTTTGCACTGCACTCTGTTGTATCTTTATATTTTTTTAAATTGGAGTCAGGTTTTGTTTAATATTATTATTTATTTTTAGTTCCCGTCTCAGTTCAACCTAATAAAACCATAGTGAGTTATTTCATGTAAAAGTTAGATTACTCATTTAACTGGTAAAATTAATTACCCTGAAAGAAAGAAAGAAAGAACACTTTATTGATTTATTGAGATAGAGCTCGTCCGGGGAAGGACTACCACCATACCTATTTCTGCCGCCAAGCAGTAATGCTCGCATTGCTGTGTTCCGGTTCGAAGGGTATGGTTTCCGGTGAAATTACAGGCACATGAGACTTTCCATCTAACATCTCAGGGTGGTAACACGCAAGTGATATCTATGATGTTGCATGCGTACATATGCGCTGCGCCGCAGTACCCGGGAAAGTATCTGACGTTGACATTTATGACAGGCTACGGTAACCGCTGACCATCAAGTGGGCTGTACGCTTGGTTGCCACTTTAGTTGTATAAAAATATTGGGTACATTTTTACATACATTAGGTAGGTACTAATTGTACGTATCTACTTATGTCTAACTGGAGTCCATTTAAATCAAGGTACACTATACTAAACAATAAAAATAAAAACCATAATAGGCAGGTACACACAAAAAGTAGATAGGTAATGCTGTGTTATGAATGTAGGGCCCAAAAGGTCCCTGTCTCAGCATTAAGGCCACTTTGAACTAGCATTCAAAGTGGCTATAACTGGTACTCTGACAGGGCGTTTACCTGCATTTACATTTTTTTTTTATTGGTTATAGACCAACGTTTGACCACTACCTCACCTGATGGGAAGTGGTTACATATTTTTCATACGGTTACAGCAAACGAATATAACAGGGCAAAGGTTTACTGCCCTGTTATATTCGTTTAATATTATTAGTACTCGCACGCTACAAGTTGACAAAAGCTATGTTATTACATCAATCACTTTTACCAAATGACGTTGTCGATCAACAATTTTGTACGTCAAAATTGAAATAAGTAATTTCATTTCCAACTCTTTTGAAGTTTTTACAGATTATTAATTTATCAAAATAAGAAATATCGTTTATTTAAGCGGTATTACGAAATATCAACATTCACTTGATCAAAATTGACTATTGAAAAATTTGATCAACCGCTTATTATGTTGTTGACCACTAGATCAACTGCTTAAGTCAACAGTTCACTAAATTAACAAATTGTGAGATCAATGAATCTTTATGATCAACAGATTAACAGATCAACTATTGACTACATGCGAGTGTATCTACGTCTACATCACTAGGATATATTAGAATAAGTTCAAAGACATGCTTTGTGTGTAAACAGCTTGTAAAGGAAATGCCATTAATATAAATTAAACTGCTATCTTATTTGAAACCTACAAAGGTTTCAAACAAGTCCACAAGGACGTTTTAATGTGAAATTAATGGGCTTAAGTTTTCTAACGCGCGCTCGAGTGTTATGCAAAGTACTTTAATACTAACTTCTTAGAGTGAAAAAAGGCATGCCAATGTTTGTGACCAGGGCCACAGCATGTAAAAAAATAATTGTCTTTTTGTTTGTCATTATCTTTCAGATAGTACAACTATTTTTATAACGGTTTTTGAAGCTGATATTAGTTATTAGAATTATACCTTTATTTCGTTTTTAAAATATATAAAGAAAGAAAGAAAGAAAGAAAGAAAAAAGTTTTTATTTATGACAACACGCTAGGACAGCACAAAGTGATATTTAAAACAGTAGATAGGGTAGATATAAACAAAAATATTATGACTCTGTTCCACCAGAGGCTGTCTCGGGTCAAGCGGCTGCCTCGCCCGGAGGTCACGCAATATATATACATATATGTATTTGTAATATTATAATATAATTATCGCATTGGGTCCGCGTGGTGGATTAAGACCCAATCACTCTCGCCTGAGAGTAGGCCAGTGTCCCAGCAGTGGGAACATAAGAAGGCATGATGAATATAATTATGTATTGTAATCGGTGCTGATTAACCAAGTGGTACTTGGAAAAGGCCTACAATCTGATTTCCATGAACGAAAAGTAAAGGTACCAATTAGAATATTATCATTTAAGGAAACGCAGAATAATAACGTCAGGTCACGCACGTGATAACAATTCCAAGAACCATCATTATTTCGCGTTATTAGGCCGAAGGCAGAACCACACGTTACAAGCGTTCGCCCACCGCATTCGTACTCCGCTCTATTCGCATTTACTTGGTAGTAAAAGCACTGGTGGTCTAGTGAGCACTGGTGGTCTAGTGGTAGTAACCCCGCCTTTCGATCCTAATGTCGTGGGTTCGAACCCGGTCGTGCACCAATGGATTTTTCGCTACGAAAAATTTATGTGCGCAAAGCCAGTGCTCTCATACGGTGAAGGAAAACATCGTGAGGAAACCGGCATGTCCAAGAACTAAAAATTTGAAAGACATGTGCCATCCACCAATCCGCATTGGATCCGCGTGGTGGATTAAGACCCAATCACTCTCGCTCGAGAGTAGGCCAGTGTCCCAGCAGTGGGAACATTAGAAGACTGTCATGATGAGGACTCTTTAGCAAGAGTTCGACTTGGTATGTACCACTGCAGTGGCAGATATTCTGCCTCCAAGCAGCCGCGTGCAAGCATTACTGTGTTTAAGTTTGAAGGGCACTGTAGCGAGAAAATAATACTGGGCGAAAGAGACTTACTGTTTACTTCTCGGGGTGACGAGCACAGTGCAGTGTTACGCGGAACTTTAAAATTATTATTTTTGAATGGACTCTACAGCTGTTATGGTTCTATAGGCATGGCGCTTAGCGTCATGCGTACAATTTACCATGCGGACAAAAACTAAGTGGACACAAAATTATAGATTATTGTCAAGGTAGTAAGGGAATTATGTCAAAAAAATTATTATGTTATGTTCTGTATTATCCGTTTTTTTAGCGTAAACTCTATTGATGCCTCCTGCCAATAAGAATTGGTGGTAGACGGGAGACTTTTTACCCATGCGCAGTCAACTGAGCCGATCACGACTGCTTCCTGCACCTCCAACAGTAAGTGCTCCTACTAACCAACCAGACACCCATCACTCGACCATACCTACCTTTGATAAGCTTTGATAAGTTTATAGTTTAAATAAATGATTTTTTATATAATGCTGGAAAATCCACACAGCATCATCTAGCCCCAAGCTAAGCAAAGCTTGTTTTATTGGTACTAGATGTCTGATTTTCTTAATTAATACAATACATTAAATGTAGATAGTTTTTTATTATACATAAAAAATACCCAGAACAAATATTTGCAGATCGTACAAATATTTGTTCTAAGCATTTTTAAGCATGTTTATTCGAACCCGCAACCTCCTGCGTCGCGGGCGGACCTTCACCCACTGCGCCCATCGGTCGTCCTGTTAATTATAATCCTCTAAATTTGAATACATAAGTACGTAAATGAAAAACATAAAACTTGACTACTGACTCATGCAAACTTGCTTATGGAATTCTTTACATGCTTATTCCTTTCACCAAGTAATTGTACCAAGCTGTGTTCTACTTCAAGGGGTGTGGTTATAGCCGTATGAGGAATTTATTAAGGTTATTATGTAGTGCAAAAAATAAACTATAAATCATTAATACAGTACAGCGTGTTATCACGCGACACAGCGCTCATAATGTAACTTGTAAGTTAAATAACATAATGTTATGCTTCATTACTAACCCAGCTGTCATATTAGCGCGTATTTTGTATAGACCAAATCATCATGACCTAATTTCAATGTCCCCGCTGCACACTGGACTACTCTCGAGTAAGAGTAATTGAGTCTCATTAATCAACTACTCATTTCATTTCAATAGTGTGGATATAGGTACTCGTAGGTAAATGAACCTTGTTAATGAGTTGCAACTTGAAGTTCAAATATTTATTCACTTTCTCCAAAAAACGGCAAAAGGGGTGTTACTGGATATCCGACATATAAGAACTGGTTTCGTTGATATTTTTTATATTTAATTGGTAAATTCTAGTTAGTCCCATAAATAATTGGTAAAGATCTGATGAGGATAATTAGAGCAAAATAGCTTCTCAAATTGCAGTTAATTGCTGACTTTAAATTTTGTGCTTGCGAGGTCTTCTGTCGGGAGAAATAAATGACTAAATATTACTATAATAATAGTGATATAATAATAATATAATATTATAATAATATATTATTATTATATGATATAATATTATTTATATAATATTAGTGAGAGACTCGTGTCGCAGCTAATTGCTGCTACTACTACTCGTAGGCTACACTG
Source organism: Colostygia pectinataria (assembly GCA_951394395.1). Lineage (NCBI taxonomy): Eukaryota > Metazoa > Arthropoda > Insecta > Lepidoptera > Geometridae > Colostygia > Colostygia pectinataria. The sequence goes on along the minus strand of OX596368.1, from coordinate 3,159,760 downwards.
AAAACCAGCGCTACAGACACATTATGTCTGCAGCACGTGCTGAGTGGCTGCCTTTTTTTCGTTGTTATTTTTATTTTTATGTTAATTGTGTGGCGTTAAATAAATATTTTTCTCTGCTGATGGAGTGAATAGGCCAAAGGCCTCCGTCATGTTAATTTTTCAAAACGACCCAAGCTAACGACTAGTTTCGATCCCACAACCATCGAATCGGAAGGCGGGGTCACTACTACTAGACCACCAGTGTTTCACCAGAAATGGGATCAGTTGCTCGATTCAAAAAGTTAGGTCAACTGATCCTGCGGGATAAGTTCGAGATGAGTTGACTAAAGAGTCAAACAAATATGTGTATTCCGACCGACCGATGTGGCGCAGCGGGCGCAGGTCCGCCTGCGACGCGGAGGTTGCGGGTTCGATTCCCGCCTCGGGTCAAATATTTGTACGATCTACAAATATTTGTTCCGGGTGTTCTGGGTATTTTCTATAATAAAATATATATATCTATGTATTGTATTGTATTACGTAAAACTCAGTCATCTAGTACCCATAATACAGCTCTGTTTAACAGCAGCTTACCTTGGGGCTAGATGTGTGGTAGATGTGTGGATTGTCTAGTATTATTATTATTATTTTTTTTATATTCCGTGCCTTTGCAATAAAAAATAAATTACAGTACCATTTTTACGCCATCTTTACAAACGCGTACTTAAATTGAAAGCGTACTTAACTTAGCAAAGCGAATGGTGTTGTGACAAAGCGGCCATATTTTTTACAGGCAATAACTTACTTTATTATTATTTGTTGCTAGATTACTTGTAACGGCTAACGTTTTGATAACAATTGAGACACTAATGTACTAGATTGTAACAAAAGAAGGCTTAGTTTGTTTTAACAACTACACATAATAATTCACATTTTTCATGACAGCCTTAATTAAATTATTATTATTAAATATCCAGTCTGTATCATACCACTGCAGTGCAAAAGCATTCCATCCCTTTTCCTTAGATATCACGATTTTGTTTTGTTTTTACATTGAGCGGGAAAAATTGAGCCAACACTGCTTTTATACTGACATACTGACAGTCATCATCACATTATTATACCTAATTGTGAAAGTTTTGGTAATTGTTTGGTGATGTTTGCTCCTCTACAACTCGACAACCACTGCACCGATTTGTCTGATTTAAAACATAGTTAGATAATGACTATGGGAATTAGGCTATTTTTTATTCCGAAGAAAGTACAGTTCCCGAGTTCCACGCGAACGAAGTCACAGGCAACAGTTAATATATTTAATAAAATTAATTGATAATAATATAAAAAACGAAGGCTAAAGGTATTTATTTTAATTGCAGGATTTCGGTAATGGCCGTAATCAAGAGCTCTAAATCTTTTTAACGCTTTTTTCCTTTTTTTAAGCTTATTGAAAATCGTATTAGCTTAGATTTGATGAATTTTGCAAGCATGCTTGGTGTTTTATATTTAAATTGCAAGGCATCCTACTACGATGGTAAGCGGTTACAATGCATAATATTTAAGGAATAAGTTCCACACACAAAAAAATAAAATACAAAAGCCTTTTTTTTGCATTTGGTCAACCAATTATGGTTGACCAAATTAGGCTTTTTAGGTTGGTTAATACCAACCTATCCTTGAAATTATGCACTAATAATGAAAGTCTCTTTTTCCAATATCAATTATGGCTCCTTCTATCAAACGTGCGGTGCCAACGAGATGCATAATGTCTCAAGTACCTGTTATTAACAGCCACATAGTCATTATTTAATTTTATTCATGTAAATATAAAACCAGTCACCTCGCACGAAACTCAAACTTACTCCGTCTAGTAAAATCATTCACAAACAAAAGTAAATAAACAAGCAACCTTATATGATAATCAAAACCTGCGGTCTGCTTAAGATTCCGCCGAAGTCTCATCGGAATTGACTTAGTCAAAACGTAATTTTGCACAGACGAACTTACTTTTCAGAATCTGTATAGTGGCGTGACGTGACCTGAATTATTAGATGCCTCTCGTAGCTTTTGCGTATTTTTGTGACATGTTGTTTGTTTTGCTCAATATTTTTTATAAAAAAATAAAAAAAAAAACTAGAGATAGAATGAACTTTGAAGCGTGAAAGCGATCGCTTAGTGAAACAATCGCCTTAACGCTGCCTTAACGTAGCAAAGCCTGACGTATCGAGGAAGAATATAAAAAATAAAACACCAGCGAAGACCATATTTAAAATAACGATCAATTATACCTAATTGTAACCAAAGCCACGCAAGTTCCATTTGGTAATACTCGTTAGAAACCAATATTGCTATAGAAACAACAACAAAAAAACCTCTAAACAAACATTTGCAGTTTGTGCAGACATTTTTGTCCCGTAGTGTCAGACGCCTCTCGGGAAAGTATAAGAGTTTTTTACACCCTCCGACACGACAGCAAGTTGATAAACTGTTTTAAAGTAATGCCTGCCTTCCCTAAAATTCTGAAATAATTATGTTCCCTAAAGTTCTGTATTAACAATGTAATTTTTTCCATATTATAATCTGGTAACCTATACAAAAGCGGTGCAAACTGTTTGCACTCCTGAACGTGCAAATCCGTTTGTAACATACATTAGCTAAGTAATTGTTAAACTTAAAATCTAAATTATAGTTTTCTTTAAATATCAATAATTCAACCATTCATAAAAGTGTCTTGAAAGTTGTTTTCTAGAAGCAGACAATATCGTGTGTGAGTTTAAAAACGGGTTTGGTTCACAAATCCCTTCAGATAATCAACTTGCGAAGGGAATTTCTAAGGGCAAATATCATTTATTTACATAACCAAGCACTGAATACAGTGATTCGAAAGTCCAAAAGAAAACTAACACTAAAATAGTCCGGGAATACATTTCCCAATATGGCAGAGAGAACACTTTCCGGTCCGGGAATATACTTCCCAGTTCCAGCGTGTCACGGGACATTATCAAGAAGTTCTCACACGAAAACGTCGCGTCCTTATCGTGTAGGGTTGCTGAAAATTAGTTATTTTTGCAATACGTTTCACAAAGCAGGAGTACTAATTAAAAGGCTATCTTTTTATTAAAGTTGCATTAATTATTTTTTTTAAAACAAGACCGACTTAAACAAAAAAGATGTGGTGATACGTGACGTTGTAGTTATTGACACATTTTTAATGATTTATTCATTAAGTACTGAACCAATTTCGATAAAATTTCTAAAGGATCTATTTTGAAACTAATAAACAAAAAAAATGTATTAAAATCAATTCATAATTGGCGGAGAAATCGTGTAGCAAACCCCAAAAATAAACATTCAATAAATTTATAACCTCTTATTTGAAGTTGGTTAAAAAATAAAGGTTGTTGACACTTTCGGTGATACAAAAAGTCTCAAAAAGTCAAAAATCATATAATGCAACACAATTGAAAAGTAGTAAAAAGGCTAGAATCTGATAGAGGAAGAGTGAGTTCCGGTTCGAAGGGTATGATTTCCGGTGAAATTACTGTACGGTGGATGTTAAAATAACTAGCCGTTTCTGTATTAATAAACCTGACATCCCTAACGCCATTGTTACTCAGTTACAGTAGAAATATAGCTCGGAAACAATTCAATCGGACGACAGCCGCGGAAATTCAATCCAGTTTCGAGACTGTACTCTTGGGTCATTTTTATCCCGTTCGTGCTTCTCGGGTCATTTTTATCCAGGTCGCATTCAAAGTGTTAAATTGTTTTACTTCTCAGCTGTTTGTTATGAAACGAACGTTGAAATGTTTGCAAAGACTGGAATGACGAAGGAAGTAGAAAAGTTGTCTATATAATAATAAATAATGACGAACATTTATATACAAACGCCATCTAGCCTTAAACTAAGCAAAGCTTGTAATATTATGACAGCAGATAACAGTTATTGTAAAAAAAATGCTCATACTAGAAGAACTCCGATCTGGAACAAATATTTGAAGATTATGCAAGCATTATTTTCACAGTGGAAATTGAACCCGCAACCTATCGTTACTCAACCATGCCACTGAAGTCATCGAGAACAAAAAGAAGAAGCTGGGTGTTCCTTCCGTTTCTGTTTTTTTTTTTCTTTTTTGTTTTGAACAGCTATACATACATTTTGATCCGGGCTTTAGGTATATAGGGTCTTTGATTATTAGTGCAAAATATTCAAAAAATATGTTCCACACGCAAAAAAAAATGTTCTTTTTTTTTCTGGTCAATTATTAATTATTCTTGTTGGAAATCGAAAGATGAGCGCGTCGTGGCGCATGCGAATGTAATTTTTTATTACGCGATTTCCAATAATGATAAATAATAATTGACCAGATACACGTGATAAGAGTAGTAGAGTTCTTTGTGATAGAGCTCGTCCGCGGAAGGACTACCACCATACCTATTTCTGCCGCCAAGCAGCAATGCTCGTATTGCTGTGTTTCGGTTCGAAGGGTATGGTTTCCGGTGAAATTACAGGCACATGAGACTTCCCATCTAACGTCTCTGAGTGGTAACACGCAAGTGATATCTATGATGTGCATGCGTACATAGGCTACGGTAACCGCTGACCAACCAGTGGGCCGTATGCTTGGTTGCCACTTCAGTGGTATAAAAAAAATAATCGATTTACTCGAGATTTTTAAAAGAATACTAATCAGAAAAAAAACATAGGTACATTATTTTTTTTTATTGGTGTGGAACCACTTTCCTTAAATATTGCGTAGTAATAATCAAAGAACCTGTATACATTGTACGTACTTAGAGGCAGTTCCCGGTCTGTTCAACTGCAATCAACTACATAGATAACTAACCAACCTAATAAACTATTATTTATGTAGTCTTTAAGTAGTTAAATACAGACATGCTAGTGTTTTCTTCACCGTTTTAGAGCATTTCACATTGCGCACATAAAACATCTTAATCTTGATAAAATATGTCTCTGGAGCAGAACTTCAAGGGCAACCAATCCGCACTAAGCCATTGTGATTGATCATGGTTAGGCCGATTCGACAGTTGCGATTAGATCAGCACTGGATGTGCCCTTAGCACTTATCACAAATGAATAGGTTGCTTTTTTTATGTCAGCAAGTAACAAAACGATTAAGTCGCTCGCCTGATGCTAAGCACCGGCACGCCTGACCATAACAGATGCAGTGCCACGCAAAGCTCAAAGTTTTTAAGTTCTGCGTGCCACTGCACTGCGCTCATCACCCCGAGACGTTGCTGTTTAGTCTCTTTCGCCCAGCAAGTGCCCTTTAAACCTAAAAACATAAATGCTTGCATACTACATACTGCTTGGAGATAGAATATCTGGCACTGCGGTGATACCTTCCAAGATGGGCTTTTGCTGAAGAATTCTACCACCAGGTAAAAGGTGCTTTTAGGCAAGCGTGCTTCACCGTAGACCACATCATCGAGATAGTGGTCAATCGCGAACCTATGTGTAGAAAAAAAAGTTGATAGCGTTTGGCTAATAATGTAAAGCGCTACGTCTGACTATAATAGATACAGTAGCACGCAAAGTTTTAAGCTTTAAAGCTCCACGTGACACTCCATAACGTTTGTCTGGATACGGCTATTGTTATACCTTTGTATATCTGAACTGTTTTTGTAAAAACTATTTTACTTGTTGTACCAATCAGGTATTTTCTATCTACGTTGCGCTCAATACCCCGAGAAAAATTAATAAGTCTTAAATTGTCTATTTTGTATTTGAGTATTTAAGTATATTATCCCATTACAACCAACCAACATTATCCAACTTGTTTCTGCGACCTTACGCTTGTTGGATTGAGCCAAGTCACATAATCCCTGAGGTAGTTTTTGGCTCGAAGCGCCGATATTAAATGCCGATATTCTGAACGATTTGCTAGGTACTCGATAACGAGAAAAATTAGTGCTATTGGTATTAAAATCATTAGGCACATTGCTTGAAGATATTTAATAAAGAGGCGGGCTCAACCATGAACTCTTATAGCGATTCATATGAAGACCTAAACTAAATTGTCAAAAAATTTTGTACCATGGAAATCAATGAGACAATCATGTCATGGTATAAAATTTTTTGACAATTTAGTTAAGGTCTTCATTTGGATCGCTATAAGAGTTCATGGTTGGGCTCCTGGTAATGATAATAAAGTAGGTTCTCAGGTTCATTTTAGCGTGGCTAGACTACAGTGCCAGTTTTCAGGTAAAGGTTAAAGTCAATAGAGTTTTAAATCATAGATCGCTAGAAAACGCATTAAAGATGTGTGTTGAGTCCTGCATGAAAGGTCAGAATCAAATTTGAGTAAAATTTGATCGCTTTTAGAACCAGCTGGTTTTTGTTTTATACAAAAGTGCGCCTAATTTTTTTTTTAAATTCGTATTTTAACTCCCTCGAGGAATAATTTGTTTGGAACATTTATACAAAACTTTGGGCAACGAGACCATTCGCATGCTAAGTGTTAATTCTTTCAACACTTTGCAGTCGTTTGGTTTGTATTCTAAAAATGGCGGGCGTAAAGCAGTCTCACTAAAAACTATGACGGAAGCACACCCCGGATACTCTAAATAAAATGTATGAAGCAAGCAGTCACCACATGCAGGGTTTGTGTACATAAACGGTGCCGTTGTATGTGTGTGTCGTAGTTGGCTCCACCCAATTATAGCAAGAACAAGATAGCACACTTTCGCTCGCGCTGGCATGCGCCCACTTGGACCTACTCTGGGTTTTCAAAAGTTTTGAAATTTAACCTTTTTGAAACCCAGATAACGGTTGCCGCTTTTCAAAAATATAAATAAATTAATAATGCTGGACAATCCACACAGCATCCCCAAGGTAAGCTGCTGTTAAACAGAGCTGTATTATGGGTTCTAGATGACTGATATATACTTAATACAATACAATAGATAGATATTTTTTATTTTATATAGAAAATACCCAGAACACCCGGGACAAATATTTGTAGATCGTACAAACATTTGACCCGAGGCGGGAATCGAACCTGCAACTTCCGCGTCGCAGGCGGACCTGCGCCCGCTGCGCCACATCGGTCGTTAAAATACAGACGTAACGGAGTAATTTAGCACTTTAAATATTTGGAAACGAAAGAGGATAAGTCATTTGGGTTTACGCCGTGAATTTATTGAGTGCTTAGCACGAAAAATTCGTTTGAAAATCGTAAATGTAAACGTATAGTTCAGCTGTCAATTTGTATAGAATTTTTAACAGCGTCTTTTTAGTGCGTTCAATGAACTATTAAAACTCTATACAAATTGACAGCTGGACGATACGTTTAGGTACGTTTACGATTGTCAAACGAGCTTTTCGTGCTAAGCACTCTGATGTGTGGTATTTCGTACAGGAAAATGAATCTTAACAGCTGATATTAATGTTCTTTATCGAGATAGATATACTTTGTATGCTTATTGAGCCTAGTATCAGTTACCTACGAGTATTATAGTACAACGATCTGACCCGCGCGACTTCACTCGCGGTTCTTCATATTTTATATTAACTCACAGGAACAGTCAATTTATCCGGGATAAAAATAGTTCGTTCGTTCGTATGAGTCAGTGGCCAACTCTGGTGACAGAGTTTCTAGGCCGCCCGAAGGCCTCTGTCATGGCTTAACAACTTTGAAAAAGCCGGGACCGACTGCTTAACGTGCCCTCCGAAGCACGGGAGCGCTTAATTGCCACTGGCGGTCACCCATCCAAATGATGCGGAACAGTGCTTAATTTCGTTGATCTGTTAAGAACAACTTAGCCAGCTACGTCACGAGCGCTCCTAATATAATATACTTAATTATATATATCTCAATATAATATATCTCTTAGAAAAATAGTAATATTGACATTTTTGAGTGCAAAATAAATGTGCCTACTTAAGTACTTACTTACTTACTTACTAATAAATATATTATAAAGTGTGATCCCAAAATCAAGGACTTTTATGTCATAGAATAGAACACCTTTTAGGCAGTGTTTGTAATTTATTTTATAATCTTACAGATATCTTCGAGAGGGTTCTCAATTTTTTGTTAAATTTTGATACAGTATTGAGTTTCATTATTAGAATCATTTGAAATTTAGGCCTCATTTTTATTAAGTAAATTAAAATACAGTGATTGTGTATAATTAGCTAACGTGCCGTTCAACTTTTCCATTTTCTATTTAGAAACGGTCTACGTAATTATTAGAACGTTAATTACCTAAATAACTTGAATAACAATATGCTTAATTAAACAGCTTTTATTTATAAATAGTCTAACTGTTCTAAAATACTTTACGAGTCTATTTAAATTAATTACATAGTAAAAGTTTTTATTTTGAGCCAGTGGCAGTGTTTTCAAACGGTGAATACATAACATCGTGAGGAAATCGGCATGTACAAAAACTAAATATTTGACACTACCACAAAACAATATTTAAGTAGTTTCACCTGGCGGCAGTAGTTTAGCAAGAGTCCGTCTTGGTGGATACAACCGCAGTGTTAGATATTCTACCTCCAAGCAGTAGTGTGCTAGCATTACTGTGTTTAGGTTTGAAGGGCACTGTAGCAAGTGAAATTACTGGCGAAAGAGACTTAACAACAATGTTTCGGGGTGATAAGCGCAGTGCAATGCCACGCAAACGCTGAAAACTTTAAGCTGTGGGTGGCACTGCTTCTGTAATAGCCAGGCATGGTGCTTAAAATCAGGCGGGCGCCTTGATTGTCTTGTCACTTACTGACATAAAAAATTAAAAAAAGTAGAATGAAAGAGTTCGTCAATTTATATGGAAACCGAGCGTGTAAAATTTTGCGTATTTGTATTTTATACAAAAGTGTATTGTAGTGATGAAAAACTTAAGCCGCGCGAAAATGAATGATTTAAAAGCATCGATTAGCACGCGGCTCATTCTATTTAAATATAGTTCTGTGACATCTAACATCCATAAAAAAGGTATGTGTTTGCACGATCAATGAAAAACCCAATTGGATTACTTTAATTCATATTTATCTAAGTACTCACGTTGCTGAGCTAACTTGAAGGTTCATCAAAATAAAAAGTACTATTAGACAAAACATTAGTAGCCTAGCTTGTTATAGTACAATAATAATATACGTAGACTGCCTCTGAAAATAAATTATATTTAGTACGTACTAGACTCCATTTAACAACGCATGCTTAAAATTATACTTGAAATAATGTAACATTGCGCTCTAAAGAACAAAAAGCATTAGATTTTAGCGTGAAAGTCGCTGAAAGCCTTAAAGTACCTAATAGCCGTGTAAGAGAAATGTTCTGAAACAACATAATGTTTCTCATATTTCTGTTCTATAAAATGTTTAAATTCAAGTGATGATCTTCGAGTGTGAGAGTAATTGTGGCGAGGTTTAGAAGTGAGAGGTTGCGGGTTCAATTCCCGTTGGACAAATGTTTGCATGATCTACTAATATTTATGTTACTGGTCTATTGTGGTACTACAAGTAGGTACTAATAATGATTAAAGTAAAGTAAGTAAAAAAAATAATAATAATAATATAATTTTTTATTGTTATTTTTATTTTTATGTTAATTGTGTGGCGTTAAATAAATATTTTTCTATTCTATTCTATAAAAAAAGTTTATTTCGAGACAGTTGATTCATAGTAGGTGGTAATGATATTAAAAGTGTATAATCTAAGCAGTTAAGCATATACGAGTACATGTAGATCATAAGTTTTCGAAAATGGTCGCAATTATTAATAAATTCTAATGTGTGTATTTCATGAAATATATGTAATTTCTTATGTCTGGTACCTAAAAAAAAACATTCTCACCAAAAATGTGTGTAGTTTAAAAGTGAACAACGCTTTTGTTTGTTACAAAGGTTATTTTCCTAAAACAATGGTCGAGTCCAAAACTCAATACAGAAACAGGGCATGCGAAGCTCTGACACATCCATTTGTATCGGCGAAGTTTGGACTACAAATCTAGTTTGCAACGGCCATGAAAGAAAACACATTAAAGGTTGACGCCAAAGAATAGGATCAAGACCCAAATCGGCTTCACCTCGACGTTAATCAGCCATCAAGGTGACGTGCACAAGTCACAGGTGCAACTGGGGAGGTCACCAGTTTAAGCCGCGTGGGACCTCGGTCCGAGACTATAGAGGCTTTAATAACCTATTAGCTGAAGTCTTTTTATTAAATAATGCAAGCGCGGAGACAATAGAAGCTGTGCTCGCAATAGAGCGTGATTTGGGTTTTCCAAGCATGGCTTTGACTATTATTGGTAGACGGTAAGTGCCATTTAACGTACGTCGGGACGAGGTAATGGCGGTAGGATGTTCGTCTGCGTTGCAGAATTTATTTTCTTCTCGAGAATACTCAATCGCAAGAGTTGAAGCGAGGTTAATCTGAAGCCAAGGTGGTATATCTGCGACAACCAAGCTGCGAACTTGGTTCACGCTTCAAACTAGGTTTAACTAAGCGCAAGCTAAAGTTACCTTAGCTTAGCTTACTGCTGCCGTTTCATATTCTTGAGATCATGAGAAGCTAGACAAATATATCAACTTTATTGTAATACTACCTGTGTAGTCTGTTTGACTGAATGTACACAGTTTTTACAATTGAAGGACAAGCAGGTATATATATGTATATCTGTCCCACTTTTAGTGAGGGGTTGACAGATAGAAGATTAGTTGAATTTTTTTTTTTCTCCATTCGTTACTTACAGGTTGACCAATAACACTTTTCGAAAAAATAAAAAATAAACTAAGTAAGTAAATTCTCTTGAGTCAGTGGCCAACTAGGTGACAGATCTACTTTAAATCCTCTTTATCGAACATTTTGAATTGTCAAGTCGCCATTCTACGTTAAACAAAATTAGAACTTACATATATCAATTTAAAGTAGGTATTGTAGCGATTGAAGAGTTTTATCACTTGCTGTTTCTAAATCCCTCAGATGTTGGCCAAACGTTGCCGAGGCCAACACCAACATATGGACAGCATATTATTTGCTATAGTTAGGTGTCACTCGTCGCATGCCAAGCTGGCCGAGTCAAGCTAAGCGCCAATGTGTGGTACATTAGATGGATGGTTGGTACGCGATCTAAGCTGAGCTTAACCTGTGTGTGGCCTGCGTATTGTGGTCGCCACAATGAATATTCTGTAAAGTAGCTTAGTAGTAATGCCACAAAATCTCCCATCTAGATAATAGACTAACTAAACGATGCTTCATTAATAATCTGTCATGGACGTCCCACGTAAGACAGTGCAACTCGGTGAACGCAGCGGGCGCAGGTCCGCCTGCGACGCGGAGGTTGCGGGTTTGATTCCCGCCTCGGGTCAAATGTTTGTACGATCTACAAATATTTGTCCCAGGTGTTCTGGGTGTTTTCTATGTATAGTAAAAAATATCTATCTAAGTATTGTATTGTATTAGTATATATCAGTCTTCTAGTACCCATAAACACAGCTCTGTTTAACAGCAGCTTACCTTGGGGCTAGATGATGCTGTGTGGATTGTCCAGCATTATTTATTTATTTATTTTATGTATTCCTTCACCAAAACTGATAACTTACAGGTAAGTTTTGGTACCTTACAAGAAAAATAATACGAGGTAAATTTCCAAACAAAAGAATCAACTTACTGTCACCCACTTTAATTAGAGTCAAAAATTCCAATTAATAGAGAAAGGGTGAGGTTCAATGAGATTTTTCGACACCCTCCATTGTGTGGAGCATTGTTGTATTGTTCTCTATTGACACTGATTACAAGTGAGGAAAACCTTCTATCCGGGAGTATTGTTGTGGAATTGTGCTTTGGTAGAGATGGGAGCTCTTAGGGCGAAAATTTTACGCATAATAGCATGCCTTTAGCTTTCAAATACCAGCATAATTATATGACGAGCGATATGGCGCAGCGGGCGACGGGCGAAGGTCCGCCTGCGACGCAGTGCGGGTTCGAGTCCTGCTTTGGAACAAATGTTTGTACGATCTGCAAATATTTGATCTGGGTATTTTCTATGCATATTTAAAAATATCTATTTATGTTATTATATTATGAATATCTAGTACCCATACAAGCCACACAAGCTCTGCTTAACTTGGGGTTAAATGATGCTGTGTGGTCAGCATTATTTATTTGATGATCAACGGGTCGTCAAAAAGCCAATCATTCTCGTTCCAGAGTAGGCCAGTGTCCCAGCAGTAGAAACATTTATAACACTGTCCATGATAATTCGTTATATTTGCATGACGCTCTTTTTACTACAAATTTGGTATTTTTAAACAAGTAACTAATTGTAAGCAGAGACGTTACTATAGTTACAAAAAAATATATTGCAACTCAGTTTTTAATTCAAATGTTTATGTTCCTACATTTGTAATATTATTCCTTCCCGAAACATATATTATTTTTAAAGCCTACTTCAATTCGTTTAGGAAACTCAACTTGGAAAGGTACAATGTTGGCAGAAAAACTTTGACGTAATAATGTTTTTCAGAATGTTATTTTTAGCGGAAAAATTCATGACCGTTTTTCTTTTCAATATAAAAACAATGATTCTTAAAAAAGCTCATTCAGGATTCTGTTATAAAGTGAGTTACAAAAGCGGTCGTGGTGGCTGGCTTTAGTTGTTTCCAGATCACAGGAGCTAAGCAACATTCTGCATGGTCACTACTTGGATGAGTGACCGATGTTATTTATCTTAACTTTGGAGTTATGGTTTCCGTGCTTTGGAGGGCATGTTAAATAATAAATATAAAAACTTATGTCCTTATTCATAAAAACTGTAGTTAACAAATTTAAAAACACATTAGCTAACAGAGCTTATAGTTCGTTTTTAAATAAGGCTTACTCGTAAGTTAGTTTGTGCTTTAGCTAACAATAACATATAAAAGAGGTTATAAAATAATTATGGATAACGTTGTATACAAACACAGTAAATACTGAAGAGAAGAGCTCTGAAGATATTAAAATTAAATTAAATAATGCTGGACAATCCACACAGCATCATCTAGCCCCAAGGTAAGCTGCTGTTAAACAGAGCTGTATTATGGGTACTAGATGACTGATATATATTTAATACAATACAATACATAGATAGACATTTTTTTATTATATATAGAAAATACCCAGAACACCCGGAACAAATATTTGTAGATCGTACAAACATTTGTTCCAAGGCGGGAATCGAACCCGCAACCTCTGCATCGCAGGCGGACCTGCGCCCGCTGCGCCACATCGGTCGTCAAATATAGCTTTCAAAGCACACACACAGACCGAAAACCTTCTGCAATGCCTCAAACAAAATGTTACCATAACACAGTGCTAACATTTGTTTTATGTCACACAACTAGTAAACAATAAACCTGTTTAGATTTAAAACAAGAGCACTGGTGGTCTAGTGGTAGTGACCCCGCTTTCCGATTCTAAGGTCATGGGTTCGAATCCGGTCGTGCACCAATAGATTTTACAATTCGAAAAAATTATGTGCGCAATGCCAGTGCTCTCAAACTCTCGTACACTTGTCATATTGGTTAAACTGCCACCAAAACACAATAAAACTCAAAATAACACGAGACAAACAATAAAAATGGGAGAATTATGTCGTAGAGGCAAAATTACCGAAGAAACTCATATTTCAGGCGCGAGTTTTTTTGACGTTATTTTTCCATGTTTGTCCGTTTGTCCCTAGTTTTATACAGGAGCTGTAAGTGCACTGACTCGCAAAGTGCTCCTAAGAGTTCTTAAAAAGGTGCCTAAAACGTTGCGTAACAACCTTATTTTCTTTCTTTTAACGTTTTACCTTATAGAGATGTTTTTCTGATGCCAACAGACCATCCATCAGTATCTCAAATTCGCTTATTTTGACTCGAATTTATAAAAAATGAACGGTTATTTTTGGTGGGGACGACTTTGGGATGAATAGATTATATTTTTTTAGCAAATTTGTTATGACACTTCTGAGTAGGTTTTCAGATTCTATCTCAAGAGACTAACAAGTCGACAGAAAAGGATGTACATACCTATATTAAGTATAGTTTTTTGTTTGTTGAACTAAATGACCAACAAATACCTTTTAAAACAAGGAAACCTTGCTGAAAATTATGCTTCTATTCTAGTCATCTATCCAAATTGTAACTTGAAAATATACCATTTTTTTTTATACCACTAAAGTGGCAACCAAGCGTACGGCCCACTTGATGGTCAGCGGTTACCGTAGCCTATGTACGCATCCAACATCATAGATATCACTTGCGTGTTACCACCCTGAGACGTTAGACGTTACCATCTTTTTTTCGTACTCATTAGATTAACAATACTAATGTTACTAAAAGTATTAGCACTTTTTTATTAATGTATTTCGTACCACTGCAAAAGGGCAAAAATTAACCTGGTGGTAGGCTCATCAGCAAAAGTCCGTCTTGTACTACCGCAGTGTCAGATATTCTACCTCCAAGCAGCAGTGTGGAAGCATTACTGTGTTTAAGTTTGAAGGGCTCTGTAGCAAGTGAAACTATTGGGCGAAAGAGACTTACCAACAATGTCTCGGGGTGATAAGCGCATCTGTAATAGTCAGGCGTGGTGCTTAACATCAGGCGGGCGCCTTGATTGTCTTGTCACTTACTGACATAAAAAAAACTCTCCAACAATCTCTATTCTTTGCTGTGTCCCACTATCCACTTTCAAAGGGCCTCCATTTTCTTGGTGACATCCTTACGTTTATAATAATTTAACAAATCTTTTAGTTTATACGGAATATTTTATACATGACCTATCAAACAAAACAAATAAAGTAGCAGCTCTTAGCTCTCCACTATGTACCAAAGCCTCTGTGTCCTATATAAGTACACCCGCAACCATTCTTTTATTTATTTTATTTTCTCTCCATCCAAAGGTTGTCTGGAAGAAATCGTTTTTAAGCGATAAGACCGCCCATTGTACTCATACTATAAAATGTGTTTTGTTTTTATGTTTTTAATACTGTTAAGGTGTACAATAAAGCATTTTTCATTCATTCATTCATTCAAAGCATTCTAGTCAGATAAGTCAGTAATTCTACTAAATAAGTGAACCTATTCAGGTTACTTACATTAGTATCAATAGTAGCAAACTCACGAGACTCACGAAAATACCAAGGTTAGATTCTTCAGAATGTTTGAATTAATACACTTTCACATCCTACTAATACTAATAATTAGAGCACCGGTGGTCTAGTGGTAGTGACCCCGCTTTCCGATCTTAAGGTCATGGGTTCAAACCCGGTCGTGCACCAATGGATTTTTCTGTTCGAAAAATATAATTTGCGCTATGCCATGCTCGCAAACTGTGAAGAAAAACATCGTGAGGAAACCGGCATGTCCAAGAACTACAAATTCGAAAGATATGTGCCATCCACCAATCCGCAATGGGTCCGCGTGGTGGATAATGACCCAATCACTCTCGCTTGAGAGTAGGCCAGGGTCCCAACAGTGGGAACATTAGAAGGCTGTAATGATGATGATCCTACTAATAATATAAATCCGAAAGTATGTGTGTGTGCGTGTTTGTTTGTTACCACGTATCTCCGTGAGGACTTAACTGATTGTGTTAAAATTCAGAATGATAACTTAAGTCCTGAAATAACGACTACTATTTATCCCGAAAAAAAATTAACTTGGGGATAGCATAAAAATTTCAAAAACGCGGGTAAAGCCGCGCGGCAGTTCATTATCATTATAATGTAAATGTCTAAGGGTGAGTTGCACCATCTAACGTTAACGTCAAATTGTTCGACGACGATTGATGATTGTATGGTTTTGGTAGTTCATTTAACGCACTAAAGAGGCGCTGTTAAAAATCCTATACAAATTGACAGCTAGACATTACGTTTACATTTACGATTGTCAAACGAGTTTTTCGTGCTAAGCACTCAGACTAATGTGTACTATACCAACCAATCTGTCAATTTGTATAGGATTTTTAACAGCGCCTCTTTAGTGCGTTAAATGAACTACCAAAACCATACAAATTGACAGATGGATGATACGTTTACGCTTACGATTGTCAAACGAGTTTTTCGTGCTAAGCACTCAGACTAATGTGTACCAACCAATCAATGCGCAATATTTGATCTAAAATTGGTTCTATATAATGACAGGCTTTATGCCCACCTTCTAACATCCTACCATTCACTGGATAATTCGTATCAATGTGTTCTTAATTAAAACCAACTGTCCTAGATTATAAAGGAAAATATCCAAACTTTCTAAATTAGTAGGATTTTGTGCTTTGGAAGACGTGTTGATGGTCCAGGTTGTCGGAGGCCTTCGGGAGGCCTAAGCTATCTGTCACTAAGGCTGGCCTTTTTGGCTAACTTAAGGCTACTTAAAACAATATATTTGCATTTAATAAGGTCACTGTTACGTTAAATAATATACAGTAGCCCCGGGTCACTCATTAAATTTTAATTAAGTAACTCAATTAGTTTTCGTTCCTTCATAACCTCTAAAATATTTACCTAATTCCGCTAACAACCTTTCGGTATTCCCACAGCACAAATTAAACTTTAATTTAGGCATCACTTTAAACCATAACAATTCATTAAAACACCCACTCAATTTTTATAGTCCACTGAAAATTGCAATCAAGAAAAATACGCGTGATTTATGTTGAAAGTTCGACGCGGAAAATCGCCTCTGTCTATGCACGTCTGCTCAGCTTCGAAGCTAAAGCTGTACTGACTGAATCTGAAGACTGGACCTCCCCTCTTGAGTCATGTAAACCTAAAACGTGAAATAATACATTGACGATTGTGTATGGAAAAGTTTGTGTTAGTGGCCTGAGGAAGCGGTAAGTTACGGAAAAATATTCAATAATAGAATCGTGAATGGTCATTAATATGCTACGTAGCTGATAAATTCAGACCTTTTTTGTATTAATAAGTGACAAGGTAAGTCGTTTACCTAATCTTGAGCTCCACGCCTGACCATAACAGTAACAGTGTCACTCAAAGCTGTTAAACTTTAAGCTTTGCATTGCATTGCGTTTGTTACTATAAAATACAGTCTCATTCATTCGGTAGTTTCAACTGGTACAATAAATCTGGCACATAATAATACCCATCAAGACGGAATCTTACTAAAAAAACCCTTCCATCAAACCTACGAATATCACATATATATCTATATAACATATTATAATAAAATTGATAACTTCACCAAGTCAAACAGTAAACTCCACGGTCTACCAACGACCATCTGTCAATATCAAAGCATTCAAAAGAAAACAGTTTTATATATATTAGCGTCAGCAAAAAAATAAAAACCACGCAATGCGTAGAAAACATCTTTAATGCCCATCCCAATTTGTGACGCTAATAAGGTTTCCGTTTGAAGGAACCCTAAAACACAGACCGCATCTGTCTTTTTCTGTGTTCTCAAACCTTTTTCGTGCTTTTCTGCCCTTTTCTTTAATAGAAAAAGGTCGTAATAATACTTTGTTGTAACTGGTCAACTAGGCATGTTTTTTATAATAATGTTGTTTGAATAAAATAACACTAAAATATTATGGAGGTATGGATTATTTTGATGTCATAATTTGCAATATTTTGTTCCGGACTTGGTTGACCTGCGAGTTGATTACATAACTCTAATAGCAACCAATATCCATTGATCTTCATCTAAAACTGTCTATTATGACAGTTGAGCTATGGTCAAACTGTCTCATTAGACAGTTTGAGATGGAGATTGGTCGCTAAACAGAGTTATGTGATCAAGGACCTGATTGGGACATAATCAATGGTGGATTATGACAACACTCTTGCTTGGGTAAATCTGTTAGTTCAACAGTGGAAACAATGGAATGCTGATCTATTATCTAAGTTTGTAAATCAATTTTTCAAAATAGAGCTTAATTATTACACAAGCGACCGCATAGGCGTTGATTGAACGTTTTAATCAATATTGTTTCGACACTTTTTTACGCAATCCATACAAATATTGTAAACACGAAAAAAGCTTTGTCTGCCCTTACCTTTTTTTTTTTTTTTTTTTTATACAACTGAAGTATCAACCAAGCGTACGGCCCACAAGATGGTAAGCGGTTACCGCAGCCTATGGACGCTTGCAATACCAGAGGTATCACTCGCGGGTTGCCACCTTGAGGCTAAGATCGAAAGCCTCATGTGCCAGTAATTTCACCGGAAACCATACCCTTCACACCGGAACACAGCAATGCGAGCATTACTGCTTGGCGGCAGAAATAGGTATGGCGGTAGTCCTTCCCCGGCCGAGCTCTATCACAGAGAACTCTACTACTCTTGCTCTAATTTAGATAAAGTTTAGCACAAAGATAGTTTAAAGTCTGAAAAAGACATTCGTTACTTTTTATGTATGCGAGCAAAGCCGCGGGCGGCAGCTAGTAAAACGTAATTTTATCTTGATAAAATCATCAAAAAGTAACAGCCCACATTGTAAGCATTATGCAAATAAGAGATATTTGTACATAGGTTACCTACACACCTCACACCACCATCTTGACGTGTAGTACGTCTTGTGACATGACATTATTTCCTGTGATCAACGATTAACACAGGGCTGTAATCAAGGATCAGGTGGGCCCGGCGCTTGGA
Organism: Colostygia pectinataria; assembly: GCA_951394395.1. NCBI lineage: Eukaryota > Metazoa > Arthropoda > Insecta > Lepidoptera > Geometridae > Colostygia > Colostygia pectinataria. Next base: position 3,141,179 of record OX596368.1, on the reverse strand, counting down.
AGCCAGTTTAGTTGTTCAAAAAAATCAGTAACAAACGCCAGGTTTTATTTTTGTAACGGTTACTTAGTTTACTTAATTAAGAACTTTGTTAATCATTTAGCTAAGAATGTTTAGAGAAGCAAGGTTTAACAAGTTCACAAATTATATCTTTTTTAGAACCTGTGCAAATAAATGAAAGTGGGAGCTATAAATTTATAAGACGATTAACACTTTTCAAACGTTGTATCTAATTTTAGTAGAAGCGCTAGTGTGCTTGTGTGTGACGACCAGAATAAATGTATTTTCTTTATTTCCTTTTTCTTTTTAGTGTAATTTTTGCACTAAAAAGCCGATGTAAAAAGTTTTATGCAAATTGAGAGCAAGTTGATACGTTTCATTTTCAGAGAATAACGTTCCTGATTTTTTTCGGAGAAGACTTTTTAGTACTTTATTATCCATTAGTTATTTAGGAATTATGTTAACCAAAACTACAAAACCTATAGCGAATTTTTTTTTTTTATATATCTGAAGTGGCAACTAAGCGTACGGCCCACAAGATGGTAAGCGGTTACCGTAGCCTATGGACGCTTGCAATACCAAAGGTATCACTTGCGGGTTGCCACCTTGAGGCTAAGATCGAAAGCCTCATGTGCCAGTAATTTCACCGGAAACCATACCCTTCACACCGGAACACAACAATGCGAGCATTACTGCTTGGTGGCAGAAATAGATATGTGGTAGTTCTTCCCCGGACGAGCTCTATCACAAAGAACTCTACTACTCTTTAAAATCTAAAACCCCCAAATCAGTCCTAAATACACCCCTTTACACCTGACTGATTACATTCACGGCTGGCGAATCACCTACTTTGTGGATTAGACAGTAGGTGGCACGAATTTACTGTGCCTTTTCTACCTTCCTAATTCGGTGATTTGTACTGCGGTTAAAAGGGTAGGCGTTTTACCTCGGTCAGACGGAACCCTATTCGATTTAGCTGGGGTTTATTGAGTGTAATACCACCAAATTGAACTTTGGCCATCAGAGCTGGTACCATAGATCAATTTTATAAAACCTAAGGAATGCGGGTTTCAACACAATCACACACTAATCTTCATAAATAAAAGACAAAGTTGATGTTCGTTACTTTCGCTAAAACTCGAGAACGGCTGGACCGATTTATCTAATTTTGCTCTTAAAATATTTGTGTGTGTAGACGGTCAGAAAAATAACGCATGTGTTTTCTGGTGTGGAGTTGTAAAATGGTAAAAAAAAAGTAAAATAGTTGATTAGAGAAAAAGAAAGAAGAAAGAAAGAAAACATGTTTGTTGACCCCCAAAATCATACATAAGGAAACATACCTAATACATAAAAAATATAGTTGATATTGATGCGTCAACCGAGGTTCTTGCTGAAAATCAGCCTTACAGTTGTCTGTAACATTATGCTGAGCAAGAACCTTTTTTGACATACTGAACACAAAACTAATTGACTGTACCACTACCTCCCGTCTTATGTTTAAACTGTGTGTCTGTGTATAGTTAGTCAGAATAAACTTTTTACTTACTTACCAAAACGTAGCTTGTCGACGACGATTCCACGCAGATTCGTAACGAGCCCGCGTTTGGTCATTTCATTTATTTTTCATCCTTTGACAAATTACAAGTACTTGGATATATCATAAATACAATATTATACTTTAAATATTAATTATATGTCAATATAAAACACATAGCGAATAAGTCCCCTGTACGTTATTGTGGGTAAGTGTAAACTGGATGAAGTTAATGTACTGTGCCTTTTGACCTTCGTTATTTTGTGATTTGAGTTCAGTGAGATGGAACGTACTAGCCGTTCGAAGTCCAAAGCTGTTCGACATAGTTTTAAGACAGTTTTATAATATGACCAGTCTTTTTTTTTTATACAACTGAAGTGGCAACCAAGCTTACGACCCACAAGATACACAATACCAGAGATATCACTCGCGGGTTGCCACCTTTAGGCATAGATCGAAAGCCTCATGTGCCAGTAATTTCAACGGAAACCATACCCTTCTTCACACCGGAACACAGCAATGCGAGCATTACTGCTTTGCGGCAACTACTAACTACTACTACTAGTATTCAAGGTTCCCACTGCTGAGGCGGGGCTAATGCTGCGTTTCCACCAGAGATGTGCGAGGATGTGTAGCGAATGTTTGTTAGAACCAATAAAATCACTTCATTTACATAATAAATTGATTCTATTGGTTCATAAAAACACTTTCCTCGCTACTTGTTTCCAAGAATACAAAAATTTGACAGCAGTAAATAAGAATTGGATTAAAATTGCGTTGAAGAGTAAGGCTCCAGGCACAGAACAGCGGGTTGATCACATAACTCTGTTAGCAACAAATCTGTCTAATAAGACAGTTTGACATATGACTGTCATATTAGACAACTAGCAGTCCGTGCCAGCTTCGTGCGGGTGCAATGAAACAGCACCCGTGCAAAGCCGGATCGCTAGTAATAAATATAGCCTATGTTATTCAGGGATAATGTAGCATTCTAATGATGTAAGAATTTTTGAAACCGGACCAGTAGTTTTTGAGTTTATTCGTAACAAACAAAAATACAAATCTTTCCTCTTTATATTACTAGTTGCTAGCAGAGTTATATTGTGATCAAAAGGCGGATATTAGTACTACCCAGGTACACTTTTGATTTGACTTGATATAATACAATTTTTTTTATACCACTACAGTGGAAACCAAGCGTACGGCCCACTTATGGTTAGCGGTTACCGTAGCCTATGTACGCACGGCAACACGCAACATCATAGATATCACTTGCGTGTTACCACCCTGAGACGTTAAATATAAAGTCTTGTAATTTCACCTGAATTCACTGAAATTTCACTGAAATGCATGTAATTTCACCGGAAACCCTTCAAACCGGAACACAGCAATGCGAGCATTACTGCTTGGCGGCAGAAATAGGTATGGTCCCACCCCGGACGAGCACTATCACAAAGATCTCTACTACTCAAAATATAGATTGTCTAGTACCGCGGCGCGCTAGAGTCAAGAGTAACCCGTGTAAAGCCAGGGTTACATTGTTCTGTCGTGGAGTGTCATGACGCGTTATAAGTATATCGTATCCATTTACAGAATTCGTCACAACACATTGCGCTTTAGTAATATAATAATACCCATACAAAATGGACACGATATGGTTATGACGCGTCACGACACGCCACGACAGAATAATGTAAACGCGGTTTTATTTTGAGGCGTCGTATCACGTAAGTTAATGTGAAACGTCTCCTCGCTCCTGTAATTTATGTGCCACCACCGAAGCCTGACGCCGGCTTTTAGTGTGAATAACACGTTTTGCGTTCGCTTTTAGTCTATACTATTTAAAAATAGAAAATAGGATATTAAGATGATAAATAAGAAATAGATAGATAAGTTAAGTTATGTGCCCATGTGTAGCTAAGAATCTAGGAAAATATGAAGTTGTTCTGTTAGGAGCGTGTTTCCGTCATCAGTCAGGGAAAATTTGAATGTAAATAATTGTAAAAGGGTAAAAAAGTCTCTGATTCAGTCAGAGGAACGTCGCGGTGCTATCAAAAGTACAAAACAAAGTCGTTACAAAAAAAAGTCTACTATTTTACGAAAATATTTGTGTAATCTAGAATAAATCCAGCTCAAGCTTTTGATAGTGTTTTATACTAAATAAATAATGGACAATCCACCAAGCATCATCTAGCCTTAAGCTAAGTAGAGCTTGTATCATGGCATTAGAGTACTAGATGACTGATATACATAAATAAAATAAAAAATAAATAAATAAGCCTTTTATTTGGACATTAGTTATACAATGTTTTTTTTTTTTTTTTTTTTTATACAACTGAAGTGGCAACCAAGCGTACGGCCCACAAGATCGTAAGCGGTTACCGCAGCCTATGGACGCTTGCAATACCAGAGGTATCACTTGCGGGTTGCCACCTTGAGGTTAAGATCGAAAGCCTCATGTGCCAGTAATTTCACCGGAAACCAAACCCTTCACACCGGAACACAGCAATGCGAGCATTACTGCTTGGCGGCAGAAATAGGTATGGTGGTAGTCCTTCCCCGGACGAGCTCTATCACAGAGAACTCTACTACTCTTATATATCTATATAACAGGTATAGGTAAAAGGAAAAAAGGAACAAAAAAGATGAGACGATGATATCAGGCAGGTTGCAGGCATAACATGGAGTAGAGTAGCCAGAGAGAGACCAGAATGGAGGAGGTTGAAGGAGGCCATTGCCAACTGGCAAACAAAAAAAAATGTATGAATCAAGTGACATCAAATTTCTTTACTCTTACTTAATATTTATGTGTTCAATTTTTTTAAATGAATTAATAACTTCAATATAATGTGTACTTAATAATTATGATGTTCACGTGCCTGTACTCGGGCGAGATATGCAGCTTTATAATTTATATTTTCCACTTAATGTAAAATGTACCATGTCTTTTGTGAATAAACTTACTGAATACTGAAAAAAAAAATAAAGAAACACCAGATATTAAGTGAATAATTTTAATTACGTAGGTAATATCTTAATTACTTATTTATAAGAACAGTGAAGTAGTAGTATAACATTATAACATGACTGATAAACATACAATACAATAAAATATATTAGAAAATACCTAGAACATCCGGAACAAATATTTGCTGATCGTACAAACATTTGTCTCGAGGCGGGAACCGAACCCACAATCTCATGCACCGCAGGCGGACCTTCGCTCCACATCGATCGTCATTCGGTCGTCAGTGTTCAAATGACAGGCATTCCTGTTTGATAATTTCTAGACCTGGCCTACTGTCGAGCGAGAGTAAAGTGCCTGGGTCTTCACCACGCGGACTCATTTTTTTTTTTTACCACTAAAGTGGCAACCAAGCGTACGGTTCACTTGATGGTCATCGTTACCGTAGCCTATGTACGCATGCAACATCATAGATATCACTTGCGTGTTACCACTCTGAGACGTTAGATGGAAAGTCTCATGTGCCTGTAATTTCACCGGAAACCATACCCTCTAAACCGGAACACAGCAATGCAAGCATTACTGCTTGGCGGCAGAAATAGGTATGGAGGTAGTGCAAACTATGATAACAATGCAAACTAGTGGATATTTTATAACTTAATTAAAATAAAAGTGAGGATTAGGCGTGGCCCTTAACATCAGACAAACTGTTTGGTCGCTCTAAAACTCAGACAAAAAAATTGAAACAAAGTCAAACTGTTAAAAACTTTTCTACCACCAAGCAACTCAATAAAAGTCAAACTTTTAAACTACGACCAATAAATGAATAATGCGCAAAGGCTCAAACCATGGTGATAATTCACACCTGTAATTCGAACCGCAATATTGCGTGCTATCAAACCACAACAGATAGTGTTGGTTGAAAAATTAAAATTTGCAACCACACGAGGCTTGCGATTTAAGCGGTTTTTGGAATTTTTATTATAACCATTAGATACGATGCTAATGTGCACATAACTTAATCGTTTTCTTCAAAATTTCATCATCGTTTCATCATCGTTTCATCATCTTTCATCGTCTTTTAATTTTCTCACAGCTGGGCAGCCAGCAAATTGTTAAAATCATCATGTTTTTATTGATTTATGTAAAAAAATATGCAAAACCTCGACAAAGGCGTGGTACTACTCAGCAGCGGTGGGCGAGTACCCGGTAAACTCATGTTGCCCACACTCTAGATGCGTAAAGTGCAAGTGCTGTATGAATGATGAATTAATAAATGAATGAAATACATTTTTTGCATAAAAATATTCATTACCAGCTGTTGCCCGCGACTACGTTCGCGTGGAACTCGGGAACCGTTCTTTTTCTGAGATAAAAAGTAGTCTATGTTCTATTTCCGGTCCTTATCCATCTATGTTTTAATTTCAGCCAAATCTGAGTGGCTGCCTTTTTTTCGTCACAATAGTTAAGTTTTAATTTTTATTGTTATTTTTATTTTTATGTTAATTGTGTGGCGTTAAATAAATATTTTTCTATTCCATTCTATTCTAAAACGGTTCAGTGGATTTCGAGTTATAGAGACAAACATCCATCGAAACGTCTTTCAAACAAACTTTCACATTATTATTGTGATGTGATGATTGTACGGCCAAGACATACCAGTACAATAATTATTAATGTACTAGTAGACCCGGCGCGGTTTCACTCACGATAATTTAAAGCAAATTTTTACACCCTGTATTCTTTCAACCTTCCCTGAACTTTTACAAACATTTTAAGACCAAAATTAGCCAAATCAGTCCAGCCGTTCTCGAGTTTTAGCGAGAGTAACGCACAGCAATTAATTTTTATATAAGATAAGATAAGATAATTGGTTTATTTGCAACCAAAAAATTTAATACATACAGAATAGTAGTAAGGTTAGCTAAGTATCTAATTTAGAAACACACACTTATTCCTAAATTATCATTATTACTTATTCCTAAATTATCATTAGAAAACAAATCAAGTAGCCGTGATTAGTACTAAGCTTAAAATTATAAAAAAGGTAAGGGTTAATTTTAAATTGAGAGACACAGTAGATACAGTTAATATTCAATGTAGGTAGAATGTGTATGAATATAATTGATAGATTCAGGCGTTACTTTGCGGAAATCCATTACAAGATAAAAAACAGACGAAAAATCTCTAGTACTATTCCGCTTAACCTTTTAACTGATGAGGTCACACAGTTACCACAGTTAACCTCAAAAGAAAAATATCGACACGTGTTTCATCCCTTCACGGGACATCCTCAGGACCATCGACTTGTTCTCCGGCAGACGTGTTGCTCCGTCGAGCGCTGGAGCCAAAGTGAGAATTCGATGCGACAACCCCACTATTTATAGTCTCAACCGGTATGGCCACTCCCACCTGCGTTCTCTGAGTCAACGCTACTTGTTGTAAACAAACGCAACAAAGGTGACCGTGGATAGGACATGTTTAACTCGTTCAACAGTGTAAAATTTGAAGTGTTATGTTTAATAATTTCTAAATTTTCCAATACAGTTAATTTTAACCCTTTATTACAAGTGTGCAAAATATCAAATGAGTGATTGTTACTTAGCGAATGCCCGGAATCAATTAAATGCTTAGCAAAATGTGATCTATCTGGGTAATTATTTCTATAAGCAGCTATGTGTTCTTTGTATCTTGTTTGAAAAGTACGACCAGTTTGACCTATATAAATACTACCACAGTCATCGCAAACCAACTTGTAAACACCCGATTTCTTGTGACACTCTAACCTGTCTTTCCCATTACAAATCTTACGTAGTGAATTGTTTGTGTTGAAAGCTACCCTTATTTCATTTTTAAACAAAATTTTTGAAACCTTATCACTAATTGGTCCAAGATAAGTCAAACTACCCAAAAATCTTTGTGGCTTCTCAGGGGGAACTGGATACAAAAGAGAACGAACGATGTTCCGTCGTTTACTCATAATTAATCCATCTACTATACTTTTATCATAACCGTTTCTAGTAGCTATATGATAAATTATATTAAGTTCCCTATCATAATTCTCTTGAGAGAGCGGCACTGAAATCAATCTATGTACAAAGCTACGAAAAGCTGCTAATTTATGCTGATAAGGGTGACAAGATCTTGCCGGTATAGTAACGTCTGTGTAAGTTGGCTTCCTATAGATTTTGAAATCGTGCTTGTCGCCTATTCTTGAAACAGTTAAATCCAAAAAATTCAAAGATCTATCAATTTCTAGTTCTAATTTAAACTTAATTTTGGGATGTATTCCATTAATTTTGTTTACAAAAACATCTATTTGACGAAGTGTACCGGTCCAACACATAATAATATCATCGACATATCTATAATAATACAGTATGTTTGGCTGACCTACTATATACTGGTTTTCAAAATGATCCATGAAAATATCAGCCATAAGTGGACTTAACGGAGAACCCATAGCTAAACCTTCTTTTTGTTTATAATATTCACCATTAAATCGGAAATAGTTTTGTTCCATACAAATCTTTGTCAGAGATATCAATTCCTCGACCTCTCCTGGATGCATACGTCGTCTTTCAAAATGACCTTCGAGAATCCTCAAACATTCCCCATATGGGACGTTCGTAAACAAACTTTCTACATCCAAAGACAACAACTTAGCATTCACAGGTAAACTGACATCTTTAACTTTATCTATTAAATCTAAACTGTTTTTCAAACTAAACTTAGGATCGAAATTTGATTTGGATTTTAACAAAAAGTTCAATTGTCTTGACAAATTGTGTGCCGGAGCCCCGATATAAGAAACTACTGGGCGAATAGGAATGTTATCTTTATGAATTTTCGGTAAACCATACAGCATTGGGGATCTAGGGTTCATAGGGATTGCATATTTTAAAGAATTTGGTGATAAAAAGGATGTGTTACTAGTAATACTCTTTAACTCTGATGTGAAAACTTTAGTAGGGTCAGAAGCCAACTGTTCAAAATCATCACCCTGTATAACCTCATTAACTTTTTGTACATAAGTATCCTTATCCATAATAACTACTGTATTACCCTTATCAGCTTTAGATACTATTAAATCGTTTTGATCAATTTTCAGTTTTAAAGACCTGAAGATATGACTTTCTGATGGAGTTGACGATCTATTTATTTCAATAAACGATTGTTTAATTTGATCTGCTACTTGGTATTTGACTGATTCCTCTTTCTTAGATCTAAAAATGGCTATTTCTGAATCTACTGCTAAGGACTCTAAAGGTTTTTTAGATAAAACAGGCTGTATGTTGTATTTAAGGCCTTTCTCTAAAAGAGAAGACTCTAGAGTTGTAAACTGTATGCTACTAAGGTTTTTAACCCGCTCATGAAAGATATGTGGACAGTTCTGTTGGTCAACCTGTAAACTACTAAAACTACTCTGGCTTTGTTGTTCTCTAATTAATCTATCTAACTTTCTCGACTGTACCAAGAATTTTTCGTGAGCAGCTGTCGCTGCCAAATCCCTAGCTTTATTATCCAAGATATCAAATTCAATATTATGTAACGAAAAAACTAATTCTGTATATAAAACTTTCAGATGACTTTTAATATTGTCTCTAACCGAAAACCAATACCGCACTTCTTCGTCTAACCAAACTGTTTTTGCCCTCCGTAAAGCAATATTTGCAGATCGACTGTGTGTACTTGAACGAATATTAATATAAGACGGGACTATTTTCAAACGTTTACACTGCTGATTAAACCAAACATTCTGAGCAGCCATACGGTGTAACTTAGTAAGTTTGATGTAAAGTTTTGCCTGTACAGCTGTACCCGCTGATCTAAGATAATTGATAGATTCAGGCGTTACTTTGCGGAAATCCATTACAAGATAAAAAAGTGGAGGGATGAAACACGTGTCGATATTTTTCTTTTGAGGTTAACTGTGGTAACTGTGTGACCTCATCAGTTAAAAGGTTAAGCGGAATAGTACTAGAGATTTTTCGTCTGTTTTTTATCGTGTATGAATATGTAAGATATAAGTTTTTATATAGTCATAAAATCCGTTCCTTCCCTTGCCTTTCTCCCAACTACGCTCTTGGATGCGGCTGCATACCCAAACCCTGCACAACGCACGTTGGACAAGGACGACGGACTGCAGACAGATAAGGACAGCGATACCAACTGCCTCTAAACGACTGATACGTAGTCTGATCCAACTACCTAGGATAGAACTCAAAACCATCGTGGGGTCCTTGACAGGTCACTGTCCCCTGTATAAACATCTCTTTAACATAGGTGCCACAGACAGCCCACTCTGCAGAGACTGTCTAGCCGAAGAAGAATCAGCTGCCCACGTAGTCGTGCTTCTGGGAGTAGTTAGGCTGGCTTCACGCAAAGCCAGCTCCACACGCATAACGGACCACATGCGCGTCCAAATGCGGAAAAGGGAGTCCACATAAATAAATAAATAAATTACTAAATAGTCATAAAAACTTATATTTTAGATCCGGATGTCGCGGGCTCGAATCCCGGCTGGCCAATGAATATCATTTTTTCAACGCCAAGCAATTATTGCTTGGCGCGGGTTGAAAAATAGCGAAGCTACAATCACACGTTACGAGCCGTGCAATTCAGTGCCTCTGCGGGATTTACTGGTATGAGACTTTACTAGTTCGGAGAGGCTTAGTGCCACGCACGGTAGTATTTAACAATGTTTCTTGTAAATTTTGCTTTAGAAAATTCCAACGCGTAGAGTAAAACAAAGCATAAGCTCTTCTAAGGTAAGGACTACCTAGTGGTCTCTTCAGCAAGAGTCAGACTTGGTGGGTACCACCGCAGTGTCAGATATTCTACCTCCAAGTAGTAGTGTGCAAGCATTACTGTGTTTATGTTTGAAGGCCACTGTAGCAAGTGAAATTACTGGACGAAAGAGACTTAACAACAATGTCTCGGGGTGATAAGCGCAGTGCAGTGCCACGCAAACATTTAAAAACTTTAAGCTTTGGGTCTGTACTAGTCAGGCGTGGTGCTTGACATCAGGTCCCTTGATTGTCTTGTCACTTGCTGACATAAAAAAAAGGAGCTGATTGGTCACTCATAATTACAAATATACCTACAAAGAAAAAATATTAACCATTAATATAAAGTAGGTAGGTACAAAACATGGTAAATTGAGACAACATGAGAAAAACACAGCAAGAAAATGTGTGTATGTGTATTGGTTTTATAATTAATTTTATTTTATTCACATATGGGGTGGCATAATGTCCAGCAGTGGACGTCTATTGGCTAATCCTGAATGCTGATGATAATATGCCTAGACGGTGGCAACACACAAGTTGTACCCAATTGGTAGAGCATCCACGTATCAAGTGGAAGGTTGTAGGTTTAAGTCCCGTTTGGGGCGAGAAAAAAATCGGGATAATAAAAAAAATGATATGTATTATATCATTTAGCATTATGATTTACCTGAGTATTAGCTGAAGCCCTCGCATTTACGTACAGGTCTCTACCTAGTTAGAGCGAAGAACTCAATGCAACACTGGCAAAAAGGTCTTTTCACACAGCATTTTTTACTTACAAGAAACACAATATTTGTTAATATCCTATAAAATAATGTTGTTTAAGACCCTTTTTACTAAATAAAGATTTTTGATTTTGATTTGATTTGATTTGATTGTACATTTTTTTTTTTTTATACAGAAAATACAGAACAAACAGCACTTAGTTAACATAATCACACTATTTTATGCTCATATAATGCCAATAAAAGTTATAAGGACCTCTCAACGAATAAAGGCCTCCTCCATTTTGCTCCAGTAGACTCTATTTTCTGCCTTTTTCATCCATTCCTCGCCAGCTGTTCCTTTTATCTCATCTATCCATCTCTCTTTTGGTCTTCCTCTCATTCTTTTATTAGGTGGGCCTAGCCAAGTTGTGATTTTTCTTGTCCATTTATCATTGTTCACGCATGCAACGTGTCCGGCTCATTTCCATTTAAGCTTTTTGCAGTGTTCAAGAGCATCAATAACATTTGTCTTTTTTCTTATTTCTGTCCTTTCTTTTTATGTTTACTTCGTTTCGTCGGTCTTTGACAAACCTGTATTTTGTGTTTTGTTTGGTTAAATTAAGTTATTAATAAAATAAATGAGACTTTATTGTTATTATATAATGCCAATAAAAGATTCTCATTATGTAAACCTATCATTCAGTACATTTTCACCCCACCCGAGCCGCAAATAATCGCTCGGCTGAAAAATGGGTGTTCGATTGCAGCCATAAAACCAGACCATTGAAGTGTATCCATTGATTCATGTTGGTAATACGATAGTGATGACATTCTCATGTACAGATAAATAATAGTTTATATCAGCACCGCGGATAGCACGGAAGCTGCTCGCGAAATCAAGCGCATTGATAGATGATGACCGAAAATATTATTTTGACAAAGAGAAGTAATTGTGCGAATAGTTTTAAATGTCAAAATATCTACAAAGGTAGACGAAATAAGAACAGACGTCCAGACGACCACGTTATTTGTATGAAAAAGTATAGTCAAACATCTGACCAACAAACACGACAAAGCAGTGATAGATTTAAAAACTTTCAACCAGTGCTCCTAAAATCCAGCATTGTAATCAAACCTACACGATTGGAACCTATAAACTTAGAGACACAGCCAAGAGGTAAAACGGCATGGTACTATGTACATACTTTACAAAAAAAAATTACGTTCAGGATCTCAAGTGTTGAGTTTAAGTGCCTTATTCATAATGTTATCAACATGGCGTTATAATCTGTCGTCATCTTTAAAGTGTGATAAATATTCCAGCCGTTGCCAATGTTGTTGGAAACCAAAAAACATTCACTATATATAATTTTTTAGTAAAATATTTTTGCTGCACAGTTTCAATAAGTACAATTTTCTCACCTAAAAACCCATTGATACTTCTTGGATAGAGGTCTAAGAGAAAAACAAACCAGCTTTTCGAACTGAGCTGCCAAAGCTTAGCTCACAAGTAAATATCACGGGTAATTGAACACGGCGATGGGTTCCATGTTTGTTTTGGGTCTATGTTATAGTTTATACAGGGTGTAAAAAGACTACTACTGAAAACAGGGGGGAGGAGTGCAATCAGACCATGATTCTGAAAATATTTAGCGAAAAAAAAACTAAAAAAATTATGCTGACTTGTCTGCGTCTTTTCCATTTTTTTCTAGTTACATAGTATAACATAATAAGAACTAATATTATATATCTAATTAACTCATTAATAAAAGCAAAAAAACAAAAAAAATAAAAAACACAGTGTAGAGCACGAACAGATGATCTCGCCAGGTCATCGACCGAGCGCGTGAGCGAGACGGGAGACTCCTGCTGACGCCGCAACCACGCACCGTCTCTCTTTCAATCGCGCGGTCGCGTCACACGACTAATACATTGCTGACTGCTATAATAAATAAAAACACAATAATCGCGTGTTCTCCTGCGATCATTTTTTTTAGACGAGTTATTTTTTTTTGTTTGGTTTTGGGGTGCTGTACCCCCCCTTTCGTTTTCGGTAGTTGTCTTTTTACACGCTGTATACTTATTAGTTGACTACTGAATCATACGAAATTATGAATAAATGATTTATTCGCAGAATAAGGGTGTTGGTAAATTACAAATAAAGTGTTTTATCGTCCCACAAATTCAATTGGTGCACAACCGGGTTCAAACTTACGTTTTTAGGATGGGATAGCAGGGATAACTATCACTAGACCATCAGTGTTCATGCCTTGTAACAAAGTTGTGTATGAAAGTAATTCATAAGGGTGTCGTAAACAAAATGTTACGAACTTGTCCTCAAGTTACGGAGGAAAAGTTAGCATCTTTGGCTTTTACAACGAAACTTCCGTTTCTGAAATCAGAGAATCATGATGAATAATGCAGAATGCTCGTTGTACGTATTCGTCGTTTCTTTTTATACCATTAATGTGGCAACAAATAATAATAATAAAAAAAATGCGGCAACAAAGCGTACGCCCCGTAGCCTTTTAACGCTTGAAACATCTGAGATAACTCTTGCGTGTTGACACTCTGAGACGTAGATCTAAATCTCATTATACGCCTTTAATTTCACCGAAAACCATACCCTTCGAACCGGAACACAGCATGTAAAATGTTATCGCCTTTTCAGCTTTAAAACTGCCACTTAACAGCTTTTATTTATAATTATCGTTTGCCATAAAGCCCTGCGGATTACACAAAACCATTGGTATGCAAGTACCGCAGTTGGCGCGACCGATAATGAGTTCTCGTTAATCCCGTCAAAGCTAAATTGACATGGGTAGGTACGAATTATGCACAATGATGTGTTGGTCGCAACTCATTTTCGGAATGGTTTTTGTGGAAAATAATTTGTGGTGAGACGAAAACTTAAGCCTGTGTTCGCTTTGAGGAATAATCCTTGCCATTATTTATAATAAGAGGTCGGAAAGCCCAATTAAATCAGAAATAAATAATAATTGTTATCGTATTGTCCGTTGTTGACGGCCTTGGAGCTTAGCCGGCGAGTTGAGAAGCTAAAGGTAGCGAGATCGATACCCGCTGACGCCAAATTATTGCATTATTATGCAATAATTTCTTTTTACATGATTTTATATGGCTTATTATCATCATGATGATCTTCACGACCTTTTTCATTAGGAGTAGTGAGTGACTCCCATGTATTCTTAGGTTTCTACTTTCCTGTTAAGTACCTATTATTTATGCGATCAATGTTCCTCTATGATTTATAGGCACTGAGTGTATTATTTTTTTCATAGGATTATTAAGTGTTAAAACCTACTAAGTGTGAGTACAATTATTTATTGTGGACAACTACAACTTGGTTAAATATAACTATTAGTGAAAACTGTTTAGGTTAATCCTGTTCTATATTTTAAGAGTTACCACTGTTATTTTTTTTTAAATATGTAAAAATAAAATAAAATTTAAATTAAAATAATTTGGTAGAATTGACCAGGTCAGAGTTTCTGGTACTCTCACCACAGGGAAGGCAGCGGAGTATTCAGAAATCTGACAAGAAGCAACAACTGCACAAGCTTATTGTAGCATGGTGTAGTACGGCTATTATGTAAAATGGTTATGAATAAGCGGGTAATTGACTGCATAAATAGGCTCTTCTTCTTCTTTGCCTCATCAATGGTTCCCCAAATTATATTTTATTTGCCAACACTATCCGGAGCCGACTCAAATCCAATAAATCGAAGTTACACTGTTTTAACGTCTACAAACATTAATTAAAACCAAATTAACGGAACAAGGTTGAATTTGCATAATCGTCATCGAAGAGCCAGTGAAATTATTCCCCATTTCGTCAAAGGGAATTCAATATTTATTCTGTACATGCTCAATTATTAATCGTATTTCACAGAGCTACTGAAAATAATTTGTATTAAGGGCTGGTCACACTGAAAGGACAAGGACGTGTAATAGACGCGGGTAATTTTTTATAACTTGTAGAACGGAGCAATGACGCGACGGCCGGCGGCGGCACTTGGGAGACCTACAGGGTTATTATGTAAGTCTATCGCTGTTGATCGCTTGTTGTTGCATCTGGTCGTCTCTTTCACACCTACTAAGGGTACCTAATAAGGGTGCTGGTTCCCCCCGTTCCCTGTCGTCCGCACGTCGGCGTCGGCGTCGGCGCGACCGGGGGCACCCGTGCCTCGTCCTATGTTTTGTAATAGGATGCAGACTAGTTCCTAGGCGACATATTTGTGGCCCGTATTTTCTATATCATCATGTTTTGCGTCGCGACGTTTCTATATTTTCTATCAATGAGACACCGCGACGCGACGTAAGACGTGATCTTACGTCTTTTCTGTGTGACCAGCCCCTTAGAGTTGCTCTGACATAACATTGGTTGGATAGTAGAAGTGACTAGATATTTAAAAGTCTGATAGCCTAGTACTATAGTTAGCCTATTTCGTAAGAGTTTTTCTGTAGCAAGGCACTGCCAGATATTATCGTGCAAGTAAGTTTTAGTTAGAAATTCAAGCGAGTTCGACGTGCAACTGGAAGCTCTACTTACCAGACTATTTGTATATCATTCGAGCTCAGAGACACTTGTTTCGCTTTCCATGTCTTGTTGTGCATTATTATTCGAAGAATATCAATTTTTAAAAAAAGCTTTTTATCCCGGAAAAATAAACTGTTGCTGTAGGATAGCATAAACACTGCAAAAACGAAGCCGAGCGGGTCAGCTCATAAAGAGTAAACAATGATTGACCAGATTAACTTCAATTTTTAAAACGAAAAGTAAAAAAAAAGTTCAGTCATCTAGTACCCATAACACAGCTCTGTTTAACAGCAGCTTACCTTGGGGCTAGATGATGCTGTGTGGATTCTCCAGCATTATTTATTTATTCAAATGTAAAAATCTTGAAGGCTCTCCGTATCATTTTCACATCATTTCCCTCTGCGCTGATTCGATCTCCAATCAGACGCTAAAGCAGGATGCTTCAAATGACATCCTGTTTGTTCGTCTGTAATTGCGCCGGTACTCAATACGTCTGCTGTTTCATATTACGACACCTAGGTTTGAATTTAGAATGGTGGCGTTACGAATCAAAAATGTTTTTTTTATACCACTAAAGTGGCAACCAAGCGTACGGCCCACTTGATGGTCAGCGTTCATAAGCTTATTCTTAGTTTATTCCAAGAAATAACTTTACCACGTTTATTTCCTAAGGCTGAATATATTAACTGACTTCAAAAAAGGAGATGACGTAACCGATTGTGATGAAATCTGAAATTTAGATGGTTTAATTTCTGGAATAACACTTAAGCTACTTTTTATCCCGGAAAAAATACCGTTTCCGAGGGATAGCATATAAACTGCAAAACCACAGGGCACAAATAATGAGATATAAATAAACGTTATTATTATTATAGAACCCTGCGCATTCATATTATTAAACCCGTAACACACTGTTTACAATTGTTTCCATTATATCTGTCTTGTTTACTCGCTAGTCGCTGCTAAGTAACTTGTGTTTATTCTGTATATCATTTCAGCAAATAGCCAAAAGAATTCACTGCACACATAGCAAACAAAAAACCTTAACCTTCTCGTAAAAAATCAAATTTCTAATAGCAAAAATTACTCTCGAAAATAAGCGAAAACGATTATTAATAGATTAACAAAAAGTTGCGTTATCGTACCGCTTTCCTCGCTAGAAATACGCTTGCAAGTCGCTACTGTGACAACATTAAATGACTAAATTTCGTGAAACTTCAATTAAATGCGTCTTTCACCTCAAACAAAGAAACAACCTCGAAACCTTAAGAGAACGTTTGAAAATTCTAAAAGTTTTGAGCCGAATTAAAACGTTTTTAGGCTTTTGAGCCGCGGCTCCAATTTCAATTCCCGTTTCAATTTGTTTTGCGCCAAAATTTGCATTATACCATTTAGCAAAGGTACCTAACATGTTAAGGCAGCGCACAGACTAGAGGACTTAAATTTTGACTAAAATGGATAGGAAGTGAAAAAGCACCGTATTCCGTTATTCCGTAGAAGATTTCATTTGACGTGCCATGTAAATTTTTATTAAAGCCGTTTGCCGTTCTGACATTTTTATATTTAATTATTTGACATTTATTACTATTTCATTATAGATTTTTTTAAATTTTATAATTACCTACTTAGTTAGTTTGTGTGTAATTTAATTTAATTTTAATTTTAGTTTTAGATTTATATAATAATTCAAATACGATTTTGAAATTGTTGAATGAATAAATAAATGAATGAATGAATGAGTGAGCAGCAGAATATTAACAAAGTTAATTGCTTGGAGCGCTGGTGACGTAGGTTGTTTATGCGTGTTTGACTTAGTACATGTTTGACTTTATGCGTGTATGTCTTTTGACATTATGCGTGATTGACTTAGTATGTGTTTGACTTTATGCGTGTATGTCTTTTGACATTATGCGTGATTGACTTAGTATGTGTTTGACTTTATGCGTGTATGTCTTTTGACATTATGCGTGATTGACTTAGTATGTGTTTGACTTTATGCGTGTATGTCTTTTGACATTATGCGTGATTGACTTAGTATGTGTTTGACTTTATGCGTGTATGTCTTTTGACATTATGCGTGATTGACTTAGTATGTGTTTGACTTTATGCGTGTATGTCTTTTGACATTATGCGTGATTGACTTAGTATGTGTTTGACTTTATGCGTGTATGTCTTTTGACATTATGCGTGATTGACTTAGTATGTGTTTGACTTTATGCGTGTATGTCTTTTGACATTATGCGTGATTGACTTAGTATGTGTTTGACTTTATGCGTGTATGTCTTTTGACATTATGCGTGATTGACTTAGTATGTGTTTGACTTTATGCGTGTATGTCTTTTGACATTATGCGTGATTGACTTAGTATGTGTTTGACTTTATGCGTGTATGTCTTTTGACATTATGCGTGATTGACTTAGTATGTGTTTGACTTTATGCGTGTATGTCTTTTGACATTATGCGTGATTGACTTAGTATGTGTTTGACTTTATGCGTGTATGTCTTTTGACATTATGCGTGATTGACTTAGTATGTGTTTGACTTTATGCGTGTATGTCTTTTGACATTATGCGTGATTGACTTAGTATGTGTTTGACTTTATGCGTGTATGTCTTTTGACATTATGCGTGATTGACTTAGTATGTGTTTGACTTTATGCGTGTATGTCTTTTGACATTATGCGTGATTGACTTAGTATGTGTTTGACTTTATGCGTGTATGTCTTTTGACATTATGCGTGATTGACTTAGTATGTGTTTGACTTTATGCGTGTATGTCTTTTGACATTATGCGTGATTGACTTAGTATGTGTTTGACTTTATGCGTGTATGTCTTTTGACATTATGCGTGATTGACTTAGTATGTGTTTGACTTTATGCGTGTATGTCTTTTGACATTATGCGTGATTGACTTAGTATGTGTTTGACTTTATGCGTGTATGTCTTTTGACATTATGCGTGATTGACTTAGTATGTGTTTGACTTTATGCGTGTATGTCTTTTGACATTATGCGTGATTGACTTAGTATGTGTTTGACTTTATGCGTGTATGTCTTTTGACATTATGCGTGATTGACTTAGTATGTGTTTGACTTTATGCGTGTATGTCTTTTGACATTATGCGTGATTGACTTAGTATGTGTTTGACTTTATGCGTGTATGTCTTTTGACATTATGCGTGATTGACTTAGTATGTGTTTGACTTTATGCGTGTATGTCTTTATGTGGGTTTTGACATTATGCGTATTTGTCCTTCACCGTATAATCCTTAAATTATTCAATGTTTTTAATCTGTAAATACGTACACTCAAGCGTATAATTTTTTTATTTTTTTTTTATATTACTAAAGTGGCAACCAAGCGTACGGCCCACTTGATGGTCAGCGGTTACCGTAGCCTATGTACGCATGCAACATCATAGATATCACTTGCGTGTTACCACCCTGAGACGTTAGATGGAAAGTCTCATGTGCCTGTAATTTCACCGGAAACCATACCCTTCGAACCGGAACACAGCAATGCGAGCATTGCTGCTTGGCGGCAGAAATAGGTATGGTGGTAGTCCTTCCCCGGACGAGCTCTATCACAAAGAACTCTACTACTCTTAAATAATTTCAATTTGTTCAACATAGCATCCTACAATACCAAGCTAGTACTTAGTAGAGTAGTTTAGTTGTGTCCTTTCTAGTCCTCAAGTAGCTCGACCCAGCTCTCAACCCAGCAATTTATTTGTGTAAAATGTCATTGTGAAAAGAGAGACTTAAATGTTATTTTTGTACAATATCTTTTTTGTTTCATGTAGGAATTTCCCCCGAGAAAAACTTATCAAAATTAACTTCGTATAAAACATCAATGAGAGAGTTTTGTTACAGACGTTACAAATAGATTTATTGTTAAATATTGAAGGTAGCTGCCGTGATAATACTTTTATTTAAGACTTGCTGTATAAAAAATATCTATTTATATATTGTTATGGGTACTAGATCACTGGTATACTTAATACCAGTGATCTAGTACCCATAACAGAAGCTCTGCTTAGCTTTGAGCTACGTGGTTCGTCCAGCATATTTATTAATTTATTATTATTATATAAGTATAGACAATCAATGGCGCAGAAAATTCACACGCATGCACTTACACGTTTTCGTAGCGTAGATGCACTTTTATAAGGTTGGCGAAAAAAATATTCGCCGACTGCAACGAACGAATGAATGTGACTCATTAGCGCCAAGTGCATTTAAACCAAAACCCGCAGATTTTAGCCCGTGTTCCTTCAATAAAACCAAGGGAAATGTCTGTGCAGTGTGCTGCCTCTACGTTGGCATGCATAGTATATGTATAAAGTGTTGCTGATTCTAGTGATAGAGAAGTCTTACAAACTCTTTAAAAACAGTGGCGTACATTTCACACAACGCCATCTAGTCCCAAACTAATCAAAGCTTGTACTATGGGAACCAGATTACTTATAGAATACATTACATATTTTTATAAACATATATAAAAAACCCAGGGCGGAACAAATATTTGCAGATCATATAAAATGTTTGTGTCCCAAGAAGTGAAAAGCAGCGGGAATCGAACACGCAACCTCTTGCTTCTCAACCGGTCCCTCGCCCATTGATCCACCGAGGTAGAGATTAGAGTAGGTACCTATATTATACTTATTTACTTGCCTATTATTTATGCGATCAATGTTTCTCAATGATTTATAGGCACTGAGTGTATTCATCTTTTCTTGAGATTGTTAATTGTTAAAACCTACTGAGTGTTAGTACTTACCTCATCATGACAGCCTTCTAATGTTCCCACTGCTGGGACACTGGCCTACTCTCAGGCGAGAGTGATTGGGTCTTAATCCACCACGCGGACCCAATGCGGATTGGTGGATGGCACATGTCTTTCGAATTTTTAGTTCTTGGACATGCCGGTTTCCTCACGATGTTTTCCTTCACCGTATGAGAGCACTGGCATTGCGCACATAAATTTTTCGAACAGAAAAATCCATTGGTGCACGACCGGGTTTGAACCCACGACCTTAGGATTGGAAGGCGGGGTCACTACCACTAGACCACCGGTGCTCTTACTAGTTAGTACTTACCTACTAATTATTTATTATGGAAAACTCGGTTAAGTATACAAGTGAAATAATAGTGAATACTGTTTAGGTTAATCCTGTTCTATTAGCATTACCATTCTCACATGATTTAAGCTGTTAGTTTTTCATATTGTAAAAACAAAATAAAATAAAATATATATTAATAAATTTTATATTATTTGTCTTTATCAAAGCACTGCAAGTTCTTCAGTGTTATGTATACTTCTGTATGCATTGCATACAGAAGCAGAACGCGCTTTAATCTGAATTGCAGCCACTGTTTTATTTAGAAAATTGTGTAACATTTTATTACTGTAAGAATTTCCTCAAGTCCTGCAATGTTGCACAATTTGCTTTGCTAAGAACTGCTTCATTGTAAAATATACAACTGTTCTAACTAATTAATAAACCACAACAAAATCTTCAAAGCCCTTTACGTTACATTACGTTAAATTGTTGGTCCTTATATGCGCTAGGACAAGACAGTAGGCTGCAGATAATCTAATAATTTAGTCATTAGAATTGGCCATGGACTCATACGAATTGATTTGCTTACTAATAAATAGGCTCTAAAACTAGAGCTGATTATGAAAAAAACTTAATACATTATTTTAAATCAGTAAGTAAGTAAGTAAGTTCGTATGAGTCAGTGACCAACTCTGGTGACAGAGTTTCTAGGCCGCCCGAAAGCCTCAGCCTTTTATATCAGTGACTCATTTACTCCCCAAATCAATTACTCTTAAATCCAATGACAACTCTAATCCAACTATGATTTATTGTTGTAAAATGTTTGTTATTCTTGAAAACAAGGTTGAATTATGTAGGGTTTTGAACTAAGTTTGCACCCATGAGTACGAAATGTCATATTCCAATTACACTTGTCTAATACCGATCGTCTACTTTCAAGAGTAAAGCCGTCAGC
Organism: Colostygia pectinataria; assembly: GCA_951394395.1. Taxonomy (NCBI): domain Eukaryota; kingdom Metazoa; phylum Arthropoda; class Insecta; order Lepidoptera; family Geometridae; genus Colostygia; species Colostygia pectinataria. Next base: position 3,119,611 of record OX596368.1, on the reverse strand, counting down.
AATTGAATGAAGTGATTCTATTGGTTCCTAACAAACACACCTCGCACATCTCTGGTGGAAACACAGCCTTATTATTATTTTTTATTGCACAAAAACAAGATTTTACGAAGGGAGGACTTAATTCTATGCAGCATTTTCTATTAGGACATCAAAAATTGTGTTAACCAGTGTTTATAGCAATCGGTAGAATTGTAGAATTTCTGATTTCCGATTCTACCAGTTCAATTTATGTTACTTTTCAACACATACATCCCACGTAAGCTGTTCGATCAAGTCGAAATTCACGAGCGGTGCCGTCAAGCAGCCATCTTACACGGAACTTGCATCTGACGCCACCTGCTCCGAATAGATTACTCTTGGCTCAAGTCTGAAGCTCTTAGAATTATGGGATCATGGAAATTTGAATTAGTCAAAGAGGAATTTGACTGAAAGTAGTAAATTCCATCTAGTAGTGACTTGGATCAGTTAGCTATGCATACCTAGATCGTTTTTAACGGTAAAGAAAGCAACTGTTCTATGCATTTTTATACATAATTTATTATTTTGACTTTCATAATTATATTGTTGACAATAAAATAAATAATTTTAGAATATTAAAGATTTATAAAAAAATTAAAGCTATTATAAAAAAAAAAAAAATTCTGGACAATCCACACAGTATCATCTAGCCCAAGGTAAGCTGCTGTTAAACAGAGCTGTATTATGGGTACTAGATGACTGATATATATTTAATACAATACATAGATAGATATTTTATATTATACATAGATAACACCCAGAACACCCGGAACAAATATTTGCAGATCCTACAAACATTTGTCCCAAGGCGGGAATCGAACCCACAACCTCTGCGTCGCAGGCGGACCTTCGCCCACCGCGCCACATTGGTCGTCATTATAAAAATGTAACCTTTAAAAAACCGATAGATAGAATATGAAATTTATGTGCAATTTCAAAAGCTCACATACAAAATGAATACAGAGAAGTAATACTAAATGAATACAGTAAATAAAAATAAAAATACATGACAAACGTTCGACTTGGCTATCTATACGTAAATGTATTTTTTTTTATGTATAAGTAATAATAATAATAAATAATGCTGGACAACTCACACAGCATCATCTAGCCCCAGGTAAGCTGCTGTTAAACAGAGCTGTGTTATGGAGACTAGATGACTGATATATATTTAATACAATACAATACATAGATATATATTTTTTATTATATATAGAAAACACCCAGAACACCCGGAACAAATATTTGTAGATCGTACAAACATTTGACCCGAGGCGGGAATCGAACCCGCAACCTCCGCGTCGCAGGCGGACCTGCGCCCGCTGCGCCACATCGGTCGTCAAACCTATGGAACCTATCTCTGAAGTTTGCCAGGTTGATAACTAATGACCTTATATTATGCTAAAACTACCGACTCTTTAATAACCGTACATACCTAGGTCTTCTTTTTTAATACAACTGAAGTAGCAACCAAGCGTACGGCCCACAAGATGGTAAGCGGTTACCGCAGCCTATGGACGCTTGCAATAACCAGAGGTATCACTTGCGGGTTGCCACCTTGAGGCTAAGATCGAAAGCCTCATGTGCCAGTAATTTCACCGGAAACCATACCCTTCGAACCGGAACAGAACAATGCGAGCATTACTGCTTGGCGGCAGAAATAGGTATGGTGGTAGTCCTTCCCCGGACGAGCTCTATCACAAAGAAATCTACTACTCTTAAAAAGGTCTTCACGCCAAGTGTCTATACTTTATACCAAATCAAAGCTCCAACTAATCCGAAATAATGCAGCTGATTGCAGCATCTTCCTGATTAAAGGTAGAATTAGTCGCTCGAACAGTCTTTAAAGTGCGCCGTGGGATGATCCTCGTCAGTTTCAGTTCTACTGTGATTAGCTTGTCTGATGAGATAAAGTGAGCTCTAATTATATACAATACAAAGCAGGTTTTCGGTAAACTCATTAGGAATAAATTTGTCTAGGAAATATTACTATATTTACAGTTTTAGAATACTTGCGTTGCCAATCCAAGTAAGTATCTATGAGCTAAAAAATAAATGATGAATGCTGTTTTATAAATAAACCAAAAAGTTTGTTTCGGTTACTCGTTTAGTTAATCATAAACTTGATAAAATTCCCTTCAAACTTTAAGATATAATGATTGCTGATTTGCTTCTATGTGAAATGCCTCGTGGTGATACCAAGACGTACTTTAGCAAAAAATGCTAAAAACGACTACCTGGTAAAAGTACATATGTATACTACTACTGGTTAAACGTAGGTTTATGAGACTCATGCATAATTTGCAATTGACTGGAGCTTACAATACTAACATACTTTAAATACCACCGCCCAAGTATATAGCGAAAACATGAATGTCGTGAATATTACTTCTCTAAACATAGTAATATTCAATTTAAATGAAACATTTATTCATGTATGCAAGCCTTAATTACGACGAAGATCAGCACAACTCGTGGTGCAGTCAGGAACAATATCTTAACCATTGTATTGAATTAAATTAGAAAGGTCTTACGCTGGTATTCTTATAAAACTAAGTATGAACTCATAATTAGTCAGTGGCCAACTCTGGTGACAGAGTTTAAAGCCGCCCGAAAGCCTCTGTCATGGCCATAACAACTTTGAAATCGTGCCCCCCCGAAGCACGGGAGTGTTCAGTTAAAATTTCCACTGGCGGTCACCCATACAGATGGTGACTACGCGGAACAGTGAACTTAGAACTTATTCCGATATTCTTATGAAAGTTCTGGTGGTCTAGTAGTGGTGCTTTTTGATCATTTGAAACCGTAGTCCACTAAACGAAAACGTTTAGTAGAAGTTTAGTGAAGTAGGCCCCTGAGTAGTATTTATAATCAATCATTATCAGATACCTGAATTGAGACAAAGCTGAAAAACGCCTTCTCCTTAGGGCTGTAAATATTAAAAAAAGTAAAATCGTAATTACCTATTATAATAATATATTCATTTAGATAATAATTACTATCTCTTAAAGTTGTCATCTGAAATTACCAAAATAAATGATGAATATTTATGAATAAATAGGATAAGATTATTTCCCCGTATTTTTGATTAATTCCTCGTGTTATAATTATAGTGCAGTTACATGCGTGTCTACGTTATTGAAAAGAAACCTTATTTTCTGAGTATAGCGGTGAAACGATTAATTACCTCTATCTTTTTGCCTAGCGTGATAGCGTGGCCTAGAAGACATCATCATCATTTAAATGTACGACAAATAATATTACTTATCGTTATCGTTTGCCAGTCAGGTAAAAAAACAGTTGTAGCTTTAAAAAATACAAACCTCTTTACGTTGTTGCCAAATTTTTGCTTTTCTCCCAGAATCGCAACCGAATGTGTATAGTCAGTAACTCATGGTGGAATTTCATGACAAGTTATGACAGTTCTATGTTGACTAACTTCTGCAATCACAGTGGTCTCGGACTTGGCTAATATTTCCATTCTGTTTGGCTGGTGCACGGACGGTAATGAATTCTCAGCTCAGAACACAGAAGATAAGGATCAAAATGCATTGAAGAAGCTATTTTTGAGCTAACACTGGTTGTATTTATGTTTGCAATGATGTTGTACCTCGATGGAATATGTATGATGGATTACTATTATGTAACTAGAACCAGAATTCCTATTAGAGTAACAGTAACTTTTACCCACCAGAACTCCTAGAGTAATAGTAACTATTACTATAATGAGTATTTGTGGATGTGTGGGTGTGTGCATGTGGATTTCCTTGTTCCTCCTAGTCTCGTAAGAGTCTAGTTATCACAGCGGGAAATCCACAGCGTGTATGTGTGTGTATGTGTAGGGTATGTGTGAGGGTATTTGTGAGTATGTATGCATGTGGACATATTGAATCATAATGATTATGAATAATAATTTAAACTCAAATCTCAGTTTGGGTGGTTTTTCATACAACTTTTTTATAGCGTTTATTTGTACTTTAACTGGTTTTACAATCACAGTGACGACTGAACCGATTTATATTAGGCTTGGCATAAAGATTGTTCTGAATCAAAAATAACTATATGTAAGTTACTTTTGCCTATGCGAGCATTACTGCTTGGCGGCAGAAATAGGTAAGGTGGTAGTCCTTCCCCGGACGAGCTCTATCACAAAGAACTCTACGACTCGTTGTCACCAGAGTTGGCCATTGACTTTTACGAACTTAATTACTTACTTAGGGTACCTAAGCAAGCAGCAGATCCTAATAATATAAGGTCATTCATTATCAACCTGACAAACTTAAGGGATAGGTTCCACACATAAAAAAAATACTTGTTCTTTTTTTTATATATAAAAAAAAATAACGTAATTCTGCTTAATAATTAGTTATCCTTAATAGAAATCGAAAAGGCAGCGCTCGGCACGTGTCATTGACCCGCGCGTCAATGAACCGCGGGTAAATAACCCGCGCGTCCTTGACCTGCGCGTGTCCTTGACCCGCTACGGGGCGCGCACACTTGAATATTTCATTATTACTTACCTCGATTACCAAAAATGATAAATAATAATTGAGCGGAAAAACATAATCGATTTTTTTTTGTTTACTTGGGATTTTTAAGACAAAATATACATAAAAAAAATAATGTGTACATATATATTTTTTTTTATATGTGGAACCTATCCCTTAAGTTTGTCAGGTTGATAATGAATGACCCTGTATAGCTAGAAAAATCTATGCTTCAATTTGACTGAATGTTATTAGAAAGAAAAATCTTATGTAATTAGAGTAGAAAATTGATCGTTTAAAATTGTCTTTCCCAGTTAAAATTAAACTTAACTTAACCATGAAAGAAACGTTGAGAGAAAGAAAAATTAATTAATTTTCTTGCAAGTAACGGGTGGCTGTTCATTATTGTCTGGAGCATAGAGCGGCGAAATATTTTGCATTTCTTTGATAGATGCGACTTGTTAGTTGCTGAGCTTCTACTATTGTTGCCTGCTGGGCATCTAACCTAGGTATCTAACTTGTGCTTTAAGTGCAACTTGCTTAGTTCCTGAGCGTTCGTGACGTAGCTGGCTAAGTTGTTCATAACAGATCAACGAAGTAAACACTGTTCCGCGGGCTCATCATTTGGATGGGTGACCGCCAGTGGCAATTTCAACTGAGCGCTCCCGTGCTTCGGAGGGCACGTTAAGCAGTCGGTCCCGGCTTTTTCAAAGTTGTTAGAACTACGAGAAATGCCTCGGTTTTACTCAATTGATTTTTTTTTTCGTAATCATGGGTGTAGACAAGTTTTTTTTTATTTCTTTAACAAGCTCACTTCAATTTGATTGTTTTAAAGTTTAATAGGACATTACTATGGGTATCAAGAAATTTAATATCAATTGCCTGTGTTTTAAAATTTTATAATAAATCTGCCGAGAATTTGTTACCGATAAAATGTATTAGCTAAATCGGTTGAATTTAATTTCTATGCTACACAATCAAGGATAAGTGAAGGTTTTTTTAGAGTAGACTTATTTTTTTATTTACTACTAGCGTCGAACCTTATGTCTTGAATCATCAATCACAATGATGTCATCAGAGTGCGAGTAATTCGTTGCTACATACAGACAGACAGGTGGGAAGCGACTTTGTTAGTAAAATGGCGGGTTAAGTGTTGTTCGTTAATTTTTTAACACATATACATATTATAAACTAGTGCATTATAATATTTAAAAAAAACTATTTGCAAAGCTTTTTATTCCATTTTTGATTTGGCGACAGCCTTAAACTGCAACAGAGGAGTCTCGTTGCCTCTTTTGTAAAACTCCTGCTGGGAGCATCTCTTAAACCAAGCTGTTATGTTCGGGTACCTGGAAAAGACAGCATAGTTACTCTAAAAGTTGGTCTACAAATACTCATCATCATTATGCGCAGTATTCTAACGCAGTTTTATGGTAAAGAGCTAACTATTAACTAACTTTTATTAGCTAACTTTTTGTAACTTATTATTTCTTTATTTAGTATTGAGTTTTTCAGATATTCATTTTAAATGTAATAGTTTTATGATTTATTAGTGTATTATATTATTGATGGTATTTAAGTATTAGGATTTTGTTTTTTATATATTTATCAGTTTTAACTATTATCATAGGTTGTGCACCCCCGTCCATTATAACTTTGCTCTTGCTCTCCTATCTGGTTGCCTGGAAGAAATCGCTTTAAGTGATAAGGCCGCCCACTGTACTACATCTACTTGCTACATTTAAATTGATTATGTAATCCTTGTGTACAATAAAGTGTTTATCTATCTATCTATTCTAAAGTTCCCACTATTTTCACGATTATTCTCTCAGGAAGGGCATAGGATTTTTTGTTTGAAAAATTTATGTATTTTCCATGTCATCAGTGCTCTCAAACGGTAAAAGAAAACATTGTGAGGAAATTAATGGTAATGCAAGCGTTTATAGGCTGCGGTAACTGCTTACCATTAGGTGGGCCGTACTTTAGTTGCATAAAATAAAATCAAAACCAGCATCAAAGAACCAATCTGCATTGAGTACGCAATAACTCTAATTACTCTCGCATCAGTTTCTCAACATAGGTGTAAGACTATAAGAAGGCTGGTTTTGACCTAAATAAAGAAGTGCTTTGACAAAATCTTGAATCTTTGACAGTAGGCAGACGCAGAGGCGTAGCAGATAACCGTTCGGATATAAAAGTTCTTGAATAGTGATCGAAAACTGGAAACTGAAGTGTAAGACTGCTTGATGGACGATGACATTGAAGCGGTCGCAGGAAGTCGGCACAAAGTCGGTGAATAGTGGAGGCTTACAATCAGTCGGCATGGCACTCTTTGGGTGAGGTTAGATAACTATCCGTCTATTGGCTGATATGATGATTATGATGATTACTAAAACAATACGTACGTGTTACTATCAATCGGCACCAGTACATTAAGAGTACTAATTGTGGCAACACAGCAAATATCAGCGATTGTTACGTCATTACCAGCCAACCAATCAGCTGTCAGAAACTTTTCAGTGAAGTCATATGCTCTGTGTATTTGTTCAACGTTTTCTGGACACACTACTTTTTCGCCCCCATACGATATTGGCAACTGGAAAAACACATACAGTTTCAATAGAAGGTCTTCACTTTGACGACCGATGTGGCGCAGCGGGCGCTGGTCCGCCTGCGACGCAAAGGTTGTGGGTTCGATTCCCGCCTCGGGACAAATGTTTATACGATCTACAAATATTTGTTCCGGGTGTTCTGGGTATTTTCTATATATAATAAAAAATATCTATCTATGTATTGTATTGTATTAAATATATATCAGCCATCTAGTAATCCATAATACAGCTCTGTTTAACAGCAGCTTACCTTTGGGCTAGATGATGCTGTGTGGATTGTCCAGCATTATTTATTTATATTATTTAGTTAGTGCAGCAGTTTTTTTAAGTATTTTTAAGGGGTCTAAAAAAGATGCAATTATAATAACAGATCTGGATGACGACGTCGCCAAATACAAATGGTACACATCTTAAAATGCAAGTATACTAAAAGGTGTGATGACAAAATGCTCGCATGTCTATTTAGACATTTGAATAACTGTCAAAAAGTTCAATGTTCACTCATTTCATAACTTGATTTGGCTACAGTAGGTAGCCAAAGGCTACGCCAAAAGTAGCCATGACTCAAAACAATGGCGACGACGCTAGCAACCCAGTGAAGTATGGCTTCTAATGTGTGTTGCAATCGTAAATAACTGCCAAAAAGACGTGATGGAAGAACGAGGGATTGGTATAGCAATAAATAAAGAAAACTTTGGATGCACAGACGAAGGCGTGGGAAGTTCCGCTAGTAAAATATACTTTCGTATTATAAAAGCAGTATTATTGAAGCATTAAATAAAGTTTAGCTTTTAATTACCCAAGCAGCACGTAACGCTGTAAACAGAGTTCCACTGTCGAAATGCAGCCTCTGATCAACAACTGCCCTTTTTCGAAGATTGGTCGGGTAGAGAGAATCATTCTGACCGTATTTGGTGATAAGATAAACAGCTATGGCGTGGCTGTAAAAAAAAGAGAGTTGGAGATAACGTATCTTTTTACAGGAGACTGATTCAGCTAATTCTCTGATGCAGACGCAGTTCACATGCAGCGAGCATCACGCACGCGTAATGTAAATGTCTATAAAAATCATAAATGAAGCAAACGTCAAACTAACACTGCACGTTTGCTTGGCGCTGCCGCTGGCGTGAAACTTTCGAGAGGCTTACTAGATGGGAACAGCACGCACGCGTCATATATAATTTGCAGGATCGGACCCCAGCTTAGGGAAGTTTTGCAAATTAAGGTCAACATCGTAAGGAAGTCAAGAACACAGAAGTAGTGAAGAATTAACTTTTCGACAGATATGTGCCATCTATCACTTTGCATTGGGTCCGTGTTGGGTTATAAATCCAATACCCTCGATTGAGAATTATGTGCAAAATAAAAAAAACAAATAGGTAATACCTGTCCCAAATGACAAAATCATCATCTTTAAGCACTGGAACTGTATGCTGGGGATTCATCTGAAAGCAATAAATTATATTTTTAAAAACAATCTAACAATTTTTTTGTCTTTTCCTTGCTTAATCGAACCAGCCCAAGTCATATCAGGACTACGCTAATCTTGTGAAAAGTTTTACCTTTAGTATCGTTTTCGCTTTGACGCATCGTTGAATAAGAATTTAAGTTAGAATGCGTTTCTCTGTAACGCTTATACTGTCATGAGCGTAACTCTGTTCATTGTACCATTATCTCAGTCTGCGCAAACGTTTTTGTTAAGGTACTTGTAACTTATATCAAAAAAAAAAAACCAGCAAGACTTGCTGATGTTGGTGTTCTTTAGTTATTGTACTATTAAGAGTAGTAGAGTTCTCTGTGATAGAGCTCGTCTGGGGAAGGACTACCACCATACCTATTTCTGCCGCCAAGCAGTAATGCTCGCATTGCTGTGTTCCGGTGTGAAGGGTATGGTTTCCGGTGAAATTACTGGCACATGAGGCTTTCGATCTTAGCCTCAAGGTGGCAACCCGCGAGTGATACCTCTGGTATTGCAAGCGTCCATAGGCTGCGGTAACCGCTTACCATCTTGTGGGCCGTACGCTTGGTTGCCACTTCAGTTGTATAAAAAAAAAAAAATGTTTCTTTCTTCATGTTCTGAGTTATTGTTTTTTAGTTATTCTTCTTTATTTAATACTTTATTTCGCTACCGACCCGTGGTCCAATAGCTTTGTCCAACAGTTTGTACACGAGTAAATTAAACTATCCGTGGTCCAACTGTCAGTAATTACTGTTCTAAGCTAAGACTGCTGTATTTACCTTCAAAAACGCCTCTGACATTTGTTCCTTCTCTCTGACGTTCACGTCAATATACTTCACGTCAGGTATCTTCAGAGCCTCAATGGTCATCATGACGGCGCGGGCCGGAGGACTCGCGTCCAGTTTGTACAGAGTCAGCGCCATCTTTGTTTAAACTAGAAATAGTAGGGTTCTTTGTGAGAGAGGTCGTCCAAGAAAGTTCTATTTCTGTTGCCATGCTTGCATTCAATAAATGAATATAATAATAAATAATGCTGGATAATCCACACAGCATCATCTAGCCGCAAGCTAAGCAGAGCTTGTGTTAAAGTTATTAAGAAGTTTGCATTGTTAAGTAAGTTCGTGTGAGTCAGAGGCCAACTCTAGTGACGGAGTTAATAATAAGCCGCCTGAAGGCCCTCATGATGGCATAACAACTTGTTAAGTTCCGGTTTGAAGAGTAATAAGGTTACCAGTGGAATTACTGGCACACTAGACTTTTGATCTACGTCTCAGGATGGCCATGCATTTTAGTATTGCAAGCGTTCATTAGTCTAAGTAAAGACTGAGAATGGTAGACTATTCTTAATGTCTTTGTACATACACTGCAACCTCTAATCACAAGTGGAGCGTATGCTATCAATAAATATAATTATATAAATTATGCAAAAAAAAACATTCGTAGAATCACTTTATTCTTTCGTTGTTTACAAATCCGAGGGTACATCAAACAAAAAAACAACAGTTTTTATATCTAGCGTATGGGTAATGTACGTAATAAGAGGATTTTATTTATCTTTCACTTTTTCACACTACATATGAATGAAAAATGGTTTTTGTTTTTGTGTTAGTTGGATACGGCTCAATGGATTTGAATAAAATTTGGCATAAATCTTAAATCCTGTACTACTTCTCCTGAAAATATTTTGTACACATGCACTATAACTAGTTACCTACTGTGTTTTGTACTTTAACATGGTTTGTACTATAACTAATACACAGTACTAGTTATAGTGCATGGTCTTCTAAAAATATGATTTTCAATCACGATTCTTGCATAGTTTAGTTTGTTCAAATATAATGTATACAATTTTGTTAACACCGATGCCGTCATTAAGAACATAGCTAAGCAAATGTCAACAATTCATTTAGCGTTAGGTTTCTCGGCAACTGACACAGGAATATCAACTTTAAATAAATAGCCGTTTGTTTTATTTATCACTGAGAAGTCGTAACTCTGCAAGCTCACAAAGTGTTTATATTTTGAACATTTTGATGTTGTTTTAATTTGAACATTTTGATGCTTTCTTTATAGGACAGCTTCTAATTGCTATATTCCAAAATACTTCAAACATTTTTAGTTCTTATTGATACTTCATATAACGCAGCAATTGTGTAATACCTATAAAAACACTCTGTTTGCTATTCGTATTTTTATTATTATCTGTGCTATTTATATTTAGATAAGAGAATAGAAATAGTTTCATCGCGTAAGTCTTAAAAAATATCTTTATCAGAGAAGTGAACACATGATGAGGATGACTTTTATAAATGGTAGAATATAAATAAGTTTTTAATTCTAGAACAGAATATAAATGAAAACATAGATTAACTTACGCCAACAGTAAGATAAATATTTGATGGACCACTTGAATTTCGCACAATTTTAAAAACAATTTAAAATGAAAAAAAAAACAGGTAGTTCTGCAGTAAAACGTGTTTACAGTACCAGTGTTAGTAACTGTATGCCAAACACCACTAAAATATTGTAAATTTTGTCACCTTCGATGACTGTTCCGCTCAGATAAGTGCGCGGGGTCTGCGCGGGGAACTGGCGGCGGCACGTTTTTGCCATCAGTGTCTGGCTGCCTATCAGTGTTGCCAACTGTACCATCATAAAGCTAGATGCCAAAAGTAGCCAGAAGCATCTAGCTAGACTTTTAGTGCATAATGCCGGATCAACATCATCACTATCACACTCACAACATAAAATTGTCAAGCTGGAGTAGCACAGAAAAATAATATAAAACCTTAAATTTTGCTACATTTTATTTAATTGTAGCTGACGGGGACACAAATAGCTAATTCTAGCTATAAAGTAGCTAAGTTGGCAGCAGTGCCGCCTGTCCTTCGAGCAACTTCCGTGACATCCGCGTTAAGCACCACGAAAGGCCCCGCATCTATTTAAATTTGCAGGGAGTCGTCTGAGTTATTTGGTTTTCCAAAAGTTGAAACTACGTCAATTTTAGGAGATTAAAATAAAAAAACACCTCTTAGATTTTTCTAAGTTTACTAACATATCTTTATCATAATCATAAATAAATATTATTGGCGGTCATTTAACACAACGCAACGCTAAAAGAGGTAAAAACCAGTAAGTAACTGATAAAAACGTACCAACTTAAAATACATTATGACATCCAAACATATAACAAACATCAGCTATCTCTCTCCCAAATACTGAAACGCATTTAGGTGATGACTTTTTTGCCGTTCTACGATTTTGAAAGATATCTTAAACAGTCAACGCCTAACAATTTAAATAACGATTCTGTATTCGGGCGCTAATTACACAAATGTTTGTCCCTAGTGAGAATCAAACACACTGTCTACAGGGCAAAATGCAAAGCAACCAACTGATCTATGAGGTCAGTCTCTTATCCTAGTTTTGATTTAACAAGATCCTTGAACTCTTTCAGTGAGTTCTCGTTGCCTTTTTTGTAGAACTCCTGCTGAGAGCACCTTTCAAACCAGGCTGCTACTTTTGGATACCTGTGGAAAACAACAAAATAGTTGACTTCTAGTAACAATATTTTACCTGACTTTGTTTACTTCAAGCATAGCAAAGCTTGTACTATGGGAACCAGATAACTAATAGAATAGATAGTATTTAAAATTTTGATGATAAAATTTAGCAAAAATATTAAATCTACCTGGTGGTAGGACCCTTCAGCAAGGGTCCATCTTGGTGTGTACCACCAGTACCACCGCAGTGTCAGATATTCTACCTCTAAGCAGAAGTATGCAAACATTTACTGTGTTCATGTTTAAGGGCACTGTAGCAAGTGAAATTACTAAGCAACAACGTCTCGGGTGATGAGCGCAGTGCAGTACCACGTGTAACTTTAAAACTTTAAGCTTTGGGTGGCACTACATCTGTTATTGTCAGGCGTGGTGCTTAACATCAGCCAGGCGACATGATCGTCTTGTCAATTGCTGACATAAAAAAAATGTATCTTCTATCAATAAATAAATATTTTTTTAATATATAGAAAACTATTGTTTGGTTCATATTACAGCATTTACAGCCTTCTAATGTTCCCACTGCTAGGACACTGACCTATTCTCGAGCGAGTATCGTGATTATATAGACTTTGACTCTGATTTTGACTATCATTTAGAATACCTGCAAAACTATAGTCAAAGTCAAAGTCAAAGTATAACATGATTTATTTCAATAAAATCACAAGGATCATTTTGAAACGTCTTAAAGCTAGAAGAATCTGGCAACAAACTCGGCTGGGTTCCTAGCTTTTTTTTGGTTGATCCCTCTTCATCATAAAGCTTCATTGTGGTGCTAATCGAACTAGGTGAGGCTCATGCCAAGAATATAAGCAGGTAAGTAAAAAATAATAATAATTTACAAACCTACAAAATTATAAATCAACTTACTCGCTGCTTTCGACTGGTACCAATACATCCATAGAGCTAACAGTGGCAATACAGCAAATATCTGCTAGAGTAACGTGATCACCAGCTAACCAATCAGCAGTCAAAAATTTTTCTAAGAAGTCATATGCACTTTTTACTTTATCAATGTTCTCTGGTCGTATTTCTTTCTCACCTTCTAACAATATTGGCACCTGAAAGAAAAAGCAAGCATTAGTTAGGCGGAAACTTCTATCACGTGATCTAATTGCTGATTTGGTTCAATTACATTGCAAAAAAATACTAAACTACGCCGCGTTGTCAAACGAAAATTACATATTATTTTCTTTTTTAATAAGTACTAAGAATTTTAGAAAAGGACGGTTTTTTTCTCTCCTAATAATGATTATGTTAATTGTGTACATAAATAATCTTGCCGAGTTTCATTATGGGTGTAGTAGAAGTGAAAAAAAATATGAAATGAAATGCTTTTATTTGACACACACAATACATAGAACAGACCGAAAAAAGAATTCATATTAATTATTTATTCATAATAATTATAGAAGTCGTTCAGCACTTAGCTTAATTGCAATCATATTATCGTTAGAATTGGAATACGTTTTTTTTATAGCTTGACAGGATATTCAGCCGGTTTTCCTTGTGACAATGTTTTCGCTACGTTAACGTTTGGTGCAATAAGCCCCCTCATAGCCTGCATGATATTAAGCGATTACCGAAGCCTATGTACGCTTGCTACATCAGAGACCTCAATTGCTCGTTACATTGACATGTAGATCTAAAGTCTCATGTGCCTGTAATTTCACTGAAAACTATGCTCTTCAAACCGAACAGAGTAATGCGAACATTACTGCTTGGCGGCAGAAATAGATATAGAAATAGGTACTTACGCCAAAAGTTGCGCGCAGCGTTGGAAATAGAACACTACTGTCAAAGTGTAGCCTTTGGTTGACCACTGCCCTTTTCCGAGGGTCATTTGGGTAGAGAGAGTCGTCTTTGCCGTATTTCGTGACCAGGTAAGCTCCTATCGCATGGCTGTAAAAAAGTATTTAAATGAATTAATAATACAACCTTTTATTTTAATTAATAAAATATTTCTATAGCTCATTTGGTTATTCGTTAGCTTTAGCTTTTTATGTAGTAAAAATAACTTAGTGGTGGCTACCTATCCCAAATGAAGAAATCATCGTCTTTGAGCAGCGGAACAGTATGTTGAGGATTGATCTGTGAACAATAAAAAGGAGTGAATTAATGAACACACTATAATACTTGTACACCAAAAAGAACCACATTGCAAAAAGTTAGGATGTTTGTATGTTTGTGGAAATATCACGCCAGAACAACAGGACTGCATGACATTATGCACAGGCATAGATTATAGTCTGGAATAGCACTACTTTTTACCCTGGAAAATGCTCGGTATCGATTAGATAAATAACTGTCTAATTGCGGGTAACACCAAGGGGCTGCTAGTTATAAATAAAAAATATAAGCTTACAAAAATACGATTTTTCAAATTATAAAACTTTGCCCGAACCTGGCAACATTACTGGCCTACTAAGGCATTGTCTAAGTAACTACGGAAATATTTAAAACAAATTATCACACTAGCTAGGTCATCAAAAAGCCAAAAAAATACCTTTATATACTCCTCTTTTAAATGCTCCTTCTGTTTTAGACTAATATCTATATATTTAACGTCTGGTATCTTCAGAGCCTCGATGGTCATCAAGACTGTGCGGACTGGAGGACTAGCGTCCACTTTATAAAGTGTTAGTACCATTGTGTCAAAAGTATCCTAAAAAATTCAAAAGAAAATGAGCCTTTACACTAAATTCAAAATTAAACGAACAAACAAGTGTTAATAATAAATAAAAACGTTCTAGTTGAAAATTACAACAAGTCTTATTCTACTAAAGAATCTTAACCATGCACTCGTATATAAAATTATTATTCAATTATCGTTTTTAAAGAATAATAAGAATGTTACCAATATTATTATAATATCATTGGTTGTTATGACATAGTTTGTGAATGGCACTTTTTGAGCTCTTTTTTATTCTTTTTGGTCTTAAAACTTCGTATATAGTATAATACTTTAATTTAATTTAATTAAATAATAGTATGAATGATTCGTAGTAATAATATAATTGTTAATTTCGTTTACCAATCATATACAGAAACAGATACATTGTTTGTCATAATAACTTGCACTGAATTTAAAATAGATTAATTTATTACGTGTTTTAATTTTAGCTTGTTTACAAACTCAACAAAAAATTGATTAGTTAAATTATAAGTTAAGCAAAAAAATTTATATATATATATATATATAAATAAATAACTAATATATAAATAACTAAGCTTTATACACTATAAATATTGTGAATACAAAAAAATCAACCGACGAAAATATAACAGAAATTAAAATACCTTGTGCTAACAAACGTGGTTACTGAGTAGACGCTATCAACGTTATGCACATCTATATTGTAGTATTTTACCGACCTTGACCGTTTGCTTGGATACAAACATTTTGATTATATTAAACCTACAATACATACATCTACTAACACATGCAACACATGTTTGAGACTGACACACGTCACATATGTTTATCTAACCACTATAATGGGTGTTATTATTGTAGACTAGTGGATCGTCTGCAACTTCGTTCGGGTAAAACAGCATGGTAAAAATTAAAATCTATTAGATTTAAACTGTGTAGGAACATAATAATTAACATGGTGATCTTGAGTGTCACATAGATAACATAATCAATTTTATGTCATCTTCCACTATTATTTTTTTTTCTCTCAACTTTATGATATAGATACCTTTTCCTTATTCTATTATAAATACAAAATGCAAAATATGTAGGTACCTATGTATCTAAACATTACACTATAATAATATTCAGTGAGTGAAAAAACTATGCCAGTTTTTAGGACAAAATTATGGTAATGTCATTCACGTAATGGATGTGATCTAACACACACAAACAGTCAAGGTTACGTTACGATTTTATTTATATCACAATTTTAGGAATGTTATGAATTGAAGAGCTCGTGGTAAAGCTGGTTTAGTTGTTTTTAACATATCAACAAGTTCCACGCGGTCACCATTTTAACGGGTGACCGTCAGTAGCAGTTTTAACTTGAGCGCTTCCGTGCTTTGTAGAGCACGTTAACGCTATCGGTACGCTATCGGTCCCGGCTTTTTCAAAGTTTTTAAGCCATTACGGAGGAATATATTAACAACATCATCAAAGTTGGCCTCATACAAACTTACTCAACCTTCGGGCGGTCCAATAGGCTGCCCGAAGGCCATCTAAATATTATAACACAACTTGAGCAAGAAATTATAATGATGAACTCTAAACTAACTATACCTACCTACATTTTTCAATAGTCAGATTTTTCTAAAATTATTTTTGCAAAGTCATTCTTGCTTGTTGTTTTTTAAACGATTGCGTCACTTTAAAAGGCTGGCCATGAAGTCACTTAGAAACTGCATGGTCATGGTTACCGCTCAATAAGTCAAGCTCACAACATAGGTATTATTGAGAGATAAAGAAGTCACCAGCAACATTCTGTTCCCAATAATGACACTAATATTTAGAAATGTAAAAGTTTGTTTTTGGATGCTTGTTATTCACTAATCTCGTGACAGGTGGACCGATTTTAGTACATTTTTTTTTATATAACTGAAGTGGCAACCAAGCGTACGCCCACAAGATGGTAAGCGGCTACCACAGCCTATGGACGCTTGCAATACCAAAGGTATCACTCGCGGGTTGCCACCTTAATGCTAAGATTAAGAAAGTATTCTTTATTATCGATGACATTGTAACGGCCGCAGCAGGTTGCAACTGGCCTTCAGCCTTAACCATCCACCGAGAATGGTTAGTAAGGCTGAAAATTGGTGGTTCTGTCTGGCATCCTAGACTTAGCTACCTAGTCGTAGACCCCTTCCAAAAGCGTCTACGCGTTTCGTGTAAAACGTGAAATAGTACAGGGGATTTTTTTCTGTATTTCAACATACATCCAGCAAAAGCTGTTCAGGACAGATACTTATCGAAGAAGTTGAATCACTTTGCATCGTACTCAGTTAGAACGTAGCTTTTATCAATTCCCGCAAGTTCTGAACCAAACAGGTCACGGGTCTAACTTACCGTGTATTTATAAGGAAACTTCGTCTTATCAAGTTTTCTTTGTATAATATAGTAGTTTTAAAGTTTCCTTTCACGTAAGTAGGGTTGGTAGGTGACCTAAAAATTGGAAGAGCTGATAAAGCTGCCTTCAGACAAAAATTGCTTCAAATAAAACTAATCGTACCGAAACCAATTCGAGTTGGAACCTGGTGAATACGGACTGGGGGAGAACGAAACCAACCTTTAGTCACCTGAACGAGACATAGAATTATAGTCTGTTTTTGATGGCATAAAGGCGCTCCAAGCATCAAAATGCTTTAATGATTTCCTAATTGGTCAGCCCAGCCTGGCACCGACAGCGACAGGGTTCCAACACCGACACCAGCATCAGTTTACGTATAATTCTATAAAATTGACGCGCCGGCATGTCGGTGTCGGGCCGGGCCATTCTTTATTCCTTCCTTCCTCTTCTTCTAATCTTTTTCTCATAGAATTACGTCCATTGATGTCGGTGTTGATTCCAGGCCGGTTTACCTGGTGGTAGGACTCTTCAGCATGAGTCCGTTTTGGTGGGTACCACCGCATTGTCAGAATCAGATATTCTACCTCCAAGCAGTAGTGTGCAAGCATTACTGTGTTTAGGTTTGAAGGGCACTGTAGCAAGTGAAATTACTGGGTGAAAGAAACTTAACAACAACGTCTTGGGGTGATTAGCGCAGTGCAGTGCCACGCAGAACGTTAACACTAAGCTTTGGGTGGCACTGCATCTGTTATGTTTAGGCGTGGTGCCTAACACCAGGCAAGCGCCTTGATCGTCTTGTCACATGCTGACATAAAAAAAAATCGGGCTGGCCAATAGAGAAACGCCCTTTAGCTGTCGGTCCGGCTATCAAGTCGACAAGATACTCCTGTATAAAATAAATAAAAATCTTTATTAAAAGGCGGCCTTATAATAAAGGTTTTATTTATTTATTTACTTGCATTAACGTGAGAGCTCTTAAGCGGTGAAGGAAAACATTGTAAGAACCAGCATGTTTACGAACGAAATATTCAAAATACATGGCAGTACCGCAAACTTTCGTTACAAAGTAGGCCAGTTTTCCAGCTGTGGAAACATTGCAAGGCCGGCATGATAAGTAAGTTTTTATGAGTGGCCAACTCTGGTGACGGAGATTAATAGATGATAAGGCACTTTTCAATTTCCAAAAATGACAGTACGGTTATGTTTATCAAGACCTGATAATACTTAGATAGTACTTACTTTATCATACACACGTTGTCTAAGAATATCCCTTTATATCTAGGTAGGTATGTATGTACCTATGTATGTAGGTTATATTTTAAGCTAGGACACCGATTTTAACCAATAGATAGAGTAAATTTAAGAGGAATCCGTGAAAAGCCGGGGCATTCCGTTAATCATTACATAGTCTTAGTGTGATGGTTAACACTATATAAGTTCGATTTTTTATAAATACCACGATGTCTGTACTGTTAAGAATAATACACTGTGACTAAGATTTTTGGAATGGGTAGAACGGAGTATATATGTTTTGGGTAGAACGGGTGAAAATTATATATGGTAAAATATTGTAGGTTGAACGGTGTGTTTGTGTGTATCAAATAAATGTATTTCATTTCATTTTTTTTTTCTCTATAAAACAAAGTCGTTTCCCGCTATCTGTCTGTCTCGTAAGCTTAGATCTATAAAACTACGCAACAGATTTTGATGCGGGTTTTTTTATAGATATAGTGATTCAAGAGAAAGGTATATAGGTATATTATAGCACCCGTGCAATGCCAGGGCGGGTCCGTTAGTTATTTTTTATAAATAATAAAATGGAGTTAGGCTGGAAATTATAAGAGATGAGATCGCGGGAGAAATTTGTCTTAAATTAACTCACATTATAAGCTCATGGCCTGAGTTAGATCGAATAGTGAAAGAATATGGGAAGAAGAGGAAAAATAGTAGGGGCCGAATAGGGGAATAAAGCCTGCACTTTTTTTTGCGATCTGTCACCCCAGGCGGACAAAACTGGGTGACAGATGGGAATAATCCTTTTGCTCTGTAGTGGGACAGTGGCTAAATAAGTATAATTATTATTTTTAATAATCTTTGTATCATAGGACAGGATCTAAAGTTCAGTAGTAGTAAACTCAAACGCCTGACAACCCTATTCTTTTAACAAACCTCGATGCTAACTTGCTAAATGATGTTATAAATAACATTCAGTAAGTCTACGTTGAGAGCTTTAAGACGTGTTTAGTCCTAAGTTAAAATTAAGCGGCGATCATAATAAAGTAATAAGAGGAACTGTGGCTTGCTAATAAACTCGCAAAAGTTCAAAAGCCTTGAGCAAAATCCCATTTGCCATGATTCTCGTCATCAGAATATTTTTATTATCTACCAATCCGCACCGCATGGCCTACTCTCGCTTGAGAGTAGGCCAGTATTCTAGCAGTGGAAATAAAGAAGGCTGTCATGATGATCTTTACCTGATAAGGGCAATAACAAGAAATATTCCCTACCAGAATCTGTTATTATGCGATGTAATAATATTATCTTGGCATATATGTAAAAATGTAATAATTATGTGTTTCAAAAATACATAAAAAAAAACAAAAATTTTATACTTGCCTTTATAATTTCTAATAATATCAGTGCTTATTATAACGATTAATTTTATGTGCAAAACGAGCGTGTATCAAATATTCGGATTTGCCTCTGACTGCCAATTCCTCTCTGGTGATCACAGCTAGCCAATGCCAGCTTGCTGCTATTCTGTGTTAAGTTATAATTTGAATAACTTTGTCTAATACTAATGCTGTAAAAACTTAAACCACTTCTATTTCAAACTACAACACTATTATGCCTTTATTCTTATAAGAAACTGTCATTTTAGCAGCTCACTACGTATTGTCTTTATTTAGTGAGCTGCTATAGATTTGAAGGGCACATTTAGTGTTCATACGTCTTTGAACTATAACATGGTCATTGTTCATTGACATAAGAATGACAAGAGCAGGTGAGACAGAGTTGGTGTAGTTTAATAATGGTGCTAAAATGTAAACCACAGGCCACACCGACAACTAGCAAGCGAGCGGACCAGCCGGGCGAGCATCGTTTCTTCCTTTCATACTTCGGTTCACACCGCGAACTGGAGAGATAAGCTAGGTAATTGCATAGTTTCCCACGCCACGCTTTGCTCGCTTGCTCGTTCGCTCGCTTGCTAGCTGGCGGCGCGGACTGCATTTTCATGTTGGTGAGCTGGTTGGCTAGAAAGTGCTAGATCCTTATCCCAATTTTGCTTTTATGAGACCACGGAACTCCAGTAAACCAGGCACATTTCTTTTCTTGTAGAACTCCTGTTGAGCACATCTCTCGACCCAAGCGGTTATTTTGGGGTACCTGGAAACAAACGTAATATTATTCAGGTGTTCTTTTGTGGTGCCATTTTTCTGTCCCATTGCTTTCTGTTGTACTATCTTTTATCTTGTTTTTCCTTTATGATTAGTAGGTACCTTATTTATTGAAGCGTTCGTGACTTAGCTGGCTAAGTTGCTCATAACAAATCAACGAAGTTACACACTATTTCGTATGTATGTTTGCCATTTAAGAGTGGTTGCCCACGGCGACTTTTTGTAGCGGTGCTGTCGCGATGTTGACGTACATTCGCATCGTATTCTTTCACTGGCTCTGTATCGCCCACGCCTAACGCGCGACAGTAGCGATGCCGTCGCGCGTTTTGTGAATTCATCGCTACAAAAATATCATTTAGCTCGCCCACGGGGCGCCCCCTAAATTACATTTTTTTTTTATTCACAATAGGCTTGCGCTTGACCACTATCTTGCCTGATGTTAAGCGATGATGTGGTCTACGGTGGAGCACGCTTGCCTAAGAGCAACCTATTCACTCGTGGCTTGAAGACACCCAGGTTATAAGTATCGGGAAACACAGACTCTGGCAAAGCATTCCACTCCTTGGCGGTGCGCAGGAAACATGATGATGCATATCGCTTAGTGCGCATTGGTGGGACCTCGACCATGAAGCGATGACGCTTTGCCGTATGTCTAGTCGTACATTTTATAACAATGTGTACTTACGCGTTACTATCAATTGGCACCAGTTCATTCAATGTACTGACGCTAGAGACACAGCAGATGTCAGCAATGGTGATTTGATCGCCAGCCAACCAATCAGCGGTCAGAAACTTTTCAGTAAAATCGTATGCTTTTAATATCTTCTCAATGGCATCTGGTTGAATGGTCTTCTCTCCCTTGAATAGTACTGCTTCCTGAAACAGAGAAACAGGTTTATTCTAAACTTTATTCATCTGACAAAGCTGGCTAAATTGTTCTTGATTGACAAAGTTTAGCGCTGTTCCACGTGGTTTCTTTATGTGATGTGGCCGCTCTGCTCCCCGACATCTAGCAAAATTAGTATAACTGCAATGTCTTTGCTATTGTATCCTTGTTTTTGCTTATTACCTATTCGATTATTTAGAATTACTTAATAATGTGTACTCATCAAGCGTAGCGTGTATTGCTATAGAACTTGGCTCTTAAATTTTTTTGATCACCTACTTATATTCTTGGCATGAGCCTCACCTAGTTCGATTGGCACCACACTGAAGCTTTATGATGAAGAGGGATCATCAAAAAAAAAGCTAGGAACCCAGCCGAGTTTGTTGGCAGGTTCTTCTAGGCTGGGGCGTGTGGAACTGGCGTAAATTCATCTAGCTTTAAGACGTTTCAAAATGATCCTTGTGATTTTATTGAAATAAATAATTTTTGACTTTATTTTGACTTTTTATGAATTGGTGACTGCCAGTAATAATATTCTTGTTGTCTCAATTAGTGAAAACAAAACATCTAAGCAAGTCTGGTTTTGAGAGTAGGCTAGTGGGGTATTTATTAGTACCTTCGGCACCTTCTGTACCTACCTATCCTATCTCAGTTATATCTATGTATTGTATTGTATTAAGTATAGATCAGTCATCTAATACCCATAATACAGCTCTGTTTAACAGCAGCTTACCTTGAGGCTAGATGATGCTGTGTGAATTGTCC
This sequence comes from Colostygia pectinataria, assembly GCA_951394395.1. Classification (NCBI taxonomy): domain Eukaryota; kingdom Metazoa; phylum Arthropoda; class Insecta; order Lepidoptera; family Geometridae; genus Colostygia; species Colostygia pectinataria. The sequence goes on along the minus strand of OX596368.1, from coordinate 3,097,384 downwards.
AGCGTTATTTATTTATTTAGTGATTTTGTTTCATTAAATCCGCTATGTGGGGCTCTGGTGACCTGTATTACAGGTTTTTCAAACCTTTAATACAGGTCAGGTTTTTTTTCAGGCACCAGATATTTTTGTCTAGATATTATGCATCAAACTATTATACCTACCTATTTAAAGACCTATTATGCGAGAAAAAGAGCTATGGAAAGAGCTATGCTGGGAGTTTCACTACGCGATCGAATCCGCAATGAGGAAATCCGTAGAAGAACCAAGGTCACCGACATAGCTCTTAGAATTAGTAAGTTGAAGTGGCAATGGGCAGGCCATATAGCTCGCAGAACCGATAACCGTTGGGGAATAAAGGTTCTCGAGTGGCGACCACGAACTGGAAAACGAAGTGTAGGACGGCCCCCCACTCGATGGACCGATGACATTAAAGCGGTCGCAGGAAGTCGGTGGATGGTGAAGGCCCAAAATCGGTCGTCATGGCGCTCTTTGGGGGAGGCCTATGTCCAGCAGTGGACGTCTATCGGCTGATATGATGATATGATGATGCGAGAAAATAAAATATTTTGTTATTATTAATAGGAGATTGTCAAAATAAAAATAATAATAAAAGAACTAGTTATCGCTTAGTTACTTACAGTAATCCGTATAATGGCTTGGAACAGGACACCACTGTCAAAATGGAGTCGCTGATCAATAACTGCCCTTTTTTGAGGATCGGTCGGGTATAAAGAATCATCTTTGCCGTATTTTGTAATCAGGTACGTTGCTATGGCGTGGCTGGAATTATTAAAAAAACTAACGATTAATAGTTTAATCATCACCATCTCTAGTAAATAAACCTTAATCTACTATTTACTGTTTCTACACGATGTTTTCCTTCACCGGAGTGAAAATCTGTATACCAATAGGTCAATACGACCTTAAATATGATTTTAAATTTGATTGAAACGCACAGTCACTACCAAACCACCAGTGCTCCATAATTTAGGTATTTGTCATCATCATCTGGTTAACAGTCAACAGGCGTCCACTGCTGAAAATAGGCCTCCACCAAGGAGCACCATGACAACTGACCTAGGACCACCGCAACCGGTGGATCACCATCCACCGCAACTGCTTTAATTTTATCTGTCTATCAAGTAGGGGCATAGCTGTGGTAGGGACTTAGGGAGCCGTCTTAAGTTTTTCAGTTAACGGTCGCCATTCGAGAACCTTTCCCCAGCGGTTTTCAGTAAAGCTTACATGTATACAAGAGCTCACACCTCACCACTTTTATGGAACAAAACATAGTTTAAAATTATTGCATTCAATCGTAATATTATACTTCTTCTTATAAGTTTTAAAAAGCACACAAGCTAAAAAACGTTGTACGTTTATAATTGTACTTTTCTAGGATAAATCCACACTGGAAAATGTACAAGGTTAAGTTATTTATCAATAAAGAACTTTTTAAAATTGAAAAAAGTGTTCGAGAACCTTTCCCCAGCGGTTTTCAGTGTTGCAAGCTAATCAGAAAGTAAGAGTAAAGTAGTAGAGTTCTCTGTGATAGAGCTCGTCTGGGGAAGGACTACCACCATACCTATTTCTGCCGCCAAGCAGTAATGCTCGCTCGCATTGCTGTGTTCCGGTGTGAAGGGTATGGTTTCCGGTGAAATTACTGGCACATGAGGTTTTCGATCTTAGCCTCAAGGTGGCAACCCGCGAGTGATACCTCTGATATTGCAAGCGTCCATAGGCTGCGGTAACCACTTACCATCTTGTGGGCCGTACGCTTGGTTGCCACTTCAGTTGTATAATCATATATTTATGTAACTATTTCTATGTATTATTAAAAAAATATAGATAAAGACGCTTGGAAGTATACCTGTCCCAAATGATAAAATCGTCATCCTTCAGCAACGGAATCGTGTGCTGGGGGTTCAACTGTAAAAAAAGCTATTGTCAGTGCTTGCCATTTTTAATAAATATGAAGGCGCTTTGATACTCCTTAGAGTGGCAAGAACGTAAAACCTCAGAGAACGTTACGTCACTTTGACACAACTACGAGCGCTAGTGCGCAGCGCAGGACAACCGGGTCGATGAAAAATCGAATCGGTTACCATGGCGAAGGAACACACAAGAGAAAGAGAACTGGGAGAATATCCTGGAAGATCCTGGGCGCTGGAGGCGTGTTACGTGCTCGGCGGAGTGTATTAAAATAAAAAAATCCATTGGTACACGGCCGGATTCGAACCCACGACCTTAGGATCGGAAGGCGAGGCCACCATTAGACCAGTGCTACAAGATAAAATATACTACAATCATATTTTTTTTTTGTAAAAGCGCATCTAAAAAACGATTAACACTAACACTGGCAAGTCCTAAGAAGTAAATTTCATATTACTCGAGCATGATAAAAACATAAATTAACAAAACCTAAATACCTACTCAATTAAAATGAGAATAAAATACTAAAGCACTTTAGTTTTCGCCGGTACTTCATGTAAATCAACGCAAAATGATAAAAAAATATTGGTATAAATTTTATTAAAATCGGGTCAGAACGGACCGGGTCAATACGGGACTGGGGAATAACGAAACTAACCCGTTTATCTAGTTGTAGCATCTGAGACGATGACTGGCAAATGATGATTCTGTTTATCATCATTATCATATCATCCGATAGACGTTCACTGCTGGACATAGGACTCCCCCAAAGAGCGCCATGACGACCGATTCTGTTTATTAATTTGTAATTTTTTTACTTTACCTTCTGATACTCTTCCTTTAAATGCTCTGCTTCTAGAAGGTTTACGTCCACAAACTCCACGTCAGGTATGCCTAAAGCCTCAATGGTCATCATGGCAGAGCGGGCAGGGGGACTCCCATTCAGTTTGTACAGTGTCAGCACCATCTTTGTTTAAAACTGTTCTATAAGGATAAGAATATTAACAATTTAAATCTACTTAATTTAAAACGAAGTTGTTACGTCGACGAACGTCGTTCGAAAACGACGAGAAACGAGGTTACGAATTCAACTAAGGTCGTGGGTTCGAATCCGGTCGTGCATCAATGGATTTTTCGCTACGAAAAATTTATGTGCGCAATGCCAGTGCTCACCGTATGAGAGAAGGAAAACATCGTGACCAGCATGTTCAAGAACTAATCGAAAGACATGTGCCATCCACCAATCCGCATTGGGTGCGCATGGTGGTACAATACCCAATCACTCTTGCTTGAGAGTAGGCCAGTGTCCCAGCAGTGGGAACATTAGAAGGCTGTCATGATGATAATGGACAGACAACTATAGTATAGTATGGAGTCTGTCCATACTGCAGTTGAATTCGTAACCTCATTTCTTTGGCGAACATAAAAGACCTGCATGGCCGCAGTGTTATTTAGCAGCACCAATTAAAGCGATTACAAATAAAAAAAAGGGTAACTCCTATAGTTCTATCCAACTGCGACGTCATAGAACTATTAAACTTTTTTGTCCCAGTAGTTTATGGTAGAACTGTTAAAACAAAAACTGTCATGTTTGTTATTTATAGAACTAATAATACCTTGTCAATACCTAGTTAATACATTTTTAACTTAGTAGTTCTATGATAGAACTAATAAAACAAAAACTTTTGTATTTGTTGAACTAATGTGTCGTGTCATCAATCCTAATATCTCTTCGTATAACAACTAGGTAGTGATGTAACTGAACTTTAGAAGCTATTTCGTTTCCGCTGCTCTTAACTGCATAGTAAGTCAACTAACATTTCATTTAAATATGAGTGCTGCCAGCTGATTGCTAGAGTTGTTTTTAGATTGAACACAAGTTGAAATCATTTGTATATTACTATAATCATCGCATAAATAAATACCTCAAAATAAAAATTTATTCATGCATTTGAATTTAAAAATTAATGAAAAGGATTAACGAAAAAATAAGCAAGGAATCCAACCGAGTTTCTTGCCAGACTCTTCAATACTTGGGCGCGTAAATTCACCTAGCTAAATTATCCCTGTGATGCCAGTTGTGTGGTACCAGGATTAAAGTAACCAATCCGAGTTAATGTCTACAATCATTTTCGGGACGACTGATGTGGCGCAGCGGGCGCAGGTCCGCCTGCGACGCAGAGGTTGCGGGTTCGATTCCCGCCTCGGAACAAATGTTTGTACGATCTACAAATATTTTTCCGGGTTCTGGGTATTATCTATATATAATAAAAAATATCTATCTATGTATTGTATTGTATTAAATATATATCAGTCATCTAGTACCCATAATACAGCTCTGTTTAACAGCAGCTTACTTTGGGACTAGATGATGCTGTGTGGATTGTCCAGCATTATTTATTTATTTATTTATTTTATGAATTTTTAATGTTTTTTTTTGAGCGTTAATCATAAGATCATAAACACTTGTTAAAAATGTTGCCAGATGTAACAGTAGTAGGTACCTAATTTATTCCGCAGCGAGTTAAAAGGCTACTTCATGTTCTGAGAGCAGAGTTAATCAATACAGTCGAAAATTGCATGAATTTGACGTGACGCAATATGACGAAGTTTTGATATGATTCTATTCGTTGACGCTTTACGTCGCGTCGGTTGAATGATCGCCCTCATTCCGTTGTTGATTATTAGTTAGATTAGATAAATATTATGCTGAACATTATATTACTAAAATATTGAACTAATCTTTGATAAACTAAATATTTAATAACATTTTAAGATAAAACACTTACACTATACATATTGTTTTTGGAATTCGTAACTTTTATTTTCTCTTTCTTTTGATTCAATATTTTTTTTCTAAAAAATTACATCTGACTGTCGTCGTTAAATAAATATATATCTTGTTAGTATAATGTAAATCCGTTATTGGCTATCTTTTTTGTATTTAAGTTGTTATTTAGTTTATTCCTAAGAGCTGTGGATTTTGTAATAAATAAAATAAAATAAAAAAATAAAAATAAAAAAACTACTTGTAACCAATAATGTGACTGGAATCCGGTAATAAACCGGTTCGACCGCTGTTTTACAAAACAATTTGTAACCTTGCAATAATTCAAATAAAACTTTTGACAACAACCAATATCTTAGGTAGATGTGTCCAAGGTTTGTTCAATAGAACACAATTACCCGCTAGTCATTTCGTTAACAAAAATAAGTAAGCAGAGCAAAACCGGCAGATTAATCTAGCTGATAACAATTAAAGATTCTGGTGCAACCCGTTTATACAAACTAATACCACAGAGTCTAATACCTAGAACTTTAAAGCCTAAGATATAAATATAAAATTCACAATACCTTGTGCTCCGTCAACGTGTCGCCAGCGCAAGCGTTAGCAATGTTATGTTAAGCTACAGTGCCACACAATACATAGAAGGTAATTTTCAAATCGTCATCATGATCGTTCCGCTAGTACCTAAACTAAACATGTTTAAAGTGTGGATGTGGTATGTACGAGTATATTACAGTGCAACACATTCAATATCATAATATTTTTATCATCTATGATGATCGGTCTGCTCAGATTTGCTTAAACTCATTTGAAGTTTGGATGTGATGTATGGTTCTTGCTTGTTTTGCGTACTTTTATTGGTAACACACGGGTGTAACTCTCAGTAGAGTAAGCTAAGTTGTTAGCTTATTTAATTATTTTTGCTTGGGCTACGTGTCGAATAACAAGAGGCGAATCATGCGCAGAATGCGAGACTTAAGTAGGTGATATGAAGAAGAAAGAAAATAGTTTTATTTGCAAGCACTAGCGCCGATTTAAACAAATCTATGTATGTGTTTCGATGGGCATGTAGTAACTATTTCTTCGATTCCATAAACATACGCAGTTTTTTTTATGCAACTGAAGTGGCAACCAAGCGTACGGCCCACAAGATGGTAAGCGGTTACCGCAGCCTATGGACGCTTGCAATACCAGAGGTATCACTCGCGGGTTGTCACCTTGAGGCTAAGATCGAAAGCCTCATGTGCCAGTAATTTCACCGGAAACCATACCCGAGCGAGCATTACTGCTTGGCGGCAGAAATAGGTATGGTGGTAGTCCTTCTCCGGACGAGCTCTATCACAGAGAACTCTACTACTCTTTACATTAATCCAACCTTATTTAGTTTAAAAAAAGCAAGTTTTGAGTTAAATATCTATATCATAACGCAAGTAACGTTCTTAGATCTAGCGACAATCGAGAGTTAGTGGCCAACTCTGCTATTAGATACAAAAGGTCATCCAAAAGCTTCACTCATAGTACTATTATTTTAAAGCTGAAACCAAAAGTTTTAACGTGTTCTATAAAGCACAAAAGAAGAAGAAAAATATTAGTAGTTTAAATAGTGTACTTAAGCACCCGGAAATGACCTGGGTGAATCAAGTCTACTAAAAGTGTAATAAGTACACCCACCCTACTAGTAACACCCGGGTGAAGTTAGCTAAGGCGCTTTGATTCAAGCAGGCTTCTTAAAAAAAAAATCGACTTACTATAAAAATATAAAAAAGTCATATTCATTGACTTTACACATCGTTGAACAAACGTTCTAACTTTACTAATGATTTTGTAAACAAATTGACAGTAATTATAGCCGTGTGGTCTTGCACATTTAGCTTACGTGTCGCGTCGAACTGTAAATATCTAATACTAAAATTATAGGTTTAGCTTGACGGTATAATTTGTCAACCATTTCAAAAAGAAAATGTCGTCCGCAAAACCTTCAGGCGATGTGTTATAATTATATCGATCGGTGACAGCTAATTATACTGCTATTAGATATTAAAAAAACGTTGCATTATTGCCTGACTGACTGAAATTTAACGCAAGCACAACTTATACCGTAAATCTTGTAACATTAAAGTTTAGTTTTATTTTTTTTATTTGTTTTGAATGTGAAAATTTCGAATTTTTTTAGTTTTTAAAATTGAGTTTGTTGCCAGATTCCTGTAGGCTGGAGCGCGTTTAGCTGGCGTAAATTCGGTTATTTCCGATGACCCCCATGTCTAGCCCCTGGGGACCAGCGGGAAGGTTTTCAGTAGCGCTCGTCCCCGAAGGGACGAGTGGGAAGTTTTAGCAGCAGTCGCTCTTTTTCAAATAGTACGTAAATTATTTTTAAATGAAATCCCAGTTTGATTTTGTCGCCTAGTGTGATTTTATTGATTAAAAATATTTTGATTTTGAATTTTAATAATTCTCCAACAAACCTACAGCTACATTTTTATTTTGCAAAATTTTACGTCCGGCGTTAACCATTGTATCGAGCGCAGTTCCGGTGCTCGAAAGTTATAAATTTTACTGTTAATCTGATATTCTCTTCATTGACATCGGTCCTCAGCAGTTTGCACTACGGGTTAGCACCAGTAGACAATGCTAAAGATGGATTCAAATACGAATTAATATTATGTTAAATAGTATACATTTTAATGTAGATATATTTGGATAGTGTATTAATACTATTATTTTGTCTGCTACGACACGTGTCTGACACGCTCAGCTCAATTCCTGAAGATTAAAATTCACCCCGTAGCATTGACGTAGTAGCTGGTTAAGTTTCATTCACTACTTGCTTAATTTTACAAAAGTAGTAAAATTATTGTAATTTATAATATCACCTGTTTTAATTAATTTAACTGGAATTCTGTCCGTTTTAAATTAGCAAGTGGAATTACTGGTTAAACAGCTATGTCTCAGAGTGAAGAGTGCAGTGCAGTACTACGCAGAGCTATTTTATAGATCAAACCAAAATACTAAAGCATTGGGTGACACTGCAATTCAGGCGCCCAACATCTGGCGATTAAAATGTATTAATTTAATAAGGTGTTAATATAACAAGCAGTTTGATAAAGTCTCCACTCTGGTGCTAACCCTTTTGAAACAATGTAGGTAGGTATAATAATGAAAAATGCCCGTCGTGGCGCAAAAATTGCTTGTTTTTATATTGGAAAAAATTGTGGAAGGCCACAGTTAAGGCGCAGGAGGGCGATTCTCGTGCACAGATAAATGGTTACATACATGTGATATATATCGTCAATACTGTCAAATTTTCTATACATTTTTGACAGTTTAGACGATATCATTATATCACATGTGACCATTTATCTATGGAACAAAAATCGCCCTCTAGGTTGCATGTAGATTATTATTATCTAATATCAAGATAAATTGCATGTATTTTATAAACAGGCGAGATAGTGGTTAGACGTATTGTAAATAAAAAAATAAAAAAATCTGATGCATTACCACTAAGAAAATCGGTAGCTGATTTTCTACCGAGAAACAAAGCAGACATGGAACATATTAACAGATGTTTTGGGTAGACCTTTATTATTATTAGAGTCCTTGCCTCCAATTAGTAGACCGCCTTAAATTTTTCTAAACAGCGCCATCTTCATAGATTTAACTGTATCATAAAAAGCGAGTAAGTTGGGTAGGAACTTACTCAAGTTTCAAGCAACCCATGAACCTGATTTTAAAATGTGTAAGTTCCGCTACTCCCTCATAGATGGCAGTGCCCGTCACAAACTAACTATTTGAGCCAGGCGGCGGGCCGAAATTCTTGTAGCAAAGGCTGGTATACTGTATTGTAGGTTGTAGGTATCTAAAAGAAGTAATTTTCACAGAACAACACCAGTCACTAGGAGTGTAAAAAAGTGTCTGGTGGTAGAAATCTTCAGCGAGAATCCATTTTGGTCTGGTAACTACAGTGGCATGGTTTCGTTTGCACTATTTTCATTTCCTGAACTCACACATTTTAAGACCAAAATTAGCCAAAACGGTCTAGCCGTTTTCCAGTTCAGCTATTCACTAAAAAGATGCAAAACAGTGTGAGATGCATTGAACAAACAAAATAGAATCACCAAGTCGAAATCGTTCATTTTGAAGAGTAGTAGAGTTCGAAGGAAAACTGATCGTACCTAAACCAATTCGGGTCAGAACGGACCGGGTCAATACGGGACTGTGGGATAACGAAACTAACCCCCTATTTCTGCCGCCAAACAGTACGTAATGCTCGCATTGCTGCAGCCTGTGTTCCGGTTCGAAGGGTATTTCTTCCAGTGAAATTACAGGCACATGAGACTTTCCATCTAACGTCTCAAGGTGGTAACGAGCAAGTGATATCTATTTATATTTGTATGCGTACATAGGCTACGGTAACTACTTACCATCAAGTAGGCCGTACGCTTGGTTGCCACTTTCGTGGAAAAAAATAATATACAGTAAAATTGATTAGTAGTTCTTTTTTGAGTTCGGTAAAAATGTACCATGATGATGAAAGCATAGATACTATACCTTCTAAATAAACAAGACATAATAAAATAGCTGTGAGTATTTTAATTAATCCCCGAGTAGACACTGGACGAGGAAATTGCTCGTTATAAGACCCCTTGGGCGTGTACGCTTTTAATAATTTTAACACAGATATTTAAGTAGTTTTTTTTACATTTTACTTTAGTACTTAGAAAGTAACCTTTTTAATCGTACAATTAACGAATCCGCGGTGACTTTTTCTGTTTTTCATTTTTAAATCTATACTAATATTATAAAGAGAGAAGATTTGTATGTTTGTATGTTTGTATTTTTGTTTGTTACAAATAAATTCAAAACCTACTGGTTCGATTTCAAAAATTCTTTCACTATTAGAATGCTACATTATCCCTGAGTAACATAGGCTATATTTTATTTTAGAAAATAATAGGAATCCCTACTAAAACTTCAATAATGTAACCCAAGGTGTAAAAAAAATGCCATAAAATGTCTTTCATCGCATGTGCTGCGGAAACTATTGATGATAGAACAAAAAAATGTTTTACAATATTAAAGAACATATTGATATCTACAAAAAAGTCAGCGATACCATATGTCCAACTATTGTAGTTATGTAACTACTCGTACAACTACTTTTTTACATTTTAAAAGTTGATAGAAATGCCGACCAAAATCAGACCATGTATTCCATACCTTTATATTAATCCTTATCCAAATAAATCATTTCATATTCAAGACTGTTTCAATACCTGTAGATAACTGTTTGAATTATTGAAATCAGAGATTCCATTCAAAAGTTATGACAAATTATAAAAATATCAATCTAAACAAAATACTAAAAAAGCCCGCGCGCGCGCCGAGGCCAGAGAGGGGCGTGCACATGAACTAGGAAATAGGTAGCCGTGCGGTCGGCTCCTACCTTATGAATGACTAGCGACCCGCCCCGGCTTCGCACGGGTGCTTAAGTTTTTATTGCAACCGTGCGAAGCCGGGACGAGCCGCTAGTTTTTTTATAAATTTCAAAATCGACGCCCGATTCAAAAGAGCCAAAACACAACAAGCTAAAAGTTGAGGAATTCCGTTGGATTTCAATTTGATCTCATAATCACATCACGTTCATCATTTGTTCAAAAGCCCAAAACTTTTGCAAAACCTGCAAACATTTGTCCCGCAGCTGGAATCGAACTCGTAACCTTTCGTTTCTTAACCATATATGCTCCTACCGTACCACAGGGGACAAAACGCGGTGACAGACAATCCCCACCAAGTGGTGAAAATCCAAATTTTTTAAATTCAAAATCCAAATTTTTAAATTCAATGTTTTTATTTAATAAAATCACAAGGATCACAAATAGGACGTTTCAAGTCCTAGAGCTAGATCTATGCGCCTTAGTCTAGAAGAATCCGTCAACAAACTCGGCTGGTTTAGTTTTCTAACTACCTATTTTTTTTATGTCCATCTAGCCTATGCCTAGAAAATACAAATTTTGTTAATTTACTGTTCACATCCTAACCATGTTTGCATTTATTAAAAACTAGGTGTCGCCCGCGACTTCGTTTGCGTGGAACTCGGAAGCCGTACTGTTTTCCGGGATAAAAAGTAGCCTATGTCCTATTCCCGGTGATTATCTATTAATGTTTTAAATTTCAGCTAAATCGGTTAAGAGCTTGTCCAGTTATAGAGGAACCAGCATCCATCCAAACATTCAAACATCAAATCTTTCACATTTATAATTTAGTGTGATAGTGTGAAGTGTAATAGCACTACTGAAGCTATTCTTACTGCTATTGTGTGAATATTTTTACTGATTTTACAAATTTTTACATAGAATCAATATTGTAATAAATTTTTTTTTTTGTTTTTTTAAATATCACTTTTACTAAATTTTACACTCGATTGATAAATTTCTAAGGTTTTAACTGTGTATTTGTATTATATACATGTATATATATATATATTTTTTTATATAGTTTTTTGTATTTTACTTTTAATATTTGTTTAATAAAATCCATTCACTATTTGTATTTTAAATTTAATTAAGTAATTCAAATCAAATCTTACTTTGTTCTTTAATTATAAATGTTTGCTTGGCGGTTAGTATGCCATTCCACAGGTCCAGGAGAATAATATAATAATATTGTAATTGCAATAATTGATATATTATGTTATGTTATGTTAATACAAGCAAGTAACATCTAAAATGTTGCATGCGTACATAGGCTACGGAAACCGCTTACCATCCAGTGGGTCGTACGCTTGGTTGCCACTTTAGTTGTTTATATAAATAAAATAAGTGTGATTAGTGGGTCGCTTTAATTTTGCAAGCTTCACAAATCACGCTCTTGAATCACCTGCAGTGAGGCTTGTAAAGCGAGCGAATATATCGAGCGTTAGGCTGCGTTTCCACCAGAGCTAAGCGAGGATGTGTAGCGAGAGATGTGTTTGTTGGAACCAATAGAATCACTTCATTAAACGACCGATGTGGCGCAGCGGGCGCAGGTCCGCCTGCGACGAGGAGGTTGCGGGTTCGATTCCCGCCTCGGGTCAAATGTTTGTACGACAAGATTTATTCCGGGTGTTCTGGGTATATTCACGGTACGGGTAGTACCACTCGCTAGATGATGCTGTGTGGATTGTCCAGCATTATTTATTTATTTATTGAAGCTGTCAGAGCGAGACTAGGTAAATGATGTGATTCTATTGGTTCTTAGCAAACACATTCCTCGCTACACATCCTCGCACATCTGATGAAACGCAGCTTTTTAGCCAGAATCCGTCTTGATGAAAACTAGTGCCAGACAATTTGCCTGCAAGCAGTACGTATATAAGAATAAGAATTTGTTTGTTTGACATACACAATTAGGAGAGCTACAGTAAAAGAAGCATTGAAAGGAAAAACAGGCACAGATAAATTAATAAAAAAGACTTGTGTAATGTCACAGTCTCTTCTTGCGAGTTCGAACTCAGCTTTATGCCACTCGCAAGAAACTAAGTAAACTAAGAACTAAGTAAGGAATAGTGACGCTGGTTTTCAGACTGAGCCTCAACAGCGTGACGTCACAAGCGTATAATAATGTTCGTATGAGTCAGTGGCTAACTGTAATAGGCCTAATAGGCCTAATTGTTAAGCCCAAAGGCCTCCGTCGTGTGGCTTAACAATTTTGAAGAAGCAGGGACTGACTGCTTAACATTCCTTCAAAACACGGAAGCAAGTATTCAACCACTTCTATTTTTGGTTCAGCCAAAACCAGACAGCTGTGAGAAGAAAAAGCAAAACGCTATTGCGTAGGTACGCGGTAAGTTGCTTGTCTCTGAACAGGCCTTTAGCCTGTTCAAATAACTAATTTAAATTCATTAAATTTAATGCTTATTTTATTGTGGATGGTAAAGTATTTTAGACTGAAGAGTTTTAGCGGTAAATGTAAATATTGTTTAAATGTTTGAATCTAATTATACGAGGGAAATAATTGTGTCCATTATGTACATGGGATATACAAGCCTTAAGTAGTTTGTGTAGTTTCATGTTAGGTTACGGAGGCTGTTTCTAACCAATTGCTTAGCACGAAAAACTCGTTTGATCGACTCGTTGATCTTAAACGTAAACGTATCGCCCTAATCAAGTAAAAAATATATACGAAAAATGAAATAACCATCATGAGCTTAAAGGACAATGACATCCCAAAAGTTACTTTTGTGCAAACTTTTCTATTGCGTATAATTAAATTACATGCCAGCTAAAAAGCGTGTGTGTATATTAGCTCTAACTAATTCGGTTCTGAAAATAACTCGATTGATTCAAATAAACATGATTCAAGTGTCATAAATCTCTTGTCACGTCACCTACAAGTTATACCTACCAGCAATTAGTTGCAAGCTTATACGCAATTTTTACGCTTTTCACTCCCAAGTGGCTATTTAATTACGCGTGTCGACTGTGATGAGGGTAGCCACAGATCGTTGTTCCATTTTGGATTTGACAGGTCGAGAGCGCCAGCTTTCAGGCCAGTATATCAGCAGTGGAAACATTAGAAGCATGATGATGATGGGACACACTTTCAATTTTCTGTGCACCTGCGTAGGCCTTGAAGTCTGCGCAAAGGTTACAGTAACTTATATGTCTAGCGCAATAAAAGCCCTGGGACCCAACCATGAACTCCTAAAGCGATTCAAATGAAGATCTAAACTAAATTGTCAAAAAAATTTATACTATGACATGATTGTCATGGTACCAAAATTTTTGACAATTTAGTTTAGATCTTAATTTGGATCGCTATAAGAGTTCATGGTTGGGCCCTATATTGTTGTGGTATATTTTCTTAGCTTACCCATCTCATTCATATTTTGTTACCACTTGTTAGTTTCAAACAATTTAAGTCATGGCACCTTTTTAACTATTATTGTCGTAACGTGGCGTGGTTGTAAAATAAAATAAAAATACTTGATGCTCATCTCAGGTTTTTTTAAATAAGATTAATTCGGCATTTATGTTAAGTAAAAAAAAACAATTGGTATTCTTATATCCATGAAGCTACGGTTGATTTTCAGCCGTCAATTAATTAAGAGTCAGATGTGTGCCCTTTGTTTCTGCCCACTGAAATAAATCTAACCTAAATGAATGCGATGAAAAGATTCTACTATTTTCCAACACCCACTTTGTTCTCATGGTTCTCGTATTTTATGTTTTTTATAAGACAAGCCGCTGCTCGCTGCTTTGTTCGTGTTACATGTATAAAAGTTGCTTATTTGCGAAATACTGAAACGCTAACTTTCTGAACCTTTCTTTACACGATTTTGAAAACTAAAGAAACAGTTATCATGATACTAAATATTTAAATAGCGTTTGAGTATTCGGGCGTTTTTCCATGCCAAATAACATTCAAATCGGTTCAGCGGTTCGACGGTATTTACCTGACTCCATGAACTTGGAACTAGTACAAACATCCACTGGACACAATTTCCAACAGAAATACTCATAGATATACACTAAAATAGCACTAGTGGTCTAGTGGTTGTGACGCCTTTTGATCTTAAGGTCGTCGGTTCAAACCCGGTCGTGCGCCAATAGATTTTTCTGTTCGAAAAGTTTTATGTGTGCAATGCCAGTGCTCTCGGTGAAGGAAAACTTTGTGAGGAAACCGGCATGTCCAAGAACTAAAAATTCGAAAGACATGCCATTCACCAATTTTGGCATTGGGTCCGCGTGGTGGATTAAGACCCATCAACAAGGAGAGAGATTTTGTTTTGTTACGGTTTTACCAACTGACCGAATAACAGTCAACGCTCAGCCAGAATGGTAAGTTCTAGAGGCCTACAATTTTTAAGCAGTGTTACTTCTAGAACCATTCATATTCGAACTATAAACCTATGTTAGTTAATGTGTCTTTGAATGACAAGGAATGACAGTGTTAGCTTGTCGCTAAAATTACGGTTTGTTTTATGAATAAAGGCACTAATATGTAAAGGTGCATTAAAAAAACAAAAAAAACAAACACCAAACCACGGAGCTATGTAGTAAAAAATATATGAAAATGCGTAAAAAATTGTTTGTTCCAAGCAAGTTATTTTTGTCGATGAATGTTGCTGTAGATGTCGCCGCTTTTTTCGTCCAAAGCTTGAATAGTTGCTGTCACTTTTTGCGGTTTTGTTTAGCATTCTGATCGGCAAGATGATTCTGCAAATTGATGGCGTACGTGAGGTGGCTCATAGACGCCTCTGATTCTGAACCACTCAATTTGGAACAAAAACGAACTTCGTATGAGTCAGTGGCCAACTCTGGTGACTGTCATGGCCTAACAACTTCGAAAAAGCCGGGACCAACTGTTTATCGTGCCCTACGGGAGCGCTCAGTTGAAATTGCCATTGGCGGTCACCCATCTAAATGGTGACTACGCGGAATAGTGATCTGTTAAGAACAACTTAGCCAGCTACGTCACGAGCGCTCTACATAACTAATGAAATCATAGGTGATGAATTTTTTTGACGTTTCTTCATACGATTTTGAAAACTAACTACCTCTTAAGCAGTTAACGCGGTCTTAAATATTGAAATAACGTTTGAGTATTCAGGCGTGGGTCGTTTTTAATGAACAAGCATACTATCATAATTGCTAGCTTGATACGATACGTTTGCAATATCCGTAAATGATCCGTAGAACAAAAGTCTCATGTCCAATTGTGAGAGTAGTCTTGTCGGCAACGGTAACTTGTTTGCTTTTTACCTGTAACTTTCATTCTTATGAACCGACTTAAAACAGAGGACGTTCTCAAATCAACAAACTAACAAAAATCACAAATAACTAAAGCTACTCTGATACCACAAAATAAAGTGCTCAGTAAGTGCATAAGTGCAGCATAGAAAAATCAGCCACTAACTAACCAGCTGCTGGTGACCCTGCTTTCTGATCCTAATGGATTTTTGTAATAAAAAAAAAATTACGCCATGCCAATGCTCTCATACGATGAAGGAAAACATCGTGAGGAAACCGGCAATCTAAGAACTAAACATTTGAAAAACATGTGCCATCCACCAATCCGCATTGGGTCCGCGCGTTGGCTTTTCCACCCATCACTCTCGCTCGAGAGTAGGCTAGCGTCCCAGCAGTGGAAACAATGGAAAAGGTTGCCATGACACAATAGTGCTGAAACGGTATGTAACCAGCAAATGACTTATTAGAGTACCAAAAATATATCTTAATTACTGCCTACCTTCAGTCAGCCGAATCGAGGGTCTTTGAATCATTACTTATTTAGCGAAACTATTCCACAAAATGACAGTTTTTCATTATTACTATTACTTTACCCAAAATGCTTTTTCCTTTCCTTTCTTACCTTTCCTTTTAACCTTATTTCTACAAACTAATATTACATTTATCTTTTTTTTTTTTTGGCAATCCACACAGCATCTAACCCTAAGGTAAGCTGCTGTTAAACAGACCTGTACTAAATGACTGATATATATTTAATACAATACATAGATAAATATATTTTTTTTAATTATATATAGAAAATACCCAGAACACCCGGAACAAATATTTGTAGATCGTACAAACATTTGTCCCGAGGCGGGAATCGAACCCGCAACCTCTGTGTCGCAAGCTGCGCTGCGCCACATCGGTCGTCATTGCATGTGTGTAATGTTTTGTTTTATAAACTTATTCCCACCTAATGCTGAATAGATATTTTCTGGCATTTATCTCATTTTTTTGCTTTTTTAACCAATTCCTGCAACTTTAACTAGAATTCCTTCTCATTCTCTATCTGCCTACATTTTAGAGGTCAATCTTAGGTTTCCAGAACTTTCTTACCTCTATCATCTGACTAGTGATTCCCAGCGTCTTTGTCTGCGTTGAGCTTTACACAAACTTTATTTTTCCGCTGAATCCTCCTAGAGGAAACTCCTTTTTTAGTGCACCATTACAAACTATATCCTGCATATTTAAAGGTTTTTTAGGTCCAAAAGCTTATGCTCTGCGACATAGGTCAGTATGTCACGTCACCAAGCCTTTTAAAATACATAATATTACGTTTATACAAAACACATGAGAAACAGTTAAGAGCTGATTTTTGAGCTGTATTGATTTCACGACCGCATTTTCGATATAAAAGTGAGTAAATAAGTTGTGTTCTTATGCTGCTCTAGTCGAGATTTCAAACCAATCATAGTTCCCATTTCCAGCGGCGGCCGGTTAATGCAATTATAGTAGAGGTAAGAGGTTTCTCTCGGTGAATTGACTAGGTCTGCGGTTCCAGCCACTCGCATGTCCCTCAATGCTGCGCACACTTGAAATATCTTTGAGAAGCTTTTGAGAGCTATAAACCACTTTATAAACCGAAACTAATTAAAACTTATATAAATCGAAATCATTCACCTATAAAAGTAAGCTCGTATGAGTCAGTGGCCAACTCTGGTGACAGAGTTTCTATGCCGCCGAAATGCCTCTGTCATGGCATAACAACTTCAAAAAAGCCGGGACCGACTGCTTAACCTACTAAAAGAAGTTGTACAGTTGATCTATCTATACCCAGATCCTTATTAATGGTTTTCACGTAGCTCAATCAACTGTTTTATAAGTGTTTTGTGTACTAAAAAATCATGTCCGCCCATTGTACATTGTCTTTGTTTTTTCTAGTCTTTCATTCTTATTGTTAATCTAGTTGTAAGGTGTACATTGTACAATAAAGAGTTTTCATTCATTCATTCATTCATTCAGTCTATGTATATCACGACCGACCGTCAACTCGTAGTCCGTTGACGGTTTCGTGATCAAAGCTCCATAGTGTTTCAGGCATAACTAGTAACCAGACCGGCGAAGTATCGGTGAGAATAAAAAACCGTATCATGAACAACCCCTTACTTTTTGCAATACTTTGTCGATAAACTTGCTCGATGAGTCTGCAAATCAATATAAACCAATGAACTGAATGAGACAAATCTATTCTAAGAAATACCTGAAGTTCAGTAGTTGGAGCAAACAAACTTATAGCAAGTTCGTTTAACTTTATGACAAAACTTTAAGATAACTTTAGCAATAAATTACAGCCGCGTAAAGATATTTTTTGAAACATTTCAAAACAATCGTCGTGGGTCTTACAAGTACAAGTTACAAGTTTGTACCCGGAGGTTTTAGTTTTTTTGTAAGATGGTAGCGTAGGCAGATGTGTAGGTGGGCTTTCAATGTAAATGGTATACTTAATGTAAAGATGAACTTGTATACCTAGAGCCATCATTTTTAATAAGAGTAAGAGCCTTGTTACCTTCCGGCGAAATTAAAAGAACAATATAAATACCTTAATAATACGAGTATTATATATATATTTTTGTTTAGTAATATTAAAACTATTTGAAATAACGTAGCAAGATCAAGCGACGTTCTGCTTAATCATTATTTAGATGGGTGACCGCCATACCAATGAAATATCCCTACCAGCTGGTCACTACACCGCTTTGTATTTGCTTTAACTCGCTTATAATAAATTATCATTTAAACACAACAAAGGCGTAGGTATTTTTTTTTTTTTTTTTTTTTATACAACTGAAATGGCAACCAAGCGTACGGCCCACAAGATGGTAAGCGGTTACCGCAGCCTATGGACGCTTGCAATACCAGAGGTATCACTTGCGGGTTGCCACCTTGAGGCTAAGATCGAAAGCCTCATGTGCCAGTAATTTCACCGGAAACCATACCCTTCGAACCGGAACACAGCAATGCGAGCATTACTGCTTGGCGGCAGAAATAGGTATGGTGGTAGTCCTTCCCCGGACGAGCTCTATCACAGAGAACTCTACTACTCTTACTCTCTCTTACTCTAGGTATTCTAGGCACGATGGCAATTTGCAGCCGGATCAGTCACTACTTAAGTTCTAGTTTCTTAAAAAAACGGTAACTGTCTTATAGCAACTAAAAATATGTTTGCGTGAGTCAGTGAGCAACTCTGGGAGGTAAATGCAGTCATGCGTACATAGGCTATTGTAACCGCTGACCATCGAGTGGCGGTATCATAGATATCACTTGCGTGTTACCATCCTTAAACGTTGGATGGAAAGTCTCATCATGTGCCTGTAATTTCACTGGAAACCATACCCTTCGAACCGGAACACAGCAATGCTAGCACTACTGCTTGGCAGCAGAAATAAGAATTATAAACTTCTGTCAGCTAACGTGTCTTTCAAATCTATCATCGTCTTTGTACATTGACATAAGAGTGACAAGGAAAGACAACACACTTAGCAAGTTGCTAAAGTGACAGTTTGTTTTAATGTATAGACGTTCCAAAATGATCCTTGTGATTTTATTGAAATAAATCATTTATTACTTTGACTTTGACTTTATAAGGGCATAAGAAATTAACATCTGCAGCTTCTCCGACATATGACGGATGAGTTTTTTTGAAAAGCATGGTCTTTTTAGAAACTTTTTTAGTCCTTGTTAACGACGCCGACGACCCGTGCTTCAGGCCATATTTAACACCTTCACTGCGCTAGTAGGTCGAATCAACCTAATTTTAAGACGTTATTCAAAATGATCCTTGTGTTATGAGTGATTTACTTTAGTTTTATTTTACAACAAGACGCACAACGGTCTTGTGGCTCGTGTATTATAAGCTAGGTCCAATTGTTAATGCAAGATAGAGCAATTTACAAACATAGTTTTTAAACGCTTTCATTTTTTTTTCATTTTACAGCCTTGTAATGTTCCCACTGCTGGGACACTGGCCTACTTTCAGGCGAGAGTGATTGGGTCTTAATCCACCACGCGGACCCAATGCGGATTGGTGGATGGCACATATCTTTCGAGTTTTTAGTTCTTGGACATGCCGGTTTCCTCTCGATGTTTTCCTTCACCGTATGAGATATTCATTAAAAATAATGTACAAAAAATTACATCAGGTTAAATAGATGATTGGTAACAAACAAATGTAAAAAAAAATATGTAGGTGTGAAATCGATACCGGATAACAGCACTAGACTTCATTTTATTCACATTAGTATTAATTGCGCATGAGGCAACATAACATTAACATAAAGACTGCTTATTTGTTATGAAAAAATAATGTAATCGTGCATCACAGAACATTATCCTTGTGATTTTATTAAATGAACCACTTATAACTTAAAATTGGAACTTAGAAACTAAACTCACCTAAAAAAAACTTCAAGCAGTGAGCGTGTTAAAAGCCCTATCCTTGACAATCCTTGAATTTTCTTGTAGCCCGTGAAGTTTCGAACACTATTGTGGCTCGTGGGTTAAAGATATTTTAACGAAAATAAAAACAAATAAAAGCTTTATCCCTTAAAATTTAAGCCAACAGAGCAAATATTAATTAACTCAAGACATAACTGATTAAAAAAATAATTAGTTTCGCACGTTTTGTAAAATGAGCAATTCCAGTCAACTTTCGATCATTTTTTCTATGAAATAACAAAGTCTAACATATTTCTAAAAATGCAATTATAATAATCACAGTTTTAAAATTTAAGTGAATAGAGAAAAATACAGCATGTTAGTTCAATATTTTTGAATAAAGACGGTCTAAAAAACGCGTACTTTTCCCTATTTTACGCTTGTTATTTCTGCTAAAGTAAGGAGTTTACAATAAAAATACACCTACTAAATTAAAGTTTAAGTTTTTATTAAATAAATACAACGAAGAAAATAGTCTAATAGCATTGACTTTTTTTAATACGAATTTTTTTAAATCACACGTTAGCAAACTTATAATCATATCGATCGAAGCAGCGACTCTCAAACAGCGCTGAGCACTTATGGAGGGAGGACGTATCGCTCCTCGTCGCGCGGGCTATTACTTCTACTATATAAAGATACATTAACGCGAACTTCATGAATTATATCGCTAAATCTTGGAAAGGCCTCTTAAAGATCATGACAAAATACATTTTGTGTCTTCGCTGCAAAAACACCGCAAAATAATACAGGAAAAAACAACCCTAATAGAATAAAAATTTATCTGATAGACCAAAAGCTTGTTAAGTCTATTATAGCACAACTTTATCGAACTTCAACTTTCTTATTTCTTAATAAGATGTGAAAAAACAAAAAAAACAAATAATATGCATCGACTTGAGAACCTCCACCCTTTTTCGTCGGTTAAAAATGGTTTCGCTACATAGTATATTTTTAAAGAGTTAAAACTATAGTAGTAAGGAATCATATTAAATTATTAACGGCTATTTACCACTTGAATTCGAAACGTCAGCATAAATGACAAATTCAAGTGGTAAATAACCGTTAGTAAATAAATAAATAATGCTGGACAATCCACACAGCATCATCTAGCCCCAAGGTAAGCTGTTGTTAAACAGAGCTGTAATTATGGGTACTAGATGACTGATATATATTTAATACAATACAATACATAGATAGATATTTTTATAATATATGTATATAGAAAATACCCAGAACACCCGGAACAAATATTTGTAGATTATACAAATATTCGACCCAAGGCGGGAATCGAACCCGTGACCTCCGCGTCGCAGGCGGACCTGCACCCGCTGCGCCACATCGGTCGTCATAATAATTTAATAGTATATTTTTATCATTTTTTTATTGGCTTTTATCGACCAAAAAAAAGTGAAGTAAGTAAGTAAAGTAAAGAAGAGTAGTAAAGTTCTCTGTGATAGAGCTCGTCCGGGGAAGGACTACCACCATACCTATTACTGCCGCAAAGCAGTAATGCTCGCATTGCTGTGTTCCGGTGTGAATGGTATGGTTTCCGGTGAAATTACTGGCACATAAGGCTTTCGATCTTAGCCTCAAGGTGGCAACCCGCGAGTGATACTTCTGGTATTAAAAGCGTCTATAGGCTGCGGTAACTACTTACCATCTTGTGGGCCGTACGCTTGGTTGCCACTTCAGTTGTATAAAAAAAAAAAACCTTTGTAGCGCATACTCGACGTAATACATAAAGAACTAGTGTTATAGGTACTGTATAAAAGTAGAAAATTATAGGCCGTGCGACAATATAGGAAAATTGTTTTCGACCCCGGAGCTAATGTAATCGAAATAAATACGTAAGAGTAAGCTGAGTATGCTACACTGAAAGATTACGGACAACATGTTACACTGTTTTGTAACTTATCATAAAATCGTTTAAAATTATACTTGAGTATATTAAAAAATATCTATCTAAGTATTGTATTGTTCATATTCATATTCATTATATATTTATTCAAACTTTTGGATCACATATAGGAACTCTTAGTTACGTCAAGTGACATAATTACAAAAAATAAATACAAAATTTAAGTAAATTAAAAAGTACATTGTAAGTTAGCAGCTGTGTAAGGGCTTTGTCAAATAGTTATAAAATAATAGGAATATAAAATATAAAATAGATACTTACTTACTTAGTTACTAAAATAAAATTGTGTTAAGTATATCAGTCATCTAGTACCCATAACATAACACAAGCTTTGTTTAGCTTGGGGATAGACGGTGCTGTGGCTGTTGGTAAATAAATAAATAATATTTAGAACTGCTAAAATACTACACCTTTTTTTTTACGACCAATATGGCGCGGTGGGCGAAGGTCCGCCTGTGACGCAGAGGTTGCGCGTTCGATTCCCGCCTTGGG
This sequence comes from Colostygia pectinataria, assembly GCA_951394395.1. Lineage (NCBI taxonomy): Eukaryota > Metazoa > Arthropoda > Insecta > Lepidoptera > Geometridae > Colostygia > Colostygia pectinataria. The sequence continues at coordinate 3,075,048 of OX596368.1, read as the reverse complement.
ACAAATGTTTAGGATCGAATTTGTAGGATCTGCAAATATTTGTTCCGGGTGTTCTGGGTGTTTTCTATGTATAATAAAAAATATCTATTTATGTATTGTATTGTATTAAATATATCAGTCATCTAGTACCCATAATACAGCTCTGTTTAACAGCAGCTTACCTTGGGCTAGATGATGCTGTGTGTCGCGGTAGAATCCGACCGGGACCCCGTGGCTTTGTCAGGTGCAGATGCAGCGTCGAATCACACATCATCTGGTGATGTGGTTCGACGATGCATTGGCACTAAGGTGAGCGCAGAAGATTCGGTGGGTTTTTAGTCGGTATACCGTCAGCTATACACATTTTCCCAACGTAAAAAAAAAAAAAAGATGATGCTGTGTGGATTGTCCAGCATTATTTATTTATTATTTATTTATTTATTATTTCTACTGATAGTTCTTCGAACCGATACCCTCGCAAGCACAGATTATAATAAAAATATGAGCAGTTTACTGTTTTTGGGTGAGCTATGCTGTTCATCACGTTAAAGATTCATATCAGGTTTTTAGGTTTGTCTCATAAAATATTGCTTCAAATAAAAAAAATCACCGAAATCAAATATCATAAGGCTGGGATATTGGGTTATTCTTGATGACTCCCATGATCGCCCCCAAGAGCTCAAAAACTGATCGTTTTCGTCATAATTATTAACTACGAGCTGACCCACGCGGCTTCACCCGCGTTTTTGCAGTTTATATGCTATCTCACAGGAACAGTTCATTTTCCGGGATAAAAAGAAACTTTAAAAGTGTTATTCCAGGACTAAAGCTATCTACATACCAAATTTCATGCTAATTGGTTTAATCGTCACGGAGATATGTGGTAACAAACATACACACACACACAGACTTTCGCATTTATAATATTAGTAGGATAATGTGGTTTGGATTCGTCTGGATCCTATGGTTGACATAAAATATTAGTTCTGTGTTCCCGTTTCAAACCATTGAATATGATTAAATTTTCCCATCCCTAAAATAACACAGCCTTATGTGTATGGGTCATTAGAGTACTGGTGGTCTAGTGGTAGTGACCCCGCCTTCCGATCCTAAGGTCGTGGGTTCGAATCCGGTCGTGCACCAATGGATTTTTCTGTTCCAAAAATTTATGTGCGCAATGCCAGTGCTCTCATACGGTGAAGGAAAACATCGTGAGGAAACCGGCATGTTCAAGAACTAAAAATTCGAAAGACATGTGCCATCCACCAATCCGCATTGGGTCCGCGTGGTGGATTAAGACCCAATCACTCTCGCCTGAGAGTAGGCCAGTGTCCCAGCAGTGGGAACATTAGAAGGCTGTCATGATGATGATGATGTGTATGAGTAAGTTCATCGCTCGAAGCTTTTAAGAATTCTATTACTTTGGTCGGTGTAAATGTTACGTAGGTGTTCTAGAACTTAACCTGGGAAGGGCGGTAGTACAGGGGTGGCCCTGTGCTGCCGCAGCACTGCGAGGTGCTGGGGCTGACTTTTGTTAGCCCCGGGAAGTGCTTTGAGCGCGATGCGAGAGGGGCACCACTGATAGCCCTAGGGGACCGTGGAGCCCCTTGGCATGCATCAAGGCTGGCCGCCGGGGTTTAGTGAGTCGTCGAGTCCGACAACCTCACACACCCCCGTCGTACCCTTATGCGGCGGGATGTCTGGATGCAGATGCCTCCCCGTTAACAAAAAAAAAAGGTGTTCTAGAACTTACGTAGTGAAGCATGATTGTATAGTTATAGATGGCATCTATGGTTATTTATTTCAGATTATTGTGCTATACAACAATTACCTATACTTACCTACTCTAGGTAAAAAAAAACAGTTAAAGTAGGTACGGCTATTGTGACTTAAATTTTCTACAGTTCTTCGCGTTCATTACCCGTATCGGAGTGCTCGTGACGTAGGTAGCTAAGTTTTTCATAACAGATCAACGAAGTTAAGCACTGTTCCGCGTACTCACCATTAGTATGGTGACCGCCAGTGGCAATTTCAACTGAGCGCTCCCGTGCTTCGGAAGACACGTTGAGCGGTCTGTCCCGGTTTTTTCAAAGTTGTTAGGCCATGACAGAGGCCTTCGGGTGGCATAGAAATGATGTGTTCAGAGTTGGCTTGTCTTATAAGAACTTACTTACTTTATTACTTTAAGAGTAGTAGAGTTCCTTGTGATAGAGCTCGTCCGGGGAAGGACTACCACCATACCTATTTCTGCCGCCAAGCAGTAATGCTCGCATTGCTGTGTTCCGGCTCGAAGGGTATGGTTTTCGGTCAAATTACAGGCACATGAGACTTTCCATCTAACGTCTCAGGGTGGTAACACGCAAGTGATCTATGATGTTGCATGCGTACATAGGCTACGGTAACCGCTGACCATCAAGTTGGCCGTACGCTTGGTTGCCTCTTTAGTGGTATAAAAAATAAAAAAATAAAAATTACCTGTTTGTGGATATCAGAATTAAGTAGTTTTTCACTATATTTATGTTTATTAATACGTGAACGTTGATTGAAAGTCAGTCATTATTAAAACTATTTTTATTTAGAGTAAAATACACAATATTACCTTTATAGCTACAATCAACAATTCAATTTCGAACATTCGTACTCACTGAACACTGCAATTGAAAGATGCAATATTCAATTTTACAAATAAGATAAAACTATTTTGTCTTTTAATCTGGACTCAGTGCCTTTAACATAAGGTTTAAAATGGTTTAGTAGCAGCGTAGTGGAGGTTAAGCGTAGCAGTTAGAGAGTAGCCTTGGGATGAGTGGTGCTTCAGTTGCCGTCGTCGGCTCTCACAAAGACTGTAAGTTGGAATCACAGTATTGATAATGATTTGCGGTAGCGATGGTCACTGGATTAACGTTTTACATTTTTTAGACGTTAACAGACGTTTTTAAATTCATAATGAACAGTTATAAAAATAATTTCACTAAAAACACAATATTTTTCATTTGCATGCTACTGACAGAATGGTATATATTTTTTTTGTGAAAATTATGATTATAACTTTGGTAGTATTAAAATTATTTATTAATTATAATTACGATAGACCCGGCTAGCACAAGATCTCCAGAAGTGGCGTGATAGAGAAGAGGAATTTACCAAATTGTTTTGAAGTTTACTTAGTCAGAGTTGGCCACTGACTCATGACAAACTTACTTACTTTTTAGTTACCTACTGCTTCTAATAATTTACGTTTTCTGTGCTGGCTTGCTGCAGTGAATAGCGATCTAGAGGTTTATAGCTCATAGTTCTTATTACCGGCTATTGTGGCCGGCTGATGAAAACCTTTTGTGGGTTGCTTACGGCTGTCATTTGCTTAGGTTTTTTCGCAAGGATTCGGGGTATTTTAGGAGAACGCATATAGGGTCTTTCATTATTAGTACATAATAATATTCAAGGAATAATGTTCATTAATAATGAAAGTATATTAAGCATTGTGGAGAAGGATTATTTCAGGTCGCTACATATACAAAAGTAAAACAGGAATTGTTACCAGCAAAGCTTGTTTTGCTGTTGCAATGAATTTCACTAGAATTTTATATTATTTATAAAATGACGGCTTTTTGACAGGTAAAAGTTATACTGGATCGCAACACAGTCACGTAATAATCCTGCAGATGTCAAGTCAAAAATGACTAGACTAATGGTAGACTAGCACTAGACTAGCGTAGAAGTTCTACCATTAGTAGACCTACGCTACTACGCCGTAGAAGGTCTACGCGGCTACGCTGTAGCTTACTTCTAGAGACGATCTATGTTTGTAGGTTACCCAACAATAATATAAAAAGAGTCGTAAGTGTTTGGTATATTTAAGCAGGCTAGGCAGAACTACAATTTACCATTTCATCCTTAGGGCATTTCTCAACTGAGCGCTAGCTACCGTGTGGGTCGGATGACACTAAATTTGTAAGCTAGATAAGGCTAAGTCACCCGGCCTCCACGAACTTACTCTATTTAATTTAGTAAAAAGATGGTTAAGGGGATTTGAGACTTTTTGTTTACAAATCTCTTGCCGCAGCTAAATTCGATTGTAAAGAGATTTGTGAACCAAGCCACTATTATAAGCCATGAACTCTGGACGTTACTAGTGTAGAAACTGCATTCACAACAAATATTTAGTTTTTAATTTAGTAGCGTAAGTTTTTGTATACATGTGCACTATCGTGTAAGCTTTAGTTCATCACAAAAGTAAATATTCATTTACTCGTCAATAGAAGTAACATTTCGCAGGTACCATCAAATCTCACCGTCTGCGACCATAACATACGAAGTAACTAAATAAATACTGAGATAAATCATTACGCAGGAATTGCTCTTCGGGTCTGGTGCAAAAGTATTCAAATATTTTTAATAAACATGGAACAGGCTAGACATTGTAAATACTGTACTATTTTGATCAAACCATTGGTCAACATCGGTGACAAAACAAAGCTATAAATATATATCACTTGCTGGCCTCTTTTATGGCCTAGCAAATGATTTGGTTAGGACCGATTTTAACAACGATGAATAATTTGAATTTTTTAATTTGTGTCCGCGTGGTGGATGAAGACCCAATCACTCTCGCCTGAGAGTAGGCCAGTGTCCCAGCAGTGGGAACATTAGAAGGCTATCATGATGATGATGATGAATAATTTGAAAATACTCCGTATTAATTTATTTTTAACTTGAAAATTTAGAGCAAAGTTAGATATCACTGGGTTATGCGATTGCCTTAAATGCGACATATCTAATCACGCCACCGTTGTTTCTACTTATTTTTAACTTTTGGTTACGCGCGATTGAGTCTACTTGTATTGTTTAGAGAATATATATAGATAATATACGAGTATGTATAGCTTTGAAAATTCGCTCACCATCAGATGGGCTATTATGTTGGATTCATCAAAACTATATAAAAATCGGGCTTGTTATGGAAATCCTCTTAACAAATCCCCTGCGAAAGGGATTTCCGAACTTTTTGTTCGTACTTTACGCGAATTTTCGTAAATTGCGCCGTATAATAAGTCCCTTCGTGTTCACGCTCCCTTCGACTCCTGAATATAAATCTACATTACAATCGAGACGACAGGTAAGAAAACAACTTTTACAACTTCGCCAAACGACATATAAAAACCATGGTTTACTATCCAAATAATATTTTTGTGTTGCCTTTCGCTGATGGCGATATTCTCGCGTTTGGTTATTTATTTGATATAACAGTTTTATTGCTCTATTTTGATGTTGGCACTTTTATACACTTGTCTGTGTAAATGCGTTTGTTTTTGGATGTTTTTTGATTGGAGTAGTAATCAATAGACCTGAATGGCAAAAGTGCTTCATCATCATGACAGCCTTCTAATGTTCCCACTGTTGGGACACTGGCCTACTCTCAGGCGAGAGTGATTAGGTCTTAATCCACCACGCGGACCCAATGCGGATTGGTGGATGGCACATGTCTTTCGAATTTTTAGTTCTTGGACATGCCGGTTTCCTCACGATGTTTTCCTTCACCGTATGAGAGCACTGGCATTGCGCACATAAATTTTTCGAAACAGAAAAATCCATAGGTGCACGACTGGGTTTGAACCCACGACCTTAGGATTGGAAGGCGGGGTCACTACCACTAGAGCACCAGTGCTCCAAAAGTGCTTGCGAGATGGCAAAAAGCACCACGACCAGGTCTGGTTTGCCACATTAGCAGACAAAAGAGCTAGAAGGCATGCCAGCGAAGCAAACCCATCACATGGTTCACTTGTTTGCAACAACTGTGGCCGTACTGTCCGCTCCCGTATCGGTTTGTTTGGCCACCAAAAAAAGTGCAATCTTAATACAGACACTGCTTAAACCGTCTGAAATAGACGTAGAGGCCAATGATGATGATGATGAGTAATCAATACATAATTATAAAAGGTCTGGTGACGTACTGACCTACAACACAGAGTACTAACTGCTAGACTCAGATACTTGAATATAAGAGGGCGTATTTTTTATTTATAGGTTTTTGAAATAGGCATTCTACTGAGTGTAAAATTACAGAAAAGTGAGTTAGCGCGGACAGTAGCAAACCATTCGACTTCGTGTTTTATGCAAACTTCACCAGTTACAAAATTATACTGCAGGGACCTTAGTAAAATTTCTGGCAACACTGCATTCTCATTTCAATGAAAGTGGTATTCATATTATCTTTAAGTTGACTTAGTAAGCGAGTTTTTGGTTGAAAATCACGTACTAGCAGATTCGATTCCACAATAATACTATTAATCCTGGCCCTTTTTTTTTGTATACAACTGAAGTGGCAACCAAGCGTACGGCCCACAAGATGGTAAGCGGTTACCGCAGCCTATGGACGCTTGCAATGCCAGAGGTATCACTCGCGGGTTGCCACCTTGAGGCTAAGATCGAAAGCCTCATGTGCCAGTAATTTCACCAGAAACCATACCCTTCACACCGGAACGCAGCAATGCGAGCATTACTGCTTGGCGGCAGAAATAGGTATGGTGGTAGTTCTTCCCCGGACGAGCTCCATCACAGAGAACTCTACTACTCTTGCCCTACACTAAGCTTTCCTTGTATTGCGAATATAACAGTTTCTGATAGTATTTTCCATTAATTATCCCTTTTATTAATTCATTTATTTCAGGTTTACATCAGTTAATTATAAGAAGCCGTTTTTATTTCAAACTAAGGATTCAGATAAATTAAATGTTTTTACTTTACCCAAACAAAGTCTAAAGTGCTTTTACACGGCTATTTTTGCTTTTCTCTAACAAAATGACATTGGATTTCTATTCTAAGTATAATTAGATAAGGTTACATTGCTTTTGAAAACCACTTTGGTTTAAAATAGAAAATATCATTATCAAGAACTGCAATAGTTTAATCTAACGGCAGTCTAATAAATGTGCAATACTGAAGACAACGCAGTGTAAACTGCTGGTTGCAGAGGCTTAAAATGCTTAGAGTATATCCGTCTTGGTGTGTAGGGTTGTAATATTGTGTATCAAAATCAAAATCAAATCACAATCAAATATTATTTATTTCAGTAGAATCACAAGGATCACTTTGAAACGTCTTATAAGCTAGGAAAATTTACACCAGTTCCAATGCGCGCCCATGCCGTAAAAGAACTGGCAACAACACCGGCTGGGTTTCTATCGCTTTTTTGGCGTGACCCTTGCTATTGTTATGGTAAAAGGTAGTACGCCCATCTAAGAACCACCAAGTGCCGTGACTAACAGACATAATTTTTAAATATACTCCTGTGTCTTTTGTCAAATTACTTCAAGACGAGAGTTTTGTGCTTCGAAAGGCACGTTAAACTATCGGCCGCCTTCAGGCGGCCTATATAATCTGTCACTAAAGTTGCCCACTGACTCATACGAGCTTACTTATAGTACGGTAGTAATATTCTTTTTTCAGAATCTTAATTTTACCTTTTATATTAAAAGCCTCTTGCCTACTATAATCGTATTTTACAAATTGATTCGTTTAGATACTGGCTTTATGGCCATTTCGGCTATTTCGACTAAATAGTATTACCCGGGTCGCAATAAAATTGAGTTACATCCATTTGAATATTGGCTACGTTTGTTTGGCTACTCATACGATAAATTACTTTTTTACATACCGTCTTGTCATTTAGAAAAATATACGATTATTTATATTTACAGAGGCATTTTATGCATCCCATTTAATTCAATCTAGTTTCTGTCCATCCAAAGGTTGCTTCGAAAAAATCGCTCCCAGCGATAAAGCTGCTCCTTGTACCTCGCTTTATTTAATTGTGTATCTGTGTTATTTTTCTCGTGTGTTGTACAGTAAAAAAGTTTTCTAGTCAAATTATATTCTATTGTTTCTGAATGGTTTAGGAGTTAACCTACAAACAGCTGATCATTCCCGAGCAAAGAACCCGATGCAGATGGTGTATTTTGGCACATATTCGAATGTTTAGTTCTTGGACATTTTTAAATTCATTGGTTCACGATCTGTTTCGAACCATCAACCTTATTGGAAGGCATTGTCACTACACTATAAACCGCCAGTGCTCTATAATATTCTACTGTATACTTTTTTATTAGCACATTGCCAGTTATAAATTAAAAAATTTAAATATCCGAAGAGCCTGTATTACGTCTAGATTAAAAATATATTTTTAGTCAACGCCTCAGAAAGCTTTTTTGAAAAAATATTCGGCACACAGAATAAGCAAGATTATACAGTAAATCTATAATCAATTGAGCTTAAACTGAACGTCTGTGACCTCGAAGGGTCACTTCTGCGGGGAGAAGTACCGATATAACCCTCAAAAGGGATCTGTTTAACAAACTTCTAAAACATTTTGACGAGACAAAGTGGGCTTTATTCGAGTTTCAAACTAGAATTAGCGGAAAGAGGTATAAATGTTTAATTAATACAAAAATTCATCATTGATTACAAAAAGTGAAATGCAGTCAATAATAGTTAAGATTAAGTTCGTATAAGTCAGTGGTCAACTCTGGTGACGGGACCGACTGCTTAATGTGCCCTTCGAATTACAGAAATTAAAAGTAACTACCTGTGATCTTTTATGTTGAGTGTGATAACCGTAAATTATAAATTATAGTAACCTCCGGCACTCTTAGCATATTCAAAGGTTATAAATAAATAAATAAATAAATAATGCTGGACAATCAACACAGCATCATCTAGCCCAAGGTAAGCTGCTGTTAAACAGAGCTGTATTATGGGTACTAGATGACTGATATATATTTCATACAATACAATACATAGATAGATATTTTTTATTATACATAGAAAACACCCAGAACACCCGGAACAAATATTTGCAGATCCTACAAACATTTGTCCCTAGGCGGGAATCGAACCCGCAACCTCTGCGTCGCAGACTTTTTATGACTCTTCATCAAATGAATATGAAGTAAAATATTCAAACAGCTGAGCAGATTTTCTTGTAACGTAGTTAATGAACACTCTCGATTGCGACACCTTTCAAAAAAAAATATCAAATCCGCCAGACAGACATACTAAAAAAATTATGATACCTCTCATTTACGTCAAGGGTTAAAGAGAAAAAAGGCAAGTTTTTATGCAGAAAAATAGAATTCACTGTATTGACAACTCCTTTCTACTTACAGCTTTTAATATAGGATTTTTTATCGTAGAATCAACATATCACTTTGAAAATGTATTCATTAGTAGGTAATACAAACTTAATACCAATAACAGATTCATAATATTATTATAGGTAAATGATTATTTGATCAATCCACAATGCTTTTATTGTTTCTAGTAGCTCCATTTTATGCAAACGACATCACCTGTCGTTGATACTGGCATTCACACCCCAGGCGGTGATTATCTGCTACAGAGTGATCAATAGGACTATTACCCGACGCTAGTAGATTGCTATTAGCAATAAGGCCGCCCATTGTACCACCACAAATTTATTTAATTTTATTTTTAGTTTTAACTGTTTATTTTCTTTGGTGTAACAATAAAGAGTTTTCTATCTTCTATCTATCTAGTTTTAGACGATTCGAATTACTAGCGAGCTTGTTTAAATTACCCAGTGTTGGTTGGCATGACAAAATTGGTTTTCTGATATCTTTTGACCTTTGTGGAGTTACTTATTGTTATAAAATAATTAAAATAAAGTAGTCAAGTTATATTATATTATAATTATAAATTGATCGGGTAACTCCCATTAGTTCTATAGAACTGCGACGTATTAGAACTTTTTTGTCTTAGTAGTTCTATGATAGAACTGTTAACACGAAACTGTCATATTTGTTCTATGTCAGCCATCCGTCCAATGTGCCGCTGAAGATTATTATTCAGAAAAACAAGCTTGTTAGCAACGAGCTTTTGAAAATCGCATAAACCTATGAATGGAACAGCGTTGTTCAGAGAACGTGTCAATGCGAAACCCTGTTTATATTATAAAAGCCTCTAAATTGGCTTAAACACAGCTCTAAGTAAACCACTGCATCACTTTGTACTGTCATTATATTTTAGCTAATAGAAGTCCATTGCTGGACACCACATTTCGATTGGCACCATAATACAGATTCTATGATGAAGAGGGATCATCGAAAAGAAAAGGTAGGACTCAGCCAAGTTTGTTGCCAGATTTTTCTAGACTGGTGCTTGTGGAACTGACGTAAATTAATTACAGGTTCAAGGCGTTTTAAAATTGATCCTTGTTTTATTAAATAAAAATATTTTGAATTTGAATTTGACATAGGATTTCGACTGCTAGCTGGAATAGCTATCACCATCCACCGCTCCCTCATCCGCTACAATGTCATCGGTTAATAGAGTGAAGCCGTCCTGCGTTTTGTTTTACTGTTAATGGGCGCCATTTTTAGAATCCTATAATAATATCTACATGTAGTCAAAAAAAAGAGAGAATAACCGGCACCTTACTAAGCTGTTTTACCTTAACTGTGACCCTTTGGCCTTGGTATTTGACATGGGTAGTACAAATTGGCTGTTAAAACTTCGCTAAGACCTATAATGGGGCGTGAGACATTGGAAATTATTGCTTTAGTATTATCTTGTTGAGCGGAATTTGCAAGTTTGTGTTTTATTAGATAACTTAGGTGTTATACCTTTATTTTGGTTGTTATGTAAATAACGAAGCGCTGATGAAGCACTGGATTAGTGACTGCATGTTAATTGCAACACATAAAAGCACTTCCCTACTACCTAGAAAGGCACGTTAAGCACGTATCCTGCTTCAGTCGTAAGTTGTTGTTCAACGTTCATCATTAAGATTTTTTTTTTTCTAAAAGCAGTATTTTTAAGATTCTTGGCAACGCACCTTAATAAATAAAAGGTTTTCGCGGAAAAAAGAATGAGGTTTTAACCCCGAAACAAAAAAGGGTTATTTGCTATCCATTTAATAACCTTTCACCTTGTTAAATAAAGTAAATTGAAATTGTACTGGCAAAGCACCTATTTGCTAATTGGACTTAACGATCACAGCTAAAAGTGTTGTTCTGTAAATCGTGAAGAACTTTTTATTTTTATTATCTATTTTTTAAAGAATATCATATCAAAATCAACCAGAACCGTGGTGGAAGCGCAGTGACAGACAAAAATTTAGGTTTTAAAGTTCTGCATGGCACTGCACTGCGCTCGTTATTTAATTTATTTTGCCCAGTATCACTTGCTACAGTGCCCTTCAAACCTAAAGACAGTAATGCTTTAGGTTTAGCTCACTGCTGCTTGGAGACAGAATATCTAACGCTGCAGAGGTACCCACCAAGAGGAGCTCTTGCTGAAGAGGTTTTGCCTGAACAAATATTTACATGCCATTTATTTGAATAACTACTTTTCTATACTAAAAGCTTTCCGGCTTTTTCAATGCCATTTCAATGTCATGAACAGCACTATTAATTCTAATCCCAGTCGATATAAAACGATTCAGCTAGCGTTTTAATTTTACTGGCTGTCGTCGTTGAGTAAACATGGCACTGCAGAAAGTTTTAACGTACACCGAAAGCCTGGAAGACCCTAAACATCCCTTAATGGGCCCCACCATAAAAGGGCTTTATTTGTTCGGGCTGTGGCAAACTGGAACAAAATTACGCACAATCTTCTACAACTGCGTACACTTCGTAACTTTTTTATTTGCTTTATGCGAGATTGTAGATTTGTACCAGATTAGACATGATCTGAACATGGTGTTCAACAACATATCCTTGACCGTGTTAAGTTTTATTTGCGGGACAAAAAGTTTCTCGTATGTTTTTTATCAAAAAAAATGGAGAGAACTCATTAATCAGATTTCGATTGCAGAGCTCAATCAAATCAAGCAACAAAACATCATGACTATCCAGCTGATGAAAGAGTACAGGAAATATACAAGGGTAGTGACCTATTTGTTTTGGTTGATGGTCTTCCTGACCAATTTGCTGTTAATTATATCCCCATTTTTAAAATACGCATCTAAACAATATCGTGAAGATGTGTCGAGTGGCAAGGAACCGCTTCCACAGATTTTGTTCGCATGGTTGCCATTTGATAATAAAAAAATGCCGGGTTATTTAGGCGGTATTTTGGTGCACATTTTGATGGGTTGCCAGGGGTCCGGCGTGATAGCTACTTTCGATACGAGCGCAGTAGCTGTTATGTCTTATCTCAAGGGGCAAACGATCATTTTGAGAGGGAAGTGTCGGCGGATTTTTGAGGGTGAAAGTTCACGCGATGTTGTGGAGAGGATAAGGGAGTGTCATGAGCTTCATAACGTTTTGGTTAGGTAAGTTGATTAAAAAAATGTTATCCAAACTGCTGAAAATGTTAAATATCGTCGTTTTTAAAAGAATAGAATTAATTATTTCTATTTTCTGTTTTTTTCACGTATATTGTTCAATTTACTTTTATTAGCAGCTGCGAGTAAGTAATTGAACAAACATTACAACTAATACTGCGCTGTACTTATTGTAATTGATTGATTGTAAAATATGTAATTTAATAGTTGTAAAAAAAAATTGACGTTTGGAAAGTAGAAACCCATTAACTCACATTCTTCTGAATGGTAATGGTTTTTAACTGCATATCTTTAACTTGCAGGCACCATAGGATGTTCAACAGGCTCATGTCTCCCACGATGTTTCTCTACGTGCTTGTATGCTCTATCACTATATGTGGCAGTGTTGTGCAACTCACCTCTGTAAGTCCTTATTCATTAATGATCTGTAAACCGTTGTATGTTAATGAGGAAGTCACCAAAAAAACTTACAAAAATGGTAAGACAGTGCGTTTTAACTTGGGTAGTAATCGAGTTGTTTATATGCGTAACATGCAAACAATGAATTAGGTACCTTGTTATGATGTTAGTTATTCCTGAACCATTTAGAATCATATTTTAAGAAGTTAAAGTTGATGCTAACCCAGGGCCGATTAAACCAACAAAATGTTGATGAGTATTTTACGGCTTAGTTAATTATGTTCTGAAAGTAAAGTAGATCATAGTTTTATCTTCGTAATCAAAAGTATTTCCAGCAATATAATAAACTAAAAGACAGATAGTCATCAAAAAAAATAACTATAGCTTGAGTTGGACTTCGCAATCCTAAAAACAATGATTGTTTCTGTCCAATTTGTCAGTCAATCTTTATTTATGTCCATAATACCGACGCCTCCGGAATTGATATAGGTAAACATTTTCAAATTGCCGATAGTTCTCGACAGAGTAGGTACTTTATCACTCATACTTTATCGATCAAGTAAGTGACATATCAATCAAACTGACCTAGTACCAGTTAATGGATTTCCTGGAGCGTACTCCGGAACGAAGAAGATTGTGTAGAATCATCCAATGATAACGCTCGATAATAACGTGATGTTATTTTGACAGGAACGTATTGGTTGATTTTACTCGTCTCAGCACTAGGTACTGAGGATCTTGGTAAATATCTGCCTTCCGTCCTAAAGTCGTGGGATTGAACCCAGTTGACACAAATTGATACTTCTACTAAAAAAAAATTCGTGCGTAATGTCAGTGCTCTCAAACAGTAAATGAAAACATCGTTTAGTGACATGTCGTGTCAACACAACAGCGTAGATAGACCATGGTTAGATTGTCTTTGGCTATCTTGTCAAAACGACATGGGTCTTCCCATTTTAATTATTTTTCTCGTGTTATTTTAAGTTTTGTTGCGTAAATTTGGTGGCAGTTTATCCAATTTTGTTTACTTAGCACAAGTGTAAGTAATTGAAATGGAGGGGTGATGTTGCTTGGTAATTTAGTCAAAGACTTTCCAAGAGAATTTTGAAAGAAAAGTCATCGTTTCTTTCCAAATTTCGTTTGTTTATGTTGCTAAGCGACAATCAAACTAATACACTTGACACTGGCAAAATTGTGGCAAACTAGCCACAGAGGCCATAAAAGAAAAGAAGAAGAAGGCCATGGTTAGAAAACCAAATTGTTTAGTCAATTAGAAAAAGGTGAAACAATTTTGTTCAGTAAATATAATAAAAAAATCTAAAAATTGCTTTTTCCGTCCCAATTTCCAAATCGGCGTAATAAAGTCACAATTTATCCCGAAATTGCTTTTTTCTTCTAAACTCAGCAGATGTAAAATTCCCTTCTTCATATTTCTCGGCCTCGAATTAATGTCAGAGGCTACGACGATGCCGGCGTCGTAAAATTACTAATAGCTGTATGAGAACGCTGAAGAGCCTGTAGGACCCGAACTTTGTCAAATTAGTTTGCAGCTGCCGTTAATTTGTGCCAGATGACCAATAAATAATAAAAAAAAGAGTCGTAGTGTTCTTGTGATAGAGCTCGTTCGGGGAAGGACTACCACCATACTTATTTCTGCCGCCAAGCAGTAATGCTCGCATTGCTGTGTTCCGGTTCGAAGGGTATGGTTTCCGGTGAAATTACAGGCACATGATACTTTCCATCTAAAGTCTCAGGGTGGTAACACGCAAGTGATATCTATGATGTTGCATGCGTACATATGCTACGATAACCGCTGACCATCAAGTAGGCCGTACGCTTGGTTGCCACTCTAATGGTATAAAAAAAAAAAACTTAGAAAAAGAACAAAAACCGTCATTCATTCATTAATTTTATTTATTTACATAAAAATATGGTACATAAAGGTGTCAAAAGTAATATACAACATAAAAGACTTTCTAGTGTGTAAATATTTGGGTTTTGAAAATGATCATGGAGATTAATTATTTAACAAATTCACGCGCCCTTCTCAAGAAATTCGGAAATAGTCTAAAAAGACTCCTTGAAACCTTCCTTCATTGAAACTAAAAAAATATTTCAACGGCTTGTGGAGATAGGATAGCTATTGGCACATTTTTAAGATTTTTTCAAATAGCTTAAACATTATTAGGTATCAAAAATATTTGCATTAACAAAATATCAGCTAATAGCATTGCGTGTTGGGAAGATTGTAAATGCTGTATGCTTTTTATTTTGAAATATCATCATCATCGTGACAGCCTTCTAATGTTCCCACTGTTGGGACACTGGCCTACTTTGGGTCTTAATCCACCACGCGGACCTAATGTGGATTGGTGGATGGCACATGTCATTCGAATTTTGAGTTCTTGGTCATGCCGTTTTCCTCACGATGTTTTCCTTCACCGTATGAGAACATTGGCATAAATTACAAAATAAATGCACTTAAATTTTTCGAACAGAAGAATCTATTGGTGCACGACCGTGTTTGAACCTACGACCTTAGGATCGGAAGGCGGAGTCACTACCACTAGACCACCGGTGCTCTCCGAATTCCGATATTTTGAAATATACTATAGCTCTAACAGACTAAAATTAAATTAAAAAAATGTAAACAACAAAAGTACCTGGCAACTACGCTTACGGCCCACATGGTAAGTAAACCTTTACCGTAACCTATGGATGCTCGCAAAAACAAAAGTATCGCGCATTGCCTGAGACGCGGATCGAAAGTAATGATGTGCCTGTAATTTCATCGGAAACCATACCCTTCGAACTGGGCATTACTATTTGGCGGCAGAAATAGGTATGGTGCTTATGGTGGTAGTTCTTCTCCTGACGAGCACTATTCTATATTTTTGTTGTTCGTTCGTTCGTTCGTTCGTATGAGTCAGTGACCAACTCTGGTGACAGATTTTCTAGGCCGCCCAATTTTTTGTTGTAGAAAAACGCCTCAACATCACAGAAGCTATGGGTAATTCAATACACGGCTGGGTTGATCTCACAACTGTTTCTGTATTGCTGGCACAGCAATGAAGTGGAAGTTGAGGTAAGAATATTAATAAATAATAAAGTGATTTGGATCAGTTGAGCTATCTATAGATCGTTTGTAACGGTATTTAGATGGCTCAACTGTTTCATATGTATTTTGTATATTTTGTAACGTAATGTAATTATGTACATATTTTATTTTGTTTAATAAAGGTTTTTATAAATAATAAATAAATAAAATGTTTATTTTCTTCTCACAAATAGGTTTCTTATGTACTAGTCCATGAGTATTTGTACTTTAATTAATATAAAATTAATCTCATTAAACCTGATTTGTGAGAGACTGGTGCCTGAATTAGGTTGTACACCTGTATAACAGGTCACCATTGCTCCACTCCACGGTTGAAGGTTATAAGGTACATAGTTGGAACAAGGTGTGTGTAACTAATATTATATCCTACTCCTGTGAATGTAGCCCGCGACTTCGTTCGCGTGGATCT
This sequence comes from Colostygia pectinataria, assembly GCA_951394395.1. Taxonomy (NCBI): domain Eukaryota; kingdom Metazoa; phylum Arthropoda; class Insecta; order Lepidoptera; family Geometridae; genus Colostygia; species Colostygia pectinataria. Next base: position 3,058,842 of record OX596368.1, on the reverse strand, counting down.
CGTTAGCATACTCTTTTTCAGAATAAAAAGTAACCCATGTCTTTTTTCTGGTTACTATGCATCTATGTTTTGAATTTCAGCCAAATCGGTTCAGTGGTTGGCGATTTTTAGAGAAACAAACACCCATACAAAATAAAAAATGTTTGGATGTCTTTAACTTAATCCATACATAGATATAAATGAGTATGAGACCTCCTTTTAAGTATAACAACACCTGTATTAGGAGATCTCGCTCTTTCGTAACAAATTTTCATATAGATGAAGTTAAATAATGTACTTAATTAAATTTAAAAGTAAGAGAAGGTCATTTTAAACTATGTAGACATAAAATATTTAATTATAATACCCATCCAAACGAACATCCTCTTATTTCAAATCGATCGATCGATTAAGAATGTATTGAGCAATAATACATAATGCTGGCAGCAGATCTCGATGGCGCAAAATCGTCAAGAAAAAATGATCCATGGAGGGGGTCACGACCCTCGGCAGTGAGGATATCGACGCGAGGAGGAGGAGGACATAATGCGTACCCAATTATCCAAAAGTCGACCACTGAACTTGATAGTTTGTCACAGCCAAAATGGCCATAAGTTCTGTTTGTTTTCGATCATCTTCATCATTTGTCCGATGATTCTGTGAAGTTGTTTAAAAAATACTTAAAACTTATTTACAGACTAAAGCAGTAGACAGAGGAGTATACGAGAGTGACTGGTGGAAGGGAGACAAGACGGTGCGCCGTCTAGCTCTGTTGCTGGCTGGCAAGCTTGATACTACCCTTACACTAGACGCTGGGCCGTACACTTCACTATCTGTACATACATTTATGGAAGTAAGTATTTCAGAAGTGCCTAATGCCCGAATACTCAAAGGATATTTAATTTTTTTAAATCGTTATTAGCTGTTTAAAGCGCAAAACATACAGAGAGTGGGCGCGGGCCTGCCGCTCTTGTATTTAGTCTAATTTGTATGAACGACAAGGACGACAACACACTCAACGCGTGCGCGGGTCGGGCGCGGGTCGAGTCGCCGGTATCGCCATTTTTCGCGATTCTTGAAAAAAAGTTTTTTGGCAATAAAAATTCGTAATCCATGAAACATGTCGCTATGGCAAAAAACACGAATCGTTCTTGTGTGAATGAGTAGCCGAATCTGAATTTTAAATTTCAAGGATTATAATATTCAAAACTTTTACGAACTCATGCGGAAAATTTTGGTAAATTTTATCATTATTTAGTATTCCCCCAGTGTGTTGGCAAACACTATAAAAACAAAATGTTACATAGCAGTTAGATATATCTTTATTTTCACATTTACAATAACCGTCAAGTAACTAAAATAGATAACTAAAAAAGACGTATAAGTACGTCGACGTTGTCTTGATGGTCTTTCATAATGTGTAGGTGTATATATATACCCACGAACTATAATGACTCTAAAACGTGTTCTCTATTTTACAGATAATAAGAGGTTCTTACAGCTTCTTCACACTGTTCTCCCAAATGCAAGTTGATAAAATAAAATAATAACCATAAATTAGCGTAATAAAATAATATTAATTTAAGTAACTAAAAATTTTTCTTTTTAAATTTTTTATCATATCGCCAGCCTTACAACGTTGTGACTACTGGGAGAATAACCTACTTTTGAACGAAAATCATTATCATGATGGCCCCACTGCTAGGACATTGGCTACTCTCGAGCGAGAGTGATTGTGTCACAATCCAATACGCTTAAAAAAATATTAGATAGCAAAAAATATTTGGAGTTATTAATACTTTAACATGATGTTTTACTTCACAATTGAAGGAGCATTGCATGCATGGGCGAAATACACTTAAATCGGAAGGCGTGGTCACTGCCATCTCAAATTTTGTTCGGAATTCATACTTTCTTGAATTTTTTATTGTGAAAATATACAACAATAAAGAAAATAATGCTCCAAAGAGGTTTTAAGGGTAAGTGAAAGCGCCGTAACATCCTTACCACCCCTAACATTGTTTTGACATTTGGTCCGCCCCTATAAATTACCTCTACATTACCATTGTTTTGACATGTGTCCACCCCGTAGAAAAACGATACATAATACAAAAATCTTTCTGTTAGAATAATTTGGTGAGACTGTAGAATTTTTCATTTAAAAAAATAATTAAGGCTGGGTTCGACAAAATTCTGGAAAAACTATTCTGCGGAATAAGAAGTGTCAAATACAAGTAAACTGTCAGTTGACATTGAGAATTATTATAATTATTATATATTTATAATAATTATTTAATTAACTTTTTGACATTCTTATAATGATTAATTTGATTATTTTACATTTACTGCAATTTATTGAATTATCAACTGTTTTACATACGAGTATTAAGTTATTAAATAATAATCTAATAATATTTTAAAGTGAGACCTGTAAATGTTTTTATCAATAAATACCTAAGGCTTATGTTGTCTTTATTGTCTTTATTGTCTCGATTAACTACGATTTATTCAGAGAATTTGACCTTTGAGTTTGGTCGAATCCAACTTATATATATATTTTTTAAATTAAATATTATTTTATTGGTGGCGTGGTACCTAGGCATGTAAAAAACACTATTTATTTCTACCTCCTTAAACATGTTTTAACTTACTTTCTCTTGTTACTTGTATTGTTATTCGGTTTTGATGTGTGCACATATTTTTATGTTATAATCTATATTAAGACCGTAGTTTTATGTTTATTTTGCTGTGGTTGTAATGTGTTTTGTGCATGATAATAATATTTTAAAAAAAACTATAGGAAAATTATAACTCAAAAATAATAATATGCAAACATTTCAAAATAACTCTCTCTTGTTTTTTTTTTATTTCACCAACATAGACTTGACGTATCAACATTATTCTAATAGAAATCAATTCAAGCAGGGATAGTCCACAAGTTTCAAACCGTTTTATTATTTAAACCACTGCCAATAAGACTACAAAATAGCTACAAATAAACTAAGCATTTCACTTTAAATCACCACTTTGCATCGTAAAAACCTGCCATGCTGGCTTTCCTTAAAAACATAGAAGACCCGGAAAATCCCTTACTAGGCCCCGTATTATGGGGTCTTAGAAAATGGAGAGTGTTGCAACCTGACCATGCCAGTTTCAGCATAAATTTTATACATCTTCTTGGAACAGTTTTTGTTATCACCCAATACGTAGAACTCTGGTTCATCAGATCTGACATTAAACTAGCCATGAGAAACCTTTCAGTAACAATGCTCAGTTCTATTTGTGTTGTTAAGGCTATTACGTTTATCTGCTGGCAAAAGCATTGGAAAGAAGTGATCAAATACGTATCCGATTTAGAAAAACAGCAGCGTAAAACGAAAGATGAAGTATCTAATACTATAATCAAAGAGTATACGAAATATTCTAGAATGATCACCTATTTATATTGGTGCCTTGTTGCAGCTACGGTTATCACAGTAGTACTAGCACCATTGATTGGATTTCTATCGTCCGAAGATCATAGAGATTTGATTAGAAATGGATCTGCGCCGTTTCCAGAAATTCTCAGCTCGTGGCTACCTTTCGATCGCACTCGAGGATTCGGTTATTGGTTCTCAATACTAGAGCACTGTGGGATTTGCATCTACGGAGGTGGTGTTGTGGCGAATTACGACTCAAACGCTGTAGTTTTAATGTCCTTTTTTGCTGCGCAATTGAAACTGCTGTCTATCAATTGCGAGAAGCTTTTCAACGAAGATGAGGTGATGGGTAACGATGAAGTTTTAAAGAGGATAAGGGAGTGCCATTATCACCATGTTTGCTTGGTAAAGTAAGTGCTTATGTTTGATTTTATTTATGATAACTAAAAGATGGACTTTTCCACATTTATATTAAACGGCGCTAGCGGTTTTGCAGTTGCTAGTTTTACTCTGTTTTAAGAATCCTGACATTATTTTCTCTTCTTACTTCCCTCTTATATATAAATATTGGTTCCGAGATATAATTATTACTAAGCTATTTGTTATAGATTTTCAACAGTTCTGAACTCTTTGTTGTCACCAGTGATGTTTCTATACGTGATCATTTGTTCGCTCATGATATGCGCATGTGCAGTGCAAATGACTACCGTAAGTATTTTGATTTATTTAAATTATAGTACAGTAGTAGGTAGTACCTAAAGATTATAATATCCCAAAAATTATTTTGCCTCAAGCGGGGTTTGAACCCGCAACCACCGCTTGATACGCGGGCGCTCTACCAATTGAGCTATCGAGACATATCTCGCTTGGACGAAATAATCATTGGGATGTCTTCGGCTCGAAGCGCCGATAGCTCCACCTACAGGGGAAACGTTGCAGTTATCCAAGCCTGTTCAATGACTAAAGTTAATTTAGTTCATTGACGAGAGGTATCGCATTGCTTATTCAATTGGTTATTTTTGTTTTTATAGTGTTAACCATCACACTAAGGGAATACTAAAGATTATAATATCCCAAAAATTATTTTGCCTCAAGCGGGATTTGAACCCGCAACCACCGCTTGATACGCGGGCGCTCTACCAATTGAGCTATCGAGACATATCTCGCTTGGACGAAATAATCATTGGGATGTCTTCGGCTCGAAGCGCCGATAGCTCCACCTACAGGGGAAACGTTGCAGTTATCCAAGCCTGTTCAATGACTAAAGTTAATTTAGTTCATTGACGAGAGGTATCGCATTGCTTATTCAATTGGTTATTTTTGTTTTTATAGTGTTAACCATCACACTAAGGGAATACTAAAGATTATAATATCCCAAAAATTATTTTGCCTCAAGCGGGATTTGAACCCGCAACCACCGCTTGATAGGTAGTACCTTGCACTTTCTTTATTTTGTTATTTGCGCGTTACTAAACTATTAATACAAAAGTTGTTAATAATAAGTTTGCAATCTATGTAAAATTATAACACATCTTCAAAAATTTCATAAAGATCCGAAATATAACAATTTTAAAGATGTGTAATTTTGATATATTGTAAGTTTACTCTTTAGGGTGGATTCGTCCAAACTCGAATGGGCACTATTCTCCGAATAAATCGTAGTTATTCGCGAGTAAACTGACAGTTTACTTGTGTTTGACATTTCTTTTAATTCTGAAAAATAGTTATAGCAAATATTGGTCGAAACCAGCTTTAGTATATAATGTTTTAAATTTCAACTTCTCGTCGTCGTGTCTATTTAAATAAATAAATAAATCCATGAAGCGTATCTAAGTTCTGCAGCTCTTAAGATTTCTACTTAATATTATTCTAATTTTATGAAGTTCATCACAACAACAATTTAGCGAACTGTTTATAAATGTGCTCTCTTTCAAGCTGATTTTACGAAATAACTAATTAGAGTAAACCGACGATAATTGAGTTTTTAATTAAAAAGCTCGTTAGTACAGTGTAGAAATTATCTGCATGATTAACTTGTCTTCGTAAATATAAAAATAAATTGCTGTTCGTTAATCTCACTAAAACCCAAAAATAACTGCACCATTTTGGCTAACTTTGGTCTTCAAATATTTGCGAGTCCAGGGAAAGTAGAAAAATAACGTGAGTGAAACTGCGCAGGTCAGGTAGTTATGAATTTATAATTTTAATAGTAAGTGAAAAATATTTTTACGCAATATACCCAAATAACGGATAGAATATTTATAAATTTATAAATTATATTATTAAAAATCATCGTCCGAGATCGTCATATTATGAATACACAAAATACTATAGATACATAGTACAGTATACATAAGTAGGTACAGTTTAGATCTAGGGATGACGTGGTGCAAATGGCCGCCAACCGGAATCGCTGGAGACAAGCCGTTTAGTCTAGCACAACAAAGTTGTCATTGTGATCACGATCTTCAGTCCTGAAGTACCAACTCATGAAGTCTCAACTGAAAACCAGCGTTGGGTAGATAGTCAAACCTATCTATTCGGCACAATGCTGAGTTGAGTTCAAATTTGTCGAGGGCTCTGTAACACTATAGAACATACCTTTTTTTCAAGTTAAAATCTTTGTTATGTAATTATTTGTGTATTAGTTTCTATTTTGTATGCTATTCTATTTATGTTCTCGACAAATAAAATCATTTTCTTTCTTCTTCTTTCTTTACCAAACAGAGAGACCTAGGGAATTAAAAAAGTATTTAGTTAAGTAAAGGCACGAGTTGGTTAAAAACTTTATAAAAGTATTTAGTTAAGTAAGGGCACGAGTTGGTTAAAAAAATTTAAAAAAGTATTTAGTTAAGTAAAGGTGACTGCAGACGACGTGCGCGTGTCACGTTGCGACTGGATTGAGAGCTCAATACATAACTTCTTTAACGTTTAAGTTTATGGACTTTTGCTTTAAGTTTTTACTATTTTACTATTAACGCTATGTAATGTAAAAGAATTATTACAACGTTTGAGCCAATTTTATATAATATCAAAGGTTTCATTGTAAAATAGTCCAGAATAAAAATCTAAAATCACTTGAGAGTTAAGTCTGGTACTTTTCTGTTTTCAACCATCACACTTTGCAACAAAATCCATTTTCAAATAGTCCTTAAATGAAACAGTAACCACAGATACTGCAGTGTTTTATTTTGATCTTTACATTATGGACTTAAAGTCTTTATTTCAGTGGTTGGAATGTTCATTTTCAGGAAGGCACGGGGAATATGCAGCGTATTTGGATTGCTGAATACCTATTGGCTCTCATTGCCCAGCTTTTCCTTTATTGCTGGCATAGCAATGAGGTGCTTATCATGGTTGGTGTTTAACTTTACCATAAAAACAAGACGAAGGGCGAACACCCAAAAATTAGTTTGACAACCGTAAAAGTAAACATAATCGTTCGTGGTTGTTTATGGGGCTTTTAACGTCGCTGACCCTTACACGAATGAATGATTTGTATAATATATAAGTTAACTTGTATTTGTATTGTATGAATGAATTCATAAACTGAGTGAATGAACGTAATCTGTATGAATAAATTGATAAATAAAATATTAAGTGAATGAATGAAGATACTACATTGTATTGTACAGTCAGCAGATAATGTGGTTCGTTGAGTTTTGTTTGAACGTCATAGATATCACAGATTTTTTTGGCAAAAGTAGTAAGATAAACCACTTTCTTTGCTGAATGTACCTGGTATACACCAATATAGAAACATATAAAGTAACATTTTATTTATATAGGTACAATGGGATGTCTTATCGCTTCGAAGCGATTTCTTCTAGACAACTTGTACTGTGCTTGTTTGCCCAGTAATTTCACTGGCAGAGTAGATATAACCTCAACCAACACCACAGAGCCAAAGAACAAATATTAGTACTACCTGTGCTCTTAAAAGATATAGATAGTAAATAAGGGTACAGTTTTATTATTCTTGAGGGAAAACTTATTAACTGCTGTATTTTCAGAGTAACAATGTCGAAAATGGCGTGTACAAGAGCGCGTGGTGGTCGCAAAACGTGCGCATACGTAGAAACGTGTTGCTCCTCGGTGGTCAACTGCGCAGACCCATTCTGTTCACCGCCGGACCTTTCACGGGCTTAAATGTGGCTACCTTTGTGGCAGTAAGTGTCTATCTATACTAATATTTTAAAGAGAAAAAAATCATTTTTTTGTATAAATAAATAATAAATAAATAATGCTGAACAATCCACACAGCATCATCTAGCCCCAAGATAAGCTACTGTTTAAACAGAGCTGTGTTATGATACTTGATGACTGATATATACTTAATACAATACAATACATAGATAGATATTTATTTTTTTGTTTGTCACGATTAAACTCAAAAACTACTGGTCCGATTTCAAAAATTCTTTCATCATTAGAATGCTACACTATTCCTGATTAATATAGGTTATAATTATTACTGACGACCGACCCCGGCTTCTCTGCAAATATTTGTTCCGGGTGTTCTGGGTATTTTCTATGTATAATAAAAAAAGATTTACAAAATGTATTGTATTGTATTAAGGAACAGTCATCTAGTACCCATAACTGTGTGATGCTGTGTAGATTTTCCAGCATTATTATTATTATTATTATTTCCACCATGGACGAACCGCCTAAACTTTTTGATTCTCAGTCTGTATCATGTTGCCAAAATGTTCAACGCAGTTTTTGTGTTTTGATGTTAGATAAATCCAAATGAATTCACTGTAGATGCACAAACTTTGTAATAAAGAACAATTTTGAGAAAACTTTTATTACAATATAACAATGTATCCCATTTTTTTATTAGTCTAAGGCGTTGTTTGCACAGCTGATGGCCCAACTTAACTACTTGTAAAATTTTTGAAGAGTTCGTTGATTTTAATAACCGAAACGCTCTCAAAAGGGTTTTTTATGTATTCAGAAGATAAGATTAAATGGGTTTATTATTTTTCTTTATGATCAGGCGATAAAAAGTAATGTTTATCTCAATTTGCAGATACTGAAAGGATCGTATAGCTACTACACTCTGCTGAGCAAGAATTAGGTTTTAGAATAGGTTTTCACCGTAGAACTAAGTATATTTAAGTAGAATGAGTGAGTGTATGTATCTCGCGTGCCGTAAAGAAGGACTAAGAACCTCTTTACTTGCCGCGAAACTCAGTCTGCTCCCAACCGGGGGCGGTGTGGTGGTGTGGCAGTGCCAAGAATCAGTTTGCCGCGTGCTTATCAATGCTTTTAAATCATTCATTTTCGCGCGGCTTATGTTTCCCATCAGTAAAATACTTGTGTGTAAAATACAATTACGCAAAATGTTACACGCTCGGTTTCCATACAAGTCGACGAACTCTTTCATTCCACTTAAATATAGTTCTGTGGTTTTCACGTTCATGCAATTGAGCACTTTCTAAACATATGTCAAATGGCAGAAACAGCTCAACGTAACCTCAACCCTTGCAGTTGAGTAGAAGAAGATAATAAAAGAATAGAAGATCTACTTATACTGCAACTCATATCAACGTATACTGCAACTCATATCAACGTATACTGCAACTCGTATCGTATCGGCATTACGTGGCATTGGCAAACATCAATCACAAGTCAACAAGTGGACAACCCGTCAACTCTCCTAGTTGCGCTGTTCCCGTGTTTAAGTCACGTTAATGGCTGGTCGTTGGAACGAGGCGACGGTGAGGTGATGCTGATCACATTCGTCTGCGTCAACCTTAACTCGCAAGAGATCATCATTCATATAACTTAAATATATAACTGAAATGTGCTTTTACAATGTATAGAGTAGAATAGAAATAACTTATTTTGCGCCACACAACGTCATGATGATAAAATGTGTAGCATTTCGTTGTGTTATTTATTTTAGTGTATATTTTGCGAATTAAATATAATGTTATAAGCAAACTTTTTTTAATGAGATTAATAATATTTATAAGTTGTTCTTAACAGATGAATGAACTTAAGCACTGATCCGCGTAGTCATCATTTGGATGAGTTTCAACTGAGCGCTCCCGTGCTTCGGAGGGCTTGTTAAGCAGTCAGTGCCGGCTTTTTTAAAGTTGTTAGGCCATGACAGAGGCCTTCGGACGGCCTAAAAACTTTTTCACAAGAATTGGTACGATTTTTTTTTATCGGTATATCGTGACTCAGCAAAATATTTTTGCGTGGTTTTTTAACTACTGTTAGTACATTTCAAAATTCAGCACAATGGTAGTAAAATTAAATGCACCAGCATTTCTGAAAAATTATTACAATTCTGCTGCAAAAATAGAATTTGCGAGACCACTCGACAAGATTAAAACGAAACACTTTTTGCAGCGATTGTACAACGTGACAGCAACGTAGACGAAACCTCAGGGGATATTATAGGTAAGTATTTTTTAAAAAGAAATGAGGTTTTGTTCATTATTGTACTTACATAAAAGAAGGTAGAAGTCGTTTTTTATATTAGTAAATGACGAGACGGTCAAGTCGTTCGCCTGATATTAAGCGCCACGCCTGACTGACAGCTGTCATTCAAAAATTTAAGTTTTAAAAGATGACATTTAAGGCCACCATCCATCCATCCCGGACGGAATGGTAAACGACTGAGAGGTAGACAAAGAAGTCGTTGGGAGGACGAAAGAAGCCAGCATGCCTGAAGCACTTAAAAACTTTAAGCTTTGGGTGGCACTGCATCTGTAATAGTCAGGCGTGGTGCTTAACATCAGGTAGGCGCCTTGATTGTCCTGTCACTTGTTGACATAAAAAAAAAAGCAGGTGGCCGGAGCCATCCTGGCGACGGCTCACACAGGACCGGACGAAGTGACAAACAAATCTTTGGAGGAGGCCTATGTCTGCGGACAAGCTGATGTCTGAAGAAAAAATTAGAAAGAAATACAATTTACTTATAAGTTATAATGTAAAAATTTAATTCAGCAATAAAGGCTATTATTATTATTATTATTTATTTTCCGAACTCAGGAAGTCAAGCGCATAGTCTTGTTCGGTGTGACGCCCCCGATAAGAAATGTCATTGAATACAACGTCATCACTGCACACCGTAATGCGACGTTGCCGTTCCGCTATGCGTAAAGTACGCAGCCTGTTCTTGGGAGCTGTCACGCGTTTCGTCATGTGCACGTCAAGCAAGTGGTATGCTATGTATCATACATTATAACGCAGTGTTACATGCAAGTCTTTGCACGTAGATGTATGCACGTGCATCTCATCTCGTAAATAATAGGCAAACCAAATAACTCAGGCTCTTTATAATAGAAAGCTATATTTAGTTTATTATATACTTATTCTTATTACGAAATAAATAATAGATAATTCTTGAGAACCTCATCTATTTTCCGGAGATAAAAAATGAATCAATTACGTAATCGCGGATTAATGATTTGATCCTAGAGGTTTTTTTTTTCGATGACTGTTCTCGACGCATAAATGGATTCAATGGAAGCAAAGGGTGGTGCGAGTTGCAGAACGAAAATAATATTTATTTTTCGATTTGTCAACTCACACCAGTTGGAACAAGATTCATAGTGTGATTTGACGAACGACTCTAAGTTACAACGTTACGTTGATAATAGTACTTTACAGCCGACATGACGGCTGTCGCTTCTAATAAAAACTTAACTTAACGAAGGTAAACTTAATTAATAAAACTCAGATGCCAGGATTCTCCAACTGCAAACTTCAATAATTTCGAAATACCATTCAATAAGACCTTCACAAATTTCCTTTTACTAAACTGGACCGAAAATGGACGTAAATTCTTCAAGAGCATTATTTAACGGGCTCAAAGAAACAGCCTTTTTACATGTATTTAATCTTTCAAAATATATTAAAAAAATTATCGGGCAAAAAACGTCTACTGTTGGAAAAGGGCCAAGTGCTTGAGGCCAGTCAGCTAAATCTATTATAAAATAGCTTAATTTAATACTAGCATAATCTAGCCTTCTCATGTTCTCACTGCTGTGACACTGGCCTACTCTAGAACGAGAGTGATTGGGTCTTAATTCACCACGTGGACATATAGAACCTTCATTCCTCAGTGGCTATTACTCTGCAAGCTAATTATTTTGCGGCTCAGTGCCACTTGAGCTTGATCATTTTATGAGCTATATTATAGGAGTTGGGCTAGCTGGGGTCAGGTTAGCAGGAGGACAATGCACAATACACCCCAAAGCGGGACGTCAGTGCAGAACTTATTCCCCCACTTAAAATTAAATTTAGAATTCGAGCTAATACCTTAGTTCTCTAATAAATTTCCTGCGAATTAAAAAAATAGGATGACCACAAATGAATTTCCGTGGCAGATTGTGCAGATGTTGCTTTCTTCCATGTTGCTATGTTCTGACATAATATTAAGATTTATTGCTAAAAATATTTACAGGTCTTTGATACATGTGAAAAGGGTCAATAAATCAGAAACCGAGACGAGAAGCTGATATTATCAAAATCAATTGTCTTTTCCATTTTATAAATCGCTTTTAGTACGATATCAAAGGTTTTCTTTTTACAAAAGTTTTTTTGTACCTGAACCTACCAAGCGTACGGCCCACAAGATGGTAAGCGGTTACCGCAGTCTATGCACGCTTGCGATACCAGAGGTATTTTTATATTGTGTATATATTTTTCTTCCAATCCGGAGGTCGTGGGTTCAAACCCGGTCGTGCACCATACTTTGCCGCTAAAATGATGAGTTATGAATGATGATATCTGACTACATCTTGTCAGTGCCCGATTGAGAAGAGAATCCGTGATTGGTTCCCGCTTCGGGACAAATATTTGCACAAGTAAGTAAGTAAGTTCGTATGAATCAGTAGGGAACTCTGGCGACAGAGTTTTAAGGCCGCCCGAAGACCTCTGTCATGGCCTAACAACTTTGAATAAGCCGAGACTGACTGCTTAACGTGCCCTCCGAAGCATGGAGCGCTCAGTTGAAATTGCCACTGGCGGTCACCCATCCATATGGTGACTACGCGGAACAATGCTTAACTTCGTTGATCTGTTAGAAACAACTTGGCTACGTCACGAGCGCTCCAAATATTTGCATGATCTGCAAATATTTGCTCCGCGTCTTGATATTGTAGTATCATAGTAACTACTAAATACCCATGTTGCCCACTGACTCATACGAACTTACCTTTATAGTAAGTACTCGTAGTTTCTAATACACGACACGAGGAATCTTAGGGTCAGGACTATGTTTGTGACTGTTGGGTGTGTTACCTATGTTACACCAATAATCAATTTTATAAAGAAAAAAAACCCGACTTCAATCGTAAAAAAATGGTTTTGGTATATTGTGGAGATACGAGGTAGTAGTAGTAATAGTGTAGTTATTGAACCGTTTATTATGATTTTTTTCTAAAATCCCAAATCCATTTTGATACAACCACTCACGTGCTCATCATCCCAACCACCTACCACCTGGTGCCTCGCGTGTCCACTAAGTACCTAGACCTTTTTGTTTGTCGTCCTGGGTGCGCCTCTGCGTCACACTTATGGGTTTTACCAAGAATCACTTATAGACCCACTATACTGTGTGCAGTACTTCTGAAATATTACCTATCAAACAACAGAAAAATCATTAAAATCCATTCCATTATGTTAATTGTTAAATAAATATTTTTTCTATTCTATTCTATTCTATTCATTAATAACTTGAGAAATAACAACAAAAATAAAAAAAACATCAAAGCTGAATTGACAACCCACGTACAGTAGGTAACAACAAAGAATGTAATTTTCAAAGAAATAGTTTTATTGATATCCGCCGCCCTGGTTTATGACGATCCAATAAAACTGACCCTCAAATGTTATAACTAAATTCCGCGAATACTCGTATAATAAACTGAAGCGTGCGTGGCGTAGCTGGCAAGTTTGTTTTGAGATTTACCATTTGGATGGGTGACCGCCAGTAGCATTTTTAAGCGCTTCTTTGCTTCTGATGGCTTGTTAAATTATTAATCCCGGCTATAACAGTCTGGGACATAGAGGCCTTCAGGCGGCCTATACGATCACCAGAGTTGACCACAAACTACGATATAATAAAAAAATAAAAAAATAAAATAATGCTGGACAATCCACACAGCATCATCCAGCCCTAGGTAAGCTGCTGTTAAACAGAGCTGTATTATGGGTACTAGATGACTGATATATATTTAATACAATACAATACATAAATAGATATTTTTTATTATACATAGAAAACACCCAGAACACCCGGAACAAATATTTGCAGATCCTACAAACATTTGTCCCAAGGCGGGAAACGAACCCGCAACCACCGCGTCGCAGGCGGACCTTCGCCCACCGCGCCACATTGGTCGACAAATAAGTACAATAGCTTCTAATATACGAGCATATGAGGTATGACTTTTTAATATATATTTCTCAAAATATTGCAAAACAAATGGGAAAGTTTTCTAAAAATATTGCAAAACAAATGGGAAAGTTAATAAATCCACAACTTTCCGCAACTAGAAAACTGGTTACGTAGGCATTAGTAGGCAGGTTCGTATTGGACTAAAATGAGCCGGAAAATGGATTCGAGTACGGACTTCTTGTTTTCTAACTCGGTAAGCGTTTAATCCAACTGTCGGGTTGGGTAGTTATTAGACGCCTGGGAGGCAAATGATTTAGTTTGAATTCAATCCATCTTAATTTGTACTGTTCCTTATTTTATAATTTGCAACTGTTATGATGAAAAAAAAAACCACTTAACTATTCCTTTTTAAACGTTTAACTAGCCTTTAATGATAACATCTTTTTAGAACTTTTTTTTAAATCACACTATTGCAAAGTATTAAATATTGTACCTTAAAATACCTAAAAAGTTTTGTCTAGGTACTCACATTTGTCGTAATTTTACTAATTTTTTCACATCTTATACATGCTTATATAAGTACACGAGAAATAAGTTTTGAAAAAGTCTATGTTCTTGTAAGCAGACTGTTGTCGTAAGCACACTTTCGGCAACGCGCGAGTGATACCTCTAGTATTGCAAGCGTCCATAGGCTACGGTAACTACTTAACATCAGGTGGGCCGTATGCTTGTTTGCCACCTTGGTGGTATAAAAAAAAAAAAAGACCCTATACCGATATAATAAATTAATCATTTTTAAATAGGTATATTAAAATCATTCAAGTTCATTAGTTACCCGATACCACTATTTTAATAGCTGACAGTTGTTGGAAACCTCAGAATAAGACTAGTAAGTTGAAAAGTTGGTTTTGTTTTTCCATTTCATCGATACGGAGTAGAATATGTTTAGACTTGTGAGGTGAATTATTTTTTCTCTTTAGGATAAATAGAAATAGAAAACACTTTCTATAAAATGCGGGCGCAATATTTAAACGGCTTTTATTCTTTGTAGTACAAAAACTTCTGTATGTCAGTATTAATTTGATGGAAGTAAAAAACACTTTCTACAAAACGTACATACATACATACATAAAATCACGCCTGTATCCCGTAGGGGTAGGCATAGACCACGGATTTCCACTTGCTACGATCCTGACAAAACGTGGAATGTATAGAAAAAGCTTGGAAAGGCATGGAAAAAGACTTTTCTAGAACTTGAATTGGCTTCTTATTTTATGGCTTCTGTGACTTTTATCTGTCACAACTCTGCCAGGGTCCGTTTGTGTTGCTTCGTAAACATAGGATGTAAAAAACATGATCAGTATTCAAAGAGAAGGTCTACTCTACTTGAGACTTAAGCATCGATTTTGTGACAGTTTCTTCTATTTTTATTTTATTGGTTATAGACAAGCGTTTGGCCAGCACCTCACCTGACGGTAAGTGATGGTGTGGTCGATGATGGAGCACGCTTGCGGAAAAACAGACCCCGGCAACGAGTTCCATTCTTTACATGAGTTCCATTCTTTTGTATAGAAAACTGTCAATAAATCGGGTTATTCCCGACGACCCCCATGTCTCGCCCCCACTATGTTTGGGCGTCGTTTGAGCCTCGTTTGAGCTTGAGATTTATCTGAAATACGGACCAAACTCAACCAAACAAAATAAAAGACAACTTTATTTAGTTTCGCACACCACCCACCGCTGTGAAAGGTCGATTGAGGCTTGGTTGTCACAAAAGTTTTCTAAACCAAGTAGGCCAAAGTAGGCCAAAGCCGCTGAAGACCCATCGACCAAAAACTATAAGTATTCTACTATCATGTGAATATTTTAGGGAATTTCGTCAATCCCTGTGTAGGAAGATACTCAATCTTAGAAACTTTAGTCAGCATCAAGGGTCAAAAATGTACGTGATCTATCACAAATTAGGCTACACAATAATTTAGTAGTAGGTATTATTTCAAAACTTAAAACCACTTTACAGTCACCTTGGTTGGTTTGCCTGGGTTACAGCACTACTCTATTACTTATTTCAAAATCAGAATAATCAGTTTTTCGCAATATTAAACTATTTACATGTCACATTATCAATTACTAAATTCAAAAAAATTATAAAATTCAAAATCGAAAGATTGTTATTTTTTGCTTAGCTTCTTGTGTTTGCGTGAGCTTCTGTAAAATCTATCATCATCCGACATCGAGGGATAATATTTGAAATGACTCAAAAAGTCTCATAGTTTCAAAATCAACATTGTCCTAGACATAAGACTGTCTATTCGAATGAAACATGTGACATCGGTGATAGGTATCAAGAAAACAATCATATTCGAATATTTTGCACAGATATTGTGAAAGTTACCACAGCCACCCCAGAGTCGCACTTTTGTTTGCCAGCCACCGAGTTGAGCAACAGCAGTAATATTTACGTTGTTTTTTTTGTTTTTTTCTTTGTTCAGCGTTTTATTATTGTTTTAATCAAACTATCTTTTATTATAGACACTTTTTCTGATGGACTCTTAAGGTTACTTTATTTAAAAACTTTGTTTTTTATTAGATAACGGTACCTGCTACTCTCTCTGGCAGAGGCCTTGGGGCGGTCTAAAAACTCTCGCCAGAGTTGGCCACTGACTCATACGAACTTACTTACTCTCTATATTTATAGGGACCCCGTCACCACGCTAGTCCTAAATGATTCTGTGTAAGTTATTTATGTTTGTTCTCAATCAACTCCGTACCACCTGAACGGATTTAGATGAAACATGAAATATACAATAACTCGTGACCTGGAATAATACGAAGGCTACATTCTATGCAGGAAAAGTTTAAGGTTCCTGTGTTATAGCGTAAAACTTACAATGTGGGTAAAACCGCAGAGTTCAGCTAGCTCTACATAAAATGGTTTGATAAACAACGACAGAATAACAGAAAAAGTAATTATTTTTATGACAAAGTGTGTGTCAACCCCGTGAAATAAGATTATGCGTAAAACATACTCAGGAGGTGTGAAAAGAACAGGGATAAGTGGGTGTAGGACTGTAGGTACAGATTTTAATGAAGTTTGAAACAAATTGGTAGCTACGTAGAAAATAAACAAATTCGCTCTTTGTTTTATAGCTAACCTTAATTAATTCCTCGTTGGCCTTACAAAGCTGAATAAAGTGGCTTGGACGGTCGTGATAGCTGAATGAGGAAGTTTTTCTATGATAAGATCTTTTTTTCGTGTAAAAAAGTAACGTTCCTGAATCACTTAACAATAATGCGGCCACACTACCTGTAAGATATTGGCTACGCCATCTTGACTAATATTTTGGTAATTAATTTGTTCAGTTTTGGCTGTCAGATAGCCATTGACTGCCCCCTAACCTACTAATATTAAAAATGCGTAAGTCTGTGTGGGTGTGTGTGTGTATGTTTGTTACCACGTATCTCCGTGATGACTTTACCGATTGTGATATAATATGGGATGTAGATGGCTTAGATCTTGAAATAACATATATGCTAATTAAATAAAAAAAAATATCTTGGAAAAAAATACTGTTCCTGTGGGATAGCATAAAAACTGCAAAAATGCGAGTGAAGCGCGCGGGTCAGCTCGTTAAGTAATAAGATCAAGTCGCTTGCCTGATGTTGAGCCTGACTATAACAGCTGCAGTGCCACCCAAAGGTAAAAGTTTTACAATTACGCTTATCACCCGAGACCTGGCTATTAAATCTCATCCCTCCAGAATTTTCATTTTCTACAGTGCCCTTCGGTAATACTTATTCACTACTGCTTGGAGGTAGAATATCTGGCACTACGATTGCACCAAGTCGACTCTTGCTTGCTTGAGTGGTTGTTCGTAACAGATCATCGAAGTTAAGCACTGTTCCGCAAGGTCATCATTTGGATGGGTGACCGCCAGTGGCAATTTCAACTGAGCGCTCCCGTGCTTCGGAGGGCACGTTAAGCAGTCGGTCTCAGCTTTTTCAAAGTTGTTAGGCCATGACAGAGGCCTTCGGGCAGCCTAGAAACTCTGTCACCAGAGTTGGCCACTGATTCATACGAACGAACGAACGAGCGAACGAACGAACGTGGTCAAACGTTAGTCCATTCTAAGCAAAAGAAAAACCCCGCCCACCCACTTATATTACCTGCCTATTAACTTTTCTTTTTTCCCTACCTTTCTTTTCTTTGTGTTCAGATTAGATGAAGATTTATGAATAAAATAATCAAAATTATCAACTCACTTTAAAAATAAAAAAGACTGATAAAATTAACTTGCGAGAATTGGTCACAGCATCGTAATAATAAAAAACATAGGTACTTTAAACAAACGACTATATATATTGCTAAATTATTTATTTTCCTTTTCATTTTATCCACCACGCGGACCCAATGCGGATTGGTGGATGGCACATGTCTTACGAATTTTTAGTTCTTGGACATGCCGGTTTCCTCACGATGTTTTCCTTCACCGTATGAGAGCACTGGCATAGCGCACATACATTTTTCGAACAGAAAAATCCATTGGTGCACGACTGGGTTTGAACCCACGACCTTAGGATTGGAAGGCGGGGTCACTACCACTAGACCACCGGTGCTCATATGCTCAAATGGCATTTGCAAGGCTTAATTGCAAACCAAATTCGCAAAAATATTTTTACCATCATTATTGTATCAGCCAATAGACGTCCACTGCAAGACTTAAGCTTTCCTTACTTAATAAATGCCACAATGACCGATCTTTAGCTCTAACCATGTTATCGATAATCAAGAGGTCTATCAAGTTTGGTCATTACACTCCCTTTTTTTTAATCAACTGAAGTGGCAACCAAGCGTACGGCCCACAAGATGGTAAGCGGTTACCGCAGCCTATGGACGCTTGCAATACCAGAGGTATCATACGCGGGTTGCCACCTTGAGGCTAAGATCTAAAGCCTCATGTGCCTGTAATTTCACCGGAAACCATACCCTTCACACCGGAACACAGCAATGCGAGCATTACTGCTTGGCGGCAAAAAAAATACAGGTACAAATACCCGACCGAGTTTGAAAGGAATTCTTTAGAATTGGTATTGACATTATTGAACCAGCGATACCCACCATCGTTCCTATTGAGATGAAAGCTAAGTGCTTTTGAAAGGAAACAGTTTGAAAGTTCCAGGCAGTGGTTTATTACGACCAAGTTAAAAAGACTTGTATTAAAAGTTAGAAGGCTGAACATTATAAGTGTTAAAAGTGAAGCTGGCACATATAACATGACTTGACAGAATAATCTAATATTAATAATAATCTGTAATAGTCAGGCGTGGTGCTTAACATCAGGCGGGCGTCTTGATTGTCTTGTCACTTGCTGATAAAAAAAACATGATCAACGCGGAAAATATACAGCAAACAAGTTAAGCTAAAATGATTGCGTAAGTTATGAATTTTACTAGCTGTTCAGAATCCAATTAATTTAATTAATTAACACTATATTTTTCATAAATAAGTGGTCCTTGCTAACTGACTACCCTGTCCCGGAATCCAAATAATTAAGGTGAATATACACACTTTATATAGTATAACTAGTAGTATATGAATCCATTATGCAAGCAGGCATGTGTCTTTTCGCCCTTACGCAAGCGATACGTGAGTGTTATTGCAATGAAATCCGCTCCGACCCGACAAAGTACCCTATTACTTTTACACAGAACTACCCTCTTGTTTTAAATTAATATGTATAATGAAAGGGGAAGATTCCAATGTGATCTTATTACGATAAGTATCTACTTAGCAAGCGCTAGGAAGTGAACCCGACTCGCATATTAAAAGTTGTCGCAGATATAGCACCCGAGCAACTCATCAACCTCGCCTTAAGTAGCAGCTAAAAAGTTGTATAAAACTATTTTTTAAGCATCGTATTGAGATAACCTCGCCCATAAAGTCAAAATGTTACACTGCGCATTGTACATCTTGTGCAAAATTGTACATTCTTTCCATTTAATTTACAAGCACTTATTTTTTTAGCATTGTGGCATTGTGTTTCGAATACGAATCCTAGCGTAGCGTCAAAACTAGACTATCCATGTGTTTGTAAGGTCTGTGAATAAAGTGGTTGAAAGTAATTTTCTTAAGTACCTAATTAACAGTTCTAAAAATAAAAAGTGCGCGATGAGTTCTTGCAAAGTTTGTTGAAAACACGCCTGAGTAGCACTTTCCACTTAACTTTTCAACACTTGCACTTAACGTTTCGGTAATTTTAAAGCAGCAGCTTGTACAGTCACACTCATAGTTTTATGAAAAACCGTGTAGGTGTTTTGTATATAATACTTAGCTCTTTAATTTTAAAGAAATTGCTAAATAATTAAAACAGTTTTTCTTGATGAATTTCTAATCAGGTAATCATGAACGAAGATTGTTAACGAATCCCCGAAAAACCAGCGCCCAGATTAACTTAATTTAACCGAACACAACTTTTATTTTTAATTAAAATTGTGTAATATTACTACTGACAATTTTAATCTGGATAACCTTTATTTTGACGACCGATGTGGCGCAGCGGGCGCAGGTCCGCCTGCGATGCAGAGGTTGCGGGTTCGATTCCCGTCTCGGGACAAATGTTTGTACGATCTACAAATATTTGTTCCGAGTGTTCTGGGTATTTTCTATATATAATAAAAAATATCTATCTATGTATTGTATTGTATTAAATATATATCAGTCATCTAGTACCCATAATACAGCTCTGTTTAACAGCAGCTTACCTTGGGCTAGATGATGCTGTGTGGATTGTCCAGCATTATTTATTATTATTTATTATTATTATTTATAATTCATACCTAGATAATATTTGGATGATAAATAAGCTAATATTATAAAACTGATTCATTTTTTATTATGTTAGGTAAACATTTTGAGTAAAAAATCTAGGCTATCCGAAAGCCATGTCTTAATGTTGTCCCATAGTCATTAATAAAACGTGTTTTTTAAAACACGGAAATGTTAAGCAGTCATCCATTCAAATGATTACAGTGCTAAGCGATAGAAAGGAAAAAAGAGATTATCCTAACGAGAAATAAATAGGGTGGGAAAAACAAGGTTCATTTTAATCACGCTAGATCCAAGATTTTTAGTAAAATTAGTGGTAATAGGTGTACCGAGGGGAATGACTTACTAGCAGTCATTCCCATTTCTCTTACTAATCCTGACTAGTTCATGACAAGTAAATAAAGAAAACCGGACAAGTGCGAGCGCGACTCGAGGCCTCACGGTTCCAGGCTGTAGTAAATTGATAAGACGTAGGTATTCGTGACCGCAAAAACTTCTACTTCGTAAATAATTTCAAAATGATTTGCTCACTTTTCGAGTTTCAGGTGATCTTTCGATATAACTTCATCATCCCAATTGGGAAGAAAAACTGTTGAAAATTTTTAGACATTTTCCTGTATTTGTAACTACATTTTTATAAGTCTTAAACGATCACTTTTTAGTTGTTGAAGAAATGAGGTGCGGAACCTTAAAACCTAGTAGTATAATTTTACGTTTTGAAACAACTAATTTATTGTTGAAAAGCAATAAATGTTTGGTAAAAAAATGCTACTAATTAATCAATTAAGTTTGTATGATTCAGTGGCCAACTCTTGTGACAGAGTTGGCCCTGACAGATAGGCCGCCTGAAAGTAAGCCGCCTGAAGGCCTCCGTCCTAGCCTAACAACTTTGAAAAGACTGACTGAGACTGAGACTGACTGCGAAATGAACTAACACTTATGACATAAAAAACAAACATTTTCCGCATTATATAGAAAACAACAACCCCTTTATTCTACTAACTTTTAGAAAAACAAGAGTCACGATAGCAATCTATTATACTCACTCAAAGCCAAGACGCTAAGCCATTGCATTAATGCCGGTTGCCAAATCACTATTTTGCGACTTAGATATCCACCGACAGGAAATGACTGTGTAAGATATTTAGCAGTACAGTAAGCACCCGTGCGAAGCCGGGGCGGGTCGCTATAAAATAATAGTTATAGGGTTGGCCACTGTCTTATTAAATACAAACCTACTTACTAATAATTAGAACAAAGATTTTATTTTCAGAATCAGAACTCAGAAGAATGATATTCATATTTTAACAAAACTTGGCGATTATAATATATTTTAAAAAGCCAATTGTACAATTCCAGAGGAGCATTAATGATTAATTTCAGGCGCTATCGTCAATTTTCTATGTAACAGCCAATTTTACGAGCCACAACCTATTTTATGAGCAACGATTAATTTTACTGCCCGAATAAAGCGAAAAAGAAAGTGAATTTGGAATGTTCTAGATGGAAAGTGGTGTGAAAGGAACGGTTCTAATAATTCAATTTTCTCCGAAGTGCTGTGCTGAAAAATGTAGTAAGCTTTACTGCTTGATACCATGTTAGTTACTATTTATATGGCAGCCTTCAAATTTTCCCACTGCTGGGACACTGGCCTACTCTTGAGTGAGAGTGATAGGGTCTTAATTCATCACGCGTTAGTTAATAGTGACAGTACTATCATGACAGCATTCTAATGTTCCGACTGCTAGGTCACTAGCCCACTCTAGAGCGAGAGTGATGGGCTTAATCCACCACGCAAACCCAAAGCTGATTAGCGGATAGCACATGTCTCGAATTTGTAGTTCATGGATATTGCCGGTTTCGTCACGATGTTTTCCTTTGCTGTATGAGAGCACTGTGGCATTTGATTGCGCACATAAGTTTTCGAATAGAAAAATCTATTTCGAACCTGTAACCTTCGGATTGGAAGGTTACTAAAGTAAAGTAAAGTAAAAATATCTATAAGCATTCATATCACAAGGATCATTTTAGAACGTCTTAAAGCTAGGTGAATTTAAGCCAGTTCCACGCGTAGAAGAATCTGCAACAAACTAGACTAGGTTCCTAGCTACTCTTAGATGGTGGGGGGTCACTACTAAGTGACTCAACATTCCGATCTTAAGATCCATAAGCCAGTGCAGTGGGGATCTAGTAAAGTCTACCACCACCTGTGCTCTCACTACGCGAGTAAAGTGGGCAGAAGTAATATCCATCTCTCTCTAGGCTTGCGTTTTCAATCAGCACAAACATTAATACAACGAGTATTGTTTCAGTGCCGCTACGACTACCTTTGTTACAGCTCTGAATATCTCTGACTATAATAACACATCATAGTACATCAACCAACTACATCATCATCATGCTATTTTATACTGGCAAGTCACATATATTTGTAACAAATATTTGCTTAGTTTCGTCAATAAAAAGTCAACTCTGTGTAAGTATAATACATAACCTTAGTTTGTTTTCATAAAATAACGTAAATATTTCAGCAATGGTAAGCTAAGAGAAGTGCTAGCATCATTATACCTACAACATCTTACAATATATATAAGGTCATTCATTATCAACCTGACAAACTTAAGGAATAGGTTCCACAAATAAAAAGAAATTCATGTACTTTTTTTTTCTAAACGTTTTTTTTATATTTAAAAAAAAAAAAACGTATTTCTGCTTAATAATTAGTTATCCTTGTTAGAAATCGAAAAGGCAGCGCTCGGCACGTGTCAGTGACCCGCGCGTCAATGAACCGCGGGTCAATAACCCGCGCGTCCTTGACACTCGAATATTTCATTATTACGTCGCTTAACTTGATTCCCAACAACGATAAATAATAATTGAGCGGAAAAACGTAATTGATTTTTTTTTTTTACTTGGGATTTTAAGACAAAAAATACATTTAAAAAAATGATACATATATATTTTTTTTATGTGTGGAACCTATCCCTTAAGTTTGTCAGGTTGAAAATGAATGACCCTGTATATATTTTTTTATTGATACCTCTAAAGTGGCAACCAAGCGTGCGGCCTACTTGATGGTAATCGGTTACCGTAGTTTATGTACGCATGCAACATCATAGATATCACTTGCGCGTTACCACCATGAGACATTAGATGAGACGTAGGTGCCTGTAATTTCACCGGAAACCAAACCCTTTGAACCAAAACACAGCAATGCGAGCATTGCTGCTTGGCGGCTGAAATAGGTATGGTGGTAGTTCTTCCCCCAGACGAGCTCTATCACAAAGATCTCTACTACTCTTAATTATTATTATTATTAATTATTATTTTACGGAAATTTATTAATTGTTGGACATTTTACATTTAGTTGCTCGGTAAACATTTTTTTAAATACACATTTTGAAACCACCAGACTTGGAACAAATATTTGCATCACTTATCTCGCTACGGAAATCGAATGTAATCTAACTCCTACTCACGCGCCTCAGCTGAACTCTCGCCCACTGCGCCACCGGTCATCAAATTAGTATTTCTCACGACACTCGATAGTTTGATTGTTTTGCAGAAATCCGTTCTCCCATTCACTCAGGACTTATTTTATCCACGACCATTTACTCAGGACTGTAACATTTTATCTATGACCATTTACTCAGGAGTGTGTGTGGTCGCGGGCAAGGCGCGAGCATGCATTCAGAGCTTTCATTAGCATAATAATTTATGTCATCCTGAACACACATAGTATAATATTTCGAGAGCTCGTCTGCATAAGTTTAAAAAAATGTGATAATAAAAGACTATTTGGGTTCTAAGAGCTTCCGGAGAATACTAGCACTATACTTATTTCTGCCGCCAAGCAATAATGCGGCGTTCTGTGTTTCGGTTTGAATCATCGTAATTATAAGTCAAAAGACGTCCTCTGCTGGACTTATTCCTCCCCAAAGAGCGCCATGACAACCAATCTTGAGCATTGACCATCCACCGACTTCCTGCGACTGCTAAGTCATCGGTGTATTGAGTGACTGACCGTCCTATACTTCGTTTTCCAGTTCGCGGTCGTCATTCAAAAACCTTTATTCACCAGCTGTATACTCTACCCATTGCCTTTTTTTATACAACTAAGTGGTGGCAACCAAGCGTACGGCCCACGAGATGGTAAGCGGTCACCACAGCCAGAGGCGACTGCAATACCAGAGGTATTGCCACTAACGGGTTGCCACCCTGAGACGTACATCGAAAGTCTTATGTGCCTGTAATTTCACCGGAAACCATACCCTTCGGACCAGAATTCAGCAATGCAAATATTACTGATGCTTGACGGCAAAAATAGGTATGGTAGTAGTCTTCCCCCTGACGAGCTTTATCACAAACAACTCTACTTCTCTGCTTCTTAAAATGCGGTAAATTTTCGTCCCACAAAATATTTTTGGTTAATCATACCACTGCTTTCTCGTTACTGTACAAACATACATCTTATTTACCAAAGCTCTAAATTAAACCACGCGCCTGTAAGTTTAATCAACGGTTTGGTTTGAGTTGTTGGTGCTTTCAAACACACAGTCAGACTTCGGTAACAGAACATATATAGTACACGTACTTCGGCTTTGCCACAAGTCATCAATCAAATCCCTTTAGTGCGCGTACGTAACCAAGATTCGTAACCAGAACGTAGAAGGAATTTTTATTATTAATCAAATCCTGTTGACATCACTTGGAGGAAGTTTTAGTATATAATACTAAGTTTATTAAGAGCACAGAGTCACACGGTTTTGTGAGGAAACCGTCATAATCCATGAATAAAAAATTGAAATTGAGAATTGAAAGATGTCTTTCGAATTTTTTATTCATAAATTATGACGGACCAATCCGCATTAGGTCCGTGTGGTGGATTATGACCCAATCACTCTCGCTTAAGAGTAGACCAGTTTTAGGCTGGGGCGCGTGGAACTGGCGTAAATTCACAGCTTTAAAACGTTCTAAAATGATCCTTGTGACATTATGAATAAATATATTTTTTACTTTTTTTACTTTTGGAACATTAGAAGACTAATGTCATACTGTCACTGTCACATGCTTATCAAGATAATCACTGTCATTTATAACTCGCAGCGCTGCCAGGACTAATAAGTGCGATAATTCTTTCAGCAATACCCATTCTAAGAACCCCATTACCTGCAAATCTTTCATAATGGCGAAATTTTGGTTTAAGTCACAGTGTTTATATTTTTCTCTTATTTCGGGCCTTTATAGATCAAAGTAGGGTATCAAAATCTATACTGTGGACAAACCAAATAACTCAGACCCACCTAATTAAAAAAGGCGCGCTTAGATGACGTAGGGTTTGCAAGGGTAACGCTAAAACCTGCTTCTTTTTTCGCAATGAGCCGTTTAAGTTATTTGGTTTATATTTTGGGCAAAAAAATACAAGAATAATAATTCTCACTCTTTTAATTTGCTATTAACGTTTAGAAACATTTACTTTGACAGAAACGTCTATGATATTTTAAATTAACAATATACTCGTACCTTGCTAAGATCACAACAACTTTACTTTAAAAATAAGTATAATATAAATTAGTATTTGAAATTGTATTTACAATAAATAAACATTTATTACACGCATTATTTACATCTATAGTCTCATATCTATTGATTTAAGTTTTTGTTCACCAAACAGCGGCTTAAAAGTAGTTTTTATTTGGTTCGCCCATCTTAGAAACACCAAGTGACATGACTCGACAATTGACAAACCTACAATTAATCGATAGTTGTTTGTTCTATTTTGAAAATGTTTCACTAACAACTTATCACTCGACACGCTCGCATCATAGATTTCTGTAAGTTGTGGAGCCACGTCACTTTGTGTTTTTAGATGGGCAAACTGGGCTAATTCACATCACACGTAGATGTACGAAGTGCACACATGTAAGAAGGAAAAAAATGAATTTCACGCGACACTATGTATTGGTGAACATTACATTACATAGATCTTGCATTTTCATTACCTTTACATATCTGATCTGACTATCGAAAACATTTGCAACTTTTTTTATTTAGTTACGGTATAATACTTTTTACTAGCACTAAAATACTAGTTTGAAACAATATTTGTACAAAAATAAATATTAATATAACTAACGCTCGAATACTGAATAGCTCAGCAATTTTTTTTAAGTGATGTCATTTAGACGTTTCTTCTAGCTACATCTTATGCTGGCACTTCACTTGGCATATTTGCTTAAATGTTTGCGTTATCTCATCAATACAATCTTATCTTTGTTTATTACTTACACAGAGCTGACTTTGTATTGACGTAATAACGCAAATATTTGAGCAAATAAGCCAAGTGAGGTGCAAGCATTTCGCGCAACACACACAGCGAGCGGGCGCAGGTTGGGTTGGATCAGCCGCGGGAGTTTTATTTTTTAATTTGTATGGACGTCAAGAATACATCACACTGAACGCGGGAACGGCTGCCGCGCTTTACCCGACCCGCGCCCGCGCTCTGTGTGTTGTCATCCTTGACGTACTGACGTCAATTACAACAAAAAACACCCGCGGCAGATCTGCCGCCGGCCCGCGCCCGCGTTTTGTGTGTGTTGCGCTTTATATATTTAAAAGGCTTGTCAGTTTTCGGGCCTACCTTGCGTGCATGTCGTAGTTTACTAATGCCGTGATTACAAGTCTGTTAGTGTGGACTTAGGCGAGTGATTAAAACTAAGTTCGTATGAATCACCTGAAAACCTGCATCGTTGCCATAGTTATTATAGCAAGGATCGACAGTACTTGTCACTGGCGGTCACCCATCTAAATTATGGCTTTTCGTGTTAAAAACGACTCAGTAATGCCACTTTGGTAACTCGGTCATTCTATAGAGAATAAATTGATTACGTAAATGATAAGAACATTACAGTGGTTAATCACTGTTCCGCGGGGCCATCATTTGAATGGGTGACCGCCAGTGGCAATTTCAACTGAGAGCTCCCGTGCTTAGGGCACGTTAAGCAGTCGGTCAAGGCTTTTTCAAAGTTGTTAGGCCATGACAGAGGCCTTCGGGCGGCCTAGAAACTCTGTCAGCAGAGTTGGCCACTGACTCATACGAACGAACGAGTGGTCTTTTTAACCCCAGAAAGTATCAGATAATATGAAATGACTACACTTTATTACTTTAGAAAAAATAACTATTAAATTAAGACTTTATCTACATACCAACAAAGACGACGGTTAGACGGAATCTAAAAAACACAGCATTTTAAATGTGAAACTCGATTTCGCTTATAAATAAAAAAAAAAATTACAGAGATTTCCAGTCTCAATAATTGGCGCACGCTTTTACCGGAATTGTCACAGATTTGAATTTGCAAGCTATAGCGGTATTTACAGTGGCTCTGTTTGAGATTGGATCATTTCTACCAGTTAAACATACATCGAAATTCCTATAGAAAAACTACGAACAGTCTAAATTACAAAATGCTTAATTCGAAAATTACACATCTCTCTTTTTACTGGAATTGATTATAATGGATATGAGTGGTACCTATCTTAATAGCTAGAAAACTGTAGCCCTAATCTTCAACGGTAAAGCTCTGGCACTAAAAAGGATTGGTTTGCTGTTTTTGATTTCTTTTAACTTAATTGCTAATTTCAAACATAACTTCGTTAATTGAAAGGTAAACGTAATTCAGCACTTATTGACGAATCTGCGCGCTGCATTTTTGCATGCTAGCTACAGGCATGACGTGTATTTTTAGGTCGAGAAGTTAATCCGACATATTTTACTCCTTAGTGGTCTGAACATTGCAAAACAATCACAGATCTGTGCACTGTACCGCTTATATCTAAACATACCGGAAAAAGCTCTTAAACAACCGAATCATTAGGCGTATCAGTTTTAGGAAGCAGCGGCACACTGCTATAATCTTTTAACCTCTCAGTACCTTTCTTAGTGCCGTTATCGAACGAACTAGCAGTTGGCAGCTTCGATATCCAATTGTTATTACCTATTTTAGACTTATGATTCACGATCTGATCTTTCAGTTTAACTCGAGGCTGACCACCTTGATTCGCGGAATTATGATTCAGAGAGTTAACGTTCAGTGATATGGAGTTTGTAACGCTTAGCTTGTCTAGTTCCTCACCATTGTCTGTGATTCCGTTTGTGAATGGTTCTACAGGCTCTGATTGCTGTCTCTGTACGCTTAGGTTCTGCAGGAGAGGTGTCGCTTCTTTCTCTAGTTTAGCAATATCTGGGATCTTGTGCTGGAATATTCCGGAGCCTCGTCTGCTTGATGACCGGGAGCTCTGTTCGAGCCGGTTGCGGAATGGCGTAAGGTGTGAGATTGAGCCGCTCTCGGTTGACTGTGTTTGGGCCTTGATGAGTGGATGCTTTGGTGCGCTGGGGTCCACTTTTTCCCCTTGCAACCAGTAAGTGACTAGAACTCCTTTACCCTGCAGCAATTAAACTCGGATTAGTTAATTTCGTGTCTTTGTAGGAATTTAATACAAAACATTATTGGCGTTTGCAAATAAGGTAGCTAGATCGAATTCTGCTTATAAAAAAATATGAATTGCATTGTAAAATTTGTGAAGACAATATTGACAAAATACCATTTAGTACTACTACATTTCTAATATTTTTTTTTTATTGAATACATTTTTAGATGTTATTTTATACACCCTTTATCTGCAGCAACCTTAAGGTGTAAATGTGATTTCTATTTATGTAGTATTTAATAATAATAATAATAATAATAATAATAACGTTTATTCACCCAAAAAGATTTACTTTGTTCTATTTCCAGTTCTGCCTAACATCGTAACACAATCAAATATTTGGTGAAACAATCTCCAATTTTGTCAACAACATTTTCAATTCCATTTGATTCGTTATTTAATTTCGCTTATTTGGTTTATTCTGTTTGACAAACAAAGAGCGCTTTGAACAAAGGTAGGCTTTTCGAGATAATATAATGTACTTGTAAGATATACACACTTTAACACACTATTATATTGTAATTGTAACATGATAATTTCAGTAAAGTACTAAAACGGTCCTCATTTTGCTTTTCGGAAACGTTTTACCTCGTATTCAAATATAAATTGGAAATGTCCAGTCGGTGCAATAAATTGCTCGCTTCTATTAATATTTCGTGAGTTTTGCACCAATTTGTTAATACTGAATAACCTAAATAGTAATTTATAAAGTCAGCAATGCAGCATCACTGCACTTAGTTCAAAATTTAGTCAGTTATATGGACACATTTAAATATGTTACCTGAAACAGTTGAGCCATCTAAAGACCGTTAAAACGATCTATAGATAGCAAATCACCACCAGACAGAAGCGTTCTCAACATGCTGGCAGCATTGCCACGTTGAATGGCACGCTAAGTTAGTTAATTTTTGTTATGATATGGAAATGATATGATGTGGATATGGAAACAAAAAAACAAGGTAAGCACAGTTTATAGTAAACACAAACCTTCATAGCAACTTCTCCTCTGCAGTCTAACAGGAAGGTCCCGTACAGATCCAACAAAGATTTTGTGTCTGGAGACACGTGGATCTTTAGAGCCTCTCCATTGGACTCCATCCGCGAAGCCGTGTTCACAGTATCACCGAAGAGGCAGTACCGAGGCATTTTCAGACCCACTACGCCTGCTACACATGGACCTACGAAACGAGAACTAATCTTACTAATCTTAGTGTGCGCTCGATGTAGCTGGCAAAAATGTTCTTAATAGATCAACGATGTTAAACACTGTTGTCACCATTTAGATGGATGACCGCCGGTGGCAATTTTAATTGAGCGTTTCCGTGCTTCGGAAGGCACGTTAAGCAGTCGGTTCCGGCTTTATCAAAGTTAAGGCCATGACGGAGGTCATCGAGCGGCCTATTATCTCGGTCACCAGAGTTGACTGCTGACTAATCATTGTCATAGTAGGTGACTATCAAATCTAAATTTGAACCTCTAACTTTGAGCTGGCAACTCAGTGGATGGTGAAGCCTCAAAATCGGTTTTGGCACTCTTTTTGGCCTATAATCTAGCAGTAGATATCTGATGATGATGATGATGCAAACATAAAAGTCAAACCAGTAACCCTTAGCATTTCCATCTCTCCACTCGCGCAACCGATATCTCAGTACCGAAACCACCCACTTAATTTGCAAAAGCGCAAATAAGTCTTCATATTTTCATTGATCAAATAAAACGGTTCTGAAGGAAGACATAAAATTACATAGCCATTGTAGTGTTTAACTTCAAAGAAAAAAAAAACTTACATTCGCTTTTTTGTGGTAGTCTTTAGTTATAAAGACCTGCGACTGTTTCTAGATGTTTTGCCAAATAAATAAGATTTTTACTTGTGAACATGAAAAAAACGAATTCATAGTATAAAAAGGACATCAGAGTTACAGTACTTCACTACAACTTGCCAGCCGCTTAATAATTTCACTATTGTGATACTGGCTTAATCTCAAGCATGAGTGCCAGTGCGAATTTGTGGATGTCGGATTTCTTTCGAGTTTTCAGTTTTTTTTTACAAGCCATTTTTTCGTGATTTTTTTTTTCATCATTTGAGAACACTAATTACTGAACACTTAATTTTGATTGTGATAAATATACTTATAATAGCAAACGGTATTGAAATCAAGTAGTCGGAACGTTTCATGAACCAAATAACATAGTTCAATTTTAGTGATTTTAACCAAAGTTAGCAATGCTTGCTGAAGGGCTTGAATAGAAAGTTTGACAACAGGATATTGATCCCGACGCCAAATATTAGTTCGGTGCCGCCGCTGTCTGAATTAAAATCATAAGGGACGATAGAATAGCACGTTTATTAAACTTTGCAGAAGATTTATTAAGAGCCGTCTAAGGAAAGCTAGTCATAGTAAGTTAATTAACTTTAGAAGAGTTTATATTCGTAGATTTCATTGTAATTGTTTAAGAATAAATGTTTTGATATAAACGTTAAAAAAACGTGAAGAATTTTTAGTTTGATTTATGTAAATGATACATAAGAATATATTTTACATGCAAGAATATATAAAAACTAGATTTTATGTACTGATTGACTGACTGAAGTCTTGAACACATGAAATTTGGAGAATGAGTATCTTAGAATGGA
Source organism: Colostygia pectinataria (assembly GCA_951394395.1). Lineage (NCBI taxonomy): Eukaryota > Metazoa > Arthropoda > Insecta > Lepidoptera > Geometridae > Colostygia > Colostygia pectinataria. The sequence goes on along the minus strand of OX596368.1, from coordinate 3,027,127 downwards.
ATAACTTTATTCATTTTGCTAATACGTATTATAAGTAGAGCTGAAGAGAGAAAAGAGTTTTAAATTTCTTAGCGGACTCAACTGTAGGTAGATAAAGTATTAAACAATTCTAAATAGACAAAGTCGCGGAATATCCATTATCTATAAATATAAAAATATAATAAAACTGAAATTCTAATAAAATGTGCCAAAAAGGATTTATTCGGTATATCGTAGAGGCTGCTCACATTTTGAATTCACTACCATACATCAACTTTACCAAGTTTCAAGGTTCAATCTCCACGTGTCAAAAACCACACATCTCATTCCATACACGACGCTACAACGTGACCAGACTGCCTACTACCATCTGATAGTTTTGTCAAAGACTAGAAGTATAGATCGCACAGCGGATCTAGGCTTCCGTGAAGTTAGCCGTTTGTGATGCGCAAAGACAATTTAGTTTGAAAAAGCCCCATTGCGTATCGAAACGGCTAATTTCACGACGGCCGAGATCCGCTGTGAGAACTATACTCATGCATAATATCATAGACTAGTAGAATGCTTCGCGACTTTGACCGCGTTGAGTTCTCTATAAAAACTCGACCTCAGTGGAGCAGTGGATGAGTGGCCGGTAAAGTAACGAGAGGTTACGGGTTCAATGCTCATGGGAGATCATAATCATCGTCATACACTTAGTCATATTCATCATTTATTTGCAACAACAAGGAGATGTAAGCGGTGCGGAACATGTCGATGCAGAGAGTATTATAGCCCCGTATTTCAACTCTCTACCGACCAATAAAGATGATTCGACAAAAGGGGTTAGGCTTCACCATACCAGCACTGGAAATACACTAGTAGTTCTAGCTACTACACTGAAAATACACTAGTAGTACTAGCTACTTCTAGTGTATTTCCAGACCCCAACGTGCTTGTACGCAACCGACCACCATAGACTCGGAAAAATCTTACGAGTTGGACGTAAAATTCGGCGAAATAACTAAACGGCATTTATAAAATTAAATTTTAGCGAAATCTTCCTTTGATATTACAAACATATGCATTTATAAAATAAAAAAATTAAATAAATGCACTACATGATCTGAAAGTATGTGTCTCTGGTTGAAAATAACTTACCAGAATGCAATCCAATCCGTAGTTTCAGCTGATCGTGCGGTCGGTGTCGGATCTTGAACCTTCTCACAGCATCTAAAAGTGCCAGCGCCATTCTAGATATCTCACATGCATGCCTAGTGCCGTTGCGTTCTGGCAATCCTGATACCACCATATACGCGTCACCTATGGTTTCTACCTGTGTAACATTATAGTTATTTTAGTATAAAGTACCTAGACATAGAGAAAGGGATGCATTTTTGGGGGAGGTTTATGTCTATCAGTGAATGTCAGTTTTTAGTTGAACCTTTGTTTTTGTAGTTTTTTTTTTATATTTTAATTTAGGTACTGTTTTTTTTCATTTAAAATATTTTTGTTTACTTATATTTTATTAATATTCTCTTTTTGGTCTGGGATTTTTTTATACTATTTCACTTTTTTTGGCTTTGTGTATGTCTTTGCTAAATAAACAATTATTCTAAAAAACTACTCTTATTATAAGCCTTACCTTATAAACATCATAGTTCTCTACAATACTGTCGAAGCAAGTATACAGATCATTCAGTAGATCAACTACTTGCATCGGCGTAGAGGAAGCGGAGAGAGAGGTAAATCCAACGATATCCGAAAAGTATATTGTGACTTGTTCGAAGGTTTCTGCTACTACTGACTGCCCGTTGATGAGCTGTGAGGCCACTGACCTGGTGGATAGAAAAAATAATACGTTAAATTATGAAAGCTGTGGCGCGGCGGGTGAAATTCTGCCTGCGATGCGGAGGTTGCGGGTTCGATTCCCGCCTCGGGACTATGTTTGATCCGGTCTGCAAAAATTTGTTCCGGGTGTTATGGGTATTTTCTATGTATAATAAAAAATATCTATCTATGTATTATATTGTATTAAGTATATCAGTCATCTCATTCCCATAACACAAGCTTTGCTTAGCTTCGGGCTAGATAATGCTGTGTAAATTAACCAGCAAAAAAAAGTTATTAAACAGTGGGTTACGCTTTTTGAGGTTATAGAAGTTACACAGCTTTAGAGATAAACTAGGCAAAGTTTTTTAAATTCAACTCAAGTGAAAAAGTTTAATAATATTGTTTGCAACCTGCGGTGGTGGTGTATGTGGCAAAGTCTCAGCTGTTTTTGTTAACAAAAGCGAATCTAGACCGCATAATAGTTAGCATAAAATAAATATTTATCTTCTCAACAAACTTCTGTTAAAAAGCAAACACTAGTATAATATCGTCGATAAGATATCATTCTGTCTGCAAGAATGGATTTTCCGTTTTGCTACAAAACAAGTCCATTAAAGTCCGCTTTGAAAATATTTTATTCAAGAACTGAGTCAACAAAAATGTTTTTCCGAAAACAATAAGGTAGCTTTTTAATATTCATGAGATACGACAAAAGTATACCAGAGTTTACTTTTGAAAGCGACCAACGATAATCGTGTCATATATCGCATTTCAACTTATGTTGGGGGCAACGAAGTTCAGAGCAATCACGGACATAAGCTGAACCACGGAAACTGTCACGATTTATCGCTTTTAGCCGCAAGAATAGACCCTCGGAATGGTTGAAGTGTGGATGCTAACGATGATGATAAAGGCAAAAGTAAAAGATATTGTTCGTATCTGGAAATCTTACTACTAATTATAAAGGGAAAGTACGGATGTTTGTACGTTTGGGAGTATCACGTTCAAACGACTGAACGGATTAAAATACAATTTGTTAGAAAGGTAGATTAGATCCTGGAATAGCATATCGACTACTTTTTATTCCAGAAAAAAAATCTGTGCTCTACGCAAACGAAGTTGTGGGCAACAACTAGTGTATTGTAACACCGTTGATTTTAATAAAGAGTATATTTTTAAGTAAGTATAGATGAACTGAACCAATTCCTCATAGCTCAAGATCGTACTGTCATCAGAGTTGGCCACTAACATATACGAACTTACTTTACCTGGTGGTAGGACTCTTCAGCAAGAGTCCATCTTGGTGGGTACCACCGCTGTACCAGATATTCTATCTCCAAGTAAAAGTGTGCAAGCATTACTGTGTTTAGATTTGAACGGCGCTGTAGCAAGTGAAATGACTGGGCGAAAGAGACTTAAGAACAACGTATCGGGGTGATGAGCGCAGTACAGTGCCAAGCAGAACTTAAACACTTTAAGCTTTGGGTGGCACTGCATCTGTTATGGTTAGGCGTGGTGCTTAACATCAGGCAGGCTTCTTGATCGTCTTGTGACTTGCTGACATAAAAAAAACTTAATTATTGAGTCTGGAGAGAGGTCTTTGCCCAGCTGTGGGATATTGTGTAATAATAATGTTGGTCAATACTCACTTTGGTAACAGTTGATAAAGCAGTTCTTCGCATTTCTTCTTCTCTTCTAAATAATCCTGCGTGCGCTCGCTAACTAGATATTCCAAATTATTCGCATATTGCTCCATACGGGAAAGCAGGTTATCTAATATATTGCTACTTTCTTGAGCTCTGTGAAACAAACGAAAATATTTGTGATTTCACGAACTACAAATGGTAAATTCCGCGCTCACAAACAAAATATCAGAAAATAGTACTGCTAAAAGTTTTGGAATAACATGTTGTAAAATTTTATATGCCTATTTTATTTGCTGAAATCCTGTTTTGTTTGGTCTGGTACTACAAAAATTCCAAAGCTTAAAGGTTTGTCGTTTTGCGAGTTTGGAAAAAACATTTGATATAAAATAATAAAGCAAAGAACAAAATAATAAATATATTTTTATAAATTTTAATGAGACCGCACAGACTTGGTTTGCCAAAAAACTAATGTATTAAGTCGTTTCTTTTATGTTTTGTTTGGAATATTTAAATGTACTACACAATAAATATTAAGAATATAAATAAGTTGCAAAATACCTAAAACTCCTGTAAAATTAACCCCAAAATGTATACAAAGAAACAAATATTTAAAGCCACTCCGCAGTATTTTATTATGTTTTACGTACTAAGGCAAATTTCCGAGAAGGAATTTCTTTATTCAATGTAATAAGGCCTAAGGGGCATGTTTAACATACCAATTTTTTGCCAAAGGAAAATTTAGGAACACGAAATGTAGCCGCTCAAAAATGTGCATAATTATTTGGTTAGAAAATGATGTAGGTAAATAAAAAGATGAGCTTTTAAATTTGTATGAGATCTTTAATCATCTAATTACAAATGATACTTTATTTTCGTAACTCAAAAAGAATTAAAAACTGTATTTACTTAGCTGTTTTGTCTATTTTATCTATTATTAAGATGACCAACCAAATAGACAGAAGAACCGTCTTTTTTAATATTTTTTTCACCGTTTCACTAGGATAAGCTTTCGTTGTCTTTTCAAAATTAACATTTTGGAAAAAAAAAAATATTTATAGTGTTCAAGAAGGTTAAACAAAAAAAAATAAATCTACAAATTCAGAGATTAATAAACCATTTATAACGGCATGTAATTTTTGAAAATTTAGAGGCGCCGTATCACTCAATGATGAGGACTTTCAGAATCGGTTTCAAAAACCGTTTTTAAAATAAATGTTAAATAATAAACATAAAAAGTACCGCCACCATAAAGATATGTACACATTACTTGTTGAGCCTCCTAATGGCCCCCTTCAGGTAGGCGAAGTCAGGTCTCTCTGCCGAGTCATCTGCCCAGCATCGCCTCATCAGTTCAGTCGCCTCGTCTACTTCACAGGAAAGGTGGTAAGATGTGTTTGGACGAAGACCACTGGCGATCACTGTTTCTATTATATCTAGAAGAAAACATTTATATTAAAAGCTAGGGCCAATCTACTGAAAAAGAATCTACTCAAAAACTTATTCTTATTCTTTATTGTACACAAATAATACATTTAAAAAATTTATAGAAAAGACATATACAAAGGCGAGCTTAACCCTAAAAAGAGTTTTCTTCCAGCAAACCATTAAGGCTAGAGAGAGGTTATACTTATGCCTTAGTCTGTGACTATATGCCTAGAAATCCTTAGTCAAAAAACTGTAATCTCAGCGGCTTGCTAGGCGTTGTCTCTTCTTGTCATTCAAAAGGCAATTATCAAAGAGAGTAATAACATAGTCTCATAACTTTTACAAACGTACAAGTTGCATTTAATAAAAGTGGGATTTTGCTGGTTTTATTTTTTTGTGTAATGCTTTTCAAATTTACGCGAACAATATAATGCCACTTCAGGTAACAGGGTGTTCATAAAATACCCAGTAACGCGAAAAAATTAATGACGGCGTTGGCAGTTTGATTTTTTAATTGTGAGAAATCGTCTCAAAATGAATGTTGATAAGTGCAGAAGCTTCTTCAGGAAAGTTTCGCTAAAAGGTTTTATTTAAAGAAACTTCATTTCAATGTGGGTTCTTTGTGAAGAAATTGAATTGGAAGCCAGAGTTCTTTCAAATGCTATCCATCTCTAGAGTATTGGTAGAGCGAAGAAATATTGGCTGAGAATTGGATTCATTTCTTTTAATTTTATAGAGAAAAAAGCTGAATGGACCTAAAACTTTCCAAGATTCATTTGTGCGGCTTTTTTTTGTTAAATTTCAAATTTATACTGAAGCCTTTAAAGTATTTCAAAAATATCCTTTGTTATTGTAAATAAGTAATGAATAAACAAACTTTTAGGTAAATATCGACTTGTTACTAGATTTTTTGTAAACTGAGTACGATTGGTTCTCAGTGACAAAGCATGTCATCATTCAATAAAAAACTTTTGCGTAAATAAAATAGCGTTGCTTTGATACAAACTAATTTAAAAAAAAACTTCTAAACAAATAACATGTGCAGTCAAGGGTATAACAAATAATTAATATAAGTTTATTAACAAAATAAAATATGTACATAATTACATTACATTACAAAATATACCAAAACATATCAAATAGTTGAGCCATCTAAAGACAAAACAAACGATCTATAGATAGCTCAACTGATCCAAAGCACTACCAGACAGGGCAGCTTTCGCAGCATGATAAATATTTTTCATCGTGACAACCTTCTAATGTTCCCACTGCTGGGACAATGGCCTACTCTCCAGAGAGAGTGATTAGGTCTTTATCCATCACGCGGACCCAATGCGGATTGGTGGATGGCACATGTCTTTCGAATGTTTAAGTTCTTGGACATGCCGGTTTCCTCACGATGTTTTCCTTCGCCGTATGAGAGCACTGGCATTGCGCATAAAAATAACCCATTGGTGCACGACCGGAGTTGAACCCACGACCTTAGGATCGGAAGGCGGAGTCACTACCACTAGACCACCAGTGCCCACTAGACCACCAGAGCTCAGAAATAATATTACAACACTTTAAAAAGATGAGTTTCTAAATAATTATCTATAGTCTGGCTTACCTTTAGGCGGCATTTCAACCCCAGGTCCAAGCCAGAATGCTCCCTGTCTGTTCACGATTTCATGGATTATGATCCCAAAGGAATACACATCTCCCTTCTGAGTTCCATCTGCTGGAGGCTCTGACATGCGAAGTAACTCTGGTGCCGTCCAAAGCTGACCTAAAGAAAAAAAAAGTTAGACAAGATGAATTTTAATTTTAAACTAACTTAATTCACATAAGCTAATCACGTGCATCAAATACACTTTTAGTTAACTTTAAACTTTAACTTTAAGGAACCCAGGTGTTCATTTAAGTTACTTTTAAAAAACTTTTTACCTGGTGGTAGGATTCTTCAGCAAGAGTCCGTCTTGGTGGGTACCACCGCAGTGTCAAATATTCTACCTCCAAGCAGCAGTGTGCAAGCTGCACTGTGTTTAGGTTTGAAGGGCACTGTAGCAAGTGAAATTACTGGGCGAAAGAGATTTAACAACAATGTCTCGGGGTGATAGGAGCAGTGCAGTGCCACGCAAACACTTGAAAAAAAGCGGGTGTCCTGATTGTCTTTTCACTTGTTGACATAAAAAAAACTTTGTTCACCTGGGTTGCTAAATACTGACATACAACGCATAGCCTAAACCGAAAACCTAGAAACTTGTGTATGTCGCTGCAATAATAAAGGAGTTTGCTAAATTCAACTATTAAAAGATGCAACGTGAAAATAAAGTTTATAAAAAACAAACTCAACGCTGACAAAACCGCGGGGCATTTCACTAGCTATAATTTAAAACGAGCGCGGACCTTCCAACTCGATAGAAATAATTAACAACACGCAAAAAGATAATGCGCTACCCCTGGTGGGACTCGAACCCACAATCCCCGGCTTAGGAGGCCGATGCCTTATCCATTAGGCCACAGGGGCTGTTATTTACCAGGTCGAAATTACAGATTTAATAAAAGACTAGCAGTCCGTCCTAGCTTCGCGCGGGTGCATAGAAACCGCACCTGTGCAAATCCGGGGCGGGTTGCTAGTAATAAACGTAGCGTATGTTACTCAAGGATAATGTAGCATTCTAATGGTGAAAGATTTTTTTAAATCGGACCACTAGTTTTTGAGTTTATTCATAACAAACAAGTATACAAAAATTCAAGTCTTCTCTCTTTATAATATTAGTGTAGATGTAGATCCGGCCGCGTTTGATTTTCGATTTGAGTTAATAAACCTCGGGGCAGCTAACCATGAAGGCAAAATACTTACGACTATGTTACAAAAGCTACAGCCTTTGCGTAAGATTTATTCGTTTCAAGGGGAACTCATTTTATCGTTGCGGAACTCATAAAAATCCCAAAAGTGATAAACGGCAAATGAAAAACAGTTCTCAAAAGGTGTTTATTTTACGATTCCTGAATAAATACGGCATAAGCAAAATGAAACAAAGAATAACCAAATAATGTAGAGCACGATTAATGTTAATTTTTTACTTTTTTGACTTACCTACTTATATTCTTGGCATGAGCCTCACCTAGTTCGATTGGCACCACACTGCAGCTTTAGGATGAAGAGGGATTATCAAAAAAAAGCTAGGAACCCAGCCGAGTTTGTTGCCAGATTCTTCTAGGCTGGGGCGCGTGGAACTGGCGTAAATTCACCTAGCTTTAAGACGTTTCAAAATGATCCTTGTGATTTTATTGAAATAAATCATTTTTGACTTTGACTTTGACATAACTTCAACAAAACCACGTTGGAATCATTATTTTTCGCGACAAAACAATAACATTTCATGTGCTTGTTTATGTCAAATGGGAAACCAAAGTTATGTTGTTTCTAAGTATGCTCAGGCTTAAATCACAATTATCACACTTGTTTGTTTGTTTGTTTATTTGGATGGATGTTTGTTCCTCTATAACTTGTGGAACTACTGAGCCGTTTGAGCTGAAATTTAAAACTTAAATAATGCCCGGAAATAAGACTTAAGTTACTTTTTATCCCGGAAAACAGTAAGGCTTCTGAGTTCCACGCGAACGAAGTCGCGCGCAATAGCTAGACATAGATAAATTGGTTAAGAAATAATCTGATTCAACATAACTGCTTTTGTTCCAAAAACACTCAAAACCTTATCAAGAATACCCCTTATCTTGTTCTAATGTATTATTATTTAAAAAGTAAAAAAGAAGCACCAAAGTCGGTTAGGTGAAAACCAAATTAAAAGTTTCCTGGGTGAACGCGCCCTTATGTAAGGAGTTTCGACAACATAATTTACATGAGATTTTTGTTTTATCTGCTTGTGGGATTTGTTTTGTTTTATTTGTTGTTTATTTCACCGAGCAAATTTGTTTCGTGTCTTTGCAGTGATTATGTTCTATTTTTGCTTGGATAACACCTACCTACTACCTTATTACAATTAAGCTCATAAGATAAAAAAGGCCGATCACATTGTTTGTGACTGATTATCGCCAATAGAAAAAGAAACATTTACCTAAGTATTCATAACAGATTTGCTTTACTTTAACACATTTCACCAGTGACTAAAACCTGATGTGCGAATATCTATAATGATTACTTTTATCACCAATAAAACAGTTCACAGGCAATAAACTTCCACTTGCTTCCACTGCAGGACATAGGCCCCTCTGATGCCAGCACCATCGACCACTTTAGATCGTAGATTCATCAATCAAAAAAAAATAATAAAAACATCAATTAGTAGTATTAGTCTCTCCTGATCAGAAGGTCTAAGTAGCTAAATGTCCAACAGCGCGAAACGTCTAATTCAGCAGTAAGCCTAATAAAGCGAAATGTCCATCATGTCCATGTAGCAAAACGTTCAATTATCAGATGGTCTGTATAGCAGAACATTTATTTATCAAATCCTCAGATTCTCAAAATGTTTATATGCTCAGGCACAACATTCTGGTTATAGACATTTATTTCCCTTAAAGAATGTTACATTCACTTACATGAGAAAAAAAACTTAATTAGGTACATAATAAGTGCTTAAAATATTTTATAAAGCGTATTGAGCGACAGGAAAATAATACAAGACTTGGGGGTAGACCTGACTACGAACTACACTACATTACGAGCGCACCACGCATTACACAGATTAAGCGACCGCTGGAAGTGGCATGGGAAAATTCAACACACAAATTAAGTCGTATTTTTTTATACCACTAAAGTGGCAACCAAGCGTGCGGCCCACTGGATGGTAATCATACCCTTTGAATCGGAACACAGCAATGCGAGCATTGCTGCTTGGCGGCAGAAATAGGTATGGTGGTAGTCCTTCCCCGGACGAGCTCTATCACAAAGAACTTTACTACTCTTAGTAGTAGTAACCAGAAAAAAAATACTCACGTGTCCAATAGCTATGAGCTCTGGAGTCTTTTTCCGAGGTTCTAAGTGCGTGGAGGCCGAAATCCGTGATCTTCAGCACGAACCGCGAGTCCACCACGCAGTTGGTGGACTTGAGGTTCCCGTGGGATCTGATGTCAGTGCCGTGAAGGTAGTGCATACCCTGCAGAACATTTTTCAGAGGGTTAGTCTGAAGGTATATTAGCTATTGAAGAGGCCCGGATTGTAATTGTCAGGAAAAACAGGAGACGACAGAGTAAATTTAACTAGCTTTAGTGTTTAAAAATTATCGTTGTGATATTATTGCGTAAAAATACTTTGAATTTAGTCTGTACAGCCACTCTAAAAAACATGTGTGTTAACGAAACCAAGAGTTTCAAAGCATTCTTAATGTCAATCTCATCATTACACTAATATAATATTTATAAACTAGCGACTAAGTCGGCGTATTATTTTTTCACCAACTTTTATAGGCGCTATATTTTTTTTCATTATCATCATCATCATGACAGCCTTCTAATGTTCCCACTGCTGGGACACTGGCCTACTCTCAGGCGAGAGTGATTGGGTCTTAATCCACCACGCGGACCTAATGCGGATTGGTGGATGGCACATGTCTTTCGAATTTTTAGTTCTTGGACATGCCGGTTTCCTCACGATGTTTTCCTTCACCGTATGAGAGCACTGGCATTGCGCACATAAATTTTTCGAACAGAAAAATCTATTGGTGCACAACCGGGTTTGAACCCACGACCTTAGGATCGGAAGGTGGGGTCACTACCACTAGACCACCGGTGCTTTTTCATTATATTTGGGTAAAAACAATAACACAATGGTATACAGATAACATAATTAACATACAGATTTAACTATATCAGGATCTGCTTGGTAGGTGAAAAATCTAGCAGATTTTTTTTTATCCAAAATTATATCCACCTCGTTTTGTTTGGCAAAAAATTCGAACAAGATTTTTTGCTATTTTTGTCACCTGTGACCTTATGTTCAGCCAGTATAAAAGTAAACGTTTTTCTATTTAGATCACAGAGTCTGAAACCTATTCATTTCATATCGGTTTTCCATCAGAAGGGATAAGCGAATGTTATTGATTTTCAGAGTAATATATTCAAGCCTTAGGTTCAAGCTCTTGATATTTTATTAAGGTATGAAACTTTAGAGAGGTGAATACTTTTTATTTTCAGCAGTCAGCAAAATGACGATGTATTGTGATTAAGTTGGTGTTACGGCTCACGCTTGCAAAATAGCAGAGTCACCAGAATCCTTCAATTTTTGAGTTCTCCGTGACACTGTCACCCCGTCACTTTGCTCGTCACCCCGTGGCATAACTAAGTCTCATTCATCCAGACGACGGTGTCTTTCAAACCTAAACACAGTAATGCTTGCACACTACTGCTTTCCAACATTGGTGTGCAAGCGAAAACCTTTCTGAAAAGTTCTACCAGTCACAATTAGGTACTAAGATGCTTCGTGTCAAAATAAGCCTTTATCACATTATTTTCACTAAAAACGGGGTATATACTAATCATGGTAAATATCCCGTTTTTAGTGAAAAATTATGATAATAACCATGATAGTTTTAAAAACTTCACCACATTGTTTACTAACAACCTTTAAATTTTAATATGAAAGTTAATTTACAAAAAAAAGTTAGTTATTCAGGCACACATAAACCAAAACAGTTTGTGTAAAAGGGCCCATCATTGTTGACACGACTCGTGTTGAGTTTCTCATTTCAAACTAATGAGATTATGTGACGAGCGCACATATTTGTACGTAATTTATTTAACACGTAAATTGAAACTCATTAACACACGTACTACATGGTTTATTTAATTTAATACAATTATGTTTGTCAAAAATGATTAGCATCTTGCCTTTTATTTTTAGATAATTTACGTTTCACATAGCGCTGTCTGGTCTCAAACTAAGTAAAAATTATAAGTAAAATAAAACCTGGAACTAAAATTTGCAGTGCGACCTTTAAGGTAAAACTTACCTTAACAATATCGTGCATAAGGCTGACTTTGAACATCCAGTCTAGTTTGATGGACTCGTTCTCCAATATGTCTTGAAGCGATCCTTTTGGGCAGTATTCCGTCAGCAAACAGCAATGAGGTGGGTCAACGCACGAACCGTAAAACCTTCAAAAAATTATTTATTCAAAAGCTTCAAAAATCAAGCAAATAGAGTTTATATTTGAGCTCATTCGGAGAAGCAGGCACACAAAATTACGCATATTTGGTTTCGTTTGAAACGTGCCTTACGCCGTGAAATTAAGCCTTGCTTAGACTGAGCTTTTTTAGAAGCTTTAAAGCTTATATAAATAAGTGTTCTATAAAGTATTTGTGGTCGAAATAAATTAATACTAAAACTGAACATTCCCAAACTTTCATAAGGGAAGGGCAGCATCTGAAAACGCGGTTTGCTTGAGCTGAAAAATTGTGATAGATAACCTTACTCTTGAATCCAATGACAATTCCGATCCAATTCCAATTTCAATTTACAGCTGTCAAATACTTTGTACTCTTGAGAACAAGGTTGAATTTGGCGCTAGGTTAGCACTCAAAAGTACGAAATGTAATTTTCCATACTTGTCTAATATCGATCGATTGGAATTCCGTTCAAAAGTAAGGCCCCTTGTCGTACAAAAATCTTGGATCTTTTGAACATATAAATAACCCATGGCTTGCTATCATTCGACAATCACAGTCTTGTCGACGACCGATGTGGCGCAGCGGGCGCAGGTCCGCCTGCGACGCGGAGGTTGCGGGTTCGATTCCCGCCTCGGGTCAAATTTTTGTACGATCTACAAATATTTGTCTCAGGGGTTCTGGCTATTTTCTATATTATAATAAAAAAATATCTATCTATGTATTGTATTAATATATATCAGTCATCTAGTACCCATAATACAGCTCTGTTTAACAGCAGCTTACCATGGGGCTAGATGATGCTGTGTGGGTTGTCCAGCATTATTTATTTATATTGAACAGGCTCATAATGAGCGGAACTGGTACCTTGTTAGATGATCATGCTCCAAATCTTTCATACGTTTCAACTCTAACAGCAGTGGCCTTGTTAGATCGATGCGTTGTTTATCCACCCTCTTGATAGCTACCCGGCAGCCCTTATAGAAACCACACGGCGTGTACACTTGCCGATCACCAGCCAGGGAAGTCGCTTCATCAGAAAATGTTGTCTGTAAGGTATATGACCTGTTAAACCTGTTTAAGAGTAGTAGAGTTTTCTGTGATAGAGCTCGTCCGGGGAAGGACTACCACCATACCTATTTCTGCCGCAAAGCAGTAATGCTTGCATTGCTGTGTTCCGGTGTGAATGGTATGGTTTCCGGTGAAATTACTGGCACATGAGGCTTTCGATCTTAGCCTCAAGGTGGCAACACGCAAGTGATACCTCTGGTATTGCAAGCGTCCATAAGCTGCAGTAACCGCTTACCATCTTGTGGGCCGTACGCTTGGTTGCCACTTCAGTTGTATAAAAACAAAAAAAAACTTGAACTTTTTTTAATTTGGAGAACTTCGGACGCTCTATTACCTCCGTTACTAGAGTTGACCGGACCACTCGTGACGTAGTTTTTAAATTGTTCCTAACAGATCAAAAAAGTTAAGCACTGTTCCGCGTAGTCATCATTTGGATGGGTGACCGCCAGTGGCAATTTCAATTGAGCGCTCCCGTGCTTTGGAGGGCACGTTAAGCAGTCGGTCCCGCCTTTTTAAAGTTGTTAGGCCATGACAGAGGCCTTCGGGCAACCAAAAAACTCTGTCACCCGAGTTGGCCACTGACTCATACGAACTTACTTTCTTACTTTGTATATTGTGTAGCGGTCGCAGGAAGTCAGTGAATTGTATCATGATCGTTCATTTTGGCACTCAATGTTCGAGGCCTATGTTCTGCAAAGGACGTCTATTGACTTACTCCTGGCCTACTCTCAAGCGAGAGTGCGAATGCGGGTTGGTGGATGGCACAATGGCACATGTGTTTCGATTTTTTAGTTCATGCCGATTTCCTCACGATGTTTTCCTTCACCGTATGAAAGCACTGGCATTGCGTACTTCAATTTTTCGTAGCGAAAAATCCATTGGTGCACGTCCGGATTCGAAGCCAAGACCATAGGATTGGAAGGCGGGGTCACCACCACTACACTACCTGTGCTCGGAGATTAAAGGTCACGAAACAGCTGTACTGTTCAAATACGAATGTAAGTACAAAGATCTGAAATACTGATGAATGAACAAAAGAACATCGATCTAACACCCATTCCAGATTGCGTTCGTCGAACTCGTAAGCTTTCTGCCTGAAGGCTTTCTGCGAGAAGGCGTTATTTAGGCGTTTTGTTTATTGAGCTCATATTTTCTTTTTTGTTATGCGTACGTTTCTTAGAGATATTTGAAATCTATTGTAACAATTTACCTAAAAGTTTTACGTAGTTCATTTTAGTTTCATTGAAGGTTTTTGGAAATGTTACAAACAAAGTAACCACAAATCTAGTTCTTTTGTAGCCAATAAGCTGTAGCAGTACATTTTACTAAGCAAGTACTTATAGTTTAATGATATCCTGCTAATATTATAAGTGCGATTGGAATGTAGATGGCTTGAGTCTTGGAATAGAACATAGGCTACTTTTTATCCCGGAAAAAATTACCGTTCCTATGAGATAGCATAAAAACTGCAAAAAACGCGGGTGAAGCCGCGCGGATCAGCTTGTATTCAATCAATTTGTTTCAAATTAAAAACATAATTACATTACCTATAAAATAGATATAATAACAAAAATATAAAAGTTTGTAATATTTAACAAAAACAAAGCGATTATAAGAAAGGGGACAAAAATGGAAATTGAAATAAATGTTACCTTCTACGATATTCCAATTCTCGCGACAAAGGTGAGGCGCAATTTATACATATTCTTGAAAAATAACTGCGTATTGAATTGGAAAGAACGAAATAAGTAAGGGTTGGTACGACATTAGAGATTTTTCGTATCAAAAAAGGATGACTACGGATTTGGACCCCAAGTTTGGGTTGCGTATTTTTTGCGTGGCTTAGCGTGTGCTATCTGTAGAACTTTTAACTGGTGACCTTTTTTTTTTTTACAACTGAAGTGGCAACCAAGCGTACGGCCCACAGGATGGTAAGCGGTTACCGCAGCCTATGGACGCTTGCAATGCCAGAGGTATCACTCGCGGGTTGCCACCTTGAGGCTAAGATCGAAAGCCTCATGTGCCAGTAATTTCACCGGAAACCATACCCTTCACACCGGAACACAGCAATGCGAGCATTACTGCTTGGCGGCAGAAATAGGAATGGTGGTAGTCCTTCCCCGGACGAGCTCTATCACAGAGAACTCTACTACTCTTGAATTTTTTTTGCTTACTATTTTTTTGCTATGTTCCAGTCTTATTTTAGCTATTCAGCAACCACGATAAAGGTTACTGTTATTTTGTAAAAGACTTACATGAATGCGAAAGTTTGGGTGCTTGAACTAAACGATCGTAATGAAATTAGGCATAATTAGACTAAAACATAGGAACATCTTCATCCTGGGTTTACGCAAGCAAAGCCGTGTGAAGCCGAACTATCGTTCGTTCGTTCGTTCGTATAAGTCAGTCGCCAACTCTGGTGACAGAGTTTCTAGGCCGCCGGAAGGCCTCTGTCATGGCCTAACAACTTTGAAAAAGCCGAGACCGACTGCTTAACGTGCCCTCCGAAGCACGGGAGCGCTCAGTTAAAATTGCCACTGGCGGTCACCCATCCAAAGGATGACCCCGCGGAACAGTGCTTAACTTCGTTGATCTGTTAAGAACAACTTAGCCAGCTACGTCACGAGCGCTTGCTGCACTTTGCTGGCTCAAATCAAAGTTCAAAATCAAGTTACAATCGTTAAATTTAGATAGCTTATAAATTTGATGGTGCCAAATGCTTCTATCATAACTTTTATTAATATTGTATTTTCCTCACCTTCCTTCCCCTTTTCGCCCTTAGATAAACAATCCCAGTATAAGGTACAACAATAACAGTGGAAAAGGTACGAAAGAAAATTCCCGTATGATTGTTCTTTTCCGCTGGGATAGCTATAATTTGGGCGAAAATTGTTGAGGCAATTGGTACAAATTTTCGTTTTGGGTATCATTGTAATTTTCTCCGGATTGTTTTTGGTTAAAACGCTTGCGTAGGGGAGTTTTTACGTTTACGGCCTAATGGATGAAATCGGAATTGGATGAAATACTTGTAGATGTAATAACGTAGAGCTTTGTGATAGAGCCGTTCTAAATAATTAGTCGTGTCCTGCAACCGCTTGCAAACTTTGGAAGTTCTTAAAAACATGAGATAAAAATAGTTACATCTAAACTAAACTAACCTGCGTGCTGTTATCAATAAAAAAACATATCCCTGGAAATTTGGCATAGTAGTAAGTAAGTAAGTAAGTTAGAATGAGTCATTGGCCAACTCTGGTAATAGTATCTTACTTAATAGCAAATAAATATATTTAATTTCATTTCATTTCATTTATCTAGTAGTGATGTGATGGCAGATGTAGCAAAGCTTTGACTCATGTTTCTATAGAAAAGACAAGCTAAGAACCGCAGACACTAGCCAGATGGATTGGCATTAAACCTTGATGCGATCTACTACAGGTCCTTCGCAGAATAGAGGTGGTTTATGTCCAGCTGTTGATAAACCAGCTGAATGATGAAGTAAACTCACCCCTGTGCTGTACCTTCTTGCAAGGGAATGAAGACTGCCCCTCAGCCTGCCTCCTGGCTGCAGGACGTCAGACCAGCTCACCCGCCACGTCATCATGGCTATTTCAGCTTCCAGCTTATAATGCCTGTATAAAGTAATGACCGTTTTAAGAACACTGGTAGTCTTGTGAGTGACCCCGCCTTTCAATCCTAAGGTCGTGGATTTGAACCCGGTCGCCAATAGATTTTTGTATTCGACAAATGTATGCGATTAATGCCAGTGCTCTTATACGGAGAAAGAAAACATCGTAAGGAAACCGGCATGCCTAAGACCAATCCGCATGTGTAATCCAGTGTACCAGCAGTGGAAACATTAAAAGATTGCCATGATGACTGATTTGTGTATTCACTTTATACCTACTATGAAAAAAATATACTTTTTTAAAAAGTCGTTTCAGTGAGTGATGGTGCATGATAGTTTTGTCTGTCATGCATAACCGTTATAATCTGAAAATGTTAATCAATAAAGATACCTGTATATAAACACTGATAGTACAGCTAGCACCACAACCACTGAACTAAGTATAATACTGAGTATCGCGTACACCGGCAAAGCTGCAACAAGGAAAACTCATTAATTACAATCTCAATCTCCATATAAAAACAACTAAAGAATTAAAAAAGCATAAACTCCATTTGATGGTAAATGGTACTTTTATTTGTTTGTCGTCTCACTCTTGGCAGAGTGGTAGTGGTTGCGTAGGTCTAGCTTGAATGGCGACTCTTGAGATGCGTTTTCATTTAACTCCATTCGCATCTCTGCAAGAGCATTCAGTGATGATAAATTTTGCAATGGATTTAATAACAGTGCTCTTAAACCTGAACATTGTAATGCTTGCGCACTACTAATTGGAGGCAGAATATTTGGCATTATGGTGGCTCCCCATCTAAGCGGCATCCAATACACATGATGTAGAGTTCTTCTATCAAGTAAAGCAGTGAGTCAGTGCCTCTATGCATGTTGTGTCCGTATAGCGGGTAAAAGGTAATAAATCAGTTTACCACAGAACACATTACTACTATGCTAAGTGATTGACATTCTCGCTTTTACGGACAATAAAAAAGAAATAAAACGGGTTAAATGGCAGTCTTAAGTGCTTAATCGAAGTATTCAAAATACCATTAGTAAAATCAGAATTTTGCTGAACATGTTAATTGGAACTTTGTCCGGTATAGATATATTATGACTCGTGTTTTATATGGCTTTCGTTGTTGTTTGTGCAATAAACAAATAATGGTTTATTGCACACCGCGGACCTCTTATTTAGACGTATATTTACGTTAGTCATTTATTTCGAGAAAGCAACTTAGCAACATAGCAACTTATTCTTTATTTTCCTCGGAAACAAAAGCAAAACATCTTAAATAAGATTAAATTTTATTATGCAAATGAGTAAAGCATAAAATATATATATAAATATCAACTGCTAAATACTGTTTAAAAGTGTATTAGTAGCAAAAGTAATGAACTGATATTCCTTAAACTACATCGTTTAGATAAAATGCTTAGCATAAATCCAAAGAGATTGTGTTCAATGCATTAGGAATAGCCAATTTCTTTTAAGGTTTTTTTGTTACCGAAAAGCATTTAGTAATGTAGAGTGAGAAGCGAGTAGTGCACACAAAGTGTTGTTTTTCTTGTCACAGAAGGTCCACTTAAGGTAAGTGCTACTTACATTTTCAACACCTCGAGAGATCTTTCATTTAATTAAACTTTGAGATAAACTTTAGGAGATTGAGAGAGTTGTTTTTATATGTTGTTTAGCTATTTTGATAAACGGCAAGTTAGCTATAAAATCGACTTGTAACCAGGTAGTCAAATAGTAAATGACGATATCTCGAAAAAGACAGCGCACACTAAATTTCAAGTTTTTTTTTTGATTGCACACACAAAATTCTATCTAGGTAGTTCTGGTCTGTTTTTTTGACATTTTGCTAAGCTAGACCTAAAACACAATGAGAATTTAAAAACAAAAAATACAGGATAAGAAACAAAGAGTCCTTTCCTTTTTTTCCTTGTTAACTAGTTAACAAGTTTGATAACTAGTTATCAATCAACAGTTTTAATAACTAGTTATCAAACAGTGAAGGAAATTGCCTTTTTCATAACTAGTTGTGAAAAACAGTTCTGAAAATGGACCAAGGGAACAATCAGGCGTGTAGCAATAACATTATTTTTGAATTTTAAGCTCCTCGAATTACTTACAGTTCACTCTCGCTCGAGAATGAGCCAGCCGTGGGAACATAAGAAGGCTGTCATAATGATGACTTACAGTTATCAGGGCACAGGGAGCCGTCGAAGCCGCACTCCGGAGTATCGGGAGGGGGTGTGCTCCGCCCGCCCGCCCAGTGGATAGGCCTGTTCTCTATAAACTGCAGCGAAGAGTTTGCAGCTACGTATGTTGCAACAACCTGTGAACAAAAACACCATTTTAAACATAAGCCTTGATCTTAAGGGCGATGATTGCAAACCGAACACTGGTGGTCTAGTGGTAGTAACCGATTCTAAGGTTGTGGGTTCAAACTGGGTCGTGTGCCAATATTTTTATCTATCCGTAAAACCTACGCACGCTATGCTAGCTCTAATAAGGTGAAAAAAACATCGTGCGGAAACCGGTAGAGTAGGCCAGTGCCCCAGCAGTGGGAACATAAGAAGGCTGTCGTGATGATGATGATTGCAAACTGATGAGATACGCAATGGACTCTTAATTTAAGTAGGTAATATTGACGGATATTTGTACACTGCGCTATCAAGCACAAAGCTAAACAAAGCTACTATGGAAACCAGATAATATAATATAATAGAATACAAAATGATACATTTTATTTTCCCGCATCCGTAAATACTCGCTTATCAATTTTACGGCCCACTTAATGGCAAAAAGTTACCGTAGCCTATGAACGCTTGTAATTCTCTTCTTCTAGAGGATCTTTCCCAGAGATAGAAGATAAAACCTTTATTAGAAAGCTGCATGTGCCTGTAATTCCAAAGAGGGGTCCTCAACCAAACCAAATCTTAATACAAATAATAATAATATAAAATATTTTTTTAATTTTGAAGTACCTAAATTCTTACTAAAAATTAAAGTTTTATGAAACAAAAAAATTATTTAACTACTTAAAATATTTTTTATAGAAATTAAGAAAATTGCATGACATTTTAAATTTTTGTATTATTCTATCTAGTTAAGTTTAAACATGTGTAAAGAAGGAAATAAAAGGCTTTTTTTTATTTTTATGTGCCTGTAATTCTACTTTTCACACCGCAACTCAACAAAGCGAGTATTACTGCTTGGCGGTCTATGGTATGGTGGTAGTACTTTTCCAACGCTATGATTAGGAACGTTGCTACTCTTTCTTCTAAAATAACGTGAGATGAAAAATCCAGAAAGCTGTTAGCATTCTCACGCCAAAATAAACAGTTATAGTTTATTCAAAGATTTGATTCTATAGATACACAACACAACACAATGCTTACGTACATTTACTTCAACCAAAAGACATTAAATTGAATAATCATGTCTAAAGAATTTTTACTGTTTTGTAGTTTGCAGTTATTTCTATGAACAAGCTCAGAATGTTTACCAAGAAACGCGTTTAACGTCGTAAACCATGCAGAAAGAATCCTTGTCTAGTCTCTAAGACAAGACTCTATGGTTCAAATTCAACTGTATTTAGCAAACTGGGTGTGCAAGGTAGGTAATAAAAAGTTCACAATTAAAAGAATAATTTTGTGCAGAGCAACAATAAATAAATTCAAACATCAGAGCGTGTTGCCAGTGATGACTAATGGCACTGAGACGGGGTCGCTAACTATTATTATTATAGGATGGCCCCCTACTAGATAAACCGAATACATTAAAGCAGTCACAGGAAGTTGGTGAACGGCGAAGACTCAACATAATATAGAATTTACCAACCACAGAAAACCAGCGCTGTGGCATGAGTTGTTCTGCCGTAGCATATGCTGAGTGGTGGCCATTTTTGTTACGAACTGTAATATTGTCTACTTTTGTAAAAAAATTTTTCTGAACAGAATAAACGTTTATATTATTATTATTATTATTTAAAACCTGTCGGTAAACCCTTACTTTGTTTTTTTAATAAATGTAAATAAATAAATATAAATAAATTAGTTGTCATGGCACTCTTTGGAGAGGCTTTTGTCCAGCAGTGCACTGATATGATTCCGATGATGATGATGAGCCAATATAGCTTAACGTTATTGAAAAGTTTGCCTTAAATAAGCAATTCTATTTACCTGCTTTTCTACCGCTTTTATATCAGGCTTTGCATTGAATAGGCTTTGACAAAAGACTTATTGGATTTCGTTTGAAAAGACTATTGTACGACAAAAACCTTTAATTTGTTATTCAAAGATCTAAAAGATTTTAAACTTTGTTCATTTCCTAAGGTAAATCATCCATCTAAGAAGCACCAAATGACGTGACTCAAAAATCGACTGATTTAAAGTAGATATTCTTTTGTCAGCTGTTATATGTAAAAAAAATAATAATAATAATAATGCTGGACAATCCACACAGCATCATCTAGCCCCAAGGTAATCTGCTGTTAAACAGAGCTGTGTTATGGGTACTAGATGACTGATATATACTTAATACAATACAATACATAGATAGATACCCAGAACACCCGGAACAAATATTTGTAGGTCGTACAAACATTTGACCCGAGGATAAAATCAAACCCGCAACCTCCGCGTCGCAGGCGGACCTGCGCCCGCTGCGCCACATCGATCATCACTTGGTTCTTCTCAGATGGCTAAACCGCCAAACGTATTGGGTCAACATAAGCCATACTGTACCGGCTAATCAGGAATAATACCGGAATATAAATTTGTGAAGTTACTAACATAGTTTTTTAAGTTTTATACTAACTAAATATGGTGTAAAAACTAAAATAAACGATTAATTATTATTATAATCAGAGCGATGATGATGATGTGAAACCTAAAATTACGGGAACACAAGGCTTGATAACTTTTGAGTTTGTTTTAATGTGCAGTGTGAACCTGTGTTGGGTATCCCATTTTATAAAATTAAATATAAATTATGCACTGTAACTGGCAGAAGGTGTATGAGAAGATCCAAGATCAGTGGCGCGCTTTGTTTGAGTTGAGAGAGACTCATGTCCAGCAGTGGACTGCAATAAATTGATCACAATTATGAAAAAACTACGCCGGTCACCTTGGTAGTTGGCAAATGTTTCTAATTTAAACTTAACTGCCGGTAAATAACTACAGGATTTTTCGTATAAAGTGTACAAGCTGTTTGTTCTGAATAAAACATTTGTCACCATTGTTGCGAGGCCCTTTCTTTTTCTCTAAAGATTAATGTTGCCCTCGCGACATTTGGTGCGAGTTTATTTAACTGTCCGTAGCAACCATTTCTCAGTGACCTAGCTAAGTATAATAGCGTCAGCTGGTTGTGATTTGACCAGTGACTCGTTTCTACACGCGTCTTTGCTCGCTAGACTAGGTTCAGAACTGTTATTATAAGTTTTATCCATATCGGTGGCTTATAGCAAGCTGCAAGCTGAAGCCGTAAGCGCTTTAAAGGCTACTTTTACAAATAGGTAAAGCATTTTTTACTCTTTCATCCAGTTTTTTACCCTTTATGAGAACCTTCTAATATTCCCACTGCTGGCCATAACGGAAGCCTTCAGGCGGCCTGTTTACTACATCACTAGAGTTGGCCTCTGACTTCTGACTCTGACTGAGCTTATTTACTTACTCTTAGAAGTGACGTGTTTCTTACACGTCATTTCTAAAGATTTTTTTTTAAATAGAAGAAATAATTTACAGGAGTAGTAGAGTTCTTTGTGATAGAGCTCGTCTGGGGAAATAAGTACTCACCCCCTCACTCTCCTTACTCCCGTTGCGTAATTTTATCAAATAGTGATATTAATTATAATAATTATTATAATTATAATGCTGGACAATCCACACAGCATCATCTAGCCCCAAAGTAAGCTGCTGTTAAACAGAGCTGTATTATGGGTACTAGATGACTGATATATATTTAATACAATAAAATACATAGATAGATATTTTTTATTATATATAGAAAATACCCGGAACAAATATTTGTAGATCGTACAAACATTTGTTTCGAGGCGGGAATCGAACCCGCAACCTCTTGCATGATTGGTTTGAACCCACGACCCTAAGATTGAAAGGCGGGGTCACTACCACTAGATCACCAGTGCTCGACATACACAACAAAAAAAAACCATAGTAAATCAGTTCTAAACTTAGTCAGTATACGTGACTGTACCATCTTTCCAATAAAAACTATAGCGGAAAACTAATCTGAACTGAATCTCACTGGGAGCTCGTTATTTCCCGCTGAACTGGATTTGTTTATTTTCTTCGCGAAAGGCGGAATGTTTCTTGATTTCACAGCAGAAAAACTGACTCCCGGACTTTGATCTTCTTGAACTAATTTGGTTCGTAGAGGCACGGATATCCTTATTTGAAAAACAATCGAAACACCATCTGGTAATGCTTAGTTGTGTCGGGTCTTGCGGCGATTCGCACAGCAAGCGATTCGTGTAGATATTAGTTCTATGCAGGGTCAGTAATCACTGGTTATTGGGTGACGTCTGAGGGGTGGCAGGTGCCAAAAATGTGCCAGACCATGCCAGACATTCGTTCTCCGCTTCAAGCTTTCTTTCTCTTTCTTCACTCTTACCTTTTTATATTATATCTCTACGAGCTCTTTCAAACTCGCAGTGTGACTGCTGAGCCATTTTGTCAGCTTTGAACGAAAACATCCAGTGGTGCTAAATTCGATTCCATAATCCGTCTCCCACATGTCATATCATGTTTTCGTTCAACTTTCCTAATTTGTTTAGTTAGCGAACTCTAACTGGATTCCCGCTTATTCTAGCGACAGACCTAATACGATTAGTAACTTGCCTTTTATCTGGCTTATCCACAGAGTATCCGTATTTTATAGATGTTTTCTGATAGGTCACTTTTGAGGTCAGTTCTACTTACTAGCAGTTCTTCGAACAGTAGACCTCGCGAGCACAAAATTGTAATGTGAGAAATTTACTGCATTTGAGGAGCTATTCTGCTCATCACGCCGAAGATCCTCATCAGATGCAAATAAAAAAAAACAGTCAAAATCAAATTTCATGAGGCGGAAATATCCAGTTCCCCGTTTTGCTCTTTTTTTGGAGAAAGTACGCCCCATAGTTTTTAAAATTATCATGGTTATTAACATAACTTTCACTAAAAACGGGAAATTAACCATCATTTGTGAGTTTTATTGGTCAATAAGGTCATAGAATCTGTATACCAAGTTTCAACCAGATTGGTTGAAAAATGCGACCTGTAGGCGAGAACAGCTGGACAGACTGACTGAAAAGCATTTTTGGCCAATCTCGAAACTGAGAAGTTTCGCTCGCTCGGTCGGTCAATTAAGCTAAAACGGGTTGATTACTTGTTTGTTTTTAATATTATTTGAGTAATATCTTCTTTATTTTTAATGAAACTGTATATTTCGTGGACACCGGCTCTTACAATAAAAAACTGTCTCTATTATCTCAACGACTAACCGCCTAAATCAGTGACCACATCCCAAGTGCTTGCTAGAGGTTGATAAATCTTCCTTATGTCTTCACGCTGTGATTTACGACCACTCGTGATATAGTTTATGTGACGTACATAACTTAGTTGTAACTTAGCTTAGCATAGTAAACTAAAGTAAGTAATATTAATAAATATTATAAAAAACAAAGCTTGCACTATGGGAATACTTGTCAAGCAGCGGTAATCGAACCTGTAATCTCTTGTTTCTCAACATCGCACTCGCCCACCACGCTACTAAATTTACACTGCAAATAAGAGACCTTCTGCTTGCGGTTTGTTGCAGCCGAGATCTACATCTTTACATGCCCTCTATAGCACGAAAGAACTAGAATGTAGTTGTCACTAACGATCACCCATTCGGCACCATTATAGCACTTATTTTTATTGCTTTTTGTAACAGATGCAAGAACAAACGAATTAAACTGTACTAAATCCATAGTAGACGGGTTTAAATTCACAAACTTGTATAACATCATCCATTTTAAATCACAGTTCAACTTTCACAACTTGCTCGACAATTAAGGAGTAATTCGATTCTAGCGACCGGACGCGCGACTTCAATCAATATTAATGTTAAAAAAACAAAAAAATAAAGTAACAATATTATTGTGCTGTTGCGTTCTGGCTTTGCTTTGATGCCTGACGCCCCACAAGCATGTTTTTACAAAACAAAACAAATAAAAACAAATGAACAATACTAATAAATGAAAGGTAGTCACAAGTCTTTCGACGCTCAGGCTTGCTCGTGAAATGCCGTTCTTTTACGCTGCAAGCTAAAAAGCAGTCACTCAGCGCCACGATTTTGACCGCATTTTACTTATGTAAGTTTGTATGAGTCAGTGGAGAACTCTGATGATGGAACCGCCCGAAGGCGTCATATTTTAACAACATTTTAAATAAGCGACTGACAGTAAAACACACCGTTCAGAAAGTTCCGAAGTTTTGAACAAATGAATAGGAGACAACACGCGAGCGCGAGAAATGGAACTTTTATGAAACTTTTGATATATGGACATTGTTTGTGAACTGTTTTGTTTGTTTGCATACGCTGTAAGACTAATGATATTTGCCACGTATCAATAGGGAGGTTTCCCTCTTAATACGCGGGTGCTTTACCAGTTCAGAGTCATTGAGTCATGTCTCGCTTGCTCGAAACAAACTTTGGGGTGTATTCGGCTCGAAGCGCGGAAAGAGCCAAAGATGGGTTGAAACGTTAGTTTACGTTTGTTAAAAGTTGTGAGAAGGTTGATATTTTCATCACCGACTCGTGGTCCGACCGCTATGTCCAACAATGTGTATCTCGGGTAAATGAAACTAAAGCATATTTAATTAATCAAACAAAATAAAACTAGTAGTTCTGCAAACAGCTAGCGCGTATAACATTTTTAACGTTTTTCGAGCAATTTACTGTATTTCGAAAAGCTATCATGAATTTAATGACAATGAGGTGTTTTCATCTAAAGTTTTTTTTTAAAAAAAATAGAATAGAATAGAATAGAATAGAAAAATATTTATTTAACGCCACACAATTAACATAAAAATAAAAATAACAATAAAAATTAAAACTTAACTATTGTGACGAAAAAAAGGCAGCCACTCAGCATGTGCTGCAGACATAATGTGTCTGCAGCGCTGGTTTGTATAATGAGTGCTAGTTCATACTAGTTTTATTAAAAAAGATAAAAGCTTTCAATATTGTTTTGATGTGGAATTTTATGTCACTTGTGCAAGTTTTATAAAATCCCTTGCTTCTATTAAACCCTTTTACCTTTCTTGGCATGCCATAAAACAACCACATAAACCTGAATTGCTTTGTTTTACAGTACAGGAAAACCACCAACCACTACTTATGAAAAGGGTAGTTTACTTTTATTATAAAGGTAAACCACAATAAAGCGTTGCTTATTCGCTGGATGAAAGCTTAAAGGATAGAATGTTTTAAAAAAGCTGCTGCCCGCATGTTCGTTCGCGGAAACTTAGAAAACCGTACTTTTTCGAAGAGTAGTAGAGTTCTCTGTGATAGAGTTCGTCCGGGGAAGGACTACCACCATACCTATTTCTGCCGCAAAGCAGTAATGCTCGCATTGCTGTGTTCCGGTGTGAAGGGTATGGTTTCCGGTGAAATTACTGGCACATGAGGCTTTCGATCTTAGCCTCAAGGTGGCAACCCGCGAGTGATAGCTCAGGTATTGCAAACGTCTATAGGCTGCGGTCACCGCTTACCATCTTGTGGGCCGTACGCTTGGTTGCCACTTCAGTTGTATATAAAAAAAAAACTTTTTCGTGATAAAAAGTATGCAAATGTCCTATCTATCTATGTTTTAAATTGTAGCTAAATAGGTTGATTGGTTTTCGAGTTATAGAGGAACAAATATCCATCCAAACAAACAAACATCTAAACTTTAGTATTTGTAAATAGTGTAATAAGTGTAATATTGTGGTAATATTAGTGTCAAGTGTGATTGATGAATTTTTGAAAAAAGCACTAAATCAATTTCAATAAAATTTAGATAAAACCACGTCAAACAAAAAAAAACATCAGAGCGGGATGAGACTAAAAAGCCATTAAAATCAATTCATAATAATAGGCAGAGAAATGGCGTAACAAACACACAATTAAAAACATACAGTTTAATTGATAACCTCATCTTTTTTTTTAAAGTCGTTGTTTCCACAATAAACTTGTTAGCGTGGTGGGTAAATACTTAGCAAAAAAGTGAAAGGTTGCTTGTTTGATTCTTACTTTAAGACTCATCAAGAAGACTCAGACAAGAAGATCATCATCATCATAACAGCCTTCTAATGTTCCCACTGCTGGGACAGTGGCCTACTCTCGAGCGAGAGTAATTTGGTCTTAATGCACAATGCACTAATTTTTCGAATAGAAAAATCCGATGGTGCACGACCGGCGGGTTAGAACCCACGACCTTAGATCGGAAGGCGGGGTCACTAATTGCGATTTCTGCTTTAATCTGCAAATATTTAGCTTGAGCCTGGGTGATGTGGTAACTTGATAATGGCAGTTTCTGATACGGCACAGTGAATCTTAGGGTGATTATTGGGTGATTGTTAAACCAACTGTACCATTTCTAATCAGCTGTTTCCATCTAACTCAAAGAACATCAAACCTCTTCTGGTTTGATGTTCTTTGAGATGTCTATGAAGTTGATGAATTAATAGGACGCACGAATTAACAATGTGCCTTTGAACTCAAAGAAGCGACAGGGTGGGTGCTTGAGATAAGTAATGGATTTGTTCACGAGAAGAACGAAAGGCAGAATTTCATTGAAAGGCGAGTTTTAAATTAAAAATTCTTTAAATTCTAGTCAGCGTGCTTGATTCAAGTTACGTAGAAGCGGTATCCTAAGCTGTGAGTCAGTAAAAGTCAGTAGAAAACTTAAAACTCATTCCAACAATTCTTAACTATTGATACTAATACCACATCAAAAACATTTTCATATAAAATGTTGCCAAGACAAGACCATAATGACTCGCATTGTCATATTATCAGATCTTATGTAGAGCCAAGCTTCTAACTCTACACGCCCTAACTCTACATGCCCTAACATCACAAACTCTACATCTTAGTCAAATGTACGATTTATAGATACTAATGTAGTATGAGCATTGGTGGTGTAGAGGTATTGACCCCGCCTTCAGATCCAAAGGTCGTGGGTTTATAGCCGGTCGTGCACCAAGGATTTTTTCTGTTCGTAAAATGTATTTGCTCAATGCCAGTGCTCTCATACGGTAAAGAACATCATTGTGAGGAAAACGGCATGTTTAAGAATAAAAAATTGAAAGACATGTGCCATCCACCGATCTGCATTGGGTCCATCTCTCGTTTGGGAGTAGGACAGTGTGGAAACATTAGAAGGCTGCCATGATGATGTTGACATACACGAGTTGAAAGCTTTCTCCACATGTTGACATACTCAATAAAAAGGAACTCTCATTAGTTCTATAAGACTGTGACGCCATAGAGCTGCTAAAACTTTTTTGTCCTAGTAGTTTGATGGTAGATTTGTTGATACAAAAACTGAGCTATTTGTTATATAGAACGAATAATACCTTGTCAATAGAACTATTAATACGCTAGGTCAACTAAGTACATACCTCAAACTTGCTGGTAACTGGGTTCATGTCGAGGAGTGAATAAGAAGCCACACGATCACCGTTGTCGTTGATCACCACTTCGCCGGTAATACCTTGGAAACACAACAACACTTTATACGTAGGTATGGACGGACACACATTTATTTGCCACTCTGTCACATTTTGCCGCAAACATGATTGTATTCTATTTGTTATCTGTTTTCTGTATGTGAAATGTGCGCTAGTTTTAAAATATATATTTACGTAGCACACAGCATAAAAGACATATTCAAAATATAGAAATCTCGAAATACAATTTAGAAGGAAAATAGATAGAGGAAAAAAAAATAAGGAAGATTGGTAATAATTACTCATAGCAGCAAATTGACCGCGACTCACCACACGTATCATTTTATTTATATAAATAAATTAAAAAAATATGTATTTCATACAACACCATTTAGCCCAAAATTAAGTAAAGCTTGTACTATGGAAACCAAGGTACGATAGGTGTAAAGGATGGGAATGCGCGGAGTGGTGAGTAGGTACTCGTGAATGAGAAGAAGATTTATATTTTGGAAATCCCGGCCGTTTGTGCGCGGACGCGGTACTGCGCGGTGTCAGAGCCACGGGCAAACTGTTTTGTCGTCCGTTGAGCACAAGCGGAGGGTAGATTCCATTTTATTGCAGTAAGATAGGGAAATTACAAGTGATTTTTAATATCTACCTACATAATTAAAATAGAAAAATAACTGTAATTATTACCTATTCTTAACTAGTTAACTCGTGGATAACGGGGCTGACTGCACTTGTAGTAATATTTTATAAGTTAGCAATTAAGCATATAGTAATATTTAAGTGTTGTTGTTTGTTATCCCTAATAAATATAAATAAATAAAAAATTACTGGCACATTAGGCTTTCGATCTTAGCCTCAAGGTGGCAACCCGCGAGTGATACCTCTGGCATTGCAAGCGTCTATAGGCTGCGGTAATCGCTTACCATCTTGTGGGCCGTACGCTTGGTTGCCACTTCAGTTGTGTATAAGGTCCACAAGATGGTAAGCGGTTACCGCAGCCTATGAACGCTTGCAATACCAGAGTTATTACTCGCGGGTTGCCACCTTGAGGCATAGATCGAAAGCCTCATGTGCCAGTAATTTCACCGGAAACCATACCTTTCACACCGGAATACAGCAATGCGAGCATTACTGCTTGGCGGCAGAAATAGGTATGGTGGTAGTCCTTCCCCAGACGAGCTCTATCACAAAGAACTCTACTACTCTTACGTCTATCAAAAACGTTCTGCATTGCAACCAGTTTTACCGTACTATTTTACTTAAACTTACACTTATCACAATATCGCGTAACATCTCGTCTACATGATCCTAATTGGCTCCGAGCACACCCGAGTCACAGACGTGATATTATTATGTGCTACATACAGAATGGCCACTACCTCCCACCTGTTTTACTTACCTCACCCAGGTCTTGAGTCAATGCTTCAATGCCGGCACCTTTCGCTGGCATTAAAGCTAAGGGCTAAAGCATGCGTTTATTTTGATTTTGTGTAAATCTAAGTGCGCGCATGCCAGCGCTAGCGAAAGTGTGCTATCTTGCTCTTGCTATAATTGGGTGGGGCCAACCATGACACTCAATACAACGGCACCGTTTACGTACACAAACCATGCGTGTGGTGATTGCGACGCGTTTGCTTTACACATTTTATTGAGAGTGTCCGGGGTGTGCCCGAGTGTAGACCTTCTACGGCGTAGACTTGCTACAGGCGTAGACCATTTTTCTTTACTTATTTTTTCCATTCCAAAACACAAGTTTATTAATTTTTATGTTCTATCAAAACACAATAAATCTATAAGCTACAAGATGTAGCATGCGTACATTGGCTGAGGCAACCGCTTACCATCAAGTGGGCCGTACACTTGGTAGTATAAAAAAATGTAGATTTTCAAGTACAGCTTGAGTACTCAGGGATACACGTAAAGGAAGTCCTACTTTACATGTAACTTCTATCATTAATGATATTATAAGTTGTGACTAATGTTAATTGTTGCGAACTCAAATTATGTCAAATAGTTTTGTTTCTTGACACCATTTATACCTTTTATATCTTTAATTAACTTTATCTATAAAGTCCAGACCAAATACTAACACGGTAATGTTACTGAAGATATTAATTTGCTTCTCAGTTATTTCTACTTTTAAAAAGAATTATTATTCTGTGTAAAAGTAAAAATAACACACGCGTTAATTTTGACATAACGCGCTAACTCTTAACATTATCTCAATAGCATTTAATTTTCTATAGCAATATCAAGTCAGCGCTAACTTGCAAGAACACTGGCGCTAGTAATTGGCTGTCTGAAAACCAAACTCGTTTGTTCTAAGCACACTAATTAGTTTCATAGCCTGAAGCCTTTCTTGTGAATTGTAATTAGTTTCAGATGACAATGAAGAGTTAGGAGAAGTATTTTGCAAGAATTAATGAAAATACCTCAGCCTCTTGCGATTTGCCACTTTTGATATTCATTACACGAACAAAGCCTCCTCAATGATCAGAATCCTTCTCCAGTTTATTGTTGGTTTTTGTTTCCTGTGTTTTTTTTATGCTAAGACAATGAACTTATGATTTTATGATTGGAAAATATGAGATTAGAACACTTCTAGGGCGGCGTTACTTCTCTTGCTTTCAACTTACGACATTTCCAACAAAATTAATTAACATCTAAACTAACACGGATGATCTCAATTGAATGTATAAAATACGCGTCGCAATCATACAAGCATTAGTGCAATGGTTTGTGTACATAAACGCTAGAATGAATGCACTGCGCTTATACAAAACAAAATAAGTATGTACGTAATAGCCCTTAGCTTTAGAACCTACGAAATTGCTCATGAACAAGCGAACGGGTGAAGTAAGTCTAACCAAATTTAAAAAAAACCAGTCATTCTGTACGTAGTAAATACTTACCATAATTTATTCCAAGCCACAGATTTCATTTCATTATTTCATGTGACTGTAAAATTTATACGGGGCATAAGAAAAATTTGTAAGTTTTACCTTGGAAGTTCCTATTTTTCATGTTGGAAATGATGGAAGCCCCGTTCAGCTGTCCTCTTGGGTCTTCAGCCTCTTCTAAGGTTCTGTTCAGAGCCAGCGCGTAAAGCAGCACAGCATCGTAGAACGCAGCCACAAATGTGGACACCACCTCGCCTTTCCCGAATGTGTAGTTGTATTTTGTAGCTGCTAAGTCTTTTACCTGTAAAAATTCAAAAATGTCGGTTATCAGCCTAATTTTTATATAAGCCATTGTTTTCTGCTGGACTTGGCTGCTGTCAACGTCTGCTTTAATGTCAACGGTCCGTTGAGTGAGCGGTTGTTTTAAGTTAGCTCTTTAAAACACCGATAATAAAATTATTAACTGATCTCGTTTGAAATGCGTTAACACGCG
Organism: Colostygia pectinataria; assembly: GCA_951394395.1. Classification (NCBI taxonomy): domain Eukaryota; kingdom Metazoa; phylum Arthropoda; class Insecta; order Lepidoptera; family Geometridae; genus Colostygia; species Colostygia pectinataria. The sequence goes on along the minus strand of OX596368.1, from coordinate 2,995,360 downwards.
TCATCTGTGCGTGTCTGCGTGCGGAAAAAAATGCAATGTGCTTAGGCCTTAACCCACTCACAATCCAACAGTGATAACATAACACACCCAACCATCACACATTTTTGTCTCCAGAAACTACGGTTGCCATTGTATCAAAACATCCAGACAAATATTGCCAGACCATGCAAACATTTGTACTGGATTTGAACCCATAAACTCACTATTTTCAATCGAGCAATTTGCCTACCACGCTGAGATTTCGTCACGTACAAGAACATAGTTCTTACTTCACTGTGAATCATGGGCAACACTACACGCAGGAAGTCATTAAAATGTTAGTGCTACTACAACATCATCAGAGCTAGAACGAATGCTTGCAGACAACAAAAAAACACTGTCAAACTGTAGTAATGGAATCAAAACTTCTTATTATAAAGATAAAGATAAAGATAAAGATAAAGATAAAGATAAAGATAAAGATAAAGATAAAGATAAAGATAAAGATAAAGATAAAGATAAAGATAAAGATAAAGATAAAGATAAAGATAAAGATAAAGATAAAGATAAAGATAAAGATAAAGATAAAGATAAAGATAAAGATAAAGATAAAGATAAAGATAAAGATAAAAATATTTATTTGCAGTGAATATGGTAGACGATACAGTTTTTATAAGTTTATAGTTGTTTTCCCGTAAAGTATTTGTGATATTTTGTAAGAGCCAGTAGCTTAATTAAACTTACTCTATCAGAAAACTCCAAGTATTCCTTCTTCTCTGGAGCTGGACTGGTGACTGTTAGTAGAGCGCTGTAAGCTCTTTTGGCCTTCTCGTTTCGTTCTTCCGTGTCACCTTCCATCTTCCACGGCTCTTTGGATGATGCTGATGCTAAGCTGTAAGTTCGTATGAATTAGTGGTCAAAGTCTGATGACGGAGTTTATAGGTCACCTATGGCGAATGACTGTTATAGATGGAATCCTGAATATAACCTGCCAAAGCACTGATGTGCTCAAAAATGCTACAGGTAAACATCCATCTATGCATGATGCTTCGTTGATCTGTTAACAACGACTTAGCAAGTGTTTTGAAGGCATCAGGTAGACAGATACGGTTGGCTTGGATCTTTCTAAAACTGCCATCATTATCAGCCAATGAAAACGCCTACTGTTGAACTCTAAGAAGCTAAGAAGAAGTTGAGCTATACCTAAAAAAATATTTTGGCTGTTGATTACGACGATGGTGATTAGTTTGTGCCTCAGATAATACCAAATATTCAATTAGGTTAAGGTTCAAGTATAACGGTCCACTGACTCATACGAACTTACTTACTTTCTTACTATAACGGTGAGTAAAACTTACTTTGAAAATAGCTCGATGTTGAAAAACACGTATTCCCCAGAAGACACCATATTGAGATCATCAGCAGCTAGCATGATTTCCCTGACTGTGTTCGGATTGGCGCACACCACCACAACTGGAACAAGATAACTGTTTCAACCTGTCACTGGCTCGTTCTTGGGGAACTGTGATGGAGTTTATAAGCCCCTTAAACACCCCCGTCAAGCTTTGCGGTATTATAGTTTTATTAAGAACTGTGCAGTGTGTAGTGTTTCCAGATAATCTTCCAGACATTGTTTGTAATAAGCGCTAATATTCCAAGACTGTGCATTGTGCAACAAACCAAATTCCAACTGTGTTTTTACGACAATAATACAAATTATTGCATGTACATATTATTTTATCAATTTAAAAAATATCTTAAAAATAATCTATCGGATCCTGTGTTCACATTTGCAGCTCGTTCGTAAATCACATCCATTTGCTTACAATCTCAAATCCATTATTGGACGCCTTTGTCCAAATACTTCAATTCACTAGCATGCCAACGCATAAACCAGAGTAGAAAAATATGTTGGCACGTTTCTATTTTCTAGTACTCACTGCCAGATGTTATGTCTCGTGTCTTTGTACTTAGGGCCTTACCTAACTGAGCACATTAGTGACGTCATCGGCAACTTTAACAATTTTTTTTTATCAGAGAGCAAGTATTAGTCAAAGCTAACTTTGTTGACGGAGTTATAGGCCGCTTATAGACCATGACGGAGACCGTGTCCTTAGAGCCGTATTATAACGGCTCTTTAATCAACTCATTCCGCTGTAAACTCATCCTACGGGATGAGTTGACTAATGAATTTAATTAATTTTGATTGGTCAACTGATCCCACTCATAAAGAAAATGAAAAGTAGTGTATTATTTGAACTATAATGTACACACGTAAACAAAAACTTTGAAAAACCCGGGATCGACATCTTCACATATTATTTAGTTCGGAAGTGTTCCAAGAGTTCCGCCCGCCGTTAATAAGCAACGTTACTGAGACAACCGCAATCTTCTATATAATCTAATAAGAGACAAATCATTATTATTATTGTACAGAACCAAATAATTAGTTCGGCTTGTCACCGAGATTTTTTCATGCCCGGCAGCCACGGCAGTATAAATGAATGACAAATAATTCGACTTTGTTGAATTATTCGTCACTCAATCTGAAGTAAATATAAAGCAGGTAAGATAAATGGTCCTTTTCTTGAAGAGTTTTATGACTCATTCTACCTACGAAGTATTCCCACGAACGCTCAGTTTTCTTCTTCACATTTTTTACTGCACATTTAATACCGTTATTGCCGTTACACTATAAGAACATACATTGTCACCAGGAAAAATAACATAACATAATTATTTAACATAAAAATGTCATTAAGTAAACTTGTGACTCTATTTATATTCAAATGCACTTGGCACCAAATTGCTGGCAACATTAAAATATTCCGCATTCGAACTAAAAATTTACATAAGTTCCTCGAATATTCTCTGAATTATTCAACGATGTATTTTTGGATAACTGGACAGGTGTTTAAACAAAATTATATTCATACCAATTTCGCCGCAACTTCATCCTTCCGATTTGTATTTATTATATAAGTTATGAGGTTATTTTAAATAAGAAATAGCAAAAGCTAAGTATCTAATGAATTTATTGCTAGTAAAACTGCGTCATGGTTTTAAATATTGTCCCTGGCTAGCGTGAGAACTAAAACAAAACGGCTTTCACCAGTTTACTCATCGGAAGTGTACAAAAAAAAGTTAGTTCATGGAATAAATTTCATTTCATCACAAAAAAACGTTGTTTACGGTGGCCATGGTAGCACGTCTGCTCTTTAAGCTGCCCTTTACTTTGTGTAATTTTATCAATGCTATTATTACGTTGTGACATTGAGGCTATGACAAATAAGCCCCAAAGCCTTAAACGAAGAAGTGAAGTGATCGGACCGTATTGTAGTTGGTTCGTTCAACATTAAAATCACTAGTGAACCACCGGTCTATCCGTAGTCATAATATTAAACCTTTAAGCTTTGCGTAGCACTGCATCTGTAATAGTCAGGCGTGGATCTTAACATCAGGTGGGCGCCTTGATTGTCTTGTCACTTGCTGAAATAAACAAAAAAAAAAAACTGTGCCTTTGTGATCAGGAACAGTCTACTACTGGTTGACGTTTCACCACAAGTGCTTGTCGATCCGATACGATTTGAATATTGATAGACCCTCACTCCCTAAGCTCAAAGAAACTTTGTACAAGCCACATTTGAATTTTAAATGTTCGATAGACGATGTGGGTCCTTTGTAATAGGAGTGAAACCTCACGCCTATGTAACGTTTGGTAATGAGTTTGAATAATTTAAATCCTTCATGCTCGCCCAGTTGGGTGGTGTGAGTAAAAATATGTGCGAAACCAATAGCCGTTTCTCTGCGAACAAAGAGCCTTGGAAAGTTGTGCTCATTTCACAGAAAAAAAACTATAACAAGTAATAATTTTTTTTATTCTTGAAAGCTTTTCACTCACTCCTAAAATAATCAGCATAAATGTATCAAAACCATATAAATTCATTTCAAACACAATATTTGTAAAATCGAAAACTTGATATTCAAAACATAAATTACAAAATTTAAACCAAAATAAAAAATAATAGGAAAGAGCAGTTATAAAATGTTTTCAAAACCAAAACAGTCAAGTTTCAAAATTATCTTTCATAGACACGTAAAAGTATTATCAATCACCGAAAAGTAATAAATCAACGAGAAAATTGCTCGCTCTCGAAAATCTCGAAAATCTCTAAACGGTCTAAACAGATTGCTTCTTTTATTGCGTGCTAATACCAGCGTCTTATATTTTAAAGCACTTGGAAAAATCGCTTTCTCTCTGTCACAGATCGGGAGGGAAACAGTCGCATTTGTTATTCACGGGGATGAAGAAGCGAAACGGATGCGCACGTCAGAATAAAGGCGAGTGTCCACCTGAACGAAGCAAAGTGTAAATGCAAAGATACGTTTTTTAAATAATTTCCGTTCTGTATTAGCATTATTTTTTTCATGTGGAACCGTGGAACAGAATTTAATAACATGATAACTGCAGCTAGGTGAGCAAGCCTATGTGTTATAACTTTACGAAGTCTCTTAAAATTATAAATTCTATTATTATCTACGAAAAACCTCGACCATCAACAGTCCTAGTTTGTATTCTAATGAACCTAACGGATCGATATAAATAGATTATAGACAAACAACGTAGATCCGGTCGTAGAAACTTTATCTGCTTTAAAGATTATTAACCCTATTATAAATACCAAAGGGTAGACTTCACCCCAACTTTGTTTTTAGTAAAAGAAGCGAGTGTAACACTTTTTAGAAATGGCAAAGCTTTTGTAGCATTGGCACAAATACATGTTGCAAAAACCTTGTCCTCATTTGAAAAGTTATAATAAAAAATTCGAACCTCCTCAATTTTTGGTCGGTTAATAATTTTTTTTTTACATTAAAACACTCTCAACAGACACAAAATCTTTTACATACTTTTTATAGGGCATAAAGGGGTAAACGCTGAAAACAACCACGACTGGAATATACATCAAAAGTATGGTTTATAGCTGCCGCGAGTGTGACCATGCCTTTAGGAGGCAAAGCTTCCAACGTCAGCTTTATTTTACGAGGGATAAAAATTCACTTTTTGGTTCTAGGGTACTTGATAACTCCGAGGTAAAAGCTTTCTCAATTTATGAATAAAAACTTTTTCGCACACAAGTATTTTGAACTAGGATCATCTTTATTGGTTTTTTCTTTCAGCTTGTTTGCACCAAAAAAATATTTTTTTAGTTTATCAACTTCAAATTTAACTCTATTCTATTAATATCTACACGTTTTACTTCCAATAAACAATGAAATAAGTTTTCATTGCTGAGCGTAGATAGTGGTGAAAATTACTGGCTGTTTTTTGGCCTGACATTTTCGATTCTTCGTTGGAAAATAAAGAAAAATTAGCAAACTATGAAACGTGAATAATGCTTAGTATGTTAGTTCAAAAATCATCTTCATAGAGACACATTAATAGTAAAAACCCCTCAGTGCTAGTTAGTTGCATTTAGAAAATTAACCTTGGCAAAAACAAAAATCAAAAGAGTTTGAGTTAATTTTTTTTTGTTATGGTTAGTAAATATTTTTTTAGTACCATGTAATTAGTTAAGCAGTACCCAGTACATAGACCACCAAAATAAAATGCTCTTATTCCCAAAACAAATAAAAAAAAAACTTATTCGCTTCGAATTAGTCAAATACATAATAATATTTTTATTATACATTTTACAAACGGGTGTTTTCACGTACCGGTATATCGGTGAAGAGGTACCGAAGTTGAGTCGAAACAGTGTCGGTACCTCTTCACCGATATACCCGTTTGTAAAATGTATGATATAGTTCACGATAGTTTTATGAGTAAAATATTTTTATTGATTGATTGATTTAGGATTTTTTAACAAAAATAAACTAAAAGTCAAAATTATCTTATTCCGTTGTTAGTATTGTTATACCTATAATAATAAGTGTATTAGTAATTATACCGCCAAATAACAAATCAAAACTCTATTTCCCAATCATTTATTAGTTTGTATTCAAAGCTAGCTTGTGTAGCATTTCTTTGAACTCTATTTCTCAATCTTAGATTAGTTAGAATTACTTACTTCTAGTGTTCAAAGTCAGTTTGTGTAGCATTTCTTTGAACTCTATTTCTCAATCTTAGCTTAGTAAGAATTCCTTACTTCTAGTGATTCAAAGTCAGTTTGTGTAGCATTTCTTTGGAATCTATTTCTCAATCTTAGATAAGTTAGAATTACTTACTTCTAGTGTTCAAAGTCAGTTTGTGTAACATTTCTTTGGAATCTATTTCTCAATCTTAGATAAGTTAAAATTACTTACTTCTAGTGTTCAAAGTCAGTTTGTGTAGCATTTCTTTGGAATCTATTTCTCAATCTTAGATAAGTTAGAATTACTTACTTCTAGTGTTCAAAGTCAGTTTGTGTAGCATTTCTTTGGAATCTATTTCTCGATCTTAGATAAGTTAGAATTACTTACTTCTAGTGTTCAAAGTTAGTTTGTGTAGCATTTCTTTGAACTTAGCCGATGTGGTGTTTGTTTCGTCAAAGGGCAATGAAACTATGTTCGAGCCTTTTACGGTTTTCTTTTGTAGTACAGTGAAAATAGCGCTCAAAATCATAAAGCAAGGGCTATTCCCCTTTCCGGTAGATAGGTCGTTATTGTGATACAGCATCCCGTATCTTCGCCAGTTGAATTCCTGGAACAAAAGAAAGTTATTATGTACAGGAATATAACTTTTATATTAAACTGGACGCGCCGCGCTGGCTTTTTTTATATAACTTTCAACTTCCTGTTGCGTCCTCTTAGAATTGCATTTTAGGATTTCTTAGTTAATTTTTATATATAAAAAAAGTATTAACTGCTGTTCATTACTCTCGTTAAAGCTTGAGAACAGAAGGATCTATTTGGCTAATTTTGTTCTTAATATTTTTGTGAACACAACGAGAAAAATAACGCGAGTGAAACTGCGGTTAGCTAGTTATCTATAAAGCACAAAGTACGGTGACTTGACAACTGACAAAGGAATATCTACTTTGAATCTGCAGACGTGTGTTCTATTTTTAATTGTTCGCACTCTTTACACTGACATGTCTGCTACAATACACTTGAAAATAGAACATACTACCATCGATTTAAAGTAGATGTTCCTTTGAGTCACGATACTTGCTGTGTTTTTTCGTAATTTTAGTTTCTATTACAGTCAGTGCTAAATATATAAGGTCATTAACACACTATCTAAAAATATCAGTGAATATTAATAGACCAAAAAGTCAACGACCGATGAACGACCAGTTAATAAATTTTTGGTATGTAATTAGCTTGCCTTATGTAAATAGAAATCGTAGGTTTTTGTTTTTTCATGCAAACTAAATAATTTAGTTGTCCTACCGTGAAAATGTTTGTGCGAAACATTCATCATCATCATTGGTCTATAAGTCTATTTCAGACGGTTTAAACATTGGAGCCGAGTGTGCGAAACATTGGAGCCGAGTGAAATACAAACAATATACAAAACATTTTAAGCTGGACATTCAAAAAGTCTATCTCATCATTAATCTATCTCAGTAAAGACAAAAATGATGTTTGTTTGTGAAATAGTTATTGTTTGTGATCCATAACGTTACGTGTCAATATTAATTAAAAGATTATCTCTCTGAGTTTAAATACATTATTATTTTCAGTTAAATAAGCTGAACAGGATTTAAAAATATGTTAAAATTTCAGTGTATTTTTTCCCATTAACCAAACATTAGTGAAGGGCTACGAAGTAAAGGGTTATTATTTGACGACCGATGTGGCGCAGCGGGCGCAGGTCCGCCTGCGACGCAGAGGTTGCGGGTTTGATTCCCGCCTCGGAACAAATGTTTGTACGATCTACAAATATTTGTTCCGGGTGTTCTGGGTATTTTCTATAAATAAATAAAAATATCTATCTATGTATTGTATTAAATATATATCAGTCATCTAGTACCCATAATACAGCTCTGTTTAAGCTTAGCTTGGGGCTAGATGATGCTGTGTGGATTGTCCAGCATTATTTATTTATTTATTATGACTGATATTTTAAGTGTTGCACTTACGAGTGTAAGTCAAACAGGTTCATGTAAATAGAAATCACTCAGCGCTTTTGCACTATTGCTGTTATTGTTAGTTGCACTCTTGCGTTTTACAGGTTGTCAGACAGTGATAGCTCTTATTAGGGCGAATAAAGTTCTAGCCCACTTTTTTAAATCTTATTGACCGTATTTATACTTAGAGGGATAAGTTTTTTATTCTTACTGGCCTTGACACGAATTACTTAGTTTTCAGATCTTGTCATCATCTAGAAATTATTTCCCAAAAATATTTCAAGGAATTCCTTTATTAATAAGAATCAATTTCATAATCCCAGTTTTTATGAAGTTTATATTTAAATAAATCGCTTTTTAAGCTCAATCTGCCATTATGCAAATATATGGATATTAATTTCAAAAGATATACGTGTAAATAATTGATATCAATAATAATAAATAATTACCAAAAACAAACAATAAAAAGAAAAAGAAAAGTGAAAACAAAAACAAAATGAAAAAAAGCAGTTTTATTGAACACAATAAATATAAAACAACTTGCTAGAGCTACTGCTGAAACCATAAAAAAATTATTAAAAACATACAATCACATGAAAAAAAGCAGCTAAAAACTTAAAAGTCTAACCATCATCCTCCTCTCCATCCAAAGGTTGTCTGGAAGCTTACTTAGCGATAAGACCGCCCATTGTACATTGTCTTTGTTTTTTTTTGTACTCTTTCATTCTAATTGTTAATCTAGTTGTAAGGTGTACATTGTACAATAAAGAGTTTTCGTTCATTCATTCATTCATTCATTCATCATTTTTACGCGAAACATACCAACAATGATTTTAAATATTTTTATTGCCTGATTTTTTTATGGTTTAGTAAATCACCAGGAAAACACTGAACCCTAGCATAAATAATTGGTTTTCTGTCTGTCTGTCTTATAGTGGATTTTATTTAGATAAGGCAATAAAATGTCAAATTTTTGTTCGAACCTTACTGATAAAATTTGGAAATTTCGTAACACGAATAAAGGAAAAAGTCAAATTATTGAGAAATTCCAACTTTGGTATGGTAATGTGTAGTTACTGTGGTGTTTATCATCATCATCCACAGCCTGACTCCACCCACCTGCTTGGAATAAGCGTGTTACTATGTTATCGTGGTGTTACTTAAACATAAAAGGGCTCTACCAATTTCACAACAATTTAAGAATTGTAGGTTTTTGCGTTCTATATAAATCTAGCTGAATTTATTTTCCACAGTATGAAATCATCAAGGCGCGAGACTTGCTCGTAATTGAACGATTTTATTTAATAATAATTTATGCTTAACTTGAATACTTATATGCACTCTTACGCAATTCGACGACTGATGTGGCGCAGCGGGCGCAGGTCCGCCTGCGACGCGGAGGTTGCGGGTTCGATTCCACCTCGGGTCAAATGTTTGTACGATCTACAAATATTTGTTCCGGGTGTTCTGGTTATTTACTATTTATAAAAAAAATATCAATATATGTATTGTATTGTACTAAGTATATATCAGTCATCTAGTACCCATAATACAGCTCTGTTTGACAGCAGCTTACCTTGGGGCTAGATGATGCTGTGTGGATTGTCCAGCATTATTTATTTATTATTATTATTGATTATTCATTCTTGACGCTGAAATACAAAATAAAAATACACCAACGAAACTACCGCGAGTTCAATGTACAGCATAAGATATGGAGTTTTTTCTGAAGTACGTTTTAACTAATTAAAGTTTGTGATTTATGCAACACTTATATTTAAATATATAATCTACCGAGATTTATTTGATGTATTTACATAAAGATGATTCATTCGTATAAGACTTTAGATGCTTTGTACAATCATATTCATACATCTATACTAATATTATAAGGAGAGAAGATTTGTACATTATTCCTACATTATTCCTGAGTAACATAAGCTATATTTATTAGCCCCGGCTTCGCACGGGTGCTTAATATTTCAATGCACCCGTGCGAAGCCGGGGCAGATCTGCTTGTATATTATATTGCTACCATGGGTTACTTTAGACGCCGTCTGTACCAAAAAGCAATAAATGTAAATTACTAAAATGTCAACGTAATACTACCTACAAGTTTAATATCGTTCGTGGTGGTTCGTAACTGCTAACTTCTGTTCAATTTCAAACTAAATAATTATTGGTTTTTGATTTTACGTTCGGATAGTTTATTGAAATACGGAGGAAATGCAATTATGATCACCACACATATATCAAAAACGTAATAAAACTTACAAAAGATTTTGTTAAAAAGCTGGTAAGCCTATCGAAACAACTTTTATTTTTTTACAACTGAAGTGGCAACCAAGCGTACTGCCCACAAGATGGTAAACGGTTACCGCAGCCTATGGACGCTTGCAATTTCACCGGAAACCATACCGGAACACAGTAATGCGAGTATTACTGCTTGGCGGCAGAAATAGGTATGGTGGTAGTCCTTCCCCGGACGAGCTCTATCACAAAGAACTCTACTACTCTTAAATAACATTAAGTAACGTGATTAAGTAACCGTCAAAGGAAATCCTGGATTCCTGGAGGCTTATGCTCGGCAACGTTTGACACAATATATGTCATTCAGAAATGTCCAATCATGTCCAATTCCAATCACTCAACGCGTGATCGCGACATAATAGATTATTTGTCAAGTGAACAAAAATTGTGTCCCTGCAAGCGTGTTAGGAGACGACCTGTCAGTGCTAAATATTCGTTAAATTAAAATACATGAAACGATCGTGATTTTAAATAGTTATCCCTGTTTCCATTGTGGAGTCACGTTACTTGATGCTTTTTAGATGGGCAGATGGTTGCGTCAGACATCAAAAATAGCGTTTGACGAATGCAGCCTCAAACATAAACAAAATTGGTTTTACTAGCGGCACGTATGCACGGTCTAATAATAAGCGTATAAAAATTGCAAACGTAATAAAACATCACAGATCAAACGACAATATGCAGATGCAACATTTATATACAAGTAGATTTACCTCAAAGATTTTCCTGATAGCCACAGCGGCTTGTGTGTAGCTCCCCATCATTCTGATCAGAGTTTCGTAGCTAGGAGATTTGTAGCCAAATGCTTCGGCCTGGGCTCCAGCCGTCAGTACCGGTATGCTCCAAGCACTAGCATATCTAGCCACTGGTGCTATCACATACTCGCACCCTGGACCGATGAAAGCATCTGAAATTTCCACTTTACTTAATCTATGATACAATAAGCTGCAAAACATTTGATCAAAATAATGCTATCGAAAAGACAAAGGATTTTGTCGGAGAACCAAAATAATTTTATCAAAGAAACTAGAGATCTTTTGTATTTTGAGTTTTAAGAGGATTTGTTTAAATTGCTGAGGGCGGGCTTTATAAACGAAAGTTATATGACAATTAGTGGATGTTTTGAAATATTGGACAAAGGAGACAATTAGTAAAGCCAAAATAACCAGAGGAGGGCCCGAATCATCAGTGTATACTGTTGTATATATGTTAAAGACTTACAATAATGAATCGTTTTATCTAGCACTCGTTTTTTATGCTCTAGCCCAATGTACGTAATGCATTTGTGTCCGCCACTGGATCAAATCTATGCCCTGTATCTTTTTATAGTATTGTATTCATGAAAATTTATAAAAATCTTGGTCGAAAATGTTAACAGAAAGCGATTATTATAGATTATTGTAATACATATTAACTTACCAGCCGAACCGTTGACATAGAACTCGAAAGCTGCTAGAGGTCCATTAACCGAAGAACATCTTGTATCCCGGTAATCCACCAGGATCTTCCACCCTGGCAAGGGCCCTTGAAGGCCTGTGATAGCTGGTACAGCCATCTCCAAAATCGGCAGTACCTTTGCCAATGAAAATATATGTCCTGGATCAGCTGGTAAAAGGACTCCAAGCTTTACCACTCTTTCTTCAAACTGATGCCGTTCCATTCTCAAGTTGAAGTTTATGTTCTTTACGTAGTACGGATTTGCTGCTAAATCGTGAGGAAAACCGACGGCCCGAGTACTATCGTACACATCGTTTCCTATCTCAAACAGCTGAGGATTATCTGTTACGTTCTGTATCGTGTCTTTATTCTTGTAGTAATCAAAGTATTTTTTAAATTCCTGAGCTTCAGGTATCTTCTCTTCGCTATCAGCCTGTCTCTTACTAGACGTCCTTCCCTTCCTTAGATTTTTTCCATGAAATCCTTCATCATGCCTATGCCCGTGCCAATATTTAGTTTTTTCTCTAACAATTTCACTAACATGTCTATTACGATACTTATCTACATCACTTACACTAGAATCACACATTATCACGTTTATTACACATACATATAAAACGAGGAATGAGAATAGTATTGGCACGGTGAATTTTTGCTTTTTGTTTTTAACCTCGTATGTTTGAGCATCGTCCATAAGTATACATGGTGTGTCATCTTTTGTGAATCGTCTCTTTCTGAGATTTGCTCTATTTATATAGGGTGCTTCCTTGAGTTTGAAGGTTGGATTTGAAGGGAGTATCGCCTGCACGACCTCCACCATTTTATTTATATTTATGTCATCTTATTGGGTTACTTCATGCGATTCACGCCTGTTAAAAGATTGAGTTATTATCAAGATTCATAAATTGTTGAATACGTTGCTTTTTAGATCTGTTTGGAGTATAATAACAACTTGTTATCGATGAAAATGTAATACCTATTTATTTAATATATTTTTAGTTTTATTTTTATTACTTAAGAAACCAACAGCGGATACAACTTGCCATAATTATTTTACAACTAATTACTATATTGATGATTGCATTCAGATAAATGTAACCAAATCCATGTTTTGTTTAAAAAAGTCAGGTAAGTAGGTACAAAAAAAATAATTTTGTATTAACTTTAAGTAAACCTTTGCATACTTTTACTGTTTAACTACTGCTTCGCACTGCTGGGAAAAGGTTTGTGGTCTTCTATTTGTCTTGATCTGATTTTTTCATTAACCGGCTGAGCAATATACTTAATTTTTAGTACAGTAATGTGTTATATGCCCTGTTACAATAAACAACTGTAGAAATATTACGTCAGCTCTCGCATTAAATGCGTTACTCGATTGTATCGACAGAGTTTTTTATTCGAAACCCTTTCAAGAGTTTCAAAAACTATGCGAGAAGAATGCGTTTAATACGAGTGATTACGTAATTATCGCACCAGTTCTGTTTAAAACAAGACAATATACGATAAGGCAAGCGTTCAACAGTGTATTAGTAAATTCGGTGAGATCAAAGTACGAAAGTTCACTTTGCGTAACATACTAATAACAACGTAATAATACCATGATTTGGTACTTCGTAATTTGGTTTGACCTTATAACTTTAGACTAAACGCCCACGAGCAACAGTTGTCTAAACCTGTAGTTGCTTCCACCACATTTACTATCGTTAAATATTTTTTATTTGTTTGGGTAAAAGGTGCACGACAGATTCTCAATTAGCCTAACACCTAGCAATTCTCTCTTCAGCAAAAGTCTGTCGTAGTGAGTACCACCGTACCAGCTATTCTAACTCCAAGCAGTAGCGTGCGAGCATTACTGTGTTTAGGTTTGAAGAGACAGTGTAAATGAAACCTGGACGAAATATAAGACGAAGGACGAGATTTCATCTACGTCTCAAAGATGAGCGCACTGCAATGCCACGTATAACTTTAAAACCAAGGCTTTAACTGCACTGCAACTGCACAACTAAGAATCAAAAATCTATGGTTGCTAATTCTAAATACAAAATACCTTCAGTTAGCACACATTTCTTTGCAAAGTTTCAAACAACTGTGCTTGTCAAACAAGGTCAGGCGCTCGACAATGTAAATTAAAAATGCTTTACGTGAAAATATTATATTGAAAAGCATCTTACTGTATTATTTTAGACACGTCCTCACTTTCTATGCTTATTTGAATGGAATGCAGATCGTGTCGTAGACTTTGACACCACTATAGCTAATTATTATTTCAAACTTGTCATCCACAGAGAGGTCACACATATTGGAATAAGATAGTGATAATGTGGTGCACGGACAATTAAATAAACGACTTCAAAGGGGATCTTCAAAGGGGATTTTGACACTAAACCATTTTTTTTTTTATTATTATTATTTATTAATTTTTAGCCGTGGCTGTCCCACTGCAGGCAAAGGCCTCCCTTTCCTTTTTCTACTCTTCGCAATCTAACGCCACAATAAAAATAGTGCTCCTAATATCACAAAAAAAAAAAAGTTTTTTGTATTCACTCACAGTGATGTACCTACCTAAAACAAAATTATTATTTGTTTTAATAAAACGGTTTGGGGTTCCCGTGTTCTTAGTAGAGCTAGATAAAGCTGTTTCACATCATCATCATCATGACAGCCTTCTAATGTTCCCACTGCTGGGACACTGGCCTACTCTCAAGCAATAGTGATTGGGTCTTGATCCACCACGCGGACCCAATGCGGATTGGTGGAAGGCACATGTCTTTCGAATTTTTAGTTCTTGGACATGTCGATTTCCTCACGATGTTTGTTTCACATAAAACTGAGAAAACTTGAGCGATGCAACAAGAGTTCATGGGCTACTTGAGTTTTGAACGAATTGAATTGAATCGTTTTGGGTCTATTTTATTCCCGCATTATTAATTTACTACCTAATATTTTTTTTCATAAGTTACTGTTTCGAACGATTTTTTTGGTGTTTTGATACGAAAGTTTAATAAATGTTTCATTCCGATTTTTTTTTTTTTTATGTCAGCAAGTGAAAAGACAATTAAGACCTCCACGCCTGACTATTACAGATGCAGTGCCACTCAAAGCTTAAAGTTTTTAAGTGTTTGCGTGGCACTGCTCTATCACCCCGAAACATTGTTGTTAAGTCTCTTTCGCCCAGTAATTTCACTAGCTACAGTGCCCTTCAAACCTAAACACAGTGCAGCTTGCACACTACTGCTTGGAGGTAGAATATCTGACACTGCGGTGGTATCCACCAAGCCGGACTCTTGCTGATGAGTCCTACCACCAGTAAGGTAAGTACTTACTTAGTTAAAATTGTATATACATTAAAATGTTCTTATAATAATAATTGCTTCGTATTGCCGTAAGCATAACATTACCTAAGTAGGTACTTAAAGAGTCACAAAGTAACACAATACCATAACATTACGACTTTCTGAGTTCATTTTAATTCCAAGGACCAGGCTTTCTGAAATTACGCGCAAATAGGGTGTCACAGTGCTTTAAATAAGGAAGCTCATTTAGTAAATGCTTCGGCGATTTTTTTATAATGACGAAGAACTACGCTACGGAAAATTTCGCTCATTCATTTTTAAGATTTTTAAGGTTATTTTTTAAATAAAATACTTTTTTGGGATTATCATTGTTGAAAAATCTCTTTATTGAACGCCCCGAAGAGCGACAACGTAAGTGTCGAAGACAGTAGGCCTGTATAGCCGCAATGTGTCATCATGACAGCCTTCTAATGTTCCCACTGCTGGAACACTAGTCTACTTACAAGCGAGAGTGATTAGGTCATAATCCACCAGACCCAATGCGAATTATGTATCAGGCAGGCAAGCTTTTGTGATAGGGCTCGTCCGGGGAAGTACTGCCAACATACCTATTTCTGTCGCCAAGCAGTAATGCTCGCATTGCTATGTTCCGGTTCGAAGGGTATGGTTTCCGATGAAATTACAGGCACATGAGACTTTCCACTTTCGACACTAGGCACTTTCCATCTAACGTCTCAGGGTGGTAACACGCAAGTGATGTCTATGATGTTGCAAGCGTACATAGACTACGGTAACCGCTTACCATCAAGTGGGCCGTATTTGTTGTCACTTTAGTGGTATAAAAAAATGGCGTCTTGATCGTCTTGTTACTTGTTGACTTAAAAAATAAGGAGTACAAGCGCCAACCGGTGATTTCATATAAAATCTTACTAATAGTATACCTAAAAGGGAAAAATTTGGACGTTTGTTTAATTTAATCAAAACACCCCCCTTACCATGAACTCTTAGAGCGATTCAAATTAATACCTAAACTGAATTGTCAAAAAATTTTGTACCATGAAATTAATAATAATTGAAGTCATGGTACAAATTTTTTTGACAATTCAGTTTAGGTCCTAATTTGAATCGCTCTAAGAGTTCATGGTAAGGGGGCTGAATGGCTAAATGGATCTGTATGAAATGATGCACAGGCATAGATTACAGTCTATTATGCCAAAAAAAACTTTTTTGACGAAATATTTTAACTTAAGTATAGGAGTTATAATGTTTCGATAAATGCTGTTGATACTAGGTACAAATTATTTAAACGTTAAATTTATTAAGTTTATTTATAGACACTGCATGCGTTTCTATATTTACTGTGTGCCAATTAAAATTAATAAGGAAGTTATTAATAACTAGTTTGCATATTATTACTGTGCCCGTATTTTAAATATTCCATCAATGTACGGTACGGTAGTAATTTATGTTAATTATTCACAATGCAAGATTTATTGTCTCGCACTCTTCAGCAAGACTCCTTCTTAGTAGGTACCACCGCTGTTACAGATATTCTACCTCCAAGCAGTAGTGTGCAAGTTGCACTGCACTGTAGCAAGTGAAATGACTAGGCAAATGAGACATAATAGCTAGCTACATCACGGAGTGATGAACACACTGAACTTTTAAACATACATTTTTGTGTGACATTACAGTTCGTTCGTTCGTATGAGTCAGTGGCCAACTCTGGTGACAGAGTTTCTAGGCCGCCCGATGGCCTCTGCAGTATGGTCAGGCCTTGTGCATAACATCAGGCAAACGTCCTTAACGTCATTTGCCGACACAAAAATATCATAATCATTATAATCTTACTAACGTTCATTATCCGAAAGTTTAGATATTTCTATATTTGTTTATTTGTGATTTGGATGAAACTTGGTATGATAATATTTCAGCATAAGACGTACGAAACTAAACGCAAAAGCTAGTGATTTATAGTTCACTATGGACCATTCCGATTATAAATGCTTTAATGGTTATTAATTATATTCTATAACGTGTGTTAATGATTAAATCTTATAACAGTAATTACTTATGACTGTAATTAATTATAATAAAGAATATCGTAAGTCTATTTCAAGATAATTAATTACTACAAAATCATTATCATCATATACCACTGCTGAATAGGTTATAGGCCTCCCTTTCTTAGTTTGTGCCATCTACCGCGATCCAGTACTTTAATCGAAGATATAGTAGACGACTTTACTTAGGTAGACGACGTGAAAATGGCTACATAGTTTATTATAATTAGTATTTGACGACCGATGTGGCGCAGCGGGCACAAGTCCGCCTGCGACGCAGAGGTTGCGGGTTCGATTCCCGCCTCGGGATAAATGTTTGTACGATCTACAAATATTTGTTCCGGCTGTTCTGGGTATTTTCTATAATAATAAAAAATATCTATTTATGTATTGTGTTGTATTCAATATTATGAGTCATCTAGTACCCATAATACAACTCTGTTTAACAGCACCTTAGGGCTAGATGATGCTGTGTGGATTGTCCAGAACTATTTATTTATTTATAATTCATGTCACAATTTTATCAAAACAATTGAACATTAGATAATTTAAATATGCGCTGGCCATTTTTGAATGTAGATTTGTCATTGACCGTTTTTTATTGTTCTTCCTGTCTATTGATTAGGGTCTGTTTAAACAATATGATAATTATGTTTATGCATGTTTTTTTTTCTCTCAGGTAAACTAATTATTCGTTTTATTGTATAGATAAATGAGGCAGGTTGTCCATACAACTGTCTCTTGATATCTGTGATGACAAAAAGCGCTAGAGGATCAAAACTCAGAGCAACAAAACTGTTTGTGATAAAGTTTAGTGGTAAAAATAGATACGCCTTGTGTCGAACACTTGCACAAGCCGTCACTCTATCGATATAAATAGATACATTTGTCAGTCGAATCACGTCAGTCAGTGCTTCTTAGATGGGTTATCCGCCTTATTATCACAGTTTCATTACAGGAAAATACATTTAATCACACCACTTGTATTGTATTTGTTACGCAAAGCACGTTTTGTCCTAAAGGAGAAGACACGTACACAATCCTGTGTTCTTTATGAGTTTTAAGTAGGACAATGTGTTTGGATTACTATTTATGTAGCTAGTAGTACTAAGCTAGCGGTACTAATAGTAAAGTAAGTAAGTTATTAAAGTACTCACTAATAGTTAATAATTAGTATAGTCACAGAATAGTAAATAAGAATTACCCTGCAAATGGGATTTTTGGAACTTTTTAGTGTCAAAATCCCCTTCAGTCCGAGCTTCAAGCTCCAAAGGGTATTTTGACATTAAATTCCCAAAATCCCTTTCAATGGGGATTTTCAAAGGGGATTTTGACACTAACTCAGATAGTATAGTATATTATTAATTAGTATAGATAATTAGCATAAAATATGTCTAATGTTAGTGTAGTCTAGTGGTAGTGACCGCTTTCAGATCCAGTCAGGTGCCTTACTCTTGAATCTAATGACAATTCCGATCCAATCCTAATTTCTATTTACTGCTGTAAATTTTTGTACTCTTGAAAACAAGGTTTAATTTGGCGCTAGGTTTGCTGTCAAAAGTACAAAATGGCATATTCGAATAATTATCCAATACCGATCGCGTTCAAGAGTTATGTTAGTTAGTAATGCCCCCAGGTTATGGTGCCAAATCACTTTCACTTATGAGTAACCCAGTAAGATTTAAGTAATTTTCTGCAAGTTTTTTCTAATAAATTATGATGCTCAAAACTATAGGTAGTTTTAATATGAAAAAAGCATAGTTTTATACAACGGCAACTAAGCCATTAAATTTGTATTTAAGTAGTCGAGAAATTATACATGCGTTGCGTTTTACCTGATAAGTGGGAATTCAAATAAAATAATTCTTGCACAGTCAAAATAAACCTACGACTAAACAGGTTAGTCTATCGCCTAGCTACAACAAAAAAATCTATACATAAAAACAAAAATGCTGGTGAATTAAGTTCGTATGATTACCAAACGAGACAGGTATGGCCATGACTTGGACATAATATCACGAATTCTAAAAATAGATGACTTTGAATAGTAATTTTTATAAGAACGACCAAAAATAAAGTACCAAATAGTAAATAAATGATATTGTGTATGTTTTGAAAGTTTTTAAAGTAAGAAAATGACTTTTCGTCTATTGTCAGAGATGTCTCAATAGCTCAATTGGTAGAGCACCCGCGTATCAAGCGAAAGGTTGTGAGTTCAAGTCCCACTTGACTTCAAGTCCCACTTGAGGTAATTTTTTTCGCATAATTCATAATTTATTCAGATCAAGCACAATACATTAATAATTTAAAATAACATTATGTAGTTTTACGTGATAGGTAAATAGCTTGCATTCATACATTTAGGGTTACAGTATCTTTACTAAATGGTTAGATTCGTGTTGTAGATACTGCGTACCTTCCAGAAGCGTTACAATTTTATTCAGAGAACATTTTTAGACTACATTACATAGCGTTATGATCTATGGTGAGTAATAATAGTAATATTTTAAAGTAATATAACCAATAGTTATCTCATTTAGTTACTGTATCTATAAAATAAAAATTAAAAATAAAAGTATTGTTATCTATAGGGCCATTCGCGCAATAAAAATAATCTAATTCATCATTATTCGTTTCTGTTTTCAATGCTGACTGACCTCTCGAAAGTCCAATCACTCTTGCTTGAGAGCATCCCAGCTGATTAAGCTGTCATGATGATGATGATGATGAATAATAATTAAGTAAAATAAAAAAAAACTTTTTAGGGTCAAGCTCGCCTTTGTATACTATGTCTTTTCTATAAGTTTTTTTAATGTATTATTTGTATACAATAAAGATTAATAAAATGCCTAATTATTTACAAAGCAAAATTATTAAGATATACGAGTACGTGCAGCCATTTGTTAAGTTATGTCATTCAATCAACTTATTAGCATAATTCTTATTAAACATTCATCGCAAGGTCTTTCAATTCGGGGTAAACCACTTGTTATCGTATAATATATATCGAGCGAATTATAATACGATTCTGTTATGCATGTAAATAAATAATAAATAAAAGTATTCTGTAAAATCAGTATCTACTGATGCAATGCGTTGAGTGAGTTGAGGTTAGATCTCTGATCTCGGCGGGAAAACTCCAACTGTCATTTTGACAGTTGCGTTCCGTAGACCTTAGGTGACAGACACTCACTTATCTGCCACGCTGCAAGTATCAAAACTCACAGAAGCCATAAAATAGAGTCAAGTATCAAAACAAAGTTTCTAGGATGGTTTAGAAACTATTGTATCCCTTTAGTTTAGTAGTTACAAAATTAAAAATAATTGATAGATTCAGGCGTTACTTTCGAATTACGATTAAAACAAAATGATTCATTGAAACAGTTTCAAGGAACCATTTTGGTTATTGGTTTAAAAAAGATGTGATTCTAGTTACTAGAATCACATTTTTTTTATATTATCTTATCTTAAATTTATCTTTATTGCTCACCTACCTGTCATAATATTATGTACTAACAATAAAATAAATAATAGTCTTAACTCTACACTCATTAACGCCCACTTTCCTCTGTGTCGTAGGTATCACAAACTACGAGTACTGCTGTGGGGCATCCTTCTTGACGACCTCAAGAGTGCGGGTTCGATCCCCGCTGCAAGACAAATGTTCGCATGATCTGCAAATATTTGTTCTGGGTGTAGATGTTTTTATAAATTTTTGTATATACAAAAATAAGCTTAGCTTTTTTTGGAGCTAGTTGACGTTGTGTAAAAATGTCCGCTAATTGTTTAATTATTTATTTATTCTCATCTTCTTTAAATTTGTTTATATCTCTCGTCCTACTCTAGCTTCCTTATGTTGGATTTAACCAACTGAAATAACTATTCTGTTAGTTTACAATAACTACGATTACAATAACTACGATTTATTCGGAGAATAGTCCTTATTCGAGTTTGGTCGAATCCAACCTTGTATAAAAGTCCTATAAAATGTATCCAAGCTAGGCTGGCAAATGCCATGTGGGGTCTAATCTTTGGTTGACTTAGTCTAAGGTTTACTTAACCATCTAAGTATATTGGTGCAAGTCAGTTTATAAAATCTACTGACGGAAATAAACAGTTGGTATAAAAAGTTTACTGCTTCGTTCAATTCGAAACTATATTTATATGATTATTTATTGGTTTAAATGATCGTTTTAATTAATAACGCGTGTTTATATATTCATGAAACTGTTGCCTGTGTCATTTTGACAAAAGCACTGCTAGTTTGTTTGCAAAGTAAATTTTACAAAGCTGAAACTAAGGACCTGCATGACAGAAAGCTAATTTTAGTATCCATATTTATTTATTAGCTCTAGACAAAGAAAATTTTAAAAGGATGACTGCCAACCTACAGTTAATGGAGAGGCACTCTAAAAAGAAAATCTTTATGAATACATACTAATTAAACACCAAAAATAAAACTGTGATTCAAAAAGAACGTTTATACAAATAGTTTATTAATGTATTTCCACGCGAACGATGTCACGGGCAACAGCTAGTTATATCATAAATTGTACACCATAACTCATGAGATTACAAACAGGTTATATTTGAACTGCCTCAATTATTTTTGCCTTCTTATCATGATCTAGAAGATTAAGTGGATAAATTAATTGATAATGATATAAGAACGCTAAAGTTCTATTTTTATCCACTCGTATTAATTATATTAAAACGAATGCAAAAAATTGTATGTTGGTTACTCAATCCAAACCGAACCGATTTTAATGAAATTGGTTATGGATAACTATTTTTTTTTATACAACTAAAGTGGCAACTAAGCGTACCAAATGTAAATCGAGTCTTAGTTCAGATAAACAGAGATGTACTCTGAGCTTTTCCGTCCAAAATCAACGACAATCGCGGTATTTATAACTTTTGGTCTAAATAAATAAAAATGTTATGATATGTATTGACACGCGCGATAGAGCATAAAAATTGCGACTGGTGTCTTCTACGTAACGCTTAGGGGCAAGCCACACAGAAAAAACGGGCTATTCCCAGTAGTTTTACTGAATAGTCTTACCAGTAGAACACGTAAATCAAGGACACAAAATGTATAGAAGCTTCGCGATGTAAAACATAATAGGCCCGTATTTCAGGAAACATGTTTTGTGAACATACTTGAATGTGAATCGTGACTCAAGCATCGATTTTTGACAATTCTTCATAGACAAATTATGTCAAACCGATGCTTGAGTCACGATTCACACTCAAGTATATGGTTCTTGAATAAGGGCATTGGAAAAAACTGAAGGCAGAGACGAGGAGCGTGTATAAATATCATTATAAATGTCAAAAACGACAGTGCTGCCAGCTCTCGCGACGCCGGCGCCGGGGCGTCACCGTCGCGTCCGTGCCCCGTCTTTTTTATATAAATAAAAAAATCACGTCAGCATGACAGGGCGCAGATTACGTCTGCGCCCTGCCATGATGCGTCTTTGTCTTACGTCTTTCCTGTGTGGCCAGCCCCTTAGAACAGTCTCTGTCGATCTTGCCTATTTTACTGGTTTTTAGTATAACAGAGATGTATTTTTTGCTATACGTGCTGAGTTGCTTCTATGTATCTAGTCATTAGAACCAAAACTATCACGGCGTAAATTACAGGAAAACGTGTGAAGATCCACTTGAATGTCCTCTTGAAGTTAAATGAGCAAAAGTTACAACTAGCAACCGTTAAAGAGACCATAAACTTCCGAATCATAAAGCTGGTTAATAGGAGTTACACTGTTTCGTATGTCTCTGTCCTTTTGGTACCAGACGTTATGGCAAGGCAACATTGTGTTACAGACCTTCTTATACGGGTACAGCTTATCTGGTGTAAAAGTATAATTAAAAATATATAAATATTTTTTTTTTATAAGTGATAGTCAAGCGTTTGGCCGCTATCTCACCTGATGTTAAGTGTCGATGCGGCCTAAGATGGAGCACGCTTGGCTAGAATATACCTGTTCACTCTTGTTTTGAATGTTCCTAAATTGTATTCTTCTGGAAAGACTGACGCCGGCAACGAGTTCCACTCTTTGGCAGTGCGTATGATGAAGGTAGAGTCAAACCGTTTCGTACGAATTGGTGGAATCTCTACAGTGTAAGGGTGGCGTCTTTCCGTCTTATCTTCATTCAATCATATCACAAGGATCTTTTTAAAACGTCTTAAAGAAAACTAAGCTACTATCGCAAAAATGTGTACTCGTATGACAAATAAAAGTTTATTGTAACACCGTAAACGCTTTCAATACAAGTTATAGCTTTTCGCTTTTCATTAGGACCCATTTCAACGTACATTTCAACATTGTTATGTTGTAGGTATTAAAAAAGTCCTTGGTATTAAGACATCATTGTAAAGATGAATTTAATAGCACCTACAGTTTCTTAGAGATAGTATTACAAATTGTTGTTTTTTTTATGTCAGCAAGTGACAAGATGATCTAATCGCCCGCCTGATGTTAAGCACCACGCCTGACCATAACAGACGCAGTGCCACCCAAAGCTTAAAATTTTTGAGTTTTTCGTGGCACTGCACTGTCTCTTTCGGCCAGTAATTTCACTTGCTACAGTTCCCTTCAAAACTAAACACAGTAATTCTTGCACACTACTGCTTGAAGGCAGAATATCTAGCACTGCGGTGGTACGTGGTACCCACCAAGATGGACTCTTGTTGAAAAGTCCTACCACCAGGTAAATAAAGTAAGTTGTAGGTCTTTTATCTCAGTCACCAAAGTTGGCCACTGACTCTATACGAACTTACTTACGAATTCAAAAGATCAACTAAATTATCTATACAAATTTGTTAATTTGACGACCAATGTGGCGCGGCCTGCGTAGGTCCGCTTGCGAAGCAGGAGGTTGCGGGTTCGATTCCCGCCTTGGAACCAATGTTTATACGATCTGCAAATATTTGTTCTGGATATTTTCTATGTACAATTAAAAAAATATCTATATGTATTGTATTAAGTATGTAAGTCATCTAGTACCCCATAACACAAGCTCTGCTTGGGGCTTGATGATCCTGTGTGTATTGTCCAGCATTATTTATTGATAACTATAAAATCTATCCGATTCCTCGCCACCAGATGATTAGCATATTACACACGTAAATATGAATTTGTCTGTCTTCACTTGTTGAAATGTGTTTCAACGTTTATTGTTTACCCATTATAAAGTGCATTTATTTTGGCCCAGGTCGAACAGCATTGGCATACTGCCCAGTAGGACTAACTGAGTGTTAGCTTTCACAGAATACATTTTCATGAGTTAAAACATTTCAAACATTTTTGATTGCAATCTGAATTGGTTATTGACTGCAGCTTTTTTTTATATATTTCAGCCAAAAATGTAACACTGTGTTCCAAATCCGTAACGTTTTTTATTTGAAGTCGAATTCAAAAAAATATATGTATTTCTGTGTTTTATCAATAACCTGAGTCGATATGTAATTTGATTGCAATCGATTTCACTTGGTTAATCAAAAACTATCGTAATTCGTAAGAATTTGACAGTTTATTGATAGTGCACTGATTGAAATTGGATTTCACTGGGTAGCATATCCGCCTCACAAGTTCCCATAATACAAGCTTAGCTTAGTTTTAGGCTAGATGGCAATGTGTAAAAGTCATTGTTTATTATTATAACTAGCGACCCGACTCGGCGTTGTACAGGTGTTTAAACTACGCATAAACCTTCCTCTTGAATCATTCTATTTATTGCAGAAAACCGCATTGATATCCGTAGTGTAGTTTTAAAGATCTACGCGTACATACATACATGGGGACAGGCAGCAAGACTTTATTTTAAAATAAGTAAGGATTGTTATTTTGTAGGCTTTAAAATGGTTGTGATTAGATTTCAAATTGTTTTGTCACTGGACTGAGGTACTTCATACTTATTATGAAGACTTCATAGTACTACCCACTTATCATAAGCTTAATTTAATACTCTATAATAATCTGTGGTAAACGATGTTGGTTTCACAATTATTATCATATTAGTTTACTTATTTAGACATAATTATCCATGTGTTACTGTTTGTTTATCCAAATAAACTAAAAAATACAAAAAAGGTAAGTAAACGTATGATGGAAAAAATACTACACAAAATATAAAAAGTTCCAACGCTAAATCAGATCTGAATAAGTAAAGTAAGTCTGGATTAAGTCCTTTTTCAAAACACGATTGGTATCAGATCTGTCGCAGCACGTATGATTTAAGGCTTATTCAGATATAAGCGATACATCGGTTACCTGCGCGGTAATCGTTTCATGTTTTGATATGACGCGAGAGACAGTTTATCAAAAAATCATATTTTTATCAAAAGACATCAATTCTCAATGAACGATGACTGATGGCTCCCAAGGTTTGCAAATTGAACTCTATTTTACCTATTAGAATGGAGTTTAATTTGCAAACGTTTGTTTTACACGTTTTGTTTCCGAATGATAATTCGAATGAAAGATCCATTCATCAATGGAGTAACTTTGTTGAAAGAAAAATTAACAAAAAACCAATATATATCCATCACTAAGTAATCATAAGAGTAGTAGACTTCTATGTGATAGAGCTCGTCCGGGGAAGGACTACCACCATACCTATTTCTGCCGCAAAGCAGTA
Source organism: Colostygia pectinataria (assembly GCA_951394395.1). Classification (NCBI taxonomy): domain Eukaryota; kingdom Metazoa; phylum Arthropoda; class Insecta; order Lepidoptera; family Geometridae; genus Colostygia; species Colostygia pectinataria. The sequence continues at coordinate 2,969,581 of OX596368.1, read as the reverse complement.
ATGCTCGCATTGCTGAGTTCCGGTGTGAAGGGTATGGTTTCCGGTAAAATTACTGGCACATGAGGCTTTCGATCTTAGCCTCAAGGTGGCAACCCGTGAGTGATACCTCTGGTATTGCAAGCGTTTATAGGCTGCGGTAACCGCTAACCATCTTGTGGGCCGTACGCTTGGTTGCCACTTCAGTTGTATAAAAAAAAAACACGCTTTTAGAGACTGTATTCCAAAAGTCTCTATAATAAGAGACTCTTTTCAGAACATAAAGCGGAGCGACAAAATTATTATTATGTGATATATCGCATATATGTAAACAAGCCTTTTAATATTCTTAACACGTTCACACCGCGCACTACAAATCTGATTTCAATATGATACATCTGTGGAAGCTGTTGTGGAATAGAAATACGAAACTAATAGAACGCCGAATCCGATCATGCCAACATTTGCCCCGCAACGGTGATCGAACCCGAACTTCTCACTTCTCAACCGGATATTCACCCGCACACACATACATAATAATTACAACGTATAATGCCCACAGTATTTACGTGAAAATACTTTATAAAAAATGTGTTTTATACTCATAAGAAAATAACGCAAGAATGCCTTAAACGTCTTCTTTTATACGAAATTGCTGCTTAAGTTTTGTGAAGAGGGTCTTGTAACCTTACCCCCTTATTCAAGATCGTGTTACTCACATCATGCCAACACATCGCAGAGGTTGTCACAAACCACGTGCATAAGGTACCGTATAAAACAAAGACGTCAAAAGATAGAAGGGCCTGGTACTACCACCACCATACCTATTTCTGCCGCCAAGCAGTAATGCTCGCATTGCTGTGTTCCGGTTCGAAGGGTATGGTTTCCGATGAAATTACAGACACATGAGACTAACCATCTAACGTCTCAGGGTGGTAACACGCAAGTGATATCTATGATGTTGCATGCGTACATAGGCTACGGTAACTGCTGACCATCAAGTGGGCCGTACGCTTGGTTACCACTTTAGTAGCATAAAAAAAAAAAAAAAAAAAAAAAACACGAAGAAAGAAGAAATCGCTTCTAAACGATAAGGCCGCCCATTGTAGCTACCTATTATGGAAATGTTGATATCTAAGTTAATGTTTTGATGTACAAGTACAATAAAGTATTATCATTCATTCATCATTCATGTGCAACTGCTGGACGTAGGCCCCAAAAAGTGCCATTTCAACCGATCTCGAGCTTTCCTAGCATCCACTTACTACGATGTAGTACTGTCTGCTCTGTGCTAACGTTTTAATTTTTTTTATTTTTTTTTGTCTCATTGTAATTCAGCTAAACATTTTTCGTACTAAAAAACCAAGTCTGGCACTGACTTCGTACTAAATCTTTTATCAGTCTGACTACAAAACTGCGTCGTTATTGAATAAGGGAGGGTTACTACAGGAAGGGTAGGTATTTGATATTTCCTGGTATGTAAATATCGTATTCAAATTGTGATTTCCCGGGGTTTAGTGTATTTTGTAAACCAAGCATGTTTATTATAGCAATAAAAATAGTATATTGCCGTCATATATTAGCTTATGGAACTTAAATGCTTGGCTATTTAGATACGAATTCGAAATATAGTTTTTTTTTAATAACTTACAAAATAAAATAAGCAAGAAAAGGATGTGATAACAGTGTGTAACATAAAAAAAACTAATAGAGTAGAGCTCTCTGTGATAGAGCTCGTCCGGGGAAGGACTACCACCATACCTATTTCTGCCGCAAAGCATTAACGCTCGCATTGCTGTGTTCCGGTGTGAAGGGTATGGTTTCCGGTGAAATTACTGGCACATGAGGCTTTCGATCTTAGCCTCAAGGTGGCAACCCGCAAGTGATACCTCTGGTATTGCAAGCGTCCATAGGCTGCGGTAACCGTTTACCATCTTGTGGGCCGTACGCTTGGTTGCAAATTCAGTTGTATAAAAAAAATATTTTTTTGTTTCATTAATTGTTTTTCGGGTTAATAAACACGTTATTAGACACCTTGTTTATTATAATACCTATTTAGCTTGTCTATGCATGATATTATAATAAAAACTAAACTTATTGATCCTTATCAGCTGACTATCATCATAAAATATGTCACTTTATGCTTTTCACTTTTAATAAACTCTTATCTTAATCGAGATAATTCGATTTAAAACATATTTAAATCAAGGTTTCCGAAATGATGACAGGAATATGACGAACGTTACATGAATAATCAGCACAGCGGTCTCTGAATTTCTTAGTCGTTAACTAGGATGCCAAAGCTAAGTAAAAAATTTATGAAACTTAAATTTCACTTTATATAACTTTACTACATTATAAGATTAATATATTTGCGAACGTACAAGAGATTTACAAAAAAAAAAGATTCACGGTTCTGTCATAATGTTCGTGTTTGTGAATTTCTCTTCTGTTGTGATACTATAGTAACTCGTTAATAATCCCACGTTACAGAGAGTCCTACTACAATCGTTTTTATTTTATACTACTCAAGTGGCAACCAAGCGTACGGCCCACTTGATGGTCAGCAGTTACCGTAGCCTATGTACGCATGCAACATCATAGATATCACTTGCGTGTTACCACCCTGAGACGTTAGATGGAACGTCTCATGTGCCTGTAATTTCACCGGAAACCATACCCTTCGAACCGGAACACAGCAATGCGAGCATTACTGCTTGGCGGCAGAAATAGGTATGGTGGTAGTCCTTCCCCGGACGAGCTCTATCACAAAGAACTCTACTACTCTTGTCTAATAGTCCTAGTAGGTAAATAACTTCGGATCAGTCAGTGGCCAACTCTGGTGACAGAGTTTTTTGTCCTAGTTATGGGGTCAAGACTATTTTATGTGTGCTAAAATTATGTACTACCAGAATTAAAACCGCTAAATAAAGGTCGTCGTTTATAAGGAAACCATGGTGTAACTGATAAAAACTGAAGGCCCCATCGTTCACCAAAGATTAGAAAACATTCTAGCTGTGAAATCTATTATTAAATATAATAAAATCATAAAGAAACTAAATCTGAACAGTAATCAGAAGATCTAACATTTCTAATCATAAACCTATACGTACAATAAAATAGTGGAGAAGATCAACCTGTTATCTGTCTGCAGATCTAAAGGGGCTATTATGTAATTTAGTTGCAATCGATATCACTAGATTTAAATCAAAAACAGACTATTGTTTACAGAGTTTATTGACGGATTGAATATTATTGTTTACTACTAGACCCGGCGCGGTTTCACTCGCGTATTTTTTTTTAGCAATTTTTTACAGCCTGTATATTTTATTACCGTTTAAACCTTCCCTGAACTTTTACAAACATCTCAAGACCAGAATTAGCCAAATCGGTCCAGCCGTTTCCGAGTTTTAGCAAGACTAACACACCGCGATTCATTTTTATATTTAGAAAGTAGATAAATATTTGCATGCCGTAATGAATTAGCGAAATATGTAAAAATATTATCTTGATTTTGATAACCTTCACTACTTTAATTTGTGGCAAATAAACTTCATTTCATTTCAGAAATAAGATTGCAACTGAGTTATTTAATAGCCAGCTGATCTTTATGATAACATTTTTGCATTTTACGGCTACTGCATACATGCGCTAAAAAGTTGCAGCTAAAAGTAATAAAAAACCGTTCATTGGTATGCGGTTCTATTGAGATTTCCTGACGACTAAAGACAACTTTCTTACGTTTTCTGACATAAAAAATACGGATTGGTGAATATTTATACAGAGTTACTTTCATGTTTTAATTTTTTAAACCTACTTATAATTGTAATCGACTTACTTCGAGGCTCTACCAAAGTGAACAATCTAGTTTAATTATTAACGGCTATTTACCACTTGAATTTGTCATTTATGCTGAAGTTTCGCTATTTAGAAGCTCTTCTTCATGAGCACCGCCCGGTAATATTTTTGTTCCACTCTCCATTTTTGTTTTATGCAACTATGACTGAGATACTGGCAGAATTGTGACAACTAAGCCACAGACGCCATAAACAAAGAAGTGAAGTGAAGTGAAACAAACTAATTGATTGATTTGGCGAACACAACCTTTTGAAAGAAATGATGGTGTTCTTTCGTTCGTAGGTTCTTTCAAAAACTTACATAAGAGAATCTTCGACATAACAAACCAACTTCACCCTTCCATTTCAATCTCTATACTTGTGTCAAGACTATGAGTCGTATTGGATAAACTACCACCAAATTCACACACAACAAAACTCAAGAAAAACAATTGAGGAGGACCGTGTCGTCGCGTCGTATCGGCAAAATGACCGAGTTATTACAAAATATGAATAAGCTAAAGGTGCAGCTGTAGACCATTTCAAAGTTTTCGCATATTATAGCAACTAAATTAAGCTTGCTTGCTGAATGTAAAAAGGAAAACAGGATAAAATTTAAAAACTGTCAATAAAAACAGTTAGGAAGACATGCCAAACCATCTATTTGCTAAAATGTTTTTAAGATTTTGAAACTTTGCAGTCAAATAGGTCAAGTTCATGGACGTCAGCCAGGTTGTTGAATGCAATCACTGTTCTACTGAAATAGGAGTTTTGCCTATAATTAGTGAAACTAAATGGGATTGCTAACCGTGTCGGATGTCTGATTGTTTGGAACTTTAAATTTTATTTTGTATTATTATTTATTTATGCCCTTTTTCTTCTTCTTCTTCTTCTTCTTTTATGGACTATGTGGCTTATTTTCCACATAGTCCATAAAAGTGTCAAATGTATTAGTTTGATTGTCGCTTAGCAACGTAAACAAAACGAAATTTGGAAAGAAATGATGACTTTTCTTTCAAAATTCCCTTGGAAAGTCTATGACTAAATTACCAACCAACATTACCCCTCCATTTCAATTACTTACACTTGTGCTAAGTAAACAACTTAAAATAACACGAGAAAAATAATTAAAATGGGAGGACCCATGTCGTTTTGACAAGATAGCCATAGACAATCCCCTTATTCATAGCTAAGTATTGTCTTGCCTTGTCATGCTTATGTCAATGAACAAAGACGATGATAGCTTTCAATAACACAATAACTAAAAAAGGTTTACAGTTTTATGAATAAGACCTTAATGTTCACATTGTTGATACAATCAAACAAATACCTAGCTTCCATTTTGTATACTCAAAGACTGCGACAGTGAAACCGTTCAGTAGATGTTACATAAAGACCGGTATCTGATACAGACACGCATAAACTACCTCAAAACTCAATATTCAAAGCTACTTCAAAGGCTATTGTAGTTCTTTGCCTTTAGCAAGAGTTTCTAGCGTTTGAAAATTCCAGGGCATGCACGTCGTTTCAATAGCTCTAAAAAATCTGTTATTCCGTTTTTTTTTCAGTTATAGTGTCATCATAAGCTTTAAGAAGTATATTATTATTTTTTTATGTCAGCAAGTGACAAGACAATCAAGACGCCCGCCTGATGTTAAGCACCACGCCTGACTATAACAGATGCAGTGCCACCCAAAGCTTAAAGTGTTTAAGTGTTTGCGTGGCACTGCACTGCGCTTATCACCCTGAGACATTGTTGTTAAGTCTCTTTCGCCCAGTAATTTCACTTGCTACAGTGCCCTTCGAACCTAAACACAGTAATGCTTGCACACTACTACTTGGAGATAGAATATTTGACACTGCGGTGATACCCACCAAGACGGACTCTTGCTGAAGAGTCCTACCACCAGGTGAGATTTGATTTGAATTGATATTATACATTTGCCAGATTTTGGAAACGTAAAAACTTGTGCTAAAAATAATTGTGATTCTGTTTATATAATGTAAGTTAGAACTCTCATTTGAATAAATTCAATGCCAACGTAGTATACTAACGTTGGCATTGATTCCTTTAACAAAAAACCTTTTTATCCTTTTTTACATAATGTATTGCCCAGCTACTAAAGAAAATATTTTAGGATTAAAACAGTTTCAGATGTTCTCCCGATAATCTGGGTCGACAGATCTTACGGTGCGATTCCACCAAAATAGTGTACAGAATAAATGTTCGCACCAATTTGTGGCGCACAAATGTACAGAACAAAATGTTTGTGAACAAATAAACTCCAGCATTACACGTTATAAGGCCACAACACCACCACGGCACCGTTGACGGCACCGTCATAATAAAAATGTCCTAATGCTCATCAGTATTAACTTTTTCGATTTTTATTTTGCTTTTGTTAAAATTTAATTTTTATACTCACTGTATAACTATTAGGCAAATACTATTAGTATAGAACAATAAGGTTTCTCAGTAAGTGATTCATGTAAATCTTTTGAGAAATAAATATTCTTAAACCGTAACCGTATATTAGCCACAGGCTGGGCATAGGCAACATCTTGAGTTTGACAGACATTTCAACAACACAGACATTGACAAACATTTGTTCAGAACTCTGGTGGAATCGCACCATTAGGATTGAAAGATTAAAAGAAGAAGAAGAAGGATTGAAAGACTACTACTACACCAGTAAATTATAATAGGCAAGTAAATTATTATAGACCGTAGTATTTTGGAATCAACTTGTAAATTAAAGCTTAAAACTCCCTTAATCATTTATTTAAAATCAAACAAAGCTATAATTAAATTCGTGATAGTTTTAACGTAAACTCGATTTTCTTTGATAAGATTTTCACACCAATTCCCAGTTGCGAAGCATAATCAAATAGAGTCAAGCAAACTGTGTAAGCTAACGTCAACTTAGTTGCTAAAGTAATAAGGTCACTGGTTACCGACAGGCGGTAACCTACTGAACTCAATTAAAATTATAGGTTTTCGCTAAAAGGCATCGTCAAATTAGACGCTCAATGGTTTACTCTAATGATACAGTGCTACTGGGGCTATACGAATTTAAAAACTTATGCCCTTATTCATTATAAAGACTTTTAGCAGCTTGCTAAGCACTATATTGAAACGCATTCTAATTTCAACTCTAACCCAACGTTGTTATGTTTGAAATTAGAAAACTAGAACCAAAACGTTTCCGTTCGAGATTAACGCTCGCAGAAATTAGAACTCTCAGATCACGTAGGCTTCGATTGACCCTGTATACGTAGTTATCTATTACAAAGATTATCTTATTGCGGATCACGCAACTTCATACTCTAAGCCTCAGTGATATGATACAAAATCGTAAAATTGCAGCTAATTTCCGCGTTTATAATAGACATTGTATGAAAAAACCTTGTACCGAAAAACACAGCAGGTAGTGTTTGTCTTGTTAAACTGACTTCTTTTCAGGCTAAAAATAGATTTAATTAATAGAATTTTAATAGTTATTGTTATTGACGACCGATGTGACGCAGCGAGCGCATGTCCTCCTGCGACGCGGGTTCGATTCCCGCCTCGAGTCAAATGTTCGTACGATCTACAAATATTTATTCCGGGTGTTCTGGGTATTTTCTATATATCATAAATATCTATCTATGTATTGTATTATATTAAGTATATATCAGTCATCTAGTAGGTACCCATAATACAGCTCTGTTTAACAGCAGCTTACCTTGGGGCTAGATGATGCTGTGTGGATTGTCCACCATTATTTTATTTTTATTTTATTTATTTATTGTGTAGTACCTACTTATAACCGGCTGCTTTATTCTCTAATATTCACCGTTATTTGAGAATTAGTAGAAAAAATGTAGTAGGTAAGTTTTGCACTTGTGATTTTGAGATCCCAAAATCAAACAACCTTTAAGCGCAATTTACATTGGGTCAGTGACTGACTTCAAAATTAAGTGCTGACCTTGAAAACTGACTTCCTCTGTTAACAAAGGGTCAGTACGTGAGAATATTGAAGTCAGTACTGACCCGACAACGTTTTACTGACTCCAAATCCATTTACATTAGGTCAGTAGCGGGTCAGCACTGACTTTGCTCGAGTTTGGAGCACCGACTTTGCTACTGACTCAGTGTAAATCATACTTTACGTGGAACATTTTTTCCTCCTTCAAAAATTTGTAGCGTTTATCAGTGTAATGCCGTAATGCACCCGGCATTGCACTGCACGCAGAAATTATTTCACCGGGGCGGGGAAGATAATACTATTTTCCGGAGTGTTCCAGTTTGAGCACCTATTTTTTGGGCACTTGTGCATTGAGCACCAAGCAATATATTAATTATTAACGTGCTCAAATAGTAACATAAAATATTTTTTTTTTGCTACCAAAAAATTTTATACATACAGAATAGTAGTTAGGTTTTTTTTTTTTTTTTTATACTACTAAAGTGGTAACCAAGCGTACGGCCCACTTGATGGTCAGCGGTTACCGTAGCCTATGTACACATGCAACATCATAGATATCACTTGCGTGTTACCACCCTGAGACGTTAGATGGAAAGTCTCATGTGCCAGTAATTTCACCGGAAACCATACCCTTCGAACCGGAACACAGGAATGCGAGCATTACTGCTTGGCGGCAGAAATAGGTATGGTGGTAGTCCTTCCCTGGACGAGCTCTATCACAAAGAACTCTACTACTCTTAGGTTAGCTAAGTATCTAATTTAGAAACACACAGTAAGTTCTTATTCCTAAGTTATCATTAGAAAACAAATCAAGTAGCCGTGATTAGGCTCTTAGTCATCATCATGACAGCCTTCTAATGTTCCCACTGTTGGGACACTGGCCTACTCTCAGGCGAGAGTGATTAGGTCTTAATCCACCACGCGGACCCAATGCGGATTGGTGGATGGCACATGTCTTTCGAATTTTTAGTTCTTGGACATGCCGGTTTCCTCACGATGTTTTCCTTCACCGTATGAGAGCACTGGCATTGCGCACATAAATTTTTCGAAACAGAAAAATCCATAGGTGCACGACTGGGTTTGAACCCACGACCTTAGGATTGGAAGGCGGGGTCACTACCACTAGACCACCAGTGCTCAAGTTAGTTGCTCTTAGTACTAAGCTTAAAACTATAAATAAGGTAAAGGTTAATTTTAAATTGAGAGACACAGTAGATACAGATAATATTCAATGTAGGTAGAATGTAGAATCTTTCCTTGGGCTCCACACTAGGATTCCCTGTACTGTGGAGACCAATTTATAAGAGCTAAAAAAAGGTTTGTCGTAAGATTTCACGGACAGTGTTCGATGGTTAGTAGGTAGGTAAATAATAAATTAATTTAGGTACCTACTGTAGGTAAAAGTGATCGTATTAGGTACGTAATATAGGCAGAACTCATCTCAGAACTAAATGTTTTGATAAATGTTTATTTCAAAATGGTCATTATAGTACACGAATAAAACATATTAACAATGGTATCTAAGGTGCAGTTAAGTTATTATTATACAATACAAGTAATGTATTACTGTGTGTAAGACCCGCTACCGGAGTCATCAACTCATCATTTTATTCCTCATTGAGCACGGTGTGCTTCTAGTGATGGGATGCAAACCCCCACCTACCGAGGCAGACTCACCGATAACGACGACACTTATTCACAGCTGTGGGTGACATTGAAACTGTTATAGTCAGGCGAAGCGCTTAACAGACGAACGACTTGATCGTCTCGTTATTCGCTGACATAAAAAGAACTCTACTTTTTAACAAACTCGAAGTGTTTGCGCAAAATAGCGGTTCGCATCTTGGCTTAGAAAGTAGTTTATTATGCTAAAATAGACGCAAATACATAAAAGTTAGGTTCTGAATAATATTATGATTTTTCGGCTTGACTTTTGGTGTCTAAAGTCGCTTTTAGACGGTTTTATTTTTTTATTTTCAGCACAGTCTAAAATCAAAATCAAAATAAAATATGGTTTATTTCACTAATATCACAAGGATCTCTTTGAAACGTCTTACAAGCTAGGAAAATTAACGCCAGATCCAACGCGCCCATGCCGTAAAAGAATCTGATCTGATCTGATGAAGTCTGTTCCTGATTATAAGGGTAAAGCCATACATACAGCACTGGTCTTATGACATGGCTCTTAGAACGCCTCTTACTCGTAAGACCTCGTCAGTTATGTATCCAAACAATTCGTATTGAAATGTATGACAGACTGGCTACAAACACAAAAAAAAACTTTGTTAATATGTTTGTAAGTTAAGCTTTATATATTTAAAGTTTAAATTTTAGAAAATCACTTAAGTGAAGGCAAAAGCTTTTTTATAATATCGGTCTATTCGAGTATAACAATCCACCAGTTAATATTTTTTATTAAATGTTTCTATTTTAAACAATTCGAAATATTTGGCTAAGATCGTTAAACGCAGCCAACCTGAATTTAGTAGCAACTAAATACATGGTAATTTAAGGCGCATACGAAGTTGCCCTTGGTGGCCACCAAAATCTATTTACGTATCTCTTCCTAAACTAAATAGAATAAAACTATTACAGAGGCATTAAAAAAAAGCTTATGATAGGTATCACAAACTGGTCGATGAATTTTTGAAAATTCCTTTGTTTAACGGAATAATAAGATAAATAAAGTGGCGGCGCCACTTTAGGTGGGGTATGGGCCTTAAGATATTTGTTCTGTGATTTAGCTATAAAAACTTTAGAACAAAAAATATAAAAATAACAAGTCCATTGTTTTCCGTTCCAGTCCATTTAGCTGTCTGGTAGACACCTGCTAGAATATTTATAATTCTCATTAACATTCTAATTCTTCAGTGTGTACTGTTCTACAGCAAATGACAAAAATAAGTGATGATTACTACTTAGACATGCAAAGTTACATAATCCCGACTTAGTGCGAAAATGTGTTTGGGATATTATAATGATTAGGATCTGTCTCAAGGTCTTCGAGTAAATATCAAGTAGCCGGTTTCCTCACGACGCTCCATAAACGTTTTAAAGATAATTATGCATTGTGCACGTAAGTTTTTCTAATGGAAAAATCCATTCCCAAACACCCAGTAATGCTCGCATTGCTGTGTTCCGGTGTGAAGGGTATGGTTTCCGGTGGAATTACTGGCACATGAGGCTTTCGATCTTAGCCTCAAGGTGGCAACCCGCGTGATACCTCTGGTATTGCAAGCGTCCATAGACTGCGGTAACCGCTTACCATCTTGTGGGCCGTACGCTTGGTTGCCACTTCAGTAGTATAAAAAAAAAAAAAACCTAGTCTTAGAATCATAAGGAAAGGGTGCTGACCACTGTATACAAAAAAAGAAAAATGAAGGAAAAATACGTAGTTTTATTTATTTTATTTTATTTTACCTATGCATACGTATTTTATACTTATAGTCATGATATTTGTTTTGTTGACTTTTGTACATATTTTGAACGAAATCACAGCAGAATTTATAACATACCAAGTACGATTACCTAAATGAGTACTTATGAGTAAATGAACATGGGCAAGACAAATATTATGTCAAATTCTCATGTCGCACCCATGCGGTAAATGTTAGGAATGTCCATTTGAGTCAGGTGATTCAACTAGGCAGGTCCAACTTCGATAAAGAGGTCAGCCGACGAATCGAACTCGGATGAGCAACCTTCGGGAGTTTACCGCATTTCAAGTGGCAGTCGGCAGGCCATATAGCTCGCAGAATGGAATAGAATAGAGTAGAATAGAATAGAATAGAATAAAGTTTATTTGCAACGTACACAAAAAAATACAAAGGTGTATAAATGATGAATAATAATTCTAATAGAATAGCTGAGTATTTGCAAAACGGACCCTGACTCAGCATGTGCTGATACTGACAACCAGCGCTGATCTTCCAGAAACATATTCTTATTCAGAACAGATAACCGCTCTGGAGAATAAACGTTCTCAAAGAGCGACTGAAAATTGAACGGACTCAATGAACCGATGACATTAAAGTGTATGGTGAAAGCTCAAGATCGCTCATCATGGCACTCTTTGGAGGAGGCCTATGCAGCAGTGGACGTGTATTGGCTGACGACCGATGTGGCGCGGCTGGCAAAGGTACGCCTGCGACGCAGGATTGGACGCAGATATGTTTGATTTCCGCCTTGAGACAAATGTTTGTTCGATCTGCAAATATTTCTTCCGGGTATTTTCTATGTATATTAAAAAATACCTATATGTATTGTATCGTATTGTATGAGGTATATCAGTCATCTAGTACCCATAACACAAGCTCTGCTTAGCTTGAAGCTAGGATGATGCTGTGTGGATTGCCCATCATTTTTAATTATTTTTTTTATGTTATTGTGGCTATTATAATGATGATTAACATGAGATGACTTTATTAACTCAAATATCAACAAAATAAAAAAACTACTTTACCTTACGACTCTGAATACAAATGCTAGGCGCGTGATTAGACTCTAGAAAATGACTGTCAAAATCACAGTAAACAGTTTTTTTTGTCTGTGTTCTTAATTAAAATGAGCAAACAAAAAGTGTAATAATACCTACCTAGTTATGGGATAATTTTAAATAATTTGTTAAAGACAATGAACATGCAAAGATGTGTAGACACAAAACAGATATTAGCACTCTATAGATCTAAGATTCACAACTTCTAGTAATATTTAATTTATTTTTATAAAAACGTTTGTTTTGTAATGCACTACCAAAGATCCAGTGTGGAAACGTTAGAAGGCTGCCATGGTGAATCATACAAAATAATTGAATATATCTCTCGTAGCTAAAAACGATGTGAAACTTAAATGTTGACTATGAATGAATGAATGAATAGATTAATAAATAAAGTGATCTGAGCTAGTTCAGCTATTTATTTTATGTACGTTTTTTAAACCGTTTCATTATGTATTTTGTTTCGACTCGATTTTATATTGTGTAAATATTATTTTCATTGTTCAGTAAAACGGTATTGTATTTTCAATAGTATCAAGATAAAGCCCTTGAAACTATCGTACCTACTCAAGTAGGAATCGAACTCGCTCTTATTACAAAGCGACATGACTCGACATGGGAATTCCTGCTTTATAATAATAGCCGTTAGTTATACTTTCATTTATCGAGCTCATCTGACTTCTGTGACACTTGTGATATTCAGGTGTCACGCACGTCAGACTTGAGGTGTTCTGATAGAGACAATTAGTGACGTTATGAGAACCTTGTGGTAACATGTCAGAGGAAGTCGCATAGATGTTTGTAAAATTTATAATTGGATAACTCTTCATTCAAATAATAGTAAAAACCCTAGATTTATCAAATGGTTATGTTTTTCCAAAACGAAACTAAAACTCAAAAGTCTATAGCCGTTTTTCATACAAAACTGTTACAAAATCAGTGATTGAGTCCATTGAAGTCTCGATTTACATTCTGATATAATTCAGTGCAGAATGTGCTCAGTGCAGTGTGTGTTTCAACTCGGCATCCATAACAATAACAAGGTTCATGCCTAAAAAAGTGATAAGTCCCCAGCAACTGTTGATGCCAGATTCACAGTTCGTTCGTTCGTTCGTATGAGTCAGTGGCCAACTCTGGTGACAGAGTTTCTAGGCCGCCCGAAGGCCTCTGTCATGGCCTAACAACTTTTTAACAACAACAACAGATTCACAGTGTTGTGATATTATTGAATAAAATCTTTAGACCTTTATTTTAATAAAAACCTTATTTACGATTTTATTACAGGTTAGAAGGAAACATTTGAAATTATGAACTAAAAGTTTTTAAAACGCTATAAATAAAACCATCGTGTTTATCATGTCAAAGATGAAAGATTAAAAAACCACGCCCCTACCCGTATATACCGCTTCAGGCGTAATGAGCTGTTTTCGATTCGAGATTTAAAAAAATTATATAGTTCCGATTGCTTTGACAGATGGCGCTATCTGCCCTACTGCCATACTGGGAAAGGTTATCAAAACAAGAAAAAAGTTGGTAACTCCGTTTTTGTTTCGTCTCGTGTCAAGCGGAATGTTGTGGGTTCATGTCCTGCTTGAGGCAAAATAATTTAACTCCAGTATGACCAAAGTTAATGTACTACGTAATATGTACTATGACTTTGACACCAGCCAGAAGTATGATAGCAGGAGCAACCAATGTTGAATTCCCTACACATTCACCATAGCTCGCCAAACGTAGTGCTTACATTCTCTTGGGCTCGCCAGTTGAGCTACCGCCATCTAAATAGACAGCTTTTTTTTTTAATAACTTGAGACGAAAACCCCTAATTATAAATTGTCTTATAACGCTAAAAATGATAAATTTCGATCATGTTCAGATGTAAATGAGTTGCTATCTTCTCGTAAATACAAAATATTGACCAATCAATCAAAAAATATTTCAGGCACCGCCTCTACGTCATCACAGTGATAGGTGATCGAATCGATTAACAATTTATAACGAGCGATAATAAAACTAATGTATCGATCATAGTAAAATTTATTATCGATCGTATTTATGCTAACCAAAGCCTAGAAATTACATGCAAGGATCGCTTTTGCGAATAACAATAACAGCTTCATTACATAATAAGTCAATGTCCGCCGTTGATCGCTCAAGAATGAATGTATGTTTGTACGCTTAGATCTTGTAAACTAAGCAACGGATATTAATGCGGTTTTCATCAATGGATAGAGTGATTAAAGAGAAAGGTTTTTATGTATAATACTTAAACAAAATCGTGGGCAACAGCTAGTTTTTTTATAAAACTAAAATGCCAAACAAGTTTACGGTCCACCTGAATATGGTAAGCGGCTTATTGGACGCTTGAAATATCAGAAAACTGAATTAATTAAGTGTGTAAGCCTCTGTAAAACCTTTTCAAACTAAGTAAGTACATACCTAAATTACTTGTGTATCAGACCCAACCATAGCTTTGCGTGGTTTATTTAGGGTGAAAAGGTAGATATTACAATGGCTTACAAATTTACAAATCAAACTCTGTAAATATTTCCATGAATTTAGCGACATCCGCGCAGGAAAATATTCTGTTTTTGTAAGCTAACTTTACATACTTATAGTGGATTATTCCCATCTGTCACCTAGTTTGCGATCACCCTGTCAATAACGAGAGGAGATAAACTTCTGTCCCCCCCCCGTCACTAACAGGGAGAAACAGACCTGTTTATTCCTGCGTGTCTGCTAATTAATTTTTTTTATTTAACAATGTACATAAAGCTGTTTTGAAATGTACGTGAAAACACCCACCCGGTAAAAAAAAAATTTGTCCCCGCTGCGGAACAGGTATTTGCAAATTGTGCAAACATTTACCCGGATCGGGAACCGTACCCGCAACCTCTCGCTTCTTAACCTGGCATTTGCCCACCAAGCCACTAAGGTTATGCTATGGAGTGTATTTTTTTATAGATTTTTTTAAATTTCTTTTTTAGCTTATAAATTCGCAGTTTAAAGACAGTTATTTTGTCTCTAAAATAATTCAGTGAGTTTTCAAACGCTCGCCATGAAGACAAACGTACCGCTATTTATTCATACGAATCAAATATATTCATACATGGTTACGTAAACTTACAGTCACTAAAAATAGACGGACCGTAAACGGCAAATACTTAAACAGTCGCTATTTCAAGGTAAATAATTTTGCATCTGAATTTTATATATCCGCGTTTTAGCGATTCAGTAAAAATTAACTAATCACATTGCTTTTGATATACTGATTTTTAACATAATATCATCACATGGTAAGTATAAAACAATGTCGCTTCCCGCAGTCTGTCCTTCTGCATGTTATTATGTATGTTTTTATTTATATATTTTTAAGTCTGCAAGTGACAAGACAATCAAGGCGCCCACCTGATGCTAAGCACCACGTCCTATTACAGATGCAGTGCCACCCAAAGCTTAAAGTTTTTTAAGTATTTGCGTGGCACTGCGCTTATCACCCCGAGACATTGTTGTTAAGTCTCTTTTGCCTAATAATTTCCTTGCTACAGTGCCCTTTAAACCTAAACACGGTAATGCTTGCACACTACTGCTTGGAGGCAGAATATCTGACACTGCGGTGGTACCCACCAAGACGGGCTCTTGCTCAAGAGTCGTACCACCAGGTATTAATGTGTGTACATATAATATGTTTGTGTGTATGTACGCATGTGATTTTCATCAATAGGACCTCTTGTAGGACTATATATATTTAGTATTGTTTACACTTAGTAATTTTTGTACTACTTGTACCTTCAATAAAGCGTTATTTATTTATTTAATAGATATAATGATTCAACAGACAGGTTTATATAAATAGTTTAAATACCTGTGCATAACCCGGGCAGGTCACTTGTGTACAAATAAATATTGACGAGCATTTTACACAATGCCATTCGGAATGTCATTGATGAGTATCGATTTACTAATAGAGTTCTGAAATAGGGAACTTTATATATCAATGTTAACAATTAGATCGTACACTAAAAGCCAGACAAAAGACCAGAACACATTAATAACTTGCGTATATCCATTGTATTACATAAACAAGTTAATGTCCCAACGCAACACAATAACGAAGACAAAACTAATTTTAGCAGTCCGATACACAAATCAATTTTCACAAAACGTCGTACCCAATAACCCACAGCTCATGTTGCCAGACAATCTTATTGTCACACTTGCCTATGTTTCTACGATATACTTAAGGTTCAAGCACACCAGGCTATAATAATGATAATAATAAATATTACGAACCATTTTGTACACCTTAGCAAAGCTTGATTATGGGAACCCAATATCAGAAATGTATATCAACATAATACTTTTGTTTTAGTAAACACATGTTATTTTAAATACGATAAAACTACCTGATATTGATTGACTGATGTTCCAAATAAAAAAAAAAAACAGGTTGTGGGTTTAGCGTTAAAGGATAATAAATACACACACAACTAACGTTATTTACCTACTCAAAGTTGCACTGGAGTGGAAGTAGCTATCCACCATCTGCTATAGACAATTTATTCTTAAACTATAGATAATTAGGTAGTGTAACGTTCACAACCAGTAATGATCCGATTAAAAAAAAACCTACTTACATGTATACTCTTCTTAACATAAAGCTTAGACGAAGGATGTATAAGCCGCGTAAACCCAATTTTTCCAGTCCGCCTAACATTGTAACTACCTTTTGTAGATACGAGTATACTGGCAGTTCTCCGAACAGTAAACCTCATAAGCACAAACTTGAAAAGTGAGCAATTTACTGCATTTTGAGAAGATATATCTGATGAGGATCTGTGCCAGATTTGGATGAGACTAAATTAAAGCTACTATCTTTCAAATAAAACAAAAACCATCAAAATCGGATCTTATGAGGCGGAGATATCCAGCAGCCCCCTTTTTTCCCCTTTTGCAGCCTGTATGCGAGAACAGCTGGAAAGACTGGCTGACTGACTGACAGATAAAAGCATTTTTTTTTTTTTTTATACAACTGAAGTGGCAACCAAGCGTACGGCCCACAAGATAGTAAGCGGTTACCGTAGCCTATGGACGCTTGCTATACCAGAGGTATCACTCGCGGGTTGCCACCTTGAGGCTAAGATCGAAAGCCTCATGTGCCAGTAATTTCACCGGAAACCATACCCTTCACACCGGAACACAGCAATGCGAGCATTACTGCTTGGCGGCAGAAATAGGTATGGTGGTAGTCCTTCCCCGGACGAGCTCTATCACAGAGAACTCTACTACTCTACTAATCTCGAAACTGAGACGCTTCGCTCGCTCAGTCAACTATCATTTTGTTTGGTTTTGTGTTTTATTTCTAATAACGAGTTCACATCCGAACTAACTAAACTAGGCCTTAGTACCCTACATTGTCTAATCTAATCTTGAGCCAGGCACGACTAGGCCACCGAATCGATAAAAAACTCTCTCGTGCGAAAATCTTGGATGTTTAATAATAATAATCATCCTAACCGGTTTCGGCTACAGGGACTTGGCTTTTTTTGACTATATTTATGGGCTTGGGTGTTTAGCCCGCATATGGCTAATATATCCTATCTTTGCGCTAAAAGTTCGACCACAAACAGCGCATGTTAACGTGCCATTAACAAAATTATAATTTATATTGGCAGGCGATCTATTTTGGATGTTTAAAGAACTTATCGGAAATTACATTGTTGCAATACCTACAGGTCGTAACATTCTGATTTCGATTCACTGATAAAAATCCACTTAGAATATATCATGTAAATAGGCTACTGAATAATGCAAGTGCATTTTTCAAGTGACAAGGACAAAGCAGAGTAGTTTAAGAGTAGTAGAGTTCTCTGTGATAGAGCTCGTCCGGGGAAGGACTACCACCATACCTATTTCTGCCGCCAAGCAGTAATGCTCGCATTGCTGTGTTCCGGTGTGAAGGGTATGGTTTCCGGTGAAATTACTGGCACATGAGGCTTTCAATCTTAGCCTCAAGTTGGCAACCCGCGAGTGATACCTCTGGTATTGCAAGCGTCCATAGGCTGCGGTAACCGCTTACCATCTTGTGGGCCGTACGCTTGGTTGCCAATTCAGTTGTATAAAAAAAAAAAAAAAGCAATAGAACTATAGTCAAATATTACATTATTCAACTGAGCTTAGTATCTTCATAAGACACAAAATCATACTGTAAATCTCTGTTTGCTAACATAGCGTTGAAGAACATAGTTGCGCGAGTCGATGAAATAATAATAATGCTGGACAATCCACACATCATCATCTAGCCCCAAGCTAAGCAGAGCTTGTGGTATGGGTACTAGATGACTGATAAACTAAATAGCAGCTTTTTTTAAACTTATTGCTTATAAGCAAATAATTTTAAAAAAGGCCAGTCTTTTATTAGAAGAGACTGATCATGATAACCTACAGTTACAAATGAATACAAGTTACACAATTTGTATTCAACATAAATCTTTTTGCCTTTATTCCACCCTAAATGGGTCTGCATATGTTTCCTTTTTTCATTTCCCTCTGTCATCTGTCATCTCAACTCCTATATTCCTTCCTTATGCTGCGACTTCACTTGGCACATTTGCTTAAATATTTGCTAATAAATTCTGTAAAAGTAGTACTTTAAAAAGTTTAGTCTGTATGTATGAAAGAACACAAACATTTGAGCAAATATGCCAAGTCTAGTAGGATAAGGTTTGGATGCAAATAAATATAATGTAAGTAATGCCGGCAATTATAAACACATGGGTGGTCCCAAAAATATAATTATCATCGTTCGTTCGTTCATTCGTATGAGTCAGTGGCCAAGAGTAGTAGAGTTCTCTGTGATAGAGCTCGTCCGGGGAAGGACTACCACCATACCTATTTCTGCCGCCAAGCAGTAATGCTCGCATTGCTGTGTTCCGGTGTGAAGGGTATGGTTTCCGTTGTAATTACTGGCACATGAGGCTTTCGATCTTAGCCTCAAGGTGGCAACCCGCGTGTGATACCTCTGGTATTGCAAGCGTCCATAGGCTGCGGTAACCGCTTACCATCTTGTGGGCCGTACGCTTGGTTGCCACTTCAGTTGTATAAAAAAAAAAAAAAAAAACTCTGGTGACAGAGTTTCTAGGCCGCCCGAAGGCCAAAAAAAAAAATGAACAATAATATGTGATTTTTATAAGTGAATCTTGACTATGACTAATTAAACTTAATACTAGATATGACCCCGCGGAAATTAGTTTAATTTAGTTGATCTGAAAAACAACTAAACCGATAATTTGGTATATACCAGTAATACATTCACTTATTACCTGCTATCCCGATATCATAAGGAGAGAAATGAGAAAGAGAAAGCCCCTTTCACGTCGATTTGTGACAACCTGTTTGAGAATGCCACTGCAATTACTTTATAACCACAAGTCTCAAATTTTAATATGTATCGAAGTGAAGAAAGATAATTACTATCCTTATTGCAAATCACTCATCCATGCATCGAAAAGACCAAGCTTTCAAAATAGTTAATTTTTAGATCGATAGTCAACGCAACTAATGACTCAAATTGAGTGCTCGGTATTCAGTATTTTTTTTTTAAGAGTGACAGTTTGGCTGAATTCAAGTGAGCGTAATTTTTGAGTTGTGAATCGCGTAATTTCGATCACGTAAATGAAAATAGTACCTATTCATGAAACCAAATGTAGCAGAAATTACGCGACTCAACTCAAAAATTACGCTCAACTGGCTTCACTGTTAAAAATTTGACACATACCTTGACATGACCTTGATAGTCGTTTCGTTATCGTAATAATTTTAATAGGTTCTATGAAAGCACCTCGAAAGCTTGTAAAACACACTGCTGCAACATCTCGTATAAGCTAAGGGCCTTATTCATAAACGTACTTTAAACCTCTGTTAGATAAGTAATGTGTCTTTCAAATCTATCATCGTCTTTGTTCATTGACATACGAATGGCAAGAAAAGACAGTACCTACTTAGCAGTACCCCATATTTATAAAAGACAGATTATTTTATGATTAGGGGGTAATAGTACCTGCAGTTGGATACAGTAGATATTTATTTTAGTTAGCTATAGCTTTATAGATCACAAAACGTACGTCTTAGGGTGACGAGCGCAGTGCTACGCAAAACTTTAAAACTTAATTTATTTTTCGATGAGATCGTGCTGGTTAGACGAAGGTTTATTCATGATAAATAAAAGGCGTGGCGCTTAACACTAAGCAAACTAGACTTGACTGTCTCGTCATCTGATATAAACTTTTTACAAAAAAACGTATTTATAAATAAACTATTGTATAGCTCGTAAATTTATTAATAACATGTATACCATCCTAGAGTAACGTTTAATTAAGTTTATGAATAAAGTTAATATATGCCAAAATTCATGTTAAATATAATTGGTTTTTAGCGGTTGCTTTTTATAGAGTAATAACTTTTATTATAATTAAATATGTAAATAAAATGAAGTCTCACAAAAAATATTTTTTGTATATTTAACGGTAAGTTTTTCTAAAACAAATATTTGATTATATTATTAACGAGAATTGGCCACTGACTCATGTGAAATTATAACGAACTAGCTACCCGCCCTGGTTTCGCACGGGTGCATATTTATTAAACCTTCCTCTTAAATCACTCTATCTATGGATAAAAACCACATTAAAACCGTTGCGTTGTTTAACAGATTAGCGAATTTACATACACACAGAGAGATAGACGGACGGCGGGAAGAGTTTTTTTTTTTTTTTAAGTTTTAGATTCAAGATAAAGTTTAGGATGAGGAAAGTAATATGAGTGAAGTCACAAGTGTTACTAGCTAAACACAGAATTAGATCAAGTATAAAATTGACCTAGCTTGTAAGACGTTTCAAAGTGTTTTTTTTTTTATTTTAATTTTTAAAATATTTTGATTAACAGCTCTAATAAACCTAACAAACTACTTTCACAAAACGAAATCCAAAAATCAAAATATTTATTGCAAAATTAAATGGTGGGAAGCTTCATTATCATTCGTTTTTATATTTTTTTATTTCTTTATTTCCCAAACATACATTCTAGAAAAAGTAGACAAATATTATAGTGCTAGATAAATAAATCAACTTGCATAATTTTGTAATAATTAACTTTAAATGTTTGCAGGAAAGTTATAAGTGCTATTATTTTACAAGAGTTCTTTAGCTAACTCAATAAAAACAGCGGATTTTTATAAAATTGAATATAATACGTACCTGCATCAATAAAACCAGATAAACTTAATTGATTTACTCTTAGATTTTTAAGACAATGTTTTTTTTAAAATGAAAAAAGATTTTTACATGTATTTATTTTATGAGAAAATACATATATGTAGCTTGAATATTATGCACTTATAGATAAATACCCTGTAAATAAGGGTTGTAAAGGGTGATTGGTATATCTGGTATTGCAAGCGTTCATAGGTTACAGTTTTCTGACAGTATAGTCATCATGACAGCCTTCTAATGTTCCCACTGCTGGGACACTGGCCTACTCTCCAGCGTGAGTGATTGGATCTTAATCCACAACGCGGACCCAATGCACACAGTACAGTGCTAACCAATAATTGAGCACACTTTGTTTTCCATCTAAATTGAAATAGTACTATAAACAAAAACAAAATTACTCGTTTTGTAAGTAAGTAAGTTTGTATTCATCATTGGCCAACTCTGGTGACAGACTTTTAAGGCCGCCCGAAGGCCTCTGTCATGGCCTAACAACTTCGAAATAGCTGGTACCTACTGTTTAACGTGCTTAATTACTCGTTAAAATACTGAAACTACAAAACACAAAATAAATATCACAAAAATATCTAAGCGAAGAAAATAGACCAAGGATAAAGTAAATTAGACACCAAAGGAATCTTTTTGTGGATTTTTCTGTGACGACCATACCCACTATTATTCAAACGACAATGTTAGTTATGTTACATAATATTTTTGAAAAAAAAAATGTAACGAATACGAATATTGTTTAAACTTTTCGAACATTTGCTGAAATATATTTCACAAAACAAGCCCCTATCAGATCAGTTGACTATCTTGATAGTAGTAGTGGATTGGAATAAGCCCAAACGCGGCTTATCAGTTATTTGCTGAAGAGTTTCGCGGAACAACCCTTGACTCCATCATCAGGTTATCTCGCTGTCATCGCAGTAAGCTATTGTCATGGAAACTTGAAGCGAAGTTACTTAAATAAAAGCTTGTATTATATAGTATTTTATTTAGAGCACCGGTGGTCTAGTGGTAGTGACCCCGTTATCCCCGATACTAAGGTCGTAGGATCAAACTCGGTCGTGCACTAATGGATTTAACCATTCGAAAAATTTATATGCGCAATGCCAGTGCTCTCATACGGTGAAGGAAAACACCGTGAGGAAACCGGCATGTCCATGAATTAAAAATTCAAAAGACATGCCATCCACCAATACGCATTGGGTCCGCGTGGTGGATTAAGACCCAATCACTCTCGCCCAAGAGTAGGCCAGTGTCCCAGCAGTGGGACATTAAAAGGCTGTCATCATTATAGTAGCAACAATTATGTAGAGAGTTCTACTACAGTTCTACTCAAGCTGTACTTTCAGTTCAAAGAATATTTTAAGGTGATCCAATTAGACTAGTCACAATATCTCTTCATTTCAGCGCTGCCGGAACGCAAACTGGACAATTTAGCTTGTCCTTATCACCGTAAGGTTTACGGCAATGGTTTCATGATTCTAAAACACACGATTCGGCTGAAGATGAATCAAATATCAACGTCAAAACATAAGTAAATTTGTTCAAGTCAGTGGCCTCTGGTAGTAGTATTAGTTAAAAGGCTGTCTAATTAAAAAATCATTGTTACTCATCGATAACAAAGATTGAACCAATGCCATGTCTCTCCTGCCGTCTACCATGACATTTTAGCTAGTGACTCAATTCATTATTATTTATTAATCACAAAATTATCATTAATTACCTTTGAACAATGTTTCTGAATTTTATTCAAGCATTCACACACCACGTTTAAAACAATGCAGTTTAGTCACCAAATTAGTAACTTTTTGAATTGCAAATTCTGACAGGTAATTAATCAAGAAATCTCATTTTACGAATCGAATTATCTAAATAATTATTTACGATTCATTGTTGGTTTTATTTTGGCGGCGACTTATGTATAAATGTTTTTCTATTATATTCTATTCTATTATCGTCTTATTGTGACATGGTACAAAATGTTTAGACAATTTAGTTTATGTCTATATGTGAATGAATTGCTAAAAATGTTTATGGTTAGTTCACCTTCCCTTATTCATAAAAAAACTGTGATTTCAGATGCTTGTTAAGTATTGCCTTTCCTAGTCATTCTTACAAAAATGAACAAAGACGACTTGATTTAAAAGACACATTAGCTAACACAGGTTTATATTACGTTTATAAAAGGTTCCTAGTTATGTCATGCGGGCATTAAACGGTAAAAAAAATTGCCGAATCTTGTGGTCCGGGTTGTGGGTAGGTGTTCTTAATAACAGTAAAGTTTATGCTTGCTGACGCGACAAACAGCTCGAGATTCTCATTTAAGGCGGTCCTATGCCAGTGTTATCTATCTCCCTCTAATTCCTGTTATTATATAAGTTCAAAACTAAGTATTTTTAGAGTTATCCACCTATCCACATTAAGTTCAATCACTCTTGATTGAATGTGTGTCCAACAGTTTTCAGGCACATTAGAAATCTGTCATAATAATAAAGATTTTTAGAAAACACTAAAAGTTCGTTTCGATTCATCACTATGACAATTTTATAATTCCCAACAGCGCGTTGGGTCGATGATATTGAAAAAGTCGCTGGAAAAACCTGGATTAGAACTGAACAGGACGGAGAAGAATGGCATAAGCGAAAGGAGGCCTATACCCAGCAGTGGGTGATACCGGGCTGAAATGATGAAAGTAAAGTAAGTTCGTATAGGTCAAAGCCAACTCTAGTGACGGACTTAGTGCGAAAACCCACTGAGATTTCATTGCGCCGCATACTGCGCAAGATACGCGACGCAAAATACGCATAAGACCCTTCTAGGCCAAATTACGCGTGGCGTAACGACGTATAATACGCGTGGTGAGGCCACGCAACAGCGCGCATAGATTTGAAATGTAGAGCATATGCGTAACGCGTAAAATAAGCTGCGTAAGATACAGTGTGTTTCAGCCATAAAGTGCGTAGACACGACACAAGTTACGCGCGCGGGTAACCCACGCGTGTTAACAATGCAATCTAAATATAAAAATATATTATAAATACTAATAAAGCACTATATAAAACAAACTGAGTATTCTTAGCGTGTCTGCGCAAATTATTTGATAACACCTCAGCATAGTTAACACCCTTCAAATTCTATTAATAGACATTTTAGACATTATTAGCATACTCGCGTTAGATTGTTTGACTTTAAAAATAGTTGTTTGCAATATGTTTACACGCAGATTATGTCAGTGTCAAGTGATTAGCCTTTCGTAATACATCAGGATAAAGTATTTTTGAGTTTTTTGGGCTAATTATATAGGTAAGTAAGTAGCATGAGAGTTAGATAAATTGATTTACATTTTATTAATTACTAGTAGACCCGTCGCGTTTATTTTTTTAGCAATTTTTTACACCCTGTATATTTTCTTACCGTTTAAACCTTACCTAAACTTTTACAAACATTTCAAGACCAAAATTAGCCAAATCGATCCAGTCGTTCTCAAGTTTTAGCGAGCCTAACACACAGAGATTCATTTATTACTGTGGCTATCTTGTCTTATCTAACATGCATGGTTCTCCCAATTTAGAAAATAAGAAAAGAAAATTGACAATCTTACTCGAGAGTGACCAGTGTCCCAGCAGTGGGAACATTAGAAAGCTGCCATGATCATGATGATTATACGTCTAAATGCACCTTAATGAAAACAATAGCAATGAAGTGATAAACAAATATGCTTTGCTGTTTCAAAACGCACTTCAGATGGAAATGAGATCTCCCTGCTTACTAATTGATTGTATTGAAGCGTACCGTAGCTTTAAGCTGTACAGTCAACATCAAAAGCATGTGATAATTGAATTTTCAAAAGTATTTTCTATATCACACTATTATTATAAATGCGATAATTTGGATGTTAAGATGATTGGATGATGGTTTGGATTGGGAAATTTAAAACATAGATAGGTAATGACTGAGAATAGGACATAGGCTACTTTAAATCCCAGTAAAAGTATGGCTCCTCTGTCCCACGCAAACGAAGTCGCAGGGGAGAGCTAGTGAAAAATATTACCTGGCTTACTCAAGAACTTTTATATCAAAGCGGTTATCGGTTCTGTGAGCTATATGGCTTTACTTATTTTGCCGCAAACGCAAAGCCCGGAATTTACGAAGTACAGTCATGGCAGACGTTGGGACAAAAGACAGACTAGAGACGCACTCTGATGGATTCTGATCATATTTCCCTCGCCTATCAGTAATGATTGATTCCTCTTGGCTATCTGTTTATCTGCACTGGTGGTCTAGTGGTAGTGACCCCGCCTTCCGATCCTAAGGTCGTGGGTTCGAATCCGGTCGTGCACCAATGGATTTTTCGCTACGAAAAATTTATGTGCGCAATGCCAGTGCTCTCATACGGTGAAGGAAAACATCGTGAGGAAACCGGCATGTCCAAGAACTAAAAAATTCAAAAGACATGTGCCATTCACCAATCCGCTTGGGTCAAGACCCAATCACTCTTGCTTGAAAGTAGGCCAGTGTCCCAGCGGTGGGTTACATTAGAAGGCTGTCATGATGATGATGATAATCTGTTTATCGATCAACAAAAAACCGGGCGCCTTCGGGCGGTTACGGATTCGTGTGCCCAGCCAACCCAGGACCCAAACAAAATTTAGCGGATAACACAAATTACGATTATAATATTTACGATTGAAAGATTTCACTCTATTATTTTGCACACTATGGGTTGGTATACTTAATAATCATACTGTAAACCTCTGTTAACGAATATAATGTGTTTTTCAAATCTGTAGGATACAAAAAAACTGCAAAAAAACGCACGCTCGTTTTATGAAAAATATTCAAAAATTTTTTCGCACAATAAGACCCTGGATGTTTTTTTTTTTTCACCACAAATGTGGCAAACAAGCATACGGCCCACCTGATGTTAAGTAGTTACCGTAGCCGCTTGCAATACTAGAGGTATCACTCGCGCGTTGCCGACCCTTTAAGAATTTTAAAACGCCCTTTTTGAAGAACCCCATACTGTAGTCTCCAGGGAAAACCTCAGCAGGGAGATCATTCCACAAAATGTTCGAGGGAGGAAGTTCCTCTGGAACCTTACGGTGCGCGATCAACCTGGCTCTAGAGTGTGTGGATGGATCCCCTGCCGATGGCGAGCGGTGCGATGGTAAAAAATAGCTATTGGTAATCAATTCAAACAATTCTTCAGAACACACCCTATTACAAGCGGTAGAACACACAAAGAGAGGCAAAGTCTCTGCTCAGACTTAAGGGCTCAATACCGCTTGAGAGTTAAGTGCCCAAGAAAGAGCCAGTAGTATATTTTGATCTCATAGGCAGGATTTAGTCGTCTCACTATCGACAAAACTATTAACTCTGACCATGACCGAAGCTCAGTATTATTATTGTGCCGTAAAAATGGCACAAACAGATAGATTCCATTTTAGTTTCAAGTAAGTAGATTACTGATTTACCGCAAAATTATGATCTCCACCCAGTTCCCAAAGCGATAGATTGCAGGTTTGAATCCCGCTGCGAGACAAAAAATGTTTTCTTTATATATTTTTTTATTTTAGCCTTAATCGTTCCACTGCAGGGCAAAGGCCCTTTCTTCCAGACTTCTCGATTTTTGGCTGCTGTGGGCCAGTCTTTAAGATGCTTATCGAGATCGTCCCGCCATCTTCTCCGAGGTCCGATGTCAACATATGACTTCCTTGCTCAATACTTATTTATTTATTTACGAACAGACGATCTCTTTGCTTGAGTTGAGTTGCTTGGGCTTGAGTCTCTTTTTGCTGTAACTTGAAAAAAAAAAATCTAAGCGTAACTTATTAAGTTATTTAATAAAATCGTAAGGATAACTTCGATCCGTCAAACTAGTTGAAACGCCAGCTTCTCGCGCCCAAATTGCGAAACATAATGAAATTAAAATAATGTAGGTATAATGTATAGTCATTAATATAATGTTGGCATATTATTGTGTATTTGTACTATAATTATGCACAAAATGATCTATTAGCTCCAAGGTCAATAAAGTCGAACAGCGGTCAAACATTAATTCTGACCAGCGAGGTTGTATCAAAGTTATCATTTAATATTAGTATCGTGGTGAGGGCCAATGAACCTTCATAAAAATACTTTTTTACCTTATTGATATTTTTATAACGCTAAGCAATTATTGAAATGTACTTGTATCTTGTACGTATAAACCTTTATGGAGGGCTTGTAAGGCCACTTTAGATAAATCACATCATTTTCTTATAAGAATCAGACTAGGATTTGCCACTGTTGGCGATTGCACTCAAAAAAAATATATTCCCGTTAAAAAATCAGTATGAGAGAAGATGTCCTATTTCATGCAACGCTTCTATGCCACAAATATTTCTTGTTCATCCAAAAAACCGTCAAAAAAATAAAATAATATTTTTTTCACATTTAACCCGAATGTATACATCTGTTTCATATTTTTTAAACGTCTTTTTATTTATGACATTGCAGATTTTTGTTTAAATTTATAATGTCAGGTAGAATACGTCTTTTAACAACAGATAATTTTGTATCTGCATGTATATTTGTTCCGTGAATGGATATCGTAGTATATAGTACTCATAAACTACTATTACTACTAATATAATGTGACTGTTGTATGTTTACTTATACATTTTATTGTCAATAATTCGATCTGCATATTAGTAATTACCTTGACATGTTTCTGATAACCATGACGTTAAAAATCATACTCATGTTAACCATATTAGTAAACTCAGTTTAGTGAGTTTTCTACCAGAAATTCATATTACCTTGACATGTTTAGTTTCTGATAACCATGACGTTAAAAATCATACTCTGTTAACCATATTAGTAAACTCAGTTTAGTGAGTTTTCTACCAGAAATTCGAACTAGAAAACTCACTCACAAGATACCAATGATAATGGGATAATTATGGGGCTGGACTAATTATGTAGCTATTAAGTTGTTTTTCTTCTGAAGTGACTTGTCTTACTTTTATTACAACGTTCATTGATGTTTGTTCATTATTTATTATAAGTAGATACTTCCACATTCGATTGTTTTCTTATTGTATAAATTCGAATAAAAAAAAATATTTAGGCCTACCTATTCAAATGAATATTCATAATTATGTTTATTCAATAAAATTACATGGATCACTAATTTCCAACGTTTTTATTTAAGCTATTAGTTCCAAGCAACATTTTTATGATATTTTTTTACTTATAATTTTTTTTTAAAACAAGATCCACATCAGTCATGTTTTGAAGGACTTCCAACCATTGAACCAAACTTTAAATGTACCTTTTTAAGGTACATAGAAGCCCCAAATTGAAAAATATTTACATTACCTTTTTCAAGTGTGTTGTGCGAAAATTGTTTTGAAATTGCTTTGTGTAGGTGGTAAATCTACCTACAGTTGATTAAAATTAACATTTGATACGTAACTTTATAACTTTATGCAAACATAATAACGTTTTAATAATTTCTAGGATTAGGTATAAAACTTTGTTGTATTTTGAATGTTTTAAACGTTTTTAGACAGAGTGTGCCACTTTTTTTACGAAAAAATATGTATATCTGTCCCACTGTTTAGTGACGGGGGGACAGATAGAATATTATTAGTTGAAAAAGTTTTATCTCTCCTCTCGTTAAGAAGAGGGTGACAGATCGCACTTTTCAAAAAAATAAATGTGCGATTTGTCTTTGATAGCAAAAAAGGTGTCAGATTTTTTATGCAATCTGTTAACTTAAGCGGACAAAACAAGGTGACAGATGGGAATAATCCCCACAGACATAATATTGGTTTTATGAACACGACTTGAAGTATAGAATTAAGTACTTATTATAATTTTTGCAGTTCTTCAACATGCTTTTTATGCAAGAATTGCCTTATTTATCAAACCGACAACAGAATTAATAACAAAACATTTTATTTTATTCTGAAATAAATTTGACAAGGTAACTCTTCCCTACCATTATTGGACCGTGTAACCTTTACTTTTTATTCCCATTAAGGTAAAATTCCCCTAAAATTTTACGTGCGATACTTCTTTTATTACCTAGACTATGTTATATATCTTATCGCTTCCTTTAGTCATAAAACCAGTCGTTTACAAAACGACGCTATGGTAGACGGTGTCGCCTTCGTCTACCATACCGTTGGACACCGCGTCGCATCGCACCGACAACGCGCCGCTCCTGCAACGTGCCAGGCTGATACGCGCCGCGCTACTGATGACGGTTATTATTCATATAATATTATACAGTTTTTTTTTTTTTTATACAACTGAAGTGGCAACCAAGCGTACGGCCCACAAGATGGTAAGCGGTTACCGCAGCCTATGGACGCTTGCAATACCAGAGGTATCACTCGCGGGTTGCCACCTTGAGGCTAAGATCGAAAGCCTCATGTGCCAATAATTTCACCGGAAACCATACCCTTCACACCGGAACACAGCAATGCGAGCATTACTGCTTGGCGGCAGAAATAGGTATGGTGGTAGTCCTTCCCCGGACGAGCTCTATCACAGTGAACTCTGCTACTCTTAAAGTTATTCTTTTGATATCTTTTAAGAAAAACAATTATAAAAAAAACATTTTTTTTTTTTTTATACTACTAAAGTGGTAACCAAGCGTGCGGCCCACTTGATGGTCAGCAGTTACCGTAGCCTATGTACGCATGCAACATCATAGATATCACTTGCGTGTTACCACCCTGAGATATTAGATGGTTAGTCTCATGTGCCTGTAATTTCACCGGAAACCATACCCTTCGAACCGGAACACAGCAATGCGAGCATTACTGCTTGGCGGCAGAAATAGGTATGGTGGTAGTCCTTCCCCGAAACATACACAAGGTCTAGGTATATGCAAAAACATAATTTAAATAATAGATATCAAACAATTAAAATTGATTTTTTTGCAATAATTGTACTGGGCGAGGTTAGATTATTGTTTAAAAACTCATTTACCCACCAACCCTTGGCAACTATTAAACGTTACGAAATACTTTTGGCAGACAATTTCATACATTACCTATTGTTTTAATTCTTTGTAAGCACTAAGTGTTATCTAAGTCGAGATGATCTCAGCAAGGAAATAATAATTATTTAACAGAGTTCGTGTTTTAGAATTGTGTCAGTGATGCCTTTTAATCGATATACTTACCGGAACGTGAAAACACCCGTTTTTAATATGAAATAAATATATCTATTTTAAACGATACCGATATTTACAGACAGTACGTTATCAAGAATATTTAAATTCTTTTGTGCTGTAATTTACATACACACAAACTCACTAGTGACGTTTGAACAGCTGAATACAACCAAACAGATCTAAATAACAACCAACGCTTCAAGAATTTTCAATTGAAAACACACTCCAACCAATCGAAGAGAACAAATCCGAATTTCGTGAGCACTAAACACTGATTGTCACTTTTTTATCACGAGAAACACTTTTATTGTTGAGGAGTAAACTTCACTCGCGTATAGTACGACTTTCCCGCGCAAAGAGGGCTGGTAAACACGTGCGCCCCCTACGTAACAGAACACAGACTGACTTGCGAATGTCAAACCGACAGTCGTCTACTCAACGGGTTAGCGAACGATCATTTTCTTTAAAATCGTAACCTTTTTCGACCGGTTTGAAGCCCGTTTAATAATGTAATAACAGCTAAAAATAACACAAGTTGCCTTTTATTTCCATAAATTTGAAGGTTCCAAGTTGAACGTAATTTTAACTGTGAATTTATAATGTTGTTTTTGTGGTTTGCAAGTGAGGATGGAAACGTAAAAAGAATGGTTTATTTTAATGTGTGCTAGAATGGTTCGTTGCATCCTTTCTGAATCATATCTGGCATCGGCATAGTCTGATATTCAACTGCAATGACGTTTAGTCTCTATAAGTTTAATTGTCACGGAAATTTAATTGTCTCTAATGAGTAACGAACGAAACAGATTTTTTTAACTAATATTTTGTAAATACCTAAACATCATTTTGATCATATTGCAACTGGGTCACAAAATTACCATAAAAGTATACAGCATGTAGATTTATGATCAGTAGACTTAAGAGAGTCGTGAAGTAAGCCGTTTGTGATGCGCAAAGACAAATATTAGTTCAAAAAAGAAAAAAAGTACTAGAATATGTTAATTTTACAAATCAATTTTAATGCAATTTTTGTACATGCGTGTAAATTCTATTCCAACGTCTAAAATATACTTATTAAAAATCACAGAGATCACTTTGAAACGTCTTACAAGCTAGGTGAATTCATGGCAGTTCAATGCACCCTATTCCTGTTTGAGCATGCATTTTTTACACTCTTAAACGATCACCAAACCATACAAAAAACGCCTGCCATTGACTGTAAATTTAATATTCTAAAATTGCAGAATCAAAACTGTGATACGAGTAATAAAGTTTCAACGTTATGATTTCACGGTAAAAAGTAACTATATTTTTAAACGACTTGAGCTGACACATTGCGTCTTAAGCCAGTTTTATTTGTTAGGGTTGTTACTTTTAGAATAAAACTAAACTAGTTTAGCTAAATTAATATATCACAGCAAGCTAGCATACAATCTTTAGTGGGTTACAACTGTTACATGAGTATATTTGACCTAGCTATTACTACTCGTATTTTATTGAATAAACAAATGTTTAAGTGTCGTTATAAAGGTATTTAAAAATATGTCATTCATAAAAAATTAAAAAATCATTGATGAAAAATCATCATAGGCAATTCTAACAAATTGTATAAAAATTATATATAAAATTGGGTCAATTGGTCAATAACCAATCCACCAAATCCGCATTGGCGGATTGGTAGATGGCATATGTCTTTTGAATTATTAGTTCTTGGACATGCCGGTTTCCTCACGATGTTTTCCTTCACCGTATGAGAGCACTGGCATTGCGCACATAAATTTTTCGTACCTAGTGAAAAATCCATTGGTGCACGACCGGATTTGAACCCACGACCTTAGGATCGGAAGACGGGGTCACTACCACTAGACCACCAGTGCTCTCGATAAAAATTACCACGGTTAAAATCTTTAGATTATTAATTATTTTTCGCAATTTCGCAATTTGCAACTGTTCTAATAAATTAAATAACTGGTTAATTTTAATAGTTATTACTGTAGGTATTCAAGTTGACAGAAGTAAAAAACCACAGAACTATAGTTCTGTGTAAAAAAACCTTAAAAAATGGCTAAAAATATTTATTAATACGCTCTCTTGTGACAGCCCTAGAAATAAACCTTGTGTGCTTGATATTACACAATAAGAACAAGCTACATTCTTTTTAAAATAAGATCTTTCTTCGCTAAAACATGCGAGGTCACCATCTTTTTTTTAAGTAAAAATCTGCAAAGAACTGAAGTAATTCAGAGCTCACTTTCAGGTTGAAATGACTGCAGTCTGTACTCACAGAACAGCTACATTAATTTTATTATTATTGATCGTGTTTTTGACAGCAGTGTCAATCCAGTAATTAACCGCACCATGAATTTCATGTGCGTTTCCACAGCGAAGCCACATCGAACAGTTTCTAAATATAGAATATTGAAACTAAAATTATTATTATTTTTTGAAAAAGTAAATGGTTCTCAAAATTATCGTTTTATTCATAAATAAAACGTGAATCTCTCGATAATATTTAGAGTAGAGTAGCATTGCAAGTATGAGACAAGTTTAAAATTTTTGAATAACGTTTTCGGCTTGTCACTAGTTTTACAAAGATCAAAGGCCAGTGTCCACTGAAACACAGCCCAGAGGAGATGCATAAAATCATTCGTAACTAGCTGACCCGGCGCGATTTCACTCGCGTAATTTTTTTCGTAATTTTTCCATAATTTCTCACCGTTTAAGCCTTCCCTGGCTCCTACAAACATTTCAAGACCAAAATTACCCAATTCCGTCCAGCCGTTCTCATGTTTTAGCGAGCCTAACGCACAGCAATTCAGTTTAATTGTATAATATAAGAAATATAAGAAGATGATGTCTTACACAATCCATTTAGCTTTGGTAGATACCTGCCTTATGGTTTTTTATCCTGACCTTCGTAAGTTTACTGACTGCTAAAACCGCTGAGATTTTAAGTTTTTGGCAACTATCGTAAAGGACCTTGACTTGGACCATTGCCAAGGGGGTGTTGCACTATTTTAACTCTCAAAAACATTGTGGTCGGCCAAGAAGACGTTAGCAAAATTTGATAACTTATTTGATTATATTTTTAACTAAAAATGGAAAAGAAAGGGAAAAGAACTTGGATCCAGCATAGTGTAATGTCAATTGTGAGAGTTAAGAGAATACTTTGTTATGCAATCGGTCCCAAGTCGCGGTGTTTTAGCCAGTTTTGTTTTCAGACTTAGAAAGGTTTTAGAGATCTTACCCCATTCGTAAAACTGAATAGGTGAGAAATACCTACATTTAAAGACCGCATTTATTTGTCCTGACTACAGCCATGCAAAACCAGTGAGCATTGCGAGTTTTGTATTTTAACATGTCGTAAATACGCGCCGTATTTCAGTATT
This sequence comes from Colostygia pectinataria, assembly GCA_951394395.1. Taxonomy (NCBI): domain Eukaryota; kingdom Metazoa; phylum Arthropoda; class Insecta; order Lepidoptera; family Geometridae; genus Colostygia; species Colostygia pectinataria. Next base: position 2,935,473 of record OX596368.1, on the reverse strand, counting down.
TATTTTAATTTGTTTTACTTAGATTGGGTGCCTACTTAAAATTCTAAAGTTATGTTGATGTTTTTGGATTTTCTGCAGACAAGTTTGTGTTGAGCAAATTAAGTAAGATTTATAAACTGCCTGCAGTATTTTTTAAATATTTTACTTTTATTTTGGAATGATTTATGACGACCGATGTGGCGCAGCTGCGATGCGGAGGTTGCGGGTTCGATTCCCGCCTCGAGTCAAAGATTTGTACGATCTAAAAATTTTTAAAAAGTCAAATATTTGATCTGGGTATTTTCTATATATAATAAAAATATCTATCTATGTATTGTATTGTATTAAGAATATATATCAGTCATCTAGTACCCATAATACAGCTCTGTTTAACAACAGCTTAGCTTGGGGCTAGATGATGCTGTGTGGATTGTCTAGCATTATTTATTTATTTATTTATGTAAGTGCTTACAGTATATCGAAAAAAATCACACTGATCAGTCATCTACACGCTACACAACGCTGTAGTATATATTTGGGCTATTCCCAGTAGTCTTACCGAGTTGTCTTACCAGTCGGACTACTGGGAATTTTCTTCCCAACAGACTAACCAGCAAGACTACTGGGAAATTTGTTCCAAACGGCTATCGATTTCAATTCTAGTATGTATAACCGCGTCAGTTTTCGAGTCACGTTACTTGGTGCTTCTTAGATGGGAGAATCACCTAAATTACGCTACAATTAAACGGGACATTACAGGTGCCTGATAATGGTCGTTTTCATATAATACAATGTTCCCTAAATCGCTGCTTCTAATAAATTACTAATAATGAACCATTATTGTACTCGAAAGCTGCTATTATAATATATCTTCGCGTAATACTGTGGGCTTAATGCTCTTAACAATATCGTAGCGGAAAGTTTAGTTTACACTGTTTGGGCGGTGGCGAGTGCTGTTATAAAGAACAGCTTAGCAAATTATGACATTTTATTCGCTAAACCAAAATAATCAGTGTCGTAGCGTTCAAACTTTGGAAGATACGTTCCACGACGACGATAAAGCCGATACCCACAGCGCACAGCGTGGCTTTGTCTCACTCACTTAATTTCACACAAACCTTTTGAAAGGTCAAGATTAGGCTACATTGTTTAGAATTAATTACCAGAAAATTAAATCTTATTATTGTAAGAGCACTGCTCGTCGTGACCTCTTCCGATCCTAAGGTTGTGGGTTTGAAACCGGTCGTGTACAAATTATTAAAAAAAATATACTTAGTCGCAATTTGTTATTGGTGAAAGAAAAGTCAAACAAATAATAATTCTTAAAATTGCGATTTTCATTATCATCGATTAATCCGGATTGGGGCCAATGTGGTGGATGTGACCCAATCACTCTCGCTTAGGAGTCCCCGTGTTCCCAGTCACAGTGTTCAGCATGTTCATGTTCCCGACACTCCGGGAACATTAGAATACTGAACGTTACAATTATTTTTTTTATGCTACTGAAGTGGCAGCGAAGCGTACGGCCCACAAGATTGTAAGCGGTTACCGCAGCCTATGGACGCTTGCAATACCAGAGCTATCACTCGCGGGTTGCCTCCTTGAGGCATAGATTGAAAGCCTCATGTCCCAGTAATTTCACCGGAAACCATACCCTTCACACCGGAACACAGCAATACGAGCATTACTGCTTTGCGGCAGAAATAGGTATGGTGGTAGTACTTCCCCGGACGTGTTCTATCACAAAGAACTCTTAAAATTTTTTTTACATTTGCAATATATAAAGAAAACATCTCCCCAAATCGAAAAACACACTAAATACAGTCATCTCCAAAAAGACTACGTAACATAAAAGTTTTCCTAGGAGCTTTCCTACACTTGATTTTCCAATTTGTTCAACTTGTAATACCAAGACTTCAAATATTCATCGGAATGAGAACCATTGGACTCCTTTAACCAGGAAAACCCAGACCTTGAACTTTTTATGAAAGCGCCACCGAGGTGGACTTTCGTTTCGTCTGTCTAATTGAGATTTTCCTTTCCTCTGCAGTTTGAAACTAAGCTCTAATGTGTTGCCGCAGAGTACTGAATCGTAAGGCCGTGCTAAGATAGACGTGAAGTTGTTTTGAGCATGGGCTCCCGTGAGGCGGGAAGTTAGCCATAAGATTGTCGTAAAATATATGTTTGCTATTACCGTTGTCTGTAAAGAGTTGAACGCAAACAGATGCTACTGGAACGTATAGTAAATTAAAAAAAAATCAACGGACACACAAAGAGTAGTAGAGTTCTTTGTGATAGAGCTCGTCCGGGGAAGGACTACCACCATACCTATTTCTGCCGCCAAGCAGCAATGCTCGCATTGCTGTGTTCCGGCGTGAAGGGTATGGTTTTCGGCTAAATTACTGACACAAGAGGCTTTCGATCTTAGCCTCAGGGTGGCAAACCGCGAGTGATACCTCTGGTATTGCAAACGTCCATAGGCTGCGGTAACTGCTTACCATCTTGTAGGCCGCTTGGTTGCTACTTCAGTTGTATAAAAAAAAATGCTCCATATCGTTCTATAAGTAAAAAAAATAACAACAGAACCGATTCTATCCGATCATTGATAGATTATGTACTCGTATCTTAATTTTAATTAAGGAATCAATGTTACATGCCTTATCGCTTAAAACTATATTTTTCAGACAACTTTTGGATGGGATGGATAGGTTAGAACACTATTATGAACGGTAGCGATAAACTAGATGCAATAAACGAATAAATAATGACCATTATTACAGAAAAATCCTTTGCATTTGGCAGGGAGCCAAACTGGGTCCATTGCTTTTCACTTACTTAGCACGGACAAAGCCGCGCGGCCTCTAGTATCACATATAACAGTCACATAATAGAATTTAATACTGTGATTCCCAAATCGTATTATGTACCGAGTAGAATTAGGACGCAATTTCGATAAGCTTTTGGTATCCGGTCCAAATTTTTCGTTCGATGTAGAATGCTAATTTTAGTTACTGAATGTTATAGTGTATTGAACTTGCCAGCTGGTTTGTCGCCGAGGAAACTTCTTGTAAGTTTAAAAACAATTTATTAAACCTTCCAATAAAAATAAATAAATTCCAACTTCGTCACAATAGTTTAATTTGTTTTGATATTTTTTTTTTAAGTTTATTGTGTGGCGTTAAATAAATATTTTTCTATTCTATTCTATTCTATTCTTCCGTACAAAAAAATAAATAACTAAGCCCAGAGATCTAGTTAATGTAATAGGAGGCGCGTGGCTAACAGCAAAGGCAAAGGTGAATTTCAGACTTAATACATACAAACATAATACTTACTGAAAAATGTATAGGTTTGTGTGATACTGCAACTGTTAAGTAGGCGTGGCGCTTAACATCAGGCGAACGACTTGATAATCGTCTTTTTTTTTTATGCAAGTGACAAGAGAATCAATTTGTTAACGTGGCTGATAACATCAGGCGAAATCTTGATTGTTTCGTCACTAGAAGTTCGTAGAAGAGTTCTTCAGTTCCTTCAGAGTAGTAGAGTTCTTTCTACTACCATGCCTATTTCTGCCGCCAAGCATCAGTATGCTCGCATTTCTGTGTTCCGGTTCGAAGGGTATGGTGTCTGGTGAAATTACAGGCACATGAGACTTTCCATCTAACGTCTCATGGTGGTAACACGCAAGTGATACCTATGATGTTGCAAGCGTACATAGGCTACGGTAACCGCTTACCATCAAGTGGGCCGTACGCTTGGTTGCCACTTTAGTGGTATAAAAAAAAAGAAAACATTGAAAAACTGATTCGAACAACTTTCGGCTTCATTTCTCGCTTTCACATCCCTTTCTCGAGTAGCATTGATAAATTGAGTATCGTATTGACGTACCAATCAAATATTTAGTCACGTAGCTACCCTTGTTCGCTCCTAAAGTGGACACTAAACCCTTGTCGTCGTAATTGCTCTTGAAAAAGCCTCTAGGGTACGAGAAGTATACGGACGATTTAATATGACATGGTTCTGTGACGCTTCTAGTAGGTACTGAATTACTACCTTGTTTTAATAATAAGCTATAATACGAAATTATTTGATTGAATTCTTAATTTAATTGTGAAAATTCCATTTTTAAAGCAGGTATCCATTGAAGCTGAGCATCAACCAATAACGCCCGTGAGTGTAGATGACGTAAGTTTCTTTAGTAATAAAAAAAATATTTTAGACCTATGTTATTCATTTAAGTTAGTTGCACAAAACACTTAAAAGACTTTACAGATTTGGCTAATTTGATTGCTGGTCAGTAAGTAATTTAACGGTAAGTATTATAAACAATACCCCTTCTGAAATAACCAATTATAAAATCATATTAAAAAAAACAAATGCTGGACAATCCACACAGCATCATCTAGCCCCAAGGTAAGCTGCTGTTAAACAGAGCTGTATTATAGGTACTAGATGACTGATATATACTTAATACAATACAATGCATAGATAGATATTTTTTATAATATATAGAAAATACCCAGAACACCCGGAACAAATATTTGTAGATCGTACAAATATTTGACCCGAGGCGGTTATCGAACCCGCAACCTCCGCGTCGCAGGCGGACATGCGCCCGCAGCGCCACATCGGTCGTCAAAAAAAAAATCTCTGAATTATAAGCTAAAAATCTTAAACGAAAATAGAAAACTGAAACGGAACGAGAAAATTCCCATTTCATTAGCAGATTAATTAAAATAATGGCTTCATTAGTGAAACTCGGAACTCTACCTGATGCAGAAGTAGTACCTAATGCCTTTGGTGTTCCGCACTAACTTCAGAAAAACGGATTTATAGGCAAGCGCTTGACCACCACCTCACCCAATGGTAAGCGATCTATCTATAAAGTAATAGATAGGAAATACTTTCATCATCATGACAGCCTTCTAATGTTCCCACTGCTGGGACCAGTGTCCCAGCAGTGGTGTCCCAGAGTAGGTCAGTGCCTACTCTCAGGCGAGAGTGATTGGGTCTTAATCCACCACGCGGACCCAATGCGGATTGGTGGATGGAACATTTCTTTCGAATTTTTTTTTAGTTCTTGGACATGCCGGTTTCCTCACGATGTTTTCCTTCACCGTATGAGCACTGGCATTGCGCACATAAATTTTTTCGTAGCGAAAAATCCATTGGTGCACGACCGGATTTGAACCCACGACCTTAGGATCGGAAGGCGGGGTCACTACCACTAGACCACCAGTGCTTTATTGTTAAAACAAACTTTATTGTTACCATATAATAAATAAATAAATAAATAAATAATGCTGGACAATCCACACAGCATCATCTAGCCCAAGGTAAGCTGCTGTTAAACAGAGCTGTATTATGGGTACTAGATGACTGATATATATTTATTACAATACAATACATAGATAGATATTTTTTATTATACATAGAAAACACCCAGAACACCCGGAACAAATATTTGCAGATCCTACAAACATTTGTCCCAAGGCGGGAATCGAACCCGCAACCTCCGCGTCGCAGGCGGACCTTCGCCCACCGCGCCACATTGGTCGTCAATATATATATATATAATAAAGTTTTGACAGCAACAGTTTAACTATACTTAGGTATAACAATGGGCGGTTTTATCGCTTAGTAGAGATCTCTATCAGACAACCTTAGTAGAAAATATAAATTATCACTGTTTGTCATCGAGTTTCCAGATCATTATATCAATAATAGATCTAAGAGCATAATCTCCTATGGCAAGTATTTCTTACTTAAAAGGAGATTAAAACACTGTTAACGTTGTTATAATATTTTGGAAACGCAATAAAACATTCGTATTTGAGTTCTTTTTGACATTGTCGAACGTATGTTCCATATTACTATGATATTATGGTGTTATAGAGTTGGCCACTGTCTCATACGAACTGAATTGAACTTTGAACTCTAAAACATAGAATGAGCACATATTGTATTGTATTGTATCCGCTGCGCACTACGCAGTTCACGCAGTCTGCACTAATCTAAACCAAAACGTTTCCTCACTATAACCTTTAGCGCAATAAGGTACCATGGTATTCCTGTCAATTCCGTCTTCTAAAACGGAAAGAACTATTATAACGAACGAATGATACCAATATATTCCTTTCACAAAAAGTTATCTACTCGAAAGAACAGAGACAGGCACGTTTCAAATAAATCTTTCACTAGTCTTGGTCTCGTAAAAACGGCAGCTGTCAAAAGACATGCGAGGTAAACGATTTTCCATTGAAAATGTCTGCTTTGATAGTGCTCTCGAACGGTGAAGGAAAACATCCTGAGGAAACTGGCATGTTCATGAAAACTATAAATTGAAAAGACATTGTGCAATCTATCAATATTATAACGCCACGAATTGAATTTATGTGAATTGAATTAAAATTGAATTACAATACCCTCCTCCCCCGCTGTATGTCGCTCTGCGGGTAAGTATGTATGTAATGTGAGCCTTATTCTTTGTAACATTGCAACGATCTGTATGGGTCCATATCTCTATACCTACATAATATTACGTATATTCGCTACCCACAGGTTAACTGGTAGATAATGCTGTCTAGCATTAAGTTTGCCTTTATAAGCATATTTTAAGTTGCAATAAAGTATTTTGTATCTATCTATCTATACTAATATTTTAAAGAGGAAAGATTTGTATTATAGTTTTTAAAACTATCATGGTTATTAACATAATTTTCACTTAAAACGGGATATTTACCATGATTTGTGAGTTTTATTGATTCCCGATATTTCGGCGCAGTTACATGCACCATGATCACGGGAGAACTGAAGTCTTTGCGGGTAGGTCTTATAACTATTGACAGACAAATCTGTCCACCCTCTTTCTTAGTCTTTTATTGCGACCGATATTACTATCGGTTTCAATCTCACACACAACTCGATTTCGACACACGACACTAACAGTATCAGAGCGCACAGGCGGTACCACCGGTTTTTGTCTCCTACACATTCTCACCACAGGATTCCAGACTCCAGACAATTTAAAACCATCTTCTCGATTGAAATTCCTGTGTTTAGTAATCTCGATAGCCTCTTGAACCATTCTTGGTATGTAATGGCGTTCTGTCGAGATTACTTGTGGATTGTGTAGTTCAATCCAGTGATTCGAACCCGATTCCAAAATGTGTTCTGCTATGGCTGACTTTTGTATGTCAATGTTCTTGATCGCCCTGATGTGTTCCTTCACTCGACAAGCTATCGTACGTTTTGTTTGACCAATATATGAACTCCCACAGCTACAATCAATCTTATACACTCCTGGTTTTTCCAGTGGAAAAATATCTTTTGGTGACCGCAGGTAGTGTGAGATCTTCTTTAGAGGAGTAAAGATGGTTTTAACGGACAATTTGCCTAGGACTTTAGCAATTTTGTCCGTAACTCCTCTGATATACGGTAGAAAAGCTGGCTTTCTTTCTACTCTGCATCTTTGCGCCGAAATATCGGGAATCAATACAACTCACAAATCATGGTAAATATCCCGTTTTAAGTAAAAATTAAGATTTGAATTTTTGTTTGTAACAAATAAACTCAAAATCTAGGTATTAATGGTAGCTTTCTGAGGACCATAGGTTATATTTATTACTAGTGACCCGCCCCGGCTTCGTTTTGTTAAGTTTTCATTGCACCCGTGCAAAGCTGGGGCAGGTCGCAAGTCAATGGATAAATTGATTTAAGAATAAGGTTTATGCGTTCCTACGTTTTCATCGTATATTAAAGACCGTCATATTCCGTCGTCATATCTACAGTGGCCGCTCTTTCGGAGACTGTGCTACAGGTATCGTTCAAATTACTCACGCTTGACGCTACATGCTTCAGAGTCAGGGAATCTCACATCAAAACGACTTAGGACGAGAGGGGTATTCGATGTATCTTTTGATTTATTCTCGCAATCACAGATTGTAACCTTTTTGTTAAAGCATTTTATACACATACTATAAAACATAAAACACTAAGACCCGGAACAATTATTTTCAGATCGTGCAAACATTTGTCCCGCAGCGGGAATCAAACCCGCAACTTTTCACAGTTAACTACCGGCATAACCAATAACCAGTTATCTTTAAATACCCTTTAGCCAGATGGGAGTTCAACATAAAATCGTTTCTCTATTGGACAAAAAATGTAGGCCATTGACGTCACACGTAGTTTTCTGGGTCTTAGACGGGCCCTACACCTACAATAACATTGCGCAATATCACGAATTGCGCAATACAATTGATCGTCTAGGGTTAGTATTGTAGAAGTATTGAAGTTTGCGCAATGATTGAACGAAAGATTGAGCGAGTTTAATTTTTATTGCACCATATCTATCATTGAACCGTGTAGGAACTGTATTGCGCAATATTTTTAAGTCAGTGCGTTGCCTTGACGAGGATCGGACCATGCTCGTGGGTATATTTAAGCTGTTTCATGTACCAGTTTTTCGACCAGCGACGTATTTTCTTTTTATTTTTAGCCACAAGTAGCAACACTAAAGCTGCAGCCAAATCTTGGTCTGACATCTTGTTCACGGAACAGTTCCGTTTGCTCGTGCTCGCGCGAAAAAATTGACGCAAATGAGTCGTCAATGATTGCCTCAAAATAATAATTGATCGTTTGAGTGAGAAGGCCGATTCAATCATATTGCGCAATAAAAATATTGTGCAAACTTATTGAAGGTGTAGGGCCCGCCTTACGCGTCGGCAGCATAATGACGATAAAATCTCGGTAGTAAAGAGTGAGGAAAGTTATATAATATCCTTCCCTGTCCAGTGTTGTGAACAGTCGTGAAACATTTTATCATTTTAAACCACTCTAAACTAAGAATAAAAGGTTTATAACTCAAACTTAGGCGGAAATGAACCTTTAGAATACCAACCGACAAACTACAAACCAACTTGAAGCAATAAATAAATGATATGATATGATATGATATGATATGATATGATATGAATACGCGAATGCGTTTCCACTTGAGCTACCAAGCCATTGCCTTGAATACTTGAAATCCTACCAGTGTTTTTAATCTGGGATATAATTGTATTGTGAATAGTTCGATGGGCTATAACGACTGAGCCGATTTGAATAAAACTTGAAACAGTAGAGTCCGATAGGCAGTTGGCGTCTATTGGTGGATATTGATGATGATGTATATTTCTAAATTTAAAGGTAGCTATAGACAACTGTAAAGGTCAAGTTTTGTTACGCATTATATCAAACTCTTTTCCATTTCACAAGACATCAACGTTTTCTTTTCTATTTAATTTCCTTTCCGTTTCCTGAAACAGCTCACGCAATTATCGTAAATAGCTGACAGGCAAACATTTCAGACATAAACGGGAGAAAATGGCGGAGTAATTCCCCCTAGATTAATGGTAATTCCTCCGGAAGCTATAACAATAAGTGACCAGTTTCCAAGTGATAAGACTGTGAGACAAGGTTTTCCTATCTTTGCTTGTTTCTTGATAGTAAATATCTCATAGGTTACCGTTGAATTATTAGATACCTATCTACTCAATAGTTTTCGATTTGGTTAACATCGACCCATGACTAGGTATATAATTATAATAAGTTTTTTAATTATTTTTTTTATACAACTGAAGTGGCAACCAAGCGTACGGCCCACAAGATAGTAAGCGGTTACCGCAGCCTATGGACGCTTTCAATACCAGAGGTATCACTCGCGGGTTGCCACCTTGAGGCTAAGATCGAAAGCCTCATGCGCCAGTAATTTCACCGGAAACCATACCCTTCGCACCGGAACACAGCAATGCGAGCATTACTGCTTGGCGGCAGAAATAGGTATGGTGGTAGTCTTTACCCGGACGAGCTCTATCACAGAGAACTCTATTACTCTTTCTTTTCATGCAAACTTCCTCCCATTGCGCCCTCTAGAAATTGAATTTCATTTTATATATATATTTTTTTTTTATACCACTAAAGTGGCAACCAAGCGTACGGCCCACTGGATGGTCAGCGGTTACCGTAGCCTATGTACGCATGCAACATCATAGATATCACTTGCGTGTTACCACCCTGAGACGTTAGATGGAAAGTCTCATGTGCCTGTAATTTCACCGGAAACCATACCCTTCGAACCGGTACACAGCAATGCGAGCACTGCTGCTTGGCGGCAGAAATAGGTATGGTGGTAGTCCTTCCCCGGACGAGCTCTATCACAGAGAACTCTATTACTCTTTCTTTTCATGCAAACTTCCATTTCCTCCCATTGCGCCCTCTAGAAATTGAATTTCATTTTATATCATTCTAGGTACTAGCAGGAACATACCCTGAAAATTTTCAACCAATATCTGGAATAACTATTCTGGGAATAGGAAATGTCAAATATTACAAGTAAACTGCCAGTTTACTCTCGAATGACTACGATTTAGGTTGAATTCGACCAAACTCGAATGGGTACTATTCTTCGAGTAAATTGTAGTTATTTGCATGTTAACTGACAGTTTATTTGTATTTGTCATTTTCCTAATCCGGCGAAATGTTTTAAGTACCAAAAGTTGGTCAAGTCCAGCCTTATTCGGAGAATAGTTGCTTATTCGAGTTTGGTCTAATCCAACCTAAAACGTTAGAATTCTGGCTGTGAGTTAATTGTAAAGAAGTGAGTCAGTCAGTCAGTCAACGATTTTATTTGAGTTTACTATTAACGAAATATTTAATTCAATCCGCAACATCGAGAACCTTAGAACTCTACAAACTCTATTATCCTTTTAGCTGACCTTTTGACAGAAAGGTCAACTAAATAAATGGCTACGCGAACCTACTCATTTGTCGATTATGGTAGGATAATTATTGTCTATTTCAAAGCGAGCGGTTACATAGGCACCAATATAACACCTACCAAAATAAATCGTGGATAATAATTATTTGCTTGACAACCAATAATACTCGGGTCAATACCTATATAAATGTTGAGCGAGCAATACGAGTTACGTCCTATTAAATTGAGTACTACTGGGGACATACTGGGGAGTGATGACGTTATAGATACTTACCTACCAAAGATATACCAATCTAATTCGCCTAAATCGTTTTGTTACGAAAAAGATAAGCACATTCAACTTTATAAAGTTAGCATAAAGAACTCCTGAGCAAACTCAATTACTTGTTGCCGTTGACATGAACTTGGAAAAATTCGTGAATTTCAAACCAAACGTGGAGAAAAATAATATTACTAAAAAAAAGAGAGAGAAAAGAGGTGATATTAGTAAAAAGTTATCATGGAACAAATGTTGAGTTGTGTGTGTGTGTATAATTCTTACAATGCAACCGTTCTATAAGCACTAACACGTGCATCACTCTTGTGCTGTGCAAACCCACCCTAGGTTTATACAAAACCTATACCAAGCCAACCCACCCTAATCAAACGTAACTCACTCGCATAAGTATTGCCAACTCTCGTCCGAAGCATTTCTTCGTAGTCTTGCTCAGGGATCAATTCCCACCCAAAAATATCTATTCCAGAGCGTAGCATGTAGTTATGGAGGGTATCAGCTAAAAGGAAACCACCGTTTCCACCAACAGTTGATATATAGGCAGGTGAATCGTAAATAAGAATACCGCGATTCCAGCCGAATCTGTTGAAAAATAACGCCATCTGTTTTCGGGTAGCTGAACTTAGCTTGTGTCATCTATCGGCGAGTGGGAATACTACGTTGCTGAGAGTTTTCTACTGATAAACATAGGTGACGCTAAAAATTAAACTTATATTACTTACTTGTGTATTTCGTGCCGAGGTAAAATTTTAAGTTTTCTGTGGTGTTTAGTCCAGCATCCGAAGTTGTGTCCCAGGGAGTGTAGATGATTTCTTCCTTCTTCAGAAAGTTTGCGAAAGACTTCATCATGAGGAGACAAGTGGATTTGCCGGCGACGTGGATTTGCGCCTCTGGTTCGTTGATGAGCAGCAGTTGTTTCCAGTTGTAACTAGATGGCGTGGAAATAAAAACGTGTCAGCAAAGCCACTCTGTGCTACAAACAATGGTGCAAGAACTTTACATTTTACAGGCACTAGGCTTAGACCGCAGAGCTTTTCACTATGCGAATTAATTTCTGGTAGAACGTAGCTAGGTTTAATACACTAATAGGTACCTACATTAAAGTGTTACCTATTATAAAACACATTGTTTTGCTAATCGCCGGTAAAAAAATTGCGCGATTTAGCTGTGGGGTCTAAGCCATAACTAAAAATAAAAACAAAAAGACCACTTACCTTGTAAAGTGTTGCTAAGTAGGTACCTACTTTATGTTTTCTTGTGACCTAACTAACAATTTTAGTAGGTACTTTTTTTTTAATTTTTTGCTGTTCGGTACAACGTCTGCGAACTGCGGCACCGACAAACGACAGACATAATTATAGACAGACACGGCTGCACTACGGACTAATATCTTCTGTGACTACGGTGCACTCTACGACCTGTTGATTTAAATCTGCGATTGTTCGTGTACTCTACCGTTTTACCGCCTTAAATGCCAGTAGAGCTTATTCAAAAGAGAGGACGAACAGTTAACTATTTTGGAACCCGAAGTTCCAACTGTAGTTTAGATCTTATCTTTTGATTTTTGCCCAAGCTATTCTATCAAACTGCAAATTAAACAAAACACTCTATCGTGAAACTAAACCGCAGCTGGTTCATTGTTCAATATTGTAACGAAAATACCCAAAAACAAATGAAAACCGGTTTAGCAACAATTCGTTTGCAATATTTGTTAGTTTGCGCTGTATCAAAGTAATCCTCGGAATAAGCGTTGATACCGTAGATAACCGTGAAAGCCTACCTCTTAACACCAGACTCTATTTTAGTTTCAAGTGACACTTGAGATAAGATATTCTGTTTGCCCAAAATACAATATATTTTATCTTTATTAACTAAAGCCACGTCACCTTATATGGTACCTATACTTTTTGTCATCCTCATCAATCGGCCACTGCTTTTCAGCCATTTTCTAAACGGCGCCATAAAGACCGCTTGAACCTTCACCATGGGGCGTCTTATACCTACATCGTTTTCTATACCTATAATTTATTTCGAGCAAGTTCTACGGCTATACGTAGAGTATAGCCATAAAATCTACTACGACGAGTAGGTACCATAAAAATGATATTGTAGAGTGAGGTTAAGCTTGCCTAGAAAAATCCTATCACTTGATTAAAAGTTAAAAAAAAGAACCTTTTTATAACATCTCAAACAATAAATTCAAAAACTTACAAAATATTTATGTTAAACAAAATCACAAGGATGATTTTTAGGCGAATTAAATTGAAATACTAACAAAATATTTTTGACAAGGATCATTTAAGGTGAATTTACGCCAGTTCTACGCGCCCCAGCTTATGAGATTCTGGCAACTTTATCTGGGTATAGTGGTCAAGCGCAAGCCTATTGTAAATAAAAAAAATTGAGATAACAAGATGACATTATCCAATCAAAACACGTAGAAAAGTACTTCACAACTAAACGGACAAATTCTTTCAAAGGTCTCAAACTCGCCTAAAGTAAGACAGATTGCCACAACTTTGAAAGTTGGATTCATTATTTATTACTTTGTTTTTAAATAATTGGATCGCAAAAATTATCCTGTTCGGAACAAATGTAAATTAGGATTTTTTATTAGAAAATCAGATGAAATTGAAGCTTTATAATGAAAAGAGATCATCAAAAAAAAGCTAGGAACCCAGCCGAGTTTGTTGCCAGATTCTTCTAGGCTGGGGCGCGTGGAACTTTCGTAAATTCACCTAGCTTTTAGACGAGTGCTTACCCGTTCAACCCACAATTTTTCTACCCAATATTATTTTTACCCGTTCTACCCAAAACATATGATCCGTTCTACGTTTCAAAATTATCCTTGTATATATATTAATAAATATATTTTTCAACACACTTGCTTATAAAGTGGCTCTATGGTCATCGCAATTAGGCACAGAATGACACCCATAATCAAACTATGACTTTTTCATTGCTATAACTAACTTACTAGTGAGTTATAGATGTTTTTTTGTTATATAAATAAATAAATAATGCTGGACAATCCACACAGCATCATCTAGCCCCAAAGTAAGCTGCTGTTAAACAGAGCTGTATTATGGGTACTAGATGACTGATATATATTTAATACAATACAATACATAGATAGATATTTTTTATTATATATAGAAAATACCCAGAACACCCGGAACAAATATTTGTAGATCGTACAAACATTTGTTCCGAGGCGGGAATCGAACCCGCAACCTCTGCGTCGCAGGCGGACCTGCGCCCGCTGCGCCACATCGGTCGTCAAATATGAGTTTTTTGAAAACTTCCTGATATATTGTGAGTGTGTGACCGAATATTGTAAAACTAAATAAAAAAATAAAATGTACCCACTTATCTCCGTTTAGTAATTTTTCACGCTTTGTGTAGGTAAACACGAATTGAAAAATAACGATACGGCACAAAACACGAACTGTCCTCGTTTTGATGAGTAACCATAACTTGATTTACATATATAAAAAAAAAACAAAAAAAAACTTACCAAACAAAAACAGAGAAATTCTAATGCAGACATTCCGACCCCAGTTTTGTTAAGGCACAGATTATTTTAAAATCAAGTTATTATTACTACGAAGGAAATCTAACCTCATTTGTAATACAATACCAATTAAAACCTTCTCACCGCAACCCAAGCAGCACAAAGTTCAGTGATTGTTCACACGAAAACACAACTTACCCGAAATTTCAAGCTACAAATGATTTAGGACGCCGTTTCGAGCTTATTTCAAATTCAGCATAATATTTAGGATATCCCAGAATATGATGGTACCTAATTAAAAAGGTCATTCTACACAGAATAACTTTTACTCTACGACTTTTGGAAATTCCGGTTTCCACAAAAACGAATTGATGAAAATCAATTTAATTTATCAGTTTACCAATTTTACCATCAGATCAGCTCTAGTTATCATTAACAAATTACGTAGATCAGCTATATTAGTCAGGTCAACCCTTTTATTCAGAGATACTTGATTCCACTAGGATCTGATTCACGATTATACAGAGAAGTTATTGACTGTGATAAAGTAAATGTTATTTGTTTTATTTCAAATTCAAATTTTATTCTAATAGAATCTATCCTACTTCTAGCTACATTTTATTATTTAGTGTAAAAAAAAAAATAACATACTACTTTTAGATGTTTCAGTTTCTTAGTGAGTAAGTGAGTGATTATTTTAATATTCTAATTAGCTCTTTTCGCCTGACATACAGGATTACCTAGTTCAGGCTCAAGTGTTATGTATACCTATGTCTAAGTTTTTGCATTTGTTATCCTATTGTACCTTGTTAAAATTGAATAAACTATTTATTATTATTATTTATTTATTATTCAAACAACATACGTATTCTGGGATACCTTGTAGCATCTAAACTATCAAACCCATCCAGTTTTTTTTTTATAAATAATATACTTTTATTTCTAAACGCTTTTGTGAATAAAAAAAAACATTAGCATTCCCTTAGCGTGCTGTATAAAAAACAGTGAACAATAAAAATTACTTACTGTCTCAGCAAATCAATGATGAAATGCGCCAGGTCCTCAAACCCCATGAGACCAGCTCGCACCAGCATATAGAACTCGTCCTTGCATGACACCTTCGGTCTCACGAAGTCGAAGGTGAACCCGCCGGTAGTAACAATAGGTATCCCGGTACTGCCCAAAAACTTGGTGATCCGGGCCACGGAGGCTGTGGAAGAAATTACAATGAGGGGTTTTCGATTCGAGATTTTTAAAAAAAGTAGTTCCGATTGCTTTGATAAATGGCGCTATCTGCCCTACTGGGAAAGGTTATCAAAACAAGAAAAAAGTTGGTAACTCCATTTTTGTTTCGTCTCGTGTCAAGCGGAAAGTTGTAGGTTCTAAGCGAAGCTTGTACTACGGGTAAACTATGCGAAGCTTGTACTACGGGTAAACTATGCGAAGCTTGTACTACGGGTAAACTATGCGAAGCTTGTACTACGGGTAAACTATGCGAAGCTTGTACTACGGGTAAACTATGCGAAGCTTGTACTACGGGTAAACTATGCGAAGCTTGTACTACGGGTAAACTATGCGAAGCTTGTACTACGGGTAAACTATGCGAAGCTTGTACTACGGGCACCAGATTATTTCAAAATAAAATAAAATAAACTAGTTTTATAAAATACCTACTTACCTTAGCTACCTCTCATACCTGGTCGTACCTACTCCTTGCCTTCTATGTACCTACTTAATAATAAACCTCGGTCTGCCTTCACCTATTGTTATGCCCTAATGGGCGCACATTGTAATCCACGATTTGTATTTTCACCCCATGTACCTACCAATGTGATGACAATAAAAATATTGAGTATTGAGTATTGAAGATTCATTTATATAACTACTTGCCTCTTAATTATTGAAACTCCGGCCTATGCCCTTATACCGAGTTCATAATTTTATTATTTTGTTTTATTTTAAGACACGTGAACAAATCACATTGTGTTTCTCGAAATAAAATATATCTAAATAAATATCTAATAATATATTCTGTAACATCTTTAGTAAATACCATATTATGAGAGCAATATAGTCTGTATTGAGTATTGAATATTGAGTAGGATTAAGTATAGAGTAGGACGCCCTTCGGCTAGATTATGTTATAGACGTACTATATTAATTAAGCTTTGTGTTTATTGTTTAACAACATTATGGGGAATAAATTTCCGGAACAATAGTAATTAAAATAGGTTGAGGTCTTTCAAATGTGGCGGTATACCACGAATACACGTGGAGTGTTTTTTTGGTATTTTTTTTTTCGGCACGTCAGTTGGGAATAAACCTTGAAATTAGCTGTGAGTGCGTATTAGTCCTACCATACATCTCAGTTTTGACAGTTTATGAAACCGAAATCACGCCAAAACAAATCCTCCAGTTCTTAGTATCGGCAAGGCTAAGAGATGAACTGTAAACGCCCACTAAGGGCGACGACACAATAGGCTTGCAATTTTCTTTTTTTTTTATACAACTGAAGTGGCAACCAAGCGTACGGCCCACAAGATGGTAAGCGGTTACCGCAGCCTATGGACGCTTGCAATACCAGAGGTATCACTCGCGGGTTGCCACCTTGAGGCTAAGATCGAAAGCCTCATGTGCCAGAAATTTCACCGGAAACCATACCCTTCACCCCGGAACACAGAAATGCGAGCATTACTGCTTGGCGGCAGAAATAGGTATGGTGGTAGTCCTTCCCCGGACGAGCTCTATCACAAAGAACTCTACTACTCTTGGCATTACTAACTAATAACATTGCATGGCCGCAATGTTAGCATAAACAAACGAATAATAAAAAACTGTCCAAACTTAGCAATGCAATAAAAGCTTACATTAATTCTGTTAAACAAAAGCGAAACTATACCGCGTTACACGATGCATCCCTCAAAATAAATATAGGCCTTAGGTGCTGACTGTACCGCGTGGAATGTGTTATATAAACAGGCCTCAGCAGAGCAGATGTTGTTTATTGTTGTGTTAGCATTGTTATCGCGTATTTATTTAATTAGCTTTGTAATATTACGAGTTTTGAGCATAATTCCCTTAGTTTAACATAGTTTGTAGTACAAACGCGTATGACGTGACGGCACAAACGCTGCGTTTTTGTCGCGGACAACTGACACTTGGCGCTTGGCGCTTGGCGCTATAATCGGAAGTCTACATTAAAAAGTAAAGAGCTCGTATGTAAGTAAGTGTAGTCAGTAGGAAGGCCTTACAGTAGGTATTCGAACACAAAATTTAATTTGTTCTTTATTGCACACTTAAAATACTACAAACAAAACGATCCGTTTTACAACTGGTACCGAAACAACTGGTACCGTGCGAGTTGAGAAACACAAAAATAATATTACTATATCCGTTTTACATTACGAGTACAACACTTATAGAAAGGACAAATACAAAAGTAAGCATGCAGAAAAATATTTTTAAATTGTACCCATTACAACGTAGCATCAGTCGTAGCAAATAGCTACGACGCGACGTTTTCTTTCGTAGCTGACATGCTACGCTCAGTTATAGAACATAAAATTGAATTGACTTTTGAGTCAGTCACCATAGACCCAAAGCGCTTGCTTAGCGACCGGAAAAAAAGACAAACTAACAGTACAAAACGGACAAAAGCATTTTTGGCCAATCTCCAAACTAAGACGCATCGCTCACTCGCTCAATCACCAACATATTAGCCAGCTACGCCACGAGCGCTTCAAAACACCATGAAAATTCAGTGAATCGAGTGGTTCGATCCAACCTACTCTTGCACTGAGCTCCTAGAATCGGAAAATGAAATTGAAAAGTATTAAAGCTCTGTTCCGTGACCTTTGTTTATTGATGCTTTGTTCGGCTCTGCTTCGTCTAATTGATTTTGAAATAGAGTAATTGGAAGCTTACGGCTTACTGCCTACAGGTTGTCAAGCTAACTACCTGTAGATAGCTATGAACAACAGGAAACATGCAAGATTTTGTGACCGATGTGGCGCGGCAGGCGAAGGTCCACCTGCGATGCAGGAGTTTGCGGGTTCTATTCCCGCCTTGGAACAAAATGTTTGCACGATCTGCAAATATTTATTCCGGGTGTTCTAAGTATTTTATTTGTATACCATTAGAATGCTACATTATCCCTGAGTAATATAGTTTATATTTATTACTAGCGACCCGCCCCGGCTTCGCACGGGTTTTTAAGTTTCATTGCACCCGTGCGAAGCTGGGGCAGATCAGCTAGTATATTATAATTACGGTTTCGGTTTATGAATATTTATTTTTCAATAGATTTACATGAATCACTTACTGAGAAACCTTATTGTTCTATACTAATAGTATTTGCCTAATAGTTATACAGTAAGTGAGTGTAAAAATTAAAATTTAACAAAAGCAAAATAAAAATCGAAAAAGTTATTATTATGAACCAAACAATAAACACGAAGTCAGAATGAGGGTAGTTTCAAATAGGCTTAGGAACGCAGACACTTACAGATAATTCGCAAGTAATAATGTACAACTCAGTATGTAGAGTGTAAGTTATTTTGAATGAATATTGTACAAATTATTAATTCATTATATTGTATTTGTATTTTAAGAGTAGTAGAGTTCTTTGTGATAGAGCTCGCCCGGGGAAGGACTACCACCATACCTATTTCTGCCGCCAAGCAGCAATGCTCGCATTGCTGTGTTCCGGTTCGAAGGTTTCCGGTGAAATTACAGGCACATCAGACTTTCCATCGAACGTCTCAGGGTGGTAACACGCATGTGATATCTATGATGTTGCAGGCGTACATAGGCTACGGTAACCGCTGACCATCAAGTGGGCCGTACGCTTGGTTGCCACTTTAGTGGTATAAAAAAAATAAAATTACTAGTAACAGTCCATTATTATATTACATACCTGAGAAACAAAACAAGAGTTATAAATAATTTCACGTGCTATTGTTATCATAAATCAAGGAATGTAGTTAAAAAAACATAAATCTAATATGAAGTTACGAGCACATCTGTCTGTTTCAGAGATTACGTAATTTCGTTTGTACAAATGATATTTCATTGCAAATTATAAACTTGGATAGTTTTTCATTTTACCTAAGTATTATATACATATTATTATTATATTATGTGCTCTGAGTAATCATTCGAAAAACATGTGCCATCCACCAATCCGCATTGGGTCCGCGTGGTGGATTAAGACCCAATCACTCTCGCCTGAGAGTAGGCCAGTGTCCCAGCAGTGGGAACATTAGAAGGCTGTCATGATGATGATGAGTAATCATAAGCACAAGTGACCAACCCTGAGTCTGTTCCTAGCCTTCTTGTTATATGTTGAAAACAACTATGAAAAAAGCCGGGACCGACAGCTTGACGTGCCCTCTGAAACATGGAAGCGCTCAGTTGAAATTCTCTCTCTCTCACTCATCTACATGGTGACTCTGCGGAACAGTGCCTAACTTCGTTGATGTTACAAAAAAGATAGTTTTAAAACTGTTTATCTACTTATCTTAACAAGTCTAGTTGTTTAGTTGGGTTTTAGTCACAGTTTGGTACTCAAAGCCCATCCCTACAAAACGGCTGTTAAACGGTGATGCATGTATAAACTAGAATCAAAGATTTTTATCTCGCTGAAAGATTTTTATGTCGACATGAATCGTATGCTACAGTTAACTCTTTTGTATATTTATATATATATATAGTATTTATATTATATATATATTAAGGGCACCGGTGGTCTAGTGGTAGTGACCCCGCCTTCCGATCCTAAGGTCGTGAGTTCAAACCCGATCGTGCACCAACGGATTTTTCTGTTTGAAAATGTATGTGCGTAATGCCAGTGCTCTCAAACGGTGAATGAAAAGATCGTGAGAAAACCGGCATGTCCAAGAACTAAAAATTCGAAAGACATGTGCCATGTGACAAATAAAATCATTTTCTTTCTTCTTCTTTCTTTCCATCCACCAATCCGCAATGGGTCCGCGTGGTGGATTATGATCCAATCACTCTTACTTGAGAGTAGGCCAGTGTCCCAGCAGTGGGACCTTTAGTTAGAAGGCTGCAGTGAAATACGCATTCGGTGAATTAAGAACCAATCATATTCGCTCGAAGGTAGACACGTGTCCCAGCTGTGGGAACATTAGAAGGCAGTCATGATGCTCATGATAATATGTTACTTTGCAAGTCTTAGTAAGAGCAAACGACCACAAGATCTTCTGACATACATACAGAAAGCAGTTATTGCTTGTATTCCATTTATTAGTATGCGACCAGGGCGCCCTCTGGTAGAACAATAAGAAAACACGCGTAGGCTTTCGGAATACCAATACGTTCTGAAATAACAAACAAATGTAATAAATAAAACATTCTATTCTATTCTATTCAGAGATGAATTATTACATTTTTTAATCAATTCAAAGCAAAGGTATTTTCTCTACTCATAAAAGACTAACTCTGGTCACGGAGTTATTAAACCGCTCAAAAGCTTCTGTCATGGCTTAACAACCTTGAAAATCGGGGCCTGCTTAACGTTTGTGGGTATGCGTACCACGTGTCATCGAGTCGCTTTGTGCCTTTGATTAGATTCATTCAGTCGGGGCCGAGCGAGCACGTGTTAAAAACAATAACATTCGTTTATATTGAAGCTCAATGTCTCCCGAACCTGTTGGATAATAACCCAAAGCCCGCGAAAGCACTCAATAGAAATTGCATAGCAATGATGCACACGTGGCTATGCTATCCACACTACTACATCCACTATACTACACCGTTAGGAGGCAATATAGATGGCAGTGGTACCAATCAAGAGTCCTACCACCAGGTAATACAATAATCATTTATTTATTTATTTTATTTTAGGAAAACCAATAGCTTTAACATTTAAATATACACTTGGGTAGCTATGGAGAGCCAATTACAGGTTCTCACGTATATATATATATAGTATCATGACAGCCTTCTAATGTTCCCACTGCTGGTACACTGGCTTGCTCTCGAGCGACTGATTGGGTCATAATCCACGCGGACCCAATGCGGATTGGTGGAAAGGATATACAACATTACGGGTATACAAAATCAAGCTTAAGCTTTACAGAGCTGTTTTTACTAGCGCTAAGTTATTAGGCCATAACAGAGGCCTTCGGGCGGCCTAATAACTCTGTCACCAGAGTCGGCCACTGACTCATACGAACTTACTTACTTACTAGCGCTAAAATAAACCGAATTTTATGTTATTATTAAAAACGCAGCGGAGTTTAAAATTTCAAATAAATTCACGCGAACTTACATGCCTCACGCCCATATCCGTGGAAAGTGAAGGAAAAGGAATCAATGTTAAGGATGATGCAGGTGAATGGGCGCAGCACCAGATCAACATCACCTCGCCCTGACATCTGGCCATAAACTAGCCGTCAAGCAACGCAACGTACAAGGCAAGATGTTTTATCACCGATCATCATAATCAGTCAATAGACGCTACTGCTGGGCATAGAGAGAACCTGAATTCCCCAGGGGTTATCGGTTCTGCGAGCTATAAAGGCCTGCTCACTGCCACTTCAACTTTCTTATTTTAAGAGCTGTGTCAGTGATCTTGATTCTCTTATGGATTTCTTCGTTTCAGATATCTTTTTATTTCCATAACTCGTTTAACTTACAAGTTTTATTGGCAGTTTTCAGAAACATAAGATCTATTTTCGTTTGTTGCAGTATGGAGTGAATTAATTCAATGAATACTGAACCGCTAGAGTTGAGACGACATTGATCTGTTACTGAGCAAATACGTCTGCGTCAAGATTTTTCCTGAAGAAGATTTACGAGCTGCCAAACGTATTGAGCAATTGTTCAGTCAATGGAAATTGCTCCTCTGACACATAATATGCAGGAAAATAACAAATTTTACCACATATAAATATATTCTGATAAACTTAAAGTGTAGATGTTTTCCTTCAACGTCTGAGAGCACTGGCAAGGCGCACATAAACTTCGAAAAAAACAGTGATTGGTGCAAGACCGGTTTCGGACCCAACCATTCGGGTCGAATATCAGAACATTAGAAATTTAGGGCAAGACTAATCTAAGCGTATTTCAGCGCCTAATTTCAGCAAGATGTAGCAAACGTTTTGTTTTGCATAGATTTCATCTGCATATATTTGTACTAACTCTAGGTTTGTAAATATTGTTACAAATATACAACATCGGCATCGCTACGAACGACCGACCGGCTATATAAAGCGCTTAGAAGCTATAGAAGCCTTCTATGTGAGCCTCACACACTTTTAATTCAAGACTTCGTGCTGTGTGTTTTGTATCGAGTGTAGTTTAAAAGCTAAATCTATATCTCTTTGTCATTCTGATTGTTAAAGTTAACCTCGTAGTTGGATGTATTAGTGAAGGTTCTGATTAAATTATTTTTAAAAAGTTTGTTTCCCGTCTGTTTTCCAAAAATATATTTATGTAAACCAGTCACGGGCAATTTATAAATTAAAATTCATGTTTGTCAGAGTCTGTATAATAAATTACTGTGATCCTTGGAAACAAGAATGAAAGTCTTGATAACTTATTTTGACTAATTAATGTTAGTTTGATTGAATCTCAAGGGGCTAAATTAAATTTTAAGTAGGGCGGCATTCCGGTGTAAATATTTGTTACTAGCAACCTGCCCGTGCTTCGCACGGGTGTTCAAACTTGTGTAGGCCTTCCTCTTGAACTTTATACTATATACCTATCTTTATATAATGATGAAAATCAACATGCAAAGTCAACTCTGTGAAATAAATACAGTTTAAACTCAACAGAGTTAAACTCTATGAAACTAATGAAGTGTTTGTATTGTTTTTTTTTATACAACTGAAGTGGCAACCAAGCGTACGGCCCACAAGATGGTAAGCGGTTACCGCAGCCTATGAATGCTGCCAGAGGTATCACTCGCGGGTTGCCACCTTGAGGCTTAGATCGAAAACCTCATGTGCCAGTAATTTCACCGGAAACCATACCCTTCACACCGGAACACAGCAATGCGAGCATTACTGCTTGGCGGCAGAAAAAGGTATGGTGGTAGTCCTTCCCCGGATGAGCTCTATCACAGAGAACTCTACTACTCTTGATGAAATCATGATGATGAATTTATTGATGCGAACCATGACACACACGTACAATGATATCGTTTATGTACATGCACGATCACGACGCGGTTGTTTTATATTTTAGAGTGCCCGGGGTGTGGCTGTAGGCTGCTATGATTGCGTTAGGGCCGAAACACATAACCGCGTTGCGGCGCCGCGCCTCTGAAATTGGCAGTTTGCGTTGCGCCGTTGCGGCGTCGCAAAAAAGAGCGTTTTACTATAGTATGGTAGGGTAACCAGTTCCTCGTGATTTTTTATTGTGAATGGATGGACGTGTCTGGCATTGATCGTCGTAAGAAACTTATTGCTTATTTGTTATTAAGAAGACATTACTCTATTTTAAATATACGACACAGAAGATACTGGACACATCCATTTAATAAGGCTATGAATCCCAGTAGCGATGTATGTTGGCGAGTACTTTTCTTGAAAATAAAAAGCATTAAAGATGCTTTTTATTTTCAAAGACGGAAGGAAAACTGCTTTGGAAATGCTGGGCTTGACTATAAGGTAAAGCAAAACCAATACTTTTTATTGGTATTTATTGCACTAGGAATCCTAGGAAAATACAATGATTAATTCAAGAAAAATCAAACTCTTCGTCTTGTGTGCAATAGGAAGTAGCTGTCGTTTCGTCCAGTATAAATGGTGTTACGCGTGTTGTTTGCAAGAGTGATTAGAAACAAACTAAATCATTGTCAACAAGTATGACGTCATAACGCAGGAATTAGAGTCGCGTTGCAGCGCCGCGCCGCAACACGGTTATGTGTTTCGGCCCTTAATGTCATCAACGTATGCTGGCCTAAATACAGGGTTTTTCACGATCGATAGAATGGTGTAGATTTTATATTATAGTAATAACTGTGTTGTAATATTGTTCAGTGAATTTTCTATTAAGATCGTGTGTAAAAATCCGGTCGTGCACCAATGGATTTTATGTATGTGCGCAATGTCAGTGCTCTCATACGGTAAAGGAAAACATCGTGAGGAAACCGGCATGTCCAAGAACAAAAAATTCGAAAGACATGTGTCATGGGTCTGCGTGGTGGATTAAGACCCAATCACTCTCGCTCAAGAGTAGGCCAGTGTCCCAACAGTGGGAACATTAGAAGGCTGTCATGATGAATTTTCCATATTCCTATAACGATTCAGTTAGAAACGCATAAAAGTAAAAGAACTTGTCTCTTGTCTTAAAATGGCTGCAGTTTGAGCTTCAAAATATTGTTTATGCTTTGCGAAAATGAGCTCTACCAACTACTGTAGGTACTGTAATCTCGAACGAAGAACTTGCTTTCAATTGAATAACGTTTCAATTTTCGCTTCAATAACTTTATTCAATACGCGTACTTAATTATTTCGTACTGAACTCGGGTACAGCTGTGTTCGAGAAAGCGCTTTAGCAAAACGCGAAGCAATGTTAGTAAAATGGGTTAACACCAGTGCATGAGCGTAAGGTCGTTTTGGGAAAGGCACATTTATTATAAAAAGAACCTTATGTGAAGAGACAAAGGGACGTTCTGCATGTGGAACCTTAAGCGCCGTTTCAAGAAAATTTTCTTGGCTGGTTAAACTTCGGATTTTCGGAGAGTCGAGGGATTTTATTAATTTAGTGACCACAGAACTATATTTAACTTAAATAATAGTTTTGTGATATTGACTCACTAGGCTCGAGTTTTACCCGCGGTTAAACAATTTATTATCTCACTGGAAGCAGGATAAAAAAAGGGGCCTCTAGGCTATTCCAGACTATAAAACCTAAGCCTGGGCCCTTAAAGATCCGTTCAGTTGCTTGGGCGTGATGCTCCCGCAAACATACAAACTTTCTTCTTTAAATATTGATGTATTCTGCCCGTCCTAACTTACGGTGCCCAAACGTGGTCATTGACCGAATTTCAGAAGTCCAGGCTCAAGATTTGTCAAAGGGCGATGGAACGCAGCATTCTTGGTCTTAAGCGCATCGATCGAGTGCGAAATACAATGCTGCGTTCGATTACTGGCATTGCTGACATAGGCTGCAAAACAGCAAAGCTCAAGTGGGACTGGGCGGGCCACGTAAGTCGGATGCATCCGGAGAAGTGGGCAAACATCGTCACTCCTTGGGTGCCTGAGGACGGGAGGCGAAGACGAGGTCGGCCGAGAAGGCGTTGGCGAAACGATCAGGATACTTATGAAGAAGAGTGGTGGGAGACTGCCAAAGACAGGGACGTATGGAAGAGTTTGGGGGAGACCTTTGCCCAGCTGTAGGACAAGATAGGTTAAATAAAAATAAAAAAAACAATAAATATTGTCATATTTGTGCCAGACTCGTTATCTATAAATGCTCAGTGCACTGGTGCTAGGAGACTGAACGAAAGAAACACTAACTAAAAGCTAGCGGAACTGCAGCAATGCCCGGTGGAGATTAAAATCATTTCGCAACGGTTGGCTCAAATTGAAGATTAGAAAAGAAAATTGAAAATAAAGTACAGGACCCACTCGTTGGACCGATGACGGAAGCAAGAAGTCGGTGGATACTGTTGGTTTGAATTCGGTCATATTTGGTTCCTTTTTTTTCTTAGTTTATATATTGTTACACTGCTAGGAAATAAATTTGCTACAGTATTTTAATATGATTTTTGCTTTGATGGGTAAGTTACCAGTTACTTCTTCTGTTCCTGTTTTCTAGTTTTTAGATTGATGGTCTAATTTGATTACAACAAGTAAAATCCTATCCTAATCCTTTTTTCTTTTATTCCAGACTGTACCGTCATAAGTGCTTCGGTAAAGTGCATCCCAATTTCAACTTTAATTAAAGAAAGCTACGTTTGAAATAAAAAAGAACAAGCGTCGAAGTACTAAGTTTAAGGTTAGGCACGCTCAATTTCCAATAAAATACCACTGGAAACATTTCAGTATTACCACAGAGCTCATAAAGTAAACTAGTCTCTGGAAATACGTTAGAGATCCTATTGAAGTACATTAAATATCTAAACATCTCTCTGAATTACATACAATGTACAGTCGCGTTCATAAATGCAATCACGTTTTGCACATCTCTACTACGCTTTAAATTTTCTACAGATATTAAATTGAATTAGTCTGAGCATTCAAGAATTCGTTAATAATCTTATTTATCACTTAAATTATAAAAATAGCTTTGGTGGTCTATGATAGTGAGCCCGCCTTAGATCCTAAGGTTGTAGGTTTGAAACCATCCGTATACAAAAAAACTTTTCTATAGGAAAAAAATATTTGCGCAACGCCAGGTATTCTAAAACAGTGAAATAAAATATAGTGACGAAACCGATATGTTCAAGAATAAAAAAATCAAAAGACATAATGTGCACTCCTTCAATGTTCATTCAGGTCCACGTGCTATAGTTATCGAAATACTCTCGTTTAAGAGTAGGCCAGTATCCCAAATTGAGAATATTAAAAAACTAGCCTTGATGACCACATAAAAAGTTGGATAAAAGAACTGTAATTATAAAAGGATAGATTTACTAAGTCACGCGGTCGCTTTAAAACGATCACTTATGAACGCGTCTGTACTAACGCAATCCTTTGGTTTAACGTTACGTACGCCACAGGGACTCATGCGATTAAGTATGTAGTAATATTTAAGCACGTCTTAAGCTGTAATATCTTACCTATTGCTTTCGCAAAATGTCTGTAATACCGCGCTTACTCGAAGCATTTAGGGTACACGCCAGACTAAGCCCTTTCCACATAAGTGTACTAAAATAATTTTAAAGGAACTCTGTTGTCAAGCTTACTGATATGTTTGGAGCGGTTTAGTAGGAATCGACGTAGTGGAACTAAAACATAAGTAGCTTTGCAATAAGCTTTGTTATTTAATGTAGTAAAATGTCTTTGTGCCAGGCAGACGTATGTCGGTAAAAAGCTTTAATAATAATATGCTTTTCTGTTACAAAGTCATAAGAGAAGAAAGAGTTTTTTAGAGTAGCATTATGTAAAATAATAAAGTGCGGGTTTTTTTAAATAAAGTATTAAAGAATGAATGAATGAATGAATGAAAATTCTATATTGTACAGTGTCATCATGACAGCCTTCTAATGTTCCCACTGCTGGGACACTGGCTTACTCTCAAGCGAGAGTGATTGGGTACACCACGCGGACCCAATGCGGATTGGTGGATGGTACATGTCTTTCGAATTTTTAGTTCTTGGACATGCCGGTTTCCTCACGATGTTTTCCTTCACCGTATGAGAGCACTGGCATTGCGCACATAAGTTTTTCGTAGCGAAAAATCCTACTACCACTAGACCACCAGTGCTTTATTGTATTGTGTAGTGTACACCTTACAAACTATAAAAAAACAATTAAAAGAAAATAAAAGACTACGGAGAATAAACACAGTGTACAATGGGCGGTCTTATCGCTAAGTAAGCGATCTCTTCCAGACAACCTTTGGATGGAGAGGAGCTTCAATAAACAGAAGATCGGTCGGGGTGCACTCTTTAATAAATGAAACTTTGAAGAATAATAAAAAAAAACACAAAAAATAACAATAAAAGACATAATCAGGATAGTCAGGAGTTGGCAATGAAGAGAGATAGTTAAGGTTCCAAGATAGAGTTGAGTATTCGCCGAGCAACCGTCGAACGCGGTTGCAGGCGGTGCTCATGAAGAAGAGCTTCTAAATATTATTATTATTATTTTTATTTATTATTAAAAAACACCCAAAAACAAGTAACACACAAATACATTTTAAATTAAATAAGGAGCGATTTAAAGTATTTTAGCAGCTGTGCTGGGTAAAACCTGTATTACAGCTGCTACACTTCCTATGTCCAAATGATTAAATAACTCCCGTTCTCAGTTCACACTATTCACATAAATATAAGCTTTACACAAGGTAGGTAATTATATAACTATAGAAAACATTCCAAGTAAGTACTTACTTAGTAGGTACATAATCAAAAAATTAAGTTAAGTAAATAGCTTCAAAATGTCAGTTTATGACAAAATTAAGTGGTAAATAGCCGTTATTCATTTAAAATAATAAATTATGCCTAAGTAACCATAGGATCACCATAAAAAACTCAATGGCAAGATATTATATATAGCCTACCTTCTGCCACATCTCACATCATTATCCCGTGCTTCGGAGGGCACGTTAAGCCAGTTGGTCCCGGCTTTTTCAATGTTGTTAGGCCATGACAAAGGCCTTCGTGCGGCCTAAACTCTGTCACCAGAGTTGACCACTCGTTCGTTCGTTCGTATGAGTCAGTGGCCAACTCTGGAGACAGAGTTTCTAGGCCGCCCGAAGGCCTCAGTCATGGCCTGACCACTGACTCATACGAACTTACTTACTTATTTTACTTATTGACGGAAACTTGTAAGTATAACTCAGATTATTGACAGATAATTGTAGGTCACCCTTGGTTTCCAATTAGCCACACAAAACACACAACTTCGACAAGCAATCAACAGAGAGTGAAGGGGTTTTGAAATAAGCGGTGGCAATTATTTAACGGCGCCGGCGTTTCTAGGAAGCTAGCCCATCTAAGAAAGATCAAGTGACGTGATACTACAACTTAGCAGGCCTTGTTTAAATCAATAGCGCTTCCGTGCTTTGTAGGTCACGATAAATTGTCGTGAGGCCATGACGGAGGCCTTCGAATGGCCTATTAACTCCGTTACTAGAGTTAGCCACTGCCTCATACGAACAAATTTATCCAATAATTTATGTGTGTTGTAGACTTACTGTAATGATTAGATGTACGTGCATGGTTTTATAACCATCAAAGATATCCCGCAGGGTAATAAGCAATAAGGTTATTTATTATTGATATCCTAAAAAGTCTTAATTAAACTCAAAAAGGCTGAAGTTTTGTAGACCGTACCTTCAAAGTGACTATATAATATATATACTATATATATAAACATGGGTTTTTTTAAACCGTTGTTCATACGAGTACCTACCACGTAACCAGATTTGATCAAAATGATGTAAAAAAAGTATCAACTCCAGAAATTACTATAAAAAAAACGTTTTCATAGGTTGTATGTATGTTACAAGAAAGTTATTATGATATAGAATATTATTTTTAACATTATGTACTTAGTTTTATGAAAAAAACAAAATACATCATAGCAATATTACATACATACCTAAACATCAGCCAAACAGACGTCCACTGCTGGATGCCTATTGTCTGATGTTGACTTTTGTGTTCAAGGTTTATTAAAGCTAGCAAGTTTCCTAAGTTTTCCATCTCCCTGCCTATCAAAGCATAAACTTCGAAACTAGGATAACCTTAATCTTGCTTCGGGTTAGGCTATTTATCGAACCAGATTGAAACATTACAAATCAACTGACTGACTTTTGGCTTCTTTCATAATCTAAAGTAAGTTTATTTTTGTGAAGGAGTGCAACACAATGCAAAACAACATGGCGGGTTTATTGAATAACTGGGTTATTAAGTACTGTCAAAGTCAAGATGCGTCACGATCATTGGCTAATATGCGAAGTATTTTTAACGATCACCAAATTAATTTAATTGAAGTACTTATAGAAAATGTAACCAACTTTACTCAGAATAATTTGTCCAAAATTCATTAGAACTTAATCGACCGCGCGAACAATACAATTGATTAATCGAGTGAAGCTTGACCTACGTCAAGCCCTCTACTGCTTAATCTGTAATCGTCGCGGTGTCAGCTCAACGTCACCTCAACCACACCTCAGCGTTTTAATAACCTTTGTATATAACTCATTGCATAATAAAATACAAGTTAATAGCTTAGTTAATAGTAGGATTTTGTATAAAAAATGTATTGTAATGTGCAGGCTTGGTTATTAAGCAATCGGCCTCAGATCTTATGTTACGAGATACTATGTTTTTTAATAAAAAGCACGATTAAAAATCAAACTAGAACCAACAGTTTCCATTCAAGACTAGCGCTGCCCTGGGGGCCTTACTCTTGAACGCGATCGGTATTGGACAAGTATTGGAATAAATTTCGTACTTTTGACAGAAAAACTAGTGCCAAATTCAACCTTGTTTTCAAGAGTACAAAAATTTTACAGCAGTAAATATAAATTGGGATTGGGTCGGAATTGTCATTGGATTCAAGAGTAAGGCACCTGATCTAGATCTGTAGATAGAATGCGTTCCAAAATGCCTACAACATTCCCGAAAAACGATTAGCTAGTTACTAAAACTATGAACACAGACTAAACAACTATTCAAAGTGTAAATAAATTTCACGTCAATCACTTTATTTACGAACATTCCTGTAATCTTGTGATTGGAACTTTGGTTTAGTAAGAAATAATCATGGAATGTATTAATTTATATTTTTGATCATATTTTTTAATTGTTTACAGACTTTAAAGATACTTTTAATTTCGGCATTAGCTTCAATTCCGGAAAACTTTATTAAACTCATGATAGTTATTACAGTTCACTTAAACAACAAATGAACAAATGTAATTCGAATTTTGAATTCGACATGAAATATTGTTAGAACTCTAAACGGAAATTAGCACAAATTAGCTACGGAAATGTCTAGAATAATGACAGTTTTCCTTGAACAAGATGGCATGTATTGCATCCAGAGTGAAGTATATTATGTTCATGCTTCTAAATGAAGTCGTAATAGAGTCTTATGGGATACAACCGACTGAGACTTAAATGCACATTTGGTCGCGAGTCATCATCGACATCGCCTTCTATGCTTCCACTGCTGGGACACTGACCTACTTTCGAACGAAAGTTATAGGGTCCTAATCCACCACACGTTCAATCCAATCCAATTTTTTTTTTAAATAAACAATAAACATGCTAGCAAAATTTTAAAATAACAGTTACTTGATAAAACTACAGATAAAAACATGCATTTAAATTTCAACTACATACTCATTTCTCTATTTAGAGTGGAGATTCCTTTGTCCGTTATCGAGTCACGTTACTTGGTGCTTCTTAGTTGGATAAACTGCCTAATGTAATTACTACTTACACTCGCTTTCAAGCTTTTATTTCCCCACATTTATAAAATATTCTGTCTTTTTCGAGCTAAAAAGTGAAGTAATGAAACCCAATTTACATAAATTCATCAGAATCTGCCAAATATTTTTATTTATGCTTTTTCAGAAGATTTTCTATTTATAATATTTTTTTATTTCTATTATAATGCATAACAAAACTAACTCTAGTAAGTTGTATGTTTTTTTCTACCACCAAGGTGGCAAACAAGCATACGGCCCACCTGATGTTAAGTAGTTACCGTAGCCCATGGACGCTTGCAATACTAGAGGTATCACTCGCGCATTGCCGACCCTTTAAAAATTTTAAAACACCCTTTTTGAAGAACCCCATACTGTAGTCTCCAGGGAAAAATTCAGAGATCATTCCACAACCTAAGTGTTCGCGGTAGGAAGTTCGCCTGAAACCGTACTGTGCGCTCCAATGTATAACTAACTAATAACACAAAGCAAGAATAAATATTGAATATGCTACTTTTATGTCTTGGAACCGTGCGAGCAAAACCACGAGTAAAATCTTTAATAGGTACCTAACTACCTTTAATAAAAAAAGGCCAGGACTAGTACCTATACCAAAATCGTATAACCTAGCATTGAAAACTACCTCAAAACCTTCCACAGGTATACAAAATCACCTAGAAAGATCGACAGCCAGCAGACTTGATGCTGCAAAGAGAATCCCTGAGGCTGTTTCGGTCAGCTTTCTATCAGCTTTTGTAGAATATGAAGCTATTTTTATCGCTTCATTGGAGCCGAGACGTGAGGGATCTAGGGTGTGTACAGACTACGCGAACAGCAGACGAAATATAAAGGTCAAGTTACAATATTCATTGAAATAAGCCGTTCTGAATCGGCCTAACAACGTGGATTTACGCCTATCGTTTGCTAATAAGCCAAGGTTCTATTTTTGCTTTACCGTGTTTTCGCACAACAACAATTTAAATCCATATTTTAAACCAAAAGGCATTCTTAGCCTACGCAAAACCCATAAGTATTGGTTAGTTTAAAATACAATATGTCTTTTTGAAACTTGCTGAATAGAAAGTTTGATAATGACTGCGTGTTAGCGATTTAGTCCAACTTATAAATAAGTTGTGTCGCTACATAATTATAGTTGACGCAGACGACGCCGAATGCTCAGCGAGATATCAACGTCGCCTCAACTATAAGTGTTTTGTATTCTCTGTATGAACCAAGTGTGCTCAAAAAAAAGGACGTCAAATAAGTTCTACAAGTCTGAAACTAAAACTTTCTTTGGCTCTGTATTTAAATTCTGTATTTCTAAAGTTTTACTGAAGTAAGTAGACATTTACTTTATAAAAATAAAACTAAATGCTTTAACTGTTTTTTCTTGAGTCTCTGTTCGACCCAAATAAGTTTAAATTATGGAAAATCATTCCTTGAAATACTTGTGTGTTGACGTTTTTAGCATATCATACGATTGTAAAAGAACGTCTCAAATAATTTATACGTTCTAAAATATTAAAATGGCTTTAATTTATTTGAGAGTTAGGTTACGAAATACCAAATTATCATCACTGCCAGCCACTCAGTAACAGCCAAGAAACGATCACTGCTGGACATAGGCATCCCTCAAAGAGTGCTAAGACGACCGATCTCATCCACCGACTTTTCGATTTCCAGTTTGCAATCGCCATTTGAGAACCTTCCTAACAGCAAATGATAGCAGCCTCTCGATCCCCCAACAAAATGATAATTTATTATAATAGCTACTAGTATGCACGTTCAGAGTGCCTCGTTATCAAAGGTTGTGGTGATCCTTTGGCGTGGGGTGGTCGTACACACAATCTCAGAATATGGCCCTTTCACCGACATATCATTAAGTAAGTGCCTACTTTGTTTTCTAAGAGGTTTTGGTATCTAAGATATGCTTTTTCCGATGCTATTAGGTAAAGAGCATAGAATATTTTACTGAGGGCTTTATCACACTAGCGATTCGCTAACGTGTTTTGAACGAGACGATCGGTCAACGCGCTCGCCGCGTGTACGCAACGTGGACGCTCCGTGTGAGCAACGTGACAGGACGGAGCATAAGGTATCAGAGCGCGTGCTGTTGCGAAAGCGCAGCGTTCTAGTCAAATCTACGATATAACAATATTTTGGCGCCCAACAATTGGCTGTTTGACATTGAAACCCACGTATCTTAGCGTCCGCCCACGACCTTGCTAGCAGCGTCTCATTTGTACACGTGTTATAATTATAACTTTCTTGATCTGTATTCATTCAATTGGAAAACTGGAATTTGCCAACCAGCAAACAAGGTATTATATCGGAAACTAACAATTTTGCGCGTTCTCTGTCGCAGACAGTCGCAGTACTTCACGATGTTGTAAAGATTGATGTAAAGATTTCACGATTTTAGAATAAAACGAGGACCATCCGTGAACTCGTGAGGATTTTACTAAAAACTGATAAAGAAAAACGTTCAAAAAGAAATTCCAAATTCAAAAATTTATTAGCCAGTATTAGGGGCTTGGCTATGAAGGTTGGCCACTAATTTAAAACGAGTATTAGAATCATGATTAAAAATCATCTCTAGGCAAGTATATATTTTTGCGTTTGTGTGTAGTTGTGTGTTTGTACAGCAAATATTTACAATTCGTCTGCTCTAAAAAATTACAGAAAAAAATTGGTACCTTACCTACTAGAAGTAGCGTTTGACAGATCTCTTTTTAGGCGAAAAAAAAAGTAAGTAGGCACATGTTTTTTTTTAAATGTGTGTAACCTATCCCGTAAGATTGTCAGGTTGATAATGAATGACCTTATATAGCAAGACATTGTATTAGAGCGTGCGATATTCTGGTTAATGTATGTTACATTCCGCGATATAGTATTGTAACAAATACAAAATGTTGCAAAAGCGCTGTTATCAAAATTCATATTAATATATTCAAATCGCTGACAAATCAAAATACCAAAATCGCGCGCTATTATAGTATTTGCTTTCTTCTTTTTTTTTCAGCATAGTATATACCTACCTAGTTTTTTTACACAATGTGTTAAAAAATGTGGTTTTATGTAAATCGAATTTTTCGATTGTTTTATTCATAAAGTTCTCTAAACTAATATATAAAAGAGTACCCAGCCCTATTCTCATGGAAATGGGCTTTATAAATGCTTTAGTTCGTAAAAGCGACCAAACCCATCTGTTTCAACATAATAACTTAAAGGCGGTACAAAAACACTTGATACTTTTTTTTTTGAACTCTAACTTGTTCTTTTACGGCATGGGTGCGTTAGAACTAGCGTTTTCCTAGCGTTTAAAAGTGATTATTGTACTGAATAAAGCACTTTTGATTTGATTTAATTTATACGCGTATGTAACGTGTAAGCATACATGTAAACCATAGAATATAGCATGGTCTTGTAAAATAACTCACTACACTGAAATGATGCAATCAGACACTTCTTATTATTTCTTCCACAATAACATATTTTCACCAAACAAGCTACGTAACGAGCCCTTATGGTAAGAACACGCCCTTATGATAAGAACACGCCCTAATAACAGACCCTTCATTTCAGCTCAAATAAAGATTGTTACTGAATTAGGTTTTGCGTTAATAAAAATGACAACGGATTTATCGTCGTCGTTGAACTTATCTTCCAAAGTTTGTACGTTAGAACGCATGTTTTTATAATTAGTAACAGCTATATATTTTGCTGTTATTGACTGCGACGTCGCAAATACTCCGTATTAGTGGTTAGTCTGCGTAAGAATCAATGCATTGTAAGACTAATAATTATTTACTATAAAAAACGTTGTCACACTAGTGAGGCCTTCGATTTTCATCATCATTTTTGGTTTTTAGTAATAACTAAAGCTTAAAATTCTTATTTATGCTTGTACTTGTACATAGAGCTATAAAAATAATATATGCAAGCAATAAGTTTCAGATTTTACATTTCGAAGTTTTATAAAGTTTTATATCCGAAATAAAGAAAGTTGTTTACCCAGAAAACTTCAATAATAAAAATAAACAACTCTTTCAGTTTACCTACTTACCCCTAATTTTCTTGTACGTTAAAGTTAGAGTTAAGTACATAAGTTGAAAAAACTTCTGTTTTCTCCCATTACTATAAAGGAATGGAAATACCAGGAAAAATTTGGAAAAAGTAGCGAACAATGCCGCGACGTTTGCATTACTATATAGAAGACTGACTGACTATAGAAGTAGCGAACAATGCCGCGACATTTGCATTACTATATAGAAGACTGACTGACTATAGAAGTAGCGAACAATGCCGCGACGTTTGCATTACTATATAGAAGACTGACTGACTATAGAAGATTGACGCGTCGATCGAATCTTTTTTTTTTTTCTTATACAACTGAAGTGGCAACCAAGCGTACGGCCCACAAGATAGTAAGCGGTTACCGTAGCCTATGGACGCTTGCTATACCAGAGGTATCACTCGCGGGTTGCCACCTTGAAGCTAAGATCGAAAGCCTCATGTGCCAGTAATTTCACCGGAAACCATACCCTTCACACCGGAACACATTACTGCTTGGCGGCAGAAATAGGTATGGCGGTAGTCCTTCCCCGGACGAGCTCTATCACAGAGAACTCTACTACTCTTCTCTATAGTTCGGCCGTTACAATTACTTTTCTAATTTTAAACTTACTGGCTTGAATTGAAATCGAATTATTAGTTCTTATATCCACTTCTCTCACTATGTTTTTACATACCTAGTAGGTACTAATATACGTTCTGTGTTTTAGGGTGTGAGAGCACTACTAAAGGACCAAATCACTGGTAGTTTTAAAATGTTATTAAAACTAATTTGTCTGAATTAATAAATTATTTATTATTGTGGACATAAAGTTAACTAAGCACTAGGTAAATTTCGTAGCATTATCCATTCCATCCAAAAAGCACGCGTAAAATTTTTGATTATCATCATGACAGCCTTCTAATGTTGGGAACATCGGGACACTGGCCTACTCTCGAGAGTGATTGGGTCTTATTCTACCACGCGGACGCAATGCGGATTGGTGGATGGTACTTGTCTTACGAATTTTTAGTTCTTGGACATGCCGGTTTCCTCACGATGTTTTCCTTCACCGTATGAGCGCACTGGCATTGCGCACATACATTTTTCGAACAGAAAAATCCATTGGTCGAACCCACGATCTTAGGATCGGAAGGCAGGGTTACTACCACTAGGCCACCAGTGCTCTTTATTTATTTTTGATAACTACATGATAAATTATGATTGAGTTTAAATCCAATTGAAACAATAGTAAGCGAGTTCAGTAGAGAAAACCAAGAGAGCCCTTTACCTATTAGTATTGAGTTGAGCCAACTACTATCTGTTCTGTGGTTTGGGTTCAATTCACAGATCTAAATGATATGCCAATTGAACCCGAATTATTGGATAGATATAATTGTACCTATTCACTCGAGACTCGAGACCCATCGTTAACTGCGTAGCACTGTGCTTGTCACCCCGAGACGTTGTTAAATAATAAATAGAATAGAATATAATAGAAAAATATTTATTTAGCGCCACACAATAAACATAATAATAACAATACAAATTAAAACTAAACTATTGTGACGAAAAAAAACGCAGGCACACACACATAAATCTTTTTCGACAAGTAATTTCACTTGCTATAATAAGATCATTCATTATCAACCTGACAAACTTATGGGATAGAAAAATACTTGTACTTTTTTTTCTAAACATTTTTTTTTTTTATATTACGTAATTCTGTTTAATAATTAGTTATCCTTGTTAGAAATCGAAAAGGCAGCGCTCGGCACGAGTCAGTGACCCGCGCACACTCGAATATTTCATTATTACGCCGCTTAACTCGATTCCCAACAATGGTAAATAATAATTGAGCAGAAAAACGTAATCAATTTTTTTTGTTTACTTTGGATTTTTAAGACAAAATATACATAAAAAAAAATTATAGGTACATATATATTTTTTTATGTGTGGAACCTATCCCTTAAGTTTTTCAGGATGATAATGAATGCCCCTGTATAGGTACATTATGTAAGTAAGTTCGTGAGTCAGTGGCCAACTTTGGTGATAGAGTTTTTAGGCCGAAGGCCTCTGTCATGGCCTAACAACTTTGAAAAAGCCAGGACTGACTGCTTAACGTGCTCTCCGAAGCACGGTACAGGTAGGTATTCTAAGTACAGTGTCCTACATAGTACCTACCGCCAGAATATCTGCTAATACCCACCAAGATGTACTCTTGCTGAAGAGTCCTACCACCAGGTTGTCATCTTCATAGTATAAAAGTAAAAAACTTGTAGGCTGAAAACCAGCGCTACAGACATGCAAATCTGTAGCACATGCTGAGTGGCTGCCTTTTTTTGGTCACAATAATTTTGTTTTTATATGTATTATTATATTTATGTTTATTGTGTGGCGCAAAATAAAAAAAATATATTCTATTATATTCTAACACAATGTTACTTCCTGCCGCTAGTCCCTCTGAACGCCTTCGAACATTATTACTGATGTCTTTGCTGAACGCTTAGATCTTTAGAACTCACCCAGTGCATAGTCACAAGACGGTCCAAAAAACACGTGTGTGCAGTCGTTGTATGCGTCGATAGCTGATATAACAGCATAGGCCGCATCGCAATCTGTGACGTCATACGTCAGCCACTCGAACTCGATCCACGACGGGAAGGCTTCACGGACCGCCTGGTCTTGCATAGCCAGCTCGAGGACCGGTTCCACCTGGATATAACATTTACAAATTAAAAACATCATCAAGCTTATAGACCGTATTTCCAACGTTGAGATTCGAAGACGAAAGAAGTTGGGAACCGTTTAGCGAAACTAAAATGGAGTTGGGCAGGACACCTGGAAAGGCGAGGTGGCGACAGGTGGAGTAAAGTGCCATTTACATTGGGTCAGTGACTGAATTCAGTGCTGACTTTAAG
The DNA here is from genome assembly GCA_951394395.1 of Colostygia pectinataria. Classification (NCBI taxonomy): domain Eukaryota; kingdom Metazoa; phylum Arthropoda; class Insecta; order Lepidoptera; family Geometridae; genus Colostygia; species Colostygia pectinataria. The sequence goes on along the minus strand of OX596368.1, from coordinate 2,896,887 downwards.
AACTGACTTTCTCTGTTTACAAAGGGTCAGTAACTCAGGGTCAGTGCAAAGGGTCAGGTCACGGTCAGGGTCGGAATTTAAAGTCAGCATTGACTCGAAAGCGTTTACATTGGGACAATAGTGGGTCAGCACTGACTTTGCTACTGACTCAAGGTAAATCATACTTGAGGCGTTAACTGAATGGCGCCCTAGAAATGATTACGCAGGCAGACGATTGAACAAAAATCACCGAAACTGGATAAGGCTAGCACAGGACCAAGAGGAGAGGCAAATACAAAGGGAGGCTTATACCGTAGTAGGTAAGGTCGGGCTGTGGATGATGAAGATGATGATGATGAAAAACATTATAATAACTTGAAATCTTAAGAGTAGCAGAGTACTTTGTGATAGAGCTCGTCCGGGGAAGCACGACCACTATACTCATTCTGTCGTCAAGCAGAATGCTCGCATTTCTGTGTTCCGGTCCGAAGGGTATGGTTTCTGGTGAAATTACTAACACATGAGACTTTTGAACTACGTCTAGGGGTGGCAACCTGCGAATGATACCTCTGGTATAGTAATATAAGCGTACATTGGCTGCAGTAACCGCTTGCCATCAGGTGAGCCGTCTGCAGCGGGAATAGATTCCGCAACCTCTCGCTTCTCATCCGGTTACTCTGTCACCGAGTTCGACTACTTATAACATGTTCTATGAAAAATCATAACATATTTTGGTCTTTGGCTGTGCTAAAACCAGTTGTTTAGGTACCAGTTGTAGACTCGATAGAATGTTCTAGCTAGAAGCTGCCATTAACAGGTGGAATGTTGTCAATTTTGAAGCGAGGAGATGAATCGTATTGCCGGTGTTTTTGATTAGCTACTCGGCTCGTTGGTACAGTCCAACCAATATGATTTTAAACCGATGGGAGCATCGGTTAAAAATCATATTGGTTGGATCATATTACTTTCTTGCCCTCAGTGCCCAACCACCTGTACTCGAGAGGATCTTAACAAGGCAACCGATAGAGCCTTAGAGGAGCCTACTCGCCTCTCTTACCTCTTGGTCGCATGTAGTATGAATGAAAAATTTAAAGCTGTCACAGAGGTCAATGGATAGTAAAAGCTCAAAATCCGTCGTATTGGCGCTCTTTGGGCCTGTGACCAGGGGTCACTATCATTTGATCCCACAAGTTTGATAATGAAATCTAACGCGGTCAGTGTGTTGTCATCCTTGTCGTCAACGTCATCATCTCTGGCCATCGAGGCGGGAAATTTTAATTTCAAAAGGTTTTTAATCGTATAGCAAAGTTAAATAATTCTAATAATAATTAATTGGCGGATATTTTTTACGCAGCGTCATAACAAAGCTGTTTAATATGAAATACAAATGTACATAATTTTCTGTGAATACATACTTTACATGCTATGTATTATTTAGAAACACACAGAACCCGCTCTTGCTTTTCAACCGAGCACTTTCCCACCGCGCCACCAAAGTTGTTACTTATAAGACATGTATTTTATGTATGCTAGCAGTCCTTCTCAGCTTTGCACGGGTGCAAATAACCGCACCCGTGCGAAGCCAGGGCAAGTAGCTAGTAATAAATATAACCTATGTAACTCAGGGAAAATCACGAACTCTAATGGTGAAATATTTTTTGGAATCGAACCAAAGTTTTTGAGTTTATTCGTAACAAAAAAAAATACAAATCTTCTCTTATTATAATTATATATTAGTGTGGAGTAGATGAGTGGTGCGTAGATTTGAATGTGAAAAAAATGTAAAGTACCTAACCTATAAATCAAATCGGTTGACTGTACCTACGTCAGCGTGATTGCGGATTGGCAATTTCGTTTCTTGTTTGCATCGAGTATGAGCGCTTCTAAACAAAGTTGATATCTCAATTTCTGATCTTAACTTTGATCTTAGTTGGGAAATAAGCTATTTAATTGAAATTATAAAATAGTACCAAAATCTACGAACAATGTTTTCTTTGTTCGCAGACCAAATAAGATTTTCCCTCCAAAGGGATTCTGGGATTTTGTTTATGTCAAAATCTCCTTCAGTATGAGCTTGAAGCTCTAAAGGTGATTTTGATACACACTGACTCGAGCGTGGCCTGTGTTACCGCACCGCTCAACCTCTGCGTCGTGAATAGTCCCATTAGATTTTTTTTTTCAAGAGAAAAATAAATATACATTAAATAGTACATATGCGATTCGCACCGCAGTTCAAACCGCTCGCGGTACGAAAACCCCAGTGTACCAGCATTGGAACGGATGCTGTCATCCAGTATTGTTCCATAACAAATTCCAAATTAGCACAAAAGCTATTCAGTGAGAAACAGAGCTGTCTGAAACATTGTTTAGCTATCTAAGTTAGAAACTTAGTTATAACTTTATGAGGTGGTTCGTACAACATTTAAAACCACGAACATTTACCTTTCCTACTTCGCTTGACTTGAGTGAGAAACATCCATCCACCCAAACTTTTAATAATACTTAGAAACAAGAACACCGGTTGATAGCACCGGTGGTCTAGTGGTAGTGACCCCGCCTTCCGATCCTAAGGTCGTGGGTTCAAACCCGGTCGTGCACCAATGGATTTTTCTGTTCGAAAAATTTATGTGCGCAATGCCAGTGCTCTCATACGGTGAAGGAAAACATCGTGAGGAAACCGGCATGTCCAAACTCTAAAAATTCGAAAGACATGTGCCATCCACCACCGCATTGGGTCCGCGTGGTGGATTAAGACCCAATCACTCTCGCCTGAAAGTAGGCTAGTGTTCCAGCAGTGGGAACATTAGAAGGCTGTCATGATGAGAAACAAGAAGTAATATTAATTTAAAAAAAAATAACTAAGCGAGTGTCAGACCACGCGTTGAAAAAAATCTCAAAACAACTTCTGCAAGTATTGACTTTTATGAACTGATTACAAACCTGACTACCACTTGTAAACTATTACAATATTAAATGTAAAATAATTGTAATGCTACATAATACCTGATGGTAGGACTCTTTAGCAAGAGTCCGTCTTGGTGGGTACCACCGCAGTGTCAGATATTCTACCTCCAAGCAGTAGTGTGCAAGCTGCACTGTGTTTAGGTTTGAAGGGCACTGTAGCAAGTGAAATTACTAGGCGAAAGAGACTTAACAACAATGTCTCGGGGTGATAAGCGCAGTGCAGTGCCACGCAAACACTTAAAAACTTTAAGCTTTGGGTTGCACTGCATCTGTAATAGTCAGGCGTGATGCTTAACATCAGGTTGGCGCCTTGATTGTCTTGTCAATTGCTGACATAAAAATATATATATATATATTCACCTAAACTCAAATAGCGGTTTCCACCGCCAATCTAGTCCCCCGCCTCCTCCAGCAACAAAGGGGAAGAGACACTTAAAACACAAAAACAACATCAAAGCTTTTTATTAAATAAATAGACGTACGTACGAAAAGTTGTTTATAAAACCTTTTAATATTTTTAAAAGATCTACAATAAATAAATGATGTAATAAAAACATATAAACCGGACAAGGGAGACTCGCGCTCTGAAAGTTCCCTGTTGTAGAAGACAAAACTTTTGAGACAGTATAATTTTTCGATTACAAGATTCCAATTCGTAAATTATTTCCAAATCGTTAGAGAACCCTTTTACTAACTTACCTTAGAGGTTTTACTAACTTCATCATCTTATTTTAGGGGTAAAAAAAGGCAAAATTTCTCAATTTTAAACGTCTATTTCTCAAAAGCACAATAATAATTGGAAGGAATAAATAAATATCTCCGTGCAAAATTTAAATCCTTGGCTCTCACTAAAGACAGTCGCACGGACGGCCAGACGAACATGGTGAAACTATAAGTGTTATTTCGGAACCCAAAAAATAAACTTGAATCGAAAATAACACTATTTATTAGGTCTGTTATAAATCCCTCAGATTTGAATTTCGGAAAAAGATACACATGTGTTTTCTGTAACGAAAATTTACGATCTACGAAAAATATTCGTCTCCCGGGAAAGCAACTCATAAATTTTACGGTAGGGCTTGCCCCAAATACTTTTATACTACGGCTATGGAAATTTAAAACATAGATAGGTAATGACCGGGAATAGGACATTTTATACTAGTTCGAGGGCTGGGGATTTAAACTCTCTCAGTCTCGTTGTCGATGACAAATCCACTGGTTATCAGTATGAGTAGGTTAGTTATTAATATTAGGTTTAGTTTAGTCAGTAAGGGTTGTCTGGAAGTAATCACTATTTACGATAAGACCGCCATTTGTAGGACTATATAATTATGTGTATGTTAAGTGTGATAAAAATTACCATGCAAATTGTGACAGTGACATGGTACTTACAGCAGACAAACAGGCACCGTAGGTCGTGTTCTTCGGCAGCAGCAGCGCCGCTCTGATCTTGCAATTATTGTGGTCATCGCACACTTTCTCACAGTCCCTATTCCTCGGCTCTTCGCCACGACAGTTCTGGCAATCCCCGAAACTCACAACAGCGAGTAAAAATAACCACCGCACATCCATTATTTCACTTGAACACTTTCATTTTACCGAACAATTAGACCTTTTAAAACCCGCCAGCTCGATATAGAGTTAGCAACAATTAAAAACCTATTATGACTGGACTTGGTAACATTATTATGCATTATTTGAATGATTCATTGTTTTTTAAAGGTAGATTATTTTTATGTTAGTGCTTAGTCATTAGGTGTACCAATAAATTTATAATTCTTAATAACATTTACAGAGGTTACATAATTTATAGCCAGTAATCGATGAATCGCGTCACAAGTCCACACATGATTTAGGTTGTCACAGCACTTTGTTCTGAATCTGAAACAAAAAATAATTAATTTTATAGCTAAATAATTAATTTACCTCTGAAGTATCACCTATCAAACAATATACGACTCATTAACACCAATTCTTAATTGGTAGAGAAATGGCGTAACATACATACAAAAAAAATTAAAACTAACAGTCGAATCCTTTACCTCCTCCTTTTAGAAAGTCGGTTAATAACTGGAAACTGGTACAAAAATTACTGGAAAGAATATGACACTATGGTGGAACACCAACGACCGATGTGGCGTAGCAGGCGAAGGTCCGCCTGCGACGTAGGAGGTTGCGGATACGATTCCCGCCTTGGAACATATGTTTGTACGATCTACAAATATTTGTTCCGGGTGTTCTGGGTATTTTCTATGTATAATAAAAAATATCTATCTATGTATTGTATTGTATTAGTAGCAAGGTTTAGTGGCAAGGCACAATGCTGAGTCGACACCTTTTTGCTGTTGTAGCACACAAGTACATGACAGCGTCAATTGTTGCTGTTACGAGTACTGCTGACTTTCTTCTTTTTTTTTGTATGTACTGTATATGTGTGTCTTAATAGCAAATAAAAATATGTCTATGTCTATGTCTATGTCTATTATGTAAATCAGTCATCCATAACACAAGCTCTGCTTAGCTTGTGGCTGGATGATGCCGTGTGGATTTTGCAGCATTTTATTTATTTATTTTTATTTTATCAGTAACTAGAAATAAGAGTTAGGTGAGTTAGGTAACATTCTCGAAGTTATATATAACCCAAATCAATGTATATATTTTTTAATATCTAATCTATCAGTAATTACAATTGCTTCTATAATTAAACTTTTTTTATCAGATTGATAATTATCTAGTACGTATGTGCTTAACAAAAATATATCTGATACCATTAAAAAATGCCGTTACATGATTAAAAATATATTTTTGGAACAGATTTAAAGGTCATTTTTTTCTGCGTTTATTTGAGAAACACAAACAGAACTTAGCATAATCTGCAATTTTTCTCACGAAATTTTGTTTCCCCGCATCATGACAGCCTTCTAAGGTTCCCACTGTTGGGACACTGGCCTACTCTCGGTCGAGAGAGATTGGGTCCTAATCCCACCACGCGGACCCAATGCAATGTTTAGTTCTTGGACATGCCGGTTTCCTCACGATATTTTCCTTCACCGTATGAGAGCACTGGCATTGCGCACATACATAATATTTCGAACAGAAAAATCCATTGGTGCACGACCTTCCGATCCTAAGATCATGATCTTCACTAGCACTAAACAGCCGGTGCTTTAAGTTTCCCCGCATGTGTACTAGCAATATCGTAGTAATATCGTAGAATTGTAGTATTATCGTAGAATTGTTGTAAAATCGTAGAATTATATTAATATCTATTTATCAATCGCTATTTATAAAGCACCTTGAACACCTCAATAGATCACTGGAAATAGATTCTGGCGATTACTAAAGCTGTGGTTTCTACCAAAGCGTTGACCGTTAAATGACAAAGAAAGATTTCATATTAAGATTGATAAGTTAGCTACTTTGTAATGTTATATAATTCTAAGTTCTTTTATAGGTATAAGTATTTAAGTATTTTTAGTTTTCCGTGTTAGTTTTTATGTAATTAACTTAGTTTTAACCCCTACTTTTTTACCAGGTAGAAAATGCTGCCGTTTGTACAATTTTGTTTTTGTGCAATAAAGAATTAAAGAAATAAATAAATAACTAATTAATTATCTGTATATCGTAGATAGGAATAGACGCGACAAAAATCAAAGTCTGTGTCCGAAATTCTAAAACTACCTTTATGCGAAAAGCTATCTTCTCTATGGCTCCTTTCATTTATAATAAACTTTGACAGTCGATAAGAGAGATGCCATGTTCGATGATTCAGAGAAAGTTGAGAACTATAATTTAAATAAAAGTTACTATACAATTAATTATTTTTTAACGATAAATTGTTTCTAGAATGAATTTAATGTACAAGTTATTATTATAAATGTTTTTTCTTATTATGTTTGACTAGCACGACATTTCTTAGAAGTAATAGTTGACATCACCAATTTATTTTTATAAATTTTTTTTAGTTAAGTATTGCAACTAGTTATAAATTTCAAGTTAGGTACTCTAATAATAATATTTAACCGTCATCTATTTTAAGACATGTATTTCTTATTCTTCTTCTTCGTTTATGGACTCTGCGGCTTGTTTACCACAATTTTGCCAGTGTCAAGTGTATTAGTTTGATTGTCGCTTAGCAACGTAAACAAACGAAATTTAGAAAGAAATGGTGACTATTCTTTCAAAATTCCCTTGGAAAGTCTTTGACTAAATTACCAACCAACATTACCCCTCCATTTCAATTACTTACACTTGCGCTAAGTAAACAAGTTAAATTGGATAAACTGCCACCAAATTTACGCAATAAAACTGAAAAAAACACGAGAAAAATAAAATGGGAGGACCCATGTCGTTAGCCAAAGACAATCCGACATGTATTTCAAGCAATAAATAATACTTTGACTTTGGTTTTTTAATTTGACGGCAACGGCGGCTTAGGAACCAGTGTTTGACTAACGAGAGGTGGATATTGATACTACACAAACAGAGCAACGTTTAGCATAACGTAAGCCTCGCTGATTTGATAGGATATAGCCTCATCTAGCCCCAAGGTAAGCTGCTGTTAAACAGAGCTGTATTATGGGTACAGAATCACTTATATATACTTAATACAATACAATACATAGATGATTTTTTTTTATATAGAAAACATCCAGAACACCCGGAACAAATATTTGTAGATCGTACAAACATTTAACCCGAGGTGGGAATCGAACTCGTAACCTTTGCGTCGCAGGCGGACCTGCACCCGCTGCGCCACATCGGTCGTCAAATAAGTCGGTAATTCTATCTTGACTAGACTAGGGGCACACCCCGTGACTTTGTTTGCGCTGATATTTTGTCATGTAAGCTTCTTCCAGCTGCGTCATCTAGGATTATTTCCTTGCTTTTTTATCTATTTACTTTACCTAGTGTACCTAGAGTAGTAGAGTTTTTTGTGATATAGCTCTTCCGGGAAGGACTACCACCATACCAATAAGGCTATATATAGACCGCCTAAAAGCTTCTGTCATGTGAGCTTCTGTCGCTTATGTTATTGTGAGCACGTAACTCGTTTATCTTTCCTGTGGCCGGTATCTTATTTGTCATTTCTTTGCTGCTGAAATAAATCTTGTTTTTGCCGAAGCTTTTTACCTCTCAGGTTGGATTTTAGGACTCAAGATTAATTAGAAGCCGGAATAAGTAGGTCAGATGCGATGGATGCCATCCACCAATCCGCATTGGGTCCGCATCACTCTCGCTCGAGAGTAGGCCAGTGTCCCAGCAATGGAAACTAGGCTGTCATGATGATGATGCAGTGAAGGACCAGTGGCTCTACCATGACATACTCAGTTATTAGGTACTAGCTAGCGAGTCTGGTAAAAATGTTAAACTATCAGACAAAGATTAATAGATCAGTCGTTTGCTATAGTTTGAATTAAACTCTGCGATCTCTCAGAGGGGATTTTGACACTAAAACTTCCAAAATCACTTTTGATTTTGACACTAACTCTCTATTTTCACCATGCATAGCTTAAAGCTATACCTATACCAGAATGCCAACTTTTGCTACTTACTCATACCTAAACTGGAAATGGGACCAAATGGTAGTTCATGTTAATTATTTTTGGGTTCAAATAAAAAAAAATAAGTGGGATCAAATGATAGTTACCCCAATCGCCTAAGAAACGTTCTGACATTTTGCACCATTGACAACCAACTCTTATCTGTAGAGATCGTTCAGTAGTGATCTGGATCAGTTTAGCTATCTACAGATCGTGGAAACAGTTTTTAGTTAGCTTCTTAACTGTTTTAATTTAATAATTGTTTAATAAAAACTCTTTGTTCCATAAAATTTACAACCTAAAGTTAATTGCCAGTAGGTACTAATTACACCAAAGGAACTCCGGCCGGATTCCGGGAAAGCTTATGAATATTATTATTTTCTCAGTTCTTACAAAAACCTTTTGTGCTTACAAAAACCAATTAACTTTAAAAGGTCTATTTAAAATTTCCACGCGTTTTTTAAATACTATAAAATAATTAACCCTTTTACCACCAAATACATCAGGTATTTATTTTGAAAAAATAAGTTGAAAAAAGTGGTCACAAAAGGTGAGCTTCACACGTTGTTACTAATGGACAATCCACTCAGCATCATCTTGCCCCAAGCTAAGCAGAGCTTGTGTTATGGGTAGGTACTAGATGACATACATGATGATGATGATGGGTGACCGCCAGAGGCAATTTCAACTGAGCGCTCCCGTGCTTCGGAGGGCACGTTTAGCAGTCGTCCCGGCTTTTTCAAAGTTGTTAGGCCATGACAGAGGCCTTCGGGCGGCCTAAAAACTCTGTCACGAGAGTTGGTCACGACTCATACGAACGAACGAATACAATACAATACATAGGTAGATATTTTTAACATAGAAAATACCCAGAACACCCGGAACAAAGTAGATCGTACAAACATTTGTCCCAAGGTGGGAATCGAGTCCGCAACCTCCTGTGCAGTTCATTATCCATTGACAGACAGATTTCATACATTATCAGATAAGTGATTTTACTGCGACGTAGTTGAAAACGTTATGATGAAGACGCTTGCAGTCTTTTCACCTTGTCTATCGCTTAACGTCACCAGTGCAGTCGGTTTGCGTAATACTAGTCGCAATGTCGTCATTTGCAGTTCTCGAAACATAGAATAGGTATTTTTGATAAGAATAATCTGAAGTGTTTTATCAATTTGTCTCAATAGGATAACTTATTTCTAGAGGTGTTTTATTTTAGTTGTACTAATAATACGTTTTCTTGAATTCTTCTTGTCAGAACTCTTCTGACAAAGAGAAAACTTCTGTTAAATTTAGCCTCCGCAAGTGTACAATAGAGCTCGTCCAGGGATAATACAACATTTAACCTAGTACCTACTGCTTGACTGCAAAGTCAAGCAGTAGGATTATTTACTTTAATATATCGTATAATCTCTACTAGTAGCAGCCGTTTTGTTGCTTTTTAGTGTGTCTTCAGTACAACAGTTTTTATTTATAACACTGCGATGACAAATTTCGACGAAATTTGTCATCGCAGTGTGTAGATACAGTAAGTGTCGTGTGTCGGAGTGTGAACGCGGACTTTTCGATTTCTGAAGACCAAGCGAGGGTAGTTTCAAAAACTGCTTTCGCTTCTCTGCGGTAGCTCCATAAGCATACTCCAGTCTGCCCGCGACCACGGTTGTTGCAACACAACCGAAACGTCGGGGAAATAAAAAGGTAATTACGCGATAAAACCCCGCAAATATTATAAAAAACTATGAGTTCTGATCGCGAAAGTTTAAAAAAATAAAACAGTTTTTAACTTTAGAATAACTTTATTCATTCTTAGTGCTAATACAATTTAGTGCTAATTTAATATTCATATTTGGAGCTAATAAAATTTAGATATGCCTGAACTAGGAAAACCTGTATTTCAGGCGGGAAAAGGCTAAAAAATATACTAAGAACTCATAAATAATCAAAAAATTATAAACTACAAATATCTAAACCTATACTTACATATTGTATACATATACATATACTTAATAATATTATCAGAGATTTCTCATCAATCGCGCCTCCCTGTAGCGTCGGTATACGACTCCAGTTAACACGATCTTTGAGTGTTCAGGCGTTAGTCTCACCATCGTCGTAACCGTCTTCCACGTGGTTGATTCTTATCACGTGTGATTCACTCTGTGTTTCTTACCCACAACCACAACTCATCAGACACGCGGCAATATTTCACCTTCAAGACGGCATGAGCCTCAAATAGCCACAAATAGAACCAGATAAGTAACAAACCCCTCAAAGGCTTTGTAGTCAGTAATCCAATCCAATGAGTTTGTTACCCTTTGCAGTGTTTCTCAGAAGTTTATTGTAAATCGACGGTATCGTGAACATCTAAAGATCAAATTAACTACACAGTCTTGACCTTACTAGAACTTTTTTGTCAGAAAGCACGAGTGTTATTATTTATTTAACAATATATGGTTTACAGAAGGTGACATCATGTTTTATGCTGAAGCTATGTTCAGCTATGATCAGCAATCATGTCATGGTATAAAATTTTTGACAATTTAGTTTAGGTCTTCATTTGAATCGCTCTAAGAGTTCATGGCAGGACCGTATATTTTTTTATGGAATTATGGTGCGGGAATCAAACACACTCTAGTCACCACCGAGCCATGATGGTGTATTTTTTTTGACGGTATCTCTAGTCGTTCGCTAAACGTAAAACGCGCATGACCTTAAAAACTTGATATGTGGAGACAGGGCGTGTTTTTTAAAGCTGTTGGAGACACTGCAACTATACGTTGCAACTATAAATTGCAGTGTCTCCAACAGCTGTTAGTTTTAAAATTCAGCGTTGCACTACATAGCGCTCATCACCCCGAGTATTTATATTATGTTCATTGACGAAGCTCTGTCTGCTGACTTTATAAGTGCGTTAAGTCAATACTATTATTATATACTAGTTAGACAATACTTTTATTATATATTATAAATATATACAAATATATATATATATATATATATTTAGGTGCTCCGTCTACTTAATACTGTTTTGTTTTAAATTAGTTATTCCTACTTATAAGTGGAAACTTGTAATTAGCCTTTAAGTACATAGTGTTTATACTGTCTTTTTATTAGCTGTAAGTTTTCCGAAAATGGTAAAAATAAAATAAAATAAAAATAAAATAAAATAATACATATAGATGGTCAGGCGTAGTGCTTAAATCAAGTAAGCGACTTGAACATCTTATTACTGCTGACATAAAAAAATACTGAAGGAAAGTTGGTCGTCAAAGATTCCGTAACCTAAACCCAAAAGTTTCTAATTTCGCCAATAAAAATAGCATTCTTGGGAGTCTCAGCCGGAAAATTCCGATTTTGAAAAAGGTTTTCCGAATGTTTTAAAGTCTAACAATCTCTGTTTCATCTTTAGAATTACATACCAGTGAATCATATATGTAGGGATATAGTAAGGGAAAGTCCCTTACTATATCCCTTATTTAATTCAATACAGTAAGGGCTTGATAAACATAATTAATGATACCACCTACTTTATTATAATAAATTTATCAATTTTATTAATAAATAGATAACTATCAGTATACGGATTAACTTTTATGACGCCAATAAAAGTATAACTAATAGCTACTGTGACGTAAATATAAAATTATGTCCGATATGAGAAATGTCCATAAATAAAGCAGGGCTGGTGATATAAATCATAGGTGCAATGAAACCGCATCCGTGCAAAGCCGGCGCGGGTCGTTAGTAATAAATATATTATGTTACTCAAGGATAAGGTAGCATTCTAATAATTAAATATTTTTTGAAATCGAACCAATAGTAATAGAGTTTGAGACAAACAAAAATATAAAAAAAAAATCCTCTCTCTTTATAATAGTAATAATAGTAATATTTATTTCACATCTTCACTTCGCTCTGTTTTAGTGAATCTTTAATAATCAACACAAGTTATTTCATTATTGAAAACTAAGAGAACATAATTTTGAACAGATTACAAATTCAAAGTTATTTAGTAAAACAAATAAAGCCTGTTTAAAATAAGCGTAAGTAAATATTGATCGCTTAAACTTCGATAATGAAAGTTGAGTCGAATATCTCTCATAATTATTACTAACGCAGTTATCAGTGTATTTTCAACATTTGTTCTGCTTAGCTTGGGGCTAGATGACGCTGTGTGAGTTGTCCAGCATTATTATAATTAAGTATTATTCAATCAATCAATCCGGGTTTTTTACTGCTTTAGTAGTGAGCTGCAGATGAGAGCCTCGGGTAAAAACTCATTACCCTCACATCTATTCGCGAGAACCACCATTCCCGGTCCACTGGGCTCAGTCTATAAGGTGCCTAGGAAGGCCCAGGAGGGTAGGTGGCTTCTCTAAGCTTTTCGCTGGTCGTTTTAGGGCTTTGTTTCCGCGTCCTGACATGGCGATAGCAGTCTTATTTTTTTCCTTTACCTTTTCGTAGGTATTATTCAATCTTTCAGCGTCTTTGTTCATTGACATATGAATGACAAGGACAGACAATATTTAGCAAGCCGCTAAAATGACAGTTTCTTTTATGAATAAGGGCATAAAGCAACTTTGCTTGTGTTTGTCTCATCCTATAACATTTTAGTGCGATGATTTGCTATAGAGAACAAATAACCAAGTTTTAAGACTTTCGCTTTAAAGAGTGAATCCGCGTGGGATTCCACTACTAGTAATTATTTTACTCAATCCAATCATCTTTTGATGTTAACTGAGCCTAAATAGAAGTTAAATAGGGTTCGGTTCGCTTCGATTATAACCCAAATACTTATTAATTGGTCTGGGAGTCTTTATAACCTCAGGGCTTTTCAAGACGGATTAAATTGGTGACCCGTAAATTGGTAAGCGCTAATAGCCAGCTACGGCGTTTTGCCAATCTAAGAAGCACCAAGACTATAGGCTCATTTAAACCATACAATAATTGCAGTCAAATTGATTTGGGCACTAAAATGTTACAAATAAAATTATTTTACAAGGCAGTTCTTGCATGCAATTATCGTATGGTGTAAATGGCCCATAAGTGACAGACTTGGTTTTATTCTATTTACTTGCAGCTTTGTATGCCTGGGTGACATATTGCTGTCACCCATAATCCAATTGGGTGACAGATGACATCGACAACCGAAAAAGACTTTCAATAGATATTTTTTGTACATCTAATCGTAACCAAGCTGCTCATCTGATGGTATGCGGTTACCTTAGCTTATAGACGCTTGGAATACCAGGACCTCGCACGTTGCCAGAGTAGAGAAACTTCGATCGAAAGTCTCGTATGTCTGTAATTTCACCGGAAACCACAACAATGTGAGTATAACTGCTTCATCATGATTATCGTCATCATATCAACTTATAGACGTCCACTGCTGGACATAGGCCTCCCCCAAAGAGCCATGACGACATTACTGCTTAGCGGCAGGAATACGGTACGGTGGTAGTACTTCCGTCGATCGCTAATCGATCTCTTACACTCTTACAGTGGAGCGCTCGTGACGTAGCTGGCTAAGTTGTTATTAACAGATCAACGAAGTTAAGCACTGTTCCGCGTAGTCATCATTTCATAGTAGGATGGGTGACCGCCAGTGGCAATTTCAACTGAGCGCACCCGTGCTACGGAGGACGTAAGTCAGTTGGTCCTGGTTTTTTCAAGTTAGGCCATGACAGAGGCCTTCGGGTGGCCTAGATACTCTGTCACCAGAGTTGGTAACAGACTCATACGAACTTACTTACTTTTTTTTACTCTTATAGTACGCATTGTAGGTGTGAAAGAGACGGCCAAGCGATCGACAGCAATAGACAGCAATAGACTTACACAATAAGGGTGCCAGACGAGCTCCATCACTGAAAACTCAACTCTTGTTATTTCTATTTACGAACACTTTGAACTGACAAAACGTCACTCTACGCGCCTGCAAAGTGTACAAAAAGTCGTAGTGAAATGCAACTTTATTATTATGGTATGCAATGCTGTTAAAAAAATGTTTACAAACATCAGTAAACATTTTCAACAAAACATTTTGATCATAATGTTAGAATATGTTTTCGTGTTAGACGATGTTAGTACCATACATAAACAAAATTGTTATAAGAAAACTTTGAGAATATAAATAAACAAATAAAACAAACAAAACGATTATTCCTAATGTCGTAAGAAAATAAAACCCTTAGCGTTTTGCGCATGTTTTTATTTCAATAGTTAAAAATGTTTGTAAAAAAATTCCATCAGTATCTACAATTCTTAACAGAATGTAAAAATTTTTAATATTTGTTAGTAAACTTTAGTGATATAAAATGTTTGTAAACATTTTATAACAGCAGTGTGGGACCACTATTATATCAATGTATCATTATCATTATAAACAGGGATACTATTTTCTTTACACAGTTTATTTTGTTAACCTATCTCATAGTACCCGTAAGTAGTACAATATAGAAATGCTTTAGATAATGTTCCACTATTGAAACAGATAACCAAAACACCTCACTTGTTTTTTTGTTGCAAAAATGTAGGAAAAACACTGAGATGATTTTTATCAAGAGAAGGATATGAAAAACCTCTAAAATTAGATTATTTTTATTATCTCAAACATCAATGTTTCTAAAAATGTTTTTTCCTCGTATCTTCTAAGATGGTTTAGTAACTAAAGGCGATTCTTTAATAAACAACGTGTAACGTACTATTCAGTTCCAATTCTAGTTTAGTTCCTATCAAATTTTGATTTTTATCCAAAAATCTTTGGTAAGCTAAAAAAAGTAGGTTCGTATAAGTCAGTGGCCAACTCTGGTGACATAGTTTATAGACCGCCCAAAAGCCTTCGTCATAGCCTAGCTACTTTGAAAAAGCCAGGGCTGACTGCTTAACGTGCCCTCTGAAGCACGACAGCGCTCAGTTGAAATTACCACTGACGGTCACCCATCCAAATGATAAGAACAACTTAGCTAGCTACGCCACGAAGCTAAGAGGCAAAGTATAACAAAACACTCGATCGACCGTTGATTTGAGCTGAAACGTAACTGCAGATGGATCGTTGTTCAATAGTCAAACGAGATACCCAAAAACAGACGAAAAGCAGTCGTTTAGTTCAGATTCATATGCAATCTTTGCAAAAGTATATATTGCCCTAGTACTGGTTACAATGACCCAGGACGATCGGGAAAACTTCCCATTCGTCTCCATATAATTAAAATGGTTTTTTTCATTGGTCTCTGGAAAGACGAGACGTAGGAGTAAGCGGGAACAACCCGTTTTTTCATAGTCGACAAGATTTGTCAAAATAACAGTCACTCCTCTATGAAAATAAGACATAAAGATGAGCGCTTGCTCTTTTTATGAACCATTGTTTGCGTTGAGGGTAGGAGGTAGGAAAACAAGGGATGATTTATTATTGTTCACCCACTGAATTTTTAACTGAACCGTGTAAGCTGTCACGAATATCACTTTTATACGCAAAAGTAGACATTCTGCAATGGTAGCAGAATAACAGAGTTCTTTGTGATAGAACACGTCCGGGAAAGTACTACCACCATACCTAATATATTTCTGCCGTAAAGCAGTAATGCTCGCATTGCTGTGTTCCGGTATGAAGGGTATGGTTTCCGGTGAAATTACTGGCACATGAGGCTTTCGATCTATGCCTCAAGCTGGCAACCCGCGAGTGATACCTCTGGTATTGCAAGCGTCCATAGGCTGCAACCGCTTACCATCTTGTGGGCCGTACGCCTGGTTGCCACATCAGTTGTCTAAAATAAAATTTAGTAATAATAATATATTATATATAATGTATATAATGTATTAGATACCATACAATTCGTTTGACGCAAAAATCCCCTGAATACCCACGTAACAGGTTATAAGCCTATGAATAGGAGGCCCTTTGTATGGTTATTAAGCCACAAGGTAGAATAGAAAACTGTAGTCATGATGAAACTGGTATTTTCTAGTCTGCACTACTCACTACTGTTAGCATACTAAAATAGGCGTATTTAATTTACTATTATGTAGAGATCTTAGAAGAATTTCATCTTACGTGCATTCTGTCAATGTCATCTAATTTAAAAAGAAAAAAGACGTCTGTGACGGCATTCGGTACGAGTCGGCCATTCGAACGGGTGATATTGAGAACGAATAATGTCAATGATTACATTGAATGTTACTAATTAAACGGAGTATCTACCATTCATGCATTATTAGTATTTGAGTATTTTATTAAATAGTCTAAAACTAACTAGTAATAAAAAGTAAAATTTACTACTAGTTTATGTCATCCATGGTGCTATGGCGGCTCTAAGGACTCTATTGTAATCTCAAACGGATTCAGGTTAGTCAGGTTACTAAATTAAATTATTAACCTGAATCCGTTAAATAAAAAGTCCTCATCACCGGGATGCAAAAGTAGCGCTTGTGACGTAGCTGGCTTAGTCATATTAGTTTTTAATAATCATAACAGATCAATGAAGTTAAGCACTGTTTTGTGTAGTCATAATTTGCATGGGTGACCGCCAGTTGCAATTTCAACTGAGCGTTTTTCAAAGTGGTCATTTGAGCGGTCTATCTAATAAATCCATCACTAGAACTGGCCGTTGACTCATAAACTTAATTTACGGCGAGATATCGTGTTTCCAGTAACAGTAGCCAAAAACCTACGCTGGATCTTCCCAGAACCTTTGTAGCTTAGAACCTGCGTAGCTTAGAACCTGCGTAGATGTGCTACGCCGTAGCATATTGATTGTATAAGCAAGTGAAAATTTATAAGCAATCTTTTTTATAAGTTCGGGGCTAGATGATACTGTGTAAAAAAACGTCCACCAATTTAATTATTTTACAGAGTAATTATAATTATCACATATATACTTAATTATTAATTATAATTTCATTTTAATCTATTTCAATTTTAATACCATTTAGTTAGACATTTTGAATTCTAATTTCTTCTTGAATTGGAATCTTTTTTTAGTGAAGTACATCATACAGATACAACCCATATTTCTACCAGAAAGCAAAAACGCTTGTATTGCTGTTTTTTTGGTTCGAAAGGTATGGTTACTGCTGTAATAACTGGCACATAAAACTTTTAATCTACTTCTCAGGATAGCAACGCGTCGGATAAAACGATTTTTTTTAAATAATTGTCTTCTAGAGCATAATGTTTGACATCCTTACTTACTGAGGGCCAAAACAAATAAATATCGCCCAAATGACGCAGATGAGCGGTGTCGATTTTTAACCAACGAAAAACGGAGCTTGATGATTTTTTTGTATGATGGTGGTACGAATCACATTGCGTTAAATACATTCGGTTCTTACTCGTATGCTTCCGTGTCAGCACATACTGTTTAGTTTGTTTATCAGTTTATTAGAATACCTTGTAAAAACCAAAACTCGATAGGAACTAAGTTCGTAAAGTAAAGTAAAGTAAAATATATATTTATTCAATAATATCACAAGGAACATTTTGAAACGTCTTAAAGCTTGTTGAATTTACGCCAGTTCCACGCGCCCTATCCTAGAAGAATCTGGCAACAAACTCGGCTGGGTTCCTAGTTCTAATAGTTCGCTTTTTTTTTGATGATCATAAAGCTTAAGTGTGGTGCCAATCGAACTTGGTGAGGCTCATGCCAAGAATATAAGTAGTTAGATATGTACGTATGAGGCAGTACCCAACTCTGGTGACAGAGTTTTAGGCCGCGCGAAGGCCTATGTCATGGCATGATAGGAACTGAACTAAAGTTAGAACTGAATAGAACATTGAACGTTGTTTATTAGAGAATCGGCCTCCTAATCTGTTATGAGTTTACACGTTTTTTGTTTAGATTTCACAGAAAAATTTATTCTGAGAGCTACAAAACGTTTGACGTATCTATTTTGATACATTTATCGCTATCACACTATGATCCTATCACTGTATCGCATCGCATAGCGAAGCATTGCATCTTGAGAATCGATAACGCTGAGTGCCTACAGTAGAAAAACATCCCGAGACAACACTCTCGAATGGCAACCGAGAACCACTGTCGCTTGAAACTCGAAAACTCGAAAACATGTTTGTGCCATGTTTATCAAACAAATGCTTGCAATGAATATGGGGCTCAATGTGGTAGCCTTTTGTTCAAAATTTACCTACTCACTGCTCTTTGTATTATCTATGTTTTTGTATCCATGAATAAATGTATTTTCTTTCTTTCTTTCTTTCTTTCTTGAGAGCAGAGAGTTTAATCACGAAAAACTAGTCTGTTAACGTAAACGTATCGTCCAGCTGTCAATTTGTATAGAGTTTTGGCGGTTAAATTTACGCACTAAAGAAGAGCTGTTAAAATCCCATTCAAATTGACAGCTGGACGATCCAAACGAGTCAAACGAGTTATTCGCAATTCACTTTCAGGTCGGTCGGTGTACCAGCAGTACCGTATATAAATTAAAAGACGGATTATAACAATGATAAACTAATAAATTAACTAAATTTTTATTTTATTACTATCATTTAGCAACCCGCCCCGGCTTCACACGGGTGCATAAACTATACGATACCTTCCCCTTTAATAACTCTATCTGTTAATAAAAACCACATAAAATCCGGTGCATAGTATAAGATCTAAGCGTAGTACATACGTGAGATGATTGATAGTGTTAGAATTAGTTCAATTCGTTAATTACCTATTGTTGCATTTTTTATATCTTTGTTTTATAGTTGTTATTACTGTTTTTGAGTTAATGGTGTATTGCATAGCGCCTTGGTGTTATGCTGTAATGATATGTAATTAAAGTTTAAATAAATACTACTGAATACCAGAGGGAGAGACCGCGGCGGGGAGCTACTTTTTTCTACTATGTAAAGATGACCGCTTTAGTAATAAAATCTTATTTCATTATTTATGCTGTTATTAAAAGTAAGTAAGCAAGTTTGTATGAGTCAGTGGCTAACTGTGGCTTATTATCTTATTAAGAACATGTTTAGATTTAAATGATGCTTGCGTGTTTTCAAATACATTGTGCATTTTTATCCTGTGTTTGTAAATACCACACACCACATAACAGTTTTACTACATTTTTTTTATTTTTTTTGTTATACAACTGAAGTGGCAACTAAGCGTACGGCCCACAAGATGGTAAGTGGTTACCGCAGCCTATGGACGCTTGCAATACCAGAGGTATCACTCGCGGGTTGCCACCTTGAAGCTAAGATCGAAAGCCTCATGTGCCAGTAATTTCACCGGAAACCATACCCTTCACACCGGAACACAGCAATGCGAGCATTACTGCTTGGCGGCAGCAATAGGTATGGCGGTAGTCCTTCCCCGGACGAGCTCTATCACAGAGAACTCCACTACTCTTAAAATTACTACATGGCATGAAACAGCCTACTTTTAATATCGGTCGTCGTCACTTTAGGGGAGGTTTATGTCCAGCAATGTAGGTAAGTTTATTGTCTGTTACGTTTAATTGAATTTCCTAGCAAATAATATTATTCTATAAAACTAGGTAACCATTCAATTACATGTCATTAACCTAAACATAAGGCTATACATTGTTAAACTGTATTTAAGAAAGATAAAATATAAAAAAATGTTTAATTGAAACCGAAGAACAAAATAAAACGCGGAACAGTTTATCTACAAATATCATCAATCTTAACTATTACTAACTAGCGGCCTGTCCGGGTTCGCACGGGTGGACAAAAGTAATAGCAAGGATAATGTAGCATTCTAATGGTGAAAGAATTTTTGAAATCGACCCAGTATTTTTGAGCTTATTTAACAAACAAACATACAAGTAAATCCTCTTATTAGTATAGATAAAAAAACCAATATTACCTTTTATTACACCGAAATTCTATCCTTCAAACCACAGTATACACAAGCACAGACCTCAACTTTACGCGCGTGTTTTATACCCGCGAGGGAAACACGTCTTACCTCCTCGGTGGCTACGACCCAACTGATTTGATGCGGCATTCCCTTATCAGCACGTAGTACCGATAACATTTTATTTTAATACCTGGATAAGTAAATGTTTAGCACAGATTTAAAATGTTGAATCCTCTATGATAAAAACTATATTTAGCGTAAAATATAACCAAATGTCTGAATCGTGTAAACAAAGGCATGGCTAGTCCGTAGAAGCTCTACCGTCTGTGATGTAGACATGAGCTTGGTTCGATTCTCACCCAGGACAAAGAGGCAATGCTATTAGTTCAAAGACTGAATGATAAATTTTTATATTTATTTATATATAATTTTGTTGTCAATGTTGCTTTTTGCATTTGTCCATAGATGTTTATTATTTCTCTGTATATACCTAATACTTAAGAGTAATTATAATCATTTACATAAAAAAAACACGCAAAAAAATCTATTTTGTGTGTAATACTATAAAAACAAAACTGCAAGAGGCACTCTATCAAGTAAAATTACGCGCAAATGCAGTGAAACGTAGAACTTAAAAACTAAAAGCTTTGGGTGACACTCTAACTGGAATGGACAGGCGTGGCGCTTTAAGTGCCATTTACATTGGGTCAGTGACTGACTGACAAATGAATTCAGTGCTGACTTTGAGAACTGACTTTATAAAGGGTCAGTACGCGAGAATTTGAAGTCAGTACTGATCCGAAAGTGTTTACATTGGGTCAGTAGCGGGTCAGCACTGACTTTGCTCGAATTTGGAGGTGGCACTGACTTTGCTACTGACTCAATGTAAATCATACTTAACACCAAGCAAGGCTTGACCGCATCATCACTAGCTGACATAAAAAAGTTTGTTTAGACTAAGCTGTGGGAAATGTTCACCAAATTTTTATTTTAATACATCTAATGGTATTTTTTTAATAATATTTAATTAAGAGTAGGTAGTAAAGTTCTTTGTGATAGAGCTCGTCCGGGGAAGGACTACCACCATACCTATTTCTGCCGCCAAGCAGTAATGCTCGCATTGCATTTCCGGTGAAATTACAGGCACATGAGACTTTCCATCTAAAGTCTCAGGGTGGTAACAAGCAAGTGATAATCTATGATGTTGCAAGCATACATAGGCTACGGTGACCGCCTACCATCAAATACCGTACGCTTAGTTGCCACTTTAGAGGTATAAAAAAAACACTCTTTAACCCAACGACCAATCAGAAAGAACTGATCATTGAACAAAAGAGTTTTTAAATTTTAATTTGAACCTGAGTTTCATAACTTATTTTTTATGGTGTAATCCGTGTGACTTAATTTTATATAATATGTATGTAACATACCTTAAAACTAACATAATGACATAACACAAATATGGGCCTGTCATAAGTTATGTACTAAGTTGCCTGAAATAAAGATTATTATACTTAATTATTATTGTTATTATAAAATCTGGGGGCAATACCAATCGATCGGCATTTGAAAATGACATTTCGTACTTTTATGTCCAAGCTTAGTGCCAAATTCAGCCTTGTTTTCAAGAGTACAAAAAATTTACAGCAGTAAATTGAAATTGGGATTGGATCGGAATCGTCATAGGATTCATGAGGCCCCTGATTTTTTTATGAATGACGTCTGTCTGTGATATAAATTAAACTCTAACGTCGTATAACATCTTGAGGCTTTCGATCTTAGCCTCAAGGTGACCCGCGAGTGATACCTCTGGTATTGCAAGCGTCCATAGGCTGCGGTAACCGCTTACCATCTTGTGGGCCGTACGCTTGGTTGCCATTTCAGTTGTAAAAAAAAAAAACAGATATTAGTATTACGGTACTGTCGCGTTAATATTTTTTAACGCTAGCTCGGCGCTACAACGCGACGTTATAGATAAGGCAGGTGATGAATCGTATTTCTTGGGTTCTGTACTGATTCGCCCTACAACTCAACGGAACGGTTACTGCTAATGTAAATTAAACCTTTTACTCATTTTCATTTCACGGGGGAAAATAAATATCCTCAAATTACGCGTTTTAATTAAATACGTTAACACTGAATCTTCCTTCAGTTAGCGACTTAATTATGTTTATACTTTATTTTATATAATAATAAAGCAATAATGTCAGCTAATCAAAATAAACTAATTTAAAAGCGCTTCGCTTCGGAAGGCACGTCAAATTGTAGGTCCGGACCAAAGAGGAATAAGTAAAATAGGGTAGTCCGGACAAAGTATTATACCGTTACAGTCTTTCTGACATTCAGGCAAACGCTTTAAAATAAAGTTCATAAACGGGGCACTCAACTTCACAACATTCCACGCCATCACTCCAAAAACCAATAAAAACTTTCCCTGTATACGAAATCTCACTTGTATTGAGTGGAATGATAAGAAATTATTTGATTTCCAAACATTCAATAATATCAAATTCAACGTTTTACAACGTGGCTGTATCCGGGAAATACTTTTGACAATCGTAAACGTTAACATATCGTCTTGCTGTCAATTTGTATAATTTTTTTTTACAGCGCCGCTTAATTTTTTTTATTTTACACACTAAAATGAACTACAAAAAATTTCGCGTATGTGTGTGCTTGATCTTTGTCCATGACTTCGCTGCACCAATCAGACGCAAAGAGTGGAGAAACTGGAGTGCTCGTGTATTTACGGCCTTATTGTCTTACTCAAAAGATTTAATTTCAATAAGTTAAAGTCAATTTAATTAAGAAGGGTAAAGTTGGTAGGAAAACTTCGCGCAAACGAAGTCGAGGGCTTTCCATACTTATTGTGTAACATAATGAATTGACTTTACAGAATAACAACATTGACACAATATTCACTGTTGATTTTGAGAATTTCATAATAAAATGTTAAAAAACATTTCCCAAAGTTAACGGAACTGAAATGCCCGCCCTTTACAAAGCTAAACTGATTCCGATAAAGTTTTGTAATCTTCGTAGACTATGACCTGGATTGATGGAAGCCGCGGGCTGCAGGTAGTACGAAATATAATTTTGATCATTAACAGCACAATGTGCTGTCATTGCCCCTTTGTCCTGGGTGAGAATCGAACCAAGCTCATGTCTACATCACAGACGGTAGAGCTTAAAGTAATCAAACGACTTACAAACTTTTTGATTACACTTGCGATTTTTTTTTTAACTGAATGTACCGTTTTAAATGCTTCCAATTTATAAACACCTTATGGCAATGATTATGACTTTTATTAAAGGTTTAGCTACATTGAACCACTGACAATTTTTTGCATTATTAAAAATATCAAAACTCAATCATGCAAGTGTAATTTTGCTGTTAAATACATAGAAGCCCCAGACCCGGGAAAAATATATCAGTTCATGCGACAAGTGTATGAAAAAATATATTAGATCATGCAAAAAGTGAGTGGTGGTTAAAACCCAGTCACTCTCGCCCGAGAGTAGGCCAGTGCCTCAACAGTGGGAACATTAGAAGGCTGTTAGATACTGATGATGAACTTTGATGGTGACTGTACTGTATTAGGTGTGCAATACTGACCACTGATAAAGAATGTTGATTTAATGAATCAAATATAGAAATTAATAATCTATTGCTATCTATCAGATATGAGCGCTATCTGCAGATATCATGGGCTGCTGTCTGTCTGTATTATTTTAAAGGAGATAGGTAGATAGAGATACCTAATAACCCTGCGTTGAGTATCCATTGCTAGGTAGTTAATAAAATTTACCAAATACCAACAATACCCATTGCGAGTTTTAAGGGCACTGGTGGTCTAATGGTAGTTTTTTTTTTTATGTCAGCAAGTGACTAGACAATCAAGGCGCCCACCTGATGTTAAGCACCACTCCTGACTATTACAGTTGCAGTGCCACCCAAAGCTTAAAGTTTTCAAGTGTTTGCTTGGCACTGCACTGCGCTTATCACCCCGAGACATTGTTGCTAAGTCTCTTTCGCCCAGTAATTTCACTTGCTACAGTGCCCTTCAAACCTAAACAGTAATGCATGCACACTACTGCTTGGAGGTAGAATATCTGACACTGCGGTACTGGTACTGGTACCCACCAAGACGAACTCTTGCTGAAGAGTCCTACCACCAGGTAAACCTAGTAACCCTGCCTTCCGATCAAAAAGTTGTGGGTTCGAATCCGGTCGTGCACCAGTTGATTTTTCTATTCGAAAGTATTATGTGCGCATTGCCAGTGCTCTAATACGGTGAAGGAAAACATTTTGAGGAAACCGGTATGTCTAAGAACTAAAAAAATCGAATAACAATTGTGCCATCCAACAACCCGCATTGGGTCCGCGTGGTGGATTTAAGACCACTCTCGCTTGAGAATAGGCCAGTGTCCCAGCAGTGGGAAGATTTGAAGGCTGTTATGATGAAGATGATTGCGAGTTTTGGACCAGCATCGAGCTGACTTACGGATAAAATAAAAACAAGCCGCAAACTAAGCGATGCTTGTACTAGAAGTAGTAGAGTTCTCTGTGATAGAGCTCGTCCGGGGAAGGACTACCACCATACCTATTTCTGCCGCCAAGCAGTAATGCTCGCATTGCTGTGTTCCGGTATGAAGGGTATGGTTTCCGGTGAAATTACTGGCACATGAGGCTTTCGATCCTCATCATGGCCTCAAGGTGGCAACACGCGAGTGATATCTCTGGTATTGCAAGCGTCCATAGGCTGCGGTAACCGCTTACCATCTTGTGGGCCGTACGCTTAGTTGCCACTTCAGTTGTATAAAAAAAACCTAGGATTAGGTAACTGTTTTTTTAAATAATACTTAACTTTAATACTTATATATGTATCGTACATGTGACACACCCAGAACTTTGAAGGAATTTGCAGATCATGCAAACATGTCCCACAGGTGGGATCGATTCTGCAACTTCACGCTTATCAACCGGGCTCTCAACCTTCTCAACTCGCAAGCGCTTAGGCGCTAACGAGGTAGTCAATTATTATTATTTATGCGCGTTAATACACCTTTTTTATCCCTTGACAATAAAATTGGCTCTTCATCTAAAATAACACTTTCCGCAAACTCAAGTTAGGCCCTATATACATTACGATACTTGCAAGAGACGATACTTCAGTCGCATACCACAGAATACTTGTTCGCTACTCGAGGTTCGTACATTACGCTACTGAAAACAAAAAAGAAATAAGTTTAGGTTTGTAATTTTTCAAGGAAATAAACAAATTTGAATTTTTTTATTTGAAATTTCAAAAAAACATCTTATTTGACGTTTCGTAGGCAGACTGGTGTACCAGTTCAGCTTAATACTGATTGTAATGTAGCCTTCATACCTCTAAACTTACATACTTATTACTTTAGGCCTTAGCCTGTAATATTGAACTGATGTTCCGCCGCAATTTGGGGCAAAATTTGTATGAGACGGGACGAGCAAAATGACGGGTATCTCGCTAGTAACAGACGCGTAGGTCACCGGCGAAGTGTGGAGTCTCCATATAAATGTATGGGGACTCCTGTGACACTGTGGTACTCCTTCGGTGACAGATCTTCGAGACACACGTAGGACTGTACTATACTCGCTAGTCATATGTATCTTAATGTAAGCATGGCTTTAAGAGCTCTATCTTACTAGGACACCATGGCAGCGCCACCGGCACGCGCCACCAACAAAATGCCACCAAATTCACTAAATGCACCAGCTGGTGATTCGGTCGCCGGCGCCGTCACCAAATTTCAATCGATCGGTATTGGCATTTCTTCTCGGTATTTTTCTTCTTCTTCTTCTTCTTCGATTATGGAATCTGTGGCTTATTTGCTACAATTTTGCCAGTGTCAAGTGTATTAGTTTGATTGTCGCTTAGCAACGTAAACAAACGAAATTCGGAAAGAAATTGTGACTTTTCTTTCAAAATTCCCTTGGAAAGTCTTTGACTAAATTTCCAACCAACATTACCCCTCCATTTCAATTACTACTAACCTCACCAAATTCAACCTGGTTATCAAGAGTACGAAAATTTGACAGACGTCAATTAAAATTGGGATTTGATCGGAATTGGTCATTGCATTTAAGAGTACGGTACCTGGTGAGGTATACATTTTGTTGGTGGCGCAACTTGGTGGCGACCATGGTGGCCTAGTGAGATAGAGCCTTAAAGCTTCCGATAATAATGTTTTCATAAAATCACAAGCGAAATCCCCCTGGATATCGGCTCAGCTTCAACAGTCTCCTCATTACTTGCCATTTTATATCCCAGATTACAGCATTCTAGGGATGTCTTTAGGAGTTTCGTAATGGTGGGACCAAACTTAATAGAACCTTATTTGCTAATACCGCAAGGGTCATTTTGCCTTTGACCTTTTAATCCTGTGGGATTAGGGACGAGCTCTCATGGAATGTCAGATGCTGACACATTTTGTTGACCCAAATTCGATACCTAAAATGTTTAAACATTTTTATTTTCGTATAGTTTAATATAAACTATTAAAACTGTTATGATGATAATAGTTTACTTTAAAATAAACTATACGAAAATAACGCGACGTAATAAACATGTTTTAAAGTATCGGGTTCGAACACAGTTGAGCAACTCTGGTGACAAAGTTAAGGCCGCCCGAAATTCTCCGTCATGGCCTACAAATTTTGAAAAAGCCGAGACCGACGCTTTCTGTTAAAATCGCCACTGCTGGCGGTCACCAAATGGTGAACTTGCGGAACAGTGCTTAACTTGCTCAATCTGTTATATACAACTTAGCCAGCTACTTCACAAGCGGTTCTATGATGATGATACTTTTTCGGATAGCGTAAAATATATAGAAATTGAAGGCACGTGCCTCACGTCGCCGTCGCGTCGTCTTGGGAAAACAATTCCGTGCTTTCAAATACTTAGCCCCTAAGGGCGGGTTTTATGATAAACAAGCTGCGCCCCACGGTTTCACTTGCGAGATATTTAACAGTAATTTGTTAAGGGATAACAAGCCTATACCTAATAGAAATAAGTGTACTTCTTTAATAATGTTAATATAAGCTAGGAATTTCAAACAATAGATTTTTAATTGTTACCTTTGGGCGGCCTAGAAACTCTGTCACCAGAGTAGGCCTCTAACTCATACGAACGAACGAACGAATTTTTACCTATTGGAGTCTACCGTATAGAATCGGCGGGTTTTGAAAGGTTAATGATTGATATGTATATGTTTCGCAACTATATTTTTTGCTTATTAAATTCTAAAAGATCATCATGATAAATTACGAACTTTCTAATCATTAGGATCGTAATTAATCATGATTATTACCTACTCTCGCTCTAGAATAGGCAAGTGTCCCATCAGTAGGATCATTAGAAGGTCTGATGAGGTATGAGACAGTCCAGCAGGTCCAAATAAACATAATTTCGGAGGTTC
This sequence comes from Colostygia pectinataria, assembly GCA_951394395.1. Classification (NCBI taxonomy): domain Eukaryota; kingdom Metazoa; phylum Arthropoda; class Insecta; order Lepidoptera; family Geometridae; genus Colostygia; species Colostygia pectinataria. The sequence continues at coordinate 2,869,118 of OX596368.1, read as the reverse complement.
AACCGAAATTTCTTTCCATTCGTATCATGAATCACATTCCGATATCGGTCCCCAAGACGGCACGATATAAAACCGATAAAGCTTCATGGTAGCTTTGCTTCGTATTTTGTTTATATTCGTTTGCTCCGAAGTTTACACATATTATAGCAGGCCACACATCACAAAGTACCTAGGTATTACATTCACTACATCTTTATTATGGAGCACCGGTGGTCTGGTGGTAGTGACTCCGCCTTCCAATCCTAAGGTCGTGGGTTCAAACCCGGTCGTGCACCAATGGATTTTTCTGTTCGAAAAATTTATGTGCGCAATGCCAGTGCTCTTATACGGTGAAGGAAAACATCGTGAGGAAACCGGCATGTCCAAGAACTAAACATTGCATTGGGTCCGCGTGGTGGGATTAGGACCCAATCACTCTCGCCTGAGAGTAGGCCCGTGTTCCAGCAGTGGGAACATTAGAAGGCTGTCATGATGAGATGATCTTTATTACAAAGAGCATCATCAATATAAATTATTATGTATGTTAGTCTGTAAGGTATTTATAAATATGGGCCAATATTTTTGTAATATTCAATTATCTGTTGCCTGAAATAAACGATTTATTATTTTTATTATTATATCATATCAGCCAAATCATACAACGACCATACCAGTCCACCAGCCTTTACAATCCACTTTAATGTCATTGGTCCATCGATTGCCTATTCCAAAACCAAAATTTAAAAAGTTTTTCAAATCTAAGCACCTCTAAGCTAAATCTAAGCAGCTCATTTTGTCAAACATTTCAAATGAATTTGGGATAAACCAATAACCGTTTCTGATTTGCGAAGGAAAGATCCCGCCGTCTGATCCGATTTTGGATAAAATCAACCTCGATTGAAACTTTATTTTATTTGGGTAAAGTGTAGGGTAGAGCAATTAGGTTAGGTTAGGGCGCGGCCTCTGTGACAGCGACGAGCGGAGCGGGAGCGGGCCAGCGGTGTCACGGCATGTTACGATAGGTATATATCTCACGACGGATCTCGGCTGTCGTGAAATTAGCCGTTTCGATGCGCAATGGAGCTTTTTCAAACTAAATTGTCTTTGCGCATCACAAACGGCTAACTTCACGGAAGCCTAGATCCGCTGTGCGAACTATACCTATATCGCTTTTTTCCTGAAATGTAGTAGAGTTTTTTAAGATAGATCTTGCCTGGGGAAGTACTACCACCATACCTGTTTCTGCCGCCAAGCAGTAATGCTCGCATTGCTGTGTTCCGGGTCGATGGGTATTTGGTGAAATTACTGGCACGTGAGACTGCATTTTATGGTGGCAACGCGAGAGTGATACCTCTCGAATTGCAAACGTTAGGTACAGTAACCACTTAACAATAGGCCGTAAGCTTGGTTGCCATTTTAGTAGTATACAGGAAAGAGTAGACCCCAAGTAATATTCCTAGCGCGGCGGATCACGGCCGACATGAAGTTAGTCGTTTGTGTAGCACCAAACACAATAGTTCTAGGTATTTTTCTATGAACATAAATACTATCTATGTATTGTATCGTATTAAGTATATCAGTCATCTAGTACCCATAACACAAGCTCTGCTTATTTTGGGACTAGATGATGCTGTGTGGATTCTACAGGAGAAAAAAAAAGCTTCATTGCTCAACGAAACAGTTAGCTTCAAGGTGGCTGAGATTCGCCGCTAAAACTACTAACGCTACCGCCTGACTGCTCTTTGTCAACCCTCTTCCTCCCCGCTATCATCGAACACGTAAAAAAAAACAAATCAATCTTTTTAAAATTATATTTTATAGTACTAAAACTAAATCAACAATGGCATTTTCTAATGAACATGCGTATTGAAATATATCTTTAGAAGATATTTCACGTAATTACATATTTATACCTAGATTTTATAATTTTAATCTACGACTATATTGTATAGGACAGGACGGTAGCCTTACCAGAAAACGTTGTAATAGGTACTAACTGTAAAATCTATCCGTTTTTTAGACGCCATTTATCAAGAAAAGAAGAAAAAGAGGCCGAATGGCTGTATGTCTTCAGTCTGATATTTAGGGTGAAAAGAAAAAAACAAGAAGAAAATGAACACGTTTTATTCATTAAAAAAACATAAGATCTGGTTTTTTTTCTTAACGCTCGGCTAACTATTTACAAGAGTGCGACATGCTCGCTCAGATCGTAGGTCTTAATAAGTCTTGACTTAAGTACGCAACGTTTTGTGGTAAGACTGAATTTAGTAACCTAGGGAAATATTTACAAAGTGATGGCACAATAAATAAAACAAAAGCATTCCATTCCATTACTAATCCTGAAATAAAACAACTTTACACTGATTCGCTAAAGTTTCAAAATGTTTCAAATAAACCAATCAACAAACAGTATAGTAAAATAAAAAAACAGATGAAAAATCTATAGTACTATTCCGCTTAACTTTTTAACTAATGAGGTCACACAGTTAACACAGTTAGAAAGAAAAATATCGAACGGATCAAGAGTTTGGCTCCAGCGCTCGACGGAGCAACACGTCTGCCGGAGAACAAGCCGATGGTCCTGATGATGTCCCGTAGAGAGATGGAACACGTGTCAATATTTTTCTTTTGAGGTTACCTGTGTTAACTGTGTCACCTCATTAGTTACAAAGTTAAGCGGAATAGTACTACTAGAGACTACTACTCTACTCCTACTACCTACCTATTACCAAAGCAATTCGTAGTGTCAATACGCCTTGACAATTATACGTCGCATATAAATTCGTAGAAAAGATTAAATAAGTTAATAACACTAACAAAACCACGCAGAACTATAAAACATATATAACAGCTCGTCTGTCTTCACTCTTACAGTGTCTCTTTAGACACTGTAAGAGTGAAGACAGACGAGCGTACTCTTAAAATTTCCGACGCGTAATTTGCTGCTACATTCGATTTCATACAAAACTCATGTTTTGTTTACTCTTTTTTAATTTTTTTTAATACGTGACTGAAATGACGTGTCTCACAACTCAAAAATTACACTCGTCGTCTGGCTTCAGCCTAACTGACGTCAGGCATGACGCAACATCAGACCACTTGACCGTCTAGTCACTTGTTGACATAAAAATCAATTAGTCGAAATTACCATAGAATATACAAACTAAATCAATTATTAAAATGTATGTACAATAGTCATAAATTATTATGAAGCCCTCAGAACATAAAGACAGAATCGATAAAAGTAAACTTATAAATTACAGAGCTGTTTTTGATAATATTTTATAGACTAAGCTTTCTACAAACTTTACAAATAGTGCGTAGTCAGAGTAAACTAAGTAAGTAAGCTTGTATGAGTCAGTGACTCTGGTGACGGAGTCCAAGAGAATATACGTGACGGAGTACCTAAACAAGCTGGCCGAAGGCTTTCGTCATTGTCAAAAAACTTTGAAAAAGCCGGGACTCAACAGTTCAAATGATCTGAAATCATTTCAGTAGACCGTGCATTATTTATAAACAAACAAAGTTTCATCTGTTCATTAGCAGAATCAGCTCATCTCTTGCAGTTCTTCTTGTCCGCTCTGTACCCTCAGAGTGTGACAGGCGTGTTCTGGGTGTTCAGCAAATAGGATGGTTTCATTGTTTAAAAAGACTCAACTTCCGAATTCATATCAGTAGACCTCCTGCCTGACCTATAAACAAAACCATGTGGAACAGCTTCATCAATTCATCAGCAGAATCCAGGGTTAGTATGCTCAATGACACATCTCTTGCAGTATTTCTTGACAGCTCTGTACCCTCGGAGCGTTACAGGCGTATCCTGGATGTTCAGCTGGCACAGTCCTCTGCAGTAGTACGCCACTGCCTCTAAACCATCGTCTCCAACAAGCTCGCATCCTCGTAGAGCCAGCTTCTTGAGGTTTGGACAGCATCTGGCCAGGATCTGGAAAAAAACAAACCATCATGATTACGTAGTACTAATATCTGTTCTATGGTATCACTGAACATTTTCATCTACGATGTTATGCAAATGCATGTAGCTGGCTGCGTGAATGGAGCAATTTTTATACACCATTTAAGTGGCAACCAAGCGTACAGCCCACTTAATGGTAAGCAGTTACCGTAGCCTGTGTACGTTTGCAATATCAGAGATATCACTTACGCGTTGCCAACCTTGAAACGTAGATCTAAAGTCTCATCATGTGCCTTTAATTTCACCGGAAATCATACCATTTGAACAGAAACACAGCAAAGCGAGCATTACAGCCTTCTTATATTATCACTACTGGGAGAATAGCCTACTCTCTCTCTACTGGCGGATGTTTGAATAGCAGAAGTAATGACGCAATTAAATTGAATGCAAAAATTTGCTGCGAAACAGGGAATCGAACCCACGACCACGATGCTGTCGTACTTATAACGTGCTTACCTGTAGCCCAGCCTCCGATACATCCGTAGCCCCCAGGTCCAGTGCCCGCAGCCTGGAACACCCCCTGGCCACCGCTTCCACTCCATCATCCCCCAGCGCACCGCACCCCCGCGCGTTTAGATACCGCAGCTTGTAGCAGCGACGTGCTAACGTTCGGACACCGGAGTCTGAAACCTAGGGTGAGAGGATAAGATTTATTTTAGCCTGGTGTTTACTTTAATATTGAAAGCGACGTGCCAGTGTTTGGACACCGGAGTCTGATACCTAAAGGGGACATAATAAGCTTGATTAAAGCCTGGAGTTTGTTTAAAGACTGGCACTTTAGACTGGCAACACGCGAGTTATACTCATTGCAAGTGTCCATAGACTACGGTAACCGCTTAGCATCCGGTGTATCGTATGATTTGCCATAAAAAAACATGATTATTTAAATATATTTATGAAATTCCGAAAACTAGGACCTACTATATTTTCCGTTCCGAATGATTGAAAATATCGATGAATTTTACGATCAGATTAATTTCCACAACATTTAACTTGGAATGTTAATAATTTAGCAAATAACTGCTTTCTGCTCCATTTTGTTTTATTTATATTCTAGTGACAAAATAACTCGAATCGAATATCGACCACAGGCAGTAATAATTAAGTACACACGTAAAAACATTTCTAAGTGAAATATTCTTACCTGTAAAAGAGTATGTTTGAATTATTTATTTTCATTCTTACTGTAAACCTGTCACTCTGAAAGAGAGTAGGCCAGAGTCCCAGCAGTGGGAACAATAAAGGCTATATGATGATGACTGTAAAAAAATAGCAGATATTGTATCAACACCGATTGGCAAAACTTCGGTTATCGTTTCTTGTCTATCAAACAACTGGGTTTTATTAGTCGTAGCGGTGTTCGAAATTCGAATCCTTCGGAATCAAAGTATTTTTTTTTCTTCTTGGCTTTGCGCATTTTGCGCATTTGCCATTTTTTTAATTCGGAATCAAAGTATCGAGCATCCAATATTGAATTTCGATCACTTCCTGTCCTGTCAACTTTTTTAAACGTTCATTTGATTCAGCCAGCCAGTAATAAAATAATATGAATGGTAAAATATTTTTACAAAATAAAAAAAATTACACTAATTATAATTATAAATATTATACATAAGTTTGGATGTTTGGATGTATGTTTGATTATCTATAACTCGATTACTACTGAGCCGATTTGGCTGAGCTTAAAACATCTTAGATTCAATCTTTTGAAGTCTGTAGTCTGTCCCTATAGTGTAGATACTATGTCATCATCATGACAGCCCTCTAATGTTCCCACTGCTGGGACACTGGCCTACTCTCAGGCGAGAGTGATTGGGTCTTAATCCACCACAACCAATGCGGATTGGCGGATGGCACATGTCTTTTGAATTTTTAGTTCTTGGACATGCCGGTTTCCTCACGATGTTTTCCTTCACCGTATGAGAGCACTGGCATTGCGCACATAAATTTTTCGAACAGAAAAATCCATTGGTGCACGACCGGGTTTGAACCCACGACCTTCGGATCGGAAGGCGGGGTCACTACCACTAGACCACCGGTGCTCTTGATACTATGTACCTATGTATATACAGTAGTTTTAATTTATGTAATTATTAATTATTTTGTATTATGTATATTAAGTTATTAAATAATAATTTAATAATATTCTAAAGTGTGTAATAGACCTGTAAATATTTTTATCAATAAATGCTAACAACTTATGACTTATCGGTCGACGTGAAATTAGCCATTTGTAATGCGCAAAGACAATTTAGTTCGAAAAGAGCTCCATTGCGCTTTACTTAGATCAAATATAAACTCCGCAACGGATTTCAATGCGGTTTTCATCTAAGTATAGAGATAAAGTGATTTATGATGGATTCGACCAACTTTTGGAATAACTATTCCGCGGAATAGTAAATGTGACACAAGGAAACTGTCAGTTTACTGGCGAATATCTACGATTTACTCGGAGAATAGCTCCTATTCGAGTTTGGTCGAATCCAACCTTAGGAGGAAAGTTTATACTTACGTATAGATTAAGAATCCGTTTAAATTCACAGGATTGCCAGGTTTTGTGATAAGTAAATGCCAATATATTATGTTTTTACCGTAGGTACATTATGCGTTACTGAACACATACACATTCCAACTAAGACATTTTCCTTTGTCCTTGTTTTTGATCCCAAAAGCTTTAATTGTCTAGTCTGTAAACCTGCGTTTCCAAGGCGCATGTGACTTGCGCGCAATAGTAGTTTACCGGTAAAATCCAATTAAAATTATGTGCGCAATGCTAGTGCTCTCAAACGGTGAAGGGAAAACGTTGGAATACGGCTTATCCATGAACTATTAAATTATTAATATGTAATATTATACTATTTAATGGAGTATCTAATCAAAAAATGCAAGATGCAATCAACACAACCTACGCAAGATGTGTATAGTTCTCTCGGCGGATCTAGGCTTCCGTGAAGTTAGCCGTTTCGATGCGCAATGGAGTTTTTCTAACTAAATTGTCTTTGCGCATCACAAACGGCTAACTTCACGGAAGCCTAGATCCGCCGAGAGAACTATACCTACTGCGCCGTGAAAACGCACTACAAATCCCAAAAATCCGCCGCTCTGGATCTCGGAATTACGGAAAGTCAGGGATAATTGACTTTCCGTAATTCCGAGATCCAGAGTGTCCAACTTCTGATAAGTTTCCAAAACGACTTTAGCCTTATTTACTTTCTAAGTCTAATTTAACTTTCCCTACTGGTTTTATTGGTTTTTAGGTGTTATATTCATAAGTTATAACAGTAGCAAGGCCAGAAAACTACTACCTATTCTGCCGCCAATCAGTAATACTGTCAGCGAGAGTAATGCGAGTAATCTGCTAAGGTTCTTCCCCAGACGGGCTCTAACAAATAACTCTAAGGGGGGAAAATTACAGATTGATACAATATGATAACTTTTCAATATCAGGTTGCCGGTAAGTCAGATAAATAAAATAAATAATGCTGGACAATCCACACAGCATCATCTAGCCCCAAGGTAAGCTGCTGTTAAACAGAGCTGTGTTTATGGGTGCTAGATGACTGATATATACTTAATACAATACATAAATAGATATTTTTTTATTTTATATAGAGAATACCCAGAACGCCCGGGACAATTATTTGTAGATCGTACAAACATTTGACCCGAGGCGGGAATCGAACCCGCAACCTCCGCGTCGCATGCAGACCTGCGCCCTCTGCGCCAAATCGGTCGTAGTTAGGCACTGCGCAAATGATTTTAAGCGCCAGTTACTGGCAGCTTGGGTTTTTTTCTGTTTATTTAAACTTGGCGACATAAATGACTGATTGCCAACAAAGTGGTAGAGTAGTAGAGTTCTCTGTGATAGAGCCAGGGAAGGACTACCACCATACCTATTTCTGCCGCCAAGCAGTAATGCTCGCATTGCTGTGTTCCAGTGCGAAGGGTATGGTTTCCGGTGAAATTACTGGCACATGAGCCTTTCGATCTTAGCCTCAAGGTGGCAACCCGCGAGTGATACCTCTGGTATTGCAAGCGTCTATAGGCTGCGGTAACCGCTTACCATCTCGTACGCTTGGTTGCCACTTCAGTTGTATAAAAAAAAAAGTGGTTAAAGGTTTATTACCCCACTAGAAGGGTAACCCTGTTCTCATGTATTCATGTCTAATTTAAGGTTTATTTTACTGCAACGCTTGCTCCGTGACTTTGGTACAATCAGACACACCGAGATTCTTCATCGTCTTCTTATATCATCACAGCCTTCTAATGTTCCCACAGTTGGAACACTAGCTTACTCTCGGGCGAGAGTGATTGGGTCTTAATCCACCACGCAGACCAAATGCGGATAGGTGGATAGCACATGTCTTTCAAACTTTTAGTTTTTGGACATGCCGGTTTCCTCACGATGTTTTCCTTATGAGAGCACTGGCATTGCGCTCATATATTTTTTCGAACAGAAATGTCCATTGGTGCATAACCGGGTTTGAACCCACGACCATAGGATCGGAAGGCGGGGTCACTACCACTAGACCACCGGTGCTTATCGTTGTCTTACCATCTAGCTAAGATTACCACTTATCAGCCGAGCTGTTTCAGTCAGCGGTCGTGTGTTTGTTAGCCTACATACTATGTGTAAAGTATGATGTGATGATGCATGATATTTTGAAGTGTTGCCAGTCAGTTTTTATTTAGTTTACTTAAGTACACATAGCAACGTAAATGACTGTTAACTGAGTTGAAAATGCTACCCTACTAAAAGGGTAATCCTTGTTTCAGGCGTTTCTTTAAGGATTTTACCTTACCTGGGTACACTTAGCGATAGAAAGGTACCGCAGCGCTTGCCCGAGCTTCGCTAGCTCGTATAGCCCAAAGTCCGTGACCCCGGTACAGTCGGACACACTGAGCTCCTTCAGCGCGCAGTACGCGGGTATCCATCTGACGCCCGCATCTGTGGACAAATCAATAAATCACATCACACTATCATACTAGTCACACTATCGCAGTCATATTATTATTATTATTATTTTTATACAATTGAAGTGGCAACCAAGCGTACGGCCCACAAGATAGTAAGGTTACCGCAGCCTATGGACGCTTGCAATACCAGAGATATCACTCGCGGGTTGCCACCTTGAGGCATATATTATTCATATATATAATATTATACTTATATGCGAAAGTTTGGATGGATGTGCGATCCTCTATAACTCTACAACCACTGAACCGATGACCGGGGAGGGAATAGGACATGTTATTTTTTATCCCAAAGAAGTACGGTACCTATTACTAGCAATTCTCCGAACAGTAGACCTCGCAAACACAAACTTGTAAAGTGAGCTTTGAAAGTAAGCAACATACTGTATTTTTAGGAACTATTTTGCTCATCACGCTGAAGATCCTCATCAGATCTTCGCCAAATATCAGACAAACTTAAAGTTAATACTTACCTTTCAAATAAAAAAAAAAACCATCGAAAACAAATCACATTAGGCGGAGATATTCAGTAGCCCCCTTTTTATCCCTTTTTGGAGAAAGTACGCCCCTTATCAAAAATCCCCGACGACAATCAAATTCTATAAAGTCATAGAACTTGTATACCAAGTTTCAACCATATTGGTTAAAAAATGCGACCTGTAGGCGAGAACACAAACTGACCGGACAACCAAAAGCATCTTTGGGGAATGCACGTAAGCTACGCGGACAAATTCACGGGTAGCAGTAGTATGTAAATAAATATCAGCTGACATTTTACGCAGCGTCATCTAGCCCCAAGCTATTCATATTTTTTTAATTAATATGTAAGTTTTTTATAATATTACTGACACTGAGAGCACCGGTGGTCTAGTGGTAGTGACCCCGCCTTCCGATCCTAAGGTCGTAAGTTCGAATCCGGTCGTGCACCAATGAATTTATCACTGCGATAAATTTATGTGCGCAATGCCAGTGCTCTTACGGTGAAGAAAACACCGTAAGGAAACTGACATGTCCAAGAACCAAAAATTCGAAAGACATGTGCCATCCACCAATCCGCATTGGGTCCGCGTGGTGGATCAAGACCCAATCACTCTTGGCCAAGTAGGCCAGTGTCCCAAAAGTGGGAACATTAGAAGGCTGTCATGATGACTGACACAGAATGTTCGCGTACATGTGTCAGTCATCATGAAAAGTCACTAAGAACTCGTTTTAAGCTCACGAAGCATGAAATTACAAGTACGAGTACTTGTCAAAGTAAGTTAAGAAAGTGGATTAATAGCATAATCACCGAGGAACTTTCAATAATAATTTCTATGGCAACCGGTTTCAATAATAATTACAGTAGGTTAATAACTATTATTAGCTAAATAGATTATTATTACTTATTGAAAACCGACGCAGTAGGTGAGTGCCTTATTGAGCAAAAAGTTGCGGGTTCAATCCCTGCTACAGGACAAAATAAAACTGTTTACATGATCTGCAAGTGTTGTTTTATTCAGGTCTAGGGCCTGGGGCCTTACTCTTCAACGCAATTTGAATTCAAATTTCAATCAAATTCTAATTTACTGCTGTCAAGTTTTTGTACTCTTGGAAAGTACAAAAATTACCTAGATGATAAAAAAGCTTGGGACGAATGTGCTCCAACTTTACTCGGCATCCATAACAATAGCAAGGATCATGCCAAAAAAGTGATAGGAACCCAGCCGGTGTTGTTGCCAGTTATTTTACGGCATGGGCGCGCATTGGAACTGGTTTAAATTTTCCTAGCTTGTAAGACGTTTCAAAGTGATCCTTGTGATTCTACTGAAATAAATAATTTTTGATTTCTATTTTTGAAAAGAAAATTGAATTTTGCGCTAGTTTGCCGGAACACAGCAATGCAAACATTACTGCTTGGCGGCAGAAATAGGTATGGTGGTAGTCCTCCCCCGGGCGAGCTCTATCACAAAGAACTACTACTCTTCTCTAGGTTCTTTCTAGGTATTCTGTTCATACCCGTGCTGTTCATACCTGTGACTAGAGTGCATCTCCGTAGGTACAGGTACTGCAGGGAAGGGCATGTGTGCAGTAACGCACACAGTCCCGCATCAGACACGTTACCACAGTCTGTCAGGTCCACGTATTCTACTGGAGGTCTTCTACTCCCGAGCCGTGGTTCCAGCCACGCCCATTCTGGCCAGTCCACGTTTGTGCAGCCTGGAACAAAAAAAGATAGATAGATAGATAGAAAGATGTTGGGCAACAAGTTGGCAATTTAAAGTGGGACTGGGCAGGTCACGTCTGTCGCATGTCGGATGAGTTGTGGGCGAAAACCACTACAGAGTGGATCCCACGGGACAGAAAACGACCACGCGGCAGACCGCGGCGACGATGGAGAGACGAACTAGATGCCTTTATGAAGGACTGGCCTACACTAGCGCTCAATAGAGATGATTGGAAGGAAGAAAGGGAGGCCTTTGCCCTGCAGTGGGACAGCACAGGCTGTTAATAATAATAATAATAAAAGATAGAAAATTCTTTATTGAACACCACATTATAACAAATTTGACAAGAACAATCTTAATTATAGTTCTCTCGGCGGATCGATGCGCAATGGAGCTATTTCTAACTAAATTGTCTTTGCGCAACACAAACGGCTAACTTCACGGAAGCCTAGATCCGCCGAGAGAACTATACTAATTTTAATCGGATTAACCAATTCCTTCTGACATGTATTACTACAAATATATTCATCACTACAATTTGCTCAGCGACTCACGTCGGCATGAGCAAAGTGACACATCTGAAATATACTAACAGGTATTACAATGGGCGGCCTTATAGCTAAATAGCGATCTCCACCAGACAACCTTTGGATGGATAGGATTGAATGGTAGTTAACAAGGGTTTTTAGCGATGTTCTAATAATATTAAAAAACAATTCTAAACTAATGCAAAACACATATCAAAAATACTTATTATGCTAGACCTATTTCAAATACCTATACTTATAATTAGTTATAAAATATATCATATGTAAGTAAGTTTAAGAGTAGTAGAGTTCTCTGTAATAGAGCTCGTCCGGGGAAGGACTACCACCATACCTATTTCTGCCGCCAAGCAGTAATGCTCGCATTGCTGTGTTCCGGTGTGAAAGGTATGGTTTCCGGTGAAATTACTGGCACATGAGGCTTTCGATCTTAGCTTCAAGGTGGCAACCCGCGAGTGATACCTCTGGTATTGCAAGCGTCCATAGGCTGCGGTAATCGCTTACCATCTTGTGGGCCGTACGCTTGGTTGCCACTTCAGTTGTATAAAAAAAAAAAGTTCGTATAAGTCAGTGGCCAACTCCTACTAATACTATAAATGCGTAAGTCTGTATGTGTGTATGTTTGTTGCCACGTATCTCCGTGACTTAACCGAATGTAATGAAATGGCTTAAGCCCTGGAATAATACATAGGCTATTTTTTATCCTGAAAAAATGTACTGTTCCTGAGGGAAAGCATAAAAACTGCAAACCGCGATTGAAATGCGGTTTCAATCGCGGTTTGCAGTTCGGGTCAGCTCGTATTTTTATATATCTACAAGAGACTCCGGCTTCGCACCTTAAATCACTCTATATATTAATGAAAACCGCATTAAAATCCATTGCGTAGTTTAAATCGTACTAAACGGTAAAGGAAAACATCGTGAGGAAACCGAAGACCGAAAGACAATCCGGAATCCACCAAGCGGTCGCACCGCTGAGTAGATTATCACCCGATCACTCTTGCTCGAGAGTAGGCCAGCGCGTCCCAAAAAAGGAACATTAGAAGGCTGATCATGGAGTGGTAAATTTAAATCCAGTAAGTATAGGGCTGTCTCGATACTCTCTCAAAATACATTTGAATTTTAAAACATACTTACAAAGTATAATTCACCACGTACTAAATTATAAAATAGTTCAGTAATAGCTTTATATCCCTTGATCCCTAGCATCCCTTTTAATCACGTACCACTCTAAAAACACTAGATCTTACTATGAATAAGAAAATGGTAATTTAAATCCCCAAGGCTGGCGTTGTGATCATTTATTCAGGATCTATTTGGCTGATATCTGAACCTGAGACTTAGCTTGAACTCCGTGGTAATCTCCTAGAGGATTGAGTCGAATTAGTTAGTTTGTCTTGTGTAGGTACTAATCACAGAACTATATATAAGTAGAATGAGTGAGTGCATGTATTCGCGTGCCGAAAAGACGAGCTAAGTAAGGGCTGAGTAACCTCTTTACTCGCCGCGAAACTCATTCCGCTCCCAACCGGGGGTGGTGTGGTGGTGTGCCAGTGCCTAGAATCGGTTTGCCGCGTCTTTATCGATGCTTTTAAATCATTCATTTTCGCGCGGCTTATGTTTCCTATCACTAAAATACATTTGTGTGTAAAATACAAATAAGCAAAATGTTACACGCTCGTTTTCCACACAAATCGACGAACTCTTTCATTCTACTTAAATATAGTTCTGAGGTACTTTAGATTTTTATGTTTCTTACTTGCTTTTTTTTACCATGTCAGGTATCTACATACATATACATACATAAAATCAAGCCTGTAGGTAGGTATCCCGTAGGGGTAGGCAAAGACAACGGATTTCCACTTGCTACGATCACGACACACCTCTTTTGCTTCATTCACTCGCATGTCAGTCTTCATACATTATCAGGTATCTTTCTGTGTATGTGCCTCATATTATAGTCATACTATCACACTAATATTATAATTGCGAAAGTTTGGATGTTTGTTCCTCTATAACTCGACAGCCACTGAACCGATTTGGCTGAAAAAAACATAGATAGATAATGACCGGAAATAGAACAAAAGCTACTTTTTATTCCGGAAAAGGTACGGTTCCCGAGTCCCACGCGAACGAAGTCGGGGGCACCAGCTAGTTTCATAATAAAACTGCAGCTCCTGATACTTCTATTCATAATAAAATGTATTTTTAGCAGCTTGCTATGTGTGAAAAAAAAACATTCTTTGTCATTCTTATGTCAGGAACAATAACGATAATGTATTTAAAAAACGAGTTGCTGTTGATTTTTTGGGACTAAAGTGTCCCAATAAATCACACTTTTGATTGTAATATTTTTTTTACTGTCGATTCGGACACCATCAACACATTAGCTGTAGTAGTGTCAGGTGTAATAGTATCAGGTGTAGTAGTGTAGCAGTAAGTATAGGTTAATTTTCACTAAAAACGGGATATTTACCATGATTTGTGAGTTTTATTGATTCCCGATATTTCGGCGCAGTTACATGCACCATGATCACGGGTTCTCCCGTGATCATGGTTCATGTAATATCTCTCCGTTTCTCCGAAAATTATGTTAATAACCATGATAGTTTTAAAAACTATAAGTCTATTTATGATTATAGCACTTACTTTTTGATACCAAAGTTAAAGTCAAAGTCGATTGTCTTTGGCTATCTTGTCAAAACGACATGGGTCTTCCCATTTTAATTATTTTTCTCGTGTTATTTTAAGTTTTATTGCGTAAATTTGGTGGCAGTTTATCCAATTTAACTTGTTTACTTAGCACAAGTGTTAGTAATTGAAATGGAGGGGTAATGTTGGTTGGTAATTTAGTCAAAGACTTTCCAGGAGAATTTTGAAGGAAAAGTCATCGTTTCTTTCCAAATTTCGTTTGTTTACGTTGCTAAGCGACAATCAAACTAATACACTTGACACTGGCAAAATTGTGGCAAACTAGCCACAGAGGCCATAAAACAAAAGAAGAAGAAAGTCAAAGTCAAAAATGATTTATTTCAATAAAATCACATGGATCATTTTGAAACGTCTTAACGCTAGGTGAATTTACGCCAGTTCCACGCGTACCTTTACATAGAGGATCCTAGGGGTCAGAGCTATACACCTATACTCGTAACTGTCTTACCAGTAAGGTCGATATGCCTCAAAGCAGCCAGGTCTGTGACAAGAGGAGCCATTGACCTCGCATCAATGCTACTGGATGTAGTGACAGCCAGGTGGGTCAGGTTCCTGAAGGTGGCTGCCAGGAGCTGGGCGCTGGCTACCGTCACCTGAAAGCAATCAATCAGTATGTTCAAAAACCGCAATAGACTAGTCTACAAAAAACTCATGCTCTAACGGTATAGTTTTTTAAAAAACAAACGGCTCACCAGAAGCGAATAGATATCACGAGGATATTCGACTCAGACCAAATATATAAGAAGATTTTATGTTTGTCTGATGACATACGGCACTAAGACATGGTTGTTTATAATATACGGCTCAGACCTAATATCAAAGAAGAGTTTCTGCTTGTCTGATGACATACGACACTGAGTCGTGGTTGTTTTTGATAGTATTCACAAGTTCAAAGTCGCGCTATGAAAAATCCATTCTCGAAAATGCTTTTAAAATACCACCTAATTAAAAAAAGATTGTTCAAGGCACTACAGCATCTGCACTTTACACTTCAAGTATGGACCGTGCTGTAAACACTAGACAAGACAGCAACTTGCTGCCTAGATGATGAATAACCTTCAAAAGATGGTAAAAGTCTTGTATTTTTACTTACAGCGCAATTCTTAGCCCTCCATTCCTTCACAGCATTCACGCATGGCCCAGCTCTCGCCCCAGCACACCTCGCAGCCACCTCCAGAGGACCCGCTGCTCTGATCCTGCGCCATGCTTCTGGCCTGGAGGTCAGCCTGGTGACCAGCCGCGCCCAGCGCCGGCAGACGCGGGCCATACGGCATAGATCTGACACCTGGAATCATGAAAATTAAAAAAAAAAAACTTTATTGAATTAAAAAAACTAGTACAAAGGCGAACTTCCAGAAAATCATGAGTATATAATTATTAATATAAATTTGGAATCAAACACCATTTGTATAGATGTTTCCCAAGTAAAGAGTGCTTTCATCATCATCACGCGAGTTTTCTAATATTTCCACTGCTGGGACACTGGCCTAATATCAAGCGAGAGTGATTGGGTCTTAATCCACCACGCGGACCCAATGTGGATTGGTGGATGGCACATGTCTTTCGAATATTTAGTTCTTAGACATTCCGGTTTCCTCACGATTTTTTCCTTCACCGTATGAGAGCATTGGCATTGCGCACATAAATTTTTCGAATAGAAAAATCCATTGGTGCACGATCAAATTTGGACCCACTACCTTTGGATCAGAAGGCGGAGTCACTACCACTAAAGTGCTTTAAATTGGTGTAACTAAACACACCTTGCTACCTACAGGTAAATCAGATAAAGACGAAGGTTTTTCGAGACCTATAAACTCCGTCATCAAGAGCTTGCCACTTCCTCACAAAAACTTAGAGACAAAAACTACCAACTCGTCCACATACTAAACAAAATATCCAATTAAATAAGCAATGCGACAACTCTCGTCAATGAACTAAAATTAACTTTAGTCATTGAACAGGCTTACTGCAACGTTTCCCCTGTAGGTTGAGCTATCGGCGCTTCGAGCCGAAGGCATCCCAATGATAATTTCGCCAAAGCAAGATATTTCTCGATAGCTCAATTGGAAGAGCACCCGCGTATCAAGCTGGTTCAAATCCCGCTTGAGGCGAAATTATTTTTGGGATATAATCTTCGTCCATATACCTCAAGATGTGAAAGGATTTTAAGCCACAGAGCATCATTGAGGGTTGCATCGCGCTGGTGCAGTCTTCTTCTGGGCTGATGCCCTTCAGCTAGAGTGTGGTACCCCTGGTCTAGGCTGATCTCGCTGAGGTCTGCAGCGAGGGACAAGGCCGGCTCGGGGGGCGGCGGGGGCCGCCGGCGGGCCCCACCGCACACTCCGGGCCCGGAACAGCTCCCGGTCGACATATTCAGACCCTGGAAAGAAGGAATAATATATATTATACTAGTAGACCCGGCGCGGTTTCGCTCGCATTATTTTTTCACAACTTTTCCATAATTTCTCATCGTTTAAACCTTCCCTGGACTCTTACAAAATTAGCCAAATCGGTCTAGCTGTTCTCGAGTTTTAGCGAGCCTAACGCACAGCAATTCATTTTTATATATAAGAAGAAGATATCAAGACAGCCTTCTAATGTTCCCACTGCTGAAACACTGCCTTACTTTCGAGTGATTTTGGTCTTAATTATGTTATATGTTGTCTTAATCTACAACGCGGACCAATGCGGATTGGTAAAAATAATAAATAAATAATGCTGGACAACCTATACAGCATCATCTAGCCCCAAGCTAAGCAGAGCTTGTGTTATGAGTACTAGATGTTGGCAAAATTGTGGCTAACTCAGCCACAGACGCCATATGTAAAAGAAGAAGAAGAAGAGTACTAGATGACTGATACACTGTGTCAACTCTTTTTTTTTATTATGTAATGGTAGTAATCTCTGATTGTAATCCGGCTACCCGAGATTCAGGCAGTGCAGTGGACCAATGGTAACTTATTTCCATGTTATTTCGTCAGTTAATAAATAATTTGTGTTTATATATACTTAAAACATTACAATATATAGATAGATATTTTATATTATACATAGAAAATACCTAGAACATGTGGAACAAATATTTGCAGATCGTACAAACATTTAATTTTGTTCCGAGGCGGGAATCGACCTGCAAGCTTAGTGTCGCAGGCTGACCTTCACCCGCCACGCCACATCGGTCGTCAGGTGATGGCAAATGTATATCAAATTTTTTGTTCTTTGAGGTTTATATTTCCTTTATAAACAAGACCTTAAGGGTTTATTATAATAGACCTTTTTTTATATAATCCACAAATAGTATAAAACTTTGTAATCCTAGCCGAGGTAACATGTTTATTTTCTTGTGGATCTTATTATTAGCTGAAAACAGAGACATTACACTGGCATCTCAACTATACAATATTTTAACACTAACTGACTGACTGACAACAACAAACACAAAACCCTAAACTAAACTTAAATCTTAGAGCCTTATTCATAATCATGTTATTGACCTCTGTTAGCTAACGTTATTATGTTATGTCTTTGGAAGACAGACGAGACAATACCTAGCAAGCTGCTAAAATCACAGTTTTTTATGACTAGGCCTTTAGGTTCTCAAGCTGCAAGAGATTTCTTGCTGCACTTATTCCGTAACAAAATATACTATATCGCTAGTACGTTTATGAATTCAACGCAAACAGAGTCGCAGGCGTTTCTCTAGTTTATTATAAATGGCTGTTTGTAGAGCTGTCGACGTGTCTTGCATAATTAATATAGCAATAAGCATTGAATGTCCGTTGAACGCGAGATAAACTCACTGCTAATACAGGTTTAGTACAGTCAGCGTAAAGCTTGTTGGATTACCAATAATAGTTTTTTTTTTATATTAAGTAGATAAGTAAGTTCGTATGAGCCTGTGGCCAACTCTGGTTACAGAGTTTTTAGGCCTGAAGGCCTCTGTCATGGCTTAACAACTTTGAAAAAGCGGGACCAACTGCTTTTTTATACTACAAAAGTGGCAATCAAGCGTACGGTCCACTTGGTGGTAGGTTACCGTAGCTTATGTACGATTGCAACATCAGATATATCACTTGCGTCTTACTCTGAGACGTAGCTTGAAAGGCTCGTGCCTGTAATTTCACCGGAAACCGTACCCTTCGAACCGGAACACAGCAATGTGAGCATTACTTTATATATAAGGTCATTCATTATCAACCTGACAAACTTAAGGGATAGGTTCCACACATAAAAAAAATACTTGTTTTTTTTTTTTCAAAACAATTTTTTTTATATTTAAAAAAAAAATTAAAGCTGTACTCACAGATTTTATTGATAGGATAAAAACTGAAATAAACGATATAATATTATTATAAAAAAAAAACGATACCAGCAAAAATAAATAATTATAGCGTTTACGAGCTCTACACTAGAGCAAATTTGGGCTGATAACGGATGACGGTAATTTATTCATTGAGAAACAAAAGGCTCTTTAACCTAATGACAAGCTTTCATCATAAAGTTTCATTATTCCCAATAAAAAAAACAATGTTTAGGGCTCAGCCTCTTGTCTCGGTCAGTTGTGAAAAAACTTTATGACAAGAGCCCCGAAATACTTCGCTGCCATTGGTGTTCAAAAGTTAGTAGCTGTTAGTCGATTCACAGAAAATTCACCCTTATGGTGGTAAAGTGGAACTTTGAGTGATAGAACATATACTTTTTTTTTATGTTTGGAACCTATCTCTTAAAGTTTGATAATGAATGACCCTGTATATATCACATAATACAGCGATGGAAAGCAAGGATCCCTTTAAATTATCTTGAAAATTAAGTAAACCTTTTCCTCGCGCAAGTTTGAATGGAGTTTTAAGTTAACGGGAATTTACTGCATGGAATGATTTCTTTTACAGCGCTAAGTTTGAACAGTTTTTATAAAGACAAAGCTCATAGGTCTACTGTACTATAAAACTTGCAGACCTTATTTTGCAATTAAGCACGATTGTCTTTACAATGGGGGGATAAATCAAACAGCTTTGTCATTGGCGGCTGTTGTCCGTCTGATCGCGTCTTTATGGACTGACTTGCCTTACTTGACTAGGTTTTCCGGCATTTTTTGTAGACTGAATGGTAGATCGTTTTACAGACGCGGGCCGTGTGAGCTCTGTGGGTCCCGATATCAATATTATTATTAAATTATTATTAATTTATATATATATATATAATTATTATTATAAATCAGAAGAAGGGCACTAAGTATTACGTAAGACACTCCAAGGTTTATTTTAAAAATATTTTTTGTTAATATTATTATTTTTATTATATAAAATAGGCAATATTTTAGAAATAAAAAAATAATACCATATATTATACATTAAATAATATAATAATTATTTTTGTTATTTCTAAAATATTGCCTATTTTAATAAGTTTAATAATTCAGAAATCAGAGCAAGATCAATAGCATTGGGTCATAGGACCACCTTAACACTCAGCGGCATGTTGTAATTCGTTTGATAGATAATATTAATTTTAATGTTAGATTTATTCTAATTCACGCGATTTTAATCTCAGACACTTTAAAATTATCGCTAATTTCATGTCCAAAGTCAGTGGCCGGTAGCGATATATAACATTAACTAGATACGTCTACGTGGGAGCCTATTAAAATAACAATTAATTATAAACGTTTCGGCACCCACGCGAATCATTTAATTTCAAAATTATCGGCATGATTTTGCGAAACCAATTCGATGACAATAATTGGATCATTAATTTTATAATAGTCAGACTGCTAATTTTAAGTACCTGTCTATTTAATTTGATTTGATTGGTGCGATGTCTTCTTTCCAAAAATGTTTTTATATTATTGAAATTGTTTCATAATTTAAATATCTAATTTGACTTATAATTAAGCAGTTTAGTTGTTTGATTATTTAAATTCAACCAAAAATTATGGTTCAACTGAAAAATCGCAAAACAAATGATATATTTCTTAAAACGTTCAAGTCAACAAGGAAATGGATTACCGGTCATATTTTTGTTCCACTCTCCATTTCGGTTTTATAAAACTAGCATGACTGACACTTTTGTTTACAGAATTGTGACAAAGAAACCACAGACGCCTTATACAAAGAAGTGCTGTAAGGTAACTAGAACAGACACAAACGCTAGATTTCTGGATGTCGGTACGTACTGCAGGCACCAACATTCCAGCCCACGCTAGCCCTTGGCAGATATCATGATCAGTGCCTCTCACTTGAGTCACAACACTGCTATCTTTATTACTAAATACCATGCAATAAGCTGTCATTTGATTAATTATTCCGATCTCTTCATATAGTCCAACTTAATTAAAGCTCTCTTCTTACACACTTAGGTGTCAGTGGTGACGGTAGATACATAGTGCAGGCCTGGCGCGGTACGCTTGCAATACTAATACTTACTTAATTTAGTGTTAATTCTAGCACTGGCGCATCCTGAGGTAAATCAAAAATCTCGTATGCGTACAGTTTCATGTTTTCAGTTTTTCAGACGAGACCATCACCAAGAACTCTACCATTTTAGACCATAGTAGAGCTACTTTTATTATAATTGTGACCCCGACGCCAAAGCTGACATCGACGCCGACGCTAACGCCAACGGCGAAGCCCCGACGACGCCGATACAACACCGACGCTTCTACCGATGCAGTTGACGACGTCATCTCATACAGTAATGCTGACGCAGACGCCGACGCCAATTTTCCATAGGTCTATTTTGTATGTACATCGTTTTCATAGCAAGACAAAGTTTAACCCAACTTTTTTAACGCAATGAGTTATATTCATTTTGCATCCACTCTTTTCTTGTTATGTTCACATTATGTTCATTGCTATTATGTTTCTATTAGTGAAAACCTGTTATTGGCTTTCTGTTGCTACCTGTTAGTTGCTAAGGAAAGCTGTTGGTTTTTCATATTATAATAAAATAAAAATAATAGATGATTTGCATACTTTAATTATATTCCACATTGCTTCTGTTTGACAGTTTTCTCTATAGATTGGATTGGGTCCGTAAAATATGAATTTGTGCTTATACAAATATAAGCAGAACGAATGCGCTAGAAATGTCTGAAAATTATTGCTTTCAGCTGAATTGCACAATAAAAGTTTAATGTGGCTATTGTTTCGGCCTTTGCATGATTCTTCCGGGTCTGTGTGTTGTAGTACATAACTGCCCTTAATTTCTAGTACCTACAGGTAATCTTAGTGGGTTAAGCCTTTTAGGTATTTCCTAAACTTTTTTTTTGTTTTTTCAATTATATATTTCATATATTTTCATAGCAAGCACCTAATAAATTTCGCGTCAGGCGGTCAGGCGGAACTTAAACAATCTTTTTTTTTTTTTTTTATACAACTGAAGTGGCAACCAAGCGTACGGCCCACAAGATGGTAAGCGGTTACCGCAGCCTATGGACGCTTGCGACATCATAGATATCACTTGCGTGTTACCACCCTGAGACGTTAGATGGTAATTCTCATGTGCCTGTAATTTCACCGGAAACCATACCCTTCACACCGGAACACAGCAATGCGAGCATTACTGCTTGGCGGCAGAAATAGGTTTGGTGGTAGTCCTTCCCCGGATCTTTCACTGACATTGACTTTATACGCCTCTACCAGTTGAGCCACCGAGTTACTATAAAAACAAATAGGTATCTCCTGTTGTAAATTATTTATTTATTGTAGTCGTACTTCATCATTAAGATATTGATTTCGCAATACATAAATCACACTATGGTATTATTGTGTGGCTTAGCACAATATCTACTATAGAATATAAAAGGATAAATCATAAAAGCGCACGCAATGTCGCACAGATCGCTGTCCGATCTAAACTTATGTCGATAGTAATAGTAATTTATAGAGTGGTAACATTTTCTCATAAATATAGCATAAAACTATTCGTAAATAATTCAAAAACTTCCAACCATATAATTTGTCCTGATCTACTACAATAAGATTTCTATAAATGTACTATTTAAGATTACAAGATTTAATGCCCCAATCTTTAATCCCGTAGTAACTAATTATACGCAAAGTTCGTTTCTGTGGCGTGCCAGTGATAATTTTAATAAGCTGTGCAAGTGCATGGATTTAGATCTATTCTGCACGAGTGTTAACTCCGCCAGACAGCGGTTAGGCAGAGAGTTTTTTGTTGGTGATGATGGAAAGTATCATGTGTCTGTAATTTCACTGGTAAACCATATCCTTTATACCGGATCACAGCAATACAATAATTTACTTTTTATGTTTTTCATTTTCATATTTCAATTGTTAAATTTGTAAGCTGTCTTCCACAAAACATTACGATTGTTTAAGCGAGTAGCTCTTACTTTGTTCTTTCGCTATAAGTATTCTAAACGTGAAAACCTATTATTGGCTTCCTGTTTTCTCATAAGATAGTATATTAAGTTGTATCCGCTGTTGGTTTTCGTAAGAAATAAAAATAAAATAAAATAAGATAAAAAAGTTAATTATGATCAAAACTGAACTTTCACCCCTTTAGAAGGGTTAGATTAGAAGGTTCAGTTTAAAGTTGTAAAAGTGAAGGTGTATGTATGTTTGGAAATATAAATAAGGCTATATGTATAAATACGCGCGAACGAAGTCGCGGCTTGGGCTGTTAATTTAATATTTATGGATCATCCAAACATTTGTCACGCGAGAATCAAATCAAAAGCTGCGTGTGCGCCGTATCTCTCTTTAATTACACCGTCAATACTAAACCTGGCCATCAGTTCAATACATAATGGCCAAGCCATGTCAAATGTCAAAAGATATTCAGTCCGTCATTGAAAACGTAAATAGCTTGTACACTGCAATACTATATGCAAACCAAAGAACTTTGACCATTCACTTATAAACATCGGCTCGGGTTGCTATGCGAGGAGTACCGGAGTACCCCGTAAAATTTACAGACAGTAATTGGGTTTATCTCTAGCAGCTATGCAAGTTTTCTACCTACAATTTGCACACAAAGTTATAAAATCAAAGATTAATGGATTTTTGGATTTTTGGGACAAACCTGCTGAATTCAACCTAAGTCAGAGAGACGGTATTTTTTTATACTACTTAGATGTTAGACTAGCTAACTGGTGACTTACTGGTAAGCGGTTAGCCTATATACGATCCAAAGATATCACTCGTTGCGTTGCTCAAGACGTAAATTTTAAAAGTAGCAGAGTTCTCTATAATAGAGCTCGTCCAGGGAAGGACTACCACCATACCTATTTCTGCCGCCAAGCAGTAATGCTCGAATTGCTGTGTTCCGGTGTGAAGGGTATGGTTTCTGGTGAAATTACTGGCACATGAGGCTTTCGATCTTAGCCTCAAGGTGGCAACCCGCGAGTGATACCTCTGGTATTGCAAGCGTCCATAGGCTGCGGTAACCGCTTACCATCTCGTGGGCCGTACGCTTGGTTGCCACTTCAGTTGTATAAAAAAAAATAGATCATAAGTATCATGTGCCTGTAATTTCACTGGTAAACCATATCCTTTATACCGGATCACAGAAATACAATAAATACAGGGGGCTTATTCGCTATGACCTAGGAGATTCCGTACCAATAACATGTACCTTACTAACGTGTTCTATACGTGCCATGGTGTGAAATTGTAAAATTGTTTTCCGTATCTGTGTTGTTTCAATAGCGATAGTTTCGCTATCGATAGGTTGACTTTGATAAACAGTCAGACAAGACCCAAAACGCGGCTCGTCGACAACGATTCCTCGTAGATATCGTAACCAGCCCGCGTTTGGTCATAGCGAATAAGGCTCCTGCTTAGAAGCAGATATAGGTGTGGTACTTTTTCGGATATGCTCTATCACATGGAACTCCACTACTCTTTCATGTAGTGATGTAACTATCATTGAATAGTCTGTAGCAGGCATACGTGGGCAGGTGAAATACAGGGCCATAGAGGTTTAGTATCCGAGCCGATGGTATTTACGGCCTTCTAACAAATTACACTAATATTAATAGGAGTCCAATTATAGGGACATTTCGATCAGCGGCTAAGGGTATGGCTAGTCTTTAGTTCTGTGGAGCCGATTATATATGGCTGTAGCATTGCTTGAATGAGTTTTTAACTATTTAGATTTAGAAATAAATGTTTTATCTAGATGTAGGTATAGTTCTCACGGCGGATCTTGGCAATTTCAATTTCAATTTATTGCATCATGTAACAATAGTAAAATAATAATTGGCCGTCGTGAAATAAGCCGTTTCGATGCGCAATGGAGCTTTATCAAACTAAATTGTCTTTGCGCATCACAATCGGCTAACTTCACAGAAGCCTAGATCCGCTGTGCGAACTATACTTACATCTAATAATATTGCACAGATATCGGGAACATTTTTTTATTATTTTATTTAAATGTTACTGTCCCCATTAATAGATTATTGAGAATGAGGACAACGGGAATGTTTTTAATATTTTTTAAAATCCCACTGTCCCCATCAACGCTAGGAAATATTTTTTTTGTGGATAAAAAGTAGCCTATGCATGTGTTATTCCAGGACTTAAGCCATCTACATTCCAAACTTCATCACAATTTGTTAAGTCGTCACGGAGACGTGGTATTACGTAGTAACAAACATTCCCACTCACACCCACTGACACCCTGCTCAGAATTTCGCATTTAAAAATTAGTAAGGATAACCAAAATGAGCATCGGAAAACGATCAGCACAGCTTTTGTTCGGTTGCAATCAATTTTCAAAATGTTTTAATTAAAAACTAACTCTTTCGTTGAAATATGACGGATTATTGAAAGGTAGTGAATTAAAACTGGATTTGCAATCCATTTGCATCCACAGTTGCGTAATACCCCTGTGGTTCTCACTTGGCAACTATTCTATAAAGTAAATTGGTAAAGGCAAACCAACGCAGTGTCCATGAAATAGTTAGTGATCATAATCTTATTCCCAAGCATTTCGATTAAACAAATTCAGGTTTGTATTCAGTGCTTGTACAGAGGGGTAAAATGCTTTAAAATATTGTACACAGAGCTCTGAGGATTTGGTTGATCTGCAAGTTTCTGGATGTTTTAAATGAGTTTTTTTAGTATAAGTACCTAATGACTTATACAGGGTCATTCATTATCAACCTGACAATCTTAAAGGATAGGATCCACACATAAAAAGAAATATATCTACCTATCATTTTTTTTTATGTATATTTTGTCTTAAAAATCCCAAGTAAACAAAAAAAAATCGTTTACGTTTTTCCGCTCAATTATTATTTATCATTGTTGGGAATCGAGTTAAGCGACGTAATAATAAAATATTCGAGTGTGTGTCAAGGACGCGCGGGTTATTGACCCGCGGTTCATTGACGCGCGGGTCACTGACACGTGCCGAGCGCTGCCTTTTCGATTTCTAACAAGGATAACTAATTATTAAGCAGAATTACGTAATTTTTTTTTCAAATATACCTACGTAAAAATAAACGTTTAGAAAAAAAAAAGTACAAGTATTTTTTTTTTATGTGTGGACCCTACCCCTTAAGTTCTTCTTAGTTAAGTACCTTAAGTAAATCTAGGAGAGTCTTCGTTCTTCTATTTGAGAAAAACAATAATTGGAAGGTATGTATATTCTAAAAGTAATCTGACTCCCATAGTACAAGCTTTACTTAGCTGGCTGTGGTTTGGGGCTAAATAGCACTTTGTAAAATTGTCCGCAATATTTATAATATATATTATTTATTCTAAATCCGTTTAATCGACGACTAATGACACTGACAGTACATTCTTAGTAGGTAAGTTACTTTAGTACCTACATTCCTGCCCTAATTACGTTCACGGAGTCAATTGCGGTTATGCATGCGGTTGCAATTTGTCACCGGCTTTTGAAAGTCACATTGCTTTTCGCAGAATGGTTCAACGAGAACCTTTTTGAGGCCAGACTGTTTCCAGCACGAGTTTTATGCATTTTAAAAGCTTATCCCATCAGCGCGAAATCTATTATTGAATCCCGTACAAAAAAATACCAAAAAACAAAGTTTTTATCAGCGTACTACGAAGAATACGTAAATAAGAAAGCATCTGAAAGTAGCGAACATTTTGAAAATTTAAATCATGCTAAAACGCAAACAAAGATGTAACTTTTAACAACTGCTCATTTAAACAAAGCACTTTTAAACAAAGAAAGTTTTACAGCACTATTATATTCTTCTGCACTGAATAAATCAGTCCAACTTTATCAGAGCTTTAAGGCTAAGCGCCCACGAGCAATAAGCATGATGACAATTGACAGTAACCAAGAATCACTAAAATCACGTGTTCATGAAGAAGAATTTAAGGAATATAAAAACCATATTTCTTTTTATATTAGATGAGAGATTGATAATATTTTTAATAAAATAAAACTACAAAATACAACAATCCGCCATAAAAGGTTGAACACCAATCAGGAGCATCTTGGTTCTCTGATTGGTGGCATCAAACAAAATTGTACAATTTTGATCCATAATGCTAAATTTTACATTGAAAACTGTCAAAATGACGTCATCGCTGTCACTCCGCGACTCAGCTCGTTTGGCGTGTGGTAAAAAGAGGCTCGAGCTGCTCTTTCCGGCAACAACTGCTAATAGGCCAGCAGCCTAAAGTCTAATAATAATAAAAAACTACCCAAGTAAATAGGTATAATAATAGTGAGTAATAAACTAAGCCTGAACGAAGGACATAATATCCTGATGATCAATAAACCATAACCGTTCGTTTTGTCACAGCTTCTTTTAGGTGGTTTACATATTTATGCAACACCAAGTGACGTCAATCGACTACCGACACAGGAAAAACAACTGTATATCGACACCCGTTAGTTATATTATCATAACTCGAACACTTTGGAAGCGTATAAAGTGAAAAGTCGATAAATTTAAATAAAACAATCAATAGAGTAAAATTCATCAAAATTTACTTGTTTATTCAGTTGTAATATGTGTTTTTTTAGTTGGACAAATGTATTTTTTAAGGTACAACTCTTATGTTTTTCTGTCTACTTATTTACCCACTGTTTTTATGATGTACTGTACGTTTTTCTATTTGTCAAATAAAGTAAACTTATTATTTATTATTCATTTTATCTACATTGCAATTTGAAGGCTAACCGCCCACGAGCAACTGTTGTTTATACATCAAGCTGCTTTAAAAAAAACAGAAAAATAAAAAAAGCAGCACAAGCAACTTAATTTGGACAACAGTTGCTCGTGGATTTATGACGCAATTTACACAAAACTTCATCTTTCTCATTCAGTCAGACTAATAATCATGACAGCCTTCTAATATTCACTGACACTGGGGTACTCTCAAGCGAGAGTGATGGTCCACCACGCGGACCCAATGCGGATTGGTGGATGGCACATTTAATTTAGTTCTTAGACATGCCGGTTTACCCACGATGTTTTCCTTGGCCGTATAAAAGCACTGGCATTGCGCACATATATTTTCGAATAGAAAAATTAATTGCACGACTGGGTTTGAATCCACCACGATCGGAAGGCGAGGTTACTATCACTAGACCACCAGTGCTTTACACTCTTTAGTCAGACTATACCAGCTATTTAAACACACTGTGGCACCTGCCCCTATCTATCGAGACCTAAAATGGCGCCGAAACGACTCAATAAACAACAACTACATTAGCAACATTGTCCACGTGTGGTTTACAACAATGATTCTAAGATACGACTGCGATAAAGTATACTAACGTTCTTGTTGCGAATATAATTTCGTACTGTAAAGCCTCGGTTAAGAAACCTGTGTTGGGTGTCCTATTTTTATAAAATAAAAAAATAAACAAATCTAAAAAATCTCAGTACAACAAAGTAGAGGTATATTTTGTGAGAATCTAAATATACCTCTACTTTGTTGAAAAGAGATTTAAAAAAAAACTCATTTCAATAAAGTAGAGGTATATTTAGTGAGAATCTAAATATACGAGTACCTATACTTTGTTGAACTGAGATTTTTTATTTTTGTTATTTTTTTTATATAATTGATTGAATTGATTAATTAAGAGGTTGTTTAAATCCTGCTTGTGGCGAAATTATTTTTGGGATATTAGATTATATTATTTAGTATACTTATTTATAATCTTTTGAATTTTTTAGGTTATGTTTCTTTTAATGTGTGACAATAAGAACGAAATTCCCATAATTCAACTCGAAGAGGACACATAGGGAAGAATTTAGCGTAAAAAAGTCAGCAACAAAGTTACTCTAGCTCCACTAGTCTCATAAAAATAAAACAGGATAATTAAGCATAAGTGTGCGTGCAATTTTGAATCATACATCAAAGAAGATATGAGCAGTAATCCCGTGGAGAAGTGTCGTGGACTTCATTACGGTTGCAAAATCAAAAATCAAAATCAAAAATTATTTATTTCAGTAGAATCACAAGGATCACTTTGAAACGTCTTACAAGCTAGGAAAATTTACACCAGTTCCAACGCGCCCATGCCGTAAAAGAACTGGCAACAACACCGGCTGGGTTCCTATCGCTCTTTTGGCATGACCCTTGCTATTGTTATGGATGCCAAGTAGAGTTGGAGTTGGAGCACATTCGTTGCAGCTTCGTAGTCACACAATGCTAAAGGTAGTACTTTGTAGTTCTTATTGAAGATAACTTTACTTATAACAGTAAAGTAACTAATTTGCAGAATTAGCCAATTAGCCGCATTAGTCGAATAGAGGATAGTGGCAACCAAAATGAAAATTCTATTTGTATTTTATAAAATGCTACCGAAAACTAAACAACATCCTAATCTACATGCTAACAAATTAGCAAGTAGCTTAGGAATTTGTATTCGTTAATTTCACTAAAAATCGAGAACGGCTTGACCGTTTTGGCTAATTTTGGTTTTGAAATATTAGAAGAACAGATAAAATATAAAAAAATAACGCAAACGAAACCGTGGAATGAAGTTAGCGATCTAGTTGACTAGTTATAAAATAAAAACACAACTTGCAATAAATTAAAAATAATAAGAAACTATTACTAAAATTAATAAAACATGATCGTATGTCCCATCATTAAAACGATGAATAATGATGCGTATTTTAACGAAAACAATGGATCTTTTTTGCACCCTGCTCAACCGGAAAATTATTAGGTATCATTATTTAAATCGTCAATTAGTGCGATCACTTGCCATCGCATCGGTTCGAAACCGCCCCTGTTATATTGATGAATACCACCGTCAACCAATAATCGTAAATATTATTGACCGTAGCCCACTTCGTAACAGTTCCTATTCGACACGTTTCTAACGAATGTTAGATAGAGAGAGACAAATAATTACAGGTACCGCACTTAATTGGTTTGCTAGGTTTGCTGTTTAAGTACACTTGATAGAATAACACTTAATAAAAGAGAAAAATGAGATAAAAACAGAAGAAAAATATCTAGTACTATTCCGCTTAACCTTTTAACCAATGAGGTCACACAGTTAACCTAAAAAGAAAAATATCGACACGTGTTTCATCCCTCTACGGGACATCATCAGGACCATCGACTTGTTCTCCGGCAGAAGTGTTGCTCCGTAGAGCGCTGGAGCTAAAGTCGACGTTGTATTAACTGTGTGACCTCATTGGTTAAAAGGTTAAGCGGAATACTAGAGATTTTTCGGCGGTTTTTTATCTTGTTATGGATTTCCGCAAAGTAACGCCTTAATGTATCAATTATCTGAGAAAAAAGAGCTCAAAAAGACGGCTCTCCACTCGATAGATCGATAACATTAAGAGCGTATAGTTCGCACAGCGGATCTAGGCTTCCGTGAAGTTAGCCGTTTGTGATGCGCAAAGACAATTTAGTTTGAAAAAGCTTCATTACGCATCGAAACGGCTAATTTCACGACGGCCGAGATCCGTTGTGAGAACTATACCTAACCAAGATTAGCACCTCGACGCCCTTTTTTCTTTGTTTTTCAAGCGGTCGCAGAAATTCGGATCGGTTCTCTATTTTGTTCAGAAAAGCTCTATTTTTTCTATTTAGCCGAGATTACGCCCTGATATCAGAAACATGGTTAATTAGGCTTAAAGTTTGTTTAGAAATATAAAATGTTAAATGCGCATGCTTTCACGGAGGCCTATGTTTATGAGATTTGTTTCGCTGACTGTACAAAACAGTGTTTATCATTATTGGCCGAAATGTCAGTAAATAAATAAATAAAAATTGAAAGTGTCATTTGGGCCGAGCGAGCATTTTTCGGTCGAAACGTCACTTACCCGTCCAGAGGGAGACCTATGTCCAGAGTCTACTAATTATGATTTGATGCCATGCAATCATTAAAGATAGGAGACGAGCTCACTACGAATCGAATAGCTGCGAAACTAGTGTTACAAGATCCAAGGAGGGCTCACATCGTTCCAACAGCCCACGACTCTCCCGCGGCAAGACATGCAATAACAAGTCGTTTTAGTGTTCCGCTCCAGTTTTGGAAAAACGGAACTCTTGATTTATTGCCCCACTCCGGTGTCTGTCACCACTGTAAGGCTGCGTTTCCACCAGAGATGTACCAGTAGTATCACTTCATTTACCTAGCCTTGCTCTGCCCAGCTTTAAGAACGCGCTGTAGCTCAATAAGTTACAGAAGACTTCATGTTTAGGAAATATTAAAATTTTTCATTTTTTTGCGTTCCTAAATATAAAAAATAATTATTTTGGGCATGTTTTGATCTGGATCTCTGGAACCCTATGATATTTCAAGACTATTGTCACTTTTATGGGTAGGCAACAACTATTTCATCGGTTGCTGACAGTTTTTTGATTAAAGGTCTAGTTTTTGTAAAATAAGCAAATAACTGAGTTTTCTCTTATTCCGGACCGCGCAGGCGTCAAAAACGCCACGGTGAAGCTCATTCCAAAACAATTTTAATTCAACAACTTTACGTTTGAAATAAAAAGTCCAAACGTCGAAGCTAGGGTCCATTCTTAGATTTGTAAGTTCGGAACTTATTTGCGAGGTCCGACTCGCACTTGGCTACCTAATTTTTAATATTGTTAGCTTTATCGCCAGGAGCAAGTCCAATAAGGCCTCTTAATACCCGCTCATGACTATCCTCTAGGTAAGTGTTTTGTTTATCGTCTGTGGGCCTGCCTTCTGCGCGAATGATGTTGTTTTGCTTTTGCAAGTGTTTTTATATGTAAGTACATGAAGGTTAAGCACCCAGAAGAATTGTATATTAAATTCTAAGCATCGACGACCGATATATATAATTAAAAAAAAACTATCTATGTATAGTATTGTATTAAGTATATTATATACATCTAGTACCTACCTACCCATAACACAAGCTCTGCTTAGCTTGGGGCTAGATGATGCTGTGTGGATTGTCCAGCATTATTTATTATTTAACAACTTGTGAATCTTACCTTTTGTGACCACTTTTTTTAAACAATTTTATTTTAAATGTATTGAAATGTATTTGGTGATATTTAATAAAAGGTTCATTACTATATAGTACGTATTAAAATTTTTAATTAATTAAATTTGAGTTAAACGCCTGAACATAAGTAACTGTAACCAAAGTCACTGCAAAAGCCATGGTCAGGTGCCTCAAAATCAGGCGAACGACTTGACCGACTCACTTGACTTGACTTGACTTACTAACAAATATAAAAAATAATATTTGGTCAAAAATTGTGAGTTGAACGGGAAAACACTAAAAAAACCTGACAAAACTCATATAGTTTTGATTTATCGTCACCATACATTTTATAATATCGTCACTATGTGTACAGGCCCTAAGTTCTCTGGAAGGTTACCGTTATACTAAAACAAACCAACTCATTTTAACCTTATGACCTGCAAGAAATGTATCGCGAACTCGTAACACAGACAAAAGCAAATGACTTGTCGTTTGAATAGGCTTTTATTCAATTTGACACAACAATTAAACAATTATGCATAACGCAGATCGGAACGGCATGGCAAGGGATTAAACTATTACCCAACGAACTTATTTCTATACTGTTAATGATGCCGTGGCAACGAAAAATCCATATTGATGTCGCAGCATTATTTTATAATTAGAATTTAGAACGTATTTTTATTTCGATATGGTTGAATGTTCATTAGTAAATAGTTTAATCCCTTGCCATGCCGTCCCGATCTGCGTTATACATAACGATGTCATCCGGCTACCAACAACCAACAACCTACAGGGGGCGATTCCGCTAATTCAGTTGACAACACAGTTGACAAGTAGCGGACCCCACAACAACATGACTTCATTGTCGTGGTAGCCGGCATCGGGTCCGCGTGGTCGATTAAGACCCTGATTGGGTCTTAATCGACCACGCGGACCCGCTCTCGCTCGAGAGTAGGCCAGTGTCCATGGGAACATTAGCTGACATGATGATCATGACGGTTAAAATTAACCATTTTTAGATAGATAGATAGATAAAAACCTCTTTATTGTACACCACAAACAAAAATAGAAAAATAATAAATTACTTTGGATGGACAGAAACTAGTTAGAATGAGACGGTGCCAAAACAAGAATAAAAGAATAAATAAATATGTAGGACCTAAAGTGCAGATTAAGATAATAAATTAAAACTTTTTTACTCTGTTATAATGTTATAAAAGGGTTAGAAGAAACACATTGTAAAGAGCTTTTTCTTCGTGTGCAGTCCCCTTAAGTCTAAGACAGCTTATGACCCCTGGGTCGCGTTGCAAGGAAAATGGCCGACGTCGACGTATATAAAGTGGAGAACAACAATGCATCAATGCCTGCTCTAGCACTGAGCTTAAGTTTACGTAAAAAACAGGTTGCCAGTACAAAGTCACACAAATAAGTTAGGACTGTGGAACATCTGGAGACCTTGCGCTTACATGTAAGCTGCATGATTTAAATTTCGGGAATTGAGTAGTAAAGTTATTTTAGAGTAATTATTTACTTTTTTTACTTACCTACTTATATTCTTGGCATGAGCCTCACCTAGTTCGATTGGCACCACACTGAAGCTTTATGATGAAGAGGAATCATCAAAAAAAAGCTAGGAACCCAGCCGAGTTTGTTGCCAGATTCTTCTAGGCTGGGGCGCGTGGAATTGGCGTAAATTTAGGTAAATTTATCCTAGCTTTAAGACGTTTCAAAATGATCCTTGTGATTTTATTGAAATAAATCATTTTTGACTTTGACTTTGTCTTTGAGTTCTTTGTGATAGATCTCGTCCGGGGAAGGACTACCACCATACCTATTTCTGCCGCCAAGCAGTAATGCTCGCATTGCTGTGTTCCGGTTCGCAGGGTATGACTTCCGGTGAAATGACAGGCACATGAGACTTTCCATCTAACGTCTCAGGGTGTTAACACGCAAGTGATATCTATGATGTTGCATGCGTACATAGGCTAAGGTAACCGATGACCAAGTGGGCCATACGCTTGGTTGCCAGTTTAGTGATATAAAAAAAAAACCGTTTCTTTTTTTATACATGTAACGTGGCACACGTATAGAACACGTTACTAAGTTACACGCTATTGGTAAGGAATCTTCTATGTCATAGCGAATAAGCCTGCTTTCTACATAAAGGGAGGTTAGCACAAAACGGTTAAGTGCAATAGCTTCGTAAGAAATAGAATAACCCTTAAACGGCTGCAACTTTGTGTGGATTCGTTTAACTTTCAATCAAATTGATTGAAATATTGCCTACTTAGTAGACTTTAGTGTTTGAGGTGCGGTGTAACTAGTAGTATTTAAGTTTTTATTTTTCAATATAGTTTAGGTTACACTACGTATCACTGGCGTTATTTTTTTGCAATTTTTCCATTATTTCTCACCGTTTAAACTTTCCGGGATGCTAATCGGTTCAGCCGTTGTCGAATTTCAGCGAGCATAACGCACAGCAATTTATTTTTATTAATAAGATTTGTGACTAATAAGATAGTGGGACTGGGCAGGTCATGTGAGCCGGATGCCTTCAGACAAATGGGCACATATATCAACATCATGGCAGCTTGATGGAAGGCGCCGTCGTGGTCGGCCAAGAAGACGTTGGCGGGACGATCTCGACTCCTTCGAAAGAGGATGGTGGGACATTGCGAAGGAGAGAGATGATTGGAGAGATTTGGGGGAGATCTTTGCCCAGCAGTGGGACGAAACAGGTTAAAAAAAAAAAAAAAACTTTTTATCTAATGTAAGAAGTTAGAAGCACAGGATAATATGTAAAACGGGCAAGCTAAATTGAGAGCACTGGTGGTCTGGTATTGACCCCGCCTTTCGATCCAACTAACCTAACTTTTAATACCTACTCCTTCAATTAAAACAGTTGTTAGGCCATGACAAGGCCTTCGAGCGGCCTTTATTTCTGTCACCAGAGTTGGCCACTGACTCATACGAATCTTTTACCAAACAAAGCTAAGCTAGGTAGTCAAATACGATCCTCGCAATGAATATTCCGTAATGTCTTTATACACGGTTCACTTCTGCCTTTCAATTTGGATGAAGCAACCAAATTGTTCCATGTAAACATAAAAGTGAATCATTCAACGACAGCATATCCATACAATTCTGCTCTATTCAACCAAATTGATTGAACCGTGTAATATTTTGTAGTAACACAACTCCATTTCGGAATTATTATATTTGTTACGCGTCGTTTTTTCTCATAGTATTTCGCGGATAAGGTATCGAATTCTTAATTATTAATACATTTGGCAGGTAGTATCAATATCATGACTATAGTACCTACTTCAGCTACGACTTTACCTCGAACATTAATTCTAATTAGTAGTAGGTCTATCTTTTACTAACTATTTTATGTTTGAGTTCAATTAAAATTAAATACGTCTTCTAGACAAGTAGTCAAATGAGAGGACTGCGTTTATAATATACCTACCGTATATTATAAACATAGTCCTCTTTGCTGAATAGGAATTTTGTTTATCACGTTTACTTAAAAACCTGCTTCTCTGCCTGTGCCTAGAATTAGGTACCTAACCTACCTATAAATTATTGTGCGCTGTTTGTTGTGTGTGTGTCCAGAATAAAAGTATTTTCTTTCTTTCTTTCTTACCCGATAATCCAAAAAAAAATTGATTGACAAACAGCCAACAGTAATGATTATTATAAGGGTTATGCTACTTTAAAAGTAACAAAGACAGGTTGTCTGGAAGAAATCGCTATACTTATACATTGTCTTTATTTTCTGTAGTCTTTTACTCTATCTGTTGTAAAGTGTACACTGTACTATAAATAATTTTCATTCAAAGTCAGGTCCGGAACTATGTATAAAGTTTCATCCAAATTGATCACACTTATATTTATTACTCCACAATTTTTATTTGGACGTCTGAAAAAAAGGCGCAGCCAAACGGATTATGGTAAAATAAATGAGTGTGTATATTTGCGATAGCAACACCCGTAGTGGCTAAGCTTCTTCTTCTTCGTTTATGGACTCTGTGGCTTATTTGCCACAATTTTGCCAGTGTCAAGTGTATTAGTTTGATTGTCGCTTAGCAACGTAAACAAACGAAATTTGAGAAGAAATGGCGAATTTTCTTTCAAAATTCCCTTGGAAAGTCTTTTACTAAATTACCAACCAACATTACCCCTCCATTTCAATTACTTACACTTGTGCTAAGTAAACAAGTTTAATCGGATAAACTGCCACCAAATTTACGCAATAAAACTTATAATAACACGAGAAAAATAATTATAATGGGATAACCCATGTCGTTTTGACCAGATAGCCAAAGACAGTCCGTGGCTAAGCTTATTTTAAATCGAACTATAATAATTCAGACGTCACCCTGTCAATTTAGAAGGGTGCGGGCATAGAACAGATATTAGGACTACGTATAGAATGGCCACTCCCTAACTCACACCGGTTTTACTTACCTCAACCGGCCGCATATTTGCCGGCACCTTTTCGCCGGCACTGAAGCCAAAGGCTAAGACACGCGTTTATTTTGATTTTATGTAGGCACAAGCGCGCGCATGCCAGCGCGAGTGAAAGTGTTCTATCTCGCTCTTGCTATAATTAGGTGGGGACAACCATGACACTCACACATACAACGGCACCATTTTTGATTGCGTGATTGCGACGTGTTTGCTTCATACATTGTATTGAGAGTGTCCGAGGTGTGTGCGGGCGTGTATCGTGGATGACGCGGGATTTGAGCGGGGTAAGGGCGCGGCGGCAGGTATATTCTTGTCATCCCACACTCACACCTTTATACACCCTCTCACTCACCATTACACACCTTCTCACCCACCCACATACCCTCACCCTTACAAAGATACACCCTACACACACACGCTGTGGATTTCCCGCTGTGATAACCAGACTCTTATGAGACTGGGAGGAACAAGGAAATCCACACGCACCCTACACACACACACTCTCACTTTCACACTCTTTTTGCACCTATCAACACATCCACCAACTCACCCTTTTAACACTGTTATTAAAAGTATAGTACTTAGTTATAGAATAGTTTCATAAGTATAAGCCTTAACATAAGCCTAGATCTGCTGTTCTCGCGGAGTGGGGCCTGGTGACCTGTAATACGGGTTCATAACGAACCTAATTCTGGCACCAGTCTTTCACAAAGTAATCATCATCAGACTGGCACTACTGTAATGTAAACTGCACTAAGATCACCTTGTGAAAGAGAATAAATGTTTTTTATAATTTTTTTTTATTATCTACCCGTTTAGCGCTCAACCCTTTGTAAATTCGCATATTATTTGCCCATATTTATGTTTCAAGATTGAGCAAGAGCAAGAGCTTTTAACAATACCTATAATTATTGTACAAGCGTAGGTTTTCCGATATTAAGATAAATTACAAGACAAACCCACTAATCTCAAGATGACTCATTAGTTTGTCAGTTAACCTTTCGTGTAGAGGCCGTTGTGTGTGATGTAAATACTTTGTTGCATGCACTTGCACCATGTTTATTTATGGTAAAGCTTTATTACTAAAGGCCATAGCACACCGAATGCATACGTGCTGTGCGTGTTTTTTTTTATACTACTAAAGTGGCAACCAAGCGTACGGCCCACAAGATGGTAAGCGGTTACCGCAGCCTACGGGCGCTTGCAATACCAGAGGTATCACTCACGAGTTGCCATCCTGAAACGTAGATCGAAAGTCTCATGTGCCTGTAATTTCACCGGAAACCATATCCTTCGAACCGGAACACAGCAATGCGAGCATTACTGCTTGGCGGCAGAAATAGGTATGGTGGCCTTCCCCTGACGAGCTCTATCACAAGAACTCTACTACTCTTTACGACTACGTCTGCGTCTTGCATACGGAATGGTGTGCCTGTGTCCTTTATGGTGACGACAATGGAATGACAGCTATGTTTCAGTACAAAAAGCTCTTCTTCTTTTTTTCTTCCTCTTATTAGATACATCTGTGGTCTTTGGCTATCTTGTTAAAACGACATGGGTCCTCCCATTTTAATTATTTTTCTCGTGTTATTTTAAGTTTTATTGCGTAAATTTGGTAGCAGTTTATCCAATTTAACTTGTTTACTTAGCACAAGTGTAAGTAATTGAAATGGAGGGGTAATGTTGGTTGGTAATTTAGTCAAAGACTTTCCAAGAGAATTTTGAAAGAAAAGTCATCGTTTCTTTCCAAATTTCGTTTGTTTACGTTGCTAAGCGACAATCAAACTAATACACTTGACACTGGCAAAATTGTGGCAAACTAGCCACAGAGGCCATAAAAGAAGAAGAAGAAGAAGATACATCTGTCAATTTATTTAGACAGTTTTGCCATTGCTAAGTATTATCTACGTGGACAAACAAATATTATTATTTTTTAAATGGCGGCATTCTTAATTATTAGGAGAGTGTTCGACCAAATTACAAACCAACATTACCTTCCATTTCAATCACCTACACCTAAGTAAGTAAAAGTAAGTTCGTATGAGCCAGTGGCCAACCCTGGTGACAGAGTTTCTGTTTTCTAACCTACACCTGTGCTAAGGCAACGAGTCTAAAGGAACTGACACCAAAGCGTAAAAAAAAAAAAAAAAAAAAAAAACACGAGATAAACAATTAAAATGCGTATTGGCAAGGTGGTCGAAAAAACTCTACAAAGAGCTCATCACGAAAAAACTCATTTAACAATCGTAAACGGAAACTTATCGTCCAGCAGTCAATTTGTATGGGTTTTTTTTTTATACAACTGAAGTGGCAACCAAGCGTACGGCCCACAAGATGGTAAGCGGTTACCGCAGCCTATGGACGCTTGCAATACCAGAGGTATCACTCGCGGGTTGCCACCTTGAGGCATAGATCGAAAGTCTCATGTGCCAGTAATTTCACCGGAAACCATACCCTTCACACCGGAACACATCAATGCGAGCATTACTGCTTGGCGGCAGAAATAGGTATGGTGGTAGTCCTTCCCCGGACGAGCTCTATCACAGAGAACTCTACTACTCTTAAGGGATTCTGATAGTTCATTCTACGCACTAACAAGGGCCTGTTTAAAGTCTCATATAAATTGACAGCTGGACGTAACGTTAACGTTAACGTTTACGACTGCATACGATACGTTAACGTTTACAAAAGCATTATTTCCTACGACCTCAGGCCCCAAACTAAAACGACCGATGCAAATGAATAATCTGATGATCTTTTACTAATTTTCTGTTTTATTAAAACTAATTAATTAAACTATTCCGAAATAGTAATAACAATTTCTATTATCATATCGGGTAAAATCTCACATTAAATATTATGGTATTTACATAAAGCTTCAATAAAATATTAAGTTACGTCGTTATGTCGATGTTTGTACAGTTTTACGGGCGATCCCGTGTAATAAAGACTGTAGGTACAGTCGGAGAAACTTGCGGTGTAGGTATAGATTGTCCCACCTTTGACTTCATAATCACATTGCATAAACTAATATTTAGCATTAATAGGTTGACATATGGGAATAATTCATTTTTGTATCATCAATGCAAATTTTGTAGCGCGCGTGGAACTGGCGTAAATTCACCTAGCTTTAAGACGTTTCAAAATGATCCTTGTGATATGATTGAATAAAGTTATTTTTTTACTTTGACTTTTTACTTAGTATGTAAAGGTAGAACATTTTCTATCTAAAGGTATCAACACACCCAAAACCAGGCGCGATGGGTTTTAGCCGGGGCGGTTGCGGTGGGCTAAGCCGCTGAGCATTTCCGGGCATTTTTAAAACATTTTATTTGCACCCTGTGCTTGCCAGCATAAGGCGGGTTCAGTGTGAATACACTCTTACATAAGCCATTTACCCATTTACTTGCTAGGGCTTATCAGGGTTTAAAATTATGTTACGACAAAGGGTATTAAAAGTCCCGGACTCTACCCACACGCTTGACGCCCTACATTATAAGAGCCTTATTCAAAATCATACCTCTGTTAGCTAATATGTATTTTAAATCTGGTATCGTCTTTGTTCACATTGGCAAATGAAAAGAAAGAATATTTTTTTTTCTATTTTATTTAGCTAGCCGCAAAAATTAATATAGGTAATTAAAATTTCTTTAACGAGAAAGCGGGTAAGGGTTCTCTCACACACTGATTCGTCTGCGGTCATCATTACCATCAACCCTTCTGTGACGCATCCTTGTCTTGCTTCTTTTCTGTGTGGCCAGCACTTTAGACGTTAGCGGTCTTTGTAAATACAACAAATCGGAAAATCAAAAAGAACAATCGCGTTACAATACACAACTCATGTTTGAAAGGCACGATCTATCCTGATTCGATTTTCGTGACGCCGCAGCCGTAGAACAGGCTATCTGATGAAACCCAACAATGTACGGATAAATCAAGATAGCTAATCAATACGAGATCGGCCGGCGTTCCCACGAAATCGGGAGATCGCGTGATTCGCTATTATCATCATTATAGCAGACCAGTTCCCACTGGGACACTGGCCTACTCGTGCGAGAGTGATGGGCTCCGGACACAGTGCGGATTGGTGGATGGCACATGTCTTTCGAAAGATCTTTCAGTTCTGTATCTGCAGAGCTTGGGGGGAACTGTATGGGCGACAACAACAAGGCCTACATAGCCACAGTGACACAAAAAAAAAAAAGAAAAATTGGTTCTAAGTTGATATCTTAGTAGTAGTAAGTTTCTCACGAGTCTCTCTACGCTATCTTACTCATCCCTAGTAGAAAGTGTAAACTTCACTACTATTTCAGGACTTTGTAGAAAGAAGAACAGCATGATGTTTCAGGTACAGAAATACTTTTTCTTTATTCGACCAACGTAGGTACTTTTCACAATGTTACTTGTTCGACGATCCAAGCCAGAATCAATCTCCGACCTTTTCGTTCGTTCTTTATTTTTCTATCTCCAAAAAAACGGGCTCATCGTACCACCTTTTTTTCATTTGACCGATAAAGAACCAGCGACAACGTCAAAGTTACAAAACAGTTGCTAGCATTAAATAATATCGAGTATATCCATAGATATCGAGACTTGAGTAATTTATCCAAAAACGAAATACATTTATTTTCAACAAATAAGCAACCCTAACAATCGTCCATTCTGACAACGTGTGCGTCCCCGCACACGACCCCAGGTGGAACCCTAACAATCGGATATTTTTATACAAGCCAATATTATCGAAAAAATATTATATGAATCTAGCGTTACTCTTAAGATAGTTTCTAAATACATTAGCTCAGTTACTTAAATGTACGATAACAATTATACCATCTTATACATAATATTCATGTACTTATAAAACATATTTAAATGAG
Source organism: Colostygia pectinataria (assembly GCA_951394395.1). Taxonomy (NCBI): domain Eukaryota; kingdom Metazoa; phylum Arthropoda; class Insecta; order Lepidoptera; family Geometridae; genus Colostygia; species Colostygia pectinataria. The sequence goes on along the minus strand of OX596368.1, from coordinate 2,827,983 downwards.
AACATTTATTATCAACTTTAGTATTATTCAGTCCTGATCACTAAATTGCTAGTAGGTACATACTTTATCAATAAAAACAATTCAGGCCAGTGGACTACAAGACGGTCGATTTCCTGTGTGTATGATAGCGCTGATAACAAACTCAGACCGATCGACTCGGTTCCCCGTGGTCGCTAAAAAACTTAGTAAAAAAAACAATCGAATTCGTCAAGTTGATACACACAGGATGATCGACTACCTGTGGTAGCACTGTAAAATAAATAACACAGACCGATCAATTCGGTTCCGTATTAAAAACTTAAGTAAAAGACGTCAAGTTAACGCTCACAGAAAGATCGATTCCCTGTGGACGTAACAAACGACGTAGAATAACATAAAAAAAACTGTTTGATTCAGTTTGCACGTTTACTATCGAATCATCATATCAAAAAACGCTCAATTCGTCAAGTAGACACACACAGGATGATCGATCACCTGTGGTGATCCTTTCATCAATCGATCGATTCCCTGTGGGAAAGCTGTAGAATAACAAACACAGACCGACTTATTCTGTTCTGTGACAGTTAAGTAACGAATTAAGTCAAAATACTATCGATTCATCAAGTCGTCGCTCGCAGGATTAGTGGCGCCTTCTTTCATCTGGTGCTCACAAGACGATCGATTACGGAGGGTTTTTCTCAGCATCGGCAAATCAAAACACGAACCGATCGATTCTCGTGTTTGATCTGAAACAACGAAATAACTTATCTGTAGTTAAACATGCTCAGTAACACAGTAACATTAAAGTTTAACAATCGCTAGTTCAAATCAATCAATCCTTTATATCAAAAACCTATTACTCTAAATTTTTCTTATCTACTTTGTTCAGAGTAAAATCCACTTCTGCATTCGTGACGGAACTGAATAACGATTCGAAGGAGTTTAGTTTCTTTTTTTTTTACAACATTAAACACAGAGCATTGCCGTCAGTAAGCAAAACTATTTAAAATAACGTTTGAGCAACTTACCATGACCTTTTATCGAATCGGTGTCCAGTTTGGTTTTGCTACCCTATTGTACTCACATCACTAGAATTGGCCTATCTTCGACAACTCTCGAAACATCTCGAAACTACTGTATCAGACATTCGATTCAAGCAATAGAAGCAATCTTTAACAAGGCCAAAAACTGGGCATCAACATCAATTGAAGAAAGTCCAAGAACATAATTGTTACTTTGGATAAAACGCCACAACACGACATGTGTATGCTTGTACTATTCTAATAGCGTAGAGTTAAAAACTTATTTTCGCGATATTGTTGGCCAATAGAGTAACGATCGTTAGCAATGAATGTTAACGGAGAAAAAGACGAATACTTTTCGACGACTTTCTAACATGACGGGAGATCGAATACAGTGTTACTCTTTCTTAAACACAAATAGAGAAATTACGAAGTAATGCGATTTCTAAATCTTTGACTTCCTCGACTTTATCGACTCCTTCGGCTCCCACGGCTCTCTCGACTGTTGATTTCCTCGATTTTCTCTTCTCTTTGACTTCCTACCTCGACTTCCTCGACTCGCTCGACTCGCGACGGCTCCCTTGGCTTTCTCGACTTCCTCTTCTCCTAGACTTCCTCGATTTACTAGGCTTTCACGGCTTCTTTAGCTTCCTCGGCTCTCTCGGCTTCCACGGCTTCCACGTTTTCCACGGCTTCCATGTTTTCCACGGCTTTCATGTTTTTCACGGCTTTCACGTTTTCCTCTGCTTTCACGTTTTCATCGGCTTCCACGTTTTCCTCGGCTTCCTTGTTTTTCTCGGCTTTCTTGGCTTCCACGTATTCCTCAGCATTCTTTGACTTCTACGAATTCTGTGATTTTTACGACTTCTGTGACTTCTGTGACTTCTAAGACACCTACGACTTCTACGACTTCTGTAGCTTCTGCGACGACTTCTTCAATTTATATGACCTCTTCGACCCGTGACTTCTGCGACTGCTAAGACTTCTACGATTTCAACGACTTCTAAAACATCTGCGACGACTTCTTCGATTTCTATGACCTCTTCGACCCGTGACTTCTGCGACTTTTGAGACTTCTATGACTGCTAAGACTTCTACGACTTCAACGACTTCTTAAACTTCTGCGACGACTTCTTCAATTTCTATGACCTCTTCGACCCGTGACTTCTGCGACTTTTGAGTCTTCTACGACTGCTACGACTTTTACGACTGCTACGACTTCTAAGACCTACGACTTTTTAACCTCTTCGACCTCTTTGACCTCTTCTTTCGACTGATTTGCTGATTCGCCTGACTCGGCTTATTCGACTGATTCGGCTTATTCGGCGTATTAAACTGATTCGGCGTATTTAACTGATTTGGCGTATTCGGTTTATTCAACTTATTCGATTTAAGACTATAACTTATCTGATTGATCCGACTTATCTGACTTATCCAACTGATCCGGCTGTACCGACCGATTTGGTTTATTCAGCGTATGATCAACTAATTCGGCATATTCAACTGAATCGGCGTATTCGGTGTATTCGATTTATTCGATTTACGATTATATAACTTTTGATTAATCCGACGTTTCCAGCTGCTCCGGCTGATCCGACTTGTTTTATTCCTTCTCTGACTTATTCGACTCCGACTTGACTTTGACATTGACTTCGACTTTGACTGGACCTCGACTTCGACTTTGACTGGACCACGACTTCGACTTTGACTGGACCACGACTTCGACTTTGACTTTGACTTTGATTTGACTTTGAACTTGACTTTACTTTGGACTTGACTTGACTTCGACTTTGACTTGACTTCGTCTTTGATTTGACCTTGACTTCGACTTGACTTTGACTTTGACTTGACTTATAATTGACTTGACTTTTGGGCTTGACTTGACTTGACTTCGTCTTACTTCGACTTTGACTTCGACTTACTTCGACTAAGACTTACTTCGACCTTAACTTACTTCGACTTCGACTAACTCGACCTCGACTTACTTTGACTTTGACTTACTTCGACTTCGACTTACTTAGACTTCGACTTACTTAAGCTTCCGACTTACGACATCGACTTATTAAACTTTCGTCTTATTAACCTTCGGCTTATTAAACTTAGACTTATTAAACTTCAACTTATAAAACTTCGACATTATATAAACTTCGACTTATTAAACTTCAACTTATTAAACTTCGATTTATTCAAGTTCGATATATTAAACTTAGACTTATTAAACTTCGACTTATAAAACTTCGACATTATATAAACTTCGACTTATTCAACTTCGACTTATTCAACTTCGACTTATTCAACTTCGACTTATTCAACTTAGATATGTTCAACTTAGACTCATTCAACTTTGACTTATTCAACTTCGATCTGTTCAACTGCGACTTACTCAACTGCGAATAATTCAACTGCGACTTATTCAACTGCGAATTATTCAACTGAGACTTAAAACTGCGACTTATTCAACTGCGACTTATTCAACTGCAACTTATTCAACTGCAACTTATTCAACTGCGACTTATTCAACTGCGACTTATTCAACTGCGAATTATTCAACTGAGACTTAAAACTGCGACTTATTCAACTGCGACTTATTCAACTGCGACTTATTCAACTGCGACTTATTCAACTGCAACTTATTCAACTGCGACTTATTCAAATGCGACTTATTCAACTGCGACTTATTCAACTGCGACTTATTCAACTGCGACTTATTCAACTGCGACTTATTCAACTGAGACTTATTCAACTGAGACGTATTCAACCTTCGACTTATTCAACTGCAACCTTGACCACGACCTCTACCTGTATCGTGACCTCGGCCCTGATCGTGACCTCAACCTTAAGCTCGACATTGACCTCGACCTCGACCAAAGTAAGACCATCTGGTAGGTACATCGATAATACTGCAGTTCTTCGTTTTGTAATATAACATAATGGTATACTTCAGAAATACCTGATAGACAGACACTCACGATTTGACATAACGATCTCGATAGAAAATCTGAAATCACTCCATGCAACAATATAAACTAACAGAGCGCGCAAGCAAGACACACTTCCAATCTGAGCAACGCCGCGTAAAAGCTACAATCGTCTATACTATAAACACAATGACTTCGATGGAAGATTACGATCGAGGAAACATTCGATGTTCCGCGCACTAAAGCATTAGAGTATTGGGATGGGTGATCGCTAGCAGCGGGAAAGCTAAACAGTCGGTCCCAGACATTCCTAAGTTGCTAGGCTATAACGGAGGCCTTCGGGCGGCATCGGCCGTCATCAGAGTTAGCCACTGACTTATAAAATTTATTTACTTTATGGATACAGTAGTGTCTCATCGTCCTATCAAACAACACTCGCTTGCCTTCCCAAATTCAAACATTATCAGCCTTGAAAAATCTCTAATTTCGAACTCTAATTTCTAAACTCTATTTTCGATTCGAAACCGTACATAAATAAGGAAAGACTACGTAACCTTTGCTTTTCCGCGTCGATACGCGGCTCAGAATTGTGGCGTCGCTGCCTGCCCTGACGAAACTCGCCGTCCATGGCTGGTGGCGCACGGCGATGCCGCTCCGATGCACGAAGTCGCCGGCGCAGTCAGCCCTTCCAGCAGCTCGACCAGCTCCTGACTCCGCACCCACTCTTGGTCCCGCTCAGCGCCGCCGACGCCGGGGCCGCAGACCCGAACACGGCATCGACCTCGAGAAAGCACACGGCGATGCCGACGATTCGGCAGCTGCGTTTCAAATCGACCCTGTGATCTGATTCGTTCATCGTCTGAAAAGGATTGCGTGGCATAGCAATCCCAGAAAAAACACGTTTTAGAATAAAACATTTTGAGGGTAGTTCTAAAATAAAATATATTTTAGAAAATCATTCTACGAAAAACAATATTAGCTAGGTACAGGATAGAATCTAGATAAATTAGCCTTATCTAGGCATCTTACGAATAATAATTTTATGAAAATCGATCATGACAGTAAACCAAACTTACGGTTACCGGTAAAGGTTACTCGAGAAAAATACGAATCTAAATCTAACAGCACAGACTACTAACAAAATTGGTGACTGTTTCAACATCAAAAATTCAAAATCCGAAAAGCTAAACAAAATTTAATCTTTGCAACGAAATGGGCGTGTACTTACTATTTATTTAAGTTAGTCTCGATCCCGGCTTCTGAAATGTAAACTTCACTACTATTTCAGGACTTTGTAGAAAGAAGAACAGCATGATGTTTCAGGTACAGAAATACTTTTTCTTTATTCGACCAACGTAGGTACTTTTCACAATGTTACTTGTTCGACGATCCAAGCCAGAATCAATCTCCGACCTTTTCGTTCGTTCTTTATTTTTCTATCTCCAAAAAAACGGGCTCATCGTACCACCTTTTTTTCATTTGACCGATAAAGAACCAGCGACAACGTCAAAGTTACAAAACAGTTGCTAGCATTAAATAATATCGAGTATATCCATAGATATCGAGACTTGAGTAATTTATCCAAAAACGAAATACATTTATTTTCAACAAATAAGCAACCCTAACAAAAGGTAGCTTTATTTTTATGGTCGACGGTTTAAGTCCGAATGGTATCAATTTATTATTTTGCCGAATTTATAATAGAATGGTAAATTATAGGGTTTGAATCGACGTGCGATTCGAATCGATTCAATTTAGGTGCCGTTTTGCAAATGGGCCGGTGACGTAAGAAATCGAGTTATCTGTTAGGAACTCGCCTTATCGCATGAAACAAAAACCGATGTAGAACTAAGTATCTACTCCAAGCACGAGTGAAAAGTTTAGAAAATAAATTGTTTTTATTAATTTTAGCTATACTAAAATTAACTTTAGAGAGGAAAGAACTTTTGTTGGTTACAAATTGTTTTTTTTTGTCTTATTTTTTCTTGCAATCAGCCTTTCTGGTCATTGAGCTAGTTTTTTTTTTTGTTACGAATAAACTAAAAACTACTGCCCTATATCAAAAATTATTTTACATTAGAATGCAAAACATAGCCTATGCTATTAAGGATAATGTATTATCCCTGAGTAACATAGGCTAAGTTTATAATTACCAAAACACCCCGGCTTTGCACGGGTTTTCTGGTTTAAGAGTATTTTATTTCTCATAAGAATAAACATTCACTTGCATGAGATATAACTTCATAAATCATAAAATCATAAATCATTTATTGTTTGTGAATCCAGGTATGGTAATAGTTACATTAAGGTGTTGTGATTACTTAATTATTAACTTACAAAATTATTTTACACTTGGGCTAATCTTGCACATTTGTATTGCACCTGTGCGTAGCCGCAGCAGGTCGCTAGTTTTCTATATCAAGGACCCATAGATTCGAGATAGTTAGTTCGTAAGAGTCAGTGGCCAACTCTCCGTTGGCCACTGACTCTTACGACAAGGCCTCCGTCACGGCCTAACAACTTCGAGTAGCTAATGGCTAAATGGTTCCCATTTTTCCATCTAATAGGTGACCGCACAGAGCATTGCGTTAAATAAACGACTAGATCAGCTAAGCCCTAGAGGCTTCTCTATCCTGTCAGAGCCTTCATCCGTTTTAATTATCTCCTTTAAAAGCAATTTCAAGGAACACGACAGCTGTACATTAAGTATTATGATGTAGTATTCATCAAGCACTAAACCATAAGAGAAGAAATGTTGGCCATCCGATTCCGAAATTGATCAGTGATCAGTCACTGATACCAACGCTTAGTTGCACTGAAACAGTACAGCACCAATATATAACTTCCGTATATTATCATCGATTGGTATCGATTATGATAGTTGCATGTGTTAGAAACAGCATAGAAACATAGAAACATAGTAGAGAATCTAAAGCTTATAAATTGTAATATTATTCTTTTAATAAAAACATAAAGTACTTCAACCAAATTAGTAGGTACAACTATTTGTTTCATGATGGTATAGTTTACTATTTATCTAAATAGATCTCTCACTATTGTCAGGAAACACTGTCGTTCTATCTATCTATCTATTTATCTATCGTTCAAGATACATACTTAACCATAACCACGTTACGTGGCTTCTGGTTACAAGAATAGAAGTGACCTACCTATTATTATATAGGGTAGGTTATTAGAGTTATATTAGCAATAGAATTGAAAATAAAATTAAGCAGAAAGAAAATTAGCACTTTCTAATTTATAACTGTAGGTAGTCACCACACCTTAATACTAATTTATATCAAAATCCATGCTAGACATAATAAGCAGAACAAATCGTTTTAGGTAATCGCTATAATATAATTACGTACCTTTTACATGACCTTGAGACCTTGAGACCTTGAGACATCACTTTACATTACATAGATAACACAACTGCTGAAGCTTTAATATTTTCAGGCTGAGACTGAGATCTAGACTAAGAGACTTTGTTACAATCGTCCACGCTTTTATACTAAAGTCGGGACCCGAACACCAGAGTCGACAAGTGTCGGAAATCAATTGAAATTACGTTAATACAAAACTAGAAATAACGATCTATTATTACACATAATATTTTCATAAATTATTAGTTAATTTATATTATATATCTACATTAATATTTATTTTAATATAAGTGTCGGTAAAGTACTTATCAGTAAATAAAAATGCTGTAGCACAACCACGTGTTTCTTAGAACCACAACTACAATTGGTTTTCTATATGAAAAGATGTTAAATCCTTTATAATACTACGTAATTGGCACAAAACCCGAATCTGTGATTCATTTTGTTTCTAGAGGTGAATATTTCCAGTTTCCGGTCCAATAATTCATATAATACCACAAACCACGTAAATAATTAAGTACGTAATTACTTAATCTATTTACTGTTATTTTTCATCATGATTATTCTGACACATGCACATTGCACAACTCTACTGTGATGTTTGACATTCGTTCGTTTGTTCGTATGAGTCAGTGGCCAACTCTGGTGACAGAGTTTCTAGGCCGCAGGCAGAGGCCTTCTCTGTCATGGCAGGCTAAGCATTACCTGGAATCATTTTGTAACAAAATACACATTTCTTCTCTAATGGTTTAATGCTCGATGGTAATGTCAATGTAACTAATAGAAAACTACAACTTGCTAACTAACCACTTAAAAGAAAGTTAACAGACGCACAAGCGGAAACAACCTGAAGTATCACTGGGAAATATATTGACACAGAAAACATTTGTAAGTATACTTATTAATTATCATACACATAACTAATTTTAAGAAAAAACAATGAGCACGTGATGTGGTGATGAAATGTTTCAATAAATGATTGAGATACGAGAGGGTTGTAATTAGTTGACACTTTTTTTATTATTTTTTTCAAAAGCGCTAAACCTATTTCGTTAAAATTTATATTTTTTTTTTTATACAACTGTAGTGGCATCCAAGCGTACAGCCCACATGATGGTAAGCGGTTACCGCAGCCTATGGACGCTTACAATACCAGAGGTATCACTCGCGGGTTGTCACCTTTAGGCTAAGATCGAAAGCCTCATGTGCCAGTAATTTGAACCATACCCTTCACACCAGAACACAGCAATGCGAGCATTACTACTTGGCGGCGGAAATAGGTATGGTGGTAGTCCTTCCCCGGACGAGCTCTATCACAAAGAACTCTACTACTCTTATATGGGACCTGTGAAGTATTTATCACTTATCAAACAACAAAATAATCAGCAAAACCAATTCCTAGCTTAGTATATATATATACAGCTTAGAATCCTAGCTTTTTATGACCCTTTGATACTACTTTTCGTCGTTTCCATTCAAGATTAGCGCGGTGACGGTGGAGCGCGAGAAAACCTCCATTGAGGCCTTGATACTTTTGACAAACCTCTGACGTCAACAAAAGTTTTGCAATAGACAGTTTTTTTTTTAATAACTTAAGGCGAAAACTCCTTATTGAAAATAGAGGAATTTCTTCGGCCATCTTGACAATACAATAATATTACATTACATGTCACACTAAATAACAATAAACAACATTTATTGTTTTCTTGTGTTATTTTAATTTTTATTGTGTAACTTCTGTGGCGGTTTTTTCAATATTAGTAGTATATAATACTCGTTTTTAAGCACAAGTGTTGAAATTAAAGAGTAATGTTGTTTGTATATTAGTCGAATACTGTCCAAGAAATTAAATGAATGCACACCATGCACCATTTCCTTAAAATTTTGATTTGTGACAATAAAATTACTTGACATTAGCGTTGTCTGAATAAATTGTTCAAGGAATTTATAAGTAAAGGTCCACAAATTAAAAGAAGTAAAGGTAATACATAATATTAGTTCCATGAAATTGATAGACGCCATAAAAAAAGTGGAAGAAAGTAGGGAAAAAAAAAAACTATCGAATAGACAAAAGTAAAAAATGTCATCACTTCTTGATTAGATAAATAGCTTTTCAATATTCGGGCGTGTGTAAAATAAATAAGTAGTTTTTGCCTACTTTTCTGGTTCGAGCCGGTAAGCTTCCACCGGATTTCTATATAAATTCAGTTGAAGGCAAGAAACTCGTTACGAGAAAAACCAATACATTTCTCAGTTAGAATTTATGTTTGCTGCGATATTAATTAGGTATCTGATACTTCATTCTTGTGAAACTTTAGTGCAGGCCACACCGCGAGCTAAGCTAACTTAGCTTAGTTTAGCTCGCTGCGTTTCCACCAGAGATACCTAGCCTCGCTCTGACAGATTTATTGAAGTGATTCTATTGGTTCCTAACAAACACAGCCCTCGCTACACATCCTCGCACATCTCTGGTGGAAACGCAGCCTCTGTGGCTATATGTGAAGGACAACATCGTGAGAAATCAAAAATCAAAATCAAAATCAAAAATTATTTATTCAGTAGAATCACAAGGATCACTTTGAAACGTCTTACAAGCTAGGAAAATTTACACCAGTTCCAACGCGCCCATGCCGTAAAAGAACTGGCAACAACACCGGCTGGGTTCCTATCGTTTTTTTGGCATGACCCTTGCTATTGTTATGGATTCCAAGTAGAGTTGGAGCACATTCGTCCCAAGCTTTTTTATCATCTAGGTAATCGGTTGTTTTATAGTAAGCTTTTTGAGACAGATTTTGTTTAATTAAGTTTTTAAATTTGACAATTGATAAATTTTGTATGTCGCTTGGGACTTTGTTAAAGAAGCGTACACATTGCCCTTTAAAAGATTTACTGACCTTAGTGAGCCTAACTGTGGGAACAGCGAGTTTATTTTTATTTCTAGTATTAACATTATGATTATCACAATTTTTTTTAAACAGATTAATATTTTTGCGAACATACATAAGATTTTCATAAATATATTGACAGGGCACTGTCATAATATTAATTTCTTTGAACTTATCTCTAAGTGATTCTCTGGGACCCATGTTATAAATTGCGCGAACAGCCCTCTTCTGCAACACGAATATGGTGTTAATATCTGCAGCACTCCCCCACAACAAAATACCGTAAGACATAATGCTGTGAAAGTAGCTGAAATAAACTAGTCTGGCTGTATCGACGTCGGTGAAATGACGGATCTTTTTGACTGCGTATGCTGCAGAACTAAGTCTCTTCGACAATTTATCTATGTGTGGGCCCCATTGCAGTTTATTATCTAAGGTTATGCCTAGAAAAACTGTGGTGTCCACAAGGCCTAGCTTTTCATCTTTTATTTTTATATTAGTTTGGTTTTGTTTTACATTAGGTAGTATGAAACGAACGCATTTCGTTTTATTTTCGTTTAACAATAAGTTGTTTACATTAAACCACCCTACAATTTTAGAGATTGCATTGTTTACTTTGTCAAAGTTAGTCTCTTGTCGCTTTAATTTAAATAAAAGTGACGTGTCATCAGCAAACAGTACAATCTCATGATCGTTCCTAACAAGCCGGGGTAGATCATTTATATATATTAAAAACAAGAATGGCCCAAGTATTGATCCTTGTGGTACACCAATTGTTACCACTGATCCCGGAGAACGCTTTCCATTTACGTCAACTCTTTGTATTCTATCACTTAGATATGAAGTGAGAAGGTCTAGAGCAACACCCCTAACTCCATAGTGTTGTAATTTTCTAATTAGTGTCTCATGATGTACACAATCAAATGCCTTAGATAAATCACAAAAAATGCCTAAGGCATCTTGCGATTCCTCCCAGGCTTCAAAAATGTGTGATATCAACTCAACACCGGCATCAGTTGTTGAGCGACCTCTTGTGAACCCAAATTGTTTACTATCAAGTAAGTTATTCATACTAAAATGTCTTTGTAACTGAATAAGAATAAGTTTTTCAAAAATTTTACTAAATGTAGGCAATACTGATATAGGCCGAAAGTTACCAGGGTCAGAATGACTACCTGATTTGAAAAGAGGTGTTATCTTGCTATGTTTCATTAAATCAGGAAACACACCACAGTCAATACATTGGTTAAATATAAAAGCTAGGTCAGGTGCAATGATTTCAATGAATGATTTGACAACGCTAACAGAAATGCCCCAGAGATCAGTGGTTTTTTTTACATTTATCAGTTTAAATGCTTTGATAATATCATTATTATTTACATAGTCGAAATGTAATTGTATGTTGCATTGTGGTACATTATTTTTTAACAATGACTCTGCAATTATGTGAGAAGAGTTTAAAGATTTTGTAGTAGAAACTGGAATATCAGTAAAGAATTTTTCGAATGCTTTGGCTACTTCATCATCATGCTTAATATTACTATTATTAATATTTAAATTAAAAACATTATTCTGAGTCCTGACTCTTCCAGTCTCATTATTTATAATTTTCCACGTAGCTTTAATTTTATCTTGACTGTTTTTAATTTTTGAACATAAATATAGTGATTTTGCAACTTGACAAACGCTTTTAAAAATTTTTGAATAATTTCTAACTTTTACTTTAAACTCTTCACTAAAGTTGTATTGTTTTTCGCTGTAAAGTTCATACAAGGTTTTCCTGCTTTTATGAATACCAGCTGTTGCCCACTCACAAAATTTTGAACTGCCTGATACCGTAACCGTCTTGGATGTGAAAATCGAATTGAATACTTTATTAAATTCATTAAAAAATAGACTATACGAGTCATTTGGATTATGATAGTTATATGATAAATCAGGCAATCTAGAAATAAGGTTAAATTTTACTTTATCCAATCGATCAATGGTCACAGGAATAAAAGTTATTTTTCTATTTACATTTTTTTTGTTTCTTGCTTCTACATGAATAAGTTGACCAAGATGGTCCGATTTAATATTACTTATTATACTTTTTCTTAATACTTTTACATTAGAAAACATATTATCTATACATTTAGCCGAAGTAGCAGTTATTCTTGTGGGCTCCATAAATAATGGTTCAAGGTCAAATGATTTAAATAGACTAGTTATTCTGGTACTTAAAGAGTATGTTTCAAGCAAGTTTACATTAAAGTCACCGCAAACAATAGTTTGTTTATTTGATTTTGATACTAATTTAAACATTACATCTTCCATTACTTTCTCAAAAACATCAAATGAGGCGGTTGGTGGGCTATAAGTGCTTATAACAATGAACTGCTCCAACTCCACACAGGCTATCTCAATGTGTCGTTCTACAGAGTGGGTGACAATGTCTTTGCGTTCTCTAAATTTAATTTCTTTATTAAGTAAAAGTAGTATTAGAGAAAACCAGCATGTCCAAGAACTAGACAATCAAAAGACGCCGTGTGCTATCAACAAATCCGCATTAGTACGCGTGGTGGATTATCACTCTCGCTTGAAAGTAGGCCAGTGTTCCAGCAGTGGTAATACTAGAAGGCTGTCGCGGTGATGATGATGAACTGTCCCATGTTTCCATGTGTCAACTCTTTCACCGGGTAATTTCTCGATGCTTTCACCTGTCGTTAAGCGCCACGACTGACCATATCAGATGCATCAATATGTATCTTTCAAATATATCATAGTCTTTGTTAGTTATTGATATCCCAAAAGTTTTTCGCCTCAAGCGGGACTAGAACCGACAACCTTCCGTTTGATACGAGAGTGCTTTACCAATTGATGATGTTACACTTGCTCGAAATAATCATTGGGGTGTCTTCGGCTCGAAGCGCAGATAGCTCAGCCTTAAAGCGATAATTTGTAAAGATCAATTGGTAGAACACTTGCGTAGCGTAAGCTTGAGGCAAAAAAAATATTGAGAATAACAAATAACCACAAGATCATTAAAGTAAACATATTTTAAAAAATACTTCAATAATTCATTGGAGAATTTTGAGCAAGATAAGTCACAACACAACACAATCAATTTGGTAAAAAGATTTTTTATCGTTTTAGTATAGCTCGCGTAGCATAGCAAGGTGTGGCCAGCCGCAGTACTATGCACAGTAGCAACACGTTTTGACTTGGTATCACGCAATATTAGATAGCTTGTTTTTGAATAGATACGACGTATCAGCAAACATAGTGTAGTACGCCCTCCGCGAAATAAATCTTTTGACAATTGTAAACGTTAACTTTAGAGCACAGGTGGTCTAGTGGTAGTGACCCCGCCTTCCTAAGGTCGTGGGATTGAATCTTGCCGTGCACCAATGGATTTTTCGTTACGACAAAATTATGTGCGCAAGCAATGCCAGCGCTCTCATACGGTGAAGGAAAACATCGTGCGGAAACCGGCATGTCCAAGAACTAAAAATTCAAAAGATATGTGCCATCAACCAATCCGCATTGGGTCCGCGTGGTTAAGACCCAATCACTCTCGCTCGAGAGTAGGCCAGTGTCCCAGCAGTAATGTTCCCAATTAGAAGGCTGCCGTGATGTGGTGATGAAACGTTAACGTTAAAGTGTGGAAGTAGTTGTGGTCAGGGTATACCTAGCCTGCGGACACGATAACCTGGGGAATAAAGGTTCTTGAATGGTGACCACGAGCTGGAAAACGAAATGTAGAACGGCCTCACTCGATAGACCGATGACATTAAAGCGATCGCATGAAGTCGGTAGATGGTGTAGGCTTAAAATCGGTTGTCATGTCGCTCTTCGGGGGTTTATGTCCAGCAGTGGATACCTATCGGCTGATATGATGATGGTGATGATGAAGCGGTAGGTATTGTCCAGCTGTCAATTTGTATGAGGTTTTTGTTGTTTCGCACTAAAAATGCGATGGAATTGCTGAAAAATGTAAATTGACAGCTGGACGATATATCTGGTATACTATTCTGCGGAATAAGAAATTTCAAATACGAGTAAAATATCAGTTTACTCTGTGATAACTTTTACCAGGTGGTTTTCAGCAAGGGTCCGTCTTGGTGAGTACCACGGCAGTGCCAGATATTCTACCTCCAAGCAGCAGTGTGCAAGCTGCACTGTGTTTAGGTTTGAAGGGCACTGTACTCGTAGCAAGTGAAATTACTGAGCGAAAGATACTTAACAACAATGTCTCGAAGTGATTAGCGCAGTGCAGTGCCGCGCAGAACTTAAAAACTTAGAGCTTTGGGTGGCACTGCATCTGTTATGATCAGGCGTGGTGTATAACATTAGGCGGGCGACTTGACCGTCTTGTCACTTACTAACAAAAAAAAAAGTAACTTCGATTTTATTCGGAGATTAGTGCTTATTCGAGTTTGGTCGAATTTAACGGAAGTTAAAGTTTTATTCCCACCCACTGGTTAGCTTTAAACGTGCGCTATATGTCGATGACAGTGGCTTAAGTGGAAGGTTTAACAAATATTGAACATTCAATCTGGTGCCACTCTGTTTCGCAAGTGTTAGCTTTATTGCTGGCTACCATATACCAGTAGCCAGCCAGTTGGTACAGTCAGCAGCAAAACTATTTCAAAGCTTGTGAAACTGAATATTTTTTCGGAATATTTTAGACATCGGTGCATGACGCGGTGCGAGTGCTATATTGAAAAACGAAAGGTCGCGAGTTCGTTCCCGCTTTAGGACCAACCAACGATTGCATGATCTGCAAATATTAATTTGTTCCTGGTATGATGGGCCTATTTACAAAAAAATAATACCTATGCATGCTTAGTGTGTTCTATCAGTCAACTAGTTCCTATAATACGCTTTGCTTTATTTGGAGCTAGAGCTGTGTAAAATGTCGCAGATTTTATGTTTACTTCCACGCACGTTGTTTGTTCACGTTTGTTTATCACAAAAAAACTCTACTACTCTCTGTAAGTTTCAAGTTGTTTACAACATTATTACGCTGACTGTACTAAGCACGCCTTAGTACTTAGTAACTGTTGCACAATACCAGCTTTGTAATAGACACTTCGTATATTACAGTTGCAGTACTACACTTACAATTACATAGTTTACATGCACTTAGAACGCATAGACAAAATTTGTTTACTCTAATTCCACCAAAAACAAAATATTTAGGTACCACGATTTGTGAGTTTTATTATTCCCGATATACCTAAAATATCCAGTTTTTTGTGAAAATTTTGTTACAACCATGACAGTTTTAAAAACTATATTGTTTACTTAATGTACTTACTAACTACTTAGAACGCTTTTTAAAATGCAAATTGAAAATGTTATTTTATTAAATAAAATTCTAGGGAAACTTGAGACAAGCTAGATAAAGTTATGGCAGTTCCACGAGCTCAAAAACAAAGCGGGCAAAACGGCAGAAATAATCATAATTCTGCCTTTTTTTACCGTTTTTACAGTTTAAAAATTGGCTCCTTTCTATCACATTCAAAAAAGATTCCAACTTACTTGCACAAAATGTTTTAGTACAGTCAACATAGCAAGGCTTCTGGGTTTTATTTATTTTTATCACTAGCGACCCGCTCCGATTGCTCTGAGCGTTCCATACATACTTATAGACAGACTTTATCGAATGAATGAATAAATTAATGTTTGTTTTTACTATGTAAAGATATTACTCTGTGGTAAAGACGACAAAGATGTTCAAAGTCTAAAATAATGCTTGGCTCTACCATAATATTGAACGTCATTAAAAGTACTCAAAGTACATTTGAATTTGAATTTTTCTATAAAGATTGAATTGTTTAAAAAATTACTTAGAACCCTAAAGCGAGTGCCTATCCAAAAGTCAAATTGCCTACTAAAAAACCCTTTTATTCGAATAACGGGAGTTATTAGCAAAGACGGAGTAACATTTAAAGTAACTGTCAGTTATTTCTAAGCCATAAAGTTGAAAATCGCATAATTATTCCTCCGTATTATAATTGTTTACGGAATCTAAAGCAGATTGAAGTCAAATATTTGGGAATTATTTCTAGGTTTCGCTCCCACATCGCTCGCTTTACATACAATGCGTTAGCTAATGCGGATCACAGATAACTTAGATTGCTAAAGCCCGCTATCCACAATATCTGGATATCCAAACTGTGGAAATCCTAGTGGATAGTGTGGATATAGAATAAAATATAAATTATTTATTTTGCTCTACACAATAAAAATAACGATACAAATAAAAACTAAATTATTGTGACGAAAAAAGCAACCACTCAGCATGTGCTATAGATTTGCATGTGACTGTAGCGCTGGTTTTCAGTGGTGCCTACTCGCAGGCACCACTGAAAACCAGCGCTACGCAGTAGCAGCCAATTTTTTTTAGATTTAATTTAGCTGTGTATCTTATTGGATAATGTGCATATACTATACATTATAGTGTATAGTTACAAGATGTACAAAGACAGCTTCCTGATTCATGTAATGTAATTATTTTAAGTATTTATTTATTTATATATATAGTTTTATGAATCCATAGGTTCCCGAGCAAGTAAAAACTGTGTTGCAGGAACCCAGGCTTCTCCCATCGAAATATAACCAATTTTTGTTGTCTAAATACTTACTTACTTACTTACTGCTGTGACGCAGCGACCCAAAGTGGATCTTGGCCTCCGACACTAGAGTCCGCCAGGCAATTCTGTCCGTGGCTGTTTGCGTCCAGTCGGCAACATTTAGTTCGCGCAGATCTTTTTCAAAATAGTTGTCTAAATAGTTCTACTTCATTTTTATTAAGTATAGACCTTTTGGTCACAACGCGCTCCGCATATTGGCAGCAATTAGTTACCACAGCCGACTACATGTGAAACAGTAATAATGTGTTAATTTGTGGAACTTCTGAGAATCGTAACAAAGCGTGACCAATTTATTCGTACATCCTACTACTGTGAGAAGGTGTTCGATTCTAATAAGATCTGGGATTCTAGGGAATAAAATTCTACTATATTATAGGTATAGTTCGCACGGCGGATCTCGGCCGTAGTGAAGTTAGCCGTTTCGATGCCCAATGAAGCTTATTCGAACTAAATTGTCTTTGCGCATCACAAACGGCTAACTTCACGGAAGTCTAGATCCGCCGTACGAACTATATTATGATAAACAAAGATTTTGAAATCAGTGCCGGCTCGTATGACGTGATTAAACGATTAATTAAACGATTCTCAGAGACTCATGTTTGCTGATAAATTAACTTAGATAGAATTGAGAAAATATCCCCTATTTATTGTGAAAACCTGTAGGTTTTCATGCAGCCTAAATTTGATGTGTTAAAGGTAGGTACATAGATTACCTACTGTTACATTACATTCGTTAATTGTTTGTTGGCAATACTTAATTTTGATTTGTTTTATTTTAATTTTAAATTATTCTCATGAGAGTTTTATTTTATTTTACTAATGTAAGAATTTTATGTAATTGTTAAACTTAAGTACTTATTTAACCAAAAGTCTTATTTATTGTTATTAGTACTGCTTGTTTACTGTTTTTTTTACTAATTTAAAATGTACTTAAATGTAATTAGATAAAACTCTTTGGTGTTGACTTTTTTTATCTATATGCGATACCATTGCATTGCAAGTGTCAAATATCTTTATACAATCTACGCTACATCGTTACCAAAGATTTAATTTAGTAAGCCTGTTAGATTCTATTTTTTGAGTGCTCAAAACAGGGATAAAAACACATTAGATTATGATGTTATAACCCTATTTTCATATTATACAATATAGTCACAGTTCTGACCATAACACGGAACAATGTATTGCAAATCATGCAAATATTTGTCTCCGAGGACTAAGACCCAAGAGGTGGAGAAACACATCCATATCCTCTTGGGTCTTCTTTTCTAATAACTTAATGAACTATATTAGTGTGTATAGTAATGCGATCGACGATCCGTGACAGCGTTACCTATTAGCTATTTCATAGGCCTTCGGGCGGCATAGAAACATCTGTCACCAGAGTTGGCCACTGACTCCATACGAACTTACTTAATTAGCGACAAACGATAATCGTGGCAGTTGAACCACGGATAGTTTTACTTACCCGTGGTACAAACTGTTGGACAAAGCTGTTGGACCACGGGTCGGTAGCGCTAAAAACGGGATATTTACCATGATTTGTGAGTTTTATTGATTCTCGATATTTCGGCGCAGTTACATGCACCAACCATATCGAGAACCATTATATTACTTTTTTAGTGAAAATTATGTTAATAACCATGATAGTTTTAAAAGGTGTCAACTAAGTTCAGTTACATGCACCATATCGGGAATTAACCAAACTTTTCACGGACATAATACGAACCACGAAAAATGGCATGTTAACTATATCGCTTTTGTCCGCAAGAGTAGGCCCTCAGGACTTATGGCTCGTAAAGGGGGTGATAAAGGCAGATTATTGCATTGTGTTTTAGTCCCAACTGGTTGGTTAAAGCTGGTGGGGAATATGGGATAACCCGTTTATTTTGTAACAAATGAAGTTATTTTGTTTTGTAACCACCATCACTGCTCTACCTTGGTAGAGAGGTTGGAGGTTCATGACTACAATACCAACATATTTTTTATTCAAACCTGCATCGCAACTGGGCAAATTTTTTTTAAAAAAAGAACGTCTTTGTAATCAGAAGTGGGAGAAAGCTTAGAAGATTAGGAAAGATCCGTGACAAAGACCGTTGCATAGCAGAATAAAATTATAAATAGAAATAGCTCTGCATACTAAAACCTGAATTTGAACTGACAAGAAAGTTTACGAATGTAGTCAGGCAAGACCTTTATTTAGATCTCGACAGACTAGTAACATGGGTTTATAAGGATGTCAAAAAAATCCTATTCTGTGCTAAAATTAGCAATTACCTTGTTAGTAGCAGAACCATACTTTCTAGGTTCCATGTTCCACTTCAACAATGCTCAGTGGGTTTTTAGTTGAGTGTAAAACATAGTAGCAACTATTGAAAAGATTTTCCAGGGTTTAATAGTCAAAATGCTTACCTATTAAGTTTTTTTCCTAACAGATTTCACGTAGAGAATGTTTTTCAACATTTTTCACCTCACTACACTTCCATACCAGCACTATTCAAAAACTTGAACCACTTTTATCACCAGCACACGTTTCACTAACACCCAAACCAGTCCAGCAAACTAACTTAAAACATTCGGAGTAAGAATAGTACAGTTTTCGAGTTGGATTGATGAAATGTGTCAAAGAATTTGACACAGAGGGCCGAATGTGTCTATAAAGCGTTTGATGACCCTTAAAGTTGCCTCAGAACTGAGTGTTCGATGCAAAATGCTGCGCCCGCGCCGCGGTATGCGGTGTGGTTGTGTGTGTACACGCACACAGACGCATTAAGGCTGCACGGTTTTTGTCGAATGTCCACGGGGCAAGTAACGTTAGTGGTGAAGCGTTGTAGCTCGAAATTTTAGAAGCTTTTAAGTTGTTTGACGACCGATGTGGCGCAGCGGGCGAAGGTCCGCCTGTGATGCGGAGGTTGCGTGTTCGATTCCCGCCTCGAATCAAATGCTTGTACGATCTACAAATATTTGTTCCGGGTGTTCTCGGTATTTTCTGTGTATAATAAAAAAAATATCAATCTATGTATTGTATTATATTAAGTATATATCAGTCATCTAGTACCCATAACACAGCTCTGCTTACCTTGGGGTTCGATGATGCTGTGTGTATTATCCAGCATTCATTATTTATTTATTTCTTTGTAATAAGCTTTTTTTAAATGTGAAGCTCACAACTCAGTTTTCTCACCCCTATTGGCCATGTGGCTATTTTTGTAGTGTAATATAGTAAACTGTACCTATTCTACCTGTGATATTTACTCTAACATGATTATCAATGACTATTAACCAAGCCCCTCTGATAGAATCCCATCAGTTCTCTATGTTACTTAGATCCTTGAGGATGTCCTAAAGGGTTAGACAGAAGCACAACATAATAAAAAAAATAGAATGAAATATTTTTTATAAAAAAATATGTTCATGATACAAATTTTAATGTTTGTTATTAGGTGGGAATCGGACCCACAACCGAATGCACAGCTACTGTGTAGGTGTACTTATGTGGTGCCACTAGTATAAGATTGGATCACAATCTACCTTACCGGATTGGTGGACGGTGAATGTCTTACAAATTGAAAGGTGGTTTTTTTTAAGTCAGCAAGTGACAAGACGATCAAGTCGCTTGCCTGGATGTTAAGCACCAAGCCTGACCATAGTAGGTGTAGTCAATAAAAATCAAGGCGTTTGTATAAATGCTTTTTCCGAGTTGCAACGCTTGGATACTAAAACGAAGTTTTTCTGAAAGCTGCTGGTCGATGTCCCGCTAGCGCGACTCGAGCTTCAATGTCCCCTCCTTTTCCCACTTTCATCTACCCGTACGTTAGAGAGAGACGGTTGTGATTCCAGCAGCAAGTTATGATTTTGCAGAACTTGATGTGGATGTACTACGGTATTCTTCGGACGAGTTTGACGGTCGCTTTGGTTATACCCGAGTGGATTCAAAAGTCATTTTCTGTGAGAAATTTCGTTGGTGTAGTTTATTCTTAATTTGGTAGCGTTGGCGATATTACCATTCGTGGGTTATAAAGGGATAGAGGTCTGATTGGTAGAGATATGACTCTACTAGTTCATTTGCAGTGCTCTTGCTAAGCGCATGGTGTTTGTTTACTATGCATTCAGTCACCGGGATTGAAGAGGATGGATCATTTTCATACTATTCTTAAGCTTTTTAGTATGATGACAAAAACCTTATCCTTTATCCTTTATCATGGCAGCTTTTTAATGATCCCACAGCTGGGACACTGCAATAGCTTACTCTCAAGCTAGAGTGATTGGGTCATAAATTCCCCACGCCGGCGCCGACCCAATGCGGTTTGGTAAAATGCACATATCTTTAAAATTTATAGTTCTTGGGCGTATCGGTTTCCGGACAATGTTTTACTCAACTATTTGAACACTGTTTTAAAAGCGCTTGCATGCATAATTTTCGAATAGAAAAATTCATTGGTTCATTCGCAAGGTAAACAGTGAAGGAAAAGGCCTAGTTTTAGAAGAAATTGGTTTTGGAAGGAATCGGTAAAATTTAGGAGGCATACGTTGATTTTTTCTCAGTGCAATACACTTCGAAAACTTCTAAGGTACTATTGCCCAGCAAATAAGAGTGATGCGACTTGAGTAGTCTTGCAATGTAATAGTAGACTTCAGACCAATATGAGGTTGTCCCTCAGAAAGGGTGTAATTTGTTAAACCGATGATTTAAATAAAAACACTTGCATAATACACTTTACAGTTTTATTTTAATATTTTATAATATAATATTTTAACTAGAAAATAGAACTACTACTTAAATAATAATACAATAAGAAGTTCATTTAATACTCATTTGGTAATTTCTTTTGACTAGAGTTTTTTTAATTTCCAAATAGATTTTATTTACTTATGGCTGGATTAAGCTCTCTTAAATAAACCATATTGTAATTATTTAAAAACTTAATATTTAACTTTATAATTATTTCAAAATACCTACTTATTCTTATTTTTAAGCTCACATCCCAAACTAACATAAAACATTTGAAAAAATGGTAATTAAACATTATGATTTTAAAAGGTTCTGTCTCAACATAACCTTCGATGAATAATAAAACGGTACGACATGGGACATTCCTCATCGCCCATCTCTTTCATGCAGGCTTCCTAAAGTGAGAGAGAAAGAGACGAGCCTTGGAGGAAGCACTCTCTTATCGTCCATTCCAAGAATAACTTTCCCATAGATTGTAAAGGACACTGTTACCACTTTAGCACCTTTTGGATAGATCTAGCCACATTTTACACAGAGGCCGTTCTGCGGAACTGAAAACCACACTGGCGCTAGACTTCTATCATCAACATCATCATTATCATCATCATTCACATCCGCCTAACTTCATCCACTGCTGGCTGTAGGTCCTTGTCTTCTGCCTGTGCTATCTACCGCGATCCTGCGCTAATCTGAGCCACCTAAAGCCTGCAACATTGAGTATGTTGTCTACCCAAGACCTCCAGTGCTGTTATTTATTTTGTTATATAATATTGTAGGTACATTCACAGAAAGATCGAAATAGTCTAACCACCATCACCTCATTACTACTCTCTCCAATGAGTCTCCAAAAGTTTCAATGACCATTTCATTGCCAAACCCTGGTCATGTTTGATCAAAAAGACTCGAAAAAACACAGGCACAATATTTTTTTTCTATTATCAAAAGTATTATGAACTATAAGTGATACTACTCTTAATGTGATAGAGCTCATCTGGGGAAAGACTACCATGATACTTATTTCTGCCGCCAAGCAGTAATTTTCGCATTGCTGTGTCTTGGATCGATGGGTATATTTGCCGGTGAAATTACAGGCACATAAAATAAAAAAAAATGTTTTACGTCACGTTTGCCAGTTGGAAAAAATATTAAATTTCGAATAGAAAAACTTAATCACAAGAGTTTACAATCAGAGTGCTTAGCATGAAAAACTCGTTTGACAATCGTAAACGTAAACGTATCGTCCAGCTGACAGCCTTCTAATGTTCCCACTGCTGTGACACTGGCCTACTCTCAAGCGAGAGTGATTGGGTCTTAATCCACCACGCGGACCCAACGCGGATTGGTGGTAAAGTATTATCTAGCAAAAACAATATAGGAAATAGTTGGAAGCCCTAAAGAGGGATAGTGTTAGGAATGCAAAAAGTTTATGCGGATTTTTTATACTCGTTAGTCAGAGAGCAGAATAGACCTACTTGTTAAGTCCGATCTTCTTCAAGCTGACAGCTAGACACATGACTTTCTGTTACTAAGGAGGTTGTTAAATATTCTAGCTTTTACCCCCATTTTACTACTGACATAAATATCCATTTCAATATTATTTTGTTACTTATTTAGAGATGTTATCAATTGAAAAAAAAGATTGCACTTAATATTAGGATAACAAACATCAAAAATTTGACTTTTTACATTACTATCATCATCATCATCATAACAGCCTTCTAATGTTCCCACTGTTGGGACAATGGCCTACTCTCAGGAGAGAGTGATTGGGTCTTAATCCACCACGCGGACCCAATGCGGATTGGTGAATGGCACATGTCTTTCGAATTTTTTAGTTCTTGGACATGCCGGTTTCCTCACGATGTTTTCCTTCACCGTATGAGAGCACTGGCATTGCGCACATACATTTTTCGAACAGAATCCATTGGTGCACGACCGGGTATAACCCACGACCTTAGGATCGGAAGGCGGGGTCACTACCACTAGACCACCGGTGGTCTTACATTACTATAGCTTTACTATATTACATTTATTGTGCCTGCCATTACTTTTAATAAAAAAATGCGGGTAAGAACGGCCGGGTGAACACGGGACTGGGTGTAAACGAAACAGACCCAACCGTGCGAATAATGTTCATGTGGATTTTTTTTTATGTGTATAGTTATCTTGGCGGATCTAGGCTTCCGTGAAGTTAACCGTTTGTGATGTGCAAAGACAAAAAGCTCCATTGCGCATCGAAACTGCTAACTTCACGGAAGCCTAGATCCGCTGAGAGAACTATACACGATACCGAATATTTTACGAGATAAAAAGTTAATGAATGTTTGTTTGTTACTCGATCACGTCAGAACTAGCTGAATGAATCTGGATGAAAAACACAGAGTTAGATTATGTAAGGAATAGCACAAAGGTCAAAATGTACGGTTCCCGTGTACATACAAATTTCTACACGAACGAATTCGCGGGCAACAGCAGCTATAAATACTGTTTTATCCCAAAATTATGTTTAAAAAGAAACTCGAGGGTTAAGCCGAAGGCCGAAACTACTTATGAATAAGGGGGTTAGAGGAAGCCCATGCACAAACTACTTATGAATAAGGGGGTTAGAGGAAGCCCATGCACAAACTATAAATCAATGGGTACATTCATCAAATACATGTGATTAGGCAAGACTAAAGACTCGCTAGCCCATGCAACTAGAATCCAAACGGCTGAATCAATTTGTATGAAACTTTGCAATTTTGATCGTGTATAAAATATCCGCCTATCATGGTAGCTATAAATCCTTTATAATGCGCTCGTTTGGATGCTGTCGTGTTACTGCGGAATAGTTTGTTTTTTACCCGCGATCGTATAAACGATCTATGCTTTCGGAGTTAGATATTGTGCATTTAATTTTGTTTGTATGTGTTTGTGTGTTTGTATGATTGCTTGTGTGTTGTGTCAAATAACTGGCACAATTCTCACTGAGCGCTAGTGGCAATTTCGGAGGAGAAAAAATATCTAAAATCATCAAATAGGTACCACTCAACAAAGTAAGTTCGTCTTATGTTAAGAGTCTAACTTGACTTCTTTATTTTAAGGCCGTGACTTTTATCCCTGACAATTTTATTGCCCAACTCTGGTGACAGAGTTTTTAGGCCGCCCGAAGGCCTCTGTCATGGCCTAACATTAAAAATGACGTGACGGAATTTCGACAAGATTTGATTTTACGTAATAGCTTCCTTGGTCAACTTAGGTGGATACTAGCTCTGACTTAGGCCTCTTAGGCCTCCTAATCTCCTTACACCGGTCGTATATCTACGTGACTTCACGTAGCCGTGTCTAATTGTAGCCTAATTAAAGCATTTCCTTTAGGTCTGATTACCTATCTTCGGTATGGCAGGAATCTGTTTCCGGCCATTGAATTGAAAGTCAAAGTTACGAGCTAAATGTGAAAATACGAGCCATGGAGACTTAGGAGTGTGTGTGGTGTGTTTGTGTGTTTGAGGCTTCAAATATAAGAATCAGCACAGTATCCTGAAAGAAAGTCATTTTGTGGATGAATGAAAACCACTTTTGGGACTTCGCATTTTTCAGATTGATACTTTTGAAAAATCTGAATATTAGCAAAATAATGACTTTCCCCTCAAAAGGGAATTAACCTCTTCAGGTAATTCAATAATCTTGAAATTTTTTACTAAATAGTAAATCAAAGGGGATTTTGGGATTTTTTTGTGTCAAAATCCCCTTTAGACTGAGCTTCGGTCGTTAATCGGTAAAGCTTCAAAGGGGATTTTAATACTAAAATATCTTCAAAGGGGATTTTGACACTACCTTATTTGATGAGTGTTTTCTCTGAACTCAAGATTTTTGATTTGATAACCATCAAAATCAGTTATTTTATATACCTACGTCATTGACCTAAATCATTTCTCTTGTTTACTTAGGTACTTCGATATAAAGCAAACTTGATATCCTAGAAAAAGGTTTCCTAAAAACTTCTCGAAGTGAACGAAGTTACCAAAAACGATTAATTAAAATTAAGTTATGTAAACTAATTACGAAATCTATTTTATGTAGTTAATACGCAGCACATTATCAAAGGTAATTAACACAAACATGAATAAACATAATAAATTAAGTCAATGAAGTGAACGCGTTTATGTCTTTTATATGAAGCGTGGATATTACGTAACTCTTTTTGGTCAAGCAGTTAATTTTTAGTTTATATAATAATGGGTTAGTTTGATGCGCATTTCCTGCAATAAAAAACTAGAAAATAACTATTAAATTATTAATATAAATCCATGTTTTTAATATTATATTACACGTAGCTCTACAATAGTACTATAACTTAAAGTAGTAGTAGTAGTATCTTTAGTACAGAAACCACATGAACTTATTTGAATAAATAATTTTACTTTAGTTCTAAAAATACAACTAGATGTCGCTACGCTAGTAAAAGCAAGACAATCCTGAATCGCGCTGACGAAAACGCGCGGCTAGGTATCACCTCCCCTCGGTAGAGATGCTAATTCATACTTACCTGGCACAGGGGACACCGTGATCAAAAAGGCGGTTCCCCCAGAGCGAGGCCTTTCCATTGCACTGCGGAATGGGTTGACCTCTGCGATTATCCCTAATGTGGATAACTCGGGTGCGTTATTTTTGGTAGTGGGGACTGCGTACGCGCTGTCCCCCTCATAGAGTCATTAATAGAATAGATTATTATTATATTGACTGACATTGCACTAACTACTACTTGTTGTTACATTGTCGATAATATAATAAATAATCCAACTCCAATAAAATATTGTATTTTGTAATTAATAATATCTGAATGTCACTCACTCCACTCTGGTGATATTTCATATAAAATAAATAGTTTCCTCCCTTATTTTGTATTGATTCTTTAAAAATTTCTGATTCTATACAAGCCGCAGTGCTACATGTTTCGCAATGTCGTACCTCACCAACATAATATTTCTCGAAAACTATAATAGATAGATTTTTCTAAAATATTTGTAGGCATATTCATACATAACGATGTCCCCCCAAAAAAGAAAAAAAACTAAATTTTAGATTTTTTTTCGTCTGCGATTTAAAGGGTTAAAATAAAGTCAAGCGATTTTAATACTTAGATCTTTAACTCTTTTTATTATCAACCAGACGAACTTAAGGGATAGGTTCCACACCTAAAAAAAAAAATTTTGTCTTATGTATGTTTTGTCTTAAAAATCACAAGTAAACAAAAAAAATCGATTACGTTTTTCCGCTCAATTATTATTTATCATTGTTGGGAATCGAGTTAAGCGACGTAATAATGAAATATTCGAGTGTGCGCGCCCGCCCTTTTCGATTTCTAACAAGGATAACTAATTATGAAGCAGAATTATGTAATTTTTTTTTTTTATTTTATAAAAAAAACGTTTAGAAAAAAAAAAGTACAAGTATTTTTTTTTTATGTGTGGAACCTACCCCTTAAGTTTGTCAGGTTGATAATGAATGACCTTATATATATAAAATATACAAAACCTTTCGACTCACATGTCTACAATATCTTCTTTTCGACTCAAATAGAAAAGAATCCGGCGTTCGTTGCCGCCTGCCGCAACATATCAAACGACATACCAGTGTTAGATTCCATGAATATTGTATGTTTGCACGTTAGCCCTGAGAAAGCCATCCGAGATACTTGCGTACTAATTAGCATGTGTCCTAAATAAACAGAATAACAAGACAATAAGATTGTTGTTCAATTAAGACGTCCGCGGTGCCGCGGTGGGCTAGGCCCGGGCTAGAAACGCGAGGTTGCGGATTCGATTACCGCTGCGTAACAAATGTTTGCATGGTTTGCAAATATTTGGTTCGGGTCTGGGTGTTTCTATGTACAATTATGTGTTTTTATGTACCTACTTAAGTCTATGTATTTCTTAAAATAAATTGATATTTACCTCTGTAACTTAATAAGTTATGCAGTCAGTCCCGGCTTTTTCAAAGTTGTTAGGCCATGACAGACGCCTTCGGGCGGCCTAGAAACTCTGCCACCAGAGTTGGCCACTGACTCATACGAACTACTTACTTACTACCATCAGGTTATCAGACTACTTTTACTGGTAGTGAATGTAAAAGCTCCCTACAAAAGCCGCTACAAGTTTCCGTCAGCAAGTCAACACAAAACCTAATGGTTTCAAAATGATAAATGCTTTTACTTTCAAGTCGAGAACAATCGATTAAAAACGCGCCGGCGAGCTTTTGTCTTCCGCAACTGATTGCGTAACTGCAGAGTCCGACTACAATACCCTCGTTACTTACACACAGGTTACCTTACCAGTTTACGCAACTCTTGTATTGAGAAAATGTCTAGTTTGTTACACACAGGTTAATAGTTTAACAATTTATTAATCTTCTCTTTCTTATATATAAAAATCAATTGATGTGCGTGGACTGATTTGGCTAATTTTGGTCTTGAAATGTTTGTAAGAGTCCAGGGAAGGTTTAAACGGTGAGAAATTATGGAAAAATTGCGAAAAAAATTAAGCAAGTAAAACCGCGCCGGGTCTACTAGCCTTAAATAAAAATAATTATTGCTGTTCGTTGGTGCCCAAAGTCGCAATTGGCAAAAAGCTCTGCCTCTATAATAAAGTTAATCTGTGGTTGTTCTTCATAAACGGGTTGGCTAGTATTTGACAATTCGTTGAACGCGGCTTAGCAAACGCAACAATTGCTGCATTTTGTGTGACCCGGCTATTTGCCAAGATATTTCATAGCAATCGCAATTAATGTCTAGCTGTCTCTAGCATAAAAATGAAATTGCAGCAAGGGTATAAGTTGTTACCTGGTGGTAGGACTCTTCGGCAAGAGTCCGTCTCGGTGGGTACCACCGCAGTGTCAGATATTCTACCTCTACTAACACTCAAAAGCTTTAAGCTTTGGGTGGCACTGCATTTGTAATAGTCAGGCGTGGTGCTTAACATTAGGCAGGCGCCTTCATTTTCTTGTCACCTGGTGACATATTAAAAAAGTTCTAAATATTCTGAGTTGATATTGGACTCTGTGATATTGGTCAATAAAATTGTAATATGCAATTTTTGTTTCCCGTTTACAGCTTTCTTTAGATATCGGGTGCTACCGTATCACGGCCTGCGACCCCTTTCTGAAGGGCAAACCTTTCTCACACGTTAATGGACGAAGAAAATGTAGAAGAAATAGGTAGAAATAGTCCATAGATGATACATTTATCAACCTATATCTAACGTTATAGTGCGATGGATACCTACATCTCGTCTTACTGATATACTAAAAAGCCGAAAGTATGTATGTTGGGTGTTTGTGGGAGTATCACGCTTAAACGACTAAACTGATTTGAATTAAATTTGGTACAAAGGTAGATTACACCCTGGAATAGCATAGGCTACTTTTTGTTCAAGAATTTTTTTTATACCATTTAGATGGCAAGTAAGAATACGGCCAAAGATTTCTATATGTATACAGGGTCATTCATTATCAACCTGACAAACTTCAGGGATAGGTTCCACACATAAAAAAAAATATGTACCTATATATTTTTTTATGTATATTTTGTCTTAAAAATACAAGTAAACAAAAAAAAATCGATTACGTTTTTCCGCTCAATTATTATTTATCCTTGTTGGAAATCGAGTTAAGCGACGTAATAATGAAATATTTGAGTTTACACGCCCTGTAGCGGGTCAAGGACACGCGCAGGTCAAGGACGCGCGGGTTATTGACCCGCGGTTTATTGACGCGCGGGTCACTGTTTCTCTTAGCAAGGCTCCATTAGACCAGTGGAGCGCTCGTGACGTAGCTGGCTAAGTTGTTCTTAACAGATCAACGATTAAGTACTGTTCCGCGAGGTGATCATTTGGATGGGTGACCGCCAGTAGCAATTTCAACTGAGCGCTCCCGTGCTTCGGAGGGCACGTTAAGCAGTCGGTCCCGGCTTTTTCAAAGTTGTTAGGCCATGACAGAGTTGTCTGTCACCAGAGTTGGCCACTGACTCATACAAATGAACGAATTAGACCAGTATGTACCTACTTATCATCGCTCATCAGACGAAATAGTGGTCAAACGCAAGCCTATTGGGAAAATTTAAATAATAAAAACCTATATATAGACGCTTGCAATATCAGAGGTATCAATCCCGCGCTATCACCCTGATACGTAAAAAAATCATGTGCCAGTAATTTCACATAAAACTCTACATATTCTTTGAACACGGCAATGCAAGCATTTCTACATGGCGGCGGAAAAAAGTATGCATGGTGGTAGTATTTCCCCGGGCGAGCACTATCACAAACTTTACAAACTTTACAAAGTATATTTAGGTACATTCCGTGGTCTTATTTTTATATATAAATTGTATACAGTAGTTGCGTAGGTACCTTGGCTAAGCTCTGTCCCTCGCACTAGGTCTCTTTTGAGCCTGTATGGCGAGGTTACAGTGATCCGCTTTCGGCTTACTTTTATTGTGTATAACTATGGGACTGAACAATTATTAAGTTTAGGTATAGATACATATTGTAGAAGTTTAGAATATAAATTATACTAAGAACTAAAATAAGTAGTAATGAAAACAAGTAGGAGGTATGTGCTTAAAAGTAGGAGTAGCTTTGTAAGTATGTGTGATGGAAACGTAACACTAGAGGCACAAGAGAGCCTATAATTGTAAGGGTGTGTATGTGTAGAATGAAAATGTGTAAATTATCTGTAGTAGTGTTAAGGTGTGTTTGTGAATGAGTGAGTGCAGGTGGACTTTCATGTTCCTCCCAGTCTCATAAGAGTCTGGTTATCACAGAGGGAAATCCACCGCGAGGAGAGTGAAAGAGATGGTATGTGTCAGGGTATGTGTGTGTGACAATGTGAGAGTGACTGTGAGAGTATGAACAGGGAACAGGGAAATATTAGTACTTTATATTATTCTACTACTAACTCTATACTATACTTCTCTCCACTTCAATACGTAAATAACTCCTTGGTTTTGTTAATAACACACTCTAACAATGTACTTCACAAGGTAAATTTTGTAATTTGCCAGTAGGTATTCACTGATTCCCTGAAATTCTGTCCGAGCTGGCATTTTTAATTCACATCCAAGGTATTCATAAAAGAACAACAAAAGAATTCCAGCGAAATATTTTCGTGAGCATTCTAAAGAGCTCATCAGCTTCATAATTACTAATTTCAAGTTGAGAAGTAGTTTGAGTGCCCGGTTACGAAGCGAGAGGTTGCGGGTTTGATTCCCGCTGCGGAAATTGTTATTGGATAATCTCTAAAGTAAAAATAGGCACAACAATAATAACATAAATATGAGTCATTCCCGCTCGTACACACCATCTAAGTAGTACAAAGTCAGAACATAAAAAGCGGATTTCAATGAAAGATGAAACAGATTTTAAAAATGTATCTATTATTATACTTAATGGCAGCTGTCAAACATCAAAATCGCAGTCAACAAAAGATTTCTTGTCAATTTGCTAGATCCTACTACCTATACGTAGGTACAAGCTGGAAGCGAATATTGGCGGACATTTTTACATTTTAGTGTCGTCATTTCACTGTGTTTTATCAAAAAACACCCCAGACAATAAATTGGTTTACAGAGTACCTTTGCTATTGGCACTAGATGGCACTTTGTTTTCTAGTTTGTGGTCGCCATTTTTGGGAATCTCTTCTTCTTCTTCTTTTTTTATTTCTAGTTCTCACAACGGATCTGTTTCGATGCGCAATGGACCTTTTTCAAACTAAATTGTCTTTGCGCATCACAAACGGCTAACTTCACGGAAGCCTAGATCCGCTGTGCAAACTATACACGACAATTAGAGAAAGAAATAGGGCTCTTGGAAGCTCTGTGTGGGGCAGACATACATCAAAAGCACGAATACGGGAAATTACCCGATTTGTCTAAGGTAAAGTTTCTTTTAAAATGTTTATTGTGCAATGCTGCAATGCCTTTTTTAAACAGTTTTCTTTAGCTTGACCTGTTTGTTGATGGGTCATAATATATTGCGAGGAAAGATGGACATGCAGTTTTTCATTACTACTGATATGAACTACGTACCTACCCCAGTTTTTAAAGCTACGTGTGACAGTGATAGAGGCTAGGGTAATCAAATATATATATTTTTTTATTGAGGTAATAAAAATTCTATACTACAAGTAGGTACCTATTTATTGAGTAACAAAAAAAAACAAAAAAGTCAGAGGAGTCTAAACATTACCGTAGGTACCTGGTTTATGTATGTTAATGAACTTTTTTTAGATTAGCGTTTTGGCTGAATACAGCAATGTATTACATCCACTTCAAAATTCCCCTAACAAAGGGTGAATAACATAATCCCACGTCACAATATGATTGATAGACACTGTAGGACCGACATAGTACACCACCCTGCATTCTACAATAAACAACCTTAATCCATCAGCTTAGAGACGAGTAAGAAGATCGAGGCGTAACGATACATGCTTCGGTTGACTCAAGAATTTGTGTTTTTAAAACACGATTTTGACATGTCTTTTGATGCAGATGAAGATAAGAAATACCGAACGACTAACTCATAACAGTTTATTACAGAAATCTGTTTAGTTACATAATGCTACAAAACGCGTGTAATATAATATCTTGGAATCGTCGAATAGACAAAAACTTTTTTTTTGACCTCGGTAATGCGGCAGGATTGTAACAAATAAATAAAAAATTGATAATAATATTGGTGAACATTTAATTTTTCATACAACGCAACGCCCCGTCTCGAGTCCGAATCTAAGCAAAGCTTGTAGGTAGGTATTATATTAGGTACCCTATACTTTCTGTGATGGGTTCTTAAGGGACCGAATACCTTTACGTAGGTACCTACCTAGGTACCTGCTTACTTTTTATTTTTATTAATCATGATAATTTATGAACAAACTTATTCAAAGGTTCGATTTATTAGACTGATCTCTTTAAACTTGCAGTTTCTGACACGTTGCCATTTACGATTGTCAAACTAATTTCCGGATACGGCCTTTTTATACGGGAGATGTCAGATTTATTTGGTTTGCCTATAGGTACCTACATTAATCAGTTGCTTTTAAAATACCGACAACATTGTCGCAAGCCGCACGGAATACCTGCAGGGAACAGGTAATTACTCCGGCAGCCAGCACCAACGAATGCTGTTCCTGAGATACCTAATTGTTCACAAATTAGACCACAGTTGGGACTTTGTTGGTAATTGAAGCTATTAGGAAAATTTGACTTTTGTGTACCTACTACCTAAAGGCACAAAGTAAATAGGGTAGGTAAGGTATGTAGGTCTATGTAGGAATAAGTGCAAGGGACCTCGTATGGAGATAGATACCTCGGTGACATACTGACCTACAACGCAGAGCTTAAACCAATTGATACTAGAAACTTGGAGGTTATATTACATTATTTCTGAAATTCAACTCCTTGAGCAGCTGGAAGATGAAGTTTGTATAAAAAACGCCACGCAGGTAGGTGGTAGGTAGGTACTAGTATTATGTTAGGTATCTGTGACGCAGGCAAAGTCGTGGGGCGTTCCACTAGTTTTTTATATTTATATGAGAGGAAAATACTAAGGATTATTCATAGATATAACGTTGTATCGACATTACACAACCTATCTACTCTACTTCAGATAAACAATGTAGCAATTGCCAGTTGCAAAACTTGCAACAATGTTGCTAAAGCGGTGCTCGCAGTGTGACAGATGACCGCAATCCGGAAAGCTGCCAGTACAAGGGATAAACGTGTGAACGCTTCCTTATTCTCATACTAGCCCGCCACTTGGCCTTGCCTTTGATCTCTCAAACATTACCAAAAAAATCTAAAACTATTACTTACCTACAGGTAATTCCAAACAGTCTTGAATTTTAAGTAGGCAGGTACATAGTCGTGACCCCACAGTAGGATTCCCTGGTCCCTGTGTCGTATAAACCTTCCTCTTAAATCACACTATCTATTGATGAAAACCGTATTAAAATCCGTTGCGTCAGAATAATAGACGGCGGGAAGCAACTTTGTCTATGTCTTAATTCAGACTTTATACTATCTCCGTGCCAAATTCCATACAAATTAGTTCAGCGGTTCAGCCGTGAATTACTTACATTTTCATATTGTTTCGCGCATTGAGCGCGTTCATGTCTTTTGTTCTAAAATGAAATCTTCGTAGCACGTAGATCTATGTAACAGAATTTAATTATGGAAGTACACGAAATACTAACAGAAATCATACGCTGTCGCTAAAAATCACAGAAATCGGATTAGGGCACTTATACGATAAGGCACGTACTTATTACGATTTCTGTGCTAAAAATCAACAAACAGACACACAAAAGATTGCTCTGTAATAAGTAGGAACATGAACCAGGTTCACATTACGACCTTGTCATAATAAGAAATGAGTCTCCGGTAACGGATTCCTCGCGGTTTCTACTGCGACAGGGTTCCACTGTTCGTGTATTGGACGGACAAATTCGGGTTAATAAACTGTGGAGTGACAGCATCGAAGGTTCCGGAGTGACGTATGAAAAGCGTAAAGGCGATTGATTGTATCGAATTGGCACTTTGCGTGTGATGTCCATGAATTTTATTACATTCACATGAAATTGTTATTATTCGCCCTACTATAAAACACTTACTACACAGGACGATAAAATAATTTTTCCAGTAATAGCTGCAGTTCGCTACTTTTCTCGCGTGGATATTTTGTATGAAAACGGTCTAAAACCGATTTCAAATTGCCAGTTTACCATGTCACCAGAGGCTTTCTGTTAGTGTACTCGTAATCTGAGATTACGAGTACATATTTTTACTTACTAATCTCTCTTAGCTCTCTCTCTCTGTCACTTAGATAAGCGGAGATTGTGTCAAATCAACCAGTAGAAAATTAGAAAAAAAATTGTGATTTTCGCGCGCTAGTAGATATTGGTTGATTTTACAATCTTTCCGCTACGCTACGGTGGACCGCCACCTTACGGTGAAGGAAACTATAGTACGCACGGCTGATCTAGGCTTCCGTGAAGTTAGCCATTTTTTTTTTTTTTTTTTTTTTATTGATTATAGTCAAGCGTTTGACGGTGGTCAATCAGATGAGGTGGTGACCTCACCTGATGGTAAGTGATGGTGTGGTCGATGATGGAGCACGCTTGCCTAGAAAGAACCTGTTCACTCTAGCCTTAAAGACTCCCAAATTGTATTGGTCCGGAAAAACAGACCCCGGCAACGAATTCCATTCTTTACTCGTGCTAATGAGAAAAGAGGATGAAAAACGTTTGGTTCGGCATGGTGGGATGTCGACCAAATACGGATGGTACGCTGCCGTACGCCTATTAGTCCGGTGGTAGAAAGGGGATGGAGGGATTAGGTCATGAAGATCCTGCGCACAATCACCAAAATGGATCTTGTAGAATACCGATAGTCTGGCAACTCGACGTCTGTGTTCAAGGCTCTGTAAGTTGGCTTCAACCAGTGAATCATCGCCAATAAGCCTTACAGCACGTCGTTCAATCGAATCTAGGGCTTCGAGCTGGTACTTGGCTGAACCATCCCAGAGATGGCAGCAGTACTCCATGCACGAACGGACTTGTGCTTTATATAAACTGAGAAGCTGTCCTGCCGTGAAGTACCGCCGAGCCTTAGCTAGAATGCCGAGCTTCATACCAGCAATTTTGGCCCTAGATTCGATGTGTGAGCCAAAGTTCAAGTTAGAAGTGAGCTCAACGCCCAACAAGCTCAGACCATCGGTAATCTCAAGTCTAGTGTCACAAAAAGTGGGATTGTGCTGAAACGGACTCTTCTTAGCGGAGAATACACACACCTGAGTCTTAGATGCATTGAACCTGACCAGATTTGCGTCACCCCAGTTAGACACAAACTTCAGGTTAATGTTTTTGTTTGTGATGCGCAAAGACAATTTAGTTCGAATAAGCTCCATTGCGCATCGAAACGGCTAACTTCACTACGGCCGAGATCTGCCGTGCGAACTATACATTGAAGTAGGTAGGTAGACGTAGGTATTTATTTTATTTAAGTATTCTCGAACATTCCTCAGTAACCCGCAGTGCCGGTATCCTGCCGTACTTTGACATCGTAAAGCAATAACAGATGATATACTGCCTATAAAGACATGGAACAAAACGGCTGAAATAAAGACTTTATCCATACTAATATTATGAACTAGGTGTTGCCTGCGACTTCGTTTTCGTGGAACCCGGTAACCGTACTTTTTTTCGCGTTATAGAGCTATGTCCTATTCCCGGTTAGTTATGATCTAGGAGTATTACTTGTTATATATATATCTATTATTTTAATTTCGACAACAGATGTGGCGCAGCGGGCGCAGGTCCGCCTGCGACGCAGAGGTTGCGGGTTCGATTCCCGCCTCGGAACAAATGTTTTGTTTACAAATATTTGTTCCGGGTGTTCTGGGTATTTTCTATATATAATAAAAAATATCTATCTATGTATTGTATTGTATTAAGTATATATCAGTCATCTATACCCATAATACAGCTATGTTTAACAGCAGCTTACCTTGGGGCTAGATGATGCTGTGCGGATTGTCCAGCATTATTTATTTATTTATTTAAGAGTATGTTACTGGAATATTCGATTATGGTCGATATTAAAATTATTGGTGCATAGTTTTTAGGGTTAGTAATAAATCAGTGTGAATTGAGTAGGTAGGTAAATGAGGTAAATTATAATACCGAGACGCCTACGTGAAAGAGGTTGACTCACTGACTTCGGTAAAAAAGTTGACTCATCATCATTACGGCGTTGCCCACTGTTGGACACTGGCTTACCTAAGGGCGAATGTTTGGACCCGATGCGGATAGGTGGATAGCACAACTTTAGAATTTTGTACTACCACCATACCCATACCTATTTCTGCCGCCAAGCAGTAATGCTCGAATTGCTGTGTTCCGGTTCGAAGGGTATGGTTTCCGGTGAAATTACAAGCACATGAGACTTTCCATCTAACGTCACAGGATGGTAACACGCAAGTGATATCTATGTTGTTGCAAGCGTACATAGGCTACGGTAACCGCTTACCATCAAGTGGGCCGTACACTTGGTTGCCACTTTAGTGGTATAAAAAAATGTAGTTTTGAATGGTAACGCCATTTCACACTAATATATTTTTATAATTAAAAATTCCTTTGACACACCAATAAAATAAAACCGATTTAGCCCCACGACCTTACACTAAACTTCACATTATCACACTTCACACTAGTCACACTAATCACATCACACTAATATTATAAATGGAAAAGTTTGGATGTTTAGATGTTTGTTCCTTTATAACTCGACAACCAATGAACCAATTTGGCTGTAATTTAAAACATAGACAGATAATGACCGGGAATAGAACATAAGCTACTTTTTATCCCGGAAAAAAATACCGTTCCCGAGTCACACGCGTACGAAATCGCGGGCAACAGTTAGTGTTTAAAAAAAATGCCGTGCAACTATTATATCTACATATTTATTAACAGTCTTAAACTTAACCAATAAACTACACTACTATTACAATTCATCATGACAGCCTTCTAATGTTCCCACTGCTGGGACACTGGCCTACTCTCGAGCGAGAGTAATTGGGTCTTAATCCACTAACCGGACCTAATGCGGTCTTTAAACATGTCTTTAAAACTTTTTTAGTTCTCAAACATGCCAGTTTCCTCACGATGTTTTCCTTCACCGTATGAGAGCACTGGCATTTTTCCGTTGCGAAAAATCCATTGGTGCACGACCGGATTAGAACCCACGACCTTAGGAGCGGAAGGCGATCTACCACTAGAGCACCAGTGCTCTTACTATTACAATAAAATGATTACAAAGGAAACCATCGTAAAGCTCCATCTAATCTTATAACTTCTCCGTTGAGCATGGGGTTTTCCACAATGCTGGTGACCAAATGTGCAAACTCCTCAGGTTTGCCCAGCCGTGAGGGAAACGGCGCCATCCTCTTTATAAACTCTATCATCTTTGTGGGTAGGTAGTTGACAAGGGGCGTCTCGAATATTCCTGAAAACAGAGTATTTTTAATACTATATTTAGTTTTTTTTATTTTTTTTATTATACTACTGAAGTGGCAACCAAGCGTACGGCCCACAAGATGGTAAGCGGTTACCGCAGTCTATGGACGCTTGCAATACCAGAAGTATCACTCGCGGGTTGCCACCTTGAGGCTAAGATAGAAAGCCTCATGTGCCAGTTATTTCACCGGAAACCATACCCCTCACGCCGGAACACAGCAATGCGAGCATTACTGCTTGGCGGCAGAAATAGGTATGGTGGTAGTCTTTTCCCGGACAAGCTCTATCACAAAGAACTCTATACTACTCTTCAAGGTATGAAAAACTATCATGCAAATTGTGTCCTCAATAAAGTTATTATTTATTTATTTAACTTGGAACTTAGTTCTTTCTTAACAAGAAGGGCACTAACGCTGCTACACAGTTTAAACTTCATCAGTCGTCAAAGTTTTAATTAATGTTTTATGTACAGTCAGCAAATCAAACTTGGGATCAAATGCTAGCGACCCAAAAGTGGTATATCACTTTTGAAAAAAGTTTCTGTGAAATCCTATGACATTCAAATGAATCTCAACCTTAGGATGGTAGACCACACTTTTTGCTGACAGTACAATGTACATTGTTATGTGTTCCAAATAAATTTAAAGTAATTTGAAATTATTTGAAACTAGCAGTAAGTCCCAGCTTCGCGCGGGTACAATGAAACCGCACCCGTGCGAAGCGGGGGCGGGTCGCAAGTAACAAATATAGCCTATGTTACTCAGGAATAATGTAGCATTCTAATGGTGAAAGAATTTTTGAAATCGGACCAGTAGTTTTTGAGTTTATTCGTAACAAACAAAAATACAAGTCTTTCCTCTTTATAATATTATTATTATTATTTGAAATGAAGATACCTGGTGCGACAGTAACAACCCTGATCCCTCTAGACGCGAGGTCCCGAGCTATAGGCAGCGTCATTCCGGCTATCGCCGCCGAGGCCGCCGCGTACGCAGCCTGCCCTATATCCCCGTCGTACGCCATTGTGGATGCCGTGTTTACAATAACACCCCTTTGACCATCGGGATTGGGCTCGTTTTTGCCTATCACGCCAGCGGCTAGGCGGATTGTGTTGAATGTGCCCACTGTGTTTATCTGGAATAGAATAAAGATCCTAAAAATTATTTCGCCTTAAGCGGAATTTGAAACCCGTTGGTCTAGTGGTAGTGACCCCGCCTTCCGATCCTAAGGTCAGGTGGGTTCAAACCTGGTCGTGCACTAATGGATTTTTCTGTTCAAAAAATTTATGTGCGCAATGCCAGTGCTCTCATACGGTGAAGGAAAACATCGTGAGGAAACCGGCATGTCCAAGAACTAAAAATTCGAAAGACATGTGCCATCCACCAATCTGCATTGGGTCCGCGTGGTGGATTAAGACCCAATCACTCTCACCTGAGAGTAGGCCAGTGTCCCAGCAGTGCGAACATTAGAAAGCTATCATGATGTTGAAGCGGAATTTGAACCCGCAACCTCCATTTGATACGCGGGTGGTCTACCAATGAGATATTGAGACATAAATCACTTGCTCAAAATAATCCTTGGGATGTTTTTCAAAGTTGTAAGGATGAATGCACTATAAACTCTGGCAATGGAAATTCACCCCTAGCAGCCCTCTAATTCTTTTCATTTTAGGGCACCTATTTGCTTGTTTATTCAATACAAAATATATGTATCAATTTTTTTTAATCTGTGACATGGTGTAGCGTCGCGTCGCGTCGCATTGCGTCACGTCTCACTTAGGTCAATGGATTAGAAGTTGAATTTCGAGAATTAACTAAAAAAGATATCAAGTTTTTCTTGTTTATATTTTTTTAATTAAGAGATCAAGACATCTGGAAAAAATGGGTAAGCCCTTGCCCAGCAGTGGGATACTAACGGCTGATATAATAATAAATACTTAATAATAAAAAATAAAAAATCCCTTACATTAATCAGCTTTGAAAAATGCTCCAGGTCACACGATTGGTCTTTGAAGTAGTTGTATGTCTGGTGAGTACATGACTGGCCAGCACAGTTCACCAGAGTGTCCAGTCGACCAAACTTATCTTTGGCTATTTCTAGTGCTTTCTTCACATCTGTTTCTGATGTTATCTGTAACATGGTGAAAAAAGAATTTAATCCATAATAAAATTGTCCTCAAAATGTTTACATCAAAACTACTTTGCTGGTTCACTAAGTATCAGTTTATCTAACAGGTTGACTGATGTTTTCATATTTGATCTGTCTGTCTGTCTTTTTTTGTGATCTCCCTTTTCCGCTTTTGAACTTCATGGATTGTCCGTTAGACATGGATTGCCTGACTGCTACATATAGTATACTTATTAGATACCTACAGACAGGTAGTCAATCAGATCCAGAAAGTGCTTGTGACAATGCTGTATTACGTTGTTCTTGACAAGTCAACAAAGATAAGCCAGTGCTTACCAAATGACTGATTATTATTAGCAGGGTCAACTTGGATGGGTGACCAGTTTTTTCAAAGGCACACTATGCTGTTGGTTCCAGCTTTTACAAAGTTGGAAAAGCCTTATAGGCTTTCGTGCGGTCTATTAACTCCGTCACTAGAGTTGGCCACTGACTCAAACAAACTTACTTTAAAGTAATCACAAGAAAAATAACGTAAATAAACTCACACAGCCAGTATAAGAAATAACATTGTCCCCAAGTTTTTCAGCGACATCTTTGGCTCTTGTACCCTGGATATCTAGGATCACTACTTTCCCGCCGTTATTCACTAATCTTTCTACAGTAGCCTTCCCCAGTCCTGAAGCCCCTCCGGTTACAAGGCTTACCATACCCTGAAAAATATGCAAGTTTTTAGGTTATGTTTACAAACGGTTTCTTACAAAATATAAACGTAAATGTCTTTTTTTTACCTTCAACATGTTTGTAAAAATTGTCTGAAATGAACTAATTTAGTAAAATTCTTTGTTTATGTGAACAATTCGGCAAAATTCAGATTAGAATTTTAATGCAACAAATCTTTTTTTCTTTTTTTTTCGCCTATGCAGGCTAGAGTCCTGCTGGCTGCTTCATTTACTTAGCTGTGGTGGCTTATGTCATGTGAAGTGTGTGCAAAAGGATATAATAATATGTTCCTTGTGTGTGTGTTGTTTGGTTGTTGAAGTAGAAAAAATATTTATTTAACGCCACACTAAACATAAAAATAAAAATAACAATACAAATTAAAACTAAACTATTGTGACGAAAAAAAGGCAGCCACTCAGCTTGTGCTGCAGACATAATGTGTCTGTAGCGCTGGTTTTCAGTGTAGCCTACGAGTAGTAGTAGTAGCAGCAGTTAGCTGCGACAAGAGTCTCTTTGAAGTAGGGTTAGTTTCGCTATCGTTACTTTCAATAAAATTTAGCAAACTATCGATAGATAGTTTTGAACTTGTTCGATACTACAGGATACTAGTACTACCTACTCTCAGACAAATTGTCTGAGTACCTACTACATTTGGATGGGTGACCGCCAGTGGCAATTCCAACTGAGCGCTCCCGTGCTTCGGAGGGCACGTTAAGCAGTCGGTCTCGGCTTTTTCAAAGTTGTTAGGCCATGACAGAGGCCTTCGGGCGGCCTAGAAACTCTGTCACCAGATTTGGCCTGACTGAGACTGACTCATACGAACGAACGAACGAACGAACTAGTACTACCGATGGAGATGGTATCGATAGTATCACATCAAAATAGTCGATAGTCGGTAGATTATTTTGACGCGCCTTCACTATCGATAGTATCGATTTCTTGGTAGGTAACGAATGAAATGAAGAGTGGATAATGTAACGGATTATCTGCCCACCCGCCTGCGTACAGATTTTTAACGCAGTGCTTATGTAAGGAATTATTTTGTTGTGCTTTATTTTATTGGTTCCCTCTCCCTCCCACGTAGCACAAAATCGCTACTATCTATCTGTTCTATTCTGTGCCCGTACCACAGACTACTAGGATGCTAACATAATTTAACGAATTACTTACTACATCATTTTATCTAAAACATAGCAAAAGGTTGTAAAATTTCGTGAAGCCCAAAGCCTGATAATGGCAAAAGTCGAACAACCGCTTTTTGTTTTGCCGAAGAAGAGAAATGGAAAAAAAGCTAATAGTAATGCCGGCCATGTAGACCACATAATCACCGTACAGGTAATCTTTTTGTTTACTAATCCCTTTTATCTGGTCGCAGACCGAGTTCCAGACAAATACACAATCGATTTTTAATTGTTACTTTCCGTAGCGAGTCTGCGGTTGTTGAAAGCGCCTGACAGATGCAGCGTCACCCAAAGCTTTTATGTTTTATAGTTCTTCATCCCACTGCACTGTGCTCGTTACCTACCATAAACATAGCTATCAGTGGAAATAATTTTCCTTGATTTACTTCCATTTCAATGAGTTTTTAAAACATGTGTATATATTACATTACATTTCAGGGATCAGCTGATGATGCTCAAATTAAGTACCAGAATGGATTGTCTCCAGTAACTGAGCATGATAGTGGTATCATACAGTCTGTAGAAAGTCTGAAATCAAGCATGAAAATAAACCTACCCATTATCAATGATGTCAATGATGAAGATTACAATGAAAACATGAATGATACTGAAAAAGTTCACATCCAGAAGAATGGATACCAAGCCTTATCAACCAACACCAGCCGTGAACTCATTGATTTGTCTCCTATCTATGAAAATTCATCTGATGCTTGCTCAAGTCATGGAGACTTGCGAGAGAATGATGATTATCAGAAAAGCTGCAAAACTTTCAATGAAATCAATGAATGTACATCTGCTACTCCTAACAGTCTTTCCCAAACACAGTCTGAGAACAGTTTTGAAATGGGCAATCTATCTGACAGCCTCAGGAGTACTAAGAAAAAGAAAAAAGTAAACATTGTTTCAGAATTACATGATGCTGACAATACTGATTCCGAAATTGCTGTCATGAAGGTAGAATCAGAATCTGGATCAATTACAGGAGATTGCTCTCTTACTGACAGCTCGAAAGAAGGTTACTTGACCATGACCGGTACTATAAAGCGAGGGAAGAAGAAAGGACAGCAGATTGATGTCAAATTAAACATTTCACGAGAGGAGCTTGAAACCATTGAGGCTGCTATTGTAGCTGAGGAGTATGAGAAGATGAACATATCCAAATGTTCTCTACGCAATGGTCCACACATTTTTCTCTTCACCATGGTTTGCCTACCATTTGTGGCCTTAGTTTCTTCTGGGTACTCAATCTACATTGGCACTCTGGCTTGGTATAACATATTTTTAAACTTAGCTGATACTTTTACTTGGAAGATAGTTTTGCTTCCAATTGTGGTGGTTTTGTACCCATTTCTGATTATAATTTTCAACATTGGCATTGGATTGTACGCAGGAATAGTCCAGCTTACATTTAGCAGTGCTAATTGGTGGATGGGTGTGTGCGACTTTGAAAAGGGTTTTTATGGATGGCTCTGTAACGCAATTGGTATGTCTGATTGCAGTCCATATGAAGTTGTCATACTGATGGATGTTAAGTCCTAAATTTGTATTTAGTATAATTTGCAGTTCAATGTCTAAAGGCTGCTAAGTCATATGAGTTAAGTGTCACTTAATAGCTTTAGAGATTGGGCCGCAGTCTATCTAGTCACTGCCATTTTATATAATAAGTATTTTATAAGAGAGAGATAATCTGAACAAAGATTACAGGAAATGAATGTATCCATTTTGGAAAGAGAACAGGAAGTCGGTTTTATGATTTTCTATGTAGCTCTTTTAATTACTTAGCAGAGTATTTGTAATCCATTTAAATCTTCCGATGCTTTTGCATTTATAACTATGTTTTTAGTATGTAGTCAAAAGCTTGGTCTATTATTTAAGACCAATGTAGTTTAGAAGTTTTTACATGACATCTTAAATATTATAATGTCATTAGGAATGTATTTTTATAGTTTAATAAGTATATTAATTACTATAGTGGACACAAAAATAACATAGTTTTGGTATAATGAAAAAGGCCAAAATAGTTATTGGATCTCAAATAATGAAAGATCTCGGCAAATAAAAATATTGCTTGCATATCATTGATTAACAGTTTATTGCTTATCTACATGTAAGCAAAATTTTTTTTAAAAATTTTATACTAGTGTGTAGTTATTACACTTTATGCATAATCAATATTTGTATAGAAGACTGATGTATCCTTCTAGTCACTGTTGTGGTTCTTTAATTCTACACAATAAACATTATTTTACAAAAACCGAAGTTTTACTAAAACAATAACTACAATCATACATTCAACAATAATTAAAAAGCTAGCAATCACATATTTTGTACAAATGTCTCAGAATGTATCCTTGGGTGCACTTTGTTCATTTTTTGGTTGCGTTTCTTTGAATTCAGAGTCTATCCGTTCTTTGGCTCTTACTATTTTCGATTGTAAATAGAAGGAGCCTCCTTTAGATTTATCATTCATATTGAAGAGATGTTCATAGTTCTGCTTAATTTTTTCTTGGTCTAATTTTTCCAAGTTTAGGATCTGCATTGCTTCTTCAAGTGTGAGCCCCGTGGAGGCATTGGCAGCGGCTCTTCTCGTACCTTCGGGGCCACCGCCAGCCCGCTTAGCTGCCTCTTGCGACGCGGCTATTTCTTGTTTCAGGGCTCTTGCA
Source organism: Colostygia pectinataria (assembly GCA_951394395.1). Taxonomy (NCBI): domain Eukaryota; kingdom Metazoa; phylum Arthropoda; class Insecta; order Lepidoptera; family Geometridae; genus Colostygia; species Colostygia pectinataria. The sequence goes on along the minus strand of OX596368.1, from coordinate 2,783,676 downwards.
AAGGCTCGCCCCACCACTTGAGCACCCAAAACTATTATTTGTGCGACGTATTTAGCCATTTTTTATTCAAAAAAGGTGAAGAAACAACAATTGACATTACGACATCGGTGTTTGGTCAAAAAATTGGCAATTTGATTTGATTTGACAGACAGAAGGAAAGAAAACAGATGATAATTTTGAGGTTATTAAATAAGATGCATTCATCGAAAATATACAAAAAAAAAAACATACATTATTATTTTTATTCATGTGCGGAACCTGTTCCTTGAATATCGCGACCCTAATAATCAAAGACCCTGTATAGTTTGGTGGTTACAAGCATCATGGTTCAGTTCTGATATTACTCTGTGATTCTGTAGAAAGAAAGCTTCCTGAAATATATTGTGTGTGAACGCATTTTAATAAAAAGCTGCAGTTTGTCGCGCGCTTTTTTGACAAGTAAACATCAGCTTGCTTGCTTGCTTGCTTTCTCACTCCCCTTCCCCCCACCCCTCCCTCATTCACTCTCTCTCTGTTTGTTTTATTTTATGAAACGGTGAGAAGTGAGAGAAGCAAAGATAATTTTTGTTTAGTGTTTAATAATTCGTTCTTGATCAAGAGAAGTTGTTAAAATAAAGATTAATAATTACAGTCGGCTCTAAATAAACTAATATGGTAAGTTTCATTTATATACGTTTGAATTAGACGGCGTTTTCGATTTTCACACATTGTTATAGAGATCATTTGAATAAAACGTGAGATTGTACGTACTACTTTGTCATACAAACTTTCTGAACCTGAAATACTATTTCCTACTTTCCCAAAGGATACGGACTTGCCGCCTCTATTTCCACTTCTATAACCTCAATAATTAACTCATCTCATCATCAATAGGTTAGTAGGTAGTATGTTCCATCTATCTCCCAGAGAGCATTGATTTGGGGGTTTATGTTTAATAAAAAATCAACTACAATTAATTACCTTCATGTGCGATTTACACTGGGTTAGTGACCAACTCTAAATAAAGTCAGTTCTGACTTAGAGAACTGACTTTCTCTATTCACAAAGGGTCAGTACGCGAGAATTTGATGTCAGTACTTTTCAGCGTTTTCATTAGGTCAGTAGCAGGTCAGCACTTCTTCTTTTCGTGTCAAAAATTCAACTTCCTTAGGTGGTTCTGGACCAGTAAGTAGCCACCTCCACGGTTTCTTTGGTCGCTTTGATAAGGTCCTCTTGGGTGCAGGTCATCGGGCACAGAGGACAAGATATTTTAATTTTTATTTGACGACCGATATGGCGCAGCGTGCGCAGGTCCGCATGCGACGCGGAGGTTGCGGGTTCAATTCCCGCCTCGGGACAAATGTTTGTACGATCTACAAATATATGTTCCGGGTATTCTGGGTATTTTCGATATATAAAAAAAAATATCTATGTATTGTATTGTATTAAGTATATATCAGTCATCTAGTACCCATAATACAGTACTGTTTAACAGCAGCTTACCTTAGGGCTAGATGATGCTGTGTGGATTGTCCAGCATTATTATTATTATTATTATTTTTTTTAATTATTGTAATATTTTACTCTTTGACTTTCTTTCTGTAACAAGTAAGTTCTATCTTCTATCTACCTAGTTACCTATAAGTCTGTCTCTGTCTCAACACAGAGTTCACCAGCACCAGACACACCATCAGAGAGAGATGGAGCCAGGTCTCGGATGACATCACCGGCACGGGATTATGAACCATTTGAAGATGAGGCGGGCATCCTCGGAGATGACCCTCAGGAAGAGGAGGAGGATGGAGAAGAACTGTTTGGGGATAACATGGAAGCGTAAGTGTCATCAGAATGTAGAACTTTTCTTAGTCTAGGTAACAAAAAAACTTATAAAAGATATATTAAGATAATAATTCCCTTATGCTATTATTCAGAGACTACCGGCCCATGCCTGGACTAGACCGCTACGATAACGAAGATCTGGATGATGAGAACTATGATGCAATGTCTATCGGAGACCGAGCAGCCGCTGAGCAAGAACTCGGACGGCGTGACAGGGAGGAGGGCAGGACTCGCAGGGATGACAGAGACTTACTTTATGGTGAGAGATTTACCCCAAAGTACCTATGGCTAAATTCCCTAAATTAATTTTAGTAGCTTGCTAAGTTTTTCTTTGTTACGGCAATGAACAAAGATAATGACAAGTTAGAAAAACATTTCTGGTATGATTTTGAATAATAAAAGTGTAAAATTTATATCAAGACGGGCCGCTCCGCTATAAAGGTTGCTATCCCTAAACGCTTTAATGCAACGCTGTCTGGTCTGCTGATAACATTGGACAGGTGGTCTTTATCATTTTACTGGATTGTAATTCGTCAACAGATGAATCAGATGAAGAAGGCAGTGACGCGCCCCGGGCGAAGCGTCGCCGCGCGGCTGAAAAGGCGGCCATGGGCGACCACGAGCCAGTGGAAGAAGGCATAGAGAGCATAGAGAACCTTGAGGATACCAAGGGGTATACCACCAAGGAGTGGGTCTCTATGCTGGGACCGAGGACTGAGATTGCTAACAGGTTTGTTTATACAGGGGTATTATTCGCTATGGCATAGGAGATTCCTTACCAATAATGTGTAACTTAGTAACATGTTTTATACATGCCATGGTGTGAAATTGTGAAATGGTTTTCCGTATCTGTGTTGTTTCTCGAAAGGCCAGTGTGCCAGCAGTGGGTGCTTTTTTTCTTTTCTTTTTTACATTAAATGGTATTTCCAGATTCAAGAACTTCCTCCGAACATACACGAACTCGAAGCACCAGTTCGTGTACAAGGAGCGCATCCGGCGGATGTGCGAGCACAACCAGGCGTCCTTCCACGTGGAGTTCGACGTGCTCGCGCGCCGGGAGCAGGTGCTCGCCTACTTCCTGCCAGAGGCGCCCTTCCAAATGCTGCAGATATTCGATGAGGTTATTTTAATATATACTATTTTTTTTTATTATTGAGGAAAAAAGGGCTATGTCGCTGAGCAATCACACCGTCCAATCGGTAATATTTACAAAGTTGTTTGGAAAATTATACATCAGAACTTAGCCAGCGAAACAATAAGGTCCTCATTCATAATCGTATTTTAAATGTTTTTTACTAGCAGTCCGTCCCAGCTTTGCGCGGGTGCAATGAAACCGCACCCGTGCGAAGGCGGGGCGGGTCGCTAGTCATAGATAGGCATGGCCTATGTTACTAAGGAATAATGTAGCATTCTAATGGTGAAAGAATTTTTGAAATCTGCCCAGAAGTTTTTTTTTTTTTTTATACAACTGAAGTGGCAACCAAGCTTACGGCCCACAAGATGGTAAGCGGTTACCGCATCCTATGGACGCTTGCAATACCAGAGGTATCACTCGCGGGTTGCCACCTTGAGGCTAAGATAGAAAGCCTCATGTGCCAGTAATTTCACCGGAAACCATACCCTTCACACCGGAACACAGCAATGCGAGCATTACTGATTGGCGGCAGAAATAGGTATGGTGGTAGTCCTTCCGCGGACGAGCTCTATCACAGAGAACTCTACTACTCTTTGTATATTCGTAACAAACAAAAATACAAATCATTCCTCTTTATAATATTAGTATAGATGTAGGACAATGGTCCTTTAAATCTTCTCCACATTTATTATTTATGAGCTGACCCGCGCGGCTTAACCCGCGTGTTTGGAGTTTCGATTCTATCCCACAGGAACAGTAGATTTTTCCGGGATAAGAATTAGCCTATGTGTTATTCCAGGACTAAAGCATATACATTCTAAATATCATCGCAATCGGTAAAGCCGTCACGGAGATACGTGGTAACAAACATACACACAGACTTTCGCATTCGTTCGTTCGTTCGTATGAGTCTGTGGCCAACTCTGGTGACAGAGTTTCTAGGCCGCCCGAATGCCTCTGTCATGGCCATCAACTTTGAAAAAGCCGAGACCGACTGCTTAACGTGCCCTCCGAAGCACGGATTATAATATTATTAAGATTATTTACCTCTTACTGATTTTATGTGATTTTAACATAATTAATTCTACTGCCACACAGGTAGCGAAGGACATCGTCCTCCAAATCTTCCCTTCGTACGAGCGTGTGACATCAGAAATCCACGTCAGAATATCTGACCTACCGCTTATCGAAGAGCTACGAACATTCCGGAAGCTTCACCTGAACCAGCTGGTCAGAACTGTGGGAGTTATAACGTGTACTACAGGAGTGTTGCCGCAGTTATCTGTTGTGAAGTATGATTGTAACCGTTGTGGGTATATACTGGGGCCGTTTGTGCAGAGTCAGAACGCTGAGGTCAAACCCGGGTCTTGCCCTGAGTGTCAGAGCGCTGGACCTTTTATGGTGAGTGTTTTTATTAAAATAGTTTTATATAGTTTTTTTTTTTAAACTGGAGCCTAAAATAAGCCATTCTGCAAGTATATACTTTGATGTTTCATGCAAACTTTTTGTTTAATGTTCGGATAAATACGGAATGCAGGCTTGCAGATTAGTTACATCAGATTTTATAATGGAATAGTTTATTTTTAAAACAGCTTGTCATATTTTTTTTTAATGAAAAATAGTTTGCTTATATCTAGTTTAGAACTATTTATGCATGATTTTATTTGAATATAGAATAGTTGGCTTTATAAAGTATTTGTTTGGTTAGCGCGAAACTTATTTTGTGTTTTTTTGTATGAAAATATAGTTGGCTTTTTAAAACTGTGGCAACACAGTAAGATATACATGTTCCGCTCTAAATAGGACTTGATGTAAGGACAAGCATCCAAGCCAAAACAAATAAAAAAAAAAAACAGGTTCCGCCACATTTGTACAGATTGAAATCTTTTTTTTCAAATCTCATTTATTAAATAGCAGTACAAATAATCGTAATCATCACGTTTCATGCTCCCAAGGATTGAACTCTAAACGTTACATTGTAAGTGTATATTTATTCTTGTTTGCATCATGTTCTCTGAGTGACAGAGTGACATACGCTCTAAGTTACGTCCACCCGTGTAAAGCCGGGACAGCCCGCTAGTATACACACCCACACACCCACAATTACTCATTAACACAAGCACTCATTATTATCATTTATTGGATAGAGTTGAGTTGGCCAGAGTTGGCCACTGACTCATACAAAGTTATTTTTTTACTATCTTATTTATTTGTAGCTTATCGTTTTTAATTTTTTTGTACTTAAGTACTTAATTTTTGTTAAACCAATTCATTAAAATTTTTTTGAATCCTGTAATATTCGGAGGTAAATGTTCGCGACACGGTTTTATAAATTTCTGCGGATATTATCGTTCTTCTTGTGATATTGTACTCTGTTTTTGTTCCAAAATAAATACATTTTGATTTTTTCTAGATAAAAAACAGACGAAAAATCTCTAGTACTATTCCGCTTAACCTTTTAACTGATGAGGTCACACAGTTACCACAGTTAACCTCAAAAGGAAAAATATCGACACGTGTTTCATCCCTCCACGGGACATCCTCAGGACCATCGACTTGTTCTCCGGCAGACGTGTTGCTCCGTCGAGCACTGGAGCCAAAGTGAGAATTCGATGCGACAACCCCACTATTTATAGTCTTAACCGGTATGGCCACTCCCACCTGCGTTCTCTGAGTCAACGCTACTTGTTGTAAACAAACGCAACAAAGGTGACCGTGGATAGGACATGTTTAACTCGTTCAACAGTGTAAAATTTGAGAGATTTTTTGTCTGTTTTTTATCTTGTAATGGATTTCCGCAAAGTAACGCCTGAATCTATCAATTATCTTGATTTTTTCTCTTATAACCTAAAGATAATAAGCACAATTTCAGGTGAACATGGAGCAAACAGTATACCGGAACTACCAGAAGGTGACCATCCAGGAGTCCCCGGGGCGGATCCCCGCGGGGCGGATCCCCCGCAGCAAGGACTGCATCCTGCTATCAGACCTGTGCGACCGGTGCAAGCCTGGTGATGAGGTGGACCTTACCGGGATATATACTAACAACTATGATGGCTCGCTCAACACTGAACAGGTTTTTTTTCTAATAATTTAAAAACGTCACACATTTTTTTTTTATACAATTAAAGTGGCAACCAAGCGTGCGGCCCACAAGATGGTAAGCGTACCGCAGCCTATGAACGCTTGCAATACCAGAGGTATCATTCGCGGGTTGCCACCTTGAGGCATAGATCGAAAGCCTCATGTGCCTGTAATTTCCCTTCGGACCGGAACACAGCAATACAAACATTACTGCTTGCAAAAATAGGCATGGTGGTAGTCCCCCAGACAAGCTCTATCACAAAGAACTCTACTAAATAAATTATATAAATTTTATTAATTAAATATGAATTTGATTTTATGCCAAATAAAATTACCTCTTCATTCCAGGGATTCCCCGTATTCGCAACCGTCATAATCGCAAACTACATCGTAGTGAAAGACTGCAAGCACATTGTGGAATCCCTCACCGATGAAGACGTCGCTAATATTGTGAAGCTGTCAAAAGACCCGCGAATCGGGGAGAGAATAGTGCAAAGTATAGCGCCATCTATATTCGGACATGATTATATCAAGCGAGGTTTGGCGCTTGCACTGTTTGGAGGGGAGCCTAAGAATCCAGGTATTTTAGTTCTGCAGCATATCAGCCAATAGACGTACACTGCTGGATATAGACCTCTAACAAATTGTGCCATGACTACCGATGAGCCTTTACACAAAGTCAAAGTCTAATTCAAAAAAGTTTATGATTTTCTTATTTCGGATTACTGAAATATAGAAATTGAAAAGTCTTTAATGTCTTTAATGAAATTAAATTCTAATGATTGACTAGTAAAATTCCAAGATTTTTATAGGCCATAAGTCGTTAATTCATAGGCATAAGTTCTGCAACTTTAAGCTTGGGAATGAGACCATAGTTAGCGAACACGTCTCATTGCCACAAGTCATCACTGTCAACACGCACTGATTGTAGACTTTATTCTTGAGGTTCTACGGTATCTGTGATGAAAAAAAATACGTAACTTCCCGAACCCTGCCCATTAGAGACGCAAATAGACATAGTGCGGCTTTTTTTTTTTTAATGTCATTTGGAGGCAAACAGGCTTACGGCCCGCCTGATGGTAAGCGGTTACCGTCGCCTATTGACATCAACAACACCAAAAGTACAGTTGATGCGTTGCCTGCTCTGGATGACTCTTTATTTCTCTTAAAGCGGCCCATATTGTAGCTCAGCGGAAAGACAGCGGAAGGAAGCTCATTCCACAACTTGCACGTATTGGGAAGAAAAGTTCTCGTTGTGTTGTGCGAGATACCCACGTGTCGATGAGATGTGGATGAGCCTTGTTCCGCTGACGAGAGGTACGGTGGTAGAACCTTGATGCTGGTATGAGGTTAAAAAGCGGCTTTAAACTTGTGAATGAGACCAATACTTAGCAACTACATCTCAGTGCCATGAATCATCACTAACAACACCCATAGTTTGTAGAATTGTCTTGTAGAATTTTTTATATCACAACGGTTTTACTTACAGGAAAGAATTGGCAGACCCTTCGGGCGGCCTAAAAACTGTCAGCAGAGTTGGCCACTGACTCATACGAACTTACTTACTTACAGGAGAGAAACACAAATTGAGAGGGGACATCAACGTTCTCATCTGTGGCGATCCGGGGACCGCCAAATCACAGTTCTTGAAGTACACTGAGAAGGTAACAAACATTAATTATCACTCATTCGATTAAGTGACTGCTAGTGGCCTTTATAACAATGATCTGTGTATCACGGTATGTTACTGACTCTAGACAACCAGGGCACTATTGCTTAGTACTATTGTTTGCATAGTGTGCAAATATTTAGATACTAATTATTTCTGATATCCACAACAGAAGGAATCCTAGTGTGGGGTAGACTATAGTGGTAGTGACCCCGCCTTTCGATCCTAAGGTCACGACCCGACCTGGTTTTAAACCCAACTTCATAAAATCCCAAAAAGGGATAACCCAATAGATGACCTAATTTTGTCAAGAGTTTTTGAACTATTTTTTTTAAAGTACTGAATAAATAAATAAATAAAGAATGCTGGACAATCCACACAGCATCATCTAGCCCCAAGGTAAGCTGCTGTTAAACAGAGTTGTTTATGGGTACTAGATGACTTATATATACTCGATACAATACAATACATAGATAGATATTTTTTATTATATATAGAAAATACCCAGAACACCGAACCCGCAACCTCCGCGTCGCAGGCGGACCTGCGCCCGCTGCGCCACATCGGTCGTCAAATCAATGAAACCTAGAATAAAGCTTTAAATAGAAATAAACTTGTAATTGGTTATGTTACAGATAGCTCCTAGGGCGATCTTCACGACAGGACAAGGTGCGAGTGCTGTGGGTTTGACGGCTTATGTTAGGAAGAATCCTACTACAAGGTAATTAGAATATATTATTTGTTTATTCCTGGGCAAAGATCTTCCTTCTCTAACTAAATTTTTCTTTAGCAGTCTCCCACTGTAATTGATAGTTTACCGACAGTGGTTTTACTCATAGAACTATCGTGAACTATATCATACATTTTACGAACGGGTGTTTTCACGTACCGGTATATCGGTGAAGAGGTACCGACACTGCATATCAGTGCATATCGCGAAACGGAGGAGGACGCTCGCCGTGTCACTCAACCCTGATGAAGACTCTCGAAATTGAGTCGAAACAGTGTCGGTACCTCTTCACCGATATACCGGTACGTGAAAACACCCGTTTGTAAAAATGTATAGTTTAGGTTTATCCAAAATCCGTTGAAATAAAATATATAATGTCATTCATTATCAACCTGATAAACTTAAGGGGTAGGTTCCACACATAAAAAAAATACTTGTACTTTATTTTTTTTTAAACGATTTTTTTTATAATTAAAAAAAAAATTTCGTTATTCTGCTTAATAATTAGTTATCCTTATTAGAAATCGAAGAGGCAGCGCTCGGCACGTGTCAGTGACCCGCGCGTCAATGAACCGCGGGTCAATAACCCGCGCGTCCTTGACCTGCGCGTGTCCTTGACCCGCTACGGGGCGCGCATACTCGAATATTTCATTATTACGTCGCTTAACTCGATTCCCAACAATGATAAATAATAATTGAGCGGAAAAACGTAATAGATTTTTTTTGTTTACTTGGGATTTTTAAGACAAAATATACATAAAAAGGAAGTAAGTTCGTATGAGTCAGTGGCCAACTCTGGTGACAGAGTTTCTAGGCCGCCCGAAGGCCTCTGTCATGGTCTAACAACTTTGAAAAAGCCGGGACCGACTGCTTAACGTGCCCTCCGAAGTACGGGAGCGCTCAGTTGAAATTGCCAGTGCTATTATACATTAAAAAAAATTATAAGTACATATATGTTTTTTTTTATGTGTGGAACCTATCCCTTAAGTTTGTCAGATTGATAATGAATGACCCTGTATATGAAACAAACAGATAGTCCATTGTGGACTGTGTATTATTATACTCTTCGTTTCTAACTCGCATGAGACGGATTCATAGAATAGAATATATCTTTATTGTATGTAGTTGTACACCTAAGAAAATGAAAAGATACGAAGTAAAAATTAGTGGTACAAAAACTCTGGTTTCCACTGAAGACACCATTCTGATAAGAATCTGGGCAACAGATGGAACCCAAGATGAAAGTGTAAGTGTGAGGGTGTGTGTATTTGTGATAGTGTTAGTATATATAAGGGTGTGTGTGTAAGAGTGTGTGCATGTGGATTTCTTTGTACGTATTAAATAATCTATTAATCCCATTATAAAAATATAACCCTAATAAAACATCCACAGAGATTGGACACTAGAAGCGGGCGCGTTAGTGCTAGCAGATAGAGGCGTGTGTCTTATAGATGAGTTCGACAAGATGAACGACCAGGACCGCACCTCTATACACGAGGCGATGGAACAGCAGTCCATCTCTATATCCAAAGCGGGTATAGTCACCTCATTGCACGCTAGGTGAGTTATATTGGATTGACTGTAAAATCTTTGTACACAAATAATACATTAAAAAAATCTTATAGAAAAGACTTACCCTGATAAGAGTTTTCTTCCAGCAAACAGTCCGTCTTGGTGGGTACCACCACAGAGTCAGATATTCTACCTCCAAACAGTAGTGTGCAAGCATTACTGTGTTTACGTTTGAAGGGCACTGTAGCAAGTGAAATTACTGGGCAAAGGAGACTTAACAACAATGTCTCTGGGTGATAAGCGCAGTGCAGTGCCACGCAAACACTTAAAAACTTAAAGCTTTAGGTGGCACTGCATCTGTCATAGTCAGGCGTGGTGCTTAATATCAGGTGGGCGCCTTGATTGTATAGTTCTCACAACGGATCTCGGCCATCGTGAAATTAGCCGTTTCGATGCGCGATGGAGCTTTTTCAAACTAAATTGTCTTTGCGCATCACAAAAGGCTAACTTCACGGAAGCCTAGATCCGCTGTGCGAACTATACTGTCACTTGCTGACATAAAAAAAAAACATTGAGGCTAGAGAGAGGTGATTCTTATTACATACACACGAGCTGACCCTAGCGGTTTTTCCGTTTTTATGCTATTTCATAGGAACTATTAATTGTTCCGGTATAAAAAGTAGTATATATGTTATTCTAGAACTTAAACTATCTACATTCCAAATTTCATCACAATCGGTTAATCGTCATGGAGATACGAGGTTACAAATAAACACACATATTTTTTTTTTTTATTAGGTTCGCGATTTCGTTTGCGGTAGTAACAGTAGCCTAAGATGTCCTATTCCCGGTAATAATTTACCATCCTCTCACAGTCTTTCGCATTTATGATATTTATTAAGTTACTAGCTGTTGCCCTCGGCTTCGTTCGCGGTAGTAACAGTAGCTATGTCCTATTCCCGGTCATTATTTACCTATAATTTCAGCCGAATCGGTTCAGTGGTTGTTAGTTATAGAGGAACAAACATCCAAACTTCGCATTTTAAGTTTAGTGTGATTAAGGGTGGATTCATTTTATTTAATTTCATTTATTTTATTGCTTACATGTATAATTATTAGGTACATGGATATTGTCTTAAGTATCTATTTAATATCTACATAAGGATGATGGGAATTATACATGTACCCCGTTAGGGCGTTGTAATTTTAATTATTTACATGCGTCAATTTTTAAAAATCAATTCAATTCAATTCGACCAACTTATAAACTATTATGGGGAATAAGAAATGTCAATACAACTCAACTACTTCACACGGGCGAAATTGTGGCAAACATGCCACAGAGTCCATAAACGAACAAGAAGAAGAAGAAATAAACTGTCAGTTTACTTGCGAATAACTACGATGTAGATTGTCTTTGGCTATCTTGTCAAAACGACATGGGTCTTCCCATTTTAATTATTTTTCTCGTGTTATTTTTAGTTTTATTGCGTAAATTTGGTGGCAGTTTATCCAATTTAACTTGTTTATTTAGCACAAGTGTTAGTAATTGAAATGGAGGGGTAATGTTGGTTGGTAATTTAGTCAAAGACTTTCCAGGAGAATTTTGAAAGAAAAGTCATAGTTTTTTTCAAATTTCGTTTGTTTACGTTGCTAAGCGACAATCAAACTAATACACTTGACACTGGCAAAATTGTGGCAAACTAGCCACAGAGGCCATAAACGAAGAAGAAGAAGAACTACGATGTGAATGCACTAGGTATTCAAGATTGATCGAATCCAACCTGAATGCGATATACTTTGTCGACAGATGTTCAATAATAGCGGCGTCGAATCCTATCGGCGGGCGGTACGACGCGTCGCTCACATTCTGCGAGAACGTGAACCTGTCGGAGCCCATCCTGTCGCGCTTCGACGTACTGTGCGTCGTCAGGGACGAGGCAGACCCCATGCAGGACGCACATCTAGCCAAGTGCGTCACTAACACCCTTATTCATAATCATTACGGTTGAAGCCACTGGTGACCACCGATGTATTGTAGTATTAAGTAGACAGAGCACCTAAAAAAAATTTATTTTAGAATAATAGTATTACGCAACATTAATAGTGTTGTCTACAACATATCTAGGTACCTATTGCCTGTATATGCCTGTGCCAAATTTCATAGATGAATCTAAACTTTGAAATGAACATCTAAACTTTTCCATTTAGAGTAACATTCATAAATTATAAACATCTTTTAGCTAAATGTGAATTTGAAATAATATTACACTGCTTTTTTTCATGCCAAAATGTCAATCTAACATTATTTCAATATTGCTTTTCGTTAATCTAGCTAAAATTAATTGATGTAAATCGTAAGAGTATAAGTCAGTAGCAAACTGACTTATTTACTTAGTGGCCAACTCTGGTGACAGAGTTTCTAGGCCGATCTATAGTTATCTCGGCGGATCTAGGCTTCCGTGAAGATAGCCGTTTGTGATGCGCAAAGACAATTTAGCTAGAAAAAGCTCCATTGCGCATCGAAACGGCTAACTTCACGGAAGCCTAGATCCGCCGAGAGAACTATAAGTCGTTAACTAATGTTATGTATCGCAGGTTCGTAGTAAGCTCTCACATAAGACACCACCCGACGCAACGCGGCACCGTCTTAGAGGACAACAACGCGCCCGACCCTGACTTTGCCTTGTCTCAGGATATGCTTAAGAAGTATATCGTTTACTCACGCGAAAATATACATCCTAAATTACAGGTAAAAGCAAAAGTTTGATATCTTATACAATACAATTCATAGGTAGATATTTTTTATTATACATAAAAAATACCCAGAACACCCGGAACAAATATTTGCAGATCGTACAAACATTTGTTCCAAGGCGGGAATCGAACACGCTACCTGCGCGTTGCAGGCAGACCTTAAAATCGCCGCGCCACATCGGTCGTCATGTATATGTATTAGATATTAGAATACGCAGTGGATTTTAATGCGGTTTTAAAACAATGAATTAGATATAAACAGCTTTCAAATAACAATATTATTTTTCCACAGAACATGGATCAAGATAAAGTAGCGAAAATGTACAGTCAGCTCAGACAGGAGTCTCTAGCAACCGGCAGCTTACCCATCACAGTTCGACACATTGAATCTGGTAAACTATATCTACTTCATTAAACTCACTATTTTTTTTTTTTAATGTCAGCAAGTGACAATCAAGGCGCCCGCCTGATGTTAAGTACTAAGCCTGACTATTACAGATGCAGTGCCACCCAAAGCTTTAAGTTTTTAAGTGTTTGCGTGGCACTGCACTGCGCTTATCACCCTGAGACTTTTTTGCTATGTCCCTCCCCTGTTATTCACTTGCTACAGTGCCCTTCAAACCTAAACACAGTGCAGCTTGCACACTACTACTTGGAGGTAGAAAATCTGACACTGCGGTGGTACCCAGTGTACCCACCAAGACGGACTCTTGCTGAAGAGTCCTACCACCAGGTTTTATTACTGCATCACTAAACCATTAATTTCTGGAATATGATGTTATTTTTTGCTTATAGTCGATACTCCTTCGTTCGTTCGTATGAGTAAGTGGCCAACTCTGGTGACAGAGTTTCTAGGCCGCCCGAAGGTCACTGTCATGGCCTAACAACTTTGAAAAAGCCGGACCGACTGCTTAGCGTGCCCTCCGAAGCACGGGAGCGCTCAGTTGAAATTGCCACTGGCAGTCACCCATCCATCCATCCACCCATCATAGTCGATACTTCTGAACACAATGGAACAGTTTTTCAAAATCAGTCATCATGCCTTTTCCCCACTCCCCAGTGATCCGGATGAGCGAGGCGCATGCGCGGATGCATCTGCGCGCGCAGGTCAACGAGGAGGACGTCAACATGGCGATACGCACCATGCTCGAGAGCTTCGTCGACACGCAGAAGTACAGCGTCATGCGAGCTATGAGACAGGTAAATAGGCAACTCGTTCGTTCGTTCGTTCGTTCGTATGAGTCAGTGGCCAACTCTGGTGACAGACTTTCTAGGCCGCCCGAAGGCCTCTGTCATGGCCTAACAACTTTGAAACAGCCGGGAACGACTGCTTAACGTGCCCTCCGAAGCTCGGGAGCGCTCAGTTAAAATTGCCACTGGTGGTCACCCATCCAAATGATGACCCCGCGGAACAGTGCTTAACTTCGTTGATCTGTTAAGAACAACTTAGCCAGCTACGTCATGAGCGCGCGATAGGCAACTGTAGCATATTGTGTATTGCGCAGGGCGATAATTTAATTTAGTTGCATGTTTCAATCAAAAACTGACATGCTGAACTTAGATATAGCATAAACTGAAGTTGATTGACTGAACAACGTAAACGTCTTAAAATTACTCCAGTACAGCTATTGGACGGTATAATTTAACACTGGCGTAATGGAACACGGTACAATACAGCAACTTCTTAGCGACAAACTAAGAGTGAAGTGAGGAAAATTGGACATGTTAGCCAAAAATTCGAGAGATATGTTCCATCTGCCTATGCCCATTGGGAGATTCAATAACTGCCAAAAGTATGTCAGTGTCCCAACTGTGGAAATGTTAAAGGCTTATTGTATATAGGTTCATTCATTATCAACCTGACAAACTATGTATGTATTTGTTCCAGACATTCCAGAAATACCTGTCGTATAAGAAGGACCACAGTGAGTTGCTGTACTACATCCTGCGGCAGCTGACCATGGACCAGCTGGCGTACATGCGCGGTCTGCACAACCACTCACAGCCCACTATTGAAATATCAGGTTCGTTTTAGCTCTCTAAGTAAGTAAGTTCGTATGAGTCAGTGGCTAACTCTGGTGACAGAGTTTTTAAGCCACCCGAAGACTTGCCCTAACTTTGTAAAAGCCGGGACCGACTGCTTAACGTGCCCTCCAAAGCACGGGAGAATTTTGACTTTGACTTTGACAAAGAACTCTAATATTAAAATTCTAATACACTATCGTTTGTAACAGTCTATATATGGCTCAACAGTTTTATATGTAATTTGTATATTCGTAATGTAATAATTAAGTGCATAGTATAAATAAGATGTATCTTAAATCTTAAAGCATCAAATTAATAATGGCATTAAAAATTGTTTCAGAGCGAGATCTAATGGAGCGAGCAAGACAAATTAACATTACAGATCTGAAACCGTTCTACGACAGCAGAATATTCAAGATGAATAACTTCAGTTACGATTTGAAGCGCAAAGTCATTGTGCATACGCTACCCGACGCGCCGGCCGCTTCGTAACTTACTAAGGGCGAGATAATACTCAGCACGTGCTAGGAACTATGAAAGAGGGCTCTGGGAGGTCTAATAAATTCCGTCAAGGGTCTCCTGACGGCGACGAACGATAATCGTGGCAAAATTTCCTAGTTAACTTATGTATAAGTTAATATAAATGTAATATACACCTTATTTCAGAGCATTTACATAAGCTGAACTAAAACTGACACAATTACTTTTGTCAGCAAGTCGACCCTCATTGACAGACTTGTACGAACTTACGTACTAAGCGCTGAGTAATTTCTATTTAGACCTTATGTTAGGAAAGCTTACTACTAGTGGGGTTTACACTGGTAGCTGTTTCAACCCACCAATTCAATTATGATCTGTTTCCAACATGCAGCCTTTATATTTATGGAAAACGCAATCGCAACTTCAAATGCTGAAACTGTTGAAAATGGTGATACTCTAGACTTAAAACTACCTACCTCTTTTTAATGTAAATTCAATTTGACTCAACATTGTCAGATCGGTATTTATACTGTCCTTTTTGTGTTAGCGTCAGAGTAAAATGGCTGGCTACATACTACTGCGCTTGACCAACGTGATTGATTATATATATTGGAAAGTATTCTCAAAGTTGCTGTTTGGTTACAGAATAACATTAGGAAACAGTAATGTATAGAGGTCTATAGACAAGCACTTTTCTATCAAGGGCTGCATGCCTGGCTGTATGGTTTTTGTCAACTTACTATAAATATAAGTTGTTATTATTAAGTTTGTGATGTGTATGTCTACTGATTGTAATAAAACTACTTTGTAAAATCTTAAATCACGTTTTATTAAACTGATTTCTGCACTGTCACCCATCTAAAATAATCTTACCTATTTGTTGATCAGTTAGCTTTTATAAAGTTTAGTTGTCTTTGAACACATGGAATTGGATGAAACAAGATAAAAAGTAAAAGTAGTAGTGAAACATGATAATAAATAAGAGTGAGAATTCACTGGAACAAATCTTCGACAAGCACTGCCTACACCAACTGCTCATAGTCAAGACTGATCGCAGATAAACAAAACAAAAAAATAAGTTGTTTAAAATGTGCCACAATAAAACACTAGGAAACCTGACAGTTTGGTCTACTGAGGTTTTGCTTACTTGGTTGATGTCTCATAGGTCTAATCTTTACGGATTTAGAAATATCGAAAATAAAACAATAATTCACATCCATCAAATTATATTTTATGTAAATTCACTGTTCTCTAGTATGAATCAAATTAAAACTACAAATAAAAACATTTTTACAGTCTTAAGAATATAATACTACCGTCTATGACATGTCTAACTCTAAAATATCGATTAGATCAATAAATTAAAGCAAGTTTTACAATGCAGAGATAGACAACAGTACAACATTTAAGAAATATTTTAGCCTATAACAAAATCACACCAAATTCTATCAAGCATCCTAAAATAAATCTCTTAAAATTAAATACCTTAAAACTAATAAGTATTATATATTTTTAAACTAGCACAAAATGGAATATCTGCAAAAAATATCTAAATTGAAATTGTAATTTTTAAATCATACATTATAAACCATTTTGCACTATATACAAATGTTGTATGTTAGGAAATGTTATTGATAGAGCTTCCAACTTTCAGAGAGTGGCTACTTGTTATTGTATAGGTACCCTACTTGCCATCTAACATACAATATTGACTTACATACAAGATTCACAACATCAAATAATTCAAATCTCAAATGTAGTATGTAATAGCATTGGTTTATGTTATAAAACAGCCTAACTCCATTACATATTTCATTTGTACTTATTCACTATCAATGAGATAAAAATATAAAGACAAAATCAGGGTCATGGAGTATAAAATAAAACTCCAATCAACAGGTTTAGGTTTGAATGGCCAGCATCAAAATAATCCTGCCTATACTTACCAATAATGTCAATGCCTACTAAAGCATTCCTGCATGACGCATGGTGCTTTTAAATGTTGCAAAGTTTTGGTTGGCTGTGGGCTTACTTTATACCAGCCTGACAATTGATTGGTTTATTAATTAATTTATATTGAATTAGGGGTTAAATTGTCATAGTCCACAAGTATTTTGATGGACCATGGTGGGCTTTATTTACTATAACAAATAAATCAACAATACAATGCACATAACACAATGCTATAATATAAATGTTTAAAAGCAGTCTATTTTAAGTGTCCTACACTGTTGGTGAAATATAATAAACAGAATTCAAGATGGTTAATGTAAAATAGTCAATCAATGATCAGAACTGGTAGAAATGTAAATAGTGAAGTTTGTATGAATAATGAAGGCTTTCATCAGTTTGTCCACAAACAAGTTTATCTTTACAATCAATTATATATATTAGTAAATGAACTGAACAGACCCTTTTGCATTCTATTTTTTATGTTCAAAGTGGAAATGTAATTACATTTTTTTTTGTTTTGTTTTTGATAATTTAAAAGTGACTTGTAAAAGACAAACATTATGAGATCTAAACATGCAAAGATACAAACATACAAGGGTTGGAAAACAAACCAATTCAAGCCGAGCCATAGATTGTCAACTTAACAATCACTACATGAACCTGATCCACTACTGGTGCTGTCGCTGCCACTGTCACTACCTGATCCACTGCTGGAATCGCTATCAGAGTCACTGCTTGAATCAGAGTCTGATGAGCTGTCTGAAGAGTTGGAGTTGTCGGAGCAGTTATTTTCAACTTTCTTCTTTTTGTTTGGTATTTTGCAACTGCCGTTGCTGTGGACATACATTTGATTAAAAAAAAATACAGTTGTTTTTGTTCTTTCTTTCACACTCTTGTATTTTTAAATGCAACCAATAAGTAATTATACAATAAGAGGCATTGTTACAGTTGCAAGGATTGCAATAACTAATTTATGGAATTTCAAATATTGGTACACATGAGGATAATAATTGAGGGTAGTTTTGAAATTTGTTACAGTTATAGATATTTCTAGTTTTTTTTTCAAAATAAATGCTAAATTAAATATTTGATTACCTACTTCACACAGCTGACATTATTTATAAATCAACAGGTTTTAGCTTACCTGCAAGAACCTTCCTCCTTGGCCTTCATATTCTTCTTTAAGACTTGTGTGCGCGAGGGTCGCACTAAAATCTTGCGTTTTCCTTTACATTCGTAGCTCCAGTGCCCATACTCCAAGCATTTCTGGCAACGTATGCCTTGGGGAAATGCGGCTGCCAGCGCCGCTTGCCTGAACAAAAACCAAGGATTAGCATATAAATAGAGGAAAAAAATTAATCAAAAGCTAAATGTGAGTTAGATGACTAGGGCTTACTTCTTCCTCTCAGCTTGGTGTCTATTGTATGTGCCCAGCGTCATATTGAGATGGTACTTATAAAACAAATAAAACCGTTTAAATTGTACAAAAATGGATGAGGGTACTCTAAACTGGATTGTGCACTGATTTCAAGACGCTGGTGATCTCAAGAGCTCTTCAAATGCAAATGAAATGAAAAATCCGAAAAAATAGAATGCATTTGCAATACATGCACGGCAAGCGTACGATGCTAAATACAGTTGCTGTCAGTCATGTCAAGTATCAATTAACTCAGTCAACGTCAATGTCAACTTTTTTGAACGTCAGAGATTTACAAAGCTAACTTCGTTCGGTGGCAAATATGCCACAGAGTCCATAAACGAAGAAGAAGAAGAAGAGTAGGCTATTATTTTGTGAGTCAGAGACACACAGTACACAGTTATGGCATATTTGGTTGTTGCTAACTTATTTGTATTATTGCTGAGGTGTTTCTAAAAATGTGTACCCGTAGTCTGTGCGTGCACATGAGTGACGACGATTACATGACATTGACGTTACTGTTCTGTAATGTTCTGTAATGTTGTACTTATGGTTAATAAATTGAAATTGAAATTTAAAATTGTTACTTAATTTATTGTCAATTTTGACCTACTTCTTCTCCAAATAGAGGTGTTTCTAAAAATGTGTACCCGTAGTCTGTGCGTGCACATGAGTGACGACGATTACATGTTAATTGTGTGGCGTTAAATAAATATTTTTCTATTCTATTCTATTCTATTCTATTCTATAAATAAAAGAAGAAGAAGAAGAAGAATTAAAAGAAGAAGAAGAAGAATTTACGTGGACTTCTGTCAGTGGGCAATCATGTGTTATTACTATTATTGTCTGTATGTGTGTGCGTGCGTGCGGCTAGCCAACAGATTGATTTGTTGATTTGTTGTGTGAAGTGTTGTAATAAATTCCTTTCTATTTCGTAATTTATTAAAAAAACAGCCGGTAATAAGACTGAAATGTCCACATTTAATTTAGCAATAATAAAATGTCGCACTGGTGTTGGAAAGCGGTCATTATAGTAGTGATTGTAAAGACTTTTTACGTGTGTTATTTATTAGCTGATGATACTGTTAAAAAACTGGCGTTTTGTAATCCTACAAATCTTGAAAATGGCCCTGTACACAATGAGTAAGTTAAGCTCAAAGTATAGCTATTGTTATAGTACTGAAATAAAACTATTAAAACTCTGGCCCTAAAAGTTACCTACCAAACAAAATAAAAATTGTAAAAAATGTTTGTATCACTGACTGAAACATGTTATTGGTAAACAATTTGACCGAATTATTCTGAAGTCGAGGGCAATAGTAATAAATTACTTATTGTAAGCCTAACATCTACTACAAAACACGTGTTTTGTAATCAACTAGTACTAGTTGATTTTAGAATTTCCACACATGTTGGGACATGTTTCTAAGCCACCATAGATATCCCATATCCCATGGCATTCAAAAAACCGAAAAAGTTAAATCCTGCTTTTCATCAAATTCAATCTGCAATTTCAAGTTTTTATTTAAAATAAAACTTTTGGTTTTTCATAGGAACAACAGTTTCAGCAATAGTCATTAGGCCATGATAAAGTCCTTTATAAAGCTTATAAATTCTTTCATTAGAGAAGCTAACTGATTCTGACAAACATAGGTATATTGTGGGAAGCTTTTATTAAAATCTTGATCTCTTGTTTGAAACAATGTCTATTGAAACTATGATTACAGCGTGATTTCTTAGTTTGTGGCTAAATAGGGCTGTGAAAAATGTCTGTCAGTATTTATTTATTATTATTATTTTTAGCTTGATGATAGTGAGCACCCTGGATGGAAAACTGACCGCATTCTCAACACAGAATGGCATCAAAGTGTGGGATGTCGAAACACAACCTTTACTCTCCTCAAATCTACACAACATTGAAGTAAGTCAATTTACTTGAACACTTACTTTACTGGTTGTATATAAAAAAAAACACTGTCCACAATACAATATAACCCTCATACTGACTATTTGTCAATCAATGCACAGACAAAATGGTATGTCCTGGAGACCAGAAGGCTACAGGGTGTGCCAGAAATGTTCAGTCTTTAAGACATCTTTATGCTCCAAAATACACATTAATGTGTCTCAGAAAGGAATTCATGAAATTAGGAGTGGGAAGGTAAAGTCATCTAGATAAATTCGCTGGACTTCTACTAGTTTATATTACATACAGATCAAGCTAAAATAAAACCATTGAAAAATGAATTGATGTTGGTCAGCCTTGCTAAAACTCGACAATGGCTGGATAGATTTGGCTAATTTTGGTCTTGTAAATATTTGAAAGATTAGAAAAAAAACGTGAGTTTAACCGCGCAGGTCAGCTAGTCTATGCTAATATTATCAAGAGGAAAGATTTGTATGTTTGTTTGAAATAAATAAACTCAAAAACTACTGGTATAATTTCAAAAATTAATAGAATGCTGCATTATCCCTGACTAGCCAGACTATTATAGATGCAGTGCCACCCAAAGCCTAAGGTTTTTAAGCTGCGCTTATCACCCTGAGACGTTGTTGTTAAGTCTCTTTCGCCCAGTAATTTCACTTGCTACAGTGCCCTTCAAACCTAAACACAGTGCAGCTTGCACACTACGGCTTGGAGGTAGAATATCTGACACTGCGGTGGTACCCACCAAGACGCGACTCTTGCTGAAGAGTCCTACTACCAGGTGAAGCATAGGCTACATTTATAACTAGCGACCCGCCTCGGCTTTGCACGGGTGCTTTAGTTTTCATTGCACCCGCGCAAAGTGAGGGCGGCAGGTCGTTAATATTAAATAAAACATTTAAATCCTTCTAGTTGACATCCGGTGGTAAATGGGTGCGTCTTGTGCCGTCTCTACGCGGCACCTTATACAGCGTTAGTGGCGAGACCATAGAACCGCTGCCATTCGACGCAGAGCAACTACTCTCCGCGTCCTACAAGTACAGCGATGATTTAGTGATAGCTGGTAAGGACAATCTCAGGATATCATTTCCAAGAATTGATTAATTATACTCAAAATAACAGAGTTCACTTAAATGAGCATAAATTTAAAAGACTAGAAATATTGTGTCCTGATTTGAAACATATAAAAAGATGCTGGACAATCCACACAGCATCATCTAGCCCCAAGCTAAGCAGAGCTTGTGTTATGGGTACTAGATGACTGATATACTTAATACAAATACATAGATAGATATTTTTTACATAGAAAATACCCAGAACACCCGGAACAAATATTTGCAGATTTAATCCGAGGCAGGAATCGAAACCGCAACCTCCGCGTCGCAGGCAGACCTTCACCCGCCGCGCCACATCGGTCGTAAATTATATAAGATGGAACTGACATGGTCCTTATAGACAAAAAGTCCTTCAAAAAATAGGAATAAAAACGAGCTGCGTTTGAGAAGCCAGAGTCAAAGTTAAAAAGAGTATTCGATAAAATCACAAGGATCACTTTAAAGACTTCCACATTCACTTTTAAGAGGTCAGGGGTTAGATCATCACTACGGGTCAAATGTTTGCGTGCTATGCAAAATGTCTAGTAGTCGTCTAGCTTAACTGTAGCGTATGACCTCTTAAAAGAAGTCAAAACCTCTTTTAGTCATGTTAATGCTACTGACATTTCTTATCAGTTATCACAACGTGTTTCGACTACGATGGTTAGATAAACATCGTGTGATTACTACCTTGGTCAAAGGCACAAAATTATCTATGTCATTTTTAGTTCATGGACATGCCGGTTTTCTTACATTAATTCTGTTACTGTTGAGGTTATTGTGCACATACATTTTTCGAATAGAGAAACCCATAGGACCAACGATAGGGTCGATCTGTTTAATACACGATCAGTCAGAAGAGAACTATATTTGTTTAAAGAAAAACTTTTTTTTCGTATAAAAAACCGTTGTTTACCATGCTCATGCTATCCGGGCAGGTATAAAACGCCATTTGGTAAATGAAATATTGCTATGACTAATGCAAAGTATGATTTTATGTTTAGCGATAAGGTGGTATTCAATAATATAAAATTATTTTTTGTCGTCAAGCAGTTATTTATATTAGGTACTGTATTAATGGTTAATGGGTCATTATTTGGATCGGTGATCGCCATTGGCAATTTCAACTGAGCGCTCCCGTGCTTCGGAGGGCACGTTAAGCAGTCGGTCCCGGCTTTTTCAAAGTTGTTAGGCCATGACAGAGGCCTTCGGGCGGCCTAGAAACTGTCACCAAAGTTGGCCACTGACTCATACGAACTTATTTACTTACTGTATTAACTAAACGAAGCGACTTTAGCACTTCTTTGTTCACTATCACGCGGTCTTCAAGCGAGTACAGTAGAAGCTAAACGAAGCAGCTTTACCACTTCTTTAGACAGCTAGTGGTAAGCTGTTTCTTGTTTCTGTAGGTGCCAAAGAGACCGTCTGGTACGGTCTTGACGCAAGTACACTAGAAGCTAAACGAAACGACTTTAGCACTTCTTTGGACGATCTTTACCACCAGCTGTATCTTGTTTGTGTAGGTGCCAAAGAGACCATATGGTACGGTCTCGACGCAAGTACAGGCGGAGTGCTGTATGAATGTGGCTCTAGCGGATGTAACAGTGAGCGAGCCGCTACCAGCGCTAAAGATATCCTGGTGCTGCGGAGACATTCCAACACTGTGCGAGCGCTGGACCCACGCGTGGGTAACGAGAAGTAAGTTGCCTTCTGATAAGATACATCTTTACATGTTAGATTTCGCGGTTTCGCTCGCGTGTTACCAGTGTAAAAAGTAGCCTATTTGTTAATCCAGCTAATGTACAATATCTATGTCTATATACTATATCTATCTATTCCAACCAAGTTCCATCCAAATCTGGTGCCTTACTCTTGAATCCAATGACAATTCCGATCCAACCCAAATTTCTATTGTCTGCTGTCAAATTTTTGTACTCTTGAAAACAAGGTTGAATTTGGCGCTTGGTTTGCTGTCAAAAGTACGAAATGTCATATTCCAATAATTGTCCAATACCGATCGCGTTCAAGAGTAAGGCCCCTGTATACTCGTTACGTACGAAGTAATGCATCAACAAACACAAACTTTTGCATTTAATCTAAAACAATTACCATTACCTACTTTACAAAGTATAAAATAACTTTTATCGCTATTGTCTCGCCACTTGCTGAAAAAAAGGGTATTGCAGATGGAACTTCAGCGTAGCAGAGCACCAGCTAGCTCTTAGCAGAGGAGAATGCGTCGGGGGCTCCGCCCCTGGGCCTTCGCCCCCGTACCAGGTGGCCGTAGCGCTGCATGACGGCAGACTCGCGCTGAAGACTCCTGGAGGCAGCCAGCCGATATGGCAGCAGCAGGTATAAAAATGATCCATAAGATTTTTTGACAGTATATCTAATAACCCTGGCGACGGCTCACACAGGACCTGACGGGGTGGAAATCTTTGGAGGAGGCCTATGTCTGCGGACAAGCTGCTCTCTGAAGGAAATTAGAATTCATAAGTTGAAATGTAAAAAAAAATAATTCAGCAATAAAGGCTATCTATCTAATAACCCAGTTGTTCGTTAAACCCGCCATGTTGTTTTGCATTGTGTTGCACTCCTTCACAAAGATAAATTTACTTTAGATTATGAAAGAAGCCAAAATAAAATAAACAAAGGGTATCTACCTCTACAAAGGACTCCCCCCTACCAAAAAGCTGCCCAGGGTCCGGCTCCATACTGCGTGAAACAACTCCATTCTTCTCTTGTGAATTTATCGTTTATCCCAGTTCCGTAGTATTTACGGATACCGCCGTCTACACATGCATTTTCAACTGACTTCAAAGGAGGTTATCAACTCGACTGTATTATTTTTTTTGTATGTTTGTTACGCGATTTTTCCGCCAATTGTGAATTGATTTTGATGGTTTTTTTTTTGTTTCATAGGTAATACTTCATAATAGGTCCCATTTAAATTTTATCGAATAAATTATAAAAAACGTGCCAATAACTACATCGTCGCGTACAACCACAATCTGCCGAAGGATTTTTTAAGTTGAAGTCGGTTTTTTTTTTCTTAAAAATTAATTATGAAATTTGAAAAACTTGCTTTAATTGGGTGGAGCCAACCATGACACTCACACATACAACGGCATCGTTTATCTAAACAAACCATGCATGTGGTGATTGCGACGCGTTTGCTTCGCACATTTTATTGAGAGTATCCAGGGTGTGTGGGTGCGGTGGCACTGAAAGTGTTAAGAGGCTCACTGCTGGTAACTGGTTCCAGTTAGAAGCGCCCCTAGCCGGCATGTGGCGGTTCTCCAGCGGCGCGCTGCAGAGCATAGACGTGCTGTGGGAGGCCACGCAGAGCATCGCCCCGGGCGGACTCGCGCACCATCCTTCTCTCTACATCGGGGTGCACGAGCGGCAGGTAGCTTGTCTTACTAGTGGCTAGTGTTACTAGTAGTTTGTTCAACTAGTAGCTTAATTTACTAGTAGCTAGTGTTACTAGTAGTTTGTTCAACTAGTAGCTAGTGTTACTAGTAGTTTGTTCAACTATTAGCTTATGCTCAGAGCATGTCTCGAATTTAATATGTAATCTGACGGATTATTGTATTTTTATAACGCTGCGCCAATTTGTATGCGCTGACTTTTTTAATGCACACATTTAACTGCTGCGGAGTAAAATTTCTGGAATGACTAAAAAGTAATATTAGTTTTAGCTCATGGTTTGACTCGTACATACCTATATAAGGTCATTCATTATCAAGCTGACAAACTTAAGGGGTAGGTTCCACACATAAAAAAAAAAATACTTGTACTTTTTTTTTCTAAACGTTTTTTTTTATATTTAAAAAAAAAAACGTAATTCTGCTTAATATTTAGTTATCCTTGTTAGAAATCGAAAAGGCAGCGCTCGGCACGTGTCAGTGACCCGCGGGTCAACAACTCGCGCGTCCTTGACCTGCGCGTGTCCTTGACCCGCTACGGGGCGCGCACACTCGAATATTTCATTATTACGTCGCTTAACTCGATTCCCAACAATGATAAATAATAATTAAGCGGAAAAACGTAATCGATTTTTTTTTGTTTACTTGGGATTTTAAGACAAAATATACATAAAAAAAAAATTATAGTTACATATATATTTTTTATGTGTGGAACCTATCCCTTAAGTTTGTCAGGTTGATAATGAATGACCCTGTATAAAGTATAAAACCTTTTTAAAAAAATATTTTTTTTCTGTAGCTGTACGTCCAAGAAAGTGTGCAGTATTCCCCGAAGGTTGACACAGCGGTTGCTTCCTCCCCACTGCCGTGGAAGCTGGTGTCGGCGCGGCCTCAGATAGATTCGCAGACCGCGTTACAAGTACCCGAAGAAAACTCACTCACAAAGGTTATGCTGTATGGACCCACGGGAATGGCCGGTGAGAGATAGTTAAAACCTGCCTACATTTTGTTTTAGTCTCAAACTAGCCCATATCTTAAGGCTTTTAGCCTCAAAATAACCTGTATCTTATTGCTAGTTTGAGGCTATAATATATGTATTGTATTGTATTAAGTATATATCAGTCATCTAGTACCCATAATACAGCTCTGTTTAACAGCAGCTTACCTTGGGGCTAGATGATGTTGTGTGGATTGTACAGCATTATTTATTTATTTACTTTATAATCTTTCGAATTTACAGTATGACATTGTTTCCCCAGGTGACTACGGTCTGTTTCTCTACCTCCAGGAGACCTGCGACCAGTCAGTCCAGGTGTCGGAAGACGCGATAGAAGCTGAGAGCAACGACAGCGAGCCGCAAGAGCACCATCACATCCACGTGCATGTGTACAGTCTGTGGTTCTGGTGGAAGGAGGTGCTGCTTATAGCGGTCAGCAGCGCTCTACTTATGAACCTTATGATATGGCCCAGGTTAGTTTGGTACCTGTTAATGAAAATATGTCTTTGTGGACGACCGATGTGGCGCAGCGGGCGCAGGAGGCTGCGGTTTAAAGAACGGATATAAACTGAACCACAAAAACATCGCTATTGTGAATAAAAAAAAAAAACTGTCAAATTGGGACAGTTTTTTTTTTTTTAAAAACTGTCCCAATTTATCACTTTGTCTGCCTCAGCTCAGTTTGAAATTACTATTACGATTAGCCTGTTGTGTCCTACTGCTGGGCAAAGGCCTCCCCTTGATCTCAAATAGCTGATGTAGCTTGCAAAGGGCTGGTTACGTCTATCGCATGCCGGATGAGCTGTGGGCCAAAACTACCTCTCAGTGGAGCCCTGAGACAGCAAATTTTTTTTCAAGATCAAGATCTTTGTGTTGCCCCTTACTGATCGTAATTGAAAATGTAGATAGACATTAACTTGCAAATATTTTGTTCCCAACAACTTTGCTTACTTCAGACAAATGTATAAACCCATTATTAAGCCTTACGTTTAGTTTATACTTAGGATTAATAATCTATTTAAGTACATACATTGTAAATCGCCGTTGGTTACTCAAATAAACAAAAAAAAAAAAACGGCGTCGTGGCAGACCCAAAAAGAGATGGCGTGACGATCTCGACACCTTTAATAGAGCTTGGGTCCAACTGGCACAAAACCGAGATGACTGAAGAGATCACTGGGAAGGCCTTGATCTTGGGATTAATCGATTATAAAATTTTCAGATTCTTCGCCCCAAAACTAAGATCCTCATCACCGCTACCCCTAAACCAGGAATACATAGTGGTGGAGCGGCACTACGAGCGCGCCGCACCCCCCACCCCCGAGTACGTGAGCCGGTACGAGAGCGACTTCACCCCTCTACGCTGCTTAGGTATGCTTATTTAGATTATCTTCTTCTTATCGTGTCAATAACTCAATTTATATACTCTTTGACCATTAGGTAGCCACTTTACGCCTCTGTAGGACGCTCTAAGATCCTCCTGCGTGCAGGTAGCCGGGCACATCGGACATGAAAGCAGATGTGGCATTTCCTGGTAGCTTCACATCCGCACTGGCTTTGTGATGGATCAGTATATCCCCATTCTGCCATGTTTATCCTGCAACGGCCGACTTTCCGGAGTCGGTTAAGGGTTTTCTAAACTGGCCACTGCAGTTCATGTCCATTCATTTAGATCATAAAAAAGCCTGGGATGAATGTGATCCAACCACAGAACTATACAGGGTCATTCATTATCAACCTGACAAACTTAAGGGATAGGTTCCACACATAAAAAAAAAATATATATATACCACACAAAAAAATCGATTACGTTTTTCCGCTCAATTATTATTTATCATTGTTGGGAATCGAGTTAAGCGACGTAATAATGAAATGTTCGAATGTGCGCGCCCCGTAGCGGGTCAGTGATACGCGCAGGTCAAGGACGCGCGGGTTATTGACCCGCGGTTCATTGACGCGCGGGTCACTGACACGTGCCGAGCGCTGCCTTTTCGATTTCTAACAAGGATCTACCCCTTAAGTTTGTCAGGTTGATAATGAATGACCTTATATTTAAGTAGTATGAGTGAGTGTATGTACCTCGCGTGCCGAAATGACGGGCTAAGAAGGGCTGAGTAACCCATTTACTCGCCGCGAAACTCAGTCTACTCCCAACCGGGGGTGGTGTGGTGGTGTGCCAGTGCCTAGAATCGGTTTGCCGCGTGCTAATCTATGCTTTTAAATCATTCATTTTCGCGCGGCTTATGTTTCCCATCACGAAAATACATTTATGTGTAAAATACAAAAACGCAAAATGTTACACGCTCGGTTTCCATACAAGTAGACGAACTCTTTCATTCTACTTAAATATAGTTATGTGGGTCCAACTCTACTTGACATCCATAACAAGACAAGGGTCATGCCAAAAAAGCGATAGGAACCCAGCTGGTGTTGTTGCCAGTTCTTTTACGGCATGGGCGCGTTAGAACTGGCGTAAATTTTCCTAGCTTGTAAGACGTTTCAAAGTGATCCTTGTGATTCAAATAAAGCAATTTTGATTTTGGTTTTTTAGGCAAGGGCGGGTTCGGGGTCGTGTTCGAGGCGAGGAACAACATCGACCATTGCTCGTATGCTGTTAAGAGGATCACGCTGCCTAAGAAGTGAGTACTAACTTATTTCATTTCATTATTATTTATTTCATTATGCAATTATAAGAAAAAAAAACTGACTCTAAACTAAAAAAGTTTTACAATGAGAGGATTGACATGTTATTTTATAATTTTGTTCAAAAAGTATTAAACCAATTTCAATAAAAAAAAAACAACTTTTTAGCATATTCAGCTTTTGCACACGTCAAAGTATTCACGTGCACTGGCGGAATAACCCCCTTTTGGGGGTGTGAAGGACATTACGTAACACGTTATATTGAGTGATTATGATGTATAGTCACTACTGCCACAAGTGTAAGTTGGTGGTGGCAATTTGTGGAACTAACTCAGCCATCTTGAAAAATCACTTTGACGCGGAGAATTCATTTTGAAAGTCGTTGTACTAGATAAACTGAAATATCAAGCTTAAGTGATGATTAGAGTGATATAAAATGGTTCTAGAGAGGCTCTACCAAGTTATACTTGTAGCGCTGTAATTATCAGCACCATGTTGTTTCCAGAGAGAAGAAGCGCGAGCGCGTGCTGCGCGAGGTGCGCGCGCTGGCAAAGCTGGAACACGAGCACATCGTGCGCTACTTCAACGCATGGGTGGAGCAGCCGCCGCCGCACTGGCAACACCAGCGGGACGCTCTCTGGATGAGGTAACATCTTCTCTTATACAGGGTCTTCCAATAATAGCGCATAATATTCAAAGTATAGTGTCCACACACAAAAAACAACATGTAGGTTTTGTTTTTATTTTTGTCTTAAAAACTCGAGTACTCGGTATGCTCAAAGAGTTTGACTTAAAAGACAGTAGCTTTCTTCAGTATGAATGATATGTGTCCACAGAGATCTAGACGACGTCTCACTGGTGATGTCCGATGACACAGCCACCTCGCCAGCGGGTGCGCTCCCCGACAAGAGTAAAGGCAGTGTCATGCTGAACCTGCAGCGGTCGGTCGACGACTGCATCGACGCACTCGACTACGAGAAGAGGTTGCAACTACCTTCTGCAAGACTCAGGTAGTTTGTTAATGCTCGCTTCGCTCACCATTAACTTTGCTTGAATTGATGATCTCGGTAGCGCGATAGGCGGATGTCTGAGAAGCAAGAGGTTGCGGGTTTGATTCCCGCTGTGGATTAAATATTGGGGCTTGATGGCGTTGTGTAAAAAAATGACCGCCAATAATTTTTTTATTGAAACTTGCTCGAAAACTGGTTGCAAGCAGCATCTTAACGACTCAGGTAGTTTTATATAAATAATAAATAAATGGTTTCAATAACGTGGTTTTTGAACCATTTATTATTTCGAAAACCGACAGCTTATAAAGTTAGCTTAAAAGCTTATTTTGTTTAAATTGAATACGCTTCGCTCACTAGACTCGGCTAGTAACGCGGTTTTAATTAAAAGCGGCTCGTTTCGCTCTCGCTCAGCTTTTAAACATTACAAATGTAAACGATAATAAATATTTTTCAGATCGCTAAGCTGTAGCGACTCGGTCAGCATTGTGTTCGACGACGAAGCACCCAAGGAAGTGATATCGAAGGAGCTGTCGAGTAGCGCCCATAGTGACGTCACACCTACGTTGCCCAAGAACATACCAAGCGATGACGACTCCTTCGTGGTCTTTGCACATTCCGGCGACCATGCTAACCACTCAGGTAACAAATATACCTGTGTTATTTACTAGCGGCCTGTCCCGGCTTCGCACAGGTGGACATAAAATATAGCCTATGTTACTCAGGGATAAGGTAGCTAGAATATGAACTGATAAGCAAAGTTGTACATTTGCCGTAGAGTTTTTAAAATATTGCATTTAGAACATAAGAGTTGTAGTGTAGAGTTTTTTGTGATAGAGCTCGTCCGGAGTACCACCATACCTATTTCTGCCGCCAGGCAGTAATGCACGCATTGCTGTGTTCAGGTTCAAAGGGTATGGTTTATGGTGAAATTACAGACACATGAGACTTTAGATCTAAGTCTCAGGTGGCAACCCACGATTGATACCTCTGGTATTCCACGTGTCCATAGGCTGCGGTAACCGCTTATTATCAAGTGGGATGTACGCTTAATTGTAAAGTTGTAAAAAATAAAATGGTGTTGAGTACATTCGAAAATCAAGGTCCGTCAAAATCGATAAAGGTTCGGTGAAATCTTAACCATCTAAGACCCACTTGTTCTAATTAAAACTAGAAACAATATAAAAACTACTGAGTCTTAATCCTGGTATAAGACCGGTTTATACATTTTTTAATACCATTTTTTCAGGTCATAACACTTCAGGTCATAATACCTCAGGTCATAACACCTCGGGTCATACCTCGGGTCATCCAAGTCAATCGAAAGGTCACGTCAGCCCTGGCTACTCGGAAGCGAGGCAGATATCTATAGACAAGAGATTAGAAAGAGTTCAAGAGTGCGATTTTAAAAATGAAAGTAAAAGTCAGAAGAAAAAGGTAAGAATATCTTTGAATACTAACTGACGTCCGTGGCTTCACTCGCATGGTACCAGCATAAAAAAAATGTAGCATGATCATATTATGACGCTCTCAGGATAAAAAAAATAATCTAACATCTACAACACAATAGGCATGATGACAGTAACCAATAATCATTAAAATCACGCTTTCACCTTATGAAAAAAGATTCAAGGAATTCAAAAATCATATTTTTTTTACATTAGATGAGATATTGATAATATTTTTAATAAAATAAAACTACCAAATACAACAATCCGCCATATAAGGTTGAACACCGATCAGGGAGCATCTAGGCTCTCTGATTGGTGGTATCAAAAATATTGCAGAATTTTAAACCTTATTGCTAAAATTTTATATTGAAAACTGACATGATGACGTCACCGCTGTCACTCCGCGACTCAGCGCGTTTTAGCGTGAATTTTAAAATTCAAATTTCAATCGCGTTTTTACCAACTAAACCATTAATTTCTGGAATAATAGATTATTTATTGCCAAAAGTCGATACTTCTGAATACAATAGAATAGTTTTTCAAAATCAGTCATCATGCCTATTGTAATTTTCAACTGGACAAAGATGTCGATTCTGTTGTAGCATTTTCTAAACTTAACTAACTAAAATTATCGCGATCTTTTGTATTTTAATTCATTAGAAAGGGACCGCAAAAATTTTAGATTTATTTTTTTAAATAAATAAATAATGCTGGACAATTCACACAGCATCATCTAGCCCCAAGCTAAGCAGAGCTTGTGTTATGTGGTACTAGATGACTGATAATAATTATACTGATATACTTAAAAACAAAAACTGTCCTATTTGTTTTATAGAACGAATAATGCCTTGTCAATGGAACCTTTTATAATGAGCAAAATTAGCGTGTTGCATTTATAA
The DNA here is from genome assembly GCA_951394395.1 of Colostygia pectinataria. Lineage (NCBI taxonomy): Eukaryota > Metazoa > Arthropoda > Insecta > Lepidoptera > Geometridae > Colostygia > Colostygia pectinataria. Next base: position 2,751,650 of record OX596368.1, on the reverse strand, counting down.
CTCGGTTTTGGTATTAAAAGTATACAACAACAGTATTCTTCTAGTTGTCGCTCTGCTCCGCGAAGCTTCAGTAGACAATGGCCTTGAAACGTTTGTTCACAGAAACGTTTGTTGGGGCACACGCGTCACTGGTCCCTGGACATGGTGGTCAAAAGTAGCTCAACACAGCCCGGCGCGAGCTCAGTGCAGATGTACCTTTACATACAGATGCAGCTGTGCCGGCGGGACAGTTTGCACGACTGGCTCAGGAACAACCGTACTATTGGAGCGAGAGGCGCTATGGTAGGCTTATTACTTTACTTTTAGTTGTCTGCTTTATTTTATACCATGTCTTGCAAACGCGCCTTAATCATCACATGCTTAGTTTGTGTACTTAAACGGTGGCTTGGATGTGTGAGTGTCAGGTTGGCACAAATTAACGCTGGAGCGAGATAGCATGCTTTGCGCTCCGTCCGTTTTTTGGTGTTGTGACCTAATAGTAGGTCACAACCCGATCCCGACCGACTTACCTACCTACCTACACCTACGTGATCTACCTATATACACATATAGGTAGATCACGTAGGTGTAGGTAGGTAGGTGTAGGTAGGTAAGTAGGTAGACACCTACCTACTTCCTACACCTACGTAAGCTACCTATCTATCTAAATACCTTTAAAACTATAAGAAACGTGTGTCGAGGCTAAGTGCCTGTTAAGTCAATTGGTGATCTTACGTATGTATCCCCCGACCGACTTACCTACTTACACCTACGTGATCTACCTACTTAGTAGGTAGGTAGGCTTACTTACCTACCTACCTCCTACTACTACTACTACTACTACTAGTACCTAGTAGCCACCTACCTATTTATAACGGTATAAATAACGTGTGTCCAGGCTAAGTCGCTGTTCAGTCAGATAGTGTCTGCGGTGGAGTACGTGCACCTGGCGGGGCTGATCCACCGCGACCTGAAGCCCAGCAACATCCTGTTCGCGCTGGACGGACGCGTCAAGGTTACATTATATTTACTAGCTAGAGGACTTTATAGCCTATGTCACTCAGGGATAATGCATTATAATGGTAAAAGAATTTTTGAAATTGGACAATATAAAAATACAAATCTTTTCTCTTCATATCATTTAAATTTCAGCGTTATTAAACGATTCAATAATTGCATGCAAGAATTGCTTTGTTAAATTGATATCGAAGCAAAATGTCTAACATTTGTTCGGAAATCGATTTAACAAGGCAAATCTTGCATGCAATTATTAAACCGTGTTGGACCTCTTGGTTACTTAGGTGGGGGACTTCGGCCTCGTCACCGCCATGGGGGACACCTCCGGGGACGGGGAGCGCCCGGAGGACCTCCACACACACCATAGACACACCTATCGAGTTGGTAAGACATTAGTAGGCTAGTGTGTGATAACGGGCTCACAGCTATGCCTTGAGTTACTTTTACCTTTTGCCACACCCCAGACACTCAATAAAATGTATGAAGCAAAGGCGTCGCAATCACCACATACGTGGTTTATATATGTAAACGGTGCCGGTGTATGTGTGCGTGGAATTGTTGACCACACCCAATTATAGCAAGAGCGTAAGGAACTCAATAAAAAAAAACAACTAAAATGAAATGAAATTTGTTTATTTAAGAGTAGTAGAGTTTTTTGTGATAGAGCTCGTCCGGGGAAGGACTACCACCATAGCTATTTCTGCCGCCAAGCAGTAATGCTCGCATTGCTGTGTTCCGGTGTGAAGGGTATGGTTTCCGGTGTAATTACTGGCACGTGAGGCTTTCGATCTTAGCCTCAAGGTGGCAACCCGCAAGTGATACCTCTGGTATATCATGAGTCCATAGGCTGCGGTAACCGCTTACGATCTTGTGGGCCGTACGCTTGTTTGCCACTTCAGTTATATAAAAAAAATTGACAAACACACACAGAGAAAACTAAAAAGAAAAACAAAACTACAGACATAAAAAAGAAAAATAGATAGGTAAGTACATACTAAATTACCTACTAACTGATGAAATGTGCGATACTAGAAATATAATAAATTGTTGACAGCGTCACATCTCATTCGTGTGTAAAGCCGCCCATTGTACTCCGCTATAATTAAATAATATCTGTGTAACTTTTTAGTTATTTCTTGTGTGTTGTGCAATAAAGAGTTATCTATCTACTAAATGTGCAAAAAAGTATTTTGTATCCTTCTTTTGTATGGTTCGTCAGGAACCCACCTATACATGTCTCCGGAACAGCTGCAAGGCCTGCCGTATAGCTACAAGGTGGACATCTACTCGCTGGGTCTGATTCTGTTCGAGCTGCTGCAGCCGTTCGGCACGGAGGCGGAGCGCGTCTCCTGCCTCATGAGGATCCGGAACCAGCTGTACCCGCCGCACTTCCCGCACCAGTACCCCTGCGAGGTTAGTTTTGTGTACTTCTGGATACAACAGGAACCCACCTGTACCTGTCTCCTGCCTCATGAGGATCCGGAACCAGCTGTACCCGCCGCACTTCCCGCACCAGTACCCCTGCGAGGTTAGTTTTGTGTACTTCTGGATACAACAGGAACCCACCTGTACCTGTCTCCTGCCTCATGAGGATCCGGAGCCAGCTGTACCCGCCGCACTTCCCGCACCAGTACCCCTGCGAGGTTAGTTTTGTGTACTTCTGGATACAACAGGAACCCACCTGTACCTGTCTCCTGCCTCATGAGGATCCGGAACCAGCTGTACCCGCCGCACTTCCCGCACCAGTACCCCTGCGAGGTTAGTTTTGTGTACTTCTGGATACAACAGGAACCCACCTGTACCTGTCTCCTGCCTCATGAGGATCCGGAGACAGCTGTACCCGCCGCACTTCCCGCACCAGTACCCCTGCGAGGTTAGTTTTGTGTACTTCTGGATACAACAGGAACCCACCTGTACCTGTCTCCTGCCTCATGAGGATCCGGAGACAGCTGTACCCGCCGTGTGAATAAGATATGCACTGACGTTTAGGTGTATTCTGCATCGTCCCCCTGCTAACCTGACCTTGAAAACTAATACTAAGGGGAACTGGGTTTTTTGTTTACCGTGGTACACCTAGGCATAGTAACAACGTGGACCACGAGTATGGATCAAAATTAATCTACCCGTGGTCCACCTTTAGTCGACCTAGGTGTTCCACGGGCAAATAAACAAGGTGGACCACGGGTTAAGACCGACCACAGCTAGCACAACTTGAAATAACGGAGAAGGACTTTAAGTTGATAGCCGTTCCAGCATCTTCAATGGTGTTGTGAATGGACGAGCAAGCCCCTATTAGCTCCTGAATTCCACTTAATTCTCGAACTTTTTCATTTTCAGATGAAGGTGCTTCAACTGATGCTGAGCGAAGACCCCTTGCGCAGACCCACAGCCAGTGGGGTGAAGGCGCGCGCGCCGCTCTACGAGATAACTGAGGAGAAGTACCACTTCACACTACCCGCTATGGCAGCTGCCTGAACCAATCACTAATAAGTAAGTAAGTTCGTATGAGTCAATGGTCAACTCTAGCGACAGGCAGGTCATGGCCTAACAACTTTGTAATATTAAGTACGTAAAATCAGTGGCCAACTCTGGTGACGGAGCTATTAGGCCGCCCGAAGGCCTCCGTTATGGCCTAGCACAGAAGCGCTCAATTGAAATTGCTAGTAAAATGGTGACTACGCGAAAATGCTTAACTTCGCTTCGTCGATCTGTTATGAACAATTTAGTCAGCTACGTCATGAGCGCTTCTATGTAGTTGTAGAGATGAAAGAGTATAATGTATTAAAATTATAACAAAATGAAACAATAGTTTAGTCATAAGGTTCACGTTTAAACTAAGCCCAGTGGTTTGTATAAATACACATGCCTTATGAAATATCTTAGCTTAAAAAGTTTAGTTTTAATCATTTTCAAGTAGTACTGAACTATAATTACTTGAAAATGATTGATAAAAATAAGTTACAAAATAAAAGCAATAATTGAATGTGCTCATTTAAATGCATAAAGTAAATTGTATAAAGAACTAAAGGTTTTCTAAATTCACGGTATGGTGTATGAAGATACCGCTAGCCGAAATTTCGCGGAATGCTGATAAAAATGACTTTTACGAAGTTCGTATGAGTCAATCTACTACAAACTAGCAGTGCCTCTTTTTCAGACATTGCGTTGGACTAAACACCAATGCCCTTATTCATAAAAGAAACTAATTTAAGCAGCTAGTTTTTTTTTTCTTTTTTTATCTCTCCTTGTCATTCTTATGTCAATGATACATTTAAAAGACACAGTTAACAAAGGTTCAAACTTTTCTAAGTAAGGCCCCAAGTTTTTATGCTTGCGTTATACTTGGTCTAATTAAGCAAGTAGTATTTTTTTGAAAATTTTAAGACTGTATTGAATGTATGACGGATTTTTGTATCAAAAAAATGTGTAGGTAGGCTTTTATTTAAATCTAACTGTGTCATTACTTTTCTTTTTAGGGTTAAGGGTTAATAGGAAATTACTATGAAATAATCTGTACAGTGCGCGTCTTTTGGAATGGCACATTTTTTATTGTTATAATCAATTCGTTCAAAATCATGTGTTTACAATCTTGAATTATATAATTTATGCCGCACGTAATAAACACTATTTAGCTAAATATAGTGAAACTAACTAACTAAACTAACATCACAATGTGCCATTACTACAGCCGGTAATTGTATTGAGGCTTCTTAATTCCACAATGAGAAGCAGACTAGATCGAGTGCTTCAACATCTATAAAATGCAAACTTCAACTGTTTTCTCTTCGGAAATGTAGACAAAAATTAGTTTTCTTTGAACAAATGTAAATTTTGTCTACTCTTCGATTATAGATTTTCTTTACTATGATAAATTTCTAAAGGCTGAAGCATAATTAATATGTAGCTTGACCTGCATCATGATTTGTTATAGAAACAAAATAAATTGTCTTTGCGCATCACAAACGGCTAACTTCACGGAAGCCTAGATCCGCTGTGCGAACTATAAATAGAAACTAAATTAAAGTTGGAACTGAATCAAACGTCAAACGTTTAATAATTGGGCTTCTGTTGAACAAATTGTATTATGTGCCTAAATAAATGTAGTATTACTGTAGGGTTATAAGGTAAGTGTATCACTTTCTTCCGCCTGTATTTGCGTTATGCCGTCTCTTTCACACCTACAGTACTTACCTTACGTGTGTAAGGGACGGCGAGGCATCGACAGGCGGACGACAGAGAAAGATAACCTAATAACCCTACTGAAGTAGTCTATATTATTGTCCAATAAGAGAAAGTGTTAGTAAAATGTGTAAATTAATATAGCTTTTGTAAGGCAGTATAATAATGTTCTAGCAATAACAAATGGCAAGAGAATAAAGTAATTAAAAAGGAATGTACTGTAAGTACAGATGGAGTCATACATGATTATGATTAGATTAAGTGATAATAAAATTATTATATTATCTCAATTATGTGTTTTATTGTCTAGCTGCTCTAGCAAGACCCTCAAGAGTAATAAGAGAAAAACAAAGCCTTATAAAATAAAGCTAACCGCTGTCTGTACCTTTGTATGTACGCTTAGACGTGGTTCATACGGCATTGTACTGCATTTTTTTTGCAGTATACGTCTTAACGAATAAATAGTGGATTATACATTGCACATAGATTCATTCACACGTCGTATATACTGCAAAAAACTAATATAAAATATATATAAACAAATAAACTAAAAAAAATGACAGTGCCGTGTGAACCCAGTCTTAGATCTTAAACTTCACAACGGGTTTTAATGTGGTTTTCAGCAACAGACAGAGTAATTCAAGAGGAAGGTTTATATCATCCGTGCGAAGCCAGGGCTGGTCCGCTAGTTTACTTATAAATGAATAATTTGATCCGGTGGGTGACTGATTTAACTCCCTTTAGGTTCTTCGGAATAATTCTAAGGTTAATAAGTAAAGTAAGGTAGGTTCTACGAAAACACAGTTTAAACTAAAAATAAATTTATTAGAAAATTACTATCACAATATAAAATACATTACATAGGTAGTTACGTTTATTAACTATTATTTTTATAATACTTTTAAAGTGAATACTTAATATAACTTTGTTAAAAAATAATTTGTTATTCTACATAGGAAACGAATGTTATGTTGCAAAAGGATATTATTATGCTAAGTTGACAGAGTTAAAGGTTCAGCTTAACTGACCGACGCGGGCAAAGCAACTGTTTTTTTTCCGACTAGGGATGTGTTTGTTACCAATAGAATCACATCATTCACCTAGCTCCGCTCTGCCCAGCTTTAACTTTAATTAAGTAATTCTATGACGACCGAGAGGTTGCGGGTTCGAAACAAATCCGCCTCGGAACAAATGTTTGTACGATCTACAAATATTTGTACCGGGTGTTCTGGGTATTTTCTATATATAATAAAAAATATCTATCTATGTATTGTATTGTATTAAATATATATCAGTCATCTAGTACCCATAATACAGCTCTGTTTAACAGCAGCTTACTTTGGGGCTAGATGATGCTGTGTGGATTGTCCAGCATTATTTATTATTTATTTATTTATTCTATTGGTTCCTAACAAACACATATCTCGCTACAAATCCTTGCACATCTCTGGTGGAAACGCAGCCTATATGGAAATACCGAAATAATAATACAAAATACAGGATTCAACAATAAAGCCTAATATTACACTCGCATGTTGAAGAGCAATAACATTAACTTTCCTAGTGGTGTAGACTCTTTTGTAGCATTTTCTAAACTTAGCTAATAAAAGTATCACGGTCCTATATGTATTTGAATTCATTAGAAAAGGGCGGCAACAATTTTAGTTAATTTAGTTTAGAAAATGTTACAGCATAATCTACCTAATTAAGTGCCTTTACTTTTAAGTATTGGAATCTTAGGAGAATTTTATTTTACGTATTTTCTGTTACAGCTTAACATACTAGAATTGGTCAATTTGATTAACAATTCTAATGTCGAACAGGAATGCTTATAAAGCTATAGATTCCTTAATATCACAATAATTATTATGATTTATTAATAACACGTAGACCGCATTCAAAATAAACTGGTACCTATAGTAACCAAACGTTATTTTTCCAAGCATCAAAAACCTAGAGCTGAAGCACACGTGATGTGTTGATACTGGGCAGGCACTAGATCAGCGCGGGCGTCGTCTTGACACGTGTGAGAGCTCTAATACTATTCCATACATACCCTATTATCCTCTACTAGTGAGTAATATTTTACTCTGAAGAAAATTATTAATCTTTTTAGGTTTTAGTTACATTAATTGCGCAATGGTTTGAATTATAACACGTTTTCTGTGAACGAAAATATCGTTTACGTACCTCAAATACGGATCAAAGCCGTGTAAGGCTGCGTTTTCACCAGAGATGTGCGAGGATGTGTAGCGAGGAAAGTGTTTTAAGGAACCAATAGAATCACTTCATTAAAGCTGTCAGAGTGAGGCTAGTGTAAATTAAGTGATTCCATTGGTTCCTATCAAACACATCCCTCGCTACACATCCTCGCACATCTCTGGTGGAAACGCAGCCTTAGAGTCCTATTCAGGTAATGAGCTATAGATAAATCTAGTCTGTTTCGCGTAATAAAAGCGAAGCGATCGTGTACCTAGAATGTATTATAAAACATGTTTGCATGATATTCTAACATTTGTTCCGGATCTAGGTGGTTCTATACATTTTATGTATGTATTTACAAAAAAAGCATTCTATCTTATCTGTAGGGTGATTACGCAACTCGGTTTCAATCTGATTTCAATCAGTTATCTGTCAATAAGCTTTCATATACATACAAAATAAGTCAGTTTTTGATTCATCATGACAGCCTTCTAATGTTCCCACTGCTGGGACACGCAAGAGTGATTGGGTCTTAATCCACCACGCGGACCCAATGCGGATTGGTGGATGGCACATGTCTTTCGAATTTTTAGTTCTTGAACATGCCGGTTTCCTCACGATATTTTCCTTCACCGTATGAGAGCACTGGCATTGCGCACATAACTTTTAAAAAAAATCCATTGGTGCACGACCGGGTTTGAACCCATGACCTTAGGATCGGAAGGCGGGGTCACAGTTTTTGATTGAACCAAGTGAAATCTATTGGTTCCCATAATACAAGCTTTGCTTAGTTCGGAGCTAGATAGCGCTATAAAAATGTTCGATAATATTTATATATTTAGTTACTTAAGGCTCTCTAGCCATTTCGTCAAAAGCTCTTCAATATCAAGTTGCCATAACCATAGTCAAAAACAATCGTCAACTCTTACCGAAACTATGACTCGTGTAGTTGTTCTGTAGAAAATCCGGTGTCTTCCCCTCTTTCACTGTCCTCAAAGCTTGTAGTACGCGAGCCGTGTCCAACTCACTTTCAGACGCCTTTTCGTTATCCAAGCATAGTTCTGTCATCCTACTGTTAAACTGCTCTATAACCTTCACTCTATAATCTATGGTCGACGCGACAGGATTAGCAGTTAACCACAGATACTCCAAACAAGGTAACTTACAGATATGTTGCACTTCCTCCACATCCTCAACCAAATTACATCCTAAATCCAAGCTTTCCAAAGAGTATAGTCTCGAAAAGCCTTGTAATGACGACACTTTGTTCTGGGATAAGTTTATTTTGACTATGTTGCCTATTTTTGAATGCCAGCTGTCGCATATAGAGAAGTTATTCATGCCTAGGTTTAGTACTCTCAGTTCGTGGAGACAGGATATATCGCATAGCTCTGTGAGACGGTTTGAAGTGAGACTGAGGTTTTTCAGACCGGGTACAAGTTTGATAGCCCAGTCGATTTTCTCTATGTTATTGCTCACGAAGTTAACTTGGACGAGTTTCTTCCATTTCTGAAAATATTAAAATGGATTACGTAATATAAAAAAGGAGATGGCACAGGACCGGGATAAGTGGAGGGATGCAGGGGAGGCCTTTGCTCAGCAGTGGGACAGCATAGGCTAGATAAAAAAAATAAAAAAATAATGCTGGACAATCCACACAGCATCATCTAGCCCCAAGCTAAGCAGAGCTTGTGTTATGGGTACTAGATGACTGATAAACTTAGGATACAATACATAGATTCAGACACTAGTCTACTCTCAAGCGAGAGTGATTGAGTCATACTGGATTAAGTCCACACGGGCCCAATGAGGATGGTGAATGAAGATTATTGATTTATTTATTGATACACAAATAACAGTTTTAGAATCCAATAAACCAGTATTATACTAGACTAGTTTTAGAGATAAACGCATTTGTATCTAACATGTGGCGGGAGGTCAGTAGGTCGCGATATGATAACACCCATCTGTCTGTATAAATTAATAATTAGATTTAAAAGCATATTAGTTTTGTAAATTAACAGAGCGTTAAGGTTCGCGATTTATGCTATGGGTGCCGATTTGGCGGTCACCTATCCAAATAGCGGCCGTGCAGAACAATGCTAATGTGGAAAATCAGCATTATGACCCGCCTGATGGTAAGCGGTTACGGTAGCCTATGGACGCTTGTAATACCAGAGGTTAGAATCGCACCCTGAGACGTAGATCAAAGTTTTACGTGCCTGTAATATCAACGGAAACCATACCCTTCGAACCGGAACAGCAATGCAAGCATTACTGCTTGGTTGGCGGCAGAAATAGGTAACCATACCTAATATCTTATGTTCTAAATGCATAATTTAAAAAACTACGGCAAATGTACAACTTCACTTTCTCTTTTGGCATATCGCTTATCTGTTCATATTCTGTTATACTCTAATTGCAAATGTTTGCTTTACCCAAAATATAGTTAATAAATATCGTTCGTTCGTTCGTATGAGTCAGTGGCCAACTCTGGTGACAGAGTTTCTAGACCGCCCGAATGCCTCTGTCATGGCCTAACAACTTTGAAAAAGCTGGGACCGACTGCTTAACGTGCCCTCCGAAGCACGGGAGCGCTCAGTTGAAATTGCCACTGGCGGTCACCCATCCAAATGATGACCCAAAATATAATAATAATAATATATAATCCAAATAATAATAATAAGTAAGGCCCGTATTCAAGAACCTTACTTGAGTGTGAACCGAGACTCAAGCATCGATTTTTGACAGTTCTATACAGAAAAATTATGTCAAATCGATGCTCGAGCCACGATTCAAGTATGGTTATTGAATACGTTCTTAAGACTTTCAGTCAACACCCATATCCGAAACAAATATTTTCAGATCATGCCAACATTTGTCCCACAGCCGGGATCGAACCGGCACCCTCTTTCTTCGCAATGGGGCACTCACCCATGACAGCGCCAAACATGTAGTTTTTTTTTTATTAACATCAGGCGAGAGGCAAGCATATAGCTTGCCTCTCGCCTGATGTTAAGCGATATTGTGGTCTACAGTGAAGCACGCTTGCCTAAGAGCAACCAAATTTTTAGTTGATAAGTTTTTTTTTTGACGTTTGACGACTGATGTAGCGCAGCGGGCGTAGGTCCGCCTGCGACGCAGAGGTTCAGTAGGTATTCAGTAGCGGAGGTTTAGGTAGGAGGTTGCGGGTTCGATTCCCGCCTCGGGACAAATGTTTGTACGATCTACAAATATTGTTACGGGTGTTCTGGGTATTTTCTATATATAATAAAAAATACCTATCTATGTATTGTATTGTATTAAATATATATCAGTCATCTAGTACCCATAACACAGCTCTGTTTAACATCAGCTTACCTTGGGGCTAGATGATGCTGTGTGGATTGTCCAGCATTTTTTTTTTCCTTTTTTTATAAATGTACTTACCACAGTATCAGCGATACTGGATGGTTCCTTATGCAGTATATCCACCAGTAGGAACTCGTTGAGCGAGTTGACACTTGCTATCAGCACTGACAGATTCACCAGCGTATCCCGGAGAGATCCTGGAAATGTTTAATACACTGTAAGTAGAATAGAATAGAATAGAAAAATATTTATTTAACGCCACACAATTAACATAAAAACAAAAATAACAATACAAATTAAAACTTAACTATTGTAACGAAAAAAAGGCAGCCACTCAGTATGTGCTGCAGACATAATGTGTCTGTAGCGCTGGATTTCAGTGTAGCCTACGAGTAGTAGTAGCAGCAATTAGCTGCGACACGAGTCTCTCACTATCTAACAATTTACTTAGGTACATTTGATAAAGATTTGCTAAGAAATTAGTCGAATAAAGTCAAAGCGACCCTTGTGATATGAATAAAACTTAACTTTGACTGTACCTACAGGTGTCACGAAAATACGAGTACCTACAGTATAATATTATAATACTGCCGGCGAATCTCGACTGTCGTGAAGTAAGCCGTTTGTGATGCGCTTTTTTTTATAAATAATGCTGTACAATCCACACAGCATCATCTAGCCCCAAGCTCAGCAGAGCTTGTATTATGGGTATTATATGACTGATATACAATACTTAGATATATATTTTTTATTATACATAGAAAACACCCAGAACACCCGGAATTTTTTATCTGTCGAACCCGCAACCTCCGCAGGCGGACCTTCACCCGCCGAGCCACATCAGTCGTCATTGCGCATAGACAATTTCAAAAAGCTAACTTCATCAAATCGGCTTCACTTCACGAAGGCGATTCGCCGGCAGTACTTTAATTACTACGATTTAGATAATATACATCGGTTTGTACGATTATGCAAGCAAATGTCGCCATCCCGCGGCTTATGACGGCTCGTCAGTCACCAGCAAGCAGGGTTGAAAACGAGAGCACAAAAAAAAAAAAGCTAAAGCACTGTCAGTAGTCCCGCCGTTAGTGAGTTCGAAACCGGATGCACTAACAATTTTTTCCATTCGAAAAGCTTACTATGTGCAATCAAACGGTAAATGAAAACGTAAAAAACCGACACGTCTAAGAATGATTGATGTGCCTTACTAATCCACATTGGGTCAGCGTGGATATAATCACTTGCTCGAGAGTAGGCCGTTGGCCCAATAGTGGAAACAATAGAGGACTGATTATGATGATCACAAACATCATTATGTAGGTATATTCAGTTATTTATTTAAATTTTTCATAGCAGAACCAAGGCTAAAACTGTATTGTAATGGCCTTGACTTAAACCTGAATAAATAAATGATTATACAAACTTCGAGATAAAAACTTTAAAATTCAATATGTACTAAAGTAGAGAAATATGAATAACCTTCAAGGTTGAGACAAAAAAATTGCCTCTTTTTCATCTACTTTCTGCTTGTCGCAAAGAGACTTGACATCATGACAGTATTCTACTGTTGGAACTGGCGCGCTCTTGAATAAGTGATTGGATCTTAATCCACTACGGAGACCCAATGCGGTTTGGTGGAAGGCACATGTCTTTCGAATTTTTAGTTCTTGGACATACTGGTTTCCGTTTTTCTTTCAAGATAAAATATGTCTTTTTACACTCATATTCCATAATTACACGAATTTTTAAAGTAGTATCCACTATGACGAAAAATGTTTAAATGTAATGAAATTATACAACCTAATCAATAAACAAAAGAGATAGATTGTAAAAAGAATGTCATGTTTTTAAAACAAAATTAATTTGAATTTAGAATACCAAGCCATTCCAAACTTTCTTACTCTTGAGTCCAATGACAATTCCGATCCCGAATCTCAATTTCTATTTACTGCTGTCAAATTTTTTTACTCTTGAAAACAAGGTTAAATAGGGCCAACCCTAGGTTTGCTGTCAAAAGTACGAAATATCATATTCCAATCATTGTCCAATACCGATCGCGTTCAAGAGTAAGGGCCCAGTACTGAAGAACGGCAATTTCATAGGTAAAGACCTAATAAAAGCAAACTGGCATTGCATACCTACATTCCACTAAGAGATTTAAAAAAAGCTGTATTCTTACCAACACTCTGTATACACGCCATAGGTACACCGATGACCTTAAGATGCATCAGCGACTTGAATGGCACAAGATCAAACAGCAGGTCATTTGGTATGATGTTACTGGTTCCGAGCTTGTCGTAACTGCCTTCGATTGTGAGTGCATTAATTTGTGAGCAGTAGTCTAAGACGTGACTGAAGTCACACATTTTGTCTGTCCTCTCGATCGGTGGGCAAGGGATTTTGAGCCTTTCACTAATAGCGTGCAGCTGTTAACAAAATGCATTATATTATTCTAAAAAACTTTTTTAACTGTAAGCATACTAGGTGTTCTGTTATTCCATTTTTTTTTACTGTATTGCTTCTGGGGCTGAATTTTGACACAGAGATATAAACATGAACGAAAAATGGTCAGTTTAACATAGAAAGATTCACCAATAGTTTTGAATCAAGGTTGTTTATTTTAGCAAGATTTGTTTAGCAAGCATTGTGACAACCGATGTGGCGCAGCGAGCGCAGGTCCGCCTGCGACGCGGAAGTTGCGGGTTCGATTCCCGCCTCGAGTCAAATGTTTGTACGATCCACAAATATTTGTTCCGGGTGTTCTGGGTATTTTCTATATATAATAAAAAATATCTATCTATGTATTGTATTAAGTATATATCAATCATCTAGTACCCATAGATGTTTAACAGCAGCTTACCTTGGGGCTAGATGATGCTGAATGGATTGTCCAGCATTATTTATTATTCATTTATTTTAATTTGCCTCAAGCTCAGACAGTAGGTGCTTAATTCAAGTTATGAGATTATAATTGTGGAATAGTTAGTAAGTAGATAGATAAAGGTACCTAGTAACTTTTATGTAACTATCTATCTGAAAACAATTTGTGTGACTCAGTTCTAGTATGTCATTGTATGAAAACATGTGCAAACATTTCCATGACACCGTTATCAGAGATTTTAGCAAGCAGGTAAATAGTTAAATTATGATAAGTACCTAAAGGTTAAGGTAATGACTACATCATTCTGTTTTTTGTTGAGTGCAATATGCAACTTGAAGTTTCTGATGACTCATTCTTATAATAAAATTATCGTCATATATTTTTCCGTAACTACATTATTAATTAGTTTACGATCAAGGTGACCAATACCATTGATCTTGTAGATTATTGCACTAAGAATTAAGGCAAGTATAATTAAAACAAACCTGTAAAGGTGTAAATGTCTGGGTATTCTCACACTGTAGTAACATATCACCTTCCAAAAACAGCTTCTTGGCTAAATCTTGCAGCAAAAAGAATATATCATACAAATGGAAGTCTAGGAAGTGAGCGAACTCGGATGGCATCGTCAGCCTCAGATAATTAAACACATTTTTCAAATACTCGTTCAATCCTTCGCGCCTCTTTTCCACAAACTTCGGTGTCTTGTTGCGAATAACTTTCTTTGGCGGAAGCAGTTCTTTCGACACTCCATGGTCCGTGACGAGTCGGTCATGAAGCTCTACAAAATCACTGTACCGATGGTATACTTCCCACTGCACAGAGCCCACGATAACTGTAATTTTGTAATACGTAACACTGTCCTTTGTAGTGGCCTCGTCGACACTTGCAAAGCTGTTCTCACGGTGACTCATGAAAGAGGACATGGTTGTTAGTACACGAGTTTACTACTGATGATAAGATCTCGAGTCTTTCTTATCACAACAAGTTAATTATTATTAACTTAATAACGACGACATTTATTTATCTCTTCACATTCCTTTAGTGCTTACATTCTCTTAGTTCCTTCCTTAAACGATTTGATTTGATTGACTACTAGCTAGCGAAATGACGAAGAAAACCGAACCGTAAACCCAAAAAATAAACATCTGATCTTGACAATGAGTAATGACTGATGAGTGACAGTGACAGCTAATATTATTTACGACTACTATGTTTAGAAATGCTAAATAAAATCAAGTTTTGTTGTGTTATGGTGGCAGAGGGTGGCAGTTTAACCACTAAGACTCGTTTTGGCATAAGTTATTACATAATTAAGAACTATTGTTCTAAATTCTGGCTTTTAATTCAAGTCCAAAAATGTAAACAAACAAATGTCATTGTCAAATGTCAATTTTGTGTATCTCAGAAAAACAAAACCTTTGGATCGATATACCTACTATCTACTACTTGTCTATTTTTTTTTTTTTTTATTATATTGGTGCGGCTACTATAACACTGCGGCCATGCAGGCCTATTGTGTTCGCCACTTGTTTTGTCGCCCTTTGGGGGCGTTTACAGTTCACCTCCAAGCCCTGCCGATACTAAGAACTGGAGGATTTGCTTGGGGGTGATGTCTCTTAGCTCATCTGGGCTGAGGATGTGCCTACCCAGATGTATGCTACGTTTTTGCATTAGTGGTCCACACTCTCCTAGCAGATGCGCAGGCGTTTCGTCCGCCTCATTGCACAGTCTGCAGGTTTGAGTGTCACTCAGCCTCAGCTTGAACATGTGCTTATTAAGGCGACAATGTCCAGTTAAGGCCCTGACCACAATGCGTAGGTTATTCCTATTTAGCGCTAGGATTTGGTTGGTATACCGTTTATCGAAGGCTTTTATTAGGGATTTTGAGTGATTCATGCCAGAAGAATTGTTCCAGAGTCTGGTTGATTCTTCGAAGCATGAGTTTGTGAGGGTTCTTTGTGCCAGGCTTTTTGGTACTACTTGTCTACCAACAAAGATCTACAGAAACAACACAAGGCTCTTTTATCTTTCGACTTCCTTGGTGGCGACTCATTTCATCAACCTAACAAAACTTCTGAAAATGAATGAAATTTAATCAATGGAAGAACGAAAAATGACATGAACTGTCACTTGGCTCGGAACTAAAAACATGATATAAAAAGATATTTTATTATTATTATTATTATATCAGCCGTTGGTGTCCCACTGCTGGGCAAAGGCCTCCCCCCATTCCCTCCAGACGTCTCGATCCCGAGCCAAAAACCTCCAATCTACCAAAAATTTATCCAGTTCGTCCCGCCATCTCCGTTTTGGTCTGCCGCGTTGCCTTCTCGCTGATAAAAAAGATATTTTATTTTATGATTTTTCTCTGTAAATATTTTCATCTGCATCTCAATAAATAGCTTACAAAATCTAAATCTATCTCTACCTATTCCAGCCCCATTGAACAAACTGGACAAAACGTGAACAGGACAAGAAAACACAACGAGAAACCTTCCGACAAGCATTTACGATAAACGAATGAAAATGAATCAAATGTACTGCACTGCAAAACCTTACCTTACCCCAGGATGTGACAAGTACCATAAAATATTTACCCAAAAAATATTGTTTTTCTAAGTGTTTGCATAACAACTAAGGATATCTGAACAAAACTATGCCTAAATCATCTATTTTAATTAGTTTTACAAGTCTTGGCTAGAATAAAAAATCCTTACTCATTAATTTAGCGTAACCGTAACATAGTTCCCTATCAAAAAGTAAGTTTTTTTTTTCTATGGTATCACCAAAAACCAGACTATAGGTGAATCTTTTTGAAAGAAATGCCACCATTTCCCTACCACAGAATACATTTATGAAACTACAACGAATGATTTGATAAAATCTCAGAATGAGATGAAATAGAGGAAAAGAACAACTAAAAAAAACCAAAAACAAAAACTCGGGAGAAACATTTTATAGTGTAAGAATAGGCAGTCTATTATAGAAACCTGCCCTAGGGCAAATGAAAAAAAAAACATCTTTTGACAGTTCTGATAATGACATTTCTGACATTATTTTTTAGTATTATTTTATTAATCTGTCTGTCTGTCTGTCTGCTTTGCTGTCATGCTGTGCTGTGTGTTGTGTGTGATTTTGCTAAGTTTTTCGTAATTTTGTTCTGATGTACACACTAAAATACGATAGAAATGTCTTGAAATTCGTATCTAACTATAAAAGTCAACCCACAAACTTACATAGCGAACACAAAATGCTGAGTAGATTTTCAGATGTTTTGCAAACCGCTGCAGACGTTGTAAGTACGGAGTACTGCTGTTGTACAACAATAAACCAAGGTGATTGCCGATGCCGCCGACTGTTTATGTAAATGTTCTAGCTGGCGCCACCGCCTACTCGGCTGGAGGACTTCGAGTACCACTGGAAGATGATACTTAACTTTTACCAGACCTATGATGATAACACCAAAGTTCATGTTGAAAACACTCGATTACCACACCATCTACATCAGATGCTTCAGGTATTTTGTACAGAACGATAGCTTATTAACATAATAAAAATATTGAATATTAAAAAAATGCTATTCTACACCTCTGTACCCTACTACACCCCCTTAATCTGCAGAAAAATAATATGATCTAATTATTACTGCATTATGTGGTTAATTATTAAAATCGTTTTATTACTGAACATTGAGGCTAACTTTCACTCACTACTTGAACTCACCAAGTGTAATACATTTTACATCTCTTTCCCATTATCTAAGCAAATTCAGCCTTTATTGAATTGGGGTGTAGCAAACGGGGCGCTGAGGAAAAAAGACTTAAATATTTTTCACGAAAAATTACATCCCTTATTAACGTATATATTTTATGATGTCATCGGATAGGTCTTGCCGAGAAATGAAACTTTAGTTCAGGAGCTAGAGGTCAAAATGTATCCTTCATTTCATTCGCTGCCAACCACGACATGGATCGGTTAGGTTCGAAATGTATGCCGAAAGCCCGACGCTACACGGAAAGCGCGGCCGCCGCGAAGCCCGGCCGCAAGACCGACACGGGGACAGAAGATAGTAGTGCAATAAAATAGTGCAGTAGTGGGAGCCAGAAGCTCAGGGAGGTCCTGAGAAAGGTTTGGCTGCGCTACGGAGATCGCCGGCTCGCTTCGCTCGCCACCTCCCCCCTCGCTCCGCATCAAACTCGTGTGAACAAACCACTCTTAGGGGCGACCGTCTAGAGCTTCTGGCGGGAGCCCACATGGATTCCAAAACAGAGTACCTCGAATTATATAGGTTAGGTTCAAAAAGAGTGACAGAACCGATGGTTAGGTTATGTCATGACCTCGAGGTCAAATGTCATGACCGATCATGGCCTCGAGGTCAAAGGTCACGATTCCAAAACAGAGTACCTCGAATTATATAGGTTAGGTTCAAAAAGAGTGACAGAACCGATGGTTAGGTTATGTCATGACCTCGAGGTCAAATGTCATGACCGATCATGGCCTCGAGGTCAAAGGTCACGATTCCAAGGTCAAAGGTTGTGACCTCAGGGTCAAGGCCATGACCTCGAGGTCAAATATCAATGACCTCATATGTGACCCGTCGTGGTTCCCCCACCCTAATACTCCCACATCCCCACCTCTCCCGATAGTGAGTTTTGGCGAGGTTTTTGTCAAAAAATTTCTAAGTCTTTTTTTCCATAGCTCCCCGTTTGCTACACTCTGACCCTTTATTGACACTTTCAGCTGATAGTTGATGAAGAAAAAGAACAGCAGGGCGGTACAGTAGGCCCATGCCTGGAGGCTGTTGTCCAAAGGTCTATATGCATGCTGGATGCTCTAACAGCATTGGCTGCAGCCGACAGGCCTCCCGGGGCAAGGGCGCTGGCTCTGAGCACAGGAACTGCTATGCTTCGGCGGACCCGACAGCCTTGTGTGAACAGTGCTCATGTTTATAGGCCATTACAGGTATTTGAGTATTGTAGCTAAAATGCTTTTTTTTTTACTACAGTTGTATTATCTAACATAGTAAGTACATACTGGTAATACAAAGAAAAAACCATAATCTCTTGCTTGTCAACCGGGCATTCACCCACTACACCAATGAGGTCATCAAAAATGTTCGGCCTAATTGGCCAGAACTGCTATTGACGTTCAATTATGTTTATTCCAGCGAATGTTAATCCAATGCAATGAAAACCCAGCGTCACCCACAGAGAAGGAAGAAGTAGAATTACTCCTCACATTATGTGGGCTTGTACGCCAAGAGCCAGGACTTGCCAACATATTCACCACTCCATTTGTTGAAGACAAGACTTCCTTACTTAGCATACCGGAAGACATACAAAAACTTATACCGATCAAATGTAAAAAGGCTACACCAAAGAAAAACCCGCTATTCGAAGTAGATCTACCCCCGAATCCATTACAAAGTGTATCTATTATCCGAACCAATTCAAGGGATGATTACTGTCATGCGTCTAACAGCTCGATAGTTGATGACAATGCTTCAGTGAAAAGCCATAAAACTGAATATAATGATAATGATAAGTTTCTACTTATTGATCTGCTGCTATCTTACTTAAATAGTGCTGTAAGTATTCATATTATAATTTATACATCATCAGGTCTGCCAGCATGTCTGAGAACTGGATGCTTGAAATAGAGTAGTAGAGTTCTCTGTGATAGAGCTTGTCCGGGGAAGGACTACCACTATACCTATTTCTGCCGCCAAGCAGTAATGCTCGCATTGCTGTGTTCCGGTGTGAAGGGTATGGTTTCCGGTGAAATTACTAGCACTTGAGGCTTTCTATCTTAGCCTCAAGGTGGCAACCCGTGAGTGATACCTCTGGTATTGCAAGCGTTCATAGGCTGCGGTAACCGCTTACCATCTTGTGGGCCGTACGCTTGGTACCACTTTAGTTGTATAAAAAATAAAAAATGTCTGCCAGCAAGTCCGAGAACTGGATGCTTGAAATAGATGTTTCATCTACCAAGTGAGAAAAAGACCTAACTAATATTGTTTAAGACCAGTGTCTCCGCAGCATTTAAAGGTTGTGTCTCTAGTTTGGCCTGGCTAATCTCCAAATTATTATGTTCGTTCATTCGTTCGTTCGTATGAGTCAGTGGCCAACTCTGGTGACAGAGTTTCTAGGCCGCCCGAGGGCCGTTATTATTGGATGAACATTAAAGTGGTCATAGGCACAGGATGGTGGTGCTGGCTTAAGATAGGTTGTCATGGTACTCTCTGTGGGAGGCCTATGTCCAACAGTGGACGACTAATAATATATATGATGCTGATTACATTAATTAATTTAAAATTCTCAACCATTCTATCAGTCAATTTGCACTGAACCAAAGCAACTGTTATATTTAAATTAAATAAGGTTTTACTATAAGCCGTGGCAAATAAGTAGAGCTGGCCTTGCGAACACGTGACTGTGCATACAAATCTACTCTCGTACTGCGCCGTCACGTGATGACTATCGGAATTGGAGCTCTGACGTAAATCTTGATAAAATCTAGAAGCTTACTTACTCAAGCGAGAGTGATTGGGTCTTATTCCACCACGCGGACCCATGGTTGTCACCATGTTTTTCGAATTTTCAGTTCTTGGACATGCCGTTTTCATCACGATGTTTTCCTTCACCGTATGAGAGCACTGGCATTGCGTACATAATTTTTTTGAAACTCTATGGTGCACGACCGGATTCGAACCCACGACCTTAGGATCGGAAGGCGGGGTCACTTTTTTTTTTTTTTTTTTTTTTATACAACTGTAGTGGCAACCAAGCGTACGGCCCACAAGATGGTAAGCGGTTACCGCAGCCTATGGACGCTTGCAATACCAGAGGTATCACTTGCGGGTTGCCACCTTGAGGCTATGATCGAAAGCCTCATGTGCCAGTAATTTCACCGGAAACCATACCCTTCACACCGGAACACAGCAATGCGAGCATTACTGCTTTGCGGCAGAAATAGGTATGGCTACCACTAGACCATCAGTTTTCTATAAATATGTATAGAGAATTAATTAAAAGGACAGTATTCTTAAGCGTTGTAGCGTATCATAGTTTAATAAACGCGATTTAAATTTGAATTTTAAAATTCACGCCAAAACGCGTCCAAGTCGCATTTTAAATGTAAAATTTTAAAATTCAAAATTTCTGCAATTTTGTTTGATGCCACCAATCAGAGAACCAAGATTGTTAATAGGTGTTCAACCTTTTATGGCGGATTGATGTTTTTTGTAGTTTTATTTTACTAAAAATATTATCAATCTCGCATCTAATGTAAAAAGGATTTGTTTTTATATCCCTTGAATCCTGTTTCATAAGGCGAAGGCGTAATTTTAGTGATGATTTGTTGGGTAGCGTTTCATTATTTAGGCGTATGATTTCAGGATAATCAAGTGGTCCTTCGAGCATGCGAAGGGATCATGATAGTGTCCTCGCTGCCAGAGGACGACATCGCGAATCTGGTGACAAGCTGCAGTCCAGCTTGCGAGACCATTATCGACAAGCTGGCCGTCAAATATAAGTGCTTGCCAGCTAACATCGACCCGGGGGACGTTGACCATTTGAATATCACTTGGGCGTAAGTATTGCTAGATATCTTACGCTCTTATGCATGTCGTTTTAAAATAGTTTTACCCTAAAGTCCGGAAAGTTCTGGAAATAGCAACCGTTATCGAGGAAGTTAGCAAGAATAGCACAAAATACAAAGAAAGATTCAAAAAGAGTTGTTTCACGCAGTATAGAGCCGGGCCTAGGTCATTTGTAGGAGTCTAGATAAATAAATAATCATTAAAGAAACCATTTATCAATGTTTATTTATTTTATTTTGGCTTCTTTCATAATCTTAAGTAAGTTTATCTTTGTGAGGGAGTGCAACACAATGCAAAACAACATGGCGGGTTTAACTAACAACTGGGTTATTAGGTACTGTCAAAGTCAAGATGCGTCACGATCATTGCTGTCATGGCGGACCTCCAGTGTTCCCGTTTTAGGAAACTCAACACAACAAACATTTTTCATATAGAACTTTGTTTGTCTACATAAAAATAAAATTGTATTATAATATTAGTTATATTTTTTTCCAATTTCTCTATGATGTTACTAAGACCTAGGCCACTATGAAATTGGTTCTTTATACAAATAAACTACCTGAAAACCTGATAGTTACACAACAAAATGTAAGACGCCTGAAGAGATTGCAAATAGTAAACCTTAACCAAAAAACTCAAAACTAAAAAAAAGCGGAAGCACCCATTTGTAATTGCCACTGGCGGACACCCATCCAAATAGTGCTTCCCGAACAGTGCTTAACTTACCCCCTTACCATGTACTCTTATAGCGATTCAAATGAAGACCTTAACTAAATTGTCAAAAATGTTTGAACCATGATATCAATTAGACAATCATGTCATGGTATAAATTTTTTTGACAATTTAGTTTAGGTCTTCATTTGAATCGCTATAAGAGTTCATGGTTGGGCCCTTGTTAGGAACAACTTACAACAGCCAGCTACGTGCGAGCTCTACCTTCTTTTATAGAACTTAAGGTAGCAATATACTCATACGGTAAATGAAAAACATCGTGAGGAAACCGGCATGTCCAAGAACTAAAAATTTAAAAGACTGTGCCGAACGGAATCCGCAATGGGTCCGCGTGGTGGATTAAGACCCAATCACTCTCGCTCGAGAGTAGGCCAGTGGCCCAGAATTGGGAACATTAGAAGGCTGATGATGATGATGGTAGTAAGTAAATATTATTGTTCGCAGATATGTGGCACATGATTTTGGTGACAAATCGTTCAACAAATTCCATGGGTACAGGGAACTAACTAGTTTCTTCTCCTGGCTCGACTACTGTGATACATTGATGAAGGTATCACCATTTTACATTTCTTTTGAACTACGACTTCAAACCTCTTGTCGTGGTACTATTCGTTCTCATGTCTAAATGAACTAAAATAAAAAAGTTTATGTATAAATAATCAATTGAACTATCTAATCAACCTGTACTGAGTAAATAAATAAATAAATAATGCTGGACAATCCAAACAGCATCATCTAGCCCAAAGTTAAGCAAAGCTTGTAGTGTTATGGGTACTAGATGACTGATATAATTAATACCATAGAATATAATAAAATACTTAGATAATATTTTTTATTTTATATAGAAAATGCCCAGAACACCCGAAACAAATATCTGCAGATCACACAAAAATTTGTCCCGAGGCGGGAATCGAACCTGCAACCTCCGCGTCGCAGACGGACTTTTGCCTGCCGCGCCACATCGGTCGTCACAAAAGTCTCATCTTTCACGCCACACCTGACAACTATGTCAGTTCTCTCATATGGTGAAGTAAAACATCATCAGGAAACCAACATGTCCAAAAACTAAAAAAATTATAGTAAACCTCATTAGGTCCTCGTGGTGGAATATAAGACCCAATCACTCTCGCTCGAGATTAGGCCAGTGTACCAACAGTGGGAACATTAGAATGCTGTCATGATGAGATGGTATTTCCAGGAGTGTCACAGCACGATAGCAGGGCACCTGGCGCGGACCTTCCGTCTCCAGTTCTTGGAAGGTGCAGCTGAGTGTGGGGTCTCGCAGCCGCACCATGCTGCACTGGTCACAGCAATCCTGTCCAAGTGTCTGCGAGCCCTGGACTCTCCTCATCTCATCAACGGTGAGATCTCTTCTCTGTTTAGATAGCAGGCTGTCCCGTATCTTCCAGTTCCAGTTTAGGTCAGCAACCAAATGTGGCGTTATGCAAGCAAATGTTTCGTCATGCAACCAAATGTGGCGTCATGCAACAAAATGTTTCGTCATGCAACCAAATATGGCGTCATGCAACAAAATGTTTCGTCATGCAACCAAATGTGGCGTCATGCAACCGAGTGTCGCGCCAAACAATTGACCTACTTAATCTTATTATTATTATTTTTTTATTCTACTGAAGTGGCAACCAAGCGTACGGCCCATAAGATAATAAGCGGTTACCGCAGCCTATGGACGCTTGCAATACCAGAGGTATCACTCGCGGGTTGCCACCACCACCAAAGCCTAATGTGCCAGTAATTACACCGGAAACCATACCCTTCACACCGGAACACGGCAATGCGAGCATTACTGCTTGGCGGCAGAAATAGAAATAGGTATGGTGGTAGTCCTTCCCCGGACGAGCTCTATCACAGAGAACTCACTACTCTTAAAGAAATAAAATCTGTATATTGTTTTATCTTGCAGAGTTTTCTAACTGGCTAGTGGGCGATGGCGAGGTGTCCGAGTGGCCGCTACTCCACACTCTCATCACCAACTGCCTCACTGAAGACCACGATCTCACATTGGAGACGCTTAAATTTTTCGAGGTATACTTAAATAACGTGTTTCTTGTTAACTGTAGGTCTGTCTAGCTTGCTCTGGTCAACTTATTAAATCTAAAGTGCATACTTTTTTGACGTTTCTCCATACGATTTTGAAAAATGACTTCTTAAGAGCCCTATCCTTGACAATCCTTGATTTTCTTGTAGCCCGTGAAGTTTCGAACACTATTGTGGCTCGTGTGTTGAAGATATTTTAACGAAAATAAAAACAAATAAAAGCTTTATCCCTTAAAATTTAAGCCAACAGAGCAAATATGAATTATCTCAAGACATAACTGATTAAAAAAATAATTAGTATCGCACGTTTCGTAAAATGAGCAATTCCAGTCAACTTTCGATCATTTTTTCTATGAAATAACAAAGTCTAACATATTTCCAAAAATGCAATTATAATAATCACAGTTTTAAAATTTAAGTGAATAGAGAAAAATACAGCATGTTATTTCAATATTTTTGAATAAAGACGGTCTAAAAAACGCGTACTTTTCCCAATTTTACGCTTGTTATTTCTGCTAAAGTAAGGAGTTTACAATAAAAATACACCTACTTAATTAAAGTTTAAGTTTTTATTAAATAAATACAACGAAGAAAATAGTCTAATAGCATTGACTTTTTTTAATACGAATTTTTTAAAATCATACCTTAACGCACTTATAATCATATCGATCGAAGCAGCGACTCTCAAACCGCGCTGAGCGCTTATGGAGGGAGGACGTATCACTCCTCGTCGCGCGCGCTATTACTTATACTATATAAAGATACATTCACGCGAACTTCATGAATTATATCGCTAAATCTTGGAAAGGCCTCTTAAACACGATCTTAAATATTTAAATAGCGCTTAAGTGTTCGGGCGCTAGGCCGAAAACACACTGAGCTGAACTGTATCTTATGCGGCTCATTTTACGTCGCGTTACAAAGTCAAAGTCAAAGTCAAAGTATTATTTATTGCTTGAAATACATGTCTTAAAATAGATGGTGGTTAATTAATATTATTAGTGTAACAATGTATTTTACCTTTGTCAAGGCATGCAATAATTAAATTTACATAACTAATTACAATACTTAACCAAAAAAATTTCAATAATAATGAATTGGTGATGTCAAACTACTTACCTACTTCTAAGAAATGTCGTGCTAGTCAAAAATAATAAGAAAAGTATAATGATAATAATAACTTGTACATTAAATTAATTCTAGAAACATTTTATTATTAAAAAATTCATTAATTGTATAATAACTTTTAATTAACAATATGGTTCTCATCTTTCTCTGAAACACATCTTACGCGTATACATCGCACTACAAAATTTCCATGTGCGGACTCACCACGCGTATAATACGTCGTTACGCTGCGCGTAAGCCTAGAAATGTCGGGCGCTCCTTAAATACGATACCATAATATATTCGGCTCATTATGAGCGACTACATCTACACTTAAGCGTGTTATGCGTCGCGTATCTTGCGCAGTACGCGTGTTTTCGCACTAAGCCAGCTTAATCACGAGCGGTTTTATTACTTACAGAGTATAGTGGAGAAGGGCACGGAGCACAGCATCCACAGACTGGTGCTGGCGCGCGTCGTGTCCCGCGGGTACTACGCTCCGCAGCCGCCGCCCGAGGACGACGAGCGGGACAGACTCAACGACGTGCCGCTCTGGAGGGAGCGAGAGAGAAACAAGTACGTACTTACGCGACCTCGGCACCGCAGCCGCCGCCCGAGGACATAAAGCGGGACAGACTCAACGACGTGCCGCTCTGGAGGGAGCGAGAGAGGAACAAGTACGTACTCACGCGACCTGTGGCGAGGTAGGTGAGTAAGGGCTAATTACGCACTGCTTTGTTTATATATTTAATGTTTTTGTGTGTAGGTTGCGACACCAAGAAACAAACGAAGCGTGCGAAGCATGTTATCTCGCTCCTTAGTGCCAACACAATATAAGCTATGCGTGTAGTGATAATTATGCGTTTATTTCATACATTTAATTGAGTGTCTGACGTTTGCTGGTTTGTAAGTGTATAAAAATGAGTGAGGTCAGAAAGTATGGAGCGCGCGTGACGTAGCTGGATAAGTTGTTCTTAACAGATCAACAAAGTTTAGCACTGTTCCGCGTAATCTCCATTTGGATGGGTGACCGCCAGTGGCAATTCCCGGCTTTTTTCAAAGTTTTTAGGCCATGTCAGAGGCTTTCGAGTGCCTTAATACACTGTCACCAGAGTTAGCCACTCGTACGAACTTATTTACTTTAGAGCTCGTCCGGGGAAGGACTACCACCATACTTATTTCTGCCGCCAAGCAGTAATGTTCGCATTGCTGTGTTCCGGTTCGAAGGGTATGGTCTCCGGTGAAATTACAGGCACATGAGACTTTCCATCTAACGTCTCAGGGTGGTAACAGGCAAGTGATATCTATGATGTTGCATGTGTGTGACAAGTAGGCTTGGTTGCCACATTAGTAAAAAAAAAAACAAAAAAAAAGTGTGTTTGTTCAATGTTGAAATACAATTTGTTCAGAGAGGCGATGAAGCAACTACAACACGAAGACCATGTGAATGAACAGATCACTGACATTCTGTCGCACGAGGGAGTCGACACGAGAGAGCAAGAGGGAGGCGAGAACATACACAAAATTATCAACAGGTATGTCAAGTTGCTAAGTTATGAATACGGTCAAACATTTGACACAATAATGATTACTTAATTTTTACTAAAAACGTGATATTTACCGTGATTTTTTTTATTGATTCCGCAATAAAAGACTGAGAAGGAGGGTAGACAGATTTGTCTGTCAGTAGTTCTGTTCTTCTTCAGTTCTCTCGTGATCATGGTGCATGCAACTGCGCCGATCGGAAATCAATAAAACTCGCAAATCATGGTAAATGAGGTGAGGTAGTGGTCAAACGTTGGTTTACAACCAATAAAAAAAAAAAAAAAATACCCGTTTTTAGTAAAAATTAAATTAATAACCATGATAGCTTTAAAAACTATAATGATTACTTGTTAAGTTACACAAATACATTTTGATTCGTTTGTTAGGTTAGGTAAGGTTAGAAAACGTATCAAACCTAGGCATGTATAGTTCTCACGGCGGATCTCGGCCCTCGCGAAGTTCGATGCGCAATGGAGCTTATTCAAATTAAATTGTCTTTACACATCACAAACAGCTAATTTCACGGAAGCCTAGATCCGCCGTGCGAACTATACATGCCTAGGTTTTGATACGTTTTTATAGCTGTTGACTTTACTGAGTGCTTAGCACGAAAAATTCGTTTAACAAGCAAACGTCGTCTAGCTGTCAATTACAGGAGTTAACAGCGCCTCTTTAGTGCGTTAAATGAACTACCGAAATTCGCACACACGCACTAAACGCGAACACTAGAAACGCTGCTAAAAATTCTATACCAATTGACAGCTGGACGATACGTTTATCGTACTTCCAATTTGTCGTACGTAATATAACGACAAGGCTATTATAATCACGCGTTTGACCGTGAGACAATAGTGACTTTGACACCGGCATATTTTAACGACTTTGCAGGCGATTTAAACTCTAACAGTGTCTTGTGTCTATACAGGTTGTTTCATTATTAGGTGCATAATATTCAGGAATAGGTTCTACAAAAAGAAATACATTTAATTACCTCTTTTTTTATATTTTGTTTTAAAATATCGAGTAAATCGACTAATTTGATCTAATAATTTATTACCAGATAAACATACAATAATATAAGTTAGCGCGCGCACCCCGTAGCGGTTACGGAGGGGTCATTGACACGCGCAGGTCATTGGTGCGCGGTTCATTGACACGCGCTACTCTTTCAATTTCCAACAAGAATAACTAATAATTGATTAAATAATCTTAATCGATTTACTCGAGTTTAAAATGAATAGAACAAAATGGTTTAAAAAAAAAGGTAAATATATTTATTTTATTGTGTGTGGAACCTATTGAATATTATGCACTAATAATGATAGAGCTTATATTTACGTTCAGGCACACGCTTCTAACAAGCTTCAATCACATTCTAGGCGGCTCGAGCGGCTAAAAGCGCGCATCGAA
The DNA here is from genome assembly GCA_951394395.1 of Colostygia pectinataria. Lineage (NCBI taxonomy): Eukaryota > Metazoa > Arthropoda > Insecta > Lepidoptera > Geometridae > Colostygia > Colostygia pectinataria. The sequence goes on along the minus strand of OX596368.1, from coordinate 2,723,589 downwards.
GAGATCATGGCCGCCGACTGACACACGCGGATATTTCCCCTTATTAGGTCTGATGTCCACCGAAGCAAACCGGTTATTAATAGGATCTGCCCCATGATCACATAACTCTGTTAGCGACCAATCTCCATTGATCTCCATCTCACACTGTCTATTATGAGCACACTGACAGAAGAGCTATAGTCAAACTGTCTTATTAGACAGTTTGGGAAAATGGTCGCTAAGAGTTATGTGATCAACCCGCGGCGCGGGTCTACTTTTGCTGACAAAATCATCGTGAGCGCAAAATTATAGACAGTTATCATGGTTCAGCTTATGTCAGTGAATGCTCTGAACTTAGTTGTCACCGACATAAGTTGAACTACGATATTTGATTATCGGTTGACGCTTTCAAGAGGCACTCTGGTCAAAGTTAAATGACGTCGTCGCGCGGTATTTGATTTTACTGATCTCGTCAATCAGCTTCGGTGGATACCAGCCCTGAGAGCCTGCCCAGATGACTCGACTCGCAGCGCTTTAATTGCTTTATCCATGCATCTGTATAGAATATATGAACCCCTGCTACCCTCATCTATTGATCTTTATGTTATTGGTATAAGGTTCAAATTGCAATGATCGTGAAGTTTAATATCTGTACACAATGCGCTACTCGAACTGCGTGTGAATCGTCTCATTTGGACTGCTCTTCTAAAATAGCTTAACTAATTTAAATAATTTAGTTTCATTATAAAACTTATTTTTAACTCGGGTTTGTGCAAAGGTTTGCGTATCAAGAGTCTTCAAATTCACAACAAACAATTTAAATAATTTATTTTCTAAGTTAGAAATATAATGGTTACAAATTCTAACCATTACGGCATTAGCACAAGCAAAACAGATACATTGATATATTTTATAAATAGCTTTTATAAATAAGATAATTTATGTACAAAGTATAAGCCATTTTAATTTTAAAATATTTGTAAAAAAGAGAAAACATATAAACAATGAGATTTATTTACTTCCAAAAATATTTTAGTTTAACTGATTAAATTTATTTTTATACTGTATACTCGTATACATATATTGAATTAAAATACAAAATTAATTACAAATTAGATTGCCATAGATAAACTTGCTGAAAAGTTTTTATGTATGTACCTGCAATACGTTTTTGTTACATTATTTTAAATCGTTTTATTAATTAGTTTTTATATAGGTTAGTATTTTTTTATATCAAGTAGTATTATAAAAATATACGTGCCAGTGCTCTTAAACTTTGAAAGAAAACATCGTAAGAAAACCGGCCGGCATGTACAAGACTGGAAATACAAAAGATATGTGTATTATACGTCCCAATTACTCTCGTTCGTTAGTAGGTCAGTCTACCCGAAACACTAAAAGGCTGATCATAATGATGATTAAAAAAATCAAAGAGGGCATTGTTTAGTTCTGGGTTACATTAAATTTAGCGATAATTTTATTTGTTATTGCAGTACTAAGATTTAAATTAGAGGCTTCGGCTAAGTTCGTGTTTCCGAAATAGTACGATTATGAAAAAGATAGTACCTTGTGTAACAAAACTATGGTACGCTTTAGTTATTATTTTTATCATCATAATCACTTTATTGATGCACTATCTAACAACGTTACCGTACTAACCACAGATCTCGATTATAGTTCTATGGTACTACTAGATTTTCTCATATTTGTGTTTTGGTGCTGAACTACTGAACAATTTGAAACACCTTTATTTTATTTTCCGAGCTAAAGTATAATAATAATTTCACGGTAACACTATAAAAAAAAATCTACATTGTTGTAACAGCTCTAAATACATTATTACAATCGGGCGTTCGTAATTCCGAAGATAGACGAAATTTGCCGAAGCAACGAACTTACATCTTAGTACTGTACTATACGTTTATCAGAAAGTTTGACGGATAGTACAAAAGACTCGTTTGTTATATTCGCCTAAAATACTCAAATGCTACGAAACTAATGAAATCTTGATAACTTTTTGCATAGATTTTTGAAAACAAACGACCTCTTAAACAGTTACCACGATTTTAAATATTTAAATAGCGTTTTGAGTGTTCGGGCGTTCTTGCTTGGATTGAAAAAATAGTTTTCTGCAAAGTTACACCTCAATCAAACCACTGATAACTTATAGTATCATACTGGCGGTGAATCTTGTCCGTTGTTTCGATGCGCAATGGAGCTTTTTCGAACTATACCGTCTTATAAACGGCTATTTACCATTTGATTTTGTCATTAAGGCTGCGTTTCAGAGATGTGCGAGGATGTAGCGAGAGTGTGTTTGTTAGGAACCAATAGAATCACTCCATTTACCTAGCCTCGCTCTGACAGCTCTAATGAACTGATTCTATTGGTTCCTAAAAACACTTTCTTAGCTACACATCCTCGCAGATGTCTTGTGGAAACGCCGCCTTATGTTGACGTTTCGAAGGATTTAAAAGTGTATTTTAAATCCATAAATTTATTTTTAATGCCGGTGCTCATGAAGAAGTGCTTCTAAATAGCTTCGATACCTCAGCATAAATGACAAAATCAATTGGTAAATAGCCGTTAATAATTTGAAATGATTTCTAACCGAAATAGTTTCAACTCTTTATCTCGCTTTGTGCATTACTAACTTCACGATGGGCGAGATTCGTCGGCTGCACCATAATATCTTTATAGTATCTGTGATGTGTATATAAATGTATATAGTACAATAAACAGTTGTTGAAGATATGGTTGTTTTACTGCAGTTTCCTGGTACTGCTGCCGCGCGCAATACTGTCGGACCCGGTGGGCGCGGACTATGAGCATTACATACACGACGCGCATAAACATTACCAGGTATTCGATACAATCCCACTGGTGGGACACTGGCCTAGATACGATCCCATGTGAGACAATGGCCTATCACGAGTAATTTACAAGTGTAGAATGCCTCTGATAGAGTATACCATATTTTATTTATATATTTTAGTGTACTTAAATAACATGATCAAAAATTTGGAACTCTCGAAAATACAATTAGTATAAACTGTGTCGCAGTTTCCAGCGCCCAACCTTAGAACTAGAGACGCCCAAGACGTTCATCATTCCAGGTAGTATAATACATTGTACATACACTAATAGGTAGGTATTCTAATTGCAGACAACAAATTAATTTACAGCACTTATTATCACTAAAAGGAAGAAAAAATAACATGCTAGACTTGTTAAAAGGAGTTGTTTCTCGATGTATGGAGCCGGGCCTAGGTCCTTTGTAGGGGTCTAGATATTTAGATATTCAATAAAGAAACCATTTTAAGCTGTTTATTTAATTTATTTTAGCTTCTTTCACAATCTTATGTAAGTTTATCTTTGAGAAGGAGTGCAACACAATGCAAAACAACATGGCGGGTTTAACGAACAACTGGGTTACTAAGTACTGTCAAAAGTCAAGATGCGTCACGATCATTGGCTAATAGCTGTTATGGCGGACCTCCAGTGTTTCCGTTTTATGAAACTCAACACAACAAACATTTTTCATATAGAACTTTGTTTGTCTACATAAAAATAAAATTGTATTATAATGTTAGTTTTATATTTTTTTCCAATTTCTCTATGGTGTTACTAAGACCTAGGCCACTATAAAATTGGTTCTTTGTGTGTGTGTACTGAGTAGGACTGTATGAGGGATTGATTGGGTTGGGTGCAGTGTCAATATATATAGGTACATTCAGTATATAATAGGAACTGAGACTTCTCTTTTTTGTCTTAGGGGTGGCAATGCGCGTTGATACATCAGATAAGCAAGCGTCCATAAAAAAACAAGTAACCCATACGCTTGTTTGTTACCTAGGTGGCTAAAGCAAGCAATACCTTCCCCATATTCCCTATTTGACGTAAAAGCAATGCCTATTTTGTGGTTCATTTTACCAGTGTATAATAATTGACCAGATAAACTTATTACTCGAGAGTTTTAACACAAAATGTAATAAAAGCTATATATATAATTTTTGTGTGTGGAAATTATTCCTTGAATGCGCTAATAATAAAAGACAGTAGAGATTATACTATCCCGTGGTTGCGGGTTCAAATCCCGCTTGAGGCGAAACAGTTTTTGGGATATTATAATTTTTAGTATTCCCTTAGTATGATGGTTAACACTATAAAAACTAAAATAACCAATAAAAGACCCTGTATAGACAATAAACCTCGGCCTTTCTCCATGTTGCCATACCCTAATAACAGGGTTCATGTGTGATACTACTTATTCTGTAACTACTACATATTGTACCATATGACAGCAATAAATGTATTGATTGATTGACTATTAGTGCTTCTGTACTGTGCATAATAGCTCGTAAACCTTCCAGTTCTGGCTAGACATAACCTCGTCGTTTCGCTGGCCGGAGTCTTGGTCGGACACGACAGCATCGTCGACCCACAGCTACGATAGCCGCCCCGAATCAGACCTACACTACGACTTAGACAAAAAAGATCAATTCACACAAAAACTCGTCCTACACACCCGGGACCTAACCAACCAAATAGATGAAGAATTCGACGAAGGTCCCTTCTTCAGAATGATCTTCAAGCTACTGAGCAACATGCCGGAACAGCCTTACCAAGTGAATTTGCACCTTACGTCTATAATCTCAAAGCTCGCTTTGCTGCCGCATCCGAATGTACACGAGTATTTGCTGAACCCGATGTTGCCAACTTGTAAGAGAACGCAGACGCTGTTTAAGACTCTTCAGGAGTTGGCGAAGAAGCTGAAGGTGGAAATACCGAGGCTGAGGAATTATAAGAAGGTGATTGAGAATATAAGGATGCAGTTGATGAGCGAGGATCCAAGCTATGATGAAACGTAAGTAGTTTTTTTTATAATTTCAACTATTTTTTTAAGTCTTCAAATAAAAAGGTCAATCAATTCGACTGTGAGGAGCGCTTGTGACGTAGCTGGCTAACTTGATCAACTAAATTAACCACTGTTCCGCGTAGTCAGCATTTGATGGTGACCGCCAGTGGAAAATTTCTCAGTTAAATTTGCCACTGGCGGTCACCACAAATGATCCGCTCCCGTGCGGAGGGCACGTTAAGCAGGCGGCCCCGGCTTATTTAATGTTGTTAGGCCATAAAAAGGCCTTTCGGCGGCCTAATAACTCTGACACCAGATTTGGCCACTAATTCATACGAACTTACTTGATTCGATTGCGGTTGTTTTAGTATTAGTTTATTCGATCGAGGATCGAAATAATTACTATCTCGATCCTTTATCAGATAACATAGTGCATATTATTGTGAAAACATATTATTGGTGTTTAGTTATTTAAGTTGTTTAATATTTAGTTTTTTATACTGTTTGTTTTCCGAACAAAATAAAATAAATAAAAAAATATTATGCAAATAAATTGTCAAAAAACTCAAAAATTAACGACTTTTTTGACAGTTCTTTTTTATCAAAATCGAGCAAAAAAACATTTTTCCATAACAATAGCCATTTAGATTTCGGTCGAGTGTACTCACCCGTACAGATGTGTGGGTGTTAACTGTATTACGTAATTGTTATTATTTCTTTCCTCTCAACAGTTCTGAACACAACCAGCTGGTGGAAAGCCTGATAGTACTCGAAGAGTTCTGCAAGGAACTCGCAGCCATAGCCTTCGTCAAGTACCAGCATTCAGTGCATATGCAAAGATAGCTATGTAGCGGTAACTATATTTATGTATTGTAGATGAAACGCGTCGAAACGAACCGTGTTGAATTTGCTTGGCGGCTTGACGCTGCTAATAGTTACAATGGTCTCACCATCAGTGGCAATTTCAGCTGAGCGCTTTCGTGCTTCGGAGAGCACGTTAAGCGTCCGTCCCAGCGTTTTCATAGTTGTTTACCATGTTGGTCAAGATGGAGACTCTCAGGCGGACTAATAAATTAATTTTAAAATTACTCGTGTAAATTATGCATCTATTCAATGTTTTGTTAATGTTCAAAATACCAGTCGTAAACTGCATTTATTACACAGTTTAATTTAACTGGGACCAAAAGAGATAAAGAAACTGTCTTAATTGTTTGAAATCGTGCGCAATTCGTGAGCCATGACTTGCGCTTGACCAAATATCTACCCTACCTATGCATAAATTGTTTTTACAAAAAACCTAACTAGTTCTTAGGTCAGTTTTTCTGTATCTCTTATTTTTTACAGTTAAAAAAAATTGACTAATTGATGGCTCATCGTATCATAAAATATAGTTTACGTATTGCACACCAGTACAAAGATTCAGCACGATTTACGGTATTAATAACGATTTTATGTAAACTCAATATAACTTAAGTAGAAAATTTAAAGCCAAAAACCTAAAAACGAAATCGACCTCAATGACATTATAATATTTATGTTATCAAAAAATCGAATGTAATATTAATTATGTAACATAATTATTTGTATAATTATTTTTGACATACATTCCCAAATCAAGGTAGTTATAGGCAAGTCCATATCATTTTATAATCACAAATCATTGTACCCTTGTTTAGTTTAATGTGAGTAAATAGATATTATTTGTAGACTAAATTATGTACTTATTAATTTATTGTGCCTATTAATTTTATTCTGTATTAAATCACGTTTTTATATGAGGGTGCTCGCTATGTAAATATATCATTTACAAATTGAGCTTTGTTATTAAAATAAATCTAGTCTTTCGTAGATACAATGGTCACTTATTTAGACGACCGATGTGGCGAAAATATATATATGTATTGTATTAAGTATATATCAGTCATCTAGTACCTATAACACAGCTCTGTTTAATTGCAGCTTACCTTGCGGCTAGATGATGCTGTGTGGATTGTGCATCATTATTTATTTATTTAACATACCATGAATATAATATCAGTCAAATGATGCTGTATTGTCGATAGATGTCTTCTAAAATAGATTTTTTAATACGAACATGAAAAGCTTTACTCAAAACATTTTGTTGCGATTCTCAACTTGAAACTCATCTTTTTGTTATTAAATGTGTAGTGTTCACTCCAGAGATGTATTCAAATATATTGCACAACCAAATAATTATTTTATTGATAGAAATTAAAATAGTGTAAATTTGCCTGTTGAATAAAAATTGTTATTAAATAAATAAAATAAATTATGTTTTGTGTCATCATTTCTATTTTTCTTTTAGTTCAATTAGAAAATTATATAGGGTATTTTGTGGGTGCATAATATTCAAGAATGAAAAATAATAATTGAGCAAAAAAACGTAATCGAATTACTAGAGATTTTTCAGACAAAATGTTAAAAAAAGGTACATGTATTTTATATGTGTGGAAAATATTCCTTGATGATTGCAATAATAATAAAATGTCCTGTATAATAGAACCACGGGTCATAAGTCAAAATAAAAATTATAATTCCTATTGCTCAGTATGATATTTTTCTAAGAAGATTTCATTAATTAAGCAACTACTGGCTTTGACCCGTGGTTTCGCACACGTGATACTTCGAGTGTATATTATATTCCACGTTTAACTAACATTTTTAGTTACTAAATTACAAAGGGTTATTAAAACACAAATAAAATGTAAGGTGATTATATTCTTATATTTCTTCTCCAAAATTAAATAATATACATAACATAAATAACCAAACAAAAGTTGATAAAACTATTTACAATGGATCCCAATTTTAGTTTTTTAGGAAGAAAACTAACAGTAAAGCTCAATTTAACGAGCGTCCAGTTAAAAAGGAGCTCATTTATTTGCGTAATTGTTTTCAAAGGCGTTATACATGGTGTAAAACTGGCTACTTCTGACTAGCGACCCATCAATCTAGACAATTAATCAAGACGGCAACACTGAGCGAGAAAAAAAACAGCTGTTTCATAGAAAAGTTCAAAACTTATGGCAAATAATCAAGACGGCAACACTGAGCGCAAAAAAAAGGTGTTACATAGAAAAATTCTTAATTTATGGCAAAGTTTTCAGGCGTGCTTTAATTACACCATGTACTAAGCATAGTTAATATTACAAATATATATATATATTTTACAATATCTAGTTAAATAATCTAGTATCGTAAATAAATTAAATTTGATAGCCGCCTAAAAAGTTTATTGAGCTTAGGGCCCGTTCACACTGAGCGTATTTTGCGCGGCGTAATAACGCAAGATATGGGGCGCATAACTTTCTTGTTATAGTAAAAGCCATAATAAGTGTTGAGTTCTTTGTAATACTTAGAGCTCATCCGGGGAAGAACTACCACCATACCTATTTCTGCCGCCAAACAGTAATGCTCGTATTGCTGTGTTCCGGTTCGGACGGTTTGGTTTCCGGTGAAATTACAGGCACATGAGACTACATCACGTCATAGGGTGGCAACGTGCGTACATAGGCTACGGTAACCGCTTACCATCAAGTAGGCCGTACGCTTGGTTGCCACTATAGTGGTATAAAAAACACCGAGATGTCATGGTAACGTCTTCGGCTACGTAATTGTTGCAAAATGGGTCTCGCCAAACAAATATGACTCCGCGTAATTCTTGTATCCTGTGATTTGGCGCGCAAAATACGTATCAGTATAGATCGGCACTAGTAGAAAGATGTCGCATGAGAAAATAGTAGAACACTGTTTATTTTTCCATACTTAGTACAGTCAGCGTCAAATTGATATGAGCGTCTAGAGTAGTCAAAATAATCCGAAAAACATAAAAGCAATTTGATATACGCAGTTCGAATCATCATATTGTTGTAAGCACCCAAGGTTTTCAAATTATCTTACTACTCATTGTTTCATATTTATGCAGGCAGGGTGTTCAAAACTATCTTAGCAAACAAAGCTCACAAAGGCTCTTTTGAGTAAATACTTAAAATGTCAGATGTAATGTTTGCTAAGATAATTTTGAACACCCTGACTGGTTACCACAATATGATGATTCGAACTGCGTATATCAAATTGCTTTTATGTTTTTCAGATCATTTTGTCTACTCTAGACGTTCATATCAATTTGACGCTGACTGTACAAGACAAAGCTTCTCGCCGTCGTCTGACCTTTTGTACGTGTACGTGGTTCCATATGACACTCTTAGAGCCCATTTACACCATACAATAATTGCATGCAAGAATTGCCTTGTCAAATTAACTTTAGAACATTTTTGTTCCAAAATGGATTTGATAAGGCAATTCTTGCATGCAATTATTGTATGGTGTAAATGGGCCATTACTCTCGCATGCGAATTCTTTCTCGAGCTACAGAAATAATACCCCTGAATAAATAGGAACCGCTTTTATATTTACTTCCTATAAAACTGTGTTTTTCTTACATTTTTACAGTGTTTCAGAAAACAAACTTACAATAAAATAACACATTTCACTTGATCGTTTTGATACGGCTAAAGATTGACAGAGTTGATAACTTTTTACTAAAACTAGCAGATTTTAGTGCAAACTAAATAATTCTTTATATTTTTTGATATGTAGTAAGTACATAATATTTGTATGTATTTTTTTAATGGTCACCTTATATATTATACCATTTGATTTGGAAAACCGCCACCACTATCCACCGACAGTAATTTATAGGCCGGCATCCACCGTAGCTGATGGAGAGAAGTGTACATTCAACCAATGCTGCCGCGCGGAAATGCTAAAACGCTATTGGTGGATTTCTTTCACAAATCTCTCCGCTAAACATGTCTTAGAAAAGTATTTCTAATAAAATTCTGCTTTGTGTTTCAGTTTGAGAACACAATATCAACCCATATTATAACGGCACGTTATAATATAAACGAATATAATATATACTTTTTTAAATGGTCAACCTTTAGCCGTCAATAACATGCGTCTCATTTACAACTAAATAATTTGATTTTATCGTACAAACTATGGAATCAACTGAGAATATTGTACTATTATTTTAACTTTAAGTTAACCGCCTTAGGGCGTATACACAATAAGAAGACGCAGGCGCGATATAACAAACGTATACGTCTTTAGTAATGACGCATCCGTATGAACGCAGGCCTACTGTTGTCATTATCACTTGCGTGCGACTGGCATCATTGTTACATGAATAATTTAGCTCTCGGTGTAACATGTGTTTGTCTCTCTCACTCTAGCGCGATTTCTCATGTTGCATCCTCTTTCGGATCGCATTACTCCGTGCAAATACGGCGCGCTATAGATCTAAACCGCGGTTTGCGCCTAGGAGCCATGCTTCTAATGCAATGATTTTAAAATGACAAGTGACAAAATTCCCCTGGATTGTTTGCTTGCGGCTGTAGTGATTTGGTCGATTATCGCCTGAAATGTGCTCACGCAAATCCTGAAGCTTATAGATTAAAATCATCTAGCTTCTATAATAAAATTAAAATGTCACATTAATTCTTACCTCTGCCTACCCTCAAGATACAGTATGAAAATAGGTGTTATATTTAAAACAACTTGTACATTCATCAGTGAAGTTATGTAAAAATTTTAACCGCTGTCTGCTTAGACACAGATCTGTTTAAGAACAAGGCACTACCACACTACCAGTAGTGTCGATCGGTAGTATGGGGAAGTAAGCCGTAAGAAAACTAGTGTCTGGATATCCACTAGCCTAGGAATTAAACAGTATTTAACTTATAGACACAGTCTTATGGTTAGACCATTGAATTTTATTTATTACCTCCGTCGACAATTTATTAGAACGATTTAATTCTACCTATTTATTTTCTAAATGTGATTTAAAACACCCGATTTACATTAGTCAAGTGTAAGATCGGCAAAGTTTAGTACAGTTGCGAGTGCGAGTACAGTGGCGAGTGAATGTCAAGCCAAGTTAACTCGCTACTGTCAGAACGTTTACGTCATTGTGCTTTTACTCACCCACTAATTAAAAACTCGACCAATATAAATCGGATTAACTTATAATTTATTTAACAGTGTGTAAATATGATTATTTACTGTTAACAGCCAGTTATAAATTATATAAGATACCAAAAAGTTACTAATCAATTTAGGGTGGATTGGACCAACTTCGGGAATAACTATTCCGTGGATCACATGTCAAATACAAGTCAGTTTACTTGCGGATAACTGCGATTGATTGGTGAGAATAGTGCCTATTCCAGTTTGGTCGAATCCAACCTTAGAGAGTAAAGGATATAATCACAAAATAACATCTCAATGTTGGACTAGTGTGGTCTAAATGACCATCAGGACTGGCACTGCTAAAGTCAGATGTATAGTACTGCCAGCGGATATCGGCTGTCGTGAAGTTTGTGATGCGCAAAGACAATATGCATGATGACTGATTATGAAAAAGTGTTCTATTGTGTTCAGAAGTATCGAGTTTATGCAAAAAAATAACATACTGGTGGCAATTCTGTTGTAGCATTTTCTAAACTTAGCTAAAAATAAAATTGCGATCTGTCACCTCGAGGGGACAAAACTAGGTGACAGATGGGAATAATCCACTAAAATAATCGCGGTCCTTTGTAATTTAATTCATTAAGACGGCAAGAGTTTTAGTTAGTTTAGTTTAGAAAATGATAGGACAGAATCGATCAATATTCTAGAAATTAATGGTTTAGTAGTAAAAAAACGCGTTTTAAAATCTAAGTCACGCCAAAACGCGTCCAAGTCACGGCGTGACAGTAGTGACGTTATATGTAAGTTTTCAATGTAAAATGAATAAGGTTCGAAATTTGAATTTTGTCTGATGCCAATCAATCAGAGAACAAAAATGCTCTGATTGGTGTTCAACCTTTTATGGCGGATTGCTGTATTTTGTAGTTTTATTTTATTTAAAATATTATCAATCTCGCATTTAATGTAAAAAAGAATATGGTTTCTATATATTTTAGTAATTTTAGTGATTCTTGGTTATTGTCATCATGCCTATTAACGGAGCTTTTTCTTTAAAAAACCCGGCATTAGACCAATTTCAAGACATCCAATTAACAAATCGACCTACATAACCTCAAAAAAGTAAAAAACACAAGTGAATGTTATAAAGTTGTCAATGAGAAGATACCTAACTTCAGCAGTTATGTATCTTAGTTTAATTTAAAAATGCGCTAATCTACATTATTACATACATATACATACTAATTGTGTTCACTAGTACTTTTATCTGCTTCACCGTGGAACTATCACCATATTGATTTCTGAAAGAGAAAAACAACTTAATGAATCGTAAAATATTAAAAATTCAATTAAATACATTTATTTGACATACACACAAGTACATTAAATTGTTGTACTAGCTCTAGATAATTATAGTACATTAGTACATTATATTTGTTACTAACTTAGGTTCTAGCTGGTAGTTTGGTTGATAAAATGGGTTGATAAGGAAGAGAAAAGGAACATTTTTACTATGTATGTAGGTAGCAAAGTAGGTACATTTTTTATATAAACGGTGCGTTGGTTGTCGGTTGAGTAAAACTGTATCCCGACTTCCAGCGCCCTCCGACGGACATCTAATGGCTAAGTTTTATGAAATACAATTGTGTTTGGTAATCTATGGACGATCCTTAGCAGGTGATTATACTATTATCGAGCGTTTTGTATTTCCGATGATCTAATGTATTAAGGTATTAACACAGAATATGTGGGTATTAATATTTTATAAAATCGTACTAATGTATTAGGATTTGTTTAATGATCGAACCCGCAACCTCTCGCTTCTCAACCGGGCACTCTGCCACCGCGCCACAGAGGTCGTAGATAAATTAATAATGGCGGACACAACGCTATCTAGTCCCAGACTAAGCATAGTTATGAGAACCAGATACCTAGTACAATACATATGCCAGAGATGTGCGAGGATGTGTAGAGAGAAAAGTCTTTTTAGGAACCAACAGAATCACTTCAATAGAGCTGTCAGAGCGAGGCTAGGTAAATAAAGCGATTCTATTGGTTCCTAACAAACACAACCCTCTATACACGTCCTCGCACATCTCTGGTGGAAACGCAGCCTAATTTTTTTTTTAAACTAAAACTTAGAAACACACAGACCCAAAACAAATTATAATCATGATACAGATTATGTAAATATTTTTTACTTTATTTATATCTGCAAATATTTGTTCCGGGTGTTCTGGGTTTTTTTATGTAGTATAATAAAAATATCTATGTAAGTATTGTACTGTATTAGGTCGGTGTTATATGAGTCAACTAGTACCCAAAACACAAGCTCTGCTTAGCTTGGGGCTAGATGTTATGTAGATTGTCCAGCATTATTAATTATTATTATTTTGTTCCGTAGCGAGCATCGAACCCGCAACCTCTTGCCACTCAAGGCACGCGCCACCAAAGTCATTATGTACCTTTGTATCATGCTGGCAAGTGGTACCTCACCACCACGAGAAGAAGGGAGACTTGTGCTGGAAGCGTTGTTGGAACGAGTCGAAGAAACGCGTCGACGCCGTGCCGCTTTTAGACCTCAAACAAAACACATTCACACATTATTAGAGCTAAAAAGTAATAAGTTCGTATAGCCTAGTTCGGACTACTTTAGTATAATACGGTGTAAGAATACTTCAATAGCTTGAGAATGTCCGAACGACGACATTTTTGCGGCAACTTGTATGGAACTTGTATGCAGACTCTTTCATTCTACATAAATATAGTTCTGTGGTCCGAATCTATCGCTTATTCGAGTTCATTAGTTGCCGCAAAAATGTCGAGCGTGTAACATTTGCGTATTTGTATATTCCACACAAATGTATTTTATTTAACTTCATTTCATTTATTTTATTGCTTACATGTATAATTATCAGGTACATATATTGTCTTAAGTATCTATTTAATATCTACTTATTGATGGTGGAATTATACATGTACCCCGTTAAAGCGTTGTCATTTTAATTATTTACATGCATCAATTTAAAAAAAAATACTTACATAAAATAAGATTAAAGTATTAGCCAAATAAATTAAAAAAGTGTACACATGTGATTATTAAATTAGCATTTCAATCCATTAAATTATTTTAGTGATTTGAAACATAAGCCGCGCGAAAATGATGATTTAAAAGCATTAGAAGGCCGTCATGATGAACTAGGGTCAAGTTAAGGGTAGGTTCTTAGTAAATAGTTAAGGGTAGGTTAAGCGAAGGATAGGTTCGTAGAGTTAGTAAGTTAGTAAAGGTAATTACCCGGCATACCTCTCGACGATGACGGCCGGCATCTGCACCAGCTGCACGGGGCTCTTGTTGTCCTTCAGCGCCTGCGTCAGGTTCAGCAGCTGGCCGCGCATCACGGACATCTGCCGCTCGAACAGGCTGCGGTCGAAGCCCTTGTCTTGCTGCAACACAACGGAACATTATTTAATACTTACAAATTCAAATAAAATAAATCTATACTACTATTAATAATAATAATAATGCTGGACAATCCACACAGCATCATCTAGCCTTAAGGTAAGCCGCTGTTAAACAGAGCTGTGTTATGGGTACTAGATGACTGATATATACTTAATACAATACAATACATAGATAGATATTTTTTTTCTATTTTATATAGAAAATACCCAGAACACCCGGAACAAATATTTGTAGATCGTACAAACATTTGACCCGAGGCGGGAATCGAACCCGCAACCTCCGCGTCGCAGGTGGACCTGCGCCCGCTGCGCTACATCGGTCGTGTAAAAAGGAAAGATTAGAATTTTTGCATTTTTATTTGTTACGAATAAACTCAAAATTACTGGTCTGATTTAAAAAAAATCTTTCTCCATTAGAATGCTATATATCCCTGAGTAACATAGGCTATACTACTATATATACTGGTGGTCTGAGAGCACTGGTGGTCTAGTGGTAGTGACCCCGCCTTCCGATCCTAAGGTCGTGGGTTCGAATCCGGTCGTGCACCAATGGATTTTTCGCTACGAAAAATTGGTGTGCGCAATGCCAGTGCTTATACGGTGAAGGAAAGGCTGTATAACAGGGTCACAGACACTCTCTGTTGACTCTCTTTCGATTTATTTAGTGAAAGCAGACAATTTACAGAGAACAGATAATATTTTCAACTTATTTATCATAAAATGAATAAGTTATCATGTAACTTACTTTGAAGAGTATGTGCAGTTCATCGCACAACTCCTGCACGAAGTTCATGTCCGATAGTAGCGGTAGGATCAATTCCCTGCAAATTAATATAACAATAATTATATATATATATTAACAAAATAAAATACATGCATTACAAAATATACAAAATACTTACATATGAAACAGTTGAGCCATCTAAAGACCGTTACAAACGACCTATAGATAGCTCAACTGATCCAAAACACTACCAGTCGGAAGCGTTCCCAACATGCTGGCTGCATTGCCACGTTGAATGGCAATGCTGATAAATAATAATACAATTATATTATATTTTTTATACCAATAAAGTGGCAACCAAGCTAAGATAATAATAACTTTACTTTTATGAGAACTTCGATGTATACAACGTCAAAGTATTCACGTGCATGGGCGGAATACCTCCCTTTGTGTTTATAGGGACATTATGTTACACGCTGTAGTGTAGATGCTCACTTGGTATCCTGGCTGAAGGCCAGCTTGGCTTGCGGCAGCCAGGCCCAGTGGGGGGAGTGAGTAACTCATTGTATAGTAAGTAGGGGACATAAAAGTTCACAGACAGAGGACAGAGGAGTTCTTTGTGATAGAGCTTGTCCGGGGAGGACTACTACCATACCTATTTCTGCCATCAAGCAGTAATGTTTGCATTGCTGTGTTCCCGATGTATGGGTATGGTTTCCGGTGGAATTACAGGCATATGAGAATTTTGATCTGCGTTTCAGGGTGGCAACCCGTGAGTGATACCTCTGGTATTGCAAGCGCCCATAGGCTGCGGTAACTGCTTACCATCTTGTGGGCCGTACGCTTGGTTGCCACTTTAGTTATATATAAAAAAAATATGTATAGGGTCTTTGATTATTAGTGCGCAGTATTCAAGGAATATGTTCCACACACAAAAAAAAAATACATGATTTTTTTTTAACCTTTTGCTGAAAAAACTTGAGTAAATCGATTATCTTTTTTTGGTCAATTATTAATTATCCTTGTTGAAAATCGAAAGCGGATGTCAATGACCCGCGCGTCAATGACCTGCGCGTGTCAATGACCCCCCTATAACCGCAACGGGGCGCGCGTGCTCGAATATTTAATTATTACGCGATTTCCAACAATGATAACTAATAATTGACCAAAAAAGGTAATCGATTATAATTTTTTTTGTGTGTGGAACATATTCCTTGAATATTGCGCATTAATAATAAATATAGTATATAGTGAATTCGAAAGACATGTGCCATCCGCCAATCCGCATTGGGTCCGCGTGGTGGATTAAGACCCAATCACTCTCGCCTGAGAGTAGGCCAGTGTCCCAGCAGTGGGAACATTAGAAGGCTGTCATGATGATAGTGGATGCTCACTTGGTCTCCTGGCTGAAGGGCAGCTTGGCTTGCGGCAGCCATGCCCAGTGGTAGGGGTAGGCGCGCCATGAGTCCGGGTGCTTGAACGGGAACGCGAGTCCGTTGTCGATAGCCGCTATCCGGATCTCGCAATTACCCCATTCCTGCAAGTTTAAGGCACTGCTCAGTTTTGGAGTTTATAAGTCACCTCATCCTAACCTCGCATGGGTGCGTGTTTAAAAAGTGCGCTCGTGACGTAGCTGGCTAAGTTGATCTTGACAGATCAACGAAGTTAAGCACTGTTCCGCGTAGTCAGTTATTGGATGGGTGACCGTCAGTGGCAATTTCAACTTAGCGCTCCTGTGTTTCGGAGGGCACGTTAAGCAGTCGGTCCCGGCTTTTTCATAGTTGTTAGGCCACGACAGAGGTCTTCGGGCGGCCTAGAAACTCTGTCACCAAAGTTGGTCACTGACTCATACGAACTTACTTACTTTATGTTTAAAAAATCAATATTGTATTTTTGTATGTTACGAATAAACTCAAGTCTGATTTCAAAAAACCTTGCACCATTAGAATGCTACATTAGCCCTGAGTAACATAGGCTATATTTATTACTTTATAAGTCAACGCGACTCATCCCAACCTCGCATGGGTGCATGAAAAATCAATACACATATTATAATGAGAGAAGATTTGTATTTTTGTTTGCTTCAAATAAACTCATAGCTATTGGTCCGATTTCAAAAATTCTTTCACCAATAAAATGCTACATTATCCCTAAATAACAAAGTATATATAAGGTCATTCATTATCAACCTGACAAACTTAAGGGGTAGGTTTTTCACATTAAAAAAAATACTTGTATTTTTTTTTTCTAAACATTTTTTTTTAATATTTAAAAAAAAAAAACGTAATTCTGCTTAATAATTAGTTATCCTTGCTAGAAATCGAAAAGGCAGCGCTCGGCACGTGTCAGTGACCCGCGCGTCTGGGCCAAGAAATTTTTATTTTATACTATGCAAAGATTATTATTTATGCTTATTTGGTTGAACCTTTACATACTTGAAAAAAAATATAAGACAGGTTCTGAAGACAGATCGCAAATAAACAAAGAACTAAAAGAAATATGTAGAGTAAGTAAGCATAACTTATCATATGAATTAGTGGCCAACTCTAGGGAGAGTTTTTAGGCCGCCCAAAGGCCTCTGTCATGGCCTAACAACAAAGGCGAATATGTAGAGTGAATCAGATACTTACAGAAGGTTCCGTCATGTCTATATCCTGAACAGGCTGCGGTGCATCGTACTTTATAAGCCAGTTATCATTCCCGCGATCTGTGTTCCTTATTATATAGTCCAGGACCACTAGACGCTCGAACTGCAATTGGAATCTGAAACATCACACTTAGGTTGGATTCAAAATAAAAAACAGACGAACGCTGGAGCCAACTTTGCTGGAACAGCTTTGGCTCCAGAGCTCGACGGAGCAACACGTCTGCCGGAGAACAAGTCGATGGTCCTGAGGATGTCCCATGGAGGGATGAAACACGTGTCGATATTTTTCTTTTGAGGTTAACTGTGGTAACTGTGTGACCTCATCAGTTAAAAGGTTAAGCGGAATAGTACTAGAGATTTTTCGTCTGTTTTTTATTTTGTAATGGATTTCCGCAAAGTAACGCCTGAATCTATCAATTAGGTTGGATTCGTCTAAAATCGAACCGGCACTAGTCAGCGAATCAATTATTTATCACGTTTATGGTTTATTTTACAAGTCACATATTATGTATAGAAATCGTCGAAAAAGCGCAGATGTTTTGTCACGATAATACGATTTATTAACAGAGTGTTTAGCACGAATAGCTCGTTTGACACTCGTAAATGTAAACGTATCGTCCAGCTGTCAATTCGTATGGGATTTTTCGCGAGTAAACTGACAGTTTACTTGTATTTGACATTTCTTATTCTGCAGAGTGCTTAGCACGAAAAACTCGTTTGGCAATCGTAAGCGTAAACGTATCGTCCAGCTGTCAATTTGTATGAGATTTTGGTAGTTCATTTAACGCACTAAAGAGGCGCTGTTAAAAAGCTATACAAATTGACAGCTGGACGATACGTTTACATTTACGATTGTCAAACGAGTTTTTCGTGCTAAACACTCCGCACATAGGCCTTATTCATAAACATACTTTGTTGTTTACTTATAAGCTATTATATAGCTTTGTGTCCTTTTTTATTATTGTATTTTGTTCATTGGCATAACAATGACAAAGACATACAATACCAAGCAAGCCGCCGTAATTACATATTTAATTAATAAGGCAATAATATTTAGCTTACTTCTTCATAATGTGTGGGGCAGGCGTGTCTTGCTCGAACCTTCGTAGCCAGTAGTCAGCATCCTTGTACCCTTCCACAAACAACTGGAATGACCCTATCTGGAAAACAATAAAGATATTAACCACTCTTCAATGCAATAGGCATGATTTTGATAAACTTTTCTATTGTGTTCAGAAGTATCGACTTTATGCAAAAAATAACATATTATTCCAAAAATATATGGTTTAGTAAAAAAGGGGATTTAATTTTGAATTTTAAAATTCCCGCAAAAAAAAGTCACGGCGTGAATGTCGTGACGTCATTGGTAAGTTTTCAATGTAAAATTTTAGCAATATAGTTCAAAATTCTCCAATTTTGTTTTAAGAGTAGTAGAGTTTTTTGTGATAAAGCTCGTCCGGGGATGGACTACCACCATACCTATTTCTGCCGCCAAGCAGTAATGCTCGCATTGCTGTGTTCCGGTATGAAGGGTATGGTTTCCGGTGAAATTACTGGCACATGAGGCTTTCGAAAAAAACAATCAGAGAGCCAAATGCTCTGATTGGTGTTCAACCTTTTACGGCTGATTAAACAAAAAAAACTTACTGTAGCAAGATACATTACTGGGCAAAAGACTCTAGATCTCGGGGTGACGAACGCAGTGCAGTGTTACATAGAACTACAAAAGATAAAGCTATGCTTTTCTTATAATTAACGTGACCGTTCGTTCGTTTGTTCGTATGAGTCAGTGGCCAACTCTGGTGACAGAGTTTCTAGGCCGCCCGAAGGCCTCTGTCATGACCTAACAACTTTGAAAAAGCCGGGACCGACTGCTTAACGTGCCCTCCGAAGCACGGGAGCACTCAGTTGAAATTGCCACTGGCGGTCACCCATCCAAATGATGACCCTGCGGAACAGTGCTTAACTTCGTTGATCTGTTAAGAACAACTTAGCCAGCTACGTCACGAGCGCTCCTGACATTAACGTGACAAAGAAAGACTAGATAAAAAACAGACGAAAAATCTCTAGTACTATTCTGCTTAACCTACGCGCTGGTTAAGCGGAGTAGTATTAGAGATTTTTCGTCTGTTTTTTATCTTGTAATGGATTTCCGCAAAGTAACGCCTGAATCTATCAATTATTAAAGAAAGACTAGTTGATCAACGAGGACACCCAAAGCGCCCACCTCTAGAAGAGCATCGCAAACGCCAAGAAGGCAGCGTACCGCCGCAGAACGCGGCGAGACCCAAAGACCCAGGGGCAGTCGCCCCTGCGAGTTGAAGCCAGGGTAAAGACTAGATGTCGAGGCCCTTACCTAAACCCCAAGATGGGAAAATTTAAAGACTCTGGTAGTAGTAGTTCAGCTCAACACCAGCTGGCTGCCTTAGACTCGATTGAGCGAAGGGCTTTGAGACTTGTGGGTGAGCAACAAGTTGCGGAGACTAAATTCCAGAGTCTCGAGCACCGCCACAAAGTTGCGTGCCTATCTTTCTTCTACAGATTACATTACGGTGAATGTGCCCAGGAACTGCATGATCTTATCCCACCATCTCCTTTTCATCAAAGGACTAGCAGACGTACGGCGCAGTACCACCCGTACCTTGTCAGCATACCACCCATTCGCACCAAGCGTTACAGCTCAACATTTATTATGCGAACTGCCAAGGTGTGGAATACTCTGCCGTCTTCTGTTTTTCCTGACAATTACAATTCGGGCCTCTTCAAGGTTAGAGTGAATAGGTGTCTCATAGACCTTCGTGCTCCACCGTCGGCCACATCATCGCTTTCCACCAGGCGAGATCGTGGTCAAACGAAGGTCTACTCTTAATAAAAAAAATTAAAAAAAAAGTTGATTAAACGTTTTTTTTTACCTTAGGCGGGAGACCCATCCTATTGAAGCGTAAGTTGGGGAACTGCTCGGTTATGGCGCGTTTTAACCGCGACCTCTCCCGATCTATGCGCAGGTAGTTGAATGTTTCTGACACTAGTTTCACCACCTAGAACAAATAATATAAAAAATTAATTAATTTAAGAGTAATAATAGTTTTTTGTAATAGAGCTCGCCCGAAGGACTACCACCATACCAATTTCAGCCGCCAAGCAGTAATGCTCGCATTGCTGTGTTCCGGTTTGAAGGGTTTCCGGTGAAATTACAGGCTCATGAGACTTTTCAACTAACGTCTCAGGGTGGTAACACGCAAGTGATATCTACGATGTTGCACGCGAACATAGGCTACGGTGACCGCTTACCATCAAGTGGGCTGCATTCTTGGTTGCCACTTTAGTCGTATAAAATAAGCTCAGCGCTTCTTACGTATTTAAAACTATTATCTTATTAATTTCAAGTTCAAACACCCTTTGCCAAAGTTAAGAGAGGTCAAGACACCCGGACGACTCACGTAGTTTGATAACGTTAAACTATCGTTATTACAGTTATTAATAACAATATTTTTATTGAGCAATAACAAAGTTACTTTGTTATAAGACAGTCAACTCAAACGACAATAGAAGCCCGTCGATTGTTCTTGGTTTTATAATGTTACTAGCACCCGCCCCGACTTCGCACGGGTACTTGAACTATACGTAAAACCTCCCTCTTGAATCACTCTCTCTATTGATGAAAACCGAATTAAAATACATACAGAAGAACAGACAGACTTTGTTAATACTATGTAAAGAAAATGCATTTTTATAATCTTATTAGCCTTATCCCTTGGTATAAAGACCATATTCTATACATAAATTAAATCTAAAGAACATGATAATTATATGATATTTCTGTAATATTGTATTTTGTTATCTTGTTGTAATTATTGTGTAAGTGTTATAAACAAGTTGAACAACATTATTTATTCGGTGGCCTAGCAGTCATGGCGTTGCCGAAAATTTTATATCAAAATATCAAATTTGAAACATTATTTTAAATCAAATTTGAAAAAAATTACGCGAGTGAAACCGCGCCGGGTCTACTAGTGGCTAATAAAAATGGTGGTCCAACAATAGTTGGTTGACTCACCCGCGTCTTAGGCACGATGCGGAGCCCTATCTTAGAGTCGACGAGGCTCGCACCGGCCTCCGAAAGGTACCCCTGGTTGGGGATGAGGCAGGAGCGACCGAAGCAGCAGGGGCAGCATAGCTTGTGCATCCATTTCGTCCATTTCGGGTTGAGCCGCCCGTACGGTTCCTCATCTTTTGGCTTGAATACTCCTACTATTTTCTGAAAGGATAACATTTTTGAAGAAAAAGAATGAAAGACATATCGGTAGTAAGATAAAAATAGACGAAAAATCTCTAGTTCTATTCCGCTTAACCTTTTAACCCATGAGGTCACACAGTTAATACAGTTAACCTCAAAAGAAAAATATTGACACGTGTTTCATCCCTCCACGGGACACTATCAGGACCATGGACCTGTGTGAATGAATGAATGAATGAAAATTCTTTATTGTACAGTGTACACCTTACAAACTATAAAACAATTGAAATAAAATAACGGAGAATAAATACAATGTACAATGGGCGGTCTTATCGCTAAGAAAGCGATCTCTTCCAGACAACCTTTGGATGGAGAGAAGCCTCAAAAAACAGAAGATTGGTCGGGGTGCACTCATTAATAAATAAAACTGAAGAATAATAATAAAAAAAAAAAACAATAAACACAACAATAACCTAGGTATGTACATTTAAACTACATTTTACATTCTGTGTGACCTCATTAGTTAAAAGGTTAAGGGAATAATACTAGAGATTTTTCGTCTGTTTTTTATTTTGTAATGGATTTCCGCAAAGTAACGCCTGAATCTATCAATTAAACTAAGTGCAGGTTAGTTAGTATGTGCATGTAAGAGCATTCAAGACAGTCTTTTAATTTAGAAATAAATTAAAAACTACGCATGATGCGAGTGTTCCGCGGGCTCTTTACAGTTTTTGTCAATAAATGTAGAGACTGTCAAGTCGTTAGCCTGGTGTTAAGCACCACGCCTGACTACAGCTGCAGTGTCACCCAAATCTTGAGGTTAAAGTTGTGCTGTGCACTTGCACTCGTCATTCCGAGACCTAGTTATCTTTTGCCTAATAAATTCACTTTCTACAGTGCCCTTCAAACCTAGCACACTACTGCTTAAAGGCAAAATATCTGGCACTGCGGTGGTACCAAGACGAACTCTTGCTGAAGAGTCCTACCACCTGGTAAAGGTATGTATCAGTAGCACCAAATGACAGGATGAAGCCTTGAAATCCGTCAACCCCGCGACTGAGAAACTTGTTATACGCTCGTCTGGCACGCAACTCAGAATAATCCAAGCTCGTCTAGGTACAGACCAAGCATTTGTAGTTATGTTATTAGAGATCGCCCGTGACTTCGTTCTGTTTGTTCAACGACTTTTGATATTTCGAAGTTTTTCAACTCGCTCTCGCAACTCGATAATTGATGCCAACCATGACACTCACACATACAACGGCATCATTTAAATACACAAACCATCCATGTAGTGATTGCGACGCGTTTGTTTCATACAATTTATTGCCTGGGGTGTGACACTGCAGAAGCAGCCCAGGGTGGTACCACGAGCTCTTATAGCAATATGAAAATAACATTACACTAATTTTCTTTATATGCCGAAATATCGGTCTAGCATTGTTTCAATATTGCTTTAGAGCTTGTGGTCACCCCCCTGAACAGCTGTTTGTTTGCTGTACGGGACATTACGTTGCACTATGTATTGTACTTACACTTCCCGGGTTCTTGACGAAGTAGGACCCGCTGGAGCCCTGGTATATCCGCTCGGGGTAGATACCATTGTCGATCGCCACCTCCGCCTGCCACAGCAACTCACTGAACTGTGGATCATCTGAATGCAAAAGGTAACATGTGAATATTACATTTTAACGTACTTCCGTCCTAAGATTTAAGATCTTCCGTCCTAGCAGTATGGTTTGCTCTATTTGCCCACACTAGATATGTAGTGCAGACGTGGACTGCTGGTCTGAGACAGATTTTAGGCATGAATGGGCAAGCCTACAGTTGGCAGTGTAGGCTACATCATCTTCATCTACTTCAGCTTAGCCAGCTTGATTCATAGGAAAGAGCACTGACAATACATGCTGAAATAACCAAGAAGGTTTTTATCGCGTTTTCCTTCACCGTTTTGTTTAGGAATCGTTAATGTATGTGCACATCGTTTAGACACATACATACACACAACAATAGTTATAAACCCACGACGTCCGGATGGGAATTTGAGCTAAAAGATAAATCGGTTTCTCAGAGTTACTCATCCCATAGTCTTCGTTCTTTCGACCGACGACCTCGTAAACTGCTTACAGCGTTTTTTGTGTAATTACCTGTTCCGCTATGTAATTTTCTTGTTCGCGTACTTTCAGTAAAAATATCACAAATACAGATATATTACAAAACCCATTAATTCTTGGAAACAATTTTACAAATTCATCATTTTTATTAATAAACTGTGGATATTAGGTATCCTTCTTTGATAAATTGATAACAATAAAAATGACATCGCGGTGGGCGAGTGCCCGGCTGAAAGCGAGAGGGTTCGATTCCTGTTGCGGGCGAATGTATGCATGATCCTCAAAGTTATGTTTATTGCATATTAATCCAGCCATCTAATGTTATCACTCCTGGGACACTGCCCTACTCTCGAGATCTTTGGGTTTTTTTTAGTTTGATTGTGTTTGATGCGATTATGACACCCTTGTAGTAGTAAAGCCTTATTTATTTCCTTGATAACTTAATAATACAATTCATTTGTTAATTTTATTAATGATATAATTGTTTGTTAATGTAAAGAATAATTCACGCAAAAATAAATATGACACCTTGGTAACATTATTAAAGTTGTGAACATAATTAATAACTGTAGGTACAAGTTAAATTCTCTTATCTAACTTAGATAATTTTTTAGCAACAACAGATAGTGGATCAGCTGTACACTATTGCAATCACTAATTAAATTCACAGTCAGTATTGGTTCTTACTTCATTCACTGAGTGGACCCAATATAATATATATAAGTGGATGACACAATATATGTCTTTTAAACACCTATCTATTATTAAATACCATAGATAGATAACAAGAGTGCCAGGGCAATTTCTTACAAGAGGTTGAATCATAAAATAAATGAATAACAATATTTTATACTGTACTAGCTGAGCTGAGTTTCACTTGCGTTATTTTTCTCACCGTTTAAACCTTTCCTGGACTCCTACAAATATTTCAAGACCAAAATTAAACAAATCGGTCCAGCCGTTCTCGAGTTTTAGCGAGACTAACCCACAGCAATTTATTATACTTATAAGAATAACAAGATCACTGTAATATTTATACATACAGCAGACCAATCATTAATATGTAAATACAGCTAGATAATAAGCAATGATTTCTTAAAGTTTTCGATAAGGTCATCTTGTGTGAGCCTTGAACAACAATATCAAACAATTTAAAACAGATTCTAGTGTCTTTTGTATGGCCTCTACATGCAGGAATGTTATTTTAATATTTATGAGCAATATACAATTTAATTATTTGCACTAATAATAAAATGCCCCGTATTATTTGATTAAGTAATGAGTTGTTTTTTTTTTTTTTATACAACTGAAGTGGCAACCAGGTTACGGCCCACCAGATGGTAAGCGGTTACCGCAGCCTATGGACGCTTGCAATACCAGAGGTATCACTCGCGGGTTGCCACCTTGAGGCTAAGATTGAAAGCCTCATGTGCCAGTAATTTCACCGGAAACCATACCCTTCACACCGGAACACAGCAATGCGAGCATTACTGCTTGGCGGCAGAAATAGGTATGGTGGTAGTCCTTTCCCAGACGAGCTCTATCACAAAGAACTCTACTACTCTTGATTGTTAAAAGGCCCACAGAGGCTTCCGTCCTATCATTGTTTACCATCTAAGTGGTATATTAAAAAGTGCAATACGTTGTTTGGTTTTGCATTATACTCATGCAACAGTTGATTAACATAAAAAACTTGTTTAGCTTATCGGTTCTGAATAATAAATTGTTGACAAAATGTGTCACATAAAATACAGTTTGCATCTATTCATACTCTCCTAATCATACATTTGGTTTAGCCTTGGATATAGTTTAGCTTCAGCTAACATAGTTTATCTATAACTACTTGTCCCAAAAAAAGGAGCAATTATTGCAGTGGAACTGAGGTCAAAAAAGAAGTACTTAATATAATAAAATATACCTTTTTCTATCAGGTATCTTTACCACCATTTTAATTGTTAATGTAATAAAAAGAAAACTCAAATTATAACAAGCTCCGTAGGCAATTACATGACAATGACAGTAAAACAGCAAATATGTATTTAAATTTATCTTTTTATACTTACCTGTTTTATTAGAAAAATAATAAATGTTACTGAATAATATCTCATTACATCAAACAATTGTAAATATAGAAAAAAATCCTGTGAAATTAAGATAATTTTACCATATGGATAGCTAATTATCATGAAAGATAGTTATTTTTAAGTGTAAGTTTTTTTACTGGAAACATAAAATAAATTAGACAAATCAAATAACTTACTGCAATAAAAAGGGTCGTTCATTTTAAAGTTTTCAGCAAACACAACAAATTATACTGTTTCCAATTATGGTATTGTACAGCTGGTACTATCACTGAAAATTACTTTCTGCTACTGAGTTCACACTGGTTGCACATAATTATATATGCATTACAATTGAAAACAAGCTGAAGTTTGTGCGATTAGTTTATTAAAGATTAAATGCGTATTTTTTTTATCAAAGTGGAATCATATTTTTTCGTCAAGGGAATCTTTTACGTCACGGTAAACATTACGCATCTTCAGAACAGATGGTTCTAGTATAAATTAATTGCTGTTTGCTTTCTGTACAGAAGCCACACACATGCTTAGTTGAAGTCATACAACAGTCAAAACGAAGATAAGAGTGAAATATGGTTTTAGCGATCAGTAATAAAATAGGTACGATGTAATGTCGTCTTTATCAGCTAATTGTGAGGAGGATGTAAGTACGTAGATTGTAGAAATCGAGTTACCTGGAAAGTGATTATAAGTGACTTCGAAATCACCGCGGCCGCCAAGCAGCGGCTGCGACTCTCGGTTTACGCCTGGAGAATCCAGGTTGCCCTCGAACCCGATCTCTGGGACTAAACAGATCTCTTCTGAACTACTGGATAACGACACCACACCGTCATCGGGCGGTGTATTTAATGTGTTCGGCTTGTCGAAGTCGAGATTCAACAGAGTCTCTTCCGTACTCATGAGTAAAGCTAGACAAAAAAAATCCACTGAGCTTCATTTATTTCGTATAAATCCCTTTGTTTCACAATCATTTACACAAACACGACTTCATTCTCAAATGAATCGTCAATAGACTATATTTTAAAGATAGACTAAAGTAGTAGGGCGATGACATGAATGACAGCACAAAAATTGACGGTTGTCATCTAAGGATGTCATAGACAATTACATTGCTCCACACACCACAGACCATAGGCTAGTGCATAATACACTTTTTCGTATAGTTTTCACCGGTTTTAGTCGATTATAATTTGAAACATCCAGCTCTTGAACCTTGTTATTTTAACAGCATAAGGGTGATTGACATGATAGGACATGATACTCGAATGGACTGATGCAGAAGCGAGAAGTCCGGGTTCTATTCCCACGTCTCAGCATCATAGTACCAAGTTAACCCGTTAACCCAATAGAGTATTAATAACTGATTTTGTTTTGTAACCACAGGCCAGGGGCCAGGGTCAGGTAGAGTAGTAGTCGTGTAGTCAGAGCCTGTGAATCAGAGGCCGTAAAGTAACAGCTAAGTTTCCCCATAATTAAATTTTTATTTTATTGTCAGGAAAGTTATTGTCCAAGAAGTGTCAAGAAATAACCAATATATTTTTTTTGGAGGTATTTCCGACACGCCGCGCTCTGCCAGCCGCACCGCATTCGCACTCGCACAGTAGTCAGTAGCCACTGCCTAACGTTCATTATAAAAGGATCCATCGAATCCTTGTGAATAATCACTAAAATCCTTGTCTAAAAATCCTTTAAAAAACTCTCGTTTCTCGAAGATACCCTTGAGTATTTTATCATGATGGAAGTTTCCTTTGTAGTACCCTGCACCACCTTTAATTTTGTACTCTCGTTCTTTCCCATCATCAACTTTATTTACTGCACCGTTTGTTCTATTATCTTCAAAGAACAGTTTTTCTTTCTTGTATTTGTTTTTATGATGAACCCTATGAAATCTTTTAGTTTTCTTTCTTTTTTTGTGCTTTGTGTCCTTATTTCGTTTTATTCGGACAATGTTTGTGGCGTAGGCTTTGCCTTCTGCGTAGTCTTCGTCGTCATCGTACGCTCCTTCGTCTTGACCTCTAACTGATTTATTATACTTACTAAAGTCTCCAAAGCTGTGTTTGCTTTTGGATCCTTTCTTTGCAAACCTTTTCTCATGGCATGAGGTATTATCGCTTGTTTCTGCCTGGGTTGTTCTACTCTTTGTAGTTTTGTCAGCTTCATCTAGCAGTTTGGAAAAGTCGTCTAACTCCTCTTCATTGATTTCGTACTTCGAATCATCTAAGCTGGTTCCCAGCTTAATAAATTTTAACTTTGAACCAACAGGCAATGACTCAGCTGTCCAATAAACGGTCATTAAAAGAAGAAAACATAAATTCTTATGCATTGTTCCAATTTTTATACAGTCAGGTATGGATCTTATTGTTGCATATAGCTTAGAGCAATAAGGTTGCGACAATGACTTACAATTGTAAGTCTTAGAATTTTGTGTTGTACATACCTAATTGCTTTTTATAGCATTTTGTTAAAATTACCAAGCAAGGATAGTTTTTTTAAGATTGATGACTGCGCTGCGCTGATGAGGAATTTCACAGTTCAGCGGGTGCGTAATCAGTGCGTAATCGGTCAAGGTCTGTGACTGCACGGTCGTGAATAGTCAAGCACAGAACACTACTCACAGGGAGGTCATAAGTCTTGAGCATGAGACTTAATTAGGGCTCAAACTCATTAGACCATTAAAATTGGAGAATGTCTGCAATTTTGGAGTAGACAAACGCAAACGCACCATAATATTTCCTCCTTATTTCCTCACATTTTGGTGCCAAACTGTGCCAAATGTCCAAGTTTAAATGTCACAAAATAGGTACCTACCCTAACTACAAAAAAATCAAAGAAAAAAATAGCAAAGAGTTTTTAGTTAGGTAATACCCATACAATCCATACCTATCAACGATTTTTGACAACTCACGATGATGATGTAGACCTTAGTCTAACTAAGGTCCCACTGTATTTTTGGTTCTTAGGAACACCATAGGTTTTCATAAGGACATAAAAAAATATGTTTTATGGTTAAATGCATTGATTTATTTGCGTTACAAAAGTATTTACATCGTACTAATCTTATCAAACATAACAAAAGCATAGAGGTTAAAATAACAACTATTTATGAGATCTAAACTATTACATAATCTATTCTTCGTCATCATACTCTTCGTCATCATCATCGTCACCAGCGTGCGAATATTCTTTTTCATGTCTGCTACCTCCTTTCTTGCCATAATCATCCTCATGATTGTAATGGCTGTCATGACCTTCTTCAGCTGAATGACCTACTTCGCCTTCATCGACATGACCCTTGGAATGGTAGCCAGCTTTACCAAAAGCACCCTTATCATAGCCTGAAGCATGTTTACCTCCTTTCTTGTGACCACTTTCTTTAGAGCCGTGCTGCTCTTTTTCATAACCATGCTTGTTGAAATGGCCACTGTTATCAGCAACGTCGTAAAAATCATGGTCTTTCTTGAACTCATCCTTGCTAAAGACTTTGTGGTATCCGGTGACGTCTTCCCCTTTGCTGAAGTGCTTCTTGTGTCCGTGGTCTCCACCTTTGTAGTTTTTATCCGATTCATAATGTTTACCGTAAGCGTCGGCTGCGTTATGATGTGAGGATTTCTCCCCTTTGCTCTCGTCATATTGACCTTCTTTGTGGTCTTTCCCGTAGTGTTCTGACGCGCCCTTAGCATGGTGACCTTTAGAGTTGTATCCTTTGCTTCCTTTTTCTCCATGAGCTGCATGGTGCTTTTCTTCATAATCACTGCCATCACCTTTTTCGAACTCATGGCCATTATCAATATCACTATATTCTTCAGCAGTTTCGTCCTCATCCTCTTCGGTGTCTTCGACGATAATGGGTTCGGCAGCTATGTAGGGTAACGGTGAAGGTGCAAGCGAAACCTTTGGCGCTTCGAGCGCCAAAGGTTTCGCTAAGGGTATCGGCGGAGCGAATTGATGTGGTTGATGGTATCCGTGAGCTCCAAGTTGTATAAAGCTCGCAGGGCCGTTATTGTCACTCCTGTAGATGTAGCTCGTTGCCGCTGGAGCGAACCCAAGCTGCACTGCCGAAGCAGTCGCAGCAGCGAACATCAAGCTGATAAATGAGCTTGTCATCTTGAGATGTGTACTACGCTGATGCCTGTGCCGTAATAATTTAATAAGCCCATTACCCAATATTTATATCTAGGCTAGAGACAAAAGAGCCGTGAGTATACCTCGGCAACCATGTAACAAATTACTTATCAGACGAGGTTATAAGTGACAAAGAACATTATTGAAAAAAATTGCTATTGTGCAATTTGCGCGCATGCCGACCGCAAGATAAATAGGCGTGAAATGCTTTTTCTAGAAGAGCCTAGGTACGTGAGCCGTGAGGTCGGCAAAAAATAAATGAATGACCTGACCGCAAGGTGCCAATAACCTTACACCAATATTAACTGAACCGGCAGGGCATGCGGCAGGCAGGGGTTGTGGACGAACTTACTAATCTTGTAGGTATCACAAGATTCGTGTTCTGTCGTTAAGCTTTTGAAAATCTAGAGGTTTTTTTTGCTTTGGTAATTTCGTTGGTGATATGTTAGTTGGTCATGCATCACAATTACCTACTTAGATACCTACATTTTGCTTACCTACAGAATTAAAGAAGCTGGGCTAGAGCAAAGACATTGAGAATAATTTGTTTATATGCTCGAAGGGCTAGGGAAACTTTATGCATCAGGGGCAATGAATATCTATATTAAGTAATCTATAAGTAGGTCAATCTGCATTCTGTTGAACTGATTAGATGTCAAGGACTTTTTTATCCATGCTCTTGGGTTGAATTTTTAGTTCTTGAACATGCCGGTTTCCGCACGATGATGTTTTCCTTCAGCACTGGCATTGTGCACATTTTTTAATAAGTAAAGTACCTAAGTAAGTAAGCTCATATGAGTCAGTGGCCAACTCTGGTGAGTTGTTAGGCCGCCCGAAGGCCTCTGTCATGGCCTAACAACTTTGAAAAAGCCGGGACCTACTGCTTAACGTGACCTCTGAATCTGGATTTTTTGAATAGTAAAATCGAATTGTGCACGACCGGTTTCGAACTCACCATAGGATCGAAAAGCGGGATTACTACCACTAGACTACCAATGCTCTATTATTGCGTGATACTACCCAGCAGAGAACGTACATTCTTATAAGATATAAATGATCGGATTCTAACGTGGTGGCTCTGCTGGGTAGTACCACGCCTATTAATGACTTACTGATTAGAAATTTATGGTAGGTACTAGGTATCTATGGTTGCTCAGTCTGGGGTGGGACCACAGAGTAATAGTGTAGTGGGACACTGATTTTGATGCTTGCTAAACCGCAAAATCTGATATCGGTGAGCGGATTGAGCCTACATAATTATATCCGATTTCAAAATCGAGATAGCTAACCACAACTTTGTCTCGTGTCACTGGACCCGGGAAGTTCACTAGGTACAAATAGGTACCTCGTACAATCCTCCCATTTCTGAACACTAGGGGCGAATATAAGTGTGTTAGCGGGCCCGGGTTAAAAGCTCCGCGGGGCCCGTAGTATGCCCAAAAGCTTTCATACACATCATGTTATTATGATTCTGTAAAACAAATAACTTAGGCATTGCCACAGATATTACTCTGTGGCATTGCGGTGGTTGCAAAGACGGACGTTTGCTGATCCTAGATCTTGTGTCATGGACTTTTTTTTTATGTCAGCAAGTGACATGACAATCAAGGCGCCCACGTGATGTTAAGCACCACGTCTGACCACCACCAACACGGACTCTTGCTGAAGAGTCCTACCACCGCACCAGGTAGAAACTACAATACCTATCTCTAAAAATAATCGACTAATGTGGGTTTCAAACCCGTTAGTCGTAGTGTTAGTCCTCGTACCCAAATCAGTTAGGTGAAAAAGTTTGGCCATGAGGAAAAAGCCCTCGTAAGTCCATAGGACTCAGTAGAATTGCCTACTTGCGCACGTTTCGTATGAAGACATTTTTAAGATAGGTATGTTAAATCTTATTTAATATATAAATAAAATTCATATATTCTCTTTCACAAGGTAATCTTAGTGCATCAGTTAGTGCCAGTCTTTTTTTTTTTTTTTTTTTTATACAACTGAATTGGCAACCAAGCGTACGGCCCACAAGATGGTAAGCGGTTACCGCAGCCTATGGACGCTTGCAATACCAGAGGTATCACTCGCGGGTTGCCAACTTGAGGCTGAGATCGAAAGCCTCATGTGCCAGTAATTTCACCGGAAACCATACCCTTCACACCGGAACACAGCAATGCGAGCATTACTGCTTGGCGGCAGAAATAGGTATGGTGGTAGTCCTTCCCCGGACGAGCTCTATCACAGAGAACTCTACTACTCTCAGTCTGGTGATATATTACTTTGTGAAAGACTGGTGCCAGAATTAGGTACGTTAAGACCTGTAATACGGGTGTATTACAGGTCACCAGGCCCCACTCCGCGAGAACTAGGTACTAGAACGCGATCTAGGGGCTTATTATATTAACAATTCAAGGAAAGCATGTTGCTTTGATAATGTGCAGATAGTAAATAAATAAATAAATAAATAATGCTGGACAATCCACACAAGCATCATCTAGCCCCAAGGTAAGCTGCTGTTAAGAGCTGTATTATGGGTACTAAATGACTGATATATATTTAATACAATACAATACATAGATAGATATTTTTTTATTATATATACAAAATACCCAGAACACCCGGAACAAATATTTGTAGATCGTACAAACATTTGTTCCGAGGCGGGAATCGAACCCGCAACCTCTGCGTCGCAGGCGGACCTGCGCCCGCTGCGCCACATCGGTCGTCATAGTAAGTATGATATAGGTACCATTGCTGTTAAAAATAAAAAGTAGCTAAACTAGGTACCTATCTATAACTAAGTACTAGATATTTTAATAACAGTGTGTTAAGGTTGAGTTGGTGGATGTGTTGATAGGTGCAAAGAGTGTGTGTGTGTGTATTTATGAAAGTGAGAGTGTGTGTGTAGGGTGCATGTGGATTTCCTTGTTCCTCCCAGTCTCATAAGAGTCTGGGCATCACAGCGGGAAATCCACAGCGTGTGTGAGTAGGATGTATCTTTGTAAGGGTGAGGGTATGTGGGTGGGTGAGAGGGTGTGTAATGGTGAGTGAGAGGGTGGGATCTCCTGACAACTCAAGGCTCTTAAGAGCCAGGGTTTCACAGGAGAACCCGACCTGTATGAATGTGTAGTGTAAGAGGGTGTGAGAGGACCCGTTTGTGTGTAACAATGAGATAGATAAGGTATTGGGGTCGGCAAGAAGACATCTTAGTTTCACCGTTCTTAAATTCGTGTGACAAGACAACACAGCAATAGTCTGTTATTGTTAGGTACTCATGATACCAATCTGTGGTACCATACCAATAGTCGGGATAAAATGATTATTATGGATGGGATATGTTACAGTGTTAGTGCCCAAGTAAAGAGCTCTACTATCAGAATCAGAAAGAAAGTAGGTACCTACACCTAGTGTACACTCGTGTTATTATTAGCCTACACTAAGTGTAGGCTTAGAACTAGTCTAGTTACATAAAAATTGTGCAAGTATCAATGAGTTCCATGTTTGAGTTTTTCGGGGTTATTTTTCAAGGTAAACCAATATTGTAAATTATTACATGGCTTATATTTTATTTAAATAGGTACTTTTAATATTTACAAATTATACCAAAATCAACAAAACTATAACAAAAATTAACAAATCAGTGCTTGACTTCGAAGCCGTAGCCTTTGCCGGCATAGTGTCCACCTTTAGCGCCGAAGTCTCCGTATTGATGGTGAGAGGATTGCCGTCCTTTCTCTCCTGAATAAGTTGAGTCATGTTCATCATCGGACCCCTTTTCAACAAAACCATCTTTACCGAAACCACTTTCATCATGCCCTGATTCGTACGAGAC
The DNA here is from genome assembly GCA_951394395.1 of Colostygia pectinataria. Taxonomy (NCBI): domain Eukaryota; kingdom Metazoa; phylum Arthropoda; class Insecta; order Lepidoptera; family Geometridae; genus Colostygia; species Colostygia pectinataria. The sequence goes on along the minus strand of OX596368.1, from coordinate 2,689,551 downwards.
ACCTTTCTTGTGCTCATCGGCGTGTGATCCGTGTTCTCTGTTTCCATTCCCATATTTATGGATGTCTCCTTCATGTTTTTCTCCATCGTAAAAGTCGTGGTCTTTCTTGAATTCGTCTTTATCAAAGATTTTGTGGTATCCATCGACCTCATCTCCTTTGCTGTGCGAAGCTTTATGTCCGTGATCTCCTTCTTTGTAAACGTGATGTTGCTTGTAATCTTTTCCATGTTCATCGGTTTCGTCATAGTGTTTATTGTGACTTCCTTTGCCTGATACTGAGAAGCTCTCGTATTTCTCCGTATGATAGTCTCCGGTGCCCCCTTTTCCATAATTGTGACTTTTGACATATCCTTTGTAACCTTTATCTCCGTGCTCATGATGATTTTTGGAGCCGTAATCGTTTCCTGCTCCGTGTTCATAGAGTCCATGATCAAAGTGTCCAAGTCCATGGAAATAATCTGAGAAACCTTTGTAGTCACCATCGTCTGATCCGTATCCTTCGAAAAGCTTCCCATAATCTTCGTTAACTATTCCATCGATAGAGTCTTCGTCGTTCTCGTTTGATTTCTCGTCGACGGGTATAACGTAAGCTGCGCTTGCGTGGGAGGCAGCCTTGTTTCCATCATCTTCATTGTGGAAGGGCCCTTTTGCAACTGGAACAGGTGCTTTATAAGCTTCCGGTTTTTCGTACAGCTTCGATAAATGCTCCATGATTTCGCCCTCGCCCATTTCAACGACGCTTTCAGGACCATCGCTTTCTTTTTTGTAAATGTATCCAGTTGCCGCCGGCTGAAGGTCAGAGCCGGTCGTTCGGACCATCACCATCCTTTCTACCGTTTCCCGCGTTTCCATGCAGAAAGCGTAAGCAAATAATAAAATTATTGGGGCGATTTTCCGCGCCATGGTTTAGATGTAGACGTTAGCTACTAACGAATGCAATAATGACGAGGTAAAGGTCAAGAGTAGTACTTATATAGCTGATAAAATACTGCATCGAACATTGACATTCGTAAATGGGCCAATTCAAGACCGCTGCGCTCTCGAGATTGGGCAATGGTCTTTTATGTCAATGATAATGAAAAACCCTGTATTGGTTTATACGGTGCATTGCTGCGCGCAATATCGCTAGCGCACGAACGCAATAAATAGGCAGTGCAGAGAACACTGAACATCAACAAATCGAGCTTTTAAAAGCATTACCTAAGTTGTTTTCAACCACCAAAATATGAAAAATTTATAGATCTAATAATAGATCGAGCAAGGAAAGCTTATCTCATATCAATTTTTTTGTTAAGAAACCAGTCAAGCAAAACCGCGGGCGGAAAGTATAGCCATTTACTTTTAATAACATACTTATTTATTAAAAATGTAACTTCTATAACTAAGTTGCTAGTAGCGCTAGTCGCTACTATAGTATCTGCATTGAGTTAGTTTAAAGAAATAAACTAAATTAAGTACATTGCCTGTTGGTCCTGAAATTGAACTAAAGAGTACGGTAGTTGGCGAAGTGTTTCATTTTTTTAAGAATCTTCACCGTGTTAGGGTTTTTCTTTGTTTTTTTCGAGTCCGCCTCGTTTTCATATCCCACTGAAAGGCGTTTGTTTTTGATAGTCATCACATTGGTGTTGTCTTCTAATGAGGCCGATGAGATATACCCTTCCTGCTCATCGAGATTGTCTGGATGCATTCTATAAAATATCGCGTAGGGGCTATCTTCAGACTCAATATTCTCCTCATGACTTCCGATCCTAGAGAACTCCTTAGTTCTCTGCCGTTCTAAATTAATCGTTTTGTTTTTACCAATAATATACTTCTTGAAAGTATCAGAGATAACGTTGCGATTGGCTTTATTCACGTCATAGCTTAAGTCAGGGTATTCGGTATCTCTTTTCCTGTATTCCCCGCTTAATTTCCTGTCAGTTATCTTATGGGTCATATCATCGAGAACTCGTGCCATTATTTGTGGATTGCGGTCATTGTGTGTGCTGATTTTCTGTAATGTTTTATCAACAACCGCTGAAGTTGGTATTTTCTGGTACTTTTCTTCCGGCCTGTACACGGAAAGTCCAGTGATTTGTTGATTGTTGTTCCGGACTACTTTTTGTGGATCGCTTGATATCTGCGTTTTGTGGACATTTAGTTGCAAGTTTTTCTTGGTGTCATATCTGTTCTGGTAAACATCTTGATAATTATTGTGTATTTGAATATTTTGGTTGCGTTTCAGTACTGGATTACGATACTCGGCGTTAATGGGGTTTGAACGTTGAATATTTGCTGGTTGCTCTTGAGTTTTGTCAACGCTCCTTCCTATTTGGCTCCCGTGCCCCGCCGGATTTTGTCTTCCTGTAACTCTAAAGAACTCTTCATCCTGTTTTGTCTGATGAGGTATCGAAGCTTCTGTGTTCCAGTGATTCACTTGAGCATCTCTTCTGGATTCAACTGCTAGAATGTCTGATGGAGTTTTCTTGACAGTGAAGTGGGAATCGACAATGTTTTCATTTTTATGCCATTGGGAGCTTCCTGCAAAATGGCGTCTTTGCATCCCTCGAAATACACGTTGCTGGAAAATCTTGCCCATGTTTGGTTGCGACACGAACCCTTTAGAGCCATCATCGTTCATGTAGTACGACATAGCAGGATTAATACTGAATAAGATAACTAATAACGTACAATTAAAGTCCCTCATCTTTGCTCCTCTTAGACTAACTGAAGGACACAAAGAGCAGCGTTCTTATAAATTAAATTAACTCAGTGCAGTTTATTGTTTGTTTACGGTTATAGAAAGCAAACAAACACATACATCGTTTCAATTTTACTGAATCATTTATTGTTGTCAACAAATTAAAAATAAGAATATTGTTTGAAAACTATTAGTTGGCAATAAGTCGCACAACAAGCAACCAACCATGATCCCGCTTAAAAATGCATTTTAAAACGTGAATATCGTGTGTGTTATTTTTTACATTTCTAGCTATTCTAACACACGAATTTAAAATGAGCCTAAAACATTGACTCACATGTTATGAAAATAAAGCATACCACCTATTGCTCACTGCCACTCTCATGATCTTAAATTGTCTACCTATGTAAACAATATTTATAAAACAATGTATGTTTTCACTTTATGTTAAATCAAAACTAAAAAGCCAGTCAATATAGCGAACTAAGACGAGAAAGATCATTATGAAGTTTCAATTTTTAATTTTCATAATAGGATTATTTAATGTTATTTTAACTGATGGACGATTGATTCATAAGAATAAGACAAGAAACGTAGAAGAGGCACAACCAGAAAAACCAAACCCTTCCATTCGACTAACCAGAGATATTGAAAATGATTCTTTGACAGGATTTACTAAGGAAGAATTTGATCTAAGCGAAGAGTTCATCAAGTCTTACAATAAACGACCAAGATACATATTCAAGGCAAAAGAAATTCCAGTACCAAATAAAAGACGTTTAGTCAGAGGTTCTGCTGAAGATATGAAAGCTAAGCCTATAAGTAAGAAAGATAATCAACATGAACAGCCTACAATACCAAAGACAATTTTAGTTAAAAAACCAATACCTAAGTTTAATGATAAAGATTATGGTGATTTTCAATCAAAAATGAGCAATACTCATATTATAATCACGGATTCCGTAGACCATGAAGATGAAGATTTCAATTTAGGAGATTACGATTTTGATATAAATCACGATGAATTCACTAGTGGAAGAAACCCCCTAGAACCTAGACTATATAACAAGAATGCAGGTGGCTCTGAAAAACATGATATAAATTTGAGTAAATCTGTAGTTTCTGAGAATATCAAAACAGTTTCAACAAAAAAAGAGAGAGCTGTTGATTTAAAAATTATGAAGACAACCGATAAAACGAAGGGAGTTGATTATTATGATGAATACGTACGAACTACAACAAAAGCTCCAGCTCTAGATAACATGGCACTAGATTATGAATATGGAGACGAACTTGATAACAAGTTTTTTTCTAATAGAACTGTTAGATCGTGGGAAGTAAATCCACTCGACGATAAATTTACTGAAAACGTGCTGAAGATTGCAAAGTTTCTGGGAGTTTTGCCATTCATTGCTCAGATGCCAAATTCACAACAAAATGAAGACGAGACTGAGTCAGGAGAATTGATGGTGGACCGTCTTACTGGCAAATTATTTATTATTTAAAACCTTAGTTAAAGCATTGATATAGCGAGTATGTACCTATTCTAAGTTTTTATCTTCAACATAATTGATTAAATAACCGAGGAAAGTAACGGCATTCTTATAAAAGTCATATTAATCAAAATCACTCAATGGAAAATATACGGAGCACGATTGAATGGTACTGGAGTAAAAGACAAATCCAAAGGAGAAAAGAAAACACGAAGTGGTGTGAGCTGGAGGAGTGCTATGAAGAGCGCTACTGTGAGCAAGCAGGTGGAGAAATAAGGCAGAAGTAGAAGTAGAATGGAGAAGTAGATGGGCACAAAGGTGTCCAAAGAGTTAATAATGAGACGATGGCCAATAAATTAAAAAAAAAGAAAAAAAAAAGAAGTACTAACAAATAACATAATATTGTATTGTGATAGCATGCACATTATGTGTACTACCTTATTATTACACAATATTTTTAAATTACATTTAATAGGTAAAAAGTAATCATTGATCCTAGAATGATCTTTTTTTATAACTTAGTATAACAAACAACAACAAACCAATACTGTACTGTGGTGAAGGTAATAAAACAATAATTATTACTACGCTGTTTTTATTAAAACAAAACATGAGGAGGTCGAGTATTAGTTCTCACGGCGAACCTCGGCCGTCGTGAAGTTAGCCGTTTCGATGCGCAATGGAGCTTTTTCAAACTAAATTGTCTTTGCGCACCACAAAAAAAACGGCTAACTTCACGACGGCCGAGGTTCGCCGTGCGAACTATACGTACTTACGTAGAACGTACTGAACATTGTGTTTTTTTTATAAAATTAACTAAACTTTAATAAAAAACCATGTCATTAAAAAAAATTGCATTGAGCAGCCTTTCATAAACTATTTCACAGTAATTATAGCTTAGCACACAATTTATCATCTGTAATGATGATCAGAATAATCAGCATTATTACTTAGCGCAGTTTGTTTAGCCACGTCTCGATATTTGTTAAAGTATCCAACAAACCCATTATCATTATTGTTTCCTGTGTGATTATTTTCAAATATACTCTTTGCTGTATCTCCTGCATTATTAGTAGTATCAGATCGATTGCCTAGAGCAATAGCAGCGTGTGATGATAGAAGACCAGCAGAGCCTTCAGTGTGAGCATTAGCACTGCCCTTTTCTTCAGCTTTAGCACTATTATTGTTGTTATTATAAAACTCTTTATCTTCCTGATATTCATCTTTATGATAAACTCTATGAAAACCCTTTCTTTTTTCACCATTATCTTGATTTCTTTTCAATAGATATTTTGAAGCTTTTGTGCCGTCTTCTGAGCCGAATTTATTAGCAAAAGCATTTACGAAATCTTTGAAACCAGTGTGTTTATGATCTTTCTGGTCATAATTAGATTTTTCGTTAGTTTTTTCTCTATCGCCTTTTTCATGTTTACTAAAGTTATGTTTCTCATTAAATCCCTTTTCGGTGACGGAGTCACTGTGCAATGCTTCTATTTCATGTTGTAAATGGGAATCATGGTCATCAGGTGCCTGATAGCTATTATCTAAGTGACGATTTCTTCTGGAGTTGTCGTCCATATCAAAATCACTGCCCCAATTAACTCCTTTAAATAAAAGATGATCGTCATCGTTCTTTTTGTCAAAATAATCATTTAAAACAAATGCGAAGAATGGATCATGTCCAGTCATTGGGTTATCGGTTACTTGTTCTGGATAATATTCAGTTGTAAAGGCAGAAACGTAGGGATTCGGTATGTCATCGGTCAGGTCTTCGTGAATTGGTATAACTTTGGTTGAGTCAGCAACGTAACGTTTGTCTTTAGCTTTTTCTACTTCAGTATCAAGTTTTAGGTATTCATAAGGATTGTAGTGATAAGGATTGGTGTGGTATGAAGGCCAGTTGTCATAGACACCTCTGGAGCCCGTTCTAGTGTCATCGTCATCGGTGTGGTATTCATTGCTGTCATACCGAGATATCATTTCGTTCTCGCCATCAGGCATGCGGTAATCCATTGCAGACTTAAGTCTCTCGTACATTATATCGGTTTTTACTTTCGAGGGAAGGAAATGCGTATATTTGGATTCCGCTTTCATACTGTCCAAATCTCTTTTTGAAAGCGAAGATTCGTACGGTTTGAAGATTTGCTTCGAGAAGTCTATCGGATGGTACTGTATTGGGTAGGCTCTTTTCAGTTCACTGTGGTTGTTCAAGATTGGTTCACTGGTTGTCCAGTCGCTGCTGAATGATGATGTTCCAGGACTGTTCACTTGCTTGTACGTAAAGCTGGTCTTTACAGGCGCAGATTCTAATCTTGATTTCCTCGATACAAAGACGCGGTGGACTTGCATCTCCGACGTCACAAATGTTGTTATTGTGAGACAAAATATTATTAAAACACACATTATTCACACTGATGATCAACGTGCATTCGCGTCCAGATGTATACTGGAAGTGGACTTTTCGAATGATGTTTATATTAATTGTTTATTATTACAGTTTTACGGAAGACAATAATGAGACAATGGCGAGACAGTTGAGAAATATCCGCGAACTCACAATGCACCTGCATTGTGATGACTATTTGTTTAATACAAATGGGTTCGTGTGGTCAGAGACTGACCACTCTTTAACCTATAAACTAAGTGGTCAGCCAATCGGCCAGTGATTGCTAGGCCATGGTCTGGACTCTAGTGGCCTAGCAACCACCTTGGCATATACTCGAGTCTAGGGTAGAGGATGGATAGGCCAACCAAGGTGATCTTTGTGATGTAGGCCACACGCGAGTCAGTTAGGCCGATCACTCGGTTACCTGTTATTTACTGACTACCTAGCGACTATTATAGCCAAGACCAACACCACTTGGTCATGGTATAAAACACGTCAGTCAGTAAGGTTTATTTTGAAACACTTAGGCAACAGTAGGTACATGGCAAAGATTAAGTTTGAGTGCTATTTACCTTTCGAAATTTTAGTTTGAATATCTATTGCAGGGTACTTATTAAATCACTGCTGGCACTGACACTGGCCTACTCTCAAGCGAGAATAATTGGGTCTTAATCCACCACGCGGACTGGTGGATGGCTCATGTCTTTCGAATTTTTAGTTCTTGGACGTGCCGGTTTCCTCACGATGTTTTCCTTCACCGTATGAGAGCACTGGCATTGTGCACATACATTTTTCGATTAGGAAAATTGGTGCACGACCGGAACCCACGACTTTAGTATCAGAAGGCGGGGTTACCGCTATGCTATTGTTGTTCCAATTATACTGTCACTTAATCAGTAAAACCAACGAGTTCCCCTCATTCACGGTCCTATAACCACAGACAATAAGCGTGTGTCCTTCGATTGGCCGCGGCCGAGTCGCGTGCCTGTCGCAATTCAGGCTTAGACCGATATTGTGCCGATATGGCGCGGCAGGCGATGGTCCACCTGCGACGCAGGAGGTTGCGGATTTGATTCCCGCCTTGGAACAAATGTTTGTATGATCTGCAAATATTTGTTCCGGGTGTTTTGGGTATTTTCTATGTACCTATAATAAAAAATATCTATCTAAGTATGTAAGTCATCTAGTACCCATAACACAAGCTCTGCTTAGCTTGGGGCTAGAATATTTATTTATTAGTCCTGCCTAAACGTAGTACTTACTTATTTTATACCCTTAATTATAAAATAAACTCTTATTTTAGTAGCAGCTTGCTAATAAAGTCTGTAATACATTTGATAGACACATTAGCTAACAAATGTTTATAGTTCGTTAAAAGGCCCTTATTTTATAGTCCTGGCTGATAACTCCATCTTGGCCCTGGGTAACTTACTTTGAAATGTAACGTTCACTGTTTCATAGTACCTATAGCGGATTAGATTCCCTTTGCGGGAATATTGTCGACAACGTTAGGTTGCGTTTCCACCAGAGATGAAGAAAGAAAGAGAGAAAAAAAGTGTTTTAGGGAACCAATAGAATCACTTCATTAAAGCTGTCAGAGCGAGGTGAGGTAAATGAAGTGATTCTATTGGTTCCTAACAAACACATCCCTCGCTAATCACTATTGGAAACGCAGCCTTAGACTTACATAATCAGGGGGGGCGGGACAAATATTTGCATGTCATGCTAACATTTACTAACGACGACTAACGACGACCGATGTGCCGCAGCGGGCGCAGGTCCGCCTGCAACGCGGAGGTTCAAATGTTTGTACGATCTACAAATATTTGTTCCGGGTGTTTTCTATATACAGAGTGATTTTTTTAAATGGGACAGTATGGGGAAATCCGAATCTAAAGGAGATAGAGGAAAAGTGTCTAAGGAGACATTAGGTGTTTTTTTATGTAAACAAATTTGGCTCGTTCAAATTTGTGGTCAAGCGTGAGTTGTTCTTAAAAAATGATAAAGTTGGTCAATTTTTTTTTTGACGCGGATCGACTCTTTTTCATGTAAGGATTATTTCATTGTTTGGAAAGAAAAAAATCTGAACAGCAGAAGTTGGTCAAATTTACTGAAAACTAATCTTCATACAGTTGCAGTATTCGCCTTTTAATATTGTTACAAGTGCCTAGGCGTGTAAAAAAATATTTAAAATTATTCCATTTTTAAATTTTGATAATCGATAAGAGCTCCAGATGATTCAAGAGAAGAACATTTTTTTTAATCTTCGTAAACATCATGGCAACCGATAGTCTTGAAATTATAAAAAAAAGAATTCAAATTTGGAACGTAAGTTATTTCTGCAGCTGTGATTTTGTTTCCAATCAGTTCATGCTTGTAATTTTATTCATCATGGCGTTAACTAATTCACATAAAGTTGATTTGATTGAGGCGTATTTTCTTAATTATCGCAGTAGAGATAATGCACTTAAGTGGTATCAAGAACGCTATCCTGACCGTGTAGTACCGAATCGCAAGATATTTGATAGTTTAATAAAGAACCTAAGACAGGAAGGCTGTTTCAAGCCTAAGCGTAAAAGGCCGACAATAGTCAATAGTGAGTTTATAACTATTGCCGTATTGGGATATTTTGAAGCATACCCAAAAGCTTCGTTACGGGAAGCAGCTGAAACTATCGGTATTCATAAATCAACTGTAAGGAAGATATTGAAGGCTCATAAATACAAGTGTTACATAGAAGGTCGACTTGTACAAGCGTTACTACCTGGAGATAAATACCGCAGGTTACATTTCTGTAATTGGTATGTGGCTCAGACTATTAGAAATAGATGTTTTCCTAATTTTATTATTTGGACTGATGAATGCAACTTTTCGAACAATGGCATGTACAACAGGAGAAATAACCATTACTGGTAAAAATAAATCCGCTAAGAACTACAGAAACCCACAACCAAATCCGATTTTCTTTTAATTGTTGGTGTGCGATATTACATAACAGAATTTTTGCTATCAAAATTTACCAAGGAACGCTAAATAGTGAAAAATATCAGGAAATATTGAACATGGCTGCAGATTTAGTGGATGAGACTATTAGCTTAAGGAACTTTGGTAAGATAATCTACCAACAAGATGGTGCACCAGCCCACAACAGTAGGGCAAGTAAACTATGTTTGGACGAGCAGTTTCCAAACCGTTGGATGGGTACATATGGGCCGATAAAGTGGCCCCCACGATCGCCCGACTTAACGCCATTAGATTTTTTCTTATGGGGTTACCTTAAGGGTCGAATTTATGTATCCCGATACAACTCCGTACAAGAATTAAAAGATGCTGTTTACAACACTTTAAACACAATTCACCATAAGTCTCTGTTAAATGCAACTAGAAGTGTCTTGAAGCGTGCTCGTACCTGCATAAGACAAGACGGCGGCCACATCGAACATTTACTCAAGTAATAAACCAACTGTATGAAGATTAGTTTTCATTAAATTTGACCAACTTCTGCTGTTCAGATTTTTTTCTTTCCAAACAATGAAATAATCCTTGCATGAAACAGAGTCGATCCGCGTCAAAAAAAAAATTGACCAACTTTATAATTTTTTAAGAACAACTCACGCTTGACCACAAATTTGAACGAGCCAAATTTGTTTACATAAAAAAACACCTAATGTCTCCTTAGACACTTTTCCTCTATCTCCTTTAGATTCGGATTTCCCCATACTGTCCCATTTAAAAAAATCACTCTGTATAATAAAAATTATATATCTATGTATTGTATTGTATTAAGTATATAACAGTCATCTAGTACCCATAACACAGCTCTGTTTAACAGCAGCTTACCTTGGGGCTAGATGATGCTGTGTGGATTGTCCAACATTATTTATTTATTTACTCAGTAGCTGGAATCATTCCGGGAAATTGTGTTCTACTACGTCATAACAATAATTTATAAAATTAAAAAACTGATCGAATTCATCAGAAGATTTTATTGTATCGATCTAAAATTAACGGTCACAATACAAAAATAATACTTCTAGTATTCTTAATATTATTTTGTACAGATCAAGCCTCGAAAAACATACCCGCAAAACACAGACCACAAAGAATGCCTAAGATTATAAACTACTTTGAAAATAACTTGTTTCATTTATAATTTTATCGTTATTTTAACAAAATAAAACGATATTTATTGGAAACAAAGGGGTCCACACGCATCGTAGTCACAACGGCCTTTTTTCCCATCGACTAAGCCGATTTTTTCCGCTAAATGTGGTAAAGTCTTAGTATTCATTTAAATTTCATTCATTTCAACAAGATATATACCACCAGTTTTTAACACATTCCTAGTGTGGTCATAATTTTCTACTAATCCATAGGTTTGTGAGAGTATAATTTTTGTTTGAAAGTGTTATGTACATTAAAATAAACACAAAATTATATCATAATGTTTATTGAAGTTATTGTTTATGTGGACGGTTTGATTAATACATAATAATAATTATGCTCTAATTAAATAAATAAAACCAACAAAAGTCGACTTTTTATGTAATTATTATCATGCAAAATAAGTTTGAAATCAATAAATACATAGTGTAATGTAAATAAACATTTTATTTATTCTGGTGTCGGTTTTATTGTGAATATTTAGTTAAAAAAGCAACTGGATTTATAGGATTTAATAAAATCAAAAATGTGTACTCAGATCTTTGGCTAACTTAGTTGGTAACCATTTGATTTACTTATTGTGACTTGACTGAATTTGATGTAGATATCAAATCCCTTAAAATATAAGCTTGAAGGTCTTAAATCTATATTATGCGATCTATTGCAACATTTAAAATTCAAAAAGTATAGTGTTTACTATTATGTCGTTAAATAGTTAATAATTAAAATATATATTATACCAATTGTATTTGTCATTTATGCTGTAGTTTTGAAGGTATTTAGAAGCTCTTCCTCATGAGCACCGCCTGCGAACGCGTTCGACGGTTCCTCGATAAATACAAAAGGTAAATAGCCGTTAAAATATTTAAAAAAAGATTTATAACCACTATATAAATATAGATTCCATTCTATAATTTCAATTATACTAGTATGTCGATAAAATAAATAGCACACTATGGACACTTACTATTTTAGCGAGCTATCTAAAAATGTAAAAATGTAACATGCGTGATTTAAAAAACGTACTAAATCATTTATCTTTCTTTTGAGTTAAGAATTGTAGGGCGGGTATCTACTGAAATTGTGCTGAGAAATGTACAAATGAAACAAATAATATTTTCGCGCGGTAGTATCGATCAAATTGTGCTAAATAAAACAGTGATATTTTATCGTAATCATTTGAAATTACATTTACTGGTTACTATTTCATCGAACCTCACCTGCGACATATTTATCAAGCTCGCTTCCTATTCCTTTTTATTTCCCATTTTTACTATCTTTTTTCAGACAACCATCTCGCCAAGTACAACGTAACTATCATTATCGAAATGATAGTTGCTTACTTATAAATATAATTCAATAACTAAGTTTTAACCTAAATAACATTTGATGATGATTGTGAGTTAGGTTGAACTTTAATAAAATAACTAAGTTATGACCTAAGTATCATTGTTATCATTGTATTATATTATAACTGAATATCATTATCAAACTATAATAGAGTTTGGGTCCAACTGGCACAAAACCGAGATAACTGGAGAGATCAAGGGGAGGCCTTTGCCCAGCAGTGGGACACAACAGGCTAATCGTAATCGTTATCAAATGATAGTTGTAACTCAAAACTTAGTTATTGATGGATATCCGTCTGTCACGCTAGATAAGGACAAAATGCATAACAATATAATGCATTTCACGCGTTCTTGCAACGCACTTTTTCTACATCCTATGCTACAGTTCACTATATTCTGTGCCCGCATAGTAAACAGGCGGTTACTCTAACCATCGTTTATGACTGTATGAAAATATGTTATGAAAACGTAGCCTGTCCATCAGTTGGTAAACTTTGCCTAACATTTTATCTTAGGACGTTCAGCCGCCTCTCATATAAAGCAAGAATATTTTTAGATACTATTACTTAGAACTACGAACTACGGCCGTGCGTTAAATGTAATATATGCTTACAATTTTCGTAGTTCAGCTTAATCTTGTCTGTAAATAAAGTGTCTAACTCTACGCCAAAGGTACGCGACCGAAGTTCGGCATGATTACGACTGCGATGCTATTTGAATTACTGACGACATAATGCGTAAATTACGTTGCGTTATGGCGTACAGCCTTACTACGGTTTGGCGTAAGTTCAGCGGCAACTTATTCTGTAGGGCACACATTATACGCGACTGAAGTTCGACGACGACGCCACGACAGCGCTCGAGACATTGAATACACTCAAAGTTACCTGGTGGTAGGACTCTTCAGCAAGAGTCCGGCTTGGTGGGTACCACCGCAGTGTCAGATATTCCACTTCCAAGCATTAGTGTGCAAGCTGCCTTGTTTTAAGGTTTGAAGGGCACTGTAGCAAGTGAAATTACTGAGCGAATGAGACTTAACAACAATGTCTCGGGGTGATAAGCAAGGGCAGTGCCACGCAAACACTTGAAAACTTTAAGCTTTGGGTGGCACTGCATCTGTAATAGTCAGGCGTGGTGCTTAACATCAGGGGGGCGACTTGATTGTCTTGTCACTTGCTGACAAAAAAAAAACAGAATTTAAAATTCGGCTTTTATGGTCTTATTATCCGAATGCGTCGGAACGTAAAACCAGCCGCGGAACTTCAGTCGCGTATAGTTCTATCAACGGATCTCGGCCGTCGTGATATTAGCCGTTTCGATGCGCAAAGGAGCTTTTTCAAACTATATTGTCTTTGCGCATCACAAACGGCTAACTTCACGGAAGCCTAGATCCGCTGTGCGAACTATACCTTCGGCAGTGTGTTCAGACACTAAAGATAGTTTTGTCACCGACATTAGTTGAACTAAAACACTTGCTATAATTATCGTTTAGAAGGCTGGTTATAACATTTCACATTTACATTTCTATTAAACATCAATTGCTTTATTGAGAGGAACAGCACTAAATTTCACTATCAAATTTAAATATTTTTTTCTTACTTTCTACGCCAAGAGGTTTAAGTCCTAAGTTATGAATTAGACTAGAAAAAAAGGCACAAAACTCACAACGGAACTAATATTAACAAGAAATTGTACGTATAGTTAATGTAACTCACTCGAAGTATCCATTACTATAATTAAAGTTTACAAAGATTAACTTAGTATCTTAAAACTCGTCTTATTTCTTCAATTAAAAAGTAGATACAGTGAATTAAATCAAAAAAAGTGTATTCAAATCATCATTCAAATACACTTTTTTGATTTCATAATATAAATTGATATCGTAAATTATATTAAGTTTAATCTAAAAAGTATATTGAAGATTCAATTAAGCTTGATTTCATATTTAAATAGATATCGTGAACTATTTTATATCTAAAAAGTGTATTCGAAAAATTGTTTGAACACACCTTTTTGGTTTGGCACTATTGCCAAATACAGTATAAAAATTATATTGGCAATATATAATTTTTATACTTTATTTAGGAATACATATCTATTTGATATTAGTATTGATTCTATTTTTAGCTATAACACTCATTATAAACAGAATCAACTCTATTAACAACAATTTCCTAATTGCCAATCTAACCAAAGAAAAAACATAATAATATAAAAATACAAGCTAATATACATACATACTAGTATTTGGTATAAAACAATACTATTTATTTAACATGCATAAACATAATATCACGAACAAAATAAAAAATATATACCCTAATTAGATTTTTTTGAGACATTCTTTGTTTAAAATTAAAATCTGTAGTAAGACACGTAAAAAACTAGGTATAAGTACTTAAAAGTATATTATAGTACACATTATATAATAAGAAAATATGATTTTCAGTACACATACATATTTTTTAATCACTTAGATGGGAGACCAGCAAATGACTCACCTGACATTAATCGGTTACCGTAGCCTATGGACGCTTGCATCACCAATACCAGAGCCTTGCTTAGTTTCAGGCTAGATGGCGCTTCGTGAAATGTATAATTCAATATAAATTTATTTATTCGAAGTTGGTTTATGAAAGTCCAACTGTGATGCAATTCATAGCCCAAAAGACTTGTGGCGTAACTTTTATACCAGGGACCGACAGTGTAACGTGCCCGCTGAATCACAAAAGCGCTCGATAGCGGTCACCCATCCGAACGATCGCGCTGAACGTTACACAACTTGTAACCATACCTGCGCTACAATAGGATTTATTCTGTGCCGATTAAAGTAACAATTAAGTTTAAACTAACCTACACATTTCCGGATAGAGATAACAACTAAGAATGAGTCATATGACGCATAGACCTAAGGACGAAAACCTCTTGAGCATATTCGTCTACATAATTATTAGCTCTTTATAAAAATATCTATTATTACTAAATAACGTACGTAGATTTAACTATGACTATTTGAGAGCGTTAGAGTAGGATTTTGGATTCTTACGTGCACCGCGTTTCGTGGCAACCGGCAGACGGCATAAACTATCTGAAAAAAAAAAAAAAAACTTGTGCAAGACGCCCAGGTAAAGTTTTCTGTAAGTATGTATAAGATGGCAAGAATATAGGTATGATGAAAGTTACCAAGAATCACTAAAATCACGTCTTCTCCTTTTGAAAAAGGATTCAAGAAATATATATTTTTTCTTTTCATTAGATGCGAGATTTATAATTATTCTTATAAAATAAAACTACAAATCAGAGCATCTTGGTTCTCTGGTGACGTCACCGCTGTCACTCCGCAACTATTCGCTTTTTGGTGTGAATTTTAAACTCTTTAAATCGCATTTTTTTACTACTAAACCATTATTTTTTTGGATAATAAGTTACTTTTTTAAAGTCGATACTTTGCAAAATCAGTTTTCATGCCTATTCTTACAGTTGTTAGGCCATGACAGAGGCCTTCGGGCGGCCTAGAAACTCTGTCACCAGAGTTGGCCACTGACTCATACGAACGAACGAACGAACGAAAGAACTCGGTGTTTTTTTTTTAATAATACCGTATTTGGTCACTAGCCGTAGCACCATTATACCAAAGTGGAGCCTAGTAGCTTAGCTAGCTTAGTTAGGTCTCTTGCGTGATTAAGTCGCGTTGAATTTAGTAAACTCAATTCACCGCTGTGTATTCTTAGTGCACCCCCCATTAAAATAATAAAAATAAATGAACCCCTCAGTTCAGTGTGCCTCTTGGCATAGGCCTCCTCTAACGCTTTCTATTAGGTTCTATCTTGAGGTACCCTTCTCCAGTGCTCCAGCTGTGAGTTTTAGTTCGTCTTCCCATCTCATTTGTTGACCACCCCCCACTATAAAAGGAATATTATCTAAAGTGTCTAGTTTCTAGGTCCGGCGGTTTGGTTCTGTGTTGTAGGTCAGTATATCACCTTGTAGTTTACAATAATGGGTTACCTCAGGTGTCGAGCGAGGTGTTGGCGAGCGAGCCGTCCCACGCCGCCTCCTTGTGCGCCGCCGCCTGCCGCTTGCGCTCTGCAACGCAACGCAACAACATACAACGTTACATACGCTTTAACATCATCATCAGCATGACACCCCTCTAATGTTCCCACTGTTGGGACACTGGCCTACTCTCGATAAACTGGTCGATATAAAATTTTTAAACCACTCTTTTTTTTAAACTTATTTCTTTTCTACGTCTAGTCTAAACGGATCTCGGCCGTCGTGAGAATTATACTGCCAGCGGATCTAGACTGTTTGAAGTTAGCCGTTTGTAATGCGCAAAGACAGTTCGAAAAAGTTCCATTGCGCATCGAAACGGCTAACTTCACGACAGCCGAGGTCCGTTGGCAATTACTATACATAAAACACACATTCTTATAGCTGGCTAAATTGTTACTAACAGATCAACGAAGCTCTGTTAGTAATAACTTTTACGCGAGCTCACCATTTGGATAGGTGACCGCGAAAGGCAATTTCGATGAAGCTGTAAGTTCAGTTTTTATAGTGTTTCGCTTTGCACTTGGTGCCACTCGCTGAGTAGTGTGGTGAGGCGAGTCGGTTTGGAGAAGTAGCACAGAACTATATTTAAGTAGAATGAAAGAGTTCGTCGATTTGTATGGAAAGCCGAGCGTGTAACATTTTGAGTATTTGTATTTTACGCACAAATGTATTTTAGTGATGGGAAACATAACCCGCGCGAAAATAAATGATTTAAATGCATCGATAAGCATGCGGCAAACCGATTCTAGGCACTGGCACACCACCACACCGCCCCCGGTTGGGAGCAGACTGAGTTTCGCGGCGAGTAAAGAGGTTCTCAGCCCTTACTTAGCCCGTTTTTTCGTTACGCGAGGTACATACACTCACTCATTCTACTCAAATATAGTTCTGTGAGAAGTAGTATAATAAGGTGGTGGTGTAGTGAAACGGTAATGAGGAGGGTGGTGTGGTGAGATGGTGGTATGGTGTGGTGAGGCGGTGTAGTGAATGAGACGGTGTGGTGAGAGAGATCTGGTGATGTGGAGTGGCGAGGTGGTGTGGATGGAGAGGCGGTGCGGTGAGTGTGAGTGTGGGTGATGTGGAGTGACCTCTGGCGCGCGTGATGAGGCGGCGCTCCTCGGCGCGCTCCTGCTGCGCCGTGCTGAGCCGCACGCCCAGCGCGCCCGACACCAGCCGCCGCGCCAGCGCCAGGCACGTCTCCGGACGCTGTCTGTTACATAACCACACGCAACCATCATCTACAATACTGGCTCATTACGGACCTAGGGCCTTCCTCTTGAACGCGATCGGCAAACTTAGCGCCAAATTCAACCTTGAGTACAAAAAATTGTGAGCAATAAATATAAATTGGGATTGGATTCAAGAGTAAGGCACCTAGTGTGGGGGACAGAGCTACGTCAGGTACTTTGGTCTAAATACAGCAACAATCTGGTTAAACAATAAATAGATACATAACCAACACTACAGTACCATAATTACTGATAGTAATAAGAGACTGGTACCATATTACTTTAAGAACTTAATAAATAAATCTTTAAATCATCATACACCTCTAGTTTTTTATACCACTTTAGGTAGCCGTGTTGGCTCAGTGGGATGGGCTCCGACTTACGATCCCACGCGGGTTTGAATCTCGGCTATTACTAATATTTTTTTTATTAACACGTGCTTAAAACGGTGAAGGTATAGTTGGCTCCTGTGGATTGAGCTGGCTAAGCTGATAGGATGATGTAGGTGCTGGGCAAGCCTACTTCATCTAAAAACCTGTCCTAGGCACTACAGCTTCTGTACTTCACAAATACAGTGTGAGCAACAAGAGTTGCCCACTTGCCACTAGATGCTGTATAAATCATCTTCAATATAAATTGTTAACGGCTATTTACAACTTGAATTTGTCATTTATGCTGACGTTTCGAAGCTATTTAGAAGCTCTTCTTCATGAGTACCGCCCGCAGTATTCTCCGAGCAACCGTCGAAAGCGGTCGCAGGCGGTGCTCATGAAGAGAGCTTCTGTCAGCATTTAAAAAAATCAAGTGGTTAATAGCCGTTAATAATTAATAGTTTCAACTCTTCAATAGACGGTAAAAGGCCTCGTTATTAGGGGTCGATCAATCACGTGAGCCTTGAAAGTTTTTTCACTAATTGTGTTCCTAAAATAGAACATAAGAGTACAGATAGTGACCTATAGGGCTGCAGAAACTCGGCGCTCTTCTTGGCTTTGTTCCTGGACTCGAGGGTGGCGGCGTGGAGCGGCCGGCACTTGGCCAGCGTCCGCGGCGTCGATACCACCTCGCCAGCTGGAAGATACACCCACTAGTAATTAAACTATCATTTTTTTTAAAGTTAAATGGGCGATACTGAGCAGGCTAGGCGTGGCACTTAAAATCAGGTATAGTTCGCACAGCGGATCTAGGCTTCCGTGAAGTTAGCCGTTTGTGATGCGCAAAGACAATTTAGTTTGAAAAAGCTCCATTGCGCATCGAAACGGCTAATTTCACGACGGCCGAGATCCGTTGTGAGAACTATAAACTACTTGAAGGGAGCAATAGAGCCGTGGAGGTATAGGTACTTACCTCCTAAAGCATCTACAAACGGTTGAAACATTGACATGTAAAGAAGAAAAAGCATAAAACCAGTTACTCAGTGACCTTGCGGTGTCCATTAATGTCATTTATCCAAACGGGGCTCGCGAAAACGAGTAATTTTTTATAGCTTATTAGTGTGATTAATAGCAGCGTCAAAACTGCTCATATTCAACCCGCTTCAAAGAGGTGGTTCTCAATTCGACTGTATGTTTTTGTGTATTTATTACGCGATTATTCCGCTAATTATGAATTGATTTTGTTTTTTTTTATTGGTAGGTCATACTTCAGAGGTAGGAGGATCAGTACTCCGGTTAGTTTGTTTTTTTATTAATACTAATACTACATTTCTGGCGCTTTGGCTTTACGGCATTACGATAAAAGTGAGTTTAGTATACTTAATGGGAATAACTAATACTAACAAACTTTTTGACTGACAGTCACTAACGGACAAAGAGACGACAATGTCCAATCAGTCCGATCATTGTGAACTATAAAAGGAGAGTGACCGTGATTCCGTCAGGTAAAACCAACATCAAATGTAATCGCTTCAGTTTCTTCCGAACTTCCTACCAGCCTTATGGCGACTGATCGATGAACTGATCTGATCTGTGCTTGTGGGGTGGAGTTATGTTCAGTTTCCTATGTTCCTTCCGTATCCATGACATGTTCGCGTGCCATGCTCGCATGTCTTTGCTGCGGATATGGAAAGTGGAGCAAACATAGCATGCAAATAAACAACGTTGCAGTTGTATATGTATGTTTCCCTGCTTTCCGAAATCCCGATCAATTTCAATCGAAAGATCAAAACTGTGTTTTACTACTAAAGAGTTAATTGATAGATTCAGGCGTTACTTTGCGGAAATCCATTACAAAATAAAATAAACTAAAGACTACTACTAAAGAGTTTATTATACTGAATTAAATAGAATTGAAAATGCTATCAAACAATTTTTTATTTTTTTATTATACAACTGAAGTGGCAACCAAGTGTACGGCCCACAATTTGGTAAGCTGTTACCGCAGCCTATGGACGCTTGCAATACCAGAGGTATCACTCGCGGGTTGCCACCTGAGGATAAGATCGAAAGCCTCATGTGCCAGTAATTTCACCGGAAACCATACCCTTCACACCGGAACACAGCAATGCGAGCATTACTGCTTCGCGGCAGAAATTGGTATGGTGGTAGTCCTTCCCGGGCGAACTCTATCACAGAAAACTCTACTACACTTAAAAAAATCAGGTATACTTGGTTACATTGTTTCCAAGTCTACTGTAATTAATCATTATACATATCAAAGTTACACTGTTTTAAAAAGGTTTATATATCTTTATTTATATAAATATCTCAGATCGACTAGGTTATGCAAAGTTTCGTAAGGTCATTATTTGAATGGGTGACCCTCGGCGCCCTTCCGCTAGGAAAGGCCCCGGCTGTAACAGTCGTTAAAATAATCCTATTAGTTATTATAAATAAGATAATGGGTCGGCGTGGTGGAGTCTACTCTCGCTCGAAAGTAGGCCAGTGTCCCAGCAGTGGGAACATTAGAAGGCTGTCATGATGATGTTGAAGTAATAATAATGGTACTTTCAACAATAAATTTCTACAAATTTGGGGTTAATAACCGTGATGCTGATAATTTTAAACAATACCTATGATAGTAACTTTGGGCAAATAATAGTTAGGAATTTAGCGGGCCGGTTCGAAACCTCGTGGCGGTGTCAATAACCGGCAATGACGCAATGGCCGAGCAAGTGGCACAACGCCCGGCTCTCCGAGACAACCTGACCACATGGACCACTATCGCTCAAGCGAATCGCTTGCGCTACATACACACCTGCAGGTCCACCATGAAATATAATTCTGGTGCCTGACCGAAATTCTTGCAATTTGTGCCAAGAATCACATGAATTTTAACATCGATTTATATATGAATACACAGTGAAATAAATTCTATGAAACTTCATGGTAGCTCAATGCTTCCGAAGTTTAGGACAGACAGACACTTTCATGGTAGGCTAGCTGGCAGGACTTTCCGGTGGTTTTGTTAGTTTTCATCAGGGGCCAAGCCACAAGCCAGAAATCAGTTTCCAGTCACACCTACGACTGACGAAGAGGAAGTAATTAAATAGAAAATCCAAGTCAATGAAGGCAAATTAAAACGAGAACAAGAAAAAACTCGGAACAGTCGCTTTCATTAGGTTTTCCGGGGTGTTTAATACTTGTTTCGTGTCGCATACCTAAATCCCATTCAATCTGAGATATAAACTAGGAAGCACGATTCTTAGACGTTTAAACCAGAAACATTAAGTAGACAGAGATACATAGTAGTTACATTGTTAAAGAAATTCGTGTAACAATTATTGGCTGTCCCAACTCTTCCGAGAAAGTTCCAAACGAACAATTCAAGGGGTTTTCTTTTTGTTTTCGTTGAAAAGTTACGGTGATGTACTCGTATGTGATATTAATGTAACTGATAAAAACGCAACCAAATCAAAAGATTTAAATATAAAAAATTGAGCAGCACGAAGTCATCAGTAAGACCAAGCAAGTTATGATACAGGTAACCTTTGTAAGATACAAATTTCTAGAATAGTACGTACAACGCAAAGTTTGTAACGAAAATCACGAAAACCACAAGGAAATGAGAATTACATTCTGTAGAAACAGCGTAATCAAACCAAAATTTAAATAATGCATCTCTCTGAAGCCTTCACTGCTACGATCTAGTCTACTGAACTAACCGAGCGAGTTTTTGCGCATTTTGTAATACATGTAACGTTTTGTAGGTGGCGATGCTATCGAACTCAAGTTCAAGGCGGCAATGGAGCGCGTCCTGAATGAATAAGCAGTGTTTTGTAGGAAAGTGGCACGCAGAACGAAATTGAAAGTGATCGGTCCAAGGCCACTGTGTTGCAGCGATTTGTCTACTAAAGCCTACTCTACTTCTACCGGTAATGTCTAGCTAGTAGCAAACCTAGTACCTTGTACCTAACATAAGACAGGTTTAGATAAGTTAGCGTTATAGCGTACACTGCCGGTATACCATCATTGAATTAGATTAGCCAACTGAATTCAATACTTGCGGTAAATACATGCGGAGCCAACTTAGCAGTGTTCCTTAGTGTTTTCGAAAAGAAATTGGGGTACGGCCGACTATGAGTAATGACGGTATTGGAAGACATTTCGTACTCTTGAGTCTAGCGCAAAATCAATAGCAAACGTGAACTAAACTCCGATTGGAATTTCAATTTGTCTAATCCGTTTCGGATAAATATAACAAACACAGCAGTAAATTAAAATTGGATTGAAATTGGGATTGGGAATTGTCATTGGACTCAAGTGTAAGGGCCCAGTGAGAGCCATATACTTTTATTACCATCGGAAACTATGGTAAACTTTGCTAAAAGAAAATATGTATCCAGCTGTGGTTGAATGCCGCGCAGCCGCGCAGACAGTAGAATGGAGACAGACTGCGCAAGATGCAATTGCCAAACAAAGCGTTGCAGCTCATCGTGGATTTAGATCTCGACCTCAGACCATTGCGCAAAACTACAACAACTGAATCGACCGAGCCGTAAACCAGACATAAAGTTACTATTTCCTTGGATTAAGTAACATTCCACCGTCTTTAAGAATCTGTTCCTTGTAGGCCGTGTAGAATCTAATCTAAGTGAACTATAGACCTTGTTTTCACTCGAATTGAAATGCAATTAAGCGTATGTAACCCGGTATAGTTCTCACGGCGGATCTCGGCCGTCGTGAAGTTAGCCGTTCGATGCGCAATGGAGCTTTTTCAAACTAAATTATCTTTGCGCATCACAAACGGCTAACTTCACGGAAACCTAGATCCGCCGTGCGAATTTTTGTAGCAAAATAGATAAATGTTTAGTTCGTTCGTTTGAATGAATAATAGTTTAATAATGTTTAGTAGCGTTTAGCTATTGGGTAATTTTTTATAATGAGAATGTTTTTCTCGACAATGTGTATGATAATGTAGAAATTCCTTAACTTTTTCATTTTTTAAGGAATAAAGTGATTAAACATACAAATTCGTATAAATTTCAGATTGCATGGACATGGATTGTATTTAAAATCGAGTAGGGAAGGCACCGACCATAACACTTTAAACTTTATATTTAAAAACATAAGACGCTCATTTCCTTGATGGCGTTCGACATGCGATGTTTCGTGAACTTAATATTTATAACATAGGAAATGGACTTTAAAATTTAATGAGCAAATTATATGACAAGTTTTCTTACGAAGGCCATCAATTAAGATTATCATTTCAAGTTAGCCAATAAAGATTTACTCTTTCTTGGCTAATTAGTACAGTAAGTTTGTATGAGTCAGTGGCCAACTTTGGTCACGGAGTTAAACAATAGTCCGAAAAAGTATAATCTGAAATAATCTGAAACCGTCAAAATCGGTGTGTGACAACAACAACCTACTTGCTGCAAATATGTAGTTACTATTAAGAAAAGTATTTTGTGTTATCTATCAAACATTTTTTCTCGCCAATATTCGCTTCTTTAAAACATACGTTTGACCGTAATTATAAAGGGTCGTTTAGATGGTTCAATAATTGCTTGCAATATCGTCTTATCAAATCGATTTCAGAACAAAATGTCAAAACATTTTGACAAGGTAATTCTTGCAAGCAATTATTGAACCATATAAATAGGACTTTGAAGTAAATAAGGATGAAAATAGCAAACGAAGTCTGTATAGTACATTTAAGAGTATTTTAGTAATGTTAGGTTGATGTTTTTTCCAAGAAGCTTGTTTAGCTGTATAGTAAACTTGCCATTTGTTAAAAGCTTCAATTTTTACTGAAGCTAGCTTGACAGCTAATAATTTCCTCCACTCTCATTCCTTCCTTAGAATTCAATGAAAATCATCGGGTGAATGGCATAATTGAGCTCTCACCATATAAAACTAGCAGTGAGGTATAACAAATTGTACACTCATACTCATGGTCGGTCAGCTAACGAAAATAATGAACCGATACAACCACTTGTTTACCAATTATAGCGAGTACATAACACTTTCCTTATGCAATGTTACATGAAATTGAAAGTACAGAGTTCGTTAGTACTACAACGCAAAACACGACTGGGGAAAAATTATGAATTCGTTTAGAAAATGTATTTGAGTGCGTTTTGAGACTGGATTCGATACTGTTTTTTGTATCAACTCAATTTGACAGTTCACAGCTAAATCTGTTGCATGCGTTATGATGTATAAGTATTACCACGTTATATATCAAGACCTAAACCAAACTGAGATTAGTCGTAAAATTCCATAAACAATTAGACATTAAAAACAGTTTATGTCACTATCATCATATCAGCCATTAGACGAGTCTGCAGGAAATGCCTACCCCAAAGAACGTCAAGACGACTGATCTTGAGCCTTCACCATGCACCGACTTCCTGCGACCGACTTATGGAGAACAATAATCTAAGAAAAAAAATCAAAGAACTCACCAATTTTAGCGCTGCTGAAGACAATCAACGCGTGCGTATCATCGACCCACTTGATCTCGAAGCCCGTCTCCTTGTACTCACTGAACAGCGAGAGCAAATCGTTCGTCTTAAACTCACTGGGAAAGTCATACACTTCAACAACGTGGCCGAACGTCTCATCGTACGGCCCATTAAATAACTGCTGACCGCGGGTTTGGTATTGGTCGTAGTTGTTCCTAGCTTTGCTTATATGCACTTTGCCTACAGTAGACGTCAACTCTTCAAGCAACGATGGGTCTAAACATTCTCCACTGTCGTCGAACACCGCATCCCAGTCGTTTTCTTCGCGTTTGAGGGAAACTTTCGCCTCGAGCTTCGGTTTACTAAGCTCTGGCACTAATTCGATCTCCTCGTCGACTGACTCAGGCAGCAAATCAGTCTCCACTAACTCCTGTTTCGTCTCCACAGGATCCGAAATGACTAGCACATCTGAATGGAAGCTCTGTTTGATGAGTCTCTTACTACTCCTATTAATCTCTTGTGAGGCTCGTTTCAACTCATTTTTCTCGACGTCTTCATCCTTACTGTATAAATATTCATTATCGATAATATTGCTTTGATTCGATTCGTTCACGGCCATGTTTTCTTCGGACTCATTTGTCCTCCAATCGCTGTCACGGCTGTTATCTGCGTATTCGCTGTAATAATTTGGAGTGTAAAACCCTAGTTGTCCGTTCGCAAAATAATCTCCTATATAAAAACTCTCAGCTTCAACTTCGTTATAACTATTATCAATATTATCACTCGATATTGCACTATCACTATTTGGCACTTCGAAGCCAGAAGGCACAGATTCGTTTGTATCGCTCGATGTCGTTTTGTCTTCTATGCTGGGCGCTGTGTGAGATCTCTGATTCCTGAGGTGGGGCGGTGTGTACACGTTGCAGAAGGTTTTGTCTATGGATTTCCTAGGCGTACTGTGGGCGGATTTTTCCTTGGATGTGGGTGACTTCGGGCATTTTGTTGCTTCTGTGGTTTGATTCGATTGTTTGTTTGTCTCAGTTTTAATTTCGTCTGTTGGATTCGTTTCTGGCCCACGCAGCGCCCGCGGCACGTAAACGGCGCGGTCTGGACGACGAGGTTTAGTAGAACCGGTTCTGTTGACAAAATGAAACGAATTGTAATAATGTATACACTCCTCTATGTGCAATACAGAAGTGACACACTATTACTACCAGCAGTATTGCAGAAACGATCAGATACCGGTTTTGTCATACAAGTAGTGACATTTTGAAACCATTACCTACATCGCGTTACCAACTTGTTGCAAAACAACTACGAATACTTAACCAAACCAAGAGTTTAATCAATCCAGTGATAGTAATAGCTCGAAATGTTTGCTTACTAAAAATATATCAATATTTTGTAGATATTGCTCGTAGTATCAAAAATGTACGGTATCCAACCCGATAAAGTGTAAATGGGTTAAAAATCGAGGCTTGCAACTTATACAAAACGATAAGTTAAATAATCAAACGAGTCAATGTCAAAAACAAGACTGAATTCACTAATTGTCCAACAGCCATTCACATAATATTTACAGCTTGGTGCAACAGTGCAAACTGCCGAAATTACTAACGAAAGAGTCACGTAACAGCCAAGTAGGCCAAGGCCACGCGTTACTGCCGGCCGTTTGATGGCACACTTTCGACCATTTCGGCCATAGCAAGACCAGTTTGTGTAATTGCCGATGATTGTCGCCGGTATCAGTTTGGTAATCATTTTGTAATATCCACAGTCTGTTAGAGCTGGTTGTGATTGCGGGGACATTGTTTTAGTTACATTTGATTGTGCAAGTGAGTATTTTTTTTTAACGTTTGGCTTTGGATTGAGACTCTGAATGTGGACTGGACAGGCCTTTGCCCAGCAGTGGGACACGAACGGCTGATATAACAATAATAATAATCGTAGCTGCAAATTATTTACAGTTTTACACGTGAAAATCATGGTATTCGGAATAGTGGTAGAGTTCTTTGTGATAAAGCTCGTCTGGAGACGTACTACCACAATGCCTATTTCTGCCGCCAAGCAGTTATACTTGCATTGCTGTGTTCTTGTTGCGTCTTGCCGTCTTTTTCACACCTACAGTGCTTACCATAAGCGCGTAAGGGATCGACTAGCGATCGACAGCAATTTGACAGCAATAGACTTACGTAATAAAGGCACTGGTTCGTATTGTCATTATTATCGATCGACCGGTTACCGATGAAATTACCGGCACATAAGACTTTTGATTCAGGTACGTCTTGGAATGATACCTCTGATATTGCAAGCGTTAATAGGCTACGGTAACTGCTTACCATGGATCAAAGTGGTAAAAAACGTTTTTGAATAACTAGGCAAACGAAATAAAAAACTAATTGGTACTTTTTCTACATTTTTGGCTGCTAAATTAATGTGTCAGACAATTATACTTTATTATAAACGTAACGTGGTATCTCATAACTTCTTAAGCGTTTCTGTTTAAAGTTGTAAAACCACTTAGTTTTCATTGTTTTTGTTACGATATGATATTACTTTGCAAATGACGGCATCGATTACATACTTAGAATAACAACACGGAGAAACAAAGTACGCGCACGCAAATTGTGATCATTTTTAGTGAGACTTATTAGTCTCACTTAGTCAAGCGGCTCGCCATTCATCAATGTGAAGTCATCGTGCGCACGTCTCTCACAATTATAATTTCAAAATGGTGTATTGTGTGGTGAAAGGCTGCTGTAACACCACGTATATAATCATTAATCACGTATAATACATAGGCCGCTCACGCAAACATCAATTGTTTGTGAACACACTTTTGGAAATAATTTTGAATGAAGCTATCATTCTACGTGTTGTTATTCTAAGATTACAAATATGTTGCGTCCGATCTACAAAATGCTCCGTGCTTCGGAGGGCACGCTAAGCGGGTACCGACTTTAAAATCGTTAGAAAAATAGATAGATAGATAAGAGATTTATTTGCAACTTCAAGCACACACATACAAAATTAATTCACATTAATAGAGTAGTAGAGTTCTTTGTAATAGAGCTCGTCCGGGGAAAGACTACCACCATACCTATTTCTGCGGCCAAGCAGTAATGCTCGCATTGCTGTGTTCCGGTTCAAAGGGTACGGTTTTCGGTGAAGTTACAGGCACATGAGACTTTAGATCTACGTCTCAGGTTTCAACACGCAAGTAACTCTGTTGTTGCAAGCGTGCATAGGCTACGGTGACCGCTTACCATCAAGTGGGCCTTACGCTTGGTTGCCACTTAGGTGGTATAAAAAAAATACTAAAATAGTGCTATAACTAAAATATTACAGTAAAATTGATACAAAAAGATCTATGTGTGTGTTGCAGTATGACAAAAAGGATTCAGCTCAGCGTTATAATACTCGTTAGCCTATGACGAAAGTCTACGGAAGGCATAGAATAGAACCTCTGTCGCTAAAGCCACAAATTCATACGAACTTACATACCTACTGCAAAACGCAAGAATATACACTAATTTAATTAACAGATACGCTAGCTAGCGGCTAGCAGACACCAACGCTAACAAATGTTCAATTACGATCGATTAAAGTAAATTAACAAAGGTTTTAAGGTCGGCAAATAGAATAATTGATATTTGTAACAGATGTTAAAGGTTAATACAGCAACTTTTCAATGCATAACGTGATTAGTGATAAAATGTCAGTTTAAGTTTAGTCTGAAGCAATAGAGCACGGACAATAATATGACGAGTAGGTCAAGAGAAGGGGAGAATTGAGGAAAGGAACTATTTGCCGATGCTGCTACTAACAAGGGAGATGGTGATGATGCTTATAAAGGGTGTTGCACTGTAATTTTATAAAAAGGATTTGGTTTTTGTATTCCGTTTTGGCAGAATAAGCAAAAAGGCGATTATTATCATTAAAAAAAAATTCAAGAGTTAATCAGACTTATCAGATTATGAAGTTGTATTTTAAATGAAAACTGTATGGTTCTAATCTGACTAGAGATAAATGGAGTTTATCTCTAACCAACGTCATGATGTCAGGTGCCCTTGATAAAGGCGTGCGTGAATTATACGATTTCAAAGTGTTTATAGTTATAATACAAAAGTACTCCATTATTTACTGCAGTTATTCAGGGTTATTTGAGAGCAAATATTAACCCATATCATATCAGCAGCTGTATTAATAAACGAACGAGGAAAATATACGATTTCATAGAATAATTCCACCAATAATGGTAGGTAATAATTACCCACCATTGTTAGTCAAGGGCACTCTTTGTTAACAAAAAAAAACCTTTCAGTACTTTCCAGTACTAAAGAACTCACGTGGTGTCACTTTCAATCCTTTCCAAGGCTGTTATCACTCACTAATCAATAAACACAAGTTCACTATCAATAAACACTATTTAAATCACGTGGGTAAGGACACATCGACGTCAGCTCGCGTCGCAGTACAAATAACAAATGATGTAGGAAGTGTTTTGGTACCAACCTGATCTTTTCCTGAGGCTGCGATCGGCGCTGCGCCTGCGCAGTCTTGCAACCTCCCACCGCCGCGCCTGCGAAACAGCGTTACATAAAGTCACCATGTTTTTAGTTGCATATACGGTGTGGTGCGTTTACGATGCAGTTTGCGGAGATTATGGATATGAGTGCAAAGGGCTAATCAGGGTTTGTTTGGCAATCGGTTTTTAACAGCGCTTTTTTGGTGTAGGCTGTAGCATTATTTATTTTATTTATTTATTTATTTATAAACGGTTACAAATCGATAACGATTTTTACCTGATCAGGCCTCAGGTATAGTTTAGATGTAGACAAGCAAGAGTCAAATAATATTATAAGAAAACTTAAATTGATTTTCACAACTTCGTCTAAAATAAAAAAACTAGCTAAACTTTTTTTAATTAACATAAAATAGACCAAACAAAATAACACGGTTATTTCTCATAAACAGACAAAACAATAGAATTTATTATGAACGCATTCACCAAATTATCTTGTTAACCGAATTACATCATACAGCTTTTAAGAAGGGCCCAAACCACTCTGAGATTTGTCATCTTTCGATCGTTTCCTAAAATAGTTGTTGTCATAATATTAAAACATGAAAGTACAATTTACAATTTCATTTTTCTGATACCATCAGAAAAATCTGATTGATCTTCAAATTTTTTTTTGTTAATCAAAATGTTTTAAACACAATACGTTAAGTATACACATCACATCTGATTTCATTCGGACGTTCAAGAACCACGATTGTATGTAGAAGAGTGTTCTGGGTACTCTTAATATCACACTCACGTAATGAAAATGACTGCAGCAATAATGAATTACCAATTTTAGAAACAATCTAACATTTATATCTGACATTCAAATAGAATTTGTAAGCGAGACTGTCCTAGAAAACCACACATTACGCCTATTCACACGTCAAGGAATAATCAGATTACAAATTTTATGTTTTGTTATGGTATTATCGTATTATCCTACAGAATTAAATAGGTAATGTTGCATCAGCCAGTAAGTGGCATTGCGAATGTTCCCATGCCGGTACAAGCCTTTTAAGTAAGTTGGAGCGCTCATGACGTAGTTGTTCTTATCAGATCAAAGAAGTTAAGCACTGTTCCGCGTAGTCATCATCTGGATGGCTCCCGTGCTTCGAAAGGCACGTTAAGCAGTCGGTCTCGGCTTTTTCAAAGTTGTTAGGCCATGACAGAGGCCTTCGGGCGGCCTAGAAACTCTGTCACCAGAGTTGGCCACTGTCTCATACGAACTTACTTACAAGCTTATAGAACCACGTTTTTGTAACGACGACCGCGGTTTTAGACAAAGTTCATCTTCCCGATGCGTCCTCTAGGAGTTGAATTTCGGGAATTTCTTTCTTAGTACACCATATGATTATTGTACCCTCTAAATTACATGTTTCTAGGACATATGGTTAAGGCTGCTTTTCCACCAGAGCTAAGCGAGTATGTGTAGCGAGAGATGTGTTTGTTGGAACCAATAGAATCACTTCATTGAAGCTGTCAGAGCGAGGCTAGGTAAATGAAGTGATTCTATTGGTTCCTAATTAACACATACCTCGCATCCTCGCACATCTCTGGTGGAAACGCAGTCTAAAGGCTGTTCGTTAATCTGTCAGCCAGTCACGAAAGCATTATAATTATTGTAAGGAAGAGGATATTGCACAAGAGGATTAGAAATTATGTGGTAGTTGTAACAACTGGTTACTACACAGCCTTTTAAGCATTGAAAGGAGTAAAGTAAAGTAATCGTTTAATTTTTATTGTTATTTTTATGTTTATTGTGTGGCGCAAAATATATAATTTCTATTCTATAGTCGAATTGGTAACCTCTTTCTTTTATCATGATAAATGTTCCCACTGTTGGGACACTGGCCTCAGGCGAGAGTGATTGGGTCTAAATCCACCACGCGGACCCAATGCGGATTGGTGGATGGCACATGTCTTTCAAATTTATTTTTAGTTCTTAGACATGCCGGTTTGGAATGGAACAGAAAAATCCATTGGTGCACGACCGGGTTTTAACCCACAACCTTAGGATCGGAAGGTGGGGTCACTACCACTAGACCACCGGTGCTTTTCTTTCTTTTAAGAAGTCGGTTTTTTTTTTAACCGATGAAGTCTGTTAAAAGCCCGTGTTTATAGCAAATTGAGTAGTGTAGTCTTCTAGTATATCCTGTTTAAGTTATCAGTGACCATCAAAAACTAGATATTCTGGTTTTGCGTATTGAATGCTGTCGTAAATTTAATGGTGGCTCAGAGTTGGCGCATCTAACGTTTAGGAAGTTCGTAGTGGCCAACTTTACAACGGGTCGGGTCTTAGGTCGTTCAACTTTCACAATAATAAAACAAGGTATTTTATGAAGACCAAAAGAGCACTAGTGGTTTAGTGGTAGTGACCCCGCCTTCCGTCCTAAGGTCGTGGGTTCGAACCTGATAAAGCACCAACGGATTTTTCTAATCGAAAAAATTATGTGCGCAATGCCGTCTCATACGGTGAAGGAAAATATCGTAAAAAAAAACCGGCATTTCAAAGAAACTTTTAACGGAAATTAAACATCCTACTATTAGGATTAGAATTAAGCTCGAAGTGATAGTTTTCAACCTTTTTTTTAATAACAGTTTCAATTTGCAAGTTTGCAAGTTGTTTATGGTTCATCGTAAACTATTGCTTTTTGATGTTGGAAACCTGTCAACCTCCGTTATGGTTGTTCTTCACAGATCAACGATGTTAAGCACTGTTCCGCGTAGTCACCATTTGGATGGGTGACCGCCAGCGGCAATTTCAACAGCGCTCCCTTGCTTCGGAGGACACGTTAAGCAGTCGGTCCCAGCTTTTTCAAAGTTAGGCCATGACAGAGGCCTTCGGGCGGCCTAGACTCTGTCACCCGTTCGCCACTAACTCTACGAACTTACTCTGATCTGCTTAACTTATAAACTAATTAGGTCACACAGTTATCATAGTTAACCTTAAAAGAAAAATATCGACACATATTTCTACCCTCCACGGGACATCATCAGGAACATCGACTTGTTCTCCGGCAGACGTGTTGCTTCGTCGAGCGCTGTTAGTCGGAATATTACTCGTTCGTTCGTATGAACTAGTGGCCACCTCAGGTGACAGAGTTTCAAGGCCGCCCGAAGGCCTCTGTCATGGCCTAACAACTTTGAAAAAGCCGGGACCGACTGCTTAAAGTGCCCTCCGAAGCACGGGAGCGCTCAGTTGAAATTGCCACTGGCTGGCACCCAGAATATAACTAGAGATTTTTAATCTGTTTTGTATCTTATAATGGATTATTTAATACAATACAATACATAGATAGATATTTTTTTATTATATATAGAAAATACCCAGAACACCCGGAACAAATATTTGTAGATCGTACAAACATTTGTCCCGAGGCGGGAATCGAACCCGCAACCTTTTTTAATAAATATAAACCTCTGCGTCGCAGGCAGACCTGCGCCCGCTGCGCCACATCGGTCGTCAAATAACTTACTCTGGGCAAATCCCTAGCAAGCTCAAAGCTTTAGTAAGGAGATTGGTAACCGCGATACTTTCACTGGCGTTCCACATTTGCGACCTCACCGCGGTGGCTTGCATCAGCGTTATGTCATTGGAATTTTAGGCCGGCGTTACTTTGTTGTGATGCTTGAAGGACGTCTGTTGACCGGTCAAGATGAGTGCCTTCATTTTGACACCGAAAATTCAACTGAGCCGATAAATATTCCAGCTGAGCTGAATGATAATTGAGTGGAACGCGTTTATTTGTGACTTTCGATGTCTCGAAGGACGTCTGTTGACCGGTCAACATAAGTAAGTATAGTTCACACAGCGGATCTAGGCTTCCGTGAAGTTAGCCGTTTGTGATGCGCAAAGACAATTTAGTTTGAAAAAGCTCCATTGCGCATCGAAACGGCTAATTTCACGACGGCCGAGATCCGTTGTGAGAACTATACCTTCATTTTGACACCGAAAACCGAAAGAAACACACTGCATTTATTCTGAGCTGATTGAGAATTTGGTCAAATTTGGCATCAGCAAGGTACAGATAAAAAAAAAAAACTTAGTGCACCCTTTCACACATTGCCTGAATTTTAAAGGTCTTATTCTTAAACAAAGTATTAGTCTCTGTTAGCTAATGTGCCATAAATCTATCATCGTCATTGACATGAGAATAGCAAGGTAAGACAGTAAACGCTACACTAAAATGACAGTTTCTTTTATGAATAAGGGCATAGTCTCTAGGACTTTCAGAACAGATATTATTAGCCTACGACTTAGGCTGTGCGCAATCAGCTCTTAGGCAACGCGAGTTTTTTGATTGTGTGCTATGAAAACGTAATACGAAATACAGCATTTTTCAGTGGCGCCAAACTTTAAATAAATAAATAATAAATAAATAATGCTGGACAATCCACACAGCATCATCTAGCTCCAAGCTGCTGTTAAACAGAGCTGTATTATGGGTACTAGATAACTGATATATATTTAATACAATACATTACATAGATAGATATTTTTTTATTATATATAGAAAATACCCAGAACACCCGAAACACATATTTGTAGATCGTACAAACATTAGTCCCGAGGCGGGAATCGAACCCGCAACGTCTGCGTCGCAGGAGACCTGCGCCCGCTGCGCCACATCGGTCGTCAACTTTGGCTAATACATACAGATTTAACGAGCTATGTAGTTCAACCGGCAGACGTTATTACATCATTGTAATAGGTGTACGTGCATGTATGCAATAACGTAGACATGCGAGCCTACTTGAATGGGAAAGTTGTTATTTGAGGTTGGAATGCTCTGATATGGAGTTATGTATAATATAGAGCAAATATGTGAACATACATCATAATGACAGCCTTCTAATGTTCCCATTGTTGGGACACTGGCCTACTCTCAAGCAAGAGTGATTGGGTCTTGATCCACCACGCGGACCCAATGCGGATTGGTGGATGGCACATGTCTTTGAATTTTTAGTTCTTGGACATGCCGGTTTCCTCACGATGTTTTCCTTCACCGTATGAGAAGATTTACAATTTTTTTTAAGAAAGATTACATAAAGATTGATATTCAGTAACCATCGGAATAATTAAGAGTAAATAAAAATAGTCTTACTAGTAGTTCTGTGCTAAGTCTTTGCTCATTAAGGTGACTTTCGGACAGGCTAGCTAGGACTTGGTGGCTCAACCGGTAGAGCATTAAACTGAAGATTGCGGGTTCCAGTCGAGTATTGGATCATTAGATCATTTTACGCACTAAAGAGGTGCTGTTGACTTCTTTATATTATGGCTTCTGTGACTTTTATCTGTACATTTCTGCCAGTGTGTTGCCTGGTAAACTTATTAGATACTAGCAGTCCGTCCCAGCTTCGCCCGGGTGCGGGTTGCTAGCAAAAAACATAGCCTATGCTACTCAGGGATAATGTAGCTTTGTAATGGTGAAAGAATGTTTGAAATCGAACCAGTAGTTTTTGAGTTTATTCGTAACAAACAAAAATACAAACATACAAATATTTTCTCTTTATAATATTAGTATAGATTAGTATAGATTACCGACATAGCTCTTAGAATTAGTAAGTTGAAGTAGCAATGGGCAGGCCATATAGCTCGCAGAACCGATAACCGTTGGGGAATAAAGGTTCTCGAGTGGCGACCACGAACTGGAAAACGAAGTGTAGGACGGCCCCCCACTCGATGGACCGATGACATTAAAGCGGTCGCAGGAAGTCGGTGGATGGTGAGGGCCCAAAATCGGTCGTCATGGCGCTCTTTGGGGGAGGCCTATGTCCAGCAGTGGACGTCTATCGGCTGATATGATGATGAGTATAGATTAGTATAGATTAGTATAGATTAAGATGTAAAAAAAGATTATTCCGGATAAAGCCTGGGTAGTGGGAAAACAGAAAGGTTAATGCCAATACATAAGGTTGTAAGTTACTGTTTTCTGTCACCTGAGACGAACAAAACGATTGACATTTACAATAAGACTGTTTTCCCCATTAATTGCTTCAGCCAGTCGGCGCAATGACGTTACGCGGCGGGTAGGACATTTATTTATTTATTTACTTTAATTAAAACTGGATTAATCCCAATTACAATAACTAGAGACAGAAAATAATAATAATTAAATGATAATTACAATAATATAAAATACTGATGATAATAATACATCACGCTCACAGAACTTCAAACAAACTGATAAAATTTTCATCCAGCCATCCGCACAAAGATCAAATTCTGGGCTAGCGTTCAGGAGAGCGTTAAGCGCAGCGAGGGTGCGAGGAATAGGTGAAGAGGCTCGTGCCACGGTGCGACATGTGGGTACACGTTTCCGACCCCGACAATAATGGTTTGGGACAAAAAATCGGCACAGTGCATAAAGGACATCCAACCTTTAAATATCACAAATAATAATAACTCCTTATTGCACAATAATCCGGTGATCGGAGCACCGGTGGTCTAGTGGTAGTGACCCCGCCTTCCAATCGTAAGGTCGTGGGTTCAAACCCGGTCGTGCACCAATGGATTTTTCTGTTCGAGAAATTTATGTGCGCAATGCCAGTGCTCTCATACGGTGAAGGAAAACATCGTGACGAAACCGGCATGTCCAAGAACTAAAAATTTGAAAGACATGTGCCATCCACCAATCCGCATTGGGTCCGCGTGGTGGATTAAGACCCAATCACTCTCGCCTGAGAGTAGGCCAGCAGTGGGAACATTAGAAGGCTGTCATGATGCACAATAAAACTTACTTGAGTGTGTGATGGTGGCATCTTGCCGCTCTGGCTGTGTCAGTCCCATGGTTGGTTTGGCGCAAGCTTCATCACTGTCAACAAAAACAATAACTGCTATACAGGCTTTTTTTTCTTTTTAAATCCACACAGCATCATCTAGCCCCAAGGTGCTGTTAAACAGAGCTGTGTTTATAGGTACTAGATGACTGATATATACTTAATACAATACATAGATAGATATTCTTTATTATATATAGAAAATACCCAGAACACCCGGGGCAAATATTTGTAGATCGTACAAACATTTGACCCGAGGCGGGAATCGACCCGCAACCTACGCGTCGCAAGCGGACCTGCGCCCGATGCGCCACATCGGTCGTCAGAGAGAGTTTTAGTCCTAGTGCAGGGAACAGAGCCACTTAACGGTACTGCTTTCCTATTCTTTTCTATGATTACTTAATAGCAGTAGCAATTTCATGTGCCAGCAACACTATTTTCTTGAAATAAACTATTTATTTATTTAGAACTAATTATATAATAACGCTCAGCTGCAATGGGTTGTGTGTGGGTTGATTTTTACTATTTAGAATCTTTAGTTCTTACAGCCGATTGATTTTCTAGATCGTCGTGGTGAAGTTTCTAGGCCGCCCGAAGGCCTGTGTCATGGCCGGGACCGACTGCTTAACGTGCCCTCCGAAGCACGGGAGCGCTCAGTTGAAATTGCCACTGGCGGTCACCCATCCAAATGATGACCCCGCGGAACAGTGCTTAACTTCGTTGATCTGTTATGAACAACTTAGCCAGCTACGTCACGAGCGCTTTTCTATTTTTTTTTTACGATTTTCTAGATAAAAATTATATATATAAGATCCTCTTAAATTCATTATGTACTACCATTTTAACGCTTTCATCTGGTAGTGATTTGGATCAGTTCAGCTATCTATAGATCGTTTGTAACGATCTTTAGATGGGTCAACTGTGTATTTTGTATATTTGTAATGTACATATTTTTATATTTATTTGTTAATATTATATATAGATACTTCATTTAGATTTCTAATTGATTCCAATGTGACTCCTAGAAATTTGTGTTGCAAAACTGACTTATTACAGTGTACTTAAAAATACAGCTCCAAGTTAAGGTGCATGAAAAAAAATCTGGCAAAGCATCATGTATTAATTCGCTTTTTCCATAAACAACAATCCACCATTAAAAAAATAGTTCCTACCTCAACAGTTGATGCTGATAGCAGACAACTGTGCGGCGCTCAGCACAGAGTCCGATGGAGAATGTGGCGAGGTCGTTTCTCTGCAGGTGCTCAACGCACTTGTGGATCAGGAACCGGCG
The DNA here is from genome assembly GCA_951394395.1 of Colostygia pectinataria. Lineage (NCBI taxonomy): Eukaryota > Metazoa > Arthropoda > Insecta > Lepidoptera > Geometridae > Colostygia > Colostygia pectinataria. The sequence continues at coordinate 2,652,709 of OX596368.1, read as the reverse complement.
GTAGTTGCTTACTGGTGGGAAAACCAGTACCCTTGAAAGAAGAGTTTCCTTTAAAAAAAATATATATTTCCTATTCTGGGTATGTTTTTTTTTGTTTTATACCATTACAGTGGCAACCCAGCAAACAGACCACTTGATGGTAAGCAGTTACTGTAGCCTATGTACGCTTGCACAACCAATAGATATCACTTGTGTGTTCCACCCTTACTTTTTCTATGTATAATAAAAAATATCTATGTATCTTATTGTATTATGTATATCACTCATCTACCCATAACACAAGCTCTGCTTAGCTTGGGACTAGATGATGCTGCGTGGATTGTACAGCTTTATTTAAATAAAAACCTAATTAAAATTAAATTAAATTATTTTTTTAATTTTTAACTTTTTGTTAATTTAGGTGCAAAACTGAAACGCTACAGAAGGGCCAGTTTATACAATACAAATATTTAAAGATCATGATACTGATGAAAAAAAGAAGTCTTTTATAGTTCCTATTGGAGACATGTATCCTTGTACTCATGATTTTTTATACTTAATTAATTTTAGAGATTAAACGTGTAACAGTTTAGGTCTGCCGGTAAGACTTTTTCTACTACCCACGCACGCGCGTAATAATTATCGCTCAATGTGTAATCCTGATTCGCATCATTTATTTTAAAACATGCGCTTGCTTGACTCTTGATAACCTTGAAACCAAAACTTCCACCAGAACAACTATTACAGAGCCATATCTCAGTAGTTTATAGTATCACCCTCCACCTAGTAATAGTTCTGTAGAAGTCATTAACACAATTTCAACGAGAAAAAAATAAAAATAAATCTGTTTACCTGTCAACTCTTCCCTCGCTCAAAAAACATTTTAGGTCGTCGTTAACATCTTCGATGAAATTGTCGTCGGCAAGGCTCAAGAACCTCTCAACTGTTTTGGTACCCAGTTTGGCGGCAAACTGCAAGATATTATATTATTAAAATAACTTCATGTGCCAAACATGAAAATTAGCGGTCGTCCATTTTCAATCACAGACTTTTCAATTTTTCATATTTTTACTCACACACACAAGATTTTTTGACAGTGACTGTTTGATTTTGTTTTTTTTTATTTTTTGCAAAGCACGAACCGAACTATATAAGTCATAGAGTAAAAATCGGTAATTTTCGAAAGTCACAACACTACAACAACCTTAACCACAGACTTGGATGCTAACATCCATCTGCATCTCTGCGTTTCGTTTCTCCAACTTCTTCACTAGTATTATCAATCCATGGTGTGAAGTGAGTGACATGACATGGTTAACACACATGGAAAAACGAAACGAATCAAAATTGAGAGTTTGTAGTGTTTTGCATTTTCTGTTCTGTTCCAACTTTTTAATTTTCTATTGGTTTTTCTATATTTCATGCTAATGTTTCTACAAAAACTTTAGATTTAGGATGACAATGGAAAGGAGGATTAAGTTAAAAACACTCAACAGCCATATAACATGTAAAATTTGCCGTGGATACTTCATCGATGCCACCACGGTCACTGAATGTCTTCATACGTGTAAGAAAATTGTTCATAATACATTCATTTCATTCTAACGGGTAATGCATTTACGAAGCTTATTTGTACACCTCACCAACATCAAAACTGGTTGAAGCAGATGTTACTTACAATAAGACCTCTGTCAGCCCAGCATGACCTCTTTTGAACTTTTGTTTTTAGAAATTCAATATGAACCAACGTCTAACAAACAAATCAAAATAAATAAATAGCCTAGTTGTAGCCTGTCTAAATGTATATGCTGTTCCAAGATCCCACTATCAACATAACCTTTTGAAATTACTTTTCAGTCTGCAAAAGTTGCCTTGTAAAGCATCTGGAAGAAAACAACACCTGTCCAACATGCAATATAGTCATACACCAGTCGCACCCACTCCAATACATCAGCTTCGACCGGACCATGCAAGACATTGTGTATAAACTGGTGCCAGATCTACAGGACAGTGAGTATTGATAGCCTACTGTTGGCCTACAGCAGAGGTCCATATCAACTGGATTGCTATATCATCAACAGTTACATCAACAACCTGTCTTATCCAAACAAAATACATCAGATTTTGATTAAAACCCAGTGAAATGGACTGCAACTGAATTACATTAAATCCCCTGATACCTTTAGATGCCTGTAATTTCTCTGGCAACCATTCAGCAGGGGTATCTTGAAACTGTCGGATTCGGTATCATATTCTTCCCGATGGAGATCCCGTAATCCTAAAATGTTACTGACAACAAAAATTTCCAACCGTTTTAAAATACCTCTGCTGATTGTAATACAGCTATGCAAGCATTACCACATTTGCATATAAATAGGTCAGGTTATGGTAGTACATCCCATGACAAGCACACCAGGAAAAATTGTGAAAAAATTGAGGGAAAAATAACACAAGTGTAACCGCACGGATCAGCTAGTAAGCAATTAATACAAAGTGTGTTTCTCATCCATGACTTGCTTTACTATCTGAACACTACCTAGCTTTAAGACATTTCAAAATGATCCTTGTGATATGATTGAATAAAGATATTTCTTACTTACTTTACTTAACTAGTAAGTAAAGTAAAGTAAAAAAGTTTATTTCGAGACCGTTGATACATATGGTAGACAGGTAGTAATAATATTAAAAGTGTATATCTAAGCAGTTAGTCATATACGAGTACATGTATAGTTCGCACAGCGGATCTAGGCTTCCGTGAAGTTAGCCATCTGCGATGCGCAAAGACAATTTAGTTTGAAAAAGCTCCATTGCGCATCGAAACGGCTAATTTCACGACGGCCGAGATCCGTTGTGAGAACTAGAGATCATAAGTCTTCGAAAATGGTCGCCATTCAGCATTTGCTAAAGCAGCATAGCAACTACTTTAGCGCTGGTCTTCCATGGCCACTACACAACTATGATATATATCCTGCAGATGAGATAAAGCGCGAGCGCGAGTTCTACCGCGCGCGCGGGCTTCCGTGCCCCAAGGACGCGGCGCTGGCGGCTGACAAGCCCGGCGGCGGGGAGGAGCCCGACCAGCCTGACAACACTGACTGCCACAGGAAAGATGAACAGGTACATTACCCGTTTGTGGCGTTTGCCGATTAAATGTATGTCACCTGGTGGTAGGACTCTTCAGCAAGAGTCAGATGTTCAACCTCTAAGCAGTAGTGTGCAAGCTGCACTGTGTTTAGGTTTAAGGGGACTATAGCAAGTGAAATTACTGAAGACTGAAGGCAGGCACCATGAAGGCTGAGCCCAGCGACCCGGGAATTGTGGTTCCCGCGAGTAGATGCCAGGGTAGAGCCACTACAAGAGCAGTAGAAGACGGATTGATGATGCGTGGTTCGTTCGTTCGTTCGTTCGTATGAGTCAGTGGCCAACTCTGGTGACAGAGTTTCTAGGCCGCCCGACGGCCTCTGTCATGGCCTAACAACTTTGAAAAAGCCGGGACCGACTGCTTAACGTGCCCTCCGAAGCACGGGAGCGCTCAGTTGAAATTGCCACTGGCGGTCACCCATCCAAATGATGACCCCGCGGAACAGTGCTTAACTTCGTTGATCTGTTAGGACAACTTAGCCAGCTACGTCACGAGCGCGATGCGTGGTGCTTAACATAGGGCGGGCGCCTTGATTGACTTGTCACTTGCTGACATAAAAAAAAAATGACGCGTCTTCGAGTTGCTTCGCTCGTGCCTAAGTTTTTTCAAGTGACAAGACAATCAAGGCGCCCGCCTGAAGATTGATTCGGTCGGGGCCGAGCAAACTGGGTAAGCCAGTTTACGCCAGTTCCACGCTCCCCAGTAAAAAAACTGGGTTAGAAAACACTGGAGGAAATGTAGTTACAATGTGCTGTGTATTTCCAGGTGAATGTTTGCCTGGAGTGCATATCAAGCTCGCTGCGCATACTCAAGAGGAGTTTCATCCGCTGTTCGGCGCAGGCCACCATCACGCATCTCAAGAAGTTCGTCGCTAAGAAGGTTCTCAACGGGATGGACAAATACAGAGAGGTCAGTATACCTCTAGCACCTATTCTATTATCTTTCATCATCATGACAGCCTTCATCATGTTCCCACGGGCCTACTCCCGGGCGAGAGTGATTGGGTCTTAATCCACCAGGCAGACCCAATGCGGACCAATCCTTGGGTCCGCCATTGTGATAGCACATGTCGAATTCTTTGTTCTTGGACATGCCGGTTTCCTCACTTTGCTTGTCATCTTAGTATTAGATAGAGTAATTCAAGAAGAAGGTTTATACGTAGTTAAAGCATGCGTGCGAAGCCGGGGCGGGTCGCTAGTATATTATAAACGAGCTGACCCGCGCGGCTTTACCCGCGTTTTTGCAGTTTTTATGCTATCCCACAGGAAGATCAGGAAGATAGATAACGGACGGAGATACGTGGTCACAAACATTCACACACACAGGCTTTCGCATTTATAATATTAGTATGAATTAGATAAAAGCGAAGGTTATTTCTTCGCCTTAAACGGCTGTACGGATTTGAATAAAATTCGAGATAAACATAAATTATGCCCTGGGTTACATATTATATATGTATAATAACCAAATTATTTATTTCAAACAAAGTAATCCTAGTGTGGTGTCAAACTTTGTGTGTGACTAATGTTGATTTAGGCCTTTAACCGAGAGGGGTCCTAACAAAGGGAATTTTATATAAGAAAAAAAACGATCTTAAACAAATTTTAATTAACATTGTAAACTAGTATTAAGTTATGGAATAAACAAGCTTTTTATTTTACTTAATGTTGATTTATACTTTTGTTCCAGATTGACATTTTATGCAACGATGAGTTACTGGGCAAAGACCACACGCTAAAGTTCGTGTACGTGACTCGCTGGAGGTTCCGAGACCCACCGTTAAGACTCCAGTATCGACCTAAGATAGACATATAGTTTAAATTCAGTTTAAGTTGAAATATTGTCAACAGAGCTTTGGGGCATCACCTTATTACAAATAAATTGCTGTGCGTTAGTCTCGCTAAAACTCGAAAAGAGAAAAACTCGAAGGTTTAATTAAATGGTGAGAAAATATGGAAAATGCGAGAAAAATAATGTCAGTGGAACCGCGCGGGTCAGCTCCATAAAAAATAGTTTCGCAAATTCTCAACTTTGTTTTTATCGCTGAGTTTATAAGGGTATGTACTACTTTTGAAGTGTACATTACGCGTGTAATACGCTCTTAGTAGATGCAATCAAAGCAAACAAGCGTATTTCACAATATCCGTAAGTGTCAAGTAAATTATTTACCGGTTAGCTAATATAACTGTCGCTTATATGATGTATGACGCGGTCTAGTAAGTTTTACTTGCAAGGGCACTCATAGATAACCCAAGTACCACATGCCGCTTGAAAAGAAGCCACATCCTGGACAACCTCCAATAATTAGGGGAAGAAGGACTAATGAGCCCGGATCCCAAACGCCAGAGAAACATCCAACTCATCCGCTTATAGTCCACCAACTGATCGCGGATAATCAGAACAGAAAAAAAAAAAAAGTAAATTTTACGAACTGACTGACAGTGAGAGTATAAATGTAATATATTTAAATTGTCCGAAAGTTTACAGCCGAACAAAGCACTTGAAGTTTTATACATTTTATTTCACTGTTATGTGCCGTCTTCTATATTGGCTAACCTTCACCCTTCTTGAATCTTATTAGAAGTTGGTGAAAGAAGCCCTTATCCTCTTATTATGTTCTGTTAATGACTACTCCGAAATTGTTACCGACACCTGCAACCTAATTCATCAATTGTATTATGAAATGTATGGATACAATATAGTTTTATCCACAACAAAATTATAGGTGGGTCGAAAACGGCCTGAACTGATTCGAGAAAAGCATGGTACTGCAGTGCCACCATTTTCTATTGAGTTGTATACAGTTCGATATAATCACATAATCTCATGGAAATGAGATAATAGTATTTTACTCTCTCACTAAAGAGAAATAAGTGAGAAACTGAACAGTTGTTTCTGGTTCATCAAGATACTATTCTGCAGTTTTTATATTATTTAGCTAGTTTATTAGAAGAAATATTTTGTTTTACATTTAGTTAGACGTCAATTTAGCATTTGATTTTATTAATTAAAATTTAACTTTATGGTTTTTGGGAGATCAAACATATTTTTTCAAATAGCTTGATCTATTTTAGTGATTTATGTATTTCATGACTTTCAGTAAAGAAAGGCAAGTTTAAGTTTTTCTTTAAAAGAATTCTAGAAAAAATTTAGAATAAGTTTAGTATAATTAAATTAAATTTATTTTGTTTTTTAATGCAGGCTTGTTTTTGTTACCATTTATGATTTTACGTATAAAAAACACTTTAATTTTAATATAGTAAATAAGTAATCACATTGTAGTTATAACCGTGTAAAAAGTATATGAAATTCGACCATGTAATTGAAATAAATGATTTTCTTACTAAAGCTACCAAGGTATTATTTTTCTATCAAATTCATTAGCTACTTATTTGAAGGCTGCGGTGGGCGATTGTCCGGTTGAGAAGCGACAGGTTGCGATTTCGATTCCCGCTGCAAGACATGTTTGCATAATGATCTGCAAACATGGTTCCCTTATTAGAGTTGAAACTAATAGTGTTTAGAAATCATTTTAAATATATTAACCGATACGTTGCGAATGGCACGGCAGCCGTGTCATCGTTTTCTTTTGCGTGTGGCGTTAGGCACGTGAGCCGTGCCATTTTGAAATCGATGGTAATTCCTTCAAATTAAGTTTTAGGGAGATCTACCCCAGAACAAAACTTTTTTATTTTTAACGTTAATCAAGCTTGTAGCATTCGTTTCTGGATATTGTATTTATTTTTTAAAAAATAAGGGGTCACCAACCTTTTTGAAAATTTTAATGATAATTTTTGTGTATATATATAATTGAAATAAATAATATTAAAAAATTGCTTATTTTTGTATCAGAAATGTGAACGATTTTAGACGATTTTTTTTACATTTTAGGAGAATCTTAGCGCAAAAGACAATTACCGCTCCCGAAGTAGGATGTAGTACGCTGATTCCGATTTGAAAAATTAGACATCGCAACAAACCGTCTACTACTACGTCACTAACAATTTTATTTATTATTAGATACCAACATTATCATTCAATTCATGACATACTTACCTATCTATCTACTTTTTTACAAATACCGAATGCATAAACCTCGGCCTTTCTCCATGTTGCAACAACCTAATAACAGGGTTCATGTGTGATACTACTTATTCTGTAACAACTACATAATGTACCATATGACAGCAATAAATGTATTTGATTTGAACCGGTTAATGGCTATTTACCACTTATTGTCATTTATGCTGACGTTTCGAAGCTAAATAGTAAGAAGCGAATACGAGGCTCGGACGCGGCATCGGGCAGTGCTCATGAAGGAAGAGAGCTTCTAAATATCTTCGAAACGTCGTCAGCATATATGTCAATGAGTGGTAATAAGGTAGTGGTAAACAGGTAAACAGCCGCTAATCTATTTAAAATGTTTCCCATAGTATAAGAGAGCCTTCCGATCATAAAGGTCGGTCCCGGTAAACCCGGACGTACACCAATGGATTTTTCTTTCTCTGGAATTATTTGCGCAATGCCAGTGCTCATATGGTGAAGGAAAACATCGTGAGGAAACCGGCATGTCCTAGAACTAAAAATTCGAAAGACATGTGCCATCCACCAATCCGCATGGTGGATTAAGACTCAATCACTCTCGCCCGAGAGTAGGCCAGTGTCCCAACAGTGGGATCATTAGAAGGCTGTCATGATGAAGCGCTGGCTGCTTAGTTCTAGGCTAAGGGCACTGTGTAAAGCAGCATGCCACTTATGACTATTAGTGTGAATAATCCTACAATTATTATAATATCGGAAACCTATATTTGTGTGTATTGTTACGGGTATTTCAATGAAACTTAGGAATAGTAATAGCCCTCTGCACCTGGAATAACCTACACAAAAACAAAATAAACACGTAGGTAATGGCCCTTTAACTACAGCGCCTACGAAAGAACCCGCGATCGGGGTGAGGTAAATCGGATCAAAATTAAATAAATACAACAAAACTGTGTAAATTGTTTATTTATTAACTATATTGTACACATTAATCTTCATCATAAATCAGGCACTGTTTAACCTTCTGTAGGTAACTTGCTTAGTCCTATCTATTTTTGCTAGTCTAACTTAGGGCGATCATCCACTGAAGCGTAGAGGTAGGATTAGAATGTGCTAATAAGGAAATTAACGTGATACAATTTTGACACAATCTTCTTATGCTTCCGTGAACGATGAAGAGAGGAAACAATCCTCCTTGCCTGATTTATTAACCCTTTTACTGCTTTGGTATGGACTGATCTCGAATTAACAATAGTTTAGTGGTTAATGTAATGCATAATAAAAAATAAGCTGATTAACTTATTATAAATTATTTCAATAAATAAATTAGTACTCATTCGAGAAAAATATTATTATAAATACCTAATTAATAGACATTATAAATACAAAAAGCAAGCGAAATAATAGCTTAAATACAAAAACATTAATAATAAATTAATTAATCTAAGCAAAACATACAAATAAATAGTAGAAAATTTATTTATATTAGGTACTAACGTAGATTTTCTGACCATATAAGCTCAATAATAACATATTATGATATAGTATAATAGATATTATGGTCTAGTGGTGGTGTCCTCGTTTTCCGATCCTAAAATCGTGGGTTCGATTTTCAGACAATTAGAAAAATTACATGTCAATGCTAGTGCTCTTATACTGCCAATGTTTTGTTGAAAATGTTTACTAATGTTTGCAAACATTTTATAACACACGTGAGAGCACCATAAATTCCAAAGACATGTGCCTAAAACCTACGTAAGATGTTAAACCTACACTAAAGCCTCTTCGCACTTAACCGGCGTGTCAATAACCCCAATACCATTCCCTACCAGCTCGAAAGTCTTTCCACTCGACAGCAACACCTTATAATGTTCCGGAGGCGGTACTGCCATGTTCTTACAATGGTCCCTTTTAGAATGCCTGCTTAGATGACTGGTTTGCGAGAACTTTCTATCACATATCTTGCATTGGTAGTTCTTCTCGCCTGTATGTACAACCTTGTGTTGTTTTAAAGCGGACGATGTGTAGAAGGTTTTGCCGCAGTCGCAGTGGTAGTCACGCTGTCCTTTATGCCGTTTTAAATGTAAGTTGTAAGAGCTGCTTGTGACGAAACCTCGCTCGCACTCTTTGCAATTATACCTGCGAAAAATATCAAGTTTAGTAAAAGGGTAGCTAAGTTAAGTCAAATGTTAACTAAGTCAAGTAAAAGATCAACTAAGTTATGAAAAAGGTTAACTAATTTAAGCAAAAGATCAACTAAGTAAAAAGTTAACAAAATTAAGTAAAGGATTAATTAAAAGTTTAACTAAGTTAACTTAGCTAATTTAATTAAGAGGTTAACCAAGTTAAGATAAATGTTAACTAAGTTAACTAAGCTAATATGATTAAAAGGTTAACCATGTTAAGAAAAATGTTAACTAAGTTAAGCAAATGATCGTAGATTTTATGATGAGTTAAGTAAAATATAACTAAGTTCTGTAAAAGGTTAACTAAGTTAAGCTAAATATCAACTTAAGTTAAGTAAAATATAACTTAGTTATGTAAAATGTTAACTAAGTGATTCAAAAGTTTAACTAAGTTAATAAATAAGACCCTCACCTAATTTCCTTCTTATGTATCCGTATATGAATAGAGAGGTTGCCAGAGGTAGCGAAGGTTTTGGTGCACAAGTGACAAGAGTATGGCTTCTCCCCGTTGTGTATTCTTTGGTGGACGCGAAGGTCTGCCTTTATGGGAAAACCTGAGAATAGTTACAATATGGTGGGTGTTTGCACTATCGTCATAAACAGGTGAGTACTCTCGACCTCCTCTGAGGGGAAAATATAAACGGCTATAGTTATAATATAGAAATATAATAGAAAAATCTTGTCGGGAGTCACGGGCTCAAATCTGATAAAAATAAGAACCAACTGCATTTAAAAAAAAATACAATACTTTATTTTTCAAAGTTTATTTGCATAATATTCATAATTCTCTATTTAGAATCCTAATTTAAGTTTTCTTACAAAATGTATAGGGGCAAAGGAAGCAGAACTCAGAAAGAGCCATTAAATCAAAACAAACCAAAAAATAATTTAAAAATATCAAAAAGTCACGTAATATATTATTTGATAACATTTTTGTAAAATGTTTTACAGAGCAGCGCAGACTTGCAGAATAGTTACATCAAATAGGCCTTTTTTATGTCAGCAAGTGACAAGACAGTCAAGTCGCCCGCCTGATGTTAAGCACCACGCCTGACCATAACAGATGCAGTGCTATAGCTTAAAGTTTTTAAGTTCAGCGCGCACTGCACTGCGCTCATCAGCCCGAGACATTGTTGTTAAGTCCCTTTCGCCCTGGATTTTCACTTGCTACAGAGCCTTTCAAATTTAAACACGATAATGTTTGCACACTACTGCTTGGAGGCACTGCGGCATCTGGATATCTGGCACTGCGGTGTTACCCAGTACCAGTACCCACCAAGACGGACTCATACTGAAGAGTCCTTTCCCCCATCTCACCTTTCCCACAGTCCTGGCACAAGTAAGGCTTGTCTCCCTTGTGCCGCTTCATGTGGATGTTGAGCTGAGAGCTCTGCACAAACTCCTTGAAGCAAATCTCGCAACTATATTGTTTCACTCCTAAAACAAAAAAAACAAATATAATTTATAACTGCGAAAGTTTAGAATGGATGTTTGTCACTCAATCACAAAACGGCTTAACGCAACAGCTAGTAAAATGTTCACAACTCTTCTTGACCGCAAGAACCTCCAATTCGTAAAACATTTCGGAATCGATAGAGCTTTTTTCGAGTTTAAGCCACATTTTCCTACAAACTTAACTGTGACTGTCTGTTGGGTATTTGTGTATGTTGTCACGTTGTCGTCCAAAATGCCCTGCGGCTGGCAGCCCGCCAACGTTGTTAGGGTGAAGGTGAGGGTGTAGGTAGGTATGAGTGTGAGGCGCTGTTAGTTCGAGGGTTCGAGCGAGAGTGAGGGTGTGGGTGTGAGGGTGTGTTGGTGTGGGTGTGTGGGTGTGAGGGTGTGGGTGTACCTGTGTGCATCCGGATGTGGTTGACGAGGCCAGTGCGGCGACGGAACTGCTTGGGGCAGTACTCGCAGTGGTAGGGCATCACCCCCGTGTGTGACTTCCGATGTTGGAACAGGGCGCTGTAACCTCTGAAACAGACAATAAACGAGAATTTTAACCATAAAACATAAAAAACTGTAAGTACCATAATATGATAATTATTTTTACTTGATTACATTTTATATTAGTATTCAATAATATCCTATGTTTCGGCTATTGAGAAATTTTATATGATCAAAAATCTCATGCCAGTAAATTCATTAACCCAGCGATACGGGCAAATGCTTGGCGGCAAAAATAGATATGGTGGTAGTCATTCCGGACGAGCTCGATAACAAAGAACTCTACTACTAGTCTCAGCTTGATGCTGCTCTACACAAAGCAGAGCAACGCTGATTTTCAGATAGAAAGATATATGAATTATTACCTAAAGGTAGCAGGACAGTCGGTACAAGTGTAGGGTCGTAAATCTGTGTGACACACTTTATGCGCCTTCAGATTACTTTTGTTGCTGAGGACTTTACCGCACTCGTCGCATTGATGAGGGCATTTATTGCTGTGCAGCGCTGGCGTTGACTTCTCGTTGAGCACTGGAAGTTAAATGTAAGACTGTAGGTAATTGAAATGGAAGAAATTTCTTTTTATATAACTCTTGAATAACTTTTAGGAATGCCGCCATTTCCTTCTAAATTTTGTCTTGACAATTACTTGACTTGGCTTGGCTATGTCTACTCTTGAAAGCAACTAACAAAGGCTAATCATGGCAAATATCGTAGTTCAACTTATGCCGGTGACAACTAAGTTCAGAGCAGTTCGGAGAGAGTTCAGAGCATTCATGGACATAAGCTGAACTGCTGAACCACGAAATCTCTCTTTCTCATGTTCGTAAGAGTCTAGTACAAGGTTGTTCATTATTAACTTATAAACTGATAGGGCTTTAGATGGGACGTAAATTGAATATTATAAAGGACATTTCAATTTTTATGTCGCAATTTTTTTATTTCATTTCAAAGACTTATTGCATAACTATTGCCAAAAAGATCAGCTGACTTAAGAATAGCCTATGTCCACAGCTGGACATAGCCTGCCGCAAAGTGCCATGACGACCAATATTAATTTGGCTCTCGATTTGCCCTTCACCATCCGCTTAAATGTCATTGGTCCATCTAGTGGGATGCCGCTATGCCGATGCCGGCCTAAATATCGTTTTTCAGTTTGCGGTTCCTATTTGAAAACCTTAATTCCGACAACGGTTATCGATTCTGCGAGCTATATGGCTTGCAAACTGCCATTGAGTTGCTTATTCCAAGAGCTATGTTGTTGAATTTGGTTTTCTACAATTTTATGAAATGAAATGAAATATATTGAAATGAAATATATTTATTTGCTTGAAGTGTGGTTAAGCGGTACAAGATAATAGGGTAGGTTTTCTGTGTCACACACTTCGTCGGAAACGACATGCAAAATTTAAATTACTATTCTAAGAAGCTACTTTACTATAATAATGATATAAATTAATAATTAAACAACCAACATAGCGATAAATTAAAATTTCAGATTAGAATGTCAAGAGTAAAATTATAAAAAAGGAAACATAAGAATATAAATAATTAATAAAAATAACATTAGCAATAACAATAATGATTTTTAAATACATTTCAATTTAATTGATCATGTCTTTTACGCTATAAAAACATTTGTCTACAAGCCACAGATACAGTTTTGTTTTAAATTGTCTTAGTGGCAATTCTCGAATTGCTTTAGGAATTTTATTAAATATCTTTATCGTCATTATATAGCTACTTTTATGCGTCAATGCAGTCTTTCGTATTGGCAACATTAATCTAGTTGGATCCCTATATTTAAATACTTCTTACCTTTTTTCTTTCTACCCCTTTTCTTTTTTAATGGTTGTGTGTTTTCTATGGGCATTGCATCATCTGCTTCTGATAATTCTGTAAACAACAACTATAATAAATTATAATAATATTAATATTCATTTAATGGGTATTTTTGTATATTATTATATGTTAAAAGTAAGTTCGATGAAGAGGCACCGACACTGTCACGACTCGATTTAAATAGTCTTTGTATGCCCAGAAAGAAGGGCGACGTGTCACTCAACCCTGATGACGACTCTCGAAGAAGTACTCATACAAATTCACTTATGTCTGAATTCACTGTCACTGAATACCTCTGTCATAGCTTGACAACCATAACAGAAGTCTTCATGACTTCTTTGAAAAGGTTGGGCCAACAAGCTTAACATGCTCTCCAAAGCACAAAACCCACAGCCAAAATTGCCACTAGTGTTCACCCACTCAAAAGCTGAGAGACAGCAGTGCTTAAATTTGTTGATCTGTTAAAAAACAACTCATCCAGCTAAGCCACAACTTGATGTGTGAGTGTACCTATTCTATATCTATACTAATATTAGATGAAAGATTTATATTTTTGTATGTTGCAACAAAAAAACTCAAAAACTACTGGTCTGATTTCAAAAATTCTTTCACCATTAGAATGCCACATTATCCAGTGATATAGGCTATATTTATTACTAGCGACCTGCCCCGACTTTGCACGGATGCTTAAACTGTAGTCTTCATTGCGCTTGCGCAAAGCTGGTCTTGGTCTCTAGTTCCAAGCAATAGTTGTACCTTCAGGGTTGAGTTTTATCTCTCGGAGCAGTAAATTGTCATCCCAGAAGCTATCAGTGATTTCATTGTAGTTAGGCTCTGAAAAGAGAAAAAAAATTACTACTCATAATTCTAAGTGGGGGAATAAGATCTCCACTGATGTCCCGCTTTGGGGTATGTTTCTCATCATCATTGTATCAGCTAATCAATGTCTACTGCTGGTCATTGGCCCCCCCAAAGAGTGCTATGACTTGAGCCTTTACCCTTCAGCTTCTTGCAACTGATTTAATGTCATCGGTCCATCAAGAGCAAGGCTGTATTTTGTTTTCCACTTTGCGGTCTCTATTTGGCACACATTAATATAATATATTTTAAAGTGACAGTTGAGTATAAGTAAGAGGGTATGGATACACTCACCAAGCTTGACATCATCTTTGATGACCTCAACATTTTGATCAAGCATTTCAAGTACACTATGTTCCTCAACATCGCAAACAAAAGCATCATTTTCATTCTTACATATTTTCTCTTCATTTTGATCATCACTATTATCTTTTTTAAACTCTGCACCATTTGTGGTGATTTGAAGACTTGGTGCATTTAGTAGGTAACTGTGAAGTGTTTTGTTGCTTTCTTCACAAAGTTGATTGAAGTAATATGAGCGTTTAAGTTGTTTGGTGCAATCTTTGCAGATCAGGCTTGGCAGACCATCATTTGGGGTTGGCTGAAATAATAAATATTCGAAAATTGTTATTTTATTATCTAAAGGGGGTTTTAAAATAAACAGAACTATTCATTTTCTAAGTGTGACTGGTCACTCAGGTGATAGATAATGCAAATATAAAATATTGTTTGGCTATTTTACCTTTAGTTTCGTGCAACTTGATATCATCTCTGAATACGAAGTCTTTCTTTTCAAATAACTGCTGAAGAGATCAAATGACTGTTTGTTGGCTTCCAAGCATATTCGGCATAGTACACGAAAGTCCATAGCTTTCGCTAGGTGGCAAAAAGTGAAAAAATCTGATTTGATTAGTTGTTTGTGTTCAATAGCTAAAATATCGGGGGGTTAATTAATTTTGACTTTTGATTATTTAAAGTTCTTTTGTTTTGTGTGTGGTGACATTTTGCTTATGTGACTGTGACATTTGCTGCATTTGCATTGTTTGTTTGATTGTTTGATTCTCGTTTGATTGACTGACTGACTGACAACGAGGCATGGAACATTTCAGGTAGCAGTAAAAATTATATGAAATAAGTTTTCATACGTCACACCTGCTACTTACCTAGATACACACACACTGCTATAAATCACAGCAAATTATTTCACAGAATCACAGATTGTTCGGATTTCATCGGAAATCACCGAGTCATTTCGCCATTTCATCGTGCGCATTGTGCATTGCTCTATATCACAGCAAATTATTTACCACAGATTGTTCGGATTTTATTGGAAGTCATCGTGTTTGTAGGTAAATAGCAGTGATTCGTGAGGAGCATCGGTATCGTCTGTCGGTAAAACCGTCCCGAGCGAGAGTGAGACGATAAATGCCTATTTACGGTGAGCGAAAAAATTTAGGCCGTTTAAATGAAAATCATTGTCATCACCTGTGTAATATCACATGTGAAATAGCAGTCACATGTGAAATACAACATTTTTTATTATAATCAAATGATAATGATTTAAAAGCTAAAAGTAGCAATAATTTCTACGCCTACTGACAACTAGCTTGTTCACAACTCTGATCTGAGGTTCACAAGAACAAAATCACTTTACTGACTGATTTAATCCTGATTGATTGGTGCTTTTGTTTGTTTGACTGACTGTCTAAAAAAAAAAAAAACTGTTTTTTTCCAAACCAACCAAACCAAAACAAAATGTCGGTGAAGAAGTACTGAAGGCGCCCTAGCAAATTGCTTTCGTAATTTCTCTTTTTCTTTCACCAAGGCGTAAACAAATTACAGCTCTTCCAAAACAGAAACATGTCTGCTCTTCAAAAAAGCATTATGAAGACCAAATTGCCACCTCGATGTCCTAGAACGTCCGGCATTTCCAAGTAAGTTTTATTTATCAATTCGGCATAATTTTCAAGCAAGAGTATTGTACTTTCGTTATAAATTGGGTTGTGAATAAATAAAATACACTATCTCCGTCACTTCTGCTACCAAGGAAGTCAATCATAAACCTCAATAGGTACGTCTTGATTCTTTCTCAAACTTTTCAAACACAACTTGCGTGATTTTTGGCGCTAATGAATGCCTCATCCATTCGTAGATTAGCCCCTTTCGGAGGCAGCCGTCGCAAAGACTACTCGCCAGTTCCATGGAAGCATTATTTCGAGAGGAGTGTGGACGTGGAGACCGATGGCGGCATCTTCAGGGTTTACCTGTCTCCAGAGCCAGACCATCCGGACAGGCCGCGAATTGTAACATTGCATGGCGGAGGTTACTCTGGTCTCAGCTGGGCTTTATTTGCTGTAAGTTAACATTAAGAAAGCAAATGGTATAGGGCCTATTCTTGAGTTCTTGTTTGTTGTACTATTTCATTATAGTTCAATAGAAAGTTGACCTACTTTCTTTTAGAAATGACATAAGAAATGTTCTTGATAGTCAATCTTGCTGTTGATTGTTTCACTCCAGCAGCCCATAAAACACCATCATTTTAATTTCCCACCCCCACCTTTACAGTCCCGCCTTTTTCTCTATAATAACTAAAAAAACATTTAATTATAGACTTTCAGGAAATAGTTTCCTCTCAATTCTTTATGTATTCTAATAATATGTCTTTCAGGAGGAAATAACAAGCATGATCCATTGCCAAGTGGTATCACTAGACATCAGAGGACATGGAGAAACAAAAACCCACGATGATGAAGATTTAGGGGCGGACATTCTTGTAAAGTATGTATTCAAAACTAAATCCTATTTTAATGATAAAAATAAGGGTCATTATACTCATAATCTGCTTGCTCATTTCCCTCGTTTCTCGAATGTCCTTGACCCATGATATATGAATGTGTGATTCGCTGGTTACTATTTTATGAATTATTTGGTGAATAGTCCTTAACCAAGAACCGATTAAGTTGATAACGACCTTGACCAGTGTCAACAAGGCAAATATTAATATAAATCAAAATTGTTTTCGCTGCTGTTTCGTATGTATATACGCATATAGATATTAATGGATTGTAATATGGTTTTTATTAATGATCAAGTGATTCAAGAGGAAGGTTTAAACACCCTTCATATCTTATATACATATAAAATGAATCGCTGTGCGTTAGTCTCGCTAAAACTTGAGAACGGCTGAACCAAGATAAATCTAATTTTGGTCTTCAAATGTTTGTAATAGTTCAGGGAAGGTTAAAACGTTGAGAATATATATAAAAATTACGCGAGTGAAACCGCGCTGGGTCTACTGGTCAGATATAAAAAACAGATGACTCTCGTACTATTCCGCTTAACTTTTTAACTAATGAGGTCACACAGTTAATCTTAAAAGAAAAATATCGACACGTGTTTCATCCCTCCACGGGACATCATCAGGACCATCGACTTGTTCTCCAGCAGACGTGATGCTCTGTCAAGCGCTGGAGCCAAATTTGGCTCCGCAATAATGTATTTCCGCAAAGTAACGCCTGAATCTATCAATTACCCTTCATTTCGTTCTTTTCGTTTAAACACCCTTGCAAAGCCGGGGCACTAGTGAATTATTAAACAAGTTTTCTATCCACAGGGATGTGGAACAAGTGATTCACAAGCTATACAGCAGTGAAATACCCCCACTGATATTAGTGGGTCACTCTATGGGCGGAGCGATCGCTGTAAGAACAGCCCACCTACCTTCTTTGGAGCACTGCTTGCAAGGGATTGCTGTTATCGATGTTGTTGAAGGTAATTGTACTTCATGACTTGCCTTCTAACATTCCCCACTGAATGTAAAGGTAGGGGTGAGACACTGATCTATTCTAGTGAGTGATAGGGTCACATAACTCATAATCCAGCACATATAACAATGTAGATTGGTGACTTCACACTTACCTTAGGAAATTACCAAGAGCCTTGCACAACCTCTGCAGTTCAGTAGGCGAGGAGGGTACGCTTGAGAAGCGCGAGTTTACGGGTTTGATCCCTGCTGAGGGACATCTATCTTATATTAACATTAATTTCTGGCATTAACTTATGATTTTATAGAACATTATTAGTGATTTTATTGATTTCCGGTATCGGCTTTGGCGTCGACCGGAGATTGTCGAACGCCTTAGCCGATCACGAGAATATCGACTGTAGGAAGGGAAAGAGATAATTGTTGTGGGGAGGTAGATTAAGTTTATTCAGTTCATGTTGAGTCGTCGTGAGGCATAGACCTAAATATTATACCTTGTACTGCAACGTTATCCCAGAATATAACAAGTGATTTATGTTCGAAGTGTTTAAATTTATAATCCTGCCACTTTCCCGAGTTCATGGTAAAGTGTCGCCATAGAATGATCTGCAAATATTTGTTCCTGGTCTAGGTGTGTATTATAATCACTTATCTGGTACTTGTAGTATAAGCTTTGCTTAGCTTGAAGCTAGATAGCGCTGTGTTAAAAAGTCCGCCAATATATATTTTTTTATTTAGTTTTTATATTTTTATGTTCTAGGCACAGCTATGGAGGCACTAGCCAGTATGCAGAGTTTCCTCAGAGGTCGACCAACGCATTTCAAAAGCATTGAACATGCCATAGAATGGTGGTAAGACTGCTTTTAATATTTATTATGATAAATATGAACTGAATATTCAAAAGTCATGTGCCTCTGCAAATCTGCATTGAATCAGCATGGTAGATTAAAACCCAACCACCCTTGATCGAGAGTAGACTGTAACAGTAAGAAAATAAAAAGTTAAATCTAGCCTGGGGCGCGTGAAACTGGCGTAAATTCACCTAGCTTTAAGACATTTCAAAGTGATCCTTGTCATTTAATTGAAGAAACTTATTTGAATCAAATCAGTATTATTAGATGACAGAACTAGAAGGCTCTCATAATCCCAAGAAAACAGTATTTTGCAATAATACCTACTAATAAGAGAAGATTGAGTAAATGTGTGTTTCCAGTGTGCGGAGCGGGCAAGTGAGAAATGTGGACTCTGCCAAGGTTTCAATGCCCAGTCAGATATTAAAGTAAGTTTTATATTTTTAAAAGGCACCATAAATCTGCCTTTTAACTAAATCTCTGTTGATTTATAAAAACAGTCCAAGTAGAAATCAGGGAATTTTCAGTCGTGTTTTAAAAAAGATTTTGTAATTTTATAGTGATTCTTATAGCCTTTATTTATAATCAAACAATTCACCTCTTGTGTGTCTTTCAAAATTGTTACAATACTTAGCGAGCTGCTAAAATTACTGTTTCTTCTATGAATAAGGCCCTAATATATAAAGTTCTATACTGCTATGACTTATAGTTGAATATCTTCTGGTTGAATACAGCTGTGAGTCCGGAGAGCTGGCAATCAACGAGGTGGAGAACTACGTGAGCGAGGAGTCAGAGTGCGTCAGTCCACCACCCGTGGTAGACTCTATCCCGGAAGAAGGGGAGGAACCGGACACTTTCCTCAAACCGGCAGGGGACAACTGTGGGACCATGAAGTAAGTCAACAGACCAGTAAATAATGTTACCGCGTGTGAATTCGTGCTTGGCGCAACCGGTGGGATCAGGAATACTCTGCACAGCCCCGGCAAGAAGATGGAGAGGTACCCAACACCTTCCTCAAGCCGGCAGGGGACAACTGTGAGAACATAAAGTAAGTCAACAGAGCAGTAAATTATGTTACCTGTATTTACGCTATGTGAGTTCGTGCTTGGCGCAGCCGGTGGGATCAGGAATACTATGCACAGCTGGAAGGAAATGGAGAGGAACCCATCTTCTTCAAGCTGGCAGGGGACAACTGTGAGACCATGAAGTAAGTAAAAGACCACTATATTTTAGGTCTTTAGAATCTATAACTTGATTTTTAGTCAGTGAGTTTTACAAACAAAGATTTTACATATTTATGCCCTTATTCATAAAAAATACTGTCATTGTAGTGGCATGCTATGTGGCTTTCCTTGTCATTCATATGTCAATGAACCAAGACGATGTATGAACTAACGACCTTAATAAAGGCAAAGTCCTATCATTAGACATTGTTGTTGTCAGGTACAAATGGCGGATAGACCTGTCTAAGACAGAACGGCACTGGTCAGGCTGGTTCAAGGGTCTGTCTTCTCTGTTCCTGTCGGCAGCCGCGCCGAGGCTGCTGCTGCTGGCTTCCATCGACGGACTGGATAGAGAGCTCACTGTTGGACAGATGCAAGGTACAACTTAAGCTATTCATATTTATTTGAATCAATTTAATTCTAAACCATATTCAAATGCTAAAGACTTATTGCATAACCATTACCAAATAGATCGGCGCGCAAGTGGATGGTAAAAGACAACAGAACCAATAACTGACCACTAATGTACAATCAGTTCCTTGGGTATTAAATAAATCATCACTTACCATCAGGTGAGGTGGTGGTCAAACGCTTGCCTATAACCAATAAAAAATAAAACTATTGATAAAAAGAGGAAAGATTTGTATATTTGTTTATGTTTATTGTGTGCCTGATATTTAACTGTTCATGACCACCAGTGCTTGGCATTGAGCTTAGAAAGAATGAAACTTACCATACTTAATATTTCATAAATACTATCTACTATCACAAACTATCCGGTCGTGCACCAATGGATTTTTCGCTACGAAAAATTTATGTGCGCAATGTCAGTGCTCTCATACGGTGAAGGAAAACATCGTGAGGAAACCGGAATGTCCAAGAACTTAAAGTTCGGGAGACATGTGCCATCCACCAATCCGCATTGGGTCCGCGTGGTGGATTAAGACCCAACCACTCTCGCTTGAGAGTAGGCCTGTGTCCCAGCAGTGGGAACATTAGAAGGCTGTCATGATGATCATGACTATCACAAAGCATGTATTATTGTTGCAGGCAAATTCCAAATGCAAGTGTTGGCGCGGTGCGGGCACGCGGTGCACGAGGACACGCCCGGCGAGGTATTGTACTGTGTTTGTGCTCTATTCATGATTTACTCGCAGAATAAGGGTGTTTAAAATAAAATATAATATCCATCCCACAAATTCAACTGTTATAAATAAATAAATAAATAAATAAATAAAGCTGGACAATCCACACAGCATCATCTAGCCCAAGGTAAGCTGCTGTTAAACAGAGCTGTATTATGGGTACTAGATGACTGATATATATTTAATACAATACAATACATAGATAGATATTTTTTATTATATATAGAAAATACCCAGAGCACCCGGAACAAATATTTGTAGATCGTACAAACATTTGTCCCGAGGCGGGAATCGAACCCGCAACCTCTGCGTCGCAGGCGGACCTGCGCCCGCTGCGCCACATCGGTCGTCGTTATGTTATGTATTAGTAGTATGCCATTTTTTTTAAATTTATACAGCCACGAGCTGACCCGCGCCTCTTCACCCGCGTTTTTGCAGTTTCAATTCTATCCCACAGGAACAGTACATTTTTCCGGGATAAAAATTAGCCTATGTGTTATTCCAGGACTAAAGCGCATTTATAATATTAGTATGATTAGTCAGTCATCATTATTACAGTTATAGTCAGTTATTAGTAATGAACGTGACCAGCCATTGTGGTCAATAATGTTGAGTCACTGACCGACTCTCGATCGATAGTGATAGGGTCTTAATTTTCCACTCAAAAGCGAATGATACAAAAAAATACAAAATGCAAAAATATTTATTAACTGACGCAATAACATGGAATTAGGTTACCATTGGTTCCCGCACAAGGCTGAGCCTGAATCGCGGGAAGCGGGATTACAATTAGAGATAACCGTATAACTGAAGAGATGACACAGTAACAGGGAGAGCAAAAATTATATAAAAAAATAATTAAGTATCTATCAAATTAAAAATAATTAATCAATCATTAAATATTAAATAATGATGCGATGCGAATTGATGGATGGTGCATGTCTTTTGCATTTTTAGTTCAGTTCAAGAGTAGTTTAGTAGATTGAACTGAAATTAAGCACAAAACATTTTTGTAGTAGAAAATACATTGGTGCGCGACCGGATTCGAACCTAGGACGTTAGGATCGGTCACTACCACTATACCGCTTGCTCAATATAATAATACTATAATAACACATAATTCAGAAATCTTCATAAATACTTTTATAATCTTCCTTCGTATAAAACTATTGTATTGTATAATGGAATATGTGGAATATAATGGAATATGAAAATATTTCTTGAGTGTCACCCATTTTACCTTTTACCACGTCAGCATGTTCATTTTCTAATTTGTATAGAATGTAGTGCCTGCTGCTAGTAGCCTATTACCATTGCTATTACTAAAGCTGTACCTACCTACATACCGCATCTAGATATTTCTAAGAATGAATTTATTTAAACAAGTTAATAAGGTTCAATGTATCAAGCTATTTGACATGCCAATGTGATGCAATGTATAGTTCTCTCAGCGGATCTAGGTTTCAGTGAAGTTAGCCGTTTGTGATGCGCAAAGACAATTTAGTTAGAAAAAGCTCCATTGCGCATCGAAACGGCTAACTTCGCGGAAGCCTAGATCCGCCGAGAGAACTATAACGCTATGTTAAATAAATGAATATCTGAATATCTGTTAACGGCAGGTAGCTCGAGTGATAGCATCGTTTGCGTTGCGGCACCGACTCACGGAGACGACGCCGGCGGGCGACGAGATGCATCTCAACTCCAGCGTGCCGGGCTGCTGATGCACACGGCGATTATTGTACATTGTTAAAGACCATTTCAAACTTATCGGTCGGTATTTGAAACTACCTGTTACGCGTGGAACTCGGGAACAGTCGTTTTTTTTCGGGATAAAAAGCAGCATAATGTCCTATTCCCGGTCATTATCTATCTACGTTTTAAATTTTAGCTAAATCGGTTCAGTGGTTTCGGGATAAAAAGCAGCATAATGTCCTATTCCCGGTCATTATCTATCTACGTTTTAAATTTTAGCTAAATCGGTTCAGTGGTTGTCGAGAGTGGAACAAACATCCAAACTTTCGCACTTATATCTGAGGATTGTCCTGGTACTGTTAGATCGGATATCGGCTGTCGTGAAGTTAGCCGTTTGTGATACGCAAGGACAAAAAGCCTCATTGCGCATCGGCTAACTTCACGACAGATGAAATCTGATCCGCAGTTTATACACTGTGCCTATATTCATTTTAATATGGACAAATTAGGAAGGTCAGTTTTTTATGTCGGCAAAATGACTAAATTGTCAAGTCGTTCGCCTTATGTTAAGCGTAACGCCTAACCATAACAGCTGCAGTGTCACCCAAAAATTTAAGTTTTAAACTGAGTGGCACTGCACTGCGCTCATTACCCCGAGACGTAGTTATTAGGTCTCTTTCACTCAGTAATTTTACTTGCTACAGCCCTTCGAACATAATCGCATACTTACAGTTCAGTTACTCAAATAACAGTATTTTAATGCATTTTATTATCATCTCGCTCGCTTTATCACTCGTGAAAGTCTTTGCAAATGACTTTTTGTTTTAGATATAACCGCTCGCAGTCCAGAGTGCACGAAAAACTCGTTTGACAATCATAAATGCAAACGTATCGCCCAGCTGTCAATTTGTATAGGATCTTAACAGCGCCTCTTTAGTGCGTTTAATGAACTAACAAAATGCCATACAAATTGATAGCCTGACGATACGTTTACGTTTGTCAAACGATTTTTTCTTGATAAGCACTCTGTTTGGCTAGCCTACGCGACGTAGACAACGGGGTTTTTTCTATGGAAAAGACAAAAATTACAATTTGTTTAGGCAAATTTGTTTGTACATTTTTGTGAGAAAATTACTAAAATTAGTTCCAGTAAAATTGTTTTTGTCAGAAAGATAATTTCTAAGTATCTCATTTTACTTTTAAAATAGATATTTATTTTAGTTTGTAAATATGTAAATATTTTATTGATTGTATTATAAATGTAATGTTGATGTAAAATATTTAATTAAAGTTAGTTTAAATAATTGATGTTTTCATTAACCTAATATATATATATATATATATATATTAGGATTATATATATATATACCTACCTAATCTTATGAGATCAATAAGGGTCTGTTGAAATTAAAAAAAAAGATGAAATTTTATGTAAAATGGGTAACATTTATTTATATTGTAAATAAACATTTGTATAGATACTTAATATTACGAATATAACTTTGGACTTGAACTAGAACTTGATTGTGTCAATGAACAATGATAGATTTAAACGCTATGTTAGCTAGCAGAGGTTTAAAGTTCAATCATCCGTTCTAGTATATCTTCAAGGAATCTTCTAGAAGCATCGATAGGTCTTCTCCTGCAGTTGGTAGCGGCGACAGGCCAAGCAAACGTTCCTGTAATTAAAAATACTTTTTCCATGACAAATATAACATTTTGACAGGAATGTGTCGTCCTAACCACGTTTATGTGTACAATAGATTTGCAAAATGCTTATTATTTAGTTCCAATTAATTCAACGGATAAGAATTATAGGTTCAAAAAGCTTTTTTGAAAAGAGCACACTTTCGCTCGCGCATGTGGAAAGAGTGCACTCAACCAAAATAAACGCGTGCCTTAGCTTCATGCCGGCGAACTCGCTCTCGGGGTGAGGTAAGTAATACCGGTGGGAGGTAGAGTGGCCATTCTGTACGTAGTACTAATTAATATCTGTTCTGTGACAGTACTATAAATAAATAATGTTGGACAATCCACACGGCATCATTTAGCCCCAAACTAAGCAGAGATAAGATAGATGTTATGGATACTAAATATACTTTGAACAATACAATACATAGATATATTTTTATTATAAGTACCATGGAAAATACCCAGAACAACAGAACGTTATTGGTTATCTGTTTTGTATTTAAGTTGTTATATAGTTTATTCCTATGAGCTGTGGATTTTGTAATAAATAAAATAAAATAAATAAGAACAAATATTTGCATATCGTACCAACACTTGTTCCAAGACGGGAATCGAACCCGCAATCCTACAGACGTACCTTCGCCCACTGCGCCACATCGGTCGTCTGACACTTTACCTGCGGCAAAGCGCCCTTCACAAGTTCCGGAATGTTCTCTCTCGTGTATCCTAATCCAGTCAATCCGTCAACAATCTTCATTCGATCCATGTACTTCAATATAACGTCGGATAGCACTCTTCCAGCGTCTTGTTGCTTTACGTTAGTCGTATCGGCGCCGAGGAGTTTAGCAGCTTCGATGTGCTTGTCCGGGTCGCTCGGAGACGTGTAGCGGAACACGGCGGGCGCGGTGACCACGCACGAGAGGCCGTGAGGGATCAACGGTTTTGAGCTGTGGGTAAAATACAGCGTAGTATAATAGAATAATGAGATTTTTCAAAAGGCTCGGTTCGGAAATCCCCTTAATAAATCCCCAAATCGATTATCAAACTTTAAAAGGGTGTTTTAAAATTTTCAAAGGGTCGGCAAAGCGCGAGTTATGCCTCTGATGCAATATGCTATGAGCAAGTTTTCACAGGCTTAACCGCTTAACATCTGGTGGGCCGTATGCTTGTTTGCCTCGTTGGTGGTATGAAAAAAATAGTAATACCTACTCGGTAACTAGTAGTTCTGCGAACGTAACCTTGCAGGCACAAACTTTTAAGAATGAGCAATTTACTGCATTTTGAAAAGCTATTCTGTTGTATCACGCTGAAGATTCTCATCAGAATTTCAACATATTTTTATGAGACCAACTTAAACTACCTTTCAAAAAGATACTTAATAAAAAAAACCTTCCTCGAAATCGGATCTCATAAGGCGGTATATATCATCATATATCCAGGTGCCCCATTTTTGCCCCATTTTGGAGAAAGTCTCCAAATCAAAAATCCCCAACTACAAAAAAAAATAAACAGAACCTATTTCAAGTTTAAACCAGATCGGTTGAGAAATGCGACCCAGTAACCGCGCGAGTGGCTAACCCATAACCAGTAACTTACCCATAATCATCGGCTGTGTATGTGTCTACGTTGCCGGCGATGGAGTACGCGAGCCCGTGGCAGAGATGTACGCCGGCGTTGCCGATGCCGACGCCGGCCATCGACCCCGCCAGGTGCATGCTCGAGCGCGCCTCCACATCCCCCGCGCTGTACACTGAGCGGGCGAAGTACTTCTCTAACGTCTGGAGAACATTCAATAAATCACACTAATATTATAAACTAGTGGACCCGGCGCGGTTTCACTGGCTTTTTTATTTGGCAATTTTTTACATCCTGTATATTTTCTCACCATTTAAACCTTCCCAGGACTTCTACAAACATTTCAAGACCAAAATTAGCCAAATCGGTCCGGCCGTTCTCGAGTTTTAGCGAGTCTAACGCACAGCAATTCATTTTTATATAAAAGATGTGGAAAATGTTTGGATGGATGTTTGTTCCTCTATAACTTGACAACCACTGAACCGATTTAGCTGAAATTTACAACATAAATACATAATAGAACATAGGCTACATTTTATCCCGGAAAAAAGTACGGTTCCCGAGTTCTACGCGAACGAAGTTGCGGGCGATAGCTAGTAAATATATAATGCTGGACAATCCACACAGAGCTGTGTTATGGGTACCTACTAGATGACTGATATACTCATACAATACAAAGTTGTTAGGCCATGACAGAGGCCTTCGGGCGGCCTAGAAACTCTGTCACCAGAGTTGGCCACTGACTCATACGAACGAACGGAGATTATGTTTGAAAGATATAATATTATTATTATTATACATAGTATAGACCTGGTGGTAGGACTGTTTAGCCAGAGTCCATCTTGGTGGGTACCACCGCAGTGTCAGATATTCTACCTCCAAGCAGTAGTGTGCAAGCTGCACTGTGTTTAGGTTTGAAGGGCACTGTAGCAAGTGAAATTACTGAGCGAGACTTAACAACAAAGTCTCGGGGTGATGAGCACAGTGCAGCGCCACGCAGAACTTGGTTAGGCGTGGTGCTTAAGACCACACAGGCGTCTTTGTATTACAAGCATGTTTTTTCAAAAATAATAGTATTCTATCTGATATTTATCATAGTACAAGCTTTGCTATTTTAGGCCTTGATGAGGCTGTGTAAAAAACCCGCCATGTTTATTATTCAGTGCAGTGCCACGCAAAGACTTAAAAACGTTAAGCTTTGGGTGGCACTGCATCTGTAATATCAGGCGTGGTGCTTAACATCAGGTGGGCGCCTTGATTGTCTTGTCACTTGCTGAAATAAAAAAAAAACCTACTAACCTGCAAACAGTATCTAGCCCACACGTCGGAGATGGGGTTGCTACCCTGGTAGATAGGCCTGAGGGAAGGGTTGGCAGGCGCGGGGCCTCGCTCAGAGTACGGCACCGACGTGAAACTCTCTAGTGCATGGCAGAATATGTCAAAACCAGAATAGTTTGCCACCTGAAAAAAATATAAAATAATAAAAGCAGACATTTTTACACTTTACATGTCTTTACACGAGTGAAACCGTGCGTGCACAGTAATAGCATAATAAAAAATATACTATATAAGTCATAAGGGTCATGCCAAAAAAGCGATAGGAACCCAGCTGGTGTTGTTGCCAGTTCTTTTACGACATGGGCGAGTTGGAACTGGCGTAAATTTTCCTAACTTGAAAGACGTTTCAAAGTGATCCTTGTGATTCAAATGAATAAACAATTTTTGATTTTGATTTTAATTGAATAAAATAGAATGGAAAACCGACACAGCCTACAGGAAGATGACAAATAAAACCAATCAAACAGATACAAATAAGGGAAAACATTTACATTGGTCCAAAACATACAAGTAGGTACCTACTACTACTACTACTAGGTACATTAATAGGTATTATTAGTGATTATTGTATGCATGATAAGTTTCGAGTCCCAACTGTTAATATCATTGATAAATGATTGCAAGTCACAACTGATATTATTAATATCAATGACGAGCTGACCCGCGCGGATCCATCTGCGTTTTTGCAGTAATTTTTTTGGGATAAAGTAGCCTGTGTTATTCCAGGACCTAAGCCATATACATTCCAAATTTCATCACAATCGGTTAAGTCCCCCCGATACGAGCAGTAACTAGTAAGAAATTTACCTTTTCCGGCATAGTCAGTGCATGCAGAGGGTCGATGATAGCCAGCGTGGGTCGTAGCGCGTTATGTGATATGCCTGTTTTAGCATGCATCGCCTCGAAGTCAAATATACTGGATCCAGTGGTTTCGCTGCCCGTTCCGCTGGTTGTCGGTACTGGAATCAAAAGAGCGCTTTGTCAATGCAACGACGACAGACAAAAACAACAGCAAACCTTGATGGTGCGAAGATTTTCGCGCGCTTTCCTTTCGATTTCCAACAATGATAGATAATAATTGACCAGAAAAATAGAATCAATTTACTCGAGATTTTTCAGACAAAATGTTAAAAAAAGGTAAGTTTTTTTTTGTGTGTGTGGAACATATTTCTTGAATATTATATGCACTAATAATAAAATACCCTGTATATCTATGTATTGTATTTAGTACCTACCTCTATCAGTCATCTAATACCCATAACACGAACTCTGCTTGGGGCTAGATGATGCTTTGTGGATTGTCCAGCATTATTATGACAGAGGGTTTCGGAATGCCTAAAAACTGTCACCAGCAGGAGGCTTATTCGCTATGACCAAACGCGGGCTGGTTACGATACCTGCGTGGAATCGTTGTCGACGAGCCACGATTTAGGGCTCGTCTGACTGTTTTCCAAAGTCAACCTATCGATAGCAAAACTATCTCTATTGAAACAACACAGATACGGAAAACAATTTTACAATTTCACACCATGGCACGTATAGACCACGTTACTAAGTTACACGTTATTGGTAAGGAATCTCCTATGTCATAGCGAATAAGCCCCCAGGGTTGGCCACTGAATCATTCGAAGTTTACTTTACTCTAGCAATCTAATTTTGGCTATTAGTTGATGATAATTGCACTTACTAGCAATCATAGGCTTCAACTGCGCTGTCACCTGCTTCGCTTTCCCAAACGGCGCGTTAACATAGTCCAAGAAGTCTGCGTCAGGGTCACTGGCGTACAGATTGGCAGCTTTGCAAGTGTCCATAACAGAACCGCCGCCGACCGCAACATAGTTATCGAAGTTTCCCTCTTTTGCAAACTTGATTGCATCTTTAAAACTGAAAATAATTGTGTAGGTTAGTATAAGTGCTAGGTAAGTAAATACACTATCTAGATTCTAGGGATATGATTTTATGACAGTTTGAGTGATAGAGATCTGCCTCTATTCAATAGAGTAGAGTACTATTGCATTAGGACTAAAGGCAATGATTTTTTTTAATGGAAGAGTTTGCAATCTTAGAACAGACAATTATTTGTCATGATCTCTAATGAATTGCTATCCGTTAGTCTCGCTAAATCTCGAGAATGGCTAGGCTGACTAAGGTTAAGCTGATTAAGCTGACTAAGTCCGGGGAAGGTTTAAACGGTGAGAAAAATAACGCGACTGCTAGTAAATAGTTGAAACTATAGTGGTTAGAAATAATTTTAAATTATTAACGGCTATTTACCACTTGATTTTGTCATTTAGGCTGACTTTGAAGCTATTTAGAAGCTCTTCATGAGCACCGCCCGCGACCGCGTTCGACGGTTGCTCGACGAATACGTCAAAATAAATGACAAAATCAAGTGGTAAATAGCCGTTAATGATTTAAAGCGACTGCTAGTTTTAAGGGTGTTTTCTATGTATACATAATAAATATATATATCTATCTATCTATGTATTGTTATTGTATTAAATATATATCAGTCATCTAGTACCCATAATACAGCTCTGTTTGACAGCAGCTTACCTTGGGCTAGATGATGCTGTGTGGATTGTCTAGCATTATTTATTTTTATTTTTATTTTATTTTATATAAGAGAAGATAATTAACAGAGTACCTGGTGATTACCTTGTATCAGTAGGCTCAACACTAACTCGGTCATAAACTTTATAGCTGATTCCATTCCTGGTCAGTGAGTCAAGGACAGCACTCATAGACTTTAGCTTGACTACATTAGGGTCGGTCATTACGCACACATTCTTGGCCTTCATATTAGCCAGGTCTTGACCTACTTCGCGAGTCACTCCCAACCCATAGCGTATTGTTGAACATTTTATCTGAAAATAAATAAGTAAATGAAATAAAATTAGAACATTATGGCGACGTGAAGGAGCGCTGTGTCACTCCACCCTGATGAAGACTCTCTAAATTGAGCCGAAACAGCGATATAGCGTGATAATTTTCGTGGTTCAGCCTAAGTAAGTGAATGCTTTGAACATAGATTTAAAGAGTGATACTGGAAATCGCAAGCATAATGTCGGTTCATAACTCTAACAAATAAAAAAAATTGTCATTGATTGAAAAAATACAGGCATTATGTCTCATTTCGTGCATTTCATAGTTTTTATTTATTTATAATTTTTTTGGCATAATCGGTCGAGAGTTACACATTTCCACAGTTACACAGTTGACATCATATAAAAATGAATTGCTGTGCGTTTGTCTCGCTAAAACTCGAGAACGGCTGGACCGAGCTGGCTAAGTTGTTCTTAACAGATCAACGAAGTTAAGCACTGTTCCGCGGGGTCATCATTTGGATGGGTGACCGCCAGTGGCAATTTCAACTGAGCGCTCCCGTGCTTCGGAGGGCACGTTAAGCAGTCGGTCCCGGCTTTTTCAAAGTTGTTAGGCCATGACAGAGGCCTTCGGGCGGCCTAGAAACTCTGTCACCAGAGTTGGCCACTGACTCATACGAACGAACGAACGAACGAGTAATTAAATAAATAACTTAATAACGGTTTAGGTAGTGCGTTGATTGTTAGTAAGTAACGCAAAGATTTGATACCTTTTCGATTTCATATTTTTACAAGGTGCAAAGGTGCTAGTAATAACTTACTTCGAAAGCATAATCCTTGAGAGGAGTAGTATTTGTAACATGTATGTTTCCTCGTATTCCATGACATCGGCATCTAGAAAAGACAGAATTGATACAGGTACTGTTAGGTCTTACTTTATAATGGACTTGTAGAATTTTTTACCACAAAGCTAAACTGACAAAAATTGAAGACGACGCACGGAAAAAAACGTGAATTTTACGCAAGATTCAAAAATCATTATTGTCATAAACAGATATTAATACTAAGCTGTAATAATAGTAGAAATTACGTAAAAGTTTCAATATATTGTACTTTGTGAATATACTCACGATGATGCCACATTTATTGTTTTAAAGAGATCAAAAACTCTCTGGCGTGACACCATTGTGCAGCTTGTGTTCGGCTGAGAATGACTTTTAAACTTTAATTAAGTTGATATGTAGAATTATCTTGGTTTACTAGCGACCCGCCCCGGCTTCGCACGGATGCTTATGCTATACCAGAGTGCTATACTATAAAACTTCCTCTTGAATCATTCTATCTATTGATGAAAGCCGCATTATAGTCCGTAGAGTAAAGATCTAAGTGGAAAATACAAAGGGACAGACAGCGGGAAGCGATTTTGTTTTAATATGTAGGTAAATTAAATAGGTATTCAAAAACTGATTGTACTGAGGTAGGTACGTTATCATTTGCTATCACAAATATAAATAATAGCAGCAAAGATAACAATATTATCACATCATGTTTGTAGCTGCCTATAATTTTTATAATTGAAATTGACGCTTACCTTAAGGACTGGTCCACATTAGCCCAAAACCGTGATGGTTGGAGAGGGAAGGGAGGCCTTTGCCCTGCAGTGGGACACTACAGGCTCAATAATAATAATAATAATAATAAGTGAAAGAGACCTAAAGCCCATTTACACCATACAATGATGACAGTAACCAATAATCATTAAAATCACG
Source organism: Colostygia pectinataria (assembly GCA_951394395.1). NCBI lineage: Eukaryota > Metazoa > Arthropoda > Insecta > Lepidoptera > Geometridae > Colostygia > Colostygia pectinataria. The sequence goes on along the minus strand of OX596368.1, from coordinate 2,620,844 downwards.
CTTTCACCTTATGAAAAAAGATTCAAGGAATTCAAAAATCATATTTTTTTTTACATAAGATGCGAGATTGATAATATTTTTAATAAAATAAAATAAAAATAAAACTACAAAATACAGCAATCCGCCATAAAAGGTTGAACGCCGATCAGGAGCATCTAGGCTCTCTGATTGGTGGTATCAAAAATATTGCAGAATTTTGAACCTTAATGCTAAAATTTTATATTGAAAACTGACATGATGACGTCACCGCTGTCAATACGCGTGGACGCTTGCAATACCACAGAGGTATCACTCGCGGGTTGCCACCTTGAGGCTAAGATCGAAAGCCTCACGTGCCAGTAATTTCACCGGAAACCATATCCTTCACACCTGAACACAGCAATGCGAGCATTACTTCTTGGCGGCAGAAATAGGTATGGACTCAGCGCGTATTAGCGTGAATTTTAAAATTCGCATTTTTTACCAACTAAACCATTAATTTCTGGAATAATAGGTTATTTATTGCCTAAAGTCGATACTTCTGAATACAATAGAACAGTTTTTCAAAATCAGTCATCATGCCTATTGCTTGAAAGAATTGCCTTGCCAAATTGATTTTGGAACAAAAATGTTCGAAAATGAATTCGATAAGGCAATTCTTGAATGCAATTATTGTATGGTGTGAATGAGCTATTACCAACAATGTCTCGGGGTGATAAGCGCAGTGCAGTGCCACGCAAACACTTACAAAACTTTAAGCTTTGGGTGGCACTGCATCTGAAATAGTCAGGCGTGGTGGTAACATCAGGAGGGCGCCTTGATTGTCCTGTCACTTGCTGACATAAAAATAATAAAAATAATTGAAGTATTTTTAAAAGGCAGGCGGGCACAGTTGGGCACGGCATGCACAGCCACACCAGCCACATGCACAGAAGCTGTTGTTTGTTTTGTCGATTGACCCCCCTTCCCGGTTGAGGAGGGGGTTCCCCATTTAGTAAGTAAACAAGACTTAAACTTTGATAGATAGATTAGGTCCATTGATATCCAGGTTTAAACTCACATGTTCATTACCATCACACCCACTGCGGAGGCAGTGTTACTACCGCTACACCCATCAGTTTTCTAACTGCGTGTTAGCTTGGCTTCTTTAACTAAGCCACGTTCTTTACTTAGGCTAGTATCAGTAGTCCGGTTAGTTTGTCCGATGATCGGACTGATGAGACTTTGTCGGCTCAGTAGTTCGGTGATTTAAATCCTCGGACTACTGAGACTTTTTGTCCGTTAGTGACTGTCGGTCAAAAAGTTTCTAAGTATGACTTATTCCCATCTTCCAACTTAGCTTTCCACCATAAGTTGGAAGTCTACAGATCTACTTTTCCACCCAGATCGAAATTAGTAGGTTAGGTTATGTTAGGTTAGTGAAAAACCACGCGCGAGACGAGCGAGCGAAGCGAGCGTGCCGCGGGAGCGGCCGTCGAAGCGCCAGAAATATAGTATAGCTACTGACAGTCACTAACGGACAAAAAGTCTCAGTAGTCCGAGGATTTAAATCATCGAACTGATGAGACTAAAAAGTCTCATCAGTCCGATCATCGGACTAAATCATCGGACTACTGATACTAGGCCCTTTACTTTAACTAAGTACGTAGTACTAATATCTATTCTGTGACTAAGCGTTAATAGCTTGTATTCTTTAACTAAATTTTAGCTTGGCTTCTTAACGGAGCGTAGCTTTTGTTCTTTATAGATCCGTTCAGCCGTTTTGTCGTGATACTCCCTTAAACATACAAACACCCATACCTTCCACTCTATAATCCCAAGAGAATGTAAGCACTACGTTTACTATAATCTAAGTAAGATAAATAAATCTGAATGTGAATCTTAAAATAAGCGAGTTCTTAGAAATTAGAGTATGTATTCTGAATTAAAACTAAAATTAGAATCAATTCGAATTTATTTCTTTTATCTCAATAGTAGAAGCAAACCACAATTATTTTATTCAAAAAAACAAGTTACGTACACAGCCCTTATTTGTTGTCGAATAAGGTGGATTCGATCAAACTCGAATAGACACTATTCTCGGAATAAATCGTAGTTATTCTCGAGTAAACTGACAGTACTTGTGTTTGACATTTGTTATTCCGCGGAATAGTTATTCTAGAACTTGGTTGAATCCACCCTAAATGATAATCACTAAACTTCCAGCCCATAAATGTTTTTTTTGAATATGATAATGATATTATACATTTTTAATGATAACTATCGAATTTACACAAGTGACTAGCGTAAACGTAGGTTTTAACACAACAGTAACGTATCTGATACGAATTGGTAGCCTAGTTGAGAGTTGATTGGTAAATTTCTGTGCGATAATTATTAAACTTTTGCAATCCTACTTCAGTCTTTTTTAATCAAAAACTGACATATTTTGTGTGAACATGGCGTAATTACAGGATTTTGTGTTGATAGCTATAAGTTATTCAACTACTGCACACAAATATTTTAGTAAAAAGAAATGGGCGGTTATAATTCCAATATGATGACAGTATTAGTATCGACCATTTAGCTCACAAGAGGGCTAAACGTCACCAACGCGCCGCAAACCCAAAAACATCCCCGGGGTCTTTCATTTGTAAAAAATGCGGTCGAAGCTGCCACTCCCGCATAGGCCTGTTTAGTCATGAACAAAAGTGTTCAACCTCTGGATGTTCCTTAACCTGACGCCACGTAAATCATCTGTAATAGATGTAAAGGCCAGTGATGATGATGACAGTATAAATAAGAAAATAATACATAATTAATGCTGTATATTTAACTAATTCAATTAGCAATCGTTGGTACTACACGGATTATTAAAACTATTATTCATAAAATCACAAGCAAAACAACAATAAAGTTAATAAGCAAAAACATTAAATAAATTACGCTACATTAATAAAAATCTCACTGAAAACCTTTTAGGTTTTTAATCTTAAATCTATATAGGTATTGTTTCTGCTGTAGCAAACAAAATAAACTTCACAATGCCATAAGCCATTATTCGTAAAAGAAACTGACATTTTAAGAGCTTGTTAAGTACATTCAACATCGCTAAAAACCCTTGTCAACTACCATTCAATCCTATCCATCCAAAGGTTGTCTGGTAGAGATCGCTATTTAGCGATAAGGCCGCCCATTGTTATACCTGTTAGTAATTAAGATTGTTCTTGTCAAATTTGTTATAATGTGGTGTTCAATAACTTATTTTCTATCTATCTTCTATCTATCTACATTAGCTAACAGGTTTTAGCTCGTTTATGAATAATGCCCTTAGTACCTGCTAAAATTGTTGCAGCCCTTATAAAAAGGAACGCGCAAGTTTTTGTTCCAAATAAATTAAATTTAGGTTCATCGCAAAACAAAATTAACACCATTTTAACAATCTGGGTAGTTTTGTTACTTTGTATAGTAAAAAAATTACTAGAGTTGGCTTTAATAATACTTTAGTGGCTAGAATACTAACGATATATCACTCTCGCTCGCGAGTAGGCTTGTGTCCCAGCAGTGGGAACATGATAGGCTGTCATGATGATACTATCGATAGTTTGAGGTAAAGATCTTTGTGCGTTTTATCTATACTAATATGAAAATTATTATTTTGTTTATTACGAATAAACTCAATTCGATTTATTCTTTCACCATGAGAATGCTACATTATCCCTGAGTAACATAGGTTATATTTATTACTAGCGACCCGCCCCGGCTTCGCACGGGTGCTTAAGTTTTCATTGCACCCGTGCTAAGCTGGTGCAGATCGGCTAGTATTAAATACAGTTATAGCAAAGATGGTTTAAACCACATGGTTGATTTTATAGTTCAATAGTACGGTATTTTGTTACGAATCCAACTTGTTTCTGTTCTTGTTAATAAGAATAGGTGAGAATAACAAGCATTAGAAAATCTTACAAAATAACATTAACGACTTATGCCCGTATTCATAAAAGTTGTCATTTTAGCAGCTTGCTAATATTGTATTTCCTTGTCATTCTTATGTCAACGAATAGACGATAATTAAAAGACACATTAGTAAACAGCTGTTTAAAATACGTTTATGAATAAGGCCCTTACAATGTAAACGAGATTAAAATGAGACTCAATAATTATTTATAATCATTGGTGTGCTAGATATACTATAAATATAGTGTTAATTAAAACTTTCAAAGCTAGTAAAAATTATGCTAATAAGTAGAGGTAGAACGCTGATAGGTTTTTTTTACACCTCTAAAGTGGCAACCAAGCGTACAGTCCACTAGATGGTAAGCGGTTACCTAGCCTATGTACGCATGCAACATGCGTACATAGGTAGGTGTTCACTTGCGTGTTACGACCCTGAGGCGTTAGATGGAAAGTCTCATCAAGTGCCTGTCAATTTATCAGAAACGCAATGCGAGCATTACTGTTTGGCGCCAAAAATAGGTTAAGAGCACAACCATTACTAATACGAAGAGTGCAATAGGCTAACCTAGAGTAATCCCATAGGGTAAGTACATTTTTAACATTAATATACTAAATACGTTTGTTTCACTTGATACTACATGTCATAGTTAGTAGTGCCATAGAGATTTTAATTCCCGTTACTTTACTGGTAGTGCTATGGGTAAAACAGTATTTCCCATGACACTACTGTTCGCCAGTAGTGTCATAGTAACCTTCACAAAGATCGGTGCGGAAATTATCTATCTATCGAACTTTAGTTGAAAATGCGAAAAACTTTTGTAACAAGACCTAGTGGCCTAGTAGCTAGGCCACCGCCCGAATAAAAACTCAGTCCAAAATCTTGGATGCTATGAACATATTAAATCATCAGAAAAAACCAAACCAGGAAAAATAATAAATATTTTTAAGTATTGACAAGTTTTGATTGAAATTGTTTGCGAGAAAGTTACATAGTTTCTGCATTGCATAGTTACATAATTTCCACATTGCAATAACATTATTTAAATAAATAAATTAAGTAATATGGCATATTTGGCTATTTGAACTAACATGATGTAATGCCAAATTTTATCCAGATCTGTCCAGCCGTTCCAGCGAATTATTCCCATCTGTCACCCAGCTCTGGGTAAGAGATGGCACAAAAAAGTTCGATCTGTCTCCCTATTGCAAAAAAGGTGACAAATCGAACTTTTGTACTACAAAAATCCACAACAACATTCGTGTATAATGAGTATTATACGGCGCTCTTCATTTCCTGTTTGACGCAGGATTTGAACGCCTCCCAACCTTCGTTCTTCGCGTACGACTGAAACAAACAATATAGTTTTTTTTATACCATTAAAGTGGCAACCAAGCGTACGGCCCACTTGATGATCAGCGGTTCCCGTATCCTATGTACGCATGTAACATCATAGATATCACTTGCGTGTTACCACCCTGAGAAAATAAATGGAAAGTCTCAAGTGTCTGTAATTTCACCGAAAACCGTACCCTTCGAACCGGCACACAACAATGCGAGCATTACTGCTTGGCGGCAGAAATAGGTATGGTGGTAGTCCTTCCCCGGACGAGCTCTATCACGAAGTACTCTACTACTCTTAATTACTGCAGCAAACGTATTATTAATTTTGTTTTTTAATTAATTCTGGACAAATCACACAGCATCATCTAGCCCCAAGTTAAGCAGAGCTTTTTATGGGCACTAGATGACTGATATTATACTTAATACAAAACATAGATAGATATTTTTTTATATACTAGCGACCAGCCCCGGCTTTGCACGCGTGCTTAAGCTACTGTGATGATAGCGAAGCCGCGACGCAGTCTGTCTCCTTTATGATGTCTATAAATGTAGCTATTTTAATTTTTTATTAAATTGGTACGGCTAATATAACACTGCGGCCATGCAGGCCTAGTGTGTTCGCCACTTGTGTTGTCGCCCTTAGTGGACGTACTGTTCACCTCCAAGCCCTGCCGATACTAAGAACTGGAGGATTAGCTTGGGGGTGATGTCTCTTAGCTCATCTGGGCTGAGGATGTGCTCACCCAGATGTATGCTACGTTTTTGCATTAGTTGTCCACACACTCCTAGTAGATGCTCTGAACAATGTCTCGGTGTGATAAGCGCAGTGCAGTGCCACGCAACCACTTGAAAACTTTAAGCTTTGGGTGGCACTGCATCTGTAGTCAGGCGTGGTGCTTAACATCAAGGTAGGCGCCTTGATAGTCTTGCCACTTGCCGACATTTAAAAAAAAAAAAAAAAGATGCGCAGACGTTTCGTAAATGTAGCTAAGGAAGATCATTTAGATCGAAAGGTATAGTTCTCACGGCGGATCTCGGCCGTCGTGAAATTAGCCGTTTCGATGCGCAATGGGGCTTTTTCAAACTAAATTGTCTTTGCGCATCACAAACGGCTAACTTCACGGAAGCCTAGATCCGCTGTGCGAACTATACTCGTACCTTGAATCCGCGATGCAATCTGTCCTTCATGATGGCTATGAATTCCTTGTAGCTGAGCAGCCCGTCGCCGTCCGCGTCGAATATCGCGAACACGGTCGAGACCAGGTGCTCCGTCTGAGACACGCCGGTGCAGATCTTCACAGCGCGGTGGAACTCGTCTCAAATAAAATTTACAATATCAACATCATTGACGACCGATGTGGCGCGGCGGGCGACACACGAGGCTGCGGGTTCGATTCCCGCCTTGGGACATATGTTTGAACGATCTGCAAATATTTGTTTCGGGTGTTCTGGGTATTTTCTATGTATAATCAAAAATATCTATCTACATTTTGTATGTATATCAGTCATCTAGTATACCCAATAATACCCATAACACAAGCTCTGCTTACCTTGGGGCTAGATAATGCTGTGTGGATTTTCCAGCATTATTTATTTATTATAGATAGAGCTTTACAAGGTCATTCATTATCAACCTGACAAACTTAAGGGGTAAGTTCCACACATCAAAAAAAATACTTGTACTTTTTTTTTTCTAAACGTTTTTTTTTTATATTTAAAAAAAATATTCGTAATTATAGACAGATAGAAAATACTTTATTGTTAACCACATGTATAATTTTGACAGAAACAGTATACCAATAGGCGGTCTTATAGCCATGTAGATCTTTACCATAATGTGAGCATTGTCAGTGCTCTTGACGACCGATGTGGCGCAACGGGCGTAGGTCCGCCTGCGACGCAGATGTTGCGGGTTCGATTCCCGCCTCGGAACAAATGTTTGTACGATCTACAAATATTTGTTCCGGGTGTTCTGGGTATTTTCTATATATAATAAAAAAATATCTATCTATGTATTGTATTGTATTAAATATATATCAGTCATCTAGTACCCATAATACAGCACTGTTTAATAGTAGCTTACCTTGGGCTAGATGATGCTGTGTGGATCGTCCAGCATTATTATTTATTTATTTATTTATTTATGAGAAGTGTCAGTCCTGAACTTACCTGGCGTAAACTTTAAAATTAAGTACTCTTTTTGCTTGTTAAATATAAAATCAAGTCAAAAGATTATGTTCAACAAAATCAAGGATCTCTTTGAAACGTCATAAGCTAAGTAAGTAAGTTCGTATGAGTCAGTGGCCAACTCTGGTGACAGAGTTTCTAGGCCGCCCAAAGGCCTCTGTCATGGCCTAACAACTTAAAGCTAAGTGAAATTACTGGAAATGACAGAAGGTATTGAACTCCTCAAAGGTGATGCTGCACTAAAAAGTTTTAACTGGCGCAGCCAATCCAAAAAGGACCCAAAAAGCAACCTACCTTTAGATATAGGATGATCGGCGAGCGTGTACATCCTTATGGCTATAGTGAAGTCCTATAGGTTGTTGAGGAACTAGCAGAAGGTCTTGAACTCCTCAAAAGTGATGCTGCACTAAAAAGTATTAACTGGCGCAGCCAATCCAAAAAGGATCCAAAAAGCATCCTACCTTTAGATATAGGATGATCGGCGAGCGTGTACATCCTCATGGCTATAGTGAAGTCCTCCAGGTTGTTGAGGAACTGGCAGAAGGTCTTGAACTCCTCAAAGGTGATGCCGCACTCGTCCTTCATGCGGTCTAGCAGTCGGTCTAGGTACATGTCGTATTCGTCAGTGTCTAGATACGTGTAGCGGAGGAGAATCTTCGCGAAGTCCACTTCGGATATCGTTTCGTGGCCTGCGGGAAATACCATAAAAAGGAAGTGTGTATGTGTCAGTGGTGTCGATTCTGTTAACATTTTATAAACTAACTATAATGGATGTCGTTCTTTTCTAATGAAAATACCTCCACTGTTTTTTTTTCCATTGATAATTTTGGTCTCTTTTTTTTTTTTTTTTTTATACAACTGAAGTGGCAACCAAGCGTACGGCCCACAAGATGATAAGCGGTTACCGCAGCCTATGGACGCTTGCAATACCAGAGGTATCACTCGCGGGATGCCACCTTGAGGCTAAGATCGAAAGCCTCATGTGCCAGTAATTTCACCGGAAACCATACCCTTCACACGGAACACAGGAATGCGAGCATTACTGCTTTGCGGCAGAAATAGGTATGGTGGTAGTCCTTCCCCGGATGAGCTCTATCACAGAGAACTCTACTACTCTGTCTCTTCAAAAGAAGAGTCAATTAGCATCTTCTGGGAAAGCGTGACTAAACTAGGCCTCATCTACGCTTACCATCAGGCTAGATATAGCCAAACGCTAACCCATTCTTTATAAAAAAAAAAAAAAAAAAAGACAAAGGACCGGGATTATAATTATTAGCTGGCTAACAATTTATAAAATGCTACAACAGAATCTATTGCGATTATTGGTTTGTAATAATAAATAAATAAATAAATAAATAAATAAACAAATAGCACTTTATTGAGGACACAAGAGTACAAAGTGTAAACAATACTAAGTATTTTCGCTGTTTTGAGGGTTTGCTATTTTGACGGTTCGCTATTTTGACGGTTTACTATTTTGACGGTTTACTATTCTGGCAGTTTGCTATTTTGACGGATTGCGATTTCATGAATTTGACCGATTGCGAATTCGACCATTCGCGACGAAACGCTACAAAAGGTGGTCATATACTACCTATTTAAGGCACAAAGGCTGTGCCAGTGGTAACAAGGTTAGCAGTGTTCATAATCGCCTTCCCAATAATACTTAATAATTTTTGTTTGTTATCAAGAACCTAATGTCAACTTAAACTTAACTTAGGTTTTAAGACATTAACACAACACAACCATATATGTTAAATTTTTTTTTCTGATAAAATAAATAAATAATCGACACCATTGCCTCACCCCGGATCATCATCATCATCATGACAGCCTTCTAATGTTCACACTGGCCAACTCTCAGGCGAGAGTGATTAGGTCTTAATCCACCACGCGGACCCAATGCGGATTGGTGGATGGCACATGTCTTTCGAATTTTTAGTTCTTGGACATGCCGGTTTCCTCACGATGTTTTTCTTCACCGTATGAGAGCACTGGCATTGTGCAAATAAATTTTTCGAAACAGAAAAATCCATAGGTGCACGTTCGTTCGTATGAGGCAGTAACCAACTCTGGTGACAGAGTTTCTAGGCCGCCCGAAGGCCTCTGTCATGGCCTAACAACTTTGAAAAAGCCGGGACCGACTGCTTTACGTGCCCTCCGAAGCACGGGCTCAGTTGAAATTGCCACTGGCGGTCACCCATACAAATGATGACCCCGCGGAACAGTGCTTAACTTCGTTGATGTGTTAAGAACAACTTAGCCAGCTACGTCACGAGCGCGTGGTGAGAGGTGGGGAGTGGCCATTCTGTACGTTGTACTAAAATCTACCAAAATGAGTAGTGTGCCCATGTTGGGTAGAATATGTCTCCACACAAACAAACTGAAACACAGCTTACTTTTAGCTACCACAGAAAGCATATATTATATAAGAATAAGAATTTGTTTATTTGACACACAAAAAAGGAAAGTAAGACAAGACAAGGTGACAGTAAGTGAGTATCAGTAAGTAAGTATATATATATTACCCTTTTCTTATAAACACTAATTTTGTATTGGTGTATCAAAATACCTTTAGAGAACTCATGGAACTCCAGCTCCAGAACCTCAGACTGCAGATTCTCCATGAACTGCCGAAACCCCTCAAACTTCAGGTCTTCCTTGCCTTTCTTGCCGAAGAAGTGGACCTGCCATTTCAACATTAAATTTTTTTGGAGCGTTCGTGACGTAGCTGGCTAAGTTGTTCTTAACGGATCAACAAAGTTATGCACTGTTCCGCGTATTCACCATTTGGATGGGTGACCGCCAGTGGTAATTTCAAAGCGCTCCCGTGCTTCGGAGGCCTCGTTTAGCAGTCGGTCCCGGCTTTATCAAAGTTGATAGGCCATGACAGAGGCCTTCAGGCGGCCTAAAATGAAATTCATCTGCAAATGTTTGTTAACGTCTGGGGTTTTTTATGTTTTATACTCGTAAGTAGGTACAAGTATTATGTATATAATAATAATGCCACCAGAGTATTAAAAAAGTTAAGTAATAAGAACAGTTAAGTGTCACCAGAGTATTTTTTTTTTTACTTTTTTATATAACTGAAGTGGCAACCAAGCGTACGGCCCACAACATGGTAAGCGGTTACCGCAGCCTATGGACGCTTGCAATACCAGAGGTATCACTCGCGGGTTGCCACCTTGAGGCTAAGATCGAAAGCCTCATGTGCCAGTAATTTCACCGGAAACCATACCCTTCACGCCGGAACACAGCAATGCAAGCATTACTGCTTGGCGGCAGAAATAGGTATGGTGGTAGTCCTTCCCCGGACGAGCTCTATAACAGAGAACTCTACTACTCTTAAAATCTGTCACCAGAGTTGGCCACTGATTCATACGAACTTACTCTAGTCAATTTTAACATTTACCTGCAAGAATGTGTCGACGTTATGTCGCCGCTGCAGCCCCTGCTCATCATTCACGTAGTTGTCCTGAGGACGCCCCCCCTCCCCGTCGAGCGGCCGCACCCCCCCCTCTGTGATGCCACGCTTGCCCCTCCACGCGTAGCTAAATATTTTCTCCATCTGAAATTGCGATGCAACGTGATAATAATCATTGTGAACCAGACATTTGATCGACGTCATTAGACATAGACAGAGAAATTTTTATTTGCTATTAAGAGTCTTAATAGCAAATAAAAATATCTTAATTTAAGACACACACATACAGTACAAACAAAAAAAGAAGAAAATCAGCAGTATAGTTCGCACAGCAGATCTAGGCTTCCGTGAAGTTAGCCGTTTCGATGCGCAATGGAGCTTTTTCTAACTAAATTGTCTTTGCGCATTACAAACGGCTAACTTCACGGAAGCCTAGATCCGTCGAGAGAACTATACATGACAGCGTCAATTGTTGCTGTTACGAGTACTGCTGATTTCCTTCTCTTTTTTGTTTGTACTGTATGTGTGTGTCTTAAATTAAGATATTTTTATTTGCTATTAAGACTCTTAATAGCAAATAAAAATTTCTGTAATAAAAATATGTCTATGTCTATGTCTAAAATGATTATGAATTAGAAGATATGAATATTTTGTGCTAGCAGTGAGTGTTACAAAGTCAAATAATTCAATCATCTTAATTATCTTAAAATTATAACATGCTCACATGCGCTGAGCTATAACCTATTTGTCAACTGCAACACACACGTGCTTTTAGTTTTAAATACCTAGGTACATACATAGGTAGGTGCCTAGCTTGTTTTTACGAGGTCAATGTTTAGGGCAAATACATTCCTACCTGATTTATGTTAGTGTTAAGAAACTGTATGGTTTGCCTTTTTGCACTTTAAAATGTACGTGTGTTTTGAAGATACAAATAAATGATTTATCTAATTTTTTAGTATATAATGTTTGTAGGATCTGCAAATATTTGTTCCGGGTGTTCTGGGTGTTTTCTATGTATAATAAAAAATATCTATCTATGTATTGTATTGTATTGTATTAAATATATATCAGTCATCCAGTACCCATAAAAATAAAAATAAAATAATAATACAAATAATACAGCTCTGTTTAACAGCAGCTTACCTTAGGCTAGATGATGCTGTGTGGATTGTCCAGCATTATTTATTATTATTATTTATTATCTATCTATTTATCTATCTATCTATCTCACTCAGTAGGTACACAATATACTAACAAATATTTTATGTTGAGGCGCGTTAGAATAGCATCACAATATAACAGTTGCATTAGACACATGACACAATAACAGAACAGTCTAGTGGTAGTGACTCCGCCTTCAGATCCTAAGTTCACAGGTTCAAGTCTGAGTATGATCAGAGGGGTGATTGTGTAATTTAGTTGCTATCGATTTTACTTGGTTTCAATAAAAAACTGACATATTTTGTATAAATATTGAAATATTAAATTGAAAAAGGATTGCAACCAAGTTACGCAATCGAGGGGCAGGTGATGACCAAAACGATTAATTATTATGTAGTTTATTATTATTTATTAGTTTGTGTGTCCCATTAATTTAAGTTATTTTTAATTAATTACTAATCTATGGCTGTAATATGTATCCTTGCATCTTATTAAGCTGAAATAAACGAATTGAATTGAATTACCCTAAATATGGGTATGAGCACGTAAAGATGATGGTTAGTAAGGTTCAAAAATTGTTTTACTAATAATATTGAAAAGCGTCAAGCTTAAATCAACGTTATGCAATACTGCGCAATAAAACAAATATTAGGGTGGTGTTTCACGGACCTAATTTCATACAAAGTTGTTACCGATTTAGCTTATATTTATATATATAAAAAACGACATTATGTAGTAAGGAAGTATTAACATAATATTAACAAGATATTTAGTTGACTAAACTTTAATGAAAATCCCCTTTATGGGGATTTTGACTCTAACCATAGAAGTAGGTGTTAATTTTGGTTTAAACAACGAAAACAACAAAGCCAATAACAGCGCACACAAACTTAAACTTACTATCGACGGCTTAGTGTCTATTTCCGGTTGAGTGGTTGCGGTTTGGTTCTTCAGAGCGCTTGGAGACACTATGGAAAGCAGCTACAATGCCAGGCGAGCACGTAAATATAATATTATTTACATATAAATAAATCTTTTAAAAGATATTTAAAGCGAACATTATAAATATCAATAGTTAATGTAAATATAAAACATAAATAAAATAATATTTCATTAGAATTAAATACTGATAGAATAGTTACGGTGTAAGTAGAACAATAAAATAAACATTTGTACACATTTTTCAGCGGGTTGACAATGTTTGAGAAGTAAACATCTTGTCTATATTTTTTACATTTAGTAGTCACTATAGCTCATTGTCCGATGTAAGCGACGGAAAGCGACGCGACGCGACGCGACGCAACGCAACGCGATGCCACTCTGTGTTTTATTACTGTAGAAAAGAGCTCGTGACGTAGCAGGCTAAGTTGTTCATAGCAGATCAACGAACTTAAGCACTGCTCCGCGTAGTAACCATTTGGATGGGTGACAGCCAATGGCAATTTTAAATGAGCGCTTCCGGGCTTGGGCCCGTTAAGCAGTCGGTCCCGGCTATTTTTATATTGTTAGGCCATGACGGAGGCCTTCGGGCGGTATCAATTCCGTCACCAGAGTAGGCCACTGACTCATACGAACTTACTTATTTATATTAAAAATATGTAAACTGTATAGTTACCATAAAAACGCATATCGTCGAGCAAAGAAGCAAATATGCGACGCATTGCTAACTGATCTACGCGACGTCAGATTTACTAAATATGTCGCCTCGCGTCGTTTTGTCTTTTGTCGCTCACGTAGGACAATGCTGTTAAAATTTCGAAAAGTCTGGTCTTGAAACCCAGAATGAAGCAGTTATTCACTGTTAGGGTTCACAAATAAACTCACTGCCTCCTCGCTCTTTGGGTCCAAATCTTTGCGTTCCTTAAACGTTCCACCGAGTAGTCGTTGAATCTAAATATTTATCGAATAAAACGGGTAGAATAAGAAAAATAAATATAAAAGTAAGATAGTAATATAATTGGTTCCTTGTGGTATGAAGGAGTTAATAAATCAAACTCTATATAACATTCTGATGTAGCTAAACTTTTGAGCGCCAAAATCTTTTCTGTGATAAACGAAATTGTGCTTCAATACTATAGTATTATAAATTATATTTAAATAGCTTAAATACGTCTAAGGATAGCGCTCAAAAGCCTAAGCACTAATTGGTTCCATGCTGCATGATATTCTTTTGCTACTCGTATGTGCTTGTGCGTTCGTCATTGGGTTATGATTTCTACTATTCTAGTGCTTGGTGCATTTTCCATTCAAAATCATCTATACAAGATGGTTTCATTTAAAAATAATGTAAAATAATAACTTTATTTTTTAAGTTTTCTTATTATTATGTTTGTTATAACTTAAATGAATATAATATTTTGCTTTTGTAAAACATAGTGTCCCATTCCAATATGTGTAGTTTAGTACACTCTAATTTTACCATAGTTTTACCTCCACCCATTCAATACCCGCTGCCAAGCAGTTACCCTTAAATGATGGAAAACGATGGCATTTGCGTCTGAGCGCTTCTGAACTTCAGAAGGCACTATAAGCTCATCGACCGCCGCTTTATTCGTTAAGTAAAAAGTAAAGTACGATTTAAATTGAGTCAGTAGCAAAATCAGTGCTGACTCCACATTCGAGCAAAGTCAGTGCTGACCCGCTACTGACCCTTTTTAAACAGAGAAAACAGTTTCTCAGTGACTCAAATAACGAATGATAGGTCTTAGTACTACCCCAAATAATGATTTTATTATTATCACAAGCTAGTTACCTATCCATTAATACTAAAATCGGTCCGCTCCTACTCAATTCTATAGTGCAACACCTTTACTGGGTACATAACTATGTGTTGGCTGCTCTGATATTATTTAATATTACATAAGACCTGTGACATGTATTACCCTCATAATTATGATGCAATAAATTATACTGAATACTGAAAGTCAGTTCTCAAAGTTAACACTGACTTCATTTAAAGTCAGTTACTGGCCCAATGTAAATTTGCACTGTATAAGGCTAAGAAACGTGGATGACCAATCAGATTTGTTTCTACTAGCGCCATCTCGTTTGAAATTAATTTGAATCCTTACATAATATAAATAAAGTCTGTTTCTATGCATCTACGCTTAGATCTTTTAGACTACGCTACGGATTTTAATGCGGTTTTCAAAAGATAGAGTAATTCAAGAGGAAGGTTATATAAGGTTATAGCACCCGTGCGAAGCCGGGGCGGGTCCGCTAGTAAACAGTAAGATGTAGATTACTCACGACTAGAAATTCGTTCTTATCTACTCTTTGGTTGCCGTCCGTGTCGAACATGTTGAAAGCAATGCGGAATCCTGACGCCGGCTCTGGAACCATAGAACATAACATTTAGTATCTCGAGAGCATCTCGGAGCGCTCGTGACGTAGCTGGCTAAGTTGTTCTTAACAGATCAACGAAGTTAAGCACTGTTCCGCGGGGTCATCATTTGGATGGGTGACCGCCAGTGGCAATTTCAACTGAGCGCTCCCGGGCTTCGGAGGGCACGTTAAGCAGTCGGTCCCGGCTTTTTCAAAGTTGTTAGGCCATGACAGAGGCCTTCGGGTGGCCTAGAAACTCTGTCACCAGAGTTGGCCACTGAATCATACGAACGAACGAACGAACGAGCATCTCGACGATGGACAGCGGGTTTTGGCCGAAGGGTGTCGCTTTCAGGAAGTTCATTGGACGCCTGTCAAACGACACCGCGCTTGTGTCATCGGAGCGTCGGTGACTCGTATTATTTAATATTTTTATGTATGTTAGTCTGTAAGGTATAAATATGAGCCAATATTTTTGTAATATTCAATTATTTGTTGACTGAAATAAACGATTTATTATTATTATTATTATTTAGAACATAATAACCTTTGGCAGTGTAGGTAACTAGCGTAAGAGTCTAATCAAATTAAATGTGCTTTACTCAGTAATATCACAAGGATCACTTTGAAACGTCTTACAAGCAAGGTAAATTTACGCCAGTTCCGCCGTGCTCATGCCGTAAAAGAACTGGCAACAACACCGGCATGACCCTGTGTTCCAATTCGAAGGGTATGGTTTCCGGTGAAATTATATGCACACGAGACCTTTTAGATCTACGTCTCAAGGTGGCAACGCGTAAGTGATATCTCTGAAAATGCAAGCGTACATAGGCTACGATAACCGTTTACTTGTCACATTAGTGGGATAAATAAACAAAACCACTTCCCAATAATACGTCAATCTCACATCGAAACGACTCAATCGACTACAATCTTGAATCTACTAACACAACTGATATCTAGCTTCGTTGGGCTGGTTTCTAGTAAATCCAGGACTCACAATCATAAAAGTTTTCTTATGTTCCCAATGCTGGGAAACTGGTCTACTCTCGAGCGAGAGTGATTGGGTCATAATCCACTACGCTATCCTGACGCGGATTGGTGGATCGCAATAGGTAATGTCTTTTAATTTTTAATTCTTCGACATGCCGTTGATCTCACGATGTTTTGTTCATGTTTTCCTTCACCGTTTGATACACGAAGAAAACATTAAGACTACTTACTCGTCAGAATTGAGAGGAGAAACAGGTACTCAGTGTAGGAGACAATTCCTGAAATTAACAAAAAAATCGTATAATAATAATATTATATAATATAATAATAAAAAAATCGTATAAATCTAGTTTCAGTTATCTAGTCTATTAAAGCAATGTGATTAGATATAATGCAGCCAACATGAGTCAGATGGAGACAGAAACCTCGGTACCATTGTCCACTCCTAAACCAGCACAAGGAGAGAAGCGATCACTAACTGTAGACCCAGATACTTAAGAGCCAATTCAGGACACCAAGAGGCCCAGAGTACAGTTGGACAATAGCAAGAAGGTGAAGTGCTTAAAGGCCATAATTATTGGGTTTTGAAAAGATTGTTTTAGAATATTTCCCGTTTATAATGAAGAAAGATAAGACAGGAAAAGAAGTAGATGTCGGACTACATGCATCTGCAGGTGCTGATCTTGGTGTTATTGATTCACTTTGCACTCAATCTCGAGGCAAACTGCGATTGGTAGGACGCACACGAACGTTCAGGAAAAATCCGCTGAAACTGACTTCTCCCTGACGTATGCTGGAAAAAGCCATTCAAAATCCCGTAAGACGTTACAATCTATTTGGGAGAAAGTTACGACAGAAATTGGGCTAGAATATAAGAGATTTGAGGACAAAAGTGTTGACAATTGGTATGGAACGATGGGACCTTATCTAGATTTCTTTGTTGGATTCGGTCTACGGATGAAGGAGCTCAAGGTTGGTCACTCTAAGATGCCAAAGAGAACAAAGAAAGAGGAAAGCCTACTTGAATTCCCTGTGGCGAAATACGGTTTGAATGGTGCGCCTCATGTGCTTCTAGAGGGGTGTACTTTCCCACCTGAGAAAAGGTCGTCTATGGCATAAAGTGCGGGTCCCATGACCGCATTTTTATGCATGATCAAATCTGAAGGAATTTATAGAGCTAAATGGGCATCCGCTGTGAAAAGAGCTTTCAATCACATTCCGATCATAGACGATATTATAGAAATTACAAAGACCCAGAAAAAAGCGTCAGACATAAACACAATGATCAGCCTGTTGACAGAAATTATTTTAATCACCACATCCAGACAAGCTACGAAGATGTCTTCCCACTAGCAATGATTAGAAACGCATCTAGAAACGCGAGTAGCACTGACAAATTTCTAGAGTTTTTCAACACGTCAAGGTCTGGTGGGTACTACACTTATAAAGCTAGTTCATCGTTCCAGTACACTCTTCCAGGAACCATGACGGAGGAAGATGCTGGCCAAATAGTTTTACACAGCATTTTTGGCACTTTCAAGGAAGACCTAGGGGTTCTGGGCCAAATAACTAACGTTGCATATTGGAAAACAAGAGAGAAGTTGGGGAATGGATTTAGGAAACTCCCAAACAAACCATGTTTGATAAAGGTGAAAATGCCAACTCTGCTGTACTATACTAAGATGTCTTCAGCAAACCAGAGTGGACTTTTGTCAAGCGTCTACACACAGGTGTCATCGGTTCCCGTATTTAGTGGGTTAAGAAAACAGATATTTGGTTCAGACTTCTTTGAACATATACAAAAGAGGACCAGTACTCTGACAGCAGGCAAAACAGTGTCACAAATAAATGGGGCATTATCATCGATACTAGAGGAGCTGCATGAGAAGATAAGGAAGAACAAGGGAGCACTAGACATGGGTACCGTGGTGTGGAAAAGCATGAATGATCTGAATTTAGATGTACCAGGATCGGATGTCTCTTTGACGGTGCATGGTACTTGCAGATATTTTATGGGAAAGCCACAGCAACCGTATTGTAATGTGTTTAAAAATACAGTTGAAGTTGGTGTTTTTGTGGAAATTTGACAATGACGGTTAATTTAAGTGTTAATGGGTGTGTTGAGTCTTGTTTTATTGTGTGCTAACTTTAAATTTAATGTCTGCCAATATTTATTTATTTATTAGCTGACCCGCGCGGTTTCTCTCGCGTTATTTGTTCCCAATTTTTTCATAGTTTCTCACCGTTTTGACTTTCCCTGGACTTCTACAAAAATTTCAAGACCAAAATCAGCCAAATCAGTCCAGCCGTTCTCAAGCTTCTATAAAAAGATTAATTTGGTTCCCATACTAAGTTTTGGAGGATAGATGACGCTGTGTAAAAATGCCCACTAGTTATTTACTTATTTCGAACATTAAGAATGGAATCACACTTATATTATAAATGCGAAAGTTTGGATGTTTGGATGGATGTTTGTTCCTCTACAACTCGACAACCACTGAACCGATTCGGCTGAAATTTAAAACATAGATAGATTATGACCGGGAGTAGGACATAGGCTTTTTACTTAAAAAAAATACGGATACCCACCCACGGATAAACAGTTCCACGCGAACGAAGTCGCAGGCAACAGCTAGTATTTATTTATATATATTTTATAGAACTGAAGTGGCAACCAAGCGTACGGCCCACAAGATGGTAAGCGGTTACCGCAGCCTATGGACGCTTGCAATACCAGAGGTATCACTCGCGGGTTGCCACCTTGAGGCTATGATCGAAAGCCTCATGTGCCAGTTATTTCACCGGAAACTATACCCTTCACACCGGAACACAGCAATGCGAGCATTACTGCTTGGCGGCCGAATTAGGTCAATACCTAATTCGGCCGCCAAGCAGTACTACCGGGGTCAATACCTAATTCGCCCGGGGAAGGACTACCACAATTGGTAGTCCTTCCCCGGGCGAGCTCTATCACAGAGAACTCTCCTACTCCTACAGTTTACCTCTATCTCTCATATTGCGGAACATCTGTGAAGATCCTTTCTTCAGTGCAGGTGTGTGGTCTCGCATGTATTCTATCTCTTTGGTGGTCAGAACGCGTCTTTTTAACCTCGCTGGAATCAAATCAAATCAAGAAACAAAATAAAACAAATTTATTTCAATCAAATGTCTATATTATTAGGTTAGTAATACAATAAAATGTAATAATCATGAAAATCATGTAAGCCGTCGGTCTGAGCGTCAGCTAACATACCCGGCGCTGCAGTATCTCCGAATCACCATACCTATTTCTGCCGCCAAGCAGTAATGCTCGCATTGATGTGTTCTGGTCCGAAGGGTATGGTTTCCGGTGAAATTACAGGCACATGAAACTTTCTATCTAACGTCTCAGGGTGGTAACACGCAAATTATATCTATGATGTTGCATGCGTACCGCTGACCATCAAGTGGGCCGTACGCTTGGTTGCCACTTTAGTGGTTTAAAAAAAAAAAACCCAGAGATGAGTGAGCCTCGTCACTTACGTCTCGGCTCCTGTTCCACCACAGACTCGAGGAAGTCCTGCGGGGTCATGTACAGCTGGCCGCCGTACTCGACGCTGGCGAACTTTATGAAGCGCCGCTCCCGTGACGTCAGCTTCACAGACTTCGCCAGCTCGTCCGGCTGGAACAACAAATCATAATCATCATGACAGCTGTTCCCACTGTTGGGACACTGGCCAACTTTCGGGCGAGTGATTGGGTCTTAATCCACCACTCGGACCCTATGCGGTTTGGTGGATGGCACATGTCTTTCGAATTTCTAGTTCTTGGACATGCCGGTTTCCTCACGATGTTTTCCTTCACCGTATGAGAGCACTGACATTGCGCACATCAATTTTTCGAACAGAAAGGATCGGAAGGCGGGGTCACTACCACTAGACCACACCGGTGCTCTCAACAACAAATAACTCTATAAGATAGTGTCATTTGTTGTATTAGTAAGTACACAAACATAACACATACAAATTTTCCCTCTAAAATATTAGAGGGAAAATTTTTGTATGTTTGTGGGAGGATTATGCCAGAACGTCGTCGTCGTCGACGGATCTGTATGGGCACAGGCATAGATTATAATCTAGAATAGCACATTGGCTACTTTTTTGCAAGATTAGCCGTTGACCGACCGATGCTTAGCCGAATTACTTACGACGCATGCTGTGTTTGCCTATTATTGGTTTGATATGTAGCCTAGGACACTTCGTTTGTAATTTTACTCATGTATAAACTGTTGGCAAATCTAATAAATAAAATAAAATTGCTCCAAACAAAGGGCAGATGTAGAAGATCACCGAACTATTAGCGATTTGGATGTGATATTCGAGGAAAACTAAGTCTTACTCTCTTATAAAACCAAATAACTCTTGATTGCAGAAAAAAATACGGTTCTTGTTACAAACTAGGGTTTTTTGTGTCGACAGAACCTAAACGAACCATAGACTCAGTATAAGCACCTGTTTAGTTGTCGACAGACAGACTGTCGATGTCGGCTCGATTCTTTCGCAGACACGATAGAGATGTATCGTAAAATAAAACAAAATGTTTACTCTCCTATTCGAGTGAAGTGATAATCCACAGGGCCATTTTCGGAGCCGCTCGCTCCACAGCTGATGGGAGATATAATCAAATAGGGAATGCGGGAATTCCTTCTATAAATAAACAAATCATCGGGAATGAGATACCCGGAACCGTTTCCCACTTGGAATAATATTTATTTCGAGCACGAAAAGTAGTGTTGCCACCCTACACTGCTTTTCGTGTGCAAAAATGGCAATATGGCGTTCTAGACTACAAAAATATGAAATTCAAAGCTTTGCCGATTAACTACATTGGCTTAGGGACATAGTGGATCTGTCCGGGTAATGACGCCGCGGACGAGATAGCCAGGAGATCGGAAACATCCACAGAGGGTCTGAATCTGCGTGGGAGTAGCAGCCACTCAACGCACACAAATCCTCGGAACACCGAGGTCACTACTCGAAGACTGCGAAGACCCCAGGTAGCTTCTGGGAAGAATCAGGCTGGTTTCACACGTAGCCAGTTACAACCCCACGCATAACGGACCTAGTTAGAGACCAAATGCGGATAAAAATAGTTGCCTTGGAAAGGTCGCCTAAGTTGGGTACAGTGTATCCGGACCAAAGCAGCAAGGTTCTGCATAAAAACTTACGATTATGTAAGGCTTTTACTTGCATTTAACTATTTATGCCGGTAAAAATAAGACAGCATTGCCGCATCTGATGGGATTTTCGTCGGCATCGGCCAAAATAGTCATTAATTTGATGAAAGGTATATGAAAGGGAAAAAGCGATCATGCAAATCACATGGCAGACGTTAACGTCAAATTGTTCGACGACGATTGAACCATTTGACGTTAATGTTATTTGGTGAAACGTTCGTTAGAAATGGCTCTACAGCGACACACACACAATATGTTATGCATTTAGAAAAACTTTGAAAGTAACAAGATGAGACCGACATTCATAATTCAAGTTTACGAATGCCCAATGTCTTTAGTTAATTTAAGACGTTTACCCCATTCGGGAGGATTTATAACTCCTTTTAGGGGTGGCACTCGGCTAGTATATTTATAGCTATATTTGACAATACGGCTATTAGACAGGTTGCAACTGATTTTATTACAACCCTGATTTATTGATATTGATCAGATAAGAGATTCTTAGTTTTAAGGTGCTGCTACAATAAAACGGTGTAAGAATTTGTTATAAAATGAACAGATTTTTTACCGGTATAAGTATTAACCTGGTGGTATGTAAAGACTTCACCAAGAGTCCGTTTTGGTGGGTACCACCGCAGTGTTAGATATTGAATCTCAAGCAGAACTGTGCAATTATTTGTTTATGTTTGAAGGGCATTGTATCAAGTAAAATAACTGTCTCGTATTGAAATTATGTGTGAGACCCACCAAGCTAAGGCGGGTCCTACACGATCAATTATATTGCACAATATCACGAATTGTGCAATGTTTTTGACCGTCTAGGTTGAGCAAATTTAATTGTTATAATATATTTGTGTATACAAATATATTATAACAATTAAATATTTTTAGTCTGTGTTTCGTCTTGATAAGGATTGCACGTGCAGAAAAATTGCGGAGAAACCAATATAACTTAAGGAAAGAGAATTTACAGATAGCTGCTGTCTCTGTGTAATGTTAAAAGTAAAAGAATATCACGATCATGATAAAAATAATGCATGCACCTACTTCTAGAACATCTCACGCTCACGCGAAAGAAATGACACTTAGGATGTCAATGTTATTGCATCAATATGATTGATCGTTTGAGGCAAAGGTCAATACTATTGCGCCATAAAAAAAATGGTGTAGGGCCTGCCTAAAAGTATTCTTATCGCACTCATCTTACCAATATCAGGTATGGGCACTTAAGACCACCCAATGAAAAACCATTAATCAACATTATCCAAACTTTTACTTCAATTAAACTATTAGTAAGTCGAAATATGAAACAAGTTTCATCAACAATTTATTCGAAGAAGTTCGGAGAGGAAAAATGATCTTAATTTTGGAAACTATACAATGCAATCAAAAATCAAATCAAAAATTATTTATTTCAATAAAATCACAAGGATCACTTTGAAACAAGCTAGGAAAATTTACACCAATTCAATTCAAAGTGGAGATGACGTTTTCGTCATCTCCACTTTGTTGTAAATACTATGAAACTTGGTTTTGGCTGACGAGGTTTCAAAAACAACTCTTTACCCGTTTGATAACATATTATTTGATGATATATTTTACTGTTTCTCCAGGCCACTGGTTTTTTCTTGAGATGTTCGGTCGATCAGTTTATTCAGAATCTTTATCAAACTGGTCATCAAATCCATTTATAAGACCCTAGATGCCGCCTGAGATGCGTTTGTCAACAGCTTGAGAGCCTCAACTCCCGATTTGGACGCAGGAAAGGAGTTTGCCTATCGGCTCTTAATTGAGCATCCCATGATTAACACAGAGATATGGGCGTCCTTTGGACTAAACATAGCCGATGATGAAGAAGAGGTTGTAGTCTGGGATTTATTTGATGTCAGTCTAAAGGATCATACTGCACCGCCGTACACCAAGACTGGAGAGAGGATAAATGCCGATTTCAGTTTACTAGTGATATTCTGCAGCATTTACCGTATGGGATGCATCTTTGATCAGACCTATCTTGGTCAGGTTTCAGATAGAATAATGTCGCAGGCTGTAGGCATACCCGAAGATATTCCGAAGCCTGATGCATTGATTGCCCTAGTAGGAAGCTGGCTGACAGATATAAATTATCTTAAGATGGTAGCAGGAATCGACATGTTCCTGCACAGATTTCCTAAGGCTCCATTTGCTGCAGTCAGAGTGGGGACAATTTCCTCGAGATACCGAGATTGTGTATCCCTGCTATCGATCAGATTCTTCCTTCACATCATAGGATCCGAAAATTTAGACGAAGTTCCTGCATGGATTACATATGAACCAATCGCTATGAACCTTATAAGACCTTATAAGAATGAGTAAGACAGGAGAGGAAGCAGCTGAAGGATCATCTTACTTTCCATATCAATCAGATATGGGGCTAGTTAAAAAATCAGCTTACTCAACAGTTGCCAACCCTTCTTACTTCTTCTTTGTTCACGGAGTAGGGGCTTTATTGGGACTTGAGAGATCAAGACATGCCCGGATGAACCTCGAATACGGGATTGCAGGGACTGTTGCGAACGTCTTCTTGGTTGCATATATACATAAAAGAAACCATGTGCAAGCCCTGCAATTCAAAGCGAGTGGAGAGCCTGTACTCGTCTCAGGAGAAAGTTCTGACACAGAAGTCGATGGAATCACAATTAGAAGCAACTCTCCGGTTAAATGGGCGAGATTTATGGCATCCAGAGAGTGGGTGATGACCGATTTTATGAAAGAGACTGTAAAAAGAATGCAGATTGAATTACTAGAGGGAGAAACTCGTACAGGGACCATAGGAGAATTTCTATCCAAACACAGCATTGATTAATATGGATTGTAAGACATTATAACGTTAATCGGTAACATTCAAAGTGCGTGTTTATTTCACCACAGACACACACACAACTTTCTCAATAATATTTACGACACATCTCGTGTGTATGGTGTTATTAAATCACACATACCGCGCGTAAACGTAAGACAATAATTCTATTAAAACTGGTAGCCATTACCATAACCATTACGATGGTTAATGGTAGTAATTTTTGTGGTAAATGGACGGTAGTGTTTTGTTTAACAATTAATAATAGTACCATCTGTATAGGAGGACATAAAACAAACCTACGGGCTATGCTGGGCGAGGTCAACTGCCTATACTATGGTCACTTTGCAAGTAAAAAAAAAAAACAATAAAATATTACAAAGTTTTGATTCACTTATGTGGGTGACAACTAAGTTCACAGCAACGAACAAAGATGAACTTCTGAACCTTCTATCACGATGTATCGCTTTTGTCCGTTACGTGGGCGTTGTTTTTTTTATACAACTGAAGTAGCAACCAAGCGTACGGCCCACAAGATGGTAAGCGGTTACCGCAGCCTATGGACGCTTGCAATACCAGAGGTATCACTCGCGGGTTGCTACCTTGAAGCTAAGACCGAAAGCCTCATGTGCCAGTAATTTCACCAGAAACCATACCCTTCACACCGGATCACAACAATGCGAGCATTACTGCTTGGCGGCAGAAATAGGTATGGTGGTAGTCCTTCCCCGGACGAGCTCTATCACAAAGAACTCTACTGCTCGTTGCGGCTCATATCACACTAATCACACTAATCTTCACAATAATATAAATGCGAAAATTTCGATGTTTAGATGTTTGTGAAATTTAAAACATATGACCAATTATAATGACTCTGAATAGGATAGGTAGGCTACTTTTTATTCCGGAAAAAAGTATGGTTCCCGAGTTCCACACGAACGAAGTCGTGGGCGACAGCTACTAATTACATAAGTACGCAAGCTTATTTGTGGGTTATTCCGAAAGCACAATTTGTGATGATGTCCTTGACGTGTGCGTCAACGGCGAACCTTGTTAGCTCCGGACATAAGAGCGTGGATGACTAGCAAAGCCATTAGTTCTGAAGATTCTGATACAGGGCGCACAATGCAACTGACCTGAAGAAATGTAAGTATAGAAAGGCTTGAGACGGTTATTTTTAAGAACTGCTAAGCAACTGTTCGTGATAGTAAAGACTAAATGACCTAAGCCTTATCAAGGAAGTTAAGTTGTATAGGTCTCACAACGGATCTCGGCCGTAGTGAAATTAGCCGTTTCGATGCGCAATGGAGCTTTTTCTAACTAAATTGTCTTTGCGCATCACAAACGGCTAACTCACGGAAGCCTAGATCCGCTGTGCGAACTATACCTAAGTAACAATTGCGATAACCACAACTAATCGACACCGACAGTGAACTTATCATCACGCAACATGCCGATTGCAAGGTGTTGAGCTTTGAGATCAAAGAGCAGTAACAACAAGGCTGATTTATCACCAGGTATGCTCTTTATAGACAGAGAAATTACCAACTCATTGGCGAACATTTGTAAGTCGCTGTTGCGCAATCGGTCAAATGGTAAAGTTTACCAAGTGGAACTGGCGATTGCAGTTTTCACTTTAATTTTTATTTTTAATACAACTGAAGTGTCAACCAAGCGTACGGCCCACAAGATTGTAAGCGGTTACCGTAGCCAATGGAAGCTTGCAACCAGAGGTATAACTCGCGGGTTGCCACCTTGAGGCTAAGATCGAAAGCCTCATGTGGCAGTAATTTCACCGGAAACCATACCCTTCACACCGGAACACAACATGCGAGCATTACTGCTTGGCGGCAAAGAACTCTACTACTCTTATAAAATGCTTTGAAACATGTAAATCAGCAAAAGTGTTTTAAATAATAAATATTACTGATAAATACACACAGCGCTATTTAGTAGAATCCCCAACGAATATTTAAAAAGTATAATCTAAAAAGTCTAAATACGAAAATCGAATAAAAAAACACGCAGACTCAGAACAAACATCTATGTTTGTTACTCATGCTTGTTGCCGAAGGCAGATAATGTAGAAACCAGTTGAATTTAAAAAACAAACCCTAATTAGACTATTTTTTTTATTATGTTATATGAATTAATAGTTGCACACTTGCTATTATGACGTGGGGTAAAATATATTAATGTCTCGGTGTCTTGTATCTGTTTGACGTTTAATACTTTGATACCCCGCTGTGAGACTTAAAACCTCCTATGACCAGTTGTCGCTGTTTCGCAAGAAGACAGACAGAATCCAACCTGACTAGACAATTTGTCCGCGCGTAAGGTTAGCTTGATGCGAAAGCGTTTGAATATGCACAAATGCTTAGCTCAGTAAGTTCAGAGAAATCGTTTATTTAACAATCTTCGATTCGGGTTCTGATTTAGATTCGAGACCAACAATCTAGCAGCAGCCGATGCAAATGATACTCATTCAACATCAAACGCACAAGAACAAAATGGTATGAACTAAACGAAGCATAATAGCATATATTCGTTGCAACTACAAGTGCATACGTTGCTCGTGAGGATTTTTGAATTTATATGCAGTGCACTGAAGAAATGGTGTATAAATTAATTGATGCATATCGAAAGCAGGAAATATCATGGGACCTTGGTAAAAAAAATACTTTAATAAAATTCTCAAAAGTGATGCTTGGGGTCAAAGTTTTAGAAGAAATAGAAAACATATCTCTAGAAGAATTGAAAAAAAAAAAATGCGTGGGTTCGCTTTAGTGAACAAACTGGTTTCACGTTTTCGAACTAAAACAGAAAAAGGATTCACTAATGTCAGAGCGAATATGTTGGCCCGTAGGTTTGCACGTTGCACAAGACGGGTAAATACGACACTGTTTAGTTAGGGCATATTGCCAGTCATTCTATACCAGTAGCCTATGGGTCAAGCATACGAAAAAGTCTTGGTTTGCCCTGCGTATCCAGTACAATAATGCGTTTAGGGTGCTGATGGGGGCTGCCGCGCTTCTGCAGCGCGCCAGGAATGTTTGCTGACGCACAAGTACACGGGTTCGCGGCGATAATGCGCAAAAGATCAGCTTCTTTGATGAACACGAGAAATTCATTTTTAATTATAAAAAACTCATTATCTCCCTAGGCAAACAGTTTAGTTTCGCACGGCGTGACGTCATTCATGACGCCATGACAGTCTTGAGCGTTTTCGACAAAAAATAAACTGTTTTTATTTAATGCAAAATAAATATCGTAAATATTCTTTTCAAATAATAGATTTTAGATGTAAATAGATATTTAGATTTACATTATTAACCAATTTTTTAAATTTAGTTAACTAGTCTATTCTATGCGCCATTTTACAACCAATTATTATAAAATCAGATCAATCGCTATGTAAGAACAAAAGCTTTAAAGCAATTATAAAGTAAATTATTAACACCAGACAGGCGCTACTATACGCCACCAAGGTGGTAGATTGTTTTCTGAAGAAATTTCTAGAAGAAACTTAACGTTTGACTATCTAAGAATGGTACTGATTATTGATAAGTAAACATCTGATTATTGAAATATTTTTGCTAAGCATATGTTTTAAGCATATTGTTTTGGGAAGTGTCTAAATAGATCTGAATTTTTTACTAAAAATTAAAAAAGTCAATAACGGCTTCTTTCTTAATAAAATAAATAGTAACAAGTCAAATTTATAATTTTTTTTTAAATGTGCAACTAAAATAGCGTTACAACTGGAAATTTTCAGTTTATTTTCGTTCTCCTGAAAATTTAGGTTTTTCAAGTTAAAACCCTATTTTATCAGAGGTGCG
The DNA here is from genome assembly GCA_951394395.1 of Colostygia pectinataria. Classification (NCBI taxonomy): domain Eukaryota; kingdom Metazoa; phylum Arthropoda; class Insecta; order Lepidoptera; family Geometridae; genus Colostygia; species Colostygia pectinataria. The sequence goes on along the minus strand of OX596368.1, from coordinate 2,592,605 downwards.
ATATGATAATGATAATAATAATCAAAGATAGCCAAAACACAGCATGATAAAGTTAAGCAACACGCGATCACAGAGCACCACAAACATGTCAAAGGTAGCGGGAACGCACAAACAGTAAATCACACGAGCAGCCCCTCCATTAACTATGTCCAGACATGTTCGCCCTAATACGAAACAAATATTTGTACAATGGACGAGTGTTTAAAACTGTCGCATAGAGATTTATTATTGGTGCATTGGTGCGGTCAACAGGGACGAATTGAGATGAAGCGAAATTAAAATTATTCTTAAAACACAAAAAACAGAGCTAATACTTTTACTCGGATTTTTTTTATTTGATTAAATGACTTAGTATTTCCTCCCCTAATAGTAGTTGTAGGTTACAGTAAGACTGCTACAACTGCAATATGTAGTACCATGCATCACTCGTCCGTTATTATTTTGTAATTCCCCACTGCACGGCAAGCAAAGGTCTCCCTTCCTTCTCTCCAATCATCACGGTCTTAGGCTACTGTGTACCAGTCCTTTAGGTAGGTGTCAATTTCGTTCCTCCATCTTCGCCGTGGTCTGCGCGAGGTCGTTTTATATTTAGGTGCGTCTATTCTGCGATGGATTTAGCCCATAATGCATCCGAAATGCGGCAGACGTGGCCTGCCCAGTCCCATTTAACAAAAATAAAATCGTTGGAGATTAAGTCCCTGAGCCCGTCCCAGTGGTCTGCGGTGCGATTCCCACAAATCCATCCCGCGGTTCAGCGTCAGTCGGTTGCGGCGCCTGCGACGGTTTACGGCCTCAGCTCGCTTTGTGTACAAGCTAATACGGCAAAAAGACCAACACTGTTACCTCACTACGCTTTACTTGCTGTTTAAGACACATTTTTTAAACTACTTAGGGTGAGTTGCACCATCTAACGTTAACGTCAAATTGTTCGACGACGATTGAATCTTTAGGGCTTTATTTATAAAAATCTACATAAACGTGGATCGAATCGATCGATCGCGTAAATTTTTACAGCCAGTTGCCGGAATTACACCATAGAACGGCAGTAAATATTATTGATAAAATAGAGCCAGTTACTATAATTATTCCAATAAAGTGGAGGTAAATATTGGGAAACGGTGCATACAAAGTATTGTAATAAACGATAAAGCCAACATTTTTACAGAAGAGAAATAATTAATTAAACAGACTTATTATATACAATGTTAGTTCGTTCTTATTCTAATAATTCTCGAATACAAGACTAACTAAAGAGTTAATAAAAAAACAATGCAAAATAAATTAAATGGAAAGAGATTATAACAGTAACAAATTCATGCTCGAGAAGAAAAAGAGCCTAAAATACCTACTAAAATGCAAAAGAAAAAAAAACGTTTTTTTTTTACTATTTTGTGCATTACGCGTAATAAGTACGAGTATTACGAGTCGAGCCATACATCCGTCATCGGAAGGGCTCCATTAGAGGCGCCTCGCAATCTCTCTCATGCCGATTTATCATCCTTAGCCCGAAGACTCGAGGACTTAGAGATCTGCCGATATGATTCAGCATCCTATGAAATATTGCTGAGAATATGAGGTGGTAAATCACGTGTGAAAGCCCGCGCAGTGCGGGGTTGTGAGCAGTGAAACTATAAAGTTTCATTAAGTTGTTATGCAAGAGTTATTTTATACAGCAAGAGCATCAATGAGGGGTGAAGTAATAAAAGCAGCATTGAGATCGATAAGGGCAGGATAGCTCAGACATGAATTAGAAAGGAGGCAAACACAAAATATTCCCCTGAAAGTTTGATTGTTCCATCGCTCATCGTGCTTCAGCATTGGCGTCAGAACGGAAGTAAAGGTTCAACATGCAATTCGATTTTCGATATCAATCAGCGAACTGTCAATAAGCTGTCATATTCATACAAAATACTTCAGTTTTTGTATTTCGAGACTAAGTGAAATCGATCGCAACCGAACTACATAATCGCCCTGCAGGGCTTTCCGAAGGAGGGAACAGGAAGACAATAGCACTGTGCCGGGTCCGTCCTACACCGATGTCGAGTCAGGACGATCCGAAAATACCGTTTGCGCCGACCGACGTCACTACTTCTGGACGAGACCCACTGTATCATCAGTACGGCTCAATCTTAAGGCCAATCCAAGCCATCTTTAAAAATACAACTCATCAATATCATCCGTACGAGCCACTTACACTCACACTCGCCGCAAAAGCAAATTACGAGACGTATTTACGAGAACGAATAAGATGATGGAACTAGAAATAGAACAAAAGCTATTTCTCAAACAGAATAAGATCGCGGAGTTGGAGCATCGCGGAGTTGGAGTAGCAGGTTCTTTCTGCTATAGAATCTGCATCTTCACACCGGAGTAACTCGTCAAGAACACATGGGGTTAGTAGAGTGTTCCGATATAGGTACCAAGGACTTTCATTCCAGTTGAGGGATCCATAACATTCTACGGAATTAACAATAAAGTTTAGTTTTAAGCCAATATTAATAATAATAAATAAACAATTTTGCAATTGTCTCCGGCTATTATTGAAAACATGACCACTCATAGTACTAGCTAAAACGACGTAAAAACTATATAAAAGCTGTAAATGCAACATAACGACTACAGCGTCCACTTTACTGCAATTCATATTTTATTACGCCACGCATAAATAAATATAAATATAAATAAAGTAGTAAAAATTTCAAATATTACAATGCTTTACCTGTAGTAACAAACTATTTTTAAAGAAAGAATCAACAACTGTTATGAAATAGTTCATTATCACAAAAAGTGGATATTTGTGTGTGAATGGTAAACGACAATTGAAGATATCGATTCGATTTGTGTTTCATAAAATATCTACCATTATTTGGAATTCTTTTGTACATCAGCAGTAACGCAGAGCGTGTTTGTTATTTTAGTAGCGATAGTGCGTTGGTTTCATACAGTAATTTATGTGCTGTTTTCGTAACATTTTGTTTAAGCTTTTTAAAAGAGTAAGAAATTGCAAATAATATTTGTCAAGATGCATTAAGTAAAACCTTATTTTTTCTATAATGCCAAATAAAACTATGAACAATCGTTTGGGTATTACTTAAAAATATAGGCCTTACTTATCGCGATTTTAATATAGTACGAAATACTCGCAACAGAACCTCACCGAAGTAGCTTACAACCCAACCATAAAAGGTATACTCACTTTCTATTTACCGATCAAATTACAATCAGATAATTTGACTTCATCAATAACATATAAATCGTCCCGGCACGTTATAAACGGATAATTTGCAAGCACGCTTATCGTCTGGATCTCATTCGGATTCTAATTTCCCATTGGCCTACATCCGTGCGCCAATAGCAGGCACCTTAGTTGATTTAATTTATTTACTTAGTCAGTAAGCAAAAATTACAATTAATTGAAGCTAAAGTATTTTAAATTAAAGTTAAATTAAATTACACACATACTTTTTTATTCAATAAATAAAAAATAAAAAAATTACACACATACAAGCTAATTATTACATTTATATAATTTAAGACTTCAAATAATTATTTTCAAGTAGACTATCTATTTAGTTAAGGTAGATAATTTTAAATATATCAAAAAACATACTAAATAAGTCACGTGTCAATCTTAGCATGTTATTATTAAATTAGTCTTTCATGAAAGCTTGAAGAACAACAAGTATGCAAAAAAACAGTTATAAAGAAATATTGACACAAACCTAAAGCAATGGTCACTAGACCAATGATCAGCCTGCTTCCTGTCCGCCTGGCAGTTGGACTAAATAACTTACAGCTCATCGATATACCAGACTTAATTAATTAACCACTGCTACACCATCAGATTCAAATAAATACCACCAATTTGTTTTGCAATTTCACGCCTCCAATCTCGCACGGATATCGAGGCGTCTCCTATATTTTCTAGTCTCATTGAAGTCAACAGCTTCAGTTTTATCACGGTAACTGGCTATCACAATCTATCACTGTAGTCTGTTAAACACGTTCGGTACGAGCCTGTCATTATCCGCGGCCAACCTATTACCATAGTTTACTATTAGTTCAACCCAAGTTGGCCGCTTTAAAACCAACCTTGCAAAATAAGGTTTTAGTGACTTCTCCCTTACGCAGTGTCAGTGTGGAGCCAAAAAAGCATGCCAAGCTTGTCTTGTTCTTTGTGTCCGACCACCTGTATCCAGAAGGACCTTAAGAGTCGACCGGTAAAGGCATAGAGGTGGTTACTTACTGGTCCAAAAGCATCTACAAACATTGACACGCAAAGCAGAAGAAGACCGTTATCATAATTTTCATGTAATGCCCCAAAAGGGAATTAATTTTAATAGTCTATGTGGTAACAGAAGCCATTACAACTTATCTCATAAACTGGCTTTTGCGACCTAAAGCAACGACCATGCATTTATGGTTTAACTTGAAAACACTATGCTGAAACGTAGAAAATTCCTTATACATACAGCCTATCTTGCTAAGAAAAACATCATAAACAAGACGACTTAATATGATGTTTAACTATAATAGCTAATATGTAATGTTAAGATATTAAAAAGGATAACAGAAAAAAAGGTTTGTCTTCTGCTGCGTTGTGTAAACGGGCATTCATGCAATTTGAGCAAATACAAAAGTCATCTAAACAGTTTTTTTTTATGTCAGCAAGTGACAGGACAATCAAGGCGCCCACCTGATATTAAGCACCACGCCTGACTATTACAGATGCAATGCCACTGCACTGCGCTTATCACCCCAAGACATTGTTGTTAAATCTCTTTCAGCCAGTAATTTTACTTGCTACAGTGCAGATATGATTCGAATAACATAATCACGAGTTTCCATAGTAGGCCTTACAAGTGCTGCAAACGAGATTACCTCCAATCATCATTTAGATCGCAGTTGCCATTAGGGTATCTTGGTCAGCAGTGCCTAACAGTTTAACAAGATCGTAACATATGAGGGCTGGGCTTTAAGGTTTAATTTGCAACTGGTCAAAGTATGGTGAGACACGGAAACACAAATTTTAATTTAAAAATATAAGAATAAATTAACAAAGAACAGAGATCTCAAAGAATTTGTACTTTACCTTGAGAAAATTTTATTAAATATCTATTTTTGCAAGTAGGTATGGGATGAAGTAGGTACAGATAATTTTAATAAATCTAAACGAGTTTGTGCTTTGTTTTGGGAAAAGTCTACCGAAACGCAGCTCTTTTAAACTCTAACGAAAAAAAAATACAAGACAACAGCCGCTCATACGACATATTGTTTTAAAAAAATAACAAATTATGAACAAAAAAAAATCCGTATAAGAAAATAATTACAAATGGCATAACATTTTAGTTAAACATTTTGACATCTGTGCCAGTCTTCAAAGGCATCTGACAACGCTTTTAGAATGAATCTCTTCAATCCCACGGGAGTCAAGAATGCGAAACCGGAATAAATCCTGAACGGTAAAAGCCATCACTATTGACACTTTCACCCTTTAGCGGTAACTTAAAGCCATTTATCTGTTTGTTACTATTTTCGGTTAGGGGTTTTTTTTTAGTAACATCAAGGACAGACATGAGTCTTAATATGGCGTAGTCAATAAAAACAATACGCACATTACGTTTTTTATTAGAAGGATTTTCTCAAGATTTTCACAAATTCTTTTTTTAACAAGATTTTCTTTAAGAATTTTCTTTAATAAGATTCTAAATACATGTAAAATTTTATAGAACTCATAAATTGTGTGTCATAAAAACGATTTTACAAACGCGGTTACAAAATTTTAGAATCATATTTTTGAAATACCCTTAATATATGCAGATCATGCAAAAATTTGTTCCGCAGCAGGAATCGAACAGCAAATATTTATTTTACCTACTCTCAAGATTCGAGGAATATGATCAACTTTACTTTATTACCCTAACCTCGTCCTACTCATCTACAACGATTCATTGTTTCTGGTCAGACAGAATAGCTAAATTATTTGTGCATCTACGAGTATTGTACAAATGTAGAACTAATTACGCTAAAAGGTTTATATTTGAAAACTGCTTGTGATCTTGTACAGATTGGCTGTTTCAAATATTACGTTTTTTTTTGTTTTCAGTCAGTACAGTGTTAATAATTATTTAAAAAACGATAAAAAATAAATGAAAAAAGACCATAGTATACCGTATGCACAAGCTTAAATAATAAAGAAGTTTTAATGGAGAGAGAATTAGAAGATTAAGAGTATGTTGTAATTGGCATGTTTTTTTATGAATTTCAAAAAGCGCTGAACCTATATCGGGTTCATTTCAGAGAGTTGGGTGTTCTCGAACTGGATAAGTTTTTTATAATTCCAATTGTAATTATACGATTTCATTATAAACAATTAGTATCATATCTAGTATGTGTAGAATACCCTTATTCAATTAATATCACGCTCTTGTCATTAGAATGTGGCAGCACTTAATCATGATAAACTGGTATTAAATCTTACAAACCCATGTTGTTGCAAATAAATGAATATGAATTACATAAAATATGTAAATGAATAAGTACAAGTATAAAATACTTAGATAAAATAGGTAAATAAATACATAAGTTTACCATGTAAAAAGTTACCATGAAACAAACAAACATTCATATTTTAAGTGACCAAAACAGGTTATTAACATATTGAATGAATTTCTCTGACAAGTCTTTTGTCAAGTCTGTGAATACAAAGGGCATAAATAATTACCGAAAACCTAAATTACTCATTAAATCGCTTTCATTCCACATGTTCAGCAGCATCGTTTCATTACAGACTTAGATTTATGTGTTCACTTCAGCAGTATATCACTCATATGTCACGAAGACCAGATTAAACATAACACAAAAAAAAATTGTAATATAAATAAAGTACTTTTAATTATTCTACATGTTAAAAATAGATCATCTGCAACAAATTATCGCAAGACATATTATATTAATAGTCCTGAATAGTGATCAGTCAGGGACAGTTTAAAATTTTCGACAAGCGGGACTTGAACCCACAACCTTCCGTTGATACACGGGTATAGGTCTCACGACGGATCTCGGCCGTAGTGAAATTAGCCGTTTCGATGCGCAATGGAGCTTTTTCAAACTAAATTGTCTTTGCGCATCACAAACGGCTAACTTCACGGAAGCCTAGATCCGCTGTGCGACCTATACAATGCGGAAGGTCTGGATTAAAGTCAAGCTTGAGTCGATTTTTATCGAGATATTACGAACTTTAGCATTCCCTTGTGTGGTTATAATAAAACAAAATAACTAGTTAAGACAAGACAAGAAGAGTAGTAAAGTTCTTTGTGATAGAACACGTCCGGGGCAGTACTACCACCATACCTATTTCTGCCGCAAAGCAGTAATGCTCGCATTGCTGTGTTCCGGTGTGAAGGGTATGGTTTGGTGAAATTACTGGCACATGAGGCTTTCGATCTATGCCTCAAGGTGGCAACCCGCGAGTGATACCTCTGGTATTGCAAGCGTCCATAGGCTGCGGTAACCGCTTACCATCTTGTGGGCCGTACGCTTGGTTGCCACTTCAGTTGTATAAAAAAGACCGTTTCATTTCGAAGCCGTGTATGACTTTGTAAACAAAAGCTGCGTCGTATTGCGACTGTCTGTTAGGATTTATGGCTACTCTTATCTAGTGTTGTTTGTGATGATGATGTCCTCCGCGACGTATCCGTCGATGGCGAACCTTGCTATTAATGTTTATTGAATTGAATATTTTAATTGGTTTATAGTAAGTCACTCAAACTTAACGAATCACATGCAATATGACGCAAGAAAGCCATCACTGGATCCCGCGCTTCAGTTTATTATTACATCAGAATTATAAAAACTGTGGGCTATTATAGTTGCATCATTAGATGAACGGCCGATAAATCTTCGTAAATCTTGGTGTCCAATGTCGAAGTTATAGAGTTGTGTAGAGATATGGTTAGGGGGCATTGAAGCGACTAACTCAATCAAAATTCCTTTAGTTATTAGTTTATTACTGACGCCTACTGGGTTACGCGTATGTCACACAAAACAGGCTAGAAGGGAAACCATTTTAGTGGAATCGACTCGTTCGTAAACTAAAGACTTATTTATTATATATAAGGTCATTCATTATCAACCTGACAAACTTAAGGGGTAGTTTCCACACATAAAAAAAAATATTGGACTTTATTTTTTCTAAATGTTTTTTTTATATTAAAAAAAAATTACGCATGTCTGCTTAATAATTAGTTATCTGTACTGGATTTATTGTATTGTGATCTTTATATGTGGGTAGGCAGAGTATGAATAAAGACAGTCTTGAACAAGCCATCTTGTCGTTTACATCATTACTCTTGTTAGAAATCGAAAAGGCAGCGCTCGGCACGTGTCAGTGACCCGCGCATCAATGAACCATGGGTCAATAACCCGCGCGTCTTTGACCCGCTACGGGGCGCGCACACTCCAATATTTCATTATTACGTCGCTTAACTCGATTCCCAACAATGATAAATAATAATTGAGCGGAAAAACGTAATCGGTTTTTTTTGTTTACTTGGGATTTTTTAGACAAAATAAACATAAAAAAAAAAATATTATAGGTACATACATTTTTTTTTATGTACGGAATTCCCTTAAGTTTGTCAGGTTGATAATGAATGACCCTGTATATCGTTACAATACTTAGGGTGAGTTGCACCATCTAACGTTAACGTCATATCGTTCAATCGTCGTCGAACAATTTGACGTTAACGTTAGATGGTGCAACTCACCCTTACTTGTTAAAATTATTGTTATTAATATCAATGTTATTAATGTTACAATGTTAATGTCACAAACAACATCATTAGTGCCTTCTATTTAGTTTTTTGCTTTGGTTTATTTAGCAAATCTTTATAAAATGTACCGAAGTAAATAGTTAGGTAGAGAGAGACTCGTGTCGCAGTTCACTGCTGCTACCGCTACTCGTAGGCTACACTGAAAACCAGCGCTACAGACACATTCTTCTTCTTCTTCGTGTCGATAAAAAGTCTGTAGCACATGCTGAGTGGCTGCCTTTTTTCGTCACAATAGTTTAGTTTTAATTTGTATTGTTATTTTTATGTTGAGGCGCAAAATAAATATTTTTCTTTTCTATTCCTGGTTGTGTTGTTGTTTATTAGTAGGTATTTGTAGTTTTTGATAATTTACTACACTGGGAATTTATGTGTGAAGTCTCAACTATGAATTTGATTGTTGGGTGGTGGCTTAAAATAACATCAAGATCAGTGTTGCATTTCGTACTTACTATAATAATAGTATTTGTACTACAATTTCATATTGAGTACTATGTATTATACTATCGTCCGTATAAGATAGTACACTTATTTACTACATTTATTACTTACTAGTAGACCCGGCGCGGTTTCACTCGCGTTTTTTTTTTTAGCAAATTTTTACACCCTGTATATTATCTCACCGTTTAATGCTTACCTGAAATTTAACAAACAATTCAAGACCGAAGTTGGCGAAATCGGTCCAGCTGTTGTCGAGTTTTAATGAGACTAAGGCACAGCAATTCATTTTTTTTATAAGATTACTATGACTATTTGCAACGTCGAAACTCTGATGGGGATTCCTAGTGCGATGTTCGTTCTTACTCCAAATGCAGACTTCAAAAAGGTTTTTAGCAAAGTAAATTTGACAGAATCAAAAACACGTCAAAACTGGTGCTCGTGTGCTTTTTTTTTTTTTTTGCAAAATATATATATTTTTTTATTTAAATAAAGTGCTCATGCAAAGCAAAACTAAAAATTGCATTGAACTAAATCAAACCGATGATTATGATGCAAATAAAAATGTAAGTAGGTATAGTAGGTGCTAGTACTAATGTTGGATCTCAGCCATCGTGAAGTTAGCCGTTTGTGATTCGCAAAGACAATTTAATTCGAAAAAGCTTCATTGCGCATCGAAACCGCGGACAAAAGGACAAAGAGACAAACAGACAGACACCCACTCTATTTTATAAACGTAATATTATAAACGATATATCAATTTCATTATAACATATACCTATATGTACTATCTACAATACCTAGTTAATATTGTGTTTTTTGTGTATTAGGTATGTTTCTTTAAGTATGATCTTGGGGGTCAATAAACATGTTTTCTTTCTTTCTTTTCTTTTTAATAGATAGATTAGGGAGATCATCAAATCTCTGAATCGAGTTCCTGTACTCTCACAATACTACAGATAACAGAGTGTGAATTCCGACCATCTTAAGTCTCAGATCCTCCATTGTCTTACTGTTTCAACCCTGTCGACATTGACATTGGAAAAATTGTTACAAACCCGGCCACAGACGCCACAAATTAAAAGAAGAAGAAGAGTGTGAATCAGTGCGCACAATCTCAACGATTTATCATAAAGACTGATACCAACACCAACCAAAGTGAAAGTCAGAGTAATTATTAATCTGTGGTCCGAGCAGGTGCCGTCACCTGTTTTATCAACACCGTGAAGTTTATCTATGGGATTAGTAATTAACTGATTTTCTTTAAAAACTGATAAGGTACCTACAGTGCAATGCAGACGAGTCGAGACAAATATATTTATAACAACTTGAATGAATGAATGAAATGAAAAATACTTTATTGTACACCAACAGTAATATAAACATAAAAACAAAACACATTTTATAATTTGAGTACAATGAGCGGTCTTATCGCTTAGAAGCGATTTCTTCCAGACAACCTTTTTTTTTAACTTGTAACGCACAGAACTCAGAAAAGCCTAGACAAGATAAAAACGGATATAGACTCATGCAAAAGTCAACTTTTTTTTAGGTTTTGTACTCGGTGTAAAGTATAAATTACATTGAGTCAGTAGTAGTAGGAGTAGCAAAGTCAGTGCTGACCCGTTACTGACCAAACGCTTACGGATCGGGACTAACTTCAAATTCTCTTCAAGTCAAAATGACTGACCCTTTGTAAACCGGTCAGTTCTCAAAGTCAGAACTGACTTCATTTGGAGTCAGTCACTAACCCAATGTAAATCGCATTCAACTTAAGTAAGTTTGAATGAGTCAGTGGCAAACTCTGGTGAAGGAGCATATAGGCCGACCGAAATTCTACGTCATGACATAACTTTATACTGAAGTAATATACACTTTTTATTGCCATTCCAGTAACTTTCTACAAAGTGTATTACATTACAGACTTTGTTACGAGGGATATTGGTTGTAATATCCTTAAACGTGGCTCTCGTTCAGATAATAAACGAGAACATCGCCTTAACCGGATGACAAACTACATGTTGATCAAGTACTCAGTCAGTTATAATCGAGATTATCTTTATCTTTATTTATTTGTAGAAAGTTATGCCGTGACTATGACGTCAAAGGATATTTTATAACACTTTAATGAATTATTACAGTACAAGAAACTAAGGACGAGAATAAATGCAGAAAATAAGTAGCTTAAAATTTTGATATTCACACACGGTGTCATTTTTTTTTTTTACTATTTTATGTATTTTTTTTTGTTTTTTTTTTATTAATTTGACATTAAAAATATATTAAAATCAATATATATGATAAATGATATATGAACCTTTATTAAACAAAATAAAATATGTACATAATTACATTACATTACAAAATATACAAAATACATATGAAACAGTTGAGCCATCTAAAGACCGTTCCAAACGACCTATAGATAGCTCAACTGATCCAAATCACTACCAGTAGGAAGCGTTCCCAACATGCTGGCTGCATTGCCACGTTGAATGGCAATGCTGTTGAGCCAGATATGAACCAGCCTTTGGATCACGCGTCGCTTCGACCAGACGCATTAATTGACATTTAATTCTTTCAATACTTAAATTTTTGTAGCTATTCTATTATTTTTTGTTATTTTTAATTTTATTCACTGTGTCCTTTTTTGCATGCCTAAAATGGTAGAAATAGGTGGTACTTTTCCTAATTTTAAGAACCTTGTAACCCTATTTGAAGCAAATAATAAATGATTGATTTGTGGGGACACGCGCGCGCGCCGTCCATGACGACTGCCGCGGGCGCGTGCGTCGCCGACACTGCCAGCGCTTTTTTTTTTTTTTTTTTTTTCTAATGGACTATATGCTGTTAGACCGTCTGACGGTCCGTGACAGCGTTACACGAACTTTTGGCGAACGCAGAAGGCGCTGCCTGCAAAGATTTGAGTTTTTGGCAACAAGCGCAAGGGCACCACTTAGGTACGAACCTCGGCTTGGGCTGTTGCCGGGGGGAATGGCCCAACCCCAGGGGCCGTAGCGGAAAGGAGTCTTCGACCTCGCCGGCGAGGTCGGTGTATCTGTTGAGTGTTTTCTCTGTCCGAGCTGGATGAAGGGATTGCCTCCGCGTTAGCGGAGGCGATCACGTCATCGGGATCACCAAGCACGTGCCTTGGTCTACGGAGGGAACGGTCCTCTGGCGGAACGATCGAGTAACTCGGAACTACGGAAACGAGCGGGTTCGGGTGGTGGGGGGCCGAATCATAATGCCGCCTCGAGGCGCGCTTCATGAATTCTGCAATTGACTCGAGATCTAGGTCTCTGTGAATATCGACATTGCGCATATACCATGGCGCGCCAGTGGCAATGCGTGCAAAGCGATTTTGAATTTTCTGAAGGAGATGGATGTGATTAGAATGAGCGAACGCCACGGAGGCGTAGGTCATAATTGGACGTATGCAAGTTTTGTATAATGTCACCTTATTTCTAAGGGACATTTTACTGCGCTTGCATAGAAGAGAGTTAAATCGTAGTAGAACAAATTTAGCGCGATTACGAATGGTCTTAATGTGTTTTTCAAAGGACAGGCGCTTATCAAGGATCACTCCTAGGTAACGGGCTGACTTTTCCCATGGGATGGGTTTGTCGAAGAGTCTGATGGTTCTGGGCCTTGTGGGACCCCGCGAGAAGTACACTGCTGCACTTTTCGTTGGGTTTACCTCAATGCGCCACTTACGGAACCAATCACCTAATGAATTGAGCGCGGCTTGCAACCTTATACACACTCGATCGGTATTACGATCGGATGTGTATATGGCTGTGTCGTCCGCGAAAAGGGCTATTTCCACTTTGTTGACACGGGGGATATCGCTGGTGTACAGCGTGAAAAGAAGGGGTGAGAGGACGGAGCCCTGAGGGACTCCGGCTCGGACGGGTCGGGGTTCAGAAAGCGCACCTTCCACGCGGTAGCGAAAGCTGCGATTTGATAGAAAGTCTCGTAGGATGAGCACGAGTCTATCTGGCACACCCAGGTGGAAAAGCTTGTAGATCAAGCCATTGTGCCAGACTTTATCGAAAGCTTTCGCAACATCGAGGAAGACAGCTCCCGTGTTTGCCGGCCAAGTATGTTGGAAGTTGGATAGCACGTGTTCCGTGATGCGGAGCACTTGCTGGGGGCATGAGTGTCTGGCTCGAAAGCCAAACTGCTCATCGGGAAGGAGACTGTGCTCGCGCACGTGGGACCAGAGACGATTCAGGAGAAGTCGCTCATAGATTTTCCCCAGAGAACTGAGGAGACTAATGGGCCGACTGCCAGCGCTACGATCGAGGCCGCGTATTTATGGTACGCTGTCCTGCTCTCGCGCGCGAAGGTCTCGCTGTTCAATACTCATACAAGAGTCTAACGGCGCATTATTATTGGACATGGTGATAATTTTAACTAGTTTTATTAGTGACTAGAGAAAGGCTCTATCTGGTATAAAGCGAGGATAATTTTGTAAATAAATGTTGTTCAGTGAGTAATTGGAGTTTAATTTTGAATATCCTAATAAGATTCTTATAGGCACTAGACTAGGGACAGTCAGCTCAGTAATAGGTAGGAGCTCAGGGGATAATTGCATCGCTTAACCACCATCGCTACCACGCAGTGTTAGTGCTTCCACAGATTGATTGAAAGTGGGTGGAGGTGAAGGCTAGGATGGTCATGGCGCTCTTCGGGGAGGTCTGTGTCCAGCAGTGGACCTCCATTAGCTGATATGGTGTCGACGATGATGATGACAAGAAACTTAATGGGTGCTAAATATCGGTAAGATTTTTCGAAAATGTTAGAGCGAATCGCGTCACTGAACACCATTGAACGTGATGTTTAGCACCACTTAACCCTTTTCACGCGAACAAATCGAAGTTTGAGATGAGCTTTACCAAAGGCGTTGTAATACGGTCAAGAACTACCGAGCCTGAGTGCTATCGGGACATACGATACGAAGCTTACCTAGAAGAATCTTTCATAATGTTACGTGATAACTAAAAGCTCTTGGCATTTAGTTTACGTTTAGTTTACGTCGTGATAATTGGAACTCAGTTTACTTTTTTGAATAAATGCCAAAATGCTATTGGTGATAGAAATTATGCTGAAGATAAACATCAGTCTTGTCATGGAAGACTAGCGCTATAGTAATAATAATAATACAGTTTACTACATGCTATGCTACGATACAATGTTGAATGGCGACCAATTTCGATGGCATAAGATCTACATATAAACTATGTGCTTAATACGCTCAACGGTATTGTAAGTATCTCGCAATAATCATAAACTTTATTATTATTATTTATACTAGTTGACCCGTGCGGTTTCGCTCGCGTTCTTTTTTTCAGAATTTTTCCGTAATTTCTCACCGTTTAAACCTTCCCTGGACTAGTACAAACATTTCAAGACCAAAACGAGCCAAATCTGTTTAGCCTGTATGTCATGTCGAGTTTTAGCGAGCTTAACTCACAGCAATTCATTTTTGTATATAATATTTCATTATTACGCCGCTAACTCTATTCCCAACAATGATAAATAATAATGGAGCAGAAAAACGTTATCGATTTTTTTTTTGTTTAATTGGGATTTTTAAGACAAAATATATAATATGGTGTGGAACCTATCCCTTAAGTTTGTAAGGTTAATAATGAATGACCCTTTATATAGGTAAGATAAACGTGCAGCTCATAGTCAAAACAGCATCCTGAGGACAGTTTGTAGTTGCGTCACATCTCCGCTCTGGAAGTGCTTTGTTCAGAGGGTGACTAATGAAGGAAACTATTTCTTTCAAGTCTTCCTCGGCTTATTGCATTGCTATTTATTTTTATTATATGTGTACCTAAACTTAGAGAGTGTAATCCGAAATAATTTTTTTTTACTTTATTTATAGTGTTTTTTTTTTGCAAGGTTTTATTTAAATAGTGCATTTTTTTTATACAACTGAATTGGCAACCAAGTGTACGGCCCACAAGATGGTAAGCGGTTACCGTAGCCTATGGACGCTTGAAATACCAGAGGTATCACTCGCGGGTTATCACCTTGAGGCTAAGATCTAAAGCCTCATGTGCCAGTAATTTCACCGGAAACCATACCCTTCACACCGGAACACAACAATGCGAGCCTTCCCCGGACGAGCTCTATCACAAAGAACCCTACTACTCTTGTATTATTTAATCTGCTACTCGACCTTTGTTGAGCTAGTTTTTGTCTGTAGTAATACTGTGTTTTCAAACACAAATCACACATTCACATAACGCACGATTGTCAATGCAAGAAGTGAACATGCGAGCTTTCCCTTAACTCTTAGCTACTCGCCTGTTTCTATACGGGAAGCTAAGGTAAGTGGTTATACGATAAAGCGATTATAAATACCGTCGAGGTGTCAGGTAACGGTGAAGGATCCTTCACCACGGGTGGTCAATTAACGGTGTCTAGCGCCATGCGAGTACTCTCGCTAACTCGTCTCTTTGAATGGGAAATGCGGTGTACATTTTTTAACAGGACACTCGCCCATCGCACCACTACTGAGGTCGTCATAGTAATGTGGGTAAATTACACTGTTCCTCCTACATTACATCACAATAAACTCTGGCGTAGCTTCCCTTATCTTAATGCAGTCGAGTTTACAGCAGAAGCGCCCTTCATAACTCCCAGCGTCCGTGTTCCTGTCACCGGAAGTACTGGAGTTACAACGAGGCGCATGTCAAATCGAGAACTGTATGTTATTCCTTTAATTTGGGAAACACCGGCGACCGTTATTCTATATTTTATGACTTGGTTGGGTTAAAATTTCGTGCTTCAACGTTGAACCCAAAGAATATTGTTGCGTACTCTATGGTAGCAAGACTCCTTCAGCGCGCCGACCTCTGCTTTACAGAGGTCGTCGCGTCGAGTTAAAAATTAGGAAACAATTGAGTTGAGTACTAATGTCAGTTGGAAAAAGTTTCGAAAGAAATATATAATTATAGAATATGTTGTTCATAAAACTGCATCCACAGACCCTGGTACCAGAATTCGCCGCCAACAAAGCAAGGTAAGCCCCCATAGTTGCGTTGCTTTACCTTTTCTACAGATCGGCCGATTTCAACATCAAAAATAACACCTTAACCAGTCAAGAAGGCTCTCCTGCACGGTGTCCAACCAATATTAATATTATGAATTTTGCGCCAAACAAACCTTTCCTGCCACAGCGCCGCCAGCGACTTCATGACGGTGGATGGTGAAGGTTCAAGCTCGGTCGTAGTGCCCTTCACACCGGAACACAGCAATGCGAGCATTACTGCTTGGCACAGAAATAGGTATGGTGGTAGTCCTTCCCCGGACTAGCTCTATCACAGAGAACTCTACTACTCTTGAACTACTTAGTGATCGAATATTATGCAACGCAAGTCAAATAGAACTCATTTCAAGTTCGGTATCAGTAAGTGCGAGTGCAGACTGTCCTGCATTAGTGCCCGACAACAAATGGATGATTTGATAGAGCCATAAAAAAGAGTAGTAGAGTTCTTTGTGATAGACCTCATCCTGGGAAGGACTACCACCATACCTATTTCTGCCGCCAAGCAGTAATGCTCACATTGCTTTGTTCCGGTTCGAAGGGTATGGTTTCCGGTGAAATTACAGGCACATGAGACTTTCCATGTAACGTCTCAGGGTGGTAACACGCAAGTGATATCTATGATGTTGCATGCGTACATAGGCTACGGTAACCGCTGACCATCAAGTGGGCCGTACCTACACTTGGTTACCACGTAGTAGTATTTGAAAACAAAAAAAAAGACTGCTGATCGGAACAAAATTCCTACACCGAGAACTAATACAGACTGGATCAACGATTTCATACTTGCTGTATAAAATAGTTCTAAAACATGCGTATTGCGTCCACACATGGCTATAACACGGGGCAACAAGCCGATCGGGCTCGTAACTCGCGCGATACCATCACGAGCGCGTGGGAGGTGTCCACTGCAGTGTTGATGGAGAATTGAGCCGTGAATACTAAGAGAACTTTGCTTTTCCTAAACTAAAGTTAAGTTTCTGCGTGATATGGAACTTAACTTGAAAAGTGTTCAGATACATCATAACACCACTATTCTGATAACTCGGGAACCGTACTTTTTTACGGGATAAAAAGCCCAAGTTTTTTTTTTATTACATGTTTGAGTGATATTAGAATGATTTGGATCGCGACAACAGAGATCCGTATTTAATTGACTGGTCGGTTGTACATGACCTAAGTTTATGTCATGTAAATATATGTTAAGGCCATTATTTATATAAATGCTATAAACCTCTGTTAACTAACATGGCATTAATATCGTCATCTTTGTTAATTGACAAGAATGACAAGGAAAGTCAGTACTTTAGCCTTTAAAATGACAGTGTTTTAATGAATAAGGGCATTATAAACGAAACTGTTATCGGTAAGGTAGTAATAACTACTTAGTAGAACACAGAAAGCACAAACCACATGACGGTCGAACAAGCTCTATTACAAATCACATCGCTGAATGAAGGTGAATGCTAATTTATTGCAGTATTCAATTTCACTATGAGATGGCAAATGCATTTATTCCACGGTCTCGGTCAGAAGTTTTAGTACCAGGAATAGCAAATCAATTGATTGACTTTGATTGGGTAAAATTTAAAAAAAACAAGTAAAGAACAGCAATTGTTATTAACGTTATTATACTGGAGCTAAGACGAAAGATAATAAATATTGGCAGACATTTTTACACAGCGCCATCTGTCCCCAAACCAAGCAAAGCTTGTCCTATGCCCCCCGATTGCGTAACTTGGTTTCAATCCAAATCAATTACCGAACTGTCAATAAGCTGTCACATTCATACAAAATACGTCAGTTTTTGACAGAAATCAAGTGAAATCGATTGCAACCGAATTACGCAATCGGGGGGCAGATTACTGATAGAATGAATACACATTATGCAAATATTTTTTTTGTAAATACATAACATTAGAAACACTTAAACCAGGAACAAATATTTTCAGATCATTCAAATATTTCACACACAGCAACCTTTTGCTTCTCAACAGAGGAGGGCGATTCTCGTACCGTAGATAAATGGTCACATGTGTATATCGTCAAAATGTCAAAAATGTATAGAAATTTTGCCAGTTTTGACGATATAATATCAAAAGTAACCATTTATCTATGCACGAGAATCAACCTCGAGATTCGCCCACCGCGCCACCGAAGTCGTCAATAAAAACAGAACTATTTTGTAAACGAAGTAAGTTCCCTCCGTTTTATCAACACAAGGATTACCAACAGACAACTAAAGCCATACATGATTTTACGGTACCAATTTGGTGCCGTAAAACCATGCTACCAAGCAATTTAAATGCGTAGACAAACACAATCTGTGTTTCAGTCACAGACAGCATAATCAAAACAAATGCTTGGAAAGCTAAATTGAGCGGGTCAAAATCATAGACTGCTTTAAGTTTAAACTCATTTACATAGAAATATGAGCATCTTCCTACTGTTAAGGCTTGGGCACGATTGAGCTTCCAGAATACAAGACTTGCTCTCAACATTTAATATACTTGACACCGCTACGGAAGAACATTTATCTGAGCCCAACGTATTTGACATTGCTTAGATGTACTTATTATATATTTTTAATTATTATATTTATAGTATAGTTAATTATTATTATTATAAGTACATACAGATACTGACTATATAATAATTATGTGATGTATGTAATGTTCGTATCAAACGAAGTAAGTTCGTATGGTGACGGAGGTAATAGACAATCCTTGAATTTTCTTGTAGCCCGTCTAAGAATCGAACACTATAATTGTGGCTCGTGTGTTGAAGATATTTCTACGAAAATAAAAACAAATAAAAGCTTTATCCCTTAAAATTTAAGTCAACAGAACAAATATTAATTAACTCAAGACACAACTGATTAAAAAAATAATTCAATATATAAAAAATATAAAAATTGAAAAAAAAAACTTTCGATCATGTTTTCAATGAAATAACAAAGTCTAACATATTTCTAAATATGTAATTCAAATATTCACATTTTAAAATTTAAGTAATCAGAGAAAAATACAGCATGTTAGTTCAATATTTTTGAAAAAAGACGGTCTAAAAAACGCGTACTTTTCCCAATTTTACACTTAAATAACAAGCGTAAAAAGTTTACAATAAAAATACACCTACTAAATTAAAGTTAAGGTTTTTATTAAATAAATACAACAAAGAAAACAGTCTAATAGCATTGACTTTTTTTAGGATTTTTTTTTTAATCACACCTTAGCGCACTTATAATCATATCGCTCGAAACACCGACTCTCAAACCGCGCTAAGCGCTTATGGAGGGAGGACGTATCGCTCCTCGTCGCGCGCACTATTGCTTATACTATATAAAGATACATTCAGGCGAACTTCATTAATTATATCGCTAAATCTTGGAAAGGCCTCTTAACATCTCCGGAAGCGGTCTAATAAAATTGCTACTGACAGTCACCCATCTAAATGGTGACTATGCGGAACAGTGTATAACTTCGTTGATCTGGTATTATTAACTTAGCCAGCGAGCGCTTCAAATCAAACTTAAGTTTCAATTGAGTGGGTAGCAAAGTCAGTGCTGACCCGCTATTGACCAATGTAAATAGCACTTTATGAATTATCATAAAACCGACAAAAAATCCGCCGTGACCAGCCTCGCAAACCAGAGTCTTATAAAGTTGCTTCACTTACTACAACATAAACGAATACATCAGCTTTTAAACTATTACTCCCAGTGAATAGTTTCACCTGTGCCAAATGTAACACGGAAACAATGTAAACGAACCTTTAATCTACATTAAAGTTCGCGCCGCACGAAACCGGGCGCAGCGTCTGCTTGCTAAATTTACATTCATGGAAACAGCGTATCGGAGCGCGAGGGGTTATCATTTGCCCCCTTTAGGAGTAAGAAATGGCACTCCATTGCAACGGTGGTTTAACTCCCGCCTGATAGGACCCTGTTTAAGTAACATATTTACTAAGAGAACTCGATCCAAGCGGAAACCAAATACCTGATAGAATACACATTTTTTTTTACAAAAAAATGTCCATATTTATAAAACATAGAGACACTCAGACAAGGAACAAATTTTGCTGCTGGACAAATATTTGCACTTTTGCAAATTATGCTAATATTTGACCATCAGCGGGAATAGAATCCGCAATTTTTCGCTTCCTAACCGGACACACGCCCACCGCGCCACTAAGTCGTTATAAAACAAATTTTCTTAGTTTCAGAGCATTTCTGCCTGTTTGCTTCCAAAAAATATTAAAAAAAGTTTAACACTTTCTAGTTTCATAAGTAAGGGATATCTGAATACGAAGACTTCATGAAAGTTAAATTATAATATGAAAAGGATAATGGGCCGTTTTTCCGCTCCAGATAATCTTAGACAAATATTTCACGTGCAATGAGACTTTCACTGCTAAACTAATGGAGCTCTATCTTTAACTTGCTGTTGGAAGATTTAAGGTAACTTCCACAGCAATAGGTGCGATTAATCCTACAGTACAAAGTTTCACACCTTAATGTGAATTTTATTCTTATGAGAAAAATAAACATTCTTAAACCTGAATAGCAACAAACAAGGAAGCAAATCAATTATAGGAATTTATGTAATTCATGATCAGAGAATTACCTCCCAATTTTTACCTACATTGTGAATTATCGACATCAATTTTGTTTACATAAGCAAATCATTATTAAAATTTTACCAGCTATTTATTACAGATATGCATAAACGAGCTCTAAAAGCAACAAAAACTTTTTCCGTAAAACGTATCGATGCAACCCCATGCTAATAGACCTTTACAACGATATTAACTACAATCAATCATCCTCAACTAGAACAGGGCGGCAAAAAAGTATGAAATTACACGCTAGCCCATTATATCGATGTTTATCGATTTATCGATAACTGAAGGGGTTAATTGGCGAGTGTTTATCGTGGAAACGTCTCAATTAGCGACCTCTGCGTATGGTCCTGCGCATGCGTCGGTCGACTTGACTGACTGACTTGTATGGCTGTAAATTACAATCTTGTGGTACATTGATATATGCGGCGCACGTGAGGTATGCGTTTTTTGCAGTATTTTTTTCTGAGAGTTAAATACCAGTACAAATTGTATGCAATTACTTTGATGGTAATGTTGCTTGACTGTAGATATTCATTTTGGTAGTCCGCAGAAAAAAAGCGTTTAGACAGCTTTTTGTGCTACTATTGTTGAAGTAATAGAAAATCTATAAAATAAAAGCATATCTATGCAAATGTCTTTATATTATTCTGAATCGATTATCTAAATATACCTACATAATATCAGATAATAAACAAGAGCAAGCGACACCGCCCACACGGGTAGCCATCGATATATTTCTTCTTCGATTATCGATAAACAATTTATGCCTCCCTATATGAATACCAAAGCAGCCATTATTATAAGTTCTAATGTAAATTAAAACGTTTTGATTGCATAACAGTGCCGGAGTCTACTATATTAACCTACACCGGCACACCGTGGCAACCATCACTATAATGTTCACCATTATGCTTAATAACTAGCGCCCGTGTGTCCCATGGAATGGTCAAATCAAAAATCAATACGATTATGCGCGTTGATAAATTATTTCAATAAAAATCTCGTTGATCAAATACAAATTTTTGATGTATATAAAATACAGATTGCAAAATTTTTTTAGGTTGTAAGTTATTTCTAAATATATTTCACTTTAATAAATTCACTTTAGCTCTTCGGCACTGGACGATCCTGGTGTTTATGAACCAACTTAGTTAATACAGATAATAAAATCGTAGGAAAGGAATTTCATTCACTCCTTACGATGGTCCTCAAAAGCAATTACGTATTACAACGCAGGTAGATAAAAAAAAGCTAGTCTGAAGTTATGACATTATTATACAAGGATGACATTGGAACGCTGGCGACATTGACACTGGCACAGGTGATTATCATAATAGAAACAATAATAGTGAAAGTAATCTGATCAAGAACAAGAGCAGCATTAGAGAGTTCATTCTTTGAGTTTTACCAAGAGAATAATAAGCAAAATTTATGCACTATCTTGGATTTAATGTGTGAACCTTTTTTGGTTACTTTTATAAAAAAGAAAATTATCAGTGTGTGTGTGTGTCAATAAAACGACGAACAATACGAGCCTTTCTGGCTATTGTTTTTTTTTTGTTAAATATAGTGCTTTTTGTGTTTTAAATTAAATCCTTGTTTTCATTGATTGGAAACCGCTGCGACAACTCGCCGTGCTGTTCCGCCGACTTTGCATTATATTATCAATTTATATATATTTTTAATAAAATGTTACTTCTTGTGGTGTAGGCGAGATCATTTATTTTAGGTCTACCTACAGAGCTTACAAATAATTGCTAATAAAGAAACCGAGCATCTCTACGCTTGATGCAATTCCATTTTCTATTAAGAAACATTTTATTTTTTATTTTTAGTTACAAATATATGTAAAGCTTAGCAATTCTTTCAACGCCAGCGAAAGTGTTTGAGTCGGCCGTGCAACGCAGCATGCAAGAGCAGGTGTCAGTTCATCTTTCCGAAGCACAGCATGGCTTCCGACCGGCCCGCAGCACAACAAGCAACCTAATGAACTCCATAAACTACGTGCTCCCATATGTTGACGCAGGGGTGCAAGTCGACGCCGCCTACTTTGATTTCAAAAAAGCTTTTGATCTAGTCGATAATGACATACTGCTTACAAAGTTGGCGGCGATAGGCTGCACAACCAAGCTGCTTCAGTTTTTTGCAAGCTACATGGAGGACAGACAACAGTATGTTGAGTGCGCCGGGGTCAAATCCGAGCCATATATCACAAAAACGGGAGTGAGTCAAGGAAGCAACCTGGGACCGCTGGAGTTCATCATTATGATCAACGACTTGCCAGAGGTGGTCTCGGAGGCTAGATGCTTATTGTTTGCGGACGACCTGAAATTGCTCTTACCGATTAACAATGAAGGAGACTGTGAACGACTTCAACGAGATGTAGATAGGGTAGTGGAGTGGAGTCAAAAAAACGAACTACAGTTTAACATCGGTAAATGCTCAGTTATCACTTTCAGTAGAGCAAAGACACAGATCCACTACAACTACCAAGTGAATGGCTCACAGTTGAAAAGAGTGAAATCGGTGAGAGATTTGGGGGTTCATCTGGACGCCGGGCTACATTTCCGAGATCATGTGATGAACATTTGTAAAAAGGCGTATAGAACCCTAGGGTTTGTGCTTCGTCGAGCCAACGGTTTTACAAATTTCAGAGCCCTAAGAGCACTGTATGACGCATTGGTTAGAAGCCAACTAGAGTGCAACGCCGCAATATGGGCTCCACATGAGACAAAGTACAGCCTTATGATAGAGCGCATACAGAGCAAGTTTGCCAGGTACTTGTACTGGAAACTGTATGGAGTCTATCCTTTTTATCCGTTAATGTATCCCACCATGTTCGTTCTGGGAATGGTGGGATACAATAAGTTGGAAGTTAGGAGGGACTTGGCGCTCTCCCTGTATGTGTTCAAGGTTTTCCGGGGTAAAATTGCCAACGCGGACATTCTTGAGACAGTGCGATTGCGAGTTCCCAATGAATTCGTTCACCGGCGAAGGCGGCCACCTCTACTGGAAGTGCCGCGCAGTAGAACTAACCTGTTGGGTAAGGCACCACTGACACGGACCATTCAGACACTAAATCTAGTAGCAGAGAGTATTGATGTATTTCAATGTTCTTTGAGTGAATTTGTAGGGGCTGCTCAGTATATTTTAGAATCACAAAAGTAATAATTAATTTA
Organism: Colostygia pectinataria; assembly: GCA_951394395.1. Taxonomy (NCBI): domain Eukaryota; kingdom Metazoa; phylum Arthropoda; class Insecta; order Lepidoptera; family Geometridae; genus Colostygia; species Colostygia pectinataria. The sequence goes on along the minus strand of OX596368.1, from coordinate 2,568,471 downwards.
AGGCGCTATATATATTTTTTTTTATTTTTTTATTTATGTTATATCGATTTAATTTTTATTTGATTCTTCAAATTTTTTGCTAATTAATGTATTCTTAACCTATAATAATTATTTGAATGTATACTCTCTGTCGTATTAGGTTTTTAGCCTGTAAGGATAGAGTTGATAATGATGTAATAAATAAATAAATAAATAAATAAATAAATAAAATGTCATACTTTTGTAAGTAAATATATATTTTAATAGCGTCTCTTTACAATCCCTGTTCCTAGCAATCACGTCCCGTAGCGTGGAAAACGATTCGATTAGCCGCTCGCGCACGGCCGCCATTATCATCTCTCGCATGATGCATGAGACCACAGACAGGGCCACAATGTCTCCAACACTATCAATATTTATAGTATTATTGGGACTTCATTATACGAAACTCAAATAAAACTTGGGTGTCGTGTTTTGAATAATCGGTTGACAGCACTATTTCGTGTTGAGGTGTTTTAATTAAAGAAACAAAGAGAGTCTCTTTTTACCTTTTAAAAGGGAAAGATCACGTACGGCATGGTATAAAAAGATTTTAGCCTTTGCAAATTCTTTTTTCCTTTCTCCACTGACTAGTTCTTTTGACCATTTTTATAAACCAAAGTCACCGTCATAGCTCTCAGAATTTTAGAAGTGGCAGTGGGCAGGCCATATAGCTCGCAGAACTGATTACCAATAGAGAATAATGGTTTCCGCAAACTTGAGATAAATTCTGAGAGTCAGTGGTCGACTGCAGTTAAAACACTATTGATTATAGCGTCCCTCTTTTGTGATTTTGTTAAATTAAACATTATTGACTTTGGTTTCGATCAGTTTTGCCCCACGATTCATGAAATGAAAAAAAAGCTTGGTGAAAATACATATTGCTACTTACTCTACTAACTCCAGTTTATTGACACACTCAAAGCAGAAACTATCGATATCGATAGATCATACAATCCTTGAGCAACCTACGTCGGTCCTACCAACGCTGGTTTGTCAAGGATTGTGTTAGATAGAAGCATAACCATAACGGAACATGAGTTTGTATGATGGCTTTATTATTTTATTAAAATGTAAATTGTTGACAAGTGATGCACCGACGCAGCTTGACAGGCGTGGAACGAGGTGTGAGATTTATTAAACAGGATCTTTATCACTTGATTATTTTTGAAGGATGGAAAAGTTTCAAAATATACTTAGGACTGATCATCAAAATATAAAGAATCTTTTACAATTAAACAAAATAAACACACCTTTATTTTGAAGTTTGAACATTGTTAGTGGTAGAAACATCTCATATTCAAAGTGACTAAAACATCGCAGCAATATCAAGCAATAAAAGAACCATGCCGATTCCACGGTTAACTACCCGTTATATTTTCAAGATCAAATTTATTATTAACCCAATGTATTGCATTACGGTACCTACTGACTACACAGCCCATGTGCGTAGTTAACTTGAAATTTACCTCTAAAATACAACTTAATTTTCCTTACAATGTTCGTCGGTATATTTCCGACAACTACATAATTTTAACGGTTCTATGTCATATTATTTCATACAGACCGGCGGTCTAGGATGTACGAGGCAGTTTGTGGCCCACGTCTTTATGTACATTCTGTTTTACAAGTGATGGCTTAATTCGATACTGGCGTTACCGAATAGTAAATCACCAGTATACAACACTGCTCCGGAAGTATCGAGCAGATGTTGCCAGTTTAACTTACTTTGGGACAGATCTGTCAAAGTAAGCTAAACTGGCAACTGGCAAGGAGTTTAATTCAATTTTATCAAGTGGTTTCAAAAAGTCACAGAAAAAGCTTGGACTTTTAGTACAATTCTGACATAACAAAAAGGTTATAAGATGAAAGAGGATAGGGAACGGGCACGGGCTGATAATATGGTCTGAAAAATACAGTCGAGAGTCATTACCCTTAATATTTGTACCAGGAGGTAATCATTTTGTATTATAGCTTTGATTAGTTCTCTGTATTCTGTAGTTACTGGTTCGAATCAAATACCCTCATTAACTTCATAATAACACCGATTTAGCTCAAAATCCTGATGCCAATTGGCAACAATGGCTTCAGAAGTCCAGCTCCTTTGAGTCATAGTGATTTGTGGGATCGCTCCCATTCGGGTTAGGTTTCATGGACTGTTGACAGCAGATTAATAGTGCTCGCTGACCAAATAGAAAGGCAATGATTTCTACGTCTATTTACCAGGTGAGGAAGCAATTAATATAGATTAATATGTACCTCCTGGTCAATAATTGTCGCGGTTAACAAGTTGTTTCAACTGCGGCTTTCTTCATCTTCATAAACAGCCTTCTAATGTTCCTACTTTTATGACACTAGCCAACTCTCGAGTGACAGTAATTGGGTCATAATCTACGACGCGAACCCAATGCGGATTGGTGGATGACACATTCGTTTGTAGTTTATATTAGTTGGTTTTCTCCAGATGGATTATAGGATAAAAAATTGACGAAAAATCTCTAGTACTATTCAGCTTAATCGACTTGTTCTAAGGCAGACGTGTTGCTCCGTCAAGCGCTGGAGCCAAAGATACGATTAAGATAAGATCCTGTTTTTTATCTTATAATGGATATCCGCAAAATAACGCCTGAATCTATCAATTATCTGGTTTATAGCCCACGACCTTCTAAAGGCGGGATCACATCAACTATTGACGGTTTTTGGTACCCGTCAATATAACAACGGAACCGTTTTAAATGTCCGGTTGTTAGTTTTGTTTATAAAAGTCCTTTATTTATTAACAGTACAGCACACAACAGCACATTACATCATTACTTAACAAAGTGACTGTAGCAGGCTGTAGCGCCTATAAAAGAACCAAAACACTACTTTTCTGTAAAAAAAAATCTAATATTTGCATAGTATATAGAAATAATGCATGAAAATATTGAACATGGAGTTTCAACACTCTGTAAAGCGCTAATTTCTAATAGAAGGGAAGAAAATGTCCGATTAATATTAACCATTTGTCTTCCGCTCAACCTCAGTCCAGACTGAATAAGCCCGTTGCTAATTAGCTAGCCACGCGAAACGATAATTAAGGCTTTCGCGGCATCTTTATATCATACGCGATGACGTATGGACGAGTAGTCGGCGTGCCTATCTGTAGACTCACTGGATCTAAGCCCTTAGACCACACAACATTTCTAAATACTACTTGATGAGTTATTGGAAGAAAATGTAATAGCTTGCAAATTCCAACAGAACACTAGATTGTATTTTAAAATACATGAATGGCTATTCACTGCTTGTTTTTGCCATTTATGCTGACGTTCTGAAGCTATTTAGAAGCTCTTCTTTATGAGCACCGCCTGCGAATACTGAAAAGTGGTGCCGTGTGGTGCCGGCAAACTTTCAAACGGGGTGGGTAAGTAAGTAAAACCGATGGGAGGTAGAGAGTGGCCATTCTGTACATAGTCATAATATCTGTTTTGTGCTATAATTTTAATTAGAAAGTATGTTGTATGTTTTATATAAAAACAAAATAGTTACCAATTGTTATTTAAGACTTTAGATAATGGCTTAGAAGAACAAACACCTAATTTAAGAAAAAAAAAGCTTAGCTGTTAGTAGATAGCGTGTCGCAATCAGATATCGACTGAGCCTAGTTTAAGATATAAATTATACATTCCCCCTACGAGCACAAAGCAAGTTCTGCAGCCTTTTCAACCATTTTAACTTTCTACTGCACACAGCAAACGGTGAATTGGAATACTGGTGGTCTGTATTAGAATTACGTAGAATTCACTGACATTTTTTGTTTACCTACCTGTTGCTAGTTTGTTGATGCCTGTTCTGTAATAAGAATATTAAAAAAATAAATTATAGGTACATATTTTTTTTTTAATGTGTGGAACCTATCCCTTAAGTTTGTCAGGTTGATAATGAATGACCCTGTATAATATTATATACTAGCAGTTCGTCCTAGCTTCGCGCGAGTGCAATAAAGCCACACTCGAGCCACACTCGTGCGAAGCCGGGGCGGGTCGCTACTAATAAATATAGCCTATGGTAATTAGGGATAATATAGCATCCTAATGGTGAAAGAATTTTTGAAATCGGCCCAGTAGTTTGAGTTTATCCGTAACTAATAAAATAACAAAAACACAAATCTTTCCTTTTTATAATATTAGTATAGATATATAAGTAAAAGGCTATCGTGCGTGACTAACTGACAGATTAACGCACCACCTAAACCAAAGGTGCACGGAAAAAAAAAAATATATATATTTACTTAACCCAAAAATACCGATATTCTCAAAAATATTCTTTAGATGTGAGACAATATTGTCTGAAATTAAAACATTATTATAAATCAAAGAAACTGTGAATTCTTAATGTAAGAATAATTTATTCTCATAATATTTACTAAGATTAAGACATAAATGCTTGATTCAATACTTTAAGGTCTTAGTTCAAGAAATGGCCGAAGTATTCATCCAAGAAACGTATTAGTTTCTTAGGGAGAATATATTTTTTTCTTTTAAAATTTTTTTTTTCTTGATATAAATTGAATACCTTTTCATTGATCGGAGACAATATTATTCTTATTAATAAAGTTATTTATAAGGATATACTTACTTTAAGAATAATATTCTTGAAGTAAACTATGATCCAAACAATTATTCAATGAAGTAAATGTTTTTGCGTTGAAGAATACACATATACTCACTTTAAGAATAACATTCTTGAAATGTGTATATGTGTATACTTTTTAAGAATAATACTATTTTACACTATGAATTTATGATTTTTTACATAAATTGGATAACTATTTATTAGTCGAAAACAATATTTATCTTACTGATACAGCAATTGATGAGAAAATACTTGCTTTAAGAATAATATTGTAAAAAGTGGGTGAGAATAACTCGTAGATTAGTCGAAGACAATATTATTCTTATTAATATAATAAAAACTGATAAGGAAATTCTTACTCTAAGAATAATATTCTTACAGTGGATTATGATGCATTTTATTCTTTTATCAAGCATATGTTTCTTCGTTAAATAATGTACAGATACTCACCTTAAGCATATCATTCTTGAAATAAAAGTATGGGTATACTCTCCTTAAAAATATATATCTTTCCACTAAGAGTTTTGGATTTTTGACATACATTGTATAACTTGTTTATTGATCGAAGACAATATTATTCTTATTAATATAATAAGAACTGATAAGGAAATTCTTACTCTAAGAATAATATTCTTACAGTGGCTTATGATGCATTTTATTCTTCTATCAAGCATATGTTTCTTCGTTAAAGAATGTTCAGATACTCACCTTAAGCATGTCATTCTTGAAATAAAAGTATGGGTATACTCTCCTTAAAAATATATATCTTTCCACTAAGAGTTTTGGATTTTTGACATACAATGTATAACTTGTTTATTGATCGAAGACAATATTATTCTTATTAATATAATAAAAACTGATAAGGAAATTCTTGCTCTAAGAATAATATTCTTACAGTGGATTATGATGCTTTTTATTCTTCTATCAAGCATATGTTTCTTCGTTAAAGAATGTACAGATACTCACCTTAAGCATAATATTCTTGAAATAAAAGTATGGGTATACTCTCCTTAAAAATATATATCTTTCCACTGAGAGTTTTGGATTTTTGACATAAATTGTATATTTAGTTTATTGGTCGAAAACAATATTATTCTTATTAATATAATAAAAACTGATAAGGAAATTCTTACTCTATGAATAATATTATTCTTACAGTGGATTATGATGCATTTTATTCTTCTATCAAGCATATGTTTCTTCGTTAAAGAATGTATAGATACTCACCTCAAGCGTATCATTCTTGAAATAAAAGTATGGGTATACTCTCCTTAAAAGTATATATCTTTCCACTAAGAGTTTTGGGTTTTTGACATAATATGTATAACTTGTTTATAGGTCGAAGACAATATTATTCTTATTAATATAATAAAAGCTGATAAGGAAATTCTTACTCTAAGAATAATATTCTTACAGTGGATTATGATGTATTTTATTCTTCTATCAAGCATATGTTTCTTCGTTAAAGAATGTACAGATACTCACCTTAAGCATATCATTCTTGAAATTAAAGTATGGGTATACTCTCCTTAAAAATATATATCTTTTCACTAAGAGTTTTGGATTTTTGACATACAATGTATAACTTGTTTATTGATCGAAGACAATATTATTCTTATTAATATAATAAAAACTGATAAGGAAATTCTTACTCTAAGAATAATATTCTTACAGTGGATAATGATGCATTTTATTCTTCTATCAAGCATATATTTCTTCGTTAAAGAATGTACAGATACTCACCTTAAGCATAACATTCTTGAAATAAAAGTATGGGTATACTCTCCTTAAAAATATACATCTTTTCACTAAGAGTTTTGGATTTTTGACATACAATGTATAACTTGTTTATTGGTCGAAGACAATATTATTCTTATTAATAAAATAAAAACTGATAAGGAAATTCTTACTCTAAGAATAATATTCTTACAGTGGATTATGATGCATTTTATTCTTCTATCAAGCATATGTTTTTTCGTTAAAGAATGTACAGATACTCACCTTAAGCATATCATTCTTGAAATAAAAGTATGGGTATACTCTCCTTAAAAATATATATCTTTCCACTAAGAGTTTTGGATTTTTGACGTACAATGTATAACTTGTTTATTGATCGAAGACAATATTATTTTTATTAATATAATAAAAACTGATAAGGAAATTCTTGCTCTAAGAATAATATTCTTACAGTGGATTATGATGCTTTTTATTCTTCTATCAAGCATATGTTTCTTCGTTAAAGAATGTACAGATACTCACCTTGAGCATAATATTCTTGAAATAAAAGTATGGGTATACTCTCCTTAAAAATATATATCTTTCCACTGAGAGTTTTGGATTTTTGACATAAATTGTATATTTTGTTTATTGGTCGAAAACAATATTATTCTTATTAATATAATAAAAACTGATAAGGAAATTCTCATAACTTTTTACTGTAGTAGAATGTGTTGCGAGACTTGGTTTTTTTTACAAGCTATGCTTTTGATGTTATAGAAAGTAGGTACAGATACCTACTCACTTTAAGCATAACATCCTTGAAATAAAAGTATGGGTCGGTACCTACTCTTTATGAAAATATATTTATTTATATTATGAGTTTTGGATTTGTCAAAAATTGTATTAACTTGTTTATTGGTCGAAGACAATATTTTTCGTATAAATATAAAATTAACTGTTAAGGAAATTCATACTATAAGAATAATATTCTTAGACTGGAATAAGATGCAATTGATTCTTCTATCAAGCAAATGTTTCTTCGCTAGAGAAAGCACAGATACTCACCTTAATCATACCATTCTTGATTTTTTTATCTATACTAATATCATAAAAAGAGAGAATATTGGTATGTTTGTATTTTTGTTTGTTACGAATAAACTCAAAAACTACTGGTTCGATTTCAAAAAATATTTCACCATTAGAATGCTACATTATCCTTGAGTAACATAGGCTATATTTTATTTTAGAAAATAATAGGAATCTCTAATAAAACTTCAATAATGTAAAAAAGTGCCATAAAATGTCTTTCATCGCATGCGCTGCGGAAACTATTGATGATAGAACAAAAAAATGTTTCACAATATTAAAGAACATATTGATATCTACAAAAAAGTCAGTAATACTATATGTCCAACTATTGTACTTATGTAACTATAACTACTTTTTTACAATTTAAAAGTTGATAGAAATGCCGCTCAAAATCAGACCACGTATTCCATACTTTTATATTAATCCTTATTCAAATAAATCATTTCATATTTAAAACTGTTTCAATACCTGTAGATGACTGTTTGAATTATTGAAATCAGACATTCCATTCAAAAGTTATGACAAATTATAAAAATGTCAGTCTAAACAAAATACTATGCAAACCCGCGCGCGCGCCGTGGCCAGAGAGGGGCGTGCACGTAAACTATGAAATAGGTAGCCGCGCGGCTAAAACGTGCGGTCGGCTCCTACCTTATGAATGACTAGCGACCCGCCCTGGCATAGCACGGGTGCTTTAGTTAGTTTTTATTGCACCCGTGCTAAGCCGGGACGAGCCGCTAGTATTGTATATTTTGTTTATTGGTCGAAGACAATATTTTTCTACAACAACAAACCAAACAAAACAGCCAAACCAAAGTCAAGATGCGTCACGTGATCATTGCTAATAACTGTCATGGCGGATCTTTAGTGTTCCCGTTTTCCCGAAATTGGTCATATGAGGAGATGTTATTTGTCAATGAAATAATGAATCGAAAAAATATTTTTTTGACGATTACGTTTTGGGCAAAGATGTTTTCGCGTAGATACGCTACGCTACGCTACGCTACGCTACGCTACGCTAATGCGGCAGCCTATTTTACGCCGAGGCAACATCGTGTATAACTACTTGATTGATCGAGGGAAAAACAGGCGAAATTAATAATAAGTTCTTGAATTTCTACAATTTAATGTTTTATTTAATTTAGGTCATTATTTTGTTAACCTAAAATATATCTTATAAACATAATTTAATGTTCTCACAGATTTTATTTAGATTTTTTGATTTTTCGATTCAGATTTATCGTATTGTTTTTTGTGTTGAATTGAATTGAATGTGGCAACACTGTTTCTAGCGCTAAACTTGTGCAGAAATAAAATTCAGAAACGAGACTAATTCATTTTGTTTGGTGGTTTTAAACCTTAATTATTTATACAAGGGCATCGAAAAGTTCGTTTAAACCAGAGCTAGGAACTCGATAATTATGCTCCTTGTAATTATTTTTTTTTAAATTACTAATCTGCCGTGTTTTGCTATGGCCAATAACTGTAACCAAACATGCCAGTAACTAGTTCTGGGGTGCCAGTAATGAATATAAAAACTTTATAAACAATGTTAATTATTTTTCTTGTTATCAAAGTGATAAGTATTTGAACTTTTCCCGTCTCCATTAGCACCATAAAAACATCATTTGAATGACACATAAAGAAACTATAGCTATATAAATTGGCCAAGGTGCTTAATAACTGGTGCTTTTACCCTTTAAATTAACAAAACCTTGTCTTGGGTTAGGACTTTTTCCAGTGACTGCCGGCAACACTGAAGGCAGTTCTTTCAACGTAGTGCTTAGATTCTCTGTGGTTCTTTCTTTCTGTGAAGTGCGACGTCGAGAGTGGTCAGATAATTTTGTAAAAATGTAGTTTTGAAGCATTTTATTATCAACTTAGGTTATTAATACATAGTTACGTACAACAAAAGTAATTGGTACATAATGAACATGGATTTACTAGAATTACTAGTCAGGTGGGAGATGCCTGCAGACGTTTTAAAGAATTTAAAAGGTATGTGTGTAAATTATTTCGTGTTCCTATCATTAATCCTTTTTAAACATACTTCTTCGACAATAAACTTGCTAAGTATACCATTTTCGGGGTAAATTAAAAGCAGTAGAGGTTGAAGGTGTACCTACACAAGTACCTACCGTACCTACTTGCAAGCGAAGACCCATATTCTTGGTTCAAAAATATCATAGTCTTTACATAAGATATGATTTCCCTGTTTCAGAAAACGCTATAACACCAGATATTCTTCGAGATATTGTCGAAGATGTTCTAAAAGAGCTATGCCTCGTAATAGGCACACGAGTAAAACTTCAATAGTTAGTTGGGAGATGCCTGCAGACGTTCTAGAGAATTTTAAAGGTATGTGTGTAAATTATTTCGTGTTCCTATCATTAATCCTCTTTAAACATACTTCTTTGACAATAAACTCGCTAAGTATACCATTTTCGGGGTTAATTAAATGCAGTAGAGGTTGAGGATGTACCTACGCAAGTACCTACCGTACCTACTTGCAAGCGAAGACTCATATTCTTGGTTCAAAAATATCATAGTCTTTACATAAGATATGATTTCCCTGTTTCAGAAAACGCTATAACACCAGCTATTTTTCGAGATATTATCGAAGGAGATGTTCTAAAAGAGCTATGCCCCGTAATAGGCACACGAATAAAACTTCAAAAAAACATACAAGAGTACCTCACTTCGACGGTATGTACCTATACATTTTTTACTATTTACCATGACGGAGCCTTCGGGTGGCCTGTTAACTCCGTAACCAGAGTTGGCCACTGACTCACACGAACTTTGTCTGGTGAGATTCAAATACATATTCATCCCAAGAATACCCAAATATACTTATTAAACTGTAAACAGCAAAAACCGAACACCAATCAGAACTGAATTATCAGTTGGAAGTGTGTGAGTAGGTACCTAGTATGTTTACTGTTGTGCGAGTACATTTAGTAGAATCGAGGCTCAGGTCTTTGCGAGCCACTCGATAGTGCATTAATGCAGGGTGTTTTTAAGAAATGTAAGATTCACCCTTTATATTTATTAAATTACGTTTTAAATTTCAGATCAATATTGATTACGATAAAAAGTTCCCTACATTTACATACACACATTTTTTTTTAAAGTGGAACGACTTTTTTAACAGAGTTGCAAATATAAAAGCTGTCTCTTGTAAAGACGAATGCATAATTAAAGAATTAGAGGAAATAAAACACGAAGATGAAGGTATGGCTATACTTTACTTTAAGAGATCCACAATAATCTATAAGCTACAATAATTGCAGTGCAGTGCCACGTAAAACATTAAACATTAAAATTTTGGGTGACACTTTGCTTTGCAAGAAATTGTATGTAATTGTGCCATTTTGTCATTTTGCTTCCCGGTATTGATTGATACTGAGCAGGATTAGCACATCTGAATGACAATATAATTTAATGTTTCAGACAAAAAGGCAAAGGCGATCAAACAAGTAATGCTGCTTTGCCAGTTGATACCGCCGAAGGGAAGATTAAATAGAGGAGTAAAATTTGCAACTGTTGAATGCATTGAGGGCATTGTCGTGAACGTTCAAGTAAGTTTTAAATTGTTATATAAACTTAATTTTATTCAAATTACTACTTGCACGATTTTTTTTATAAAACAAGGGTAAAATCCTGACGATGAGATGAGATGACGACCTCGGTAGCGCGTTGGGCGGGTTGAGAAGCGATAGGTTGCAGGTTTGATCCCCGCAGCGGGGCAAATGTTTGCACGGTCTACAAATATTTCTTCTGGATCTGAATGTTTCTGTGAATTATAAGTCCTACCTATGTATCTTTTTAAAAAAAAACTTATGTAGTTATTCTATCTGTTATCTGATGCCCCCTTAGTACAAGATTTGTTTAGTTTGGAGCTAGACAGCGCGGAGTAAAAATGTCTGCCATTATTTATTTATTTAGTATTAAACATTATGATTATTTTTTTCAGAATCTGGAGATATACATCAAACTATAGATAAAATTATCAAGCTAGCCAAAGTTAATAAAACTACAGTCCAGCCTTACATCGTGGCATGTGAAACAGAAACAGCTGCAGCATATTATCTGGTGATTGACACGATAAAATATAATTTCGCGTCCGCAACCAAAGCACTTGATACACTATTTAAGTGTTATCACACTCTGAATGCCTCTTATCCCAAGGCTTCTGATCACATTTATTTAGTGATTCAAAGATGTGTGTATGGTATAAAAACCAAATATGATAATGTGGTACCATATATCACAGATGTATTAGCACTTAACTGAATTTCTATTGTACAGTAAATCCATGCTTGCTGGCCAGTATGTACTAATTTTGTAGGTAAGCAGGTATTTCTTATCTTTAGTTTTAAAATGCGGTTGTTCAAAACTTTATTAAGGCGTTGGAACTCTGTTCCGAAATAACATTTAAATTTTGTATGCCAATATTTTGACTGAATATTAATATTTAATTAGATAAGCCTTATTGTAACAAGAACTCTTATATAGCGATTCAAATGAAGACCTAAACTAAATTGTCAAAAAATTTTATTGTCAATTTAGTATTAATTATTAATTGTCTAATTGATATCATGGTAAATTTTTTTTTTAACAATTTAGTTTAGGTCTTCATTTGAATCGCTATAAGAGTTCATGGCTGGTACCGCAATAGGTTAAAATTAAGGCGTTGGAACTCGGTTCCAAAATAACCGATTCTGACAAGCTAAAAACCTGTTTTTTTATTATTTCGATTCCTTAAGCGTTTTAAAAATAAATACTAATAAAATTGATCTAATGTTTTTATCTCTTTGGTTCCCACACATAACCTGTCAAATGAGATTGTAATTTCTTATATAATTTTATTGTTGTTATTTGTTATGTTTGAAAAAGTATGAATTTAGTAGGTAATTGTATAATTTTGGGAATTCTAATTAAACTATTTTTAATTTAAGATATTGTGCGTATTATGAAACGTGTACTATTAGGTTAAATTACTTCGAGGTTGTGCATTATCAGCTTGAGAATATAATTTAATGTGTGAAGCACGTAGTGTCTTCGTCTTGCAAATTCGCTGTCATATTTGAATAGTATTAAATGCTTGATCTAAAATTAACTATTCTTAATTTAAGATATTGTGCGTTTTACTTTAAAACATGTATTAGGTTAAATTTGAAAATATAGTTTCTTGAATTTAAAACAAATGTAGGTATTTTTTTTTTGATTGAGCAATAAGTATTTCTAGTGTAGAAGTTAGACTGAAATTTAGTCTACATTTCTAGCTTAGGGGACTAGAAATGAAGCCAAAACAAAATAATCAAATGCTCAATTGAAAAATTACATACTTATTTATTGTTTTCAACTGTAACTGTCTTAAGTTCTTAAGTTGAAAATAATAAGTAAGTATGTATTTTTTCAATTGAGCATTTGTTTATTTTGTTTTGGCTTCATTTCTAGTCCCCTAAACTAGAAATGTAGACTAGATTTCAGTCTAACTTCTACACTAGAAATACTTAAATGGTCAATCAAAAAAAAATCTACATTTGTTTTCAATTCAAGAAATTATATTTTCAATTTAACCTAATACATGTTTTATAGTAAAACGCACAATATCTTACATTAAGAATAGTTAATTTTAGATCAAGCATTTAATGCTATTCAAATAAGACAGTCATTTTGTTAGACGAAGACAATACGTGCTTCACACAAGAAATTATATTCTCAAAGCTAATTATGCACATTCTCGAATTAAGACGCACAATATCTTACATTGAGAATAATTTATTTTAGATCAAGCATTTCATGCTCTTCAAATAAAACAGCAATTTTATTAGACGAAGACATTATGTACTTCACACAAGAAATTATATTCTCAAAGCTAATAATACACAATCTCGAAATAAGACGCACAATATCTTACATTAAGAATAGTTCATTTTAGATCAAGCATTTAATGCTATTCAAATAAGACAGTCATTTTGTTAGACGAAGACACTACGTGCTTCATACAAGAAATTATATTCTCAAAGCTAATAATGCACAATCTCGAAGTAAGACACACAATATCTTACATTGATAATAATTTATATTAGATCAAGCATTTCATGCTCTTCAAATAAAACAACAATTTTATTAGACGAAGACACTACGTGCTTCACACAAGAAATTATATTCTCAAAGCTAATAATACACAATCTAGAAGTAAGACGCACAATATCTTACATTAAGAATAGTTCATTTTAGATCAAGCATTTAATGCTATTCAAATAAGACAGTCATATTGTTAGATGAAAACACTACGTGCTTCACACAAGAAATTATATTCTCAAAGCTAATAATGCACAATCTCGAAGTAAGACGCACAATATCTTACATTGATAATAATTTATATTAGATCAAACATTTCATGCTCTTCAAATAAAACAGCAATTTTATTACACAAAGACACTACGTGCTTCACACAAGAAATTATATTCTTAAAGCTAATAATGCACAATCTCAAAGCAGGTAGTTCTTTTATTTCTTCCAAGAATATAATATACTTAAAATAAAACTAAGGTTTCTTCAATGAAAACACAGTAATTCTTTGGATAAGAAATTTATTTCTCAAGTAAATTTAAACAAAACGTTATTATTCTTAGGTTGAAAATATATATTTTTTAATGAAAACTACAATTTCTTTGGACAAGAAATTTTATCATCACTTGGAAATTAAACATTACATGAAGACAAAACTATCATTCAAATGAATACACAATTATCTTATTTCAAGAATATCATATGCTTAATTGATTGAGAATGAAGATACCATGTTTCTTGTATACGGAGAATATAGATATTCTTGGGAGAAGACACAAAATATGTTTAAAGCTAGTTTTTATGATAAGAAAATATTATTCTGGAACGAAGAATAATATTCTCTAGTTAAAACAGTAAATTTGAAACAATATTATTCTAAAGTGAAGTATACTTATTGTTAGCCATATATAAATCATTATTATTCTTGACCAAGAGGATTATTCTTGCTTTAAGAATAGTTTTTTTTCTGTGTGAAGAAACCACATGAAATTAGGAAACTGTACTTTCCTAATTTCATGTCAGCAAATAAAATGGTCTATCACTTTTGACAAAAAATTCTGTGAAATCTACTCGTATGACGTTCAAACATATCTCAACCTTAGGGTGGTAGATCACATTTTTTGCTGACTGTACATCTCGTCTACGCTCTTATGGCGTAGGGGTGCAAGAAAGCAATACCCGAAATTCAACTCTTATAACACGCAGCGGGAAGATGAAGTTTGTATAAAAACTCAACGCGGTCAGTCTCGGGGCGTTTTTTTATTTTTATTCCACTAAAGTGGCAACCAAGTTCACGGCCCACTTGATGGTAAGCGGTTACCGTAGCCTATGTACGCTTGCAACATCATAGATATCACTTGCGTGTTACCACCCTGAGACGTTAGATGGAAAGTCTCATGTGCCTGTAATTTCCACCGGAAACTATACCCTTCGAACCGGAACACATCAATGCGAGCATAACTGCTTGGCGGCAGAAATAGGTGTGGTGGTTGTCCTTCCCCGGACGAGCTCTATCAGAAAGAACTCTACTACTCTCGAGTTCCTCTAGTAGTAGTACTATATTTGTGTATTATGGTACTGTTCTTGTTTAGCAAATTTTCGTAATAGGACGTACTTGTCTGTAAAATCCTTGCGTCATCAAAAAGAGCACAATGGCCGACCTTGTATGAATATTTGACACGATCCAATAAAAATTTTGGCACAGCATAAATTTCAATCAAAGTTAACGCGACTTATTGTCGATAATGGTCGTAAACAACAATGAACCAAAATATAGACAGTGTTCATTGAAGAAGGCACAGTCATGTGAAAATCAGTGATGCAATAAGTCATTTAAGTCATAAATCATAAGTATAAGCATATATTGATTAAGATATTTACAGGTCCATTACACACTTCAGAATATTATATTATTATTTTATAACTTAATATAGAACACAATAAAATAATCAAATTAAAGTCAAAAATTATAACAAATAATTATTATAAATTCTCAATGTCATAACAAAATAAACAAGTCATGTAGGTATTTATTATTACCTTTTTTTTTTTATACAACTGAAGTGGCAACCAAGCGTACGGCCCACAAGATGGTAAGCGGTTACCGCAGCCTATGGACGCTTGCAATACCAGAGGTATCTCTATAACTCGCGGGTTGCCACCTTGGGGCTAAGATCGAAAGCCTCATGTGCCAGTAATTTCACCGGAAACCATACCCTTAAGAATATAATATTTTTATTACCTATAGATATAATGAAAATTTTAGGTACCTACTCTATCATAAATCTGCAGACAGCAGCATTATCATCCGATCGCAACAAAATAACGATGAGTCACAACAACTCATCATCGATATAAAAATTGATATAAATTTTATTCACACAGCAAAGATATTTAACAAAGACGGCCGCGCCACCCAATAAGTATTTATTGGACAAATTGATTAAAATATACGACCTTTGAAAACATACGCAAATCATAATCAACCGAAATTAGTTCCAGCTTCGTTAAATTAAACGCTGTACTGCCCCGGGCACACCTGATTTTGCCCATAATTTTTTTGCTTCAAACGATTTAAATTGTTATCATTTAAATACAGTCATATAACTACTGTACACACCGACCAATCTTCCATTCAATTGAGGCTCCTCTCCGCACCAAGGTTATCTGGAAGAGATCGCTTCGTCAGCAATAAGACCTCCCATTGTGCATTAAATTTTAGGTTAAATTACAATAAAGTATATTCATTAATTTATTCATTCTGCTGTATAAAGTCACATGCTTTTATACAACATAATGTTTTTAATTAGGATAATTGAAGGATCAAAACTAAGAATTAATATAAAAAGATTTTTAGAAGTTTTCGAGATTGAGCTCGTCCAGAGAAGAACTACCACCATACCTATTTCTGCCACTAACCAGAATGCTTTAATTACTCTTTGATTCAATTTTTTTTTAAACCAGGATGGCAACGCAAGTAAGTTGAGTACTGCAAGCGTTCATAAGTAACCACTTACCATTGGTTGAGCCGTATATTTAAGCCGTGCATTTATGGTATAAAAAAAAACGATACTTAATAGCTAAGATAGATGAATGGTGTCAATTTTTTTAATGTATTAATGAATCGTATAGTAAATAATTCTGAACAGTAACACATTCAAGATGTAGCACGAAAGCTTTTCAGAATAATGTGGAATTACCTATTTCCTCCATACCTATTTCGGCCGCCAAGCAGTAATGCTCGCATTGCTGTGTTCCGGTGTGAAGGGTATGGCCTCCGGTGAAATTACTGGCACATGAGGCTTTCGATCTTAGCCTCAAGGTGGCAACCCGCGAGTGATACCTCTGGTATTGCAAGCGTCCATAGGCTGCGGTAACCGCTTACCATCTTGTGGGCCGTACGCTTGGTTGCCACTTCAGTTGTATAAAAAAAAAAAAAAAACAATATTTAAAATCAAAATACACAATGTGATCTCTCGCAGCGGATCTTTTAATTCATAAAAGTAAATGTATTTTAATCATAAACAAGGATCGTACGATCGTGATGATGGAGTAATTAACCTAGATCACCTGAAATCTTCTTTCATCATTAGCTTTATGACATTTATAAGAAAATGCGGCATTATACATAAACATGGTGTGACCACCCTAATTATGGTGTACCAAGATCGCCTGAAGGCCTCGTCGTTATTAGCCTATGCAATCTATACTATTTTTTTTGTTTACAAATTGAAATTTCCACATGAGATATTACTGAACTTTCTTAGGAAAGTCAAAACACAGTGTAATTTCTTAAACAGTGAACACAGCATGCATTATGTGGACATGGTAATAATGCATTGTGTGGCTAATATTCTAAAGAGGAAATATTTGTATCAAAAAGTGGTCCGATTTCAAAACCATTAGAATGCTACATTATTCCTGAGTAACATAGGCTATATTTATTACTTGCGACCCGCCCCGGCTTTAACGGGTGCTTAAGTTTTCATTGCATCCGTGCGAAGCCGGGGCAGGTCGCTAGTTCATGACAATACGCACAAATCGGCATCGTACAAGATCGGTCAAGTATAATTTTTCACTAATAAAGTCATCAAAAATACTGGTCTAACTACCCGTTGCAGTAATTATGTTAAATTTGAACAAACAACGCATAATGAATTGGTTAAAAGACATAATGATATAGTGAAGCCACCTGTAATTTCTGTGGAAGCCCATTGACTTAATGGACGAATTAACATAATATCTCTGTTATACCAACAAACCATAGATTATTCTGTGCTACGCTTATCCGCACGAATTGGTTTGATTTAGTTTTTTGTCGATGCGAAAACACTAACATTTAGAAAAGATCGTGTGTTGTGATAAACAAATTGTAATAGCTTCGGTGAATATTAAAACTGCAATTATCATAATCTATTCTAATATTATAAAGAGGAAAGATTTGTATTTTTGTTTGTTACTAATAAACTCAAAAACTACTGGTCCGATTTGAAAAGTTTTTTCAACATTAGTTTGGTACCTTATCCCTGAGTAACATAGGCTAAATTTATTACTAGCAACTCACCCCGGCTTCGCACGGTTGCGGTTTCATTACACCTGCGCGAAGCTGGGACGGACTGCTAGTTTATATTCTAATTTCCTGAACGGTAATTTCCTGTTATCGTGATGTAGATGATGTAGATCGAGTCGTTTGTCTGACTAAAGCGCTAATAAAGTAACCAGCTGGGGTTGTAGTGTACCAGTCTGCACGACAACGGGAAGTGCCCCAATTCCGATACCGTAGCGAGAAATGAAGTTCATGTTCATTCAATTGCAGCAAATCGAAGTTGTCGGAGAAATCGAATTACAAAAATTACGTCATCTTTGCGCGATAGCATATAGGTCAATTTTACTTTAAAAACCATTGAGTTGTCAGCTTCGTTTATCCACCCTAAAACACATGCAAGATCATTGTTACCCGATCACGTTCACACTAGAATTAGATCAAACCAAATGTTAATTCTTTTTTGGTAGATTTAGATTTTTTTTTTATATTTGTCTTACAATATTTTTTAGGAATGCCCATATTATTCAAAATGTTTATTTTTGGTTGTCATAAATAAAACACATCTTCATGTATTTTATTTAACTTACACCATTTATTAACCAGCACTAAAACAAAACTGTAGGACAATTATACTAGAAGCAGTGACATTAGCTTCGTGATCTTGGCGCATCCATTCGTACAATACAAAAATTATAATTATATACAACAGTTATATATGCCTAATTATTAACACAGTTATTTGCCGAAATGGAAACTGGAAGGATTTTCTTCAGCAGTGAGTAGTGATAGATATTATGTTGAACTCTGCTTGAACCCTAACCTTCTGCGAAGAGACTAAAGTCAAACAAGCGTCCCCGAATTGTTTAGCAATTTAAACATTAAGCGATCTTTCAACGCGGCACCAACAAAGGGGTCCGAGGGACTCCTGAATCCTAATGATGTATGTCCTCATGCAATTACGCTATAGTACAAAAGCTTGACTTTTGGTACTCCATGACCTCTTTGCCGAACCAATCATAAAACTTTGTGTCGACCGATCTAGGGAATTAAATAGAAAGTACCCTGAATTTTCACTCTCGGTGAGTTTCTCGGGTGATTTTGTTATTATATTCAATAATTTCTAATGCTCGGTAAAGGTGGGAAAATAAAAATATTTTAATTTCATCCTGACCACCCAAGCACCCCTCCATTCAAAGCCTCATTCTTACCGCAAAGAAATTCCACAAAAAAACATTATGGCGTCGATTTAACCACGATAGTGAAACATTTCATGTCATACAATTAAGGTTTCAGATTCCTTCCAGCTTTTAGAATTCTCCGGAGCAATTGAAATTCCTTATCTGTAATTTGTAATTAAATTACTTGAAGAATAATTCATTGAAAATTAAAATAGATTCGTTGCATAACTATTAATGCTATGCTTTAAATTTTAATTGAATATTTTACTTATCTTATGCCCCGTAACGTAAACAGATGTTGTCTTTGGAAAAGTAGAAAACTATACAAGTTTGGTTAAATTAATCGAATGTCGCTTTTGTGTACACTTTCGAGAATGTTGTATTCGGTGCTTGTTCAGCTCAGCTCAACAACCAAATAATTCTAACAATAGAATTCCTTAAGAGTATCAGAAATTGAGAGTAACATGATACTACATCACTCAGATTATTGCAGTTTAACCAATATTTGCAGATCATGCAATCAGATGTAGTAGTAGAGTTCTTGGGATAGAGCTCGTCCGGGGAAGGACTACCACCATACCTATTTCTGCCGCCAAGCAATAATGCTCGCATTGCTGTGTTCCGGTTCGAAGGGTATGGTTTCCGGTGAAATTACAGGCACACGAGACTTTCGATCTACGTCTCAGGGTCGCAACCCGTGAGTGATACCTCTGGTATTGCAAGCATCTTTAGGCTGCGGTAACCGCTTACCATCTTGTGGGCCGTTAGCTTGATTGCTACTTAAGTAGTATAAAAAAAAAGATGTCCCGCAGCGGGAATCGAAACCCCACCTCCCGTGCACTTGCCCAGGGGTGCAATGCAATGAACCACAGAATACAGTTACAACATGATCGAATTTTGAGTTTTGACACTATCTTCAACTGCAATTTAAATCTGCAACTGTAATTTTTCGTCAATGTATTAGAAGCATTAGCCCCATGTGCAAGATTATTAAATAAATTATCTTATCTTAAGAAGTGGCCCAGGGCTCCACCGAAGTAGTCTGGTAAAGGTTGATTAACCTGACATATTATAAAGTTCACAATGTAATAGTAGGTAAAAGCTACTCTCAGAAGTGATAAATAAATCCGTAGATATTAATCGTTAATGCATTGAAATCACAATAAAAAGTTATCTCGCCACTGTTTGTTCTACTGCAATACTGCCTAAATATATCGAATACCGTTACTTCAAGCTTTTAAGACGATACGACACGATGATGCGCCTCGGCTTGAGTCGCCGTAAGGTTAATACGTAAGCTTGTCGCTGTCGTCCGCTTGTTGCTGTGACTGTCTCTTTCACACCTGTCTCTGCTACAGTGCGTACATTGTATATAGGGACAGGCTGACACGACGACAGACATATGCATGCGAAAACAAAATTCTTGCCAATTCAATGTCGCACAAAGTAAGTGAGCCCAGTTGCCGAAATGAATTAGTAAATCGGCGTCGACATTCCCAGAGCGTCCCGTCTCACGAGCAAAAAGAGAGACGACATCTAATTTATTTATGAGAATCGTGAGCCCCCTTCACAATAGCGCCTTAGAAGATGTCTTCAAATGGACAAACAAAGATAGCGTTCAATCCTTTTAAGAGTTTAGGGAATCGCCTTTAATTAATATGAAATGGAAGAATAAGAAGGGCGACGGGAGGCAATCCTAAAAGCTCGAGAGCGGATCGGCTCGGTTGGCATAACGAAGAGTCGAGAATTACGTTTTGCAGAACAGTATAGTAGTAAAGAGTCTGGTGAAAATGCTGAAATAAGTTAAGAAATGAAGAGGATAAATTCAGATTTTGTATTGTTACAGTAACTTCTGGGGCTATTCCCAGTAGTCTTACCAGTAGAACTACTGGCAATTTTCTTCCCAACAGACTTACTAGTAAGACCACTGGGAACCTAACCATTTAAACAAAACTCCCAATAGTCCTACTCTTATGTAGACCTAGGTAATTGATAGACAACCTACATAATGAACTTTGCATCTATGACCGAGCAATCGATTTTTACAATACAGTATAATATTTTATAAAGATAAAACGGAATAAAATCAGTCAATGCTATAACAATGTTAAGTCATTTGATACTTTACTAACAAAAAAAGCTTGCAACATCTACAATGAATTCTCATCAATAAGTCAATCACAATAACTGCCACGACCTGTGATCAATCACGTATCCTTTTGTCTTCATTTACAGGACATTTTCAACAATAACAAAACAACTTGTTGTAACAACATGAAATCGAAAAGCTGGCACGGCAAACAAAGGTAGTCGACCACAATGCATGAAATATTTAAGGTTTCTTTACACTACCAAATGAATATACCAGTAAAACTATAAGGGGACTGTCACCTCATAAAGTACAGGCTAATAAATATATGAGTGAGTTTACATACCAAATTACTGATACTATACTATGAACGTGTATTTTATTATGTAACTAACTAGCTGAGACACGTGTTTTCACTCGTGTTATTTTTTAATATTTTATTATCGTTACCTTTCCTGAACACCTAAAAATTTAATTTTTCAAAATAAACCAAATCGGTCCAGCCGTTCTCGAGTCTTAGCGATACTAACGCACAGCGATTAATTTTTATACATAAGTAGATCCTAGAAATTAGAATAGGTTTAAGTTCAGCTTTTAGTGCCTTGAATGAAACTAATAATCGTAGTAGATTAGCAAATAAGAGTTCGTACCTGCTAGTATTTAATTAATTTTAGTACAATCAAACGTAAATACATGTAACTTAGTTCAAGCGAATAAGTTCTTCGCTACAAATGTTTGGCAGTTCGCAGTGTGCACGGACCTTAACATCGTGTTGTATGCAGTTTGGCTCAGCAGGGACACAAGGCGATCGATCAAAAGTGCAGTCTGTCACGGGCCAATGACTGAAACAGACAGTCCCATAATATGCCAGATTGGACGCTATAGTGATGCGACAATATGACCTAATTTATACCAACCGCTCTATAAAATATACCAAAACATGACTTAACACTTCTATAAAAAAACATGTTCCATATTCATATATAATCTGATGAAGAAACTTGTAAACTCAAGAAAATATGAATATAACATGGACCAACACTAATTTTTTTATTGCATAATTTTATTATATTGGAAACCGAAAATTTACTGCCCAATCGGACATAAAAACATGAAAAGTCAACCAACAACAGCCAGTATTGTTGTCCGTCGGTCACAAATCATGTCCTAACCAACGACGAGACGTTAATTTGGCGGCAATGTCAGGGTTACCAGCTCGAAGTAATAAAAAACCTCTATAAAAACTAAGGCTTGAGAGTTCATGATGAAAGTTCCGTTTAATTTGAAGAATCAACAACTAATATTACCTATACACAGGTATTTCATAAATAGCGCATAATATTCAAGGAACAAGTTCAACACATATGATATATTTTGTTTCAACTGGATCCTGAGAATATAGAAAAAATAACAACTCAATTCAATACAGCGACAAACAAAACTGGTAAGGCCTTTCAATTTAGTCGTTACAAACCAGATAATGTAATGAAGAAATCTCGACTTAACCATAAAGCAAGACGCTCAGCAGACCAGTGGTTCGGAGGAAGACATAAAAAACAAGGCTTGCTTTGACAGAACAATTATATCAAGACATGAACCTGTAGAATAAAGTCAATGCAAGGTCATCCTATGCGGTTACTTGAAACAATCGTCGGGGGTCCTGCTTGTGATGGACGAGCTCGTGACTCAGGATGCGCACGCGCTTGTACAGAGAGATTTAATGCGGGGTCGAAGAGCACTGGGTATGTGGGTCTTGTCGTCCAGAGTCCTAAATTGTGACACACGAGAGGCGTTAAGGCTTCTCACGCTTTTCGAGACACAACCTTTGCAACAGGTAATACTCGTATATTATGTCCTCGTACAAATCGTACAATACTAAATTAACCCGTAAATGATTTATAAAACTTCAAGTTCAACTGCAGACAGTATTTTTTTTCTGAAAAGGCTGATAAGGAAAAATATTTTTGGTATATTTTGATCACTTGCGTAGAGTCAGTCAAATATTTTTTGGAAATGTGTATCCGGAATGGTAATGTCAATAAGTAAATCGAACGTGTAACCGTGACCACGCAATTAGTAACTAAGATAAACACAATGGGAACGAAAATAACAAAGACATTTGCCCTTGAAATAATCGGTTAGGAATAATAGGCCCCAGAACGATTTTGATAAATATTTCGTCTGGGCACGGCCGTTGCCAATTTACGTCAAGATGTGATTGATTGATGAAGCACTAGAAACTAGAGTCAAGGTGAGTTCTATGGGTTCCGAGGAATGGTGGGAAATTTTGCAGGTTTTAATGAATCTATAATATTAATCGTAAAGTCCGTTCAATTCTCCGAAAAATTTATAATGCTCTTGCAGGGTGGAATGTGCGGTAAGAAAAAAACTTGGAAAATTTATTATTTTAAGTTCAATATTTATTTTCTAATTAGTACTTTGAATTCTTATCAATTTTACTATATTCGTAATCTAGAACTGAACCTACGTATGGTATGAGTCGAATTTTGAGATTAAATCATACGCGTTGGGGCTATTTATTGGGTCAATGTAGGTAACATCGCATGACTTCTAAATCTAAATACAAAGTTTGATTGATGGCAACCAGTATGTACTTTATTTTGGTTATTAAATACATACACTATTAGTGGCTTGGGTATAGAGGCAAATTTATTATCACCTATTAAACAGCAACATACAGTTGCAATGTGATCACTTAAAAAGCTCTTAGTGTAACCCAAATAGGTGTCATAAAGAAATTAAGGTAAGACTTAAATCAAGCCAAGGCTAGCAGATTAAGATTAATTTAAACAAAATTTGTGAAGTTAGAGCGTGTGAGATCGTTATTAAGATGAATCTCTAATGGGTTCCAAAATTTCATTGTAGAGTTTTAACATTTTTGTCATACTGAGTGTAATTTTTTTTACAATGAAACTGTAATTTTGATGACTTTGTATTAGTAGATTTGGTCACCAGCACAACCTCTTACCATAGTCGCAGTGTCAACTTTGAACGAGTTTAAGTGGGTATAAATCTATGCGATGGTGCACATTTTGTACACAACACCGCAACTGTTCTAAATATTTTAGTTCGTTAGACCGCCGAACAATCAACAATATATTATCCAAAACAATAAATCTTTTAAAATTTATCGTGCTTTGTCAGATTGACCCCGTAAATAAATTATTGACAATCGTACAAATACGACCGCGGTGATAAAACCATCGGCTGATATTGAGAGTGTACTTTTAAGGGTTATTTAACACTAGGAAGATATGCTTCGAAGAAGAGTTTACTCGAATCGAATAAAAAACAAGTAGAATCGTTGATGATGAAGATTGTACACGCGTTGGAGCAATTTCTAATGGAAGTGATCATATAAAACAGAATAAATAACAAAAACATGCAAAGAACATTTTTTTATCAAGAAAACCCACAAAATATAGAAAATCTTTTGATTGAAATGGAGTATTTTTTATTCACTTTGATGCAAGACAGAGTCGAAGATTATAGCAAAAACAACCACGAACGAATAGGTACAACATGCATACCTAACAAAAGTAAATAAGTAAGTAAACTTTTGTTTTTCATAGTAACTTTTTACATATTACTCTCACGACGCGATGGAATCATTTTGAGAAAAGCATTTTACATTATACGAGTAAAGGCATACTAAACCTTCAACCTTCCAA
Organism: Colostygia pectinataria; assembly: GCA_951394395.1. Lineage (NCBI taxonomy): Eukaryota > Metazoa > Arthropoda > Insecta > Lepidoptera > Geometridae > Colostygia > Colostygia pectinataria. The sequence continues at coordinate 2,543,439 of OX596368.1, read as the reverse complement.
AGCGCTTCATTGGATTGCTTACCTCGAATGCATCTCAGTGATTTATACCCCAACTATTCTATCGATCCTATCTTCTAATACATCATTTGTGGCGTATCCTTTCATTGTCAATATCCCAATTTTATTTCGGTCGTTGCATGATTTCTGTGTGGAGGACCAGTAAGGAGATAAGACAAGAATTGTATGGGACACTTGGGTTTATCGTTTAATGAAAATATTTGTTATTGAAGAAAACACGAAAAAGACACCAGTTTATTAGACAATTGAAAATGATCTTTGTCAGTTTGATCTAAAAGCAATCCAAATTTTTTTAACGGTCAGGATTGAAGCCCGCGCACCTTTTGTCTTGAGCAGACAACGCCATGACTGCTAGGTCATCAAATCGAATACCCGCTCGTACGTCGAAGATTCTGTCAGGATTTCACCTGGCAATGCCCAAGAAATATACTGACGTGTTGTGGGCACAATCGACACTTTTTGGTCAAACGTGGCTCTCACCGATGCCCACTCCGAACTGTCTATCTAAATGGTTACATTAAAAAAAAATAGAAACAGAAGATTTTGTCAAGATTCTACTTGGCAACGCCCAATAAATATACCGCCGTGTTGTAGGCACAATCGACACTTTTTGATCAAACGTGGCTCTCACCGATGCCCACTCCGAACTGTCTATCTAAATGGTTACATTAAAAAAAAAATAGAAACAGAAGATTTTGTCAAGATTCTACCTGGCAACGCCCAAGAAATATACCGACGTGTTGTGGGCACAATCGACACTTTTTGGACAAACGTGGCTCTCACCGATGCCCACTGCGAACTGTCTATCTAAATGGTTACATTAAAAAAATTAGAAACAGAGTATGTAGTTAATGTAAATGTCATCTCATAGATTAAAAGTTCATATAGCAACACTACCTAGATCCTGGATGTCATTCGACACATTTTACAAGAATCGCCGTGGACTTGTTTTCAAATACGTTCGTTCGAGTACGTTCACATCTAACTAATAGCGAAACGGTACGTGAGTGCCAACGTGTGAATTTACGCTCCCGTATATTGTAACTTTAGAATTTATTACAAAACTAACTCACATCAAAATAAATCCAAACCCGACGGCAAAAATAGCTGAGAGTAGAGAGATGGTAGATTTATCGAAGCCTTTACGCGTAATAAATCTCAATCAAGATCACTGATATGATGGCTGGTCGTCGGCGCCTACAGATGCTGATACAAGCCGGGTACACACCAAGCGGAAGAAGCGCCGTTGGATATGTAGTAGACAATTTTTCATGGAGGTAAAATATTGGTTTTGTTAGATAATGTTACCTAGTATCAATATTTTACCTACTAAAGTTTTCGAGGTTGAAAAACTAAATAAAATGTTAAACAAAATCAAAGAACCCAACACCGACAATTTGGACAAGCCCAACTCAATTGGATATGGAACAGACTGTGACACCTAATCCATGAAAAATTGTTCGTGTTAGATTTAATTTAGACTTTAAAAACTAGTCTAAATTAATTGTTATAAAACGGGAATAAATTTGTGTTAGAAAGGGAATAATCGGGCGATAATAAAAATCGGGAGCAGGGAGACAAGAATCAAGCGGAAGGTTCTGGGTTCAAGTCCATTTGTCCGCTTGATTTTGGTAAGGTTGCTCATAAAACTACTTATTAATATATAGATATCCGTGCATGCCCGAATACTTTGAAAAAACTTAACTATACATATTAGAACTAACTTCTTGACCCCAGTGTGTCGGGGCCTGGAATCGATAATGCTAGTCTGTTACGTAACAAGATTTGCGGTGGTAATGAAGCGATTGTCTTATTTTAGGCGCTCTTTCATTGTCATAGTTGTTTAGACTGCTCTTTAAGGTTTGATGAACTTGGATGGATATGGTGAGGTAAGAATTTGGGCTTACTGGACTGCATATCTAAATCTCAAAGTTAAATACCGATGAACGATACTTTAGTAAAAATGTGCTCTTAATTTTCATGTACAATCGGTAGGTACGATAGTTATTTTTGATGAACCGTGAGTTCTGTTTCTTATCGCTTGCAAGCTTATGTTTATAGTCGTAAACGATTCAGTAAAGGCCGGAATGTTTCGCTGACTTACAAAATTCGGTAAAAACGAAAACTAACTAAACAACTAATAAAAGTGAAATAAAAGTAAGCACAGACCAAGATTCCACACAAAAAATATAATATTAAAACCAGAAACAGAAAACACAATGTCATCTAATTAACAGATAGTTTACGACAACAATTCAGAATTCAGATAGTATTATGTTAAACACTTCGTAACTTGATGGTTTATTTTCTGGTAATAGTCATAAATTAATTTTCAACCCTCAGACGAATTTACACCCTTTATTACATTGTGATTCGGTTGAATGTTGAGTGAAAAGTAGAAGGGACTTTATGAGGGTATGTAGAGCAAGTGATTGACGAAACGAGATGTTATCAGTAAACAATGCGTGTGGCTTGACCTATCGATGTATGAACAGATTTAACGAAGGGATGAGTAACATTGACTCATGAATACAAGAATAGGAAGGCTTATTTGATTTAGTGTGAGAGTGAAAAGCTTGAAGATTTATTGTCATCTTACCAATTACAATACGCTTCCAACTCTCAGTTATCTCGATGTCAAATCATAGGAACTTCGTTTTGTTAGATGTGTAAGCCATATGAATCTAGAACTTATAATTTGTTACGAATCTAACTAAACATAATTTAATTGGTCAAAAACGAAACCCACATTAGTTCACAAAATACATTACATTCAACAATAACACTTTTACGTACCTTTTTAGAATTGCCACTTATTATCCAAAGATTTCTAGTATATCGTCAAAGTTTATTATCAATAGTTATTTACGACAATCATTATTTTAGATTTGCATTTTAAAATCCTTGTTTCCGCCCAAAAAGTCACCCCGAGCCGTAGTTATTTAGCCTGTTTCGCCATTCGCCCAGTAATTTACGCACCATTCAATTTTTCGCCTTTATTTCTTACTAACTATTAATTTCTAACTCATCAATCTTCTTCAACGTAAAGAAAACCTTAATGCGGTGTTAAACGAATTATCAAGTCACATGTTTGAGACTGATTGAAAAATACCAAAGCAGGGGATTAAGACTGTTTGTTTGTCATTGACAGTTCATCGGAGGGTTGCTAGTTGCTACAATGTGTTGCTATTTTCGATACGGGGATGTTGAATGTAGATGGATGGGGTATTTTGTTTATTTTTATATGCATATGGACAAAATAGGAATCCAAATGAAGCCTTGCATAGCCTAAGAAGCGGGTTTTTCATCGATAGTCAACGCTTCTGGTTTCGACGTTTAACTTGACAAATGGTAACTTTTACAATGGATGAAGTGATAACCAAGAAATATTAGTATCTAAATTTTGTTTAATATTTTCATTGTTTTTATAATCTATTTATTTGCTTGTAAAGCGAGCAGAATCATCTCAAATATTGGACTCATGGCTATATCTCTTATCAAAAAGGCTTTTAAGTTAATAGTAAGTATAGAGTTGTTTGTGATAAATCTCGTCCGGGTAGTACAACCATCATACCTATTATTGCCGCCAAGCACTAGTGCTTGCATTGCTGTGGTCTGTCGTGGTATGATTCCCGGTGAATTTAGCAGGCACATGACAACTTCTAGTCTACGTCTTAGCGTGGCGTGACAAAGCGCGAGTGATAACTCTGGTATTGCAGGCGTCCATATGCTACGGTAACCGCTTACCGTCAGGTGAGCCGTTTTTTGGTTTGCCATCTAAGTGTGGACCAACTTCTGGTATAAACTATTCTGGGAATAAGACAATGTCAAATACAAGTAAAATGTCAAGTTAATCTTAGATACCCTATACCCACGATTTATTCTGAGACAGGTGTGGCGCAGCGGGCGCAGGTCCGCCTGCGACGCAGAGATTGCGGGTTCGATTCCCGCCTCGGGACAAATGTTTGTACGATCTACAAATATTTGTTCCGGGTGTTCTGGGTATTTTCTATAAAATCAGTCATCTAGTACCCCTAATACAGCTCTGTTTAACAGCAGCTTACCTTGGGGCTAGATGATGCTGTGTGGATTGTACAGCATTATTATTATTATTATTCTGCGAATAGGGCTTATATGCGAGTTTGGTCGAATCCAACCTAAGTCTAAGAAAAATAACTCTAAATCTACCGTGTTCTTATGTACAAGTTACAACGAAAACGTTAGAATACGGCCCATAACGTTTCCGGAATTGCTGGTAACCGTTGGACACGGTAACAGTAGGAAACCAAACACTCAACTGCAGGCATCAGGGGCACAGAGTAATATCAGGGGACAAACAATTACAGCAAGTTCCCGACCTAATCGAGTGAGAAGCGAATTTGTAGTGACACTGCCTTTGATAGGTGTCTGCTCACTAATGGGATGAGGGTGGAACGTTGTGGAAGGTATAAAGTGAGCGTTTTTTTAATCATTTGAATACTACAATAGTGAAGTACATTTCAATTACAAAATCGACTCAGCCGGGACTAGATGCGCTCTGCTAGTTGAGTCACCAAGTCTAACCCCGCCTGCTTGAAATAAAAGATAAAAAATGTCAAATACCAACTGAGAAGTGAAATGAAATGAAATGAAATGAATTTATTTTGTAACCAGAACATTTTTTAGAAATTACTATAAGTAGACTTAGTTGGTAGGTAAAACAATATTAATTGATACAGTGTAAATTTCATAAAAACCTTGGATACATGGATTTTAGAATAAGAAGGAGAAGAATAAGTCGCTTGAAGGCTTCGAGAGGAAAACTTTAAATAAAATACATTCTTCTACAGCATTAAATAGCAAATGTATAAGTATTTAAATTACCAAAACCAACACAACCCATTCACGCGACCTCACAACAATAGATGACAACAAATTATGTCATTATAATCGCCGAAGCCACCATAAACTATACAGGGTGCTACAAAAAAGGCAATGACCAGCAAAGTTATGGAACTAGATCAATGAGCGACGTAGGTGGTCCGTTCTCAGAATCACCCTTTAAATGGCCTTACACAAAACGCGTGTAGGGATGATACAGGGTTGAATGGCATCTACTGATTTACTTTTAATCGTGAGTCTGATATGATCTTGCTCAGTGTTGTGTTACGTCCAGCCAATGCTCTACTATTTGTCGTTTATCAGCCTGTTAATTCTTTATTCTCACGAATAGCGATCGAATTTCAAGATACTTACATTGCATACTTTGGTATTTCTATTGTCTGGATATTGATATTGATGGATTATCACTTTCTTTTTTATGATTGGCTGTGAATATTTACCTTGGTACAGACGCTTTTAATGAAAATCGTACCTACGACACTGTACCTACTGTTGGATCAGAAATATACCACTACCACTTTGGCCACGACTAAGGCCTTTGAGTGTCTTCTGCAATACTATATAGGCCGTTCTAATCTGATACGATTCGTACGCGCTGCACAAACATGCGTTAGAAACAAATAAACGTTTATCTATCTATTTATCTACTAGAACGGGAAGAAATTAGTCTAAATAAGCATATAAAATCATTGCATTATTGGCTAACAGACAATCATCGCAGAACCCAAATCGGTGAATTCGGTGAGTCCTAGAGATCTGATATTCCCAGGGTGTGGTTCTTGCATAGGGGTGCACTAAAAAAGTAATGCTCGAAATTAAACTCCATAAGTCACTTGGTGATGAAGTTTTCTAGACAAAACAGCGCGGACAAAGTCACGGGGCGTTCCACTAGCCATATAACAAATGTTTGAAAACAATTTTCACCCAGACCCTCAATTCGTTAACAATGAGATCACTGACTGTCTAAAATAGTTACAAATAGTTCAAATAGCAATTGATCTTATATAATCAAAACGTTTTGATTCATATTAATAGAAATTTATATCCAAACAGTTCATGAGTTTAATAATGTGACATGATATATGGAACTTTACGGATAATACTTTCTTGGAATTTGCTGTTTCAACAATAAGTCACATCGTACACTGTAGTATTAGTTTACAAGAAAAAAGTAGTGTACGAGTACACGGTACTCGATAGTACAAAACAAAATACTTTCTTGTAAACAAAGTAGAGAAATGCGAGCTAGGCTTGTGCCCTAAAGGGGTCTTTACCGTAGAAGATAGCTTTATTTTTTGACACGAAAACTTCCAATGTGTAAATTATTTTAGAATCGTTCGAGCTTAAGCCACTTTATCGGCTTTCTTACCAACTTCACAGGATCGCTGTACCCAAATTTAAAGTTCTTTTTCTCACGAACTCTTAAAGGTAAGGAACCTATAAGAGTTCGTGACAAAAAGGGTCTTATCAGACAGACGACAAAGTGATCCGTGAAAAAGTTCCGGTTTTCCTCGTAAGATAAAAATTAAAAAGTTGCAGAAGACTTTTTACGGTTTCTTTAGAATTGTTACTTATTTTATCTACCATAATTATTTTAAATCATTGCGATACTAACTCGCTGACTATGGAATGCAACCACGTAAGTCCTAGGCACCTAAAATTTCCCTTTTTAAGTGTAGGTAGGCGTGCACTAAGATTTAACTTAGAAGTTTAACAACTAGAAGACACATCGCTCATTTAAAAGTGCAAGAATATCTAATTGATATTTTTTTTATTGTTAATCAATCACTAGTCGCATCATTTCGCTACGGCACGGCTCATTTGCAAGAGAGACGTTATCTAAGATGCGTTTTGTTGTTGATCGAGCGACTGCTGTTCAATAACGTTCTCTTGCATTTTGTGTTAACAAAAAATAAACTTTGTTGATAATAAAATTGCTGCAAGTTAAAAAGAACTGGAAAACGAAGTGTAGGACGGCCCCCCCCACTCGATGGACCGATGACATTAAAGCGGTCGCAGGAAGTCGGTGGATGGTGAAGGCCCAAAATCGGTCGTCATGGCGCTCTTTGGGGGAGGCCTATGTCCAGCAGTGAAAGTCTATCGGCTGATATGATGATGATGATGATGAAGTTAAAAAAAACTAGCAAAATGTAGGCAGCAGGAAATATTTCTGAGATTATCGACAGCAGCGGTCCTATAGTCAAATTTCAATAATTTAATACCTACTATATCCATACTATTATAAATATGCGAAATTAACCCTGTCAGTCTTTTACGATTTTACGACGAAACAGCTAAACCAAAAGTGGTGAAATTCGGTATGGAGATAGTTTAAAGTCAGGACATAGCCTATTTTTTATGTATGTACCACGCGAGCAAAACTGCAGGCTGCAGCTAGTATGACATATTTTAGAGTCCAGACAACAATAAATCATTGCATAAACCACGGGTTGCTTTAGTATCAAATTCAAATAGGTACAGGCTATACAGGAAAGCATCAAATATTTAATTTCAATGTAAATCTCATACATAATTCAATTGCCACGATCCTGAGGTGGGCTGACCTGAATATCACGCTCAGTGAGCCTACTGATTTATTTGCAATACCTATATTAGAACATGGATTTGTTTAACAATAAAATATAGACTTTATAGATTCATGGTCAAGTGATTCCAGTTAAAACCAAAGGTAAATTGAAAAGGCTGTTGCCCGCGACTTTGTGTAAATAAACAATCCTACTGGATCACTCTATCTATTGATGAAAACTGCATTAAAATCCGTTGCGTTGTTTCAAAGATCTAAGCGTACATACATACATATAAGGTCATTCATTATCAACCTGACAAACTTAAGGGGTAGGTTCCACACATAAAAAAAAATATATGTAACTATAATTTTTTTTTATGTATAATTTTTCTTAAAAAAAAAATTGTACCGTGATATCAATTAGACAATAATGTCATGGTATAAAATTTTTTGACAATTTAGTTTAGGTCTTCATTTGAATCGCTATAAGAGTTCATGGTTGGGCCCCAGATGTTGCAAGCTACACGGTAACCGCTTACCATCAACTGGTTGCTATTTTAGTGGTATAATAAAAGTAAAATTATTTTATCTACAGAATGGTGTAATTGTGGCTTTTGGTAAAATTATTTTATCTTCAGAATGGTGTAATTGTGGCTTTTGGCTTACGTGGATGTGTGGGCTTTGTTGATCGTCACAGAAACCACTTTTGGCATCATCAACCATCATGTGCCTGTAATTTCACCATTCATTGTAGTCATTCTATTCATGTTGCCTATTCTCGGACCCACTATAAGCATCAATTAAATCAGCGAATGACGCATCACCTAAATTCGCATGACGGTGGCTATCTGATGGCAGTCACGTCTACCTATTCTTCGATCATCAATTCATCAACCATATCATGCCATGCCGTTTGTGGTCTAATTCAAATCAGTGCCCATACATATTGACGTGAAGACCACACATTACAGCGGGAATATCCAAGATCCAATTGTTACGTTGAGTGAGACATGCATGACACATACAGGATAAGTGGCTGAAATGGTCTACCTACGTGAGATGAAAGAGAATTAGACAAGGCAGGTAGGTTCATTGTGGACAGGAATTACCAATGCTGAAGCAAAAACTACACTACCTACGAGCAAAAACTAAACTACACCCCGGACACTCAATAAATATGTATGAAGCAAACGTGTCGCAATCACGACATGCATGGTACGTCTATGCCTTCAGCAAACACTTATATTTGCCTAAGCCTTTGGAAAAATCCAACAAAATGTTGCCCAAGCCTCGAGTGCCTGCTGCAATATCATCTTTGGCGTGGCGAAAACTCTACGAAGAAAAGGAACAGGCTAAGCTAGAAAAGAAAGAGTCTGTGAAGCGTAGGCAAGAAGAATCAAAAAGAAAAAAATTTGAAAATCAACAAGTTAAGAAAAGAAAGACTGTAAAACGCAAGACTAAAAATAAATTACTCTAGACTTATGTACCATTGGAAATGACGAGAATTAAAGTGACAAACAAAACTGTGCCCAGTGCAAAGTCATACTAAATAGTGATACTGAAGAAGATGAAGACAAAAACGTAGGCTGTGACTTTTGTACCAAATAGTTTCATTTAAAGTGTACTGACTTTAGAGGATTGACTTATGATGTGGTCAAAAATAGAGCGTTCAAATGCAATTCTTGCATAATTGAAGAAGTATTCATTGAAAACTTAATACTTTAAACAGTATTGCTGACTTTGACAATGCCTGAAATTGGAGTCTTTTTTTTTTCCGCTTCCATCAACCAAACCTTGTTTTTCTAGTACAGAATAGTGTAACAAACAAAACTTATTTGGCATGCATGTCTCTAAACTCAGTCCAAAAGAGATATAAGAGTTAGAAGTTTGTATGTATTTATTATGTTTTTAAGCAAATATCTTCCCTAGATGTGTATAAGAATAAGACTGCTCAAGACTGACTAGGTCCTTATCTTTAGTGTTTATCTAATTAACAATAGTTACGTCTGGATTGTTACTTTAAAATTTATATGGGTAGTTAATCAATAGTTTACGAGTTACCTACCATTAAAGTTTTAACCTATTAATAATGATTAAGTTGTGTTAAAATAGTATCAAGATGACTGTTTAGTTAAATAATTCTAATTAACAATAGTTCCATCCAGATTGTTACTTTAAAATTTATATGGGTAGTTAAATAATAGTTTACGAGTTGCCTACCATTATAGTGTTAACCTATTAATAATGATTAAGTTGTTATTGTGATAAAATAGTGTCAAGATGACTGTTTAGTTAAATAATTAAAAATACTTTTCCTAATTCTAATTACCTTCTAAAGTTTATTGAATTATCTAATAACTGAGCTAATGATGAGTGATCTTACAAAAATAATATGATTATTTTTATTAAGGTCAGTGGGTTATATTACAAATAAAGAAATTATTCGCAATTAACATTATTTTTAATCAGTTAATGAGTAAATTGTCCATTACAGACCTTGTGGTCGCAAACTAGGTAGGGCCTGGTCGTAAACTGAATAAAGCGGTCTCAAACTAGCATAATGCATTATTTCTCAATAAAAAAATATTTAAAATTAAGTCTTATAAGATCTTTCTTTTTTTTATAAAAATTATAAAGAAACCCTAGAAACGAGACAACTTGCCCCCGGGCATAGCCGATCAGCTGAGTGTTATAGACATAATAAACAAAACAAGCGCGCAAAACACACGTAAAATGAGTAGATGCTATTTATAAACAATAGCGCACCACTGTGAACAACGAACAAATAGTATCAAGTCATGACTTAGGCGAGGGTTTTCCTGTTAACAGAACATTCGCAACATTTATGCGCATCGATTTGTATGTAAAAACGGATTGATTGCCGGGAAATGTATCTAAAATTTCTTACCTTAGCTTTCAGTGCATAGACGGTGTTTCTTCTCCCATAGTATTGTGCTGCATAAAAAGCTAGACCGCCGCCGAAAATGCATGTACATGTTGTAAAAACTTGGTTAACTTGTTTTCCTAGCTTTACACTACTAAAATTCCGAGTGCTATTTGGTAAAAATTGCACTTTTTTAAATAATTTAGTGGAAGATCTGCTGAGGGCAGCCATATTGGAAAGAGACCGGCAACAATTTGATTTGACGCGAAAGAAAAAGACAGCAATTGACTTTGTCAGGCAGACCAAACCTTGGTGAGAAAGGGACGGGCGCAACGAAATGTCAAAAGCGCATGCGCGCGTAACCCGAATAATTTATGAAGACATGTTTGTGATTTGAGTTTTGATTGTTTTTGAGTACTATGTAATTTTACCGAACTTTTTGTATTTTTAACATTTTGGTTTACCAAAGACAAGTAGAATTAAATATTTTTATTTGTTTTGACCTCAGCATGTAATATTTTAATAGCAACCAACACCGATCTACAGAAATTAACAGAAGACAATAAGATTCAAAATACTTTTCATATTCTATTCTGTGCCACAAAAGCCACAACACAGAATGAGCATCAACTCCCGTACACCTACCTAGTAGGTACCTGGGTACGTACAGTCGTGCTCAGAAATCATCTACATAGACCTAGCAGTTCTCCGAACAGTAGACCTCGCAAGCACAAACTTGTAAAGTGAGCTTTAAAAGTAAGCAACATAGGTACTGCATTTTGAGGAACTATTGTGCTCATCACGCATGAATTTTTGGCCAATATCGAAACTGAGACGCTTTGCTCGCTTCGCTCGCTCGGTCAATATTAGAAAATATTTGATTGTTTGTTTGTTTGCATTGAATAGACTACGACCGAAACTATTGGACCTATTTGAAAAATTATTTAAACGTTGGAAAGCTAGCTACACTATTCCCGGGTGACATAGGTAGGCTATATTTATTACTAGCAAAGCAACCCGCCCCGTCTTCACACGGGCGCTTATGTTTTTAGTGCACTAGTGCGCTGTCGGGGCAGGTCACTAGTTTTTCATAATTTGACCAACTTACCTACCTACCCACATTATATTATCCACACACTCAGGATTTCAAATAATTATGCTGCTACCCCCATATATATTTTACTCTTTGCTGCTACCTCAGACAAAGATGCAGCAGATCTAACCGACCAGTAGGCACTTACGATATGTAGAATTGTAGATATGATCTAAGCAACAAAGATACGATCAGAAGATGATGAAATTCCAACTTTTTCCAACTTCCTAGTGTGAATGAACACGACCTAAATACTTTGCAATAAATTACTACATTTATAATCCTAACTGATGAAAGCCGAGACATTTTGCAAGGGATGTATTGAGAACTTACCACCCATACAAAGCAAATGTTTTTCTCACCTAAACTAGGTATTTAATGAAATATGCAAGTCGATCCCGCGTCGATCGTATTTGCTTTAATCCGCAAACACCACACTACATCCGGGATGTCTATCCGACATGACTATCATGTTCAGTTTAAGTTGCATAAAGCCGAATATCTTAAAAGCGCTTATAAATTTATGAAAAATATAGTTGTAACAGCAATTGAAGCCGAGAAAGCTGCTTTTTTTAAACAAAATATTAATAACAATATTAAGAACTCAAAACAATTGTGGAAGAATCTTAAAAACAACATAGTACTGCCGAATAAAAAGCAATCACAAGAACTACCTTCTCAATTTAATGATCCTAACCTGATTAATTCACATTTTCTTAATGTACCTGGTGATGGCATTGTTCCGAACGCGCAGCTAACCTTTTTTGAGCATAATCGGTATAACTCAGCCAACTTCTCTTTGCAGACAGTAAGTGATTACACAGTTCTAAAGGTTTTACAGGGTTTTAAGTCTAATGCTCAGGGTATGGATGGGATATCTCTAGATATGTTGCTGATGACCCTGCCTCAGTCTTTGCCCGCATTAACAACCATCATTAATGGGTCAATAACAAGTGGCGTTTTTCCGGAGGCTTGGAAGGTTGCAGTGGTGAAGCCTATTCTCAAAGTAGGAGTCCCCTCTGAATACAAAGACCTAAGGTCTACTCCCATGCGTTTCAAAACTGTTAGAAAAAATAGTATGTATCCAATTTGTTAAATATCTTGAGGACAACCAGATTCTTCCGGAGTTCCAGTCAGGATTTAGAAAAGGCCTTGGTACATCTACAGCCCTTTTAGATGTTGTTGATAATCTGCTTGCTGCACAAGACAAGGGAATGAGCAGTATCTTAGTCCTGCTGGACTACTCGCGTGCTTTTGATTGCATTAGTATCCCCCTCCTTCTCTCAAAGTTGGTTTATTATGGTTTGGATGCAAAAACAGTGAATTGGTTCTCAAGTTACCTGGATCATAGACGACAGTGTGTAGAACTGAAACAATCAAATGGATGCACTCTCAGATCGTCCATCCAACCAGTCCCTAGAGGGGTCCCCCAGGGATCTATCCTTGGCCCGATCCTTTTCATCCTTTACAGTGCTGACATCATCAAGGCCATCACCCACTGTAAATTTCATTTGTACGCCGATGATGTCCAACTGTACCATTCGTTTCTGCCCAAGGACTATGTCGAAGCTGTAAGCAACATAAACTCTGATTTGGATCAAGTCCTTCACTGGTCCAAATCTAACTCTCTTGTGCTTAACCCAACTAAATCCAAATACATGTTGATAGGTACAAGAGCTGGTCTGGATAAACTTGCAAACTTACAGCTCAACATCCAGGTTGATGGTGTGGATGTTGAATATGTTTCAGAAGCAAGAAATCTTGGACTAACCATCGACAGTCACCTCCATTTTGAAAGCCATGTAGCTGAATGTGTGCGAAATTGCTTTTATAGGCTTAAATTATTATACAAGATACGTCCTTATCTAAGTGAAGAGGTTCGTATAGCACTGTGTGAGTCTCTAGTCTTATCAAAATTAAATTATTGTGATGTGGTATATGGGCCATGCCTCTTGGCTAGGACTGAGACTTTGATTCAACGCGTCCAGAATGCATGTGCAAGGTACTGCTTTCACATCCCCCCTCGTACCCATGTAACCCCCTTCCTCAATGCTAGAAATTTGCTGAAAATGAAGGCTCGCAGAATGCTTCACCTTGCTACCCTACTTTTCGGTGTTGTTAACCACAAAATGCCTTCATACCTTTTTTGCAAATTAACATTGGCGAGTGAACATTCTCGATTCCCAAAGAGAAAATGTGCTCCCATATTTGTTACACCAAGGCATAGATCCGCGGCTTTTCGTGGCTCTTTTAGGTTTACCGCGACACTTTGTTGGAATGTGCTGCTTCCACCAATTCGGGCCTTGAAATCATTATATACTTTTAAACTCACCCTAAAGAAAACTCTTTTATCATCTCAAGTAATTTCATCCTGAAAATGCTTCCCGCTAGATCAAGATGGTGAATGCCTTTCACTTTTCGTTTCACTTTCCGTTTTGCCGACACGTTTCTGATCCTGGGCATAGTGTATGTAGTTTATGTATGTACTTATGTGTTCTTATTTACAAACTTATTTACATTTAATTATATATATATTTGTGTAGCAATCCTATTTATTTGTATTTTATGTACCTATATAAAAAATATGTGCTTACCTACCTATTTAATGCTTTTCATACCGTATATTTTTAATAATCAATAATTTCATGTACCCTATGTACCTATACTTGCCTTGTCGTGATGTGAGGTCAAACTTTTGTTATTCTGGCTTAGTCTGAAAACCAGCGTTGCCCTGTCTTGTACAAGGTAGCATCAAGCTGAGACTAGGCCATTTTGACCACACATCACAGAGCGTTTTTTTGTTTCTTAGGTGCTTAGTATATTTAATCATATGTGTATTATAATTATGTTAGTTGCTTATTTTACTTATCTAGTATCAGTATCTATGTCTATGTACCTAAGATTAAGTTTATTATTTGTATGAGTATTGTGTTTCAATCGTTCTGTGTTTGTGTGTATCAAATAAATGTATTTCATTTCATTTTCATTTTCATTTTTTACATATTATTGGCTTCCTGTTTTGTCATAAGATAGTATATAAAGTTTTATCCGCTGTTGGTTTTCCTAAGAAATAAAAATAAAATAAAATAAAAATAAAATAAAATAAAATATTATTGATATTTGACTGTCCTCGCAGCTCAGTTAGTTGTAGCTCTGCCATTAATTTGTGATATACCTACTTAGGTTGGAGGTTCAAGTAGGTAGCTACCTATTCACACCCTGGACAAAAATTTGTTTGATGAATACAGATGTTTGTTCTGTGTTTGCGTAAAAATTTACTAGGTACCCATAGTATAATAATTTATAGGTAAATGCAAAAGTGTGGGTGTGTGTGTGTGAATGTTTGTTACCACGTATCTCAGTGACGACTTAACCGATTGTGATGAAATTTGGAACGTAGATAATAAAATAAATAAGTAAAAAAAACATATATGGTTTAAGTTCTGTTAGAACACATACCTAGACTACTTTTTATCCCGGAAAATGGACTGTTCCTGTAGGATAGCATAAAAACTGAAAAATTGCGAGGCACAACTACCTACCAAATTTATAACACTAATGTGTAGGTATTTTATCTGAAAGCTGATACCCTTAGTTCAAGTTTTGCTGGATGACGCTGTGTAAATGTCCGCTAACATTTTATACCACTTACCTGCTGCTTGACTTACCTATAGGTACTTTGCCTACTTTTAATAAATTGTAAAAAGTAGGCTCTTAAACTTCATAGGCCTAAGTCCGTTCACGTTTTAGCTTCCCATCCATTCGTTTTAGCATTAATTGAGACCATGAACGACTGTTTAATATGACAGTAGATCTGTATCACAAAGGACCGCCCATCTTTAAGGCCATGCAGTGTGCATAAGAAATTCTTCAGTCAAGTAGTGACTTCATTGGTCAACAACTGAACAAATAAATGTTGATTACAGATTTTACGGTGATAAGGTCTAACTCGTACTCGTACTAAATAAGAGGGTTGTTTGATTACTACCTACTGTTAATAAGTAAAAGTTTGTTAAGTAGGTATTCGAAAGATTTTTGTTGCTGATTATACCTAAGAAAAGTATTATTATGTAAACCTATTTGCTAAAATTTATTATTGATATCAGAACCCTGGGACCTGTGATGAATAAATCTGGATTGTATGCCATCTTTTAGTAATAAATTTGTAGTTCCCGAAAACACTATTCTTTCAATTTGTAGTTCTCTAGTTCAAAAGATATGAGCATTTGTTTTTTTTTTGTTTGTGAGGACCTGTCAGATCTCCGTAACTAAGAATCGGAGAGAATCGCTCAAAGGCAAAAGATTTAGTAGTCATTTTGTTATGAATTTGTATGGTTTTAGTTTTTTAGTTATGGCTCCTGTTCCAAAATAAACGGGTTTGAATCAAACAAGAAGAAGAAGAAGTTTCTATCGCTGTATCTCCCTATCTGAAGATCATAGAGAATATGACAATAGCTTACTTACATACTTATTACTAAAGAAAGATGGCATACAATCCAGATTTATTCATCACAGGTTCCAGTGTTCTGATATCAATAATTTATTCAAGCTTTATTAATTAAAGGTATATTTTTTTAAATGCCTATCTGGGTAAAGGTTTCTCCATAATATTTCTATCTATCTTGATCTTAAGCAATTTCCATTTATAATACATTGAGGTTGGCAGGTCAGGTCAGATAAGTAATATAAACTTGTGTGCATAACTGTACTATATTCAATTCATGAATTTAACTTTTTATAGATATTGTAATTAAAATAATGTAGTCATATTGTAATTTAGTGATAAACTGTTTATTTCCATAATAATTACAATAATTTTTCAAATGAGTAATAAACTCCATTTATCAAACATTTGCATTTCCCACCCATAAACTTCTTCTTTATGTAGGTACTTCTACTATTCTTTCACCATTTAGAAAGTATGGTTTAAGTTTTCGAGCATAACAATGTCTTTGGGGTAAAGTATGCTAATTACCAGTTAGCCAGTGTTTTGGCTAAGCTGCAGTTAGTCTACTTGAGATTTACTCGAAGATTGTGAAAAAGGCTCTAATTATTCTGTGTACACCCATCATCATTGCTTTGGTTTAACTCTGTGGTATCAATAACCGTTTCCATAGGTACCTGTTCATACTCTACAGTTGTATTAGTTACTGATTCCGGCTCTTGGTCAGTCACTGATATCATAAGGACTCTCTTAACAGCTTCTGCGGTGTCGTACAGGCCATAATCTGCTTGCCACAACAGTGTTGTTATCAACTGTTGAAGGTTGCCACGAGTTCGAGGTGCCTTTAGCTTTCTTAATTTGTTAGCAACATATTCCCCAAAGACAGAGTACTCATCTTTTCTCACTTGTGGCTCTTCATAAACTATTTTATCTGGTTTTGGTGCAACGTAAAAGCCTGGTAAGTCAGTCGGGGACTGGACTTCTCGTTTAATCTTGCGGTACTTTACTCTCCTACGCTTAGGTTTGGGCTCATAGGTTTCTAAGTGTGTTATTTGGTATGGATCCTCCTCTAACCATTCTTCAGCCGAGTTTTCTTCTCCGTGCATCTGACGAACCATGTTCAGTGTGGTGGCCTCATCATCTTGGTCTGAATCACTGTTGTTTTTTAAAACATCAACCTAGAAATAAGGATAGCGTTATTTTGTTTACAGAAAATAAGTCACTATGCAGAGAAAAAATAAAAATATAAACCAAAACCTACTCTAACCAAATCTTAGATTTGTGGAGCTTGTGTCATTGATTGATAAATGAATATAAAATTAATAATTGGGTAGGTATGGACTGAGACAGTTGACACAGCAATATCAACATTGTACCTACCAACCAACATTGAAATTTAGCTCGAAGATAATGTAAGTGAGGTAACCTACATAATATCATAAGGCTCGCAAGGCAAAATCACGAATTTTTATTATGATATTTTAGAGGTTGTATTCAATTAAAATCTTACAACAAACAAAATTAGAGAGATTCTATTAAAATCAATAATCAACAGAATCGATTTATTGATTTTATATTCGATCTAAATCGAGTTTCATGGACCAAATAGTGGATCTTGATTGGATGATTTTACGCAACGAACCGCGAGTTTAGGTAGGTATTGAGTATTTTGGAATAAGTACCCTTTGAATTTCAATTAAAGGCATAGCCCCCGCAGTAGCATCTTCATTTTTATCAACTGATACAGAATAACATACGTTTCTATCGGAACTCCTTGTCCCATATTTCCTCCTAGTAGGTTCTGCTTTCACTTGAGAAATAACTGGGTATGCAGACTCGTCCAAATTTCCACTTTCTGATAGCTCCCACTGAATAGGATGTTTGTTTGTCAAATGTACACGCAAATTTGTCGTATTTCCAAAGAACTTGTACTGATTTTCACATAACTTGCACACCACAGCGACGCATCTATTATTTTCTTGAATTCGTTCGAAGAACCGCCACACCGCAGACGATACTTTCTTCATATTTTATTTGTCCCGCGATTGAGGATGATTTGCCGCCAAAATATTCAATTGATCACCGATTATCTACCAAGAATCGAATTGAAAATTACACGAGTTGAAGGGCGACCAAAATGGCGATCGAGTAAAAAGCATCGAGCGAGCGAGCGGATAAGGCAGGCGAGGCCGGCGGCGATGCGAGGAACCGTACAAAATGAATGACGTCAGACGTCACACTAGGAATGGGCTGCCTGGCAGCGAGCGACCTTCGTTCATTCATTCAAGAATTCATTCGCGCCGCGCGCACAAGACAATGATGAATTGATGCCAACGTAAAAAAAGTATTACCTAATATTTTTCAGTTTCCGTTTCCTAATAATCTAAACTTCTGTGCGGGATCCTAGGAAAACTTATGTTGATAATGAAGTGAAGGCCAATAAAATGAACTACCCAAACAACAGTTTACCATAAATCTCAGAACAGATAATAACTAGTAGGTAGGTACTATTTCTCTTGGTCTATTTTGATTAGATAATCTAGTCTAGTATATTAAATTATATAATCAAAATAGACCAAGATAAAATATAAAGTCTAAAAATAACATACGTAAGGACCATCTTTTAAAATAACTAAAGGAGTGAAGCAGACCCGCTTTCTCCGAAACTTTTTACAAGTGCCCTGGAAGAGGTATTTAGGAAGCTGGCGGCCAAATGGACGGAGAGAGGAGTTAAAGTTGGTGGAGTGAGGTTAACAAACCTTCGCTTTGCTGACGAGCTACAAGCAATGCTACAAGAGCTTAGCATTGCAAGCTTTGAGATTGGACTTGGAATGAATAGGTTGAAAACCAAAGTCATGACCAACAGCGTAGAGACCAGAATAACGGTGGATGGAGAAGACCTTGCATACGTTCAAGAATACATATACTTGGGCCAAATAGTCTCCTTCGAGGACAGGCAGATTAAGGAAATCGCTCGGCGAACCGATAATGCCTGGAGGAGCTATTGGTCCATGGGAGATATGATGAAGGGCGAACTTCCCTTATCACTTAAGAGGAAATTAATGAACGTATGCATCCTCCCCGTTTTGACATACGGTGCGCAAACAACATTCCAAGCTCAAAGTTTGCCAACGTGCGATGGAGCGTAGCATTTTGGGTGTCAATCGAACGGACAGAGTCCGCAATACCGATCTGCGCGCCAAAACCCAACTTGTTGATGTAGCTTCGAAGACCGCTTCGCTGAAGTGGAATTGGGCTGGGCATGTCTGTCGTATGCCAAATGAGCTGTGGGCAAAGGTAGCCACCGAGTGGCGCCCTGACCCAGCGAGAAGGCAACGCGGCAGACCAAAACGGCGGCGGGACGAACTGGATAAATTTTTGGTAGATTGGAGGTTTTTGGCTCGGGATCGAGACGTCTGGAGGGAATGGGGGGAGGCCTTTGCCCAGCAGCTGATATAATAATAATAATAAAAATAAGTCTTATTTTATACAATTTAAAATTTTAATTATTTATGCTTTACTATTCAAGGAATAGGTACCTACCTAAGTTCCACACAAAAAAAAAACACCATGTTTTAACATTTTGTCTTAAAAATCTCTATTAAATGCATAATTTTTTTTATTTATTAACATTGTTGGAAATAGTGTAATTAAATATTCGAACACGCGCGCCCCGTGCTATAGGGGAGTCATTGACACGCGGTTCATTGAATCGCGGCGGGTAATAGACACGCACCGCGCGCTTGCCTTTCGATTTACAACAAGGATAACTAATAATTGACCAGAAAAACGTAACCGATTCACTCGAGATTTTTCAGACCAAATTTTCCAAATAAAGGTACTTACCATTCATTTTTTTTTGTGTGTGGAACATATTTATTGAATATTATGCACTTAATAACAAAATACCCTAAGTGATTCTTAGGGGGATGTTAGCTTAGTTTCACTTAGCCTTTATGATGAATGAAACAAAGGTTTTTTTACAGAATCAGTTTTATTTGTCGGCTGTAAAAGATTATTGTCTACGTCAATCTTTGATTTTGCAAATAGATAATTTATGTTGATACACTATCTACCTAACACCGTAGGTAGGTAGGTACATATTAATTTAGTTGAATTTGTAATTAAGAAAATTGAAAAAAATTACTAACATATATAATCAAAAATCTCTTACACAATATTAGCTGATTAATTTACCATTGTGATATAAAATAATTGATAGATTCAGGCGTTACTTTGCAGAAAACCAATTTAAGATATTGAACAGACAAAAAGCTCTAGTTCTAAACTTTTGCAAAAAAGCCAAAGTTTGGCTCCAACGCTCGACGAAGCAACACGTCTGTCTGCCGTAGAACAAGTCGATGTTCCTGATGATGTCCCGTGGAGGAATGAAACACGTGTCGATATTTTTTTATTTTAAGGATAACTTTGTGAACTGTGTGTCCTCAATCCTCATTGATTAAATAGTTTAGCGGAATAGTGCTAGAGGTTTTTCGTCTGTTTATCTTATTTTGATATAATTTTATAACTCGCTTGTACTAAACTTGTCCTAAATATGCACTAGGTAGTCAAAACGAACATTTAATAATAAGATAAGTAATACTGTTTGACTCTTCGTTACTTTCTTATAATAGGTTTTTATCTGAGGAAGAGCAGCCTTCAATAGAAATCACTGGTCTACTATGTTTCTGTGATATGAGTGATGTTGTTTATTAATTGAGCAATTCGTGAATATCATTAAAACGGGTAATTAGGTACAACAAATACTTACATAAATAAAATGATAACAGGTATGGTACCTACCATCTTAAACCATAAAAGGGCCTTACAAACAAACGTGGTAAGTATAAAGTTTTCCCTTGGAATAAACTATGAGTAAGCTTAGACGACCGATGTGGCGCAGCGGGCGCAGGACCGCCTGCGACGCAGAGGTTGCGGGTTCGATTCCCGCCTCGGGTCAAATGTTTGTACGATCTACAAATATTTGTTCCGGGTGTTCTGGGTATTTTCTATATATAATAAAAAATATCTATCTATGTATTGTATTGTATTAAGTATATATCAGTCATCTAGTACCATAACACAGCTCTGTTTAACAGTAGCTTATCTTGAGGCTAGATGATGCTGTGTGGATTGTCCAGCATTATTTATTTATTTTATTTATTTAAGAATCCTTAGTTTATTTATTTCAATGAATAACTTTATACCACCTTTATTTGTAAGGCTGTTTATATTTTTCTTTATTTAAAATTGGCAATAATATCTACCTGTGTAATGTTTTAGGGCACTTGATTAAGTTAGTAAACAATCAGTAGGTAGGTAGGTTACCTACCTAACTTTGTTAAAGTTCACTAAATAAAAAAATATAATATTGAATGATATCCACGAAATGCTCAACTACCTAATGAAATAGGTACCTGTAAGTACCTAATGTATTATTTTTGTAATATGTAACTATGTTATTTATTTACAAAAGATAACTTATCAATATTTCATGCCTAAGTTATCCTACTTATGAAAATGACATGATCTGTAGGTAGGTAGGTAATACTTAATAATTAACCTTTCTAAGAACATACAAACTTACAGAATAGGGTTGAATCGGTAGGCTGACCCGATCGGGCTATGGCACTTGGTCATTTATTACAAACAGTCATATTTTTACACCAGCTTCTTTGCTAAGTTAGGCAAATTCAAAAACTGCTTATTTGTAAAACCTTGTATAAACTTTCTTGGTTTGACTGCTCTTTACACATTTTTGAGTAGGAGAACGGAACTAATTCATGTTTTTTTGTTTGTTCTTTATGTCATAGGGTGACAAACAAGCAGACGAGCCGCCTGATGGAAAGCGGTAGACATCTGCAACACTTTAAATAGGTTACAGAAGCGTTGCCTGCCTACCTGTATAAAGTAATTTTATTTGTAGTTTAATAATAAAAAGCTTATGAATTTGCCCAATCAGCCTTACAGTTTAATTGTCTGTCAAACGGAACTTTATTAAATACAAACTGAATTCATGTCTCATTAAGCGATTTCTTTAGCAACCAATAAAATAACTACACTACTGTCAGGCAGGATACTGCAATTAATGAAATAAGATTCCAACTTCGAAATACTGCTTCTATAATATGTATTAACATTAAATTGGTATAATTTACAACGAATCAAGATTCATAACAAATAATTTATTTGACTGCAACGAAAGCGGCTAAAATCCCTAAAACGGTATAATTATTTAAAATTAATAACAATAGCTAGATAGATAGTTATTAAATGCGTGTCCATGCGGGATTCTATGCCGTTTTCGTGAAACTTAATGTAAGTAAATAGTATATTACAATACAAATATATAAATAAACATCATTCATATCCATAACCTAGGTACATTAAAAGCTTGCTGTAAATACATATTTACAAAAATCAGTAGCCAAATATTTTCTTGAATATCATTGTCTACCTCAACAGTCAACCAGCGAACATCTGCAGTGTTCAACGTAGACTAGGTATTTTATGATGCGTATTGACACTAAGATACCTATCGAGCTAAGCGTAAGTGACCGTCTGCTAAAGGCTTAGAATAACAAAAAGGTACCTATATTCGCTGATTCGCCATTCAACTTGCTGTGCGAGTCGCGCTCGCGACATACCTCGAGTGCCATCAATAATACCTACGCACATACGTATTGTAACTTTGTAGGTACGGTTATACGAACTTCCATGAATGAATGATGCAGATCAAAAAATAAATTTGTATTAATAAGTCTCTATAGTATTAAATTTGAAACTTGAGCACTTGATGTAAAAAAATATGGCGCTAAAACTTCCAAAACGGCGCGTGCCAAACGTACAAAAAAGTCGCTATATAAAACTGAAAACGCTAAGATGGCAGCACTGGTATGCCTTATAAATACAACAGACCTAATAAATAAAGCGAGATGAAGGCCTTTCTAAACCTGTAAGTAATCTTATCATTCACAGATGAAACAGTCCGTAAGTCGTCACTGACATTTTGCTGTGGATGGAAAAGTTACAAACGCAGTTACTTTAAGTTGTCACAATACATATTTGCAAATAAAAAAAAATGCATTCATACACGCTACACAAGATTTCTTACACAACATAATTATTGTTACCGAAAGGACTTATAAATATTATAATACACTTAAATTGGCTCACTAAAAGTACAAGCGTATGAAACCCTACATAACTACATTCAGTTGGAACTAGAGGGAACGAGAGAATAATAATTATAAAAAACATCAACTAAAACGTTAACAAAATACGACTTTCTCTATAG
Organism: Colostygia pectinataria; assembly: GCA_951394395.1. Classification (NCBI taxonomy): domain Eukaryota; kingdom Metazoa; phylum Arthropoda; class Insecta; order Lepidoptera; family Geometridae; genus Colostygia; species Colostygia pectinataria. Next base: position 2,520,295 of record OX596368.1, on the reverse strand, counting down.
AAAATAAATAAATTTACAAATTAGATACACGTTTTAGAACTACTTACTAATAGTCACTTCGTCGATTTAATTTTATCACTTCTTACGTTTATAGACAAGTTAAGGCGAGCGGTCCTGTCCGGTGAGTATAATATGAATCAAAACGCAATTAATCAAAGGTCTACTTATTGTACTTACTTGTATTTTTTAATAGTTTTTGGATTTGATCCGTTTTGTTCTGATAAAATTTAGAAGATAGTACCTAGTATTTGTATTTCTGACTGAAAATAATTGCGAGATCATTATTTGTAGGTACAGGGTCGCTCGCCTGAGCTAGTCTGCTATGAATAATATTGAAGCAAGCCGTCCGCCGCACTACGTTACCCTATCATAGCCTAGGCCGAAACCAACACTAACTTACTCAGTCCAATTTTCAGTCAATTTCTTATGAAATTACACCTTCATGCATACCAACTAAGTACATAAACGTTTCGGAATGCACTCTTATTTGTTTATTAATACCTAGAAGTACCTACTTTATTTACGTATCGTGTAAAATTAAAACTGTAGGTAGTTTTAATATAGTAACGCTTCTTTATCCAAATAAATTATAATTAAGTAGTTCATCATAATTGATTCAAGCGTTACTTTGTGGAAATATATTTTGTGATATTGAATAGACAAAAAATACTAAAGACTATAAGTAAAAAACGAAACGACGAATAATTTTTCGTTTTGGATTTAATATCTTAAGTTTTAGTGATTATTCATAAATAACCAATCATTCGTTTTAGTACGATTAAATACCTACAACGCTAGGTAGGTTTTTGCGGAAGTTATATAATAGCATAAGCCACTTATATTTAATGATTAGGTACATAGAGATTTTGAAAAAAAAATAATGTTATTTGATTAAAAATAAACAATGTGTGTACCTTCTAGAGAGATTAATTCCGAAACGATAGGTATTTAGGCAAAATTTTAATTGACAGGAATCATTGCCACTTTCTAACACTGTTCCACCTTACCAACGATAATCTCGACTCTAAACATGTAAAATGTTATAGTTACTCAAACATTAATTATTATCATTTACAGTCTACATGTAACAGTTACTAACGATTGGAATCATGCCGATAAACCTACGTTAAAGCGAACTAGGAATATAAAAATTGAGATAGACAATTTCAGTAGCTTTGGTTGACGTAATATCATTTGTTTCATCAAACGCTGACTCTCGATAAATGAGTATTTTCTTTCATACTTAACTACTACAAGGGAAGAGTGAAGAAAAGCGGATCACTATAGATTCAATTTAGGTCAAAACGACTTGCTTACTTAGTTAAAATGTGTTTAAGTTGAAATTTTAGACTGATTTATTCACAAAGTAGTATTTGACAATTGACATTATTCATACAATATTCGAGCGGTTTTTTACTAAGTAGAGCGTTTTGCGCCAACGTGAGCAAATATTTATGCAGACCCATTTTTTTTTCATAATATTAATTAACCATATCATGACATTATTTTCTGATTTTTTTTATATAAGTACCTACAGTCAAATATTCTTGTTGAAACTATGGCGAAACCAATAATATTGGTGTTTTTTAGAAATACCGTAAAGTCGTCTCCAAGATCTCCCTTACCGCGACCGCGAGAAAACAATCCCTCTTGAAAGATTCGAGAGCAGACCCTAAAGAACATCACTAAAATAGGAATGATACAGAGATTCTTGCACGTGTAAGTGTGGAACGGTGCTAGTGTGCAAGCGCGACGGCTGCTCCGACCGCTACCAGCGTCCGACTCACGCGCGACCGACCGCCTCCAGCGCGGTCGCCGACCGAAAAAACTCAGCGTCAGTAGTCGTGGACATAGTCGACATCGTCGACTCGTCCCACGTCACCTCGGTCGTCGTCGTTCCGTTTTCGTGTTTTCTTCTCGATTTCGGATGTCGCTTCTTTTTCGGACCGTTGGCTTTTTTGTGCTTTCTTTTATGCCTCGAGTTTTGTTTCTGTACTCTAAACATGCAGTTTCTGTGTCTAGGCGGTGGTCGTTTCATTTTGCCGCGATGCCGTCGCGGCGGGCAGTGGGTCTGCTTCGGTCCGGCCCATAGGACCGGCTTCGTCAGCGTCAGCGCGTAGGCTGAAAGATTCCCGAGATGTTCTCTGGTGATCGGGATCTGCGTCCGCCTTGCTTTGCCATTATTGGCTAGCGCCAAGAAGGTTTTCTTCCCGTTGCGCATCCGCGAATATGTGTTGTAGTTGTTTTCTTCCATATGTTCCTCGAACACGCAATCATCCGACAGATCCTTCTGGAACAATAAAAAAAGTCATGATAAGTGTTGCTCGTGATAAAAAGACAGATTTTATGGCACTATTGATAACCATCTTGGCGTGGTAAATGATGAGTTATGCTGATAGAAGTATTAGTAACCGAAGTATTAATCAGATGTGATTCATGAAATAAAAACAAGCAACAATAAGAGTAGTAGAGTTCTCTGTGATAGAGCTCGTCTGGGGAAGGACTACCACCATACCTATTTCTGCCGCCAAGCAGTAATGCTCGTATTGCTGTGTTTCGGTGTATGGTTTCCGGTGAAATTACTGGCACATGAGGCTTTCGATCTTAGCCTCAAGGTGGCAACCCGCGAGTGATACCTCTGGTATTGCAAGCGTCCATAGGCTGCGGTAACCGCTTACCATCTTGTGGGCCGTACGTTTGGTTGCTACTTCAGTTGTATAAAAAAAAAAGCAAGGTTAGGTTAAACGGTAAGAAACCGTTCCAACAGCTCCCTGTATCATTATAAAGTGCAGACAAAGTATTACCACAATAATTAAACATAATATTATTCGAAAACTCCCTTCATTTACAGAACAAACATCGTATAAGGAGTTGCCTTACAATGCCAATATTTAAACTGGGACCTTCCTTTTAGGATAACAATTTTGCCCCTAAACAGTTTGCCGTTATAGTTAACAACCAGGTGCTTGAAATTGGCAAACTGGCATTACAAATTGGTAAAGATATATTCATAAATATTTATAAGTGAATCGCTGTAGGGTGTTCTGATGGCAGTTAAATTGTCCTAGACGTGGCATATTGGAACATTAAATTCAATCTGCAATGGTTTGTGACCTGCAGTGGGCGAATGCTCTAAGTACCTAGTTTGATTTATGAAGCTGGCAATTTGTCCTATCGGAAGTCGTTTTGTCGCTGCCTGCAATCTGCATATTCAATATGCATGTGAACAGTTAACAGTCACTCCATTTTATGTAATAATAAACGTAGATACGCAACAAACAAAAGCAGCTAACGAGTAGATCTTTTTATTTCTATATGAATAGGGAAAATTAATCATTCTGAAAAAAACACTTGGAACAATGTATTGAGTTGGTCGATAACTCAGTTTGCAGAGGGAGAGGTCTTCTTATATATATATCTTCCTACTGGTAATGTACTGGTCTTCGTTTTAATAACATAATAATTATTAGATACCTACTTACTAGGTAGATCAAATTAGACTATGGAAGATTGTTAGCGCGCTCCCACAGCCTAGGTACAGAGCGTTATGTTAGAACCCCGATAGTTTTTTAGTCGGTATGCCGTCATTCTGGTGAGTCCGACATATCCCCCCGGTTCCCCCGAGCCGAGGGGAATGCGTAAAGCATTTTCCTATCGTTAAAAAAAAAAAAAAAAAGGTAGAGTGTCAGTATAGCAAATGTCAGGTTTAATATTTTACAAGAAATCTAATGAAAGAAACCCCCAGGAGATCAATTTACAAATCCTCACTACAAAATAGCTTACTTTAATAACCGTGAACATAAATGTAATAGTCCACATTAAAACTAAACGGGTTATAACTCAGAAACAATAGTTGGTCTCATCTGGGATCTCGGAAGCATTATGGAACGGATTAATATTTAACTTGGTGCGTAGGTCTCAAAGTTATAAAAGCCATTTCTGTTGTCAACGCATATTTAAGAATAACTGCAAGGGTGGCAATCACAATAGAAATTGTTTATTTTTTGAAGGAATTTTAACACTAGGTAATGTAAAAAAGGGTATATTTTTTTGTGTGTAGGACCTATCAAAATATTCCATATTACGTTCATTGAATATTAAGCGCTAATAAGGAAAGACTCTTTAGTAAATTATTCCGTAAATTAATATAAAAATACGAGAGCCAGTCATAGGCACCTTTTGAAGTCATTCATTCATTCATTTACTAATATTTAGGTATTATGGTCTATACTCAGGCTCTAAATCAAAATATTTCCGAGTTATGTCCCTTCCACAAAAAAAAAATGTCTAATCTTTCTTCAGTTGGAACTATTGCTCTTGGGTGGCGCGAAACAAAACAATGTTTGAAACAGTTTCGCACTGTCGCCGAGAGAGGTAGTTCGTCGCCCTCGCCCGGGGCTTTAGTTTTGAAATTAATTTCATAATGCCTGTGTTTTATTGTATGTGGCCATTCCTGCATTTATCGAGGACACTGTAATTGTGTGTAACGGTACGAAGCTGTTACGGGCGTTTATATTTATTTGTTTCTAATGTTATTTGTCTTGATATTACGAGAACCCGACGAGGATTGTTGAATCGACAAAGTTAGGTAGTTCTTTAAATAGGAACTTACCGGTGTTCTTACGATGTTTTCTATCACCAGTGACCACTTTTTAGTACTTATGTACAGCATTTTCTACCAGTCAGCTGTTATCAAAGTCTTAATTGTTTTATTGACAGTTCATTATTTACTTTGATGTTTTATTAATCAAGGAACTACTAATGGAGATAAAATTAACCGTTACTAATAGTTCAATTAAAGTATCAAGAACTTTTTGATAAGACCCGGTATTTTGTGAAGCGGATACCGTAATAAAAGTAAAGTTATACCTAGTAATGTTGTGTATTGATAAACAATGTTTTACTTATAAAAGATTTGAATTCAGTACTTATCTACGCTAACATAGGTCTACGTAGCTATAGTAAATACCTAGTACTAGTAGTACTTACCTAGTATCTACCTATGACCTATGTAGGTACCTAAGTTATAACATTTGACAGTGTTGCAAGTTCTACGAAGCACTGCACTGCCCTCAAACTTAGATACGGACTTATTACATCTCTTTCGCCCAGTAATTATTAATAAGTATTCCACCTATTACTGTGTAGGTACTACTGTTTTTTTTATACTAAATAAACAAGGAAGTCTAATAAAGAAAGTACCTACTAATGCTTGCACACTACCTAGAATCTAGGTCCTAGATACTGCTTGGAGGCAGAAAAATCTGGCACTGTACTCGTATGAACGTAAAATATGTGCCATGTCAATGCGCCATGTCAAGTCAACAAAGAAAGTGGACTATCACTTTTAACAAAAGTTTCTGTGAAATCCTATGACATTTAAATGAATCTCAACCTTTAGGTGGTAGATCGCATTTTATGCTGACTGTACCAAGGATTTAATTTTATCAACGTTGATTATTGCGTTCATCGCTCTGTTGTGGATGTAATATAACGGATGCCGCTTCCTCGGGAATCACACCCTAAGACAAGTGCAATATCACACTAAATCTTCATGAAAATCACTTTTATTTCTTTATAGATAAAGCCTTGCCTAGTTTTTATATATTTATCCAGTGTTTATAAATTTATTGTCGACTTTATCTCGTTGTTGAAAGGTTTAAAATATCTTTTTCAGATTTTATGAATTAACTTGCACGTGGGTGCTTTCTTATCTTATCACACGATTTCCACAACAGGACTCGTCAAAAACTCGGAAACCCGAGAATTAGGTAATAGGGATTGATAGTTTATATCGTATCGTTAATGAGCTTATCGACTAATTTGAATATCGATAAACCATCGCATAGCTCAACGGATTAACTAAACGCTTCTTATCTTTTGAATTAGCTACCTGGGTATTAAGCTTTTCTTAAATTACTTAAGTATTTTGTGATATTACTTGTTTTTAATTTTATTTTTTCGAGGAGACTAATTATATAAGTATGCTGTGAGCTGCCTACATGAAATATTTAGGTAGGTGGTATTAAGTAATCTTCAAAGACATAGAATAGGTACTCCTTCCTTTTATTTGAGTAGTAACACAAATATTCACATTCGACTTACACAAGAATCATATTTGTATATTTTGACAACTTACTAAAAGTAATAAGCAATCATAATCATAATCATAATCATTTATTTAACGTTACGTGGGTTACAGGAGGTGACATCATGTTTTATGAAAGTTCAGCCATGATCAGCTTTACAGCATGTTAATTTTTTGTAACATTTGCACACTGAATTAAACACAATTTTGATATAAATAGTCAAATACATACCTAAAATTAAATACTTAGCGTGCATGAGTCAATAACAATATGAATACTTAACAAAATTAATTTTATAACTAGATAAATGTTAGATAAAATTGTTAGCAAATTTATCAATATGAAATATCTTTGTGCAAGCCGACATAAGTTTTTCTAGAAAATATTTAAACATTTAGTAGCGTTTAACTGATTATAACATTGATTTATTATACAGAACATCTCCATGTATGAATAAATGCATAATTATGCAAAGTGGAAACACCATAATTTTGTGTGTAAACACACACGCACGCTTCACTTTCAAACAAGACGAGCAAGTTCATTCTAATCCTACATTTCCTACAACATATAAATATTGATTTAACAATATTAGCATACATTTTCTAATCGGTAAATCGTGCCCCACTAGGGGTCAAACATCTTAGAACCGTGGATTTATCGATGTCGATGATCGGTGATAGATTGCACGACACTAGTAGGCAGGACATAGGGTTATCACTTCCATCTTTATGGCGTAAAAAGTAAAAAAATATGTCGCAGACCGCGCTTTGGTCCCATCTTTAATAAGGATTCAATTTTACTTATGGCATGCTTCAATTTTACTGCCTTTATTGACACGTTTCGTCTGTGTGTCACAACATGACAATAAAGCCATTTTACTAAGTTTTTTTGGACTCCGATGTTGGCTCGACACCCACTCTTTTTGATTCGGTCTAGTGCAAGTAAAGACAGCGAAAACCTTTCAATGGAAGCTAACTAACTGCTTGGGACTTCTACTAAAGGTACAATAATGTTTTTAGTAAAGTTATTGGAAGGAAGGGGCTAGAATCTAAATGGCGGCGCTGTGTTTAAAATTCGACAATTTATTTTTTAAGTAAAGTAAGTAACCTACGTCAGTGGCCAACTTTGGTGACGGAGTCAATAGACCGCCCGAAGGCCTACGTCATAGCCTGACTACTTTAAAAAAGGGACTAACTGTTTAACGTGCCCTCCGAAGCACGGAAGCGCTCAGTTGAAATTGCTGACCTCTTTAAAAAGGGACTAACTGTTTAACGTGCCCTCCGAAGCACGGAAGCGCTCAGTTGAAATTCCCACTGGCGGTCACCCATCCAAATGGTCACTACGCGGAACAGTGCTTAACTTCGATAATCTGTTTTGAACAACATAGCCAGCTACGTCACGATCGTTTCATTTGACAACGGTAGAAGAAGAACCAAGCTAACCGATTAAAGCTCTTAGAATAAATATGTTAAAGTGGCAGGGGGCGGGCCTTAAATCTCGTAGAACCGATAACCACTGGAGAATAAAGGTTTTTGATTAGCAACCGCGAACAGACGGCCATTAGATGGACCGATGACATTAAATCGGTCGCAGGAAGTCTTGATTAGTGAATGCTCAAGATCGGTCGTCATGTTCGCTCTTTGGGGGACGCCTAGTGGCTAATGATGATGATGACGCCTAGTATCGCCACATATAACAGTAAAATGTTAGTAAATGCTAAATTAAATTTAAATTTAGAAAGCATCGTATTCTAATTTACGCGCGTACGAAGATATTTACCCGGCGATAAATATGTCAATTACACAGCGGTCTAGCTGAGAAGGATTTATACGATGTTACAATTTGATTTAGCCACTACGAAAGCAGGGTAAAAAAACTTACCCTGTTTTGCCTACTTTTGTCAGTATTTAAAAAAAAACTAGCGGCTGTTCTTAGGTAGGTAGGTACTTCTACTTCTTCGCGGTCTTACACACGGTTTCGCAGTTTTTTAATAGTTATTCTGCTATTCAGGGCAGATACCTACAAATCCAACTAATCAAATTTATGAAAATTGGTCCAGCCGTTATCGATTTATAAAATAATGGTGTAACTAACATGACTTTCTTTTAATAGATTAGTTGACAGAAACTTTCTAAAAGTTAAAAAAGTTTGTTTTGAAGTAATTTCTAAATAAATAATAAATAAATAATGCTGGACAATCCACACTGCATCATCTAGCTCCAACCACAGATAACATAACCCCAGCTAAGCAGAGCTTGTGTTATAGATGATTGATATTACCAACAACCTACAACACAATAGATATTTTTTTATTATTACTTACATAGAAAATACCCAGGACACCCGGGAATCGAACCCGCAACCTCCTGCGTAAAAATTTAAAAGGTTTAAGTTAACTGACAAACTGTCGCAAGCCAAAATTTTAAAATTCTCAGTTTTATGCCCGAAATGTCAGTCAATAACTTAATTTAAAAAAAGTGTCATTTGGGCCGAATCAGTCGAAAATATTTCGCGCGAAACGTCGCTTTGCCCAATATTTCTTGCATATCTGCATGTCAACTGGTCTAAACATTTTAACCAACGAAAAACGTAGGAGATTCTCAAGTCGACGCATATATTTTTTTTATATCGTCATAGTTATAGTTTTATAGATGCCTATTTTACTTAACTGTGTATATCTGTGTAATTTTTTAAATACTTCCTTGTGTGTTGTACAACAAAGAGTTTTCTATTCTATTCTATTCTATTATGATATTTGCAATGTCGTCTGTGAATCTCCCGCTAATTTATACGATCGCGGCACCTTTCCGCCAAACCTAACAAGGTGTTTCCAAACATTAAAAAAAAACGAAGAAATCTGTCTGACTAATATATTTTGATAAGAATTTTTATGTTTTTATAATAGACCGAAGGACCGCACACAAACCGACTGGAATTGTCGTATTTCCTGGAAATAGACTCAGGTGCATCAGAACTTCTATTTAAAGTTAGCCTTCAATGATGGAGTAAAGCAAGAAGATCCACACCCACCCCACCAATCCCAATTTCATTGTTCTCTGAATTTTAAACTTCATGAATCGATTCACAAAAAATATCACGAGTTTAAGGCTGCGTTACCACCAGAGAAGTGCGAGGATATGTAACGAGGAAAGTGTTTTAGGGACCAGTAGAATCACTTCATTAAAGTTGTCAGAGCGAGGTTAGGTAAATGAAGTGGTTCTATTGGTTCCTAACAAACACATCCCTCGCTAGCTACCAGAGCTTCCGGTGGAAACGCAGCCTTAGGCAGGTATTATGTAACGACGAAAAAAAAAAAATGATTGGTCATTTGAACTTTTACATACTTGAGTAGCATTTATTATTATTTTTGAGTTCTACGCGTTTTGTTAGTCAATTTTGTTTATGTACTTAGATAGATAGAACTTGCACAAAAGAGCATAAAACCAGCAAAACTCAGTAACCTAATCCTATAGATTTTCAGTTTACGTACCAATTCGTAGTATTACTCTGCGCTCGTAGTAAGTACTAATAATATACGAATTACTTTTTTTACAATTATTTATCATCTCTCTTGCGATATTAACAGTTAAAATTTGGTTGGTGCATTCTCACGGTAGAGATTTTCAATATCCGGATCGGTAAAGGTTAAATAGGTAAGCAATTAAACTTAGGACCAAGTCTAGAATTTTTGAGATATTCAAGATCTTATAGATTATAATATCCCAAAAATTATTTTGCCTCAAGCGGGATTTGAACCCGCAACCACCGCTTGATACGCGGGCGCTCTACCAATTGAGCTATCGAGACATATCTCGCTTGGACGAAATAATCATTGGGATGTCTTCGGCTCGAAGCGCCGATAGCTCCACCTACAGGGGAAACGTTGCAGTTATCCAAGCCTGTTCAATGACTAAAGTTAATTTAGTTCATTGACGAGAGGTATCGCATTGCTTATTCAATTGGTTATTTTTGTTTTTATAGTGTTAACCATCACACTAAGGGAATACTAAAGATTATAATATCCCAAAAATTATTTTGCCTCAAGCGGGATTTGAACCCGCAACCACCGCTTGATACGCGGGCGCTCTACCAATTGAGCTATCGAGACATATCTCGCTTGGACGAAATAATCATTGGGATGTCTTCGGCTCGAAGCGCCGATAGCTCCACCTACAGGGGAAACGTTGCAGTTATCCAAGCCTGTTCAATGACTAAAGTTAATTTAGTTCATTGAGGCAAAATAATTTTTGGGATATTATAATCTTTAGTATTCCCTTAGTGTGATGGTTAACACTATAAAAACAAAAATAACCAATTGAATAAGCAATGCGATACCTCTCGTCAATGAACTAAATTAACTTTAGTCATTGAACAGGCTTGGATAACTGCAACGTTTCCCCTGTAGGTGGAGCTATCGGCGCTTCGAGCCGAAGACATCCCAATGATTATTTCGTCCAAGCGAGATATGTCTCGATAGCTCAATTGGTAGAGCGCCCGCGTATCAAGCGGTGGTTGCGGGTTCAAATCCCGCTTGAGGCAAAATAATTTTTGGGATATTATAATCTTTAGTATTCCCTTAGTGTGATGGTTAACACTATAAAAACAAAAATAACCAATTCAAGATCTTATCTTTATGACTTAATTTAACTATAAGGTTAAAAAAAACAATGGTAGACGATCATTATCTTAAATGTTATCTACTTACTTACCTGATTAATAAGTTAGGTAGGTACTAGGTATTGATTGGTGGTGCTCGTAAAGGGCAAACGGTGTCTACGCTACGGAAGATTGTTAGCGCGCTCCCACAGCCTAGGTTCAGAGCGTTATGTTAGAACCCCGATAGTTTTTTAGTCGGTATGCCGTCATTCTGGTGAGTCCGACATATCCCCCCGGTTCCCCCGAGCCGAGGGGAATGAGTAAAGCATTTTCCTATCGTTAAAAAAAAAAAAAAAGGTACTAGGTATTGATAGATGCACAAAAGGTTTCTAACTAAGTAGTTCTAACTAGACCAAGGTTTCGTCAAGAATACTATTAGCAACTTATTGTGTAGACACCATTACACAATAAGTTGCTAATAGTATTCTTGACGAAACTTTTGTCTTTATAGTCACTGCTCTCTTTATCTTTTTTTTTATAAAAACTTGGATCCAATGGAACTTGGATATTTATTTTCATTAATTTGTTTTATAGTCAATTTAATGGCGGACCGATTTAAATATCACTTTAAAAGTCGTAAAACAAATAAAAAGCTTTCCCTTGTTCATAAAAAGCATTTTTTTCTTTGAATAAAATGGTATCTGCTAGATTTTTTGAGTTGAACAAAAAGGACTCTAAAAGGAGGATAGAGTGATATAAAAGTTTTACGATCCGATATGGTGTCGCCAGTTCACGCTTTATGTGAATATAACGAGTGAGTATTAGGTTGCTCTGGTTAATTAGAACATGGAAATGGAAGGAGTAGAGTAGTGTAGAGTCGAGATCATGTTACTTGTAAATAAACCGATCAATACATTGCTTCATTATAATCTGTCCTCACAAAAAAAATTACATCAAGACCAAGCTATCATAATACTAGATGTACCACCTTAAAAATTCTAAAACTGGTCTAAGAAACTAAGAAAATATAAGAACATTCAGTATATTTAATCATTGCAATTTGTCATGACCGCTATTTAATAACGCCTTTCATAGTAAAGGCGTTTCCTGGTTGCACATAATAATATTGCATCTTTTATATGCCACTTTTATCGTAAACTATTGGAACGAACTTCTTCACGCTGCGTCCTCTAAGAAATTTATTATGTTTCAGGATTTCCTTTATTAGAACACCTAGACACTTTCACTACACCATCCAAATTCAAGGTTTTTTTTTATATAACTGAAGTGGCAACCAAGCGTACGGCCCACAAGATGGTAAGCGGTTACCGCAGCCTATGGACGCTTGCAATACCAGAAGTATCACTCGCGGGTTGCCACCTTGAGGCTAAGATCGAAAGCCTCACGTGCCAGTAATTTCACCGGAAACCATACCCTTCACACCGGAACACAGCAATGCGAGCATTACTGCTTGGCGGCAGAAATAGGTATAGTGGTAGTCCTACCCCGGACGAGCTCTATCACAGAGAACTCTACTACTCTTAGGTCTTAGATCCACCAGCTTAGGCTCTACCTCTAGGTCAGTATGTTTATAATATAATATTGATTGAAGCAGCTCCACATATTTCCAATACAATTCAGACGCAGATGATTCCGATACAGCAAAGCCGGCGATTGTTAATCATCATTAAATTTATTTCATTTCATAATCTCCTCATCTGGTCAAACCCGAATCCTCAAAAATTCCCAAGTTAATAAAATCGTTAGATACTTAACTTATGGGGTATGGTGGGCAAAGCCGGAGCTAAGTTAAAAGGATTTTTTATCATGACAGAAGAAAGTAAAAAAGAAAGAATGACGAAATAATACTAGTTGTGTAGAGTACCTACCACACACTCTACATAAAAGTATTTTGAAATTAAATAACTTTTATTTGATACACGCACATAATTTGTATTAGTTCATACCTAAATAAGGTAGGTATTATAATATTCGGGTAATTTATTTTTCTACGTTTTAGTTCCTTACATTTTTAATGTAGCAAACTTACAACGAAATGAACGTCAGTGATCCAATCGGCTTAATTAACATATTATTCTGAGTGATCCTTGTATGTTGTAGGTATATTTTTCGGTTCGAAGTAATAATTTAGTTTGATTTACTTCCCACCCACTCTCATCAAAACGTCGATAAAACTGTCTAATAAATTAAAACTACCCTAAAAAATAAGGAATCCAAGGGACGATAATATCGCGTCATATTAAAACATAAAATAGGCTAAACAATCGTAAATATTCGTAAATAAACATTACATCAAAAATACACAATGGTATCGTTAATTCAAATATAAAAATATGCATCTATTTTGGGGACTTTACACTTTTTTCCGATTCGTTGAGTTTTTTGTGGTGGCAACAAGAGCGGCGCCTGTGGCGCGGCGAAACCCTTTAGTCCGAATTTAAAATTCGAATGTTAGCTTTTTAAAGTTTTTTCTTCTTTATGCCTATTACGGCTGGTGTCTTTGTGGTCAACGTTATTAATCCCTTTTCTTGTTATTATCAAAACCGCTTTATTTCGAATGTTTTGTCTATTGTCTACTTTGGTAGGTGGAATAGTTTTGTGTCGTTTAATGGAGCGATAAATATTAAGCTTCCCGTCTCGTAATGAGCTATTTGCTCTATGAGACAAAGGACATCAATCGTTTCCGAAATGCTTGGGCTAAAAATATAAATGATTGACACCTAAAATTACGTGTCAATTGAAATATTTTGAGACTAGGCTGTGGCTTTGCTAGTGTGGTACCGAGTTAAATAATGAGTAGCCTATAATTATGTTATCCAATTTCCATCCAAATTCAAAACAATTTTGCTGCCGTAACAATGAGTAACAATAGAAGAGTATAGATCTCACGACGGATCTCGGCCGTAGTGAAATTAGCCGTTTCGATGCGCAATGGAGCTTTTTCAAACTAAATTGTATTTGCGCATCACAAACGGCTAACTTCACGGAAGCCTAGATCTCTCACGACGGATCTCGGCCGTAGTGAAATTAGCCGTTTCGATGCGCAATGGAGCTTTTTCAAACTAAATTGTCTTTGCGCATCACAAACGGCTAACTTCACGGAAGCCTAGATCTCTCACGACGGATCTCGGCCGTAGTGAAATTAGCCGTTTCGATGCGCAATGGAGCTTTTTCAAACTAAATTGTATTTGCGCATCACAAACGGCTAACTTCACGGAAGCCTAGATCTCTCACGACGGATCTCGGCCGTAGTGAAATTAGCCGTTTCGATGCGCAATGGAGCTTTTTCAAAATAAATTGTCTTTGCGCATCACAAACGGCTAACTTCACGGAAGCCTAGATCCGCTGTGCGACCTATACCTACCTAGTATAAATCCAAATGTTCGACTTATGATATATTTTGCCAAGGTCAGAAATTTCATTTTGAAAGTGCCTATTATTTTATGCTAATATATTGTGTGCATTATAATTAAGTATACAAAACAGTTGAGTAGGTACTTATAATTAAAAATTACGTAATGTTTAAACCAAGAACCAACTCCAAATCATAAGTTGGATATCTATTCCAATTTTCCGAATAAGTTCAGCTATAATAGTCTATTTGATTTTCTCTTTGTCTCTAATACGTTGGTATTTGAATAGTTTATACAAAGATGTGAGATATCCAAATACATTGACCTCCCTTTGATCCCATATACTTACGCTATTCCCTTTAAGTATTTGAAGAACGCTGGGTATTCAAACTCGGTAAGTGCTTTGAAACGGGGTCGTAGCTTTCAACAGATCTAGTGGAGTTATTCTTCGCAAAGTTAAGGATATCTTTAGAGGACTTTGACTTTGCAGTAAGCAAGCCAGCATTATGAAGGCACTGTAGCAAATTAATGGGCGAAAGAGACTCAATAACTCCTGGGGTGACGAACGCAGTGCAATTATGCGCAGAACTTTACAGCTTGATATTACTATTGCAACTGTCCAGTGCAGTTTTAAGCACTGCAACGGTTTTGGTCAGCTACCGATTTGAACGTTCTTTCATTTACTGACATTCAAACGTTACATACACACTACACATGGTAAACAACCATATCTATTGGAACAAAAGTTTAACAAAGTATTAGGTACTGGTTAGATATGGTGATGGTTACATTAGTCTAAAGTATTCAGCATCTATTTCTAAATGCCCATTCACACGCCCGGCGGTGATGGTGATATCTCTTGTGGAATTGCAAAGCGGTACCAACGGTACTGGACACAATTTTGATGAAGTTTTGATTAAACTTGGTCGGTACTTGCTTTAGTATGATTTAGTACGCCGATTATAATGTGATTGTAGTTTGTTATTGCGTATTCTCTTATACCTTGGCTACCTTTCGTACGGTTTTTAAGTGTTGGATAAGTATATACTGAAACAAGTAGGTACCTAAAGTAGACGAGATCGAATCTGGCTATAATAAATCAAAACGTCTTTCGTGCCTGCTCTCGCACTCTATTACCTACTCTATTTTCCTTGCTCTAAAAGGAATACGGGATAAAAACATCAAGCTCGCTCAAACAATTCCATATCTCCGACCACACGTTCGATGACAAATTGTGTTCTGCTGCCCCACCGGTTAATGAATCGACTTCTGATTAATGGTAACACTCGCTCTTATCTACCGATTGTCTCCTTCCTAATAGGATCACCCCCTCACTATTCGAACGAGGCGGTTTCGGTTTGACACCTACTAATTTGAATTTTCATCTATTTCACAGCTCAGTTTACGCTGGCTGTTTTATACTACTTCAAAAGGACCCTTTTCACTAAAAGCTTGTTGGTAGGAAGGGGTCAAGTTATATTGGCAGTAGTATGTAAATATCATTGTCTGTCGCCAAGATCAGCGGCAGTGTTCTATTTTCAAAATGCGATCCATTTTTAAAATTAGTTTGTTTTTAAGCGCTATGTCGTGCGTGCTTCATATAATTATTATAGCGACGATTTATTATCGATTAGAAGATAATTACAATTTTTAAAGAATACAAAGTGCGTTTTGTACTTTTGTGTAGTACTGCCAGCGGATCTCGGCTTTCGAGAACTTAGCTGTTTGTGATGCGCAAAACCAAGTTAGTTTGAAAATGGTGCATCGAAACGGTAGATAACAACAACCTATGCAACTTATATTATCTTAATGTAAGTAAATCTTCAAACAGGAACAATTCATAACGAAAATCTATCAATCAAAATGAACGAATTGACGTTGACACAAATTATGACAAAACACCTCTCCCCCGGCCGTAACAGCAGCAAACAACATCATTACTCGAAGCTGAAGGGTCCTTTGAGCTGTTATTGACATTTTGGTAAGAGATGCTCCTAACATCTCTGGTAGTGTAAACAAACTGACGCCTTTTCATACGAAGAGTTTAGGATGAGATTGGATTTTTTAATTCATTTGACATTGTGTAATTTTTTTAAATTGAATCTTGTATCGTTTTATGAGTAGTGGAGTTTTCTGTGATAGAGCTCGTCCGGGGAAGGACTACCACCATACCTATTTCTGCCGCCAAGCAGTAATGCTCGCATTGCTGTGTTCCGGTGTGAAGGGTATGGTTTCTGGTGAAATTACTGGCACGTGAGGCTTTCGATCTTAGCCTCAAGGTGGCAACCCGCGAGTGATACCTCTGGTATTGCAAGCGTGCATCGGCTGCGGTAACCGCTTACCATCTTGTGGGCCATACGCTTGGTTGCCACTTCAGTTGTATAAAAAAAAATATCGACTCTCCACATCACCTCACTAGTCAATAGCCATAATTGACACGCGCACCCCATGGAGGGCGTAAATGAAAATTCTTCCGACGATGATAAACGATACATTTCGCGCTCCACAGAGATATCGTCTCGCGCCGGCAGCCACTGACATTTATGCCTCAATATGCCGCATCGTTTGTTATTGTTTTTACAAGTGGGAGCGCTGGGATCAGCGACTCACTAACCAATTAGGCTTTAGGTAATTCGGTTGCAATTAATTTCTATTCTAATCTTTATACCTTGCGATTAAGATTTAGGGCAAAGCTTTGGCTGTGAGGGACTGTTCATTTACACGGACGCGAACCGTTAGGTATTGACGTTAGGAAAAATACGCAAGAAAAAATGTTTTGCTGCATGTAGGTAGATATAGTTCGCACAGCGGATTTAGGCTTCCGTGAAGTTAGCCGTTTGTGATGCGCAAAGACAATTTAATTTGAAAAAGCTCCATTGCGCATCGAAACGGCTAATTTCACTACGGCCGAGATCCGTTGTGAGACCTATACTTATCGTTATTTTTTCACGATTCTGAATTCGTGTGAATAAGGCTATACTGCTAATTTCACGGTAGTCTAGATCCGCCGAGAGAACTATAGATACATAAGTGGGATCAAGGCCTAGTTTTATGTAGATACTATAAAACATTTCACGCTGCCATTCTAGATAATGTTGTTTTTAAATTTTTAAATATTCCGTGCACATGTTTTGAAGGTGTCAGGAACATGATTTAATTTTTAAAGTTATTTTCGAACCAGCTGCTAACAATTAAAATAAACATACGTCATCAGATTACAAGCCCTTCGACACGGGCTCGCAACAATGTAGGTAAGCTACCGTGCACAAACACGGCGCGGTTACATGCGCTGAGATCAAACCACGAAAAACTCGTAAACGTTAACGTATTACGAGCTGTCAAGTTGTATGAGATTTTTTACAGCGCATCTTTGGTGCGTAAAATGAAATACTATTATCCTATAGAAAATGACAGATGGAGGACGATCGATTGTCAAATGAGTTTTTCGTGATATATCTCTGGCGATGCGAGTGATGACTGACGTGATACCAGAAAAGTTGGAAAAGTGACTTTTTAATTTCCAACCACTTTATGTGTTAGATTAACGGTTAAAATGGTAGTTGTATTTTAATAAGTGAAATAGCTAAGAGTATTTTCCGAGGATTTTCAGCTTTTTTCGCTAGTGTTTCAAAATAATGGTTTTGCCTTTTCAGGTATCAAACTCAAATTCAAAATATTTTTAGTTCATGTTAGTTACAGGTTATAAATGAATCTGCTGTAGCTGCTCAAGTATAGTTCTCACAACGGATCTCGGCCGTCGTGAAATTAGCCGTATCGATGCGCAATGGAGCTTTTTCAAACTAAATTGTCTTTGCGCATCACAAACGGCTAACTTCACGGAAGCCTAGATCCGCTGTGCGAACTATAACACGCGCAACACTCACGTGTTACAGTTATGTGCTACACGCGCGTGTCACGCGCGCCGTGTCTGCACCAAGACATAAATTAAAATTTGGGAGCACGACGGAACATGGGCTTTACTGTCGTTAATTATATTTTATTTACGGGTTAGGCCTTTCTAAGCATTGCGCGTGCTGTTTTTAATATTTTACTTTACTTTTTAGGTTAGCCGCGAAAACGAAGGCGCGACGACCTCAAAGCTTAAAGCTGGTATCCACAAAGCTGAGCAGAGAAAAATAATGTAGTACCTATCTACCTGATATTATTTTTAATGTTATTGTAGCTTTTCTTAGCACCTATGGATTTTTCTATTAGAAAAAAATATGTGCGCAATGACAGTATTTTCATATGGTGGTAAAAGAAAAAAGGAGGATTACTGGCATGTCTAAGACTTGCCATCCATCAATCCGCATTGGGATCTCGTGGTGGAAGACCCAATCACTCTCGCTCGAAAGTAGGCCAGTGCCCCAGCTGTGGGAACATTAGAAAGCTGTCAAGATAATAATGATAGCTTTTGTAGGTTTATACAGGGCTAAGGTGCGAATTACATTGGGTCAGTGGCTGACTCCAAATCAAGTTTGTGCTGACTTTGAAAACTGACGTTCTCTGTTTACAAAGGCTCAGTACGCGAGAATTTGACGTCAGTACTGACCCGAGCGTTTAAATTAAGTTAGTAGCCGGTCAGCACTGACTTTGCTTGAATTTGGAGTTAGCACTGGCTTTGCTACTGACCCGATGTAAATCATACATATCAAAAAACTCGAACGTCGTTGCCGCGGGGATTGCGCGTGGTACGGGCGTTACACGTGTCAATACAATGCAATGTACACCTACACTAGTACAGTGCCTTAATACCATGCCACCCACCGCCACCGACCACTTTGAAATAGATCACACGTCGAACATTTCAATTAACAATAGCCCTTATTAATATAAAAAACGGTCCTAACCATCAAAGCATTTTGAACTCTACACTGCTGTTAATAAAGCTATAGTTGTACTAAGTTTGTAAAAGTACGAGTTGCAGGCGTCATTAATAATCTAATTCGAAACAGCAAGGTCTTTGTGTGAAGTTCTTCTATACTAATATTATAAAGAGAAAATTTGTATTTTTGTATGTTACGAATAAACACAAAAACTACTGGTCCGATTTAAAAAAATCTTTCACCATTAGAAAGCTACATTATCCCTGAGTAACATAGGCTATATTTATTACTAGCGACCTTCCCCCGACTTCGCACGGGTGCGGTTTTATTGTACCCGTGCTAAGAGTAGTAGAGTTCTCTGTGATAGAGCTCGTCCGGGGAAGGACTACGACCATACCTATTTCTGCCGCCAAGCAGTAATGCTCGCATTGCTGTGTTCCGGTGTGAAGGTTATGGTTTCCGGTGAAATTACTGGCACATGAGGCTTTCGATCCTAGCCTCAAGGTGGCAGCCCGCGAATGATACCTCTGGTATTGCAAGCGTCCATAGGCTGCGGTAACCGCTTACCATCTTGTGGGCCGTACGCTTGGTTGCCACTTCAGTTGTATAAAAAAAAAAACCGTGCGAAGCTGGGACGGACTGCTAGTAATAAATATGTCTAAGAAAGGTTTATCGAGTTATCTTCAGGTATCGATCAATAGAAACACTGCTATGCCATTGTTCATAAATACTTTCATTTCATAGGCTCGTTAAGTATATTTCCTTGTCAATAATATGCTAATGAACAAAGACGTAGTAGAGTTCTTTGTGATAGAGCTCGTCCGGGAAGGGACTACCTATAAAAAAAAAATATTCCTCTGTGAATGTTTGTTACCAGTATCACCGTGACGACTAAACCGATTGTAATACAATTTGGAATGTTGAATGAATTTTGTTTAAGTTCTGGAATAACACATAACATTATATCCCGGAAAAAAATATTGTTTTTACATAAAAACTACAAAACCGCGTGTGAAACCGCAGGGCACAACTAGTCTTCAATAATAAGATAGAAAGGAACAATGTTAGTTTCAAACCTTCTTACTTCACCTACACGGTCATACTTATATCATACTTAGAATTTAACTT
Organism: Colostygia pectinataria; assembly: GCA_951394395.1. Classification (NCBI taxonomy): domain Eukaryota; kingdom Metazoa; phylum Arthropoda; class Insecta; order Lepidoptera; family Geometridae; genus Colostygia; species Colostygia pectinataria. Next base: position 2,500,279 of record OX596368.1, on the reverse strand, counting down.
AAACTTAACATTTTTTCAGTGACATTTTAAAATTTAAATTAAAATTTTATTTCTTTTTTGGTTTTGATTAATAAATAGGTAAGTGTGTTTATTAATTTAATTAATTGAGTGTGTATAATATAAAAAAACCTGTATGGAACTCTTGTCTGAAATAAATAATTTTTATTTCTATTTTATTTATTTATTAAAAAAGTCAAGTTGGGCGCGTCCAACTTTTTATCCTAAATAGTTTTACAAGAGCTTTTTTTTGCATAAGTCTCAAAATGACGGTTTTCCTTTTCAGGTGTTGAGGGAAGTGCAATGCTAAACGACCAGCTAAATGAACATGCTGGTCAAGTGACACACGCACGCAACACTCGCGTGCTTCAACATGCGCATGTCACGCGCGCCATGTTAATATTATATAGAGAATTAAATTACTATTCCCTCTTTTCTAGCTTGAACCTTTAAATTCGTACCGCTATACCGTGCTTACACCTTTATTAACTTTAAATTACTCAATCTTTTGATAACTTCCTAGTTCCATGTAGCTAAGTAACACGTGGTTACTTAGCAAGGCACGTTGCGTCTATTATTGTTTCCTTCAGTGATGACAGGCATTAAGCAGCCAAGTGTTTATAACTCCATCATTATCTAACTGCATATTTTGATTGGCTCCCTGAAAGCGGAGTCAACTGATCTTGGTACAAGCTGATGTTCAAATAGCGGCCTAATTTCTAGGGGTTAATGCTCTTATACTATTTATTTTTATTACTTATTTCGATACATATTCATCCCGCGGAAGTTCGGCCCAGATAAAAATGTCTGATTTCATCCCACATTGTAAGCCGTATACGGCTCATTTCAGCAGAATGCTAAACTATTGCCTTTCCTTGTCATTCTTATGTCAATGAACAAAGACGACGATATTAGTGGCAGTGAGAATACTTTTGTAACACGAAAAAACATATTGACGGACGGAGTATAATGAAAGAATGAATGGAAAGGTACTCACATGTGTAGGACAGTGTGTATCACGAATGAAGGAGTGAATGGAGGGGTACTCACATGTGTGGGCGAGTGTGTATCATGAATGAAGGAGTGAATGAAAGAATACTCTACTCAAATTTGCGACACAGTGTTTATGATGAAAGAAAGGAATGAATGAAGGACTTGCATGTGTGGGACAGTGTGTATGGTGTAGGAGTGTAGGAGGGGTACTCACATGTGTGGAACAGTGTGTATCACGAATGAAGGAGTGAAAGGATGTTATGGAAGGGTACTCACATGTGCGTATTGGAAGCCACAAGCATCCATGCAGAGGTAGAGGCAGGTGGAGACACCCTGGACCGTCAGGAGGCCGACCTTGTATGTCGCGCGCTGAAGTATCGCTGCAACAAACAGAACCAGTGTCAACATCTATCACAGCCCGATGACTATGGAAATATCTCATCAACAGAACAGCTTTTTAATGTGCCCACTGTTGGGACACTGGCCTACTCTCAAGTGAAAGTAATTAGGTCTTCGGAAGGCACGTTCGGTCCCTTCTTAAAAGTTTTTAGGCCATGACAGAGGTCTTCGGGCGGCCTAAAAAATACTCTGTCGCTAGAGTTGGCCACTGACTCATACAAACTTACTTACTTTTTGATACATCATCATTTTGATAGTCATGTGCCATCCACCAATTTGCGAACCCAATGCAAATTGGTGGATGGCACATGACTGTCTTGAATTTTTAGTTTTTAGACATGCCGGTTTCCTTACGATGTTTTCTTTCACCATAATGCTTCATGTGCTTTAGAATATCGGAGCTTTACAAAACTTCGTGGAGCTTTTCGTCGCATTCATGCAAGAATTTGCAGAAAGTAGTGTTATTTCCCATATCTGGCCGTCGCAACTTAAAACGGATTTAGAATTTAGAAAAGGTACTTAAAATATGGTTATTGAAATCTGTAGTATTCTAAAGGCATGCCCATCTAAGGTTCAGTATTGAAAATGCTATAAATAGTTTTCATTAAAGAAGTTTGAACGTGTTCATTCTGCTTGACCTGTTTCTTTACCAGAAATGGTCACCAGCTCATAAAGCACGGTCGACGGAGCATGGCAAATATTTCCTCGTACGACTGTACAAATAACTACCATGAAGTTTCATACAAATTAATTTACTGTGACTTGCCAATTCTCGTTAGACAAAATTGGATTCCAATTCTGCTAATTCTTTGACGCGTATCTGCAGTTGACTAATGCAAGCTTCACGCTAGCGTCTGCTTGTGCGTACCTATACATACATTAAGACCGGAAAAGGCGTGAATAATTGCCAGAAAGGATATGAAGTAATTAAACGTAATAAAATAACTCACGTCAGTTAACTGCTAGTATTTATCTATATTAAAAGAGAAAGCGCGTCTGTATGTCACTATTTACTGGAACTTTTCATTAGAAAACTTACTGTTTCCCGTTGAAATTTTATTAAGATGAATTAAAATGTGAAATCTAACTTTCTTAATATCCTGTATTGATTGACAATAAGAGGTCTTAAAGTACGCAATATAGGTACAATACATTCGCTTGTTAAACATAGTTGTTCTGGATCATACTCGTGTAAGTAAATTAACCACAACCCTAATAAAACATTTGTTGTTAACAAACACTCAACTAACACACAACTAACTCATTACGTACGCCAACGTAAAATCATCAATTCTGATCCACATAATCCTTATGGATTTTAATTAAAAAGATTCTGTTCTGTCGAAAACTTAGGGTGGTTAAAATTCAAGTAACAATTTTGTACCGGAGGAACAAGCAAGTTCTAAAATAATATAGCTTTAGCAATGACTTATTAACAGGAGCCCAATTCTGCTAATTCTTTGACGTGTTATGTATAGCGAGCTTCGAGTAAGCTCTAATTCCTACGCGACAAGAACGTGCGATGACTGCAATGTTGACGTTTGCCTTTTTTTTCCTTCTTCGTTTAAGAGCCCTATCCTTGACAATCCTTGAATTTGCTTTAAGCCCGTGAAGTTTCGAACACTATTGTGGCTCGTGTGTTGAAGATATTTTAACGAAAATAAAAACAAATCCTTTAAAAAAAGCTTTATCCCTTAAAATTTAAGTCAACAGAATCTTGAATAGGAGAATCTTGGAAAGGCCTCTGTTGCTTATTTGCCACAATTCTAGTGCCCAGTGATTAATTTGTTGGTTGTTTAGCAACGAACAAACAAAATTTAGAAATAAATCGGCGTTTCTTTTTAGGGAGAGTCTAAATTACCCTTTCATTTCAATTACCTCTTGTGCTAAGACGAGTTATATTGGATAAACTGCTCATATTGTCATAGAATCGAACTCTAGATGGGCCGCAGGTTTTTTTATGCAACCAAAGCATACGGTCCACCTCCATGGTTAGGTGGTTGGTAACCGAATTTTACCTGAGCACAGCAATAAATAAATTTATATAAATAAATATTTTTTTTATTAAAACATCCAAAAACAAGAAACACACAAATACATTTTAAATTAAATAGGTAAACAATGGAATTACAAGGAGAGATTTAAGAGTATTTTAGCAGCTGTGCTGGGTATAACCTGTATTACAGCTATACTTCATGTAACCAGCTAACTAAATGCAATGCGAGCGTTACTGCTTGGCGGCTGAAAGTTATGGGTAGTACTTAACGAGTTCTAGCACAAAGAACTGTTGTTTGTTACCAGAGGTTAAAAACCCGAAACAAACCAACTCGCAACCACTAGTCAACCCTTAGTTATCTATACCGAGCAATCTGCACGCTATGCCGATGGTATCGCTATACGGGATGTTTTTATTGTGCATTTGCATCTAAATAGTGGCATTTATTGAGATAGGACCGGTGTGGTCCAGCTCACTCTTGGCGTAATCGTTTCTAATTAAGTTACTTTAATTGATACGGTGAACTGCGAGAGTGTACGACTTTTATTACACTCTGTGTTGATTGATTTACTCCTTAGTAGGGGCGGATGGAAGAGCTAAGGTATGTATAGATTATCATCATCTTCATTAGCATCATCATCATCATTATGGTAAGCTTTCTAATATTCCCACTGTTGGGGAATCTCTCGAGTGAGTCAAATCTACCACACGGACTCAATGTGGATCCTAAGGTCGTGGGTTCAAAACCGGTGCACCAATGAATTTTTCTTTTAGAAAATTGTATTCCTGTGAAAAAAAATTGTTAGGAAACCAGCATGTCCAAGACCTAAAAATTCAAAAGACATGTGTCATCCACCAAACGCACTAGTAGGCTTGTGGTGGGTTATGTTATGTATACACTATACATACATACGACCGATGTGGCGCAGCAGGCGCAGGTCCGCCTGCGACGCGGAGGTTGCGGTTTCGATACCCGCCTCGGATCAAATGTTTGTACGATCTACAAATATTTGTTCCGGTTGTTCTGGGTATTTTCTATAGATAATAAAAAATATCTATTTAAGTATTGTATTGTATTAAGTATATATCAGTCATCTTGTACCCATAATACAGCTCTGTTTAACAGCAGCTTACCTTGGGGCTAGATGATGCTGTGTGGGTGTCCAGCATTATTTATTTATTTATGTATGGCATGACCTAATCACTCTCGCTCGAGATCAAGCTAATTTGTATTCTTCCCAGCAGTGGGAAGAATAGCCTATGTCTTATTCCCGGTCACTATCATAGTTTTTTATAATATTATCGCGTAATTACCTTTTTATTTCTCCCGAAACATCGGGAAAAATAAAAAGTGATAAATTCCCGCAAATATTATAAAAAACTATGACTTCTGATCGCGAAAGCTTAAAAAAGACTGTGTTTTAAACAGCGCAATCGGTTCAATGGTTGTCGGTTTATAGAGGAACAAACATCCAAACATCCAAACATCCTAACATCCTAACATCCTAACATCCAAACATCCTAACATACAAACATCCAAACATACAAACATCCTAACATCCAAACATCCAAACATCCAAACATCCAAACATCCAAACATCCTAACATCCTAACATCCAAACATCCAAACATCCTAACATCCAAACATCCTAACATCCAAACATCCAAACATCCTAACATCCTAACATCCAAACATCCAAACATCCTAACATCCAAACATCCAAACATCGTAACATCCTAACATCCAAACATCCAAACATCCTAACATCCAAACATCCAAACATACAAACATCCTAACATCCTAACATCCAAACATCCAAACATCCTAACATCCAAACATCCTAACATCCAAACATCCAAACATCCTAACATCCAAACATCCAAACATCCTAACATCCAAACATCCAAACATCCTAACATCCAAACATCCTAACATCCAAACATCCAAACATCCTAACATCCTAACATCCAAACATCCAAACATCCTAACATCCAAACATCCTAACATCCAAACATACAAACATCCTAACATCCTAACATCCAAACATCCAAACATCCTTACATCCAAACATCCTAACATCCAAACATCCAAACATCCTAACATCCAAACATCCAAACATCCTAACATCCAAACATCCAAACATCCTAACATCCAAACATCCAAACATCCTAACATCCAAACATCCTAACATCCAAACATACAAACATCCTAACATCCTAACATCCAAACATACAAACATCCTAACATCCAAACATACAAACATCCTAACATCCAAACATACAAACATCCTAACATCCATACATTCAAACTTTCGCATTTCTAATATTAGTTTGATGTGACAGTGTCATTTTACATACATCCTGTACACCGTTAATTACCTAATTAGTATCATTTATTCTTTATTAATAGTTATTCGAAGCACGTATTTAGCGATGTTGATTACTGGGTGTTGATACAACTTACTAATTAACTGATCATCTGTGTTGTAATCGTGTGCCATTTATCAGCCAATAGTGCCTTCTCACATGTACAAGGACTACATCTTGTCCTGCAGCGAGAATTGAACTCGGAACCTCTCGCTAAATCGCTCACCATGCCACCGAGGTCGTCAACAACATACACTTATCTTCACTTAAATATAAAAATGAATCGCTGTGCGTTAGTCTCGCTAAAACTCGAGAACGGCTGGACCGATTTGACAAATTTTGGTCGGGTCTACTAGTCACACATATTTATGACGACCGATGTGGCGCGGCGGGCGAAGGTCCGTGTGCGACGCAAGAGTTTGCGGGTTCGATTCCCGCCTTGAGACATTTGTACGATCTCCAAATATTTGTTCCGGGTGTCCTGGGTATTTTCTATATACCTACTTATAATAAAAATATCTACCTATGCATTGTATTGTATTAAGTATACGTATAGTATAGTACCCATAACACAAGCTCTAGCTTGGGGCTAGGTGATGCTGTGTGGATTATCCAGCATTATTACGAGCTGACCCGCGTAGTTCTTCCGCGATTTTTCAGTTTTTATGCTATCCCACAGAAACGGTAAATTTTTCCGGGATAAAAAGTAGCCTATGGTTATTCCAGGACTTAGCTATCTACATTCCAAATTTCATTACAATCGGTTAAGTCGTCACGGAGATACGTGGTTAACCAGACACACACAGACTTTCGCATTATAATATGAGTAGGATTTATTCATTATTATGAAGTCGTAGTACAAGGCTCAAGTAGCATGCTAACTACATGTCATTTACTTTCATTGAGCCGCAAATAACCGCCGGATCCATAAATGTCCATCGACAACACAAAGCGGCGCCCAGGGCACCACTCTAGGACCTGTATTATACCAGCGCCTCCAAAGAAGTTAGCACAACATTGTACAAGACAGCTGTAACTTGTAAGGTCTCGACAAAATAAAGAGCATTATTATAACAGAAAAAACAGAACAAACATAAACTAGAATAAGTTAAAAGTTTAACTTTTTTAAAAGCTTTTATCTCACTCATTCTACTTATATACAGGGTCATTCATTATCAACCTGACAAACTTAAGGGATAGGTTCCACACATAAAAAATATATATAATATATGTACCTATATTTTTTTTAATGTATATTTTGTCTTATAAATCCCAAGTAAACAAAAAAAAATCGATTACGTTTTTCTACTCAATTATTATTTATCATTGTTGGAAATCAAGTTAAGCGGCATAATAATGAAATAATCGAGTGTGCGCGCCCCATAGCGGGTCATTGACACGAGCAGGTCAAGGACGCGCGGGTTATTGACCCGCGGTTCATTGACGCGCGGGTCACTGACACGTGCCGAGCGCTGCCTTTTCGGTTTCTAACAAGGATAACTAATTATTAAGCAGAATTACGTAATTTTTTTTTTATTTATAAAAAAATGTACGTAAGTATTTTTTTTTATGTGTGGAACCTATCCCTTAAGTTTGTCAGGTTGATAATGAATGACCTTATATAGTTCTGAGCTTCTTACAAAAGTTGCGATACTGTAAGTAAAATAAAATTAACCTGTACGTTGTACTTGCACCAGAGATGCTCAACTCAAGCGCCTTACGCTACCCATCTTTCGCTTTGACTGCTACGATATTCTTAAAAATATTTTATGAAAATGCTAGTGATTATTGATGATTATTTGTATGGCGATCCAAAGTGTTTTAAAATAATGGTTATTAAGATTTAAAACTTTATTGAATTCCGGTAAATTTTACTGGGTCTAAAGGTTTAACTCTTAAATTTTTTTATTAAAACTTTCACAATATCGAAGATTGTATTTTTATAATTTAACACAACAATGTGATGTGAAATACCTTTAGTAGTAAGTAGAGTTCTTTGTGATAGAGCTCGTCCCGGAAAGTACTACCACCACCAACTCATTGCCATGCTGCGTTTCGTTTCGAAGGGTATGGTAGCCGGTGAAATTACAGGCACACGAGACACAATGACATGATACTGACTTATCTCTGGGTGGAAACTTGAGAGTAATTTCTCTGGTATCTGGTACCGCTTACTATAAGGGTCGTTTCTACCTATGCTTATTAGTCACCTAGGAGTTAGTTAAAAATAATTGTAAACGCGTTATTTTTATGTAATTGTACACATAAAAATAACGTAACTTACAATTTTACACACACCATTTATGTAATATTTCTCTTTATTATAATGTTATCCACAACGATCCACATTGGGTCCGCGTAGTAAATTAGCTCCCAATCACTCTTGCTCGAGAGTAGGCCAGTGTCCCAGCAGTGGGAACATAAGAAGGCTGTCATGATGATGATGAATGTACTTAAATTTTAAATTAATTCGCTAAATATATTTAATCTAATTAAATAAAATTATGCTAGTGAAGTGAATGCAAGATTGTTATCGCATAAAAACCAAACCTTATGATATCGATACCCCACTTCAAATAGGCATGTAGCTACTCTGTCGATGAATGCAATATCGATAACTAGCACTAATTCCCGATAAAGAGTTGTGAATGAAGCTGCTTGTGCAATTTGCGGCGCCCGCTCCGAGCGTAATGACGGGCCATTGACGACTAGTGCTGGGCAATGATGGTAATGTTACTATATCGACATATCTATGTATCTTTCTTTATAGCGACCTTTCATAAAATATATACTTAATAATAAAAGAAAACATTTGCATTGGTCCAAACCATACAAGTAGGTACCTAGGTACATTTATTTATTGCCTTGTGCCGAAAAGGGGCTTGGCTCAGTCAGCATGTGCTGGGTGGGTTCCACCTAGCCCTGATTTTCATCCAAAAAACCTACAGTAAATGACTTCACGGACTACGGTAACGCCATTCTATACATGTATTAGACTCACACAAATCATATAATAGCTTCATTCATTATTAACCTGACAAACTTAAGGTTAACCTGGTGGTAGGACTCTTCAGCAAGAGTCCGTCTTGGTGGGTACCACCGCAGTGTCAGATTTTACCTCCAAGCAGTAGTGTGCAAGCATTACAGTGTTTAGTTTTTAAGGGAACTGTAGCAAGTAAAACTACTGGGCGAGAGAGACTTAACAACAATGTCTCAGGGTGAAGCGCAGTGCAGCGCCACGCAAACACTTAAAAACTATAAGCTTTGGGTGGCACTGCATCTGTAATAGTCAGGCGTGGTGCTTAACATCAGGTGGTAACAGGTGGGCGCCTTGATTGTCCCTGTCACTTGCTGACATAAAAAAAACTTAAGGAATAGGTTCCATACATAAAAAAAATTTACCTATTTTTTTCTGTGTTCTGTCAGTTTGATAATGATGACTCCATACTTTACATTTTACAATGTTTTACCAGCAATTTTACCACATCGACAATAGGTCACCACTACGCCTCACCCTCTGGTGTAAAGCAGACAAATTGATGTCTTGTCGCTCCACCTCGCTTCTTTACCGCGACTCGTCTGCTTTAATAACGTACATCTGTACGTAACTGAATAAAATTACTGTTCGATTTAATTCGATTTAATTTCAAGCGAAAAAACAAAGTGATCGGTACCTACGTAGTTGAAGAGATTTCTGTTCGAGAGTTTGAATTCAAAAACGATTGATATTATCGAAATAAATATTACCTAAATACGCAATGAAATATAAATATAAATAACTGTCTTCTTACTTCTATCGAAATTTTTAGATTTTTTTATTTTTAAACGAAAATATTTATATTTAAATTTATATTTTAATAATTGTATTAAACGGATAAATTTCAATCAATGTATGATATAATGATGGGCATAATAATAATTACATAATACAGTATATAATTTCCCAAAAAATATTTCGTCTAGGAACTAGAACCCACAACCATCCGTTTGATACGCTGGTGCAGTGCTCTACCATGGTATAAACTATCTTGTGCCCTTGGTTTGGATCGGAGGTTAACTCTATAAAAATACAAGAAACCAACCTAATCGCACAAATTATAATATAAAACATTATAAACACATTTTGTTAGCAGCACATTGTAATTATGTATTTCTAAGGTGCGAAGTCGGCGTATCAATAAACCTATCAGAACTAGCATCAGGCTAAGCATTTTGTTGTTAAATGTTATTTAATATTCATAAATAACCTATATTCTACGGAGCCGTTATAATACAAGTTAAAATAACTTGACACTTATATTTTCCATATTCATAGATCACCACATTTAAAGATGGCGCTAGTTGCGCAAGCGCAGGTAATAGATCCCAGTCACGCATCGACCACACACGCGGTCGGACGTGCTAGGAGCGACTGATCAGTGTTATTTGTGTAATTGACTACTGACACAAATGAGTGGCTGTTTATTTATAAATGCAGTTGGAAAAAACAACATTTACTTGCTTGTTCATTTAATTTGTAATTGTAGTAAAAATAATGAAAGACTTATTTTTTTTATCAATATTTGCTCAAGAGTAGTAGAGTTCTCTGTGATAGAGCTCGTCCGGGGAAGGACTACCACCATTTCTGTCGCAAAGCTGTAATGCTCGCATTGCTGTGTTCCGGTGTGAAGGGTATGGTTTCCGGTGAAATTACTGGCACATGAGGCTTTCGATCGGAGCCTCAAGGTGGCAACCCGCGAGTGATACAATTTATAATTTTAGAATGTCCTAAAACAGCATAATATTATAGACATGCGCTGTTGTTTACAAATGTAGATCAAACGATGACTATTAATTCCTTTGAAGTCTACTTCGAACAGATTATGAAATCAAATACATCCCTCGGGATAAAAGCTTTATTAAGATATCAAATTATCTTGTCATATCATCTATAAAAGGTAACGTACATTAAAATTCTTAACGGTTGTGTTATCTTTGGTCACCTTTTCACCTTGGATCTTTTATCATCAGTGACGTAATGTTTCTGTCTCCTTCTTTTGTTTATCTTAATGATATCTTCACATGTGATTAGCTGCGACTTTTAGTTTGTGATATATGTCTTGCCTGGGGTTAAAATTTAGAATAATGTCTGCAACTAGTTATAATAATCATATCTGTTGTCGTAGGAAAAATAGCTGTTTGTTTAAAAGTGAGGCTTAATTGACTTTAGTTCTGAAATTCCCGTAAACTGTAAAATAAATATTGAGTTAAGTTAGATGTAGCTTTATAATTTAGGTTTTCTTTTGATAATGGTGCAATCAAAGATACCTGTGTGTGTGGTTATTCAACAACACTTTGTTTATTCCCATCATATTTTTTAGTGAGAGAGACGTCGCAATATCAAGACGCGGAAGTGGAAGGACGCCGTGTCACTCAACCCTGATGAAGACTCTAAATCGAGTTGAAATAGTGTCGTTGCCACTTCATCGATATACACAACGGTTTTTGAAGTGGCTTCGTTTAATAAGAACTAAGAGATGCCGAAAGAACTAACTGTCAAATAATATAAAAGCACTACCTACCAGTAACGACCATTTTAAGCTAATTAAGTATTAACAAGAATCATGTCACCACATCATGAAATGGTCGTAAAAATGTGGTACACCCACATAATCGTCAATGTGAAATCACTAGATGAAATCCAAAACACAGGACTGTAGAGTTATAAATAATAATTATGGTGAAAGTAGGAGCTGTCAGAAATGGGCCGGTTTGGACCTCCGATTAGATTATGAGTGAAAATATTTGGGCAGGCTGGGATGACGGGGACACGGATCATCGCTAATGAGTTGTGACAAATCTGGGAACGTTTTTAAACTTATTATAATTAATGATCAACTATATTTTACTGCAGGAAGTCGGTGGATGGTGAAGGCCACAGAACTATATTTAAGTAGAATGAAAGAGTTCGTTGATTTGTATGGAAACAAGCGTGAAACATTTTGCGTATTTGTATTATACACACAAATGTATTTTAGTGATGGGAAACATAAGCCGCGCGAAAATGAATAATTTAAAAGCATCGATAAGCACGCGGCAAACCGATTCTAGGCACTGCCACACCACTGAGTTTCGCGGCTACTCAGCCCTTACTTAGCCCATCTTTTCGGCACGCGAGGTACATACACTCACTCATTCTACTTAAATATAGTTCTGTGGTGAAGGCTCATGACCGGTCGTAGGCTCTTTGGGCCTATGTTCGAGCAGTGGACATTTATTGGCTGATATGAAGATAATTTTACTGAAGAAAAGGATAACATTTATAGAATTATTCTTAGTCACTCAATGTTTAAGTGAACAATAAAATATGCCTCTGCAGAAACTTTTCTACTCAATTCACAAACTCAGTACTAACGTTCTAAATTTGTTTTACTTATAATATTTGTACAAGACTGCTAAAAAGCCAACAGCCTATCCAAATCAAATTATGCAAATAGGTAACAAAGTATCGGTAAATTATATTAAAATAAACTTTTCTAGGTGTTTGTTGGTGAGATTTGGTTGTCAAATATGAAGATTTGAAGCGAGCTATTTTTAAGTCAGTGGCCAATTACTAGTGACGGAATTTAAATCGATGAACTATTTGTTTTGAATAACCTAGTACAATCAGCAACACTAGCTAGCCATGAAAATCTATGTAAATAAATGTGTGTGTGTATTAGGAAATTCAAAGCAAGTTTCATCGAATTTTGTCATCGTCACGCGCAGTTTTCGGGGTCGATTTCGGAATTAGATTGCATCGATTCAGCAACAAATTGATGGATTTATGGTACGAATTCCAAGAAACGGTTCGAAACTTCGGAAGTTTCATCGTAAGCCTGCAGATCCCGTCATTAGCACGTGACATTACAGAATAACGCATAGTCATCATAATGTAGATCTAGCAATCTCGATGTCGAGGTCGATGATCGGCCTTGTTCGAAGATTTTCGCGATTCACGGCGTGACGTCACACGGTCGACGTGCTCACGCGCACGTATCGCACGCTTCTAGTGACGTAAATATATCGATAGAAAAATTTTCTTCTATTTTTATCGTCAATCTAGAAAATATTATGATAACGTAAAAAATGTGGATTGTTAGAATGACGATATATTTCCAAAGCCATCTAATTTGGTCTAAATAATCATCATCACTGTGACCTTTAGACGTAGACTTTAGCTCTAACAGACGGTTTAAGCAGTGTGTGTTCGGATATAGTACACTTTTTCTGGTCGCCAAACAAACGTACGGGAGCTTGAATATAAACTGTAAATATAAGATACGAACGAAGACACCGATAAGATAAAATTAGAGTAGTAGAGTTCTCTGTAAGAGTAGTAGAGTTCTCTGTGATAGAGCTCGTCCGGGGAAGGACTACCACCATACCTATTTCTGCCGCCAAGCAGTAATGCTCGCATTGCTGTGTTCCGGTGTGAAGGGTATGGTTTCCGGTGAAATTACTGGCACATGAGGCTTTCGATCTTAGCCTCAAGGTCCCGCGAGTGATACCACTGGTTTTGCAAGCGTCCATAGGCTGCGGTAACCGCTTACGATCTTGTGGGCCGTACGCTTGGTTGCCACTTCAGTTGTATAAAAAAAAAAAAACTATTATACTGTGTATTATACAGGAAATATTTAAGATTTATTTTAATAAATTACTCACAAGTATTCAGAAAATAACACGCTCCATTGCATAACTCATGTTAATTCTCCATATCAACGAGATCTAAATATAAACAGCTAGAATACTCTCACTAGAGCAAGAAAGTGTGACGCGTTATCAAAACAGGAAAAGTTTCATCATGTCGCGATGACGAGGAGTATGATACGAAGATTTATTAAGATTAGGTAGATAAGGTGTAGATTGGACTGGATATAAATAGATCATTAACAAATCTATTTTAGACAAACCTATTTTGGAGATAGTGACGAAGCGTAATTACTTCGGCTATTAATAATAATAAATTATATTAAGAAGCTGATAACATTGATAATCGCGCTTAAAAATAACTGTTTCGCTAGTTTTAATTCGTTGTGTGTTTACAAAGCCGTTTTGAAAATGGTTTTTTACATATTTATTTAAATTTTTGGTATTCATACTTGTCATTATTTTAACTTTTGGTATTCATACTTGCCATACTGCAAAATATATTTACCCACGGGGCGTAGACACGAACCTGGTGGTAGGACTCTTCACTTCAGCAAGGGTCCATCAGCGAGTGTCGAGGGTTTCTTGAAATTTCTTATTTATGGTAATGATTAGTTTTTGAATGTTTTCAGTTTGTATACTTACATACATATACCTAGGCAAACCAAATAGCTGAGAAGTTTCCCTGATATCGATAAATCGACAATTTACATTCTCACGGATTTACTTGACACTAAATTATAGGGTCAATATCGATTTATCGATATCGACATCGATAAAAATAAATATCAATTTCACAGTTACAATATCGACAGCTCGTTATCCGTCAAAGTAATAAACATACGACCTTTTACGTCAAATTACGTAATGAAACACTATTACCTTATTCAAATAGCAGTAGTAAGCACTTTATATTCTGTGCTCCAAAGCGCCTTTGATGTTTGTTCAGTTATTTACGAGTTTATTCAAATAATGTTTTATTTCAATTATTGTTAATGATTTTCTGTTAGCATATCTTATTATCATAACCAGCCTACTAAATGTTCTTTCAGCTGGGACAATAACCCACTCTAAAGCGATAGTGATTGGGTCGTAATTCACCATGGACCAAATGCGGTGAAATTTAAGGTTGTAGGTAAATTCTAATAAATAAAATCGTTGCACAACAGACTGTGTACAGTGAGACGTGTTTGACGGGTGAGTGTAGGGGTGCATTTATAAATTCCCGAAATTAAGCTAAAAGAGTACGCAGGGCAGGAAGCAGATCAAGGACCTTATTCATAAATTTACTTTAAACCTCTGTCACCTAATGTGTCTTTTAAATAATTATACTACTTTGCATTGACTTTAGAATGACAAGGAAAGACAATAAGTACAGTAAGCGTCACAATTAAGTAACTGAAAAGAACCAATTTCATAGTGGCCTAGGTCTTTGTAACACTATAGAAAAATTTGAACAAAATATAAGACTAACAGTAACAAACAATTTTATTTATAAGTATACAAACAAAGTTCTAAAAGAAAAATGTTTGTTGTGTTAAGTTTCCTAAAATGGGAACACTAGAGGTCCGCCATGACAGCTATTAGCCAATAATCGTGACGCATCTTGACTTTGACAGTACTTAACAACCCAGTTGTTCGTTAAACCCGCCATGTTGTTTTGCATTGTGTTGCACTCCTACACAAAGATAAACTTACTTTAGCTTATGAAACAAGCCAAAACAAAATAAATAAACAGTGATAAAACGTTTCTATAATGATTATCTAACTATCTAGACCCCTACTAAATACCAAGGCCCGGCTCCATACTACGTGAAACAACTCCTTTGGAATATAGATGGTTTAGGTAAGTTTTGGAATAACACATAGGCTACTTTTTATCGCAGAAAAATGTAGGTACTGTTTCTGTGGATTAGCAAAAAACTGCAAAAACGCGGGCGAAGCCGCGCGGGTCCGCTCGTGAGTACCTCTCGTTCATACAATGTCCTCATACTGCCCCTATAACAAAAATCCAAAATTCTGTCGTGTTTAATGGGAAAGCCCAAATGGTGTGGCTTTACCGAATTAAACAAAATTCAAGGTTTGGCTAGGCGTCACGAGTGATAAAGCATTTAATTTAATTATTATTACTCCGATTAAATGATAATTTTGTACAAGTTAATTTTTTAATTTGAAGTTTTTACCGAAAATATAAATTAAACTTTTATATTTTCGGTAAAAACTTCATATTAAACGTTGTGTTCATAACACACCCGTGCTTCGGAGGCCACGTTAAGCAGTTGGTCCCGGCTTTTTCATAGTTAGGCCACGACAGAGGCCTTCGGGAGGCCTAGAAACTCTGTCACCAGAGTTGGCCACTGACTCATACGAACATACTTACTTTTAAATGCGAAAGTTTCTCAACTACGTCAACTCAATTCCGTCATGTATGAATGGATAGTTAATACTTGATGATGAAATAATTCCAAAATTTTAAAACTAACTTTTGTTAGGTACTTTTATCTTGGAATGTGTGTGTATGTACCACGCGAGTGAAGGCGCGGCTTTCGAGCAGCAGCCAGAAAGGAATTCTACTAAGTACTTACTAACAAACTTTACTAACTTTACTAACTGTACTTACTACCAAAAAAAAATCCCCTTTTTCATACCTACTTATATTCTTAGCATTTGTAAGGACGACAAGGATGACAACACACTGAACGCGGGCGCGGGTCGGGTGAAGCGCGGGAGCTCCCGCTTTCAGTGTATTGTCATTGTCATCCTTGTCCGGATCTATGCAGCAGAGTCATTAAAAATTGGACCTCTCGGATTCGTGCCACCATACGAAGCCGCGGCGGACATTTGCACGATGTCATATTCCATCCGTAATGGCATAAATGGGCCTTTCAAATAAAACATAAATTTCGTTAATATCTTGCACACATCTTGTTTTATTCAATTTTAACATCGACCCGTCCTTGTTGAAAGACCCTTTACAAATTAAAACAAAAAACAGTATTGGCGGATCTGACCCGATCCGATCCCGCTTTCTGTGTTGACTTGCGCGTAATGGCAGGCCAGCAGGTCAAGGAGATTTTTCGTGAACATTTCCGCAATAAAGAGAACAATGAACCCAATGTACGAAAACAGAAAACATGTTGAGTAACTGATAAGTTATTGCAATGATAACTGTGTCAAGGTGCAGGTTTGTGTGTCGAAGTTCAAACAAAAATTGTGATAAAATTAAGTGAAACTTTTAGAAAACGTCGTGTTTTTTGGTTTCTTGTTGCTCTTTTAGTTAGTTATTATATTACTATTAGAATATTATTATATCTAGGGGCACGGTAGTGCTCCCAACAAGTCGACCAAAAAGAGGCACCATCCTTTTCTCGAAGCAATTCATTTTTATTTAAATGTTGTTAATTAGTAGGTATGGATTTATATTTGAATAAACAACTGTCGATTTAATTTTTTTTTTGCCTCTTGTATATTTTTAATATCAGTTCGATAGAACCTAACATTTATATTTTATTAACATTTTTTAAAACGTCTGACAAATTCACTATACTTAATATTTCATTCATTCATTCATTCACTTTCACACAACAGAGCTGGTGATACAGCTGCTGGGCCCTGTTGTTTTACGTGAACATTTATCGTGCGTCGATAATTCGATAGAACATCGAACGTCGTGTATCAGGAACCATTAAATCTTTTACGATTATGCTAGAGTCAGTAACATTATTTCTCTATTTTACTTATCATTGTATAATCCACTTTAAAACAGCTTGAATGTATTGCTTATGAAGTAAGCAATTTTTATATAAAAAGTATTAGAGTACTTTGTAGTACCTTTTCTGCCGCCAAGCAGTGCTTGCAATGCTGTGTTCTGACTTCTGATGTGAAGGGTATCGGTGATTACACTGTCAAATTCCTAATCATACAGGACTATTTAATTATGACTAAGAAACTGATTGAAAATAGTTTGAAGTCGTTATAAAATCGCATTAATTAAAAATCAGAGAGGAACGGAACAACTTAATTAAAAAGTATCATTAAAATTCATAATTTTAAATAGTTTGATAATGAGCCTTGATTAACATCAATTAGTTATGATTTGAATAGGAATTTTGTATGCCTACATTTTTAATTACTTAATTATCACTTATTATTAACGGTTAATTCTCATATTTTCATGTTTTTGGGTGCCCAAAGGCCTTCTTTGCTTATTGGCCTAATTCAAGTTTTTGATTAGACTGAACTGGAATAAATTAATGAGGTACACCTACCAACAACAGTTTCAAAACCTGGAAAGGAAATTGTAAACATAAAAGTTAGAAATCACTTTCAAAATATTTTTTGATAAAAACATTTTTTAAATATCTCGAAATATGCACAAATTTTTCTAAACAGGTTACAATACGAATCATCAAAATTAAACAAGGATATCCATTCATAAATTTTGAAAACATCGTTAAAATTAAAAAAAAAGCTTTAAAGTGATGTCTTCATAAACACACTACCCTACCTACATAGATTGAACACACTACCGATTCTAAAAATGAAAGTGCGTACGCGTCATAAAGGGGAAGCCCCAATCATCTGTCATATCATTTAAGGGCATGCACTCCAATTATCAGAGTTGAAGCGCAGTTGACAGACCGTCGACGTGACGTAACTAATCCGACAGCCGGCCCCACACAGAGGGCGCTCAGTAAGCTGCCAACTTGACGGTTCCCCTCACGCTTGACTAATTTACGATTTTTTAAATTTAGATAGATTCATATTTATTTATTTAAACTTAACAAAGTATATTTAGGTACATTGCGTGGTCTTTTTATATAAAAATTGTATACTTACAGTAGTTGAGTAGATACCTTGGCTAAGCCTTGTCCCTCGCACTAGGTCTCTTAGGAGCCTGTATGGCGAGGTTACAGTGATCCGCTTTCGGCTTACTATTATTGTGTATAACTATTATATGATTATTAACTTTTTTTTGACAATCCGTGTTGGTATTTTTGTAATCTTTCGAGTGAAAGTCAAGAGTTTTATCAACAAGCACCAAGATTATAACCAAGATTAAATTCTAACTATAATTGTACTGAAAATTAGAATTAGAATTGTAATTGAAGTTTCTTCGCTCATTTTGCCGAAACGACATTAGTCCTCCCATTTTGATTGTTTTTCTCGTGTTGTTTTGAATTTATTTGTGTAAATTTGGTGGCAGTTTAACCAATACGACTCGTTATCTTGGCATAAAGTGTAAGTGATTGTAATAGTAGGGCGATGTTGGAGTAATTTGGTCGAAGATTCTCATAGATTTTTTTTTTGAAAGAACGCCAACATATCTTTCAAATTTTTGTTTCTCAAATTCAAAATTAGAACTTGATTCGTTTGTTTTTGTAAATGTTTACAATTATTTGACACTGGCAAAATTGTCTAAACAGTCAGACTGCCATTAAAACATAAAAAAACTATTTTTTTTTATTTCATGTGATTTATTGCAGCTGTTTTACAGGCGCTTGATCATCTTGGCACTTGCTAACATAAAAAAAAGTTAGCCTAGCTTAGATATAAATACCAAAACGCTTATATACCTATACCATATCTAAAAATAATTAAGTAGGTATGTTAAAAACTTAAATATATTCTTAGTGACTTATAAATATAAAATTGACTACTTTCCAATGTTACTGCGTTGAGTGGGGAACCTCAACAGATTTGGGCGAATAGTAACAGTTCAGAACCTGGAATAGCATGTACTTTTTTACGTACCACGCGAATAAAGCAGCGGGCAGAAGCTATTATCAAATAAACAACATTGATATTTAAGGATATATTTTTTGCCGATCGGCAGTTACTTTGGCAGTGAATTAAAAATAAGAATTGAACATAAATCTGACAGCTTGAGATGTTTTTGTGATTTATTTTTATGGCTATTGAACCGCCTTAAGTGAAAATAATATTGGAGCAATAAATATGTTTGTAAATGCATTGATTTCTTAATTTTATTTGACGGTTGTTGGTATTGGAATCAGATTACGTTCATAAAAATAATAATTTTAAGTGCCAATTTTTTTTATTACAGTCTGTGTGTTGCTGTAATCATTATCATCATCATCATGACCCACCATCTAGTGCTCCTATTGCTGTAGAGTAGGTCAGTTCTACTCTCCGATGAATCACGCTATTTATAATATAGTTTTCAATATATTCCGTTAAATACTTATAGAAATTTAATCTAAATAAATGATCATCTACACTGCTTTTATAGATATACTGGTAATGGTTTACTATTATTATTTTGTGCTGGTAATTAGACTCTTATTTATTTTTGTTTTGCCTGAAAAAGACTCAGACAGGACTTGAACCCGCAATCTTGCGCGAATGCTCGTGAATAGTAAAACCTACTTTTAAAACTAGATCACTGATATAAAACATATTACTTATAAATAATTTTATAATAGGTTAACCCTACATATAAATACTCTAACCCGGAATAAATATTTGCAGATGATACAAGCATTTGTCCCGCACCGAGGATCGAACTCGCAAACTCTAACTTCTCAATTAGGCACTCGGCCACCAAGGTCGTCAATAATATGTCGGTACATTGTTTTAGTTTTTTTCCTCGCCATTTTTGCACGGTCATTACTAACCCGTAGATTATATCATTTTAATAATGATTGACATAATGCAATGATATTTAATCAATAAAAATAATATCGATTTTTAAGTATTTTATTACTTTGGCTGTATTCGTCCAAACTCGTTTATGCACTAGGTATTCTTAGATTAAATCGTAGCTTTATCGAGTAACTTGACATTTAACTTGTAAGTATTTCACATTATCATATTCCCAGAATGGTTAAGGTACCAGTAGTTTGCGTTAGTGTCAAAATCCCCTTTGAAAATTCCCTCTAAAAGGGATTTTGGGATTTTAGTGTCAGAATCCCCTTCGAAGTATCAAGCTTAGTAACTCTGTCTCGAATATATAACGAAGAGGCTAAGATCGAAAGCCTCATGTGCCAGTAATTTCACCGGAAACCATACCCTTCACACCGGAACACAGCAATGCAAGCATTACTGCTTGGCGGCAGACATAGGTATGGTGATAGTCCTTCCCCGGACGAGCTTTATCACAGAGAACTCTACTACTCTTTTTGGATTCAGATTTTGGGTATCATTCATTGGCAGATGGTAAGAAAAGGCTTTGCCATGAACTGATTTTGACTTTATCACTGTATTTACAAGCAGTGATTAAAAAGCCCAAAGGCGTAGTGTAACTCAACACTTACTTAAGTTAACTACATCAACAAAATTAACCGCCCTATTAAACTACTTGCTCGCCAGGGCTGTCGTGTTAGTATCGAATTTAAAATTATACATTTTATCGACAGTATTTCATTAAGGCGAAGACATTAAATCGATTTAATCGTTACTAGTTCGATCTTTTTAACGATCATATAAAGTAGGTAATTTTTTATGTCAGTTAAGTTTGTATTGAGTCAGTGGTCTAATAATATAAATGCGAAGTCTGTGTGTGGATGTAGATGTAGCTTGGGCATGTTTCATGCACTTAAGAGTAGTAGAGTTCTCTGTGATAGAGCTCGTCCGGGGAAGGACTACCACCATACCTATTTCTGCCGCAAAGCAGTAATGCTCGCATTGCTGTGTTCCGGTGTGAAGGGTATGGTTTCCGGTGAAATTACTGGCACATGAGGCTTTCGATCTTAGCCTCAAAGTGGCAACCCGCGAGTGATACCTCTGGTATTGCAAGCGTCCATAGGCTGCGGTAACTGCTTACCATCTTGTGGGCCGTACGCTTGGTTGCCACTTCTGTTGTATAAAAAAAAAAAAAACCTACCTCATTAATTAACTACCTATCTACATTTAGGGACGTGTTCTTATCTGTGCCTAAGTACCTCCTACTTATTTATAAGCTATACTTACGTACTGTCTGTATTATATTTTTTCTTACTTTTGTTATTGTGTACATTGTACATTTTTGGTGAATAAACATTAATATGTGTGGTTATTTTTCTTGTGTTATATTTTCTCTCCCTAATTTCTATAGTACATTTGCATTTAAGTAATTGATGTATTTATTTTTTTGGATAGTTAAGTTTAGTGTTATGTGATGTACCTGGCCAGGGGGCTTATTCGCTATGACATAGGAGATTCCTTACCAATAACGTGTAACTTAGTAACGTGTTCTATACGGGCCATGATGTGAAATTGTAAAATTGTTTTCCGTATCTGTGTTGTTTCAATAGAGATAGTTTTGCTATCGATAGGTTGACTATGAAAAACAGTCGGACGAGCCCTAAAACGTGGCTCGTCGACAACGATTCCACGCAGATATCGTAACCAGCCCGCGATTGGTCATAGCGAATAACCTCCAGTCGGTTTTTGCTGTGTTTTTTGTTTGTGCTGTCGAATAAATACTTTTCTTTCTTTCTTGCATGTATGTTACCACGTATCTCCGTGACGACTTAACCGATTGTGATAAAATTTGGAATGTAAATTGCTTAAGTCCTGGAATAACACTAAGCTACTTTTTATCGCCCACGAGCTCTTTTTGAATGGGTCAATTCGACCCCGGTGAGAATCGCTCAAGAGTTTTTTTTTGATTGGGTCGATTCGACCCCGGTGAGAATCGCCCAAGAGTTTTTTTTTGTATGGGTCGATTCGGACCGCGGTGTGAATACTACCCTAATTTGTAACTTATTCGATGTAAGTTACTCATTTTTGCTGCCGCCCCTTTGAAGCTACTTCATAAATACTTGTATCGCAGGTTACATCTTAATAAATAAAGATTTCCTCCTATAGATACAGTACACGTGTAATATTTCGGTTATTTATGAGTGCCGCTTTGCCGCGCCGCACTATCAGATGTATAAAGGATATAATTTTTACTGTGAAGTTGTCACCCTTGCTGGAGTAGGGTTGTCGAGACGCGGAAACTGCGGAGGCAACTCAAGTCAAAAAAAAAAATCTGTTCAATACGCACAGCATCATCTAGCCACAAGCCACAAGCATCTAGTCATCTACTACTAGATGACTTAACACAATACGATTTTTTTTATAAAACTAGAAAATACCCAGAACACCCAACAGAACAAATATTTGCAGTTCGTTCATTTGTTCCAAGGCGGTAATCAAACGCGCTCCTGCGTCGCAGGCGGACCTTCACCCGCCGCGCAACATTCCGAAAGCAAGCAAAAGCTCCGAAGCACGGAGACATAGTTAAGTTTCCGTGCTTCGGAGGGCACGGAATGAAAATGGAAAGTCATGACGGAGGTTTTCTGGCGGTCAATAAACAGTTGGTAACCAGAGTTATATCATTATATATCGTTTGAGCAAAAAATATTACAATATTAAATATTATTATTTAAAAACTACGTTTTATATCAACCTTTGTATTGCAGCTTTAATTACAAAATACCTTATTATGCTATTAAGAACTTATATTTTAAGATTATTTCCCTGTAACTTAACAATAACTGATTCACTTTACGGACAACCCTACGGTAGTAGAGTGGAAACTAATCCTGTATCGATTATGTAAATACTTAACTATTTCAAATAATTTCATAATGTAAGGAATGTAAGGCGGTTCACCCATCTTAAGTAGCACCAAGTGACGTGACGTCTGAGTAATTTATTTTGCATTTAAGTATTTTATTTAAACAATTAAAACAACCGTGGACTTTCACTTGATGTCAAGTAACAATGTCAAAATTGTATAAATAAATTAACAGATGCTATAAATATAAATAAATATTTCATTTCATTTCATTTTATTTCAAAAGAAGTAAAAGAAGAAATATTTTGAATAAGGTCTGACATTTTTACACAAAGATTAGACCAAAAAAAAAGAAAAGTACCAGTTAACTGATATAAATTGATACTATACTTTTTTTGTAAATAAGTACAGGTACTTGTAATATAAGTACATGATAGAAACACACACTGGAACAAATACTTGCAGATCATGCAAACTTGCAATTTGTTTCGTAGCAGGGATCGAACCCGAAACCTCTAGCTTCTCAACCGGACTCTCACCCACTACGTGAATGAGGTCGCCGATAATTTAGAACATTTGCCAATTTCGCCATCTTCATAATATCCGGATAATATTACAAAATGCATCGTCTGCAAGATCGCGGTTTGAAAAAACAAACATATTCGCGGGGGCCTTATTCGCTATGACCAAACGCAGTCTGCGTCACGATATCTGCGTGGAATCGTCGTCGACGAGCTATGTTTTAGGGCTTGTCTGACTGTTTTTTCAAGGTCAACTATCGATGGAGAAACTATCGCTATTGAAACAACATAGATACGCAAAACCATTTTACAATTCCACACCATGGCGCTAACAGAACACGTTACTTAGTTACACGTTATTAATAAGGAATCTCCTATGTCATAGCGAATAACCCCAGGGCTGTCTAAACAACAACATCGCTAAATCTGTCTATATTAAAGTAAAAAATATCTTTATTCAATCATATCACAAGGATCATTTTGAAACGTCTTAAAACTAGGTGAATATACGGCAGTTCCACGCGCCCCAGCCTAGAAGAATCTGGCAACAAACTCGGCTGGGTTCCTAGCTTTTTTGATGATTCTATCCATCAATATTATTCATCTTATTATTCACAGAAAATCGATATTTATCAGCATATCAAGATTTTTAAGGTCACTGTTGATAAAATGTTAATTTTATTTTATTCTCTGTTCTGATATCCTGTTTATACGGTGGTAGAGTTTGTCTTAGTGGGTACCACCGCAGTGCCAGATATTCTACCTTCAAGCAGTAGTGTGCAAGCATTACTGTGTTAAGCAGTCGGTCCCGGCTTTTACAAAGTTGTTAGGCCATGACAGAGGCCTTCGGGCGGCCTAGAAACTCTGTCACCAGAGTTGGCCACTGACTCATACGAACGAACGAATTACTTTGTTTAAGTTCAAAGGGCATTGTAGCAAGTGACATTTCTGGGCTAAAGAAATTTAATATCTACGTCTTGGGGTAACGGGCGCAGTGCAGTGCCACGCAAAACTATAATATAAATGTTTGCATGTGTGCATCGGAGGGGTTATTCCCGACGACCCCCATGTCTCGCCCCCACTGAGGACCGATGGGAAGTTTTTTTCCCGATCACCCCCATCGGGGTCGTTGGGAAGTTTTTCAGTAGCGCTCGTCCCCAACAGGGCGAGTGGGAAGTTTTAGTAGCAGTCGCCCTTTGAGCCCTTTGAGTGCCCTTTGAGGGCACATAAAGTCTGGCTTTTTTTGGAATTGTTACGGAGACCTTTGGGCGGCCCATGAACTCCGTCACCGGAGTTGGCCACTGACCCATACGAACTTTGACATAAGAAAAAGTGGTATGTCAGTCGTTAAAAGTCGCCCATAGGGAGGGGCCCTAGCTGTTATTAGATTAACGTTTTGTAACAGTACCGGGAACAGATTGTTATTGTACAGTGATTGTAAATAGACGGGGTCGAATGTTCTAGAATTAGGCGCGTTTAGCGAATACTCACAAATTGATTCGTTGCATAGGCAATTGCTTTCTATTTTTACCTGGTGGTAGGACTCTTCAGCAAGAGTCCGTCTTGGTGGGTACCACCGCAGTGTCAGATATTCTACCTCCAAGCAGTAGTGTGCAAGCATTACTGTGTTTAGGTTTGAAGGACACTGTAGCAAGTGAAATGACTGGGCGAAAGAGACTTAACAAAAATGTCTCGGGGTGATAAGCGCAGTGCAGTGCCACGCAAACACTTAAAAACTTTAAGCTTTAGGTGGCACTGCATCTGTTATAGTTAGGCGTAATGCTTAACATCAGGCAGGCGTCGTTATGTCTTCAGCTCGAAGCGCCGATAGCTCCACTTTTTGGGATATTATAATCTTTAGTATTCCCCTAGATGTTGTTACTATGAACTGTTTGTTGCCTTAGCAACAGTTGCTCGTGGGCGCTCAGCCTAAGGTTAGAAATCCGTCTAAGTATTTAATTAGTTGCTCAAACTGTCTTGACAGTTTCAAAACTGTCTTCACAGTTTGAAGAACCACTCATTTGTTGTAATAAGCTCCTAACGCATGTTTAACGTCCATAATTAATTTATATTTTATTTAATTCCGTCGGCTCCTTGGTTTATATTTGTGGCACGTGCCGCCCGCACTGCGCCGACATAACAAACTTGATACTTTTATATTTTTCAGTCAATATTAATATATTATTATTATATTACTATTATTATTATTTATACCGAGCGAATCGCTAAATTTCATCGTCATACATGACATCCTTCTAATGTGGGACACTGGCCTATTCTCGAACAAGAGTGATTAGATCTTAATCTACCACTCAGACCAATGCAATCCCAAAACGGATTGGTGGATGACACATGTTTTGTTTTTTTAGTTCTTGGACATGTCGGTTTACTTGCGCTGTTTTCCCTTACCGTATGAGAGTTTTGGAATTGCGCACATACATTTTCGTATAGAAAAATCTATTGGTGCACGACCGGGTTCGAATCCACGACCTTAGTTTAGTATTGGAAAGCAGCAATCACTACAATTAGACCAGCTGTGCTCATAAAATCTATATTTGTGCCATTTTCCACATCCAGGTCCGTTAGAAACCAGTGAATCAATACTGTGTCAACATTTTTGGTTAATAAAATATTTGTATTTGTAACTTTGTACATTATAATGCTGGTTACGGCGTTTTGGCGTGATGCTATGTAACAAACATCCATCGATCAAAATTTAAATTCATCCATCTTAGCTTGATCCCTAATTTCGCATCTAAATTGCATGCAGTTACCTAAATAAGATTTAGAGAGCATAATGTAGAATTTCATTTTCCATACTCAGAGACGCCACCTGTCTGTTACAAGTGCCATAAATCAAACATGATACATCAAGTACCAAGAGTCATAATCCTCTTGGGAGAAAGGTGTTGAGTAGCTCGAGTGGCCGAACACTCAAAGATAATTTTAACTAAACGCTAACGGGCCACTGTTACTACATTCGCCCTTTTAACGTTAGATTATGTGTGAAAACGTCCGTCAAAATTTTGATGCAAATTAACTTAAGTTTTAAGAGTAGTAGAGTTCTCTGTGATAGAGCTAGTCCGGGGAACTACCACCATACCTATTTCTGCCGCCAAGCAGTAATGCTCGCATTGCTGTGTTCCGGTGTGAAGGGTATGGTTTCCGGTGAAATTACTGGCACATGAGACTTTCGATCTTAGCCTCAAGGTGGCAACACGCGAGTGATACCTCGTGATTGCAAGCGTCCATAGGCTGCGGTAACCACTTACCATCTTGTGAGCCATACGCTTGGTTGCCACTTCAGTTGTATAAAAAAAAAATTGACATTGCGAATTTTTATTACCTTTTGGAGTTCGTCTTGTTGGCTACCATTGCAAGCATTACTGTGTTTAGGTTTGAAGGGCACTTGTTACTGGGTAACGTCTCAGGGTGATGAGCGCAGTGCAGCCCCTTCACAGAAGTAGGTATATCCTTCTGAGAGCGCCAAGCAGAACTTGAAAACTCAAATTTTTGGGTATCACTGCAGCGGTATTTGTCAGACGTGGCCCTAAACACCAAGCCAACGACTTACCACGTAGGTACTTTAAACTTCTGTTAGCTAATCTGTCTTTCATCATTTAAAATGTATCATCGTTCTGGTTCATTGACTTTAAATTAAGACAAATATGAAAATGTGTGTGTATCTAGACAAACCTATTATTACTAATACAATAAGTTTCGAAACGTCATCGTTTCATGGTCGATATCCCACCAGCGCGCACAAAGCGTTTCGCTTCTACGTTTCCTTGCGCACCGCTAAAGAATGGAACTCTTTGCCGGAGTCTGTGTTTCCCGATAATTACAACCTGGGTGTTTTCAAATCACGAGTGAATAGGTTTCTTCTAGGCAAGCGTGCTCCACCGTAGACCACATTAACATCAGGCGAGATAGTGGTCTAACGTTAGCCTATTCTAAGTAATAAAAAAACGTGTTTCCTAATAATAAAAAACTTAAAAGAACGGAAATACAATACTTATTAGCAAGCCGCAGATATTTTTTGTTATGAATAAGGACATTAGTATTTAACTTTAGACTAACTGAAGTCAAGTTCACTAGGCCTTGAAATCTCAAAGCCATTTGCAAACGAAGCCGCGGACACAAGCTACTAATCCCTAAGAGCATTAACAAATCAATTCCGGTATCTGAAAGCGGTTTAAGTCAAAGCTAGTTAGTCTAGGTTCGATTCTCAATCAGACACCAATAAATTGTTAGAGGTCTTCATCCTTAAGCCCTGGTTCCTAAAACGCGGCGGCCGTCACTAAAGTCAACGATAATAATGCCGCTTAAGAGCGCGGAATTTCCACGATATTCAAAAAATATGCTAATGACTTTGATACCCAGATCTCAAGATCCTTAGGGCTATATCAAAGAAATAGTCAGAGACGCTTCCAAAGTAGTCCAAACACTAACATACTAACTGTTTTATACCATTAAGATAGAAAATAAGCAAATATGCCCACTTGATGGTAAGTTGTCACCTAGCAATACCAGATATGAATAAATAATGCTGGACAATCCTCACAGCATCATCTAGCCCCAAGCTAAGCAGAGCTTCCGGAACAAGTATTTGCAGATCGTACAAACATTTGTACCAAGGCGGGAATCGAACCCTCCTCCAGCGTCGCAGGCGGACCTCCGCCCGCCGCGCCACATTTGTCGTCAAAATATACAATGCCATGCCATCCTGAGACGTAGATCTTATTCTGAGCGTAGATCAAAAGTATCAGTATACCAGAATCACGATAAATTCATTTGAAAATCGATAAAACGTATCGACTATAAAGGCTGTAAAAAATCCTAAAATTATCGATCCGGACGAGTTCTATCTCAAAGAACTCTACAACTTTTGCAAACGTGATGTAGCGGACGCCGTATTATAAGAAACAAGAGCTTTGTAAGCATATTAAACTGAAATAATGCTTACCTTAATAGGATACAAATCGAAGAAAATGCTTTTTGCATTACTAACGCCTCTGGGCTCAGACGCACCAACTAATATTTCCGCTCCGGCGCGGCACAGGAACTGACTTTTGACATAGGGTTGCTTGCTGACCACGGAGTACTGACAGAGGATCTAGGCCTGCGTGAAGTTAGCCGTTTCGATGCGCAATGAAGTATTGGAGTGTTTATTATCTATAATGTCTTTGTGCATAACAAACGGCTAACTTCACGGATGCCTAGTTCCACCGAGAGAATTATAACATATTTGAACAAGTGAGAGAAGCGTTACTGCGTCTGGACTGTCTAAATTTGGTTTTGTCTGTCAGTTTGTTGGTACTCCTCTACAGGTCGTATTTTTCAACCAGCCTGGACAGAACTTGGTGTAAGTACAGGTTTTACAACTTATTTTTTTAAATATTTTTTTTGTCAGAGATTTTTGATTCTCCAAAAAGAGGTATAATTATCTTCGCCATATGATCTTCTTTATTTGAAAGGTGATAACTTAAAATTGTGATGAGGCTCTTCGGCGTTTTAACCAGAATAGCTCCTCAAAATGCAGTTAATTGCTCACTTTTAAAAGTTTGTGCTTGCGAGGTCTTCTGTTCGCAGATTACTATTCATTATGGCAGTCTTCCCACAGCTGGGGCTTCTGGCCTACTCTCATACACCAAGCGGACCCTATGCAGATTGTAAGTAAATTCTTGGTTAAAATTCACATTCGAATAGAAAAACCCTAGGTTCACACCACGACTGGGTTCGATCCCATGACCTAGGATCGGAAGGCATCACCACCACTAGACGACTAATGCTGACACCTTGTATTCGCAATTATAATTATCAATTAAAATAATGTAAAATTTTCTTGTTTTAATGTCCTTAAAAGTGATTTTCCGTGTAGTCGAAACACGCTAAAACGCTACACTACCATTTCATTTTAACCTACGCCAGCCCTATTCACATGTCGTATTATTAACTAAGTTATGAGTTTATGAGGCGATCGGTTAAGCTGTCTTTAAGTTAAGTGAGACTTGCTTTATGCGATACTAAGAATGGGGACTACTTTATCTGTTTGTTGAGGATATCTTGGCTCTGGTGAATGGTATTGGGGTTTTAGAAATCGATTTTGAGCCTTTAATGGCAATACTGGAAACTCAACTTCCGTAAATACCTACTGTGTGTCTATCCCAAAATTTTTAAAACTATCATGGTTATTAATTTTTTTACAGAAAATAACTGACTCTGAACTGTGCTCTCTCGCGATCAGGGTGAGTACACAAATCATGGTAATTATCCCGTTTTTAGTGAAAATTATATCCCAAAATTGTTTAAAAAATTGCGGGACTTGAACCAGCAACCTTCCATTGATACAGCGAGTTGGGCCACTGACTCATGCCTGGCCTGTTCGAAATAATTCGTAGGATTATTATAATAAAAATCACCCTAAAATATTAATTTGTTCTACTACTATTAAAATTCAGGATTTCTGACCAATAAAGAAAATTAACCCATGGCCAGTGCCATCCACCAATCCGCACTGGTTCTAAAGAACAAATCACTCTAGTTCGAGAGTAGGGCTAAGTCCTTGCAGTGGAAATCGTAGATAACTGGTCAAACCAGGGCAATATCACCTTTGGCTCAGGGAAATGAAGTATCACAATGAATACAACAATCTGCTTTTGATATACTTACTTAAATGCACAATGGAGTAACCAAACCTTTGACACTAAATAATTTAATTCTATGTACTTTACAATGAAACTAAACAGAGTAGTAAATACCTACCCCTGAAGCGTTGCTCCAAGAAGTACCCAATGCACTCATCGCATTGTTTTTTTTTTCATAGTGTTCACATTATATGGCATTATGTAGCACCCATTATGTAATATAAAGATATTCATATAAAGCAGGAAGGTATTTGGTTCAAGTCCCGCTTATGGTGAAAAAAAAAGTTTTTGAGTTATTTAAGTTATAAACTTTATAACAATTTTATTTGTTGTCACGAGGCACGTGCGAGTGGCACCTTTGAAACCTATGCCTTAATTGGAGAAAGCATTTACCTTCACGTGTCAACGCAGGGACGTACATCGTCCTATCTTAGGAACAAGGCAACAGTCGTCACTGTGGCGTTCATTTTGGAATCTACATACAATTTAACATCATATGAGTCCAAAAAAAGTAGTAAAAATACATGATCAAAAAAATAGTATACACGTCAATTGCTAACAAAGTCACATCGGCGCAGAAACATAATTGCCACGCGCGATTTTGGCAAGATTTGTCGCTATTCTCGCACACCGGTCTTGTGCACGAATGCACATGACCTGTTTATACTACAAAAAAAATGCGTGCGCATCATAGCCAATATAAAACCGGGTTTTAGATATTATTATGTACAAAAGCTTTCATACCCAGTTTAGGGCGAAGGTCCGCCTGCGACGCAGGAGTTGCGGGTTCGATTCCCGCCTTGGAACAAATGTTTGTACGATCTGCAAATATTTGTTCCGGGTGTTTTGGGTATTTTCTATGTATAAAAAAATATATACCTATGTATGTATTGTATTGTATTAAGTATTATCAGTCAGTACCCATAACACAAGCTCTGCATTATTCCAGCATTATTCATTTTATTTATTTATTTATTTAGTGCCTATTTTCATGTGTATGAACATTAAATCAACGTCCGTTAACAAAATGCAAAGCTGCTTACGCTAAGAACCTTTATGTAGCGTTATATAGCTAACTCTATCTTACTCTGAGCTTAGAAAACATAAATAAGGATGTACAAAGCTGCGCAGGATTCGCTATTAGTCTCTATTTATAATACTTTGGCGTATTCCCCTTTAAGAATGTGTAAATCTTCAGACGATAAATAAGTTATGTTTAGTGGCTTTACACATGCACGCGATCGCAGCCTAAACGGCGCAGGCATATCATAAAATTACTTGATGAAGTTGAACTATTACGCGGATATCACACACTATAGACGTCTTATGCAGCTGAATTGAATGAAAAAACTCGCGTATGTTTATGAATATGACAGCTTATTGACAGTTGCTGTGCAAGATGACAGAGTCAAATTCAAATTCATAATATTTTTAATTAACAAAAACTCAAGGATCACTTTGAATTAAACGTCTTAAAACTAGGTAAATTTACGCCTGTTCCACGCGCCCCATCTAGAAAAATCGGGCAATAAAATAGGCAGAGTCATATCTACTGTAACTACACGGCAACGACCATGGGCATGTGCATGGTACCTAGTTGTAACTTAGCAGCGGGAAGTACGGAAGCGACTTGTTCGATGGTTAAGTTTAACTTTGGTTATGTTATGCAGGTAAAGTTATAACCACTAGATAAGTTATTTGGATACAGTTACACCGAATGTTGCGGGTTTTGCTAACTTGTACTTATATTGACTGCATCGTGGCCAAGGACTTTATAAAAGTCCTTGATCGTGGCGCAGTGGGCGTGTGCCCGTTTCAAAAGCGAGAGGTTTCGGGTTCGATTCCCGCTGCGGGACAAATTATTGCAAAATTGTTTGTTCGGGATCGGAGTGTTTCTATTATGAATTTTATAGGTATTTATTTACAAAAACTAAAAATATTACTACCACCACTACCCATAGTAAAAGCTTAGCTTAAAATTCTTTGAATGAGGGTAGAAACGATCTTGCCTCAATTTTCTAAATACAAGCAGTGAAACAGTAGTAAATCAGCTGCTATCTAAAATCTCAACTAATAAGATTCCCCGATTAAATGGTAGAACAGAGTCACGTGCTAATTAGAACTTAATTACAATATGGTTTAAGTCCCTAATGGCAGTGATACGCCCACGCGGCCTACTTCACTTGTGGCCTTCCTTATTGACCCTTACCATGAGTTCTCACTGCGAGTCTCATTTAATAACCGGTAGGGCAATTCGCATAATGAAAAATAAACAAATTCATTTTAAAAACGGGTGTTTTCACGTACCGGTATGTTGGTAAAGACTCTCGAAATTAAGTCGAAACAGTGTCGGTACCTCTTCACCGACATACCGGTACGTGAAAACACCCGTTTTTAAAATATATAGTCAAATTTAAGTTCCAATCTTCCAGTTAATGGATAAGCGTAATGTTATTCTAACTAACCGCTTTTAAGCCGTATATTTGTTTGTGGTTTGAAAAAACACTGCACGCCCATCCACCCGAGACGTAGTTATTAAGTCTCTTTCGTCCAGTAATTTTACATGCTACAGTGACCTCCTATTTTTTTTTTCGCCCAGTGGGCTAGAGTCCTGAGACCATACCGCCTTCAGTGCCCTTCAAACAAACACAGTAATGCTTGCACACTACTGCTTGGAAGCAGAATATTTGCACTGCGGTGCTTCTAGAGGTGAGTCCTACACCCGGGTATAAATATAACTTTATTTATGTACATTTCCAACAATGATCTGACTGACAGAAAATTATGTGCACTGTCTATTCAAAGCACAAATAAGGGAACTTGTCTCATAAAATGCAACAGCGGCTTAATTTGACATGTGAAAGTGCTCCTGTTTGACTTGCTACAATTTGCTACAAGCATGCTTAGAATATAAATTGAAACAGTGGTTGAAAACCGTAGTAGCTTAAGTTTTCGAGACGAAAATTCTCGCTAAAATAAGGTTTTATTTAACGTCACTTTTTTATAGTAAGTTAAATTGTTTTATCGTGCTAAAGTAGTTGTGTTGTGTGTGGGACAAACCACATTAGACAACAGTTTTGTCGACAGGTAGATAATTTCGAGAAACATAGATAGGTAGGTTAATAGGTACAGAGTTTTTTGATTAGAGAAATTCAAAAACAATAATTCATTTTAACATCAAAACCTTTTAAAATAGAGAAAAGAAACAAAGAAAATATTTTTTTTATTATTTCCAAAAGTGTGTTCACAAAACAATTGATATTTGCGTGAGCGGCCGTGTATTATACGTGATTAATGATTATATACGTGGTATAACAGCAGCCTTTCACCACAGAATACACCATTTTGAAATTATAATTGTGAGAGACGTGCGCACGATGACTTCAGATTGATGAATGGCGAGCCGCTTGACTAAGTGAGACTAACAAGTCTCACTAAAAATGATCACAATTTGCGTGCGCATACTTCGTTTCTCCGTGTTGTTATTCTAAGGAAAAAGGTATGTTTGATAAGTTACAAAAAGACTGAACTTGCATTGACATCTTCAAAACAATCAGTCATGTTACAAACTAATTATTTAATCCGGGGATCATCCGCGAATCAACTAACTAAATAAAGGATCGTCTTAGAAACAACATAGTTGTTGTTGTTGTTGTTGGATTATAGGGTCTCAACAAAAAATATGACAGTTTGACGTTTTAGAAAAAGGTTTAAAGGCCGTCAAAAAATAAGCCTAGCAGCCCCTAATTTACCTCATTCATTCATAATACGTCAACCTCTTTTCGCGCTCCTATTTGTAGGAAAAGAATATTACAGCTCATTTTTTAATCTGTGACATGACTGTGTTTCCCGTCAAGTAGATAAAACGCGGGTTTATTTTTTATTTATCATCATGACACAGCTGTTTCTAAAATAAGCCGGGAAATCACATTTTGGGCTTTATTTAGAATTCTAGTCAGTTCAAAATATCGAAAAAAAACTGCGAGGTCAGTCAGTAAGCAGTATTAAACGAATCTAACTAGGCATCGAGAAAGCTTGTTAGGATCCCCGTTATGCAAATGTAAAAGGAAGTGTCCTAACTTAAACTTAACTCAGTTTAATAGCGCAATGAGCGCTCATCAAAAGATGGCGGTTTGAGATTGTGGAATTCATTGCCGCCGCGCACCGCTTAGCTTCTTAATTAAATCGATTTGCGAGTTGAGATCGAGGTTTCGTTGTAGGGGTAATAAGACTTGTGCATTTCCTTATTTGACCGATCTTAAAAAGAAGGTTAAACCTATGATATTTTTTAATTTACAGAATATCTAATATATAATATAAAAAAAGATAAAATATGTACCTACCTACTATAATTAGGTAAGTGCAAAGGTAAAATATACATGAAACAGTTGAGCCATCTAAAGACCGTTACAAACGATCTATGGATAGCTCAACTGATCCAACAAATGACTACCAGACGGAAGCGTTTCCAACCTTTTATTTCAATAGTATGCGTCCAAGAAAGAACTGAAAAAACGCATTATTCCGCATCGGGTCCGCGTAGTGAATTTTAAAGTTCACTCTCGGTTTAGGGTAGGCCAGTGTCCCAGCTGTGGGAACATTAGAAGGCTGTTAGGATGAACCTTTTCTATCACAGCCAACGTTATAGTAACGCATAACAATATTACCAATGTTTATTCACACAAGCCCCGTTCTAACCTTCAAATTGATTGTTAAGTTTAACGGCTACAGTTATTACGGCAACACTATTAGATTCAACGTTATTGTGTTGAAAGTTTATTGCAAGTAAGTTACGACTGTCATTACGTGCTTGCTATAGTGCCGGCATGATATAACCTTTTTTTATATCAGATTATGACCCGGCGCTGTTTCTCTCGCGTTATTTTCTTCGCAACTTTTTCATAATTTCTCACCGTTTAAACCTTCCCTGGACTTTTATAAATATTTCAAGACCAAAATAAGGCAAATCGGTCCAGCCGTTATCGAGTTTTAGCGAGCCTAACGCACAGCGATTGATTTTATATATAAGACTATCGATTCGCCCCGTCTTCGCGTGGGTGCTATAAACCTTTATTTTGAATCACTCTATCTATTGATGAAAACCGTATTAAAGTCCGTTGTGTTTGTGTAGTTAAACAAATGTAAGCGTTTAAGGAGGGATAAATCAGACGGTAGGTGGATAACCACAAGCTCAAAAGCAATATTGAAACAATGTTACACTGACATTTCGGCATACAAAAGTAAAAGTAAAAATAAAAAATATATTTATTCAATAATATCACAAGAATCATTTTGAAACGTCTTAAAGCTATGTGAATTTACGCCAGTTCCACGCGCCCCAGCCTAGAAGAATCTGGCAACAAACTCGGCTGGGTTCCTAGCTTGTTTTTGATGATCCCTCTTCATCATAAAGCTTCAGTGTGGTGCCAATCGAACTAGGTGAAGCCAAGAATATAAATAGTATGTAAAAAAAAGGGAAAAAAATAAATTAAAAATTACAGTATGTTATTGTAGTAATGTTATTTAAATATTGCTGAGCTCGTAGTTACCCCAATAAGCAACATGGTTTTACATACGCTTAGATCTTTTAAACTACGCAACCAATTTTAATGCGGGTTTCTACAACAGATAGAGTGATTCAAGAGGAAGTTTACACCCCTGCGAAGTCGGGGAAGAACTTGTTGGCGTGGCGGGTTGCTAGTAAATAATGCTGATGATGGTTTTTTTGATGTCAACAAGTGACAAGACGGTCAACCAGCCTGGTTTAGCACCACGCCTGACCATAACAGATTCAGTGCCACCCAAAGCTTAAAGTTTTTAAGTTCTGCGCGGTACTGCACTGCGCTTATCACCCCGAGACATTGTTGTTAAGTCTCTTTCGCCCAGTAATTTCACTTGCTACAGTGCCCTTCAAACCTAAACAAAGTGCAGCTTGCACACTACTGCTTGGAGGTAGAATATCTGGCACTGCGGTGGTACCCACCAGGACAGACTCTTGCTGAAGAGTCCTACCACCAGGTAAAGAGTAAAGTAATAATGACTTTAAACAAATGCAGTGTCAAAGTAGCGTTACCAGCTTGCTGATAGTGACAATAAAATGTATAAGCTAATTGTAGATGAGTTGGTACCGTCTGTAATTGAATTGAATACCGTTATAAAATATTAACTGATGGTACAAGTACCTACGGGTAAATTATTTAATGTAGATCTAGGTCGAAATTACTTAGAACTAAGTTCTTATGAGTCTGCGACCAACTCTGGTAGGCCACCTGAAGGCCTTTGGCCTAACTTTGTATAAACCAAATTCAAGAGTTGTAGAGTTCTCTGTGATAGAGCTCGTCCGGGGAAGGACTACCACCATACCTATTTCTGCCGCAAAGCAGTAATGCTCGCATTGCTGTGTTCCGGTGTGAAGGGTATGGTTTCCGGTGAAATTACTGGCACATGAGGCTTTCGATCTTAGCCTCAAGGTGGCAACCCGCAAGTGATACCTCTGGTATTGCAAGCGTCCATAGGCTGCGGTAACCGCTTACCATCTTGTGGGCCGTACGCTTGGTTGCCGCTTCAGTAGTATAAAAAAAAAAAAAAAACCGGGACCGTGCCTGTGAGACAGACAGACATATTTAGTCTTCTAGGCTGGGGCGCGTGGAACTGGCTTAAATTCACCTACCAGTACGTTTCAAAATGATCCTTGTGATATCATTGAATAAAAATATTTTTTACTTTACTTTACTTTATTAATCTTATCTGTTATATTTTAAATTGAGGTTATTATTTAAATTTATTTTATTTACTCAATATTAAACGCATACGCGGAAGCTCATGGTAAACCCCATTTTACGATACTTTACTAAGATTGATAGTGGTATTTAATAAAACTATTTATTTAAATATTATTTATGCATTATTAAAGTTATATGATTATGTGGCGCCAGCTTGTTAGTCAAAGATTTGTGTGCACACGACTTTACCCCATGTGTCCTACTTGAAGAATATATCCCAAAAACTAGCGAATTATGATGATTATGGTGATTTTATCTAAAGTATAATGAAAAATTTGTCACAAACGCGATTAGCATTCGCAGAATGACTAAAATGCATTTATATACAAAACTTCTCTAGTTCATCCAAAGGTTATCTGAATGAGATCGCTTTTATACGATAAGACCGCACAGTGTACCAATAATATGTAAGTAGTAGTATAGTTCTCACGGCGGATCACGGCCGTCGTGAAATTAGCCGTTTAGATGCGCAATGGAGCTTTTTCTAACTAAATTGTCTTTGTGCATCAAAAACGGCTAACTTAACGGAAGCCTAGATCCGCTGTGCGAACTATACATTACTCTACTCTGTATCTTCTTATTTTCTAAGGTGTAAAAGGTTCTAAAATATCTACCTATTCTATTCATATTGACGTTTACGCGAGACGACCAATTAATGACCAATAATGGTTTCGATAATGATCAATAGCTAGTTTTAAGAGTAGTAGAGTTCTCTGTGATAGAGCTCGTCCGGGGAAGGACTACCGCCATACCTATTTCAGCCGCCAAGCAGTAATGCTCGCATTGCTGTGTTCCGGTGTGAAGGGTATGGTTCCGGTGAAATTACTGGCACATGAGGCTTTCGATCTTAGCCTCAAGGTGGCAACCCGCGAGTGATACTTCTGGTATTGCAAGCGTCCATAGGCTGCGGTAACCGCTTACCATCTTGTGGGCCGTACGCTTGGTTGCCACTTCAGTTGTATTAAAAAAAAAAAAAGCTAGAAATGTTATATGCCTATCAGTCATCCACCAATCTGCACCACAATTTAGTCACTCTCGATCGAGAATGGACATTCCTATAGAAGATATCGACTCATGGACCAAATGGCCTCGATTTCACGCCTTAAACTTATATCTTTATTCGATAACAAATAGTCGTATCTAAACACAATCTCAGATATTCGATAATAAATCATCGTGGCATAACTAGACCGCTGACAGACAGACAGTAGCGAACCGCGAACCAGTTTGTATAGATTGTATCAACCTGATTATATTAATATTGATAGTAATATTATGCTAGAGAATGCAAAACTGTTTTGTAATGTAAGTAATTGTCTGCGTCGCGCCGTTATTTATTAGATTATAATAATTGATCGTATTTAATAAAGATAGGTAATCATCAGTTACCTTTTTTATGTTCCCGCTGCTGGGACTGACTTACTCTCGAGCGAGAGTAATAGGATTAATCCGCGGACGGACCCAATGTGAATTGGCGGATGCCACAAGCCTTTTTCGATTTTCTTGTTCTTGGGCACGTCGTCGGTCGCGTCGGTCGGTTTCCTCACGATGTACGGCCGGTTTTGAACCCACGACCTTAGTCACTCACTACCACTAGACGACTTGTGCTCAAATGTCGCAAAAACGCGACAACGCCAATAAAATTAGACGCAGATTAACCTGATTTTCAACGCAATTTTCAGTATTCTCTATGAAAGTCTACAAAGAACTGCTTAAGCAACGTATACTAATCTGCATCGAATCGGCATCGCCCGCCCCGGTAATACAAGCGCACGTGGCGCATCCTCAACTTGCGGGTTTCGCACTTATGGGCTGTCTTGCATGTCCACCTGCAAAATCCGCGCGCGCGTTCCAGTCCTAACATGCATACATCGCCATCGTGTTGATGGCTGGTGATGTCGATCTGGAGCTAAGCCCATTTGTTTGCGTCAACCCCAGAGTTGAAGCAAATCAAGGCGTCAAATTCTCCCCGAACCAAACATCGTCAAATAAAACAGCAAAAGAAGACGCCATAAATCCACATGCTTGCGTGAATGCATTAGGTAAATGAAGCGTGTCTGTCCGGGAAGCGAACCTGTTAATTGCATGAATTGACAGTGTGACAGTCGACTCGCCCGTATTAACTCTGATTGGATATCCCGTTTTTGTTAGATCGTTAGACCTCATCAATTTTGATTTTCTTATTTTTTTTCGAGTTCATCACACAAATGTTTTTCCTAGGTGGGAATCAAACCCTAACCTTATCTAATTATCTAGACCCCTACAAAAGATCAGGGCTCGGATCCATACTACGTGAAACAACTCCTTTTGATAAAGTAAACCTAATGGGAAACAAATGACTACCAGCAAAATCTTACCAGTAAGTCAGCTGGGAAGAAAATTCCTTGTAGTTCAACTGGTACGACTATTCGGTAAGACTACTGGGAATACGCCGTATTTTTTCATGTCATTGTATTATTAGTATTAGCCCTTGTTGAACCATTTTATTACATTGTAGTAGTTATAACAATAACAATAATTTAACTTCGAATTAGAAGCGAAATATCTGCTTAGTAACGAACGTATTTGCTAATAACGTTAATAATAAACATTGGAATTGTAACGAACGTGAAATTGGGCCATGCCATGCACTACATCCACCGATTCGAATTACATCCTTATTCATTATCATACTTTATATCTCTGTTATGTGTCTTTCTTTGTCATTATATTTGAACACTAGCAGACCCGCTCTGGCTTCGCACGGTATAAACCTTTCTCTTGAATCACTCTATCTATTAAAAAAATCGCATCAAAATCCGTTGCGTATTTTTAAAGATTTAAGCATACTTGGGGGACAGATAGACATAAAAATAAAACGTAAAAATTACAAAACCGAGCCGAATATTTGCTTTTAATTACAAGGAAAGACAAAACTGAGCCGAATATTTGCTCCGAGATAAATTAAAAAGTGTCATATTCCACGTTTGCCGCATGCCTGACGACTTAAGGGCAAAAAGAACCACAGAATGGATCCCAGATAGTGCAAGGCGGCGACGTGGAAGACCCAGGATGAGATGGCGGGACGAACTTGACTCGCATATAAGCTCATGGCGTGACACGGCGTTAGATCGCGAAGAGTGGAAGAAAGGGAGGGAGGCCTTTGCCCTGCAGTGGGAATGAATGAATGAATGAATGAATGAATGAACACTTTATTGTACACAAAAAATTACTTATTAACTAATATAAAAAACATTAACAAATTACAAAGGGCGGCCTTATCACTAAGAGCGATTTCTTCCAGGCAACCATGGATGGAGAAAGTGAGAGTAGAAAATTAAGTAGTGGGACAGTGATGGCTAAATAATAAATAATAATAATAATATTCCAGGTCATTATCTATCTATGTTACAACCAAATAATAATTTAATTTTTTTACGTCAATGACCATTTGACTCAAGCTAATAAAACTCTCTTGGGAAAAGCCAGGGCCTTAGCTAAAGAGAAAAACTATGGGTCAAACACTGTAAGATCATGGCCAGAAAATCGGATACAGCGCCCATATTTTTTATAAAGTGCGAAAACGATCTTCTAAAAATCACAGCATAGGTAGTTTATTTTCACTATCACAAATGTGTTTCATTTCTCTAAACAGTTTGAGAACCATCTCCAACTACAAAATTTTTTGTTCATCGACTTGCCGTATGATGCATAGTGGAATTACCAACCAGTTATTCGTGGAACAAGTAAGTTTGTCGCAGCTATGCATTCGATTGCAACTCGTAGGCGCGTGCGTATCTTGCTGCGTACGGGTCAATTTCCCTTGCGCTTACGTTAACTGGTGTCTCTTACTGGCGGAACATGTAACTTGGTCGCAATACGTTGCGAACATGAATACCTTAACTTTTAAAAAATACTCAATTTCTAATTTGCTTGTAAATTTATTGCTATTATGTTATGCCTCGGTTTATTTTGCTAATTGCTTTGCACTTGAACTTACCCAAATGATTCAGCCTATGTCTTTGAATGCTTACGCGTATACTGTTGTAAACACTCATAATTTACCTAGCTATTATTTTGTTACTAGGAATACTACGCTGCGCCCCTGCTTTTGCTATAATTTTAATGATGGCTACTTATAATGTTTATTACCAAAATACTCGAGGGTTGCGAACAAAGACACATACTTTTAAACGAAATCTATATTTAAATTCTTATGATATTGTCTCATTGACTGAAACCTGGTTACTTGACGGTTTAAGCGATAGTGAACTTTTTGACGATAGGTATATTGTTTGGC
Source organism: Colostygia pectinataria (assembly GCA_951394395.1). Lineage (NCBI taxonomy): Eukaryota > Metazoa > Arthropoda > Insecta > Lepidoptera > Geometridae > Colostygia > Colostygia pectinataria. Next base: position 2,459,122 of record OX596368.1, on the reverse strand, counting down.
GTCGGGACAGGGATTATTTAAAAACGAAACAAACTAAAGGTGGGGGGGTACTTTTAGCAGTGCGTCGTGATTTGGCAGCGGTAGTGCGCCCTGAGTGGACCTCTTCGGCTGAAGACTTGTGGGTCACGATTACTTACAAAAATAAAGACCGGTCTTCGCATAAATTGCACTTATGTACAATTTATCTCTGCAGCGAAAGTTTAGGTAATTCTTATGAAACTCAGTTAAGTAACTTTGCAAACAACCTGTCAATGATAGTTGACTCTAACCCAGACGATATTTTTCTGGTTATGGGCGATTTTAATATGCCAATGGTGGACTGGACTAACGACGGATATTACCTACAACCGTCAGGTATAACTGGGGAAACTCAGATTTATTTTTTTGACACCCTCTCTGAATGTAACTTAAACCAGTTTAACTCCTGTCGTAATGTTTCTAAGGCTAGGATCCTAGATTTAGTTTTGTGTAACTCAGATAATATATATGTTACTGCTTGTGACGATCCTTTAGTACCAGAGGATGATCATCATAAATCTTTATTTATTTCGTTACAATTTACTAATATTGCATCCCTTAAAATAAATCCAATAAAAAAATATTATTATGAATCTGGAGATTATGGTAAAATTAAATCAGAATTAAATACTATCGAATGGAAAAATTGCCTGTTTGGTAACGCATTAAATGAAGCTGTTGACTTTTTTTATCACTGTTTGAATGATATAATTGAAAAATATGTGCCTTATAAGTTTTTATATTCGTCTACATATCCACCGTGGTATAATTCCAGTCTTAAAAAAATTATTAAAGAAAAGCATAAATATTTGCGGAAATATCATACATATGGTAATACCTCAGATTATGAAACCTTTGCTTTGCTTCGAAAAAGATCTAAGGCTATTGAAGAAGACTGTTACCGAGCTTACATTAAAACAACGGAGGACTCTATAATAGAGAACCCTAAATTGTTTTGGTCATATATTAAATCAAATAATAAAAGCAATAACTGTCTTCCTGCTAAAATGTCGTACGAGGGTCAATCAGCTGACTGTAGTGAGAGTATATGCAATATTTTTGCTACCTATTTTCAATCAACCTTTCTCACTTCTTCAACCCATAGTCTTAACGCGTTAACGACTGTGAGTGATTTGAGCTCTTTAAATTTTACTAATACCATAGGTGTCATAGAAATTGACCCAAGTGCAGTATCTAAACTGCTAAAATCGCTTGATCTTAGTAAAGGAGCTGGTCCAGATCATATACCACCCTCATTTATTGTTAACTGTTTTCAGGAATTAACCATACCGCTTACCTTTCTATTTCAACGCTCTGTGAGTGAGGGTATTGTACCTAATTTATGGAAGTCGGCATTCATTACGCCAGTCCACAAAAATGGTAATAAAGTAGATGTTAAGAATTACAGACCCATTTCTAAACTATGTATATTTGCTAAAATACTTGAGCGGATAGTTTATAATCAGGTTTATAGCACTCTTGCAACTACTTTTATACCTGAACAACATGGGTTTTTGAGAAATCGCTCGACTGTATCCAACTTACTATCATTTATAAACTTCACAACTTCAAGTATGGATGCAGGTGGTCAGGTTGATTCTATTTTTACTGATTATAGTAAGGCGTTTGATCGAATAGATCATAAAATACTTTTACAAAAGCTCCTATCTGCAGGTATCCATGGTAATCTATTTAGATGGTTTACCTCTTACATTGAAAACCGATCCCAGGCTGTTGCTATTAATGGCATTGTATCTACTTGGCATATTGTTACATCAGGGGTACCTCAAGGATCTTTACTTGGACCATTGCTTTTTAACATTTTCATAAACGACATAAATACTTGTTTTTTACATTCTGAATTTTTGTTATATGCTGACGATATGAAAATATTCAAACAAATCAATTCGCCTGATGACTGTCATTTATTACAGCAGGACCTGCTGAGATTCGAAGAATATTGTCGTCATAATCATTTGGATCTTAACGTCTCCAAATGTAAATTAATTACTTTCACGCGTAAGGTTCAAACTGTCAAGTACAGTTATACTCTGAAACAAACTATACTTGACCGGTTAGATGAGGTTCGAGATCTAGGCGTGATACATGACTCTAAACTAACATATGAAAAACATGTAGATTACATAGCTAAGAAAGCTAATAAAGTTCTAGGTTTCGTTAAACGGTCTTGCTCTCAATTCTCAAATGTAAAAATTGTTAAAATTCTATACTGTTCTTATGTTCGCAGCATCCTTGAGTATTGTTCGCAAGTTTGGAACCCACAATATGGTGTTTACATTAATAGGCTGGAATCCATTCAGCGTAAATTTATGCAGTTCCTTCAGTACAAGTGCAAAGTACATGATCTCAATTATGATGCAAGATGTAGAAGGCACCATATGATACCCCTTAAAGAGAGAAGGGCAATATCTGACATCTGTGTTACAGTTAAAATCATGCAAAATCTGATTGATTCTCCACATCTGCTCTCTTTGTTAAAGTTGCGTGTTCCGACCAGAAGCGTTAGAATACCAGCTCTCTCTCTTTATGTTCCTCATTCTGCATCAAATTATAGAAAAAACTCATTCTTCGTTCGCGCGGCAAACTCCTATAATGAACTGGCTTGTTTCCCTGAGTTGGATTTGTTCAACTCAAAGCCATCTAAGCATGTTCTATTTAACAGTTGGTTTGAGATGGTACAATAACTCTTTAGGCTATTTTAATTAATAATGTTATCTACAGTAGGTGTTTTAGTTGTTTTTCTGTCATACAAGTGTGTCACACTAGACTTTTATATGCGAAAACATATTATTGGTGTTTAGTTATTTAAGTTGTTTATTATATATATTTATATTTAGTTTTTTATACTGTTTGTTTTCCGAACAAAATAAAATAAAATAAAATAAATCGGTTCAGTGGTTATCGAGTTTAAGTAAGTAAGTTTAAGTAAGTAAGTTTAAGTAAGTAAGTTTATTTAAGTAAGTTTATTTATTTCACAAAAAGCAATGTGTTACACTAATATAAGTAGGTTTGTTAGCACAAGTTTGTTACAGTAGGTTAGTTTAGCTAAGGGGTAAGAAGTAGTGTCCATGCGGCAGGCATATAACCGTGACCTCACACTAGGATTCCCTGTATTGTAGTATCTAAGACACATACCAACCCCATAGGCAACACTTATTTATATAACTAGGTACTGTTTATTTATAGTGCTATGCAGGTATTATATAGATATATGTATAGAGTTATAAAGGTACAAACAAGCAAACAAACATTTATACTTTCGCATTTACTAGTGTGATTGATTATTGTGTTAATAAGTGTGGTCCGTTGAGAAACCGTCAAAATTCCCAACGGATTTCACAAGTCCATAAAATAAAGCAGCCTGATTGACGTCTCAACCAACGTCCCAACGTCCCAACGTCCCAATACATTAAAATATCAAATTAGAGTTTTACGACTATTATATCTCAGAGATCTCAGTTTTTACAACCGCCTAATGATAGCTTGCTTTATGTAATTAGAACAGTATTATAAGCAGGCGTGTTACTAATAACTTAGGTTTTATGGTGTTAACCTCTGGATACGTTAAAGGCGGAAACACACCAACTGCGCAGACGTAGACGTACGCCTGTAAGTACACGTAGACGTACTCAGCAGAACTAAGAATAAGTAGGCGTGGTATTAATAACTTAGTTTTATAATGTTAACCTCTAGATACGTTAAAGGCCAAAGCACACCGACTGCAGAGACGTAGACGTATGCGTAGACGTGCACGATAAATGCGTCTTTTGGTCTTTTTCTTACAACATTTTTTTTTATATTTTTTTATACAACTGAAGTGGCAACCAAGCGTACGGCCCACAAGATGGTAAGCGGCGACCGCAGCCTATGGACGCTTGCAATACCAGAGGTATCACTCCTTGAGGCATAGATCGAAAGCCTCATGTGCCAGTAATTTCACCGGAAAACGGATACCCTTCACATCGAAACCGCCTAATTTTGATAATAACTGCCACCGCTATGACGGTAGCCGCTTTATATCTGACCAGAGCTAAAAAGTAGGCAAAAACAGGCACTAGTCATTAACACTGACAGTGATCTGCGGCGGATGCTCAAAGCGGGACGATTCAATCTGCAGATTAGACACAGTACAGCCAAGAACAGTAAAACAACTAGAAGTAAAGTAAAGTAAAAAAATATATTTATTCAATCATATCACAAGGGTCATTTTGAAACGTCTTAGAGCTATTTTTATATTTATACCACTGAAGTGGCAACCAAGCGTACCGCCCACAAGATAGTAAGTGTTTACCGCAGCCTATGGACGCTTGCAATACCAGAGGTATCACTCGCGGGTTGCCACCTTGAGGCTAAGATAGAAAGCCTCATGTGCCAGTAATTTCACCGGAAACCATACCCTTCACACCGGAACACAGCAATGCGAGCATTACTGCTTGGCGGCAGAAATAGGTAGGGTGGTAGTCCTTCCCCGGAGCTCTATCACAGAGAACTCTACTACTCTTAGCTAGGTGAATTTACGCCAGTACCACGCGCCCCAGTCTAGAAGAATATGGCAGCAAACTCGGCTGGGTTCCTAGCTACACTACGCTAGCTATAACTACAGCATTATGCCCACAGAAGTGTTTCTGTGATTATGCCCTTATCAGCAAGAGCACTAGTGGTAGTGACCCTGCCTTCCGATCTTAACGTCGTGGGTTTGAACCCGCTCGCGTACCAATGGATTTTTCTATTTGAAAAAGGAGTTGTTTCACGCAGTATGGAGCCGGCGGTTTGCTGTCAAATGTACGAAATGTCATATTCCAATACTTGTCCAATACCGATCGCGTTCAAGAGTAACGTTCCTGATCTTTTGTAGGGGTCTAGATAATTAGATAATCGTTAAAGAAACCATTTATCACTGTTTAATTATTTTTGTTTGGTTTCTTTTATAATCTAAAGTAAGTTTATTTTTGTGAGGGAGTGCAACACAATGCAAAACAACATGGCGGGTTTAACGAACAACTGGGTTACTAAGTATTGTCAAAGTCAAAATGCGTCACGATCATTGGCTAATAGCTGTCATGGCGGACCCCTAGTGTTCCCGTTTTAGGAAACTCAACACAATAAACAATTTTCCTTTAGAACTTTGTCTACTTAAAAATAAAATTGTTTGTTACTGTAAGTCTTATATTTTTTTCCAATTTTTCTATGGTGTTACAAAGAACTAGGCCACTATGAAATTCGAAAGATAGTGTCAACCACAACCACCAATCCGCATTGGGTCCGCGTAGTGGATTATGAACCGATACTTTCGCTTGAGTGGAGAGTAGCCCAGTTTCCCAGTGGTGGGAACATTAGATGGCTGTCGTGAAAACATTAGATGCATGTTAATTCTTAAAAAAACGATCGATGATAGATTTAAAAGACGCATTAGCTTACAGAGGTTTATAGTCTCGCCGACAGAGCGATAGAGAACAAACAAACACATCCTAAAGCCACGTACATACGAGTAGCTTGACAGGTGGGAATAATTTATATTATTAAATACACAAGTCATGTAAAATATGTAATCTTCCTCTTTTATTTTATCTTCTCTTTTTTCTTATAAATTACAGGGTCATTCATTATCAACCTGACAAACTTAAGGGATAGGTTCCGCACATAAAAAAAATATATGTACCTATATTTATTTATATATTTTTTTATGTATATTTTGTCTTAAAAATCCCAAGTAAACAAAAAAAAATCGATTACGTTTTTCTCATTGTTGGGAATCGAGTTAAGCGACGTAATAATGAAATATTCGAGTGTGCGCGCCCCGTAGCGGGTCAAGGACACGCGCAGGTCAAGGACGCGCGGGTTATTGACCCGCGGTTCATTGACGCGCGGGTCACTGACACGTGCCGAGCGCTGCCTTTTCGATTTCTAACAAGGATAACTAATTATTAAGCAGAATTACGTAATTTTTTTTTATATAAAAAAAAAGTTTAGAAAAAAAAGTACAAGTTTTTTTTTTAATGTGTGGAACCTACCCCTTAAGTTTGTCAGGTTGATAATGAATGACCTTATATATATAAAATTAATTACTGTGCATAAATCTCGCTAAATTTCGAGTATGGCTGGACCGATTTGGCTTATTTTGGTTTTGATATATTATTTCTGGAAGTTCAGGGAAGGTTTACACGATGATAAATGATGGAAAAATTGCGCTCGAGTCAAAACCGCACGCGTCAGGTAGTCAAAAAAAAGTGTTACGACATTGCCCTACTGTAACATGTCATTTACTCTGTGTCGTTAGATTCTGCTGACGGTTGGGATTGCTGATATTAGTGTCCGGATTATGTTGGATTATGTTTTGATATAAATATTATACCATTATGAATAAAAATAAACAAAATAAGTCATTATAAGTCAAGTAGGCTTATACAGTTGTAGAATAAATGGTTTTGACATCTTTCATAATGAAGATTATCTTTATGATACTTTTTTTTTTTTTTTTATACTACTAAAGTGGTAACCAAGCGTACGGCCCACTTGATGGTCAGCAGTTACCGTAGCCTATGTACGCATGCAACATCATAGATATCACTTGCGTGTTACCACCCTGAGACGTTAGATGGTTAGTCTCATGTGCCTGTAATTATATTATACTGGCAAAATAATCTAAACTATGTTAATTATTGCCACAATATAAAGTCAAATTCAAAGTCAAAAAAGTTTTTAGTTTAGTTTTAGCCCACAAATACACACACGCTCCATCACTACCCACACTCCCACACCCTACACACACACACGTTGTGGATTTCCCGCTGTGATAACCAGACTCTTAAGAGACTGGGAGGAACAAGGTAATCCACATGCACACACCTTCCTACAATCACACCCCACTCTTACACGCTCTCACATACACTTACATATTAGACTTAGATGTTATTAATTTTAGTTTATATTATTAAATATTTTATTTGTTTTTATTGGAATTTTGCATAATCTGTGTTCGGAGGAGGGCGTTGATGTCTGTGACACAGTTTTACACTTCCACAGACGTCATCGGTTCTCACACTACTGTTATCGTGCTAATTAAGTATTCTGTTCCAAAATAAAGATATTTTATTATTTATTATTATTATTATTTTACCAACAAAATCACAAGGATTACTTTGGAAAGGAAACGTCTCACTACCTAGTTCGCAAGATTAGACCAGCTAGAACCACGCGAGCGAAGCCGCGGTTAGCGGCTATAGGCATGATGACTGATTTTGAAAAACTGTTCTATTGTGTTCAGAAGTATCGAGTTTATGCAAAATTTTAAGCAAAAATAACGCGATTTAAACTAGGATTCTAAAATTCACAAACGAGCCCAAGTCACGGCGTGACAGTAGTGACGTCATAGGTAAGTTTTCAATGTAAAATTTTTGCAATAAGGTTTAAAATTCTTAAATTTTTTTTGTTTCCACCAATCAGAGTACCAAGATGCTCTGATTGGTATTCAACTTTTTATAGCGGATTGCTGTAATTTGTAGTTTTATTTTATTAAATATACTATCAATTAATGTAAAAAGAAATATGGTTTTTATATTCCTTGAATTCTTTTCCATATGGTGAAGATATATTTAGCGATTCTTGGTTACTGTCATCATGCATTCAGACACAATACGGTTATATTAGGCGATTGGCCCCGCTTCCTTCGTATAAATACCTGTCTCATGTTGTCGACGGAATCCCATATACTACAAGCAAGACTTACTTCTGAAGTGCGTGAATAAATAGAAAATACAACATTAGTGTATCGTAAAGTAGTGAATGAAAACTACATATATTATCAAGGCTTAGTCTGTCTGAGTGTCTCAGAATACACGTACCTAACAGCGATACGCGGTTTCACCCGCGGTTATGCAGTTGTTGGCTATCTCACAAGAACGGTTAATTTTCTGCGATACTTAACTTTAGAATAAAACTAAAACCGATTTCAAGGCTACAAGCTTTTACAAAAAAAAAAATGTTTCGATGGGTTGTGGAAAATAACCCATCGATAGAGATACGAGATTGTGTTACACAAAAAAATTATAATTGATTCAGATAGATCTCGGAAGTGTAGTTGTTGACACGTATTTTATGTTATTTTGAGTGCAAAAGCGCTAAATCAATATCGTTAAAATTTATATGGGACCACCTCTGACCACCTAGCAATAAAAAAATCATTTAAATGAATTCATAATTGGCGGAGTAATCGCAATTATACAAAAAAAACACTCATAAACACATCGAATTGATAACTTTTTCGAAATCGGTTAAAAATTTACCTATAATGTTAAATATTCCATGTCACAAACTATTTCTATTTCAAGTTTCATCCTAATCCGTTTCATAAATTATGAGTGAGGTAGAATCACAGAAGTGGGCTAGATCCACTCCTGTGGGTAGAATAGACTGAGTAACAAAAATCTCATCAATTAATCTTCAATTACGACCAACTTGGTTTGGATATCTGAACTAGATTGAAAAATTACGTCAACCTCACACCATATCTGCTTAACGCAAATACTACTTATTATTCGATATAAACAAGCCAATTTGCCAGCAATTACAAACTGTTCGAGGTGCGAAAATATGGTCATTTACTCCGCGGCACATGGCCACAGCCGTGGCTTTATAAGGCTGGACTCGTTCAAGTAATTACAGACGAGACAGGATATTGTGGAATTCATAATTTGATGCACCATAGTCGGAAAAGCTAGGAAAATATGCGGTGTTTATCAAATAATTGAAATCAAGCTTATTTTTGCATGTTGTGGTTTGCACTATTTTGAGGGCCCAACTTTTGAGGTCATAACTTCTTTAAATCACGTCTAAGAAATTTATGGACTTTTGCTTCATATTTTTACTATTTTTAACTAAATCACACTACTGTTTACATGTTTGTTACTCTATAGCTCGACAATCACTGAATCGATTTGGCTGAAATTTAAAACATAGATACACAATGACCGGGAATTAAACATAGGCTACTTTTAATTTAAAATTAATAAATTAAAATCTGTCGTCATCCTTAGTCATTGACATCAAAATGACAAAGAAATACTGTACAAACGTCAAAGTCCCTAAAATGACAGTATTTAATGAGTAAGGGCATAGCTTTAATCGCAACTCAACTAGGTAAGTAAAGTAAGTAAGTAAGTAGTAGGCAGGCATAGCACTCTCCCACAGACATGCGGTCATATTATTGAATCGTACACCGATCGCGATAAGTAAATGAGCGCAAGAGAGCAGTGGAGTCGCCTTCGACTAAATTAAAGTGCTACATGTTCATAAATCGTAAATTATTTATTGTTCGTGAATCCAGGTATTGTAAGAGTTACTTTAAGGTGTTTTAAAAAGTATGAATCTCTAGGTTCTGCTACTTAGCATACAAACATAATTACCTAATCAATCATGTTGCACTTTATTATTCACTTGCTGTTGCCCGCCACTAGCTACAAGCCTATAGATAGGATCTATAAATAGGATATATCTATTAATCGTTCGTAACGGTCTTTATATGGCTCAACTTAAATGTTGTCGAAGAATAAGTAATTTGTAGAAGGTAATTTTTTTTATACGACTAATGTGGTAACCAAGCGTACGGCCCACTTGATGGTAAGCGGTTACCGTAGCCTATGTATAATATAAATAAAGATAAATTTAATTTAAATTATATGTATAATGTAATATATGTAATATTTTTTTAAATTTTATTAAGCTAATGACTCTACTACACTGTCCCAGTGCGGCGAGTTGAACAATTAGGTGACACAATTGCGATGCGGTCTGCGCGGGCGCCGCTTGCAAATTATCTGTTGTTGTCGCTAATACTGCAACTGCTTGCTAATTACAGTATCTATAGTCTCGCAGATAGATGAGATAAAAGAAACAGCTGGCGAGGAATGGATGAAAAAGGGAGAAAATAGAGTCAACTGGAGCAAAATTTAGGAGGCCTTTACTCGTTGAGAGGTCCGTATAACTTTGAATTACAGAAATCAAAATATTTTATTTTAAATCAATTTTTTTTTTTGCATGAATTATCTTATTAAGTTTTTGTAACAAATGAATTGTAAAATTAAGTTATTAAGAAAATAAATGAGGCTTTATTGTTTAGCCTCGCAGATACGATACATATGATAACATTTTTTACTTTTGAACTATCATCTTTTGAAATTGACTTCGTTTCAGTGAGCAGCTTTCTGAAGCTTTCTGCTTCCTGAAAAATATAATTCGATTTTTTTTTTGTTAACGCCTATTACGCATAGTCATATACGTCTGTAGACCGTTACCAATAGTTTACTGTTTACCTATAATCTCCGAACCAAAGAAGCGTTGAATTAGAAAAGTTCTCTAAAATCAGCTTGATTGTTGATCCCAGAATTAAATAAATAAATAAATAAATAAATAAATAAATAAATAAATAAATAATAAATAATACTGGACAATCCACACAGCATCATCTAGCCCCAAGTTAAGCTGCTGTTAAAACAGAGCTGTATTATGGGTACTAGATGACTGATATATATTTAATACAATACAATACAAAGATAGATATTTTTATTATACATAGAAAACACCCAGAACACCCGGAACAAATATTTGCAGATCCTACAAACATTTGTCCCAAGGCGGGAATCGAACCCGCAACCTCCGCGTCGCAAGCGGCCACATCGGTCGTAATTAACCATATTATATTTTATATATTTTACATTTTTATATATTTATGTTTTATATTTTATATTTATTTAAAAAACTATGTAAGGGTTTACAGACAGGTCCAAAGTACCCTAACTTTACAATAACAAAAATATGTCACACCAAATACTCTCACATCAAGATTAAACATGTTACTTATTTTAGTTTAAAAAAAAAAAATGAAACTAAATTAAAATCTACATATTTCATTACAATGTCAGAAAGAAAGACAAAAAGTAAAAATTAAAATAACCTACAAGAAATAAAATTTAAAAAATATTTAAATACACAATGTCAGTATTAGTACCTACTTATCCAATAAACTGATGAGATATTGACTTTAAATGAAATTACTTATTGCTTAATGATTTATTTTTAAAACAAAGCTGACATCAAGACAATGCACAAACTAAGACTAAAACAAATGATTCAGAGGATTCTGGAGATACAAAAGGGTGTAGTTATTGGCACGGTTTTTATGATTTTTATGTTTGCAAAAAGCACTGAATCAATTTAGAAAAAATATATACGGGTATACCGGTGAATTAACAAAAAAGAAACCATCAAAAACAATTCATAATTGGCGGAGAAATCGCGTAACAAACACAAAAAATGGAAAAAAATACAAGCAGTCAAATTGATAAAAGTAAAGTGCCTTCCAAAGCACGGATACACTCAGTTGTTAATATCTTAGGCACTTGCGAAGAAGAAATATCGATTCACTAATTTTTAAACAAATTCTTGGCGCGGTGCCAGTGGTAATTTTCAGTGTTTTAAATAATACGTGACACGGTGCATGTAACATGCGCATGAAGCACTTGCGTGGCACCCGTGACACAAGCACATGAGGTTATACGTGAGCAGGAAGGCAACTATATATAATTAAACCTACAGTCGTTAGAAATCATTTTATGAAAAAATAAAATATACATGAAATTACCACTTGTTTTCATAAACGTTAGCAGAAATGACAACAAATGGTAAATAGCCGTTTTTTTTATACAACTGAAGTGGCAACCAAGCGTACGGTCCACTAGATGGTAAGCGGTTACCGCAGAGGTATCACTCGCGGGTTGCCACCTTGAGGCTAAGATCGAAAGACTCATGTGCCAGAAATTTCAACGGAAACCATACCCTTCACACTGGAACACAGCAATGCGAGCATTACTGCTTGGCGGCAGAAATTGGTATGGTGGTAGTCCTTCCCCGGACGAGCTCTATCACAAAGAACTCTACTACTCTTATATACGTTCATATATTTTAAAACCTGTGATATTTTATTTATTATTATTTGTTTTTATTATTAACTAGTAATCCGTCCCAGCTTCGAGCGGGTGCAATGAAACCACACCCGTGCGAAGCCGGGGCGGGTCGCTAGTAAATAAATAAATAAATAAATAATGCTGGACAATCCACACAGCATCATCTAGCCCAAGGTAAGCTGCTGTTAAACAGAGCTGTATTATGGGTACTAGATGACTGATATATATTTAATACAATACAATACATAGATAGATATTTTTTATTATACATAGAAAACACCCAGAACACCCGGAACAAATATTTGCAGATCCTACAAACATTTGTCCCAAGGCGGGAATCGAACCCGCAACCTCTGCGTCGCAGGCGGACCTTCGCCCACCGCGCCACATTGGTCGTCGTAAGTAAGTAGTAATAAATATAGTCTATCTTACTCAGATACAATGTAGAATTCTAATGGTGAAAGAATTTTTGAAATCTGACCAGTAGTTTTTGAGTTTATTCGTAACAAATATACAAAAATACACGACAAAAATACACATTGTGACGAGCGATGTGGCGCAGCGGGCGCAGGTCCGCCTGCGACGCGGAGGTTGCGGGTTCGATTCTCGCCTCGGGTCAAATGTTTGTACGATCTAAAAATATTTGTTCCGGGTGTTCTGGGTGTTTTCTATATATAATAAAAAATATATATCTATGTATTGTATTGTATTAAATATATATCAGTCATCTAGTCTCCATAACACAGCTCTGTTTAACAGCAGCTTACCTGGGGCTAGATGATGCTGTGTGAATTGTCCAGCATTATTTATTTTATTTATTTATTATTTATTATACAAAAATACAAATCTTTTCTCTTTATAATATTAGTATAGATATAAAAAAAACACCAAAAGCGTTTTCAGACTGATCCAAAGCACTTTGAAATAACAAAACTATTGCGATTAAAACGTAAAAATTAACGGGGTTAGTGCTTTAGCAATGCGCGTATGTAACTTGCGCCGTGTCCAAGCGCGATACAGCGAATGCGTTTTTAAAGAGGAGGTAAAGAAATTATGTGATGTTTAGCTGTTGGTCGATGTGTCTGAAATGTTACGACGCGACGGTTTTAAATGAACTCCATTTTAATTGTGTGTGGTCTTTAGAGTTACTGATAAATCATGTAATTATAAAGTTAATTAATAAATATAAATATTTTTTTTATTATTTTTATTTTATTATAATAAAATATTTTTTTCTGTAATATAAATGATGAATTATCATTTATATTACAAAAAAAATGTTTTGCTGATAAATGATGTAATTTTTCATCATTTAACACATTTTTCATAGATGGTAGATGGCACAAACTAAGGGAGGCCTATACCCAGCAGTGGGTGAAGTCAGGCTGTGGATGATGATGATGAACACATTTTTCTCTGTCTGTATAATAATGGCTAGGTACTGTAACTTTTCTTTTTCAATACATTAAAATTCAATCCGGACCATTAAGTTGGATTCCCCGAAGGTTGAATTCCCATTAAGTTGAATTCCCATTAAGTTGGATTCCCATTAAGTTGCATTCCCCGAAAGTTGAATTCCAAATTAACTCTTGGCAAAGAAATTGGTACAGATTAGGTAGCCCAAATTACATATTTTATTTTTACCACAACAGCGACCAATTTTGAAATCATTGCATTTTCACCAAAAGCTAAAATATGTAGACTGTTTTATTGAAGCAATGATCATAAGTATTTACATATTTAAGTGGCTGTAGGTTGATTATGTGACTTTAAAAATACATTCAGTCACGATTGCTCTAAATATTTTTATATACACATTATCTGCGCCCCGCGATTTCACCCGTGGTTTTGAAAGTTTCAAACGCATAATACTTTTCCAGTCCATCTCACGGTAATACCTACTTAAATGTTTCGGGATAATTACATTAATAAATTAATTTTAAAACATGCCTAAGCATAAGAGAATTTTAAGCGTTTTTCTTGTAATACTTTCAAATAAAATTAAAAATATTTTAATAATTTAAATAGACTTGTTTTACAATAAACTTACAATAGTAATGGAGTTATTGGAATCAGCATACGAACTTACCTGAAACAAAAAAGTTAACCATTAAAATGATAGTCAAAATAAGTATTATTAAATAATAATTTAACTAATTTATAATAAACAACTTGTCTAAAAATTTCCACTGATACTTATTTTATTTATTACTAGCGGTACCGCCTTGGATTTGCACGGGTAATGCCTTCATCCTCTTGAATTACTTTATCTATTGATAAAAACTGCGTCAAATTCCGTTGTGTAGTTTAAAAGATCTACAGAGGGACAGAACGATTCCGGTACTGGGTGGTGCAGATGTTAAAATGTCTGTCATCTGGCAAAAAGTATGACTGTCAAAATGCCCCATTCACCCCGGACACTCTCAATAAAATGTATGAAGCAAACACGTCGCAATCACCACATGCATGTTTTGTGTACGTAAACGGTGTCGTTGCGCGTGCGCGCGCATGGTATCTCGCGCGCAAAATAAACGCGTGATTATAGCCCATAGCTTTAGTGCCGGCGAAAGGTGCCGTGTGGTGCCGGCCAACTCGCAACCGGGGTGGTAAAACCGGTGGAAGGTATGAAGTGGCCGCTCTGTACTTAGTGCTATCTGTTCTGTGCCCCAGTGTAAAAATGTACAACTCACACATTCGAGAATTCATTATTAATGTAATTTTTGTCTACTCTTCTGCAAGGAATACCGTTTGTCTACACTGCTCTAGCTCTAGCTAGCTGGCTATTCACCTGCCAAGGCCGAAGAGAGAGAAAGTGTCGAATCCCTTGTGTGCGACAGAGACAGACGCTGCTGAAACTACAGGCGATGTCACCAATATTACAGGTGTACGACCTGTTACGTTATGCGAGAATAGTTCTGCCAAATTTATATTTATAGACTGCTCTGTTACGCTTGTGATAGTGAAGTTAGAAAGTGGTGGCTTACTGTGGTGTATTGTCTGGGAATAACAGTTAGCTGTTGCCTGTGACTTCATTCGAGTAAAACACGTGGGAACACATTTCCGGATAAAAATATTTCTTATTAAAAGCTTGCTAACTAATTTATTAAGAGCAGAACAGGGCGCGCGAGCTGGTAATTAAGAGTTCATAAAATTGCAAGCGTCCATACGCTACAGTAAATATAAAAAAAAAACTAAATTCACTCCGAGACATTGTTGTTAAGTCTCTTTCGACCAGTAATTTCACTTGCTACAGTGCCCTTTAAACCTAAACACAGTGCAGCTTGCACACTACTGCTTGGAGGTAGAATATCTGGCACTGCGGTGCTACCCACCAAGACGGACTCTGCCACCAGGTTAATAAAAAAGGATACTTAATAAATAAAAATAAAATATAATCTACTTAGTTTATAATATAATAAACTAGGCCTAGAAACTCTGTCACCAGAGTTAACCACTGACTCATACGAACTCAGAGCTTTTAGTAACAACAGCAAAATACGGCGCGCGTGCTGGTATTAAGGTGTGATGTTTTAAGACACTTAAATGACTAAATAATAATATATAAGTTTCGATGCACAACACAATGCAGAATAGTTTTATCAATTTTATTGACCGAGCGAGCGAAGCGAGCGAAGCGTCTCAGTTTCGAGATTGGCCAAAAATGCTTTTGGATGTCAGTTTGTCCGGTCTTTTTGTGTTCTCGCCTACAGGTCGCATTTTTCAACCAATCTGGTTGAAACTTGGTAACATGTTTTATGACTATATAAAAGTTGATTGTCGTCGGGGATTTTTGATAGGGGGCGTACTTTCTCTAAAAAAAGGGTAAAAAGGGGGCTGCTGAATATCTCTATATATCTCTATATATATCGCCTAATGTGATTTGATTTCGATGATTTTTATTTTAATTGAAAGGTAAGTATTAACTTTAAGTATTTCTGATATTTGGTGAAGATCTGATGAGGATCTTCAGCGTGATGAGCAAAATAGTTCCTCAAAATGCAATATGTTGCTCACTTTCAAAGCTCACTTTACAAGTTTGTGCTTGCGAGGTCTACTGTTCGGAGAACTGCTAGTTTAAATGTTCTGGTTTCCCATGCAGTAAAGGGGGGCCGTATGCTTGTTTACCAGCTTGGTGGTATAAAAGGTTAAAAGTCTATGCGCTATTCCAGACTATCTATGTGCCAAATTTCATCTAGATCCGTTCAGCCGTTCTGGCGTAAGCAACAAACATCCGTTCATTGAAACTATCGCATTTATAAACAACTAGCGACTCGCTCCGGTTTTGCACGGGTGCTTCAACTTTTTGTACTTATTCACCTTCCTCTTGAATCACTTTATCTATTAATGAAAACTGCATTAAAAAAGGTTGCGTAACTTAAAAAAAGTAAGCGTACATACATACAGAAGTCCAAGATAACGCGTGTAGCTAAAAATAGTCATAATTATTTATAAACTAGCGACCAGCCCCGACTTCGGATGCTTAAGCTATATAATAAACCTTTCTCTTGAATTATTCTATCTATTAAAAAAAACCGCATCGAAATCCGTTGTAGTTTTAAAGGTTTTAAAGATCTAAGCATAAAGGGACAGACAGACAGCGGGAAGCGACTTTGTTATATCATCTTCTTAAATACAAAAATGAATTGCTGTGCGTTAGTCTCGCTAAAACTCGACAACGGCTGGACCGATTTGTCTAATTTTGCCTTGAAATGTTTGTAAAAGTTCAGGGAAGGTTTAAACGGTGAGAAAATATACAGGGTGTAAAAGTTTGCTAAAAAAAATACCGCGCCCGGTTTACAGAAGACCCGGCTCGGTTTCACTCGCGTAATAGTATAGTGTAGTGGTAAAATTAGGGCAACTAAAATAGTTGTTATAATCTCGGTCTAGGTCACAATAAGTTGCACCGTGACGTTTTTACATTGTTAACATTGTTCTACTAAAATAATCAGATCTATTTTGTGTTGTAATTTGCTTTTCCTTGAACAAAATTGGTGCAATGCCAATATTTTTATAATAGTTTGGGTCAAACACCTTATAGCAGACTGAAAGTCTGTTATAATTATAAACGATTATTTAGTTAGATATGAATTTTATGTTTCTGTATAGCGTTTAATAGCTTTTTGTTAAAAATAATCTTTTTTATACAACTGAAGTGGCAACCAAGCGTACGGCCCACAAGATGGTAAGCGGTTACCGCAGCCTATGGACGCTTGCAATACCAGAAGTATCACTCGCGGGTTGCCACCTTGAGGCTAAGTTCGAAAGCCTCATGTGCCAGTAATTTCACCGGAAACCATACCCTTCACACCGGAACACAGCAATGCGAGCATTACTGCTTGGCGGCAGAAATAGGTATGTAATATTATTTTGATGATCATCTCGCCCGATTTTATCGACGTGTTGTTGCGAAGCAATGCATAATTTATTTTAACGACCGATGTGGCGCAGCGGGCGCAGGTCCGTCTGCGACGCGGAGGTTGCGGGTTCGATTCCCGCCTCGGCTCAAATGTTTGTACGATCTACAAATATTTGTACCGGGTGTTCTGGGTATTTTCTATATATAATAAAAAATATCTATCTATGTATTGTATTGTATTAAGTATATATCAGTCATCTAGTACCATAACACAGCTCTGTTTAACAGTAGCTTATCTTGGGGCTAGATGATGCTGTGTGGATTGTCCAGCATTATTTATTTATTTATTTATTTGTCTGATGATAACTAGTTATTAAGCCGAATCACGCAATTTTTTTTTATATATAAAAAAAAACCTTTAGAAAAAAAAAGTACAAGTATTTTTTTTTATGTGTGGAACCTACCCCTTAAGTTTGTCAGGTTGATAATGAATGACCTTATACATATGTATATATCAGTGTTATCACAGAACCGTTTTAATCTGTGTAAATAATGTAAAAATGGTTTTGGAGAAAGTCTGGACGGAGCAGAGATTAAAATGTGTTTTGATTGAACTTTGTTTGTCTACTCAAAAATAAAACTGTATGTTATTGTTAGTGTTATATTTTTTTTTTCAAATTTTCTATGGTTTTACAAGGACCTATGCCACTATGAAATCGGTCCTTTGATAAAGATCTGATAAGGAAATTCGGCGTGATGAGCGGAACGGCTTCTATAAATGTAGTAAATTTCTCACGTTTAAATGTTTGTGCTTGCGAGGTTTACTGTTCGCAGAACTTATTATTAAAGTCATATTTGGTTTTGCAATACAATTTTGTACTAAGCAGCATTTAATGAGGAATTTCTAAGCAAAATGATGTGACATTCGCGTGCCTTCATAGTTACTAGCTCATCGGCGGATTGAGTTTCATTATTAGTTTAGGGATAGGACATGTTGAGAGACATAAACTCTATGACAATCTGCTAACTCTAAAAAAAAAAGCTAGGAAGGCTTTGTTGCCAGATTCTTCTAGGCTGGGGCGCGTGGAACTTGCGTAAATTCACCTAGCTTTAAGACGTTTCAAAATGATCCTGTGTGATTTTATTGAAATAAATCATTTTTGACTTTGACTTTGACTTTGACTATGGCGATCTGGTAGATCTGGCCCTTATTCAATAAACATCACAAATTGTAAAATACAATTAAAATTATATATGTAATCTTTATTGAACGAATTTTTGGGTGTTACAATGTAAGGTATTAGGTTTTATAGACAGCATTTGTTGTAAATTCTAACGAAAATCGTCAAAATTGTTACTTTTTTACAAATACGTGGATTTGTAATGTTTATTGTAGTGATTTACGGCATGGACGCGTTGGAACTTATTAGATTATATTGATTAAAGCACTTTTGAGTTTTAAAATTTGAATTTTAAGTGCACTACAAAAACAAAATAAACGCGTACGTCACCCCTTGTCACGAAAGTGCCTACGAAGTTGCGATCCGGGTGAGGTAAGTCAAACCGGTGGGAGGGTGTGAGTAGCTATTCTGTAAGTAGTTATAATAGTACTAATATCTGTTATCTGCCAGTAGGTTAGGCACACAAAGAGGTTATCGGATCTATATACGATCGAAATCTCTTATCTCGGTTCATTCAGTTTGAGCTAACAACAAACCAATATTGGAGGAAATCATAAATCAATTGTTGGAAATATAAACGAAATATGGCATGATTAGAGTTGCTGTCAATTCGGACATTTATTGGGACATAGTGTCCCAACTGGATGATTGATACTTATAGATATTCGGTATTCTGCTAGCTTATACAACTGGCAAATCTTTATACAATAGCATAAAATTGTATTCTCATCCTTATTAAATACTGCAAAATTTAGTTTGTAGGTTGACCGAAAGTAGACTGACGCGAGATGGTCACGAAATTATATACTACATAATTAAAACGGACAAATAAAAATTTTTAGTCAATTTATAATTATATATTTTGTATATTTTGTAATGTAATATAATTATATTTATAATTTAATATCGATTCGGTTAAGTTTATTTTTCGATCTCAGGTAAATACGGGAATTAGCCTTCAGCAAGGAAGTTTAAGTAACTTCCTTGGCCTTCAGACGTCGGCTGACATGATGGTGTTGTACAGATGCATTTGATGGTCAGTGTATAATACACTGAACATACTAATAACTAATAACAGAGCACCGGTGGTTCAGTGGTAGTGACCCCGCCTTCCGATCCTAAGGTCGTGGGTTCAAACCCGTTCGTGCACCAATGGATTTTTCTGTTCGAAAAAATTATGTGCGCAATGCCAGTGCTCTCATACGGTGAAGGAAAACATCGTGAGGAAACCGGCATGTCTAAGAACTAAAAATTCGAAAGACACGTGCCATCCACCAACCCGCATTGGGTCCGCGTGGTGGATTAAGACCCAATCACTCTCGCTGGAGAGTAGGCCAGTTTCCCAGCAGTGGGAACATTAGAAGGTTGTCATGATGATGATCATGATAACTTATAACTCAATACCATCACCCGCTCCGCTCATGCACAGTGCCCGCAGCTCAGCAAGTAACCCGACACTAGAGAAGGTAGATCTATCGGAGGTTCTTGCGGTTCGCTTCACACTTTCACAGCGGCTCATCACGCGATACACTATCATCATCATGGTAAGTTGATGTTACTGCACTCGCCTACTCTCGAGCGAGAGTAAATGAAGAATATAATCTTAGATAAATGATAGATTCAGTTGTTACTTTGCGGAAATCCATTATATTTATCTTTACATTGTTTAAAGTCGATTTTATTCGATTTTAATGCGGTTTTTATCAATAGATAGAGTAATCCCGTGCGGAGCCGAGTCGGGTCCGCTAGTCAGTTATAAAACAGTCGAAAAATCTCTACTAGGTACAATGGTTCCAGTGTGAAGGGTATGGTTTCCGGTGAAATTACTGGCACATAAGACTTTCGAACTTAGCCTCAAGGTGGCAACCCGCGAGTGATACCTCTGGTATTGCAAGCGTTCATAGGCTGCGGTAACCGCTTACCATCTTGTGGGCCGTACGCTTGGTTGACACTTCAGTTGTATAAAAAAATAATAATTGCGGAATAGCATTATTATTATAACTTACAATTTTTCATCTGTTTTATATAAATATATAAGTAAAGTATCACGTTCATGTGGGCACAATGCGGTTTGGTGGATGGCACATGTCTGCCGAATTTTCGGTTTTTCGAGGTCGTATTCGAAATAATGCTTTTAACAATCGTAAACGTTAACTTATCATCCAGCTGTCAATTTGAAAGGTCTAAAACAATATTTAAATGCGCGCCTCAAAGTAAATATGCAAAATATTGCTTGATCTTTGACATCAATTAACCTGACTCCACCACTGTACACTTGAATAGAAGACATTTAATTTTGTAACGCTCAACAGATTTACATTGCTGGCTCAGTTCACTGTAAGTGTATACATTGTGTGTCAGCAAAGCAATGTATGTCTGGTTTTAAGACGGATCCCGTTCTGAATAACTGACTCAAGTTTTATAGTACTGGTGGTCTAGTGGTAGTGACCCCGCAATCCGATCCTAAGGTCGTGGGTTTAAAACCAGTCTTGCACCAATGGGTTGTTCTATTCGAAAAAATTATGTGCAAGAACATTGCGAGTAAACCGGCATGTCGATCTGAAATTTAAAAGAAATGTGCCATTTATCAATCTACATTGAGTCTGACAAACACTAGCTTTGCCATTTTCCCAATAGTAGTAACATTAGAAGGCTGTGGTTATGTAAATGTTTGTTATTGCGTTTGGGCTGATTCAGTGATAAAAATCCAAAGAATTACGTCATTTACGCATACTTTACGACCTGACACCATGCGGGCAAAGCCACTGGCAACAGCTAACTACTTCATAAGATGAGGCTCTAATTTCCAAGTAGGTACAATTCATATTTTATATTTTGTATCTAACTAAACAAAATCTTGACCTCCTCGACAGGTCAACGATCTCGTTTCAGGCCCAAACCCTATTCAGACCTCCCTTTGTTAGTAAATTCTGAAGCCTGTTCAAATACGATAACGAACGGACATTTCCCAAGCTAACAGCCAAAGCTATAAAACCTTAAATGAAAAGCGAAAACCGTTTTTATTCCACTGGCCTTGCTAAAAAGCTTTTATATTCATGAGCTCACTAAATTATTCATTTACTTTCTCAAACAAGTTCACTGACATCAGCAATTATCAGAAATTCAAAGATACTGAAAATTATGACGCAAATTGCCGTTAAGCACACGTCTGCTCGCTGCGTAACTCTGTTTACATCTGGCGTCGGCGTTCGAAATTCAAACGCTCCCAAACGCCATTGGTGGGCCTAATTTCGTTTGAACGTATCATTAGCGAGATAAAGTTATCAGAGGTTTCAAAGAGAAAATTGGCGGTTCTGACCGTTTCCGTTAACTTGTGTTTGGTTTTTGGTTATTTTATTGTTGTTAAATCATCAGGTTGTTGGAAAGTCCTAATAAGGGTAGCCTGGATTGTACCATTGCGAATTTCGTTTTAATGATTAGTTTAGTTTAATTATATTAATACTAGTTTTTTGGTGTAAAGAATAAAGAGTTATTTATATCTTTGACGATTAAATCGTTAAACTAGAGAAATAAAATTATGGTTAATTAAATCTTGGCAGGAATTTTTACACAGCACCATTTAGCAAACTTTTTTTTTATATCACTAAAGTGGCAACCAAGCGTACGGCCCTCTTGATGGTAAGCGGTTACCGTAGCCTATGCACGCTTGCAACATCAGAGATATCACTAGCGTGTTACCACCCTGAGACGTTAAATGGAAAGTCTCATGTGCCTGTTCACCGGAAACCATACCCTTCGAACCGGAACACAACAATGCGAGCATTACTGCTTGGCGGCAGAAATAGTTAGTCCTTCCCCGGACGAGTTCTATCACAAAGAAACCTAGCCCTAAACTACGCAAAGTTTGTACTATGATAGTACCAGATAACTACTAATTTAGTCTAGTCTAGGGACTTCTAAATCAATGCAGCTGGTAAAATACTGGAATATTTTTTGTAAATACATAGTAATAGTAGTATAATAAGCATAGAACTGCTTATTATAAATAGAAACACCCTGTACGGTTACGTACATGAGTATAATGTTGAAGTAAGCTAATTCGCGTTCATGCGAAACAGAATGCTACCGGGGACATCGCGCGAGACAGTCGCGACCGGGAATCGTTTACCTAACTTACTTTCTGTGGTAGTGAATAAACATTAAAGTTAAACTAGCTTTTCTTGTGCACTCCAATGCTACCTACCTATAACTACTTACTACTGTAATGTGCGGTTCTAACTGGGATCGTATACACCCAGACCAGAAACAGATATTTTGCAGATCGTGCAAATATTTGTCCCATAGCGGGGATCGAACCCGCAACTTCTCACTACAAGTTAGTTTCTAAGTTGTAAGATTACAAACTGCGTGCTATCAGGGTGATCAAGTTAAAACTACAAAATAATTATCCCCTATCATATTGTTAGCTGTAGGTACAACTTATTTCTAACGAGCTAACCCGCGCGGCTTCACCCGCGTTTTTGCAGTTTATCTATCCCACAGGAACTGCCATGAACTCTTAAAGCGATTTAAATTAGGACCTAAACTGAATTGTCAAAAAAAATTGTATCATGAATTCAATAATTATTAATTTCATGGTACAAAATTTATTGACAATTCAGTTTAGGTCCTAATTTGAATCGCTCTAAGAGTTCATGGTATGGGGGCAGTTCATTTTTCCAGGATTCCAAATTTCATGCTTCGTTCGTTCCTTCGTATGAGTCAGTGGTCAACTCTGGTGACAGAGTTTCTAGGCCGCCCGAAGGCCTCTGTCATGCCTATATCAATAATATCATGCTAATCGGTGAAGTCGTCACGGAGATACGTGGTAACAAACATACACACAGACTTTCGCATTTATAATATTAGTAGGATTCTATTTGTAAATATTATCGACACGCTGATATGAGTTACATCGCCTGTTAAGGTTGAACCACATAATAGTAACTTATTCAGTTCAGCGGGTTGATCACATGAATCTGTTCTCGATCAATGTCCATCGATCTTCATCTCAAACTGTCTTATGTCTTATGTTATGTCTTAAACAGTTTTGACAGCGCAGGTCCGCCTGCGACGCGGAGGTTGAGGGTTCGATTCCCGCCTCGGGTCAAATGTTTGTACGATCTACAAATATTTGTTCCGGGTGTTCTGGGTATTTTCTATATATAATAAAAAATATCTATGTATTGTATTGTATTAAGTATAGGTATATATCAGTCATCTGGTACCCATAATAGGTACAGCTCTGTTTATCAGCAGATTACCTTGAGGCTAGATGACGCTGTGTGGATTGTCCAGCATTATTTATTTATTTATTATTGATATAGTTTTTAAATGGCTGTGTTCATACAAATCACGAGTCATAAAAATTGACGATACGGCAAAAGAAAACTTATAATTTAGAAGTTGCATCTTCGATGATCTGCAAATTCTAGAGCCTCTGGTCTCACAAAGCTAAAGAGTGCTAGTATATGTGGAGTGAACCCGCACCACAGCCGCCGTGTGCTTTTAACAATAAACTCTGCAATGCTAGCTTTTTGATATAAAGGGTGTTGGAACGGGATAAAAAGATTTATTTATAATAATTATATGGACGCAAACCGTAAGAGCACCGGTGGTCTAGTGGTAGTGACCCCACCTTCCGATCCTAAGGTCGTGGGTTCAAACCCGTTCGTGCACCAATGGATTTTTCTGTTTGAAAAATTTATGTGCACAATGCCATGCTCTCATACGGTGAAGGAAAACATCGTGAGGAAACTGTCATGATGAAACCGTAAATTCACCTAGCTTTCAAAGTGATCCTTGTGATTTTATTGAGTAAAAACTTAAAGCCAAATTGATAACCTCCTTTTTTGAAGTCTTTAAAAAATATACTTAATTTAAGTTTGAATTTGATTAAATAATTTGTTCGATCCGTTAGTGCAATACCGGAATTGAACCCTAACCCTAGTCTTAGGATTAGAGGTGGTCACTACCACAACTAACTACTATAAAAAACTCTCATAAAAAAAACATAATTATAATATTCACTAAAAACGGGATATTTACCATGATTTGTGAGGTTTATTGATTCCCGATATTTTGGCGCAGTCAATAAAAATCACAAATTTAAATTATGCCGTTTTTAGTAAAAATCATGTTAATAACCATGATAGTTTTAAAAACTAAAACATAAGTAGGTATGTACATACCTACTTTTAGGTAGAGTAGCCGTAAAACATTGTAGGTTACCCTTTTTAATTAGAAGGTACAAATTCCATGCGCATTCCTTCCGGGACACCCTCTATCATAGCAAGTAAAGTACTGGATTGACGAAAACAGCACCGTTATATAACGTCCGTTCTACATCACCATATACCCAATAGACGTTCAACGACTTCCGTCGAAAGTAAAATACGAGTAGTTTTTTAATGGTATTTTTTAAACTACAGGTCACGTCATAATAATTATTATTATATCATATTATTATTTTGAAAATTACGTTAACTTCAATTAAAATTAAGTAACAAAATATAAAACATTTATTTTTTATTTTCCATGTCAATATAAAAATCTAGTCTACATAGCGGTAGCTGTTTTACAAGATACAGGTTTTACTATAGTTAGCTTAGCGATCCCAGTATTGATTAGTGGTTATTTGTGTGCCCCCGCCCTAACGGTGCCGGCTTAAACTGATTTTAATTTATAATGTTAATAAGGATGGAGGAATACTATGGATAAGTACAAACTTATTATAAAGAATCAAGGTGGCAACCCGCGAGTGATACCTCTGGTATTGCAAGCGTCCATAGGCTGCGGTAACCGCTTACCATCTTGTGGGCCGTACGCTTGGTTACCACTTCAGTTGTATAAAAAAAAAAAATACTATTCGGCCAAGCTTTGAAAATAATTTAAGCTTTTAGAGTTAATTTATAAATCCAATTAAAACACAGTTCATTGTACAAGTCAGGTCATTAAATCATATAAGTTCATCATAATAAACATAAAACATTGCCATAAAAACACCAACAAAGATATCGAACTTATGTTTTGTGAACTTAATATAGGTACCATAGGTAATATAGGTACATAATCAGTACGCTAAGCGCATTAAGTATGGCTGTCGAGTGTATGTAATATACGTAGTATTGGAAACTACGAGTACTTATTATTTCTACTATATAGTACTTCCCAGACCCAAAACAAATAATTGAGAACAAGTAAAAATGGTAAGTTTATAGATAGACCTACAGGCCTGTTTAACACCCTGTAAGTCTATCTATCAACCAACTAACCTAAAAAGGATTCTACCTTTATCAATAACTTGTTGATCCGCGTTGTTTCACTCGCGACCTTTTCTCATTGTATAAAACTTCCCCGGACTCCTACAAATATATCAAGACAAAAATTAGCCAAATCGGCTCAGCCGTTCTCGAATAGCAAGACACAACTAATTCATTTTTATATTATGAAAAAAATGTCTGTTTAAATTATTCAGCAAATTACACCTACACACGCAACCATTAGTCAAAATTCACAGCGACTGCTCATTTTTTTTAACAACTCGTTAGCAAGCTTTGTAATAAAATAACATAATAAAAAATCCGGGCCTAATCAAGTTTTGAGGGCTATCTGAATAAGCATCCATTTGATATCCAATCTAACAACAATAATAGCCGTATCCACATTAACATAGCCAACCAAGTATGCTATTAAATCACAATAAATGAAAATATTTATATTTATTAGTACATTACATCTATTTAGGGTGCATTATATTATTATAGAGTCTATAAAACATACCGTTTGAGTGTGGTGGCCACCCAGTATACGTCATATAGGGTGTCTAAACCGTGACGTGGGATGTGTATACCACATTGTCACACATGATAAATGACTTTACTTTAGATATTGAGATATTCTGAGGGTTTACATGAGTAACTGGTTTTATTACTAAAAGTTTTTTATCTTTTTTAACGGGTAAGTTCATTTACTTATTCGTTTATAGTTGAAAATACCGATTTAAATAGTCAGGCTTCTACTTTGACACCTTTATATACAAAGGAAAAGCGGGACATGTTCAGACTAATAAATTACATTTAATACTTTATGATTCGATTCGCAAAACATGTCCAGTAACTTTGTTAGAAATACATATTGTATGATGAGACGTAGGGTATCGTGATGAGATCTAGCGTTTTATATCTCTATCTCTTATTATCTCATTAGCTATATATCTATCTCTCTCAATTTTAATTTATGAAACTCTGCTAGCGCGTAGATACGACTTGTGCAAAGCTTTTGATAAATAAAAATAGAACTAACGGCTATCAATATAAAGTAAATATTTCGGTGTCAGTTATGTTGTCGAGTAACAAAAAACAAAAAAATCACCATAGTCCTGACTTCCCACTAAAAATCCCTTGCGTCGAGGATATCAGAAACTTGTAGTACGACACCACAACACCCAATCCTTACCTTACCCAGACCCGAAACAAATATTTGCAGATCATGTAAATATTTGTATTGTAGTAGGAATTGAACCGGCAACTTCACGCTTCAACCGGGCACTCACCGAGGTCGCTAAACCGAGGATACCTGATTATACAAAATTATCTGTTTATTATTTTTTATTTAAAACATAAATAAACTCACCATTTGAAATTGCGAATCTAAATAAGGGCATTCACACGCTGCAAGTCTGTACGCTTATCTTACTTCCGTGTGCTCACCCTAAGGGCGATATACACGAGACATGTCTGCGGTACCTTTGCGGTGAACGGGAGATAACAGTTTTGTTAATGGACCGCTAAAGAATTTCGTGGACATGCCTTTCGAGGTTTGATTATATTATTAAAAAAATATATATGATTATTTCACATAACGCCATCTAGCCTCAGTCTGAACATACTAATCTAAACCTGATGCCACTAAAGTTGTTAAATAAAGCAAACTATGGTATTACTCTCCGTATAAATAAATGACATTGAATTAATATCAACACATGTTACACGAATTAATTTCAAATACAACTTTTACTGTCTTATCCACACAATTATTTCATCAAAATTTATTACGAAATTTGTTTGCCAAGGGACGCGTGAGTGGTTTATGTTCTAAACCTCGCTGATAAGCTACGGAACCCTTTTTAAACGTTGTTTTCTCTGGGAGTGACATGCGAAACCCTAATTCTACTTTTTTTATCACTTGACGTAAGGTAAGTTACTGTTTAAGCCGCGCTTAGACGGGACGACTAACATGCGAGAATTGCTTGTGCTTCAGAAATCCGCCCGAGCGTGTAGCCCGCGTATTCACTTGCGCCATGCTTATGCAGAATATTTGGCACTGGTACTAAGACTTGACACTTGTTGATAAGTCCTACCACTAGATGAAATAAATGTGTTTTTGTCTGTGGGTCCGTGGCTTTGTAGAATATTATGTTATCTGTGGTAGAACACTTATGACTACCTACTTCGATTTGGGTATAGTTTTAGAACTAAAGCTGGTCTAAATTAACAATAGCATCTTCAAAACGATAAATCTTCCCGTGTAAACGAACCATTAGTCTCAGCAGTGTGTTCGTGTTTGCTCTTAAATATTAACTTTTAAGTTTTCTTTCATATTTGTCATAGATTATGAAGTGTGAGAGTATAAAAAGTGGTGGCTAATAATAGGGTAATCCCTAGAAATGATAAGTTTAAAATGTTTAAATTATCACTATATCACTATATATGGTATCAGTCCACCAGTTAGTAGGTAATCTTGCTTAAATGTTATGATGTTTACCCTATGTACTTACCTACTTACCTACCTATTTTATTTTCTTTATATTAGTTGAATTTTTTTCAATTTTTAGCTTATTTTCCCGAGTGAAACATGCGACTTAAATCTTTGAATAGAATTTTGTTTTTTTTTTCATATTTTCTATGAGTAAAATAATCTATCATAAGGATTTAAAGTGGTTTCCCTTCAGGCCCATAATTTTTTCCACCCTGTATAATAAAAAGGCTTGACATGCTGGCTGGACCTAAACTTGAAATTTGTAGATTGTGTTTTTTTAGGGTCATCCAGGTACTAAGATATGTATTTTGTAACTTTCGCACTTACAATATTCATGCAATTTTATAAATAAGTATACTTAACTAAGAGATAACATTAACAGGTTCACAGGGATTGTCCGATCAAATCTCATTTTGGAATCAAAATAAAAACTGCGCAGAGCGGACGTGACTCAAAGAGTGGGGCGTGGCGCATGCGCATTACGATTGTGAATGATGTATGGTACCATAACCATTCGCTAAATAAGACATCACTAATAATATCTAAAGCACGATCTCCGACTATCTGTCGGCTGATCTGACTCTCAGCTCTGTATTTTAGAACTCTATCTAAGTACCAGTACAAGCTCTAAAACTTTCAAGTAATTTAGGCTAATTTGAGAGAGCCCACGCACACGGTTCAATTTGACGACCGATGTGGCGCAGCGGGCGCAGGTCCGCCTGCGATGCAGAGGTTGCGGGTTCGATTCCCGCCTCGGGTCAAATGTTTGTACGATCTACAAATATTTGTTCCGGGTGTTCTGGGTATTTTCTATATATAATAAAAAAATATCTATCTATGTATTGTATTGTATTAAGTATATATCAGTCATCTAGTACCCATAACACAGCTCTGTTTAACAGTAGCTTATCTTGGGGCTAGATGATGCTGTGTGGATTGTCCAGCATTATTTATAAAAAAAAAAAATGCATGAAAACATCCTTGCATTGCATACATGCCAAAAACATCCTTCGCGGTCGGTCAAAAATTTTTATTTGCTAGTCCTCTAATTGATGATTAATAATAGACTAACTAAGGTAAGTAAGTAAGTAAGTTACTAATAGGGATTCATTTGACAGAAGTGAAAACGAGCTCGAAATAGTAGAATCGTAATAGAGCTAACTACCAAGTCGAGCGCTCACCGCGAAATGCAGGTAACTCACAAACGTAAATATTTGTGAATTAACGCACTGACTTCAAACAGAAGTAGTGATGTACCAATACTAATTACATCGATGACATTTTAATCCGGGTTCACGTGGTTTTATGAGGTCATGTTATTTCAAAGCTGGCGGATTTTGATCGCCGCGTGCTGTATTCTGAAACCTTTTTATTAAACGTAAATAAATTATTTTAAAAAATGTTTATATATTCGCAGAAAATGTTTTATAAAGTGTAATTTAATTTTTTCTAAGATTTAAAGGAATGTGGGTTACCGTAATTATTATTTAAAAAATCTTAATTTTGCCTTAAAAGACTTCAACGCGTGCATCGATAGTAGTGTTAGAGCGGTGTACTAGTTTACTAATAATGATTATTTGTCACCTGTCAAGAAAACCGTTATATATTTACGAAAAACAAACACAGGTAGACGGCCATGAGCTCACAGCTTACTATATTAATATAGTCGTTAGCAAGTCCTATAAAAGCGCCAAATGTCAGCCAATTATAATTTAAAAAAACATTAATTAAACCATGCTTTACTATTGTTTCCAGACTAGCTAACGACTGTATTAGGTAATTCATGTTAGATAAGAGTCTATATAGTCATCAAGTGAAATTGCCAAACCATCGATAACTTAAAGAGTCACTAAAAATTACATCACTAAAATCAAAGTTCAATGCACCTGTTGCATAAGCAAACCGTCAAAACTCGATCAAGGTGATACTTCATAATCGGAGCATAAATGCACTAACCTCGTGACCAACGCAAACGAAAATAGACCATATTGCGTAACGTTAATGACGACAATTGATGAACTTATTGAAATTGTTCATCTTGTAGAATTGGGATAATCGCGACAAAATTAGATATTCGCTATTATTTATTTTGGAAATACTTTTGTGATAATAAAGTTGTTTGTTTATTTGATCGCGTCCAAAGATATCAGAAATATTTCGTGCCGTTCAATTATCGTATTTTAATTTTGGATATTTTTATTTGAATAAAACTAATCCTTTTTTTAGCATAATAATATTAGTAGCCAATTTACGTATCCGTTAAAGACCGTTGATCGTAAACACTGTGAAAGAGGCATGTTTATCCAGTGACTCTATTTTAGCTGATGATGATTTCAAAAATAAAAATTCGAGAAAATACAACTCAGGTCAGCCTGCCTTCAATGATTACTTCAGTTTTTATTTTCAGGATAAGTTTAAAACAAGCCAACTAAATTCATTCAGTTGAGTCAAGTTAATAATGAAGTTTCTAATAAAAACTAACAAATTTTTTACTTCTTTTTCATTTATTTCCTTTCCTCTTATTATAATTATAATTATCTTTACGAGTGCATTACTTTTAATATTAATTACAATTCTCAATCTGCTTTTTGGGTCAAAAGTCCTACGAATTCCACGAGTCGCATAGATTAGAATTTAATTACTACGTGACCCCCAGATCATAAAATTCCATTTCATTAACTCTAATGGTCCGGAAATAAAATGAATTCTTGCAGTAGCTAGCGTTCCCTAATATTCCTTCATCATAATAATTGTAAATTGAATAGACAAGGGTTTCTACATTTCTTTTATAGCCTTTTATACAAAATATTATACGTTATTATAGTGCATGTGATGACATTAGAGTTTGTAACGGCCGTTAATCGGAAAAGTGACGTAAAGTTTTTATTTTTTATTTTTTTATACAACTGAAGTGGCAACCAAGCGTACGGCCCACAAGATGGTAAGCGGTTACCGCAGCCTATGGACGCTTGCAATACCAGAGGTATCACTCGCGGGTTGCCACCTTGAGGCTAAGATCGAAAGCCTCATGTGCCAGTAATTTCACCGGAAACCATACCCTTCACACCGGAACACAGCAATGCGAGCATTACTGCTTGGCGGCAGAAATAGGTATATTTTACAAACTGATTAAGATTTTGATAAGGTATATCAAAATAAGTTTCTAAAAAAATATAATAAAACTCACAAGTAGTCAAGGCAACTGTTGCCCAGTCATCAGTCAATATTAATAAATCCATAAATGAATATTTACGACTAATGAAATGTACATTGTAAAAATTACAAGATCTTAACTTAACTTTTACAAAAGTATATATATATAAAGCAATAAAATGTGCATATTATTTGTTTTTATTAGTGTTTAGGTACTATGCCAGAAACTATATTTAACAGTTCTACAAAATCTTTAAATAACAAAATTTATTACACAATTAAAGTATCTTGCGAGTGACAGTTACACAAAATTGAATGCGCCAATGTCAAAAGCATGCGCAAGAGACGTTATAATATAAGATGGATGATCTGATTTACCGAAGAATAGATCATTGGAGACCGTTCTGTCGCTGAGCCTTTAAAGGGAAGCGAAATAATTTTATGTATTTGTCGCACACCTTGAGTTACGGTGGCACTGTATTATACAATCAGTAAGGTAAGTCAATGATAACAACTAAGACCAAGTTATATAAAAAAAAATATATAAGTATTTTAAATGTAAAATATGCAATTATTATTTTATTTTTTATTGCATAAATCATAAAGTTACAAGCAAAACATTAAAAGCTAAGCGAACTGGTGGTTTTGTGATGATAGTGATAAAGTGCCTTGAAGTTCTTATGTCGTGGGTTAGAATTCGGTTGAGCACCAATACATTTTACTGTTTCCAAATTGCGTGTGTGCAATGCCAGTCACTTTTTACAGAACGGTAATTCAATTATTAACATAGGTGATGGTTTAGTTAAACCTTTTGTTTGAAGATCAAGATCAGCCTATAAATTTAGCTTATTGTAAATTTAAGCTTTGACGTAAACCAAGATATTAATACTCGTTGAAGTGTAATTTAATAAATTAATAGCATATAATATTAGCAACAAATCTACAGACGTCTGCGCGTGCTCGTGGACATTTTTAGTTTGAAGTTGCGTTTTGTTTTGTCTGCACAGGTTTGGCGCGGTGAGAATATTTATATTTATTACAATGGGAATTTACATTTGTTACGGATTTGCCGGCTAGCTGTACAGTTTTGCAGCCTGCGCTCTACAAGGGCATAGTTCAAGATTGTACTTTGTACATCTATGTATAATTAAATTACATCAATAAATCATTCAATATCGATTATCGATCTAATGTCGGTTTTTCGAGTTATACTCGTATGACACTACGAATACAACAATGAGAGTTGAACTTTTAGATTTCCCAAATATCTGATTTGTCACAGAGGTGATTCAATTGAATAATTAAATAAAATTGTAGTACGTCGTACCAATTAATATTTCTTTTACTTACGATATTGTGTGAACGGGGGATCGATACTTCTAATTCCATTTATACTAAAGCTTATTTTGTTCTACACACGCGAGCTTCGAAATGTTTTCTAACAACCAGAAATTGACAGTTGACAAGTGTCTGGGTTCGATTCCTGCTGCGAGACCAATTTTTGAATGATCTGCAAATATTTGTTTCTTGTCTGGGTATTGTGGTACAATTATATTTCACAGGCACTTCACAAGTGTGATGTGAACTCGATACAGACCCCGCTCTGGTTATCAGCGGTCCTTTAATTCGACCCTCGTAAACATTTTATGTGACTGCTAGGCTTGCCATTCACAGCGCGACTAGCGTTTGCGACTTCATGAAAGTATTTAGTTTTCTATCCGACTTCGAAAATGGAGGAGAATAGATTATAAATTCGAGTGAATGTTTTTTTTGTTATATCTCCGCCAATTATGAATTGATTTGATTATTTTTTTGTTTGATACACAGAACTGATCTAGTTCTGTGGTTTGATAGGTAATACTTCAGTGGTGGTCATAGTATAAATTTTATCGAAATTGGGTCAATACTTTTTGAAAAAATAATAAAAAAGTGTCAGTAACTACATCCTCAACAATCCATCAAAATATTTTTTTTAAAGTATTCTAACATTTAAATAAATAAATAATGCTGGACGATCCACACAGCATCATCTAGCCCCAAGGTAAGCTGCTGTTAAACAGAGCTGTATTATGGGTACTAGATGACTGATATATATTTAATACAATACAATACATAGATAGATATTTTTTTATTATATATAGAAAATACCCAGAACACCCGGAACACATATTTGTAGATCGTACAAACATTTGTTCCGAGGCGGGAATCGAACCCGCAACCTCTGCGTCGCAGGCGGACCTACGCCCGCTGCGCCACATCGGTCGTCAAAACAATTTAAAACATTGGTGTGGCTAAATATGCCAAAATAACATTGTGGCCATGCAGGTTTACTGTACTCGCCAGTCGTCACTTAAGTTGTCGCCCTTATAGGGACGTTTACAGTTCGCTTTCAAGCCTGCCGACAATAAGAACTGGGGTCTGTGGGGTCTAGTCATAGACCATCTGTGCTCTCATTACTGGACGAAAAAAATGTTCCGAGTCTAGCCTTGAATGGCCGGCCTTACCTCCCAGTGAGATCGCCAAGGCGAATCTCAGCGAAATTTTAGATTAGGCAGTCAGTAGTTAAAATTTTATGTAGAGTTTTTTCATTACCCTGTCCCAGAGGCCAGATAAACACGCAATAAACTTTATCAAAAAGGGTACAGCCGCTGTCGGTGCGTTTTATATACTATAGATATTGTTTTAATAGTGAATTAATTTTATTTTATGGCCAGTAATTACTTTTTATTTTTTCGTCTGTTTTTTATCTTATAAATACTCAAAAAATAGTAGCGAAAACAATGAAATTCGAGCGGCTAGGGACAATCTGGCAGCAAAACGCCGTCAAAGATTTTTGATTTAGAATACTACTAACGAGAGTTACATAAAGACTTTAGAAAATAATGAAAAATAATAAAATACTTCATTTTTTTTAACTTTTTTTAAGATGTTTTTGATAAGTCGAAGTGGTAGTGGGCAGGCCCATATACCTCGCAGAACCGATAACCGCTGGGAAATAAAGGTTCTCGAATGGCGGCCGCGAACTGAAAAACCAATAATAGAGCGGCTCCCTACTCTATGGACCGATGACATCAAAGCGGTCGCAGGAAGTCGGTAGACGGTAAAGGATCTGTCGTCCCACGTTTCGAACCTACGACTTTATTCCATAACATTACATGCCACCACCTTTGCGCACTATGAGAGCACTGGTGGTCTAGTGGTAGTGACCCCGCATTAGGTCCACGTTGTGGATTAAGACCTAATAACTCTCGCTTGAGAGTAGGCCAGTGTCCCAGCAGTAGAAACATTAGAAGGCTGTCATGATGATGATGGTCTTTGCGCGAATTACCCGCTGATTTATACAAACTAACGGACAGATCTCAGTTAAATATTGCCATACTTATTTTAAATTGATGATAATTACGCATCACAGTTACATTGCAATTAGTAAATTGTAATTAGAAGATTACTCAGTTGTAATGCTCTATAATTACAAGGTGAGCAATAATTATATTTCATGCGTATTGTTTCGCAAGCGTTGTATTTTTAAGAAGTGGTTACCGCTATATGGAAACTGTAATGTAGCGGTGAACTAGATTTTCTTAAGAAACGTGTCGATTAAAAAAACTGAAGTCAGTTTCCTGGATTATGCTCATGCCGCAGAAAGTATACCAGCTCCCATACCATGAACTTTCAGAGCGATTCACCATGAAATTAATAATTATTGAAGTTATGGTACAAAATTTATTGACAATTCATTTTAGGTCCTAATTTGAATAGTTCATGGTATGGCTGGTGGTCAGACTCTTTAGCAAGAGTCCGTTTTGGTGGATACCGCAGTGCCAGATATTCTGCCTCCAAGCAGTAGTGTGCAAGCTGCACTCTGTTTAGGCACAGTACAGATATAAGTACCTACTAAGAAGGGCAGCTCTGTAGCAAGTGACATTACTAAGTTTATATTTTAACTAGCAGTCTGTCCTAGCCGGGGTCGCTAGTAATAAATATAGCCTATGTTACTCAGCTTTTACCACCGTTGGTGGTCCATGCACGGAAAAATTTGAGGAATGATTTTAAATATTTTTTTACTTAATATTGTAATTATTATAACATTTATTGTATTTTTTATTATAACTTTTAATATTTTATTTTTTTAAGATAGGTACATATCCTTGTTAACTTGTAAGTATATGTTTCTTTGTGTAGTGATGTTGTTTTCATAAAATTTTCATATTGCAAAAGAGAGCAATTCGTTCCATTTTGCAAATGAAGAACTTGGAATCTTGCAGGCTTAAATTTAAACAGCTAGAAATTATGACGATGACTGGAGAATACATTTTTCAGAATCTAACTTGTTAAACTGAACTTGGATAAATTTAGCTTAAAATGTGACATTCATAATTGTAATACTAGAAATAAATATAATATTTGTATTCCAAAGCATAGACTCACTAAAGTTGGAAGTAGCTTTTTATGTGTAAGTATTAAACTATTTAATAAATTGACCCATGCACTGCAACAGTCTAATCCTATTGAGTTTAGTGTAAAGGTTAGAAATATGTGATTAGGAAAATCCTACTATTCTCTGGACGAAGCACTCGCTGATGACCTAAATGTACAATGAAATGTATTATCTATTATTTATTGACTTGTTTTGTTTATTTTTATAAAAATTGTGTTAATCTACTTATTTTTATTACCAAATTGGATATTTTAAATATAGATTATATAGATTATACCTAAAATATTGTATTTACCTACTCTAATGACTTTTCCAAGTGTACTATTTTGTATCTGAATGGAATAAATTATTTTGATTTTGATTTTGATTCATTGGAAAAAATAAAGCTCTTTTTATTTTTATTTTATTTTATTTATTATTTATTATATGTTACTCAGGGATAATGTAGTATTCTGATGGTAAAATAATTTTTTTAATCGGCCCAGTAGTTTTTGAGTTTATTCGTAACAAACAAATATTACAAATCTTCTCTCTTAATAATATTAGTATAGATACATACTATACATATACTATATACATATATAGTATAATAAGGTGCTGCTTTATAACTTCCAACCTAAGATTAAATAATACTGAAATATACGATTATTTATATTACAATTATAATACTACACACACTGTCTAGTTCTAGTGAGGTAAGACGCACTGTGGTCCTATTCAAGAGACAACGCTACGTTACAAAATAGACGACTGACTGAGCTAGTAGTCCGGTACAAGGCATAAGAGGAAGCGTTTTTGGTAGAGCACAAAAATATACGTAAGACAAGACGCGGCGTGTACACGACCGGTGTGGCGCGGCGGAAAAAGGTCCGCCTGCGACGCGGAGGTTGCGGGTTCGATTTCCACGGGACAAATGTTTGTACGATCTGCAAATATTTGTCCCGGGTACTCTGGGTATTTTCTATAATAATAAAAAATATCAATGTGTTGTAATATCAATGTATTGTATTGTATTATATATATCAGTCATCTAGTACCCATAACACAAGATCGCACTTTTTAGAGCGATCTGTCTCTTTAAGGGGACAAAACTAGGTGACAGATGAGAACAATCCGGTGCGAATCGCCAAAGAACATTTTATAACGGGTCGATTCGGACCGCGGTTCAAATCGCCAAAGAACTTTTTATACTAGGTCGATTCTCATAAAAAGAGGATTGTTTTTTTTATATTTTTGTTTTGTATCTTTTATGTTTTTTCTTTTGCCTCTCAGATCTTTATGAATAGGGGCATAAAGAGTTATCTGTCTATCGCGGAGGCTGTGGCTTGGACCAGCCGTGAGTAAGACGAGGCGATATATTAAAGAGAAGACTTACTTACGCCAGCGGGGAGCTGACAACAGCACCCATTACATATCCACCATTCTGCATCGGACTGCCATGTGTGTTCCCATTGTTTGTTATTTATAATCGTACTATAAGCCTCTGTTAGCTAATATTACTTTTAAATCTATTGATCGTTTTTGTTCATTGACATTAAAATGGCAGTTTCTTTTATGAATACTGGTTTAAATTTTGGGTGTCACTAGCTATGTATTGCGTCACTTGCTTGAACAAATATTTGGAATCAAACCCGCAACTCGCTTCAAAGCCACTCACCCACCGCGCCACCGAGGTCATCCATAAATAATAATATACAATCTTTATAGGTACCTTATTGAATTGAATACCTTCACAAAAAGACTTGTCAATAAGTGATTTGTATGAAACAATCACACGAGTGCACCATACAAATTGAATGCACTTATTTTATGGTTCTTTGAAAATTGTATGGTTTTATAATACCACTTATATAGCATACCAGCACGGCCCACCACCGTAGCTTAGTGCGTCAAATAAATAAATAAATAAATAATGCTGGACAATCCACACAGCATCATCTAGCCCCAAGGTAAGCTGCTGTTAAACAGAGCTGTGTTTTGGGTACTAGATGACTGATATATACTTAATACAATACAATACATAGATAGATATTTTTTATTATGTATAGAAAATACCCAGAACACCCGGAACAAATATTTGTAGATCGTACAAACATTTGACCCGAGGCGGGAATCGAACCCGCAACCTCCGCGTCAGTTAAAGGACGGTACTCGATGGATCGATGAGATTGTAGTGGTCACAGGTTGTCGCTCTATGGGAGGCATATCCAGCAGTGGACGACTACTGGCTATGATGATGATAATACCGGATGGATGTAGCAAAGGCTATTATGTAACTCAGTTGCAATTGATTTAATTAGATTTCAATAAAAAAACTAACGTTTTTTGTGATTATGGACAGGTTGGAATGTGGAAAAGTCTCCTTGGAGACTACAGAATAGGGTTCTTCAAAAATGAAGTTTTGAAATGTTTAAATGTTCTGCAAAACGCGAGTGATGCCTCTGGTATTACAAGCGTCCATAGGCTACGGTAACCACTTAACATTAGATGGGCCGTGCGTATGCTTGTTTGCTACATTGGTCGTAGAAAAAAAAGATTGCCGATTAAAATCAGATTGCAACTGAGTTACGTAATAGCGCACGGTTTGTCAATGGACACTCGCGCCTACAAGCGTTTACGTCAAAATATAAACCCTCTTCATTAGACACACTCGGGACGCTCCAGTTCTAGAAACGTTGAACAAGCAACATTACGTGCTACAGTCGCGGACAAAAGTGTCTGCAAAGCTCAAAGCACACCGACTGCGTACCATTAGACCATTCCTATTTCATTCGGAAAGAATTTCACATTCAACCGCTAAAACTGGGTTAAAATAACCTTTGAAGGGGGTTTTGGGATTTTTAGTGTCAAAATCTCATATAAAGCTTCAAGCTCAGTCTAAAGGGGATATTGACACAAAAAAAACTCCCAAAATCCCTTTGAGGGGTAAATCTCATGAATATTATGTAAAATATTTAAATAAAATAACTAGATTATAAGTAATGTAATAACAAAATAAATTTGGATATAAATACATTAAATTGAGCCATCTAAAGACCGTTACAAACGACCTATAGATAGCTCAACTGATCCAAATCACTACCAGACGGAAGCGTTCCCAACATGCTGGCTGCATTGCCACGTTGTATTAGATTATTACTTATTTATTTACCTGAATATAATAATTCCCATAAAATGATTACCTATTTTGGTAATATTCTGATATTTCAGCAAAAACTCTCAGTCAAAGTAAAAGTCAAAGTCAAAAATGATTTATTTCAATAAAATCACAAGGATCATTTTGAAACGTCTTAAAGCTAGGTGAATTTACGCCAGTTCCACGCGCCCCAGCCTAGAAGAATCTGGCAACAAAGTTTCCCCCTGTACAACCGACCACACAAGTGTTACAAACCGGTCGTTCCCGTGAATGTGATACTTATTGCAAGCGATATCCCGGAAGATGACAATAGGAACTGTTATCTCCGGTAACTCCGGTGCCAATTGTCCTGTAACATTCATAATCGCTGTAATAAAGTCCCGCTAGTACCGCTGGTAAATATCAAACCAATCACCTACTAAGGATGCCTGCAAAGATACTCAGTGAGAGCGCAGTGCAGTGCTATGCAGAACTTTAAAGTTTTAAGTTCAATCCTTATGGCTGCTTGCTATGCTAAAAAGACTCGTGAAGAGCGCAGTGCAGTGCTAATTTCAAAGCATTGGGTGACACTGCAAATGTTATGGTCAGTCGTGGCGCTTAAAATCACACTAATATTATAAATGCGAAAGTTTGGATGTTTGTTTGTTCCTTTATAACTCGACAACCACTGAACCGATTTTGCTGAAATTTAAAACATGCTGGACAATCCACACAGCATCATCTAGCCCCAAGGTAAGCTGCTGTTAAACAGAGCTGTGTTATGGGTACTAGATGACTGATATATACTTAATACAATACAATACATAGATAGATATTTTTGATTATATAAAGAAAATACCCAGAACACCCGGAACAATTATTTGTAGATCGTACAAACATTTGGCGGAGGCAGGAATCGAACCCGCAACCTCCGCGTCGCAAGCGGACCTGCGCCTGAGCTACATCGTTGCAGAAGTCACATATGAAACCGGATAGATGTCCAAAAAGCCGGATCCTTGAAATCCCTTCACGTTATGATTTCCGCAATAATGCGTCTAATAGGTTGGGTGGGAAACATCACTGGGTATTGTGGAACGATGTATAATATCACTGTTATTTCACGTCTGTTATCTGTTATATACAGGGTGGTCCAAACATAGACGTCAATAAGAAAAAATTAGATTCCTCAGATCCCAAAATATCCCATGTATGTTATTTTTTAATTAAAGAGCGCACAGATTAAGATTAAGGCATATTCTATTTTATTTAGCCTTACTAATGACAAAATAGGCAATAATCATTTACTTGGATCAAGTTAAGTTAAGTTTAAGAGTAGTAGAGTTCTCTGTGATAGAGCTCGTCCGGGGAAGGACTACCACCATACCTATTTCTGCCGCCAAGAAGTAATGCTCGCATTGCCGTGTTCCGGTTCGAAGGGTATGGTTTCCGGTGAAATTACAGGCACATGAGACTTACCATCTAACGTCTCTGGGTGGTAACACGCAAGTGATATCTATGATGTTGCATGCGTACATAGGCTACGGTAACCGCTGACCATCAAGTGGGCCGTACGCTTGGTTACCACTTTAGTAGTATAAAAAAAAAAAAAAAGTTAATTCAAATTGCTAACTTTGAGATTCTTCACCTTAATATCTTTAAAGGCCGATTTCAGCAAATAATAGCCTATTATGTTGCAATTTTTTTGTACTATGAAAGCTTAGAATCCTTGAAAGTTTTAAAAAATACTTACAAACCATGGATTATGGGTTTTTCGATTTTTTATTTAATGTTGAAAATTCAACTTTGACTCTCTCAAACACAAATTTGTCACTTTTCATAAAAAAAAATTTAACTTGCACTAATGCTAGGAAATTGATTATTTTACGCATGATTGTACAACTCATAGAGATTATTTTCCAATAAAAAAATCTTGGAATAAATATCCAAAAAATTTTTTTATTAGTTTCAAACGTTCCGACCAAACATACTCAAAAAAAAAATTCATTAAAAAAATACGAAAAATCGGTGAGCATACATGGGGTATTTTCGGATACCCCTGGATCTGAAGAATCTAATTTCTTCTTATTGACGTCTATATTTGGACCACTCTGTATAAGAAGATTATTATATTACTTATCGCTATTTGTGTTATTAGAACGTTTTGTTGGAAGTATGAGCACCCAGGAGCAACTATTGTTTGGTATTTATATGTTTGTTGCGTGACGTGAAATAGAATAGAATCAAAATCAAAATCAAAAATTATTTATTTCAGTAGAATCACAAGTATCACTTTGAAACGTCTTACAAGCTAGGAAAATGTACACCAGTTCCAACGCG
Source organism: Colostygia pectinataria (assembly GCA_951394395.1). Taxonomy (NCBI): domain Eukaryota; kingdom Metazoa; phylum Arthropoda; class Insecta; order Lepidoptera; family Geometridae; genus Colostygia; species Colostygia pectinataria. The sequence goes on along the minus strand of OX596368.1, from coordinate 2,417,787 downwards.
CCCATGCCGTAAAAGAACTGGCAACAACACCGGCTGGGTTCCTATCGCTTTTTTGGCATGACCCTTGCTATTGTTATGGATGCCAAGTAGAGTTGGAGCACATTCGTCCCAAGCTTTTTTATCATCTAGGTAATCGGTTGTTTTATAGTAACCTTTTTGAGACAGTTTTTGTTTAATTAAGTTTTTAAATTTGCCAATTGGTAAATTTTGATAAATAGAGTATAATATATTATTTTATACACTTATTATATACACGTAAGATAATGAGGAGAGACAGAGTAAGTACTAGTTAATGAGTAGTACAGTGCGGTGTTATCGTTATAGCGTTCTCTTCCAGAGAACCTTTTTTTAAAAATAAATTATTTCATTTATAATATTGCTTGGGTATTTCTTAAGTATTGGCGTACATTCGCACAGCGCCATCTACTCACAAAATAAGCCAAGCTTGTTCTATGGCAATGAGATAACTAATAAAATTTCTTTTCTCTTCTAAAAAAAATAAAAAAAAAAAATCTTCGACACATAGGTACATAGAAACGCTCAGACCCGGATCAAATATTTGCTAATCATGCAAACATTTCTCGCTTCACAACCGGGCACTCGCTAACGCTGCGAGGTCGTCTAAAATATGCCTATTGATTATGAATAAGAGGGTAAATTATTATCTGTTCCGTAATATACCACAAGTGGATACTTTCATGCTTTCATACTAGTAATTTCACTGTAGCAAGTGAAATTACTGGGCGAAAGAGACTTAACAACAATGTCTCGGGGTGATAAGCGCAGTGCAGTGCCACGCAAACACTTAAAAACTTTAAGCTTTGGCACTGCATCTGTAATAGTCAGGCGTGGTGCCTAACATCAGGTGGGCACCTTGATTGTCTTGTCACTTGCTGACATAAAAAAAAGTGGGACAGGTTCGTGGAACCTAGAAGATTAGGTTACGCTGTTATTACGCTGGGGCCATGGACTCAGCGGGAAGATGACGTAAATGAAAGCCACGGTTCCCACTGCTGGGACATTGCTATCTCAAGCTATTTACATACATTCCCGACTACATAACATCAGAAATCAACCGAGCACCTGCATGTTCACATTACAGCGAGGTGCCTAGTGTTCTGAGTGTTGTATACATATCGATAAGCGTGTGGCATAAAGCGCAGGCCACACCGCCTGCTAGCGAGCGAGCGAGTCAAGCGAGCAACGTTTCATCCCTATTTGACCGAGCGAGCGAAGCGGGCGAAGCGTTTCTGTTTCGAGAATGGTAAAAAATGCTTTTGCGCCTGGTCTGCATGGAACTCTACTACTCTTACGGTAGTAGAGTTCAGATAACATATACAGGGTCATTCATTATCAACCTGACAAACTTAATGGATTCCCAACAATGATAAATAATATTTGAGCAGAAAAACGAAATCGATTTTTTTTGTTTACTTGGGGTTTTTAAGACAAAATATACATAAAAAAAAATATGGTACATATATTTTTATTTAAGTGTAGAACCTATCCCTCAAGTTTGTCAGGTTTTGATAATGAATGACCCTGTATATGTTATCTGAACTCAACTACCGTAAGAGTAGTAGAGTTCTTTGTAATAGAGCTCGTCCGGGGAAGGACTACCACCATACCTATTTCTGCCGCCAAGCAGTAATACTCGCATTGCTGTGTTCCGGTGTGAAGGGTAGGTTTCCGGTGAAATTACTGGCACATGAGGCTTTCGATCTCAGCCTCAAGGCAACCCGCGAGTGATACCTCTGGTATTGCAAGCGTCCATAGGCTGCAGTAACCGTTTACCATCTTGTGAGCCGTACGCTTGGTTGCCACTTCAGTTAGATAAAAAATATAACAAGGATCGGAACTTAGCTCGCTCGCTCGCTCGCTAGCTGGCGGTGTGTGTGTGTGAGGGCTGCGCTTTATCTTGGCTCGCCAGTTTCCTAGCCCAGCTTTATAGTTACACATAACCGCCCCTTAAGCACCTAAAGTAGTAAACGTCAACGTCAATGGTTATAGCGGTGTGTGTCAAGGTTATTTGATTACGGGTTTTTTTTTTTATTTTATTTTTTATACAACTGAAGTGGCAACCAAGCGTACGGCCCACAAGATGGTAAGTGGTTACCGCAGCCTATGAACGCTGGCAATACCAGAGGTATCACTCGCGGGTTGCCATCTCGAGGCTAAGATCGAAAGCCTCACGTGCCAGTAATTTCACCGGGTTAAGGTTTGGTTCTATAGCTTACGGTGACCTTGATAATATAGATGTTATAGAGAGAAAACAAAGAAGGAAATCATATTTTATGACTTACATTTGGCAGATACGAGAAAAAAAATGAATTGCTGTTCGTTAGTCTCGCTAAAATTCAAGAACGGCTGGACCGATTTGACTCCTTTTGGTTTTAAAATATTTGTGTGTCCAGGGAATTAAACGGTTATAATATAATTGTGACAGTAACCGCTTTGTAATAACGACGGCTTAAATAGCCTTTTCGGTAATTTATCGCTAGATTTATAACATGTAATAGCATCTCTAGAGTGTGTAGTCAAATTAAGATATCACTGGTAACTGAGGGCTTATTGCGCTAAACGTTAAGAAAACGTTTTGGTTTAAGACTAGCGCGGACTTCGTCGGACGTTTCAAAGTGATCCTTGTGATTTTATTGAATAAAAATCTTTTGACTTTGACTTTGAAAAGTACGCAGAGCTGTGATGAAGTTTACCTTTACCGCTATGTAACGGCCGTCAAGATAACATTACCATAAATACTACGACCTAAAAAAGTGGCTTTATCGCCATTGTCGAACGTGTCTACCAAAGTTCGTACGTTATTACAAACTTTTCTAATTTCGAACTTAAAAAACTAGAACGCATTTCGCTGCACTCATCGACAGCTCTGGTGGGAATCTAGACGTAAACCGGAACGTCTCCGTTACGTTAACGTTTAGCGCGATAAGCCCGGGTCTAACCAATGAGTCAACTACTCAATGAGTCCTTAGTAACTACTCACTAATCCATGTCCGCATAGTTTCCGCATTGTTCTACATTCGAACAAGCAGTCTGTAAATATTATATTGTTGAAAATGTCGGAATTACTGTATTTAGATCGTTCGATTGTACAGTAATGAACGTACCATTAGATTTTCCATTCTGTTATTATTAGACACAGAATATATTATTATGTAACAATAGTAAAAAGGCTTTCGTGATTGACTGACAGATCAACCAACACACAGCCTTAACCCGAAGTTATTATAAAAAGTCTTTGCCTTAACCATAAATCCTATTAGAAACATGAAATTTGGAGGGTACATTGCTCTTACAGTGTAAAGGTACATTACAAAAGGTATTCCTGAAATTCCACTCTTAAATGACGCAACAGGAAAATGAAATTTGTATAAACTTAACGCGAACATTTTCCGTTCTGCTTTAAGATATAAACTAAAAATTTGAAAGACATGTGCCATCTACCAATCCGCATTAGGTCCGCGTGGTGGATTAAGACCCAATCACTCTCGCTTGAGAGTAAGCCAGTGTCCCAGCAGTGGGAACATTAGAAGGCTGTAAAGTAAGTTTGTGAGGCAGTGGCCAACTCTGGTGACAGAGTTTCTAGGCCGCCCATAGGCCTATAAAGAAGAAGAAGAAAAAGAAGGCTGTCATGAAGGTAGATTAAATCAATCACACCTTTTTATTTCATATAACTCATAAATCGTGTTACTGACTTACTGAGCATTCGTACGCAACCAATTATCGAAACACCTGTCAGTGTAAATAACAGTAACGGAGTCACCACATATATCGGACTTGAATTAGCCAAACCATTCTAGAAAACTGACGAATATAATATACGAGGCGAATTATATTAATATGATTTTTGATTTTGATTTTGATTTTGATTGCTTTCCCATCGGTCAGTTGCATTGTCCGAACCGAGCCAAGGCGGTTCACAAGCGCAAAACACCAAAGTAGCATAAGACTTGACACGCTTATTGTCTGATTAGTAAATTACCTAAATTGGGAAGGTCTAAGTAGCAAAATGCCTGAAATGCATTATGTCCGCTTTGCTTATTACCTTAACTTCATTATGACATCGATTATTATAATTTTGTATTTTCTATGTTGGGTAGGTGGCAACATCTGCTTATAAACTGTTTGTTAGACAAACAAACATCGTTCATTCCTTTTTTTCTTTTTTTTCATTGTTTGTACTGTTTTGTACAGTAAAAATTGTAAATTTTTAATTTTTTGTTTTTGATGTTTATTTTAAAATATTTTTGTGACTGTATTATGACAATTAGATCAATGTTTATTGTAATGTTTTGCCGAGTCTAAGTGCATATACTGTGCCAAAAGAGAAATAAATTGAATTGAATTGAATTGAATTGACTAAGAAACAGTATGCCTAAAATGCACGACACAACCAGATTTTAAGCAGACGAATGAGATCAATCACAGCGGATTTATCACATCACACTGTTAGCGACCAATTTCCATTGATCCTCATCTCATACTGTCTAATGAGACAATTTGACCATAACTCTACTGTCATATCCTATCCATAACCTGCTGATCGAATTCATCATCATCATGACAGCCTTCTAATGTTCCCACTGTTGGGACACTGGCCTACTCTCAGGCGAGAGTGATTAGGTCTTAATCCACCACGCGGACCCAATGCGGATTGGTGGATGGCACATGTCTTTCGAATTTTTAGTTCTTGGACATGCCGGTTTCCTCACGATGTTTTCCTTCACCGTATGAGAGCACTGGCATTGCGCACATAAATTTTTCGAAACAGAAAAATCCATAGGTGCACGACTGGGTTTGAACCCACGACCTTAGGATTGGAAGGCGGGGTCACTAGCACTATACCACCAGTGCTCCTCCAGTCCATTTGATCGAATTCGCTTTACCCCAATGACGACTTGTCATCGAACGTTGGCGTTTTCATCTGAGTGTGGAGAACAAAAAAAAAGCTACGAACCCAGCCGAGTTTGTTGCCAGATTCTTCTAGGCTGGGGCGCGTGGAACTGGCGTAAATTAACCTAGCTTCAAAATTATCACCTAGCTTTAAAACGTTTCAAAATGATCCTTGTGATTTTATTGAAATTAATCATTTTTGACTTTGACTTTAAACACAATAGCGCGTGATTAAGATTAGAAGAGATTAATAATACAGGTGGATCACATAAGTTCTCTGTTAGCAACCAATCTCCACTGTCCAATAGGACAGTAGAGTATGGTCAAACTAACAGAGTTAATTTATATTATATTTATATTTATTTATTGAGCACCAACACAATGTAAACCACTTAAATTTTACTCATAAAACTATCGTGAACTATATCATACATTTTTAAAAACGGGTGTTTTCACGTACCGGTATATCGGTGAAGAGGTACCGACACTGTTTCGACTCAATTTCCCCTGATGAAGACTCTCGAAATTGAGTCGAAACAGTGTCGGTACCTCTTCACCGATATACCGGTACGTGAAAACACCTGTTTGTAAAAATGTACCACTTAAATTATATAAGAAACATTTTAAATAAAACTAACCAAGTGTCATTATAATTAAAGGTACAGACAGCATGCATGAGGTTTTATAGTGAGTAGCAGAACGAGGATAAATTTAAAAATTTAAACAAAATGTCAATGCATAAATTATAATATGTATACGTACACATACTGTTGACGACCAATGTGGCGCGGTGGGCGAAGTTCCGCCTGCGACGCGGAGGTTGCGGGTTCGATTCCCGCCTTGGGACAAATGTTTGTAGGATCTGCAAATATTTGTTCCAGGTGTTCTGGGTGTTTTCTATGTATAATAAAAAATATTTATCTATGTATTGTATTGTATTAAATATATATCAGTCATCTAGTACCCATAATACAGCTCTGTTTAACAGCAGCTTACCTTGGGCTAGATGATGCTGTGTGGATTGTCTAGCATTATTTTATTTTATTTTATACTATGTCCGTGGGGATGTAAGCCCAACCTTCAGCCAGTTCCGGTCCAAAACACGTGGTGACTCTAATGGTGTCAAACAATTATCCCAAATTGCCAGCAAGTGTAGAAAGCACTAGGGTTGGCACCAACAAGCGGCCCTTTCACTAATACACGTAACAATATACGTTATAGACGCTGTACAAATAAGACAAAGGCCGTTATACACAGAGCAAGTGGCTGGAGAGAGCAGCTAACATGTGTAACACGAGTCAGGCGTCCACAGCTGGCCATAGGCCTCTTTCAAGAAGTGCCATGGCGAGAGCTTTCACCATAATTTTCACTAAAAACGGGATATTTACCATGATTTGTGAGTTTTATTGATTCCCGATATTTTGGCGCAGTTACATGCACCATGATCACGGGAGAACTCACTTTCTGCGACTATAATGTCATAGATCCATCAAGTGGGGGTCCGTTCTATTCTTCTTTTTGTATAGAATATATTGAAATCAAAACATTTTTTTAAATTAAAATATTAGGACCGTATTCATAATCGAAATTCAGAATCCTCTGTTGGATAATGTATCTTTCAAAACTATATTCTTTTTGTTCATTGACAGATGACAGAGTGACAAAGAATAAACTAAGCAAGCCGCCGAAATGACAATTCTATTATGAATAAGAGCATACGTTTTTAAAAAATAGGTTATTTTTTCGATGTATCCCCGCGAACTGTATTGTTTTCTAGTGCACACTTTATAGTCCCTTATCTGCACAGAATATGTGCCGTTCGTGGAATGGAAAAAAAAAAAATCCCATCCATATCATCAAAATCATTAACCATGCCTATTGTAACTCTCTTCGTCTAAATCTGCCGTTGCACAATCGCACGCCAGTAGTGTATAACTAACATTATTTGTAACAACCTTCTTATTGTACAGGAGCTAAACAAGAATACTATTGTGTTGGTCGTTCAGGGCTGCCGCTGTCAACTGTCAGCGGTCAGGAAGCTGCGCCCACGCACGCGACGTGACACGTGGTTGGTGTGGGGAGCGAGCGGGAGCGGGTGGCAACCCTACGGGAGAGTCCTTGAACTTCCTGTGTTTTTTTATTAACTTTTTTATTTATCTAAGGTGACTTTTGTTGGTATTATTTGCATTTTAGGGACATAAATTTAACAGTAAATTAAAAAATTTTGTGTACTTCATCATCATCATCATGACAGCCTTCTAATGTTCCCACTCTAATGTTCTACTTGGCATCCATAACAATAGCAAGGGTCATGCCAAAAAAGCGATAGGAACCCAGCCGGTGTTGTTGCCAGTTCTTTTACGGCATGGGCGCGTTGGAACTGCTGTAAATTTTCCTAGCTTGTAAGACGTTTCAAAGTGATCCTTGTGATTCTAATGAAATAAATAATTTTTGATTTTTTGACTGCTGGGACACTGGCTTACTCTCAAGAAAGAGTGATTGTGTCTTGATCCACCACGCGGACCCAATGCGGATTGGTGGATGGCACATGTCTTTCGAATTTTTAGTTTTTTTTTGTGTTGGTACTTACATATAAAATATTCGCACATCAGTACTTAACTGGTAGAATGTATTGAATCTATTTTATACTTACATCTAAGACCTATGTGACATTTTGTTATGTAACATACATTCTGTGAATAAACAATTCTTATTCTTTTCTTATTAGAGTAGTAGAGTTCTCTGTGATAGAGCTCGTCCGGGGAAGAACTACCACCATACCTATTTCTGCCGCAAAGCAGGAATGGTCGCATTGCTGTGTTCCAGTGTGAAGGGAATAGTTTCCGGTGAAATTACTGGCACATGGGGCTTTCGATCTTAGCCTCAAGGTGGCAACCCGCGAGTGATACCTCTGGTATTGCAAGCGTCCATAGGCTGCGGTAACCGCTTACCATCTTGTGGGCCGTACGCTTGGTTGCCACTTCAGTTGTATAAAAAAAAAAAAAAAATCTTATTATTTTTTATTATTAACTTACCGACATCGGATAATGTAGGACCAAAGATTCCACTTACCTGTAAATAAAAATAACATGTTTTATTTACAAGGTTATCATCGTACTTATTTATATAACTATGGTATTATGGATTCCGTATCCTAGTACCGTAGTCATGAAATCGTAGTAGAGTTCTTTGTGATAGAGCTCGTCCTGGGAATAACTACCACCATACTTATTCCTGCCGTCAAGCAGTAATGTCTTGCTGTGTGCCGGTTCGAAGGGCATGGTTTCTGGTGAAATCACAGGCACATGAGACTTTCGAACTACGTCTCAGAGTGGCAACCCGTGAGTGGTATTGCGAGCGTCCATAGGCTGCGGTAACCGCGTACCATCTTGTGTGCCGTACGCTTGGTTGCCAATTTAGTTGTACAAAAAAGAACTAGAAAGTTAGTTTTACTATTGCAAATTTTATTTAAAAAATTACTGAAATAAAAATATATTTAGAACAGAAAACCTCATTCACCATTTCCTACTCGTGATTCAAAGAAGAAAACAATTTAAATTATAAATACACTAACTCTGAACAATTCATTATCTGTACTATCGATACCAACAAGATGACTAAACCACTAAAGCGGGCATTATTTATCTGCGGAATAAGAAATATCAAGGAAACTGTCAGTTTACTCGCGAATAACTAAGATTTACTCGGAGAATAGCGCTTATTCGAGTTTGATCGAATCCAGCCTTAGTCTTAACTATATACAGTTCCTGCCCGTGCTTCGGAGGGCACGATAAGCAGTCGGTCCCGGCTTTTTCAAAGTTAGGCCATGACAGAGGCCTTCGGGCGGCCTAGAAACTCTGTCACCAGAGTTGGCCAGTGACTCATACGAACGAACGAACGAGTTCCTTGAAGAGATCACTTTGGTGATAATACACGGTTCAATATTGAATCACTTTGGTGAATGGAGCAGAATTGTAAGAATATGTTGTCATTGAATCATTCACTTTTATGTTTACAATTTCATAGTTTTTAATTAATATTTTCCTGTACCTTGAGCCGGTCTTAATTGAATCACTAGACAACATTGATCTATGTACCATCGCCGGCGATACGTGGACTGATTCAGGAATTAGCTGCTCCGATTTATATCACTTCCTATTCGCGCTGATATAATTAGAACATACTAAATCAATTAATCAGCAACTAAGTTAAGATGGCGCCAACTTTCATTCATTATTTTATACACTAGCAACCTGCCCCGGCTTCGCACTGTTGCTTAAACTATACGCGTAAACCATCTTGATTTACTATCTACTAGTTTACAAGGTATAGGCGTAAATCAGAGAGACAGATGGCAGTAATCGGGACTGGCCTACTCTCAAGCGAGAGTTATTGGGTCCTGTTCCACTAACAGTAAGCTCATAAGAGTCAGTGGCCAACTCTAGTGCACGAGTTAACAGGAGTTATAACCGCCCAAAGACCTTCATGTCTTAACTTTGAAAAAGCCGGGACCAACTGCTTTACATGCCCTATGAAGAACGGATGCGTTTAGCAACCTCTCTTTATAAATGTCTGACAGTAAAGAAGCAGACATGTTAGATAACGGGCTCATACAGTTCGTATCCGATGACAGACAGACGGCAGACCGATAAGTGTAGAGTTACGTACGATATTCGATCTACATTCGCGATGCGGTCTGGTCTGATACCAAAGAAAGTTCTTAGGATAAATACTGTTTGAAACACCCATTTCAAGTTCATGTAATGTTAGGCCTTTGCAATGTATTGAAGATGATTTTGTAATTACAAATTTAACCAATACGGGCCTCCCGTTTTTATTGTTTTTCCTGTGTTATTTTAAGTTTATTTGTATAAATTCGGTAGCAGCTTCTCCAATATAAGTCGTTTTCTTAGCACAAGTGTAGGTGATTGAAATGGCCCCTCTCAGCTTAGCCAACCTATCAAACAGTGAAAAGACGGTTAAGTCGCCCGCCATAGGTAACAGGTGCAGTGCCACCCAAATCTTAAAGTTTTTAAGTTCAGCGTGACACTGTACTGCGCTCCTCACCTAAGAGTTCTCTGTGATAGAGCTCGTCCGGGGAAGGACTACCACCATACCTATTTCTGCCGCAAAGCAGTAATGCTCGCATTGCTGTGTTCCGGTGCGAAGGGTATGGTTTCCGGTGAAATTACTGGCACATGAGGCTTTCGATCTTAGCCTCAAGGTGGCAACCCGCGAGTGATACCTCTGGTATTGCAAGCGTCCATAGACTGCGGTAACCGCTTACCATCTTGTGGGCCGTACACTTGGTTGCCACTTAAGTTGTATAAAAAAAAAAAACACCCCGAGACATTGTTTTTAAGTCTCTTTCGCCCAGTAAATTCACTTGCTACAGTGCCCTTCAAACCTAAACACAGTAAAACCAACTAAAAGACGATGCTCAATACGTGCAAAGATAACTAAGCGGTGGGTTTCATCACGATGTATTCCTTTAAACAAGGCTTTGCCGTTTTATAGCACATCTTACCAACAGTCACAATATACTTAGTCTTGTCCTACATTTTTTTTTATTTTTTTTTATACAACTGCGTCAACCAAGCGTACGGCCCACAAGATGGTAAGCGGTTACCGCAGCCTATGGACGCTTGCAATACCAGAGGTATCACTCGCGGGTTGCCACCTTGAGGCTAAGATCAAAAGCCTCATGTGCCAGTAATTTCACCGGAAACCATATCCTTCACACCGGAACACAGCAATGCGAGCATTACTGCTTGGCGGCAGAAATAGGTATGGTGGTAGTCCTTCCCCGGACGAGCTCTATCACAGAGAACTCTACTACTCTTACATTACGTTAAACTAAAAACTAAAACATTAAGCCTTGGGTGGCACTGCATCTGTAAATAGTCAGGCGTGGTGCTTAACGTCAGGTGGACGCCTAGATTGTCTTATCCACGTCATACCACTTGCTGACATAAAAAAAATGTAGGTGTATGTTAGTTTTTAAACTAACTGAAATCACAAACATAATTTTGGATCAATACTTTTTGATATCAGTAATCCTATGAATATTATGTCGTAAAATATAAGCTTAGAATTAATTCTATCGATACTCTGAAATAGGGCAACACCTATGCGTAGGTTGAAATTATTTCATTACAAATTACAAAGTAAGGAACAAACTGTTAAACGCCATAGACAATAAAAACAAATGGTTCGGATCATCTTACGTTTTATTAGAAGTAGTTTACATACCAGCTTCTTGTTCTGAGTGAAAGTTACGAAATTGATATTTTAAATTAGTTTACTCCGTATTGCTTGTAATAACATAACATAATTTAGTTTGTGATTTTATTGTTTATCTAGAGTGTTACATTACGGTAGACTACATTGCATAATGAATGAATGAATGAACACTTTATTGTACACAAAAAAAAAACTTATTAACTAATATAAAAAACATTAACAAAGTACAAAGGGCGGCCTTATCACTAAGAGCGATTTCTCCAACAACCATGGATGGAGAAAGTGAGAGTAGAAAATTAAGTAGTGGCGGATAAAATGTGCACATAATAGGAAAATTTAAAATTTAAAAATAATACCTAATTTTAGTTAAATTCTAATAGGTACATATTATATTATATTAAAATTTTAATACTACCTATATATTATAATACAATTTATAGAAAAATACAAATGAACTAATACATATACATAATGCTAAATAAATACCATAAATGCAAAATAAATACATAATGTCGTTCTACAACTGGTACCGAATGATGCGAGTTGAAAAACATAGAAATAAATGTCCGTTCTGCAACGGGTACCATTCGTTTATTTATTAATTTTAGCCCATCTATCGTCCCACTGCAGGGCAATGGGACCTTTCTTCCACACTTGTCGACCTTTGGATATGTGGGCTAGTGTTTTAGATGCATGCGGCGCCGGCGTCTGGTTCGAGGATCCTTAGAGCTAGCTAAAGATTTTTAGCTAAAGATTTTTGTAATTCTGCATCTGTTCACGGTAACAGAATTACAGCGACATTGAAAAAAATCTGCGCACCGTAAATATGCGGACAAAACAAAACACAACTTCAATAAAAAAAATGTGTTGTCCTTTAAAACTTCGTTCTTAGACTTGCCGGTTTCCTCACGATGTTTTCCTTCACCGTTTAAGATTACTGACATCGCGCACATAAATATCGAAAATAATAAGGATATTTAAGCGATGGCTCATTACTGCATAACTCATCCACCTGTACAGTTTGTATTCACCTGCTTTACGCGCATCCATTACGATATCTGTTTGGCGAACAGATAATCTATAACACCTTTGCTAGGGCTGTCAGCTTTATACAATATTTTTTTTTAATATATTTTCAAAAAACCATCGTGCAGAACTTTAAGAAAAACGTACTTTTTCTTCTCCTTAGAGACTAATAAAAGTGCTATTAAACACACTAGCTGTTGCCCGTGACTTCTCCGAAACTCTAGAACCGTGTTTCTTTCCGGGGCAAAAAGTACCCGTGTCCTATTACTGGTCATTATCTATCTAAATTTCAGCCAAATCGGTTCACTGGTTGTCCAGTTATAGAGGAACAAACATATTAACTTTTGCATTTATAATATTAGAGTGATAGTGTGGTAGTGTTTTTTTTTCGTTGTTGCAATAAAGTGTCATTTTAAATATAGGTTGGTTGATTTACGTTATGTTGCTATATATAAAATAAAATATACGTGTCTAAATTATTAATCATGCGGTATTTTGTAACGTGCTACTATTAGATAACCTAAAATATTATGATTTATGTCAGAGATAAACAAGGAATGTTAATAAATTAGACTTACGCTGCAAGCTTATTCAAATAATAATCAGCTTAACCAAATTGAAATCTCTTGTCAGAGCGTCTTTGCACAAATCTCAAAACAAACTTCTAATTCTTGCTCAATACATTATTTAAGTGACTTAGTAAAGAGCTTGAGCTCGGATGACCGAGGACACTACCACCGCCTATTTCTGCCGCCAAGTAGTAATACTTGCGTTGTTTTGTTCTGGCTCTAAAGGCGCGTTTCCGGTAAAATAACAAGCACATGTGACCTTTATCGTACATAACTAAAATATTATTGTCTTCCAATTCTGTGACAACCCTAATATTTCGTACATTGCCGTTCTTGACGCTTGACTTAACCTAAATAGTGACAGGCGGCTTGCATTCATGGCTCGGTCATGTATAACACCGTCCCCTCGAGAACTATCATTTTGTACAGTCACCATACGCATTTTCGAGTTCTAATTCAGTATTGAGTTCTAAATACGGAAATAAAATGGTTTGCTCTACTAAGTGTTTTACAACAAAGCTTTATAAATTAATTTTACTTGTGCTACGGCTTGTGATTTATTGTTACCAACTTTCAGACCACAGGTACCATGGTACCTACAATTGGTTTTTTATATACGACTACTTTTAAACACGCAATGACTGCCGTCATTGCGTTGTTTTACCACAAAATGTCCACTATTATATTTATTATTTATGTAAGATAAGTATTCTGTAATAAAAGCTCAGCGCGTTCAATACCGTCATGTGCACTGGCTACAACAGAACAATTACACGCTCAGCGATACAGTAATTTACGTCTTCATCCGCGATATTTTGTAACAATTCAGCGGCTCATTTCCGCATCTAAAGTTATTTCAAACAATGCGAACTCTATTCACTCGAACAGTTCATTCATTCATTCGTTCATTGAGTTTTACGCAACAGTTTAGTATGCGGTTGTTTGTAGAGCCACAGATAAGATTTGTTATAGGATAGTAGTATTCCAAAGGCGGTATTTTTCTAGTTTAGCTGGCAATGCGTAAATTGTAATACCTACATCTATAAAATATACTAGCAGCCCGTCCCGGCTTCGCACAAGTGAACATAAAATATAGCATAGGTTACTCAGGGATAATGTAGCAGTGGCGAACACTAGAAATCTTTGGTTAACAGTCGTTTTTGGGTTTATTCGTTACAAAAAAATACAAAAATACAAATCTTTTTTCTTTAAAATAATAGGTACACTTATATAAATAAATGCTGCTGTACCCACTATGAACTCTTCTTTATGAGTTCTACCCTCAGGTAAGTTAAATCAGATTTGTTTTACGTACAAAATATGACGTCATATCAAGCTGTGGACTTTGCGTACCTACGTTTCTATGTAAACTCACTATGATCCACTCACTTCAACTCCAGACAGCTTCTAATTAATTCCATCTCAGCAAAAATTTATGGAAGTTACGCACATCATTTCCATTCCTTTAATAAAAACCCATGGTGGTCCCGTCGGAAGACTCCTCGGCTAATTATAATATCATCATGACTGGGGTAGGCAGAGCGATCGCACGTCATTTTATAACGAGGTGGTATAAATTCCACCTAGTTATAAAATGACGGAATCTTACTACCGATCCGGCCCGGCTTCGCACGGGTGCTAAAACTATACGTTATACGTAGCTCCTCCTCGCTTACTCTAAGTAAGTTCGTATGAGCCAGTGGCCAACTCTGGTGACAGAGTTTTTAGGCCGACCGAAGGCCTCTGTCATGGCCTTTGAAAACTTTGAAAAAGCCGGGACCGACTCCTAACGTGCTCTCCGAAGCACGGGAGCGCTCAGTTGAAATTTCCACTGGCGGTCACCCATCCAAATGGTGACTACGCGGAACAGTGCTTAACTTCGTTGATCTGTTCAGAACAACTTAGCCAGCTACGTCACTTACATACGCGCTTCCTCTTGAATCACTATAACGATCGTAAAATCCGTTGCGTAGCATCTAAAGTAAAGTAAAGTAAAAGTAAAGTAAAAATATATTCATTCAATCATATCACAAGGATAATTTTGAAACATCCTAAAGCTTGGGTGAATTTAGGCCAGTTCCACGCGCCCCAACCTAGAAGAATCTGGCAACCAACTCGGCTGGGTACCTAGCTTTTTTTTTAATGATCCCTCTTCATGTAGTCTAAGATTCCGGGATTGGACGGTGCTGAGGTCAAAATGTCTGCACGAACCGGGCTGTCTATTGTGGCAAAAAGTATGAACGTCAAAATGAATTTCGTTCGACGAAAGTTCGTCTCAACCACCGCAGTGCCAGACAACGGGAATGTTTTTTAATAATTTTATTAAAATACACCGATATTCTGCCTCCAAGCATAGGTGTGTAAGCTGTACTGTTTATGTTTGAAAGGCACTGTAGCAAGTGAAATTACTGGGTGAAAGAGACTCATTAACTACGTTTCGGGGTGACACGCAGTTCTTTAAAACTATTGGGTGACACTGCAGATGGTCAGGAGTGGCACGAATGAATTGACGTTTCGTCATTTGCTTAGAATAATAACACGGAGAAACAACAAATTGAACAAATTGAAAACACCACAAGTAAACTGCTGCAACACCAGAAATAAAAAAGTATGCATAAGTCGCTCACGCAAACATCAATTGTTTTGTGAAAACAATTTTGAATGAAACTATCGTTCTCCGTGTTATTATTCTAAGTTTGCTGACATAAAAAGTCTATTCACAAACATGTCACAAGTTATTCCTCTTGTTTGTCTATTTAAATTGAAAATGGCCAAACGAAGCGTAACCAATAAAACATGTTTGAATTATCGCTAAACTCTGCTAACACAATACATTTATGAGGCGTTTTATGGCTAAAGTTGAAAGGGTAAAGCTGATAATAATGTAGGCTAAGAGCCTTATTCATAATCATACTATAAACCACTGTTCACTAATTTATCTTTCAAATTCCTCATCGTCATTATTCGTTCAATAAATTTCATTTCATTGACAGGAAGGACAAGGAAAGCAATATTTGGCAAGCCTGAAGCCGCTAAAATTAAAGTTAGTTTATGCATGAGGGTGTACTTCGAACGGTAACCAGTGGCTAGTATAACCATTGATAATGTACAGAAGCGTAGATAGGTCCGTGGTTTAAAAAAATACAATTATTTATGTAGAGCACTTGAGAGCATTAATATAATTGCCACGCAGAACTTCAAAACTGAAAGTTTTTTTAATGTTGCAACAGTTATGGTCAGGCGCGGCGCTTAACATAAACGAACGATTTTTTCGTGTCATCACTAAATAATATTCGTTCGTTCGTTCGTATGAGTCAGTGGCCAACTCTGTTGACAGAGTTTCTAGGCCGCCCGAAGGCCTCTGTCATGGCTTAACAACTTTGAAAAGTCTATTAAATAACGTCACTCAAAACTGAACTTACAACAAATTATATAGAATGCAAAATCGCTTATCAAAACCGACCACCTCGCTCGCTTCTCAGGCTGTCCTCACCTACTTGATAACTTAAGGCAGATAGCGTTATCTTTAACACTGTTTTGATACTATTTTGCATAACCCAGGAGCGCTCGTGAGCTGACTAAGTTGTTCATAACAGATCAACGAAGTTAAGCACTGTTCCGCGTACTCACCATTTGGATGGGTGACCGCCAGAGGCAATGTCAACTGAACGCTCCCGTGCTTTAGAGTGCACGTTAAGCAGTCGGTCACAGCTTTTTAAAGTTGTTATTAGGCCATGACAGAGGGCTTTGGGTGGCCTAATAACTTTGTCACCAGGGTTGGCCACTGACTCATACGAACTTACTTACTTTTTGCATAACCCAGATGGTACTGACTCTTACTTATACTGTGCATACTACAAACTCTAAAAAGTTTGTTCGTTTGAGGCAGTGGCAAACTTTAAAAGTTTATAGAACGCCTAAAAGCCTCCGGCCTGGCCTAACAACTTTTAAAAACTAGGAAACAACTTGACGTGCCCTCTAAAATACGTAAGAGAAGAAGCTGCTACGCTACGAGCGCTACAAAATACACAGCTAAGCAACGTTCCGCGTGGTCATCATTCGGATGGGTGACCTCCATTGGCTATTAAATCACGTGAAAAATATGAAATTTATAACAGCGTCTCTTTAGTACGAATAATGAACTACTAAAATCCCATACAAATTGACAGTGTCCAACTGTGATAATACCTTTACATTTACGGTTCAAACGATGGTTGTCAAATACATTTTTCGTGACTCACCCTTTACGTGCTTCGGAAGGCACATCAGTCAGTCCTGGCTCCGTCACCAGAGTTAGCAACTAATACAAACTTGCTTGGTAGTAAAACGAAAAGTTTATCGGTTTCACTTTCAAACTAAACTAACAACCTAACATGGCGATAGCGGAGTGAAAAGGTTGTATCGAAGTTATCGAATCTCTCGGTAATTATCTAGAAACACGAACCGAACCGTGTTCTAGGCACAGAGATACAGCAGTGCTGTATTGAAGTTCCACTCGAAAGTATTCTCGACCGACACTAGCTGCATCGTAGAATAAATCATCATCATGAATGAATGAATGAATGAATGAATGAAAAATCTTTATTGTACAGTGTACACCTTACAAACTATAAAACAATTGAAATAAAATACAGAGAATAATCACAATGTACAATAGGCGGTCTTATCGCTAAGAAAGCGATCTCTTCCAGACAACCTATTTGCATTAGTCACCAAATAGCTCATAGCATAACACAAGTTCTGCTTAGCTCGAGCTAGATGATGTTGTGTGGATTGTCCAGCATTATTTACTTACTAGCTTCGTTTGTGTGGAACCCGGGAGCAGTACTTTCTCCAGGATAAAAAGCCTATGTTCTATTACCGGTCATTATCTATCTATGTTTTAAATTTCAGCCAAATCGGTTCAGTGGTTGTCGATTTATAAAGAAACAAACAGCCATCAAAACACCCAAACTTTCGCATTCATAATATGAGTGTGATATTTATAATGGCCCATTTACCCCATACCATAATTGCATGCAAGAATTGCCTTGTCAATTTCATGTCAGAATATTTTTCTTCTTTTTTTTTTTTATACAACTGAAGTGGCAACCAAGCTTATATACGGCCCATAAGATGGTAAGCGGTTACCGCAGCCTATGGACGCTTGCCATACCAGAGGTATCACTCGCGGGTTGCCACCTTGAGGCTAAGATCGAAAGCCTCATGTGCCAGTAATTTAACCGGAAACCACACCGTTCACACGGAACACAGCAATGCGAGCATTACCGCTTGGCGGCAGAAATAGGTATGGTGGTAGTCCTTCCCCGGACGAGCTCTGTCACAGAGAACTCTACTACTCTTAAATCTAAATTTGTTCTAAAATCAATTTAACAAGGCAATTCTTGCATGCAATTGTGATATGGTGTAAATGGGCCATTATGAAAGCCTTCTATGTTCCTATAGTTGGGTGGGTCAATGGCCTACTCACAAGTGATTGGAATCCACCACATTTTATCCACCACGCAGACCCAATTGGTGGATGGCACATGTCTTTCGAAGTTTTAGTTCTTGGACATGCCGGTTTCCTCATACATAAACTTATCAAAAACAAAAATCCATTGGTGCACGACCGGCTTCGAAGTTTCGAACCCACGACCTTAGAATCGGAACGGAATCAGTACCACTAAGTACTGACCACTGGTCTAGTAGACCTCCAGTGCCCTTTACCAATACTTAGTTAAGTAAAACTATTAACTAAAATGGTAGGTAAGTAAGCATTAGCCGTTACATAACTTAATTATTAGCATGCCAGTAGGAATTAATTCTGTTAATGTTACATTTAGTATTTACCCAACCAAATGAGTCCTAATAGGTAACATTAGTTACTCCATCCGTTTGAAACTTTACCTTACTGATTCTATAAGTAAGTAAGTTCGCATGAGTCAGCGGAGTTTTTAACCCCCTTTTGTCTTTGCCTAACAATTTTGAAAAAGCCGGTACCGCGTGCCCTCCAATCACGGGAGCGCTCACTTGAAATTTTCACTGGTGGTCGTGTCGTTCGTCAACTCACACCATGAATCTTGTCCCAACTGGTGTGAGTTGACGAATCGTAAAATAAATATTATTTTCGAACCCATCCAAATGGTGACTACGCGGAGCAATGCTTAACTTCGTTGTTTTGTTAAAAACAACTTAGCCAGCTACGTCACGAGCGTTCTCATTCTAAAACAACTGTTTGAAATCTAAAAACTGCGGGTTGGTGGATGGCACATGCTTTCTAATACAATTTTTACTGTGGTAGTAAATTATAACAAACGATTAAAAAGTATAAATACACCGCGACACTATTACTAATGAGAGTTTTAATTAGATTTTACTGATTTATTGAATTGATAAGAAAATGAGGTTTTTATTATCTCAATGTTACAGTTTCGGTATGATTGTATTTGTTTTGATAATTAAATAATGAGCTGATTAGAAATAAATAAAATAAATTAATTAAAAATCTTAGAAATTATCACTGTATTGTATTAATTTCTAAGATTTTTAAGTTTTATCTATTACAAACCCTATGGAAGAGACTAGCTCCTCACAACTCAGGGAATCCTAGTGTGAGAGCTAGTGTCCACAATATCACCTTATTTTTATTTTATTTTTTATACCATTGTAATAAAAAATGTGTACCTACATTTCGGCGAATAAATGATTATTATTATAAATGACCTACTGAAGTAAAAAACTGTTTCGAACATACTTTTTTTTATCATACTTCTCAAGTACCTACTAGCACTCATTTTTTTTATTTTATTTATTTATAACACTATTGCGATTATTATTATTTATTATTTCTAGTCTGAGATGCCCTACTGCAGGGCAAAAGCCCCTATCCCCTTTCCAACGTTTTCGGTCTTTTGCGTAAAAATTAGAAAGATTTATTATTTATTTAGATTACACTATATATTTTATTAAATTAATAGTACTAGCCGATCTGCCCCAGCTTCGCACGGGTGCAATGAAAAATTAAGCACCCGTGCGAAACCGGGGCGGGTCGCTGGTAATAAACATAGCCTATGTTATTCAGGGATAATGTAGCATTCTAATGGTGAAAGATTTTTTAAATTGGACTAGTAGTTTTTTAGTTTATTCGTTACAAACAAAAATAAAATTCCTCTCTTTACAATATTACTAAATTAATAAAATAGCTATTGTATAACATTTAGCACATAATGAAATTTCGCGCCTTTATTTCGCGGGACTACATTTGGATGGGTTGTCAGTGGAAATTTCGTCAGTGTTCCGTGGTTCGACTGGCACGTTAGGCTTACGGTCGCGGGTTTTTAGAGCTGTTGGGCCCTATCGAAGGCGTTCAGGCGACCTATTAACATACTATATTTACTTTAGGTAATAATTAAATTCAATATAGGTAAAGCTAATAATAATAATATATAAAAAAGTCGGTTAAATTTATTAAAATAACATACTTATGCAAAATTATACATGTTATAGACATGTAAAGCAAACATACCATGAATAAATGTATGATGTTATAAGAATCAACAATATGAATCTTTTTGAAATAATTATCCAAATTTGACAATATTATTGTATTTGACAATGTTATAAATCTATTTTTAGAGTCAATTTATTTTATTTATTATGGACCAAGTTGTTGGACAACTAGACCACAAAGACTAGACCCACCACAAAGTAGATAGACCCACCTATATTTATAGGTACTATAGATGCCTATCTATTTAAGTATTCGTATCAAAAATACCTGATACAAAAAAAAAACCTAGCAGACTATCTTGGTGGCGCGATTGGCCAGTGCCTGGTTGAGAAGCCAGAGGTTGCGGGTTCGATCCCCGATGAGGGACAAAATGTTTGTAATTCATATGATCTGCAAACATTTGTATTTTATGTACGTATTGACAAACTAAATTTACTTATATGTTCTGGGGCTCTCCTTTTTACGTGTTTAAACATCCAGATGTTAACACTGAACTCAGTACGACTAGCAGTTCTCCGAACAGTAGAACTCGCAAGCAGAAACTTGTAAAGTGAGCTTTGAAAGTGAGCAACATATTGAATTTTGAGGAACTATTTTGCTCATCACGCTTAATATTCTCATCAGATCTTCGCCAAATATCAGACAAACTTAAATTTAATACTTACCTTTCATATAAAATAAAAATCATCGAAATCAAATCACATTAGGCGGAGATATTTAGCAGAACTTTATAAAGCAAGTAAGCTCGTATTGAGTAAGTGGCCAACTGGTGACAGTGTTAAAAAACTAAGACCTCCCAATTATATATAATAATTCACGATCAATATAAAAATTAGGATTGCTGAACCAACTCGACCGGTAGGACAAAAGGTCTTCTAAATTATTTACAACTCAATAAGTCTAAGTAGGCTGTTCTGGCGGTGTACCTCGTAAAAGTACTTGTATATTATTACTAAATCATTTTATAATGTTGGATGATTAGTCAGTCGTTACGTGGATTACGAACTAACTACTTTAGCCAACTCCGGCGGAGACGGAGTTTATAGGACGAGGCCGCCTAAAGGCCTCCGTTATGGCCTAATGACATGCTGAAGCCGTAACGAATGAAGCAAATTTTGTAAAGATTTTATAGTCCATATATTTTCGAATTGATAAATCCGTGACTAGTATGAACCCACGATACTCAAATGATCTAAAGGATATGGATCAAAAGGAAAAGTCACTACCAGTAGACCACCAGTGCCGTATGTACTCGAAGGACTCCAAAAAATATATTTATAACCAGTCAATAGGGTAAAGACAGTATAGTTGACCCACTTTGCTATCACGTGTTACATAACATAAAGTCACAACTTTACGGTCATACCTTTAAACACAACTGACGTAGAACAGTCAAACATTCGAAGCATGCCACTAATTTTATAGTGGGACTATCTATCCGATCTCTGCTCTGCTCGTAAAATGTGGTAGTTGGTGGTCTAATTAATTACAATTATTTATACAAATAATAGATACCTTTATGTTACCTTTTTTCTATTCCCTGACTTAAAAAAGCAGTTCTTGAGTTTGATGGTTCCATCATCATGACAGCCTTCTAATGTTCCCACTGCTGGGACACTGGCCTACTCTCGGGCGAGAGTGATTGGGTCTTAATCCACCACGCGGACCCAATGCGGATTGGCGGATGGCACATGTCTTCATACAATCATACAATACAATGATGGTTTCATACAATCTTTGTTTTGAATTTATTTCAAAATTACGATTCTGATCGGAGATAAAATTTATAATCTAAAATTTTAACTGTATAATGCGAGAATTACGTAGGGAATTATTTATTATTACATAACACATTGCTCAGAGGTCAGCCGACAAAAAAAAAAAGGATGGGCAGCGTTCGAGAAGTTACGGCATATTTTCTCGTCACAGATACCGCAGAGCCTCAAGACGAAAGTCTATAACCAGTGCGTGTTGCCAGTGATGACTTATGGCACTGAAACGTGGTCGCTAACTATAGGTCTCGTTCAAAAGCTCAAAGTCGCCCAACGAGCTATGGAAAGAGCTATGCTAGGAGTTTCACTACGCGATCGAATCCGCAATGAGGAAATCCGTAGAAGAACCAAGGTCACCGACATAGCTCTTAGAATTAGTAAGTTGAAGTGGCAATGGGCAGGCCATATAGCTCGCAGAACCGATAACCGTTGGGGAATAAAGGTTCTTGAGTGGCGACCACGAACTGGAAAACGAAGTGTAGGACGGCCCCCCAGTCGATGGACCGATGACATTAAAGCGGTCGCAGGAAGTCGGTGGATGGTGAAGGCCCAAAATCGGTCGTCATGGCGCTCTTTGGGGGAGGCCTATGTCCAGCAGTGGACGTCTATCGGCTGATATGATGATGATGATGATGATGAACACATTGCTAAACATACGCACGTGTCTCATTGTCCCAGTTCTACCTTATTTCAAGTAATATACCTATTTAGGTCGTAAGGTGGGTTTTGCTATGAATATTTTAACAATATTTTATAGATTTGCATTCCGTACCGTTGCGCAATTATAAAACAAATTAAAATTGCAATTAATATAATTAATATGTAATCACACATTTTACTGTTTGCTTTGACATTTATATTTAATTGAAGTAGATAGGTAGGTACTTAATAATAATAATAGTACAGCACATACACACACATTTCTGACCCCACATAGTTCTGTGGACCTCACAGTAGGGTTTCTAGTGGGTACCTATCAGAAACTTACCTAACACAACACCCATCCCGAACAAATACTTGCAGATCACGCAAACATTTGTCCTGCAGCAGGAATCGATCCCGCTACCTGTTTTAGAGAGGCAATGTAACTTATGGATCCTCATAACAGAAAAAAGGTAGGACAAAGATAAATAAAGGTGTTCTTTATTTTAAAGGTAGCTACAAACCGAAGCGCCTACTACTAGTTTTCTTGTCACTGCATAGATAGTAACAACTAAATGAGATATTGTTTAGGGCTGCCAGACGAGGCGTTAATTGAAAAAAAAATAGTCTTGGACTTTAAAAAAAAAGTTTTTATTATTATTAGTTCCATAAAGCTTTTGTTACATTTTTACATTTATTTGCAGATCATACTTACAATTTTAATTACTAATATAGGTACTTAACCTACTTATTCGTAATACAACATAATTTAAATACTACGTATTTTAATTTTGATTGTTGTATTTGTGTGTGAATAGTGTTAAGTAGGTACTGAATATGTGTTTTTTTTTATACAACTGAAGTGGCAACCAAGCGTACGGCCCACAAGATGGTAAGTGGTTACCACAGCCTATGGACGCTTGCAATACCAGAGGTATCACTCGCGGATTGCCACCTTGAGGCTAAGATCGAAAGCCTCACGTGCCAGTAATTTCACCGGAAACCATACCCTTCACACCGGAACACAGCAATGCGAGCAATACTGCTTGGCGGCAGAAATAGGTATGGTGGTAGTCCTTTCCCGGACGAGCTCTATCACAAAGAACTCTACTACTCTTTCACTACTACTACTCTTTTTTTTCTTCTTTTTTTTCTCTTCTCATTTGTAATTACTACTACTACTACTACTACTACTACTACTACTACTTAATTACGGATAAATCGTTTGCTAAATATGCTATTAAGATTTGTAATACCAAAGTTGAACTTGAATCCTAAATATCTGAAAATATTTTAGGCAGCCATATTTGTCAACCCTAGTAAAAGAAATAAACATTAAAATGTAACAAGACTTACTTTACTTACTGTTACCACAAAGTACAAACTCATTGCATGCATATGCATACATAAATTACATGATTTTGGACAAACAATGCACTTGTTCGGGATCGGTGCATACCTTACCTACCACCTACAATAACAGAGACCATTATTAATAGTCACCATTAGAAGTACGATTTTTAAATAAACAAAATAAATAAATATTTGTGTTAATTTAATATAATAATTATAAAATGAAGTCTATACAGTGGTGGCCATATAATTAAGAACGCTGATATAAAGGGAAGATTTTTTCCAACTAAGATGCAAAACGAATTGTATGCATTTGTTTTTATTTCTCTCGGTATCGTAAAACATTTCCATATTACCACTGTATTCATTGATACACATGATTGGCTAAAAATCAATAGGCAAACTTTTTACACTACTTTTAAACAAAGTATTCCTTATTACTGGCTGGTCACGTAATTAAGAACGCTAAGTAGTTTATACCTTTATTCAAATTTAAATAGAGAACACGCAGTCGATTTGTTACTGTTTGTATAATTTTGGCGCAATTACGTGCTGTAAAAGATTAAAGGTTATTGCTTCTTTAGAAAAAACAATGGGAAAAAAAAAGTCAAAAATCTACAAGGGAAGTAATAATAAAACTTCGCCGGAAGAATTGGTCTTATAAAAAGATAGCCGACCATCTGCAATGTTCAAAAATGATGGTTTTCCACGCTGTAAAACATTTTGCTACGTATCAAACTACTTCGAATGTTCCACGTGTACCTAAACAGAGAAAAACAACTCCTCGAGATGACCGAAACATCGTTCGTATGGCAAAACAAAATCCTTTTAAAGGGTCCAATGAGCTTAGAAAAGAATATTTTGGTGAAAACAACTTTTCAGCAATCTCAGCACGCAATATTCGAAGACGTTTGGTAGAAGAAAAATTGCACGGTAGGATAGCAAGAAAGGTACCCATGTTAAAACTTTGCCACAGGCAAGCCCGGCTTGCATTTGCGAGAAAGTATGAAAACTGGACTGTGCAACAGTGGAAAAATGTACTTTTTTCTGACGAGACGAAAATAAACAGAGTATGTTCTGATGGAAAACGATATGTACGACGTCCCCCGAATACAGCATTCGACCCAAAGTACACGAAAGTTACATTAAAGCACGGTGGTGGAAATGTGAAAATTTGGGGTTGCTTTTCTGGACATGGTGTAGGACCTGTAAAGTTGATAGAACATGGATCAGTTCCAATACAAAAATATACTGGAAGAAACAATGTTACCATACGCTGAAGACGTTCTACCGGTCATTTGGACATTCCAGCATGACAATGATCCAAAGCACACTGCACGCACCGTAAAGGAATTTCTTACAGCGCAATTAGTTTCTGTCTTAGACTGGCCTGCTAACAGTCCAGATCTAAACCCAATAGAGAATCCGTGGTTTGAAGTAAAGAAAAAGGTTTCAAATACAAAGTGTGGAAATTTAAGAGTGCTGTATGACGTTTTTTTAGAAGAATGGAACTCTATTTCTCTTGCGAAATGTCAAAAATTAATAGAGTCAATGCCTCGCCGGTGTAAAGCTGCAATTAAAAGCCGTGGATATGCTATTAACTATTAATTTTAGTTAAATATTTCTTTTTATGTTTCCTGTGCTACATAATATTGTGATTTTTTAAATCTAAGTGTCATACAAAACAATTCCCGAGCAGTTAAATAAATCGTTCTTAATTATTTGTCCAGTTTCAGTACTATTTGAATGTGTTACTTTGATAAAATCAATAAAATGTGCAAAAAATAATTAGCGATTTCATACTTTATTCTTAAGCCAGGTTGCTCTATTAATGTGACTATTATATAACATAAATAGTTGCTTCTCAAAAGGTACACATCTCTGTGTATGATACGATTTAAATAAAAAACTTCTAGAACTTCAAATCGTTCTTAATTATATGACCACAACTGTATATGTGACGCATAAATTCAGTGGAAGCAAAGGGTGGTGTGAGTTGCAGAACGAAAACAATATTTATTTTACGATTCGTCAACTCACCCCAGTTGGGACAAGATTTATGGTGTGAGTTGACGAACGACTCATCTTTTAAACTACGCAAAGGATTATAATGCGGTTTTCAGCAATAGATAGAGTAATTCAAGAGGAAGGTTTATAGCACCGTGCGAAGCCGGGGCGGGTCCGCTAGTTTAATTATAATTAGTACTGACCAACGCTTTTTTTTTATACAACTGAAGTGGCAACCAAGCGTACGGCCCACAAGATGGTAAGCGGTTACCGCAGCCTATGGACGCTTGCTATACCAGAGGTATCACTCGCGGGTTGCCACCTTGAGGCTAAGATCGAAAGCCTCATGTGCCAGTAATTTCACCGGAAACCATACCCTTCGCACCTGAACACAACAATGCGAGCATTACTGCTTGGCGGCAGAAATAGGTATGGTGGTAGTCCATACCCGGACGAGCTCTATCACAGAGAACTCTACTACTCTTAAAACAGCTTTACACAGAAGCGGCATTTTGCCTAAATTGAAACTCTGCTTACAACCCAACTGTCTGTTAAATCAGAATAACAAACAGAAATAATCTCATAAATATGTTTCTAGATATTTATTTGTGCGCTACATATCTATCCGCAACGGTTCCCGTCACGGCTAACGAACGGACGGACAGTAGCCGGTAGGCGGGTAAAGTGTAGTCCTCACTTGCGAGATGAACCACTTGAAAAGTTTTTTTTTATACTACTAAAGTGGTAACTAAGCGTACTCTTGATGGTCAGCGGTTACCGTAGCCTATGTACGCATGCAACATCAGAGATATCACTTGCGTGTTACAACCCTAAGACCTAAGATGGTAAGTCTCATGCCTGTAATTTCACCGGAAACCATACCCTACACACCGGAACACAGCAATGCGGCACATGAGGCTTTCGATCTTAGCGTCAAGGTGGCAACCCGCGAGTGATACCTCTGGTATTGCAAGCATCCATAGGCTGCGGTAACCGCTTATGTATATACGCTTGGTTGCCACTTCAGTTGTATAAAAAAAAAACATGAAATTTTGAGGGTACATTCATCTTATGGTGAAGGGGTGGTGAACTGAATAAGAAATTCCCTTTTAACTTCTAAAGTCTGTATATAAAAACACAAGATTGTGGAGCGTTCCAGTTCCACCTGGTAATATACACAGTTAATATAATACAGTAACACTAATTAAATAATATTTAGGGATAGTTTTTCATACCATAAGTACATAATTGCGTCATACCGAGCCTAAACTATGTAACTAGCCGAAGCAAGGATCCCTCGCGACTACAACATAAGCTTACATAGTTAGAGCGAGGAGTCAATGCGTAGACTCTATACAAAGGTTTATGTGCTAAGTATATTGTTTGTTTTTACCTACGTAAGAGTTATGAATTATTTAAGTATTAAGTAGGAAGAATAAGTTGTAAACCTTTTTGTTACAACATATTTTGTAAACCTCTAATTTTCACCAGTTCGGATGACTGGTAGAAAATGCTGCATAACATTAAGTCCTCCCTTTGTACAATCTTGTTTTTGTGCAATAAAGAATTAAATAAATAATAAATAAATAAACCTATTTTTTTGAAATATTTTTTTTTTATTATTTACACCTATTATATAATACAATCCACTTGATAAAATACCTTTAAACCTAGACACTCTGATGTACACTCCGCCTTACATCTATGATTCGAAGTCTATCTAGACTTTGATCTCTTTGTCGGCCCCTTGAACCAAGTATAAGTTTATTAGAAATAATTTAACGACTAGCGATCGTCCGCGAATGTGTTCGCGCCTTTAATTGTATAGCCGGAACCTTTAATAATTCGAAATAATACACAAAATATAGATTTTTTTAACCGATTTCAAAAATGGAGGAGGTTATCAATTCGACTGTATGCTGTTTTTTTCGTATATTTGTTACGCGATTTCTTCGCCAAAATTAATAACTGATTTTAATGATTCTTTTTTGGTTGATCTCGTAATTTAATACTTCAGAGATGGTATAAATAAATAATAATATAAATTTTATCAAAATTGGTTCAGCGCTTTTAAAAAAACATAACAAACGTGCTAATAACTATACACACTCACAATTCATCAAAATATTGTTATTAGACTAATTAAATTGAAACTGCTTGGATATTCCTGCGATTACCATAACTTTGACCATCAAGCAATGCGAAACAACTTTGTCCGCGAAAGCATAATTAAGTGTATAATTCAATTCAATTTAATTCATTTATACAATAACTTTAATTCATTCATAACTTCATCCATAGGCAATTCGACCATGTGGCGCAGCGGGCGCAGGTCCGCCTGCGACGACGGCGACGTGTCAAATGTTTGTACGATCTACAAATATTTGTTCCGGGTGTTCTGGCTATTTTCTATAAATAATAAAAAAATATCTATCTATGTATTGCATTATTTATATATATATCAGTCATCTAGTACACATAATACAGCTATGTTTAACAGCAGCTTACCTTGGGGCTAAGTGATGCTGTGTGGATTGTCCAGCATTATTTATTTATTTATTCTGTAAACGTTTTTTTGTTTGAAGTTGTGTTTTGTTTTGTCCACGGTGCGTTTGGAAGATTCTATCAGATTTGTCGCTGTTCTAAGTTCCTAGGTTTACTTCGGAACCATACACAATTATTCTATGTATATTGTATATAATATAAGTAAAAAATAGCATACTATATGAAAGTAAACTTCGGTCATGCGAACTTACACCTAACACTGGCTCATGCCAGTTCCCAACTTTGGCGATGGAATTTAAAGGCCGCACAAACATCTCCGTAGGCCGCCCGAAGGCCTTCGTGAACTTGAAATCACGTACAGACAGTCACATAAGAATAGAATATTATAAAAGGAATGTATTTATCTGATTTGCACGCTCTAGGCCCTACTAGACAACTAGACCCAGACAAGATGTCTCCCACAAGATTATGATTAATGCGATGGATTATTAGGGTTCCGTAATCTGACAAGAAACATTACGGGATTCGCACGGGTTCCGTCATTGACGATTTTTTACTGTGTCGTAATTTTCACGATTTTTTATTCGTATGAACTGTGTAATGTGTAAGTTCGCATAAGCGAAGTTTACTTTCATATAGTATTATATTATTTACTTGTATTATTATGAACAATATACATAGCATATGTATAGGCATGTCCAAGAACTAAATATTCGAAAGACATGTGACATCCACCAATCCGCATTGGGTCCGCGTGGTGGATCAAGACCCAATCACTCTTTCTTGAGAGTAGGCCAGTGTCCCAGCAGTGGAAACATTAGAAGGCTGTCATGATGATGTGTAGGGTTCCGAAGTAAACCTAGGAACTTAGAATAGCGACAAATCTGCCACGGTTCATAGAAATCTTCCAAACGCACTGTGGACAAAACCAAACACAACTTCAAACCAAAAACGTTTACAGAATAAATAAATAAATAAATAATGCTGGACAATCCACACAGCATCATCTAGCCCCAAGGTAAGCTGCTGTTAAACAGAGAGTATATCATCATCATCATGACAGCCTTCTAATGTTCCCACTGCTGGGACACTGGCCTACTCTCAGGCGAGAGTGATTGGGTCTTAATCCACAACGCGGACCCAATGCGGATTGGTGGATGGCACATGTCTTTCAGACTTTGTCAGAGAGTATATACTTAAATATAATACAATACATAGATATTTTTTTATTTTTCAAAGATCAAAGCATACAGATTAATTTATTTTAGTCACAGTCTGTACAGGTTACCTACCATCCAATAACTTATCAAACATTTGGAAAACTTAATTTTAAATTTAAATATAAACCCCCGGTGTGATTCCAAATTTCTTAATCAACTTACCTTTATACCTTACCTTTGTTACCTTTTGACGACCGATGTGGCGCAGCGCAGGGTTCGATTCCCGCCTCGGAACAAATGTTTGTACGATCTACAAATATTTGTTCCGGGTGTTCTGGGTATTTTCTATTATTAGTATTGTATTAAATATATATCAGTCATCTAGTACCCATAATACGCTCTGTTTAACAGCAGCATACTTTGGGGCTAGATGATGCTGTGTGGATTGTCCAGCATTATTTATTATATTTTTTTTTTATTTTTTTTACCTTGGATCGCAAAATTTTTATTGGAATTCTAATCATCATCATCACCATATTCGTCTCGATGTTAACCTT
This sequence comes from Colostygia pectinataria, assembly GCA_951394395.1. NCBI lineage: Eukaryota > Metazoa > Arthropoda > Insecta > Lepidoptera > Geometridae > Colostygia > Colostygia pectinataria. The sequence continues at coordinate 2,387,550 of OX596368.1, read as the reverse complement.
AGCCTCCTTAGGCCAAGGCCACACCGTAAGTGGCACTCTTATCGGTACATTAGCTTAGTACTCAGATAACCCACCGTGAACCAATCAACATCACTGTTAAACGATTCGGGCCTCATTCACAAAAAAAACTTCTTTTAATTTGTGGCGTCTGTGGCTGACTTTGGCAACAAATAATACTTTATGCCTCTGTTAGCTAATCTGTAAAATATAATTTAAATCTGTCATTGTTTAACAGCAAGTCTAAGAAAAGACAATACTCAGTGAGCTTTTTCGTTCGGTTGTTCGTATTAGCCAGTGGCCAACTCTGGTGACAGAGTTTCTAGGCCGCCCGAAGGCCTCTGCCATGGCCTTACAACTTTGAAAAAGCCGGGACCGACTGCTTAACGTGCCCTCCGAGCACGGGAGCGCTCAGTTGAAATTGCCACTGGCGGTCACCCATTCAAATGATGACCACGCGGAACAGTGCATAACTTCGTTGATTTGTTAAGAACAACTTGCCAGCTATGTCACGAGCGCTGATAAAATGACAGTTTCTTTTATGAATAAGAGCTACAAGCTAGGTGAATTCATGCCAGACATTCATGTTAACTTTAACAATTGGTTACGTCGACCATCAAAACCAGCCCTAAGCATTTACGTGTGCTTTTTATGAAACCCGAGCTAATAATGTAAATCTGTCGATGTGGTCGGAGCCGCTGCCAAATTCGTTTAAACTCAATTTGCAAGGTCGGCCCGCTACAGGAGGAAATAAAACAAGTTATCTCGAATTCTCTCTTCTGAGCCTACTACTGGAACTCGAACCACAACTAGCAATAAACGGAATATCCGCGCGGAGTTTTCGCACCATTAAAATGTTTCGAAAGCATTTTATTTGAGTCACAAATATTTTGGCAAGCGGGACGAATAAGCACAAATATTATCATGAGGGACGAATACAATTTTTTTTAAAGCGTGGGCCGGAAACTCGAAACGAAAAAGGCATAAATCATCTAAACACAACTTCAAACAAAAAACGTCAGTGGATTTGCCGCTAGCGTTAGGCGATAGACCCACCTAAGTAACTTGTGGCTTGACGTTTGAACGGCCGGGATTAAATTATGTGTTGGCCTTGAGACAGCATTTTCCCAAGATTTTTTTTTTAATGAATGCATTTTCCCAACATCTATAAACAGTATTCACTAAAGTTTAGTAACTAAGCCGACACTATGATATATCCTTTTAAGCTAAGGGCTATTGTCTTACAAATATATCATCAAATTTGTCCTTGTTATAAAAATGGCAAGAAAAGACAACACCTAGCGAAAACTATCGTTAAAAACGACAGTTTTATTATGGGTCAGTTTAATAGCATTAACTTAGCGTAGCATCACATGTGACTACTTACTACTGTGTAATAGAGAGTAACAATTGAATAAAGATCGCGCAATCAGTATGAACAACTTCATCATTATGTTACATTTTTCGCAATAAGGTCGCACTTTAAAAAAAAAATGAAGTGAAGACATAAAACTATTTCAAAAATAATATTCAATCTGTCCCGCATCACTAACAGTAGGACTGATATACATGCTTGTAAGCAACTCCAAACAACAGGAAACCAAGTTTACGTCATTCAACCGAGAACTGTCAGTCCACGTGTTCATAGAGCATAAGGCAAGGTCCGACCGCCGCGCCGCGCCGCAAGGAGCAACGGGCGATAAAATATTCAAGCAAAATCACTCGCGATTGTGTTTTGTTTACGTGTTTATATTTATTTATTATTATTGACCAAGCCAACCCACTGCAATAGAACGATTTAAAATTTCGAAGCCAATACCTATAGTTTGCCCAATACTACTCTAAAGTCAGCTGTTGCCTTGTTTAGTACTAACATGCTAACTACTCAATCAATAGCAGAGTTTAAACTGGATATTCAGCTTTTTCTATTACTTGCAAGATGCCATTACACATTTCATTTATTTAGATAAATACTTAGTTGACTTGTCTATCAACTCAGTTGCTAGCCAGCTAGCTTGTAAGACGTTTCAAAGTGATCATTGTGATTCTATTGAAATAAATAATTTTAGATTTGTTGATTTTTTGATTTTGTTGTATCTCTGCTTCTGCGCGGTTGTGGGTTCAATTCCCAGTCAGGACAAAGTTTTTTGAGAACATAGATGTTTGTTCTTTGTCTAAGTGTTATAATATAAAGTAGTTTATGTCCGAATTTACAAAGAAAAACTTAGCTTAGCTTGGGGTTACATAGCGCTGTGTGAATTGCTTAGCAATATTTTTTTAATTATTTTATACTTTTATTCAAAGAGCACTGATAATCTAGTGGTGGTGTGGTGACCCCGCCTTCCGATCCTAAGGTTCAAACCCGGTCGTGTACCAATGGAATTTTAGGTTCGAAAAAATTATGTGCGCAATGCCAGTGCTCTCATACGGTGAAGGAAAATGTCGTGAGGAAACCGGCATGTCAAAAAACAAAAAAATCTGATTGATATGTGCTATCCACCAATCCGCATTGGGTCCACGCAGTGGATTCAATCACTCTCGCCTAATCACTCTCGCCCGAGAGTAGGCCAGTGTCCCACCAGGGGGAACATTAGAAGGCTGTCATGATTAAAACCTACAAGCAGTAGGGGTCACCATTCCGTGACGGTACATCGTTTTTGGTAAGTGAACACACTCACTAAATATTTGTTTTCTCTGTGATGCGGACAGTTTGCGCGTGTCGATGCAACTGTACTAATATTTTATGTCAAAGAGTACCTAATGCATAGAGGTGACATGACATGATGATGATGAAAATATGTTAACTATTATAATATCCATGAAATTATTGCTTATTAAACGATTTACTTCGGAATAATGATGTGATATTTACCTATTTTTATTTTAATTACAGTGTTTCTCCTACGTATAAGATATACACTAAGTATTAAAATTATATAGACGAATGTGAGTACTCAGACAAACCCTAGGTGGTTTTTAGAGTACAATAATCAGTTTAATGTTAAATTGTGGTTATTAAAAAAATATATATATATTATCAGTTTTAATAACTTTTGCAGTTGACAACGTCCTAGTAAGCAATTTTGAATTTTTTTTCAGGCGAGGTTTATTTTTACAAAGAGATCAATAAATCAGTTTAATGTTAAATTGTGGTAATTAAAAAAAAAAAAAACTTAAGTTTTTATTATCAGTTTTAATAACTTTTGCAGTTGACAACGTCCTAGTAAACAATTTTGATTTTTTTTTCAGACGAGGTTATTTTTACAAAGAGATTATAAAAAAACTGTGAGTAATATTAGCAAACTCGGTTTTTTATTATATTACGGTGTCTGTACTGTTTAGAACAAACTGTGACATGTTTATTTGTTTTGGTAATTATGTTTTGGGTTGAACGTGTAAAAATAATATTGGGTAGAAAAATTGTGGGTTGAACAGGGAAGCACTATATTGTTATTGAAGTTAGCAAATTGGAAAATTTTTGCCGTCAAAAATACATCTAGTTGAGTCAACTACTTACTTTACTTATCATCCACAGGCTCGGAACCCTCCAGCACGAGCCTCGCTCACACTTGTCCGTTTTTATTGTATTAGCAATCAGTTAATCGACAAGATACAAGTGAGCAATTACATAAACCAATCAATCTTTAACTAGACTTAATTGAAAGACATTGATTGAAGCCTTTTGGAAATAAATTAAAATTGATTTTCCATATAAGTACTGGTTTATTTAGACAGTTTGATTTTATACTTAGACTTACGACTCATTTATCTCAGAACTCGTCATTGATGTCATGTCATTCGTAAAAAAAATTTTTTGGCTATATCGTCATTTTTCATGCTTGTTGTGTGTCTACGGCCGAGATTCGAATTCGCGACATTCGGATCAGAAGTCGGATGCTTGTTGTGTGTCTACGGCCGAGATTCGAATTCGCGACATTCGGATCAGAAGTCGGATGCTTGTTGTGTGTCTACGGCCGAGATTCGAATTCGCGACATTCGGATCAGAAGTCGGATGCTTGTTGTGTGTCTACGGCCGAGATTCGAATTCGCGACATTCGGATCAGAAGTCGGATGCTTGTTGTGTGTCTACGGCCGAGATTCGAATTCGCGACATTCGGATCAGAAGTCGGATGCTTGTTGTGTGTCTACGGCCGAGATTCGAATTCGCGACATTCGGATCAGAAGTCGGATGCTTGTTGTGTGTCTACGGCCAAGATTCGAATTCGCGACATTCGGATCAGAAGTCGGATGCTTGTTGTGTGTCTACGGCCGAAATTCGAATTCGCGACATTCGGATCAGAAGTCGGGGCTCATAATTACCCTCGTTCTTCCATCATAGCAGTGATCCAATTGAGTAACGAAAATTGAAACATTTGATTTAAATCTATTAAAATAATACCTACATAATATTTACATTCAGTTTATGCAATACATATAGAACCAGATCAGAAGACGAAATTATATCGTTTGATTGTAGCATGTCAAGAGTAGTAGAGTTCTCTGTGATAGAGCTCGTCCGGGGAAGGACTACCACCATACCTATTTCTGCCGCCAAGCAGTAATGCTCGCATTGCTGTGTTCCGGTGTGAAGGGTATGGTTTCCGGTGAAATTACTGGCACATGAGGCTTTCGATCTTAGCCTCAAGGTGGCAACCCGCGAGTGATACCTCTGGTATTGCAAGCGTCCATAGGCTGCGGTAACCGCTTACCATCTTGTGGGCCGTACGCTTGGTTGCCACTTCAGTTGTATAAAAAAAAAAAAAAAAATTCGTGTAAATAAAACTGAGAGTGAACTGTAATCAAGTTCACAATAAATCTCAACTCACTAATAATATAAGTACCACTTACACCGATCATTCAACCCAAATACAAAGTAATTCGAGATAACCCGCCACAAAACAAAATACTATGCTATTCAATCAATATGCGATTAAGCGCAAGCCACACCACAAGCTAAGATAACTTAGCTCAGCCACAGTGATATGAGTTTTTTACAAGTTACAGGTACTAACGTGAGTTCACTATGTAGGTTGTTTACTTTTTTTTTATTAACGGGGAGATATCTGCATCCAGACATCCCGTCGCATAAGGGTAAGACGGGGGTGTGTGTGGTTGTCGGACTCGACGACTCACTAAAATTATCCCCGGTGGCCAGCCTCGATCCATGTCAAGGGGCTCCACGGTCTCCTAGGACTTTAGTGGTGCCTCTCGCATAGCGCTCTAAGCACTTCCCGAGGCTAACAGTTGTCTATCAATTACCTAGGTCTACATAAGAGTAGGACTATTGGGAGTTTGTTTTAATGGTAAGTCAACGGGTACAAAGTTCTTAGTAGTTTTCTAGTAAGTCTGTTGGGAAGAAAATTCCCAGTAGTTCAGCTGGTAAGACTGTAGACGCTTAGGTGTTATGCGTTGGTTGAAGTAGTTGGAGATGGGACGTATAGATATAAAAAGAAACAATTAGAAAATATAAACTTGACTTGTTATTCAGAGTACGAGGGAGACATTACAGTGTAGAAAATACAGAGTATCGTTCGTAGAGTATTAATTCAGTGTTGCCAGCTTATCATAAATTAAAATTACCATAGATAATAAAACAAAAAGCTATAATAATCTGGGCTGGGTTGCCAACAAAAACTACTCGGTAAGACAACTGGGAATAACCCATTTTTTCACGAATTTTCAGTTTGTACTTTGGGCCTAAATATTTTAACATTAACACCTTAGCTGAATTAGCTTAGCTCGCTGTGTGGATTGAGTTTCGTGCAATATTCAATTAATGCCAATACTCAGATGACAACTTTGGTTAAAATACAACAACCACAATAATGCTACTGTTTGTAAAAAAACATATCACACTTATTGTAAACATACTAAAGAATATTTATATAATATTTTATAATTATAGGTAGGTAGGTACATTATTGTTTTTATATTTTAGTGATTAATGTGTAATGGAATGACACTAGCGATAAAACTTTTAACAGTCAATGAACGTCCAATATTAGACATAGGCCTCTCCCATAGAGCGCCATGACGACTGAACCACCCACCGACTTCCTGCGACCTGGTTACTGTCATCGCTCCATCTAGTGGGGGCCACCCTACACTTTGTCTTCTAGAGTAACCGATCGCGATTCGAGAACCTATTATAACCATTTATACCTTTTTTTGAAGTGGTTATCAGTTCTGCGATATGGAATTAAAACATAAGAATAAAGATTTTTAAATCAAAATATACATACATAGAAATAATCTTAACTTTCTTGTCACAGATTCATATTATTTTAAATTAAATAAAAATAATTGTAATGCAATGTAATAATTTTTTTATTGACACAGTACTGTTACATCCAATACATTATAAATGAGAGAAGATTTGTATTTTTTTTGTTACGGTTAAACACAAAATCTACTAAACCGATTTAAAAAAAAAATTTACCATTAAATAAATAAATAAATAGTGTTGGACAATCCACACAGCATCATCTAGCCCGAAGGTAAGCTGCTGTTAAACAGAGCTGTGTTATGGGTACTAGATGACTGATATATACTAAATACATACATAGATATTTTTTATTAGAAAATATCCAGAACACCCGGTACAAATATTTGTAGAATGCTACATTGTCTCTGAGTAACATAGGCTATATTTATTACTAGCGACTCGCCCCGGCTTCGCATGGGTGCGGTTTCATTGCACCCGCGCAAAGCTGGGACGGACTGCTAGTAAAAATCTAAAGACTTAACAAAGTTTACATCACAAGACCTTGGTTCTGCAAACTGCAATTCAATTCAAAGACCTTCAGAAGAATAACCAATATACCTACTTTCCAATACATGTACATCAGGTTTACACATCTCATTACTACAATAGTCAACTAGTCAGAAACGTGAACACACGTACAAATTGTTTGTTAGTTAGTGTATACAGGGTCATTCATTATCAACCTGACAAACTTAAGGGATTGGTTCCACACATTAAAAAAAAACTTGTACTTTTTTTTTCTAAACATTTTTTTTTAATAAAAAAAAAAACGTAAATCTGCTTAATAATTAGTTATCCTTGTTAGAAATCTAAAAGGCAGCGCTCGGCACGTGTCAGTGACCTGCGCGTGAATGAATCGCTGGTCAATAACCCGTGCGTCCTTGACCTGCGCGTGTCAATAACCCGCTACGGGACGCGCATACTCGAATATTTCATTATTACGCCGCTTAACTCGATTCCCAACAATGATAAATAATAATTGAGCAGAAAAACGTAAACGATTTTTTTTTTGTTTACTTGGGATTTTTAAGACAAAATATAAAAAAAAAATTATAGGTTCATATATATTTAATTTTTTTTTATATGTGGAACCAATTTTTTTCTTTTATTCATTAAAATGGTGCGGCTAATATAACACTGTGGAACCTATCCCTTAAGTTTGTCAGGTTGATAATGAATGACCTTATATAAGATACGTAATTGGCATAGAGACTGCGTTTAGTCAAACACGCTTGTCAGTCAGAAGGAATCATAAATACAACGATCTAATAACCACCTATTTCTGCCGCCAAGCAGTAATGCTCGCATTGCTGAGTTCCGGTTCGTTATGGTTTCCGGCGAAATTAAGACGCATGAGCATGAGAATTTGGATCTTCTCTACGTCTCAGCGTGGCAAATTGCAATGGTGCATTTGTGGCGAGATTTAGAACTCGGAACAATACACAAGTAGCAGTAACATTAACTTTCCTTAGTGCCTACATAATAGTACTTGGGCTCAGACTACTTGGGACATTTAAATCATAGTCTTCCGCAATATGTTTATTAGACAATGTAGACATTGATCAAAACGTTATAAACGTTATAATAGAAGTGAAATAGAGGAGTCTCGCCAGGTCACACCGCGATTGTTGATACGATTCAGACCTGACTCTTGAAGGTCAGATGTGATTAGTGGAAGTGCTTCTGGACACCACAGAAACTTAACTATAGGCCTGAGCCAGAACGATTATTTTTCGGATTATACCACGCTGGGCGATTCTATAATAAACAAATTTTAACGTTCGTAACGTATTCAGTTTCATTCATATTTAGTGCTGTTTTTGCAAGGAAATTAAACAAAACACTCGATCGCAAATACCAATCACCGTCTAAAATACAATACATCTGTGTAAGCGACGCGGAACTTTTCAGTTATTTTTATACGTAAAACTTTTTGGTAGGTAATTTTGATGTAAAAAAAAATGTTAGTGAGCAAGAAAAAACAGTTCGAACAAGAGAGCCATTCTGGCGACAAGTTTTTCTCTAAATTTTTGCTTTGTGTTCTAAAAAACTGTGTTATCTGTGTGTTTTGGAAACCGCTGCGGCCCTAAGTCGGCGGTGCAATTTTTTTTCAGCATTAAAATTCTTGCAGTGCATCTAAACTGGGAACAGAAATTACAAATTACAGTCTGTATCGGGCCCAACGTTTGTCTGGGCGTTTGTCTGTTTTATATAAATATACTAATAATTCGAAGAGGACACAATATTGGCACCAAAATGAAAATAAATAAAGAGTACAAACAAGCTGGTTACAATATTTACGAGTTTGGCAATTATTTTGCTTAAACTAAAAATGCACTTCTCTGATTTATTCCTTTGATTTATATCGTTGCGTTATTTTCATTGATTCATTTAGCAAGGTCGTTGTAATTTGCCATGTTTCTGATGATGTATTATTTTAAACAATAATGATATTGTTCTTTAGAAATAATACCATTAACTTTAATAGCTCAACATTTGCGTTTTTTTGCCGTATGGTCATTTGTCACGATTCGTGATTTTATTGACAGAGGCAATGGTTTTTAAATGGTCATGTTTACACGAATCACATCCGGGTTCCCTGTGCCATGTTCGTCGTTATGTCGTTACTAACATTGCGCTAAAATACGTCTTCATCTTGGTTCATCACACACATTTTGACATGAGAATGACAAGAGGACTGTACTTTAGCGAGTCGCTACAATGACAGATTTTATGCATATAGGCATGAGTAATAATTTCTTCTAAGTCAGAGGCTTACTCTGGTGTCGGAGTGTATAGGCCGCCCTAAGGACTCCTTCATGGTCTAAACAACCGGCAACTTATTGTGCCCTCCAAATCTCGGGAGTGTTTGGAAAAAATTGCCACTGGCGCTCGCTCATCCAAATGATGACCGATGACGAAGGCAATTATTTTTATAAACTGACTTATCTGTCTCATAATCTGTGACCAAAACCGCAGTGACGGCGAAGTCAAATTAACAACTAATTATCATAAATCTCAATAACATGGCTGCTTAATGAGATGAAAATAATTTTGTGTTTTGTGAAATTTAATACTCCATAAAATTTGGGAACGTATATTAAATCTGACTGGTTGCGTTTACGGACTTTTAATGAATAAATTGATATTGAGTGGCAACAACACGTGGAAATCGCGCGACTGTTCTTCTCTCACTCGGAGGTATTTTTAAACATTTGGAAAATCAATTCCTTACGGAATAGCTTCCGACGGTGATTCCAAAAAACGCTGCATTTAATTATCAAAATTGCCATTATAGTCACGTTTTGATCTCACGAGTTTGAACTGTCACATAGTATTGATTAACTCAAGTAGATTTCTAGATTACACCTCTACCACATCACCAGTGTTCGTCTGCAACAAACTGAAGCTTTATGATTTATTTATTTATTAATTAAATTATTTTACATATAGATAGAACATGACAGTTTACACCAAGGAGTAATCTAATTACAATTACTGATGAAGAGGGATCATCAAAAAAAAGCTAGGAACCCAGCCGAGTTTGTTGCCAGATTCTTCTAGGCTGGGGCGCGTGGAACTGGCGTAAATTCACCTAGCTTCAAAATGATCCTTGTGATATGATTGAATAAATATATTTTTTACTTTCTTAACTTACTCGTTATCACATCACTAAATAATTTACTAAAATAATTGAAATACAGCATTAATCTTTTTGCAATAAAGTAAAATATTTATGTAAAAATCTACTAAATTTTAAGAGCCATAATTTTTTTATAGATTCCCATGTCGCTTCCTTAAACAACCAATAAATATCGAACCAAAGTAAGGAAGTTGTTAAAAGCATAACAGGTGTAAATTGCTGTATTAAAAGTGATGCGATAAATCACGCTGTCGACGCTGCGCCGGCGCATCCCAGCATGCATATGTATGGGTAGTTAGCAAGTGATCTGTTCCGCTTAGTTCTGGGTATAACAACATTTTTCAAAAAAACAAAAACCGACCTCAAACTGAAAAAATGGACTGTGGAGATTATGTTTTTTATGTCGAGTGTTTTTATATTGGATTCTTCAACTTAATTTTTAGTGTTTATAAGTTGGATTATATCCAGGGGACAGAACAGATATTAGTACCTACTATCTACAAATTGGCCACTCTATACCTCCCACCGGTTTTACTTACCTCACTCCGGTCGCGAGTTTGCCGGCACCACACGGCATCTATCACCGGCGCTAAAGCTAAAGGCTTAGGCACGCGTTTATTTTGATTATGTGTAGGTCCAAGCGCGCGCATGCAAGAGCGAGCGAAAGTGTGCTATCTCGCTCTTGCTATAATTGGGTGGGGGACAACCATGACACTCACACATACAACAGCACCGTTTACGTACACAAACCTCTGTGCACAAACAATGCGTGTGGTGATTGAGACGTGTTTGCTTCATACATTTAATTGAGAGTGTCCGGGGTGTATCCAGGGTCCCAACAGGAACCTACCAAGTCCGGTCTGAGTTTCGGACATCTCCCAACACGTTCAAAATTCAAGTTTTCGGTCAGCCTCCGTTTGTTTCTGCGTAATGATATAATGTCACTTAAGAGCGTGCACTGACGTTTCGTCATAAAAACCAAGAAGTTGTATCTCAGTTGTAAAAATATTTTTGTGCATGTTTTTCTTTAAAGAATTGAAGATAGAAATCATTTTAAAATGCTAATAAGAAACTCTTCTTCATGAGCATCACCCGCGATCGCGTTCGACTGAATACTCAAAACTGTATTATTTGAAAAAATTTTTTGATTGGTTCTATAGAAATGAATAATGAATACACGATACAGAAACATAAACAAAAATGAAAAATAGTAGCTTTAGCGCACATTTTTTGTGGATTACAAGATTTTACGTTTTTTTTCAAAAAAAGATCTTCAGTTCTATAAACTAGTTTTTCGATATCTTATTTTAGTAAAAACAAGCAAAATACTGAGTTTTTCTCTTATTCCGGGTGACGCTGTCTTAAGTACCACGGCAAATCGCATTCCAATTCCGACCTTAATTCAACAATGTAACGTTTGAAATCAAAAAGGGCAAGCGTCGCGTCGAGGTGCTAATATAAGGGTAGGTAAAGCCTTAACTGCTTTTGAACACTACACTTATTCCGCACCTCCTAAAATGGATAGAACTTATTATTTTTTACCCTTTTCGGAATATTGTTGAAACAAATCGAGTTGACGCTTTTAGGAATTGCTTAATGAAAGTTTTTCTTGTTTTCTCGGCCTTTTGTGACATCAACAGCGGGTGTGAAGGGTATGGTTTCCGGTGAAATTACTGGCACATGAGGCTTTCGATCTTAGCCTCAAGGTGGCAACCCGCGAGTGATACCTCTGGTATTGCAAGCGTCCATAGGCTGCGGTAACCGCTTACTATTTTGTGGGACGTACGCTTGGTTGCCACTTCAGTTGTATAAAAAAAAAAAACAATTCTGTTTTTTTATTTTGTTACACAAAAAATCCGTGTTACTAATCGATTTGATTCAGTTACGTAATTTTGTGCAGATAATCTTTATATTTTCGTGAATTTGAAGCTTAGCTAAATTGATTTACAATTTATTATTATTATTTCAAAAAAAATGTTATTGTGTTGTAACATGTTCCTCAGTAAGCGATTTTAGTAAATCTTATGAGCAAAAAAAAAATCTAAAACATAAATCTAGTTACAAAAAAAAAACTTTATTGCATAATTTTGATCGAACACTTCTTATAAAATTTGTATTTAAAAAAACAATAACGGAATGATAATAAACTATGTTAGGAGGGCAATGTGTAAAAACAAGCGTCATTACCAAAGTCATTAAATTAACAATCTCATTTCATATTAGCACCTTAAAATATCAAGTTACACTTATTTATGTGTCCAGCACTAAGGGCCCTCACACACTTAACACACAAGCGATTTCTAAGCGTGCATACGTGCATAACTCGCTCTACCAGGTGGTAGGACTTTTAGCAAGAGTCCATCTTGGTGGGTAGCACCGCAGTGCATATTATACCTCCAAGCAGTAGTAAGCAAGCAAAAATTATTTTCTTTACATTTGAAGGGCGTTGCAAGTGAAATTATTAGGCGAAGGAGACTAATCACTAATTAGACAACAAAATCGCTTCCCGCCGCGCTATCTGTCCCTATGTATGCTTAGATCTTTAAAACTACGCAACGGATTTTGATACGGTTTTTTTTAATAGATAGAGTGGTTCAAAAGAAAAGTTTATAGCACCCGTGCGAAGCCAGGGCGGGTTTGGTATTGATTTTTAAATTTATTTTTGTTTATATTTATATATATAATATTTTCACAGAACAGATATTAGTTGGTTCTACGGTACTTATTCCGATTTCTGTGGTTCTACGAAACAGTGTAAGTTACGCTTTATCGCGCCAAAAACTTATTGCTAACGCAGCAAATACGCTGATAAAAAATCTTCTCAAACGATCGCCAATCGCCAGTGTAATATGTCTATTAAAATTCCATTTTCCCGCCAAAACCGGTTACGTTAACGGTTCCAAAAGTTAACGTGACGTGACGTAATTTGATATCAATAACGTGAATGATAAGCACAGCTTAAACCTAAATTATGTGAAGCAACGCTGGATTGCTTGGATTTAAAAGTTAAACGAGTGGTCATTACGATGTCATAAGAGATTATACTGTTTGCCGTTTCATTTGAATATGAAGTAACTTTATAACAGGCTTATTTGTGCATTGTTGTAAAATGTTGGAAATGCTTCAGTTGTAGTGATTTGGATCAGGTTTAGCTATCTATAGATAGTTTCTAATTTCATTTCATTTCATTTATTCATTAAACAATTTATAAATCGTATTTGAATGTAAATTAAATTAAAGAAACACAGCACAAATTAAATTAACTCAAAATATAAAATAATCAATCAATAAATATATTTAAATAAAATTACAAATCCTTACTATTAGGTCACTTGCTTAAATACTATCAAAGAGGAATAATACAAAAATACTAATAAAATTATTCATATAAAAAAAACTAATTAAATTATTCATATAAAGGGCATGTCAAATTATTTAAAAAACATATATGTATATGTCATGCATGCCTATAATTTATAAGTCACAAATTCATCCACAGAATAGAAACAACTCTCCTTCTCCGCAAAAAAATCTTCAATTTACGTTTAAAAATTACCTTTGGCCTTTTTGTGTACCTATACCTACCTAATTTAATGGCCACTAAATACTGTATATAAAATGATCTTCAATATTAGATGGCCTAGCACGCAATGTGATTTTTTTCGTAAAAATATTAATATTGTAAAAACATTGTTAGTTAATACAGCAAGTTTTTAGTTGGCAAAATAATTGTTTTGGTTGTTAAATAGACAAATTCACATGAATTATTTTTAGTTTTGTTGTAAAATCATTAATTATTTCTTGTTGCCACGACCTAGCGTGGCATGTTTTCTTAATTTTAATTAACCATTGTTGTCATTTTGTAATTGTTAAAACTATTCAGCATTTTAACGAAACTTTATTAAAATGATTGCAAAAAAGAACAAATGCTTACCAATAATACCTCGGCATTACAATACCAGACATCTAAGGTTCCCACTGCTGGGATACTACCCACTTCTAAGCAAAGGTTCTTAATCCACCACGCTGACTCAATGCGGAATGGTGGATGGCACATATTGTTTCAAATTATTAGTTCTATGGACTTAACAGTTATTAGTACTGGTTTCCTCACGTGTTTTCCTTCACCGTATAAGAGCACTGGCATTGCACAGATATTTTTTGCAAAAGTAAAACCCCATTGATGCACGACAGGTTTCGAACCCACGACCTAAGCATCGGAGGGCGGACTACCACTAAACCACCAGTGATCTCTACTAAACGTGGAATACCACAGCGAAAATAAAACAGTGTTATGCAAAAAATAACAGCACAAAACGATAAACATGCAAATAGGCATTGTTCTTCCCACACCTAGATTACAGATACTATAGTAATCGGTAGCGCATCTTGGCTGATGACGGATTTATTAGGCCTAGCCGACACCCTTATTATGTAAGTATATCGCTGTCGAATCCCTGTCGATCCCTTAGACGCTTATGGCACACCCCGGACACTCTCAATAAAATGTACAAGGCAATCGCGTCGAATCACCACAAGCATAAAAAAAAAAAAAAAAACTAAAAACTAAAGGCCTAGAAACTCTGTCACCAGAGTTGGCCACTGACTCATACGAACGATCAAACGAACCACAAGCATGTAATCAAAATCAAAATCAAAATAAAAAAAATATTTATTTCAATAGAAACACAAAGATCACTTTGAAACGTCTTACAAGCTAGGAAAATTTACACCAGTTCCAACGCGCCCATGCCGTAAAAGAACTGGCAACAACCGGCTGGGTTCCTATTGCTTTTTTGGCTTCATGGTTTGTGTAAAGTAAAGTAAAGTAAAGTAAAGTAAAGTAAAAGTTTATTCTGGCAAACTATACACAGATTTACAAATTATATAAAAAACAGACACATGTGAGTGGTTCAGTCTATACTGTGTACAGTACGTCAAAAAAGGTTCTTGCTCAGCATAATGCTACAGATAACTGCAGTGCTGATTTTACGTACGTAAACAGTGCCGTTGTATGTGTAAGTGTCATGGTTGGCCCCACCCAATTATAGAAAGAGCGAGAGCACACTTTCGCTAGCACTGACATGCGCGCGCTTGGACCTACACAAATTCAAAATAAACGCGTGTCTTAGCCCTTAGCTTCAGCTGCCGGCGAAAGGTGCCGGCGAAAGGTGCCGGCAAACTCGCGATTCGCGTAAGGTAAGTATATAAATATATATATAAGGTTTTTATAGTAAAACCGGTGGGAGGTAGGGAGTGGCCATTCTGTACGTAGTACCTACTAATATCTGTACTGTGCTGTAGGTGTGAAAGACACGGCAAGACGCAACAACAACAACAACAAGCGATCGACAGCGATTGACTTACTTAATAGCCCAGCCGAGACATAAATTCGATGGCGCCTCGATATCGCATATGGAGTCATCGAGAATTTTATGTGCGATTTGATGCTCGGCACGTTTAGTCGATAAATATATTACTGACCTTAGAATAACAACACGTAGAATGATAGTTTCATTCAAAATTATTTTCAAAAGTGTGTTCACTAAACAATTGATGCTTGCGTGAGCGGCTTATGTGACGTGATTAATGATTATATATACGTGGTGTTACAGCAGCCTTTCACCACACAATACACCATTTTTAAATTATAACTAAGAATGACGTGCGCACGATGACATTGATGAGTGTCAAATTGCCACTGGCGGTCACCCATCCAAATGATGACCCCGCGGAACAGTGCTTAACTTCGTTGATCTGTTAAGAACAACTTAGCTAGCTACGTCACGAGCGCTCCACGAGCGATCCCAACAATGGGAAAATAAGAAGGCTGTCATGATAACAATTAGAATAGAAACCACGCGTACACCCAATGGCACAGAACTAATGGTAAGCGGTAACCGTAGGCTATGGACGCTTGTAGTACCAGATGTAAGTATCACTCGCGTTATCACCCTGATAGTCTCAGATCGATAGTCTCATGTGCTAGTAATTTCACCGGAAACCATACCGAACCGCAAGCCTAAGAGCAAGCTTGCGATAGAAGTAGGTATGGTGGTAGTACTTCTCCGGATGAGCTCTAACACAAAGAACTTTACTAGTCCTAAAGTTAAGTTTAAATTCACAGTCGTTGATCAAGTATTTTTTGTACATATAATAATACCTTTAACCCAATTATAATTTAAAAAGCTAGACCCACATGCCAGACAAAACATGTGGTAATAATGAGTTTTTTTTTAACACTTACATATTACACACACAAATATTATTACAAATATTAATATGTATCTGGAATAAGTAATATTTTTTTCAACACACTTGCTAATAAAGTGGCTCTATGGTCATCGCAATTAGGCACAGAATGACACCCTTAATCAAACTATGACTTTTTCATTGCTATATATTGCTATAGATTTTTTTTGTTATTTTATAATGAGTTTTGATTGTTATTTTATTCACAAGTGTGTTGAAAAACGTCGTATGATACACGTGTGTATTGATTATTACCGTCCTCGGCTATCTTAAGACCCTCGCCTACGGCTCGGGTCTCAATGGCCCCTCAGCGGTAATCACCAATGTTACACACTAGTACCATAATGTACTATTATAAAAAATATTACTTCTATCTATGTAACCATTTTTCAAGGTCTTAAGAAATCTTATTTTAATAATGTAATAACTATGTAATTTTTGTAGAGCACTGGTGGTCTACTGTTGGTTCTAAAGGTAGTGGGCTCGAACCCAGTCGTGCACCAATGGATCTTTGAAAATGTAAATGGCATGCCAGACATAAGAGAAAACCGGCCAAGAACTAACAATATCCGAAAGCCATGTGCCATCCACCAATCCGCATTGGGTCGATTAAGATCCAATCACACAGGCTAGTATCCCAGCATTGGGAACATTAGAAGGCTGTCTTGATAAACTATGATCATTTGGTGTATTCCCGATGTCCCCATTAACCGTGTCCCCGTTAATGGGGACAGTGAGATTTTTATAACATTATTAAAAAATGTTTCCGTTGTCCCCATTTATCGTCAACCCAATCCGTTTAGCTGCGCAAGAGTGATTGAACTAATAACTACTAATATTACAGCCAAATGGTCGTGGTCAGTGCAGTACCATAATCAGTGCAATGGATTACAAGGTATGCGGTTAGCTTTATTATTGCAACAGTTAAGCATAAACCAACCTTACTGCTATAGAAATAAGGTACTGCTATAGAAATAAGGTACTGCTATAGAAATAAGTCTTATAACGGTGTTCGAATAAATGTCGCTCTGAAAAAATACGAGGAACAGGTGAAATGAGAAAGAGATTGTATTTTTTTTTGTAAACTCTACTTTCAATCTGAACTACTTATTGGTAATTATCATACGCATATTGAGCTTTGAAAAACATTTCAAATTGGGAAATGAGAAAAAAAAATGCTTGAGCAATATTTCATATTCATATTCATATTCATATATTTATTCAAACTTTTGGATCACATAAAGGAACTCTTAGTTATGTCAAGTGACATAATTACAAAAAATAAGTATAAAATTTCAGTAAATTAAAAAGTACATTGTAAGTTAGCAGCTGTATATGGGCTTTGTCAAATAGTTATAAAATAATAATAGCAATATTCTTTTCCCAATGTTTTCCCTTTTGTAACTTTACGAAACAAATAAAATTAACATAATACTACCTAAATGTTCCTTATATTAGCAGGCATTACATATTTGTGAGCCTAAATTAGAGTACTTAACGCGGTTTTTGCATGTCAAAAAAATTTGATTGGCCTTTTATACGACTCTAATTCGTGTCGTGATGGAAATTGGGGTTTTTATCTGCCATTTGCAGCTCTTTGAACTTGATTTTAAATTAAAATTGATTTTAACACACGTTTATTTTAAAAGCTTAAACATAAATTTTAATTAATGATCATTTATTATTTTTTGCTTGTAAATTATATTAGCGGTACGCATAAAGCGTAAGATATACCGTGAGCTAAGCTACGCAAGTTATAAAATTTAGGCTGAAACGGAAAGCACTGGTCAAAAGGTGCGAAAACTTATACGAAAATCACCGCAGCCACGTTTGCCACGTAAGTTAGCTTAGGGCCGTAATACATGCTTCTCACGATATTTCTGTTTTTTTTTTAATATTATTTAAAAACAAGACAAAGCCCATTTACAGCCTTAAATCTAGATCTGTAATGTTGTTATAACATACAAACTGCTGACACTAATATAAATTTTAAATAAATCTAATAATATATTATGTACCTAGGTCTAACACGCGCCCTAGCCTAGAAGAATCTGGCAACAGACTCGGCTGGGTTCCTTGCTTTTTTTTGATGATCCCTTTTCATCATAAAGCTTCAGTGTGATGCCAATCGAACCTAATTTATAAATGGTTAATTTTAAGTTTTATTTTCGGTGAACATTTTTTATGCATTCACTTATTCATCGCGGATTTTGGCAATAGGGCATCGCATCGCATTTATGTGTGTTTTGGCCTTTAGCTCGGTGTGGCTTAAGCATTTTTTTATTGCTATTTTACTGATTAACGAATCGGCTTACCCCAGTTACCTTGACGCAATTCAAAAGAAACATCAAAGTCTAAGGTGTGAAAATAATCTTTTGAAGTCCAAAATTAAGTAGGCAGGTACAGTCAAAAGCAGCTATATCTGGCAAGTAGCGACGTCTATAACATACATAAAAGTCACAAACACACTCTAACCCCACACTAAGTTAGTACCACAACAACCAGACCTATGAACAAATATTTGCAGGTCACACAAACATTCGTCCGGATCTTGTTTTTCACATAGTTTTGCTTAATTTAAGTAACTCTAGAGTAGTAGAGTTCTCTGTGATAGAGCTCGTCCGGGGATGGACAACCACCATACTTATTTCTGCCGCTAAGCAGTAATGCTCGCATTGCTGTGTTCTGGTGTGAAGGGATTTCCGGGGAAATTACTGGCACATGAGGCTTTCGATCTTAGCCTCAAGGTGGGGGATTAGTGCTCATTCGAGTTTGGTCAAATTCAGTCTTATACAAAACTCAACAGACAAAGTAATAAGCCAAATTAATTTTGTAGTACGTTTCTATCAGTACGGCGCCTGCAGATATCAGTTTATATTGAGTCACTTTCAACCTTAATAGATATTGACATACGTACAATTCGTCACCAGCTTTAACATACTTTCCTAATTGTCGCAAATAGTGTTATTGATTCGATCAAGGCTTGCGCATGTACTGGCAACCTTTTGTAGCGCAACACGTCTGGACTGGTGGTCTAGTGGTCCCCCGCCTTCCGATCCTAAGGTTGTGGGCTCAAACCCGGTCGTGGGCTCAAACCCGGAATGCACCTATGGTTTTATCTATTTAAAAAAATATGTGCGCAATGCCTGTGCTCTCATAAGGAGAAGGACACCATCGTGAAGAAACAACCATGTCAAAAACTCGAAAGACATGCCATCCACTAATCCGCATTAGGTCCGCGTGGTGAATTAATGATATAGCTAATGTTAGCTGAAATGATACGATGATGAGTTTATGTTTTCTGTTAAATAAACAAATAATTTCTTAAAAAGAATACACGCATTAAGTTATGATCAGATATAAACCTAGCAGTAAACTATGCAGGTGAACACACTCACAGAAACCACATGTTATCTGCGTCAAACAAATGTTTGGTTTACAGTAGCAGGATAGCAATAACAGTTTTATTGTAATAGCAACTGTCCCTATCACGATACGAAATCTCACTTTACAGTTCATAAAGCAGTTATTACACTTTTACGATTTCAATCTGGACCACCTCAGCTAATGCTTTGGGCGATTCAGATGTCTATATCGAGTCATTCCACTTAAGCGCACTGGCCACCAAAGCTTTAAAATAGAGCGTGCAATCGTTAAGCGTTACCACTTTGCCAGCATCGACAAAAACAAGCTGGTAATAAGGAAATACATATTCAGAAAGCATTCGTGAGCGTTTTCATTTTAGTGTGATAAGCGTGTAAAGCTATAGTGAACACTAAGCTTTACCATGAATTGAGCATACATGTAATTATCCTGTATTAGAGCGCTGTAATAGAGTTCTAGACTATTACCGGCGATTTGATTGTCTTTGAGATAGTAATCAAAGTGTCTTCGTTTTTGTTAGAAAAGGCCAGGCGTACTATCATAATTTATGTCACTGTCAGAAAACGAGCTGAGATGAGCCGGAACTTTTTATCAGGTGCGACCAGTTAATGCGACTAATAATAATAATAAATAAAAGCCTTTATTCGCTGACCAATATCTACAATTTTTAAAGTTTCTAAGTACCTACTTATGATTTTAAATCTACATAATGAATACTATAAAATAAAAAAAATAAACTAAATGTTTAGCAACCAGTTTGTTGGTCAGGTTGTCCTTCGACATAGGCCTCCTCTAGTTTCTTCCACTCATCTCTGTCACGAGTTAGTCTTCTCTATCCTTTTGGTAAATCTTTAGTTAATGCGACTAGACGGAATTCCGTCTAGTCGCATTAACTAAAGATTTAATTAAAAGAGCAACCTAGTATTCTTAAGTGCGATTTACATTGGGTACTGTCAGTAGTCAGCACTGACTTTCTCTGTTTACAAAGGGTCAGTACGCGAGAATTTGAAGTCAGTACTGACCCGACAGAGAAAAAAGACCAGAGTAAAAGGACAGTAGCGGATCACTGACTTTGGAGTGAGCACTGACTTTGCTACTGACTCAATGTAACTCATATTTAATAGTAGTAACCTGCCTTCCGATGTTAAGGTCATGGATACGAAACTGATTGTGTTCCAATGGATTTTACAATAAACGTACAAAAATATAATTATGTGCGCAAAGCCAGTTCTCTCAAACGTTGTGGGTAAAACAACGTGAGAAAAAAGGCATGTCTAAGAACTAAACATTTAAAATAAGTTCCATCCATCAAACCGTTGAGTTCACGTGGTGGATTAAAATTACTCTCGCTTGAGAATAAAGTGTCCCAGCATTGGAAACATTAGAAGGCTGTCATGACAAGACGAAGTTTTCCGTGCTATAATTCACTTCTATGACCGTACGCAGCGATAAGAAATAAGTTCGCATGGGCTAAACATGCAAATCACGGAAGTGCTCAGTAAATGATGATGAAAGCGGTCACCCATCTAAATATTACGACCGGATATTCCCTCAGCCGGACACTAAGTCTGCATTGAAACCGGATGGTAGATGTAAATAAGAAAAAAATCGATTAAAATTAAATACTTATTGCATACATCAAGCATTATAAGAATTGCTATAAGTTCGTTCGATTTCTGCAAGATATTGCGACTTAAAGTCGCGTCCGAGACTTTACAAACTCCACACAAGTTTAAGATTATTATAAATAACCTAGTCTAGGGCATGGCTCTTTAACATAAATATAGTGCTTAGACGACACGGCAGTTAAGCATGTTATTTACAACATTTATAGCAAAAACTTAATTGTATTCACACGCTGAATCACTTTTTTATTGTTTTCGAGGCTGATATCTTTATAAACTCCAAGGTTTGGTTCCTTAAAACCGCCGACCAACTTATTACGGCCATAGTAACGGACAGGCCGATATCACAATTGTCTTTAATGCATAGTCAAAATAGTCAAAACAGTTTTATTCATTAACAGTACAATGTGGGGCGAAAGCAGATTTTTTTATCTGGGCGGAACTTCCGCGGGACGAATAAGGTATAAAAAATAATAAAGACTTTCGATAAGTCTCTAGGTAAGAATAAGAATAGTTTATTGTGCAAAAAATATAGGTACCTAATTACTACAATCATATCATTGGTGCACTGTTGCAAGTTAAATTACTGACCGAAAGAGGCTTACAAATTCTACTTCTCGGGGTGACGACTGACAAGCGCAATGCAGTGCCACGCAGAACTTATAGCTTTGAGCTACTACAAACGGCCCGACGCTCAAGTTTACGTCCACATTAAGGCTACGTTTCCACCAGAGCTAAGCGAGCATGTGTATAGCGAAAGATGTGTTTGTTGGAACCAAAGACATTATTTGTTTAGGTATATGTTCGAAGGTTGGAACCAATAGAATCAGTTCATTGAAGCTGTCAGAGCGAGACTAGGTAAATGTGATTCTATTGGTTCTTAACAAATATTCCTCGCTACAACATCTTCGCACATCTCTGGTGGAGACGCAGCCTTATTTAGATAAGGATTTGACAGTCTCATCTTAAAAATCTGCAGTTTTATGACGGTGGTCGGTATTAAGAAACAAATTTTACTGTAATCGAAGTTTTATAGCCCGTTGTGCTTCCAGGGTGCCACTGGTACCAGTAATTGGTGCTTGTAGGGGGTAGAGTAATTTGCTTCGGAACCAAGGTCACTTAAACAATTGCACAAAATGATAAATAAATTGAGCACTGTGGTGTAGTGGTAACGTCCCCTCCTATAATAATAGATTGTGCTACTATTAATACTACCACAGAACTATATTTAAGTAGAATGAGTGAGTGTGCCGAAAAGACGGGCTAAGTAAGGGCTGAGTAACCTCATTACTCGCCGCGAAAACTCGGTATGCTCCCCGGTATGGTACCGGGGGCGGTGTGGTGATGTGGCAGTGCCTAGAATCGGTTTGCTGCGTGCTGATCGATGCTCTTAGATCATTCATTTTCGCGCGGCTTATGTTTCCCATCACTAAAACACACAAATACGCAAAATGTTACACGCTCGGCTTCCATACGAATCGACGAACTCTTTCATTCTACTTATAATATATATAGTTCTGTGAATACTAATCAAAGGTATGCTAACCCTGCTGAGCAGACCTAGGAAGTTTCGGGTCGATGAATAGTTCTCAGACGTCAGACTCATAAAGTTATTTTTAAGGCTATCGTGATGGTTAAGTTCTTTACGAGAACTAATAAGGGCTTAAGCTCCATGAAACGTTCGAGACATTGACTCCTCAATAGCCCATTCATATATTTGACGACCATGTTATTAAAACTGCCAATTAGTTGTTAAAACGTAATAAACCGTATCCTTGTTATGTCTGCTGTAAGTTAGAAATTAAGCTAATATACCTACAGTGAAAAATTCATCGAATTTAATTCAGTGGTTTTTGCGTTTGAACAAATAGTTACAAAGATTTTTTTGTTTATTCCGTTTTCATATTAAAGCTATGAAATTTTGATGCAATCCAGTTTGAACCTGATATATATTTTTAGTTATTCTTAGTATTTTATCGATACACCATATTAAAATAAAACTTATTTAATAAAATTATAAAAAAACTCAACGTATGGCTGACATATTTTGTTTGAATATGACGGCTTTTTGGGAGGTTACTAATCGTTTATTGCAATAAATAAAGTTTCGTGAATGAATTAATGAATGAATGAATGATTGACCAAAGAAACTGACTTCAACTAGACTAAATTACAATCCCGAATAACATCGTTGACAATTTTTAGGTATTATTAGTTAGGTATCATTAGTTCTATATAATAGGACAGTTTTCGTATCAATGGTTCTACTATCGAACTACTGGGAAAAAAGTTATGGCAGTTCTATGACGTCACAGTTCTATAGAACTAATGGGAATTACTTATCTCAATAAGGCTAAGGAGCCGATTGCAGATCACATGAGAGAAAAAAAACAATTATTAAAAAGTATATTTATAAAGATTATCTTAAAGTAATGCTCGCATTGCTGTGTTCCGGTGTGAAGGGTATGGTTTCCGTTGTAATTACTGGCACATGAGGCTTTCGATCTTAGCCTCAAGTGGCAACCCGCGAGTGATATCTCTGGTATTGCAAGCGTCCATAGGCTGCGGTAACCGCTTACCATCTTGTGGGCCGTACGCTTGGTTGCCACTTCAGTTGTATATAAAAAAAAAAAAAAAAAGTTAATGAGAATAACCTTAATTTCAGAAATTCAAGTATATAACTTTGTAAGCTATCGGAACACTGCAATGCAAGCGTTACTGCTTTGCGGCTGATATAGCTATGGCGGTTACTTCTCCGGACGAGCTCTATCACAAAGAACTCTTACTTAGTTACTCTACTATACTTATACGTTAAACTCTCTTTCCCGTAAGTATGTCTACCTGTCTGTTCGAGCGAGAAAGGTTTATCGACAGTCAGCAGACGTGTGTTTCTGTTAGTTCCGCATAGAGATAAATAACAGACATTATTCATATCCTACTGCAGATGTATGTCATCGAATCACTGAACCAGCGGCATTCCTTGTGCTAATGACATAAAATATACAGTTCACCAGTAAAAACACTGCGGACTTATGACAAACAAGTTTTGCTCTTGTCTATACTAGTATTATAAAGAGGAAAGATTTGTAATTTTGTTTGTTACGAATAAACTCAAAAACTACAGGTCCGATTTCACGAATTCTTTCACCATTATAATGCTACATTATCCCTGAGTAACATAGGCTATATTTATTACTAGCGACCCACCCCGGCTTTGCACGGGTGCGGTTTCATTGCACCCGCGCGAAGCTGGGAACTGCTAGTTTTATATAAAACTTCTAGCTGTGCCTCGCGGTACACAGTTATTTATCGCACTGTAACCGAACGTAAACGCACTGTAAAAAGTAGCCTGTGTGCTGTTCCAGACTATAAATCTATGCCTTTATCTTTCATACTGCCTTTATTACGTAAGTCTATTGCTGTCAAATTGCTGTCGATAGCTAGTCGATCCCTTACGCGCTTATAGTAAGCACTGTATGTGTGAAAAAGACGGCCAGACGCAACAACAAGCTATCGACAGCGATAGACTTACATAATCAGGGGCCGATCGCCTGTTCTGGCTGTTTATTCTAATCTGTCACCCAACTCTGTCCGCCTATGGTGACAGATAACACAATATAGTTCGCTCTGTCACCCATTTTGCGTGACATCGAACTTTTAACCTTTCAAGGGTCTAGGCCCAGCGGTTTAGACTCTGCACTGTTCTTTTTTTTTATGTCAGCAAGTGACAAGACGAACAAGACGCTTGCCTGGCTGGTGTGCTGGTGTTAAGCACCACGCCTAACCTTAACAGGTGCAGTGCCACTAAAAGCTTTAAGTGTTTAAGTTGCGTGGCGTTGCACTGCACTCTTCACCCCAAGACGTTGTTGTTATGTCTCTTTCCTGTTGGTCAGTTACCAGCTCTTCTTCCTAATATCACAATAATATTATCAATGCGGAAGTTTGGTTGGATGGATTTGCTACTCAATCACGCTAGAACTGCTAAACAGATCTGCTTGAAATTTGGCACAGAGATAATTATAGTCTTAAATAACACATTAGACTGTTTGATAGTTTTTTTTAAACATTTATCATAGACAAGGTTGTAAATGGTTAAAGCGCTAATAGGTTTATCTTTACTGCTTGTAGATTTATATTAATACTGTGTTATAGCTGTGCAAATGCTAGCTATCAGTCGAGCTTTACGAGATATCGGTTATATCAGATAGATTCGAGGTGATCATATATTAATAATACAATCACAAACCGTGTTTACGGTTATTAAATTGATCCACTTCGATCGTTAAAACAGACCAGAATGTCCTGGAAAATGTAGTGTAGATAAATGGTTATTTTAACAGGTGGTTTTAATAGATAACCTGTAGTTACCGATAGTCGTGCTATTATTCAAAAGTAATGAAACGTCAGCAATAATAAAAATACTTTACGCTATTAAAATCCGTTCAGGTGGCAAATGGAGTAAACTAAACATTTGCCAACTTGTACAAACCGATCTATTAGTCGATCTATCATTAAATGCATTTTGTAAAGCTGTTATTTATTTCGGCAATTAACTTTATAGTATTTGTTTCACAATGTGTATTAATCGCAGATATCTAAATTTTTTTAATAATAAAATTGTCGTGAATTATATCATACGTTATAAAACGGGTTAAAAACGGTGTCTCTTCACCGTTATACCAGTAAGTGAAAAATAAGTTTTTAAAAAGGACATTGATAAACGAAAATAATCATTATATGCATGGTACTCACTGTAAACGCTGGTATCGTCGATAGTGCCGTTGACAGTGCCATCTGGCATGAGCTGCAGATAGCGGTTCTTGAGGAACATCTGTATAGTGCGTGAGGTGCCCGTGATGTGGCTGAGGTTCGCGGAGCGTTGCGCTCTTGGCTCCGGCGCGGGAGCAGGGGCGGCGGCGCACGAGGCCAGGGCCAGGGCCGCCAGGAGCAGCCGCAGGGGGCGCGTGCGCGTGCGCATGGCGCGCCGCGCCCATGGCAGCCGCCCGGGCGCCGTCACACAACACCCGCGCGCATCCCCCTCCCAAACAAACTACCTCGTCGCCAAAATTACTAAACTGGCGCCCAACACGGTACACTCAAACTAACTTGTAACACATTGCATCATGTCATGGCGGTTTTGTCGCCGCAGACTATCCGTTTCGCGGATTCGATCTGGAACAAATAATGGTTTTGTGTTAATAATAGATTGTGTACAAGGAAACTGATACGGGCTCGCGTTAATGGACATGCATTATTCACTGCAGATTTGTTGATGAAATATGATTGTGTCTGTGGTTCGCTTTGAATCTTGTAACTCAAGTAGCTGTAGTAATGTGCCAACTGTGACATTTTATGACGCAAAGTTAGTGATCGTTTAGGTAAGCATCAGGTTATAAATCCTACACTAAATGAGAGACATACAAAGCATGCAAATCATCGACTTAGCTCATAGAATATTCTCTGGCAAACTATCACAGAGCTATAATGACAGCAATTCTATTTTAATTCAGATGAAAGCGTTTTGATAGTGTACGTCACGCTACATATAATTTAATAGAATACATTCCGGGACCGGCCGTTAAAACAACAAATATATTCATAGATGTTACCGTAGTCTGAACCCTACCATCAAATTATACAGACGAGATTCGGACCCAGCAACGGTTAACATCCGTGATGGTAATGATGATGATTATAAAAGAAGTAGCGATAGAAAATCAACAAAAACGATAACTGTAACAAGATAATTATTGAGTTTGGGCAAAAATGTAAATGAAAAGAAAAATTTTAAACCGTTATAAGAGTAAAGCCCGTAACGGCTCACTCAATCAGTAAATTTGTAGGTCATCAATTCATCCGGCATTCAACCGTGATCGACCAAACTATCTTGGTTTTATTCATTTTATTCTGCGGTTTTTTGTTCGCATGAAGCATCAAACATACAACAAAAAGAAAAGGTTGTTTACGACAATAATAAACATAAACACAACATATAATATACATTATTACATTCTATCACCAGAGTTGGCCACTGACTCACGAGCTTGCTTACTTTTTTTTTTAATTAACCTATCCTGTCCCACTGTTGAGCAAAAGTGTCCCCCAAAGTCTTTCATTCATACCGGTCCTTGGCAGTTTCCCACCAATCTTTTACATAAGAATCCAGATCATCTCATCAACGTCTTCTCGGCCGGCCTCGTTGTCGCCTCCCGTCCTCAGGCACCCAAGAAGTGACGTCACCCATCTCTCTGGATGAATCTGACTTACTAACTTTCTTATTTACTACAATATTAGAACTCCAACATATAAAACATATAACTCATTCACTGATTGGTCTAATGCAGAACTTATACCGGTTATCTGTCGACTCATAAAACCTCTCCAATTACGTCACCTAAAATTAAAAACAAATAACTTTGACGTTATTTATTTATTATATTGTTGATACTTATTTAAAAACTGAGATCCTTCTGTTCAATTTTATCTCATTCAGAATCGGCATTCTAAACCAGTTTCACCTTTCTTTAATGATGGCTAATTTTATTTTTGTCTTTTACCGGCCGCGACGCGAAGAATCAAAGAATAAAATTAATGGTAAAATCAATGTTTTTTAAACACTCTGACGATTCTTATCGTTCACAAATTCGTTTGTTATTTAATAATTTACTTGTCTGGCTAATCCGTGTGCTAATCAATGTTGTAAAATATGCTAAAACCTAATACTGTGTAAGTTATTTTATAATTTAGTGGCAAATACCAAAAATTTTACAAAACTGGATTATAATAATTTTGAATAAATTAGATAGCTTTGAATTGGTTTGGTTGTGGTTAAGGAACTATCGTTCAATGTTTTTTACTGTACAACTTTGGAGCGTGTCTAATCTGTCTAAAAGTGGTCTAAAACTAACAGAAAATAGCAGTGCCTACAGCTAATAATCAACATCAACCAAAGATTGACTGTTTTTACAAAATTAAATGATGATCTATTCATTAGTAAGTCTGCCTGTTAACTTAACCTTTGTTTTTAAAGCTTCAGTGGCGCGGTGGGACAAATTCTTGCATGATCAGCAAATATTTGGATGGTACTCTATTACTTGTAGTTTCTGATATCTAAAATCTTAGTATGGATTCGGGTCAGTTTTGTTCAATAAAAACACTATTTCAATAATTGCATGCAAGAATTGCTTTGTCACATTGATTTCGAAGCAAATTATCAAAAAATATTCTGAAATCGATTTATCAAGGCAATCCTTGCATACAATTATTGAACCGTGTTTTGTACCTGTTGTACCTATATTGAAATGCTCCAAATTTTCTCATAAGTGAACGTAATCACGTTTTGGAATCCGTATTGGATATCATGTTTCATTGAAAATCGCTTTGATATCAACAGCTTCCCATAATAATATCTAAAGATCGTGAACGATACATAACATTACGAGTATCTTTAAAGATTGGAATTTGTTTAATTCATGATTGCTTGTTTTTACGAAATATAGAAAATTTACTATCATTTCTATTAGAAAGTCCGTGGTTTTATTTGTCTAGCTACATTACCTTCTGGATTTTTAGGAAGGCAAGTCACATAGTTGAAATGGTAAATCAATACATATTATAAAAGGCTTGGTGACATACTGAACTACAGCGTAGAATCTAAGCCGCTGTACCTAGAAACTTTAAAATTGGAGTAAATAATAGATATATAGTGAAAACTTCTACTAGTAAAAAAAATCTAAACTCGAATAGAAAAAAATATTTATGAGAGTAAATTAACACGAGAGCAGTAATAAGTGTGAAGTCACCACGACTATTGATACCAGTGTTAGTTATGACTACCTTACGGAATTATAATTTGCATAATTATCTAACAATAAATTGGTTATTTTTCCAACAAGCTTATCTCATAGTCCGCTTTATCTTCCTAAAACTAATAAATAATTCAATTCAAATAAAAATTTGTCAATGACAATAAAACCAACGATATTCATACAATGTCAATGAATATAAATATGATATTATAGAAGAATTTCAAAAAGAATGGCTCGATCAATACTATTTCTAACTATGCTTAGTTATCATAGGAAATAGTATTTATTGTGTGCGCGTTAGATAGATCCTTAGATAGATCGTCCAACTAAGCACTAAGTCACGTGTCACAACTGACAAAGGAATTTGTACATTAAACCGATAGCTGTAAGTTTTTTTTTATTTATCGATTTTTTGCGAGCGTGTAGTAGAGCGTGTGACGATTTATCTCTGCAAAGAATTTGGTAAGTAAATTAAAGTATATCAAATGGCTATCAGTTTAAGGATTTTTTATAGAATATTCTATAGGATGTTCCAGTTCGTTTGTCGAGTCATGTCACCCGTTACTATGCAAGGTTCCGTTAGTGGGCGAACAGCCTTACAATAAAAGTTCTAGGAGTTCTAAAAGTGAAAGTGTTTGTCAATACCCAAACTCCGTTACTGAGATGTACATTCTGTATTTAATCACCATTAACAAGATTGAGAAAACAGAAATGTAGCAGTCACCGTTGTTACTGCACCGATAACGCGAGTTCGCGTATTTATGGGAGACGTTTATTTATATATCTTTATAGTCCGTTGTTCGGGGTTTCCGAAAAGGCGGTGAACGTTACTGGCGGTCGTAGAAGAACACATTTTGTTAATCTTATTTTCAAATAAATATTTAACTTTTTGACTGGAGTAAGGTTGTAGGTTATTACAATTTTTTTTTTACCTGCATAAATGGTTTCCATAGCTTTGCTTAGTTTGGGTCTAGATGGCGCTGCATGCACCAATTATTTATTTTATTTTATTGAATAAAAGCAACTAAATAAAATAAATAAATAAAATAAATAAATAAATAATGCTGGACAATCCACACAGCATCATCTAGCCCAAGGTAAGCTGCTGTTAAACAGAGCTGTATTATGGG
Source organism: Colostygia pectinataria (assembly GCA_951394395.1). NCBI lineage: Eukaryota > Metazoa > Arthropoda > Insecta > Lepidoptera > Geometridae > Colostygia > Colostygia pectinataria. The sequence continues at coordinate 2,357,446 of OX596368.1, read as the reverse complement.
TACTAGATGACTGTTATATATTTAATACAATACAATACATAGATAGATATTTTTTATTATACATAGAAAACACCCAGAACACCCGGAACAAATATTTGCAGATCCTACAAACATTTGTCCCAAGGCGGGAATCGAACCCGCAACCTCTGCGTCGCAGGCGGACCTTCGCCCACCGCGCCACATTGGTCGTCAAATCATGTCACCCGTTACTATGATAACTTGAAAAAAATGAAACTTGAAAATAGATTATAAGACAATTTACACAATTCAATAGTTGTGGGGAATATTGGTAAGCAATTATTCTGTAACAGAGATGTATTTTTTAACTTTCATGATTAATAAAACTAATTTTCACCAAAAACGGGATATTTAGCAATAAAACACAAATTCTACTAGAATATATAAAAAAAAATGTATTTCAATGTCTTTGCTATTATGCGTCCATTTTATGACGGTCGCTACTTCGAAACATAAGTCAAAGAAGGTTCTAAGTTTCTAGGTTAACCGCTTTCTTCATAAGGCAATCCTATGACGCGCTATCTCGCTTTGATTTATAAATTACTGTAAAAAAAATAACAGAGGTAATAAAAAAAAAGCGGAAAGATCATCATCATTAGTGAAAACTGCTAATTGCGACAGTGATTTTTGTTTTTCAAATAGTTAACTGTATATTGTATACTAGCAGTCCGTCCCAGCTTCGCGCGGTTGCAATAAGACCGCACGCGTGCGAAGCCGAGGCGGGTCGCTAGTAATAAATATAGCCTATGTTACTCAGGGATAATGTAGCATTCTAATAGTGAAGGAATTTTTGAAATCAAATCAGCAGTTTTTGAGTTTATTTGTAACAAACAAAAATACAAATCTTCTCTCTTTATAATATTAGTATAGATTACCTATCTCATCTAGGTATAATTTGACGTCACTTTAATTAGCAGTTTGAATGAAAAATTTAACAATCTTAATTTCACTTTTAAAATACGTTTAAACTATTTTATGATAGTTTTAAATTCAGAGCTTGATATCTAGCGCTGGGTCATAGAATCGCTTTAAAAGCTTCGTTTAGATTAGAATAAATTATAGGTAGCAACTTATTCACACGACAACGATTCGTGTTTTCGCCATATCGTAATTTTTAACGGTTCGGGATTTTTTTTGGAGACAGCAATGGTTTTGAAATGGGCGTGTTCACACGAATCACAAATCTTGAAAAAATTATACAGCGAAAAACTTTTTTTCTTTCGTTTTTTTTACGAATCGTAGATGACGGGTCCCCAGTCCCGTCAACTCCCGTGTGAGTTTGTTATTCGTTGTATTATTTAGGAGAAATTTCCGAACCAAGCTGAAAAGACAGCTCGCTGAAATTTCAACAGTTGCTCGTGGGCGCTCAGACTTACACGGTCACAAGTTTCCCACTTTTCTAAAGACCCAAAGTTAAGCAGGTCAACGAACCTGTGACGATTTTCACAAAAATACCGAAGTCCCAACCGAAAACGAAGTAAAGAAATAGCAATTAGCGACACGAGTTTACGATGTCATTTTTAGTAACCGTTTGGCAAAGGTATCGCTTTTCTTCGTCTTTGATGTATCGACGAGAGTGGTTCCTGTCTTCTGTCTCTTTCTAAACTATTGACTAGGAAATGGTAGTGATGAATGAGGATTTAAATAAATATTGGCAGACATTTTCACACGCGCAACCTAGCCCCAAACTAAACAAAGCTTGTAAGATGCTGCCGTCCGATTTTTTAAATGCCGTTAAGTGATATGAGTTTAGTATAACTTAAAGGCCTTTTAGAAATCGGATGGCAGTATGGGAACAATATACCTATACTGCTAGATTTTTTGTTTGTAACTAATTATTCATAGACTTGGAACAAATGTTTTTTTTTATACAACTGAAGTGGCAACCAAGCGTACGGCCCACAAGATGGTAAGCGGTTACCGCAGCCTATGGACGCTTGCAATACCAGGGGTATCACTCGCAGGTTGCCACCTTGAGGCTAAGATCGAAAGCCTCATGTGCCAGTAATTTTACCGGTAACCATACCCTTCACACCGGAACACAGCAATGCGAGCATTACTGCTATGCGGCAGAAATAGGTATGGTGGTAGTCCTTCCTCGGACGAGCTCTATCTCAGAGAGCTCTACTACTCTTAAACTCTGTTTACTCTGTTTGCAGAACACACAAACATTAGCGAAATGCTAATGTTTGTGCTGCGGATGAACTGGGCGGGGTGCCCACCATCAAGCCACAAAGGTAGTCGATAACTTTTAAAACCGGGCTTAAATTTAATTGAGCTTGAGTGCCATGCTCTTGAAGAAACTATAGGTGCACCGAATAGTTTAGACGTCTTCTAAGAATTTACAGGGGTTACAACTTTGATGAAAATAACTTTAATCCAAGCCTGGATAACTGCAACGTTTCCGTTGATGTTATCGGCGCTTCGAGCTGAAGATATCCCAAGATATAATTTGAGCATGCAAGACATGGCTCAGTGGTCTAGATGGTACAGCATCCACGAATCAAGCCGAAGTTCGGGTTGCGGATTCATCAACATTTTTTTAGGAATTATTACACTTTATGTAAAAACTTAATTTCCGATTAAAGACGAGAGATTGCGATGAAAAATGCTTTTAACGCATGCGTATTTTGATGAAAGATACCATTTTTTAATCTTGTTTTTGAGATGAACGACAAATGAACCGTGTCAACGCGCCCTAGCGTTTTTATATTCAAAACAGATTTTATTGGCTGTTTTCACTGTCGTTTTTTTTTTACAAACTTTACGAGATAGCGTGTTCATAAGCTTTGAAAATATGTTTGCTTAGACAGCTATCGTCATGGGATCTAAAATAATGGATTTACTGTAGCGAAAACGTCGCAAAGTCACTTGAGATAGTCAGTAGCGACGTTTACGAGTCTCTTTACGAGTCGGCCCGACGACAAGTCATCAGCGGTGAACCGCTGAATGCTTCGGAAATAGCCGTTTCTTGCCGTCCGCGTTCAGGCGGTACCATTTTATGTGATCTTAGTGATAGTTTTTTATTTTATTGTAATGGCATCTGTCAATTTTGACAATATTACCAATGTCAAGCGATCGTCGCGTAGCAACTAGCAACGACAGACACAATTTTGTTGAAGCCAAAAATCAAATGTCAGGTTTTGTTACAGTAACAGACGTTTCACGTCTAATAAACCACTTGTTGAGTTGGCCACTGACTCATACGAACTTACTTACTTACTTTTTTACATCTAAACCTCGAGGGCCTCTCCCTCATTAGCCCTAAATATCGCTTCCGAATGTTCCTCCCACCGCTCAATAAGTCGATAACCTGTAAGTTTAGAAATGGCTTACATTGCGTGTATGAAGGTATTTGTGTACATTATTCCGTCATCTCTAAAAATTCCTTTATGACGTTGACGAGCATCATATGGTTTTTTTCATGTCATCGTCATGTCACCTATTTCTGCCGCGAAGCAGTATTGCTCGCATTGCTGTGTTCCGGTTCGAAGGGCATGGTTTCTGGTGAAATTACAGGCACATGAGACTTTCCATCTAATGTCTCAGGGTAGTAACACGCAAGTGATATCTATGATGTTGCGTACATAGGCTACGGTAACCGCTTACCATCTAGTGGGCCGTACGATTGGTTGCCACTTTTATTAGTACTTATTAAAAAAGTCACCGAATGACGAAACCATCAAGTCATTCGCTTGATGTTAAGAACCACGCCTGACCATAACAGCAGCTGTTGTGTTCAGGCTTAACATGCTTAACATCAAGCGATGCTGTATAATTTATTTTCGTCAAATTTGACGACAAATCTGGCGCTGCGGGCAAAGATTGCGGGTTAGCCTTGGACACGCCGGTTTCCTCACGATATTTTCCTTCACCTTAGGAAAGCACTGGCATTGCGCACATATTTTTTCGGATTGAAAAATTCGTTTGTGCACGACCGGATTCGAACCCACGATCTTAAGGACCATTGGAAGGCGGTGTCACTATTGCTAGACCATCAGTGCTCATACATTGTTAGATTTTTTTTTTTATTTCCCTACACACCAAACCTTTATTGAAATTAAAAATCAGACCACATCACTCAGAAGCATTAGTATTTTATTCTTCTTATTTTCGAAAAGAGGTTAACACAAAAATAAAATGTCCATCGTTAGTCCAAAAACCAGAAGCGGTAGTGACAATGCATAACTTCGGTCTGCTGCGTACGGATTTAGCCGCGATATTCTGCGCGCGCGCACGCTGGGTGCTAGTGATGTGACAAGTATCGATAATGATCTAGATCTGTGTGGCTACTAAACGAAAAAAACAAGAAAGAAAATACTCCTATGTATAAAGGCCAATAAATTTTAATAATAACAAGCTTTTATGCTTAATTGTAACAATATCATCTTACTATTTTGTGTCAACGTAAAATAATAATTGTAAAATTTAATCCATTGGTACCTACTTACTTGTCTACCTACTTGTCATTTTTACTAAGCTGAACTTCAATAAATAATTTTACTTGTAGAACTTTTTTATTACAGTTTTTTTAACCTAAGCAGCTGTCAACGTTCTCTCGTTTTTCATTTCCAATGTGTTTTTATACCGAATAAACTACTTGTATTTGTATTATTATCAAACTACGCTAGGTACCTAAAGTTAAATCAAAGCTTGGCGAAAATATGGAGAAAAGCGGTCGCAGGAAGTCGGTGGACGGTGAAGGCTCAAAATTGGTCGTCATGGCGCTCTTTGGAGGAGGCCTATGTCCAGCTGATATGATGATGATGACTGACAGCGTTACTGACTGACGTTCAATGCACAGTAAAAGTATCTGGTGTTTTGTTCAATGTATGTGAGTGCACCAAAGAATAATTTCTCAAAGTTCAATTTCTACAGAACGAACGCAGTGAAAAAGCAGTTTGCATGAAGATAAAAAATAACAGCGTAAATATACCAAGTCTCGGGCGTTCCACTATACTCCTAAAATAGTTAATTATGAATTAATCAATTTAATTTATCGTATAAAGTGGCTCAAATTTTTTTGTCAAGCTCTATATCATGAATATCGCAAAGCCCGCTTTCGTTGTCTGTTCAAACATCGACAACTCTACATCGATAGAGTCACATCACTAGTACGGAACTATTCTTGAGTGTAGATCACGCACTCGGTCTTACACCTCTATATCAACTCATCGACTCGCTTCATTGAGAAATTGGAATCGAATTGACATCTGTTAGCGCCTCTACGATGAGGTAGCAAGTAACTACTGTTTGTAGGTTTTTAAACCTTATTGATTAGTTACTTGAATAGGAAATCATTTGTTTTAGGAAGGCGGTGGATCGTGAAGGCTCAAGATTGGTCGTCATGGCGCTCTTTCAGAACGTCTATTGGCTGATAATATCATAAAGATTAAAATGCAAATAATGAGGCGGAAATTCCACGTGCGCTCATTTTTTGTCGCTAGTATTATTCTATGTAAAACTAGTCCTATGTATAAAACTTTAAATATATGTATGTATAACTTACAGCGAAGCTAGACCATCCCAGAGAGTCAACTCTAAAATTAAAAAGCAAAAAGACAAAAAGACAATGACCGGCGGTCACCGACGCAAATAATCAAATATTCCAATAAAAATGCCAGATCTAATACTAGATAAATCTAGATGTTTATGAAGCTACTAGTTATACCAATTTAAGAGCCTAATTAAGTAGGTGTTTAGTCAAAATTTACGACAACTTGTATAAACATTTGATGAAATTGGAGCCCATTTATACTCGTAAATAAAGCGCCGCATAAACTATTCAATAAGTATCATAATAAACTAAAAAACACTCCACAACTTTGTCTAGGCTGGCTTTTTTTACATAGGTACAATGTTTTCTCCGATGATTTCTGTAATACTTTTACAGAAGTCATTCCGATGAATATTAAAATAATTTCGGAAATTTCTTTCTTTAATGGACCCCTACATTTTTAGAATTCGTGATTTATGTGACACGGTCATTAAAAAAGGATTGCAAAAAAAAAATCGTAAAAAAAAATCACGAATCGTAAAAATGAATTATTCCCATCTGTCACCTAGTTTTGTCCCCTTAAGTACCTTTGAAATAAAAAAAAAACACAAATCGTAAAAACTTGATTATTTCTCTCTGTCACCTAGTTTTGTCCCCTTGAAATTGGGTGACAGATCGTTACTTAATGGAAAAAAAACACGAAATACGAATCTGTTAATAGTGGTACTATAATAATACCTACTTACTACTTATTTTAGAAGAAGATAAGAAATGAAATTGCAACGTCTTCGACGTTTTGAAGACGTATGAAAATCACAAAATATTTTTTTAGTTTTATGTCAGTGTCCGCAAGTCGTCTAGTTTTTTCATGAACTTTAATTGTATTTTATAGTAAAATAAAATATGTACATAATTACATTACATTACAAAATATACAAAATACATATGAAACAGTTGAGCCATCTAAAGACCGTTACAAACGACCTATAGATAGCTCAACTGATCCAAATCACTACCAGTTTAATTGTATTTTATAGTTACATCCCACTAAAATTATAAATGAGAAAGTCTGCGTGTATGTTTGTTACCACGTATCTCCGTGACGACTTAATCGATCGTTATGGAATAACGCATAGGCTCTTTTTATCTCGGAAAAATATACAGTTCTTAGATAGCATAAAAACTGAAAAGTCGCGGGTGAAGCCGCGCGGGTTAGCTTGTTAAATAATGGGTCGGTGGTATGATGGTTTTACGACCGTCAGCAATTGCTTGATGACGTCACTCGCTGACGAATGATCAAATTGACTTATCAGGAAATTTCCTCGCGCAAATCATTTTAGTCTCCAAAGAACAATGCCATTTTGAGTTGTGCCGTATTTTAATATTTCTACTATGCTCCAGGTTTTGCTGGTGAAATTACAGGCAAATGTATGAATATGTAATAAATTTATTTTGTATGTCTTTGTGTCTTTGTGATAGAGCTTGGTGGTATGATAGCACTGGCATTGCGCACATAAATTTTTCAACAGAAAAATCCATAGGTCCTGTACAGTTAGCTTGGCTAAAATAAGTGTGAGGTAACCATTATCCATACAAGGCCAGCGCGAGTGAAGGCGAGCGTAGACAAATCGATGCAAGACAGGTGATACCGTCAACACGTTTGGCAAATCTAATAAATCCTATACATTTTAGCACTTGGCTTGACTCGGCCAACCTAGGCGAGTGTAAACGAGTCAAGAAACAGCTGCCCACGTAGTCCTGGAATGCGCGGGAGTAGCCACCCAACGAACACAAATCCTCGGCACACCGAGGTCACTCCTCGAAGCCTGTGAAGATCCCAGGAAGCTTCTGTGCTTCTGGGAGGAGTTAAGCTGATTACACTCGTAGCCAGTACCCACGCATAATGGACCAATCATCGAGTCCAAATGCGGAAAAGGGAGTCCTCACAAAAAAAAAACGAGTCACCAAGCAAGGCAAAGCAAATAACCTGACCACACGTTGGTAATTGGCTTTCACTCGGCAAGGCTGGGCCGTTTAGCCAAGCTTGCCTAAGGGTAGTTTACAGGTTTAGCTTAGCCAGGTAGGCAGCCTTATTTACCATCTCCGTGGTATAAAAAATCTAAAAAGATCAGACTGGGTAAGTTCAATACTGTGTAATATCAATTCTTATTTATTTTAATTAATTATTATCAAAAAACGATAAATCGTCGTCATGTCAATTAAATAATAATTTTATCGTTTATTTATTTAAATGAGCCAAAGAATTTGCAGCTAATCTTTGTTTCATTACTTAGTGAATTATATTGACGACGCGGTAGGCGAGTGCCGGTTAAGAAGCAAGAGCTTGCGGGTTCGATACCCGCTGCGTGACTTTTGAGCTTTTTTATGAAAAGGCGAACTGACCGATTTCTTTTTCATTAATAAACAAACTCGCAGATGCTTTCGATTGCTCGTACATTATAGAAAGATTATAGAATCGAGGCAATAGCGGACCTGCTTCGCTCCGCTTGCAATCGTGCACCACCTTTCTAAATATATTTCCTTGTAGGTATTCTTCGCGTTACGCTATGATGTAGTAACACAAAAAAACTTCAAAGTAAAGTAATAATTTACGGCTTCGAGAATATTCTTCATTAGGTATACGAGTTTTTTTGTTTGTTTTTTTTAATCAACTGAAGTGGCAACCAAGCGTACGGCCCACAAGATGGTAAGCGGTTACCGCAGCCTATGGACGCTTGCTATACCAGAGGTATCACTCGCGGGTTGCCACATTGAGACTAAGATCGAAAGCCTCATGTGCCAGTAATTTCACCGGATACCATACCCTTCACACCGGAACACAGCAATGCGAGCATTACTGCTTGGCGGCCGAAATAGGTATGGTGGTAGTCCTTCCCCGGACGAGCTCTATCACAGAGAGCTCTACTACTCTTAGTGTAATCAAGTTACTAAAATAAATAAGTAATGCGTGCGACAGAACTAATTAAGCTCTTTAGCTACATATTATTTTCATTCATAAAGATATTCTCATAATTAGAAAACAGTTAAAACCTGCAGGGATCCACGCAGCTTTCGTAACAACAACTAACCTTTTTTTTAATAAATAAATAAATAATGCTGGACAATCCACACAGCATCATTTAGCCCCCAGGTAAGCTGCTGTTAAACAGAGCTGTATTATGGGTACTAGATAACTGATATATTATTTAATACAATTCAATACATAGATAGATATTTTTTAATATATATAGAATATACCCAGAACACCCGGAACAAATATTTGTAGATCGTACAAACATTTGTCCCGAGGCGGGAATCGAACCCGCAACCTCTGCGTCGCAGGCGGACATGCGCCCGCAGCGCCACATCGGTCGCACTTCTAACAACGTTGAGGAAATCCGGGTGGCGTTTTTGATACAAACTAATTCCCTTATTTTATGTCTTAAAGAATGCACTATAATAATTAGTTTTTGAAGATAAGATAAAAATAAAACATTGAAAATTTTCTAAATTCGAGATTCACTTTAATCTAAATTAAGGAAAATAATTAGACTAATAGAGAGATTAGATGCCGTAAAAGTAGGAAATTATACGATTATTAAACGTTAATACATCTTAAATAATTCAATTAAAACTAACAATAACCTGTGGTGTTATCTAACTTTTAGATTCTCACGAAGGGCCAAAGTTGCGTAAGAATATAATACTAGCTAGCCGTTAAAAAAACTTCTAACAGACAAAATGTTTAGGGTGAGTTGCACCATCTAACGTTAACGTTTTTTGACGTTAACGTTAGATGGTGCAACTCACCCCTAATGAATTCATTGTAAGTATAGAAATGGCTAAAATGAACCTCTCCTTAACCTCGCCATCCTGGATGAAAGGAATGCTAATTGCTAATGAGTGTTTGCAACACAAATAAAGAATAAAGTCTAAAACTAAGAATACGAGTACCTACCACCAAATAAAATACTTTACGAATAGCGGATTTTCGTGATTGACAAATGTTTGCATGGTCTGCAAATATTTGTTCTGTGTTTTCTATGTGCGTGATCGTATGAATTAAAAAAAAAAAAATTCTATTCATATGGTTCCCCTAAAGTTTAGCTTTGCTTAGTTTGGCGCTGTATACTCGTACAAATGGTCGCCAATATTGCTGTAATGTATTGCCTCTTTCTGTAGCACACCCCTGACACTCTCAATAAAATGTATGAAGTAAACACGTTGCAATTACCGCATGCATGGTTTGTGTACGTTATGGTGCCATTGTATGTGTGAGTGTCATGCTTGGCCCCACCCAATTATAGCAAGAGCGCGAAATTACACTTTCGCTCGCACTGGCATGCGCGAGCTGTGGACCTACACAAAATCAAAATATACGCGCGCTGATAGCCCTTAGCTTCAGTGCCGGCGAAAGGTGCCGTGTGGTGCCGGCAAACTCGTGACCTGGGTGGGGTAAGTAAAACCTGTGGGAGGTAGGGAGTGGCCGTTCTGTACGTGGTACTAATTCTCTGTTCTGTGAACATCTGTTCTGTGGCTGTAGTGTAGTGCGTAAAGAACTAGGTGAGACTCATGTTAAGAAATTGCTAGCTTTACTTGAGCACTAATTAAAACATCTTGCTGGAGTAACTTTACCGCAGCCAGAACTGTTTTTTTTTTTTGTATTTATAAAAAAACCTTAGAATAACAACACGTAGAATGATAGTTTCATTCAAATTATTTTCAAAAGTGTGTTCACAAAACAATTGATATTTGCGTGAGCGGCTTATGTATTACCTATAAGTACGTGATTAATTATTTTATACGTGGTGTTACAGCAGCCTTTCACCACACAATACACCATTTTTAAATTATATATGTGAGACTTGCGCACGATGACTTCACATTGATGAATGGCGAGCTGCCTGACCGAGTGAGACGCTCGACAATGACGATTAGACGATTATCACAATTAGCGTGCGTGTACTTCGTTTCTCCGTGTTGTTATTCTAAGAAAAAAACTATCAACTGAAATAAAAACCTTTAGAATATTTCCAGGAGCTAGAAAACTAATTATTCTTGAGACGAAAATCGACATTTTCTGGCTGGGGTAACGCACAAGATGGCTGGCTTCTGAAGTTCTGACTCACAGCCTCACAGGTAGTAGAGTTCAGACGTCTCGTGACCCGAAGTGTATCTACTCTACTCGTGTTTACAGCCACAGAAATAGTTACGCCACGGCTAATTGCCAAGTACCGGTGACATAATAGATAGTTATTGACTGTTCGACTGAGTGAAACACTGGAGTAGAGTCTGTGATAGAGCTTGTCCGGCGAAGTACTAACAATATCTATTTCTTTCTCCAAGCAGTAGAAAACTTAAAAATACAAAAAAAAATACCTTTTCTGCAAAGACTAGCCGGCAGTAGGTATAGAGTTGTTCACTGACTCATACGAACTTTTACTAATAAATTAGTGTAAGTATACAAACCATTTATTCGACACACGCTATAGAAGATTCGGACAATATAATTAATCAAAATACACTATACCTTTACTAATAAAAATAACTAAAAAGTAACTACAGTAGGAGTAAGTGAATTTTTTTTGCCTTGTGCTGAATTATAGTATTGTTTCTACACTAGATGGCGCCCAGCATAGATAGCCTACATATAATTTGCAATGCCTGAAAAGGGCAAATAAGTTCTAAGTGCCATATTACTTTTAAGACCTTCTGTAACACTTATTTATGCAAATAAATATCTTGAAATCTTAAAATCATGTGTATTGATTTTCAACCAAAACCATAATAATATAAGACTTTACGGTACTAAACTCTCGCTCGGGAGCGCTCGTGACGTAGCTGGCAAAGTTGTTCTTAACAGATCAACGAAGTTAAGCACTGTTCCGCGGGGTCATCATTTGGATGGGTGACCGCCAGTGGCAATTTAAACTGAGCGCTCCCGTGCTTCGGAGGGCACGTTAAGCTGTCGGTCCCGGCTTTTTCAAAGTTGTTAGGCCATGACAGAGGCCTTCGGGCGGCCTAGAAACTCTGTCACCAGAGTTGGCCACTGACTCATACGAACGAACGAACGAACGGTACTAATAATGTAATTTACTTGGTTGGTTACGGACTAATGTAATGCCTCAGGTAATGCTTCTATTACTGTGCTCCGAATCAAAAGGCATACTGGTAAGCAAGAGCAAAATTGTATCACTGTAAATATTGTTATACCTTTTGGAAACGCAATAAAACATTAGTATTTGGTAAATTTACTGGCACATGAGACTTTGATGACACCTGTCACCTGTCAGACGGTCCTGGATGACAGCACGCGAGAGATACTTCTGGTGAGATTGTCTTTGGCTATCTTGTCAAAACGACATGGGTCTTCCCATTTTAATTATTTTTCTCGTGTTATTTTAAGTTTTATTGCGTAAATTTGGTGGCAGTTAACTTGTTTACTTAGCACAAGTGTTAGTAATTGAAATGGAGGGGTAATGTTGGTTGGTAATTTAGTCAAAGACTTTCCAGGAAAATTTTGAAAGAAAAGTCATCGTTTCTTTCCAAATTTCGTTTGTTTACGTTGCTAAGCGACAATCAAACTAATACACTTGACACTGGCAAAATTGTGGCAAACTAGCCACAGAGGCCATAAAACAAAAGAAGAAGAAGAAGAAGATACTTCTGGTGTTGCAAGTGTCTGTAATGTAACATAACTGCTAACCATCAGGCAAGCCGTATCCCTTGTTTGTTCTTAAAAATATCTAAATTCAAAAACATCATGAATAAATCAAGATCTATGTATTGTCCCTCACTGTTCGTAATTAAAAATTTAGATAGATAATAACTTGCAAATATTTTGTTCCCAACAACTTTGCTTACTTCAGACAAATGTAGAAACCTATTATTGATATTGATGATTGATATTGATGATTGATATTATTGACGACCAATGTGGCGCGGTGGGCGAAGGTCCGCCTGCGACGCGGAGGTTGCGGGTTCGATTCCCGCCTTGGGACAAATGTTTGTAGGATCTGCAAATATTTGTTCCGGGTGTTCTGGGTGTTTTCTATGTATAATAAAAAATATCTATCTATGTATTGTATTGTATTAAATATATATCAGTCATCTAGTACCCATAACACAGCTCTGTTTAACAGCAGCTTACCTTGGGCTAGATGATGCTGTGTGGATTGTCAAGCATTATTTATTTATATTTATTATTAGCCTTACGTTTAGTAACTTACCTAGGATTAATAATCTATTTAAGTACATATTATACATTGTAAATCGCCGTTGGTTTCTCAAATAAACAAAATAAAATAAAATTACATAATTATTAGATGCTATTTCTTAATGAATTAATTCTAGAACATTTTTCATAATTATTTATTTGTTATGTTTCTCAGAACTCTTATCATCTTAAGATACATAGAAAACAATAAATGGTTGTGTAAGGCTGCGTTTCCACCAGAGATGCGTGCTTCGGAGGGCACGTTCACGTCAGTCGGTCCAGGCTTTTTCAAAGTTGTTAGGCCATGCAGAGGCCTTCGGGCGGCCTAGAAACTCTGTCACCAGAGTTGGCCACTGACTCATACGAACGAACGAACGAACCAGAGATGTGCGAGGGTGTGTAGCGAGGAAAGTGTTCTTAGGAACTAATATAATCACTTCATTTTAAAGCTGTCAGAGGCTATAGGTAAATGAAGTGAACCTAGCAAACACATCTCGCTACGCTACACATCCTCGCACATCTCTGGTGGAAACACAGCCTTAGTCTCCGCCCGCGCCGGTGATTTCCCGATGTAATACAATGAACGAATATCAATATTATAGTTTTGTGGGCGTAATTCGCATGATCAAGGAAGACAATTTGTTCCACATGAGTTTATTTATTTATTTATCTACACTACAAACTTATCTTACAAATCGTTTGTTGTGCACCACTTGCTAAGGTATGTAATCACAGCAAGCAGTTTATAAAAAAAGATTTTATTAACTACAGATTAGTATTAACTACAACGAAATGATTAGTAGTTTTGATTTTTTTAGTAAGCTCACTATGTATTTCATAATGGAAAGGAGTTGTTTCACGCAGTATGGAGCAGGGCCCTGGTCCTTTGTAGGTCTAGACAATTAGATAATCATTAAATAAACCGTTTATCACTGTTTTTTTATTTTATTTCGGCTTCTTTCATAATCTAAAGTAAGTTTAACTTTGTGAAGGAGTGCAACACAATGTAAACAACAGGGCGGGTTAAACGAACTACTGGGTTATTAGGTACTGTCAAAGTCAAGATGCGTCACGATCATTGGTTAATAGCTGTCATGGCGGACCTCTAGTGTTCCCGTTTTAGGAAACTCAACACAACAAACATTTTTCATTTATAACTTTTTTTGTCTACTTAAAAATAAATTTGTTTGTTATTGTTAGTCTTATATTTTTTTCAAATTTTTCTATGGTGTTACAAAGACCTAGGCTACTATGAAATTGGTCCTTTATATTTATAAACCAGGTAACACAAAAAAAATCGTTAGTCGCTTCTATGAGTTCTATGACGACCGATGTGGCGCAGCGGGCGCAGGGCCGCCTGCGAAGCAGAGGTTGCGGGTTCGATTCCCGCCTCGGGTCAAATATTTGAACGATCTACAAATATTTGTTCCGGGTGTTCTGGGTATTTTCTATAAATAATAAAAAATATCTATCTATGTATTGTATTGTATTAAGTATATACCAGTCATCTGGTACCCATAATACAGCTCTGTTTAACAGCAGCTTACCTTGGGGCTAGATGATGCTGTGTGGATTGTCCAGCATTATTTATTTATTTATTATTATTTATGAGTAGACTCGAGCCGTCTTATCAGTGGTCCGCCTTGTTATCTAATCAAACAATAATCAACTTACACACCTTCGCATTAACTTACTACTATTTTGTTTTAATAAATATAATGTGGAAACACTTTTTTGCGTGTCTATTATACAAATCATAAATGTATCAATGGGACCAGTTGGCCACTGACTCATACGAGCTTACTTACAAGAGTTGCCCGATGAAAAATATTAATTACGTGAGAACCTCTAGTTGGCTCTCCATAGCTACCCAAGTGTATATTTAAATGTAAAAGCTATTGGTTTTCCTAAAATAAAAAAAATAAAAAATATAGGTCAACGGATCCCGCGGGATAAGTTGAGTTGACTAAAGAACCAATTTTGTAAATAGCTAAGATTTTACGTATAACTAACATTAATTAACAGTAAAAGGGTGTTCAATTACCTTAAGTATGTATAGCATCTTAAGTAACTCACAAACAGCCACAATGTTTTACGATAACCTCTAGCTGTTACTGCTGAGGTAATAAATATTCCAGTAGTGCCCTAGTCTTAATAGTGTTGAATGCATTACTACTAACTGCAGATTATTTACCGACAAGGATATAGGTACAAATAAATTTAGGTTTTTTTTTATGCAACTGAAGTGGCAACCAAGCGTACGGCCCACAAGATGGTAAGCGGTTACCGCAGCCTATGGACGCTTGCAATACCAGAGGTATCACTCGCGGGTTGCCTTAAGGCATAGATCGAAAGCCTCATGTGCCAGTAATTTCACCGGAAACCATACCCTTCACACCGGAACACAGTAATACGAGTATTACTGCTTTGCGACAGAAATAGGTATGGTGGTAGTACTTCCCCGGACGTGTTCTATCACAAAGAACTCTACTACTCTTAGGTATAAAAAGTAAGGCTATATTCATTAAAAAAAATTTAATATCAGCTGATATTACCTTCTCATTCTCTTAGTTTTAAGAGTAGTAGAGTACTTTGTGATAGAGCTCGTCCGGGGGAGGACTACCACCATACCTATATCTGCCGTCAAGCAGTAATGTTTGCATTTCTGTGTTCCGGTCCGAAGGGTATGGTTTCCGGTGAAATTACAGGCACATAAGACTTTAGATCTACGTTTCTGGGTGGCGACCCGTGAGTGATATCTCTGGTATTGCAAGCGCCCATAGGCTGCGGTAGCCACTTACCATCTTGTGGGCCGTACGCTTGGTTGTATAAAATAATAATTCTATCGATAAGAGATCGTACAACACTATAAATCTTGTTTAGAAGGGCTGAGGGCATGCCTCTCTCCACACACTATTCTAGAACACAGATTCAAATTCAAATATCTTTACTCGGACCTACCTACTAAGAGTAGTAGTGGCCGCCAAGCAGTAATGCTCGCAATGCTGTGTTCCGGTGTGAAGGGTATGGTTTCCGGTGAAATTACTGGCACATGAGGCTTTCAATCTTAGCCTCAAGGTGGCAACCCGCGAGTGAAACCTCTGGTATAGCAAGCGTCCATAGGCTGCGGTAACCGCTTACCATCTTGTGGGCCGTACGCTTGGTTGCCACTTCAGTTGTATAATCGGAACAAATACATATTATGATAATAAAACATAATGGAAGCGATGGTATCCGCAGGAGTGAAACACTGAGTCGCAAATATCAACGCCCTCCTCCAACCTTAAGTTAACAGGGTTCCAAAAGAAATAAAAAACTAGGGTTTGAGAAAATTAAATAACGTAAAACACAAACATTAAATTCAAATAACTAAGGTAAAAAGTCTATATAAATGATGCAGGTTCAATTGGGGTAACTGACAAACGTGTATACCCGATGTCCCCATTAACCGTGTCCCCGTTAATGGGGACAGTGGCGACTTTTCAGTAGAAGCATTCACAGTTTTGTTTCGTACTAAATTGAACGTAACTTTCGCATGATGTGACTTTTTTTGGATCTGTTTTGCCAGAAAAGCTTTTCATGCTATTCATAAGCAAAAAAAAACTGTTCAGGCAACCCTTCAGCAGTACCTCTGGTGTTGCTGAGGTCAATAGGCGACGGTAACTGCTTACCATCAGGCAGGCCGTCAGCCTGTCTGTCTCCAAATTATATTAAAAAAAAAACTGTACTCAACTTTATTTTTACCTATTTTGCGGTTATCCTAATTGAACCTGCAACCAATACTGTTACGTCTTCACGGCTAAATCACTGAACCGATTTGGATGAAATTTGGTATAGAGATAGCTTAAAATCTGAGAAGGGACTTATGTAAACCGCTAAACTAATTTATATTTTTGGCATTTCAATTGAAATGAATTGGTTGACACGATTCAGGTGACAGCGTTTTGTGGCTAAGCGCTTTGGCCCATTAGCGGCAACCAACAGTTAGAAAACTAATCAAAATACCGGTTTTCTAGTGCTGTTTTTCTTTAATACCGAAATATAGAAGAAAAACATCACTATAGTTAGCACTATCAGCATATTCTCTCGCTCGACCCACTCTTCACACGCGAGAGTAACCAGTGCTAACATATTTCTAGACTTATAAATACACCCTTGAAATCGGCGACGGTTAAAATCAGCCACACTCTCAGATTTAGCAGACGCGCCTAGGTATCTAGAGTGTGGTGCCATTGACAGCGGTTATAACCTCTAGGGTCGTCCATTATTTACGTAATCCTCGAAAGGGGGGAAGAGTCTTCCCCCCCCCCCCCCCCTTGATGAAAACAAGTCCAGAGCCAAGTGACGGTCTTGTTATTTTTTTCTTGTCGTAACCATGGAGATAGTTTTTGATGAAAGAGGTCGCTACGGGGTTTAGTCTAATATCTCAGCACATATTGAAGAAGGGGGTAAAAAAGTTGCTAAATAACGTCACTTCGTGATTAATCGACGACCACTAAGCCTATTCTGATATAGGCTATTATATAAAAATAACAAATTCATATTATAGAAATAGAAATAGAAAATAGAAATGAATTTATTATTAAAATCACCCAGAAACAAGTAACACACAAATACATTTTAAATTAAATAAGGAGCGATTAAAAGTATTTTAGCAGCTGTGATGGGTAAAACCTGTATTACAGCTGCTACACTTCCTGTAACCAGATAATTAAATAACTCCAGTTCTCAGTTTACACTATTCACATAAATATAATTTATAAAAGCCTTGGTGACATACTGACCTACAGAACCGCTGGAAATTTGGAGGTTGTGTTCTGTCATCTTTGCTAACTATATAGTACGCAAAACAGAGAAATATGAAGTTAACTAAAGATGGATTGGACCAACTTTTGGAATAACTATTCCGCGGAGTAATAAGTGTCAAATACAAGTAAACTGTCAGCGCGCATAAATAAGATAAGATAAGATAAGATAAATACAATTTACTCTGCATATAGTGCTTATTCGAGTTTGGTCGAATCCAACCTGAGTGTTATAAAAGGATTTTATTACATAATTTTACTTTTTCTAAAAGATTCAGCAAGAAGACAAATTTTGTATAAAATACTCTACGCAAAAAAAGTCACGGGGTATTCCACTGTTAACATAGCTGTCAAATCTCATAATAGAACACGCCCGCACTAACACCACACCCTTACCCAGCTCCCCGGTACCGTTTCGGTTTTAGGTCGGCGTCTTACATAACAATTGAATAATGACAGAGCTGCGCATACGCACTGAAAGCTAGCGCGGACATCCTGACAAATAGATATTGATTTGTTGATCCTCTTTCTGATAAAAACCTTATCCTGTTATCAGCATCAGCCTTTGAGCTGGGATATAGAGCCTTGAGAGTGTTTATTATTTTCTCTTCAGAAATTTACATCTGAGGTTTAAATCAAAATGTGTAGCGCCCGCTACACTACACAAAATGTGCAGTGTAGCGGGCGTGACTACAATGAATTGACATAAAACAAGATATTTACGTGTTCGTTCGTTCGTATGAGTCAGTGGCCAACTCTGGTGACAGAGTTTCTAGGCCGCCCGTAAGCCTCATGGCCTAACAACTTTGAAAAAGCCGGGACCGACTGCTTAACGTGCACAGGAGCGCTCAGTTAAAATTGCCACTGGCGGTCACCCATCCAAATGATGACCCCGCGGAACAGTGCTTAACTTTGTTGAACTGTTAAGTACAACTTAGCCAGCTACGTCACGAGCGCTCCAAGATATTACTTAAGTATGACAACAAGAGTAGTAGAGTTCTTTGTGATAGAGCTCGTCCGGGGAAGGACTACCACCATACCTATTTCTGCCGCCAAGCAGTAATGCTCGCATTGCTGTGTTCCGGTGTGAAGGGTATGGTTTCCGGTGAAATAACTGGCACATGAGACTTTCGATCTTAGCCTCAAGGTGGCAACCCGCGAGTGATACCTCTGGTATTGCAAGCGTCCATATGCTGCGGTAACCGCTTACCATCTTGTGCGCCGTACGCTTGGTTGCTACTTCAGTTGTATAAAAAAAAACATACGATGTCAGGAAACATCTCCAAGTTTTATAAATTCTAATGGCTAACGGCACTGTCAGATGGACCATTGAATTCAATGTGGATTTCAATGGTATAACATACTGATTGCTGTTTCGACATGTAGCTATTGATTGGACAATGTCTTCCTTTTGACATGTCAACTTTTGTCGGGATACCTAAGTCCATAAATTAAAGAAGATATCAGCGACGCCATTGAATGTAGTAATGCTGCATGTTGGAACGCTTCTTGTAGTGATTTGGATCTGTGAGCTATCTGTAGATCGTTTGTAAGTCTTTAGATGGCTCAACTGTTTTAGTGTATTAGGTACCTTATTATTTGTTACTACACTAACATTTTAACAGCAGTACCTAACTAAAATATTACAATTGGTAGTACATAACAAAAATGGCCACCACTCAGCATGTCATGAGTATATAGTAGAGTTCTTTGTGATAGAGCTCGCAGGGCAGGACTACTACTACCATACGTATTTCTGCAGCCAAGCATGTTCGCATTGCTGTGTTCCAGTACGAAGGGTATGGTTTCCGGTGAAATTACAGGCACATAAGACTAGAGATCTACCTCTACGACTGGTGGCAACGTGCAAGTGATATCTCTGATGTTGCAAGCGTAGATTAGCTACGGTCGTTCGTTCGTTCGTATGAGCCAGTGGCCAACTCTGGTGGCAGAGTTTCTAGGCCGCCCGAAGGCCTCTGTCATGGCCTAACAACTTTGAAAAGCCGGGACCGACTGCTTAACGTGCCCTCCGAAGCACGGGAGCGCTCAGTTGAAATTGCCACTGGCGGTCACTCATTCAAATGATGACCCCGCGGAACAGTGCTTAACTTCGTTGATCTGTTAAGAACAACTTAGCCAGCTACGTCACGAGCAAAGTAATGCTTGCACACTACTGCTTGGAGGCAGATGACTGCGGTGGTTCCGAGAAGGGCTTGATAAGATCTTAAGTGAAATTGAGCTCTAGCTCAAACTATAATCGTCTATCATTTCGTTTTATACTAGCAGTCCGTCCCAGCTTCGCGCGGGTGCAATGAAACCGTGCCCGTGCAAAGCCGGGGCAGGTTGCTAGTAATAAATACCTATGTTACTCAGGAATAATGTAGCATTGTAATGGTAAAAGACTTTTATAGGCGCTACAGCCTAGTCACATCGATCTGGAGTTGTTATGTGCTAAACTGCGTTTAGTTATGTTATAAGTATGTTACTGTGTTTATGTTAAACTAAGAACTTTTAAAAACAAAACAAACAATAAATATAGCCTATGTTACTCAGGAATAATGTAGCATTGTAATGGTGAAAGACTTTTTAAGGCAAGTGAAATTATAAATATACAGCGTGTGACAAAACGACTACTGAAAACAAAAGGGGGGTGGTACACCACCCCGAAACCAAACCAAAAATTTAAAATCACTGTGCACTACTATGCGTAACTAGAAAAGACGTAGGACAAGTCAACATTATTTTTGGCGTTCTTATTTTCGCTAAATCATGGTAATCAGACCATCACCATCACCATCCCTGTTTTCGGTAGTAGTCTTTTTACACCATGTTTATTTCTAATTTCACTTGCCTTCCGATCCTAAGGTCGTGGGTTCAAACCCGGTCGTGCACCAATGGATTTTTCTGTTCGAAAAATTTATGTGCGCAATGCCAGTGCTCTCATACGGTGAAGGAAAACATCGCGAGGAAACCGGCATGTCCAAGAACTAAAAATTCGATAGACATGTGCCATCCACCAATCCGCATTGGGTCCGCGTGGTGGATTAAGACCCAATCACTCTCGCCTCAGAGTAGGCTAGTGTCCCAGCAGTCGGAACATTAAAAGGCTGTCATGATGATGATGGTAGTTGCATAAAACTAATTGAAGTTACAAAGTATTTTTGGTTCCATAGAACAAACAGGTCAGTTTTTATGATAAAAAAACAGACGAAAAATCTCTAGTACCTACTTAACCTTTTAACCAATGAGGTCACACAGTTAATACAGTTAACCTCAAAAGAAAAATTTCCACACGTGTTTCATCCCTCCACGGGACATCATCAGGACCATCGACTTGTTTAAAACTTGGGGACACTGCAGCTGTTAAGGTAAGTGTCACGCTAAAAATTATTTGATCGTTGTCATTTGCTAACATAAAAAACTAGCAAGACCGACAGCTTAAGTACCCTCCGAAGCACGGAAACACTGTTGGAATTGCCACTGGCGGTCACCCAGTATAAGAGTTAGTGATTAGATTAGTGAAGCAATCAGTTTGTGCTATTTAGTAACGTTTATAAATACTCTCTCGCCTCTAGCCGTGACTTGTATGTACTATGTCACAGTACTTCTTGATCTGACGAATTATTCCCATCTGTCACCTAGCGCTGTCCGCCTAGGGTGACAGATCGCACAAAACGTATTCTAAGGGAAACGAAGCCATTCAATTAAAAGATGAAGAAACGAAAAAAAATTATTAATTATGTTGACAAAACGAACTTAAAAGTTTTATCTGTCACAGTGTCAGTAAGTAAGTACCTTAGTAATTATGATGATGATGATGATCCTTTTATTACTAGTGTCAAAGGTATTTATTATATTACAGGCGGTATAAATTACAGGCACATGAGACTTACCATCTAACGTCTCAGGGTGGTAACACGCAAGTGATATCTATGATGTTGCAGGCGTACATAGGCTACGGTAACCGCTGACCATCAAGTAGGCCGTACGCTTGGTTACCACTTTAGTAGTATAAAAAAAAAAAAAATGTCATAGTAGGGCGAACAGAAACTGTTCTTCCTCGTGGTCCTACTAGTAGGATAAAATAGTGGGACCACGAGAAAACGGCGTGTTTTATTTAAAAAAATACTTTTAAAATTTATTTTAATTCAGCACAGTTTTTTGACCTACACAAGCAAAGTTAGCATGCTTTATTGCACGCATTATTGTTTAGCGGCAGAAATAGGTATGGGGAAGTAAGTACTTTACTGGACGAGGTCTATCACAAAGAACTCTACTTTGCCAGTACCTTTAGCCAAAAACGTGTCCTACCACGAAAGTCCCGATGCGTACGATAATCAACTTCTTGTATGTCTGTAAGTATGCATACCGCTCGCCGAAAAAAACGTAAAATCTCGAAACAACGGTTGTATGTTGTAATTGTAAACTGGATCTCGAAATCGTAGGGTCTTATACGACGACCTCTCTAAGTGAACCAGAGGATACGGGTTTGATCCCGGCTGTGGGACAATTTTTGGTATGATCTGCAAATTATAGTATACATTTATTAGGCACACCCGGCTTAAATATATACAGGGTCATTCATTATCAACCTGACAAACTTAAGGGATAGGTTCCACACATAAAAAACTTACTTGTACTTTTTTTTTCTAAATTTTTTTTTTATATATAAAAAAAATATTTATATATGTAATAAATGTAATTTTAATGTGTAATATTTTTGTGCGGAGAACACCAAAAGGCGCAAATATGCCGGTCTAGATAGAGCCTACATATTTGAGCCTTTTGGAGTGGAGACCCTGGGTCCGTGGGGTACCGGGGCTCACCGCGTTTTCAAAATTCTTTCTGGGCGTCTGGTCGAAGCGACGCGTGATCCAAAGGCTGGTTCATATCTGGCTCAACGTATCAGCATTGCCATTCAACGTGGCAATGCAGCCAGCATGTTGAGAACGCTTCCTATTGGTAGTGATTTGGATCAGTTGAGCTATCTATAGGTCGTTTGTAACGGTCTTTAGATGGCTCAACTGTTTCATATGTATTTTGTATATTTTGTAATGTAATATAATTATGTACATATTTTATTTTGTTTAATAAAAATACACATTGTAAGTAATTTTAATGTGTTAATTTTAATTTCAAAGTTGTTAGGCCATCACAGAGGCCTTCGGGCGGCTTAGAAACTCTGTCACCAGAGTTGGCCTCTGACTCATACGAACGAACGAACGAGCGAATGTGTATTAAAAACAGTTTTACCGTTATAGGTAATTTGGTTCCGATTGACAAGATTTACTAAGTTTGGGGTTAGATGACACTGTATAAAATGTCCGCCAATATTTACATTGTATTTTATTAAGCTTTAAAACAAATATTTGCAGATCATGCAAACATTTGTCCCGCAGCAGGAATCGAACCAGCAACCTATCGCTTTTCAATCAAACACTACACTAGCTACAGAGTTCGTCACAATTATTTAATTTTATGTACTACGAGTATGTAGGTATGAATGAATCGTGGTCATAAAAAATACGCATCTTATTTATCTCGTATAAAAATTTTAGTAAGAAATACTTAAATAATTTACTGAGAAATACAAAAAACTGAATCGGGCGCCTACGGCAACAACTAAGTAAGTCTGAAAATTCCAAAAATGTGTCAATGTTCATTATCGGGTTCGTCATATCACAGTAATATTATTAAGGTGCAGGTTATGTACCTACTACTATAGATAAAAAATAAATAGTAAAATTAATAGTTAATAATAAGGCGATTTGGTTTAAAAACAGCATTCATTATAATCAGAATATAACATTACAATCCCATCTAGTTTCAGCATGTGGACGGAAAAACCACTAAATTATTTAGAGCTAACTAGACCCTACGGCTATTATATTTACTGCTGTCATTTGTGTAACTTTCCGCAGTAACACAGAATAAAAAACAGTGGGTTATCTGTTTAGCGGATGCGTACGTGCATTCTACAACTTTTTGGGCGGTTAAAATGCTGCTCATTCGCTCGTCTGTCGAAGGCTTGTGGGCTAATTTGAGGTGACACGAAACGACTTACAAACGCGAATGACATTTAGGTTTTGTTTTACAATTTGCCGAGAGCACAATTTGTAGAAGATTTGTTTTGAGAAAAGAGTATATAAATAACTTTTTTAAATAGTTTAACAGTGAAACGTATTTTTTGCTTGTCACGCCATGTGCTAGGTCAATGACTGAGATGCGATAAGGTAACCTTGGAATACCTAAGCCTTGTAACCGATTATTAGTTAAATATCCTGGTTTCGCACTTTTTGTACTCATAAATGTTTATGAACTTAAATGTTTTTGATTTTTTCACTGTTATAATCTGTCAGGTTACTCGCAGTATTTTCCTTAACATTTAGAGTACCTACCTACCTACTGATTGTGTCATGTTTTTATTAAAAAATTAACTCCATGTCGCTAATAAAATAAAACTAAATTCTTAAGTATGAAGATATAGATTAGGTACAGTCAGCAAAGAAAGTGGTCTATCACTTCTGACAAAAGTTTCTGTGAAATGCCACACACATTCAATTGAATCTCAACCTTAGGGTGGTAGATCACATTTTTGCTGACTGTACCAAAGTTTTGATAATAGCTGTCGTGAAACAGAAGGCTAATTTATATCATTTTATTACCAACAAAAACCCGTGGCTCTTAGAATAAATTAACAAAAGAGACGCTTGGAATACAATAAAAGAAAAATGCTATTTTATTGTCAACCTTGAGACAGTTATTGTGTGTAAATTCACAAATGTTAAAATGTAACTGACTAAAGAATGACCTCACTGTTTAGAGTTAAAATAATTTATTTTGATCACATTCTACAAAACTGGAGCTAATAAATAATTTGTACCATCTTAAAGCTAGTTAATTTTTTTTCTGTTCCTCACGTTTGAGGCAAAAAAAAAAAAGATTTGAAGTATGTAGTTTCAAAATTCTACTGGGAACTACGTTATTTACGTCATATATTTGTACAGTCATAGAAAAAGTTAGTAAGTTCGTATGAGTCATTCACCAACTCACAGACTCATATTCAAGGCAGACATCAGTAATAGTTCATTTCGATGTACAGTACAGAAGCGCTCTGTCAAACACACCATTAGCAGTCACCCATTAAATAATAACATTGTTAAACCTAACCTAGTAGACTTGTTAACAACTACAAAAGCGAGTAGGTCTTATCTAAAACATGTCAAGTTTACAGTATCATCAAAACTGATTAAACACAGAGAAATCAGGTGTAATGTCATAATTTACGCGTTATCAGTGCTGGCAAATAGGCTGCGGTTGTGACCCTTTCTCCGATACCCTTCAATGATAATTGAATATTTTACAAATACATAACATTTTGTAAGTGCAGCGTGGTTATAAAATAGGACGCTTGACAGTTTATGATTCCCTTGAACTAGGAAGTGATTGAAACTATTCTATGGTGAGTGCATAATACATTGTAAATCTCTCAAGAACGTTCTTTGTAGATGTATCTATTAATATGTTATTTGTGTTAAATAAGTTAAGCCAAAATAAGGTTTAGAATGATACATAAATGAATTAACAAAATAAATTACTAATTCATTTTACAATTACAATTAATTTTTTAATAATCTTACTAATTCATGTCATGTCAAGGTGATATCTAACTAAGCAGAGCATTCTTCTGACATGATCTATTAATGATCCCACTATTGGGACACTGGCCTTATCTCCAGCGACAGTTATTGGGTCGGACCCAATGAGAATTGGTGGCTGCCATATTATGTCTTTCAAATTGTATGAACTTCGACATGCTAATTTTCTTACGATGTTTTCCTTTATCGTTTTTCGTGTAGAAAATTCATTGATACGTGACTAATTTCGAACCCACGACCTTAGGATCGGAAGGCGGGGTCATTACAATCAATCCTTCACAAAAGCATTCATGATACAATTAAAGCAATGGACAGGTGAATCATATTCGACATTCTTTATGATACGAGCGATACTATTTCGCAACGTGTAAAAATGTCTTTGCTATACTAGCTGGACTAGTCATTGCTCTATTCTATAAATAATTTATAGTGTAGGTTACCAGCGGCATTTTAAACACATTCCCTAAATTTAGGCTAATTGACATCTCGGCTTTATTGATTCTCAATGTTTGTTTTAATATAACTAAATCGAGACGTTCTCACACGCTTCATCTCGCGTTAACTCGGGCCTATCAATCTCAAAGATAACCGAACCGCCGGCGAGTCGTTAGCAAGTTAATAGCAACAAAACTGTTTATTTTAGGTTAAATATATGCGGATGGTACCAAGCACCTGTGCCCACAAATAATACTACATTATTCAATATTCAACAACTAATAGCACAGAGTTGTCGTTGATCGATTGTGTGTAATGCGATCACATCGGTAATTTATTCATTTTGAACTACATATAACGTTCCACCAATTGGTTAATCAAACACAACTATTGCTTTGCTATAATACGTTATTTACAGTGTTATTTTGTCCTCAACCTTTGACAGGTGTAAAGTAGTTTATGTATTGAAAAATATCACCGATCCTGGTAGGATTGCGGCGATTATTGTAATGAAGCAGCGATTATATAGCAATTTCAACGATAGGCATCTGTGCCGTGTAATTTGTTACGTTATTAATCATAGCGGTACAGTTCACAGCTTATATTCAAATCTAGCTGATATCAAGACGATTCTTATCGAATTTACTTTACTAAAACGTTTAAATTGAGAAGTCAAGAAAGGCTGGGATTTCAAAAGAAAAAAAATCCTAATAAGAAAATAAATAATCATCTCTTAATAATGGCAATGATAGTAATACATAAATAACTAGTTTTCTAGTAAAAACACCTGCGTGGTAGGCCACTCAATACTTGTTTATTAGTTTAAACCTACTGCCTACCTACTTGTTTTTAACTGAGGTATATTTTGAGTTAGAGATTAAAAACTTTTTTATTTTTATCTATCAAGTGACGTGGATGGCTCTTTTATCTCATCTCTCATTCTCTCTCTTTTAGAACTCTGTATCTTAATGAATATTTGACCGATACACCAGCAGTACAATATTTACGTACACACAAAGCCAAATCACCCGAACTGAGATCTTAGCTCGCTTCGCTCGCTCGATTAATGAAACCGGTCATAGGCGGTTGCCCTTATATTAGACGAAGACAAGACGGACTCACACATAATCAATCATAAGTTTGTATTATAACTTCCGCCGCATTTTGGTGCAGATAACAAAACAGGGACACACAGATAAGAAGATAAAATCGTTATCGTCCGCTGTATACTTTCTTCGTCTATCGCATCCTAATTAAATCAGTGCAATACTACGGGGCGAGCGCCATTTTATTTGCCAGGCGAGTTAGAACTCTGCACGTTTCCACCATTGGTGATTATTTTTAGTTGTAAGAAACTTTTCTGACGAGGTCATTGTTTTCGTACGTACTACACGTAATATAAGGAATGCAAGTGAGTAAATTTGTTACGTAAAAACTTGTAGATAACCAATCATATGGATTTTAATTCGTCACGCCAATTTTTACGTTGTTTTATTCCCAAAATTTTTGAAGCGCATGCTTTGATATCACGTTTTGTGTGTGTGGGCCTGGTGAATACAATACCGTGGTAACTACGTTTACATAATTTATCATTAGGTATCTATTTAAAACGGTTGAATAAATGCAGACGCTATACAAACTGTCTGTTTTTAATAAAAGGTGGCTTCGAATTTATTTTATTCTTATGAAGTACCGTTTTATTTGTTTCCAGGCAATAAATGATTTTATTGGGTAAAAATTGCTTATTATCGTGCGTGGTTCTGCTTTTATAGGCACCTAATAGTGGGAGCTTTTTTGAGTTTCACAGATGAAACAGAAATTAGAATTTTGCTCTTTTAGAAACAATTATTATTTTTTGGTGTCCCAAAATCCAGTAAAATTTAAATGAGCACTACAGCTTTTGCTTACAAGTTTGAAATAATTATAAAATTATCACTGACAATTTCTATGTATTTGTAGTATAAAATACGAATGTAACACATCGACGTCTCCTTCCTATATCTCTCTATTTTCAGAACATGGACTTGTGTGTTCTAAGAAAGCGATGTTAGTTCACCTGGATATCTATCTATGTCACTTAGTTCTGCCTCCATAATTCAGCAACAACTGTATTTATTTTCACGTAATAATTTATGTTTAAGTTTTTTATTTATTTATTTAGATAGAAATATGAACTCATCATAAATTCTATAATAAAATATCAAGTAGAGATTCATATCGTTACATTTTCAATCTTGTTTAACGACATTTCGTTTCGAACTTCTTGAACTCTTGAAACTTCTTTACAAAGAATTTATTGTATGTATGTTACAAATTCAAAGTCAATCAAATAAATTTGCTTAACGAAAGGTGCACTTACGTTATAGTACTCAAAGTAAATAAAACACACGAAATACCCATTTTACGACTTGAGTAGTTTTGCTGGCAGGTTATCGATTGATCTCATTTTAGACAACTCGTTTCAAAACGTGATCTCAATCACATATAATATTTAACGAAACTTAAAATTACTAAAAAAAATAATCTTATTGGTTTTATATTTTTTACTTTTTTATTATTTTTTTCAGGTTTGCATATTTCACATCGTAAATAAAGTAGTAGTAGTTTAATAAGTAATTGAGCTGTTGTGTACCAACTTGCATAATATGACAAAAAATGACAAGAGTTTGCATAACGGTTTTTTAATAAAACTATCTTATCAAAATTAGCGCTTAGTATGCAAGAGTTAAAATCCACGCGGAAAAAGAACCTAGCCAAAAACAGGTCTGATTAGATATAGATACCTACATAAAAAAAGCTTGAGCGTGAAGTGATTTTATATACTAAAAAAAATTTTACTATCACTCACCTGGTCTCACAAGTTAAGGTCACAGAACGTCACACAATCGAATAAATTTTCGTTCCAAGTTAGCACTATTGTACACAAAATCGAAGCAACACTTTCTCAGGTAGGTACCGTTCACACAAATGGTTGTTTTTCAAAACCGCGCTAGTTTCCCAACGTCGTCGTGTCACTTTCGTACAGTCACTGTATCGTGTTCACTTGTGGTTATCGTAACTCTAACTGGTCACTGGTATTATTGGTGTAAATCGACATCACACAGGGAAGGTAATGGATACTAGTAACATTTCCCTTTGACGTTTCTCGGTGAACTGAAAATCACGCACATTACAAACACATTGCTCACTTTAAAACGTGACACCTATTTCGACACCAAACAAATCGTAGAGTAACTCTACCACGAAAAAAATCAAATTATAGAATCGATAAAATACATGATAAAAAGTTACGATAATGCAAATATTTGCTTCAATAACTATTTGTCTGCCGCATGTGGAATTAATTCTGTCGCAAAATTATACACACCTCTGTGCCAAAAGAGATTTTGTCAAGCAATTAGGTGATAGCTATCGTCAGAAGAATGAAAAAAAAAGTTTTTTCTCCGTCGCAAACTTTTTGGCCGTGAGCGTTTCGTAACAGGCCAGCCGCAGCGCACAATCATTACACTGAAATCGTCCCAAATCCGGCGTCACGTACACACTCCGCGTGCAAACAGCTCTTAGCCATCGTAAAGAAAATTCACCGATAGTGAAATGATAAAACAATTTTCCTACTTTTCCTCGCCGCTCGGCCTTCACTGCATTGTTATGCAATTGCAAACGCTGCACCGGCTGCCAAATAGCTAAAACCAAGGCTTTTAGTGCGCGCAAACTTGTTAGGAAAAATAACCGGAAAAATCATAACCTCAAAAGTGAAAGCGGAAAAAGTTTTTCGCGGATGTGTATCGGTTACTGTACGGTTTGTTAGGCTAGTCGCATGTTCGTGGATTACCGAGTGAGTTTTATCGAGAGCGTGATCGGGTCGGCGCTCTGGCGAGTTTGGGGAGCGACATAACGCAACCGGCCCGTAAGGGATCTCGCGCGATACTGAGCGAGTGCGGCCGGTGCTGGACCGCTCGCTTGGCTCACTTCGCTATCTTCACTTCACTGCCTGATACAGTTTACATCTTCAAAAAAGCTCGGCCTATTGCTATTGGGACAGTCTGGCGAACACTCAGCCACATAATCATGCCTCGTTTGAGCACGGAACTAATGACACTTGTAGGTACCTACGTGAGAATTCTTCCGGGAAGATTTATCAACGAAGTATTCAGATTTTTTTCACGGCTTTATAAGTTTTCAAGAGTATGGTTTTTTTTATAACACTGAGCTGGCAAACCATCTTAAGTTAAGGACCAAAGGTAGTTGAGACATAAATGTCCTGTAATTTCACCGGCAACTACACTTCAAACCTGAACATTTCAATGCGAGCATTTTTCTATCCTAGTAGGTTGTACCTACACGTATGTTTATCAACGTAAATTATAGAAATAACAAAATAATTACCTTAATTAATAAAATGTCTGAATATTAAACTTGATGCGATGCCTTGCAATATATTTTTACTTAAGTCACAAAACAGATAATAGCTTGTGTACTCAAAAATGAAAAAAAAAACAAGCGCGAAATTTTATTTTTTCTGAGTTATGTCAGTGTGGTTCTAAACTCCCAAAAGTTCTTTAGGTATTTAATTTTATGTGAACAAAACGAGGGTGCAGGGCACACCAAAACCTGTCACCACAATGGTGCCTACGTTACCTACCAATGTTAAAAAAATATGCAATTGATTCATATTTTTTCTTATCGTCGATGTGAATTTTCTTTATCGTTTCTATTATTTTTCTTTATTATCGTAGTTTTTTTACATTGTCATTTATTCAAATTATTATTATTTCATTAGACCATATTATAGTTTATTTTCTTCCTTTTTATTATTTTATTTATTTTTATAAAACTTATAACAAGTACTACTAAGTATTTTTGTATTATGCATTTTGTATTTATTTAAAACATTACATCTATCATTACAGGTTAGACCCAATGCAATAGAGTAGTCAACAAAATAATTAATATATGTAAAAAAAAAAACATAGGTACAAGTAAAGCATGGTAGTCTCGTGGTAGTAACTCCATAGCTGAAATGAAAAATGAAAATGAATAATAAATATAGTATTCGCCGAGCAACCGTCGAACGCAGTCGCGGGCGGTGCTCATCAAGAAGAGCTTCTAAATAGCTTCGAAACATGAAATGACAAATTCAAGTGGTAAATAGCCGTTAATAATTTAATATGAAAAGTAATTAAGTAAGTTCGTATGAGTCAGTGGCCAACTCTGGTGACTTTCTAGGCCGCCCGAAGGCCTCTGTCATGGCCTAACAACTTTGAAAAAGCCGGGACGACTGCTTAACGTGCCCTCTGAAGCACGGGAGCATGAAAAGGAAATTATTGAATGATTTACACAGAATTTAATATTTTTATAACTAACATCATCATCATCATCACATCAGCCAATAGACGTCCACTGCTGGACTTAGGCCCCACCGAAAGAGCACCATGACGACCGAGCTAGAGCTTTCATCATTCACCGACTTCCTGCGACCACTTTAATGTCATCGGTCTATCGAGTGGGGGGCCGTGTCGTATAGGTAGGTTAGTTAGGACTTAGTTATCTAGATCGCTGACGCCATTTGAGTATCATTTTTAGAAAAAATATGGCATAGGCTATGGTAACCGCTTACCATCAGGTGGGCCGTATGCAGGTATAGACAGGTACTAATAAAGCAAGACGGTTTTGACTTCTTTGGAGATGGTGGTTTAATAATTAATTTTTAGAAAAAAAACCAACTCCAAGCTAAAAAAAATGTGTTGGCAGATTGTGGTGATTGTACGCGGCGATGTAGTTATGATAAAATTTTAATGGCACCTATTCTGAAGTATTATCAATCAAACAAAAAAAAACATTTCAAATCAATTTATAATTGACGGAAAAATCGCGTAACAAACATACAAAAAAACACATACAGTCGAATTAATAAACTGAAGTGGCAACCAAGCATACGGCCCATAGTAAGCGGTCACCGCAGCCTATGGACGCTTGCAATACCAGAGGTATCACTCGCGGGTTGTCACCTTGATGCTAAGATCGAAAGCCTCATGTGCCAGTAATTTCACCGGAAACCATACCCTTCGCACCGGAACACAGCAATGCGAGCATTACTGCTTAGCGGCAGAAATAGGTATGGTGGTAGTCCTTCCCCGGACGAGCTCTATCAGAGAGAACTCTACTACTCTTAAACTTACTTACTTACCTCCTTTTGGAAGTCGGTTAAAAAACCTACAGGCGTTGTTAAATTATTTGACGTTCCCAATCGCTTGTGAATCGATAGATCACGGGTTCCAACCCCGCGGTGAAACAAATTTTACATAATCTGCGAAATCTACGAATCTTTGTTTTGGGTCTATTTCTATTTTATTTATTTTATTTCTAGGTCTTTCATTCGCGTTATCCATATTTTCTCACCGTTTAAACCTTTCCTGGACTCCTACAAACATTTCAAGACCAAAATTAGGCAAATCGTTCCAGCCATTCTCGAGTTTTAGCGAAACTAACGCCAGCAATTCATTTTTAAATTGAAAAAAAAAAAGATTTGCAAAAAATTTGTATTCAGTCAACTGGCTCTCATTTAGGCTTTACTATTCTGTGGTACGAGAACTTTGGCTAAGTCAGAAAAAAGTTCGATAAGAATGTTTTAAAATTTTGTCGATACCTACCTACCTACCTGAAGATGATGGCCATTTTTTAAAGTCGTAATTAAGGATTACTTCGAAATTAATAATGGAATTCAGTTTTGTAGCGTTTTGTTTTGGGTATTTTTTAAATCTTTACAAACATAATTATCATTATAATGATGTTTGTAAAAACGCTACAAAACTGAATTCCAGTAGTAATTTCGAAGTAAATCTTTAACTACGACTTTAAAAAACGGCCGTCATCATCATCAAATTCAAATTCAAAATTTTATAGGTACTTTCAATAATTACAAGAGTCACTTTGATACTACAGAAAGAAACAAAGAAAGAAAAGTATTTATTCGACAGCACAAACAAAACACAGAACAGAAACAGACTGGCCAGGTATATAGTTCGCACAGCGGTTCTAGGCTTCCGTGAAGTTAGCCGTTTGTGATGCGCAAAGACAATTTAGTTTGAAAAAGCTCCATTGCGCATCGAAACGGCTAAATTTACGACGGCCGAGATCCGCCGTGAGAACTATACATGTATCACATAACACTAAACATAACTATCAAAAAAAAATAATTAAATAGGTACCTAAATATAAATGTACCCCTAAAATTAGGGAGAGAAAAATATTTATATAATAAGACTCCTTATAGCGACGGATCGTCAGTTTCCGACTTCCTGCGATATAATGACATCGGTCTATCGAGTCAATGAGAAAAAAATATTGTTGTGCCAACAACAAAACTTGAATGGGAGAGCCGTTTATAGTAGGTAGTTGGATTGACAAAGTTTATAGTTTTTAAAACTATCATGGTTATGAGATAACATGATAATGTGAGTTTTATTGATTCGCGATATTTCGGCGCAGTTACATACACCATGTTCTCCCGTATATCATGGTGCATGTAACTGCGCCGAAATATCGGGAATCAATAAAACTTACAAGGTAAATATCCCGTTTTCAGTGAAAATTATGACAAAGTTTATATATTATTATTAAAATGTATATTGTAAGTTCAATAACAGTGTTTTCCTATTAATGGTGTCAGCCAAACAAAGTTGAAATAGGAGGGCCGTCCTAAACTCTTGTGATGCGAACTGAAGAATTGGCCGTATTTATACTAAATAAACTTTAAGGCCTCTTCATGCAAACTAAGAGTAGTGGAGTTCTTTGTGATAGAGCTCGTCCGTAGAAGAACTAAACTACAACCATACCTATTTCTGCCGCCAAGCAGTAATGCTCGCATCTGTATTCCGGCTTGGAAGGGTTTCCGATGAAATTACAGGCACATGAGACTTTCGATCTACGTCTCAGAGTGGCAACGCGCAAGTAATATCTCTGATGTTGCAAGCGTACACAGGCTACGTTAACCGCTTACATTAAGGGCACTGGTGGTCCAGTAGTATCCCGCCTTCCGATCCTATAAGGTAGTACAGTGTGTACAGTTAGATTAAGGACCTACTCTTGCGCGACACTCTCGCGCAAGAGTAGGTCCCAGGTGTAGTAAGGCTGTCAGATGATTTAGTTTCAGTTTTTTCAGAGGATTATAAGGTAAGTAGGTAATGTAGGAGGAGTGACCTTTTTTAGGGAAGAATTCATGTTTCTGTTATCCGCTGTTGCATTTATCTAAATCGTATGGGAATAAGGCTACGAGTAATAACTAATAAACTGTCCCCGGCTTTACCTGGATCAAGTTTTTGCTAAATTTCTTAAGTAGGCGACCGATGTGGCGCGGCGGGCGAAGGTCCGCCTGCGACGCAGGAGGTTGCGGGTTCGATTTCCGCCGTGGGATAAAAATGTTTGTACGATCTGCAAATATTTGTTCCCGGTGTTCTGGGTATTTTTGTTTAATAATAAAAAATACCTGTAGATAAATAAGGAATAACTGAGGCTATTTCGGAAAAAAGTACGTTTCCCGAATTTGGTGATAGCAGATAGTTAACGTTATAATAGAATTTACACTATGGTACTATCGTGCTTGGCTATGGATGGATTTTTTTCAAGTTTTTTTTCAAAACATTCGCCGTGGTTCGCGTCTTTAGGTGCTAAAGTGGAGCAAACCTTGATTGAAGATGGTGTATTAAAATTTAAAACATAATAGATTTGATTATATTGTAGCATTTTTTATACTGAGCTAACTAAAATGTTTAACTAAACTAAATTAACGCGGTCCTTTGTATTATAATTCATTAAAAAAGGACGGCAAACATTTATTTTAGTTAGTTTAGCTTTGAAAATGTTACAACAGAATCGACACTATTGTTTATACATTAGGTAGGTTATGTATAGTTCTCACAACGGATCTCGGCCGTCGCGCGTCGTGAAATTAGCCGTTTCGATGCGCAATGGAGCTTTTTCAAACTAAATTGTCTTTGCGCATCACAAACGGCTAACTTCACGGAAGCCTAGATCCGCTGTGCGAACTATACGTGGGGCTTACGTGGGGATAATAAAGTTTTAATAAAAAAAAAATAGATTACGAAAAGAAACTAGTAGCGACATCTATTATTTATGATTTGTACTAAAAACATAAGAGGTCCTTTAAAGGAACTTCTTTGCAAAAGTCGTTTTATTTTGTATTTTTGGACATTTCGGTGAGGTGGTTGAGAGTTTGTTATTGGAGTAGGGTGATAGGAAGAAGGTACCTTATTACAAAAGGAAGTCGGAATAATGAAAACTATGAAGTCTCGGGAAGTTCCACCAATAAATGACACATGGTTTAAGATAAGTACTCATTTTATAATCGACAAACTTCTAAACTCGATCGTTTTATCTGTTAAACAACCACAGCCCTACATAACAGGTAAAACGGGCGGCTAGGGGTTATTATGACGGACGGACTAACATCCACAGAGTATCAAACACTGAATTAGAATCACTCGTTTCTTGTTTTATTGATTAACGGTTGCCAGAACGTTTTCGTACTATCTAAAACCTGTTCGTACTCTAATTACTTTAGTCGTACCTAGGTCTGATCTTACTCTTTGTTCGGTCGGAACTTTTCGAGGTTTGACTCTCGGCAACACTGAAACCAACCATCGTTTTGTCACGTTTTGTTACCAGCTAATAACAATAAGTGCCATTTACATTGGGTCAGTGACTGACTCCAAATAAAGTCAGTGCTGGCTTTGAGAACTGTTTACATTGGATCAAGAGCGGGTCAGCACTGACTGTGCTCGAATTCGGAGTCAGTCAGCACTAACTTTGCTACTGACTCAATGTAAATCATACTTTATTCAGCTACATCTATGACTAAAAAAAATACAAGATTAACAAAAATGGCCAGCACTCAGCGCTTAAAGCGCTGGTTTTCTGTGGTTTCGTTCAATTCATTCATTCATTCATTGCAAAAAAATGGCGATTTGTTTTGCTAGACTGAAATTAATTTGGGTAGCGGGGCGCTTCCTTCTCTTTTTGGCTAGCTAGCCCCGTTGTGATTTGGCTGAATTTATGTACGTATTATTCACGTGTTGAAATAAACTTTTGTAGGTTATGTTTAAAAGCCTCAAACACGGTTATAATGTTGTAAACAAGTTTACAATTTTGAAACCCAGTCATTTTATCGCCAAAAGACAGTTCTCCGCTTTGAATAACATGAAGGTTTGTGAGCTTTTGTTGATTTCCTGTTGTCTCTGTTCGTTGACCATAATTAGCAGACCTGTTGAGCCTTGCTATAAGTGTAATTTTAGACCTTCGTTTTTATCTGACTATTGTGTGTATCTTGTTCAACTTGTGATAGATTTGATATTGTATGCATAACCTAAAAGTACAGATCGCTAGTAATAAAATATCTAAGTAGCATACGTTACTCAGGGATAATGTAGCATTCTAATGGTGAAAAAATATTGAAATCGGACAAATAAGATTTTGAGTTGATTGAGTTTATTTGCAACAAACAAAAATACATTAGTGAGTACAAGGTTCTAGGTAAGTTATTTAAATGAACCTTCCTACATTACTACATACTTATGTGCTGCGGAAACGTAGACACTTTTATCTTGTGTGCCATACAAATAAAGTGAAATAAGTGAATAGGTAGGTAGTAGGTGTCATATTTTCATTTAGTTAATAAGTAGGCTTAGTCAATACTATGAAGTCAGACAGTGGTGCTGATTCTCTTGTAGCATTTTCTAAACTTAGTGAACTATAAGTATTGCGGTCCTTTGTATTTTAATTAATAAAAAAAGAAATGCAACAATTTTAGTTAATTTAGTTACGAAAATGTTACAACAGAATTGGCACCATTCTGTTAATAAAACTTTGTATTCATAATGTAAGTAGTAAGTACTTAATTAATATAACTTTCAGATTGGTACCCATGATGGTGTTTTCCACTGTGATGAGGTCCTGGCCTGCTTCATGCTCAAGCGGCTGCCTCAATTCAAAGATGCCACCATCGTCCGTTCCAGGGACATGTCCAAGCTCAACGAATGTGATATTGGTAATGTGTACTATTATTTGTATCAACATTATGATTGCTACTATGGTAGCCAATAGACTCCACTACGTACCTAGGCCTAGGTAGTCCATGATGACTGATCTCAAACCTTTACCATTCACCTTCCTGTGACCATCTTAATGTCATATACATCATCTTATAAAGACAAATGTTTGTTCGTTTATGTTAGTATCACACCCAAACTACTGAATGAATTAGATTAAATTTGATACAAAGCTAGATTACGTCCTGGAATAGCATAAAAGTTTTCTTATTTTTAATAAAATGCTGGACTTCCATTCGTCTCTATCCTGAACTTTGCCTTTAACCTTTTTAACCTTTGCCTAGCAGTGGGACGATGTGGGTTAGGAAAAAAAAAATGCTGGACAATCCACACAGCAACAAGCCCCAAGCTAAGCAGAGGTTGTGTTATGGGTGCTAGATGACTGATATATATATATACACTTAAATACTATACAATACATAGAGATTGTACAAACACTTGTCCCGAGGCGAGAATCAAACCCTCAACCTCCAGTTACTTTGTATCCAGGAAAAAATTACTGTTCCTGCGGGATAGCATACTGCAAAACCACAATTCTATAGCAATCTGTATTTAGGCCTTTCGTTCTTACCCAGCCCCCCGATTGCGTAACTCGGTTTCAATCCGATTTCAATCAGTGAACTGTCAATTAGCGGTCAAATTTATACAAAATACGTCACTTTTTGATTGAAACCATGTGAAATTAATTGCAACCGTTTTACGCAATCGGGCAGGTCTATCTATTTTATTTTTATTTCACAGGAAAACAAACGGATGTTAAAAACAAAACATTAGTAAACTAAAGATATAGCTATAGAAAGACCATTTAATATTTAAGTGATGACAGAAATTGAAAGACACATTACCCAGGCTTGGCCAGGCCTTGGATAGATGACTGAGGGTGGGCATTTCACAAGTGAGCCACGGTGGGTCAGATGTCACGTTAAATAAATTGTAGGCTAGTTATGGCTAATTCACCCGGCCTATACGAATTAACTTTATTACATTTAATAAAATAAAGGTTTTAAGAGTATTTATTTATTCGTGTCTAATAACCCCCTTCCACCAAAATAAATTACGATTAAGGGGATTTCTATACTTTTTGTCTAATAATCCCCTGCCTCAGCTAAATCCGATTGTAAGGGGATTTGTAGACAAAAAGTCTAATAATCCCCTCCACAGGGCAATCTTTAAGGGGATTATTAGACCAAGCCATTATAATAAATAATTATTATTTTCAGTTGTAGATGTTGGAGCAAGTTTTGACCATGGAAAGAAGAGGTATGATCACCACCAGAGGGAGTTCACGGAGACACTGAGCACATTGAGGCCGGAGCTCGGTGATAAGTACAAGATCAAGTAAGATTTTTTTTTAATTTTTCAAAAGTAGTAGAGTTCTTTGTGATAGAGCTTGTCCAGAGAAAGACTACCACCACACCTATTTCTGCCGCCAAGCAGTAATGCTCGCATTGCGTGTTCCGGTTCAAAGTATGGTTTCCGGTGAAATTACAGGCACATGAGACTTTCCATCTAACATCTCAGGGTGGTAACATGCAAGTGATATCTATGATGTTGCGTACATAGGCTACGGTAACTGCTTACCATCAAGTTGGCCGTAGGTATGCTTGGTTGACACTAGAAAAAAATGCCGCCAAGCAGTAATGCTTACATTGCGTATTCCGGTTCAAAGTATAGTTTTCTGTAAAATTACAGGCACATGAGACTTTAGATCTATGTCAGTGGCAACCCGCAGTGATGAAAAGTGACTTCTGTTATTGCAAGCATCCATAGGCTGTGGTAAAAAAACTTCATGTTGGTTAGTCTCATAAAAATTTGGTGAAGATCTGATGAGAATATTCAGTGTCAATAGCTTAAAATGCAGTAAATTGCTTGCTTTAAAAGTTTTTGCTTGCAAGGTTTTCTGTTTGAAGAAGTACTAGTTTATTTATTCATTACATTTATTCGTTTGTCAGGTTAAGTTCAGCCGGTCTGGTGTATGCATACTATGGTGAAGATGTGATCCAAACTGTAGCTCCTAAAGAAGTCCCGCTTAGCAGTGAAGACCTTAAAATTATTTATAAAAAGGTACTTTTACAGCTGTCTTTCCGCTGAGCTATAATATGAGCCGTTTTAAGGGAAATATTAGTCATTCAGGGCAGGCAACGCATCAACTGTACTTCTGACACACCCCGGACAGTCATAAAAGCTGTCTATCTCTGTGTGCTATCTCGCTCTTGCTATAGTTGGGTGGGGACATGACACTCACACATACAACGGCACCGTTTACGTACACAAACCGTGCATGTGGTGATTGCGACGCGTTTGCTTCATGCATCTTATTTAGTGGCCGGGTGTGGTTATGGAATAGAATGCGCTGTGTAAAAGATTTGCTTAAATATATATTTATAACTTAAATCGTCTTGATGTGTTTGAGATAGAGTGGTGGGAGATTGCCAAAGATCGAAACAGATGGAAGGACACTGGCCTACTCTCGGGCGAGAGTGATTGGGTCCTAATCCACCACGCGGACCCAACGCGGATTGGTGGATGGCACATATCTTTTGAATTATTAGTTCTTGGACATGCCGGTTTTCCTTCAACGTATGAGAGCACTGGCATTGCGCACATAAATTTTTCGTACAGCAAAATCCATTTGTGCATGACCGGGTTTGAACCCACAACCTTAGGATCTGAAATCGGGGTCACTATCAATAGATAGAGAAGAGTAGTAGAGTTCTCTGTGATAGAGCTCGTCCGGGGAAGGACTACCACCATACCTATTTCTGCCGCCAAGCAGTAATGCTCACATTGCTGTGTTCCGGTGTGAAGGGTATGGTTTCTGGTGAAATTACTGGCACATGAGGCTTTCGATCTTAGCCTCAAGGTGGCAACCCGCGAGTGATACCTCTGATATTACAAGCGTCCATAGGCTGCGGTAACCGCTTAACATCTTGTGGGCCGTACGCTTGGTTGCCACTTCAGTTGTATAAAAAAAAAAAAAAAAGATCACCAATGCTCTATATACCACCGGTGATTAAAAACATAAAATCGGAGCTTTCGTAAGTATAAAAAAATGTGTTATAATCATTCAAATCCCGCAGGTATACGAAAGCTTTATCGAAGAGATTGATGCAATAGACAATGGAGTTCCGATGACAAGTGAAGAACCCAAGTATAAGATCCGCACTCACCTGAGCTCACGAGTCGCCAGGCTGAATCCTGATTGGAACTCTAAACAGGAAGCTGATATATATGAGGTTATTATTTACTACTAGCTGTTTTTCAAATCAAAACAAAAAATGCTTTATTCAATAAAATCTCAAGGATCGCACTATAAGGGAAGCCTAATATCCAGCAGTGGACGTCTATCCGCTGATATGATGATCTATCTATGTACATTTTACAAACGGGTGTTTTCACGTACCGGTATATCGGTGAAGAGGTACCGACACTGTTACGACTCAATTTCGAGAGTAAAAACACTGAAGTGGCAACCAAGCGTATGACCCACAAGATGGTAAGCGGTTACCGCAGCCTATGGACGCTTGCAATATCAGGTATCACTCGCGGGTTGCCACCTTAAGACTAAGATCGAAAGCCTCATGTGCCAGTAATTTCACCGGAAACCATACCCTTCACACCGGAACACAGCAATGCGAGCATTACTGCTTGGCGGCAGAAATAGGTATGGTGGTAGTCCTTCCCCGGACGAGCTCTATCACAAAAAACTCTACTACTCTTATATAAATAATTAAAAATCTTATATAAATAATTAAAAATCTTTTTTTTTTTTTTATACAACTGAAGTGGCAACCAAGCGTACGGCCCACAAGATGTTAAGTGGTTACCGCAGCCTATGGACGCTTGTAATATCAGAGGTATCACTCGCGGGTTGCCACCTTGAGGCTAAGATCGAAAGCCTCATGTGCCAGTAATTTCACCAGAAACCATACCCTTCACACCGGAACACAGCAATGCGAGCATTACTGCTTGGCGGCAGAAATAGGTATGGTGGTAGTCCTTCCCCGGACGAGCTCTATCACAGAGAACTCTACTACTCTTATATAAATAATTAAAAAAATATAAACTACAAATATCTAAATTTTATACATATACATAAACTTATCAGAGATTTCTCCTCGCGCCTCCCTGTAGCGTCGGTATACAATTCCGCTATGCAATGACGACTGATTGCAGATAAACACAGAAAAAACATTTTTTTTTTCTTCCACAGGTATTCCAGAAAGCAATGACCCTAGTCAGTGAAGAGTTTCTCTACACCGTCAACTATTTCATCGCAGTGTGGTTGCCAGCGAGGGACTATGTGAAGTCTTCGATAGAAAACCGGCACCAGATCCATGCTTCCGGTCACATTCTCGAGTTCACGGAAAGGTTCCCGTGGAAGGAGCATTTGTTCGATCTGGAATCAGAGATGGGAATCGAGAATCAAGTCAAATATGTCATTTTTAATGATAAACCCAACTCTTGGAGAGTCCAAGCAGTGCCTTTGAATCCTTCAAGCTTTGTTACCAGGTAAGTTTATTTACATATTACTTATCTAACTAATATTATATAAAGAGATTTGTATATTTGATTGTCACGAATAAACTCAAAAACTACTGGTCTGATTTCAAAAAATCGAATTAGAATGCTACATTATCCCTGAGTAACATGGGCTATATATATTACTAGCGAACTGCCCCGGCTTCGCCAGGGTTCTTAAATCTTGCACCCTGGGGCAGATCGGCTTACTTATTGAGCGCTGGTGGTCCAGTGGTTGTGACGCCGCTTCCTAAGGTCGTGGGTTCGAACCCTAGCTTGCACCAATGGACATTTCTATTAGAAAAAATATGTTCGCAATGTCAGTGCTGTCATACGGTGGTCTAACATCGTCTGGAAACGAGCATGTCCAAGAACTAAAATGCGAAAGACATTTTTCTTTCTTCTTTCTTTCTTTGACGACCGATGTGGCGCAGCGGGCGCAGGTCCGCCTGCGACGCGGAGGTTGCGGGTTCGATTCCCGCCTCGGGTCAAATGTTTGTACGATCTACAAATATTTGTTCCGGGTGTTCTGGGTATTTTCTATATATAATAAAAAAATATCTATCTATGTATTGTATTGTATTAATTATATATCAGTCATCTAGTACCCATAACACAGCTCTGTTTAACAGCAGCTTACCTTGGGACTAGATGATGCTGTGTGGATTTTCCAGCATTATTTATTTATTATTTATTCTATATTGATGATAATTCACCTAGCTTTATGACATTTCAAAATGATCCTTGTGATATCAATGAATACAAAGATTTTGACTTGATGGAGCGCTCATGACGTAGCTAAGTGTTCTGAACAGATCAACGAAGTTAAGCACTGTTCCGCGTAGTCACCATTTGGATGACCGCCAGTGGCAATGAACGGCGTATTACCCATAACACAAGTTCTAGCTTGGACCCAGATGATGCTGTGTGGATTGTGCAGCATTATTTATTATTTATTTAATTACTTTGATGGAGATACATAAAATAAATATTCTTCCAGGAAGCCACTGCACAAAGACTGGTGGGGTGTGCGAGATGAGCTCTTGAGCGAGGTGGCTGGGATCGAAGGATGCGTGTTTTGCCACAATACCGGCTTCATCGCAGGCAACGTGTCTAGAGAAGGCGCTCTTAAGATGGCCGTCGCTAGCTTAGAAGCGAAGTAATTTAAACAATTACTCCCGAAGCCATTCAATCTTTTTTTGATAATCTGGTAATTATGTGTTTTTC
Source organism: Colostygia pectinataria (assembly GCA_951394395.1). NCBI lineage: Eukaryota > Metazoa > Arthropoda > Insecta > Lepidoptera > Geometridae > Colostygia > Colostygia pectinataria. The sequence goes on along the minus strand of OX596368.1, from coordinate 2,314,946 downwards.
AGACCAACAAATAAATAAAGTTTTCAAACTTGTGTGGCATGATACTTTTGGGTGTGGTATTCAAAACTCACAACTCCCCCCTTCCACCTGACGCTACACCCCCCTCGCAGTGAAATGTGTCCCTTTTATCGGTTCTATCACATTTTCTCGAAAACTATAATAGATACAAAATAGTGTCAAAAGTAAAAATGATCCTCATTAAATTGTAAACAAAATATGTCCTATATCTTATTCATCAAGACCTTGCCGCCCTTGCCGGCTTGGATTTGTAATCGATGTTGCCGTAGTGGCCGTAGCAAAACTTTCAACGGTAGGCACAACAGGGTGGAGTTTTAAGTGATTATGCAGACATGTAGTTGTGTTTTGGCATTTCATAATTTTGTTACACTTTTTACACTGTGCATAAGTGCCATCTGAAGTTCTGAGGAAATTGTTCCACACTGACGTCTTATCTCGCAGCATACCTTTGGTGTACTCTTTAAACTCAAGTTTCTGTTGCTCCATGTTTAAATGTATTTGTATACTTACACTACCTGAAACATCGAAAAATACCATTAAAATAAATAATAGTAAAATTTAAATGTCGAAAATAAGATATAAATGTAGTACATACTTACATCAAACAAAATACATTTGACTAGATAGATACTGGCTGGATGGACAAGCAGCACACAATAATAACTTATCACATTGGTTTAAATAAAATACAGAAGATACGTTCTCCCAGCGCTAACTCAACAACTGTACTGTTTTACATACAACTACAAGCATACACACACGCGCACAGCTGCGTTTTCAATGCTGTGCAATATAATGAACAACAAAGATAGAAAGACGTACCGAAGACCGAGGTGCGACAGAGATAACAATATTTCTCGCTAGTACGACCCCACTATAATAATAAAGCATTTCGGGAGTTTCCCCAGTTTCCCATACACGGCGACTCACAGAGCACGATAAAAACCTTACTTCGTACAACAAAGATACGACCGCGTGCGATACACAAATGAACATGATACCGCTGCACATTCACGTGAGCGACAGAGACGATAGACATAACGGTCTCTCGTCAAATACGCGAATGCATTACGCAGTCGCGCGCGACACTCGAGTGTTTCCGAACCCTATAACTTTGCCATGTTGTTTACTCGAACGACGTTACCCACATTGTTTTATATAGTTTGTTACAATACACATCAGAGTAGTGAGTTTGATGTTTTTGTTTTTAATCGAATATTCGAATATTGCAATTTAAGTATTCGAATATTCGACCTAATATAATATTCGAATTATTCGAATATTCGAATGCAAGCCCTAATTGCCACTGAGCTTATATTTATAGGCTTAATGAAGTTATTTGTGCCTTTTTTAACCATATTTGCAAAGGAAGCTGACTGGTTTCGACGACTCTTCAATGCTTTTTTTAAGTTCTTGTAACCGCTGAGAAAGATTTAGCTGGTCTTGAAGAGCACGAATTGTGGACTGCGATTAGCTTTTTGTTTGACAGACTGGTATAGCACTGCCATCTGGGATGTTCCATGGCCTACTTTTCGACACAAAGAATTGATCTTTGATTTTTTGGTCAGAATTCAGCTTACCCTCGCCTGCAATAGAGCAAACCTCGTTCAAATACTGCTCGATGGACGCCATCCAGTTCTGTATTTCCGGAGTAGAAATCACTTCCAGGACACACTCATCTGGTAGGCGAGACGGGGGCGTAGAGAGCGGCGAGCGCGCTGTCCTGCTGCTCCGGTTAAAGGGATTGTTGTCCATTTTGTTGGGTTTAAGCGTGATTGAGTTGATTAATAATTGTTCATTTTCACTAATTTTAAACACATATTTTGTCAAGACCAAAATATGACACAGTTTATGTTACTGCCGTTAAACGAGGTCACGAGTCAGCAAGTGATTATTAGTTTATTTTAATAATGTTGACACGTCTGTTTGCACCGAAGATCACGAATATCAATTTTCGAAAATTGGAAACTAATACATAATAATCGTTATATACCTAATTATAACAGAAGTACTTATTGTAAATACATACTTATTGAAATAATATAACGCAAATAAAATTCTAATATATTCGTAAAAAGTAAATACAAGTTTTTGTAGGCTACAAATTTAAAAGATTTATAGTTTCTTGCCACAATTCTGTCGGAACACTTTCACTTGGTCTCCTCAGGCTAGATATGTACGGATCAGATGTATAAAGAAATGAATGGAAAACATCCTCATTTGTAGCTGGCCTAGAGCATTTTCTGGAGTGCTCCAACCGATTTTTTTTGTAGTCCTTATTTCGGGACTCTTCTTGCATCTTCAGACAATTGTCCGATAGGTAAAACTGCAAAATGTTTGATAATATTCTCTCCGTGAAGTAAGTCTTGCGTACAGAGGAGGGCATGTAATACCACCTATATTTATTAACATATAATTGTGCAGTACTCCGCGTGTACTTACCAAATTTTTGAGGATTAATTGCATGTCCAGATGCCAAGGTCTGCAAGATGACGTACAATCTTTTAATTATCTCCTCATCAACTCCCGTAATTTCGGCACTGCAAGGGTAGTTCTGAAAAAAATCTACGAGCAGTATTTCCATCATGACTATTTCCGGATCCTTGTCGTAGTTTGTCTACATGTAAACCTATTTGATCTCTAAACTGCACTTGTACTTATTTTTTTCTCTTGTTTGAGTTTCTTGTTTTCCGGCTATTTGATCTCTAAACTGCACTTGTACTTCTTTTTTTCTCTTGTTTGAGTTTATTGTTTTCTGGTGTTGTTGCTGACCATTTTTGAAATGACAGATTGTAAGATATACAGGGTGATTGGAAGGTGGGTCAGGGTGATTGGAAGGTGGGTGCAAAGCTGGTGGGCGAAGGTAGTGTGGACTATTTGGAACCATTTAAGCCATAGTCGTCTTAGACGAAGTCTGACTATTTATTTTTTACCAATTTTTAATGGGCAAGGAAAATACCCAAAATTTTACAGTTAGTTGCTAATCATATACAATATATCATAGACAATTTGTTGCAGGATTACGATGAACCAGTAGACACTGTGCAAAATATTTAATTAATCTGTTAACGTGTTCGGTTCCTTTCCTAAGAAATGGAAAGAAGCCCGAATCGTACCCATTCACAAGACTGGTTCCTTTGACCACGACCTTTTTCGCACGTTCTTGTCGTACGTGATCCACTTTTCATCACCAGTTATCAGCTTCTTCAAAAATGGTTCGGTTTCATTACGTCATAATAAAGAATCACAAATGAGTACACGGTTCATTAGGTTTCTTTCAGTGAGCTCGTGAGGTATCCAAATATCGAGCTTTTTTGTATAAAAATGGCATCCATATTATCCGTAATTGGGCGACCAGAGCGACGTGCATCTTTGACATCAAAATTTACGGATTGAAAACGCTTAAACAAAATTTGTGCTACTCTCACAGACACTGCATTAGGTCCATAAACATCGCAAATTTTTTTCATAAACAAAATTTGTGCTACTCTCACAGACACTGCATTAGGTCCATAAACATCGCAAATTTTTTTCGCGGCTTGCGTTGCATTTTTATCTTTTTTGTAGTAAAATTTAAAAATGTATCGAATTTCTTGATTAGATTCACTCATTTTGACAGTACAAAAAATCAAATAAAAATCACACATTTTCCTAATTTGAATTTGGAATTATGTTCTTTAAAATTTAAACTTTTAATGATACCAAAACCAGCCAGATACAAATAGTATAGCCAAAGAGATTGTATTACAAGTTCATACATACTATAATGCGATAAGACTTTTTCCCCAACCTAATATTTACCGCCACTGAATCTTATAGTTAGCATTAAGTTTAACAGTGTTATTCTAGTTTTCTTTTTATTATTGTTAATATTGTTCTAATTGTGTTTTCCTCATTTGGCCTTACTTATTTTTAATATATTTTGGTGTATATTCTTTGTACCGCTGTTGGAAAATCTTAATAAAGAAAAAAAAAAAAACATTGCCAGTTTGAGAGGCCAGTTAATTCTTTTTTGTTTAATTTAAGTTAAGCTATGTGTAAGCAATCTACCAAAACATGTTCTTAGGTATCTGAGTAATTAGCCATTTTTTTACAGACATTTAAAACTTACGAAATTTTTCAGCGATTTACGAAAACCATTTTTGACGTTATTTAAAAAAAACGAATGGTGTTTTTTTTTTTTGTTCAAACCTTTTTAAAAATATGTTTGGTTATTACTCTTTCTTTTGAGGTATCATCTAGGCGGATATCTCTAGGCGGACAAGTTATTGAAATTAAGACCTACAAACCGAATTGAGAAAAAAATCTTATATTTAAATTTAAATTCTGGCTGACTAATTAAAACAACATTTTGATTAAAATCATTTTAATTGATGTTCAAAATGACTACCGCGATTTCTAACATATGCACGGGCCCGTCGTCTTACTTCTGTTGTAGTTGTTTTCTCGCTTCATTGTTTCAAACGCCGAATTAATTCTGTCTACCAACTCTTCTTTCGTGCTTATTTCTACATCGGTATAAACCAGTTCCTTTGCACGACCCCACACGAAAAAATCCAGTGGTGTCAGGTCTGGTGACCGAGCGGGCCAAGGGAAGGGCCCATCTCTACCGATCCAGCTATTGGGGAAGCAGTTATTAACGTGTTCCCTTACATCTAGTGTCCAATGCGCTGGACAGCCGTCTTGTTGAAAGATGACTTCTCGGTCAGTTTCAAATATCGGGGCGCCGGATTCCTCTACGAGCATTGGAAGATCGTTTTGAAGAAATTCCAAAAATTTTAGTCCATTTAAGGTATCTGGTAAGAAGTGGGGCCCAATCAAAGTTCTGCCAATTACTCCAGCCCACACATTGACAGAGAATTTCCTCTGTACTGACACCTGCTTTTTCCAGTGTGGATTTCTGCCCTTGTTGGCCCATTGGTGGAGGTTGTGAAAGTTTGTTATGCCCTATCTAGAAAATTTACTTTCATCTGTCCACAAGATTGATTTTAAGAACCACGCACCTTCAATGTCTCTGTTGAGGAGGAAACGGCAGAATTGGATTCTTCTCCCAGGATATTGCTCTTCCAAATCTTGCACACCCGTGCCATGGAATGGATACTTATCATTTTTGTGCATTATACTATACACCTTTCATTGCGAAATGATAAGATTTCGAGCTACTACTCTAGTGCTGGTAGTAGGATCCGCTTCGAATGCTGCCAAAATCTCTTCCTCGACGTTAGGATTGTGATTGACAGGTTCCACGCGGTGTATCCCACTTTCAGCAAGCCGACGGAATGTATTGTAAAATACTCGCACATTCGGTAATCTGCTATTTGGATAGCGCTCTTGGTACATTTGTCGCGCCAAAGATCCATTGCCGTCTGCTCTGCCATACATAAAAACGATATCGGCATATTCCTGATTAGAAAAAGTAGCCATAGTTACTTCACAAAAACGGCGTTTATCATTTTTGTGCATTATACTATACACCTTTCATTGCGAAATGATAAGATTTCGAGCTACTACTCTAGTGCTGGTAGTAGGATCCGCTTCGAATGCTGCCAAAATCTCTTCCTCGACGTTAGGATTGTGATTGACAGGTTCCACGCGGTGTATCCCACTTTCAGCAAGCCGACGGAATGTATTGTAAAATACTCGCACATTCGGTAATCTGCTATTTGGATAGCGCTCTTGGTACATTTGTCGCGCCAAAGATCCATTGCCGTCTGCTCTGCCATACATAAAAACGATATCGGCATATTCCTGATTAGAAAAAGTAGCCATAGTTACTTCACAAAAACGGCGTAGTAGCGCACTTCAGCAATTCAGTTATGTGCCAGACGAGAGCGAAATAAGTAGTGTCTCAGTCGATAAAATAATTCTTTATTATGGATATAGTGTTGTTGGGTGCTTCTGCAAGTACGCTAGTGAATATGCAGTTATTGTTATTGTTAAGAAGGAAAAAAAAGCGCCGTTGGTGGACACATCCCATGTTGCTACGTTGTGAAAGTCATGGACATTTCCATGTGAATTATGAAGAATATCGAAATCATCCAGAATGGTTTGAAGATGAATATTTAATGCCAATTCCTGTTTTCGATGAACTGTTAAGTTTACTATCAAGACGTCATAAGATTCTGAATCATCTCTGAAATTTGAGGTTCGTTTTCTATTTTGCATAAATGGTAGCAAAAACTCCATTATTTTTTGATACTTCCATTTGGTGATTTGTTTTGCCGCCTGGCCACTTCTGGTAAAATTTGGTCTTTTAATTGCGTCGCGATGATTGTCACGCAATTTTTTCCATTTCGCCTTAGCAGTTTGTACTGTAAAAATAAAATAAAGTTCTTGTCCAAACTGGATTTTCAAATTATGTAGTTTTTTACTTATTTCACTATAACTGGTATTGAATTCCATTGCTAGACTTTGCAAAGTGGCATTTTTCTTAATTTTGTTGCGATAATCCCTGTTTTTAGTATTCCACAATTCTCTGTGCTGTTCATACTTTTCTATTAGCTGCACAATTTCGTTTCGCGCCCATACTTTCATAACTGACATCTTGTACAAGATACAAAACTTGTCAAAATACCGTTTACACGTGTGACTTCCGACAAGTCTGTGCAAGTTGGAAAACTTGCAGAAGTTAGCTTGCCACACCTGTTTAAACAGTGGTAACAGCTTGCGGAAGTCAAATTCTGCAAGCTTTATTGCTAGTCTAAACCTCGCTTATCGTAAGCGTCCACGTTTCGGCTCCGTAGGTCATATAACAGGTAGGACGCACTGGTTGAAAACTCTTGTTCTCAAACAATGCGGGATGGGCGACAAGAAGACTTGCCGAAGTTTCCCAAATACTGCCCAACCTTTTTTTTTTTTTTTTTTTTTTTTTTTCTCGATGGGGAAATCCTCATGGATACTTTTGCGATCAGGGGCTCGCAAAGGTTATGCCGGACTCTTACCGGCTAAAACCCCACCGGTGCTTCCTTCACACACTTGTTGATGGGGTCACGGGAATTCGGTCAGTAATACTTCCGTAACCCCATCGGTGTCAGCTCAGTTACTCCTGCGTGAGCTCCTCTTAGTTTGTGGTAGAGCCAGGCTCCACCAACACCTGCTCAGGAGCGCGTGGAAACACGCGCGCCGCCTCGGGCAACTTTTATTCGGCGATTGACTCCCCCGAGCCTACCATCGATGCCCTGGTCATGGAGGTCGTAGGAGGACATCGTCAAAGAGCCTCCGCCTCCTTCCACGTCTAGCTCTCCGACTGCGGATTGGTAGATCAGTGGTTATCTCCCTCTCACGCTCCGCAGTCTCCTTCCGCGACATGATATTTTCGCAGAAAGATTCCACCTCATTCCATGACGTCTCACTTTCCAGTATTGATTTTATCAAAGCTGGAAGAGAGAGGTCGTCGCCAATGACAGCGACGAGAGCACAGCGCTCCTCGACCCAAGCTTCGCACGTTTGGAGCGTGTGTATCGCTGTGTCCTCTTCACACCGGCAGTGATGGCACGCGGTTGTCGGTTCCCTTCGAGCTATTCGGCACAGATACTTGCCGAAACAACCATGTCCCGTCAGTACCTGCACCAGCCGGAAAGAAAGCGACCCATGCGCCCTGTTCAACCATTCACTTAGAACTGGTCGGACAGCCTCAATTGTCCAGCGGCCGGCACTAGGCTCCTCCAGCCGCTTCCCCCACTCTTCTACCAATGCCTCGCGTAGGTAGCGCTTCCAAGCGAGCTCTTCAGTCGCTGGCGCTGGGTACTCTCCCCTGAGCCGAAGCTCTTTCCGTCGCTCATAGGATGCCAATAGGCACTCCGCCTCTAGGTCCCATGGGGGAGATCCCGCCAATACGCACGCCACCTCGTTAGAAACGGTGCGATACCCGCGTATAACACCGATGGCCATCACTCTCTGAGCTCTCCTCAGAAAAGCAATATTCCGTTCGGCCAACGGCGCCCACACTGGGGCCCCATAAAGGGCCATGGACCGCACCACTCCCAGATACAGGTGGCGGTTAGCCGCCTTGGGTCCCCCAAGATTAGGTAATAAGCGCTTCAGCGCATTTGCCGCTCCCATCAGTCGGGGGACCATGCGAGTGAAGTGCTCGCGAAAGTTCCACCTACTATCGAGGTAGAGCCCAAGATATTTCATCTTGGAGTCGACCTTGATATTGACCATCCCTATTGTGATTTGGGTACCCCTCGGCGGCGCCCGTCGAGGGCCATGAAAACACATGGCCTCCGACTTATTGAGCGCCACCCGGAGTCCCAACAGCCCTATCCTATCCAAGACTTGTGCTAACGAAACAGTAGCAAGACGGACAGCTTCCTCACATGTCTCGCCCCGAGCAGTCACTAGCGTATCGTCAGCATAGCAAACTACGCCAGCACCCGGATTGAGAGATCCTCGCAACACCCAGTCGTAACCGATGTTCCACAGGAGCGGCCCTAAAACCGAACCCTGTGGGACACCGCACGACATCTCTCTTCTCAGCAACCTACCATTCTGACTAGGGTACGAAATGTACCTGTCAGAAAGGTAGGCCGCCACTATCCGACTAAGATAGGGGGGCACTTCGTGATACTTCAGCGCCTCCCTAACGCAAACCCACGGCAGTGTGTTGAACGCGTTGGCAATATCCAGAGATACCGCCAACATCACACCGCCGCTAGCTACTACTTCTTCCGAGCAGGCTTTTACAAACTTGATGGCATCAATTTTGTAAATACTGCCCAACCTAGCTGAACTCTTTAATTAACTCTTTAACTTTTTAACCTAAATACCAACCAATATTACCTACTTGAAGAGCAAAAACTTTTTTCTTAATCTAAATGGCCCCTGTTTATGAGTTCTTTGGTCCTTGATATTGGTGCCGTGGTCTATTGCTCTAGTTCGAGCCTGTCCATCACCCCATGCAGAACAGCGTTGTTGGTCGAGTCTCCGGCGGTTTTGCGGGCTTTCCAGAAGGCCTTGGCTAAAATTGCTGGATTGAACCCTGTAATCCTATATGGGGTGGGATAGTGGCTTAAAAAGAATCCTATCTGGTCCAATACCTTTCTAGTTATATCTTCTGGCTCACCGTCATACAGAACTGTGAATGTTTTATCACATTTTAAGTATTTATAACCCCCGGATGCGCGATGGACTTTTGGTATGGACAGTTTTGAGGTAGGCTCCTGTGAGGGGGTGAAAGATGCGAGGGTCATATGGACAGTTTTGACCTGGGCCTCCTGCTTGCCTAGGTACTCTGACACTAAAGAGGATTGTCCCTTCCATGTTCTCTCCGCAAAACTGACGGGACTTTTGGAAGATGGCCGTGGACTCCGCAGCTAATTTTATGTCGGCCGAGACAACGGAGAAGTTCTCCATCACTTCCTTTAACGATGTTGGTTCTTCGTTGCCAGGAAATCAGAGACCCCTTGGAGGTATGCGAATGAAGACAGTACAATCTTAGGATCAACATCACCTGCTAAAAAGTACGACACAAATTTGCAAAGTCCAGAGATCCCAATCTGCTCCCACTTTTCATCCAACAGATTGAGTGAACCTTTGGGGATCACCTTTGTCCGCTTGAAGGCCAATATGACTTCCTTTCGTCTTGTCTCCAGAATTGTCCTGGTTGTTTTGGGCTCTTCGCACTGAGCTCTGAGGTCATTCCAACGTTCTCGGAATAACGCGATGTTGTCTGCAAGTTTCTCCGGTGCCGCATGCTGGGGTTTCGGGGTCTTTTTCTCTTTACCCTTCTTTGACTGGACTGAAGGGCCACATTCAGGCCCTTCGCTTCGTTTGGTGGAATGAGTGGGGAATGTAATCCCGAGATTCTCCAACATGTCCTGTTCGTACCCGAAGCTGGACCCTTTCATCTTGCTGGCCTTGGAGCTCATCTCAGGGTACACTACTCGCTCTCCAAGATTAAACTCGGAGGGATGCTCGGAGTCCATGATGAGAGTGATGTTGTGGTCTGAGGTGGGGAGTAGGGAGAGGAAAGAAACTCGTCTGTGCGGCCTGTGCCTTAAAATAGTTGCTTATTCCAAAACTTATTTTATTACATATCGTCGGTGCGCCTGTCACAATCGCTATGTGTTTTTGGGCAAGTGTTCAGGAAAGACAAAAAACTGTTTTATTTAATTATTATTTGACTTATAAAAAATTCAAATATGCAGAATGATGGAAAAACATATCTTTTATGATATAAGCTAAGATTAATAGGACAACAATATGCATAATAAGGCACTATGTTTTTTTTTTTTTCATTTTTATGCACATAATAGATTTGTGTTGCGGGTGCCATTTCTTACATGTGCAAATGTGCACATGTAGAATTTGTTAGAAAACTCCTTAGCATAATTTAGTGCTACTATGTGCATTACAAAAACAGAAATAATTGGGAAAATATTTAAAAAACCTTTTTGACAACCAAGTTTAGCATAATTGTTGATATTTGGTATCATTTTAACTTATTATTTTAACCAAAGTAAAAAAAACCATTTTATTAAATAATAAGAACCTAACCACAATAAGCCAATTTAGTAAATGAAAAATTCATTTTTATATGAAGCTTAAACTTTATTGAGCAATGTTATAGAACTCTCTTAAAATTATATTATGCGGAGGGAAAAATTAACAATTATTTCTAAATTACAGGTCACGCCTAAAATAATTATTCGTATCAAAATTATAGCCTGCGTAGAAAAGCCGACTATAAATGAATGTTTACAAAAGGTACAAAGGTTATTGACAATGTAGGTACCTACTAATTGAACAAGTCAATATCAAAACTTATACGAGTAAGAATCACAACAGGTATTACCCTAAAATCAAGTTATTTACCTTAAAATATTTTAAGATTTTAGAATGTTAATGTTAAAATTGTCCATTTCAATCAAATTAGTTTTCGTTGTTAATCAGACTTCAGATTTGAACATCTTTCAGCGTTAAGCGCTGAAAGCCTTCGTGCCATACATACAGGTGAACATCTTTATCGTTGCTGCAATATAGGGTTTAAATTATGGATTTGCAGCTTCTGTTTATAGTACTGCACAGACACCTGCAATTTTGGTGACAGTAGGACGCTTTGCACATCCATGGTAACCACCAAAACTTCAGATGAACATAATGACTGTGCATTTGTCTTGGCTTTATATGCTTCTTCTTTTATTAGCGTTGTGTGTTTCGTGTTCTTCTTGAGTTAAATTTCCTTCTTTGAATGCAGTACAGGTATCACATTGATCCTTTCTTGGTTTAAATATTGAGTTTTTTTCCGCTTTCAAGATCGAACAAAATAGTTTTCGTTTCGTTGTGTCTTTGTCGTTTTCAATACACCACTTCTTAAAGATGTTAAACATGTGGGTCTTGCTTCTGAATTAGTCTTCAACATAGATACGGGAAGTACTTGCCCTGCAGTAATGGCTTGGCATCTTCGGCAATAAGCCCAACCAATCTCTCACTGAAGCTGATTTGGATGATAATTGTCTAGCTCTTACTTTATCCACTTGCGGCTCTGGTGTGGGTCCATGCAAGTGCTCGACCCATGCATTTAAAGAGTCATTCTTCATAACAAGTGTTCTAAGCAAAAATGTTTTACAAACTAATCAGTTCATTGTTGTCATTTGGTAAAAAACAGTCAAATCCCTGATTTTTTATAAGGTTGGCTGTCCTTTGTGTTATTTTACGTCTCCTCTTGATAGGGCGGATTCGGACCAAGTTTTTAATGTTAGCCTTCTTAGCGTCCCAAGTATCTAAACTCCAGTAATATCTGAAAGTTGATTCTCTTTTCTCTTCGCTTCTCTTCACATAAAAATGTTCTTGGTGACTTTGCCTCGGTGGCACTATGTGAACACCCCTTTGTTCTCATCTCTCTCTTGTCTTTTCCAATGTAGCTAAGCGTTTTTTCGTTACCTTCAATATTTTTTTCAATCTTTCTTCCCGTGTAGGGCTTCCCAATCACTCTTTGTTTCTTATTAAAGTCCCTGTTTTTTCTGTGCTCATAAATTTCATTATAATCTAATTCAGCTGCCTCATTATTCAGTCTGTCTTCTACTTTCATCAACTCTCTAGTATTTTCATTTAAAATAAAGTGTGTCCAGCGCTAGTGTCTTTATTAATAAACAAACCAGTGACCTCATCTAAGTGTGAGTTGGTACTTTCGATGATTGTTTCTGACAATGGTTCAAAGCTGAGTTCAGCATGGTCCATAATCACGACAGACGAATTAACGGGAGTTGTTGGTATTGTGTCAATCGTCTCTGTAGCTAATGGGTATGGTATTGTCATGTCGGCGTAATTAACGGGCTGTGTGTTATAAAATTCCGGCGTGCGTATAGTCATCTCCAACTCTGTAGCAAAAAAAGGGCGCGTTGGCTCAAATTCCATGTCTGTGTCAATTACTGACAGCGAACCAGGTCTTGATTCCTGGTGGTATTGATTTGCTGCAGTCGGATCGTAACTAGTCGATATAAATGTGTCCGATGTACCTTGTTCAGTGTTGTCAACCGTAATGTTTCCTGTACTTAAATCTACAAGGAGCCTCCCCCTCCAATTTCGTGACGTCATAGTGATCGATGTAGCATCAAATTACATCTGAAATAAAGCAAGCAATAATGCAACATGCCCAAACACCTGTGAATCTACTTTTTGTTTTCTGGTTAGCCTAACTAAGTTGACTTGTTCTAGATTCTCTATCTAGCACCGTCAAATACAAGAGGTTTTGTGGTGTAAGAATCGCTGTAGAGCTGATAATAGAATATACCCAGAAGAGGAGGAATAGCAGCTTCCTTCTGCGTATTTTTATATTCTCCACTTCGATCACCAATTTGCCTGCCAAGTGTGGTGATCATGTCAAAACACCTTGCTTGGAGAAGCAAGTTATACAGTGGACATAGGTGTAGGTACTGATATGGCAAAATCTTATTTTAAGTCATATAATATAATAGTAATATAATATAATCATATAATCATAGTTTATCAATGAAACTACCCAAACACTCTTGTTTGATTTAAGTAGTAGTACTTACAGAAAACAGGTGTAAGTAGTGGCCAGCTCTACCTAGGTACGGTTTTCAGATTTTACTCATCTAAACTAAACTTTGAAACTGAAACTAGACAGTTCGCAAAAAAGCCTCTTCGAGGCGAATCATACATAGTACCTACTAACATAGGTGTTTGTGGGTACCCAAGTTAAATGCGTGTTAAGAAATGCGTAAAAAGTGTTTTAAATTGCTATTTACTTTATACCTACCAACCAAAGCCAGAACATAGTGAGTACCTACCTACCTACCTATTTAGTTTATATAAAGCTACCCTAACTAGGTACTCGTCAAGTGAAATGTCTCGTATTGCTGTTCAATGGTTTACAAAAAGCTACAGCTGGTGATTAGCATTAACACTACAGCACACGCGCCCTATAATACACCTTAAGTGCACGCGCGGGGCACAGGTGTAGCCCACTTTGGATTAATTATTTTCATAAATAGCTTATAAATATTATTAAAAAACAGTGTACAATTACAAAACATCTTTATTATAATCAAAATGACACAAAAAATCAACAACACTAATCATTTAAACTATACTTAGAAAAGAAAAAAAAACTTCTAAAAAATGTACCTATTTTGGAAGCATTGAGATCACTCAGTCTTATTTTCAATTAGGAACGTATTATTTATATTTTTTTTAGTTTTTTATCATCTATTTGAACTAATTATCAGTACGATTGGTAATAAATCAATCTGTTGCCATGCACTCAGGACACACAATTGCCTGATGTTCGCTACAAATGCGCCTCATACATTTTCTACACTGTTTGCGTGTGCTGCGGTCACGAGACCTGGTGCAAAAGAAACAGCGACCAGTTCCTCTCCGAATAGGCATAGGTTGCGGGGGATGTTCTTCTGCTAGACCTAGAAGTAGTCTGCCTTTTAATTTTATAGCTTTGGGAATATTTAGCTGAGATATTCGCCGCTGGATAGAAGGTTTTACAAGTTCAAATCCAACTTCTTGTAAGTAATGACGACGAATGACTTTCAATTCAGGGTTATTCATCTGATATATCACGAGGCCGTTTATGCCTGCCATATTAATAAAATTGTAAAACAGCGTGAGTGGCCATCGGCGACTGTTACGAGTAACGTCGTACTGCCTGCACATTTTATCAAAGACATCAACGCCGTACTTTGAGTGGTTATAAAATGTGATGATTTCGGGTTTTCTAGCATCACCACTAGCAGCATCGATTTGGCCATCATTGTGAAGGGTAGACAACAACAAAACTACTTTATTTCGTTTTGGCACATAGCTCACTAGAGTGCAATCAGGTTGAAAACCAAAGGTGGACCCTTTATTTCTCGGTTTTGTGTAGTTTGAAGAGTTCAGGTATCTCTGGTTTGTTTTTCTTGAGCGTTCCCACCACTGTAATCTTGTTCGACAATAGGTTTTTGCAAATGGGAACACTGGTAAACCAATTGTCCATGGTGACGTTACATCCCAGGCCATATAATGGACACAAAATTCGATGTATAATGTCAGGCACTTTATTTGACTCTCTAAAAGGCCCTTCTGGTTGCATACCCAAGTAAATCTCAAAATTATAGGCGTAAGGGTATTTGAGATCTACCACCATAACGATCTTTATGCCAAATTTTGCTGGTTTGTTTAATATGTACATCACAAATCCGCAACGACCCTTGAAGGCTACCAATTGTTCGTCAATGGTAAGATTTTCGCTCGGAGTGTAATATTTCTTACAGTTCAGAAGGATAATATTGGTAATTTGGCGTATAGCTGCCAATCGGTCGTATTGTTGACGAGCCGGTCTATCTCTTATATCATCGAAGCGGAGAGCGCGTAGTAACAATCGAAACCTACTCTCTGACATCGTTGTGTATACCAATTCGATACCAATACCTTTCGAATTGTCCCAAAAATCTTTTAGATTTCTTCGTCCCGCTTGGCAAGTTCCAATCACCAATTAAATACCTATTAGTGCCTTGATTTCTATCTCATCGGTATGAGATGCATCTCTGTCTCTTTGATAATTGCCTTTTATAGAGTCAATATAAATATTTGTTGAATCAACTAGAATTTTCCAAATGTCAGCATCGAAAAACAGCAGAAACGATAGAAGAGCCGTTTTAGCGTCTTTTGCTGTACCTATTGGGCCAGGTGGACGAACTAAAATGTTATGAGATCTAGTTCTCGAAGTAGGCGGTGGAAACTTACTCCATTTAGTACCATTACGAGACTGATAAAAAGCCAAAGACGACAAAGGCATGTCTTCATCTTCTTCCTCGTCTTCCTCGCCATCTTGTTCTGTATCAGACTCGTGGGGAGATCCAGGCTGGGCACTTTGTTGTACCGATTCTCCTTCTTCCTCACTTTCGCTCAAAATGTCATCCCTTTCATCACCTTCCAGCCATCGTTGTATATTTTGTTCACACAACTCGTTCGACCTACCCGCCATCTAAAAAGTGATCAAATATATTAAATTATTATGAAATACAATACCATAAACGTAAAAAAGTAAGAAAAGTACATTTTTCTCATTAGTATAATAATAAATTAAATCATAAATACCTCTATTACATAATTTGTCCAATAAATATTAAAGTTCCTCAAACGCACGCGCGGGGTACAGGCGTAGCCCACCAACTTCAACGACGATTAACTAAGACGTCCGTGTGCCGCGTTGGTTGGCACGCCACTAGCGGGAGCACGGATTTGTCCTTGAAGAATACACGAGACGTTGTCGCTGGCGCGTCAAGTTTCAAAAATAAACTACTCAAAACAAAATAGGGCCCACTCAATAAAATAAGATTTAAATTAAAATAATAAAAAATACGTACAATTTACTTCAAATTTAATTTTAGGAATAGGTTAACACATTCAGGATCATTAAAAAAAACATTACAGTACCTTATTTTTGCCAAAAAAATTCAAGAAATACGCGTTTTCACGCATTAACTTAAAATTACACGGTTTTGAATAATAATGCGTTGAAGACACATTTTTTTTTTAAACAGGTTCGTAGGGTTTCTTTTATGCCTTATGTTTAATAACGCGTAGGTCCTCCCCTATTGCGCACACACTCTCTGAGTCGGTTTGGAACACTCTCTATGAGGTGGATGATGTTTTCATCTGGAATTTGCTCCCAACACACTTTTAAAGCAGTTATCAACTCCTGTCGGCTATGAATTTCAGTGTGGTCGTCTTTAAGGCTTCTTTTCAACTGTTTCCAGATATGCTCGATCGGATTCAGGTCCGGACTCATGGCAGGCCAGGGTAGAACTGCGATACCAGCTTCGGAGATTGCACTTTGGGTCACTCTGGCAGTATGAGGGCGAGCGTTGTCTTGCATCAGAATAAAATTAGGGCCTACTCGCTGTGAATATGGGATCACATGAGGTCGGATGACATGCTGAACATAGCTGGCGGCCGTTACATTCCCCTCATCCAAAATCACTAGCTCAGTTTTGCCCATTATGCTAATCCCACCCCATACCATAATACTGGGTCCACCGAAGCGGTCAGTTTCACGAATACATGGTTCTGTAAAACGTTCTCCAGGTCGTCGCCAAACTCGTACGCGTCTGTCATCATTAAAAAACTTTACTTTAGATTCATCTGTAAAGAGCACTGTCCTCCAATTATCCATGGTCCATTCGAGGTGATCACGTGCAAACCTTAATCGCGCTGCACGGTGGGCTCTGGTCAATTTGAGCCGAACAACTGGCATTCTGGAACGTTGTTGATCTTCATGAAGTCTGTTCGCAACAGTTTGGTCACTCACTCGCGTACCAGTGGCGTCACGTAAGCGGTTTCTCAATATGCGTGCAGTTACAGTTCGCTCGCGACGTGCAGAGAGTCGGATGTATCGGTCTTCTTGGGAGGTTGTGGCTCGGGTACTACCTGAACCGCGCCTCCTACTCACACTACCTGTCTCTTGATAGCGTTCCCACACATTTCGAATAGCTCGTCTAGACACACCTAAGCTTGAAGCTACTGATCTTTGCGAATTTCCCTGCTGAAGCAAAACAATGGCTCTTGTCGCGGATTCTGTGTCCATGTGACGTCGAGAAGCAGGCATTGTTTATGCAAACACTAATTTAATCGATAATGAAAGGTAAGGTTACGATAACTTCTTCGTTAGACACAACAAACAAACACCACTGAGCAACAATGTAATGGCACTCAGAGATTCTGCGGTATATCGTAAGATTTTTGTTTTTTGTCTACCCACTTAAGAACCACCCTAAACTTGGCGTTTAAGTGTTAATTATGATTAATAAATATGCCTACTTAACATTCCCATACTTCAGTTTGCCAACAACTCACAAAAAAAATGTGTCGGGCAAAATATCGAAATATTTCAAGTAGGCCCTATTTTGTTTTGAGTAGTTTATACAACGGCTTCACACTCTGGGTGACATATGTGCCCCACGCGTGCTCTCTAGTGTTAAAACATAATACAATAGCACAATACGATATAGCAAAACACCCAAACAAAACCAAACCGCAATGAAGAATAAATTTTAGGTTAGGTACTCGTAGGTACCTAAGCTGTTAACTTTATTTTTTTCCCCAGTGTTCACTTAAACAAAAGAAAAACGAGGTATTAGTTTTGTTTTCTTCACCACAATACACATGTAGCGCGCGAAAAGAATGTTGCCATAATTTACCAAACCGTCTATGTGTAGACCATTTCCGTTATGTGCGATTAATTGTCCAAAAACTTTTTAGCGGACACATAGCCGATTTTACACTGCCACAAATTGGGAAGACTTGCACATAACGAATTAGTCAAATCGATTTATAGAAGGAATTTACACATAATTGTTTTTTCAGTAGACGCAGAACTCAAAAACTGATGCCAGCTATCAAAAAAATAATAATAATAAAGTGCACATAACGATTCGGGCAGGCGCACCGACGATATGTTTATATTATGTTTATTTATTTATTTTTAATCAACACAGAAGGTGTGCTAGACATATTTAACCAACTTGATGCTTTATAATACTAATTTATCTGCTTTACTTATTAATTATACTAGTTAATTTATTTTTAATCTATAGTCTGGTTTTTAATTCAAGTCCAAAAAGGTAAACAAACAAATGTCATTGTCAAATATCAATTTTGTGTATCTCAGAAAAGCAAAACCTTTGGATCGATTTACCTACTACCTACTAGAGTGCGCGCCACCACTGAAGTCCGATAGACGCGGCGCTGCTACCACGTTACTAAATCGCACCTTCGGTATCCATAACACAAGGTCTGCTTAGCTTGGGGTAGATGATGCTGTGTTAATTTTCCATTACTTATTTATTCATACCTGAGATTGCATTTATATTATGTTTTGAGGGTGCGTTTACTGTTTCCGAAATGTTATCATCCACAATTGTAGGGTTTTGATTTTCAGTGACATTGCTTTCAGTCAAAGGCTCAACAATTATATCCTTGCCCGAGCTTGCATTCATCATTGGTGGGTTTCCTGCTTCCGGAATCGTACTATCCAAAGACATAGTACGCTGATTTTCAAAATCATTACTGTCTATCCATTTTTGAACTATTGTTGAAGGACTAGGCGGGTTATCTGAAAACAAAATATATGGTTAATTTTGTCATTTAAGATAAATTTCACAAGGACGCGCGGGTTATTGACCCGCGGTTCATTGACGCGCGGGTCACTGACACGTGCCGAGCGCTGCCTTTTCGATTTCTAACAAGGATAACTAATTATTAAGCAGAATTACGATTTTTTTTAATATAAAAAAAAGTTTTGAAAAAAAAAGTACAAGTATTTTTTTTTATGTGTGGAACCTACCCCTTAAGTTTGTCAGGTTGATAATGAATGACCTTACATAAATAAAAAGGTATATTCGTGTAAATGCATTAAATTAATTACGAGTACATAGTATGTTTTATCATGAAGCTTTTATTTTTGATATATTAATTACCTTCCTTGTGCCGTGTCGTAGGTTGCAATATCAATGACTACCATTTGCAAAAATGATAGTAAAGACGGTTTCCTTTCCAGGTGGCGCTGCAATCGTTGGTTCCATGCTTCTACTAAGTTTGTGCTCCGGTGTCTCTTTTTGTAACAGCACCACGAGATCATTCAGTGTCAGTGATCCGCGCATCTTTGACCTGCGCGTGTCAATAACCCGCTACAGGGTGCGCACACTCGAATATTTCATTATTACGCCGATTATCTCGCCAACAATGATAAATAATAATTGAGCAGAAAAATGTACTTAATTGATTTTTTTTTGTTTACTTGGGATTTTTAAGACAAAATATACTATAATAAAAGTGCGATCTATCACCTGATTGCAAAAAAGGTGACAGATTGCACAAAAAAGTGCGTTCTGTCACCTTAAGGGGACAAAACTAGGTGACAGATGGGAATAAACCGTATATACTACAGTAGACTAGCCTGAGAGGTCAGCTTGAAGTTCAGAAACATCGTCCAAAGAATTAATAACTTTATAAATCTTAATGACGTCAGCAAAACATAACAGTGAATGCCAAATTTTTGGCATTCACACTAACTCATTTAAAACGCTTAAGCGGAACGAGTGCGTGCATAAGGCTGGATATAGTGCTCGACCGACGGTCAGCGCGTACTGTACGCGATAATCGTACGTCCTGATCGTCGGTCGTGACCAAGCGTTTAGTGCATAACTGACGGCAAACTTAGTCAAACGTGTACAGTTGCGACGAAAAATGAATCCATTTGTTAACTCTTTAATATGTGCTTACTATTTACACAAACGATTACGGCACAAAAAAAGGAGAAGATATCATGTGTGAAATCGTTTTCCGAATAAATTGAAACACTCCCGTTTATCATTTATATATACTTTTAATTATAATCCATGCATTTTATGAATAACATCGAACTAAGCAAGAACTCATGCGCACTTTATGAACAACCCCGAGAGTATATGAAGGGTACATGGAAATAACGTGCAATGTCAATTTAGAAAGATTTTCACAATCACTTTTTTTAAGTTCAAAACTTCGTATAACTTTCTAATATTACTGTATCATCAATCAAATAGTTGGAACAAAACCAAAAAATATCTGTTTATAGATATTTGTCATTAAAATGGTTATAATATTGCTATTAGGAGGTATTTTTTTATAATCTGTAACATAAGACCCTTTTGAACACGGAAAAAACATGCGTTGTCATATTAATCACGTATAAAAACCTGCGTTATCACACAATACAGCGAGGAAACCTACACCTAGTTTATACTAAACGAACATAAGCCTAGTTTAGTACATATAATACCTACCTGTGTGAAAGTATTGTAAAGTTCTGTAATAAAAGGTTTTTTAATGATTATTATTTATTAAAATAATTTACATTTTCGGCAAGTTAGTATAGTATTCTTGTGCAGGTTGCGAGCAAAACTTCTTTAAAGCCTGCAGGTCTTCATATTTCTCTTTTTTAAGTGGGATCAATTCTTTATACGAGTTTAATGGCAGCTCAAATTCTCCACGTGGCAAAGTAGACACGAATGCGCGTGGACGAATGACTTTTTTTGCCCAACTGGTGTGATAATGCTCTCTGTATAGTACGCTCTGTGGTTATTCGACTGTGACTTGAATTTCCTTTATTGTTTGAATAGGAAAAGGACATTTTTTCAAGTATCGGGATTTCGTAAAGTCAGCCCATGACTTCACCATGCCATTGTTTACTTCAATAACCTCGAATGGGCATGGCGTTTTTCTGGATATTCTGAGCAACTCATACCAATCGCTTGGCAGCTCCATTCGGGTTTTTAAGTTGATTAAGCCCATATTTTTGTCATTTTCTAGGTAAGAATGGCCTCTCACTGGGAAGGTTATAGTGATTGAATCTACAAGACGTACGAGGGGCGTTCAATGTATTCTCGGTATAGGTATGAAATAATAAGCAGAAATTTCTAAATAAAATTTATTTTTCAATATAGTCTAACATAACCTCAATACACTTATTTGCACGGGTAAATAACTTTTCGATACCCTCTAAAAAATATTTTTCTTCTTTGTCCGAAAAATGATCATTAATTCCTGCTTTCAACTCTTCATCGTCAGAAAAATTTTTACCCCAAAGATCTTTCTTCAGGTTTGGGAACAAAAAGTAATCACTGGGGGCCAGGTCTGGGCTGTAGGGTGGATGAGTGATTTCTTCAAATCCACAATCCCTCACAGCAGTCTTGGCAACGCGCCCTGTGTGAACCGGCGCGTTGTCGTGAAGAAGCAAGACACCAGCGGTCAGTTTTCCACGTCTTTTTTCTTTTATTGCCTCCTTTAAATTGCGTAAGGTGTTTGCGTAAGATGCGGCAGTAATAATTTTACCCTTTTTTGTGTATTCGATCAGTAAGATGCCCTTAGAATCCCAAAACACTATGGCCATGAGTTTTTCGGCGGATGGGGTGACTTTAAACTTCTTCGGTGGGTCTGTTCCTTTTTTATGCCACTGCATAGACTCTTGCTTACTCTCAGGGTCATAGTGATGAACCCACGTTTCATCACCGGTGACTATGAGGTCAAAAACTCTACGCGGATTTTCCCTACAGAGCTCCAAAAACTCCTTACAGCACTCGACTCGCACTTGTTTCTGATGAGCCGTGAGCATTCGCGGCACACCCATCTTGCACTGACTTTTGAAAGATTCAGATGCTCATGATGGATAGTGTGAATGGTACCCACGGATAGCTTAGTCTTTTCTGCTAATGTTTTCACTCTTGTACGGGCATCTCCTAGTACAAGTTTCTCAATTATTTTCACATTTTCTTCAGAAGTGGCACTAACCGGCCCACCAACACGGGGTCATCTTCATTACTCTGTCTACCCCGTTTGAATTCACTGGACCACTTCTGAATAGTAGATTATGAAGGAGCAGAATCTTGGTAAACAGCCACCATTTCTTCATGAACAACTTTTTGAGTTTTTCCTTGTTTTGTAAGGAATTTAATCACAGCGCGATGCTCGATTTTCGTTAACATTGTGTCATCTGTCATTGTAGCTGTCTTCTAGTATTGATATCTTGAATACTAATGATGACAATTAAATGAAATTTTATATTTATACCCTCAAAAAGTGTCTTTAGCTAATGAGGTAATTTATTTACTCTCATAATAAGTCAATCACCCCGATACCGAGAATACATTGAACGGCCCTCGTACATCGTGTACGATGTAGTGAATGGCTTTGAAAACATTGTTATTTTTATTCTGCCCTCCACACGAATCGCAAAAGATGTGAAGGTGTCGCATCGTTTGAGGACCGCGGTTGGTTAAGAAGTCGAAAAGAAAGGTACACACTTCGTCGGATCCCTTCCTTGCGTGTGTTTCAGGATAAGCATAGAAGTAGGACTTCTTATCTGCCAAATTGTGTATATTGAAAGAGTTCATTGACAGTTGTCTCTTATAATAAACATCGTTGGTCGTTATGTTCGGCAGCGAAACATTCTTTTGGTAATCCATCGCTATAGCTACCAAGGAGCTATCTCTTATAGCGGTTTTTCGAGTAATGCGCTTCCGATCATAGAATACCTCGGCCTTCTTCTTGTGTAACAGATCTTCCAATTTTATCTTTCGTAATTCAGCTTCATTATTACAGGCAGCAATTTTGACCCTGTTTTCGTCGCAAAAACTGCAAGTATCCATTCGAGGATAGCCGAATGAAATGTTAAATTGCGTGTTGAAAATGTTACGGTAGGTTTCGTAAGATGCATTCAAAATTTCATGTGCTTCCTTAAACATTGCATACATTTTTTTAATATTCAGGTCTTCTGGTAAATATTGCCTTCTGCTGTCTTTGAGGGCGTAATGGCTGGACCTGGTTTTAAAGCTGCCAATGTGGGCTTTTATGGCTTTAAGGGTATCTTCGTGTAGCCTTCGGTGATTGCCACTACTTTTGCCGCGCTTATCCTTGGGGGCTTCTCCAGTCGTGATCAAAGATTTTTTTAAATAATTAAGTTTTCCCCTTCCGATGCCGTGCATGGACATGAAAGCATTCGCACATACAGGGACATCTTTGAACTCTTCTTCCTTCTTCACTCGTACTCTGTAAGCATACGACGCGTCATGTCGTGTTCCGGGTGCTTCTATGTTTACAGGGCGACGTTGTTTTACACACATGGCTGTTATAAGTCCGCAGAGATATAAGTTTTGTGCATCGTGTGTCTGTAAGCTATTGAAATAAAATACTCGCTCAGGCGTCGTGCAGAGTAGACGTGCTACAAATTTCTTTCTTTAAAAATAAATCTAAACACAAGCAAAACTAGCGCCTAACTAAGTGTAGAGAAAAGTGATAATTGCGTGAAGTCATATTTTAATGTTACCGCATTCTTCAATCGAGCATCTCAGAGCACCGACGAAATAACCACCGCGGAAACGAGACAGACTGTTATTTTAGAACCGCTCACGCGCTGCTTCGTTGAGCTGTCGATACATCTTCGTGCACCATCGATAAACAACACAGATATCAATGGATCCATTACAATTACCAACTGGAAGTGGCCTAAGGCAAAGTGAATCGACTCCGAACTTGGCTGAAGATCCACTACCTAATTTAGTAAGTACTGGAAAGGTCATGCTACGAACAAAACGAAAACGGCCAGATGATAACAAACTCGTCCTGGAGGAAATTAGTGATCTTCGCACAAAGATGTCGCAGATAATGGAAACCTTAGCGGTAATGAATAAAAATCAAACAGTTTTTATGGAAAAAATGTCCCATGATATTACTGATATTAAAGAGCAAATAAGCTCTATCAAAAATACAACTAACAATTTAACAAAAGAACAGAGTTTGATAAAATTAGACATAACTACCCTATCGAACAAAAATACAATGATTGATGGACGGGTTCAATCGCTGGAATCCGATGTAAAGCTTCTCAAGACAGTACCAATACCTTCGTCCTTGCCGATAAAAACGCAGGAATCTCTAATGGCTGAATTAAATGACCGCGAAACAAGGAACAAAAATGTAATTATTACTGGAATATCTGAGCAAATATCATCAAACCAAGAAGATAGATCGAAAAAGGACGCCGAGGAAGTGAAAAAAATCACAGAAGGCCAAACGAATATTGTACCAGAACGAACTATCCGTCTTGGAAGATATACCGCTGGTAAGATCAGACCAATTAAGGTCATCTACAAAACTCAAGAAGCTGCAAAACACATATTGCGAAACAAAGAGTCTATACAAACCGAAAATATCAGAGTCTATTCAGACCAAACACCTCAACAGCAACAATACTTAAAAGAGTTACAAAACGAGCTAAAGATTCGAACAGATAACGGCGAAAAACTGAGCATCAAATATATCAGAGGAGTTCCTAAAATCATCGAAACACTGGCGCCAAAAAACTACAAACAATAGATAATATCTCTAACTCAAGACTACCTTCTGCGAACACATCTTACCAAATTGTTAATAACTATGGAGATATTGCCGTTGGCTCAAAGTCTGTTAGGTTTCTTTACGCAAATGTGCGAAGTATCAAGAAAATTGAGAAGTTTGACGAGCTAAAGTGCATCATAAAATCATTTACGAAACCACTACACTTAGTAATATTGACAGAGACATGGTTTTCATCTGAAGAGGAAGCAAACAGATTTGAAATTGATGGATACAAGCACTATTTTAACCACAGGAACAACTCTTAGAGGTGGTGGAGTTTCAATTTATGCCAATAACAACATGAAACATAAACTTACCTATGAACTGTGCCAAAAAGATGCTAATCATTTTCTTTGGATTTATCTTAAAAGTCTTTCTCTTAATATTGGTGTTATCTATAGACCACCAGAGTTAAAAGAAATTGATTCATTTTTTGATGCTTACTCTGAACAACTGCATAGTATAAAACGAGGAGTGGCTTTTGGAGATTTCAACTTCAATCTTCTTGCTTCGGATCGACCAATAAATCTGTACAAAGACACTTTAAAAGAAAGTGGATACAAAATTATTAACAAAATTGAAGAAAAATTTTGCACGAGACAAACTGCAACTACTAAATCTATACTTGATCACATATGTACAAATCTCAAAGAAACAGATTTCCATTTAGCAATCATTAATACACCTATGTCAGACCACAAACAAATATATTTTGAAATAAAAAGATCCCAACCGAAATGTCTCACAAAATTGAAATATGAAGCAGTTGACTACGAAAAACTGTACAAAGTGGTGACGGAAACTGGATTTGAAAACGCGAAACATACATACAAGCTATTGGAAGAAAGACTCTTATCTTGTATAAATAAAAGCAAAGTCACAAAAACCAAGATACTTAATCCACCACGTCAGGACTGGATTAATAAGAATATCATGACTGAAATTAATAACAGAAACATACTTTGGAACCAGCATAAACTAAATCCTACAGATGAAACAGTGAAACAAGAGTTTTTAAAGAAACGAAGAGAAGTATCTCAATACATACAATATACAAAAAGCAATTACTATATTGAAGCCTTTATGAAATGCAAAAACGAACCAGACAAAATGTGGAACCTAGTGAAAAGTCTCTCTAATAATAAAACTAAGGAAACATCAAACCCAACCAAACTAGAAACGGAAAAAGGCTTAACCACTGATATTAACGAAATTTGCGAATGTTTTAATAGTTTTTTCTCTACTATAGGATTATCTCTTGCAAATCAAATTCCCCAACAGCAGCGCGTCAATCATTTTTACAGGGTAGCGACTGATGGAACGGACAACAATGCACTAAACCTTTCTGAATTTCCACTTGCAACTGTAGACGAAGTAACCATGATAGTTAAAAATTTAAAGTGTAACAGTAGTTCTGGTCTTGATGCCATAAATGCAAAATCTGTTAAATGTCTAGGAAATCTAATAGCTACTGAATTAACAGAGTGTATTAATAATTGTTTGAAATGTGGCACATTTCCTGACGAGCTAAAAATTGCCAAAGTAACTCCAATATATAAAAGTGGTAGTAAGACAGATCCCGGAAATTATCGTCCCATTTCGGTTCTTTCGGTATTATCAAAAATATTTGAAAAGATTATTTACAATCGCCTAAATCAATACCTAACATCAAAAAAAATTATATCTGATAAACAGTATGGATTCAGACCAAAATCAAACACACTTGCGGCCACGATAGACCTGGTCACCAAAATAAAACTAAACATTGACAAAAAAAACATAGCTTTGGGAATATTCATAGATCTCAAAAAAGCGTTTGATACTGTTAGCCATTCTATCTTACTCGAAAAATTATATGGTATAGGAATAACGGGAACTGCCCATAATATTTTCAAATCTTATCTAAGTGGCCGATCCCAGATTGTTAAAATTGCCCAGCATCAAAGCTCCTGCAGATATTTAACATATGGCGTGCCCCAAGGATCAATATTAGGTCCGTTATTGTTCTTGTTGTACATAAATAACATCACTGAAATCGGCTTAAAAGGTGACCTAACACTTTACGCTGATGATACCAGCTTGTTTTATTTTGGTAATCACATTGACAGCGTGATAAATGACGCTCAAACCGATCTAGAAAAACTAAACTTGTGGTTCCAACAAAATCTTTTAACCTTAAATATTAAAAAAACAAATTATATTATATTTCGAGCTAAAAATAAACCTATTCCCGATTATCCAACTCTAACAATAAATAACCAAGCTATAAACAATGTTAGTCAAGAGAAATATCTTGGTATAATACTTGACAATGGTTTAACATGGACACCACACATAAATAAAATAAAAGCTAAAGTAATGTCACTAACAGGATACTTGAGAAGCATTGTAAAATGTATTCCTCGACATGTTCGATTCATCATCTATAATTCTCTTATTAAGCCTCATGTAGACTATTTAATCGAAATATGCGCGTGACGTCACGCGCAAAGGCAAATGCGCGGCTCCATTATAACTATCCGTTAGCGCGCCACACGTCCGTCAAACAGTCGAGAGTACCTAAGTATTAATATTATTTAATGTAAATATTATTAAGTACTGTATATGTAAAGTATGTACGAAGTAGGTATGATTGTATGTGTATGTGTGTATGAAAGTTAGAATAAATGAAGTAGGTATCTAATAGGTTTAATAAATGAAATAAAAGTGTTTTATAGTAGATAGATAGGTAGGGAAAATTAGGTAGATATCTAGGTAGGAAATAAAACTAACTTAAGTATAATAATGTGGAGAATCCCCACATCACTCCCTTCCGAAGACCGTCACTACGGTCGATAGAAATCTGGGAAACGCACTTGTCTACCTGATCGTGTGGTACGTATCGGGGTAAGCGTTTCTTCCGTAGGGGTAGGCTCAGAATCAATGAAAGGCTCAGGTGGCGCTGCCGTCGACAAAATGTAAGCTGGTTTCAGGCGGTCGATTGAGACTGTCATCGCTTTACCCTTGACCAAAATTTTGAAAACTTTGTCTCCACGCTGAAGTACTTCATGAGGGCCAGAGTATGCTGGACTGAATGTTCCTCGAAGCATTTCTTCCCGTAGGAATACGTGCGTTGAAGAAGAGAGGTCCTTGTAAACGAAAATCTTGCTTTTATTATGACGTGACGCAGGGACTGGATTCAGTTTTTCAGCTATTGATCGCAACCGAGCAGTGAAGTCTGTAATGTCGGTAGAACCGGTTACGGTTTGGTGAAATAATTCACCGGGGAGTCGTAATGGCTCGCCGTAAACCAGTTCAGCCGAAGATGACTGCAGGTCTTCTTTGATCGCACTCCTGATGCCAAGTAAGACTAGGGGTAGTGATTCCGTCCAGTTACTGTCAGCATGACATGTAATAGCTGTCTTTAGCTGACGATGGATCTGTGCATCCGGTGCAGCCGTAAGTTGATTCCACCTTGAAATCACAAGATGCAGACTTTATCAAGAGGTCCGTCTCAGGATTAACTCTGAACATGACACTGCTATACACCCGTATTGGGCGAGACCGAACAAACGAATTGTCTCTTTCTTTTACTGTTATCACATTCTCTGTATCCATTTTCAGTGAATTGTTGTAGCCTGAATTACTTGAATCACAAGAATACTTGTAAGCATCAGTAGAACATTGAATTGACCAGAGAGGATAACTCCATTTGGCACTGTCATTACCAACCTTGAGTGGCATCTGGAGGTCTCCTAGCAATCCAGGTTGACCCATGTTGAGTTTCGATGCGGTAGTGCCCATGCTGATCCTCCCGTGATTCCTCACATTTGGAAATGACATGATATTTTCTGGTTGCATGGAAACCACATGTATGATTAGGGGATTCAGAGTGACTGGATCACTCCGGGATAGTACAAAGGGGATAACATCGCCTGTTACAGTCTTATAGCTAAAGTGCATGAAGATATCTTCACTAGTTTTCTCTGAGATAATATCACAAGATGATTCTTTGACTTTCAAGTCCCATGCATACCAAACGCAGATCTGCTTGTATGTGCAAGCTGCATCAGATAAGTTGGGAACTAACTTACATCCCACCTGGCTTGTCGGCACTTTATAAGCTAAATCCCCAGCAGCTTGCAAACGGGCGCCCTTCTTGCAATGTTCGGCACTCCAGCACAATCCATTCCCTAAACATGAATAGTGGCTCTGTACGATTAGATCAAAATCGCATGTTTTATAAGATGGTTTGTAGTACTCCACTAGCTCTGCTGAGTCAAGTGTGAGGGATTCAACTGAACCATTGTGATGTCTTAAGCACACTGTAGATCCAATGTGCATGGCAGTCAAGCTAGTTGCAATGGTGGCCAGGTTGTCATCTTCATAGAGCTTACCTGTAGTTGACATGTATAGCTGAGCATCACATGCTTCTCCCGTGCCAGGTATGCTGAGTAAAAGTGCAGATGAAACCATGCCTGTTAGCGCCACACTCGTTTTTGTCAGAGGGGGTGTCTTGGGTGATGGAGCCTTGGTAGGAGCCTGTTTAGATCGGATTACATCATTGAGCTCAGTATACAGAGATTCCTCAGAAGGGATTTCAGGGTACAATCTCTGTGTTACCCCACCGTGATGAGAAGGGCGGGGCCGGGGAAGGATCGTGGGTTTTGAAGTCTTGGATAGCTCATCTAAAGCTAGTTGAATCCTCCCGTCCAGTTTAGCATTCTTGTTAGATTTACGCGCATCTTTTGCCTTCAGGAATATATTAATCAAACTATGGAGAGGCATGTCAGCAACCTTCTTAGGCAGGCAGATCCATATCACAATTAATGAGAGAATTGACGCCATGGCCAAGGTTATCCCGAATGCAACAGGCCAGAATATGGATCTGCAGCCTTCAATCCCTTCATTGTGCTGGCATATGTAGCAATCATCACAAGATTGAAAGTTGGAGATAGCACTTGTGGAGCATTCACCACAGCTCAATTGCAATAGCCCATATGCTCTAACCTTTTGCAATTTAGCTAGCTGAACCTCTTGGCCATTGATTAGGGCAGTACAGCCTTCCAAACTACCATGTACAATGAATCGCCCGTGCCAGGCAGTTGCTACAGGGCAGGGGTCCCCGGGTGATATAGACCAGAAGACCATATAAGACAACAACAAAGCAAACCTTTTAAACATCGTGAATTATTTGCAATGTAATTGTTCTTTCTCCGTCTTTGTGTGTGTGTGATGGCTAATACGGGGTCACCAGTTGTAGGAATGTGTTTGGGTGTGTCCTGGGTGTCGATTGTGGAAAGTAATTAAGTCCAGATAAAGTTCACGGTTTATTGTCCACACAATACACAGCACTACATTATATAAATTCGGAAGGAGAAGGGTACAGCGAGCAAGCAACACGAAAGAATGAGTATAGCGTAGAAGAAGTATGAAAATATTAAAATAAAGAAACACGTAAGCGCGAAATGGCGTAAGCCGGTTATACAGAATAATACAGCGTCTGAGTCGCACTAGCGATTCCATCCGACTGACGATCAGCTGAACGCGGGCCGCGGGCGAGTTGCTCGAGCGAGGCTCAGAACTGGAATTGCGCGTGACGTCACGCGCAAAGGCAAATGCGCGGCTCCATTATAACTATCCGTTAGCGCGCCACACGTCCGTCAAACACTCGAGAGTACCTAAGTATTAATATTATTTAATGTAAATATTATTAAGTACTGTATATGTAAAGTATGTACGAAGTAGGTATGATTGTATGTGTATGTGTGTATGAAAGTTAGAATAAATGAAGTAGGTATCTAATAGGTTTAATAAATGAAATAAAAGTGTTTTATAGTAGATAGATAGGTAGGGAAAATTAGGTAGATATCTAGGTAGGAAATAAAACTAACTTAAGTATAATAATGTGGAGAATCCCCACACTATCTATTTTTCGTGACTATCGATAGGCTATCGATAGACTATCGATATTCGACTATCGATCGGCAACACTAGTTTATTATAATGATGCGGTGAAGTTGGATCCCACAAATGTCGGTGGTTTTCATATAACTTTATTAGTTCGATACATTTCTCATTATTCATTTTGCCGAGTACACGTACATCCGTCTCCACTGAACGCACGCCTCACACTGAGGCGTCTTTGAGCATGGCCATTTACCGACACGATTTGGCTCGCTGCGCGGCCGCCTCGTTTGGTTCAAGTCGCGGCAAGCCTCGACTCGCGGCACGGTCTCCACTAGATCTGCCTCGGGTCGAGGCAGCCGCTCGGCCCGAGGCTGCATTAAGTACTGTATATGTAAAGTATGTACGAAGTAGGTATGATTGTATGTGTATGTGTGTATGAAAGTTAGAATAAATGAAGTAGGTATCTAATAGGTTTAATAAATGAAATAAAAGTGTTTTATAGTAGATAGATAGGTAGGGAAAATTAGGTAGATATCTAGGTAGGAAATAAAACTAACTTAAGTATAATAATGTGGAGAATCCCCACATCACTCCCTTCCGAAGACCGTCACTACGGTCGATAGAAATCTGGGAAACGCACTTGTCTACCTGATCGTGTGGTACGTATCGGGGTAAGCGTTTCTTCCGTAGGGGTAGGCTCAGAATCAATGAAAGGCTCAGGTGGCGCTGCCGTCGACAAAATGTAAGCTGGTTTCAGGCGGTCGATTGAGACTGTCATCGCTTTACCCTTGACCAAAATTTTGAAAACTTTGTCTCCACGCTGAAGTACTTCATGAGGGCCAGAGTATGCTGGACTGAATGTTCCTCGAAGCATTTCTTCCCGTAGGAATACGTGCGTTGAAGAAGAGAGGTCCTTGTAAACGAAAATCTTGCTTTTATTATGACGTGACGCAGGGACTGGATTCAGTTTTTCAGCTATTGATCGCAACCGAGCAGTGAAGTCTGTAATGTCGGTAGAACCGGTTACGGTTTGGTGAAATAATTCACCGGGGAGTCGTAATGGCTCGCCGTAAACCAGTTCAGCCGAAGATGACTGCAGGTCTTCTTTGATCGCACTCCTGATGCCAAGTAAGACTAGGGGTAGTGATTCCGTCCAGTTACTGTCAGCATGACATGTAATAGCTGTCTTTAGCTGACGATGGATCTGTGCATCCGGTGCAGCCGTAAGTTGATTCCACCTTGAAATCACAAGATGCAGACTTTATCAAGAGGTCCGTCTCAGGATTAACTCTGAACATGACACTGCTATACACCCGTATTGGGCGAGACCGAACAAACGAATTGTCTCTTTCTTTTACTGTTATCACATTCTCTGTATCCATTTTCAGTGAATTGTTGTAGCCTGAATTACTTGAATCACAAGAATACTTGTAAGCATCAGTAGAACATTGAATTGACCAGAGAGGATAACTCCATTTGGCACTGTCATTACCAACCTTGAGTGGCATCTGGAGGTCTCCTAGCAATCCAGGTTGACCCATGTTGAGTTTCGATGCGGTAGTGCCCATGCTGATCCTCCCGTGATTCCTCACATTTGGAAATGACATGATATTTTCTGGTTGCATGGAAACCACATGTATGATTAGGGGATTCAGAGTGACTGGATCACTCCGGGATAGTACAAAGGGGATAACATCGCCTGTTACAGTCTTATAGCTAAAGTGCATGAAGATATCTTCACTAGTTTTCTCTGAGATAATATCACAAGATGATTCTTTGACTTTCAAGTCCCATGCATACCAAACGCAGATCTGCTTGTATGTGCAAGCTGCATCAGATAAGTTGGGAACTAACTTACATCCCACCTGGCTTGTCGGCACTTTATAAGCTAAATCCCCAGCAGCTTGCAAACGGGCGCCCTTCTTGCAATGTTCGGCACTCCAGCACAATCCATTCCCTAAACATGAATAGTGGCTCTGTACGATTAGATCAAAATCGCATGTTTTATAAGATGGTTTGTAGTACTCCACTAGCTCTGCTGAGTCAAGTGTGAGGGATTCAACTGAACCATTGTGATGTCTTAAGCACACTGTAGATCCAATGTGCATGGCAGTCAAGCTAGTTGCAATGGTGGCCAGGTTGTCATCTTCATAGAGCTTACCTGTAGTTGACATGTATAGCTGAGCATCACATGCTTCTCCCGTGCCAGGTATGCTGAGTAAAAGTGCAGATGAAACCATGCCTGTTAGCGCCACACTCGTTTTTGTCAGAGGGGGTGTCTTGGGTGATGGAGCCTTGGTAGGAGCCTGTTTAGATCGGATTACATCATTGAGCTCAGTATACAGAGATTCCTCAGAAGGGATTTCAGGGTACAATCTCTGTGTTACCCCACCGTGATGAGAAGGGCGGGGCCGGGGAAGGATCGTGGGTTTTGAAGTCTTGGATAGCTCATCTAAAGCTAGTTGAATCCTCCCGTCCAGTTTAGCATTCTTGTTAGATTTACGCGCATCTTTTGCCTTCAGGAATATATTAATCAAACTATGGAGAGGCATGTCAGCAACCTTCTTAGGCAGGCAGATCCATATCACAATTAATGAGAGAATTGACGCCATGGCCAAGGTTATCCCGAATGCAACAGGCCAGAATATGGATCTGCAGCCTTCAATCCCTTCATTGTGCTGGCATATGTAGCAATCATCACAAGATTGAAAGTTGGAGATAGCACTTGTGGAGCATTCACCACAGCTCAATTGCAATAGCCCATATGCTCTAACCTTTTGCAATTTAGCTAGCTGAACCTCTTGGCCATTGATTAGGGCAGTACAGCCTTCCAAACTACCATGTACAATGAATCGCCCGTGCCAGGCAGTTGCTACAGGGCAGGGGTCCCCGGGTGATATAGACCAGAAGACCATATAAGACAACAACAAAGCAAACCTTTTAAACATCGTGAATTATTTGCAATGTAATTGTTCTTTCTCCGTCTTTGTGTGTGTGTGATGGCTAATACGGGGTCACCAGTTGTAGGAATGTGTTTGGGTGTGTCCTGGGTGTCGATTGTGGAAAGTAATTAAGTCCAGATAAAGTTCACGGTTTATTGTCCACACAATACACAGCACTACATTATATAAATTCGGAAGGAGAAGGGTACAGCGAGCAAGCAACACGAAAGAATGAGTATAGCGTAGAAGAAGTATGAAAATATTAAAATAAAGAAACACGTAAGCGCGAAATGGCGTAAGCCGGTTATACAGAATAATACAGCGTCTGAGTCGCACTAGCGATTCCATCCGACTGACGATCAGCTGAACGCGGGCCGCGGGCGAGTTGCTCGAGCGAGGCTCAGAACTGGAATTGCGCGTGACGTCACGCGCAAAGGCAAATGCGCGGCTCCATTATAACTATCCGTTAGCGCGCCACACGTCCGTCAAACACTCGAGAGTACCTAAGTATTAATATTATTTAATGTAAATATTATTAAGTACTGTATATGTAAAGTATGTACGAAGTAGGTATGATTGTATGTGTATGTGTGTATGAAAGTTAGAATAAATGAAGTAGGTATCTAATAGGTTTAATAAATGAAATAAAAGTGTTTTATAGTAGATAGATAGGTAGGGAAAATTAGGTAGATATCTAGGTAGGAAATAAAACTAACTTAAGTATAATAATGTGGAGAATCCCCACACTATCTATTTTTCGTGACTATCGATAGGCTATCGATAGACTATCGATATTCGACTATCGATCGGCAACACTAGTTTATTATAATGATGCGGTGAAGTTGGATCCCACAAATGTCGGTGGTTTTCATATAACTTTATTAGTTCGATACATTTCTCATTATTCATTTTGCCGAGTACACGTACATCCGTCTCCACTGAACGCACGCCTCACACTGAGGCGTCTTTGAGCATGGCCATTTACCGACACGATTTGGCTCGCTGCGCGGCCGCCTCGTTTGGTTCAAGTCGCGGCAAGCCTCGACTCGCGGCACGGTCTCCACTAGATCTGCCTCGGGTCGAGGCAGCCGCTCGGCCCGAGGCTGCATTAAGTACTGTATATGTAAAGTATGTACGAAGTAGGTATGATTGTATGTGTATGTGTGTATGAAAGTTAGAATAAATGAAGTAGGTATCTAATAGGTTTAATAAATGAAATAAAAGTGTTTTATAGTAGATAGATAGGTAGGGAAAATTAGGTAGATATCTAGGTAGGAAATAAAACTAACTTAAGTATAATAATGTGGAGAATCCCCACATCACTCCCTTCCGAAGACCGTCACTACGGTCGATAGAAATCTGGGAAACGCACTTGTCTACCTGATCGTGTGGTACGTATCGGGGTAAGCGTTTCTTCCGTAGGGGTAGGCTCAGAATCAATGAAAGGCTCAGGTGGCGCTGCCGTCGACAAAATGTAAGCTGGTTTCAGGCGGTCGATTGAGACTGTCATCGCTTTACCCTTGACCAAAATTTTGAAAACTTTGTCTCCACGCTGAAGTACTTCATGAGGGCCAGAGTATGCTGGACTGAATGTTCCTCGAAGCATTTCTTCCCGTAGGAATACGTGCGTTGAAGAAGAGAGGTCCTTGTAAACGAAAATCTTGCTTTTATTATGACGTGACGCAGGGACTGGATTCAGTTTTTCAGCTATTGATCGCAACCGAGCAGTGAAGTCTGTAATGTCGGTAGAACCGGTTACGGTTTGGTGAAATAATTCACCGGGGAGTCGTAATGGCTCGCCGTAAACCAGTTCAGCCGAAGATGACTGCAGGTCTTCTTTGATCGCACTCCTGATGCCAAGTAAGACTAGGGGTAGTGATTCCGTCCAGTTACTGTCAGCATGACATGTAATAGCTGTCTTTAGCTGACGATGGATCTGTGCATCCGGTGCAGCCGTAAGTTGATTCCACCTTGAAATCACAAGATGCAGACTTTATCAAGAGGTCCGTCTCAGGATTAACTCTGAACATGACACTGCTATACACCCGTATTGGGCGAGACCGAACAAACGAATTGTCTCTTTCTTTTACTGTTATCACATTCTCTGTATCCATTTTCAGTGAATTGTTGTAGCCTGAATTACTTGAATCACAAGAATACTTGTAAGCATCAGTAGAACATTGAATTGACCAGAGAGGATAACTCCATTTGGCACTGTCATTACCAACCTTGAGTGGCATCTGGAGGTCTCCTAGCAATCCAGGTTGACCCATGTTGAGTTTCGATGCGGTAGTGCCCATGCTGATCCTCCCGTGATTCCTCACATTTGGAAATGACATGATATTTTCTGGTTGCATGGAAACCACATGTATGATTAGGGGATTCAGAGTGACTGGATCACTCCGGGATAGTACAAAGGGGATAACATCGCCTGTTACAGTCTTATAGCTAAAGTGCATGAAGATATCTTCACTAGTTTTCTCTGAGATAATATCACAAGATGATTCTTTGACTTTCAAGTCCCATGCATACCAAACGCAGATCTGCTTGTATGTGCAAGCTGCATCAGATAAGTTGGGAACTAACTTACATCCCACCTGGCTTGTCGGCACTTTATAAGCTAAATCCCCAGCAGCTTGCAAACGGGCGCCCTTCTTGCAATGTTCGGCACTCCAGCACAATCCATTCCCTAAACATGAATAGTGGCTCTGTACGATTAGATCAAAATCGCATGTTTTATAAGATGGTTTGTAGTACTCCACTAGCTCTGCTGAGTCAAGTGTGAGGGATTCAACTGAACCATTGTGATGTCTTAAGCACACTGTAGATCCAATGTGCATGGCAGTCAAGCTAGTTGCAATGGTGGCCAGGTTGTCATCTTCATAGAGCTTACCTGTAGTTGACATGTATAGCTGAGCATCACATGCTTCTCCCGTGCCAGGTATGCTGAGTAAAAGTGCAGATGAAACCATGCCTGTTAGCGCCACACTCGTTTTTGTCAGAGGGGGTGTCTTGGGTGATGGAGCCTTGGTAGGAGCCTGTTTAGATCGGATTACATCATTGAGCTCAGTATACAGAGATTCCTCAGAAGGGATTTCAGGGTACAATCTCTGTGTTACCCCACCGTGATGAGAAGGGCGGGGCCGGGGAAGGATCGTGGGTTTTGAAGTCTTGGATAGCTCATCTAAAGCTAGTTGAATCCTCCCGTCCAGTTTAGCATTCTTGTTAGATTTACGCGCATCTTTTGCCTTCAGGAATATATTAATCAAACTATGGAGAGGCATGTCAGCAACCTTCTTAGGCAGGCAGATCCATATCACAATTAATGAGAGAATTGACGCCATGGCCAAGGTTATCCCGAATGCAACAGGCCAGAATATGGATCTGCAGCCTTCAATCCCTTCATTGTGCTGGCATATGTAGCAATCATCACAAGATTGAAAGTTGGAGATAGCACTTGTGGAGCATTCACCACAGCTCAATTGCAATAGCCCATATGCTCTAACCTTTTGCAATTTAGCTAGCTGAACCTCTTGGCCATTGATTAGGGCAGTACAGCCTTCCAAACTACCATGTACAATGAATCGCCCGTGCCAGGCAGTTGCTACAGGGCAGGGGTCCCCGGGTGATATAGACCAGAAGACCATATAAGACAACAACAAAGCAAACCTTTTAAACATCGTGAATTATTTGCAATGTAATTGTTCTTTCTCCGTCTTTGTGTGTGTGTGATGGCTAATACGGGGTCACCAGTTGTAGGAATGTGTTTGGGTGTGTCCTGGGTGTCGATTGTGGAAAGTAATTAAGTCCAGATAAAGTTCACGGTTTATTGTCCACACAATACACAGCACTACATTATATAAATTCGGAAGGAGAAGGGTACAGCGAGCAAGCAACACGAAAGAATGAGTATAGCGTAGAAGAAGTATGAAAATATTAAAATAAAGAAACACGTAAGCGCGAAATGGCGTAAGCCGGTTATACAGAATAATACAGCGTCTGAGTCGCACTAGCGATTCCATCCGACTGACGATCAGCTGAACGCGGGCCGCGGGCGAGTTGCTCGAGCGAGGCTCAGAACTGGAATTGCGCGTGACGTCACGCGCAAAGGCAAATGCGCGGCTCCATTATAACTATCCGTTAGCGCGCCACACGTCCGTCAAACACTCGAGAGTACCTAAGTATTAATATTATTTAATGTAAATATTATTAAGTACTGTATATGTAAAGTATGTACGAAGTAGGTATGATTGTATGTGTATGTGTGTATGAAAGTTAGAATAAATGAAGTAGGTATCTAATAGGTTTAATAAATGAAATAAAAGTGTTTTATAGTAGATAGATAGGTAGGGAAAATTAGGTAGATATCTAGGTAGGAAATAAAACTAACTTAAGTATAATAATGTGGAGAATCCCCACACTATCTATTTTTCGTGACTATCGATAGGCTATCGATAGACTATCGATATTCGACTATCGATCGGCAACACTAGTTTATTATAATGATGCGGTGAAGTTGGATCCCACAAATGTCGGTGGTTTTCATATAACTTTATTAGTTCGATACATTTCTCATTATTCATTTTGCCGAGTACACGTACATCCGTCTCCACTGAACGCACGCCTCACACTGAGGCGTCTTTGAGCATGGCCATTTACCGACACGATTTGGCTCGCTGCGCGGCCGCCTCGTTTGGTTCAAGTCGCGGCAAGCCTCGACTCGCGGCACGGTCTCCACTAGATCTGCCTCGGGTCGAGGCAGCCGCTCGGCCCGAGGCTGCCTCAAATGGATACCCAGCTTTAAACTCTTCTTCGTTAAAACTTTCAGTGAAGGAATTATGAATAGTAGCATTAAACTGTTCCGGAAATTTAAAAAGTTCTTGACATGTTCTATCGCGGTTAAGGAATCTGGATCCATTTTGAGGAGATTCATCGTCAAGGCAATTTTCAATGTAGGAGCTATTGGTCTGTTGTTCAATATATTGCTTCCATTTTAGCCATGACAAGGAATCAAATTTTCCCTCTTGGATTGCGTGTCTATTGACGGGGAATATTCCTGTTTTTCTGAAACCGTTTTCTTATATGACGGGATTTAAGGAATTCCAATTTTCAAGTTTCATGTTCCAAGTTTCAAGTTTCATGTTTCAAGTTTCATGTTTCAAGTTTCACGTTTTAAGTATCAAGCTTCATGTTTCAAGTTTTATTTCAAGTTTTATGTTTCATGTTTCAAGTTTCAAGTTTCAAGTTTCATGTTTCAAGTTTCACGTTTCAAGTTTCAAGTGTTATGTTCCAAGTTTCTAGATTCAAGTTTTATGTTTCATGTTTCAAATTTCAAGTTTCAAGTTTCACGTTTCAAGTTTTAAGTTTCAAGTTTCATGTTTCAAGTTTCTAGTTTTTAGTATCATGTTTCAAGTTTCCGAGTGTCCGAGTGTTCCAGTACTCGAATAGGGAACTCGGATTCAAGTTTAAGCCAAGTACATCCCAACCAATTTTCAAAAAGCTCTTGTTTGAACGGCTTCACTCGAGCTATTTTTTTTATATTTTTATTTTTACACCCTGTATATTCTTTTACCGTTAAAACCTTCCCTGGACTTCCACAAACATTTCAAGACCAAAATCAGCCAAATCGGTCCTGCCGTTCTCGAGTTTTAGCATGCCTAACGCACAGCGATTCATTTTTATATATAAAAAAAAGATAAGTATTTGCAATATGTACTTAACTGAAATTTATTTATTTGTTCTGTTTTGATTCTACAAAATTTATATTGTTGACGCCATCCCATTTCATTCAATCTAAATTCTGTCCATCCAAAGGCTGCTAGGAAGAAATCCCTCCCAGCGATAAAGCCGCCCATTGTACCTCGCTTTATTAAATTGTGTATTTCCTATTATAATTTATTAATAAGACGCACAGTTGACACATTATTTTTGGGTCACCTTCGGTTATTATTATATCTTTAATATCTATTTTTATGTCCATGATCAGTGTCTGCACATTCAACGAAAATGATGGTTTATTATATTTTTGTAATCTTTATATTATTGTAGTAAACCCACAGTTTTAAATAATATATAATCTAAACATCATGACATAACCATTCATTAAAATGATCTGTACTGTACCTAATAATAAGTTCCAGTTTAAACCAAGCCACTTGTAGGTATAGATAATATAAACCAATGGTCAATAAGAAATATTTTTGGTTATCCAACTTTGTATTTAGAACTGCTTGAATACTACAAATCTTAATTATTTATTATTACAAGTATTGTAGTGCTCTATCTTACTCATATGGTTATCAAATATATAGAAATCATATTAATGGAGCATTTAATTATTTTAGTCAATTATCATAGTCTCAGTGCGGTGTTTCTCATTTTCTCAAACTTCATTTTCAGATTAGAACAACTAGGTGATGAAGAAACAGGAAGTTAATTCTACTATTAGGGCATATTTTTTTTTGGTTGTCTCGTGTTGCTTTTTAGTGTCTAGTAAAAAAATATGATTTTTTTTATATTATATGCAATTTATTCAGAAGATATATGTCTAACTCACCTAATTATATAGAAGTATAATAAAATAATACATAAAACCAATAAATATTTATCTTTTACTTACATGAGTCTGAAAAAGTTATTCCATTGAGAAACAACATGAATTGCATTTAAAACATTGAAATGAAACGCGATGTACTAACTTTTAATATTGTTTAATAAAGAAATGGGGTACATTATCAAATTATCACAAAAACTATCAGAAAAATCAGAATTGTGGTGTAATATTCACAATAGTTACTCCTTTGAGTTACTTTACTGATTTAACCACAATCTTTACATACCTACCTATAAAACTGTAAGTTTAAAAAATAGTGGTGCAAGGAATTTTCTGGCAATTAAAGAACATATTTCGTAACCAAAATAACA
This sequence comes from Colostygia pectinataria, assembly GCA_951394395.1. Classification (NCBI taxonomy): domain Eukaryota; kingdom Metazoa; phylum Arthropoda; class Insecta; order Lepidoptera; family Geometridae; genus Colostygia; species Colostygia pectinataria. The sequence goes on along the minus strand of OX596368.1, from coordinate 2,274,783 downwards.
ACACTAGAAACACACTTTGAAATAAAATAAACTGTATTTTTTAATAATACTGTAACAAAATTGAGGGACAATTTCTCAGTGGAACGTAACAAAAACGTAAGGCTGCGTTCACCTTTGACTACAAAACTGACTTCAGTACAGAATATTAAAACTATTTATATAAGAATTTGGTAAGCTGTGTATATCAATCGTTCAATATTGATAGTTCGCGTCTTCATGAATATTTGTCTCACGGTCATGTCCACCACTTTCTGCTGTTGATTATGAAAACAATTCTTGACGAAAGCGTCATTTTTATTCCAATACTTGTATTTTGATTCAGTCCACCATTTTGTAAAAATTATATTCTGTGGTGGTGTTATTATAAAACTGTTCAAGTATTGTTTTAGTTCCGCGGTTTTCGCTCCACCTTTAAATTTTTTATTTCTTGGATGTTGTTCATGATCATTGTTTTCAGCTGATCCACTATTTTCATCGCACTTGAAGTCTCCGATGCCACGATTGTTTTGCTCCGCCATTCTGCTTTCTTCCACCAGTCCTGAGGCTTGGAGCGACAACACTCGTGAAAGTCGTATATCTCTAACTTTATAACCTTGTATCCACGTTCTCCCGACGAAGTGAGAGTAATAACATCGCCGCGGCTCTCGAGAGAGATAGATTGAGAGATTCGCCCAATGGTCGACGCCGTACTCGCCGCCTGCATGAACGCGTCTACCATGTCGTCGAAGGCCTCTGGTTTGAACGGTGTTTCTTCGTCCGATCCGCTCTCGTTTTCCGTTTCCGCAGAACGATGCTTCTTGAATGATACTTTCTTGTTGGATATGGTCTTCTTCCGAGGGGGAGGATTCTCGTCTTCGTTTTCTTCCGAGTCGTTCTCTGTCGAGACGTCCTTTGCGGTAGGCTTCCTCTTCGTCGCTTTCTGAGCTCGTTGAGTCGTCTCTGAAGTCGCATGTACTTCCTCCTCTGACTGGGACTTGGTACTCTTCGAGGGCTTGGATGTGCCTGCAACGACATGTGCATCCTGAGTAGGCACAGTCGTGCACAACATGGATGTGTTTGTTGTGTTCTGCGATGAGTAGGACTCCGCAGTTGTATCCTGTTCTATTATCAAGTCTGATAACGTTTCGAATAAGATGTTGTCGAAAGTTCCGATTGAATCCAGCGTTTGGACGTTCCCATATATCGTGCAGAATCCGTCTCTTAACAGCCACCCCTTGAAGTCCTCTACTGATACATGTTCTAAGTTGGGATAATCTTTTTTGATATTCGTCACGAACACAGCTTCAGCACTGTTTTCATGCTGTGTATTCCGTCTTCAATTTTTCTTTCATGATGCGGGTTTTCATCCTGTTCACTAACTCTAGGGCGTGCACTACTATTGCTGCGTCCCAGTATGCCAGCAAGCACTGTATCAACGGATGCGAGAGAACTGTTTGTCGCTGCTGAAACATGGTTCTTCGGATGGTGGAGCCTTCTTTTTTGCTTTTTTTATGATAGCTTTCTTCTTCATCGTTGCTGGAATCTCCAAGATTTTCTGCGTACATTCCATTTCTTCCTCCATCGGCAATGGTGGAATCGTCGAATTTGATGGAAGCAAAGTACTCTGAGATGGTTCTCCGTCGTCCGAGATTTCCGTACAAAACAGTTCCGGCGGGCAGGTCTTGGAGGGCGTAGACTCTACCTTCGAGTAAATTTTGTCGTTTAGATCCACGTTCATTGCTTCTTTTGCACACACGAAATTCGTATTGTAAGACGTCCAGCTTGGTCAGCTTTTCGCTTTAAACTAATTCGTTAACTTGAAAATTTTCCTTTTATTCCACAACCACAGCCACAGTTAATCACTATTGTTAAGCATATACATGTACATGTGCTTCGCACGTACGTATGCTTACATTATTTTAACAACCATTAGTTGTTGTTTTTTTTGCAACTTTGAGTTATATATCAGTCTCATTGACAAGAACAATTATATCATTTTCTTCTAAATATCAATTAATAATAATAGAAAAGCTTAACCTATTAATTATAGTTTTATAAAACCTAGATTTTTAAAATTAAAACAAAAGTAACAGTAAGGAACTCTTATCAATACTCTATCAAATCAACAATATCAAGCTTTACACCTAAATTCAAGAGATTAATTAATCAGTCTCATTGACAGCTTCTAACAAATCTTATATATGACAAAACAGACATTATGGCAATTTTTAGAATATTATTATTTTATATATCGGGTGTCCCGTGGCAGATTTACAACTTGTAAATAAAATAAAAATACGTTAGATGTTAAAAAAATGTATTTATTGCATATCAAATTAAAGTTTACACATGCGGGTTTTACTTTTTAAAGATAATGCCGTCTAAATGTTGTCCGCCTCGGCGTACACATTCACGAAATCTTTCGACATTATTACGAGCGACGCGTTTCAATAGCGATTGGGGAATAGCGTTCACTTCTCGCACGATATTTTCTTTTGATTCCGATATATCGGCCGGATTGCTATCATAGACTTTTGCCTTATGATACCCCTAAAGAAAAAAGTCCATTTGGGTGAGGTCCGGAGACCTTGGTGGCCACACAATGTCACCAAAGCGACTAATCACTTTTCTGGGAAATTGTTCACGGAGGAGGCTCATAGTGGCTCTCGCCGTGTGAGGTGTGGCGCCATCTTGCTGGAACCACGTGTGCGCACTATACGATTGGTGTTCTCGAAGTCTCGGCAAAAAATATTCTTTAATCATGCGGCGATAAGCATCACCATCATCAGTTACAGTAGCTCCTTGGAAATTTTCGAAGAAAAACGGTCCAATTATTCAATTTGTGTTCAAAGCGGCCCAAACGGTGACTTTCGGGCTATGCAGGGCTTGTTGGTGTTTTAATCGCGGGTTTTGTCCAATTGGTGCCCAATAGTGACAGTTTTGCTTATTGACAAACCCATTTAAATGGAAGTGTGCTTCGTCACTGAACCAAATCGTGTTTACAGTTTGAAATCGACTTAGCATATTTTCACAGAATTCCTGACGCGCTATGAAGTCATCTGGTTTAAGAGCTTGCACCAATTGAACCTTATAAGGGTGAAGTTTCATATCCTTTGTTAAAATTCGCTATACCGTCGTTTTCGGCAGCGCCAAAGACGATGCTCTCTTGCGCACAGACTTCCGCGGATTTTGCAGTACACTGCGTTCAACACGTTGAATGCTTTTTTCAGTTCTTGACGTTCGGCTAGGGCCTGGCCGTGGCTTGTTTACAGTTGAACCTGTTGTTCGGAACTTCTGCACCCACGTTCTTATTAAATTTACACTGGGTCCGTCCCTTAATCGTCGAATATCATATCGTGTGCAAAATTTTCGCCGGGCAATAGTACATGAGTCGTTACTTTTTAAGTACGCCTCTACTGCGAACGCGCGTTGTTCACTCGTCCACTGCGACATCGTGATTAAACAATCCGCACGTGTACCGCGTCGAACGCCGCCCCTACCCCGCTCCCTCGAACAACGGTTTTAAAAATATTTAATTTTTAAGTTGTAAGTCTGCCACGGGACACCCTGTATATTATTCACATATTCATATTCACAAACATAGACATCGGTTTTTAAATTGCCAATGCAGTTTGAACAATATGTAGAAAAGTTCACATTTTACATTTAGTTAGTAGACGTTAAGAGTTTAGTTGCGATACTTTAAGAAATAACAATTCGGTTTCAAGAGAACTCATTTCTGATCTCGGCAAGTTTTCAGCGTCGTTATTTGTGATACTACCTCCAGCAGATATCATTTCAGCTTCATGGGTTTTTATTTGGGCTTCCGGCAAGTTTTCAGCGTCGTCGTTTGTTATCATGACTCCAGGAAATAATATTTCTACTTCGAGAGACTCCATGTCAGTTCCGTTTCAACATCTGGTTCAGGGGTTATAGTATTTTGGATGGTCCTATTAAAAATGTGTGTTATCGGACCAAAACAGTCGCAAGCTTCTATACTAAATGGTGTTCAGTGTATGGGATATAATTTGATGTATTTTCATGGTGCCTATTAGTGTACTGAGGTTTTCTGGTATAATTTTTTTATATTCTCTATATCCCTGTCTGGTATATATATATGATCTTCACCACTTTCATACATTGAGAGAGAAGCTCATATGCTTGCGATCCATTCTCAACATCCCTACCAAATGCAACTTGACGGTCTAAAGCTCTTTTATCCGAACCTCCTAAAGTGCTCATCGGAACATTGTATGTTTCGGCAGCCACTTTCAACGTCATTGTACGATTCTGAACGGCTGTTATTGCTTTTTGCAAATCTTCATGAGGATACCTTAGATATGGTGGATGAAATTTGCCCTTGCGTGAGTTGGTATACTTCCGTTGATATGTTCGCACCATGTTTTCGTAGCTGTGGACATAATGATACCTATGTAAAATTTAACTCAAAAATATTTTTTGCAAACGACGATGTTAAAAGATAGGTATTTCATGATATATTTACTTAAATAAGATAAAAAAAAAAGAAAGAATGAATAAGTTAAAAAAATTAAACTAAAAAAAAAGAAACTTAAACCTATGTATTTAATCACTGAGCTCTGACTTACCTACCCTTAAGTAAGTTTTATATCACTCTTGGGGCTATTTGAAACTTAACCTAATCTATATTTAAAGAACAGAACACCGTTGAAGGGGCTATTTGAAATATTGTTCCAAATAACCCCAAGATCCATTCCAAAAAGCCCCAATCACAAAACATACAGTAGAAATAGTTCAAAGCTCTTAAGAGATAGAAATCAACACCTAATACCACTAAAATCAGCGAAAAACACACGTATACAAAGTTTAATTGGCGTTATACCTACAACAAAACAACGGTATTTAAGACACAATCAACACATCGCTACAAATCTATTACATATACATGTATTTTTTTAGCTTCATTATTCACCTATGTTTTTATTGTACTTTCGACGAAAGTTACATAAAAATATTTTTCATACCCATAACTTTATCATGTACAGTCGGGGTAAGAAAAGGTTCGTCACCGTAAGATCTATTTTCGTTTGCTCGGAATGAGCGATACTCTGCTTTACCGATTGGGTATGACATATTGCAGTCGGTGGTCGACTGTCACTCGCCGCCAGTCGGGATGACAGTTACAATTAAAGGTTACCTACTTTTTAGACTACAAAGCATTCACGAAGGACTATGCTTCGTGAATGCTCGTGTAATATTGGCGATTAGGTTTTTTTTTTTTACCACTAAAGTGGCAACCAAGCGTACGGCCCACTTGATGGTCAGCGGTTACCGTAGCCTATGTACGCATGCAACATCATAGATATCACTTGCGTGTTACCACCCTGAGACGTTAGATGGAAAGTCTCATGTGCCTGTAATTTCACCGGAAACCATACCCTTCGAACCGGAACACAGCAATGCGAGCATTGCTGCTTGGCGGCAGAAATAGGTATGGTGGTAGTCCTTCCCCGGACGAGCTCTATCACAAAGAACTCTACTACTCTTTTCTTTAGGTTGCTTTGTATCTTATAAAAGAGATAACGATAACAGCTGTGTCATCTTGTTTACGAGTATGCGGCTTGAGTTCGTGTTCAATAGTGCCGTCTCGTAGATGTATAGTTAGTAAAAGTAAATAAAATAGTAAATATAATTTGCAACTATGGTAAATTTATTTAAATAAACAAAACGATAACTAAAACCGAGTATATCCGCCATTCGCATCAATCACAGCTTGTAGACACCAATCGAAATTTTAAATATGATCGGGCAAAACTCAAACGTCGAGCTTTATGAGCATAAGTTAAAGCCACTTTTTTGGCAGGACGGCGGTGATGTAATCCCATTGAGTGCAATGCATTTCTTATTATTCTTGGAGTCACGTCAAACATTTCAGCAAAAAAACTAGTTTTCTCAAAACCATTTTCTTCATATTTTTGCCTCATAAAATTTAATTGTTCATGGGTGAGGGTAGGGCGGCGTCCAGAACTAGTATGGCGATGATCAGTAAGATTACCCTCTTCCGCGTGTCTGATGATCCAGTGTCACGTAGGGACAAGAAAAAGGAAAAGAAACAAGAAATATAAAGTGAACATAAATACAAAATTTAATACAAAAAAAGAAATACAGCGTTTATGAATAAGAGGTCGTGAGTTAGCCTAGGTCATATTTCACATCCCTACGGTTTAGAAATACCGCACTCTCCTTCGAGCTATCTCCGCCGTGTTCTCCGGTTCCCCGGACTCTCGAGTCCCGGCAGTAGTTGGTATATAGGTGAGCGGCCCAAAGTCCAGTCCTCCTTCCAAGTTTTTAACCCGGGGGGTGTTCCTGGAATCGCAACACTCAGGCATTACGATCACATAACGAAAGGGATGTCAGAAGAAAGCCTAGGGATCATACAGTACTCCCAAACTACAAATCAGCTATCCCAAGGCGGAAAGAAAGAAAGGTGGCATTTACAATAATACAGTTCAATGTGAAATAGAAAGTAAGTAGTATTTACAATAATACAGTTCAATGTGAAATAGAAAGTAAGTAGTACAGAAAACAGTTATAGATTAGGTAGGTACACAGTTTACAAGATTACAGTGACGCTAAGTTTAAAATGCAAAAAGAAATAACGGCCAAGCTTAGAAAATACGTAAAACACAGCTTACCCAGTAGTGGGAACACAGGGAGCACGGAATTTAGTTATGTACTTCAAGTTAATAAGTAAGTAGCAAATATAAGGTTTTTAGATAGCCACCAGTGCGCTATTTTAAAAGTTATTTGGGCAGCAAAGAGTCGTGGTGTCTGTTTGAGCTCAAGACTGCCACTGGCCGGTGATCAGAATTCAAATGAGTTCCCCGCTATGACCGTTGTTGAAGAACCGGTCCACGCGTCGTCTAGTTGGTTTCACTAATAATAAACGTAACTATTACGTATGACAATTTTTTTTTTTTATTATTTCTGTTAGAGAATAACGTTCCGTTACACCAGAACCTTACAGTATCTCTTGTTAGATTTGATGAAATTTCGCTAATATTATACCCAGTTTCATGGTCTGCAATAATGGCAGCTCTTTCCTCGACGTTTAAATTCCTCGGCATTATCAAATTTCACACGACGGAGCAATAAATTATTAGGTATTGCAAAAATATGTGACAGTGACAGATATTGACAATTAAACAGAAGATATCGTAACTAATAAAAAGTTTGTATAACTGAATAGGCCATTAAAAAGGTTTGATGTTGATATGAAACTAGACGTAGATCAAAGGTGTGCACTAATTTGACCCTTGTTATCATACTATGTTAGTATAATTTTATGTGCGGTTTCTGCGTAATGCTTTAGTTTCAAAAGGTACTAAGAGTTTACGACTTGACAAAGGAATGAAAAAGATAACTGACGAAGGTTTTCCTACCCCGACTGTACACTTGGGTGCAAAAAATTCGCACATGTATAAATTTTTATCAAATTTTCAAAAAACAAAAAAAACATGTTTGTTTTTATATTTTTTGGTATCTAATGTTAAAGTTTATTTCAAAACCTATCCAGCGGTACTTTTTTTGTCCTTATACCGCGTCTACTTAGTGAATTTTGGGTAAATGTCTGAAGTACCTGTTTTTTGTGTATTTATACCATAAAAGTTAGGGGTTGAAATTAAATTAAAAACATGAAAATCACCATAAAAACTTTTTTATTAACCTTCGGTCAGTCGCGCATTGTTTGTTTACGCGGTTGGTCGCGTGGGGTCTCTGATGACCCCAAAAATAAACAGCCTAAACAACACCTTTTTAATTATATTTTCCTAATTATCTTAGCAAATCATTAGTGATTAACTTAATAACAATAAGACTAGAAAAAGTTACGTAAACATATACATTTATTTATATCTTAAACTTGCAATCTAAAAGTAGGAACATAAATTTCTCTCCTTGAGATCACAATCACAAAAAAAAATGTTTTAATCTAACTAAATGAAGGAACTTCTCCGTTTAATAAAACTATATGCAATAACACTAAAATAACGAAGACAGTTACATAAAATTTGGAAAGCACTAACAAAAAAAAAACATAAACTTTTACCAATTGAAGTCAGTAAATTTTTTACTCATTTTCTTTTTGAACACAGTCGGTGCATACCGTTTTAGAATGTGTTGGGCATATGTTACCCCTACAAAAATGGCACACAGATTTGAATTTTCGATCTGTTTGTCTTGGGCAATTAATGCAACGCTTTCTCATTCAATTATTTTAACGGCAGTGGTAGCGTACCTTGGCAAAATACAAGTGCCCATATAAATGAAAATTAAATAAAGACAAGTTTAATAAGCACGTAAAAATGTTCTTTTATTCGTTTATAAAAAAATGAGAATGTATCTACTTATTTACAATGTTGTATCTACATACATAGACTCACGACTATAATCCCATTAGGGGGTAGTCAGAAATCACACTACAACTGTTTCAAATTTAACGTATTAAAACGGGCCACGGACAGATCGAAACCCATTTCCAACACTGCCATATTGTCGAAAATCCATTTGACGAGTGGGTTATTTTACCGATGAGCCATATAACCGAAAAGCCATTTCACCGAAAAGCCAAATTAACGAAATTCCATATCACCGAAAGTTAAAGCAACCTCGATCACGACGTTGAGCTGAGTCTCTGGTTAGTAGCTAACATGTCCGGGATTATAACTGTGAGTATATACATACAAAATTGTACTAATACACCAACGATAAGCACACATAAATACACACGCACACACACTTATTAAGTAAGTACTTACTGTTTTCCATGTTTGTTGTTTGTATAATGGCGCGCCAAGAGGCTTCTCTTTTTTCTGAATCTTTATAATATGGGGATGTTGGGTTCCACAAACATTCGTGTTGCCGAACTTCTTCAATAAAAATCTCCATTTTTTTATCTGACTACTGCCCTCGATGAACAAATTTCGACACAACACGTGTTACCTGACTTGTTTGAATGGGCGAATGAAACTCGTTCGTTCTTGTTTCTTTGTGTGCGCATACGCAAGTGTGAGAGAGACGTCTGAAGGCGATGGAGGGGCACGCAGCGTGCTCCAAACCTAGCATAGCTCGACACAGCGCAGCATGGCAGAGCTCCATAAAAAACATAGCACAGTTCGGCACAGCGCGGCTCAGCTTGGCGGGTAGCGCGCCTCGCTCGAGACTGCTGCGTTTTTAAACAGAGCGTAGCCTCACACAGCGCAGCACAGCATGGTTTGTTTGTATCCTCATGAAAATATTAGACGAGCGAGTTGACCAAACATAGCACAGCGCAGTACAGCGCAGCATAGCTCGATGTTGATTTGTCACCCTATCACCGTCATGAGTAGTGGCCACGAAAATCTTTAGACCTTGGGGGCGAGGTTTGGATTTGATTACCTGTCGCAGTCCGCGTGGACAAACACCGCTGAAAGGGAGCATTTGCTCATCAATGGAAAAGAATCCCGGTTGTCTTTCGAGTCGATCACAAGTTTGTTTGACCAGGTCCAGTATTGGCTGCACTTTCCACAGTGTGTTGGTATTCCCTGGTGGACCTGTATCGCTATCAATCACGTGCAACGCTGAACGCAGGGTTTTGAATCTTTCCCTGGGCATGACGTTTGCTCCATGTTCAATCGCATTCTAGCCCGCCAATACATGAATAGCCGTGGGTAGGGGATGACTCCCATGATCAAATGAATACCTACTAGCTTCTTTAGTTCAACGGAATTTGTATTTAGGATCCGGCCAGTGCGACGCATGTAATAGTTATTAGTACAGATTGCAGATTGTTCAAAAAACTCATCATTGAAGCAGTCATTAAAATATTCCGCGGGTGCTCTGATTGTACCTGGATGAACGCGTGAAATGGTACCTGTCTCCAGATTCTTTTTCTAACTTCCCACATTTCTACGTTGACGTGTAGGCTGGGGTGGTATTGGGGATGGTACAGTTGGAATTTCGTTGGCAGCAGGATCCATTGGCCTTTGGAGTGGCAATTCTTCGTCATCATCCAGACCTTCTACCTCGGAATCATTACCATCTCCAAGCAGATGTAAAAGTAAGTCGCTTGTGAGTTCTCGCCCTGTAAAAAATAGTAAAATTATCTGTTAAATACAACGAAGGATAGTCCATACCTAAATCTGCCTAAAGTGGACTAAACGTCACGATCGTGACTTTAAGTTTTCAAAATGCAATTTTGTTTGAGAAACTGTATTTTTTACAAGTAAAAACCTGTTAAATGAATGAATCATGGTTACAGCTACTAAATAACAACAAATACTTGATATTTTAGTTAAAATTTACACAAAATATCCATACTTACGTGGACCGGCTCCTTCGTCAAAAAACGCCGCCATCTTTCTCGCCTCACTGACGCCAACTGACTGGTCAACCCCGCGAAAACTATTATTATCTACAAAGCGTAATTCAAGCACGATCGCATGGAGTGGGTCTCGCCCTACAAAGTTGATTGAGCGCGGCGTGAGAATTTTTTAAATAAATGTGCACGATCGGTTACGACGAGCCTGAAAAGGTGTTTACTGTACAACATCGTGGCGCTTACTGAGAACAATGCTTGTGGTTTAGAAGTGAAGTTGTGTGGGTGAATTGTGTACAACCCGTTCGCGCTAAGTTTGCCGCTCTGCCGTGGTATATCTATAATGCCGTTATCTACCTAAACCCAATTTTTGGTTATAAACAAAAAACGCGGGGAAAATTTAAACCTATGTAACTTCTCGGTGACAACACCAATTTGAAACCTAAGAGCACCAACGCTACGACCAACCTAAGGGCGCTTTCACATATAATGTCCGTTTTTACAGGATCCTTTTTAACGGATCCATCGCTACTGGTAATAGTATTCACACAGCATTTACAGGATCTTTTTTAACGGATCCGTCGCTACTGGAGATACGCTGTTGCACTTTCGTTCTTCAGTGTTCGCCTACTTTCAACGAGGATGGACGTTGTTGTGTTGTATTGGTACTATCGTCGCCTGCGTTTGAGGAAGCCCCGGCGTTATTGGATACATCCATTATTAAGGCAAACATTTTGTCAAGGTGCAGCACTTGTGCGTCAGCTAAAAGAAGACGAATCAAAATTTTTTGCTTATTTACGAATGACGACGTCTACTTTCGATGACCTTCTTAAACGATTAGAAAAGGATTTAAAAAAGAAAGATACAAACTGGAGAAAAAGCTTGTGCCCTGAAGTAAAACTAGCGATATTTTTAAGGTAAGAACTTTTATATTTGTTATTATTAATTAAAATTTAAAATGACAAAAAGGTTTACGAAAACAAAGATTTATTTTAAAACAGAGTTAGATCTGGTAAGTCTGACTCGTTGCTGACTGTAGATTCTACTGATGGCGAACCTTCTACTGCTGGTGTAGAGTCAGGATGATGTGGCCTACTAAAATAACCTTGGGTGTGGTAGTGAGGAGTGCTAGAACTTTGTGAATATGGAGACCACTCGTAGTTTGACTGGCCATATCCCCTGCTTTTAATATTTTGTAAAAGGTTTATCACTCCAGACTGAAATTCTAAAATTTGATCCTCATTAAGTGAAGATAGTTGCGGCAAAATACCTTTGAAGAACGATAGATCTTCAAGCTCATTTTTACTTTTTTTTAACTGATCATTCATGTATTCAATCATTTTGGTGTCTACTTCATTCAAATTTCTTTTCATTGCCTTGCGTTTCGGAGGGGCTAAATTTTGTCTTTCCTTTTGTCTGTCACTACTACTTTTTTCCATAATCTGACCAGGTTCTTCGTTTGCTTTATTAATTTCTTCTGTTTCCGAGATGTTGTCAGACTTATTTGTTTCATTAACATTATCTGGGACGTTCTCGTGTGTTTCACCTGAATAACATTTGATAGTGATATTTGTAAGGCTTGATATTTGAGGCAGCAGCTCCAGATTTCTTCAAATTCTTTTTCTCACTCAATGTTCGTATCCAGGCATCTCTAGTGGAATTCCATTTTTTTACAACGTATTTTCCTGAAAAAAAGTAAATAACAATATTAAGATGGTTGTCAATAGCTTAGTAAATAGACTTTTCAATTAATTACTTTATTGATCAGTGGATAAGCACAGAATACCAATATAAATTGTCAGTGCAAGAACTAATCGGTCAGTTAATAATGGGAAGCAAAAAAAATTTACTTTAGTTTAATTTTATATATTTTTTAGTTTAATATTATATCGTCGGTGCGCCTGCAGATTCTTGTATGTGCTTATTTATTTACCAAATAGCGCGACTTAATAAAACAAAAAATATGTAAGTATTAAAATAAAAAGAAAAACTTTTTTATTTTTAATACATAATTTTTTTTAAAGTTGAAATTTTGCATACACAAGAATCTGCAGGCGCTCCGACGATATGTACCTACCTAATAGTATACACTAATTGCTTAATTTATTTTTTTAGGTATGCAGGATCTGGGTGTACATTTCAAGAACTTTATTACGTCTTTCGTGTCTGTGTGTCAACTATAAGCAACATTATTAAGGAGGTTTCACGATGCATATGGAACAACTTGAGTGACGAGTTTATGCGACTTCCTACAACAGTGAGTGAATGGGAGCATATAGCAAATGGATTCGATATAAAAGCAAATTTTCCTCACTGTTTAGGAGCAGTGGACGGTAAACACATCAGACTTCGAAAACCAGCAAAAAGTGGCTCAATGTACCTAAATTACAAAGACTTTTTTTCCATCATATTATTAGCGATCGTAGACTCTAACTATTGTTTTCGTTAGCGTTGGGTCATATGGAAAAGAATGTGATTCATCAATATTCCGGGAGTCGACATTTTGGAAAATGATGCTAGACGGCAGTTTACAAATACCAGAACCATGCCCATTAACAACAGACTCAGATACGAGAGTTCCCTACGTCATAATCGGCGACGAAGGTTTCGGTTTACACGAAAATTTAATGAGGCAATTTAGCGGGACGCTTTTTGACGTAAATAAGCGAATATATAACTATCGTTTGACCAGAGCTAGACGATACGTTGAATGTGCTTTTGGTATTCTTGCTAATAAGTGGAGAGTATTCCACAGGCCTCTAGACGTCAACAAAACAACAGCTATATGGATTGTTAAGGCATGTACCGTTCTACACAACTTTGTAAGGGAAAAAGAGGGCTTAAACGATGCCAACACCTCTGAATCTGAAGCATTTTATTTCAATAGCCTACCTGATGATGAAACAGTACGAGGTGGTCGAACTGCAAATTCAGTCAGAACCGAATTCGAAAACTATTTCGTGTCTGAATCCGGGTCTGTTTCTTGGCAGAATGAAGCTATTTAAAATAAAGAACAATGTTTCTATTAGGATTATTCCACTTTGCCCCACCAAAACGCCCCGCACGCTGGTATAAAATTCAAAACCAATCAAATAACCGTTGTTCAATTAATATTTAACTTTTCCTTTGCCGGTGGGGCGCTTTGTTGGGGCAAAGTGTAATAATTCTTTCCATTACAATATAAAATAAATACTTACTTACCAAATTCTTGTCTTTCTTTTTGTTCCATAGCTTAAAAATCCTCCTTTAGAATAACGCATATTTCGCGCCAAGCAGCGGCTTTTGCAATTATATCTTTATAAATCTCCAGTGTTTTGTCCCATAAAATTGGTCTAATTTCAACACAATTTATCAAGACTTCTTGATCAATATATTTTTCAAACGTCTTGCTTGCCATGATTATGAGAGCACTGGACACGTGCACAACGCTGGGAATTAAACCGGCAAATGGCGGCTGTGTGCAGCACCCCACACCCCGCGCACCCCCGCGTGCCAAGCCTCGCGCGGTTTCGATCCGATAAACGGATCAGTATACTGGATCCGGAATACTGTGTTATGGTGTGAACTGGCTCATACAACTACATACGCTAATAACACATACGTTTAAACGGACCTGTAAAACGGATTGTTGATTATTTTAGCGGATCGATATTTTTTACTGGATCCGGAATACTGTATTCTGTGTGAACTCGCTCATACAACTACATACGCCAATAATACATACGTCTAAACGGACCTGTAAAACGGACGTTATATGTGAACGCGCCCTAAGCAAGAACTCATGCGCACTTTATGAACAACCCCGAGAGTATATCGTCGGTCCATTACTCAACTCGCCAAACTGAAAGTGGGAGATTTTTCATGAGAGCGAAAACAAAGTTCAATTCGTTGCTGTAAATCAGAGGTTATTAAAAGGTATTTAAATTTTAAATCATTATGACATATTTGTCATAGATAAATGTCTTTATGGTAGTATTTATAAAATTGCTAGAATATTAATAATAACGAAGTTATCGCAGATTGGCGAGTTTATCATGGTTAGTTATAATAGATAGATATTTAGATGTACTTGGGTAAAATAGCCAATGTGGTAATAAGACGAGTATACTGTGGTGTGATACATCAAGAAAATGCATTAATTAATAGTAAACTAGCCGTAATGTAGAAGTTGCAAACAAATTACTGTTATATTTGGTTAATGTGGTACCTACTTACGTTTAGGAGTTTATTGGTGAGGATAAGATAATTAAATAAAAAAACACGTAAAATGTATTTAAAAGTTATTATTAGTAAATGTACATATTCAAAATATACACGTATAAATTCAAAAATGGAACTAAAATATTTTCAAAACATAAACTTACATAATAAAATCAACAGCAGGTAACTTTCATCTTAGTTATTTATTAATAAAACTACGACACTTTCGGTTCGAATTAGTTTAGGTTATAAAATTCGGGTTTTCACCAGCCTTAGGCATTTTTAGGAATAAAGATATAAATCTACTAATTTGTTACTATGAACTTCTCTGTAAATCACTTTTATATCAATATTTATTCATAAAACTATAAAATAAAAATATCTTTTTCTTGTACTTTTTAAAACATAAAATTAACAGCAGGTAACGTTCATCTTAATTGTTTATTAATAAAACTACGACGCACTTTCGATCAGAATCAGTTTAGTTTATAAAATTAGAGTTTTTCACAAGTCTTAGGTGTTTTTAGGAATAAATATATAAATCTACTTATTTGCTAATAGGAACTTCTCTGTAAATCTCTTTCATATAAATATTTATTCATAAAAGTATTAACTTTCAATCCAAAAGGTCGTTATTAATAATTAATATTAATAATTTATTTTAATGATTAATATTAATATTAATAATCTATAAAATTCACTTTTTAAACTTCACTTATAAAAAATATTTTGTTTAAAAAATATCTTAAATAACTCGGGTAAAAATCATGTAATTACCTACTCATTTGAACTATCCTCTCCTACATCAGGCTCAGGAAGAGCATCACGAACAGCTTCCGAACAAGGAAGCTCATTGTAAAACGCGTGGTACAGTCTCGGTATTTGTAATTCTGTACAGAGTTTTAATAGGTCCTGTTTTTTCTGTTTTGAAAGTTTTATTCTTTCTATGTAGACTTTTGAAATAGGGTAAGTTGGCGTTTTACCTCTCCTCTTTTTCATCTTTAAAGCAACAAATCCTTCATTCGGGTCAAAACTATTTTTTACAAAAATGGTGTCTGGAGCATTTTTTCTGTATTGGACCCAGACAGCATTATTCAAGCCTATCTTGGCCCCATTACATGCAACATGAGCCTGATACTGTTGTTTGGATCCAAAATCCATATAGTCATCATGGAGCAAAGATGTTACTTTATACGGCCGAGGGTTGGTTCGGGCCAGCCGAACTATTTGGGCCCAACCATCAGGAGTATAGACTGGTACATTCTTGGATTTTTTTTCAATGTTTGAATGAATCGAGTCACATCTCTCCATGTGGGTATGACCCGATTCAAAAAACTTGTGATCAATTAATTCGAGAGTGGGATGTTGTTTTAATGTGACTAAGCACATTGAACAAAAGTGGTAATTTTTTTGTTGGCCATCACAACCATCTGACATAATTCTTACATGTTTAATATTAGGTTTTTCCATTATGTATTTGTTCACACATGTTGATATTTCTATTGAGCCTCGTTTCCCTTCCGTCTCATCCCACATAAAACATTCCACATCTTGATTTCCCAAATTATACATAGTCAGGTTATAAACCGCTAATTTCCGCACGTAAAAGAAAGGTCCTGAAGCCCCTTTTGGTGTGCTAAGTACAGCTTCTAGATCGAAGTTGAATGCCAGTGTTGAGCTGTCTCGTTTTGCTACTTCTTTGTCCTCATTTCTGCAATTTCGTGCTTTTTCGCTTGGCACTTCTGTTGTGTCGCAGTAATTCGGACATTCCACACACAATATTACAATCACATACTTTACAGTAAGCTTTTGTCTCACCTTTGACAGATCTATTTAGCCAAGACTTAAAATCTGGATGCTCCAACCAAGACGTTTTTTCAAATATAAAACAATCAAAAGTATAAAATTGCTATTGTTTCGCGACTGCTAGAATATGTACAAACGAAAATAATGGAAGAAAAAAGTTAGTAATTTCTGATGTCCTTTGCAACAAAGGTTATAGTACTGCCCAAAAGGTACACTAAAATTTGTCGGCTTATAATACGAAGATAATCGCCGCCCCCACCGAATAATATCGTAATCGACTATTACGATCAAGGTGGTTTTATTTAAAATATTTTTTGTAGAGGTCCGATTACACATTGTGAATTTTTTTCAGCCTAATCGTACGAGTACTTTTCGAGTTAGACTTTTTGTAATGGATTAAACTGTACTATTCGCCAGAAAATAAAAACACCCTTTGGCCTCGAATATCATCATAACAGATCAATACCGACTCCGCGATGTCGCAATATTTTCAGTAAACTGTAAATACGATCTTATTTGACTAAAAAATTACAACCTAATTTCGGTGATTGCATATTACCATAGTATTCCGGTGAAATACTCGTATTGTTTTTCCAGTAAAGATTTTTACGTTTTATCTCTAAAAAAAGTAAGAATGGTCACATCGAATACTGTATCCCGTATGTAAAAAAAATAATCGCACTCTATTTTACGATAAGAGGTCGTTATAATTTCAAAAAGTAATTGCAGGTTACGATGTACCAACACATTACTTTGGCAGGTAATGAGCTTCGCTCTCATTTCGTCAGCAGATAAAAGAAAGGGATAGTCTATTACCCGCCCCCCGCACGTGCCAAAGTTCTAGCGATGTTTGTTTACTAACAAATAGTCGCACGCACATTCTGTTATCAAGTGGAGCTTGCGCGCATGATTTAATTTTAGTTTTGATTTTTGGTGATAGTGATAGTAATTTGACTGTCTTTTGATTTCAAGTACCTAGGTACCTTATCTACCTAAATATAACAACGTTTACTAGTGCCGTATTAAGAATATTGGAGAATGAAGAAATTCATTTTAAAAAACCCTCACGCTAGAAGAAAGTTGAATTTGTTACAACCGGGCTACCACGATCAAGGTAAGTACCTACCTACCTATCTACTTAGGCTACCTAATTGATTATTTTAAGGTAATTCATCATCAAGAGATCAGCGTTATAATATGCTCCCACTAGGCACCTATTTACGTCTAGATCTAAGTAGGTACCTAGGTTGATCTTGCAGAGTGGTGGGTTCTGATGACAAGGTTCAAGTTCCTGCTACAATCTCCAATTTTCCACGAAGTTAGGTAGGTACCTACCTATACTAACACCAGACTGGCACTTGCAACTATAGGTAGATACCTACCTACCTAATTAGTAATTACCTATATTGTATCTAAATGGACGGTCATTGAGGAGGAAGTTAGTTCTCTATGTGGACGGTTAACGACTCCTACTAAGTAGCTAAATATGAAATTTCTTTAAGCTAACAAAAGTTAGTACCTTATCAAGTAAAGCCAATCTTAAAGGAATCGCCTACCTATTACCTATATTTTTTTAGAAAATGTTTCACCTGTTCAAACACATCAAGGAACTGGGATTGATAAAATCGCTGCCAAATCAAATTTGCCTGCAAGAGACCTGAAGTCAAATAAACCAGAGTATCACGATTTAATAGGTACTTACCTGTGACCTGGAATAACATACAAACTACTTTGTATCCGAAAAACATGCGAGCAAATTCGTGAGAGGAAGTTATAGATATTAAATAATTTAGTAGGTATATAATACCAGTAAAGTAGGTACGTTCGTAAATAACCTTACCATACCTCACTAGGTGAAACGACTCAAGGAGCCAAAGTTGATAGTGCTACTACCACTACAAGAAATATAACTGGAAGAGACCTGAGTACAGAACAGATAACATTACTGCTGAGGTCAAATACACAGGATTCTAACGATTGGAAAAGTATGTATACCTAATTATAATTATGTTATAAAATAAAACCGACATCACGTAATTATTATTACCACAAAGCAAAGGAGCTTGGCATAAACGACTGCCAAAGCACAGCTTGACTAAACCGTTAGTCTAGGTGCATTGGATATTTCCATTAATTAGTCGTTTCACTACTACTACATAATTTAAAAGTAAGTTAGTATCTTTTGAAACTATAATGGTTATGATAGTTTTTACTAAAAACGGGATATTATTAAAGAAATTAGTAATAAAAAGAGTTCTATTTTTTCAGATAATAATTATGAGCCAACCAAAGAACCAGTGGTTATTGCAACTACTGCACTGAATACGGAAATCGATGAAAATATTGAAAACATTATCGATATGCAAAGTAGGTAATTATTATGTTTAATAAAAAAAGTCAAAGAGTTGTAAGCTGAGACAACAAAATCTGATACGTGATCTATTCAGATTTTTAAGAGAGTTAGTTTATTAACTTTTTCCTTTTTTTAGGTAATTGTTCTTGGCGTCATAATCCAGCAAAAAAAAAACAGTGATTATTGAAACTGCGACAACAAGTAGTGAAGAGTATAAAACAAACAATATGCGAACACAAAAATACGATCTGCGAGGTAATTATTTACTTATCTACTTTTATTGCATGTTACCTTGATCACATAATAAACACTATGCCCCTTTTTGATGTTGAATTATTGTTGTTACAGATAATAGGTCAAATAAAAACTACAATGAGCTTGATAACGACAATGAAGATTTTTCTCCAGATACCTCGGAGTACTCCACTAAAAAACTCCACTCTTAATCCAAAATACCTAGAACAGCAGCAATACAGGAATTCTTCCCCCATTTACAATCAAGACGTGACTTTGAAACCAAATGACCAGACGATAGCCTCAGTTCTCGATGGTGTGGAAAATACAAATGCTTGTAATGATGAGCTGGATGAAACAGTGAGTTTGATTAGCAGCAGTAATTATGTTAACGAAGACAATTTAAACAACCAGGTAGAGTTAAACGAGAAAGATCAGTTAGACGACACAGAATTAACCCAATCTTCTCAATTATCTTCCTCTATTATAATAAATCATAATATACAAACAGAAACAGAACCTAATAGTATAATTATTCAAAGTGAGCTCTCAACTTTAGAAAATCGTCCAAAACTAAGTAGAAAACGTAAATGCAACCCGAAAGAATGGAAGGATCATAAAAATAAAATATTAAAAGACTCTGGAGAAGCTTATGAAGGATGTCGTTCAAAGAAATGCTATCCAGCAAAGATGATTGGACCAGTATGTTCATGTAAAAAAAAATGCAGTGAAAAGTTTACCTGTCAGCAAAGAGAATGTATACACAACACTTTTTACAGGCTCCAAAGTCACGAATTGCAATGGCAATATATTGCTAGACGTATAATATCCAACCCTGTGAAAAGAATTACATTGGAGCGGAAAAATAATAGGACACAGACATTAAAATATAACTTTCCTTTGAATGGGTGCGAAATTCCAGTATGCAATATATATATCCTTAACACATTAATGATATCTGAACAAGTAGTCTACACAGCATTGGATAAAATAAAAAAAGACAAGAGCTTGACAGATGGGAGAGGAACGCATTTGAACAGGCCTCACAAAATCCGTGCTACTACAAAAGAATCCATCATAGAACACATTAATCTGTTTCCTGCTATAGAATCCCACTATGTGAGGAAGGATTCAAGCCGGCAATATTTGTCAGAGCAGCTTAATATTTCGAAAATGTATGGATTGTACAAATCCTGGTTTGCGCATCAAGTTCATTCAACGGAACACATGGCTACAAAGCGGCAATATGAATCAGTTTTTAACACAGAGTATAATTATTCATTTTTTAAACCGAAAAAAGACCTATGTGCAATTTGCTCTCTGTACGAACAAGCTGAAGAGACAAATAAGGCTTCTCTGGAGGAAAACTACAGAGCACATTTAAAGCGAAAGAATAGCGTTCGTGAAATAAAAAGAGCAGAAAAAGCTGCGGTTGACTCTACACACACCACCATAGCTGTTTTTGATCTGGAAAAAGTTCTCAGCGTGCCTCAGTCTGAAGTAGGTATTTTCCACTACAAACGAAAATATCCTATTTATAATTTCACAGTGTTCGACACTGTGAACAAATCAGGATACTGCTATGCCTGGCACCTCTCTATTGCAAAAAGAGGGTCAATCGAAATAGGAAGTTGCTTATTGCAATTTATACAGCAAGAAGCACAGAAAGGTATTAAAAATATATCATTTTACTCAGATGGCTGCGCTGGGCAAAACAAAAATAGATTTATTTTTGCCATGTTTATCTACGCCATAAAAACGCACGAGCTAGAAAGTATAACACATCGTTTCTTTGAGACTGGCCATAGTCAGAGTGAGGGCGACAGCATGCATTCATGTGTAGAACGGGCAATGAAGAATAAGGTATTATTTACTCCCGACCAAGTCTACAGCATTATATTGAATGCCAAAGTAACAGGTCAGAAATATAATTTAAAAGAGATGGAGCAAAGTGATTTTTACGATTTAAAAAAACTCATTTCTGGGAAGAACTGGCTTAAGGATACTCAAGGCACCAAAATTTCTTGGTCCAAGATTATGGAAGTAAAAGTGTCCCATGCTAGACCTCATATCTTGCAATTCAAGTATGATTTTGATGACGAATATTTTGAATTGGATACCTTTCAAGATATTGATAAACCAAGACGCGGACGGCGTTCCAAAAATCTTGTTGAACAACCTATTGTAGGGGATACTTTGAAACAGGTCTACGATCAACCTATCGCAATAAATAAACCACTGCATGACGATTTGCTTGGGTTGTGTGCCAGTGAAGCGATACCCAAACACTACCATGGCTTTTACAAATCTCTTGTAAGCAGTGCGGACCAGCAACAGCAAAACCTAGATGAGCCCGATGGTTCAGACCTAGATGATGCTGAAATATGAGTGTAAATGTCAGTGTTGATTTTAATTATTTTAAATTGTGTTAATTTTAAGCTATGCTTCTTTCATTGGATTAAAAATATCGATCAAAACAATGTTTTTTTTTATATGTTACACATAATATAAAAATATACCACAATATTACTTCACTTTTCTATTAAGGGATGTTTAACAGTATTAGATTTTTACATAAACCAAACTTATTACACTTACCAAAGAAAAATAACGTTATTAATTTTTACTGTAACCGTCATAGTTTGTTTAAGCACCGAATAATATGGGCACATTACGTTACCGATACAGTCAACATTGCTTTTTTGTAGTCAGTAAGATCGCGATCGACTATTACTATTAACGTCACTATCAATGTTTCCCGCGAATAAAATGGTATTGTTTATAACCGTTTAGAATTGTGCTTAATATTATTGTAATATATATTTTTAGTTATAACTTTGATTGAACTAACTAAGTATTTTTTTGTTGAATACATTATTATATAACAAAAAAAAATGCTATTTTTTGGTATAAAATCGATCTTGTTACGCAAACCTACTGATAAGTTATTGGCGAAAAACGGTTTTTTAATTCTCCTGAACAATTTGGTTTTTTCCATTACGATATTTTTCGTTGGGGACGGCGATTTGGGGAATCCCCTAATAGAGCCATAGAGCATAGAATAAAAAGGGTTACCACATCAAGATATTTTTTCCCTAAAATTCCCTAAATCCCTGTCGCAATAAAAATAGCCCTAAATCGAACATAAACTAGGTAATTTCGCCCTAGAAAAGGGCGAAATCCCTAAAAGTGGAAACACTGGTAGGCACACTAGTAGAAGCGCTTGTTGATGCTACATAGCTAAATAATTATATAAATAAGAAAAGTAAGTAACAACCTACCTAACGAAAACTTAACATTAAGACGACGCATTGACGGTATTGCATCAGGGATTTCAACTTTTTTCAGCAATTACAAAACATTCGGAATTAATATTTTATGTTTTGAGTTTTTCATGAGCTTAACTTCAAATTGGTAATTGGTTTTACACGATTGGTCAACTATTACAGCACAAAAAAAATACTCAAAATCTGCTAAATAAAAACATAGATTTTCACTTTACAACTGAACGGAACCGATTTATGCCTCTTAATTTTATATACAGATAAGTATAAATACCCTTTTCAAAATGGTAATTGGAATTTACATAATTACCAATAGTTTTTATTTTATACGAGAATTACTGTTATGACGCTTACGACTTTTAGTTTCAAGCTAGCTCTCGCGTTTGTTTGTATGCAGGCGGCCCCCTCAGTCCGTTTCTGACCATTGTCAGCGTCGTACTTATGCCAATCGAGCTCCCGAGCATCGATAACTGCATCTTATTCTGAATAAAATATTAATAATGGGAAAAAATAAGTTAAAAGTTTCTAAAATGAAGATGAAAGCTCTGTACATTGAAAAATGTAAGGATATGGTCAAGAAAAGGTAAGTAAACGTGAGATATATATTTCTTTTATTTAAATTATGAATAGTATGTAGTTAGGTACTAATTACTATTCATAATCCACATAGGTACCTACTTATGTACTTGCTTACCTAGTTAGAAAGAAGGTAGATACCTACCTAGGATAGGAAGGAACAGGTAGGTACCTAGGGAAGTAAAGTACATGCCAAAGTAATGTGTGTGCAGGTACCTACCTACACTGCGTGTGTAGGTTAAAAATTATAAAAAAGTTTCTAAAGATGTGTATTTGATATCATAAAAAACAGTATTTAGGTACCTAGTAGGTACCTTACCTACTCAGCGACAAAGACAATCACTCACAGAATATTTTTAAGTATGTAGGTAGGTAATATAATTATATTTATCTACATAATAAGGTAGGTATTTGCTTATCTACCTTCAGAAAAACCCTGTTCTACCATTCATCATTATTATTTAATTAATTATAATGTTTATTTTGTATATTATTCCTACATGGGTACCTAAAAGTAAAAACCTAATATGAAAATTCTAGGAAACAATTGTCCGAACAAAGAAAAACTATGGAGTCGTCTCTGGATTTAGGCGAAACTGAAACGAATACAATCGATTCTTCTTCTTCGATCTTTCTCTTCTTCTTCTCATAAGTACCTTCAATTGGGCGGGTCTGGGCTATCCTCTAGTATAGTGCAGACTTTCCTTACTCAAAAGGGGTTGAGTAAGGAAGCAAATGGTCTTAGTTGGGAGCGCAGGTCGCTAAGAACTCTAAGGCAAGTCTGGTGGTTCCTTCCTTCACGTGGTGCCGCCTGTTACTTGGTCTAGTTCCATCAGAAATAGACACAACTAAAACCACCAGACGCCGATGCGGCCCCTTGGGGATGTGGTCTCCACATCCGCAGAGGACCGTATCGGTGGGGATAGGCTCAGGGATTACTGCTGGGATCGTGAGGTCAGTCTCGGCGGGTTCATCATCGTACGATAAGTGAGATGGTGGACAGCTAATGACCTCCTGCGTGTTTGTGCCGTGCGCGGGATCCCGTAAGGGGGGGATGAAGGAATCCTGGGGGTTGAGGTGGTGGTAAGCCTACTACTACCAACACACCTCTTTGGTCTGGATTTCTCCCTACTCGGGCGGTCAAGAACTAGCCATTTGCGACCAATCGGCTGTAACGACTTGTCAGAGGGTCGTGGCGAGGGGTCCTAACTGGAGGAGAGCAGGCGGCGAGGCGCGGTGCCCGGAGGACTGATCTCCCCCGGGTTTCCTCGCAGCGTTTAGCCTCGTTCATCTGACAGCATGTGGCCCCTATATCGATGGGATATCTCTGGCGTTCGCGTGTTGAGCGCGCGACGTCCCCGACTGAGGACTCCGTGGCGGGTGGAGAGTCCCAAAGATGAATATAAAACCCAACACTTAAATGGCATCCCAAAATGATCGTTTTTCCACCACTAGTGCTACCAAAGCACCTACCTCAAAGGGTCATGGCTCTTCGAAGGCTGCGTCGGTTTCGACTGGCGCGCCAGTGAAGAGTCAAACCCTTACAAAGGCTGTGTCCGGACCTTCTGGCGCGCCATCGAAGGGTCACACCCCTTTGAAGGCTGTGTCCGGACCGTCTGGCGCGCCGATAAAACCCTCTGTCCCGAAAGTGTCGACGGGTGCGCCCCTCAGGGACTCACCCGCAGGCAGTGCGCTCGAGATGACGACCCTTAAGGACGTCATCTCTGAGGGCCAATCGGAACCAACATGGTCTTTGGTTTCTCGCAAGAAGCCAAAGAAAAAGAAAAAGAACAAGGCTGCCAAGCAAGCCAATGCGCACACCCCGGCACTGTTGCAAGCTGCGAAGAACGTTGCTGGCGTAAGGCGACAGCTCCCAGGGGCCAAGCCTTCGGCCGGAGTAGGCGAGACCAGTGGTCAAGCTGAACGACCGCAGTCACAAGCTGCGCAACCCCGCGCGCTGACTGGCGAACGCAAATCTTCCCGGCCTGCTAACAAGCCTAGGGGCAGGCGATCGGGCAAGCTGGTAGCTGCTCGCTCAGCGAACACCACCAATCAGGCTCCGACCAAAAGGTCCCGACCAGATGACTCAACCACGCCCACCGGTGACGGCAAGCGTGCAAGGGCGGGATCCAGCCAGACCAGGCGCACTTATGCGGAGGTTTTCAAAGCCAACGATTTGTGCGTCGCGGTGATGAACGAGCCGTACCACGACTTCACGGAGGGCCAGGCCGACGGTATCAAGACGTGCCTAGAGCGGAAGCTGGTTGAGGACCTACTCAACCCAGCCACATCTGCCCACATGGCTAACGTCGGGTACCGCGGCAAGGCACACTACAGCGAGGGCGTCCTCAAGTTATGGTGTGAGGATGACGTCGCGCTGCAGTGGCTCCGCCATGCAGTAACCAGTATCGCATCACCGATACCTGGATCGACGCTTGTGGTAAAGCCGCAAGCACAGATCCAAAAACGTATCCACTGTGGCCTGCTAATCCCGGAGACCACAATGGACATTCAAACCATGCAAAGGCTTCTTACTGTGCACAACAGTAAAACCGTGAACGTCAGATCCTGGACACTGGTAAGAGCGGAAAAGCAAACAGACGCAGAAACACCCGGTGTCTACCTGCTTCTCCGCATTCCAGAATCTGACGTGGAGAAGCTGAAGAAGCAGGAGCGGCGCCTGAAGTGGATGTTTGGCAGCATTTACGTCCGGATTTTCGAAGACGAACCCGAACCCGAACCGGCTAACACAGCAGGCGCCGCTTCTACCCAAGAACCACCGGCACAGTCCCCCTCATTTAATGAGAGGGCAGGTGAAGACCAACCTGTGTGCCAACCTGAGGGGATGGAGACAAACGTCGACCTACCGTCGGCAACTAACGAGGACTGCTTTCTCGACGTCGAGGGGAGTGCGGACAGCGACAGCTGTCTCAACTCCTCCCCGTTGCGGCCCTCGTAAGTCCATCCCCATCCTCCAAACCAACCTCCAGCACAGCTTCACTGCAACGGCCTCTCTACGCAGAGTGCTGGAGGAAAACACCACGACCATCGCCCTGATCCAGGAGCCGTGGATCAGGAAGGGCACAGTTTGTGGTCTGCTGAGGACTGGTGGAAAACTTTTCCTGAACACCACCGTAAGCAACCCCAGAACTTGCATTATCACCCCTAAACACCTTAAAACAACCTTAATAACCGAATTCTGTTCCAGAGATCTAACTGCAATTAGAATCCAAACAGGACCAACCTTAGAGCTCTGCGACACGGTCTTAGCGTCCTTGTACTTACCAAGTGATGCGGACATACCATCAACAGAGCTAACAACACTTGTCGAGTACTGCGAGAGGGAGAAGCTCGAGCTGATCATCGGCACCGACTCCAACGCGCACCACACTCTGTGGAGCAGTGAAAGAATCAACGCCCGTAGAGAAGAACTGGTAAATTATCTTTTTACTACTAATCTCACACTAATCAACAAAGGCTCAGAGCCGACTTTTGTCTGCTCTCGAGCACAAACCATAATAGACCTAACTCTATCTACAGAAGGGGTATCGCGTTATATCACGGACTGGCGAGTCTCTGACGAAGCGTCCTGCTCGGATCATAGGTTGATACGGTTCAATCTGAACATGGACCTCCCGAAACCGAGCCCCAGGCTCGTCCCGCGTAGAACTGATAGGGTTAACTTTACCAAGCTAGTCCAAACAGCCCTCGAAACGGAAAACGCGCTACCCGATATGATAGAAATGCATGACATAGACCAATACGTAAACAAACTAACCCATATTTTAACCCACAGCTTTGAACAGTCTTGCCCTCTAGTGGCTCCTACAGGGGGCACAAGACGGCAATGGTGGAGCCTTGAACTGCAAAAAATACGCAGCAAAGTAAGGAAATCCTTCAACAGAGCTATAAACACACGACAAACCAAGGATTGGGAAAAATACCAAATCACAAAAACAACTTACAAGAAACATATACGCCTCCGAAAAGCTGAGTGCTGGAAACGTTTCTGTACCAACATAGATAACAACAGCCAGGCAGCCAAAGTCAAAGGTATCTTATCAAGTGAACCTGAGCGTACCGTTGGATATCTAAAAAAACCTGACAACACCTACACAAAAACAGATGACGAAACCAGTGAAATACTACTCGAGACCCACTTCCCTGGGTGCCAAATAACAGACACTCATGAATGGGAAGTACAAACCACTCGAGTAGCTAGTAGCCAAGATTGGAACGTAGCCCATAACCTGATCAATCGCGAAAAGGTACAATGGGCCATCAACAGCTTCCTTCCCTTCAAATCGCCAGGGCTAGACGGAATCTTTCCTGGCATGCTGAGATGGAGTGGCAACCTTCTAACCGACCACCTAGTGAAGATCTTCAGGGGTTGTGTCGCCCACCGTTACATACCAGGGAAATGGAGGGAAGTGAAAGTTATCTTTATACCAAAACCAGGCAGGTGCGACTACACACTGGCAAAATCTTTCCGACCCATCAGTCTAACGTCGTTCCTCCTGAAAACTCTAGAGAAGTTGTGCGACCAGGAAATAAGAACCAACACTCTTATGCACAACCCTCTACACCAAAACCAACATGCCTATAGCCCAGGCAAATCAACAGAATCTGCACTCCACAGCGTAGTATCTCGTATAGGAGACGGGTTAAAAACCAAACAATCAACTCTAGGCGCCTTCATTGACATAGAGGGCGCTTTTGATAAAACCACATTCATCAGCATCAACCTCGCTCTGGAAAGATGCGGAGTCGCTCCGACGCTGATAGAATGGATCAACAATATGCTCAAATACAGAGCGATACAACTCACAGTGAACACGACAACACGAGGCATAGTGGCAAGAGGCTGCCCACAGGGCGGAGTACTCTCACCCTTACTATGGAACATAGTCGTTGACGAACTTATCCGGAAACTGAATGGCCGTGGACTTTTCACAGTGGGATACGCAGATGACCTTGCTATCCTTGCGACCGGATGTTTCGAGAGCGTACTCTGTGACCTCATGAAGTCAGGCTTCAAAATAATCGAGAACTGGTGCAACAACCACGGTTTATCAGTCAACCCCAATAAAACAGAACTTATAATGTTCACAAACAAAAGAAGCTTCGGTACCCAACGACTACCTAAGCTATTCAACACTGATCTGAAACTGACCAACGAAGTCAAGTATCTAGGGGTCATACTAGATAGCAAGTTACTATGGAACAAGCACCTTGACAACAAACTGCAACGAGCATGCACAATCTTCTTCCAGTGCAGCAGAATGCTCGGAAAAACATGGGGGCTATCACCAAAGATAGCCCTATGGCTCTACACAGCCGTAATAAGACCTACACTGACATACGGAGCCATCGTATGGTGGAACAGAACCGAATTAACCACCGTAATCACCAAGCTACAACGTTTTCAGAGACTGGCATGCTCTGCAATAACGGGCTGTATGAGAACAACGCCTACAGCTGCCTTAGAAATCATCCTGGGCTTAACCCCACTTGACCTTCACATACAACTGGAGGCGACTATGGCAGCTATAAGACTAAAACACTTACACCTCTGGGGAAGTTCAAGAAGTCCGCATGCAACCATTTTGGACAGAGCGACATCACATGAACCACTCGTAGCTGCCCCCTGTGATAAAATTCCCAAACAACAAATATCTCAGAAACACTACCGTATACAAACATACGAGAACCATAGAGATCAATCTGGAAACAGTGAGATCCGAATCTACACTGACGGGTCGAAGACTAGCCAGGGAACAGGGGCCGGAGTTCACTCGCTAGATCTCAACATCAACATAACAACAACACTAGGCAAACACAGCTCCATCTTCCAATGTGAGTGTGTGGCCATAACTGAAGCTGCCAACGCAATTAAAAGGAGAGAGGTCGTTGACTACGACATACGAATTCTCTCGGACAGCACAGCAACACTTAAAGCACTGGAGAACCATAATTGCACATTGAAAGGGCTCAGAAACAAAAACAGAGGGACCGAATCCGTTCCTTCCCCTGCCTTTCTCCCAAATACGCTCTTGGATGCGGCTGCATACCCAAACCCTGCATAACGAACGCTGGACAAGGACGACGGACTGCAGACAGTCAAGGACAGCTATACCAACTGCCTCTAAACGACTGACACGTCGTCTGCTCCAACTACCTAGGATAGAACTCAAAACCATCGTGGGGACCTTGACAGGTCACTGTCCCCTGAATAAACATCTCTTTAACATAGGTGCCACAGACAGCCCACTCTGCAGAGGGTGTCTAGCCGAAGAAGAATCAGCTGCCCACGTAGTCCTGGAATGCGTGGGAGTAGCCACTCAACGCACACAAATCCTTGGAACACCAAGGTCACTCCTCGAAGCCTGCGAAGACCCCAGGAAACTTCTGTGCTTCTGGGAGGAGTTAGGCTGGCTTCGCGCATAGCCAGCTCCCCACGCACAACGGACCAAATGCGCGTCCAAATGCGGAAAAGGGAGTCCACATAAATAAATAAATAAATAATAAGTACCTTCAATTTTTTCAAAAGATCTATCCAAGGATGTCTTTTTCAATAGAGTAGGTAATACGCGGAAAAAAATGACACATTGTTTTACTACGGAACTCTAAAATCGTAAGCTTACCACGCAAGTCACCTTCAATGTTGTCAGTAGCTTCATTCTCAGTTACACTCATTGTAGCTCCTGCAAGATCTGTTCGAAACAAAAATAGTAAAAATGATATTAATATTTTATAGGTCTAGATAGAGCCTACATATTTGAGCCTTTTGGAGTGGAGACCCTGGGTCCGTGGGGTACCGGGGCTCACCGCGTTTTCAAAATTCTTTCCGGGCGTCTGGTCGAAGCGACGCGTGATCCAAAGGCTGGTTCATATCTGGCTCAACGTATCAGCATTGCCATTCAACGTGGCAATGCAGCCAGCATGTTGGGAACGCTTCCTACTGGTAGTGATTTGGATCAGTTGAGCTATCTATAGGTCGTTTGTAACGGTCTTTAGATGGCTCAACTGTTTCATATGTATTTTGTATATTTTGTAATGTAATATAATTATGTACATATTAAATAAAACTTTATAGGTTAGAATTTATTGACGACGAGAAAACAAGAAATTATCTAACAGGTATTCTTACCTCTTAAGCGTATTGCTGTACCGACAACACCTTCCCACACATTTACGTAGATTAATAACTTATCTATACACAGTTATTGGGGTAAAACATCCAATTATTGACACTTTAAGGGTAGCCATGTCCAAAAAAATATGTAAAAAATATCTTCATGGTGTTACCAATGGTATATATTGTAATAAAGAAAGAAAAGCTATTGTAGAATCATGTCAATAAAACAGAAGTTTGACAAAACGTAGACTGGTAATATATTTTTTAGACTTTGTCGAATTAGTGCAATAAGCCCAGATATTGACACATCCTACCGTAATATCGTCACGCCTGATTCCAATAACTGACACCCTGATATATTTAAAAATAATCGTCATAATTACATTAAAAAGAACATTGATGGGAAAAAAATATATGCGGAACAAAACAAATGAATTAAACTCGAAGCCTTTGATAATCAACTATTATTATTAAATCACACTTTCAGCCTTTTTCTTGTGAAAAGTGTAGATAATATGAACATTTAAGTTATCATACTTCTACTAATTTTACATTCAGTTTGATAGGAACTATGAGTATTATTTTATATATATATAAAGAGTTTAAAGTTGTTATATATTTGGTATCATTTCAATTTTCCAACTCTGTTAACAATCGTTCAATTTCTTCATCTGTATAAAGTACTTTCGTATTCTTACTAGTAGTGGGATATTCGATCTCTTCCGTGCAACTCTGAATGCTATTTTCTTTTTCTCCTTGTATTTGCGGAGATTTCTTGACAGTATCTATACGAAATTCATCGCTTAACACTAAAGCTCTCACTTCATTGCCCTGTGTATCAGTGTTCTTCTTCTTAGTTTTCTCTTTTTTAATTTTTATTTGTTCCTTTTTTAGCTTTTCTTGTTCTTTCTTCTTTTCTCTTTCTTCTTTTCTTTTTTTGATTCCTTCAGCTTTTTCTTCTTTTATTTTATTTTTTTCATTTTCTTGTGCCTTCCATTCAGCCGATGTTAGCACAAATGGAGCTCTTTTAATATCTTTCATGCCTTTTCTTTGTGGTGTTTTTGGCAGAACAAGAATATCCTGCAGTTTGACTGGCGTGCAATCTGATAACTTAATATGTATAGGCTTGCAGGGTGTTTTGTCATGGCTACTCTTGTTACTCGTGCTTTGAGAGATTACTTCATTGTGAGTAATAGTAATAACTTGCGTGTCTTCTGCAAATGAATCGGGAATAGTTTCGTCTAAGTGAACATCATCGCTGATGATAACTCTCATTTCTTCGATAGGAATCGTATTCACTGTGGTTTCATTTTCCTTGTCATGTATGATATTGCTGGTAACATTATCTGAGAAAAAGGTTCGGTCTTCTTTGAAATAATCCCAAATTCTTCGTAAATAGTAGTCTTCTGATGATACTGTCTTTTTCTCCAGCTCTTCTACTTTGTTTTTGCCTATCAGTCTTATAAATTCTTCCTGAGTTAACACCTTTTCATTTGTTTTGCATTGTTGATTTGGTTTTATACAGTCAGTACTCTTTCCAAGGCACTTCGTGAAATCAACCGCATTAGCATCCCAAGGACACAAACCAGTGGCTCTGAAACCGTTTATGATAGTTGCAGGTTTTACCCATTTTTCTATTGTACTTTGTAGGAGTGGCACAAAGTTGATTTTTGTCAGAGCTTCAGAAGGATTATTTCGGCGCCATTCCAGCACAGACTTTTGCCAGCCATATTTTAAAGGCTTGAATGCCGACACATCTGCAGGCTGTAATAACCTAGTGCAGTTTGGATATAGCGCAATGAGAACTATCTTCAACTTTGTGCATAAGTCACTCACTGCGTATGTTAAATGCGTCTTGTGTCCGTCTACAAATATGATTACGGGAAACTGTGTTCCTGATTTAATCAAATGAGGGTAAAGGACGCCTTGGATATAATCATGAAAAACTTCGGCTTTCATCCACCCATTATCACTCAAGCCTATTCCCCAATCAGAAGGAACCTTTGAGGATATGTCGGATGACAGTCTTTTATTCGGAAATATGACCATGGGTGGAGTAAGTTGTCCATCGGCACAAAATGTAAACATTACTGTTAAAGATGTTTTCGCAGGAGCACTATCGACTTCGTATACATTTTTGTGGCCTTTCGGTGCAATCACTACCCCAGTTTTAGGACAAAGAAGAAAGTTTGTTTCGTTCCCGTTAAAAACTCGAGAAGGATCATGAAGTATGTGAAATAAATCATTTTCTTGCAAATATGCTTCTATTTGCTTAAACCAGCCTCTAACGTCTTTTTCAGAAACCGCTGCACTTGCAGCTGTGACTGCTTCCGGTGTCCGAAAACGAAGATTTGGGTGTCTCCGCAAAAAAAGTTTTAGCCACTTTTCGCCATTCGTAAATTTACCTAGCCGTTTTTTCTTTTTCAAATAAAAACGAACGCTGTTTATCACGTCGTCTTTTCTTTTCGGAAAACCTTTTTTGGCACAGTTATTTAACCATTCTTCCAAGTCATTTTCTTCAGCTTCTGTGAGGAGTGTAGCAGGACCCGGACGTGCGTTATGATCAGGATTCTTAAGTCTATATATTAACGTTGTTCTTGGCACTTGATATGTCTTTGCAGCCAGTTTTTTGCTCATACCTTTTTGAATTGCTTCTAAGGCTTTAACTACATTTTCAGCTTGATATTTTTTTCTTTTAAAGGTTTCTTTGGGATTGTCTTGCCTCTTCTCTTTCTTTTTGGTCTGGACTGACTTTTTGGGTTTCATTTTGAATAAATATATATCTGTAATAAATGTTACATTATGTATTTAATAAAGTGAAAACAAGAGCAAGGTATTCGCTTGATGGTAACGGCCAGGCTTGCCTATAACTGAAAATTTATCTAGTCCATTTATTGACAGAACTTTTTCCAATTACCGACACTGGTGTTCATAAATAGTTATTATCGACTTGACACCCATGTCAAAATTTGGATTACATGGGTATAATAGCTCTAATTTCAGTAAGCTTCATCCAAGCATCATAAATTAAGTATTAAATATAAAATACGTCTCATAGTTGAGAAATTGTAAAAACCCAGTTATTGACATGGATGTCAATTAATTAGATTTTGACTATAATTTGTATACCAAAAATTGACACCCTATAAAATAGAAATTAAGACAAAAAACGAGTAAAACTTTTGTTAAAATCTGTAGTTTAATCACAAAATAACAGCATAACACAAGATTTAAACGTATGAAGGCTAAATACTTAACATTATGAAGTGATTTATATGACGCTTACCTTATCGGAAGTCTAAGAAAACTGTTTATTTTCCCTTGAACACCGTGATGCACTTTTTTATCAACTGCAGAGACGCCATATTAAACCCGTTGACAGCTTGGTGTTGCTAGACTCATAAAAAACAAACCTACCAATATTTATTTTCCTAAATGGTAATGACAAGCGTAAAATATTTCTTATAAATTTAAAAATATTACGGGGTGTCAATAATTTGGGAGAGTGTCAGCAATAGGTCGGTTTACCCTGCGTAAAAACACCAGTTTTGTAACCACAACAACAAAAATGTTTACACGTAAGTATCAAAGACCAGAGTGGCCCAAGTCACATGAGCCGTAATGGCGGCAAATACTATAGTGACCCAAGTGATCTGGGCCAGTGTGCTCTATTGATATTGTTTTAAGAATCAAAATGCCATAACATATTTTTTAGCTCCATCTATGATTATTTACTGAAATTACCTTTAAGCCACTCTGGCTTTGAACTTAGGGGTTTGAAAAGGGGCATTGCCGTGGTCAAGTAATAATATCACAAATTGTGGTTTGGGCCGCTCTGGTTCTGGTGGCCTCAAATGTTTCATAGGCATAATTGAGGCGTCTAATAGCAATATCCGCTATAACGATTCTATCTGTTTTGCCGCAAATTAAAAAAAGCGATTGAGGTATTTCAGACTAAAGAAAATAATTTGAATTTAGTATTTAAATCATCGTAAAAGGATAGGCAAACATAATCTAGAAACCCATAGACAATAATAAAAACAAATAAAAAGTTGTAGACAAAAATAAAATTACTTTAGCTGGTTTTGCAACTAACTTGTCATTATAGAGGGTTTTGTTATTGACAGATGACATTTTACCGGATTTTGCATCGAAAATTATTTAGGATATCTTTGTTGTGTGGATAGCGTTATGCAATAAATTAAAGTGTAAATAGGTAGTTAGGTGCTTGTAAATTATGATTAAGGGGTAAAATACCTCAGATGAATAAAAAAAACACATCAACGTGGTCAAGAGTTATATTATAATACAAAAGAAAGCCTTAATGCAAAAATCTAAAAAATCACAAATTATTAAGGGCAAAAATCACTTCTTACTTTTATAATCACTAAGTAACAAAATCCTTGCCAATCAGACCAATTTACACATGTGAACCAATTTCCTCAAATCCACCCTCACATGTATCTTCCAATCACATGTCACACAGATCACATGTATCTTCCAAACCGCCATCATCCTCATACAAATTGTCAACATTCTGAGTCTGCGCTCTTTCTTGAATGTTTTTGTAATACTTTAATATTTCCATTTCCTGCCAGTTGTTACCGAAGTGGGTCGTCAAGAGCTTGACAACATCTTGTAGTTTAGCCCGTATGGGTATAATTTTGTTAGGTTGAATCAGTCCAGGTTGTATCATTGTAATTTTTTTATTCTTCTTAGTAATTACTTTCTTTTCGTTTATTTCGCTATTATAATTTACCTCGCCTTGTACCAAAATATTATCTGTCTTTGTCCTGGTCAAAAAAAAGCATCTCCACCAGGCTGAAAATGAAAGAGTGTGGCTCAGTACAAGTTATACTGTTTTAGATTGTCTTTCTCTCAAACGGGTTATTTGTTTCAGGTGATTCTGGCTATCCCCTGATCACTGAGCCAGGCTCCCCCCAGGGTTACTACACTGATCTTTGTCGGGTCCAATATATGTTTTTATATTAAAGTCTATTTTTCAATTTATTTCTTAACATTTCATTTTACCCAATTTAAAGATTTAAAGATTTATTTATTTAGTTCTTAGAGTAATTTGGTACAACAGTCTCTTATTAAATGTTGTGTAAAACACAACAGGCATTTATTATTTTTGCAGCCTCATTAGGGTGATAATGCATAACACGATGGCCATGCAAACATCGCCATCTATTCTTTAAAACACCTATTGTGCGTTCCAGTGTTACGTGCAGAGTAATACAACTTTGTGTAGTACTCTTCAAGAGAGCCAGCATCAGCATTTAAATAGGGGTCATCATGTATTCCCTTTGAGCATATCCGGAGTCACCTAAAACCAGAAATGCATTGCCAATGCATTCCACTGCAGTAGTTTTTTAAACTACGGTAGCGATTTCGACAGCGAGTTCGACGATGAGTTTGACGTCCCTACTGTCGAAACCACTACCTTGGTGACTGGCAGAAGCAGAGATATACCTGGAGACGAGGAGCTAGACGAACCTGCTCGCGACGTCATAAATGCTGTCGAGAGGGCAATAGACGACGAGGCGGATCGTATGCTTGGCGTATTCTCTACTTTTACTTGGGAAAAAGAATTTGATAGTTTCAGGGCATCCCTGAAGTATTTTCAGGTGATAATCCTGGATCTATCAAAGACTTTGATACGCCCTATGATTGCTTTATTGAAATCTGGATGGTAAAGATTTCATAGAACTCATCGCCCTGGAAACTAATCGATACGCGAAGCAAACGATTGACGGGTTGAAAGCCAAAAAAAAATTAAAACCATCTCGTCTACATCAGGGGACCCCCACCGATGCAGTATGTACATGGGTATTGATATACGGACATCACAAAACGAGTATTGGCGGTCAAACGATTTTTTTGAAATGCCCAAGTTCAAACAAATCATGACCTATGATAATTAAAATAAATAATAAATAATAAAAATAATAAACCTATAATCGCTATGTTTTGTTGAGTAAATTTCTTAATGAGAATTCTCTGCGAAATGAAGAAGCTATCTCACCAAAACTAGCAAAATTAGGGCCTTTGATCA
This sequence comes from Colostygia pectinataria, assembly GCA_951394395.1. Taxonomy (NCBI): domain Eukaryota; kingdom Metazoa; phylum Arthropoda; class Insecta; order Lepidoptera; family Geometridae; genus Colostygia; species Colostygia pectinataria. Next base: position 2,238,822 of record OX596368.1, on the reverse strand, counting down.
CACACCTCAATTTAAAATTTTCCACCGTTTATAATTTAGCTCGCGATATTTCGATTGATGAGTCTTTGACCTTGTTCAAAGGCCGCTTGTCCTTGGTCCAGGCAATAAGGATAAAGGCTGCGCGTTTTGGCATAAAGTCGTATGAGCTGTGTGAATCACGTACAGGCTATTTGTATTGCCAGCTTCTAGTACGGATTTGGGCGGCAAGAGTACTACAGTAGTGCTCGATTTGTTGAAAGGACTCGAAAATCTAGGGCACTGTGTTACCATGGATAACTTTTACAATTGTCCAGCGTTTGCACGGTATCTCAAGAGTTTGAGATTTGATTGTTTGGAAACATTGAGTACAAATCGTACTCAATGTTTGTTTGAGATTGTTTTTTTTGAGATGGTAGTTTAGCCACCACATCTACAATTGGAACAGACCATTTGTCTTCCTTGTCAGGGAAGTAAAACTTAAAACCCGTTTTCTTTTTCATGAAAGAAACTGTGAATATATATCTTTAGCTAGAACTACTCCAACAAAATGTTTGTTTGCTTTTTGGTATGCTGACTGACACTCCACCAGTAGATAGACCTTTAAATCATTCTTAGTTAATTGATGAGGAATAATTTCCTCATCCATGTCATTTTCAAGCGTCAAGCTGGTCATCGCTGACATCCATATCAGAATCGTCGTGCACTGACATAATATTTTGTTCCGAATCTGTGCTTGATTCAGTCCTTGTCTTGTTATTGTTTTTCTTTTTCACGGTTTGTTTTCTTACTTTCTTGCTTTTATCGTTGCTTTTTACCTCTTTTCGCTAGTGGTTTTATTGATGATTTGTTTAAACGTTTTATTTGTTCTAAATGTGCTGCTTCTATGTTATTTTTTTCTGGGGTGTCTGTTAATATTCGCGATGATGCCTTCTTTCTCCTTGTCAACTTGCGAGGAGCAGCCTTTGGAAGAGGCCTCACAGCCTCAGGTGTTAGTAATGCAATTGTGTCACTCATAGTCTTCTCATCATCTACACTTTCAGCATCAGTGACATCAGAGTCAAAATTCATTGATCGGTGATGATCAGAAACCTGAGATTGATGAGAGTCTGATACTTTGTTACTTAGATTAGCAGCTTGTTCAACATCATAAGCAATGTCAATTACCGGTGGTTCAATATCAACAGCTGGTTCAGCATCAACAGCATTTTCATTTACAGGTTGTACAATATCAACAGCTTGTTCAGCATTATTAACATTATCATTTACAGATTGCACAATATCAACACTATCATAGTATGACTGTGCTCTGTTCTGGAGGTCTGAAGAAGCAGATGTAGTGTTTTCAATATCACGATTAGTGACTTCAGAGCATTGAAAATCATCATCTGTAAATTTGTTTCGCGAAAACGGGTATATGCCTGGAGTGGCAAATCCTGATGTGATATTATTTATAGTGTTAGAAGCGTTGTATGCAGGTGTGACAATGCCCGCCAAGTCATGTATGGTTATTGTTTTGCCTGGATGATTCACTAACCAATCATTTTGGGCCACTGCAAGCTTAGACTTGAAGGAGGCATTGACAGCAACGTCTAGTGGTTGCATCTTGTGCGTGCAGTGTGGGGGGAATGTCAAGAGAACAATACCATTATTTCTGCAATAATTTATTGCATCAATGCTGCAGTGACTTTCATGATTGTCCATTAATATGAGTATTTTGTCAGCGTAGGAACACCTTGTTGTTTTCTGGATATGCTGAAGAACTTGTAGAAACAAAGGTGTCATCCAGCCACTTTTAGGATTATTTGCCAATCCCAGGCTACCTGCAGGTGCTCCAAACAGCATGGAGTCATGGAACCTAGCTCTAGGGAAAATAAAAACAGGTGGTATTGTGTTTCCTAGGGCATTTACTATGGCACACATTGTGATTAACTGTCCCCTTTCTGCTGAGACACACTGCCCAACTTGCTTCTGACCTGTTTTTGCAATTACATTTGGGGATTGTACCACAGTCATAATATTAGTTTCATCTAAGTTATACATACGATCTGGGGTAAACATTTTTCTAACACTTTCTCATAATTATCAAAGAATAAGTTAACATTGTGCCTGTTAAAACTTGTTGATCTAGATAGGTTAGTGTTCTCTGGTTTCTTCAGGGACAGCTCTTTGTGTCTCTTCATAAAACCTTTCATCCAATCAATTCCGGCTATTTTATTTGCAGTCCACTTTTCTGGGCACTTCTTTAATGCTGTTGCATATTCATATGCCAACTGCCTGCCCTGCAAATAAGTAAATCCATAATGCATCCTGGACCTCTTGAGAAAATAATCCTCCAACATATCTTTTTCATAATTGTCAAACACTTGATTAACTGTATGCTTGCTGGTAAAATGTTCGCTTCTGTGAATGACATTTTCTTTATAATTCTTCACTCTATAGAATAATGTAGTAGGTTTTATATTGTAGATAGCAGCAGCTGTGCTTAGTTTATATCCATCATTCACAACATTTAATACTGCTTTCTTGACATCATCTTCATTTACAACAGTATCTCTCTTTCTTTTGTAGTTTCTAACCATTTTCCCTGCTGACAATGATATAATAAGTATCACAAGACAGCAAATTACAAATAAAACAATAACAGGATGTGTGCTTGATTATCAGCTGAATTAGGGGCACATTTGAACAAAAAGTTCAAAAGTACCCCGTACCTTTTGTTCTAAACTGCCCCAACAGCAGGTTTTCTAAACGTGGTCAATTTTCAAAAACAACAATACAATGAACTGACCGTTACTTATGACGAACCAAATGCAACAATATCTTGGAGTCTAAATAATATAGTAAACAAGAGACGACTAATACTTACATCGATTGTAGACGCTTACAAAAAAAAATCCAATTATTTACTAGCACACCTCAAAAACAACAAACTCTGTTTATTTACTTTGACGTTTGGAATGAACGAATGACTGAATTGATAGATGTCAAATAGAATGTTGCCAAGATTATTAAACAGTAATTAGCCAAAGATAATATAAAGTTGCGTTCAAAATTATATTATTCAAATCTACCCCTATTCAAAAGTGCCCCCCCTCTCCCCTATACCGTGGCTGAAACTGGTATTTCAGTCGTGCCATCGAAAATGCCGGAGATTAGTATCTCCGGCATTTTCAGTTTCATTTTCCGATCAATGCCAGTGGCGTGGCACTCAAGGGCAAAAAACAAATAGGAACTGTAACGTCAGCAGAACGTGGATCAACGATCACTTGTGTGATATGTATGAGTGCAGGTGGCACATTCGTCCCACCGATGTCAAGTCACAAAATGCAGCCACTTGATAAAACATTTATGGGTCCATTAAAAAAGTACTTGACTGAAGAAACTCGCAAACGATTACGAATACGAGCAGTGACACATTATGACATAGCGGAATTATTTGGTCAAGCCTACATAAGAGCTCAGCGTTCAGAATTGGCCATTAGCGGTTTTCGTGCAACTGGGATATATTACGAGGGGAGGTCCAAAAGTCCGCGGAACGGGGGGGAGGGGATGCAGGTAGCTTCTAGAGAGATCTTTGTTTGGTATGTCGCTAATCGGTTACTCATTAGGGGTAAACAAGTTTATTTTTAGCCCTTTCACACCACTCGTTTACGAGATATCGCCCTGTTAACAAGTCAATCCGGAAAAAACTGCAACTATGGAGCAAATTGAGTTTCGTGCCGTTATAAAGTTCCTTACCAAGCAAGGCAAACCTCCGAAAACCATAATGAATGAGATAGGAGCCGTTTATGGTGATCAGTGCCCTAGTAAAACTATGATTTACAAGTGGAATGGTCTTTTTAACCCTTCTTTGCATGATTTTTGCTATTTTTTTTAAATAAATCAGGGTGATTTAATTAATGCTCTAGATTAAAGGAAAAATATTAAAAAAAACCCTAATGTAAATAAAAATATGTATTATGTAAAAAACAATATGATGGAAATTTACATCATCATGCATTGTCACATATTTGGCTCAGTACTAAATAAATAAAAAAATATTGTTTACTCAATCTTCTTTATTCTTTATGATAATTTAAAAAACAATTATTATTTTTATTTAAGCACAAATTGACGCCACATTTACTACACGAAATTGTGGAATAGCCTTTACATTTGGGAAATTTGCACCGGAGTGACCCACCTACTGTTGGCCAATGTTCAGCACCATCTTTTCTTATGTCTTTTGGAGGTGGTGGTGCTGGAGAACCTTTTCTTTTTTTTGATAGTAATTCCTCTTCTAGTGAACTGGTACTAGGACGACCTCTTTTAGCGTCTTTGGTGGGTCCTCTGTTGCATAGCACAAAGGCCAATTCATTTCTGAATTGGCCCATTGTAAGTAGACTTTTTGGGTTCACCTCTTTCTTGAGCATTTTTTTTATACAGGGTCATTCATTATCAACCTGACAAACTTAAGGGGTAGGTTCCACACCTAAAAAAAAAAATATATGTACCTATAATTTTTTTTTTTTTATGTATGTTTTGTCTTAAAAATCACTTGTAAACAAAAAAAAATCGATTACGTTTTTCCGCTCAATTATTATTTATTATTGTTGGGAATCAAGTTAAGCGACGTAATAATGAAATATTCGAGTGTGCGCGCCCCGTAGCGGGTCAAGGACACGCGCAGGTCAAGGACGCGCGGGTTAGTGACCCGCAGTTCATTGACGCGCGGGTCACTAACACGTGCCGAGCGCTGCCTTTTCGATTTCTAACAAGGATAACTAATTATAAAGCAGAATTACGTAATTTTTTTTTTTGTTTTATAAAAAAAAAACGTTTAAGTTTTAAAAAGTACAAGTATTTTTTTTTTTATGTGTGGAACCTACCCCTTAAGTTTGTCAGGTTGATAATGAATGACCTTATATATAATCGAAGAGTTTATAATAGCTAGATCTAATAAATGATAAAATATACGCAAGTACCACTTTTTAGACCTTATTGTTATATGGTTTCTGCCCAAAAAGCTATCCATGAGATCTACTCCTCCCATATGTTTATTGTACTCTTGGACAATAAACGGGCAAGTAATATCAATTTTTCCTTTTATTGTCCTGTCATATCTATTGACTTTAGTTACAGGCAATGCTCCAGCATAAGAAGATAGCAGGGTTACTATTTTATTATCTTTCCAAGCCACACAACTCAAATCTATACCATCATGCACAGACACTCTTTCCTCAAAACTACCTCTGGGCACAGATTTTTTCATGAAGTTTTTCTTCTCTGGAAGTTTATTATTTGGAATCCTGTTTTGTTGCACAGTTCCCACTGTGTGAATGCCTGATTTAGCTAAAAAAACTACCAATGGCAAAGATGTATAAAAATTATCAAAGTATATGATATGGTTTTGCTTTCTTGGCACTCCTCGAAGTAAACGAACTACAACATTTCCTGTTGAACCAAGATCTGGTTCATCTGTGAGCTTTTCTGTATTCTCTTGTCCAGAATATACCTCAAACTTGTGGGCATATCCCATCAAATCACAGAGAACATATAATTTGAAGCCCCATTTATGGGGCTTCTTAGGCAGATATTGTTTTAAAAAATGCCCTATTTTGGTAGAACACATCTGTTCATCCACAGAAAGTCTTTGATCCATTGGCACTGTGGCAAACCTCTCATTGAGATGCTTGATAACAGGGCGGATTTTATAAAGCCTGTCATGTTCTGGATGACCTATAGGTTTGTGAAGATCATTCGTCGTCTTAGTGCTTTTTTGTTCTATGTACCAAATTTTTCTAAAATTAACTTTAAGTGCAACGTTGTTAAGACTTAAATTTCGATCCTACTGGTTAAGGAAGATTTAATACTTTTCTTCGTAAAAACAACAAAAAAAATCATTTAATTATTGTTAGTGACACGACACCGTGATAAAACTTCGTGCTTATTTGTACTATGTCCAGTATTTGTTTTAAATCAAACATGGTAAAACACTTTGAGTCCTTGAGTGTTCTATGTCCACTCAATCGACCAATCACAACCGGCGACGCCATGTCCGCCATTTTGTTTGATTCGTCACTTTGGCTCGAGACGTCGGAAGAATCACCACGTTACTCCAGAAATTTATTCAAAAACTATTTAACTTGTAGTATTTTTGGTGCTTAAATTGTTCTAGACATTGACAAATTATGTCTAGAACATATTACAAAAGTGAATATGAGCAGACGCAACCGCAAATTGAGCAGTAAGTAATTTTTACTCTTAACTCTACTTCGTTATAAATTTGCAACAGGGTGTTGTTTATTTGATGATTTTGAACATCCTTCGAGCTAAGCGCAAGGTAGCGTAATGAAGTTTAGAAAATATATGTTTTTCTTTTACTCTGAATCCATAAAAACAAAATAACTTGCACTACCCTTATCTTGAGACCGAATAAATGTTCTGTCATGCATGCTTAAGTAGGTAATATAATCTATTACTTAATCATGCATATAAATAAATAAATAAAATAATACCTACCTGACTTCAAAAAAGGAGATTATCAGTTTGATAACGTATCCCTACTTATTATGTAATAGTATAAATGCGAAAGTAACTCTGTCTGTCTGTCTGTTACGTTTTCACGCTAAAACCGCTCGACCGATTTTGATGATTTTCGGTACAGTGATAGATGGGACGTTGGAGACGAACATAGGACATCATACTTTATAGCATTAAAAAAAGTTAAGACGATTGAAAAAAATACATCTACAGTACCTATATAATACCTTATTATAGTAAAAAATTGATATTTAAATACTATGTGTATTTATATTCACCATACAATCATATAAATATATATACATATATATGTAGTTATATACATGATTATATTTAATAGTATACATGTTAGAATTTACATGATGTATATTTTTTGTTTCATGTAATTAAAAGGCTTGAAAAAGTCAAGAAAAAGCTTTTTGAGAGTGATGACATTACTGAAAAGGACAACATTGAAGATACTCCAAACAAATATGCTGTGAAGATAAACAAGAAACTTTTTGAGCATCAAAAAGATACCCAAAAAACATCCATCCCTTCGAATAATAATAATTTCATAATCATTCCCTTAAACACGCCCGGTGATGAAATATTAATACCATCCATTGAACTTCCTGTTTTAAATGAACATTCTGATAGCAACAAGGATCTTATCCTAGATGCAGGTGAACTACAGATTATAGAAGAAAAGAACAAGCCAAGTCGAAAGAGAAAGAGTCAACCAGAAAATTGGAAAAGAAATATAAAAAAAATAAAAAGAGAAAGAGGAGAAGAGTACACCGGCGCAACAGGAAAATGTATGCCGGCTAAATTTGTTAAACCCGGATGTGAAAGTACTTGTAAGCTTATGTGTTCGACATACTTTTCTTCGGACTTAAGAGAAAAAATTAAATCCGAATTCTATAGCTTGACAGATGCTCAAAAATACAAATTTTACGGAAAATATACTTCAAAAACTAAAAAGAGCAGAACGCGTACTAAAAAAGAGAGTAGTAGAAGATCTTACACGTTTAACTATTATTTTCGTAAAGAAAATGAAAGTGTTAAAGTCTGCAGAACATTTTTTTGCTCAACGTTGAGTATATCTGCTCGTCGCATTCACTATTTTCACTTAAAAATGGAAAACAGTAGCGCACTACTACCACCTACACCAAACAAAGGGAAATACGTCAAAAAAGAAACACCACCTGATAAAATAAATGAAGTGATTAATCACATCAAATCATTCCCAACAGTGGAATCGCATTATTGTAGATCATCCAGTATGTGCCAATATTTACAGCCGGGGTTAAGCGTCGCAAAAATGTACTCCTTATATCGGGAAAAGTCTAGAGATCCTGTTAAGGAAAACATTTACCGGAAGATATTCTGCGAACGATTTGATCTCGGCTTTCATTGCCCAAAAAAGGATGTTTGTGACATTTGCTCCGAGTTCAAAGCTCAAAAAAACCCTGGTAGCGATATTATAGAAAAACAAGAAAAACACTTACAAAGAAAAAAAGAGGGCGACGACGAACGAAATAAAGACCGAAATCTAAAACACAAAGAAAACAATGACACAGCCGTTGTTACTTTTGATTTGGAGAACATTTTTTCACTACCTAAAGCAAATATATCATGCTTTTTCTACACAAGCAAACAAACAGTGTATAATTTAACAGCGCACTGCGATGTTAATAAAAGTGCTGTAAACGCTTTGTGGGACGAGACAAGAAACGGAAGAAGTGGCGACAATATAGCAAGCGCATTAGTTAAAATTTTAAAAGAAATAGTTAAGGCCTTACCAGATACAGTAACAAAACTGATACTATGGTCAGATTCATGCGTCCCACAAAACCGAAACTCTCATATGAGTACCGCTCTTATAAATTTTTTAAAGTCAAATGATTCCAAAAATTTAACAGAAATAACCCAAAAATATTCAGAACCTGGCCATGGCAACGTTCAAGAGGTTGATTCCGTCCACAGTTTGATTGAAAGGAACTTAAGACACCAAGAAATATAGTCCATTATCTCTAATAAAAGCCCTACAAAAAATTAAATCAAATGTTTTAAGATTGTTTTTCATACAAATGCAGGATGCCGATTTCTTGTCATTTCAATTAGAAGCCAGAAAATTTGGTTTTCATCAGATACCTTACAAACAGGTAAAGTCAATAACCTATTCGAAAGAAGAGTGGTATATTATAAAATATCAAACTTCATTTTCCGGACCAAAAGAAACAACGGACATAAGAAAAAATAATATTACTATTTTGAGTGAAATCATCATGAAAGAGGGAAATAAAACATTAACGCAAAAGAAAATGGATGACATTCGAAGTATGTACAAATATATGCCGGTAGAAGATTGTGGTAGCTACGGGGAACTTCGGGTTCGTCTTCAATGAATATTTATTTAACTCCAGTGAAAATACGTTTATTTTAAAATAAATTACAATCGGTGTCTTTTTCTTACAGTCGTATCAGAGAGAATGAATGTTCTAGAATTTTGTTGGGGGCAGCACTCTCTATTGGTTTATTTGCTACACTATGAAATTTATCTATGAATTATATTTAACGCTGCAACACGCTGGTAGATGGCGCTGAACGTATGGCTGGCGCCGACATACCGCCCGCCTTGGAAGAACCGCTTCCAACGATAGAAATATCTTCACGTTCCTCGCTGTACAGGCTCCTGGAGCAGGGGACATATTTTTGAGAACGCCCTCCGTATGGTCCCGCCTGCAGTGCGAATCTCGGCGACTCGTGAAACACCATCCGTACCAGGAAACACCTTCGTAATGCGTCCCAGACGCCATTTCAGAGGTGGCAGGTTATCTTCCTTGATTAAGACTAGGCTGTCAAGCTGGACATCCTGTTGGTGAGACTTCCACTTCGTCCTTTGTTGTAATTCGGAGACATATTCCTTTGACCACCGCTGCCAAAAGTGTTGACGTAGCTGTTCAACGCGGTGGTACCGGCTGAGTCGTGACGTCTGGACATCTGTGAGGTCATCGTGTGCTGGAGCAGTCAACGGCCGGCCGACAAGGAAATGACCAGGAATCAATGGAGTGTAGTCATTAGGATCTGTGGACAGAGGGGACATGGGGCGGGAATTGAGGACGGATTCAATCTGTGCTAAAACCGTGCTCAATTCCTCAAAAGTAAGCTTCGCGTTACCTACTACAAGTCGTAAATTATATTTACATGACCTTATTCCACTCTCCCACAGGCCTCCAAAATGGGGTGAATATGGTGGAATAAAATTAAATTTAATTCCTTTATTAGTAGCATAATCGATTATTTGTTTTGAATTTGTATTTAAAATCGTATAAAATTCCTTCTCAGCTCCAACAAAGTTTTTACCATTGTCAGAATAAATACATTCAGGTTTACCTCTTCTACTGATGAAACGTTTCAAAGCCAATATAAAATCGTTAGTAGATAAACTGGAAACAAGTTCTAAATGAACAGCACGAGTAAGGAAACAGACGAACAGACATACATATGATTTTATGAGACGTGCCCCTCTTCCCTTTTTATTGAGGATGTAAATTGGGCCACCTAAATCCATACCTGTTCGACTAAACGGAAATCCAGAATCCAATCTTTCTGATGGCAAATTTCCCATGATAGGAATTTTAATAAAGTTTTACCTTTGATTCGCACACAAGTAACACATTCACGCACTATTTTACGAACTAGATTCCTAGCACTCAGTGGCCACCAGCATTCACGTAATGTTGACAAAAGTAATTGTGGTCCACAGTGAAGCAAGCGTTCATGTTCGCTTCGAACTAAAAGCATCGTGAAATGATGTTTACTACACAGTAATATTGGATGTTTTTTATCGTAGCAAAAATCAGACGAGTTTGACAATCTACCACCGACTCTAATTAACTTATCTTGGTCTAGAAATATATTTAGACCGGAAATGCAATTCGTATATTTACTATTCGTATTAATTTTAATATTATTTAAAAGTTTATTGTACGCGTCAGGAAAAGATTGCATCTGCGCTAATCTAACGAGTGTGACTTGCGAAGCGCTCAACTCCGCTGCCGATAAGGAACCGGTTTCCAGCTTTGACCGCCTCGGGTGTAACTTAGAAATGAATCGCAATACATATGCAACTATACGTTTAAGTTTAATGAACGATGAATATTTATCGAATTGAATCAAGTCGCTAGAAGTACTAGTGATTAAATTGATTGATTGTGATTTTAATTCGGGTAAATTATTAAGATTAATTGATTCATTACGAAATTTATTATTTGAAAAATTATAATTATTATCTTGAAGATAAGATGGACCGTTCCACCATAAGCTACTGTCGATTAATAAATCGAGAGATAGACCTCTGGACAATAGATCGGCCGGGTTGTTTGTCCCACTCACATGTAACCAATCCGCGTCATCAGTAAGCTCATTGATTTCAGCTACTCGATTTTGTACAAATGTTTTTAACAAATGTGGAGACATACGTAGCCAACCCATGACGATCGTCGAGTCAGTCCAGAAGAATACACAAGTAAAAGTTAATCGTAATGAATCCATTATCTTTTTATAAAGTCTCGCCGCTGCCAGCGCACCGCACAATTCCAACCTAGGTATACTGAGAGACTTAAGTGGTGCTACTTTGCTCTTTGCGCATAACAGTCTAACAGTAACCGTAGAAGTATCATTGTAGGATCGTATGTACGCACAACTACCGTACGCATTTTGTGATGCGTCAGAAAAAATATGCAGTTCTTTGTGTTGAACGTTATCGCTTATTGCATGACGAGGTATACGTATATTTTGTAAACAACCTAAAGTAGTACATCTAAAGCTGTTCCAAGTCACCGCTATATTTTGTGACATGGGTGAATCCCAACCCAGTTTGTCAAGCCATAATTTTTGTATATGTATCTTAGCGACTATGACTACGGGTGAGAGTAGACCTGAAGGGTCGTAAATCTGCGAATTAATCTGTAATATAGAAAATATGTCATTTGGTAATGCTGGACCTGGATACTGAATATCGTTAAGCGATTCATTTGAAGTTGTCACAGCACTCGCATCGAAAACCACACGTAACTTCGTAGTAGAACTACCTTCCCTAAGCACACCGTGATGCGGAAGAAAGAAGTTAGGTTCCATAACCTTGTCAATACGACTCATATGGCCTAAAGCCAAGTACTCACTCATGAAGTCAGAGTACATACGTTTATAGTCAGGCGAACGTTCTAGTTTACGTTCCAAAAAAAGAAACCTATTTTTGGCTAAATTATAAGAATCACCCAACACGTCAGGTGATTCTTTTAAAGGAATGCGAACAGAAAATCTACCCTCGGAATCGCGTTTAGTTGTTGTAGTAAATATTTTCTCACAAAATTGTTCATCTTTAGTGAGAATGTTATTTACTTGAGGGACATTCTCTATTTCCCAGAAACGACTAAGTTGGTCATCTAACCCTAAGGTTTGATTAAAATTGCAGTGAACATGACGACTGTTGCCATCAAAATTCTTTTGCGTGATAATAGGACCCGAAAGCAACCATCCTAACTTCGAATTTTGAAGAAATGGTCCGTTTACCAATCGGATTCTATTTCCGTCTAGTAATTCCCAGAACAAGTCCGCGCCTATCAATAAATCGATTTCCGAAGGAATATTGTAGGTAGGATCCGCTAGGCTTACATTATCCGGAATACGTATAAGTTCGGTGTCTATGTATGTCGTGGGTAAACTGGATGTTATACGCTGCATGACAAAACATTTAACCTTTGAACAATAATCGTTTAATTTAGAACGCATGAGTAATTCGCATGAATGATTTGATTGTGTCACTGTCTGTGCGACACCTGAAATTCGTATAGTGGACTGTATCAGAGGCGCATTGATTCGTTTTTGTAAGCTTTCTGAAATGAAACTGTGCTGACTACCACTGTCCAACAGCGCACGGGCTGTATGAAAACAGTTATAGCTATCTGCTACCTCCACTAACGCCGTACTTAATAACACCGGCTGCAAAACGCCGCTGCATTCATCTACACTACCATGGTAGGTATCTATAGATAAGGAATGCAAGGCGGTTGATGCGGCCTGAGACGTACTCTGCTCAGCTGACAGCTCACTATTGTTACCTGACGCTAGGTGGAGCAAAGAGTTATGTTTATTTTGGCACTGTTTACACGGACCGAAAATGCAATCGGCAAGTGAGTGACCGAAACGCAAACAATTCCCACATAACTTTTTCTCATCTACAACTTTCAATCTATCTGTAATAGACAGATTTAAAAATTTAAAACACGTATAAATTGCATGTTCACCGTTACAATGATGACACTTGTTGTTGACTTTATTTTTCTTTATATCTTTAGCTGCGGAACTGCTAGTTGACACGTAGCTATGTGTAGACGCATTGTGCTTTTGTGAAGTACCTTTTGATTCATTTTGCGATTTGTTTTGTTGCTTATTTTGATTTGAACTAATGGAATCTAACATGTCTGCTTTCTTTTTAAGAAATGAAAGAATATCGTCTAACTTTAACTTCCTATCAGAGTCAGCATGAATTGTTCCCTTTTCGATCTCCCACTCACGCTCAGTAGTTGAATCGAGCTTTGATTGAACTAGATAAATAATCAACGTATCCCATGATTGGGTCGGCTCGCCTAGTGACGTAAGTGAGCGTATATTTCGCAAAACGGTATCTATAAGCTTCCTAATCTGTGAAGATGACTCTTGTTTTAAAGACGTCATATTAAACATTGCCTTTATATGATTCTGTACTAACAGTCTAGTGTTGTGAAACCTATTCTCCAATAACTCCCACGCGTGAATGTAGTTCCTAGGCGTAAATTCAAAAGAACTAATTACCTCTAATGCTGTACCTGATAACGAGGAACGCAAATAATGAAATTTCTGGATTTCGCCTAGCTCTGAACAGTTATGGATCATGGTTACGTATGCATGTTTGTACTCAAGCCAATCATCAAACTTCCCACTGAAGGTTGGAAGTTTGATTTCAGGTAAAGATCGAAAACCGTTATTTTTTGAAATATTAAAACTCTTGTTTTCAGTTTTCTCACTTTCGACCAAACCATCGGCAATTGCCAAAGCAGAGAAATACAAAGTTGCATATGACTGAACGTATTCACTGTTAGAATCGATATCTGAATCTGAACTCAATAACTCAATGTTACTTTGAATTTCGTTAAATTTTTTAAAATGATCTTGAGCAGCCTGCAATCTAAACTTTATTTCCCTAATTTGAAGATTAGATGGACAGGTATCTTGAAAGGTATCTAGAAATTTCTGAAACTGTGCTAATCTACCTTTCAAGTTTCCCCGTTGCCGCCTCAACACAGTAAGCTCATCATCTCGCTTTCTGGTTGGGGAAGCTTGAGGAGTTGCAGAAGGAACGTTTAATTTATCCTCACCACCCATTATAAAAGGCCTATGGTAAAGAATAGGATAAGGTACTCACAGCTTTTGATGCACTGGTTTGTAACGGTCACCACGCGATAAAATGAATTGATTCTCTGTAAGCAATGAAAACGACACGATTTTAGCACGATTGAAGAATGGAAAAGGAGTAGACGGGATCGAAGATCTGACCGTTAACTGAAGTGCTGGTTCCAATTTTGCTTCGTAACGTCTCGATGACTCGCACTTTTGGTTCAGTGGACGTCAAGGGCTTCTTCTCCTCAGCAAAAGCAGCAAATCCGGCTCGAAGGACCAATGTGGTAGCTACGGGGAACTTCGGGTTCGTCTTCAATGAATATTTATTTAACTCCAGTGAAAATACGTTTATTTTAAAATAAATTACAATCGGTGTCTTTTTCTTACAGTCGTATCAGAGAGAATGAATGTTCTAGAATTTTGTTGGGGGCAGCACTCTCTATTGGTTTATTTGCTACACTATGAAATTTATCTATGAATTATATTTAACGCTGCAACACGCTGGTAGATGGCGCTGAACGTATGGCTGGCGCCGACATAGATAAAATTTTCATGGAGGCTCTACTCAAGAAATCTGTTCGACGGAAAGAAGATAAAGAAAATCGTGATGTTAATATACCTGCCGATGGAAAAGTATTAAAAAAAAGTGAAAAGGTAAAGAAAACACTCACTGAAAAAAATAAGAATAAAGGAGGTAAAAACGAGAAGAAAACACTCAATACAGGAAATAAAACTAAAGGAGGGAAAAATGAGAAAGAGTCACACACAGAAGTAAATAAAATAAAAGGAGGTCAAAATGATAAGAAAACAATTGCAAGCAATAAAACCAAAGGTGGGAAAAATGAGAAAGATATACACACAGAAGTAAATAAAATGAATGAGGTAACAAAGAAAACACTCAATGCAGGAAATAAAACTAAAAAAGGGAAAAATGAGAAGAAACCTACTTAAGACAAGACAATAAAAAAATAACTAAGAATAAAATATATACATGTTTTTTTAACTAAGCCTATCGGCACCCCGCAGTTTCTCCCGCGGTATCGGGATCAAAAGTACAAGTCATAGCACTTTCCAACGTTCATCCCCTTTTTTTACTTTACCATACCATACCATTACCATATTCTAAAAGCCAAAGAATACATTATAATAATAACTTAGTAAAAGAGAAATAAATATTTTTTTTCTTTGAAAATGCATTTATTATTTTATGACCACTTTTAAAAGACAATGGTAGGCTAGCTTACGTTGCCAATTTAAAAAATGTTTTAAAAGATAATTTATAAAAAAATAAAAAAAATAATTAGAAATCTAGTCCCTGATGCAATAAATCTAAGTGAATACATACTTATTTTGTTTTGAATATATTATATTCTCCATTAAAATAAACTAAAGTTTAGTAAACCTATTTCAGTTATGGAGTGTTTTATCTTCTTCTTTCAAACTCAAACCATGCGAAAGAATTTGTTTTAAATCCACACCCTGTATATGCATCTGGCACATAGAACAAATAAGCTCGCAAAAATGGAGCAGTCACTTTGTCCTATCTTTAATGAGGTTATGTTCTAAATCCACATTCACAATTAAATTTGTGCATGTTTGTTCTATCTCCTTAAGAAACCTGTTAAATAATGCTTATTTAATTGCCATCATAAATGAAATTCATCACAGTCCATTCACAGTTTACTCGTGTGATCAGAAAAACCTTCATATAATAGAAACTAAAAGCTTATTAAAAGAATGAGAGCAAAAAATCTCCTACTGTACATTTAACCAAATGGTAGATAAAACAAAAAAGCACTAAGGTGACGCATTGTTATTAAAATGTAATGATAACTTTATTTTCTCAAACTTGTTCAGTGGCATTGTTGAAGAAATGGGCTCATA
This sequence comes from Colostygia pectinataria, assembly GCA_951394395.1. Classification (NCBI taxonomy): domain Eukaryota; kingdom Metazoa; phylum Arthropoda; class Insecta; order Lepidoptera; family Geometridae; genus Colostygia; species Colostygia pectinataria. Next base: position 2,223,012 of record OX596368.1, on the reverse strand, counting down.
TCCAAACTTTGGCGACCAGTATGATCTTGTGCTAGGAAATTTGATTACTGACATGTACAATAATATACCAAAGAACTTATACAAATCATATTCTGTAACTGTTATAGATGAACTGGGATTACTCTGTATTATGTATAAATTTGTCTCCGCTACTAATGTTTTGATAAAATCTTCAGTGATAAAATAGTTAAAACATTGATATGGAGTTTCTAGGTGTGATAGACCACCTGAAGCAGTAGAACTCCCCAAGAAAGAAATTTTATCTGTGTCATACACCAGATTCCTTTTTTCCAAATCAAGCTTCTTTTGTCAAATGGAAAACTGGATGAAGACTGCAAATTGGATGAAGTTGATGGGTGAGAGGGTTCTTGATCTTCTGTTTCTACAAGAGGAGGATCAATGTCAGCAGTTTCATCCACATCATCCCCATCATCATCATCATCGTCGTTCTCCTCCTGCAACACTCTTATAACTTCAACAGAATCGCGGTTTTCATCATCGGAATCTTGGTCATCGAGGTCATCTTCTGAGAGCCAACCGCCTTGTAACTTACTAAGATAATCTTCAATATCTCTTTCATTCAAGTTTCCCTAAAAAACAACATAAAATAAACATTTACAAAAAAATGTTTGCCATACATTACAAGTGAAATTACTGCATAGAGATGTAAATTAAATAAAGAGCACCGGTGGTCTAGTGGTAGTGACCCCGCCTTCCGATCGTCGTCTCCTTCGTCCGTTTCGGTCGTGGGTTCAAACCCGGTCGTGCACCAATGGATTTTTCTGTTCGAAAAATTTATGTGCGCAATGCCAGTGCTCTCATACGGTGAAGGAAAACATCGTGAGGAAACCGGCATGTCCAAGAACTAATAATTCGAAAGACATGTGCCATCCACCAATCCGCATTGGGTCCGCGTGGTGGATTAAGACCCAATCACTCTCGCCTGAGAGTAGGCCAGTGTCCCAGCAGTGGGAACATTAGAAGGCTGTCATGATAGATGTAAATTTCCATCACATAGTTTTGAGCAATTTATTCACAGTGTTTTGATATAAATTGTACATAAAACAACAAAAACATGAAAACAAACCTTATTTCCACTCATTTTCACTTTTACTGTATTTTATATATCCGTTTATTTCCATAAAACAAACTAAAATCTCGCTCCTTTTTTCCAGTCACAACAAACAGCGGAATGACAAGTTCTAGGCCTGGTAATTGACAGTGACGTTTGCTATTTTTTAACAACTGCGTTTTGTTGTACGCAATAGTCGCTTAAAATGTTGCCAGCAACAACAAATTTACAGTACAAGGGTTTTGAGTACCTTTTTTTGTTGACTAAATACTATGATTGAAATTTCCCTCACCATGCAAAGAAGGGACAAGGCAGAGAGTCGATTGAAGATGACTCTCACCCAGGACGGCCGGCTGAGGTCACCACACCGGATATCGTTGAAAAAGTAGAAAAATTAATATTGGAAGATGCTCGTCTGAAGAAAAAACAGCTTTCTGCAATAGTAGGAGTATCAGATACAACCATTTTGAAGATCCTACACGATCATCTTGGCATGTCAAAAGTCAGTGCAAGATGGGTGCCAAGAATGCTCACGCCGCTTTCAAGCAACAAAGAATCGAAGCGTCAAAGCACTTTTTGGAGCTGTGTAGCAAAGAATCTACCCCTGTTTTGGAGCAAATTGTTACCGGGGATGAAACTTGGGTTCATCACTTTGAACCTGAGTCCAAACAAGAGTCGATGCAGTGGCATAAAAAGGGCACACCACCCCCTAAGAAGTTTAAGGTGTCGGAATCGGCCGGAAAGATTATGGCTACAATATTTTGGGATTGTGAAGGAATCCTGTTGATCGACTACAAGGAAAAGGGTGTCAACATTACCGGAGAATATTACGCAAAATTGTTGGAGCAATTGAAGGAAGCCATCAAAGAAAAAAAGTGTATTGTTTGTATTGACTAAAACAATATTACAACTTTATTTATTTGTCAAATTTTTTAGCTAGGTCTAATTTTACACCCCTCAATTTGTGGTAGTGAGTTCTTGATATGATTGGTCTTCATTGGGTATAAAAGTGCTTTCTAGATGCTCTGCAAACTTTTTAGCCTTTTGTTCATTACTAACGACCCAGTTCCCATTATCCTCTTTTAGTGGAGGAATCTGAGCCATCGGCCGTTTCATGTTTTTAGTTGCCTTCCATAGAGAGTAATTGATTTTGTGACTGTTGGTTAGCTTTTGAAGATAATTGTTTGTTGAGTTATTAATAAATAATTTTATTTCTCTCTTCAGCTTTTTTGTAAGATTATTTAACTTTGTTTTATCTTGCGGAGACCTAGACTGGTGCCATTGCTTTCTTTGTCTTCTTTTTTCAGCTATTAATTGTTTTAACTCTCTTGGATAAGTATTACTTGCAGTCCTTTTTTTAATATCAGGTGAGTTTTTCCAGGCGGTCTGTTGTATAAGAGTAATAAACTTTTTCACTTCTATATTCAGCTGCTCTGGGGTTTTCAGTGGTACCTTAAGGTCTATATTTGAGTCTAATTCTATTTTGAAACTCTCCCAATCCGTAAGTTTATTAACTAGAGTCAGAGTATTTTCTTTATCTAATACTGTATCTCTTATTTTTAAATATATTGCACAGTGGTCTGAGTTCATATCGTTACTCTGTTTTGTGTTTAGGTAGTTGGACGATATGTTTTTATAGATAAAGAAGTCTATTAAATCTGGTATTTTTGTCGGATCGCGTAAGAGTATGTTGGTGATTTCGTTGATGCAACGTCTGACTTTGCTTCTTTTATGGCTTTCAAAAGTTCATTTTCTTGATGTATCACACCACAGTATACTCGTCTTATTACCACATTGGCTATTTTACCCAAGTACATCTAAATATCTATCTATTATAACTAACCATGATAAACTCGCCAATCTGCGATAACTTCGTTATTATTAATATTCTAGCAATTTTATAAATACTACCATAAAGACAGAACTTTGTTTTCGCTCTCATGAAAAATCTCGAACTTTCAGTTTGGCGAGTTGAGTATTAGACCGACGATATCATGTTTTATTTAATTTTTTACTTATATTACTGTAAAGTGTAATCTAAATTCGTTCAGTAGTTTTTGCGTGAAAGAATAGCAAACATACATACATCTAAACTTTCACATTATAATATTTAACATTAGTGTGGATAAATTTTATTACACTTACTTTTTTTGCATTACAGAATTTAAAAAAAAGCCTACACCATGGACTTCAAAAGGATTGTCTTCACCTTGCTCATCGTCAGCGGACAGATTAAGTATGCATAGCTCAAGAGGATGCAGTCCTTCGCTAACGGTTAAAAATCAAATAAAATCATCCGCTCTTTCTCAGTATAAAATGAAGCAGTGGTTTTCAAACTTTAATTTCATAAATACTTTATTACTTCAGATTCATTTTTATTCACTGACCTTATTCTGCCGTCTTAAGAAATGTGAAATGATTTTTCATACAGATGAGCCCGTTCATACATGTTATACGACAGTATAACAGTGCTGAAATGGCTTGAAAAATAAGCCATTTCAGCACTTATACTGTCGTTCTGTTGTACAGCGATTTGGCCTCTAATCAGCCGTTGTTGAATGACTTGTTGCGGCAGTTCTCGGCGGTTTTTGCGAAGTGTTCCACATAAATCAGTTTTATGTTGTTTTAGGTACTTTGCCAAAGGAATGCTCGTGTACCAGTTGTCAGTAATCATAAGCCTTCCCTCATTCAGCAATCCATCACTTAAAGTGATAACAACCGATCCTGGCTTATCTAATCCCCGTATTTGATGATCCTGGCCAGAATAAATGCGGTAGCTCCAAGTGTAACCACTATCAGTACACAACTTATAAATTTTTATGCCGTACTTGTTGCTTTTTTGTGGATTATACTGGCGAAATCCAAGTCTTCCTCTGAAGCCAACCATTGACTCATCGACGACAATGAGCTCGCCGGGAGTATATACTTTTCGGCAGTTATGTATTATTTTGACAACTAATGGTTGAATTTTGTACAACCGGTCCTGTGATTCACGTTCTTCAGCGTGTACCAGGTACCACTGCCAATATCAGTGGCAAAAAAAAAAAGATTTAGTCAAACTATGCAAGAAAGGCGTAATTAAGAATTTCACGCTTGGTTTCAGAAAATTCGATCGGATGGTGTTTAAGTGAAAACTGTGTTTAGTTAATAAATTTATAACTAGGTGGCGCGACTAAATAGGTACCATTTCTAGATCGCGCTATCGTTGCGTTTTGACTTTCGCCGTATGTAATTTGGAAAGAATTAATAAATTGGCTCACTTAGTTCAAGGAGTGTTTGTTTTACTGAACGCTCCCTCCTCTCCTCAGGCTACCTACCTATATAATAGTACGATTATATACATGGTCCTTCTCAGCCAGATTGGCATTATTTGCCCGCTGAATCAGTAATATAGGTAGGGAAACCGCTGGTACACGCTGTGGATCGCAGCGGATAATGTACCAGCCGAGAACACGGTGGTGAAACCATACCCCGTGCGTCTCAGTCTCGCCAAGAGGATTGCAGTGCAGTGTCTACAGTGCAGTGCTAGTGAGTTCACCGAAGTGCTCGAGGGGGCAGAAATCCTCTCGCACTTACCAAAGGCCAAGGCACGCTAAAGCAAGGGAGCTTTTGCGTGTCCCCAAGAAGAAGCAGTCCAAGACGTGAAGGGCCCCTGGACCCTTACGTCCCCCAAGAAGCAAGAAGTAGTACAAGGCGTGTGGGGTCATCCTGACCAGCACGCCCCCCAAGAAGCAGTCCAAGACGTGAAGGGCCCCCTGGACCCTCCGTCCCTCAAGAGCAGTTCAAGGCGTGTGGGGCCTCCCAGGTTCCCGCGTCCCCCGAAGATTAGATCAAGGCGGGCGATAACACTATCGCCGCGCCCCCCGGAATACAAGGAAACTTATCCGCCGCCTGCGAACCCGCAGGCTGGCTGGAAGCAGCAGCGACATCGTAACGTGTTTGTATAGTGATAAATCGTGAGTACTCTTTTCGTTAACTTTATAAAGTGAATCGTATTGCATAAAATATAACTCGAAGACTTTAGATTTTAGAACTTTATTAACTTGTCTTTTTTGTAACTTAGTAGTATTTTAATTTATATCGTGTCAAAAGACTTTATTTTTGTGTTTTCTTGTAACTTGTAAACAGTTGATAATACCTACCCTCATACAATATTGATAAACTTTAATTTGCCAGTCACAACTTTGAAAATTTAACTTTTTTTTACAACTTAACTTTATTTTGTGATATTCAGTATGGAGGCTCTTATTAACTATCAAAAAGATCTTCAGAGATCCATTAACAGAGCTTTGATTAATTTTAAAAAGAGTCCAAAAGAGAGAGTTACTCCAGAATATATTGAAGCTAAAATAGATAATTTAGAAAGAGACTGGGTGTTATTTCGAAAAAATAATGCAAAATTATACGAAACATATGATTTTAAAGACTTAGAAAATTCAATTTATGTAAAAACTGATATGTATGTAGAAACTGAAGAAAGCTATGTAGTAGCAAGGGCACATATCAAGGCCTTTTCAAAGTCAATTCAAGTAGTAGTTCCTTCAAATGAGGTAGGTAATTCGAGTTCATTGGCTAAGTTGCCCAAGATCACAATTCCAACATTTAGTGGAAAGTACGAAGAGTGGACTACATTTAAAGATTTATTTGTTTCATTAGTTCACAAAAACAAGACATTAGATAACGTTCAGAAACTCCACTATCTGAAAGTGCATCTTACTGGTGAAGCCGAATTGTTAATCAGGCATACGCCAATAGCTGACTCCAACTATGATCGGTGTTGGGAGTTATTAGAAAATAGATATAGTAATAAAAGGTTCTTGTCAAACTCAATTCTTAATAAGTTGTTCGGACAGCGCTCAATGAAACTTGAATCAGCTTCCTCAATAAAAGATTTAGTCGATACAACAGCAGATTGTTTAAGTGCCTTAGAATGTTTAGGTGTTGATGTGAGCACGTGGGATATCATCATCATCCACATTGTTAGTTCTAAACTGGATCCTGAAACGCGAAAACAATGGGAGCTATCCATCTCCACTAGTCCTAGTTCTGAATTAGAGAGTATGAATGAATTGCCAACTTTCTCGCAGTTTAAGTCCTTTCTGGAAACTCGTTTCCGCGCGTTGGAATTTATAGAGCCTAATAAACGATCGACAGCACACTCTGGAAGTGGTTCTCAGTCTTCATCTTGTAAGTCCATGGTAGCGACATCAACGACGATCCCTTGCGAGTTCTGTTCTGAAAGTCACAAATTAAGTTTCTGCAAGGCATTCGCCAAACAAGACGTTAGTGATCGGAAAGCATTTGTTATCAAAAACAAAATGTGCTTTAACTGTTTAGGCAGCAACCATTCTGTGTACAGCTGTAAAAAGCCGACCATCTGTCGTATTTGCAAGAGGCGTCACCACACTTTGCTGCACATGACACCCGAAGATTTTACCGCAAATGCTGAAAAACAAGCGGTTGCAAAGCCCGAAGACGAAGTCGACAGTCCAGCAACGAGTGACAAAATTGTATCGTGTGTCTCCACAGGCGAAATACCTATGACCAAACAGGTTCTACTAGCAACAGCTTTGATAAAAGCCGAAGCAATGACTGGTGAATACCAAACCGTACGTGCCCTGATAGATCAAGGGTCTCAAGCTTGTTTCATTACTGAGGCAGCGGTCCAGCTGCTGCGCTTGAAGAAAATACCTGCAAAAGGAATAATTTCTGGGTTAGGTAGTGATAGCAACGTCAAAGCAAAGTATTTAGTACAAACCACCATTCAGTCTCGTACAGATCCAGAGTTTAAAATGGAAGTTCAAGCCTACGTTTTAGGTCACATCACATCTTATCTGCCTGAAAAACATATTGAGAAGCTAGACTGGGTAGATATTAAAAGCATAGAGTTAGCAGATCCGCAGTTCGCCACACCACGTAGAATTGACATGCTGTTAGGCGCCGACGTCTATTGCCAGGTTCTGAAACAAGGTATGAAGAAAAGTTCAAGTGGAAAATTAGTTGCACAGAGCACAAGTCTAGGATGGATTCTTTCTGGAGTCGTCACATCTGAAAAAGAAACAAACAATAGGATATCAGTCATGCATACCGCGTGCAAGGAAAATGAAATGTTACAGCGCTTTTGGGAAATAGAAGAAGAAACAAGAACAAAAAAGCTATTGACCGATGAAGAACAAAAATGTGAAGCATTTTGTAAGGATACTACTAAAGGAGAAGAAGATAGATTCATGGTAAAGTTGCCATTTAAAAAAAAAGAACCACTATGCAAATACGGAAATTCGAGAGATATAGCAGTGAAAAGATTAATGTCGTTAAGAAAAAGATTATCGAAAAATATAGAATTAAAGAAGCAATATACTGATGTAATTCATGAATATTTAAGTTTAAACCACATGCGAAAGGTCCAAGATAATAGAAAAAAATGAAGCTGGGTACTTACCACATCATGCCGTAGTGGATGACCTGATGACTGGTTGTTCAACGGTTGATGAAGGAGTAGACCTGTACAGACAAATAAAAGGATTATTGAAAATAGAAGGTTTTAAACGGCAGAAATGGAACAGCAGCAAACAGGAACTTCTGAAACAGATAAAGAAATATGAGAACACAGATGAGTACATAATGAAACAGAAAAAGAACAAAGAAATGATAGAACAAACAGAGGAAAATTATAAAACAAATATGGACAAAATAGAATATAATATTGAAGAAAATGATATGGAAATTAATGAAAGAGAAGTAGAAATGAAAGTAGATACTACTATAAAAATATTAGGTCTTACCTGGAACCGCAGTGAAGATAATTTCCAGTACAAGGTGCAGCTTCCGTCGTCTTCCGAACCTGTAACCAAAAGAAAAATGATATCAGATATAGCGAGAATCTTCGATCCATTAGGGTGGATAGCACCAGTGGTTATATTAGCAAAAATGATGATGGCTTAAAAAAGGTATAGGATGGGATGAAGCAGTGCTTAAAGAATTATTAGAATAATGGAATACTTATCGTCAAAGGCTGCTGCACCTCGCTGCGTTGAACTCTCGCCCCATAACTGTCATTAACAGTACGGATCCAACCGAACCATGCCCCTTAACACCAGGCCATTTTCTGATAGGTGAACCACTTCTTACTGTCGCAGATCAAAATTATGAAAATTCCAATGTAAGTTCTTTGTCGAGGTGGCAAACCATTCAGAAATCGTTACAAAGTTTTTGGCGTCGTTGGTCCCAAGATTATTTAACGAATCTGTTGCACCGTTATAAATGGGCAGATCAGGTTCCAGAACCGAATGTAGGTGATGTGGTCCTCATCAAAGAAGATGACCAGCCACCAGGACACTGGTTGCTAGGTCGAGTAATGCAAAGGCATCAAGGTCAGGATGGTTTAACCCGCGTGGTCACATTAAAGACCAGCAAAAATGTTATTAAAAGGCCAACATCCAAACTTTGTATATTGCCAATAGATTAATGTTATGTGTAAAAATAAGACTGTTTTTTGTTAATTAGTTGATATTTGTTTGAGTTCATAAATGCTAAAGTGTTAAAGATAGATTGTTAAGTTTTTGAGATTTGTTTAACTTAGTTCTAAAGGTAAATTCTAAATGATAAATTCGTTAGTTATAAATTAAGTTCAATTGTATTGTAACTAGTTAAGGACCCTACTAGGTCCTTGGCGGGCGAAATGTTTAAGTGAAAACTGTGTTTAGTTAATAAATTTATAACTAGGTGGCGCGACTAAATAGGTACCATTTCTAGATCGCGCTATCGTTGCGTTTTGACTTTCGCCGTATGTAATTTGGAAAGAATTAATAAATTGGCTCACTTAGTTCAAGGAGTGTTTGTTTTACGGAACGCTCCCCCCTCTCCTCAGGACTACCTACCTATATAATACTACGATTATATACAGATGGTTTTACCGAAGATCGTCTACCAGATGAAGACTAGCGTATTGGTAACAATTTCTGCGTAGTTAATTAATTGATTTACATATCTGTTATTGGTTTTCTTACGTGTGATCTGTGTTTTTAGAAAATAAGTTAAAAATAATTATTAAAAATTGATTATGAAAATTTTTGATTTTTTTAATTTTTTTAACTCATTGTTTTTAAAGTTTAAATTTAATGTCTATAAAAAGGATAACTTCCGTTTCCTTGCAATATAGATAGTAAAAACTACTAGTATTTTAGCACTAATTCAACTTAATTTTTTATTAAATTTGTTTCGAGTGCTGAAACCAACTAACTTTTTGGTTTTTGACGTGCTACTAAAAAAGTAGGAGGATTACAAGTATCAGTGTTACAAGTTATGTCTAATTAGTATAAATCTAACAAACACAGCTCATTAAAAAATACCTCACTGTTATAGTTGTTGAGTTTTGAGTTTTTGGTAATTGACTGGTGAAACCAACTAAGTCAGGGGTTTACGTTACAAAAACAGTATTTTTATAAACTATCCTTGCCTTTAATGAAAACCGTGATATAAAATATAATAAACATTGAACCACTTCTATGGAAAAACACAAATGAATAAAGAATATCTAATGTTTAAATGCAGTTTAAGGGATCCAAACTTTAAAAACGCTTTAACTCTGAAGTACGTTCTGATGAGTTAGTTGGTTCTTGCTCTAACGCGACGATAGTACTAATTATTCCATTTGCACTGTACTGACATCATCATCATCATAATAAAGTCCGAAAAAGTCTGTAATATACATTTAAATATACATCTGAAATATGCACTGAAATATACATATTTGCACTGTACTCACATCATAATCATATTTTTTTTATTTTTTTTTAAGTTATTTTATTATTTTTAAATGTGTGTTGTTTTTTAAATTTAAACTCGTAAAAATTACTTAATGTTTATTTTTTTTTATTACAACATTCCGTAAAAGTCACAAAAGTGTGTCAAAAGGACATTATTATATTTATTTTAGAAGGCAGTCGCCTGAGCGGGAGGCGAAATGTCACATTTAATACCATTATTTTATGGCGATAATACTATGTAGACAATGTTATAGATATTATTATTTTGTTACAGATTTGGACGACCGTGCCTATAATCGATGAAGAGTGTCTTCATGGTGATCGGATAGGTACGCCAGATATGGATACGGTACCCAACTCACCCAGTTCTGTGGATTCAATGATTTACAGATTAACAACTACAGAGAACTGGGTAGTTGTGTGCCGTAGGCCAATAAAAAATAAGAAAAGTTCCTCTGAAACTGACTCTGACTCTGAATAAAAATTTTAATTTTTTTTTTTTGTTTTTTTATGACTAGCTGCGCCCCGCGGTGTTACCTGCAACCCAAGAAATCCCCCCTTCAATCTATCCATACTTACAAACTTTCGCGTTTATAATACACTCGAGAGCAATGAATCCGGGTCACTCAAAGAATCCAAAAAATCTCGGAAAGTAAGAATGCTAGGTTAATGCAATAAATTGTATTTAATAGACAATTTAATACTCCTTAAATGAAAGTATTAAAACTTCTTAGTTATTGTAAAGTTATATCATAAAAAAATCAAATTTGAAAAGGGAACACTGTCGAAGATGGAACTACGAAATTACAGGATTTGTTTTTGCTTTTGTTTGTAATCTGTCATTTATGTTGGTACATAAACCAGGTTGATAGTGCTCAATATTCATTATTCAAGCTGAAATCATGTCGCTTACACTTGAAGAATGCACCAGAATACTTACATTGGTGGAAACCGGCCGGAGTCAGCGCGATACAGCCAGGACTGTCGGTGTGTCGCTGTCAACAGTACAAAGAGTTCTCCGACGTTACGAAGAAACTGGTTCTAACCTACGCAGACCAGGAACGGGCAGAACTAGGTGTACCACAGCACGAGAAGACCGATACTTGGTGAACACCATGCTTCGAAATTGCTTTCTCACAGGAACTGAACTCACAAATCAGTTTCGACGCATCGGAGGAAGTAACCCAAGTGCATGGACAGTAAGACGTCGGCTTGCTGAATCTAACTTAAAACCCCTTAGACCTGCAAACGGCCCTAAACTGGAGCGTGGCCATCGTATTTCAAGACTAAGATATGCCCAGAACCACGTAAATTGGAGTATTGAAGATTGGTCGAAAGTTATGTTCTCCGACGAATCAAAATTTATGCTCTACAAGCACGATGGAAGACACAGAGTGTATAGAAGACCAGGGGAAAGATTCAAGCAAGCATGCATCGAAGAAAAAGTAGCCTACGGTGGTGGGTCTGTACTTGTGTGGGCCGGAATTTCCTCTGAAAGTCGCACAGAGCTGGTGATCATAGAAAACGGCTCTTTAACTAGCGTAAGATATGTGGAAGAAATCCTCAACGAACACGTTGGTCCATTTATGGTCAATTTGGGTGAGGATGCTATATTTATGCATGACAATGCCCGACCTCATACAGGTAGGATTGTGAATGACTACCTTCAAGAGATGAACATTACTTGTATGGAGTGGCCAGCGCGCAGCCCGGATATCAACCCGATCGAGCATGCTTGGGACGAGCTAGGGAGATGCGTAAAACAACGAAACCCTCCCCCAATCACGCTTCCTGAGCTCAAAATTGCTCTCACAGAGGAATGGGAGAATATTCCCCAAAATCGTATGAGGAACTTGGTGTACAGCATGCCAAACCGCGTAAACGCAGTAATGGAAGCACGAGGAGGTAATATGAAGTATTGAAATTCAAGAAAATCGTCATAAAGTTCAAAAATTTCATGTTTCCTATTTTTGTTTTAAGGAGAGATCAGCAGTTTTTTTTCTTTATGTAATTTTGTGTAAATAAAATGTATGGTGACTCATATTTTTTTAACTTTCATTTAAGGAGTATTAAATTGTCTATTAAATACAATTTATTGCATTAACCTAGCATTCTTACTTTCCGAGATTTTTTGGATTCTTTGAGTGACCCGGATTCATTGCTCTCGAGTGTATTAGTAGGATGTTAATTAAAGTTTAAAGTTCCAGCATTGGGATGCGAGGTGGAGGTGGCGACCAGTTCCCCCATACCCGATCTGCGACGACGACGGTCTGCTATTGGTGAGCATAAATTTATCAACAGTATAGTCAGTTCCACGTCATGTGACGGAATGTATAATCGTTTTTATTTTACCTTTTCAGACTCGACGAATAAAGACTTTGACACGACGGTGACTGACTGGCTGATTGATAGTGACAGTGACGGAGACTTTGACTGCTTTACCAACTTTAACGACGACTTTAACTTCCTCGACCCGTCTTCAATTGCCCCGACACTGCACGTAAACGACTTGACAGAGCAACAAAAGCGTATTATGGACATGGAGGACCGACAAAATGACGACGCAATACGGCAACTATTACCGACTGATTATTACAGTTTTGACTGGAGCAGTGACAAAACTACTTTTAAAGGTAAACGGGAGAATTTTTCGGGTACACCTGGACCGACATTTGAAATAACGAACGACACAAAACCAATGGACATTTTTAACTTGAGTGTCATTTCTGACCCACCTCATCTTATCAAAGGAATAAGAAACAACTTTCTTACAAAAGAGATGTCCTTTGATGGTAAAAGGGCCAAGTGGATGGACATTGTTGATGTCTATAAAACGGACTGTCAACATGCAAACACACGTTTGTTACACAAATTAAATGATGAACATGTGATACCAGAAAAAGTCAAGAAAATGAAGGTATATATTTAATTAGCATGTTAGTCAATTCAGATTTGTAACCTATATAATAGATAAGATAGTTTAATTTATATTACTTTATTGCTTTGCAGGTGAAAAATTTGTATGCGAGTCTTCAGTAAAACCATGGCTGGTGCCCTTAACTACACTTCTGAATTTTGTGAGTACATACAACATTTATATTTTTTGTTGTGAAGAATAGTATAGGTTATTAATTTCATAAATTTATATTTGTTTTAGCTCATTATGCTGATGGAAGGACAGTGAGCAGCACATTGGCGAATACAGCAGATGTGGTGTCATTCCTGGATGACTTGTTCGACAGTGTCAATGGTGCCAGCGTCCTAAATACTAAAAGAAAAGGAAAACATCTACGTACAGCTGTTACTGCATCATCAGAACATCATCGCTTTTGGAGAAAGGCCCTTCAAAGCCTTGATCGACTTAAGTTCATCAATGAACGGGGACATGAAGTTACTGTGCCAAGCATCAAAAATTGGGTCACAACAATCAAAAATTTCCAGAGGCTGTGGAATTTTTTTAAAGATAAGGGAATTTAAATATTGCGGCCGCGTTATTTTAATTCTTACGCAATTGAAAATTACTTTGGCCAGATTAGGGCATATAACTTTAGAAATGTAAATCCAGATTGCCATACATTTGCAAACACACTCAAATCACTCTTGGTCACGGGATTCATTAAATTCCACTCGGCGACGTTTAACTGTGAGGAGGATAATAGTAAACAGTTGGTGAAAATCAAATCTTTATTTAGGTCACTGACACTAGCTAAACCAGCAACCCTCCAACCTCCTCCTCCTCAAAATGAGTCACACACTTTGAATGAATTTTTGAATTATTGAATTGAATTGAATTTGTGCATATGCTTAATGCAAATTATGACCCCCCGTCGCGGAAAACCGAGTCAGCAAATTATATACCACAGCTTTATACTGAAACAAGAGATAAAGTCCAAAAAGTATAACAAGAAGCAGTAGCAGTTTGTTTAACGACCGACGGCTGGACCTTTATAACTAACCTAATACATAGCAAGGTTTTCACCAAAACCGGAAATCGGTTTTGCAATCCCTAGTAGTGACATTCATATGTATGTAAACTCTAGTGAGATTTCTTTTCTCGTTTGTTCAGTTCAGAAATAGAAAAAATATTAGGTAGGTATCTAGGTTACCTACATACACTCAAACAAACATTTTTACAATTTGCTATATAAGGTCATTCATTATCAAACTTAAGGGGTAGGTTCCGCACATAAAAAAAAATACTTGTACTTTTTTTTCTAAACCTTTTTTTTTTATATTAAAAAAAAAACGTAATTCTGCTTAAACATAGTTATCCTTGTTAGAAATCGAAAAGACAGCGCTCGGCACTTGTCAGTGACCCGCGCATCCTTGTAAAATAAATAATATATAATTGAGCGGAAAAACGTAATCGATTTTTTTTTGTTTACTTGGGATTTTTAAGATTTTTTTATGTGTGGAACCTATCCCTTAAGTTGAACACAATAGGCCTGCATGGCCGCAGTGTTATAGTAGCCGCACCAATATAATATCCCTTAAGTTTGTCAGGTTGATAATGAATGACCCTGTATACTATAGTATACAGGGTCATTCATTATTGGTAGTGACATTTCATACTGGTAGTGACATTCTTATGTAAGTATGTAAACTCTATACTTCTCACCACTAGAATGCTGGCCACTTAAAATTTAATTGACGATTGAAAGCTAGTCTGCTAGCTTAAATGTCGTAGTTATTTTTAAAAGAATAGATAAACCAGAATTTGCCATGTCTATGAAAGGTCAATGCTTTAAGGCGTTTTCATGGAATAAGTCGGTTACAGCAGATTATTAAATAAAATGCCCGATGACTGCTACGACGCATCCCTTCCTATAAAAGCAGCTTAAGTTCAAGATGTGAAGTGATTGTTAGAATCTGTACCCGAATCTGAAAGGTACTTTTATGAGGATCTATTCAGTAATAACCAAGCCACCTGTTTTTAATTATGTGATGCTTTGCTAATACAATAGTATATGATTTATTATACTTTATACGTGATGAGGCTGAACGCCAAGTAAGTGCAAGCTAAACTATAAAACCTAGATTCATAAAACTTGATTTATTTATTGTTATAGTTACATTAAGACTGCGTGATGCGGCTTCAAGTTACAACTTGAATCATACTTCTCTACAGATATATTTAAAAAAAAAAACTTATGAAGCCGGTGAAACTGCATCTCTTTTAACAGTTCGATATTCGGAAAAAACGGTGTTTTTCGCCAAAAGAGGAAAAGATTATCTGTGAGTATCTATTACACTACGCTGCTGCTAATTTCGGCCTGAGAACTAAGGAAGGCAGAAAATTAGCCTTTAAGTTGGCCGTGGGATATAAAAAAAAATTCCTTCTTGGGTTGAACAGGAAATGGCAGGTGAAGTTTACGTGCTACGAGCTTCAATCGCTCAATTATACTATAAAAGACAGTCACATGCAAAAGTGACAATTTCTATGGCACATTATAGAAATGATACCTAGGATTAAATTTAAACTGGTACCTGTGGAACCAGAACGTGGATGAGATAGAGGATGCAGTGGAAGAGGGCGCACTGCTAGAGATTCAGTTTCAGTGTGAGGATTCAAATGTGGAATGTTAACAAAGAGTTACATTGAACAAATAATATAACTGAAGCATGGAATGGACGACTAAATAAATTAATAATACGGAAACAGCCAACCCTGATGATGTTACTTATGGTATTAGAACGTGATAGTAAGCGAGCATTGAAACAAATAATACAAAATACTGGTACGTATAAGCCAGCCAAGTATATATCACGAAACAGATGGATATCTTATGTGTTAGAAAAACTGGAAAATAAATCAATTCAAGTCGGATGGCGTCTTGAAAAATTAAGATAATATAAAATTAGAGTACTGTCTCAAAAACAAAAAATAAATCTACCATTTACTTTATTTTTGGTTTTTGATTTATTAAAAAAGCGATGTGTTTGTAATGTGTTGATTTCTGTGATAATTACTGATTAATAATGTAGACTTACTTTATATTATATTATTTTAAGTGAAGTTAAACTAGAGTCCCATTTCATTAAAAATGAATGTCTTTGTTTTAAATTATAAGAAAAAATAATTATTTAAGCTAGCAATACAAAGTTATAATAAAACAATTCTCTATTAGTAGAGGAAAGTAACCAAATATGGAATAGTATCCCTAAAATGGAATACCACCATTTCTCGGAAACGAATACTCCTAGTTGCAAAAAACGGTGATCTTCTGTCTCTTTCCATCATTATACTCGCGTACAGGTTTCGACTTGTCAGTCAGGCGACCGTTGTGGCCGCAGTGAGAGTGTTTTGTTTTGGCGCTGTGTGAAAAGTTTTTAAGGTACAAAATAAAAAACAGACGAAAAATCTCTAGTACTATTCCGCTTAACCTTTTAACTGATGAGGTCACACAGTTTCCACAGTTAACCTCAAAAGAAAAATATCGACACGTGTTTCATCCCTCCACGGGACATTCTCAGAACCATCGACTTGTTCTCCGGCAGACGTGTTGCTCCATCGAGCGCTGGAGCCAAAGTGAGAATTCGATGCGACAACCCCACTATTTATAGTCTCAACCGGTATGGCCACTCCCACCTGCGTTCTCTGAGTCAACGCTACTTGTTGTAAACAAACGCAACAAAGGTGACCGTGGATAGGACATGTTTAACTCGTTTAACAGTGTAAAATAAGAAGTGTTATGTTTAATAATTTCTAAATTTTCCAATATACACTCGAGAGCAATGAATCCGGGTCACTCAAAGAATCCAAAAAATCTCGGAAAGTAAGAATGCTAGGTTAATGCAATAAATTGTATTTAATAGACAATTTAATACTCCTTAAATGAAAGTATTAAAACTTCTTAGTTATTGTAAAGTTATATCATAAAAAAATCAAATTTGAAAAGGGAACACTGTCGAAGATGGAACTACGAAATTACAGGATTTGTTTTTGCTTTTGTTTGTAATCTGTCATTTATGTTGGTACATAAACCAGGTTGATAGTGCTCAATATTCATTATTCAAGCTGAAATCATGTCGCTTACACTTGAAGAATGCACCAGAATACTTACATTGGTGGAAACCGGCTGGAGTCAGCGCGATACAGCCAGGACTGTCGGTGTGTCGCTGTCAACAGTACAAAGAGTTCTCCGACATTACGAAGAAACTGGTTCTAACCTACGCAGAGCAGGAACGGGCAGAACTAGGTGTACCACAGCACGAGAAGACCGATACTTGGTGAACACCATGCTTCGAAATCGCTTTCTCACAGGAACTGAACTCACAAATCAGTTTCGACGCATCGGAGGAAGTAACCCAAGTGCATGGACAGTAAGACGTCGGCTTGCTGAATCTAACTTAAAACCCCTTAGACCTGCAAACGGCCCTAAACTGGAGCGTGGCCATCGTATTTCAAGACTAAGATATGCCCAGAACCACGTAAATTGGAGTATTGAAGATTGGTCGAAAGTTATGTTCTCCGACGAATCAAAATTTATGCTCTACAAGCACGATGGAAGACACAGAGTGTATAGAAGACCAGGGGAAAGATTCAAGCAAGCATGCATCGAAGAAAAAGTAGCCTACGGTGGTGGGTCTGTACTTGTGTGGGCCGGAATTTCCTCTGAAAGTCGCACAGAGCTGGTGATCATAGAAAACGGCTCTTTAACTAGCGTAAGATATGTGGAAGAAATCCTCAACGAACACGTTGGTCCATTTATGGTCAATTTGGGTGAGGATGCTATATTTATGCATGACAATGCCCGACCTCATACAGGTAGGATTGTGAATGACTACCTTCAAGAGATGAACATTACTTGTATGGAGTGGCCAGCGCGCAGCCCGGATATCAACCCGATCGAGCATGCTTGGGACGAGCTAGGGAGATGCGTAAAACAACGAAACCCTCCCCCAATCACGCTTCCTGAGCTCAAAATTGCTCTCACAGAGGAATGGGAGAATATTCCCCAAAATCGTATGAGGAACTTGGTGTACAGCATGCCAAACCGCGTAAACGCAGTAATGGAAGCACGAGGAGGTAATACGAAGTATTGAAATTCAAGAAAATCGTCATAAAGTTCAAAAATTTCATGTTTCCTATTTTTGTTTTAAGGAGAGATCAGCAGTTTTTTTTCTTTATGTAATTTTGTGTAAATAAAATGTATGGTGACTCATATTTTTTTAACTTTCATTTAAGGAGTATTAAATTGTCTATTAAATACAATTTATTGCATTAACCTAGCATTCTTACTTTCCGAGATTTTTTGGATTCTTTGAGTGACCCGGATTCATTGCTCTCGAGTGTAGTTAATTTTAACCCTTTATTACAAGTATGCAAAATATCAAATGAGTGATTGTTACTTAGCGAATGCCGGAATCAATTAAATGCTTAGCAAAATGTGATCTATCTGGGTAATTATTTCTATAAGCAGCTGTGTTCTTTGTATCTTGTTTGAAAAGTACGACCAGTTTGACCTATATAAATACTACCACAGTCATCGCAAACCAACTTGTAAACACCCGATTTCTTGTGACACTCTAACCTGTCTTTCCCATTACAAATCTTACGTAGTGAATTGTTTGTGTTGAAAGATACCCTTATTTAATTTTTAAACAAAGTTTTTGAAACCTTATCACTAATTGGTCCAAGATAAGTCAAACTACCCAAAAATCTTTGTGGCTTCTCAGGGGGAACTGGATACAAAAGAGAACGAACGATGTTACGTCGTTTACTCATAATTAATCCATCTACTATACTTTTATCATAACCGTTTCTAGTAGCTATATGATAAATTATATTAAGTTCCCTATCATAATTCTCTTGAGAGAGCGGCACTGAAATCAATCTATGTACAAAGCTACGAAAAGCTGCTAATTTATGCTGATAAGGGTGACAAGATGTTGCCGGTATAGTAACGTCTGTGTAAGTTGGCTTCCTATAGATTTTGAAATCGTGCTTGTCGCCTATTCTTGAAACAGTTAAATCCAAAAAATTCAAAGATCTATCAATTTCTAGTTCTAATTTAAACAAAGTAGCGCCTGAATCTATCAATTATTTTTAAGGTACGTAAAAACTAAGTATTTCTCAAAACGTGATTGGAAATAATATTGTATTGTAAGGTTTCATGAAAATGCTATAATATGATTTTAGACGATTTTTAAAATAACTGTAGTAGCTAAATTAAGTAGTATCTTTAAATTGTAAACAACACCGCACTATGAAAAACAATGGTTTTTACATGTTTCATGTAATTGATAATTAGTAATATTATTTTAGATGATTTTTAAAATAATTGTAGTAGCTAAATAAGTTAGTCTTTAAAAATTGTAAGCAACACCGCACTATAACAGACGCGGGCCATTTGCACAGGGGCCATTCGATCGTTAGCAGTCGTATAGTGCGGTTGTGTCCGAAGTATTGATTGTAAAAGTAGAGAAGTTGCTATAATAAATGAAAGTTTGTTAAAAAGTTAAAACGCATTTTACTGGAGTAGTTAAAACTTCAGAAGTGGGATAACGATCGCATGAACTGCCACAGCATCGAGTCTAGGTCAATGCCTCAGCGGTAGAAATAAATAAAAATAAAAAAAACTGCACGAGTCATTGTCAGAAACTTGGCCTATTTTGGTTTCACTCAGATTTTCCCCGTTAAAATTCTTCTTTTGTTATTCTGTGTTACCTACCCACATTATTGAAATTTTTGCAGTAAATTGTTGTTTTCTTTTTGCATTCTTACAAATGATTAAATTGTGAAAATGTTTGTGAGTTTTAGAACATGGGAGATGATGAGGAGGGTAACCGACACGCGATGACTTCTCATGGCGAGCAGAGCAACCAGAGGCAGAGTCGTTCGCGCAGTCGTCACAGCAGGAATAGTCGACATCAAAGTCGGAGCCTGCGCGGCTGTGAACAAAACTTGGAGCGGGAACGAGAGCGTCTTTGGCAGTTGGCGCATGCGCTTCAAAAGGAGCGTGATTTGGAAAAACGTTCGAGGCGCAGTGAACGTGGGCGCCGCCTTGAAAGCGAGCAACGCGGACGCCACCGTGACAGCGAGCATCGTGAGAGGCAGCATCGGGGTGGACAACGGAGTCGCGACCGTGACAGCGAGCATCGTGAGAGGCAGCATCGGGGTGGACAACGGAGTCGCGACTGTGACAGCGAGCATCTTGAGAGGCAGCATCAGGGTGGACAACGGAGTCGCGACGTCAGTTCCAGGCGTCGATCAAGGTCATGTAGTCCCTCATTCTCATCTAATGATATTGTAAAATTAATACAGTCATTTAAGACTAATTCATCGTCACAGCCGTCTGAACCGAGTGCACATTCAAACAATAAACTAGACTATAAAAATATCTTACCAGAATTTGATCCATCCACGAAAAATCAACGCATAGACGTATGGCTTAAAAAAGTCAATGAATGTGCCTCTGTCTACGGCTGGGACGAAAGAACAACTATTCATTTCTCTATGCAAAAACTGCAGGGTCTGGCCAAAATTTGGTACCAAAGTCTAACCACAATTCTTTTCTCGTGGGCAGAGTGGCAAGATAAACTTATTAAAGCCTTTCCATGTGAACAAAATTATGGCCAGTCCTTGGAGGACATGCTAAAACGTAAGAGCAGGTTTAATGAACCAATTGAAAACTATTTCTACGAAAAATTAGCCCTTATTAATCAGTTACGGGGAAACGAGCCGTTGATTGTATCATCCACGGTCTCAGTGACAGAACTGCCAAATCAAGTGCATTAGCTTTGCGATGCACTAAGCCTGATCAACTGCTACAATTTTTGCTAAGTAATAATGACCTCCGTTCTTCGCAATCTTTATTTAGAAACAAAAATACGATAGAAAATACAAACGACAACAGGCAGCAAAATAGAACTAACGCTAAACCGCATAATACAGGCTTCTTCTGCTATAATTTAAGCTATTTTTTTAGAGTTAAATTGTAAAGAAAAAGGGCATCCATATCTCAAATGTACTAAGCCCATAGTGATATGCGAACATTGCCGTAAAGTAGGAACAAGGTCGAAAATTGTCCGTCAAAACAAGTAGGCCAGTCTACGAACGCTAACAACGTACAAAAAACAATGTGTATATCAAGTTCAAGTCTAAATGTCAAATTTGTTAAAGAGGTTACAATTGATGATGTGTCGTTGGAAGCTTTCGTAGACTTTGGAAGTGAAGTCACTCTTATCAAGGAATCTAGTGCCTTAAAACTAGGAGTCTCGCATGATGGTATACCTACCACTATGAAAGGCTTTGGCAATGGTCTGGTCTAGTCCTTAGGATCAATGTTACTGAATTTGCAAATCGACGGAGTTACGGCAACAGTCGTGTGATACACAATAATAAGTTATTCAAATGTTTGGACGGAGACAAAACTAACATTAGATGGGTAGTTCCTAAAGGCGCTAGATGGCAAATATGCAAAATGAATCATGACGATATCGGGCATGTGGGCTTCGATAAGACATTGGATCAAATTAGGAAGAGTTACTGGTTTCCAAAAATGTCGCGTTTCATAAAAAAATATGTGAAATCGTGTATTGAGTGCGCGTATGCTAAGAAGTCTGCAACTACACGTGAAGGTCTGTTACACCCTATTGCTACAATCGAAATTCCGTTTCACACTTTACATACTGACAATCTCGGGCCCTTTATAAAATCAAAAAGAGGAAACACGCACATTTTGGTAACCGTAGACTCATTTACGAAATTCGTATTCATAAAACCGGTAAGGAACACCAAAACTATTAATGTGATTAAGGTTTTAGAGGACATATTTGACACTTTTAGGACTCGTGACAGGCTCGTTAGTGATCGCGGTAGCTGTTTTACTTCCCACGCTTTTAAAAAGTTTTGCCTAGACAGAGGTATAAAGCATGTACTTAACGCGGTAGCAAGCCCTAGGTCAAACGGTCAAGTAGAACGTTACAACAGAACTATTCTTGACTCATTGACAGCACAGAATCTCAATGAAGATGATAGACATTGGGATAATAAATTGGGGAAGATACAATGGGGCCTTAATAATACCTTGCAGAAAACAATAGGCAGATCTCCATCTGAAGTTATGTTTGGCACTCCAATGAACAGTCAGAGTAACCCAATACTAAATGAAATCGTAGATATGACCAGTCAATCATGTGATCTGTCATCTGTCCGTCAAGAAGTCAAGAATAGGATTGATAGGGAACAAGAGAAACAAAAACAGTATTATGATAAAGGGCGGAAACCAGCACGTATTTAAGTATAGCAAAGGTGATTTGGTAAAAATAGCAAAATCAAACTTTCAAAATGATGGTAAAAGCACAAAGTTAATGCCCCAATACGAAGGTCCTTTTAAAGTAATCAAAGTATTGGGAAACGACCGGTACAAAGTAGCCCCTTTTCCTGGGTTTGAGGGGATGAAAAATAAACGTAAAACTACGATAGCCTCAGACCGACTACAGCCATGGATACACATAGCATCCTTGTTGAGAAAAAAAAATGGGTTATTTTAAAGCAGCAAAACACTTTGATATACCAAGATCCACTTTGTTTCGATTGTGTCAAAAAAATGAGCTATCTCCTGAAGAAGCTGCAGTCACTAAATTAGGAAGAAAATCTGTTTTAGGTGATCAGCTTGAAAATCTTCTAGTAGAATGTATTGTAAGGGCCGATGTTGAATGTGAACCACACCTAAACGCCAAGTTTTTTTCCGAATTTTATTTGACATTTCTCTATTTCAGACTTACTCAATTTGAACCATGGAGAGATACACAATCCAACAACGTGTTAAAGTTATCCAGACTTATTATGAAAATGGGCGTTCAAATCAAAATGCATATCGTGCCCTTCGTGATTTTTTTGGTCAATTTGATCGTCCAAATGTGCGTACAATCGCAAAAATCGTGGAAAAATTCGAGCAAACCGGGTCTGTAGAAGATGTGAGAACACCAGTGCATGCTCGTACAGCTCGTACTGCAGAAAATATTGCTGCTGTTCGCGATAGTGTGGCTGAAGAGCCGTCCACCTCAACTCGTCGTCGTGCCCAACAATTGCACCTCTCACGCTCGTCGTTGATGAACATTATGCATAAAGACTTGCATTTACACGCTTACAAGGTGCAATTGGCTCAAGAACTAAAGCCTCTTGACCATTCCAAACGTCGTGAATGGGCAGAATGGTGGCAAGAAATGGCAACAGTGGATGATCAATTTTCGAAGAAAATCATCTTCAGTGATGAGGCACATTTTCACCTCAGTGGATTCGTCAATAAACAGTTTTTTTTTTTTTTTATTTTTTTTTTTTTTTTTATACAACTGAATTGGCAACCAAGCGTACGGCCCACAAGATGGTAAGCGGTTACCGCAGCCTATGGACGCTTGCAATACCAGAGGTATCACTCGCGGGTTGCCAACTTGAGGCTAAGATCGAAAGCCTCATGTGCCAGTAATTTCACCGGAAACCATACCCTTCACACCGGAACACAGCAATGCGAGCATTACTGCTTGGCGGCAGAAATAGGTATGGTGATAGTCCTTCCCCGGACGAGCTCTATCACAGAGAACTCTACTACTCTTAAGAATTGCCGCATTTGGGCGAATGAGAATCCAAGAGTGATTGTCGAAAAACCAATGCACCCACAAAGAGTGACTGTTTGGTGCGGTTTATGGGCTGGCGGCATCATCGGGCCGTATTTTTTCCAAAATGAGGCCGGTCAGGCAGTTACTGTGAATGGTGTTCGCTATCGTGAGATGATAACGAACTTTTTATGGCCCGAATTGGAAGATATGGATGTGGACGATATGTGGTTTCAGCAGGACGGTGCCACTTGCCACACAGCTAACGAAACAATGGCTCTTTTGCGCAACAAATTCAATGGCCGTGTTATCTCACGTAATGGCGATGTCAATTGGCCGCCAAGATCATGTGATTTGTCACCGTTGGACTTTTTTCTTTGGGGTTATTTGAAAGAAAAGGTGTACGTCGATAAGCCAGCAACAATTCAAGAGCTAAAGGATGAGATAATTCGGCACATTAACGGCATAGAACCTCCATTATGCCTCAGGGTCATCGAAAATTTGGACCATCGGATGGAAGTGTGCCGCCGTGGTCGCGGCGCCCATTTGGCCGATATTTTATTCCATACATAATTGAGTATTACCAATATATCATAATAAAATAAAATTACAATAATTTCCTAAATAGTTTGTGTTTTATTCAAAATCAACATCGGCCCTTGAAATGTAACCACCCGTTATTTGAAGTATTTTTTTGTAGCCACGGATACCGGGATCAGTGGATAAAAATATTTAATCGTTTTTCATTGGAAACCGATCCCGGTATCGGTGGATAAAACTTGGCGGTATCAGTGGCCAATTAAATCTGATCCCGGGATCCGTGGACACAAACCCCAAACTGACGGTCTACAACCATCCAGTATCCAGACTAACCAGCCCCGAACCGACAGTCCCAATCCTAATGAATCCTTAACCAAGGTTTATGAAGTAAACCTGGATACAACCAAAAGGTTATTACCACACACTCTTCTTGAGTCACAAATATCTGATATCCCTCTAACACTTTTAGTAGACTCTGGTTCTGCTATATGTTTAATCAAACAATCCCGTATCCGAACAAATCAAAATCTAACTAGAGAATCCATCAAACTTAAGGGTATAGTATAGACCCTGGTGATGAACCAACCCCAACTGAGGGTCATTTTAAGCTCAAGCTTAAGTTAGCTGAGAACAAAGGCATATCCTATAAATTCCACGTCATTAAAGACATCAGTTTACCCTACGACGGAATCATAGGGTCAGACTTCCTTAATGCTTTCGGTTGTAAAATGACTACACGACTGACGTCCTGAAGAAAGGTAAACTCAATATCCAGTTATACTTCTTCAATCTATTCTACGAGATTCCACCTCGCACGGAAACTATTGTTGAATGTTCAGTAAAAAATCCTGATATTAAAGAAGGTGTCATCCTTAATCAACATTTATCCAATGAATTATTAGTATCCAATTGCATTGTGAAAGTAAAGAAAAATAAACGTCTGAATCTAACATTGTCAACACATCCGAATCATCCGTAACCGTTAATTCGAATCTCAACCTCAAGCTCGAACCTTTGAACTTATGCGCAGTTCAAGTCAACACGAATTCGTGTACCACATCCGACCGTACTGCTGCGGTCATAGACTCTTTAAAGATTGATCATCTTAACCAAGAGAAAACTGATGCCCTCTTAGAGCTATGCTCTCAATACTTGGATATTTTTATCTATCCAGCGATCAGTTGTCCTATACCACTATCCTAGAACATCAGATCAAAACGAACGTCCCTATCCATACTAAATCCTATCGTTTCTCGGAAGTCCTCAAGAAAGAAGACTGAAACAATGGATGATTTACAAGTGGACCATAGCGTCATAGTTCGCTATTACCAACGAAAAAAATGGTAATACTATATCGGCTTTATTACTGAAGTTATTAAAAAAGACGACGAATCATTTTATAAAATACGTTTCTTAAAGACGGCCGCTAAATATCCTAACATAAAATTTGTGGTAACAAAAAAAATGGACATCGACATTGTACCCAGTATTTCTGTAGTAAAAAGAATAAATTTAATACCTCTAGAAACAATACATAATCAAAGATGATTTTGGTAATGTTTATTTTATTGAATCTTGAATAAGTGACGAATCAATTTTCATGACCACTTTGGTCCCGCTAAAACTTATTGCTGGAAATGAAGTAATATGGGAAAATAAGAAACCTAATTCGGCGTTATATTGTCGTCCTGTACAGTTTCTCTTCATAAAAGAGTCTAAATTGGTTGTACAAGAACAGCTGTCCGCAATGGAAGAAGAAATACGATCTATAACACTTAATGCGATACAAACCAAATTACTCACAATCTAATAATGACCATGATAGATGGGAAGGTATGCACCTATCTTTCAGAAGCGACCTCACCTGCAACGTGCTATTTGTGCTTGGCAAAACCTTCTCAAATGAATAATTTGGAATCAGTTATAAGAAGAGAAGTTGCCACCGATCTATATAAGTTCGGAATATCTTCAATGCACGCTCGCATAAACTGCATGGAATGCCTATTGCACATAGCCTACAGACAAGATTTAAAGACGTGGTCCGTAAGAGGAGAAGAAAATAAGCGAATACTGGAAGAAAAGAAAAAAGAAATTCAAGCAAAGTTCAGAAAAGAAACAGGTTTATTAATTGATGTCGTTAAGCAAGGATCGGGAACAACCAATGATGGGAACACGGCGAGAAAGTTTTTCGAGTTCCCTGAAAAAACCGCAGCTATAACTGGGCTTGATGAAGAGCTTATACGCAGATTTGCAGTCATACTGCAAGTCATATCATCGGGTGAAAATATAAACACGGAAAAATTCAAGGAATACGCCCGAAAGACTGCGGAGAAGTACACCGAACTGTACAATTGGTACTATATGTCAGCAACCGTTCATAAGGTTCTTATACATGGTGCTGACATAGCCAATGTATCGATTGTGCCCATCGGTAAACTATCCGAAGCAGCCTCAGAGGCTAGAAATAAAGACTTTCGCAAATACAGGGAGTATCATGCTCGGAAGACTAGCAGAATTGATAATAATCAGGATATTTTAAATATGCTGCTTCTTTCATCAGACCCCTATATTTCGTCCACAAGACCTGTACTCAATGCAGCACAGAGGAAAGAGTTAAGTTCCGAAGCTTTAGGTCTTATATCTATTAATACAGAACACTTTGAGACAGAATTCATAGATGTAAGTAACATTGATCCAGAAGACACGGGTTCAGACACAGATTCTGATATGGATGTGTCTTTTTAATACGGTGTAATTGTTTGAACTTTATACTTGTAGGTACATAATTATTATAAGAAAAATATGAGTTTAGTCTTAAGAATAAATTAATATATATTATGTGTAAATTGTTTTGTTGACTTTGTAGTTTGTACTTATTACGTGTTTCTTTTAAAAACAATGATTTGTTTAGTAATTTGTAACTTGTAATTAAAAATTTGTAATACGTTTATTTCAAATTTTAAATTATTTTTTAACTTTTTTAATTTTTTATTACTTATCATAGATTTTTTTGTTTTAAGAAAATGACAACAACAAATTTACCAAAAGTAAGCACTTATGCTTAAAGCATTTATAAAGGATTCTTAGAATAGATAACTATCATTACATTTAGTGACGGGTTAGCAGGTAGATAAAGATAAGTAGGTAATCCTCCGCAGTAAAATTTGTAACAATGATGAAGTCGAGTACCTATTACCTAACTTAATGACCCCTTGTACATTTAAAAAAAGAATACACAACCATAAAATAAGGGGTTAACAGGCAATTTATAAAGTAAAGTAGGTGAAATATTCCATTAAAACTGTAACAATGATGAGGCGAGTTGAAATATTATATTTAGGTCGCAATGTAATTTGGATAATGAGTAAAAATCAAAATAAAAAAAAAAAATTTTTTTCACCTGAAGTCCATCGAGTGCGCTGTATGTACTATATGTCAAAAAATAGTAAAAAATATGGACATTATTCATACCAGACGAAATAACGGGCACTCGCACGAGAGCCGAAAAATATCGATTTTCATGTTTTTCTCCATACATTATTTAGTTCGAAAAATCTTTACTGCATCATATACGCGAGAAATGCATAAATATGATAAAGTTAGGGCTTCTAATAAGGTTCTGTGTTGGTTTCCAATAAAAAAAAGCAAGTTTACAAAAAAAAAGTTCTATGTCTATGGAAAGGGCATTTTCGATCCACTCTGCGACGCGAACATTGCCGCGCTCGAACGTGCCGCGGGGCGATCCGCTCGCTGTCGGTTTTTTAGACCGCGTCAAAGGAGCTTCAGTCGTTCGCTCGCGCACAGTGGGGACGGTTGTAGTTTTGGTGATTTGGCTCGCGCGGCGAATACGTAAAAATGGACAACGAAAAGTGCCGTTTACTAATACAATTGTATAGCGCTTTTTGTGGAACAGCAAATCCTCCCAATACCACAATAAACCGCTGAGGTATGATGCGTGGGTAGAAATCAGTAAGAAAATGGATACATCTAAAATAATCTATATTAAAACATTTTTTTTTTAATATTAAACAAAAGTACATTAAAAAAAAAACGCATAATTATATTTAAAATATACAATATTATTAAAACAATCAAATTATTTTAATTACAAATACGTTGTAAAATTACTTATGTTCATCGAAATTAAAACCTACAATTGCAATAGTGTAACAAATTAAGAGTAATAAATAATAATAACAACACAAATATAAGATACAATATTAAGATACAAAAACCACTAACAAAACTGTTTAATAACGACTGATTTAGACTAACTCATAAACACGGTGCAACCGGCCCCGCCCCGCCCGGCAGGTACGTCACGAGTCTCGAACAAGTTCTGCTTCGGTTAACCTGTGTGTGCGTGTTGTGTCTACGTTCCTAAGCTTATTTGAAACTACCCACATTCTGACTTCGTGTTTATTGTTTGGTTCATAATACTAGCTTTTTCGATTTTTATTTTGCTTTTGTTAAAATTTAATTTTTACACTCACTCACTGTATAACTTATAGGCAAATACTATTAGTATAGAACAATAAATATTCTTAAACCGTATATACCTATTCTTGAATTGAAAAATAAAATGACTACGCTTTTGGCGTCCTACAGAAGAGAAAAATCTAGAATAGCTAAAAGTTGTCGTACTGGTTCTGGTAAGTACCTATTTATTTTGCATTTACAACAAAAAATAAAACGCATTATTGTTATTACGTAAATAATTTTAATTTTTATTACAGCGACAAATGAAGTTTACGTTTCCAAGTGGTTTGCTTTCGATGACTTTAATTTCATGAGGGATAAAGATCTACCCAATGAAACATTGGTCACAATGTCTGAAAATGTGAGTACAAGTTTTAATATCTATTTTGCCAAGATATTGCACTATTGGTAACACGGTCGGTGATCTACGAAATATAATCCTAGCCTTGTTTAGTCTATGGCTCACATAAGATAGATGACAGTTTCCCTCCTCCTTCCCTCATACTTCTTTCCTGTCCCTTCCGAACGCTGTCGATTTTCTATTTTGCTGTCATTGTCATTATTAAATCCGAACCAATCCGAACAAACTTTTGCTATGGTAATATGATTGTTTGCTAACTAAACCAACCGCCATTGCAGTTTCAAAGTTGATCGGTTATTTTGCGTTGAATTGAAGATTTAGTTTTAGTCTATTTAGTTCCGTAAACATAGCCTTTCTTATTCTCAATTCCTGAAGCTGTAATTTCATCTTGTATTATGTACGTACAATATGTGTTGTGTTGTGAGCTGTGCCAGTAGACGAAAGGACGTCAGTTTTCATTGTTTTTATAGTGAGATAGGACTCCAAAAGTGGTTTTAAAAACCCTGAAATTCCTGAAGCATCTTGCAATATGTACAATAAGTGTTGTGTTGTGAGCTGTGTCAGTAGGCGAAAGGACGTCAGTTTTCATATATTTCCAAAAAGTGAGACAGGACTCCAAAAGTGGTTAGAAAACATAAACTGTGAAAGACTTAGAGGCCTGAGCTTGCGAGACCTTCGCAAGCAGTTTTTGTGTCGGAAACATTTCGAGAAGAGGTTTCTCGCTTCAACGCGCGATAGAGCTCGTCTTCGTCCCAATGCCTATCCGACGTTATTTACTGCTACCGAGATAAGTAGTGGGATTCCTCTAGCGTCTGCAATAATCTCCGATACAACCAGTAAGTACATACCTACCTATCAAAATCGTTGCACGTCAATAAATTATATCATTTAAACATGATTTCAAGAACATTCTCTCTAATTAATACTTAGTACTACCTACCTAATTAATCGTAACAACATCTTGAATTTTGTGTAAAATATCTTTCCAGATAGTGTCAACCGTGAGCATGATTACTCTATGAAACGACAACATGTGGATCACACTTACTGCAAAGCAGAAGTTGTAGAGAAACACTCCAAAATTGAGTTTGGTAAGTATTCATTGCAAATTTATTCTATGTCCAATTCAAATTAGTGTTATGCCTTTAAAATCACAAGAATCACTTTGAAGACTATGTTAATAAAGACTAAATGAATTATGTTTTATTTCAGAAATAAATGTTGAGTTGCCAGCATCACATGATATTGAAAACCCTGATGTACCTTCGACATCTCGTATCGAAACGACAGAAATACCATCAGCAAATGGTAAGAAATATAAATGTTTTTGTTGATATTATTATTAACAAGTTATTGCAATAAAATAAATATATGATATATTCCTTTTCTCTACAGACAGCGCTGGCATTTGCGCAAATATCAGTACTCCAAGGAAAGGCAGTAGACGAGTCACCTCCATTAAAAAGAAATTTACACCACATTGTAGAAGGCTTTATACTTTACATCGGATATCACGAAGACAGTCAAATTACTTTAGAAGAGCTAAAAAAAGCGTTAAAATTTTCACAAACAAAGTCATTTGAAAAGCACACGGATGAAATGAATCCATTGGCCAAAAAGTTTATATGGATGCAAATAAAGCAGTGCACAAGGAAAGCCAGAGGAAGGCGATTCTCAGATGAAGAAAAACTAATAGCATTGTTGATAATGAAGCAAAGTCCAAAATGCTATAGATTTTTGCACAAAATATTTATTTTGCCATCAAAATATACTTTAAATAAAATGATTGCCAACTTAAATGTCGAAGCAGGCATCAATCCTCAAATATTTGAAGCTATAAAAGAAGAGGTATCTACTTAGTTTTCAATAACTCAATATTAATTTTATTTAGTAATGTAAGAATTATGCCTAAATAACTATTTTTATATTACTTTTAGGTCAATACATGGGATGAAAAAAAAAAATACTGCTCAATACTCTTTGATGAAGTAGCTTTGGAAGCAGCTTTAACATATGACAAACATAATGACATGATTAATGGACTTGTTGAATTAAATAAAAAAACCAGTGATTTTGCTGATCATGCACTGGTTTTCATGTTGCGGGGGGTCGTACAAAAGTGGCAACAGCCTCTGGCCTTTTACTTTTGTAAAGGAGCCACATCTGGAGAGGAATTAAAAAAAACATTAAAGATATAGTAGCGGCTGTGGGTGATACTGGGCTACTACCCATTACCCTAGTAAGTGATCAAGGCACAGCTTTCCAATCAGCTCTGAAAAGTCTTCAAGAGGATACACGGAAAGAACAGATAATTGCAGGTCATAAAATTGGTAAGGTCCTAAACATGATTTATTAACCCCCTTTTGGGAAGGTTCAAATCATGCTTATCAAATCAATTTCCAGGAATTTCAAACTTCAAGAAGTTTGAAATTTCACTGTGCTATTACTGTGTGTGATAGGTATATTGTTATTAATCTGGTATATAATTGCTTTCAGATGATGTGATTACAATTAATGGGCACACACTCAGTGTTATTCATTACCCTCCCCATTTAATAAAAGGGTTAAGAAATAATTTTCTGACAAAAAACATAAAATATGCTGGCAAAATTTCAAAATGGAGCGACATAATTGATGTATATAAAACAGACTGCAGCCATACACAAATGCGACTTTTACACAAATTAACAGATGAGCATGTAATTCCGGAAAAAATAAAGAAAATGAAGGTAATTTAATTTTATTATCATCTTCAAACAGAGTCTTTCATAATCAACTTGAAATATTGATGAGGCCTAATTAGTCGGTTGTACATATTCGTTTGAAACAATCAATTTAAATAATTATATAAAGGAAATACTTAAAGGAACAAAGTTACTAAATATTGTGTTTTTTAATCCAGGTAAAGAATTGCACTAGAGTGTTTAGCAAAACAGTGACAGCAACTTTGTTCTATTCTGCTCAGTTTTGTAAGTATAATTAAATTATGTATTCTCTACTAATTCAAGAGTTTTTTTGGAAAGAATTTTGTGTTTACTTAATTTTTGTTTGTTGTAGCCCACTATGCTGATGGACGAGAAGTGAGCACGACATTAAAAAACACAGGTGAAATAGTCTCGTTTTTCGATGACCTATTTGATTCAGTAAATGGAACAAGTATGTTTAACAAGGCTTCAAGGAAAGCCACTGAGACATGCAGTAACAGAAAAATCTCCACATCAT
Source organism: Colostygia pectinataria (assembly GCA_951394395.1). Classification (NCBI taxonomy): domain Eukaryota; kingdom Metazoa; phylum Arthropoda; class Insecta; order Lepidoptera; family Geometridae; genus Colostygia; species Colostygia pectinataria. The sequence continues at coordinate 2,191,013 of OX596368.1, read as the reverse complement.
GAATTTTGGAATAAAGCCATCAAACAATTGGAAAACATTAAGTTTAAAGATAATAGAGGCAGGAAAACATCTGTGCCTTCATTAAAAAACTGGGTTACAACGCTTAAAAGTTACCAAAGAGTGTGGCAATATTTGAAAGAAAAAAATATCAAAGTTATGCGCCCGCGCTATTTAAATTCGGATCCTATTGAAAACTTTTTTGGACAAGTGCGGGCGTATAATTTTAGGAACAATAACCCAGATTGTCAAACTTTTAAAAGTACCTTTAGATCACTGCTCATCACGAGATTCATTAAATTCCACTCTGAAAGCTACAATTGTGAAGAGGATTCAGGTGAACAGTTATTAAAACTGAACTGCTTTATTTGACGCAAAAAAAAAAAGATGACCTAAACATTTCTGAACCTAATATAGATTCACCTGAGTCCTCTGAGCTTCCGAACAGGCTAGAAAACGACAGCATTCTTTCTTCGAGACAAGAAAGACTCAATGTCCATTCACGTGCTTAAACTGCAGGATGAGTTCTAAGGAAAATATTAAAAAAAGTAAAATGTACTGAATGCAAAGAAAATTTATCAAGTAAAGAACCTAACTATGAAAAACATTCTATTCATAATTGGATTTCATATAAGAAGTTTAAAAGTATAAAGCAAAATAAATTAGCCTATCCTTCAGAGCATGCCGTGAGGTTTTTCGGGAACATTACTCATGAAGCAAACAATTATTTGGAAAACAAACCACAGCAATATGGTTTAATAAAATCTATATCAAATTTGATAAAATCCAAATATTTGTTTGACTTTCTAGAGTGCACAAAAATGAAGTTGCTGAATTATTTCTAGTCCTAACTTTACGATTAGCAGTATTTAATTGGTGCAATATAATAAACAGAATATTAAAAGGCACAGATGTATGTAGATTAGAAAATAAGATAATTCCTAGCATGCAATTAAAGGCATTTAATAAATATAAAACAAAATTGAAAAATAAAAAGATCAATAGATAACGATTTTAATGTTTTTATTATAGTACCTACATAATTTCCTCGCTAGGTAAATATATTAAAATAGTAGGCTTTGTAGTAAGTAAGCGCAGTAAAAAAAAACCTAGTAGAATGCATTTACCAACCGATGCCAAAACCTTCCTCAAAATAAAAAAAAAGATCTGTCATATGGGATATGTGAGCTAATTTCTGGTCCAAATTTAGTCTATGTGAGTGCCCTGTCTGATGCGTTAGCATCCTAGTAGTCTGTGATTGGTAACAAAGTGATGGGCTAGGTGTGAACGTATTTGTTGTGCAAAATTTCCCGCTCTTCTTGGGATATAGTTAAGAGGCAGTAGTGATGTAGGGGCAGTTTCATTTCTCCAAGTTCCAGGTATAATTTGCCCCTCATTTCTTTCACTATCTATACATCCTTGCGAGAGAGCACCGGTGGTCTAGTGGTAGTGACCCCGCCTTCCGATCCTAAGGTCGTGGGTTCAAACCCGGTCGTGCACCAATGGATTTTTCTGTGCGAAAAATTTATGTGCGCAATGCCAGTGCTCTCATGCGGTGAAGGAAAACATCGTGAGGAAACCGGCATGTCCAAGAACTAAAAATTCGAAAGACATGGGCCATCTACCAATCCGCATTGGGTCCGCGTGGTGGATTAAGACCCAATCACTCTCGCCTGAGAGCAGGCCAGTGTCCCAGCAGTGGGAACATTAGAAGGCTGTCACGATGACATCCTTGCGGCGTGTACTGTAATCTTGTCAGAGTTCTTTTTCTCAAATAATTATGCAAATGTATTGTTGCTAAAACAATTTTAGTAGCAATTTTTGGTTGCAGTAACATAGGTTTGCGTAGAACTCTAAAAACTGAGCTCAGAATCCCGAATGCATTTTCCACACATCTACGTGCTCGAGATAACCTGTAATTAAAGATTCTTTCCTCGGAACCCCTTTCTAGATCTCCTGGAAATGGTTTCATAGTATATTCATTTAAAGCAAAAGCTTTGTCAGCTAGAATCACATACGGTACTTTGAAGGAATAGGGCACTTGAAGAATGGATGGAGGAGAAAGTCTCATAGATTTTTCTTCTAGTTTTTTGTATAAGTTTGTATTTTTGAAAATACCTCCATCAGATAGTCTACCTTGACAGCCCACATTTACATACGTAAAACAATAGTCTGCATCGACTAAAGCTAGTAATACTAAACTAAAAAACTGTTTGTAGTTGAAATATTCTGTGCCACTGTTTATAGGTGCTTGCAACACTACATGTTTGCCATCCAATGCACCTACTGCATGAGGAAAGTCCCATTTGTTTTCGAAATCGTGTGCTATCTGAGACCATTCTTCTTCTGAGTCAGGTACCTGCAACAATTAATTAAACATTCGTATTTTTTTTATAGTTGGCAACAGCACAAATAGCACAAAATAATGATACAGGACCAATTACACCTGCTATGGAACAAGAAATAGAACCACCAAGTAACATTATGAACGTTCCAGATAATCTGAGAGTAAAGAAAAAGAAAAAGGTAAACGTTGACAATAAATGATCAATAAATAAATATAATAATAAAAGAAAACTAGATATTTATTTACTCACCTTTACCCAGTCTTTTAGTGCATCGCAAAGTGCATCACAAACTTCAGGAACACTGTTTTGATATTCGAAAAAGGCATTGCAGGCTAGTATAATAGTCTCCAGTTGCCAGAAATCTTAAAGTTATTGCTAATCTTTCAGTAACCGATATTGCCTCTCGAAATTGTGTGTTCATTTTCATAACACTTGGTTCTATTAATGATTTTATTAATTCGAACTCTGTAGTTGACACTCGCGTAAAAAATTTTACTCATATCTTATGTCTTCCAGAAGTTTCGGGCCATATAGCGATCTATTTAGCCACCAACGCCTTTTTCTTTTCTTTTTTTTACAAATAAGATGGTGAATCACAATGAAAGCGGCAGCCGCCCGACCACGCGCGTCCATACTCGCAACTGGTCTGGCTATCCGCCGCGGTTTGTTCGTGATGGATCGCCTGCCGCGCGCGCCTGCCACGTCCAACTAAATTTATATACATACATATACAGAGTGATTTTTTTAAATGGGACAGTATGGGGAAATCCGAATCTAAAGGAGATAGAGGAAAAGTGTCTAAGGAGACATTAGGTGTTTTTTTATGTAAACAAATTTGGCTCGTTCAAATTTGTGGTCAAGCGTGAGTTGTTCTTAAAAAATGATAAAGTTGGTCAATTTTTTTTTTGACGCGGATCGACTCTGTTTCATGCAAGGATTATTTCATTGTTTGGAAAGAAAAAAATCAGAACAGCAGAAGTTGGTCAAATTTAATGAAAACTAATCTTCATACAGTTGGTTTATTACTTGAGTAAATGTTCGATGTGGCCGCCGTCTTGTCTTATGCAGGTACGAGCACGCTTCAAGACACTTCTAGTTGCATTTAACAGAGACTTATGGTGAATTGTGTTTAAAGTGTTGTAAACAGCATCTTTTAATTCTTGTACGGAGTTGTATCGGGATACATAAATTCGACCCTTAAGGTAACCCCATAAGAAAAAATCTAATGGCGTTAAGTCGGGCGATCGTGGGGGCCACTTTATCGGCCCATATGTACCCATCCAACGGTTTGGAAACTGCTCGTCCAAACATAGTTTACTTGCCCTACTGTTGTGGGCTGGTGCACCATCTTGTTGGTAGATTATCTTACCAAAGTTCCTTAAGCTAATAGTCTCATCCACTAAATCTGCAGCCATGTTCAATATTTCCTGATATTTTTCACTATTTAGCGTTTCTTGGTAAATTTTGATAGCAAAAATTCTGTTATGTAATATCGCACACCAACAATTAAAAGAAAATCGGATTTGGTTGTGGGTTTCTGTAGTTCTTAGCGGATTTATTTTTGACCAGTAATGGTTATTTCTCCTGTTGTACATGCCATTGTTCGAAAAGTTGCATTCATCAGTCCAAATAATAAAATTAGGAAAACATCTATTTCTAATAGTCTGAGCCACATACCAATTACAGAAATGTAACCTGCGGTCTTTATCTCCAGGTAGTAACGCTTGTACAAGTCGACCTTCTATGTAACACTTGTATTTATGAGCCTTCAATATCTTCCTTACAGTTGATTTATGAATACCGATAGTTTCAGCTGCTTCCCGTAACGAAGCTTTTGGGTATGCTTCAAAATATCCCAATACGGCAATAGTTATAAACTCACTATTGACTATTGTCGGCCTTTTACGCTTAGGCTTGAAACAGCCTTCCTGTCTTAGGTTCTTTATTAAACTATCAAATATCTTGCGATTCGGTACTACACGGTCAGGATAGCGTTCTTGATACCACTTAAGTGCATTATCTCTACTGCGATAATTAAGAAAATACGCCTCAATCAAATCAACTTTATGTGAATTAGTTAACGCCATGATGAATAAAATTACAAGCATGAACTGATTGGAAACAAAATCACAGCTGCAGAAATAACTTACGTTCCAAATTTGAATTCTTTTTTTTATAATTTCAAGACTATCGGTTGCCATGATGTTTACGATGATTAAAAAAAATGTTCTTCTCTTGAATCATCTGGAGCTCTTATCGATTATCAAAATTTAAAAATGGAATAATTTTAAATATTTTTTTACACGCCTAGGCACTTGTAACAATATTAAAAGGCGAATACTGCAACTGTATGAAGATTAGTTTTCAGTAAATTTGACCAACTTCTGCTGTTCAGATTTTTTTCTTTCCAAACAATGAAATAATCCTTGCATGAAACAGAGTCGATCCGCGTCAAAAAAAAAATTGACCAACTTTATCATTTTTTAAGAACAACTCACGCATGACCACAAATTTGAACGAGCCAAATTTGTTTACATAAAAAAACACCTAATGTCTCCTTAGACACTTTTCCTCTATCTCCTTTAGATTCGGATTTCCCCATACTGTCTCATTTAAAAAAATCACTCTGTATATACAGTTGTGGTCATATAATTAAGAACGATTTGAAGATCTAGAAGTTTTTTATTTAAATCGTATCATACACAGAGATGTGTACCTTTTGAGAAGCAACTATTTATGTTATATAATAGTCACATTAATAGAGCAACCTGACTTAAGAATAAAGTATGAAATCGCTAACTATTTTTTGCACATTTTATTGATTTTATCAAAGTAACACATTCAAATAGTACTGAAACTGGACAAATAATTAAGAACGATTTATTTAACTGCTCGGGAATTGTTTTGTATGACACTTAGATTTAAAAAATCACAATATTATGTAGCACAGGAAACATACATACAGAAATATTTAACTAAAATTAATAGTTAATAGCATATCCACGGCTTTTAATTACAGCTTTACACACCGGCGAGGCATTGACTCTATTAATTTTTGACATTTCGCAAGAGAAATAGAGTTCCATTCTTCTAAAAAAACGTCATACAGCTCTCTTAAATTTCCACACTTTGTATTTGAAACCTTTTTCTTTACTTCAAACCACAGATTCTCTATTGTGTTTAGATCTGGACTGTTAGCAGGCCAGTCTAAGACAGAAACTAATTGCGCTGTAAGAAATTCCTTTACGGTGCGTGCAGTGTGCTTTGGATCATTGTCATGCTGGAATGTCCAAATGACCGGTAGAACGTCTTCAGCGTATGGTAACATTGTTTCTTCCAGTATATTTTTGTATTGGAACTGATCCATGTTACCTTCTATCAACTTTACAGGTCCTACACCATGTCCAGAAAAGCAACCCCAAATTTTCACATTTCCACCACCGTGCTTTAATGTAACTTTCGTGTACTTTGGGATCCCAAAGAAACCTTTAAAAGAAAAAAATATCAAGCTGAAAATGTAGTTAAAGCCTTAGAAGCAATTCAAAAAGGTATGAGCAAAAAACTGGCTGCAAAGACATATCAAGTGCCAAGAACAACGTTAATATATAGACTTAAGAATCCTGATCATAACGCACGTCCGGGTCCTGCTACACTCCTCACAGAAGCTGAAGAAAATGACTTGGAAGAATGGTTAAATAACTGTGCCAAAAAAGGTTTTCCGAAAAGAAAAGACGACGTGATAAACAGCGTTCGTTTTTATTTGAAAAAGAAAAACGGCTAGGTAAATTTACGAATGGCGAAAAGTGGCTAAAACTTTTTTTGCGGAGACACCCAAATCTTCGTTTTCGGACACCGGAAGCAGTCACAGCTGCAAGTGCAGCGGTTTCTGAAAAAGACGTTAGAGGCTGGTTTAAGCAAATAGAAGCATATTTGCAAGAAAATGATTTATTTCACATACTTCATGATCCTTCTCGAGTTTTTAACGGGGACGAAACAAACTTTCTTCTTTGTCCTAAAACGGGGGTAGTGATTGCACCGAAAGGCCACAAAAATGTATACGAAGTCGATAGTGCTCCTGCGAAAACATCTTTAACAGTAATGTTTACATTTTGTGCCGATGGACAACTTACTCCACCCATGGTCATATTTCCGATTAAAAGACTGTCATCCGACATATCCTCAAAGGTTCCTTCTGATTGGGGAATAGGCTTGAGTGATAATGGGTGGATGAAAGCCGAAGTTTTTCATGATTATATCCAAGGCGTCCTTTACCCTCATTTGATTAAATCAGGAACACAGTTTCCCGTAATCCTATTTGTAGACGGACACAAGACGCATTTAACATACGCAGTGAGTGACTTATGCACAAAGTTGAAGATAGTTCTCATTGCGCTATATCCAAACTGCACTAGGTTATTACAGCCTGCAGATGTGTCGGCATTCAAGCCTTTAAAATATGGCTGGCAAAAGTCTGTGCTGGAATGGCGCCGAAATAATCCTTCTGAAGCTCTGACAAAAATCAACTTTGTGCCACTCCTACAAAGTACAATAGAAAAATGGGTAAAACCTGCAACTATCATAAACGGTTTCAGAGCCACTGGTTTGTGTCCTTGGGATGCTAATGCGGTTGATTTCACGAAGTGCCTTGGAAAGAGTACTGACTGTATAAAACCAAATCAACAATGCAAAACAAATGAAAAGGTGTTAACTCAGGAAGAATTTATAAGACTGATAGGCAAAAACAGAGTAGAAGAGCTGGAGAAAAAGACAGTATCATCAGAAGACTACTATTTACGAAGAATTTGGGATTATTTCAAAGAAGACCGAACCTTTTTCTCAGATAATGTTACCAGCAATATCATACATGACAAGGAAAATGAAACCACAGTGAATACGATTCCTATCGAAGAAATGAGAGTTATCATCAGCGATGATGTTCACTTAGACGAAACTATTCCCGATTCATTTGCAGAAGACACGCAAGTTATTACTATTACTCACAATGAAGTAATCTCTCAAAGCACGAGTAACAAGAGTAGCCATGACAAAACACCCTGCAAACCTATACATATTAAGTTATCAGATTGCACGCCAGTCAAACTGCAGGATTTTCTTGTTCTGCCAAAAACACCACAAAGAAAAGGCATGAAAGATATTAAAAGAGCTCCATTTGTGCTAACATCGGCTGAATGGAAGGCAGAAGAAAATGAAAAAAATAAAATAAAAGAAGAAAAAGCTGAAGGAATCAAAAAAAGAAAAGAAGAAAGAACAAGAAAAGCTAAAAAAGGAACAAATAAAAATTAAAAAAGGGAAAACTAAGAAGAAGAACACTGATACACAGGGCAATGAAGTGAGAGCTTTAGTGTTAAGCGATGAATTTCGTATAGATACTGTCAAGAAATCTCCGCAAATACAAGGAGAAAAAGAAAATAGCATTCAGAGTTGCACGGAAGAGATCGAATATCCCACTACTAGTAAGAATACGAAAGTACTTTATACAGATGAAGAAATTGAACGATTGTTAACAGAGTTGGAAAATTGAAATGATACCAAATATATAACAACTTTAAACTCTTTATATATATATAAAATAATACTCATAGTTCCTATCAAACTGAATGTAAAATTAGTAGAAGTATGATAACTTAAATGTTCATATTATCTACACTTTTCACAAGAAAAAGGCTGAAAGTGTGATTTAATAATAATAGTTGATTATCAAAGGCTTCGAGTTTAATTCATTTGTTTTGTTCCGCATATATTTTTTTCCCATCAATGTTCTTTTTAATGTAATTATGACGATTATTTTTAAATATATCAGGGTGTCAGTTATGGGAATCAGGCGTGACGATATTACGGTAGGATGTGTCAATATCTGGGCTTATTGCACTAATTCGACAAAGTCTAAAAAATATATTACCAGTCTACGTTTTGTCAAACTTCTGTTTTATTGACATGATTCTACAATAGCTTTTCTTTCTTTATTACAATATATACCATTGGTAACACCATGAAGATATTTTTTACATATTTTTTTGGACATGGCTACCCTTACCTTAGTACCCTTAGTGTCAATAATTGGATATTTTACCCTACATTTTTCCACTGTTGCACAGTCCAGTTTTCATACTTTCTCGCAAATGCAAGTCGGGCTTGCCTGTGGCAAAGTTTTAACATGGGTACCTTTCTTGCCTACCGTGCAATTTTTCTTCTACCAAACGTCTTCGAATAGTGCGTGCTGAGATTGCTGAAAAGTTGTGTTCACCAAAATATTATTTTCTAAGCTCATTGGACCCTTTAAAAGGATTTTGTTTTGCCATACGAACGATGTTTCGGTCATCTCGAGGAGTTGTTTTTCTCTATTTAGGTACACGTGGAACATTCGAAGTAGTTTGATACGTAGCAAAATGCTTTACAGCGTGGAAAACCATCGTTTTTGAACATTGCAGATGGTCGGCTATCTTTTTATAAGACCAATTCTTCCGGCGAAGTTTTATTATTACTTCCCTTGTAGATTTATCACAACTTTTATTTTTTCCCATTGTTTTTTCTAAAGAAGCAATCACCTTTAATCTTTTACAGCACGTAATTGCGCCAAAATTATACAAACAGTAACAAATCGACTGAGTGTTCAATTCGATTTAAATTTGAATAAAGGTATAAACTACTTAGCGTTCTTAATTACGTGACCAGCCAGTAATAAAGAATACTTTGTTTAAAAGTAGTGTAAAAAGCTTGCCTATTGATTTTTAGCCAATCATGTGTATCAATGAATACAGTGGTAATATGGAAATGTTTTACGATACCGAGAGAAATAAAAACAAATGCATACAATTAGTTTTGCATCTTAGTTGGAAAAAATCTTCCCTTTATATCAGCGTTCTTAATTATATGGCCACCACTGTACATACATATTGGCTCGCGCGGCAAATGAACGTCAACTCTGGTCGAACATTGGCTCGCGCGGCTGCCGCGCTTGTCACATCACCAGCGCTGCCGTGGTATAACAAAAATGCCGTTAACTGACATCTGGTCGATTTTCAACTTTTGATGGTACATTAATAAGAAAAAAAAACTATCGACCTGTATACGCGGTTTTTTTATATCTTTAATAGTTTCGAAAATAATTATAACAAGTATGCCGTTATATATCTTTTTTTCTCGTTTGTAATATGCATAAATGCCGTTAAGTAACTTTGCGAGTCAATATAGCCGCTAAAGTTCATTAACTTAGATTTTTATTATAATTTTTTTCCTTGATTGCTTCACTAGATTGCCGTTATACGACTTTTGCGCACTGTAAAGCTTTTAAAGTACTTTAACTGTTTTATTGTTATTTTTTTTATATAGAGGTTTAAGTTTGTTAAACAATAACGCTGTTAACTGAAAGAGGTAGACTTAAATGTGATTAACGAAGCTTAACGGCATTATAACTTAACATTTGGTATACTTATATTTTGACTTAATGTACGTCATGAGCCAGTAACGGCATTTCTAAAATAAAACAAAAAATGTTTGTCTTTTAATTAATTAGGTTTAGTGTCGTTATCTCACAATAATACGCTATAATGCCGTTAACTAATCTCGCTCGGGGCGGGACTACCGACGATGATCCTAGTTCCGCGGTCAGGGGTCCGGGGTGTAACTGTCTGTGCATCGAAGGCGCTTGCCGGCGAAGGTCGCGTCGGTCGCTCCGTATCTGTTCCCGCCAATTTCGCAACGATTGCGGATCGTAACTTTAGGAAAGATATTTTATTACAAGCTTTTATCAACTTGCCATGTTTGTTGTTGTTGTTAACTGATTAATGTGATGTAACAATAATAAAGTAAGATGTTGCCTATGGATAGAACTAGATGGCGCCACAGGAAAAGTTAGAACGCGCTATCGTTGCGTTTTGGTATTTCATACATAAGGTGCCTGAACTAATAGTTTTATATCTAGCCTCAGGGATACGATATTCAGTGCGGAAGCGGACCATACCGAACCAGCTGATTATCTTCTAGGTAACGATCGATTCATAGGTTTAGCGGTGCGGACCTCTCCGAACCCTAACCTGCGAAGAGATAGTGCCTCCAGTTAGGCTTTACCTCGCCTCACGAGATTCTGTACATTGCCTGGTTACATTGCTCAATAAAAGTATTTGTATCGTAACTAATGAGAATTTAATTGCCGCCGAACCCCACTCCGCTACAATTGGCGCTCAACGTAAGGCAAGGGTAGTCCATGTCTAAGGACGTCTCCGGGACACCACAGGGACCTACACTGCGGACAAGGCCTCGACGTATAATTAAATCTTCATCATCGAAACCGAAAAAAATATCAAAGATGGCAAGCGTTAACTTGACGACAGAACAACTTCAGGAGTTAGTGGCATCACTTACTACAGCTGCGGTGCAAGCTGTAACAGCTGCATCGGAAGTTTCGGCCAACAGACGCGACCTGACGCCAGCGCCGACAAGGTCGTTCTCAGACTTGTCGGTAACTTTTGATGGAACAAGAGAAAGTGCCCAGGTGGAAGAATTTCTAGCGACAGCTTCCATATTCAAGAAAATCCATAAGATTTGCGATAAAGAAGCAATAATGAGTCTGCCTCTTATTTTGAAGAATGAAGCTAGCACTTGGTGGCAAAGCATAAAAGATAGTGTCAAAACATGGATAGAATTTGAGGAAAGAATCCGACACGCTTTTGCACCTAAAAAACCAGCGTACCTAATTTACCAAGAAGTGTTTGCTAAAAAACAGCCGGCGGACATGCTGACGGAAGTGTTTGTGGCCAAAAATCGGGCACTTCTGGCACAACCACCAGCGCCTGGACACGCTGAGCAGCAACAGCTCGATATGATTTATGGACAGCTGAACGTAAGGCTACGGGAAAAAAATCCTCGAGAATCAGTCTCAACTTTTGACGAATTACTGACAGCTGCAAGAGGCGTCGAGCAGTTACTAAGGGAGAAAACCACCAAGACAGGAACTGATCAGGCCGAACCAGTCAAAGCAGTGCGTTGTTCGTTCTGCCGTCGCACAGGGCACTCTGTGGAAGAATGTCGCCGGAAGCAGAAGCAAATGGGTGCAACTAAGAAGGAAACCGACGTGAGCGTGGCAGCCACTCAGGTACCCTCACCATCGCAGCCAGCCTTTAAATGCTATGGATGTGGAGCACCAGGGGTAGTAAGGAGCAAATGCGCTACCTGTACAAGCGCAAGGGCCCCGAATGTTAAGGAAGAGAAGGTCGACTTTTGTGCGCTCGATATAAGCACGGATGCTCGACCACGACCTGTTGTAGGGATTGGCATCCTGGATGTTGTGGGAACAGCATATCTTGACACGTGCGCGAAGTCCAGTGTAGCATCGTATGACCTATACCACTGCCTGGAAAGAAGAGGGTTACCTTTCGGGAGACAACTAGTAACAATAACAATGGCAGACGGGATTAAAAAGAAACAAGAAGTGCTTACAGTAAAAGTACTGGTAAAAATTTGCCAACGTACCATCCCAACTACGTTTATAGTCTTCCCAGACTCGCGTGAGTAAGAGAGCAAGTCATAGCACCAGTTAGGAGGCAGAAGACCACCGTCGCAGACTGCATGATGCTGGAGGCTACCATGGCCTGTACTGAAGGATTCACGGACACTGCGTTACCTAACAGTAAAAAGTACAAACCCACAATATTTGATGGATATTCACCCTTTGTGGATTACATGTATGCAGATGCAGAACAAGCTGTGGAGGAAGCGCAAGTTATATTATCACCACGTTTATCATCACTGTTTCCTGGGTACACTAGCGAGGATATAGGCCTAAACTCACTGTCATTAGAAGCAGTTAATGTGGGGATTACGGATCTTCAACAACGGGAGCAGTTGAAAGCTCTGCTTAGCAATCATGAGAAGAATGAAATATTTCAACCAGGAAAGAAGCCTACAACCCTAGCTGAACATGTAATCAACACTGGTGATAATGTACCCATTGCAGTGCCCCCATACAGACTGTCAGTGGCCCGACGTGAAGTATTAAAGAAAGAGGTGGACAAGATGCTTGATGACGGGATCATTGTGCCATCCACTTCACCATGGTCAGCTCCGATCGTCATGGTAACCAAGAAGGACGGGAATATCCGTTTATGTATAGACTATCGACGCCTAAATGCAATTACTGTCCCTGACACATATCCTATGCCGAGAATTGATGACTTGTTGCACGAAGCCAAGCCTACACCGTTCATGACTACGCTTGATCTGCGAGCCGGTTACTGGCAGGTAAAAGTCAACGAGTCTGACCAAGACAAGACAAGCTTCATTACGCCGTTTGGAATTTTTAAGTTTATTCGGATGCCTTTCGGTCTGCGCAATGCTCCGGCAACGTTTCAGCGTCTGATAGATCGGGTGAAGATTGCTCTGAATGACGTAAAAATGATGGCATATCTGGACGATCTAATAATTCTGTCGGCCACTTTTGGAGAACACCTAAGCGATCTGGATAGGGTACTAAAGACACTCAAGGAAAATGATTTGCATGTGAACCCTTCGAAGTGTCATTTCTGCTGCGCAACTATAAAATACTTGGGTCACTTTATTACCCCAGAAGGATTACAAATGGACCCTGAGAAAATTGCAGCAATAGCGAAACTACCGCCGCCCAGAAATTTGAAGCATCTATTGTCCTTTATACAGACATGTTCTTGGTACCGGCGCTTTGTCCCAGAGTTTGCCCAGAAAAGTGAACCATTGACCAGATTAACTAAGAAAAATGTTAAATGGGAATGGGGTGCAGATCAGGAGGAAGCATTTAGTGTGCTAAAGAGATGCCTAACCACCGCCCCGGTCTTGAAACAAGCGGATGGAGATAAGCCATATACCCTGAAAACCGATGCCAGTGATTATGCACTCGGAGCACTATTGGTACAGGGAGAGGGAGAAGAAGAGCACCCTATTGAGTACGCTAGTAGGCTGTTGAGCCCCGCAGAAAGAAACTACACCACAACGGAACGAGAAGCGCTTGCGGTAGTGTGGGCACTGAATAAATTTCGTGGCTATGTGGAAGGCGTGCACGTTACGGTCGTCACTGACCATCAGGCGTTGATATGGCTGATGTCCCTCAGAACGCCTACCGGACGTTTGGCACGATGGGCTTTAATCATACAGTCCTACCAAATCAATATAAAGTATATAGCAGGCAAGGCAAATGTCGTAGCTGATGCTCTGTCACGCCCTTTTTGTAATGACGAATCAAAAAAGGAATGTGGTGTGTGTAGTGTGGTGGTAGACGCCACCCCTCGGAGTTCAAATGAAATTCGACAAAACCAGCTCAAAGATGAGCAACTTACTAGAATCATCCAGGCTTTAATCAGAGAATCAGAGTCTGGAGAGAATGCTGCATATTGGAGTGGAAAAGGTTATATAATGAATAACGGGGTTCTTTACAAGTATGATCCTGATGGTGATGGTGAAAATGCACAACTTCTGGTGCCTCAGCATGAGTGGATCAATATGTTGGCTACCTATCATGATAGCCCATTGGCGGGACATTACGGCGCTGACAAAACCTACCAGAGGATAGCACGCAGATACTACTGGAAGGGAATAAGAAAGTTTGTTGAAAACTATGTCAAGGACTGTATGCCTTGCCAACGATTTAAGCTTTCTAACCTGAAACCAGCTGGACTGCTGCAAACTACAGCCATCAACCAAAGATTTCAAACCTTGGCTTTCGATTTGTTTGGACCACTGCCTACAACCAAGTCTGGAATGAATTGGATACTGATCGTAGAAGACTTAGCAAGTGGGTGGGTAGAGCTGTTTGCTTTAGAGAATGCGAGTGCTGAGAATTGCGCTAACGTCCTGATCAATGAGGTCTTCCTACGCTATGGCATGCCGAGGCGAATGCATGGTGATAATGGTCCTCAGTTTGTGAGCTCAGTAATGCAGCAGGTATCCTATTGTTTAAGAATCAAGCATACCTTTACACCTGTATATCATCCATCTGCGAACCCAGTAGAAAGGAAGAACAGGGATCTGAAAACTCAGTTAGCCATACTAGTGCATGGGCTGATCAATTAGCGGGTATACGCTTTGCGATAAATACCGCAACCAGCTTAGTCACTGGACACACGCCCGCTTACTTGACTTTCGCCAGAGAACTTAGAACGCCAGATGATAACAATTATGACCTAACCCAAATCGTACTTTCTAAAAATTTCATACCAGAAATCACTCCAAAACTTCTACTCCTAGCGGAAACTTTGAGAAAAGTACGAGAACTGAGAGATGGTAAAGAGGAAGCACGAAAGGAACAGGCTGACAAAACTCGCAGGCCAGATCCAGGATATAAGCCAGGGGATCTGGTGCTAGCTACGGTGCACGCAGTCAGCAAAGCATCGCAAGGGCATAGCGCTAAATTCGCACCACGGAGAGACGGACCATACCTCATTAAAGAACGGTTAGGGGCGACCACGTACGCCCTAGCAAGTCCCGACAGACCTGATCAATCTATTGGAACGTTTCATACATTAGCTCTAAAGGCATACTCGGGTAACTCTAGCTCCATTCCGGATCCAGTACAACCTATCAGAAGGAGAGGGCGCCCTAAGAAGCCGAAAACGACTCCTGTAGATGAAAACCCTCGTCGACGAGGAACGACATCATGGGCATAGGGGGAGGGTGTAACAATAATAAAGTAAGATGTTGCCTATGGATAGAACTACATGGCGCCACAGGAAAAGTTAGAACGCGCTATCGTTGCGTTTTGGTATTTCATACATAAGGTGCCTGAACTAATAGTTTTATATCGAGCCTCAGGGATACGATATTCAGTGCGGAAGCGGACCATACCGAACCAGCTGATTATCTTCTAGGTAACGATCGATTCATAGGTTTAGCGGTGCGGACCTCACCGAACCCTAACCTGCGAAGAGATAGTGCCTCCAGTTAGGCTTTACCTCGCCTCACGAGATTCTGTACATTGCCTGGTTACATTGCTCAATAAAAGTATTTGTATCGTAACTAATGAGAATTTAATTGCCGCCGAACCCCACTCCGCTACAGTGATATTTTGCATGCGTACGTAAGTCAGGCGACAATGCAATATTATTATTATGGAACTGATTTGTTGTTTGTAATTGATCGAGCAAGCGAAGCGTCTCAGTTTCAAGATTGGCCAAAAATGCTTTTGTCCTTCTGTCAGTTTGTTTGTCTGTTTGTCCGTTTGTTCTCGCATAAAGGTCGCATTTTAAAACTGGTTCGCTACACAGGTTCCTTGATTATTATTTTTTTTGTTGATCGCTATTTTTGTATAGGGGGAAAATAGAGGGGGAAAGGGGGAAAGTTTGCTTTAGGGTTATTTATCGATGGATTTCAATTAAATTTTATAAAAAAAAATTTCATGGATCTAAAATAGTTTTAGCTCTCCTAGCAATAGTAGAGCTTCTGCAACAAGAAAAAAATAATATGTACATGATATAACACTAGTGGTTCTGTGAGAACAGTAGACCTCGCGAGCCCCTACAATGTTGATTGGACTCCATGAGCTCTCTTTCACAAGTACCCCATCTGTTGAGTGGACTCCTGGAGTCCAATGTAGGTTGTGACGTATTTAGTAAACGTTTGTCGTCGTTTTCATATTCCTATACTACTCTAACTTGCACAAAGTGTAGGGACCAAGACAAGGATGGCAATCAGACCAAAGTCCATTCACTGAAAGGCACCTTTAACAATTGGTGGATTTTTCAAAAGTCGCCTTTCATTCTCGCAAGCGCGCCCGTTTTGTGAAGTTCGGTTTGGCTGTTTTTTTGTGAAAAGAAGTTGTGTTGTGATTGTTTTTCGATATTAAAACATGAGTGGGTAAGTAATAAATAGTTTTTAGTTCATAGATTGTGTATTTGATACAGATTTTGGACATAAATAGTTATTTCAACAAACATCGTTTGGCATTTTGCGGCGTCTTGTCGGCGTCATGCCCATTCATTTTCGATTGTTACTAATACAAAATACAAAAGTTATCGCAAACTGTTGTTATCACGCATATTGTTATGTATCTTTTTATTGTTACTAAGCGTATAATTTAACAAATACCACGGAGTCCTTGCGTAATATTGATATAAAAATACCGCTCATCCCAAACAGAGCTCAATGAGCTCTCTCAACAAACAGGGGAATTGGGTTCAATGACACTCAACAGCCATTTTTTGTGAGCTTTGTTCGGATGTTGAATATTATGGATAAGACTAGCGTGTATTCAATTTTAATATTTTTGGTAACATATTTTTTTTGGAGATGTGTTTTTTTATTCTTTTTTCTTTCTTTTGTAAGTTTTGTTATGATGAAAGATCAGTACGCGGATACGAGTGCCTACCTATACTAATATTTTTGGTAACGGTTTTTTAATGTTTTTGTTGCGTTTTCCTTTTTTTGCATAATTATTTAATTAATTATTTTTGGTTACGGTTTTTTAATGTTTTTGTTTTGTTTCCATAATTATTTCTTTCCACTTTCTAATAAATTGCATGTTTGCATGTTTAGACGTCCTCGAACTAGGGGAGCGAGACGTAGTAGGGGTGTGCGTATCCGAGGTGGACAAGGTGGTCAAGGAAGACAAGGTGAACCGGTACCGGTGGTAATGGAGCTGGTTGAGGAAATGGGAGTGGTTGTGGATCGCGGCGGGCCTAGCGGGCGCCGTGGAGGGCGTGGAGGTCATGCCACCCGACACGAGCGCCCAGGACCTCGCACTATTGACGAGTAAGCTTATTTGCTTTTAACGTTTTCTTTTTCTTTTTAACCGACCTTGAAAAATGGTGGATGTTCGGCTGAGTGTATCTTTTTTTTTATGCTGATGTGTGATTTTTAAATTTATTATTATAGATTACTTTAAATCGTTTTAAATTTTAGATTAATAGTTCGCGACATTGATGAGTTGCCGGAGGGGAGTGCATTGGAAACAGCCTTGCATCCAAAAAGGAAGCGCATGTGGCGACCGTACAGTTGTTGAGTTAGCGCTGGGAGAACGTATCTTCTGTATTTTATTTAAACCAATGTGATAAGTTATTATTGTGTGCTGCTTGTCCATCCAGCCAGTATCTATCTAGTCAAATGTATTTTGTTTGATGTAAGTATGTACTACATTTATATCTTATTTTCGACATTTAAATTTTACTATTATTTATTTTAATGGTATTTTTCGATGTTTCAGGTAGTGTAAGTATACAAATACATTTAAACATGGAGCAACAGAAACTTGAGTTTAAAGAGTACACCAAAGGTATGCTGCGAGATAAGACGTCAGTGTGGAACAATTTCCTCAGAACTTCAGATGGCACTTATGCACAGTGTAAAATGTGTAACAAAATTATAAAATGCCAAAACACAACTACATGTCTGCATAATCACTTAAAACTCCACCCTGTTGTGCCTACCGTTGAAAGTTTTGCTACGGCCACTACGGCAACATCGATTACAAATCCAAGCCGGCAAGGGCGGCAAGGTCTTGATGAAATTGAGCCAAAAAGAGAGTAAAAATGATGAACAAATTCATTAAAAAATCGGAAGATGATATGCAAAATTTGGTGTCCAAAATGACAGCTTGTGACGGTCTCCCATTTAGTATATTCTCTACATCTGAATCCATACGCAAGCTCTTTATAAAAAGTGGCTATGATGATTTACCTAAGGCACCAAATACTATAAAAAAGATCGTAGTAGAAAAAAGTGAGCAATTAAAGAGGGATTTCAAAAAAGAACTTGTGAAATTAAAGGTTAAATGACAAAAATTTTCCGTCTCTCTAGACCAGCTATACTCAACCTGCGGCCCGCGGGCCACATGCGGCCCGCCGGGCCTTTGTTATTGGCCCATCTGAAGTTACGAATTTGTTGTGTATACCAATTTAAATTTCGCGCCCATCAGAGAATGGTTGTTTCAGAACGGGAATGTGAGCCGATCAGTGATTTCGTTTCGTGTGAATCGGAACGCAGCATAATTATTCATTAGTAATCTGTGGTTGCATGAGCGAGAAAGAATAGACGGCGGAAATCCCCTTGCCATCTACGAACCTGCGTGTGTCGCTTTGTTTGCGGGTCATAACTTGTTTTGAATTTGTTTACGATACCTACGTTACGCTACGTTGGTAACAATTAAAGCTAATCTCACCCAGTAATTGCAGATAGTTGTGGTTTTTTGTGTCAAATTATTATTTTGTTTTCAATATAATGTCAGGAGTGTCTTCTAAATATAAAAGAAAAATATCTAGTGAAAATAGATTGTTTCAAGATGAGTGGGAAACGGATTATTTTGTTGTGCCAAACAAAAACAATGCAGCAACTTGTTTAATATGTCGTGAAAGTATTATTTTGAAGAAATACAATATTTCGCGTCATTTTACCACAAAACATAAATCTTTCGACGAAACGTTTCCTCCTGGATCGTCGTTGAGAAATGAGAAAGTGAGTTTTTTTAAGAGGTCATTGCATCAACAACAAAATGTTATGACTGTGGCATTATCACAAGACTCCGCGGTAACCAAGGCATCATATGAAATTTGTTACATTCTTGGTAAGCACATGAAACCATTTACCGATGCAGAAATTGTAAAGGAATGCTTTGTTAGTGCTGCCAATATACTTTTTGATAAATACAGTAACAAAAAGCAAATACTATCTGATATAAAAAAACTACAGCTCTCGGATTCAACCTGTATGAGACGTATTGAAGACATTTCTAAATTTATTCACGATGATATTTTAGATAACCTAAGAAAGTGCAAGTTTTTTAGCTTGGCATTCGATTCCAGCACCGATATTTCAGCAACATCACAATGCTCGATGTTTGTTAGATATTGTACAGAAAACAATTTAATAAAGGAAAATTTTTTGAAATTCCTACCTATGAAAGGTCAAACCCGAGGCACAGATTACCTGGATACTATTTGTAATTTTTTAGAGCAGAATGAAATTGACCTACAAAAAATCGTGTGTTTGTGTACAGATGGTTGTCCTTCAATGACTGGACCCGAAAATGGATTTATTTCGTTATTTAAAAAAAGATATAATTTAATCAATTTAATATCATTTCATTGCATTATCCACCAAGAAAACTTGGCGGCGCGTGTTGTAAATCCAGAAATAGAAGCTGTAATGAAGACAGTTATCAATATTGTCAATTATATACGAGCAAGAGAATTGAACCACAGAAGATTTAAAAGCCTTCTGGAAGAACTGGGAAGTGAGTACAACGACGTCCTTTTACATACCTCGGTGCGATGGCTAAGTAGAGGTAAAGTTTTGGAAAGGTTTTTTTCTTTACGCCATGAAATAATACTGTTTTTAGAACAAAACAATAAAGAGTACCCTGAATTACAAAATGATGAATGGTGGTGTATATTAGCCTTTTTATGTGACATTACGGAAAAACTCAATAATCTCAATCGGAGTTTACAAGGTGAAAATAATATGGTCTCCAATATGGCAAATAAAGTGTTTGCATTTGAAGAAAAGCTAAGCATTTATCATGAAGAAATACAGAACAAACAGCTACAAAATTTTCCAACTATGACAAAAACTACAGAGGATACTAACATTTCGGAAAAAAACTGCTCCATAATTTCAAGTTATATAACTGCACTATTAAACGAATTTCAAAATGTTTGTTACTTATTGAAAATCCACGGCATTTAGAAACAACGACCATCTCAGAGTTGGCTTCTGTTTTAAATTGTAATTACTCAGAGTTGTTTGATGAGTTTATCGATTTTAAAAACGATACCAATCTGGAAGTTCTGTTTGAAGAAAAAAGGGAAAACAGAGAATATGTGGAATTTTGGAGTATTATTCCCCAAAAATATAAAAGCGTCCAAAGGTGTGCTCAAATCCTACTAACATTCTTTGGGTCTACGTATGTGTGCGAATCGTCATTTTCAAAAATGAAATACACGAAGAACGTTTACAGAAACAAACTCACAGATTCTCATCTGGATGATGTTATAAGGATAGCATGTAGCGACAAGCCAGATCTTGATAAAGTTTTGAAAAAATGTTCACAATATCAAAAATCGCATTAAAACCTATAAAATCTTTGTTAAAACTTCTTTTTTCACAAATAAAGTAGCTACATTGTTAACTTGGAATTACGTTTTAATTAAGACCTCAATTATATTTGCTGGTGGCCCTCGACACCATGACTGAAACGTGTTTGTGGCCCCTATAAAAAAAAGGTTGAGTATGGCTGGTTTAGGGCTATGTATGTCTATACTTTATGGATTCGAAACCAATCTATCATTTGTTACAGGAAGCGAAGAGGACTCAGATGACAGTGACGAGGAATTCGTGCTGGTTCCTGGTATTCCAAGGATGTACCAGAGTTTGTTGGAAACACCCTTGGACGGAGATGAAGATGCTACCGAAGACCCAGCGCCCGCCGCTAGCCCAGCGCCCGACTCTTGCCCTGCGCCCGCCGCTGATCCTGCGCCCGCTGATGTCCCTTCAACGGCGACGGACCAGCCTTGGAGTTGGTACGAGTTTGAGTGGAAAGAGTTTCCGAGTTCTCAGGTTCCACCTGAATCGAGACGGGAAACGTTTTCCCAAATAAATGTTGGTCCGGCAACTCCACATGACGACCCGTACGACATATTTATTGGCATATGGGATCGACAAATCATGGAGCACATAGTCTCGGAGACAAATAAATATGCGCAGCAGGTGGCAGACCAGATGTTCGAAAGCAACCGTCTCCATCCATCTAGCCGCATCGTCAGGTGGCATGATACGACAACGGACGAATTGTATGTCTATTATGGCATAATCCTGGCGATGGGGGTTGTGGTAAAGACGCGGGTAGAGGAGTACTGGTCTTCTACCTCTGACATATTTTATACTCCTGGTTTTAGTGCACACATGTCAATCGATCGATTTATTATGATTAATAAATGCTTGCATTTTAATGATAACAACGACATGTGTGCACTAGAAATGGGAACCTCCGAGGCGAAATTATTTAAAATACAGCCAATAGTGTCGCATTTAAATATGAAATTCCAGCAATTGTATACTCCGGCTCAGAATATTGCACTAGATGAGAGTCTTTTGATGTGGAAAGGCTGGCTGGAAATGAGCTAACTTATCCCAAATAAGAGTGCAAAAAAAGGCATAAAAACCTACGAAATCTGTGAATCTCAAACCGGCTACCTATGGCGGTTTGAGGTTCACGCACAAAAGAAGACCCTGCCGCAGCACAACGACGATCCTCTGGCAGCTTCAACTCCATCCATTGTGTTGCGGCTGATACAAGGGCTTGAAAATAAGGGCTACACATTGTGGATGGACAATTTTTACAATTCGCCATGTCTCGCTCGACGGCTGAAATGCTTGGGGTTTGACTGTGTAGGAACCCTTCGGACTGATCGTAAGTTCGTTCCGCAGGCCCTACACAGTCTTACGAAGCGAAATATGCGCCCAGGCCAGATTGCTGGTCTTACCTCGGGGGACGTCGATGTCATGGTATGGCGAGATACCAATAGAGTATTAATGATCTCGACATACCATGGCAACCATCAGCAGACCCTCCGAGGCTCCACCAAACCCACCCTGATATTGGATTATAATATCATGATGGGTGGGGTGGATAAAAAAGACCAGCTCCTGGCCATGTACCCCGTCGAGCGAAAAAGATCAAAAGTGTGGTACAAAAAACTATTCAAACGACTTCTTAATATTTCCGTTTTAAACTCCTATATAATCCACCGCCACACTTCTACTATCACGCATCGTAACTTCCGTATTAGCTTAATAAAATCACTTCTATCCAAACACTCCGCTCGCCCTGCTCCTCCGCCTGCACCGACACAAAACGCATTACAGCGGACAGATATTTGCCACCGTGTGGCCGAGTACACGATGGCTCCGGGAGGCCACCAGAGATTGCGCCGGACGTGTAAAGTCTGTAAAAAAAAAACTCGTACGTTTTGTGTCGGTTGCAACAAAACCGTTTGCCTAGACCCTTGCTTCCAAAGACTCCATACTTAAATTATATAATTTATGTATCTCCTTTGTAAGTGTGTATATATATACTATTTATTTATGTACCTATTTCATTGTATCTTTAATCTCATTGATTGCATAATATATTTTTTGTACCACATCTTTGTTCATTCCAAAATTGTTCATCCCAGACAGACAGACTGACGGACAAATTGTAGACTTTTCAACTTTTTGTGGATGTTTCTCTGAAGGATAGGATTCGTAACGAACGCATACAGAGCGACAGAGAACCAAAGTTATCGACATCAAAGAACTGCTCAAAGAACTAGCAAACGGAAATGGAAGTGGGCCAGCCGTATCTCGCGAAGAACCGACAACCGCTGGGTAAACGTGTTCTTGAGTTGAGACCGCGACTTGTCAAACGTAGTGTAGGACGCCCTCCGGTCAGGTGGGATGACGACCTGCGAAAGACTGCAGGCAGATACGACAAGCTGAAGAGAAGGCGCTATGGCACTCATTAGGGGAGGCCCATGTCCAGCAGTGGACTAACATGGGCAAGTGTCTTTTTTCCAAAAGATTCTCATCTACTGCAATGTTTCTTGTGTAATTTATTTATTAGAGGTCATTTTGTAGTTTATTTTCATTTCATGTACAAATTTAAATGCGACACTATTGGTCTTATCCATTCTATGATATCATGCTACTGTCCGTCCTTGTCTGTTGAGAGAGCTCTAGGAGTCCAATTTCTTAGAGAAATAGTTCCTTTTGGTTTTTGATTTTAGAAATATTTTACTAGGGCAATATGTATTTTTATTGCTTTTTATGCTTATCGATTTGTAAATATCAACTCATTGTAGAATAATAGTTAAAATAAATTCAACAGTATTTATCCTGTGATCCAAACTTGGAGTGGATCTTTTCTGCGCCTTTTTTCAAGTGTTTTGTTTATTGTTCGATTTCTCGTAAACTAAACACTTCTAACAGTTGAAACTCTGTCTGTAACAAGTACGTGAACCAAACTATAATTTAAGATAATAAGCTAAGCCAATTGACCTAAAGTATTCTCAGAATTGAGGATGAAACAGATGCTGTTTTGTACTCGGCGCTCGGACCGCTCGGAATAACACATGTTTTTGTAACTCTTGTTTCGTGAAAAAAATTTATGGGAAGGTGTTTTTTTTATTATTTGTGAATGTGTATAATATATTATTGTATGTGAAATAAAAACTTTATGTACGAATAATTGGTTTTTTAAATTAAATACCACGACTTTTTTACAATAAACTGGAATAAATTCGCTCATTCTGATTTCAAATTAGAATTTTTAATACATTGCAAGGTAATACAGGACCCAAACATTATTGATGTAATAGCTTATTTCATAGCGATTCCGATAATATAAGATAAATATACTAGCTTCCTACAAAAATGTAGAGATATCGTCATTTGAATCACACGCGCCGTTCTCGCGTGGGACCACCAAGAATTGCCTCCACAGACGTGCGATTTTATGCAAAATGGCCGCCACAGTTGAAGGGAAGATAAAGCCAAATCAAAACACACAGAAGGTAAATAATAGTAAACCTGACTATATTGACGGCATATATACAAGAGAATATTCAATGACCAGCAGTATTTTGGACACATTCTGTGAGACACAAACAACAAACACCTCGTATCATTTGGCAAATATGGATACAAATAAGTTAAAGGAGGCCTTATTCAACGAAAGTACCGTCGATCGTACTATTACGAAGCATCATAATATTGTGAACCCACGCATCGAAGTAAATTTAACGTGCAATGAATTAATGCCACTAGATTCTCCTCTTGACTTAGAAGGCCAACTGAATCCAAATGTAACTTTTGAAAATAGTCCACATGATTTTTATTCAGACGATTCTGTTCTTGATAAAGATTATTATCCATCTGATTCCCCAGGAAGCCCTGATATGTCTGAAAAGAAAATTCTTAAAAAGAAGTACAGGCAAACCAATTTGTCAACTGATATTCCGAACAATTTAACGTTTACCGATAAGCAAACTTTGAAGCGAAGACATAGACACTCGGTTGATGCTACTTGTTGCGCGAAAACTATGCCCAAGCGACCATTCCTCCGCAAGCGTAGCAAGAACGTTGATGGCAATTATTGTTGCATATTGCCTGTGGATTTTACTCCTAGCAAAAAACCAGCTTTGGAGCGACGCACACAGGAGTATTCGACCTCAAAATCCGGTCATAAGTCCAAAACAAAAAACATCGTATTGGTCACTTAATTTGTGCTGTTTCCATACCTCAGTAACCGGGCTAACTAAAACAGGTTTCAAACAATAGCTGCAAACCCCCTGCTCGCGAAGCAGGTAGTTGGACTCTAGTCGTTGTCGAATGCTTACGCGTCTTTTGTTTCGATACGTTCATATCACCAACTTTGCAGTTTGTGTTCTGAGTAATTAGTGGTAATTTGTGGAAAAAATATTAATGGATACCGAAGCTCAAGGTATGTACTTAATTATAATGCTAAAATAATACTATATTTCATTGATATTTAATATATAATTGAGATGACAAGCACGTTTAGTAAAGTATGAATATTTATGTCCATTTTTTGACAAAAAAAGTGTTAATGTTATAGTTCCGGGTCCGGTCGGGCGAATATTTTTTTTTTTATAGTTAACCATACATCTTAGTCATATCATGTAAAGGGTGATTTTTAGTTTCGCACTCAGTTTACTTTATTGGACATTAAACCAACCACACGAATGCGTACAGTGCGTACAGAAGAGAATATTGCGTCTGTTTCTGAGAGTGTTGCTGAAGACCGTGAAATGTCAATTCGTCGCCGTTCGCAGCAATTGGGTTTGTGTTATTCGACCACATGGAAGATTTTACGCAAAGATCTTGGTGTAAAACCGTATAAAATACAGCTCCTGCAAGAACTGAAGCCGAACGATCTGCCACAACGTCGAATTTTCAGTGAATGGGCCCTAGAAAAGTTGGCAGAAAATCCGCTTTTTTATCGACAAATTTTGTTCAGCGATGAGGCTCATTTCTGGTTGAATGGCTACGTAAATAAGCAAAATTGCCGCATTTGGAGTGAAGAGCAACCAGAAGCCGTTCAAGAACTGCCCTTGCATCCCGAAAAATGCACTGTTTGGTGTGGTTTGTACGCTGGTGGAATCATTGGACCGTATTTTTTCAAAGATGCTGTTGGACGCAACGTTACGGTGAATGGCGATCGCTATCGTTCGATGCTAACAAACTTTTTGTTGCCAAAAATGGAAGAACTGAACTTTGTTGACATGTGGTTTCAACAAGATGGCGCTACATGCCACACAGCTCGCGATTCTATGGCCATTTTGAGGGAAAACTTCGGAGAACAATTCATCTCAAGAAATGGACCGGTAAGTTGGCCACCAAGATCATGCGATTTGACGCCTTTAGACTATTTTTTGTGGGGCTACGTCAAGTTTAAAGTCTACAGAATAAGCCAGCAACTATTCCAGCTTTGGAAGACAACATTTCCGAAGAAATTCGGGCTATTCCGGCCGAAATGCTCGAAAAAGTTGCCAAAAATTGGACTTTCCGAATGGACCACCTAAGACGCAGCCGCGGTCAACATTTAAATGAAATTATCTTCAAAAAGTAAATGTCATGGACCAATCTAACGTTTCAAATAAAGAACCGATGAGATTTTGCAAATTTTATGCGTTTTTTTTTAAAAAAAAGTTCTCAAGCTCTTAAAAAATTACCCGTTACATAGAAAAAGTCACCCATCTTGTCACCATTTTTTTTAATAAGTTTTTATATTGTGTAGGTATTTTTTGTCATTTATTCTTGTAGTTTGAAAAAATGTTTTTCATTTCAGGTTTCGTATCAAATGAAATTCAGATGTCTAGAATATCATTGTACATGATCTTTAAAGATAGCAGCGAACGAAAATTGGATCAAAAATTGTCGGATGTGGAAAAAAAACTGCGAGAGATCACTAAATGTCCGGAAAATCAGTTTCGAACATTAACTAAGGATCTGAGTCACTTTAAGTCAGATTTTAAGTCAAGATGGACTACAGCAAATAACACAGAATCAAGATTTCTATTAAAAAATGAAAACTGGCTAGATGGTGCTGTAACAATACATAGTTGGTCAACAATACCTACATCAAAACAAGGACGCCCAAAGAAGTCTTTTCAAGAATTAACTGATCGTAGTAAGAGACGACAAACAAAAGAAATTAGAGAGCACGTGGCTGTTGAAAAATTAACATATGCTGCTAGTGTAAGTCAAAGAACATCCGGAAATGTAGATGCTTCGAAGATTATAAAAGAAGTCACTGCCAGCCCAACAAGGGCAAAAAAGCTTAAAAAAAGGCTTTCTGGAAGTCAAAGCGAGTCTGTAAAAAAACATTCACCAGCAGAAGCTTTAGCTCTTTTCATTGAGTGTGATTTAACTAACTAAGAGACAATACGAAATACTCCACGAATCCAACAAGAATATTTATCCATGTTATACGCTAATTAAGGAAGCCAAGAAAGAGTGCTATCCTAAGGAAGAATCTATGCGTGTAACCGAAACTTGTGCAGAAGTACAACTGCAAGATTTATTAAATCACACAGCTTCCAGACTGTGCAAATACTTAGAAGATATATTTGAAACATGTGATTCAGAAGAATTATTAAATATGGAACTTATATCAAAATGGGGATGTGATGGCAGTCAACAATCGAAATTTCAGCAAAACTTTCAAAATGACTCAGAGGCTGATGACTCAAACATTATTCAAAGCTCAATAGTCCCAGTGAGATTACAATCGATTATTGGAGATAGAAAGAAAATTTTTTATATTAAACAATACAACTGTTTTTAGAAGTAGATCCGCAAGAAATTTAACATGTATAATTAAGAATTTAAAAATAAATTTTCTTAATTTTTAATTTGTGTTTTATTAAATCTAAAAACATTAACATTCATCATATCATCATCATATCAGCCGATAGACGTCCACTGCTGGACATAGGCCTCCCCCAAAGAGCGCCATGACGACCGATTTTGGGCCTTCACCATCCACCGACTTCCTGCGACCGCTTTAATGTCATCGGTCCATCGAGTGAGGGGCCGTCCTACACTTCGTTTTCCAGTTCGTGGTCGCCACTCAAGAACCTTTATTCCCCAACGGTTATCGGTTCTGCGAGCTATATGGCCTGCCCATTGCCACTTCAACTTACTAATTCTAAGAGCTATGTCGGTGACCTTGGTTCTTCTACGGATTTCCTCATTGCGGATTCGATCGCGTAGTGAAACTCCCAGCATAGCTCTTTCCATAGCTCCTTGGGCGACTTTGAGCTTTTGAACGAGACCTATAGTTAGCGACCACGTTTCAGTGCCATAAGTCATCACTGGCAACACGCACTGATTATAGACTTTCGTCTTGAGGCTCTGCGGTATCTGTGACGAGAAAATATGCCGTAACTTCCCGAACGCTGCCCATCCGAGTTGGATTCGTCGGCTGACCTCTTTATCGAAGTTGGACCTACCTAGCTGAATCACCTGTCCTAAATAGACATAGTGGTCAACAACGTCGATGATATCGTTCCCAACATGTACCGGCACGGGTGCAACATGAGCGTTTGACATGATATTTGTCTTGCCCATGTTCATTTTGAGACCCACCTGTTGAGAGACGGTATTGAGGTCTCTGAGCATAGTGCCAAGGTCTTCCAGCGACTCCGCCATGATGACTATATCATCGGCAAATCGAAGGTGAGTGATGTATTCGCCATTGATGTTGATGCCATACCCGTTCCAGTGCAGAAGCTTAAAAACATCTTCCAATGCAGAGGTGAACAGTTTCGGAGAAATAACGTCTCCCTGTCTCACCCCCTTTTGCAATTGGATAGAGTTCGTGTTCTGATCCTGAAGACGGATAGACATGGTGGCCTTACTATACAGATTCTTCAACACTTCCATATACCTATAATCAATTTGGCATCGCTGTAAAGACCGCAACACTGCCCAGGTTTCGACAGAATCAAAGGCTTTTTCGTAATCCACATACGCTAGACACAGCGGCCGATTATACTCTTCGGTCTTCTGTATAATCTGCCGTAGCGTATGGATGTGGTCTATAGTACTAAAGCCTTTTCGGCCTTTTTTTTTACACCGAAGACATCCCGGACGTCAGCCTGTACGAGATTCGGACTGCATTAAAACAGCTTAAGAACAACAATGCACCGGGGGAAGACGGAATAACGACTGAGCTTTTGAAAGCGGGTGGAACACCGGTACTTAGGGTCCTTCAAAAGCTCTTCAATTCCGTTATCCTTGAAGGTACAACGCCAGAGGCGTGGAACAGAAGCGTAGTGGTACTGTTCTTTAAGAAAGGTGACAACACCCTATTGAAGAATTATAGACCCATTTCGCTTCTGAGCCACGTTTATAAGCTGTTTTCCAGAGTAGTAACCAATCGTCTCGCTCGTAGGTTTGACGACTTCCAGCCTCCCGAACAAGCCGGGTTCCGAAAAGGCTTTAGTACTATAGACATTAACATTATAATATTTAAATACAGCACAGTCGTAAGATAATATTTAATACTTTTTCCAATAAGAAAAGGGCAAAAAATATTTTTGACCGGATTTTGAAGTCGAATACTCCTGTGTGCGACGTCGTAGAAATTCGATTGGTCCTACTTGTTGTGCAAAAACTTCGCCTGAGCGACCATTTCTCCGAAAGCGTTGCAATTCTGTTGATAGCAATTATTGTTCCACATACATATTGTCTGAGATACCGCAACCTCCACGCAAACGAAAAAAATATAATACTCCTTTACAACAGCGAAAATTGGATGCCAAAAATGAAAAAAAAAAAGAAACATAGTGTTAAACCTGGGTGCAATGAAAGGTGTTATAAGAAATATACGAGTTTTTTGAAAGAAGAAGAAAGAGCAGCCATAAATAAAGCGTATTGGGATATGTCGTGGCAAGAACAACATGCATTTGTAGAAGCACACACTTATGTAACAGTTCCAAAAAGAAAAATTACGAGTCAACCAAAACGGCTACCAAAAGGAGTTTTACATTTAAAAAACAAGACGGTACTAAAATAAATGTATGCAAAGCATTTGTCCTGACTACTTTAGGATATTTGAAAGTGAATGATAGGATCCTACAGACTTTCAGTGATCCATCCACAGATAAACGGGGTAAACACCAAAAAACACCAAATTTAATCGCAATTTACTGGATCAACACGTTGAATCGTTTAACCCCCTAGAACCACACTACAGGCGTGAACATGCACCTTTGCGAAGATACCTACCAAGTGACATTAGCATAACTCAAATGCATAAACATTTTTGTGAGACTTACCCTGATAAATGTATTTCGTAGAGCTTATACAGAATTGTGTAAGTTGGTGTGAATTGGATCCAACATCACCTAAGGTATATAATCACCTAAGGTATATAAAATAAAAAAGCACGTGCTTTTTTTATTTTAACACAAAGATGAACCTCAAAATAGTTCACAGGTATTCTATAGTGCTGACCTGGAAAAGGTGATCATGTTGCCCAGATTAGAGACGTTTAGAGCAGCGATTTTCTGTCAGCGCCTTGTAGCATACAACCAAACCTTCGCACCACTTGGCAAGATTACCTACCACAGAAAGTAAACCCCTTACAGTTATCTGGCATGATCGCATTGCAGGCAGAAAACAAGAAGACTGTCTGCCTTTTATCATTTTCTTTTGCGTACTAGAGACATTGAGCAAGTACATATCTGGCTAGATAATTGCAGCGCATAAAACAAAATTGGCTCTTATATTCCATGCTTGTTCACATGATTAACAGTAATGAAGCCATTGCTATAAAAAAAAAATATTCTCCATTACTTTGAGCCCGGCCACACATTTATGAGCAGTGACCAAGTGCACCACCAGGTTGAGTTGGCCATGACAAAAATAGGCTAATAAGCTCTATATTTTCCTTGATTTTGAAAAGTGTGTATGTTCAATCAACAAGTCAAGAGTAATTGTACAGTCTATGTCACCTGAAAATTTTCTGAATATACCGAATTACGTGTCACAAAGAAGAATCCAAATTTCCAACCCAAGGGCTTATTTAAAAAATATGGTAGAGGTATGTTTTACCCAGGGTTGCCAGACGTACGAGAAATCTCGTACATTTACGAGATTTACAGTCCATGTTCGAGAAACGAGATTAATAAAAAAGCCAAAAAGATTCTAAATAATAAAATAATTATCCACTCCACGCCATATTATACGACTCGGCACATCACTAGATTCACTACCTCATCACTAGTTGTCACTAAATGAAAGCATATTTAGTCTTTGACCGAAGAAATACATCTAGAGGGGAATCCCCACAAGATAATATATATTTCTTTGTTTTCGTCCTTATCGCACTAATGTAAACATTGCATTCTTTCTTCTTTTACACAACATGTAGGGCAATGTTTATTACTTATTACTCTCATTAGTTGTTGTTTGTCGAGTTCTACCAGTGCATTTTGATATTTCACCCTAATTATTAAATGGTTACTTTGACATAATGAGTAGTGACAGTGAACCGTTATCCACGCCACCTAAGAAAATAACTAAAAAGGGAGGATGGACTGCAAAAAAAACAGGTGACACGGTTTTTGAACATCGTACGCAAACCTTTCGTGATGAGTGGTTAAAACATCCGATATTTTGAGACTGGCTACAACCAGTTTAAGAGTAGTAGAGTTCTCTGTGATAGAGCTCGTCCGGGGAAGGACTACCACCATACCTATTTCTGCCGCCAAGCAGTAATGCTCGCATTGCTGTGTTCCGGTGCGAAAGGTATGGTTTCCGGTGAAATTACTGGCACATGAGGCTTTCGATCTTAGCCTCTAGGTGGCAACCCGCGAGTGATACCTCTGGTATTGCAAGCGTCCATAGGCTGCGGTAACCGCTTACAATCTTGTGGGCCGTACGCTTGGTTGCCACTTCAGTTGTATAAAAATAAAAAAATAAACCAGATCCTAGTAATCCTAAGAAAGCGAAGTGTTCATTCTGTCCAGCAAGTTCCCTGGAAATCACAAATCTGAAAACTCATGCCGAATCAAAAAAACATTTGAAAAATGCTAGTACATCGGGTCTACAATGCCAAAAGTTGACATCATTTGGTTTCAAGACGGGCAAAACTCCAAAAAATAAACAAAAGGACCGAGCTGAAATAAAACTGGCTGCATTTTTTGCAGTACACAATATTGCTTTTTCTGTGGCCGACCACTTTACTGATCTATTAAAATAAATTATTCCTGATTCCAAATTGGTACAAGAAATTGAACTGAAGCGTACCAAAATCACAGCAGTTGTAAAAAATGCTATTGGAGAAGGACACAAACAGTGTTACCAGATCCAGTATATTAATACTTTTTCAGTATTAAAATTTCATAGATTTTTCCGAACATCAGTATATTTTCAGGTATATTGCTGGCAGTCAGTATTTTTGGGTATATTTTGGTTGAATTTATGGCAACACCGTAGTGAGTAATCGTCTTTGCGACAATGTTTGCGGAATTCCCCGGAACGCGAACATTGGGGACTTTCCCGGATTTAGTTTATACTTATGTAATATATGTTATCTATGAGCAAAGATGAGTAAAGCTGAGGCCAAACGAGCGTAATTTTGTGAGTTTGAGTCGCAGAATTTCGGTCGCGTAATTTCTGCTGCATTCGGTTTCATACAAAAGTCCTAATCCATTCACACGGCGACGCAAAATGAGTTGTCTGCCGACGCACACGCATTATTCGGACGTAATTGAGTTTGCGGGGGCGAGGGGTAAGACGCGGGCCGAGCAAAGCGTCAGTCAGGTACAGATTGCGTGAGAGTCGACACGTATCACAAAATGCTGGACACAGAAAAAATGATCATTGAAATTGAACAACGGCCATGTCTATGGAACTCATCGGAGAAGGCGTTTAGTAATAAGTCTTTAAAACAGAGGGCATGGCAAGAAGTCGCCGAGAATTGTTTCGATGATTGGAAGGAATTGAGCAACGAAGACAGAAATAATAAAAGTAAGTACATACCTACTTATTTAAACCATATTTTTACCCACGCCGGAACGGAGCCGGTAATTATGCGTTTGGGGTGAGAGGTTGTTTGTTTGTGCGCAATCCTTTGAACGGTTAGACCGATTTTGATACTATGGATGGATATATGTATAAATCCTAAATACCTGAAGGGATTTAGATAAAATTTGAATAAGTTCATTGATGAATCGGAACGACTACTTAACCCGGTAGGTGGCGCTACTAGTTGGGTATTTCTGAAAACTTCTCATAAACAGCCGGACCATAATTGGATGATATTTAATGTGTGTGTATATTTGAATAGTATTGTGGATAGTTTGAAATGGCAAATGGATCTGGTAGGTGGCGCTACTATTGTCACGTCAAGTTCCAAACGGCTGGACGAATTTGGATTGAGTTTTGTGGGTATATTTGAATGAGTTTCTGATAGGTTTGAAAAGACAATAGAACTCGTAGATATTTTTTTTTTTTTATTGATACAACATTCATAATGACATTAAATTTAGTTATAATTATTTTGAGAACGTGTCTTTAATAATAAAATATCAGAACACTGAATTCATTGTCTCTTGCCAGGGTAACGCGCCCACTTCACTGACAAAGTAATTTTTAAAAATATCTCTGAAGGTTATCGCAGAATTTGATGGCCTTGTTCTAGTTGGAATTGGTCGAGTAGATCGTAGTTGACACTGTAGAAACTCGTCATCAAAGTTAGCTCCAACTCTTTTTCGCACGAAATTGTGCAAAATGCATGTAGCCTTAACAATTTCAATGGCAAAATCAGGGTTAACTTGAATTGGTGAATGAAGTACCCTCCATTTATTTGTCAATATGCCAAAAGCACATTCCACACATCGCCGTGCTCTACTAAGACGATAATTGAAAATACGTTTGTCTTTGTCGAGGTTTCTGTTTGGATATGGACGCATCATATTCCTATGTAAACCAAACGCCTTATCTCCAACAAAAACAAAAGGTTGGGGGTTCTCAATATAATTGGGTAAACTTCTGTCTACCGGTAAATCTAAATCGTTTCTGTAGAACTTTTACCCAATTCTGATTTTCTAAAAATACTGTTATCCGATTCTTTTCCATAATCACCAACATTGATCGCTGTAAAACAGCAGTTTGCATCCGCCACAGCCATCAGCACGATGGAGAAGAACTTTTTATAATTAAAATAATTTGAACCACTGTGTGAAGGTGATTTTATTCTGATGTGTTTACCATCGACAGCTCCAACGCAATTCGGGAAATTCGTTTTTTTATAAAAAACTTCGGCATTTGTATTCCAGATACCTTCATTTGGATCTGGCATTTCATGTGGCTGAAGTACGTTCCAAATTTGTATACAAGTATGCTTGATAATATAACTAGCAGTAGAGCGCCAAATCAAAAAGTCTTCGCTTATCGTACTTAAATCAATACCTTTAGCAAGATACCTGAAAAAAATAGATAAAATAAATTACTAAATAAATACATTACAGTACATAATTATTAATATAATAAAGGTAGGTACCTACACAATTAAAAATATTGCAATATATATAAACAGTTATAATTTTTACTTTTCAGTGACGTTTCTGCAAAAGAAATGGAAAACAGCAAGGGACTATTATGTGGAATGGAACGTTACAGATGAGTGAGTGAATAGAAAGATAGGTGGGAATGAGAGAGGTGATGGATGATTTGGCATTATGGCTGCCCTTGTAAAATTACGACTGTTATTGTTATAAGAAGAAAATTAAATAAATTAGTAAAACGGCTAAATCAGAGTTTCTGTCCGCTCCCCCGTCCTACATTTTGGGGGCTCGTCCGGGATACCTATTGAAGACGGTGGACGACGGGCGCTGTGCAGAAATCACGACGACGAAAAATAGCCGGCACGTGTCCTGCCGCCATAATCGCCGGATCGACATACTTTACGTGTTTCTTTGAAGACGCAGAAACATGCCTAAGTCTAAAGACGAACGAAGAAAGAGCCGGCAAGACGACTACTTCGAAGGTGAGGGCGATCGCGGAAATAGACGAAATAGTACCGCGCCATCGTCCGCACATAACATGCTGCAAATGTCCGCGGAGCTCGTGCCGAGTTTCTACGGAAGTGATGGAACTTATCCAGTCCAACAGTGGATTAACGACGTAGAAGATAATGCCGAAATCTTTGGCTGGACCCCACTGCAACAGCTTCTGGTAGCGCGGAGATCTCTCAAAGGTACAGCGGCACTTTGGCTACGAGCAGA
Source organism: Colostygia pectinataria (assembly GCA_951394395.1). Lineage (NCBI taxonomy): Eukaryota > Metazoa > Arthropoda > Insecta > Lepidoptera > Geometridae > Colostygia > Colostygia pectinataria. The sequence goes on along the minus strand of OX596368.1, from coordinate 2,156,395 downwards.
AAGGACGCATAAAAGCTGGGAAGAGCTGAAGCAGGCTATCGCGAAAGAGTTTCCAGATACGATTGACGTAAAAGCAGTACACGAGATGATGAGTGCTAGGAAAAAGAAGACTACAGAAAGCTGTCTTGATTATATGCTAATCATGAAAGACCTCGGAAAAAGGGGTAAAATGCCAGATTACGTCGCAATCAAATACATAGTAGACGGTATAACTGACAGTGAAACATACAAAATAATGTTGTACGGCGTGAGTACATACACCGATCTCAAAGAGAAAATTAAGATTTACGAGACGATTAAAAGTAAAATAGCAAAGAAGCAGAGTGAAAAAGAGTCTGAGACACCCAGCAGTAAGCAGCAGCAGCAGAAAAATAAAATAATTCGGTGCTATGGTTGCGGCGAGCTTGGACATACATCATCCGATTGTCCTCACAAGAGCAAAGGTCTGAAATGTTTTAAATGCAATGAATTCGGCCATGTTGGATCTACTTGCAAACGACGATCATCGGCGAACGAGAAAACAAAGAAGTCGGAAGAGGCGGTCGGGAGCAATCGGACGACATCGGGCAACTTCGTCGAGAACAGGAAACGGGCTATGTTCGGTACGATGGCGGAAGCTGCGGCTGACTTCACTTCGGTCGAGAACGATAAAAACTACGTGGAACGGAACGAGAACGCAGCCATCATGGCGGCGGACTGTCAAAGCGACACCGAAAGCGAAACGTCAACTTCGGCTGAAAGTGAGGTTATGGTAAATGTAAACAAACTCCGAAAAATCACGAAGAAACCGATTGTTAGTGCGGGAATCGGTGGTTATTGCGTAAAAACTTTAGTAGATAGCGGCAGTGAGGTTAATATTATATCTTCTGACTGTTATCGTGTGCTCGGAATGCCAGAGTGTGAAACTGACGACGTCAAGCTCTCTGGAATAGGACTTGCGACGGTGCGTTCTCTCGGCAAATGCCGGCTGAGTTTATGCTTCGATGGAAAAACGTTTGAAGGAGTGACATTTCACATAATTTCTAGAGACTTTATCCCATACGATGCAATTATTGGACAAGAATTCTTAAATAATGTAACCGTGGTAATTGAAAGTGGATCTGTTAGGCTTGTCTCTGATGAAAGTTATTTAAAAAGTTTGAATGTGTGCATTAGCGAGGTGTGTTTCTCTGATTTTATAGGTCCAATGGCAAACATTGATTTAAAACAAAAGGTGATTGAATGGGTGGAAGCTTATCAACCAGCATTACAAACGAAAGAGCCGCCCCTGCAGATGAAAATTATACTGAAAGATGAGGTACCAGTATCCCAAAGACCTCGTCGTCTATCACTTAAGGAGCAAGAGTTGGTGGAAAAACAGGTATCTGAATGGTTGGAAAACGACATCATTCGGGTGAGTTACTCAGAATATTCTAGCCCCTTAGTTCTTGTTAAAAAAAAAGATGGTTCTACTAGAGTTTGTGTGGACTACCGTGCACTGAATAAAAAGATAGTGAAAGATGAATTTCCCCTACCAGTAATTGAAGACCTGATTGACAAGCTTAAAGATGCTAAATATTATAGTGTGCTAGATCTTAAAAATGGATTTTTCCATTTGAGAGTAAGTGAAGAGTCCATCCAGTACACATCCTTTGTGACCCATCATGGTCAATTTGAGTTTGTCCGGGCTCCGTTTGGTCTGTCCATCTGCCCGAAATATTTCATGAGATTTATCACAGCAATATTTAGGGATCTGCTGATGAAGGGTGAAGTTTTGATATTCATCGATGACATTCTAATTCCAGCGAAAAGTGAACAGGAAGCTGCCCATAGGCTCAAGAATGTACTTGATGTGGCTGCACAGTATGGTTTGCAAATTAACTGGAAGAAAGCCAAGCTGATCTGCCGTGAAATAGAATATTTGGGTCACTTAATAAAAGATGGAGAGGTGAGACCTACCTCGGAGAAGACAGATGCTGTATTAAGGTACCCTACACCATCTACTAGAAAACAGGTACACAGCTTCATAGGGTTGACCTCTTATTTCAGGAAATACATTGAAAACTTTGCCTCCATAGCCAAACCACTGACTGATTTACTAAGAAAAGATGCCCCATTCCATTTTGGAAATGAAGAGTATGTAGCTTTCAGCACTTTGAGAAATAAATTAGGTGAAAGCCCCGTTCTAAAAATATACCAGCCCAAGCTACCTACTGAGGTGCACACGGATGCATCTTCTATTGCATATTCTGCCATACTGTTACAGCTGCACCCTGATGGACTGCACCCTGTGTATTACATGAGCAAGAGGACAAGCGAAGCAGAATCCAGATATTCAAGTTATGAGCTGGAAGCATTGGCAGTCATTGAAAGCATCAAGAAGTTCCATGTGTACCTATACGGAACCCACTTCAAGATCATAACTGATTGCCAAGCATTTGAGCAGACCCTTAAGAAAAAAGACTTGTCAGCTAAAGTGGCGCGATGGGTGCTGTTTTTAGATCAGTTTGACTATAAGGTGGAACACCGGTCCGGCTTTAAAATGAGACATGCAGATGCACTAAGTCGGAATCCAGTGGTTGCAGTTGTAACCAATACTCTACATGATCAAGTAAGAGCAGCTCAACTAAACGATGAAGGATTAAAAGCCATCACTGATGTGCTGGAGAATAAACCTTATCTGGACTACTGGCTTGATAGTGGCCTTTTGTACAAGGGCGAGTTGAAGCAACTGGTCATACCAAGGTCAATGGAAAAGGAGATCATAAGACAGGTGCATAGTAATGGGCATTTTGCTGTGAAGAAGATGAAGGAGCTTATCGTCAAGGACTATTATATTAAAGACCTGGACAGGAAACTTCAAGACTTTGTCATTACTTGTGTGCCATGCTTGCTAGCCACCAGGAAGTCAGGTAAACAAGAAGGGTTTCTTAACCCAATAGAACAGAAAGCATCCCATTGCATACTCTACATTTGGACCACATTGGACCACTTACTGAAACGAAGAAGCAATATAATTACATATTGACCGTGGTTGATGCATTCACTAAGTTCACATGGATCTTTCCAACCAAAAGTACCACCAGCAAAGAAACTCTGGACAGGCTAAGAATTCATCAGCAGCACTTTGGTAACCCAGTGAGGATGGTCACCGACAAAGGTACTGCATTCACTAGTAATGAGTTCCAAGAGTTTTGTAGGGAAGAAAATATACAGCATGTCACTATTACAACTGGAGTACCTCGAGGCAACGGTCAGGTTGAAAGAGTGCATAGGACAATCATCGCAGTGCTGACTAAGTTATGCATAGAAGAGCCCACCCTGTGGTACCGGCATGTGAGTCGACTGCAGAGAGCGTTGAATAGTACCTACCAACGCAGTATTGACGCATCTCCCTTCCAACTTATGATAGGCACCAATATGAAATCAAAAGAAGACTTACAAATTGTACAATTATTGCAGCAGGAGGAGGTAACTCAGTATGATAAAAACAGAGAGGAACTTCGAATCAAGGCAAAGCAACAAATTTTGAAAGTGCAAGAGGAGAACCGTAAGAATTTTGATAAGGACAGAACACTAAGCTACAAATACGAAGTTGGTGAGTTAGTAGCCATCAAGAGAACACAGTTTGGAGCTGGCCTCAAGCTAAAACCTAAATATCTAGGCCCTTACAAGATTCTAAAGGTTAAGCGAAATGATCGTTATGATGTAGAGAAAGTAGATGCCAATGCAGAAGGCCCCATCAAAACCTCTACCTGTGCTGATCAGATGAAAAGGTGGCCTGTATTAGCTGAAAATGATAGCTTGGGTGAGTAAAATTAAGTATGAATGAATGAATGCCAGTTTTGTATACAGTGTAGATATTGTTTGCCCTTTCCATATCCTTTGCACTCCCATGGACTTGTTTCTTTTATAATTGTAACAGAGACACAGATCTTGTGTGTAGAATATCCGTAAAGTCACTTACCACTGTATCATTCATAATGTATTGCTACAGTATCTAAGATGTACTTACTAAAAATGTAATTATAATTGTAATGTAAATTGGTTAAGTAATTGCATTGTGCTATTAAATAAAATAAAATACCTAACCTAATGTGGTGTAATAGGAACCCTAGAAACTAGAAAGTTACCTTATGTAACTTTATTATTAACTGTAAGTTAGGTAGTTGATAAATCATAGAATAAAACAAAGTAAATGTAAAATAAAATATTTAATAAACATAAGTTAAAGATTTGTAATATGGTGGTCTGGTATTTCATAAAATATAACTAACATAATGCTTACAAAAAATGTTTAATATAAGATAAACTATTTTTGATGCTGATCAAACAAAATAACCCTAGATACTTATGTGCTAGGTGTGTGTGCGGTTGCAATTTAGATTGTTGTTGCATAAGCTAAGAACTACTTATAGTATCTTTTACTTTTATAAGGTCTTTTTGCTATTGATTGATATACAGGATTTGTCACCTAAATTGTTTTTACTATCAAAGTTGATTTGCTTGCCTTTTGTAAATGCCAATGAGACTCAAAATGAATGATTATGTGTGAAGGCTGAGGAAGTATAAACTTATGAGTGTCTGATGATGGATGTTAGTTGTGGTGAAGGAAGGTTGGCATGTCAGGGTCCGACATGAATGCAGGATGACCGAGATGTGGAATGGAACGTTACAGATGAGTGAGTGAATAGAAAGATAGGTGGGAATGAGAGAGGTGATGGATGATTTGGCATTATGGCTGCCCTTGTAAAATTACGACTGTTATTGTTATAAGAAGAAAATTAAATAAATTAGTAAAACGGCTAAATCAGAGTTTCTGTCCGCTCCCCCGTCCTACAATTATATGCGTAAAAAGAAAGAAGCAAATGAAGAAAGAAGTGGTAGTGCAGCTAAGAAGAAAAAGTCATGTCCATATTTTCAATTGTTGCAGTTTTTAAATGTAACTAAAGAGTCGAGGAACTCGTCTTCAAATGTAGCTACTCCTGAAAACACGGATAATGACAGTAATGTAACTGCTAACGATAACGATGAAGAAAACATTTATGATCAATCTGAGTCGCCATCATCACAAGCTCTATCTCAACCGCTTTCATCGCAGCCAGCGGCAATGGAAACATCTGTATAACAAAACCTACCGTCGACATCAAAGCAAACAGTGTCATCGGAACCCTCGGTGTCCCGAACAAAAGATAAAAACCAAAAATTGACACCATTTCAAGAAACTCTTCTCCATAATTTTAAGATTGATGATGACCCTAATCGACATTTTTTACTATCTTTTTTGCCGGAGATGTCAAAAATGACTGAGAAACAAAATTTTGAATTTCGCATGGAAATGATGAAAGCTTTAAAGTGAAGTATCAAATTGCAGATCAGCCCACGCAAACAAACTGGCCTCAATTTTCATCACCTTTTTCTGAATCACACAATAGCAATCAATACATCCCGTCACCAATCAACAGAGGATACACCACAAATGAATATAACGAAACCAGTCAATATACTCAATCTGATATTATAAATACATTTGAAGAAACTTAATAAACAGCATCAAGTTATGTTTTGTAATACATTGTAAAACTTATTATTAAACAGTTTAAAAACTTACTTGAGTGTAATTATTAGTCTTTCCTCCGGACTGATGGCTAGTCTCATGTTTGTGTTTGATTTGGTTTTAAGAGTTGTAATAATTCTTGGAAAACATGCAATGGTAAATGATAGTACTTTTCAAATATATCTGGATTTGCACATAAATGTTCATATAAAGTGTGGAACTGTACAAGCATCAGTCTTTCACTATTAAGCGGATTTACCCAGCATCTTTTTCTGGCATTATCTACTTCTTCGTCTTCTAAATATGCTTCGTATATACACAACATTTTCCACGGTTCTATTGCACGACACAAACATCCGCTATAAACGTTGGATAGTAACTGAATAAAATGCGCTCGTCTGGCATCCCAACAGAATTTCTGCCAGGCAGAATTTCTGTGACTGAAATTCTGCGACTTACGACTCACAAAATTACGCTCGTTTGACCTCACCCTAAGTTACAGATATGACAAGAAAGACGGCCGTTACCGGCGCACAGTGGATCGAAAATGCCCTTTCCATAGACATAGAACTTTTTTTTTGTAAACATGCGTTTTCTTATTGAAAACCAACACAGAACCTTATTAGAAGCCCAAACTTTATCATATTTATGCACCTCTCGCGATTATGATGCAGTAAAGATTTTTTGAACTAAAATATGTATGGAGAAAAACATGAAAATCAATATTTTTCGGCTCTCGTGCGAGTGCCCGTTATTTCGTCTGGTACGAATAATGTCCATATTTTTTACTAATTTTTGACATATATCACACACAGGGCACTCGATAGACTTCAGGTGAAAAAAAAAATTTTTTTTTTTTTATATGTTGCATTTTACTCATTATCCTAATTACATTGCGACCTAAATATAATATTTCAACTCGCCTCATCATTGTTACAGTTTTAATGCAATATTTCACCTACCATACTTTATAAATAAACTGTAAAAAAAAAGAATACACAATAGGTATAGGCTTTAACGGCTAAATATCATAAAACCACCATAAAATAAAGGATTAAATGTACAAGGGGTCATTAAGTTAGGTAATAGGTAATAGGACTTTATCATTGTTACAAATTTACTGCGCAGGATTACCTACTTATCTCTATCTACCTGCTAACCCGTCACTAATGTAATGGTAGTTATCTATTCTAAGAATCCTTTATAAATGCTTTAAGCACAAGTGCTTACTTTTGGTTAATTTATAGTCATTTTCTTAAAACAATGATGTAAATTAGGTAGGCACTTAATTAACAATTGTCATTGTCTAGCTTTATCTAGAAGTCGTTAGCCGGTATGAAGTTAGTATAAATAAGGATGGTAGGTACTGAATATTTTTAGTTATATTAAAACTTCCCTAAGTAAAGCATTGCGAACTTTCGAGTTAAAAATGGAGAAACAAAGTGCGATAACCAATCTGGATCTATTTGTGATTCTAAAGCAGTCTGGCAAGCTTGGAAATTATTCAAAACTGTTAGAAAGCGTTAAACTTCAGTTTAATTTGAGTTTGTCTGATGAAGATGAAGACATTCTCCAAGAATTCTGTCGAAGATTTAGTCAGTCTGTGATAAAAAGATGGAAATCTGCGAAATGTAACACAGAAACATTCAAAAAACACTATACAGATTGGTTGAAACAGAACATCGAGTGGCCAACTTGTGTACGTGAAAATATACGACCGCAAGTGTTATTTACTGCAACTGAAGAGACAAGTGAAGCTGGCGAATTGTTTTTACCCTCTACAAGTACATCAACTGTTGGAACATCAACGAGAACAACTCCAAGTCCGCGCAAACCTTTCACAGACCTTGGAACAAAACAAAAAATACGAAGGATTGACGATTTCAATTATAAAGGCCGAGACAGTTCGGAATTGGCCTTTGCTTTAATAGCTAACATGAAACATGAGGGCAAAGATGTTTTGGCAGCAGCCATAGATCATATTATAAAGAACCCAGAAGAGGCGGAAAAAATCGTTAAACAAGCAAAAGATAAAAATAAGTGTGCTTTCACCCCTACCAAAGCACTTGGCCTATTGCTGTCACTTAAATTATCAAAGTGGCAGTATATTACGTTGAGAGAATCTGCCATTCAAGAAGGCATTCAAAATTTGTATCCATCATATTACAAAGTCCAGCAAGCTAAGATGGATTGCTTGCCTCCGAAAGACGCAATCACTGTTACTGATACGATGGCCAAAGTAGCTCTTCAAGCACTACTTGATATAACAGTTACAAGAATAATAAAAAGTTTACCTGAAGAGATAACAAAGAAATCAATGAATTTAATATCGAAATGGGGATTCGATGGTGCCTCAAGTCAGAGCACATACATAAGAAAAAAAACGAAACAATACTCATTAGATCAACTGCTTAAGGCAGTTGAAGAAGTTCGAAAAAAAAATTTATTCATATGAATGCTAACGAGTTAGACATCATATTAATACTATTCCAAGAATAGAAAGCCATTACCTGCGACAACAAACAACAAGAGAATACATAGATGGGGGAAAAAACGTAACTGATCTGTACATGGATTATAAAAACGAATGCATAAAGAAAAACTTAGATTATGTTCTAATACACACCTACAGAAAAGTTTTTAACGGAGAATTCAATATAAGCTTTTTAATTCCGAAGAAAGATCAATGTGATCTATGTGTTTCATATAAAAACGCAGAAGGGACGGAAAAATAAAATTTGGAAGAAAAATATAGAAAACATTTAGACGAAAAACAACAGAGCAGATTAGAGAAAGAAAGAGACAAAGCACTGATAAATAACAATTTTGTAGTAGCTTGCTACGACTTACAAGCTGTGCTTCCTGTGCCTCGAGGTGACGTATCCGTTTTTTATTATAAATCAAAATTAAATTTGCTACAACTTTACTGTTTGTGAATTGGCTACAGATCACAGAGTGCTTTTTCTGGAATGAGGTGGAAGGACAAAGAGGAGCAAACGAAATTGGAACTTGCGTCCTTAAATATTTAAAAAATAAGTCTGCCGCTTCGTGTGAACCTATGGAAGTGATATTTTATTCCGACAATTGTTGCGGACAACAGAAAAACCAATTTATATTGTCCATGTACATCTACGCCATTAAAAATGAAGGGGACTGCGCTCATTCCACAATTGAAAAGGAAGTGAAAAAACCGTTAAAATCGGGACCTATCTACGTTCCAGCTCAATATGCGAACATAATAAAATGCTCGAAAAAGAAAGGCAATCCTTACCGTATGAATGAAATGAGCCATAGTGAATTTTATGACATCAAATCTTTATCCGAATACAAATTCACTAAGAACACTGAAGGTGAGACGGTCAAAATGACAGATCTTAAAATAATATTAATTGAAAAAGCAGAAATTGTCGCAAACAGAGTGAAAGTTTTTTACAAAACTTCATACTTGGATGTTAATTTCAAGGAATTTAAGTTGCAAAGAGCAGGTCGAATGCAACTCCGATTGAGGAGCTTGTATCAGACCAAACTTCCTTTGGGTGAACGAAAAAAGGCAGATATTCTGTCTCTTATTCAATCAAACCATATCCCGAGATATTATGCGAGTTTCTATTACAATAATATACTTTAAGGGTCTCCTTTATAGGACCTACTCACGTGCCAAAACTTCCTAGTCGACAAGAAGGTTTTGACAAGAAGTTAAAAATATTTTTAGAGTTTTTTTTTGTTATTATGGTATTGACAATAAGCTAATATTTTTAGAAGAGTTTTTATTTCAATGTTCACAAAAAAACATTTTAACCCGTGAGAAGGCGCGCTATTAGCAATTTGCTCACACTAAAATTGATTGCAGAAGTTTTTGGTGATCCTGACTTCATAGCATCCCGAGCGCCTAGGTACCTTCCTAATTATTCAACCCCTCTCCCCTCGAGAAACTCAAGTGCTGCTCAGACACGCTGCGACTGCCCAGTGAAGCACTTGTGGAGGCCCCGCACCGTCGCGCGGCAATTTTCTAATCGCGCGCCCATCCACGTAAGTATTTTTTTTTTATACCAACAGAATATTATTGTGTTTTAATGTTTAACACATTAAAACACATTAACAATTTGTATTTAATTGATTATGAATTACGTCAGTACTCTTAATTCATATTTCACTTTGTTTTCAGTTACAACACACATAAAAAATGGACGATCTAAATCAGCTATACTCAACCTGCGGCCCGCGGGCCGCATGCGGCCCGCCGGGCCTTTGTTATTGGCCCATCTGAAGTTACGAATTTGTTGTGTATACCAATTTAAATTTCGCGCCCATCAGAGAATGGTTGTTTCAGAACGGGAATGTGAGCCGATCAGTGATTTCGTTTCGTGTGAATCGGAACGCAGCATAATTATTCATTAGTAATCTGTGGTTGCATGAGCGAGAAAGAATAGACGGCGGAAATCCCCTTGCCATCTACGAACCTGCGTGTGTCGCTTTGTTTGCGGGTCATAACTTGTTTTGAATTTGTTTACGATACCTACGTTACGCTACGTTGGTAACAATTAAAGCTAATCTCACCCAGTAATTGCAGATAGTTGTGGTTTTTTGTGTCAAATTATTATTTTGTTTTCAATATAATGTCAGGAGTGTCTTCTAAATATAAAAGAAAAATATCTAGTGAAAATATATTGTTTCAAGATGAGTGGGAAACGGATTATTTTGTTGTGCCAAACAAAAACAATGCAGCAACTTGTTTAATATGTCGTGAAAGTATTATTTTGAAGAAATACAATATTTCGCGTCATTTTACCACAAAACATAAATCTTTCGACGAAACGTTTCCTCCTGGAACGTCGTTGAGAAATGAGAAATTGAGTTTTTTTAAGAGGTCATTGCATCAACAACAAAATGTTATGACTGTGGCATTATCACAAGACTCCGCGGTAACCAAGGCATCATATGAAATTTGTTACATTCTTGGTAAGCACATGAAACCATTTACCGATGCAGAAATTGTAAAGGAATGCTTTGTTAGTGCTGCCAATATACTTTTTGATAAATACAGTAACAAAAAGCAAATACTATCTGATATAAAAAAACTACAGCTCTCGGATTCAAACTGTATGAGACGTATTGAAGACATTTCTAAATTTATTCACGATGATATTTTAGATAACCTAAGAAAGTGCAAGTTTTTTAGCTTGGCATTCGATTCCAGCACCGATATTTCAGCAACATCACAATGCTCGATGTTTGTTAGATATTGTACAGAAAACAATTTAATAAAGGAAAATTTTTTGAAATTCCTACCTATGAAAGGTCAAACCCGAGGCACAGATTACCTGGATACTATTTGTAATTTTTTAGAGCAGAATGAAATTGACCTACAAAAAATCGTGTGTTTGTGTACAGATGGTTGTCCTTCAATGACTGGACCCGAAAATGGATTTATTTCGTTATTTAAAAAAAGATATAATTTAATCAATTTAATATCATTTCATTGCATTATCCACCAAGAAAACTTGGCGGCGCGTGTTGTAAATCCAGAAATAGAAGCTGTAATGAAGACAGTTATCAATATTGTCAATTATATACGAGCAAGAGAATTGAACCACAGAAGATTTAAAAGCCTTCTGGAAGAACTGGGAAGTGAGTACAACGACGTCCTTTTACATACCTCGGTGCGATGGCTAAGTAGAGGTAAAGTTTTGGAAAGGTTTTTTCTTTACGCCATGAAATAATACTGTTTTTAGAACAAAACAATAAAGAGTACCCTGAATTACAAAATGATGAATGGTGGTGTATATTAGCCTTTTTATGTGACATTACGGAAAAACTCAATAATCTCAATCGGAGTTTACAAGGTGAAAATAATATGGTCTCCAATATGGCAAATAAAGTGTTTGCATTTGAAGAAAAGCTAAGCATTTATCATGAAGAAATACAGAACAAACAGCTACAAAATTCAAGTTATATAACTGCACTATTAAACGAATTTCAAAATGTTTGTTACTTATTGAAAATCCACGGCATTTAGAAACAACGACCATCTCAGAGTTGGCTTCTGTTTTAAATTGTAATTACTCAGAGTTGTTTGATGAGTTTATCGATTTTAAAAACGATACCAATCTGGAAGTTCTGTTTGAAGAAAAAAGGGAAAACAGAGAATATGTGGAATTTTGGAGTATTATTCCCCAAAAATATAAAAGCGTCCAAAGGTGTGCTCAAATCCTACTAACATTCTTTGGGTCTACGTATGTGTGCGAATCGTCATTTTCAAAAATGAAATACACGAAGAACGTTTACAGAAACAAACTCACAGATTCTCATCTGGATGATGTTATAAGGATAGCATGTAGCGACAAGCCAGATCTTGATAAAGTTTTGAAAAAATGTTCACAATATCAAAAATCGCATTAAAACCTATAAAATCTTTGTTAAAACTTCTTTTTTCACAAATAAAGTAGCTACATTGTTAACTTGGAATTACGTTTTAATTAAGACCTCAATTATATTTGCTGGTGGCCCTCGACACCATGACTGAAACGTGTTTGTGGCCCCTATAAAAAAAAGGTTGAGTATGGCTGATCTAAATAATACACAAAATCTTCGAATTTCTTCGTGGTTAGAAGAGGATTCTGATGATGATTTGCTAGCAGATCTTAAGAATGGAGAACAAAATCGTGCTGACAGTATAGAAAGCGATGGTTCTGTCATTTGCAGTCCTCACTTAACTGAAACGGAGCAATCCTCGGATGAAACAGATGCCCATATTTTAATTCCTGCGCTAAGAACAGACGATCAAAAAAAGCATGCACTTCATGTAAGCAATTACTCTGCATCGAGCACATGACGTATATGTGTACATGTTTTGAGAGGCATACTTGTCCTGATCTCATGGTAGAGAGAAATTTTTAAGTTTTTTTATATAATTTTTTTATCGTGATTTTTGTGAGGACTGCCAAAGATTGTAGATCCAAAATTACTTAATTTGCTTTTTGCTGTAGAAGTTGCATTTATGTTTCATAGTTTTAATTAAAACCCTTGTTTACGAATTAAATAAATGCTGTTTTATTCATTATGAACCCATTTATTGCCAAAAAATACTAATTTTGTAGAAATATAAGCATTTAAAGTAGTGTGAGCATTTTGCTATTTTGCGTCGGCTAAGACGCAATAGAGCGTAATAAAGGCTCTAAAGTGTTTGCAAGAGATTTGTCTATTGGGCAGAGTCAGTTGACAAAACTGAAGACCGACAGTGGCAGTATCGTTTCGTCAAAGCCAGAGATTTTAAGAGAGCTCGAGAAGTTCTATGGACAATTGTATACCTCATCGCAAAACCCTGCTCCTAGCACGTCTAGCGATGCCAGAGCCCGTTTGACTCGACACTACACCGAAGACATCCCGGACGTCAGCCTGTACGAGATTCGGACTGCATTAAAACAGCTTAAGAACAACAAGGCACCGGGGGAGGACGGAATAACGAATGAGCTTTTGAAAGCGGGTGGAACACCGGTACTTAGGGTCCTTCAAAAGCTCTTCAATTCCGTTATCCTTGAAGGTACAACGCCAGAGGCGTGGAACAGAAGCGTAGTGGTACTGTTCTTTAAGAAAGGTGACAACACCCTATTGAAGAATTATAGACCCATTTCGCTTCTGAGCCACGTTTATAAGCTGTTTTCTAGAGTAGTAACCAATCGTCTCGCTCGTAGATTTGACGACTTCCAGCCTCCCGAACAAGCCGGATTCCGAAAAGGCATTAGTACTATAGACCACATCCATACGCTACGGCAGATTATACAGAAGACCGAAGAGTATAATCGGCCGCTGTGTCTAGCGTATGTGGATTACGAAAAAGCCTTTGATTCTGTCGAAACCTGGGCAGTGTTGCGGTCTTTGCAGCGATGCCAAATTGATTATAGGTATATCGAAGTGTTGAAGAATCTGTATAGTAAGGCCACCATGTCTATCCGTCTTCAGGATCAGAACACGAACTCTATCCAATTGCAAAAGGGGGTGAGACAGGGAGACGTTATTTCTCCGAAACTGTTCACCTCTGCATTGGAAGATGTTTTTAAGCTTCTGCACTGGAACGGGTATGGCATCAACATCAATGGCGAACACATCACTCACCTTCGATTTGCCGATGATATAGTCATCATGGCGGAGTCGCTGGAAGACCTTGGCACTATGCTCAGAGACCTCAATACCGTCTCTCAACAGGTGGGTCTCAAAATGATCATGGGCAAGACAAATATCATGTCAAACGCTCATGTTGCACTCGTGCCGGTACATGTTGGGAACGATATCATCGACGTTGTTGACCACTACGTCTATTTAGGACAGGTGATTCAGCTAGGTAGGTCCAACTTCGATAAAGAGGTCAGCCGACGAATCCAACTCGGATGGGCAGCGTTCGGGAAGTTACGGCATATTTTCTCGTCACAGATACCGCAGAGCCTCAAGACGAAAGTCTATAATCAGTGCGTGTTGCCAGTGATGACTTATGGCACTGAAACGTGGTCGCTAACTATAGGTCTCGTTCAAAAGCTCAAAGTCGCCCAACGAGCTATGGAAAGAGCTATGCTGGGAGTTTCACTACGCGATCGAATCCGTAATGAGGAAATCCGTAGAAGAACCAAGGTCACCGACATAGCTCGTAGAATTAGTAAGTTGAAGTGGCAATGGGCAGGCCATATAGCTCGCAGAACCGATAACCGTTGGGGAATAAAGGTTCTCGAGTGGCGACCACGAACTGGAAAACGAAGTGTAGGACGGCCCCCCACTCGATGGACCGATGACATTAAAGCGGTCGCAGGAAGTCGGTGGATGGTGAAGGCCCAAAATCGGTCGTCATGGCGCTCTTTGGGGGAGGCCTATGTCCAGCAGTGGACGTCTATCGGCTGATATGATGATATGATGATGAGCATTTTGCTCGCGCGCGCCTATCCGTGTAACAACATTAGGCACGCCTTCTCACGGGTTAATGTTAAGTGTTAAGAGTACCTACCAGTTAGTAGTAGAGTTTTAGGACACAATAAATATTCTTGAAAATATTTTTCGACGATTGGACTTAAAGTTCTGTTGATTATTTAAATAATTCTATGTGCAAATCGTTTTGTGATTCATAAATATGGTAATGATAATTAAGAATAAGTGATGAAGAAAATAAAAGTCTGTTCCTAACCAATGAAAATAAAAGTCTGATTACATTAATGTTTTATTCATAACTTGGTTATTTAACAAGATAATCAATAGTGGCATTAGGTAAATAATGACATTGTTGCCGAAAAAGTGCTATGTAGAAATGCAATTAACGTTACTGGAAAAGCGACACTAAAACAAACTTTTTTTTAAATCTCATAAATAAATATCTTTGAAGCATAATTATAAATAAATTTGAATACCAATAGTTAGTCAAATAACCAAATAAAATAAACATTTTAAACAAATACCAATCTCAGGTGTCTGGGTACATTAGATAAGAATTTGAAATTTTCAAAACTTAAAACGTTAATACCTATAAAACCAGTTTTTTGTTTAGGGACGGTTTGAAAATAAAGGTGCGACAAGAGAAATAAATAAAAATATCCAAGAGCCTAACGTGTCATTTGAAGAACTTCTACTGAAGACTGTTAGTAGAAATGATCTCCCTAAAACCCAGAAGAAACGGATAACGAACAGTAAAGCAGAAGTTCTGACAATATATGATCGACAGTATGCCATATCTTGGAAAAGGTACCAACACAGGGGGTGCGCCTTTGGGAGAGTACTTCGTAAAGGAACTTACTCGCAGTATACATGGTACAAATAGAAACGTTACCATGGATAATTGGTTCACGTCAGTACCCCTAGCGAAACAGTTACTGCAGCAGCCGTATAAATTGACGCTTGTAGGGACTCTGCGAGCTAATAAAAGGGAAATCCCAGAAGAAATGAAGAATTGTCGGTCCCGAAACGTCAATACATCGATGTTCTGTTATGATGGCCCCCTCACACTTCTGTCATACAAGCCAAAACCCTCAAAAATTGTATATTTACTATCTTCTTGTGATGAGGAGGGCTCAGTCAACCCCGAAACAAAAAAACCACGTATGATTGAGTTCTATAATAGCACAAAAGGTGGCGTGGACACGTTTGACCAAATGTGCTCAGTGATGTCATGCAGCAGAAAAACTAATCGGTGGCCAATGTGTCTTCTACGGCATGATAAACATATCGTGTATAAACAGCTACGTAATTTACTGCCACAATGCTTCTGTGATGGGTCAGAAAATAATGATTCGACGTGATTTTATGAAGAAGCTGCATACGCACTTAGTAGAGCCCTGGCTCAAAATCAGACTGGAAATTCGTACTATGCCCACGCAGGTAAAAAATAAAATCAAAGAAATACTAGGAGCAAAGTCTGATGAGGGCCAAGGTGAAGGTCAAGTTGATGGTCAAGGTGAAGGTCCGTCATCATCCAGCAACCTTCAACCAGTCGAAGCTCCAAATGTGAGAAAAAGAAAAGTCTGTGGTCTCTGTTCCTACAAAAAAGGCGCATGACAAAGTCATATTGCTCAAAATGTAACACCGCAATTTGTGGTGAACACAAAGTTGATTATTGCATAAAATGCGCCTCTAATTAATAGTTTTCATATTTTTTTCTAAATGATAAGACTGTTATTATTTATGTTCGCCTAAGAAAAAAAGGCAATTTTGTGTTACTTTTTTTTATTTTAATTTGTATAAGAGTACATCTCATTTGATCTCTAAAACCTAGTGCCATGTAATAAAGGGTGTCCCAACAAGAACGCAAGATTTAAATTTGGCGCCATTCGAAGTGTCATTGTTTGACATTTGAACAATTGTTATTGTTTGCTAGTAGAAGGTACGAGGTTAGTAAAAATGGAGCGCTACACGAATGAACAACGCATTGTCATTGTGAAATTGTTTTACCAAAATGGTGAAAGTTTTGCGGCTACAGTTCGCAAATTGCGATCAATTTGGGGTCACAATAATGCTCCAAAAGAGTCAACTGTAAAGAGATTAATGGATAAATTTGCCGAAACTGGGTCTGTTAGTGATGTAAAGACAACAACGCGCCTTCGACCAGGTCGATCGACCGAAAATGTCGCAGCTGTACGTGATGATGTCGCTCAAACTCCATCCACCTCAATTCGACACCGAGCTCAGCAAATTGGTGTCTCCAAATCCACTATGCAGCGAAATTGCGTCAGGCAATAGCGAATTGACTCAGGAACTGAAGCCAGCTGACCATGGAAAGCGAAGGGAGTTCGTTAATTGGGTATTGGAGAGACAACATGAAAATGCAGATTTTGCCGATAAAATCATCTTCAGTGACGAGGCCCATTTCCATCTTGATGGCTTCGTCAATAGGCAGAATTGTCGCATTTGGGGTGAGGAAAATCCCCGAGTGATTCACGAGAAGCAAATGCATCCTCAACGTGTCACTGTGTGGTGTGGATTTTGGGCTGGAGGCATCATTGGACCTTTTTTTTTTATGTAAATGAGGCAGGTCAAGCGCAAACAGTCAATGGTGTTCGGTATCGTGAAATGATAACCAGTTTTTTTGTGCCTAGAATTGAAGAAATGAATGTAGAGGGCATGTGGTTTCAACAAGACGGCGCCACATGTCATACAGCCAGAGAAACAATTCAATTGCTGCATCAGTCATTTCCCGGTCGTGTTATCTCGCGTTTTGGCGACCAGAATTGGCCGCCTAGATCGTGCGATTTAACACCATTAGACTTTTTTCTTTGGGGTTTTTGAAGTCGATGGTTTACGCGAATAAGCCGACGACGACTCAAGCCTTAAAAGAGGAAATTGGACGCTGCATTAATGAAATACCGCAGCATTTATGCAAAACGGTCATTGAAAATTTCATTAAAAGATCGCGTGTGTGCCAGCAAAGCCGCGGCGGTCATCTGCCCGATATGTTGTTCCATACATAACCTCATTCTGTCTACTTTACGATATAATAAAGTTACACGATTTTTTTTTAAATATCTGTGTTTTATTTAAAATTTAAATCTTGCGTTCTTGTTGGTACACCTTTATAAGGTATAAAATAAATATTTCTATACCAAAATATATTTTTAGTGTTTTATTTACTAAAATAATACTTGCTTTATGTATTTAAGTAATAAAAATATCGGAAACATTTATAAATAGATCAATTAATAAGGGCTAAAAATTGGTGGTTACATCGATCAGGTCGAAAGGACATACGAATCTCTGCGAGGCATAGATCCAAGACTGGACAGAAACAGCTCCAGTGGACGAGCCTTTGTATGATTTAGGTCCTCATACCAGTTCAATACCGATGCAAGAAATCTATTAACAAAAGGGCTAAAAATTGCTCGTCGAATCGACGTATGGTTAGGTTTAAAGGAGTATATTGGAAGGTTAGGTGTCTAGGGTTAAAAATTAGCCAATTTAGTTAGCAATTTAGGTACCTACCTAGTTTATTCTACCTTTACCTCTATCATTTTACATGTTTTATTTAAGCGGAGTTAATAAATATAAATGATTACCCCATCACTACAGACTTGCGTTGCTTGTTTGATCACATTACATAGCGCACATCCCTATTCAAGTATGCAAATGTCAGCTGATTAGTGAAGAAAACGTTTTTATGCAGAAATAAAGTTTTAAAAGTGAAAAATGGATGGCAACCGTTTTAAAGTAAACCAAGCACTGAAAATAGCGTACTTAATAAACAGTTCAAATGATGAAAATCACTCAGAAGGTAAGTAGATTGTTTTCCTTTTTCCTAAGATGATTGTATTGATAAGGTTAGAATTTAGATTTTTATGTTGACAAAGGTACAGTCGGGGTAGGAAAACCTTCGTCAGTTATCTTTTTCATTCCTTTGTCAAGTCGTAAACTCTTAGTACCTTTTGAAACTAAAGCATTACGCAGACAACCGCACATAAAATTATACTAACATAGTATGATAACAAGGGTCAAATTGCACACCTTTGACCTACGTCTAGTTTCATATCAACATCAAACCTTTTTAATGGCCTATTTAGTTATACAAACTTTTTATTAGTTACGATATCTTCTGTTTAATTGTTAATATCTGTCACTGTCACATATTTTTGCAATACCTAATAATTTATTGCTCCGTCGTGTGAAATTTGATAATGCCGAGGAATTTAAGCGTCGAGGAAAGAGCTGCCATTATTGCAGACCATGAAACTGGGTATAATATTAGCGAAATTTCGTCAAATCTCAACATAACAAGAGATACTGTAAAGTTCTGGATCATCAGACACGCGGGAAAGGGTAATCTTACTGATCATCGCCATACTAGTTCTGGACGCCGCCCTACCCTCACCCATGAACAATTAAATTTTATGAGGCAAAAATATGAAGAAAATGGTTTTGAGAAAACTAGTTTTTTTGCTGAAATGTTTGACGTGTCTCCAAGAATAATAAGAAATGCATTGCACTCAATGGGATTACATCACCGCCGTCCTGCCAAAAAAGTGGCTTTAACTTGTGCTCATAAAGCTCGACGTTTAAGTTTTGCCCGATCATATTTAAATTTCGATTGGTGTCACACAAATTTTACGGATGAAAAGAGCTTCCAATCATCCCAACATGGTAGACTACACTTGTGGAGAATAATTGGAACGAGGTATTCGGAGGACCATATTGTGCCAAATTTCAGTTCTGGACGCATATCTGCCAATATTTGGGGTTGGATGTCTGCTGATGGAGTAGGCGAGCTTGTTGACCTTTCGCCTAGGGCAAACGCTGCAAGTTACATAACTGTTCTGGAGGACAGCATGCTTCCATACTGTTACTGTATATCCGGCTAATGAATTAACCGAGTTCAATTATGTCCACGACAACGCCCGTATCCACACAGCACGTATCGTGAACGAGTGGTTCCATCAGCATTCTGAGGTGGTAGTGATTCCTTGGCCTGCAAAATCAGCGGATATAAACCCGATCGACAATCTGTGGGGTTTGATGGTGCAGCGGTGGGTAAATAACAACGAGAGGAGCAAAGCAGCTGTTGTTGAACATTGCCGAAGTGTTTGGGAGGGCTTTAGAGGAACCGACATATGCTCTCGTCTTGTTGGCTCAACGCGAGAGCGACGAACCTTTTCTTACCCCGACTGTACCTAGGCATTTTCACTTCGTAAATACTAGCAAGTTCAACTTATTACTAGATACTTAGGTTGGTATCACCGATGATGTTTTGTTAATTTTTTTGTGTGGGTACAAGGTGTAAAAGTAGATAGGTACTGAAGTACCTGCCTAGATTGTAACAGTTTATACCATGTACCTATCTATAATTGCGAACTCCAAACGGATATAGGATATAACGGATATACCTACTTATCGGTAACAACTACCAAAACCTAGTAGTTAGGTAGGTACTAGGTATAGTAGGTAAGTAGGTACTATATCCGTTTGAAGATAGCTACCTACTTGAACCTAACTGCTAGTAGGTAGATACAGGTGCTTTAACCGAACAACGTAGTAATTATGTTCGTAACAAATACCTACCGACCTACCAACTTATTAGGTAGGTATATTTCTTTATTGTTGTGTGTGTGTAACCCTCTCTAACAGTACCTACTTTTTTGAAGGGCTTAATGTTTTAACATTACAATAATTATGGTAAATGTTGTTTTTATTGCAGATGAAATTAAAAAATTCACCTTAATGTAGTCCAAAACAAAACGCCAAAACTAATAATGGTGGTAACACAACGGCTTCGCCAGGTAAACGGGTTTTCTATCAGTCTTAGGTATTTTTACTATATTATTATTTATCCTACTAATAATATAAATGCGAAATTTTAGAATCTAAACTTTATACGCATTCTTCTAAACTTAAAGTGGGTGATAGACGGGCGAGCAAGTACGCGTACTTATGGCTCGACGACCTTTTTCGCTCGTGTGTCACCGTAAGTACGCGTACTTTACAACCGCCGAGTAAGTTCGTCGGCGATCCAACCGGTTTGAAATCTTACTCGTAGCTCGTCTTGGCTCGTACGTGTGGCAGCACTGCGAGCCGCGAGCCGCCATTTTGTTTCGCCAGTCCGTGGACGCGCACGCTTGTTTAAATTGCAATTTTTGTTAATTTTGATTCAGAAATTTCTCAAAATGTGTGATTTTCGAACTTATTCGCATGAACTGCTAACCGAATTTATAGAAGCTTTCCGAAATAACCCTTGTCTTTGGAAAATTAGAAGCAACGACTACAAAGACAAAAATTTGAAGCTTCAAGCATACAATAATTTATTAGAAATTATACGGAAGGTAGAAAGAGATGCTACGATTGAGAACGTCAAGAAAAAAATTAATTCATTAAGGGCTGGGTTCCGAAAAGAACATAAAAAGTGCAAGATAGCAAGAAGACAGGTTCAGGAACTGACCAGGTATACGTGCCAAAATTATGGTATTACAGTCAGCTTGAATTTCTCAAAGATCAAGGCCAAGGTAAGTTTAATTATTTATTAAAGAATTTCTCTATACACTATTATATTATACGTGCGTATTCTTTGTTATGCCTGTGCCTAAATTAGGTAGGTACCTAAAATAGAGTACCTATTATAGCACTTTGTGTAACATGAATGAGGTCGTTTCGTGACCTAGTAATTTAGCCTCGCAGGGTGCATCTTTGTTTTCCAAGTTTCTTACTGGTAGGTTCAGAACGCATACAAAATTATCAGTACTTCTCTGTACGCATTTTCTTAGTGACTTTTCATTCAGGCTAATGTAAGTGTTTTTTTTTTTTTTAACTTTTAATTCGCGTTCATGCGAAACGGAGTGCCACCGGGGACATCGCGCGAGACAGTCGCGACCGGGAATCGTTTACCTAACTTACTGTGGTAGTAAATAAACATTAAAAGTTAAACTAGCTTTTCTTGTAACTACTTACTATTCTAATGTGCGAAACTAACTGGGATCGTACAGTTTGTTTCATTACAATAATGACATTGTGATGTTGAACATTAAAACCAAAAGTTAATTTAGAGGGTTTTTATTTAATTACAGGTGAACAATCAACTGACAATATAGACAGCAGCGAACAGGAGACAGCTAATGATAATGAAAATACATTTGATGCTGAACATAGTGAAAATGATACCCAGGTAAAAATACTATTAATATATCATTCTTTGTTGCCATGACACTGCACCACTAGTATTAAAGTAGGTTTCATACTTTTCTCTGATAATTTTTGCATTTTGAGTGGGGTTACGACGATGTGTTTGTTGTAGTGACTGTAATTCTCCATTTTGTGGTCTCGGCCCCAATTAAATAGTTCCATTTTCGTGATTTTCACTATCAAAGTGCTGATGTGGACTGTAAACTTGTCTTACTTTTTTCCTTAAAAAATTGTGCAATACACAACATGCCAAAACTATTTTGTTAATATTGTGCACACTGGTATTTATAGGCGATCGAAAAATGTGGAATATTGCCGCCAGAATTCCAAAAACATTTTCTATAATTCTTCTAGCCCTGCATACTCTATAATTGTATATCCTCTTATTTGAGCTAGCCTGTGATTGCCTTTGTGGGTACGGTTTCATAAAATCTGTCCTCAAAGCAAAAGCCTCGTCGCCAATAAATACATAAGGCAATTCTTCTGAATGTCCGCTTGGTTTTCTGGGGCTAGGAAGATTTAAGCGCTTGGAATTCAATCTTTGAAAGAATGTAGTTTTTTGTAATACACCTCCATCAGAAATACGTCCATTTGTTCCAATATCTACATAAATAAATTCATAATTTGCATTTGCAATTCCCATAAGTACAATACTGTGATACCCTTTATAATTAAAAAAAAGTGAGCCGTCTCCGGCAGGAGGGACTATAGCTACATGTTTCCCATCGACGGCTCCTAAACAATTTGGAAATTGCCATGTACGCTCAAACTTTTCATTCTTCTTCTGAACTCGGGAACTGTAACAAAAAAACCCATAATTCAGTATAAATGATATCATTTTTATTTACAGAGTACCATTTGCAACGTGTCATCACCCGCGACACCTGCAACATCTGCTGCTTCATCTGCACGTCGTAAGCGACACGGCAATGCCGCCATTGAAGACACAATATCGTTAATAGGTAAAAGATTACAAAACCCAGATGATGAATATGATGCTATAGGAAAAAATGTCGCAATTAAACTCCGCAACATGACTGCTATTCAACAAGGCATAGCTGAAAAGCTCATCAATGAAGTTATTTTTTTGGGACGGTTTGAAAAATTAACATTCAATACAAGTATACATAATCCAGTTCCAGTCCAGGTACCCCAAAGACCATTGATACACATGCCAGCTGTTCCAGTCCAGCTGCAAGAAACACAAGCATTTAACTTGGCACAAGACTCGCAAACTATTAGTATCCCGGACACCCTGGTTGAATATTTAAACTTTAATAATAATAACTAAAAATAAATAAAATAGTACGTTACATTTGTATATGTTCAAGAGTAAATTTATTTGTTAAGCATTAATGTTAATGTGCCATTGCAAAATAAAGTCTGATTATTTGTACGAGTTATTTTATTTATAAAGTATGTAATAAATGATACATACCTTCAAATATGTTTTCAGTGCAGAGTAGATTGCGTCACATGTCTCAGGAATTATGTACCCCAATGACTGTCTTGATATCGCTGACGAATACATTACATCTTTATATGTTCCACCAGTTATCAAAAATCGTAATGTTGCACTTAAACGTTCATGCGGTGAAATAGCTTCTCTCATGCAAGTATCCTGTTTAGCTATAATTGGTGTGACTAAACACAAAAGTTCTTCATACACAGGCTCAGGCATTCTGAAATAATTCTGGAAATCTTCCTTCTCTTCACGTAACTCTCTTACTAAATTCACATGTGATAAACGCTCTCTTTTTGTAAGCCAGTTCTTAACCCACACTTTTCGCCTTCGTCTATTGTTTTTAGTTTTTGAAATGTAATACGATATAATTCCTAAATAACACAAAGCTTCTTCAGTGGACGACATCGCGATACGGTATGAGTAAGTTGGCGCGTGTATCGCCGACGTCGAGCCAAGTAAGTTCGCGATCTTAAAAACCGCAGACTTTAAGTTCATACGTCTATCAAAGGTTTTAGATGTTTGGATGTTTGTTTACTCAATCACGTCGCAACGACTGGACCGAATGTGAAGCAAATTTAGCTACGAATTAAATAAAGAAAAAACTTGAAGAATGCAAAACAAAAGCAGCTAATGAAACAGGATCATTGCAAAAGATTTATAACGAAGCCATGACTTCATTAACAGACAGTGGAATTAATATAGTGGCGAAAATTCCGGAATTCGCGAATGTAAAACATGGATTATATAACAGTAGAAAAAAAGGATTTGGAATCGATCGCATTGTTGAAAAAGATATGCTGAAGTTGCGGATTCCGGAAAAATACAGTGATTTTTTGTTAGCTGATTATAATGACGACACAAAAAGAATTTTAGTATTCGCAAATCAAGAAGCGAAGAAAAATATTGCCAAAATTAAGGACTTTTTCGCAGATGGCACTTTTAGATGTGTGGTAAAGCCTGTTTATCAATTATACACCATATTTGGCGATATTTACTCCGATGAAAATTCAAAGAATGTCGTGCCATTAGCCGCGTACCCACCTAGCGCACAGGCTCGCGCGGCAGCCTCGCGAGCCAAATGCCTCGGCTGGTGTGGACGTGCCTCGGCCTGCCTCGGGCGCGCGTTTGCTCGACCGAGCACGGCTCGGCCCCGAGCCATCTGTTGTCGGTAAACTTGACGCGCTCAAAGGTGCCTCAGTGAGCGCTGTGCGTTAGGTGGGGACGGTTATGTTTTGGCTCGCGCGCGAAGCTACTTCAAGTTTTGTCTCTTGCCGTGTTTGTATTTTGTAATTTTGATATCATGGGCAGTCAGGAGGAGTCCATTCGCTTAATACAACTGTACAGCACGTACAATGCGCTTTGGGACCCCAAAGATCCAAAATATTTAAACAAAAATCAGCGGGAAGATAGTTGGCGGCAAATATCTGCTCAAATTAATATGCCTGTCAAGGAAGTGAAAAACAAAATGGTGTCCTTGTGTGGTTCTTATCGTCGAGAGAAAAGCAGGGAGAAAAAAAGTCGCATAACAGGTTCAGGTATGCATTTTTGTACTTAAAAATATGAACTTACAAATTATTTGATAAAATAATTACTTAATATATACTAATTAAATTGAAGAAAATTTATTTATACAATTAAAATATTTTAAATTATGGAAATATAAATTTTATTTTTTGTTCTGTTTCAGGCGCTGCAGATGTTTATAATTCGAAGTGGTTTGGATATCCTTATTTCCATTTTCTTAAGGATAAAAATGAAACTGGTGACACTCGGGAAACGATGCCGAATGTAAGAATTTTTAACTATGCATAATGATTTTGAAATGGTATAGAACCATTAGTTATAAAATGTTCTGCCAAGTGCAACCGTATTTCTTTTGCGTTATTAGAACTACGCCTTGGAAACGCTGCAATTGGTGCGAATGTAACTTCATTTATTTCATTTCTCCATCGGCCAGGAATCAGTGCGCCATCAAGTTCTCTGTCAAACAATTCCGGTGAAATAAGATTAGTTGAAGTATTTTTTCGGATGTAGTTGTACAAATATACAGCTGCTAAGACAACCTTTGTTGCTTTATTTGGCTCTAGTAAGATAGGTTTTCTAAAAACGCGAAATATGGCACTTAATATACCAAATGCATTCTCAACGACACGTCGAGCTCGGCTAAGGCGATAATTAAATATTCTTTCTTTAGAACCATTTTCTGGGTTGCCCTCAAATGGTTTCATGGTATATTCGTTGAGTGCAAAGGCTTTATCGGATAAAATAAAATAAGGAACTTCTGTTACATATGGTATTTCCAATATCTTCTTTTTAGGCACGTTCAATTCTTTCTTTTCTAGCTTTTTATACAACGTTGTGCTTTTAAAAACACCACCATCAGAGATTCGCCCTTTGCTACCAACATTTACATACAAAAAATTGTAGCTAGCATCAACTAATCCAAAAAGCACGATGCTTGGAAATTGCTTGTAATTATCATAATCAGTGCCACTGTTAATCGGTGCCTGCAACATAACATGTTTTCCATCCATCGCTCCAATAGCGTGGGGAAAATTCCATTTATTTTCAAATTCTTTTGATATAGCAAGCCACTCTTTTTCTGTAGATGGGATCTGTAAAAAAAATTATAGAGTACTCAGCATGACAGGACCCTCCGCTGTTTGAAAGTATTCAGACTAAACGTATTTGGCCCCTATGAGTGGTTGTATTAGGTACTATACACCACTCCATATTTGGCCCCTTTTAGTGGTAGTCCGAAGACGTTCAAGCAATGGAGAATCCTGCTAGAAAAATATTTAAGATATCGCTACTAAGGTACTTGAAGGTATTAAATACTATGGACGTTAAACTTTTGCTTCCAATCGGATTAAACGTAGGGTCCTGCCACATTATATACACATTCACACTGCACCACAAATTTATCTATTAATTAAAATTATGTTTTCAGGAGACAATACCGGAATCTTCACAAACTTCTGACGTAGAGAGACACACAGAGGCTGAAAACGCTCCGACCAAGTCGCAATTGCCGGAGGCTAGCATCGAGGAAGCGCCACCACAACAACAACAAGACCTAGCCTCGGAAACTATCATGCCTTCACCATCAGAACCTGCTCGTAAAAAAAAACGACATAATCCTAAGAAAACGCAGCCACAGGAAGATCCGGCAGATATCATGCTCTCAGAAGCCCTTGAATGCTTGCAAAAGTCTTCGACCGACATCATCGATCCATACTCTTCATTTGGAAGATACATAGCCAACGAGCTAAGGAAATATGATCCGCACACATTAGCGTATGTTAAGAACGCTATCAATAATATAATTTTTGAAGCCGATATAGGGAAATACACACAACAACAAATTAATACAGGATACTATACACAGCAGTACAGTAATTCCCCTACAATGGACTCAGCTGGCACTTCATCATCAGCATCACATACCGCTACGTCTTCTCATGCCATTACACCATCACCTAATGCCAATGATGGATTCGAAACTATCACTGAATTGTAGTTAAAATAAACAATTGATTTTTAAATTTGTCAAATTATTTTTATTTACCTTTACATAATCACTTAAGGCTTCAATAATAGCGTCACAAACTTCTGGAACTATTCTTGAGATACTCTGCTTCGATACTCGAAATAAATATTGCAAGCTGCTATAAGAATCTCCGGTTGTTAAAAATCTTAAAGTTATTAAAACTCGTTCTTTCACAGTGATTGCTTCTCTATATTTTGTATCGCACTTTTTTATTTTATCAGACAACAATGAGCACAAATTTTCGAACTCTTGTACGGACATTCGTGTAAAATTATGTACAGTCTGATCATATACTAAATCTCCAAGTAATCTATTTCCATATTGGTGGCGACGCTCATACATTTTTCTAATCCAGAAGCGTCTAGGTTTTTTCTTGATACGTGACTGTTTTCGTTTCTTTAAACAATAAGCAGCTAGGAAAATAGCTGCAGCTGAAAATACACGACTGTCCATTACGAATACTCGCGGACTTATGATGGCTCAGCCTGCCTCGCGAGGCGGCCTCGTGTAAATTGAACAAAACTACTGAGGCTGCCGCGGGAGCCATCGCTCGCGATCCGGACACCGAGGCTGCCGCGCGAGCCTGTGCGCTAGGTGGGTACGCGGCTATTGATTTACGCATTGCTGCCAGATAAAAAACAAGACACATATGAAAAACTATTTTCTGTGATAAAATTGCAATTGCCAAATTGGTGTCCTTCTAAAATGACTACAGACTATGAAAAGGCTGCAATGAATGCAATCAAAGTGATTTTCCCAAATGTTACTATTGGAGGATGCTATTTTCATTTTAGTCAGGCCTTGTGTAAAAAGGCGAAAAAGTTAAATGTTTTTAAAGAGCTAAGCCACAAAAGACACATTGCATTATGTGCTGCCCTCTCTTTAGTGCCATTAGAAGAAGTCGACAACGGATGGTTGTATATAAATAATAAATAAATAAATAAATAATGCTGGACAATCCACACAGCATCATCTAGCCCCAAGGTAAGCTGCTGTTAAACAGAGCTGTGTTATGGGTAACTAGGGATTCTTATGGGGTATGTTAAAGAGCTCACCCTGAAGAACCAGGAGGCAGCCCACAAGCGGTGGAAAGCCGGGCTAGCATCTCAAAACCTGACTGACATGGTAGACGAACAGGTCAAGGCCGCCATATGGGGACATATCCTCTCCCTCAAGGCAAAGCTATACAGCAGAGTGGACAAGAGGGCCAAACTCCTGACTAGGTTCCTTTCCGTCACAGAGTCAGCGATTACTCTCCCCTCAACCATGAGAGCCGTTGTAGGTCAACTCCTATTGATATACGACTACGCATACCTAAAGTCAGTGATCTGTATGCAGGACTTTATTAACTCCGGAAATCCTGCCCTCCTTTTGCTCCATGTACGCAGGGAGGCAAGGGAGTTTCTGGAAATCGTGAATGAGATCCAACGCAAAGAAGGGACAAAATTCAACGTGTGTCGACTCCTAGATAACACCAAGTACCCGGAGCTAAACCATGGCAGATATCCCGACCTATATGCGGTCACCTTGCAGTGGGCCAGGAAGACCAAGAGAGTCCAAAAGAACTATCTGGGCAGTAAGGCAATTACTGATAGATCGCTAGACATCGACATGGCCAAGCATCTGATAACCCTGAAAGGCGTCTCAAAGGTCCCGGACCCAACACCAGAGGACAACCAATGGCTAGCTCGAGTAGGGTGCTCCACCAAGGTGGAAGACATCAGGAAGCTGATGAAGGAAGGAAGGGCCTCCAAGAGGCGCAGGGACTCAAGCGATAGCGAGTCCGATCAGGAGTCCTCCGACAGTGACGAGGCTGAAGAGGAACCGACAAGGAGAGGAGGGAAGAGACACCGCAGGAAGTAGACAGAGGACCCCATCATCAGGAACACGACATCAGGAACCATACTTGAGCAGATCCTTAGAAAAACTAACCAACCCTCCCTAACACATCGCACCCACCAGCAATGGACACCTCCTTCCAAAATAGAGGAGAGATCTCGGAGGACTCCGAAGACGAGACCTTCACCCCCCTCGTCAGAACCCCCGCCCTGGAATCAATACCCGACACAGGCGTAAAAACAATAGGAATTCAGGAACCCCCTATATCCCCACCAAAAGAGATGGTGTCAACAAGGGCAGCAACCAAACGACAGAAACCTGATGAGGTCTCCCCGCCCGTGGCGAAAGAGAAACGACCAAGAAGGAAAGACGACGGAGACAAAATCTCACAACTGGACAGGAAGCTGGACAGGGTGCTTAATGCCATAAGTGAGCTAATTGAGAGTAACAGGGACATGGCCAGGAGATTCGACGACCTGTCAACAACAGTTGCCTCCAAAATGGCCACGATGGAGACAAAGCTGGCCACCGCCAACGAAAGGATCACAAGTCTGCAAACAGCAAGGCGAGACGGGTTAATAGTGTAGTGTATAATCCATTTAATATACCTACTTAGGTACTCTAGCTAATAAGACATGGATACCTATTCAATAAACAGTCTTTATCCAGCTCTCGCTTGTTTCACTACTCTCCTAATAGGCTCCTATCGCATGGCGACCGTGCCTTGTAACAGGAACCGCGCGCGCATCCCTCCGTAAAAGGGCCGTGTTTAGATAAACATCAGTCTTTGAGCATCGTAATAAATCACAATGATCTCGGAACTGCGTTTGATTGCGGTAATTTGCATCAGAGTCGTGTGTGATCGGGTTTTCCGCAAAAATGGGCCAGAATAAAAGTAAAGAAGAGAAGGAAGAGGTGATCGTGGTGCAGAACGCTGCCGGGACAGCGCATGTGGAACAGCTGAAGGAACATGCCGGGTACACCAATGATATCCTGACTGGCATCGCGATAGTGCTGGCGATTGGATTGGCTGTGCTGCTGTATCGGATGTATAAGCGGTGCCACCAGGAGTTAGTCCAAGGACATCTCAACGAGATTTCGCTGAGGAGATACGCTAGCTTGATGCGCAGGCGTCAGATCGAGCTCCCAGATAACATCATTGGCGAAAGTGTGCATGTTTGAGTGAAGTGCGGTAAAGTGAATGTACGTCTCCGTAAGTAACCCACCCGAATATAAATACCCGGGTAACGTACGTAATGCGTTTGTGTACCTAATACTGTTCCTGTTCCTAGTACCTACCAGTGCGCGGCTATCATAAACGAAGGCGAAGAACATTTTCAAAATTGTTATAGTTTGTTAAATATAGCATGTGTATAATCAACTAAAGCAGGTAAAAGTTAAGTAAGTACCTATAATATTTTGAAGATAGGTAGGTAAATACTGTGGTTGCTAAAATGTACCAGTTGAAATATTATGGCCGAAGATTTAATTTTAATCTTAACTGAGTTAAAAAATATAAGGACATATTTAGTAAAAATTGGAGATAGTCGAAGGACAGGTAAAATATTGGAACAAAAAAGAAACGAGGCTAGTAGTATTTTGTCAAGATATAACAAATATTTAGAAGTTCATACAAATAGGATACAATTAAATAAATTGTCCGGGAGTGAAATTAGCTTGGTTAGTAAAATTTGTGAGGAATTTTGTAGCGTACTATCACAGGTCTACAAATTGTGTAATATAGAAGAAATAAAAGGTGAGAGTTCTTCACTCCTTCAAGACAATACGATGGCTGTCGATACATTTGATTTAAAAATTGCACTAAATCTTTTACCTGTCATGACTGACGTTGAAGAGAATACAAAAAAGTTAATAGATGGAATTGAATACTATAGCACAGTTTTATCTAAGTCTGAGTGTAAGGTGAAACTTGTTCAGTTTGTATTAAAGAGCCGATTATCGGAACATGCTAAGTTGAAATTATTACCGAACTACGAGTCTATCAATGAGCTTATAAAGGACATGCGCAGATTATTGTTGCCAAAAAAAAGTTACGCAGCTATTCATGCAAAGCTACAGTACTGTAGACAAAATGAAAAGTCAATTTCAGACTTTGGTAAGGAACTATCAGAATTGTTTGTGGACCTTACGATTTCACAGGCCGATGGAAATTCAAAAAATTATAATATTTAAATGAAAAACTCGCCATCAAGCGTTTTGCCGACGGCCTGCGAAATCAAAGGTTGAGTACGATTATCGCGGCGCGTAATTTTACTTCCTTATCAGATGCCGTCCAAGCAGCACAGGACGAAGACATTTCCAGCCCAGGTACTTCAGCGGAAGTGATGGGTATGTACAGGCAACCTTATCGTGGTAATAATTTCAGAAGAAACCAGCAAGGACGCAGCATCCGACAGTGGGGATATAGCCGTGGCAGCCCCAATACGAGGGGCCAAACACAGAATCAACAAAATCAGGTAAGACATTATAACCAGTATAATAATCGTAGTAGGGGCCGATTTAACAACGGAAATTTCAACCGCGGTAGAGGCCCACATAGCAACATAAATAGCTTGACAACGGACTTAGATGTGTCGGCTGATGACCCAAGCGATGACACAAAAGACACATTGCATTATGTGCTGCCCTCTCTTTAGTGCCATTAGAAGAAGTCGACAACGGATGGTTGTATATAAATAATAAATAAATAAATAAATAATGCTGGACAATCCACACAGCATCATCTAGCCCCAAGGTAAGCTGCTGTTAAACAGAGCTGTGTTATGGGTAACTAGGGATTCTTATGGGGTATGTTAAAGAGCTCACCCTGAAGAACCAGGAGGCAGCCCACAAGCGGTGGAAAGCCGGGCTAGCATCTCAAAACCTGACTGACATGGTAGACGAACAGGTCAAGGCCGCCATATGGGGACATATCCTCTCCCTCAAGGCAAAGCTATACAGCAGAGTGGACAAGAGGGCCAAACTCCTGACTAGGTTCCTTTCCGTCACAGAGTCAGCGATTACTCTCCCCTCAACCATGAGAGCCGTTGTAGGTCAACTCCTATTGATATACGACTACGCATACCTAAAGTCAGTGATCTGTATGCAGGACTTTATTAACTCCGGAAATCCTGCCCTCCTTTTGCTCCATGTACGCAGGGAGGCAAGGGAGTTTCTGGAAATCGTGAATGAGATCCAACGCAAAGAAGGGACAAAATTCAACGTGTGTCGACTCCTAGATAACACCAAGTACCCGGAGCTAAACCATGGCAGATATCCCGACCTATATGCGGTCACCTTGCAGTGGGCCAGGAAGACCAAGAGAGTCCAAAAGAACTATCTGGGCAGTAAGGCAATTACTGATAGATCGCTAGACATCGACATGGCCAAGCATCTGATAACCCTGAAAGGCGTCTCAAAGGTCCCGGACCCAACACCAGAGGACAACCAATGGCTAGCTCGAGTAGGGTGCTCCACCAAGGTGGAAGACATCAGGAAGCTGATGAAGGAAGGAAGGGCCTCCAAGAGGCGCAGGGACTCAAGCGATAGCGAGTCCGATCAGGAGTCCTCCGACAGTGACGAGGCTGAAGAGGAACCGACAAGGAGAGGAGGGAAGAGACACCGCAGGAAGTAGACAGAGGACCCCATCATCAGGAACACGACATCAGGAACCATACTTGAGCAGATCCTTAGAAAAACTAACCAACCCTCCCTAACACATCGCACCCACCAGCAATGGACACCTCCTTCCAAAATAGAGGAGAAATCTCGGAGGACTCCGAAGACGAGACCTTCACCCCCCTCGTCAGAACCCCCGCCCTGGAATCAATACCCGACACAGGCGTAAAAACAATAGGAATTCAGGAACCCCCTATATCCCCACCAAAAGAGATGGTGTCAACAAGGGCAGCAACCAAACGACAGAAACCTGATGAGGTCTCCCCGCCCGTGGCGAAAGAGAAACGACCAAGAAGGAAAGACGACGGAGACAAAATCTCACAACTGGACAGGAAGCTGGACAGGGTGCTTAATGCCATAAGTGAGCTAATTGAGAGTAACAGGGACATGGCCAGGAGATTCGACGACCTGTCAACAACAGTTGCCTCCAAAATGGCCACGATGGAGACAAAGCTGGCCACCGCCAACGAAAGGATCACAAGTCTGCAAACAGCAAGGCGAGACGGGTTAATAGTGTAGTGTATAATCCATTTAATATACCTACTTAGGTACTCTAGCTAATAAGACATGGATACCTATTCAATAAACAGTCTTTATCCAGCTCTCGCTTGTTTCACTACTCTCCTAATAGGCTCCTATCGCATGGCGACCGTGCCTTGTAACAGGAACCGCGCGCGCATCCCTCCGTAAAAGGGCCGTGTTTAGATAAACATCAGTCTTTGAGCATCGTAATAAATCACAATGATCTCGGAACTGCGTTTGATTGCGGTAATTTGCATCAGAGTCGTGTGTGATCGGGTTTTCCGCAAAAATGGGCCAGAATAAAAGTAAAGAAGAGAAGGAAGAGGTGATCGTGGTGCAGAACGCTGCCGGGACAGCGCATGTGGAACAGCTGAAGGAACATGCCGGGTACACCAATAATATCCTGACTGGCATCGCGATAGTGCTGGCGATTGGATTGGCTGTGCTGCTGTATCGGATGTATAAGCGGTGCCACCAGGAGTTAGTCCAAGGACATCTCAACGAGATTTCGCTGAGGAGATACGCTAGCTTGATGCGCAGGCGTCAGATCGAGCTCCCAGATAACATCATTGGCGAAAGTGTGCATGTTTGAGTGAAGTGCGGTAAAGTGAATGTACGTCTCCGTAAGTAACCCACCCGAATATAAATACCCGGGTAACGTACGTAATGCGTTTGTGTACCTAATACTGTTCCTGTTCCTAGTACCTACCAGTGCGCGGCTATCATAAACGAAGGCGAAGAACATTTTCAAAATTGTTATAGTTTGTTAAATATAGCATGTGTATAATCAACTAAAGCAGGTAAAAGTTAAGTAAGTACCTATAATATTTTGAAGATAGGTAGGTAAATACTGTGGTTGCTAAAATGTACCAGTTGAAATATTATGGCCGAAGATTTAATTTTAATCTTAACTGAGTTAAAAAATATAAGGACATATTTAGTAAAAATTGGAGATAGTCGAAGGACAGGTAAAATATTGGAACAAAAAAGAAACGAGGCTAGTAGTATTTTGTCAAGATATAACAAATATTTAGAAGTTCATACAAATAGGATACAATTAAATAAGAATAAGAATAAGAATAAGAATAAGAATTTATTTATTTGACACACACACAAAAAAGGAAAGTATACAAGACAAGGTGAGTAAGTGAGTATAAGTAAGTATTACCTATATTACCTATTTCTTAAAATAAACTAAAAACAACAATACAGAAACAAAAGAAAATAAAAATAAAATAAAATAGGATACAACGTAAGTATTAGCTAGATATGTTTCATAGGTACCTAGTACCTAGTACCCACCAAATTAAATTTTAGTCTTTCCTTGCGTGTGCGGTCAAACAGGTCCAATCTCAGCTTAATGCCACTCCCTAGCAGTGAGGAAGGAGCGCTGGTTTTCAGACTGGGCCTCACCAGAATGACATTACGGGCGAGAAGAATTTACATAATTTAATAAAATAAAATATCAATACCAATATACAACAACATTATGTGTGAGCGTAATATAATATAACGATATAGTTTGGCGATAACAAATAGGTTTAATTAAGTAAAATAAGACATAAATATACGGTATAATAAAATTACCTGGTACTTTTATTAAATGAATAGAGCAAACAGCACACTATAATATAGTATAGTACTAGCAAAGTGGGATGTAACGACGATATTACAGGCAAAAGTTATTGAGTCGTCCTCTCTAACAATAAAACAATTTAATACCTAAATAAATATTGTCGGAACGTTTACACACAGCGCAACTAGCCCCAAATTAGCTTGCTAATAACGATGATATTATGATGAGCAGGGAGTCACTTTTTACGAGGTTTTTTGGATAGCTAAAAAGTTTTGTTTAAGCTTTAATTTAAATGTATATAGCGATTTGAGATTACGCAATGGCGGAAGCAATACATTCCAGCAACGCGAAGCTGCAAAGCGAAACGAACCTCGAAAAGCAACGGTTCTATGTTTCTTTGTAACAAAAACATTTGAGCAGGACCTACTAGGGCGACCAGAATTCACTCTAGCCCATTCAAGCTTATTGAAAAGGTAAGGGGGTGATTTGTATTTGATGATACCAAATAATAAACTAGCTAAATGTAGATCCCTACGTGCCTTCATTTTCAACAAGTTTGATAAGTTAAGGTAAGGAGTTACATGAGAGCGCGGAGGGATGTAAAAGCAAAATCTAGCACATGCATTCTGAATACGCTGCAAAAGCTTTTCTGTTTTGCTGAGCAAACAAGGCCCAAAGACCACGTCACAATAATTTAACTTAGATAAGATAAGTGACTCGCACAAAGTGATTCTGACTTCTTCACTCAGATAAGGTCGGATTCTGTACAACGTTTTTAGCCTGTAAAAACAGCTGCGAACACTTTCTGAGACCTGACTTTCAAATTTGAGTTTAGAATCAATTATCAATCCCAAGTTTCTTGCCTCAGGCACATATTCTACAGGCTCACCACCCACGCTGATGTTGATATCTTTAAGACTGAGTTTAAGAATATTAGCTTTTGATCCTGTTAATACAAATTTGGACTTTTTTGGATTCAGTATCAAAGAATTAGAATTAGACCACTCATAAATCCGACCCAGGTCTTCATTAATTTCACTCACAGCTCTGAGACAGTCGCAAGGCAGAAAAGAATGATACAACTGTAGATCGTCAGCGTAAATATGAAATTTACAATGAGAAATGTTCTTGATAATATCAGCGCTATAAAGGATAAAAAGGATAGGCCCTAAAATTGAGCCTTGCGGGACACCTCGTAAAACTGGTTGCAGTTCAGATCGAACAGTTGAGCCATCGGTCATTTTTAGCTCCACACATTGTTTTCTGTGGCTAAGGTAACTTTGAAACCATTTAACACTATTGGAGTCAAAACCATAGAATGCCAGTTTGGATAAAAGAAGAGAAATATTGATGGAATCGAATGCTCGTGTAAAATCTAATAGGACTAATATGTTGCACTTGCCTTCATCTTGTGCTGCTAGCAAGTTATCTACAACATCTAAAAGTGCAGTTGAGGTACTGTGGCCTTTGCGAAATCCGGACTAAAAAATAAATTGTCCGGGAGTGAAATTAGCTTGGTTAGTAAAATTTGTGAGGAATTTTGTAGCGTACTATCACAGGTCTACAAATTGTGTAATATAGAAGAAATAAAAGGTGAGAGTTCTTCACTCCTTCAAGACAATACGATGGCTGTCGATACATTTGATTTAAAAATTGCACTAAATCTTTTACCTGTCATGACTGACGTTGAAGAGAATACAAAAAAGTTAATAGATGGAATTGAATACTATAGCACAGTTTTATCTAAGTCTGAGTGTAAGGTGAAACTTGTTCAGTTTGTATTAAAGAGCCGATTATCGGAACATGCTAAGTTGAAATTATTACCGAA
Organism: Colostygia pectinataria; assembly: GCA_951394395.1. Lineage (NCBI taxonomy): Eukaryota > Metazoa > Arthropoda > Insecta > Lepidoptera > Geometridae > Colostygia > Colostygia pectinataria. The sequence goes on along the minus strand of OX596368.1, from coordinate 2,120,279 downwards.
CTACGAGTCTATCAATGAGCTTATAAAGGACATGCGCAGATTATTGTTGCCAAAAAAAAGTTACGCAGCTATTCATGCAAAGCTACAGTACTGTAGACAAAATGAAAAGTCAATTTCAGACTTTGGTAAGGAACTATCAGAATTGTTTGTGGACCTTACGATTTCACAGGCCGATGGAAATTCAAAAAATTATAATATTTAAATGAAAAACTCGCCATCAAGCGTTTTGCCGACGGCCTGCGAAATCAAAGGTTGAGTACGATTATCGCGGCGCGTAATTTTACTTCCTTATCAGATGCCGTCCAAGCAGCACAGGACGAAGACATTTCCAGCCCAGGTACTTCAGCGGAAGTGATGGGTATGTACAGGCAACCTTATCGTGGTAATAATTTCAGAAGAAACCAGCAAGGACGCAGCATCCGACAGTGGGGATATAGCCGTGGCAGCCCCAATACGAGGGGCCAAACACAGAATCAACAAAATCAGGTAAGACATTATAACCAGTATAATAATCGTAGTAGGGGCCGATTTAACAACGGAAATTTCAACCGCGGTAGAGGCCCACATAGCAACATAAATAGCTTGACAACGGACTTAGATGTGTCGGCTGATGACCCAAGCGATGAATCAAATATGGAATCGCTGAGCCATTTTTTTCGTGCCTAATTACATCCTTTCGTGTAATAGTTTAAACAAAGTATCGTTTAATATAGATGATCAGAAGCATGATTGGCTCATCGACACCGGAGCTTCAATCTCAGCTATCAAGCGCGATTGCGTAGAGCGTTTACAAATTCCATTCCATAAAAGAAACATTAGCGTAAAAGGAATTGGAGGTGACGTTTATTCTGAAGGCGAAGTTTATCTTACACTGAATCAAAACGGACACAGTTTTGCGCATAGATTTTACGTTTTCAACTTTTTACCATGTAAAACGGTAGGGATTTTAGGTCAAGACTTTCTCAAAAAATACCAAGCTACATTAAACTTTGAATTAAATACTTTACAATTAAATACAAAAAACGGCAATAAACTGTCATTAAAGTTTAATTATATGCTACCGGATACCGATTCTTATCTGAGGGTGCCCGCGCGATGTGAGATTGTTCATTATCTGAAAACGGACTGTAGGAAAGACTGTGTGGTAGCTTCGCAAGAGTTATGCGAAGGCGTTTACGTAGCAAATGCTCTGACATGCCCAGTGAATGGTAAAATTCCGATACGTATTTTAAATACGAGGGAAACGGACGTTCAATTGAGTAATTTCCAAGTAGACACTAGCATATTAGACGAGTATTTTATCTGTCAATTCGAAAAACCTGTAATGAATGCTAAAAGAGTTAAACAATTGTTTTCATTATTAAATTTAAATGGGTTACAAATGGAGGAACAAAAATCAATCGAAAATGCTTGCGCAAAATACCCTGACGTTTTCCACTTACCAGGTGATAAATTAGGAACTTGCAATGTATACAAACAATCTATCGATTTGAAACCGCATACTTGTCCTATTTATACTAAACCATATAGACTGCCTCACGCACAAAAAGCCGAAATAAACAAGCAGATAGAAAATATGTTAAATGACGGCATCATAGAAGAAACCAGAAGCCCATGGAATAGTCCGTTATTGCTAGTGCCGAAAAAGACTGACAATACAGGCGCAAAGAGATGGCGTGTGGTTATAGACTACCGAAAATTAAATAATCAAGTACAGGATGATAAATTTCCGCTACCCAATATTGCTGATATTTTAGACTCATTATCCGGCTCAATGTATTATACAAAATTAGATTTATATCAAGGATTTTATCAGGCAGAATTGAATAAAGAAAGTAGGTCATGTACAGCCTTTTCAACTGGCAAAAATCAATCAAATGACAAGAATGCCAATGGGCTTAAAGTCCAGCCCGAATAGCTTCAGTAGATTGATGACCATAGCCATGTCTGGACTAAATTATGAAAGGTGTTTATGTTATCAAGACGACTTAATCGTTTACGGGAAAAACTTGGCGTCACATAATCGTAATCTAATGGATATTTTCAGCAGACTTCGCAGCGTCAACTTGAAATTAAATCCATCTAAATGTTATTTTTTACAAAAAGAAATTCTGTATCTAGGTCACGTTGTGTCAGGGGATGGAATTCTACCTGATCCAGAAAAAATTGAAGTTTTAGAGCAATATCCGCGACCGCTTAGTACTGACGAAGTGAAGCGGTTCGTTGCTTTTGCCAATTACTACCGAAAATTTATTCCACAGTTCGCGAAAATAGTACTACCTTTAAATCAGCTATGTCGTAAGAGTGTTACATTTAGTTGGTCTGGAGAGTGTGAAAATGCATTTCAATTTTTAAAAACTGCTTTGACGAAACCACCTGTATTGCAGTACCCGGATTTTTCTGAAAATAACGAATTTTTGTTACAAACAGACGCGTAAGGAAAAGCTATAGGTTCAGTATTGTGCAACAGAGACGGACGACCCGTAGCTTACGCTAGTAGAAGCCTAAATAAGGCTGAAATTAACTATCCGACAATTGAAAAAGAGCTTCTAGCCATTGTGTGGAGTGTTAAACATTTTCGCCCCTATTTATATGGTCGAAAATTCAAAATACAGACCGATCATAGGCCACTAGTTTATTTATTTGGTATGCGTGATCCTTCAAGTAGATTATTAAAGTTTAGGTTGCAATTGGAGGAATATAACTTTGATGTAGAGTACTTGAAAGGTGAATCCAATTCAGTGGCAGACGCATTGTCAAGGATCATTATTACGTCAAACGATTTAAAAGAATTGAATGAAAGAATCATAAATGTAATGACTAGAGCTCAATATCGTAAAACGAATAGTCCGTCGCTAGATGCAAATAGCAATAAAGTCGAAAAAATTGATATCGGGTCAAAACCCGAAGGGCTAAGGGTAGTGGAAATCATTAAAAAACCAAATAAGTACATTGAACTCTCACTAATAACTAGGAGTAATATGAATAAATTATTAATAAACGGAATATCTGTAGAGGAAGGTAAATATTTTTTTTATGTGCCCAATAAATCTGCCATTTATTTGAGTACAACATCCCGATCATCAATTACGCGAGACGAGTTGGTGAGGGATTTGTCAGCCTTATGTAAAAGATTAAAGTTAGCAGAGATATGCATAATTATAAAAGAAAATAATAAAGAATTTGTAGAGGGGCTTATTGAAGAGATAAATAAAAATGTTGAATGGTCGGGGCCAAGATTATGTATTGTGAGAAATGTCCAAAGAATAAATAACTTGGATAATAGGAAGGTTATTTTAAATGATTTTCATTTGTTACCTACGAGTGGGCATGCAGGTGTAAGGAGAATGTCAAATAACATCAAAAAGTTCTATTTTTGGCCTAATCTTGAGAAAGATGTAGCTGAATATGTATCTAAATGTGATCAATGCCAAAAGCAAAAGTATTCCATACCGACTAAGCAAAACATGGTTATTACATCTACAGCACACTCAGCATTCGAAAAGGTATACTTGGATATAGTCGGGCCACTTCCGAAAGACGCCAGTAGCTATACCTATATTCTCACGTTACAATGCGAATTAACTAAGTTCACAGAGGCGTACCCGCTACGAAATAAAGATGCGGTAAGTGTTGCTCGTGCTTTCGTCGATAATTTTATTTTAAGATATGGCATTCCACGCGAAATTGCAACGGACAGAGGAACTGAATTTATTTGTTCTACAATGAAAGAAACATGCCAAATCTTGAAAATTAAACAGGTTACCTCAACAGCCTACCATCACGAGAGCATTGGAGCGTTGGAGAATACACACAAGACAATGGGTGCGTATCTTAGAATTAATTGTGAGAATAAAGCTGAGTCCTGGAGCAGCTGGATACCGTATTGGTGTTTTGCTTACAACAATACTGTACATACCGAAACTAAATACACACCGCACGAGCTAGTATTCGGTAAACCGTGCCCACTGCCAGGTAACTTTAATAGCGGCGTCGTAGATCCATTATATGCTCATGATAACTACGCGTTAGAACTAAAATATAGGCTCCAGGTAGCCCAAGCAGATGCTCGCGATAATCTAATTCAAAGTAAAATGAAAAGAAAAAAAAAATATGACATTGTAACAAACCCGGTGTATTATAATAAGGGTGATTATCTTTTAGTGAAAAATCCATCATGTAATAAAATGGACCAACTATATTTGGGTCCGTACATAGTATTAGAAGATTTAGATTGTAACGTAAAAATATTAAAAAATAATAAGGAACAAATCGTTCATAAAAATCGTACTAAGCATTATAATATGCCATTATAATATACATAATTAGGTTAATTATTTTTGTACCGCTCTTATGTAATCAAGCATGTATTGATGTAATCGTAGATATAAGGTAAAAAAAAAAAAAAAATATATATATATATATATATTACATATTTACCTAAACATATATATATATATTTTTTTCTCTTTGTAGGAAGGTGTAGTGTATAATCCATCTAATATACCTACTTAGGTACTCTAGCTAATAAGACATGGATACCTATTCAATAAACAGTCTTTATCCAGCTCTCGCTTGTTTCACTACTCTCCTAATAGGCTCCTATCGCAATAGGGCAAATGGCTCCCAGCCCTTCATGTCCTCCTCTCTCAACAATCCCTCACTATGCAGCTCCTAGCGCACAGGGGCCCTCACAGGGGTCAGCATCTAGTACAGAAGACCCAATAAAAGAGATGCGGAGGCGCATGGGCCTAGAATAAGTGAAACCATAAGTAAATCCTAAATCATGTTCTTTTTAAAAAAAAAAAAAAAAAAATCACCCCCCAAATGGGTTCTGCCTTGTCGTGGCTGGGGGGCTCAGTAGTCGTAGTGGTACGACGAAGCGAAATGAACCCGAGGAGGCTCGCACGGCGCCCTGGAGAGTCCGGGTAGCGGCGTTGCGAGTGTAGGCGGCCTTGAGTGGCTGCGGGACTCGGTCGGCGTCTCGGCCTTATGCCGAGTAGCGGCGACGCGAGTTGGGGAGAGCTTGCTTTCCGTTAATCCTTGCCTGGCGCCCTGGATAGTCCGGATAGCTGCAGGCGAGTCGAGAGAGCTTCTCCGCGTGTCCCTATGTTCAGCATACCAGACGACACCCAGATGGCTTCGTCATGACAGTCCTAAATGACTGCATAGTAAAAGTAACTCACCCTGAAGAGGGGAGAGTGAAGAAGATCGACAAGACACTGGCCCAGATCCGCCAATTATATGGGTCTAAAACACTCCCTTTCAACAAGCTAACATCTGTGTCCCCCTCACATGTGGTTGACGTTTTCAAAACCAATATCAAATTATATGAAAAAGATGTTGCGAAGGCGATGATGGCCACATACTCTGACCTAGATCCCTCACACAAATCTTAACATTTTGCTCAAATAGGTCTTACCCTTAAGCCTTAGCCCAACGAATTTTAAGTAGAATATAGCGACTATATCATAGTATATATATGTATATCTCTAAGATGACTTAGATAGGATGGATACCGCCATTTTGCTCTATAGAGCATGACCAAATCCAAAAATAGAATAAGAGTAGTTAGTAAGACTGGCGGCTCGTAGGACTCTCTGTCCTTGAAGCTGTCATCCCACTCATCCAGAGAGAAGGGAAGACACCATGACACACGACCAAGACCACAAGAGTTCCTAATGAACAATCTAGCATAGGGCAGAGTGGACTGAAGCGAGAGGAGAGAGAAAGGAGTCGCTCATGGTGCTCATGAGGTGACTTCTAAGGAGGGGCTCTGCCGGCGTCCTGGACAGTCCGGGTAGCGGCGGTACGAGTCGAGGCGGCCTTGATTGGCTGCGGAGCTCGGTCAGCGTCTTGGCCTCATGCTGAGTAGCGGTGACGCGAGTTGGGGACGTACTGGGCGTGCACTCACACTGCCGTACAGTAGGCATCGGAGCGTGTCTCCGGTGTCAGCGTCCACAAATCGGAACCCTGCAACTGTTGCGGATCACGTCTCGTGACAGGAGCAGGACCGAGGATCTTGGCTTTACCGCCCGGATCGCGAGGAAGAAAACCTCTATAAAAAATTACCCCAAGGTAGTGCGGCGGCGCAGCGCGAGACCTGAATGGCTGGCGGGTTAGTCAGTTCCTACTGCGTTCCTCGCCAGGGTACCTGCCGACCCCCTGTGCGAGTTACGTTAGGCTTCCCTTTTGGCTACAGAGGGCTCTGGCCAGGGTGACTTATATTTCCCTCCTACTCGTGGGATTCAATATGGAAAAACAATCTAAAAACAAAACTGATGTAGAAGGTGGTGACCGAGAAGGTCAGAGTGTGGTGGTGCGAAGCACGCGCAAGTGTGCTGTCGCTTCAGAGAGGATGTCGAGCGTCGAGGATCTGCATGTCTGGTCCAGATCCGTCGACTTGTCGGAGTCAGACTCAGACGTAAGTCTGCAGTCCGTTTCCTCCCGGGCCTCGGTGTCATCTGTTGGCCGCCTGCGGAGGAAAAGAACTAGAGGTGAAGACGCTGCGGGGGAAGCTGCTCCCTTGCCCAAGGCGCAACTAACCACTAATCGTGGAAGAGGTCGTCCGCCAACCACTGGCGAGTACGTGGGTCTGGCTAATGCCAAAGCTTTGCTGAGCAAAGCCCAGGCAGAGGCCCTCAAGCAAGAGGCAGAGCTTGAGATGGCCAGAGAGGCGAACCGTAGGAAAGCGACAGCAAACGCTGTCCTCCGTGGTCTCGGTGAAACTTCTGCTCAGCCTGGAGACGAGGAGCAAGACCTCGGGAGGCTGGTGGAGGAGTCTTTGGCGACTATTGTAAAAGTCGCCAAGACTTCGAGCAATCTTAAGGGGACCTACGTAAAGGCCCTTAAAGAAGCAGCGGAAACCATAAAGGTTTCCGTTACTGAAATGCGCACCCGTACGGTGCCTGAGGAGTTAGCCCGGTTGGAGGCGGCCAACGCGAGGCTAATGAGCGAGCTGCGAGATATGCGCAAGGAGCTGACAGAGCTCCGGGCCGCTCGCCCGCAGCAAGCCCCAGAGGCAGCCTCAATGGAGGATGTAATGCGGGCAGTCATGGTGCAGGTGGGCACCATGATAGATGCCCGCTTCGAAGGAGTCCAGGAGAGGCTTCTTCCTGAAAAACGAATAAGGCCACCCCTTGCTGCAGATATTCGCAGGAAGGAGAGAGTGGCGGCTAGCACCAGCCAGAAGGTAACTCCTTCTGCGCAGTCTGCCTCCCAGACCAAAAAGGATAAGGGCAAAGGAAAGGGAAAGTCGATTGCAGCCGCCAAAAGCAGCGACAAGGTGGAACCACCTGCCCCCGTCCCACCACCATCGGCTCCGGAGGAGCCTTGGACCGAGGTGGTTAAGAGAGGAGCGCGGCCGAGGACCCGGAAGCCGAAGTCGGCGACGGTCCCGAACGAGCGGTCAAAGACCGCTCCGCTGAAACCGAAACCGGCCAAGCAGACGCGCCCGCAAGTGCCTAAGCCGAAGGTGGTAAAAATCCACCCCCAGCGCACTGCAGCCGTAGTCATCACGCTGCTGCCGGGGGCTGAGGAGAAAGGGTTGAGCTACGCAAATGTGCTCACCAAGGCCAAGGCGAGCGTAGACCTTGAGGCGATGGGTCTGCCGCCTATGAGGATGCGGGTCGCAGCCACCGGCGCCCGCATTCTCGAGATTCCCGGCGCGGAGAAGGCCGAAAAGGCGGACTCCCTAGCCGAAAAGCTAAGGGAGGTCTTCCAGGGGGCGGAGGAACAAATCCGCGTCTCGAGGCCGGTCACCACTGCTGACATGAGGGTGACCGGACTCGACGACTCCGTCAGCGTGGAGGAGCTGACGGAGTGCTTGGCCAAGGCCGGAGGATGCCCTGTGTCGGACCTTAAAGTTGGCGACATCAGAAAGGGTACAGCAGAAATGGGCGCCGCTTTTGTGCGGTGCCCTGCGACAGCAGCCAAGAAAATAGTGGCAGGAGGCCGACTCTTGGTGGGCTGGGTGGCGGCGCAGGTCAAAATACTGGACGCTCGCCCCCGTCGCTGTTTCCGTTGCCTTGCATTGGGTCATGTCAGGGCCCAATGCAAATCTGAGGTGGACCGCAGCGAGGAATGTTACCGCTGCGGTCAGAAGGCCCACAAGGCCAGTGGTTGTTCGGCCGCCCCGTACTGCACACTATGTGCAGCAGCGGGGAAGGCGGCCAATACCATGTAGCTGGTGGTTCTCCAGCGGGTGGTAGAGGGATTGTTCCCTGGTAGTCCAGGGAACGAGTTCGTCCCTCCCACCGTGGCGGTGATGGAGAACGAGCCAGATGAAGAGGTACCCGAGATATCGGAGGTCGAGCTCGGTGTAGCGGTCCTTCGGATGAGGGCCCGAAATTCGGCGCCAGGTCCCGATGGGATCCCCGGTCGCGCATGGGCTCTCGTTCAAAAGGAGCTGGAAGGCCGAATTAGGGCAGTTTTTGATCGCTGTATGCGGGAGGGTCGGTTCCCTAAGAGGTGGAAAGCGGGGCGGCTCGTTCTTTTGAGAAAAGAAGGGCGCCCCGCAGACGAGCCAGCGGGATATCGACCGATCGTCCTGCTGGACGAGGCCGGAAAGCTCCTGGAGCGGGTGGTGGTTGCCCGACTCGTCAACCACCTCGAGTTTGTTGGCCCGGACCTGTCGGGCAACCAGTTCGGGTTTCGGAGAGGTCGCTCAACGGTAGATGCCATATCTTACGTTCGCGACCTCTTCGAGAAGTCGTGTGGCAGTGGTGGGGTTTTGTTGGCGGTGTCATTAGACATTGCCAACGCCTTCAACACCCTGCCATGGAGCACTATTTTGGGGGCACTGGAGTACCACAGGGTGCCAGGGTACCTCCAAAGGCTTGTTGGGGACTACCTCTCAAATAGAGAGGTATGTTTCCCGACTAAAGAGGGCGAGGGTCGAAGCCCGATGACGCGCGGCGTGCCACAGGGGTCTGTTCTAGGCCCTACCCTGTGGAACGTCGGGTATGACTGGGTCTTGCGGGGCGCTAACCTTCGTGGCGTCGACGTAGTCTGTTACGCTGACGACACGTTGGTTACCGCCCGGGGCCGGACTTTTAGGGAAGCGTCTATCCTGGCCACTGCCGGAGTTGCGGCAGTAGTGACCAGGATAAGGAGGTTAGGGCTTAAGGTGGCACTTCATAAATCCGAGGCCATCTGCTTTCACGGTCCTCGGAAAGCGCCACCTGCGGGCTCTTTGATAATGGTAGGCGGAACTTCCATCGCTGTTGGGTCGACGCTGAAATATCTCGGCGTCGTACTCGACAGTAGATGGAAGTTTAAAGAACACCTGGAGAGGTTGACCCCGAGGCTTATGGGGACGGCGGGTGCGTTGAGCCGCCTCCTTCCAAACCTCGGTGGTGGGCAAAGGAGCTGCCGCCACCTGTACATCGCGGTGGTTCGCTCCATGCCCCTTTACGCGGCTCCTATATGGGCTGGCACCCTTGGCCCTAGGGAGGTGGCCCGGCTCCATGGGAGCCAAAGGGTCATGGCAATCAGAGTGTGCAGGGGCTACCGCACTCTGTCCCACGAGGTAGCTTGCCTTTTGGCGGGTTCCCTTCCATGGGACCTGGAGGCGGAGGTCTTGTCCTCCGTGTACTGGCGCAGGGCGCAGGCACGGGAGGAGGACCTCCGACCTGTACCACAGCAGGTGGAACAGTGGCGGAAGGACGCCAGAGACACCGCTCTTGAGTCCTGGAGCCGGCGCATCGCGGTGGAAAAGAGGAGGGGTGCCGGGGCTGCTCGATTTATCGAGGCAGTCCGGCCCCTCCTTGCCGAGTGGGTAGGCCGCGAACACGGCGGGCTCTCCTTCCGGCTCACTCAGGTCCTCTCGGGGCATGGGTGCTTCGGGAGGTACCTGTGCAACGTGGCACGGAAGGAGCCAACACCAGTGTGCCACCAGTGCGGCTGCGCGGAGGAGACGGCGCAGCACGTGTTAGAAGTATGCCCAGGGGCGGAGGAGGCGCGGCTAGATCTGGTCGCAGTCGTAAGAGGAGACCTCTCCTTGCCGAGCATCCTAGCTAGGATGGTTGGTGACGAGAGGTCATGGAATGCGATGGTTACTTTCTGCGAAGCTGTAATGGTGCAGCGAGAAAATGAGGAGCGGGATAGAGAAAGAAACCCTCTTTCTCTCCCGCTTCGGAGGGAGCGGAGACGTGGGCGAGCCAGGCGGGTTCGCTCTCCGTCTCTCACTGGAGAGCCTGGAGTGGCGGGTGTGGGGACACCCGCTACTCCTCACCACTAGGTGGAACGGCCCTCATGAGCGGGCGACGCGTCAATGTTCCGGCGCGTCGTCAGGAGGTGGGTCCGCAAGGCGGACGTCGGTGGACAAAGCCACGGAGAGTTTGCGAACGGTCCCGCAGCTCTGTCCATAAACCGAGGACGAGGGAACATCGTGGGCTTTTTTAGTCGGTAGGACGTCGCAGTTTTTCTGCGACGGGGAGTCCGACATAGCCCGTCTGCATCCCCCGCAGACGGGTATGCGTAAATGCATTTTTGCCCACGTAAAAAAAAAAAAAAAAAAAAATGGGTAACTAGATGACTGATATATATTTAATACAATTACAATACATAGATAGATATTTTTTTATTATACACTCGAGAGCAATGAATCCGGGTCACTCAAAGAATCCAAAAAATCTAGGAAAGTAAAAATGCTAGGTTAATGCAATAAATTGTATTTAATAGACAATTTAATACTCCTTAAATGAAAGTTAAAAAAATATGAGTCACCATACATTTTATTTACACAAAATTACATAAAGAAAAAAAACTGCTGATCTCTCCTTAAAACAAAAATAGGAAACATGAAATTTTTGAACTTTATGACGATTTTCTTGAATTTCAATACTTCGTATTACCTCCTCGTACTTCCATTACTGCGTTTACGCGGTTTGGCATGCTGTACACCAAGTTCCTCATACGATTTTGGGGAATATTCTCCCATTCCTCTGTGAGAGCAATTTTGAGCTCAGGAAGCGTGATTGGGGGAGGGTTTCGTTGTTTTACGCATCTCCCTAGCTCGTCCCAAGCATGCTCGATCGGGTTGATATCCGGGCTGCGCGCTGGCCACTCCATACAAGTAATGTTCATCTCTTGAAGGTAGTCATTCACAATCCTACCTGTATGAGGTCGGGCATTGTCATGCATAAATATAGCATCCTCACCCAAATTGACCATAAATGGACCAACGTGTTCGTTGAGGATTTCTTCCACATATCTTACGCTAGTTAAAGAGCCGTTTTCTATGATCACCAGCTCTGTGCGACTTTCAGAGGAAATTCCGGCCCACACAAGTACAGACCCACCACCGTAGGCTACTTTTTCTTCGATGCATGCTTGCTTGAATCTTTCCCCTGGTCTTCTATACACTCTGTGTCTTCCATCGTGCTTGTAGAGCATAAATTTTGATTCGTCGGAGAACAATTTATTGCATTAACCTAGCATTCTTACTTTCCGAGATTTTTTGGATTCTTTGAGTGACCCGGATTCATTGCTCTCGAGTGTATATAGTAATACCCAGAACACCCGGAACAAATATTTGTAGGTCGTACAAACATTTGTCCCGAGGCGGGAATCGAACCCGCAACCTCTGCGTCGCAGGCGGACCTGCGCCCGCTGCGCCACATCGGTCGTCGGTATAATGGAAGATTGTCCGACAGAAAATAAAAATGTACCGTAAAACGGGGGAAATAGGGATGGCGGGGTTAATTGGCACAAAACTCGGAACATTTTTTATGTTCTTTTAGTAGCAACACCATTGAAGACATCTTTACACTTTTTTAATTTTTGAACGAACTTATATTTTTTTGCTACTGGCTACACTTAGAAAAGAAGCCAGCCAATCAGGTTCCACTAGAAAAACAACATCAAAGTGAGGGTGTTGCGAACAGTGTAAATGTTGTGCTTTTTAACTTTGAGTTTTACAGAGTTTTAATGAGAAAAAGTGTTTAAATTGATTATAAATTGGATGATATTGGCGAATAGAGTTTTAAAAACGTGAAGGTAAGTTATGTAATTGCGTTATTTCATTGGAACAAATCGTTTTAGAAGAACACTAATTTTTAGGTAATTTTGGAGATAATAGGGACGTGAAAGGGGGAAATCGGACGCGTGTACAGGATAAATTGGAACAACGTAGGGGTAATCTGGTTTGCATAAAAGGTAAATTGGGATGCCTGATTAGGGTTGTCCAAAATCAAAATCTTAATAAAACAGTAAACTAGGTACCTACCTATTGAGTTCTAACAAATCCAAACTAATAAAACAGAGTGAATAGCACCAATCAGAATTAACTGATTTTATTTGCTTGACTTTTTAGTTTTTTTTTCAATCAGGCTTATGAATTATAATAGCGTAACTGTTTTAATAAAACAAATTCGTTTGTTTCCAGAATGCCTCGCAACTACATACCTAAAACAGGAGGTAAGCGGTATAAAAAATATGACGAGTCGATTATAAAACAAGCCCTAGACGAGCTTGCTTTGACAAATAATAGCCTTAGTGCTATTATTTGTTATAGTGCTGAAAAATATACCATTTCAAAATCGGTTTTATGCCGTCACAAAAATCGTGAAATGAAACCTCATGGTAGGCCGATTGCACTAAGCGACGAAGAAGAGTCGTATATAATAGAAAAAATAAATATATGTGGAGATTGGGGCTACCCATTAGATACAACAGACTTGCGACATATAATAAAAAGGTATCTAGACTCCATGAATATTCAACACACAATATTCAAAAATAACATGCCTGGTATAGACTATATAAATGGGTTTTTAAAGAGACATGCTGATAAAATATCTCAAAGAGTTTGTCAGAACATTAAGATATCTCGGGCAGCAGTGTCTCCAGACACAATAAAACAATATTTCGCCGAATTAGAAAAGTCACTAGAAAATATCCCAATTGAAAATATTATTAATTATGACGAGACAAATCTGACAGATGATCCTGGTCGCAAGAAAGTGATCGTAAGACGAGGTTGCAAGTATCCAGAGCGCATCGTAAATCACTCAAAGGGCTCAATATCTTTGATGATGGCAGCGACTGCTAATGGTGATTTCCTGCCCTCATAAGTTGTGTATAAAGCAGCGCATTTATATAATTCGTGGACGACGAGAGGACCGGAAAATGCAAGATACAATAGGTCATCATCTGGTTGGTTTGATGGTGATAGTTTTGAAGATTGGGTTAAGACTTTAGTAATACCCTTTCTAGAAAAGAAAGAAGGTAAGAAAGTTCTGATAGGAGACAATTTATCCTCACATTTGTCTATTGATGTTATAAAATTATGCCAGGAGAAGGATATCCACTTCGTTTTTCTGCCGGCTAATTCCACTCACCTGACCCAACCCTTAGACGTAGCCGTATTCCGACCTATGAAAATTATTTGGCGCCAGTTATTGGATAGATGGAAAAAAAACTGACGATGGGAGAACACAATCTTGTGTTCCGAAGGGATGCTTTCCTATGTTATTGAAATTATTAATGGATCAACTAAGTATAAATCACCTATTCCACTAAGTTCAACTATAAGTTCAACCGTTGAACTAATTGCACCAAAAAATTCCAGTTCTTTCAACTTTGTTATTTTTTTCTAAAAATTGAACTTTCTGGACAATATTGGTGCTATTAGTTCAACTTTTTGTCACAATGGTAATAATAATAATAATCCGATTTCGAAATAATATAAATACTGTTTAGTGGATATTCCTATTCCTAGACAGTAATGCAATCTCCGTACACAAAAAGGTTATCTAGATACTGGCCATCAATAATACTATATTACAAACCAACAAATGACATTCTATGACATTCTGCTTTTTCCTGCATGTTTACTCTATGTTTTCGTCTATTATCTTAATATAATACGCTTCAAAATATATTAAAATGGAAAACAGTGAGCTATCATATATTCAAAAAGGAAGAAAAAGCATAATTTTATGTGCGAACGGATATAAATATTATCGGATAAGAGAATATAAAGATGGATCCAGCATTTGGAGATGCTCGGCCAAATCATCTGGAAAGTTTAACTGCGTCGGTTCTTTAAAAGTAAAGGTACGTGAATTTCTAACAAAACTAAACTAAACAAAAAACTACTAAACTATATAACTATATTTATAGCTAAATCAAAATACTATTTGTATTTTTTATATTTTAGTGTCGACAAAGCATAAGTCACACACATAATTGTATGTATTAAATAAAATTAAACGAACTTCAAGAGCCTATAGTTTTATCTATTAAATCATTACTTGTTACAGAACGAAGTTATAAAAAAATTTAAAGAACATAATGCAAATTGTAAATCCAATACAGCCCAAGTTGAATTAGAAAAAGAAATAGCTACGTGTAAAAGCAAACTTGCAACAACCGATTCACATAAAAGTGTTCCGGAAGTATATAATGAATCAGTTATATCTATCATGGACAAAGGCTACGACAAAGTTTGTAAAGTACCGACATTTACTTCTATAAAAAGCAGTTTATATAATGCACGAAATATAGGTGAAGGTATGCCCAAGTTTTGTTACGTCAATCCAGCGGAAGTTATTGTGCCACCTAAATATTCATCTTTTCTACTGGGTGACTTCAATTACGACGGAGAAAGGATACTAATGTTTTGTACCCAGGAAAATAGACATAATGTCGAGAAGATAAAGCACATCTTTATTGACGGGACTTTTAAAGCTTGTCCTTTTCCTTTCAAACAAATTTATACGATCCATTTTGACGCTTTCAGTAACGAAACAGAAACTAATATTGTACCTTTTATATATGCGTTAATGACCGGCATGTCCGAACGATCTTATATGAATTTGTTTCAAATAATAAAATCTCAATTGCCGGGATTTGCACCTAACAAGTGTACTTCCGACTATGAAGAAGCGGCAAGGGCAGCTATTGCTTCAATTTTTCCGAATATAGACGTGAAAGGTTGTTACTATCACTACTCTAATAGTGTATGGAGAAAAGCAAAAAGATTAAACTAACCAAACCGGGATACATTAAAAAAATTATAGCTTTTACTAGTGTACTACCCCTTCTGCCTAGCCAACACATTTTAGAAGGTTGGGAATATACAGAGTGATTTTTTTAAATGGGACAGTATGGGGAAATCCGAATCTAAAGGAGATAGAGGAAAAGTGTCTAAGGAGACATTAGGTGTTTTTTTATGTAAACAAATTTGGCTCGTTCAAATTTGTGGTCACGCGTGAGTTGTTCTTAAAAAATTATAAAGTTGGTCAATTTTTTTTTTGACGCGGATCGACTCTTTCTCATGTAAGGATTATTTCATTGTTTGGAAAGAAAAAAATCTGAACAGCAGAAGTTGGTCAAATTTACTGAAAACTAATCTTCATACAGTTGCAGTATTCGCCTTTTAATATTGTTACAAGTGCCTAGGCGTGTAAAAAAATATTTAAAATTATTCCATTTTTAAATTTTGATAATCGATAAGAGCTCCAGATGATTCAAGAGAAGAACATTTTTTTTAATCTTCGTAAACATCATGGCAACCGATAGTCTTGAAATTATAAAAAAAAGAATTCAAATTTGGAACGTAAGTTATTTCTGCAGCTGTGATTTTGTTTCCAATCAGTTCATGCTTGTAATTTTATTCATCATGGCGTTAACTAATTCACATAAAGTTGATTTGATTGAGGCGTATTTTCTTAATTATCGCAGTAGAGATAATGCACTTAAGTGGTATCAAGAACGCTATCCTGACCGTGTAGTACCGAATCGCAAGATATTTGATAGTTTAATAAAGAACCTAAGACAGGAAGGCTGTTTCAAGCCTAAGCGTAAAAGGCCGACAATAGTCAATAGTGAGTTTATAACTATTGCCGTATTGGGATATTTTGAAGCATACCCAAAAGCTTCGTTACGGGAAGCAGCTGAAACTATCGGTATTCATAAATCAACTGTAAGGAAGATATTGAAGGCTCATAAATACAAGTGTTACATAGAAGGTCGACTTGTACAAGCGTTACTACCTGGAGATAAAGACCGCAGGTTACATTTCTGTAATTGGTATGTGGTTCAGACTATTAGAAATAGATGTTTTCCTAATTTTATTATTTGGACTGATGAATGCAACTTTTCGAACAATGGCATGTACAACAGGAGAAATAACCATTACTGGTCAAAAATAAATCCGCTAAGAACTACAGAAACCCACAACCAAATCCGATTTTCTTTTAATTGTTGGTGTGCGATATTACATAACAGAATTTTTGCTATCAAAATTTACCAAGGAACGCTAAATAGTGAAAAATATCAGGAAATATTGAACATGGCTGCAGATTTAGTGGATGAGACTATTAGCTTAAGGAACTTTGGTAAGATAATCTACCAACAAGATGGTGCACCAGCCCACAACAGTAGGGCAAGTAAACTATGTTTGGACGATGCTGTTTACAACACTTTAAACACAATTCACCATAAGTCTCTGTTAAATGCAACTAGAAGTGTCTTGAAGCGTGCTCGTACCTGCATAAGACAAGACGGCGGCCACATCGAACATTTACTCAAGTAATAAACCAACTGTATGAAGATTAGTTTTCATTAAATTTGACCAACTTCTGCTGTTCAGATTTTTTTCTTTCCAAACAATGAAATAATCCTTGCATGAAACAGAGTCGATCCGCGTCAAAAAAAAAATTGACCAACTTTATAATTTTTTAAGAACAACTCACGCTTGACCACAAATTTGAACGAGCCAAATTTGTTTACATAAAAAAACACCTAATGTCTCCTTAGACACTTTTCCTCTATCTCCTTTAGATTCGGATTTCCCCATACTGTCCCATTTAAAAAAATTACTCTGTATACTAAACAAAATAAGTTTTTTAAAACTTCATGTTGAAAATATAACGGAATTAAATGAATTTGTTGTATATTTTAAAAATTTTTGGCTCAAAAGTAGTGATTTTATACGATCATGGTGTATTTTCGGTGAAAGACACCGTACTAACAATAACGTGGAGGGTTGGCATTTGAAATTAAATAACGCTATTAAACGAAAGCAGGTAAACTTAATACAATTATTGAAAGTGCTACACGACGACGCGAAATTAACAACATTTAAAAGAGGAAAAATTGAAAGACAACAGTTACTGAAAAAACGAAAGAGAGAATATGTTATAAATGACAAAATAATATTGGACATGCAAATGCAGCTAGTAAATGGTGAATTATCCGTACCCCTGTTTTTAGAGAGTTTACGTTCTTAAACATTGTACCTACTTAAAAAATAAAAATAAGTATCCACTAATTACCATGGCTCTTCTTTTGTGACAGAAAGTTGAACTAATAGCACCAATATTGTCCAGAAAGTTCAATTTTTAGAAAAAAATAACAAAGTTGAAAGAACTGGAATTTTTTGGTGCAATTAGTTCAACAGTTGAACTTATAGTTGAACTTAGTGGAATAGGTGGTATAAATGCATCAAAAAATATTTTATCTGGATTCAGAAAATGTGGAATAGTCCCATTAAATGCTCAACAAGTACTAGACAGACTTCCTCTTGATGTAGAAGAATCTAAACCTAAAATCACTGATAACAAAATTTCCGATGTCAAAATATGTGGTCAAAGCAAAGAGATAAATGTCACTAATATAACTGACATGCATGTCGAAGTAACCTATCCAAACGCAATAATGACTCCGGTACCTTCAAGTCTTTCCATTGAAGACATGCCAATTATTTTTGTGGAAAATTTTGAAGGTCCAGAAGTTATAGTAGAAACTGAAAATGAAAGCCAAACAGTCGTAAATACGATTGAATCGAATTTAGAAGAGAAAAGAGAAGAGTTTAGAAGAATAGAAAACAAACCAAAGTCAAAAATTCAAATTATATCTGATATCAAACAGAAATTGCCTTTGCCTTTGAAGAAGATAGATAGTAATTCCACCTTACGAAACAACCAAAGAAGCAACTCAACCCGTCCAAAGCAAGAAAGAATTCTGAATTTTTATAAAGACACTGACGAAATTTTGAAAATTTTAGAAGAAGAATAATTTCATTTTTTTAATGTCATTCATAGGTACTCATGTGCTTAAAATAATTTTATTCTACCTAATATAAGAGCTCAAAGCGTTTTTTCGTTACCTAATGTGAAAGAAGAATAATAAGTTTAATTTTTGTTTGTTACTTAGACATAAGTTTAATTATAGGTGGGTGTGTCAATCCAAAGAAAATGCCATTAATTAAAATGAAGAGACTGATTTATATATTATTTCGAGACATTTGTGACAATTGTTGCCATGGTACTTACCTATTTTCAATAAATATATTATGTCAAAAAGTTTATATATTATTCCATTTTTATTATACTAGATCTGCCTCTCACACGCGTAAGTTCTGTTCCCGTGGGAATATTTCAGGTCTTCAACTATCTACTTACGTAGGTATCAAAGTTCATTGTAATCAATCCAGAAGTTTTTGCGTGAATGAGTAATAATCAACCATAAATACTGGATGTATTGTGATGTATCCATATCATACATACATACATTCCTACATAATATGTACATCACAAACTTTCGCATTTACAGGTATTCAAGGGTACAAGTAGCGTAGTTAAATACAAACATTAAAGTTATCTTTTTTGAATTGGGTGCTTATATTTACTTTGAAAAAAAAACACAACCCTCCTTTTTTCTCAATCGGGTAAAAAGAGTGACAACCCTAGCCAAAATTCCAATTAACCCCTCTCTTGAACCTTTTATCCCCATCAGGGGTAAATTGGAAATTTTGTGGTCAAATCCATAGAACCACTAATAATGTAGAGTTGCCATTCAAATATTTATTTATTTTTGAATGCCACCCCATTCAAAAATAAATAAATATTTGAATGGCAAGACAAAGCCAAACATACTAAAATTTTTAGAAATTTTAGGCGAAGAAGCATCTTTAACTACAATAAAGATGGCTAAATTTGAAAACGTAGCATCCTCGAAAAATCTTAGAAACAGTGACATTGAAAAAGATAGGAGAATTAATTTTATTTTAGAACAATTTCATAACAAAGACATTACTCTTGGTCATTGTCTGGAAAAATTGTTAACGTATGTGTTTAAAAAGTAATAAATACTATATTTTACAATCGTTATCTGGTTTGATTTTACCAACAAAACCATCCTACCCTTTCCACAAAGCACTATGTCAATTCTCTACTTTACATTACCTCTCGAGCGCGGGGTCCACTTTGACATTTATTTACATTAGGCTTTTTATTTCAACGGGCCACCTGCATGACATCTACCATCCTTGGGAAAGTTATCATGATGATATTGCGATGTATCCACATGTCCCATATGAATTTCCCGTGGACATCTAGGGAAGAAGATGGAGTGATGGAAGAAGATGGAAACTACACGGCAGGTTTTCTTACAAATACCAATAATAACAGTATATAATATTTATATATTTATTATATAATAGGGGACCGAGGGGCATAACGGGGACGCGGGGCAGAACGGGGTCCCCCCCCTGTAGCCACAACTGCAAGCGGTAGTCACGTGTTTTATCCACCGTCGGGCGGCCATTTTGCATCGGCGCTTAGTACGTAAGCGACTGGCGGACAGAGTGCATGCGTTCATTTTTTAGAGGGATTGATATTTTTTCGCGACAGTTTATCTAATTTTGTGTTGTGACTAAATTGCTTGTAAACAGGTGAGTTTTTATGATAACTGTATGGTTTAATTCCTATGTTTTCTTAAGTTCTTTGTTGTTGTCAAGGTGAGGACGATAATACTTTATCTATTCATTTGATTTTGTTATTGATGATTTATTAGAAACGTAAACATCGGGGCATAACGGGGACGTAGCTATGGGGTACCCCATTATGCCCCGTCCCCGTTATGCCCCTCTATTATGTTAGGTACATTTTTCTCACGTTTATTTTAATTTCTATTGTTTTAGCTATGCAAAATGGTTCGTACTTACAAGAAAAAAACTTCGAGAAACAGTTGTTCGGTGGAAAGGATGAAAAAAGCTATTGATGCGGTTCTTAGCAAATCCATGGGCTACAGAAAAGCTGCAGTGCAGTATGACATACCACAGACTACATTGGAGCGTCACGTGAGCAAAATAAAAAAGGGCGAGCTTGCTATTGGCGAGAAACCAGGTAACTATAAGCCTGTGTTTTCTAAACAGGAAGAAAAAGAGCTTGCTGTATATCTCAAGGACATGGAAAAACGTCTTTTTGGCTTAACAACCCTCGTACTACGAAAAATAGCATACCAGCTTGCAGTTAAAAATGGTAAGAAGCATAATTTTAATAATGATAAAAAAATGGCTGGCGTAGATTGGGTGCAAGGATTTTTAAAGCGTAATCCAGATTTATCCATCCGGAAGCCAGAAGCTACATCGGCAGCTCGAGCGATGGGTTTTAACAAAGTAGCTGTGGATAAATTTTACGCATTGCTCGGAGATGTGTATGATAAATATAAATTAACACCAGACAGAATATATAACTGCGACGAGACTGGTATATCAAGTGTTTCAAAACACAAAAGCAAAATTATTGCAGAAAAAGGAAGAAAACAGGTAGGATCACTTTCTTCAGCTGAACGAGGCCAAACAGTCACAGTAGAAATGAGTAGATAATTTTCAAACTGCCATAAGTCCACAAACAACAAAATTCATTTTTATGGTTTTATCGTATTTGCCGTTTAAATGTCACTTTACCAGCTCACTTCAAAATCCCATAAGTGCCAGGGATCATTTTGAAAAACACCGTTAAATTTATAAGTTTTTTTCAAATTCTAATAAGTCCTCAATGAGAATATTTCAAATTACCACATGTCCATTGTAACCAACCACAGAGCGTCAATTTAGTCAAAATGGCGTCAGTCTTGCTGAGAGTTTCGAAGTGTTAGTTGCGTGCGCGTTGTTTTTTAACGAAAATGGATGGAAATATGAACCAAATTGAAATTGTTGAGCCTGATAAGGCTCGCAAAAAAAACAGGTTGAAGTCTCTAGAAGAAAATACGAGAAAGAAGATGGCAAAGTAAGTACAAACTCTTTTGGTTTTCATACCGGTGTCAATCACGCGACGTCATCATGGCATCATGAACACAGGGCCGTATTCAGATTCAGTCGTATTGGCTAGGTTTCATTTGAGTCTGACAAAGAACTTTTTGTTAATAACTTTATTATACCTAGATAGTATTTACCTAAAGTAGGTACCTCATTTGAGTAGGTACCGTAGTAGGTAGATATCTTGTATACCTACTAGAGGTGTGCAATAAATTTCTCCTTATCGATTGAGCTAAAATTTTACATAATATCAAGTTTCGATATCAATGCAATATTATGGCGTGCTGATTCGATGATGAAGACGGCTGCTAGACAACGAAACTTCATAACGGATAGTGGTAAACTATTGATGATCGGGCTCATTTGAATCAGCATGCAGTTCCAATTACTAAGAGCGCGCGCCCACGGCTACTTTTTGTATTGATGCTAACGTGCTACAGAATCGCGACTGTATCGATGCAAGCGCGCGACCGTCTTAGATGACATCGGGGTAACGAAGAGTGGAGAGGGGTGCTCGCGCTCCTCTCACACCGCTCTTTCCCCCAATGTCGTCTGAGATGGTCGTGTGCTTGCATCGATACAGTCGCGATGCTGTAGCGAGTTTACAAAAAGTAGCCGTGGGCGTCCGCTGTAATATAAAAGCTTCAAATTGTTTTTTAGTTTTTTAAACTATATTTACTTATTGTTTTAGGTATTCAGCTCCTGGACTACCGAAAAGACCTTCTTGCTGTCACAATACTAAATCCCTTAAATGCCAAACACTCAAAAGCAATGATATTTTTTTATTTCATCAAAACTTTTATAAATGTAAAGAAAAAATCAGCCAAGATAATTTTATCTTACAACACGTACATTCAGAGGCTATTAAGCGAAAACGCCCTAGAACAGGCCAGAAGTGTCGAAATTATACTGTTAAATATTTCATTTCGAACAAGAAAGGAAAAAGAGTCCCTGTTTGCAGCAAAACTTTTGCAGATGTTTTGAGAGTAAAGCCCTCTCGTATTCAAGGTGTCACAAAACGGAATTTCATCTCTGGTTCAGTTGCCAAAGAAAATCGAGGAGGGGATAGAAAGAGATTTACTTTTGCTTCTCGAAAGGAGGCTGTACAAAAGTTTATCCGTAAATTTAAACCACTGGAATCTCATTATTCACGAGGTCATATTAAACACCGTATCTATTTACAACCAGATATGAACATTAAAAAAATGCATCGCATGTACAACGATGAAGCTTTACCGGATTTTGAAGTGAAGATAGGATTTTTCCGCAAAGTATTTAATACATCCTTTAATATAGGATTTGGTTCACCCCGCACAGACGTATGCTCTACATGTCTGCAATTACTTGAACGCCTTAAAGTGGCCGCTGACGAAAATGAGAAACAAAATATTCGAACTCAATATCGAATTCACAAATTAAGGGCAAAATGCTTTTTCTCTTTCTTAAGAGACGTCAACCCAGATGTTCAAATTATCTCTTTTGATTGCCAAAAGAATTTACCTCTGCCTAAGATCCCGGACCAGTCGGCCTATTATTCGCGTCAACTTTATATATATAATTTTACTGTAGTAGTTGGCACGTCACACGACCCACTTACCACCGAAAACGTACACGCATACGTGTGGACTGAGGACCAGTCCAGCAAAGGCTCCAACGAAATATGCACAGCTGTATACCACTGCCTAAACAGCTTGAATTTGGAAGGCAAGACCATTATCCGAATGGTCGCCGATGGATGTGGAGGCCAAAATAAAAATTCTATGATCATAGCAATGGTAATGAAATGGTTACAACAATGTAATCTTATAACAGAGGTACAATTAATTTTCCCTGTGACAGGCCACTCATTTATACCGCCGGACCGCGTATTTGCACTTACCGAGAAAAAAATACGGGAAAAGGAATGTATCGTACAACCAGACGAATATTGTCAAATAATATCCGAACATGCATCGGTACACCATTTGGTTAAAGATGTACCAGTTCTTGATTGGAAATCAGTGACAAAAGAAAACCTTAAGGGTACTCAGACATGGCACTTTCAACTGAGCAAATGCAAGCGAATTATTCTGAAACGCACTCTTCGTGGAATTACCGTACGGGGTGAGATATCGTATAGAAACGATACCGGAACTGACAAAAATATAATGAAAAGAACTAAAAACATTTCATCGATACAGCCTGAAATAGTAACAGCTAGAGTTCAAGTAAAGAGAGAGAAACTTAAAGACGTCGATTCATTACTCAAGAAACATTATGGTGAAAACTGGAGAAATTTGGATTCTTTAGAGTACTATAAAAAAGTTTTATCAGAAGATGTTCAGGAGAATAGTACTGAAGTGCAGGAAAACAGAGATGACTTAAATAATACTGAAGAATACCTGATGGATGAGGTTTTAGATTTTGTGTAGGTTCTGTGTTGTAATAGATACATAATAAATAAATAATTCAACTAAATTAACTAAAAAAATATTATTTTAAAATTAATCATCAGCGTACCCCACCTACCTTGATTCGGCCTATTATCTACAATCTACAATGGAGATTGGTATTTTGCAAACTACCTTAAGTCCATACAATTTATATCAAAGTACCATAAGTCATCTATGGGCATATCAATTGTCAATAAGTCCAATGTATTTTTAATTTTATCCGAGTTTCTATTAATATTATCATTATAATATTAAATAATGCAAGTACGAATAGTCAGTAACTAACTGCTTAACAATGTTTTATTACACTATTCCCTAAAACAAATGTGAAACTCAAAACATCAATTTCCCAAATTCTACACGCAGTGGACTTATGACAGTTTGAAATTTATCTACTCAAATATGTTTCAATGCAGCCGGAACCTATATGCACCCGGAACCTATATGCACCCAATGATGATTTTTCCTCGTCAAAGAATGAAACCAGAGTTATTGGATCGAGCTCCTCCAGGTACGACGGCCGAATGCAATTCTCGCGGGTGGATGACCTCTGAAACGTTTTTGTCCTGGTTCCAGCAGTTCATTCGATTTTCTGGTGCTTCATAAACAAACCCAGTCTTACTTCTTTTAGATGAGCATGTAACTCATACGCAAAATATAGAGCTAATTGACATTGCACGCGAAAACAGTGTTATAATGTTTTGCTTTCCACCACACAGCACCCACAGGCTCCAGCCTTTAGATGTTGGATTTATGAAGCCTCTGAGTGTTTATTACGATCAAGTTGCATCTAACTGGTTATGGTCGCATCCAGGGCGCGTAATAACAGCTTTTCAGCTTAGCGAAATTTTCGGGCAGGCTTACGTTCAAGCTGCAACGATGTCTACTGCAATCAATGCTTTCCGAAAATGTGGAATATGACCTTACAACCAAAATAACTTTTCAGAAGTAGAGTTTTTAGCTGCAGCAACCACAGATATACCACTGATTAATGAAGAGCCTGTTAACGTTTCCAGACCAGCTGAAAGAAATCTCACACCACCACCCTTCATGGAAGAGAGGCTTGCTTAATCTTTAATTACTGCCACTGCACCACCCCAAGAAAAAACACCTGCACCTGAGTCGCAACCTGGAACGTCATCCAGAGACAGTAGAATAATTGATAGTCCGGTGCGCACAGTATGTCGCGATTTAACATCACAATTTGAGAATGCTTCCCCAAAAGATATCATGCCTATCCCATCTGTTGAAATGAGACCCCAAAGTAGGAAAAACTATCGCCGTGGAAAGACTGTCGTCCTTACTTCAACGCCTTATAAAAATGAGCTAGAGGCTCTTAAAAGAAACCAAACCAAAAAAGTGTGCAGATCCGAATGATCCTCGGTTAAAAAAAAATAGTAAGAAGAATAAGACACAGAAGACTGAGAAGACTGCTTCGAAAGCACAGAAGGAGCACGAAGATACCCTATGTCTTTACTGTGTTGATGTTAATAACACTTATTTGAAATCAACAGAGGATTGGGTCGGTTGCCAGCTGTGCGGACGTTGGTCTCATACGGCCTGTGCTGGCGTTAATAGTTCTGACGCTGAAGAGATTCACGTTTGCATCCATTGCGAGAATAATTAGAACATTATTAGGTACCCCGTTGTGCCCCGTTTTCAGTACCCCGTTGTGCACCGGGGTAGGGGCATAACGGGGTTTAAGTAAGGTTTTAAAATGTAAAAAAATTTTAAATGTTATCGTTACCGAAGAATATGCCAAATGCTACTTGAATAAATGTCAAACAGGCTGTGATTAATGTTTTTATTTTAATATAACTTTTTGATACTTTTATCGTTGTTTTTCCTTAGCGTCCCCATTATGACCCTCGTTCCCCTAATTTGTTTTATTTTTGTATAAGTTAAAACATAATTTGGTTCTATTTTATTAACGATGACAAATCAATTTCACCATTGACTGTACCTGTTAGAAAACCGGGTGAAACGGGACATGAAAAAACGAAGCGGGTCAAACGGGTACTTTTTTAAAGATAGGGTCAAAACATGCGGGTCAGAAGGGTCTGAGATCGATTGAAGTTCTCCCTTATCCCATGGTTAGTTACATATTACATAAACACTCAATAATAATATACATAACCTTAAATATATATGTAAAATATCTTTGTTCTAATACAATATGCAATCAAAAATTCATTTGAATTAGTGTAACGAACACCTCGTAAATTTTTTGATGAAGTAAGGGATAGCAAATGTTCTTGTTCAGTCATTTTAGTTTGATCCAATTTATCGACTGCGTTAGTCCTCGTGCGTTCCAGCCCTATTATCTATGGAAAGCAGTCGAAATTAACCCTCCAAAACGTAGTGTTTTTTTTTGTAATACTGAGCCTTCGTACATACATGTAAGATACAAATTTGATTGAATGAGGCCATAACCATAATCTGGGTTAGAATTTTAGCGCCATAACTACGTTAGTAGGATATATATAATGCTATAGTTGAAATTACCCCACGAGTGGTAAATACAACTATTTCTGCCTTTTTTGAGAATTTTTCCCATTTGAACACCCAGAATGGCTATTTTGTTTTAGTGCAATGTGGAAAATGATCTTAAACCATGCCTTTTGTAAATACATTCAACTAATTTACCTTATCGTTATCACAAAAAAGAGTACTAACTTTTAAAGTTTATGTCAGTGTTTTTATAGTCGAAATAGCCCCCCGCTCGATCTAACTTATATGTTGAAGGTTACCTTAGAGTGCCAATCACTGTACTGTTTACCCTACGTCAAATATAAACTAGACATAGTAATTGTAACACAGACTTAATCCATAAATGACCAAAGTACAGTTACAAATTTCCGGCCGAGTAATCCACAACGTCATTATATTTCACCAAGCATGAAGCTGGTTTTAAAAAATTGTAATCCACAACGACATTTTGTTTTACCAAGCATGAAGCTGGTTTCAAGAAGTAATCTAAAGTCCAGAACGTCATTATGTTTCCACGAACATGAAGCTGGTTTAAAGAAGTAATTCACAACGTCATTATTTAATCCACAGCGTCATTATGTTTCAAAAAGCAAGCATGAAGCTGGTTATAAGAAGTTATCCACAACGTCATTTCATTTCACCAAGCATGAAGCTGGTTTTAAATGTAATCCACAACGTCATTTCATTTCACCAATAATGGAGCTGGTTTTAAAAAAGCGATTCACAGCGTCATTATGTTTTAAACAACAAGCATGAAGCTGGTTTTAAATGTAATCCACGTCATTTAATTTCACCAATTAAAAAAGGAATTTACAACGTCATAATGTTTAAAACACCAAGCATGAAGCTGGTTTTAAGAGGTAATCCACGTCATTATATTTCACAAAGCATGAAGCTGGTTTTAAAAAGTAATCCACAACGTCATTATGTTTCACCAAGCATGAAGCTGGTTTTAAAAAGTAATCCACAACGTCATTATGTTTCACCAAGCATGAAGCTGGTTTTAAAAAGTAATCCACAACGTCATTATGTTTCACCAAGCATGAAGCTGGTTTTAAAAAGTAATCCACAACGTCATTATGTTTCACCAAGCATGAAGCTGGTTTTAAAAAGTAATCCACAACGTCATTATGTTCAACCAAGCATTTTTTACACCAAAGTGGCAAACAAGCATACGGCCCACAAGGGTTTACGCAAGGTTATAATCCGATTTCAATTAGTAAGCTGTCGATAAGCTGTCATATTCATACAAAATAGTTTTCGCCAGTTATTAATTGAAACCAAGTAAAATGGATTACAACCGAATTACATAATCTAGGGGCTAGTCCATCCACGTCAGAAATAGCTTAAACATTTTTTTTCAATATAATATTATTGAATATGATAAAACTAAACACTGTGATAATGTTACCAACATAAGTTTTGTTGTTTTAAATATTTAATTCACATTACATCTATTTTAACTTTGTAAAGATCTTTGTTTAAGAAATAAAATAGCATTACATCAAACTATCCTTAAAAATAGTGGGTATAAATAAAACATAGCTTAGATAATATTATTATTTTTCTAAATTAATCAATACATTCAATAACAACTTAACATGGTATACTATCATGTACACACAGAATGTACAACACGGCTCTACTTTCTCGATAAATTGACAGCAGTTCATACTACCTCACTTGAAACATGAGGTTGATTTTATACATTCAATCAGCGTCACTATAAATTCCATTTTGCACAGTTATTATTTACTCTCATTACATTCCTATTATGTCATTAAAACAAATATATTAATAAATGTAGGCATCCTGGTTTGAATACTAACCATGTGTCAATAAAAACCTTACCGATTACTATAAAGACCCACAATCATTTTTAATTTACAGATTTTTTTATTTTAACTATTTACGACACATCCTACTTTTACTACACATCACCTTTTTCTACACTCCTAGTTACTTCACTTTTTCTGTCACCCCATCAAGTTCTTCTGTTACGCCATCACATTTATCCGTTACACTTTCAACATCACCATCATTTTCACCATCGCTATCGTCACCTTGCTCATCGGTTTTACCGTCTGGAACATCATCAGATGGCTCGAAGGAATGCCGGCTCAATTTCTCGAGCCAAATGGCCATGCTGCCTTCGACCTCGCCCTTGACTATGTTCGGGAAGATATGGTCATGTTTGAACTTTTGGATGGCTTCTTCCACGTCGTCCCAGGTGAGACTGTCATGGCTAGCTTTGAACTTAGCGTCGTATGTTTCATAGTGTACCTGTTATTAAAACAATATATTATTGTAATTTAAACTAAAAGCGAGATATTTATATATAGATATGTATAGAATGAATTGTTAAGCTTAATTTATGTTATTATAATAGTATAAATAAATATTAACAAATTATTAATTAAGCTAAGTATTGTCTATCCACGTCATTCATAGGTCAATGAAGACAATGAGAGATTTTAAAAAACAGAACTAGATTTAAGTAGAATGAAACTGCTCGTCGATTTGTATGGAAACTGAGCGTGTAACATTTTCATTATACATTTGTGTGTATTTTAAAATTAGCACGCGGCAAACCGATTCTAGGCTCTGCCACAACACCCCCTGTTGGGAGCGGACTGAGTTTCGCGGCGAGTAAAGAGGTTACTTAGCCCTTACTTAGCCCGTCTTAGCGATTCTAATGCACAACAATTCATTTTTATATATAAGAATATCAGTCATCTAGTCAATCCACGAAAAAAAACATAGGTACAGTAGGCTCCACAATTAAGTAACCCCCCTAGTAGCTAAAGTTTATCTCAGCCGTCCTCACCAAACAGTAATATAGAAATTCTCGCAATAACAAATTAAATGCAAAAATTATACTGTCGTAAGGATTTGATCTCGGAACAATCATGTTTCACACCATGACCGACCGCTTATCTAACTCGGCTGTCGTGTTGATGACCAACGCGTTGAAATTATAAATCACTAGCGTCCAATAACCTGTCCTTGTCTAGCAGACGAATGCAAAGCTTTATTTATTATTTGAAGGATGTAGGTAGGTCGTTGATTTTTAACGAACGAACAAAGAAAACGAATAATTCTCATTGTCAGGCTTGACGTCGTATTCTGTGCTGTTTACTTTGTGTGTTCTTCGTAAGCTTTTGACTTTTGATAAAATGCATCATTTATATAATTTGATGAAAAAAAAATATTGAAATTTGCGATCAAAATAAAAGCAATTAAAAAAACCGTTTTATCTTGTAGTGTTGTAAATATGCTTATTAATAAAACAACAAAGTTTTCACTAACGAAGAGGTTTTATTTAAACAATTATTATTATTTGAATAAATTCACACGATAATAAAAGTAAGTAGTGTATAGGTATTATTTACTGAAAACTTCATTGATAAGGTTGAAAAAAAAAACAAAAAGTAACCCAACGCTCGGAATCGAACTCGGTTTCTCAGGATTGGAAATCCAAGTATGATACCACTGTTCCAACACTGCTATTAGCAAAGCAGTTGAAATTATGATCACGGTTCCTTGCATGGTTATTAAAATATAATTTATTTGAGCAAAACTCAGTAATCTAAATGGATTTGAAGCTAGGTGTCTTATACAAGGGGGTTACTTATCTAAGGAGTTGTGTGTACATTATTTTTTTTATTGATGTGTGGAATCTGTTCCTAAAGTTTGTCAGGTTGCTAATGAATGACCCTGGCCTTTAGTACCTTATCCAAGACTAGTCCAAGGCCCGGTGCTGTGGGTATCATGACCTTGTCTTTGCCAAATGCCTTCTCCATTATTGATATATCCGCGAGACCACGGAGCACAGCAATCATCAGACCCACCATTTTTCTGATCTGATGCAGCATGAAGCTTTGACCCTGAGAAAGACAAGATTGAATATCAATTTTCACAGCTATCTGCGATGACCAAAATGGCGCGGTGGCACAGAACAGATATTAGTACCACGTACAGTATCGCCACTCCATACCTCCCACCGGTTTAACTTACCTCACCCAGTCGCAAGTTTGTCGGCACTGAAGCTAAGGGCTAAGGCACGCGTTTATTTTGATTTTGTGTAGTACCAAGCGCGCGCATGCCAGAGCGAACGAAAGTGTGCTTCACGCTCTTGCTACAGTTGGGTGGGGACGATCATGACACTCACACATACAACAGCACCGTTTACGTACACAAACTATGCGTGTATTGATTGCGACGTGTTTGCTTCATACATTTCATTGAGTGTCCGGGATGTGGCCGTGGGCACGTGCCCAGTTAAGAAACGAGAGGTTTCTTTTTCCGCTACGTAAGTACATTATGTTTGTTTAATCTGCAAATATTTGTTCTTGGTCTGGATGTTTCTGTGTATTTTAAGTATGTGTTTACAAAAATCTAAACCTATGTAATTGTATTGTGTCAGTTATCATAAGTACATGCATAAGAGTAGTAGAGTTCTCTGTGATAGAGCTCGTCCACACATTTATTAGTAAGTAATTAAAGTTATAGACAAATAATGCAGAATACTTAAATAATAATAATGTTTCCGAATTTATGAAAAAAAACCGTGTAACTACATGTATTTTTCGAAATAAATTTTTACTTACTTACTTAGTAGTAAGTAAAAATTAAAAGAGCACCGGTGGTCTAGTGGTAGTGACCCCGCTTTCCGATAAAGGTCGTGGGTTCAAACCCGGTCGTGCACCAATGGATTTTTCTGTTCGAAAAATTTTAGTGCGCAATGCCAATGCTCTCATACGGTGAAGGAAAACATCGTGAAGAAACCGGCATGGCCAAGAACTAAAAATCCGAATGACATGTGCCATCCACCAATCCGCATTGGGTCCGCGTGGTGGATTAAGTTTTTATTGCACCCGTGCGAAGCCGGAACGAGTCGCTAGTAGTTAGTAAAAATAAAATAAATAAATAAATACCTTGACTAAAAGAACAGCAAATTCCATGTCATCTTTAACAAAAACTTTTTCTATACTGAATCCCATCATATATCGCAATGACGATGGATCTTGGTAGTGTCTGTAAACATTACAATAAGTAAGCTCAAGCTCACAATCACTTATGGCTTGAGGCGTAGCTCAGGATTGGATTGGATTGGATTCGACCAAACTCGATTAAGCAATATTCTCTGAATAAATCTTTTTTTTTTTCCTAAAGTGGCAACCAAGCGTACGGCCCACTTGATGGTAAGCGGTTACCGTAGCCTATGTACGCATGCAACATCATAGATATCACTTGCGTGTTACCAGCCTGAGACGTTAGATGGAAAGTCTCATGTACCTGTAATTTCACCGGAAACCATACCCTTCGAACCGGAACGCAGCAATGCGAGCATGACTGCTTGGCGGCAGAAATAGGTATGGTGGTGGTAGTTATCATAGTTTTTAGATAATAAACATACATATCTATTATTTGTATTTGACATTTCTTATTCCACAGAATAGTTATTCCAAGTTTGGTTATATCAACCTAAGTTGTTCATAACAGATCAACGAAGTTAAGCACGGTTCTGGTGAAAGAGTTATAACCTCCGTCACTGCCTAAAATTTTTAAATAAGCCGGGACTGACTGCTTAACGTGCCCTTCGAAGCACGAAAGAGCTCAGTTAAAATTGCCATTGATAACCCATCAATATGGTGACCACGCAGCACAGTGCTTAACTCGTTCGTGCTTCGTTGATCTGGTAAGGACAACTTAGCCAGCGATGACATGAATCTGTTTTAAGGGTATCGGAGGGCACGTTAAGCAGTCGGTCCCGGTTTTTTCAAAGTTGTTAAGCCATGACAGAGGCCTTCGGGCGGCTTAGAAACTCTGTCGCCAGAGTTGCCCACTGACTCATACGAACTTACTTAGGGAGTCATTATGCAGGCAGTAGCCAGTTGAGCCCCTTAAGTCATGCTTTGTCTGCTCTAAACAATTGTAGGGATATTTAACACATTTCTATGAAACTGATGATACTTTTACTAGGGGATTTACTTACTTCTTTTCCGTAAAATTATGGTAACTTTTTGTGGCTTTGTAAACTGCTAATACATCATTGATCTGCTGCATCTTCTCCGCTGTGATTCTGTAAGCTTTCCTCTCGTCATCTCTTTCTAAACTTGGTTCAAACACGAATGTGGGAAGAGTGTAGCTATACGTTCGAGCATTGCATTTTGACTTCGAGTTAAATCTGTTTGTTACTCTTTTCACACCAAAAACTCTTATACATTCTGGTAGTCGCTTATTTATTTCTTCTATGCTTACTTCTAGAGCTAAAAAAGTACTTTTTTTGCATTAACTGTACTATTTAACAATTAGCACAAACTGATAATTTCCTAGAGATATAGAGAGATATAGTCTCAATGTGTCCAGAAACCATACCTTTCGAACCAGAATACAGCAATGTAACTGCAAAAATAACTGCTTGCCGGCAGAAATAGGTATGGTGGTAGTTCTTCTCCACACAAGCTCTATCACAAAGAACTCTACTACTCTTAATTTCTTAACTAGTTCAAAAGCAGTTATGCTACAAAGTTTGCTTACGTAATTTTAAAGAAACTATCTGTCTAGCTGCAGAGACTCCTTTATCTGTACGTGAGCTTCTCTGGAACTGAGCTGATTGCTGGTTGGCGAAGTCTTCCTCTGTTATGTACTTGGCGTCAAATAACGCTTTAAGTAATTCTTCTTCTATTGTAGGTACCCCAGGATTTCTGTGGCAAAATATTTATTAAGAAGACCATAGAATGCTGTTTCTTAATTAGTACTAAGTATATAAGTAACACTTCCTAGAGGGTGTATCATATATATATAGCCTATGTTACTCAGGGATAATGTAGCATGCTAATAGTAAAATATTTTTTGAAATTGAGCCAGGGGCTTAACCATGAACTCATAGAGCCATTCAAATGAAGACCTAAACTAAATTGTCAAAAAAATTGTACCATGACATGATTGTCTAATTGATATCATGGTACAAAATTTTTAGTAGTAAATATTGCCTATGTTACTCAGGGATAATGTAGCATTCTAATGGTGAAATAATTATTGAAATTGGACCAGTAGTTTTTATAAACTCAAAAACTACTGGTCCAATTTCAATAATTATTTATAACAAATAATAAAACAAATTACAAATTTTTCCTCTTTTTTACAATATTAGTACAGAAAAAAGATTGGAGCTAGATAGCGCTGTGTTACAATCTGTCTACCATTTGATCTCTTTTTAGAGCACATTATTGTTCCAAAAGGGTTGCAAAAAAAACACTTTGAACCCAAGTCCTGGATTCTGACAAAATTGCAGATTGCAGATACTTTATCATAATGATTGTATCAAAAGTCAAGTCAAGTGTTTCTACTGTTAATTCTATAAAGTAATGATTACCTCTGCATACCATGATAATCAATACCGCTGTAACCAAGGATCATGGCCATTTTCTTTTTCTTTATTCTTTCACACTGTTTCTTTGGATCTGACTCTCCATTTTCCTTTCTAGGGTTTGGTTCATCCCACTGTCTTTTGTTAAAACGCTTCTTGAACCGAGTAAGATTTTTGTTCGGCACAATTTCTAGTTTATCCGCTTCTCTGCTTTCCATTTTCTCTGCTGTGGCAGTTTCCATGGCTGTTATGCTTCTGAATTGCAATCCTGTTATAACAATACTATATTAGGAAGCTTATTTTCACTGTTATTTTTTCTATTTGATACTCTCATGCTATCAGCCATTAGACCTTGATGGAAGTCTTCTGGCGCCATCAAAAATAACTATTTTGCGGTATAAGAGTCTCACACCACACCAGGCATGCGTCAGTAGTATATTGAAGTTTAAGCAGTCTATTCATTAAACCGCAGCAAGAAATGTTTGCATGATTTGTAGATGGCCACTGGCCAGAGTTAAAAGGTGTGATTATAGTAGAACAAGACATGGAGAACCGGTCATCATGACAGCCTTCTAATGTTCCCACTGTTGGGACACTGGCTTACTTTCAGGCGAGAGTGATTGGGTCTCAATCCACCACGCGGCATTTAGTTCTTGGACATGCCGGTTTCCTCACGATGTTTTCCTTCATCGTATGAGAGCACTGGCATTGCGCACATAAATTTTTCGAACAGAAAAATCCATTGGTGCACGACCGGGTTTGAACCCACGACCTTAGGATCGGATGGAGAACCGGTAAAAAGCCATATTATCATGGATATTTTACCTGGTTTCAGTTGCCTCGGAAGATTGTGCTTCAAAGTTTTTACAAATAAACTGATTAGTTTTACAGACATACCTAGGTACAATTTTGAGCTATAGGCCACTATTTTATTAAATGAAAGCTTATTTTACATCTAGCAATTAGTATAAATACCTACGAAAACTGAGTTTGATTTGATTGATCTAACACAAAAATAAAATAAAATGGCGCATGCATGCACGCAAGCACGTTCCATCCAGTCCAGAGAACGAACAGAGAAAGAGACAGTGTTGCCAGCTCACAGAAAAAAAAATCTTCAGCTAAATACAAAAAAATCTCTAGATTTCTACATATTTTTACCTAAAAAAATCTCCAAAATTCACTAAAGAATTATTTTTATCAAGGGTTAAGTATTAAATAAAATTACAAGTTATTTGTTAAGAAACATAATTTTAATCGTAAGAATAATAATTATTAATCTTAGTGACAACTTAAAAAGCAATTTAAGAATTTAAAAAACAATTTTACTTATGTAAAGTAAATCAAAACGTTAGGTTAGAAATCGACATTATATACTTCGTTTGGTATTTCTTCGTCATCTTGATACGGTGACGGGTCTACTGATGTAGACGGTTGAGATGGGTCAATTTTTGAGTATTTCAAATTTTTGCCAACAGCAGAGATCACATCGCTCGGGAGCTCATAGCTATAACAGGTTTTCTTCATTATTTTTAATTGGTTTCTTATGAAGAGAATACTATTTAAAGTGTTT
This sequence comes from Colostygia pectinataria, assembly GCA_951394395.1. Taxonomy (NCBI): domain Eukaryota; kingdom Metazoa; phylum Arthropoda; class Insecta; order Lepidoptera; family Geometridae; genus Colostygia; species Colostygia pectinataria. The sequence continues at coordinate 2,085,357 of OX596368.1, read as the reverse complement.
ACAGCCATTTTGTTTCTTAGTTTATTTTTAACAATATTCATAGCACTAAATGCTCTTTCCACTTCAGCATTTGAATGAGGAAGGGACAGGACGGATAAAGCGAGATCAGATAACTCTTGAAAAGTATTAATTCCTGCAGCATTTTTGTAATTTCGAACTTCCATCCAAAAGTCAATAACGTCACTTGTAGCTGTCCAATGCACAAAATTTACTCCATGCCACTGTTGTAGCAATTTGTCTATTGTCTCGTCACTAAATCCGAGTTCTTTGGCTAGATCTGCTATTCGGTTGTCTTTGCCCTGACGAAGAGTATTGTCCACGCTCAATAGACACATTTTTTCCAAAATTATATAATTAGAAGGAAGTCTCTGCTGAATTTCTTTCGCTAATTTCACTGTGAAATCAATGCAGCATTTTCTGACTGCTTTAACGACATCATCGGTTAAAGAGGTCTTTTGTGCGTGAGTTTCAAAAAGATATCCTAAATACGGAACTGGATTTAAGTGGGCTTCTATTTTAATGGTTAAATAATCATTGTCAGTTGTTGCAGCCGACGGCATCAATACTCTACTGCAAACAGAACGAAGCAAAGTCATCAATGTATTTAGTAGGGCAACAGGATTTGAGTTCTCACTCTCAAAAGTCTTTACTCCAATTTGTACGTCATTTAGGATGCTCCTTAAAAAGTTCATGTAAAGTAAATTTTTCTCATCGGTATACATGGAATGAAGTTGGTCTGCTGTGTAACATTTATCTTTATGCAAAGAAAAAAGCAATTTTAGTTCTTCCCATTGAGACAGTATCCTAGTCACTGTTTCTTCAACGGAGAGCCACCGAGTATCACAAGAGCGTAATATTTTTAAAGGCTTCTCGCCACAATTTATAGTCTCATATATATCTTTGTACTCGTCATAGCGTTTAGGTGAATGTGAGAACCAATTATAAGTTTCTCTAATAAGAAACTCTATATTCCGCGGCAAAGTGTGCTCTGATGCATGTGACACAGCTAGTTGAAGTGAATGGCAAACACATCTAACTAGAATTAAGTTGGGCAAGCCATACTCCGTTTTTAATATAGTATGTACGCTATTATGGATACCCGTCATGACAGAGGCATTATCCACCCCAATTCCAATTAAATTTTTTATGGGCAAACTATGTTCTTCTAAACAGTTGAATAAGGCAGTAACAATTCCTCGAGCATCCGCGGTTTTAAGTGGTTGTAAGGCGAGAAATGAAGAAACCACTTTTTTGTGTGTGGAACTGAAGTATCTGATTACTACACCCAACAATTTTGACACACTGAGGTCAGTGGATTCATCCAACAGTAAACTATACTTTTGTAAGTGAATATCATCCAATAACTTTTGTTTAAAATGTGGAGCCAACACATTTTTTATTACTGCACTACACTTTGACCTGTGCATTTTTATATCCATGACACTCTTTGAATCGGAAATACATTTTTTTAAAGCCTCAGTTAAGTGGTCAATTTGCTGTATGGACGTGTGTTCAGCAATAAATAAAGCCAAAGTTCCTTCTATTTTCAGTGAGTTTGTATTATCTTTGGAAGCGGGGAGAAATTCAAGTTGTTTATTTTTAGTCACCAAGTCTGATTTTTCCTTATGTTTCTTCGTATCTTTGTGTTTCTTAATGTCACCAATTCTAGCATAAACTTCAGCATGACAAAACTTACAAAAAGCTTTAGTAGGATCATTTGACACAGGCCGTAACCACATTTTAAATTCTTCTTGGGTTTCCCATTCTTTTCGATATTTTTGAGGATAAACAGTCTTTTTTTTCACCGGCACATCCATAGTAATTATTTCACAAATTAGAACTTCAATATAACTTTATAATAAATTAATTATTCTGATACATTCGTTACCGAAGAGAACAACTGACTACACTTACACAAACAAAACAATGCATACGTGTCTTGGTATGGAATGGGAATTCCCCGAGCATCACCATTATTTAGAAAAAAAAGGATAGCACTATTTATTTCATTAGAGTAGGTGGGTGGTCTACACTCTGGCTTGGGGATTCCCGTCTTCAAGGGCGGGCAAATAGGGTTGCCATTTTGTTTTCTCTAATTACCCCAGATTTTAAAAATATCAATAAAAATCACCAGATATTTTTCTAGTGATATCTTTTCCAAAATGTCACCATGTAGCCCTTAAAAATCACTAAATCTAGCGACAAAATCACCAAACTGGAAACACTGGAAAGAGAATATAAGCACTACGCTTAGTTTAGCTCCCTACAATACAACTCAGCCGAACCACAGGTTACTTATTATTGAAGGAACTCCCAGGCTGGGTTGCCAGAAAAATGCTGTGCAAAGTAGCATAAAATCACCCAGTTCTAGAGAAATAGAATAGAAATAGAAAAATATTTATTTTGCGCCAAACAATAAACATAAAATAACAATACAAATTAAAACTAAAATAAAAATAGCTAAACCCTCAGATAAAACACATGGCCACAGGATGACAGAATAGATTCTAGTACATAATGGACGTAATAATATGTTTTATTATTCAGTACTACCTAAGGATAGTTGTTCCTTGGTACTAGCAGTCCGTCCCAGCTGCGCAGTTTCATTGCGTTTCAGTGCGAAGCCGAGGCGGATTGCTAGAAATAAATTTATCACTGTTACTCTGGATTATTTCCATGTTTTTTCCTTGCTAGTGTTGTACTCACAGACTATTATGATGATAATCACATGGTTGTGCGTTCATCCCAAGGAATTTTTATGTAGGTACCTGTACCTACCTAGTTTAAAAATTGACTTTTTAACGTAGTAGGTATAGTTCTCTCGGCGGATCTAGGCTTCCGTGAAGTTAGCCGTTTCGATGCGCAATGGAGCTTTTTCAAACTAAATTGTCTTTGCGCATCACAAACGGCTAACTTCACGGAAGCCTAGATCCACCGAGAGAACTATACCTACCTATATAAATCCTTGGTTCATCCATACTGATAAATAATAATTGACCAAAAAAAACGAATTCGGCTTAGGTAGGTAGGTACTAGAGATTTTTCTGACAATATGTAGAAAAATAATGAACATATTCCTTGAATAGTATGCACTAATAATATAATACCTACCCTGTATAATGTGAATGTTATTGTTATGTATTAATAATTATTCCATGTGGGTAGCTAATACTTTAGGTGTGCTCATTGAATATATTCTACCCGCAGTTGGCTCTGAACTCCGTGTTTTATTACATACGTATCACTGGCGACAGGACGGAAATAAATTCATTTTAATAGTTAAAAACGCGTTTTGGCTACTAATTATCATGCCTCTCGGTAAAATCGAAAGTTTCGATATAAATGAACAAAACTGGGACACCTACGTGCGTCGTGTGAAACAATTTATTGCGCTCAATGAAGTCAAACCAACTTTGCACGTTTCTACTTTAGTGACAGTGGTTGGTTCTCAATGCTACGACCTTATGTGCGATTTGTGTTCCCCGGATCTACCGGAAGAAAAAACGTTCGACGTTCTCGTGAAATTGGTGAAAGATCATTTGGAACCGGAGAGATCGGAAATAGCAGAGCGACACGTCTTCAGGCAAAGGAAGCAGGCGCAAGGCGAAAGCGTTCGCTCCTACTTGCAAAGTTTAAAGCATTTGGCTAAGACTTGCAACTTCGGGACCTCGCTAGAAGTTAATCTGCGCGACCAGTTCGTGTCGGGACTATTCAGCGAGGACATGCGATCCAGGCTGTTTGCCGAGAAAAATATCAACTACAAGCGGGGTATCGAGCTCGCTTTGGCGTTGGAGGCGGCGGAGCGGCACGCGAACGTGGCTAGCGCTCCGGCCGCAGGGCTGAGCGGCGCGCCCGCAAAGGACGACGGGCTGCATCGTGTCGGCGGCGGCAGAGCGCGCGCGCGCCCACCCCCGCCCTCCCCCGGCGGCGGAGCAGCGGCAGCGCCGGCGCCGGCGCGCGACCCGTGCTCGCGCTGTGGCCGGCCCGGTCATGCCCCCGGCAGGTGCCGGTACAGGTTTTATTCGTGCGATAAGTGCGGTGAGAAAGGACATCTGAAGGCGATGTGTAAAAGAAATGACGGTAAGGAGGCTGCAAAGAAAGGTCAGTACTATTTGGACGAATCCGATTCCGAGGACGATTGCCACTTTTATAGTTTGATCAGTAGTGTCGGCGACAAACCTTATTATATTACATTGAAAGTGGAGAATGTGCGATGTAAATTTGAGATCGATACGGGCAGTAAAATATCTGCGATATCTAAAAAGTTTTACGATATGCATTTTTCGAGGATACCTATCGAAAACAGAGTTCTTACGTTTAGGTCATATACCGGCGACGTTATCGAGACTATCGGTTATATTGTTGTGCGTGTGGAAGGCGCCGGCGGCGGCGTGGAGACCGCTTGCCTGAAGCTTTTTGTAATAGATAACGGGGGACCTCCTTTGATGGGGCGGTCATGGATAAAACATTTAAAACTATTTCTTTTTAAAAACGATAATAGTACGATCCACAATGTAACCGAAGGAGATTCGATGGCTAGTTCTCTTCGACATGAATTTCCCGAAGTGTTCGCGGAAGGTTTAGGTACTTGTAAGTCGCGTATCCGGTTGCATCTCAGTGACGATACGCCGGTGTTTGTAAAAGCGCGGCCGCTACCGCTGGCGCTGCGCGGGCGCGTCGAACGGGAACTCGGTCGGCTGCAGCGGGAGGGAGTGCTCCACAAAGTTGAAAGATCCGACTACGGCACACCGATCGTTCCGGTAGTTAAAGCTAACGGCGATATTCGCATTTGTGGTGACTACAAGGTTACCATCAACCCGCGGCTTAAGGACTTTCATTACCCGCTGCCGCGGATCGAGGACTTGTTCGCGACTTTGGGAGGGGGCGAACAATATACAAAGTTAGATCTGTCTAATGCTTTTCAGCAATGTATTTTAGAGATGAAATCACAGCCGTTGACAGCCATAACCACTCATGTCGGTACTTTTGTCTATTCTCGAGTGCCTTTCGGTATAAAATGCATTCCTGAAAATTTTCAAAAAATAATGGAAGAAACTTTGAGTGGGCTACCGTCAACGGCCGTGTTCGCTGATGATATTTGTGTTACAGGCCCCACCAAATCGATTCATATGTCTAATCTAAGGGCAGTCTTGAAAAGATTGAAAGATAACGGACTTAGAATAAATTTTTCAAAATGCCAGTTCTTTAGGGACTCGGTAACTTATTTAGGATATAAAATAGACAGGTTTGGTTTACACACAGATCCAAAAAAAGTGGATGCTATTGTAGCCGCTCCGGTTCCACAGAACGTGACTCAATTGAGAAGTTTTATGGGCATGGTGAACTTTTATTCTAAGTTCTGTAAAAACACGAGCGATGTATTAAAACCCATGTATAGCTTATTGAAAAAGAACGTTAAATGGAATTGGGATGAAAGTTGTGGGGTTAGTTTCTGTAAAATCAAAAAGATGTTAAGCAGTTCTCCGGTGCTCGCGCACTATGACCCTAGCCTGCCCTTGATACTGTCGGTGGACAGCAGTCAGTACGGAGTGGGCGCGGTGCTGGCGCAACGGTACGCGGACGGTAGCGAGCGGCCCGTGTGCTGCGCCTCGCGCACGCTCAACGCGGCCGAATCCAATTACTCGCAGTTGGATAAGGAGGCCCTAGCTATAGTGTTCGGGGTCACTAAACACCATCAGTACCTGTACGGGAGAAAATTTTTACTTAAAAGCGATCACCGAGCTCTCAGTTACATATTAGGAAAAAATAAAGGAATACCCGTGACTGCCGCTAGTAGGTTACAACGTTATGCAGTTAAATTGGCGGCATATGATTTTGACATTAAGTTCGTGAGATCCGAGCAGAACCCGGTGGCAGACGCACTGTCGCGTCTTCCGCTCGTGGCGACCGGAGGTCGAGCCAAGAGCGAGGATGAGGAATGCAGCTACTTAAATTTCGTGCAGGAGACTCAGTCGGAGGAGCGCTCGGCACACGTGCGGCCGCTGCGCGTGGTTGCGCCGGGTGACGCGGTGCTGACGCGTGACTATTCAGCGCGCGCTCAGAAATGGACGGACGGCGTTGTGGTGGAGCGCTCGGGACCCGTCTCGTACAAGGTAAGAACGACAGACGGACGGGTACATAAACGCCACGTGGACCAGTTGCTTGCCGATAAGGCTGGTAAGTCGCGATTCTCGCTATCTAATGTGTATCCGACTTTGGACTGTGAGCTCGATGACGCGGGGGTTGATTCGCGTGGGGACGAAAGGTCGTTGAGCGTTTCGCGTGCGGTAACGAAAACGGTCACACCGCGGATGTCGGTGCCGCAGCCGCCACCGCCGGACAGTCCCGAGAGTCCGATGGTGACGCCGCCGACATCGCCACCGCCCGCGCCAGCAAGTGAAGCAAGAAAGCGCCGGAGGGCTGCTCTTATGTGTGTAGAAAAACTTAAGAATCAAAAGTAATAAAAAAAATGTATATGGCATCTGTCATAAATTATATTGTTAAATTACCAACTAGTGATTTAAGGGAGGACAGTGTTATGTATTAATAATTATTCCATGTGGGTAGCTAATACTTTAGGTGTGCTCATTGAATATATTCTACCCGCAGTTGGCTCTGAACTCCGTGTTTTATTACATACGTATCAGTTATCTTCTTTCATGACCTAGAGAGAGTCTAAATCTATTATAGGTCTCACAACGGATCTCGGCCGTAGTGAAATTAGCCGTTTCGATGCGCAATGGAGCTTTTTCAAACTAAATTGTCTTTGAGCATCACAAACGGCTAACTTCACGGAAGCCTAGATCCGCTGTGCGAACTATACCTAAAGTCGCTCCCCGCCGCACCGCGCCGTCTTTAAGTACCTTTGTATGTAGTAGTAGGTACCTACTACGTAAGTAAGTATGTAATCTTTTTAACTATGAAACCGATTTTAATGCGGTTTTTGGTTATAGATAGAGTGATTTAGGAGGAAGGTTTATGTTATGTACCTACGTAATTTAAGCACCCGTGCAAAGTCGGAGTGGGTCGCTACTATTTAAATAAAAATTAATAATTAATTTAAAAACAATGTTGATTTGTAATAATGTGGATAAGTAGAGGTAGGTACTACCTACTTACATAATGTTAACGTTACTAACGACATTATAAACTATGTCACTCGCAGTCGCAATGGATAAAAAGCGTTTATGCTGGATATTTGACATAGATATACCTACACAAGTTAAAAATATGAAAGCACTCAAGTGAAGAGCTGTGTTCAACAGGACCTGAACAATCAATGAACCTATTTCTACAGCGCATGCGTCAAACTAGCGCATGCTTCTTTTATTTTCAGGAAAAATCAGTACAAGGCTTTGTTATCAGCATGGGTTGACGCAGTGCTTAAAAAATGAGGGGCGGAAGTTCAGAACGTCTGGTCGTGCGACCTCATCGTCGCAGAGGAGATACACGAGCAAAACTTACCCGATACATCACAGTTCTGTTGGCAACTCTACTCGGAGGCGGTGCATCAGCGCTACTTTTTCTTGTGCCCCTATACGCTGACCCAGCCTTGAGTGCTTTGGCTGCAGATTTTGACCCACTTCCAGCTGAATGCGTCACTGAAAGGCGCGATGATCGGCTTGGCCTTGATAACTGCACCTGGGCATCATGCAGAGAAGGTTGTACCAGTGACGCTTACAAATGCATTCAACTCCATGTCAAATATAAACCACACTCTGAGCCGTGGCGTCCAGCTGTTTTATTTGTCAATATCAAAGGATGTGGATATCCTCCTATAGTGGATTGTGAAAATTTTACTACGAGTTACGGCTATGTTGGAGCTAGATACCCGTGCTTTTGGTCGCGTGCAGACAACAGCGTTGTGATACCTCACTGGTCGCGTGGAGAGCAGGTTGCGACGGTCACGAGGACACTAGCACTACCACTGTTCTTGTCTGGTTGTGCTGGAATCGGTCTATGCGCTTTGCATTGTGAATGCAGGCCTCGAAGACGTAGACGTCCACCGCGACGACCTCCACGTCTTCCAACGCTTTCTCCGGATGAAACATCAGTCTATCGACTAGCATAATAAAATTGTCTGCAGCCCATCAGAGTCAAATTATATTTATAGCATTCAATCGAAACTATATTTGCACAAAGAAATAAACTTGTACCTGTCCTGTACCAACTTATTTTTGACATTGTATGTAAATAAAGATGTGTAAATAAAGTATTGTTTTATTGCATTTTTTTATTATATAATGATGCTTAAAATCATTCCGAAGTCGGTTTTAATATTTAAGCTATTGGCATCCAGTTTGAATAAATAAATATAAAAAAAACGAATCAAATAAATCTCCGAATTTGATCGATGAAATCACTAAAGAACCATAGACAAAGTAAGCTCCGTTGAAAGTTCATTCTCAGAATACTGATTGTTCTGTAAAATCAAACGTAACTGGCGCAAAATCACTTTAAAAAAATCACCCCTGATGATTAGGCACCACGCACGCCTGCCTGACCATACCGTATCAGATGCAGTGCCACCCAAAACTTGGTTTTTAAGTTCAGCGTGGTACTGCACTGCGCTCATCACCCTGATACATTGTTGTTAATTCCCTTTCGCCTAAGTAATTTCACTTGCTACAGTGCAGTATTCCTATATGAAATCAAGTCTGCTTTTTTCGAAGCTCTGTTCGGTTGTTTCAGCAACCTTAGAATAACACGTTAGCAAATAACTACCTACTTTATCGCCTCCAAACCAACCAAAACTCCAGACCAACGCTAAAGCTCATTTATTATTGCGTGCATTACTGCTTTGAGGCTATCCAGCAAACCGCATTGGGTCAATTATTCAGTGCCATTTTGTATACCCTACTTATCGCTTCCGTTATCGCCAGTTTACCGACAATGAGGTCTAATTTAAAATATCACACTCTCGCTCGAGAGAAGGCCAGCGTCCCAGCAAGCAGTTACAAGCAGGAACATTAGAAGGCTGTCATGATGAGGTAGGACGGGAAGGACAGAACAGATAATCATTTTGTAAGGTAGTACTACTTAACACATTTAGAACTTGAGATAAGGTAAGTATTTAGATAAATCTAACAAAAACACAAAGTAAAAGTAGATAAATATTTATTTCAAGGTTTATAATGCTTCTTTTGTAAGTATTAAATTTCAGTCTAATCTAAGTAACGCCATTTCAAGCGGGCTTTTTATTCAGTCTTCTAACATAGCTTGCAATATTTTAGGATTGAATATTTGAATAGCATGTGTAGTAAGTAGGTACATATGTAAGCATAGAGCAATAGGTACTTATAGTAGTTTAGTATAAATTTTATGAATTAGAGTAAATTTCTAATACTCAAAAAAAATCAAACACGCTAATCATTCATATTCTAACTTAAGAACGTATATTGTACCTAAATGCCCATTTACACCAAATCCTTGTATAATTAAATCATATTCAGAACAATAGTCACTATAAGAGGGTAGCACTGTAATTAGACAGACAAGCAGAGAAAGGAAAAACTAGCGACGAACAAACTTAAAACTCGTAATTTTCAAAAGCCTTATTCGTTTGTCAAGTAAAAAATACAAAATAAATGCGATAAATCATTACAAATAATGGTAACATTTAGTAAAAAAAACGATTACAAAATGAGGCATTATCAACCTTAACAAAACTTAAGAATCCTATCCATGATAGCCCGTGAAGATCGAACACGATTGTGGCTCGTGTGTTGGAGATATTTTAACGAAAATAAAAACATATTAAAGCTTCATCCCTTAAAATTTAAGTAAGTAGGACAAATATTAATAAACTCAAAACACAACTGATTAAAAAAATAATTAGTAACGCACATTTTCGTAAAATGAGCATTTTCAGTCAACTTTCGATCATGATATCTATGAAACAACAAGGTCTAACATATTTCCAAAAATGTAATTCAAATAATCATAGTTTTAAAATTTAAGTAAGTAGGTAAAAAACATCACCTTAGTTCAATATTTTTGAAAAAAAAAAGGTCTAAAAACGCGTACTTTTCCCAATTTTACGCTCGTTGTTTCTTCGAAATTAGAAAGTTTATAATAAAAATATACCTACTACATTAAAGTTTTGATATTTATTTACAAAATAAAATTTTAAAAATGGTCTAAAAGTTTTAATTTATTTTTATACGATTTTTTAAAGAATCCTCCGAATCCACTTTATAGCTTGATGCAAAACGCGGCTGCTCTCACTACGCGCTAAGCGCTCGTGGAGGGAGGACGTATCGCTGTTTGTCGCGCGAGCTGTTACGTATAATCATAGGGAGCTTATACAAATTATAAAGCGATCGTGTGGTTTTGATCCGTGATAGTTAAATCTCTAAGTAAGTACCTATGATATAATAATGTAAGTAGTAAACCACACTGGTTCTAGAGAACTAGTGATACGAGTAAGTAGCTTAGAATGTTAGTAGTAGTACATAGTAGTAATACATAGTATTATTAGTAGTAAAATTTTATGACATTATTAAAATTACCTTCTTCGTGGTAGGTACATAATCTAGCACTAAGTAGTAGGTAAAATTTCTACCTAGATACAGATACCTACCTACGTACCTACTTAGTAGCTAAATCGTGGGTATCAGAAACTCTAGTACCAACCTACCAATGTGGCGCGGTGGGCGAAGGTCCGCCTGCGACGCGGAGGTTGCGGGTTCGATTCCCGCCTTGGGACAAATGTTTGTAGGATCTGCAAATATTTATTCCGGGTGTTCTGGGTGTTTTCTATGTATAATAAAAAATATCTATCTATGTATTGTATTGTAATAAATATATATCAGTCATCTAGTACCCATAATACAGCTCTGTCTTACCTTGGGCTAGCTAGATGATGCTGTGTGGATTGTCCAGCATTATTTATTTATTTATTTACCATGGTAATACAAGACCCAGACAGAAGAAGCAATTACGTGTCAAGTAAAAGTATTTATTTCATTTCAAGTTCCTAGTAAGTTCCTAAGTGTTTGCAGGACACGTAAACATTTTTACCACTGCAGAATTCGAACCCGCACTTCTTGCATCTCAGCTCAGTTCAGCTGCTCAGCTGAATACTTGCCAGCCACGCCACCAAGATCGTCAAAGTACCTAGGCTCTGTGACCTAGATCAGGTACTAGGTAAATTGTTTTACGTAAGCTTACAAACGGCACGGATGTCCCTACGTATATGGGTACCTATACCATAGGTACTTACACAATCTAGCTACCTACTAAGTAGGTAGACACTAGACCTAAACTAAACTTACCAGACCTACTTTGACGATCTCGGTGACGTGGCTGGCGAGTGTCCAGTTGAGACGCATGAAGTGCGGGTTCGATTCTTGCAGTGGTTATTATGTTTGCGTGTTCTGCAAATAGATACCTAGGAATTTGAAATGAAATAAGTAGGTACCTACTTTTCTATTTGCGATACAATTGCATTTAGCGATTTACTAACTAGAATCTAGTTAGGAGAGCTGGTACCAACTTTATATAAGTACAGGTAGGTGTATCTGTAGGTAGGTATGCAAAATAATGAACCTACCGTAACTATACAAGTACCGATAGGTATGATGAATAACACGTTATTCGAATGTTAGTTTTTAGACATAGGTACGTACCTACTGGTTTCCTCACGATGTTTTTCTTCACCGTGTGAGATAGATCATTGAGAAGCGATTCTAAGTTTTTATCTATATATGGTTTTTATCTTTTTATGGTAAGTAGGTAAAGATAGACAATTAAATTCAATGTCATTCCAGCACCGCTGGACTTAGGTTGTCTTTCAAATTTGGACTCTATTGTCACAGGTTATGGTATGTTATTATTTGCACTTACCGAGCTCGCTAACTCTTGATAAAATCAAAACTTTGAATCGCCTCTTTGACCTGATGGCATTGCGCACATTATTATTACGAATAAAAAATCCATTGGTGTGCGACCAACCGTCTTCAAACCCACGACCTTATGGTCGTCGGTCGGTTCGAAGCGCAGCGCAACTCTGTGGCGCAAGCCAGAAAAAAAGCGACCGGCGCGCATCGGGCGGGCGCGCCGCACCACTTCATACAAAATATAGGAGAGGGAGAGGGACGTGGTGCAAAACAGATAGAAGAATAATGTGCGCTGGCCGATGGCGGGGCGCGCCCCCGCGCGCCCGCGCGTCTTCTATCTGGCCTGCGCCTTGATCACAAGACAGGGTCACTCACTACCACTAGAACACCAGTGCTCCGGCCAAATTCTATGTAAAAAAATGTAAACATAGAAACGACCACGGAATGACAAACTCGGGTCAAACCCGTTTTTTTTCACTAGCTGGGGTCTCTTTCCCGTAAATCATGTAGGTAGGTATTTATTTATTATTATATACTTACTAGTAGGTACCTACCTACCTATTTAATTATTATTAGACTTACCTACCAAAGTAACAACTTATGTAAGTATCACCCTCCCTATGTACTTACCTAGGTACTAATAAAATTATTGACAGGATAGATGAAGCAGTTGTATAAGTAGATAGCCTCAATTTCTTTTGAATCTAATAGAAAACAGAATCTTTTATGGTAAAATGCGAAAGTTTGTGAGTTAGTGAAAGTGTATGTTTGTCTGCGCTTACTCCGTAACGGCTGAACGGATTTGGCTGATACTTGAAATACACATAGTTTATGTCTTGGAATAATACATAGGTTATGGTATGGTATGTTTTGTTTTATGATGGTGTATGGTATGGTAGAATGAATGAGAACACTTACTTAGTTAGTTTAAAAAAAACATAAGCACGACGGTATGGTACGGTATGATCTAGTATCATAGACGTGTAGGTAACAAAATGTCCCCATAAACCCGAAAGGGGGATATCCCGCCGAAGCACGTATAATACACGTCGTCCTCGTGTATACTTTGACGTGTGCAAAAGTTGAATAGGTACATCATAAATTCGTAATTCATTCATTACCTTACAAAAATTAATGTAACATTATTAATTAACTTGGAGTTTACACAGATAATTTATTTATTATTAATTTATGAATGAAAAATCGACGTCGTCAAAAGTCGTTGAAAAAACATTGTTCACCAAGACCTGTGGAATAGCCTCTTTTCGAGTTTATAGGGACATTATGATACACCGTGTATGAAGTAAATACCTACTCTCGAACGCCCTTTGTGAGTAAAATCTAAACGGTTTAAGAGTAGTAGAGTTCTCTGTGATAGAGCTCGTCCGGGGAAGGACTACCACCATACCTATTTCTGCCGCCAAGCAGTAATGCTCGCATTGCTGTGTTCCGGTGTGAAGGGTATGGTTTCCGGTGAAATTACTGGCACATGAGGCGTTCTTAGCCTCAAGGTGGCAACCCGCAAGTGATACCTCTCTGGTATTGCAAGCGTCCATAGGCTGCGGTAACCGCTTACCATCTTGTAGGCCGTACGCTTGGTTGCCACAACAGTTGAATAAAAAAAAAAAAACGGCTATAGATATGGAAAAATGTTGTCGTTTAGATTTTACCCTCAGCGGGCGGTTGAAAGTACTCACTATGTAGATAGTAAAGCAATAAAAGCAAAAAAAGTATAGCATAGTAGTGCATCAAGTAGTAACATACCTATAGCATAAAATATTAATATACATAAGTACTTCTTTCAATAAAGTACAAAGCAGTTGGTATAATGGATATAAATGAAAATGTAATAATATAATGGATATATATGAAAATAATTGTCTATTTCGTTGTGAAATTATGTAATTACGTAAATAATAACATATTTATGTTTGTAACTTTCAGATTATTCCGAAAAATTCGGTTGCGTTAAAAGAAAAAAAAGGTTTGAAAAACATATTGAAACTTTTTTTTTATTTTCAATTTATTTGTTATGTACTTTTCGATAATAGTTCGCTGTAGAAGTAGTAGCACTTTGGTGAAACCTTTGTAGTTCAATAAAGTTTATATCAACTTCACAAAAAAAATATGGATCATCATCCAAAGCCCATAAACCACAGCTGAGCTTCCCCATTCATTCTTGGTCTAGTGAGTGCCCAATGCACTTAAAAGCTGTAGTGACCTCCGATCACTTCCAAATTTTCGGAATTTCAGATATTGTACCTAACATTTCTGTAGAATGTTCCTTTATAAAATGCTACTTGTATTACAGACTCTTGGCCCCTGATACTGTGAACTCTATAGCCACAGAAAATGTGCGCATATTGACAAATGAAAACGTCGATAGATTGATTATTCATGAGAACAATGATGGAATGGTTTATGAGAACGACAGTGGATTTATTCACCATAACAATATTGGATTAGTTCAGGAGAAAGATGATGAAATGATCGATGACACGGATGATTATGACACAGTTATTTCGGATGAAGTAATAAAATATTGCATAATACAAGTTGATAGTTATCTGTAATCAGTATATTAAAATCCACTAAGCAATGTTTTTTTTCGTGTCCTCGATAATATTTTCCAACGTTTAGGTTTCTTCAAGAAACCAACATAATATTGCGTTTTAATAAATACGTTTAATAAATACTCTGTTTATATAAATAGTCTGCGACACAGAAGAGGGGTTATTTGATTTTTTGTTTTAGTGTAAAATAACCTTATGAAAGTACAGTCAAACTGTTCTTGTTTATTTATTTTTGCAAGAAAAAAATTCATAATTATTAAAAACCTACTTATTAGAAAAAGAAAATACTCAAGATACAAAATACACAGCGTGTAAAAAAACGACTAGAGATAATTATAAAGTTGTGATCTTATTTTGTTGTACTATGTGTATGAAACTAGAAAAAAACGAAAAGGACGTAAACAAGACAACATTATTTTTTGCGTTTTTTCCGCTAAATATTTTCAGAATCATGGTCTGATCTTTCACACCTGATTAATCACGGTAGAAGTCTTTTTACACCCTGTATAAGTACATGGTGTAACCTAATGTCCCTCTATGCCCGAAAAGGGGGTATTCACAGGTCTTGCCAAAATTTGGCAAGATCTGTGGAATACTCTGACAGCTTTTGATCTGGACAGCTTTTCACTCTATACAAAGCACAAGTCCGGTCAGGTATGGAGTATTGCTGCCACCTATGGGATGGTTCAGCTCAACACCAGCTGTCTTAGACTCGATTGAGCGAAGGGCTTTGAGACTTGTGGGTGAGCAACAAGTTGCGGACACTAAGTTCCAGAGTCTCGAGCACCACCGCAAAGTTGCGTGCCTATCTATCTTCTACAGATTGCATTTCGGTGAATGTGCCCAGGAACTGCATGATCTTATCCCACCATCTCCTTTTCATCAAAGGAGTAGTAGACGTACGGCGCAGTACCACCCGTACCTTGTCAGCATACCACCCATTCGCACCAAGCGTTACAGCTCAACATTTATTATGCGAACTGCCAAGGTGTGGAATACTCTGCCGTTTTCTGTTTTTCCTGACAATTACAATCCGGGCCTCTTCAAGGCTAGAGTGAATAGGTGTCTCATAGACCTTCGTGCTCCACCGTCGGCCACATCATCGCTTTCTACCAGGCGAGATCGTGGTCAAACGAAGGTCTATTCTCGATAAAAAAAAAAAATACCCCCAATGTTATTTCAATTACTTTTTTTTTATACAACTTAAGTGGCAACCATGCGTACGGCCCACAAGATGGTAAGCGGTTACCGCAGCCTATGGACGCTTGTGATACCAGAAGTATCACTCGCGGGTTGCCACCTTGAAGCTAAGATCGAACGCCTCATGTGCCAGTAATTTCACCGGAAACCATACCCTTCACACCGGAACACAGCAATGCGAGCATTACTGCTTGGCTTCAGAAATAGGTATGGTGGTAGTCCTTCCCCGGACGAGCTCTATCACAAAGAACTCTAATACTCTTTTATGCACTATGACTTTTGAAATTTCAAAGTTATCCTTCATGAAATGCGTACTGTATGCGTAGGTAAATGAAATGAATACTTACTTACTAATTGGACTTTTTAAATACGATATACTAATTCAACTTTTGCACCGTCAAAGTGTTCACGTGCATGGGTGGAATACCCCCCTTTCGGGATTATAGGTACATTATGTTACACGTTTTAAATAATTAGATATCATACATCATCATACCAGATTAATTAAATTATTACTAGCATCCGTTCGCGTACCTACCTGGTTTATGTGTTCTTCCAAATCATAAATTATGGCATGTGTATTGTAAAACATTAGTAGGTACTTAGATAATAATCAGTACGATTTTGTTTTTATCAAGCGCATCATAAAATAGGTAGGTAGGTAATGAAAAACACTAACTCAAATATTTCATGACCATGACTAAAACTGCACTCTCTCAAGAATTGGACTACCAGCGATTCCAAGCTCTATCACAGTTCCCCGAAAGTTTATATTGCTCCGCTCGCATAGTACGGCGGCTATAGCACTCGCGCTTTTCAACCGCACTTATTTACTATGCTGCCGCCCTGGCAGGCTTCAATCAATTTTCAATGTATACGCTTCAAACTATTTTATCTCGTCTCGTCTCGTCGAGATAAATAGTTTCAGGTAACTACCTAGGTACTTACTGTTAGTGTGATTTCAAATTAGCCGCAAAGTGCCGCGCGGGCATTCATCAAGTCACCCTTATTTGTACCTCTAACCACAGAACAGGTATTAGTACTCTCCAACCCCAGCCCTGCCTGTATGGTAGCCGCGCGCTACACGCGCTAATACAATCAAAAGTAGGTAGGTATCATGTGCTTGTAATTTCACCGGAAACCATACCCATCGAACTAGAGCATCGAACTAGAGCACAGACGCGAGCATTACTGCTTGGCAGCAGAAATAGGTACTACAGGGTATTACCTACCTACCTACCTACCATGTAATGGTTCCTGTTTGAGGACAAAACTGAGAGTAGGTAGGAAAAGAGCGTGTGGTCCCCAGTCATAATAATAGGTAAGTAGGTACCTAACCTAGCTAGAGTAGGTACCTAGGTTTTAATAAAAAAAAGTAAGTAGGTAGGTACTTACATATATATTTAATATGTATACCTACCTACCTATTTTTATTCACGTCATTATCTGTTCAACAAGTAGAGTTAGGTAGGAACATAAGAGTATGCAGTAGACACCTATTTTTAAACATAATCACCCAGTCGACATGACAAAGGATCAAATGTATTTGTCCTTTACTTAGTTGTGTAAGTTACTAACGCACACAACGGTGAGCTGCGCACACATAGAGCCTCGCGTCGCGCGCCCGTAAATACCTAAACTTGACAGCGCTGGATCTTGGAACGGACTCTTAACTAAGTCACAAAAAGTTCTCCTGACGACCTTGGGTTAGTTACAATCAACAAAGATTAAACAGACCTTTTATTCAATGGCTTGTTTTTTTAAGAATAAATAGAGATTGTATTGTATTTCTACATAAAAAATGAAGAATGCGTAGAGAGAAATTATAAGACTTTTTTTGCAGCTGATGACCGTCGTCGGCATCGCATCGTAGCATCGCGCGTTGGAATATAAATCGTATTCGTGTCACATCAAGGCTGAAATTCCTTTTTACATATAACACCATCCCCTTTCTACCACTAGCTTGAAGTCACAGCGTATCAGCCGCCTCATAACGAGCAAACGATTTACATCTTCTTTTTTTGTAAGCACAAGTAAAGAGTGAAATTCGTTGCTGGCGCGCAATTTTTGTGGAAATCTAAATGAAGGGAAATCCAACTCTAATAGGACACAAATACAATGTATATTGCAATGCGCGATCGTGTATAAGCGACCGATGTTAGCTTCGGTTGAAACGTAGTCTCAGGCGTCTAATGAAAGGGAATTTCAGTTTTAATGTTACAGATATACAATGTTTTTTGCAACGCGCGATCGTATGAGACCAAGACGTGCGCCTTTCATTTTCAGACATAATGCAATCTAAAAAAATGGATATGAGTTGGTCTTCCACACATGCAAAAAGCATCCTCGCATATCTATAATAAGGAGGATGTGTGAAATCACCAATACTAAGGCGTGAAAATGTCGCGTGTGAAATGACGTGATGTCGATACGATTCTATTGGTTGATTGTACAAACTCTTCATTCATCTTCTGTGTATTACCCTAGCCAGACGTTTGAAGAGAATAAATAAACGGGTTAGTAATTTGTGTTTCGTTCATAAACATAGCTAAATACCATAATAAATAAAACATATATACCTAATCACAACCACACGTCCATTCATAGTAAATCTTTAACATTTATCTTTATATCCAGCCTAAATTAATCTGCTTGATAAGGTTCATGTCTATAGTAATCTAGTTCTAGAGTGGCGATTATGTAATTCGGTTGCAATGAATTTCACTTGGCTTCAATAAAAAAACTGACGTATTTTGTATGAATATGACAGCTTATTGACAAATCGGATCCCAACCGAGTTTTCATAATGGCCCACCGCCACCAGTCAAACAATCACACCTACAGTTGCATGCTTCAGCATTGCGCGGTAAAAACTAATAAATCTCACGAAGAGATGCCAGAGATGGCTTGCGCTGGGCCGTAGGACCAGTGCTGGTTATGATATTAAGATGAAAAAAAATTTACCGTTTTTGCGATGCTGAAGTATGTGTTAATATAAGATTGAACCTTACAAGCCTATAGGAGTATTACCATTTAAACAAGGTATGCTATCATCATATAAGCTACCTATAATATTACATAGTACAAATGTAACAGCTATGCCAATATAGACACATTTTTAATGTAAAGCGCAGCTTTTACATACAAAAATACTTATTCAAATATTTTTATCAGACAACAGTTCTATGCATACGGACATTAGGACTTATTTTGACATATCAATATGGACCATAAACGAAAAACTATCCAAGAATCAATATAATTAAAAACACTATCAAAAAAGTTGGTAAGTTTTAGGCTTTTTTTTTATGTCAATGAAGAGAAGGTCAAATCGTTCATTTGATGTTAAGCGTAACGCCTGACTATAGCTCCAGTGTCAACCAAAAGGTTTTAAAAGATATTCGTGGCACTGCACTGCGCTCGTCACACCGAGACGTAGTTATTAAATCTGTTTCGCCCAGTAATTTCACTAGCCCTACAGTGCCCTTCAAACCCGGAGGCAATGCTAATACAATAATAGAAAAAAAAACAATTGATTGCGACAAGTAAACGTAATTGGAGCACTGAACTTGGTCCGGGATGAAATGATTAAATAAGCCTTTAGTCTGTGTATATAGAGCCGACTGTCAATTCTAAGTCAATACACAATGCGTCAGACTTTTTTTACAATAAGTTTCACTTTTTTTGTTATTTATAATGCAGTCAAAATTTGTTAGATAGGTAATTAATAGTTATTGTAATTTTACGGCGCTAGAAGAAAAATTGATCTCAATTTGAAAATCTTACAATTTCTTGAATAAGCTTCCGTGATAATCATATTATTGTTGACTTACGCCATAAAATTATAAGTGAAAATAAAAAAAAATGCATCATGGAAAATCAGCCAAAAAGTAAATCGGCATTCAGATGAATGATTGAAAATAATCATCAAATAGCCCATAATATATAAATAAACACTTAAATACAATGCTTGAGACAATTTCGCATCACTGATATCAGAGATATAACTTTAACTTCAAAAGGCTTCATAAGATGCTTTATCTTGTAGTTAAATATGTTTTAACAAAACCAACAGTCACAATTGCCCTAGGATTATGTTTTTTATGTCAGCAAGTGGCAAGACGATTAAGTCGCTCGCCTGATGTTAAGCGCCACGCCTAACTATAACAGTTGCAGTGTTTGCAAAGATAGGTGTCTTTTTTACTGAAATATTATTATTTATATCCATCTCTCTGAGTATATAATCATTAAACTGAAAAAATGGTGTTAAAGAAATTGCCCCATCAATTTGTTTCTAACTACATCTACGCACAATTTTTGTGAAGTATGTAAAAAATAGTATACAATTTTCGATAACAAAACACTTCGTAAATAGCACAGCCATCAAGCCCTGACTAAATAAAACTCCATTGCCGCGAAAAATACCTTCTTAAACACGATTAAATTTAAAGAAAATTAATTAAAATTAATTAATTACTTAAAACGACTCCCCTGTTTTTTTTATTATTCGTTTTTAAGGTTGCGTTTACACCAGAGATGTGCGAGGATGTGTAGCGAGGGATGTGTTTGTTAAGAACCAATAGAATCACTTCATTCAAGCTGGACAGAACGAGACTAGGTAAATGAAGTGATTCTATTGGATCCTAACTAAACATCCCTCGCTACACATCCTTGCACATCTCTGGTGGAAACGCAACCTTAAAAACGAATAATAAAAAAAACAAGGGAGTCGTTTTAAGTAATTAATAAATTTTAATTAATTTTTTTTAAATTTAATCGTGTTTCGTTCTGCCAGGTCACGCCTTAGTGAAAATAGTAACTACTTTACTAACCCTACTTTATTAGTAAGTTAGAGTAAGTAATTACCAGCACACTTTTTTTTTTAGTTAGTAACTATAGTTTCTATAGTTTTTTTAACTATAGCGAAATTTTTATGAAACTATCTGTATATACTTTCTATGTCTATAGTCTACATAATACATATAAAGACAAATCTAGAGAATTATTAATAAATAAAAAAAAACAAAGTAATGGTAAACATTTAAAATAAATTATTAAAAAACTTCATAACTACGACAATGGAGTTGGAGTTACTCAACAGACTTCTCAATCGTTTATTTATTGCTATTATATTATGTATACATGCTATGTATATACATAATATACGATCGGACAGACGATTTTAAACACTATCATATTGGAATATAGTTGACTTTTGTCCATCTATACTAATGGATACACATATAAGGCAGTGTTGTCATCCATGAATATAGACTTTTTTACATAATTATATAAAAATATTATACTAGTTACAAAGTATATATGATACATTTTTTATACACTACCTTTAGGATATTTTAACAATGCATTTATAGTCTCATTTTTAGGCATCTATTTTGCAATATTATTGTTTGATAGAAGTGTAAGCTTCTTTAGTACAAACGTGTTATCCTGTAGTGCTTGGCGGCCATTATGGACAAAAAAAAACACGTCGAATCGAATTAAAATTTGCTTGACTAATGAGACTGTTATAAGAGTACTTAACTAGTTTAAATTTTTAGAGGTGTCTAAATAAATCACCTCTAACAATTGTAATTAGTTAAGTACTCTAAATTATTGGTTGGCCTTTATGAATTTGCAGCTTATCTCAATACATTTTTATTTAAATTTTCATTTAACATGATTCAAATAAATGAGTTTGAAATGTATCATATTCTGTTTGAAAGTATCTATATTATAACTGACGCAGTTTCATAATATAGGAAAGAAATTACTTCGATTCAACGCAATTCTACTCGATTCTACTCAATTCGACTTGATTCTACTCAATTCGACTCGATTCGGCGCGCCTTGTCCACGCTAGGTTTAATTAGAAGCTGAATTTGAACTATATAAATCTGTAGTGGATTAGTGATCAAAGCACTACTTGAGACATTTGCGATGTAAGGCGATATCGTTTTCGTTCTAGCTCGACGCTCGCGTCCAAGCCTCGTTTGACGGCCATGCTGGAGGTGCCGGCTTCCGGTGCGTCTATCAACATCCGGGCTTTGCAATACCTGGAACACGGGAAATCATATTAATACTAGCTGTTGTCACAGAACAGATATTAGAACTACGTACAGAATGGCCACTTCCTACCTCCCACCGGTTTTACTTACCTCACCCCGGTCGCAAGTTTGCCGGCACTACAATACAATACAATACAATCGTTTATTTCTTGTAAGTAAATGATTTACCAATGTTGGTAAAAGCATATTTTTACGATGTCAATGATACTTATAAAAAATATAAAACATAACAAAACTATATCAACATAGGCATTTACCTATACCTTCTAACTAATTATTATCATGTGCCGAGCTCCCAGGCCCTTTTGTCTTCAAGGTAGGCATTCACATTATAGTAAGCCCTTTGTGTAAGCGTGGTTTTTATAGTATTCTTAACTGAAGGTAAGAGCTAAGGCACGCGTTTATTTTGATTTTGTGTATGTCCAAGCGCGCGCATGCCAGAGCGAGCGAAAGTGTGCTTCTCGCTCTTGCTATAGTTGGGTGGGGACAACCATGACACTCACACATACAACAGCACCGTTTAAATACACAAACTATGCGTGTAGTGATTGCGACGTGTTTGCTTATACATTTTATTGAGTGTCCGGGGTGTGCTGTTATTTTTGCATAAGTTGCAAAACGCGCTTTGCTCGTGTACTGTATTTAAACTGTGTCACCACAAGTCAAACACTCGAAACGACAACAGGATGTAAGTTTTCGCAGAATGTTAAATACGCATATTGTCAAACTCATATATTGTCTAGAAATTCAAATGTCACACGTAAATGGCCAACACGTAGTGATTCAAGAGGTAGGTTTATACGTATAGCACCCGTGCGAAGCCGGGGCGCCTGTAGTTAGTAAATATAAATCATCATCATGACAGCCTTCTATTGTTCCCACTGCTGGGACACTGGCCTACTCTCAAGTGAGAGTGATTGGATCTTAATCCACCGCGCGGACCCAATGCGAATTTGTGGATGGCACATGTCTTTCGAATTTTTAGTTCTTGGTCATGCCGGTTTCCTCACGATGTTTTCCTTCACCGTATGAGAGCACTGGCATTGCGCACATAAATTTTTCGAACAGAAAAATCCATTGGTGCACGACCGGGTTCGAACCCACGACCTTAGGATCGGAAGGCGGGGTCACTACCACTAGTCCACCGGTGCTCTCTAAATATAATTATATGATAAAAAATAAATAAATGAGCCTTTTATTCTAAACTTTTGGTTTACATGTTTTTGGTAATATTAAGGGTTCAGGTTTGATTAAAGAATGTCCCTCAGTTCAGTGTGCCTCTTGGCATAGGCCTCCTCTAACGCTTTCCATTGGGTTCTTCTCTTCTATCTTTTTTTTTTTTTTTTATACAACTGAAGTGGCAACCAAGCGTACGGCCCACAAGATGGTAAGCGGTTACCGCAGCCTATGGACGCTTGCAATACCAGAGATATCACTCGCGGGTTGCCACTTGAGGCTAAGATCGAAAGCCTCATGTGCCAGTAATTACAACGGAAACCATACCCTTCACACCGGAACACAGCAATGCGAGCATTACTGCTTGGCGACAGAAATAGGTATGGTCCCCGGATGAGCTCTATCACAGAGAACTCTACTACTCTTAAAACTATCTATATATTACTCTCTATATTACTCTATCTTGAGCTACCCTTCTCCAGTGTTGTCA
The DNA here is from genome assembly GCA_951394395.1 of Colostygia pectinataria. Lineage (NCBI taxonomy): Eukaryota > Metazoa > Arthropoda > Insecta > Lepidoptera > Geometridae > Colostygia > Colostygia pectinataria. The sequence continues at coordinate 2,062,010 of OX596368.1, read as the reverse complement.
AGCTACGAGTTTTAGGTCGTCTTCCCATCTCATTTGTTGACGCCATCTATTGCGCTTGCCGTCTCTGGGGTACCCAATCAGTGTTTAGTAAATAATATTTGTTTTAAATACCTGTAGTCCTTAGCATTGTTGACCCGCTGCATGGTCATGTCGACGGCAGTTGGTAGGTGGTAGAAACTCTGCGTCGGTATATTAGTATCGCTCAGGTCGAGGACGGTGTAGTTGCTGACCGCGTGCTGTCTGTATGACGTTTCCGTTTGCGACCGGGATGATGAACTGGAAAAAAAAAAATTTTTAGGAAAAAAAAACAGACTCCGAACTAAAATAGTTATTTAGAAAAAAAAACTACTTAAACTAAAAAAATGTGGTACAAGGGGATGTAGTTATCGACACGTTTTTTTTATGATTTATTCATAATATTCAGATATAGGAGTAGTAGAGTTCTCTGTGATAGAGCTCGTCTGGGGAAGGACTACCACCATACCTATTTCTGCCGCCAAGCAGTAATGCTCGCATTGCTGTGTTCCGGTGTGAAGGGTATGGTTTCCGGTGAAATTACTGGCACATGAGGCTTTCGATCTTAGCCTCAAGGTGGCAACCCGCGAGTGATACCTCTGGTATTGCAAGCGTCCATAGGCTGCGGTAACCGCTTACCATCTTGTGGGCCGTATGCTTGGTTGCCACTTCAGTTGTATAAAAAAAAAAAAAACTTTTGAAAAGAAGCCACATCCTGGAAAACCTCCAATAATGAGGGAGGAAGGACTGTTGAGTATCTGACTCTTCCTATTTCTCCTGGCTGGTGGGATGTTGATTGAAACGATGAACTCCTTGATACAGTTTTATTACTTGAAATTACAGTGGCTTTATTATATAAAAAAATTGTCTTTAGCTTTTGCCGTTGCGGCTAATCACACCTAAAATTTTACAAGTAGTTCATGAGTTGGCAGTATTAATTAGCTGTCAAAACGTCACACGAAACGCGGCACTTCAAATTGTCACTGTCACGCCTGTTTGCACTATGATTATAACATTTCACCTTGTTACAAAATTATGGTCTCCCTCTTTTATCAACCATCTAAGTCTCAGATCCTCCATTGTCTTACTGTTTCAACCCTGTCGACATTGACATTGGCAAAATTGTGGCAAACCCGGCCACAGACGCCACAAATTAAAAGAAGAAGATTATAACATTGACAGATGACACACGTGCTATTGATAATTTAATTTAATAATTTTTTAGCTTCTTTATTATAATTTGATTTTTCTAATTTATATAATTATATACATATTATTAAATATATAATTAAACAAATTATTGGTTGGGTTTGGCAAAAATAATGTTTGTATGCTAAATAGCAGAATCTAGAGATACATACTTTTTACAACACCTTAATGTTACTATTACCATACCTGGATTCACAAACAATAAATGATTTATGATTTATGTGCTCATTCGGAAACTGAGCTCGAACAAGGACTAATGAGGTCCGATCCCAAACGCCAGAGAAACATCCAACTCATCCGCTTATAGTCCACCAACTGATCGCGGATAATCAGAACAGAAAAAAAAAACAGTGGCAAGCAAGTGTATGGCCATCTTGATGAACTTGAATTGCGTGTTACCACCCTGAGGAATTAGATGGAAAGTCTCATGTGCCTGTAATTTCACCAGAAACCATACCCTTCGAATCGGAGCAGAGCAATGCAAGCCTTGCTGCTTGGCGGCAGAAATAGATATGGTGGTAATCATCCTCTGGACGAGCTCTATCTAAGAACTCTACTACTCTTACCTGCAAGAGCTTGAAGCCGGAGACACGAGGTAGCTCGGTGAAGTAGTTGGAGTGATATTTGGAGATGTTCTAGCACTGCCGTACCCTTGATCAACATCTCTCTCTGAACCTGATTCTCGGGCTTTCATAATTTGCATCATCCTGTAACAACAATAAGGTGCATTTTACCATGGTAGTTGTTATAAATAAGGTAGTGTTGTCGTAGGGTATCAGAATTTCGCTTCGTTTTTATAACCATAGCAGGATATCAACCGTCGGAATATCAACCAAACGGGATATCAACAAACGGGATATCAACCGAGCTCGCGTGAGCGTCTATTCGGCCTTTGATCATCACTTTATTAGGTAATATTTGTAAATGTTATTTTGTTATTACTGTTTTTAGATTTAGTATTTTACTATTTTGATTTGAATTTTAAATTACGCGCCGAGTCCTGGCTCGGTTTGGAGTTACAGCGTAGAATGGAAGTTTTAGTTCAAAATTTTGCAGTTTTGGTTTGATTCCAGTGGAAACTTAAATACTTACATAAATCCTTTCTTATTCTTATATTGTGTAATTTAAAGTTTTTTTTAATGAAGAATATCTTTATTAAACAAAATAAAATATGTACATAATTACATTACATTACAAAATATACAAAATACATATGAAACAGTTGAGCCATCTAAAGACTGTTACAAACGACCTATAGATAGCTCAACTGATCCAAATCACTACCAGACGGAAGTGTTCCCAACATGCTGGCTGCATTGCCACGTTGAATGGCAATGCTGATACGTTGAGCCAGATATGAACCAGCATTTGGATCACGCGTAATTAAACGTTTAAAGATTATAATATCTCAAAATTTATTTCACATTAAGCGGGAAATAATTTTTGGGATATCTTTAGTATTCCCTTAGTGTGATGGTTAACACTAAAATATAATTCAAAAATAACACATTGTGTAATTTAGTTTGTAAGGTGTACAAGATACGCAACACTCTTTTACGCATGACAAATGACTTATAAATGTCACTTGGTTGTAAAAGAGTGTTGCGTATTAGAGAGGAGTGTAGTGTAGTGTAGTGTAGTGTAGTGTAGTGTAGTGTAGTGTAGTGTAGTGTAGTGTAGTGTAGTGTGTACAGTCGTGGTACCGGTACCTGTGCAGCAGACGCGCTAGCGGCGCGACGGCGCGGTGCGTGCGGCGCGCGCGCCCCGCCAGCCAGGCCGGCCACGCGCACAGCCCCAGGTCCGCGCGCGCGCACGCCACGCATGCGCACCCCACCTCCACGCTCTCCACCACCTTCAGCCGCACGTCTGACGACAACACAACATTATCAACAACTAACTATTTTTTTATTTTTTTTATACAACTGAAGTGGCAACCAAGCGTACGGCCCACAAGATGGTAAGCGGTTACCGCAGACTATGGACGCTTGCAATACCAGAGGTATCACTCGCGGGTTGCCACCTTGAAACTAAGATCGAAAGCCTCATGTGTGCCAGTAATTTCACCGGAAACCATACCCTTCACACCGGAACACAGCAATGCGAGCATTACTGCTTGGCGGCAGAAATAGGTATGGTGGTAGTCCTTACCCGGACGAGCTCTATCACAGAGAACTCTACTACTCTTCTAACTAACTATTTATTTATTTGACACGGGAATATGGAAAAAAAAGGAAAACGACCTCGCGGCAGACCACGGCGAAGATGGAGGGACGAAATTGACTCCTACCTAAAGGTCTGGTCCACGGTAGCACAAAACCGTGATGATTGGAGAGAAGGAAGGGAGGCCTTTGCCCTGCAGTGGGACACTACAGGCTCATAATAATAATAATTGGAATATACTAGCTAGATACAGAAACTACCTAGATATTTAATAATGTTGGACAATCCACACACCATCACCTAGCCCCAAGCTAATAAGAAAGGGATAAGGTTTCAGTATATGCACCACAAACCATGGTGGGTGGTGGGTGAGCTCCAAGAAATATCGATATTCAAATTATTCATACTTTTGCTGTACCATTTTTTTTTCTTCTACAATGGTTTTTACATAAAACTTAAACCTTCAACATTATTTCTGAAAACTGCCAATCCAAATGGTGGTGACTACGCGAAACAGTAGCTATAAACGGTAAAAGTACACAAGGATCGCTTCACTCCTCACAAAAATTTACCAGATAATGTCAAATTCAAATACTTGTCTCGCCTAAACCTCACCCAGGAGCCTTATTCGCTATGACCAAACGCGGGCTCGTTACGATATCTGCGTGGAATCGTTGTCGACGAGCCACGTTTTAGGGCTCGTCTGACTGTTTTTCAAAGATAACCTATCAATAGCGAAACTATCGCTACTGAAACAACACAGATACGGAAAATCATTTTACAATTGTTATTGGTAAGGAAAAAGAGGAAGGTTAAGAGTAGTAGAGTTCTCTGTGATAGAGCTCGTCCAGGGAAGAACTACCACCATACCTATTTCTGCCGCCAAGCAGTAATGCTCGCATTGCTGTGTTCCGGTGTGAAGGGTATGGTTTCCGGTGAAATTACTGGCACATGAGGCTTTCGATCTTAGCCTCAAGGTGGCAACCCGCGAGTGATACCTCTGGTATTGCAAGCGTTCATTGGCTGCGGTAACCGCTTACCATCTTGTGGGCCGTACGCTTGGTTGCCACTTCAGTTGTATAAAAAAAAAAGGAATCTCTATGTCATAGCGAATAAGCCCCCTGAACTTGAAATTCGTGGACACCTCAAACCGTGGAAACTTCAAAAACTCACCAGATAATGTCAAATCCAAATACTTGTCAAGCAGCTCGACAGCGTCTCGCCTAAACCTCGCCCTGAACTTGGGATGCGTGGAGGTGAGGTCGGCGTCCGTGCCCACGTACTGCGCCAGCAGGGCGGCGAAGGCGACCGGCGTGGGCGCCAGCAGCCGCCAGCGCACGTGCTGGCCCACCATCCACTCCAGCTGCCTGAACGTCTTGCCGCAGAGCGACACGCCACTTGTCTTCGCGAGGGTTTTCAAGGTCGGCGCTCGGCTGAATTTCTCCTCGCTTTTCGCTGTAATAAAGTGTCGATTCCGGTGAATGCGGTTTAGTGAGAGGGTCAAATCGTTTGACAGTGTCACCCAAGCTTTAGGTTATAAAGTTCTGCATTTTATTTTTGTCAGCAAGTGACGGGACGATCAAATCATAACAGATGCAGTGCCACCCAAAGCTTAGTTTTTAATTGTTGCATGGCACTGCACTGTGCTCATCACACCGAGACGTTGTTGTTAAGTCTCTTTCGCCCAGTAATTTCACTTGCTACCAAACCTAAACACAGTACTTAGTGCTTACACACTACTGCTTGGAGGTAGAATATCTGGCACTGCGGTGGCACCCACCAAGACGGACTCTTGCTGGAGAGTCCTACCACCAGGTAAGTGCATGGCACTACACTGCGCTCGTAACCTCGAGACGTAGTTATTAAGTCTCTTTCGCCCAGTAAATCACTTGCTACAGTGCCCTTCAAACCAAAACTTAGTAATGCTTGCACATTTGCACATTTACAGGCAGAATATCTGGTACCCACCAAGACAAACTCTTGCTGAGAAGAAGAGAAGAGTCTAGTCTAGTCTGAAGAGTCTTACAACCATGCAAGAAGTTAGCATATTCCTTACCAGCTAGGCTGAGGCAAGCGAGCGCGACGTGTGCTAATCTATCAGCTCGCAGCCTATGCGCATCCATGAATAGGTCCAGTTGAGCAACAGCCGAGTGTAGCGTGGCAATGCTGAGCCCCAGCTTCTTGGTGACATCACGGAGTTGCTGGACCAGGGTGCCTCGGAACTCCAACTGGGGGAATGAGAAGATCGGTTAAAAAACACTTTCCTAGGAGCTGCGGGCAAAAATTACCACAGAGTGGGGCCCTGACACAGCGAGCCGGCGTCGCGGCAGACCACGCAGAAGGTGGCGCGAGAGATCGACACATTATGATAAAGCCTGGCGAACAACTGCCAAGGATCGCAATCTTGAAGAAATAAATAAATAATGCTGGACAATCCACACATCATCATCTAGCCCCAAGGTAAGCTGCTGTTAAACAGAGCTGCATTATGGGTACTAGATATATACTTAAGCTTAATACAATACAAAGATAGATATTTTTTTATTATTATATAGAAAATACGGATTATTCCTAGAACCCCGAGACAAATATTTGTAGATCGTACAAACATTTGAACCGAGGCGGGAATCGAACCCGCAACCTCCGCGGCGCAAGAGGACCTGCGCCCGCTGCACCATCGGTCGTCAATGGAGGGGAAAGCCTTGGCTCAACACTGGGATCCAGAATGCTAGCAGTAACAGTAACTAGGTACTAAGCATAGGAATCTTTACATCATCATGACAACCTTCTAATGTTCCCACTGCTGGGACACTGGCCTAATCTCAAGCGAGAGTGATTGGGTATTTATCCACCACGCGGATTTCGGTCACAGGATCAGAAAACGCTTCCCGCCATCTGTCCCTTTGTATTGTATGTATAGTTCTCTCGGCGGATCTAGGCTTCCGTGAAGTTAGCCGTTTCGATGCGCAATTGAACTTTTTCTAACTAAATTGTCACACAAACGGCTAACTTCACGGAAGCCTAGATCCGCCGAGAGAACTATACTAATATCTGGGGGGGGGGGGGGGGGGGGGCTTACTCTTGAATCCAATGACAATTCCGATCCAATCCCAATTTCTATTTTCTGCTGTAAAATTTTTGTACTCTTGAAAACAAGGTTGAATTTGGCGCTTGGTTTGCTGTCAAAAGTACGAAATGTCCAATACCGATCGCGTTCAAGAGTAAGGCCCCTGTTCCGTGCTTATGGTGTGAAAGAAACGGCTAGACACAAAACAACAAGCGATCGACAGTGATAGACTAATAAGGGTTCCGGTCTAAGTTATTCTGTGTCACCCCGCGCCGTATGATGAAACTTACAATAAATAACGTAATATTCTGTCATCCTGTGCTATGATGAAATATGAGCTAAAATTGCATAAAGATGATAAATCATGGTGTAACACTGACTGTGGATTATTTATGAATAGCGACCCGCTCCTTCTTAGTGCAGTGCTTAACTTTGTTCATCTGTTAAGAACAGTGTAGCCAGCTTTTATGGATGCGTTTTCTATGACCAATGCGAATAAAATAAACATCCATACCTGTGGTGCCGCAACTTCGAAGCATCGTCGTGAGCAACGAATTAAAAAAATATATATGTGCGCTGCGCATTAATACGTGCCTAAAACGGTAAAGAACATCGAAATGATACCTCGCGGCTTAAACTTAGTTAGCTCCGTTCCTTTGGACATGTGGATAAGGCTGGCTAAGCTGAGAGGATGGTGTAGGTGCTGGGAGAGCCTACTTTGTCTAAAAAAAACGTGTCCCAGGCACTGCATCTGCATTTCACACATACAGTGTAGGAAACAAGGACACTAAATTAAATGTATGAAGCAAACACGTCACATGGTTTGCGTAAACAGTGCCGTTGAATGTGCGAGTGTCTTAAATGGTTGGCCCCATGTATAGCAGACTTGCTGTCGTTTCGGACAAAATTTATTTGGACGTGTCCCAACTGGCACTATTGATTAGAGCGAGATAGCACACTTTCGCTCGCGCACACAAAAACCAAATAAACGCGTGTTTTTGAACCCTTAGCTTCAGTGCCAGCGAAAGGTGCCATGTGGAGCAGGCAAACTCGCGACCTGGGTGGCCATTCTGTAAGTAGTACTAATATCTGTTGTGACTAGATACTGTATAAATCATCTTCCATTCCATAGATGTTAGATGCCTAATTTTTGGTACCTGTGGTGATTGAAGGTGGATTGTTGGCTTCTCTGCATCCTGCTCCAGCAGAGTGTTCCATATTTCTTCTCTGTATTCACAGCGGTAATCATCTTGATCTGTCTGCAGCTGAAACAAGCAAGATGCTTAACCTTTTGCTGTAAGTTTGGAAGGTCTTTAAGTTCTAATATTTACATAGTATAAAACAAAGTTGCTCTAGCTAGCATGGTAAAAGGTGTAAAGATACATAGCAAAGGACACAATGAAGCGGCTAATGGATTTGCCAATATTTGTGGAAATAACAGTAATTTTTTTTTTTTGTGTTTATTGTGTGGCGCAAAATAAATATTTTTCTATTTCTAATTCTATATTCAGTCTAACACAACAAACTTAAAAACAAGGTTTGTAAATTTCAGTTTTTTTTATTGTATTGTGAAAGAAACTGATGCAATATTGGCAATAATATTGAAAATCTTTTAAAGGGAAGTAGGTAATGAAAAGTGATCTGGGAAACATCATTTCAACTATAGCTAAAATTTAATAATGCAATAATCTGCACAAATTCGTAAAACGTAATCCTGTGTTATTTTTAAGTAATGATTATTATGAACTTATGGTAGAAAAAAAAGTAGAATGGTGTTTCTTACATTGGGCTCCAACTTTGGTTCATTCATATCGGTCTTCGCGGCAACCTCGGTAGAAATGTGGCTTCTTACACTAGAAAGGTTTAGCTTCGCTATGTTTAAGGACTCCATTTTTTTGTAATAATGCAGTCAAGAAATTGAAATATTTTAAAGAATTTACACGTCGACCGACTTGACGTACACCACGTGGAAACAAGTGTCAAAGTGTATGGCAGATTTGTACCTCTATCTTACCACTACCACAAACTATCGTACAACATTTAACAGTCACCACTTCTTTCTAAACTCAACTAAGCAAAAAGAAATGACAGAATTTATTAATTTTCAGTTTAAAATCACATCACGCACGCAGCGATCGAACCCATTCTTTCTCTGCCACCATTTTGACATTTATTTTTTCTATCAGCTGTTTGCTTTGCTGCCTGTCATCATGTCAAGCCATTTGCTTAGTTAGCAATCATAGACAAAATGCTTGATAGAAATCGTAGTTTATACTATACAGTGTTGTACGTGGATAGACTCGACACTAAGATTTATGGAATCGAGAACGGTTGCATTTCTTACATTCCATTTAATTATTTCTGGAATGCAACTGAAACATTAAGATTAATGTACTGTATTTTAATATTTTTTTTGCTGATGAAAATAGTCAGCACAGTTTTTTCAGGCTTTTTTTGCAGGGATTGTATGCCCTTATAAGGACATGTGTGTCAAACTGTTTTGCACGTATCAGTCAGGCCAACATAGCAAAAAAAATCCATACGTCATTTTGCTGAGAGGCTATGAAGTGTAGCGGCTGATTGTGTATTTACTAAAAATATCAAAAGTACTGTTTTTATTATAGCTTCAGTGTAATTCTAATAGTAATTAGTTAGAAAACTCTATGAACAATATGTCTTACTCTAATAGTAAGTTCTGATTACGCTACTTTAAATGAAAGCATGGTGTCGATACCTCGCAAAGATTTCTGTTGATAATTTAGTTTTTATACATTAGTGCTTGATGATTGCCTGTAATATAATGTTTTAGAGTTTCTGTGTGTCTTTACAGAGTATACTTTTGCGGCTCTGCCGAGGACCGCGCGCGGTACGCCGTTGGTTTTAGGTGGTGACCCCAAGGGCAAAAACTTCCTGTATACGAACGGAAACTCTGTGATTATCAGAAATATTGAGAACCCTGCCATCGCAGACGTTTATACTGAGCATTCCTGCCAAGTGAACGTTGCTAAATACTCTCCCAGTGGGTTCTACATAGCTTCTGGAGGTAAGGCTAATGCTACATACCTTATCAGTGCAAATATGGTAATGAGTCACTGTTTATAGAGATGCTATCTTGTATGTGCTAAATTTAGTAAAAATTAGTAATGTTAATAAATGAACTTGAATAATTGAGACTTCACATCTTCATGTCTCTGGGTGGCAATGTGTGAGTGATACCTCTGGTATTGTACCGTAGCACAAGCATTCATAGAATATGGTATTTGTATACCATTAGATGGTTGCTAACTATTGGTCTCTTTCACAAGCTCAAATTTGCTCAATAAGCTATGCAAAGAGCTATGCTAGGAGCTTTGCTATGATATTGAATCCGAAATGATCTAAGCTCACCAACATAGCCCTTATGAAATGAAAATGAAATGAAATGAAAATACATTATTTTAGGTACATAAACATTGACATCAATAAAATTAGCAACTAACATTGCCTAATACCTAATAAAAATACTTAAGCAGGTACCTACGAAAAAAAAAGGCCATTTTGACCACATATCAGAGCGCTGTGATATGTGGTCAAAATGGCCTAGTCTCAGCTTGATGCTCCCTTGTTTAAGACAGGGCAACTTAAAATAAGCATGTTGAAGTTCAAGCACCAGTGTGCAGGCCATTTAGCTTGCAGATCCAGTAACCTGGAGAATAATAGTTCTCAAGTGGAGACTGCAAAGTGGAAAACGTAAATTATAAAACCCCACTTGATGGACCAATGACGTATAGGTCCCAACAAGTCAGTGAATGGTTGCTCTTGACGTAGCTGGCTAAGTTGTTCTTAATAGATACAGATCAACAAAGTTAAGCACTGTTCCGCGGGGTCATCATTTAATCTAAGGATGAGTCTAAGGAAAAGACAAATTATTATCCTTATTACTATCCTTATGTTTATGGGTAATCTGGTGAAAATATGATCTGAATATTTGGATGGGTGACTGCCAGTGGCAATTTCAACTGAGCAATCACGTCCTTCGGAGGGCACATTATCAGTCGGTCCCGGCTTTTTCAAAGTTGTTAGGCCACGACAGAGGCCTTCGGGCGGCCTAGAAACTCTGTCACTAGAGTTGGCCACTGACTCATACAAATGAACGAACAAACAAGTGAATAGTAATGTAACTGCCACCTCTGTTAACTCATTCAAGAACAAACTCGATGACTGGCTACGCGACAAAAATCTGTGCTTATAAAAGTAAACCTAAACAAACACACTACTTTCAATTCCAACACTGTGGGACATAGACACATCAGCGAAGACACATCAGCGAAAAGCTGCTTGTCTATTATCATATAAATAAATAAATAAAGACCCAAGATCTGTCGTTCCGGCACTCCTTGGAAGAGGTCTGTTCAGCAGTGGACATCTATTGGCTTATTATGATGATGATGATTTCTGTGTCAGCTGTCAAGTCTTGTAACTTTCTGCTTCACAGATGAGTCTTAATACATGATACTGTTAATATACTATTTTGAACAACATAATTTCAAAGTAATTTACTTAGTTTAAATTTAGTAGAATATTTTCACAGTGTCATAAAATACCATACAAGGAAAATGACGAAACATCTATTCCGTAACAAACAATAAATGTGCATAATAGTCTACTTACTTACGTAGTAGTAGCTACGACTGCCTCGGTGGCGCGGTGGGCAAGTGCACAGTTTAGAAAAGTAGGGTTGTGGGGTTGCTGATTCGATTCCCGCTGCGGTAAAAATGTTGCATGATATGCAAATATTTGTTCCGGTGTATGAATGTAAGAATGTGATGAGTAATTGAAGCAAAAGTGGTGTAAGGATCGTAGCAAGTGGAAGTCCGTGGTCCCCCTACGGGATACAGTCGTGATTCACATCTTATGTTATAGCAGTCCGTTCCAGCTTCGCGCGGGTGCAATGAAACCGCATACGTGCGAAGCCGGGGCGGGTCGCTAGTAATAAATATAGCCTATGTTACTCAGGGCAGCTGTAGCATTCTAATGGTGAAATAATTTTTGAAATTCGACTAGTAGTTTTTGAGTTTATTCGTAACAAACGAAAATACAAATCTTTCCTTTTTGTAATATTAGTATTGATGTTCCGGGTCTGATGATATGATTATGTGACTGTTATGTATGTGTGTTGTTACAACATATTACATTGCCCTTGTATTATGACCACTGGTGGTCTAGTGGTAGTGACCCCGCCTTCCGATCCTAAAGGTCGTGAGTTCGAACCAAAACGAAAGAATTATGTGCGCCATGTGCACTCATATGGTGAAGGAAAACATCGCGAGGAAACCTGCTGTCCAAGAACAAAAATTCAAAAGAAGTGCATTCCATCAATCCGCATAGGGTCTGCGTTGTGATGAGGAATCACTCTCGTTCGAAAGTAGGCCAGGGTAGTAGTGGGAACATAAGAAGGCTGTCATACTTTATTCTATATAGCTCGCTTTTATGAGTGAAACCGTAAATGTGCGAAGTATTAGTTGTCGCGTAGAGTATTGTGTAACTCTCATTTATTATGATTTTGCGTTTATATCACTGGCAGCTCGCCAAAACGCCAACGCCCCGAATATAAACAGTTCTATATATTTGACACTGTTAAGTAAGGCACATAGAATTAGGGAAAATGTTTAACAGTATTTCTTGCTGGGAATAATACAAGTTCTGGTCATTGTCGTTGCACCGTCTCTATTCCAAAACGTAGATTTGGACCGAGTGTATTTATATCAGGTTTAAAACCAGTGTAAAATAAACCTTTTTACAAATATAAAACATGATAGATAACGACCGGAAATAGGACATCTATAGGCAACTTAGTATCCCGGTAAAAAAGTATGGTTCCCGAGTTCTGAGCGAACAAGTCGCAGGCAACAGCTAGTCACACTATCACTACACAATTATATTAAAAATGATAGTTTTGATGTTTGTTCCTTTAAAACTCTATTCCACTGAACAGATTTGTCTGAAATTTGAAACATAGATAAAGACCGGCAATAGGATATAGGTTACAGTGGGTCTACTCTTGCGCACAAAAGCGATGTAGTTTTCGTGGCTTAGCTTACATGTCCTATACTATATGATGGTCGCCGGCAAAAGGGAGGCGCGACCGACTAAGAAAATTCCTTGACTTTTATGGTATAATTAGTGTGGTTCAATTTTATATATCTATGGTAATTTTAAGGTATATATAAATATGGGCCTGTCATAAGTTATATGTACTAAATTGTGTGAAATAAAGATTATATTATTATTATAGGTTGAACTACGATATTTGCTAGTATTATCGTTTGTCGCTTTTAAGAGTAAACCCTCGGGTTACACTCACTTAATGGGGTTATTCTTATCAGATGTATCCGGGAAGGTGCGTATCTGGGATACAGTGAACAAGGAACACATCCTGAAGAATGAGTTCCAGCCCATCGGTGGACCCATTAAGGATATAGCGTGGAGCGCTGACAGCCAGCGGATGGTTGTCGTAGGGGAAGGGAGGGAGAGGTAAGATATTGTAGAACCTTGTTGCAATGTTCATTCCACTGTAATGTTCATCACCCCACAGTTCACTCTACTGTTCACCCCACTGTTAATTCCACTGTTCACTCCACTTATCACCCCACTGTTCACCCCACTGTCCATTCCACTGTTCACTCCACTGTTTATCAAGGATATAGCGTAGAGCGCTGACGGCCAGCGGATGGTTGTCGTAGGGGAAGGGAGGGAGAGGTAAGATATTGTAGAACTAGGCTTAGACGTACAGTTTGATCACCCGAGCGAAGCTGGGGCGGGTAGCTAGTCACACAGTAATATTATAAAAAAGTTTAGATGTTTGTTTCTCTAGTTATAACATAAATGGATAGTGGTCGGGTAAAATTTACTATTTTCCTATTTAATAGGCTTTTATCCCGTTCTTTGGGCGGTCCAAAAACATGTCGCCATAGTTGGCTACTGACTCATAGGAACTTACGATACCGAGTACCCGAAGTCGCGGGCAACAGCTAGTAATAAATAATTAATATTCCAGATTCGGGCATGTGTTCATGGCAGAGACGGGTACCTCTGTCGGTGAGATCAGCGGCCAGTCCAAACCCATAAACTCAGTGGACTTCCGCCCGGCGCGACCGTTCCGCATCGTCACGGCTTCCGAGGACAACACGCTGGCCGTGTTCGAAGGCCCACCGTTCAAGTTCAAGTGTACTAAGCAGGCAAGTTTTTTTTTTATACAACTAAAGTGGCAACCAAGCGTACGGCACACAAGATGGTAAGCGGTTACAGCAGCCTATAGACGCTTGCAATAGGTATCACTCACGGGTTGCCACCACCCTAAGACGTAGTTCGAAAGTCTCATGTGCCTGTAATTTCACCGGAAACCATACCCTTCGAACCGGAACTCAGCAATGCAAACATTACTGCTTGACGGCAGAAATTGGTAGTTCTTCCCTGGACGGGCTCTATCACAAAGAACTCTACTACTTTTACTTGCAAGTAACAGAAACTCAGTAAGGCGGCGTTTTCACCAGACATGTGCGAGGATGTGTAGCGAGGAAAGTGTTTTTAGGAACCAATAGAATCGCTTCATTAAAGCTGTCAGAGGTTAGGTAAATGAAGTGATTCTATTGGTTCCTAACAAACACATCTGTGAGCCCATCCCACTGACTGAGCCAACGTGGCTTTCATTTTCAACTGACTTCAATGAAGGAGGTTCGACTGTATGTTTTATTTTTATGTTTGTTACGTGATTTCACTGCCAATAATTGTGAATTGATTTTATTGTTTTTTTTTGTTTCATAGGTACTTCAAATAGAATACTTCAAAATAGGTTCCATTAAAATTTTATCGAAATCGGTTTAGCACGTTATGAATAGGTAAATCATAAAAAAAAGTGTCAATAACTACATCGTTGCGTACAAACACAATCTGCCGAAACATTTTATAGGTTTATGTTATCCAAAATGAATTGACGACCGATATGGCGCAGCGGGCGCAGGTCCGCCTGCGACGCAGAGGTTGCGGGTTCGATTCCCGCCTCGGGTCAAATGTTTGTACGATCTACAAATATTTGTTCCGGGTGTTCTGGGTATTTTCTAAATATATATATATATAATTAAAATATCTATCTGTGTATTAAATATACATATATCAGTCATCTAGAACACAGCTCTGTTTAACAGGCAGCTTACCTTGGGGCTAGATGATGCTGTGTGGATTGTCCAGCATTATTTATTTATTCATTTATTAAATTAATGTAATACTGTATTTGTATTCGTAGGAGCACACGCGTTTCGCGCAAGCTGTCCGCTACAGTCCGGATGGCAGTCTGTTCGCGTCTGCAGGCTTCGACGGCAAAATATTCTTATTCGACGGAGCCACTTCGGAACTAAAAGGAGAGGTAATTTCAATAGTGAGAAAGAGATATTTGATCGAGCGAGCGAAGCGTCTCAGTTTCGAGATTGGCCAAAAATTCTTTTGGATGTCAGTTTGTCCGGTCATTTTGTGTTCTCGCCTACGGGTCGCATTTTTTAATCAATCTGGTAATATTGGAAACTGGTATACAGGTTCTATGACTTTATAGAATTTGATTGTCGTCGGAGATTTTTATAGGGGGCGTACTTTTTCCAAAAAGGGACATAAAGAGGCTGCTGAAAATCTCCACCTAATGTGATTTGATTTCGATGATTTTTATTTTATTTGAAAGGTATGTATTAACTTTAAGTTTGTCTGATATTTGGTGAGGATCTGATGAGGATCTTCAGCGTGATGAGCAAAATAGTTCCTCAAAATGTAATATGTTGCTCACTTTCAAAGCTCACTTTACAAGTTTGTGCTTGAGAGGTCTACTGTTCGGAGATGTCAAAACGAGACCCGGATTATAGTTTTAGGAAAAACAGAAGACGGCAGGGTATTCCACACCTTGGCAGTTCGCATAATAAATGTTGAGATGTAGCGCTTGGTGCGAATGGCTGGTATACTGACGACTGACTGAAGGTACGGGAGGTACTGCGCCATACGTCTGCTAGTCCTTTGATGAAAAGGAGCTGGTGGAATGAGATCATGCAGTTCCTGGGCACATTCTCCGAAATGTATTCTGTAGAAGATATGCATAGTGAATTTGTCCCTTCAGATCGGATCCCCCGCCCACAAAGGCGGTGTGTACGGTATATCCTGGTCGCCAGACGGCAAGCAACTTCTGTCCTGCTCCGGAGACAAGACCTGCGCTATCTGGGATATCGCCACCATGGAGCGCACCACACTCTTCAACATGGGAACCGCTGTCGAGAACCAACAGGTATATATTCTACATAACAAATAAATAATGCTGGACAATCTACATAGCATCATCTAGCCCCAAGCTAAGCAGAGCTTGTGTTATGGGTACTAGATAACTGTTATACTTAATACAATATAAACTCAAAAACTACTGGTCCGATTTAAAAAATTCTTTCTCCATTAGAATGCTACATTATCCCTGGGTATTATAAAGTATTACGCAAAGTAACATAGCTATATTATTTAGCCTATGTTACTTGCAAAGTAACATAGCTATATTTATTAGCCTGTGTTACTTTGCAGATCATGCATCATCATGATGAGATCATGATCATTGGTGCCGCAGCGGAGATCAAACCCGCAACCTCTCGCTTCTCAAACTTGCACTCCATAGCTCCACCAATGTCATAAAAGTCCCATTTATTCCTCAGGTATCGTGCCTCTGGCAAGGCTCTCACATCCTCTCCGTCTCCCTGTCCGGAGTGATCAACTACCTAGATGTGGAGAACCCGGATAAGCCCAGGCAGGTGTTGATGGGGCACAACAAGCCGATCACATGCCTCGCGCGCGCCGAGCAAGCGGTCTACACCGCGAGCCACGATGGCACTGTCACGCAGTGGGATGTGCAAACTGGTACCATACATACTTTTCTAGCCTACTTTACTACTACTTTTTAAGATTTAGTCACTAACTAGCCAGGTTTAGTTGGGTTGAGTCACTAAACTAGCCGAGTTTCGTCACTAGAAAACCAGATTTAGTCACAACTATATGGGAATAGTCACAAATATTCTTGTGTAGTTACTAAATAGCCGAATTCCGTCACTAACTAGTTGGTTTAGGTACTTGCTAGCCAGGTTTAGTCACTAACAAGCCCAGGCAGGTGCTGATGGGTCACAAGTAAAAACAAACCGATCACCTGCCTCACTCTACACCGGATGTGCATACTAGTATTATATACTTTTCTAGCCAGGTTTAGTTACTAACTAGCAAAGTTTAGTCACTAGCTAGCCAGGTTTCGTCACTAGCTACCTTGATTAAGCACTAATTAGCTGGATTTAGTAACAAATATTAATGAATAGCCACTAACTAGCCGAATTTTGTCACTAGCTGGACGGGTTTAGTCACTAACTAGCTGAGTTTAGTCACAAACTTTCTGATTGACGCAGACTTCGTCACTAGTCGGGTTTTATGATTGGTTCATTAGTCCTCGCACCCGCTTCGCTTAGAAAATTTAAATGAAATGAAATGATAGAAATGAAATGAAATTATTTATTTGCTTGAAGTGCGGTTATTTAGATGTTCTTAAAACTATTGTCTCACACACTCACTGTAGACACAGCATGCAAAAATTAAAAATAAATTAATAGGAATTATAAATTTATATACTTAAATGTCAAAAGGTGAATCATAAAATAATAATAAAAATAGTAGTCAATTTTATAAACATAAGTCAAGAAGATTTACAATATAAAATAAGTATGTATTACTAGGCTAGAAATTCATTTAAAGTATAGAAAGACTTTTCGTTTAATATTGTTTTAACCGTTTTATAAATTATAAACTGCCAGTGCGATGCTAACAGTAGATGTTATTTCCAGGTGAGGGCAAGCATGTTGCGGGGCAGGGGCACGGGAACCAGGTGAACGGGATGCGCGCCGGGAAAGACGGCTCTCTGCTCACCATAGGCATCGACGACACGCTGCGCCGGGCACAAACACAGACCGAAGGTATAGTTCGCACAGCGGATCTAGGCTTCCGTGAAGTTAGCCGTTTGTGATGCGCAAATACAATTTAGTTTGAAAAAGCTCCGTTGCGCATCGAAACGGCTTATTTCACTACGGCCGAGAACCGTCGTGAGACCTATACTTATATACTTCAAGAGTAGTAGAGTTCTCTGTGATAGAGCTCGTCCGGATAAGGACTACCACCATACCTATTTCTGCCGCCAAGCAGTAATGCTCGCATTGCTGTGTTCCAGTGTGAAGGGTATGGCTTCCGGTGAAATTACTGGCACATGAGGCTTTCGATCTTAGCCTCAAGGTGGCAACCCGTGAGTGATACCTCTGGTATTGCAAGCGTCCATAGGCTGCGGTAACCGCTTACCATCTTGTGGGCCGTACGCTTGGTTGCCACTTCAGTTGTATAAAAAAAAAAACTTATTTACAAGAAGGTAGTTCTCTCGACGGATCTCGGCCATCGCGAAGTTAGCCGTTTGTGATGCGCAAAGACAGTTTTGTACAAAATATATTTGCATTTAGTGCAAACATTAAGAGTAGTTGTAGCTCTTTGTGATAGTTCTCGCCTGAGGAATTATTTCTGCCGCCAGCTCGCATTGATATGTTCCGGTTCGAAAAGTATGGTTTCCGTTGAAATTACAGGCACATGAGACTTTCCATCTAACATCTCAGAGTAGTAACACGCAAGTGATATCTATGATGTTGCATGCGTACATAGGCTACGGTAACCGCTTACGATCAAGTATGCTAGTTAGTTATAAAATGCATTGTTTGTAGGTGACGCGCCGGTGTACACAGATAATGCTATAACTCTCGGCTCCCAGCCTCGCGGTATCGACCACATCATTGAAGACGATACCACCATCGTCGCTACTGTCAAAGAGGTAAGCGATGTTAGCATTTAGCAATGAAGTTTGAAATGAAATGAAATTTGTTTATTTGACAAACACAATAAAAAAAAAAAATACGTAGATAAGTAGGTTCGTTCGTTCGTTCGTATGAGTCAGTGGCCAACTCTGGTGCCAGAGTTTCTAGGCCGCCCGAAGGCCTCTGTCATGGCCTAACGACTTTGAAAAAGCCGGGACCGACTGCTTAACTTGCCCTCCAAAGCACGGGAGCGCTCAGTTGAAATTGCCACTGGCGATCACCCATCCAAATGATGACCCCGCGGAACAGTGCTTAACTTCGTTGATCTGTTAAGAACAACTTAGCCAGCTACGTCACGAGCGCTCCGTGCGTCCTCCGATAAGTAGGTATAGGTCTCACGACGGATCTCGGCTGTAGTCAAATTAGCCGTTTCGATGCGCAATGGAGCTTTTTCAAACTAAATTGTCTTTTGCGCATCACAAACGGCTAACTTCACGGAAGCCTAGATCCGCTGTGCGAACTATACATAGGATAAACAACATGAATGTTGACTGTGCCATTTAGTTTTTTGCTGTGCTTGGGTCTTTCTACATACTATCTAAATCTAATCGAATCTAAAAAACTTGCTTGTTGAGAAAATATAATAGAAAAGAATAATAATAATAATAGAAGTATACAAAACATAAATATTGTACCTATAATTTTTTTTTTATGTATATTTTGTCTTAAAAACCCCAAGTAAACAAAAAAAAATGAAATATTCGAGTGTAGCGGGTCAAGGACACGCGCAGGTCAAGGACGCTAGGGTTATTGACCTACGGTTCATTGACGCGCAGGTCATTAACACGTGCCGAGCGCTGCCTTTTCGATTTCTAACAAGGATAACTAATTATTAAGCAGAATTATGTCATTTTTTTTTTAATATAAAAAAAAAATCGTTTAGAAAAAAAAAGAATAAGTATTTTTTTTATGTGTGGAACCTACCCCTTAAGTTTGTCAGGTTGATAATGAATGACCTTATATATGTTTCAAATTAACATTTATAGCAAATCTTATAACGTTGCCTTAAGAAGGCACGCCGAACCAGCGACTGGCTAAAATCGTTTTTACTTTTGGTGGATTTGTTTGAAAATATCAAGCTATAAATAATGCTGGATAAATAAATAATGCTGAACAATCTACACAGCATCATCTAGCCCAAGGTAAGCTGCTGTTAAACAGAGCTGTATTATGGGTACTAGATGACTGATATATATTTAATACAATACAATACATAGATAGATATTTTTTATTATACATGGTACTGCTAAATGAATGGGATGTCGGACAGATCTATTTGGAATTCTAATTTTAATATTCTCTAAAAGTTATGTTATATTGATTACTAATAATATTAAGTATCTTGGCGTTCTAATAGACGAAGCTCTAACGTTCTGCACCCAAATTGACGTTTTGAGCAATCGAATACGAAAATTAATAAAGTAATTTTCATCTTTATATTTATCGACTTAATAGGAATGTCAATTTTTTTAAATCATAATCTATACCCACTTAAGACCCACATAACACATAATGTTAAAAAGATAGCCATAGAATATAACATTAAGTTTATAGAAAATATATTTTTAGGACTTTTAGTTTATTAATTTGATTATATTCGTGTACCCGTAGTCATAAGTTAGCCCTTTTTTACGCCTGAAGTATAGTTCTCACAACGGATCTCGGCCGTAGTGAAATTAGCCGTTTCGATGCGCAATGGAGCTTTTTCTAACTAAATTGTCTTTGCGCACCACAAACGGCTAACTTCACGCAAGCCTAGATCCGCTGTGCGAACTATACAGGTTTTCCTAGTTCAGGCATAGTATAATTTTTACTCTTAGTTAGTTATTAATCCCTTTATATTGTAAACTTTAGTACGAAGACTATGAATAAAAGTTTATTATTATTATTTATTATTATATTGTATTTCAGTTGGCAGTGATTATCGGTGGCAGCAAGCAGTCGAGCTTGCCTCTCGACTACGAGCCAACATGCGTCGCTATCGAGCACAAGTCGAGACATGTCGCCGTCGGAGGTGTGTACTGTGAACCGAACTTACTTATAGTTCGCACAGCGGATCTAGGCTTCCGTGAAGTTAGCCGTTTTTGATGCGCGAAGACAATTTAGTTTGAAAAAGCTCCATTGCGCATGTAAACGGCTAATTTCACGACGGCCGAGATCCGTTGTGAGAACTATACTGTTGAATTACGAACTTACTTACGAGAATTGCACTTGACTAGAAAATTAATTGCTGTGCGTTAGGCTCGCTAAAACTCGATTTGGCTAATTTTGGTCTTGAAATGTTTGTAGGAGTCCAGGGGGCTTATTCGCTATAACATAGATATTACTTACCAATAACGTGTAACTTAGTAACGTGTTCTATACGTGCCGTGGTGTGAAATTTTAAAATTGTTTTCGGTATCTGTGTTGTTTCAATAGCGATAGTTTCGCTATCGATAGGTTGAGTTTGAAAAACAGTCAGACAAGCCCTAAAACGTGGCTCGTCGACGATTCCACGCAGATACCGTAACGAGCCCGCGTTTGGTCGTAGCGAATAAGGCACCAGGGAAGGTTTAATTTAAACGGTGAAAAGTATGGAGAAATTGCCGGAAAAATAACGCGAGTCAAACCGCGCCGGGTTAGCAAGTTTTATATAAAAAAATTGACAAGCAACAAATATTAGCAGAGCATGCAAACATTGATGAACACTGGTGGTCTAGTAATAGTGACCCTGTCATCCGGTCCTAAGGTCGTGGGTTCAAAGCCGGTCGTGTACCAAAGAAAAAAAGTGCGCAATGCCAGTGCTCTCATAGAAAGCTGTCTAAAAGCAAATATTTGTCCGCAACTTCACACTTCTCGAGGTCGTCAACAACCAATCATATTTGTTTATTTTACCTATTAAAAGCAAAGTAAGTAAGTAAGTTCGTATGAGTCTGTGGCTAACTCTGGTGACAGAGTTTAGGCCGCCCAAAGGCGTATGTCATGGTCTAACAACTTTAAAAAGCAATTTAAAAAGGACCGACTGCATAATGTGCCTTCCGAAGCACGGGAGCGCTCAGTTGAAATTGCCACTGGCGGTCACCCATCCGAATAGTGACTACGCGGAACAGCGCTTAACTTCGTTGATCTGTTTGGAACAGCTTAGCCAGCTACGTCACGAGAGCAACGCACTTATTAATAAATAATGCTGGACAATCCATAGAGCATCATCTAGCCCCAAGAGCAAGCAGAGCTTGTGTTATGGGTACTAGTTTTTTATTAAAATAATGTATTCAATATTATTACAATCTAGCCTTACGTTTAGGCTAATGAGTAATTTTAAGTTGGCCTAGTCTTATAAAATAAATTAGTTGCTAAGAATGTGTCCATTGGCTCTTTTCTTACTGTCACACTTTGTTCATGTGTTAATTATAAAGAGGATATTATAAATTTTATGGGGAGTCCTAAGCTACACGGGAAGCCGGTCATGGCAGGGGGCCGGTTTAAGCCCCTGTCATCTGAAATGTATTCTGTATAGAAAACATGAATGAATATTATAAAATGAAATGAAAATAATTATTTTTACACTATATATTACTAACTATTGATTTTACACTACTAAGGTTTAGTATGGGTACTAGATGATTTATATTTATTATACCTAATATAGTACATATAATTTTTTGTCTTTATTATACATAGAAAATACCCAGGAACCCGGAATAAATATTTATAGATCGTACAAACATGTTCCCGAGGCGGGAATCGAACCCGCAACCTCCGCAGGCGGACCTTCGCCCGCCGCGCCACATCAGTCTTCTATTAAAAAGTACATTAACATTATATCTCTAGGAGCCGACAGCAAGGTGCACCTTTATACCCTGGATGTGCGTACATTGACGCCGTCGCAAGAACTGACGCACCTGGGAGCTGTCACTGACGTCAAGTTCAGTCCCGACTCCAAGTACCTGGCGGCCAGTGACGCTAACAGAAAGGTCATTTTGTACAACACTGAGGATTATAAGGTCAGTTTAATCGTCTTGGATAATAAAGTCAGTGTGAATTGAGCCTTATCATGCTTGACTTTAGGTATAAAATCAACTCTATAGGGTATTTTATTATTAGTGCATAATATTCAAGGAATAGGTTCCACAGACAAAAAAAAATACATGTAGGTACCTATATTTTTATAACATTTTGTCTGAAAAATCTCGAGTAAATCGGTTACGTTTTTCCGGTCAATTATTAATTATCCTTGTTGGAAATGGAAAGGGTTTGCTACCCTGTTAATAAGAATGTTAATAACCCGCGTGTCAATGAACCGCGTGTCAATAACCAGCGCGTCAATGACCTGCGCCGATTTACTAGAGATTTATCAGACAAAAAAAGGTACATGTATATTTTTTTGTGTGTGGAACATACTCCTTGAATATTATGCACTAATAATAAATAAATATTGGCGGTGTAAAATACACAGCATTTTAAAGCTCATAACTAAATAAATATCAAAGACATAGTATTCAATAGAATACATTACATATTATATATATTTTGTGAAGACATCCAGACACAAAACAAAGCCTTTTTTTAACGACAGTGGTCAAAAAATTACATAACACTGTTTTGTCTTTATAACAGTTGGCTCATAACAAAGAATGGGGCTTCCACACTGCGCGAGTGAACTGCGTCGGCTGGAGCCCCGACTCTGCTCGCGTGGCGTCCGGCTCGCTCGACACTACTGTCATCGTGTGGAATGTGGCGCAGCCCGCCAAACACACCGTCATCAAAAGTAAGTTTTTGTATAATACGACAATGGCGGCGGACATTTTACATAGTGCTATCGAGCCGCAACCCACAGATATTAGTACTACGTACAGAATGGCCACTCCCTACCTCCCACCGGTTTTACTTACCCCACCCCGGTCGCGAGTTTGCCGGCACCACACGGCACCTTTCGCCGGCACTGAAGTCAAGGGCGCTATTATTTTGATTTTGTGGAGGTCCAAGCGCGCGCATGCCAGCGCAAGCGAAAGCGTGCTATCTCGCTCTTACTACAATTAGGTGGAGTCAACTATGACACTCGCACATACAACGGCAAAGTTTACGTACACAAACCATGCATGTGGTGATTGCGACGCATTTTTTTCATACATTTTATTGAGTGTCCGAGGTGTGCCTAAACTAAGCAAAGCTTGTTCTAATAGGAACCTGTCATCGTCACGACAGCCTTTTAACGTTCCCACATTCAAAGTCAAAGTTGAAAGAGCTGCCACTGCTGGGACACTGGCCTACTCTAGAGCGAGAATGATTGGGTCTTAATCCACTACGCGGACCCAATGCATTTCTGTGGATGGCACATTTCGAAATTTTAGTTCTTGGATATGCCGGTTTTCTCACGATGCTTTCCTTCACCGTCACCTTATGAGAGCACTGACATTGCTCACATATTTCTAATAGAAAAAAACCCCACGACCTTACAATCGGAAGGTGGGACACTACCAGTAGACTAGGTCTCATCTATCAAGTGATTGGTATATTTACCGTCTTATTTCCAGATGCTCACCCTCATCTATCAAGTGATTGGTTTATTTACCGTCTTATTTCCAGATGCTCACCCTCAGAGCCAGATCACTGGTCTGACGTGGTTGGGCGACGAGGCGGTCGTGTCTGTCGGTCAGGACGCCAACACGCGCGTGTGGGACGTGCCTAAGGCCTAAGCGAGTGTGGACCGCGCTTTACTATTAGGGGGAGTATGATTGGAGAGCACTATAGTAAAGATTTTTAAAAAAAAGCTGCGTGAAAAACCTGAAAGAAATGTTACTCCAATCTCATTTCGTCTAAAGCAGGGATGTATTCTTTTTCACTAAACTTTTCGATAATAACTTTAAATACATTCACGATTTTTCTGCCAAGTTAGTTAGAAATACAAAATGTTTTATTGCGTTTCCAAAAGATATAACAATGTTAACAGTGATCAAATCTTCCTAAGTAAGAAATTCGACTATTATTGGTATTATGAAGACAGTGATTTAATTAATAAAACATTAATTAAATCACTGTCGTCAAAAGTAGTAGAGTTCTCTGTGATAGAGCTCGTCCGGGGAAGGACTACCACCATACCTATTTCTGCCGCCAAGCAGTAATGCTCGCATTGCTGTGTTCCGGTGTGAAGGGTATGGTTTCCGGTGAAATTACTGGCACATGAGGCTTTCGATCTTAGCCTCAAGGTGGCAACCCGCGAGTGATACTTCTGGTATTGCAAACTTCCATAGGTTGTGGATACCGCTTACCATCTTGTGGGCCGTACGCTTGGTTGCCACTTCAGTTGTATAAAAAAAATAATTAAAGAAATGTCTCAGAAAAATCAATCAATGAATGTTTATAATTATCATGCAAAGTCATAAGATATTTAAATAACTAGTTTTAAAATGAATTATTTGTATATTGTGAAAAAAATCTGTATCTTCTATATTTTCTATGTAAAATATTGCAATTTTTACCGATTTAAAAAATGATTGTAATGAATAATCATCATTCGCCCGAGATGTTTTGTGAAAGAATACTCCCTTAAAAATGTATGTTATTAACAAATTATAGAATTTAACTACTTATAATATAAAACTAACATATTTATTTTGCTTGTTTTAAGTTTATTTAGATTTTTTATAATGCTCTCAGATTTGTAACTTATATTTTTGTACTAACTAAGAGTGATATTTATACTTGTATGAATGGTATAAGCGTATTTATTGCAAGTTTTATTAAAAAACCAAACCCAGTATTCACAAACTTCGTTAACAGCAATCATTGTTATATTTTGTTTTCATTGACCCTAAAGCTCTATTGCTAGTAGATCTGCCTTCTACAGTAGTGTGGGTTGTATTCCCGCACAGGGTAAACATTTGTGTGATGAACATAGATGTTTAGGCTGTGTCTGGGTGTTATTTATTATGTATTCTGTATTCACAATATATTCTTCTATCTGTTACGTGGTTTTAATAGCACAAGCTTTTTTTGGGGCCAATATGTAGCTACTAATAAGAGCCAAGGTCTGTCACCATAAGGGTACAAAACTAGGTGACAGATAGGAATAATCCGACTAGGAGCGCGAAATCGACTCGAATTGAGTCGTAACATTTACTATGAAACTGCATCCGGCACTGGCTCCTGTTGTGTAGAGCCGACGTACTTTAAAAATTCGCTTTTCCTCCTATGTCGACTAACTTAACCTAAAGTACCTACATACCTAAATTAGCCATGATCTATCTGTGTGTTTGTGAATACGGCTGTTATAACTCTCTTCAAACTTCTACTATTTAGCATAACTGACTGATTGAAAGTGATTTATTATTCAAAGTGATCCTTGTGATTGTAATGAGTTGAACTGTTTTGAGTTTGCTAGCGTAAATTATGTTTGAACTAAATTAAAAATTACGGATTTTTTTGGTGTAAAAGTTTGAAGTGTGATTTATTAATATTTTTAAAGCCAATTTTAGTCTGAAGTCCATCAATTTTAGAAATGCATTTGAACATGTCTTATTGTAAAGTAATAATGATAATGATAGTCCTGAAGATTGTAAAGTATTTGGACTGTTTTTTCAATAAGAAAAAAAAATGTGAATTTAATTTATAATCATGCACTGTAAAACACTCATTAAGTATATAAATTAGGTTTTAGAGCTATAAGCTCACAAACATGTCAACATACAGACAGATTTTGCATTTCTTGGAAGTAATTTCCTTTCCAAATGAACAGTCCTGGAGAAAAGATTATGAAAACAGTATTTTTATACTAATTTCTGATATAGTTTTACGCTGTTTCTACTAAATGTATGTAAGATGAAATAAATTGTATACAATTGCATATTTTGATTTTTATTTAAAAATAAATTGAAAAACATATTTAAAAACAACAGTTTGCATATAAAAATGTCTTTTGTATAACATAATGTCTTTTGTATTGTTGTCTTAATACTAATTAACTAAATAGGTTACAAAAAGTAGTTAGAATTACAAACTAGAAAAGAAATCAAAATATAACTAGCAGTGTCTTTATAAGACCATATTTTTTAATAAATAATTTGGTTAATATTTATTATGTAGGTATACATTTTTTACATAATACTACTATAAACCTCTGTTAACTAGTGTCTTTCAAATCTATCATCGTCTGTTCATAAACGTAACAATGACAAAGAAAAACGTTAACGCAAGACGCGATTTTTTTTTATAAGGGCATAAATTAAGTTATTTACTATTTCATTTATCGTTAGGACTACAACAATCAATTAGGACTACATATCAACATTTAGTACCGATTTGTAGTTCCTTAGAACACTAAATAGTCACCAATAGATAGATGCATTTTGTTTCAATATTAACATTTAGTACCGATTAGTAGTTCCCTAAAACATTATACTGAGGTCAATCATTTATTAAGGCTTAACTTGACGTCAAATTGGTATAATTAAACTCCACTAGCATGAACGGTTACATAAGGGCTTTGTGTACAGTTAAATTATCACAGAGTTGTATAGTTCGCACAGCGGATCTAGGCTTCCGTGAAGTTAGCCGTTTGGGATGCGCAAAGACAATTTAGTTTGAAAAAGCTCCATTGCGCATCGAAACGGCTAATTTCACTACGGCCGAGATCCGTTGCCACACGTTTGTTTTCGATATAGAATCTAAACGTAGTGCTTACATTCTCTAGGATAGAATCGAAAAGGACGGGGTAAAATACAACCCGTATTTTTCATAATAAATCGATGAAAGATGGCGATGAAAGCATCTTGCATCGAAATCATCTTTTAACTCGATTACAAAGTACTGCATTTAATGGAATAGGGTTCAATAATTTAAAGTAAACGCACATTGAATTTAATGTGCGTTCACTGTTTATCGGAAAGTTTTCGTCTTTCACAAACGGAAATATTTTTGAGGCAACAACGTGGCAACGCGTCACAACAATAATTATTTATGTATTTTATCAATTTCTAAAATAAGTATAGTTTCCTATGAGTACCTCAACACAAACTTTAGTATATTTCTTAGCATTTTACATCGCGTTTTTAAGGTATTACAAAATGTTACCAGAATAAAAAAATAAATAGTAAGTACCGTACCTACCTAAAATTAAGGCCAAAGTATACCGGCACCGTATGTAGAACGTATACGCAGCTGTAATGCGTAACGTCACGCATTACGTTTATAGTTCTCTCGGCGGATCTAGGCTTCCGTGAAGTTAACCGTTTCGATGCGCAATGGAGCTTTTTCTAACTAAATTGTCTTTGCGCATCACAAACGGCTAACTTCACGGAAGCCTAGATCCGCCGAGAGACCTATACGTGCATATGCACAAGCGGTGATACACGCACGTCTCATGCAGTGTACTTACGTGCATGTCTACGCATACGCAGCCGGTGAGCTTCGACCTTTATAGAGCATAGACAATTATTGGCGAAAACTATATTAAATCTACTTAATATAATTATGTTAGCTAGTGTATGCCAAACTAAACGTATTTTGTGTGATACATCTCGGTGGGTGTTGATTGAGGACTTGTGAATAACGTAAGAATAGTAATGTTATAGTACATTATGGTACTAGTGTGTAACATTGGTGATTACCGCTGAGGCGCCATTGAGTCCCGAGCCGTAGGAGAGGGTCTTAAGATAGCCGAGGACGGTAATCATTAATACACACGTGTATCATACGACGTTTTTCAACACACTTGTGAATAAAATAACAAAAAAATCTATAACTCACTAGTGAGTTATATAGCAATGAAAAAGTCATAGTTTGATTATCAATTTGGGTGTCATTCTGTGCCTATAATTGCGATGACCATAGAGCCACTTTATAAGCAAGTGTGTTGAAAAATTACTTATTTTTAGGCGACAGAAACATAGGTATTATTAATAAGTGGCACGTAAGGTCACATGATGAAGATTTTCGGGCGGCTCTAATAACTCCGTCACCAAATTTGGCCACTGACTCATGCGAACTAACTTTTTTATACCTACGTTAACTTTTAATATCTAATTACATTACAAGTGAATATTTATCATACCTAGTTTAAAATTAAATAATGCAGTTATAGAGAGCACAGGTGGTCTAAGGTCGCGGGTTCGAAAAAGATCGTGCACAAAACGATTTTTCTATTCGAAAAACTATATGCTTGGCAGTGCTCTCTTACGGTGAAGGAAAAAATATAACTTACTAGAGCCGAGGTTTGGGCGAGGTGGATGCGGCATGTAGTCGAGGCGGAGCTGACGCCATTTTGTCATTTCGTTTGGTGCCTAAGCTACGGTGACCGCTTAACATCAAGTGGGCCGTAGGTACACTTGGTTGCCACTTAAGTGGTATAAAAAAAGATACGTTTAGACGTGAAGGAAGCATAGATAGCCACCCGCGCCTCGATTTTACAAAGAGACTACAAGTTTCAACCGTGCCTCTACGCTCTCGCGCGCGTCCACACCTTGCCTTACGAGTGAGCGACGCGCCTTACGTCACACGTCCCGCTTCGACGGTGCCTCGACTTACAAGCGGGCGACGCGCCGTCACACGTCCGCCTCGACCGTGCCTCGACACCTCGACTTAGAAGTGAGCGCCTTGCGTCACACGTCCCGCCTCGCCGCGTGCCTGTAGGCGACGTGCTTCCGCAGCGCGTCCCGCGAGCGCGACACGTGCCCGCACGCGCGGCACGCGTGCCGCCGCCCCGCGTGCGTCTCCATGTGCACGCGCAGGTTGTACTGGTTGGACAATACCTTGTTGCAAATCGAGCAGATTGAATTGGCGGGCCTGTATTTCTTGTCGTAGATTGGTGGCTCTGTAATAGGAATTTATAGGTTCTTATTTACGAAACGCAGGAAGGGATAGGTACCTACCCCTTATACTTTCTGCGTAAATTGGCATTTCGGCATACAAAATGTCAGTGTAATATTATTTCAATATTGCTACTTAGGAGCTGCTGTTCTTCGGCCCCTGATTATAACGTTTAAACTTTTTTTTTTTATACAACTGAAGTGGCAACCAAGTGTACGGCCCACAAGATGGTAAGCGGTTACCGCAGCCTATGGATGCTTGCAATACCAGAGGTATCACTCGCGGGTTCCCACCTTGAGGCTAAGATCGAAAGCCTCATCTGCCAATAATTTCACCGGAAACCATACCCTTCACACCGGAACACAGCAATGCGAGCATTACTGCTTGACGGCAGAAATAGGTATGGTGGTAGTTCTTCCCCGGACGAGCTCTATTACAGAGAACTCCACTACTCTTAACTATCATAGATATTGTTAAGAACCTACTTAAGTACATACTATTCACTAAAAACTCACAGTGAATGGTAAATAAATACCTATTCCGTTTATAATGAAACATATCCCTTCTTAACCGTAATACGGTTATGTTATGCTCCTAATTAGGTTACATAATACATATATTCCAACCGGTCGCAAAATGGATCTCGGCCCAAGCGATCTCGAGACGCGAAACATAATTTAGCAGTAGAATTTGTCTGTACCTACCTATTTGAATTTTTATATGAAACCCTTTTTACTTACGTAGAACTAGAATTTAAATAAATTAAGATTAGATTTAAAATATTAAAGACGATAGCACGAAATGAAATAACATTTCACTATATGACTAGAATAATCATAAATTTTATGAAAACATAAACATTATAGTGCGAGAGCTGACTGTAGATATTCTATACCATTAAAGAACAAAAAGTAATAGACAAGGTGTTTTTTTTTTATACTGAAGGCCCATCATAAGGTAAATCGTCAGTTCAGACAAAAACGAAAAGTCTTATACTCGCACAGACAACCGCACCCTTCGAAACACAGGAAAAAGAGCATTATTCATAGCGTATACGAACTAAAACAGCTTACCAACATTAGGAAGAGGTGCAGCAATCGCCGGGTTTCCAATTTTATGTGTACTGTAAAGATTCTGCACAATCTGATCCAGCTTACTCAATCTGTCCTTTTCACTCTTCACTGCGAAATCATAGCTGTCTTTTTCTAAATTCGGTGATAGAATTTCGTCGTAGAGTTTCGAGCTGTTGGAGTTATCGTTTATGAGTGTCGTAGGTTCGTTCTTTACATCTAGATTGATCGGTGAGTTAGTTGCCTCGTCTTGAGGTTCAGTCTCGGTCGGGGTTAGAGTAGAGTTCTGGAAAGTAAGAGATACTTAGTATTATTATTAGGTATGTTTGAGGTTAGGTTACCACTAAAATCATCAGAGGCCTTCGGGCGGCCTAGAAACTCTCACCAGAGTTGGCCACTGACTCATACGAACGAACGAACGAACAACTAAAATGTGATGTGGCGCGGCGGGCGAAGGTCCGCCTGCGACGCAGGAGGTTGCGGGTTCGATTCCCGCCTTGGGACAAATGTTTGTACGATCTGCGAATATTCGTTCCAGATGTTCTGGGTATTTTCTATGTATAATAAAAATACTATCTATCTATATATTGTATTAAGTATATCAGTCATAACACAAGCTAAGCAAGCTTGAGGCTAGATGATGCTGTGTGGATTGTCCAGCATTATTAATTATTTATTCATTTATTATTATTTATCGTAGTTTAACATGGTCGGTGACAACTAAGTTCAGAGCGGTCATAAGCTAAACGACAAAAAAAATTGCTAATTTGCTAAAGAAATGTCCTCAAAAGAAACTCAGGGCTCAGGAAAAGAAACCATTGTGAATGACATTTAATTCAGATTTAGGTAATTGATTTATTCTAATTTTAAATTTATGTGTTCAATTTTTTAAAATTAATTAATAACTTTAGTATAATGTGTACCTAATATGATGTTCACGTGCCTGTACTCGGGCGAGATATGCAGCTCTATAATTTATATTTTCCACCTAATGTAAAATGTACCATGTCTTTTGTAAATAAACCTACTGAATACTGAATACCGAAGGGGTCAGTTGACAGGACATACCGTGTCAGCATCAGTGAGTCCTGACACCCGCAGCGTCTGCGCCAGTCTCAGCAGCGACGGCAACACCTTCTTGGATGCCGTCACCTCTCCCGTGTACATGAAGGTTAGGAGTAGTCGCAGCTCAGCCACATCGCAGCTGAGGACCACGACTAATGTGTTGTTTTCAGCCTCCACTTCCTAAAAACAGTTTGTAATATATTACAGTTTGTAGTTTAACTGCGGGAATATAATTTCCATCTCTTACGACTCGCATAGTTTGTAAAAAAAATATTTGTAATTACTTGTGTAGGTACATTACATACACTGTCTTTTTACAGCGGAAATTTAATTGCCATCTCTTACAACTTGCACAATTGGTACATACCTAGTTAGAAAGATGTTATATTTTTATTGATCCCTGTGATTTTACTGATATAACAGAATAGACATAGATAGACAAAGACAAAATATACGGGAATCTAGTTTCTATCTGTCACGGCTTACCGTTTGACAGACGATTTAAACGGGATTTAACTGTGAATTTATTGCTAAAATAGAATAGACACTCACAACACTGAGTCTTGACACACAGTCCTGATCGTGTCGTGGTTATCAGAAACTACCAAGTCTATGCTACCAAAATACTCAAACCAGGAACAAGTTTGCAGATCATACCTACAAACATTTCATAAATAGAATGTAGATGTATATATGGTGCTGCAAAAAGACTTTAATTCAGCACTTAGCTGGCTGAAGGTAACTACAATCAGCGTTCATCTTTCGTTGGAGCTCTTTTGGTGACTTCACGAACGCACTTACATATTAATAACTTTGACTTTGACTCTAAAAGTTGCATTAATTATTCAATGTTTTTTTCAGATTGAAGATTACCTTGAAAAGCTGTGCAAAGTACTGGCTGCATGACGCTAGCACAAGTTTGTGTGCCTTCACTGAAGTCCCACCCGCGCTTAGAGTGACGTCCGTCAGGGCTCCCGTGCTCAGCATGCGCCCTAGGGCTCCGATGACGCTGTTCTATACATTGAAGTTACATCAGATATGGGTTAGTACAGCTTAGAAATATCCAGCATTTTTTTTTACGAAATGTAAAAATGTGTAAAATAAGATTTTGCGTCATTAATTTTTTTATGCCCTTATTTTGATTTTAGGTTCAGAGTTAGAAGCAACAAATCTTAAAGACAGCGATAACTAGACCAATTAAAATGCAGCTTTCGACTGCTTTCACGTTACGTCTAACGACGAAAGACAGGGCACAGCACAGCTATAGTCTATTTTTATTTTAATGGGTATTCAATTCGAAGAGCCGGATACTTCTAACAGCTGCAAACACTAAATTATGAAATAGGTAAAGTGTGAGTGTAGCGGTATGCGATTAGTGCGTGCGTGTGAGTCAACTATTATCTACTATTATAGATCTAATATCTACATAATTATCTAGTAATCTAAAAGATTTACCAGCTGTGGATGCAGAAATTCTTAGATTCTGGCGTCAATTTGATTACCATTTATCATGTTGACGGAAATAAATCACTTAAAACGTTAAACTGACATTTATGTGTGCTCATTAATCAGTGCGATGTGTGATTTGATGCTGTTATAAAACGACGGCTAGCTCTCGGTCTATAAGCAATTTGCCTAAATAGCATGCGTACTACGCGTTGCTTGAATACGCAGCAAGGACAAATACTAATCTTCTATTTAGGCAGACACATTCATACGTTTATCCTATCTGAACGAAATATTTTGTAAACACATTTTATTTTGTCGTCCCTAGAATATTATAGAATAAATATCTAAAATTTAACTAATATATAAGCTTTTTGACACTAATTAATCTGTGTAATGTATGTAAATATATTATTTCATAATATTTTATTACATTTACCTATCTAGTTTCAACTAAAAATTCAGTTTCAATTTTGTGAATAATGTGTGTCTGTATGTAAAATGTTTTCAGATATAAACCTTTATAATTTGTTTATCGTGTTTAATTTAAAAAGTAAATTTTATATAGATTTCCTGCTATGGTAGAGCCATAGAGCAGCGTTTATTGCAAAGTGTAGGTACGTTTTCTCAATTTGAAATAGAGTGCTAAACGTAGGTTACGTAGGAAGTAACTGATTGAAGCGCAAAAAATGCGTGTAAAAAGTTGTAGTAAATGTGTACCTGTGCCGATGTGGGCGTGTAAAAAAAAAATTACTCACCTACCTGATGATTATGCCAGCGCAATGAAAACTGTTGTATATCATCGTAATCCATAGCCGCACAATAAAATAAACAGAGAAAAAGCAAAGCAAAAGCGATTTGACTCACTATCGGATCCGCACGCTCTCCGCAAGACAATAATATTGTTAACGAATCCAGGCTACTTTATTTTAGTCGGTACGCCTGGAAAACCTGTAGCCACCTATTTCTGGAGCTGATCTTATTTATAAATCCAATGACATTCAGTCAGTGACGCGGCACACATACCAAAACTCATCCAAAAACAGATTTAGTCCGCTCGCCGCAATGATTGGCATTGTTCGACTGTTTGTGCTAATTAGCCATCGATTATTGTTTTTTTTTTTTATTAAATCTGTATGTTGTTATTTTCGGCAACACATTTTTCGAAAACTCTTTTGTTTTATGTGGTTTAGCTGAATGGTTAGCAGTTTGCGTGCGATGTTTGACCTAGTTCGAATTTTAAAAAGTTATTTCCCGCCTTTTGCTGGCAGTTTGTATGAACTTTTTTAATTTTGTTAGAATTTCGACGAAGTTAATTTATTTTGTAATACAATAAATATCTATCTAAAAGTTAATGATAAATTCATTTTCCGTGAAATCTAATTGAGGATAAAATTAAAATGGAAGATTTTGAGGACCCAGATTTCTTTACAAACATAAGGAATGCTATTGTTAAAGAGTTATCCAGTATTCAGAAAATTGTAAACAATTTAAGTCAGCTCAGAGGTAAGTTAGAACTAAATTCAGTTTGTCAATAGATCAATCAACTGAATAATAAAAGTACATATTTTATATTTTCTAGTAGAAACTACTGACTCTACCTTTGCAAATTTTGACATTTCTAGTGGAAACAGCGTACCTTGAGTCAGACCTGATAATGGCAATCGACTCTTCAACCTGGGAAGATATTTCGGAGCTGATCGGATTAAGTTCTCACATGATTGATGCAGACGAAATGGCATGATGCCATGGAAATAAGTTATTAACCGATATTTATAAAATACGTCACATAAGTAGGTAGACAAACCTATACTTACAAAAATATTTAAGTTTATCTAATACTTAAATAGTTTTTTTTCTTTCTCTATTTTAACCCAATCGCCGGCGCGTGAAAGAGTATATAACAAACGTCCAAAAACATCCACACTTTCGTATTTATAAGATTAGTAACTTTTTGTTATAAGTTTACACGGTTACTTGCATGCTAAGTTTTTTTAGATAGCTTCAAGATACTTTTTTTTTTTATTAACGAGAAGTAATCTGCAAACAGACATCCTTTCGCATGAGGGTGTGAACAGGGGTGTGTGAGGTTGTCCGACTAAAAAACGTCGGACGACTCACTAAACCTCCTCGGTTGCCAGCCGCGTTTGGGTCAAAGGGATCCCCGAACTCCTAGGATCTCTGGGGTTCCCCTCTCACAAACTTGCTGCGGCCGCAGCCCATCCCGGGAGTGGCAAGCCACTCCGGCACATCCTCGGATGCGACGGCAGGAACACGCAACTATGCTACTGCCGCCCTCCCTGGGTTTGTGTGTAAAACGAGTGACCGGGAGCCCTCACTCCGGCCGCTCACAAGCCCAAGGCACCACTCGGTCGCACAAAAGTCTTTCGACCCAGCGCATACCAAGGGGCCAGACCACTGGTTAGGAGATCCCATCTCCTCAGTGATAGTTGGGTGAATTCGGCGACACCTGACCGAAAGGTTCGCCGTCCAGGTACCTACTTCAACTAATTGTAATACTCAAATTAAGAAGTAAAAACCGAAATTTATATTATGATGCATAGGTATTGCACAGCAAACTGCAAGTTTTTAATATACTTACTTACAAAACTAAAAGTATTTATACTTACTTATTTATAGTATTACTTACTTGTTGTCTTTTTTTAGGGCAAGTTTATGTGTTTGCGAAACGCAACACTTTACTTTTCACCTACTGATTTAATTTCGACGAATATTTGTGGTGCTCTGTCTACCGTGCGACGAATCATAATGAATCATCATAAATATACACTCAAGTCTCAACTAAATAGTTTACCAAATTCTGTGCCAAAGCCCGAAACGTGGCCTTCGTAAAAATAAATCCATACGAATCCCTTACAGGGTGAAAACCTTCGAGAAAACGAAGTCGCGACAATATCGCTAGCTAGAAAGTACTTACCAAATGATTAGTCTGAAGTGTGTGCTTTAGTTTTTGCAGATCGAATCGCGTAAAGCCGAAATGAGCTTAAAAACTTGTTAAAGATCCTTCTGGAATTTTATCAAGTGCAGACTGCGAGTGAAAATAATGTAAAACTAGATGCATGCTACAGTTAATAATAACTCCAAGAAATAAAAATGATAATCGTTCTCTTCCAGGCAACCTTAGGATGGACAGAGACAACGAGTACGTTAAGGGGCGGTGACGTTTATAAAGATAATAATGATAATTTTATTAATATTATATATTTTTAAAATACTTAATATACTATAAAATGCATACAAATATACATGTATTGGAATATACTGTTAGAATCAACAACAACGTCGCGCTATGTCGAGCGACCGTCCGATGCCGATGATATCAAGCACACCTCGCTCAACAACAGCATTCGAGTCGTGTCGGTAGGACTCGTTTATGAACGAGCGACCGGCTATATAAAGCGCTCCCCGATCGGCATGCGGGGCACTTCGATTCGAGAGTTTGTGCTGTGAAGACGTATTTTGACTTGATTTGTATCGAGAGTAGTTTCGTAGCTAAAATCTATGTCCCTTTGTCATTCTGATTGTTAAAGTTAACCTCGTAGATAAAAAACGTATAAGGTTATTTTTATGGATTTTTGACAATGTTTCCAAAATCAGAAGTGGGATAGGCACCATGCCTATCACCTTCATGGCTACGTCTCTGTTCACCAGCAAAAATTATTTTCATTTTTGTCAAATCAAGGCCGAACGTTCTAACCTTTAAAAATAGAGGTAGAACCGAGCCTAACTAAAGCAATCAAACTGATGAACTCCAAACGAGGCTTATACTAGCGCGTATTAATGCACTACTTTCTAGTTTCTAGCGCAATCTACCCGCAATATGCGTCATGTCTGCAACGACGCCCAACGCTGTGAAAGTGAGGCGCCGGAGGTTGTTGCTTACGCCACTGCCGCCGCCGTCGTCACCTACGATGCCCGTTTTGGATGAAGAATCACCTGGTGACTGATCACCTCATCGGAGCATTGAATGCGTTGACTAAGGTTAGATCCAACCATCATTATCTTTCTAACGTTGATCCCAGCTTACGCGATATCGATTCTTGGTGTGATGAGGTGGAATCATGTGATATCAGTCGCTGGGATGGCAACGAGTTTTTGTCATACGTACCTACTAATAGACAGCGGACAAAATATCGTGATACCCGCAGTTTTTCAACTTTTCATGTTTTGCTGTTTTTTTGGTGTGTTCGCGATAGTTTTAATCGTTTAGTTACCGTGAGCCTTGCTCAAGCCCGTGGCGTTAACGTTTATCCAACAGGCACTCTCAAGGCTGGGACGTTTCAGCTAAATAGTTGAAACTTCGGTTAAATAGTTGAACCATCGGTTAAATAGTTGAGCCATCGGTTAAATAGTTGAGCCATCGGTTAAATAGTTGATCCATCGGTTAAATAGTTGAACCATCGGTTGAATAGTTGAACCATCGGTTGAATATTTGAACCATCGATTAAATAGTTGAACCATCGGTTAAATAGTTGAACCATCGGTTAAATAGTTGAACCCTAGGTTAAAAATTTAATTCTTCGGTTAAAAAGTTGAACTTTAAGTTGAATTTGAAGTTTTGTTAATTTTTTGAGAGTTAAGCACTAAAGATCTTTTTTTGAAGTCTCTCGAGTGCCAACTAAATCACCTGATTGATTTTGTGGCCATTCAGTACACCGCACTTTTTAGAGACTGAGACAGTTAATGACCCAGGTCTAGTTATCTTAGCACAGAAGTTTAACGATCAGTATTGGTCAGGTGTAACCGAGCGGTTGAAAATAAAATGTGTTGTGACAAAGATGATTAAAATTTTGATTTTATTTCATGTATACACTTGGTATGCGCTGGCGACGCACAATCCACTGCTCGTGACGGCGCGTGAGGCACTGTACTGCGCGTGTCTGCCACGCACTCCTGTGCGCTGGTGCCGTGCACTCTTGTGCGCTAGTGGCGCGCTCTCCTGTACGTGTCGGCGCCTGTGCGCTGGTGGCGCGCACTCCTGTGCGCTTGTGGCGCGCACTCCTCTGCGTGTGTCGGCGCCTGTGCGCTGGTGACGCGCATTCCACCGCTGTGACGTGGCGTACAGACCCCTGGTCTGGCAGACGTGTTTCTTAACGCGTACAGGTGCTGTCCTGGCAGACGCATTTTTCAATGCGTACAGACCCCTAGTCTTGCAGACGTGTTTCTTAACGCGTACAGGTGCTGTCCTGGCAGACGCATTTTTCAATGCGTACAGACCCCTGGTCTGGCAGACGTGTTTCTTAACGCGTACAGGTGCTGTCCTGGCAGACGCATTTTTCAATGCGTACAGACCCATGGTCTGGCAGACGTGTTTCTTAACGCGTACAGGTGCTGTCCTGGCAGACGCATTTTTCAATGCGTACAGACCCCTGGTCTGGCAGACGTGTTTCTTAACGCGTACAGGTGCTGTCCTGGCAGACGCATTTTTCAATGCGTACAGACCCCTGGTCTGGCAGACGTGTTTCTTAACGCGTACAGGTGCTGTCCTGGCAGACGCATTTTTCAATGCGTACAGACCCCTGGTCTGGCAGGCGTGTTTCTTAACGCGTACAGGTGCTGTCCTGGCAGACGCATTTTTCAATGCGTACGGACTCATGTCCGGCAGACCCATGGTTGGGTGTACACGTGTTCGCGTTACTCCTCTGCGGCAAGCAGCGAGGCAGAGCAATCGTATGAAGACGCAGGCGCTGCGTCCAGCAGAGCTCTATTTTCATTATTTTGAGACTTCTCTGAGATGATGACTATGAGATTCAAGTTTTGAGACACTGAGCGCCTTTTTAAACATGTTGTTTGTTTCGCAGATAATGAACTTACCAGTTCTTTGCGGTACAGAGACCAAGCATTCGACGGTGCTGGTTTCAGTAGCTCCACACGTGCCCGGTTCGAGGACGAACCAATGTCAGGAGAAGCCGTGTTAGAATCAACAACAACGTCGCGCTATGTCGAGCGACCGTCCGATGCCGATGATATCAAGCACACCTCGCTCAACAACAGCATTCGAGTCGTGTCGGTAGGACTCGTTTATGAACGAGCGACCGGCTATATAAAGCGCTCCCCGATCGGCATGCGGGGCACTTCGATTCGAGAGTTTGTGCTGTGAAGACGTATTTTGACTTGATTTGTATCGAGAGTAGTTTCGTAGCTAAAATCTATGTCCCTTTGTCATTCTGATCGTTAAAGTTAACCTCGTAGATAAAAAACGTATAAGGTTATTTTTATGGATTTTTGACAATGTTTCCAAAAATACTTATAATAATGCGAAAAAGGTTGGTAACTCATAAAATTATGTATATGACAGTGATAAAAAGTGAGTATGAAGCAGATTTTAAAAAGAAGTAAGTGATTTTGCACGCCTGATGTAAACAGGCAAAGTATTAGCACTCTGTTAAAATAGCTAGGTATCAAGTTTCTTAGTGTACGAGCCTCTGTTATCAGCATCGGTCAGTTGGTTTTCTAATAAAAATGTAAACTGTCAGTTTTTCTTTTCATACAGAAAATAACGGACCGATGCTCATGATGCGGATTTCACTAGAGTTGGCCACTGAGTCATTTATGGTAAGTTACACCATGCATCAAACAAATAAGTAACCTACAATATAGTGTTATATTGTAGGTTACTGTTACGCTGGCGTGACGACCTAGACGTCTTCCACAAGAGCTGGCCGGAGATGGCAGGACCGGGATAAGTGGAGGGATGCAGAGGAGGCCTTTGCTCAGCAGTGGGACAGTATTGGCTAGAAAAAAAAAACAATATAGGGATGGGGTAACTGGTAAGTATACTTACTTTTTCTGTACAAACATCATAAATCACTCAATTTCAAGCGAGAAAATATCGTTAGCAAAATGTAATGTAATGTAAATGTAGCTTACTTTGGCTCTGCGACCCGAAGTGTGCCTTGTTAAAACAAAATGGTTACAAAATGTAACTTAAAAAATAAATTCTAATTTATTATGCATCTAAGGTAATGAGTTACCATCAGAGTACTTAGTGATGCTTTTATTCATAAGAAAACTTTCTATTTAGCGGTATTCTCTTTCCTTGTCATTCATAAGTGAATAAACCATGTATATCTACCCGATGTCTTTGTGTCCCCATTAACCGTGTCCCCGTTAATGGGGACACAAAGACGATAGATTTGAAAGACACATTAGCTAAAAGAGCTTTTAAGTACCTAAGATATTAATAAGGACTTTAAGTGCGATTTACATTGGGTCAGTGACTGACTCCAAATAAAATCAGCGCTGACTTTGAGAACTGACTTTCTCTGTTTACAAAGGGTCAGTAAGCAAAAATTTGAAATCAGCAGTACTGACCCGGGGGCGTTTACATTAGGTCAGTAGCGTGTCAGCACTGACTTTGCTTCTGACTTAATGTAAACCATACTTTATATACATTAGGCAAGTACCTACAACTAACTATATTTCTGCTCTACTGTTTCACATTGGATTAAGCTTTTTGCTAAATTGCTGGAATCAAAATTCCTAGCTTGATCTAAATTCATCGATCAGTATAAACTGAAGCACCTAGGAATAGTTACTAAGTCCTAAAAGTTAGGCTAAAACCTAATTAGTTTTAATGGAAGTTTCTCTACAACTGACCTAACGAATATTTAACGGGTATTAACCTACATTGTTGTACAAACCCTACAGAAGTGCTTGTGCTAGGTCGTTTCATGGTCGTTCGTTCCTAACGCAACTTTCCATGTGGTTAGTACTTGGATGGGTGACCACCAGTGCCATAGAAATAAGGATTTTGCTGCATAGTAAAACTTATAATTGAAACCTGAGTTGCGTGGGAGTTTGGAGCGTGGAATGTGGGTTTGATTACCGCTACGGGATAAATCGGAAGAGAGACAGACAAAGTTCCTCACGACTTTGTCGTTTAATAGATAGAAATGAATGCCATTTTAGCTGAAGCTTATAAAAGTATTATGAATAGCTGATTTTAGTTTAAATACCAAAAAAATAAGCTACAAAATAAAATTTAAAGATAAACTAAGAACTCCCGATTCCTTTAAAAGGATTTTCTATGCGGCCGAGCGCCAGAGCTGGTTCCACCAAGTTTTCTTAAAAAAATACATTGGATAACAGGTTTTAACGCTTCGGAATAGAGTGCAGTGTAGTTGTGATTGTAAAGTTGGCTGCTAGAGACGTGAATTATTCGCTCCAGAGCGCTTTCAGTGCCCTGGACGGTCGGTAGGGGGCGCTGTCGCTAGGTACTTTATGACGCTCTACAAACGGAATTCTTTCCGATTGAATCGACTAAAAATCGAATTGAATTCAATGTTACGATGTGCGATGCATTTTGTTTTGCTCTGTATTGAGTTAGACTCAAGCATTCGTTGCTTATTTGTTTATTACGTCATGCCCTCGACGTACAGGGTCATTCATTATCAACCTGACAAACTTAAGGGATAGGTTCCACATATAAAAAAAATATATGTACCTATCATTTTTTTTATGTATATTTTGTCTTAAAAATCCCAAGTAAACAAAAAAAAATCGATTACGTTTTTGCGCTCAATTATTATTTATCATTGTTGGGAATCGAGTTAAGCGACGAAATAATGAAATATTCGAGTGTGCGCGCCCCGTAGCGGGTCAAGGACACACGCAAGTCAAGGACGTGCGGGTTATTGACCCGTGGTTCATTGACGCGTGGGTCACTGACACGTGCCGAGCGCTGCCTTTTCGATTTTTAACAAGGATAACTAATTATTAAGCAGAATGACGTAATTTTTTTTTTAAATATAAAAATAAAAAAAAAGTACAAGTATTTTTTTTTATGTGTGGAAGGGGTAGGCCCTTATGTTTGTCAGGTTGATAATGAATGACCTTATTATACGTAATTTTATTGTAGGTCTTTTCTTCAATTCGAAAAACGATACACGATTGCGCTTTGATTTTCTTTTCTAATTTTACTACCTATTCTGACTTTATTTATAGATGGCAAAAGAGGATTTTGTTAAATAGCTAACATAAGAGTATGTACTTAGACAAAGCCATTTCTTGCTGTCTATCCTTCTGTAT
Organism: Colostygia pectinataria; assembly: GCA_951394395.1. NCBI lineage: Eukaryota > Metazoa > Arthropoda > Insecta > Lepidoptera > Geometridae > Colostygia > Colostygia pectinataria. The sequence continues at coordinate 2,020,203 of OX596368.1, read as the reverse complement.
GTACCTATGTATGTATGTATGTACGATTAGATCCTTAAAACTACGAACGGAATTAATGGTTTTCATCAATAGTTTTTTTTTTTTTTTTTTTATGTCATTTGGAGGCAAACAGGCTTACGGCCCGCCTGATGGTAAGCGGTTACCGTCGCCTATTGACGTCAACAACACCAGAAGTACAGTTGATGCGTTGCCTGCCCTGGATGACTCTTTTTATATTTCCCTTAAAGCGGCCCATATTGTAGCTCAGCGGAAAGACAGCGGAAGGAAGCTCATTCCACAACTTGCAGATAAAGTGATTCAAGAGGAAAATTAATATACGTTTATACGTATAGTTTTCGAGGCCGGGGTGGGTCGCTACCAATTAATAAGACTAATTTTGCCGCGCACTAAACAGAAAATGGTTTTTTAAGTGTTAATTACATACTATATTTTTGTTAAGTTGAATAAATAAAAATAAAAGAAAACTATATATTCTGATATCAAATCCCCCTCATAATTTTCTATTTCATTTTCAAAGAAGCTAGAAACAATGACTTTATTAGACTGTGTTTTTTAATCTATCTCCACTTTCTTACACCACATAAAGGTATGGCGTAAAAAAATGGAGAAATGACGGAGAACATTACCAACAGAAATTGAGAGGTGCAAACTAATTTCCATAACTCATCACACGTCCAAGCCAAGAGGTGTAGGTAGCCGTGAAAAATAAAAGCATTATTTCACTTGTGAGAGCCGAGCCTGTAGCACTGCACTGCTTGTCGGTGTTTATTACCGTAAAATGAACTTTATTACAAAGAGTTTGGTTTCAATATGACTTCTATGAGACAAAATAAATAAATATAAATAATAATATAGTAGAATTGGGACTAAACTCCTACACGGCCAGGAACATTACGTATTTTTTATGAAAAATTCCGATTGATCCGATTCGTGTGATCAGTTTTAAAAAATAACAGCATAATAATGACAGGTGTAGTTATAAGTTAGCTATATCGTCAAATTAAAATTAAAATTCAAAATATAATATTTTTCTTTAAGTACCTTTTTATTACTAGTAGTATTAAAAAGAGACAAAAATTAGTATTTTTGATTGTTATGTACGAATAATTAATTAAATTATTTAATTTAATTGAATAAAACTCAAAAATTACTAGTGCGATTTTAAAACTTCTTTCACCGTTAGAATGCTACATTTTATCCGTGAGAAACATAGGCAATATAATCCGCCCTGGCTTCGAACATGTGCTTAAATTTCATTAGCATCAATAATCGAACAATCATTAAAAAAAAGCTAGGAACCCAGCCGAGTTTGTCGCCAGATTCTTTTAGGCTGGGGCGCGTGGAACACGTAAATTCATCTAGCTTTCAAACGTTTTAAAATTATCCTAAGATATTATTATTGAATAAAAAGATTTACTTTGACTTTGAAGTGAAACTTTACTAAGTCAGTTACTAGTGTTGTTTACTCTATGGCTGGAGCATAAATGTATAAATTCTCAATTGCTCACATTGTGACGGGTTATTTGCGCTATCTTGGTGAATATATTCCGCTGTGTACTTCCAGTTTAGGTACTAAGGCCCTACCATTAGCTTGCAGCTCTCACTTTAAACAAATGGTAGGACTCTTCAGCAAGAATAAAGAATAAGAATAAGAATTTATTTATTTGACACACACCCAAAAAAGGAAAGTATACAAGACAAGGTGAGTAAGTGAGTATAAGTAAGTATTACCTATATTACCTATTTCTTAAAATAAACTAAAAACAACAATACAGAAACAAAAGAAAATAAAAATAAAATAAAATAAGATACAACGTCTGTGTCAAGAGTCTGTCTGTCTGGGTACCATCGCAGTGCTAGATATTCCACCACCAAGCAGTGTGCAAGCTGCATTATTTAGGGCACTGTATAGCAAGAAATTAAATTGAAATTACGAAAAAGACTAATAACTACGTCTTAGGGTGACGAGCGCAGTGCAGTACCATGCAGAACTTTAAAAAGGGTAAAATTAATTTGCTTGTGGTACAAAAAAGTAGGTACCCCTACTGCGCTGCGGCAGATATAACGGCAAAGTTACAAAGTAACTTATCTGCGGTCGGTCCGTTATTTATGGGAAAATAATTAACGCTTCAATAAATTAATTAAAATGTTTAACAATATTTAATCAGGTTTTAAATTGAGGTATTTCGTAACAAGCGAAGCCCCTTAAAATGGTGAAGTCTTACTATACTAATATTATGAGGGGAAAGTTTGAATGCTTGTATCTTTGTGAGCACGTGTTCTGGTGTGATACTCTCACAAACATAAGATATGTGTCAAATTAGTAGTGCCATCTACCAATTCGCATTGGGTCCGAGTGGTGGATTTAAGACCTAATCACTCTCGCGAGAAAGTAGGCCGTTGTCTCAGCTGTGTGAACATTAAAAAGCTGTCATGATGATGATGTAGAACTGAGCACATCTTAAAAGCTCATCAGTCATCACAAAGAACTCTACTCTTTAAAATATTTGGCACAAGCATAGATTATAGTCTGGAATAGAATATAGGCTACAACGTAGCTACGTAAATACGTAAATCATTGTTCGTTCGTTCGTGTGAGTCAGTGGCTAACTCTGGTGACAGAGTTTCTAGGCCGCCCGAAAGCCTCTGTCATGGCCTAACTACTTTGAAAAAGCCGGGACCGACTGCTTAACTTGGCCTCCGAAGCACGGGAGCGCTCAGTTGAAATTGCCACTGGCGGTCACCCATCCAAATGATGACCCCGCGGAACAGTGCTTAACTTCGTTGATCTGTTAAGAACAACTTAGCCAGCTACGTCACGAGCGCTCCAAATGATTACACTAAACAAATAACTGGCTGACAATCGCAGCGTAGTCGTATCGTAGCACTCACATCTACGGCGTAGCAATAGCAGTAGCATAGCAACTCTCGCAGAGGGCTCTCGGGCTTAATTTAAATTCAAATAGTGTAGTTTATAATAAAATCACTAGGATAAGATAGGAAGAATGGGGTATCCTAGGATAGGATAGATAGAATAGGCTAATGGCACAGCTGGCTAAGTTGTTCCTAACAGATCAATAAGCACTGTTCCGCGTGGGCTCCATTTGACCACCAGTGGCAATTTTAACCAAGCGCTTCCGTGCTTAAAAAGGCACGTTAAGTTTTTTTATTTATTTATTTATTTATTCCCATTTGTCACCCAGCTTTCCGAGCTGTGTCTAAGATCAAATTTCATCATAATATCAATCGATAGACGTCCACTGTTGGTTATAGGCGTCGTCCCCCAAACAAAGAGCCATGACGATATAATGTGGCGCGGAGAGCAAAGGTCCGCCTCCGACGCAGGAGGTTTCGGGTTCTATTCCCGCCTTGGAACAAATGTTTGTACGATCTGCAAACATTTGTTACGGGTGTTTTGGGTATTTTCTATGTATGGTAAAAAATATATATCTATGTATAGTATTGTATTAAGTATATCAGTCATCTAGAACCCATCTCTGCTTAGCTTAGGGCTAGATGATGCTGTGTGGATTGTCCAGCATTATTTATTTATTTATTTAAAAGAAAGAACAGAAGATTAAACAAGATTATGAAGATCGAACTTATGTAATGTTTAAACGGACGTAGATAGTGAAACAAACGGTTATACGTTCATAATTGCGTGACAAACAGACATATAGGAGTAACGAAACTAGAAAACGCCATTTGCTTACAGACCCCTAAAACCAAATTGAAGGAGCATCGTAAACCCTCCAAACACATTTATCCAGCAAACGAATAAGAAAAACAAAATACATTTTTGAGGCCATAAAACTCGCTAGTATTGCCCGCTGTAAAATATTGCATTTGGTCACATTGTGGGCCATATTTTACAAAGCTTTGCAAAATCCCTTGAAAGTTGGACTTAAATTTGCTACCTACTGAAGTATTTCGAGCGGAGCTCTTGGTTCTTGTATTGTAGTTGGTTATTAATTATTTTTCTCAGCCTACTCTGTTGTGCGCATACAGCCGCACTTTCTACCATGTTTGTGCCCACCACTCACCACACTGGTTCCTTGGTAAATATCGAGCTTTTTTGGATGTGCCATATATACACCAATAACGCATTGGGTCTGCATGGTGGCTCATCACTATCGGATTAAGACCCAGTCACTCTCGCTTGAGAGTAGGCCAGTGTCCCAGCAGTATAAACATAAGAAGGCTGTAATGATGAAATAACCCATTGAATTCGTTTATAATAGTTTTTATATATGAAATAAGACGTAACTTATAGGTATATTATTTTATTTATACGAAGTAGATTTGTAGGACTGTTATGGACCTTAAATGAAAGTCTTTATAAGACCTTTGCTCAAAAGTAGGACATTAATATGTAAAATGATATCGAAGTCTTGTTATTTGAACTCTATTCTCATAGTGCTAAGGTAAATTATAATTCGACGTTCACTAAACTCTCTCATATCTTACTTCGACACACGGTAAAGTTAAAAAAATCTCTCCTTACAGAACCATAATGTGCTAAAAGGTACATTGCAATATAAACCAGACCGCGCAAGCCAATCTGTCCCCTTCACTAAATTAATTACCAAAGATAAAGGTTAGAATTGAATACGTGACTTATCTCCAGCTGGTCCGGTGATCGACCTCCGTCACCAGGAACACCGGATAAGTGCGGATAAACCCGGATAGTACGGATAAATAAAGCTTGCTATTATTGGGCCCTTAGCGTAAGGTGAGAAGTTGTTTTCGGGTCATTAAACCGGAGATTTGAAGGCTCTTCACGTTATTAGTAGGTACACTCGCGTTTATAATGAAACTAGTTGACCCGCGCGGTTTTACTTGCGTATGGTTGATATGCAATAAAATATATTTAGCAAGTCGTGCTTAAGTACGATGAAGGATAATTAAGAAAACCGGCACTTCCAAGACATACAAAAATATATTAACTTCTAAAAAAAAAATTGTGACTCTCGTTTGTGAGTAGGCTAACATCCCAACAACGGTAAAAATTAAAGGGTGACCGGAAGCTATAAACGCTTCTTTATAACCTTTTGCGCGAGAGAAACCGCGCGCAGGAACTTAAGCGTTATAATACAGAAAAACAAAACTCTTTATTCATTTTTGATTGACACAATTTAATAAACCGCGTCTCCATCATCATAAGGATGGTGTTATGCAAACCTGACACAACCCATAAAATTCCGTAAAAAAAACAAAAAACCTAAAAATATTTTTAGAATAAAAAATACTAATAATAATAATGTAATTATTTATTCAGACAACTTAGCACACTACTTAAGATTACATTACTTAAATTAAACATTACTAAAAATTAAAGCGTAAGTACTAAGTATAATATTTACGATTACGATTAGCCTGTTGTGTTTTCTTTTTGCCCAGTGCTGGGAAAAATAACTCTCTCCAGTCATCTCGGTTTTGTGCCAGTTGGATCCAAGCTCTATCAAAGTTGTCGAGATCATCTCGCTGTCTCTTTTTGGGTCTGCTACGACGCCAATTTGCTGTCTCAGGGCTCCATTGAGTGAAGAATAATATTTACGCATAATAATTTATAGAACGTGCGTGCCACGACTTTGCCCGCGTTGAATAAATACAAACTTCATCTTCCAGCTGTGTCCTCTAGAAGTTGAACTAGGAAATCTCATTTTTAGTGCAGTCCTATACTACAAGAAAAATATACTCACCAAGATGTAATTTTCTTGGTCCAGCGGTTCTGTGTTGTAGGTCAGTAGGTATGCCACCGAGTCTTTTAAGGAGAAGTTAGGCTCGCTGCATGTCAACTCTTGCACTCAGGTACGCGTCATAGAATCGGTTCCTTAGAGAACCATTATGAAAATTTTGAATCTTTTTTTGAACTCTTTTTTTGATTTTTTTCACAAGTTTTTAGGAGAACAAGATCGAATAGTGGACATTTTATTACTTGATAATAATCTGTTCGTGGTCCACCTAGGTGAACTAACAAGGTGGACCACGGGTAAGGGCCGTAGTATTATGATGATTTGTGGATTGCATTGCTTGCGTAACACCGTCCAAGGAAAGTAAGCCATCTTTATTATTCACGTTGACAGGACCAGCTCATATTTATTTAATATAAAAAGTGTGTGACTGTCTAAGAGCAGTTGAACTCACACCACCCTTTTCTTCCACTGAATTTGCATTGCATTGAGAACAGTCACTGAAAAAAGCAAACTCTAGGATCAAATAATTATTATTGCTCCATTGTTACATTGTTGTATTGTCCATATTATTGTTTGTGCCTACCTACTACATGTCAGTCCAGCGAGGCGGCAACGGCGGCGCGACGTGACAACGATGCCTTTGGGGTCTTTGGATCACATGATATTCGGAATATTTCCATGACGTTATAGAAATATTCCGAACATTCGAATAGCATGCATGGCAACACCACAGAACAGATGTTAGGCAACACTCCAATATTTTCATCATCACCTATTAATTTTATAAGGCTAAACATGTGTTTAGATGAATTTTCCATTTTATAAAATATAAAATGAAATAAACGAGAAAGATTTTAATGACAGTGTGTATTTTGTACCTCTCTGTTATTTTCTGTGTGAGGGAGAAATTAACGTGTAATTAAAAAAATAAAAATGGTATTACAGTGCACAATGTATTTTCTTTTCCTTTTTTTTTTCATCTAGGTTGGGTTGGGTTTCTACTATACTATTAGTACATTCCTAGATAATAATATGTGGCAGTAACATGAATGATTTATTCTAGCTGAACTATTGCCACACTATTGCAAATGCTGCACTAATGAACCCGTCGCGGACATTATTGATGACGTCATAATTCCATCCATCATTTAGTGAAATATGCAGTTTGTGACCTTTCTGCTTTAGCGTTTGTTTCCTGGTTATTTCCGGGCCTTGATGATCCACCTTGTACCACAAGCTTGTGGGTCTATGCTTCTAACCAATTCCCTCTGCTAGTGGAATAGAACAGGCTTTATTCGCAAAAAGGAACGTAATCCTCACAAAGATGAATCTGTTGTCTATGCCCGCAAACAATCGGCTGTTTTGCCTCCCTGATAAGATTATAACCCAGCCTGTGTCTTTGCGTCGTCCGGCGCACAATAAATATCAAGCAGTTATCATCCTACATGGTTATGGCCACCAATCCGCATTGGGTCCGTGGTGGATTAAGACTCAATCACTCTCGCTGGAGTAGGCCAGTGTCCTAACAGTGGAAACATTAGAAGGCTGTCATGATGAATCATCTTGCAACACTAACTGGGGTAAGATCGCGCGGGACCGAGAAACATGTCGTCTTCTTGTGTTGGAGGCCAAAACCCACTTCGTGTTGCTGAACCAATAAGTAAGTAAGTCATCCTGCAACGTACAGACAAAACTTGAAGTCCTAGAGATGTGATGTTTTCTGGATGTGTTCTTTTTAATGTGCACCAAAAAAAATTTTAGAAACACAACTGCTAAAAGACGCCACGGGAAAAAGAAAAAAATGTGAGCACCGTTTAGAACCTAGTTTTACAGAGAAATTAACAAAAAAGTTTGCACGAAGAAGAGTCATCGCGGATAAAGTCACGGGACGCTTATGTTATACCTACTAGCGACCCACCCTGGCTTCGCACGGGTGCTTTAACTATACTATAAACCTTCCTCTTGAATCTCCGAAAATAATACAAGATACTGTCTCTCTGCTTATTTTTTTTCTTCGTTACACTCTTGACAGAGTGGTCGTGACTCGTGATTATACCGCGCGCAGTGAAAAGAGACACCACCTACACAAAATCAAAATAAGCGCTTGCTCAGTAGCCCTTAGCTTCAGTGCCGGCGATATGTTCGTCGGTTGCCGGCAAACTTGCGACTGGGGTGGGGTAAGTAAAACCGGTGGGAGGTAGGGAGTGGCCATTCTGTACGTAGTAGTAATATCTGTTCTGTGATTTCACCCAGAAATAGGTAAGGTGGTAGTCCTTCAACTACTCTCAAGGTAAGTACTTTTTTTATTTTATTCACAATAGGCTTGCGCTTGACCACTATCTCGCCTGATGTTAAGCGTTGATGTGGTCAACGGTGGAGCACGCTTGCCTAAGAGCAACCTATTCAGGTTATAAGTATCGGGAAGTACTAAAAAAAACTTTTTCGAGACAGATACCTAGATCGAAAAAACTTTGTCAAACGTTTGAAGCGCGCTACTGTTTGAAACACTGTATTGTGCCGCGTCAGGGTGAATGTTTGTAATTCCCAGATAATGGTCCATAATAGGGGCGGCAAAAAGTGCCCAGTTGGAGATTCAAGTTATTAAGTACCTCGGAATTATGTTATCATGATTTTTTGATAACGTTCTGGCTTTGTTTTGGGAACAGATGCGAAAAAAGTGTAGTTACTTTTTGTTGGTCGAGAACAAAGGTCTAGGAAGTTAGGGAGGAATTCTTTGATTTTATTAAGTTCACTGGTAGTTCTTTTCGCTTTCGCAGGAATATTTTTTATTTTATTTTTATAGGAATGGATATACTTACTTTGGTTGAGCCCCAACGAGCATCTTTTGCAGAAGCGTTGGTCTGGCACTATTTTTTTTTTTTTTTATACAACTGAAGTGGCAACCAAGCGTATGGCCCACAAAATGGTAAGCGGTTACCGCAGCCTATGGACGCTTGCAATACCAGAGGTGTCACTCGCGGGTTGCCACCTTGAGGCTAAGATCGAAAGCCTCATGTGCCAGTAGTTTCACCGGAAACCATACCCTTCGCACCGGAACACAGCAATGCGAGCATTGCTGCTTGGCGGCAGAAATAGGTATGGTGGTAGTCCTTCCCCGGACGAGCTCTATCACAGAGAACTCTACTACTCTATTTTTTTTTCTATTTATTTGTTTAAAACAACAAATAAATAAGAAAAAATAAGATTGCCAGTTGCCTAAATTACCGACACAGGTGGTAATTTATGGAATATAAATAACATTTTAAATTTTTTGTACACAAACGTATCAAACGCACAAACAACCCAACAGAGAATCTACTAAAAATGATAAAGAACACAGAATTTAACCGTTTCCGTAACACAGAAAAAAAATAACCGCTTATCCTACGAGTACCACTACCTACAAACCCGAAAATCCTTTCCGATTTATCGTCAAGATTTGAATAAGGTCGATTATGTTCAGAAATAAAGTATGAATGGCTATGAATAAAATATCTCGTAAACCACACGCGCTGCCCCATAACGAATAAAACGGCAAGTGGGCGATGAAATAAATAATTTACCATTATAAGTTATTGGGTATAAATAATTAGATATTGACCGACCGGCTACAATTAGCAGTGTCGTGAATATGGACTGGTTAAGGATGACGCAGACGAATGAGATCGGCCATAAATCAGCATCGCCTTGCCTGAAAACCACCGGTGCCTTTATTGCGTAAGTCTATTGCTGTCAAATTGTTGTCGATCGCTAGTCGATCCCTTACGCGCTTATGGTACGCACTGTAGGTGTGAAAAAGACGGCCAGACGCAACAACAAGCTATCGACAGCTATAGACTTACATAATCAGAGGGCGGCTTTAGCTTACCGGGCTGCGCAGTGGCGTAGCTTAGTCTGGAAGAACGCGAGTCGATAGACAGCTGGTTACTGGTACTTTTTGCGATTACGTCATGCAAACGTGGATCAGCTGGTTACTGGTACTTTTTGTGATTACATCATGCAAACGCGTATGGATAATGGAAGTCGCTTGAGCAATCCGTGTTGAAGGCTAATCTGTAAGCGCGTCGTCTGCGAGTCTACTCACCGCTAGATGTTCAATTGTTACGTTAAACGTGACGAGTCGTGGCGACGCCGATACGATATTGATTAATGTGCGATGTAGTATAAAGTTTCATGCACAAAAAATACTCAACCGCTAGAGCTGAGGCGAGGCTGATTAGTTTTATGGGCTGAATAAGAATAACCCCCTTTCTAGTTAACACATGTTTAGAATTAGAACACTCTGTATGTTGTTCAAACCTGTAGGTACGTTACTTACTACGCTAGTACTACGTTATACTACGTTAAATACACGTAGTAGAATATATTACTGCGGGCCCGTATTCTGATAGAAATATGAGCGTAGTTCACACGGATAATTTAAAACTTGTAAAAATAAAACGCGGACAAAGTGAGTAGAAACTCAGCGCCACCTAGCGCCAAACTAAGTGAAGTTTGTACTAAGACTATGACTACAGATAACAGATAGAATCCATATTTACTATATGTAAATACATAGAAACAGCCAGACCTTACCAGGACCCAATCACTCTCGCTTGAGTAGGCCAGTGTCCCAGCCACCGAAGGTTTTAAACGATTGACATTTGAGTATATTTGACAACAAGCCGCGTCAGCTTGGCCGGAGCTTTGACGGAGTAGACAAAAACCAAGAACTTCAATACGTACGTACGCAACGATAGCAAGTTAGCGTTTATCTTAAACTTAGCCTTTGTACAAACTTTCGTTTTATCAGCTGAAGTTTAGTCTGAAATCCGGAATTCGATTCAAATACGGGAATTTCGATAAACCGTTTGGCAGTGTTGCCAACTCAGCTAGAAACCGTTGCTCTGAAAAGTTGTTAAATATTATATTGTCACTTTCATGAACTCCGCTCTGATACTCACGGTGTAAATTGTAGTGGATAAAAATTACTTTACGACGTACCAGGATTTTTTTTTTATACTACTAAATATATATAAAATATATTATATATTAAAAGAGAAGATAGGACGTACTAAAAAATATTATACAAGTAAATAAAATACATATAGGATATAGGTATAGACTGTACAGTGCACATAGTAAATAAAATTATAATAAAAAAAAATTTGGTGGTGGTATTTTATTTTCAAACGTTTTTGTATGAAATAAATAATATATTATGAAAAAAAAAACAATTTCTCAAAGAAGCAAATAAAATTATTAGGTATTAAAACGTGCTAGATCTAGCAGAGAGTCGCTTATTTGGCAACATTGCCTGACTGATAAAACTTTTCAATGGGGGTCGTTTGACGATTGAGCCGTAATTGATATGGCAGTTGAGTAGAGGAGAGGGGGTAAGCTGTTCCTCTTATTATACCAATGGTGTTTTTGGTCATTTTGGTGTTTTTTTATTCCACTAGACTTTATATTTTTATACAACACTAAATAAGCCCTGCGGTAACACCCGCGGTTTTTTAGTTTTTTGCTATCACAAAACTGTAAATTTTTTTGAGATAACAAGTAGGCTATGCCTACAATATATCTACAGACTACCAAATTCCATTCAAATCCGTTCAGCCGTTCTGGCGTGATTAGTAACAAACATAAATCCATCCATCCCTCCATTAATTTCTCATTTATAATAAAGTAAGTTCGTATGAAACCGTGGCTAATTCTGGTGACAGAGTAACCATAGTTAGTCTGTCACCTGAATTAGCCACGTATATAATTAGCCATTTATAATACATTTTCATAGAGCGACTATAACTCTTAGATGTTCTTTGACATTATGTATTAATACTAATAACTGTTCTGTGATTATAGTGTGAGGTCTGATAGTGGCGATGATCCCATACTATAGTATACTTAGTTGTAGGACTCTTCAACAAGAGTGCCACTGCGGTAGCATACAATGATGGATGGGATACAGTCAATGGTCGATCCAGAGAATGTGTCGTCATTGCTGACAAAAAAAATCCTAAAAGTAATAGTAAACAATGTTTATTTATTTTCTTTCTCAACGGTAGGTACTTATAATTAAATTGCTACAATAAGTAGGAACAAAAGTTGTACTTTTTGTGAAAGACTGGTGCCACTGAAAGGCTTATAAAACCTGTTTGACAGTAATTATTAAGTAATTATGCGCGTTAAGTAACATTAGCTCTAAGAATTTTGGAAATTCAGCAGTTTTCATTGAAAAGAATAGCTTAGTTTCCAAAAGTCTAAATTAAATAAGTATTTCGCTACTTCTAAGTTTTGTCTGGGTAATATAAATTAAACTTTCCGTTCAAGAGCTGAATGAGAAGTAAGAAACTCACACTTACTAACATTAATAACTTAATGAGGAGTTTCAGGAAACTACTTGCTTCATAGTCCAGCTGCAACTTGGAGAACTTACAAAGACGCGAGCTCTGTGTCAATGAATGAATTTGTTACCAGTTAGTTTTCTCGCTGCTAGAAAAACGTAGCTCTATGAAATATTTGGATGTGGTGTCTTAAATAAAATTGGTAACATTTTAACAAATTAAAATATGCAGGTACACAATTACATTACCTATCGAATATAAAAAATACATAAATAATAAATAAATAATGCTGGACAATCCACACAGCATCATCTAGCCCCAAGGTAAGCTGCTGTTAAACAGAGCTGTATTATGGGTACTAGATGACCGATATATATTTAATACAATACAATACATAGATAGATATTTTTTATTATACATAGTAAACACCCAGAACACCCGGAACAAATATTTGCAGATCCTACAAACATTTGTCCCAAGGCGGGAATCGAACCCGCAACCTATGCGTCGCAGGCGGACCTTCGCCCACCGCGCCACATTGGTCGTCAAATTCACTAAAAACGAGATATTTACCATGATTTGTGAGTTTTATTGATTCCCGATTATTTCGGCGCAGCTACATGAACCCATGATCAAATATCGGGAATCAATAAAACTCACAAACCATGGTAAATAAAATATCGCGTATGTTAATAACCATGATAGTTTTAAAAACTATAAAATAAATATGAAACAGTTGAGCCATCTAAAGACCGTTACAAACGATCTACAGATCCTGATCCAAATCACAACCAGACGGAAGCGTTCCCAACAACTGGCTGCATTGCCACGTTGAATGGCAATGCTGATACGTTGAGCAAGATATGAACCAGCCTTTGAATCACGCGTCGCTTCGACTTTTTTCAATCTGAATCTGGTTCAGTTTATTAGCAAACTAGATAGAATAGTGTAAAAATTATATTATCCTAAATGTTATTTCACCTCAAGCGAGATTTGAACCTACAATCTTCCGCTCGATTTCAATTGAGCCATTGCGACATATTTCACTTGCTCCAAGCCTGTTCATGTTCAATGTACAGCTGCCAGCCAGCATAATCTTTGTTTAATTAATTTCAAATTTAATTAATTTCATTAATTTAAGTTTTAAAAATTTGCATGCCTATAATAGTAAGATTGTACTGTGACTAATATTATAAAAGTTTATCATCATTGTAATTACCTACTTTCTGACAAATAAATATTATGAATTATGAATTATGAATTTAGTTTAGACATATCTGACAAGGCCTTTTGACAGCCGCTTAGGTACGTATTTTATATTTTATTTGGTTATTGCTATTATTTCATAACTATTTGACAAAGCCCTTAAGCTAACTGCTAACTTACAATGTACTTTTTAATTTACTTAATTCTTTTTTTTTTTTTTTGTAATTATGTCACTTGACGTAACTAAGAGTTCCTTTATGGGATCCAAAAGTTTGAATAAATATATGAATGACTATCATTGTGAGGAGAGATTGTGTTGGCTTTGTAGTTTTACGGCCGGTTGCCACCTGACGCCAAGGTGAGGAGGCCCGACCCCAAATAATGGGATAAGGGAAGGACAAAGAAGAAGAAGAATATGAATGACTAAAACTAATTTAGTTCATCAACGAGAGGTGTGTGAGAATGTCTGAATTAAAAGATATCATTTATTTAGGTACCATATCCAAGTATGATTAGGTTATGGGCCTAGTTCATAAGGTCGAAAGTGGTGGTAATTAGAGTCGCGCTCGCACTTTGTCACTCGCTACGCTCGCTACGCGCGGTACCCCCACCCCATTACCTGCAACTTTTACTACACTTCCATCCTATATAACTGAAATTATAGAGCACTACGAAAGACTTTGTGTACAAAGTACTTTGTGAGAAGAAATAAACATTTATTTATTATTATAAAAAAAAATATATAGAGCTTATTAACTAATTAATTCAATGTTTATTAGATGGCTCAACTGTTTCATATGTATTTTGTATATTTTGGAATGTAATGTAATTGTGTACATATTTTATTTTGTTTAATAAAGGTGTAATATATTAATTCAATAATTTTAATCCCAATGGATTATTCCCATCTGTCACCTAGTTTTGTCCCTTTTTGCAATTGGGTGACATATCGCACTTTTATTTTTTCAAAAACCGTGCCAGTGCGACCTGTCACCCTGTCAGTAACGAGAGGAGAAAACTAATATTCAATCTATCCCCCTGTCATTAACAGTAGGACTGATAGAGATATCATTAACAGTAGGACTGATAGAGATATCATTAACAGTAGGACTGATAGAGATATCATTAACAGTAGGACTGATAGAGATATCATTAACAGTAGGACTGATAGAGATATTTACTCCATAAAATAAAAAAAACACTTGAAAAGCTGTATACATTCAGTCTGTTAAGGTACCTAGTATTACAGAAGGCAAAATTACATAATGTCAAACTGACAGTCGTTTTGCTTGCTTGCCTGACCTATAAGATTCTTATAAATAAATAACTGAAACTGATTTTATAATTTTATTCATACGGTGAAGGAAAACATCGAGAGGAAACCGGCATGTCCAAGAACTAAAAATTCGAAGGACATGTGCCATCCACCAATCCGCATTGGGTCCGCGTAGTGGATTAAGACCCAACCACTCTCGCCTGAGAGTAGACCAGTGTACCAGCAGTGGGAACATTAGAAGGCTGTCATGATGATTGCTCGGTACATTTACGATCATATTATTCTTTTTTTATATAACTGAAGTGGTGGCCGAGAAGTGGCTAAAGAAACGTCGGTCGTCCGTTGGCGAGATGAGTAGACGACATAGTGAAAGTCGCGGGCCGTAAGTGGATCAGATTAGCACAGGATCACGGTAGATGGCACAAACTAAGGGAGGCCTATACCCAGCAGTGGGTGAAGTCTATCAAGAACTTTACTACTCAGAATAATGTTCCACCATTTGTTTGAGTACCTACCATTATTTTTAATGATAATAATAATATAATTTATTTATTAAGAGAACTTAGTCCACCATTATAAAGTAAAATTCAAATAGGAACATAATTTTTTTTTTATTAAAACTATTGTAAGTGAGCAGGTAGGTACTTAATGATGACTATTCATCATAATTACACTTACACTTTATAGTTTTACTTAACGATTGTAGGCATAATTATCTAAACGTCTTGCAAATGGTTATTATCAGAGTCCACAACGAGGCGGGTGATTCGTCTTAAAGTTAGCGGTTAGCTTAACTAACTAAACTCCAACGGTTAACGCGGCTTCTAATTGATGGCGTCTCGGTTAAAATTAGACAACTGCATTGTTATAGTCACCTTAAGCCGTGTTTACACAGAGAGATGGGCTTACAGTTTTTTTTTGCCTTTAGTTAGGGGTTCCCAGTAGTCTTACCGAATAGTCTTACCAGTTGAACTTCTGTCTAAAAATACCTTTCATTTATATTGGGTGCGGATTGTCTGGGGTGAGTAGATCCCGACATCACACGCTTGCAAAGCAATTGGATTAGATATTATTGTTGTAAATATACAAAATACCTGATATACTATCTACTTTAGAGACTAATAGCGCCATCTGTACTGGCAGTGTTGTTTATGAATAGTCAGTTGTTTCAGTCAGTTCATGACAAACAGTCGTTTTATTTTAGGTTTTGGGCTCCAGACATAAAAAAAATCAGTTGTGTAAATAGTTAGTCAGAATGATCACCAATACTATGTGTGTGATGGACAGTAACAGTGTTTTACAATTAGACTGAAGCTGTTATTTTTTGCTGCGAAGAAATTTATTTTAGGTTATTTTTATAAGTTGATGGTGTCCGAATAGACAGTAAAAAAAATATTAAAATCAAAAGTGACTGTTAGGACACTGTGTCCCAATATTTTTTCCCAAGTAACTTACTGATAGTAAAACTTCGCTAATGTCGTTTGTTTCCCATTGGTTTTACAGTGTCAATTTTGACACTTTGATTTGTTGAGTTTCGCTAACCGACTCAGGCAGGAGCCGAGTATTCTGTGCCTGTTTACATCATTCCAGTTCAGCGATTGAATCCAGCTCTAAAATGCCACTAGAATATTGTACCGTCACATGCTTAGACCCATTCCAGTGGGCAATCCTATCCATTGACCAAATTCAACTTCTGAAAGGCTGGAATAATATAAACGATACAATCCAGTCCAGCACTGGATTAGATTCACTTGATTACTAAAGTGGAATAATGTGAACTGGCATAAGGGTGTGTCCTCTTTGATTAATCACATCTTGAAATTTCCAGGTCTCTAGGACTTACGGATTAGGCTGTGCGTAGTCTGTCAGTCTGTAAGTAAGTAAGTAAGTAAAGCAACGATTTCATATTAACCTTTAATAAGAGTTTAGTGGGTAAACATACTTACAACCCCAACCAGCCGACATTAGGTCAACACATCAATATTACAAAATTCCCATTCACGGCCGCGTAACGCAGCGCATTTATTTGATTTGACCTCATATACGTCGTGATAACGCCACTGAATCCTAATTCTGAATTGGGGCACGGTATAAACACTTACTACCAGTAAGGTAGCAGCTTGTACATTTGTTAATTAACACGTGTTTGTTGTTATAATATATATATATTATATATATAGATACCGGTATACACAATGACATTTTCGTTATACATAATAACGTAAATGTAACATAAAATATGTGATTTTATGTAATATTTGGGAATATTGAGAGCAGCTGTGACGGACGAGACTGTCTTTCTGTCTCTCTGTTTGTCTAGCTGTAAAAAAGTAGTAGAGTTCGTTCTGGTAGACCTTTTCCCGTTCGGGAATGTAAGTTCCGATTTGAATGCTAAAGTTTCACAAACCATACAGACAGGAGACTTTCGATCTATAGGTCTCTAGTTACAAAACGCGCGATTGATACACTAATTATTATTGAAAGAAATTGGTCGCCATTTAGCATTATGCTAAAGTAGCTTAAGGTATAGGTTATTTGGTATATGAATATACATCTGATACATATTTATCTATGAATATGAAGTTTATGTTGCAGGTCCACTGCAAGTTACAAAAAATATAATGTAAAGATTAGCAATACTGCATTATATACTGTGAGCGAGGAAAGCCGCAAGCCATGTTAATATTTTCGGCCGAGCTATACATCGCCGGGCCACAGATCCCCTGGGCCGGCCTGTATCGCATCCCTTCCTCGAGATTGCCCTTCTTGATAAACTTACGGACATCTGGAGAGCGGAACATGCTGGCCAACAACATATTTTTACGACGGACCTTTGAAGAACAGGCCGGTAAGCGCACAAACTCTTACAGCAATATTGAAATAATATTCCTTTTTTTTATTGCATTGTTTTTGTTTTGTATGCTGAAATGTCAGTTTTAGGCTAGTTCACTATTTAAAAAAAAATTGTTGAATTTACACAAAAAAAATATTATTTTAAAATAAATCGTATATTTACAATATTTATTTATTTATTTTGCATTCGTTCGTTCGTTCGTTCGTTCACATTGGAAGAAAACAATATAATATTTTCGTCGAAAACGCTCATGACGTCACGCCATGCAAAGCAAATCTGTTTGCCTAGGTAGTAGTGTGGCGACCTCTTTCATGGAAAACTAATCTCCATGGTGACGAGAAAAAGAAAAGAGAACGGTGCTGTCACTTGGCTGAAAACTAAAAACTTGTAAAGAAGATTTTTTATTTTATAATTGTTTTCTCTGTAAATATTCTTTTAACTTCTAATAAACAGCTTACTACATCTATAAATCTACCTATTACAAAACCCCATAGTAGTAAGCAGCAAATAAGCCACAGAAGCCATACATTAGTGTTCACTGTCACGTGACTTGACGCCTATTTTTTCCTTATTTTATCTTTATATCTTTATAAATAGTTTTGTTTTTCCCTATAACTTAATTAATAATAAGAAACTTTATCCAACCAATTTATTCTTAGTGGACACAAGCTTATTACATACCCCGGACACTATTAGAAATAGTTGTGGTGGACTAGGTACCTTACTTAACAGCAGTAAAGTGAAAGTTAATAAAATCCAGCAATTATTATACAAACTATGAGTTCTGATCGAGATTTTTTTTTTATGTCTGCAAGTGACAAGAAAATCGAGACGCCTGCCTGATGTTTAACACCACGCCTGACTATAACAGATGCAGTGCCAGTAGTGCTACCCAAAGCTTAAAGTTTTTAACACGTTAAGTGCGAAGCGAGGCCTAAATCACCCCTGATGCAACTTCCCTGTGGTGCGGCAAGCAAAAAAGTGAATTTCTCTGTCGTGCGAATGGCATAGCTTTGGTTTGGTCCAGTGTAAGAAAGAGATAAATATATATTTGAGATCACTAATGGTTCCGGACTCGGTGGTGTACCTACCTTGGTACCGGATGTCTTAGGCCTCGTGCCGCACTGAATTAATATAATTTTAATGCAGTGCGGAACGAGGCTAAAACGTCCCATATCCCCCCTGACCTCGTACCGCACTCAACGCGAGCTTCCCGCGACCAGTGTTGTGCATCACGTCGATTGGAGAGCACGTCCTTTTACAGCGGTTTTTTTTTCTTTATGGCGCCTTCAAGCACAATTTAGATTATTTAAAAAAAAATTTATCCTTTGATAGCTTTGTGTTGTTTTGCCAGGTTTTGCCCTTAAAACGATCTAATGAGATATAATTAAGAGTTAAGACAGTTTAAAAACGTCGATATTATTTTTCCCATCACTAATCGCAGCGAAAATTTGCCCTATTTCAGTGCGTTACGAGGTGTATAAGATCCCATATTTTGTTTTGCTAATAATTCCTAAACTAGCCATCAGATCCCGGGGCGACGGTGGATTAGGGTTCATCAATTCACTGTCTATATCAATAAGGACCAAAATTCTCATTTATCTTTGATTTCGCGCCAGAAAATGGATTTTAGTCTGTAAAAGGAGGTGGGGTCTAATAGACCGCGTGTCGCCCTAACGTCTGGTCACGGTACGGGCCGATTATACCTCGTGCCGCAGGAACGGAAAGTATGCAAAAATTGGTGCCGCAGCTAACGTGTTAAGTGTTTGCGTGGCACTGCACTGCGCTTATCACCCTGAGACATTGTTGTTAAGTCTCCTTCGCCCAGTAATTTCACTTGCTACAGTGCCCTTCAAACCTAAACACAGTGCAGCTTGCACACTACTGCTTGGAGGTAGAATATCTGACACTGCGGTGGTACCCACCAAGACGGACTCTTGCTGAAGAGTCCTACTACCAGGTTTAAAAAAAGACTATAATATCATTGCAAGTTTTTAAACACAGTTCACAGATTCGTTTGTCAGTATGTCACCTAACTCCATCCGAAGATAAGAACCGTCGAAGAAATTGAAGTAATATCGTGAGCTGTTACTTGTTTACCCGCAAACAGTGGGTAACTCAGCATTACGGGTAGTCATCACACCGCTGACTAAAATACTGGTCTTCTAAAAATGGTAGATGTCATTTGACGGTTACAATAGCTATGGGAGTAACCACAAGCTCTTATAGCAATATTAAAATAGCATTACACTGTTTTTTTTGTATGCCGAAATGTCAGTCTAACATTGTTTTAATATTGCTTTTGAGCTTATAACCCACCTGTGGCAGTGACCCTGCCTTCCAATCCTAAGGTCGTGGTTTCAAACCCGGTCGTGTACCAATGGATTTTTCTGTTCGAAAAAATTATGTGCGCAATGCCAGTGCTCTCATATGGTGAACTCATACTCTAAATTTACTTAGAGACTTAGGATATAAAAAAAATACAGGTATTTTTATTGAAGGTGGAACCTTTTCCTAGAATATTAAGCACTAATTATGAAAGACCCTAAATATTATCATTATTATATCAATGATATTAATCCTATCCGTTTCCGTTCTATCCGTTCCGGTCATCCGCATCCGTTTTAACATCTAGCAAAATAAGTTTATGCTATAAATATTTTGATAGTGCAATCAAGAGGTCTACCGTGAAACAGTAGTTAATGTTTAATCATGAGTCCATGAAACAATAGTTAAAGATTTCAAGCAATTCGTACCATCAATCGGTCCCCAAGACGGCACGTAACATTGAAAGAAATCCATCGAAATTTCATAGTCACACCGCTTTATTAACACATTACCAGCATATGCCGGTCATCGGTTTTTGGATAAAACGCCTTAGTCAGCGTTTTCATGATGGACTCAGTAATCTTGTAGGCAACACTACACTTCGTACATTCAATACTGACGACTGACAGGTATAAATAAATGAAAAATAATAAAATATATGTACCTAAAAAAGAGCCCAAAAGGATTTATGTTTTTCGAAAAATCAAAACAGTATAAAATATCTAGATTACTCTTTATACGATCGTACCTACTTTAAAGCAATGTTCTATATACTTATGTAAATTGGTGAAATTGGTGCTTTTCGTTATGTTGGTGCCCATAAGGCAAGGTAGCCTAAGAGCCTCAGTTGAAACATTTTTAGCTGTTGGCTGACGATCAACAATCCATCAATACTCTTGCGCACAAAAGCAATATATCGTGACAGTTTTTGTAGTTCAGCTTATGTCCGTTAATGCTCTGAACACCGTGTCACCGGCATAAGTTGAACTACGATATTTGATTTGCCACGATTGTCGTTTGTCGGTTCCAAGAGTAGACTCAGTTTTTCAGTTTTTTCGTACCTAAAATTTTTTTCAAACTTATAATCTTGAATAGTTATTCAAAATAGGTCACCTATCAGTCGCTTACGTAAACTAAACGCAGCGTAGAAGGCTTTTTGTTCTCCTTTTCTAAGGATTTAGCTTGATAAGTGAGATAAGTGGAACCTTTTTGTTATCGCCGAAACGTCCTAAAGGGCTAGTGTGGTTTCCTTAATGTTATCTGTAAACTAGGATTGTGGATTGTAACGTTTCGGCGGGAAATCGTAGATTGTGTCACGTCACGTGGCATTAAAGTAGTTTTGTTGTGGGTGGAATATAGAAACCCTAGTTTAAACAGCTCCGGAGCAGCTGAACATATTCTCAATTGGATAGATTCGCAAATTCACATTCGTAAAATGATATAAAAGCTATTGTTATGATCTCGTGCGACGGAGGGCACGTTAAGCAGTCGTCCCGGCTTTTTCAAAGGTTTTAGGCGATGACAGAGGCCTTCAGGCGTCCTAGAACCCCTGTCACCAGAGTTAGCCACTGACTCATACGAACTTACTTACTTTTATCATATTTAGGCAATTTTATGAGAAATGATAGCCGATGTTTGTTTAACAGATAGCTGACAGTGCATAAACGGCGAAGGTAAATTCAATTCAATTCAAAAAATGTATTTCATCTTGATACATTTTGTACACTTGGAAAAGTCACATTTTTACATTTGCAAATATCACTAGGTACAAGAAAAAACTAAAAAAATCGGAAGACAACCGTCCCTACATCACGATACGAGGGCAATACGATACGATACGATCATTATATAAGTAGACCCGTAAGCTTGCTCTAAAAAAAAATCAATAAAATATCATTTGATAAACAAAGCTTATTATCAAACTGTGTAACATATTATATGTACTCGTAGTTACAAACACAACCACTTTATTTACAACCCCTTTTGTTTATAATCTGATAAAGATGCTAACTTCTTAAGTAATCTGCGGTTACCATTAACATATGAAATTCAAACAAAACAAACGTAATTTTCTAAGTTATGATAAGGGCGTGTTCACACTTGAAAGAATCTTAATACCTCTTTCTAAATATTATAAAACTTTTCTCTGGTTATAGAGCATATATAGCTCTAAGATCATCGAAGTTAAGCGCTGCTCAGTGGGGTCGCCATTTGGATGGGTGACCGCCAGTGGCTGTTACATCGGCTTCAGTTGAAACTCCCGTGCTTCGGAGGGCACGTTCGTTTTTTAGCTGTCGGTCCTGTCGGCGGTTGTTAGACCACGATGGAGGCCTTCAGGCGGCCTAGTCACTCCGATATAAGAGTTGGCCACTGATTTATACGAACATACTTATCATTAAAAAATATATTATACGTATCGACTTGAAACTGTCTTTGTTTTTCGCCGTACAAAAATGCTCGACGAATGTAGAACAAAGAAACAATTTCATAGTGGTCTTAGTAACACCATAAAAAAATAAAAATATAAAACTAACATTATAATACAATTTTTATTTATGTCGACAAACAAAGTTCTTTATGAAAAATGTTTGTTGTGTTGAGTTTCCTAAAACGGGAACACTGGAGGTCCGCCATGACAGCTATTAGCCAATGATCGTGACGCATCTTGACTTTGACAGTACCTAATAACCCAGTTGTTCGTTAAACCCGCCATGTTGTTTTGCATTGTGTTGCGCTCCTTCACAAAGATAAACTTACATAAGATTGTAAAAGAAGCTAAAATAAATTAAATAAACAGCATAAAATGGTTTCTTTATTGAATATCTAAATATCTAGACCCCTACAAAGGACCTAGGCCCTGCTCCATACATCGAGAAACAACTCCTTTCACGATCACAAAAAGAAGCAGGTTGTCTCGAAGAAATGGCTTCTAATTAACAAGACTGCAAAATCCGTTCGTATGAGTCAATGGCTCTCTGGTGACGGAGTTAATAGGCCACCCGAAGGCCTCCCTCATGGCCTAAAATCTTAGTTAAAAATAACAACCGCAGTTACCTCGATTAAGAAGAAGTAGGCATCACAGAAACGTAGCGAAACCACAGTGAAACATAGTGCTTCCTGTATTCACTGTATTTAAAAATGGCTGCCGGTTTTAAAAATGCTCGGAAATGAAACCACTCAGCTTTTCCGCCTGTCCCATATAATGCAGTGATTCCCAACCGTTTTGTCTTTTATCAGGAGTTATAATGTACTAATATACCAACCTAAATATATTGCATGCAGCGGGCACAGGTCCGCCTGCGACGCGGAGGTTGCGGGTTCGATTCCCGCCTCGGGTCAAATGTTTGTACGATCTACAAATATTTGTCCCGGGTGTTCTGGGTATTTACTATATATAATAAAAAATATCTATCTATGTATTGTATTGTATTAAGTATATATCAGTCATCTAGTACCCATAAACACAGCTCTGTTATACAGCAGCTTACCTTGGGGCTAGATGATGCTGTGTGGATTGTCCAGCCTTATTTATTTATTTATATTATAAAGGTCATTTTATTATTATTATTTATTAAGTTCGTATGATTCTGTGGCCAACTCTGGTTATTTACGATTTTGAAAAATACATAATTGAATAATACACAAATCAAGTAACTCAGTAGCCTTTTAAAGACCCTATGGTTTCGACATGGTCCATGGTCTCTCCATGATTTAAAAAATATTTTTAGGCGTCTGATCGAAGCGACGCGTGATGAAACGGCTTAAAATCTAACTACCTTTTCATTTATTTTCATTCATTCATAAAAGAAACAGACTTTTTGGAGGCCCGCAATGTCATTCAATTGTCAGTAAAGTTGTCCCTTGTACATTTTTTAAAGAAAAAGTTGCCGTAGTTACGTTTGCACCATCTAACTAAAAATTACAATTGCTTTCTATTACGAGGTTGATAAATAAAGTGTGAAACCATTAACTAATTGCTATTATTCTTGTTTATTGCCAACAGTGAATCAACAAAGGTAGTAATTAAATAGTAAAAGCTTCCTTGTCGATGTCACTTGTGAGTCGGACGGCTATTATTACTGACTGTTTCTCCTAAAATGATTGTGACAACGCCATTTAGTAGAATTCACGTAATTCCTAAACATACACAAAAGCCGAAAGGCATTCGTAGAATTCAACCGATCCACAGACAAACACAAAAATCTAAATATTTTAAGCACTTGTCGATATTTTACAAGGTCTTGCATATATTTTGCTTTCTGGACTTTGGTTTTTTCGAGTGCAAATCGTACAAACATAGATTTGTGTCTAAGTGTATCACTATTGTCAGTTTCATCGTGTTTTCCTTTTTAAGTGCTCTAACTTGTAATCTGCATTATGAACATAGCATTTTTTTTTGGTTTTGCATAAATTTGGTACACCATTTTTTTACTTTATTGGCCTTAGTCTTTATTAACTCTAATAAAACTTACTACAGACTCTTCTTTGATTTAGAATCGATTGATTTTAAGTTGTACACTAAGAATTCATCGTACAATATGGAAAAAAAATTTTTGATAGTCATCTTTTTTCACATCACCTTTAAAGTACTTGTCTTTATCATATATTTTAAATATGTTGATACTTTCTTAGGGGTTTCTATTATAAGTAATTTTTTAGTGACTTGTTCGCAATTAGTTCTTATATCTTACTCGTCAGTTTTCTATTCGATAAACCTTCGACTAAAAAAACTCGTAACAATTTTAAAAACATCTAATTCCGATTTCGCCGCATTACAACTTATATACAAGTCGATTGTAGAACTAACTGAAAATTATAAAACTTCATTCGATGCTGTGGTGAGTCTAAATTGATAGTGACATCTTTGTAAGGGTTAATAAATATATGTATTTTAAATGAACGGCTTACTAATAAATAATAATAAAATAAATTAATAATGTTGGACAATCCACACAGCATCATCTAGCCCCAAGGTATGCAGAGCTGTGTTATGGGTACTAGATAACTGATATATACTTAATACAATACAATACATAGATATATATTTTTTATTATATATAGAAAATACCCAGAACACCCGGAACAAATATTTGTAGATCTTACAAACATTTGACCCGAGGTTGTCATCATAGCTGCTGCTTCTTTTTGTCATCAATGCTAACGTTGATTTAAATGACAAAAACAAATGATAAATACACCTTCTTATAGTATTTTAAATGTATGTACACCATAGCTTAATTGTATAAGTATTTTATTCTTGTGGTTTCAGTTTATTATAGAACTTCTGTTCAATATTCCCGTAACAATGGTTGCTTTATATTACTTGGCTTTGACTTTTATTGATGAAACATTAACTGTAAGTATTACAAGACTATTTATAACGTACCTAATAGTTACATCATATTATTATGCCCTGATCTGAGCATGAGAAACTACGAGTATTATGTAATATTCATGTTATGTAGTATTATGTATATAACATCCAGACCGGGGTCAAAATATATTTATAATTGTCCTATCGGAAAAAAACTCGTGTTAATGTATTGCACTGCTGTATTATTATAACATTTTATCATTTTTATTATCATTACCACCTCTCTAATAACATTGACCTACTCTCGAACGGGAGTGATTAGGTTATAATCCATCACGCTGACTTAGTAGGGATTGGTGGTTGGTACGTGTTTCGAGATCTTACTTGACTGTTTGAGTGAAAGTACTAACATTGCGCACATACTTTTTTGCAAAAAATAACAAATTCATATTACTCTTTTTAATTTTTAAAATTATGTCTAACTTTGTATTATTTTAGCCCTATACATCGAACCCGCGCGTGGAATATTTAGTAACAGCAGAGAATTTGATGGCATTATTTGCACCAGCCATATCTGCAAGCATGCTTGCCACACAGACAGACATGATCAAAATTATACTGCACGATAAACTATTGCAAGCTGACGGTAAGCTGACAAAAACTATGCATACAATGTTTCACAATGCTAGTTGTAATGGTAAATATTTCAAAACCTTCCTAGGTTTAGAAATATTTAAAAGATAATAATTTTCACCCAGAAACCGTAAAACTGTGTCATATTTAGGTTCAGACTGATAACAATGATAAAGAGATAAATCCATTGATGACTTCCCTTTCGTTTTGGTCGAGTATAGTTCTCACGGCGGATCTCGGCCGTCGTGAAGTTAGCCGTTTCGATGCGCAATGGAGCTTTTTCAAACTAAATTGTCTTGCGCATCACAAACGGCTAACTTCACGGAAGCCTAGATCTGCTGTGCGAACTATACCAATATGCAAATAATGAAAAGTAATGAAATGTCTACAACACAAGCTTTCAGCTTATTTATAAAATAACTGTCATTTTAGCGGCTTGTTAAGTAAGTATTGTCTTTTCTTGGCATTCCTATGACAATGAAAAAAGTCGATGACAGATTTGAAAAACACTTAGCTAACAAAAGTTGATAGTGTGGTTATGAAAAGGAAGTATGAAGTATATTCGGGCTTCATACATAATAAAAAATGCACATGACTGTAACTACATGGCTACATCTTCTTTCCAGATATATTGAACATACGAGACATTGCAAAGTTCATCTGGTACGTGGAGGCGCGCGGCTGTCGCTTCCGCGTGTGCAAGGTCATCCCGTTGGATGCCGACTTGCCTGGGATGATCCTTAGCTTCTGTGTCACCTACCTCATCGTCATCATACAGTTCATATTCAAATAAAAGTTTTTTTATAGTCTCGTTATTAAATGAGGCCAGATGATGGTTTAGATAGACAGAGTCTAGTGTGAAATGTAGTGCCTTGTAAATTAAAATGTATCTCTTTGTTTATTGGAGAATCCACAGTTTTGTTTCGCGCCGCTTATTAATTAAGAGCCAAGTAAAGGTTCTCACGAATATAACTAGATTTAGATGCATTAGGCATGATTCAAAAGAATGACAAGATCAATATGTGCGTAACTAAGCAGTAGAATTCATCATTTATTTCATGATTAGTATTAACATAAAATAAGTCATCATTATGACAGAAAACCTTATAACCTATCGGCACGACTTTAACTGAAAGAATAAAACTGCATATTGTTTAAAGATGTATCATAAAGGAAAAGTTTGCTTGGTTTAGCACTGAATGTCGACTATGACCTTTCCAACTAATCGGGAATCAATAAATTGACGACGTATGAACAAAACGCATACATTGTGTGCTACAAACCAAGCAATCAATTGATGAGTTTCTAATCAGATCCCACAAAAATAAGAACTATTTACTTATCATTTCATTACTAGAAGTGTCTTCATCGATATTACTTGTGTGTGACCAAAAATTTATATTTTGTCAGTCAATAATTGTTTACGTCTAAAATATGGAAAGACCGACTGTGCGTAGAATAAATGTATTCTCCAAACAAACCGAAAAATCTAAATATTATATAGCTATGGAAATATATTACAAAGTTCTGCATGTTTTTTTTTTCTTAGACTTTGGATTTTTTGATCACAAATCTAATAGGCAAAGAATATTCTGGAAAACAATTACTGTTATCCAATTCATAACAGTTTGGTGTGTTAGCTTCTTTGCTTTAGATGTTCCACGCAGTAAGGGCACATTTCAATTTATGTACTACATTGCAACTATGTATTATTTTAGCAATGTCCTAGGCTTAGCCGTAATTGGTCCTAATAGGACATTTTGTAGGCTCTTCTTTTATTTACAATCAATTGATTTGAAAATGCGAATCTATAATTCATCTTACAATGTGGAAATTAAAATTTTGACTGTTAGTATT
Organism: Colostygia pectinataria; assembly: GCA_951394395.1. Lineage (NCBI taxonomy): Eukaryota > Metazoa > Arthropoda > Insecta > Lepidoptera > Geometridae > Colostygia > Colostygia pectinataria. Next base: position 1,992,713 of record OX596368.1, on the reverse strand, counting down.
TCATACTATGTGGGCAAAGTTATCGTAGATATTATTTATTGCACGTTGTTTAATATGCTACCTAATGTGCTGATTGTAAGAAACTTGTGTTTATACTGTTTAAATTTAGTGCTTATTTCTTATTCATTTGTTTTTTATGCAATAAACTGTCGGATAAAAGACCTTGTGTTAATTTTTAAAGAAGCTGATTCAGATTTTTTATCAATACAATTGATATATAAGTTGATTGTAGACCTAGCTGAGGGTTATAAAACTGCATTTGATCATCTGGTAAGTATATTAGTAAAACTCTGCAGAGTTTAATGTTTGACTCATTTATTTAAAATAATTTGCTTTGTTTCAGTTTGTAAGTGCACTTTTGTTCAATATTCCTCATATAATGGGAACCGTTTTTTACGCCCTAAGAATTTGGTTTGAAGACAGTTTATCTGTGAGTATTTATAAACGATATTGAATATAATCTATTTATATACATATATGATATTTCACACCATTATCATCATCATTATAGCGACTGCTAGACGTCCACAGCTGGATGGCTTCCTCCAAAGAACGCCATGATGACCGATATTGAGTCTTTACCATCCACCTACATTCTACGACCACTTTATTGTCATCAATCCATCGACTTGCGGCCTGTTCGTATATACTTCGTTTTCCAGTTCGTGGTGGCCATTCAAGAACCTTTATTTCTCCAGGGTTATCGGTTCTGCCTGCTATATGGCTTGCCAACTGCCACTTCAACTTACTTATAATATGAGCTATGTCGAAGACTTTGGTTTTTATACGATTTACTTCTTACGGATTCGATACTATAATGAAATGTGTTTCAAAATTTTATGTTAACGTTTTTTTTGTAGGTAACTTCAAGTAAAATGAACATTCATTATTTTATAGCAGTAGAAACATTAATAATTTTGGTTACTCCAGCGGTATCAGTCAGCATGCTCATATCACAAGTGAGAAAACTGAGAGTCGTCCTTCATGATAAACTATTGCATATTCGTGGTAAGTTTTTTGCAAGATTATTAGATTGTAGAAGGATTGACTAGAGAAACGACATGAAAATAACAAGAAAACATCATCATCATGATGATAATGATGACACTATAACGATGGTTACATTGTCATTACATGTCATGGTTACATTCTTTATTCTAGAGAATAAAGAATTTAGCAAAATGATGTATAACAGAATTACCAATCAAAAATTATAAACGGTAATAATATGTTTTTGAAAAAACAAAAAAATGCCATATACTTAGCTATAAACTTTTGATTTCTAGACTGCCAGCAATTCTAGAGACGCTAAATTTTCTATTTAACTGTAAACAAATTTTCGTCTAAGCAAAGTAGTGGTTAAGCAACATTGGTTTATTAAAGAACTTCTCATCCGCGCTGTACATTCCAGATGAATCCATGATCGAAGACATTGCAAAGTTCATCAGGTACGTAGAGGCGCGAGGGTGCCGGTTCCGCGTGTGTGAAGTGATCCCATTCGACGCAGACCTACCTGGGATTGTGCTCAACTTCTGCGTCACTTACCTCATTGTCATTGTACAGTTCAAATTCAAACCTTAGTACTTTGTTATTTATCTATTTCATATTCTTGTTAATCATCATTATCTTGCTTGAATTAACAAAATAAATAAAACAGGACCCAAAACTGTCCCTGAGTTACGCTCGACGAGAAATATAATATGTTACTTGTGAGTGTTTGTAAAAATGTTGATTATGTTTTTTTGGTATTAACCTTGGCTACATTTATTAAACTTTAATGCTTGTAAATTGTTCCGGCGGCGTGTGTTTTTAAGTAAGACCCGAATATTTGCAGATATTGCAAACATTTGTTCTGCATCTGGGATCGAACCCGGGATCTCGAGCTTATTATCCGGCTACCACTGAAGTCAGTCATCAGGATCGAAGTCGTCAACTATCAGAAAACACTACATTGTCATGTTTTCGTGAGGCCGCGCCCTTAGTCCCGACTCAAATGTGAACACGGTTTTATGCACTCTGTTTATCAAACGCGGAACTTTTAATTAGATTTCGCGATACATACGCCTCGCTCCTGGTTTACTCGAGTTAGATAACGGGCGTTGCTCTTCTGGAACTGCTGTTTGAATCAAATGCGGTTTATGAAACTAATAATATACCTATTTCTGCCGCCAAGCAGTAATGCTCGTATTGTTGTGTTCCGGTTCAAAGGGTATGGTCTCCGGTGAATTACAGGCACATAAGACTTTAGATATACGCCTCAAGGTGGCATGCAAGTGATATCTCTGACGTTGCCAGCGTTTATCGGCTACGGTAATCGCTTGCTATAAAGCTCTTATAAACAATTAGTTTACTAACACTGGTGGTTATGGTAGTGATCTTCCCTTCGGTTCCTGAGGTCGTGGGTTCGAAACCTGTCGTGCGTCAATGATTTTTTCTTTTCGAAAATATATGTGCGCAATGCCAGTGCTCTTAAACGGTAAAGATAACACATCGAAGGGAAACCGGTATGTCCAAGCACTTGGTCCAGTGACTGGGTCGTGGGTTTATGATCTAATCACTCTCGTTCGAGAGTAGGCCTAACAGTGAACAATAAGGCTGTATGAAGATGAAGAAGTTCAATTAGAAAGCATAATTGTTATTACCTGGCGGCTAATAAGAAAAACGGGTTATCCCGTGTTTCGATTAATTAATAATTCGCTCGCTCTGTCTTGTACACTGAAAGTTTAATGTGTTCGGGATAAAGGATTATTCTGATGTATTAAAATGGCTTAGTTTCGAGTTAAATTGGAAGTTTTAAAGGATTTCAGAAGTAACTACTAATAAAAGTAATGGTTTTCAAACTTTAATGATTTGCAACAAATTTTAGCCAGCCTAAAACACTGCTCTGGCTTATAACGAGGTTTCGCATTGCTTATTCAAAGATCTACCTACCTCTTAAAAATTGTTCTTAATGTTTATATTCAAACATCATTATAAATTTGTCTAAGTTTTTATTTTTAACTGACTTCAAAAAGTGCAAATTAATTCGACTTTATGCGTTTTATTGATTCCCGATATTCCATAAAACACGCAAATCATGGTAAATATATATCCCGTTTGATTATTTAAAGTTTGTTTTCATTATTTTTACAAATTTTGCAACGTTGTGGATAACAATGTCACGGTTGACGCAAATGGCTCTCGTACTCGCATGTCCTAAAAGTGCTTATATACTTCAGAAGCGGTACCACTTAAATATCTCAAGCGTGTTGCGCTCATTTAGCACAATCGATATTATACAGGGTCGTAGCTGGAAGTTTATCAAAGTGGGGTAGAGATAATCCAGTCTAAACTACACGCCCCTCCACCAAGCTTGTTATACATAGATTTGAATGTGACAACAATATAACCTCTAATTGGCTCTCTATTGCTAAAGAATGTCTAATTTACTGTAATAAAGCTGTTGGTTTTTCAAAAATAAAATAAATAAAAGGCAATTTTTGAAGTGGGCGTGCAGTGACTGGTTTATCTGTACCAATAACATTTGTCATCATCATGATCATTATTTTAATGTACTACTGCTGCCTATTTCCGATGAGAGTGATTAGCGGAGTTGTTACTGGGAAGAAATTTATCATTAGCAAGTAAGTACGCTGAGTGGGACTAACCTATGTATTTAGTATTCAGTCTTTATTGTATCATAATATTTATCAAAGTAATATTGTCAAGTCTTAAGTACATAAAGCTGCTATCATTTTACAATTGTATATCCAGTGAGGATGTTGAACGTAACGAACGCTTACTCAACACGTGCATCAGGTTTATCTACAACCTCCGCAAATACGATCACGGTTCTGAGTACCGGTCTAAACTAAAGTGGCTCCAAATTCGAGATGGAAGAAATATGAAGATATTATGCCTTCTTTTTTCTATCCTTCATGATCCCCATTCTCCCCAGTATCTAAAAAGCCTTTTCACATTCCTTTCTGACACCCATGACCGGAACTTGAGGTCCACTGATTCCCGTGTCCTGGCTACTCCTAAACACACTACTTCCTTCCGTGCAAAGTCTTTCCAGGTGGTTGCAGTCGGGTTGTGGAACTCTCTCCCCCTTAATATTAAAATGCACCAAATAAGACCGTTTTTAAGAAACTTGTGCACAACAACAACAACAACTTTTTATGGAAAATGCTAATACCAGTAACCGTTAGAGCTCAATACCATAATAAAATTTAGTTTATTATATCCTTGAAGTATATGTACTAACATACTATAATATAAAATATGTATTATATATGTATCGTTGTATTATGTATGTAGCTTATAAGTATTTCTAAATATATTAAAATATGGTTAGGTATATAGATATGTAAGTACATTTTATTTATGTATAATATTTTTGAATAAGAGTTTGTTTTAGGTTAAGTTTGTTAGTTTGTTCTTCTCTTAAGTTAGTTATATTCAATGGTACCTAGGTAATAATTAAGTTAAGCACGCCTTTTTTTTTCTACCTACCTTTGAGGTTGGCAGGCAGAAAATGCTGTTAGCATTAAGCCCACCTTTTGTACTGTATATTCTGTGCAATAAAGAATTAAATAATAACATTGAACATATTTTTTTTTAACACTTAAATATAATATAATAGAATAGAATATATCTTTATTGTACGTACACCTAAGAAAAAGAGTAGAGACAGAGTAATAATTAGAACAAATAAGTGGTACAATGGCTTATCGCTAATAAGCGATCTCTTCCAGACAACCTTTAGATGGACTGGATAAGTTAAGACATTATATAGACACAGTGCACATTTAACTTAGGAGTGGGCTATAACAGGTAAAAAAAGAAACCTGTTCCGCCTGTTCCAGTTCCAGTAAAATAACAGTTCCAGAAACCTGTTCCAAAATAACAGCAATAACAAAAACAAAAACAGTAACAGTAAACAAAAACAAAACAAAAATGACAACTTTACAACGACATCCACCTGTGTTGCCACTGTTGCCAGATCGAATCAAACAAAAGGAGTAACGTTCGGATACACGAATACGCAATCTTAATCATTAATTTATGACATGACAAGTTAGTTTTCTTCACTACAACAGTATGACAAGACAAACACGAACAAATAAATATTTTTACTGTAATATATTATGTATGTTTTACAATGCAACTATTTTTTGCATTATTATGAATGAAATGTATACAACAGTATTTTTTCTGTAAAAAAATGAGCTCAACATTTCCGAACGAATGCAACACCTGTTCTCTGCTTGTAACAGTAACAGACAGGCATAACTGCTGCTATCTCGTAGCAACAAAGGTAAGCTGTGTAACCTAGAATAGAGAAGAGCATGTTCCGTGACGTTATCTCTTTCTAACAAAAGTAAACTCCATACGCTAGAATAAAGAAAAGCATGTTTCTGCAGATTTGTGCTGTTGTGGAACTGGAACAGTTTCTCTTAGGTCTAGACAACAGTTCCATACTGTTCTAAAGTGAAACCTGTTGTTTTTACCTGTTCCGATATATACGCCTCGCTCCTAATTTAACTAAATAACAGTAAACTTAAATGTAATTAAATTAATATAAAAATAAATACAATTATTATGGTACTAGGTACAAGCTAAACGTTTAAAATAAATTCACAGGGTCGTTCGTTCGTAATGATAATGAAATCATTATTGTAGGTATGTACTACTTTCAATTATGTAGTAAGCTAGCCACTGTCGTCCGTTTATCGTGACGTCAGACAATCTCTTTCACACGTGAGCTACGCACTGTATGTGTGAAAAAGACAGCCAGACGCAGCACAGGACGAACGACAGTAATACTTATATTAACCCGACGGGTCTTATCACCACGCGGTTTTACTGGTACTCGGTTTAAAAACTATGAGTACCATCAGGGCCGTTTTAAGTCTATTCTGCGCCGGGGTGCGGGACTCAGCCTGCGCCTTCGTTTTTTTTTACACTTCAGTATGACAGGGGTCCTACTCAACCAAGAAAACACAATACACGTAATTTTGATAATTTATTTATTTATTACTCTAAAAAATAAAATTAAACTTAAAACTTCGATTACTAAATATCTATTTATTACATGTAAGTTAATACACATACTTACATCAAATAAACTAAATTTTTCTTGCTTTTGAGTTGGCAAAGATTTTAATTAAATCATTTATTTTTATATTAATATTAGATTCTGTACTTATAATGGCTAAGTTTGTCAGTCTGGTTTGGGTCATGGTTATTTATAGTACCAACTGACCGAACTTACCAGGTTGAAAGAAAGAGTCAATCGGAGAAGTTAGCTTCTTAATTTTTTCTTCTTTCTCCAGTTTTCTTATTCAATTTTTTTAGAGATCATTTCTCTTTAAGTACGAGCGCCCGGACGGCTATGTCAAAGGACGCAAAAGACGTACAGGTGCCGCGCCATGCGCCTATTTCAAATGAATGAACTTACACTTTATTGACTTAGACTTAGAGATCATTTTGCTTCAAGTGCGGGCTCCCGGGCGGCAATGTCAAAGGGCGCAATTACTCGTACAGACGCACAGGTGCCGCGCCGCGCACCCATTTCAAATTAAGTTACACTCTATTGACTAATAGATAATTTTGCTACCGGGCGGCAACGTGTCAAACGTACATACATACACTGTCTTTGGATTAGAGATTTTGCAGCGCGCGTGTCGTATTAAATAAAATTGTTATTTGTGTAGGTTAGTAATGCGGTATGACAAGCACCAAAGCGTAATAAAAGTAAAAAAAAAAATACTGTTAATGACTATTTTTTTTTGCTTGCGCATACATATTTGTCGTAAGTAACAAGTTCTTACTGTAATGGCGTTAAGTTCAATGAAATATCCAAAAATTCAGCGCTCGACAGGCGCCCCCGTGCGGCTGCACCGCACCCCTTGCACCCCCTGGTAACGACGGCCCTGAGTATCATGATAGTCTTGCCCCATTCTTACGCCCTTATTACGTCCAGTAGAATTCCGATCATGTTCTCGGTACGTGACCCATAAGATAAATAACTACATTAGGACATTCGATCAAATTAGGGTTGAACCGCAATACCCAGTTCTGAAAGAGTTCAGACCCTTTGAAAACTGGAGTGACTGTATTTTTAACCAACTTCAAAAAGGAGAATGTTATAAATTTGACTGTTTGTTTGTTCATTGAAATGGAGGGGTAATGTTGGTTAGTAATTTAGTGAAAGACTTTCCAAAAGAATTTTGATAGAAAAGTCACCATTTCTTTCCAAATGAGTCCATAAAAGAAGAAGAAGAAGAAGAACATATTTATACAAAAAATACACACACCGCATTTTTACGGCCGCTGTTCTCAAAGAATCTAAGCTTATACCCTGAGGGGCTAGTGAGTAACTAGTGTTAAACAAAAACTAATTAAACTAGGGTCCTAACGGTAAAGATTTGCAGTTTTGTCCGAACTCCGACAGAGCAGTGTCGCAGAATAGGAATAGCCTGTGTGAGCCGTGGAACAGGAAAAATGTAGAATAGGCATGATGACAGTAACCAATAATCATTAAAATCACGTCTTCACCTTATGAAAAAGGATTCAAGGAATTCAAAAACCATATTTCTTTTTACATTAGATGCGAGATTGATAATATTTTTAATATAATAAAACTACAAAACAATCCGCCATAAAAGGTTAAACAACTATCAGGAGCATCTAGGTTCTCTGATTGGTGGCATCAAAAATATTGCAGAATTTTGAACCTTATTGCTAAAATTTTATATTAAGAACTGACATGATGACGTCACCGCTGTCACTTCGCGATTCAGCAAGCTTTAACGTGAATTTTAAAATTCAAATTTCAATCGCATTTTTTTTCTACTAAATCATTAAATTCTGGAATAATAGGTTATTTTTTGCCTAAAGTCAATACTTCTGAATACAATAGAACAGTTTTTCAAAATCAGTCATCATGCCTATTGATCGTAATCTTCAGTATTTTAAGAGTAGAGTTAGAAACTCTGTCTCTATGTGCCACAGAACTGTGTGATAGAGCTCGTCTGGGTACTAGTAAAATAGCGGTGTGTTAGTACCTAAGTACAGTTAGTTTATTCAGAACAGTTAAACAATCAAATACCACTTAGAAATGCTTCAATGATTATCTTAAGAATTACATTTTGGTTATAATATTAAGCGTGTATACTACTAGCGTAGTAGCGTGTGGATGTGTGAGAAGAGTGTGTGTACTAAGTAACTAGTACCTATTTCTGATAGATCAAACGTACCATGTGCCAGTCCACCGGTAACCATACTCATTAATTGGCTGCAGAAATAAGAATGGTCTGTTAACTAAAACAAAGAATTCTGTTACTTAGGGATGAATAATTTAGTATCTCAATAAAAGCGACGCAAGAGGCGGGTTCGATTTCCGCTTTGGGATAAATGTTTGAGCGTTCGGCAAATATTTGTTCCGGCTGTTATTATTCTATAGGCATCTAAGTCAAACCTACTAAGGTTTTTTATATGTATTTAAACAACTCTGTAATACTTATGTTAAATAAATAAAAAATTCACTATTCTTCCTTCAGTAGTTTCTGTAGGCGCCTTAATTACCTACGTAGGTGGTCGCTATATTCTAGTTTCGTCGAGAACGGGAAACTTCGCAGTCTCTTCAGTAAAACCTGCCTTCTTACTCACTAGCTCTCGGTAACGATGAGATACATGAGTACCTGGAAGTCCCTACAGTGGACGAAGAAATAAAATTGAGAGGAAGCAAATACTTGGGTCGCCTGAAAAGTCACACTAACCCACTTGCAAGGGCAGTCATAGATAACCCGAGTACCACATGCCGCTTGAAAAGAAGCCACATCCTGGACAACCTCCAATAATGAGGGAAGAAGGACTAATGAGCCCGGATCCCAAACGCCAGAGAAACATCCAACTCATCCGCTTATAGTCCACCAACTGATCGCGGATAATCAGAACAGAAAAAAAAAAGAAAAAAAAAAAGCTCTCGGTTTATTGGTCGCTAGTCAACGCAACCAATAGTTAATATTGATTGAAGAGAAATTTAGCGCTTTGCTGTCCTTGGTTTTAAAACGTTCGTCTTTGAGACGATCCAATTGTTCGCCCGAACGGAAATTCTTCTAACAAACGTTGATCGTTTGTCAATAAAAAAAACTGAAGACTAGACTAAGTGAAAAGCTTGTATCTCAGACTTTTAGAGTGCAGTGGCAATTTCAACTGATTGCTCCCGTGCTTCGGAGGGCACGTTAAGCAGTCGGTCCCGGCTTTTTCAAAGCTGTTAAGCCATGACAGAGGCCTTCGGGCGGCCAAAAAATCCTGTCACCAGATTTGGATACTGACTCACACGAACTTACTTACTTTTAGAGTGCAGTTACCAAATATAACAGTAAACAAAATATTTGACACTGCAACTGCCCTGGATACTGGGTCCAGTGCAGTGCAATCTTGGTAACCATCAAGACGGATTCTTTTCCATTATAACGAATGTAAACGGCTACCAGAAACAACCTCAAAATGATTATAATATCCCAAAAATTATTTTGCCTCAAGCGGGGGGCCCGCTAATAATAATAATAATTTTTGGGATATTATAATCTTTAGTTTTCCCTTAGTGTGATGGTTAACACTATAAAAACAAAAATAACCAACCTCAAAATGATTTAAAACTTATTAAGTTTGTATAAGGGTGACAGATAGAACAAAAAATAAAAGTGCGATATATCACCCTAGACGGACAAAACTGGGTATCAGATGGGAAAGATCTGGTGACATTACTATTTCGCCTGGTGACATTACTATTTCGCCATTTTCTGACATAAAAAAAGGTACGCCAGTTCCCGAGCAGTGGAAATTAGAAAACATATCATCATATACAACATTATAGTCTCGATCCTGGGCCGAATATGTGAACTACTCAGTAAATTGTTTACCCTATTACAAGATTGGCTTGTTAGCCATTAATTTTCAAGATAAATATTCCGCCATTTTACGGTAGTCATAACATAATGAATAAACATAAAATTTAGGGATTCATTAACTTCATAACTTCATAAATGTGAAAGTTTGGATGAATGTTTGTTACTCTATCACGCCAGGACGGCTGGACGGATTTGTTTGAAATTTAGCACAGAGGTAAATTACAATCTTAAATAGTATTTAATCTCAAAAAAAATACGTTTTTTTTTATTAAACTAAGTGACAAGATGGTCAGGTCACTCGCTTAATGAAGATGGCACTACCGGCTACGACCTTTTTGGCGAGGCGGGTGAGTGCCTGGTTAAGATACGCAAGGTTGCAGATGAAGGAAAAAAATGAATAATTATATGTTCGTTCGTTCGTTCGTTCGTATGAGACAGTGGCCAACTCTGGTGACAGAGTTTCTAGGCCACCCAAATGCCTCTGTCATGGCCCAACAACTTTGAAAAAGCCGGGACCGACTGCTTAACGTGCCCGCCGAAGCACGGAAGCGCTCAGTTGTAATTGCCACTGGCGGTCACCCATCCAAATGATGACCCCGCGGAACAGTGCATAACTTCGTTGATCTGTGAAGAACAACTTAGCCAGCTACGTCACGAGCGCTCCGCGTCACTTTCATAATAATCGGTTAAGTCGTCACGGAGATACGTGGTAACAAACATACACACACACCCACATACGCACAGACTTTCGCGTTTATAATATTAGTAGGATTTTTGTAGGTTCATTATTACGATCATCAAAAAAAAAAGCCTAGGTACCCAGCCGAGTTTGTTGCCAGATTCTTCTAGGCGCGTGGAACTGGCGAAAATTCACCTAGCTTTAAGACGTTTCAAAATGATCCTTGTGATTTTATTGAAATAAATAAATAAAATAAATAATGCTGGACAATCCACACAGCATCATCTAGCCCCAAGGTAAGCTGCTGTTAAACAGAGCTGTATTATGGGTACTAGATGACTGATATATATTTAATACAATACAATACACAGATAGATATTTTTTTTATATATAGAAAATACCCAGAACACCCGGAACAAATATTTGTAGATCGTACAAACATTTGTCCCGAGGCGGGAATCGAACCCGCAACCTCTGCGTCGCAGGCGTGCCTTCGCCCACCGCGCCACATTGGTCGTCAAATATTTGTAGATCGTACAAACATTTGTCCCGAGGCGGGAATCGAACCCGCAACCTCTGCGTCGCAGGCGTACCTGCGCCCGCTGCGCCACATCGGTCGTCAAATCATATTTGACTTTGAGTTTGACTTTACGTTATCGCTAATTTAGGAAACCGCTAAGAGGTTTCTGTGAAACAATCATTTAGCTGCCTGCTCTAAAAGCGATAGTCTGGGAGATTTGAGCGTATTGTATCGGATTCGTTACACAAATTGATCTAGATCTTTGAGCACCCGCATATAAAACGGATGGTTGTGGGTGCAAGTCCCTCTTAAGGACCTTATATATAACCTAAAACCTAGATTTTTATTTCTTTTGGAACCCTGTTAACTTAAGGTAGGAGGAGGGCGTTGATATTTGCGACACAGTGTTTCACTCCTGCGGATACCATCGCTTATGTTTTATTATATAGACGACCGATGCGGCGCAGCGGGCGCAGGTCTGCCTGCGACGCGGAGGTTGCGGGTTCGATTCCCGCCTCGGGTCAAATGTTTGTACGATCTACAAATATTTGTTCCGGGTGTTCTGGGTATTTTCTATATATAATAAAAAAATATCTATCTATGTATTGTATTGTATTGGGTATATATCAGTCATCTAGTACCCATAAACACAGCTCTGTTTAACAGCAGCTTACCTTGGGCTAGATGATGCTGTGTGGATTGTCCAGCATTATTTATTTATTTATTTATTTATTATCATATGTTATTGTTCCGAATAATGATATGTGTATTTGTATTGTAACATTGACCACGCTTGAATTTTCTTGTAGCACGTGAAGAGTCGAACACGATTGTGGCTCACACGTGCCTTATTTATTTTATTTTAATTAGATATTATTTTGAACAAATAATAATTGACACAACTGATTAAAAAAATAATTAGTAACACACGTTTTTGTTTAGATTTTAAGGGCACTGTAGTAAGGAAATACTGGGCGAGGTGTTAAGCATAGTCCACGCAGAACTTTAAAACTTAAGCTTTGGGTGGCACTACAACTGTTATGGTCAGGCGTGGCACTTAACATCAGGCCCCTGTTCAATAAACATTACAAATTGTAAAATACAATTAAATGTAATCTAAAATTTGTTGTTAACAATTAATAAGTAATCTTTATTGAACGAATTTTTGAGCGTTACAATTGTAAGATTCATACTTTTTTATATATTTATAGGTTTTATAAACAGCATTTGTCGTAAATTCAAACGAAAATCTACAAAATGGACACTTTTGTACAAAGTGGACTTGTTATGTTTATTGAATAGGAGCCAGGTGAACCTGTGGCGTGAATGTGGCCTCAGAAACGAGTACTATAGTACTAATAACCCATCTGATAGTTAGCAAACTTTGAAATGCGGAAATTGAAAACTAAATTAAGTAGTTTCTAAGTTATTCCAGGTTTTTATGGAGTTCACTTGTTCTTTTACCTTTTCAAGAGTTTTATTAAGTTTTATGACTTTAGCAGTTTCCAATGATTCGAGATTACTCAATTTGGATACCAAACGGGAATAAAGTTTCTCGAATGTTACGCTAATATTATAAATGCGAAAGTTTGTTTGTTTGCTTGGATGACTTTCCTCTATATATTTTTTTTATACAACTGAAGTGGCAACCAAGCGTTACGGCCCACAAGATGGTAAGCGGTTACCGCAGCCTTGGACCTTGAGGCTAAGATGGAAAGCCTCATGTGCCAGTAATTTCACCGGAAACCATATCCTTCACACTTGAACACAGCTATGCGAGCATTACTGCTTGGCGGCAGAAATAGGTATGGTGGTAGATAGATAGATAGATAGATAGAAAACACTTTATTGTACATCACACAGAAAACAAGAAAAATAAAAGCTTAAAAACTAAAAATTGCAATTAAGTGGTAGTCCTTCCCCGGATGAGCTCTATCACAGAGAACTCTACTACTCTTACGACAACCACTGAACCGGTTTGGCTGAAACAACTCTTTATTATATTAGTATCTATATGACTTGGAATAAGACATAGAAAACTTTTTGTTCCAATAAAAAGTACGCATTTATAAACGCAGGTGGGACTTACAAACAGTGTAACGCCTGAATACTGAAATGCTACTTAACTAATCAAATCTTAATTTAATTGATGACGTTTTTGACGTTTCTCCATACGCTTTTGAAAACAAATGACTCTTAAAAAGCTAACACAATCTTATATATTTAAATTGCGTTTGAGTATTCATATGGTATAAGTTAATAAGTAGGTAACTAGTAAAATAATGAGAATAGTCCATCATCCCAGGAGCCTGGAGGCAGAATCCCGGTTATTCGGGTATTTTAACAAAACAATTTACTTATTCGCTTATGACGTCACTAGATACGAAGCCGCAGTTACAATGGAAGCAATTCTCACCACAAACTCGACTTGAACCTCACCACAAACTGGACTTGAGTCTCACCACAAACTGGACTTGAGTCTCACTACAAACTGTTAGCTCGCGTGGTACATTTTATGTACGCATTAGCTAATATTCTTCTTCCAACTTTAGTTTAGCTGTAAAAATGTGAAAGTCAGATAGACAGAGTTACTTTCGAATTTATAATTATCAGTAAGTGTTTAAGTATGGAGGCATAGATTACTCGCGTTTCAGTATAATATGAGCGTTATCGTAGTTAAACAAATAACTGTCAAAGAAAAGTAAAAACTTGCACACAGCGCAAAACACAGAAAGCGGGTGAGTGTCGGGTCGAGTTCGTCACAGGTTCGTAGCGGGTGTATTTTGTTTAATTTGTATGGACGACAAGGATGACAACACACTGACCCGACCTGACCCGCGCCCGACCCGCGCACGCGTTCGGTGTTTTAAGTAAACAAAATACACCCGCGATGGGCCCGCGACGAACACGACTCGACCCGTGCCAGCTCGCGGTGTGTTTTGCGAAAAAAAAAAGCTAAAATTAACTATGAAAGTCGATCGATTATACATTATAGTAGTAGGGGCTTTATCCTAGGCTTTTTATTAGGCACACTAGGTATGCACAGTTGTTCCCTATTAGTTTAGTTCCCATTGTATCCATCCCGGTTCGGTTGGCAGCAGCGCAATCTAAACAGCAGAGTCACTATGCCGATGAAATTCAAAGTCAAAAACTTTTCATTCTATCACAAAGATCATTTTGAAACGTTTACTAGGTGAATTTACGCCAGTTCCACGCGTCTCAGCCTAGAAGAATCTGGCAACAATCTCGCCTGATGAAGGAAATCCATCCTTAATGATGACTAAAACAGTAAATAGAAGAGAGTAGAGTTCTTTGTGATAGAGCTCGTTCGGGGAAGCACTACATAGGGCCCACCGATAATTTACCTCCAAGCAGTAGAGTAAACCATTTAACATTACCATTACCATTACATTATTAGGTTTTAAGGTATGCAAGTGAAATGTTGGGCGAAAGAGACTTAATAACTACTTCTCGGGGTGAAGAGCGCTTTGCAGTGCCACGCAATACTTTTAAACTTCACAAACAAACAAAAAAAAAAACATTTATTCTCTAATTACGTTTTGGCTGCCAGGGAGGGTATGAAAACGACCGAAATAGATTATAATATGCTATTTAATCATAACAGCCTTCGCTCCCACTGCTGGGATACTGGCCTACTTTCAGGCGAGAGTGATTGGGTCTTAATCCACCACGCGGACCCAATGCGGATTGGTGGATGGCACATGTCTTTCGAATTTTTAGTTCTTGGACATGCCGGTTTCCTTACGATGTTTTCTTTCACCGTATGAGAGCAATGGCATTGCGCACATAAATTTTTCGAACAGTAAAATCCATTGGTGCACGACCGGATTTGAACCCACGACCTTAGGATCGGAACGGGGGGTCACTCCCACTATACCACCAGTGATCACTATTTAATAAAAAATAAAACTAACTTTATTACGTGTCTAACGCCCGATGCTAGGTACGAAAGTGAATCACTTAAAGTTCCAAAATTAGTACTAAACAAAAAGTGCATTGATGACACTTGATCACACAGCGCGCGGTGGTTTAACAATTGCGAAACGCGGCACAATTCACTGGAAGACTGCCATCAGGTGCTGCAGATGCTGGTGATTGCGTAGATAGATAGATAGATAGAAAATACTTTATTGAACACCACATTATAACAAGAGAGAGACAAGAACAGTCTTAATTACTAACAGGTATTACAATGAATAGACAACCTCTCGTACGTAACACTCACACACTCGTACGTAACTTTCACAAGGTAATCTTAGTGCAGTTTACTGTAGTGCCAGTCTGATGATTTTGTGAAAGACTGGTGCCAGAATTAGGTTCGTTATGAACCCGTATTACAGGTCACCAGGCCCCACTCCGCGAAACAATTAATTGCATTCATGTGTACAAAGTATGAATCTTAATTTTTATGATATTGTCAGTAGGAGTACATAATCCCAGTCAGGGCGCTGCAATGTTGAGTTTGATTTCTTTAGATTAAATGAAATTTCAATTTCAATTTTAATTTCAATTTCATTTTCAATTTCAATTTCAATTTCAATTTATTTATTCAATAACAAAATTTTTTTTTACCACTAAAGTGGCAACCAGGCGTACGGCCCACTTGATGGTCAGCGGTTACCGTAGCCTATGTACGCATGCAACATCATAGATATCACTTGCGTGTTACCACCCGAGACGTTAGATGGAAAGTCTCATGTGCCTGTAATTTCACCGGAAACCATACCCTTCACACCGGAACACATCAATGCGAGCATTACTGCTTGGCAGCAAAAATAGGTATGGTGGTAGTCCTTCCCCGGACGAGCTCTATCACAAAGAACTCTACTACTCATACAATAATTACATCGTATTTGAAATAACTTAAAATTAGGCTTACTTATTCCACAGAGTACCTATTCTTAACATTACATTGAGTGTAAATAATTATAATAAATACCCTTAACATGAAGTGTCGATGAATCCGGCCTGAGGACAAACTGAATTGAACCAGCTATTTAGTGCTAAGCTGTGGATCGAGCTATGCAAACTATTTGGGCATATTTACAGTACAACCACTAACAAATGTAATTTAAGGCTCCTACGCCCTCAAGAGCGTATGCAGAATACTTCCAGACATTACTGTATTTTCCGTTGAAATTCAATTTGAACGGAATACAACCTAGATGTAACACGCTAAATTTATTAACTATGTCATAAGTTAGTAGACTTTAAGAAAAAGCATTTTTTTTTATACAACTAAAGTGGCAACCAAGCGTACGGCCCACAAGATGGTAAGCGGTTACCGCAGCCTATGGACACTTGCAATACCAGAAGTATCACTCACGAGTTGCCACCTTGAGACGTAGATCGGAAGTCTCATGTGCCTGTAATTTCACCGGAAACCATACCCTTCGAACCGGAACACAGCAATGCAAACATTACTGCTTGGCGGCAGAAATAGGTATGGTGGTAGTCCTCCCCCGGACGAGCTCTATCACAAATAACTCTACTACTCTCAAGCATGCGACATTAGAGTTGTTCCTGCGAACTGCACAGTTTTTTAGTGCATATTTTTTATTCTTATTACTGCACAGACTGTGGTCCGTTTGTATGCGCTATCGGGGTGACGTACTTCTTAGCCTGCCCGAAGCTATAGGCGGAGTTTTATAAAACTACAGCTGAAAATGCTTGTTATGGATCACTTAAGTCAATATAGATAGATAGATAGATAGAATATACTTTATTGAACACCACATTATAACAAATTTGACAAGAACAATCTTAATTACTAACAGGTATTACAATGGGCGGCCTTATCGCTAAATAGCGATCTCTACCAGACAACCTTTGGATGGATAGGATTGAATGGTAGTTAACAAGGGTTTTTAGAAAATACCTATACTTGTATATTAATGTAATTGTACGATCACAGTTAGAACCGCACATTAGAGTAGTAAGTAGTTATAGGTAGGTAGCATTGGAGTGCACAAGAAAAGCTAGTTTAACTTTAATGTTTATTACTACCACAGTAAGTAAGTTAGGTAAACGATTCCCGGTCGCGAAAGTCTCGCGCGATGTCCCCGGTAGCACTCTGTTTCGCATGAACGCGAATTAGCTGACTTCAACATTATACTCATGTACGTAACCGTACAGTAATAATACTATAAATATATAAAAATACATAGTATAATATATCATAAACTAGTACATACATTTATAAACATAATAAATAAGATAATATACAAACAGCATATACGTACGTCTGTAAAAGCATTTTCAGCGGAAATCAAACCTGTCATTTCGCGTTGAGCCTCGTTCTTAAGATCGTCAAGAATAGTCAATTTTCACAGAAATACTATTGGGATGCCAGATGTTTGATGGACTTATGGCACAGAACAGATAGGCCAGTTGTTAGGCCATGACAGAGGCCTTTTTTTTTTTTATACTACTAAAGTGGTAACCAAGCGTAAGGCCCACTTGATGGTCTGCGGTTACCGTAGCCTATGTACGCATGCAACATCATAGATTCGGGCGGCCTAGAAACTCTGTCACCAGAGTTGGTCACTGACTCATACGAACGAACGAACAGAACAGGGGCCCAACCATGAACTCTTATAGCGATTCAAATGAAGACCTAAACTAAATTGTCAAAAATTTTTATACCATGACATGATTGTCGACCTAATTGATTTCATGGTACAAATTTTTTTGACAAGTTAGTTTAGGTCTTCATTTGAATCGCTTTAAGAGTTCATGGTAGGGCCAAAGATATTAGTGTAACCTTATGGTTTAGGCTGTGAAATGAAATGAAACGAAATGTTTTATATGCGAGAAATATGGTTACAAGGTTTCACATATTTCACGTAACATATTGGCATGCAAATCTTAAGACTTAATGTTATGTGGTAAATGAAACTATTGTTATTGTTATTATTATTATTACAATTAAATTTTTATCATTATCATATATAAGTAGTTTTAGGTATTAGGTACATAAACCTACATACCTACAGTACTGTATCTTTTATATTTCATTTTTATTTTTACTTTGTTTTTGTACCTACTTTCCTACTTTTTTTATCTTTGTATTTCTTCTATGTGTGTTTCAATAAATATTTTTTCTTTCTTTCTTTCTTTCTTTCTTTCTATCATACAATTAATTGAAACTATCGCTATTTAGAAATTCATTTACACTGTAAAAGGTTCTCTCAATCAGCAATATTTTTAACTTTTTTATAAACAAATTCATTGGTAATTCTTTATTGCACTGGGAATTTTATTAAATATTTGTCCACACATTACAAAAGTTTTTTTTTTTATATAAAGCCGTTTTAGGCACTTTAGAAAGAACAATTCTATCTGGTTGTATTTGTTCTGTCAGTCAGTCACGAAAGCTTTTATATATTCTGATTTCCAAAAAAAGTTAACAACAAGTTTGAGTACAGTTTGCAATATACGGTACATAAACTCCCGCAGCATAGAGGTAACTTAATTGAGATGAATCGAGGCGCGACGACAAAAGCGGTGACGCCGCAACGCTAACGTCTGATTGGCCGGGATTCGCCGGAAAATGCCGGGATTTGCCGAAATTTGCCGGAAAACTGCCGCGAACAGCCGCGACGCTGAGTCAGCGGAATAGCTGCAAGGGTCCATGTGAAAAGCGCTTGTGGCCTAGTTGGCTTACGTTTTTTTTGTTTTTTTTATGCCACCAAGATGGCAAACAAGCGCACTTCCCACCTGATGTTAAGTGGTTACAATAGCCTATGTACGCTTGTAATACCAGAGGAATCACTCGCGCGTTGCTGACCTTTTAAAATTTCAAAACTCCTTTACGTCCAAATACTGAAAAGCTACTCAACTAATTAAACCTTATGTGATTTCTTTTTTGACGTTTCTTTCTACTATTTTGAAAATTAACGACCTCTTAACAGTTAACACGATCTTATAGTATACGGGCGTAATTTGCAGATCAAAGAAGTTAAATACTGTTCCGCGCGGTCACCATTTGCATGGGTGACTGCCAGTGTCAATTGAGCGTTTTCATGCTTTGTAATGAAAAAAAACCTATAAATCTACTTTAAGATTTTTGTATGTAATCAAAGACAATTTTTGTTAACCGACGAATAACGGAATACATTACAATAAAATAAATAAAACAAAATTTATATCCAAATCGTTTCATGGTCGATATCCCACCAGCGAGCACAAAGCGTTTCGCTTCTACGTTTCTCTTGCGCACCGCTAAAGAATGGAACTCTTTGCCGGAGTCTGTGTTTCCCGATAATTACAACGGTGTTTTCAAATCACGAGTGAATAGGTTTCTTCTAGGCAAGCGTGCTTCACCGTAGACCACATCGTCGCTTAACATCAGGCGAGGTAGTGGTCAAACGTTAGCCTATTCTAAGTAAAAAAAAAAAAACATAACTAAAATAAAAATATGCACAAATATAGTATCCATAAAATTTTAATTAAATCGGTTTACTTGGTTCAATTAAATACACAAAGTTTGGATTAAGATAAAATAATAAGATTTGCGATTGCGAGAGTAGGCGTCCTATACCACCTGTACCTTGCACCACCGGCAAACGAATTAGCGAACAATAGGGCGCTGTTTACCGAAAGTTCCTGTTGGAAATAATGTGGATTTTATAACGCGTCCTGTATGAAAAGCAGTAATTGATGTTCAAGGAGCTTTCGATGCTATAGAAAGTATTGTAAGAAAGGTTTATTCAATCCTTTACTTTGAAAAGGGTTTATAGTTAGGTATATTCTTGGTTCCTAGGCCACTATGTGTGTGTTACTAAGCAACGGAAACAATATTCTTGTTGTGACTTGGTGCCTTACTCTTGAATCCAATCACAATTCCGATCCAATGCCAATTTAAGAGTAGTAGAGTTCTCTGTGATAGAGCCTGTCCGGGGAAGGACTACCACCATACCTATTTCTGCCGCCAAGCAGTAATGCTCGCATTGCTGAAAATTGGTGAAATTACTGGCACATGAGGCTTTCGATCTTAGCCTCAAGGTGGCAACCCGCGAGTGATACCTCTGGTATTGCAAGCGTCCATAGGCTGCGGTAACGGCTTACCATCTTGTGGGCCGTACGCTTGGTTGCCACTTCAGTTGTATAAAAAAAAATCTGTTTACTGCTGTCAAATTTGTGTAGGTACACTACATGAAAACAAGGTTGAATTTGGCGCTAGGTTTGCTGTCAAAAGTACGAAATGTCATATTCCAATACTTGTTCAATACCGATCGCGTTCAAGAGTAAGGCCCCGGTTTTGTATGAAGTGCGATTCGTAGATTTTTTCAAAGTGATTTTCGAACGAATCGTACAAATATCACTGAAAATCCCTAGTCACCAGAATTAATCATAAGTAACGTCATAGTGTGCGAGAAACGTTTAAAAATAATAGCTTTTGTCCGGAGAACTTCCTGTGTTTTTATGAGAAAAAACTTAAAATCTTCGGAAACGATATATTAGAAAAACCGTAAAATATTAGATGTTCTTTCGTCTTATTTATTTTCTAAACTGATTAATAAAATACCTGCAGTTATGGTAGTGCCTGGGACAGATCTGTTTAGTAGCCTTGCACAGAACAAACACTATGCAGCAGCTTTATTAGTCTACCCAGCTGTTTTTTTTGCAGGATAATAAATAAATAAATAATGCTGGACAATCCATACAGCATCATCTATTACCAAGCTTGTGTTATGGTCAATAGATGACTGGTATACTTAATACAAATACAATACATAAATAGATATGTTTTATTAAAAAATATCCAGAACAAATATTTGCATACAAACATTTGTTCCAAGGCAGGAATCAAACCCGCAACCTCCTGCGTCGTAGGCGGACCTTCACCCGCTGCGCCACATCGGTCGTCAAATGAAAAGAAAATAAAAAGAAGCCCGAGTCCTATTCCCGATTATTATCTCTGTATGAATTTCAGTCAAATCGGTTCAGTGGTTCAAGATTGAAGATTCAAGATATTTATTTGCTAAAATAAGTGTTACAGAAAGGTTGTCGGAAGAACAAACATCCATGCAAACAAACATTCAAACATTCAAACTTTAGAATTTATAAATTAGTGTGATTTTGATTGTGTCAGTAGCAAAGTCAGTGCTGAATCGCTACTGAGTACTGACCTAATGTAATCGCTGTGGGTCTTCTTCTTCTTTTATGGACTATAAGGCTTATTTGCCACAATTCTGCCAGTGTCAAGTGTATTAGTCTGATTGTCGCTTAGCAACGTAAACAAACGAAATTTGGAAAGAAATGATGACTTTTCTCTCAAAATTCTCTTGGAAAGTCTTTGACTAAATTACCAACCAACATTACCCCTCCATTTCAATTACATAAGCTTGTGCTAAGTAAACAAGTTAAATTGGATAAACTGCCACCAAATTTAAGCAATAAAACTTAAAATAACACGAGAAAAATAATTAAAATGGGAGGACCCATGTCATTTTGACAAGATAGCCAAAGACAATCCGCTATTGGGTGAGTACTTCAAATTCTGGCGTACTGACACTTTGTCAACAGAGAAAGTCAGTTCTCAAAGTCAGCACTGACTTCATTTGGAGTCAGTCACCTAGCGCTGAAATCGTCGCACTTAACTTAATTTATGACATAATCTATGTAACCATCATTTTATAACGTTTTAATAGTTTAAGAATAAATATTTGGCTGTGCTAAGACGTAAATGGACTAGAAAGTATTTTAAGAGCTGATTGTTTCACAGTTATGTTCTAGCAATTATATAATATTTCATTAAATTTCATTTTAACGCTGAAATCCATAGACTAATTTTGGGCGAGGCATTATAAGCACTTCAAAACTCTTAATTGGAAACAAAAACATTGGTATATAGATAAGTGATTCTGGTGAGGTCGTCACCAAAATTACCTTACGATTAAGTTTTGTTAACGGGTTTTCCCACGACTTTTCTTCGTGAAGGATGAAATATGAATCATAAAATATAATATTCAGCTCACTACAGTAAAACTTAAAACGGGTTATTAACTTATTATTCGTCCTCACGTATCGTCTCTACTGGGGACCAACATAAAGTATTATTCCCATTATGTATATTCCAAAATGTACAAGAGGTAGAACGGGAAACCAATTTCCCGTTGCTCCTCACTAACATCTGATTAAAGATATAGGACCATCTGTCCGCATTTAGTTTTCTGTTTTTGACCATGTGATTTGTTTTTAGCTTTAGTAATTTTTGTTTAGTATATTTTAAGTACTTTCTTGATAAGCCTGCTAATTAAATCGTACGATTAAATAAATAATAACATCATCATCATGACAGCCTAATGTTTTGACTGCTGGGACACTGGCCTACTCTCCAGCTGCGAGAGTGACTGGAGATGTTTTCGACGTATGAGAGCACTGGCATTGTGGACAATTTTTTAGACTAGAAAAATCCATTGTCGCACGACCGGGTTTAAAGCCACGACTGATCGGAAGGCGGGGTCACCAGTCTGCTGCTCTACTAATAACATGACCTACTCAAATGACACGCTCAAATGCAAAGTAAACTTCAAAACTAGTTTGGAACTAGTCTAAATTAATACAACAGAGTAAACTTCGGAGGTAGCCGCAGACAATTATAATAAATCTAAGTGGAACGGGAGGTAAGTCGTAGAATAACTCGTGCAAGCCTTATTGTGGGTCCCTGGGCACCGCTGAGGTTAGAGGTACAGGCGCGTGCAGTATTCACAACTATTTTTACAACAGAATTCAAGAATGAACCTTAGCATAGATTATAAATAATGCTGAACAATCCACACAGCAACATCTAGCCCCAAGCTAAGCAGCGCTTGTGCTATGGGTACTAGATGACTATATAACAACACATAGATAGAAAATACCCAGAACACACGGAACAAATATTTGCAGATCGTACAAATATTAGCACCTCGACGCTTGGACTTTTTTATTTCAAACGTAGCGTTGTTGAATTAAAGTTTAAATTGGAATGCGCTTCACCGTGGCACTTCTGACGCCCGCGTGGTTCAGAATAAGAGTAAAACTCAGTTATTTGCTTGTTTTACAAAAACTAGATCATTAATCACGAAACTGTCTTCAGTAACCGATCAAATAGTTATTACCTACCCATCAAAGTGACAATCACCTTGAAATGCCATATGGTTCCTGAGATCCAGATAAAAACACGCGGAAAATAACTATTTTTATAGCTATTGTGGTTTTTTTTTTAAAAAAGAAACCAAAAAATGTTTTATTTTATTATTTCCTTAACATTTGCACCGACGTCTTGCGTTGGTGTTTTGTAGATTTAAGCCGTATTCATCCCGACTTTTCAGCTCACGCTATTAAAGCATTGTCCCTCTGCTAATATGATCCCAGCCAGCACGACTCCTTAAAATTATGGAGGACTTTAGATGATCCTTAGTGAACAAAAAAAGTTGTAATTCTTTTGTTCACTACGGATTATCATATTAGCATAAGTGTTAAAAATAGCTACACCAAAAAGTGAAAATTAATAAACTATAAGTAAACAAAAACATTTTAAATGAAAAACACAGCACCTAAATTAAAATATAAAAAAAAAATATACAAAAACAAAGGTTCAACAAAAAGCGATAATGATATAAGATGATGTTGTAGCGGTCGCAGGAAGAAGGATAGTCAAGGCTCCATTGCTTTCTAAAAAATAGTTTTCAATTTCAAAACTTGTGTAGTTATCTGTACACCCACGTTCAACTTAAATTAACTCTACGAACATCAGTTGTCGTTAATCCGGCATCTACATATGTCGAAACGTGTTCTCTGACTCTTTCTAGCACCGCTATCCTGCTCTATGATGTATTAACTGAAGTAATCTTCAGTAGCTCAGTTGGAACTTGAGTTAGTTACCTAGTTTTGACGACTTCACCGAGTTATTTGGGAAAATAGGTTTGTGAACTACCTATTTATTTTTGACGACCGATGTGGTGCAGCGGGCGCAGGTCCGCCTGCGACACGGAGGTTGCGGGTTCGTTTCCCGTCTCGGGTCAAATATTTGTACGATCTACAAACATTTGTTCCGGGTGTTCGAAAGCCTCATGTGCCAGTAATTCCACACCCTTCACACCGGAACACAGCAATGCGAGCATTACTGCTTGGCGGCAGAAATAAGTATGGTGGTAGTCCTTCCCCGGGCGAGCTCTATCACAGAGAACTCTACTACTCTTAAGTATATATCAGTCATCTAATTTCCATAATACAGCTCTGTTTAACAGCAACTTACCTTGGGGCAAGATGAAGCTGTTGGATTGTCCAGCATTATTTATTTATATATATTTATTTATTTCTGCCGCTAAGCAGCTGCTCGCATTGCTGTGTTTCGTTTCGAGGGGTGTGGTGTCCGGTGAAATTACAGGCACATAAGGCTTTAGACGTTTCAAAGGCGGCGGCGCGCAAGTGATGTTGCAAGCGTACATAGGCTACAGTAACCGCTTAGGGGGAATACACAATAAAACGGACGGGTTATGAAACGTACAATCAATTAAGCGCGCAACAGATACCAATGTTGTTGCAAGCGTACATAGGCTACAGTAACCGCTTAGGGGGAATACACAATGAAACGGACGGGTTATGAAAAGGGCAATTATTACTAAAAAGCTAAGTTTACTGTATGTAATAATACGCCAAAGTTAAATGTCCGTTTCATAGCGTATATCCCCTACCATAATAAATTTCCGTTTCATAGCGTATATCCCATACCATACCATCAAGTGAACCGTTGGATTGTTTGCCACTAGTGGTATAAAAAAAGTGATTATCGGCCAAGCAAGAGTCAAGAGTGAATTATAGCAAGCAGTAGCATGGCTCATGCCTAAAAATATTGTGATACCAACCCAGTCAGTGTTGTTGCCAGTTCTTTTACGGCATGGGCGCGTTTAAACTGGTGTAAATTAGCTTGTATGACGTTCCAGAGGGATCCATGTGATTTTAATGAATATCTATAAATACTTTTGTGTATGATTTTGAGTAAGAGCCAGCTGGTGGTCTATTGGTAGTGACCCCGGCTTGATTCCTCGCCTTTAGACTCTAAGTGGGTGGTAATGGGCTCCAAAGCGGTCGTGCACGAATGGATTTTTCTATTTGAAAGTAAAATCTCAAAACGGTGAAGGCAGCTAAACATCGTGAGGGAACCGCATGTCCAAGAACCAAAATTTCAAAGGACATCCATCCACCAATCCGCATCAGATCCTCGTGGTAGATTATGACTCGAGTGCTCAGAAGCATAAACATTTTTATTCCCAACATCTTTATTTACATAACAAATCGTTCTTTGGTTTTATACCTGTGATTAATAATCTTTGTTCCTTCATTTTAAACCGTCATTATCAAAATAAAATAAAAACATAAATAAAATAAATAATAAATAAATAATGCTGGACAATCGACACAGCATCATCTAGCCCCAAGGTAAGCTACTGTTAAACAGAGCTGTGTTATGGGTACTAGATGACTGATATATATTTATTACAATACAATACCTAGATAGATATTTTTTATTATACATAGAACACCCAGAACACCCGGAACAAAGATTTGTAGATCGTACAAACATTTGTTCCGAGGCGGGAATCTAACCCGCAACCTCTGCGTCGCAGGCGGACCTGCGCCCGCTGCGCCACATCGGTCGTCAAATGCTAACATTCTGGCTTTTCTTTCTTTGGGCAGTCCTCCAGTTTAACACACTTTTTAGACACAGTGTCCCTGACGGTGGGTTTGTCGCAGTAGCAGTCTGAGTAGTCGCAGATATCGTATTTCTCCTCAACTGGGTTCGGTTCGTCGCATGTCGGTTCTGGTGTCTTGGGGCTGCACCCGGTTGTGTAGGCGTGGGTTCCTACAGGGCAGTCTTCTATACCTGTAGTGGGCAAAGTGGGACTATTAATATTAAATATATAATATGTTTCTATAATGATTTTGTAGTCTATTTTTTTGAGATGGACGTGTAGAGTGACAACTTGTCAGTGCAAAATATTCGATAAAGTAAAAGAGAATAAACAGTTTCCAATTTAAAGTAAGTAAATATTCCTGTAGTGTTTGTTGAGTCACGTTATTTGGAGGTAGGTGTACAGTTAGCAAAGAAAGTGGTCTATCACTTTTGACAAAAGTTTTTCAAACCGTATGACGTTCAAATGAATCTCAACCTTAGGGTGGTAGACCACATTTTTTTGCTGACTGCACCGCTTAATGTGACACATAGTAAGTAATATTGGGTAAAGTAAATCATCATGACGGCCTTCTGATGTTCCCACTGATGGGACACTGGCCTACTCTCGAGTCACATAACAGATATTAGTATTACGCTCAAATGAGAGTGATTGGGTCTTAATATACAACGCGGACCCAATGCGGATTGGTTTTTTGTAATAGAAAAATCCATTGGTACACGACCGGGTTCGAACCCAAAACCTTAGGATTGGATAGCGGGGTCGCTATCACTAGACCACCAGTGCTCTTATTAAGATCATATTAAGAAATAAACTAAGATTACTATCCAAAATAAGTTGGTAAATAACAAACTAAATATTGTTTTTTACACAATATCACTCATTACGATAAACTCTTAACCCAAATGATGTTTTGAAACGAAATTAAGAATTCAAGTTATAAACAAGTTTTTAGGGTTATAAATGTAATTTTAGAAAAAAAGGTGGTTAAGTCAAAAATCTCACTCTGGTTTCTGCTCTCCTCCGACCGTTCTGTATGTTTATGTTAGAAGCTATTGGAATAGTGTGTGTGACACACAATACACCCTCAAACCCTCACACCTCACACAGGCACAGCTTTCAAAGCTAAAGTAAACAAGCTAGAGTGTTGCATTTTGGCAAAGCTCTTATGCGGCCGTATCGTTATGAATAATAAAAATAGTATTGAAGCCATAGTTGCTATAGGTAGTTAAAAATAGTTTTGCTTCTAAAAAAAAATCATAATAGCTTCAAAACGTCAGCATAAATGACAAAAACAAGTAGTAAGTAGCCATTAATATATTTTAAAACGGTATATGAACAAGATATTCATTTATATAAATAAAAGACGTTTCAAAGTATCCTTGTGATTTTATTGGAAAGCACTCATGAATTTTGAATTTTTGAATTTAATAACTGTCATGGCGGACCTCTAGTGTTCCTGTTTTAGAAAACTCAACACAATAAACGTTTTTCCTTTAGAACTTAGTTTGTCTACTTAAAAATATTGAGAATATGACTAAATAAAAATGTCTGTTAAACTTAAGCCGGACAAAGATGTCGTTGAAAAGATAAATTGGTTGAAACTGAGACGCTACGAAAATTTTAAATTTAATTTTGATCTACTCACATGAGCCTTCAATATAGATACAGCCCCTTGGATGGAGATCCACCATCGCCGTGGTGAAGGCGATAAAACCAAAAAGACAAAATACCACCAGTTTCATTGTAAAATGATTACTAACTAGTTGTTTGTTAAAACTATAATTATTAGTGCTCTGTTCTTGGCGGTTAAGCGCGGAATAGTGCAAAAGATTATCGGTACCAATTATATATTTTAATTTATATAGTATAATTAAAACGATTGTATAAGGCGACTCACAAGTGGTATTTAAATATACCTACCACATTTAGTTCGGATCAAGTGTACGAAATACTTTTTTATTTATTATTGACGAGCAAAACCGTGCGGTTTCACCTGCGGTTTCTCAGTTTTTATGCTGTCCCACAGGAAAAATCAATTTTAATGGTTTTAAGAAGCTTATGTGTTATTTCAGAACTTAAACAATCTACATTTCCAATTTCGTCACAATGGGATATGTCCTAACTGTTAAAAAATAGATTTTTATTTGGACTTAATTAAAATAATAAAATGAAATTAATGTTGATTTGCCTTTTTTATTTCGTGTAGTGTTCTATGGCGACTGAGCATTAAATATCTAATTAACTGCATTATGTCGGGTTATATTGTAAGATTTGTAGATATTTACTTTCTTCTTTCTTATAATAAAACTATTGCTAAACCAATTAACTCGTCAAATAGTCTTTTCCTTGCAAATTTACAGATGCGTAGAGCGTTAAAAGTGGATGAAAACCTGGATGGAGACTTGCAACGAACCGAACCCCGAATAACCGCATCTGTGATTATATGGCCTGCTACTGCGACTCTCCAACCGTGTGGGACGCGGTGGCCAACAAGTGTGATAGGTTTGAGGACTAGTCTCAAAAGTAACGATTGATTTACTTTGTAAACCCTTCTAAGAATAAATGAATATGCTTTTTGTGATATTGTTTCTTGCATAAATCATAGACCTAATAAAGTTACACTGAAAATGATATCTGACTTTGATATTTCTTAAGTAATAGTCGTACTTGTTGACTTTTTTTTTTTTATACAACTAAAGTGGCAACCAAGCGTACGGCTCACAAGATGGTAAGCGGTTACCGCAGCCTATGGACGCTTGCACCAGAGGTATCACTTGCGGGTTGCCACCTTGAGGCTAAGATCGAAAGCCTCATGTGCCAGTAATTTCACCGGAAACCATACCTTTCACACCGGAACACAGCAATGCGAGCATTACTGCTTTGCGGCAGAAATAGGTATGGTAGTAGTCCTTCCCCGGACGAGCTCTATCACAGAGAACTCTACTACTCTTAAGAAAATGTGAAAGTTTTCCGCAATCACAACTACCTAACAATCTGGTAATAGAACTCATGAGCAAGAGTCTGTCTTGGTGTGGTGGGCACCACCACAGTGTCAGATGTTCTGCCTCCAAGCAGTAGTGTGCAAGCATTGTTGAAGTTAAGGCAAGGGTTAGAAACAAGACTTGGTTTGGTCATTCATGGTGTTTAACACCAGGCAAACTACTTAACCTTCTCATTAATTGCTGTTATGAAAAAACTGAATGACACTGATAGAAAAATTAAAACACGCTATTGAAGCGTTTTGACTAGTCATTATAAATAATGTGGTGCCCGTAACGATTTACAAACTGACTTTGTCGGAAGTTTTTACTGTGCATAGTGCGACACGCTATTCGCCTATTTATTTTGGAAGTGATCGATCATTTTTAAGGCTAGATTGCTATCTAGCCACAGTGCTTTGTGTGAAATGTCTACTAAATACGAGTATGTTTAAACAGTGTTATTTTTCAATCGATCGATTTTGGTAATAAATCTAAACTTCCTGTTTTGGTATTTCGGGATGTAGGGTTCGTTCACAGTGTATATTACGTAGGCATAAAAACTTAGCTTGTGTGGTTATTTGCCTTCTTAATACCTAGAGGTCATGTGTGTTTGTTCACTAGTTAGTCACTACGAGACTAAGTAAATATTAAAAAAAAGAATCAATATCCATTTGTAAAACAAGTTTTAAGGGTCAAAACAAAAATCAATACCTATTATATAGCTGACTTAGAAATAACGGAAATACAAAATATCAGTCACTAGCTTTTGACCACTGCTTGGATTTAGAAGATACTTATATATTTGCTGGTATCAAAAACATACAAATCGGCGCAATCGTTAGTTTAAACTATCAATCGCGCAACATATGTATAATGTTTTGGTTAGGCGTAGTGCCTGACATCAGGCAAAGGCAGCCCGTTTTGTTGCTTGCCCGACACAAAAATAGCAAAAATTTCAAACCTTACGAAGGTATTCCTTAACAAAAAAAATATTAGCAGTAAGATTATATCCTACTTTAGAATAAGACAAATATCTTTCTTGTTTCTAAAGCTATATAACATGACTAATACTATTTTATGACTTAACAGAGTCTAGACAAACAAAGCATTTAACAAAAGTCCATGTAAATCTCAGAAACCAGTAAATAAACGTTGAGATCATTCAATGACAACCATAATAACAAAAACTGGTTTTACAACAAGCGATTAAACTTAAACATACCTACGACCATGAGTAGTGTATAATAATATACTATGTATTAAACCAGACCCATAAGGTCCAGAGGTCAGTTATAGCCTGACCGTTGTGGAAACTTGAGCTATTAGTAAAGATTTAAAATAAAACATGAAGTTAATTTTGGTTTGCCTGCTTGGCTTCGTGGCACTGACGATGGCTACCCCGCATTCGAGGGGGTGCATTTATATCTTGGGAAAATGTAAGTACATACTTATAATTCAAATTTATATTTTAAAAAATTGGTTGTCTCTTCAATAAAAGTTCATTTTGGTTGGTACCACCGCAGTGTCAGATGCCAGCGTTACTGTGTTTACGTTTGAAGGGCACTGTAGCAAGTGAAATTACTGGGCAAAACAGACTTAATAACTCCGTGTCGGGGTTCAGTACAGTGCAGTGCCACGCAGAACTATAAAACTTAAATTGATAGTGATACAGCAGCTGTCTTCAGGCGACTGAAATGTATGACAGTTAACACACTTGGCTACGCTACCAGTAAGTTATCTATCACACATTTCAATACGAATTGTTTGAATACGTTGCCGTTGTTATGGTTATAATAGTTTTTATGCGTTTTTATAGTTCACGCGCGATTTGCGGCTAAATGTCGTGGACACGATTTGCGCGGGAATGAAGAGCCCGTTATAAAGTCTATTAGAGTTTTAGAGTTATGACTTTGAAAAAAAAACACGTCATCGTTAGATATCAATTCGTTCTGTTGAAGAGCTATTCGTTTTTAGTTAAATGATTTAAGGAAAATATTATATTGATTTATGTAGGTATTTTCCGTATCATCTGACGACAGTAGTAGCTGTCGCAGGAAGTCAGTGAAAAATAGAAAATTGAGTTCTTTCTGACACTGAACAAATATTTACAGACCATGCAAATATTTGTCCCACAGCAGGAATAACACGCACTCAATGTGCTTCGGGGTCTAAATTATCTAAAATTAATTTATATTTTAAAAAATAAATATTTTATTACTCAGGTTACCGTGAGTGTGAAGAAGGTACCCACGCGTACGCAACCGGATGCGGCCAGAAGACGCCAGAAGCCACTTGCGACGAACCGAACCCAGTAAAAGAGCAGGGCATCATTTGTGACTATTCCGCATGCTACTGCGACGCCCCTACTGTAAGAGACACGGTGTCCAAGAAGTGTGTTAAGCCTGAGGAGTGTCCTGTTAAGCCCGAGAAGAAAGAAGAATGACTTAAAATTTTTTTTTTTTTATAAAAATGTAAAATAAAATTATAAATATAACTTGATCCGTATTTTTGCCTATACTGAACTCTATTACGGCACGAAGACCTGCTGGGCGATTACTTAATTTGCTCGCAATCCAATGTTAATTTAAAGAACTGTCTATAAGCTGTCATATTCATACAAAACACGTCAGTTTTTGATAGAAACCAAGTGAAATCGGATTGCTACCGAGTTACGTAATTGCTCTACTGATCTCTGACTGAACAACAAACGGGGTTAGCTAGCAAGCCATGGAGCGTATTATTCTAGAAATCAAACTCACAGACCACGTTCACAATAGTATACTATGCTTTTAAATGGAAATCGCAGATGTGGGTCAGCAAGTGAAAAATTGAAGTGGGATTTGGCAAACCACGTCTGCCAGCATATCGGTTGCGTTATGATTTAGAGCCACCACGGAATGGACACCCCTGAAAGGAAAAAGACCTCGCGGCAAACTGCGGCGGAGCCATCTCCGTCTCCATCTCTCTTCATAGAGACAAGGTTGATGCCTAACTGGAAGATTGATCCACAGTCGCTTAAAACAAAGATGATAATATGAGAGAGGCAAGGGACGCCTTTACCCTACAGTGGGACACCACAGGCTCTTAAAAATAATAACAATAAAGTATAACACTCTTATAACAATGTGGTAGAGCTCTTAAGCCAGCCACACACCTTGTGATATGTTGACTCAAGTTTAGACTGGCATATGGTAAGAGTAACAGCGCAGTGCCTACAATAGTAGTGGGTGGCGAGTGCTGTGCAGTGCCAAGCAGAACTTTTAACTCTTAAAGTTTGGGGTGGCACTAGATTTTTTGATTATTTAATATTTTTCACTGCCACCTAATAAATTTTCTTCTATTCTATTATATTCTATTCTAATAAAAATTTAAATAAATATCAGACACCAGTAAAAAAACGTTGAGATCACTCAACGACAACCATAATAACAAAAAATAAAACCTGTTATTGTTATTATAGTTGTTTTATTACAACAACATACCTACGAATACAATACTCTGTTATGTATATAATAATCAATGCATTTAAAAACCCGACCCATATCTCCAGAGGTCAGTTAGAGCCTGACCGTTGTGGAAACTTGTGCCATTTGTAAAGATTTAAAAATAAATATGAAACTAATGTTGATTTGCCTGCTTGGCTTCGTGGCACTGACGATGGCTACCCCGCATTCGAGGGGGTGCATTTATGTTATGGGAAAATGTAAGTATTAATAACTTTAACTTATTTTTTGTTGAATTCTGTGGTATAGTAAAGAAATGCAAGAAATACGGGTTCAATTACCGCTGCGGCACTGTTTGTAAACTGCAGGACTGTTTGTTTGTTTGCACGATTTGCAAATATTTATTCCGGCTCTTGGTAGTACAATGGTACCGTAGTTTCTGATACCCACTAGGTACTATTAGGTACTATTCCTAGTGAGGAATCAGAATTATATAGTATATTACTGTCGGGTGTGTTGGTTGTTCTTTTGATGTCAGTGTTAGAGGCACGTTCGGGGAAAAAATTCTGTCTTTGATATAACAGTCGTCAGGCAACCTCTAAACTCTGATACCCGAGTTGACTTCTGACTCATACAAACTTATTTTAGTCATAATATAATTTATGTTATTTTGTTCCCTCTGAAAAAAATATGAAAAACTAGCGAAACTTCGCGGTTTCTCTGCGGGATAGTTTATTCCATTTCCAAAGGACTATCTCTCTCGAAAAAAAAACTTAGTTACTACTAGACATAAAAACAGGAACCCATTTCTATCAGTGAAATATTTTTTAGAATACAGAGATTTGCATCATATAAACAGTTTTATCTATCTACAATGTTATGATGTACTGGTAGATATTTTAAATCTTAAAGTGTTCAAATCTATATTTCGATTTTATATCTTATGCACGCTCTACACTCGCGCCGCGGAATCCCGCGACAACCGCTATACATGACGGTTAGATAGAAGTTCCATAACTTTTTGCAGCTTTGGCCGGCATTCCCTGTCCAATGTTTATGTCATGCGGCAAAAATTTCACGGGATTGTCTTTGGCTATCTTGTCAAAACGACATGGGTCCTCCTATTTCAATTTCATCAGAAAAATAATTAAAATGGGAGGACCATTTTAATTCTTTTTCTTATATTATTTTAAGTTTTATTGCGTAAATTTGGTGGCAGTTTATCCAATTTAACTTGTTTACTTAGCACAAGTGTAAGTAATTGAAATGGAGGGGTAATGTTGGCTGATAATTTAATCAATGACTTTCCAAGGGAATTTTGAAAGAAAAGTCATCATTTCTTTCCAAATGTTTGTTTACGTTGCTAAGCGACAATCAGACACTTGACACTGGCAAAATTGTGGCAAATAAGCCACAGAATCTATAAAAGAAGAAGAAGAAGAAAATTTCACGAACGCACACTTTTAGTTTATTTGCTTTTTGCTTGTTGCGCTGAGTTCATGCGTGATTCGCAGCTACATGTCGCGGCTGCGATTCGCACGAGGATGAAGAGCCTAAGTTTACCAGAGTTATGGTGATGAAAAGAAAAAAAACAAAACATGTTATACATCACTTCGTTTTGTGTAAGAGCTATTGGTATTTATTGCTGCCAAATAGATAATTTTAGAAAAAAATCTTAATTGCTTAGGTATTTTTTTTCATTTTGTAAATTCTCATTTGAAATTGTCGGTCTTCATATGGTATGGACCGACGACATTGTAGCAGTCGCAGTCGGTTGGGGTCAAAAGTTGGTAAAAACCAGTGACTCAAGATCAAGACCGATGATTATTAAGACTATCTGACTCGGAACAAATATTTACAGATCCAACAGCAGAAATAACAAATGCTTTAGAAAAAAGTATAAAAACAAGCGCTTTGAAGATCCGGGGTCAACTGATAATCAGTAACCTAAAAACTAGCAATCTGCCCCGGCTTCACACGGGTGCTTTTAAACCTACAGATAAATCTTCCTCTTGAATCACTCTAGCTATTGATGAAAACAACGTTAAAATCCGTTGCGTAGTTTTGAAATCTTTTAAGATCTAAGCGTACATACAGACATAGGTACATACAGAGGGATCGACGTCGGCGACTTTGTTTTATGCTGTGATATAAATATTTATTTTATTACAATAAAGTGGCAACCAAGCGTACGGCTCACTTGATGCTAAGCGGTTACCGTAGCCTATTTATGCTTGCAACATCATAGATATAACTTGCGTGCTACCACCCTGAGACGTTAGATGGAAAATCGAATGTGCCTGTAATTTCACCGGAAACCATACCCTTCAAACCGGAACACAGCAATACGAGCACTACTGTTTGGCAGCAGAAATAGGTATGGTGGTAGTCCTTCCCTACGAGGCTCTATCACAAAGAACTCTACTACCCTTGAAACTTTTTATATTTTAACAAATAAACACCTTGTTATTCAGGTTACCGTGAGTGTGAAGAAGGTACGCATGCGTACACCACCGGGTGCGGGCAGAAGACGCCAGAACCCACTTGCGACGAACCGAACCCAGTCAAGGAGCAGGGCAACATTTGTGACTACACCGCGTGCTACTGCGACGCGCCTACTGTTAGGGACACGGTGTCCAAGAAGTGTGTTAAGCTTGAGGAGTGTCCTCAGCAGGAAAATACTCGTAGAATTAAAGTTAAAACCGGGTAATTTAAAAATATAAATAAAATAGTAAATATTATTCTGCTAGAGTAGCTTGCTTGTACTTTGAATACACAATAACATAAATATATGTTTTAGTAAAATGGTTTTACTAGTGACTTTCTTGTGTATTTTTGCTTACTAAAGTTCCACCAAACTAACTTTTTCTAGGAATAAGATACTGAAAATTTTATATTATAAATGGGTTTCTGGATTTACTACCAGATAATGTTAACTTCACTACTATTTCAGAACTTTGTAGAAAGAAGAACAGCATGATGTTTCAGGTTCAGGGACCAACGTAGGTACTTTTTCACAATGTTACCTGTTCGACGATGCAAGCCAGAATGAATCTTCGACCTTTTCGCTCGTTCTTTATTTTTATATTTCAAAAAAACGGGCTTTCGATTGATTCCTTCTTAAACGTTAGCCAATCACAAAACGAGTCCCCTCAATCGCTACGATTTGCGGGCAGATCGTTGTTTGCGGTACGACACGAGCAAAGCCGCAGAAATTAAGATACTTACCATACTTCAACATGACAGCCTTCTAATGTTCCCACTGCTGGGACACTGGCCTACTCCAAGAGTGATTGGGTCCTAATCCACCACACGAACCAATACGGATTGGTGAATGGCCTTCCGAATTTGACTTGCCATGCCGGTTTCCTCACGATGTTTTCCTTCACCGTTTGAGAGAACTGGCATAAGTTCTTCGAAAAAATAAATCCATTGGTGCACGACCAGATTCAAACCCACGACCATAGGATTAGAAGGCGGGATCTCTACCATAACACTAGACAACCAATGAGTGCTAGTTTAATTCTCAAGGTGGTGTAATTAGGTCACAAGATCGCTAACACTGACAAAAACATACATACGTGTGCACGCGCATTATGAGAGGGTACCGCTATTTGAATCTCGTCGGGTGACATTGTACCGGTATTGATAACTTGTTGCAGTGAGGCTATAAAACTTACGATTATCAAAAACATCATTATCAGCGCTCGTGACGTAGTAAGTTGTTCCTAACAGATCGACGAAGTTAAGTTTATTATTATCATTATATTTTTCTAGCACGACATTTCTTTGAAGTAAGTAGTTTGACATCACCAAAATTCATTATTATTTACATTTTTTTGGTTAAGTACCTAATATTGTAATTAGTTATGTAAATTTAATTATTGCATGCCTTGACAAAGGTAAAATACATTGTTACTCTAATAATATTAGTTAATCACCATCTATTTTAAGACATGTATTTCAAGCAATAAATATTACTTTGACTTTGACTTTGACTTTGACTTTAAGCACTCCGCGTAGTCACCATTGGGATGGGTGACCGCCAGTGGCAATTTCAACTGAGCGCTCTCGTGTTTCGGAGGGCCCGTTAAGCAGTCGGTCCCGGCTTTTTCATAGTTGTTAGGCCATAATAGAGGCTTTCGGGCGGCCTAAAAACTCTATCACCAGAGTTGGTCACTGACTCATACGAACTTACTTACTTAATTTAGCCAATAGACGTCCACTGCTAGACATAGACCATCCCAAAAAGCACCATGACGATCTTGACCATTCAACGACTTCCTGCGACTGCTTGAGTTAATGTCATCTGTTTGTCTATGGTCTGTCTGGGAGGGCCGTTCTAAACTTCCCTAAATAAACAAATAAATAAATAATGCTGGACAATCCACACAGCATCATCTAGCCCCAAAGGTAAGCTGCTGTTAAACAGAGCTGTATTATGGGTACTAAATGACTGATATTATACTTAATACAATACAATACATAGATAGATATTTTTTATTATATATAGAAAATACCCAGAACACCCGGAACAAATATTTGTAGATCGTACGAACGTAGAATTTGTCCCGAGGCGGGAATCTAACCCGCAACCTCTGCGTCGCAGGCGGACCTGCGCCCGCTGCGCCACATCGGTCGTCAAACGGCTTTAGTTTTCTAGTTCGCGGTCGCCTTTATTTATTTAATTTATTTAGAACTAGCAGTCCGTCCAAGCTTCGCGCGGGTGCATTGAACCACACTCGTGCGAAGCCGGGGCGGGTCGCTTGTAATAAATATAGCCTATGTTACTCAAGGATAATGTAGCATTCGAATGGTGAAAGAATTTTGAAATCGGACCAGTAGTTTTTGAGTTAAAAACAAACAAAAATAAAAACATACAAAAATACAAATCTTTCCTCTTTATGATATTAATTAATAATTAATAGATTAAGTATAAGTATAGATAGGGACGCCAACAGCTTACTTATACTTATATTAATAATATTATACCTAGGGTTTTGAACATCGGTTCATACAACATACCAATGTTAGCCAATTATAGGCGCCAATTAATACTAGTAGGATAATTTCAATGTTTAATTTTGTTAAACATTGAAATTATCCTACTAATACTATAAATGCGAAAGTCTGTGTGTGTGTATGTTTGTTACCACGTATCTCCGTGACAACTTAACCGAGTGTGATGAAATTTTGAATGAAATTAAGCCATCTGCATTCAAATATTTAATAGTCCTGAAATAACACATGAGCCCGGAAAAATGTACTGTTTCTGTGGGTTGTATAAAAACTGTATTTAGTCATGTGCACATGGGCTTCTTTTCATTCCGGAAAAATTGATTGTTCATAATGGGATAGTATAAAACTGCAAAATTGTGGGTGAAGCCGCGCGGGTCAGCTCTTTTTAAATTTTTTTTTTATACAACTGAAGTAGCAACCAAGCGTACGGGCCACAAGATGGTAAGTGGTTGCCGCAGCTTATGGACGCTTGCAATACCAGATATATCACTCACGGGTTGCCACCCTGAGGCTAAGATCGAAAGCCTCATGTGCCAGTAATTTCGCCGGAAACCATACCCTTCACACCGGAACACAGCAATGCGAGCATTACTGCTTGGCGGCAGAAATAGGTATGGTGGTAGTCCTTCCCCGGACGAGCTCTATCACA
Source organism: Colostygia pectinataria (assembly GCA_951394395.1). Taxonomy (NCBI): domain Eukaryota; kingdom Metazoa; phylum Arthropoda; class Insecta; order Lepidoptera; family Geometridae; genus Colostygia; species Colostygia pectinataria. The sequence goes on along the minus strand of OX596368.1, from coordinate 1,954,812 downwards.
AAGAACTCTACTACTCATAAACTTTCTTATATCTACTTATAAAAACAAATTTAAGCGAGTGACAAACCTTCATTCTGTTTTGGTCAGGCGTAGCATTTAACATCAGACGAAGTAGTTTAATGTCTCGTCATATTCTGATATAAAAAAACATGGCCGCAGGATGTTATTTATAAAATTAAAAAAACTAGATTTTTTAACCTTTTATCGTAATTAGGCGCTGATTTTATGGTCTCGAGGTGTTATTATTTGTTATCGTTTTAAATGTTCTTTATCTGGTGACACCGATTCGTTATGAATAATAAACGAGCATTTTATTCTTTGTGTTTCGGTATCGGTACAGAGCTTAACCCAGCTTATATGGGCGTTGCGCCTAATACCTTAGCTAAGTAACTAGTACAGTAAGTCTGCAATGATGAGTTAGTGACTTAGTACCTACAGTCGCTAGCGAGTCCTGGTGGTAGGACTCTTCAACAAGAGTCCGTCTTGGTGGGTACCACCGCAGTGTCTGATATTCTACCTACAAGCAGTAGTGTGCAAGCTGCACTGTGTTTAGGTTTGAAGGGCACTGTAGCAAGTGAAATTATTGGGCGAAAGAGACTTAACAACAACGTCTCGGTGTGATGAGCGCAGTGCAGTGCCGCGCAGAACTTAAACACTTTAAGCTTTGGGTGGCACTGCATCTGTTATAGTTAGGCGTGCTGCTTAACATCAGGCAGGTATCTTGATCGTCTTGTCACATGTCACTTGCTTAAAAAAAAAGTCTTATTCAGGGCGGCCGGAAAGCCCGACATACTCCCTCTGTTCTCCCCGAGCTGAAGGGAATGCGTAATGCATTTTCCCATCATAAAAAGGCTTAGCTCTGCTCAGCTCTGCTTGAGTGGATGAGTGCTACGGACCTTTATCAAATTTGATAGATTTAGGCCTTTTAGGCTCTTAGGCCTCTTAGGCTTCTCTAGGGATTTAGGTATAATAAAGAAGGTACCGGCGACAGATATGTCTTTTTTTTTCTTTAACCCATATTGTCCCACTGCTGAGCAAAGGTCTTCCCCGAATCCTTCCAGCTGTCTCAATCATTGGTAATCTCCTACCACTCCATCTCAGACACATCAAGGTGGCCTCGCCAGCGCTTCCGCGGCTGACCCCACCGGCACCTTCCATCCTCAGGCCTCATCATCTCTTCCTCAGATTGCCTTATTATTTGTCACTAATCACCATAGTATAGTTCGCACAGCGGATCTAGGCTTCCGTGAAGTTAGCCGTTTGTGATGCGCAAAGACAATTTAGTTTGAAAAAGCTCCATTGCGCATCGAAACGGCTAATTTCACTACGGCCGAGATCCGTTGTGAGACCTATACCAGCATCATCTCTCCCAGTAAAAAGGCGCCGTCTGGTAGTATACGTGCCAGAAGTCAGAACAGTGTGATAACCATTAGTATCTACGCATTATTTGAACTGAATTTTCGGTCATCAGCATTTGACACACAAACCTGTTTCGATTGTGGACAATAATCTCAGTATTTAAAACGTACAGTCAGCGACAAAAGTGTATCCGAACAATATGCGATTGATTACAGATCCTCAACCAAATGAAAGTTCTTGCAAATCACGCGCGCATTGCAATTTGAATCTTATTTCAATGTTATAGTGACCAGAGCAGTCGTGAAATTAAATACCTAGCTTTAAAGCGTGTACCGCTTCCACCTACAACCATCAGTGCTAAGTTAAAGCAAGCGACGAGTAAAGGAGTCACCACATATTTTATAACGGAACGGGCTAAGGCCGTTTAATAAAAGCTTTATTTATGTCAATGGTCGACTGACCTCACAGCTCCGTCGGTAAAGCTCTGCCTTCTGCGCTGAGGTTGTAAGAAGTATTTATTTATACAAAAAAGCATTACTTAATATACAAAAAAAATATAATAATTACATAAATTACATAATAATACAAAATATACATAATGAAACAGTTGAGCCATCTAAAGACCTATTACTTGTATAGACGACCGATGTGGCGCAGCGGGCGCAGGTCCACCTGCGACGCAGAGGTTGCGGGTTCGATTCCCGCCTCGGAACAAATGTTTGTACGATCTACAAATATTTGTTCCGGGTGTTCTGGGTATTTTCTATATATAATAAAAAATATCTATCTATGTATTGTATTGTATTAAATATATATCAGTCATCTAGAACCCATAATACAGCTCTGTTTAACAGCAGCTTACTTTGGGGCTAGATGATGCTGTGTGGATTGTCCAGCATTATTTATTTATTATTTATTTATTATATATTTTTGTAAATTACCTTTGTACCTTTTAACTAGTTTCAATAATATTTACAAGCTTTGCAAAATCTTAGATGACGCTTTGTGATGTGAATAAATTTAATATTATTAAACAATTTTTAAATATATTTTGATATTTTTAAGTCATCTTATATTACAATTGCATGCCAAAAATCTAACGTACCTATAGGCAGCTTTTTTGCATTAATCAACAGTATTACTCTGTGTCAACAGGCAGGCAGGTATTTCCCCTTTTGACCGCGGAAAACTGTGAATTATTTTTTTGGAATAAGTCTTTTCGGACCGGACTTAGCAAATTCCGTTTCGATGTATGTGGAGTCACCAAAACATCTATTTATTCAAACCTCAGAGCCCAAATTAATACTTTTGTTGACTGCACTGTATTCAATTGCCATGAACGATTTCATTGTTGTGGACTAGGTAGGTACATCAAAACTGATTATTTAACTGATTGCTAATAATTATCGAAATTTAGTAAAATACTAAATTAAAAAAATAAATAGATTTGTGTGTTCGTGTCGTCGTGTGTTTGTGTGTATGTTTGTTGTCACCTAACTCCGTAACGGCTGAATTGATTTGGATAAAACATGAAATATCCGTTTTTGACCTGAAATAACTTATATCTTACTTTTTATCCCTTAGTAATTGATTCCTGTGGGATGGCATAAAATATGCCTAATGGTAAAACTGCAAGCAGTTTTCTATTGCAGCTGTTCTAATAATAAATACTAGGTAGACAACTTCTTGACATTGAAACTCCTTTCGATTATGTTAATGATTTTCTTTTCGCCGGATGTTCTATTGTAGGCAATACTAATAGATACTTTCACTTCTTTCTCTAATAATAATATGCTAGACGAGTTTCTTAAATAAATAAATAATTTATTTCTGATTCAGAATTTCTGATTTGACTACCTATACTAGTTCCTAGACTGGTTTAGATTTCATTTTCATTCATCTTGTTTTTCTTTAAAATATTGTGTTAAACTCATTTTAAAATATATACCAACTGTTTTATTAATAGCTAATTAATTGAGTATGCTGTCATATATTTTTATGTTTGCAATTTTACTTCTACAAGGCGTTTCTATTATTTTCACACCTAAGTTCTACGGGTCAAGCAATAAGGAGAATCAAACAAAAACTAACGTTTTTAAATTTTAATACTTATCAAAACAATCAGTCGCACACATAACCTACTGAGACCTTAAAATAATCACAAATAAATTGTCCAAACTCACATCACGCACTATTCCCTAGTCCTAAGTTCATAGCATTCAATATGTCGCCGTTGTCCGCGTCTATTTCCCAGGCGAAAAGACCTCCCAGCTTATTATTTCTAACATATTTCCCTTTGGCGATAGTCGACCTTGCGTCGTCGTACGTGATAAGGTCTCCTGTAGCCTCCCTGAATACGTAGGGGGCTTCCGCGACACTGTCATATCTGTACTCCCATTTACCCTGAGCTATTTCATTAGCTATCTCTCTGTAATCGACCACTCCGTCCTGCCAGGTGCCTTTGACAGGGCCTGTGGCGTTGCCGGTGAATGGGTTCTTGCCTTCGTAGTTGTGGACTCCCGTCCAACCTCGGCCATACATAGCAACACCTACGACGATCTTCTTGGGGCTAACACCTTGCGCAAGCAGGTACTTGACTCCAAAATCGGTTGTGTAAGTCTCTTTAGGCCTCCACGCTGGCGCATAGAGAGGCGTCTGGTGACCTAAAGTGTCATTAGACCAAGCTCCTTTGAAGTCGTAGCTCATTAGGAAGATGTGGTCCATGTATTTCTGGGCAGCGCTGTAATCGACCACTTGGATCTTGTCCCATCCGGCACTAATGGCAGATGTCAGTTCGTATTTTTTGCCAGTCTCTACGGATAGCTCGTTGAGCATTGTGCGCAGTTCTTTCATAAGCTCAACGTAGACTTGGCCATCCTCAGGACCTCCAAGGTCAGGGTTAGCGCCTTTACCTCCAGGGAACTCCCAATCGATGTCGACGCCATCGAAGAATTTCCATGTTTGCAGAAACTCTTTTACGGAACCTACGAAACGGTCTCTTTTGGTTTTGTCGGTGAAGAAAAAGAATGGATCAGCCAGGGTCCAGCCACCAATGGAAGGTAGGATTTTTAGGTCAGGCTTTGCTTGCTTCAACATCATGAGCTGGCCGAAGTTACCTTTGTATGGTTCGTTCCAAGAAGATAGGCCTTTCTGGGGTTTCTGCAACGCAGCCCAGGGGTCATGGATCGTGACTTTGAAATCTTCTCGGCCGCTGCAAGAGCGCTGAAGCGCTTGAAAACTTCCTTCAATCTCTTTCAAGCTGTCGTTGATGCCGTCACCTCCACAAATTGGGATGAAACCATACAACAGATGTGTCAGGTTTGGAACCGGGATGCGGTCTACTGGAAACTTCCTGGGATACACGCCCCATTCAACAAAATACCCTCCGATAACTTTTCCAGACGTCTGCTTGAACGGCTTGTTCTTCTCACCAATAGACCATTCCAGAGGCGGTAAGTGACTTCCATCGGTATCGGCAACAATGATCTCAGTCGCGTCGCACGACGCACATCCATCCTTGTTACAGAGTTCTACTACCATCTGGTACCTTCCTCCTTTCTTGATCTTAAATGATGCAGACGTTGCAGATCCAGCTCCAGACCAAACCTCTTCACCACTCAGCAGCACTCTGGACTTCTCGGCCGGGTCTCCAGACCAGGTGTTCCATGTAACGGTGACATCTGCCGCTTCCCGCTTGGTTACTAGTTGGTTGTAGGCGGTGGCTGCTTGGTTGACATCGACGATTGAGAAGGTACGCTCCCCCCATCCGAGGTTGGGTTTCCCTGGGGGGCTGGCGGTCACCGCAGCCAGGATGCATGCCGCGACAAACAACAGCATGGTAACCGGTTCTAAAAAGAAATGCGAAAGTTGATTATTGACACGGGTCTCTCATGAATGCCGAATCGAGACTGGGGATGCGTGTTTCTGGTATCTTTATATACGTTTGGCATTGTAGGGCAACCGCTAAGAGATGCCCGCATGTACACTGGAATGATTTTAAGATAGGTAGGTATAGATAATAATATCGTTAGCACAGTTTTGTCGGATCTCGGTTAGTGGGTCGGCCAAGGTGATGTTGTTAATTTTATTTTATTGTTTGCTGGAGGCGTGGCCTGTGACTAAGGGATAAGTGATACTAGGTACCCATCTATTCTTATCTAAGTGATTTGTTATGCTATGACTTTTAGTGGAAACAAATATGACTAAGGTCGTTATATTAAGATCATGGAAACGTACCTACGATTGTCCCAAAAAAATAATTTTATCTAAGACAAGAAAATAGAAAAATACGGTACTTACTAGGAGTTATTTTAGCTGTTGCGACTTAATTATAATAATTTATTTTAATTATAAAGCTAACTTTAAGGTTCTATTTTATTTAAATTCATATTTTTAATCGACTAAATAACGTTTGTTTTTATCAAATTTTCAATCAAACATATGCCAATTGTATATGCTAATTGGATGACAAAAAATAGATTTTATGATCTGAAATAAAAGTTATTCACTATTTTTATCATTGTGTGATTACACTCACTGTGACTGATACAAAAATATATTTGTTTAACCTTTACACTGTTAAGTAGGTAACATTCTTACCCATGCACCAACTGACACACCCAGTCTAACAATATATCACAGAAACTTAAAAAATACTAGCAAAAAGTTATTAATTCATATAAATGTAGGTATTTGCCCGCATAAAAATCATAAAATAATTGTGTTTGGTTCGACAATGTGTGACAGACTGATTGGAAGAATTCCCAAGATAAGATAATTATGATTCAATGGTGTGGTAAAAACAGTGATTGTTTTGTTTGATATTATACCAAAGTGCGTATGCGCTTATGTTCACAAATTCTGCATCAATAAAGCGTTATCATATTATCCGACTCAATACGTTCGACGTTGGATACAATAATAGTCATGCCAAAAAGAAATAATAAATAACTATACTCAGTAAAAAAAAACAATAAATACTAAAATGAAAAAAATATAACAAAAACAATAAACATTTCTCACATCCCCAAACTAAGCAAATCTTGTACATTTATTTTTTATATACAAATAAAGTGGCAACCAAGCGCACGGCCCACAAGATGATAAGCGGTTACCGCAGCCTATAGACGCTTGCAATACCAGAAGTATCACTCACGGGTTGCCACCCTGAGACGCAGTTCGAAAGTCTCATGTGCCTGTAATTTCACCGGAAACCGTACCCTTCGAATCGGAACACAGCAATGCGAGCATTACTACTTGGCCGCAGAAATAGGTATGGTGGTAGTCCTTGCCCGGACGAGCTCAATCACAAAGAACTCTACTACATGAAATACATAAGAACTAGATAACATAAAGGATACACTAACATGTTTTATTTTATTTGTATGCTTATACGAGTACATAGAAACACGCAGACAGAATAAATAAACATCTAATATGTTTATCACAAAAATATGTCTACGTCACTAGAATTGGCCACTGACTCTATTTACTTACTCTAACACACAAATATTTGTTCTGGTTAAGAATCGAATCTACAACAGCGTAAGGAGCTGTTTTTTTATTAAACAAATTCTTGTCCTGGGTGGGAATCGAACCTTAAACCTACAGTGTAGAAGGAGCTGTTTGAAAAAATAATTCTAAGGAGCTTAGCAGTGTTTGTAACAAGAATGTTCTTGAACAGGCGTTCATTTCACCAAGCTTTTAAGACGTTTCAAAGAAATCCCTGTGATTTTATTAAATAAAACTATTAGGAGTTTAAGAGGGAGAAAAATAATCCTAACAGTCTAAAAAAGTAGTTTCGATAGAGCTAGTTGAACAGAAAATTATCATTATCTAGCAATAAACAGATTAAACTAAGATTCAAAATAATCGATGAAGTGCACTTGAAACAAACGCCCTTCGAAACTTAGTTCTTTATAGAGTGCATTTCACGACCGGTGGTAAACGCGAGGGTGCGGGTTCAATTCTCATTACAGGGCAAATGTTCGGCAAATATTTGTGCCGCAGCGGAATCAAACCCGTAAACTCTCGCTTCTCAACCAAGCAGCTACTACGCCACCAAGGACATTTAAACTTCAAACTTACATTTTTTTATTATAGACTACAGCTGCTGTTGACTAATTGCTAACAGAACTTTTATAGCATAGCCAATTCTTTTTGACAGGTACACAAATTTAATGTTCTGTAGCTTAAGCAGGAGCATCGTATCGTATGACAAACGTATCGTAATCGTATCGTATAACTGTCAATATTTTGTAGTTCATTTTAAGACGCGTTAATTATTAGCTGTTAATTTATTTATAGTTCATTTTAAGGCGCTATGATTTTTATAGTTCATCAAAATACTCTTCTTTTTAAGCGAAAGATAAAAAGTTTAGGTGAACATGCAACACTTGCAAACTCTTTTGCAAAGAGTACACATATCATTTTTGATTTATGATGATTCCGATAAGCAATAACAGATGCTTACATCGATGAGGTGCATCTCTGTATAAAAAAAAAACTGGCTACGAAACAAAAAATTAGTTACTTCACGTCGGTTTTACTTACTAAAAAGAGACGGTGTAAAAAAAACCGTTACAAAGGCTGGTAACTGATTCGTTACGATACGATTGTTAAACGACAATTTTCCTGAGTGCAGCACGAAAAACTCGTTTGAAATCTAAACGTATCGTCAATTTGTATAGAGTTTTTAACAGCGCCTCTTTAGTGCGTTAAATGAACTACCAAAACTCCATATAAATTGAAAGCCGGACGATAAGTTTGTTTACGTTAACGATTGTCAAACGGGTTTTTCGTGTTATATACTTTTAGGCCGTACCCGGAATAATCCATAAACGTTATCGTCCAGCTGTCAATTTGTATAGGATTTTTGTAGTTCACTTTACGCACTGAAGAGGCGCTGAAGTAATCTCATTTATAGAGACAGTTGAACGATTCGTTTACGCTTACGTTATCAAACTAGTTTTTCGTGATTAGTCCTTTGCTCACAGTGCTGTAATCTGAGGAATTGATATCATTACCTAATCCGTAATCAATCTGATGATAACAGTTTATTTTTATAGTACATAGGTATCTTGATAAAATATATAAACAGTTATCTCTGATACCAATCTTTCAGATACCAACACTTAACTTACTTATGTATTTAAATAGTGTGTTTAGTGATTAGTATATACTGCATCATTATTGCTAGCCTTTTAGTGTTTTCACTGCTGGGACTCTGGCCTACTCAATAGCGAGAGTAGGCTAGTGTTTGTCTTAATCTACCACAAGGACCCAATGTGGATTGGATGGTAGTTTTTTTGAAATGTTTATTCTTATAAATAGTTCTTAGACATGCTGGTTTCCTTACGATGTTTTCCTTCATCAATTGAGAGCACTAACATTGCACTCATTGTTTTTCAGAAGGAAAAAGTCATTGGTGCGTGCCGGATTCGAACTTAAAACCTTAGAATCGGAAAGTGGAGTTAATACTATTACACCACCACTGCTCTACACCTTATTCATGATAACACTCAGCCCCGGAACAAATATTTGCAGATAATGCAAGTTCTGTCCCGCAGCGGAAGTTGAACCCGCAACCTCTCGCTTCTCGTCCAGGCATTTACCCACCGCGCCATCGAGGTCGTCAATAAAAGGCTGCTACTTTCTTCCGATTCATCGTAAATGACACATAATGAGCCATGCATGACAATAACGAGGAAAAGTGACACATGTCTACAGTGACCGTAAAAAAAATTGTCACAAAAGGTTGGTACAGTCTGTAAAAGTGTCGGCTATAACACTTATATTCGCGATATAACGGAAGACTAGTTAGCATGAAAAACGATTTTCGAACAAAAATGTAGAGAAAAATGATGGTTTTCTATAAACAAATGTCTCGTCATCATCTGCGGGAGTTTAGGAAGATTTAACTGAGAAAATATGGAAAAATTGCGAGTAAAATTTACAGTTTTATGACGTTTCAAAAAAGGTCCTTGTGATATATAAATATGTATATTATTTTATATTTGAATTTATCTTGTACAACTATAAAAAAAAAATTTTGTTCCTTTACTAAAATGTTCCGCGGCAGATTTTTAAACATTTTGACGGACATTTTTACATAGGTTATTATTTATTTTTTACATAATATTTTTCGACTGCTAGTGTACTGCGCCAGCTAAGCTAATTATTAGCTATGAGGTAACCACGATAAAGACTAAGGATTGGGGTTAATATTTAGCATACAATAGAACCCGGTGACAGGGTCAACGACCCGTTCGGCGATCTTCTGAACAAGGGTAAGGTTACATTTTCTATCACCATCATCATAACAGCCTTCTAAGGTTCCCACTACTGGGACACTGGCCTACTCTCAAGCGAGAGTGATTGGGTCATAACACACCACGCGGACCCAATGCGGATTGGTGAGACCTCTCGGGCGAGGCATAGCTAGTGCTCTCGAGCGAGAGTGTACAGCCGCCATAAGAAAATTGTTTTTTTTTAGTAGAAAACTATTTACTACGAGGCTCATGCCAACCAGACAGATAACTGTTAGAATACATTTTTAACTAACTAGCTACCCGCCCCGGCTTCTCACGTTTGCTTAAACATTATTATAAACTATCCTCTCGTATTACTTTTGTATTATATTGAGTTGCGTAATTTAAAAGATCTAAGAATATAATTTAACCTGGTGGTATGACTCTTCAGCAAGAGTCCGTCTTGGTGGGTACCACCGCAGTGTCAGATATTCTACCTCCAAGCAGTAGTGTGCAAGCTGCACTGTGTTTAGGTTTGAAGGGCACTGTAGCAAGTGAAATTACTGGACAAAAGAGACTTAACAACAATGTCTCGGGGTGATAAGCGCAGTGCAGTGCCACGCAAACACTTTTAAACTTTAAGCTTTGGGTGGCACTGCATCTGTTATAGTCAGGCAGTGGTGCTTAACATCAGATGGGCGGTGGGCGCCTTGATTGTCTTGTCATTTGCTGACATAAAAAAAACTGCAGTGGTTCCCACCAAGATGGACTTGCTCAAAGTACCTGCCACCTACTACAATGTACTTAAGTCATAGACTTTTTTATAAAACTCGTAATTTTTGCAATAATACCGCGTAATTACAGACTGACAGGTATAAAATGCAATTTAATTGTATTGTAGCAATTAAACAATTATATATAAACATGTTGTCACCTACCGCGTGTCATATTTAAATCACATAAAGCAATCACAAGTAGATTTAAAAAGTGATCTATATCAGTTGATTGAACTATCTATAGATTGTTTGTCTTTAGATGTCTCAACTGTTTTTTAAGTATTTTGCGTGTACTTAATGTAATTATGTTCATATTTTTAATTCACTATGCTTATGACAATAATTAGGACTTGTCCTATTTATAATTATTTTTATTTGAAGCACAATGAAACTGAACTGAACCTATGATTGCAATTTAATTTAATAATTATTTAATGTCAATGACCTTTAAGCTTATTTTACCCAGAGTTATTTCTATAATACGACGTACAGGTATTTCAATTGAATTAGAATCTAATTAGAATCAACGATATCACGAATACTAACAATACAGTGTCTAATAAATTACTTGGTACAAAACTAAATGGCATGCAGTCAAAAGCCAGATCTTTTCAACTGTTTTTGCAACTAGGATTGCAATGCGGTTTACCCATCTAAGTAATACAACAAGTAACATGACTCGAAAACCAACAAGCCTAAAAATTAAAGGGGGATTTTGGGATTTTTTATTCAGAATTCCCTTGATTTTGATTTTCGGCTGCAAGGTGGAAAATGAATCTAAAAGTTTCAAAATCTCCCTCTAAGGGATTTCCCAAGGATGATTATGGAACTAACCATTTTAAATTGAGCGAAGCGAGCTATGCATCTCTGATTCAAGTCTGGCAAAGGATAATGACCAAAAGTAGTACCAAAAAGTCACATGCCTCAAGATCAAAATATTATTATAATATACTTACCGGCGACAACATGCTCATCGCCACTCGCCCGCGGTGAGATACCTGCCTTAGGATAGATAAATAAAAATATAGCTAACTAGTATTGTTTTAAAGTAGGTATTCTCGTGCTAGTTGTGATTGTGAAGACGCGTTAGGTGGTGCTCCTTAGATGGGCTAGCCGCTTAAAATTGAAATTCGACGGATACAACTTCGACAAGCCTTAGTTATTTCGACTAGGATAGAGTCGTTTTGAGATTCCGTCCATCGTTGACTTGTCGAAGTTTCGTCTTTCGAAGTTGTGTCTATCGAACTTCAAACTTACACCTCGCAACCAGTAAAGTAATCTGGGTTATTTTAGGGTTAAAATTGCAGTACATCTAGGGTTAAATGAGTCTGCATATTCCGCACTGAGTCTTTAATTAGCGGTACTTTGGTTAACACTTACGTTGTTTCCTAGAAGCTTTACAATAACCCTAAGAAACTATTATATAAAGCTTTTCTTAGTTATAGATAACGCTGAGTTAAGATATCTGCGAGTATTTATTCATTTATTTATTAACTTTTGTATGTCCCATAGTGGGAACCCGCAACCTTTCTCTACACAAAGACTCGCCCACTGCGCGACTGAGGGTGATAAATAATTACTTTTTGGGTTATCTTGATAAAACTAAAATATACCAAAATTATATTTTTCTCGCGACGTGCTACATCGAGAACCGAGTAATTTAATTTTTAAACAACATTTTTCGACGGTTTTCATATTTTTCTGTAATTCATTTAGTCTGGGGTAGATCCGGCGCTTTGTAAAATTTTAAATGAACCAAAACATCCTTTTGTTATAAAATTAAAAAAGATTTCGTTGTAAATATATTCTTTGCGAGCTTTTACTTGTAATTGAAAATTTTAATAAAAATAAAATCAAATGTTGTTCTACCCTCAGGTGCGTTTCGTTCTGGCACAGAACATATATTAATACTACGTACAGAATGGCCACTCCCTACCTCCCACCGGTTTTACTTACCTCACCCGGTCGCAAGTTTGCGGGCACTGAAGCTAAGGGCTAAGGCACGCGTTTATTTTGATTTTGTGTAGGTTCAAGCGCGCGCATGCAAGCGCGAGCAAAATTTCTCGCTCTTGCTATAATTGGATGGGGCCAACCATGATACTCACACATACAACGGCATCGTTTACATACACAAACAATGCATGCATGCGTCGCAATCACGCAACAATGGTGATTGCGACCCTTTTGCTTGATACATTTTATTAAGAGTGTCCGGGGTGTGCTATAGTAAAAACTATTATGCCTCCATCACGGCCTAACTTTAAAAAGACTGTCTTTTTAACGTGCCATCCGCAGCACGGAAACGCAATTGTGTGATTTATATTGTTACAATTACGATTGCGCGAAAATACCGTGCGATGATTTTCAGCTAAGGATTTTTCGGTTCTTGCACATACTATATTAAAATCACACGTAATTTATAACGCGATAAAAGTATTTTGAAATATTTTAAGGTACTTGTACGTTATTTGCATACATTTCTCTTAAAAAATACCGTTTTAATCAATGCAATAAAGAGCACAAGTTTATTATAATTTTATTCTGCAACTTGCGAAGCAGCAAATGTTTTGAATTTATAGAGCAGTGGTGGTTTGGTGGAAGTACAAACTTCTGATCCTAAAGCCGTGGGTTCGAGCTCATCATACACCACAAAAAAATATATTTCAAAAGCGTTCGCGATGCCTGTGCTATCAAATAGTGAAGGAAAACACCATGAAAAAACCAAACACGCAGTTATCACTGCTTTGGAAACTGCGCTAGTTTTCCGTCGACTCGAATTAGTAACCCCAAAAACAAGTCCTGTCAATGTCGTTATGTAAACAACAAATCTGAGGTCAATGTCTCACACGGTAGTTCAACAACCTCTAAGGTCAAGGCTTGTAAACTTGCAGTGCAATTTAGATCAATTAACACTAAAAACCGGTTCCTGATTCATGTTTCAATAATAGCAGACCACATTAGCAGCTGTCTCAACTATGTATTGGTTCTTTGTATTCATTTTAAGTTGTATTTTGTAAATTCCGCTTGAATACAATGCTTGGCTGATTTGTCTTAGCCTAAATTAGCTAGCCAAAATTAAATCAATAAATTTCAACAATAGGAAGACGTAACCTAATATTAAAACTAAAATGATATATTTAGAGCGAAATTATTATTACAGGTTAAAAACGAAACGAAAACTCCAGCATTGATATTTATATGCAATTATGAATCATTTATCCCCGCACGGATTTCTACACTCGTAATTGAGTTTTAGATAATAATAATTAATTTTAAGAGTAGTGGAGTTCTCTGTGATAGAGCTCGTCCGGAGAAGGACTACCACCATACCTATTTCTGCCACCAAGCAGTAATGCTCGCATCGCTGTGTTCCGGTGTGAGGGGTTTCCGGTGTAATTACTGGCACATGAGCCTTTCGATCTTAGCCTCAAGGTGGCAACCCGCGAGTAATACTTCTGGTATTGCAAGCGTCCATAGGCTGCGGTAACCGCTTACCATCTTGTGGGCCGTACGCTTGGTTGCCACTTCAGTTGTAAAAAAAAAAACAGATAAGCGATGTAATGTGTTTTTATTTTGTTAGTTCATTTTAATATTGCATGCCTTGAGGCAGAATACATTGTATCTCTATTTATTATTTACCCCACTATCTGATTTCGTACAGGTATTTCTAGCAATAAATAAAATAAAATAATAATAATATACTTTGACTTCGGTGCGCACTGGCGACGCGCTCCGTCTGTTGTAAATTGCTACAGCCGCTGGCGCCGGTAAACAGGCGCTGGTAACACGCTTACTACGTAAATAAGGCAGTACTTGCAAATTCGATTCATATTCCAGCACTCATAATGCAAACGGCGACGGAACATAACAATTTACGCAAATTGTATTTTTATTTATAGTAATTTTGTCTTATAAATTGCAAAAATACCTCCAAAACTCTGCCAACACTCTGCATTTTGTTAAAATGTTTAAATATAACAGTGAAACAGCGGGTGGCAGCTAATAATATTATGTAATGCGAAAACCAGGAAGCTGTATGTTTATGGTACCTAATCAATTAGATGCGCCGTAACAGCTGAACCGATTTTAATATAATAAATCATTCAATCAAGCAAATAAATAATTTCATTTCATTTCAATAAAATTGGATATAATTATAGCTTTGTACCCTGCGAAGAGAAGTAGTACGTATGACATTTTTCATCAATTTTTTTCTTCTAATTACTATTAAGTATTAGTTAAAATAATTTTGAATTAAAATATTATTGAAATCAAATGCTTTTTTATACCACTAAAGTGGCGACCAAGCGTACAGCTCACTTGATGGTAAGCGGTTACCGTAGCCTATGTACGCATGCAACATCATAGATATCACTTGCGTGCTACCACCCTGAGACGTTAGATGGAAAGTTTCATGTGCTTGTAATTTCACCGGAAACCATACTTCGAACCGGAACACAGCAATACGAGCATACTGCTTGGCGGCAGAAATGGGTACGGTGCTAGTCCTTCCCCGGACGAGCTCTATCACAAAGAACTCTACTACTCTTAAATTTATATATATTTTTTATTGTACCACTTATTTTTTTTTTTTTCATTTATTTCATGCTCAATGTACAATGTATTCAGCTTAGGTGTAACTTAATGATAATGCTGTAGGTGAGTACATGGACCCTGTAAGGGCGTTGCAAGTTAGTTATACCAGTAGTTTACTTAGTTCTAATAATTAGACACCAATGTAATCTTTTAAATCTTTACTAATTTTAATTATCAATACACTTATCTAAATATAACAATACGCTTCCTACTGGTAGTGATTTGGATCAGTTGAGCTATCTATAGGTCGTTTGTAACGGTCTTTAGATGGCTCAACTGTTTCATATGTATTTTGTATATTTTGTAATGTAATATAATTATGTACATATAAACATAAAAATAACTGTACTTATCTAAATAATTACCTACAGTTATATTACGAGACACTTTAGAAATATTACTCAGTCTTATTGTTCACGTCTTGTGGAATAAAGAGGCTGATACGAACGAACCCGTGGGCTGTTACTTGAAATATAAAATCAGAACAGATTTTGTCTATAGTAAAAAACAAAGTTACTTCTCACTGTCTGTCCCTTTGTATGTACTCTTAGATCTTACAAACTACGCAACGGATATTAAAGAGGTTTTTATCTTTACATAATAATAATTCAAGAGGAAAGTATATTATATTATATTATATGACGATGACGACCGATGTGGCGCAGCGGGCGCAGGTCCGCCTGCAACGCAAAGGTTGCGGGTTCTATTCCCGCCTCGGGACAAATGTTTGTACGATCTACAAATATTTGTTCTGGTTGTTCTGGGTATAGAAAATCTATATATAATAAAAAATATCTACCTATTTATTGTATTAAATATATATCAGTCATCTAGTACCCATAATACAGCTCTGTTTAACAGCAGCTTACCTTAAGGCTATTATTTATTAAAAAAAAAATAGTTTAGCAGAATTACGTAATTATTTTTTTTTATGAAAAAAAAAGTAAGTACATGTATTTTTTTTTGTGTATGGAACATATTCCTTGAATATCGCGCACTAATAATCAAAGACCCTATATAAAAAAATATTATTAAATAATGCTGGACAATCCACACAGCATCATCTAGCCCCAAGCTAAGCAAAGCTTGTGTTATGGGTACTAGATGACTGATCTAATTAATACAATACATAGATAGATATTTTTTATTATACGTAGAAAATACCCAGAACAGAAGAAACAAATATTTGCAGATCGTATTATGCATCCGTGCGAAGCCGGGGCGGGTCGCTAGTAACTTATAAGATACTTAGTATTTGAAGCACGTACCCCTCGCTAATCACCTCGCCAATCAAGAAGAAAGCAGGAAAATTTAAAATGTACGAACAACAATAAATATGCTGTTTGCTAACAAGCTTTTATTTTACTTCAATTGTTTGTGATTTATCCTTCCGGTTTGAGAATTTTTTAAAATCGTTTACTAAGTTCGTGACCTAATTATTAGGCCGCCTGTAGGCCTCGGTCATGGCCAAACAAATTTGAAAAAAACCGGGACCGACTGCGTAATGCATAACATAACAAGGCCGAAGCACGTGTGTGCCACCAAGTGCACAGTTGAAATTACACTGGCTATCCATTTAGATGATGACTATTCTAATGGTGAATTTTTTGCCATTTTCTTGCAATATTTATTTATTTTAAGTACTTATCCTGCAGGGCTTAATTATGTTAAAAAAAATTCTAAGCTATTGTCACGAGTTTCATACTAAAAACTGGGTTTTAACTGAAGTTTAATGTAATGAATAGAGTGTAAGTTGATGTCGTATTTCGAAAACCAATAGTCAAACTCCAAATAAAGGCTTCGAAATTCAAAGGGACAAATAACGGCGTTGGAGTAACGGTAAAACAATAAAATGTAGTTCCAATTTTAAAACTCGAATTCACTTGCATCGCGGACTCGATTCAAATCGATTCGAGACGATTTCGTTTTATTATTTTTGAATTTAAAATTCTAAGTCAGAAGTTTTCCATATTATACAGCAAATAGATTTTGCCTTACAATTTTTATTTACTGCTTTAGTTTTTGAAGAGCCAATTGAATAAGTTGTTTTAAATTGTTTCTGTAAACTGCTAATGAAACGAGTCTAATTATTAGTGAATTGCTAAAAAACTTGTAATGTTTAAATAAAACCTGCGTAAGTTCAAGCGAAAATACGAATTTTATCAACCTCGCAAGAGAAATTGTTATGAGTTTCATTTAATTAGTTTGAAAAGATAGAGAAGTGACCTTACAGATCATATTATTGGTTAAACGTAGTACAGTCAATATAAAAAATATCTTAAGATTAGACTTTATTGAATAAAAAACACCTATTTTGTAACCAATTTTAACACAGTGTTAACATAAATTAGAAATATATGATATTTGTAAGTAAGTAAGTTCGTTTGAATAAGTGGCCAACTCTAAAGATGGAGTTAATAGGCCACTCCACGGCCTCCGAAATGGTCTAAAAATTTTGAAAAAGCCGAGACCGACTGCTTAACTTGCTTTCTGAAGCACGGAAGCTTACTTTAGCTCCTGTGAAAATTCATTTTCTTATAAATAAGTCACATTCTCAAAAAAACTTTTGCAGTATTTAATTGCAGATGTTGATGACTAAGACTGTACATATACACACACACTATGCTCTTATAAACAAACTTAAACTTAAAACAAATCCAAAAACTCTTACATTGAACACTGCGATTCCAAAAACAAGCTCTTTTTTCAAAATTGTATCGATCCTAGAACGTGCGAACTCGGAATGATCCTAGAATCAGTGACCGATACGGCGCGGTAGTAGTGCGAGCGCAGGCCCTCCCAACACTAACGCTAGCCGCGCGAGCGCCACCCAGGAAAACGTATACGGATCAAAAGGATGACATTAGAAGTGCAGTCACGCACATCCCTAGTGACGCGTTTCAATTACTGAGGAAACCGACCTATCTATTGAACCAACTTTATAAAAGTACGGAAGTTCTATTTTTATAATTGACGAAACGAAACGAGACGAAACTCAGTAAAGTTTGGTTGTAAATATCGGTTGTACCTACTTGAAAAGGAGTACGAACTAACAGACCGACAAATTTTGTCAGAGATGAAACAGAGAATCCGGGCTATTCCCCGTAGTCTTACCAGTTGAACTACTGGGAATTTTCTTCCCAACAGACTTACTAGTAAAACCACTGGGAGCTTTGTTCCCAGTAAACTCCCAATTAGTTATCTCTTATGTAGACCTAAATAATTAATAGACTTTGGTAAACATATGGTATGCACCACCATCAATCTGAATTGGGTCCGCATGGTGGACCAAATCAATCTCGTTCAAGAGTAAGCCATTCCCAGCTGTGGGACCATTAGAAGACTGTCATGACTGAAGCAGAGACTACGCTCGCTTCGCTCACTCAATGAAATGAAATGAAATAAAATGATTTATTTTGCTAGAAGTACGGTTATATAAGGTATTAGTGTTTAAGTAAGTATAAGTGTCTTTTCACCGTTTAACTCGGCATGCTAAAATACAAATTTAAAATTAAATATTATACGAATTATAAAGAACACAACAAGATTTTAGAATTATTAATTAGTAGCATTTCAAGTTATATAATAATAAAAATGACAAGTTTTAAAAATTCAATGATAATGATTCACGATTGTTCAAGAAATCGTTCACACTATAAAAAGATTTTTCAGTCAAGAACATTTGCTTCGGAGGGCACGTTAAGCAGTCGGTCCCGGCTTTTTCAAATTTGTTAGGCCATGACAGAGGCTTTCGGGCGGCCTAGAAACTCTTTCACCAGAGTTGGCCAATAACTCATACGAACTTACTTACTTACTTAGTGAAGAACATTTTTAGATACAACGGATTTGGCACAGATGATACATTAATTAGTGTATCGTGCTGCTCTAATTGCGTTGCATAAAAATGAAACAGTTCAATGCGCGCACGCACTTTTTAACTAACTATCTGTACCCCGCGGTTCCAATCGCGTTTTTAATGAATTAAATGAAATACAAATATTTTATTAACCACTAATACAAATTAATGTTGACACAGTAGTGATTTACTAGTGTCTGAGTTAGTTTTCACTGTGTTACAGAAAGACAGTTGATTCCCCAATAAAATGAAATGAAATGAAATAAAATAAAATAAAATTAAACGAAATGAAATGAAATATAATGAAATGGTATTTATTTGCTTGAAGTATGGTCTATGGTATTAGGTTTTACAATACCACTAACATTGCTATCAAAAGGCCCACTTGATGGAAGGCGGTTAAAGTAGCCTATGTACGCTTGCAAGTTTGCAACATTAGAGATAATCACTTGCGCTTTGCCACCCTGAGACGTAGATCTAGTCTATGTGCCTGTAACTTCACCGGAAACCATTTACCTCTTTGAACCAGAACACAGTAAACCCGAGGATTACTGCTTGGCGGCAGAAACAAGTATGATGGTAGTTCTTCCCCTCCCCGGACGTGCTCTATCCCAAAGAACTCTACAACTCTTCTAACGTTTATGCAGTTTTTAAGTTATCTTACAGGATATGTAAAGCTTTAGGGATAAAAGGTTAGCTTAAGTGTTATTCTATGTTATTATAGTGAAAGTCGCGGGCCGTAAGTGGATTAGATTAGCACAGGATCGTGGTAGATGGCACAAACTAAAGGAGGCCTATACCCAGCAGTGGGTGAAGTCAGGCTGTGGATGATGATGATGAAGTGTTATTCTATGTTTATATCAAGCTATTTATTATTTTTTATTATCTTAATTAGTATTTCAAGTCGTTGGTACTCGGTAAACATAAACACAATCAGACAAACTTTCACATTTATAAATTAGTGTAAATACTTACTTACCTACTTTTGAAATAACAAAAAATTAAAACGAAATATAATTAACAAAATAGTAAGTACTTACTTAAGAATGAATAAAATATACCTGCATACTTATCATCATCATCATTATAACAGCCAGTAATGTCTATTAAAAGAGGCACGTCCAGCAGTGGACGTCTGTCCACTGCTGGACGTGCCTCTTCGATAAAATGCCAGAACGAACGATTTTGAACCATTTATGAACTAACTGAGACCACTACAATGTCGGCGGTCCATCGAGTAGAAGGCCGTCCTACACTTAGTTATTTAAAATCTTTATTTCGCAGTGATTATAGGTGCTCAAGGAAAATTATTTGTTTTCAATATACATACTAAAAATAAATCATTTAATACTATGCCCATTTATATTAATTCAAACTAATATTAAAAAATGTTAATGTAATTCTGTCTGTTACGTTTTACGTCTAAGTCGCTTAACCGATTTAGATGAAATTTGGCACGGAGATAGTTTTATGTCTGAGGACAGACATAAGCTAATTTTTATGTATATACCTCGCAAGTGAAGCCGCGAGTGGCGGCTAGCAAAATTTAAATAATATTTCTGTTCAAGAGAACATCCATCTTTGTACCATGGCACAAGGTTCTTGGCCTGCACAGCGCTGTACTAACTATTACATATTCTGTGCCTGCGCATGAGTCTTTGTGTCTGTCTGTTAGTTTGTATTCAACGCACGGTGCAAGGTTGGCTTGCGGTGTACATACTCACCAGTGATCTACTAAATTTGCAAGCACCAAGGGATAATATCAATTAAAATAATAGTGGCAAGGTAGAGGTTCCTTTGGCAAATCGATAACTTTAATAACACTTCTAACTACAATCATTATGATGGTAGATATTAAGGTTGAAAATTCTGTAGCGAATAATCTGTTGAAAAAATGTAAGCTGATATATCGGTTATGAGCATGTAGATAAGGTTGTTAATCCAATGCCAGAATGTTAGGGATCTTAGTAAGTTCCTTGGTATTGTTAGCAACGACATAACTTGAATGAAACGTTATGAGTCTTTATTGTTTGGATAATGTTTTATTATACGAGGAAATAAAAATAAAATTACGTGGTGATTTGGTACAATGCATGTACGTAATTACTCATATGCTTATTGTGGTCTAGCTAGAAAATCCAACGATTTTTTTTCTAGTGATTAATATTGGTAATGTTTTTTTTTCGTTTTTATAGTGTAAACCATCACACTAAGGGAATACTAAAGATTATAATATCCCAAACATTATTTCGCCTCAAGCGGGATTTGAACCCGCAAACCACCGCTTGATACGGGGTGGTCTACCAATATTTGTCAATGAACTATATCAACTTTATTGAACAGGCTTGGATAACTGCAACGTTTCCCCTGTAGGTGGAGCTATCGGCGCTTCGAGCCGAAGACATCCCAATGATTATTTAGTCCAAGCGAAATATGTCCCGATAGCTGAAATATGTACTGTAAAAAACCTGTAATACACGTCGCCAAAGTCCTACTCTATAAAAGAGCTACGCTAAAAGTTTCCAATCGAATCTGTTATTAATCCCCAGAAGAACCAAGGTCACAGACTTAACGTAGCTCAGAATAAGCAAGATAAAAGTCTATAATCAGTGCGTGTTGCCAGTGATGACTTATGGCACTGAGACGTGGTCGCTAAATTGGTCTAATTTACAAGCTCAAAGTCGCTCAACAAGCTATGGAAAGAGCTAGAAGTTTCACTACGCGATCGTATCCTATTCCTTAACTAATTTAGACTAATCATAAAAAAAACCCCTGAGTGTTATTTATGTCGGTTATGTAAAGTTCCTCCATAAGGAATCGTTACTACCACTAGACCACTAGATACTAATATGGTTTTGTTGCTTAATGACCAATAATTCGTCGCATTATGACGCATTAGCATAATGTCATACAAGGATTTTGACTAAAACACAAATAAAACACGAGTGAAATGACCCATCATTATAAATGCTAAAGCTTGTCATTATACACCTTTAAATGGCAATTAAAAAAAGTGACTAAGTAATAAAATAAAATAAATAAACAATATATTTGCAGACATTTTAACACCAAACTAAGCAAAGCTTGTACATACTATGAAAACCAGTTATCTAAAAGAAAACATAAATATTTGTTTTTGTATTCTATCAGATATTTTTGTAAATAGTACAGAAACACCCAGACTCGGAACAAATATTTGCAAATGATACAAATATTTGTCCCTCAGCGGGAATCGAACCCGCTACGTATTGCTTCTCAACCGGATCGTAATGTACCCAAAATGCGAAAGGCTACTCTATAAATGTAGGCTGTCATCATGACAGCTAATCTTCTTATCTTTGACGACCGATGTGGCGCGGTGGGCGAAGGTCCGCCTGCGACGCAGAGGTTGCGGGTTCGATTCCCGCCTTGGGACAAATGTTTGTAGGATCTGCAAATATTTGTTCCGGGTGTTCTGGGTGTTTTCTATGTATAATAAAAAATATCTATCTATGTATTGTATTGTATTAAATATATATCAGTCATCTAGTACCCATAATACAGCTCTGTTTAACAGCAGCTTACCTTGGGCTAGATGATGCTGTGTGGATTGTCCAGCATTATTTATTTATTTATTTAGCTAATGTTCCCACTCTCTGGCGAGAGTGTCCTAGTACCAATACGGATTGGTGGATAACAATTTGCAAACATCGGTAAATTTAATTGTAATAAACACCAAATACCACCGAGATAGCAAAGACGACCTACTAATATTAAATATTATGTTGCTGTGGAAGTTTGAATTTATTTCGTTCGTCTTTACTCGGGTACGAAGGATGTAGTTTTCAACCTGGCGCGGGACTCTTCAGCAATAGTCCGTCTTGGAGGGTCAGTTATTCTACCTCCAAGCAGTAGTGTGCAAGCATTAGTGTGTTTAGATTTGAAGGGCACTGTAGCAAGTGAAATGAATTGCTGTTAGGCTCGCTAAAACTCGAGAACGGCTGGACCGATATGGCTGATTTTGGGTCTTGAAATGTTTGTAGGAGTCCAGGGAAGGTTTAAACGGGGAAAAATTATGAAAAATTGCGAAAAAAATAACGCGTTTGAAACCGCGCCGGGTCAGCTAGTTATCAAATTAAAAACATGATAATAAAAACCGCCATCTTTGGACTTCCCCACCTTCTTAGTTTGACTGCAACATGTTTAATTTAATGTAGTGTTAGTGGCGCAGTTCGTGCAGGAAGACATCGTCACGTACTGCCTGTCCTCGGGAACGCGCAGCTCCACTGTTTGGTACGGCACGATATCGGACGACATATTAAGCCGGGATTGCATTATTCTGTCGTGGAGTGTCGTGACGCGTCATAAGTATATCGTATCCTTTAAAGCTTTTTGTGATAGGAGCTCATCACAAAAAGCTTTACTACTAGCACAGATAACATAATACCTACTAGTAACGTATAGAGCTGCGTTTACATTATTCTGTCGTGGCGTGTTGTGACGCAGAAATATGTTGATATTGTACAATAGTAACAGGCGTACACGCAGCTGCACTGTTTGGTATGGCACGATATCGGACCACGGTTCCAGTTTAGTGGTAGTAAAGCTTTTCGTGATGTTCTTATACGTCACGGTTTAAGTAGTAGTGAAACTTTTAGTGATGTTTTTATGCAGAGAGACGTCTACCTGCTACGGAAGCGGTAGCTCAACTGGCGAGCCCAAGAGTTTGGCGAGCTATGGTGAATGTGTAGGGAATTCAACATTGGTTGCTCCTGCTGTCATTGTATGTCATACCTCTGGCTGGTGTCAAAGTCATAGTACGTACTACGTAGTACATTATCTTTGGTCGTACTGCAGTTAAATTATTTTGCTACAAGCAGGACATGAACCCACAACCTTCTGCTTAACACGAGATGAAACAAAAACGGAGTTACCAACTTTTTTCTTGTTTTGATAACCTTTCCCAGTATGGCAGTAGAGCAGATAGCGCCATCTGTCAAAGCAATCGGAACTACTTTTTGTTTTAAATCTCGAGATTTTCGATTCGAATCGAAAACCTCTCATTGAAGCAAGAGTAGCGTAGTCGTGACACGCACGTGCGATGGCTACCGTTGATATTGTGACAATGGAAACACACCACTTTGAATAGTAAACAAGATATCGGATGTAACAGCGCGACAGTGGAGCTATATCGTGATTACTGCAGATACTCCACAACTCAACCAAAACACTCGGATTAAACGCACACTTGGGTATTCTAGCACTGTATTCTGCAAAACAATTGTATTCTGCACGCGCTTATGGAATAAATTAATACAAAGGAACAGGTTATATTGAAAGCCTGTACGCATTTATGATTTCGCTTGCTTTTCGTCCTCGATATAACGAGCTCTAGCGAAAAGAAATATCAAATACTCGTACTTTTTATACTTTACCTAAACCAAACCTAAGCACAGTAATGCTTGTACATAATGCTGCGGTGGTACCCACCAAGACAGACTCTTGCTGAAGAGTCCTACCAACAGGACCACCGCAGTGTCAGATATTCTACCTCCAAGCAGTAGTGTGCAGGACTCTTCAGCAAGAGTCCGTCTTGGTGGGTACCACCGCAGTGTCAGATATTCTACCTCCAAGCAGTATGCAAGCATTACTGTGTTTAGGTTCAAAGGGCACTGTAGCAAGTGAAATTACTGGGCGAAAGAGACTTAACAACAATGTCTCGGGGTGAGAAGCGCAGTGCAGTGCCACGCAAACACTTAAAAACTTTAAGCTTTGGGTGGCACTGCATCTGTAATAGACATGCGTGGTGCTTAACATCGTGTGGGCGCCTTGATTGTCTTGTCACTTGCTAACATAAAAAAAATAGCTTTCCAAGAATATCAACCTTTAAAAACATTTTTAGAACACCGCGTTGTGTAAAACCGAGAACAATTTGAATGTGCTTCGAGACTTCAGACAATACAAAAGTATTTTGCAAGCGGAACGCAAAACCGTATTCTATGTTCGTGCTGTGTTTCAATCACTAAAATCAGTCGCTTTTGATACTAGCGGATCCCGCGAATTCGCTCGCTTACTTCAATACCCTCTACTATGAATACCATTATTTGTAAACTGCATGGAGTGTCTAGTTGTAGTGACCGCCTTCTGATTCTAATGTCGTGGGTTCGAAAACGGTCCTGCAGCAATGGTTTTTATGGTATATTCTTTGATGCCAGCGCTCTCAAAGCGAAGGAAAACACCGTTAGAAATCCATGTGTTATCGACAGTGACATGCTCGAGCACTCATTAATGACCTGCGTAATCGTTCCGTTGAAAGTTTCCTTATTTTGCCATCAAAATATATTAAAAACCAGTCAGTCAAAATTAAAAAGTATTATCATCTAATTGCGAAGTATGCGATAAGCCAGAAGACGTGTATCATATACTGATGGAATGTGTCCGGAACCAAACCGAAAGGCAGAAAGTTCTGTTTGAGTTGGGCATCAATATTGTAAACATTGGAGTAATGCAGAATTTATTATCGTGTCCTAATTCTAGTGAAGCCAAACTTATCTATAGTTTGGTTCAAGCGGCTAGATAGGCAGTTAATTCCTTATAATTTTAAGTAGGTACCTACCTAGATAGTTTAATTATTAGGTATTTATGTTAATGTTGAAATTGTTCTAATTAAGTTGTTATTATTTTGTTACCTTACAGGGCTGACATAAACATGTTGTTCAAAAGTCCTTTTAAAATAAAATCATTTTCTTTCTTTCAAAATTATTGAACAAAAAAAAAAGTCTAATTTTATAGTAGTATCGAATATGTGAAATAAAATGTCATTGGTGTAGATTTGCACTAGATTATCTGGGAAGCTGTGGGTGGTATTCAGATAAAAAACCAGAAGCTTATGTAAGAATTAGTGAGACGAAAATATTTTGGCAACTTGGGCCCCGATTCTGCTAATTCTACGTATGTGCAGTTGATGTGAAGCTAACGCTAACTGAGTCTCGCAAGTGTCACGCAAGCGTCTTATGAGTTAGAGAAATATTTGGATAACATGGGCCACGATTCTGGTAATTTCTTAATGTGTCGTTTGCATGCAACGAACATAACTCGAACGAGATTCTATTCTCATTATTTTTACACATAAAAATAACCCTACGCACCGTTCACGCAATAGTCACGCAGTGCAGTTTTTTTTTTTTATGTCAGCAAGTGACAAGACAATCAAGGCGCCCACCTGATGTTAAGCACCACGCCTGACTATTACAGATGCAGTGCCACCCAAAGCTTAAAGTTTCTAAGTGTTTGCGTGGCACTGCACTTCGCTTATCACCCCGAGACATTGTTGTTAAGTCTCTTTCACCCAGTAATTTTACTTGCTACAGTGCCCTTCAAACCTAAACACAGTGCAGCTTGCACATTACTGCTTGGAGGTAGAATATCTGACACTGCTGTGGTACCCACCTAGTTTGTTTGACGGACGTTTTCTAGACTTTCTAATGAAGCAAACGCTGCAAACATCATCAAACGCGTTCAACTGTATGTCAACTGAACGTACGAATTATAGAATTAGCGGAATCAGACCCCTTGTTTTATACAATAACGAGCACCACACGTAGACTTTGGAGTGCGCAAAATACCATTCAGTCGGTCGCGCGTCGTTGTAGATACTTAGTGGTATTTGCTTTTCGTCTAATTTATTAAAATTTTGTTCACGATTGGAATTCCTGTACGCGGCTATGCTTTTTCAACCTGTCACGTATTTAGGGAGCTAATTTCAAACCACAGTTTCACTGGTAGAGACAGGGTACAGAGCAGATATTACGCATATGGCCACAATTTTTTTTTTTTATACAACTGAAGTGGCAACCAAGCGTACGGCCCACAAGATGGTAAGCGGTTACCGCAGTCTATGGACGCTTGCAATACCAGAGGTATCACTCGCGGGTTGCCACCTTAAGGCTAAGATCGAAAGCCGCATGTGCCAGTAATTTCACCGCAAACCATACCCTTCACACCGGAACACAGCAATGCGAGCATTACTGCTTGGCGGCAGAAATAAGTAATGGTGGTAGTCCTTCCCTAGACGAGCTCTTTCACAGAGAACTCTATCACAGAGAACTCTACTACTCTCCACCGACAGTACTAATATCTGTTATATGCTATAGTGCCAGCGAACCGACTTACCTCGCCCAGAAAATAATAATAATAATGATAATATAAAAGATTGGGAGCAGATTTTTCATCTGATAAAATCGCAATTATGAATCACTGGCCAACTCTGGCGACGGATTTAATAATGATTTTATTAAGTTACCACTAGTGGCCACTGACTCATACTAACTTAGTTTATTAAATAAACTATTTTTATTAAACAAAAAACAATCACCAAATTGAATAATCGTGTAATCCGGGCATTGGAAAAGAGGAGGTTTCCGGATAAAAAGGTCCTTACGTCCGTACGCCCGCATTAATACGATAGCAAACATTGAAGGCTTGAAGTTGTCAAATGAGCGGAGTGCCTAACGAGAAAACTTTTCTGATCAACTCCTGGCCTCTGATAACCTAATCATAACTTTGATCCTTCATTGAGTTATGTGTGGGCGATATCAACTTTTTAAACTAGAAGGCAAAAGTGTAGCGTTCCAATAAAGATCTTTTTTTTTTTTATACAACTGAAGTGGCAACTAAGCGTACGGCCCACGAGATGGTAAGCGGTTACCGCAGCTTATGGACGCTTGCACTACCAAAGGTATCACTCGCGGGTTGCCACCTTGAGGCTAAGATCGAAAGCCTCATGTGCCAGTAATTTCATCAGAAACCATATCCTTCACACCGGAATACAGCAATGCGAGCATTACTGCTTGGCGGCAGAAATAGGTATGGTGGTAGTCCTTCCCTGGGCGAGCTCTATCACAGAGAACTCTGCTACTCTTAAGTCATCCGCTAGAAGCATCTGTCATGGACGCCCAACTTAATAATAAGATAAAAAAAAACCATTAGTGCGCGTACGTAACCAAGTTTTGTAACCGGCTACGTAGTAGGAATTTCGGAAGGAGAATACAACCCCATCACTAGACAGTACATTGTCATTGGTGCGCTACAAGGAATAGAAATTCAACATTTATATCTAGATACTAAATGAAGCGCATCTAAACGGGTGCGCTTCTAAACGGGTGCGATTCATTCATTCAAGTCATGGACAAAGGAAGCCAAAGATAGGAAAAAAATAAACTTTTGGAGGAGACCCGCCGAGGGATAACCTTAACCTCTTTCAACTTTGACTTTAATGAAGGAATAATAAAGGCTTTTTTATTTATTTATTTTAGTTTTTACATACCTACCTACTTATATTCTTGGCATGAGCCTCACCTAGTTCGATTGGCACCACACTGAAGCTTTATGATGAAGAGGGTTAATAATAAAAAAAAGCTAGGAACCCAGCCGAGTTTGTTGCCAGATTCTTCTAGGCTGAGGCGCGAGGAACTGGCGTAAATTCACCAAGCTTTTAGACGTTTCAAACTGATCCTTGTGATATTATTGAATAAATATATTTTACTTTACTTTTACTTTACTATTAAACGGGTGCGCTTCAGGTAGGTGCGCCACGAGGAATACCTTCAATTCTTTCTATGAATGCACTGTTCCGTTTTTTTACCAACGCAAACGTCGTCGTCACAACCTGGTTAGGAGTACTCGTAGCACTGCCTTCTGCTTCTAGGTAGTTGGTTCAATGCAAAGTCAAACATTTAACATTTGCATGATGAATAAACTTAGATGTTTGTTCTGTGAATTCGGTAAGACGTTTCAAATATATGCTGTCTATGGGGGTTGATTTCTGGAATATGTTATTGGCCTGTTATGTTATTTCATGGTAGTTTCTACATACGAATTCAACCCTAATAAGGTCACCTTATGCAAAAGGGTGACAGAACGACTTTTTATGTGCGATCTGTCACCTTAGGCGGACAAAACTAGGTGACAGATGGGAATAATTCATCCGTTTAGTGGTTACAGAACAACTTAAGTCTAACAAACATGTTTGCATATTCATACTAATTCAATTCGAAAACGAGAAAATTGCCGAGAAGCAAAACTCTAATCTTAGTACTTTACGCATGGTATAATGTCATTAAGAGCTAAAAGCAGTAACTCTGAGCTTTATAAAGACGAAACAGAGTGTTATAGGCCCCGTGCTAATAAGGCATATATTACAATAATAAATTGAAAGGAGATAGGCCCTGCTTGCGATTCTATTAAGATTTGGAAGAAAACTGTGAGCCGAAGTGTTTTAATGCGTCACTTGAGCGCAATTATTTTTAAAAGTCTTTAAAGGCTAAAACCGCGTATCTTTGGCTGAAACATGTATAAAAAAATAAATAAAAAAATAATGCTGGACAATCCATACAGCATCATCTAGCCCCAAGGTAAGCTGCTGTTAAACAGAGCTGTATTATGGGTACTAGATGACTGATATATACTTAATACTATACAATACATAGATAGATATTTTTTATTATAAATAGAAATAATACCCAGAACACCCGGAACAAATGTTTGTAGATCGGCAGGTGAACCTGCGCCCGCTGTGCCACATCGTCCGATGTGGCACAGCGGGCCAAAATGTCAAATGTCAAAAATATACTTACTTAGATAGTATAAAAGTCGCGTCTCTTAGGTTGGATTCATCCAAACTTGAATAGGCGCTATTCTCCAAGTAAATCGTAGTTATTCGCAAGTAAACTGACAGTTTACTTGTATTTGACACAAGCCGATCCGCCCCAGCTACGCGCGGGTGCAAAAAAACCGCACCCGTGCAAAACCGGGGCGTGTCGCCAGTAATAAAATATACCCTATGTTACTCAGGGATAATGTAGCATTCTAATGGTGAAAGAATTTTTGAAATCGGACTAGTAGTTTTTGAGTTTATTCGTAACAAACAAAAATACATAAATACAAATCTCTTTTTATAATATTAGTTTTTTTATTATTAAAAGCCTTTCATCATGACAGCCTTCTAATGTTCCCACTGCTGGGACACTGGCCTACTCTCAGGCGAGAGTGATTGGGTCTTAATCCACCACGCGGACCCAATGCGGATTGGTGGATGGCTAATGTCTTTCGAATTTTTAGTTCTTGGACATGCCGGTTTCCTCACGATGTTTTCCTTCACCGTATGAGAGCACTGGCATTGCGCACATAAATTTTTCGAACAGAAAAATCCATTGGTGCACGACCGGGTTTGAACCCACGACCTTAGGATTGGAAGGCGGGGTCACTACCACTAGACCACCGGTGCTCTTCAGACCACCGGTGCTCTTCCAAAAACTAAAAAAAAAGCCTTTATTTCTGATAAAATATAAATGTTTTTCTTATAATGAATTTCATGTTAAGACATCGACGCTGTTATCTGTTTGCCTTTTCTGGCAAAGGCCTATTATAATATTAGTATAGATTTCTTATTCCGCGAGCTGGTGATTCCAGAAGTTGGTCGAATCCAGCCTTTGATATTTTAAGCTATGCAAGGGATTTTAATGCGGTTTTCATTAATAGATATCTTTTTTTTTCTAAACTACTTAAGTGGTAACCAAGCGTACGGCCCACTTGATGGTCAGCGGTTACCGTAGCTTATGTACGCATGCAACATCATAGATATCGTGTGCGTACATAAGCTTGCGTGTTACCACCCTGAACGTTAGATGGAAAGTCTCATGTGCCTGTAATTTCACCGGAAACCATACCCTTCGAACCGGAACACAGCAATGCGAGCATTACTGTTTGGCGGCAGAAATAGGTATGGTGGTAGTCCTTCCCCGGACGAGCTCTCGCCTAAGAGTAGGCCAATGCCCCAGCAGTGGGAACATTAGAAGGCTGTCATGAAAACAATTATTGTTGAAAGGGTATCATTAATTTGTAGAAGATTTCATGAAAGACTAATACTTATTTTATTGACGTGCCATTTTAATTTTATATATATAATTATTTTACATTTAATATTTGATTTTAAAATATTGTATTAAATGATTTCTTAGTTAATTAATTGAATTTATTTTGACTTCAATAATTAAAAATTCAAATACGATTGTAAAATTGTTGGATGAATAAATAAATGATAAATGAAATGAATATGTATATAAGAACCCACGACCTTACGACCGGGCAGAGGTGTTACCGCTACACCACCGATTCTTTTCATTAAATGCTATAATTGTATTTCGGTCTAATTCCATCGTGTTTAAGCTTCCGTATAATTCGGGATTCCGGTACAGACACCTAGTTGTAGCGCCGTACAACGAAATCTTCTTAACTGGTTATTATGTGGAAACATACGGGAGGTTAGTTTGAGAGAAAACGTAGCGGTTATTACAACACTATTGAAATGTCCAATGACGTCTGTGCTTATTCGTGAGTTCAATTTTGGATGTTTCTTTAAAGTCTATATATTTCTATGTAGTTTTTTATAGTCCACAAAATAGCGCAAGTGTTTGATACCCTATTGGTTTAATAATAAAATTTACCAAGAGAGAGTATTGTAGATTTGATTAGGATAGATTTTGAACACTATTGCCATACTTTTGTCAATTTTGACACTTGAAAGTGTCAAAATGTATGATGTGAAAAAAGTATGGCAATCATTCGATCCTGCTACTTTAGTTTGCTTTATTATTAAAGATTCTACATCTGTAGCATTGGCCCAGTATGGCAGAAAAAAAAATGTTTTTTTATTAATTAATATTAATGCTAGGACCTTTTTTAGTATTCATTTTCCGATTAAACTTATATCGTACCTTCCGATACTTTTATGCCCCTATTCATTGAAAACTGACATTCTAGCAGCTTGCTAAGTACTATCGTTTCTTGTCATTCTTATTCCAATGAACAAAGACAACAAAAGATTTGATTACACATTCACTGACAGAGGTATAAAGTAAGTAGTAAAGTAGAAAAAAACATAGGCACATAATTTTTTTATTGATGTATGGAACCTATTCTTTATGTTTGTCAGGTTAATAATGAGAAAGTAAAAAGAGAGAAAACGCTCTATAAAGAGATTTTTTGGCAGTGGCGCCAGACAACGGTTGTTTTGTCAAACGCAAGCGCTGCAGGCACGCCCCGAGTTAGCACCCGTATGTCGCCACCGTGCTACAATGCCAGCCGGTAACCGTAAACGCCTACACTGCGACATAACGGCAGCATTAAGCAGAATTTGCACTAAGCACTATGCATTTTATTGTGACTACACGCTTCGGAGATTCCGGACTTTTGTGTCGCTGATACTCAAAGTATTTGTCTAAAAACACATAACACTGTAGTGTTATCATCATCATAATCAGTGAATAGACGTCCATTGCTAGATAAAGGCTCTCCATCTAATAACATGGTTAATTATTTCCATATGTTACACGATAATGATATCTGTGAGGTCGCATGCGTACATAGGCTACGGTAACCGCTTACCATCAAGGGGGCCGTACGCTTGGCTGCCACTGTAGTAGTATAAAATAAAAATAAAATAGCGCTCGAGTGCCACTATGACCGATTTTGAATACTACTTGCTAAAATATGTCGTGTGTGTTATCAAAAACCATACAAATATCAGCTTTTAGCAGCAGCTATCATGAAAATGGTATAACAAAAATAAAAATTATAGGTAACGTTTCCGGTGACGACCGAAAACGTTTTGGTTCTGCAAATATTTTGTCGCGCAGCAAGGATCAAACCCGCACCAACCACTCGAACACCTCACAAAAATAAACATAAAAAAATATACGCGTCGACTTGAGAATTTCCTCCGTTTATCGTCGGTTAAAAATACAAAATATAGTTTCGCCTTCATATTTTGTCAGAATAAAATAGTGAAAGAGCCAACAACTAGTCACCCTACTTGATAGCGAAATTTCTGACGGAAGCATACTCACAAGTTAATATTGGCCGTACTTGGGTTAGATAAGCCTTCACTGGGCACTTTACTCACTTTATAGATAAGGAGCTAGTGTAGTTACTGCTAGCGCTTGACTATATTAAGCAGTGATATTTTTATACATTTTATCTGTTTAATTTTAAACTTACAAGCTTAAATCAATTTACTGTCACTTAAATATATATTTTTAAACGTATTTATTATTTTAAAACTTTAATCATTTGTAAAGTTTGTTAAGAGTAGTAGAGTTCTTTGTGATAGAGCTCGTCCGGGAAAGGACTACCACCATACCTATTTCTGCCGCCAAGCAGTAATGCTCGCATTGCTGTGTTCCGGGGTGAAGGGTATGGTTTCCGGTGAAATTTCTGGCACATGAGGCTTTCGATCTTAGCCTCAAGGTGGCAACTCGCGAGTGATACCTCTGTTATTGCAAGCGTCCATAGGCTGCGGTAACCGCTTACCATCTTGTGGGCCGTACGCTTAGTTGCCACTTCAGTTGTATAAAAAAAAAAAACATAAAGTAAATGGTAATAATGTTCCTTTTCTCTTCCTTATCTACCCATTTTATCACCCAAACTACCAGCTAGAACCTAAGTAAGCAACAAATATAATGTACTATGATTGTAGTAATTAGGTACCTAAAAATATAGGTTTTTGAAGAAGAAGAAGTTGATGATTAGTTACCACCTCTTTAAATTTAATTTATATTAAATGAATAGCATCTTTTAATAAACTTTCGCTTTATCAATGGTTGGTTTAAGTCAAATTACACTAATATTATAAATGTGAAAGTTTTGATAAATGGATAAATGTTTGTTACTCAATCACGCCAGTACGGCTCAACGAATCTGGATGAAATTTTTCCGAAATATAGAGACTCTTGAATAGCACATAACCTACTTTTTATCCTGGAAAAATGTACGGTTACCGTGTTTTACGCAACTTTATTCACGTTTGATAGAGCTCGTCCGGGGAAGTACTACCACCATACCTATTTCTGCCGCCAAGTAGTAATGCTCGCATTGCTGTGTTCCGGTTCGAAGGGTATGGTTTCCGGTGAAATTACAGGCACATGAGACTTTCCATCTAACGTCTCAGGGTGGTGACACGCAAGTGATTAGGATGTTGCATGCGTACATAGACTACGGTAACCGCTGACCATCAAGTGGGCCGTCCGCTTGGTTTCCACTTTAGTGGTATAAAAAAAACGTTCGCAAACAGCTAGTAATGAATAAACGTAGGTAACTAAAAAAATATTGGCATTGAAATTAAATAAGAAAGCAGGCAGCCTGCTCCTGTTCTATTGTTTATGTATAATATTACCCAGCCAATTTTCCCCAAAGAGGGAAGGGTGGTTTGCACCCTTAGCGATCACGATCAATTCATACTCCAATATACATTAACGTTATACAGTGCAAGGAATATGACGATGTATGTTCAATCAATACTGTTACCAGCTGTAATTAATATTTATTAGCTGCACTGCTAGTTAAGAGCTAAGAGTAGTAGAGTTCTTTGTGATAGAACACGTCCGGGGAAGTACTACCACCATACCTATTTCTGCCGTAAAGCAGTAATGCTCGCATTGCTGTGTTCCGGTGTGAAGGGCATGGTTCCCGGTGAAATTACTGGCACATGCAGGTTTTCGATCAATGCCTCAAGGTGGCAACCCGCGAGTGATACCTCTGTATTGCAAGCGTCCATAGGCTGCGGTAACCGCTTACCATCTTGCGGGCCGTACGCTTGGTTGCCACTTCAGTTGTATAAAAAAAAAAAGTTAATATGGATAACTCCCATTTAGTTCTATAGGACTGTGACGTCATAGATTTGTTGAAACGTTTTTGTCCCAGTAGTTCTATGGTAGAACTTAATACAAAGCTGTCCTATTTGTTCTATAGAACTAATAATACAATAGTTTTTTATAATATTTGCGGGATTTTATCGCGTAATTTACCTTTTTATTTCCCCGACGTCCCGCAAATATTATAAAAAACTATGAGTTCTGATCGCGAAAGTTTAAAAAAGACTATAATAATACAATGTTTCCAAAATCAGCGATGATCGCGGTTTTGCTGGTGCAAAGTTGATTAGTTTCGGTCCATATAGTAGACCAATAAACAGACCGAATGACGGTGACTGGTCACCGTGAAGAAATAAAAAGGGTTCTATTGACTCCAGAACCAAAAAAGGATATGAATTATAATAAAACCTTTTACCTATCGAGATAATGAATTTCGGATAACCATTTCCCGGTCTGCAACACTTGGATTGAACTCTACTGCATTGCATGCTTCAGCAATGCACTGCCGGCAGCATTTACCCAGCTAAGCGCTAGCGCTAGCGCCTTCCTATTAAAGCGATTCTATTTACTAATGGTATCATCACGCTTTGATTTTTAAATTAATAGTAGGAAAAAATTGAGAGGTATTTTACGTAACGGTGACTTTTGCATAATCTCATGGGTTCTCTAATGGCGTCCGCGACTTGAAAAACAAAGTTAGGATCCTCCCACTCAATACACCGATGTCGGTTGATGGTGAAACCTGACGATCAGTCGTCATGGCGCTTTTTGAGGGAGGCCCATGTCCAGCAGTGGCCTTATTACGATCCTTTATTTTCATAAGGTCAGACTTTATAATGGTCAGATCTAAAAAAAAGTCGCTCTTACTAATCGTCACCCTTTCAAACTGGTTAGTGTCAAAATTTGGAGCTTGAAGCTCGGACTGAAGGGGATTTTGACACAAAAAAGTTCCCAAAATTCCCTTTTAAGAGTAATTCCTATTTACTAATCTGTGAAATCTTTCAATAAAATACCTAAATTATTTAATAGAATAACTGAATAGAAGAAGTACCCTTTAAAGGGCAAATCAAATCGCCTGCTTAGATACAGTATTTTGATGATGTGGACAGCTGCGTGCACTTAAACATAGTCTGGCCTTTAAATTCATACATTTAACAGCTTTGAAATAATTGAGTTATATTTCCCACTCCTAACTTCTATTCCCAATTATATTTTGCCAATTTCATTTTCCACTTTTGTTGGTTCGGTAATGGATTTTCGTACGGGTGATAGCAATAATTCTAATTAGATTTTCTCTTTATGAAGGTGTTCTATTGTTGCGAGTGTGATTTACTAGCAAAAACACGTGGCTTTGTTTACGTTATAAAAATTTGTAGGTTTAGTCTTTTTGCTCGCTGGCTAAATTGATTGTTCCTAACAGACGAAGTTAAGCACTGTTCCATATAGTCACCATTTGGGTGACCGCCAGTGGCAATTTAACTGAGCGCCTCTGTGCTTCGGAGGCCACGTTATGCAGTCGGTCCCGGCTTTTTCAAAGTTGTTAGGCCATAACAGATGCGTTTGGGCGGCCATTAAACTCTGTTACCAGAGTTGACCACTGACTCATACGAACTTACTAATTTACTCTCTTCCTTGGAGTTCAGTTCCGATCCTGGGAGCATTAGATTAGAAAACTGTCATTACGATGAATTTTATTAACTTTTGACGAAAAAGAGTGTTGATATAATTTTGTAGTTTGTGGGTGTGTGTCTGTGTGTTACTGAACGAATGAACAGAGTTTGACTTAGGGTGAGTTGCACCATCTAACTATCATCTACTGAAAAGGAATGACCAATTCGAAACTTTTATCTGTCTTTTTGTCAAATAACTAAACAACTAATTGCTAAGAACACACTTCAAACGAAAAAAACTTAGGGTGAGATGCACCATCTAACGTTAACGTCGTAGTTTTTTTCGTTTGAAGCGTGTTCTTAGCAATATTAAAAAAAATTTGCTCAGCCGTTGTTTAGTTACTTGACAAAAAGACAGATAAAAGTTTCGAATTGGTCATTCCTTTTCAGTAGATACTTACTTAGATCTCTAGAAACTCAAAGTTCATGAGGCCATCAAATGAAAGTGCAGGTTTGAGTTTCGTTTCTGGAATGTTTTATTTCGTAATAAATTCAAATATTTTTGTGACAACCCTGCAGGTACTTAACCGAGTTTTCTTAAAGTAGGGTTCCATATATTAATAATATAGTGTTTTCTGATCGACGTTTGAACAGACTTTAGCCATCTAATAGGTCTATACAGATACCAGTGGCTTTTGCTGCCGCTGCCAGTACCCAAATCTGTCACCTTTTTGTAGAACTAAAGCGAATCGATACCGCATTTCAATCATCATCATCATGACAGCCTTCTAATGTTCCCACAGCTGGGACACTGGCCTACTCTAAATTTTTTTATTTTTGGACATGCCGGTTATCTTACGATCAAGAGTAGTAGAGTTCTCTGTGATAGAGCTCGTCCGGGGAAGGACTCTCACCATACCTATTTCTGCCGCCAAGCAGTAATGATCGCATTGCTGTGTTCCGGTGTGAAGGGTATGGTTTCCGGTGAAATTACTGGCACATGAGGCTTTCGATCTTAGCCTCAAGGTGGCAACCCGCGAGTGATACCTCTGGTATTGCAAGCGTCCATAGGCTGCGGTAACCGCTTACCACCTTGTGGGCCGTGCGCTTGGTTGCCACTTCAGTTGTCTAAGAAAAAAAATGTTTTCCGTTACCGTAATGGTTTAGAGTAAACCATTGCGGTAGAAAAAAAAATTGCGAACTTTTAGTTCTTGGATATGCTGATTGCCGATTTCCTCACGAGGTTTTCCATCACTGGTTTAGAGAAATAGCATTGCTGTAAATAATATTTGTATAGGCCTGTACTTACTCCGGTTTTTACCCTTCACCTTTGAACTCTTCCACTTGGGGTATATTTGACGAAATTGCAAAAGTTATAAGTTTAAAGTGGGTAGGTACGTAAGCACGTAGGTTTGTTGAGTGGCGCCACTTAAAAATGGCTTTAGACATGCTTAGGGTAAGTGGACCAAACAATATCTACATACTTGTACTTATTTCGAGGTTTTTCCGTTTATTTTTTTCGCTGGTAGGAATTTAAGGTACTACGCTTTTATTGATTAAAGTAAAGTTTTTAATTTAATCTTCTTAAAAATAAAAATGAAGTGCTGTGCGTTAGTCTCGCTAAAACTCGAGAACGGCTGGACCGATTTGGCTAATTTTGGTCTTGAAATGTTTGTAAAAGTTCAGGGAAGGTTAAAACGGTGAGAAAATTTACGGGGTGTAAAAATTTGCTAAAAAAAATAACGCGAGTGTAACCGCGCCGGGTCTACTAGTTAATAAATAAAATTAAACCCTCAATTCCATAAGTAACATATTGTAAAAAAAAACAATCCTAATATAGGTCCTACTTCCTATCCTATAATATTATAAATTGCGAAAGTCTGGGTGTGTGTGTGAATGTTTGCTGCCACGTATATCAGTGACGACTATATCGATTTCAATGAAATTTAGAATGTAGATGGTATAAGCTCTGGAATAATACGTAGGCTACTTTTTAACACGGAAAAATGTACTGTTTTTGTGGAAGAGCATAAAAACTGCAAAAACACGGTTTAAGCCGCGCGGGCTAATTACTCGTACATAATTAATATATATTTAAATCCATAATAATTCTAAATATATAAAAAAAAATCATATTAACTTATTGGTGTTATTATCTGTTTGTTATTTTGTTTTTTTTTATTTTGTAAAGTAATTTTTCTACGACTGCGAGAATTTCAAGCTTTGAAACCGAGCTTATAAATCCTTTCTCCAAGTAATTGAAGTTAAAAATTATGGCTTAATCCAGAAATCTTCTCAGACAATCCCATGTACAGACGATTTTCGAACTTTTTGTCCGGAAATCTCCTCAGCAGCCTTTTGAGTGCCAGCTGTGGGTTTTTGATACAAAAATTCCAGAAATCACTTGAACCATTTATTTACATTGTTATATGACTTTTCGAAGAGAACATAAAATAAAGGAACATAAAATAAAAATAAAATGGTGTAAAATTCATTGAAAATAAAATTAAATTACGTATTCTGTTTTGTATGACCCCTTTCATTTAATACAATAAACCCGCACAATAAGAGAGACAACATATTGTTTTTCAAACAAAATGAGACTAACGACTCGTCCCAGCTTCACACGGG
Organism: Colostygia pectinataria; assembly: GCA_951394395.1. Taxonomy (NCBI): domain Eukaryota; kingdom Metazoa; phylum Arthropoda; class Insecta; order Lepidoptera; family Geometridae; genus Colostygia; species Colostygia pectinataria. The sequence goes on along the minus strand of OX596368.1, from coordinate 1,916,049 downwards.
TGCTTAAACATTGCTCTTGAATTAAATAAATAAATAAATAAAATAAATAATGCTTTACAATCCACACAGCATCATCTAGCCCCACGGTAAGCTGCTGTTAAACAGAGCTGTGTTATGGGTACTAGATGACTGATAATACTTAATAAAATACAATACATAAATATATATTTTTAAATTATATATATAAAATACCCAGAACACCCGGAACAAATATTTGTAGATCGTACAAATATTTGACCCGAGGCGGGAATCGAACCCACAACCTCCGCGTCGCAGGCGGACCTGCGCCCGCTGCGCCACATCGGTCGTCAATTACTCTATCTATTGACGAAAACAGCATTAAAATGCGTTGCTTAGTTAAAAAGATCTAAGCGCGCTTAAAGAGAGCCATACCCTTTTACAGGGTTCATATGTGACACTACCACCTATTATATAACAACTGTAAATGAACCAACCATATGGGAGCAATAAATGAATTGAGTATTGAGTATTGATACAAAGTTAGTTTTTATGTAACTTAGTTTTTGCATGTCAACCTCTACATTTTCACCAGCTAAGAATGACTCCATTTCCAAGTCCTGTCTTTGTACAATCTTTTGTTTTTGCATATAAATAATTAAATAAGTAAATAAAGACGGCACGAAGCTACGTCGTTATGAACTGTGGACATATTTTATTATTTAGTAATAAAATAAGTTTTTTTTTCGTTATTTTAATTGAGTTCTGTGTTTCTGTCATCAAATAAATACTTTCTTTCTTCTCCACTACATTGTATAAAACAAAGTCGCTTTCCGCCGTCTGTCCCTATGTATGCTTAGATGTTTAAAACTTCGCAACGGATTTTGTTGCGGTTTTTCAAATATATTTTTTCTTTTTTTCATTCTTCTTGATTAAGAAGAAAGTTTATAGCACCCGAAGCCAGGGAGGGTCCGGTAGTTCTTTATAATTTCAAGCTGTACTGCACCTCAAGACGGTACTTTTCATTTAAAGCTCTACAATCTATTCAACGGATATTTCTATTAGAATATTCGTAAGGAACTGCATAAAGGCAGGTATCTGCGCATAATAGCCCAGGTGGCACAAAAGCGGGTAAAGGCTCTTATTATCTGAGATCGATTACGGCAGATCTATAATAAGATCTCGTTTGGACCGCACAATGAGGCTGCTTCGTCCGATATGGAGCAAGGAAATGGAGGCGTAAAATGCTGCGGCTACAACATGACGTAACGCGACGTGACGTGACGTAGGTAGATATAAACGTTTTCTTTAAATTTTTGCCTGTGGCTTAATTAATTAAAAGTTAAAAGTGGTTTACTAATTTAATTAAGGGATTTGGATAAGTTGAGCTATCTATAGATATATCGTTTATAACGGTCTTTAGATGACTCAACTGTTTCATATGTATTTTTTAGGTAATGTAATTACATATTTTAATTTATTAATAAATGAATTAGTCTTCTTCTTATTAGAATTTTTACACAGGTCCGAAACTAAGTAAAACTTTACCATGGGAACCAGGTCAAATACTTTTTATTGTAATACTTTTAATGCGTACCCAGACCAGCCCCCATACCATGAACTCTTAGAGCGATTCAAATTAGGACCTAAACTGAATTGTCATAAAATTTTGTACCGTGAAATTAATAATTATTGAATTCATGATACAAAAATTTTTGCCAATTCAGTTTAGGTCCTAATTTGAATCGCTCTAAGAGTTCATGGTAGGGGGGCTGGAACAAATATTTTATTAATAAAATTAATAATAAAGGGTCACACTAGAAAAACGTAATCGACGATTACTCGAGATCAAAAAAAAGGTAGTTAAAAATAAAGATATATGTTTTTTTATTTGCAAGTGAAAAATAACTTACTGACTACTTTCATTTCCTTTTATTTCAGGATCGTGACATCGCAATTTGCCCTTTCCTAAACTGCGGCGTTAAAGTCTGTTATATAAGGTCATTCATTATCAACCTGACAAACTTAAAGGATAGGTTCCACACAAAAAAAAAATTTCTGTACTTGGGATTTTTATGACAAAATATACATTAAAAAAAAATGAGAGAGAATCGTCTTGAATCAATCTATTTTGATTCTTAAGCCAACGACATGCGTCAGCTTACAATGGTTCTCTTACGTCAAATTGTTCAATCGACGTCGAACAATTTGACGTTGACGTTAGATGGTGCAACTCACCCTTATTAAACAGACACCTGCGGCATTTTAGGCCCCTAATAGCATAGAGATTCTCTCATTAGCAATTTTGTACTAACTAAATGTGAATACGGATTATAACCTCTTAGGCCAATGTGCACCAACACAGATTGGCTGTTTAAACAGACACTTGTCTGTTTTTTTATATATAAGACACCAAACACAGGTTTTCAACATCATCATGACAGCCTTCTAATGTTCCCACTGTTGGGACACTGGCCTACTCTCAGGCGAGAGTGACTGGGTCTTAATCCACCACGCAGACCCAATGCGGATTGGTGGATGGCACATGTCTTTCCAATTTTAGTTCTAGGACATGCCGGTTTCCTCACGATGTTTTCCTTCACCGTATGAGAGCACTGGCATTGCGCACATAAATTTTTCGAACAGAAAAATCCATTGGTGCACGACCGGGTTTGAACCCACGACCTTAGGATCGGAAGGCGGGGTCACTACCACTAGACCACCAGTGCTCTTCAACATAAACACATTAAAACATAAACTCCAAAAGTGTCTCAGTGTTCCCGTAATTATAGGGCATCACTCCATGCGTAAATATTAGCAATGCAACTTCCGAAGACATCCCAAGGATTATTTCGAGAAAGCGAGATATGGCTCGATAGCTCAACTGGTAGAGCATTTGCGTATCAAGCGGAAGTTGCAGGTTCAAATCTCGCTTGAGGCGAAATATTTTTTGGGATGTTATAATCTTTAGTATTACCCTAGTGTGAGACACTTCATAAACAAAAATAACCAATGCAACTTACTCTAATAAAATGCACTTTTCCGCGGGGTCACCATTTGGATGAGTGAATGAATGAATGAATATAGGTAAATTCTTTATTGTACAGTACCTTATAAACTATAAAAAACAATTAAAAGCAAAAAAAGAGTAACCGCCAGTGGCGAAGCTGTTAGACCACCATGGAGGCCTTCAGGCGGCCTATAACTCCGTCAGCAGAGTTAGCCACTAAACCTTACGAACTTACTTAGTTAAGAAACGTATCACGTAGTCAATATTTGAACGGGAGACCGCTATGGCATGGACAGCTCTGCGTGCGTTTCGGATGGCTAACACCGATTGTTTTTGTTTGTTTTTAAAAGTTCTTTATTTAACATAAGCACAGTAATATATAACATAACTAAACACAGTTTAGCACATTACGATTCCAGATCGATGTGACTAGCAGGCTGTAGCGCCTATAAAAGTCTTTTAAATAAACATATTATGACAAATATACCACTTTTTATAATTGAATTTAAAATATTTTGCATAATTACTATAATGCATGAATAAACATTAATACATAACATTATGAACACTTTAGAAAGCGCTCATTTTTAATAGAAAAAAATCCGATTGAAGATAGATAGATAGATAGATAAATCATTTATTTGTATCTTCAAAACACACGTACATTTTAAAGTGCAAAAAGGCAAACCATACAGTTTCTTAACACTAACATAAATCAGGTAGGAATGTATTTGCCCTAAACATTGACCTCGTAAAAACAAGCTAGGCACCTACCTATGTATGTACCTAGGTATTTAAAACTAAAAAGCACGTGTGTGTTGCAGTTGACAAATAGGTTATAGCTCAGCGATAATATTGCTCAAGGAGCAAACACTGATTTTCAGCTATCACCTTCGAATTGAATTGTTAAGTGCTTTACAGACAGACAGACACTATAGGTGACTTAAGGTACTAGGTACTTAATATGTTCGTGCTAATAGCCAACTTTTCGTTATTGCTTACAGCTTTCACGTAGGAAGGTAGCTGACAGATTTGGTAAACGTAAATGCAAATAATTGTATGTTTGTTACTTTACCTGGTGGTAGGACTCTTCGACAAGAGTCCGTCTTGGTGGGTACCACCGCAGTGTCAGATATTCTACCTCCAAGCAGTAGTGTGCAAGATGCACTGTGTTTAGGTTTAAAGGGCACTGTAGCAAGTGAAATTACTGGGCGAAAGAGACTTAATAACAATGTCTCGGGGTGATAAGCGCAGTGCAGTGCCACGCAAACACTTTAAGCTTCGGGTGGCACTGCATCTGTAATAGTCATGCGTGTTGCTTAACATCGTGTGGGCGCCTTGATTGTCCTGTCACTTTCTGACATAAAAAAAAAACTCTTTCACGTTGTAATAGATGTACTTACCCCATAAATTTACCCCTATAGGATGCATATGGGGTGTCATATGGGGTAATAAGCGAGGTCGTTCGTTCATTCGTATGAGTCACTGGCCAACTCTGGTGACAGAGTTTCGAAGGCCTCTGTCATGGCTTAACAACTTTGAAAAAGCCGGGACCGACTGCATAACGTGCCCTCCGAAGCACGGGAGCGCTCAGTTGAAATTGCCACTGGCGGTCACCCATCCAAATGATAACCCCGCGGAACAGTGCTTAACTTCGTTGATCTGTTAAGAACAACTTAGCCAGCTACGTCACGAGCGCTCCGAGGTAAACGAGGTAAACGTTAACAATAATCGTCCGTTATAGGTTTGTTAAACTCTTGCTTTCGAGGACAATACTCGTTCGATTAAGCCTCGGAAAACAGTTAGATTTCAAGGGTTTTTATTGTTTTTAGGGATAATTAGGGTAATACAGGGATTAAGAGGTATTAAAGGTGTTTTGGAATAATTCGCTTAATCGTCTGTAATTTGTATTTGTAGTAATGTAGGTATGTATAGTAGATATGCACTGGTATTGTTTTTTTTTTTATACAACTGAAGTGGCAACCAAGCGTACGGCCCACAAAATGGTAAGCGGTTACCGCAGCCTATGGACGCTTGCAATACCAGAGGTATCACTCGCGGGTTGCCACCTTGAGGCTAAGATCGAAAGCCTCATGTGCCAGTATTTTCACCAGAAACCATACCGTTCACACCGGAACACAGCAATGCGAGCAACACTGCTTGGCAGCAGAAATAGGTATGGTGGTAGTCTTTCCCCGGACGAGTTCTATCACAAAGAACTCTACTACTCTTAAATTGGTAGTCTAGTGATAGTGACCCCGCTTTCCAAACCTTAGATCGTGGATCCGCAAACCATCCTCCTAAACTACTCTATCTATTGATGAATACCGCATTAAAATCCATTCAACATGACAGCGTTCTTGTTTCCACTGCTGCCACACTAGCCTACTCTGAAGTGAGAGTGATTGGGTCTTAATCCACCACGCGGACCCAACGCGGATTGGCGGATGGCACATGTCTTTCGAATTGTTACTTCGTGTTTCTTGGACATGCCGGTTTCCTCACGATGCTTTCCTTCACCGTATGAGAGCACTGGCATTGCGCAGTAAATTTTACGAATAGGTAATCCATTAGTGCACGACCGGATTCGAAACCATGACCTTAGGATCAAAAGGCGGGGTCACTACCACTAGACCACCAGTGATCTCTAAAATCCATTATTATTATTATTATTTATCATTGTTTCATTGCTCGAAATTAATCAGTAATAAATGAAGCTCACGGGCCTTAGCCAAGTGAGTATCACTTTCAATTTGTGTTCGAATCGTCCTGTAAAAACTTTCGAACAGTCCTGCACGTGTTAAGGATTGCAGCTTTCTGCATCGTTATGAAGATGTTTTCCTGCAGATCTAGTACCTTGAGGTAATGAAGTAGATTTTTTGGTACTACTCCTGTACTAGAGAGAACCAACGGCACAATATAAACTTTATTCATTTTCCACATTCTTATTATTTCCTCTTTTAATTCTGTATATTTATGAATTTTTCAGTTATAGTTTTTTTAAGGTTATGGGTGTTTGGAATTGCAATATCTATTATGTAAGTAGTTTTTTTTGTTTTATCTATAAATGTTATATCCGGTCTATTATTATGTACTGTCTTGTCTGTTAGTATCGCTCTGTCAAAATAAATTCTATAAGAGTCATTCTCTAACACAGGTTTAGGAAATTTATTATTATTATTATTTAGTATTAAATATATATCAGTCATCTAGTACCCATAATACAGCTCTGTTTAACAGCAGCTTACCTTGGGCTAGATGATGCTGTGTGGATTGTCCAGCATTATTTATTATTTATTTATTTATTTATTTATTATTATTGTGATTTTCGATTTTTATCTACTCGGCTAAAGCCGGTAACTATATGATATGCACGGGCCTAAGCCAAGTGCACATCAGTTGGTGGGTGACGTTATTATTATTATTATTATTATTAACAGCCTGTGCTGTCCCACTGCAGGGCAAAAACCTCCCTTTTATTCCTTCCAATCATCTCTATTGAGCGCTAGTGTAGGCCAGTCTTTCATAAAGGCATCCAGCTCGTCCATCGTCGCCGCGGTCTAAAATCCATTGCATTGCTTAAAAGATCTAAGCATACATACATACAGACAGACTGAACCCACTTAGTTTTGTACTATGTTTTTTTTTAATGTCAGCAAATGAGAAGACAATCAAGTCATCACAAGGCTGCGTTTCCACCAGAGATGTGCGAGGGATGTGTTTTTTACGAACCAATATAATCACTTTATTTACCTAGCCTCGCTCTGACAGCTTTAATGAAGAGATTCTATTGGTTCGTAAAAACACTTTCCTCGACACAGTACACATCATCGCACATCACTGTTGGCCGAAATGTCAGTAAATAAATAAATATCTTTAATAAATATGTACCTAATTACATTACATTACAAAATATACAAAATACATTTTTTTTTTTTTTATACAACTGAAGTGGCAACCAAGCGGCCCACAAGATGGTAAGCGGTTACCGCAGCCTATGGACGCTTGCAATACCAGAGGTATCACTCGCGGGTTGCCACCTTGAGGCTAAGATCGAAAGCCTCATGTGCCAGTAATTTCACCGGAAACCATACCCTTCAGACCGGAACACAGCAATGCGAGCATTACTGCTTGGCGGCAGAAATAGGTATGGTGGTAGTCCTTCCCCGGACGAGCTCTATCACAGAGAACTCTACTACATATGAAACAGTTGAGCCATCTAAAGACCGTTACGAACGACCTATAGATAGCTCAACTGATCCAAATCACTACCAGACGGAAGCGTTCCCAACATGCTGGCTGCATTGCCACGTTGAATGGCAATGCTGATACGTTGAGTAAATAAATAAATTAAAATTGAAAGTGTCATTTGGGCCGAATCGGTAGAAACGTCACTTACCCAAAGCTTTGAGTTTTAAAGTTTGCGCGGCACTGAATTATTACTCTGTGACTGAATTACGCTAATCACCCCGAGACGTAACTTGTTCTCTTTCGCCCAGTAATACTTGTAGAATACAATATGTAGAATACAATACGGCTAGTAGGTACGACTAACAAACAATAACAAGGAAGGAACGGCAGAAACAAATCTAATTACCCGCGTGTGGCTAAACGAATATAATATTTATAATGGTAAAAGGATTGCTGGAGCATGAATATATAAGATATAAAATATATAATACATAAATTTCTTAATTAAATGTATTGTATTATGCAATACTTTATGTCATATTCTAACTTTAAGCTTTGCTTTAAGATTTTTGTTTTTCTTTCTGTGTTTTTTTTTTTTATTTGTAAATGATATTAGCTATATATGTATGCCTAACTACATGCACAGCTGTTAGCTGTTAGCGGCAATATTTTACCGCCCGTCTTACCTACCTTTGCATTGTATTTTGAACGAGCTATCTACAAAATATGGATTCAAATTGGTTTATGTACGGCTTATTTAACTTCTTACCTATATTATACAATTAAGAAAACTGTGAATCCTAGATTAAGATAAATAAAATAAAATAAAAAAAAAATAAAAAAATAAAATGAACATATTCGCCATGCCATGCTCTTATTTAAAGAAATAAAAATAAACATTTTGACACAACGCCATCTAGACATAAACTAAGTTAAACCTGTACTTTGGGAACCGGATAATTAATATAATATTTATATGTACTTATGTACATATTTTTTTACAATTTTTTTTTAAATAAATATTGCTGGACAAGCACAGCATCATCTAGCCCCAAGGTAAGCTGCTGTTAAACAGAGCTGTATTATGGGTACTAGATGACTGATATACTTAATACAATACAATACATAGATAGATATTTTTTTATAATATATATAAAATACCCAAAACACCCGGAACAAATATTTGTAGATCGTACAAACATTTGACCCGAGGCGGGAATCGAACCCGCAACCTCCGCGTCGCAGGCAGACCTGCGCCCGTTGCGCCACATCGGTCGTCGAATTCGAAAGTTAAGTAGAGTTTAGCAGTACCACTGCAGAGCAAAAGTCTTTAGTCTCTTCTTCATAAATACATCATCATCATCATCATGACAGCCTTCTAATGTTCCCACTGCTGGGACACTGGCCTACTCTCAGGCGAGAGTGATTGGGTCTTAATCCACCACGCGGACCCAATGCGGATTGGTGGATGGCACATGTCTTTCAAATTTTTAGTTCTTGGACATGCCGGTTTCCTTACGATGTTTTCCTTCACCGTATGAGAGCACTGACATTGCGCACATAAATTTAAGAACAGAAAAATCTATTGGTGCACGACCGGGTTTGAACCCACGACTACGACATATATATATTGTAATATTTATAAATAACTAGCTAACCCGGCGCGGGTTCACTATGACTTAGTTTTTTTACAATTCTAGTTTTTATACATGGTGCATGGTACGTCGAAAGGTCTTAGTTTTTAAAACTATCATGGTTATTAACAGTTACGTGATCATGGTGCATGTAACTGCGCCAAAATATCGGGAATCAATAAAACTCAGCGTAAGCGGTTACCGCAGCCTATGGACGCTTGCAATACCAGAGGTATCCCTCGCGGGTTGCCACCTTGAGGCTAAGATCAAAAGCCTCATGTGCCAGTTATTTCACCGGAAACCATATCCTTCACACCGGAACACAGCAATGCGAGCATTACTGCTTGGCGGCAGAAATAGGTATGGTGGTAGTCCTTCCCCGGACGAGCTCTATCACAAAAAACTCTACTACTCTAAATCATGGTAAATATTCCATTTTAGTGAAAATAATGTCGAAAGGTCTTGTTACTCACTACACCAGCAAAGCTCTCATAATGTGCCACAGAGCAATACAGAAAGCAGGCTCCAGAAACAATCGAGGAAGGGACGTCGTCGACGGCACGTTCCTTGAGGTTCACGCTCCAAAACGCAGTTTCACTCTCCAAGTCCTATTACTACTAGTTTTCGATAAGCAAACGTTCATTGCAGTCTTACCATCATCATACTTTTGTATCCACGCTGGGCATCATCATGACAGTCTTCTAATGTTTCCACTGCTGGAACACTGGCCTATTCTCGAGCGAGAGGACTAGTTCACCGCGCAGATCTACGAGTAACTGCGGATTGGTAAATTTTACATAATAGTGTCCTACGATTCTATATTCTTGTGTATTTAACCCAAAATCACTTAAAAAAAAACAAATGAACTGAAGCTAAATAAGTTTACTTCCAAAAAAACAATCAATCACCAAAAATGAATAACTTTGAGTGGGTAAATACAAAATGTGGGTAGGTAGACAAGTTACGTAGGAAAGATAAACGATGTTTCCTCAACGATGTCTCGCGATCGAATGGCCCCGGTTGCTTGCGAGTGCCGCCTTTTATACTTCTCGACAGCACTCAGCCGACTTATTTCCTATACGGCCTCTCCTGACAGGAGTCCGTCCTCGGGCTCCCTTTTCTCGATCTCTAGCAGCAGCAGCATAAAGATCCCTTTTCTGTCTCTGCTTCTGCTTCCAGTTGGTCTTTTTCTTCATCAGGCATGACGTTGGCGTGCAGCTCTATGAAATGCCGCGACGCTTGCATCTGGATTGCCCGATGGTAGCCTAGCGCAGACATACCAGGCTGTTGCTCGTCGTCTGCAGATTGCGAAAGAGTCACGGCCTCAGTAGACTCCTTGCTATCATCAAGTTCTGCATCTGCACAAAACACCAGAAAAACAAAGGCGCATACAAGTATACGCATAAACACAAGCTAAGCCAGAGGAACTACGTGAAGCAAATAACTTAGCAAACATAAGGTCAAGAGGCCCAAGTAAAGCAGCATCTTGACCCCAGACAAGCCAAATCAGAAGCGACAGACGTGAAGCGTGATAAGGCAAACAAATCGTGCCAGAGGCGACATAAAGCGTAACTTAACCTTGGCAAAAATGACACATCACGCTACACGTCCAGGGAGATACGCGTCACCAGTAAACACCAAGCAGCAGCAGGCAGACGCGCAGATACGCGCAGTGGAGAACGCGTCGCCAGCGCACACCAAGTGCGCGGCAGATACGCGCAGTGCAGCCCGACACGCGCCGACTCGAGCGGAGAGCGCGTCGCCAGCGCACACCAAGTGCTTGACAGACACGCGCAGTGCAGCGCGACACGCGCCGACACGAGCGGAGAGCGCGTCGCCAGCGCACACCAAGTGCGCGGCAGACACGCGCAGTGCAGCGCGACAAGCGCCGACACGAGCGGAGAGCGCGTCGCCAGCGCACACCAAGTGCGTGGCAGACATGCGCAGTGCAGCGCGACAAGCGCCGATACGAGCGGAGATCGCGTCGCCAGCGCACACCAAGTGCTTGGCAGACACGTTCAGTAAAGCAAGGGGGTAAGTAACAAGGGGAGGCAAGAACCAAGTCAGAGGCGCGACGTGAAGCGTGACAAGGCAAAAGGATCAAGTTAGAGGCGCGACGTGAAGCGTAACTTGACTTACCGAGATTAAGAAAAGAGCGTTTTCTTAATCTCAGTGACGGCAGAACCAAGTCAGAGGCGCGACGTGAAGCGTGACAAGGCAAACAGATCAAGTCAGAGGCGCGACGTGAAGCGTAACTTGACCCGTCGAGATTAAGAAAAGAAGCACGACGTGAAGCGAATTCTTAATCTCGGCCAGTACCTCGGTTCACACCACCAGCACACAGGCGCCGACACGCACAGAAGAGCGCGCCACCAGCGCACAGGCGCCGACACGCAGTGAAGTGCGCGCCACCAGCGCACAGGCGCCGACATGCAGAGGAGTGCGCGCCATCAGCGCACAGGAGTGCGCGCCATCAGCGCACAGGAGTGCGCGCCATCAGCGCACAGGAGTACGCGCCATCAGCGCACAGAAGTAAGCGCTATCAGCGCACAGGAGTGCGCGCCATCAGCGCACAGGAGTGCGCTCCATCAGCGCACAGAAGTAAGCGCTATCAGCGCACAGGAGTGCGCACCATCAGCGCACAGAAGTGCGCTCCATCAGCGCACAGAAGTAAGCGCTATCAGCGCACAGAAGTGCGCACCATCAGCGCACAGGAGTGCGCTCCATCAGCGCACAGAAGTAAGCGCTATCAGCGCACAGAAGTGCGCACCATCAGCGCACAGGAGTGCGCGCCATCAGCGCACAGGAGTGCGCTCCATCAGCGCACAGGAGTGCGCGCCATCAGCGCACAGAAGTAAGCGCTGTCAGCGCACAGAAGTAAGCGCTATCAGCGCACAGGAGTGCGCGCCATCAGCGCACAGGAGTGCGCTCCATCAGCGCACAGAAGTAAGCGCTATCAGCGCACAGGAGTGCGCACCATCAGCGCACAGAAGTGCGCTCCATCAGCGCACAGAAGTAAGCGCTATCAGCGCACAGAAGTGCGCACCATCAGCGCACAGGAGTGCGCGCCATCAGCGCACAGGAGTGCGCTCCATCAGCGCACAGGAGTTCGCGCCTTCAGCGCACAGTAGTGCGCGACACCAGCGCACAGGAGTGCGCGCCATCAGCGCACAGGAGTGCGCGCCATCAGCGCACAGAAGTAAGCGCTATCAGCGCACAGGGGTGCGATCCATCAGCGCACAGAAGTGCGCGCCACCAGCGCACAGGAGTGCGCGCCACCAGCACACAGGAGTGCGCACCATCAGCGCACAGGAGTGCGCGGTACCAGCGCACAGGAGTGCGCGGCATGTGCGTAGCAAACGCTTTAGACACCCTGTTGAACAACACATAGTCTATGAAACTGCCATGAGATTGCATGGCTGGTTACCATAAACCGTTACAAACGTATGCACGCCGACACCATCAACGCGTTTTTAACCGGCTAGCAGCGAGCGGTCGCGCTTACTTCCCTAACAGATCAGTATGAAATGTAGGTACCAGCTGAAGCAACCTGTAAGACCCGATAGCTCACCGCTCATTGCTGGGTTGCATTGACTCAAACCTCGACTTCGAGCTTGCTCGGTCTAACCTGACCATTACTTATCGTTTTACCTCTGTTCTAGAGCACTAGACCAAAACTACTATCGACTCGAAAGTTTTTAGAAGGCCACAAAGTTTTAATCTTTTGTACTGCGAGTTCAATTTAACCAAAGTTCAACATTTTAACCGAAGGGTAAATTTTTTAACCGGTGGTTCGACTACTAAACCAAAGGTTCAACTATTTAACCGGTGGTTTAACTATTAACCCGAAAGTTCAACTATTTAAGCGGAGGTTCAACTATTTAACCGAAGGTTCAACTTTTTAACCGATGGTTCAACTTTTTAACCGGAGATACAACTATTTAACTGAAGGTTCAACTAGTTAAGTGATGGTTCAAATATTTAACTGAAGGTTCAATTAGTTAACTGATGGATGAACTATTTAACCGAGGGTTCAACTAGTTAACTGATGGTTCAACTATTTAACTGAGGGTTCAACTAGTTAACCTATGGTTCAACTATTTAACTGAGGGTCCAACTAGTTAACCTATGGTTCAACTATTTAACTGAAGGTTCAACTGTTTAACTGAACGAGTTGAAAACCCAACCCAGATTAATAAAAACTAATAGTTATCCAAAGACTCAATTTTTTAGTAAAACAGTCACAGCTTTTCTGGGCGTTCGGAACTAACTGAGATTTTGTAAAAAGGCAAAGATGTTGAATATTCTTTGTTGCACTGGTTTTAAGGACAATTCACTGACTTATGTTCTCAAGCACGATAAGCACTGCTACCAGCATTACGAATAGAACTAAAACAAGAATGCTGTGCACTGTGCCGCGTTGTACCCTCGCACGAGACTGGGCAAGTGCCAGTCGTGACAGTACGTGCTGGGTAAACGTTAACGCTAGTCTCCATGAGTGAGGCTCATGACAACCTAAATGATTAAAGCTGTCGTGAAACACAAAAACACAACAAAACGCAACTAGGATAAAAAATAAAGTTGCTCCCTCGCGATAAGCAGTTAGCGATCCGAAGCGGACGCTCCTTGGGATCCCAGCGACTGATATCACGTGATTCTACCTCGTCGTCTCAACAAGAATCGATACTGTGCAAGCTGGGATCAATGCTCAAAAGATAATAATGGTTGGATCTAACCTTGTGCACAATGCTCCGATGAGGCGATCAGTCACCAAAGGATTCTCCGTTCAAAACGGGTACCACAGGTGACGACGGCGGCGGCAGCAGCGGCGTAGACAACGACACGACCGGGTGTCTCACTGGCACAAGCTTCGGACGTCGTTGCAGACACGATGCAACTTGCGGGTAGACTGGGTGGACAGCGCATGTAAGACGCGCTAGAACCACTTCAACCATCGTTTGGAGTTCATCAGCTTGAATGCTTTGGTAAGGCCCGGTTCTACCTCTATTTTTAAAGGTTAGAACGTTTGGCCATGATTTGACAAACCAAAAAAAAAATGACCTTGCTTACGTCGAAAAATAATTTTCGCTTGTGAACAGAGACTAGACACGGAAGTGATAGGCATGGTGCCTATCCCACTTCTGATCTTGTGTATTTAACCCAAAATCACTTAAAAAAAAACAAATGAACTGAAGCTAAATAAGTTTACTTCCAAAAAAACAATCAATCACCAAAAATGAATAACTTTGAGTGGGTAAATACAAAATGTGGGTAGGTAGACAAGTTACGTAGGAAAGATAAACGATGTTTCCTCAACGATGTCTCGCGATCGAATGGCCCCGGTTGCTTGCGAGTGCCGCCTTTTATACTTCTCGACAGCACTCAGCCGACTTATTTCCTATAATATTAATAATGAATGAATGAATGAATGAGAATACTTTATTGTTCACCTTAAAAACTAAATAACACAATTTAGAAATAGTGATTTAACTAAATGCTCAATGGGCGGTCTTATAGCTGAAGAAGCGATCTCTTCCAGACAACCTTGGTATGGAGAGGAGCCTAAATTGAATGGAAGATTGGTCGGGCTGTACTACATTATTAATAGACTTGACATATGATATAATATGTTATGTTGTATGTTACTCATTAATGCTTGTACGCAGAAGAATTTATTGGAGCTTGGAGGCAGAATAGGGTTGCTCATGTGGTATAATATTCACAAACCCCACCCCACAATTTGGAGAATTCCCTACAAATCAACAACGCTAAGAATACTTGACACTGCTGTAGGTGCACACTAACTCTTGTTATAAAATCCTGAAATTCCTCGTTCGCAAACACTAAAACCTGTTGTTAAACGAGAATAGGTAGTAGTGGGGAATTCCACAGTTTATCACGTCTCACCATTGATTACCACACGGCATCCTCGCTGCCGATTCCGAGCGAATGACGATCTAATCGAATCTATGGATTTATTTTAGAGCAGCTGTTTTCGTTGCGCCTTTCGCTTCTTTCTGAGCATCCCGGTGAGTTTGCTATAACCAGTTTGATGCAAAATGTGACTTGCTGTCGATTCTGACTAAATTTATTGGGATACAGTGTCCCACTGAAACTTTTGTGACATAGGTGTAATCTTACAAGTTGACATTATAGTAATATTACAGTTTTTTTTTTTAATGCAACTGTGGTGGCAACCTAGCGTACGGCCCACAAGATGGTAAGCGGTTACCGCAGCCTATGGACGCTTGCAATACCAGATGTATCACTCGCGGGTTGCCACCTTGAGGCTAAGATCGAAAGCCTCATGTGCCAGTAATTTCACCGGAAACCATACCCTTCACACCTGAACACAACAATGCGAGCATTACTGCTTTGCGGCAGAAATAGGTATGGTGGTAGTCCTTCCCCGGACGAACTCTATTACAGAGAACTCTACTACTCTTAGACACAGTATTTTTTACACTTTCTCTGAGGCAAGAAGTGTCAAAACTCTTATACGATTAAGTACCTCAAAGGTGCGGTGAGTGTAAGGTGTTCTGCGGGTGAGTATTCGATTCCCGCTGCGAGACAAAACATTTGCGTGATCTGCATAATATATTTGTTTCTAGTCTGGGCAACATGGACAATCTCGAATTTTCTGAGACAAAAAATCTTCATGTGGAAATTGTGGTATCGATGACTGTTGTTGTGTTTGTTTGCTTTCTTCATGTCTGTCATTGGCTTTCTGCCAGTTTTGTCATCCAATCACCTAAGGATAGCCTTGAAAATAATGATACATAATAAATCAATAAAATAAAGACATTTATTCGCATAACCGCACATTATTTTATAACTAAGTACCTATTTATTTTAAGAAATAATATAAAATGAAAAAAAAAAAAAGTTTTTGTTCATTATAACCTCCACTCCTTGCAGAGAGCTTTGGCAGGAATATTTCGATAGAAGATCAACTGAGAAAGGTATTTGGTATCGTACTATACAACCTCAAATCGCGTCCATGGTTTGACCAATCAAATCTCAAGCGTAAAATTTTGGTAACTGCGCTCAGGCTGCGTTCCGGTCACATTCCAACGAATAAGTTTGCCTTTTTGATGAAGAAAGTAACATCGCCCAATTGTAATATTTGTGGGATTAAAGAGAATATTATTCACGTGCTGATGGAATGTGTTCGTAACTTAGATGACAGGCGAACTATGTTTAGACATTCTTCAATGTTCGATGTTGGACTATGCAATAGTGTGTTGGCTGATCCAATGTCTGACGTAGCCCAATACATGTATATTTTAGTAGATAATTATTTTAAGAGTTAAGTTTTTATTTCATTTTTTTTTCTCTCTTGTTACCTAGTTTAAGTATCAATAGTTTAATTAACAACTTTGTAAATATTACCGATTAGGCGGTGTGGTCGCTCGGCGACAAAGCCTTTTTTTTTTATACAATAAATTAAAAAAAAAAACCTCTACTCCACTTTTTCACCAGATAAGGATGACTGGTAGAAAATGCTGCATAGCATTAAGTCCTCCCTTTGTACCATTTTTGTTTTTTGTGCAATAAAGAATTAAATAAATAAATAAATAATAGTTTAAAAATTGTGAGCGACCCATTACATAAATTCCAAGAGGTAATTTTGAAACAAAAAATTAGCAGATATAGTGTTGAGACTATAAATAGTGGGGTTGTCGCATCGAATTCTCACTTTGGCTCCAGCGCTCGACGGAGCAACACGTCTGCCGGAGAACAAGTCGATGGTCCTGAGGATGTCCCGTGTCGATATTTTTTTTTTGAGGTTAACTGTGGTAACTGTGTGACCTCATCAGTTAAAAGGTTAAGCGGAAGAGATTTTTCGTCTGTTTTTTATCTTATAATGGATTTCCGCAAAGTAACGCCTGAATCTATCAATTATCAGATATAGTGTATAAACAATAAATATAAATAAAAAAATGTATTTATTTCCAAAAAAAGGTTACACAAATTTTGTAAAACTTATATAATATAGGTACAAATAACTAATGTATGACTTTGTTCATAGTAACATTGCAGTTTTAGCAAATTAGTAGGCAGCCCGATTAATCAAACGATCAGGAGTCGTAAGAACACATGGTTCCAACTGGAAAAACGAAGTCCGATTGATCGAACCGTGCAATCGAAGCATGGTCAAAAGCAAAGTATGTGGCTGGTCTTCTTTCTTTCTTTCTTTTGATAATGATATTCTTATTTTTAGGTATTACCTACATTAAAATACATCAGAAAAAAAAATGGCTACCTACGATAATTTCATAAACCAGTCGCAAACAATGTCACAGGCTTACTACTTCCAACAGAAAATGAGCTCCCGAAAATTGTCTTAAATACTCGCAAGAACGGAGTTGATCCCTTTACTGACATTTACAGAGAAGGTGGGTAATTAAAAAACTTCTAAACAACTCACGTACTCGTGTGTACCTCTGTTTGTCTCGAATTTCGCTAAGTAAAATTTCATCCATTCGAAAGTAATAAATTATTCATTGGGTGACCTCAGAGCAAAGAAACTGAGTAGAGCCATAAGTGCAAACCGTAAGCACATGCGAAAACACCCACCATAGTCTCTAAGTTGATGCTGATATACAACTTTTGTGTGTTTGACAAATATAGCGCGGTGGGCGAGTGCCCTGAAATATGGGGGTAATTCCCAATTTTGTTCTTTAAGACTGTGACGTCATAGGACTGTAAAATTTTTTTTGTCACTATAGTTCCATGGTAGAACTATTGAAACAAAAACCGTCCCATTTGTTCTATAGAACTAATAATCGCTTGTCAATAGAACTGTTAAGCCTATTTCGTAAGTCCCAACTTGTAAGACGTTTCAAAGTGATCCTAGTGATACAACTGAGTTGCACTTTGACTTAAAAACTTTTGATTTGCATGTTGTACAAATATTTGTTACGGGACTGGATGTTTTGTAATAATTTGTTTTATAAACTTAGATGGCGCTGTGTAAAAAATGTCTGCCAATATTTATTTGTTTCTTTAAATTAGCAGAAAAATAAAAAGCACGTCTTGTGTATTTTTGTCGATACCATGTTTCTGTTGACCGTTGCCCTTAGTGCACTAAATTACTTTTCTATTATCTGTCCGCTGTACCGTGTTATCTCTCTTCGTTCGCGTATCTCCGGCAATCGATCGGACATTTTCGGGAGCTCATTAATGTAAACTTTTCTCAACAGAAACTCGACACTGGAATTAAGCGCTTCTTTATTTCATTCCCTTTCCTCCAAAAAAGGGGATATATTCAAGAATAATGCTGTATTCCGTGCATAGGTAAACTGCTATCCCTACTTGTATTATTTATATTATTTACAATAAAACACATATAAAAGGCACAACATAGTTCTTGATCCCACATTAGGAATTACCTTTGATGTGGTGTTGAAACTAAGAGTACCTACATGTTACAACTTTCGGGTCTGGCCAGGAACTAAATGTATTTACGGATTATTTTATTGCAGGACATTGCAGCGGAAATCAAACCTCTCGCACTTCCAACCAGTCCACCGCGCCACCGAGACCGTCTTGGGTATAATTTGTAGGCCCGTTCTAGCCCGCTCGTAAACAAGATTTTTTAGTTTCATTTTTGGATAAATTTGTGATGTGTAGTTTACTGGGGTGCGATCGACGATTTCGCAGTTTATTAAGTTAGCTACCATGCTTTCCACTAACTCTTTAGCTTTAACTGTCGGCAAAGTTAGCCATGGTTTCCCGGTGAGGTAACTGAGGTGGAACCTTAACTGAATTGTTTATATGTTCCGTGAAACGTTAGCAACGAAAACTTTGCCTCTAGCTCTAATAAAATTGTTTATCATTCGACGGTTGGATAATACTCGCAGCGACTCCAAATATTTATTGAACGGGAGATAAAACAATATTTTGTTTCTGTTGGCTAACAAGTTATAAAAGCAGCAAGCTAAGGTACCTATAAGCTTTTTGTGATGAGCTCCGGGAAAGCTCTACCTATTTTTAAAGCCGAGCAAGCATTGCTGTGTTCGGATCGGGGAAATTACAGGCGCTTGAGACTTTTCATCTAGGCTAGCGACAAATCGTAGACTCGTTAAGTGGAATCGTTTTTGGTTAGAAGTTGCGTTTTGTTTTGACGCGAACATTATTTTTTGTTACAAAACCGCGGGTTCCATTCTGTAGAAAATTAACCGAGATTTTGTCGTTAATTGTGTTACAAAAGCATTTTAAAAATTATTAGATTTTTGGAAAGACCTTCAATTTATAACAATATTATTTGCCATTTTCATACAAACAGACATCAATTGCCTAATGTTTGTATGAAAATGGCAACTATAGGGTTCAATTTTCTCTATGTGCGGAACCCAAACAGTTTTATAATCAAAACAGTTTTCACAGGAAATACTCATTCCATTCATTTCAAAAAACACCCCTCAACGAGGAGTAAGCTACCATCTAAAACGCCCCTGAGGGCTAGACATAAAACTTTCTAAATGGCTGCCACACTATCTGCGAGCGATAAATTGTAATAGGCTTATCGATTTATGAAGATTGGAGACTAATAGCTAGCGGAGACAATGGTGCTCCTTGGGGGATTCCAGTCGGTCGTTTGTGTGACTGATTACCATGCTCACTTAATTTGAAGAGGCGTCAAGAATTATTCACTGATTATCAGCCAAATACTAAGGCGCTATTTACATATTTAAGATAAAATCGTTTGTTTTAAAATCGTATGGAGCAAACTTACTTACTTACTTACTTACTTACAGTGTGAGATAGCGATAAATCAACGATTAGTACTATTATGACTGATTTTTTCTTATTTAGACTTGATTTTAATTGACTCTCGCATAACAGTCACATAAAATATACTTTATCTTAATAATCATTCATTCATTCATTCATTCATTCATTTAATTTAATTACTAATTAATACCGAAAAACGATATAAGAAAACTGATGCTGTCGGTGGCAAAGAAACAAAAACTGAAATAGTGACAAAAACTCATACTTCGACTTTTTTTTTTAATGTCAGCAAGTGACAAGACAATCAAGGCGCCCACCTGATGTCACGCCTGACTATTACAGATGCAGTGCCACCCCAAGCTTAAAGTTTTCAAGTGTTTGCGTGGCACTGCACTGCGCGCACCCCGAGACATTGTTGTTAAGTCTCTTTCGCCCAGTAATTTCACTTGCTATAGTGCCCTTCAAACCTAAACACAGTGCAGCTTGCACACTACTACTTGGAGGTAGAATATCTGACACTGTGGTGGTACCCACCAAGACGGACTCTTGCTGAAGAGTCCTACCGCTAGGTGTGTCTTGCTCCCTCTTATTCATTTTACATTCAATCCTTCTCACTCTGACAATTATCATTCTTTTATCAGCCAGTCTATCTATTATACGCTCGAACAAAACTGCAGGTGGCAGCTAGTTTTGTACGATAATGACGACGACATCATCGGTTAATACGATCTTAAATATCATTCATTATCAACCTGACAAACTTAAGGACTAGGTTCCACACATAAAAAAAAAATATTTGTACTTTTTTTTTCTTAACGTTTTTTTTTTAATTAAAAAAAAATTACGTAATTTTGCTTAATAATTAGTTATCCTAGTTAGAAATCGAAAAGGCAGCGCTCGGAACGTGTCAGTGACCCACGCGTCAATGAACCGCGGGTCAATAACTTGCGCGTCCTTGACCTGCGCGTGTCCTTGACCCGCTACGGGGTGCGCACACTTGAACATTTCATTATTACGTCGCTTAACTCGATTCCCAACAATGATAAATAATAATTGAGCGGAAAAACGTGATAGAGTTTTTTTTGTTTACTTGGGATTTTTAAGACAAAATATACATTAAAAAAAATATATTTATAGGTACATATATTTTATTTTATGTGCGGAACCTATCCCTTAAGTTTGTCAGGTTGATAATGAATGACCCTGTATAGAATAGGTATAGCTTTTCAGCACTTACTATAAAAAATAAAAATAAAATAAAGAGCTTCAGTTATCTGGATCACCACGAGAACAACTAAAGCTCTATCATTTCCATAGCATCCTACTAATTTTTATCGTGTGTTGGTAAAATAAAATGATTAACTGATTATTATTCTTTTAGCAGCCTATTATACTCTGTCTACGACTGCTAGGCTTGCCCCAGAGTGCCATGACGACCGATCATGGCCATTATCATTATTCATCATTAGCCTTCACCATCCTCCGACTTTCTACGACCGCTTTGTCATCGGTATGTGAGGGAACATCCTACACTTCCTTTAACAGTTGGATTAAGGAAAATCCAACCTAAACAGAATGTATTAAATTGCTCACACGTGCGTGCTAGCTCTGCCACAAGCTCTGCTCAGAATCCTGCCTAAAGTGCGATTAGGGTGACGTCATAAAACGCAGTAAACATTATAAAAACCATGCAAGTGAATAACATTTCCTATGCATTTGAATACGTGAAATGTAGTACGAATAATCTACGAAATGAATGAGTGAATTAGAGATGGAATTAAAGTATTAAAAGCAGGCAGCTGTAAGTACAGTCGGCGACAGAGGTCACTAGGTTTGTTTCATTTTAAAATGTGTAAGTATAGACACCAAGCAAGAAACCTGAAGGGCAATTAATTCACGTAATAAAAAACAATCGAATTCAAGTTGCGATTTTCTTCCGAGTTTTGAACGTGTAAACTGTTATAAAATAATTTAACATAAATATTGTTGAAAATGGCATTACGTTGTTAATTAATATTAGGAAAAAAACATAAACCGTTTTTTTTAATACAACTGAAATGGCAACCGTGGCCCACAAGACGGTAAGCGGTTACCGCAGCCTATGGACGCTTGCAATACCAGAGGTATCACTCAAGGGTTGCCACCTTGAGGCTAAGATCGAAAGCCTCATGTGCCAATAATTTCACCGGAAACCCTTCACACCGGAACACAGCAATGCGAGCATTACTGCTTTGCGGCAGAAATAGGTATGGTGGTAGTCCTTCCCCGGACGAGCTCCATAACAGAGAACTCTACTACTCTTTCATGACTACAGTACAAGCTTAAACTAAAACGAAATCAGTTTAATCTCGGTTTAAAAATTGGTTCTGCGAGCTATGGCCTGCCACTTCAACGTGCTTACTAAAAGAGCTATGTTGATAGGATTATCCACACGAGAGTTATTATAAAAACTACTTTTGTCACTGAGTGTACCACGTCTTTTCAGGCTGTTCGAGCGCTCGTGACCCGGTTCCATTAAGAAATAAATTATATTTTTATTTTAACTTGTGAGTGAAATCGGTGGTTAGGTGGCTTGGCTACCGAAAAAGTCTGCACTATGGTTTTAATGTTTTAAGTTATCCATGACAGAGGCCTTCGGGCGGCCTAAAAACTCAGTCACCAGAGTTGGCCACTGACTCATACAAACGAACGAACGAACGTGTGGTTTAGCTACCACTATCACTAATGTTTTTTAGTAACCTCATTTTGAGTTAAATTAATTTAAAAAGTTAACAGACTGGATTTGACCGTGAACGTCTCGTTATAAAAAAAAACAAATATAACAAGAATGATGACGAAAGAAAATACTTAGAAACCCGCTAAAATAACAGTTTCTTTTATGAATAAGGGTATAACATTCATTGTTCCTATGGGATAGCATTAAAACTGGATAAACACGGGTGAAACCGTGGGGCTAACAGGTTCTCAATCCATAGTACTTTTGTCGATAAGAATCTTGAACATCCTAATTCGCAAGGCACAAAGAACTCCACCATCTCAGGGAGATTACAGGAAAATCCCCGATTTCCCATATATTTTCCAGCATGTTTTATCCCCATTTTGTCCCATAACAAAACCCCAAAGTACCCTAAAAAGCCGATCGGGAAAGAATGTGGGTATTAGATTGTAATATTAAGCCCGTATTCACAAAGCTCGGAAAGTATTGCAAGAAACCGGGGGACACCATAAAGTAGTAGACACAGAACTATATTTAAGTAGAATGAGTGAGTGTACCTCGCGTGCCGAAAAGACGGGCTAAGTAAGGGCTGAGTAACCTCTTTACTCGCCGCGAATCTAAGTTTGCTCCCAACCGGGGACGCTGTGGTAATGTGGTAGTGCCTAGAATCGGTTTTCCGCGTGCTTATCGATGATTTTGAATCATTCATTTTCGCGCGGCTTATGTTTCCCATCACTAAAATACATTTGTGTGTAAAATACAAATACGTAAAATGTTACACGCTCGGTTTCCATACAAATCAACGGACGTCGACATACGAACGTGGTAGTAGAGTTCTTTGAGATAGAAAACTAAAATGTTTGGATGACACTGCAGCTGTTTATGGTTAGGCGTGGCGCTTGACATCAGGCGAACGACTTAACCGTCTCGCCATTTGCTGAAAAAAAAATTGTTAGTACCTGGTTCTGTCGCTAACAGTAGCGCTTACATTCTGTATTTTTCTTCATACTTCATTCTGCAAGGATGGTTATACCGGTGGTCATTACAGACCATGGGTCTTTTCATCTACATCTCAGGGTGGCACCGCGCGACTAATACCTCTGGTATAAATATTGCATGCGTACATAATCTACGGTATCTGCTTACCTCCAGGAGCCCGATTCTTTTAATACGTTTGACGTTTTATTCAGTTCCAACTATATTTTTATTTATTTATTTAACATTTACAATATCATAACAGTGTTAAACCAAATCGATATTGAAAATTAACAAAACAAACAATTATACATTACATATATATAGTTCAGTTCTATTGAGTTTTGGTTTTTATTTTACCCAAAAACTATTTAGTCTCCTAAAGCGAAGGACAAATAAAAAATAACAATCGATTTATCTTGGAAACGTAACCGCCCAACTAATAATTGACCGTATAAACTTTATCAATTAATACGAGAATTTAAAATATGTTGTTTTTTTATTCGTGGAACCCATTTCTTTAACAATAAGCGCTAATAAAGAAAGACCTTGTATAGGGATTAGAGATGACTGTGTTGGATTTTACAATGATCCTTATGATCTTGATCTTTTGTGAATATGGGGTACCATAGGAAATATTTTTTGCGTATGTTGTGGACATTATAGCACATCTATTATGTCCAATCAACATTCAACTATATTTACGCTGCTTTTCTACACCGATTTACTTATGTATTTGTTTTATACACTTAAAGTAGCAACCTTGCATTTGACCCACCTGATGGTAACCGTAGCGTATGGACGCTTGATAGATCGAAACCACAGAACAGATATTAGTACTACGTACAGAATGGCCGCGAGTTTACCGGCACCATACGGCAACTTTCGCCGGCACTGAAACTAAAGGCTATTAGGCATAGGCACGCGTTTATTTTGATTAAGTGTAGGGCCAAGCGCGCGCATGCCAGCGCGAGCGAAAACGTGCTATTTCACTCTTGCTATGATTGGGTGGGGACAACCTTGTACTCACACATACAACAACACAACACCGTTTACGTACACACAAACTATGCGTGTGGTGATTGCGACGTTTTTGCTTCATACATTTTATTGAGTGTCCGGGGTGTGTCGAAAGTGCTGTAATTTCAACTGAAACCATACATTTACGATTGTCAAACAAGTTTTTCGTGCTATCGCTTTATATCGTAATATACTTCATTTTCCAGTTCGCAGTCGCATTTCCCAGCGGTTATCATATCAGTTCTGCGAGTTCTTACATAAGTTACGGGTTACGTAGTTTTTTTTTTTTTTTTTATACAACTGAAGTGGCTACCAAGCGTACGGCCTACAAGATGGTTACCGCAGCCTATGGACGCTTGCAATACCAGAGGTATCACTCGCGGGTTGCCACCTTGAGGCTAAGATCGAAAGCCTCATGTGTAGTTTAGTTCGGATGGCGATAACTCGATGTTCAATAATTCGATGTATCTACATCTATGGTACGTTTAGTCGACGGTTACCTCGAAGTTTTAATATACTAGCTGTCACCGGTTTTGTTTGCATGGAACTCGGGATCCGTACTTTTTTCTGGAATAAAAAGTAGCCTATGTCCTGTTCCCTGTCATTATCCATGTATTACTCGACAACCACTGAATCGATTTATCTGAAACCACACTAATTTAGAATGTAGATAGATAATTCCCTGGAAAAGGACAGGCTTTTTTTATCTCGGAAAAAAGGGACTATTTCTAGTAGTCTTACCGAGTAGTCTTACTCGTTGAACTCCACAGACTTACTGATAGTAATACTTCGCTGGTGTCATTTGTTTCCAATTAGTTTTACTTTGTCATCATCATCATGACAGCCTTCTAATGTTCCCACTGCTGGGACACTGGCCTACTCTCAAGCGAGAATGGTTGGGTCTTAATCCACCACGCGGACCCAATGCGGATTGGTGGATGGCACATGTCTTTCGAATTTTTAGTTCTTGGACATGCCGGTTTCCTCACGATGTTTTCCTTCACCGTATGAGAGCACTGGCATTGCGCACATACATTTTTCGTAGCGAAAAATCCATTGGTGCACGACTGGCTTCGAACCCACGTCCTTAGGATCGGAAGGCGGGGTCACTACCACTAGACCACCAGTGTTTTACTATGACTTCAAGCTAATTAATACCATTTCATTTCATTTCATTTATTAAAATTTAACCTCGTGATTGATAAACAGTAACGGTTCCCGAGTTCCACGCGAATGCGCGTGTAACAGCTAGTATGTTAATCTGCATATTCCGTATCAACCCTAACCACTACGAGTTGCTGAATATTTACATGGAACATCGGCAATCGAGTCGAGAGGATCGAGAGTTGTCGAACAATTGATTTGTATCGTGCGACTCGATGAATAAATCAATGGATTTCCATGATGCATTGTTTTGAAACCACGAGCTTATTCTTTATGAAACACTTTTGTCAACCAAAGTGGCGAGCTGGGCGAGTGCCCGGTTGAGAAGCGAGAGGTTGCTGGTTCGATCCCTGCTGCGGGACAAAAAAGATTACAATAAAAATAAATAAATAAATATATGTTATAGTCCTCTTCATCGGTTTCGATGACGGCGACCCTGATTATATTAATTAAAATTAAAAAACTAATAAAAACTTGTCTAATATTACTAATCTATTTACAAAATCCAAACAGCATCACAGACAGTTCGCTCGCGCCTTGCTTGTGTTAAAAACCAAGGTATAAAGTAATCAGTGAACCATTTTTTTTTCTTTTGCAATTCACAGGATTCTCTTGATAATCATCATGGCTAGCCGTCTAATGTTCTCACTGTTGGGACACTGGCCTACACTTTAGCGAGAGTGTTTGTGACTAATCCATGACTTTTGTTTTTCTTTAGTTCTTGGAAATGCCGGTTGTCTCATGATGTTTTCCTTCATCGGTTGGGTGCATTGACAATAACATTTTTTATAAAAAAAAATGGTTACTGCATCATCAGTCTTAGGATCGGAAGACTACCACCAGTATTAACATGTTATTAAACTGGAATTATATAAAAGTAAACTGCCCAACATGACATCAATTAGACATGTCATGGTAAAAAAAAATTATACCATGACATGTCTAATTGATGTCATGGTATAAAATTTTTGACAATTTAGTTTAGGTCTTCATTTGAATCGCTATAAGAGGTCATGGTTTGGCCCCTGGTCTAGAAAACTTTTTTTTAGTCACGAGTGAATAGTTTGCTCTTAGGCAAGCGTGCTCCACCGTAGATCACATCATCGCTTAACATCAGGCGAGATAGTGGTTAAGCGCAAGCATAATGTAAATAAAAAAATAAAAAATCTTAATAATTTTGCTGAATGTAAATAAAACGCAATTATAAAAACAGTAAGCTTTATTTCATTGATTCAACATTAATTTACATATCTTACATAAATTCAATGTCTATAAATTTAAATTTTTCGATCATGATTTTAAATCATCAAGAAATTAATACTTATTTTAATATTTACACAAGAATTTACTTAAAGATACTTTTCTATTTTATATTTTTTACAATAAAAACTTTAGGTAACCTAATAATTTAATTACTATCAATTACAAATACTTATCAAACACAATAATTTACCTCCACATTAAGTTACTAAATTATTTTGATATATTTATGATGATGAAATCTCATTACAAAACGATATGGAAGGAGATATTATGATATTCTTTATCTTAAAACTATATAATAAATGTAATTGTTGGCATTTAATGGAATTTACAATTATTATAATAATCGTTCATTTATTATTTACACTGTTCATTTTCCAGGCTATTTCTGTTATCTTTGTGGCATCTGAAAATATAATAAATTGATTAAAAAATATTTTATTATAATAGCGGCGATTGGCTTGCAACCTGTTACTTAATGAACACTGGCACGTGTTAAATACCAACTTATAATATATTTACGTGCCTCTAACTAACCCCTTTAGGCTCAAAGATTTTGAGTCCTATACTTATAAGAGAATGTGTACTGATTATGGGGATTACAGTCGCGAGCATTTATTGCTATTATTATCATTTTTTTACATTTAGTTGGCAACACAATCACTAATAAGTAATGTAAGTACCGTACAGTTTTCAGTATCTCTACTTAATCTAGCAAAAGTGGAATTACCCGCACCATATTGGCAAGCTTCCAATTTGAACCCACAATATTTACACGTGGAGCCTTAATGTTTTTAAAATTTAATTACGAGCTTTACTTAGAATAACGTAACCCAACAGCTAGTACTTTTATTTCCAGCTACAAGAGTTGTAGCTGGAAATACCAAAGTGGCGTGAACGTGGTGAACTGTACGAGCGTGGAGCTTGAGATTGTGGATTAAGACCCAACCACTCTAGCTTGAGAGTAGTGTCCCAGCTGTGGGAACATTAGAAGGCTGTCATGATGATGATGATTGCATTGACAAGTGATGATTTGACATTTTCTTGACTCTACATGCCCGAGACTCACGATATTGGTCGTCTGTCAGTCGTAATGTAAGAAGGGGTTGGGAAGGAGCTTGAGACTGATGATACTTGTCTTACCATCTCGTCGTCGGGTCGCGGAGGGGTGTAGTGCGACTTTTGGCCGTCTGCCTCTCGTATCGTGTAGCTCTTGTTGTCACTCGACTCCAGTACCACTCGAGGAGGCTCGCTCTCTGTCGAAACAACATTATATATTATTGCGAAGTCGAAGAAAGTCAAAAGCCAGCATATCGGGAACGCTTTTATCAGGTAGTAAGTAGGATTTAAGATCATACTTTTGATTGGCTTGGGCTCATATAGATCCGTTGTGTTACCAACTCATAGCCTACATATTTTAGCGTGTATTTTATACAACAAAGTATCAATGCACGTTTTGCATTAAAAATGATCAGCGTCTTAAATTGGCCAATTGCAATTGTTTTTTTTATTTTTTTATATACTTATGTGGCAATCAAGCGTACGGCTCACTTGGCGGTAAGCGGTCACCGTAGCCTATGTACGCTTTTAACATCAAAGATATTATTTTCTCGTTGCCACTTGAGACGTAGATCTAAAGTCTCATGTGCCTGTAACTTCACCAGAAACCATACCCTTCGAACCGGAACACAGCAATGCGAGCACTGCTTGGCGGCAGAAATAGGTAAGGTAATCCTTCCCCGGACGAGCTCTATCACAAAGAACTCTACTACTCTTGTAATGTCGGTATTGCTCACCAGGTTTAGGGTTGAGAATGTCCGGTTTGGTCTCAGGTTTATCAGCAGGGTACGCGATGAGGTACCTCCGACCCTGGGCGTCCACTTGGACCACGCTCTGCGATGGACGCTTGCTCGAGGAGTTGGTATCATTGCGCCTGTGCAATTTTATACCTTTACTATTTTTAACACTTTCACATAAATTTGAATGCTAGGAGGACTTATTGTTAATAGCATTCTCTACCAGTCATCTTGGACGTGCAGACTATTGTAGGTGTACTGCTAACGGATCTCGGCTGTGGTGAAGTAAGCCGTTTCAATGTGCAATGGAGCTTTTACGAACTAAATTGTCTTTGCGCATCACAAACGTCTTTTACGATGAAACTTTACGATGGTTGAGATCCGTTGGCAGCACTTCAAACTGTTTTAATCAAATTAAATAAAGATCATCATAGTCTCTACTAGCTTTCTAATGTTCCTGTTGTTGTTACACTGGCGAAAATGGATACATTACTTTTTAGTTCTTCGACATACCGGTTTTTTTTTCGACGTTTTACTTTTTTTTTTTTATATACTACTAAAGTGGTAACCAAGCATACGGCCCCCTTGATGGTCAGCGGTTACCGTAGTCTATGTACACATGCAACATCATAGATATCACTTGCGTGTTACCACCCTGAGACCTTAGATGGTAACTCTCATGTGCCTGTAATTTCACCGGAAACCATACTCGTCGAACCGGAATACAGCAATGCATTACTGCTTGGCGGCAGAAAAAGGTATGGTGGTAGTCCTTCCCCGGATGAGCTCTATCACAAAGAACTCTACTACTTTACTGCACTAATTGATTGCACTGTACAATTACACCACTGCCACTGTATGAATGAACACCTACTGATTACCATCACGTTTTGTTTATTATGGTGATGATTATCAAAGAAGCATGTTGCTATAAGAGAAGTATCAATCTTTCATTACCATTTAGAGTGAAATTCCCTATCATTTGCTTAAATTTCTAAAACGAGAACCCTTTTTCTGCTTAGTTGCAGAAATAGGTGTGATGGTAGAACCCAATTTTTGAGAGAGTTATTTTATGACTGGATCAATTGCACTGATAATCAAAAACTGTGAAAATATTGGTTGATTTGATTTGACATTTCTAAAAACTTCTAACCTTCTAAGTAGCAAAGCAGCGATGGCTCCAGCTGCTGTCAAGATAGCAGCTAAGCCAGCTAGCGCTGCAGCAGCTGGGAACTTGCTCTCAGCCCGAGCTGTGCTCTCTGGAACAATACATTTGCCACGTACAAGTGAAATGGTCGACCTTTAAGTTTTCTATGGTATATACTGTACTGGGAAAAAGGCAAATGAATCACTGTTTTTTGTTTAAGACAAAAATTAGCAACCTTACATCTCACAGGTCACAGAATACTACGTACAGCATGGTTTTTCACCCTCTCCCACTGGTTTGTCGTTTGACTTACCTCACCCGATCGCGAGTTTATGAGCATTTTTGCAGAGGCTGAAGGGGTAAAGTAAGTAAGTTCGTATGAGTCAGTGGCCAACTCTGGTGACAGTGAAGGGGTCATCATTACATACGCGTTTATTTTGTATACAATACAATACAATTTACTAATAACACCAGGTTATAAGTCGACCATAATCAAGTACAACAGTAGTAGGTACCTAGGTATAGGTTGTGCAGGGAAACGTGGACTGATAGAGGTCACTGAGCGCAGGTCAGAAGACTGGATGCTTCAACTGATTCTCTATCCGAGCTAAGCTCCAGCTTTTGAAGATAAATTTACAGCTTTTCAAAACATACCAGCACGTTTAGCAGAGTCCCTGAAGGCAAGGTCTCGGATCAGCACAGGATCCGAAACGCCCTTGCTGTTCCTCGCTGTCACTGCCAGATCCTCGTCTTCAGAGAGCGTCTCTACCACAGACCAGCTGACGTTCAGCCATACCACCAGATCTGGACAATAATAGCATCCAACAGTCATTCATTACAAAATTACGTCCGTTTTTGATTGAAACAAAGTGTAATCGATTTCAAACGTATTACATAATAGCCCTACGCACCTTGTACAACAGATACATTGACTAAGGTCCTGGTATCATCTCCCAAAGCGTCCAGGGTGAAGTGTTGGGTGAGCCCTCCATCATAGCCAGCCACGCACCGGACCGCCAGCACTGGCTCCTTGTTCTTCAGAACCCTGCTGGACGAGCAGTTCCGTGGTGGTGATGGGCGAGCTGGGGGAATTACAAACTTTAGATGACAAAGTCATCATCGTTATCATACATCTATGGGTGTTTATGCCCGTTTTTTATAAAACAAATACAAAAATAAATAAATTAGTAGGTAAGTTTATAATATCTCAATTTTTTTCTTCGCCTCAAGCGGGACTTGAACCCACAACCTTCCACTTAGTACGCGGGTTCTTAACCTTTTGAGCTATTGAGACATGTCATGCTTGCTCGAAGCGCCGCTCGAGCTAAGCTTGTTACACGTAAATCATAAAAATAATTATCCTTTTTCGTATTTCTAAAAGTCTAAAATTTATTGTCATCTCTGCTAATTGACGTTAAAACGTTATGAATAGGAGGGTAAGTAATCTAATACCATGGCGGATGAAGGTCCTTTCAAAGGGTACTATTAAAAAGTTTTAAAATCTGCTTTTGTCTAAGTTCTGCGGCAAAGTCTTTGTTAAAAGATTATATCCCATGATAATTAATGTTAACTACCCTACATTGAAACGAATTTAGAGTTTGTTCAGCGCATTGTCTCTACGAAGATATATTGAACTATTTTAGGCTCTGCACAGAAAATTAGAACTCAAACTAAAACTCAAAACAGTTTTATTTTAACACAATAACAAACACGGATCACTTTTAAACGTCTCACGAAACCTAGATGAAAATAAGTAAGTTTTATCTAAAACGCTAAAAGAATCTGGTGAAAAAAACTGAGATAAACTTGTGTCAACTTATATGCTGACAAGCAATCCGCCCTGGCTTCACACGGGTGTTACTTATTTGTTCTGTGCTAAGTCGTGTAAACCTTTCTCTTGGATCACTCTATCTATGTGTGGTGATCATTAAAGCGTTATCTACTCGTATCTATCTATCTATATTAATAAAAACTCATTGAAACTATTGCGTAGTTCAAAAGATCTAAGCGTACATTAGACATACTTATAGAGGGACAAACGGCGGGAGGCGACCTTGTTTTACACAATAGATAATTAAAAATAATATTAAACCTTATCGGACGAAAAAAAAGCTATATATTTATGTTAGTTTTGTTCTGCAAATTCGACCAAAACGAACGTGCTAAACAACTTTATTAAACACCTCAAGATAATCGGAAAACTCCGCATCAAACAGCAACGGGATAAACGTAAATTAACATTTAGCAAGTTAATTAAAACATCCGCGATCTATCGTTGTGATTGGTGAACCGGGAATATTCGCATTTAAAATACGGATAAAGTTGGTGAGTTCCAAATCACGATCCCTGCCAATACGGGTAACGAGCGAACTTATGTTACAACTTCCACCATTCGCTTCGGGGAGGTTCTCAGTTTTTTATGTGCTGGATTTTAGAGCGCCTTTTTGGGTGGGCAACTTTTAAAAGAGGGAAGTTCGAACTAAATCGATCTAATTGAGAGCGCAATCGACATTCTGGGATTAGGTAAGTTGCACGGAATACCTACTGGAGATGACTCTTAGTAAACAGTAGCGTTATCACTTTATCTGGGGGCTTATTCGCATTATGACATAGAGATTCCTTACCAATAACGTGTAACTTAGTAACGTGTTCTATACGTGCCATGGTGTGAAATTGTAGAATGGTTTTCCGCATTTGTGTTGTTACAATAGCGATAGTTTTGCTATTGATAGGTTGAATTTGAAAAACAGTCAGATGAGCCCTAAAACGTGACTCATCGACAACGGATCCACGCAGATATCGTAACGAGCCCGCGTTTGGTCATAGCGATAAGGCTTCTGATTCGATATCGTCTGTCGTTCACGACACGACACAGCAGTTTCAAACTATCGTCCACGATACAAACGTGCGTTGATGTCCGTAGATGAAATATTCTGCTGGTGATAGGGATATAAATGAATCATCTTGTCGACGAACAGTCCAATGATTGAGCTCTTTTCACATTGTAGTTTCAAAGTTCAAGAGTTCTCCAAGAGGTATGAGACAGGGTTGATTGGCACCATGTCGCGCCAATAAAGTTTTGATCGTACAACTAGCGCGAACCGTTAGCTAGTAAGTTGTTAAACTGTTTCGATGACGATTTGCAACTATTTCGAAGTGTAAGCTTTTTACGCAGAGGTTGCGGGTTCGATTCCCGCCTCGGAACAAATGTTTGCACGATCCACAAATATTTGTTCCGGGTGTTCTGGGTATTTTCTATATATAATAAAAAATATCTATCTATGTATTGTATTGTATTAAATATATATCAGTCATCTAGTACCCATAATACAGCTCTGTTTAACAGCAGCTTACTTTGGGGCTAGATGATGCTGTGTGGATTGTCCAGCATTATTTATTTATTTATTTTCAAACTTTGAAAACGAGCAAAAGTAATGCTTGTATGAGTCAGGCTATAGGCTATTTAATTAGACCTGTAAATGCTAACATAACAGATACAACAAAAACATGCAGACAAACATAGAAATATAAATAGAAAAACATTTATGCGACACAAGCTACAAAAACTTATTGTTTGTAAAGCATCTATCTCCATTTTTTTTCTGCAGCACATGCTGAGTGGCTGCCTTTTTTTTTTAAGTTAAGTTTTAATTTGTATTGTTATTTTTATTTTATGTTTATAGTGTGGCGTTAAATAAAATATTTTTCTATTCTATTCTAAACTATTTTTTTTTTCCAACTTTTTATCACACTTAAAATTTTTACGATCTAGCACCTAGGCTAATTAGTAATTTTACTTACATTTAATTTTTTAGAAACTGCTTATATATTTACACGTCTGTTGGTGAAGTTAAAGTTTAATGAGAATCTACACAACGCCACCGGATAGCAAAACATTTCACTTAGGAATACTGTAAAAACGACCGTCGCTCGAAGCGAGCGTTTTTGCCTGCCATTTTATGTTTCACAGGTCAAAAAGAAATAGAAGGGCGCCCTAATTAGCAATAAAAAATACCCAGTAATTTACCCGGTGTGAAAAAGACGTCTGTTGGTAAAGATGCGTCTACACGGCGCAGATACCCGCGCCACACAAATAAATAAAAAAAATCAGTGTATAAAACTGTAAGAGTTACGCGCGATGATACCTGATTTAGCTTATAAAATTACGCTTAATGCACGGTCGTCACAGCCCGTGTTCATGCGCAAGTGTCATGCACCATGGAAATGCAGACAAAAATGTACCAGCCTACTCCGATATTTCTCCCAACTGCCCCGATATTTTCCGCATTTGCCCCACGTTGACTACTTTTTTTTGTATTTTGAGGAATTCTGCAGGACTCTTCGCCTCGGGCTATAAACTCGATTAAATTCTACTTTTTACGACGGCGACTGTACGTGGGGGTAGTTCGAGCTCCACCTTTTTTTCTATGAGCAATTTCAAATGAGATTTTTCAAATTTATTTTAAATAGCTCGTAGATTGCTCCGGTGACTTTTTAATTTATTTAATTCCAGAAGCTTTTAGATTTTATTAATGCAATGTGTTTGCACTTTGCTATCATATGCATAAAGTTTCCCAAATAGTTTTTAATTAATTTATGGACTAGGATTAATTTATAATTTTTTTAAATATTAATAAATTAATCCAAATGCATTTTAACAAAAATATACAAGACGTTAACTTAATAAAGCTGTAAACAACTTTGTTAAGGTGTGAATCGTGACTCAAGCATCGATTTTTAACAGTTCTTCATGGAAAAATTATGTCAAATCAATGTTTGAGTCATCAGATAAACGAGGAGGCAGCTGGGTGTAACTTTTGAAAGTGCCAATAAACTTATTTTTTAAACGTCAAATTGTCATTCTGCGGATTTTTTTGGCATTCTTATTTAGATCTTAAAAATTTTAAAATAACTTTGTTTTTTGATCAACTCGATTTTATGTAATGAATTGGTGTTTATTTGCTCGAAGTATGGTATTATGCTGGCACTTTACTTGAAATATTTGCTCAAAAGTTTGCGTTATCTCATCAATACAATCTTATCTTTGTTTATTACTTTCACAGAGCTGACTTTGTATTGACGAAATAACGCAAATATTTGAGCAAATAAGCCAAGTGAGGTGCAAGCATTAGGTTTTACCATTTGTTTTAAATGTCTCACACACCTCGTCGTTGACCGACATGCAAACACAGATTTGACACATAAATTAATTAAAAACAAAATGAAATAATAAAATTATGTACCCACAAAAAAGTTATAAGTAATAGTCGCAGATTTAAATAATTCTAAAATTAGAGCTAATAAAAAAATTAAGATACAATAAAATACTAAGTTAAGTTGAGTTTAGATAGACCCCTGCTGATCCTAAGAATAAATATTTTTTTAGGAATAAGATCGAAAATCTGAATTCCTTTAGAGTCCTTGGACGATATAGGTCAGAAAAAAAAGACAGAAAATGTCTTCGCGCGTAATATCCGCTATTTTGTTGCTAGACATAATTTGCAGAAGATAGTAAATAATAAATTAAGATCTCTAGAACTGAAATGCATGCAGCTAAGTTTAAATCTCCCTTGGCACCTATTTAGATTTCTACCTACTCTCAGATCTAGTCAAGTACGTTTCGGAGCCAGAAAATAAGTTTTCTGTCTGTTAAGTTTTACCAAAAGTAAGTAAAATTAAAGTTCCTTAACATAAAAGATTATTACAGACAAACAGACAGACAGACGAACAACAACGAGATAAGAGTTCTCCTCTAAGTCTCAAAACCAATCTTCGTCAAGATAAGAGTTTCTTCCGCCTGTATTCAAACTAGTGCATATTTTTTCGTCGCGAAATCTCGCACGTGTTGCTTATGAGTCGCTCCCTACTCTTTCTGAGTTTTCATTGAAATTTAGATAAGATAAGATAAGATAAGATAAGATAAGATAAGATAAGATAAGATAAGATAAGCTACGATAAAATAAGATAAGATCAGTTTATTTGTTCCATAAACACATTTAGCGGTGCAGATAGTAATATTGCTTAAATAATACGATTTAACAAGACCAGTTCTTAATTGCACCTGAGGTAACTCTGTTCCCCGCACTAGGACTCTGATGAGCCTGTTTAGCGAGGTCACAGCGACTCTCCTCTTCCGTCTCTATTAATAATGGTCTCGTTTAGATATTATCAGTTAAGCAGCATTTAATAGTTCAGTCTATTGTTTGAACGTACATTTTCTTGGTAATCAAGAAAGTCTATAGACTTCCTATACAAAGTACGAACACGCGTTGCGTTGAGATATTATAACTATTATTGTTGATGAGAGACTTACCAGCTGGAACTATCTGGAAGACGCACGGCTTCTTCTGAGTCCCGACTGAGTTTGTCGCGCGACAGAGCAGCGCGCCATAGTCGCGTTCGCTGGCCGCGCGGTATCGCAGCTCACTAGTGGTGCCACCTTTTGATGCTGCATCACAGAACTATATTTAAGTAGAATGAAAGAGTTCGTCGATTTGTATGGAAACCGAGCGTGTAACATTTTGCGTATTTGTATATAAACCAAAACCAAACCGAAATTATATAAAAATGTATGTGTGTTGCCAATAATAATAAATATTGGCATACATTACATAGCTCCATCTTTGATATCGTGAAGAAAATCATCGTAAGGTAACCGGTTCAAGAACTGAAAATTTGGAAGATATGCCATCCAGGGCCGGAACGGGTTAATATTTAAAAAGGTCTAGAACCGAAATACCTTTCGGTTTAGGGTCAATTGCCGAAACCGGTTTAAAAATTTGCGGGTGTCCGAGCCATAATAATAATATGTCATCTACTAAGAAGTATTTATATTTGAGATGCTGTCGATTCGGACAAAATTTATTGGGACTCAGTATCCCAATAAATTTTGCCGAATTGTGACAGTCTAGGATAAGTAGATCCCGAGATATAGCCGTTTGAAGTTTCACAGCTGTCATTGTAAATAAAGGTCTTGTTACGTGACAGAAATATGTGCTTCTAATGATGCGCTGCCACAAAGCTATAAAATAAAGAGATAGACAAAGTGTGACCTTGCTATGTATATATTTCGTCATCATGCGGTGCCGCCGCCGCGCCTCGTTTTTTAACTGACTGTACAATACAGCTATTTTTAATAGTGTCCGAATCGACAGTAAAAAAAATAAAATTAGAAGTGTCTGTTGGGTCACTGTGTCCCAATAAATTTTGTCCGAATCGACAGCAACTCTTTTATTTTAGTCAGAGCACACAGTTGAATAAGTTTTATTTAACCGGACTGGTAACTCACCATATCTAGCCGGTGAGACCTGGAAGCTCTCCCCGCTGTTATTAAACTGCCAGCTGAAGGTAACGTCCGCTGGGTCAGCGGACACCGTGCAGCGGACACGCAGCGGCTCGTCCAACCTAGCCCCCAGCAGCAGCGGCTGAGCCCATGCACATACCGGAGCGTCTGTTAAGATGAAGAGTCTCATTAAGTTTTTAAGTGCCGGAACGGGCATAAGGCCTGCTTGATGGACACAATCTATCTAAAAACATTATATAGTTACATTATGAACTTGCAATCATGGAAACAAGAACCAATATAAGTACTACGTACAGAATGACCACTCTCTACCTCCCACCGGTTTTATTTACCGCACCCCGGTCGCGAGATTGCCGGCACCTTTCGCCAGAGGGGGCCAACTATGACAACCATGACACTCACACATACAACAGCACCGTTTACGTTAGCTTTTAGTAGTAGAGTTCTCTGTGATAGACCTCGTCCGGGGAAGGACTACCACCATAACTATTTCTGCCGCCAAGCAGTAATGCTCGCATTGTTGTGTTTCGGTGTGAAGGGTATGGTTTCCGGTGAAATTACTGGCACATGAGGCTTTCGATCTTAGCCTCAAGATGGCAATCCGCGAGTGATACCTCTGGTATTGCAAGCGTCCATAGGCTGCGGTAACCGCGGTAACGCTTGGTTGCCACTTCAGCTGTATAAAAAAAAATATATGCATGTGGTGATTGCGACGTGTTTCCTTTATACATTTTATTGAGAGTGTCCGGGGTGTGGTATAGAATTCAGACCTGGAAAATATACTTGCCGAATATGCATACATAAACCTCTCTCTCACTTCTCAATTGGACACTCGCCCAACGCGGCACCAAGATTTATGGAAACACTCACACTGAACTCTAAGATACGCAGCTGTACTGCTGGACTCGCCCATGTCATTGGCTGCTCTGCAGGTGTACAGCCCGCCATCTTGCCTCGTCACCCGCTGAAGAACCAGCGACTTGGTGCTGATGAAGACTCCGGAAGACATGTTTTGGCTAACTTGCTGATCCTGGAAACGGGTTATATTGTTCATTTGTTCCCCAAGTAATATCAAGATCTATACTAGTTGTAAACTGTATAGTTTATCATTTGTAACACAATATCAAGTAAAACCACATAGAGAGCAGGTTTACCTGGGGGTAGGACTCTTCAGCAAGAGTCCGTCTTGGTGGGTACCACCGCAGTGTCTACCTTCAATCAGTAGTGTGCAAGCATTAGTAGTGTGTTTAGGTTTGAAGAGTACTGTAGCAAGTGAAATTACTGGGTTTAAGAGACTTATCAACAAGGTCTCGGGGTGATAAGCGCAGTGCATTGCTACGCAAACACTTAAAAACTTTAAGCTTTGGGTAGCACTGCATCTATTATAGTCAGGCGTGGTGCTTAACATCAGGCAGCCGTCTTGATTGTTTTTACACTTACTGACATCAAAAAAAAAGGTAGCGGTCTAGTGGTAGTGACCCCGCCTTCTTATCCCAAGGTCGAAGGTTCGAAACCGGACGTTTACCAAGGAGTTATTCTATACGAAAAAAGTATACTAGTAAGTAGGCTCTGTCAGACTGTGAAGGAAAACATCGTGAGGAAAACGGGCACGTTCAAAAATCAATAACTCAAAAGACATGTGCTTTCAAAATTCAAAATTTGTATTGGATCTGCGTGGTGGATCAGTGGCGTAGTACCCAATCACTCCTGCTCGAAAGTAGGCTAGTGTCCTAATAGTGGGAACATTAGGTGTCATGAAGATGGTAAAACCATGTTTATAGACTCACTCACGTTATGGTACCATGAGATTCTGTTCTCCCGTGGATTCGCCTTGATATTGCACTCGAAATACACATCGTCACCTTCTTTTATGTCGTTGGCGTTGAGGGTGCTGCCCAGCGCCATAGTCAAGACTGGTCTATCTGTGAAGACAGGGTCTTTGTTTTCATTTAAGCTAAGGAACCTATTGGAACAGATCTAATAGGTTCCTTAGATTGACCTTCTGATGGATCTATTAATTCCGGAAGGGGTTCTTTTCCTTTCCAGCGTAAAGCTTAAACCAACAGTTTAAAGTCCCATTTAAACCACAAATGCGTAGCATTGCCTTCAGCTAATTTTTGTCACTCACATGACAGACTCGCTGAAAACAGTGACTATTAGCACAAGTATAAATGATTGAAGGAAAACATCGTGAGGAAACCGGCATGTCCAAGAACTAAAAATTCGAAAGACATGTGCCATCCACCAATCCGCATTGGGTCCGCGTGGTGGATTAAGACCCAATCACTCTCGCCTGAGAGTAGGCCAGTGTCCCAGCAGTGGGAACATTAGAAGGCTGTCATGATGATGATGATAAATGATTGAAATGGTAGAATAATGTTGGTTTGTAATTTAGTCAAAGGCTTTCCTAGGGTATTTTGAAAGAAACGCCGCCATTTCTGTTTCCAAACTTTGTTTGTTTACGTTGCCATGCGACAATCAAACTCATCTACTTGACACTGGCGAAATTGTGGCAAATATGCCACAGAGTCCAAAACGAAGAAGAAGAAGAAAGAAAGAAGAAGCATCTAACTAAACAAAATGGTAACTTATTTATCATGTTTTTCATGTAGGAAAAATAGTAAGAAGTTTATTAGATACTTACAAACGACGCTCATTCTAAAGGAGTCTTCCAATGCTATCCTCAGGACAGGGTTGTCTGCGCGGCACCTGATTATAGCTCCATCGTCTTCTGGCTGCGGCAGCATATGGAGCCGCGAGACTGTTGTCGTCTCATTCGTGAACTCGCTGTGCTGTGGGGTATTATACCTTGTACGTACGAAATAGGATTGTAAATTAGTTGACCTAACATAAGGTGTAATCTTTCTTTATTCTTTACTCTAAAATAATTAAATAAATACCATTGTTGATTATGGTATTTTGTTGTGGAGCTATTATGTTTATTTTTGCTACCAGGTGTAGTTAATAGCCAAATAAAAGTGTATAATAAGTATGCCTTTTGTCATAGACATTTTGTAAAACCATAGTTTTACCAAACATCTTGTTCCATCCAGTTTCTCTGACTACTGACTAAATTGACTTAATAACTAAACTGGATAAGTTACCTAAAGCTTACACTGGCTTTTTACTGTCTCTGCTATAGAAAAACCCTTTAGAAAGCAAGAGTGCGACTCTTGGCAATAAGACCAGGGAGAGAACTAATTCTCTTTTTTTTTTTTTAATATAACTGAAGTGGCAACCAAGCGTACGGCCCACAAGATCGTAAGTGGTTACCGCAGCCTATGGACGCTTGCAATACCAGAGGTATCACTTGCGGGTTGCCACCTTGAGGCTAAGATCGAAAGCCTCATGTGCCAGTAATTTCACCGGAAACCATACCCTTCACACCGAGTTCTCTGTGATAGAGCTCGTCCGGGGAAGGACTACCACCATACCTACTTCTGCCGCCAAGCAGTAATGCTCGCATCGCTGTGTTCCGGTGTGAAGGGTATGGTTTCCGGTGAAATTACTGGCACATGAGGCTTTAGCCTCAAGGTGGCAACCCGCGAGTGATACCTCTGGTATTGCAAGCGTCCATTGGCTGCTGTAACCGCTCACCATCTTGTGGGCCGTACGCTTGGTTGCCACTTCAGTTATAATAAATAATAAATAGTTGTATAAAAAAAAGGACGCAACAACAAGCGATCGACTGCAATCGATTTACATAATAAAGGTGCCGGTATCCTGATTGTTACCTTTCCTCTAGTGAACTTCCTGTTTTCCCTGAACCAGGTGATCTGAGCTGGTGGCCGACTGCCGTGGGAGACGCACACGAGCGTCATCGCCACGTCTGCTGACATCTGACCTGGCTTGTTGGTGATGGCCACTGATGTTGGACGCACTGGACAGAGCAGATTAATAAACTACTTGACGAAACAATGGTTTTTTTTTTTTTTTATACTACTAAAGTGGTAACCAAGCGTACGGCCCACTTGATGGTCAGCGGTTACCGTAGCCTATGTACGCATGCAACATCATAGATATCACTTGCGTGTTACCACCCTGAGACGTTAGATGGAAAGTCTCATGTGCCTGTAATTTCACCGGAAACCATACCCTTCGAACCGGAACACAGCAATGCGAGCATTACTGCTTGGCGGCAGAAATAGGTATGGTGGTAGTCCTTCCCCGGACGAGCTCTATCACAATGAACTCTACTACTCTTGGGATGACCAATAACCATAATAAACAAATATATAAATAAATATATCAATCTGTTAGGAGTTAAATAAAATAAGTTTTTGAAACGTTATGGATCTTACGGGGAAGAACTACCACCGTTTTCTACCGCCAAGCAGTAATGATCGCATTGCTGTGTTCTGGTTCCAAAGGTATGATTTCCAGTGAAATTACAGCGACATTAGATCTAAGTCTCAGGGTAGCATCGCACATATGATATCTCTGATATAGCAAGCGTACATAGGCTACGGTAATCGCTTACCATCAAGTGGTTGCACGCTTGGTTGCCACTTAAGTGAAATAAAAAAAGAGATGTCAAATAACGGTTGGCATTGACTGGTATACTTACACCTCATCTCAACCCTGGCGGTTCTCTCATGAGGGCTCAGCAGGTTAGTGTTGGTAGCCTGGCAGCGTATGCTGGTGTTGAGCCAGCTGCGCTCAGCACCGCCGATGCTGATCTTGCTGACGATGACTTTGCCGTCGTTCTTCAGGATCGTGTGATCGTCGATGTGCTTGTCGTTTATCAACCAGGTTAGAGTCGGTTGTGGACGACCTGCGAATTACAAAAAGTTCTTGGGCTACTCGTACCGCGGTCCGAATCGACCCATAACAAAATAAATAATAATAATAATAATAAAATGTTTTATATTTTCTCTTACAATTAGGTCTTAAAATAGGTAGGTACAGTAGTTTGATGCTTAGTATCTAGACAAAAGTCCAGTAAACCTGTATTGCGAGAGTCTGGTGCCTGGAAAAGGTTTGTAAAAACCTGTAATTACAGGACACCAGAGCCCCACTCAACGGATTTGATGGACAAAAATAACTAAGATAGGATAGGTAGATACAGAAGGTATCTGCCTTGCATTTAACTTATATCTAACATAGAAGGAATTAGTGTACAAGATTTATTTTCAATTTATTGACAAAAGTTCTTGGGCTAATTGTACTGCGGTCCGAATCGACCCATAACAAAAGTACTTGAGTGATTCACACCGCGGTCCAAAACGACCCATTCAAAAAGAGCTCTTGGGAGATTCACACCGCTATTTGAATTGCTCGCGGTGCGAATCGCTCAAGGACCCCGAACTACCAAATTCAGGTTAGTTGTTCCTTTTACGTAGCTGGTTACGAACCTTGGTTACGTACGCGCACTAAAAGGTTTTTTAGGGTTTTTTATTGTTCATCACCACAGTAATGAAGTTATACCATATTTTTGAAATTTATTCTACGCTTTTAAAAAAAACAAAAGCATACAACAAACATAACTATACTTTTTAGTTTAAGCTAAAAGTAAAATATTACACATAATTAAACAAAATAAAATATGTACATAATTACATTACATAATATACAAAATACATATGAAACAGTTGAGCCATCTAAAGACCGTTACAAACGACCTATAGATAGCTATAAGTAAAGTTTAGTTTAAATATACAAGTAAGTATATTTTGAAGTGGGTTTTTTTCTATAAATAGCTAACAACTTTCCAAACGAATTTCGTACCAACGTAGATTTTTAACGCAAGTACTTTCTTATAAAAACACTTTTTCCACTCAAAAGCAACTCACACAGAGCCACTAAATAAAAAAACACAGAAAAGCCTACAAAAACAGAACATACCAGTTCTGTAAAAACAAGCTGACCGCTCGCACAGCAAGATAGTGGTCGATGTTTGGAACCAATACGATGAATAAATTTTATATGAATTCATTTCATATTGTGAGGGCGGAAAGCGGAAATGGATTTTTCAGTGTTTCGAGGAGCTTAGCACGGGTCTTTACCAAAAACAGGCTTGCGAATAATTACGTAAATAATTATTTTACAAGTTGCTTCCAGCGCCTTCTTAAGTCCTTGCCAAACTCTATCTCCGAGCCAAAGGAGTTGTTTCACGCAGTATGGAGCCGGGCCCTAGTCTTTTGTAGGGGATAATTAAATAATCATTAAAGAAACAATTTTTCACTGTTATTTGTTATTTATTTGTTTTATTTTGGCTTCTTTCATAATCTAAACTAAGTTGATCTTTGTGAAATCCTATTCATTTTAAAGTTAGTTTTCGTTCAGCTTATAAATAAAATCCGCGAAACATAAGAAGAATAAGAATAAGAATAATTTTATTTTGCCAAAAAATAAACTTGTGAAACAATAGGTACTTAGGTATACGCTTATAATAAGTACGATAGTATTATAGTACAAAGGTACCTAAGCAAAAACAATTGACGGTAGGTATACAGTTATAGGTCTCGCAACGGATCTCGGCCGTAGTGAAATTAGCCGTTTCGATGCGCAATGGAGCTTTTTCAAACTAAATTGACTCTGCGCATCACAAACGGCTAACTTCACGGAAGCCTAGATCCGCTGTGCGACCTATACACAACATGCTATTGAACTTCGTAAACTAGTGCTGCGGGTACTGATCTGTTATGTAACCAGTTTACGTCACGTCCGTATGATGCAGTTTGTCACGATGTAGAGTGGACAATCGAAATCAATCAATACCTAGTTTAGTTAACTGCTTGTCGAACACCAATTTGACGACCGATGTGGCGCGGCGGGCGAAGGTTCGCCTGCGCTACAGGAGGTTGCGGCAATTTTTATTTTTTATTTTTTTATAAGTGATAGTCAAACGTTTGGCCGCTATCCCACCTGATGTTAAGTGTCGATGCGGCCTAAGATGGAACACGCTTGGCTAGAATATACCTGTTCACTCTTGTTTTGAATATTCCTAAATTGTATTCTTCTGGAAAGACTGACGCCGGCAACGATTTCCACTCTTTGGCAGTGCGAATGAAATGTTTGTACGATCTGCAAATATTTGTTTCAGGCGTTCTGGGTATTTTCTATGTATAATAAAAAATAATATATCTATGTATTGTATTGTATTAGTATATTAGTCGTATAGTAACCATAACACAAGCTCTGCTTAGCTTGGATGTCCAGCATTTAGAAAGTTGTATCATCATCATCATCATCATCCACAGCTTCACCCAGTTTGTGTCATCTACCGCGATCCTGTGCTAATCTGATTTACCTGGTGGTAGGACTCTTCAGCAAGAGTCCATCTTGGTGGGTACCACCGCAGTGTCAGATATTCTACCTCCAAGCAGTAGTGTGCAAGCATTACTGTGTTTAGGTTTGAAGGGCACTGTAGCAAGTGAAATTACCTGAAGTGAGTAACCTAAACTATGTCTCGGGGTGATAAGCGCAGTGCAGTGTCACGCAACCACTTAAAAACTTTAAGCTTTGGGTGGCACTGCATCTGTAATAGTCAGGCGTGGTGCTTAACATCAGGTGGGCGCCTTGATTGT
Organism: Colostygia pectinataria; assembly: GCA_951394395.1. Taxonomy (NCBI): domain Eukaryota; kingdom Metazoa; phylum Arthropoda; class Insecta; order Lepidoptera; family Geometridae; genus Colostygia; species Colostygia pectinataria. Next base: position 1,871,603 of record OX596368.1, on the reverse strand, counting down.
CTGGTCACTTGCTGACATATAACCATTAAAAAAAAACCATTTACTTTGAACGTTGTAGCTACAGAACAAGAAGGGCCACTCACACATTCCAACCCAGTTTGATTTGCTTAAATATAATAGCTAGTTCGTAGGCACTTTAGTAGGCACTGAAGCATTCATATACTAATACTAGCTTACATTTTTTATTTTTTTTTATACAACTAAAGTGGCAACCAAGCGTACTGTCCACAAGATGGTAAGCGGTTACCGTAGCCTATGGACGCTTGCAATACCAGAGGTATCACTCGCGGGTTGCCACCTTGAGGCTAAGATCGAAAGCCTCATGTGCCAGTAATTTCACCGGAAACCATACCCTTCACACCGGAACACAACAATGCGAGCATTACTGCTTGGCGGCAGAAATAGGTATGGTGGTAGTCCTTCCTCGGACGAGCTCTATCACAAAGAACTCTACTCTTGAACTGACATACCAAATTTCAGCTTTATAGGACTTAAGGAAGTACCCTAAGAATTTCGATGATCATCAGTGCGTGTCAGTTACGAAATCTCAGTTTTTTTAAATATCAATAAAATCAAAAGCTTAAGCTATGCAATTGAAACTTTACATGGTAAAATTGTTTACTATTGTTATCATATCCCGAAAATTAAGTTTATCTGGTATACTACCACCATACCTATTTCTGCCGCCAAGCAGTAATGCTCGCATTGCTGCGTTCCGGTGTGAAGGGTATGGTTTCCGGTGAAATTACTGGCACATGAGGCTTTCGATCTTAGCCTCAAGGTGGCAACCCGCGAGTGATACCTCTGGTATAGCAAGCGTCCATAGGCTACGGTAACCGCTTACTATCTTGTGGGCCGTACGCTTGGTTGCCACTTCTATTGTATAAAAAAAAAAAAAAAAAATCTAAACCTTATGAGGGTCAAAAAAAACGACGAAACGTTTCGAGAAAAGGTAGGCCTGCCTTTGCCCTTTGCTTCTCTCGTAAACGCCAAGTATGTTGCCAAAAGCAACGCTTATTAACTCTATTTTTGTACCTTTTATATTTCATGTAGATTTATTAAAAAATGCGCATTAACTCCGGCGCAAAAACCAAAAATAACATTTGCATTTACGCAAATAATAAAACTCAGGGCCCATCATCAAGCATACAAGCGCTGGGGTTCCGCACAAAATAAATGAATTATGTATAAGGAATGTAAAATTAAGGTGTTCAGTAGAAAATTTAAGAGGGCACGGAAGGCAAAATTTGCCTTAGAATTATTGTTAAAGATCTGTGAAAGCGCGAAATTATGAACTTTCGGGTCTTCTTTTCTAGAAACTATCACGCTTCACGGTAATCACATCATACTAATCACACTATCACAGAGGCCTACGGGCGGCCTAGAAACTCTCTCTCTATAAAATTGTGAACGCCAAAACAGTTTTGACATAAAAGTTAATTAAACACTCAATCCAAAAAAAGCACAAGATACTATCTTCAGTAGCTTGTGTTTTTTTTTCAGCACAAGATACTATCTTCAGTATTTTGTGTTTTTTTTCAGCACAAGATACTATCTTTTTTTTCAGCACAAGATACTATCTTCAGTATCTTGTGTTTTTTTTCAGCACAAGATACTATCTTCAGTATTTTGTGTTTTTTTTCAGCACAAGATACTATCTTCAGTATTTTGTGTTTTTTTTCAGCACAAGATACTATCTTCAGTATCTTGTGTTTTTTTCAGACAGACGGCGATGGCGAGTTGGTGTCTTTACTAATGTATGATTTATATTGAGTCATTAGCAAAGTCTGTGCTGACCTGCTACTGACCTAATGTAAATTGATTTGAAGGCAGTAAAGCGCTATCGGGTAAGTACTGACTTTAATATTCTCGCGTACTGACCTTTTGTAAAAAGAGCAAGTCACTCGAAGTCAGCACTGACTCCAGTTGCAGTCAGTCACTGATCAATGTAAATCATTATTAACTCGCCACATGACGCTGTGTACCCCCCTCTTAAGTTGTTATGTAGAACAGTTAAATCACCTGGCAAATGCCGGAGTTTTATCAACTTTGGTCGGCGTCGGTCGGCGTCGCTTGTCCGGGAAATAGTTTGAAACTCGTCTCGCTAATTGTGAACTCGACCATTTTGACATACCATTTATTACTAGCTGCGGCCTGTGGCTTCTTTTGCTTGTATCTTGAGTTTTTATAATCAAACGAGCAGATCCATCCGGTTTCACCTGCGGTTTCTCAGTTTTTATGCTATCCCACAGGAACCGTATTTTTTTCCCAAATAAAATGTAGCCTATGTGTTATTCTAAAACCTAAACCATCTACATCCTAAATTCTTTTCGACGAGCGATGTGGCGCAGCGGGCGAAGGTCTGCCTGCGACGCGGAGGTTGCGGGTTCGATTCCCGCCTCGGGTCAAATGTTTGTACGATCTACAAATATTTGTTCCGGGTGCTCTAGGTATTATCTATATATAATTAAAAATATATATTGATGTATTGTATTGTATTAAGTATATAACAGTCATCTAGTACCCATAATACAGCTCTGTTTAACAGCAGCTTACCTTGGGGCTAGATGATGCTGTGTGGATTGTCCAGCATTATTTATTTATTTATTTATTACAATCGGTTAGATCGATACGTGGTAACAAACATTCTTATATATACACACACAGACTTTCGCATTTATAATTTAGTAGGACTAGCTGTTGCCTTTGACTTTGTGACTTCATTCGCGTGGCAATTTAGATGTGTACACGGAAACCGTATTTTTTTTTTTAAAAGTAGTTTTTGTTCTTTTTCTGACTAAAATATATCTGTGTTAAATTGAACCCTGATCTGGGGCTTTACTCTTGAACGCGATCGGTCTGGTGCCTTACTCTTGAATCCAATGACAACTCCGATCCAATCCCAATTTCTATTTTCTGCTGTCATATTTTTGTACTCTTGAAAACAAGGTTGAATTTGGCGCTTGGTTTGCTGTCAAAAGTACGAAATGTCATATTCCAATAATTGTCCAATACCGATCGCGTTCGGATTGTCTTTGGCTATCTTGTCAAAACGACATGGGTCTTCCCATTTTAATTATTTTTCTCGTGTTATTTTAAGTTTTATTGCGTAAATTTGGTGGCAGTTTATCCAATTTAACTTGTATACTTAGCACAAGTGTAAGTAATTGAAATGGAGGGGTGATGTTGGTTGTTTATTTAGTCAATGACTTTCCAAGAGAATTTTGAAAGAAAAGTCATCGTTTCTTGCCAAATTTCGCTTGTTTACGTTGCTGAGCGACAATCAAACTAATCACTTGACACTGGCAAAATTGTGGCAAACTAGCCACAGAGGCCATAAAAGAAAATAAGAAGAAGAAGACCGATCGCGTTCAACAGTAAAGCCCTCAGCCGTTCTGAAGTGATTGCATAACAACATCCATTTATCAAATTTTCGTATTTATATTAATAGCAACTTAGAATAATAATATTCTAAGAATAGCCAGACTAGCCGCAACCTGCGGCATCATTCGTTGCGGCAGCGCCACCTACTGGATCCATATCCATCCATCCTGGTGTTTATAAACGGAACCCATTGAAATATACGCACAAATTTTCGTCCAAATCGATCAAGCCGTTTTGGAGTAGATGTGACAAACACGCGTACAGAAAAATGATAAGAAATTTTTCCACTACTTTCTAATGGAGCTAGGATACCAATCCGTAGAAAGCATGAGTCAATGAAAGAAATATTTTGCAGAGTAGGGATTTCCCCCGGGGCCGGTGGGATCCGTTACGTGTCTTGGACATGCGTAGTACAGCATGACCCAACATAGAAGTCACGTAGGCACAATTTGTTAAATATAAAGACTTTTGTACATTTTGACACTGATAATATGTAAATGATGTATGTATGCTGTTAAATGGTTGACATCTTGACTTTAAAACTTTATTTACCCAAACGTAAATACCTGGTGGTAGGACTCTTCAGCAAGAGTCCGGTTTGGTGGGTACCACTGCAGTGTCAGATATTCTACCTCCAAGCAGTAGTGTGCAAGCATTACTGTGTTTAGGTTTAAAGGGCACTGTAGCAAGTGAAATTACTGGGCGAAAGAGACTTAACAACAATGTCTCGGGGTGATAAGCGCAGTGCATTGCTACGCAAACACTTAAAAACTTTAAGCTTTGAGTGGCACTGCATCTGTTATAGTCAGGATTGGTGCTTAACATCAGGTGGGCGCCTTGATTGTCTTGTCACTTGCTGACATAAAAACAAAACTTTTTTTATTTTTATTAACGAGGAGTAATCTGCAAACAGACATCCTTTCGCATGAGGGTGCGAACAGGGGTGTGTACCTTAACGTACTTAATGTCTTAAGGTCAAGATGTCAATGGGTGTCAAGATGTCAACCATTTAATAGCGGTTCGATTCAAAACTCAGAGTAAAAAATAAAATGTATGTACGAATATATATACTAAAAATGTGTGTAATGATGTTGTAAATTTACGTCGTAATTTATGACTTTAAGCAGCTACAGCGTTAAGAAACTGGAATGTCCAAGAACTAAACTCAATAAACATACTACCACCAATCTGCATTGGGTCAGCGTGGTGGATTATGACCCAATCACTCCCGCTTTAGAGTAGGTCAGTGTCCCAGCGGTGGAAATATTAGAGAGATGTGATGATGAGTAGGTATTTAAATAACATTAAATTCAAATTTTGGTACCTAATTGATTTATTCTAACTTAATATTTATGCGTTAAATTTTATTAAAAATTATTAATAACTTTAATATAATGTGTACCTATGATGTTCACGTGCCTGTACTCGGGCGAGATATGCAGCTCTATAATTTATTTTTTCCACCTAATGTAAAATGTACCATGTCTTTTGTGAATAAACCTACTGAATACTGAAGAGTCGTACTTATTCATTTAATTTAACTTAATTACGTATTATCTAAATTGTATTGTATTCAAACTGTAGCTTTTAACAAAAGTTGCAATAATTAAAAACCTTTTTTTAAACTATTTTTATCGTTGGTTGTTCGATGAGGCTCAAGCAGCAAATCACTTCTATTTTGTGTCGTACTGTATTTGACGTTCAACTGGTTACTCTATGAGGAAAAACTATATTTATGAAGATATTTCAGACGTCCTCGCGAAGCCATTTGCCCGTAAAAATAGAAATAGGCGACATACCAGTGTGATTTACCCCTAGGCATAGACTTTCGGACCTTTATCGGTTCTGTGACATATGGCTTGCTTACTGCCACTTTCATAAGAGCTATGTCGGTGACCTTGGTTCTTCTACGAGTTCCCGGATTCAATCGCATAGTGAAACTCCTAGCATAGCTCTTTCCATAAATATACCTGGTGGTAGGACTCTTCAGCAAGAGTCCGTCTTGGTGGGTACCACCGCAGTGTCAGATATTCTACCTCTAAGCAGTAGTGTGCAAGCATTACTGTGTTTAGGTTTGAAGGGCACTGTAACAAATTACCTGAAGTGAGTAACCTAAACAATGTCTCGGGGTGATAAGCGCAGTGCAATGCCACGCAAACACTAAAACTTTAAGCTTTGGGTGGCTGTATCTGAAAAAGTCAGGCGTGGTGCTTAACATCAGGCGGGCGCCTTGATTGTCTTGTCACTTGCTGACATAAAAAAAGTATGACAAAATAAAAAAAAACTGCTACGTGACTCCTACTTGTCAAAATATATTGCGGTGGACGAGAGGTTGCGGGTTCGATTTCCACTGCGGAACAAATGGTTCTGCAAATATCTACTTTGTAACGAGTCTGGGTTCCTATGGTTATTTGCTAAGATCGTATGAGTGAATGGCCAACTCTGGTGTGGCCAGAGTTTTTAGGCCGCCCGAAGGCCTCTATCATGGCCTAACAACTTTGAAAAAGCCGAGACCGACTGCTTATCGCACCCTCCGAAGCACGGAAGCGCTCAGTTGAAAATGCCACTGGTGGTCACCCATCCAAATGGTGACTATGCGGAACAGTGCTTAACTATTAAGTTCTTTGCTTAGCTCGGGACCAGATGGCATTGAGTCCGCGAGCCAAATCATTCTTACTCGAGAGTAAGGCAGTGTCAGCCCATCAATCCTGATGATAATGATTTAGTTGAAAATAAATACAATTTAAAAGAGCTGCAATCTATTTGCGTATGACTGGGATCCAAACCTACGATATATCAGACTAATTCAGAGTTTCCGCCGTCAGGTAAACTTTTTGACGAGGAAATGAATAATTTGAACGAATCTGTAATGGCAAAGTTCTGGAAATTAAAGTTGTGCCCAAAATTTGCGAATTGCCAGGTTTTTTCGTTACTTAATTTTTTTATCTATCATCATCATTTTGGAACACATTTTTTTTTATACCACTAAAATGGCAACCAGCGTACGGCCCACTTGATGGTCAGCGGTTACCGTAGCCTATGGACGCTTGCAATACCAGAGGTATCACTCGCGGGTTGCCACCTTGAGGCTAAGATCGAAAGTCTCATGTGCCTGTAATTTCACCGGAAACCATACCCTTCAAATCGGAACACAGCAATGCGAGCATTACTGCTTGGCGGCAGAAATAGGTATGGTGGTAGTCCTTCCCCGGACGAGCTCTATCACAAAGAACTCTACTACTCTTACATACTCGTATATATGAAGGGGTCATCACTTTTTGTCATTTATGCTGACGTTTCGACACTATTAGAAACTCTCCTGACGTATCTAGCGCATCACCATTTGAATGAGTGGCTGCCAGTGGCCAGTGCTTTGGAGGGCACGTTATAAGCAGTCAGTCTCAGGTTTTTCAAAGTTGGTCATGACGGAGTCCTTCGGACCAACTCCGTCACCAGAGTTGGCCACTGACTCATACGAACTTGCTTTTCCCTTTCTTTAGGTCTTCATCATGAGCACCACCCGCGATCGCGTACGACGGTTCATCATCATCATGATCAGCTATGTAATGTTCATGAGACACTGGCCTACTCTCTTTCGAGTGAGAGTTGTTGGTATGATCCAGCACGCGGACCCAATACAAATTGGTGGATAACAAGCGTTTTTGATTTATTTGAGTAAAATAATTGAGGCGTGCTTACAATATAATTAGCAAATTTAAAAGTTAAGTTTTATCATAGTTTTTAATAAAAAAGTAGGTACTTATTTTGTTTAAATGTTATAAAATAAATGGTAGGTAGGTAATATCTGTTACCAACGACTTAGTAAGTTAGCTATTTAGTGGTAAATAGATTTCCGCAAAGTAACGCCTGAATCAATTAACTTTTAAAGACTTAATTTTCAGAAAACGCACAATTTAAATCTCATTATATCCATGTAAAAATCAATATGTATTTAAGCCTTTATAGGTATTTACTCTGTGAAGAATAGGGATGGCAAACCTCCCCAAACTACGTATTTATTGCGACTAGTAGCTAACAATAGGACGCGCGCGGAAAACCTTTCACTCCGTCTTGGCGGGTCGGGTACTACAGCAGTGTCAAATATTCTACCTCCAAGCAGTAGTGTGCAAGCGTTAATCTGTATAGGTTTACACTGCCTAGTGTTACTAATAAAATTTGTGAGCGAAACAGACTTAAATAATTACTGCCGATGACGAGCGGGATGACGAACTATCAGGCGTGGCGCTTAATAACAGGCAAAATACGTGACTATTATATAATTTGCACAAAAATAATTTGACGTTTTTATAGCAAGAAAGACTAGCGCTCTTTTTGCGTGTCTTCCTTTTGCCATCCCTGGTAAGACTAATACAAAGGATATTGGCTGCGTGCAGACCGAATGTCTGACAGACCGTTAAATCGGTCGGGGTGACCGTGACACCATCATGTCTGGGTTCATCCTTAAATTCAAAACTTCGTGTGAAAATTCTTTTAATATAGTGTACTTATAGATCTATGATGTGGCGAGCGAATGTATAATAGAAGCGGGTTCAAATCCCGCTGCGGCAATTAGATTATTAAAATGTACATGCGTTACCTACCCTGCGTTTGTTAACCTTTATTTGATTAAAAGATACGACATATTTTTTCTATTAAATTCATAAATCGGGTTCCGGAATTTCAAGATTTCGTCTGTTATTTCTACACATACGAATCATCTTTCCCCATAATCCAACATTATTAGATTAATTTGTTTGTTATAATATTTTCTGTTTTTATACTATTAAAGTGGCAAAAAAGCCGGGCCGTACAAGAGCATTCTTTAGCTCTTTCCTAAGTTTATTATTTATTTATATGAAATATTGTGTTTTCTCAATATACACAATACGTTTAACTAAAATCACTCAATGCTCACCCTTTGAAGGCAAACACTGTTAATGCAGGTATCATTTTAGGAATAGAACTGTTCGTTCCGAAAGATATAAATAAACTGAGCTAGACAGTAATGGTTCAGCGCAGAGTGCTTAGCACGAAAAGCTCGTTTGACAATCGTAAATGTAAACGTATCGTCCAGCTGTCAATTAAGAGGCCTTTCCAAGATTTAGCGATATAATTCATGAAGTTCGCGTGAATGTATCTTTATATAGTATAAGTAATAGCGCGCGCGACGAGGAGCGATACGTCCTCCCTCCATAAGCGCTCAGCGCGGTTTGACAGTCGCTGCTTCGATCGATATGATTATAAGTGCGCTAAGGTGTGATTTTAAAAAATTCGTATTAAAAAAAGTAAATGCGATTAGACTATTTTCTTTGTTGTATTTATTCAATAAAAACTTAAACTTTAATTAAGCAGATGTATTTTTATTGTAAACTCCTTACTTTAGCAGAAATAACAAGCGTAAAATTGGGAAAAGCACGCGTTTTTTAGACCGTCTTTTTTCAAAAATATTGAACTAACATGTTGTATTTTTCTCTATACACTTAACTTTTAAAACTGTGTTTATTATAATTGCATTTTTGGAAATATGTTAGACTTTGTTATTTCATAGAAAAAATCATCGAAAGTTGACTGGAATTTCTCATTTTACGAAACGTGCATTACTAATTATTTTTTTAATCAGTTATGTCTTGAGTTAATTGATATTTGCTCTGTTGGCTTAAATTTTAAGGGATAAAGCTTTTATTTGTTTATATTTTCGTTAAAATATCTTCAACACACGAGCCACAATAGTGTTCGAAACTTCACGGTCTACAAGAAAATTCAAGGATTGTCAAGGATAGGGCTCTTAATAGGATTTTTAGCAGTGCCTCTTTAGTGCGTTTGATTACCAAAATTCCATACAAATTGACAGCTGGACGATACGTTCACGTTTACGATTGTCAAATAAGTTATTCGTGATAAGCACATTGCTGTCAATTGGTATCAATAAATAAATAAATAAATAATGCTGGACAATCCACACAGCATCATCTAGCCCAAGGTAAGCTGCTGTTAAACAGAGCTGTATTATGGGTACTAGATGACTGATATATATTTAATACAATACAATACATAGATATATATTTTTTATTATACGTAGAAAACACCCAGAACACCCGGAACAAATATTTGCAGATCCTACAAACATTTTGCATCAATGGGTAACTTTCTATCATTTGGTCAATTTGACAATCGGAGTTGCCTGCGCTTAGCCATCTGGCTACCAGCTTAGCTTACGCTGCTGACATCTGTCAGCGTTAGCTAAGCTACTCTATGCCCGAATCTGAAAAGTAAGTTACAATATCAGTGTTTATAACACAACTAGCGAGCCGCTCTGACTTTGCACGGGTGCGTATAATCCTTCCTCTCGAATAACTTTAATGAATACCACACTAAATTCCGTTGAATTGTTTAAAAGATATTTTAAGCGTGCATACAATATTATGTTATAGGTACATATCTACAAAAGGACAAACCAAAAAAAAATGCTAAGTAGGTATAACATATTTATTAGTTAGTATATTTATTTATGAAATAATAGAAGTTTACAGTAAGTATATCACCAAGCAACTTGTTATCCTAACTTCGAACACTGTCTTGTCGTCACTACTTAGAAAAAATGCGAATTTGATCGTTTGGCTTTATACACACCTATAAATGAAAGTTTTGAGGCTAATTTCACGTTCAGACAAACAACTTTAAGAATAAATTTAAGTCTTTATCCTGATGAGATAACAAGCGATTTAAAAGTCCAAGTTTAGCGCCTTCAATGTTTGCAAGTTGGGAGGAAATAATAAAGAATATTATGATAAAATGAATAGAATCTTTCACTTAGCGTGCGCCTGGTGAAACTTTCAAGCAATTACATAATTGCGCTTGCTCTGAAAATATATGCAGGAAACTATTTATTTTTAAGTTTAAAACGTAACGCTTATGTGAGTTTGTATGAGTCAGTGGCCAACTCTGCTCACGGAGTTAAAAGGCCGCTCCAAGGCCTCCATCATGGCCTAACAACATTTTAGGTTCGTTCGTTGCGTTAGTCTAGAATAGAAAGAGGCTTATTGACTAAGTGATCACATTGCTCAACCAGTGTTTACAAAGTTGTGAGAATTACCAGGTAGGTATCTAACCATAAATCAACAACAAAATATTACCTACTTATTTAAATTCTGATCTAAATAATTTACAACTTTCAGTTAGAGTTTTACACACGTAAGCATAAAAAGAATATAACCGCAAATGTTTTGATATTTTCATGCAAAAATCCCTAACAAACAAGTTTTATTTACATAAAATCAGGTAAATAAACAACTCATACATAATCTAAATTGCCACAACAATGGCCCCTACACTCACGCCATATTTACACACCCCACAGAAACTGCGAGAACTAAGAAAAACTAGTGGTTATGATATTACTCATACAGACAGCCTTACAAAGAACGTACTGGAGCGGTAATGGTGGAGCAAATTGAGGGAAGGAGGTTGGTAAATGTACGGTCTTACAACACGCGACTTTAAGCTGTTTATGTTATAAATACTCCAACTTTGTCGCCATTTTTTTTACTAATAAAACTATCGTAAACCGTCGAATTCGTGAGCTAAAACATGGCCGGTGCCTTCACCGATATACCGAAACGTGAAAACACGTTATTTCAAAATGTTAGTTATGATTCTGAATAACTTTTAAACGGTTAGCAACACATAGTTTCTTAGCTAAAGGTGATAATACACGGTTCAACCAAATTGAATCACTTTGGTTGAATGGAGCAGAAATGTAAGAATATCCTGTCATTGAATAATTCACTTGCAGTTATGTTTACATGTAACAATTTAGTTGCTTCATCCTAATTGAAAGGCAGAAGTAAACCGTGTTAACCTTAAGCTTTCACATCCTCGCAGCATAACACATAAAATCTGGTGGAAAAGTACCCTTAGTCCCTTGTCTTTCCTTGTCATTCTTATGCTAATGAACAAAGACGATGATAAATTTGAAAGACACAACGTACATTAGCTAAGCCTAGACTATTATTAGTCCAATTTGTGTGAACTTACAATAGTTGTTTAATCACGTTATACTAGAACGTTTTATCACATACTTAAGTCTCTGGCTTCCAAACTGCCCCTTAGAGAGTGAAATCGGAAAACAACTATTAGTGTTACAAACGACACGTCTGCCGCGACAGGGAGCCACTATTTTTCATGAGAGCAGTAACAGGAACTTAGCCACGGTTAACGGGATAGGGTGTAAAACAATACTCCCAAGAACATACCTTATCCGTTTGTTAAAAAACTAGCAAAAATTGCCTCGCTGTAACTTTATTGGTTGATTTTAGATGTACAATACTGAACCGCTCTTATCAAGTTATAACCAGGGTACCATTACGTAATAGCTGGTACATTCTCGACTGACTTATACGAACTTATTATTATATCGCATTCTCTGACAGTTGAATGCGATTGTCATTCAAGTACTCGTAGGTTTAACTACTTTTGAATGGGATTGGAGATTAGTTGAGAAAGATTAAAAAATTCAGGCTTCTAGTTTTATCTACAACGAAGTTATATGGGGTCGAAAATGGCCTGAACTGTTTTGAGAAAAGAATAGTACGGCCGTGCCGTTTTTTGTTCGTACTGCCATAGAGGCACTGCCGTGCCTGCAGACTTTAAAAATATTTTATGTTTTTTTTTAAACAAATTTTGACATCACCCGAGTATTTTCAATAAGGAAACCGTATTGAAGACAGGCGGGCGATTACATAATTATTATGTCATAAATTCCGATTGTTTAATATGTCCTTATTGAAAAAGTATTTTTGAATGACGTCACATCTACCTTTTTACCTAATAAGTAATATTTCTGCCTAAATTACCTACGGCTTCGTTGATTACTTTAGTTCAAGAGAAAAAACATTAAACCAATTACGAACATCCTCCAAGATGAAGCCATTTTATCTTGACCAAAAGACAATTTAATTTGTATAAAAAGCTATGTATGTACAGTCAACCGATCTGGTTTGTAGACTGCAGAACATTTGCAAACTAAACATATCAATAAAATCATTCGCTATTCTAATTCATTAAGGGAATGACATTTGGTTTGTATAGGTTTTGCAGTGACTTCAACCAATCAGATTTTAAGCCACTTCAGAACTAATTCAAAGCAAATATGTCACTAACGCCATTTGCAATTAATATTATTCTCAACGGGAATGACATTTAGTTTAAAATAGTTCTGCAATGACGTTAATCAATCTGATCTTTAAGTCACTGCAGAACCTTTACAAACCAAATCTACTTTTAAAGTCATTCGCAATCTAAATCAAAGGGAACGATATTTGTTTTGCAATGATGTCCAATAATCATCCAATCTGATTTCTAGGCCACTGCAGAACCTTTTCAAGTTTATTTTTAAAAATTTGAATTGCGAATGACTTTCATGATAGATTAAACAAGCGGTGGCCTACAAATAACATTTAACGTTAACCAAAATCTACTTCAAATTCAAAATTATATTTTGGTCTAGAAAAATGTGGCAACAAACTCGGCTGGGTTCTCAGCTTTTTTTCGATCTGTTTTGAAACCAAATCTATAAGCAGAATGACATTTGGGTTGAAAGGTTCTGCAATGGCCTTTCTATGAGATTGGTTGACTGTATATAATAAAGTTCAATGTCGAAACTTGCTGGCTAATTAAGTTAATCTCTCAGGACGGTTACTATGTGGATGGGCTACCCTAATAGTGTACCTACACAAATTTTGGAGGGCAAGTTTAGCAAATGGCTCTCGACTACTCTCACTAATTTCTCTAATATTATAAATACAAAAGTTTGTTTGTGAGTTTGTCTGGATGGTTACTCTTCAACGGCATGACCACTTAATGTTTCTGGTTAGAGACGAACTTACACACAGTGACAGTTTTTTTAAGACGAAACACAGCAGCTCTATCCTTGTCTGTGAACTGATTTAGAATTAGATGAAGCTTGGAATAGTAATATTATTGGAATAGGATATAAAGCTACTTCTACAACGACACGCGAGCGAAGACACGAGCGGAAGCTAGCATACTTTATATTTGAGACTGGCAGTATTCCGTACTAAAATTTTACTCAGTTTGTTATTTTCATGACACCGATTGATAAATAATAAATAATAAAAGAAATAAATAATGCTAGACAATCCACACAGCATCATCTAGCCCCAAGGTAAGCAGATCTTGTTTATGGGTACTGATGACTGATATTATTACAATACAATACATAGGTATAATATTATTTTTTATTTATAATCCTAGTAGTGGAGCTGTTTGGTAGAACTGCAGAGAAGTACTCGGACATTTCTTCATAGTGTCGATGGTTCTAGCTTATGGAACACTAATATCATTGAAGATCGATGTGGCGCAGCGGGCGCAGGTCCTAGTACTGTTGCAGCTCTACCACAAAGAGGACCACTAGTTTTGTTACACCCTGTACTATAAGTAACTAGTGTCTAATGGTACCTAACCGTATTGTCTTGGGAATTGGTGATTTAGTCTGGGATAGAAAACTACTTTAGGAGGAAGGACTTCATATAATATGTTATTTCCAGACGTTTTCAAATTATAACCTCGGTGGTGGGTTGGGCGAGTGCCCGGTTTAAAAGCAAGATGTTGCGGGTTCAATCTCCGCTGCGAGACAAATGTTTGCATGATCTGCAAATATTTTTCCAGCACCGGTTGTTTTTATGTGCATTTAAAATAAATATTCTACCAGTTATTATCTAGTTCCTATAGTACAAAATTTGCTTAGTTTAGAGAGTTTAGTGCTAGGCTCTGTAAATATGTCAGAAATTATTTTTCTGGTAAGCACAAAAAAACTAGTCACTTGAACACTGTTGTGCGTTAGGCTCGCTAAAACTCGACAACGAACAAAAAAAAAAACGGCCTGATTTGGCTGATTTTGGTCTTGAAATGTTTGTCCAGGGAAGGTTTAAACGGTGAAAAATATGGAAAAATTGCGAAAAAAATAACACGAATGAAACCGCGCCGGGTCACCTAGTAAATATATAAATAAATACATTATAAAATATATAATAAATAAACACTCTAACATACCTCCTCGTAGTTCGCAGAGCAGAGTGAAGTTGCCCCCTTCTTCTAAAGGCCCCACCACACCAGCGACGTCTCGCCCTGCCTCGTCGTAGAGCAGAAGTTGATGTGGGGGAACTGGGAAAAAAACAAAAATTCATAAATCATGTCACTTGTTAATGCAGTTGCAGCAACTAAAGACTCATTGTTTTCAAACGAATTATATTTTTAATGGGATTTTCATTAATGAATAAAGTAGTAGAATTCAAGAGAAAGGTGTGCACCCGTGCAAAGCCGGGGCGGGTCCGCTAGTAAATCATAAATCATATTCCCATCTGATGGTGAAATCTGCTTTCTTTATTTGATCATTGTCATTGCTTTCATTGTCAAAAAAAAAAAAGACAGGCCGAGGCGATGCCGAAACGTCTGCGCCAACCATCACTGGCTCCATTCTAGTTGGAGTAGTGTTTATTTTTATTCTATGTTCCAAACTTTTCAACAATAACAAGCAAACATCTTTATTAGTTCTCGGAAGCTCGACCATTCTAATGGATTTCGAATTAGTAAAGTAAAAACAAAGTCATTTCAACTTTAAGAGTTGGTCTACGAATGTTTGAATACCAAGGAAAACATCTGGAGCAAACCGGCGTGTCCAAGAACTAGATGTTTGAAAGATTATGGGTACTAGATGACTGATATATACTTAATACAATACAATACATAGATATTTTTTTATTATATATAGAAAATACCCAGAACACCCGGAACAAAAATTTGTAGATCGTACATACATTTGTCCCGAGGCGAGAATCGAACCCGCAACCTCTGCGTCGCAGGCGGACCTGTGCCTGCTGCGCCACATCGGTCGTCAAGTTAATGACCAATAACTCTCGTTTGAATGTAGGCTAATGTCCTAACAAAGATGGGAACGCTTAGATGCTGACTATGATGATGATGGAAAAGGCATGATGTCTGCCCTATATTCATAACAATAGTTTTAGAAGTTAGTACAACTCTAAAATTAGCTTATGACTCTTCAGCAAGAATCCGTCTTTGTGGGTACCACCGCAGTGCCAGATATTCTGCCTCCAAGCAGCAGCGTGCAAACATAATTATGTTTAAGTTTGAAGGGCACTGTAGCAAGTGAAATTACTGGGCGAATGACTTAGACAACTTTGTTTCGAGTTGACAAGCGCAGTGTCGTGCCACGGAATTCTTGACTGAAAACTTGGGTAAAATTGCATCTGGTATGGCCACGCGAAAAATATAACCATCTTCAATTAGCTGACAAAAAAACTTACTTTACTGTACATTAACATGTTTTAAAAAACAGTTTTTCTAATAGATCGTTAAAATCAAATTAAAATTAAATAAAATTATTATTAAATTATTTTAATCATTACGATTTTTGATCGTTGACGATTTTTAACAGCGTCTCTTTGGCGTAAAATGAACTACCAAAATCATGTTACGAGCATGTTAGTAACGCTTACGTCTTTCTTAATTTGGATCAGTTGAGCTATCTATAGATCTTTTGTAGTTAGCTCAACTCAACTGTTTCATAATAACATGCACGGTACTTGATAATAATTTGATAATTTGTTAGTTGAGTAGCTACATAATAAGTGCACGCTGTGGCATCCTATAATTGGAGAAACACATAGGTATAAATCTGAAAATGTTATTTTAAACATGTATCCGATTTTTTCGTTGGATGTCCTAAATTAAATAAATAAATATAAATAAGTATTTTGTATATTAATTATTACAAGCTGACCCGCGGTTTTTTACTTTTTATGCTATCCCATAGGAACAGTCAATTCATCCGTGATAAAAAGTAGCTTATGTGTTATTCCAACACTTAAGCCAAGCACTTGCAAGTGAAATTATGAAAGTTTGCTCAAACTTTCACCATTGAGATAAATAACAATTATTGTACCTAAACTGGCCAAAATAAATCCATTTCCTTTATATTTTCCAAGTATTATACTTAGTTTAGAGGCAAGGTATTCAAACAGTCAAGACACGATTTTACCTTATAATTAGTTACCAAAAGTAATACCTACTTAATCCAATCAAAAATTGTGTACCTTAAGCTTTTGCTTTTGCTTTTGCTGAAAATAAACGTTTTATTTATTTATTTATTTATTATTTATCACAATCGGTAAAGTCGTTACGGAGATGCGTGGTAACAAACAATAACACACACACTCACACTCAGACTTACGCATCTAATATTAGTAGGATTCTAACGTATTTCTACAAAAATCTGATACACATTCACTTTATATCGACAGCTGAGCGATACGTTTAATTTTACGATGATTGTGAGCAGGATTTTCACGACCTTGTCCCTCCATCCCCTTTCTACCACCGGACTAATAGGCGTACGACAGCGTATCACCCGTATCTGGTCGACATCCCACCATCCCGAACCAAACGCTTTTCATCTTCTTTTCTCATTAGCACGAGTAAAGAATAGAACTCGTTGCCGGGGTCTGTTTTTCCGGACCAATACAATTTAGGAGTCTTAGGGCTAGAGTGAACCGGTTCTTTCTAGGCAAGCGTGCTCCATCATCGACCACACTTACCATCAGGTGAGGTGGTAGTAAAACACTTGTCTATAACCAATAAAAAAAAAAAAACGTTTGTTACAAAAAAAATCCGTAAACCAATGCGTACTAACAGCTTTTCATCCTCTTTCATCATGAGAACAGCAAAGGAGTGGAACTCTCTACCCGCGTCGGTGTTTCCTTCCACTTATAGTTTGGCTCTCTTCAAAAGAAGAGTCAATCAGCATCTTCTGGGAAAGCGTGACTAATACTAGGCCTCATCTACGCTTACCATCAGGCGAGATGTAGCCAAACGCTGACCCATTTTTTATAAAAAAAAACCTTCTCGAGAGCTAAGCAAGTCTCTTATTTACAACGAGTTATCTTACCTACAACATTGAGCCGTATTTGAAAGTTTCTTGTCGGCGAGTTCTTGAAGTCAACCCTGTAAATAAAAGAGATATTATTGTGAAGCAATTGAAAAACTTTGAAAAACAAACTCTTTGGGAGCAAAAGTAATAAGTAAAAATAAAAGTAAAATATATATTTATTCAATAATATCACATGGATCATTTGAAACGTCTTGAAGCTAGGTGAATTTACGCCAGTTTCACGCGCCCCAGCCTAGAAGAATCTGGCAACAAACTCTGCTGGGTTCCTAGATTTTTAGAGCTCCCTTCTTGACAAAGTGGCGCGGCGGGTGAAGGTCCGCCTGCGACGCAGGAGGCTGCGGGTTTGATTCCCGCCTTGACAAATGTTTGTACGATCTGTAAATAATTGTTCCGGGTGTTCTGGGTATTTTCTATGTATAATAAAAAAATATCTGTCTATGTATTGTATTGTAAAGTGATATACTTTCATCTAGTATCCATAACACAAGCTCTGCTTAGTTTGGGGCTACATGATGCTGTGTCGATTATCCAGCATTATTTATTTATTATTTATTCATTCCTTCTGAAGAAAAACATTGAGGTAAAATTACTAGAGATTTGCTAGAGTTCATTTCAATAACGGTTGCTATAACCGACTGTTTTGACTCGATTTCGAGAGTCTTCATCAGAGTTGAGTGACACGGCGGTCTTTCTCGTCCGCGTCGCGATATGCCCAAATCGAAATCGAGTTGAATGCCGGTACCTCTTTATTATCAGTACGTGAAAACTCTTAATTAAAATCAGAATAAATAAAAAGCTTTCAGAACTGACTGATAGATCAACTTACAGCCTTAACCTTATGTTCTAAAACCATGAAATTTAGAGATCACATCACCTACTCTTATGGTGTAGGGGTGCACTAAAGAATTCCCGAAATTCAACTCCTAGAGAACGCAACGGGAAGGTAAAGTTTTTATGAACAAAGTCGCAGGGCGTTCCACTAGTAAGTAAGCAATCTCGTATAAGTCAGTGGCCAACTCTGGTGACAGAATATCTATGCCACCCAAAGGCCTCAGCTTAACGTGCACTAAGTAAGGAAGCGCTCAGTAGAAATTTCCACTGGCGGTCACCCTGGTGACTACGCGGAACAGTGCTCAAGCTACTAGTGAAAATATAATAAAATGGTTACCTGCAGCGGTAGATGCCTTCATCATCCAGCTGCACCGAGTCTACCGTCAGTGAGGAAGGGCGGGACATGGTGGTGAAGTGGGCGCGCCGCCCAAACGCGGTAGGGTCCGACCAATGCAGGGCGGTGTTGAAACTGCGACCGCGGACGTCGAAACTGAAACAAAGGAATCAAAAATGAAGAATGAAGAATGCGGAATGAATTTACCTGGTGGTAGAATTTTTCAGCAAAAGTTCGTCTTGGTGGGTACCACAGCAGTCAGGTATTCTACCTCCAAGCAGTAGTGTGCAAAAAGGTACTGTAGCAAGTTTATTACTGGGCAAAAGAGACATAACAACAACGTCTCAGGGTGATGAACAGTGCAGTGCCAAGCTGAATTTTAAATCTTTAAGCGTTGGGTGGCACTGCATCTGTTATGATCAGGCGTGGTGCTCAACATCAGGTGAACGACTTGACCGTTATGTCACTTACTGACCAAAAAAAAATGGAGAATGAAAAATAAAGAATGAAGAATGAAAGAAAAAGAATGAAGAATGAAGAAAGTTCAAAGTGATTTGTAATTTTAATGAATAAAACTATTTTGGATTTCAAAAAATACGGAGTAAAACCGCGGGCATAAACTAGTTAACAACCAGTGCTAAAAATCCAGAAGTAAGTTGATAAGTTGATAAATTCGTGATAATTCCACAAGCGAGATAGGAGCTATATAAATGGCCGTTCTTTGTAAAGCCTCACCTACACGCCTCGGTCGTGGCCGTGAACGATGCTTAGATATATTTTCTGGTTTAACCCTAAGGTTGGCACAGACGTTTATGCTCAGCTACAGCTCAACGTCGGAACTCTATCGGTTCAAATTTTTTTCTAGGGAAATCCATATTTCAACACTAATCAGCATCGTATTGGCATCGCCTAGCTGCTCTATAGCAAATAGAGCGCATTATTCCTGTAGCCGCGCGGCTAGTATCTTACTACGGGCTGTGTGCGTTCTTGGCGCGGCGTTGGAGCGAGGTGATGCCGATCTGCAATTACGTGAATTGCAATCGTAAGACAGTCTTATATTCGGTACAACTATCAAACCTATGCATTCGAAAGATTTACGTAATTGCGTGTCCCACTGGTGCTGAGTCTATTTGTCTGCGTTAACTTTTAGCTGTAAAAGTTACTGTATCAATAATATATAAGATATTTTATCATTAGTGCATAATATTCAAGGAATATGTTCCTAAGACAAAAATATATATATGTAGGTACCTTTTTTTTAAACAATTTGTCTAAAAATCTCGAGTAAATCAATTACTTTTTTCTAGTCAATTATTAATTATCCTTGTTGGAAATCGAAAGGGAAGCGCACGGCGCGTGTCATTGACTTGCGCGTGTCAATGACCCCCTATAACCGCTACGGGGCGCACGTGCTCGAATATTTAATTATTACGCGATTTCCAACAATGATAAATAATAATTGACCAAAAAAACGTAATCGATTTACAAGAAAATTTTAAGACAAAATGTTAAAAAAAAGTTTTTTTTGTGTGGATCCTATTCTTTTAATATTGAGGCTAAGATCGAAAGCCTCATGTGCCAGTAATTTCACCGGAAACCATACCCTTCACACTGGAACACAGCAATGCGAGCATTAGTGCTTGGCGGCAGAAATAGGTATGGTGGTAGTCCTTACCCGGACGAGCTCTATCAAAGAACTCTACTACTTTTATATACTTCTATACTAAGCACTCTTCCACTGCGCCACCGAGGTCACCAGGTAAAATAGGATAGAATAAAATACGAAAGGGAGAACAGGTAAGAAAAAAAGGATTACCAATTTACCTTCAAAATAGTAAAAAAGTTCCACAAAAAATCACCCTAAGCCCGATTTGAAGACTGTTGACTGACATCGACATATTTTTTCATTTTAGCCGATACACGCGACAATGATTGACACGACAGAGCGTGGTGGCGACAGAAACGACGAAATTGTTAAGCTGAGGGTTTATTCTTGCTGACAAAAACGATATATCGTTACTATTATCGTAGTTCAGCTTTTTTATTATGGCGGTCATTATTTCTTCATTTAAATTGAGATGCTTACAAAACTAACAGCCTGAGTTAAAACGTTTTGTAAGCTAAATATCTAATACACAAAATATATATCTCATTAAATTAATTAGTAGTCTCTGTTAGTTTAGACAATTTTGCCAGTGTCAAGTAATTGTCAACGTATACACGACGTACCAATAATAAAAAAAAAACGTATCAATAAAGTAATCAAGTCCTAATTGATTTATACGAACAAAATTCTGAAAGAAATTATGGCGTTCTTTCAAATTTTTTTTCTAGCAGAATCTTCGACCAAATTACAAACCCTAAGAGAATGTAAGCACTACGTTTCTACAAATCAACATCACCCATCTATTTCAATCACTTACACACTTGTGTCAAGACTACGAGTCGTATTGGATAAACTGCCACCTTTAGACAACAAAACTCAAAATTACACAAGAAAAACAATTAAAATTGGAGGACCCATATGCCGCATCGGCAAAATGACCGAAGAAACTCTATGGTTCAGCTTATGTTCATGTTTACTCTGAACTAAGTTATCGCCGGTATAAGTTGACTATGACATTATTATCGTTTGTCGTTTTCGTCGCCGGTATAAGTTGAACTATGACATATATTATCGTTTATCGTTTTCAAGAGTAGACTCTCTGTTTTCAGATGGGGCCCTATTTAATAGGTTTTTAGTAAAAAGGAGGCACTCCTTTTTTTTTGTTTAATGGTGTGTGTCAATTTCATGGAATACCAAGGAATTTATAAGTAAATAAGCAGTACATAATTAGTTCCATGCGTAATACACAGTGTAGACAATTTTGCATTTTGCTCAATGTGATCGTCGCGTAGCAATAAGCAACTTGTACAAACAAAATTATTAAGAAAATGGCGGCTAATGACACAATCTAAAAAACCTTTATCCATAGTAGTGGGTGAAGTCTGGCGGTGGATGATGATGATGATGACGATAGCATTGTCACTGTGTTAGCTTTTGGTGTCGATTCTGTCGTAGCATTTTTTATATTTAGCACTAAAATTATCGCGGTCCTTTGTATTTTAATTAATTAGAATAGGACAGCAACAATTGTAGCTACCTGAGTTTTGTTTAGAAAATGTTACAACAAAGTCGACACCATTATTTTTGATGTATAGGTATTAAAAAAACATACATAGAATTTCTTACCTTTTAGATTATCTATAGGATCTAGGAGAGACA
The DNA here is from genome assembly GCA_951394395.1 of Colostygia pectinataria. Classification (NCBI taxonomy): domain Eukaryota; kingdom Metazoa; phylum Arthropoda; class Insecta; order Lepidoptera; family Geometridae; genus Colostygia; species Colostygia pectinataria. The sequence continues at coordinate 1,849,802 of OX596368.1, read as the reverse complement.
ACTATTTGAAAATACAATTGCCTTTTTTTAGAGCAATTGTAACATACCTATGTATTTTTAAAAATTTTCAAAATGATTATTCAGAAATAAAAGCGAGATAGCTAACACAGGGTTAACATACAACATAACTGATTTCCTTACTACTCGTATATATACACAGATTCACAAATATCAGTCCAAATAGGATACATAAATTAGGATATATCTAAATATTGGTCTATTTGTCATATAAATGGGATATAAACATGATTTACCGAATCCCAAGCAATGTTATTAGGATAATCATAACTGGTATAGCAAATCTCATCTAATCTTGCCGTATCCAGAGATTACACTACCTAACTGAATTTACTGATTATACTACATTTCAGAAGGGATAATAGAGCTTTTTTATAACTAAGTAGCTGTTGCCCGCAACTTCGTTCGCGTGGAACTCGGGAACTGTACTTTTTTCCGGGACAAAAAGTAGCCTATATCCTATTTCCGTTCATTATCTATCTATGTGATGACGACCGATGTGGCGCAGCGGGCGCAGGTCCGCCTGCGACGCGGAGGTTGCGGGTTCTATTCCCGCCTCGGGTCAATTGTTTGTACGATCTACAAATATTTGTTCCGGGTGTTCTGGGTATTTTCTATATACTCGTATATTAAAAAATATCTATCTATGTATTGTATTGTATTAAGTATATATCAGTCATCTAGTACCATAACACAGCTCTGTTTAAACAGTAGCTTATCTTGGGGCTAGATGATGCTGTGAGGATTGTCCAGCATTATTTATTTATTTATTTATTTATGTTAAAAATATCATTTAAATCGGTTCAATGGTTTTCGAGTTATATTAGTGTGACCTCTAAAACTAACTAGCGAATCGCCCCGGCTACGCACGTACTTATACTAAACGTATCATCATGATAGCCTTCTGTTTCCACTGTTGGGACACTAACCTACTCTTGGACGAGAGTGATTGGGTCTTAATCCACCACTCGTATGCGTATTGGTGGACGGCACCGTGTAATTTTTTTTTTATAATATTGGACATGCCGGTTTTCTAAGCGTACATACAGAGTTTTGTTCTCTTACAAAATTTGTGCAATGTCACCTACATTGTACAAATTTTGTGAGGTCTGTCACCCTGTCAGTAACAAGAGGAGTGATAAAACTTTTTCAACCAATATCCTATCTGTCCCCCCATCACAACCCCCCTTTAGACTAACTTAAACTTGAACTTGACGCTTCAAAGGGGATTTTGACACTAAAATTCCCAAAGTGGGACGGCGGGAAGCAACATTGTTTAATAATATCTAAAGAAAATACAAAATAGTAAACAGAAAGCCAATTACAGGTTTTTTTGCTTACACAAACAATAATACTAATACTAAACTAAAAAACCACCCTTATTAGATACAAGGGATGCTGAAAATTCCCCGTATTTTCCACCTGGTTTATCCTAGATCCTTGTAGATTAGGTGATAGTCCTGCCAATACCTTGAAGACCCGCGCGGTTCGTTACCTGATTGCGGCGAAGCGTGATACCGTGAGATAAAGGACGACACACACTGTAGCGTTTCTAATATTTAGTTCTTGAACATGCCGGTTTCCCCACGATGTTTTCTTTCACTATTCTCCACTTAACGTTTCAACTAATTGGTTTTGTCGTCCCGCGTCTGCACCTTCCCCGCAACCGCAACGGCGACCTACTTCACTTACCTCATAGCACTAAATAAAACATCTCAAATTTATTTCTTTACTTAGTTGGAGCCACGGTGCGTTCCCGTCGCGGACGCGTTTTCAATTTTTACATCACTATCATCATCATATCAGCCAATTGACGTCCACTGCTGGACATAGGCCTTCCCCAAAGAGCACTATAAAAATCGTTTATGAGCGTTTTTTTTGACACCATCCACCGATTTTAGACGCAACGGAAAGATATTTTTGGCTATATATAAAAAAAATTAACGGCCTTATTCATAATCATTCTTTAAACCTCTGTTAGCTGTGTATTTCAAATCTGTCATCGTCTCTGTTTATTGTCGTATCAATGACATAGACAGACAATACTTAAAAAGCCGCTAAAATGGTAGTTTATTTTATGAATAGCGGTATGTTGGTACCAAAAAAAGAAGCCAAAGTTACGTGGCACTTTACTAGATTTCAAAATATCATAATTGATAGATTCAAGCGTTACTTTGCGGAAATCCATTACAAGATAAAAAACAGACGAAAGATTTCTAGTACGACTTTAACTTTGGCTCCAGCGCTCGACGGAGCAACACGTCTGCCGGAGAACAAGTCGATGGTCCTGATGATGTCCCGTGGAGGGATGAAACACGTGTTGATATTTTTCTTTTGAGGATAACTGTGTTAACTGTGTGATCTCATTGGTTAAAAGTATAGGCGGAATAGTACTAGATATTTTAGTCTGTTTTTTATTTTCAAAATATCAATAAAACTGAAACATTATCAAAACCTAGAAGCGAGGTTAAATAAAATATGGCGACATTCAAAGTGAATGTACAAATACAGTTTGCATATTCATCGAATTCCCTTTGAAGGTACCGTCAGCATAACACATCTGAAACAAACTCTATCATGCAGGCATTAGAATTGATATTCCCATACAAGCAACATACAAGCAAACATATTTAGACGTAGCTCTAATGCAAAATGTATCTTGCGTTGTTGATTTACTGTTGATTTTGAGCTACTGTTTCTGTGTTTCCAACTGTATTCCTGCTACACGAAACTGGGTTCTATCCTGTTGGTATAGAGCATGTTTTTGGTAGTGTTTGACTAATTTGGTTGGATATTGCGTGAAATCGGAGCATGATAGTGTTAAATAATTCGGTTCGTATTAGATATTCCACTGGTCTGCAATAATGCTCAAATATAGTAATGTTATAAATGCGAAAGTTTGTCTGTATTTACTTAGCCCGCGACTTAGTTCTTATGGAACGACAGTTTCGACTGAGAAATGACCACCTCCCGTCAGTTGAATTGAACCAAAATCACCCCAAGGATTATTTCGAGCAGGCTAAGTAAGGACAAAAGGCACAACTGGAAGGACAGCGGTAATTTTGTTGTCATTGTCTTTTTTTTTTTATGTCAGCAAGTGACAAGACAATCAAGACGCCTGCCTGATGTTAAGCACCACGCCTAGTCAGGCAACAGATGCAGTGCCACCAAAAGCTTAAAGTTTTTAAGTGTTTGTGTGGCACTGCACTGCGCTTATCACCCCGAGACATTGTTGTTAAGTCTCTTTCGCCCAGTAATTTCACTTGCTACAGTGCCCTTCAAACCTAAACACAGTAATGCTTGCACACTCTGGTTGGAGGTAGAATATCTGACACTGCGGTGGTACCCACCAAGATGGACTCTTGCTGAAGAGTCCTACCACCAGTTAAGATTCCTACCACCAGGTCCTAGCCTTCTGGTAATCTATAAAGGCATGAAAACGGGCTACAAAAATTGGATTTTATTGACCAACTAGCTGTTGCCCGCGACTTCTGGATTTCGGAAACCGTACTTTTTTCAGGGGTAAAAAGTAGCTATAGGTCCTATTCCCTGTAATTATTTATTTATTTAATGAAAAGCAAACATGATTACTATGAAATATCTTGGCTATAGGCGACGCCCGACGACGACGACGACGAGGTTGCGGGTTAGATTCCCGCCTCAGGACATGTTTGTACGATCTGCAAGTATTTGCTCCGGGTATTTTATAATAAAATATATGTATTGTATGTATTGTATTGTATTAAGTATATCAGTCATCTAGTACCCATAACCCAAGTTCTGCTTAACTTGGAGCTAGATGATGCTGTGTGGATTTTTTAGCATTATTTATTTATTTAATTAATTAATGTGCTGCACACTAGCTTGCAGCAATTGTTGCACTGCGTTGACCAATATAATCGCAACTTGGTGGCTATAAAGTTGCAGCAAGAAATATTTACAAAACTTGCCCGTTTAAGCACTTTGACGTTTGAATAGGCTTTAGTATTGACTTTTGGTATATTTGGGACTAAATAATTCATAAATCAAGTTTACCTACTGCTCATTTACAAGCTGAGAAATCGGTATTCCAAGAACATTGTGATTTTAACCAAAATCAAATGGAGTAAAGCTGAATTTGTATAATTAAATAAATACGTTTCTTAAACTGAATCCGTCTTCGTGAATGTCGACTATTGTAAGGGTGTGACCATAAAACTGGGTAATCAATTAATAATTAAAGGTACTACTTATTCTGGAGGTTGATTCTAGTCACGTTTATTCAGTTCCAATCTAGTTCAGCTTTTCGAGTTTCGGTTTTATCCAAAAAGAGAGATGTAAAGATTAAGTTAAATATCTACTCGATCAATCGTTGATTTTGAATTTATTTATTTTAATAATAGACGAGCAGCTTTCGCTGATGTGTCACAGTGTTGAAAAGTCAAGTTCACTTATAAACACTGATTTCTATTGAACTTGATCAGCCGAAACACTTATTTTAGTTGAAGGTTGGTATTTTTCTAAAAATTTATAATTTCTAGTAGAATTACTCAACTAAAAGGTCACGTTTGTGTTAACCGAATTACACTAAACATATGTTATTGATTTAACTGAAGGATAACATCGTGAGTCACGCCTCTACCTCATAACGATAGTTATTTGTGTACGGCTCATTAATCCGATCTAAAAGATGCCTACGCTGCTACGCCGTAGATGGTGCGTCACCGTAGATAGTGCTACGTTATAGATGCATCGTAGCAACGTATACGTCTACAAAATTAAAGCATGTTACTGTAATTAAACGAATCATAGGACATACCTATTTCTGCCGCCAAGCAGTAATGCTGTGTCCCGGTTCGAAGGGTATGGTTTCCGGTGAAATTACAGGCACTTGAGAATAGATCTATGTATCAAGGCAAGTGATAACTCTGATATCGCAAGTGTGTAACCGCTTGCAATCAAGTAGGCCGTACAAAACCTAGAAGGATTCTACGCGAATGAATTCTAAGGCATTGCACTATAAACACATAAACATTAAATATTTTTTTTTATATCTTATTAGAGGTACTTAAAATGCTAATAAAAATACAATTGCTTTACCAAGAGCCCCAACGGGCTACTACGATAATAAAATACACTATAAAAACACTAAAGCACTAAAAATTCTAATTTTCTATTAATTTACTTTTTATATTAGACTATTTCATTAGAGTGTACTCATTTTCACATTTAAAAATCTACTCAACGGTTTTGGTGTGAGTTTAAGCGTTCTTATATAAATAATTATTGCGGACATACTACACAACGCCATTTGGCCGCAAACTAAGCAAAGCTTTTACTATGGGTACCAGATAACCGATAGAATACAGATCATCATCATCATTGGCATGTAAGTCTATTTCAGACGGTTTAAACAGTGTCTGTATCAAGATGACAATTTTTCTGGTGGCTAAGCAAACCTATACGGGAGCGGACAGAACGGCCGCAGTTGTTGCAAACAAATGAACCATGTGATGGGTTTGCCTCGCTGGCATGCCTTCTAGTTCTTGTCTGCTAATGTGCCAAACTAGACCTGGTCGTGGTGCTTTTTGCCATCTCGCAAGCTCTTTTGCCACTCAGGTCTATCAGTAGCAAACAATTCCTAATCCTGGTCATTAAACGTTTTACAAACGGGTGTTTTCACGTACCGGTATATCGGTGAAGAGGTACCGGTTTCAACTCAATTTCGAGAGTCTTCATCAGGGTTGAGTGACACGGCGAGCGTCCTCCGCGTCGCGATATGCACTGCGGGCTGCGGCTCTAGCAGCGTGGCTCGACAGGCGCGCGGGTGGGGGGGATGGTACTTGTGTTCTAGGCGAAGCAGCTTGAGGTAGTTCACTGTCGTCACAACTGCTTTCGTCTCCATCATTGGGCAATCGCGATGGAACCAGACAGGTCACACTCACTGTGTCTCTATCAGACTCGAAAACTACGCTGTCTTGAACTCCATGTAAGCACGATTTCCAGGCTGGTCATTAATATTAAATTGTTTCATGTCTCTTTTGCTTCAATCCTTGAAGCGCAGCAAAGGTCTCCGTATGACTCTCTTTGCGTGCGCTATCTCGCCAAGTAGTTTTTTTTTTTTTTAACTGACATGGCAACCAGGCGTATGGCCCACAAGATGGTAATCGGTTTTTTTTATTTTATACAACTGAAGTGGCAACCAAGCGTACGGCCCACAAGATGGTAAGCGGTTACCGCAGCCTATGGACGCTTGCAATACCAGAGGTATCACTCGCGGGTTGCCACCTTGAGGCTAAGATCGAAAGCCTCATGTGCCAGTAAATTCACCGGAAACCATACCCTTCACACCGGAACACAGCAATGCGAGCATTACTGCTTGGCGGCAGAAATAAGTATGGTGATAGTCCTTCCCCGTGCGAGCTCTATCACAGAGAACTCTACTACTCTTTTGTTTTTGATTGTTATTATAAATAAATACAAAGAAACATCCATGCTTGGAGCAAATGTTTACAGATCATCATTATCATCAATCAAATCGCTCGTCGCTTTCACTTGCACCACCCACGACCTAGCGATTCGTGTTCTCCAACGCTCACTAATTGATAATTTATATCTCACAAATTACCACCTCCTTTCAATTAAGGCTACACTGCAAATATTTGGTATATTGTGCAGCGTTCAAGAGTTTCTACGAGCTTCTACGATAGTTTAGGAGTATGCAGCGTGTATTTCATTATAAGTGTTTAATATTCAAGGAATAGATGCTACACACAAAAAAAATACATGTAGGTATCAATTTTTTTTAAACATTTAGTTTCAAAAATCTCGAGTCAAAACAATTAAGTTTATCTGTTCGTTTGTTCGCTCGTTCATTCGTTCGTTCGTATGGGTCAGTGGCCAACTCTGGTGACAGAGTTTCTAGGCCGCCCGAAGGCCTCTGTCATGGCCTAACAACTTTGAAAAAACCGAAAATATACGAAAGCCGGCAGCTGCTTAATGTGCCCTCCGAAGCACGGGAGCGCTCAATTGAAATTGCCACTGGCGGTCACCCATCTGATGATGAATGATGACAACGCGGAACAGTGTTTAACTTTGTTGATCTGTTAAGAACAACTTAGCCAGCTACGTCACGAGCGCTCCTGAGAGCACTGCACAGATTTTTAAATAAAGATCCATTACTACGTTTCGAGCCCACAATCTTATAATTGGAGGTACTGCCACTAGACTCGGTGCTCAAGAAATGACCTACATAAGTCTTGATACAAGTATTTCAACCCACAACTAAGCACCGGCATAAAAGTAATAATAATAATAATGCTGGACAATCCACACAGCATCATCTAGCCCCAAGCAAGCTGCTGTTATACAGAGCTGTAGGGTACTAGATGACTGATATATACTTAATACAATACAATATATAGATAGATATTTTTTATTATATATAGAAAATACTCAGAACACCCGAATCAAATGTTTGTAGATCGTAAAACGATTTGACCCGATGCGGGAATCGAACCCGCAACCTCTGCGTCGCAGGCGGACCTTCGCTCACCGCGCCACATTGGTTGTCTACGTATTGTATAAAAGTAATACCAATGTGGCGCGGTGGGCGCAGGTCCGCCTGCGACGCGGAGGTTGCGGGTTCGATTCCCGCCTTGGGACAAATGTTTGTAGGATCTGCAAATATTTGTTCCGGGTGTTCTGGGTGTTTTCTATGTATAATAAAAAAATATCTATCTATGTATTGTATTGTATTAAATATATATCAGTCATCTAGTACCCATAATACAGCTCTGTTTAACAGCTGCTTACCTTGGGCTAGATGATGCTGTGTGGATTGTCCAGCATTATTTATTTATTTATTTATTAATACAAACTGTAATATGCTGCAAAACATAGAAAAATGTTTTACCAACACAAACATAAAACTCATCAACTGACGTGACTTCGGGAATAATGTAGCCTTAGTACATATTTCTGACGTTATCGAAAACCTGCGATTTTTTCGTGAAATGTTTTTTTTTCAAATAGCAGTCTTTCTGTTAACTCGTTAACGTTAATGTTAAAAGAGTAGTAGAGTTCTCTGTGATAGAGCTCGTTCGGGGAAGGACTACCACAATACATATTTCTGCCGCCAAGCAGTAATGCTCGCATTGCTGTGTTTCGGTGTGAAGGGTTTGGTTTCCGGTGAAATTACTGGCACATAAGGCTTTCTATCTTAGCCTCAAGGTGGCAACCCGCGAGTGATACCTCTGTTAGTATTGCAAGCGTCCATAGGCTGCGGTAACCGCTTACCATCTTGTGGGCCGTACGCTTGGTTGCCACTTCAGTTGTATATAAAAAAAAAAAACTCTTTGCGGCACAAACTTTTATTTTCGAAGTAAAAAATTTCTTTTGGCGTAATCCTAGTTAATTGTGATTATTTATAAACATTTTGACATGGGGGTCAATTAGAGGGTGGTCACTATTACCGTATTTACTATTACCGGCCGACAAGTAATGTCGAAGTATACAAAAATATACGAATCAAGGTCGAATTTCGAATTTGAAGAACAAAACCTTGAAATAAATGATGGCGTTCTTTCAAAATTTTTCTAGAGAATTTTCGATCAAATTACAGTTCGCACAGCGGATCTAGGCTTCCGTGAAGTTAGCCGTTTGTGACGCGGAGGTTGCGGGTTTGATTCTTGCTTCGGGTCAAATGTTTGTACGATCTACAAATATTTTTCCCGGGTGTTCTGGGTATTTTCTATATAATATAATAAAAAATATCTATCTATGTATTGTATTAAGTATATATCAGTCATCTTGTCCCCTTAAACACAGCTTTGTTTAACAGAAGCTTACCTTGGGGCTAGGTGACGCTATGTAGGTGCTTAACATCAGGCGGGCGTCTTGATTGTCTTGTCACTTGCTGACATAAAAAAAAAAAATGTAGATTGTCCAGCATTATTATTATATGTATGGTATTTACAACATTACTACATTATAATTACCTACGCCTAAAGGAATGCCTAATCAAGTGTGTTGTGGTGCTCGCTAGTACTAATAGGTAACTTTAACTTATGCTAATGGTACGAGAATCGGAAATCTCGGAAATGTTATCTCGTTTATATTAAAGTTTGAAAAGCAAATAGGAAGGCTTCAAATGCATCTTTCTTGAAGTTTCGTAATGGGATCGGGAATGTATTATACACTTATTGGTTAGGTACAAGTGGAACTTCTCATGACTCGACTTAGTATAGTTATTGTCATATATATACTCTTATAATAATATATACTTCTGTATCTATAATAATGTTAAAAAGGAAATATTTGTATTTTTGTATGTAACGAATAAACTAAACAAACTGGTTTGATTTCGAAAATTCTTTCACCATCTTATGTCTACCAGTGTGAAACCTGGACAGGCCACTAGTATGGTATTTTTTATAATACATAGAAAATACCCAGAACACCCGAACAAATATTTATAGATCGTACAAACATTTGTACCGAGTCGGGAATCGAATCCGCGTCACAGGCGGACCTTCGACCGCCGCGCCTCATCGGTCGTATTATCTTTATCCGGTCGAAAACTCTTTACTTATGTGACTTTCAATATGAAATTCAAAGTTATTCAAAAATATTGTCAACACGTCAAAAATTCAAATTGAATAATAATATCATGAATTTAATTTATTCGTTTTCGGCGAAGCAAAAATACATTTTTAATAACCACCGATTCAGACTACACCCGTCACTTTATAGTTGTTCCCATCTTTTTTTGCAGTCAGTTAAAAAATTGACGGGAAACAATTGGAATGTAAAAAGAATGTGGGCCAAAGATGGGATAAATAGCCTGAAGTAACCGGGCAGTAGTAAAGAGGCCTTACTCGACCACAATTATTATCGATCGGTATTGGAAAAGTGTTGGAATATGACATTTCGTACTTTTGTTAGGCATGTTGGGTAAATATGGTAATGGACTTGCGATGTATTTTTTGTTCTATTCATTGGCTCGTAGCACTCAATCTCTTTTGGATTAAACGTATTCAAAAACCGACAGTTTAGAGAATATTAAATTTAAGCGAACCCAGAGCATTCACGAGCAGGAATAAATATTATTTTATAGTTTCATTTTATTGCAGTACAGCTAAACTGCATGAAAAAGACTGAATTTATGTCGGCCATTCTATAAAATAATAACTTTAATACTTTCAAAATGGCCGACAGTTTCTACCGCAAGTATGAAAACTTTTAACAAAGCTTCTAGCTTTCTCTGTAATTCTCCGAATACTTATTTTGATACAAAAATATCAACTAAGTTATTCTATTACAATAAAGCCATTTTCTCAAAAAGCAATTACCCCGTTTCCAGAAATCCTATTTTGGAATTCTGTTTCCATAGTACAGTTTTTTAAATCAAATATCAGTCAAAGGTTTTGCCATCTTTTTAACAGCTACCTATGCAATATGAATGATCATGACAGCCTTCTAATGATCCCACTGTTGGGACACTGGCTTACTCTCGGGCGAGAGTGTTTGGGTCCAAATCTACCACGCGGACCCAATGCAGATTGGTGGATGGCACAATATGTCTTTCAAATTTTTTTAGTTCTTGGACACGCCGGTTTCCTCACGATGTTTTCCTTCACCGTATGAGAGCACTAAATTGCGCACATAAACTTTTCTAACAGAAAAATCCATTGGTGCACGACCGGGTTTGAACCCACGAACTTAGGATAGGAAGGCGGGGTCCTTTCCACTAGACCACCGGTGCTCTTATATGAATATGATAAATACTAATTTAAAATATTCTAAAATAATCATCATGACAGCCTTTTAATGTTTCTACTGCTGTAATCTATTCTATAAGTTAAGATTTTGGTTTTTACATCACATAGTTTGATAGCTTGCTATAAATTATATTCTAAGGGTGAGTTGCACCATCTAACGTTAGCGTCTAATTGTTCAATCGTCGTCGAACAATGTGACGTTAACGTTAGATGGTGCAACTCACCCTTATTGTTATTATTATTATTGACCTACTCTCTCACGAGAGTGTTTTAGGGGAACAAGTCAATTATACATGAATTTACAAAAATATCACTTAAGTTATACTGATTTCATTCATCAAATCCCGAGCCAAAATATTTTTTCCCTGTAACATTGTATTTGATAGGTGTTCGTTTGACACCGCCGCCACCTACAACTCGCATCCACGGAGGTAACGAGCCGTGAGGACGCTGTCACTCCGTCTACCTCGATGAAATTTCAATATCCACCCGCGCCACCCCACGCAAAACCCACCCCTACACTGTAACTTTAAGATCCAGTTTGGTATGATACGGCGAAAGTTTCAGGAGTATGCTGCGTCAACTATTTTTTTGAAGAGTTTTTATCGAACGGTTATTTAGAGTTTCTTATCAATCTTTTTCGCGGAGTGAGAATTGCAAGCTATAACTTGATGTGTGAACATTAGGAGAATACATTAATCGTCTCGTCCGGGGAAGGACTACCACCATACCTTTTGCCGCCAAGCAGTAATGCTCGCATTGCTGTGTTCCGGTGTGAAATGTATGGTTTCCGGTGAAATTACTGGCACATGAGGCTTGCGCTCTTAGCCTCAAGGTGGCAACCCGCGAGTGATACTTCTTGTATTGCAAGCGTTTATAGGCTGCGGTAACCGCTTATCATCTGGTGGGCCGTACGCTTGGTTGCCACTTCAGTAGTATAAAAAAAAATATCACACTAAAATTCAACAAAAATATTTGGTACCCTAGCGACGCAGTTGACGCAAAACGTTTGCAAATGAAATACAGGGTCTATTTTTAACATGCTGAATCCTGTTGATTTAACTGAAAAATATAAGTAATAATTACACTTCAGAGATAAGCTTCTATAATTCACAATGGCCAAACACATATTTGAAAATTTTAATAAAACGCACATCTAAAAATTACAAGTTATTTTCCAAATATACCCTACATTTTATAAAGTATTTCTTTACGATAATCTATGTATACCTTTTGTTTAAATAATTAGTATTTATTCTAAAGATTTGGATTCGACCAACTTTTGGAATAACTGTTAAGTCAAATACGAGTACACTGTCAATTATCTCGCGAATTACTACGATTTACTCTGAGAATAGTTCATAATCTAGTTTGGTCGAATCCAGCTTATAGAAGCTGACGAAGATACAAATATTTTATTGCCAGTTTTTATAAAAATAATCTTTTTTTAAAATATTACGAGTTGTCATCTTTCGTCACGTGATCAAGACTGGTGGCGACAAATCCGTTGTCTGGAACTTATTTAAATCTCGAACATACTCACAAGGTGAGTTGCACCATTTAACGTCAACGTCAAATTGTTCAATCGTCGTCGAACAATTTGACGTTAACGTTAGATGGTGCAACTCACCCTTAGTATCGTTGAACTCAAGTTAAAACTAAAATGCGTTTCGCTGCACTTATGATAGCTCTCTGCTGCGCAGTTCACGAACTCTGCGATATCGTAAACCATAACGTTTCCGTTATAATAACGTGTAGCAAAAGAAGCACCCTAGTTGCTAGGGTAAAGATAAAACCAAATACAACTTCAAACAAAAAACGATGTCCGTAGATTGGTTGCTAGCCTCACTACTCCACGATATCAATCTTTTTAGCTAAAAATATTCCAAGAGCCGGATAAAATATTCGGATACGCCGTAATTTTGTTATCTTATGGTTATGGGGGCATCAAATAAAATAAAACTGAAGTTTACTGAACGTTGTAGATTGCTTTACGGTCGGAATATTTCGCGGGTGAATTCATATAGTTTTATGTCTTTTTTATTATTGGATAGAATTGTTGAATCGAAACAAGCTGAATTAGCAATTTGACGTGGTTAAATCGAAAAAACACATTCGAACTTAATAGAAAAAAGTGTCGAGGAAGAGGATGGCATTTCAGCAACTGACTGCAGAAATAAAATAAAAACTATGCTACCTTAAATGTTTTAAAAGAGACCCAATTTAGAAACATATGTTTTACGAATTTAAATAGAATATTTAAGAGTTATTTAACTTGAATTCTAAAAGATTTTGGTAAGTACTACTAACCATATATTAATCATGTATGTTTTTTGTTATTCGTAATTTGCACAATTATCTAACAAATAATTTAATACTTTAATTTTATTAATTCAGTCATAACTATTGTTCCGATAGTTTCCCTGAGAGCAAACGAAACAGCATAGCGCCAGAAATAAGTATGATTGTCCCTTGGCAATCATTTTTTTAAATCAAATGGCAAACAAACATACGGCCCAGCTGATAGTAAGTGGTTACCGCAGCCTATAAACGCTTGCAATACCAGAGGTACTCTCCCGTTGCCATCCTGAGACGTAGATCAAAAGTCTCTCGTAATTTCTCCGGACGAGCTCTATCACAAATACATCTACTGCAGTTAAATAGATTTTTCAACACACTTACTTATAAAGTGGCTCTATGGTCATCGCAATTAGGCACAGAATGACACCCATAATCAAACTATGACATTTTCATTGCTATAACTCACTAGTGAGTTATAGATTCTTTTTTGTTTTTATTATGAGTTTAATTTGTTATTTTATTCATAAATGTGTTGAAAAAAAAATGAAAATAATGAAATTAAATGCTTTTATTTGACACACACAAGTACAAAGAACAGACCGAAATACGTCGTATGATACACGTGTGTATTGATGATTACCGTCCTCGGCTATCTCAAGACCCTCGCCTACGGCTCGGGTCTCAATGGCGCCTCAGCGGTAATCACCAATGTTACACACTAGTACCATAATGTAGTATTATCTAGCACAGTTATATAAAATCAAGTGGCTTTTTCAAAACTCATTCTAACTTTCAACTTGAGGCAGTAAAACAACCAGAACGTCGTTCCACTTTTATAAACTAGCTAACCCGGCGCAGTTTCACTCACGTGTTTTAATTTCACAGTTTTTTCATAATTTCTAACCGTTTGAACCTTTCCTGGACTAATACAAAATCTTTCAAGATCAAAATTAGCCAATTCGTTCCAGCCGTTCTCGAGTTTTAGCGCGCCTAACGCGCAGCGATTCATTTTTATATATATAAGAAGACAAAACTAGTGAAACTTTACGTATAAACCATAGTTTTGAATCACTGTATCTATTGATAAAAACCGCATTAAAATACGAAACGTAGTTTAAAAGATCTAAGTGTACCAAAGGGACAGACAGCGCAAAGTAACTTTGTTTTATACTATGTAGAGAAGCCTGACTTGGCTATAACTAAGCTTTAGACAGCATTAGTTCGGAGCTTACTGGCTTTGTTTCGGACTAAAACAACCATAGCCTTATCGTGGTTACTTGTTTTAAGAGTTATTAGCAATACTTCAATAAGTACTGCTGCGTAAACTTGCGTCTTTCCCAGTCTTAAAAAAATCAAGTATAACAAGTTTGTGGCCATCTCTGATGATAGGTTTTTAGACCGCCCAAAAGCCCTTTGTTAAGGCTTAGGCAGACCGTTTAACCTGCCTATCGAAGCACGGAAGCGCTCAATAAAAATGACAATAGTGATATCTCATCAGAATGAAGCATTCCTCGTAGCGCACCTACCTGAAGCGCACAACGAACTTCTACATAGCGCACTCGTTTAGATGCGTTTCATTCATATACAGGGTCATTCATTATCAACCTGACAAACTTAAGGGATAGGTTCCACACCTAAAAAAAAAATATATGTACCAATAATTTTTTTTTTATGTATGTTTTGTCTTAAAAATCACAAGTAAACAAAAAAAAATCGATTACGTTTTTCCGCTCAATTATTATTTATCATTGTTGGGAATCGAGTTAAGCGACGTAATAATGAAATATTCGAGTGTGCGCGCCCCGTAGCGGGTCAAGGACACGCGCAGGTCAAGGACGCGCGGGTTAGTGACCCGCAGTTCATTGACGCGCGGGTCACTAACACGTGCCGAGCGCTGCCTTTTCGATTTCTAACAAGGATAACTAATTATGAAGCAGAATTACATAATTTTTTTTTTTAATTTTATAAAAAAAAAACGTTAAGAAAAAAAAAAAAAGTACAAGTATTTTTTTTTTATGTGTGGAAGGGGTAGGCCCTTAAGTTTGTCAGGTTGATAATGAATGACCTTATATATAAATAATGCTGGACAATCCACACAGCATCATCTAGCCCCAAGGTAAGCTGTTAAACAGAGCTGTATTATGGGTACTAGATGACTGATATATATTTAATACAATACAATACATAGATAGATATTTTTTATTATATATAGAAAATACCCAGAACACCCGGAACAAATATTTGTAGATCGTTCAAACATTTGTCCCGAGGCTGGAATCAAACCCGCGCCCGCTGCGCCACATCGGCCGAGGAATAAAATCATAAATGTTAAGTTTTTATTCCTCGTTGCGTAGCTGATTTGAAAAGAAGGACAAAAATCATAAAAAATTGGTGAAGATCTGATCAGGATCTTCAGCGCGATGAACAGAATAAGGAACTATTTTGCAATTTTAAAAACGCAGTAAATTGCTGACAATAAGTTCTCCACTTAAAACATCAGTCTTTTTTTAGGATTTTTTTGTTCTTGGATTTGTTTTCGTCCGGAATAGGACAGGATAATAAGTACCTATAAAATTGTATATTCAATAAAAAAAGGTCTAGCCGTTCATTAATAAAATTCATTAATTAATTCAAATCCGTTCATTAAGTCCTTGGATGTGACTGGCTTGCCGGTGCATAATTTACGATTAAAGGTAGTATTGGTAGAAATTATGTTTCACATTAATTTATAATCTTGATTCATTTATGCGATAAATAAATAAATAAATAAATAAATAATGCTGGACAATCCACACAGCATCATCTAGCCCCAAGGTAAGCTGCTGTTAAACAGAGCTGTATTATGGGTACTAGATGACTGATATATATTTAATACAATACAATACATAGATAGATATTTTTTTTTATTATACATAGAAAACACCCAGAACAACCCGGAACAAATATTTGCAGATCCTACAAACATTTGTCCCAAGGCGGGAATCGAACCCGCAACCTCTGCGTCGCAAGCGGACCTTCGCCCACCGCGCCACATTGCTCGTCAAATGATGAATCGACACTATCTCAGTGACATTTTAAATTTTAATTTAATATTTTAATTTTATTGGATTCTATTTAGTTTTAATTATGGTTATGTTGTGTGTGTTTTTTTTTTTTTTTTTTTTTATACAACTGAAATGGCAACCAAGCGTACGGCCCACAAGATGGTAAGCGGTTACCGCAGCCTATGGACGCTTGCAATACTAGAGGTATCACTCGCGGGTTGCCACCTTGAGGCTAAGATCGAAAGCCTCATGTGCCAGTAATTTCACCGGAAACCATACCCTTCACACCGGAACACAGCAATGCGAGCATTACTGCTTGGCGGCAGAAATAGGTATGGTGGTAGTCTTTCTCCGGACGAGCTCTATCACAGAGAACTCTACTACTCTTAAGTGCCATGGAACCAAATCAATAATTTTTATTTTATTTATTTTATTTTAATCATTGACTGTTTTAAAACCTTGATTCATTTATTGATTGAAGTTCGCCAGGTCAGCTAGTATTAATATAAAATTAACAATATTTATTTTTCATTTATAAACAATAATGGGGATATTAAATGTGTATAAATAATATATTATATATATATTTTTTATATTTAATATTTATAACAATATGTGGGACATTGCGAAGGAGAGAGATGATTGGAGAGATTTGGGGGAGACATTTGCCCAGCAGTGGGACGAAACAGGTTAAAAAAAAAAAAACAATAATAAGCATGTAATATAATGTACAGTTAAAGTTAACAATTGGTAAGGAAATGTATGCATCATGTAACGATAATTTCACGTTTAAGCTGGTGCTACCAATGCACATGTAACAAGTGTATCTAACGCAGTACATCATCGTGAAATTGAATTGTAAAGTTCGCTCTGCGCCGGTACTCACACTGGACTTGCAAATGGCACTGACCTCGATTTGCGAACGCGAAATCTTTTCCTGAACCGACGATAAGTACGATGACCTTCGTGGCATGGTGGTAAAATGGCAGGCTTCACGAAACGGACCATTCAGACACTAAATCTAGTAGCAGAGAGTATTGATTTATTTCAATGTTCTTGAGTGAATTTGTAAAAGCTGCTCAGAATATTTTAGAATCACAAAAGTAATAATTAATTTAAGGCGGTATATAATTATATTTTTTTTTTATTTATGTATTATTGATTTATTTTTTAATTGATTTTTAAATTTTTTGTTAGTGTAATAAATAATTATATTTTAATCTATAATAATTTATTGAATGTAAATACTCTCTCTGTCGTACTCGTATTAATTTTTTTAGTCTGTAAAGATAGGGTGGATGATGATGGTGTAAATAAAATGTATTTAATTTTGTTAGACCTAAGATAGTGTAAAATTTAATTATTATTTTTAATGTTTTAATTTTGTTTTTAATTTATTTGATTTTTGTTTTTATGTTATTAGTATTAGTATTGTAATTAATTTAAATAATTAGTGTAATTGGTTATGCACCGTTCTAGTTAAATAAATAAATAATAAATAAATAATAATAATAATAAAAAAAAAACAGTTAGCTTTCTACTATTTTAGTATAGTGATTTTTTTTTCCGATTTCAAAAAAGGGGAAGGTTATTAGTTCGTGTGAATGTTTTTTTATGTTTGTTACGCAATTTCTCCACCGATGAATCATTTTGATGATTTCTTTTTTCAAAGATTTTTCATCAAAATTGGTTCAGTACTTTCCAAAACAACGTGTCAATAATTATCATCCTCTCGTACCTCAACTATTCACATTTTTTTTAGTTTTAAGTTTTTGTTTTGTTTTCTAAAAACTTATTATTATTAAGTACTAAAATGTTATATTTGAGAGGAGAAGAGTAGTAGAGTTCTCTGTGATAGAGCTCGTCCGGGGAAGGACTACCACCATACCTATTTCTGCCGCCAACCAGTAATGCTCGCATTGCTGTGTTCCGGCGAAGGGTATGGTTTCCGGTGAAATTACTGGCACATGAGGCTTTCGATCTTAGCCTCAAGGTGGCAACCCGCGAGTGATACCTCTGGTTTTGCAAGCGTCCATAGGCTGCGGTAACCGTTTACCATCTTGTGGGCCGTACGCTTGGTTGCCACTTCAGTTGTATAAAAAAAAATAAAAAAATGTGATAGTATTAGAATACTATAAAAAACCTGACAGTACCAACCAACTCCTACTCAACTCAACTATTCCTTCTAAAGTTGTTTAATCATCGTCCTTTACCTCATGATTACTAGAGGCGGAATACCAATTCAGCTTTTACTACCATTAGCATCTATAACGAATTCAGGGTCGAAATATATATACACACATGCTCCAGCATCACTTTTGTACTTAAACTAGTTAAATTAAACGCGGAGGTAATTCTGAGAACTCTCAATTTATTTTGAAACAGTGGAAGCTTTTTAAAGCGAAACGAATCCATAGCGCGTTCTAATTTGACTTGTGGCGACATCTAGTTTGAAAAAAGTGACCTATTTATATAATAATTATAATTTTTTTATGGGTTTTAGAATTTTTTTTTATTAACATAAGTTAATTCGACTATTTATTTGCAACTAAGAGTTACAGACAAGTCAAGTTAAGAGTAGTAGAGTTCTTTGTGATAGAGCTCGTCCGGGAAATGACTATCACCATACTTATTTCTACCGCCAAGCAGTAATGCTCGCATTGCTGTGTTCCGGTTCGAAGGGTATGGTTTCCGGTGAAATTACAGGCACATGAGACTTTCCATTTAACGTCTCAGGGTGGTAATAGGCAAGTGATATCTATGATGTTGTATGCGTACATAGGCTACGGTAACCGCTGACCATCAAGTGGGCCGTACGCTTGGTTGCCACTTTAGTGGTATAAAAAAAAACATAATTTACCTCACCGATCGTTATAATGCAGTGCTGAAATGTGCGATAGTAGTAGTTTAGTCTTATTTTAACTCATACAAGCTATTTACTCGAATCGACCGTCGAGCAGTACCTGTATTACTCAGCTCTCCCCATACAAATCGACTTTAAACCTAAAATGAGCTGTAACACGCTAGATTTAGATTCAAAATTGATTGGTTGTACCTTCAAAATTGTTACACCTTTAATCCTACTGTCTAATGCTACGTGATCATACATGACTACAATATACCGTTATGGCTATGAAACTGCTGGTTGGTAGTGAGTGGCTTCACCATCCTAAGGTCGTAGGTTTGAAACCGGTCGTGCACCATTGGATTTTTTATTAAAAAAAAATGTGTGCTTGATGTATTTTTAAATTGTTTTTTTTAGAGCCCAGTGCTCTTAAACGGTAGAAAGAACATCGTGAGGAAACGAGCAAACTTATTTTTTACAGGCCTAAATTTACATTGAGCTAAAAACTGTAACAAACGATATTTAGATAGCTCAACTGATCTAAATCACTACCGAAGCGTTCCCAACATATTTTTCTACAAACTTTGTTTAAACTTTAATAAAAAAGTTTAAACAAAACCTACCACTACCAATAAATCTTGACATTAAAGAGTTTTTTTTTTTTTTTTTACAACTGAAGTGGCAACCAAGCGTACGGCCCACAAGATGGTAAGCGGTTACCGAAGCCTATAGACACTTGCAATACCAGAGGTATCACTCGCGGGTTGCCACCTTGAGGCTAAGATCGAAAGCCTCATGTGCCAGTAATTTCACCGGAAACCATACCCTTCACACCGGAACACAGCAATGCGAGCATTACTGCTTGGCGGCAGAAATAGGTATGGTGGTAGTCCTTCCCCGGACGAGCTCCATCACAAAGAACTCTACTACTCTTTTGTTTTTGATTGTTATTATAAATAAATACAAAGAAACATCCATGCTTGGAGCAAATGTTTACAGATCATCATCCTCATCAATCAAATCGCTCGAGTCGAACCTATAGTGGTTAGAAATCATATTAAATTATTAACGGCTATTTACCACCTGAATATGTCATTTATGCTGACGTTTCGAAGCTATTTAGAAGCTCTTCTTCATGAGCATCTTGAAATCTTGACATATTATAAACAAAGTCGCTTCCCAACGTCTGTCTGTTTGTAGTACGCTTAGTTCTTATAAACTACACATCAGATTTTAATTCGGCTATCAAAAGATAGAGTGTATTAAAGTGTCACGTATAGTTTAAGCAAAACCAGAGCGGTCGCTATACTAAATAAAACGCTATGCTAATAATAAAATGCAAAACACTATTTACATTCATTATTACTGCTCGAGGGTAGAAATAGATACTACAGTACTTCCCCGTATAAGCTCTATCACAAAGAGCTGTTACTCTCTAGCGGTTCTAGCGGTTAGAACTAAGTCTATAACAGGAAATGTTATCAGGGTCTTAATGACGCATACGTCATGTAACACGAAACCCTTTCAAGTTTCCACTATGTATATTAGGCTAGACACACACTACATGCATGTATATTGTACTGCTGTTTGTTTGTTGTTCAAGCAAGTTTGGATCAATGGGTTTTCATGTATCTACATAACTATAGTGAAGGAATACGCTGTAACGCGTAGCACAATGAGCGGCGTAGCAAGCCTACGATATTGTAGTGTGCTACGACGTAGCAGTGTGAAATTTGATTACCGTTGCAATCTGTTTATGTAATTCTTAGCGTAATGTGGCGTAATATTATTTGTATGACTTTAGTATCAGTGACCTAAGATCGAACGAACGAACGCGAAACCTGAATCTATATGTTATTGGTTCTACGAGCTAATGGCCTGCCCAATGCCTCTTCAACTTTTTAGCAAACTACGTGAAGAAGGAATTAGGTCCTGAGCCTACGTTTGGGACCTCTTCCAATTTTATAAATTATAAAATTCAAAAACAGTGTCGTCTTGTCTTCAGTTTATTGGAAAGAGTGTACGAATGTAATTATAGTACAAACCAAGTTCAGTGGAATGAAATTAAGTATTAATTGTTAATGTTTCCAACACTATGTGTTAAACCATGTGCAAAAGTTAGCTTGCAATATTTACTAAGGTTCATGTCATGTGCCTTAGGGTCCTCAAGAAATCGGCTTAGCTAACGGATAGGTATGCTAATGTGGGACGAGAACCAACGCAGCCCTTTTCCAAAGGTGGCCGGATTTCGGAATGGATGTCATATAGAAGCTTCCGGTATGATAAACATGTACAAACTTATGAAGCCTCCTCGATATAAAAGAGACCGGTTTTCTTTTTTTTTTTTAATGCTGGACAATCCACACAGCATCATCTGCCCCAAGCTAAGCAAAGCTTGTGTTATGGGTACTAGATGACTGATATTAATACAATACACTACATAGATAGATAATTTTTATGATACATAGAAAATACCCTGAACACCCGGAACAAATATTTGCAGATCGTACAAACATTTGTTCCGAGCCGGGAATGGAACCCCGCCGCGCCACATCGATCGTCAAAAAACATATTGGTTTACCACTAAAGTGGCAACCAAGGCGAACGGCCCACTTGATGTTAAGCGGTCACCGTAGCATATATACGCTTGCAACATTAGAGATAATACATGCGCGTTGCCACCCTAACATGTAGAATCTTGTGCCTATAATTTCACCGGAAACTTTACCTTTCTAACCGGAATACATTAATGCGAGCATTACTGCTTGGCGGCAGAAATAGATATGGTGGTAGTTCTTCCCCGGATGAGCTCTATTACAAAGAACACATTCTGCCTTTCCTTGTAATTTACATGTAAATTAACAAATAAGCTTGTATTCTTTCTTAGTAGCAATCCCTTTCCTCATAGGGGTTGACCTCTGTAAAACCAAGACTCAATCTGGACATTTTAATTTCCACCCCTCAGCTGCAACAACCCTCACAATGCCCCTTCATTACAGAGCAATCTAGTTCGTAACAACATAGTCAAGTGAGTGGCATTCTTTTGTGCGATGTACGAGTAGGAAAAGTCTTTGAATCGATTTCTGAGTTGATAAACCTTGCTTTCTTAATTTTTTCCTCTTTTTCTGTGCCATTTCATTGGCACCACACGGAAGCTTTATGATGAAGAGAGATTATCAAAAAAAGCTACAAGCCCAGCCGAGTTTGTTGCCAGATTGTTCTAGCCTGAGGCGCGTGGTGTGAGTGGTGTAAGTAAAACTAGGTGACTAGGGAATAATCCCATTCATTTAGCTTAAGGTCTTTCCAAAATTATCCATAATTAAAAAACTAAATGAATTTTAGGCTATATCAGCTGTCTCTGTGCCAAATTTTATCCGATCCAGTCAGCGATTCTAGTGTATGATAAATTATCCTGGAGCGGGGATTGAACCCACGCTTTTCATTGGCCCTTTCCCACCGCGCAACTATAGGTCGTCAAAATTATGCACTAGCAAGTTATGAAGTCGTGTAGAAGGCACGGTTACTTACAACGGCTCACGCATACTTTACTCCGCCATGTTATGTTCCGGTATACCTTGCCCTATAATCAGAATAAGAAAATAAGGAATAGACGGTGCTTTTCAAGGTATGAACAGCTATAACCGATTTTGGAGGCGCGGGAAATGTTTTGGCTGAAAACTGAAAGTTTACGACTTCGATATCCGCTCCTGAATAAATAGATAGTTAAGACATTTATTAGCAACTTAATCACACATACAAGATTAATATAAGATCTAATTATTTAATTAAACTATTGTTTATTATTTCATAAGATCATGCCAGCTAATTTTTTATTTTTTTTATGTTTGTGTCTGGGTGCGTAGTTTAGATTTAGATTTAGATTTATTTATTCAGAAATGATAGAAGTTAACAGTATTACTACCAAAACACTTACTATTTTAAATAAAAACTTAAGAATAATTTTAACATTCTAATTAAAGTGGATAGATTGTCAGCAATAAGGTCGACTTGTTGGAACTCGTGTACAAATGCGTTTATGAGAGAGACCGCCCGGAGTGTTGCCGTGTTGTTCGCGTGGCAAGTCCGCATAGCGGGAGTTGCGAACAACCGGTGCCGTCGACGCCCACACCGTACATAGTTATTAGGTACATAAATACTCATGCTACCCAATAACTCCGAATTATTTACTTTATTATGTAGCATGAGACAATAATGTATTACTAGCTGTAATTTTCGCCTAAGCTCTAATGTTTCGACTCCGATCATTCCAGAAACAAACAAAGATGGAAAAAGATACGGGTAATACCCATACATACTCTTTTACACATACCTGCAGAATTTACGCTGGAGTCTTTCTAGCATCATGGTGTAGTTGGCATACACTCATACGCGATAAAGATAAATAATAATAAAAACATATTAGCTCAGTCATCTTGAGAAACCTATGTTCAGTAATGAGCTGCAATGAGATGATAATGATGATGAAACAGAACTACAATTACTACAAATATTATATTTTTTTACATATTTTTAGCTTTTTCATTTACGTTTATTACGTATAAAAGTTTGCTTATTTTTCTGGTGGTCGCCCTATAGCCATGTTTACCTAGAGCTTTCTCTCAAAAAGTATTTACTACTCTCTGGACCATATTTGCTCCAATTCTTAGTAACATGAAACAGACGATTAACTTTAGTGTTGTTTAGAGAATTTATATCGATGAAACTAAGACGTTTTACCCTTTTCGGTGTAATTGTGAGTTTCCGGGTTTCCGGTGTTTGTAAATTGTTTGAAGTGTTGTTTTAATTTATATTTTGTGTGAATTTGGGGTCACAATGGAGTAACAGTTAGCTTATGCACACGACTTTAAACAAGCAGTGATACGGCGTCATGATGCTTTATACCAGTTTTTGAAATTTGAGCCATTATGAAATTGATTGCAACCGTATTACATAGCCACTCTGCAGTTACTTAAGTCAACTTTGTGAGCGTTATTCACAATCATACTATAAACCTCTTGTTGTGTCCTCATAAGTGACAAGGAAAGAGATTACTTAGCGAGCCCTCAATTGAAGTTTCTTTTTGATTGAGGAGGTAGATGTCTAAGTAAACTCCATGTTTCTAGGAGGTCTAAGTCAACTTCAAGTTTCTGTAGCGACGAATACTCTGTGGAAACCACTGTGACTCCAGCAGTCTGACAATCCTGGGAGTTTATGTCAAACCTAGGTTGCAGGAAGCTATTACTATTGATAAAGAAGTACTTACTAACCTTTTTTAGTTTTAAAATGCAGCAAGTGAAAATACTGGGCGCAAGTAAATAACCACGTTTCGGGGTGACAAACACAGTGGCAAGCAGAACTTTAAAACATCACTTTATGATGGAAAGGGATCATCAAAATAAAGCTAGGAATACAGCTTGCAGCAGTGTTTGTTGCCTGATACTTCTAGGCTGGGGCTCGTGAACTGGCGTACGTTCGTTCGTATAAGTCAGTGGCCAACTCTGCTGAGAGAATTTCTAGGCCGCCCGAAGGCCTCTGTCATGTAGACTCACCT
This sequence comes from Colostygia pectinataria, assembly GCA_951394395.1. Taxonomy (NCBI): domain Eukaryota; kingdom Metazoa; phylum Arthropoda; class Insecta; order Lepidoptera; family Geometridae; genus Colostygia; species Colostygia pectinataria. Next base: position 1,825,283 of record OX596368.1, on the reverse strand, counting down.
AGACGTTTTGAATTAAAACAAAATTGTTGGGTCACACTTTACGACTAAGAGTAGTAGAGTTCTTTGTGATAGAGCTCGTCCGGGGAAGGACTACCACCATACCTATTTCTGCCGCCAAGCAGCAATGCTCGCATTGCTGTGTTCCGGTTCGAAGGGTATGGTTTCCGGTGAAATTACAGGCACATGAGACTTCCCATCTAACGTCTCAGGGTGGTAACACGCAAGTGATATCTATGATGTTGCATGCGTACATAGGCTACAGTAACCGCTGACCATCAAGTGGGCCGTATGCTTGGTTGCCACTTCAGTGGTATAAAAAAAAAAAAAAAAACTATGGTCAGTTGCACTCAACCTCTGGCAAATGACCGGTCCTAACCCGTGGTCCACCTTTTTAGTTCACCTAGGTGTACCACGGGCACATTTATTTGCCCATGGAACACCTAGGTGAACTAAAGGTGGACCACAGGCATAAACGACCTGACCATTACATTTCATCACCATCATCAACATATTACAGTCCACTGCTGGACGTAGGTCTCTCCCAAAGCGCGCCACTGAGCCCGATCTTCGGCTTTTTTCAAACACTTACTGCCAGCTACAGTGCGCAAGTCATCGGCCCATCTTGCTGGAGGGCGTCCTACACTAAACTTGCCTGAGCACGGTCTCCACTCTAGAACACGTTTGCCCCAACGGCCATCGGTACTACGAACTTGCTGATACATTAAAAGCGACTCAAAATTGATATAATTATATTTTAGGAAAGAAACAAAAACCGACTTCAACCTAAAAAATGTTTCGGCAGATTGTGGTTGTACGCGACAATGTTTTTTAACTGACACGTTTTTTATGATTTATTCATAGTTCTAACCCGATTTCGATAAAACTTGAATGAGACGTATTCTGAAGACCTATAAAAAAAAAGAACCACTAAAATCAATTTATAATAGCCGGAAAAATGGCGTAACAAACATACAAAAAAAATATAGTTGAATTTGATAACTTTCTTAGAAGTCGGTTGAAAAACACGTACCTATACAAAGGCTTGCCCCCAGCATGCCGGAACCACAGCACCATGTAGACCCGATCCTCGTGGGAGTCAGGCTCCACGTCGCACGGTAGGCTAGCTCGCCTCCCCACCACTGCTTCCACATCCATTGTCGACACCGGCACGAAGTCAACTGGGAACAAAAAGTTGGGTTTAATTTCAGTAAATAAGTAAGGCCTACGCCAAAGAGGCGACTTCTGCCTAGATTTATTTATTTTATTTTATTTGTGAACAACGTTTAATTTAATTGATAGATTCAGGCGTTACTTTGCGGAAATCCAAATTTTTTGGTATTTTATTATGAGTTATTTTTGTTATTTTATTCACAAGTGTGTTGAAAAACGTCGTATGATACACGTGTGTATTGATGATTACCGTCCTCGGCTATCTTAAGGTCCTCGCCTACGCGCCTCAGCGGTAATCACCAATGTAGTAAACTAGTACCATAGTGTACTATTAATATATTATTTTAATTTTATAAAATTCAAGGTTGTTTGAGCAAAAACCCACTCACTCAATAATACCCATTTATTATATTTTTTCATTTATATATTTTCATTTTAATTAGTTTATAAAATATAATATAATCACAATTACAATATCCAAAGATAATCAAAGACATTTATATGAGTTATTCCAGACTAATCTCTGTGTCAAAATTGATACACATTCGGTTTTCCGTTTTTACGTGATTGAGCAACAAATATCTATTCATCCAAACTTTCGCCACACCTCGGAGTCGGATGCTCTCAATAAAATGTATGAAAAAAACGCGTCGTAATCTCCACATGCATAGTTTGTGTACGTAAACGGTGCCGCTAGCGCACGCGCCGCGACAGCACGCTTTCGCTCGCGCATGTGGAAAGAGTGCACTGAGCCATACACAAAACCAAAATAAACGAGAAAAAGTGCCAGCGAACTCGCGAACGGGGTGGGGTAAGTAAAACCGGTGGGAGGTAGGGAGTGGCCATTCTGTAACTAGTACTAATATCTGTTCTATGGTATTGTCAAAATACGTCGTCGTATCGTATTTACTTCTAAATAAAAATCCTTCGCAGTGTTAATATTACATTATTTAGTGTCACAAAAAAGGGCTACTAAAAACCAAACAATAAACTATTTGTCACAAGCCCATTTTTCGCACCATATTTAAAAAATAAACACAACAAAACGATGAAAATAAATAATTCCTACGCTAACACAGCTTATTTTCCTTACAAAATATGAAATTAAACGTAGGAAAATACCGACAAAGTAACCACAAGCTTTCACACTTGACTGTGTTTCCATAGGAATTTTCCTTGCCTAAGGGCTGTGCCAAACAACGCGGAACGGTTTTTTTTACAAAAGCATACGGCCCAAAAGATGGTAAACAGTTACCGCAGGCTATGGGCGCTTGCAATAACATACGTATCACTCACGGGTTGCCACCCTGAGACGTAGATCGAATGTCTCATGTGCCTGTAATTTCACCGAAAACCATACCCTTCAGACCGGACACAGTTTATACAAATATATATGAAAAAAAATACATCACTGTAATTTCAATTAAAGTAGAGACAAATACATAGATATAGAAACATAGAACAGCAAAACAAAGCCACTCGTTGCACGTAGACGTAGAAGTCTTGCGTTTCTCGTTTTTTCCCTAGTTTTGCGTCGCATTTGGCTCAAACCGGTGTCGCCACCGCACCGCACTGTGTAAAAGAGACTTAGTAATATTTTCTTTTCTCTAAAATAAATATGATACCGGAACGTTATTTGACCAAGTTTTTCCGGGATACCTTCTTACGGCAAACACAGTTATCTTATTGTATTTATTTACTTTTGATTTTATCATCTGTGACTTATCAAATAACACTGTTTATTCTTATTCTTTCCGGGCGTCTGGTCGAAGCGACGCGTGATCCAAAGGCTGGTTCATATCTGGCTCAACGTATCAGCATTGCCATTCAACGTGGCAATGCAGCCAGCATGTTGGGAACGCTTCCTACTGGTAGTGATTTGGATCAGTTGAGCTATCTATAGGTCGTTTGTAACGGTCTTTAGATGGCTCAACTGTTTCATATGTATTTTGTATGTTTTGTAATGTAATATAATTATGTACATATTTTATTTTATTCTTATACTAATTTGACTTTTGCTTAGCTTACTAGAGGGCGATTCTTGTGCCATAGAAACATGTATAGAAATGTTGACAGTTTTGCCGATATACAGGGTGTAATCGTTAAGTGTGCACAGGCGATTATTCCGTAACTATTGCAGATATCAAAAAACTTTAAACTGATATCGAAAGTACTTTACCTAATGAGTAAAATGACATTAATAACTTTTTAAAAATAAAACGAGAAATATCCAAAAAAATTACATCAATCACTCCCTTCGGTTGGCGGGTAGGCGTAAATAACTACTCTTTGTATTATCTCCTGAGTTAAAATTATAATTTAAAATATTCTAGTATATATTTAGCATCTAATTTATGTATTAAATCAAACAATAACTTCTCCACTTCACCTGCCATAAATCACCTTCTCCGTAACAACATCACTTCATATAATATCTGTCACTACAACACAGCACTGAAAAACATGGCAGAAGCAAGCTTGTCGGAAGTCATTCTTTCCCTCCATGAGCGGATGACACGGTTTGAGTGTGACTTGCAGAAGTCATCATCTCCCACTACCGTGGAGGCTGTTGCAGCAGACTATGCTGCATTCAAGACTTTCACACTTGCGGCACTCAAGGCTCTTCAGCAGCAGGTTGAGCTGCTTGCACGCGACGCCGATCAGCAGGAGATGCGTAGTCGACGCAAGATTCTTCTATTCCATGGTGTCCCCGAAGAAAATAAAGAAGATTCAGCACATGTTTTGGCGAATGTAGTTAGCTCGAAGTTGAAAGTCGCCAATTTCAGTAGTGCACATATTAGCAGGTGCCATCGGATGGGCAGAGCTTTGGGCGCTGATAGGCCTCGACCAATATTGGTGAAAATTCGTGACGTCAACATGAGGGATCAGGTCTGGTTTGCTAAAACCAACCTCAAGGGCAGCAATATAACTCTGTCTGAATTTTTGACCAAGCCGAGGCACGTCACTTTCATGGCAGCACGGGAACGTTTGGGAGTCAAGAACTGCTGGACTAAAGATGGCTTTATTCACATCATTGGTCCCGATGGCGCACGTCATCGCATAAGCTCTCTCGGTGAGCTAGACAAATTGATGCCACCAGTATCCCAAAGACCGGCGGAGCAAGCAGCTCAGTCGGCGTCAACGAAAAGGGCGCCGTCTGTCAGGCGAGCCGGTGGCAGCGCAGGCACGTCTACCAAGAAGTAAAGCTCAAGACTTGAGTGTTAGCGACCCGTCGTGCATGCCGCAGTGTATGTAGTAGTGTGATTTCCATTTTGGTAAAAGCTTTTTTAATCCTTTTACCCACAATTTTGACGTATATTTTTTTTGATTTTGATTTGTTTTGATGACTTCTTCTTCTTTAATTTTATGCTGAAATTTGCTGTCATCAATCAAAGTCTGAACTGTCAATCATCATGAGTTTTTATAATGTCAATGTCAAACTTTACTTGTTTTTTCTGTATTGCCAGGTAGTATCTTGGTTTTTTTTTTATTATTAAAGTGAATCAATCACTCAGTCAGAACTACTTTAGAACTACAGCCGGCGGGTGGAGTGGTAATTAGATCAAAATAGTACTTATTTAGTTAAACTTAAGTTATTAGTGCTATTGATAATTTATTTATATATAGTGTATTTATTTTATTTATTATGTTACAGTATTTAGACGATTCTAGCGATAATGATGAATTTCTTTCAATTTCTTCAATTAACTCGAACAGCAGTGATGACAGCTTTAAGAGTTTGCCTTCGCTTGCTGATACCTTGTCGAGTAATTTCCCTGATGGTCCTCACAGTTTTAATGTAGTCCACATTAATGCCCAGAGTGTTCCGGCTCACTATCCAGATATGCTGGCCTCATTTGATATAAAAAATCTTCATGCTATTTTAGTCTCCGAATCTTTTTTTAAACCTTGTCTCCCTTCTACTTCATATTCTCTTCCTGGTTTTATTCTTATCCGTAACGACCGAACTGGTAGTGGTGGCGGCGGTGTAGCAATTTACTTACGAGCCCATATTCCTTTTTCCATTGTTAGCATGTCTACGCAACCACCTCCACTAAATGCAGGTGAACATTTTTTTATTGAAGTTTTGCTTTCTCATACTAAAGTTCTTCTAGGAGTCTATTATAGTCATTCTTTGCGTGTAAATTTTTTCTCTTCTTTTGAAAAGCTTTTAGAAGATTTTCTACCATCATACAGTCATGTGATTCTGATGGGAGATTTCAATACATGTCTTTTAAAACATGACTTCCGTTCTTGTAAACTTGAGTCTATTATGAAGTCTAGCAACATGCATATCCTTCCACTTGATGCCACTCATCACTTTCCTAACTGCACTCCATCTCTTCTTGATTTAATTTTCATTTCTTCTCCTCAGCATGTTGTTAAGCACGGCCAGTGCTCAGCTGAAGCTTTCTCTTATCATGATCTTATTTTTCTGTCCTATAAAATTCGTCCTCCTAAGCCCAAACCCAAAATTCTTCTGCAGCGCAGTTTTAATGCTATGGATGTGGATAAGCTGAGACTTGATGCTCGGGAAGTAGACTGGACTCCTGTAATATCAACTTCCTCTATTGATGATAAAATCAGCGCTTTCAATTCCATCGTCACGCAGCTTTATGATGTCCACGCTCCAGTAAGAGCAATCAAAATAAAGCACTTACCAGCACCATGGCTCACTGATAAAATAAAATTGTTAATGCGACAGAAAGTGGCTGCTAAAATTAAATATAAACTTAACGCTAGTGATATTAATAAAGGTAAATACTTTCTAGCTCGTAATCGCTGCAATAGGGTGTGTAGGGATGCACAACGTCGACATATCCATACCTCCGTTTCAGATAAAGATCCAGCAAAGGTCTGGAAATTTTTAAGATCACTAGGAGTTGGCAAATCTCGTAACGACTCAATTTCAAAAGCTCTAGATATAGATTCTCTTAATAAACACTTTTCGTCATCATCCAATATTGATTTGAATGATAAAACTAGCACTCTAAACTATCTTTCTTCATTGCCAACTCCTGAATATCCTTCTTATGTCTTTAGTCAATTCACCGCATGTGATGTTAAAAAGAGCATTCTATCTATTACGTCTAATGCTATGGGAAGTGACAATATAGGTCGTAACATGTTAATCCCTATACTTGATGAAGTGTTGCCTATAATTTGTCATATTCTTAATTTTTCCATTACATCTAGTTCCGTTCCTTCTATGTGGAAAGAGGCCCATATAATTCCCCTTCCTAAAAATTCCAAACCCAATTCCCATACCGATTATCGTCCGATTTCCATTCTTCCATTTCTATCCAAGGTCCTTGAACGTCTTGTCCATAACCAGCTTAGTTCTTTCCTTATCAGCAATGAGCTACTCAATCCTCTCCAATCCGGTTTCCGTCCCGGTCATAGTACTGTTACCGCACTTGTTAAAATCACTGATGACATACGATCGGGTATGGAAAACGGACACCTTACTATTCTGACGTTACTTGATTTTAGTAATGCATTTAATACAGTCGACTTTGATATCCTACTTGGACTGCTTTGCTCAATTAACATATCTCCATCGGTGATTGACTGGTTTCGCAGCTATTTGCACGGACGCCGGCAGCGGGTTCGCGTTGACGAATCTTATTCGACCTGGTGTTGTACGTCAGCCGGTGTACCGCAAGGTGGCGTTTTATCTCCTCTTTTATTTGCTCTTTTTATAAACTCTATCTCTTATCATCTTACTTCCTCCTACCACCTCTATGCAGACGATCTTCAAATTTATACGCAAGCTCCCATTAATGAACTTCCAGATGCTATTGCCAAGACCAACAGTAACTTAAATCGTATCAGTGACTGGAGTAAGGCCTATGGACTAAAAATTAATCATACAAAAACGCAAGTCATCATAGTGGGAAGCTCTCGTACTGTTGCTAAAATCAACTGGTCAACGCTACCTCAAATTAAATTTAATAATATACTTGTTCCCTACACTAAAACTGTTAAAAATTTAGGTGTTATTATAGATAGTTGTATGTCGTGGAGACCGCAAGTTGAGTCTGTAAGTCGAAAGTTATTTGCTTCCGCCGGCTCGCTTAGGAGGTTGCGTAATTTCCTTCCAATAGCTACTAAAATTGCGCTTGCACAGTCTCTCCTTCTTCCTGTCTTGGATTACGCTGATTCTTGTTATCTAGACCTTACCGAGGAACAGCTTAATAAATTTGAGCGTCTCCAAAATCTATGCGTCAGATTTATTTTCGGACTTCGTAAGTATGACCACGTTTCCGAATATCGAGTCAAACTCAAGTGGCTACCTATTCGTCTTCGCCGGAACACGCACATCCTTTCTCTCCTATTTAACATCCTTCATAACCCTTCCACTCCCTGTTATCTGAAGGAACGCTTTGGGTTCCTCCATAGTGAGAATCCTCGAACCCTTCGTTCCTCAGAAAACCTCCTGCTCAAAACTCCACCGCATAGGACCAGTTTCTATGCAGACTCCTTTTCTGTCCAAGCTGTCCGGCTGTGGAACGCTTTGCCAGTGTCCATTAGAAAATCCCCTTCACTAGCCGTTTTTAAAACTAGAGTTAAAGATTTTTATCTCGCTGAATTACTATCGTCATGAATCGTATGTTACAGTTAATTATTTTGTATATTTTTATATATTCATAGTATTTATATTATATATTTATAGTATTTATATTATATATTTACATCTATTTATGTATGGTTTTATGTATGTATATCGTTTACCTATAATATTTATGTAGATATGACATTTGTTATGATGCACCCCGACCAATCTTCCATATAAAAATAGACTCCTCTCCATCCAAAGGTTGTCTGGCAGAGATCGCTTACCTAGCGATAAGACCGCCCATTGTACGTATACATTTTGTTTTATCTTGTAGTCTTTAGTTTTAGTTATTAAGTTTGGTGTAAGTACAATAAAGAATTTTCATTCATTCATTCCCATACATTTTATTTCTTAGTAAGTACAAAATTTTGTGTTCAAAGCATATGTTCGAAGTGACGTCCTCCTTGTGCAATACAATGACGAGCTCTATTTACAGTTTCTAAATGAACTTTCCTTAACATTTGCGGAGTAATTAAAGCAATTGCACGACGTACACGATTCTGTAACTCTTCTAGGCTGTGTACTCTCTCAGCGTACACGTGGTCTTTGACAAATCCCCATAGGAAGAAATCACAAGGCGTGAGATCCGGGGATCTGGCAGGCCAAGGGGTTGCACTATTATTGGCTATTAAGCCATTATAATTGTTTCGTAAGAAATTCATTACAACATTTGTATTATGTGCAGGTGCTCCATCTTGTTGAAAAATTATCGACCTTCTTTCATCGTCTGGAATTGGTTCTAAGAGACTTGGCATATCGTTTTGTACAAAGGAGAAATATCTCTGTCCATTTAAGGTTCCACTGTAAAAATATGGCCCAATGATCCGATCTCCAAGAATACCACACCACACATTAATTGAGAATCGCACCTGAGCTCTAACTTCAGTAGTTAAGCGAGGATTGTCAATTGACCAATAATGCGAGTTTTTTCTATTGTAAATGCCGCAGTTTGAAACATTACTTTCATCGGTCCATAAAATTGACCTTACATTGACATAATTATTGACTAGCCAATTGCAATAGACCAGCCGACGAGCAGGATCATCATTGTGCAGCGTTTGAGTAGGTTTTATCTTAAATGCTTTGAAGTTGTGTTTTTTTAATAACTTGTGTACATAATTGTGGGACACTGGAAATGATCGGGCCACTGAACGCGTTGATTCTTGTGGATTATCTACTACGTAGTTAATAATATTGTTATCTAAGTCATTATCAAATTCCGGAGCTCTTGTTCTCGAACCTTTTTTTCTGTTAAAAGATCCATAATTTATCAAATTGTTATCCAACTTACATAAATACGTACCAGAAGGAACTTCTCTATCTGGGTACTCTCTTCTGTAGGCGATAATGGCCGCCCTATTGTTACAATCATGTTTGTAGTACATTTTTAACATGTCCCTCTTTTCTGTATTGGAATATGCCATTTTTCAATCAATAAATGCAACAATCACGATTATTAACGCAAATTGAAAAATACAATAAATTGGCGGGAACGAGAACCCGCGATAAAGAATTTGAATTTAGAACGAACACCAAAGAGTATCTTTCTTTTTGTTTTTATTTAGTATGTTGCTTTTCAGCTAGTTCAAATCAATACAATATTGAAACAAGGTTTATTATAAATTTGAAGTGGTAAGATAATTAATCTACACGTGTATCTACTTGAAATTCATTAATCATATCGAACATAATTATAAAATGACAAGGGTAAAATGAGTAGGTACTATTCCACTTAAAATAAGGAAACTAAAACCTTTCTACTATCTCATACTAAATGTATGGGAGTGATTAATGTATTTTTTTTGGATATTTCTCGTTTTATTTTTAAAAAGTTATTAATGTCATTTTACTCATTAGGTAAAGTACTTTCGATATCAGTTTAAAGTTTTTTGATATCTGCAATAGTTACGGAATAATTGCCTGTGCACACTTAACGATTACACCCTGTATATCACATGTGACCATTTATCTATGCACGAGAATCGTCCTCCAGACATATTGAGCTACATCGTACAGGCCAAACCGCTGAATCTAGAAACTTGGTCCATGGTTACCGTTTTTCAGGATTGAGACCTAGCTAATGGTTTTTCAGTAAATCTTAATTTCAAGAAATAGATGGTACCTATAACTAAAAATGTAATTTTTTGGTCGACTTGGCGGGTGCACTGCCATGCCGCTTTTAGAATAGTCTTTGAAAACTCTTTTTTTATATAAGACTAGTTGACCCGGCGCGGTTTCACTCGCGTTATTTTTTCACAATTCTTCCATAATTTTTCACCGTCCCTAGATTGTTACAAACATTTCAAGAGTAGTAGAGTTCTCTGTGATAGAGCTCGTCTGGGGAAGGACTAACACCATACCTATTTCTGCCGCCAAGCAGTAATGCTCGCATTGCTGTGTTCCGGTGTGAAGGGTATGGTTTCCGGTGAAATTACTGGCACATGAGGCTTTCGATCTTAGCCTCAAGGTGGCATTCCGCGAGTGATAACTCTGGTATTGCAAGCGTCAGGCTGCGGTAACCGCTTACCATCTTGTGGGCCGTACGCTTTGTTGCCACTTCAGTTGTATAATATAAAAAAAAGAGACCAAAATCAGCGAAATCAGTCCAGCCGTTTTCGAATATTGGCAAGCCCAACGCTCAGCTATTCATTTTTATTTATAAGAAGATGGCCAGAATCTGATGATAAAGTAGTCGTTACCTGGTGGTAGGACTCTTTAGCAAGAGTCCGTCTTGGTGGGTACCACCGCAGTGTCAGATATTCTACCTCCAAGCAGTAGTGTGCAAGCATTGCTGTGTTTAGGTTTGAAGGGCACTGTAGCAAGTGAAATTACTGGGCCAAAGAGACTTAACAACAATGTCTCGGGGTGATAAGCGCAGTGCAGTGCCACGCAAACACTTAAAAACTTTAAGCTTTGGGTGGCACTGCATCTGTTATAGTCAGGCGTGGTGCTTAACATCAGGTGGGCGCCTTGATTGTCTAGTCACTTGATGACATAAAAAAAAAAAAAAAAAAAAAACCATCAATCCAAGAAACATTTAATTTCTCTTGTACTTATAAAATCAAATCTCATCAGTCAAAAGCAGAAGGTAAACTTTAAACTGAAAATACAAATACTTAAAACGACAACCGTTACGTTTCTTCTTGGACAGGTAGAATTGAAGGTAAATACAGGTTTAATCTCACTTTATTCTCACGCCAAAAACACCTGTACCCCTGCAGCTTAAGGTTCAAAATACTTAGGTAGGAGAAAGCAAGATATTCTGCCAATAAATGCGGGTTAGAACAATTTGTTACCCGTGACACACGGTCATAAAGTCCGTTGAGCGAGTGGCGCTGTAAATACAAATGGCACATTTCAATTTGCAGTTATGGACAATCGTATTGGCAGTTTGTGTCTAGAATTTAAGTGCAGTGATGCACTGGGCAATGAAAATTGCTCGTTTGTAGTATTGTTCTATTCGATAGAACTTGTACTTGTTCGTAAAGCTGCAGTTGCATGGGGTTCAATTCTACTAACACAATAAATCAAAATTGTAGTTGCACTGTTAGTTTTTAACCAACTTTTATGCCTCGAACGGAAATAAAGAAATTCTAGTTTGATTTTAGTTTGAAGTTGATTTTCTAATTTTGAAACGTTGCATTAAAGTTGAAACTAGAATGCGTTTTGCTTTTGCACATAATTAAGACAGTTCTTCACACTGCGCGCGCACTTCACGGAGTCTGTTCAAACCGTTTCCGTTCCTTTAAAACGTCTGGCAAAATGGCCCTTAGCGAAAGTGAATGCAACTTAGGCATAGACAATTTTACTCCTCTTGGAGCCATATAAAGCTAAACTTCAATCGAAACGGTTTGGTTTAAGTTTGCGCAAATTAAGTGGACTGCGCAGTGTACTAAGCTATCATATGGTGTTATGGTGAAACGCATTCCACATCAAAGAGTTAAAACTATAGTGGTTAGAAATTCTATGAATTATTAACAACCATTTACCAATTGAATTTGTCAACGTCAGCATAAATGACAAATTCAAATGGTAAATAACCGTTAATAATTTATATGCATTCTGCATCATCTAATCTTTAATTCAACAGTATTATGTTCGAAATTAGAAAAGCTAGGGTCCATAACGTTTGTTCTACGTTTATCCTAGTTAGTTTCATAATTTTAATTAACAACGGGATATTTACCATGATTGTTTCAAAAACCATATAGTTTAGTGACTTACACGACTACTAATATCAACTTTAATTCAACATGCTAAGTTTTAAATTAGAAAAGCTAGGTTTGTTATACATTTAGCCACTGACTCATACAACTTAACTGTTTTCTGAATACGAGGAAGAGCTTCCGACTAGTACATTTGGTATGATAGAAAGACGTACATTACATTTTTATGGTCGTAATATTTCTGACGTGGAGAAATGCCCATTACAAGGTTATTTCATTGCTCAATGATAACTTGGGTCCTGTATTATTATAAATGATGTCGAAATTGCGTCACCATTTTTGTACGGTTTAAAATTAATACGGCCCACCTGTTGATAGGCAATTCTGTTAATTATTATATTTCTAGTATGACAGTAGTATGCAATTATGTAAGCAGTTACCGTAACCTATCAATCAATCAATCATTTATGATTTGCTCCAAAGCGCAAAGGGTTATTATTAGAATAGGCAAATTCTACCATTTTAGGCAAAAGTACACAGTTTTAAACACAAAATTATAACAAAAATCGATTAACTATAAAAAATTAAGTAGGTACTAGTAGTCAAGTAAAAGAATTAAAATGTCAAATGAATTAAGTACTAGGTACCTATAAATACTAGGTACACTGCTGGTCTAGTGGTAGTGACCCCGCCTTCCGATCTTAAGGTCGTGGGTTCGAATCCGGTCGTGCACCAATGGATTTTTCGCTACGAAAATTTATGTGCGCAATACCAGTGCTCTCATACGGTGAAGGAAAACATCGTGAGGAAACCGGCATGTCCAAGAATTAAAAATTCGAGACATGTGCCATCCACCAAGCCGAATTGGGTCCGCGTGGTGGATTAAGACCCAATCACTCTCGCTCGAGAGTAGGCCAGTGTCCCAGCAGTGGGAACATAGAAGGCTGTCATGATGCTGATGATGATGACCTATATAAATAATAAAATAGTTGAAACAACTGAACTTACTTACATAATGGGTTAGAAATGGTTTTTAACTTAAATAACCGTATGTAAATGCCAGTATCCGCCGGTAGGTGGCATCGCTATTAGAGCAGACGCTCCGTTACGAATGTGCAGACGATCGCGCTTCACTTGTATTCAAATACAGTTGCCGGCCGTTAGTATTTTATTTATTTTATTTTATTTTTATTTTATTTTACAGGAAAACAAACAGTCGTTAAAAACAAAATATTAGTAATCTAAAGATACAACTACAGACCATTTAAAAGTTTTCGCATATTGCAACTAATTAAGCTTGCTTGTTGAATACTAAACGGAATACAAGAAAAAATATGTATATTATTATTATATTATAAAAAAAAAACTGACTATAAAAACAGTTACGGAGACTTGCCAAACCATTTATTTGCTAAAATGCATTTAATACTTGAAACTTTGCAGTCAAATAAGTCAAGTTCAGAGACGTATGGCCTTTACCATGATCTAATACAATTATTTTTATGTTTAATTCAAGATTCAAGATATTTATTTGCATAAATAAGTGTAACAGAAGGTATACATAAATAATGTAACAAAAGTAATATGGCACTTATAACGTATTTGCCCTTTTCAGGCATTAATCATGAACACCGGGCTCTAGGGAGCTTGGCAATGGTCAAAACACAACTTCTAATGGCAAGTTACTCGTTCGTTCGTTCGCTCGTTCGCATGAGTCAGTGGCCAACTCTGGTGACAGAGTTTCTAGGCCGCCCGAAGGCCTCTGTCATGGCCTAACAACTTTGAAAAAGCCGGGACCGACTGCTTAACGTGCCCTGCGAAGCACGTCTAGAAAATAAAGTTTATATGCATGCCATAGTAACAGCCGCGGACTGTACAAACTGTGTCGAGCACACAACTTATGCAAGTATGCTGGTAACTTTCGTCGTGAGTTTCGCAAGGTGTAATAGACTTATTTGAGTTAGTCTTATTCAATGAAAGTTTTTTAAGTATTTGTTGTTTTTAAGTTCATGTAGACGCGTCGCAACAGATCAACATCGCCTCAACTCGAGCGGTTCAGTATTCCTTGAAATGATAATTCAAAAATGACACAGTACACTGCTGCAGACATTGCCTGAAACAATCCTACTAATATATAAATGCTGAAGTGTGTGGATGCGTGGGTGTGTGTCAATGTTTGTTACCATGTATCTCCGTGAAGACTCAAACGATTGTGATGAAATTTGGAATGTAAATGGCCTTAGTTCTGGAATAACACACAAGCATAGCCGAGGCGATGCCGAGCCGTCTGCGTCAACTTTAAAGTTGTTTACTGTTTTTTTACGTCAGCAAAATGATGGGACGGTCAAGTTAAACGCCTGATGTTAAGCGCTACGCCTGACCATAACTGTTGCAGTGTAACCTAAAAATTTGTGGTACAAAATTCTGCGTGACACAGCGTCATTTGCTAACTTTTTTTATTTATACTTATGTATAAATGTAATAACATACATAATAAGGTAGCAAGACAAGCATGGACAAGAACAGCTAAAAACAGAGAACATCGGAAGATGTTGGAAGAGGCTTGTCAAACTTGGACAAACGGTACGGTTGGCGATGATAATAATTAGAGTACCTAATTTAAAAACTGTTATTTATAATCTGTATCTGAATAAAGGCTTTTATTATTGTTATTATTATAGGTCTAAATAAATAAAAAAATAACTATACGACATTTCGAATACTTTGGAACCCATATGGGGTTAGAAAACGCTACGCAGCTAAAGGGGCTTGCCCATTTAAGAAACACGTAGTGACGTAGTAGGAAAATAAATAAATAATGATGGACAATTCACACAGCATCATCTAGCCCCAAGCTAAGCGAAGAGATGCAACCTCCACGGCGGCCTTTAAATCTAGGCTATGCAAATGGCTCCTAGATAGCTCGTTCTACTCGATTAACGAGTTCTACGAACTGCCAGTTTGTTAAATTATATGCCTAATAATTTTTAAATGTCTAACAACGATAATTAATAATGATTTTTTTATAATATTTGTACTTTAGTACGTACTCGACTTATAACCTAGTGTTATCAATAAATATATTGTATTGTATTGTATTGTATTGTATTGTAAGCAGAGCTGAGTTATGGGTACTAGATGACACTTAGTACAGTATAATGCATAGATAGATATTTTTTATTATACAAAGAAAATACTCAGAACACCCGGAACAAATATTTGCAGATCGTACAAACATTTGTTTCAAGGCGGGAATGGAACCCGCAACTTCCTGCGCTGCAGGCAAACCTTCGCCCGCCGCGCCACATCGGTCATCAAAAATACTACTAAATATGCTGACGTAGGAAAATCTTTAAATCGATAGCTGTTAGCATTATTTTTATTTATCGATAATTACCAAGCTTTGTGGGTGATACATAACATTGGTAACTGCGGATCGATCGAACGATTCGAATCATTTTTAAAAGATAATCCATTTTTTTTGTTACGTCACTTTGTGCTTTAGTTCATGGGCAAGCCACCGTATCCATAATACCCGGATCTTATTTACAAGCACTACTCTCTGGATATCGCATTCAAATCGTATGTCGGGGCGAAACAAGCTTTTGAATACCGCCCTGAGTGACGACCCATTCGGTTTCTCGTAAAACGTAACGGTCCTTGCCAAATGACTTGCTCGATAAAGACCAGTGTAAAGCTGCAGCAACACCGACGCTAACACTCGCTGGGATTCCAAACCAGATAAACTCGGACGTGTTCCTGCGATTTTATAGGGTCACGGGGCGCCGGCGCCGGCTACACTTCGACAGTAGCGACGAGGGACAGTGGATAATTTTTAGTCAGTTTAAAGTAAAACTGACTGTGTTTTCCTTCCCCGCTTTAGAGCACTATATTGCGCGAGTCCAGGGAAGGTTAATCCGCTAAGAAGAAACCAGTGAGTGAAACCCCGTGAGTCTGCTAGCACATTATACTCCGTAGTGCACGACAGGTTTCGAACTAATCTAATGCGTGTATTATAGCATTTTATGCCCAGACCAAACACAAATTCTGTCTTCGTTCTTTTATTTTAACAGTCGTTTCTGCGCGTCGGTTAGCACTTAGCTTAAAGTTACCCTAATATACCTTTTTAAGTGCAAGGAGGTTACGTTATTTATTTTTCGTTGGTATTATTCAGTGAGAATTTTAGGTTTGGTTCAATAGTTCGTTTTGAAGCTGTTTATTTGAGAAGTAGAACGCCATGCGAATTTGCCCGCGTTGACTTTTTATGCCAATTTCTACGTGCTGCGTCCTCTATGAGTTGAATTTCGGGAATTCATTTAATAGTGCACCCAACTTATTAAAAGAAATGCCCTGAAATTTTCAGGTCTCTGGGACTTACCCTTTCGCCTAGTAA
Source organism: Colostygia pectinataria (assembly GCA_951394395.1). Taxonomy (NCBI): domain Eukaryota; kingdom Metazoa; phylum Arthropoda; class Insecta; order Lepidoptera; family Geometridae; genus Colostygia; species Colostygia pectinataria. The sequence goes on along the minus strand of OX596368.1, from coordinate 1,808,935 downwards.
TTTCATTTACAGTGCCTTCTAAACTTAAACATACTGCAGCTTGCACACTACTGCTTAGAGACAAAATATCTGGTGATGATACCCAAGATAAACTAAAGAATACCCCCAATGTTACCACCATACTTATTTCTGCCGCCAAGCAGTAATGCATTGCTGTGTTCCGGTGTGAGGGTATGGTTTCCGGTGAAATTACTGGCACATGGGGCTTTCGATCTTAGCCTCAAGGTGGCAACCCGCGAGTGATACCTCTGTTATTGCAAGCGTCCATAGGCTGCGTTAACCGATTACCATCTTGTGGGCCGTACGCTTGGTTGCCACTTCAGTTGTATAAAAAAAAAACTTTGAAAAAGTTACTTATTTAGAAAAATCACCTTGAAAAAATCAGTTAACCTAGTAATTTAGTTTACCTTATCATTACCGTTCAGATTTCACTATTAATTAATTTCGCCTACTTTTTAATTGGTTTTAGCTTACGGTTCACAGCTCGCGATTTTTCTGATATGAATTTTAATTGGGGGTTTGTTCATGAACAAACAAATTCGGAAAAACGTGTGAATAGCTTTGCTAACAAATTTCTCGAAGGAAAAATCTAGCTGATTATCTAGATTATTATTATGATAATCTAGATACTTGTTTTAGAGCATTAAGGCCCTGTGTTTTTTTTTTTTATAGGCAATGCACATAACAGGATCTTTTATTATTAGTCTAAAATTGTTTTACACATAAAAATATATACATGTACTTTTTTTTTACATTTTGTGTTAAAAACGATAAAGTTTATCTGGTCAATTATTAGTCGGTGCAAATCGAGACGGGTGCGTGCGAAGCGTATCAGTGACCCTCATGTCAATAATCCGCGAGTCAATAACCCGCGCGTTCAATGACCCGCTCGTGTCAATGACAATGACCACTCCTAACCGCTACGGGGCGGGCGCACGTGAACGAATATTTTATTATTACACTACCCGTCTTGATTTCCAACTATGATAACTAATAATTGACCAGATAAACATAATCGAAAATGTATAAAAATAAAAAAGTAGATTACTACCTACATGTATATTTTTTTAGGTGTGAAACCTATTCATTAAATATTTTAGACTCATAACAAAAGACCCATAAATTTTTCGAGTGAAAAATGAAAAAAGAAAAAATAAAAAAATTATTTATTTGCAACATAAACAGTTCAATACACTTAACCTATTACATATTATAATTATTAACCATAAAACCTGTTTATGTTGATGTGCTTATGACTAATTAGATCTATCTGACGATCTCCTCACTAGGCAAAGCCTGAATCGTGGAGACCAGGATACGATTTAGCATTAAATACATTATACACCTCAGCTGACAAACCAAAAGAAAAACGAATATATACTAAAAGTAAGCTAAAAGTCAAAAAAAACCCAAACTGTGTACGACTGATTATGAACTCACGAGCCTAGGATCGACAGACGGATTCACTACTAGACTACCAGTTTTATAACTTACATTGAATTGTTATAACTAATTTAAACTTAGTTAAAAATTTTAATAGAATAGTGAACCTTTTTAAATGACTGTAATACAGTTAGAAAGTCTTTAAGCTCTTGTAGTTTGGCAACTGCTGTTCCATTGTACTCGTTTTCACATTAACTGATACAGAGAAGCGTATTTGCTACCTACTTAATAGGGACGCGCCAAGTTACATGCCTAGCTCTATCGACATCGATGTTATAGGTGTTTGTTACTTTTTGTACAATAATGAAATTGTGCATATTGCGATGCGGATGGGGAAACAGTGGCCGTCTTCACCGACATTTTGTACAAAAATAAAACGGTGCATATTGCGATGCGGATGAGGAAGAGCGCAATGTCAGTTAACCCTGATAAAGACTCTTGAATTTGAGTCGAAGCAGTGTCCGTCTTCACCGATATACCGGCACGTACAATTTTGGTGGATCATGGGTAGGACTGAAAACATGTGTTTAAAATATATTAATAAATATTTTTTATTAAAATAAATTTTACTGACTTAGATCAAAATAGAACCCGATTTAAAAAAACAGGCAGAGTTAAATAAACTACAATTATACATAGCCACTAAATCAAATCTAAAGATAAGCACAGTTTTCCCAGTAAAAGTATTTGATGCGTGACATGTTGAAAATATTGTGACCAAACCTAAGGTCGTGGGTTCAAACCCGGTTGTGCACCAATGGATTTTTCTGTTCGATAAAATTATGTGCGCAATGCCAGTGCTCTCATACGGTGAAGGAAAACATCGTGAGGAAACCGGCAAACATCGACATTATCCCAACACTGGAGCACTGTACACAACATCTTTGAATACGTAATACAGAAGACATGTCTAATGCAATTTCGAGCGACGATATTCTGTTTAGCTTCCGGGCTCTGCCTGTACAATATAAGTCTATCGATATAAGACTTATCGATATTGTGATATCGATATACATACTTGCTAGCGGAATGCTTGTGACTTTGTCTCCCAGTCTTCCTCACTCCTCTGCTAGTGAATTATGGAGTGAATATGAATAAGAAACTGCTTGGAACATTGAGTGACACTGCAACTTAAACGACTTGGAGGCCAATTTTACTAATAAACAAAGCTTAACGTTCTATTTAGTTCCAACCTAGTGTTTATTGAGTTTTTGTTTTACCTAAAACGCTATTTTATTATACTAAAGTGCATATTAAACAAATTATTCAATCGATCATTAGCTTTAACTAAAACGTAATGCATCTGGTTCGTTTTTTAAAATAGTTCTGAGAAACACCCTAAAACAGATGGAAAGTAGCCGTTTAGCCGTTTAGTATTGAAAAGTTTGTTAGTAGAATTGACATTTTACACACTTTTTACACATGCTGATAAAAAAACCGCAGACACAAGTTGCAGGCGAGTCTCGCGTCGTGACGTGAGGGATCCGCAATGTAAAATATAATATTATATTTATAGTATATTTATATAATACAATATAATATATAATTGTAATAGGGACTCAGCTTTATTTCTTAACTACAGAAACATCTAATTCATAAATTTTACTATTTCGAAATCGAGCTTTACCAACCCAATTTTGGTGTCGAAATTATTTTTGAAAAAAGTCTTGGCTCAAGACATCAAGACATTTTTCATTCTTTTCTAGTTTTTTATTGTCGTTTTAACTATCAAGTTATCAGTCTCCACTGAACAACAGAACACTGAAAAATGAATGGCCTCATAGTTAGTCATTTCAAGACCCAAGTTTATTGAGTCGAGAATATTCTAGATTGGCGCGCGTGGAACTGGCGTAAATTCACCTAACTGCTGGACGTTTGAAAATGATCCTTGTGATCATGTGTTATTAGCCGATGGTTTTCTTATAAATAAATAATGCTGGACAATCCACACAGCATCATCTAGCCCCAAGGTAAGCTGCTGTTAAACAGAGCTGTATTATAGGTACTAGATGACTGATATATATTTAATACAATACAATACATAGATAGATATTTTTTATTATATATATAAAATACCCAGAACACCCAGAACAAATATTTGTATATCGTACAAACATTTGTCCCGAGGCGGGAATCGAACCCGCAACCTCTGCGTCGCAGGCGTACCTACGCCCGCTGCGTCACATCGGTTGTCAAATAATGTTAATAATGATAATTATTATATTAATAAGAGTTCCGTTTTTCTATCTATGTATTGTATTAAATTAAGTATATCAGTCATCTAGTACCCATAACACAATATGTTCTGCTTAGCTTGGGGCTAGATGATGTGATTGTCCAGCATTATTAAATTATTGTTGTTGTTTTCATTTTGAGGTACGAAACCCTAAAACCTTTAACCTACGATGTCTCGTGTCTTCCAGTAATTCCGCAAACACAGCACGTATCCACAACATAACGTATAAGTGCCGAGAATGTGTGAAATCACAGCGACTCAACTTAAAATCTTTATGAGTGACATAAAAAGTGTTTTACTTTTACACACTGCAGCATGGTTATATGACCTTAAAATGTGACTTATCTCGCTATAAGAGTACTTGTTAGTTCTGTCCTAACCCCCTCTATTATAGCCTTATAAATATACAGCTGAGAAACTTTTCAGCGAGAGTGATTGGGTAGTACATGGTATGGACCGAATGCGGATGGGCAGATAAATCTTTTTGTAAATATATAGATATACCTAGCTTAAATATTTGCAGATAGATAGATAGATAGATACTTCATTTCATCACAAAAAAAACTTTTTACAATTTTTTTTTTTTTTTTTCAAATACAAATGTTTTTATTGCGTTTCCAAAAGATAGTTTACAATGTTAACAGTGATAAAATCTCCTTTTAAGTACTAAACAAGTACTTGTCATAGGAGAGACAATACTGGTTAATAATGCCTAAAAACCTACCTAACATAGGTTTTTAGGCATTATCTTTACACTAGGTTCTCGATAACATACATAACAAAGTAATACGTCTATAAAGACGATTCAAATTGATCCTTACGGTTGCATTGAATAGATCATGTATACATTTATAATTAGCGTACTTTTTTCCGGTTTAAAAAGTAGCCTATGTCTTATTCCCTGTCATTATCTATCTATGTTTTAAATTTTAGCCAAATCGTTTCAGTGGTTGTCGAGTTTTAAAGTAATAAACATTCAAACATCCAACCAAACATCCCTACTTTCACATTTATAATATAACTGTGATTATTTCGATTGTGACTAACTATTCATGTAACATTGAAGAAATGGCTGATAGACAAATGTTTCAATTCAATAAATGAATTTTTAAATTATAGGGACATTGTACACTAATAATAATAATATTTATTGGTTTTTTTTTGTCATTTTTAATTTTGTGTAATAATTTTAACATTACATTACATTACATTTAATATGAACGAATTTAATTTTAAGACCATTCATATGACATGTGTTCGTGCAAATAAATACCATTTATCATTTAGCGCTTAGCTTTTGTGCTATTCCAGACTATATATTTATGTATAGTCTATGCCTGCGCTAAATTTTATAGAGATCCGTTCAGCTGTTCTGGCGTGATACTCCCACAAACATACAAACATACAAACATGCAAACTCCCTCCTTAGTGTGATATTTGAGCAAGTAAAAAGTAAAGAGTTGCAAAGTTTATTTTGATAACGCTCGTCCGGGAAAGGAGAACCATACCTATTTCTGCCGCCAAGTAGTAATGCTCTGTGTTTCGGTTCGAAGGTTATAGTTTCCGGTGAAATTACAGGCACATGAGACTATAGATCTACGTCTCAGGTGGCAACGCGCAAGTGATATCTCTGATGTTGCAAGCGTGTATAGGCTACGGTGACCGCTTGCTAAAGTAGGCCGTACGCGTGGTTAGCACTTAGAAGGTATAAAAAAAGTACACCAAATGAACTGCAAACGTTAAGGTACACCAGTTTTCTACATCGCAACTTCTAAAGCACTGGTGGTCTAGTGGTAGTGACCCCGCCTTCCGATCCTAAGGTCGTGGGTTCGAATCCGGTCATGCACCAATGTCATGCATTATGTCTTACGGTATTTTGTTGTGGGGGAGTGCTGCAGATATTAACACCATATTCGTGTTGCAGAAGAGGGCTGTTCGCGCAATTTATAACATGGGTCCCAGAGAATCACTTAGAGATAAGTTCAAAGAAATCAATATTATGACAGTGCCCTGTCAATATATTTATGAAAATCTTATGTATGTTCGCAAAAATATTAATCTGTTTAAAAAAAATTGTGATAATCATAATGTTAATACTAGAAATAAAAATAAACTCGCTGTTCCCACAGTTAGGCTCACTAAGGTCAGTAAATCTTTTAAAGGGCAATGTGTACGCTTCTTTAACAAAGTCCCAAGCGACATACAAAATTTATCAATTGTCAAATTTAAAAACATAATTAAACAAAATCTGTCTCAAAAAGCTTATTATAAAACAACCGATTACCTAGATGATAAAAAAGCTTGGGACGAATGTGCTCCAACTCTACTTGGAATCCATAACAATAGCAAGGGTCATGCCAAAAAAGCGATAGGAACCCAGCCGGTGTTGTTGCCAGTTCTTTTACGGCATGGGCGCGTTGGAACTGGTGTAAATTTTCCTAGCTTGTAAGACGTTTCAAAGTGATCCTTGTGATTCTACTGAATAAATAATTTTTGATTTTGATTTTGATTTTGATTTTATGGATTTTTCGCTACGAAATTTATGTGCGCAATGCCAGTGCTCTAATACGGTGAAAGAAAACATTGTGAGGAAACCGGCATGTCCAAGAACTAAAAATTCTAAGGACATGTGCCATTCACCAATCCGCATCGGGTCCGCGTGGTGGATCAAGACCCAATCATTTTGCACAGTTGCTTGAGAGTAGGCCAGTGTCCCAGCAGTGGGAACATTAGAAGGCTGTCATGATGAACTTCTAAAGTAACTTCAAGACAAGCGAAGGAAGAATATATGTACGAGTATGTATGTAGATAAGTATGTTTATTAGTAAGGTATTTAATTTAAGCATTTATATTATTTATTTAAAGCATTTATATTATTTATGTATTGGTTGTATCCGTTTATGTAGAATATTTTTTTTTTTTTTTTATACCACTAAAGTGGCAACCAAGCGTACGGCCCACTTGATGGTCAGCGGTTACCGTAGCCTATGTACGCGTGCAACATTATAGATATCACTTGCGTGTTACCACCCTGAGACGTTAGATGGAAAGTCTCATGTGCCTGTAATTTCACCGGAAACCATACCCTTCGAACCGGAACACAGCAATGCGAGCATTGCTGCTTGGCGGCAGAAATAGGTATGGTGGTAGTCCTTCCCCGGACGAGCTCTATCACAAAGAACTCTACTACTCTTATAAATATGTAAGTAATAATCTAATAAAGTTATTTTGTAATTCAATCTAAAGTATAAGTATTTTATGTTAAATAGCTTATCTTATATTATACGTTTAGTACGCAATGTACCTGTAGTGTGTATGTATGTATTTAGTTTGTGGTGAATGAAATATTAAATATAATTATTTGTTCATATATTATTATAGTAGGTAAATAGATATTTTATGTATTGTAAATATTAGTTTATATTATATAGTTTATAAGTATGTTTGTGGCAACGCCACATGACTCCCCCCCAGAGACCATCCTAGGATGGGCGATAGTAATCTGGGAATCTCACTGTTCTGCCTGACCGTGTAGTTTTAATGTTTGCATCTTTGCTTTTCGGGTCAAGAACGGGAGTTGCCTTTTCTTTTTCTAGCTGGCGAGTATCTGAGTGAGTATCTGGGCGAGTATCTGGGCGAGTATCTGGGCGACTGTCTGGACGAGTATCTGGACGAGTATCAGAGGTAAGTAAGTACGCTGGCTTTAATCTCTCTATTGATACTGTCTGTTCCTTTCCTTTCATTCGCAGTTTGAAAACTTTGGCGCCTCGTTGCAGTACTTTATATGGTCCCGTGTAAGCTGGCTGAAGAGATCCTCTTACGGTGTCATCTCGGACGTAAACGTGAGTTGCAGAAGGTAAGTCCTTGAATATAAATATGTCTCGTCTGCTGTGTCTCGCTGCTGGCTGAGGACGGATATTGTTCATGATGGAACGAAGTCTTGCAGTAAACTCGGTAAGGTCACTAGTCGTATGCAGGGTAGCGCAGGGCTGTAAAAATTCACCAGGCAATCTGAGGGACTCGCCGTAGAGAAGTTCAGCGGGTGACGCTTGTATATCCTCTTTGAACGCACTTCTCATTCCCAGGAGTACTAAAGGTAGGCTTTGGTCCAGTTTGGGCTTTCATGGCACATTATAGCCGCCTTGAGCTGTCTGTGCATTCGTTCGACCATGCCATTGCTTGCGGGATGATACGCGGTAGTTCTGTTGCGTTGAAATCCAGCAAGCTCTGAGAGTTGTTTCATCAGTGCGGACTCGAACTGCTTTCCGCGATCGGTCACAATTTCTGTAGGACAACCGTAGCGTGATATCCAGTTGGAAACGAAAGCTTTGGCAACTGTTTCGGCTGTTATGTCTTGCAAGGGTATTGCCTCAGGCCAACGAGTGAATCTGTCGACGGCGGTGAGACAATAGCGGTAGCCATCTGAAGGGGGTAGGGGACCGACGAGATCTATGTGCACGTAGCTGAATCTGGCGCTTGGTAGCTTGAAGGTGCCCACCGGTGATGATACATGCCGTGTGATCTTCGTGCGCTGACAGGCGTGACAGAGCTTTGTCCACTCGCGACAATCTTTATTTATGCCAGGCCACACATAACGCTGTGCCACTAGTTTTGCGGAGGCATTAGCGCCGGGATGGCTGAGTGAATGGAGGCTGTCGTAGACTTGCCTTCTGAGCTCTTTTGGTACATAGGGTCGTGGTGTTGGCGAGGAGTGTTGCGTGGCATAAGCTTTCCTTGCAGTTTTCGAATGCTCGTAGCGCTTCTCCAGTGATATCTACGGGATGAGAGCCTTTTACGGATCCGGTGAGCAAGTTATGGAGCGGTGCTTGCGACGTAGCCGCGTCTTGAATGAACCGTCGGTAGAAATTAATCATTCCTAGAAACCTCCTAAGTTCTTTGACTGTTTTCGGGGTTGGAGAATCCTTGATGGCTTCGATCTTGCTGTCCAAAGGCTTGATGCCAGCAGAAGATACGCTGCAGCCGAGGAAAGTTACTTCTTCTGCCCCGAAAACGCATTTGGAAGTGTTTACGACCATACCATATTCTTTCAGCCGAGTGAAGAGGAGACGTAGGTGATGACAATGAGCTTCTTCGTCGGAAGAGAAAATCAAAAAATCATCTAAATAGGAGTAGCAGAAGTCCAGGTCTCTTGTCATCTCATCCACAAATCTCTGGAATGTCTGTCCAGCGTTGCGGAGGCCAAAAGTCATAAACGGGAACTCATACATTCCAAATGGCGTGGTAATGGCCGTTTTGGGGATATCTTCAGGGTTGACAGGGATTTGGTTGTAGGCCTTCACTAGATCTATTGTTGAAAAAATTCTACAACCAGCTATGCTCTGCGTGAAATCCTGTATGTGACGGATCGGGTATCGGTCGGGGATTGTTCGAGCATTCAGCATCCGGTAATCACCACATGGTCGCCATCCGTTGTCTTTCTTGGGAGCAAGGTGAAGTGGGGATGACCATGGACTTTCTGATGGTCTCGCTGTCCCGTTCTTCAGCATATCGTCAAACTCTTGTTTCGCCATTTTCAGCTTGTCTGGAGCAAGTCTTCTTGGCGTACAGTATACGGGTGGTCCTGTCGTGGTCCTAATGTGATGAACCGTATTATGACGAATGACTCTATGTGTACCTGCTGGACGAGTTATTTCAGGAAAGTCCCTAAGAAGACCCAGGTACTTCGACTCGCCTGTCATAGTCTTCACCGAAGATATGGCGTCGGATGAAGGAACAGGAGCTGCACTTGCTGACAGAGTAGTCTTGTTGTCGATGAGGCGTTTGTTACGGCAGTCTACCATTAAATCATAGAAAGATAAGAAGTCGACTCCGATGATTGCCTTTGTGACGTCAGCTACTGTGAACCGCCAGGTAAAAGCGCGGCGAAGGCCTAGGTCTAGCTCCATTTGATGGAACCCGTATACAGCGATCGGTGTTCCATTAGCTGCGAAGAGATCAAAATCTGTAGTTCGTGGTCGTCTTTGCTTGAGGGCGGAACGAGGAAAAATGCAGAGGTCGCTACCGGTGTCGACTAAAAACTGCATCTTTGTTCGTCTGTCCGTTACGAATAAGCGACCGGTTGAACTTGGGCAATCATGTGTCGCTACTGATGACTGCCTCTGGCATTTCCCGATCCTGACTGGTAATCGCAGGGTTTCAGGCATCTTCGTGCTTTGTCACCAAACCTATGATGGAAAATGCACGTAGGGAATTTTTTGTAGTTGGACTGTGAACGCGTGTTGCTCTTACTACGCTGGCCTCTTTCTGTCGATCGAGATCTTGACGAGTCTTTTGATGACAGGGCTTGTACTTGACGGCTGAGCTCGGCAATTTCCCGTGAAAGTTTTTCAATCATGGATCCCGGAACGGCGTCAGTGGAGGCTACTTGCGGTGCAGGTGATACCAAGTCGTGTACTTTATCAGCTAAATCTGCGAGTTCTCTGAGCGAGGATTCAGGCTGTGATGCTACGACGATCTGTATGTTACCTGGTAAGCGGCTTGTCCAAACGGTCTTTATAAAATCGTCCGGTATGGTTGGACCAGCTAAGTGTTGCAGGTGTCGAAGAAACGCAGATGGCCGTCTGTCTCCTAACTCTTCATGCATGAGTAGCTGGGTCAATTCCTTTTCACGCGACGCGGACAACCTTCTGATAAGTTCGCTTTTCAGCTTTTCGTATTTTCCTTTAGCAGGTGGATTGACTAAAATATCCTTTACTTCTGCCGCATAACGATGTTCTAACTGCGCGCTAACGTAATGGTATTTTGTATCGTCATCTCTAACGCCGGAGAGTGCAAAACTTCCTTCTATTTGTGCGAACCATACAGCGGGTTCTTCTGGCCAAAACGGCGGAAGTCGTACTCCGACTCGAAAAATATCGGATGGTGTAAATGTCTTTTCTTTCGGAAGCGTACCGCCATCTTGGGCTGATGTGGATGCTTTATCGTTTAGAGACATTTTTCGAAATGATTTTCACTAGCTTACGGTTTCTATGCTCCTTCGTTCTGTGCTGTGTCCAATATTGAGGGGTCACCACTGTAGTGTGTATGTATGTATTTAGTTTGTGGTGAATGAAATATTAAATATAATTATTTGTTCATATATTATTATAGTAGGTAAATAGATATTTTATGTATTGTAAATATTAGTTTATATTATATAGTTTATAAGTATGTTTGTGGCAACGCCACATACCCACCACGAAAACGTCTCTCTCTTTTGAAGGTTTGCTGGAAGAGAACTATATTTATGGTTTAGCTCGCCTTTGCCATGCATTTTAGATAAGGTTCAATGTATATTTTAATTGTGTACATTAAAGAATAACTAACAACAAAAGATTGACGACCAATGTGGCGCAGTGGGCGAAGGTCCGCCTGCGACGCGGAGGTTGAGGGTTCGATTCCCGCCTTGGGACAAATGTTTGTAGGCTCTGCAAATATATGTTCCGGGTGTTCTGAGTGTTTTCTATGTATAATAAAAAATATCTATCTATGTATTGTATTGTAATAAATATATATCAGTCATCTAGTACCCATAATACAGCTCTGTTTAACAGCAGCTTACCTTGGGCTAGATGATGCTGTGTGGATTGTCCAGCATTATTTATTTATTTATTAAGAACTTCTTACCGGTAAATAATCTTGCTAGCACCCGAAGTCACTTTACCAAGTTACCTACTCCATTAGGTTATCTACGATCTGCAGGTACCATTTTTAATTAAGCATTAATTCAGTTCCGCTAAAAAGGGGGAAGCTGGACATCGAGCTGTATACTTAAAGCCGTGGCTAGGCATGGGAAATACGCACCGAGTGCAACCTTTTTGCCTGGTTAATCAACCGTTTTAACTGTTTTTACCACAGAACTACCCTATTTCTATTCATTCTACGTAAATATTTAGCCGAGAGTGTAACCTTTTGCGTATATGTATTTTACATAAATGTATTTTAGTGATGGGAAACATAAAAGTGAATGATTTAAAAGCATCGATAAGCATGCGGAAAATCGTTTCTAAGCAGTGCCACACCACCTTGGAGCAGACTGAGTTTTGCGGCAAGTAAAGAGCCTCACTTACTTAGCCTTTACTTAACCAGTCTTTTCAGCACGCGAGCTACATACACTCACTCATTCTACTTAAATTCGACGACCGATGTGACGCAGCGGGCGCAGGTCCGCCTGCGACGCAGAGGTTGCGGGTTCGATTCCCACCTCGGGACAAATGTTTATACGATCTACAAATATTTGTTCTGGGTATTTTCTATATATAATAAAAAAATATCTATCTATGTATTGTATTGTAATAAATATATATCAGTCATCTAGTACCCATTATACAGCTCTGTTTAACAGCAGCTTACCTTGGGGCTATATAATGCTGTGTGGATTGTCTAGTTTTTAACCTGGGACTCTTTAGCAAGAGTTCGTCTTGGTGGGTACCTACAGAAATGTTGCCTCCAAGCATTATTGTGCAAGCTGCTCTGTATTTAGGTTTGAAGGGCACTGTAGCAAGTGTATCTGTCACCCTGCTAATGGTGAGCAGGCATGATGAATCGAGAATCATTTACAGGACTTTTACATGATTCTCGATTTGAAATACTTATGCGGGCGCATGTTAGTCGCATATCCGCACCGCATCGCTGCCTGTGTGGACGAGGCTTATCATTTTACCCTCTCTGCCTTGTCCGTTAAATGAACAATAAAAGGTTTTACTTTCGCAATCATTTATATCCTTTTTAAGGGATTTACCTGGCACTTTTTCACGGAAACCGATTTACATTAGAGTATTTTTTCGAGTTTTTGGTGTTGACATTACTAGCGATCCGTTCCGGCTTTGCATGCGCATTATTAATCCCATTGCACAGCACTGGTGGTCTAGTGGTAATGACCCCGCCTTCCGATCCTATGATCGTAGGTTCGAATCCGGTCATGCACCAATGGATTTTTCGCTACGAAAAATGTATGTCTGCAATGCCAGTGCTCTCACACGGTGAAGGAAAACATCGTGAGGAAACAGGCATGTCCAAGAACTAAAAATTCGAATACATGTGCCATCTACCAATTATCGGGTCCGCGTGGTGGATTAAGACCCAATCACTCTCACTCAAGAGTAGGCCAGTGTCCCAGCTGTGGGAGCATAAAGAAGGCTGTCATGATGATTTATCTCACTGTTAAATCAGTCCATCATTAGAATTTGTACTTCAGGCTTACTTCATGCTTACACCGTCATCATAAAGTTGGTTGGAATAATCAACGGTACAAAAATCAATCACACACATAAATTGAAAGAAAGAAAGAAAGATAAGACGTTTATTTCAACTCACCACAAACAGGGTATAAACCTTAATCTACAAATTAAAACTATTATACATGAACTAATATCTAAGAAGGTAGGTAAGGTACATGGCTTATATAAAATACTTTTGTGTAGTGGTGAAAAGGCCCACAACTCAGCACTATGCTACTGCATGTTACCATGCAATAACGCTGATCTTCCGCAATTAATAAATTAATAATATGCAATATCATACAAAAAAGTACTACTTAATAAAAAGTTGAATCGAGGAAGACTATAATTCCGCAACCTGCTGCGTCGCAGGCGGACCCTCGCCCGCCAACATGATACACAAAAAAAAAATGCTAGACAATCCACACAGCATCATCTAGCCCAAGGTAAGCTGCTGTCAAACAGAGCTGTATTATGGGTACTAGATGACTGATATATATTTAATACAATAACAATACATAGATAGATATATATATATATTTTTATTATACATAGAAAACACCCAGAACACCCGGAACAAATATTTGCAGATCCTACAAACATTTGTCCCAAGGCGGGAATCGAACCCGCAACCTCTGCGGCGCAGGCGGACCTTCGCCCACCGCGCCACATTGGTCGTCAAAGATCTTATGATCTTAGATATCTTGATAAATTCGCAAGGAAACGCTGTCTTGCCGCGTCACATTGGTGTGCAAGGCGCCATTGCTAAGCCATTGCAGCGTCCGCCGCGCGGCTGACGCATCCGCTCCGCTTTCGGTCCGCTTTCGCATCGCCGCGTTGGTCTGAACGATCCATTATTTGGTTTGCACAAAGTTTTAAATTTAAAATTTACACTGTCAACGTATTATGGACGCTTTAAGACATTCACCGCTATTTAGTAAACCATTCTTACGTAAAGCTATGTACACGACTATTCTTCTCTAGAAAAGCCATTGCTTCGATAAACGACATTCTAAGGCAGGTGCACACTTTCGAACGGCCGCCAATGTATTGCCAGCCCAATGAACCGGCCAACAATGAATAAGATTATCTAGATGTGATGGGTGTTAGTTATGTAAAAAACACAAATATAAATTAAGTTTATTTTATATATTTTATATATATAGTAAAGTTCTTGTGAAAGAGCTCGTCCGGGAAAGGACTACCACCATACCTATTTCTGCCGCCAAGCAGTAATGCTCGCATTGCTGTGTTCCGGTTCGAAGGGTATGGTTTCCGGTGAAATTACAGGCACATGAGACTTTCCATCTAACGTCTCAGGGTGGTGACACGCAAGTGATATCTATGATGTTGCATGCGTACATAGGCTACGGTAACCGCTAACCATCAAGTGGGCCGTACGCTTGGTTTCCACTAGTCGTATAAAAAAATAAAAAAAATACCACTTATGTGGCAAACAGGCATATTTGTATTTAAATAATTTTGCCGATGTCAAGTAATTTTCAACAAACAAACCAAATATTGAAAGAAATTTGACGACCGATGTGGCGCAGCGGGCGCAGGTCCGCCTGCGACGCAGAGGTTGCGAGTTCGATTCCCGCCTCGGGACAAATGTTTGTAAGATCTACAAATATTTGTTCCGGGTGTTCTGGGTATTTTCTATATATAATAAAAAATATCGATCTATGTATTATATTGTATTAAATATATATCAGTCATCTATTACCCATAATACAGCTCTGTTTAACAGCAGCTTACCTTGGGGCTAGATGATGCTGTGTGGATGGTCTAGCATTATTATTTATTTATTTATTATTGAAAGAAATGGCAGCGTTTAAAAAAATCTGTTACAATTTGACTAAATGAATTAATTAATAATTAATGAATAACCAACATCACCTTTCCATTTCAATCACCTACGTCTAAGAAAAGACGAGTCTTTTGGATAAACTGCCACAAAATTATCAAAAAAAACTCAAAATAACACGAGAAAAACAATTACAATGGGAGGACCCATGTCGTGTTGGTAAAATGGCTGAAAAATGTATAACCAATTTTGTAGAACCAGTTGACCTAGGTTCATGTAACCAGTCGGTAGGACGTCGCAATCTGCGACGGAGAGTCCGACATAGCCCGTCTGCTTCCCCCGCAGACGGGTATGCGTAAATGCATTGTTGCCCACGTTAACAAAAAAAAAAAAAAAGATTCATGTAACCATTTGAACCAGTCTAGGTTCATGTGTCGAGTCTCCTGGCATCGATACAATACTTAAGATACTTTATTTGGCATGCACCAATCAGAGCAATCACAATCAGTGCTCTTAGCATGCGTTTCTGATGCCGCGATATTTCTCTGCTGAGCATACATTTTGAGCTGAGCAAAATGAGCGAACAGAGCTAAGAAAAATGAGCGAACATTTTAAACTGAGCATAATAAATAAACATAGCTTGTGCATATTCAATAACAAATATTTGTACGATCTGCAAATACTCTACAGATATGATCTCTCTGGGTGTTCTGGGTATTTTCTACATAAGTATAAAACTATTTATGTTTTGTATTTTATTAAGTATACCAGTCATCTAAGTACCCATAACAAAAGCTCTGCTTAGCTTGGGGCTAGATGATGCTGTGTGGATTCTTCAGCATTATTTATTTATTTATTTTTAAGCTAAGCAAAATGAGTTACTACTTTGAGCTAATCAAAATAAGCGAACATTTTGAGCTGAGTATAATGAGCGAACTTTTGATCGAAGCAATCGTTCCACTGTTCTGGTAGGCAGGTAGGTACATGTCTGTGGTAAATCCGAACCATATGACGACCTATGTGGCGCAGCGGGCGCAGGTCCGCCTGCGACGCGGAGATTGCGGGTTCGATTCCCACCTCGGTCAAATGTTTGAACGATCTACAAATATTTGTTCCGGGTGTTCTGGGTATTTTCTATATATAATAATAAATATCTATCTATGTATTGTATTGTATTAAATATATATCAGTCATCTAGTACCCATAATACAGCTCTATTTAACAGCAGCTTACTTTGGGGCTAGATGATGCTGTGTGGATTGTCCAGCTATTTATTATTTGTTTATTTATTTATTTATTACATGCGATACAGGTAAACTTTTCTACCGATCTCACTTACTAGTCTACTGGTTTATAAACTGATGCTAAGGGTACAGTCTTCCATCAAGCGTGTATCTTGAGAGCACTTAGTAGATACAATCGCATCCAGCAAGCTTGTATCTTGGCACGGGCGAACAAATGCTAAATGATCCCGCTTGTGGCGTAGTGGTGTGGAAACTGCCCTGAACTGGTTTTTTAAATCTCGTGGAGCGCTCGTGACGTTGCTGGCTAAGTTGTTCTTAACAGATCAACGAAGTAAGACACTGTTCCGCGTAGTCATCATTTGGATAGGTGACCGCCGCAATTTCAACTGAGCGCTTCCGTGCTTCGGAGGCCACGTTAAGCAGTCGGTCCCGGGTATTTCAAAGTAGGCCATGACGTTTGGGCGGCCTAGAAGCTCTGTCACCAGAGTTGGCTACTGACTCGTACGAAATTACTTACTTTTTAAATCTTACTAGGTGGAATAATGAAGGTGGTTTTATGAGCCAGCGCTATTTATCTATATTGAGGAATTACCTTTGCATCTTTGTCAAACCTGCTAAGGTTTTATTTAAGGAAAATAAAACTAACAAAAAACCAATTAGGAAAATTTTAGACGAGTCGTTATAAAAAACTCAGGAAAGATAGGTTGTTATTCTTAGTCAAAAATATTTTCTTTGGTAATAAATTTGACGCTGACATTTTAAAATATTCCTAATAATTATTTATGATATACGTAATTACCCGCATAAAAATGTGGTTTTCTCAATCAAAAAGTTATCTTTATTTATAGTATAAATATCTCTTCTCATCATTTGAATTAGTAACCGCTTGTGTCAATTTTAACTGTTGCTTTAGGCATGTTAAGCATTCGGTCCCGGCTTTTTCAAAGTTGTTAGGCCATGACGGAGGCCTTTGGGCGGTCTACTAGAGTTGGCTGACTTTACTGACTCATACGAACATGCTAATTTTATCTTTCCCTTTCAAATAGTTAAACAATGCGAGCATTACAGCTTGGTGGCAGATATCTTAAGTAAGTATTCCCCTCTCTAGATAGACCCCTCTCTCGACAAGGTTCGCTAGTGTCTCACACTTTGTTCCAACATTACCTACATAAATGCACTGTGCTGTGGTTGGAATATACCTTTCCCCGACTTGCATTGTTTTACGATAGTATTATCGTAATTTACTAGAACTGCTGTAGAGTAAAATGGGCAAGCAAAGACTCGAGATTCAAAAAATACAGATAAAACCATTTATTCCAATTTGCTGAAATATTGACAGTCCCAGTCCATACCTACTACTACGCCACGCAGTAAATGTTCTCATTGCTGTGTTCTGGTTCAAAGGGTATGTGTTCCGGTGAAATTACAGGCACATTGACTCTAGATCTACGTCTCCGGTGGTAAAGCAAAAGTGATATCTCTGATGTTGCAAGCGTACTAGGCAGGCTATGGTGACTGCTTACCATCAAGTGGACCATACTATTACTCTATGGTCGTACGCTTAGTGGTTAAAAAAGTCCCGTCATTTACTGATATAAAAAAACTCTACGCGGCCAAAATATTTCGCGTTCCACTAGTATACAATATAATATTCAATAATTGAGTAGACAGCTACCGATTTATCCTCAATCTACTGAATTATTCGCGGAAATCGAATCCCCATCTAAAATTGATGAAAGTAGACCTGTCAAACAAATTGGGCTAATTGGTTGGTTTAGATGTAGCAGCCTAGCAGCGGTAATGTTTTGCAGGTGGTTAGAGCATTAATTATGGGAATAGCATTACCTCAAAGGTTTCATCATAATAAATAAATATTCTAATAGCTGACATGCCCAGCTTGCAGGACCGATAGCGGCTGGGAAAAAAGGTTCTTGAATGGCGATCGCGAACCGAAAAACGAAGTGTAGGACGTCCCCCTCGATAGACCGACGCAGGAATTAGGTTTTTTTTTTGTTTTTTATACAACTGAAGTGTCAACCAAGCGTACGGCCCACAAGATGGTAAGCGGTTACCGCAGCCTATGGACGCTTGCAATACCAGAGGTATCACTCGCGGGTTGCCACCTTGAGTGGCACTTGTATGGTTTCCGGTGAAATTACAGGCACATGAGACTTTCCATCTAACGTCTCAGGGTGGTGACACGCAAGTGATATCTATGATGTTGCATGCGTACATAGGCTACGGTAACCGCTAACCATCAAGTGGGCCGTACGCTTGGTTTCCACTAGTCGTATAAAAAAATAAAAAAAATACCACTTATGTGGCAAACAGGCATATTTGTATTTAAATAATTTTGCCGATGTCAAGTAATTTTCAACAAACAAACCAAATATTGAAAGAAATTTGACGACCGATGTGGCGCAGCGGGCGCAGGTCCGCCTGCGACGCAGAGGTTGCGAGTTCGATTCCCGCCTCGGGACAAATGTTTGTAAGATCTACAAATATTTGTTCCGGGTGTTCTGGGTATTTTCTATATATAATAAAAAATATCGATCTATGTATTATATTGTATTAAATATATATCAGTCATCTATTACCCATAATACAGCTCTGTTTAACAGCAGCTTACCTTGGGGCTAGATGATGCTGTGTGGATGGTCTAGCATTATTATTTATTTATTTATTATTGAAAGAAATGGCAGCGTTTAAAAAAATCTGTTACAATTTGACTAAATGAATTAATTAATAATTAATGAATAACCAACATCACCTTTCCATTTCAATCACCTACGTCTAAGAAAAGACGAGTCTTTTGGATAAACTGCCACAAAATTATCAAAAAAAACTCAAAATAACACGAGAAAAACAATTACAATGGGAGGACCCATGTCGTGTTGGTAAAATGGCTGAAAAATGTATAACCAATTTTGTAGAACCAGTTGACCTAGGTTCATGTAACCAGTCGGTAGGACGTCGCAATCTGCGACGGAGAGTCCGACATAGCCCGTCTGCTTCCCCCGCAGACGGGTATGCGTAAATGCATTGTTGCCCACGTTAACAAAAAAAAAAAAAAAGATTCATGTAACCATTTGAACCAGTCTAGGTTCATGTGTCGAGTCTCCTGGCATCGATACAATACTTAAGATACTTTATTTGGCATGCACCAATCAGAGCAATCACAATCAGTGCTCTTAGCATGCGTTTCTGATGCCGCGATATTTCTCTGCTGAGCATACATTTTGAGCTGAGCAAAATGAGCGAACAGAGCTAAGAAAAATGAGCGAACATTTTAAACTGAGCATAATAAATAAACATAGCTTGTGCATATTCAATAACAAATATTTGTACGATCTGCAAATACTCTACAGATATGATCTCTCTGGGTGTTCTGGGTATTTTCTACATAAGTATAAAACTATTTATGTTTTGTATTTTATTAAGTATACCAGTCATCTAAGTACCCATAACAAAAGCTCTGCTTAGCTTGGGGCTAGATGATGCTGTGTGGATTCTTCAGCATTATTTATTTATTTATTTTTAAGCTAAGCAAAATGAGTTACTACTTTGAGCTAATCAAAATAAGCGAACATTTTGAGCTGAGTATAATGAGCGAACTTTTGATCGAAGCAATCGTTCCACTGTTCTGGTAGGCAGGTAGGTACATGTCTGTGGTAAATCCGAACCATATGACGACCTATGTGGCGCAGCGGGCGCAGGTCCGCCTGCGACGCGGAGATTGCGGGTTCGATTCCCACCTCGGTCAAATGTTTGAACGATCTACAAATATTTGTTCCGGGTGTTCTGGGTATTTTCTATATATAATAATAAATATCTATCTATGTATTGTATTGTATTAAATATATATCAGTCATCTAGTACCCATAATACAGCTCTATTTAACAGCAGCTTACTTTGGGGCTAGATGATGCTGTGTGGATTGTCCAGCTATTTATTATTTGTTTATTTATTTATTTATTACATGCGATACAGGTAAACTTTTCTACCGATCTCACTTACTAGTCTACTGGTTTATAAACTGATGCTAAGGGTACAGTCTTCCATCAAGCGTGTATCTTGAGAGCACTTAGTAGATACAATCGCATCCAGCAAGCTTGTATCTTGGCACGGGCGAACAAATGCTAAATGATCCCGCTTGTGGCGTAGTGGTGTGGAAACTGCCCTGAACTGGTTTTTTAAATCTCGTGGAGCGCTCGTGACGTTGCTGGCTAAGTTGTTCTTAACAGATCAACGAAGTAAGACACTGTTCCGCGTAGTCATCATTTGGATAGGTGACCGCCGCAATTTCAACTGAGCGCTTCCGTGCTTCGGAGGCCACGTTAAGCAGTCGGTCCCGGGTATTTCAAAGTAGGCCATGACGTTTGGGCGGCCTAGAAGCTCTGTCACCAGAGTTGGCTACTGACTCGTACGAAATTACTTACTTTTTAAATCTTACTAGGTGGAATAATGAAGGTGGTTTTATGAGCCAGCGCTATTTATCTATATTGAGGAATTACCTTTGCATCTTTGTCAAACCTGCTAAGGTTTTATTTAAGGAAAATAAAACTAACAAAAAACCAATTAGGAAAATTTTAGACGAGTCGTTATAAAAAACTCAGGAAAGATAGGTTGTTATTCTTAGTCAAAAATATTTTCTTTGGTAATAAATTTGACGCTGACATTTTAAAATATTCCTAATAATTATTTATGATATACGTAATTACCCGCATAAAAATGTGGTTTTCTCAATCAAAAAGTTATCTTTATTTATAGTATAAATATCTCTTCTCATCATTTGAATTAGTAACCGCTTGTGTCAATTTTAACTGTTGCTTTAGGCATGTTAAGCATTCGGTCCCGGCTTTTTCAAAGTTGTTAGGCCATGACGGAGGCCTTTGGGCGGTCTACTAGAGTTGGCTGACTTTACTGACTCATACGAACATGCTAATTTTATCTTTCCCTTTCAAATAGTTAAACAATGCGAGCATTACAGCTTGGTGGCAGATATCTTAAGTAAGTATTCCCCTCTCTAGATAGACCCCTCTCTCGACAAGGTTCGCTAGTGTCTCACACTTTGTTCCAACATTACCTACATAAATGCACTGTGCTGTGGTTGGAATATACCTTTCCCCGACTTGCATTGTTTTACGATAGTATTATCGTAATTTACTAGAACTGCTGTAGAGTAAAATGGGCAAGCAAAGACTCGAGATTCAAAAAATACAGATAAAACCATTTATTCCAATTTGCTGAAATATTGACAGTCCCAGTCCATACCTACTACTACGCCACGCAGTAAATGTTCTCATTGCTGTGTTCTGGTTCAAAGGGTATGTGTTCCGGTGAAATTACAGGCACATTGACTCTAGATCTACGTCTCCGGTGGTAAAGCAAAAGTGATATCTCTGATGTTGCAAGCGTACTAGGCAGGCTATGGTGACTGCTTACCATCAAGTGGACCATACTATTACTCTATGGTCGTACGCTTAGTGGTTAAAAAAGTCCCGTCATTTACTGATATAAAAAAACTCTACGCGGCCAAAATATTTCGCGTTCCACTAGTATACAATATAATATTCAATAATTGAGTAGACAGCTACCGATTTATCCTCAATCTACTGAATTATTCGCGGAAATCGAATCCCCATCTAAAATTGATGAAAGTAGACCTGTCAAACAAATTGGGCTAATTGGTTGGTTTAGATGTAGCAGCCTAGCAGCGGTAATGTTTTGCAGGTGGTTAGAGCATTAATTATGGGAATAGCATTACCTCAAAGGTTTCATCATAATAAATAAATATTCTAATAGCTGACATGCCCAGCTTGCAGGACCGATAGCGGCTGGGAAAAAAGGTTCTTGAATGGCGATCGCGAACCGAAAAACGAAGTGTAGGACGCCCCCCTCGATAGACCGACGCAGGAATTAGGTTTTTTTTTTGTTTTTTATACAACTGAAGTGTCAACCAAGCGTACGGCCCACAAGATGGTAAGCGGTTACCGCAGCCTATGGACGCTTGCAATACCAGAGGTATCACTCGCGGGTTGCCACCTTGAGTGGCACTTGTATGGTTTCCGGTGAAATTACAGGCACATGAGACTTTCCATCTAACGTCTCAGGGTGGTGACACGCAAGTGATATCTATGATGTTGCATGCGTACATAGGCTACGGTAACCGCTAACCATCAAGTGGGCCGTACGCTTGGTTTCCACTAGTCGTATAAAAAAATAAAAAAAATACCACTTATGTGGCAAACAGGCATATTTGTATTTAAATAATTTTGCCGATGTCAAGTAATTTTCAACAAACAAACCAAATATTGAAAGAAATTTGACGACCGATGTGGCGCAGCGGGCGCAGGTCCGCCTGCGACGCAGAGGTTGCGAGTTCGATTCCCGCCTCGGGACAAATGTTTGTAAGATCTACAAATATTTGTTCCGGGTGTTCTGGGTATTTTCTATATATAATAAAAAATATCGATCTATGTATTATATTGTATTAAATATATATCAGTCATCTATTACCCATAATACAGCTCTGTTTAACAGCAGCTTACCTTGGGGCTAGATGATGCTGTGTGGATGGTCTAGCATTATTATTTATTTATTTATTATTGAAAGAAATGGCAGCGTTTAAAAAAATCTGTTACAATTTGACTAAATGAATTAATTAATAATTAATGAATAACCAACATCACCTTTCCATTTCAATCACCTACGTCTAAGAAAAGACGAGTCTTTTGGATAAACTGCCACAAAATTATCAAAAAAAACTCAAAATAACACGAGAAAAACAATTACAATGGGAGGACCCATGTCGTGTTGGTAAAATGGCTGAAAAATGTATAACCAATTTTGTAGAACCAGTTGACCTAGGTTCATGTAACCAGTCGGTAGGACGTCGCAATCTGCGACGGAGAGTCCGACATAGCCCGTCTGCTTCCCCCGCAGACGGGTATGCGTAAATGCATTGTTGCCCACGTTAACAAAAAAAAAAAAAAAGATTCATGTAACCATTTGAACCAGTCTAGGTTCATGTGTCGAGTCTCCTGGCATCGATACAATACTTAAGATACTTTATTTGGCATGCACCAATCAGAGCAATCACAATCAGTGCTCTTAGCATGCGTTTCTGATGCCGCGATATTTCTCTGCTGAGCATACATTTTGAGCTGAGCAAAATGAGCGAACAGAGCTAAGAAAAATGAGCGAACATTTTAAACTGAGCATAATAAATAAACATAGCTTGTGCATATTCAATAACAAATATTTGTACGATCTGCAAATACTCTACAGATATGATCTCTCTGGGTGTTCTGGGTATTTTCTACATAAGTATAAAACTATTTATGTTTTGTATTTTATTAAGTATACCAGTCATCTAAGTACCCATAACAAAAGCTCTGCTTAGCTTGGGGCTAGATGATGCTGTGTGGATTCTTCAGCATTATTTATTTATTTATTTTTAAGCTAAGCAAAATGAGTTACTACTTTGAGCTAATCAAAATAAGCGAACATTTTGAGCTGAGTATAATGAGCGAACTTTTGATCGAAGCAATCGTTCCACTGTTCTGGTAGGCAGGTAGGTACATGTCTGTGGTAAATCCGAACCATATGACGACCTATGTGGCGCAGCGGGCGCAGGTCCGCCTGCGACGCGGAGATTGCGGGTTCGATTCCCACCTCGGTCAAATGTTTGAACGATCTACAAATATTTGTTCCGGGTGTTCTGGGTATTTTCTATATATAATAATAAATATCTATCTATGTATTGTATTGTATTAAATATATATCAGTCATCTAGTACCCATAATACAGCTCTATTTAACAGCAGCTTACTTTGGGGCTAGATGATGCTGTGTGGATTGTCCAGCTATTTATTATTTGTTTATTTATTTATTTATTACATGCGATACAGGTAAACTTTTCTACCGATCTCACTTACTAGTCTACTGGTTTATAAACTGATGCTAAGGGTACAGTCTTCCATCAAGCGTGTATCTTGAGAGCACTTAGTAGATACAATCGCATCCAGCAAGCTTGTATCTTGGCACGGGCGAACAAATGCTAAATGATCCCGCTTGTGGCGTAGTGGTGTGGAAACTGCCCTGAACTGGTTTTTTAAATCTCGTGGAGCGCTCGTGACGTTGCTGGCTAAGTTGTTCTTAACAGATCAACGAAGTAAGACACTGTTCCGCGTAGTCATCATTTGGATAGGTGACCGCCGCAATTTCAACTGAGCGCTTCCGTGCTTCGGAGGCCACGTTAAGCAGTCGGTCCCGGGTATTTCAAAGTAGGCCATGACGTTTGGGCGGCCTAGAAGCTCTGTCACCAGAGTTGGCTACTGACTCGTACGAAATTACTTACTTTTTAAATCTTACTAGGTGGAATAATGAAGGTGGTTTTATGAGCCAGCGCTATTTATCTATATTGAGGAATTACCTTTGCATCTTTGTCAAACCTGCTAAGGTTTTATTTAAGGAAAATAAAACTAACAAAAAACCAATTAGGAAAATTTTAGACGAGTCGTTATAAAAAACTCAGGAAAGATAGGTTGTTATTCTTAGTCAAAAATATTTTCTTTGGTAATAAATTTGACGCTGACATTTTAAAATATTCCTAATAATTATTTATGATATACGTAATTACCCGCATAAAAATGTGGTTTTCTCAATCAAAAAGTTATCTTTATTTATAGTATAAATATCTCTTCTCATCATTTGAATTAGTAACCGCTTGTGTCAATTTTAACTGTTGCTTTAGGCATGTTAAGCATTCGGTCCCGGCTTTTTCAAAGTTGTTAGGCCATGACGGAGGCCTTTGGGCGGTCTACTAGAGTTGGCTGACTTAACTGACTCATACGAACATGCTAATTTTATCTTTCCCTTTCAAATAGTTAAACAATGCGAGCATTACAGCTTGGTGGCAGATATCTTAAGTAAGTATTCCCCTCTCTAGATAGACCCCTCTCTCGACAAGGTTCGCTAGTGTCTCACACTTTGTTCCAACATTACCTACATAAATGCACTGTGCTGTGGTTGGAATATACCTTTCCCCGACTTGCATTGTTTTACGATAGTATTATCGTAATTTACTAGAACTGCTGTAGAGTAAAATGGGCAAGCAAAGACTCGAGATTCAAAAAATACAGATAAAACCATTTATTCCAATTTGCTGAAATATTGACAGTCCCAGTCCATACCTACTACTACGCCACGCAGTAAATGTTCTCATTGCTGTGTTCTGGTTCAAAGGGTATGTGTTCCGGTGAAATTACAGGCACATTGACTCTAGATCTACGTCTCCGGTGGTAAAGCAAAAGTGATATCTCTGATGTTGCAAGCGTACTAGGCAGGCTATGGTGACTGCTTACCATCAAGTGGACCATACTATTACTCTATGGTCGTACGCTTAGTGGTTAAAAAAGTCCCGTCATTTACTGATATAAAAAAAACTCTACGCGGCCAAAATATTTCGCGTTCCACTAGTATACAATATAATATTCAATAATTGAGTAGACAGCTACCGATTTATCCTCAATCTACTGAATTATTCGCGGAAATCGAATCCCCATCTAAAATTGATGAAAGTAGACCTGTCAAACAAATTGGGCTAATTGGTTGGTTTAGATGTAGCAGCCTAGCGGTAATGTTTTGCAGGTGGTTAGAGCATTAATTATGGGAATAGCATTACCTCAAAGGTTTCATCATAATAAATAAATATTCTAATAGCTGACATGCCCAGCTTGCAGAACCGATAGCGGCTGGGAAAAAAGGTTCTTGAATAGCGATCGCGAACCGAAAAACGAAGTGTAGGACGCCCCCCTTGATAGACCGACGCAGGAGTTAGGTTTTTTTTTTGTTTTTTATACAACTGAAGTGTCAACCAAGCGTACGGCCCACAAGATGGTAAGCGGTTACCGCAGCCTATGGACGCTTGCAATACCAGAGGTATCACTCGCGGGTTGCCACCTTGAGGCTAAGATCGAAAGCCTCATGTGCCAGTAATTTCACCGGAAACCATACCCTTCACACCGAAACACAGCAATGCGAGCATTACTGCTTTGTGGCAGAAATAGGTATGGTGGTAGTCCTTCCCCGGACGAGCTCTATCACAGAGAACTCTACTACTCTTAGTTAGCTCTTATTTTTTTTTTTTTTTTTTTTTTATACCACTGAAGTGGCAACCAAGCGTACGGCCCACAAGATGGTAAGCGGTTACCGCAGCCTATGGTCGCTTGCAATGCCAGAGGTATCACTCGCGGGTTGCCACCTTGAGGCTAAGATCGAAAGCCTCATGTGCCAGTAATTTCACCGGAAACCATACCCTTCACACCGGAACACAGCAATGCGAGCATTACTGCTTTGTGGCAGAAATAGGTATGGTGGTAGTCCTTCCCCGGACGAGCTCTATCACAGAGAACTCTACTACTCTTAGTTAGCTCTTAGTTAGGTGAAAGTTAAAGATTGGTCGTCATGGCACTCTTTGGGGGAGGCCTATGTCTAGCAGATGATATTGTATTGGTCGTAGGAAGTAGGTGGATAGTAGGTTCAAGAACGGTGTTCAGGCACTTTTTATGAAGATGATGTATTTTAATAAATTTTTTTTATGTCAGTGACATGACAATCAAGGCGCCCGCCAGATGTTAAGCACCACGCCTGACTATAACAGATGCAGTGCCACCCAAAGCTTAAAGTATAGTAGTAGTAGTAAGTAGTGTAATGTGAGTATGTTAGTCAACTACACGTTTACACGTGAACGTCTTATGTAAGCAGCTTAGCGCCCAGCATAGCCTACATATAATTTGCAATGCCTGCAAAGGGCAAATAAGTTCTAAGTGCCATATTACTTTTAAGACCTTTTGTAACACTTATTTGTGCAAATAAATATCTTGAATCTTGAAATATCTTGAATCTTGAAACGTATTGCGATCTAATATAGCATGCAATAAGACAGTTAAAGACTACTTTAAACTCTATTGTTGATTTTACTAATATTTATTTTATAGCATGGAATAATACAAATAACTTTATACCTTATATATTTTATTTTATATTACTTTATACCCTCTGAATCCACCCCAACGGTGCATATGGGATAATATTTCTAAAGAAAACACATGAGAACCGCGAGCGACAGAGAAACGCGATTTCGGTAAAACTATTCCCTGAAAGGGCTCCTTCTCGAACTCCGGAACCCTAAAATAACTTGCTCCGAACTTTACAAGGCTACCGCAATAATTATCTGTTCCGATAACATCCAATACGCTTGTTAGTAAAACTAAAGTTTCTTAGCAAGCGATCCATCATTAGATACGTTATAGTTTCCGAAGTTATCGCAAAAGTTTCAAACAGAAGTTGCAATGAACGCATATTTTTACTCCATAAAGTGGCTCGATTGCATGTTTTTGTCTAATGTGGATTTTTTTGTAGATTTTTTCTTCTTACACTGCCAAAAACAAAGCAAATCTTGTACTATAGGAACTAGATAACAGTTATAATACGTAAGTAGGGTCTATACAATTATTTTTGTAAATACATAGGTATTTATAATCGTCCGTTCGTATGAGTCAGTGGCCAACTCTGGTGACAGTTTCTAGGCCGCCCGAAAGCCTCTGTCATGGCCTCACAACTTATAATACTTATAATAACTACTTAGAAACACATTTGCAGATCATGCATGGCATGACATAAAGGTAGATGAGTATTTTAATATGTAAGCAGTTATAGCCGTTTGTGGCGCAATAAATCTGTTTTACTAGCAACAGCAACCTTCGAATTATCAAAACATAGCACATAAATAGTGGAAAAACCTATTTAAATTCCTTATCATTTCACAGAATAAAAACTACTTTCGATTTGACTTAACTTTTCCAATATTCCACCCTTCGATTTAACCTTTTCCTGAGAGTATTTGACCGAACAATCCCGGGTATTTGGTCGTTAATTTTATTACGTTCTTGACAGGGCTCCTTCAGGCATATATTCATGGTCCGTCGGTTTTATTACAATCGGTACCTTAGGTCCTGCAGGCTACCGATTCTCGTCGAGACGCATGTCCAAAAGTTTGCAACGCAACTCGCAAAAGTTTCAGTTTAAATAAAAAACCTGTAGTTTTTAGCTAATATAGTCCACCCACCAAACAAATATGATTATTTTAGATTAATTTTCCACGTAGCAACCGAAATTCAGAATTATGTGGATTTTGATACTTTGTTCAAATTGTGTTCAAAAGAAATAAGACTATAAGTATAAAGATTTGTAATGTCTTAGAGCAAACGATTTTGAAATCCCGGGATTAAGTACAAAATAACCATTTAATTGTGCAAAAACAACGCGCTACTCACGTTTTCGTTAACCACAATAGTCGCTTGGGTCGCGTCGGTCGCCGGAAGCTCTAGCTTGCCTTGAATCTGTACGCATAGTAGAATCGACATCTCATAGAACTTGTCGGGCACGACACTTGACGGCATCTGAGGTATCCAATGATCCCATACCTCGGTTTCTCTTAAGCACCCACCTTTGCTAACTAGGAATATAGTGACCGGAAGTTATACCGACACTTTAGATAAAATGCACTTGCGATGATTGTATACTGCTTGGCGGCAGAAATAGGTCTTAAAAAATGTTTCTAGCAACTACACTTTCCGAATCGAAACACAACAATACAATAATTAGTGCTTGACGGCAAAAAGCGTACGAGTACCCGGATGACATCTATTTTGGTTGGCATACAACCATTAATGGATCACCAAATCACAATTTTGAAAATCAAAAACACCATGTAAATTTAATAACAATGGAGTGTCTACTACAAAAGTCCATAAATTGTCAACGAGTCAAAACGGGCCACTAACTTAATAAACACTACGGTGTGCCATAGCAACAGCCGGTAACTGTGCTATTGAAATCACTTGAAACTATAACCTTTGAAAAGCGATTGATGTTTTATCAATAAAATACTTTGTAATAACAATATGAACTTATAACATTTGAGTGGGAGTACTGTAAAAATATGTAATTTAGTAGTATTAGGGCTTTTTTTGTCAATGTAATTCGGTAAAGGCTAATACCAGACAGGCCACCTGCCAAGACCCTTATTGCCGTGGTCGAGCGTATCTTCCAAAGTTCGCACTTAATAATAGTAAGTTCGTATTAGTCAGTGCTGGAGTTAATATTATGTCATCTGCGTCTATAAAACATTGAAAAATCTGGGACTGACGATTAACTTCAAAGCAGCTCTCATTTGAAATTTGCAATAGCGGTCACCCATTCAAATGGTGACTCTGAAATGAATCGGAACGTGCTTCGTTGATCTGTTAAAAACAACTTAGCAGCTAATGACGAGCGCTTCATGACAATATTAGTTTTTACAATTTCGAACATAATATCGTTAAAATTAACATGAAATTAGAATGGGTTTCGTTGTGGCACATATGACAGCCATGTGGACTGCAGTCCGAGTAGGCTGCGCAAACTTAAGAGGACATGTAAGGAAAAAATTGTCTTCAAAATCGTTATTGATCTCAGTTTAATTTAAAAATGATCACTTTAATATTTGAAGACATAAAACTTTGAAATTTTAAAACTACTTAACTGTAGTTACAGTTTTGGCTTTTATAAAATATCACTCGTTTTGTAGGTACTTGAGTTACTCACTTAGAATGAAAATAATAGCTTGCTATCCCTGTCTGTCTGGCGACGCTTGTCCGTTTCCGTTACGTCAACGTCTAGCGCATTCTTGTTCCGACATATTCAGTTGTTATTATATTTTAAGTACCTTGTATAAAATTTGGTTTTTAGTCAACTTTAATAACAAGACATGATACAAATAACCTACTCCATATTGGAAGACACTCCTTCCCCGAAACACGTCATTAAAAACCTTTGATTGTCGTCTGAATTTTTTAACTGAAGTCGATTCTCCTTGACATTTTGCTTTCCGATATTTTTTTCAATAGACCTTACCTTTGCCGCCCTTATTAAATCGTAAACGCTATACAAGAGAAGCCGGTCGGTCTAGAGGTAGGAAACCCGCCTTCCGTTTATCCTTTCAAAAAAATATATTTGCTCTCAAAACGGTGAAGGCAAACATCGTAAGGAAACATGTCTCAGAGCTAAAAACTCGAAAGACTTTGTGCCATCCATGAATCGGCATTGAGTCCGCGTGGTGGATTTTCGACCATACTGAACGTAGTGCGAGAGTATTTTGTAATGTACGCCAATATTTTATTCATTTGTTTTGTTTAAAGAGGCATTGGCAGTTTTTTGGACATACACTGTTTGTTTATTTTCTTTTATTTTTCGTTTGTTGTTTTTTGTTCTGTAAATTAAGTAAATTAATCTGTCGTGACTGTCGTTGATGTAACGGATAAAAATTAGGGTTGATCATTTATGTAGTTTCTTAGGTTCATTTTAGACTAGATTATAAACAATTAGAAATGATTTCGTTCATATACTAAAGATCTGTTACGGTTTTTGTTTATTTAATAATTAGTTATCATTCAGTCGCGCTAATGTATATAGTTTAAAACAAACTATTAAATGAGCTAGCTTTAGCAAGCACATGAAAATTGTCTTTTAATACCCCAGTAGTTATTATTAACTATAATGGATCTATTTGTAAAATCAGTCATCAAAGCAAAAAGTTATTGTTTTATGTATAATATCGATGAACAAGTATTAATGAGTTCATCATGTTTTATTGACTGCCACAGTCAGGAACGGCAGTTTAACTTGCCCTCCGAGTTACGGAAACAATGGTTAATTTAGTTTAATCGGTAAATTCGTTTATGAAAGTAAAAACTGCCCTGGGTCAAAACAATATTTGGTCACATCCAGCCTTTGATATTTATTTTATCCGACGAAAAACGGAGGTTCTCAAGTCAACGCGTAGGTACTGTCTTTTTTTTTGATATGAAATGAATTTAGATAGATAGATAGATAAATCATTTATTTGTATCTTCAAAACACACGTACATTTTAAAGTGCAAAAAGGCAAACCATACAGTTTCTTAACACTAACATAAATCAGGTAGGAATGTATTTGCCCTAAACATTGACCTCGTAAAAACAAGCTAGGCACCTACCTATGTATGTATAGTTCGCACAGCGGATCTAGGCTTCCGTGAAGTTAGCCGTTTGTGATGCGCAAAGACAATTTAGTTTGAAAAAGCTCCATTGCGCAACGAAACGGCTAATTTCACTACGGCCGAGATCCGTTGTGAGACTTATACCTAGGTATTTAAAACTAAAAAGCACGTGTGTGTTGCAGTTGACAAATAGGTTATAGCTCAGCGATAATATTGCTCAAGGAGCAAACACTGATTTTTAGCTATCACCTACGAGATGACGAGACGAGAGAGTATTAGTACCTACAATTTGTGGAGTCTGTAATCTGTAATGTGTAAAATTGGATTTATAGATTTGTAAATGTATAAAATAGTGATATGAAAGAGATGACCAGGTAAGGTAGTCCCTCCTTTGATAACACCAGTCTCCAAAGAGCACGGGTACCAGAGGGGGTCTAGGTAAATTAAATCAGTTTATTTGCTAAAACACGGTAGGATACATTATAGGTCTTAATATAAGGTCATTCATTATCAACCTGACAAACTTAAGGGGTAGGTTCCACACATAAAAAAAAAATACTTGTACTTTTTTTTTTTTCTAAACGTTTTTTTTTTATAAAATTAAAAAAAAAAAACGTAATTCTGCTTCATAATTAGTTATCCTTGTTAGAAATCGAAAAGGCAGCGCTCGGCAAGTGTTAGTGACCCGCGCGTCAATGAACTGCGGGTCACTAACCCGCGCGTCCTTGACCTGCGCGTGTCCTTGACCCGCTACGGGGCGCGCACACTCGAATATTTCATTATTACGTCGCTTAACTCGATTCCCAACAATGATAAATAATAATTGAGCGGAAAAACGTAATCGATTTTTTTTTGTTTATTTGTGATTTTTAAGACAAAACATACATAAAAAAAAAAAAAATATAGGTACTTACATATATTTTTTTTTTTAGGTGTGGAACCTATCCCTTAAGTTTGTCAGGTTGATAATGAATGACCCTGTATAATAATGAGTGCAACATGTTTTTGCTTCACAAGCATGCAAATATTATAGTTGAGGTTGACAGTAAAATAACATAAAAGGTCCGAGTAGGTAAGTACTAATGTTAAAAATGTGGTTACTTGCTTAAAAAATCTTAAATTCATAAATTATTACTTAGTTTATATTAATAACAAAATGTCAGATATCCAAATTTTGAGTATAATATAATGAAAAAAATAAATTTTAATATAATGTTCGTTTTTGATAATCCTTCTTCCAATTCAGAAATTTATCCACCGGATAAAAACACTTCTCCAATAACCATCTGTGTTATTTTAAAAAGGTCACCGGTTAGTTATTCATGATTACACACTACTTTTTCATTTGACATCAACCTATTCCCATGAATAAACAAGAAAAGTTTGTCGTATCCACACTCAGACAGTTTCACAAGTTAGTTGCTTTGGTAATTTTAACTCGACAAAACCTACCTACCTCTCTACAAGTCATATTACGGACATTTCGCATGTCCCAAACCGGAATGGCCTGCCCAGTGACGATTTAACTTTCTAGGTTAATTCCTAAGGTCGCTGTGATATGTTTAATTAACCCGATTAGGGTACTTGGACATGGGTACTTTTAGTCCTGTAAAAAGAGTAAAAGGTTGAGTGTTTTTAAACGATTTCAGACTAAAATTAAAAACCTTGGTGGTGGGCGTGCCCGGTTGAGGAGCGAGAGGTTGAGGGTTCGATTCCCGCTATGAGACAAATGTTTGCATGATCTACAAATATTTGCTCCTGGGTTTGGGTGTTTGTTTGTATCTTAAGTATGTACATATTTATGTAACAGTACAAATTATAAAATTTTTAGTAACATTTTTTTTTTACCACCAAGTGGCAACCAAGCGTACGGCCTACTTGATGGTAAACATTTACCGCCTATGTACGCTTGCAACATCATAGATATAACTTGCGTGTTACCTGAGACGTTAGATGGAAAGTCTCATGTGCCTGTAATTTCACTGGAAACTATACCCTTCGAACCGAAACACAGCAATCAAGAGCATCACTGCTCGGCGGCAGAAATGTGTAGTGGTAGTCTTTCACCGGACGAGCTCTATCACAGAGAACTCTACTACTCTTGTAATTTTATTAATTTGAAGTAAAAAAATATTAATTAAACCAGTTATTCTGGTCCCATAGTAGGTACAACGTAGCTACAAGCTTTGTTTAGCTTAGGGCGTCCATCAATATTTATTCGAGAAAAATCGAGAACAAATTTAAAATAATTAGCAATGTTACCTAAATTATTTAGCAATCTCTTAAATAATAATATTAAATTATTTATTGAAACAACAGCTTTATAACGGTTAATTAGACATCCATAAACATTTTCTGTTCATCAATCCAGTGGCCTTACTCTTGAACGCGATCGGTATTGGACAAGTATTGGAATATGACATTTCGTACTTTTGACAGCAAACCTAGCGCCAAATTCAACCTTGTTTTCAAGTGTACAAAAACTTGACAGCAGCAGTAAATAGGAATTGGGATTGGATCGGATTTGTGATTGGATTCAAGACTATGGCACCTACGTAATGTAGGCAAAATGTATATCGAAGAATCGCCCTCCAGGAGGGCGATTCTGGTAAAAATGTATAGAAATTTTGACAGTTTTGACGTATATCACATGTGACCATTTACCTTTGGCACGAGAATCGCCCTCCAGGTCAATATTATGAAATTCTCACTCTATATGAATCAGGATAAAAGGGCTCCCAACCACATCGGCACATTAAAATCAGAACCGAGCGCGGAACACGTATCGTTGCCATAAAGATAATACAAGTAGGGGTTGCGCCCCGCAATTATTTATTTCGATGACGTTAAGTGGTAGGGATGAGCGGATTTTGTTCTAGTTAAATAGCTATTTTCGAGAATGGATGAATGCCTATTTCTATAGCGATTACGCAGGTCGTTTTTTATTCGGTACTAGCTGTCGCCCGCGAGTTCGTTTGCGTAGAACTCGGGAACCGTACATTTTTCGGGATAACCTATGTCCTATTCCCGGTCATTATCTGTTTATGTTTTAAATTTCAACAAAATCGGTTCAGTGGTTGTCGAGTTATAGAGGAACAAACATACATAAAAACAAACAAACTTTAGAAAATATTAAAAACTATGCATACCGATATTTCATTACTAGTGCATAATATTCGAGGAATATGTCATCATCATCATCCACAACCTGACTTCACTCACTGCTGGGTATAGGCCTCCTTTAGTTTGTGCCATCTACCACGATCCTGTGCTAATCTAATCCACTTACAGAAACGTCGGTCGTCCGTTGGCGAGATGGGTAGACGACATAGTGAAAGTCGCGGGCCGTAAGTGAATATGTTCCACACACAAAAAAAAACACATGTACCTTTTTTTGTCTTAAAATCTTAAGTAAATCAGTTTGTTTTCGTGTAAGGAACCTATTGCTTAAATTATATGCACTAATAATTAAATACCCTCACAAGAGGAGGGTGTTTAATGCGAGAACTTATTCCACTGATCCAAACTGAGGCTCAATTGTGTGTTATATTTATATATTTTTGTAGCAATTATAACAAATATACATTGAAAATTGTAATATTGTTATTATAGATTTTTATGTTCAATATTTTAATATTTACTCCTACAGATTTATCTATATTATTATGTGTGTTTAGATATTACGGGTACATTAAATAAGCATTTGGACGTAACTTTCACTGTATGTTAGTTTATTTATAACCTAGAAACTGAAAAGGGGTACAAAAGGGGTTAAAAACGGTTAAAAAGGGGTTAAAAAGGGGTTAGACTTTCTAAAAATGTAACTGACGCATGTGACTGCAAATTTTTTTTTAGGTAACAACCACGAAAAAGGGGTAAATATGAGGGTTTATATTGTTATATAAATTTAGATAATACCTAAGCAGTTATTTAGGCAAGTACTCATCTACAGTACCTGCGGATAAAGGTGCGGTAACTAAAGGAGTATTAAAAAACGTTCATGCCTAAATTTTTGCAATAGGTACCTAGATATGTTGTAGACAACACTATTAATGGTGCATAATACTATTATTCTAAAATACATTTTTTTAGGTGCTCCGTCTACTTAATAACTTGTAATTAGCCTTTATGTGTTTAGTGTTTAAACTGTTCTTTTGTTAGCTGTAAGTTTTCCAAAAATGTTAAAAATAAAATATAAAATAAGTAAATTTATTATTTGATAACTTTCAATGACGTCATAACAACGGCTTATCTCTCAAACCCTCAGTCCCTGGGAGCCCTGAATGAGTAATTACTTGGGGGATTTCGTAAAATCAAAATCTAAATAAGTAGTAAACTTGATGTGGGGTGGTTGACCGACTTAATAATCACTATTATAATAAATAACAAATTCTCTCGATATTCGGCGGCCGTCAACTAAACTAACATAAAATATTTGCGTTACTGACTGACTGAACGTCCACGCACAGCCTAAGCCGTAAATCCTAGAGAGTTGAGGATAGTCCTTTTATTATTTCATTTTCACCATTCTACTTCTTACTATCCTACTGATATTATAATTGCGTGTGTGGAATGCGCAATGAAGAAATCCGTAGAAGTACCAAGGTCACCGACATAGCTCTTAGAATTAGTAAGTTGAAGTGGCAATGGGCAGGCCATATAGCTCGTAGAACCGATAACCGCTGGGGAATATAGGTTCTCGAGTGTCGACCACGAACTGGAAAAGTGTAGGACGGCCCCCCAATCGATGGACCGATGACATTAAAGCGGTCGCCGGAAGTTGGTGGATGGTGAAGGCTCAAAAATCGGTCGTCATGGCGCTCTTTGGGGGAGGCCTATGTCCAGCAGTGGACGTCTATCGGCTGATATGATGATGATGTTGATGTATGTTGTGTTTTGTTATGTTGTAATGTTTGTATGTAACAACTTAACCGATTTTAATTAAATTAGGAATATAGATGGTTTAAGGTCTGCAATAACACAGGTTACTTGTAATCCCGGATTGATTGACTGTTCCTGTGGGATAACATAAAAACTGATAAACTGCGGGTAAAAACGCGTGAGTCAGCTCGCTTTCGCTTCTTCTTCTTTTAATTTGTGGCGTCTGTGGCCGGGTTTGCCACAATCGCCACAAATTAAAAGAAGATGAAGCGAAATCAGTGCCATTTACATTATTTCATTTGATATTTATATTATTTCATCTGTAATTTAAATTATTGAACTTGACACTACGCATATTATTTGTTGATTAATTCTGTTAAACTAAAGTTAATGTACAATAAGTAGGCCTCGGCTGTTTGCTTGTAATCAAAGATATCAATTTGTTAAGTAAAGTGAACCTATTTCACCGCTTTCTCCTTTCTCTC
Organism: Colostygia pectinataria; assembly: GCA_951394395.1. NCBI lineage: Eukaryota > Metazoa > Arthropoda > Insecta > Lepidoptera > Geometridae > Colostygia > Colostygia pectinataria. The sequence goes on along the minus strand of OX596368.1, from coordinate 1,772,536 downwards.
GGGCCACCATCATAAGTGCCGGAAAAAAGCGAACGGTAAATTTGAGGTCATAAATAACATTTACATCCTTATCTTTCGCAGTATATTTGCTTACATCACACCTGATTTAGTACTGTGTAAACCTGGCGCAATTAAAATCTGAGCAGTAGGGAGACGTAGATAGAATAATGAATGTTTAATTGTGTGTTATTATTTAATTGACAGTAGCACAGCAGTATTATTTAAATGGCACGTATTTAAAAAGAGTAGGTAGAATTTTTATTAGGTATTTCATTTCGTAAGAAACGACGACCTCCATCGGGATCTCAAAATAGAGTCCTTAGAGTTATTCAAAAATATGTCGAAGCTCACGAGTGCCGGCTTCATCATCACGTGAACGTCAAGGCAATCCAGCTCCTCGACAACACAGACATAGTGAGAAGGCTCAAAAGGACTAAACCCACTACTCGGCATCCATTACAATAGCAAGGGCATACCAAAAAAGCGATAAGAACCCAGCCGGTGTTGTTGCCAGTTCTTTTACGGGATGGGCGCGTTGGAACTGTTGTAAATTTTCCTAGCTTGTAAGACCATTGAAAGTGATCCTTGTGATTCTATTGAAATAAATATTTTTTGACTTTGACGTTGATTTTGATTTTTTTTTAAATGGCATAAATAAATAAACATTGGTAGACAGTAGCCCCAAGTTGCAAAGCTTGTAACTGGTAGATTCCGTCTAACTCACCTAGATTGTACGTTTCAAAGTTGTATTAAACTCATAATAGACTACATAACTCCCCCTACATTCAGCTCGCACTGAAAGCGTTACCGAAGCAATATCTTCTAACAGTATACACTCTATAAACTGACTCAGACCATTTTATTGTTATTATTAGTAGATATTCCTGTACTGAGACACGCGGAGGCCATTTTCCAAAGTCCGCAAGAGGAATGGTATGGGCTTATTTATTTTATTGGAATTCCGAAGCAGATTCGCGAAGTATTCATACGAGGTTTTAGTTTGAACGTTTATTTCAAAGGATACAAAACCACTTTCGGGAATTGTTTTCTCTTTCCGGAGATTGGAATTAGGTTCCTACTTATGTTGAGTGGGGAGAGTAACACTATTTTGAAAAAAACCTTTATTTACATAACAAAAACATGTACATAATTTACATTAGATATGTATAAAATACAGATAAAAAAATGAGCCTTCTGACCGTACAATATGAAATATTCAATTTTAATTTTTGTTTTCTGTTTTCATAAAGATTGTAAGCTTTTATGTATTATCAAAGTTAATATTAATGTTAACCGAAATACCATAGTTAATAATAAAAGCACTATTTATATTTAGAGACACCTTACTATTGTTTTAATTAGATCGCATAGCTGTGTTCCGGTGTGAAGGGTATGGTTTCCGGTGAAATTACTGGCACATGAGGCTTTCGATCTTAGCCTCAAGGTGGCAAACCGCGAGTGATACCTCTGGTATTGCAAGCGTCCATAGGCTGCGGTAACCGCTTACCATCTTGTGGGCTGTACGCTTAGTTGCCACTTCAGTTGTATAAAAAAAAAAAAAAAAAAAAAACAACCCCATGTTATTTTTTGGTGCAAGCGATGTTAATCACGTTGAAACTGTTGGTAATAAGAACAAACTGACTGAAATGACCGTTACAAATAAAATAAACAAATAATGCTTAAATATGCTGGACAATCCACATCATCTAGCCCCAAGCTAAGAGCTTGTGTTATGGGTACTAGATGACTGGATATACATAATACAGTACAATACATAAATAGATGTTTTTTATTATAAATATAAAATACCGAACAGAACACCCGAAACAAATATTTGCATATCGTACAAACATTAGTTTTAAGGCGGGGGAATGTCACAGTGCTTGCGTCGCAGGCGGACCTTCGCCCGCTGTGCCACATCGGTCGTCAAATTACAATCAATCTATAGAAAGCAACTGATGAAAGGAAGCGTTACTAACAGCGAATCTTGAATAGCATAATAATATTGTCTTGGTATAACGCAAGCTAAACCGCGGGTAGAAGCTAGTGAAGATAGATTTGATTTTTTGAAATAAATACAAAATAAATTTATATCAAACATAATTTTTCGACAATTATTTTCGGAAGAAAAGCGAATCGACACTGCGTATCAAGGCAGTATACCGCTCATACCTGAATAGACCTAAAAATGTTTCCTCCGAAATATGTATATAATAATTTCGACAGCAAACGTCATATATTTCCATAATACGTGCCAGTCAATCATCATAAACACAGGGAAATGTTTGATTGACACAAAGATGGGAGCATTTCCCGCCACATTCTTTATCACTGACGACAAAATGCGAGAATTTTGGCATTATCAGTTGACTAGGAAAATGGAATTTGACGAATATATTAAGTATGTACAGTGCTTATAGTAGGAGAGTTAACTAGCGAAATATGGATTTATTTACTCCAGCGTCGTGGGAACCAATTTTTTTTTATAATGCTGAACAATCTACACAGCATCATCTAGTACCCATAACACAAGCTCTGCTTAGCTTGGGGCTTACTGGTATACTTAATATAATACAATACATAGTTAGACATTTTTTATTATACATAGAAAATACCCGGAACAAATATTTGCAGATCGTACAAATATTTGTTCCAAAACCGGAATCGTACCCGCAACCTCCTGCGTCGCAGGCGGAACTTCGCCCGCCGCGCCACATCGCTCGTCAATACAATATTGGATTGTGAAGGTTATATAGAGAATGATATAAATATTTTAGGTATTAATTATTTGAAAATATGCAACTTATAAAAAAGTGATTACCTATTGCATGCGTGTATACGCTGATTATGGCTGCACTGAAACTGTATCACTGTTACCTGTTACTTACTATTAATACGCAATAAATACATTTGATTTGATTTGAGAGATTTGAGATGCTAAAAAGAAAAAGTTTTTATGATGTTTTATTATAACCCTTTCACTGTTAGGGGGAGCGTGTAAAAAACATATTAAATTACAATATAATCTCTTGGATTATTCTTGAAAGAACGAAATAATGCCATCATCACCATAACATCATCAACTCGTCGCTCTGACACTCTTATTTTTCTTCTTCTTCGTTTATGGACTCTGTGGCTTATTTTGTAAGGCCAGGGTTACGTTATTCTGTCGTGGAGTGTCGTGACGCATCACAAGTATACATCGTACATAGTATAGTACATCGTATCCATACATTTTCAGAATTCGTCACAACACACTGCACTTTAGTAATATAATAATACCCATAAAAAATGTATGGACACGATAGGCTTATGACGCGTCACGACACGTCACGACAGAATAATGTAAACGCGGCTTAAGCCTCTCCCAAGTGTCAAATAACTTCAATGAACCTGTCTTTTTGCTGTCATTGTATTAACTTTCCACTGCAATACACTACAGATCTACCTACTACCAACAAAGTCACATGGAAAAGTGCTCATAAAACGGAATGCAAACACGGCTAATATACCACCGCTGTACAAACGTAAACGTACTTTACGTATGTACTTACGTGAGTTAGTACGTTACCTTAGAACAAGACACATGGAGAGATCCGTATTCTGATACGAAACTTAAACTACACTCAAGTCATAAGTCAAGCGCTATCGTTTCGATAGATCTTCTTAAAATTACATAGCTCACAGAACTATATTTTAGAATGAGTGAGTGTATGTACCTAGCGTGCCGAAAAGACAGGCTAAGTAAGGGCTGAGTAACCTCTTTACTCGCCGCGAGCGAAACTCAGTCTGCTCCCAACCGGGGGCGGTGTGGTGGTGTGATAGTGCCTAGAATCGGTTTGCCGCATGCTTATCGATGCTTTTAAATCATTAATTTTTGCGCAGCTTATGCTTCCCATCACTAAAATAAATTTGTGTGTAAAATAAAAATACGCAAAATGCAACACGCTCGGTTTCCATACAAATCGACGAACTCTTTGATTCTACTTAAATATAGTTCTGTAACTATGCCGGAGGCCTTCAAGTGATCTAATTATTCCGTCATCAGAGTTGACCACCATCTTGTCTATTTGATTTTGTAGTTATAATCGGTTACTTTTAATACACTGCTTGCAAATTGTACGTAAGGAGCGCGCACAAGTAGACGGGTTATTCGCCGTCTCGCGGGCGTGTGCTAAGCTATTTTGTTAGTGTAAAAAAAGAATGCGCGATTATCGCAAGTTTTCGCGAACTTAGTTCGTACGAACGCGCAATCAAACATATTATTGGTATCCTAATAAACGTACGCGCGATGCGATCTCGCATCGCGATCTTCAACCGCGCAATCGCGTTGTATTAGAGGACGACGCTTTAATGTTAATTTATTTCGTTGGATTGACTTGGGCTTGGGGATTGACTGGGACTTTTTTTTAACCTAACCTTCTTCTTCTTCATTGTGATTTATGGACTCTGTGGCATATTTGCCACAATTTTGCCAGTGTCAAGTATGTAGAGTTTGATTGTCGCATAGCAACATAAACAAACAAAATTTGGAAAGATATGGCGGCGTTTCTTTCAAAATTCCCTAGGATAGCCTTTGACTAAATTACAAACCAACATTACCCTTCCATTTCAATTATTTACACTTGTGCTAAACAAACAAGTAAGATTGGATAAAATGCCACCAACGTTACGCATTAAAACTCAAAATAACACGAGAAAAAATAATTAATTTGGGAGGACCCATGTTGTTCTGACAAGATAGCCAAAGAAAAATTAACCTAACCTTATAAAGTCGCATTCTGAGGTTCAGTACCACCCAAGAGAATCTAATCAATACGTTTAGTTCAGTCCATAGAGCATGGTCCAAGACAGAAACCTGTAGAAACGTACGCTACGACGCTACGTCATAAAATGATGTCGTAACGTCAAGTTGATGTCACATCGTTAGGGCTAGACATTTGACATTGACATAATAGTATCATTTTATATCGACGATATCAATAACAAACCTTCAGCCTCGCAAAGTTTTAGATATAATAACAGATATAATAAATGCTTAGAACCAGCATAGAACTTGAGAAAAAACTGTTACCTATCGATTTAAAATTATTTAATTACATATTTAAATATTGATTTTAAAATGAACTTTAAAATATTCTGGGTGTGTGCCCAGAAGAATTAATAGCAACCCCCGCCCGGCTTCGCATGGGTGCTTTAGCTTTAAGTACCTATAAACCTTTTGAATCACTCTATCTATTGATGAAAACCGAATTATAATCCGTTGCGTAGTTTATAAGATCTAAGAGTATAAGGACAGATGGTGGAAAGCGGATTTGTATAGAAGTAAATATATTATTTCGCGTTATCTCCTCGTTGTTTGTGTAAAAAGCTTAATAAACTTGTAGTTCGTTTTGTCTGTTTATTGAAGTTGTTTACGTACCTTTCTTATTGCGGAGCTAATCTGCCTATTCGGGTATCAAAGCAATATGACCCGTTTGAAGTATTTGTATTGGAAACGGAGTGGCCCACGGGATTTTCCATTGGATGTAATTTCCGAATATTTGTCGAGTTTTTCGGCTGTGTGGGCCGGAATATTTCTAGTGATGTAATTAATTTATTTTTCTATTTTTCCTAATGTGATGGAAGAAAGAAATAATAGAAGTACATTATACTGTCAAGGATCTAAATAAAGCAGAGACAGACAGAGAGTAACTATTAATGGAATGACGAGTTCGAGATCCGAAGTGAGTGATTTTAAATTTAAATTCAGTCTTTAGAATACTTTTAGTTTAAATTCTTATCTAATATCTTATTTGTCAGTAATAACCAAGTCGTTACTGAAAATTACCAAACAGTATTATGCAATAAATATCGTGTGCTTTAGAAGTTCTCAGGTAAGTACACGTACTCTAAGTTAGAGCACCTATAGTTGAAAGTGGGCTGGTAAATATCTAACAACTTTTAAAAAATCTTTAGACCGACAGCGTTCAATTGAAATTGCTACTGGCGGTCACCCAACCAAATGGTGACGCCGCGGACTTCGTTGATCTCAAATCAGTCGACTTTGTTAAGAGTTTTCCACGAGCCTACTTTAAATAAACGATTCGAAATCACGCATTTTTGTTCGGTAAATAGGCCTCCTTTAGACTATCAGTGACAGCCAATCAACGCTTAAGCTTTATCGTGGATTAGTGCCCTTATCAATTGTGACGTAAGTTTATTGATGACGTCCGAGGATTACGAAAAAGACAAGCTCATATATAAATATTTGATCTGTTGATTAACTTTATCGATTGAGCTTCTGTGGGCATATTGCAAGATGGCCGAAAACATGTAATTTATCCAGAAGGCTGATAAAAGTAAAGACATGTACTCGTACCAATCAACTTCAGGCAATAAATGAATAAACATGAATATGAAAAACTTGAAGGAGATGGAGGGACGAACTTGATGAATACCTCAAAGAGTGGTCCCAACTAGCCAGTAACAGAGAGGTATGGAAAGAGAGAAGGGAGGCCTTTGCCCTGCAGTGGGACACTACAGGTTTATAATAATAATAATAATGAAAAACTTACATGGTTTTAATGCTTACTAAAAACGAGATAATTACCATAATTACTTAATAATAAACAAAATTTCACGGGAGAGTCCTCCCCGTAACAAGTAAGTAAGTTCGTATGAGTCAGTGGCGAACTCTGGTGACAGAGTTTCTAGTCCGCCTCTATCATGGCCTAACAACTTTGTAAAAGCTGGGACCGACTGCTTAACGTGCCTTCCGAAGCACGTGAGCGGTCAGTTTAAATTGCCTTTGGCGGTCACCCATCCAAATAATGACTACGCGGAACAGTGCTTAACTTCGTTGATCTGTTAAGAACAACTTAGCCAGCTACGTCACGAGCGCTCCACAAACTCAGAAATCATGGTACATATCCCGTTTTTAGTGAACATTATATTATGACTAGTAGAACGCCCTGCGACTTTGTTCGCGTTGAGTTTTTTATAGAAATGTCAGCCACGAAAGCCTTTTTTATATTATGATAATATGATTTAGTTTTAAGAATTAAAGAATCTTTCGTGATAAAATTAAAACCCTTTTTTAAACTAATCGAAAAAACTAAAAACGTACATAAAAATCAGAGGTTTCTTGAACTTGGTAATTAAGATAAATAGTCACGGGTAGTTCAACTTAAAGGCTTAGCAAGAGTCATGCGGTAAAAGTTATCCAGCCGGTGTTGTTGCCAGTTCTTTTACGGCATGGGCGCGCTGAAACTGGCGTAAATTTTACTAGCTTGTAAGACGTTTTAAAGTGATCCTTGTGCTTAAACTGACTAAAGGACACAGCAGACTTTTAAACTTGAGCTTGAAAAGGTACTACATAAAATGATAAAACAGGTGGTTTTTGCCACTTTTTTGAATAAAAAAATAAAGTCGAATTTCCTAGAGAATCAAATAATATGGTACGGAACCCTAAAAGAAGTTTGCTGGTACAAGTTCTGCCTAAGTTCGTATTCCTTTTTGGGATATTATAATCTTTTGAACAAATATTATTTTCTACTGTGTGCAGAATTAACCTTTTTCAGGATATTAGGTTTACACTATTATATAACTTCTTCATTCTTTTCTTTCTACTTCGTATCATTTCTCGTATGAAATAGTGACAAACTTATAGGCCACCCGAAGGCCGCCGTGGCCTACCTGTTATAGCCAGAGCTTCACACTTTATCAGATAAACCGATTTTATATCTATGGGCGGGTAACCGCACGTAACTGGTTATTTTTGTTTTTATCACACTAAGGAAATACCAAAGATATTCGAAAATATTACGGTAATTATTTCATAACTGCTCTAATACTACGACTGATGTAGCGCAGCGGGCGCAGGTCCACCTGCGACAAGGAGGTTGCGGGTTCGATTCCCGCCTCGGGTCAAATGTTTGTACGATCTACAAATATTTGTTTCGGGTGTTCTGGGTATTTTCTATATATAATAAAAAATATATCTCTATGTATTGTATTGTATTAAGTATATATCAGTCATCTAGTTCACATAATACAGCTCTGTTTAACAGCAGCTTACCTTGGTGCTAGATGATGCTGTGTGAATTGTCCAGCATTATTTATTTATTTATTTATTATGTGCGTAATTGCTCTGTTGTTACCGACATAAGTATATCTACGATATTTGCTACGATTATCGTTCGCCTGAAGAGCTGACCTCTGCGTAGCCTGTCCCGAGTTGTAACTGATTAAAGTCACGTCCACACTGGCGTGACTAAGCGTCATGACGCGCTGTCAGCCGTTTTGTAAAGCGCTAGTGTAACGAAACAGCCTATGCCTAGTTTCGTTCTATTCACAAACATAGTTTAGGAGGCCTTTAACATTTATTATTGGGGCGTTTAAGATTTCTAAAACACATCAGTAGTGCTTTCAAATAAACATTAAAATCTTATTTGTCATTATATTCAAAACTCATTACTAGACAGCTGTAGAGAAATAGTACTAAGTTGGTAGATGTCAAAAAGAAATAGGGGACAGGAATTCTGGTAGGCAGACTGTCAGGTCGTGAAAAATAACAAATTGAAAATTATTGGCTAAAAAATCTCAAAATATTTGATTCAAACACATTATTATCAGCTGTAAACTAATTGTGATTTAAATACGTAAAGCGTGAATCGATTCAGTGCCCTTTGAGGAGTTTGTAAGCTAGAAAGTCCGGATACGGAATTGTCGTAGTTTCAGTGAAATTCTCGATATTGGCTTATTTGATATCAATACCATTTATTTGTACTTTTAAAATAACCAGTAATTACTAAGGGCTATTTTTATAAGGTTTTGAATATTTACCTAAATTGAAGGAATGGTTGGGTTTGATCTTGATGTTGAATTTATTATATTAAATTGTGTTCTTTTAGACCAATGCAGACAGTGAGCTGAATTCTACTAATATTATATTCTTCTTTGGCTTTTGGACGTATTTAGTCCTAGTGGCGATACCCAGACTGTACAGCTGGTGAACGAGGTAAGTTCACTTGGTTTATCCTACGTCAGACTTGGGCAGAATAAGTCCCACCTAGCAATATCCAGACCTGTTCACGGATGGTGAGCTACCTTACTAAAGTCTCGACCGGTGTAACCATAATCCAGTCTATGTACAACTGGTGAGCTACGTTAAGTTCGCTTGGTATATCTTACGTCGGACTTTTGGGCAGTATAAGTCCCACCAGCAATACCCAGACCTGTTCACGGATGGTGAGCTACCTCTTCGAAGTCCTGACCGGAGTTACCACGACATTAACAACACAAATTATATATCTGAATTTGGTTCATTCTGCAAAGGTTAAGTAACGCCGATTTTATAGTATTTTCACTGTCATAAAACTAAGCTATTCTGGAAAGTTCTAAACTAAATTATTCTTCCTAAAAAGCCTATATATATAGATAGGTAGGTAGGTAGATAGATAGGTAGGTAGGTAGGTAGGTAGGCAGGCAGGTAAGTAGGTAGGGTAGTTAGAACAGACCTCTCCAAGTGCCAGTTGCATTTCTAGATGCAGGATTACTGGAGAGGCAATAAAGACTGACGGACCTTCGACTTGGACTTGCTAAAAGATAAAGCCCTCTTGTCCCTTGTAGACATACATGACAGACTTGAAGTTGAAATACGTAGAGTTTTACAGATATAGTTTCTGTTTCCCAGAATTATTGATGGACATCCAAGTCACTAGGATGTCCACGATAATTTCCATGATAATATTTCATGATACGGAAGAGGGTGTCCAGTTTGGAGACGAGCCCATTGATCTGAGCGGGGCGGTGCTCTGATCCTATAAGGATTATGTTATGATCCTTATAGCCGTTTCTATTTATAATCATCATCCTCGTTCATCTTGATAATATAAAAGGTATGTTAGCCCGATGTACGATAGCCCGAGGTACGATAGCCTGAAGTATGTTATCTCGACGTACTTTCAGTATTAGATTTTAACTTGATATTTATACGAATCAAGTAACACAGTAGACAATAAATAAATATAGGTAACACAGTAGACATTCCTGTATTTAGGTACAATATTAGACGAGGTAAGTAACGCAGTAGACAATTATAAAATAGGTATCGAAGTAGACAATTATAAAATAAGTATCGCAGTAGACAAGACTTGATCACTTTTAAAAAGAATTTAGGTTACTAATACGGAACACAAGTTAGGTCCTACCTTTTACTACTAAACGATCACGTGGCCATTTCAACGATATTTCTACGATATTTCTACAACTATTTTATTGTATTACTTTGATACATTATTAGCTTTTACGGTGAGGTAGTTTTCCTCGCTTGAGGTAGGGTTCGGTACACTAGTTAGGCTGTATGTGCCTTTAAATAGTTGATTTCGTGAGTTTGGACGAACTTGTGCTTGTTTGGCTGTAGGGTAAATGCGGGCTCGATTCCCACAACAGGACAAATCAAAGGAATTGAACCGCAACCTCCGCGTCGCATAATATTATTCATTAACTAACTAACCCGGCGCGGTTTCACTCGCGTTATTTTTTATTATAACAAATTTTTACACCCTATATATTTTGTCACCGTTTAAACCTTCCCTGAAGTTTTATAAACATTTTAAGGCCAAATCGGTTCAGCCGTTCTCGAGTTTTAGCGAGGCTAACGCACAGCAATTCATTTTTATATGATGTTATTGTTATTATTTAGCCATCACTCCATTCCATGGCCTTTTATAACATTTTAATACAGTAAAAATACGATGATAGTAAACGGTTACCTAGTCTATATACGCTTGCAACATCAGGGATATAATTTTTATTTTTTTTATTTATTTGTTATAATAATAAAAAACGTTTATTACGTTACCAAATAAAAACATTACACCAGCTATGACTAAAAATATAGAGTAACAAAAATGGCCACCACTCAGCATGTGCTATGGCAGAACAACTCATGCCATAGCGCTGGTTTTCTGTGGTTGCCGTAAAATTATGTGTGAGTGCAGCGGCTAATGCGACACACACTGAAACTGAATCTAATACTAAACATAACGCTTATGTGCTGAATACAATAATTATTTTAACAGATATCATTTGCATGTTGCCACTCTGATTTAGTTTCATGTGCCAGTAATTTCAACGGAAACCATATTCTTCAAACCGGAACACAGCAATGCTGAATTACTGCTTGTGTGTCTATTACACAGAACTCAGCTGCTAAGTAAAGGTTTATGGTGGTTCTGCTCGCAACGCATCCGAAAAGCTTTATACTTTCAGTCGATGATAAAAGATAAAAAAAAGATGAAAAGCTAGGCCTTGTGGACACCACAGTTTTTCTAGGCATAACCTTAGATAATAAACTGCAATGGGGCCCACACATAGATAAATTGTCGAAGAGACTTAGTTCTGCAGCATACGCAGTCAAAAAGATCCGTCATTTCACCGACGTCGATACAGCCAGACTAGTTTATTTCAGCTACTTTCACAGCATTATGTCTTACGGTATTTTGTTGTGGGGGAGTGCTGCAGATATTAACACCATATTCGTGTTGCAGAAGAGGGCTGTTCGCGCAATTTATAACATGGGTCCCAGAGAATCACTTAGAGATAAGTTCAAAGAAATCAATATTATGACAGTACCCTGTCAATATATTTATGAAAATCTTATGTATGTTCGCAAAAATATTAATCTGTTTAAAAAAAAATGTGATAATCATAATGTTAATACTAGAAATAAAAATAAACTCGCTGTTCCCACAGTTAGGCTCACTAAGGTCAGTAAATCTTTTAAAGGGCAATGTGTACGCTTCTTTAACAAAGTCCCAAGCGACATACAAAATTTATCAATTGTCAAATTTAAAAACTTAATTAAACAAAATCTGTCTCGAAAAGCTTACTATAAAACAACCGATTACCTAGATGATAAAAAAGCTTGGGACGAATGTGCTCCAACTCTACTTGGAATCCATAACAATAGCAAGGTTCATGCCAAAAAAGCGATAGGAACCCAGCCGGTGTTGTTGCCAGTTCTTTTACGGCATGGGCGCGTTGGAACTGGTGTAAATTTTCCTAGCTTGTAAGACGTTTCAAAGTGATCCTTGTGATTCTACTGAATAAATAATTTTAAGATTTTGATTTTGATTTTTGATGCAAGCCTGTCAGCGCTTTACTCCGAACCTAAGCTAAATTTATGTATGAAATTCATACATCGGGCATTTGCTTCTAAAACAATGGAACCGCCAAGAGAGCCTAATCTATGCAAAGTTCGTTCCCAAACAGCTAAGCGATGATATTCAAGTGACCGGCGACGGACAAAGCCAAATTAGCATAACACCTTAGCGAGAGGTGATCTACTTTGTTAAGCTTCTTTTGCATTTGCATTAATTGCTATTCTAATCTATGATCTGACGCTGTAAGACAACTATAGGACACTGGTGATTACGTAGGAGGCGCACTGGTGGTCTAGTGGTAGTGACCCCGCCTTCCGATTCTAAGGTTATGGGTTTGAAAAAATCCATTGGTGCATCCAATGGATTTTTTCTATTCAAAAAATGTATGTGCGCAATGCCAGTCTCATACGGTGAAGGAAAACATCGTGAGGAAACCGGCATGTCCAAAAACTAAAAATCGAAAGACATGTGCCTGAGTTTTTTTATATGAAAACAAGAATTGAACCGGCAACACCACGCATCTCATCAGAGCTCATCGCTTCACCGAGGTCATAATGTTGCATAATATGGCCTCTATAAAGCGATGTAAATGCAACACTGATGCAGTTGGGACGTGCAATTGACATTATGACACGAGAGCAATGTCCTCGTCAATGTGACATCTTCCCTAGGCGATTGTGTGAACTGTGACGGCCGCTATCCCCATTGATTCCCCTACGCGCCTGACACAAGCTTTGCGTCCTCTACACACTACCACAGACCAGAATTTTGACAGTTTTGAAGATATATATCACATGTAGCCATTTATCTATGCACGAGAATCGCCCTCCAGATATAAGATACTACACAACAATGTCTAAGATTTAATTCACCAAACTTTAAGACGCCAGAGTGATCCTTGTGATATTATGAAAAATATTAAATTGAAATTTGAATTTTATAAAAGTTCATTCAAAGTACCTAAAATAGCAGTTTCATTTGAACGCGTGTTCCCGAGGGCACTTCAAGCTGCTAGTCCAGGCTAAAACTGTTAAGCCATGGGTAATCTTTGTGGCGGCTATTATACTACGTCACCATTAGGTATTGAGTACAGACTCAAAATGTATCGGTTTATTTTTTTTAATACAGAACATGATTTCGTAAATTAAATATTTTTTCGAATTATAAATTCATTTCATTTCAATTTTGCCAAAGGATTATTTAACACGGTAGCCTTAACGGTAGATTTTGCATTAACTTTCTCATACAATTTCCGTGCAAGACGGAATAAAAAATCTTCATAATACCATATCATGCGGGACAAATAAAAACTTTTTAATAGCGTGGGCCGAAAACTCGGGACGAATACGGCCATAAATCCACTTTTGATACCCTTATCATATAGATTTTATATCATCTTACAAACTCCAACTGCCATCTCCAATCGCCGAAATCATGTTTTAGATACCTAGCACTCTAGAGTATACGAGCAATGAATACTAAACCGAGTAGGAAAGGCACGAAATATATCTTGAAGTCTCAACGGCTCGCGCCGAGCATTCGCAAGGTAAAATTAATTTCAAAACTGACTTCTAAATTCTGCAATATTTAGTTGGCAAATCTCTGCCAGCTTATTCGAAGGAACCTGCAGGCGTTCTTTAAACCTTCGGAAGGCTGGATCGGAAACTTTATGAAGTTTTTAAACCTTCAATATAAATGTAATAATTTCGTTAGGGCAAAGGAAGTAACCGAATGGTACCCTAGAGAGGGGAAAACAGCAAGAGGAAGACCATTTCGAAGATGGGAAAAAGATTTTAAGACGACAGCAGGACCGCTATGGAGGAAAATAGCTCATGATCGCATACTTTGGAAACGTCTGGGGGAGGCCAATGCTGTAAAGCAAAACAATCGTATCAAACTACCATTACCGATGTCATAGATTATATTATAATTTGAAAACTTAGTATAAGATTGTTAAATAAAGGCTTTTGAAATTGAAATTGAAATTGAATTTTGTTAGTGACTGACTGACTGAATGACTGACTGACTTGCAGTTAGAACGGAAACCTGAAATTTTCACTGTGGGCGCGGAAAAATCTCGGGGTATTTTACTAGTTTATTGAACACTTTTATTTATTTACTTTATTTAATTACCACTTACCATCTGGTGAGTTAGTGGTCCAACGCTTGCCTGTAACAAAAAAAACCATATTTAATAAGTATACAATACAAAATACATTTTTTTTTTTTTCCAAAGGAGTTAGGTACTGAGTGGTCGTAAAAAAACTGACTCATACAAAATTAACTTACCTAAGCTTGACAGGTAGCTTACTTAAAAAATATTTTGCATAATCTGATAACATTTGTTCCTGGGTGTTGTGGTACCACAATAAGAAATGGTTTTTATGTTATTTGTTGAGTAGTTGGTCATGACGAGGGCCTTAAGGCGGCCTAAACCAAGTCACCAGAGTTGGGATAAACAGAGGGTAAGACGGCAGGAAGCGACTTGTACCATGAAAAGATAGTTATGTAGCATATTCTTAATTTTCACTAAAACGGTATATTTACCATGACCCGCAAAGACTTCAGTTCTCCCGTGATCATGGTGCATGTACCTGCGCCGAAATATCGGGAATCAATAAAACTCACAAATCATGGTAAATATCTCGTTTTTAGTAAAAAATATGTTAATAACCATGATAGTTTTAAAAACTACATAGCATATTCTTGTTCTGCAATATGTGTATTTTCAAGCCTCATAATTCGCAACCAAAATTTTTACACAAAAACCTCAGTCAAAGTTGAGACAGTCGACTGTCTGTGAATGCTAATACTTGGGCAGATCGAAATGGAGATAATAAGACAGTAGTACCCTAGAGCATAAGCGCAATGAATACTGAAACGCGAAAGTACTTTATAAGTAGTATCAGTAACCTCCTTTTGATAAAACGAAGCTTTGACGGCGTATATCTTTCAGAGAAATATTTGTATCAAAGGATTCGATATGCAATCTTAAATCTAGGTTTTGCATATACTTATAAGATGATTTTATCGATTTTCTCTCATCTAATCTCAGTGGTGCGATGGACTCGGTTGAGAAGCGAGAGATTGTGGTATAAGTTTTGTTTTATTTATTTTATTCACAAATATAACAATAAATAATGCAGGATAATCTACGCAGCATAATCTAGCCCAAAGCTAAGCAGAGCTTGTGTTATGAGTACTAGATGACTGATAAACTTAATGGAATGCATAGATAGATATTTTTTATTACATAAAAAATACCCAGAACACCCGGAACAAATATTTGATCGTACAAACTTGTTCTAAGGCGGGAATTAAAACCGCAACCTCCTTGCACCTCGTTGCAGAAGGACCTTTGCCCGCCGCGCCACATCTGTCTCTTAAAATCGTCGACAATTAAAATTCAAAATATTTTTATTTATTATATTAAATTACAATGATTGCTTCGAAAACTAGGTGAATTTTTGCCAGTTCTTCAGTCAGTGCCAGTGCTTCAGTAGCTTGGGTACCAATGTTGTCCATCAAGGAAATAGGTACGTCTTATAATCATACCTTAAAAGTAAGATTGTACAACCTATGTGTAAATGTAATGTATGTTATTCAATAAATTTTAATTTCAAAAAAAAATAATTATTTATTATATTAAATTGCTTCGAAAACTAGGTGAATTTTAACCAGTTCCTCGCGCGCAAGCCTAGAAAAGTCTGGCAACAAACACGGTTGGTTTCTTAACTTACCTAGTTATCACAATAAGCTTGCCAAAGGTTTCTAAAGTGGCTAGCGTTTATTTGTTGTGTTGATTTTTATATTGTATCGTTCTTTTCTCTTTAACTTAAATACAAAAGTCCACGATTTTAAGTTAGTTTTAATATTAATTACTATTAATTGTTTAATTGCAGGAAAACCCTGGACCCGGCTCGCTCAAGACCGCAAAAAGTGGAACTGCATGGAGGAGGCCTTCACCCACTTTTGGGTGGCCAAACAAAACACAATATAATATTTAATAATGAAAAATACACAATATTTAAGAATATACAAAAAAAACCCAGTGAATTTTTATATTAAATGTATTGTGAATAGTTATTAAGTTTTTAAAAGTTTTAAAGGTTTATTAATTAATTAATTAATATTAAGGGTTTTTTTTTACTAAACAAAGTTACCAGACAACTGATAGTTCAGAACATACTTAATACTGTTTAGATTGCTTTAAAGAATAGACTCCATTTTATGAGGTGAAGTGTATTATTGATTTAACTCATTTCCTCAATCATGCGACATTAGCAGGTACACAAATATTTATTGCTAGTAAATAACTTTAGTAGAAAATTACCAGCAAGTTATTCAATAGTCGAAAACCAACCAAGGTCAGTTAACCACTAGCTTTTACTGCTACAATGAATGGGTAGTCGTAAACTAAAAATAAACTCGTGACTGAAAAAATATATAAATGTAAAATAATACTGTTTGATCCAAACTAGACGTAGGTAAATCTAAATATATAAAATTGTTACGCTACTGACTGGTTGACAGACAATCCGACTGACAATCTACGCACAGCCTGGGGGGGGGGGGCCTTACTCTGGAACGCGATCGGTATTGGACAAGTATTGGAATATGACATTACGTACTTTTGACAGCAAACCAAGCGCCAAATTCAACCTTGTTTTCAAGAGTAATTACTTACTTACTTACTTGCTATATTGTGTAATTTTGTTTAATTTTGAACTAGTGGCTTCGCACAGATGCTTCAACTATATTATAAGCCTTCCTCTTAAAACACACATCATGTCAGCCTTCTAATTTTCCCACTGTTGGGACACTGGCCTACTCTTGGGTGAGAGTGATTGGCCCAATGCGGATTGGTGGATTTCCTTCACCGAATGAGAGCACTGGCATTGCGCGGCATTTTTCGAACAGAATAATCCATTGGTGTACGACCGGGTTTGAACCCACGACTTTAGAATTGGAAGGCCACTAGACCACCGATGCTCTATCTATTGATAAAAACCGCATTAAAATTCGATGCGTAGTTTAAAAGATCTAAGCGTAGGTATAGTTCTCACGACGGATCTCGGCTGTCGTGAAATTAGCCGTTTCGATGCGCAATGGAGCTTTTTCAAACTAAATTGTCTTTGCGCATCACAAACGGCTAACTTCACGGAAGCCTAGATCCACCGAGAGAACTATACATACATACAGAGGGAAAGACGACAAT
Organism: Colostygia pectinataria; assembly: GCA_951394395.1. Lineage (NCBI taxonomy): Eukaryota > Metazoa > Arthropoda > Insecta > Lepidoptera > Geometridae > Colostygia > Colostygia pectinataria. The sequence continues at coordinate 1,755,169 of OX596368.1, read as the reverse complement.
GGGAAGTAACTTTTTTTTATATTGTGTAAAAGATAAAGATAATTGTCTCGGTTAAGAGTTCGCGACAATCCGGTTGCAGTAACTAGTGTAATAACCCCACCGGTGCCATATTTCGATGTAATTCACGGCGCGCGCAGGAAACTGTTAGTGCTTTAATGCGATACACACGGCCGTACAGAATTGCCAACAGTGTAATATTTATCCGTACAGAATTGCCAACAGTGTAATATTTATCCGTACAGAATTGCCAACAGTGTAATATTTATCCTTTTTTTTATTATTTTAGTTTATTTTGTATTTACACCCTAGTTATTATTCTTCTTTCGAAGAACTAGGGTCTTCTAGGGTCTTCTTCTTCTAGGGTATAAATAACCCCTCGCGAGGCCTCAATTTTATAAGAGGCCTTTTTGCTTGACAAACATTCACACACACAGACTTTTGTTATAATATTAGTAAAAATAGACCACAGGGCACTTAGTTAGTTCGTATGAGTCAGTGGCCAACTGGTGACAGAGTTTCTAGGCCACCCGAAGGCCTCTGCCGCCTAACAACTTTGAAAAAGCCGAGACCGACTGCTTAATGTGCCCTCCGAAGCACGGGAGCGCACAGTTGAAATTGCCACTGGCGCTGGCGGGTCACCTATCCAAATGATGACTACGCGGAACAGTGCTCAACTTCGTTGATCTGTTAAGAACAACTTAGGCAGCTACGTCACGAGCGATCCACGGGGCACTGACACACTGGGTGATTTAGGTGTCCTATTATACAACTAAAGTTGCTTCTTTGAATTTCATTACTTCGCACAAGTCACGACTCTACATCATTATTTGACAAGCTTATAGTTTTAAAAACTATCATGGTTATTAATATAATCCCCATGGTCATGGTGTATGTAACTGCGCCGAAATATCGGGAATCAATCATCATCATCATTACAGCCTTCTAATGTTCCCATTGCTGGGACACTGGCCTACTCTCAAGCGAGAGTGGTTGGGTCATAATCCACCACGCGGACCCATTGCGGATTGGTGGACATGTCTTTCGAATTTGTAGTTCTTGGACATGCCGTTTTCCTCGACGTTTAACTTCAGCGTTTGAGAGCACTGGCATTGCGCACATAATTTTTTCGAACAGAAAAATCCATTGGTGCACAACCGGGTTTGAACCCACGATCTTGGGATCGGAAGGCGGGAATCAATAAAACTCACAAACTTGTAAACATCCCGTTTTTAGTGAAAATTGCCTAAAGTTTGTAAGAAAAACGGAGTCGCAAGTTCTACTAGTATAAATAGCGTGTCGTCTTGTTCGTGGGCTGCTTGGTCGTTACTACAAGAGCGCCGCGCGCCGGGTGAATTGTAAAAAGTATATTTTATGTGATTACTTAATTGTGAACATTGTGCAGTCGAGATCTCATATTAGCTTATTTTGGACGAAAAATAAGTAACTTTTTACAAAATACACAATTATATTGTAAAACTATCATAAAGTAATCTATATTTTAGAAACGGGTGTTTCGATAAAATATTATTAATATAAATTTTATTGAAATCGGGTCAGAACGGACCGAGTCAATACGGGACTGGGGATAACGAAACTAACCCTTTTTCACGTAACGGTATATCGGTGAAGAGGTTCCGACACTGCTAGTGTGCATATCGCGGCGCGGAGCAGACGCTCGCCGTGTCACTCAACCCTGATGAAGACTCTCGAAATTGAGTCGAAACAGTGTCAGTAACTCTTCACCGATATAGCGGTACGTGAAAACAATTTTAATTTTAATTTTAATTTTAATTTTAATTTTAATTTTAATTTTAATTTTAATTTTAATTTTAATTTTAATTTTAATTTTAATTTTAATTTTAATTTTAATATTAATTTTCATTTTCATTTTCATTTTCATTTTCATTTTCATTTTCATTTTCATTTTCATTTTCATTTTCATTTTCATTTTCATTTTCATTTTCATTTTCATTTTCATTTTCATTTTCATTTTCATTTTCATTTTCATTTTCATTTTCATTTTCATTTTCATTTTCATTTTCATTTTCATTTTCATTTTCATTTTCATTTTCATACTTACTTTCTTCTTTTATTAATTTCTAGTTAACTGTTTATACAAATATTTAATAATGTTACCTACTTCTATGAGTTAAATAAGTTCATTTTCATTTTTATTTTCATTTTCATTTTCATTTTCATTTTCATTTTATTTTCATTTTCATACTTACTTTCTTCTTTTATTAATTTCTAGTTTACTGTTTATACAAATATTTAATAATGTTACCTACTTCTATGAGTTAAATAAGTTACTCGAAATAAACAGATTTTTAATTTTATTTTATTTTATTTATTTATTTATTTGGGTGGTTATACAATATTATATTTAATACATTATACAAAAAAATATTGATCTATTTTTTTTTTATTTATTATGTCAGCAAGTCACAGGACAATCAAGGCACGTGATATAAAGCACCACGCCTGACTATTACAGATGCAGTGCCACCCAAAGCTTAAAGTTTTTAAGTGTTTGCGTGGCACTGCACTGCGCTTATCACCCCGAGACATTGTTGTTAAGTCTCTATCGCCCAGTAATTTCACTTGCTACAGTGCCCTTCAAACCTAAACACAGTGCAGCTTGCACACTACTGCTTGGAGGTAGAATATCTGACACTGCGGTGGTACCCACCAAGACGGACTTGCTGAAGAGTCCTACCACCCAGGTATCTATGTATCCATATTTACCACCTATCTATGTATTGTAATAAGTTTAGCAGTCATTTAGTACCCATAACACAAGCTCTGCTTAGCTTGGGGCTAGATGATGCTGTGTGGATTGTCCGGCATTATTTATTTATCAAAACAAAAAAAAATAAGCTCATTAAGGTATTACAAAAATGTGACATGTGCTCGTAATTTCTAAGAACCAACAACTATTGTTTAGGAGTCAGGTGTTTGGGAAACCATAGATATTGTTCCTGTTTCGTTTTGCTTTTGGACTTTTGCAACAGAAACTTTTAAAATAATAGTAAGTTGTAAGCAATGTTTGACAAACTTCCAACCTTTGGGTAACTTGAAAAGAAATATGAACATTTTGTTTACGGCTTCAGCAGTCAAACGTAAAATTTGAATAAAAGAAAATATTTCATTCGCACAGATTAAATATTCTGACCCCAGCGAGTATTTATGATTATATTAATATTTAAATTGCATCCTGTTTGGGGTTCCGTAAGCTGAAAAAAATATAATAAAGTTGGTTTTAGTGTATGTATTTATTATGTTGTTAGGCCATGACGTGCCTTTGGGCGGCCTATTTAACTCCGTCACTAAAGTTGACCACTTATCATGACAGATTCTTATGTTCCCACTGCTGGGACACTGGCCTACTCTCAGGCGAGAGTGATTGGATTGGGTCTTTTGTCTACCTCGCGGACCCAATGCGGATTGGTGGATGGCACATGTCTTTCGGATTTTTAGTTCTTGGACATGTTCCTCACGATGTTTTCCTTCACCGTCTGAGAGAACTGGCATAGCGCGCATTATTTTTTTCAGCTATTCTATTCTATTCTACTAACTGAACAAAACACTCCATTGATCAATAACTGCACCTGCCCCCCTACCATGAACTCTTAGAGCGATTCAAATTAGGACCTAAACTGAATTGTCAAAAGTTTTTTTACCATGACTTCATAATTAATAATTTCATGGTACAAATTTTTTTGACAATTCAGTTTAGGTCCTAATTTGAATCGCTATGAGTTCATGGATCTTAGTTCAATAGCAGAATACAAACTTCGCGACTTCGTTCGCGTGGAACTCGGGAACCGCACTTTTATCCGGGATAAAAAGTAGCTTATATCTTATTCCCGGCCAATATCTATCTATGTTTTAAATTTCTGCTAAATCGGTTTAGTGGTTGTCGAGTTAGAGAGTAACATCCAAACATCCAAACATCTTCATCATTTTTTGCTATTCTGCCCTAGGAGGGGCCATGAACTCTTAGAGCGATTTAAATGAAGACCTAAACTAAATTGACAAAAAAATGTATACCATGACATGATTGTCTAATTGATATAATGATACAAAATTTTTTGACAATTTAGTTTAGGTCTTCATTTGAATTGCTCTAACAATTCATGGCTGACGGTACAAACTTACCAAATGTCAATCAATTTGTAAAATGTTCATAATTTATTTTACATTGCGTATTCGCATTGCTGTGTTATGTTTCAAAGGGTGCGGTTGCCGATAAAATTACAGCCACATAGAGCCTTTTTAGGAACTAGAGCCTTTTTTATTTAAAAACTTTGCAGGTCTGCGCTTTGCTGTTTCATACAAAACTGAATCAATGAATTATAGAATGAACGAATGAAATTCTTTATTGTACTTAAAAAACTAGTACAAAGGCGAACTTAATGCTAGTAAGCATTATCTTCCAGATAACTTTTGGTGTATGATGGATAACAAAAAGTGTCGGTAGTACACAAAACAAAGAACAATTTAATATTATATGATGAACAATGCAAATCTTACTATTATACAATAAACTTACTTATCAATACTTAATTAAAAAAAAAAAAAAAAAAAAAAAAAAAAAACAGGTAACACATATAAACATACATACACCTACCTAATAATCTACTTATATAAAACTGTATGTTTTTATTTTTTTTATTTTCTGTATGTTTTATGTGAGCACTGGTGATCGTGGTACCCCGCCTTCTGATCTTAGAGCCGTGGGTTCGAATCCGGTCGTGCACCAATGGATTTTTCTATTCACAAAAAAACAACACACAGCCGAGATGTGCCTCCTTTATTTGTATTTCCAAAGTAGCACCCGATCGTCACTTTTAAACGTGCAGGTTAAATAGCTCTTTTGATGTCTGGAGCTGCCTCGAGGATGCTTTTTACAGCCTCTTGAACCGACTGAGATGATCGCCCCCTCTTTTCCCCTCCATCCCCGTCTCTGCTTCTACCCCTTCCCTGGCTGTGCTTGTAAAACATCAGGTTGTATTTAAAAGTACGATGGCAAGTTAAAGGTTTATTCAAATAAGCTTTTTTTAGTTTGGGGCTTTTTTACTTCTCGGTCGAAAATCATTATGTAAAACTAAAACTATTACTCACTTATCTACTGCAAAGAAAAGAAAAAATGAATAAAAAAATCAAAAAAACAAAAACTATTGACTACGAGACGTGAGAGTGTGCGTATGTTGAGAGTGAGTAGGGTGTAAAGCGCAACACACACAGAACGCGGGCGCGGGTCGGGTCAGATCCGCCGCGGGTGTTTTTTGTTGTGTTTCTAGTAACGTCAAAGATGACAACACACTGAAGGCGGGTGCGGGCGCGGGTGAAGCGCGGCAGCCGCTCCCGGGTTCAGTGTGTTGTCATCCTTGCCGCGTGTGTTACGCGTAAGCGTTGCGTGAGATGGTGTGTGCTAAATTGTCATAATTATGCGCAAAGACAATTTAGTTCGAAAAAGCCACATTGCGCATCGAAACAGCTAACTTCACGACAGCTGAAATCCGCTGGCAATACTATAAAATAGAAAAGAATAGAATAGAAAAATATTTATTTAACGCCACACAATTAACATAAAAATAACAATAAAAATTAAAACTTAACTATTGTGACGAAAAAAAGGCATAAAAAAAATCGAAAAATCGCGTACTAGTTGCTTTTATATCTGCATAGGCCTCGTAGTAAAATAAATACTTCTTACAAGACTATTTACGGGGTCACCGTGTCACGGATGTTGGTTCAGATGGGCGGAAGGAAACTACGTCATTTCCGTTTACGTTAGTATTAGCAGAGACAAAAGATGTTTACTGACAGTAATGAGATAATGGTTTTTTCGTTCAGTGTTCCGGATTACTAAACACAACCTTTAATACTTGTTTTTACAAAAATGTATATTCATGAAGAATGCCTGGAGAGAGGTATTTGCCCAGCAGTGGGACACGAACGGGTGATGAAAGAAAATAATACATTTTGGAAATTAAGTAGAAACATTGTCGCCGTAGCCGAAATCGGCATGACAATCTTGTGGCCATCTTGTGGGCCGTACGCTTGGTTGCCACTTAAGTTGTATTAAAAAAAAAAAAAAAAAAACAATAACCATCATAGAATCTTATATCTATAAATGAATCACTGTGCGTTAGTCTCGCTAAAACTCGACAACGGCTGGACAAATTTGGCTGATTTTGCTCTTGAAATGTTTGTAGGAGTTCAGGGAAGGTTTAAACGGTGAGAAAATATACAGGATGTAAAAATTAGCCAAAAAAAAAACGCGAGTAAAACCGCGCCGGGTTTACTAGTTAACAATAAAAAAATATGTAGACCACCAGTGCTCCTTGTCATAAATAAACGTTTTTTTTTTATACAACTGAAGTGGCAACCAAGCGTACGGCCCACAAGATGGTAAGCGGTTACCGCAAACTATAGACGCTTGCGGGTTGCCACCTTGAGGCATAGATCGAAAGCTTCATGTGCCAGTAATTTCACCGGAAACCATACCCTTCACACCGGAACATAGTAATGCGAGCATTACTGCTTTGCGCCGGGAATAGGCATTATCTTTCTTCTTTCTAACTATATCTATCTATTATTATAACAACTCCTTATAAAAGAATATAATCTAACTTGGGCGAGTAGCCATAAATCCATAATGCAACGTCAAGTTAAATTAAAGCCAGTAAAACAAACCTCTGTGCGGTGTATTCCCGTCGCTCCCGAGGGAATGCACTAATGGTGTGATATACTGTTTCCAGATGAAATTGCATTGGAATCAAAAAACTCGGTCAAGTGCGAGTGGTATCGTGGCTTTGGATTTCCGTATATTCTGGATCCGAGGAAAGCCGTAGAAGTACCATGGTAACCATAGCAAGCATCTTCAGTCGCAAATATGACCCGTATTTAGATAGGACGGAAATCACTACCTCGCCGCCACACAGTTTTAACTAGCGCGGGAGGTAAGATTTTTTGTTTAAACTATTTAAACCTACCGTCAATTGTTTTTACTTAGGTACCTATGTGCTGTAATACTATAGTACTTATTATAAGCTTCTAAGTAGGTACCTTTTGTTTCACTAGTTTATTTTTTATCAAAATAAAATTATTCTTATTCTTATTCTTATTATTCAGTTATCAAGTTTAGTATTAACCAATTTCATCTGGCATGTATTACTATAAGATTATGAATCACTATTAATTCGACTTATTAATTCGACTAACTCTTTAACTAACTAAACTAACTAACTAAATCATCTTTTATAGATAGAAAAGGCCAATGATGATGATGATGATGAATCACTACAAGACGACCGATGTGGCGCAGCGGGCGCAGGTCCGCCTGCGATGCAGAGGTTGCGGGTTCGATTCCCGCCTCGGAACAAATGTTTGTACGATCTACAAATATTTGTTCCGGGTGTTCTGGGTATTTTCTATATATAATAAAAAATATCTATGTATTGTATTGTATTAAATATATATCAGTCATCTAGTACGCATAACACAGCTCTGTTTAACAGCAGCTTACCTTGGGGCTAGATGATGCTGTGTGGATTGTCCAGCATTATTTATTTATTTATTTATTATTTAATTTGCTCAATGCGACTTACGTCGACTTATGAGCAAAGTGACACATCTGAAAGATAAATCAGACCAACTTGGCCACACTGGCTTACCTCAAATACAAATGTTTTATTGCGTTTCAAAAAGAGTAGTAGAGTTCTTTGTGATAGAACTCGTCCGGGGAAGTACTACACCTATTTCTGCCGCAAAGCAGTAATGCTCGCATTACTGTGTTCCGGTGTGAAGGGTATGGTTTCCGGTGAAATTACTGGCGTATGAGGATTTCGATCTATGCCTCAAGGTGGCAACCCGCGAGTGATACCTCTGGTATTGCAAGCGTCTATAGGCTGCGGTAACCGCTTACCATCTTGTGGGCCGTACGCTTGGTTGCCACTTCAGTTGTATAAAAAAAAGATAATTTACAATGTTAACAGTGATAAAATCTCCTTTTAAGTAATAAACAAGTACTTGTCATAGGAGATTTTGCTCTTGCTTAGGTCTATTATAGATTTAATGTAGACAGTGATGTAACTAATAAAACATTAAAGAAAAAGATTAGAAAATAAAGTGTAGGTTGGCTTTATGCGAGGAAATGTAGTGTGAATGAAGGTAAAATTTAAAAAAACTCGGGTTTCCTCCCTCAGAGTTATTGGTCCTGCGAGTAGCGAGCTAAACTGCATAACTGATACTGCTATACTGCTGGATAACTCGACACACACTCGATAACTGCTGGGAAAGGTTAGGTGATAAACTGGAAAATTAATTATAAGACAGCTCTCCGATGGACTGATGACAAAAGCGGTCGCAGGAATTCGGTGGATGATGAAGACTCTAAAACACAGTCGTCAATGCGCTCATTGGGGACCTATTTCCAGCATGGACGTCTTTTGGCTGATATGTTATTAATTAGCAGTCCGTGTCAGCTTCGCGTGGGTGTAATTAAACCGCACCCGTGCGAAGCCGGGGTGTAACAAACATAGCTTATGTTACTCACGGGTAATGTAGCATTTTATTGGTGAAAGAGTTTTTGAAATAGGACCCGTAGTTTTTGAGTGAAACAAAAATACAATATTTTTTAAGAAAAAACAAAAACCAACTTCAACCAAAAAAAAATTTCGTTTGTTCGTTCGTTCGTTCGTATGAGTCAGTGGCCAACTCTGGTGACAGAGTTTCTAGGCCGCCCGAAGGCCTCTGTCATTAAAATTAATTCATAATAGGCGGAGAAATCGCGTAACAAACATACAAAAAAACACAGTCGAATTAATAACCTCCTTCTTTGAAGTTTGACGACTGATGTGGCACAGCGGACGCAGGTCTGCCTGCGACGCGGAGGTTGCGGGTTCGATTCCCGCCTCGGGTCAAATGTTTGTACGATCTACAAATATTTTGTTCCGGGTGTTCTGGGTATTTTCTATATATAATAAAAAATATCTATGTATTGTATTGTATTAAGTATATATCAGTCATCTAGTACCCATAATACAGCTCTGTTTAACAGCAGCTTACCTTGGTGCTTGATGATGCTGTGGGGATTGTCCAGCATTATTTATTTATTTATTGGAGTCGGTTGAAAACACAAATCTTTCCTTTTTATAATAATAATATAGATTATGAATAAATGGAATTTCTTTCTTTCAAGTTGAAACAGATAAGCGTGCAGTACGGCAGAGTATAGTGTTCCCTGAACCCATCTTTTCATTTAAGATACGGAACTCTAAAGATCATTCAAAGTGTTCATTAAACTGGTCACTGTTTTTATAACAGGCTAGTAAAACCGTGACGTTTTCAGCGTTGAGTTTGTCTTTCACCATCCCCGCTGCGTCCTCTGAGAGTTTTATATCAAGAATAAATTCTTAGGGCGTTGCTACCCCACTGTGATAATTTCCTGTTTCTAGGACGCTCTCTTGTTTTGGCACATTTACATTTTTTTAATTTTGCGACTCCATAATTACTTCTGGCGAATCTACGGTTAATTTTTTAATATCTTTCTGTAATGTATATACTATGGTCTATGGACAGCAGCGCCACCTACCGGGTCCAATTGTGTTTTCGAACTATTCAGGCATCTATTGAAATAAACACAAAATTTTATACAAATCGGTCTAGCTGTTAGGAGTTAGGCGACAAACAAAACACACGTACCAGAAGTGTTATAGAAAGACAAGTTGTGCTATCTGCAGTTTTTATGGTATCTTATAGTAACATTAGAGAGAAGAATAGTAGAGTTCTCTGTGATAGAGCTCGTCCGGGGAAGGACTACCGCCATACCTATTTCTGCCGCCAAGCAGTAATGCTCGCATTGCTGTGTTCCGGTGTGAAGGGTATGGTTTCCGGTGAAATTACTGGCACATGAGGCTTTCGATCTTAGCCTCAAGGTGGCAACCCGCAAGTGATACCTCTGGTATTGCAAGCGTCCATAGGCTGCGGTAACCGTTTACCATCTTGTGGGCCGTACGCTTGGTTGCCACTTCAGTTGTATAAAAAAAAAAAAAAAACATAGTTCTGTGCATCTACATTTTAAATTTCATCACAATCAGTAAAGTCGTCACAAAGATACGTGGTAAGTAAGTAAGTTAACTAACGTTAACGTTAACGTTAAGTTAAGAGTCAGTGGCCAACTGTGGTGACACAGTTTTTAGGCCGCCCGAAGGTTCTGTTATGGCCAAACAACTTTGAAAAAGCTGGGACCAACTGCTTAACGCTCGTGACAGCGCTCACTTGAAAGCCACTGGCGGTCACCCATCCAAATGATGACTACGCGGAACAGTGCTTAGCTTCGTTGATGTGTGAACAACTTTCGTGGTAACAAACATTAACACACAGAGACTTTCGCATTTATAATTATTATGATGGTAAGTTTTATATAATTGCTAACGATCTGGCAAAACTAAGTGTAACTAGCAGTTCTCCGAACAGTAGACCTCGCAAGCACAAACTTGTAAAGTGAGCTTTGAAAGTGAGCAACATACTGCATTTTGAGGAACTATTTTGCTCATCACGCTTAAGATCCTCATCAGATCTTCACCAAATATCAGACAAACATATAGTTAATACTTACCTTTCAAATAAAATAAAAATCAGCGAAATCAAATCACATAAGGCGGAGATATTCAGCAGCCCCCTTTTTTTTTTTTTTTTTTTTTATACTACTAAAGTGGTAACCAAGCGTACGGCCCACTTTATGGTCAGCAGTTACCGTAGCCTATGTACGCATGCAACATCATAGATATAACTTGCGTGTTACCACCCTGAGACGTTAGATAGTTAGTCTCATGTGCCTGTAATTTCACCGGAAACCATACCCTTCGAACCGGAACACAGCAATGCGAGCATTACTGCTTGGCGGCAGAAATATGTATGGTGGTAGTCCTTCCCCGGACGAGCTCTATCACAAAGAACTCTACTACTCTTAAAACTCTTTTTGTCCCTTTTTGGAAAAAGTACGCCTATCCCCATCGAAAATCCCCGACGACAATCAAATTCTATCAATATCTATTCTATGACTTGGTTGAAAAATGCGACCCGTAGGCGAGAACACAAAACGACCGGACAAACTGACAGTCAAAAGCATTTTTGGCCAATCTCGAAACTGTGACGCTTTGCTCGCTTCGCTCGCTCGGTCAATAACGAACAAACACGTGAATACATCATGACAGCCTTCTAATGTTCCCACTGCTGGGACACTGGCCTACTCTCAGGCGAGAGTGATTGGGTCTTAATCCACCACGCGGACCCAATGCGGATTGGCGGATGGCACATGTCTTTCGAATTTTTAGTTCTTGGACATGCCGGTTTCCTCACGATGTTTTCCTTCACCGTATGAGAGCACTGGCATTGCGCACATAAATTTTTCGAACAGAAAAATCCATTGGTGCACGACCGGGTTTGAACTCACGACCTTCGGATCGGAAGGCGGGGTCACTACCACTAGACCACCGGTGCTATACGTTTACTGTCACGTGAATACGACTCGATGTAAACACAAATAGTTTATGAGCACGTCTGCACGTGATATTTGCCGGTGCAAGTCGAGTCAGACGAATTCAATTTAAAATTCTACGCTGCGTCATGAACTTCGAGCTGACTAGATTGCCTGCATGCGCGTTTTGCTACAGTGCAACTTAAACAGTAAAAAACATCTACATAAAACCCCCAAATTTAACAACATAGGTTAGTAAGCAAGCAACATAACATGTAGCGACGGAAACGGATGCTGGTCGGCAGGTAGAAGCCATATTTCTAGATTTTAGGTGAGCATTTGATGTAGTAGATAATGACCAGCTCCTAGTAAAACTTTTAAGAGTAGTAGAGTTCTCTGTGATAGAGCTCGTCCGGGGAAGGACTACCACCATACCTATTTCTGCCGCCAAGCAGTAATGCTTGCATTGCTGTGTTCCGGTGTGAAGAGTATGGTTTCCGGTGTAATTACTGGCACATGAGGCTTTCGATCTTAGCCTCAAGGTGGCAACCCGCGTGTGATGGTTATCGGTTACAGTAGCCTCCCCGGACGAGCTCTATCACAGAGAACTCTACTAATCTAACGAGGTTTACGAGGGAGTCTAGTTTCTCGTGATTAGCTCTCAGAGGACTTACTTCGTTAACGTAATGGAAACGTCTAGGTTTAGTTACATCAATTCGCACCTAAGGGGGCGACTCTGTTAAAAAAATATTGAACCAACTGTAAAACTAAAAATATACATAAATTTGTGGTATGTTAACACAAAAATACATTTCCTGTACCACCCCTGACACTCTCAATAAAATGTATGAAGCAAACGCGTCGCAATCACCACATGCATGGTCTGTGTACGTAAACGGTGCCGTTGTATGTATGAGTGTCATGTTTGGCGCCAACCAATTATAGCAAGAGCGAGATAGCACACTTTCAGACGCGTTGGCATGCGCGCGCTTGAGCCTACACAAAATTTAAATAAACGCGTGCCTTAGCCTTTGGCTTCAGTGCCGGCGAAAGGTGACGTGTGGTGCCGGCAAACTCGCGACCGGGGTGGGGTAAGAAAAACGGGTGGCAGGAAGGGAGTGGCCATTCTGCACGAGGTACTAATATCTGTTCTGTGCTTGTACACAACAACTACGGTCCTTACCCGTGGTCCACCTTGTTAGTACACCTAGATATACCACGGTAAATAAAAAAAACCCTGTAGTTCACCTTATGTATAATCGCGGCTAAACAGTTATAGATAAATAAGTAAATGGTCCACTGCAATTGTTTTACTGTGTCCATACTTAGGTTTTTAGTGCACCCTTCCGGCTATTCTGTCCGGCCACAACTTGAAAAGAAGGTAAGAATGTTTTACTTGCCTACATACGTACCTAAAGAAAGAAAGAAAGAAAGAAAGAAAGAAAGAAAGAAAATGATTTTATTTGTCGAGAACATAAATAGAATATCATACAAAATAGAAACTAATACACAAGTAATTACTACCTTTATTATTACCTACCTACTTCGTAACTGTTACTTGCTTACGTCGCATGTTCTTATTTGTACCTTTACAATACGTGTCTCGTATAAACCATCGCTACGCAATCAAATCCGTAACCCACAGTGAGTAGTAAGACCTTCTCTGTAGTGTAACACTTATTTTAATGGTCCTTTATGAAATGAAATGAAATGAAATGAAATTCTTTATTGTCGAAGTAAGAGCTACAACCATTTAGTAGGTATCTAACTACCTACTTAAAATGAGCGCTACAATTATAACAACTCGTCATAATAATTGGTTGTTTACATCAGTGTAGACCTACATCAATTGATTATTAGAATTTTATTATTATTATTTGCTTTTACATTGAGATAGGTAGGCATGTTTTTTTCATTCAATATACTCGTAGGTAAACGGTACCTAGGAAATCTTAAATAAAATTTAAACATTTCAAATCAAGATCTAGGGCTGCAAATGGGCCTTGTCATGTACTTATTGCTAAAAATGAAAAAGTATTATTAAATATTGTGTCGGAAATGTCATGAACAAAATTCGTAAAATTGATGAAGTAAGTCGCTAAATTACAAAAATTAAAAATATAAGTCAGACCATTTAGTTATTTTACAGGTCAATAGAATCAATGTATTTCGTCAATTTATAGGTCAATCATTGTTCAAAAATTGTTTTAGGTTGTATAGAGTTTTACTAATGAGTAACGATTTTACTATATAATATTTATTAACTAAATAAAATATTAAAGATAGCTATCGGCGCTTCAAGCCGAAGACATCCCAATAAAAAGCAGTGGTTGCGGGTTCAAATTCCGTGAAATTTAAGGCGAAATAATTTTTGGGATCTTTAGTATTCTCTTAGTCCCTTAGCGTGATGGTTAACACTCTAAAAAACAAAAATAACCAATTAAATAAAATATGTACATAATTACATTACATTACAAAATATACAAAATACATATGCCGTTACAAACGATCTATAGATAGCTATAAATATCTCGAATCTTGAATAACGAGGAAATCCGTAGAATAACCAAGGTCAAATAGATCGAGTACCTAAGTAAGATGAAGCCATATAGCTCGTAGAACTGCTAACTGCTAGTAAATAAAGGTTCTCGAATGGCGATCGCAAACTGAAATACAAAATACATGACGGCCCCCCACTCGATGGACAGGTTAAACGGGTGCGCTATGTGGAAGTATTTTGGTGCGCTTGATCTGGGTGCGCTACGAGGCCTTCAGCCACTTTGGTAGCTCACTGATTCGTAACCAGCTACGTAAAAACAATTTTCTTGACTGTTTTGTAATCAGTTACTAATAAACACTTATTTTCCGTTTTCGTTATATTTTATAACCAGTTAGAGTAATGCCCCAAATTTTGATCAGTTTTCTAATCCATCGACAATCTAACTTTTGTAATTAGAAGCTCCTGATAACTACGTGCTTCGTAAAACATAATTTATCCAGTGAATTACAGTCAGTAATATCCAATGCCTATACACATTGAGCGGATAAAATGGCGGTAAAATTATTATGAATTTAAAAACATAATTTTCAATAAAATTCAACAATTCAAATTCTTAGGATTCTGAATTTTGAAGGTAAAATACTTATTCGTAAAATTATTTGTCATTTCTAAACATTTGATAAAATACAGACCGTTCTTGTAGTTCTAGCAACATTTCTGATTGGCTAGCAGATTAACGAGCGGACGACCAATGTGGCGCGGTGGGCGAAGGTCCGCCTGCGACGCGGAGGTTGCGGGTTCGATTTCCGCCTTGGGACAAATGTTTGTAGGATCTGCAAATATTTGTTCCGGGTGTTTCGGGTGTTTTCTATGTATAATAAAAAATATCTATCTATGTATTGTATTGTATTAAGTATATATCAGCCATCTAGTACCCATAATACAGCTCTGTTTAACAGCTTACCTTGGGCTAGATGATGCTGTGTGGATTGTCTCTCTTAAATCCAAAGCGGACGCAATCCTCTGCATGAGCATAGAGCTGTACAGCTTAATTATATTAGGCGCGTACTTGCAACAATGTAATTGGGTTTTATCAGCTTATAAACAGTTTATTAAAGTTATCTAGCGGCAGCTTCTGACCGCTAAATAATTATTTGTAATTTGTGTGGTTTAATGGTTGGTAAATTTTGTTGAGTTGAATTATTTAATGAGTATATACTCAATGGTCCACCAAAGAGGCGCATTCTTCTCAATTGCATAGTTTCAAGATTAGAGTTTTTGTTTTTGGATAAGTATATTAAAAAAACAATGGAAAGAGTCCACCAAATAAAAATCTGTCAAAACAATCCATAACAATAGCAAATATCATGCCTTAAAAGCGATAGGAACCCAGCCGGTGTTGTTTTTAATGCATACGTGCGTTGGAACTGGTTTAAATAGAGTAAGAATAAGAATAAGAATTTATTTATTTGACACACACACAAAAAAGGAAAGTAATACAAGACAAGGTGAGTAAGTGAGTATAAGTAAGTACCTATTTCTTAGAATAAACTAAAAACATCAATACAGAAACAAAAGAAAATAAAAATAAAATAGGATACAACGTAAGTATTAGCTAGATATGTTTCGTAGGTACCTAGTACCCACTAAATTAATTTTTAGTCTTTCCTTGCGTGTGCGGTCAAACAGGTCCAGTCTCAGCTTAATGATCTCAGTCCAGTCTCAGCTTAATGCTCTGAATACCAGCGCTCCTTCCTCACTCCTTGCAGCAGTGAGGAAGGAGCGCTGGTTTTCAGACTGGGCCTCACCAGAATGACATTACGGGCGAAATTCACTTATCTTGTAAGACGGTTTACAGTGATCCTTGTGATTTATATTATTTTCCGATCCGATTTTAAAATTATTTCACCATTAGAATGCTACATTATGCCTGAGTAACATAGGCCATATTTGATGTCCACCCATGCGAAACCTGGACTTGCCACTAGTATTAAATAAAACTTTTTTGACTTTGACTTTGTTCTTGATCCAGCCGAGTATCAGATCGCGTGCCGCAGCGGAACTGAAACCCGCACCTCTTAGATAAGTAACGACGGAACATCAGGACGGGTAACTTAATAGCTTCAATTTAGAATATTTAAATGTGTTTTAACAAGTCTGTAACCACCAGTGAACTGGTGGTGATACCGCCTTCCGATCCTAAGGTTGTGGGTTCGACACTGGTCGAATATCAATGGTTTTTTCTATTCGATAAATGCATGTAAATGAAAATGCCCTCAAGTGGTGAAGCCTTCATATCCAAGAACTGGAAAACCTGGCTTAGAACTGCACAGGACCCAGAAGAATGGCATAAGCGAAAGGAGGCCTATACCCAGCAATGGCTGATACCGGGTTAAAATGATGATGATGATGATGATGATGATCCAAGAACTAACAATTCGAAAGATATGTGCCATCCGGTAATTCACATTGGGTCAGCATGGTATATTACTCCCTTTCGCTCGGAACTACGCCAGTATTTCAACACATTTACAAATCCGTTATGATAGTAATGATGATCAAACGATCGTCATATTACGGTTGATGCTTTTATAAAACCATTTAAAACTCCTGCGGCGCGGTTCCACAAAAGAGCGTGTTTTTTTGTCGGTAAGTCAGGTGTTATCGACCTCTACGCTGCTACGGCGTAGCGCTACGCCGTAGCAACTTGTTTGTTTTGTATATTCGTTTGTGTTCCTGGCTTTGGTTATCCAACCAAGAATAATATGACGCGTTGTTTTCATACTTTGATCGAAAGTGTATAAAATAAGTGTGTGTGTTGCTTGATTTCACGTCTGTAAGCATTAAAGGATTATAAAAATAAATTAATTTTTGAGAAAAAAAACATAAATCAATTTCAAGCTAAAAAATGTTTCGCCAGACCACCAGGTTGTACGTGACGATGTAGTTATTGAAACGTTTTTTATGATTTACTAGCTTTCGTCCGCGACTTCGTTCGCGTCGAACTCGGGAACTGTACTTTTTTCCGGGTTAAAAAGTAGCCCATATCTTATTTCCGGTAAAATAAGCCAAATTGGTTCAGTGACTGTCGCGTTATAGAAGGACAAACATTCAAACTTTCGCATCTATATTAATAGTGTGATTCATAAAGTACTGAACCAATTTCAAACATACATTAAAAACATATTAAAGAGTAGTAGAGTTCTCTGTGATAGAGCTCGTCCGGGGAAGGACTGCCACCATACCTATTTCTGCCGCCAAGCAGTAATGCTCGCATTGCTGTGTTCCGGTGTGAAGGGTATGGTTTCCGGTGAAATTACTGGCACATGAGGCTTTTGATCTTAGCCTCAAGGTGGCAACCCGCGAGTGATACCTCTGGCATTGCAAGCGTCCATAGGCTGCGGTAACCGCTTACCATCTTGTGGGCCGTACGCTTGGTTGCCACTTCAGTTGTATAAAAAAAAAAAAAAAACATACAGTCGAATTGATAACCTCCTTTCTTGAAGTCGGCTAATAAAGTACAAGAGTGAGAGAATATACATACCAAAGTCTTTCGTCATACTTGGTGGTAGGACTCTTCAACAAGAGTTCGTCTTGGTGGGTAGCACCGCAGTATCAGATATTCTGCCTCCAAGCAGTAGTGTGCTGCACTGTGTTTAGATTCGAAGGGTAGCAAGTTAAATTTACTTGGTGAAAGATGGATAAAAATACGTCTCGGGGTGACGAGCGTAGTGCAGTGTCACTCAGAACTTTCAAACTTAAATTTTTGGGTGACACTGTAGCTTATCATAAGACGAACGACTTCAACGTCTTGTCATTTGCTGATATTTAAAAAAAACTTGGTCAGTGAGGGCTATTCCCAGTAGTCCTACCAAATTGTCCTACCAGTTTAACTACGGAAAAATTTTTTTTCAACATACTTACTAGTAGGACCTCTAGGAACTTTTTACCCAGTAGACTTACCAGTAAAACAAAACTCCCAATAGTCCTACTCTTATGTAGATCTATGAAATTGATAGACATATATACATCATTAATATTTATTATCATCATCATTTTAACAGTCAGTCCACTGCTGGACATAAGCAACTTCTTGAGTTTGACAGCATTCTTTTTTTTAATCATTGGCTAATCATTACTAATTTTACACTAAACTTCTAGGTAAGTCATGAACCTTAAATAAAATCCATCATACAGTAAACAGGTCAAGTGCGCTTCCCCTAGAGATGTGATCCACCCCTTGATTTGTTACTCATCCATTTACAATGGCCCTCCTGAGTATCAACCCCTGTTAGCGTCAACAAGCATTTCACAAGAATAAAAGACAGAACAACCGGAAGTCAAGATGTCTACTCGTCTATCTATTCTCGTTACATGCTGTAAAATTTTGTGGTTATAAACCGCCGAAACGCATAAGAATAACAAGAAAAAACAAGACTTAGCGCGCCGCTAAAATAACATTTATTTTTGTGAATAAATAAATAAATTAATTAGTTAAGTTAATCTGTCGCCATCTCTGTTCTATGACGTGAGAATAATAAATAAATATTATTTTGAATTTTATTTGATTAATATTTATTTGATATCGAATAAAAAATCTCTATATAAGCAGAATAACATAAAGTCGTGGGCTGCAAGCGTAGCTAAGGTCACGGTAAATAGGACTCAATCTATTGCGATTAGATTTGATTCGACGCACTGACAACACTCAACATTGGCAATCAGACTCACCTGAATCTTCAAACTGTTGCGTGAAGCCAAAATGACAGATGACGAGGTTCAGAATGATGGCTAGGATCAGCATTCGCCAAGCGATTCTCCCGCCAACACCCGCCATTTTGTTTTCACTTGTAAGCCGCCATCTTGTTTGAAACTGTTCACATTTTACTCACTTTTCAGTCATTTTTGTTTTTATAGTATACCTGTAACAAATGGAAATAAAGCAAATTAAGTCGGAAGTTAGGCGTTGAGGCGTCAGGATTCCGATCCGAAATATGTGGTGAATCCCTTATTGAATTAGTTAGAGTCATGCAGTGCATATAGGAATATTTATACAGCCAGGCTAACTTTGCGTATCGGTTTCAACTAATTTTGTACAGGAAGTTTCGAGAACTTGTCAAACTTGATAAATGAAATATGAGAGTTATTTTCGCAGTAGTTAGATAGCTATTTTAGAAAGATATACTGTTATTCATAATCATTTTGTAAGCTTCGCAGTTAATGACGCTAAATCCTGATGCCATCTTTGGTCATTGACGTTAGGAGTAAAATGACCTGAGATTGTGATTAGGAGGAAAATAATGAAAAGATTTAGCTTGTTATTTTTAGCAATTATTTAATTTGTATTTCTCCTGCAACTGCCTAGGCTAGCATATTTTAACCAAAATAAAAAAGATGTGAATAAACAAAAAATTTACACCAGCCTTTAGACTTATGAGCCCTCAGTCTTAGGTTGATCGCCTAATTTGTTTCATCAAAAGTCCGACATCGACATCTTTTTGGAAGTCATATAAGAGTGATACCCCTAGTATTGCAAGCTTCAATAGGCTACGGTAAGTACTTAACATCAGGTGGGCCGTATGCTTGTTTGGCACCTTGGTGGTAATAAAAAAAAATCGAATAGCCTATCGTTTGAAGCAAGCTTCAAAATGAACACACGAAACACAGGCAATTATAGACAGCAATAACGTTAATAAAAATTGGGTGTACAGAGCAAAATAGCGGTGCAGGAACTAAAAGTGGCCATAAAGAGATCGAGCGATAAGGATGTGGTGCTTCATCGAGCGGATAGCAATTGAACTATACCATTAAATTTTCCTTCACTTAGTCCGACATTTTACACAGTCACAGAACAGAGGTCTTACTCTTGAATCCAATGACAATTCCGATCCAATCCCAGTTTCTATTTACCGCTGTCAAATTTTTGTATTCTTGAAAACAAGGTTGAATTTGGCGCTAGGTTGGCTGTCAAAAGTACGAAATGTCATATTCCAATACTTGTCAAATACCACACAGTGCTGATAGTAAACTATGGAAATCAGGCAATTGATAGAATACACGTACATAATTCCTTTTTTTTTTTCAAATATATACTTAGGTACAAATTATAAATACGCGCCACATCGGACGACCGATGTGAAGGCGAAGGTCCGACTGCGACGCAGGAAGTTGCAAGTTCGATTCCCGCCTTGGGACAACTGTTTGTACAATCTGCAAATATTGGTTCCGGATGTTTTTTATGTATAATAAAAAAAAATTAATTGAACAAGTATATCAGTTTTCTAGTACCCATAACACAAGCTCTGCTTAGCTTAGAGCTGTGTAGATTGTCTGGCATTATTTATATATTTTATTGATTATTTCATTTAATTTGCAACTTTTATGTATTATGCAACTACTCGCCCGCACTGACGACAAACCCGTATCCAATACAATGCAAATAGCGCCACTGTCGGACAGTGATAGGCGAATTAACATACATCGCGGCTGTATTCCACATTAATCTACCGCCAATGGGTTGTGCAAAAAGGCCTGTACCAGAAGCGGAGTGGAAATGTTACGTGAAAATTATGTTTTTTTCATGTCAGCAAACAAAACAGTCAAGTCGCCTGCCTGATGCTAAGCACCACGCCTGACCATGACAGATGCAGTGCCACGCAAAGCTTCAAGTTTTATGTTCAGCGTGGCACTGCCCTCATCACCCCGAGACGTTGTGTCTTTCAAATAACGTTTTTTAAAAGTAATTTTAATGCACCCAGATACTTAAAGTTTACTAAAAGTGTATTTAATTCACCTGGGTGAATTAACTCAGGTGAATTAAGTTTACGAAGCCAAGTCGCCAGCCTGATGCTAAGCACCACGCCTGACCATAACAGATGCAGTGCCACGCAAAGCTTAAAGTTTTTATGTTTAGCGTGTCACTGCGCTCTTCAACCCGAGACGTTGTTACCTAGTACTAGAATTTATTCTGTGACGTTGTTAAGTCACTTTCGCCCAGTAATTTCACAGTACCCTTCAAACCTACACACAATAATGATGTTAAAACGTCATAAAATTATTTAAAACTTTGAGTTAGTTCTTTAGTAGAGGCAAACCAAATATGACGTATATCTGCGAGTTTTACATAGCAACTTGTCTAAAGTTGAGTATATAATAACGGGAAACTAGAACTCGACAACCACTAAACCGATTTTGCTGAAATTTAAAACATAGATAGATGATGAAATGAAATAGGACATAGGTTACTTTTTATTCTGGAAAAGAATACGTTTCCCGAGTTCCACGCGGACAACAGCTTGTTATGCAATAATATTATCTCATGACAGATACTGACAGATTGCTGGGACTTTGGCATACTCTTGAGCGCGAGTGATTAATGTTTTCCCTTCACCGTATGAGAGCACTGGCAGTGCGCACATACAAAAAAATCCACTGGTGCATGACCGGTTTCAAACCCACGACCTTAGGATCGGAAGGTGGGGTCACAACCACTAGACCACCAGTGCTTTTAACCAAACAATAATATTACACTAGAGTTGAAACACTCGTTTGAACATCAATTGCTTCGTAATGTGTCTCTATCAGCGCACATAACTTTTCCATACTCTACCACAGCTCACTCAGCAAAAATCATTCAGGTGTTTCAGATATAAAAATCCGTGAAATTACGGTCCTGCCGTTGAAATTACCGCTATACCGGGGAAATTACTGCAGTATGTAAAGTTTGCATTATAAAATAAATTTAGGGGATTGGCCGGACGCTTGGGCGCTTATTCTAAAATATGTGGCTGTTGTTATAATACAGCCGTGCAGAGTTTGTTTGCTTTAGGCTGTTTACCGATCTAGGAAGCACGGCATGACGTGACTGGAAATCCGTCTAAATTAAATTCTACTTAAAACCGACAGCCGTTTGTTCTTTTATAACTTTTATAACATCCCGAAAATGGTTTGGCTTGCACCTTCTGCTAGATAGATGGATGCTCTACCAGTTGAGCCACCAAGCCATGTCTTGCCTGCTTGAAATAACTTTAGTGCGGTTGTCACCAGTATAATAACCAATAACCAAATTAACAGATCAACGAAGGTATGCACTTTTCCAAGGAGTCACTGGAATCCACTGAATGGGTGACCACAGATAACAATTTAAACTGAGCGTTTCTACCTGGTGGTCTCTTCAGCAAGAGTCCGTCTTGGTGGGTACCACCGCAGTGTCAGATATTCTACCTCCAAGCAGCAGTGTGCAAGCATTACTGTGTTTAGATTTGAAGGGCACTGTAGCAAGTGAAATTACTGGGAGACTACGAATTAATTCTCAGTAGAGTCATTCAAACTTACTTACCATATAAATAATAACAAAATGTATTTATTTCAGACAACATAAATAAAAAAATAATGCTGGACAATCCACACTTCGTTCGCACATACCAACATAATTCCATATTGATATTATTGTGTTAGTACAAAATTTAAATTAGATATATTAGTAAAAAAAAACTAGGTAACTAAATTACTAAATAGGTGCTGGGCAAATAATGAAACCTCCATTTATATTTAGTAGTATGTTTATAAAGGTCCCGATAACAAAACAGCCTTTACAATAAAATTATCACTACTCATACTCATATTAGGGAAACAATGGGCTAGCTAATACGAAACAAGGTTTCTTTTATTATAAAAGGGAATAGCAGATACCTATTCAATATTATGTTTGTCCCTTCGTAATCAGGTACGCCACACGTATTACCAACAAAAAACATGGTTTATCCCGAATAACGGCTAAAGCCGCGGTCTTATACAATGCTACAACCGCTACATGCTGGCACTTGACATATTTGCTCAAATGTTTGCGTTATTTTATGAACACAAACTTTAACTTTGTATAATACTTTCAGAGTTGACTTTGCATTGACATAAGCAAATCTGTAGATGTCTCAACTGTTTCATACGTATTTTGTATATCTTGTAATGTAATGTAATTATGTAACCTAGCTCCACTCTAACCTAACCTTAATAGATACCTAACTTTGTTATTTTATACCTACCTATCTATTATTATCCTTTCTGTACTTATTATTCTTTAGTTGGTAAATAAATATAAAAAAAATTTACTTATCTGTCTTTGTAATGTGCTTAAAGTATTATAAGCAAACATTTGAGAATATATTGTAAAGCATTACAGCCGGCGGCAGACCTACCAGCCAGATTCTATTAATAAACAATATTTGACGTTTTATTCAGTTCCAACTGTAGTTTAGTTCCAATCGAGTTTCGGTTTGTACCCAAAAATCTATTCTATTAAACTGAAGGTCAAATTAAACAAAACACTCGATTGATCGTTGGCTTGGTTGTTTAATAGTAGAATACAAAAACGAATAAAAAGCAGCAACTAGCTAAACTTTATTTATCAATACTATAATAATATTATAAGGAGGAAAGATTTGTATTTTTGTTTGCTACGAATAAACTCAAAAAGTACTGGTCCGATTTAAAAAAGTCATTCACTTTCAAAGCTTAACGTTTATATACATATATAGTTGTATTTCAGCGTAGCACACTTCACCTACGCTCCCACACTACTAGGCAGAATAAAAAAGCTCTTTTACTCGTAGATGATATGAAATGGCCACAAAAAACTTGTTACGTTCGGTATAAAGCGGTGAACGCTTTCAGCAGAACGGGCCTCTGAGAAAAATAGTTTCAGCACCCAAACCCCGGGACAGCAATATCCTTTTCACATATACTACAATAACTAGCTACGGTCACCTGCTGTTATTTTACATTGAAATATTGTCTGTTATATTAAAATGCGTGCAAAAGTAAATTTTTTCATGCGGATTTTAACTTTCACGGCGGGACAGCGTTTTTTGCTTTATGCCTGTTTTTATCACGACTCTATGGAATGTACA
This sequence comes from Colostygia pectinataria, assembly GCA_951394395.1. Lineage (NCBI taxonomy): Eukaryota > Metazoa > Arthropoda > Insecta > Lepidoptera > Geometridae > Colostygia > Colostygia pectinataria. The sequence goes on along the minus strand of OX596368.1, from coordinate 1,731,276 downwards.
ACAGCTCATTCACACGAGTACGTTTTGTGTTTTTTGTCGTATCGTCATTTTTCGCTCAGGCTCAAGAGTATGCCAGTGTCCCAGCTGTGGGAACATTAGAAATCTGATTATTATGTAGCAACCTGTATCTGTAGGATGAATTTACTTGTGCGGAAGTCAGAAAACGTTTTTAATTTTTTCTGACAGTATCTTGTGACTTAATGGATGCTCTAACTTCTCTCCCTGAAATTATACAAGGTGTAAAAAGATCGCTACTGAAAACTGATATAGGACGTTCAGGGGCCTTACTTTTAAATCCAATGACAGTTCAGATAAATCTCGCTTCTTTGACAGCAGTAAATTAGAAATGGATTGAAATTGTGATTGGATTGAAATTGTCATTGGATTCAAGAGTAAGGCCCTGGTATGTGTATCTATCTGTTATCTGCTTTCCAAAGTACAAGCTTTGTTTAGTTTGTTTTATTTTATTTATTTTTTGTACAGGTAACTAAACTACAAGCACATAAGACTTTAGATCTACGTCTCAGGTGGCAACGCGCAAGTGATATCTCTGATGTTGCAAGCGTACATAGGTTACAGTGACTATCAAGTGGGCCGTACGCTTGGTTGCCTCTTAGGTGGTATAAAAAAAGGTACTGAACACTGAACCGATTTGGCTGAAATTTAAAACATAGATAGATATTGACCGGGAATAGGACGCTACTTTTTATCCTGGAAAAAAGTACGGTTCCCGAGTTCCACGCGAACGAATTCACGGGCGACAGCTAGTAATAAATAAATAAATAATATTTGCAAATCATACAAAGATTGTCCCACTGCGGAGATCGATCCCGCAACTTCAGACACGCACCCACCGTGCCACCGAGGTTGTCTAGGATATAAAACTATTCTGAATGAATGAATGAAAAATGCTATATTGTACACCTTAACAGTATTAAAAACATAAAAACAAAACACATTTTATAGTATGAGTACAATGGGCGGTCTTATCGCTTAGAAGCGATTTCTTCTGCCCAATTCTAAGATTTTTTTTATTTTTTTATTAATGGTTCTCTAAACTGGACGTTACACCATAAACTTACATTATAAGTTTTTGACATAATGTTAATATTACAAGTGTACGGCCTTCTTGAAGAGATCACGGCATGCGTAAAATAATGTTACTAACTCTACAAAATTTGAAAGTTACTTAGATAGTTATATAATTAAAATAAGTTAATAAATACTGCATCAACTTTGTTACCTATACCTAACTATTAAGCAATCTCTTAATAGAAGAGACTGAAGTGAAAAAGATGTTCATTTCCTGACAAATGGCTTAGTGTAAAAGAAGCTTTGAATGAGAATCTTCAGTTTTCGCAAGCAGTTTTTTTACACCCTGTGTATGAACCACCAGTTTGAACTTTATACAATTTTGCCGTCATAATAATAAAAATTTAGACGATCTCTGTCGAGATAGAGAAAATTAGTTGACGCTGAGACTAATTTCAACCCATCATCAAGAGTAGTAGAGTTTTTTCTGATAGAACTCGTCCGGGAAAGAAAAACCATACCTATTTCTATTTCTATGGCACAGGTCCGCCTGCGACGCGGAGGTTGCGGCGTCGATTCCCGCCTCGGGTCAAATGTTTGTACGATCTACAAATATTTGTTCCGAATGTTCTGGGTATTTTCTATATATAATAAAAAATATCTATCTATGTATTATACTGTAATAAATAAATAAATAAAATAAATAAATAAATAAACTTTATTCATAGTCTTAGTACTAAGGTTTACAATATAAAGGGATTAATAACTAACTAAGAGTAAAAATTATACTATGCCTGAACTAGGAAAACCTGTACTTCAGGCGTAAAAAAAAGGCTAACTTATGACTACGGGTACACGAATATAATCAAATTAATAAACTAAAAGTCCTAAAACTATATTTTATATAAACTTAATTTATATATATATTATATTCTACGGCTATCTTTTTAACATTATGTATTAAATATATATCAGTCATCTCCCATAATACAGCTCTGTTTAACAGCAGCTTACTTGGGCTAGATGATGCTGTGTGGATTGTCTAGCATTACTTATTTATTTATTTATTTATTTCTGCCGCCAAGTAGTAATGCTCGCATTGCTGCGTTCCGGTTCGAAGGATATGATTTCCGGTACAATTACAGACACATGGGATCTGTCTTGGTAATTTTTTTTCGATCGTTCGTATGAGTCAGTGGCCAACTCTGGTAACAGAGTGTCTAGGCCGCCCGAAGGCCTCTGTCATGGCCTAACAACTTTGAAAAAGCCGGGACCGACTGCTTAACGTGCCCTCCGAAACACGGGAGCGCTCAGTTGAAATAGCCACCGGCGGTCACCCATCCAAATGATGACCCCGCGGAACAGTGCTTAACTTCGTTTATCTGTTAAGAACAACTTAGCCAGCTACGTCACGAGCGCTCGCATGACACTGTAGTTTTGAATGACACTGTACCAAGTAAAATTACGAACAAAAGAGACTTACTAACTATGTCTCGGCGTTAAGAGCGCAGTGCATCGCCACGCAAAACTTGGAAACTCAAAGCTTTGGGTGACATTGCAAAGGTAATAGGTAGTAAGGCGTGGCGGTTAACAATAGGCGAACAACTTTACCGTCTCACCATTAGATAAATATTATATAAAAATAATAGGTAGCTAGGCGTAGCTAGCTGCCACATAATTTGTTACTACCGCAGCTATTTTTTTTTTCTTTTGACCTGTGTTCATGTATATCATCAAAAAAAAGCTAGGCCGAATTTGTTGGCAGATTTTTCTAGGCTGGGCCGCGTGGAACTGGCGTAAATTCACGTTACAAAATGATCCTTGTGATATGATTGAATGAATATATTTTTTACTTACTTTTACATACTTACTTACTATTTACCCACAGCTGGGCAAAGGTTTCCCTGTATCCTTCTATCTACATTTCACGGTTGTTCGCTAATTCCCGCGACAACGGTTCTTCATGTAATTATTATTGTTTACCGAGTTAATATTATTTATATTTTATTTGTATGCAATTATCGAATGGTCCAAATAGCGCTTTGCAATAGAATATATTTCTAATTTATTTTTCACATACAACAAACAAAAACAGACTAACCCTATATACTAATCCAGTTTTCTAAATGCACTATCCATTTTTTACTTTTACTTAACCATAGTCGGGTAGAAACGAATTTAAACTAGCTATTTTCGTGCCACCATTAGATATTACCATAATATCATCGAAACTTACCTAAAATTAGCACTCCCACCTCAGCATACTCCAAAATTATCGAACTATGATCACACGATAAAATCGCACATTAACTCACTTTGTAAAAGTTTCCGCGATCGTAAAATTACTGAAAAACCGAACGAAAAGCGACCGCCTCCCACGGTGGTCGGATGCGCACTGAAATAATATAAACCATCTTTCACCTTCAGTACCGTAGTATTATACAGCCGGTTCAAAACCACCCTTTTACTTTTGCTAGGTGAGGGAGCTTGTTATTTTCACTTCAGTCGGGTTACATGTGTGGACAGTATAAAGTTTTGCTACTTGTTATGTTGTAGACTCAACAACTTTGTAATTTTCTGTAGTACACATGCTCATGGGTTCTGAAAATGGCCTTCAACTTGGACGTAGAGCTTTTTTATTCCAAAGCCTACGATAAGATAAAGCAAAAAAACACATTCATAATTGTGAACTTCCAAGAAATGAAATACTAAACCAACGTCTGTTTTTCCTATCAACTTTAATCCAGGATTCTTAATAGGTGTCTTCTAGACTTTCGAGCTCCGTCGGCTGCGTCCTCGCTTTCTACCAGACGAGAACATGGTAACACGAGGGTCTAACAACTGCCTAATCAGTAAAAGTACGTGTCGGCGTCTAGTGGTATTAATTCTGTCTATTTCTGATTGAACTAGACCAAATAGCGTCCGCACCACGTAAAGGAAGGAACCACCAGACTTGGCTTAGGGTTTCTGTGAACTCACAGAAACCCTTTTTGGGTAAGGAAAGGCTGCATTATTACTAAAGGTTAAAACAGATCCGCCAGACAGAAATGAGGTTCTAATCTGATTTTTTTTTAAATAGCGCGTTACAGTGTCGCACAATGTATGATTTAAATGGAGTCAGTGCTGACATCGAGAACCGACATGCTCAGTTTACAAAGGGTAAGTACGCGAGAATATTGAAGTCAGTACTGTACTGACCCGACAGCGTTTCACTGACTCCAAATCAATTTACCTTAGGTCAGTAGCGGATCAGCACTGGCTTTTCTTGAATTTGGAGTTAGCACTGACTTTGCTTGTGTTGTAAATCATTAGACTCTTTTAACAACTAATCGGATCTTATCTTATGTCATAATGTGCCCTTCGAAGCACGGGAGCGCTTCTTCTTACATAAGGAAGTTCGTATGAGTCAGTGGCCAACTCTGCTGACGGAGTTAATAGGGCGCCCGAAGGCCTCTTTCGTGGCCTACTTACATAATTATCACAAGGTACTTATTTGCGAGAAACAGGCTCGCTACGCAACGACCGTATAAATAAAATCATTTTAAAGTTATTGTAATATTTGCGATGCGCTTGCAAATAAGTAAAATGAAGTATTTAGCATAATACCTACTCTCGACGACTCAGTTCTGTCTCGCGGGAAATGGGTCGGGACTGTCACACAAATTACACTCTCGCAGTAAACTCTACTTTCATGAATAAAGTCGCCGGCTGCGGTCTTTGGTCAATGGTAAGGACTCCAGAGTTGTCAGCAAATATTTGCTTATTTTTGTACCTAATAATACCATCGTTATGTCTACCTATTGTTTCTTAAGTTTTTTTGGCAAAGTTAAATTATTCTTATTTTTCATAATAAAGAAAGGTATTATAAATAATATTATAGTCTTTGTATAAATCACTTAATAAAAATAAAACTAGTAAAACCCCCAAAATTCAACTTTAATTCACTTGTTGACGCGCGCGGCGCGGCGGGTAAGGTCCACCTACGACGCAGGACGTTGCGGGTTCTATTCACGCCTCGGGACAAATGTTTGTACGATCTGCAAATATTTGTTCCAGTTGTTCTAGGTATTTTCTATGTTTAAAAAAAATATATAATATCCATGAATTGTGTTTATCCGTCATCTAGTATCCATAATACAACCTCTGCTTAGCTTGGGGCTAAATGGTCGGTGTATTTAGATTTAGATTTCGAGCTCTAAAATAGCATGAATGGTTTGTTCTACCTAAGTTGTTATGAAATTTGAACATAAACAAGCGACCGACAAGCCGACCCTTTTTTTCTGTTTCAAGAGGCCGCGTGGGTGGTCTTTGTAACTTGACACGCCCGCCATTGTTCGAACGTTAGTCGTGTGCAGCGCTCGCGCACGTGGGACGTTCAAGTGGTTATTCAGAAATGGTAGAAGTTTACCGTATTACTACCAAAACTTCGGTTTAAAGAACTTTATTATACTCATGAAAAACTTTACATTTCACTTATTATGAGCTATATAATATTAAGCTTAAAATTTAAAGTTGGTGGTTCAATCGGTGCAGGCACTTACTATCTTAAATGAAAACTTATGAATAATTTTAACATTCTAATTAGAGTGCATAGATTGTCAGTAAAAAAGTCGACTAGTTCGAACTCGTAATGTCCAGCATAATACTATTATTAATTTACATGGTGACGAGCGAAAAAAAATCTTTCCACTGCACGACCCGCTCCGAACCCCACGACCTTAGGATCGGGTCACTACCACAAGACCACCAGTGCTCAGAATACTTAGTAAACAGTTACTGTGGTTGATCGTTCCGGTTTTACAGCAAATGGTGTGTCGACATGACAGACCTTATCTAATATCTCAAGGGCACGATGCAATGCCGTGTTAATGGGGTGCACCCTTATTTGCAAAGAAGCTCGAAGCACGTACCACAGTTTAAACGGGATACCAACGTTCTTTACACAAACTGACTGACAGACCGTGCGCGTATTATGGAAGAGAAATCAATACATTATTATTAGAGCCAGTTTCAAACAAACAGTAAATCATAATCAATACAATACTTACAATACAATAGAATACAATAAGAGTAGTAGAGTTCTTTGTGATAGAGCTCGTCCGGGGAAGGACTACCACTATACCTATTCCTGCCGCCAAGCAGTAATGCTCGCATTGCTGTCTTCCAGTGTGAAGGGTATGGTTTCCGGTGAAATTACTGGCACATGAGGCTTTTGATCTTAGCCTCAAGGTGGCAACCCGCGAGTGATACTTCTGGTATTGCAAGCGTCTATAGGCTGCGGTAACCGCTTACCATCTTGTGGGCCGTACGCTTGGTTGCCACTTCAGTTGTATAAAAAAAAAACAATAAAAGCTTATTGCCAAAATAAATAGTATGTATACAAAATGGAGCGGTATTTACAATTTGGCAAATGGCTCAGCACTCATTCAGCGCAAATAAGATCTACGCAGCAGGGCTGGTTTTCAGTAATCGTCATCCAATCATGACATGGTGGTTGTTTTCGGTGCGTGTGTTGTTATTTTTGTGGTTTTTTGGTGAATACGGTGCCAGGACAGCTCCTCATATCGTGTGTGATAGCCGTATGCTGAAACCTTGGTTAGGAAGCGTTTTGTTATTTAGCCGGTAAGTAGTTGCGAAATGCTGAATTGTAATGGTAATTAATAATATCAGCCATTACGAACTATCGATTTGTCGTCGGCGACTCGGTTGATGGCGACTGTGACTTTAGACGGTTCAATATTTGTATGTAAGAATTGCTTTGACAAATGAAAAATGTCAAACATTTGTTCTGAAATCGATCTTACAAGGCAACTATTGCATAGAATGTTATTTTTTTTTTTTTAGTCAACCTATCTTGTCCCACTGCTGAGCAAAGGTGTCCCCCAAAGTCTTCCATTCATCCCGGTCCTTGAATGATTAATCCCTGTAAATGATCTTATATGATATTAAATAAATGGTCATAATGTTCAGTAAATTCCCAGTCTCAGTTTGATTATAATTATATGCATAGACCGCAAAAGTACTAGTAAAAAAACATTGTGTTAGCAATCGCGTTGTTTTTGTATTAATTCTATTAGTTTGATGGCTGCCAGCGAAGCATATAATTGACCTCCGTCTAACTAAAAAGTTGATAACCTCAGGTTTTTAAGTCGTTTTAAAAATACATACAACCTTTGCGAAGGGTTGGGTTGGATTTTTCGCGTAGATTCTGCACAAAAATAAATCGTACACAAACAAAACAAAAATAAAAGGCAAGAAAATTGCAAGAGTTAAATTTTTGGGATGAAAATGTAATTTTACATTGTACTCCCTACCTCCCACTGGTTTTACTTACCCCACCCCGGTCGCGAGTTTGCTGGCACCACACGGCACATTTTGCCGGCACTAAAGCTAAAGGCTATTAGGCACGCGTTTATTTTAATTATATGTATCCACGCGCGCGCATGCCAGTGCGCATGAAAGTGTGCTATCTCGCTCTTGCTATAATTGGGTGGGGACAACCATGACGCTCACATATACAACAGCACATATTTATTATTTATTGAGAGTATCCGGGATGTGACCATACTTCATAGTATTCTCTCTTTACTTCTGCTCGCGGCTTTGCTCGCGTGGTATCTTGGCAGTACTGGTTAAAATTGGTTCCGTCTTTAAAGCGTGACTAAATGTTAGCGCGTTAGCTAGCCCCCGCGTTAGCTCGTTGACTAAACTGTTAAGCCATGGGTGACCCATGAAAGGTACAGTTAAGCCTTAAATAAACCTTACGAGCCTCTTAAGCTGCAGGTTCACCATGAAACTTAATTCCGCAAACCGAAATTTCGTACAATTCGTACCATGAATCGTATTAATTCCAAAATCGGTCTTGAAGAAGCTTAATGGTAGCTAGACTTCGTTATTGTGTTTTGGTCGGCTCCGAAAATTCGGATAGTTTATTACCATCTGATTCCCAGTTCTGTCCGCCTAGGGTGACAGATCGTACAACAAAGTTCGTTCTGTCACCCTTTCTGCCACTGGGTTACAATATGGTATTAACGAGTACCTATAGGCAAAAACTCATTACTGTGGATGAGTGCGTATTTTTTCACAGTTGTTTTACATTAAAATTTTCTATCTCCGTTTTTTTTTTGTATCAACTCTAATTTCTTACAAAAACACGCACAAAAGCAAGTTACTAGTGTTAAACAAGGTATTATTGGTGCTACGTATTTTACGAACGTCCGTTGGGTATCGCACTACCCGCAAGCTCTCGTAAAAGCGTGCGGTACCCTAAAACAAAGACCGTTGACCGGCGAAGTCGGCAATCCCCGGTTTACTACTGTAGTTACGCGCCACACAAGCTCTGCAATAATCTGCATCCAGTAATTGGGTAGATACTTTTACTGGTGTTTATTTGCTAGTAGCGTGGTAGCTACAATGCTGCGGCTACAATAAGATAGTCATTTTTGTGTGATCTGTCACCCTAGGTGGACAGGCTGGGGGACAGATCGGAATAATCTAACAGACAGACAGCTTTCTTGCATGCAGTAATTGGATGGATACTTTTACCGGTGTCTACTTGCTAGTAGCGTGGTAGCGTGGAAGCTACAATGCTGAGACTATAATAAGACAGTCATGTTTGTGCGATCTGTTTCCTTAGATGGACAGAGCTGGGTGACAGATGGGAATAATAAAACAGACACATAGTTTTCTTGCATGCAGTAATAATGTGGGTATTATTACTGGTGTGTATTTGCTAGTAGCGTAGTGGCTATACAATGCTGCGGCCACAATATGACAGTCAACAGACAGACCTACAGACTGTGTGTCCAAATAATGCATTTACATCTACATCATGAGTGTACAGAATGTATTAACAAAATAAATACCTACACATTGTATTCATCTATTTATGTATATCTTGTTCCCATAGCTTTGGCTCGGGGCAAGATCGAAAAATGTTTGTCCTCACAACCTCCGATAAATTCGTTCGTTCGTTCGTATGAGTCAGTGGTCAAATCTGGTGACAGAGCTAGGCCGCCCGAAGGCCTCTGTCATGGCCTAACAACTATGAAAAAGCCGGGACCGACTGCTTAACGTGTCCTCTAAAGTAGGTACGGGAGCGCTCAGTTGAAATTGCCACTGGCGGTCACCCATCCAAATGATGACCCCGCGGAACAGTGCTTAACTTTGTTGATCTGTAAAGAACAACTTAGCCAGCTACGTCACGAGCGCTCCAACAAATTACCGATAAATTACTAACGCTAAATAGCGTTCATTGTTTCAGGGAACCACAGCTTTACTGAGTGTTCACAGGTCGTTGAGATTCTTTTCTTATAATTAGAATGGTGATGGAATGTTCTAGAGATGTTTTCAAGAGTTTTTCTGGTGTTTGTTACTGCCAAAGTTGGTGCCTGGTAGTCGAGTGCCTAGCTGAGGAAGGAATGGTGAAGGTTTGATTCCCGCTACCAGACAAACATTTGCGAGATTCAAGAAGAGCGATATAGCACGGTTTCACTCGCGGTAGTAATGACCCTTTACTTTCAGCGTCTACGAAAGTGCCCGCAAACTCGCAAACGGGGCGAGGTAATCCAAACCAGTGGGAGGGAGTGAGTGGCCATACAGTACGTATACTAAATATAATGTATAATAAAAATAAATCTATCTATGTATTGTATTGTATTAAGTATATCAGTCATACCCTAGCACAAGCTCTGCTTAGCTTGGGGCTAGATAACGCTGTGTGAATTATCCAGCATCATTTATTATTTATTATTCATATTAACGATATGGTAATACCTGATCTGTGCCACCATGCTCTGTCTTATAAGTAATTGTTGGGAAGTTATTGGTACATTCAGAGTGTTGACGTCAAACCTCTAATTGAACCACATACAAGTAACAAGCTTGCCACTTCAAACGAGCACTTGTAAACCTCCCCTTAATTTTAACGACCCTTCGAAGTTATAATGCTCACAACAATGTACCTTTACTGTGTAACACACCTTTACGTAGAAAGCAGGTTGGCGCCGACTTTTCAACGCCGATCGTGAAACCATTCAAAATTTTAGGTTCAAAGGTCAAAGGTAATTCCGTGTACCAACTTACACTAAGTGGAAACCTTGTAGAAACTCACTCTAACACACCCAACAGTCACATATTATATTATTAGCGGACCCGCCCCGGTTTTGCACGGGTGCTGTAAACCTTCCTATAAAATTACTCTTTCTATTGATGAAAACCGCATTCAAATCCGTTGCGTGCGTACATACATACTTATGGACTGACGGCAGAAAGCGATTTCATTTTCTACTATGTAAAGATTGTAAGTATAAACTACTACGAGTATTCCTTTGTATTTGAGTATTAATAAAACTACGAATACCATGATAACAACACCCAGACCCGGAACAAGTATTTGCAGATCAAGCAAATTAACATTTTATTTTTATTCACAATCTTATTTGCGCTTGCGCTTGGCTACTATCTCACACTCAATACAATGCAAGAAGCAAACGCGTCGAAATCACTACATGCATGGTTTGTGTACGTAAACGGTGCCATTGTATGTGTGAGTATCATGGTTGGCCCCACACAATTATAGCAAGAGCGAGATAGCACACTTTCGCTAGCGCTGACATGCGCGCGCTTGGACCTACACAAAATCAAAATAAACGCGTGCCTTATGCTTTAGTGCCGGCGAAAGGTACCGGCAAACTTGCAACCGGTGTAAAACTAAGGAAAGTTTTTTTTTTTTTGTACAACTGAAGTGGCAACCAAGCGTACGGCCCAAAAGATGGTAAGCGGTTACCGCAGCCTATGAACGCTTGCAATACCAGAGGTATCACTTGTGGGTTGCCACCTTGAGGCTAAGATCGAAAGCCTCATGTGCCAGTAATTTCACCGGAAACCATACCCTTCACACCGGAATACAGCAATGCGAGCATTACTGCTTGGCGGTAGAAATAGGTATATGGTGGTAGTCCTTCCCCGTACGAGCTCTATCACAGAGAACTCTACTACTCTTACGTTCTGTACTAATATCTGTACTGTGCTCTCGATTCACATAGCTTCACACAAAACGTTTGACATTACGAAGTATTACCAGTAAAAACCGTGGAATAAAATATAATCTAAAAAATAAACCATTTATTCGACACAGGCTAAAGACAGTTTTTAGACTGCTGGACATAGGCCCCTAAAGAGTAATGTCATCGGTCAATCGAGGGGAAGCCCTTTGATACTTCGTTTCTAATGTGTTCAGTTCTAATGTGTATATGTTAAAAAATATTTCACCATTAGAATGCTACTTTATCCCTGAGTAACATACGTTATATTTATTACTAGCGACCCGCCTCGGCTTCGCCCGGGTGCGGTTTCATTGCACCCAAGCGAAGCTGGCACGGATAAAATATAATTTTGTTGTAGACTACCTGCTTTCTGTGTAAATAAAAAACATCGTATCTATAGGACCCAAGGGAAAATGACCCAATCTCGGCGTAGCGAGCAATAACTGATTTGTATTTTAAACAGCACCATTTGTGTTAATTTAAATTAGGCACCGCGTCTAAAGGGCAAGCCACACCGCGAGCTAAACTAACCTTTTTTTTTTATACAACTGAAGTGGCAACCAAGCGTACGGCCCACAAGATGGTAAGCGGTTACCGCATCGAAAGCCTCATGTGCCAGTAATTTTACCGGAAACCATACCCTTCACTCTGGAACACAGCAATGCGAGCATTACTGCTTTGCGGCAGTAATAGGTATGGTGGTAGTACTTCCCCGGACGTGTTCTATCACAAAGAACTCTACTGTAAGAGAACTCTCCACTGTTTGTAAGAAACCGACGATTTAGACTTTTCAAAACGATCCTTGTTATTTCAATTTTAAAATAGCTTCTATTGACATTGATTTGGGAAATACAAAATTGTGTAGGACTCGAGAGTATTTACATATTTTGAGTGGCAAATTAACATAATATCTGTTTTAGGTAGGTGAAATCATTTGTTTTAAAAAAAAACACAGTCTAACCTCTTCCTTTTTTAAGTCGGTAATAAATGTGAAGAGTACGAACCTCTTTGGAATAAAAAAAAAACAAAAGACATTATTGACGACCGATGTGGCGCGGCGAAGGTCCGCCTGCGACGTAGGAAGTTGCGGGTTTGATTCGCGCCTTAGAACAAATGTTTGTACGATCTGCAAATATTTGATTCGGGTGTTCTGGGTATTTTCTATGTATAAAAAAATCTATCTATGTATTGTATTGATGTTAAGTATATCAGTCATCTAGTACCCAAAACGGAAGCTCTGCTTAGCTTGGGGCTAGATGATGCTGTGTTTGTCCAGCATTATTTATTATTTATTAGTCTGTGGATGGTGGAAGCTCAAAATCGATCGCCATTGCGCTCTTTAGGCCTATGTCTAGCTGTAGACCTCATTTTTTTTTTTTTTTTTTATGTCATCAAGTGACAAGACAATCAAAGCGCCCACCTGATGTTAAACACCACGCCTGACTATTACAGATGCAGTGCCACCCAAAGCTTTATGTTTTTAAGTGTTTGCGTGGCACTGCACTGCGCTTATCACCCCGAGACATTGTTGTTAAGTCTCTTTCGCCCAGTAACTTCACTTGCTACAGTCCCCTTCAAACCTAAACACAGTAATGCTTGCACACTGCAACACAGTTTTTTTAACTTATGCAGCTTTCATCGTTTTCTTTTAATTGTTACTAATGAGCCTTGTACACTGTTCCGAAATAAACTATAAACTATTAAACTATTTGAACACTACTGCTTGGAGTTAGAATATCTGACACTGCGGTGGTACCAACCAAGACGAACTCTTGCTGAAGAGTCCTACCACCCGGTAAAAATTATGATGATGATGATTAAAATACTTTTAAATAATTGTGTTTGCTTGCATAACAGTGGCTATAAGGAAAGTCTGCAAACAAATAACGTCCTAGGCTTTCAAAACATGGTCTCCTATGTCTTGTTAACAAATGTAATGCTGAGGGCAACGGCTTTTCATAACTTAATTAATACGCACATCGTTTTCATGAAAAATTACAGAACTTGGTTACTGTGAGCGAGTGGAGGCGGGCGGGCGTGGAGATTTTTTTTTTATGAGTCCACCAGCACAAACATTTGTTCAGAACATTTGTTCGCAACATTTCCGAACACGTATGGAATCGCACCATTTGATGACAATGTTATTCGAGTTTTAAGTTTATTTTATTTATTTGTTTTAGGAAATCCAACGAAAAATCACACATTATCCTTAAATCTGTGTGTTTCTCCAATTAAAGGATGTAACAGCGTACTTTTTTTAGGTACAGTGTACAAATACAAAAATACATTATACAAAAATATTTATAGAAGTTTTTACAAGTTTTTTCATTTAGGTGGTTTGGGATCTCATCTTTTAAGTCTTAAGACCTGAGTTAGACGTGACTTTAATCACAGTTCTTGGACATAGCGGTTTCCTTACGATATTTTCCTTTGAGTACCGGTGTGTGTGTTTTTTTTTTTTTTTTTTATACAACTGAAGTGGCAACCAAGCGTACGGCCCACAAGATGGTAAGCAGTTACCGCAGCCTATGGACGCTTGCAATACCAGAGGTATCACTCGCGGGTTGCCACCTTGAGGCTAAGATCGAAAGCCTCATGTGCCAGTAATTTCACCGGAAACCATACCCTTCACACCGGAACACAGCAATGCGAGCATTACTGCCGGTCCTTCCCCGGACGAGCTCTATCACAGAGAACTCTACTACTCTTAAATTGTTTGGTGTAAAATACTTTACAGGATTAAAACCCAATCGTTAATTGTATTCAACCCGGGGCCAGCAGTTTTGTTCTTTTCCCCTTTTTTCCGAAGCAGCAAAAACCACGTCTTGTTTATTTTCCAAACGCCAAATCAGGAAGAATGTAAGATAACAAATAGAGTTTTATTTCAGAAACCGTACCTCTAGCACTGGTTTGCTGATCTTTGCCAGAAACTCTTCAACAAGTACCACCGCAGAGCCAGATATTTTACATTTTAGTACCCATTTACACAGTTCAATAATTGTATGCAAAAATAACCTTGATGAATCGATTTCAGAAGAAATGTTTGAATGTTGCTGGAAATCAACTTGAGAAAGCAATTCTTGCATGCAATTATTGAACCATGTTAATGGATTTTTTAACAGCATTGATACAGTTCATGGCCGAAAGTTTAGTATTTGCATTTGTCTCGGAATGACGAAATGCAGTGCAACGCAGCATTTGGGTGACACTGCAAAGGTCAGGGCAGACGACAAGAAATTTACCATGCCACCTTGCGGGGAGTAAACGCGCCTTATATAAGGGCTCTGGTCCACCATGGTGTCCTAACGAGATAAAGCTCTAACCTCAACGACTACTCACTCACGATCACTTCATTTGTTTATGGCGTCTGTAGCTTAGTTGTCACAATATTGACAGTGAGACTGAGACTGAGAGAGTCCGCATCCGGATTTAAGTTTGACAATCGTAAACTCTAATGTTTCGTCCAGCTGTTAATTTGTATGGGATTTCGTAGTTAATTTTACACCAAAGAGGTGCTGTAAAAAATCAAATTCTGCTATAACCTAACCACAGAACCCAACACTTCGATAGCGCCAGTAACTGTTGATAGAAATCCAGTTTTGTTTTTACGGGATAGGTGAATAGATGGGGGTGCAGTCGCGTGGAAAAGTGATACGCCTTTGACTTTTGATCAATGGTCCCGCGGGTAAGTTCTTGAGTTTTGCCGCCGGAAATAAACAATAGTCCACATGTTTTCCGATAGGAATCAATTGAAAATAAAAAGACTGTTGCCAGCTGGTTTTAGTATTAAAAAAACAAATAGAAGTAGAAGTGTGATTTCAATCATAAGGATATTGGCTAACAAAACTGAGAACCGCTGGAGAATAAAGGTTCTCAAATAGTAGTTTTCGAGGTTTCCACTTATTGGTCGAGAAGAGTTTGAGGAATCTATTTCTCTTACTCTTACTCGAAAATTAGAAGAAATAGTACCTCGTCACTAAGTAAGTAGATGGTGAAGGCAAACGGTTGACTTGGCACACTTTGGGAGAGGGAGGTCTATATCCAGCACGTTGGATATAGACCTCCCTCTCCATGGACGTTTATCGGTATCGACTGATATGATGATAAAAAAAACAAAACTAGCGTAGCGATATACTGCGATGGCATTACTGCAATAAGAATATAATAAAGCAGAGTTAATAATTATTTTCAACTCGACTGTACGCTGAATACACCACGCGTATAAATTTCCTTCTCCGTCCGGTACTCCGGATATTTTTGGATTCTATTTTAAGTTGCGGATACAGCAGGTATGAACAGCGAGTAGGTATGAACACACATGCTATATCCTTTTCTTAAAATGCTAGTTTCAAACACAAGGTGTGACAAACATAACATCACGCCCAACAGACACACTACCTATATATTTTTGACACCACACTACACGGTTCAATCAAAAATTGTCAAGAAATGCTTTGTTAAATTAATTTAAAAAAATCTGACAGTTGGACCACGGATAGATAGTTGGATTACCCGTGGTACAAACAGTTGGATAAAGCTGTTGGACCACGGGTCGGTAGCGGATATCGGAGCTAAATGTCAAACATTTGTTCTGAAATCGATTTAACAAAAATCAAGATAATCAAGAGTAGTAGAGTTCTCTGTGATAGAGCTCGTCCGGGGAAGGACTACCACCATACCTTTATCTGCCGCAAAGCAGTAATGCTTGCATTGCTGTGTTCCGGTGTGAAGGGTATGGTTTCCGGTGAAATTACTGGCACATGAGGCTTTCGATTCGGTAACCGCTTACCATCTTGTGGGCCGTACGCTTGGTTGCCACTTCAGTTGTATAAAAAAAAAATGTTTATATCTGTAACAGGTTTACAATTATTTAAACATTGTGAAGAGCTTATTTTAAGAAGAAATACCAATTATAGAAGGTCTTGCTCTTATCCAAAAATATGGTTGCAGGTTTATAGGTGATTTTATAACAATTATACTTAGAAATTAAAAATAAAATAGGTAGATAACTAAGCAAAACAATTTGCATGCAATTATTCAACCGGTTTTTTTTAATAAATTTAAATATGCATTATGATTGCCTGTATACCGACCAATCCCAAGTATAAGAATTTAGCAGTGTGGTAACAATTAACAACACCCAGATGAATTGTAAGCCAGCCGCTGTCGTTTATCTGTCGTCGCATCATGCCGTCCCTTACACACGTAAGCTACGCACTGTAGGTGTGAAAGAGAGAGCCTGACGTATGCTTGACGCATGCCTGACGCATGCCTGACTCATGCCTGACGCAGCGACAGGCGGACGACAATGTATATTCTACTGCTTTTTTACTTTTGACTTCTATAATCTACTCATGCTATTATTTGTACTCTGACGTAGAAACTAATAATATTACAAAATAGATGCTACTAATTAGAGTAGCATCGATAACTTTATGATTTTAGATGAAAGAGGAGCATTTGTTAGTTTTTATATATTTCAAAGAGTTATTTTATGAACACCGGTGTTCACCGATCTAAACTGGCGGTTATCATAACCAATGACCATTATCGATTTAATGCGGTGAGATTAGTGAAATTGTTATATTCAAATAATAAGCAAATTGTACTTTAGGCACAGGGTTTAGGCTTGTTTAGGTTTAATTTTTTTTTGTTTATTTTCAAAACATTTTACGTCCTAAGATTGCAAGCGTCCATAACCTACGGTAACCAATTACCATCATTGCTATAAAAAAAATGCAATTTTTGATAAGCACTTTTAAAAAGCGAAATTCTTGAAAGAGCGATTAATAATTTGTTAAACACATTCTTAACACATAAAATTAAATTAGTGACATTAAAGGGATCGTAAATTAATAAAATTTTAGTATGTATTATGAAATCTCTTGTAGCTAATTAATTAGGTGCTTGTATTCGTAATTGTCACTTCTGCTACATTTTACACATAGTTAAATTTTTTGGTTACTTATTCGTGGACTAAAACTAAAATATCTATGTATTTTATTGTATTAAGTATACTATACAGTCATCTAGTATCCATAACACAGCTCTGTTTAACAGCAGCTTACCTTGGGGCTAGATGATGCTGTGTGGATTGTCCAGCAATAAAAAATTATTTCAATAATACCTACTTAGTTAGATTACACCTCAATTCTAGTCACTTTCGTTCATTAGCATTACTAAAATAAGCATAAAAATATGGATGAGCGTTTAAGATGACAAGCGATTATGAATAGGGGGTCAGAAGGTTTGTAAAAAAAAAAGAGAGTGTAGTAATGCTTAGTTAGGTATTTTCCTTTGTTACGTTAGTATGAATCAGTGGCCATGAAGACCTCTTTCATGGCCTCGAAACACCCAGACCCGGAGGCCAAATCTGGCAGTTTATTGCTGCCCAAAGGCCTAACAACTATCAAAAAGTCGGGATTAACGAACTCGATAGCACGGTGAACTAGGAGCCAGAGGTTGCGGGTTCAAACCCTGCTGTTTTCATGGGGAGTTGAGCGCAACACACACAGAGCGCGGGCGGCAGATCTGCCGCGGGTGTTTTTGTATTCGTACTAACGTCTAGGATGACAACACACTGAACGCGGGAGCCGCTGCCGCGCTTCACCCGACCCGCGCCCGCGTTCAGTGAGATGTCATCATTGTCGTCCTTTTTTTTTATACAACTAGAGTGGCAACCAAGCGTACGGCCCACAAGATGGTAAGCGGTTACCGCAGCCTATAGACGCTTGCAATACCAGAGGTATCACTCACGGGTTGCCTCGAATTGGAAATAATTTCACCGGAAACCATACCCTTCGGACCGGAACACAGCAATGCAAGCATTACTGCTTGGCGGCAGAAATAGGTATGGTGGCAGTTCTTCCCTGGACGAGCTCTATCACAAAGGACTTTAGTACTCTTTCCATACAAATTAAAGCAAAAAACACCCGCGGCGGATCGGATCCGACCCGCGCCCGCCCGCTGTGTGTGTTGCGCTTAACTATTGTGATACCATAGTGCTCGTAATTTTGTATTGTGAGTAATCGGTATGTTATCTTATATGTTTAATAATTTTTTTTTTTTTAATTTATTGAATATAATTTTTATAATTTATAAAGTGACTAGAATTGAGGTGTAATCTAACTAAGTAGGTATTATTGAAATATTTTTTTATTGCTGGACAATCTACACAGCATCATCTAGCCCCAAGGTAAGCTGCTGTTAAACAGACCTGTGTTAGGGATACTAGATGACTGTATAGTATACTTAATACAATAAAATACATAGATATTTTAGTTTTAGTCCACGAATAAGTAACCAAAAAATTTAACTATGTGTAAAATGTAGCAGAAGTGACAATTACGAATACAAGCACCTAATTAATTAGCTACAAGAGATTTCATAATACACACTAAAATTTTGTTAATTTACGTTCCCTTTAATGTCACTAATTTAATTTTATGTGTTAAGAATGTGTTTAACAAATTATTAATCGCTCTTTCAAGAATTTCGCTTTTTAAAAGTGCTTATCAAAAATTGCATTTTTTTTATAGCAATGATGGTAATTGGTTACCGTAGGTTATGGACGCTTGCAATCGTAGGACGTAAAATGATTTGAAAAAAAACAAAAAAAAAAACATAAACAAGCCTAAACCCTGTGCCTAAAGTACAATTTGCTTATTATTTGAATATAACAATTTCACTAATCTCACCGCATTAAATCGATAATGGTCATTGGTTATGATAACCGCCAGTTTAGATCGGTGAACACCGGTGTTCATAAAATAACTCTTTGAAATATATAAAAACTAACAAATGCTCCTCTTTCATCTAAAATCATAAAGTTATAAGCGAAATTCTTGAAAGAGCGATTAATAATTTGTTAAACACATTCTTAACACATAAAATTAAATTAGTGACATTAAAGGGAACGTAAATTAACAAAATTTTAGTGTGTATTATGAAATCTCTTGTAGCTAATTAATTAGGTGCTTGTATTCGTAATTGTCACTTCTGCTACATTTTACACATAGTTAAATTTTTTGGTTACTTATTCGTGGACTAAAACTAAAATATCTATGTATTTTATTGTATTAAGTATACTATACAGTCATCTAGTATCCCTAACACAGGTCTGTTTAACAGCAGCTTACCTTGGGGCTAGATGATGCTGTGTAGATTGTCCAGCAATAAAAAAATATTTCAATAATACCTACTTAGTTAGATTACACCTCAATTCTAGTCACTTTCGTTCATTAGCATTACTAAAATAAGCATAAAAATATGGATGAGCGTTTAAGATGACAAGCGATTATGAATAGGGGGTCAGAAGGTTTGTAAAAAAAAAGAGAGTGTAGTAATGCTTAGTTAGGTATTTTCCTTTGTTACGTTAGTATGAATCAGTGGCCATGAAGACCTCTTTCATGGCCTCGAAACACCCAGACCCGGAGGCCAAATCTGGCAGTTTATTGCTGCCCAAAGGCCTAACAACTATCAAAAAGTCGGGATTAACGAACTCGATAGCACGGTGAACTAGGAGCCAGAGGTTGCGGGTTCAAACCCTGCTGTTTTCATGGGGAGTTGAGCGCAACACACACAGAGCGCGGGCGGCAGATCTGCCGCGGGTGTTTTTGTATTCGTACTAACGTCTAGGATGACAACACACTGAACGCGGGAGCGGCTGCCGCGCTTCACCCGACCCGCGCCCGCGTTCAGTGAGATGTCATCATTGTCGTCCTTTTTTTTTATACAACTAGAGTGGCAACCAAGCGTACGGCCCACAAGATGGTAAGCGGTTACCGCAGCCTATAGACGCTTGCAATACCAGAGGTATCACTCACGGGTTGCCTCGAATTGGAAATAATTTCATCGGAAACCATACCCTTCGAACCGGAACACAGCAATGCAAGCATTACTGCTTGGCGGCAGAAATAGGTATGGTGGTAGTTCTTCCCCGGACGAGCTCTATCACAAAGGACTTTAGTACTCTTTCCATACAAATTAAAGCAAAAAACACCCGCGGCGGATCGGATCCGACCCGCGCCCGCCCGCTGTGTGTGTTGCGCTTAACTATTGTGATACCATAGTGCTCGTAATTTTGTATTGTGAGTAATCGGTATGTTATCTTATATGTTTAATCATTTTTTTTTTTTTAATTTATTGAATAAAAAAAAAAGGCTTTGTCGCTGAGCGACCACACCGCCTAATCGGTAATATTTACAAAGTTGTTAATTAAACTATTCTTGTGTATTTAACCCAAAATCACTTAAAAAAAACAAATGAACTGAAGCTAAATAAGTTTACTTCCAAAAAAACAATCAATCACCAAAAATGAATAACATTGAGTGGGTAAATACAAAATGTGGGTAGGTAGACAAGTTACGTAGGAAAAATAAACGATGTTTCCTCAACGATGTCTCGCGATCGAATGGCTCCGGTTGCTTGCGAGTGCCGCCTTTTATACTTCTCGACAGCACTCAGCCGACTTATTTCCTATACGGCCTCTCCTGACAGGAGTCCGTCCTCGGGCTCCCTTTTCTCGGTTTCTAGCAGCAGCAGCATAAAGATCCCTTTTATGTCTCTGCTTCTGCTTCCAGTTGGTCTTCTTCTTCATCAGGCATGACGTTGGCGTGCAGCTCTATCATGCCGCGACGCTTGCATCTGGATTGCCCGATGGTAGCCTAGCACAGACATACCAGGCTGTTGCTCGTCGTCTGCAGATTGCGAAAGAGTCACGGCCTCAGTAGACTCCTTGCTATCATCAAGTTCTGCATCTGCACAAAACACCAGAAAAACAAAGGCGCATACAAGTATACGCATAAACACAAGCTAAGCCAGAGGCACTACGTGAAGCAAATAACTTAGCAAACATAAGGTCAAGAGGCCCAAGTAAAGCAGCATCTTGACCCCAGACAAGCCAAATCAGAAGCGACAGACGTGAAGCGTGATAAGGCAAAGAAATCGTGCCAGAGGCGACGTAAAGCGTAACTTAACCTCGGCAAAAATGACACATCACGCTACACGTCCAGGGAGATACGCGTCACCAGTAAACACCAAGCAGCAGCAGGCAGACGCGCAGATACGCGCAGTGGAGGACGCGTCGCCAGCGCACACCAAGTGCGCGGCAGTTACGCGCAGTGAAGCGCGACACGCGCCGACACGAGCGGAGAGCGCGTCGCCAGCGCACATTAAGTGCGCGGCACACACGCGCAGTGCAGCTCGACACGCGACGACACGAGCGGAGAGCGCGTCGCCAGCGCACACCAAGTGCGCGGCAGATACGCGCAGTGAAGCGCGACACGCGCCGATACGAGCGGAGAGCGCGTCGCCAGCGCACACCAAGTGCGCGGCAGATACGCGCAGTGAAGCGCGACACGCGCCGATACGAGCGGAGAGCGCGTCGCCAGCGCACACCAAGTGCGCGGCACACACGTGCAGTGCAGCGCGACAAGCGCCGACACGAGCGGAGAGCGCGTCGCCAGCGCACACCAAGTGCGCGGCAGATACGCGCAGTGAAGCGCGACACGCGCCGACACGAGCGGAGAGCGCGTCGTCAGCACACACCAAGTGCGCGGCAGACACGTTCAGTAAAGCAAGGGGGTAAGTAACAAGGGGGGGCAAGAACCAAGTCAGAGGCGCGACGTGAAGCGTGACATGGCAAAAGGATCAAGTTAGAGGCGCGACGTGAAGCGTAACTTGACTTACCGAGATTAAGAAAAGAGCGTTTTCTTAATCTCAGTGACGGCAGAACCAAGTCAGAGGCGCGACGTGAAGCGTGACAATGCAAACAGATCAAGTCAGAGGCGCGACGTGAAGCGTAACTTGACCCGTCGAGATTAAGAAAAGAAGCACGACGTGAAGCGAATTCTTAATCTCGGCCAGTACCTCGGTTCGGCAGGGATCCATGACGCCACACCACCAGCACACAGGCGCCGACACGCAGAGGAGTGCGCGCCACCAGCGCACAGGAGTGCGCGCCATCAGCGCACAGTAGTAAGCGCTATCAGCGCACAGGAGTGCGCGACACCAGCGCACTGGAGTGCGCGCCATCAGCGCACAGTAGTGAGCGCTATTAGCGCACAGGAGTGCGCTCCATCAGCGCACAGGAGTGCGCACCATCAGCGCACATTAGTGCGCGCTATCAGCACACAGGAGTGCGCTCCATCAGCGCACAGGAGTGCGCTCCATCAGCGCACAGGAGTGCGCTGCACCAGCGCACAGGAGTGTGCACCATCAGCGCACAGTAGTGCGCGACACCAGCGCACAGGAGTGCGCGCCATCAGCACACAGTAGTGCGCGCCATCAGCGCACAGGAGTGCGCTCCATCAGCGCATAGAAGTGCGCGCCATCAGCACAAAGTAGTGCGCGCTATCAGCGCGCAGTAGTTTTCAGAGACTGGCATGCTCTGCAATAACGGGCTGCATGAGAACAACGCCGACAGCTGCCTTAGAGATCATCCTGGGTCTAACCCCACTTGATCTTCATATACAACAGGAAGCAACAATGGCAGCTATCAGACTAAAACACTTAAATCTCTGGGGATGTTCAAGAAGTCTGCACGCATCCATTTTGGATAGAGCAATCTCATATGAACCACTCGTAGCCGCTCCCTGCGACAAAATCCCCAAACAACAAATATCACAAAAACACTACCGTGTACAAACATACGAGAACCAAAGAAATCAATCCGGGGGTAGTGAGATCCGAGTCTACACTGACGGGTCGAAAACTGGCCAGGGAACAGGTGCTGGAGTTCACTTGCTAGATCTCAACATCAACACAACAACAACGCTAGGCAAACACAGTTCCATCTTCCAATGTGAATGTGTGGCTATAACGGAAGCTGCCTACGCAATTAAAAGGAGAGAGGTCGATGACTACGACATACGAATTCTCTCGGACAGCACAGCAACACTCAAAGCTCTGCAGAACCGTAATTGCACCTCCAAACTCATACACGAATGTCACCTTGCCCTAGAGACCATAGCCACGAGGAACAGGGTAACTCTACAATGGATAAAAGGGCATAGTGGATCACTGGGTAATGACGCCGCGGACGAGCTAGCCAGAAGGGGATCGGAAACAACAATAGAAGGACCGAGCCCGTTCCTCCCTCTGCCGTTTTCCCAGCTACGCACCTGGATACGGCTGCATACCCAAAACCTACACAACGAACGCTGGACAAAGATGACGGACTGCAGACAGTCGAGGGCAGCGATACCAACGGCCTCCAAACGACTGACACGTCGTCTATTGCACCTAACAAGAATAGAACTCAAAACCATCGTGGGGACCCTAACAGGACACTGTCCCCTGAACAAACACCTCTTTAACATCGGAGCCACAGACAGTCCACTCTGCAGAGGCTGTCTAGCCGAAGAAGAAACAGCTGCCCACGTAGTCCTGGAATGCGCGGGAGTAGCCACCCAACGAACACAAATCCTCGGCACACCGAGGTCACTCCTCGAAGCCTGTGAAGATCCCAGGAAGCTTCTGTGCTTCTGGGAGGAGTTAGGCTGGTTACATTCGTAGCCAGTACCCACGCATAATGGACCAACCATCGAGTCCAAATGCGGAAAAGGGAGTCCCCTCAGCGCGCAGTAGTGCGCGCTATCAGCGCACAGGAGTGCGCGGCATCACCGCACAGTAGTGCGCGCTATCAGCGCACATTAGTGCGCGCTATCAGCACACAGGAGTGCGCTCCATCAGCGCACAGGAGTGCGCTGCACCAGCGTACAGGAGTGAGCACCATCAGCGCACAGTAGGGTGCGACACCAGCGCACAGGAGTGCGCGCCACCAGCGCACAGGAGTGCGCACCATCACCGCACAGGAGTGCGCGGCACCAGCGCATAGGAATCCGCACCATCAGCGCACAGAAGTGCGCGCCATCAGCGCACAGGAGTAGTGCGCGCCATCAGCGCACAGTAGTGCGCGCTATCAGCGCACAGTAGTTTTCGCTATCAGCGCACAGGAGTGGGCGCCACCAGCGCACAGGAGTGCGCTCCATCAGCGCACAGGAGTGCGCGACACCAGCGCACAAGAGTGCGCGCCACCAGCGCACAGGAGTGCGCACCATCAGCGCACAGGAGTGCGCGGCACCAGCTCACACGAGTGCGCGACACCAGCGCACAGGAGTGCGCGGCATGTGCGTAGCAAACGCTTTAGACACCCTGTTGAACAACACATAGTCTATGAAACTGCCATGAGATTGCATGGCTGGTTACCATAAACCGTTACAAACGTATGCACGCCGACACCATCAAGGCGTTGTTAACCGGCTAGCAGCGAGCGGTCGCGCTTACTTCCCTAACAGATCAGTATGAAATGTAGGTACCAGCTGAAGCAACCTGTAAGACCCGATAGCTCACCGCTTACATTGCTGGGTTGCATTAACTCAAACCTCGACTTCGAGCTTGCTCGGTCTAACCTGACCATTACTTATCGTTTTACTTCTGTTCTAGAGCACTAGACCAAAACTACGAGTTCAATTTAACCAAAGTTCAACTTTTTAACCGAAAAGTCAACTTTTTAACCGGTGGTTCGACTATTAAACCAAAGGTTCAACTATTTAACCGGTGGTTTAACTATTAACCCGAAGGTTCAACTATTTAAGCGGAGGTTCAATTATTTAACCGAAGGTTCAACTTTTTGACCGATGGTTCAACTTTTTAACCGAAGGTTCAACTATTTAACTGAGGGTTCAACTAGTTAACTGATAGTTCAAATATTTAACTGAAGGTTCAACTAGATAACTGATGGATGAACTATTTAACCGAGGGTTCAACTAGTTAACTGATGGTTCAACTATTTAACTGAAGGTTCAACTGTTTAACTGAACGAGTTGAAAACCCAACCCAGATTAATAAAAACTCTCAACTCTCAATTTTTCTCACTTTTTTCTCTCAATTTTTTAGTAAAACAGTCACAGCTTTTCTGGGCGTTCGGAACGTCTCGCACGAGCTCCGTCTGTACACAGAACCAAACTGAGATTTTGTAAAAAGGCAAAGATGTTGAATATTCCTTGTTGCACTGGTTTTAAGGACAACTCACTGACGTATGTTCTCAAGCACGATAAGCATGTGCCGCGTTGTACCCTCGCACGAGACTGGGCATGTGCCAGTCGTGACAGTACCTGCTAGGTAAACGTTAACGCCAGTCTCCATGAGTGAGGCTCATGACAACCTAAATGATTAAAGCTGTCGTGAAACACAAACAAAACGCAACAAAACGCAACTAGGATAAAAAATAAAGTTGCTCCCTCGCGATAAGCAGTTAGCGATCCGAAGCGGACGCTCTTTGGGATCCCAGCGACTGATATCACGTGATTCTACCTCGTCTCAACAAGAATCGATACTGTGCAAGCTGGGATCAATGCTCAAAAGATAATAATGGTTGGATCTAACCTTGTGCACAATGCTCCGATGAGGCGATCAGTCACCAAAGGATTCTCCGTTCAAAACGGGTACCACAGGTGACGACGGCGGCGGCAGCAGCGGCGTAGACAACGACACGACCGGGTGTCTCACTGGCACAAGCTTCGGACGTTGTTGCAGACACGATGCAACTTGCGGGTAGACTGGGTGGACAGCGCATGTAAGACGCGCTAGGACCACTTCAACCATCGTTTGGAGTTCATCAGCTTGAATGCTTTGGTAAGGCCCGGTTCTACCTCTATTTTTAAAGGTTAGAACGTTTGGCCATGATTTGACAAACCAAAAAAAAATGACCTTGCTTACGTCGAAAAATAATTTTCGCTTGTGAACAAAGACTAGACACGGAAGAGATAGGCATGGTGCCTATCCCACTTCTGATCTTGTGTATTTAACCCAAAATCACTTAAAAAAAACAAATGAACTGAAGCTAAATAAGTTTACTTCCAAAAAAACAATCAATCACCAAAAATGAATAACATTGAGTGGGTAAATACAAAATGTGGGTAGGTAGACAAGTTACGTAGGAAAAATAAACGATGTTTCCTCAACGATGTCTCGCGATCGAATGGCTCCGGTTGCTTGCGAGTGCCGCCTTTTATACTTCTCGACAGCACTCAGCCGACTTATTTCCTATACTATAGATACTAAAACTAGGTAACAAGAGAGAAAAAAAAAACAAAAAAAAAACTTAACTCTTAAAATAATTATCTACTAAAATATACATGTATTGGGCTACGTCAGACATTGGATCAGCCAACACACTATTGCATAGTCCAACATCGAACATTGAAGAATGTCTAAACATAGTTCGCCTGTCATCTAAGTTACGAACACATTCCATCAGCACGTGAATAATATCCTCTTTAATCTCACAAATATTACAATTGGGTGATGTTACTTTCTTCATCAAAAATGCAAACTTATTTGAATGTTTAATCATAGAAAGATATAAAAAAACAGAATAAGGTTAACCAAACGCGTACCGCCTCCGTTTTATAACAGAATAGCAGTCCGTCCCAGCTTCGCGCGGCTGCAATGAAACCGCACCCGTGCGAAGCCAGGGCGGGTCGCTAGTAATAAATATAGCCTATGTTACTCAATGACAATGTAGCATTCTAATGGTGAAAGATTTTTTAAATCGTACCAGTGCTTTTTGAGTTTGTTCGTAACAAACAAAAATACAAATCTTTCCTCTATAAAATATTAGTATTAGACAAAGACTTGCAATAAACTTTTCAAGGTAAGAAACCCCGTAAAATGTTTATACCTGAACTTAGCAAGACTAGACTTATCGAGCGTTTAATAAAAATGAATTTTAGACTCTAATAAAAATACCTTATCGCCTAAACTCGTTTATTGCGGATAAAATTTTCTTGACTGAGATAATTTTTATTGACAGTCACTTTAACGGAGGGATTTCAGCTATTTTTGTCTCTTTTACTCCGTTGCGAAACGCTAAGAAGTGAGAAAGACAGCATACATTAATCTCGGCGGGCATGCTCGAATGAAATTATTTTCATTAGCGTGTATTTTTATTTCTATATTTTATTAAAATGTAGGGCTTTTAGGTAATTTTAAAACGAGGCTGTATCTTTTATAGGCAACTAAAATCGACCAGCGCTCTCCCATGATATCCGTGAATGATCAGAAATATTTGGTACCAGATATTATATATTTGATCGCAATGCCAGTCATACGGTGAAGGAAAACATTGAAACGGCATGTTCAAGAGCTAAAAATTCGAAAGACAATGTGTCAATCCACATTAGGTCTGTATGGTGGATTAAGACATAGTTACTCTCGCTTGAGAGTAGGCCAGTGTCTCAGCGGGAACATTAGAAGGTTGACGTGATAATGATGATGATGGAGACTTAATGGTCTAACTGGATCTGGGGGCCTTACTCTTTCTTGAACGCGATCGGTATTGGACAAGTATTGGAATATAATGCTGGCACTTCACTTGGCATATTTGCTCAAATGTTTGCGTTATCTCATCAATATAATCTTATCTTTGTTTATTACTTTCACAGAGCTGACTTTGTATTGACGAAATAAAGCAAATATTTGAGCAAATAAGCCAAGTGAGGTGCAAGCATTACATTTCGTACTTTTGACAGCAAACTTAGCGCCAAATTTAATCTTGTTTTCAAAGGGTACAAAAATTTGTCAGCAGAATATTTAAATTGGGATTAGATCGGAATTGTCTTGGATTCAAGAGAGTTGAAAACAAGATTGAATTTGGCGCTAGGTTTGCACTCTAAAGTACGAAATGTCATCTAACAAATAGTTATCATATAATAAGATAATAAGATAAGATAGATAATATATAAGATAATAGTTCTATACCCTTCGATTGGTATTTCGTTGAAGAGTAATGTCCCTGACATTCACAAGGATCCTTCCGGTACAACATCTATGCTTAACTGGTTGGGCCTTGGGTACTTTTAGAGTAGTAGAGTTATTTGTGATAGAGCTCGTCCGGGGAAGTACTACCACCATACCTATTTCTGCCGCAAAGCAGTAATGCTCGCTTTGCTGTGTTCCGGTGTGAAGGGTATGGTTTCCGGTGAAATTACTGGCACATGAGGCTTTCGATCTATGTTTCAAGGTGGCAACCCGCGATTGATACCTCTGGTATTGCAAGCGTCCATAGGCTGCGGTAACCGTTTACCATCTTGTGGGCCATACGCTTGGTTGCCACTTCAGTTGCATAAAAAAAACATGTTCCCTTCTACACTACTAAGGTAACAACTAAGATAATTGATAGATTCAGGCGTTACTTTGCGGAAATTCATTACAAGATAAAAAAAACTGACGTAAAATCTCTAGTACTATTCCGCTTAAAACTTTGGACTTTGGCTCCAGCGCTCGACGGAGCAACACGTCTGCCGGAGAACAAGTCGATGGTCCTGAAGATGTCACGTGGAGGTATGAAACACGTGTCGATATTTTTCTTTTGAGGTTAACTGTGGTAACTGCGTGACCTCATTAGTTAAAAGGTTAAGCGGAATAGTACTAGAGATTTTTCGTCTGTTTTTTATAAGGTAACAACTGTTTAATCTGTACTCACGGCACAACTACGATGCTCAACTTGTTAAGTTGTGAATTAATTTCTAATGTCTGAGATTTACAACCGTGAGTCTATTATGTATATTGTATTTGTACGAAACGGTTCCCAAAATTATCGTTGCTATTTCACGTTGTTATTTTAGTCTGTGGAAAGTTTCAATTCGAGATCTTCATCCAAAGTTGGTCTTTGAATCACAACTTCATATCGAGATTTCGGCACAGCTATATACGGGCCGTCTGAGAGTTCCTCGCCTTTCGTAGGCAGAAATAAGTTAAACTAGTGGCCAACTCTGGTGGGCGATTATATAACTCATCTAATTGCCGGCTATACACTTCTGGCCAAGGTGCTGGGCCAACATATTGGGCCAACGTGTATACAGGGTCATTCATTATCAACCTGACAAACTTAAGGGATAAGTTCCACACATAAAAAAAAATATAAGTACCTATAATTTTTTTTTATGTATATTTTGTCTTAAAAATCCCAACTAAACAAAAAAAATCGATTACGTTTTTCTGCTCAATTATTATTTATCATTGTTGGGAATCGAGTTAAGCGGCGTAATAATGAAATATTCTAGTGTAGCGGGTCAGTGACATACGCAGGTCAAGGACGCGCGGGTTATTGACCCGCGGTTCATTGACGCGCGGGTCACTGACACGTGCCGAGCGCTGCCTTTTCGATTTCTAACAAGGATAAGTAATTATTAAGCAGAATTACATAATTATTTTTTTTTAAATATAAAAAAAAATGATTAGAAAATAAAAAGATTTTTTTTAATGTGTGGAAATGTTAACTTAAGGGATAGGCCCTTAAGTTTGTCAGGTTGATAATGAATGACCTTTTATAGACAATGTTGGTAAAATGAAGTATGTTCGTATGAGTCAGTGGTCAACTCTTGTGACAGAGTTTGGCGTATGTTTGTAGTTTTTCAGTTACGGCTTTGTACACCTTGGTTTGTATAATTTTTGGCGCTGTTTAAAAATGTCCGCTAATATTTATTGAGCGAGCAAGCGAAAGGAGTCTTTTTTTTTATACAACTGAAGTGGCAACCAAGCGTACGGCCCACAAGATGGTAAGCGGTTACCGCAGCCTATGGACGCTTGCAATACCAGAGGTATCACTCGCGGGTTGCCACTTTGAGGCTAAGATCGAAAGCCTCATGTGCCAGTAATTTCACCAGAAACCATACCCTTCACACCGGAACACAGCAATGCGAGCATTACTGCTTTGCGGCAGAAATAGGTATGGTGGTAGTCCTTCCCCGGACGAGCTCTATCACAAAGAACTCTACTACTCTAAGTTTGTGTTGTACGGAGAACTACTATGATAGTTTATTTATTTGATCAGGATCTTGTTGGTAAATCAGCTTATCACATTGTACTCGAAATTACTTTGTAATAACTAATTATTATATTTATGTAAGTAGGTAATATTAATTCAATTTATGTTTTAACTGTTTTTGAAAGTAACTAATTTGTGTTTCGATTATAATCATTATTAGTAAATTTTGTAAATATTACTTCTAAATTTTAGGTTGTGAAATTATATTATAATAGATACGTGTCCCTTTTTCAAATTTGTATATAATATTACTCGCTCATTTTAATTTTACATTTTAATTAATCTCATAACATGTCGTCTTCACCTATAATTGTTGTGGCATTTAGCTAATTAGTATGTTGAATGTTTATTTTATAAATTGTTATAATGTTCACACCGTTGGTGATCAAATAAATAAAATAAATAAAATAAAAATAAATTCTAAATTTATAGACACGCAAAAATATCAAACGAAAAAACAACAAAAAATCGAATGATCCTCCATTCAAAGGGTGTCCCAAAACTATGACCCACAAATAACTTACAAAGGCAGTATTGAGATCTTCGCGCAAGTTGGACTGTTTCCTTTGATATTTTTTGTTTGATGTTTTAAGTTTGTGATACGCTGTGGTCATGGTTGTAGCGTAGCGGATAGTCTGCGGGATTTCGTGGGTTCTAATCTTAGACGTGAACTAATGGGTTTTTTTTATGTATTTAAGAGTAGTAAAGTTCTCTGTGATAGAGCTCGTCCGGGGAAGGACTACCACGAAACCTATTTCTGCCGCCAAGCAGTAATGCTCGCATTGCTGTGTTTCGGTGTGAAGGGTATGGTTTCCGGTGTAATTACTGGCACATGAGGCTTTCTATCTTAGCCTCAAGGTGGTAACCCGCGAGTGATACCTCTGGTATTGCAAGCGTCCATAGGCTGCGGTAACCGCTTACCATCTTGTGGGCCGTACGCTTGGTTGCCACTTTAGTTGTATAAAAAAAAAAAAATGTGCAAGCCCACTCACGGCTTTGCATAGAACGGTGAAGGAAAACAGCAAATTCAAATCACATCACACTTAGATTATAAATGCTACGAAAGTTTAGATGTTTCGATTTTTGGATTAATGTTTGTTCCTCTATAACTCGATAACCACTTAACCGATTTGGCTGAAATTTAAAACATAGATAGATAATGAATAGAATACAATTTTTTTTACCCGGAAACAGTACCGTTCCCGGGTTCCACGCGAACGAAGTCGCGGGCAACAGCTAGTTTAAAATATTTTTATTCGTTAAAACGACAAAGATCACGTAGATGAATTTATGCTAGTTCCTCGCGCCCCAGTCTAGAAGAATCTGGCAACAAACTCGGCTGGGTCTCTATCTTTTTTTTTTTTATACAACTGAAGTGGCAACGTGGAACACAGCAATGCGAGCATTACTGCTTGGCGGCAGAAATAGGTATGGTGGGTATGGCTTTTTTCGATTATCCTTCTTCATCAAGAAGTTTTAGTGTGGTGCCAATCGAACTAACAGGCTAAGAAACTAAGCAGGTACCATAAAAAATAACAAATTCAGAGATGAATTTAAATGAATTTGTGGCAGAATAGAACAGGGCCACTTTTTCCACACAGAGTTTTCTAAAAAAAAAATAGTTTTCAGAATAAAACGATACTTTTTTAGTTCTTTCGCCGTGAAAAGCAGACGCGCCATAAATTGAAATTAACTCGCGTTGCTCAAACAGGGGGTCCCAACTGCACCGTTTGCCGCTTCGCTGGCGACAGGCGTTTGGCGCAGTGCTGTTGCAAACTTTCTGAAATAAGAATAAATTGAGGTATAAGTGACGAGTATGAATTAAATTATAATGCCATATTATTTTAATGACCTGCCCCCCGATTGCGTAACTCGGTTTCAATCCTATTTCATTCAGCGAACTGTCAATAAGCTGTCACATTCATACAAATTACGTCAGTTTTTGATTGAAATCGATTGCAACAGAGTTACGCAATTGGGGGGCTGATTCTAGTGCCGTGACTGGAAATGACACATTTTTATTGCAGTAAAACAATAAATTTAAAGTTGTGGACCTACGGAATTTTAGAATTCATTTTTTTTACACCATTAAAGTGGCAACCAAGCGTACGGCCCACTTGGTGGTAAGCGGTTACCGTAGCCTATATACGCTTGTAACATCAGAGATATACCTTGCGTGTTGCCACTCTGAGACGTAGATCGAAAGTATCATGTGCCTATCAAGTAAAAAAAGAATCAATTTTTATAATCGCCAATATATTGGAGAATAAATCGCGTAACAATCACACACAAAAAAAAATACAGTTAAATACAGTTAAATTGATAAATCCTTTTTTGAATTAAAAATAAAAACAAACTGGAATGCTTCAAACTATGTTCTTTATTTAAAGCACTCAGCTGCCAACCTATCTGAACCAATCGGCGGCTCGCAACGCACCGCGCCAATTGGAGCGTGCTCATATCTCGCACATCGATCATTTAGCATCCTCCTGTGAATACGCGGTACGGGAAATCATCGCTTAATTGTTTTTAATATTAACTATGGTAATTCCCGTGGCTTTACCTGCGACACGAGAAAAATCGTGATGAAGACGCCGGTTGAAAAAGGAATAAGTACCAAAGTCAAAGTTCAAAACTGCTTTATTCAGTTGATCACAAGAATCACTTTGAAACGCTAGGAACATTACCTTAATAGCCTTCTAATGTTCGTGTTCTAAAACACCAGTCTCTTGTAGAGGTGGTCTCAGGCTATTTGACGACCGATGTGGCGCAGCGGGCGCAGGTCCGCCTGCGACGCGGAGGTTGCGGGTTCGATTCCCGCCTCGGGTCACATGTTTGTACGATCTACAAATATTTGTTCCGGGTGTTCTGGGTATTCTCTATATATAATAAAAAATATCTATCTATGTATTGTATTGTATTAAGTATATATCAGTCATCTAGTACCATAACACAGCTCTGTTTAACAGTAGCTTATCTTGGGGCTAGATGATGCTGTGTGGATTGTCCAGCATTATTTATTATTTATTTATTTATTTATGTTATTAGTTATTTATTAGTTCGATTGGCACCACACTAAAGCTTAATGATGAAGAGGGATCATCAAAAAAAAAGCTAGGAACCCAGCCGAGTTTGTTGCCAGATTCTTCTAGGCTGGGGCTCGTGGAACTGGCGTAAATTCACCTAGCTTTAAGACGTTTCAAAATGATCATAATCATTATCATAATCATAAACTTTTATTTGTATCAACATGGGTTTGGAAGATGTACAGGTTTTGATTATTTAGTGCCACATTCTGCTGACTGGAGCATGCAAATGTTTAAAAAGGTAATCTAACAATAATCTTATTAAATATAAAATAATATAATACTAAAAATGACAAAATGCTAAATTATATTATCAGCTAAATGTCTTTAACCGTCAAATATTAATTAATTGAGTAATATGCCTTATTAATTAGAATTTGATTAAGCCTCTGCTTAAATACATTAGAGTTGGTGATCCTTGTGATATTATTGAATAAATATATTTTTTACTTTATTTTACTTTACTTTTACTATTACAAATATTATCAGTCAGACAGACAGTTAACATAAGTTTTATGTAACAAGATTCCATATTAATTATTAAATTAACTCCCCAGCTATCGCTGTAATATATCGGACTTTGATATTGATCTGATAAATTGAGAACTCACGAGATGAAATACGAAACTATCGTAACTTGGTTGTTTTTATAAATTAGATACCTTAATTAGCGCGGGCAGAATAAGTGCTTTTGTATTCGGAGCGCTCGTGACGTAGCTGGCTAAGTTGTTCCTAACAGATCAACGAAGTTAAGCACTGTTTCGCGTAGTCATCATTTGGATGGGTGACCGTCAGTGGCAATTTCAACTGAGCGCTCCTGTGCTTCGGAGGGCACGGGTCCCGGCTTTTTCAAAGTTGTTAGGCCATGACAGAGGCCTTCGGGCGGCCCTGAAACTGTCACTAGAGTTGCCAGTGACTCATACAAACTAGCTTTTTTATTCAAATAAAAAAACCATCGAAATAGGATCACATAGCGGAGATATCCAGTAGCCTCTTTTTTGCCCCTTTTTAAAGGAGTGCCCTCTTATACAAAAATCCCCGAAAAAAATCTGGCAGACATTTCACTTAGTGCCATCAATCCCCAAACTAAGCAAAGCTTGCACTGTATGAACCAGGTTTACTGATATACAATCATGGACCTGATAGTATACGATACATAAGCAGTGAGACGTCAGAGTTATGTGGTTTGCTTAGAGTGCATGCATATAGGTACCTGCTCAAATTCGACGTTACTGCTATCGGACAGTATAAGTATGTTACCGGTATAACCCAATTCCGGGTAAACCTTATTTTATCTGGACGAAACTAGTTTAGTAAAATAGATGGAATATAAACTGAACCGTCTACAAAATATACTTTGCGCTGTGAAAACCATTTACGGTATTTTAAACCTTTTTGGGAAAATGGCGTGAGCTTACAGTAATTATAATTAAATTATGATAAGAACGTTTTCATTTAATAGTGATATGGGTCAGTTGAGCTATCTATAGATCGTTTGAAATGGGTTTGAGATGAATCAACTGTTTCACTTGTATTTTGTATATACCGTTTTTATAAGTCAGTGAATAACGGTCAAGTCGTTTGCCTGATTTAAACGCCAGCCCTGTCCATAACAAAGTGTTATGCAGTCTGCAGTTCACCCAAAAATAAAAATAAAATCTGTGTGGCACTACACTGCGCTCCTCACCTAAATACCTCTTTCGCCCAATAATTTCACTTGTTACAAGCCCTTCAAAGCTAAACACAGAAATGCTTGCACTCTACTACTTGAGGCAAAATATCTGGCACTGCGGTGGTATCCACCACAGAACTATATTTAAGTAGAATGAGTGAGTGTATGTACCTCGTGTGCTGAAAAGACGGGCTAAGTAAGGGCTGAGTAACCTTTTTACTCGCTGCGAAACTGAGTTTGCTTCCAACCGGGGGTCGGTGTGGTGATGTGGCAGTGCCTAGAATCGGTTTGCCGCGTGCTTATCGATGCTTTTAAATCATGCATTTTCGCGGGGCTTATGTTTCCCATCGCTAAAATACATTTGTGTGTGAAATATAGAAATACAAATCAACGAATTTTTTCATTCTACTCAAATATAGTTCTGGGGTATTCACCAAGACAAAATCTTGATGAAGAGTCTTGCCACCAAGTAGATAAGCGTGTTTAAAACATGTTATGATCATGTTTATCGGAAAAATCCGAGAAAATCAAACGCAGTCGTAACCTGATTTGCCCTATTACAAATTTACCGGTAACTTACCGTAATGTCCAGCTATTATGAATTCGGTTGCAATAAAGTATATTTATGGTACACCTTCTCTGTAATTACGGGTTGGACTACAACAGTTTATATGTAAAACAGGTAGTACTGATGCCGCACCGCTGCCGTACCGTCAGCTTCGGGTATGTATACACACTCTCTACTAATAAATTAATGTTATAGTTAGTATATTTGTTAGAATTTAGTTTAACTTAACTTTTTTGAAACGAAAGGTCGTAGTTAAGGGCCACGCCTGACCAAAACAAATAGGTACGCGTAAATTGAATGATTTGAATCGCTAATATCTGTTATTTAATCAATAAAACATTTAAACGTCTTTGTTATTGTCATAAACGCAAATTACTATAGATTTGGAGCTTTCGACCATAGAGTATTCTTAGAACATGGAATATGGGTCCCAAATTAAAGTTCTTGACTGTTCAAGCAAAGTTGCGGGTGTGTATTATTAACAAAATACCTATAAAATACCTTACAATCTGGTAATTGGTGCAGGAATAATCAATGTACAACAGGCCATGGTACACTTGCGTTACAAAGAGTTGTAGCTTTATAATGTTGCGCTTAACATTTTTGTTGATGAGTGATGAGTAAGTAAGTTAGCCACCCGAAGGCCTCTGTCATGGCCTAATAACTTTGATAATTTTATAATAAAAAAACTATCTATGTATTGTATTCTAGGTCAGTCATCTTTTACCCGTAACACTAGCTCTGCTTAGCTTGGGCAGCTTGGGACTAGATGATGCTGTGTAGATTGTCCAGCATTATTTATTTATTTATTCTAAGGGTGTGGGTTTAAAACCGGCCGAGCACCAATAGATGTTTCTATTTCCTACAATGCTGCTTTTAAATGGTGAAGGAAAACATCATGATGAAACCAGCATGTTCAAGACTAAAACTCGCATCAGGTCCGCATGGTGGATTTGACCTCATCATTCTCGCTCGAGATTAGGTTGGCGTCAACTAGGCCGACCAGATGAATCCGGCATTATGAATGCACTAGCGCATTATACCCGCTCGTGTAAACACAGCATATTGGGTTATTACCCGGTGGCGGACGTTCGATAATTGTTTTGTAATTACTGCAAATACACTACGGATTGTAGCGGATGAGCTAGAGCTGGGATGAAGCCGAAATTCGGCATATTTTTTATTCTTTTTCTACACATTCATAATGTACATTAAAATTTAACTAAATTGCATGTACAAAGGCAAAACTTAACCTTAAATAGAGTTATCTTTAAGCAAACTATAGTTTTTTCGGCCTTTGTGTTTTTATTTTAGACAATAAGTTCGTTTCACTCCGGGTAATAAACGCCATGATGTCATAATGTGCTAGGAGCCAGATGGGAAGAGTGTCAAAATGTACTTATGTCAATAACTATTATAATGATATAATGCAGGAATGCAGTGACGACAGAAATCATAAATGTAATTTTGTATGAGTGTCAAAATGTACAAACTAACCTAACATAACCTAAACAGCTGATTTCGATCTAATGAATAAGTGACATCGCTTAGATCGAAATGAGTAGGTTAGGTTATGTTAGGTTAGTGAAAAACTACGCGCGAGGCGAGCGAGCGTAGCGAGCGTGCCGCGGCAGCGGCCGCCGAAGCGCCAGAAGTTCTGTAGATCCAGAGATTACCCCTTACAACGTCACAAACTCACAAACGCTACTTCTTTATAATATTAGTATAGATATGTACATAATATAGGTTGGTAAAGTTTTTAAATCACAGAACTAATGCGGAGAAATTACCTGAAGTTCTGTCATCAGATTACTCAACAAAATTCAATGTTTTTGATCATGTGTACATTGTGACAATTGGCCATTTTGTCGTGAGGATTTTGTACATTTTGACACTCTTCCCATCTGGCTCCTAGCACATTATGACATCATGGCGTTTATTACCCGGAGTCGAAAAAACTGGGACCGTCTGATTAACGTGCCCTCCAAAGCACGGAAACGCTTAGTTGAAAATGCCACTGGTGATTATTTTTATTTTATTTTATTTATTTAACAAAATCCACAGCCCTTAATGATAATTAAACAGTTTTTATAATCTTAACTTACGGCCAATGAAGGATTTATCTTTTATACACAATACTTATAGAGTGGCAGCACCTAGAGTTTACATACATTCTAATATAAATATTTAAAAAAAGTGTAAAAAGTAAGCTGAGTTAATTATCAAAATAAATAATACTAAGCAAACAGAAACAGAAACATTTGAATAGGTACCGAAATTGGCAGACTGCGGGCATGAATACAATTTTATGATATTAAAAACCATGCATTAGCAACCATTATATGACACTAGTTTTGGACATTGTCTTTGACTATCTTGTCAAAACGACATGGGTCCTCCCATTTTAATTATTTTGCTCGTGTTACTTTAAGTTTTATTGCGTAAATTTGGTGGAAGTTTATCCAATTTAACTTGTTTACTTAGCACAAGTGTAAGTAATTGAAATGAAAGGGCAATGTTGGTTGGTAAATTAGTCAAAGATTTTACAAGGGAATTTTGAAAGAAAAGTCACCATTTTTTTCCAAATTTCGATTGTTTACGTTGCTAAGCGACAATCATACTAATACACTTGACACTAACAAAATTGTGGCAAATAAGCCACAGAGACCATAAACGAAAAAGAAGAAGAGTAAGTTTTGAAAAAACAATACAAAATTTCAAACAAATAACAATTTTGCCTTACAATTTAACTTAGAATTATTGTAAAAACTCTACAAATATGAATAATGTGGTTTATTTCCAAAATCTCTATCTAAGCATCCGTCGTCAGCTTAATAAGGAATCAAGGAACATTCGGCTTCGGCAAATCTTATGAAGCCGAAAGCTCTTTCCCAACACTAGCGTAACCGACAATAACTAGTAATGGATGTGTTTGCTTACTGTTTATTTGTCAGGTTGTGGTTCCGCTGGAGTGTTGGTTCAGTTTGAACTACGTACATTATTAGGTTGAAAGGATGTTTCTAAATGATTTTTAAACTTTTTTTAATTCTAGGTCTCTATAGCGAGAGTCTGTCTTGGCAAAAGTGTCAGATATTCTGCCTCAAAGCAATAGTCTGCAAGAATAACTGTATTTACGTTTGAAGAACATTGTAGCCGAAAGCGATTTAGACCTTTATTCATAAACGTAGGTACTTAAAGCTCTGTTAGGGTAATGTGTATTTCAAATCTTTAATTGTCTTAATACAGGAATACTATGAAATATGAAAGACTTTATGCAAATAAATATCTTGAATCTTGAATCGAGTTTGTTGCCAGATTCTTCTAGCCTGGGGCGCGTGGAACTGGCGTAAATTCACCGAGCTTTAAGACCATTCAAAATGATCCTTGTGATATTATTGAATAAATATAATATATTTTTACTTTTACTTTACCTTGATTATTTTAATAACTGTACACTGACATAAGAATGCCAAGAAAAGACTCGTAGCAAGCCGCTGAAATTATAGATTAATTTATGAATAAAGGGCACCATTGTTTTCAACTAACATATTTCTATCATCTATTCGATCAATGTTATCAAAATAATCGATAACTAATGCTTTGCCAACTAAATAAAAATCATTTTTTTTATACAACTGAAGTGGCAACCAAGCGTACGGCCCACAAGATGGTTAGCGGTTACCGCAGCCTATGGACGCTTGCAACACCAGAGGTATCACTCGCGGGTTGCCACCTTGAGGCTAAGATCGAAAGTCTCATGTGCCAGTAATTTCACCGGAAACCATACCCTTCACACCGGAACCAGCAATGCGAGCATTACTGCTTTGCGGCAGAAATAGGTACGGTGGTAGTACTTCCACGGACGTGTTCTATCACAAAGAACTCTACTACCATTTACCATTTATTAACAAATTAAAATATGTACACAATTACATTACCTACTAAATATACTAAATTACTTTTCACAATTTTCCTAAGTTGTAGCCATTAACAAAAGTCGATCGAGTTACCTTACAACAGCTTTCACTGTAAACTGAAGGTTTGTCCTTGATTTGTTTACGAAACAGTAACACAGAGTATACAGTAGTAGTTACAGTGCGTGCATTTTAAAATGGCACATTATATTACATTATTTACCTGGTGGTAGGACTCTTCAGCAAGAGTCCATCTTGGTGGGTACCACCGCAGTGCCAGATATTCTACCTCCAACTCTTTCAAGGAGTAGTGTGCAAGCATTACTGTGTTTAGGTTTGAAGGACACTGTAGCAGGTGAAATTACTGGGCGAGACCGTCTCGGGGTGACGAGCGCAGTGCATCGCCACGCAGGTTAGGCGTGGTGTTTAACACCAGGCAGGCGTCTTTGTATTACAAGCATGTTTTTTCAAAAATAATAGTATTCTATCTGATATTTATCATAAATAAATAAATAATGCTGGACAACCCACACAGCATCATCTAGCCCAAGGTAAGCTGCTGTTAAACAGAGCTGTATTATGGGTACTAGATGACTGATATATATTTAATACAATAAAAATACATAGATAGATATTTTTATATTATACATAGAAAACACCCAGAACACCCGGAACAAATATTTGCAGATCATACAAACATTTGTCTCAAGGCGGGAATCGAACCCGCAACCTCTGCGTCGCAGGCGGACCTTCGCCCACCGCGTCACATTTATCATAGTACAAGCTTTGCTTATTTTAGGCATTGATGGGATTGTTATAAAAACCCGCCATGTTAATTATTTATTTATACATACAGCTCCAACTATTTCAGATCACTAGAAGTAAGCATTCCCAAAATAGTGGTGACCTACCGCGTTTATTTGTTTTTGTTTATGGTATTTATTGCAACAGCAAATGTCGGAAACTGTAGAGGAATAGATACGCCGCGGTTTTACGTACCTACTGAGGGAATTGATTTAAATTGGCGGCAGTAAAACTTGCTTTGTGTCTTTGAATCCGAATGTAGTTTTAATTTCGGCGTGTGGCCATTAGCGTAGATGTTTGAGATCGCGCAATGTGGCTTTGACCTTAGTTTTTGTAAATTGATAGATTCAGGCGTTACTTTGCGGAAATCCATTACAAGATATAAAACAGACGAAAAATAACCTTTTAACCAATGAGGTCATACAGTTAATACAGTTAACCTCAATAGAAAAATATCGACACGTGTTTCATCCCTCCACGGGACATCCTCAGGACTATCGACTTTTTCTCCGGCAGACGTGTTGCTCGGTCGAGCGCTGGAGCCAGTGCTACAACACTTTTGAGGTTAACTGTATTAACTGTGTGACCTCATTGGTTAAAAGGTTAAGCGGTGTAGTACCTACTAGATATTTTTCGTCTGTTTTTTATCTTATTTTTTATGTTTTTAGGGTACCGCAAGAGGGAATAACAGAACCCTATATCATGTTGATCGTCTGTTTTTTCCCTAAAATGTGGTGATGATTGTAAGAAAATATGGTTTAAATAAAAAGTTTTTTAGCTATTTAGAAATAACTTACGGATTAGAAGTTTTAACGGTCAGATTATCAAGCTGAGTCTTCTAGTCTAGACTCTAGAGTATAGACAATGTATAGGGAGCAAAGTGTAGAAATCTAATTTGTATAGTTCCGTATT
This sequence comes from Colostygia pectinataria, assembly GCA_951394395.1. Classification (NCBI taxonomy): domain Eukaryota; kingdom Metazoa; phylum Arthropoda; class Insecta; order Lepidoptera; family Geometridae; genus Colostygia; species Colostygia pectinataria. The sequence goes on along the minus strand of OX596368.1, from coordinate 1,690,410 downwards.
TCAACAGATAAAAAAAACGTATATCCCACTAAAAAACATCTTGTCATCCGTTTGTCAAGACAACTAGTTTCCAGTTCGCGGTCGCCATACGAGAATCTTTTTTCATGAACTTGAATTCTAATTTATTATATATATATATTATATTCTAGTATTATATATTTTATATAATACTAGAATATTTTTAATAGAAATCGCGTATTCCGTAGCTTTACGTAGACTATTTTCTCGAGTCGCGCCCCGTAAAACGGGGTTGGTCGCGTGACGGACGGCCGCACTGATGCAATCACCCCCCACCTCTTCACCCCTTTCCCAGTCCGCCACTAGGTGAGGGAGGGGGCAGCCGAAACTTACCGTCGTTGACAGATATATCTTAATAAATAGGAGTATGTGAGGAGAACTGGAGAAGAAGAGTAGCAAAGTTCTTTGTGATAGAGATCATCCGGAGAAGGACTACCACCACACCTATTTCTGCCGCCAAGCAGTAATGCTCGCATTGCAGTGTTCCGGTTCGAGGGGTGTGGTTTCCGGTGAAGTTACAGGCACATTTCTCCGGACGAGCTCTATCACAAAGAACTCTACTATTCTTAAAACTAACTTACGAAGCGCAATGCAGTGCCATGCAGAACTGTAAACCTTATACTTAGTTTTGGGTGGCACTGCACTATGTCACACTACTGTGTAAAATGTCCGCCAATATTTAGCTTGAAGCTTGTCACTTGCTGACAAAAAAAGAGTCCATATTTTGAATGGCTACAATTTAGCAACTACTGGTGCCACGGCATTGCTACGTTAGTAATGATCAGCTTATCTTGAGACAGTTGGTACACTACTAGTAAGTGTGGTTGGTGGCTGTGAAGTTCCACTCGTATCCTACAGGATAGGGGATGGGGCTTCAATATAAACGATTGTTATTGTTTTAAACACGAGCACGCGACCGTCTCGCTCGCTCTCCCTCGACCGAATGCCTGCAAGCACAAGCGAAGCAAGTCGACCACGCGTCCTCCGTATTCGCTTTAATCGGCAAACGTCACAGTGGCACTACCCGTTATACTACTAGTAGTACCATGGGCAATAAGTATTCTGTGGTCAATCAACAAGCAACTTTGCTAATGTATTTAATACAATACAATACATAGATAGATATTTTTTTAATATATATAAAAAACACCTAGAACACCCGGAACAAATATTTGTAGATCTTACAAACATTTGACCCGAGGCGGGAATTGAACCCGCAACCTCTGCGTCGCAGGCGGACCTGAGCCCGCTGCGCCACATGATGATGCGGAGGTATCCAGTAGCACCCCTTTGCTCTTTTTTGGAGAAAGTACGCCCCGAATTAAAAATCCCCAATGACAAACAAATTATATTAAGTCATAGAATCTGTATGTATACCTGTTTTTTTGTTTTTTTTTTTGTTTATCAGACGCGGCTCACTCTGATCGGCGGTTGTGCATAAAACCGGCGCGCACCTATCCAGGAGAAATGCTCATTTTTGTCGACGCAGCGCAAGGGTTAATTATAATGAATGACACGGTGGTGTTACCAATAAAGTATTGTATTATATGGTATTGTACTGTACTAGATCGGTTGAGAAATGCGACCTGTAGGCTGTAGGAGAACAGCGGACAGACTGACTGACTGACAGACTGGAAACTGAGACTCGTTCGGTCAATTAGTGGATTGTGATCCAGCTAATTTACCCAAGCTGTGACATTATCCCGGCGTGCCCTACACGGGGATAATTAATTCCTTCCATAATTTTCCGTCAGACGTCAGTAATGGGAGGTAGCCACTACATCAGGGGAATTACCGAGCTTGGTGCGGAAAAATGTGCCTGATTCAACATAATTAGATAGAACGAAACGATTTTGTCGGTTTTAATATATTTTTGTCAATGAGTTAAATATGGTAATTTGGTGTTGTTAAGTTAAATATATTTATAAAACATAATTACATTACAAAATATACAAAATACATTTTATGAAACAGTTGTTATTTGACCTATTTATTCTATGCCTAAGGGTTAAAACCCAAGCTAAAATTTCCACTAATTAAAAATATTACATGCATCATCCACCAGTCCGCATTATGACAATTCACTCTTGCTTGAGAGAAGACCAGTTTTCCAGCTGTGAGAACATTAGAAGGCTGTCATGATGATCACTAGTTCTGTTTTGATCACACAACGAGCGCGTTGAACCGCGTTTATGTGTTTTCGAAAAGTCTTTGGTTCCTAACTAGTCTACTTTTAAGCATGATTAAATGGTCATATTGCGGATCGGTGAATGGTAGTGTATTATTTTTTAATTAGTGGATATGTCGGTTTCTTCACGTTTCCCTTTACATTTTTATTTAAGTTTGAGAGTACGTAATACCCACAAGCATTCATCATCATCATCATGACAACTTTCTAATGTTCCCACTGCTGGGACACTGGCCTACTCTCAGGCGAGAGTGATTGAGTCTTAATCCATCACGCGGACCCAATGCGGATTAGTGGATGGCACATGTCTTTCGAATCTTAAGTTCTTGGACATGCCGGTTCCCTCACGATGTATTCCTTCACCGCATGAAAGCACTGGCATTGCGCACATAAATTTTTCGAACAGAAAAATCCATTGGTGCACGACCGGGTTTGAACCCACGACCTTAGGATCGGAAGGCGGGTCGCTACTACTAGACCACCGGTGCTCTTAGGATCGGAAGGTGCACACACACAGGCATTACGACATAATAATTTCAAATAGAAAAAATGTAATTGACCTATTTTAAACCCACGTCCTGATCGGAAAGGCGGAGTCACTTTCACCAGTGAGCTAGTGATACTCGTAAAATGTTGACTGACGAAATAACATTCATTTTCGGAGCAATTTCGCATGACAAGGTGTTTCTATGATGAACCCAATGAGCCAGCTCAATATGGTTGACTGGAGAAAGGAAATTGAAGGTTGGAGAGCAATGCGTTCCCACATATAGCGGAAACTAGCCAGTCTTTCTTTTACCTCTCGATTCAGGTAGAATATAGGAGGTATGTCGGGCTCTCAGTCTGCTACTACGCAACATGAGGTCATTCCTACGTTGAAAAAATGCGTTTATAGATCCAGCCTTTGAGTTATGGGGGTAACATAGTCAAGGTTCTGCCAGGACATACTCCCTTTCCAATATTTTGAATTACTTAGCATTTTATTTTAATTAAATACTTAACAAATCCAGTTTTATTTTTGTCTTCTTGCTAAACGAGAAAATAAGAAACGAAGACATGTCAGAACATTTACGGACTTCTGGCATTGATGCTTTAAAATTTGTATGAGCTGTTCAACTCAATTTACGCCAATAGTTTTAACAGATCGTAGCGTAGTAGAAAGATCTGGGTGTTGTACTTTTATTTTATTTTTTTATTTATATTTATTTGGGATAACAAACAACAACACTTAAATGTTACTATATGCTTAATTACTAACTTATGAAATATTACTACAAGTGCAGTCAGCCCCGTTATCCACTAGTTAACTAGATAAGGAATAGGCAATAATAAAATAACTTAAGTAATTATTATTCATAACTACCTACGCGTAGAAAGAAATACAACTTGTTAAGAAACTGTAGAATGTGTTGAAAACTATGTAGAACTTAATAAAACAGGTTGTTTATTGATAGGACGGACTTCCAGACAGCCTAAATTAGTCAACTCTGTTCATAGGTTCATAGGTTGCCTGGCAGAGATCGCTTTCAGCGATAAGGCCGCCAATTGTATTACCTCTTAATTTAAGTTTGTTGCTTTGTATTATTTCTGTGTGGTGATCAATAAAGCGTTATCTATCTATCTATCTATCTGTTCTTGGCCTTCTGTCATGAGATTCACATAGTGGTCAATTTTATTTTCAACAAAATTATTTCGAAAATGTGTTATTTTGTTCGGGTTACCTTATGTTGCATAGAACAAATGGTACTACCACCATACCTATTTCTGCCGCCAAGCAGTAATGCTCGCATTGCTGTGTTCCGGTCCGAAGGGTATGGTTTCCGGTGAAATTACTGGCACATGAGACTTTCGATCTTCGTCTCAGTGTGGCAACCCGTGAGTGATATCTCTGGTATTGCAAGCGCCCATAGGCTGCGGTAACCGCTTACCATTCTGGGCCGTACGCTTGGTTGCCACTTTAGTATAAAAAAGAACATAATCTGAGAGCCGCTACGCTACCATCGCCGCTCGCACTGCGCCCGCACACATAGGCGTTATTCGCACGATTGTGGATCGGAAATGAAATACGGTAAATACCCGCCGACAGACGGAAACAGCCTCTAAACCGACAGACTTGTAGCTGGGCCAATGAAATAAACTCGTGAGAGTTATATACAACTAGTTTCTACCCTTGGTTACCCTTCGCTTACCGTAAGTCTAACTACATATTCATACACTTAAAATAGCTTAGAATCTTTACGCAGTAAAGTTGCTTCCCGCCGTATATCATAAACCTATTCATTGATACTAAAATCGGTCAGCTCCTACTCAATTCTATAGTGCAACACCCACTGCTCTGATATTATTTAATTATTTTATTTATTGCTGCTACAACTACTCGTAGGCTACACTGAAAACCAGCGCTACAGACACATTATGTCTGCAGCACATGCTGAGTGGCTGCCTTTTTTTCGTCACAATAGTTAAGTTTTAATTTTTATTGTTATTTTTATTTTTATGTTAATTGTGTGGCGTTAAATAAATATTTTTCTATTCTATTCTATTCTATTCTATAATATTACCTACAGACCTGTTACATGACTTACATGTGTTACCCTTATAATTGTGATGCAATAAATGATACTGAATACTGAATCTCTGTGTCTGAATACTGAATATATGTCCGCTTAAGGTTAGAATCGACCAAACTCGAATAGGTGCTTTTCTCCGAGTAAATCGTAGTTATTCGCGAGTAAACAGACAGTTTCCTTGCATTTGACACTTCTTATTCCGCAGAATAGTTATTCCAAAAGTTGGTTGAATCGACCCTTATTCTTTTAAACTACGCAGCCGGTTTTAATGTGGTATTCATTAATAAATAGAGTGATTCAAGAGGAAGGTTTATACTCACGTATATTACGCAAACAAAGTCGCGGGGCAACAGCTAGTAAAGCATAAATTTAAAGTGTGAACCAGTAAAGCCGCCGTGTTTATCTGTTTCTAGGATCAGACCACTAGCACAAATTCCATCTCTTCCAAAGTTATCGAATGGCAACGAACTGGAAAGCTAGAGAAGTATGCATAAGCATTACAATTATCGTTATAAAAGTTATATAATTAATTAATTATCGAGGTGACACAGTGGGACTACACCGCGGTAGTGGGCGATAACCTTACGCAGGTTAAAAAAATCGCGTGGGCCGGTGTGGTGGGCGTTTATTATAGAAGTGAGTCAAAAGCTTTTTTTCGTTAATATCTAAAGGATATTTTGAAGCAATAAGCACACGCAAGGACAACGCAGAGCAATCGCCGCGGTGAAAGCTCAAAGTCGCCTCAACTCGAAAGGTTCAGAACTCTGTTTAAAACTTCATATCTCAATGCAGTGTATAGCGGCAACATTATAGCGGCAGCGCACCACCGCTATTGAAAAACAAGAAACTATAAGTTCCCATATTCCGCAAGCAAAATGGTAATGGTTATCGTAATTCTGGGAATCATTTTAACAATCCTAGCAATCGGACGGGCATGATTCAAACCCGATAAAAGACGCGAACGAGGCAAGATTGCTTTAAACTGAAAAACGCCAAGATGGAAAAATCGTTCCCATTAGCTAGCTGCAAGACGGGAAAGCACATTTCCAATTTCGTAGCTAGCTCCCAAATCTGGCTACGAGATGGGACTAAAGGATAATGTCTAGGCCACCACCTAAATACTAGCTTGCTTAAAAATCTTAGATGCTATGAACAATTCGAATATTCTCAAACAGCGCCATTTTGTCTTGATGTCCAAAACTTCTGAAATTCCACAAAAAGAAAGTCAAGATGCACCTTCCTTTTTTAGTTTTGGATGTTTTTCATATCGCTAAAGATGTTCAAATGATTCCCAGAGTCACCATAACCATTAAGCTTACGTCATAAGATAGCTGACACGTGGTAGCAGCCTTGATAGCTTTAATGTTGCTGTACATAAAGATAAATAAGATACATCAAAGTCAAAGTCAAATGTGCTTTTAAAAGTGAATTACAAGAATCACTTTGAAACGTCTAGGCTAAGAAAATTTACACCAGTTCCAACGCGCCCATGACGTAAAAGAACTAACAAGAACACCAGCTGGGTTCCTATCGCTTTTTTTACTCTTGTTATTGTTCATCATTCTGATACGATGCTGATATAGCACGAGGCAATTACTCTGCGTCAACCTTAAACGTGTAGGTACTAAGTACCAGAGTATTTAAGCCCATAATTACCTTCGTAACTGATTTCACCTATTGTGGTAATGGACAAATTGAGGGTGATGATACATTGTTCACTCGGACTCACCTGAGATAGATAAGGATACAGAGTTACTGTTAACTCGTGAGTGAGGAGTACAGAGCGATAGATTTTTGTATTGTATTTATTTATTCATACATTACATACTGCCTAGCTGCCAACCTACTTTGAATTATATAAGTTTACACTCATGTCTAACCTACAGTCACTAACCTAATCTAACCTACACACAGTCCTAACCTTTTTAGAAATTAAAATGTAATACCTAAGAGACCACAGCTAAGAGGGGGCTCTTCTCACACAGCTCATTAAAATTTAACTGAAGAGCCCCAAACCCTGTAATATTTAAAACGTGTAATATAAATAAAAATATTTTCAATTTTTGAATTGAATTTGAAATTCAAAAACGATTTTATCAATGTCCTTTCCCAGGGTTTAAGCTATCGCCATGCCTTGAAACAGTAATAAATGTACACAAACAAAGTTAGAGAGACAGAGATTCATCTCGCTATCAATATCACGCCAGAACGGCTGAACAGATCTGGATAAAATTTGGTATAAAGATATTTTTGTCTGAAATAGTGCAGCTTTTTTATCCCGGAGAAATTTACTATACTCGTGTTCCGCGTGAAGTCGCGGGCGACAGATAGTTATGATGTAAGAGCGTTCTTTAGTACCGGAAACGGAAACCGCTGTTCATAAACGTGTGTTCTGTTAGTTAATTTATCATCTTCTTGTTCATATACGCATGACAAGTCTTAAACTTAATTTAAGTATTTTTTTATACAACTAAAGTGGCAACTTAGCGTATGGCCTACAAGTGGTTACCGCAGCCTATGGGCGCTTGCAATACCAGAGGTTATCACTCACGGGTTACCACCCTGAGACGGAATTTTACCGGAAACCATACCCTTCGGACCGGAACACAGCAATGCAAACATTACTGCTTAACGGCAAAAATAGGTATGGTGGTAGTCCTCCCCCGGACGAGCTCTATCACAAAGAATTCTACTATTCTTTTAAAGATTTTTTTAAGTTTAAGTTTGAGTTTAAGTTGTAGGTAGTAGTAATACAAAAAAATATAACACTTACCAAGCCGCTAAAATGTCAGGTTTTTAAGAATAAAGGCATATTAGGTGACATTACTCGTGTAGTGAAAGGCAAAAGGTGTTCACTTAAAGGCTACAATGGCATGCTCAGCTGAAGTCACTTAATGCTAAATGCGGTGATTATGTGCTCAGTAATGTGTCGATCGATTGTACAGGTGCTGGGGAAAGTACAAGTCCTAAGTTATTTATTTTTTTAAACTAAGTAGGTCACTTTGGCTTCAGCGCTCGACGGAACAACACGTCTGCCGGAGAACAAGTCGATGGTCCTGGTGATGTCCCGTGGAGGGATGAAACACGTGTCGATATTTTTCTTTTGAGGTTAACTCAAACTGTCATCTACGCTGGAATCAAGCGAATCAAAGTAGCTCTAGCAGGACCACCATGAAACAAACGAGTAATTCCAAAGTATCGTACCAAATTTCATGCAATTCGTACAATGAATCACTTGAATTCCGAAATTTTGTCGTGGCGATGAAACAAATCCACTAAACATCTTGTTGCTAAGTAAATCTTTCGTATTTTGATCGGTTCCGAAGTTTCGGAAATTCATTTTCATGGTTCATGGTTGGTAGATCATTTGTCAAAGGTAACAGATGTTTGTTTGTTGCTAGATTCTCCTAGGCTGGGGCGCGTGGAACTGGCGTTAATTCACCTAGCTCTAAGACGTTTCAAAATGATCCTTGTGATTTTATTGAAATAAATCATTTTTGACTTTGATTTTGAACACACGCAATGTTTTATCATAAAATCCTGTTTACTCTGTTTTTTAAAACAATAAAATCTAAACACTTCGGTAAAAGTAAAACACGATAAAACCTTCTAACACCCATCGCCTGTACGTCCAGGTGCATCGTTCTAACACCGAGGCGTAATATATTACAGGGCTTCGATTCCACTTAAATTAACAACGGTTGATGTACCTCTCAACATACAAATTTGATTTGTTTTATATTTCTAATACTACGGTAAATCCTACTTATATTCTAAATGCGAAAGGCTGTGTGTGTGTGTGTGTATGTTTGTAACCACGTATCTCCGTGACAACTTAACCGATTAGCATGGAATTCAGAATGTAGATAGCTTAAATACTGGAATAACACATAGGCTACTTTTTTATCCCGGAAAAATGGACTGTTTCTGTGGAATAGCATAAAAGCTGGAAAAACGCGGGATAATTCGCGCGGGTTAGCTCGTTAGAACCGACTCTAAGAATAGGTCTCACAACTATTTTTTTTTTATTTATTAGGCAACGCTAACAGTACACTTAGCAGAACAAAAAAAATAACATTACAAACTTACTATGAAATGTGTGCCAATTACAGGCATACACAGCATTTACCATAAAATTACAGACAACAGCTAATAAAAAATTAAAACTAATAAAACGAGAATTGAAAAAAAACTCATAAAACCGTGAATCTAAGTGGTTAATGGTAAGTGGTTACTCCTTAACAGTAATCACGTAAAACCCGGTGGGTCGAATTTTTCTATAAGTGGTATAAATAAAATGACCATTGAGCTAAAACTGATCGATGGAATATTGTGAGTAATCTATGTGAAATATGAATAGTTATAATTTATCTTTACCTGGTGGTAGGACTCTTTAGCAAAAGTTCGTCTTGGTGGGTACCACCACCTGCAGTGTCAGATATTCTGGCTCCAAGCAAGTGTGCAAGCTGCACTGTGTTTATGAGGGCACTGTAGCTGGTGAAATGCTGAGCAAAAGAGACTTAACTACTACGTCTCGGGGTGACAGTGCAGTGCCACTCAGAACTTTTTTTTATGACATAACAAAAACTTTGGACAGAATGACCGCCTGTGGCAGTTTGATCGAAATCATTTGAGCATATTGACATTTAAAAAAGTGGAAAGGAGATGCTAATTAGATTCTGGATTACATCCGTTCATATTCGAATATTTGCCTACGGTTCACAGTAGGTTTATGGGTTTATGAAGATAGGTCTACACGCCTCTTCGTATTATGGTTTATTTATGCCGTGTAGAACCGGTCATCGATACATCGATACAGCACTAGCGTTTATTTACATCACTAGTCGCCAGGTACTATCTGGGTCACTTTATTATTTGCTTTTGAATTTTGACGCACGGTTTTATAAACAAACCAAGTAATGCGTTTCCCGGGGCGCGTGTTTCAAGAATATCTGCTAATCCTCAAAGGCCTATTACATTACACGATTCGTCGGCACGATCGACGACGAACTGCCTAACAGCGATTACACCTTGCGATTTAGGCTTCAAGTCGTCACGATGAATCGTGAAATGTAATCGAGCCTTTAATACTACATCATCTCCCTTCTAGTTGATGAAAAGATATATATCTCTCAAATATTTCTGTGGTGTCAGGTCTTTCTTTATTTTTTTTATTTAAAGGTTAAAAAAGAATCGGCGACACACCCATTGTCTTGGCTTTAACGCTACAAACATTGTAACAGAATTTAGGTCAACGGTGTTTCCGGCTAACTCTTTTCAATAAGTGTTACATTTGAACTCAACGTTGTTAGGAAACGTTAAATTACAAGCCGAAAGCAAACCGTTACACACAAAGTAACCGCGTTTCCGAGGAGATTAGACTCGAAACAGACCGAGAGTAATGTTAAGTCGCGACTTATCAGTAGGTACTTGGTACCTAATATATACATTTTTTTAATTATCAAAAACCAACGTCAAACAAAAAAAAAAATCTATAGTTTGTGGAGTGGAGATACGAGAGGGTGCGGTTTTTGAAACGTTTTTATTTTTTCAAAAATCGCTTAACCAATTTCGATATTTATATAAAACCACCTCGACGACCGATGTGGCGCAGCGGGCGAAAATCCGACTGCGACGCGGAGGTTGCGAGTTCGATTCCCGCCTCGGATCAAATGCTTGTACGATCTACAAATATTTGTTTCGGGTGTTCTGGGTATTTTCTATGTATAATAAAAAATATCTATCTATGTATTGTAGTGTATTAATTATATATCAGTCATCTAGTACCCATAACACAGCTCTGCTTACCTTGGGGCTAGATGATGCTGTGCGGATTGTCCAGCATTATTTATTTATTTATTATTTATTTATCTGAAGCAATACAAGAGTCATCAAAATTAATTCATTATTGGCGGAGAAATCGCGTAACAAAGATAAAAAGGAACACACTGTCCCCATTAACCGTGTCCCCGTTAATGGGGACACGGTTAATGGGGTTAATGGGACACGGTTAATGGGGACATCGGGTATACACGCAATAGAATTGATAATCTCTTTTTTGAAATTGGTTAAATCATTGGTGCACCTTTAGCATTGGTAAGTAAGTTCGTATGAGAGTGGCCAATTCTGGTGACAGAGTTTCTAGTTCCCCCGAAGGCCTCTGTCATAGCCTAACAATTTTGAAAAAGCCGGGACCGACTGCTAACGTGCCCTCCGAAGCACGGGAGCGCTCAGTTGAAATTTCCACTGGCGGTCACCCACCCAGATGACTACGCGGAACAGTGCTTAACTTCGTTGATCTGCTATGAACAACTTAGCCAGCTACGTCACGAGCGCTTCATCTTTATCATCGGTTAATTAATACGATACGATTGAAATTAAATGAAGTTTATTTGCAACAGATACAGTAGTCTTAGTTGTCAAAATCAAGACATTAGTGTTACATTATTTCGATACAAAATATATAATCTAATTGCAGCGAGTTCTTACGACATTGCCAGTAAAGTGAGTAAGTTCGTATGAGTCAGTGGCCAACTCTGGTGTCAGAGTTTCTAGACCGCCCGAAGGCCTCTGTCATGGCCTAACAACTTTGAAAAAGCCGGGACCGACTGCTTATATTGCCAGTGAGAAATCGCAGTTAAAAGTCGCGACTTACAAACCGCAATAGCTAGGCTCAGCGCACACCACCCTTACGCATGACCGGGGCGCACGAATCCCCTTTATCCGATTAAGTGCAGTGTGCAAACAGCCTAACCGCGATTTTACGAATTGATTGCGCAGTGGTTATTAGGAATGTGGGAAAGATATATTCAAAACAAAACTCATCATGACAGCTTTCTAATCCTTCTACTGTTAACAATTGTTCTTAACAGATCAACGAAGTTAAGCACTGTGCGTAGTCACTGTTCGGATGGGTGACCGCTAGTGGTAATTTCAACAGAACGCTCCCATGCTTCAGAGGGCACGTTAAGCAGTCGGTCCCCGCTTTTTCAAAGTTGTTAGGCCATCACAGAGGCCTAGAAACTCTGTCACCAGAGCTGGCTACTGACTTACACGAACTATATAGAAAACATTTTTATTGACCCCCAAGATCATACTTAAAGAAACATACCTAATACATAAAAAAAAACACACTATAGATAAATAAATAAATAAATAAATAATGCTGGACAATTAACATAGCATCATCTAGCCCCAAGGTAAGCTGCTGTTAAACAGAGCTGTATTATGGGTACTAGATGACTGATATATATTTAATACAATACAATACATAGATAGATATTTTTTATTATACATAGAAAACACCCAGAACACCCGGAACAAATATTTACAGATCCTACAAACATTTGTCCCAAGGCGGGAATCGAACCCGCAACCTCTGCGTCGCAGGCGGACCTTCGCCCACCGCGCCACATTGGTCGTCAAATGATGATATGAATGAATGAATGATAGATATACAGAGTACATATAGGTATATATTATAATGAAAATCGCGCTTAAGGGTCAAAAGGTCCTGTCTCAGCAAAAGCTGCACATACGCAGAAGGTAGAAGGATACAAAGATAGAAAATACTTTATTGTTTTTTTTTTTTTTAGGGGACTCCCTTTTCCGCATTTGGACTCGATGGCTGGTCCATTATGCGTGGGTACTGGCTACGAATGTAACCAGCCTAACTCCTCCCAGAAGCACAGAAGCTTCCTGGGATCTTCACAGGCTTCGAGGAGTGACCTCGGTGTGCCGAGGATTTGTTTTCGTTGGGTGGCTACTCCCGCGCATTCCAGGACTACGTAGGCAGCTGTTTCTTCTTCGGCTAGACAGCCTCTGCAGAGTGAATACTTTATTGATACCATAAACTAAAGTTTTGGCAGAAACAGTTTAACTATTACTTAGGCATAACAATGGGCGAACTACCTAACTAACTAACTAATCACACAAGACAAGTACAAGAGTAGTAGAGTTCTCTGTGATAGAGCTCTTCCGGGGAAGGACTACCACCATACCTATTTCTGCCGCCAAGCAGTATTGCTCGCATTGTTGTGTTCCGGTGCGAAGGGTATGGTTTCCGGTGAAATTACTGGCACATGAGGCTTTCAATCTATGCCTTAAGGCAACCCGCGAGTGATACCTCTGGTATTGCAAACGTCCATAGGCTGCGGTAACCGCTTACCATCTTGTGGGCCGTACGCTTGGTTGCCACTTAAGTTGTATAAAAAAAACACATTATAAAAGCGAATGTTTGGATGTTTGGTTGCAACTGGATGTAGTATTTGTTCCTCTATATTTTGACAAATACTGAACCGATTTGGTTGAAATTTAAAACATAGGAAATGACCGGGAATAGGACATATATCTGCCGCAAAGCAGTATGCTCGCATTGCTGTGTTTCGGTGTGAAGGGTATGGTTTCCGGTGAAATTACTGGCACATGAGGCTTTCAGGTGGCAACCCGCGAGTGATACCTCTGGTATTGCAAGCGTCCATAGGCTGCGGTAACCGCTTACCATCTTGTGGGCCGTACGCTTGGTTGCCACTTCAGTTGTATATAAAAAAAAATAAGCTACTTTTTATCCTAGAAAAGTACGATTCCGGGTTTCATGCGAACGAAGTCGCGGGCAGCAGCCAGTATAAAATAGTGTTTATTATTTGTCCGGCGGCGTGAATGAACCCGCACCGCTCACGCCTCACATCTTATACTTACTCATTGCAACGGTCGTACCGGTGGATGGTGAAGCTTATGCTGATGATGATAATTATCTTTCATTATCGCTGTTTATTAGTCTCGCTAAAACTCAAGAAAGGCTGAACAAACGTCCGAAGAATATATTTGAGTTGCTGTCGATTCGGACAAAATTTATTGGGACACAGTGTTCTAACTAATAATAAATAATAATATAATAGTAATAATATAATAAATAATAATTAATTAATAATACAAAATACAATAATATTTTTTTACTGTCGATACCAGACACCATTAAAAATTGTGTGACTCCGCAAGGTTTGAACGGTGATGACAATAACGTGAGTGAAACCGCGTGGGTCAGTTAGTAAATAAAAACTTTTCCCTGACCTATTTCAAAATCCGCCATTTGTCGAATCAATCGATCTTCATTGAAACCGAAACATGATAAATTATGTCAACAGTATGAATTGCAGATTTGTTCTCAGTTTTGGTGGATTGTTCCCATCTGTCACCTAGTTTTGTCTCATTAAGGGGACAGATCGCACAAAAAAGTGCAATCCCCCTTTTTGCAATAACGTGACATAGCACTTTTTTTTTTTTTAAAGTGCGATCTGTCACCCTGTCAGTAACGAGAGGAGAGATAAAACTATTTCAAAACTAATTGGTTATGTTCATTATGTTTCTACATAGATTCAGTTCTGTTTTTTGAGGCTTCCCTCCATCCAAAGGTTGTCTGGAAGAGATCACTTTCTTAGCGATAAGACCGCCCATTGTACATTGTGATTATTCTCCGTTATTTTATTTCAATTTCAAGTTTGTAAGGTGTACACTGTACAATAAAGAATTTTCATTCATTCATTCATTCATTCATGACGACCAATGTGGCGCGGTGGGCGAAGGTCCGCCTGCGACGCGGAGGTTGCGGGTTCGATTCCCGCCTTGGGACAAATGTTTGTAGGATCTGCAAATATTTGTTCCGGGTGTTCTGGGTGTTTTCTATGTATAATAAAAAATATCTATCTATGTATTGTATTGTATTAAATATATATCAGTCATCTAGTACCCATAATACAGCTCTGTTTAACAGCAGCTTACCTTGGGGCTAGATGATGCTGTGTGGATTGTCCAGCATTATTTATTTATTTATTTATTCATTCATTCATTTGGAAAAATACATAGTGCACAAGTTCAAACCTACGACTTTAGAATTAGAAGGCGAGGTCACTACCACAAGACTATTAGTACTACTCTGTACAGACATAGACAAATAGACGTCCCTATTTAGAGAAATTTCTTTGTATTTTACAAAAAGCAAGTATGGAACCCGTTCTGGGTAAAGCGACTTGCGGCTATTAGCTTGCAGCTAGTAACTTGCAGCTAGCAGCTTGCAGCAATCGACATCCGCAAGCCGCAAGCCGCATTGCTCAGATAGCTACATTTATGATGATCATAAAATCCTGGAAAGATCAAACCTTGACCTTAAAACAAGCATATTCGTATAATAAAACCGATCCAATATATCATTCAAACGACATACAAATCATCGCTACATTCATACCACGAGGAGTCATAACGGAGCTCATAAAGCGGCCCTAGAATCTCACCATATTTATCGGCACGGAAATATCCCAAAAAATATTTCACCTCAAGCGATTTTTTTGGGAATATATTTATTTTTATATATAGCGCTCGTGACGTAGCTGGCTAAGTTGTTCTTAATAGATTAACGAAGTTAAGCACTGTTCGGCGTAGTCATCATTTGGATGGGTGACCGCCAGTGGCTATTTCAACTGAACGCTCCCGTGCTTCGGAGGGCACGTTAAGCAGTCGGTCCCGGATTTTTAAAAGTTGTTAGGCCGTGACAGAGGCTTTCGGGCAATCCCTCCGTAGACCAAGACATAAGACTTTTGATAATTAAGAGTAGTAGAGTTCTCTGTGATAGAGCTCGTCCAGGGAAGGAATACCACCATACCTATTTCTGCCGCAAAGCAGTAATGCTCGCATTGCTGTGTTCCGGTGTGAAGAGTATGCTGGTTTCCGGCGAAATTACTAGCACATGAGGCTTTCGATCTATGCCTCAAGGTGGCAACCTGCGAGTGATATCTCGGTATTGTAAGCGTCCATAGGCTGCGGTAACCGCTTACCATCTTGTGGGCCGTGCGCTTGGTTGCCACTTCAGTTGTATAATAAAAAAACTCAAAATGTCCAACCGAAACTGAGCTATGGTCAAACCATCCATAGAGTTGTCAGACAGTTTGAGATGGATATCAATGAAGATTGGTCGCTAACAGAGTTATGTTAGCCACCCGCAGGATTATCAAAAGTCTTAGGTTGTGGGCTACGCAGGGAACGATCGGCCTTAGCCGATTCCGTGCTGCTATACATAGTGAGACCCCTAGGGACCGCCGGCTATTAATGGTCCACAAATCCTCAGATCGGCCTATCTCGGGGACCCATCGGACGGTCGTGGCTCGACAGATGTCGAATAAATCCGAGGTAACAAAAGTTACTGATTTGGTGCTATTTGGCTTGAATGAAAATCGGAATTACGGTTTCTTGAAATAACTTGGTTGGGATCTGGGATGTAAGGATAGATTTTTACGTGACTTATAAGATGAATACTTTGTAATATACTTGAATTTAGAATTCAGAATTTATTTATTGCTTACATGTACATTTATACAGCTAAATATCAGCTTAAGTAAGTACATGTACCCACCCTGTCAGGGCACTGCAGTTTAGTCTGAGCCATGCATTTTTAAATTACAATTTATCCCTTAAAATACAATTAATTAAATGAAAATTAAGTTACCTACTTGCTTACATTCTTTATAAAATTAGCAGATTCATAATATCCGGTCCGTCAGATAGCAAAAAAAATTTTTTTTTTTTTTTTTATACAACTGAAGTGGCAACCAAGCGTACGGCCCACAAGTTGGTAAGCGGTTACCGCAGCCTATAGACGCTTGCAATACCAGAGGTGTCACTCGCGGGTTACCACTTTGAGGCTAAGATCGAAAGCCTCATGTGCCAGTAATTTCACCGGAAACCATACCCTTCACACCGGAACACAGCAATGCGAGCATTACTGCTTGGCGGCAGAAATAGGTATGGTGGTAGTCCTTCCCCGGACGAGCTCTATCACAAAGAACTCTACTACTCTTATTTCAATAAAGTCACAAGGATCACTTTGAAACGTCTTACAAGCTAGGAAAATTGACGCCACTTCCAAAGCGCCCATGCCGTAAAAGAACTGGCAACAACACCGGCTGGGTTCCTATCGCTTTTTTGGCATGACCCTTGCTATTGTTATGGATGCCGAGAAGGCGTTGGCGAGATGATCTGGATTCTTAAGCAAAAGATTGGTGGGTGCCAAGGGCCGGGATGAATGGAAGACTTTGGGGGAGACCTTTGCTCAGCAGTGGGACAAGATAGGTTGACTAAAAAAAAACGAGCAATGTTCTATTAAATTCTTACCGCAAACAAAACTGCTGCATGCAAAGACATACCAGCCCAGAATCCGGAGCTTATCACAAATCCATCTGCTACCCCTGTTAAACGAGAATCCGCGTTATTTCGTTTCTTTCCAACCCCTTATCGTAACTCACCCCCGACATATGCACACATTAGGGTGAGTGGTGCTCGTTTTGTACGTAACTGCTAATTGGACAGTTATTTTAACTGTAACTGGTATGCGGCGGGTTGAACGCTGCCTTGAATTGACTCCTCAAATCTGGAGTACTGGAGTGAGTTCTTCGAGATTAATTAATTTAGTTTTTGTAAGATAAAAAACAGACAAAGATCTCTAGTACTACTCCGCTTAACCATTTCACCAATGAGGTCACACAATTAACACAGTTAACCTCAAAAGAAAAATATCGACAAGTGTTTCATCCCTACACGGGACATCATCAGGTCCATCGACTTGTTCGCTGGCAGAGGTGTTGCTCCGTCGAGCGCTGAAGCCAAAAATTTGGCGTTTTTTATCTTTCAATGGATTTCCGCAAAGTAACGCCTGAATCTATCAATTATAGTTTCTGTAAACCTTAGGGAAAGGCTTAGCTGGGATTAGGATACATATCTATACTATTTCTTCTATATTTTTATAATTATCTTTATTATTATTTTATTTTTGACGACCGATGTGACGCAGCGGGCGCAGGTCCGCCTGCGACGCAGAGGTTGCGGGTTCGATTCCCGCCTCGGGACAAATGTTTGTACAATCTACCAATATTTGTTCCGGGTGTTCTGGGTATTTTCTATATATAATAAAAAATATCTATCTATCTCTATCTCTATATCTAGTATTGTATTGTATTAAATATATATCAGTCATCTAGTATATATTACAGCTCTGTTTAACAGCAGCTTACCTTGGGGCTAGATGATGCTGTGTGGATTGTCCAGCATTATTTATTTATTTATTTATTTATTTATTTATACATTTCTCTCTCTATTTTTTTAGTTCTTGGACACTATCGTTTCCTCCCGATATTTTATCGTTTGAGAGGCATTGCACACATACATTTTTTGCGATAAATGTAAGTATGTGGTAACACAGTCACTTATTGAAATAATTATTTTATTAATTACGAGCTGCCCCGCGCGGCTTCACCCGCGTTTTATGCAGTTTTGAAGCTATCCCACGGGAACAGTACATTTTCCCGAGATAAAATAGCCTATGTGTTATTCCAGGACTTAAGCCATCTACATTCCAAATTTCATCACAATCGGTTGAGTCGTCACGGATAGACGTGGTAACAAACATACACACACAGACTTTCGCATTTATAATATTAGTAGGATTTTAAGGCGGCCTAAAAACTCTGTCATCAGAGTTGGCCACTGACTCATACGAACTTTACTTTATTGAACTTACCCAGAACTATATTAAATAAGTGATAATTAAACATTTTATCCCACAGTAGGAACCGAACGCCACCTCTCGCTTCTAACCACAGTTTCTGACCACCGCGCCACCGAGGTTTAAATAATGAGATTCAATGTTTACTGCACTTTTCCCAACCCCCAAGGACACGGCTAATACAGAGCTGGCGCGTTTTTCTTATTAAAGTCACGTAATCGCATTGCTGTGAGATTAAACCCGCTCTCTCATCTCCGTCGGTTGATTTATGAGGTGACAAACAAACTGACGAATGAAAAACTTTGTTAGCTCTTTTTTAAGTCTGCTGGAAAAGATTGAAAGATTTTATTTAGCATGAAATTTTCAGCGTAGGGTAACTTTTGAAAGTTTCTCGACGAGTGTCAGTCGCATTTCTTATTCAATTGGTTATTTTTGTTTTTAAATTGTTAACCAACCCACTATGGATTCCCTAAAGATTTTAATAACCTTAAAATTATTTCGCCTCAAGCGGGACTTGAACCAACAACCTTCGATTGATACACCATTTCATTATCATTATCATATACACAGTGAAAGCTGCTTGTCTAATATTAGAAATATAATAAATGAATTGAGTTGAAATAAAAAAATCAACACTTCAAAAACAAAATTAACCAAAAAAATTCGTATTTTTTTTTTTAAAACATACCTACATAGAAACCATGCACCAAACAAAGATCTATGTTCATCACACAAATGCTTGTCCAGGGGCCCAACCATGAACTCTTGTAGCGATTCAAATGAAGACCTAAACTAAATTGTCAAAAAAAATTGTATCATGAAATCAATTAGACAATCATGTCATGGTATAAAATTTTTTGACAATTTAGTTTAGGTCTGCATTTGAATCGCTTTATGAGTTCATGGTTGGGCCCCTGGGCTTGGAATAGAATTCAAAACCTACATCGCAAAAGGCAGGCTTCTTAAATCTAATAAGCGCATTGCAATAGCGTAGTTTTATTTCCTTTTCTTTCATCCCCAAAGTTATGAATGCTTTTCAGTTTCCGTGATCGCGGAAATATTTGTTTCTTCGCTTAGTTTTGTTACTTCACTCGCTTCGCTCGATCAATTAAGCTACGCACCTGCTATCTCGACTTGTGAAATCTATTGTGCCTTTGTCGTACGCATGTCGTGCGCGACTTTAAGCGGGGGATTGGTACCAAATTAGTTTCTTTGTTGTTCTGATATGAAGATAATTCCAATGTTTATTAATTTCATGACTCCTTTGGGGTTGAAGCTGGTTTGTATGTGAAACTGGCAGAACTAATATTTGCAGATCATGGAAACATTTGTCCACATTGTGAACACTTCCACTGCGCCAGTGTAATTTTGAAAATAGTAAATATAACTTTAGTTTTTTTTTAGAATTGTAACGAAATGAAGTAAGAAAAGGGAAAAATACGTAGGTAAATCTACAAAAACAGCAAAACCAAAAGTTAGGCAGTTTATTGTCAGAGTTGGGAAGTTGGCAACTCGAAAGAATTTGAAGAATAAGCGTGGATCATAATTAAGTCGATCCCATCAATCATGCCGCGCCATCTGTCGGAAACTAAAGGCGGCTGGGGGGAGTCCTATGTGTAGACGGAACCTTCTAATAAACTATTCTGTGGGTCTTCTGCGTATTACCAGTAGTCGCTCGCGAATCCAATAAAAAAATAAACCACTGGCAACTTTTTTTAAACACTCGAAAACTTTAAGCTTATAAATGATGGAAATAATAAAAAAATATGAATCGCATAAAATGCGACTTTCACCCACCAGAGTTGGCCACTGACTCATACTGACTTACTTATTTAACGAAATAATTATAATAAATCCAAGTATTTTGTATATGCAATGTATTACTCGATCATATTTTTATTTTTATTTTTTTGATTTGTTTAAAAATAAATTTATTTTGTCTATTAACAAGATGAACCGTTACGTTGTCTATGCTCTCATGCTAGCCGTGCTGAACTATAGATACGACTCAAACCAAGCAGAAACCCACTTACTCTCGCCAACTTTACCGCCAAATATATTCTACTAATTGATTATTCCTGTGAGCAGGTAACTTGCTGCCTTTGCCTTACAAGTTCATAATTATCCGTTTAGTATCTATGTATCTACTTGCCAGTGCTATGATAAACAAAAGGATTTTTTTATACAAATAAGGGAACCAAGCGTACGGCCCACTTGTTATTATTAATTTAATTTAACTCAAGTAACATCAACTAAATTTTTTCATTACAGGTCTATACAATAAAATTATTATATAATTAACGAAATACTTCGTATACATAGACAAAGTATGGGACATTTTTTTTTTCAATATTGGCAAAACTAGCGACCTTCCCGGTGCCAAAAATAATTCTTCCTCTAAGATCTAAGCGTACATTACATACAAAGAGGGACACGTGGTGAAAAGCTATTTTGTTTATACTCTATATATTTTGACGACCGATGTGGCGCAGCGGGCGCAGGTCCGCCTGCGACGCAGAGGTTGCGGGTTCGATTCCCGCCTCGGAACAAATGTTTGTACGATCTACAAATATTTGTTCCGGGTGTTCTGGGTATTTTCTATATATAATAAAAAATATCTATCTATGTATTGTATTGTATTAAATATATATCAGTCATCTAGTACCCATAATACAGCTCTGTTTAACAGCAGCTTACTTTGGGGCTAGATGATGCTGTGTGGATTGTCCAGCATTATTTATTTATTATTTATTTATACTATACTATTAATCACAAAACAAATTAATATGTAAGTATTAAGAATTTAACAAAAATTAGGTAAGTATTATTTTTACATTTTTTTTTTTCCTATTATGTGCACATATTATCCGCCACTACTTAATTTTCTACTCTCACTTTCTCCATCCATGGTTGCCTGGAAGAAATCGCTCATAGTGATAAGGCCGCCCTTTGTACTTTGTTAAAGTTTTATAAATTAGTTAATAAGTATTTTTTGTGTACAATAAAGTGTTCATTCATTCATTCATTCATTCATTTATTCATTCATTCATTCATTCATTCATTCACAAAAAATAAATAACTTTAATTACATATTTTCAAAAATAAACGCTTTAAGATTTATTTACATGTGCCATCTACCAATCCGCATCGTGTCAGCTGGAATATGACCCAATCACACTCCCTCTAGCCAGAATAGGCCAGTGATCTTAAAATGCTCCTAAATGGCGGCCTAAAATCTTCGTAATCGGCTAATTAACTTTTCGCCGTTTTATTATTATTGCAAGGTTGTCAACGAAATATTTCCATACAAATTCCCGTCATCATTTACAATTGTTTCGAAAGGTCCTCTAATGATAATTTATTTTGGTCCACAAAACGCGGGAAGTCGCAGAAATGGCGGGAAATCCGTCAACTCGCTTAAGTAATTTGATTTCGCGTAATCTTATTTCTGGAATTAATTAGTGGGCTAACTGAGGTATTTTTGTTGTATAACGGCGAGAACATGGCTGGTTACCCGCCCATGTATTTTAAAACGGTGAGGGAAAACATCATGACCAATCGAGACTGATCGACCAGCTTTTAATATCTGAACTTAGCGCTACCGTCGTAAGCCTGCGAATCTATCGTACATGCTTTGGGAAAGGGGTAAAGGCACCTGCTGCCTGGTCCTCATGGTTGTCTCCTTGAGGTTATCTGATTCCCATAGTTATATATAGATGGACGCTATTATAGCGTCCACACATACATCAAGTAAATAAATAAATAAATAATGCTGGACAATCCATACAGCATCATCTAGCCCCAAGGCTGCTGTTAAACAGAGCTGTATTTTGGATACTTGATGACTGATATAATATAATATTTAATACAATACAATACATAGATAGATATTATTTATTATATATAGAAAATACCCAGAACACCCGGAACAAATTATTTGTAGATCGTACAAACATTTGTCCCGAGGCGGGAATCGAACCTGCAACCTCTGCGTTGCACATGGGTCGTCAAATTCGTCGTGAAAAGGTCGTTCAAAAAGGTCGTCGATGAAATTATATATTTTGCTCAAAGCTCGATAAAGTTCCTAACATTTTTTTTTATCGTCAGCCTAACACTCACCTACTTTACTGACTTCTAAGGAAACCAGCATCTTATCTCAGCGTTCTTTATTCCCATCATTAAATTCCATTTCTTCAAAGGACATTTTAGGAGTGCCCTTAAAAGTTAGGTCAAGATTTTTTTAATAAAACAAGTGAACTTGAATCGCCGCACGGCATCTGTTGGCAACTTGTTTAGCCCCCTTTGACCCTAAAAAGGGGGGAGAAGGGGGAGTTTTGCAGAAAAATTATGAGCTTACACCTTATAGGCGAAGTTGAGAAATTGTGACACAGGCGAGGGGATTTTTCGTGGACCGGTCATATTTTTGGGGCATAATTTTATTTCGCTGTGAAGTTCGCTTTGTTGTGTAAAGCGGTGTTCTTAAACTAAGTAGCTACTGTTGATGATTTATGTTATGACTATCTTTAAATAAATACTGAGGCTCTGTTACGTATTTTTGTTGCTATCAATTCCTATTCTGTTCAAATCAAAATCAATCATCCATCAAAACCTACGAATATTACATGATTCAAATAACTTTTTTTGTGGTAAGCTAAAACATCAGTAGCAAATAAAAATTAATTGATTGAACGAATCACTCACTCTCGCTGGAGAGTAGGCCAGTGTCCCAGCAGTGGGAACATTAAAAGGCTGTCATGATGATTGAACGAAAGATCTGTAATTTTGGCTCTACAACTTGCTGTCTGGGAGCAGGGAGGCAATGCTACTATTAAAATTACAACTATAAATTACAGTTGTATAATCGAATTTTGACACTTTCTATGGGAAACTTGACGAAATACAACGCTACATGCATAATTTGCTTTTGCTACTGCTATTAACGATAGCATTATTAGCTCATTTGTCCACGTTGCTAAGCGACAATTCAATAACCTAATTACTTGACACTGGCAGAATTGGAACTGTGTTTAGTTAAGCACAGAACCAATGGTTTAGGTTCGGATGTCACTGTAGCAAGTGAAATTACAGGGTTTCGTGACGAACGAAGTGCATATAGAAATTGATAGCTTACATTTTTGGGTGACACTGCGCTGCAAGTTACATAAATAAGCCACAGAAGCCATAAACTAAGAAGAAGTACTAGAAAACACGGTAGAGTTATTTTAATGATTGCTCAGCAACAACAATAATTGCGCAATTTAATTGTCCCACCACAAGATACATAATACTTGCCTAAGAGAAGACCAAGAAAACCAGACCTGCAAAAAACTTAGGTATTACACACATAATAAAACAATATCAAACAAATTACAATATGGTCAGCTTTCTAATACTCCCACTATTGGGACATTGGCCAAGAGAGCGATCGGGTCCCAATCCACCACGCAGACCAAATACGGATCGGTGACATTAGAGCTGTTAGTTCAAAGTCTTGCCGGTTTTTTCGCAATTCTTTCTTTCATCGTTCGCAACACAGGTATTACGAGCATCGATCATCAATTGTTGGTAGACCAAATAAATAAAATAAATAAAATAAATCGATTTTTATTTTATTTTTATTTTTATTTTTTTTAAATAGGACACCCAACACAGGCTATACTATTCATTAAAAACATAAACTCCAAAGGTATATAAGCCTATTGTTCCCGTAATTATAGGGTATCACAGCATGCGTCATTAGCGAGGCAACTTATTACTAGTAAAAATAAACTTATCAGGTACCTAATTAAAGTAAGTAAGTTTTCGAATAGAAAAATCTATTGGCACACGACAGGTTTCTAACCCACGACCTCAGTATTGGAGGCGGAACCACTACCACCTACAATACCACCTCTCAATGAAATACTCAACACGAACCATTAACGCCGTAATAAAAATGAAAGCTGCAGTTAAACCGTTTTAACCTCGTCGTCTTGTGTGCGGCCACCCTTACATTATTGCCTCTCAAGCCACTTACTTGAAGAGGCGTTTAGCTGTACGTCGCCCTTTATACCTTATTAATATTTCATACCTACCTTTGAAGGAACGCAGTTGGTAAAGTAAAACGCACTTAAGAAATGGAAGTAGGTAAGTGTCTTTGTTTAACACCAATAGACGCTTTGGTGATGTCTACTTACTAGGGTAAGGCTGCTCAGCTTGTTCGCTTACACTGGTATTCAGAATCGCGAGTTGAGGCCCTACTTCAAATTTTGATTATTAAGTTATACTTTAGGTATTTACGTTTCCGTATTTCTTAAAAAAAAAAAGTGTATATTCAAGTTTAAAAATATAGGTAACTTCCATTCCCATTAGTTCTATAGGACTGTGACATCATATTTTTATTAAATACTAGCTGACCCACTGCGTTATTTTTGCGCAATTTTTTCATAATTTCTCACCGTTGAAACCTTTCCTGGACTCCTACGAACGTTTCAAGACCAAAATTAGGTAAATCGGTCCAGCCGTTGTCGAGTTTTAGCGAGCCTAACGCACAGCAATTCGGTTTTATATAATAAGAAGATAAGAAAAGCAAAATAAAACTAAGAAACCCAGCTGAGTTTGTTGCCAGATTTTTATCATCGAAAAAACACTAGCGTAGCACATAAAACAAACGTATTCGGCAATGATGTTTCAAAAGGAGAAAACCCTTTTCTTTTTTAAACATCATTGGTATGTAGATGAATTTACGTCAGTTAGCTTTTTTTTTCTATGATCCTCTTCACTTACCTATGAGGTCAGTGAAAAAACTTCATATTGGCTAATTTATATACAATAATTGCATGCAAGGATTGCAATGGGCCTTAATAATAAACATGGACAAAACGCACTCACCTCACGACTCTGAATACAAGCGGTAATCGTTCCAAAATGTTAACCCTAGTGAACTAACACAAAACATGTTATGGGCACAATCGCACCGCACGCTGAGCGGCTTAGACCATTCACCCTATGCCTGCTAACCTAGAAGCGTGCCCTGATGTAGCCTTGGCCGAAGTTTAATTCAAATCGGTTTAACCTTTACAGAATTCAGTTTGATAACTATTATATTTTAGTAGGTTACCTAGTATTTACTTATCTACGGGAACCCCTGCGAGTCCTGCCACTTTGTCTGCGTTGAGTTTTTATGCAAACTTCATGTTCGCGCTGCGCCCTCTAGGAGTTGAATTTCGAAAATTCCTTTCTACACTACACTCGTAAGAGATATACTATAGACACCTCCGATTTTCAAGTTTCTAGGTCCAGCTCTGTTTTGTATGTCAGCATGCTTTTCATAATTTATAGTAATAACTAAGGTTTCACAATCACTTTTGCGTATTTTTACAGAAGCAAGCAAAGAGCTCTTCTATTGTTCAAAAAACCTAAAATAAACGTATCATGAAATTAAAAATTCAACCTCATACGCCGCGGTCGGCCATTTTAGTATATTTTTTTATACGCGTCATAAACCTAATGTTATTTATTGGGTCATAAACGGGAAAAGTGAAAATAACGGCCCCGCTGCCCGGACTTAATCGAAGACTGAAACAATACACTTGCCTTCCGCTGGGAATTGTAAATTTCCGGGATCAATCTAACGTGATATGAATGCTTTAAATCTTTCAAATTATCCTTTATCCTTTAAAAAACCTTATCATAAAATCTGCATTTTTTTCTCAAGCGTTCTGAGCATTGGGATGAGTTTTCACGGCGCATTTAATCCATGTTGAAACTCGAATGTTTCCGTTCAAGAGTAGTGCGGTAATAGCCCTGAAAGCTAATCACTACGAGCTCTGGTGGTTTAGCGGACCCCACCTTCTGATCAGGTCGTGGATTCAAATCCGGTCGTTCACCAATGAGTTTTTCTTTTCGAAATGTATGTCCGCACTGCCAGCGTTGCCTATAGTCATAATGGATTGTAGTGCTTGGTAGCGACCCAAATCAAGATAGCTTATTACTGTATTCTTATGACACCGAGATTAAACAAACCGGAAAGTTGGAGGAATTCCTAAAAAACCGGTAATACTTTTTTAATTGGCACCGATTTCACGCATCTGAGCTTTCAACTTTGTGCCAAAGAGTATCGATATAGAGGTGAGCTTGAATACCGGGCATTCTGCACGGACTTTTATTTGGACCAGGGGATCTAGAGGGTCTGTTTTAAAACCCCTCTGAATCAGGTATTTAGTTCCCATCCCATAGAACAGCTTCGCTTACCTTTGGGGCTAGATAAAAATGTCTGCGAATATTTATTTATTTGGTTTAATCAAAGCATTAGAAGGGGTTAATAAAAAGGGGTTTATCTTGATGTTTTTTTTTTGTTTAATTGAGATAATAGACCAGTAAATATCTTTATCAATAAATGCTTATGACTTATGAACCAATAATAAGAACCAATACTAACTAAACGGTAAAAAAACTAAAAATTAATTGAAAAGACTAAAAATTACATGCACCATATCATTGAACAAAGTTACTGGTACCCACATATTTTTTGTACATCAAAGTTTAAGGTTCATACTTCCACTATCGCTTTACATCTTACTACTCTGAGCACTATACCTACTTCTAAAGTCGTCCAACTTAATTATAAAAGACAATTAGGTATCCCAGTCAAACTTTTCCTCAATCTAAACACGCCAAAATAGCCTCTACGCTCTTCAAAACAAAGACGCAAGTCCGCGAAAGCCTGCCTTGTAAACTTAATTGTCGTATTAAGAAATTTGGACCGTAGCAGCCTTTGCGTTCAAAATGATTCCTTATGGAGGCGTTTGGGTATTCTTTTAAAATTAAAGATGTCGGAAGTTTAGAAGTTCGCCAATAAGTTTAATGGTGTTTCATAAGACAGTTGAATACTTTCACGTGATTATTTGGAAGTGATAATATCAAAAACCTTTAAATACTTTAAAAAACTTGAAGTTCACAGCAATAGTTCGTCTTAGATGGTACCACCGCAGTGCCAGATATTATAACAGATGCTCCTAACTATGTATGAGTTACACTATCACATCACATCACACTAATCACACTATCACACTAATCACAATAATATTATGAGTGCGAGAGTTTGGATGTTTGTTCCTCGACAACCACTGAACCGATGTGGCTGAAATTGAAAACCTAAATAGATAATCACCGGGAATAGGACATTTTTGCAAGGAGAAAGAAAAAATTAAATACATTTGTCGACTTACAAAGAGAAATAGGTGAAAAGAAAAAGCAAACGACTTGAAACGAGAGGTCTAATTAAATTAAAAATTCTGACTAGCTAACATAAAATTATACAAATAAACTACATATGCGCCTGAGTTAATAATTTGTAATTCTGAGTAAATTAATTTGTTGACATAGCCGTTCGATGATGACATTTTAGATTCAAGAAGACGCTCCCAAAACAGCTTAAACAAAAGACGACGGAGTTTACTGAATTTCCTGTTAAACTCGAAGCAAACAACATTAATCATAAAACACAAATAAAAAACAATCTTACTGTAATTTCATTCTTTAGGCCTTCGTGAACTCTTTTACTTTGTTCAGAGGGTTTTCATTTAGGGATGAAAATGTCAAATAAACTTTAGGTATTTCATTCAGGTTCTTTATAACGTTGATTTGACATTTTAGTCGTGGGTGGCCTTGGTTGAATAATACTTAGCGCTTTTCATAATAATATGGTACGTCTACGCTCGTAGCGTGTCGTAGCGATCGTAGCTAGTTGCTACGCGCGTAGATAATAATATGGTACGTCTACGCTCGTAGCGTATCGAAGCGATCGTAGCTAGTTGCTACGCGCGTAGCTAATCTTACTAATATAAAGGGGATAAATGTTTGTGTGTGTTTGTGGAATCAAGCCATTACGGCTGAACGGATCTGTATGAAATTTTGCACAGGCGTAGATGGCATAGTCTGGAATACATAGGCAGTGCTCGGTTGAGAAGCGAGAGGTTGCGGGTTCGATCTCCGCTACGGGACAAATGTTTGCATGATTTGCAATATTTATTCTTGTTCTAGGTGTTTCTATGTATTACTCGTATATGTATATGTACGTATTTACTATTTAAACATTGCCCACTCAATAGTTACTTTTATGTTGACAGCTTTCTCTGTTACTTTTTAAGGTTTTTTTAAATATTTTCATTAACTAAAGACTTATTTGTAGTCCTCTGTCTAAATTTCTCTATGGTTATAAAAAACAAACAAAGTATAAGGCGTCGTTACTACTCAAGCAGTAATAGCTCTAATCTACTTATAACTTGGGGCTCTCAGTGCAAGTACTTATTTTAGAGCTAAAATCTGTTAAAGAGTTAATGCGACAACGAACAAAACCCATATTTGACGACCTTTCAAAAGGTTCTAAAGTCAATTATCTAAAAACTAGTGGAACGCCCCGTGACTTTGTCCGAGCTTACTTTTTTATAACTACATCGTCCTGCGACCTTTAGGAGTTGAATTTCGAGAATTCTTACAAAATAAACAGCTTACATAATTTTTAAAAGTATTGCAGGTTTTTATAATGTGTGGCTTAAGCTGTGCGATGATTATCAGTCAGTAAAGCAACGTTTTTATATATTGAGATAATTAGTTATTAGACTTAAAGCCCGCCATTTTGTTGTGTTATGTCTTAAAATGGCGGACGCTTAATCGAAAGGACTTTAAAAGATGACATTAAGATGGGACGTCTGTTTCGGTATCCGATTCAATTAGTTTTAATGTGATCGTCAAATTATTTAAGCTTGTTTGATAGGTGCTTCAACCTTTAAAAGGGTTAACGATGAATTAAGTAGGTATTTACACTGTAGTTACTGAGATAGAAAGGTATAGGTAGAAATCAGGCCATTCCAAAATTCTACCATCTTAAATTTATAGAGTAAATTTCCAAATGAGATATTTTTTTTGAGAAGAGATTATGTTTAGCATAACATTTTTAAATTTTGGTGTTTATTTGGCTTTCATGTAAAAAAAACATATAATACATTCAACTAAAATGGTAGTTTTTCAAACAGTAGAAAACGATTCGATTCTGTAACCATAGCAACAGTGTGTAGTACAGTGCAGCACAACACAAACTTGAACGAAACAATTAAGGTTTAGCTTATACCACCTTATACTAAATTTTGGTTTGAAACGAATATTTTAAAGAAAAAGTTGAATAGACTTTTTTGTCACTCTAAAAAAGATGTCAAATAAAAATAAAATAGGTGCTGTCTGGGAAGACAAGGAAGTGTTATTTGATTTGCCTTTTACGTAAGTTATGAACTAGGTCGGCTTGCACAAGGATAATTATTTTAATTGTGATTAACTATATAATTATAATTAGTGAGTTGTCAAAGCCTACAAATAATTAACTGCTAATCACATTTAAAATATTCTTGTGAAAGTCGACCTAAATATTTTACGTAGGTTTTTGACCCTCGACGCTTTAAGACGTTTGAAAATGATCTTTATGATTTTATTGAAATAAATCATTTTTGACTTTGACTTTGGCGAAAAAGAGGGGTGTTATTAAGTTTGTAGTCTTTTAGTCATTTATTTTATTTACTTTTACGGAACTTTAAAACGGAATAACAACACCAACCATTAATCTACCAATAGAACTCCTGAACCAGATGAACCGATAATGATCAAGTTTTTTCGTTTGATTTTGGTTCCAAAAAAATCTGTTAACCTCCTTCAAAGGCATCACCTTTACTAGTTGATGAAGAGGTATAAACTTCGAATAAAAGAGTGCGGTCGGCGGTTTCTTTAAATTTTTAATCATGTTGTTACACCAACCTTTATTAATGTTTTGCTTACAAATTTTAGTCACTTGAGGCTCAGACCAGGAGAAAAAATATTTGAAAGAATAGAGCCAATTGAGGACACAAAGGGAAATAGTGGTACCAAAGGGCGTATGGTCGTTACCAGCCTACGAATTATTTGGCACTCCTTAGCTTCGCCTAGGATTAATTTATGTAAGTACAACCACTTATTCTACATTATCATATCAGTCAATAAAGGTCCACTGCAGGATATAATGCCTCTAACATAAAAAGCCAGAATCTCCACCGACTGCCTGTGACCGCTACAATGTCATCGGTCTATAAAATGGGGATTTACATTGAGTCAGTAGTAATTCAGTGCTGACTTCTAATTCGAGCAAAGTCAGTGCTGATCCGCTACTGACCTAATGTAAATTGATTTACAGTCAGTGAAACGCAGTCGGGTCAGTAACTGACTTCAATATTCTCGCGTACTGACCCTTTGTAAACAGAGCAAGTCAATTCTCGAAGTCAGTTACACTGACTTCAAGAACACTGACTTCATTTAAAGTCAGTCACAGACCCAACTAAATCATACCTACTTCGTTTTCAAGTTCGCTTTCGCCATTCGAGAACCTTTATTCCCCAACGGTTATCGGTTCTGCGAGCTATAATGGCCTGCCCACTGCAACTCCAATTCGCTAATTCAATTCAGTACCTATCCATTACAAAGTTCTATTTGTTCAATGCCAATGATGTAGGAGTGTGTAAGAGCATTGGTGGTCTAGTGTTGATCCCTTCTTTTGAATTTATTACCGTTTTTGTCCAAAACCAGCTTAGCAATAATGGATTTTTGTATTAGAAAAAAATTGCGCAATGCCATTGCGTTCAAACGGTAAATAATTTTGTGAGCAAGCCAGCATGTTCACTAACTAATAATTTAAAAGACATGTGCCATCCACCAATGCGCATTGGGTCCGCGTGGAGGATTTATGATAATATTACCCTCGCTTGAGAGTAGCTTAGACTCTTAATTTATTATTTGAAGACTGCAATGATGATAAATACTTATCATTTCATAATTTTTGATTAATCAAAGAAACAATTATTTTAGCAGCTCGCTTTCTAAAGAGTTTAAAAAAGCTTAGTTTAAAGTTTATTTCTCAAATTATTTAATATACATAATTGATTTCAACGGTGTTTTCCAGCGGTCGGTCTTAACTGTATTATATCGGCCAGTACTAAAATGGTCAAATCAGGTCTAAGAGGTACAACGCAGGCTCTGAACCTCCTGGCTCAGTACAAAACCAGCAGATATGAATTTATATTCACAAACCTTTCGCCCAACTGCAT
This sequence comes from Colostygia pectinataria, assembly GCA_951394395.1. Lineage (NCBI taxonomy): Eukaryota > Metazoa > Arthropoda > Insecta > Lepidoptera > Geometridae > Colostygia > Colostygia pectinataria. Next base: position 1,658,985 of record OX596368.1, on the reverse strand, counting down.
GCGCCATTACACTTCTGTGATTGGAGTTCACAAGTAAGTTTGTAGGACTGTTTTATTAACCGACTAAAGGCTGGATTCGACCAACTTTTGGAATTCCGCGGATTAAGAAATGCCAAATACAAGGAAACTGTCAGTTTACTCGCGAATAACTACGATTTACTCGGAGAATAGCGCCTATTCTAATTTGGTCGAATCCAACATAGAAAGGAGGTTATAAATTCGACTGTAGGTTTTTTTGTATGTTTGTTACGCGATTTCTTCGTCAATTTATGAATTGATTTTGATGATTCTTTTTCGTTTGTTAAGAATACTTCAGAGGAGGTTCCATATACATTTTATCGGAATCAGTTTTGTACTTTTTGAATAAATCATAAAAAACGAGACAATCTACATCGCCTCGTATCACCACAATTTGCCAAAACATTTTTTTTAGTTTGCAGTCTTTTTTTTTGTTTATTTAGATTGAAGTCGGTTTTTTTAATTGTTTATATAATAGCTGTTAGACCCTGTATAGGATGTTATTACCTAATAAAATATTTCTTTGTATATTTAGAGCTTACGTCGGATCTAGATTGTTTCGAGACTTGAAGCTGAGAGCTGCGTTGATTTACAACAAGCAGTTACGAATGCTACGCCATGAAAAGGTATTGACCAACAATTATTTGTCTCACATTGCAATCTTAAACTTTAGGCTGACAAGAAGAACCAGCGTTTGTTGTCTAACCAAGGCTACCGAATACCCAGCTTGCCCAAAAACCCTGAATGCATAATTATTATTATAAATAACAGTCATAATTTATTAGTTTCTAATAAATTAGAGTATTAGTAGACCCGGCGCGGTTTCACTCGCGTTATTTTTCGCAATTTTTCCATTATTTTTCACCGTTTAACCCTTCCCTGAACTTCTACAAACATTTCAAGACCAAAATTAGCCAAATCGGTCCATCCGTTGTCGAGTTTTAGCGAGCCTAACGCACAGCAATTCATTTTTACGCCATCTTACGGATACTTTCAGAAACACTTTCAACGCTTGACGTCTACATAATAACACATGCACAGTATGAACTCGTTTGTTTATTAGCAGATGGCGCTCTTTTGCAATATTGATAATCCGTTTTTTTTTTTTTTAGATCTGCCTGAATGAGCAAGGTATTTGGAATCTATCGAGCGACTCTGGTAACCTAGGAACCTTACTGGTTACGAACGTGCGAGTGGTCTGGTACGCAGATGTCAATGATGCATTCAATGTTTCCATGCCGTACATCACTGTAGAAAGCGTACGTACCTGACCCCATTTATCTATGTTGAAAATATCATTTTGATCAGCTTATAATGTTCCCACAGCTGAGACCTTCTTGACATTAGATTTGAGAGGCGAGGTCACTACCATAAGACCACCACACCAGTGCTCTCGTCATTCCATTAGGTACTCTTCTTTAATTAATGCCCTATTTCATAAATATAAGTGTCATTTTCATTTTTAACAGCGGTGGACGCATTAGCTAACAGTGGTTTATAGTATGTTTAGGTAAAATAAAGGGTTTTTTTTAAAGGTTGTTATATGCTCAAAGGGCAGAGTCCATACCTCGCAATATCGCCTTTTCTTACATTTTCAGATTGCTATTCGTGAATCAAAATTTGGCCAAGCTCTAGTGTTTATGGTCCGCCCGTCATCAGGATCTTATGTATTGGGGTTCAGAGCTGATCCAGCCGAGAGACTCCGTCCATTACTGATGGAACTCCAAGCTTTACACCAAGCTTACAATGAAAAGCCTATTTTTGGAGTAGAAATGTATTGGGATCAAGAGGTACTGTTCAAAATATCACTTCAATAAGTAGGTACCTACCTACCTATTTATTGTTCATTTACTCTACTAGGTACAACAATTTTATCTATAGCAGGCAGTAATACCTAAAAAATGAAATGCAAACGTTTCTGTGTAGGTAGGTACTGATCTAGGTAATAAAGATCTAAAGTTAATCTAGTTGTATTATAGGTTAGTGGCTAACTTTGTTGTCGGTAGTCGGTGTCGGAAGTACGTAAACAAATAAGTAGGTAGGTACTACAAACTATTTAGCTAAAAAACAATATCACATAGGTATTTTGATTTTTAAAGACATAATAAACCAAACTTTACACTTTCAATGGATTTACAGGTCACTAAGCCAGTTAAAGATGACATTGATGAACTAGAAGAAATAGGTGAACCCAGGGGTGAAATGGGACCAAATCTATACTTGGCCTCTCAGATGGCACAGAGAAAAGAAGAAACTGATGAAATACAACCAGTCTTCAGCTCTTATTTAGGCTTAGCTATTGAGCCACTGAGGGAAGGCTTCACTTTAAAAAGTTTATTTGAAGTTCAAAGCTCATCTTAAAAATGTGTCTTGATCATGTATCAATTTATATTTATTACATATAATACAGTTTATATTTATTACATATAATACAGTTTAGCTTTTCCCTATACCTACCTAGGAATACTTGGTTAGTATTTATAAAGGCAAGTATAGGGTGCTAAAATAAAATAAATGTTATTTGATTAATGTGTATAATGTCAATAGGACAAAGTACGTGATTACAGACAGTTTAGTTAACGAGATGTATTATAGGTATTCACATCTGACGCGGTAGTAACAGACTGTGTTTAAAATCAATGGTGACAGCCTATTTATGGGCTAACTTACAAAAATATAAACAATAAGTGGTATGAATGTAGCTATAGATGCAAGTTCACGCTACATCTACATCCCCCTAAAAAAAAAAAATTTTTAAAAAAATTAAGTTTTTTTTTTAAATTATACAAAATTAATATAAGTAGGTAATAATAATAAAAAATTAGTAATAAGTAAATGAAGTTAAGTTAATATCTATATCTAATAAACAAGTAATGCGTTAATTAAAAACAGTAAAATAAAAACGTTAAGAAGTAAATTTTTGTATGTAAGGATACTGAAGCTTGTAAATATCTTATGTAAAACAAAATAAACTTTAAAATTAAGATTAACCTATGAAGTTAACATAATAAATTTTGATCCAATAATGATTAAAATAACTGACTTGGTTAATAGGGTTCATAATAAGTATGTATAGTGGTTAGAGTTCCGTTGTGAATGAGTCTATTTTTAGAACAGTCACTTTTAAACAATACAATACGACACTATTTATTAACGCGCACTTCACTGGATTGATTTATTCACTGCTAACTCTAAACTTTGTTATTGTTTATGACTGCCGTAGACTGGGTTCTTTGTTTGTTCCCGGTGATCGAGTAGCCGACGACGTAGCTAGGGTCAAATATCAAACCGCACGGTCTTCTTAACCATGCGACCGGATCTTGTAATGACTGGCGCTGTTGTTGTCGCGGCGTTGTCCGGCGGAGTAATTTGTTTAGGTTTCATAAGAGGCGTGATTAATCGAGTCTTTGTTCTCATAGTAGAATTTGTTGGACTCTTTTGTTCAGGTGTTTGAAGTGGTCGGCTAAATGTAGTTGTTGTTTCAACTGTTGCTGGGCTCTGAGCAACCATTGTTTCGTTATCCGGTGTCGCATTGCTGGCGTTATTAATAGCGTAAGCTGGTTTGAGCCTATCTAGCGAGATGGTGACGTTTCGAGAACCTACCTGTACTGTATAATATTTAGGGTTCCGTCCTATCACCTTAAAAGGTCCCTCGTATGGTGGAGTTAATGATTTATTTACTTCTCTTCTTATAAAAACGTAGTCCGTTGTTGCGAGGTCCTTGTGTATAAAAATCTTCCTGTTGTCTGTTTGATTCCTGGAACTTGACTGTAAATTGGCCAATGTTTCCATTAAGTTGCTCGTATACTCTGAATCGTTGATTTTTGCTTCTGACGCGATGAAAAAATCTCCTGGTAGGCGGATAGGCATTCCGAATGTCATTTGCGCCGGGCTAAATCCTATGTCCTCTTTTATCGTAGATCTAAGACCTAGAAGTACTATAGGTAGCTCTTTTATCCATTGATTAGATTGATTGCAGCGTGACATAATAGCTGCTTTAAGAGTGCGATGCATGCGCTCTACTTGACCGTTTGCTTTCGGATTGTATGCCGTTGTATGAATTTTTTCAATACCTAGTCTTTTAGTAATTTGTGTAAAAAGTTGAGATTCGAATTGTCTGCCCTGGTCAGTAGTTATTTTCACGGGACAACCAAAACAAGAAATCCATTGTTCTACGAATTTGTTTGCAACTGTTTCTGCTGTAATATCTTTAATTGGTATGACTTCGGGCCATTTGGTGAACCGATCTATAATCGTGAGACAGTACATGAAGTCTTCTGATGGTATTAATGGTCCAATTATATCAATATGAACGTGTGTGAAACGGCTTGATTGTTCGAATTCTCCCAATGGTGATATTGTGTGTCGTTGAACTTTACATTTTTGACACTTGATGCATTTTCTTACGTATTTGGCAACGTCGTTATTCATGCCAAGCCAAAAATAGCGTTGTGTGATTAGGCGTCGTGTTGCGGATACGCCTGGATGACTTATCTCATGCGTGCTTGATAGAGCTTGCTCTCGAAAAGCTATAGGCAGATATAAACGAGCTTGCTTTGTCGATGTTTCGAACGTTAATTCGCGCTCCGAGTATGGCATGATAAAAGTTGTAAATTGTAAATTATTTTTAGATTTTAATTCTTGTAGTTCCGTGTCTTCGATTTGGCTTTTGTATAATAGCTCATAGTCGAAAGTGTCGGGTAATTGGATTTCTTCTATTCTAGATAAAAAATCCGCAGCGGAGTTCATTTCTCCTTTTACGTATTGTATATTGGTACAAAACTGCGATATGAAATCTAGTTGGCGTAAGCGCCTTGGTGAGTCGGATTTAGACTCTTTTTTAGTTAAGGCGAAGGTGAGAGGTTTATGATCAGTCACTACCGTAACATTTCGCCCTTCTATAATATAACGAAAATGTTTTATACCCATGAAGATAGCCAAAAGTTCTCTGTCGTAGGTGCTGTATTTAGTTTGAGTGGTAGTGAATTTTTTTGAATAAAAACCTAATGGTTGTAACTCGCCGTTTATTGATTGATGTAATGCGGCTCCTACACATTTGTCCGAAGCGTCTGTCATTAAGACTAGATTTGACGATGCGTCTGGATGAGCTAATAACACCGCTTCGCTTATCATTTGTTTACATTTGTTGAATGCAATGATCGCTTCTTGAGACCATGGTATTTTTGTTTTATCTTGTTTTTTTGAGTTGTGTAGGTATTTTTCTAACACGGACTGTGCTTCGGCTGCTTTAGGAATGCTGTTCCTGTAAAAATTGATTAGTCCAAGAAAACGTCGTAGTTCCTGAATGGTTTTGGGTTGCGAATAATCTGAGATGGCAATGACCTTTTCTGGATCGGGCTTAATGCCACTGCAGCTGACATGGTAACCTAGGAATATTAGTTCCTTTTTTCCAAATTCGCTTTTACCGCTGTTTATAGTGATGCCGAATTGATTCAGTCGCTGAAATACTGTCTCGAGCTCCTTTAGATGTGATTCTGCGTCTTCGGACGCCACTAGTATATCATCTAAATAACAGAACGTATTTTTGGTGTCTTTCATGACATTATTAATGAAGCGTTGAAAGCTTTGCGCCGCATTTCGCATCCCGAAATTTAACTGAGTATATTCAATTAATCCGAATGGCGTCGTTACAGCAGTTTTAGGTATATCTTCAGGTGCAATAGGAATGTGGTGGTAAGCACGTCGTATGTCGATCTTTGACATTATTGTTTTACCCTTCAAAATATATGTAAAATCCATTAATCTCGGTATTGGATAACGGTCGGGCTCTGTGATCGCGTTTAAACGACGGTAATCACCACACGGACGTAATTCACCGTTTTTTTTATATACAACATGTAATGCGCTTGCCCACGGGCTAGTAGATGGCCTACAAATGCCTAAGTCTATCATGCGCTCGAATTCTTCTTTGGCCGCTTTATATTTTGCTGGATTTAATGGTCGTGCTTTTTCGTAAACAGGTGCTCCATTAGTAATTATGTGATGTTGCACATTATGTTTTGGTATTTCCTTGAATGACTCTGGCCTAGTTATGTCGGGATAATGCAAAAGTAATTTGTGATACTGGTCATTAGTATTGATGACTTTTATGGTCGGAAAGTTATCTTCCTTAATTATTTGAGTATTTCTAGTAATACTGGTCACTTAATCTATTAATTTTCTCCCATGTAAATCCACTAATAATTGGTTTTTGGCAAGGAAATCAGCTCCGATAATTGACCGTTGAACATCAGCTAAGATAAATGTCCAGCGCATTGGGCGCCTAAGGCCTAGATCTAACGTTAGTGTTTTTAGGCCGTATGTGGAAATTGGCGTTCCATTAGCTGCGTATAATGTATAATCGACGCTTTTTCGTTTGTTGCGGTTATTGCACGCGAGAACAGATACGTCGGCGCCGGTATCGATCAAAAAGCGGTGGCCGCATTTCGAATCCGTGACGCTAAGGCGATGTGTGCTGTCGACACCTAAGCTCGCCACTTTAGGTATCTGCTCTAGTTTAAATCATCATTTTTGCAGCATTGTTCGTGACCACATTTGGTAGCTTTATCATCATGTATAAAATGATAGTAACATTTAAAATTATTATCCCCAGGTTTAGCAGTCTGTTGTTGATATTTAATATAATTGCTTTTTCCGCGGGATTGCGAACTTTGACTTGAGCCTGTCCTATTGGCGGATCGCTCGTTTGATCTACTGCCCTCACGCCGTGAGTTTTCTAGTTGATTTAATTTATTTTTCATGGCACTTATCTCTAGTGTAAGCTTTTTTAACTGTTCCTCTACATTTGTTGTATTGGTTTTTTGCACTTGAAATACTTCAGAGGTTCTTGTGCTCTCCATGATTTTATCGGCAATATTAGCCGCCTGATCTAAATCTACCGCCTCACATGCGGTTATAACAGGCCTCATATTATCTGGGAGCCTATTTAGCCACAATATTTTGAGTGTGGAATCCGGCACTTTATTTTTTCCTAGACTTCGCATTTTACGTAAAAGTTGAGAGGGTTTTTGATCTCCTAACTCAATTTCCATTAATAATTTCTGCAATTGCTTGGTCTCAGATTCCTCATATGTTGAAATGAGTCGGGCTTTAAGGTGATTATATTTATTTTCCACTGGGGGGTTCTCTAAAATATCACTAACCTGCGCTAGTTCGTCCCTACCCAGCTTAGCTATAACTAATTGAAATCTGTGCAAGTCACCTGGCTTTTGTGGTGCGACTATGGCTTCAAATTGGTGGAACCACAGTCGCGACTCACTTGTCCAAAAGGCTGATATCCTCGAGCTGATGGTGATTGCTGTGACGAGGCTGTCGCTGGATGACTGCGTACACGCCGCATCCTCTGGTACACGCTCCATGGTGAGCTTGGTGTCATCAGGGTTGGTAGTCATGATAAAACCACTTGTTTATAACCACTGAGTTTATGAAAGTTTTAGAGTTAATTAGTTAATTGTTCACTAATCACGTCGGGGTCACCAATTTAGCTTTTCCCTATACCTACCTAGGAATACTTGGTTAGTATTTATAAAGGCAAGTATAGGGTGCTAAAATAAAATAAATGTTATTTGATTAATGTGTATAATGTCAATAGGACAAAGTACGTGATTACAGACAGTTTAGTTAACGAGATGTATTATAGGTATTCACATCTGACGCGGTAGTAACAGACTGTGTTTAAAATCAATGGTGACAGCCTATTTATGGGCTAACTTACAAAAATATAAACAATAAGTGGTATGAATGTAGCTATAGATGCAAGTTCACGCTACAACAGTTTATATTTCTTTCTCTATACAATATTTTGTTTAGGTATGCTTCTAGAAGTATGGTTTCACAGTTGTAAAAACCCGCGATTACCTATCATCATGACACTGGCCTACACTACTACTGTGACTTTACCTTACCTAATACTTTTGTATGGCTGGTTAAAGAACAGAGAATCGCGGTAGATGGCAACCTAATTAAGGGCTGTGCTATGGGCGTATTACCCACTTATATAATAAATATCTTTGTATTACCCAGTAGCACAGCACAGATAACATATATTATGTAGTGACTAGTGAGTGATCAGAATGCTACGCAGCTACGCAACACTTACATACCTATTGACATTGACTATATGTCAGACGCCGTAATACCGATAAAAAGAAGTAATTTGAACTGGGTCTGTCTGTTTGTACTTTGTTTGTCTTTGTGTTTGTAAGTTTGTGTGCGTATTTCTGTGTTTATTTTATTGCTATTATTTATTTTCACATCCATCTCCCTTGTTTTAAATAAATCAATTTAGGAATTAACCTACGAACCTGTATAGTATTATCACCAAAAGGTAAGAATAAACTAAAAAAAAATAACCCATGATACGATACATAACATCAATCGTCAATTTGTTTATTATGTATTCCTAGCATTTCCAGCGCATTAGAAAGTTGCTTATTAATCAAGAACCACCTTTTACGCAAGATTAAATGCGTGTCACAATAAGAAGTGTCCTTTTCTGCATATCGACACCGAGAGTAAGATCAAAGAGTGTCCATGGTTTGTGTGTAAAGCCAAATCAAGCTTAAGGACTAGTAAACTCAATCCAGAAACTCATTCAGAAGTTCAACAGTTTCATGTGGAAGCATTAGTACCAGATTCTACGAAATGAATAAAGAAAACAGCAGAGGTGCTGCTAACTTGGTAATTATTTATTTATTAATTATTGTTAGCCAATTGTTATAATACCTCAGTGTTTCATCGATCAATCAAAAAAAATATTTAAACTTACCTACTACAAAATTTATTGCTTCAATCAAACATCAAAGCACTTTACTTTACTTTACTTGATTTTTCAAATATTTGCAAATAAGCTGTTGCCTGCAACTTGGTTTGCGTGGATCTCGGGTACTGTGTTCTGGGATAAAAAGTAGTCTATGTCCGATCACTATCTATGTTTTAAATTTCAGCCAAATCGGTTCAGCAGTTGTCGAGTTATGGAGGAACAAACATCCAAACTTTCGCATTTATAATATTAGTGTGATATTTGTAAACACAATTTTTTGTTTCTCGCTTCATCATCATGACAGCCTTCTAATGTTCCCACTGCTGGGACACTGGCCTACTCTCAGGCGAGAGTGATTGGATCATAATCCACCAGACGGACCCAAGTAGATTGGTGGATGGCACATGTCTTTCGAATTTTTAGTTCTTGGACATGCCGGTTTCCTCACAATGTTTTCATTTCAGAACATTTTTGTTCTCAATACTCAATACCCAATTCATTTATTGCTCCCATATGGTTGGTTCATTTACAGTTGTTATATAATAGGTGGTAGTTTCACATATGAACCCTGTAAAAGGGTATGACAACATGGAGATAGGCCGAAGTTTAAATAAGTAGGAAGTAAGTTTAATTAAGTAGATAAATAAAAAAGGTTGTTAGCATTAATTCTCAGTAGGTCGAATACAAATACTACAACTACAAGTTAGGTATTATTAGTATTATTATTATTTTTAAATTGAAATTATTTTTATTTTTATTATTTATATTTTATTTTTTGTTCTAAAATCAAATTGACAAAGCAATTCTTGCATGCAATTATGGTATAATGTAAATGGGCCATTACTATTATGTTCATTAAAACACCATATTTCGGTAAATATGTTTATCGAGCTTTGTAGCAGAAAAGTATGCGTATTACAAGTACAGAGGGAATCTACCCCCTACTTAGCCAACCTTACCGTACTTTTTTTTTTTAATACAACTGAAGTGGCAACCAAGCGTACGGCCCACAAGATAGTAAGCGGTTACCGCAGCCTATGGACGCTTGCAATACCAGAAGTATCACTCGCGGGTTGCCACCTTGAGGCTAAGATCGAAAGCCTCATGTGCCAGTAATTTCACCGGAAACCATACCCTTCACACCGGAACACAGCAATGCGAGCATTACTGTTTTGCGGCAGAAATAGACTAGATAATACTATGTTCATAACAATTACATACTTATTTCTAGCGACGCTCTGCCATAGCAGAAAGACTGAGGCTACGGGAAGAGTGGTCAGCTCTCAAGGAGATTGACTCGCAGACACAATCAACAACCAGAAACCATGTCCTGAATAAAAAACAGACAAACACCAAAGTGACTTCTAAGAAGCTGCCATCTATCAGAGAACCTGTCAATATGCCACCTGCAAGGCTGAATAGAGTAAGAAAGCTTTATTTCTATTAATTTGGCCTCATTTTAGATTATATTCTTCAGAGAAAATCCAACCAAATTGGTACTTCTTTCTATACCTTCCTTCCTGATGTTTCCACTATACCCTTAAACAAGAGAGATGGGATAATTGATAGATTCAGGCGTTACTTTGCGGAAATCCATTACAAAATAAAAAACAGACGAAAAATCTCTAGTACTATTCCGCTTAACCTTTTAACTGATGAGGTCACACAGTTACCACAGTTAACCTCAAAAGAAAAATATCGACACGTGTTTCATCCCTCCACGGGACATCCTCAGGACCATCGACTTGTTCTCCGGCAGACGTGTTGCTCCGTCGAGCGCTGGAGCCAAAGGATGTCCCGTGGAAGGATGAAACACGTGTCGATATTTTTCTTTTGAGGTTAACTGTGGTAACTGTGTGACCTCATCAGTTAAAAGGATAAGCGGAATAGTACTAGATATTTTTCGTCTGTTTTTTATTAAGAGAGATGGGCTCATACATAGCAATGTTGAGTGTGTGCACAACCTGTATCAAACCCTCAACCTTAGGATCTCTTTGGTAGTGAAAGACCTGGTGGTATGACTCTTCAGCAAGAGTTTGTCTTGGTGGGTACCACCGCAGTGTCAGATATTCTACCTCCAAGCAGTAGTGTGCAAGCTGCACTGTGTTTAGGTTTGAAGGGCACTGTAGCAAGTGAAATTACTGGGCGAAAGAGACTTAACAACAATGTCTCGGGGTGATAAGCGCAGTGCAGTGCCACGCAAACACTTAAAAACTTTAAGCTTTGGGTGGCACTGCATCTATAATAGTCAGGCGTGGTGCTTAACATCAATTCAATTCAATTCTTGGTTAGGTGGCCTTTGTGGGGATGATCACAATTTCGCCAATGTCACGTTGCAAGTTCCTCCTTTGCACGACGATAAGAAGTCGGGTGAGAGAGTGATCGGTGTGAAAGATGTCGATCGGTAAAATTTTGAGCCAATCAAATCTATTTTTCCCCTGTTTCCTGACATTGACAATATAATAGGTAATATAAGCACAGGTTAAATAATTGGGGGGGGGGGGAGTAATTGAAGGTTACAGGTGGGCGCCTTGATTGTCTTGTCACTTGCTGACATAAAAAAAAAAACACCACTATTTCCATAGATCGTTTTTTTTTTTTTTTTATTAAATTGGTGCGGCTAGTATAACACTGCGGCCATGCAAGCCTATTGTGTTCGCTACTTGTGTTGTCGCCCTTAGGAGGCGTTTACAGTTCACCTCCAAGCCCTGCCGATACTAAGAACTGGAGGATTTGCTTGGGGGTGATGTCTCTTAGCTCATCTAGGCTGAGGATGTGCTTACCCAGCTGTATAAGTATTTCGTTGTTTATGACGTCTGTGGCTTAGTTGTCACAATTATGCCAGTGTCTCAGTCATGCTAGTTTCAGAAAACTGAAATAGAGAGTGGAACAGAAATACAAAAATGACCGGTGATGTTTTTTTTTTATGTCAGCAAGTGACAAGACAATCAAGGCCTGATGTTAAGCATCACGCCTGACTATTACAGATGCAGTGCCACCCAAAGCTTAAAATTGTCAAGTGTTTGCGTGGCACTGCACTGCGCTTATCAACCCGAGACATTGTTTTTAAGACTCTTTCGCCCAGTAGTTTCACTTGCTACAGTGCTCTTCAAACCTAAACACAGTAATGCTTGCACACTACTGCTTGGAGGTTGAATATCTGACACTGCAGTGGTACCCACCAAGACGAACTCTTGCTGAAGAGTCCTACCACCAGGTCTTTTGGAGGAGGATTGGGAGGGTCGGTCAGAATTTTGAAAATCAGAATGATTTGTCTAAACACAAACAATGCTACACAAAATATCTAATGTATGCTAGGTTTTTTTATTATGACCCACACTCTAATAGCAGATGTACAGGCATTTAGTCCACCTCATTGCAGCTAGCTCGTTTGTTAATAAATAAATAATAATGCTGGACAATCCACACAGCATCATCTAGCCCCAAGGTAAGCTGCTGTTAAACAGAGCTGTATTATGGGTACTAGATGACTGATATATATTTAATACAATACAATACATAGGATAGATATTTTTATTATACATAGGAAACACCCAGAACACCCGGAACAAATATTTGTAGATCCCACAAACATTTGTCCCAAGGTTTTATTTTTTATACAACTGAAGTGGCAACCAAGCGTACGGCCCACAAGATGGTAAGCGGTTACCGCAGCCTATGGACGCTTGCAATACCAAAGGTATCACTCGCGGGTTGCCACCTTGAGGCTAAGATCGAAAGCCTCATGTGCCAGTAATTTCACCGGAAACCACACCCTTCACACCGGAACACAGCAATGCGAGCATTACTGCTTGGCGGCAGAAATAAGTATGGTGGTAGTCCTTCCCCGCGCGAGCTCTATCACAGAGTAGTAGAGCTACTCTTGAATGGACTACTACTCTAGGTGGGAATCGAACCCGCAACCTCCGCGTCGCAGGCGGACCTTCGCCCACCGCGCCACATTTTTTCAGCATTCAAACACCCGCACGCCTACAGACGCCCTTCGTGGTGTAGTAGCATTAGTCGAGGTGGGTAGCGAAACCCGAGCCCTGCCACTGCGAGCCGCCCTGACCGCGCTCGGGGCCACCGTCATGTCGAACTGGAGTCCTCTTATCACTCACCTGGTTTGGGCGGAAGGTGTGTTTTATTTTGATGTTTTACGCCATTATTTATAAAAGAAACTAAATATTAAGGACTCGCTAAGTTGTCTACTTTGTCATTACTAAGTCAATTAACAATGATGATATTCATAGAACAGATGTGAAAGCTACATATATTGTGAATCTTACACAATAACCGCTAAAAACGTCACGGCCACAAAAGTACCGGCCGCGAAAAAAGAAAGAATCCCCCACTGGTACGATTTTGAATTTTGCCGCCACTTGGCAAAAAATGGTGGTGCGTGGTGGATTAAGATCCAATCACTCTCGCCTGAGAGTAGGCCAGTGTCCCAGCAGTGGGAATATTAGAAGCCTGTCATGATGATGATGATGATGATGATGATGGCAAAAAATCCTCTGTCCTGCTTTTTCTAATGAGAATAGCTGTAAGGAACGAGTTCCGTCCTTTTCGCACTGAATAGAGCTTCATAATATCTAAAATAGCTACGATTATGGTACTTGATAATATTGTCATATTGTCATTCCACAGAACAGATTGTTTTTTCCTGTTCTGTGTGTCATTCAATAATGCAAACATGATTATGGCGCTATCTAGCCGCCACAACAATAACTACGTAACACGCATATCGAAGCAGAAAGAGACGGCGCGCGGCGTATAAGATGATGTCAACGTCTACCAACAGATGGCACTGAAGGAATCTAACAAAATCCTAACTAATAATATAATGTAATGTAAGGTGGATGTCGCAGCATCCGGGCGCGAGGGCGCGCGCTGGCGTGCGCGCTCGTGTCCGCGCTGTGGGTGGAGGCGTGCGCCGCCGGTAGCGCGCGCCTGCCCGAGCGCGCCTTCCCCTGCGCCGCGCGCGCCTCCGACCTGCCCTCGCCTGCCGCCTGCCGACAGATGCTGGTGAGAGCCTGCTGCTAACAACCTACAGTACTAGACTTTTTTATACTACCTACTAAAATGATAACCAAGCGTACGGCCCACTTGATGGTCAGCGGTTACCGTAGCCTATGTACGCATGCAACATCATAGATATCACTTGCGTGTTACTACCCTAAGACCTTAGATGGTAAGTCTCATGTGCCTGTAATTTCACCGGAAACCATACCCTTCGAACCGGAACACAGCAATGCGAGCATTACTGCTTGGCGGCAGAAATAGGTATGGTAGACTTCTTTATGATAGAGCTTGTCTGAGAAACAACTACCGCCATAACCCGGAACCAAGCAAAGAATAACTTGATAGATACAGGGGCTTCTAAGTATGTTTAAAAAGCATTTGTTGAAGATGGTTTATACTGACGCGAATCGAATTGCAAAATTATTACCCTCATACTAAAAGTGAGAATACATACGCTGTGATGAAGACTATCTCATACTATGCTATATTTTATTAACTTTGCTTACTTTTGGTGCTAGATGGCGTTGTGTGAAATTATGTTAATATACATACACCGACGACCGATGTGGCGCAGCGGGCGCAGGTCCGCCTGCGACGCGGAGGTTGCGGGTTCGATTCCCGCCTCGGGTCAAATGTTTGTACGATCTACAAATATTTGTTCTGGGTATTTTCTATATATAATAAAAAATATCTATCTATGTATTGTATTGTATTAAGTATATATCAGTCATCTAATACCATAACACAGCTCTGTTTAAACAGTAGCTTATCTTGGGGCTAGATGATGCTGTGTGGATTGTCCAGCATTATTTATTTATATTTATTTATTTATACATATTTTTTTATTCATTTATTTATAAATTTAATTTATTTCAGAAAAAAGCAGAAGCAGAGAACTTCCCACTGGCGAACCTTACAGACAGTGATAACAAGGAGAAAGTCCCTCGACTCAGGATATCCAGCGAGACTGAACAGGATACCAGTGCGGACACGACCTTAGACACTTCCAAAGATACATCTAGAGATACGTCCCGCGATACGTCGAGAGATACTTCTAAGGATACAACGACAGGTATAAATAAATAAATAAATAATGCTGGACAATCCACACAGCATCATCTAGCCCAAGGTAAGCTGCTGTTAAACAGAGCTGTATTATGGGTACTAGATGACTGATATATATTTAATACAATACAATACATAGATAGATATTTTTTATTATATATAAAAAATACCCAGAACACCCGGAACAAATATTTGTAGATCGTACAAACATTTTGTCCCGAGGCGGGAATCGAACCCGCAACCTCTGCGTCGCAGGCGGACCTGAACCCGCTGCGCCACATCGGTCGTCAAATGTCGTCGTATGAATTAAAATTTACAAAATAGTATGAATATTATTTATTCTATCAAGTTCTCAGTTTTTTTTTTTATTTTATTTATTCAGAGACAACAAACAGCTACCTACAATTTAAAGTCTTAGCTATAGAAACTATTACCACAGAACAAATAATAGTACTACGTACAGAATGACCACTCCCTACCTCCCACCGGTTTGACTTACCCCGCCTGGCCGCAAGTTCGCCGGCACTGCAGCTAAGGGCTAAGGCACGCGTTTATTTTGATTTTGTGTAGGTCTAAGCGCGCGCATGCCAGAGCGAGCGAAAGTTTTCTATCTCGCTCTCGCTATAATTGGGTGGGGCTAAAAATGACACTCACACATACAACGACACCGTTTACGTACACAAACTATGCATGTGGTGATTGCGACGTGTTTGCTACTGCATTATAAAATATATAAATGAGCTTTTTATTAACTTTGGGTTCACATGTTTTTGGTAATGTTATAGGTTCAGGTTTTTTTTTTTTTATACAACTGAAGTGGCAACCAAGTACAAAGTACATTATGGTACTAGTACACAAATAGAAAATATCCAGAACACATGGAACAAATATTTGCAGATCAAACATTTGTTCCAAGGCGGGAATCGAACACGCAACCTCGGTGTCGCAGGCGGATCTTCGCCCGCCACGCCACATCGGTCGTCTGTGACTCGCTAAGACCCTATTACTAGCTATTAGATAAATAAATAAATAAATAAATATTGCTGGACAATCCACACAGCATCATCTAGCCCCAAGGTAAGCTGCTGTTAAACAGAGCTGTATTATGGGTACTAGATGACTGATATATATTTAATACAATACAATACATAGATATTTTTTATTATATATAGAAAATACTCAGAACACCCGGAACAAATGTTTGTAGATCGTACAAACATTTGTCCCGAGGCGGGAATCGAACCCGCAACCTCTGCGTCGCAGGCGGACCTACGCCCGCTGCTCCACATCGGTCGTCAAGATATCGAATGTATGTTAGTCTATGACATACATAAACTTTTCTCTTTTATGAATTTCATAGAAACTTTAGTAACTATGATGTGCCATCTGCTAAATTCTCAAAATACGTTTAAATCTCAAAATCACTTGCGTTTTTATCTAAAAATAATAGGAAAATCTCAAAGAATTCTAATAAAAACAAGGTTAGATCAACATTTTATATAACATTGGTTATTTTTATTTTATAGTGTTAACCATCACACTAGGGGAATACTAAATAAATAAAATAAAAAAAATAAAAAGAGCTTTATTTTTCCAATGCACTATAAACAACATCACTACACTAAGAAACATATACTTACAAGTTAACAAGGGTAAGTACCTATCTTAAAAAATAAAATATTAAAAGTTATAATAAAAATATAATAAATGTTATAATACTAACAATATTAAGTAAAAAAAATAAAAAATATTAAGGGGAATACTAAAGATTATAATTTCCCAAAAATTATTTTGCCTCAAGCGGGATTTGAACCCAATGATGACATCCCAATGATTATTTCGTCCAAGCGAGATATGTCTCGATAGCTCAATTGGTAGAGCGCCCGCGTATCAAGCGGTGGTTGCGGGTTCAAATCCCGCTTGAGGCAAAATAATTTTTGGGAAATTATAATCTTAATTTATATAACAATTAAAAAGATATGTTATTTTGATAAACTGTTGGCCCAACCGACTAAAGAAAAAGATGTGTTGTGAACACATAATTTATAAAATATTTTGCTGAAAATATCAGGATTGTTACAATATAATTGTACCGCCACGTGGAGCAAAAGCGGTGTCAGGATCTAACAAGTGGAAATCTGTGGTCTCTGCCTACCCCTATTGGACACAGGCGTGATTTTATGTATGTATGTATGGGAGCTGTGCTCAACAGTGTTATAAATTATAGACGTTGCACAGTTTATCCACATATAATCATGACAGCCTTCTAATGTTCCCACTGCTGGGACACTGGCCTACTCTCAGACGAGAGTGATTGGGTCTTAATCCACCACGCGGACCCAATGCGGATTGGTGGATGGCACATGTCTTTCGAATTTTTCGTCGTGGTCAAAGGCCGGTCAGGCTTCACAGACTGTGGCGAAACCAGGGTTAACTCGCAACAAGGTGATGCTGTGTGTGTGGTGGGATTGGAAGGGCATTTATTCATTATGAGCTGTTACCACCAGGCAGGACCATCGATTCTGAACTCTACTGCGAACCACTGATAAGATTAAAGCAAGAAGTTGAGAGAAAGCGGCCGGAATTAATCAACAGAAGGGGTGTGGTTTTTCATCATGATAACGCTAGACCTCACACATCTTTAGCCACTCAGCAAAAATTAAGAGAGTTTGGCTGGGAGGTGTTAATGCATCCGCCGTATAGTCCTGACCTTGCACCTTCAGATTTCCACCTGTTTAGGCAGTGTCAGGTTAACATCACGAGAGGACTGCCAAAACCACTTGTCGCGGTATTTTGATCAGAAGCCCCAAAATTTCTATAGCAATGGGATCATGTCCCTACCTACAAGATGGCAAAAAGTTATCGAACAAAATGGTACCTACATACTTTAGTTAAATGTAAATAAACTAAACATTTTTGTTAAACTAAAAAAAAAAAAAACTAAACAATTTGGTTGTTAATCTAAACATTTTTTAATATAGTTTATTTATTTATATAAACTATATTAAAAAATGTTTAGAATTTTCTTAAAAAAATGCGAAAAAACTTTTTCCCCAACCTATTATGTATGTATGTATAGTTCGCACAGCGGATCTAGGCTTCCGTGAAGTTAGCCGTTTGTGATGCGCAAATACAATTTAGTTTGAAAAAGCTCTATTGCGCATCGAAACGGCTAATTTCACTACGGCCGAGATCCGTTGTGAGACCTATAATTGTACCGCCAGATATAGATAGTCGAGTGAACACAGCGCCTCGTCGCGCGCTCCCGAAGCTGTCGTCCGTGAGCCCGCGGCCCGTCGCCAAGTCTCGCCGGAAGCTGTTCACGCAGAAAGAGCCTGGGATGGAGGATTCTACTGATGAAGGTATTCCATCCCATTCGCACCAAGCTCTACAGCTCAACATTTGTTATGCGAACTGCCAAGGTGTGGAATACTCTGCCGTCTTCTGTTTTTCCTGACAATCACATGCCGGGCCTCTTCAAGGCTAGAGTGAATAGGTGTCTCATAGACCTTCGTGCTCCACCGTCGGCCACATCACGCTTTCCATCAGGCGAGATGGTGGTCAAACGAAGGTCTATTCTTAATAAAAAAAAAATGTAGACATCGTAGACAATGGGTTCGTCTACGATGTCTACATTGTGTCAAAAATGTAGACATAAAGAAAGAATGGCATAAATAAGGATATAATATTCGTTTATTCAGCACTAAATCTAAACTAAAATCTTTCTTTCAGATGAAAACTCACAACCTAAAGTGAACATTCCAAAGCCGGTGAAAGCAGGCAAAAGCAGGCCAGTCAGGAAGCCCGCGCCGACGCAGAGCGACCGCAAGGAGCTCGCGCGCGCGGAGAGGACAGCTAAGCGGTTTCTGGCGGCGTGCACGGGCACCGCGCTCAAACCCGCGCCTACACAACATACACCCAGAATTGTAACTATATAATAATAATAAATAATGCTGGACAATCCACACAGCATCATCTAGCCGCAAGGTAAGCTGCTGTTAAACAGAGCTGTGTTATGGGTACTAGATGACTGATATATACTAAATTTTCACTAAAAACGGGATATTTACCATGATTTGTGAGTTTTATTGATTCCCGATATTTCGGCGCAGTTACATGCACCATGATCACCGGAGAAATGAAGTATGTCTCTGAAAGTTTGATATATACTTAATACAATACAATACATAGATTTTTTTTTAATTATATATAGAAAATACCCAGAACACCCGAAACAAATATTTGTAGATCGTACACACATTTGACCCAAGGCGGGAATCGAACCCGCAAGCTCCGCGTCGCAGGCGGACATGCGCCCGCTGCGCCACATTGGTCGTCTATACATCTATTGGTTATTTTTGTTTTTTATGGTGTTAATACTAAAGATTATAATATCCCAGAAACTATTTCGCCATAATAGGCTACATTGAACAGGCTTGGGTATCTGCAACGTTTCCCCTGTAAGTGGAGCTATCGGCGCTTCGAGCCGAAGACATCCCAAAGAGTATTTCGATCAAGCGAGATGTCTCGATAGCTCAATTGGTAGAGCACCCGCGTATAAAGCGGTGGTTGCGGGTTCAAATCCCGGACTTTTGGGATATTATAATCATTAGTCCCTAGGTTGTTCAACTTGGTTTTTTAGCTAGATTTGATTTCAGGTTCTAACCGGGATGTGTAGAACGGAACGTCACGAGGTGACAGCCGCCATCTTGTCGTTAAAGGGGCGCATACAGAAGCGTGTCAACAAGCGAACTACTCACGTTATACTCGGCTCGTTCCAACAGTCGGACGAACAGACAGGCATTACTGGTGAGATGACCATCCTTCATAGACAGATATTAGTATTAAGTCCAGAATAGCACGCTTCTGACACAGATTTTAGTATTATGTATAATAATACTTGTAGACTTTCACTCGCGTTATTTTTTTCACAATTTACCATAATTTCTCACCGTTCAAACCTTTCCTGAACTTCTACAAACATTTTAAGACCATAATTAGATAAAAAACAGACGAAAAATCTCTAGTACTATTCCGCTTAACCTTTTAACTGATGAGGTCACACAGTTACCACATCAGTTAAAAGGTTAAGCGGAATAGTACTAGAGATTTTTCGTCTGTTTTTTATCTTGTAATGGATTTCCGCAAAGTAACGCCTAAATCTATCAATTATCAATGACCATAATTAGTCAAATCGGTTCAGCCGTTCTCGAGTTTTAGCGAGCCTAACGCACAGCAATTCATTCTATTTAGCGATAGCGCGTTCTAATACTAATGGCGACATCTAGTTACAAACTGCTTAAACTTTAATAACTGAAAAAGGTTGTGATGATCGTGGCGATGCGCGATGCCGTTATTGATACGTTTTTTATGATTCATTTACCAATTCTACTAAACCAATTTCGATAAAATTTAAATGGGACCACCTAGCCTATTAAATAATAAAAATTAAGAGTAGTAGAGTTCTTTGTGATCTATCACAAAGACCTCTACTACTCTTAATCTTTCATCCGCTCGTCCGGGGAAGGACTACCACCATACCTATTTCTGCCGCCAAGCAGCAATGCTCGCTTTGCTGTGTTTCGGTTCGAAGGGTATGGTTTCCGGTTAAATTACAGGCACATGAGACTTTCCATCTAACGTCTCAGAGTGGTAACACGCAAGTGATATCTATGATGTTGCATGCGTACATAGGCTACGGTAACCGCTGACTATCAAGCGGGCCGTACGCTTGGTTGCCACTTTAGTGGTATAAAAAAAAAAAAACAAGTAATAATAAATCTGTACAATTAGTAGGAGTAAACAATATATCGCAAGAGGATCTATCTCGGGTGGTGCGACGGAGCGCGGTGGTGCGCGCGCGCCAGGCTCGCACGCTGGCAAGCCTGGCGGGCGCGGCGCGCGGGTGTCGCGTGGTGCGCGCCGCCTGGCCCAGGGACTGCGCCGCCGCACGCGCCTGGCTGCACCACGCCCAATATGAGGTGCCGCATCTCAACAACATCTCACAGGTATATTCACACGCGCTGACCGCTCACCGACTCGATTTCCAACAAGGATAACTAATAATTGACCCGATAAACTTTATTGAGTTTACTCGAAATTTTTAACACAGTATATTAAAAAATATACATGTATTTTTTTGTGTGTGAACCTATTTCTTGAATATTATCCGCTAATATTGAAAGACGCTGTATCTGAATTTCTACATAATTCAAATCTAGGCTATTCTCGTGTAAAACTTTATAATTTACCACGAAAACTGTTTTAAGCCATCCACCACTTGCGACCGTTACATGTCATCGGTCCATCGA
Source organism: Colostygia pectinataria (assembly GCA_951394395.1). Classification (NCBI taxonomy): domain Eukaryota; kingdom Metazoa; phylum Arthropoda; class Insecta; order Lepidoptera; family Geometridae; genus Colostygia; species Colostygia pectinataria. The sequence goes on along the minus strand of OX596368.1, from coordinate 1,637,784 downwards.
ATGGAAACATAGTACGATGTAATGTTCGAATAAACATGGCTACCTACCACCAAACAATTTAATAAATCCTGGGGGTCTACTCTTGCGGACCAAAGCGCAGTGAATGACCTCAACTTAGTTGAAACCGGCATAAGTTAAACGTTGTTTGTCGCTTTCAATAGTAGTAGACGACCGATGTGGCGCGGCGGGCTAAGGTCCGCCTGCGACGCGGAAGTTGCGGGTTCGATTCCCGCATCGGAACAAATGTTTGTACGATCTGCAAATATTTGTTCGGGTTATGCTGGGTATTTTCTATTTACAATAAAAAATGTATATCTATATTGTATTGTAATTAAGTATATCAGTCCATAAGACAAGCTCTGCTTAGCTTGGGGCTACATGATGCTGTGTGGATTGTCCAGCATTTATTTTATTAATAATTATTATTGCAATAGTCCGGCATGTCCAAGAACTAAAAAAAATTCGAAAGACATGTGCCATCCACCAATCCGCATTGGGTCCGCGTGGTGGATTAAGACCCAATCACTCTCGCCTGAGTAGAGTAGGCCAGTGTCCCAGCAGTGGGAACATTAGAAGGCTGCCATGATGATGATTGCAATAGTATGTGAGTTTATTTGTTGTTTTTATTTCACAGAAAGCGCGTGTAGAACGCATTGCGCTTGCTAAACTCCGTTCGGAATACGCTTACGATGTGTTCTGTGGAATGCGCGTATATGTAACGGCATCCGCTGAGCAACGAGACGCGGCTATTGAACTCCTAACCCTTTGCGGCGCTGTAGTTCAAAATGGCGGAACACAAAATGGCGGAAACCAAAATGGCAAAGCAACCGGCAGAATACAACACGGACAAGGCCTAACACAGCTAGACAGGCTACTGGTAAATGCTACGCAGAAAACGCAAGCATTGACGCAGCGAACACATCACGCTTTAGTAACCCAAAACGGGGAAATACGCTATGGCGTGGTACAAAATGATGTTAACGAGTATGATATAAAAATTGGTAGTGCCAACGGTGAGGTTAGCTCTAAATGGGTGTTTGATAGTGTGGCAGCTGCTAGAATGCGGACGACAAGACGGTATGTGGTCAGTGAGGTGTCTAGTCAGATGGCAGTCGGGATGGCGAACTTTTGTATTGACGACTGTTGATGTGTTATTTATCTTAGCAACTATAAATATCTCTAGTTTCTTACAATTTAATCTGTTATTTATGATTTGTGTGGGATTTTTAAAACGCCTTTTTAGTGCGTAAAATGAACTACGAAATCCCATAAAAATTGACAATTGAAAGATACGTTTTTCACTCGATTGTCAAACGATAATGCACATTACGAAGACATAATTTACCAAAAACAAACCTAAATAAAATAAATATACAAAGTTAATGTTACTAGAATACGTAGAGCTCATTTCCGAATGGCGGAATATACAAAATGGCGAAACGTAGAATGGCGGAGCCCAAAATGGGAAAAGCCTAACTTTGTATCGGAGTTGTAATGTTTTAACCAAATATTGTAAAACGATTATCACAAGTCTATTTATTAAACCATATCATATTTTTATTGGATTAAGTTTGAACTCGTACTTATGAATTTTTTTTGCAGGTTATGTTTAAGCGTACCTAGTAAAATACCATTACTATAAATAACTTTACTTGCATAATAGTATGTATATTATTGTGTATTTAAAACTTTAGTTAAAATACCATGAAATGCATCTTAAAATAAAAGATGCAAAATTTTTGTTTTATTTACTTTTTGTTAACAATAAAAAAAGATTTACAATACTTAACTCTTGTTTTGTCTAACAGTTATTTTTCGTTGCGAATGCTTTACATTATATGGGCCTTCTACTTACTTATCAAAAATGTAGGTAGTTATAGCTTATTATTATTATTATTATAAACCTGTAGTGTCCCACTGCAGGGCAAAGGCCTCCCTTCTCTCTTTCCATACCTCTCTGTTACCGGCTAGTTGGGACCACTCTTTGAGGTATACATCAAGTTCGTCCCTCCATCTCCTTCTGGGCCTTCCACGCGGCCGTCGTATAGTAGTATAGGTACTTAAAGCTTATTATTATTATTTTTATTTGAGATCTTGTATGAATGTAGAGTAGTAGAGTTCTCTGTGATAGAGCTCTTCCCGGGTAGGACAACCACCTATTTTTGCCGCCAAGCAGTAATGCTCGCATTGCTGTGTTCCGGTGTGAAGGGTAGTTTCCGGTGAAATTACTGGCACATGAGGCTCTTGATCTTAGCCTCAAGGTGGCAACCCGTGAGTGATACCTGGTATTGCAAGCGTCCATAGGCTGTGGTAACCGCTTACCATCTTGTGGGCCGTATGCTTGGTTGCCACTTCAATTGTATAAAAAAAAATGTCTACGACCAACTTTGGTGACGTCCAAAAGCCTCCGTTTTTTTTTTTCTCCGTCCTGGCCTAATGAGCAGGGTCTTCTAAGCAGAAGCTCGTATATCAGTAGCTACTCTGTCGACAGAGGAAGCCTGAAGATATATGTTTGCACCATTGAATTCCCCATTAATGGTGCAGACGCCGTCTAGTATAGTGCGATGCAGTCCAATACAACATTTTTTTTATGCTGGACAATCCACACATCATCATCTAGCCCCAAGGTAAGCAGAGCTGTGTTATGTGTACTAGATGACTGATATATACTTAATACAATACAATACATATGTAGATGATAGTTATTTTTTATTATACATAGAAAATACCCAGAACACCAGGAGCAAATATTTGTAGATCGTACAAACATTTGACCCGAGGCGGGAATCGAACCCGCAACCTCCGCGTTGCAGGCGGAGGTTGCGGCGGCGCCCGCTGCGCCTGCGCCACATCATTTTCTTTACCTATTCATGGTTACCTAAAAAGCTTATTACAAAATAACCGATTATCTATATGACAAAAAGGCTTGGCACGAATGTGCTCCTACTCTACTCGGTATCCATAACACTTGCAAGTGTCGTGCCAAAAAAGCGATACGAACCCAGCCGGTGTTGTTGCCAGTTCTTTTACGGCATGGGCGCGTTGTACCTGGCGTTTTTCCTAGCTTGTAAGACGTTTATGTGATCCTTGTGATTGAAATGAATAAAGCACTTTTGATTTGATTTGTTCAATAAGTATAGGTCTCACAACGGATCTCGTACGTAGTGAAATTAGCCGTTTCGATGCGCAATGGAGCTTTTTCAAACTAAATTGTCTTTGCGCATCACAAACGGCTAACTTCACGGAAGCCTAGATCCGAACGGATCTCGGCCGTAGTGAAATTAGCCGTTTCGATGCGCAATGGAGCTTTTTTAAACTAAATTGTCTTTGCGCATCACAAACGGCTAACTTCACGGAAGCCTAGATCCGCTGTGCGAACTATACCTATAGCATAATATGTCTAGAAATAGTAGACGAAATCAGAAAGGGGCAAGCGGCGATGAACATAGGTAGGTGAAGTAACTACTGAGCTGAGAATTTCCACGTGTCATCTGCGTCTCTGGTCTCCCGGTGGGAATGAAAACAGGTTTGCTTGAGATGTATTGTGCGACACAAAGGTCTATAGACCTTGCGAATCCTGGGGTGGCCTCGTCCTGATTTCCGGTTTTAGTGAATGCTTTAGTAGGTACCTTTACCTATGCTTCATAAATGGGCCTAGTCGTTGCAGGAATCAGTTTTGCAATAGTTATAGGAAAAAACTCTTGGGGGGCACCCATAAGTTAATAAAATGGTCTACTAAGTATGCCTAAAACGAGCATTCTGCATAAAGTTAATACCGAAATAAGATCCCAAAAAATAATTTGATCCAGCGGGACTTGAAGGATTATCAAGGTTGTAGGTTCAAGTCTCGTTTGAGGTGAAATATTTTTGGGGTTATTATAGAAAATGATCTATGCCTGCTTAGGCTTTTTACAAAACTGGTGAAAGAAAATACATAAAATAAAAAATCTAAAATTATTTATTTCAGTAGAATCACAAGGATCACTTTGAAACGTCTTACAAGCTAGGAAAATTTACACCAGTTCCAATGCGCGCCCATGCCGTAAAAGAACTTGCAACAACACCGGCTGGGTTCCTATCGCTTTTTTGGCATGATCCTTGCTATTGTTATGGATGCCGAGTAGAGTTGGAGCACATTCGTCCCAAGCTTTTCTATCATCTAGGTAATCGGTTATTTTATAGTAAGCTTTTTGAGACAGTTTTTGTTTAATTAAGTTTTTGAATTTTCCAATTGATAAATGTTGTATGTCGCTTGGGACTTTGTTAAAGAAGCGTACACATTGCCCTCTAAAAGATTTACTGACCTAGATTTTCATAAATATATTGACAGGACTACATTATAGTTATGTATAGTTCTCACGACGGATCTCGGCCGTCGTGAAGTTAACCGTTTCGATGCGCAATGGTGCTTTTTCTAACTAAATTGTCTTTGCGCATCACAAACGGCTAACTTCACGGAAGCCTAGATCCGCTGTGCGAACTATAAGTAGGTAGGTATGTAGGTTTTTGTACCTAGGTTTGTTTGTCTAGCTCATGGACGTAGTTTTAGGTATTTTTTTTCAATATGGCTAGGCTTCCCCCATATTGAAAAAATGTACACTGACATTTCGACATATAAAACAAACCAGTGTGCGTCTCTGAGAGTGTGCGTAGATTATTTCACTCTAGGAGCTTGTGGTTCTTACTCTGTCAGTAGGTACAGTACTAATTCTGTTCTGTGTCTCCGTATTACCGTATTACCAATGAATGACATTCATACAGCGTCTCTGCGCGGCATAATTACAAAATCGAATAGAAAAAGAATGAGAGAGTAAGTGAATGCTTTTGCTATAGCGCCAAATGGGGTAAACAAGGGAGTATCTGAACTCTCGCTTGAGGTTGGTTATTTATTGTGTGATTTGCTAGTTGTGAATTAATACCTAGGTAGATAGACCTATTTTGTAGAAGCATCGACTGACGACGTCAAAAAAAGTAAACAAGTTATTACCTACGTTCCTGACAAATAAAACGCCAACACAATTTTTATCTTAATTATTATAATGCAAAACAAAACTCATTGAATAGCAAAAAAAAAACATTATGATTAAAATAGGTAACAGTAAAAGTATTAAATTTTTTGTAGTGCCTTACCTAACCTGCCTACTAAATAAAAACTTAATCGACAAACAAAATAAAAATAACGAAATTCAACATTTAATTACTATGAATAGAATAGAATAGAAAAATATTTATTTAACGCCACACAATTAACATAAAAATAAAAATAACAATAAAAATTAAAACTTAACTATTGTGACGAAAAAAATGAAATGCAAGATTGTGGTTGTAGCCACAGATAACTTAGTATAGTCCCTACGAGTATTGCCATGCCAGCGGATCTAGGCTGTCGTGAAGTTAGGCCGTTTGTGATGCGCAAAGACAATTTACTTCAAAAAATATCAATTTTGCGCATCACAAACGACAGCCGAGATCCACTGGCAGTACTATTATTGTAAACAAGTATCATTTTTCTAGCAAACGAAAATATAGAAATCAAAACGAGTTTAATACAATTAAAGTCTACAACGAATCAACACGTGGTTAACATAAATTGTAACGAACGCCAGGGTAGGGGAGTCGAGGCCTTGACACGGAACCAGTAGACCGTGAATAATGTTTCACTTTTAACGAATACATGAATTAAAAATATTACTCTCATCTCGGAAATTACGTTACTTTTGTTTTCAAAGTTGTATGATAACAATTATATAATATAACTAGTTGAACGCTCAGCTACTTTGTCCGCGCTGGCTTTTTTTTTGCTTTTAGAAGTTAAATTCAAGAATTCATTTGTCGTAGGACTTGTTTGATGATTAGCTGATATTTTTGACAATCAATGCACAGTCACATGATGTACAAAATAGACCGGCCAACTCTATAGGTAGGTGCTTGTTATTTTAATAAGTACCTACGTTTGATTTAATAAAAATACATTGCAATTTGAACAAAAAGTCAAAAAATTATAACAAAACCAGGCCTAGCACTGCTTATGGCTTCTGTGTAATATCAGAATAAAAGTAGCCTAAAACAGTGTTACATGCTATGCTTTACTAAGCTGAGTGGGAAGAACTTACTGACAATAAACGCATATAAAATATTGATGATTGAATTAAAAATGAATAAGTGAGTGAGAGCTTTCTTGCACAAAACACGAAAAACTCTTCTTCCGCTCTTCCCAACCGATGTTGATTGTCGATGGATGTTCGAAGTTCAAACCTGTAAACAAATAAAATACACATCAAATATAAGTTGGAAACATTTGGTGCGATCTAATGGGTCATTTAAAATAACGCTTCAGTGAATAGCATTAGAAATTAAGGGTAGGGTGGACAGACACAAAGGGTTGTATAATAAAGTGAACCAAGCGTGACAAAGTATTTGTGCCTTCGAGTCACACAAGTTGGGTTTAGACAAGTAGACACTGGAGAGCCTCCAAATCCTGTACCTATAGATTTTGACTGTTTTTGAAAAATAAAATTAAATATCATAACTTCAGTTTTCTTTTTTTTATACTTTTGATTATATTTAGGTATGTAAGTAGTAAGTAAGTACCTGCAAAATTTTATTCCAATCTGACTACCTAGTATTTTCGAAATGGATCAACAAAGCAAAATAGTGTCATTCTTTACTAGATATATGTATAGACGACCGATGTGGCGCAGCGGGCGCAGGTTCGCCTGCGACGCAGAGGTTACAAATATTTGTTCCGGACGTTCTGGGTAAATGTATAATAAAAAATATCTATCTATGTATTGTATTGTATTAAATATATATCAGTCATCTAGTACCCATAATACAGCTCTGTTTAACAGCAGCTTACCTTGGGGCTAGATGATTCTTTGTGGATTGTCCAGCATTATTTATTTATTTATTTATATAGAGCTTTGTTTAATTAGACGTTTGTTTAGCCTATAAAATTATTTACAGCTAAGAGATACTTTTACCTAGACGATTAGTTAATTCATAATTTTTCTATCATATTCAATAAGTATGTTTTGATAAACAAAATCTAATTTGTTTTTTTTACATTAGAAAGGCTATTAAAGCGATTTAAAACTTTGTTTTTCGAGAGGTGAAATAATTTTTTGCGGTGCAATACGACGTTCCATCACATTTTACTCAAGGTTTCACATTTTACCTGCACCAGGTAGCAAAACTTTACACTAGTCTATAAAATAGAAATCGGACAATGCCGTCCTAATGCAAGTTCCCGGGAACAGATAAAAGAGTACTTAACAACGAGAAAGGCATTGAACTAACGGATTACACAGATAAAAAAAAGGTTATGTTACTTCTTTGAAAAATGATCAAAACGTACCTGCAAGTTAGAGGCGGCATAGCAGAAACAATAGCTATATGGCTGCACCATTGCCGAAACCCAAAAATATCTCTGTCCTTGACGGAGTTCCGAGAAAAGGCCAATCCGCTTGGCTTTGTATGAAATGTGAATATTCGGCATCCTTTCTCAGCTTCATCTTAGTTTCCTATTTAAAAAGCTATAGTTTTTTTGATGAGCCTTCTTCTTGTGGAACCTTTAAAGAGAAACACATGGAAAAGTGAGTGTTAATTTATAAAAACACCATATTTTTTATTTCTTTTCTATTTGATTTTTTTCTAGTAGGTAGTTGAGTAAATTGAACTTCCAACTGTGCTACTGTAAAATGGGAATGATCTTATGATGTAAAAAGCCCTGGTATTTAGGTCGTAGTGATCCCACCTTCCGATCCTAAAATCGTGGGTTCGAAACTTATCGTACAGTTACACCAATAGGTCATTACACTCGAAAAATGTGCGCGCGTAATGCCAGAGCTCTCAAACGGTAAAGAAAAACATAGCGAGGAATCTGTCATGTCTAAGAAAGAACTGAAAAATCGAAAGATATTATCCACGTAGTTATGCACCAAACCGCATTGAATCCGCGTGGTGGATTGCGACTTAATCACTCTCGGTTGAGAATGGCTAGTGTTCCAGCAATCATTAGAAGGGTGTCGTGTTAACTCACCGGAAGTGGCAGCAGAACGTAGAGGAGCCCGAGAAGACACAGACTATAAACAAAGGAGTGAAATGAACATAGAAGATGGTTGGTGTAACAGTGTCGTCGGGATGATCACAATATACTAAGGTAGTTGAAATGGAAACTACAAAAGTCTGCTGCATCAATAATATATCCGAGATAATCCGTTGCGTTACCAACTAAAATCGACATTGACTTATGTCAGTAGCATATGTGTATAAACCTGTGGTTTTTTATGTGCTATTTGTTACCTTTCTGTACTTATTATTCTTTATTTGGTATATAATTTAAAAAAAAAACATAAACCACACATCACACACAAACTAGGAAAATCAGGATGAAATTAAAGAAGTATTAAAATGACACTGCTGTTTCGGCTGATTTGACATTTTCGCTATAATGAACGAGTCAAAATATAAGTTTTTCTAAGAACGGCGGAAATAATATTTTCACGTAATTTATGAATGTAAAGTAAAGTAAAGTAAAAATAGTATCACAGTGAATTTACGCCAGTTCCACGCGCCCCAGCCTAGAATCTGGCAACAAACTCGGCTGGGTTCCTAGCTTTTTTTTGATGATCCCTCTTCATCCCTATTCAGCTATGTGGTAGTTAGAGACTTGGGCCCGTATTCAAGAACAATACTTGAATGTGAATTTTATTGTGACTCAAGCACCGAATTTGTAAATGTATTGTATTCTATTAAGAGCTATGAAGTCAAACAACAAACATAACAAAAAACGTGACGAAACTGGCAAAAATCTATACTTGAGTATCATTTTATACTTGAGTTTTGTTCTTGAATACGGACCAGTCACAGAGAGACAGACAGACGGTTACAGGACGCAGTTTTAGTACATATAAAAAAAAAACATTATTATGATTATAGCTGTAGGAACTGCACAAATTATTGAAATTAACATTATTTACCGTTAATATTAAGTCAAAAGAAGTAAATATAACACGCATTACTTAATTCGAAACATAGTAGGGTACCAGTTTAAAAAACAATCAGAACGCGACAAAGTAGATAGAGTCAACATCAAAAGAAAGCATCGCATAGGAAAAATTCAAGTCTTTTGTGTTTGAATAATTAACATCGATATAAAATGTTTCTGTGTCTGTCTTAATGAAAAATGTGTATTTGTATATTTTTTCTAGCCTATTATTATACCTACGATATTATATTTCGCTCTAAAGTACTGGCAATACTGCGAGATATAAAGGATGTCTCAAAAGAACACAATAAATTGTAACAAAAAAATATAAGTAGGTACATGGGTTTATTGATGCCCTCCTAGTAAGTATCATGAGAAACGCAAGTGTTTACGTTTACAAAATATGGGAGAGGCTAGTAAAACAATGCATCATTACCAAAGGTAGAAATAGCAACAGTATGAATGTAGAACGGTTCTCGTAGAATAGGTAATGCTAAAATCACTTCTTATTCAACAAACAGAATTTAAATAAGCATTAGAAAATTATTAGCTATGCCAATAATTAATTAAACCGTTTCATTTAAATGTTTTAAGGAAACTGGTTTCATTCATTCATTAAATTGAGACCACAATACTTTCTTTGCTAATTTAAATAAAATATATAAAAAAGTTGTAGTTAGGTATTCAATAATAGTTTGAATTTGAGTTCATTGACATGATTATTTACAGTTTATTTATTTTTCTCAACTTTATTGATCAAAGCCTAAAAAATATTTTGTTGTATTAGTATTAATTTTTTTATTGAATATTATTGTAGGAACGAATACTTATAACTGGATGTGCATATTGTCATGTTTTTTCATTATTATGTGTTTTATGGAAATATCAAGAAACTTGACTTGACTTGAACTAAGAAAAGGTGCGTTACCCAGTAGGTTATTAAAATAAAGTCGTCGCGGTAGGTTCTTTCTTGCCTAAGAATGTTTTCTAATAAAATGACAGAGCAAAGATAAAATAGTTTCGCACAAGCAGTTTATAGCGGAAGTTCAGACTACAACTGAAATGCGATCTGAGGTTCAATCTGATGGCTGTGCCCTCAATCTGTTATACGAATATAGACCCTAATTACTTTGAATTTTTTTCTTACCCATGACACAGAACAGATATTAGTACTACCCTATGATATAGTTTTATTCTTTGTTATTACTTAAATGCAAAAGTAATTGTATGAACACATTCGTTTCGTCACTTGCCAGTTTTCAGTTGAAAATATCTGTCAAGATTAATAAATTATTAATTAATCTATCACACATAATAATTACTTACTGAGGTTGGATTGGATTCGTCACAACTGGATTAGGCACTATTCTCCGAATAAATCGTACCTAGTTATTCGTGAGTTAACTGATGTCAGTTTAACAGGTAGGTACTAGGTATTACTTGTATTTGACATTTTTTATTCCCTGGAATAGTTATTCCAGAAGTTGGTCGAATCCAACCTTAATTATCTAGATAAAACCTCATAGTAAATAAAAGGATTGTTATTTGGTTAAAACCTAAGCTAAACTACCTGAATGCACAATCGTTTGTACAGTATTATTTTCTTTTTTATAGGTAGCATGGTGGTAAAAAGAAGCCCCATGTGCCAGTAATTTCACTTCAAACTATGCCAGTACCGCAATTCGTGAGAGCCCAATGACAGCTGTAGCGATTTAAATCATAACGGTTCTGTCCATTTCTCTGGTTGCTCAGTGAATCATCTTTCCGCTTGATTCACTTGTGTTATGTATATAGCTATTCTAGGTAGGTAGGTAGGTACTTATAGGTATTAACACTTACAATCTTGTCGTTATCGCCAAGCTAGTTTACATAAAAGTGTCCCTAAGTGCGCTCAAATATACAAATGAAATGTTCCGTTAGAGATAACATGTTTGTTTTTAGAATTTGTTTTGTGTTTCATTCATAACTTTCATTATTTATCTCGGGTTTCTAGGAAACTTGTTTTGGCCCATATTTATTGAAATTACAAAGGTGTTTTAGATTTCATAACGACCAGCTGTGTATTAACTTGACCGACATAGGAAGGTGCCTAGACCCACTTCAACTTCAGTGTTGTCTTACTCCCAAAATAGTAGTAGGTAGGTAAACGCAAGATTTTATATTTTGTTTTGAAGTAAATCTGTTACTATCAATATTTTTATAGCAACAGGCAGGTAGGTTAGATAAAATAAAATAAATTAATTATAAATATTTTTTCTTTTTACGAGTCAAAAGGCTAATGACCAGTATCGATTAACATTAAAAAAAATATTCTTAAACTTCTACAATATCTTCATAAACAGACGTCACTTTGAAACAGTTTATTTCAGAGCGCTGGCTTACTTTACTTTTGAATAAGAATGTGATTGACATTAACAAAAATAAATAAATAAATAATGCTGGACAATCCACACAGCATCATTTAGCCCCAAGCTAAGCAGAGCCTGTGTTATGGGTACCAGATGACATATATATATATACCTATTTAATACTTACACAATATATAGAACTATATTTTTTATTATACATAAAATATACCCAGGACACCTGGAACAAATATTTGCAGATCGTACAAACATTTTTTCAAGGCGGGAATCGACCCCACAACCTCCTGCGTCGCAGACGGACCTTGGCCCGCCGCGCCACATCAGTCGTCTAATATCAGAAGTGGGTAGGACTAGGAGGTAGAATATCGGCGAATCAGCTGTTTGTTTAGTTGATCGGACTAATTTAACAACATTTGGCGCTAGGTAATTTGTATCGTTGGTTAATGTCGTTAAATGTACCTAATTGTGTTCTAAACTTCCACGATGTCTTTATGAAGTCTAAGAACAAGTTTAATAAACAGACGTCATTTTGAAATAAAAGTTTCTTTTTACCCTGATTTACCCTAGTTTTGAATGAAAGAACGAGATTGGCATAGACAAAATTATAGGCTATCCAATCAGCTGTTAAGCAAAGTGACAGAAATCTTATTACAAAACGATTCTAAATGCAAACATTTGACGCTAGTTCTGAAACATTTTCCAAAATGTTTCGGTTTCCGTTCGATCGATACAGATTGTATATCTAGGTACGTGGCCATACGTATCTAAGTAGGTACATACATACTTTGCATGGTTACTTACTTATGTTACGATTTACGAGAAAACCGGTCTGACCTGCAACAGGCTGTCTACATCAATTCACCCGCGACCCGATGTTAAACTTTCTTACGAAATGAATCACTGTTACCACTTACCTACCGATGTTCAACTTTCTACTGCAACTAATCGAAAATTACAGTCTTTACACACGACACGGAAGCCAATACGCTGACACACCGTAAAACTCACAATAAAAGTGCTAACAAAGGATAAATTAACAGACAAGCTGACCTACCTCTGTCGTAAAACTTAAAATTATGAGGGTACCCAAGGATACCGTTAACTGTTGATTTGTTGCACATGTTTCGAAGGAGCAGTGACCATAGGCAGGCCGGGATCGGTGCAATTTGATACACAAGCACAACGTTTACACCGAATCGCGTCCTATGCGTGGCCACCGCTGTGAACGACCGGCGGGCAGGCCGGCTAACGGGACCGCGCGCCTCGGATGCTGGGCCTGAGTAGCGGTCGGGCCCGCTTGGATAGGCCGGGACTGGTGCAATATCGCACTACAACCGAATATAGCGCCAGTCACCGCCCAGCCACACGGGCCTCGCGAACAAAGGACTTCGCCGCTCCTGTGCCGCGCCCGTACGCGCGCTCGTGAACTTGACTCGGACACGCGCGGAATGTTTCGCGGGGTTGCTCCGGCCGGCGGACGCGGTTGTCCCGCTCGGCGGCCAGCGACGGAATGGCGCGAGGACCGGCGCGGGGCGAGAGACGCACGCGCAGCTGTCGCGCCGTCTCCCTCTCCCCTCACCCGTCTTCCTCCCCGGCCCTTTATCGTTCTGGGAAGTGGTTCCTGAGCTTCCCGACTGGGTTGTCAGTGTGTGGAATATTCCCACAGTTGCCGGGTGCTGATTAGTACAGTTTCGAAAGTAGTGATCCTTGACACGTTGGAGAACGTGTCTGTGAAATGACGCATTCGAGCTTTGCTGTTGATCTTGAGTTCACGCGGTCGATTGAGGTATTGAGATGAACATGCGAGGTAAAACAGCAAACAGACTATGTTGAAACAGCTATTGGTCCTAGGTATCATAGGTATTGAGGTAAACACATCAAAGTGACGACCGCTGTGCAGTGCCGGGCAGAACTTCTTTAGAGCTTTGGGTGGGTGACACTGCAACTGTAATTTTTCTTTTTACTTTTTTTTATTTATTTATGTAAGTATTTTAATGAACGACATTAGCGTAACGACGTACGAGAAAAATAAAGAAAGAAATTTTTAGTGACTTCCTTTATTCTTGTCAAAAATAGGGCAAAAGTCCCGCACCCTGGCGACTGGCAACCCTAAAGTTTTCGACATTCAAACCGTTCATCCAGCCAGCTACCTGCGCTCGCGCTGCAGAGCTATAGATTACTCAAGCGAATGGGGATACATAAATCCCACAAATGGGAAATAAAATGCCCACGACATAGAATAAAATAATAGTTAGGCCCTTGAACCACGTGGTGATAAATTAAACAAGGGATATTGTGAGCTGTGACGTCAATGTCATTGATAAAATTTAATATGAATGTGTGTGCATACCTACTGGTCTCACCTAGTGGGTAGCTGGGTAGGTACCTACTTAGCAGTTTTTCATTAGATTAAATTTACTTAGATAATACTTTTTTAGGAACTAGGTACACTTCTAAGCGTTCAAAATTTCACGTCCGGATTTTTTTCGTGATTTAGATGCAAACTGTTGTCACCCTCAAGCTAATTTTGAGTTCGATATTTGCCAAGACTATCGTTTTTCGCTTTCAAGAATATACCCCCAGAAGTAGTCCCTCTAGGCCTCTGTAATGGTGGCACGGACGTCCGATCCTATGGCGTGAGTTCAATCAAACCCTGTAGGTACTTATACAACCCTGTGTACCAGTATATTCCAGAAACTAGTGATACCGTGTGAAGAAGCTACGATTAGTTTACACTACCTACTTTAAATAACTAACCAGCGAGTAATCTTGTTTAAAAATACAATTTCAAAAAAAGAACATAGGTACCTACAAAAAAAGGTAAATGTTCTCGAAAATGCTTCGATATTGTCTATGGTTGTATCAAGAACTCTTGTGTCCTTGGCCCTACCTTTGTACTTGGTACCACCAAGCAAGTTTGCACGACGGAAATTCCCTGGGTAGAATTTTTTTAGAGGGGTGGATTAAGAGTCCGTTCCAAGATCCAGCGCTGTATAGGTGCATGCATCCCTCATCAAATGTCACACAGATTTTAAAATTACCCGACACACACACCTGTGCTGAGGTAAGCTTCAGTATTTTAATTAAACATAGTTTTAATAGAAGGGACTGTTGTTAGGCCATCGTGACATTCATGACAGTCTTTCGGGCGGCCTAAAAACTCTGTCACCAGAGATGGTCACTGACTCATACGAACTTACTTACTTTTTAGTAGAGACTTACGTAAATAAAAAAATATAAAACTCGTGTGTAAAACTTTGACTAAACTTAAAATATTTTTAATCAATAAAATCACTTTTTATCAGCTCATTACCCTTTAAACTTACTTGCACATGAATGGTACCTACCTTTCCTAGCATAAATAGGTAGGTATTATTGTTTGGCAGAATACTTGGCACTGCTGGTGGTACCCTATCCCCCTAGCCATAAAGACTCCTTGCTAAAACCAGGTAAAAATAAATATCTTTGTTCTTCAAGTTCATTCAAATTTTCGCAAAAGTAATTTTGCAAGGATTTGCCAGGTAAACCAATATTTCTGTCAATGCTTCACAAAACCTTACAAAAGAACAGAAATAATATTTAAATTTTATTGGCGTTTCCAACTAGATGACCTACCACAGACAAAAGACCGAGGCAAGAGGAGACAATGTATTTTAAATTGCGAATTCCTTTTAATTTTTGAACGAATTCCTTTTTTTAGAAATCTAAAGAAGAAGATTAGAAGAAGATTTATATTTAGAAGACAATATTTGTTAAATATATTATTTCATTTCCTTTCATAAAAATTATTTAACTAAAAGTCGATAGTTTAGTTTTTCTCTGGATTTACTAAGTAAAAGGTACCTTACATAATATCTAAAGTATCTTAATCTAAACGAGGAACCATTTCTAGCAAACATTTGTCTCGCGGCGGGTATTGAACCCGCAACCTCTCGCGGCTTAAACGCGCACTCGCCTACCGCGCCACCGAAGTCGTCAACGCTATAAAAATACCTAGCGGCCCGTCCCGGCTTCGCACGGGTGGACATAAAATATAGCCTATGTTACTCAGTCTCAGGGATAATGTAGCATTCTAATTAAATAATTTTAGAAATCGGACCAGCAATAGATTTTGCGTTTATTAGTTACAAACATACAAAAATACAAATTTTTCCTTTTATTAGTACATAGATGTAACTACTATAAGTTTCAAGTCTAGATTCATCATTTTAGGCTCGTTGTAGGTCAGTGTGTCACCAAGTCATTTATAATAATCATTTAAATTGATCGTCAAAAATGGCGCTCGTATTCGCTATAAATAATTTTAATCCATGCCTGTTAACCTGATATCAGGGCGATCAAGATTCAGGAGGGCGATTCTCGTGCCATAGATAAATGGTCTCATGTGATATATATAGTCAAACCTGTCAACAATGTATAGAAATTTTGACAGTTTTGACGATATAAATATATCATATGTAACCATTTATCTATATACGAGAATTTACCTCCTGGTCTTATTAATTGCGTGGGTACATATAACTGTTATGTGCAGAGTCAGCAAGACATTGAACTAGTCTAAACATCCTGGAGATTGGTGACGTCACAATCCGACGATGCCACTGTCAGCACTTTAACGAAACTCGTGAATGAAAGGTTAATACAATCGAGAGTAGGTTGGTACCTAGAGAAGCTAGAGATTGCCGGGTTTGTTCCCGCTGCGGAATATTTTTTGCTGATTTACATTATATTAATCTGTGCCAAACATTATATTATTATGAATCCGGATATTTTTAGTATGTTAGTGTTGCACGCTGTAACGGCTGAACTTATTTGGATGAATATCAATAGCATTTGGGACCTAGAAAAGAAGCTATTAATAAATAATCTTAATATTCATAAATTCATAGGGGAATATTTTCAATGCTAGACATTTTTTTTATGGATTAATTATTTCATGAATAGGTACTATGTTTTATCGTTACAATTTCCGCCACAGTGCAAATCTAGACAGAAAGTCACCTCCATCCATCAATACAGTCATCTTCGAATCACACATGAATCAATCATGCATGCCAACTTATAGAAACAAAAAAAAAACAAAAGCACCTAACAAAAGGTGCAAAGGTGGGGCGACATAATGCCAGCACGCGCACGCCAGCTGTACGTTACATCTGCTGTTTGTTTCACCCCCGCGCACCTTAAAAAAACCTATGGTCATCCTGTCTTGTCACATCTGGGTTTGAATAAATATTAATAGATTCAATAGGTAACGAATAATGTCTAGCAGATAACTAATAACTGGATAAATATTTGATGTAAGAAATTTTTAAATGGGGTCGAAATAACTCGATAGTGGTACATAGATTTTTATTTTTATTTGTTATCGCGTAGTAAACCAATCTTTAAACTAATTATATTTACGTTTTAACAGCTAGGTACTTGTTTAACAGCAATGACACTAAACATCATTGATAACAAACTTTATCGCAGAACCGATAACCACTGAGGAATAAAAGTTCTCGAATAGCGACCGCGAACTGGAAATTGAAATGTAGGACGGCCCCCACTCAATGGATCGATGACATTAAAGTGGTCACAGGCAGTTGGTGATGGTGAAAGCTCAATATCGGTCGTTATGTCGCACGTGTACTAGCTGATATGATGATGATGATGAAGATACTGCATGCACCTGACCAGGATTAGGTAGATAACACTTATAGAGAACCGAGTATTCCCAAAAAAAAATTATATATTTATATCATGATAATTCTTACTTTTCTGATATCTAAAGTGCATTAAATCATCTTCTTAGCTAAAAAACTACAAAAAGGTGAAGTATATCAAATAAACCCTTTTCACTGCGGTAACATCAAGAATAGCGCGTTTATGTCTTTTGTAAGAGAATTAAAGAATTTAAAAAATACGCTTTTTCTATTCGAAATTTTAAAATATCTTAGTGTTTCGAATATAAAAATACTAAGTTAGTAACTAGGATAGGCACTAGCCTTACTAGAACAAATTAATAAGCCAAGTTACTGCTAGAGTTACTGCTAAGTCGTACTAGGTATAGTTCTAGCGGCGGATCTCGGCTGACGAGAAGTTAGACGTTTGTTTGTGATGCGCAAAGATATGGCTTGGTTCGGAAATCCCCTTAATAAATCCTCTGCGAAGGGGATTTCCGAACTTTTTGTCCGCAAATTCCCGTAAAATCGAATTTTGCTGCGGCAGGATTCGTGAACAAAAAGTCTCAAAAAAGCTTAGAAATCCCCTAAAAAAAGCTCTATTGCGCATCGAAACGGCTAACTTCACGTCGCCAAGATCCGCTATACTAACTATAATAATTTATGAGCCGTAATATTATATATTATATTTATTACAGTTTTTTACTCATATGCGCTCTTGTTTCCAATAATAATGTTGATTATTTAATAATTGACAAAGGAATAATGTAGATATAATCGTGATAATTTTATGCTTCTGACACTCGGTTGTTCTAACTTATGCACTTTGCAATAATTAGTACATTTTGATACTGGCTCGTTCTGACAAACTAACTATATGAATTAATGCATTTATGACAATCGTTCTTCCAAACAATCGTAATATAATGCCTGTTATGCATTTTGAATCAAATACCATCTAATTTTTTTCTATGGTATCACCATTGTTTACCTTTTTGGACTTGAATTAAAACCAGACTATTATTACAAAATTGTTTATAATATTATTACCTACCTACCTACATAGGCACATTTTTTGCATGTACCTAATGTAAACCTAATAATATGATTTTTCACGGTCTCTTCTGCTCGGAAGCGTGTTTTCGTGTTTCGTATTCTGGCGTATAAAAATAGCGATTAACTTGTAAATCAAAGAAAATAAAATGCATCATGTCGGCTGAGCTGCAGGTACGCAGCTGCGTCGACAGATGTTCCGCAGCCTGTAGTCGCACTGCGCTTCTACTTACCTACTCGTATGTTGTGCATCTGGGATTTGTAATTATACTGTGGAAAATTGGAAGGTTGTTCGACTTTTAGAGAAACATTTGAAGTTAGTACGTTTTCAAAAACGTACTAAATCTCAAACCAAATTAAGTAAGCACTAGCGGCTTCGCAATGGGGGCATAAATATAGCCTATGTTGCTCAAATATAATGTAGCATGTTAAAAAAAATGGTCTAGTAGTTTTTGAGTTTAGTCAATCAACAAAAATACTTAAATACAAATCTATCCTATAAAAAAAGTTTTACTTCAGATCTATGTTAGTACTTTTTCCAGCAATCGCTATAAACTCCAAGTCACAATAATTCAGCTTTGTACTAGGTAATAATAAAAATACGAAGTATGGACAATGGACATTTTGTAATAGTTTGTGTTCACGCGCCGTAACCACTGAACCAATTTGGATGAAACTTAAAAAATTATAAAAAAAAAACTGAATGATGAAAAACCAGCCTGCTGTTTTTTTATCATAATTTTTCAATCTGACTAAATTAAAATATTTTTTTAAATAAAGTTCTCGCTCATTCAAGGCTCACTCCTCACACTTTTTAGTCAACCAAAATATTTAAACTTCAAACTCCAAAATTATAAAGGAGATCCTTGCTACACTATAGTGAACTGATATAGAGCATCTTTGAGAATCGAACCCACTATCAGCCTGCATTCTTTCCGTGTTCCGTGGGCGAGGTAACGGTCGACCCGGTCGAAACCGGTCGGCCCTTGCCTCGGCACAGTGCGACGCGTAGTTAGTACACTGGTGTAACATACGGTACTAAGGCGAACCTTGGTATCGAACTAACTTTTCATAAATTCAATAAATCATTATCATGGTCAGTCTCAAAACTTTTGAATACCGGCCTACTCTCGGGCGAGAGTGATCCACCACGCGGAACTAATGTGGATTGGTAGATGCACTGTCTTTCGAATTTTTAGTTCTTGAACATGCCGGTTTCTTCTCGATGTTTTCTACCACCACCATTAAAGAGGTACCTACCTACTGGAATTGAGCACATAATTTTTTTTGCGTGGCACTGCGTTTGTCACTCCGTGGCTAAGTTTCTTGCGACAGTGCTCTTCAAACCTAAACACAGTGCAGCTTGCACATTGCTTGGAGGCAGAATATCTGACACTGCGGTGGTACCTAGACCTACCAAGACGGAGTCTTACTGAGGAGTTCATGTACTACGCTTAGATCTTATAAACTACGCAACGGATTATAATTTAATGCGGTTTTCATTAATAGATGGAGTGCTCCAAGGGGAAGGTTCATAGTGTAAGTCGTGGCGGGTCGCTGTATTATGGATATTTTTTTTTTATCGACCTTCATAGCAGGCGGCATATCAAAGCAAAGCTACTCACTTTTTAAAGAGCTTTAATTACTCTGTGACTCTATAAAACCACCATATTATATTCAATAAGTAATCTAAATCTATGTAAAGTACCTACCCTCTCTTACAATCACTTTGTTCAAGTCTCTCGCGTCAAGTATGAAACAAAAGAGTTGTTCCGTTTGTTTTGTTTATATAATTTCGCCGTACCCTGTCTGAACCCACTTCAGTCGGGGTCGGATATCAAAGTTTGACGACAAACGGCTAGGCCACAGAATGTTCATTGCAGTAGGCTCCGATTTTTTTTTTATTGAGATTTTTCTCAATTGTAATTTTTTTACGCTTCACTAGATTTTTTAGTTCTGCGTGCATTTTTATTGGTTCATTCAAACTTTTTCCACTGCATCTTCTTTAGGGGTTCCATAATTCTACTGAATTTTGGAAATTCATTTCTTTAATTCTTCTCTGCACTAAAAGCAAAGTTCAAAGTTCAAAAGTGCTTCATTCAGTTGAATCTTATGGATCACTTTAAAACGTTCTATAAGCTAGGATTTACGCGAGTTTCAACGCGCCCATGCCGTAAAGGAACTGCCAACAAAACTGGCTGGGTTTCTATCGCTTTTTTGACATGCCCTTGCTATTGGTATGAATAGCTAAGACAATGCTAAGTCTAGATACAGAGTGAAAGCTTACAAATTATATGGTCATAACTTTCAAGCAGAACACAATCCATCAATATTTAAGTTTATCAGATGTAAGTCAGAGAATGTAGAATTTCGTAGCTTGGGGCGAGTTGCTGGCATGAATGACCTTAATGCAGCTGTTTTTTTTGGTATCACAGTAAACTGTAAAAAAAGGTAGCTTGTTAAATTAGGTACACAAACACCTTCTAGGAATATTGTAAAAAAAAACATTTATAACTAACAAACTTTTAGGTCATAAATTATAATTTTTATAACGTTTTTAATTATCAGGATAAGACAGTTCCTACATACATTAGGTAGGTCATTAATTTAAAATTGCATTTAGGGACAGATTAATCTAGTCCTCTAGTCCTATGTGATAATACTCAGAAAATAAGAAAAAATAATTATTAAGAAAAAATATGTTTTATTTAACTTATTAATCATAAAACAAAAAAAAATATTATCTAAAGAAAATTTTTAATATAATGATTTCATAAAAAAATATATGTATAACTTAGTAGGTATACTTACCATGACTAAACCTGATATAAAAAAAAAATGTTATAAAAATAATTAAAATACCTGACTTTTCTCTCTCCATTCGTTTGCACTGTGACCCGAATCTCAATTAAAATCTCAATTTACCAACATAACTGTACTCATACTTTGTGTAAACAGCTAGAATAGGCAGGCACTCTAGGAACATACTCCTATTTTGTGATTTGAGGCGATCACCAGTCATATAAGATGAGGAAATAAAATATGTAATACGTGTAGGTACCGTACCTACCAACCTAGCAATGGGCAAACCAAACCACTAAGTTACTTTGACCATAGGTACCTATACGAAATCTTTGTCAGATCAGATGACCTATCAATTTTAACTCTACTGTCATAATAATTTACGGTACCTACCTACTTACTACTCAGGAATATGTGCCAATTACAGGCATGCAATGGACAGAATTTTGAAATAAAATTAGAGATACACACTTTAAAATTAAAATTACAGATTGGATTCGACCAAACTCGAATTAAGCTCTATTCTCTGAATAAATCGTAGTTATTCGAGAGTGAACTGTCATCTATATCTACTTTACTAATTTGTATTTGTAACGAGAACGTGCACCAATGGATTTTTCTGTTCGAAAAATGTATGTGTGCAATGCCAGTGCTCTCATACGGTGAAGGAAAACATCGTGAGGAAACCGGCATGTCCAAGAACTAAACATTCGAAAGACATGTGCCATCAACCAATCCGCATTGGGTCCGCGTGGTGGATTAAGACCTAATCACTTTCGCCCGAGAGTAGGCCAGTGTCCCAACAGTGGGAACATTAGAATGCTGTCATGATGATGATGATCTTCCCAATTTTATTATTTCAGTGTGTTTGTAGGTTGGTAAGTAAAGTAACTAGGTACCTACTACAGTACCCTTAGAATAGAATACCTACCTACCTACTTGTTTAGAGAATGATCGACCAGCCAGCCGGCAAGGGCCAAAAGTAACCTTGAGTTGAGATTATAGATTTCTAAATCCCTGTTTTATGATATTCCGAGCACCATCTCCCCGGAAATTCAAACAAAGACAGTGTTTTTTACGACCCGTACGTACGGTTTTTAAAAGCAGGCAGAGTCCTTTTTGGGCTGAGGTAATTCTATAAACTTCTTGTAAAGAAAAAAGTCGTTTGTTTTACAGTAAATGGAGCTGTAAAAATTTTTCATCTTCTAATTTTATTGTTTGTCTCTGAAAAAACGCAGGAATTTTAATAATATTAAAGGAATTGTTGCACGTAGTATGGAGCCGGGCCCTGGTCTTTTGTAGGGGTCTAGATAATTAGTTAATCATTAAAGAAACCATTTATCACCACTTATTTATTTTATTTTGGCTTCTTTCATAATCTAAAGTAAATTTATCTTTTTGAAGGAGTGTAACACAATGAAAAACAACATGGCGGGTTTAACGAACAACTGGGTTATTAAGTACTGTCAAAGTCGAGAAGCGTCACGATCATTGGCTAATAGCTCTCATGGCGGACCTCTAGTGTTCCCGTACATTTTTTTTTAGAACTTTGTTTGTCAACTTAAAAATAAAATTGTTTGTTACTGTTATTATTATTATTTTCCAATTTTTCTATGGTGTTACAAAGACCTAGGCCATTAGGGAATTGGTCCAAATAAGGTTTTAAATTTTGCCGCATTTTTTATGTCGTTTTAAGCTGAACAACTCGGGCTGTCATAATAGGTAGGTTAGGTACCTAGGTACACTTAAATTAATACAATGTAGCAAACCAAATCCAAACAACTCCTTTAATTAATGTAGGTAATAAAATTGTAAATTAACAAGATAACACGTGTTTGTTATTATTAATTAGGCTTAGAATTATTCAAAGTTATTAGGTTAGGTACCTACTTACTGACAATTTGCGTAAGTATTTTTGAATTGAATGGGGAATAAAAACGAAAAATAAGAAAGATAACATTTTATTCGCAAATCGTCAGTAATTAGGTACTTGCTTACTTCTTTCTATACCTATTGGTAGATGTTCTCTTATGTAGATCTCTTAAGATTATCTCCTAAGATGTACTTTTATTTAAGTAGCTTAGCACCCAGCATAGCCTACATATAATTTGCAATGCCTGAAAAGGGCAAATAAGTTCTATGTGCCATATTACTTTTAAGACCTTTTGTAACACTTATTTGTGCAAATAAATATCTTGAAATCTTGAAATCTTGTTACTTAACTGTAGGTAATAATAGGTATACCTCCTATTCAGAGTAGTAGAGTAGTAAACCTTCTTAGTACATTTTGTTTCACCCTCGGCAATCTAGCCTATTATTATTACATTTTTGTCAAATTGACCTTACTTTTTGTTATCCTTTACAAAATGACCATGGTCATAAAAAATTCAACCGAAATAACCATTGACAAAATTCACCCCACTGACCTCGAATTTATTTTCACGTACTACCACACCCTTTTTAAATATTTTAATGTTTTTATCGCTACATCATAATTGAAATTAGGCTATTATGCAACGATTTGCAATTTATTTTGATTATGTAACTATGTATTTTAGAAATAAAAGGCTTATTATTTTTATTTTTATTACTATATTCTATATTTCATTTTACCTTTGGTTATATATATGTACCTACCTATACTTTTTTAAGTATAGTTCTCACAACGGATCTCGGCCGTCGTGAATTTAGCCGTTTCGATGTGCAATGGAGCTTTTTCAAACTAAATTGTTTTTGCGCATCACAAACGGCTAACTTCACGGAAGCCTAGATCCGCTGTGCGAACTATACCTTAGCTGATTGCCTGACGAAGTTTACATGGGTGCAAAGAGTAAAATATATATGGGAAACAACTACAACTACGGTACAGACAGGTACAAAAGGTGGGACTTTTTGTCTATCTAGCTATTTCAGTTCAATGAAATTCCTTCGGTTTTAGAGTTCCATTAGGTAAAAATATATCAAAATCAAAATTATTTATTTCAATAGAATCACAAGGATCACTTTGAAACGTCTTACAAGCTAGGAAAATTTACACTAGCTGTTGCCCGCGATTTCATTCGAGTGGAAATCGGGAACCGTGTTTATTTTCTGGTATAAAAAGTAACACCTAATCCCCAGTCACTGTCTATTTAAGTTTTAAATTTCAGCCAAATCGACTCAGTGGTTGTCGGGCCATATCGGGCTATAGAGGAACAAACATCCAAACTTTCGCATTTCTAATTTAGGTAGTGTGATGTTCGAAGGTGTGAATTGACAATATAAAATAGACTAACAATATGTTTTCAGTCTTGCATTCTTCGAACATATTTTAAACAAATTATTATTATTATTCAATTATGGTTATTCTTAATGTCTTTGCTTGCATTCAATTTGTAAATTTTTATCTACTCACTGTAACAATAATAATATTTTCAATATCTTGTGCCCATAGTTTTATACCGAAAAAAAAACACCTTTTTTTTACATTGAAACTGCAGAAAAAAAACTTACGTAGGTATAGTTCGCACAGCGGATCTAGGCTTCCGTGAAGTTAGCCATTTGTGATGCGCAAAGACAATTTAGTTTGTAAAAGCTCCATTGCGCATCGAAACGGCTAATTTCACTACGGCCGAGATCCGTTGTGAGACCTATACCACCTACGACAAAAAAAAAATTTTTCGTCATGGCCTAACAACTTTGAAAAAGCCAGTGCCCTCCGAAGCACGGGAGCGCTCAGTTGAAATTGCCACTGACGGTCACCCATCCAAATGATGACTACGTGGAACAGTGCAAGCTACGTGACGAGCGCTTCAGTAGTAGGGACATAATGCTACAGTGTTAAGGTTTGAAAGGGCACTTTTAATAACTACGTGTCCGGGTAACGAGCGAGGTGCAGTGCAACCCAATATTTTGGGTGACACACTGCAGGTGTTATGCATTCATTATAATATACGTTCACTTATCACGAACGAATTGACAGTCTCGTCAATTGCTGACATAAAAAAAATAAAAGGAGAAAAAGTTAGAACTTTAAATACTTAAACCTACTCAAAATTACAAAAGCTTTCATTTAAAATATTATCTCCGGAACCCTAGGTCACGAAACCCAAAAACACTGGCCTATAGGTATCATACATCTTCTTTATCTATTCTATTCGAGCGCTCTTTTCAACCGTATACGTGTGTGAGTGAGCAGGTGGGCCAAATAAAGGCTTCCTTTGCAGCTGTGATTCAAGACATACGAGTACTTGCATAATAGGTAGGCAGGTAGGCTATCTACCTAAACTGGGTTGTGGAAGAAATTTGAAGAGGGCTATTTTTTTTACGACAAAATACGACATTTTATGTACCTAGTAAAAAATAAAAAGACGACGACGAAGTAACTCGATAATGCACAAAAAAAAGTTTTACAATAATTTTAATACAAAAAGATTTTTTTTAAAAGCTTTTGAATGAACGCGTCGAATGAAAGCGGAAATCACAGACGCCACAAATTAAAAGAAGAAGAAGAAGAAGAAAGCGGAAATCAGTGGAATATCTACACTAGTTAGAACTAAAGTTGCCAGGTATAGGTACGGTCAGCTACTACGTACACCTATCTTACTATAAATGATACCACTAGACACAGTACTATAAAAATACAACTTTCTTGTTAAATTACCTATTTTCTTACTGGACCACGCTCAGAGACATTAAAACTGATCCTGGTGGTTTTCGATATTCGTTTAGCTTGCAGCTAGGGGCTGGCTAGGGGAGACCGGACCGTATCCGGCCTATTCTTCTATTGAAAACTGAACACTTATTCGTTTTAACGGCTACAAAGCCAGCTCCCCTAGCTGCTTCCAAGGTCTTGGAAGTTGGAGCTGAAGGTCACACATGGCACGTGTACATAACGGCTTATTTTACTAATAAGTAGCTAAAGAAAAAACAGAAAAACCGACTTCCAACTAATAAAATGCTCGAAAAGATATGTATTTTATAATTTTTCAAAAAATACTGAACCAATTTTGATAATATTGAAATGGGACCACCTCTGAAGTATTAGTTAGCAAACCATTATGGTGGAGAAAAAAATAAACCTTTAAAGTTAAAGCTCCTCTAGCTAGATAGGTGGTATGGTAGGTAAGGTAGGTATAGGTCGTCTAGGACGTCTAGGTAATTTCTTTATATTTTTGGTACGTAAAGACACAATGTACAACAGTCATATAAAACAAAGTAGGCATCGTATGTGCACGATTGTACCCTTAAAAAGAAATAATTATAATAAATAGTCTGTCCGCCACAAAAAGGCTTAAACTCAGCATTTGCTGAGTCACATAGCAACAGTCGGTCAGACTCAAGGACTTTATTATATACTACCTAGGTAGGTACTTAATATATAAATTCCTTACATGAATGAAACAACAAATCCAAATAAATCCCATGTAAGTAGTGGTTTAGTAGAATCTACGAGTACACCTACATAACCATCTGAACATGCGCGATGCGATGCGATCCACTAAATCTGCGGTGTCTGTGGCTTGATGTCACAATGCTGCCAGTGTCAGTGTCAGTCAATCTGTCGATGACATGACAATTCACGACATTGACATTGGCAGTAGCACTAGCATTGCAACACAGCTGCCCGCCACAGAAGCCGTGATCCGTGAAAAATTAAAAGGTAAATATAGAAGAAAAAGTATTTGTTGTGGGATTTTTTGTTTGAGAAGTAATGTGAATTAAAATGATTTGTCTACATCAAGGAATTTAGTAAACGTACGTACGTATGTCTCATGGTTGTTCTACGATAGACGTCCACTCTGGACATAGACGACCCCCAAAGAGCACCACGACAACGAATTATGAGCCTTCACCATCCGACTTCCTGCGACCGATTTAATGTCATCGGTCCTTTGATTTGAGTGGGAGGTTAGAAAAAACCTAATATTAGTGGACTTAGTTATAATATAAATTCAATAGTGTCTATTTTTATGTTTATTTATATACACTCAACTCTGTTATGGCTGAACGGATTTTGATGAAACTTAAGTCTAGAATACATTTTAGTTTGTGGCATGCAATAACACAGGCAAAAAATGTTTAAAGATAGCAGGAACCATTAATTTATAATATAATAATAAAATTTCTGGAATAAAGTTCTTGAGGGTTCTTGAGGATAGACTGTTGCAACGGCTTGAGGAATATCCACTTAAACTCATAGGTGTTCATATACTGAGATGGTCTACAGTGTAGACTAAAGTTGGTCCTTGCCTGTGGTCCACCTCGTTAGTTAGTCCATTTGACATGAGTCCTAATGATAGGTATTTGAGAACTTTATTTTTGATGACAGCTGTCAAAGTTCAAACGACTATATCTTGGAATCTAATCATCCCAGACTAACCGCATCTAATTCTAATGATAGGTATTTTTAAGAACTTTATTTTGAATGACAGCTGTCAAACTTCAAACGGCTATATCTCGGGATCTACTCATCCCAGACTAACCGCATCTAACTCTAATAATAGGCACAGCTAGTGAATTTGAAACAAGTACCATTTTGTTTCACTTATAAGTTGTTAACTAATACATCATTATTTATTTATTTCAGCCCATCAAACCCAGTCAAAAAAAAGTTTGCAATGAATGTACAAAATTTTGTCCCAATGGAAGTACAAGGTGTTGATGGAACAAATGAACAAACAGTTGACTCTAACAATATTATTTTACAAATTGATGATGGTGCATTTAATATAGAACAATATGATTTGGAACTAAGTGATAATAGTACTTTTGTTCTACATAAAAAAGTGCCTTGTATGTAAATATTTAGAAAATTACAATTAATACTATTTATCTCTAAATTTTTGAATCAATTTATCAAACATAATTTTTATATTTCAGCTTATGAAGTCCCATTACTTGCAACGATTAGGGATGCATCTAATGTACAAAATGCTGATTTAACCAACAGTGGTTTGGAACAAAATGTTGTTAAAACTAGTTTAACCAATGGGGAAGGAAGTGTAACATCGCACATTTTCCAAAATGTTGTTGACGATTGTTCAACGGATCAAGTTCAGTCTGAAGTGGTTTGGTTGCCTGTCTCACCCAAACAAAACCTGCAAGATTTTCTAGACTTTTCTACTACAGAACTGATAGAAGGAAATGAAAGTATAGCTAATGAAAGGTCAGATGAAGAAAATTTATCGTCAGTAAATCAACATCAAGAAATTTTTAAACCATTGACAAACACACCTAATCCAATCCAATCTGGTAAATAAATCATTTTAAACTTAAAAGTAGATTTAGAGTGTGATTGATATCCATCTTTAACATTCGCGCTCAACATTCTAGGCTGGGGCGCGTGGAACTGGCGTAAATTCACCTAGCTATAAGACGTTTCAAAATGATCCTTGTGATATTATTGAATAAATATATTTTTTACTTTACTTTTACTTACTTCGCCAATCGGCCGCGGTGAGACACTTGCCTCATTGTCGGAGCGATCGAAATATCTCTGCTTCAAGTCTGGCCAAGCTTTTGTCGATGTGCAAGACCGGGTTCGAACCCGCGGCCTGAAGATTGGATGTCGGGGTCACTACCGCTAGACCACCAGTGCTCTATCTAATAAATTGTAAAAAGGGAGTGTAATTGTATTTATTTTTATTTTCAGATAATAGTTACAGTTTGTCTACCTTGGAATTATCCAAAGAATGGTTAAAAAATACAGAATCAACTGGTTTTGAGCAGGATAGCAGACTTTTCAAGTATGTCGCTTCTAAAATAAACCTTCATGATATAACAGAAACTGAAGACTATATCAAATCTATCCTCTCAAACATATCATTTCAAATATCCATAATTTGGAAAAATTGTGGTAGAAACAGGCAGGAGTTCTTTAAAAAGAACGCCCTATGGTTGAATGGTCCACCTATTAAGCTCACGCCAAAACCGTTTTTAAAAAAAAAACCAGATCCACCTCCACCACCTGTATACACAAACAAACCCTTACTGCGTATGAGATTAGAAACGAATGGTGATGTTTATAAATTTCTAAGACGGTCCCAGCCACCGTTCAAAGCAGAGATGCTACACGCAATACTGATATCTATCTCAAAAGACCTGACCGAAGATAATAACAAACTTATAAAATTCTGCCAAAGATATGTATCGGATATGAAATTCAAATGGATGACTGCTGATTACAAGGAAGACATTTTCCAATCTAAATTCGAGTATTGGCTGCGTTTGGACGTGCGATGGCCCGCATTTATCAAAGCTATTTTCGATTCTAAAACGCCTAAAGAAACTGTTGCTGGCAATACCGATAACACTCTTCATAAGTTTCCAATAGATACACTTGAAAGAGCGCTAACGAAGAAATGTAGCCAGGATGTTTCGAAAGTCCTACACCGATTGCTTCATCACCCGAACGACGCGGCGAGGATGCGTCAGTTCATAGCTGATTCGAAATGCAACTGTAAGCCTCTAACATCCATAATAACTAAACAAAATCGGAGCACTCAAAGCCCGGAAAAAGACCCACTAAACATAGAATCAGAAATCTCTACTAACACTTCCTCACTACCTCTAAAGAAACCGCTCAAAAGGTTATACAAACCTTCGGGGGCACACCTAGACATGTTAAAGGGGGTTCTAAACAAACTAAAAGGATCAGAAAGAAAAACAAGATCACAACCAAGTAGGACAGAGACACAACCATCGCCAAACACAAGAAAGCTTGAGTTTGGGCCGGTTTTAGATAAATTATTATTTATAAAATCGGGTAGTGTTGCTCCTGGAACTCAAGTCAAGTTGAGTAATAAGAGTGCCACTGTAGTAAAGATAACGAATTCTGAGAATATATATGTGTTGGCACCCACATCTAAAATTGAGAGAGGGGCCAAAGTTACAGCTCCTGTTACTAGAAGTAAAGCGAAAGTGGCTGGCCTTACTAGTGGGTTGACAGTGCCAGAATTTCCACTAAGTCTTAAGTTTGGGGTGAGAGTGCAAGCTCCCCCACATGGTCTTCAATCTGGGGTGACAGTGCATGCTCCCCCACATGGTCTCAAGTCTGGGGTGACAGTGCAAGATCCCCCACATGGTCTTAAGTCTGGGGTGACAGTGCAAGCTCCCCTACGTGGTCTTAATTCTGGGGTGACAGTGCAAGCTCCCCTACACGATCTTAAGTCTGGGGTGAGCGTGAAAGCTCCTCCATCTCGTACTATTAGACCAAGTAAGTCAGTAAGTAAGTCAGTACAGTCCTCCCAACCTAGTCTTAATAATGAGGTAGTGCAATCTCCCCCACGTATTTGTAGTTCAGGGGTGACACCCTCTCTTAAGTCTGGGGTAAAAGTGCATGCTCCCACACCTCGTCTTAAATCCGATGTAACACTGCAACCCCCGTCTAGTGTTAAGAAAGGGAAAGCCTCATCTAAATTCAACAGAGACGCCTCACAAGTTACTCGATTTATTGTAAAGGGGTCATCATTGGATGCAAGCCCGCCTGTTTACCTAAACAAGATAGCTGATGCAGCGAAGCCAGTTCCATTGTTGAACCTTAAAAAAGCTACTGACATTCCTAACCATGTAAGGAAAAAGGCAGTTCAGGCACTCTTGTCTGAAATTAGCAGTGGATCATTAAAGACACCATCAAATAGTTTGAAAGGGACAGTGCCAGTGCAATTTAATAAAACTATTCCTTCAACGCCGTCACTTGTATCAGCTCTCTTAGATGATTACGAGATTGGGCAAGAGATATCTACCTCAGCAAATTCTACATCAGAAACTATGTCTAAAACAGAGTCTAATTCAATTTTCAATTTTCAAAATTCAATGCCTGGTGGAATAGAAATCACAGTAGCATCAGATACAGATGAGAATTTAGTAGAATATCTAGATTTTAAATATTTTTGAAGTGTTTGTTGCTTGCTCAGTAGCTATTGTTGAAGCTATGCATTGTTCAGCGGAGTCATCTGCGGCAGGAATCATATGAAGATGCCTCCTAGTTTTGGATCCGCGTTGTAGATTATGTATGACATGACCTCATACAGTATGGCTCAATCACGTAGCTCATGTCCTAAATGTTACATGAAGTTGTTCATGAACAGCTACAGATAGAAGTGTGCGCGCTGTTGTTCACTACTCGCCTGGCGGCTTTACCCTAGGTAGGTGTCTCACCACTGCGGGCGACAGGCGATTAACTAATTCAAGCAAAATAAACTTGGCGACAGGCTTTTGTTTTACTGGTGACAGCCAACAACTCATCGCCGCCCGCGGTGAGAACTGCCTTGATCTATAGGTAATCTTTAACTATTTAGAGAACAGGGACCATTGCTCCTAATAAAGTATTGAATTGTTTTACAATAAGTTTAAGTCTACGAAATGTTAAATTTTCTCCCGTGGATTCCTATTACTAATTCTTATCTTTCGTTTTTAAGTGTTACTGTCAAAATATAAAAAAGGAAATAAAACCAAATAATGTGTGTTACCACCATTTATTGAAATTTTACTATAAAAATTGAATAAAAAATATTGTATTTCATCAACATGTTACTTTAGAAAGGAATAATATACAGTTGTAGAAAACATTTCCGCTATGTCGCCTAAACGTGCTTGTAACATTATTATAATTTATTCGAGCTTATTCCACAAGCGCAGATATTCATTGCAATTTAGATTGGAATTTTAGGTTACATATTATGCGAAAACATTGCCTTAATCTTAGCTAGCTATGGTATCTGTCGCCGGTGGAAAAGGCCTGTATTAACACTATTGGTGCGACAAGTACGTACACTATTTTGTCAACTTTATGGTAACGCCGCTTAACTGAGCCGGTTTATGTGATGGGGATTGAGGAGAGACGAAGTGCCGATTTAAAATGGAATGAGTTTTTGGGAACATGATTCACTCTAATCCGATTTATCCTAATGAGAATACTATAAGGTGCTATAAATATGTATAAAGCTAAGTTAAAGCTACTAAAGAATGATTTTTTCTATTCAATATAAAGCATTAACATCTAAACGGCAGTATAACGTGAGGTTACAATTCGAACAATCACTAATTGCTACAACAGTCCAGTGCGTGCAATATCAGAATACAAACACGTACAAATCTTATCAAGATACAAAATCAAATTGTTACATTATCTATCATTTTGTTTTACATTAATTTAACATTACAATACGAACAGTTGCAGTATTATTATTATGCTTCCGTTATGTCAATCACGAGTGCGAAAAGCGACCTACAAAGACTAGTTATAAGCACCTTTCCGCATCTAATAACCCGTCGTTAGATACATTGTAAATCCTGTCTGCGGTAATGGATAGAACTCAGTATTCAACAATGTCCACTACAGACGCGTCGCATCAAATCATAACAAAATGAATTTATTATCTTTGAGAGAATCGGCTCAACGCACCGCTTGAAAATAGTAATTTGTCTGTTTGTGGGTAGTGAATCGTGTTCTAAGTCGTCTCCCGCCATTCCCGGAGTGAGGGGGGGGGAGAGCGGCGTCTTTGTCGTCAGTCTCACGCTGCTCTTATACTAATCTTCTTCTTCGCCGCTCTCGGACTCTGAAACAATTATTTTATGTTATTGATTGCCTGTGTTGACCTCTGCCTCCCTCTTATTTTATTTAAACAAGAGAGTAAGTAAAGTAAGATAGTGGACTTACTAATAAAACTATCGTGAACTATATCAATTATTTAACCATTGACATCGAGTCGAAACCTCTTCACCGATATACCGGTACGAGAAAACACCCGTTTTTAAAATGAAAGAGTTCCACTAGTTTAAAAATAATACAATATTTCGACTTTCGGGCAAATACCAGATACATGTACTCTTGGATGAAAAACATATTCATTGGAAAATCCCGCGACGATACACAGAATATACAAAAATGCTTTTATCAATAAAAATACTGTCATTGCAGTGGCTTGCTAGGTAAGTATTGTTTCTCTCTGTCATTCATAAGTTAATAGACGATAATAGATTTAAAAGTCGCATTAGTTTAACAGAGGTTAAATGAATACGGCCTAAAATATTTTGATTCTTCAACATCGCTCGCCCGGCTCTGCTGTTTTGGTTTAGTGATATTGATATCCCTAGTTTCGTTCTTAAATGTAGTGACTAAAGATCTCACCTTCCTCCGCGCTCTGCAGCCACTCGACAAATTTCTTCATCTGGTCGAGGAACATCATCTTGCCCTTGGAGGAGTTGGGCTCGCGGTACCACTTGAGGATCACCTCCTCGGACAGCACGTCCGTCTTGTACAGCATCAGCACCAGCTTGCTGAACGCGCGCATGAAGCTCATATTCTCGTAGCAGTACTCTTGTACCTGAGGGTCAATATATAATAACTTAGCTCACCCAAAAGTCATACATAATCATACATAGTGAACCACATTAGCATTCCCTTGGTATTTTTTTTTATTTTTTTTATACAACTGAAGTGGCAACCAAGCGTACGGCCCACAAGATGGTAAGCGGTTACCGCAGCCTATGGACGCTTGCAATACCAGAGGTATCACTCGCGGGTTGCCACCTTGAGGCTAAGATCAAAAGCCACATGTGCCAGTAATTTCACCGGAAACCATACCCTTCACACCGGAACACAGTAATGCTCACATTACTGCTTGGCGGCAGAAATAGGTATGGTGGTAGTCCTTCCCCGGACGAGCTCTATCACAGAGAACTCTACTACTCTTAATCACAGAGAACTCTACTACTCTTAAAATTATTCAATTAAAGGTATCAGAAATTTTGAGTACTATTACAGAGGAGACTTTTAATACTTTAAAAAATAATAAAACAGTGATAGTTATGTGATGAAGTTAGGAGTTTTGATGCGCAATGGAGCTTTTCCGAATTAAATAATTGTCTTTAACAATAATAAATAATGTTGGACAATCCACATAGCATCATCTAGCCCCAAGGTAAGCAGAGCTGTGTTATGGGTACTAGATGACTGATATATACTTAATACAATACATAGTAAGACATTTTTTATTATATAGAAAACACCCGGAACAAATATTTGTAGATCGTACAAACATATGACCCGAGGCGGGAATTGAACCCTCCGCGTCGCAGGCGGACCTGCGCCCGCTGCGCCACATTGGTTGTCAAAAACGGTTATCTACACGATGGCAGAGATCCGTCTTCTATACTTTTGTGTGTAAAAGTGGACTAGCCATTAAACACCAGTCCATTTCCAATTCATTTTAGGAGATCAAGACTAGATCGAACTTGAATTTAGCTATTTTTATTACGCGAATCGCCCAACATCCCTGTTACGTCACTACAAATGTTGTCCCAATAAAGGCCAGCGCGAGAGAAGACGAAGAGCAAGACAACTGCTACCATCCGTTTGGCACGTCTAAATAAAAACAGATTGGCGTTCACTCGGCAAGGCTGGGCCAGCATACATAGGCTACTGTTAAGTTAGGCTACCTTAGAGAGTAGAGCTAGCTCCGCCTTGCTGGACTTGGCGAAGGCGTGCAGCAGCGGGGTGTAGTGCCGCAGGTGCTTGGCCGCCTGCTCGGCCAGCAGCTCCTCCTTCTTGTTCCACTCGCCGCGCGACATCACGCACTGCCAGATCTGACAACAAACAAACAATTCAATCATCTTTTATAAGGAATATCTTCTACACACAAAAAAATAATACATACTTTCCTCGCTACACATCTCTGGTGGAAACGCAGCTAGCATCGAGGCTAGAGACAGGTGATTAGAGTGGTAGGTAGGTACAGAAACATGAGAGAAAGAAACCACAACATGTCTTATTGTTAAGATTTTGACTAATTGGCGTCTGACTTCTATGTTTCAAATAGTTTCCATGTCTATCAAGTTAAAGAGGAACAAACGTCCATCTAAACAAATAAACATTGTGCGATTAGTATATAGAAGTATGTGGTGTGTACTCACGATAGCGACGACCTCGTGGTCGGGGATGGCGTGCTTCACGGACATCTCCTTCAGCTCCTGGATGAGGTCGAGGATCGGCTTGTCGTCCGCCAGCTCGTCCAACAGTGCCTGCGTAAGCTCGCGCCGAGCCTCCTACGAAATACACCATCATTACAACCTTATAATGTTCCCACACTGGCCTCTCCAGCGAGAGTAGCTGGGGGGAAGCTTGCCCAAATACTCAAACGCTATTTAAATATTTAAGATCGTATTTGATCGTGTAAGAGGTCGTTGGTTTTTAAAACCGTATGGACGTCATAAACGTCATCATTGACGACTGATATGGCGCGGCTGGCTAAGGTCCGCCTTGCGCTTCGGAACAAATATCTACGATCTGCAAATATTTGTTCCGAGATGTTCTGGGTATTTTCTATGTATAATAAAAATATGTATCTATGTATTTTTATATCAGTCATCTAGTACCCATAAAACAAGTGAGACTAACTAGTCTGACTTGGTACTTCGTTTCTCCGTGTTGTTATTATTAAGTGGAAACGCAATAAAATATGATTATTAGTTTTGGTATGTTACCTGCGAGGCCTGCGCGCGGTGCAAACGCAGCAGCTCTGCCAGGCCGCGCGACGCGAACGCGCCCGCCAGCACGTCCTCACTGCGCTTGTTCAGAGGGAGGAACTCCAGGAGTCTGCAGTATATTACATTCTATATTATTACTTTATTATGGAAATCATCTGTAAGATAATATATGGGAAACATACATCATCACACTAAAGCCACGTTTATAGTTCTCACGGCGGATCTCGGCCGTCGTGAAATTAGCCGTTTCGATGCGCAATGGAGCTTTTTCAAACTAAATTGTCTTTGCGCATCACAAACGGCTAACTTCACGGAAGCCTAGATCCGCTGTGCAAACTATACATTATTCTGTCGTGGCGCGTCATAAGTATATCGTATCCATACATTTTGTATGATTAGAATTATATTACTAAAGCGCAGTATGTCGTGACGCGTTCTGTATGAATACGATATATTTATGATACATCACGACAGAATAATTTAACCCCGGCTTAATAAAATAAATGCAAAAGTTTAGATGGTTGTTCTACTATAACTTGATAACCACCGATTAGGCTGAATTTTAAAACAGATACACAATGACCGGGAAAACAAAGTCGAGGGCAACAGCTAGTATTATTATAAGATGGTTTAACAATCGGCAATCGGCAGTCTTATCGCAGATAGCAATTTCTTCCAGTACTTTACGAACGACAAGGAGACAATACTTAGCGAGTCGCTAAAATTACAGTTTTTTTCATGAATAGATTTCAAGATTACAAGATATTTATTTGCACAAATAAGTGTTACAAAAGGTCTTAAAAGTAATATGGCACTTAGAACTTATTTGCCCTTTTCAGGCATTGCAAATTATATAATAAGACAGATAGGTTATAGTAAAACTGTATATGTAAACTGTGTACTGATTATGACCCCCTTTAGACTGAGCTTGAAGATCTATAGGGGATTTTAACACTAAAATGCCCAAAATCACCTGAGAATTTTTACACTACGAACCTTTATTGCCCAATTATGTCAAAAATATCTCTAATCCCCAGTATTTTGCATAGCTTATTATTATATTACCAAATTAGCTCCATTTGATGATATAGTAAAGTAATGTAAAAAATATTTTTATTAAATAATATCACAAGGATCATTTTGAAACGTCTTTAAAGCTAGGTGAATTTACGCCAGTTCCACGCGTCCCAGCCTAGAAGAATCTGGCAACAAACTCTGCTGGGTTCCTAGCTATGATGAATATGTAGCGTCATTTATGACCCTGTCGTCGAGATGCAAAACGAAGGGACAGTACATGACCCATTATTCTCTCCTAGATATCAAAAACAAGTCCAACGGTAAGGGACTTGTCTATTATTGAAATGCTAGGAGTTATGTGGTTCTGTACGAAGACAGTTAAATCACTAAGACAGTTAAATCTCAAGGTGGATCGTTTATGTATTGTATACTGTCGTTATATAAAGATAAAAACCTTTAACACGCAAAGAGAAGGATGAACTAAAAATACTTTACAAGATTACCAATAAAGAAGTTAAAAAAGACTATAAAAAATACAGACTCAATATAATACAAAAACATGTCTCTACAACGGGTAGCGCTAAAAGAGCCTACAAGCAGCTGAACACAAGCAAAACCTGGATTCAATGCCTACAACCTTCTGCAGCCTCTACAAAAGTACAAACAAGAAAAGAAGTAGTCAATGCCGCAACTAACTTTTATGAAAATCTATACAACAGGTCACCTACACCCATCTCCACAAATACCTACCAACCAATTACGGAACTCCAATCGAACGTCGAAATACACACGTTCAATGAAACCCAATTAATCAAAAAAATGGAAAAGCTTAAGGAATTCAAAAGCCTGGGCCCTGACAACATATCAAATGAAGTAATCAAAGCTGCGAGATTTGTCTTGGCTGCTCCTTTATCATGTCTCTTCAACAAAATACTCAACGAACAAAAAGTTCCGGACAGCTGGACGGTCTCAAACATCATACTTTTATACAAAAAAGGTGACCCCACAGACGTCGGAAACTACCGCCCTATTAGCCTACTCCCATCCTTCTATAAAGTTTTCGCATCATGCTTGGAAACAAGACTTAGTTCGACTCTAGAAAGCCACCAACCTATCGAACAAGCTGGATTCCGAAAAGGCTATTGCACTATCGACCATATCCAAGTCATCGAGCAAGTTATAGAAAAATATGTAGAGTTCAGAAAACCGCTATACTTGGTTTTCATCGACTACGCTAAGGCTTTTGACTCCATTTCTCATGCAAGCATATGGAACGCTCTGGAACAACAAGATGTCCCAAAAGTGTACATTAACATCCTTAAAGACATATACCTTAAAAGTACCAGTAGAGTCAAACTAGACCAGACAGGTCCCACTTTTCAAATACGCAGAGGTGTGAAACAAGGCGATCCTATATCGCCAAAAATCTTCATCGCAGTTCTGGAACAGATAATACAAGAACTGAACTGGACACAAAAAGGTATAAGTATTAGTTATTAGGAGTCCTTAGTCATCTCAGATTCGCGGACGACATCGTGCTGTTTTCAGAGTCAGCGAAACAAATAGAGTCTATGATAAACGAGCTCCACCACGCCAGCCAACTCATAGGCCTAGAACTGAATACCTCTAAAACCAAACTGATGACAAATAGCAACCACACTGTTATATTGGCCGGTAAAACACCATTACAATACGTAGAAGAGTATGTTTACCTTGGAAAACTAGTATCCTTCAGAAGAACTAGACACACCGACAATTTACATAGAAGAATAACATCTAGCTGGGGAAAATTCTGGAGTTACAAAGAGATTCTTAAATCAACTCTACCTATTAATACAAAAAAAATTATCTTAGATTCATGTATACTGCCGTGCATCACTTACGGGTGTCAGACGTGGATATTTAATAAACACAACAGAGATAAAATTGAGAAATGCCAAAAAGCTATGGAAAGAAGTATTCTAAATATAAAATTAAATGACAGAGTTAAAAGCACTGAAATACGCAAAAAAACAAAAACCACAGACTTTCTTGAACATGCACAGAAGTTAAAATGGAAGTGGGCAGGACACCTAGCACGAACCACAGATGACAGATGGACCAAATCTGTAACAAAATGGAATGGACCTAGTGGAACCCGCGCCAGAGGCAGACCACAAGAGAGATGGAGCGACGAAATAATCACGGTAGCGGGGAAAAATTGGACCGACAAAACACAAGACAGAGAAAAATGGCACGCTCTGGAGGAGGCCTTTACCCAAAGAGGGGTCCTCAACCAAACCAAATCTTAATACAAATGCTAATAATATAAAATATTTTTTAATTTTGAAGTACCTAAATATTTACTAAAAATTAAAGTGTTATGATGTTATATGATAAGTACTTAAAATATTTTTATAGATATTAAGAAAATTGCATGACATTTAAAATTTTTTGTATTATTCTATCTAGTTAAGTTTAAACATGTTTAAAGAAGGAAATAAAAGGCTTTTTTATTTTTTTATTTTTATTTTTATTTTTTATTTTATTTTATTTTATTTTATACTGTCGTTATTAGCTCCGTTTTTGCTTTGCTGATAATAAATAATACTAGATAAAAATTTTAACACACAGCAATATTTTCAGATCATGCAAACATTTATCGCTTTTCAACCAGGCATTCGCCCACCGCTTTTTTAAGGTAAGCGGTTACCGTAGACTATGTGCGTACCCTGAGACATGGATCTAAAGATATTAAGTTTCATGTGCCTGTAATTTCACAGAACTGCAATGCAAACATTACTGCGTGGCAGCAGAAATAGGTATGGTGGTAGTTTTTTCCCAGCCAAGCTCTATAACAGAAAACTCTACTACTCTTGGTCTCAAATATAAATAAATAATGCTGGACAATCCACACAGCGTCATCTAGCCCCAAGCTAGGCAGAGCTTGTGTTATGGGTACTAGATGACTGATATACTTAATACAATACAATACCGGAACAAATATTTGCAGATCGTACAGACATTTGTCCGATGTGGGAATCGAGCCCGCAGCCTTCGCGTCGCAGGCGGACCTTCGCCCGCTGCGCCACATTGGTCGTCAAATAGAATGTTGTTGTGTAGACACTGACTTGCCCTCGAGCTGGCCCTTCTTGAGCGCGGTGACGAGCGTGTTGGTGCCGCGCTCCGCCTTCATGGTCGCGAACACCTCCAGCACGAAGTCCAGCGCCAGGTTGTCCTTCAGTATGTGCTCGTTCACCAGCACCAGCAGCACAGACGGCGGCACGCATCCGTTACCTGCATCATCACAACGTTTAAGCATCAAGGCTTCAAGCTTCTAGGGCTTTGTACTTTAAGCGTAGCGTAGCGCTCGAGACGTAGCTGTCTGGAAGAGATCGCTCTTAGCGATAAGACCGCCCATTGTACTTCCGCTTCTAGTTTTATGTATTACTCTTATGTTTTTATTTTTTATTTTAAGTGTGGTGTGCAACAAAGTGTTTTCTATCTATCTACCTATCTATCTGCCTAAGTAGTTCTGAAGTGAAATGAAGTTTAGTCAACGAACAGTGATTACTGTTCCTTGTCGTCATCATTTGGATGAGTGAATGCCAGTGGCGGCAAGTGGTAGAGTCGGTCCCGGCTTTTCAGTTGTTAGGCCATGACAGAGGCCGTCGGGTGGCCCAAAAACTCTGTCACCGTTGGCCACTAACTCATACGAACTTAGTAAGTTTTATCGCAGGTTACACCGACAGCAAGCGAGCGAGGGAGCAAGCAAGGCGAGCATCGTTTCACTTCTTTGAATACTTCGGTTAACACCGCGAACTGAAGACACGAGCTACGTCGTCGTATAGTTTCCCACTTCGCCCACTCGCTCGCTCGCTAGCTGTCGATGTCGCACTTACAACCTGTATTAGCTGACGTGTCTCTCAAATGTATCATCGTCTTTGTTCAATAACATAGGAATGACAAGGATAGAATACTTAGCAAGCCGCTGAAACAACAGTGTGTGCACCTACCCACTTCTACTAAATCATCTCTCATTCACTACTAGGTTTGCTGGAAGAGAACTCTTTTTAGGGTTAATCTCGCCTGTGTACATGCACTATATTTTAAGTTTTTTCTAAATGTTTATGTGTGTACAATAAAGAATAAAGAATAAAGAACAGTTCTTTTTATAATTAAGGGCATAAAGGTACAAATGTAGTGCTTCAAATGTGCGAACTACCCAATGAGCCAGTTCAATGATAAGAGAGCACGGTACTGTCGCGTATTTCGACACCGATTCGAGAATAGCACTCGAGCCGGTTCTAATTGTACGCATTTTATAATACGGCTACGTGCCGGGCTAGCATGAGCACCGTAGACAATAGCTTTCTCTATGGAATTGTAGGTATTTTCTTTTTAAATGTCTATTTCCTTAGGGAAGAAATACATAAAACTGCTGCTAACTACCAAGTGCGCTTAGCACACCACCAACCAGCTGGCAGCCTAACAACCAGACTACCATAAACGGCTTAAACGACATGATGTTCAAACGCTAGACCTGCGGCGCTAGCTCAACATGAAGGAATTGTGCACCAAGAGTGGAGCACAGGCCACAAGACACATCCCACAACATATTTGCTTATGCAAGACCAGAAAAGAAAAATAAAGACTATTTCACTATTTTGTAGAGTAAAGTTGACTATGGTGCTCATGCTAGCCTGTTTAGCGGTAGGTTATTTCAGCAAGAGTTTGTCTTGGTTGGTAACACTGCAGTGCCAAATATTCTGCACCCAGCTACTCTGTCTTCATTGTTACTTTGATGCCAATAAATATTTTTCACTTTTTAGAGTAAACACAGTAATGCTACATACATTACTGTAATATAGTAGAAGGGCACTGTAGCAAGAGAAATTACTAGGCGAACATGAGAAATACTATGTTTTATTTTTTATACAACTGAAGTGGCAACCAAGCGTACGTAGCAAACGTAGCACCCACAAGATGGTAAGCGGTTACCGTAGCCTATGGACGCTTGCAATACTGGTATTCCAGAGGTATCACTCGCGGGTTGCCACCTTGAAGCTAAGATAGAAAGCCTTATGTGCCAGTAATTTTACCGGAAACCATACCCTTCACACCGGAACACAGCAATGCAAGCATTACTGCTTGGCGGCAGAAATAGATATAGTGGTAGTCCTTCCCCGGATGAGAATGTCTGAGAATAATAATGATGGATAAATAAATACGTACCGATCCACAGCGCCGTCATGCGAGCGAGCTTGATCCGGTTGATGGCTTCGAAACCCTTCAAGTAGACCAGCACCTGTAAGCATTGGACTATATAGCATTGGTCATACATAAATTGTATGACAAGGTATGGAGGTTTGTATGGAAGTCAGATATAAACAAATGTGTTGTCAGCAGTACTGTCAGTACTCTAGCCTAATTGTGTCATCATGTAATTATATGGGCTAATTTAAGCAAGCCGCCTGAATACTGAAACATAATTGCTAATAAGTGCTGTAAATTGATTTATTCTGTCTGTAATTAGAATACCTACCGACGAGTATTAGTGTATGTACAATGTATTATTATACTACCTGGAATGATGAACGTCTTGGGCGTCTCTAGTTCTAAGATTGGGCGCTAGAAATTGTATTTTCCAGAGTTCAAAATTTTTGATCATGTTATTTAAGTACAGAAAAAAAAAAAAAACTTATATAAGCTTAAGCGTTCTTTTGCCATATTAATAGGTTACATATTGGGGAATCAACTGTCTTTCTGAAACACAGTGAAAACTAACTCAGAAACCAGTGAATCACTACTGTGTCAACATTTGTAGAATATAATAGAATAGAATATATCTTTATTGTACATACACCTAAGAAAAAGAGTAGATACAGAGTAAAAATAGAACTTATAAGTGTTACAATAGGCGGTCTTATCGCTAATAAGCGATCTCTTCCAGACAACCTTTGGATGGACTGGATAAGTTAAGATATTAAATAGACGGTGGTGCACATTTAACTAAATAATAGTAAACTTAAATGTAATTTAAATAATATAAAAATAAATACAATTTTATGTACCTACTATTAAAAATATATATATATATATATTAATATCATAATAAATACCTACATACAAAAATATATAACTACATAATGATAAGCTGTAGGAGAATCTAACGTTGTTCTGCTGCAGAGTGTAATGTCATGTAATGTTGAACAACTAATTTTTTAAATATAGCCAAGGATTTAGCAAACCGTATGGAGACAGGTAGTGCATTCCAGAGCTTGGCAGCCTGCACAGTGAAAGAATTTCCAAAGAAGTCAGTGGTGTGGACAGGAGTTTTAATATGACGAGTCTCGGAAGAGCGTAAGGATCGGGGGTTAGAAAGGTGAAGGAATTCAAAACGTTCGTCGTTCGTTTGTATTTGTGGTTCATAAAATATTTGTATTGTATTTGTATTTATTTGATAAAGTTTTTGACATTTCGCCATATACTTTTGAAAACTAATGACCTCTAAAACAGCTTACACGATCTTTATAAGTATTCGGGCATAAAAAGTCGCGTGCAGAAGCTAAACCATACCTTTTTCATCTCTTCTTCAAACATTTTCTCCAAGTATTTGTATCGACGCATCAGCTTGACAAATACCTGTTACAAATATAACACTATAAATATAACACAATAAATCTAATACAACTATGAGTGTAGACAATAACTTCAGAATAAATTGAACGAGAATGGGTTTCTCAACACTTGTGTTCAGGACTCTAGCCATAGTAATCATCATTAGGATAAGAGATAGGTGTCGATTCTTCTGTAGCATAATCTACAATAGTGAAACTGTTGCCGTCCTTTTCTAATAAACCTAAAGACCGCAATATCAGTTAATTTCATGTGAGATCAGCGGCTCGGTCCTGCTTCTCACACTAGAGTATAGAGCCTATGTTACTCAGGGATAATGTAGCATTCTAATGGTGTAATCATTTTCGAAATAGGACCAGTAGTTTTTGAGTTTATTCGTTACAAACAAAGTACAATAGATTTATTATTTACATTAAATGGTTCGGTTGACTGGGTATTTGCGTGGAGTGGTGACCTAGCAGTGGTTTGTTGCCGAAGCAACATGAGCCCGAAAGCCTCACCTTCTGCCCCCATACTAAGTTGTTGTAAGAATAATTACCTGTTCAAAGTTTCGCATGGTCTCCATGTCCTCACTAGCTGAGAAGATGCAAGTGTTGGTCTTAGGTGACTCGCCGTCCATCGAGACGCCGCCGCCGGGGACTAACGGACAGACCTCTTGTCAGTACATTATATATACATTTGAATGTAAAAGTTAGGCTGAGGGTAGTCAGAAACGAACGAACAAGTTTGTCAGCAGAGGAATCAGTACTCTAGCCTAGGTTTATCATCATTTGAATAGAGTAAAATGTATGCAGTGGGCACAGAAACGATATAAGTACTGCGTACAAAATCAACACTCTTAGGTAGAGACTGGTCTTTTTGTATGATTTTGACGGTTTTATTTACCTCATCCCGATCGCGAATTCAAGGGCACTACCGGAGGTAATAAAAATAATAAATAATGCTAGACAATCCACACAGCATCATCTAGCCCCAAGGTAAGCTGCTGTTAAACAGAGCTGAATTATGGGTAATAGATGACTGTTAGATACTTAATACAATACAATACATAGATAGATATTTTTATTATATATAGATAATACCCAGAACACCCGGAACAAATATTTGTAGATCGTACAAACATTT
Organism: Colostygia pectinataria; assembly: GCA_951394395.1. Classification (NCBI taxonomy): domain Eukaryota; kingdom Metazoa; phylum Arthropoda; class Insecta; order Lepidoptera; family Geometridae; genus Colostygia; species Colostygia pectinataria. Next base: position 1,593,682 of record OX596368.1, on the reverse strand, counting down.
GACGGGAAGCGGGAATCGAACATTGGTCGTCAAGGTGGAGGTACTGAAGCTAAGGGCACTCGTTTATTGCTATTGTTAGGTCACAACACCAAGAAACGGACGCAGCGCGCGAAATATGCTATCTCGCTATTGCGGTAATTGGTGCCAACCATGACACTCAAACGAAGGCATCTTATACGGACACAAAACTATGCATGTGGTGATAATACGTATTTCATACATTTCATAAAGACTGTTCAAGGTGTGCCTTAGTGTTTTTTTTTTATGTCAGCAAGTGACAGGACAATCAAGGCACCCACCCGATGTTAAGCACCGACTATTACAAATGCAGTGCTACCCAAAGCTTAAAGTTTTTAATTGTTTGCGATGCACTGCACTGCGCTTATCACCCCGAGACATTGGTAATTTCTCTTGCTAAAGTGCCCTTCAGACCTAAACACAGTGCAGCTTGCACACTACTGCTTGGAGGTAGAATATCTGACACTGCGGTGGTACCCACCAAGACGGATTCTTGCTGAAGAGTCCTACCACCAGGTGCAGTGCAAGTGTAGTAGACGCGAATAGATTCATGGCCCTATGACCTAATTTCATAGAGTTTAGTTATCTAGATCGTTCCGAAGCCTAGGTTACTCACGCAGCAGGCCCCCGGCGATGAGAACGTCGAAGATGACCTCGCCATAGCGGCGGTAGTCCAGCTTGGACCCGCCGGCGTCCAGGAACTTGTAGGCCGCATCTAGGTCGCCTCCGGCACGCTCGAGGCCGAGCACGAGCGCGTCGCGGAAGCCGTTAGGGTCATACTTCTCTTTCTCATCTGGAAATAAAAAGGCATATTGAGAACAGTAGAAGGAAACCGCCATAACATTAAATTCAACATTTACACAAAGTCTGTGTGTTTGTTACCACGAATCTACGCGACGACATAACCGATTGTGGGGAAATTTAGAATGTAGATGGCTTAAGTCCCGGAAAAATTGACTGTTCCTGTGGGATAGCCTAAAAACTGCAAAAATGCGGGTGAAGCCGCACGGGGCAGCTAGTAGTTCTGCGAACAGAAAATCTCGCGAGCAGACTTGATGAAAGTGAGCAATTTACTGCTTTTTGAGGAGCTATTCTGATCATAACACCGAAAATGCTCATTAGATACCAAAGTGCTTAGCACGAAAAACTCGTTTGAGAATCGTAAATGTAAACGTATCGTCCAGCTGTCAATTTGCGTAGGATTTTTAACAGCGCCTCTTTAGTGCGTTATATGAACTACCAAAATTTCATACAAATTGACAGCTAGACGATACGTTTGCGTTAACGATTGGCAACGAAATTTTCGTGCTAAGCACTCCGGTAACTACCTACATTCTTCTTCTTTTCTTTTATGGCCTCTGTGGCTAGTTTGCCACAATTTTGCCAGTGTCAATTGTATTACCGCTTTCCGATCCTAAGGTCGTGCACCAATGGATTTTCGCTACAAAATGTATGTGTGCAATGCCAGAAGTAGGTATAGATATTAAGTTTGATTGTCGCCTAGCAACGTAAACTAACGAAATTTGGAAAGAAACGATGACTTTTCTTTCAAAATTATCTTGGAAAGTCTGCGACTAAATTACCAACCAACATCACCCCTCCATTTCAATTACTTACACTTGTGCTAAGTAAACAAGTTAAATTGGAAAACGTAAATTTGGTGGAACCAAATTTACGCAACAAAACTTAAAATAACACGAGATAAGTAATTAAAATGGGAAGACCCATGTCGTTTTGACAAGATAGCCAAAGACAATCCCGGTAAGTACATTCACTACTCGACATACTTTTGACAGTTCTAGATATGGACCAATCGCTATTTTGACCGATCGCGATTTTGACGGTTTTTCAGTCACTTGACCGATTGCGAATTCGACCATTCGCGACGAAACGATACTACTTGACTCGCCCCGGCTTCGCATGGGTGCTTAAACTGTACGTACCTACAAACCTTCCTCTTGAATCATTTAATCTATTGATAAAAACCGCATTAAAATCCATTGCGTAGTCCAAAAGATCTAAGCGTATAGTTCTCACGGCGGATCTCGGTCTTTTGGATGCTGGAAATGGAGCTTTTTCAAACTAAATCGTCTTTGCGCATCACAAACGGCTAACTTCACGGAAGCCTAGATCCGCCGTACGAATCATACATACATACATACATACATACAGAGGCAAAGACGGCAGGAAGAGACTGTATTATACCTATTATTAATAAGGCAAGTTTTTGACTTGATTCGGGGCGTGCGGGCGTCATATTAACTAGGTAGGTACTCGTACCTAGTCACAGATTACACCATAAATGGAACAATGTTATGTTTAAAAGACATGAACAAAAAAGGAGCACCAGTGGTCTAGCGGTTGTGACCCGCCTTCCGATCCTAAGGTCGTGGGTTCAAACCCGGTCGTGCACCAATGGATTTTTCTGTTCGAAAAATGTATGTGCGCAATGCCAGTGCTCTCATACGGTGAAGGAAAACATCGTGAGGAAACCGGCATGTCCAAGATCTAAAAATTCGAAAGACATGTGCCATCCACCAATCCGCATTGGGCCCGCGTGGTGGATTAAGACCCAATCACTCTCGCCTGAGTCCCAGTGTTCCAGCAGTGGGAACATTAGAAGGCTGTCATGATGATGTTTAAAGGAAAATGCATGAGTCTAGTATACGAGGTCTAGTATACGTCTATATACGAGGGAATTTAGCTTCCTATGGTGGCTGTGCACTCCCGCACGAGAGCACTCGCTTTCTCGCCCGAGAGGCCCGATCCGGGACGGAGAGCTTGCGAGGAACACCGAGACAGGGCGAGCTCTACCATGTACTCTCGCACTCGCCCTGTCTCGGCCTGCCTAGAGTGTACAGCCGCCTTTAATTGTTTTGTTTGTTCCACAAGTATCAGGAAATCATGAACATTGTGCTTTATTCCATTGCTAAGGACATATGAATTAAACATAGTGTACTTGTCCTAAGTATCAATGTAAACAAGCCATAAATTTTGCTACCTACATATCCTACTTGTATTGAGATATAGGCAAGTACCTGCCATTACATTTCAAGGTAACATATTCATATAAATTCATTCATTCATTCATTCATTCATGAACTCTTATAGCGATTCAAATGAAGACCTAAACTAAATTGTCAAAATTTTTTACACCATGACATGATTGTCTAATTGATATGGCTGGTATAATCTTAATATACCCAAATAATAATAGCCGACTCGCACGGTGTCACTCGCGTTATTTTTCTCACCGCTTTGAACCTTCTCTACTTGGCATCCATAACAATAGCAAGGGGTGTCATGCCAAAAAAGCGATAGGAACCCAGCCGGTGTTGCTGCCAGTTCTTTTACGGCATGGGCGCGTTGGAACTGGTGTAAATTTTCCTAGCTTGTAAGACGTTTCAAAGTGATCCCTGTGATTTTACTGAAATAAATAATTTTTGATTTTTTTATTTTCCTTGGACTCCATATTTCAAGACCAAAATTAGCCAAATCGGTCTAGCTTCAAGAGTTTAAGAGATATTAAAAAATAACAATACATTTTTTTTTATTAATAGACTTATCAAGCCGCTAATCTCATTTCACGAACGAGTTAGTGTCAAGTAGACTAAATGCTGATTAGCAAATTTACCTACCTACCTACCCAACAGTCCTGCCCGCGGAACGGTGACCGACAGGATAAAAACAGCAATATATTATTGAAAATTGCTCAATGATAGACACACAGACGACATCGTGTCGGATAGTGTAAATACGTTTCAAATGAGTTTTCCTTGTTTGCATTAAGTTTAGTTGAAAGCGACGCAAACACACTATGCAAACAAAACACTCGTTTTATGATACTTTGACTCTAATTTTATCACCTGATTAATTTAACTGTGTTGAGATACAGAATATGTTATGAAGTTACAAGTTTAGAACAAGAATTTCGCCTCCTTAAAGGTTCCTGTCAATTTTTTTATACCACTAAAATGGCAACCAAGCGTACGGCCTACTTGAGGGTAAGCGGTTACCGTAGCCTATGTACGCATGCAACATCATAGATATCGTGTTACCACCCACACTCCCACGTGTTATTAGATGGAAAGTCTCATGTGCCTGTAATTTCACCGGAAACTATATCCTTCGAACCGGAACACTGCAGTTGCAACAATCCACTCAGATGAGGTAGTATGAGAAGTTTTAATTTTTTCGAAAAACAATTATTATTTGATTAGGTAGGTAGAGGTATATCATTTTGCTTTAGATTTCAGATTAAAAAAACTGCCATTTTAGCAGCTTGCTAAATATTCTCTCATGACAGGTTAAAAACAGAGCTGACATGACTATGGTATATTATTATCATTATATACCTAATATATACCTAATAATATTATTCATCAAATTTAATATTAGAATTACTGATTAATACTTATAATAATTACTCAGTGTTGTAGTCAAATAGAGTTGACACTCATACTTACTTACCCCTTTTGTGTTCTTAATGTTTGTGATAAAGGGGGAAATGATAATTATTGCTAGATTTAAATACCATAAAAAAAATAAGTATATGTAATATTATTATTGAGATGCATATCGCTAAAACCTTTTTAAACACTTATTTCCAATCCTACATAAATAGGTACAACATGGAGCCTAATTACAAGCTCAAAGCAATATTAATATAATAGGTATAGTTCGCACAGCGGATCTAGGCTTCCGTAAAGTTAGCCGTTTGTGATGCGCAAAGACAATTTAGTTTGAAAAAGCTCCATTGCGAATCAAAACGGCGAATTTCACGATGGCCGAGATCCGTTGTGAGAACTATACCTGCTATTATTCTGACATTTTGTACACCTATAAGTTGTAATATTTTTTTAAGAGCTCATGATGGGCTTTGAATTGTATAAGCTATTTATATTTAAGTAGTAGGTACTACTTAAATATAAAGGTATCGTACCTATCTTTATTTAAATAAAATCAGCTGCTAATACAAAAACCATAAAAAACAGATGTTTCATCTGAAAACCAGGTCTTTGACATCAAAATAACTGTACAGTACAGTTACTTAGAGAGAATTGGGTGCATCATTCTTTTATTTCACAACAAAGGAGAGAAAAATGAAATTTTGAAGGTTAAGACACAAAATAAAAGGAACTAGCATTTTATTAAAATTCTTATGTACAATTTGTACTTACCAAGTGTGTGATGCTTTATGCTAACCATATAAGAGAAAACATCACAGATAGACACCTCATTGGACTTGCATGGCCAAAATGACAGCAGCTAAAAAAGTAGAACTAAAGTTTATTTTATCACTAACCTCTTTTTCTGGTCTTGATCCGTTGACCCGATAATACTGGTTTTTCTACCTTCTGACTCATACAATATATTGCTGAAACAAAAAACACGTGGCAATTATTGAAGAAAGGTGCCCGATGTAAAGGTCATCGGCCGCGCTTAGCCACGCAGCTCGCGGGACAAGACCTCGGCCCTCCCCGCGGCCATGGCGGCGTCCACACGCTCTTCACTCACTTGAGATGAGACGAAACCTTAGAACCTGGAGCTCCACACTATACAAGTACACAGCCCGGCAGAAATCACCTGGCTATGACTCAGCTAGATTTCTTAGGCGAATATTCTTCACGATCACAAAGTGCTCGATACAAACGCGATTATGCGCGAAACTATACAATATTACATGCACTGCACAGATACTTACTTTATGACAGGTTATGTAGGAGCCTTTTACTCCTTTTGCGAGTTCTCGAGGACTGCGCCTGTTCAGAAAAGAAAGAAACGCTGCGATGCGACGCGACGGTCTCTATTCCCCTGTGCTAGAGACAACGTGAATGCAGAGGCGGAGTCGCCGGATGTCCGGTTCAGCTGACGACGATCGATTCAAAAATCTTCTGATGATTTTTTTCTGCCAATGTATTTTGGGTTTCTAGGCTAACTGAGAGAAGATTTATATTTTTTTACAAAAGAAACACTGTCAAATCCCAAAATGAAGGCGTGATAGAGCAAAGCAGACAAATTCCACTTGACTTGAGTAAAATTGAATAAAAATTTGTGCGCTAATATATTTGATTCGTTAAAGTACGAATAAATATAAAATTAATTTATAAAACGACACAATAAATTTGATGAATTTTATGCACTTCGATGAAAAACACTATTTGAATGGAAAATATTTTGACTAAAAATGGCTGAAAACAAAACACAACACCCAACACCCACCATATCATAGACATTTTTTTTTCGCCTTTGCATGCAGGCTGAAGTCATACAAAAAATAAGTAAATGGCATTGGTCTGTAAAAAAAATTACCAACAAACCAAAAGTTTGTCGCCACGCAAAGCTTAAGAAACGAATGCGTTAGGCAGTACGCATACCATTTGCGTAATTTGATGTTCAAAGAGGAGCGGACGCACGTGTGTAACTAAATAAAGCAAAATCTTTAGATATAAGCCCGATTCTAGGTTTTTGTTAGCACTAAGGGTCTTGAGTCAGTATCTTTGTTACTGTTACTGTTTTGTAAACAGAGAAAGTCAGTTCTTAAAGTCAGCACTGACTTCATTTGAAGTCAGTCACTGACCCAATGTAAATCGCACATTCGATAAAAAACTTCAATAGGCCTCCAGATGATAGAATGTAAAAGACGAAACAGAACGCATACTAAGTCTATAAAACTTTACTAAACAGGAATATAACTTTATTAAACAGGAAGGAAGAACTGTAACTATTTTCATACATACTACTGACACACATGCTTTTGCATGATGCTAATATAATAATGTAATGGTAAAATAAGGTAAAATGGCAACTATTCTGAAGGTAGCTTGCTAACATTTCAAACCATTTTCATGAAAAACAGTTGCAGGCTGAAAACTGTGTCAACTGTCAGACTGTCACACTCACTGTCTGTCACCTAAACAATTAAAAACAAATATTTTTAGGTTATAAAGTTAGTAAACAGAATATATTTTATTTTGGAATATCAAAACTAAACTTTTGCTAAACTGGGATTAGATTCATCATGGCAAATTCCATACTGACAAAGGTATGTACCAAATATATTTTTATAACAACATATTCTGATCAATAAAGTTCGTCCCATTGTCTCTGCGAAAAGCTCATGTAAAAAATGATATTATTTCCAGTTTGGGGCTATGCGGCTCATACCCACACATGTGTACTGCCAGCCGTCGCGCACCACCACGTCAAAACACTATAACCCGAAGTTCAAAAAACTCCGCGCGCAAAAATTCATAAAGGTGGAACTTCCAAACATGAATGAGGACTTTGAGGCGATGAGTCCTGATAAGATTCGTCAGAAGATGAAGGAACGGGGCCTGATGCCTGCGCGGCCGTGGATGGAGCGACAGTATTATATCTCTGCCACTGGTAAACACTATATCTTACCATACAAAAAAATACACGACATAGTTACTTAATTTTTTATTAGTTAACAAATCCCATAAAATATTACTTAATTTATTTTAATTACTCAATAATTGCATATTATCTATTCATCTACAAAAATTCAAATCAATATTATTTGGACCAATATTTCAATACAACAAGTTCATACCAGTGTTTTCTAAATTCCAGGCGGAGTCTTCGAGCCCTATGTCCCTCCAGAGGGTGACGGCAAAGCATCCCTCGTATCCACCACCCGAGCTAAACAAGCAGTTCAACTGCTTGAGAAGAAATCCAAATCCATGATGGCAATACGCAAAGTGAAGTCTTTTGATGAGGAGTTTGACACCAAAGAGTTCTGTAACCGGGCACGAGACATCTATATCAAAGCACATGAGAGTCTTGTTAATCAAGATAAGAAGGCACTAAGGTAAATAATATGTCTATTAAATTAAAACACCATATTTTGGTAAATAGGTTTATTGAGCTGTGTAGCAGACATAGATAATACAAGTGCAGATAGAAACTACCCTCTACTTTTCTATCATATTAGATGTTCGATCTTTGCTCATTCAAACAGGGTAGATGGAATTTGGTTGCCATCCGCTTTTTCGATGACCTACCGTCAATTGGAAAAGTTGGACTGGCTTGCGGCCTCCTCCCGGCCCGCGCACCCCGCGCGCTCCGCATCACCGCAAGCGCATCGATCTGTTGCCTTGGACACGTCCTACAATTCGGTCGCGTTTCCAATATTTGGATTGTTCCGTGAATAACAAGTGTAACACGCTTCACACTGCCGTGCAGTGTTTGTGAGACGTTCTCGCGTTACTGTGCCAATTTCGATTGTGTTTTTGAACTCTGAAAGCTCTCCATCAAGAAGACAGACACCACATGCTGAGCCGGTCCACAAGTATAAGCCCACGGCTGGGATTTGGAAAGGTAGGTGGTGACTTAATTTATCTGCCTTGTGTAATGAGCAAAGTTCTTTTTTTGAAATACAATTAAGTCGGCGCAGTTATTATTTTTATTTTTCTTTAATCTAGGTCCTTCGAAAATTAATCTTATATTTTACCAGCCCCTATTCATCCCCCACATTAGATAAATAAAGTTTCACCAGTCATAAAGACTGGAGCCACAGACAGTGGAATCTGTCGTAGTTGCTTCCAAGATGAAGAATCAGTAGAGCATGTGATTCTTCACTGTGTAGCCACAAATGAAGCCAGAGCACAATCAGGAGTGCAGAAGCTAATATGGACTTGCTCGCCATCATCCACATCAACATCTATGATGTTGGAACAGTGCTGCCATCAACTCAAAGTCCTTCTCCATTTTTTTAAGGAGTTGGGCTGGCTAGGATCAGGTTAGCAGGGGGACAATGCACAATACACCACAAAGCGGATGCATTGTGCATTGTCTTTGATGCACAATGCATGTGCAATGATCTGCACTTCAGTGCAGATCTTATTCCTCCACTTAGAATTAGAATTAGAAGTTTCACCAGTACTAAAAGGTCATTTCGAAAAGACAAACGTCTTGTATCAGTCTATAAAAGTCACCTGATGACAGTGCTCTTATAAATAAAATATATATATTAAATTATAATATATATTAAAGTAAAGTAAAAAATATATTTATTCAATAATATCACGCGGTGAATCTACACCAAGCAGTAATGCTCGCATTGCTGTGTTCCAGTGTGAAGGGTATGGTTTCCGGTGAAATTACTGGCACATGCGGCTTTCGATCTTAGCCTCAAGGTGGCAACCCGCGAATGATACCTCTGGTATTGCAAGCGTCCATAGGCTGCGGTAACCGCTTACCATCTTGTGGGCCACTTCTGTTGTATAAAAAAAAGTTTACTCATGAATAACTACAATTTATTAGGAGAAAAAATAAATATAGATAGCATGGCATTATTATAGCAGCATTTTGTTGTATTTTACAGACTATATGTAACAGAGAAGGCGTACCCAGAATTCAGACACAATGCCCATCAGAAGACCATCCGGTGGAAATTCCTGGAGTCCTTGGAACAGCCCAGGGTTGTACATGCTAGGTGCACTGATGTCATCAGCAAAGAAAACATATATGGACAAGTATGTGATCTTTAGCAGTTGTTAGTTTGTTAGGCTATGACAGAGGCCTTAGGGCGGCCTTAAACTCTGTCATCAGAGTTGGCCACTGACTCATGCAAACTTACTTTAGTGGTTAGAATAGCGCTTACATGCTTTGCAGGATACGTTTTTCATTTTTATTTTTTGTCAGCAAATGACGTTAAAGTCAAGTGGTTGCGCCACGCCTGACACGCTGCAGTGGCACCCAAAAATTTGAGTTTAAAGTTCTGCGTCCACGCTTGGCCATAACAGCTGCAGTGTCACCCAAAAATTTGAGTTTTACTGCGTGGCACTGCACTGCGCCTGTCACCCCGAGACTTAGTTATTAAGTCTCTTTCGCCTAGTATTTTTTTTGCCCTAAACACAGTGCAGCTTGCACACTACTGCTTGGAGGCAGAATATCTGGCACTGCAGTAGTACCCACCAAGACGAACTCTTGTTAACCTAAGTTAGCTATTAAGTAACTTAAGTAAGCTATTTACATTGGGTCAGTGACTGACTCAAATGAAGTCAGTGCTGATTTAAGAACTGACTTTCTCTGTTTACAAAGGGTCAGTACAGTACGCGAGAAGTATTGACCTGACAACGTTTTACTGACTCCAAATACATTTACATTAGGTCAGTAGCGGGTCAGCACTGACTTTGCTCGAATTTGGAGTCAGCAGCACTGACTCTGCTACTGGCTCAATGAATATCACACTACGTTATCTGTCCGGCTTTTTCAGAGGCCTTCAGGGTTTATTAATTCCGTCACCAGAGCTAGCCACTGACTCGTACGAAATTATTTTATTGATTCAGTTCTAGTAGACCCGGCGCGGTTTCACTCGCGTTATTTGGAAAATTTTTCATATATTAAATCGTTTAAACCTTCCCTGGACTCCTACAAACATTTCAAGACCAAAATTAGCCAAATCGGTCCAGCCGCCTAACGCACATCAATTCATTTTTATATATAAGATTATGTAGTATAAAGATGAAGCACTTATGACGGCCGCGCAGTTTGTAATTAGAAAAAACTCGTGGTCTGGTTTGTTATTGATAAAGTTAGACCATCAATTCGTAGTTCTAATAACCGTCTTAAGTTTTTTCTGTGTGGCCTACCCCTTATAGGGTCGTCCATTAATCGGAACTTACTATATTATTTTTTGTAAAGATACTTTTCCGTATCATGTTTTTCGATACCTACTATTATTGAGTTTTTTTCGTATCATTTCACTTGTAACTTCTAATAGAAAACATGATGCGGAAGTTTTGCATGAATATTAATTTTATAAGCTATCATTATGAATCGTCACTAACAATTTTTTTTATTAATAAGTACCAACATTATCATTCAATTCATGACATACTTACCTATCTATCTACTTTTTTAATATAAATACCGAATGCATAAACCTCGGCCTTTCTCCATCTTCCTCCATGTTGCAATACCCTAATAACAGGGTTCAAGTGTGATACTACTTATTCTGTAACAACTACATAATGTACCATACGACAGCAATAAATGTATTGATTGATTGATTGATTGGTTAGTAGTTGTAGGGAACCAAAGTCGTCACTAGGTGTCTGCATACAGCCTTTTCTTTTTCTGCTGATGTTGGTACTGCGCAAAAAGTTTGTATTAGCTCTTGATCTACTTCTGTGGTAGCCAAAATAAAGTAATATAAATAATTATATTGAGCAAAATAGAAGGTAAACGTTAATCTAAAATGATTAACTGAATTATTTATAACGTAGATATTTCCTATTATAATCTTCCTGTCGAAGTTTATAAGTTTATTATAAACGCATTATATTTATCCTCAAGGATAAAATTCATATATATAAATTTCATATTCTCGTAATACAGGATTGTCCAATAAATTTACGTCCAAAGTAAAAAAAAAATCCTTCAGATCTAGGGGTAAAACCCCATGTATGTTCCCTGATTTTTAGTATTTCGAGTTTTTAAATGTTTTTTTTTGAGAACGTTAGTCGGAACAGTTTAATTAAAAAATAAAGTTTAATTAATAAATAGAAAAATAATAATCCGTGGTTTCTGCGTGTTCTAAAACACTTTCTGTGAGAGACTCTAAGCTTTCAATAATCACAAAAACTGTAGCACTCAAAAAGCTATTAACTAACATGGCATTTCTTGGGAGTTTATTATAAATGAAAGGAACTATACAGAAAAATATGTTTAGATAGGTACAGTCAGCAAAAAATGTTGTCTACCACCCTACGGTCGAGGTTCATTTGAACGTCAATCAACAACAAGGTTGATTTTTCTAATTATTGCGTATTATGTCATTCGTAACATTAAAAAAAAGGGGGAATACCATAAAATAATCTGAAAACGGCCCTCCAATAAAACAAACACACGATAATACACGATAATAATTAACATCTAAGTTCAACATGACATGTATATACGCAATAAAAATACTTTGACTTTGACTTTGAAACCAAATGTAAAAACTGATCAAAATTTAGTTTTGTTAAGTTTTTTGCCTGAAAATAAAAATGTTTTATATTTGCAGCCTTAAAAATGTAATAGCAAAGTTGGCTTCTTGTGAGTAGAATAATGTAACAAAATAGAAATAGTTTAACAAAATAGGAACGGCGCTCAACTTACGCTCAACTAGCTAATGAATAAATTAATGAAAAAACTTTATTGTAGGTACTTGTACTCCAAAACATAACCATAGATAATAACATTTACAAAATAGTTACAATGGGCGGCCTTATCGCTTAGAAGCGATTTCTTCCAGGCAACCTTTAGGTAATGTAATTTCCAATACTATTTTGTGCTATAAATATAAATAAATGCTTGGTTTACCCATTGAATCATTTCAATGACGAAAGCTAAAGCAATAAATTAGTACCTAGGTATCTAAGTAGGTATTTTACAAAACATTAGAGTAAGAATCTTGGCTCTACCACAGAACAGATATTAGTGGCTCTACATAAGCTGAACCGAGTCATAATAAATGGTATCGTCTTTGCAACATTTTTACATAATTATACAGGGTACCTATTTCATTATTAGAACTAATATTCAAGAAATAGGTTCCACAGTAGGTTCCACACAAAAAAAATACTTACATGTACTTTTTTTTAAATTTTATCTTAAAATTCCGAGTAAATCGATTAAGTTTATCTAGTCAACTATTACTAGATAATATTATCTGAGCAAGACCGGTATATTCGAGCGCGCGCACCCCGCAGCGGTTACGGAGAGATCATTGACACGCGCAGGCCATTGACGCGCAATTCATTGACGCTCCGTCTATTGACACGTGCCGCACGCTGCCCTTTTTTTTTCCACTTTGATAACTAACAAATTTATCAATTAGTAAGTAAGTAAGTACATAAACTAAAAAAAGATACATACCTACTTAATTGTATTATGTTTTTCGTATGTGGAACTTATTCCTTGAATATTATGCACTAATAATGAAATACCCTATAAACACTAAAATGTTTTTGGTGAGTGTAGGTATTTTACAAAAAATAATACTGTGTGTTCATCAGTTATCTGGTTAGAACAAGCTTCGCTTTGTTTGAGGGTAGATGGCGCTGTATGAAATGTCTGCTAATATATTTTATTGACCGAGAGAGCGAAGCGTATCAGTTTTGAGAATGAGTCTCGAAACTGAGAAGCTTCGCTTGACCTCTCGACCAATCGAGGCTGTTCTCGCCTACAGGTCGCATTTTTCAACCGATGTTGTTTAAAATCGGCAGTTGGTACTTGTTACACAGGTACGTAGTACTAATATCTGTTCTGTGACACAGGTTCTATGACTTTCAAAGATTTCTAAGATGACTTTATAGTTTTTTTATGTCGTCGGGGATTTTTCATTTTTGATTACCTTCTCTAAAAACAAGGCAAAAAGGGGGCTACTGGATTTAGATGGTTCTTTAATTAGTGTGTCTCATGAAAATTTGGTGATGATCTGATGAGGATCTTTAGCGTGATGAGCAGAATAGCACCTCAAAATGCGGTTATTTGCTCGCTTTTAAAAAGTTTGCGCTTGGCGAAATCTTCTGCTAAACTACAAGTTAATTATATTGTCCACAGATCACAGTCCGTTTCCACTCGCGTCAGCAGCTCGCGGTGTACGACCGGTTCGGCCGCCTCCTCCACGGCAGCGAGATTCTCGCTAAAGACGTGCTGGAGTACATAGTTTTTGAAAAGCACCTCTCCAATCTATACGGAACCTGGCGTATCCACGCTAAGATCATACCGGACTGGGCGCCGCCGAAAGACGCCTCCAAACTCACCAGGATAACGCCAGAGGAGAGTCAGGACACCGCAGATATAGAGACAAAAGAGATAATAGAAAAAGAGACACCAGCTATTGCTGCTAACTGATTTTAAATAAATGATCGTAGTTTTATATATTTTTCATTTTATCCAAAGACTCCTCCAAGCTTACCAGGATAATGCCAGAAGAGAGTCAAGTCGAGACCACTAGACAAGAGATAATTGAAAAAGAGACACTAGCAATAGCTGATAACTGATTTTTTAAATAAATGATCGTAGTTTTGTATATTTTTAACGAGCTGTTGCCTGCGACTTCGTTCTCGTCGAAATTCAATATTAAACTATGCGTAAAAAAATATTCTAAGCATACCAATACAGAGGTACAAAGAGACGGTATGGAAAAAAAAACGCGAGTAAGACCGCGCGTTTCAGCTAGTCAACTAATAAAATCTTAAGTGATGACGGTATTGCACTACAATTTTGAAGGTTAACGACGCCAACGGCGACGTCTCAAACAGTTAATTAATACACTCAAAATATTTCATGGCGTTTCAGTTTTCGGGCGTATGTATATCACACATCACTCATTTATTCACATTGCGCTCTGCCCTATATGTATGTACCTATAATGTATATACATAAGTTTAGTATACAATGGATGGATGTTTACCTATTATTTAAACGGATTGTTAAAATGTGCACCTAGATACATAGGTACCTAGTTTAAAATAGCACGCTACTTTTTATACAGGAAAAACTGACTGTTCCTGTGGGATAGCATGAAAAAGTCAAAACCGCGGGGCACGGCTAGTGTTAAGGATAACACAATACCCGAGGCGTTTTTAGCTTGTTGCTGTTGTATCGCGTAATCCTCGCGCGAAACAGGAAGTTCCAACAGAGCTCACATACATTCAAATGGATTTTTAAATTAAACATTAATATCCCAAAAACATTTAATTGTTCCAGAAAACATTTCATATAAAATTAATAAGATGAATTTAATTATACTTAGCTTAACTTTGTTGCTGGCTAAAAGTGTAAAGTTGGATTACTATAATTATTGTGGTGATGTAACCGGCCCGAATCATGAAGATATAGATATGGACAAGGAATGTAAAGGCGGTCTTCCTTGCCTCGTGAAGTGCTGCGGTCCCAACGAAGTGATCCACAAACGGAAAAACTCTGAAACGTGTAAGAAAATAGAGCAATTGGCAAAGGAAATTGATCTTTCTAACATAACTGAGGAGCTGACTACCTACTCTCAAATACCAATGTCGACAAAAAAGGAGAAACGAAATATATTTCAGAATTATCATTTGCTGTACAGAAAACAATTTTCAGCCAACGCTGATATGTGTACTGAAAACGTAGCAAGTGATAGGTTTTATTTAACGGAAGTAAGTACCTTACTTATTTTTTTTTTTATACAACTGAAGTGGCAACCAAGCGTACGGCCCCCAAGATGGTAAGCGTTTACCGCAGCCTATGGACGCTTGCAATACCAGAGGTATCACTCGCGGGTTGCCTTGAGGCTAAGATCGAAAGCCTCATGTGCCAGTAATTTTACCGGAAACCATACCCTTCACACCGGAACACAGCAATGCGAGCATTACTGCTTGGCGGCATAAATAGGTATGGTGGTAGTCCTTTCCCGGACGAGCTCTATCACAGAGAACTCTACTATCACTAGCCGTTTACAAGCAAAGTTACAACAATTTAGTTCAGTATAAGCCTGTTGAAGCTTGTAAATCTTTAAGACCCTCTTCTAAGTCTTATGTTAATAATAGACTCCATACTACCGATGTAACAGTGTTCCTCGCTTAATCCATAGAGGTATAATATTAGAGATTTAATACTTTTTCAGACAGGTGGTTTAGATTATCTAGTTAAAGAGCTTCATGAAACAGTACCAGATGAGAGACAAGTCGTACAAGCTCCTAAATTTTGCATTGAGATGATGGTTGGTGTTAGGAAGACAACTAATAAGACGGTAGCCTTTTATACTTCTTTTGTTAAGGTAGTTGTCACGCCCACACCCAATAAATACGAGTTAATTTTTTATGGTGAGTTAACATTTCATTTCTTAACCATCCTTGATCATTCCAAGAATCATTGGAAGTCCTCTCCATCCAAAGGTTGCCTGGAAGAAATTGCTACTAAGCGATAAGGCCGCCCATTGTACCTATTTTGTAAAATGTAATCTATACTCTAGCCGAACTCAAGATGCAATATTTACAAACATTGGAAATCAGCTGAATTCCTCTTTTGATGGCATTTCTGGGTTGCAAACATTTGGGTTACTTTTTTAACTATGATTTGGAGTTAAGAATAGCACTACAAATTATACACTATTCATACATAGAGCATAATTTTAATTAAGCAGCTCTAATGAACTAGGCGTAACGTTTCATATCACGCTGAATGTTAGCTTAGTGGCTTTTTTTATATTACACTAGCGGCCAGTCCCGTCTTTGCACAGGTGGACATAAAATATAGCTTAAGTTACTCAGGGATAACGTTCTAATGGTGAAAGAATCTTTTTTTTCTAAACGTTTTTTTTTTTGTATTTAAAAAAAATAATTACGTAATTCTGCTTAATAATTAGTTATCCTTGTTAGAAATCGAAAAGGCAGCGCTCGGCACGTGTCAGTGACCCGCGTGTCAATGAATCGCGCGTCAATAACCCGCGCGTCCTTGACCTGCGCGTGTCCTTGACCCGCTACGGGGCGCGCACACTCGAATATTTCATTATTACGTCGCTTAACTTGATTCCCAACAACGATAAATAATAATTGAGCGGAAAAACGTAATCGATTTTTTTTTGTTTACTTGGAATTTTTAAGACAAAACATACATAAAAACAAAATTATAGGTACATACATATATTTTTTTTTACGTGTGGAACCTATCCCTTAAGTTTGTCAGGTTGATAATGAATGACCCTGTATAGTCTGGAACAGTACATAGGCTGCTTTTTATCCCGGAAAAATGTTCTGTTCCCGTGGGATAAATAACCGCGGGGCACAGATAGTAATGTGTAACACACATAGGTACCTATAATTTATTTATTAATTTAAGACGAAATTTATAAAAAAGAGATATGATAGGAATGCCCAGCAGTGGGACACCACAGGCTGATAATAATAATGATAATTGGTTTCAGGTTATTTTGTTTCCGCATTTTTTTTACTACTTGTGTTGGTTGTATACGGGCTGCTTAAAAAGCTGCACAGCAACCTTAATGGCATGATGCTCATGGTTTTTATGGGTTCGCTGTTGTTCACCATAGTAATTGGTAATGGCATGAATTTACGTTTGCTCGAACTAGATACTGGTAAGAATGGTGCACATGCGAAAGACATGTATGGACTCTGCAAAGTCTTATGTAAGTAGCAACAACCTTTTTTATTGGCCACTAGCAGCCCGTCCCAGTTTTGAGCGGGGGCAATGTAACCGCACCTTATAAATAATATATTTATAAGGTGCGGTTATATACCGCACCTTATAAATAATATATTTATAAGGTGCGGTTATAAATAAGAGTAGTAGAGTTCTTTGTGATAGAGCTCGTCCGGGGAAGGACTACCACCATACCTATTTCTGCCGCCAAGCAGTAATGCTCGCATTGCTGTGTTCCGGTTCGAAGGGTATGGTTTCCGGTGAAATTACAGGCACATGAGACTTACCATCTAACGTCTCAGGGTGGTAACACGCAAGTGATATCTATGATATTGCATGCGTACATAGGCAACGGTAACCGCTGACCATCAAGTGGGCCGTACGCTTGGTTACCACTTTAGTAGTATAAAAAAAAATCGCTAATAATCTATATCTATACTAATATTAAAAAGAGAGATGATTTCTTTGTATTTTTGTTTGTTACGAATAAACTCAAAAACTACTGGACCGATTTCAAAAATTATTTCACCATTAGAATGCTACATAATCCTTGAGTAACATAGGCTATATTTATTACTAGCGACCAGCCCCGGCTTTGTACGGGTGCGGTTATATTGAACTCTCGCGAAGCTGGTACGGAGTCTGTGTAAGAACATAGGCTACTTTTTATTGATGTACCACGCGAGTGAAGCCGCGGATAGCAGCTAGTAATAAATATAATTGGTTCCTAACAAACACATCCCTCGCTACACATCCTCGCACATCTCTGGTGGAAACGCAGCCTAAAAATGATACCACTAGCTTATTCATCATGACAACCATCTAATGTTCCCACTGCTGGGACACTGGCCTACTCTCCAGCAAGAGTGATTGGGTCTTAATCCACGCGGACCCAATGCAGATTGGTGGATGGCACATGTCTTTCGAATTTTAAGTTCTTGGTCATGCCGGTTTCCTCACGATGTTTTCCTTCACCGTATGAGAGCACTGGCATTGCGCACATGCATTTTTCGTAGCGAAAAATCCATTGGTGCACGACCGGATTTGAACCCACGACCTTAGGATCGGAAGGCGGGGTCAAAGTCAAAGTATTATTTATTGCTGAATTACATGTAGGTACAAAGGTGTTACAAATATTATTTTTGTTTCAATGTATTCTACCTTAATAAGGCGTGCAATTTTTCAATTTACAATCATTTACATAATTCAATGTGTATAAAATATTGAACTGAATACCTAATTAATTTAATATGTCATAATGTTAAATAAATACCTATAGTCTAGTCAAAAATGGAAATATTCTATTAAGAGTACCTACCTATCTAATTATTGCATTATTCATTGTCAAATAATATAATTACATTAGATTACATATTATTATCTAACATGAATTCATTTATCGTATAGTAACATTTTTCAGCTAAAAATGTTCTCAGCTTTCTTTAAAACAACGAAGTTGGCAGTTCTCTTATACTATAAAGCAGATTCTCTTATATCACTACCACTAGACCACCGGTGCTCTAGCTTATTAACGAATTTGTTTTTTTTTCAGCTCCGGTTGTATACTTTTTTTACCTTTCCACATTTTTTTGGATGAATTCCATGTCTTTCGACATCTATCGGACCTTCAGGTACGCACATAATGTATAAATAATTATTAGAATTTATTTCATAATGCAATTATAGGCAAAAAGAACTACAAAAAACGCTAGTGAAACCGCGCCGGGTCTACTAGTAATAATTAATTTCTTATTGCCTTTTTTTAGGAAATGTTATGATTTTTATTATCTGTTTGTTCTCTAAATTTGGTAATTTAAATTACCTACTCGTGACCTAAATACAGAAACGCTTTTCCTCATTGTATGTATTCGGGAAAATCCGTAACTTTCATGACTTAGAATAAGTACCTGCGTAGGTACATGTACTCGTAATGTACATCATTATGAGTATTAACAACCGCCTATGTTAAAGAGCCAAATCTGTTAAGATAATTTTGGTTCGTAACTGCAAGCAACTCCTCTACCTGGTGGTAGGACTCTTCTGCAAGAATCCGTCTGGATGGGTACCCAGTGCCAGATATTCTGCCTCCAAGCAGTAGCACAGAACAGATATTAGTACTACGTGTGCAAGCATTGCAGTAATTAGGTTTGAGGGGCACTGTAGCAAGTGAATATACTGCGAATTACTTAACAACGTCTCGGGGTGATGAGCGCAGTGCAGTGCCACGCAAACAACTCGTTATATCCTATTCCCGGTCATTATCTATCTGTTTCATTGGTTTAGTGGTTGTCGAGTTATAGAGGAACAAACATCTAAACTTTATTTGATTAATATTATTTATTAAAAACCTGTAGTGTCCCACTGCAGGGCAAAGGCTTTTTTTTTATATCAGCAAGTGACAGGACAATCCAGACATCCAACACCACGTCTGACTATTACAGATGCAGTGCCACCCAAAGCTTAAAGTTTTTAAGTGTTTGCGTGGCACTGCACTGCGCTTATCACTCCGCGACATTGTTGTTAAGTCTCTTTCGCCCAGTAATTTCATATACCTCTCCGTTACCGGCTAGTAGGGGCCACTCTTTGAGGTATACGTCAAGTTCGTCTATGTCTTTCTAGGCCTTCCACGCGGCCGTCGGTCGCCCGTTTGGAAAAGCTTTCGCATATGATATTATTGTTAATATTATTACTATTATTTGTTAATACACTGGCAGCTAATAAGCTGATGCGTGTATATCATAGTGCACTAATTTATAATGTTTATCAAGTCTGTTTTTGAAAGAGTTCACTGAAGGAGCACTTATCACTGATTTACTCTTGAATCCAATGACAATTCCGATCCAATCCCAATTTCTATTTTCTGCTGTCAAATTTTTGTGCTCTTGAAAACAAGGTTGAATTTGGCGCTTGGTTTGCTGTCAAAAGTACGAAATGTCATATTCCAATAATTGTACCTTTAGAACAATTTGTCTGAGTCCAATACTGATCGCGTTCAAGAGTAATGCCCCAATTGTTTGTTTGTTTTTAATATGGTGTTGCCGTTTTATTTGAAGAAACCTGAGAAAAGTCCGTACGATCCCGCGTCGTAGCATCAAAGCTAAGTTCTTTAGGTACGGTCTGTACGCCTGGGGCATGTCGGCGGTGCTTCTGACCATCGCGCTTATCATAGACTTCGCACCGGGAGTACCGATGTCTGTCGCAAAACCGCAGTTCAAACTGTGTCAAAGAGATTACAACAGTAAGTTTCTTAACAGTAAGCTGAGCATCAAAGAGATCGATTCAAAGGAGTCGTTTAAAAGAATGGTACGGGAAAATTATCTGAGTTCATTCATTTTTAGTGGCGAGCTTCTGTTTGTTTTTCACGTTTTATGTATGTATGTATGTATAACCCGTACAACTCATAGTAACTCATATTGTATTAAGTATATTATGTTTATAACTATAGTGGTTAGAAATCATATTAAATTATTAACGGCTATTTACCACAATTTGTCATTTATGCTGACGTTACGAAGCTATTTAGAAGCTTGAGCACCGCCCGCGACCGCGTTTGACGGTTGCTCGGCGTATACGCAGTATAATTGTATATTATGTTTATAAGTAGGTATATATAATTTTAAGTATGTAATTGTAGTTATAAGTAGGTATATTTATTAGCATATTTGTATATTTAAAATTTATTTACGCCTCACCATCATCTCTGCACGTCCAGGATGACTGGTAGAGAATGCTTTTAGCATTAAATCATCCTAGCATTACAATTTATGTGAAAGTGTTAAATAAATAAATAATAAATAAATAAGCAACAGTAAAGTCCCAGCTTCGCGCGGGTGCAATGAAAATGCACCCGCAACATTTCTAAATAATGCATTATTTAGAAATGTTGCAGTGCCATGCCATATGTGCCTGTTTGAGAAGCAAGAAGGGATCGATCCCGTAACCGCTTTTAAATAATTAAAATAAAAGTTAGAATTCAAAAATAAATGGTAACCAATGAATGTACGAAAATATTGAACTATTTACAATGGTAGTCGTTCTGGGTCTCAATCTGGTTTGTTTTAGATACCATTTCAATATTTTCGTACATTCATTGGTTATTATTTATTTTTGAATTCTAACTTTTATTTTAATTATTTAAAAGCGGTTACGGGATCGATCCCTTCTCGCTTCTCAAACATATGGCATGGCACTGCAACATTTCTAAATAATGCATTATTTAGAAATGTTGCGGGTGCATTTTCATTGCACCCGCGCGAAGCTGGCACTTTACTGTTGCTTATTTATTTATTATTTATTTATTTAACACTTTCACATAAATTGTAATGCTAGGAGGACTTAATGCTAAAAGCATTCTCTACCAGTCATCCTGGACGTGCAGAGATGATGGTGAGGCGTAAATAAATTTTAAATATACAAATATGCTAATAAATATACCTACTTATAACTACAATTTAATTTAACTTTTATTTTAATTGGCTATTTTTGTTTTTATAGTGTTAACCATCACACTAGGGGAATACTAAAGATTATAATATCCCAAAAATTATTTTGCCTCAAGCGGGATTTGTTCTTTAGTATTCCCCTAGTGTGATGGTTAACACTTTAAAAACAAAAATAGCCAATTGAATAAGCAATGCGATACCTCTCGTCAATGAACTAAATTAACTTTAGTCATTGAACAGGCTTGGATAACTGCAACGTTTCCCCTGTAGGTGGAGCTATCGGCGCTTCGAGCCGAAGACATCCCAATGATTATTTCGTCCAAGCGAGATATGTCTCGATAGCTCAATTGGTAGAGCGCCCGCGTATCAAGCGGTTGTTGCGGGTTCAAATCCCGCTAGAGGCAAAATATTTTTTGGGATATTATAATCTTTTTTATATTAATTATTTTAAAGCAGCGACTAGTGTCCCGCAGTTGCCGTTGGCGCCATGGAAGACCAGCGCTACAGCCATCATGACAGCCTTCTAATGTTCCCACTGTTGGGACACTGGCCTACTCTCAGGCGAGAGTGGTTGGGTCTTAATCCACTAACGCAGACCCAATGCGGATTGGTGGATGGCACATGTCTCTCGAATTTTTAGTTCTTGGGCATGCCGGTTTCCTCACGATGTTTTCCTTCACCGTATGAGAGCACTCCAGTCATTATTGATTATTTCGTATATGCTTAACTGCTTAGATATACACTTTTAATATTATTACCACCTACTATGTATCAACTGTTTTGAAATAAACTTTTTTACTTACTTAAATTACCTAATTGTATGTTTTTGACTACAGACTATCTGGCAAAGTGGTACAAATACGCTCCAATGCTGGTATTGGTGTCGGTCAACATTATTCTGTACATGATGACTATCTACAACATCTGGCTAGTACACAGTGATATAGAACACTTTGAAGAGAACAGGAAAACAAGTAATAAAAATCAGTAAGTTACATTTTCCCATCGTAATTAACACTAGTTTCAGGTTTTGTATCAAAGGGACCACGGAAGTATTGAAAGGGACAGGCGACGGGAAGCCATCTTTGTTTCTACTACGTATAGTTCTCTCGGCGGATCTAGGCTTCCGTGAAGTTAGCCGTTTCGAGCTTATCACAAACGGCTAACTTCACGGAAGCCTAGATCCGCCGAGAGAACTATAAATACGCGAAATAAAGTACTCGGTATGTATGTAAGCCTAGATCTAACTACGTCTCAAATTTAAATTCAAAATTTTATTAGGTATTCAAAAATATCACAGACAAGAATCATTTTGAAAGGTGAATTTACGCCAGTTCCACGCACCCCAGCCTACTAGAAGAATCTGGCAACAAACTCGGCTGGGTTCCTAGCTTTTTTTCTGATCCCTCTTATTAAAGCTCTAGTGTGGTGCCAATCGAACTAGGTGAGGCTCATGCTAAGAAAATAAGTATAGTTCTCTCGGCGGATCTAGGCTTCCGTGAAGTTAGCCGTTTGTGATGCGCAAAGACAATTTAGTATGAAAAAGCTCCATTACGCATCGAAACGGCTAATTTCACGACGGCCGAGATCCGCCGTGAGAACTATACCTTCCTATGTAAATAAGAAGTTCCACCTTTTTACGATCACGTATGAAGGTACCGCGTAATTTGCGCTTATTGAGTTACTTATACTGTCAAGGAAAACATCGTGAGGAAACCGGCATGTCCAAGAAATAAAAATTTGAAAGACATGTGCTGTCCACCAATGCGGTTTGCATTGGCGTGGTGGATTAAGACCCAATCACTCCCGCCTGAGAGTAGGCCAGTGTCCCAGCTGTGGGAACATTAGACGGCTGTCATGATGATGATGATGAATATTGAGTTTTTTCCAGGCTTTTAGTATTCGTCAAGCTTTCTGTAGTTATGGGACTCAACTGGATATTCGAGCTAGTACTTGTAAGTATTGTTGCACAAGATAACTTATATGCAATTGCACACATTTACCTAGTGGTAGGACTCTAGGGGCTTAAATTAAACCTACTTAAGGCTGCGTTTCCACCAGAGATGTGCGAGGATGTGTTGCGAGGAAAGTGTTTTTAGGAACCAATAGAATCACTTCATTAAAGCTGTCAGAGCGAGACTAGTTAAATGAAGTGATTCTATTGGTTCCAACAAACACATCCTTCGCTACACATCCTCGCACATCTCTGGTGGAAACGCTACCTAAACCTCTGTCAGCCATGTGCCTTTCAAATCTATCGTCGACTTTGTTCATTGACATAAGAACGACAAGGAAAGACGATACTTAGCAAGCTGCTGAAAATACAGTTTTATATGATTTTTTTTTTATACAACTGAAGTGGCAAACAAGCGTACGGCCCACAAGATGATAAGCGGTTACCGTAGCCTATGGACGCTTGCAATACCAGAGGTATCACTCGCGGGTTGCCATCTTGAGGCGGCGATCTAAAGCCTCATGTGCCAGTAATTTCACCGGAAACCATACCCTTCACACAGGAACACAACAATGCAAGCATTACTGCTTGGCGGCAGATATAGGTATGGTGGTAGTCCTTCCCCGGATGAGCTCTATCACAAAGAACTCTACTATTAAAAATGAAGTAAGAATAAAGGCTCTTCAGCAAAAGTTCGTCTTAGTGACCACTACAGTGCCTGATATTCTGCCTCCAAGCAGTAATGTGCAAGCTGCACTGTGTTTAAAAGCCACGCAGAACTTTAAACTTTTAATTTTTGGGTGACACTGCGACTTTTATAGTCAGGCGTGGCGTTTAACATCAGGCGAACGACTTTATCGTCTCACCATGACAGTGCGTGACAGTGCTGACTTATGATAAAAAATACTGAAAAATGCTGACTTTTTCAGGCAAATTGATTTCTTAATTTCGGAAATTTCGGAAAATTAAAAAAACACGCTTCTTTGCGTTTTCATTTGTCAG
This sequence comes from Colostygia pectinataria, assembly GCA_951394395.1. Lineage (NCBI taxonomy): Eukaryota > Metazoa > Arthropoda > Insecta > Lepidoptera > Geometridae > Colostygia > Colostygia pectinataria. The sequence goes on along the minus strand of OX596368.1, from coordinate 1,569,103 downwards.
TATGACAGGACTTCGCTAGCTACTAGCTACTAGTAGTAGTCGGTAAAGTACCTAAGTAAGTAAGTAAGTTCGTATGAGTCAGTGGCCAACTCTGGTGACAGAGTTTCTAGGCCGCCCGAAGGCCTCTGTCATGGCCTAACAACTAGTAGTCGGTAACTCATATTACTTTATTCGACCTATTTTATTGCCAGTGGCAATTTCAACTGAGCGCTCCCGTGCTTCGGAGGGCACGTTAAGCAGTCGGTCCCGGCTTTTTCAAAGTTGTTAGGCCATAACAGAGGCCTTCGGGCGGCCTAGAAACTCTGTCACCAGAGTTGGCCACTGACTCATACGAACTTACTTACTTACTTAGGTACTTTACCGACTACTACTAGTAGCTAGTAGCTAGCGAAGTCCTGTCATACTGACAAATGAAAACGCAAAGAGGCGTGTTTTTTTAATTTTCCGAAATTTCCGAAATTAAGAAATTAATTTGCCTGATAAAGTCAGCATTTTTCAGTATTTTTTATCATAAGTCAGCACTGTCACGCACTGTCATGGCACTGACTCATAAGAACGAACGATTGTTACAGGAGCTTGCAACCGACCAAAGCTTGCCAATATGGTTGTTCTATTCAATGAGCATTTTCAACGTTCTAATCGGATTAATATTCTTCATCATCTTGCTTTGCAAGCGCGACGTCTTCATCATGCTGTGCAGAAGGTAGCTCATTTATTTTATTAGAATGATCTTCAGAATTTTCTTATCAGACTAACTAAAACCTGGAAGAGATCGCTTTTTAGCGATAAGGCCGCCCATTGTAACACTTTTTTGTTGTTTTTTTTTTCTTTGTTTATTTCTATTTTAGTATCATAAGGTGTGCAATAAAGATATAATCTAATCTAATCTAAAACACACCTTTCAAATAAAATTGTTCTAGTGTGGGTGTCACTGCCAATCATGTTCTGCTTTTTTTTTTTTTTTTATACTACTAAAGTGGTAACCAAGCGTACGGCCCACTTGATGGTCAGCAGTTACCGTAGCCTATGTACGCATGCAACATCATAGGTATCACTTGCGTGTTACCACCCTGAGACCTTAGATGGTAAGTCTCATGTGCCTGTAATTTCACCGGAAACCATACCCTTCGAACCGGAACACAGCAATGCGAGCATTACTGCATGGCGGCAGAAATAGGTATGGTGGACGAGCTCTATCACAAAGAACTCTTTTGCTTTTGATCCATACAATGTTTACTACATAAGTTACTGCTCTGTGTAAGTGTAATAAGTGTATGTTTTACTGTGAAATAAATTATTTTTTTCATTACAAAAAAAAAAACTATGATCTATTATGTAAATGATAAGGCGGAGATAAAAAAAAAAATAAAAAAAAACATTTATTCTCTTTCACAAGGTAATCTTAGTGCAGTTTAGGTTCGTTATGAACCCGTATTACGTATTAGATATTCCAATAGCTTCCTTTTTGCCCCTGTGTATACCAAGTTTCAACTAGATAGGTTGAAAAATGCGACTTGTAAGCGAGAACAGACAGACAGACTGACTGACGGACGGGCAAAAGCATTAATTTGTATTTTACACTTTTAACCCCTGACGCAAATAGAAGGGAGTTATAAGTTTTACCGCTGTCTGTGTCACCGTAACTCGGTTGAACCGGTATGAATGCGGTTTTCTTTATTTGAAAGTAGGTTTTCTAACGATGGTTTTTAGATGTTTTATCAAAATCGGTTCAGTCGTTTCAAGGTCACCAGCATAAAATTGTCGTGGATACCTTTAATCTTTTAATATATGGTTATATTGAGTGTTGAGGTGTGTTCCACAGAACAGATATTAGGACTACGTACAAAATGGCTACTCCCTACCTCCCAGCGGTTTTACTTACCCCACCCCGGTCGCGAGTTTGCCGGCACCTTTCGCCGGCACTAAAGGGTTTAGGCACGCGTTTATATTTTGACTTTGTGTAGGACCAAGCGCGCGCATGCCAGCGCGAGCGAAAGTGTGCTATCTCGCTCTTGCTTTAGTTGGGTGGGGACAACATGACACACACATACAACGGCACCGTTTACTTACAAACCATGCATGTGGTGATTGCGACGCGTGTGCTTCATACACTTTGTTGAATGTCCGGGGTGTGTTTCCAGGTTCAACGTAGAGAACAGGTGGACTAGAGGAAACACACATGTGACCAGTACAAGCTCTCACGTCTCGAAGGTTAACGCGAGATGTAAGTCGAAAGTAATCGAGGACAGCATTCAGATTGACAGCAACGCGGATGTATCCAAAATAGACGAACAGAAACCTATAAAGCCTAGGTTTTGTGTCACTAAGCTCTGAGCAAGGGTGTGGACCATACCCGTCTCTCGAATACGTCTGTGGATTACAACGAATTATAAACATCGTGCAACATTAGTTTTAATACAATCTAGTACAAGAGTAGTAGAGTTCTCTGTGATTGTCTGGGGGTGAAGCGCAGTGCAGTGCCACGCAAACAACGCGTTATGTCCTATCCCGGTAGAGTTGACTAAATTATTACAACAGGATAATATGAAAAAAATAATAACAGTATGTTTTCAGTACGCAATTGTTTTATTTTCCTCTACTCTCAGAGAATGATCTAATTTAAATATAATAATAAATTATTATTGACTATTTGCACCTCGATATAATATAAAATATACAGAGTCCTAATTTAAAATCAAGTTATATCATTTATGTTGACGCCACACTAACCGGAAACGCGGTTTTTTTTTCAATAACAATGTATTCAATCAACAGTGAATCTAAGTACTAAATTAGACATTATTTATACCTGCTTACATAACATTAAATTACTATTAATATAATTCTAAATACATTATGTGGCATATGGAACTATTGCATAATGTTTGAAATTATTATTGTTCATTACATGTATCATAGAACAGTTTCATGTAATGACTATTAAACCTACTAGCAATCAAAGTGTTTCGCACCAGGGACGTGCGCTTGCGGCATGGTGCTGTCGAAGCTGTCAGCAAACACGTTGATCGCGATGATGTACGTATAACGTTGTAAACAACGACTTATCTCAACAATTTTACAACTCATGATGAATTGTCAATATATTTATGAAAATCTTATGTATGTTCGCAAAAATATTAATCTGTTTAAAAAAAAATGTGATAATCATAATGTTAATACTAGAAATAAAAATAAACTCGCTGTTCCCACAGTTAGGCTCACTAAGGTCAGTAAATCTTATAGAGGGCAATGTGTACGCTTCTTTAACAAAGTCCCAAGCGACATACAAAATTTATCAATTGGCAAATTTAAAAACTTATTTAAACAAAATCTGTCTCAAAAAGCTTACTATAAAACAACCGATTACCTAGATGATAAAAAAGCTTGGGACGAATGTGCTCCAAGTCTACTTGGAATCCATAAAAATAGCAAGGATCATGCCAAAAAAAGCGATAGGAACCCAGCCGGTGTTGTTGCCAGTTCTTTTACGGCATGGGCGCGTTGGAACTGGTGTAAATTTGCCTAGCTTGTAAGACGTTTCAAAGTGATCCTTGTGATTCTACTGAATAAATAATTTTTGATTTTGATTTTTTGAACAGCTTCTACAACGGTCCAAGTGTGGCCATTACATTAACGCAATATTTATGGGTTTGGCGTTTTCCGTTAGTGTTGCCCCTACATTAGAGTTTACATACATAATTACACTAATATTATAAATGAAAAAGTTTGTTTGCTTGGATGTTAGTTACTCTATAACACGATAACCACTGAACCGAATTGGCTGAAATTCAAAACATAGATAGAACATAGATAGATAATAACAAGGATTAAGACTACTTTTTATCCCAGAAAAAGATCGGATCTCGAGTTCCACACGAACAAAGTCGCGGGCAACAGCTATTATAATATAAAACACTAGAAGTCCGTCCCAGCTTCGCGCGGGTGCAATTAAACCGCACCCGTGCAAAGCCGGGGCGGGTCACTAGTAGTAAATGTAGCCCATGTTACTCAGAGATAATGTAGCTTTCTAATGGTGAAAGAATGTTTGTAATCGGACCAGTAGTTTTTGAGTTTATTCGTAACAAACAAAAATACAAATCTTTCCTCTTTGTAATATTAGTATAGATTATAAAATCATCATTATGTTAAAGGCGCGGGCCCACCGCGGCGCATGCTGAGCAAGGGCTCGCGGCGTCTTTTAACTTCGTGTATTAATTTGTTTGACAACGTGGGTTTACGTTTCCACTGGAGTACACGAATATGACCCACGACTATGTATAGCGTGGCACGGCGCACGGAGAGGCTACGCAGGCTACTACTACGAGGCTAGGCAGTGTATGACTGAAAACTGCGCTGCGATAAGTGAGCTGTACATAGTCGAGGGTCATATTCGTGTACTCCAGTGGAAACGTAGACCCACGTCGACAGTGTTGAGCTATGTAACCGCCTATTCGCAAGCCACGCATGTATCAATGACGTCAATTCATGCGTAGCCTCTCCGTGGGTTGCAGTGGACACAACCACATACATTATCTTCCAAAGCGAAGCTTAATACACGTGCTCTCCGTGCACCGCGGTGGGCCCGCGCCTTTAAGCAACGTCTTGTAAGTTGTACGTTAGTCATTGCTAAGTACCTATTACAAAATAAAAAACAGACGAAAAATCTCTAGTACTATTCCGCTTAACCTTTTAACTGATGAGGTCACACAGTTACCACAGTTAACCTCAAAAGAAAAATATCGACACGTGTTTCATCCCTCCACGGGACATCCTCAGGACCATCGACTTGTTCTCCGGGAGGATGTCCCGTGGAGGGATGAAACACGTGTCGATATTTTTCTTTTGAGGTTAAATGTGGTAACTGTGTGACCTCATCAGTTAAAAGGTTAAGCGGAATAGTACTGGAGATTTTTCGTCTGTTTTTTATTTTGTAATGGATTTCCGCAAAGTAACGCCTGAATCTATCAATTAGGTACCTATTATGTAGAACTTACATAATACATAATGTACTTCGAGGCTTTCACAATCTTAACAATACTTTTCAGTCACTATTTATATTCTTACAATAAGTTACAATGTGATCTTTAGGAATCTTTTATCGATAATCGCTATCGGTCTAGTGGTAGCGACCTCGCCTTCTTATCCTAAAGTTGTGGGTTCGAAACCGGTCTTGCATCAATGGGTGTTATTCATTCTGTTCACCTGGTGGTAGGACTCTTCAGCAAGAGTCCGTCTTGGTGAGTGCCACCGCAGTGTCAGATATTCTACCTCCAAGCAGTAGTGAGCAAGCTGCACAGTTTAGGTTTGAAGGGCACTGTAGTAAGAGAAATTACTGGGCGAAAGAGACTTTAACAACAATGTCTCGGGGTGATAAGCGCAGCGCAGTGCCACGCAAACACTAAAAAACTAAGCTTTGAGTGGCACTGCATCTGTAATAGTAAGGCGTGGTGCTCATCAGGTGGGCGCCTTGATTGTCTTGTTACTTGCTGACATAAAAAAAAATTGGGGTCCTAACTTATGTGTGCGACTGTCACTATTTATTTACTTGGATCAGTACAGTCACCTACATGTGTTCATGTTTCGTTATTTGACTTTGTTTACATGTTGCATGATTTCGTAAAACGAATTTTATAGTAGAAAGTTGACTTTTGTCAAAGGCTTTTTACACAATTACCATATAAGGTTTTTTTATAGTTGACTGTACATAACAACTTATATTTTATAAGATTCGAACTAGTTTGATTTGTATTTACTAATACTTAATTTGATTATAATAATATATTACAATTTATCATAAAAATGTTGTATTTTTAACACTGGAAACCTTAATTTGGTTTATTATTTTCATTTACTAGATGTGTACTAGCAGACTTAACGTAGTACTTGACGAATGTGAGTACTCAGACAAACCCTAGGTGGTTTTTGGGTACAATATTAAATTACATGTAAAATATTATTGTAGATATATTTAAAAAAAAAAAATGACTTTTCTAACACTAAATATCTCGAAAAACAGATTCTTAGTCTTGCTAATATAGCAGTCTTATGAACTATTGGAAGGCACCAAAGAATAGAACAACTACCACAACAGAATATTAAAAATAGTCAATAAATGAATGAATTAATTAATGCTTTATTTGCTTAAGAGACAACTAGGTGGATGGTTAGATTACAAAACACTGGATAATAATCTATGCTAGGCACATTCAGAAGGTGTATTATACAAAGTACGTATATTTTGTTGTCCATGCGAGTAATAATTCATCTTTGTGTCAGTCTTCTACACGACACGTGCCCCTTTTGAGGGGTTTCAATTATCACTGGGATTTCCACTCCTTGTGTTACTTTACAGCGCTCTCATTTCATCTGAAGCAGCAACCACCGCCCGTTTTGCCCCATAGAGGGGATAAAGGGACCCCTTTTTGGGGGTACGATCAATTTTCACTGGGTTTTCCGTTCCTTGTGAGTGTTGTGTCATACCATGGTGGGCGCTGTTCTGGTTGGTGGCTTGGGGGGGAGCGGGGGCGGCGTGCGGGGCGCGGGGCCGAGCCGCGCGCGCTGCGTCTCGCGGAGGTTGTCCAGGAAATCTACGGAAAACATTATATATTATTTTAGAGACTAGCGACTTATTTATAGATTACTAGCAGTACGTCCCAGCTTCGCGCGGGTGCAATGAAACCGCACCCGTGCCAAGCCGGGGCGGGTCGCTAGTAATAAATACAGCCTATGTTACTCATAGATAATGTAGCATTCTAATGAAAAATTGAAAGAATTTTTGAAATCGGACCAGTATTTTTGAGTTTATTCGTAACAAACAAAAATACAAATCTCAATTAAAGAGGAAACTCTTTATAATATTAGTATACAAAAAGACTAGCTGACCCGCGCGATATCACTCGCGTTATCTTTCCCTATTTTCTCATCGTTTAATCCTTCCCTGGACTTTTACACATATTGCAAAAAAACATTAGCCAAATCGGTCCAGCCGTTCACGAGTTTTAGCGAGACTAACGCACATCAATTCATTTTTATAAAAATAAAAATATAATTTTATAAGATTAGCTAAAGTTATGATAAAGAGAAATCGTCAAAAAAAAGTTAGTAAATGATATGTTTAAAAATTAACAAAAAATATAAGATATATTTCTATTATATTCTATGTGTTACCTGGTGGATGGTGTTGGTGTAGCAGGGGCGCCCCGGGGCGCAGCGCGGCGCGCACGCGGGCGCCCCCCGCGCCCCCCGTCGCGCCCCCGCGGCTGCTGCTCGTGCTGTTACTCTAAACAAAACATACCAAATGATAACTAGCCAGACTTTTATGAGACTGGGAGGAACAAGGAAATCCACATGCACATACCCACACACACATACACACACACACACACACACACACACACACGCACACGCCCCGGCTTTGCACGGGTGCGGTTTTATTGCATCCGCGCGAAGCTGGGACGTACTGCTAGTTCACTATAAACGTCTGTTAGCTAATGTGACTTTTAAATCTGATCATCTTTGTTCATTGATATATGAATTATCCACTGGAGCACTGGTGGTCTAGTGGTAGTAACCCCGCCTTCCGATCTTAAGGTCGTGGGTTCAAAACCGGTCGTGCACCAATGGATTTTTCTATTTGAAAAATGTATGTGCGCAATGCCAGTGCTCTCGTACGGTGAAGGAAAACATCGTGAGGAAACCGGCATGTCCAAGAACTAAAAATTCGAAAGACATGTGCCATCCACCAACCCGCATTGGGTCCGCGTGGTGGATTAAGACCCAATCACTCTCGCCTGAGAGTAGGCTAGTGTCCCAACAGTGGGAACATTAGAAGGCTGCTGAAACAGTGTTACATTAGTCGAAGACTTGTCTTTCTCTTTGAACTTTGACTTGTCTTGAAGATTTTTCGTCTGTTTTTTATTTTGTCTTTCTCGTCATTTACTGACACAGAAGGAAAGACGATACTAAGCAAGCCGCTATATTAACAGTTTTATTTATGAATAAGGTAGTTAGTCTCTAGAGCTTATGGCTGCTATGCAGTGATAAATCTATCTACGAATATGTATTGTGATATAATATGAAATTATTTACCGATTCCATTTTGATCCAAAAGTCGTGGGTTCAAATCTGTTAGCTGCATGCACAAAAGAGCGCAAGTATTATTAAATACATGTATGTAATATCCTGATAGCGTAACATCATCATCTATGTCTCCATAGGGGGTATTATGTACCTCGGTTGCAATCGATTTCATTAAGTTCAAAATAAAAAACTGACGTATTTTGTATGAATACAACTTTTTGATAGGTTACTGATTGAAATCGGATTGCAACATTGGACAATAGCCCAGCTGGGACCTTTCTGTTGAACGCAATTCCAATCAATTTATATTGGACAAGTATTGGAATATGACATTTCGTACTCAGCGCAAAGCTAGCGCCAAATTCAACCTTGTTTCAAAGAGTACAAAAATTTGATAGCAGTAAATAAGAATTGGATTGAAATTGGGATTGGATCGGAATCGTCATTGGATTCAAGAGTTTTCGGTTGCAGTAAATAAGAATTGGATTGAAATTGGGCTTGGATCGGAATCGTCATTGGATTCAAGAGTTTTCGGTTGCAGTAAATAAGAATTGGATTGAAATTGGGCTTGGATCGGAATCGTCATTGGATTCAAGAGTTTTCGGTTGCAGTAAATAAGAATTGGATTGAAATTGGGCTTGGATCGGAATCGTCATTGGATTCAAGAGTTTTCGGTTGCAGTAAATAAGAATTGGATTGAAATTGGGCTTGGATCGGAATCGTCATTGGATTCAAGAGTTTTCGGTTGCAGTAAATAAGAATTGGATTGAAATTGGGCTTGGATCGGAATCGTCATTGGATTCAAGAGTTTTCGGTTGCAGTAAATAAGAATTGGATTGAAATTGGGCTTGGATCGGAATCGTCATTGGATTCAAGAGTTTTCGGTTGCAGTAAATAAGAATTGGATTGAAATTGGGCTTGGATCGGAATCGTCATTGGATTCAAGAGTTTTCGGTTGCAGTAAATAAGAATTGGATTGAAATTGGGCTTGGATCGGAATCGTCATTGGATTCAAGAGTTTTCGGTTGCAGTAAATAAGAATTGGATTGAAATTGGGCTTGGATCGGAATCGTCATTGGATTCAAGAGTTTTCGGTTGCAGTAAATAAGAATTGGATTGAAATTGGGCTTGGATCGGAATCGTCATTGGATTCAAGAGTTTTCGGTTGCAGTAAATAAGAATTGGATTGAAATTGGGATTGGATCGGAATCGTCATTGGATTCAAGAGTTTTCGGTTGCAGTAAATAAGAATTGGATTGAAATTGGGATTGGATCGGAATCGTCATTGGATTCAAGAGTTTTCGGTTGCAGTAAATAAGAATTGGATTGAAATTGGGATTGGATCGGAATCGTCATTGGATTCAAGAGTTTTCGGTTGCAGTAAATAAGAATTGGATTGAAATTGGGATTGGATCGGAATCGTCATTGGATTCAAGAGTTTTCGGTTGCAGTAAATAAGAATTGGATTGAAATTGGGCTTGGATCGGAATCGTCATTGGATTCAAGAGTTTTCGGTTGCAGTAAATAAGAATTGGATTGAAATTGGGCTTGGATCGGAATCGTCATTGGATTCAAGAGTTTTCGGTTGCAGTAAATAAGAATTGGATTGAAATTGGGCTTGGATCGGAAACGTCATTGGATTCAAGAGTTTTCGGTTGCAGTAAATAAGAATTGGATTGAAATTGGGCTTGGATCGGAATCGTCATTGGATTCAAGAGTTTTCGGTTGCAGTAAATAAGAATTGGATTGAAATTGGGCTTGGATCGGAATCGTCATTGGATTCAAGAGTTTTCGGTTGCAGTAAATAAGAATTGGATTGAAATTGGGCTTGGATCGGAATCGTCATTGGATTCAAGAGTTTTCGGTTGCAGTAAATAAGAATTGGATTGAAATTGGGCTTGGATCGGAATCGTCATTGGATTCAAGAGTCCCCTGGTTCGGGTTACAAAGAGTAAATGGCCAATTCGTGCAACAAACAAAAGTAAAATTTAAGTTCCGTTCTTGTCTCGATCTCGTTGGCCCTTGAATTAGAAAAGCTAATAAGATAGATAAACCTGTTGTCGGGGATAATCCCCGTAAGTTAAGTTAACTAAAGTAAAGTAAGAGTAGTAGAGTTCTTTGTGATAGAGCTCGTCCGGGGAAGGACTACCACCATACCTATTTCTGCCGCCAAGCAGTAATGCTCGCATTGCTGTGTTCCGGTATGAAGGGTATGGTTTCCGGTGAAATTACTGGCACGTGAGGCTTTCGATCTTAGCCTCAAGGTGGCAACCCGCGAGTGATACCTCTGGTATTGCAAGCGTCCATAGGCTGCGGTAACCACTTACCATCTTGTGGGCCGTACGCTTGGTTGCCACTTCAGTTGTATAAAAAAAAAAAAAGTAAAGTTAAAGGTTAGGAAATAACCAAACCCAGTGATTGCTAGATGACAAACCCTTTATTCAGTAAACATTACATTATTTATGTATGCTTTACATGAACGTGCGGTTACCCTTACTTATGATTACCCTTGAACGTGCTGTTACAGTTTAGTCTGTAAAATGCTGAGACGGTGGAAGTACAACAATCGTATTGATATATGTTTAGCCGTCGACTTGGTTTGCCTATGTTTCAACTTATATAATAATAATAATAATAATGCTGGACAATCCACACAGCATCATCTAGCCCAAGGTAAGCTGCTGTTAAACAGAGCTGTATTATGGGTACTAGATGACTGATATATATTTAATACAATACAATACATAGATAGATAATTTTTATTATACATAGAATATATATAATGCAAATAAAGTATTAGTTATTAGATTATTATGACATGTTCATTGGTTTGAACACCTGTACCAGGTTAAGTATATAACAGAGTGGACCAAGTAGTAAAACTAACCCCCCGGCTCACAAAAAGTAATAAACCTGTTATCAAATTACCTGTGTGTCGAGGTCCCGCTCGTCTTGCAGCCGCAGCGCGAGCTCGCTGAGCGAGTCCGCGTCCGAGTCCCGCTCGCACTGCGACCCCGCCCTTAGGTCGCCGACCTCGCTCATCTCGATCACTTGCAGTCGGCACCCGTCTAATTCCTGTCAAGTAGGGCAATTGCTATTCATATTTATTCGATGTAATATGTACTTTAAACAGGAGTATTGGCTGACACATAAGCTGAACATCTTGAGTAGTAGTAGTACGACTGAAAATTAGCAAATCAGTTTTTTTTCCAATAAAATAAGAATGTTATCGATTGAAAATTGTATTAAGCATCCTCGATCCATCCATTTATTTTAGATATTTACAGCGTCGCTTTAGTTAAAAAAATATCAGAAAATGTCCCGTTTTACAGTAAGCTAACAAACATTTTATTAATTTATTTTCGCTTGAAATGTTTAAAATTATAACGATCTACCTAAAATTAAATGAAACAACAATTAAAATAAACAGAAGAGCGAAACCTTCTATCCTAAGTATTTTATACTCAAAAGTTTAGAATAACAACACGGAGAAACGAAGTACGCGCACGCAATTTGTGATCATTTTTAGTTAGTCTCACTTGGTCAAGAGGCTCGCCATTCATCAATGTGAAGTCATCGTGCGCACGTCTCTCACAATTATAATTTAAAAATGGTGTATTGTGTGGTGAAAGGCTGTAACACTACGTATATAATCATTAACCACGTATAATACATAGGCCGCTCACGCAAACATCAATATTTGAATCACACTTTGAAAATAATTTTGAATGAAACTATCATTCTACGTGTTGTTATTCTAAGCTCAAAAGGATGTTTCAACTACGATTAAAATTATGTACACTTTTGTTAAAGTATAAAACATTTAGTATTTGTTTTCAGCCGCCCCTCGCGCCCTAGCTCTATACACACCTGCATAAGCGTGTGAGGATGTAGCGGCACTCCGCCCTTCATAGCCGCGGCGTTCAGCAGCCGGTACCGAGCCGCCACACGCCGCACCACCGCGTCCAGCCGTCGGGCGCCCCCGCACCGCACGCTCACGCAGCGCGCCCCCGCGCCCCCCGCGACCCCAGCGCCCCCCAGCTCTAGCCGCACCACGGCGCGCCGCTCCACCACCGCCTCGCGCCCACCGAGGATCGACGACGGCGCGCTCAGCTCGATGGTAGACGATTCACCCTGCAAATAAAGTTATATTCATTGTTTATTATAATCATAACCGCCTTCTAATGTTCGCACTGCTGGGGGTCACAGAACAGATATTAATTCTACGAGCCGGCGCGAGCGAAAGTGTGTTATATCGCTCTTACTATTATTGGGCGGGGCCAACCATGACACTCACACATACAATTGCACCGCTTACGTACACAAACCATGCATTCCGGGCGACACGTCGTAGTTGGAACTAAAAACCTCCTCCTTTTTGAAGTCACTTTAATACCTGTAGTAGTTGTACCGGTGCCGGCAGCAAACGATATATACCTGTGCAGGATCCTTCCAGGCGACGTCGTAGGTGGTGCAGGTTAGGTTCCGGCGCTGCAGCAACCGGTCCACCAGCTGGCCCACGCTGGTGGCGCCCTCCACGCTCACCACGGACGTGGCGCCGTCCGGCAACACCACGCGGCACAGCGACGTCGCCGGACTCGATTTCACCACCTGGCACATAGGAATAGGCGTTATGACTGATTTAAAAAAACTATTATGTAACACTTTCGAGTCGCTCGCCTGATATTAAGCGCCACATCTGACATAGCGGTTGCAGAGCCTCTCAGTTCAGGAGCCTTATTCGCTATGACCAAACGCGGGCTGGTTTACGATATCTGCGTGGAATCGTTGTTGACGAGCCACGTTTTAGGGCTCGTCTGACTGTTTTTCAAAGTCAACCTTTCGATAGCGAAACTATCGCTATTGAAACAACACAGATACGGATAACAATTTTTCAATTTCACACAATGGCACGTATAGAACACGTTACTAATTTACACGTTATTGGTACGGAATCTTCTAGGTCATAGCGAATAAGCCCCCAGTTCAGTTCAGTTCTAAAGAAAAGTCTATTGTCTATTGACAATACTTTATTTTATTAATTAAGTATTTTTTTATTAAGTATTACTTTATTTATTAAGTACCTACTCAGATATTTCTGTTTTCTTTTAATTTTACATTTACATTTGCAATAACTGCATTTTTTGTGATATGGGTGTACATACAGAGTATTTACAATACCTGAAATAAACGAATTTTATTTTATTTAAATAGATTTCAGTTCTAAAGTTCTGCAAGGCACTACATTGAGCTCGTCGCCTGTTAGATAATGTCTTTCATATCTTTCATAGTCTTTGTTCATTGACATAAGAATGACAAGAAAAGGAAAGACACTACTTAGCAAGCTGCTACAGAGCTTAATTTAGTTCAACAATATATGGCAACCATATAATGTTCTCACTGCTGGGACACTGGCCTACTCTCAAACGAGAGTGATTGGGTCTTAATTTGTGTATGTTAAGTCTCTAAGGTATATATTTCTATGGGCCGTAGATTAAGTAAATTAAGATCTGTTATTTATCAATTGATGCCTGATATAAAATTTATTTATTTATTTAATTCACCACGCGGACCCAATGTAGATTGGTGGATGACATGAATAAATAAATAAATAAATATAAATAATAAATAATGCTGGACAATCCACACAGCATCATCTTGCCCCAAGATAAGCTACTGTTTAAACAGAGCTGTGTTATGGTACTAGATGACTGATATATACTTAATACAATACAATACATAGATAGATATTTTTTATTACATATAGAAAATACCCAGAACACCCGGAACAAATATTTGTAGATCGTACAAACATTTGACCCGAGGCGGGAATCGAACCCGCAACCTCCGCGTCGCAGGCGGACCTGCGCCCGCTGCGCCACATCGGTCGTCAAATGAATAAGGTCCTAAGATTTTCCCACTATTACATCCTTAAGTAAACTTCGGTATCTATTTTAGTCCCACGTATATTTACTACGATATGTACTGGTATTGTTTACTACTGATTAGTTTAGTAAATATGTGCATTAGGTATTTGCATTGCATTGTTTGCGAACAGAATATGCACCATTCGACCAGTCACCATGACAGCCTTCACTCCTGGAACACTGGCTTACTCTCGGGCGAGAGTTTTTTTTTATGTCTGCAAGTGACAAGACAGTCAAGGCGCCCGCCTGATGTTAAGCACCACGCCTGACTATTACAGATGCAGTGCCACCCAAAGCTTAAAGTTTTTAAGTGTTTGCGTCGCACTGCGTTGCGTTTATCACCCCGAGGCATTGTTGTTGTCTCTTTCGCCCAGTAACTTTACTTGCTACAGTGCCCTTCAAACCTAAACACAGTGCAGCTTGCACACTACTGCTTGGAGGTAGAATATCTGACACTGCGGTGGTACCCACCAAGACGGACTCTTGGTGAAGAGTCACCAGGTAGTGTCACCAGGAGAGTGATTGGTTCTTATAATCCACCACGCGGACCCAATGCGAATTGGTGAATGGCACATGTCTTTTGAATTTTTATTTCTTGGTCTGAATGCGGCAACGTTTTTACGTTTTTAGAAATTAGTGAATAGCCATGATGACTGATTTTGAAAAACTGTTCTCTGATTGGTGGCATCAAACAAATTTGCAGAATTTTGAACCTTATCTGTTGCTAAAATTTTATATTGAAAACTGACATAATGACGTCACCGCTGTCAGTCCGCGACTCAGCGCGTTTTGGCTTTTTTTACTATTATACCTTTAATTTCTAGAATAATAAGTTAATTTTCATAAACTAAATTAAATTTCATAAACTTCTGAACACAATAGAACAGTTTTTAAATATCAGTCATCATGCCTATTTGCAAGGCTGCCAGTATTGGCGACTTTAGGCTGCGTTCCCACCAGAGATGTGCGAGGATGTGTAGCGAGGAAAGTGTTTCTAGGAACCAATAGAATCACTTCAGAGCGAGGCGTAAATAAAGTGATTCTATTTGTTCCTAACAAACATATTCATACACCCCGGACACTCAATAAAATGTATAAAGCAAACACGCCGTCATCACTACACGCATAGTTTGTATACGTAAACGGTGCTGTTGTATGTGTGAGTGTCATGGTTGTCCCCACCTAACTATAGCAAGAGCGAGAAGCACACTTTCGCTCGCTCTGGCATGCGCGCGCTTGAATCTACACAAAATCAAAATAAACGCGTGCCTTAGCCCTTAAATTTTTAGCTTCAGTGCCGGCAAACTTGCGACCAGGTGAGGTAAGTGGCACCGGTGGGAGGTAGGGAGTGGCCATTCTGTACGTAGTACTAATATCTGTTCTGTGACGCAGGTTTAGACTATTAAGTGTGGTGTGGGGTGGGGGGTGGGTACTCACATCAGTGGGCGCGGGGTGGGGGTGGGGGTGGGGGGGTCGGTCGCGCGAGGCGGGCCGCAGCTTGGACAGGAAGGAGGCGCCGCCGCTGCGCCGTCGCTCCGACGCGTTGCTCACTGACTTCTTCAGCTGGAATCACATCACACTCTATTATAAATGACAAGTTTGGATGTTTGTTCCTCTATAACTCGATGACCACTAAGGCTGGATTCGACCAATTTTAGTATAATTATTTTTCAAAAATAAGAAATGGCAAATACAAGTCAGTTTACTCGCGAATAACTACGATTTACGAATAGCGTATTTAAGTTTGGTCGAATCTAACCTATATCTATTTAGATGAAATTTAAAACATAGATAGATATTGACCGGGAATACTATTATACTACTTTTTATTCCAGTTATAACGAGTAAAAATCGTGATTACATTGACATTTTACGTGATCGATTTTGGCGACTAAAGCCTTGGAGATAATCTCCAAAGCACGAAAATTGTAATTAAATCGCGCTCGACTTAATTACAAATTTCGAACTAAAGTTCTCATTGGACACCCTGAAACAAGTACGATTACCAAGTACCACACGTGAACGAAGTCACGGGCAGCAGCTACAAAGTTCCTGTGGTTTAAATATAAAAAACAAAAATGTCTCGACTCGGTAGTGAACGCTCACATGTGTGGTCTCGTCCGGTTGCGCAGGCTGCGCGGGCTGGTCGGGCGCGAAGGGCGGCGGCTGGCCCAGCAGGTCGGCGCGCGCGCATGCGCCGTGCGTGCCCGAGCGCAGGAACCGCGGGTAGCTGTCGAGCTTCATCACGTTGAAGATCTGCTTCTGAGCCTGGAACATTCAAAATAAAACCTTTATCGTTTTTAATTGGTACGGAACTCTAATATAACTCTAGGATATTAGGGTATAATAAAGTTTTATAATATTTCTTTTTTTTTTTCAAATCCAGCTGGTTTTGAATCCACAGTCTTCCGCTTGGTATACGGTTCAAGTCAAGTGGTGATTATTTTGGAATATTATAATGTTGACAGGTAGACTCTTCCACTCTGATGACCATGAGCAGACTGAATTAAGGACCTTAGATGTCATATGATTCTGTGAGGATGCTGGCACAGCAGTAAACATCATGTCGCAAGGTGGATGCTTCCACTTTGATGAGCATGTGGAGAGTGTGGAACCTTATGGCAGACGTGTGCTGAATGCAGACGGCTAGTACCTGGGAGAAGAGGTCGGGCGGGGGCGGGTGCTGACACAGCAGCAGCGCGGCGTGGCGCCGGGCGGAGGCAGGTGGAGGCTAGTACCTGGGAGAAGAGGTCGGGCGGGGGCGGGTGCTGACACAGCAGCAGCGCGGCGTGGCGCCGGGCGGAGGCAGGTGGAGGCTAGTACCTGGGAGAAGAGGTCGGGCGGGGGCGGGTGCTGACACAGCAGCAGCGCGGCGTGGCGCCGGGCGGAGGCAGGTGGAGGCTAGTACCTGGGAGAAGAGGTCGGGCGGGGGCGGGTGCTGACACAGCAGCAGCGCGGCGTGGCGCCGGGCGGAGGCGTCCACGTTGACGGCGAGCTCGGCGCCGGCGGCCAGGTAGCGCGCCCACACCTCGCCCGCCAGCGTGCAGCGCCGTGCCGCCTCCGACACGCGGTACTGCTCGCACGAGAACCAGAACCTGCGGGGGGGGTGATGCTTCACTGCTAGCGATGTAACAAGTATAGTTCGCACAGCGGATCTAGGCTTCCGTGAAGTTAGCCGTTTGTGATGCGCAAAGATAATTTAGTTTGAAAAAGCTCCATTGCGCATCGAAACGGCTAATTTCACGACGGCCGAGATCCGCCGTGAGAACTATAATCGTCTATTCCCAGCTTTCTGTTGAGTAGTTCTGTCAGCAGAGCTACAGGGATTTTTTCGCCCATTAGTTCTGTTCATAGAACAAATGAGAAACGGTAAATTTCTGGCGCGTCGGAGGCCGCTACCGTTCGCAACGCTCGCTCGCCTCGCGCCTAGTTTTTTTACTAACCTGCATAACCTTACCTACTAATTTTGATATAAAAAGATGTGGCTTATTTATTATATTATATAACGAAAAAAAAAAAAAAAACTATCTATGTATTGTATTGTATTAAGTATATATCAGTCATCTAGTACCCATAAACACAGCTCTGTTTAACAGCAGCTTACCTTGGGTCTAGATGATGCTGTGTGGATTGTCCAGCTTTATTTTTTTATTTAAATCGAAACTACGTAGCAGAACAGGCGGGAATAGTTGAGATTGAAGCCAAGTGTAAGACATAGTCTTTTATGTAACCAAACTAAAGAAAAAAAAACCCAGTAGTTTTGCCGACAGAACTACTCAACAGAACAGGTGGAAATAGACTTATGTAAACAGCAGTTGGGAGGATACTGTCATTTTGGAACATGTTATATTGATGCTAAGTTTCTGAACTGAGAGCGGCCCAGTGTCATGTGGTGTGGAATAAGTGCGCCGACTCCACGGTTGTATCGGCGAGCCTAGCGTTTGCCCTTGGTTCCATCCCAATACGCGAGTGAAGAAGGCCTTAATCAATAAGCACCTTTTTCTTGTAGAACTTCTTCCTGCTTCTGTTTACCCAAGCTCTAGGAGTACCTAAAAACTGACCATATATTTGTAATAGACCACTAACCGAAGACTTACCGTATATTCTCATCTGCGAACTCTTTGCTGAGGAAGTGAGCAAATGCAGCTGCTCCAGCCGGGTCTGCCAGGAGGTGTTCCAGGCCGAGGGACCAGCGCGCCACGTTAGAACTACTGCCGCTCGAGACGGGACTGGACCCTTCGCTTATTTGCTGCAACAGGATGAAGAGGGTATTGCAGGTCCTACTCTCGAACGAGATGATTGGGTCTTAATCCACCACGCGGACCCAATGCAGGTAGGTGGTACAATTACCACTGCTACCAGTTGCATAGCATTGTTATACACATCACGCATTGGATCCGTGTGGTGGATTGAGACCAAATTTTCTCGTATGAGAGTAGGTCAGTTAGAAGGCTGATGATGACCAATGGTAGGAGAATTCGTTCAGGAAACGACTTTTCTGACGCGGTGGGCATTGCTCGGTTGTGACGCAAAAGAGGTTGCGGGTTCGATTCCGCTGCAGGATTTTACATGATCTGGTACACATGGTCGTAGATTCTTGTATCCTTCTTCTTGTACTTGTACTTGTTGATTGTTTAACCTGAACCTAAGTACTGAGACTATGACTGGTGTGAGACTGGACTATGACATGTATGTGACTGTTATTTTAACAAAACTACAGGTTAAAACACAGATTCAGTGTACATTTTCCTGAAGCCGATCTTGTTGATTCA
Source organism: Colostygia pectinataria (assembly GCA_951394395.1). Taxonomy (NCBI): domain Eukaryota; kingdom Metazoa; phylum Arthropoda; class Insecta; order Lepidoptera; family Geometridae; genus Colostygia; species Colostygia pectinataria. The sequence goes on along the minus strand of OX596368.1, from coordinate 1,550,325 downwards.
AAAATCCCCAAATGTTTCCCGTTCATTTTAAGTTAGGAATATTTATGTGATTGTTAGACATCCAATGTTGTGTTATACTAACCTTGTTGTACATATTGCGATGGTCGTGATGTCTGTAGGAGCTGCCAGCGCCGCTGCCGGTCGTCCACCGTCGGAACGGCGACGACTGTTCGCTCTGTCGACAAATTATTAAATAATAAGTTTCTTGAGAAAAAAATAAAAGCCGACTTATAGATATAATCTATACATACATGTACAAAAACTTTTGCGGCTGAAGTCAAACAAGAACAATCTTGTTTGGGATCATTGATACAATTATAACTAAGAGTAGTAGAGTTCTCTGTTATAGAGCTCGTCCGGGGAAGGACTACCACCATACCTATTTCTGCCGCCAAGCAGTAATGCTAGCATTGCTGTGTTCCGGTTCGAAGGGTATGGTTTCCGGTGAAATTACTGGCACATGAGGCTTTCGATCTTAGCCTCAAGGTGGCAACCCGCAAGTGATACCTCTGGTATTGCAAGCGTCCATAGGCTGCGGTAACCGCTTACCATCTTGTGGGCCGTACGCTTGGTTGCCACTTCAGTTGTATAAAAAAAAAAAAAAAAAAACCAAGATACCTACCTTAATATTTACGTGCACAGCGATGGATTACCTAGACTAAAGTACCTACACCGATCGAACTACCAACTTTAAATTTTAAGCAAGTTTTTCATGAGTCTAAAAGTTCTTTGAACCGAAGTCACCTTTAGCCAGCTATACGCAACGAGCGCTATAGGTAATAATATAGTAACGTAATGTCTAATAATAATAATAATAATGACGTGTTTAGACGAGGAAGTTGAAAACATAATAAAATTTCAACACAATTCGAGGAAAAGGGAACTCCCATGACGAAACAGAAGGGTAACCTTAGCAAACTTTTCAATCGATTGTGTAGCTGAACGGCTGCTTTCATCTGTTTTTAGGTGTTTTCGTATTCTACTATTGAACAACGATATCTAGCTGTGATTACGTTTCAGCTAAAGCCAACGATCGATCGAGTGTTTTGTTGAATCTGCCAAATAATCTGCTTAGTTGTAAAAAATATATTAATAGAATAGCTCATTACGTAAACATCAAAACTCGATAGGATCTGAATTAATCGTTAAACGTTATTTATTAGAGAATCGGCCACCAGTGCAAGGTGTTTTGGGAAAACAGAAGGTTGATCGGTCCATAAAAGGAATAAGGCGAAAAAAGCTTTTATAGTAAGTAATAAACAATGTTTTCTGGAAAACACTCTACGCCTAACACAATAAGTTACTCACAAATATTTTGTTTCATCGTTCCACGATCAGCTTGAATACATTAAGCTCGTGCAAGTTAGACAACGGCTTTTTCTACGGAAACGTTGATACAAAATATACGCTGATATTTTTACAGCTCCATCTATCCATAAATTAAGCAAAACTTATACTATGGGAACCATATTGATACATAATATTTTTAAGTGTTTTTTTTTTTTTTTTTAATGTAATATTAAATAATAGCTTTTTTTAATAGCATTTCTTTTAATTTTTTTTCAAAATTGTTTTTTTAATAGATAGAGTGATTCAAGAGAAAGGTTTATAGCACACGCGCGAAGACAGGGCGGGTCCGCTAGTTGTACATAATTACCAATTACCCAGAACAAAAATTTGCATGATGTAAGCATTGTCGAACCCGCTACATCTCGCTTCTCAACCGGGCACTCACACCGCTCAACCGAGGCCGACAGTGTCTAAACAGTGCCAGTGCCTATTCAGTGACAAACCAAGAAGTAAAAACTCCTCAATACTCAATACTCAATTTATTTATTGCTCTCATATGGGTACATTTACAGTTGTGATATAATTAGGTGGTAGTATCACATATGAACCCTGTATGAAAATATGGAGATAGGCCGAAGTTTAAATAAGTAGGATTAAGTTAATCTGATAAACTTAATTAATCCTGATGACATGTAAAGATTTGTTCATTACAAGTATAGTACTATATAAAAATCAGTCTTAAACAGACCGGAAACAGTGGTAATAGTGACTAATATTTCTTTTTACTAATTTAAACCCAAAATAAACTTTGGGAATGTGATGATGACATACATTCCCAATCTTTATATAAATATCACACGAAATTAGAACATAAGAAATTATCACATCGGTCTCCACGTTTACATAAAGCAGATACGAATTATGTGTCTATTTATTTATGTCATAAACATATATGATAGACTGCTTGTTTAGATGGAAAACCCCACTACCATAAGTAGTTAATTAACACCTTATGAAAGTGTCTTATAACTACCTACTACCTACAGTAGTAGAGTTCTTTGTGATAGAGCTCGCCCAGATATGTACTACCACCATTCCTGCCGCATAGTTATGCATTGCTGTGGTTCTATTGTAAAATTACAAGAATAAGATGGCAACGCGATAGTGGCACTACCTCTGGTATTGCGATCGTCCATTGGCTACGGTAACTGGTTATCATCAGGTGGGCCGTACATCCGTACAAGCGTACGGCTTGTGATTTGAGCATTTGACATGGCATATAATTAAATTCACCCTATCGAGGCAAATGCTTATCACAAGATCTAAAAAAAGGAGCATATTAAATGTAAAAATACGAGGAAAAGTACTCAACGTATGAAAATACATGCGGTGTTGTGAAGGGGGTGTGTCAACTATTACCATCGGTTTATGCAGTTTTATATTTTTGTTTAGCACGTGGCGAGACTAAACATCATTTGCATGGTGTTAAGCGCCACACCTGACCATAACACTTAGTTGTAGTGTCACCCAAAGCTTTACTTAGTTCTGCGTGACACTGCTCTGCGCTCGTTGTCGCCCCAAAACATACTTACTAATTAAGTCTCATTAGCCCAGAAACTACTTGCTACAGTGCCTTCAAACGTAAACATAGTAATGCTTGCACTACTGCTTGGAAGCAGATTATTTGTGACTGCGATGTAACCTTCCTGGGACTCTTGCTGTAGACTTCCTACCACTAGTTAAATTGTTTAAAATATCGTAGAATTACCTGATCTTGATCAGAGTCACCATACCATATAACCATTTTTGACCACAATCATTTGCACATGACTTATTCACTGCTCATATTATAATATCGCACTGAACTGATCACAACACGCTAGAAAACTGTCCTAATTTTCAGCACATATATGTGCCTATGTCTCATACACATATGAATCACAGTCCCAGTTTTACAGCACGTTACGAGGACAAATAGTAAACAGGATAGCTCTGTGCGACGTCTGTGAATCGACTGAACCCCCGCGCCCGGCCCGCCGGCAACCACGTCCGCAATTACCTCACGCACACAATGCGAAATTATAATAACAATAATACAGACAAACAAAACCATTTCCGGCGGGATTGCGCCGCAAGTTAACGAAATGTGTTTTCAGAAAGCAGGCACAGAAAATGTTTAAAACTACAGGAAAGTTCTTTGAGTGTTTAAAACTAAAGGTGCTGAGTATAGTTCGCACAGCGGATCTAGGCTTCCGTGAAGTTAGCCGTTTGTGATGCGCAAAGACAATTTAGTTAGAAAAAGCTCCATTGCGCATCGAAACGGCTAAATTCACGACGGCCGAGATCCGCTGTGAGAACTATACACGATCCTTTTTGCTGCAGTATATGGTCGTTGACCAAACCCGTGTACTGTGCGCGCTTGGAGACGTTCCCAATTTTAGTTAATGTGTATGTGTTGACCTTGCCTCATAGTATAACCCTACGCATTGAAAGGAACACACCCTGAAAATTTTAGGTCTCTACGACATTCGGTATAGGCTATGCGTTGATTGTCAGTAAGTCAATCAGCAACGATTAAATATACTATAGCTGTTTTCAGAAAAATTGATATTTCTGTTATGAAAAATGCTACGACCATGAAAGTGATGGAAGAATCTAAACTGGCCGTCATCAGAGTTGGTATTGCTCATACGAAACTAAATATTTTTAAATGAAAGAAGTTAATTAAAGATAGTGGTAGTGGTCAAATCTGGTGACGTTTTTAGGCCAACCAAAGACGTCATAGCAAAGTAAAAATGGTTGAACGGTGTCGAGTAATTCCCACCATCACTCACCTATACGGCTACAAGTAACAAGAGGAAAACGTTCCGATCAATAGTAACAGTCAGAGGGAGATACTCTTGCGGACAAAATCGCCACATATCGAGACAGTTTTGCGGTTCAGCTTATGACCGTAAATGCTCTAAAGCTTGTTGTCACCGACATAACTTGAACTACGACACTTACAACGATTATCGTTTGTCGCTTGTAAAAGTAGACCCTCAAGTATTAGTATAGTGTCGCGAGACTCGTAATATGCTCATTGTGCGCCGTAACAGGGCAGTTTTATCGCTTCTGGCAATCGACCATGCACTTCTCAGAGACACATTGTTATGGTACAGGGAGAGCCCTTGGCTTTATGAGGCTACATGCAAATAAACGTTTGACGATCTCGGTGGACGTGGGCGAGTGTCCGCTGGAGAATCGAGAGGTATCTACATAAGTAAGTTCATATGAGTCAGTGGCGAACTCTGGTGACAGAGTTTTTATGCCGCCCGAAGGCCTCTGTCATGGCGTTGACTTTGAAAATGGTTTATAAATGATAAATGTTTGCATAATCTGCAGAAATAAAATTTTGTCTGGGTACTGTGGTATAGTAGGTACTGGCAGTTTGTATATATTTACCTACCAACCACGAAACAGGGCATTTTATTAAGCGAGGATTATGTATATGACTGTTGGGTGTGTTATGTTATGCATTTCAATGTGTTTTTTGTAATCCCTAAGGTAATCGATCGTCTAGAAAGTTACAAGTAAGCTAATTCCCGGTTAGTCACATAAATGTTGTTTCTAATATTCACTACAATAGCTACATGTTTAGGCAACCAGATCAACATTCGTATTTATAATAGCTTGGACAGGATGCAAGTTTCGATGATTGCGGTTTATTAAATCACGTCGTAATGGTTAAACTAATTTAAACCGTAATTTAAAGAGTAAAGTTCTTTGTGATAGAGCTCGTCCGGGGAAGGACTACCACCATACCTATTTCTGCCGCCAAGCAGTAATGCACGCATTGCTGTGTTCCGGTTCTAAGGGTATGGTTTCCGGTGAAATTACAGGCACCTGAGACTTTCCATCTAACGTCTCAGGGTAACACGCAAGTGATATCTATGATGTTGCATGCGTACATAGGCTACGGTAACCGCTGACCATCAAGTGGGCCGTACGCTTGGTTGCCACTTTAGTGGTATAGGAAAAAAAAACCGAAACTTGAAACACTGCTCCGGACCTGGATTTTTCACTTGTTTAATGATGATACAGGTCAATAAACACAAGATCTAAGCGCGCATTTGCAATGTGGTTATAAACGGTGAAGGAAATCAAAATGAAACCGACATTCTTATCTTTTCATTTTGACAACATCGGTGGCGCGGTGGGTCGCACTCCCGTGCCTTTATTACTTTATAACTTTATAACTATATTTATTAATTTTTTTATTAGTGCTAATACATCTTATAGCTAATTAATATTTATATAAAGAGCTAATAACAATTTTGATATGCCTGAACTAGGAAAACCTGTAAAAATTACGTAAGTATATTGCTGTCAAATTGCTGTCGATCGCTAGTCGATCCCTTACGCGCTTATGGTACGCACTGTAGGTGTGAAAAAGACGGCCAGATGCAACAACAAGCGATCGGCAGCGATAGAATTACATAAACAGGGGGCCGGTTGAGAAGCGATCACAAAGGATCACTTTGAAACGTCTTAAAACTAGATAAACAGCTAAACGATTTTGATAAAATTTGGTATAGCGATTAGGTAGCATTCCATAACGCTGAGTATGATTTGCATTGTGTCAGTAGCAAAGTCAGTGCGTGCAAATTCGAGCAAAGTCAGTACTGACCCGGCAACGTTTCACTGACTCCAAATTATAATATTCTCGCGAACTGACCCGTTGTAAACAGAGAAAGTCAGTTCTCAAAGTCAGCACTGACTTCATTTGGAGTAAGTGCTGACTCAATGTGAATCGCACTTTAGCCTCTCTCGTTACTATCTGGGTGACAGATCGCACTTAAGGGGACAAAACTAGGTGACAGATGGGAATAATCCTCTACGGAAGGGTAGACAAAATGTCACTTTTCAAACAATACTGGCATTGTTCTTTGTACTTGCGTAAAGAAAACCTTTGCCCACGAAATTCGAAGCGTAAAATACTTAAATAAAAACTATTTTGTCTACACTACACATTGTCTTTTGTCATTGACAAGGGATACTTTTTATCGTGCTACCACGCGAGCGAAGTCACGGGTAGAAGCATATTATTATCTAGTAAACGTTTATGAATGAGTGACTCACGTTGATAATTAATGAACGGCTACTTGTCTGTCTTATTTATCGACTGTGCATGTTTAATAATTATTAATGAATTATGTAACAGTAACAATTAGTTATAATGAGTGCAGTATACACTGCTACTGCACATTGAGTAAATAATTGGTAATTTTTCTGTCTTCGAACATATAAACAAATTATTATTCTTAATAGATAATTCTTTTATAGATTATGCTTAATGTCTTTGAAGATAGGTTAATGAATTATCCCTTTTCTCATCTGGAATTCTTGACTCTTACCAACATAGGCTCATCCATCACCATGTGTCCGTCTTGGTAACCATTGGTGACAGATATTCTGTCTTCAATTATAGAAGTAAAAAAAAAAAAAACATTTATTTAAAACGACTTGACCCGCGCGCTTTTTCACTTTTTAGACTATCCCAGTAAAATTTTTCGGGATAAAAAAAAGTTTATGTGTTATTTCAGAGCTTAAACCATCTACATTCCAAATTTCATCACAAGCGGTTATGTCGTCACGGAGATTACGCATTTATAATTGACCGAGCGAGCGAAGCGAGCGAAGCGTCTCAGTTTAGAGATTGGCCAAAAATGCTTTTGGATGTCAGTTTGTCCGGACTTTTTGTGTTCTCGCCTACAGGTCGTATTTTTCAAACAATCTGGTTAAAACTTGGTATACAGGTTCTATGACATTATATAATTTGATTGTCGTCGGGGATTTTTGATAAAGGGCGTACTTTCTCCAAAAAGGGGGCTGCTGAATATCTCCGCCTAATGTGATTTGATTTCGATGATTTTTATTTTATATGAAAGGTTAACTTAACTTTAAGGTTGTCTGATATTTGGTGAAGATCTGATGAGAATCTTCAGCGTTATGAAAATAGTTCCTCAATAATGTTGCTCACTTCCAAAGCTCACTTTACAAGTTTGTTCGGAGAACTGCTAGTATTAGTAGGATACAGAAAACTTTCTCTAATCTTATCAAACAACCCAAATAAGTCCGTGAATTAGAATACAAGGAGAAAGATGGGTTTAGTGTGGATTCGACCAACTTCTGGTATCCTAGAAATAAGATCAAATACAAGTAAAATGTCAAGTTACTCTTAGATAACTACGATTTATTCTGAGAATTAGTAGAATTAATTAGTGCTTATGATAATAGTTATTTATATTAATAGTTAGTTTATTATTAGTTTGGTTGGTCGAACCCAACATAAAAGATGTCAATACTCAATAAAAAATATAAGCTTTTTATTAATTTTTCCTTATATGATTTAACATCAAAGAGCGCGTCTTTTAATACGAATCCATTAGTGGTTGAAACTGTTATTAATCGAGCTATTTTTATATCTAAAAAAGTATTACAAGTATTGTGACAAGACAATGGATCGGGCAACCACATAACGTTACATATAAATAAATAACTAATGCTGGACAATCCACACAGCATCATCTAGCCCCAAGGTAGGCTGCTGTTAAACAGAGCTGTATTATGGGTATTAGATGACTGATATATACTTAATACAATACATAGATAGATATTTTTTATTATAAGTATATAGAAAATACCCAGAACAAATATTTGTAGATCGTACAAACATTTGACCCGAGGCGGGAATCGAACCCGACGCTGAGGTTGCCTCCGCGTCGCAGGCGGACCTGCGCCCACTGCGGCACATCGGTCGTCGAACGTTACATATAATACATACATCGCACAGTATACTCGTAATGGCAGTTAATACCTAAAACTTTATATGAAGGTGCCTGTATCTAGAGTTATATAGTCTACCAATTAGGTCAGACGTCAACGTCAAAAGACGTCGAAAACTGCGGGTACACCCCGGGGCGTATGTTATACTATTGTAAAGAAGTTACATAATTTTCACTAAAAACGGGATATTTTACAGATTTGTCTGTCAATAGTTATAAGCGCGCAAAGACTTCAGTTCTCCCGTGATCATGGTTCATGTAACTGCGCCGAAATATCGGGAATCAATAAAACTCACAAATCATGGTAAATATCCCGTTTTTAGTGAAAATTATGTAAATAACTATGATAGTTTTAAAAGTTTTAGTAAATGCGCAAACACTCGAGAAAGTCCCACGCGTTGTATTATCTGATCTATATTGTGCTCATATCTATGATAATCAGTTCGTTATATATTAGAAAAAAGATTATTTTGCTTTCATCTAAGCCGATTTATTACGTAAACTTATAGACACATCCAACAGTCTGATACAGAGTCCTAATTCCACACTAGGTATTTATGAGTAGTAGAGTTCTTGTGATAGAGCTCGTCCGGGGAAGGACTACCACCATCCCTGTTTCTGCCGCCAATCAGTAATGCTCGCATTGCTGTGTTCCGGTGTGAAGGGTATGGTTTCCGGTGAAATTACAGGCACATGAGACTTTCGATCTACGTCTCAGGGTGGCAACCAGTGAGTGATACCTCTGGTATTGCAAGCGCCCATAGGCTGCGGTAACCGCTTACTATCTTGTGGGCCGTACGCTTAGTTGCCACTTTAGTATATTAAAAAAAAAACTAGGATTTTTTATCTCGTCGGTATCAGAAACTAGGAAACCCACCAAAACTGTTTTATGTAAACTGTTGCCAAGACGAGGCCATAAATTATGACACGGACTATCAAAAAGTTCAGATCTCATGTAGAACCAAGCTTTTAACTGTAGAAGCTATCTACATTTTAGTTAAAATATGTGGCTGATACTATAAAGTGGTACCGCCACACCCATCCTATTCTAATTCTTTAATTCTAATTTAGGAGCATAAGATCGGCACTGATGTATGTGCACTTTGTAATGTGCGTTGTCCTTCTGCTAACTTGAGGGTTTACTCAATCGTCGCAATCGATATCGGTTACTTTTTTTTTTTTTTTTATACAACTGAAGTGGCAACCAAGCGTACGGCCCACAAGATGGTAAGCGGTTACCGCAGCCTATAGACGCTTGCAATACCAGAGGTATCACTCGCGGGTTGCCACCTTGAGGCTAAGATCGAAAGCCTCATGTGCTAGTAATTTCACCGGAAACCATACCCTTCACACCGGAACACAGCAATGCGAGCATTACTGCTTGGCGGCAGAAATAGGTATGGCGGTAGTCCTTCCCCGGACGAGCTCTATCACAGAGAACTCTACTACTCTTAAAGTTACAACGAATGTCAGACTATTCTCGGATAAAAGGTGAACCACAGTTTTCGTCACGATATATCGGCTTTTGCCGCTGGAGTCAGTATTCAGTATCATTTATTGCATCATAATTATGAGGGTAATACATGTCACAGGTCTTATGTAATATTAAATAATATCAGAGCAGCCAACACATAGCTATGTACCCAGTAAGGGTGTTGCACTATAAAATTGAGTAGGAGCGGACCGATTTTAGTATTAATGGATAGGTACCTAGTTTGTGATAATAATAAAATCATTATTTGGGGTAGCAATAAAACCTATCATTCGTTATTTGAGTCACTGAGAAACTGATCAAGTGTATATAAACTTTTTTTTATTAGCATTTATTTTAATTTATTTTCAAAAATATTATCTTTTTCTATATTTTTAATACATTCAGGAACTTTGTTATATATTTTAACAGCCATTGCATTCGGACTCGAGCTGTGCATTTTTAGTTTAGAAGTAGGTATTATTAATTTATTCTTATATTGCTACATTCGAAGCGACGTGGTTGATCATTTTTTTTTAAATAATTGAGTGTACTTTCTAAGAAATTTACATATTTCTAAAATGTAGTCTAGAGTAGACTAATGATTCCAACGTACCAATCACCGCAGAATAACGGAAAGGACTATAGGTTGATGGCAGCACTGTTCCAGATCTTTTTGTAGATGATAGAGAACGCAACACCGATGAGAAACTTTATTTATTTTATTTTATTTTATTTTGTTCGGAAAACAAACAGTATAAAAAACTAAATATTAAACAACTTAAATAACTAAACACCAATTATATGTTTTCGCATATAAAAGTCTAGAGTGACACACTTGTATGACAGAAAAACAACAAAAATACCTACTGTAGATAACATTATTAATTAATTAGCCTAATGAGTTATTGTACCATCTCAAACCAACTGTTAAATAAAACATGCTTAAATGTAGATGGCTTTGAGTTGAACAAATCCAACTCAGGGAAACAAGCCAGTTCATTATTTATTATATTATATTATTTACGTTATTGTAAATATTGTATAATTAGCAATCTATATTAATAAAAATCAATCAAACAATTAAGCACCAAAACTCAGTCTCAATATATCAATAAACAACCCATCAAAAAATCTGATAACTTCAAGTGGTTAATATAAGATTCGAGCTATCACTTGATGACGCGAAACACTCTGGTAAACATAAATCCTCAACGATTAACTCTCTCTTATAAGACCAAGAAATGCAAAATAGATTAACTACTTACAAGCTTCAAGAACTTTGCGACGAATCTCTCAACGGCGTCTGTCGGCATTTTTAAAACATAGGCGTTCTTAGCCGATTCGTCACTGGCACTAGTTTTTTTTAAAGAGTTATGAAAAACACGTGCGTTCGGTGCGAGAGTCACGCGGAAACTGACTATTCCAGCAAGAGCACTTTACTATCTACCAATTTTTCTACCTGTAGGTGTTTAATGAGCTTTGTTATCAGCTGTGGTTATCAGATGGCACGCATCGCAAGCGTGAAAGCCTTCGCTGCATTATCACGTATACGTATAGTTACGTTGTTTTCAGACATTTATGGCTTTTTGCCGTCAATAATAGGTTTCGTGTTTATAATTTCAGCGTCACACTGGTCCTTCGTACGGAACGTACGTCACGTCATTTTTATGAAAAACGTTGAACATACATGTGCGTCAAAAGGCATCGAACTATTTTTATATAGAGTCAAGCGTCTAGATTAGTCGGTTCGCCCATCTAAGAAGCACCAAGTGAATTCACTCGGAATCCGCCAAAAGAATATGTAATTCCAATCTATTATTATTATCGTCACAATAGTTTAGTTTTTATTTGTATTGTTATTTATGTTTATTGTGAGGCGCAAAATAAATATTTTTCTACTCTATTCTATTCTATTTTCATTTAACAAACACTTTGCACTGACGACGATCATAAATTACCTATGCCCTAATGAGTCACATACGTTGCGCACGTAATACCAGTGTGTCTTTGCTAAATTAAGGACATCTGTGACGTGTTTTATGACTGATGTAAATAATGAAGTTTTTTAGGTTCAAAGTCTAATCTCCGTCGAACAATTTATTGTAAGCAAGTAAAACTGATTAACAATCAATTGATGACGATATGAAATTGTCGGAAATTATGCCAATAGGTATGTAAAGATGTACTTATTTTACTAATAAATATCGTGAATTGTATCATTCATTTAAAAACGGGTGCTTCTACCTGTATATCGGCGAAGAAGCACCGACACTGTTTCGTTCGACTCAATTTCGAGAGTCTTCATCAGGTGTCACACGGCGCTCTTCCTCTTCCGCGTCGCGATGTGCATATCTTCAGCGATATACCGCTTCGTGAAAACAGCCGTTTTTAAAATGAATTACGTACTTATAGGTGCTGCGTATATATATATATTTTATACCACTAAAGTCATCTAGTACCCATAATACAGCTCTGTTTAACAGCAGCTTACCTTGCTTACCAGCTACCTAAATTTCAAATACAGGTCTATATATTAATCATGTTGTTCTCTTTACACGTATTATACAAACTCATCCAACCCAAAACAGGGAAGTCAGATCTAGATGATTAATTGGGCTTCCAGCTCATTTGTAGTGCATTCAACTCCCAGACTAGGTCATAAGCTTACAAGGATGGTCTATCATAAACTAATTGAGTACACATGTTAATATCGGAAACAAAACAGAGATTAGTTTAGTAGTCGCTTGTTCTACAAAAGCATTTTGGCGTATTATTTTCTAAATTGACTTATCGCCTGATTTCGCGTTGCAAGAAATAGGTAAATGTTTTAATATTATTTTACTTGTTACTGTTTTTTACCTTTCTTCGCCTCTTTTACTGTACTCTCCTGATTGTGTGTGTCAAATAAACCAATTTCTATTCTATAATTATTTTTCTTAATATAGGAGGAGTGAACCAGAAGATTAAGGAAAAGAAAGACAGGATAGGGAGATTGGAGAAAGCAGATAGAGTTTAGATATCACTAGATGTAGGACGGGCGGGGTGTGTAATTTAAATATTGTAAAAGCGCAGTTTAATGTTGTTTGAGAATTACACATTATGTAACATACAACATAGGTGTAGATAAATGTTTATGTTTAGGTTTGTTAAAGCGATTACAAATGTTATTGCAAGGTATTAACAAGATTAAATAACAGCTTGATTAAATAACGCGAGATAACAAGTCGCATAAATTCCTCATTGTTTTATTTCGGTAAATGCTTGGTTGTGTAAATGCTGGTTGGTAAACATATATTTTGATGTAAACGGTTAATCAGGAAGATTTTGACCACTTTATAAATAATGCTATCCACAGAAATGACCCATTAATAGTGGCTAAACTAACTATTAACAGGTGATTCCATTTATATAATAAATCGTATACCCAAAAAGCTATGCCAAATCGCAATATTCTGGGATCTTATCAGTGCTTATGCATTGATAAAGTTTAAAAAATAAGCCTTGGTACCAGTTAGAGTGTATTGTATTATATCCCAATTGTTTTTGCGTTATGTTAATGCTCAGTCACCAGCCTATACAATACTATATTTATGAGGAAAACTTATCAAACTTTTTGGCCCTCGATGCTCGATGATGTAAAAGATTTCATAAAATGAGAGATCATAATAATATTTGGCAGATCGTCAAAAATGTGTTAACCAAATAATGTTGAGATCCAGAATATTTGAATAGTTGGTAATCGTTAATCTAGACAGCGCGTTTCAAATCATAAACATTACAATAGCTTATAATATAATGAACAATAGACTGGTTTGTGTCAAACATAATATATTTTATATAATACAGAAGAGACAGAATTAGAGCGCGCCGTCGAGGTAGGAAAATAAGATAAATGGCGATAAAAAACAAGGTATCTATTAATGTTAGGCAGTTATAGTTCGCACAGCGGATCTAGGCTTCCGTGAAGTTAGCCGTTTGTGATGCGCAAAGACAATTTAGTTTGAAAAAGCTCCATTGCGCATCGAAACGGTTAATTTCACGACGGCCGAGACGGATCTAGGTTTCCGTGAAGTTAGCCGTTTGTGATGCGCAAAGACAATTTAGTTTGAAAAAGCTCCATTGCGCATCGAAACGGCTAATTTCACGACGGCCGAGATCCGTTGTGAGAACTATACTACTCATAGTATTTGTTTAGATGTGTGACTGATGTGATGACGAACTGATGAGCGAGAAATCTTTATAAGGTTTACATATGATTTTTAAGAATTAAATTGTGATCCGAAAACTCTGATTTTGTAAACATTAAAAGTATAAATAGAATGAAACTAAACGAGATAATAAATACGTTTTGTTTTCATTTCTCACATCTCTCTCTCGTATGTGTAGCAGAATGTCTTGCAAGTTTTGTATTACGTACGTTCTTCGTTAGTGTTGAGTGGAGTCAAGGCCCAAGGGTACGAGCTCTTGATGGAAATAATCCCTTGTTTTGTTAATTTGTTTAAATAGTATATGTTTTTTAGTTTTAATTATTCTTTTACAATACATTACACACATAAGTAGTCCCTAAATAAATTATAGCGACTTTACTTAAATTTTTTTAACTTGTAGGTAGTTTTTTTTATACACATAAAATTTGGGATCATTTGTATCAGTTCATCAATAAGGAGACTGGCGCTGACACTGCTACACAGTTTTTTAAATTTTGCAGCTCTCAGTCAACGTTATTTTGTTTTTATTTCCTACGTGTTTCTGTACCAAATAAAATACATATTTGTATTTTAGGAAAGTGCCATAAACTGATCGCGTCTCTCTCAGCATTGGTTTACAAGTATAAGGTAAAATTGTCTGAGACTGATATAAAGATAAGTACTATCAAATCGCTTTTTCATTATCGTCGTTCAATTAACACGTTAATGCAGTACAAACATTGTTTTAACAGTTGTTTTACAGTTTTACTTGCTTTTAGAGACTTGTCCCATAGTGTCAAGGTAATATTTTACCAATTACTATCATAAAGATAACACTTGTGTGTCTAAAAATTAGATAATAAAGTACAGATACCCGCTGGTTCTTAAGGTTTTCGAATGGAGACCGCGAACTGGAGAACGAAGTATAAGTTGCCCCCCCCCCACCAGATGCACCGATGATATTAGCTGTTGCAGGAAGACGATGGATGGTGAACGCTCAAAATCGGTCGTTATGGTGCTACTTCGGAGATGCCTATGTCCTATGTCCAGCAGTGGAGTCTGTTGACGATATGATGATGATGATGATGATAATAATAAAGTATCGACTATCGTATTAAGAACGTAAACGTCACGCAAAGTAACGTGTTTCGTAAGTTTAAATAGATCTATCCAAATATAGATTGCCTTACGTAAGTCTCAGGTTTTACCACTAAGTGAAAAAGTGACACAGAGATGACCACAATGTTCTTACGAAGTTGACTAAAATAGCCTTATTAGAAAATAGTTGACTAATACCAAACAAAATCTGCTTTCAATGCATAAAGTAATTATAAAACTACGAAAAAGACAAACCTTGGATACAGACACAAGTGAAGCTTCAAGCTCTAGAGACTTTGTCTTACAAGAAATATACTCGAAACAAGACTTTCACTCACTGGGTTACACTTTCAATGGTACGAGTACTGGTACTATCGTGTGTTGTGACCGGCCTCGGAGGCTTCTGTTCCGATGGTGCCGTCTCGGCGCGCTCCGAACAACTAAACAACTGAACCTACAATAGCCAACCTCTACCGTAGCGCGGTTCCCACACAATTTTGTTCGAGACAATAAGGGAATAATTAAACACAAATAGATTTAATTGTGGGTAAAGTTTTGATCGGTCGTGCGTGACTGAAGACGATGAAATGCTACTGTTTCTGGAATGGGTTTCATGGGAATGTTTCAACTCCTGTTATCAGAAAATAACTGCGCGTTGTCTGCAGTGCTATTCGCTACACATGACAGTTACATTGTAACAGTTTTCTTCACTGTGACTATACAGTTTCTGAGCCAGAAGCGATTCCGGCCATGTGACCTTTGAAATTTTGCAGAGAAAGCTATAATAACATCTCGGAAATGAAAACCCAGTTTGCTCAAAGTAGGGTAAGGAAGTTACTCATAAATGGAACTATGCCAGAGCTTTTCTGTTCCAAAAAGAAATCTGAGTATACTATACTGTTCAAATAACTAGGTATGCTTAAGTGGGAGGGGAACCCAACATTCATTCAGCATTACATTTTTATGCGCACACATAATACAAGACTGCTAAATATATGTAGTATTTACGTCACGAAACCGCACAATATACGCACAGATTATGAGTAGGTAGACTAAGAGTAAGAACCCTCTGCGTCCTACGCACACCTACGTAGTCTACGTACACAAAAAACTATTTATAAATGTAGTATTCTTCAGATAATCCCGTTGATAGCACATAGTAAACAAGGCAAATCTTGCTCGACTTACATTGTGAAGTGGGGCGTATCCAGCTATAGCCTAGAACCTTTTACTTGCCTTGAATAATTGATTGGAACCTTTACATGGAATACTGAAATGGATAACTAGTTTTATGTCCTTGGTCTGTCGGTGGTTTATTAGACGTCGATTAAAAAATGGTATATAGGGATACACTGTAGTATTTATTTACAAGGTTTTTTGTTAAAATATAATTTCGAACTAGCTTTTATAAAATTAGTGATGAGAACCGCCAGCTGATCAAAATAAGCGTAAAATGCTGCCACAAGTCTGGTATTATCTTTAAATTATCTTAAGTACGACCTATTTAACTGAAAAATGCTTATTTGTAAGTTGCGACATGCGTAATGCAGCAAATATTTAAATTGTACTTCAACCCTAGAAATATTCAGATAATCCACTATATTGGTTTCGCTGCAGCCGACGAAATGCGCCACAACAAACAGAAAATCAACTTCGACAGGGAATGGCTACAAATGTTTAATAGTTTGCTGTTTCCAATGTTTTCATTGTCACCACTGTATAGGAGATCAGTGAATAACACAGCTTCATCACGGCACTCTTGAATGTGCTATTTCAATAGCACGATCAAGGGTGGCGTCTCAGGGCTAATACTGTTTATAACGATGGTTAAAGATGTGTTTATAATGTTGTTATGTGATATTTTCCGCTGTTCCTGGTCCGGTTTTAAAAAGGGCAGCTGACAGACAGTATTTTTTTGAACTATTGGTGTTGAGTAATCGACAGGCTAACAGCCAATCAGTAAGTGATGGTTGTAACTTCATCACCATTAACATCCTAGACGCTTAAGCTGTTTCTGTTTCAGGCTTTCTCTTGCCAGTCTCTCATTCATATCGCCTTTATGTTATTCAGCGATCTCAATCAGAGATTGCTTTGAAATTTTCTACCATCTGGTTTTCTTATCAGGAGACGCATTATAAGTCCTGGTTTCCTCTAGCAGAAAAACAAATAGGTACCAGAGAATACTGTGTCGTTCATGTTTTTTTCTTTTGCCTTTTTTTCGTCCAGAACATATCACCCACATTTCTTGGGTAACTTCTTCTTTTCGTGTGAAATTGATTCCTTAAACATCTCCCATTATTACGATTTGAGATGAACTAAATCACGAAGGTAAAGCAAGGTTTGAACTAGAACTAAGACATGCTCGGAAACATCAACTTGGGAGCTTTCCTAGGAGTAAAGCATCAGGCAGTAGCAGTAATAACATCTCAATATCAGTTGGAAAAACACTTCGCGACAGCTCTTTATTTGCACAAGTGCTGTCGATCGCACGTCGCCTGTCTGCGCACGCGCCGTTCAACACTAGTTTGTTTTGTGCCGCGACCGCGACAATAGCACAGCACACTTGGCCAAATGAGACGTGTTGTTTACACTAATTAAATGTGTAAACTTATGACGCCGATTATTTTATTCTAGAAAAATAAATGGTAGGTAAACGTTGACTGTTGCTAGCGTAGATCGATTAAGCAAGACATAGGTTTACGGCTTTTCATAACGAAGTCTATGTGGCGACGGGTGGCCGACTATATGCCATGCAAAAAATGCGTTTTTTATTTCCGCGGCGCGTTTGCATGATCCCCAATGTTTGTATTATCTGCGAATAATTGTACCCGGTCAGCACAATAATCAATTTTGGTAGAGTAGTACCTACAACTTTATTGGAAAATTGTAAAATAGGTTTTTTACAATTAAAAATTATAAAATTTTGGAATTGGTAATTTTACAATTTTAAACCCGAGATGTAGAATGCTGCTTCGAGGCAGAAAATCTAGCACTGCGGTGGTACCCACCGAGACGGACTCTTGCTGATGAGTCCTACCACCAGTATTTTTTTTTTTTTTTAATTTATTTATCGTAATAAAAAACTTACTTAACAAAAAAACTTGTAGCTAACACTAAAAAACCACTGAGGTTTAAGCAAGTGTTAGGGGAGTTTACATCTAGGTAGTTTAGGTAAATAAATTTAAATAATGTAGGCAGGCAACTTAGCAAGTTAGTTATTGCTAATATAAAGGAATGCGTGATTTGTGAGTTATTTTGTTTATCAAACCATTATGTTTTCATACCTGCCTATCGAATACTAATCAATGCAGTAAAATAGTAAACCTTATGAATGCACCTCACGAATATCCGATTACAGATACCTGTTATCTAAACAGCACTGCAATAAGGTGTCTTTTACAACGACAAAACTGCCTGTGGTTTATGAAAGGAAAGTCGTCAGCAACAGATATCTAATATCATATTACAGGGAATACTTATGTACAGATCTAACGTATCTGACATTTAGGCTGCGTTTCCACAAGAGATGTGCAAGGATGTGTAGCGAGGGATGTGTTTGTTAGGAACCAATAGAATCACTTCATTCATTCATGACGACCGATGTGGCGCAGCGGGCGAGGATCCACCCGCGACTCTGAAGGTTGCAGACTCCATTACCACCTTGGAACAAATTTTTGTACGATCTGCAAATATTTGTTTCGGGTGTTCTGGGTATTTTCTATGTATAATAATAAATATATATCTTTGTATTGTATTTAGATTATGTATAATCAGACATCTAGTACCCATAACACAAGCTCTGCTTAGTTTGGGGCTAGATGATGATGTGTGGATTGTCCAGCATTATTTATTTATTTACTTTACGCTCTGCCCAGCTTTAATGAAGTGATTCTATTGGTCCCTAACAAACACATCCTCGCACATCTATGGTGGAAACGCAGCCTTACATCTGAATAAATAGTATCGTGTAATGACTTTTGAGAATCTAGCTAAATAAGACTCGCTTTTGCATTAATAATATTACTACCTTGTGCACGTAGCTTTCTACGGACGCGCAGCACTAGGATCAAAAGCTTAAATGCTAATTTAGGACACTTACTATGACAACTACATAGGTGTTTTAAAATAGATAACATATAAACTTCAATTTACCAATATCGGTACTTACCTACAATATTTTAGAGTTTGCTTTCTCAACTAATTTTTTTTTTTTTTTTTTATACTACTAAAGTGGTAACCAAGCGTACGGCCCACTTGATGGTCAGCGGTTACCGTAGCCTATGTACGCATACAACATCATAGATATCACTTGCGTGTTACCACCCTGAGACCTTAGATGGTAAGTCTCATGTGCCTGTAATTTCACCGGAAACCATACCCTTCGAACCGGAACACAGCAATGCGAGCATTACTGCTTGGCGGCAGAAATAGGTATGGTGGTAGTCCTTCCCCGGACAAGCTCTATCACAAAGAACTCTACTACTCTTAAATATTATTTTATAGTACCAAAATCTATACGTACCTATCCACTATTGTGTAGATATTATTAAGTTTTGTGTTTGCATGTAAGTATGTCAAGTCAATCAATTCATTTATTTATTTCATTTAGTTTCTAATTAATCAATTTACGCTATAAGAATAAAATATGGTATGGTTTCCGGTGAAATTACTGGCACATGAGGCTTTCGATCTTAGCCTCAAGGTGGCAACCCGCGAGTGATACCTCTGGTATTGCAAGCGTCCATAGGCTGCGGTAACCGCTTACCATCTTGTGGGCCGTACGCTTGGTTGCCACTTCAGTTGTATAAAAAAAAAAAATATATATATATATAATTTGATATTACTTAGTGATTATATTAATGTAAGTATTTAGGACGAACTTTATTACATGCAGGTTACTCAATACTCAATTCATTTATTGCTTTCATTATGGTAGGTTCATACAGTTGTTACATAATAGGTGGTAGTATCACACATGAACCCTGTAAAAGGGTTTTTTTTTATGTCAGCAAGTGACAAGACAATCAAGGCGCCCACCTGATCTTAAGCACCACACCTGACTTTTACAGATGCAGTGCCACCCAAAGCTTAAAGTTTTTAAGTGTTTGCGCGGCGCTGCACTGCGCTTATCACCCCGAGACATTGTTGTTAAGTCTCTTTCGCCCAGTAATTTCACTTGCTACAGTGCCCTTCAATCCTAAACACAGTGCAGCTTGCACACTACTGCTTGGAGGTAGAATATCTGATACTGCGGTGGTGCCCAACAAGACGGACTCTTGCTTAAGAGTCGTACCACGAGGTAAACAACAGGATATGACAACATGGAGATGCATGCAGTGATACAGTACTAATATCTATTCTGTGGTGATACTGTGGAACTGATCGAATAACGGGTTTGTATTGCAAACTATTTCTTTAGAATGCTTCAATTTCACCCTGATACATTCTAAATTGCTATTACAAGCAATAAATCTTGACAGATTGATATCAAACAATGCATCGTTGTATAACATTGATTTATTTTAAAAATTAAATCAAAGAGAATAGCAAATAATGATCTCAATAAGTAAATATTTATATTCTAACCGGTTTACACTAGTTACAACTGAAGCCAATATCAAAACGGAAAGATTGTGAGTTGATACTATTATGTAAGTTATTACTATCAGATACATGAACATTTGACTTTATTTGATTTATTATGACTTCCATATATCATCATCATCATCATCATCCACAGCCCGATTTCACCCACTGCTGGGTATAGGCCTCCCTTTGTATGTGCCACACCTCTCGGTCCTGTGCTAGTCTCATCCAGGTTCGGCCCGCGATTTTTGTTATATCGTCTGCACATCGCGCTACTGGACGACCAACGTTCCTATAACCATAGCTTCCATATATAAGTTATGTATATTTTATGACAACCATCAATATTCTTTTCTTCTAATGTTAATGTTTTCATAATATGTGATTAGTTTAATAAGTATTTATTACTAGCAGTCCGTCCCAGCTTCGCACGGGTGCAATGAAACCGCATCCGTGTAAAGCCGGGGAGGGTCGTTAGTAATAAATATAGCCTATGTTACTCGGTGATAATGTAGCATTCTAATGGTGAAAGAAATTTTGAAATATGACCAGTCGTTATTGAGTTTATTCGTAACTAACAAAAATACAAATATACGAATCTTCTCTCTTTATGATATTAGTGTAGATTATTTATAGTTCTCACAACTTCGGCCGTCGTAAAATTAGTCGTTTCGATGCGCAATGGAGCTTTTTCAAACTAAATTGTATTTGCGCATCACAAACGGCTAACTTCACGGAAGCCTAGATCCGATGTGCGAACTATACAAAACTCCTAGATTTTTGGAGCAAGTGCTTAGCTCCAAGAAATTGAAATGATTAGTAAACATTGATAACAATCAAATTATGTACTGCGGTTTTCTGCTGATAGGCTTTTGCCTATATTTTTTTTTCTTTTTCAAAACCGATGACCGGTTTGAAAAAGAAAAAAAGTGGAGCAACGGTTTCCGTAACTCTCTTCAAATATCTCTATCCTTTTAATCAATTTAGTTTTAATTTGTAGTATTCCACCATCCACTTCCGAAGGAGTCGAGATCGTCCCGCCAACGTCTTCTTGGTCGACCACCACGTTGCCTTCCGTTAGGCTGCCAAGGTGTTGATTTAATGTGCCCATTTTTTGTTTATATTGTTATCTACCAGCTGTCGTCCGCGACTTCGTTCACATGGTACTCGGGAAACGTACTTTATCCGGGAATAAAAAAAGCCTATGTTCTATTCCCGGTCATTATCTATCTATGTTTTAAGTTTCAGCCAAATCGGTTCAGTGTTTGTCGAGTTATAGAGTAACACATATCCAAACATCCAAACTTTCGCATTTAAAATAGTGTGATGTGATATATTTTTGTATATTTTATTTTACTAATAAAATAAGATATTAATTTTATGAAACGTTAGATTTTTAATCATATTAATTAAACATCTAAAAACATAGACCACATAGAAAGGCTTGACCCACACGGTACCACATAACCAAAGTCTAAGTCCTAGACTTAAAACAAATATTTGCAGTGCTGCAAAGCATTTATTTCGCCCCGCAGCAAAAACTACGCACATTTTATTAATCAATGGCTTTTAACTTTCTGTAATCAAATACCGCACATAAATTAAAATCATATTTAAAAGCAGATATTTAACAGATTTAAGACATTTTAGAGCGGCATCATCATCATTGCTATCTGCAAATAGCCCGCCTTGAAAGTAACCTAGAAATCATATCAGAGACAAACAAGGCCACCCACAAACAGACTTGCAATAAATCGATAAGCAATCTGTCTTTAGCTATACATACAGATATGAGTGACCATATGGTCGTGTGAACCGACCATGACGACCACACCCATAATCATAGATACTATAATAATTTATATAACATGAACAAGAGGTTGTAAATTAAAAGCTTATAGCTGTCTTATGTTAGTGTAATTATGACTGTAGTAAATTATGCTAGTTTAATTTACCTATCTATTATGCAAATAATGCAGAAGATAAACTTTGAGGAAATTAATTATCTAATCAGTTAGTAGGGCAACATTTTGGAGCAGGTATCTGGATAATATCGTTATTGTTCGTTTTTAAAATCTTATTATTCATCACTTTATCAAGCAAGTTTAGCTTTAGACACAATATGCGGAAACATGTAAATAGTCCTTAGTTATATCTTTAGAATAGTTATTAGCTTTTAAGTACTGTTTGTTTTCCTAAGAAACTAAAATTAAATAAAATAAAATAAATAAAGACTTGAATATAATATAATATAATGTTTACATAAAAATATAGATGTAGGGCAAAAGAGCTTAAGGATCGTTCGTGTCTCATCATAACGCAATATAATTCCAATTTGTCTCAATTACAACACAACAAAGCGATAAAAGTTATCTACATTACAAGTATTGACTAGTGGGACGTTCGTTCGTTCGTATGATGTTATTAAAGTTTAAACTCCTACACCCTACTAGAGACTTACTTACTAGAGATTTAGAGATTTTTTTGTTTGTTTGATATCTTACATCCCTGTAATTGATGAACTTTGGAAAATCCTTTTTTACTGTACCTGACTCTAAAATGGTTTCTAGAACTTAGGTACCTCTTAATATCATTATTTTTTTATAAAATTGGTGCGGCTAATAATCTCTGCGGCCATTCAGGCCAATTGTGTGTCGCCACTTGTGAACTTACCTCTTATATGGATCATGTTTAGTCGTCAGACAGTCAGACAGTCGCGTCGGTCAGTAATGTAACGATTTTATGTAATTCGATAGATAATATACGAAATTATAAAACATAACACGCAGCATAACGAAGCATAACATAACATAAGCTAATGGCCAGAAAATGCAACTACTTTTATTCGTCAAACAATTCTTGTAACAGTTGTAACCGAACACTGTGTGACTAAACCACACGCGATAAACGGTTCCAATAAAATAAACACATCCGACCTGATTTAACACATACCAAGAATAGATACATTTCACACCAAGTTTTGTAATATTATTTACATTATTGCACACTAGGACGATTAACACACATAGTGTTTTTAGACTTGTCTCATTTAATATTTTTCAACTAAATTTGCTCCTCAGTTTAATAGAATAGCTTTTTGAAACTCGATAGGAACTGAAATAGAGTTGGAACTACATAGAACGTTAATGTTGTTTGTTAGTAAAATCCGCCTCATGGAACCTGTTATCAAGCAAAAGATTTGACCATCACATGCAGATAAAAAAAATATAAACTTCTCGGTTAAAATTTAAAATGTCTACTGTCTGCGTTGGTGTAGCTGTAGACAGAGATATTCTTTTCTTTGCTAGTGGATTTATGAAGTCATGAAGTCACACCACATATTCTCGTGAATTCGCCAGATTAAAAATAATTGATAATAATAATAGGGTATGAAACAATTCAGTGTATGAATCAAATATATATCGAGTCTATAATAGAATATCTGACGTAAAAAGCCGGCCTTGACCCAATATCAGGAGTGCCCGCAGGAAACGGTAAATTGAATGATAAATGTGCTGCAGCAGATGAAACAGAGGTTACGGTCAAAGTTATGATAAGTAATATTACCGAAATAATTTAATAGCAATAGCGGGTGAGACGAAAAACGTAAATTTCTCAAAAAACTGCAAGAACAAATGAAGCTATGTAAATATAAGATTACGTTGGTTCAAGAATAACAATCTTACACAGTAGCACTATTTATATGTAGGTTATTTATTATTCAGGCTTAGAAAATTCCGGAAAACGTTAATGTATAATACCCAAGGGTTTTTGAAGATGATAAAAACAAAACTAAAAAAACACCTGTGGTTTTTTTAAAACCTTCTTTTGGCCCTGGCCCTGGCTGATATAAAAAAATATTACCAAGATAGTGAAATTTTTGTTTGAATGCAATACGATTGTAAAATAAACAATGAGACAGAAACCAGCAATGTTATAGTTCGCCTACTTCAAAACTTATACAAAGGTTTATGATTACAAAGACGTGATCACGCGAAAGAAGCAAGTGACGAGATACGTAACGGAAATGCACATGACACCGGATTGAAACCATTAGTTTTTCCAAAACTGGAACGGAACACTCGTTCGTTCGATCGTATGAGTCAGAGGCCAACTCTGGTGACAGAGTTTCTAGGCCGCCCGAAGGCCTCTGTCATGGCCTAACAACTTTGAAAAAGCCGGGACCGACTGCTTAACGTGCCCTCCGAAGCACGGGAGCGCTCAGTTGAACGAAACACTAAAAATTAGTTTAGACCACAAACATACATAAAACGTCAGACAATCAAGCAAGCTGACTGATAAGTTTGTCTAAGGAATGGAATTAAAGTGCCCGATAACATCAAAAAATTGCTGTTATCATTACCCTATGAAGGTTCAAAACAGTTCAAAAACTTTAAAAACTATTTTTTAAAGTACAAACCTGCTTTGCTGTAATCTGTAATTTCTGAGGATACAGCTCCTGAAGCCGCTGACAGAAGTGCGCGGCGCTGGTCGCCAGACGAGCCATCGTTACTATCTCTTTCGTCACACCCTCAAATCAACAACCACATGTCCGATAACAATAATCCTCGATTACACCGTCATCCTACGGTTTGACGTCTCTGTTTACCTCTTGACATTTTATAAAAATGCAACATTTGAGTCTCACTCAAATTACTTTTGATATTCGAAAGGTTTTTGTCAATATCTTTGTTCCCGATATTTTATTCCGAAAGTCCGCAGAAACTGAACATAGGAATGCCTCGGAAGCGTGCAATATGCCCGCCGGTAACCGAACGACTGTCGTGACGAGAAGCAAATTGACTGAAGCGATAAGCAAGTCGTGAAAACTTGATTGTCGGGAATCGGCAACTTATTTGTCGGTTACATTTACATGGACGACCTCTCAGGTACAACCTATAGTTGGCTAACTTTTTAGATTTCCGATTTACTATTCACTGAAACAAACATACCTCGATCACTGCATAATATAATATCTTCAACTTTGATTACCTGCAAAGAGACAAAACCAAATATTATTAACATTATTGAATAACGTAAGCATAGGATATGTAACATTTAGGTACTAACTCATAACTAACAGTTAAATCCAATTAATCCATTGATAAAATCTGAATACAAAAGTATGAAAGAGTAAAGTGGTTCAATGATAATGGGGGCTATGAAGTCAATTAGTTTGTATAGCATTTCATTGTATCTACTGTTTCTGATAGATAAGCCAGATAGCTCACACAGGCAATAATATTAAGCCTTAGTCATGAACACATTCAAAGGACAGGGAACGATAAAATATAAACAGGAAGCCATTCACGCAGTAATTTGGAATATCCGTACAAATCCAGGATCAAAATAACTTGGTGTGCGTTCAATGCACGCTTTACGACCCAACAGCATGACTAAATTGATACTGTTATGTGCAATTTCGTAATAGACAATCTATCGTGGGTCATTTCCTACGGTAATTTCGTTCTGTGCACGCACATCAAATTTTATGTTATTGTTTTTGAGATAGGATTATGATTGCGTGCTGTGGTTGTTAATGACGCAGATATAGATTCAAAGGCAAAGTACAAGGTGATAGATTAATGAACTGCAAATACCAGGTAACATAACGAAATAATCGTTTTGTGCAACAATCTTATCCGCAAAGGATAACCTTGTTGTTCATGAATTAATTCATCCATCAGAAAAGCAGACTGAAGACTACAGAAAAACAAGATAAAGTTCACAAAAATATTTTGAAACTGATTCAATAAATACCAGTGAAAAATTTGTTTCATCAGCGAAAAAAATCTCCGCAATTGTAAAACTAATAATAAGTGCGTATATATATTGTCTTTATAATTGTATTATATATTTAATAAGTAGTTCAGCCAACAGCGACCAAACATAAGCTATACATATATACAACAAAAATGAATATGAACTATATCATAAATAATTAGGCATCTACCAGTTCGTCAGTTGTTTTTAGATTATTAACGTGATCTTAGGTATTAGAGATCTTTGATTGTAATAGTGAATTTGTCAGCTTGTTAGGTTTCGTGTTAAGTTTTTAGACCAGCTATTTTAATAGCATCGATACGATACCATTCCACATTCAGAAAATGGAATACTTATAAAGTATAAAATGTTTCCATATTAACACCTACGAGAGTAGCTTTTAGTGATGGGTTGTTTTGTTGTATTATTTCTTGGTTAGTCATGCTTGCCACCACGTCATCGAGCTGTTTAGTCTGTGTCTTCTCGACTTATAGTCTTATCATTTACATCACCTGAAGTTTTTTGTTGTCATTTAGGTATTAAATATTAAAAATTTAAGGTATTAAAAATGAATTGAAGTGGCAATCAAAATGTTGAGAAAAAACAAATAATCAGATAATATAAGAATGTTATTTTTTGAAATGAAATGAAATGATATTTATTTACTCAAAGTATGGTATTAGGTTTTACCATTTGTTTTAAATGGTACACACTTCGTCGTTGACCGACATGCAAACACAGATTTGACACAAATTTTGTATATTGCAATCAGATCTAAGCACTAAACACGGGTAAAAATCAAAGATTAAGCTCAGTGGCGCGCCTTGGAAGTTGTTGGGAGGGACTAACGTCCAGCAGTGGAATGCAATAGGTTGTTGATGATATAGATGTAGATGGTTGAAAACCGGCGTATAAAAACGATAAAATTTTAAGTGTGTTTTAAAAGTCAGAATTTTTACAACCAGTCCTACCCAACGGCCGCAAAACGCTAAATTAGATCACATCCGCTAAACACATTACAGCCACATTTCGGTCACGACCGGCAATCAGCTATTAGCAAAGCTGGTGAAAATTGATTTGTTGACAATATGGAACCCAGGAGTAGTTCTCATAGTATTTGAGGTTCGGCAAAGATTTACTACAGTTTAAATAAATAAATAAAATAAATGAATTGAGTATTGAGTAAATATAAATAATTATATGGAGTGAAATACTTGACAAATGTATATAAGGAATCGTAAAGTTCTTGTAATCACTTGCCCTGATCAAAACTGGTGTTGTAGGATTATCATGTACGCCTGTCGCCGACTGTCGACGCGTCATGCTGTCCCTTACACACGTAGGATACGCGCCGTAGGTGTGAAAGAGATGACGCGCAGCAGTACATAGTTCAAAACTAGCTCATACAAATCAAACGTCCAAAACTTGTGTTCAAATGAGAATTACGCAAAAATCTATATTACATATACCACAAACTATATAGTTTGGAACTGCTCTGTGGTATGGGAGAGTCCTAAGATCATTTTGGTGGTGAGCAAGTAAGTTCGTATGAGTCAGTGGCCAACTCTGGTGACAGAGTTTCTAGGCCGCCCGAAGGCTTCTGTCATGGCCTAACAACTTTGAAAAAGCCGGGACTGACTGCTTAACGTGCCCTTCGAAGCACGGGAGCGCTCAGTTGAATTTGCCACTGGCGGTCACCCATCCAGATGACGTCTACGCGGAACAGTGCTTAACTTCGTTGATCTGTTTAGAACAACTTAGCCAGGTACGTCATTTTGGTAGGTAAAACCATAACACCAACACCACTAAATAATATGACTTCTTAGCTCCTATTTCTGTTACAAGGAAACTTTTCGTACTATGTTTCATTGTAAGGTGTGACAAACAATGTATGTAACTAACATTTGTGTGTAATGTGTTGCCATATTATTTTTACAGCATGGGCGAGTTGAACTTGAAATGAAGCTGGCATAAATTCATCAACGTCATCATGACAGCCTTCTAATGTTCCCACTGCTGAGACACTGGCCTACTCTCAAGCAAGAGTGATTGGGTCTTGATCCACCACGCGGACCCAATGCGGATTGGTGGATGGCACATGTCTTTCGAATTTTTAGTTCTTGGACATGCCGGTTTCCTCACGAGGTTTCCCTTCACCGTATGAGAGCACTGGTATTGCGCACATACATTTTTTGTAGCGAAAAATCCATTGATGGCATAAATTCACCTAGTCTAGTCTTTTCCAAGTGTTTCTTGTGGTTATAATAAAAATGTTTACTATTTTACAAAAAAAAAAAAATTAATATTTTGGCAAAGTTAAATGAAAAAAAAAAAAATGCTGGACAATCTACACAATCATCATCATCTAGCCCCAAGGTAAGCTGCTGTTAAACAGCTGCTGTTAAACAGAGCTGTGTTTATGTGTATATATACTTAATACAATACAATACATAGATAGATATTTTTTATTATATATAAAAAATACCCAGAACACCCGGAACAAATATTTGTAGATCGTACAAACATTTGACCCGAGGCGGGAATCGAGCCCGCAACCTCCGCGTCGCAGGCGGACCTGCGCCCGCTGGGCCACATCGTTCGTCAGAGTTCAGTTATGGAGAATGCGCGCTGGGTGATTTATATTCCTGTCTATTTTCATTTTTGTATAGTTCAGATATACTAAAATATACAAGGAGACATGATTATGATATAAAAGAATAATTTCCTTTTCCTATATCGTTCTCAAGCCTTCAGAGTAAAAAATAAGGAAAACTACTAAATATTTATCTAAAATGATTTTGCAGTTAGATTTGCTTTTAGAATTCAATAAGTTGTAAAACACGATTGTTTGTACAACGTGATGTCTCGCGGAATCAAAGATGTCTTCCCAGCTAATACCAGGGTCAGCGTGAGTGGAACCGAAAGGCACTTTGAGAAGTTTTAAGAGTAGTAGAGTTCTTTGTGATAGAGCTCGTCCGGGGAAGGACTACCACCACTATTTCTGCCGCCAAGCAGTAATGCCCGCATTGCTGTGTTCCGGTGTGAAGGGTATGGTTTCCGGTGAAATTACTGGCACATGAGGTTTCGATCTTAGCCTCAAGGTGGCAACCCGCGAGTGATACCTCTGGTATTGCAAGCGTCTATAGGCTGCGGTAACCGCTTACCATCTTGTGGGCCGTACGCTTGGTTGCCACTTCAGTTGTATAAAAAAAAAAGTAACACTGTTACACTTTAGGCTCGTGACGTATGTAGCTGGCTAAGTTGTTCTTAACAGGAGAGCCTTTGCCCTGCAGTGGGACAATATAGGTTAAAAATAAAATAATATAGAAAATACCCAGAACACCCGGAACATATATTTGTAGATCGTACAAATATTTGACCCGAGGCGGGAATCGAACCCGCAACATCCGCTTCGCAGGCGGACCTGCAGCCGCTGCGCCACATTGGTCGTCGAACATTAGAAGACTAACCATAATGATTCAACTCAATAGGAGAAGAGAACGAGCGAGAGGTATAATTCTGTATAAATTTAAACTTAATGTACCGCAAGATGCACGTAATAGGTGTTTATCTACATGCAGTCTTATTGCTAGCTGCTCAATAGATAAAAGTTTATTTTTATAAAACTCAACGTTTACCTAAAGCAAATGCAATGCCGTCATTGTGAGTACAATAACCGCGCAAGATATTATTGCAGAGCAGACTTGCGAATAGATATTAATTTTCCTTGATTTCTTAACGGGGCGCTATAAATAAATAACACACTCAACAGTCATAATATGTACATATAGTATTTAATTATTTAATAATAAATATTAATATTAGAAAATCAAGAGTGGTCTAGTGGTGGTAGTGACCCCGCCTTTCGATCCTAAGTTTGTGGGTTCAAAACCGGTCGTGCACCAATGGATTTTTCTGTTCGAAAAATGTATGTGTGCAATGCCAGTGCTCTCATACGGTGAAGGAAAACATCGTGAGGAAACCGGCATGTCCAAGAACTAAACATTCGAAAGACATGTGCCATCAACCAATCCGCATTGGGTCCGCGTGGTGGATTAAGACCCAATCACTCTCGCCTGAGAGTAGGCCAGTGTCCCAGCAGTGGGAACATTAGATGGCTGTCATGATGATGATGATGATTAATATAGTATTTGATTGCGGACCACACACACACTAGGATTCCCTATGTCGTGAAACTAAAGTTTCTTAACTAGGTACAACTTTACTTACTTTTGTACTTCGGTTACTTTGATTACTTTGGTACCAAAATACTTAGAACCCGAACAAAAGTTTGCAGAACATGCAAACATTTATCCCGCAGCGGGAATCAAACCTGCAACCTTACGCTTCTTAACTGGGTACTCGCCCACTCCACCACCAAGGCCAGGTGAAATTTTCTAATCGATACTTTAGCCGTTTCTGAAAGTAAGGGTCTTTGACGACCGATGTGGCGAAGCGCGTGACGCGGAGGTTGCGGGTTCGATTCCCACCTTGGGTCAAATGTTTGTACGATCTACAAATATTTGTTCCGGGTGTTCTGGGTATTAACGGAGATGGCGGGACGAACTGGATAAATTTTTGGTAGATTGGAGGTTTTTGGCTCGGGATCGAGACGTCTGGAGGGAATGGGGGGAGGCCTTTGCCCAGCAGTGGGACACCAACGGCTGATATAATATAATATAATATAATAAATAAATCTATCTATGTATTGTATTATATTAAGTATATATCAATCATCTAGTACCCATAACACAGCTCTGTTTAACAGCAGCTTACCTTGGGGCTAGATGATGCTGTGTGGATTGTCCAGCATTATTTTATAAGAAACCTTTGTGAGGAGAAAATAAATTTATTATTTATTATTATTATTATTATTATAAGGGTCTTGACAGACAGGCAGACGGTTAACAAAGTGATTTTATACGGGTTATGTAGTTTCCTCTATAAACGATGTTAATTCTAAGCCTTCGAGGCCTACGTGACTGCTCGCAGACGTTCTAAAGACGCCCAAATCCGTCAGTAACGAGGCATTGTCCCACTGACGTCAACTGCCTTGTGTCTGTTTTGTTCTGCAATAGGAAAATCTGTAGGCCAATGTATGTTCACCAAATATGAGACGTCGGCATTCCTAGCTTGTTGTTTGTCATAGGTAGAGAATGGAGGATGATGAAATTGGCTTTAGTAGTCAGAGAGCTTATGCTCTACTTTGTTAGTTACCTCTACTTTGTTACCAGGTGGCGGTTACAAATCTGGTAATGCTATGCAATTAGTCACTAGTCCTTTTTAAGTCAGGCACACGCAGTTGCGAAGTCTCTGAATACGAATGCAATTAGAACTGCAACGGAATTTGTAGAGGAAAATAAGCAAAACAGTATTTTTTCACTTTACTGAAATTCATCCCCGCGAATGATTCCGCGAGTGATACCTCTGGTATTTCAAGCGTCCATAGGCTGCAGTAACCGCTTACCATCTTGTGGGCCGCACGTTTTGTTGCCACTTCAGTTGTATAAAAAAAAAATCATAAGATGACATCAAACAAGTATAAAAACCCAAAGAATACTTCACCTAGGAATTGCATTTTCAAGTGCTCTTTTAACCTACATAATGCATGCACACCACACAGCAAGAAAACCGGCATGTCCTAAAACCTCAAATTTAAACCCAAGACCTCAAGATCGGATGCCTCAACGCCGTGCAAAAAAAAGTACATGCGTCAACTATTACGTTCCCAGTGACTCCTTGCAATTATCGATGACGTAGAAAGGAGAACTGATTAAATAAGAATATCTTTCAAAGATGTTGGCTTGTAAAAATACAATACAAGCTATAAATAGGATGCCTCTGAATGCCTGGCTGTAGATAACGAGTATGTTAATTATAAATAGAGACAAATTGTTCAAGACAAATGCTTGTGATCATAGATAATGCGACGAGCGGATGCGATACGCAGACATTGATTGGCAGCTGTAGAGAATATTCGAAAACATCTTGGTATGAGTAGGTAGAGAACTAGAAACGGTAAGAACTCGCTTTTATCTGATGTAGTAGAGTAGAGTAGTAAGAGTAGTAGAGTTCTTTGTGATAGAGCTCGTCCGGGGAAGGACTACCACCATACCTATTTCTGCCGCCAAGCAGTAATGCTCGCATTGCTGTGTTCCGGTTCGAAGGGTATGGTTTCCGGTGAAATTACAGGCACATGAGACTTACCATCTAACGTCTCAGGGTGGTAACACGCAAGTGATATCTATGATGTTGCATGCTTACATAGGCTACGGTAACCGCTGACCATCAAGTGGGCCGTACGCTTGGTTACCACTTTAGTAGTATATATGTAAGTATCGATTAAAAGATGATAATTGTCAACAGGTGAACACTGTCGAGACCAGCGGAGGAATCTTTCTTTAATAATATTTTAGTTATTCTTTGAATTTAAGTAATGTTAACTCGTCCGAATGTTAGGTGTTATAGGTACTCTTATGTAAGCAGCTTAGCGCCCAGCATAGCCTACATATAATTTGCAATGCCTGAAAAGGGAAAATAAGTTCTAAGTGCCATATTACTTTTAAGACCTTTTGTAAGACTTATTTGTGCGAATAAATATCTTGAAATCTTGTTCCCGTAGCCGCGCGCGACACAAAGACGTCTTGCAGAACACCTTGAAGTTTTGGTCAGAAGTCTAACATAAGCCCTAGAGTTCAAACAGGATTTTACTCAAGAGAATAAATAGAAATAATGAAAAAAATAACGTTGATGAAAACGAGAAGACCTAGCCAAACCACCTAGACAAATGTAAATCCTATCCTACTATAATATTATAAACGTGAAAGTCTGTGTGTGCGTGTGAATGTTTGTTACCACGTATCTCCGTGACAATTTTACCGATTGTGATAAAATTTGGAATGTAGATTGATAAAGTCCTGTAATAACACACATTTATCCTGAAAAAATGTACTGTTCCTGTGGGATAGCGTAAAAACTGCAATAAACGCGGGTGAAGCCGCGCGGGTCAGCTCGTTATTCATGAACAAGCGAGTTTATTAGCACTCTAAATCAAATAGCATCAGGAAAGTTCGTATAGAATGATCATGAACTACGGAGATCAAGGGGTAGACCCTTGCCTAGTAAATGGATCGATTGTTCAGGGAATCGCAAGATCATACTCGGAAGTTTACAGACACGCCCCCGCACGCAACATAGCAATAGCGAGAACTGTCTTATAAGGACTATAATCTAAAATTCTCACGAGGAAAAGATGATTTCAAATTACAGTCACGTTGGAGAAAACTGCGGTAAAAAAAAGTTAAACGTTACGAAGAACAATTATAAGCTATTTTCGCATCGCTTTACAAAGGGTCGTTTAGAAACAATTTATCTAAACGGTTTTAATTGCAGAAAAAAGTGGTCCATGGTTAATGAAATCTCTACAATATCTATTAGTTGCCTATATTGTGTGTTATATAGATAATCGCCACAAGACTGAGGCATGTGGGTCTAGTTTTATTTTTCTAGAGGGGTCAATCTTTATGGATACCTTTACAATCAGGGGCTCGCAGGGGATATGCCGGACTCTTACTGGCTAAAACTTCACCGGTGTATGAGGCTCAGTTGCAATTGCGATGCAATATTAACATGGATAGAATTCATAAACCGCTAACATTAAAATGCTGGTAAACTCAGCAAAGATCACTTTGACATTGTACCATTACTGGTTAATGCTGTCTTCCCAGCCTTTATTGTCTTTACTGACTATTCTATCAAGATTGATACATAAAGCACTTGATATAATCAGTCCTATCTAAGTATTGGCAATTTGTGGTGTTGCCATTACCAAGCATCATTAGACGTTGGGACATTGACTCCTATCTGCCCGTAACGGCAAAATTTTCTTAGAATCTTACCATTAGCTTTACGAGTTCATATTGTCTCTTGTTTTTGTTATCTCTCAATCAATTTACTATCTCCAATATCAGAGAGGATCGTGTCTTCGTATCGATTTATAGACAGCGTGCGTCACGCCAGGTTGCCAGCTACGCAGGCAGCATGTTAATGTGCGCATAATCCAAGGCGTGATGAATATTAACCGACATCAAGGGGGAAATTAGGAAGTTCGCATAATCAGACTTGCAAGGCGAATACGTAACCTGCTCACAATAAACACATTACTTGGCTGTATTGCTTTGACAGTTTTTTCAGTTTAAACTTGACATCGAAAGGAATACGTTTGATGCGAGCGCTAAATATTCATTGGTTTATTATGTCATTGGTTGGGAATACAGTACTAGTGTAAAAGGGAAAAATACTTCAGAAGACACTACGTCTAGTAGTTGCTTCTTATGATTATAGTTTATGGTAGATCGCTCGAGAATGATTGTTTGAGCTTACGGTTAGTCAGCCCGAAGTCCTGCATTATGGAATACCCTTCAAAGAACGGAAAGAAAGCGCTCAATTGGAAATGTAGTTAGCAGACTTCGCGGTCGTCACATAAACCAGAATAAAATAGGGAAAAGAAAATAATGAAAAAAGTAACGTAGTATTTCTTATTATTCGTATTCTTTCGTAGAACTTAGTTGTCACCAATGTAAGTTGAACTATGATATCACAATCCTTATTAGTCGCTTAGAAGAGCAGACTGGAGTACGCACCATAGTGCCAGAGACTTGATATTCCACAGTAATAGGTATTCCGTGGAAGGTCCAGGTTTAGTGAAGCGGCTGGAACCGCTAAACAGCACTTACAGATTCCATCCCCGTCCCGCATTGCTATAATCCTATTACGTGTTGGCATCCAGTGGTACTT
Source organism: Colostygia pectinataria (assembly GCA_951394395.1). Lineage (NCBI taxonomy): Eukaryota > Metazoa > Arthropoda > Insecta > Lepidoptera > Geometridae > Colostygia > Colostygia pectinataria. The sequence goes on along the minus strand of OX596368.1, from coordinate 1,515,304 downwards.
TTTGCCCATTAGACTTGGCATGCGGAAAACTAGCCTTATCTTATCCTATTTCATTCCGACTATAACCAGTACTGCCTATTTTTGTTCGTTCTATAGATACAGAAGAAAATGGTAAGCTGGTACGTAAATTACTTTTAATGTTCGACGATTGTTATAGCCGATCGACAGCTTTACGTATACTCGGAAGCACGGTAATGTTATGAAATCAACTAGCGGTCACCCATCCAAATGATAAGTACGCATATGAACGCAATGAGGCAAGCTACGAGCGCTTCATTATTTAAAACAGCGGCAAAACATGGCCAGTATGGTCAGCCTACTAATGTTCCCACCGTTAGGATACTGGTATACTCTCGAGCGAGAGTGATTGGGTCATACATAATCCACCATGCGAACTAAAATGTGAATGCAGATGTTTGCCAAACTTTTAATACGTGAGACATGTCGATTTTCTTACAATGTTACTACACCGTTTCAGTCAGGGCACTGGTATTGCGCACGCATACCGTTCTGGCTACTTTTTCTACGACTTGTGTTTAGTAACACAACATGATGTTCGTTCCTTATATGTGTTGTGGTTAGTTTATAAGGGAATATTATTATTCAACGCTGCATGGCTGAATAGAAAACATTGACTCTTCACTTTACCATATTGGTTTGTATTTTCTTTCGGTGGGAATAAACCGATTGCAAACTTTTTTTTTTTAAAAACACGGACAAAACGGTCAAGTAGCCCGCCTGATGCTAAGCACCACGCCTGACTTTTACAGATGCAGTGCCACCCAAAGCTTAAAGTTTTTAAGTTCAGCGTGGCACTGCACTGCGCTCATCACCCCGAGACATTGTTATTAAGTCTCTTTTGGCGAGTAATTTCACTTGCTACAGTGCCCTTCAAACCTAAACACAGTAATGCTTGCACACTACTGCTTGGAGGTTGAATGTCTGACACTGCGGTGTCACCCACCAAGACGGACTCATGCTGAAGAGTCCTACCACCTGGTAAACTATGCCTGCTCCACGCGCCCAGCCTGTAATTAGCAACGAACACGGCCTAGCTGCGATGATCTCTATGTAAATTAACGACATCTGGCTTTTTTTGTTTTTATAGTGTTAACCATCACACTAGCGGAATACTAAATGTTCAGTTTTGGCGCCATCTCTCGATCGAGTTGTAAGCCGCGATCGACGATGGCTGTCACCTGTCAGCTGATTCATGCGACACATTTGAATGAACTGGGTTCAATGACCAGCGACAGCTGATTGGCTTACCCAATTAGTAGCCTAAATTCAAATTTTTCGAAATATCGTTCGGTCAGCAGTTGGTTTGACCTCTAAATTCGACACATTCGTGTAACGGCTTCAAGTGCGTTAACTACTTCATCTGGTTCTCGTAATTTTTCGTATCGTATTGTTTTCGTTTTCGTTTAATTTATCGTAATTTAGTATTGTGTGCAAGCAGTTTCGTTGAGTGCTAGGAAGCAGGAGATTTCGCGCCAGCCCCCACGGTATTTGAGCGTTCGGTATAGGTGTAAGTTGAACCGAAGCTAGTCCAGACAAGTCGGAGGTAATACGAAGCCATACCTTCCCATTCCGTGGGCGCTGTTCCAGGAAGAAGCAGCCAGGTTAGTGAAATCCTTTGCTCCTAACTGCACTCATAATTTGGTTAATTATAGTTTTTTATCGTGTTTAACTTCATAATTGTTTAACGTGTTTCGTATTTAGTTTGTTAGCAAAAAAGATTAAATTTACAGTCCACTCCAATCGTACATTTTGGTCCTACGAAGCCAGATAAATTGTGATAAGGCACCTTTGGATTTTGGCCTTCAGCTATATTATCAACTATCGACCGATATTTCGAATATTTGAAAAACTTTTTTTCTTTTGTCGTACCTATCCTGGTAATTTCGCTGGTCATTGAATTTTTCGTTTGTTCATTGTGGGTAGGTTGGGTTGAACGATTGATTGTCATCTGTCATTTTTCGTTGTCATTTGGTGAACATCACTCAAAGTGACTTTGACGTTTTTTTCGTTTTGACAGGTTGACATCAAACGTTCATTCTAAAACTGACCAGGTGTTTGTTCCTATCTGTGCCGGTCGTGAAAATAGCTCCTTAACTCCTTACGTGTTTCTATCTTTGTTTTGATTTGCATTTTGTTTGTTTGTTGATTTGGCTGTGAAAAACTGTTCTTTCGTGTCGTTTCCAGCCAGATTAACTCAACTACATTATTATGCCAATGGATACACGTAAGGGAGTTCTGGAGAAAGACACCATGGCTGACAGCGATCGAGTCTCGCGTGATTATGCCAATATGAGGTTAGAGCTGTTAGATACTTCAGATTTGGTAGGAGTTTCGGAACAGGAAGTAACAGCTCTGGCCTCAGAGTTTCACGCCGCGCAGAAGAACCTGCTAATGCGCTTGCCAACGGGTGATAGGAACAGTGAGTTCGCTTACACTGTGGCATTTGACAAAAGGTTACATAGTGTTATGGCCAGACTTAGGCTGGCTGAAGTTAAGCCAATGAGAGAAAGTCACAGTAGTTTAGCGAAACTACCAAAAATAAGTATAAGGCCATTTGACGGTAAGCTAGAGAATTGGGTGTCGTTTAAGGAGCTGTATGACTCACTCATACACAAAAGGGACATGCCAGATGTCGAAAAGTTGCACTACTTACTGTCGAGTGTTAATGGGTCGGCATATGACCTGATTAAAAACTATCCGTTGTCCGAAACTAGTTATCTTCTAGCATATCGGGCACTTAGCAAGTACTACGATAGGAAGAGAATTATTGCCACAAATTACTATGACCGTTTGCTTAACTGTGAAGTAGTGAAAAATAAGAGTAGCTCTGAGTTAGAACGACTTCATCAAACCTTCGCAGAAAACTTAGCCATCCTGTCTAAGTATAATTTGCCTGACCAGAACTTTATGCTTTTTCAACTAGTTTGGTCAAAGTTAGATCCTTCCACTAGGGAAGCTTTCGAACTTCAGCTGGGGTCAGAAGTCGACATACCCCAGTATGAAGACATCATGTCGTTTATTGAAAAACGTTCTCGTGCGTTACAAAATTGTCAACAGCCGGTTCTTACAAAACCGTCTGCCAGTGAGAACAAGGCCTCATTGATGGTAGCTTCAGAAGGATGTGTGGTGTGTGCAGAGGTAGGCCACAAGATTGATAGCTGCTCGAGCTTCATTAATCAGTCGCCTACTGAAAGGTTCCTAACAGTGAAGGATAAGAAGTTGTGCATACTGTGCTTGAAACCTTCGCATTCGGTAAAAACTTGTTTATCGAATGTGAAGTGTGGCCAGTGCAACTACAGCCATCATTCACTGCTACATTTTGAGCAAGAACCTGAACCAGTAGTCCAGCCTTTAAATCCACAGGTGGCATTGTCTGCATACACCCCACACACAGAGGCATTGTTCTCAACGGCTATTGTTTTGATTAAAAATAAATTTAATAATTTGGTCCGAGCCCGTATCCTGCTTGACAGTGCCAGTGCCTGTAATTTCATAACTAGGTCCTGTGCAAACCGTCTAGGGCTGAAAATAAATTATCGTCGACAGTCTGTGAGCGGTATAGGTCAAGCATCAACTGATACACTCGGATCAGTCTTGTGTGAGTTAGTTCCCACTAATGGGGACTTCTCAAATAAACTTTCGTTGGAGGCCTCCGTACTTCCTACAATTTGTTCAGAAATGCCATCTGAGGAAATTGATACTTTTTCGTGGCATCATATTGATAGGTTAAACCTCGCCGATCCTGAGTTTTACAAACCAGGACCGGTTGACATGCTAGTCAGTGTTAACGTTCTCGCTTCTGCGTTAAGGCCTGGGCTAGTTAAGGGTAGTCCCGGTCAACCCATCGCTATCCCCACTACTTTCGGGTGGATACTGATGGGTGACTGCGCAGTTAACACTGGCCTGTCTCGTTATCGTAGCAACTCTGGAGTTCATAGAAGGAGTTGCTTCTTCGTTTCGAGCCCATCGAGGGACTTAGATCCTATAGACCCGCTCAACCCCGTGGTTACAAAAATAGAGATGCCTTGTGACAATCACAAGGAGACTCATTGTCGTCGAACTGTTGATTGTAGGTTGGCCGTCGCTAAACCTCATCTCGTGGACTTCCCAAAAGTCGCTCTCGATCGGTTTCACATTTTTGAACCGCGTCCTGCAGCGTCATTGGGTTTTTCAACTGACGTGTTGGAGAGTTGTCGTCGAGAAGAAGTTACTTCTTCACCTTCTAACGTCAGTCTACAGGATTTGCGACCTGACTCCGGTTCCACTGCGTCGATTCCGCCTGTGCCTGTGGATAGTGCGGTTGATGACGTAGGTGGGTACCTGAATGTGTCGCTGCCTGGTATCTCGCGGCAAAAGGGCTTATCGGTTTCGGTACCGCTGATCGCCTCCCTTGCTAAAAAAAATCTGCTGTCGATGTCGTTGTTGTTTTCGTTATTATTTTCGTTGTCGTTTTCGTTACTGTCGTTGTCGTTGTTAATGTCGTTATCGCTTTCGTTGTCTCTGTCGTTGTCATTGTCGCTGTCGTTCAACTCATATCGTACCCTTCACACTATGCCGCTTTCGGTTTTGTCGGTGGCGCATGAGTGGATGAAGTCTGGTCCGACACGGTGGTCGGGTCCGAACTGCTGGTTGGGTTTGACATGGTGGTCGGCTCTGACACGGTGGTTGGGTTCGAAATACTGGTTGGGTCGCACATGGTGGTCGGCTCCGGCATGTTGGTTGACATCTCAACTCAGAGCTCATAGCGCTGTGTTTTGAGCCCATGTTCCTTCTTAACCATTAACTATCGTATCGTCAAATGGTTTTATAATAAGTTAGGTTAAATTTATCGTTATATCGTTCTTTCGTTATTTTTCGTTAGTTTAGTTAATTGCGTTAAAATACTGTGTATTTTGGTGGTCGGAATGTTCAGTTTTGGCGCCATCTCTCGATCGAGTTGTAAGCCGCGATCGACGATGGCTGTCACCTGTCAGCTGATTCATGCGACACATTTGAATGAACTGGGTTCAATGACCAGCGACAGCTGATTGGCTTACCCAATTAGTAGCCTAAATTCAAATTTTTCGAAATATCGTTCGGTCAGCAGTTGGTTTGACCTCTAAATTCGACACATTCGTGTAACGGCTTCAAGTGCGTTAACTACTTCATCTGGTTCTCGTAATTTTTCGTATCGTATTGTTTTCGTTTTCGTTTAATTTATCGTAATTTAGTATTGTGTGCAAGCAGTTTCGTTGAGTGCTAGGAAGCAGGAGATTTCGCGCCAGCCCCCACGGTATTTGAGCGTTCGGTATAGGTGTAAGTTGAACCGAAGCTAGTCCAGACAAGTCGGAGGTAATACGAAGCCATACCTTCCCATTCCGTGGGCGCTGTTCCAGGAAGAAGCAGCCAGGTTAGTGAAATCCTTTGCTCCTAACTGCACTCATAATTTGGTTAATTATAGTTTTTTATCGTGTTTAACTTCATAATTGTTTAACGTGTTTCGTATTTAGTTTGTTAGCAAAAAAGATTAAATTTACAGTCCACTCCAATCGTACACTAAAGATTATAATATCCCAAAAATTATTTTGCCTCAAGCGATATCGGCGCTTCGAGCCGAAGACATCCCAATGATTGTTTCGTCCAAGCGAGATATGTCTCGATAGCTCAATTGGTAGAGCGCCCGCGTATCAGGCGGTGGTTGCGGGTTCATATCCCGCTTGAGGCAAAATAATTTTTGGGATATTATAATCTTAACGACATCTCTTCGTTAGTGAATCATAAATGAATAAGAACTTACCAAACAGAGCCTATTACTTTCTATACTGTTGTTCAACTCCCCACAAAAAACTTTTTTACTTTCAATTCAATAACAAGAAGTTGAACGTAATAAAAGGTCTCTTATATCTGATCTTTTAATAAGATCGGATGATTCAGAGCACCAATAAAAGAGTATTATTCGATCTGAGATCTATTCTAGGTGTATCAGAATTTTTTATCACGAGAACACTGCCGTGACAGGATAAACACTCTTTTTGAAAGAGTTTAAGAGAATGACGACCAATGTGGCGCGGTGGGCGAAGGTCCGCCTGCGACGCAGAGGTTGCGGGTTCGATCCCCGCCTTGGGACAAATGTTTGTAGGATCTGCAAATATTTGTTCTGGGTGTTTTCTATGTATAATAAAAAATATCTATCTATGTATTGTATTGTATTAAATATATATCAGTCATCTAGTACCCATAATACAGCTCTGTTTAACAGCAGCTTACCTTGGGGCTAGATGATGCTGTGTGGATTGTCAAAAAAAAAAAAAAATATATATAAGAGTATTCATTGTCAAACGCTTGTAAAGAGAGACAAAACAGATAACAAAAACTCTAGTGGTAGTAATACAAATAAAACGTCACAATGTCGTAAATAATAGAATTGTCAAAGAGTATATGATCTTTTTGGTATGAATGAATGAATGAATGAATGAATGAAAATTCTTTATTGTAGTTTTTTTTTTTTTTTTTATACAACTGAAGTGGCAACCAAGCGTACGGCCCACAAGATGGTAAGTGGTTACCGCAGCCTATGGACGCTTGCAATACCAGAGGTATCACTCGCGGGTTGCCACCTTGAGGCTAAGATCGAAAGCCTCACGTGCCAGTAATTTCACCGGAAACCATACCCTTCACACCGGAACACAGCAATGCGAGCATTACTGCTTGGCGGCAGAAATAGGTATGGTGGTTTCCTTTCCCGGACGAGCTCTATCACAAAGAACTCTACTACTCTTACTCGTAGTTACACCAAACTTAATAACTAAAACTTAAAGACTACAAGATAAAACAAAATGTATACGTACAATGGGCGGTCTTATCGCTAGGTAAGCGATCTCTGCCAGACAACCTTTGGATGGAGAGGAGTCTATTTTTATATGGAAGATTGGTCGGGGTGCATCATAACAAATATCATATGTATAGATGATTTAAACAGTCTAGTAGCAAGTTGGTTAACCTTTATCACAGAGTAATCTGTGCCTTTATGCCCACACTCACCAGTCGTCTAACTGGTGTGGGTTCGAATTTCCTCAACCACAATAGACGTGTGAAGGCTTGGATGAAGTAGGCTTGGCTTATTCAGCACCTACACTATCTTTTAATATATAATAATATAATATTAATTACATAATAACAATATTATGTGACATTACTATATTTTTTTTTTTTTGTGTATGAAGTTCTGACATATATATTTTTTATTCATTTAAACTAAAGTGCTTTGGACACTTGACTGTCTGTAAACCCTTTTTGTGTGCTTTTTGAATAAATCTTTGTATCTTTGAATCCTCTCCAGCTTATCCAGCCTAATCTACAGAAAAGACGTTGGTAATACGTACGGGCGGGTTTCCTGACGATGTTTTCATTTAGCGTTACCTATTTATTATAGGTAATTAAATAAACAAGTATTACGCAATATGGGGACCTGATTACTAATAGAGCACACAGGTTTTTTATGTTGTTGATGAATGTTCTGTTTTTCTGAAAACAACTCTAATGTTTTTGAAAAAGGATGAAATCAAAAATCTGGCAACAATTCGCGTTATAATAATATGGTACACGTGTTATTGTACTACAAAGCCAAAAGGCGATCATTTCTTATTTTTTAGTGAATTATGGTAAGAAGCATCACTAAATGTAACATCTCCAAGTATTTTAAGGTTGTTATTGTAAAATCAATAAAGTGTAAATTGGCCCTTCACGAAATGGGAGTGACTCCTAGTAATTTATAGTACCTACATATTTGTTTTAGGTTTAACCGACAAATAAATAACAATAAATATTATTTTCAGAACAGATCACTAAGCTGCTTTGCAATCATATCATCACCTATAGGTACTATATTATCCAAGTTAATATTATAAATTCGAAAGTAGGTACTCGTAACCGACTGAACTGACTGAACAATCACGATTTGAATAAAATTTAGCACGATGATTTAAGTCTGTGGAAGGATACCTACATTTTACACACGAGCGAAGCCGCTGGCAGCAGCTATTAATCCACGAAAGTTTGGAATCAGTCAGACGCAGTTATTTTTAAAAGATCTAACACACTGTAGAGAGAGTCACAGGGTTATAGTAGAGTGTAGTATTACTAGACCACCTTCCGTCAGTGCAACAATATGGAAGTTCTACTACGTGATACCGAGGGGTGGTCACCTGCCGTGACGCGACGCTACACCGCAGTAGCAGCAGGTGGCAGGTGGTGGCAACACCTGTGGGCCTGCGCTGTGCTTTTAACGGAATTTACGCATTTTAAAACCTCGATCGAACTTATTGTATTTACAACAAATAATTGTATGTATTGCGTATTCTATCACCTTACCTGGTCCTACTATAGTACAGTACAGCTATGTAAAAAATACCACCAATATTTATTTATTTACTAGCTGAGCCCGCGTGGTTTCACTCGCGTTATTTTTCTCACTGTTTAAACCTTCTCTGGACTCACACAAATGTTATAAAAGCGAGATTATTGTTATGGCCAGGCGTCGATTTGACCATTTCGTGATCTCGTCTCTTGGTATAATTCGGGCGGCCTAGAAACTCTGTCACCAGAGTTGGCCACTGACTCATACGAACGAACGAACGGTATAATAAAAAAAATTGCGATAAGAAAACTTACAATATCCACCTAGCAATAGGTCTAACACTTTTATGTATAGAAAGAAGTACGAGATAAGTATCATCAAAGGGTTTAAAAATAAACCCGCCAGGTAGCCAGATATTGATAAGATAAAGTTTATAATCACCATACAAATGGCGCAGCGCTTTTGCGCTGTGATCGATGATGTGACAGAACAAGAGTTCTTTAAATATTCCATTGCCAAGGTAATGGTAGTTCCACACTATCGGCTAATAACGGCGAATGCTCGCGCGTGAGACCGTTTGGACTGCTTCGGTCATGTTCGTCGTCGCCTTCGTCGATGACTGGTTGCGGAGTGAAGGCCTATCCAGTGAAGGTGTTTTTGGAAGCGGAATAGTTCTTTCAACCAACAGAAAACTATACCTAATATAATTTATATTGTAAAAGCAACCAGCGGTAACTTATAAAAACAACCACGCGTTGATCTGGATAAAAACGTTGATGTAGAACGAAAATCGGACACTGGCCTACTCTCAAGCGAGAGTGATTTTTTGTTTCAACGATTTGACTAACCCGCATTGATTGCGAAACTTAATTAATGCGTCGATAATATGTGATGGCATAGAACAGATATTAGTACTACGTAACGTAGTGATGGTGCAAGTTTGCCGATCGTGTAGAGCCGCCATAATCGTTGAGATAGCCAGTTACCAGATTTAAGTGCGATATAATGTTTTACGACCAGATTTGAAACTGGATAATGATCACCAGGAGTACCTACATGCTAGCGACCCGCCCCTGCTTCGCACGGGTGTTTAAACTATACGTATAAACCCTCCTCTTGAATCACTCTACAAATCTACTGATTCCGCATTGAAATCCTTAAAGATCTAAGCGTACATACATACAGAAGGACACTTTGTGCGCCTAACTAGCATGAGCAAAGAAAACAAGAAGATACTGGTGGAAAACAACTGGTTTTGTCATTATATAAAGTCATACATTATATAAACTCAATAAAAATTCTACTAATGTCAGACTAGGTAATACTTACCGTAAACTAAATAATTGTACACGTAGGTTCCCACGATTCAGGCTTAGCCTAATGTGGGGATCATAAGACATCACCCTATTTTTATAACAGTTTCTGCATGTATACATACTATAGTTTTGGATATCCCATTGTTGTACCTACCTAGTTGTATGTTGTTCCTTTTATGATGTATTATGCAGTAATAAACACTTTTTCATTTCATTTAAAAGTAGACAAAAATGTCATTTAATCAAAGAAAACAGTTTTTTACTAGTAGTGCTTTTCACTGCTAGCACGGAAGGTAACGGTAAATCTACATACTGGGTACCTCTATATCTACGCCATTTTGTACTTTGTTTAGATTTTATATTTATTCGTACCATAAACATAATTGTGTTAGTTCGGAAATAAAACTTATCATAACACTATTTTTTTTACGACTTGGCTAACCCGCATTGATTGCCAAACTCATAAAAATACTTGTAGGTATAATTTGTCAAATAGTTTCGATAAACAATCAATGAACATTCCAGAACAACATAATAATTGTCAAAGAGCACAATCATCTTTTTACTAAAGCTCGAGATATTTACCCGAGAAGTGTCAGGGACCCAGACAGAATTGTTTTGTCTAGAGTACCCAAAACGACTTTATATCAAAACAACAGTTTCGTGATGTGTGGACGAATATTTAATAAAATACCGGTTGACATAACTAATTTACCCCTAAAAAGTTTACACAGAAGCTAAAAGTGTTCTTGACTGAAAAATATTTTTATAGTGTAAACGATTTTTTAAACTATAGTAAAAATAATAATTTAATTTTTAAAACTTGACATTTTTATTATTATATAACTTGACATACTACTAATTAATCATTCTAAATTCTCGTTGTGTTCTTTCTAAATTGTATTTTTATTTTAAATTTGTATTTTTGCATGCCGAGTTAAACGGTGAAGTGTGTGACACTTATACTTACGTAAACAATAAGACCTTATGTAACCGTACTTCTAGCAAAATAAATCATTTCATTTCATTTCATTTCATAAAAATAAAGTCAAATATGTGAATCGATAAAACTCGATTGGTAGTTGTAAATCGTAATCGGATGTCTTTCACATATCCGTTGATGGTGATCTATACGAGTTTTGCGCGTTATCGTGTTACCTTCGCACGCGCACGCGTAAAGAAAGTGAGCACGCGCACGCGTAACACTAAAATATTGGATTATTCCCATCTGTCACTTAGTTTTGCACTTTTATTTTTTCAAAAAGTGCGATCAGTCACGCTGTTAATGTATATTTATTATTATTATATTTATTTTACTAACCAACAGACAACTATAATATAGAATCATCATCATCATCATCCACAGCCTGACTTCACCCACTGCTGGGTATAGGCCTCCTTAATAATATAGAATATGAATAATTTATTTCGTACCTAATTAAACTTTTGTAAAAGCAACCAGCGCTCACTCATCCATATAACCACGTCAATCGTTGATCTGGATAAAAACGTTGATGTAGAACGAATATCGATTCTGATAATTTCCATATTGATTATAATAATATCTCAAACATCCGTCCAGGAGCCATATGGAGCTTCAGCGAAATTACTGTGAAACATTATTTGCGGAAATTATATGGAAAATCTCAACTGATGAAACAATTTCCACTAATGACAGTAATAAGAGTAGTAGAGTTCTCTGTGATAGAGCTCGTCCGGGGAAGGACTACCACCATACCTATTTCTGCCGCCAAGCAGTAATGCTCGCATTGCTGTGTTCCGGTGTGAAGGGTATGGTTTCCGGAGAAATTACTGGCACATGAGGCTTTCGATCTAAGCCTCAAGGTGGCAACCCGCGAGTGATACCTCTGGTATTGCAAGTGTCCATAGGCTGCGCTAACCGCTTACCATCTTGTGGGCCGTACGCTTCGTTGCGACTTCAGTTATATAAAAAAAAAAAGTAGAGTTCTCTGTGATAGAGCTCGTCCGGGGAAGGACTACCACCATACCTATTTCTGCCGCCAAGCAGTAATGCTCGCATTGCTGTGTTCCGGTGTGAAGGGTATGGTTTCCGGTGAAATTACTGGCACATGAGGCTTTCGATCTTAGCCTCAAGGCGGCAACCCGCGAGTGATACCTCTGGTATTGCAAGCGTCCATAGGCTGCGGTAACCGCTTACCATCTTGTGGGCCGTACGCTTGGTTGCCACTTCAGTTGTATAATGACAGGGATCACTAATGCAACTTGTAACTCCCTTATTCATAAAATAAACTGTCATTTTAGTGCCTCGCTAAGTATTGTTTTTCCTTGTAATTTATATGTTAGTGAACAATGACGATGGAGAGATTTTAGAGACATACAGCTAAAAGAGAATCATAGTCATTATGAATAAGACCATAAGTCTTTCCACAAGCGTTGTCTAGAATTGTTAGACACTATTGCTGGAGAGGCTTGAGTGAAGTCGAGTGTTACCGCAGTTGCAATTTTATAGGGCTGTTCATAATAATGATGCAAATCTAAACATATAAAATAGTTGCAGTACCGAGTGACTGACTGACAATCAACGCACAGACTAAACTGGTAGGCCTAGAGACTTTTGAGAGAAAATTTTCAGGGTGTGTTCTTTAAATGTAGGTGTATAGAGTATGTAAATATGGTTGAGAAATGAATGATCGAAATTCAATTTTTCGCAGTGGAAAGTTGAAGTTTATATGAAAAGTCAGCGCGAACAAAGAAGCAGGACGTTCCACTAATACGAGTTTATCTTATGACCAAAACCCATCTGACAGATTCGGATTTGCATATTGAGTCATCTTCAATTCGCACAGAATCCTTTGTACTGATACTCATAACATAACCGAATAAATAAATAAATAAATAATGCTGGACAATTCACACAGCATCATCTAGCCCCAGGTAAGCTGCTGTTAAACAGAGCTGTGTTATGGAGACTAGATGAGTGATATATATTTAATACAATACAATACATAGATATATATTTTTTATTATATATAGAAAACACCCAGAACACCCGGAACAAATATTTGTAGATCGTACAAACATTTGACCCGAGGCGGGAATCGAACCCGCAACCTCCGCGTCGCAGGCGGACCTGCGCCCGCTGCGCCACATCGGTCGTCAAATGAACATCGAAAGTACTCATAACAACAAAATTAACAATAAATTGAGTTACTTTTGCTGTAACCACGCTGATTCTTTCTTGACCAAAAGACACCTGGCCAGATCAGCAAGTTTCATGTCAAGCAGTTTCGGTCAAGCAAAAACGAAACAAAGACCGAAATACAATCAAAACAAAATCATACACCAACCGTTTTCTTAGCGTTCGGCTTGCGTGCGCGCAGCGACATGTAAGCGCGGTCCATCGCTGCCACCGCACCATTCGTTCCACACAACATCACTACACCACACTTTTTTTTATTTCAGCCAGCAAATAGTTCGAAAGTCGCGAGAAAACTTTTTGTTAATGGAAGTCCTCGCTCAAAGGAGTCTCAATACGTACTGTTCGGGCATGCCCCTCCCTCGCACATACTATTTTCGGAGCCCTGCGGTCCCCTTTGCCACAGTTGAGCGAACAAACGGTAGAACTCGTCGAGTCACAGTTCAGCTGGCAGTAATGTTCCTACATAATAATATACGCTGTCACAGAGCGTGCAAATGGGATTCCTGTTGGATTGGATTGCAGAAAGGGCCTTATTTTATAAGCCCACTTTAAGCCTCTGTTAGCTAATGTGTCTTTCAAATCTGTCATCAGACAGAGAATGACAAAGAAAGACAATATTTAACAAGCCGCTAACTACAGTTTTTTTTTAATTAGGGCATGAACAAGTGTATCGTTCGATGTGATGCTCCTAATATACTTAAGTAAGTAATAGCCATTTATTTCAGACCAGTATTATAAAGTATAAAAGTACTATTAAAACATAAAACGAATCTATATAACTACTAAGTTTTTTTTCTACTAAGTTAATATATAACTACTAAGTTTTTTTTCCTACTAAGTTAATATATAGCTACTAAGTTTTTTTTTTCTCACTTAAGTCCTAATATACTTAATTTTATTTAATTCTTATTAAACTTTTACTTTACTTTGCAGCATTTTCTTTCAGTAATCGTTGTCAGGAAAAATAAAACTAGGAATGTTACGCAAAAAACAAAACTAGTATGGAATACTGATAGAAACTCAGACTCATAAGTCAGTATGTACTTAAAACTCAATACCTAATACATGTATTGTTACCTACATACTTTTATAGTACACCAAAAGAGAGATATTTAATACGATTACATACTTCACTTCCTGCTCTATGATATTATTTTCAACTACATCCTTGCTCTAGGTTAACATTACCGGGTGGGTAATTATGTTGTTTTATTTGTACAATAAACTTGTACATTAATATCAACAGCTTTCCTGCTTCTATAAATAAATGTCGCAACTAGATTATGTTGTTATGTCCTAATGCAAAATATCTGTTTTCCAACATCAAAACATGACTACTTAAGTGTTTTATTTATCAGCTGTTGCCCGCGACTTCGTTCGCGTTCAACTCGGGAATTTATGTCCTATTCCCAGTCATTATATGTTTTATATTTCAGCAAAATCGCTTTAGTGGTTTTCGAGTTATAGAGGAACAAACATTTATCCATCCATCCAACATCCAAACTTACGCATTTATAATATTAGTGTGATAGTGTGATAGTGTGAAGTGTGATAACTAATAAAACGTCATTGATTATGATAAGTAACTTTACCTACTGAATGTTTTATCTATGTCAGTCTTAGTTTGGAACAGTTACGCCATATGCGATTCCCTCCTTATACGGGAGTAGGCGACATTCTATGCACTAATTTTTAATCATTATAAGCTTTATCTCGAGGTACTAAGCTACACATTAGAATAAAATATATTATCAATCATTAAGATGTTTAATAAACCTTGTCACGAAGTGATAAGAGTGACAAAAGCGATCGTAAAATCACATGCTCGCTTTCACGCAAGCATCTAAGTCTATGCTAATGAAATAGTTCGTCTTATGTACTACTAAGAAGCAGTTCAAATCTTTACCGATGGAAGCAAACTGGAGGGGAAAGTAGGGGGCAGCGTTAACCTGGTGGTCAAGCGGTGTCGAGCTCAAAGCCCGGAAGTTTAAATTGGAGGAGTACTGCACCGTTTTTCAGACAGAGCTATATGCAATATGTGATTAAACATAATAAAGTAGCAACACTGAAAAGGAAGGTATTGGTTGGTTTAAGAAGAACCATCCTAATATTGTCATCATACAAGTATAATACAACAGATAATAAAACGCTAATTATTATAACTAAGTTTATAAATAAGCCCGATGTTTGAAACAGCACATCCATTTATAAGAAAAAACTCAAATTTTTGAAAGCCATTAAAAGTAACATTCTATGAATTCCCGTTTAAATCTAACAAGCATAGAATTCCAGGATAAGTATTAAATTCCTAAGTAGGAAGTGCGATAGCAACTTTTTTCCCGTTCAAAAGCATGTCGCGACATTTCTGTGTTGCTAGCAATTTCCGTGACCGACAATCGACCAATTAGAGCGAGCTAATAAAGTTTAAACGACGTCAATTATTATAGTGCTCTCCAAAAAAGATACTACGTGATCTCACTCGAATGAATTTCATTTCGATCCTTACCTTACCTCATTACCGGGCACATTTATTTGCCCGTGGAACACCTAGGTGGACTAAAGGGCAGATTAATTTTGGTCCTTACCCGTGGTCCACCTTGTTAGTACATTTAGTTGAACCACGGTAAATAAAAAAACTTTGTAGTTCACAATAAATTAGTTTTCAAAAATGTATTGGTTCATGGTTCACCTGAAAAGATCTACATTCGGCTTACATCAATGAAAGTAATAATATGTTAGTTAGTGCCATTAAGTCAGGCTGAAACTGACGGATGAGTAACTGTGTGGGACTCCATAATATGCTAAAAACAAATTGATGACTAATCGTAGTAAAATACAACACCCTTATAGCAAGATGCTATTGTTGAAGAATATCTTGGACCTTGGACAAACTATTTCTCCTGATCACCACACCTCCAAAGATGTTCAAACTAAGATAATATACAACGCGAAAGAGGTATTGTTCTCTAAAGGAATTTCCTAAAAACCCAACAATGCCTTTGAAACTCAACTCTTGAATCTAAATCGACTCTACTTTTGAAGTAAACCATGTTAGGGCCGTAGAAACAGAACTCGAACTCAATATCCGGTGGTAAAGTGCCTGCATTACGGTATCGCGTGTTTACTGGTGGCTTCCTATGGCTGCTTATGGATAGTTGGAAGTAAAGTTCCAAAAACCACACTTATTTTATAAACTAGCTGCACCCGTGACTTCGTTTGTAATCGCATTTTTGCAAACCAAATAGTTTTTTTTTTATACAACCGAAGTGGCAATCAAGCGTACGGCCCACAAGATAGTAAGCGGTTACCGTAGCCTATGGACGCTTGCAATACCAGAGGTATCACTCGCGGGTTGCCACCTTGAGGCTTAGATCGAAAGCCTCATGTGCCAGTAATTTCACCGCGAGCATTCCTGTTTGGCGGCAGAAATAGGTATGGTGGTAGTCCTTCCCCGGACGAGCTCTATCACAGAGAACTCTACTACTCTTAAATCTTAATAGCTGCGATGAAAAAGCATGGTAGGAATCTACAAACCTAAACGCTGCTGATGTATAAGTTATCCACTGTTGTGCAAAAACCTCCCCTTGATCTCCAGACATCTCGGTTTTATACCAGTTGGACTCAAGCTCTGTTACGGGTGCCGAGATCATTTCGCCATCTTTTTTTGGGTCTGCCACAACGCCAACTTGCTATTTCAAGGCTCCACTGAAAGGTTATTTTGACCCACAAATCTGGCATCTGGCATGCGACAGAGGTGACCTGCCTAGTTCCATTTAAACTTCGCATCTTTGTGAGCTGCATCCGCTATTTGGGTTCTATGTAAATTGTTCTGTAGAACAGAAAAGGGACATAAAACCGGCTATAGTTTTATTAAATGAAGGAAGGTTCTGCCTTCCTTTCGAGTTGAAAGGTCGAAAGCACCAATCACCTATAAACTCCAGCCGACTCGCTTTCACCGCGGACTGTTTAAAACAATTGAGTAAATGCAGTACAATCCCTCCATTTAAGCCTCGGGTCGTCAGCCTACCCGTGGGAACTGCAGTCCCGTGAATCAACACTTCCTAACGCGCTTAGAGGTCACATCGAGGTCAAGAACAACTTTCTTCCTGTAGTAATAAAGTTTGTTTTTGAATAACACTGGTATGTTCTGTGACCAGAGGTTTAGTGGTGATAAAAGGGGGTAACTCCTATTAGTTCAATATGACTGTGACGTCATAGAACTGTTAAAACTTTTTTGTCCCAGTACCTAGTTTTATGGTAGAACTGTTGAAATAAACTGTCATATTTAAAAGGGGATGCGTGAATACCAATTTGTTGAAACCCCAAAGAGAAATAGAGTCGAATACATTATGAGATTAGTGACACTAGTAAGGTTCTTAGACATTACTTAGGTGCATTGCATGCAAATATATGTCCCGCAGAGGGAATTGAACCTGCAACCTCTCGCTTTTTAACCAGGAACTCGTCCACCGCGCCACCGAGGTCGTCCAGTAACCGCGATGAACCCTGATCAAGCCAGTTCATCGGTTTAAAACAGAGAAGCTACGTCACCGCGCTACTACCACACCCCGGACACTCTCAATATAAAATATGAAACAAACACATCGCAATCACCACATAGTTTGTGTACGTAAACGGTGCTGTTGTATGTGTGAGTGTCATGGTTGTTCCCACCCAATTATAGTGAGAGCGAGATAGCTCACTTTCGCTCGCTTAGGCATGCGCGCGCTTGAACACAAAATCAAAATAAACGCGTGCGTAATAGCTTTTAGCTTCAGTGCAGGCGAAATTTGTCGTGTGGTGCCGGCAAACACGCTCTCGGGGTGGGGTAATTAAAACCGGTGGAAGGAGTGGCCATTCTGTACGTAGTACTAATATCTGTTTTGTCGTACTACGCCGCGTTCGATTGGTGACCTCAATAAAATCTCCCAAAACTGCACCAGCTTAACATATTGCTGTCACATAACTCTGTGGCTCCCCGTGACTCAACAAACACGTTAAGAATGGCGAGCGCGTTAAACAAGCGACATCAAAGAAGCAATGTATCACCGCGACATAATTACAAGCACCACTGCAAGTTGGAGGCTGGTCGCATGCCATGCCATGCGACAGTGTACAGTCAACACAACAAGCCAGTGAACAGTGAACACATGCATTGCATAGCAGGTGGATGACCAGTCCAAGGTCTACAGAGCCTATGGTAGGCCTTACTTTCCACCTTGTGATCTGGTTCAAATTTCAAGTTAAAAGTTCAACCACGTTTTATATTGATGTGCCTTTTCCTGTTGCGACTATTCGATTCGTTGAAAGTCGTGTTTCACTTTTAGTACACAAAGCTTTATATTTATCGCAGTCATGAATTCGTGACTTCTAATACGTTTAACTTTGTGAACCGTGTCCATAAGTCAACGTTCGCAGTAAGTAAGTTCGTAAAGTCAGTGGCCAATCTGGTGACAGAGTTTTTAGGCCACCCAAGGCATTTGTCATGGCTTAACAACTTTGAAAAAGCCGGGACCGACTGCTTAACGTGCACTCCGAAGCACCGGGCGCTCAGTTGAAACTTGAAATTGCAACTGGCGGTCACCCATCCAAATGGTGAGTACGCGGAACAGTGCTTAACTTCATCGATCTGTTAGCCAACTTACTAGAACAACTTAGCCAGCTACGTCACAAGCGCTCCCATTCGCAGTTCATGATCCGAATTATAGTAATAATAGAGCTCATGCTTAGTTTTTTTGTAAACTGTACGTGCTGTTCAGCAGCGCCGATTATGTCAGCCCTGTTTAACATAGCCCAACGAGCGAAGCGTGAGTCGAATGGACAATGCTGTGTTGAACATGAATGGCGCCGGTTTCTGTGCGATTGTATAGAAACAATCTATCTATCTATCTAGTCAGCCGGTAACACCGTTGAGTAAAGGCCTCTTCTCTATCACGCCACTCCTGGCGGTCTTGTGCCAGCCGGATCCATTGTTCTCCCGCTGCCCTCACAATGTCGTCTACCCATCTGGCAGGTGGTCTGCCTCTTGGCCGCAACAAACACGTTGGTAGAAACAAACATGCAATAAAAAGTCTACATCTTTGGAGCGCTGTTTGCAAATGAGCTTGTGATGTGGGTTCGGTTCTAGCGGGGAAACAAAATGTTCCTATTTTTAAAGCAAAATATGTTACGTCTTCTTTTTTCGATCCGAAAACTTATTGGTAAGATTGCTATGAAATTTTTATTTTTATTTTATTTATTCGGGATAACAAACAGTTATACATTTATGGTTGAGTAAATGGTAGATATGAAACAGACTTAATTAATATATAACCAACAGCGTTATCCACAACTTACTATAAAATGAAATGTGAGCTTTGGGAGTGGGGGTTGCTATTTGGAAGGCGCTTGAACTGACAAGTTTCCTTTTTCTATAGATAGGCGTTTATTGTTCAACAGCATAATACGGGCAGTGTAAAGTGAGTATATTGATAAATACAATGATCTAATCTTTCTTTGTTCGGGTGTTGTAGGTTCATCATCATCATGACAGCCTTCTAATGTTCCCACCGTTGGGACACTGGCCTACTCTCGGGCGAGAGAGATTAGAGCACCGGTGTAGTGGTAGTGACCCCGCCTTCCGATCCTAAGGTCGTGGGTTCAAACCCGGTCGTGCACCAATGGATTTTTCTGTTCGAAAAATGTTATGTGCGCAATGCCATTGCTCTCATACGGTTTGTCTATAATTATCCATGAAACAAAAACCCTGTGTATTGTGTGCGAGTCCCTTTTCAGAAGGTATAAATGTACTTCCATAAACTGGTATCACTAGAACAAACTATCTAGAAATGTTCATTGCAGATAGCGGCGATGTTTGCTCATGGTTTGTGCAAGGCGTTAATAAAAGGAGGAAGTAAGTTCGTTAAAACAGTCAGTTAACCATACATCTATGATCTTAGAATAACAACACGGAGAAACCAAGTATGCACACGCAAATTGTGATTATTTTTAGTGAGACTTGTTAGTCTCACTTAGGCAAGCGGCATTCATCAATGTGAAGTCATCGTGCGCACGTCTCTCACACTTATAATTTCAAAATGGTGCATTGTTTGGTGAAAGGCACGTATATAATCATTAATCACGTATAATACATAGGCCGCTCACGCAAACATCAATAGTTTTGTGAACACACTTTTAGAAATAAATTTGAATGAAACTATTATTCTACGTGTTGTTATTCTAAGTCTATGATGACGAGTGCTTGTGCAGTCCGAAATAATTGAAAGTCTTCTTCTTCTTTTAATTTGTGTAATTGAAAGTCAGCAGTTTCGTCAATTGACGAATATATGACATGAGAGTTCCAGTGTTCCTGAGTAGTATGGTTTTGGGCATTTTACTCCACATTTTTATTAATAATCAGACCTTCGTCTCGGCCCTAAGGCCTCGACTCAACGGGTCTGATCATTAATTAAAAAATGGAGTAAAATATCCCAAAACCAAAATAATTTATAATTTGTTTATAGTTCACGGGGAGGTTGTGCTCACTCAATAGTATCAGGCGTTGTGTAAACTTATCCAAGCAACTTTTGTGTATTCGTTTCAAATTTATAAAGAATTAATATTCTAATACTAATAGTTATAGTTTATTCGAATGTTGAGTTTAGTAAATATTATAAGGATGGTATAGACGTGCTCGCTTTTTGCTCGACTTGGCGAGGGTATTGCCATGCCCCTAGATCATGCTTTGTGTAAACTCATACCTATCTGAATTGATCTAAAATATATCTGCCTATATAAACTTTCGTATGTAAAGCGAGCCACAGCTCCTTGAAGTGACGACCACGACCGCTTAGTCAAGAGTGTAAGGAAGAAGAAGAAGAAACTTATATAAATTATATATATATATATATAAATATAAGGTTAATTTCCCTACTTATTTAAATAGCTTCGTGTTCTTGCATCTAGAAATGTAATTTAGGTAAGCATACTATGAAAAGATACGTTCGTGTTTTATTTTTTATTCAATTAAGTACTTAAATCTAAAATATAACTCACAATCTTAGGCATTACCTATTTACTGTCTTTATAGAATTTAGGGTCCTCATCAAAAATATCGTTTACTTGACGAACGAAGCGTTGGAGTGAAATCCATGGATTGCTGCCTTCCGTTGCCTGGAGTTTAATCCGCAGAAGCGCCTTCCTCCAAGCGTCTAAAGAGTCCACTCCCGCGATGTCGTTTGTTCGATAGACCTTCAAGTCTATCAGATACTCACCTTCCAACTCTGCAGTGCGCCTTTCGTTTCCATTAGCGACACGGTTGACAAAGAACGAAGAGACCGTTGTTGATGGTTTGCTACATTCACGACTCAATCCAAATATATCTGTTGACGATGAAGATGATGAAGATGTTTCTTGCAGTTTACTTTTTCTGAAACAAAAACAAGAAATAAATAATTGTAAGTCATATTAAGTAAAAACCTACTATTTTAGTAAGAACCTAAGAGATTAACGAACCCACTAACAAACAAATCAATATCTGAATAAACAGAGTATAATACAAAAATAAATTAATAAATAATACTGCACAATCCACACAACATCATCTAGCTTCAAGTTAAGCAGAGCTTGTGTTATGGGTACTAGATGACTGATATACATAACACATAGAAAATACCCAGAACACCCGGAACAAATATTTGCAGATCGTACAAACATTTATCTCAAGGTGAGAACCCGCAACCTCCTGCCTGGCAGGTTGATCTTCGGTCGCTGCACCACATCGGATGTTGAATAATAACGCAACAGAAACTAAACAAGCAATCATCGCTAACGAAATGGATGCTTTTATGCGTTGTAAATCTCTGTTCGAGAAAAACGATCAAATTGTCATTTTGTTTGCGTTGCGATGATCGATCTTTTAATTTCTATAGCGTTACTACAGCGTTATTATATCAAAATATGCATTATGAATCTCTGTTTGTAAAACTTGATCAAATCGTGATGTGCTTATACCAATAGAGGAAAGACAACTCTGAAATAAAACAATGATTAGTTATAAAACTTACTTTGTTGAAGAAGGCGAAGTACGTTTTCCTTCCTCTGAGGTGCCTGTTGCTCGTTTTTTTTGCTTGCCTTTTTTGGCTTGAAGTAAATCGAAATCCATTTCACTGTCAGACCTAAAACAAAAACTGATGTTTAGAGAAGTGGTATTTTAAAAAACCAATTTGGATGTTGTTACCTACGACATAGAAATTATTATTAAGCAGAGTTTTTTAAGTTTACCATTCTTAGGAATCAAATTTATAATTAGTTAAAAAATTATGCAGATAACGTGTACTCATGTAACATACCTACACGCAAAATAAATAATTTAATTTTATTGAAAACCTCTTCCTTTCGAAGTCTGTTAAAAACATAAATTAAATAAATAAATTAAGAATTTAACTTACATGTTTTGTTTGCGGGGAAAACTTTAATCCAAGTTTCTAGTTACTTGCGAAGATGTTCAGAAGTTGAAGCAAGGCTTGTGGGTGAGCTTGCAACAGGTTTCGGTCTTGGTTTGCAGTGAAGATGGGCTCGAATCTGTAGCTGAGCAGAGCGCTGGTGGCTGACGGCAGTGTGGCTTGATGCAGCGTGGTCAGCGTAGTCTGTTGCAGAGTGCTAGACAGCTTGATGCTTGTTCTTCTCCGTGATGGTTTCTGATACGATGTCCTCCACTTGACTTGTGCTTCTGTGATTTGTTTGACAAAATTATCAAATTTTATACGTGAACGTAAAACAAAATCAGCAAAAATAATATTTTATAAATTGAGTCCAATCGACATTGTAATATAAATCAATAATCATAAACTATGTTACTTACGCTCTATTGGAACATAAAAAATAATTTAGTAATCAAAAAAATAAAGGTTTGTTCAATTAATTTAAAGTTGGTGACACACTGTTAGTCTTGCTAAAATATTTTACGCTCGAACGCTGTACTTTGTAATCAATAAAATGCAAGCTAGGATACTGGTGGTTAGAATATTGGTTGGTGGAACACACACCTAATATTTTTTAACTTTTATAGAATCAGCATAATGCGAAATGATTTTGCGAATTAGGCATTAGCCTAAATTAACTAAAACTCACTTCCGTGATTTTGCAATAATATGCATACCTAACTACCTATGACTTGTTTGCGCTTGCAACTAAAAATTAAAATATCTCAGTACCTGCACATCTCTCTTCGTACAAGCATCGAGTTGAGTTTAAGAGTTTCTTTTTTTTTGAGCTTCTGTTTTTATTCTCAATTATTGCAAATTTAAAATCAGTTTTTGTAAATAATACTCTCGTGCATCCAAAACTGGTAAGTTGATTAAAACTTTTAACTTATGATTCATGAAAACAAATATTAAATTATGTTTCACATACCTACAGATGTGTACAAGTAAATGATACAATAATTCTAATTCGAAAATTAGCTCTCACTTTTAACATTGCACATTATTTTAAGATTATTGAAAATTCAAAACTATTTTAATAATATTTATATATATATATATACATATTTTTTTATTTAATTTTACACTTCTTTTTTATAGATCTAGTCTAGAGAGATATCTACCTACACATTTACTTGTGACTGCAAGCTTCAGAAAAGGAGAATTCATCATTTAGGAAAATATTCAATAGGTAAGTTTTCTGTATTTTATGTTGATAACTAACTAATTTAACTTAAAAAAAACATCTAATCATTTATTTATTGTTACAGCCGATTTATCGAAAGACATAGCCACATACCTACTTCTGATTGCAATCATTAAAAAAGCATATCATCTATCGACGGTATAATTGGTAAGTTTCATGATAGATACCTAAGTAAATAACTAAGTTTATGAAACAATTGACTAAATTACTGTTTTTTTTTTCATTACAGCTCTGCTGATTAGCTGGACCTGGACTCTATAAACAAGGAGGCTGTTTGGGGCATTGGTGTTGGTGTGCAATTATAGTGAGTTATCAATTCACATTCATCAATTAAGTTCCTATTTTTAGTACTTACTCAGGTATTTTGAGTTTAGGTAACTTACTAGTACCACGCGAGTGAAGCCATAGACATAAGCTAGTAAATAAAATGCCTTTTTGCTCTATTTGCAATATACAAGTAGAAAAGAGGAGATGGGTAGGCCACGTTAGAAGTAATTTTCATAAAAATAGAAGCACTACTTCGTTGTATGATAACATAGAAATAATAAAATCAGCTTTCAAAGGTCGTGTGGTGAGCTATAGGGTTCTTGCTACAAAAGAAGAGGTTCAGAGTTCACCTTCCAATTTCTTAAATAATATTCGTGATACAGTGAAATCTTTGATACAGCGTTCTCTATTTAAATTAACTGCTGTTAAGGTTAACTTTGAATTGTTTTCAACGTTCCTTACGTTTAAAAATGATGGACAGGAAATAAAATCCTTTGCTACCAAAAACTTTATATTGAATTTGAACTTAAATTTTCCTAGCATTTACAACCATGTTATTAGTGTTTTAATGAATAAAATTGAAGAGTTTCAAGAGAGAGACAGTGGTTGGACCTTTTTAAATAATTCATACCTAGAAATAAATATAAACAAGTACCAACCTCTAAGCGGGTGCAGTTATGTAGAATTACCTAGTCACATAAAAAAAAAGAAAGCTTGTCTTAATATTCAGAACAAAGATAATTATTGTTTTGTATGGTGTATAGTAGCTGCTTTGTATCCAACTTCTCAACACCCTGAACGAGTTTCATCATATCCTCATTTCCAACGTGTAGTGGATATATCAGGAGTTTCATTTCCAATGAGTTTTACCGACATTTCTACTTTTGAAAAAAAAAATCCTAATTTGAGTATTAACGTGTATGGAACAAATGGTAAAACAATAAACGGTCCTCTTTATAAATCAGAGTGTCAGGATAGCAACGCGAAGCGTATTAACTTGTTATTCATTGAAAATTATAAATCAATGCATTACGTTTTAATAAAAGACTTACCACGCTTAGTAAGAAACCAAGTAACTAAACATCATAGTAGATTACATTTTTGTGAAACATGTTTAATATTTTTTCCTGATTTACATAAGTTAAATTCTCATTCATGTGGAGGTGTTGTAACTATTTTACCGGAAAAAGGATCTGTAATTCAGTTTGTCAATTATAACAGGAAACAAGATATACCATTTGTAATTTATGCCGATTTCGAAACATTATTAGATCCAATTCAGAATGATGAAACAAAATGTGCTAGCGTAAGCTCGACCCAGTTATTAACTCGCCACGTGCCAGCTGGTTATAGTTATAAAATTGTATCTTCGAAAGATATAAGTTATGATAGATTTAGAATATATCGAGGAAAAGATTGTGTTTCACATTTTATTGATACGCTTTGTATGGATGCTAAAGAAATATATAGTTTATTAAAACAAAATAAACCAATTATTTTTACCGAGACTAATGCTATTGAGTTTAATAATGCTACTCATTGTCACATATGTGCAAATTTTTTGTGGAATAATAAAGTGAGGGATCATTGTCACTTAACAGGACGTTATAGGGGTGCTGCACATCGGTACTGTAATTTATTATATAAAGTACCTAACTTTATTCCAATATTTTTTCATAATTTGTCTGGTTATGACTGTCATTTATTTATAAAAGAATTAGGAGAACGTGTAGGAAAAATTGATGTGATCCCGAAAACCAAGGAAAAATATACATCATTTACAAAATTTGTGCTTGTAAATGACCATGACTTTATTCAATTACGATTCCTTGATTCTTATAATTTCATGGCAGGAAGCTTAGATCAGCTTGCACGAACTATGAATACAAACGATTTCAAATTAATGAAGAAACATTTTCCTAGTGAGGATCAATTTAATTTACTAACGCGGAAAGGAGTTTATCCTTACAATTATATAACGAACTGGGAGCGATATCGGGAAACACAGCTCCCCTCTAAAGAGTGCTTTCACAATATCTTGACTGATGAAAGTGTTTCTGATTATGATTATCAACATGCAAAATTAGTTTGGGAAACATTCTGTGTAGATAATTTAGGCGAGTACACTGATTTATATTTGAAAACGGATGTACTTTTATTAGCAGATATATTTGAAAAATTTCGAGTAACCTGCAAAAAACATTATAATCTCGATCCTGCATTCTATATAACTGCACCTAGTTTATCATTCGATGCGATGTTATTGATAACTAATATTCAACTCGAGCTCGTGAGTGACTTAGAAATAGTGAAAATGATACAGTCTGGTATTCGTGGTGGACTATGTATGTGTTCGCACCGACATGCAAAAGCTAATCATAAGTACATGGATTCACACGATGATTCTCAACCTGAAAAATACATAGTTTATCTAGATTGTAATAATCTTTATGGGTTTAGTATGTGTCAATATTTACCATTTTCTGATTTCCGCTTTTTAAGTTCAGATGAAATTAATGAATTAGATTTACTTAGTACATTAGACACTTCTGCGTGGGGTTATATTTTAGAAGTTGATTTGTTATACCCTGAATATCTACACTCTGAACATAATGACCTCCCATTCTGTCCTGAAAAATGTGTTCCTCCTGGTGGAAAAACAAGCAAACTCATACCTAATTTGTATAACAAGTATAACTATGTTATTCATTATGTTTATTTGAAGAAATGCTTAGAACATGGATTAATTTTACGTAAAATTCATAGAGTTATAACATTTAGACAAGAAGCTTACTTAAAAAAATACATTGATCTTAATACCGAATTACGTAAGAAAGCAAATAATACCTTTGAACAAGACTTTTTCAAGCTATTAAATAACAGTGTATTCGGAAAAACGTTAGAAAATACTGAAAAAAGAGTAAATGTTCGCTTAGTTAATCAATGGTATGACAGCATGAACAAAACAAAAAAATCACAGTACGCAGAGAGACTGATTGCAAACCCTTTTTTCCACAGTGTTTCAGTTTTTAGTGAAAACTTGGTTGCTATTCAAATGAAGCCGAATAGTTTGACATTAGATAAACCGATTTATATTGGTTTTACAGTTTTAGAACTTTCGAAAGCTCACATGTATAATTTCCATTACAATATCATAAAACCGTTTTACAAAAATCGTGTGAAACTATGTTACACAGACACTGATTCTTTTATTTACCTATTATCCACTGATGATTTTTATTTAGACATGAAAAACGTTTTTATGAATTATTTTGACACTAGTAATTACAATAACTTAAATGAGTTTCAGATAGTGCAACAAAATAAAAAAATTCCAGGACTTTTTAAAGATGAAATGGGGGGTAAAATTATTTCAGAATTTGTGGGTTTGAGGTCAAAGCTATATTGTATAAAAACCCAAGAATTTACTATAAAAAAAGCTAAAGGTATACAATCACGAGTAATTCAAAATTTACATTTATCTGATTACCAAAATGTTCTTTTTAACAATGAAATAATTCGAAAAAAAAATATTTTATTTAAGTCTATAAAACACGAAATATTTACTCAAAGTATAAATAAAGTGGCTTTATCAAATAATGATGATAAGCGTTCTATATCTACTTGCAATATTGCAACAAGAGCATGGGGCAATAGTTCAATTTTTAAAGGTTAATAAACTAAGCAGGTAGGTATTTAAAATTTTGCTAAGTAGAGCGATGCAAATTGTAAATTGTTATTGTGTTGTAAATTATGTACCTATGTATCTTAGTATTTTTATTTATGTAAAAAGTACCTTGTAGTAACATACTTCTAAATGTTTATGTTTGTTTTTTATGTGGGTATCTAATCTTAAATAAAGATGTTTTGAATTTAATACAAAGACTATTTTATTTCTAAACCAATTGTAGGTAGGTACTTATATTTATTTATTTAGGCAGGTAGGTACCTACTATCTCGGAATAAATCTAATGATTTATCTAATATCTTTTGACATTTGATTCTGAAAACATTAGTACGTATTTAGTTCTTTAATACTTAGGTACATGGCTCATAACTAATTTTGCACACATTTAATCAAACTCTATTTTAAGTTAGTTTGAACTCTAGGCAGATGCTTTATTGATGTGTTAGAAAATACAAAATAACCCAAAAAGAGTTACATCCATAAATGAATTTATGCAATAGGTATAAAGTTACCATAGAGCTCAAATTAGCATAATATAGAGTGTTATGTACCTATTAATGAAACGTGTTGCAAAAGTCACCGTTTGCATAGGCTCTAGGATAATTGAGTGTTGTATTCAAAATTCATAACTACTATAATTTAATCTGTGAGTGAGGTTAGTCACCCGTCAACACAGGCTATTCACATAACCTACTCTTATTACATACTTAAATACTTACCTACAAAATGAACAATGCAGTATTGTTTTTATTTCTTTCATGAGATACTTGCCTAATTTTCTTTATTATTCTTTAAAGGTAATGGACTCTTCTCCAGATTTATTTTTGCAATGTGCTCAAGACCCTTTATCTGGCTTTGATGAACTTTATCCTGAGATTGCTGACAATCAACGCTATATCACCGAAAGACAGGCAAAAAAGAAAGGCGAACGTGTGAAAAGAAAGATTTTATCTAGATCACATATTATAACCAAAAAGTCTAAGAGAGGACAGAAACTAATACAAATAAAAATCATTGATTTAACTAACGCAGACAACAATGATGATAATGTCATTGTTAATACTCAGTACGTTGTGAGTGAAGCAATGGATGAAATATTAGATCATACAGAAACAATTATAAAAAAAATTTCAAAAAAAATTTGTGGTGAAAGCTATTAAATACATTTATTTAATAAAATACCTAGGAGAGACTAATATTTGTTTTATTTTTACAAGTTTTTATTTAACTTGCAATGTTTGGTTTTTTTCGAGACAAATCTTGCAAGCTGAACTTACTATAGTACTAATGGGAGTTACCTATAAAAAATAATAAATCAAGTAGTATGGTATAACTATATTTATTCATAATTATTTTCTTACAGTAAAGTAAATATGATTATCAATACACCAATTTTTAACACACATAACATTTGCTAATGCACAATACTTCTTATGAACAAAACAGTTATAAGTATGAGTATTCACACAATATTTTGTTTTTAAAATATGTAGATTAGGACAACCTTTAGTTTCAATATTTATTATAATACACTCTTCACATAAATCTGAAACCCATTTACTTTTTTCTAACCCTTTTACAATTACAAGCTTATTTGTTAAGATAGGTTTAATGATACGTTTAAATTCCCTATAGTCAATGTGACCTTGATTCCAGTAAAATCCGCGATTATGTTCCACCCATTTAACTAGTTTTTTTTCTTCATTAGTTAAATTAGAAAATATGTATGGTGGTTTTATTAAAAATACTTGTGTATAATCAAATGTACAATATGCAAACTCTTTAATAATAAACTCATTTTTTGTATTTTTGAATCCTTGTACATCAACTACTACAATGTTGGAATTCATGATATCTTTCTAACAATATTACTTAGTGGTTTGTATTCTATGATACAATCGTTGAGAATAAGACAGTAAGCAGAAGTTTGATCTGGTATTTCAGTGTTGGCTTCTATTTCTACCACCACATTAACTACAGCTCCTGATTTCAGATTATCGTTTTGTCTTGAACAATCAATCACAAATAAGGGTGCAATTTCTCCAAAGTATTTTAGACTTAACAATGGTTCTGTTCTACGTCCATAATAAGACTGTTGAAATCTAGCATATTGTTCGTATAATAAAGCGTATTTGTTGTTAGAAAAATTAACGTTTAGGCTCTCATATGGAAAATATGTTGAGTTAAGATAAACTCGAACATTACGAAGGTTACAGTGATCAAATCGCGACATATCACTATCTCCTTTGTTTTTTCTGTTTGTCTGTAACCCAATTATAACATATCTTGGTTTTTCAATTTGCGAAGATGTTTTAATCGACCAAGTATGTTTAGTAGTTTTAGGAAGCATTGGGTATTCATAAAGATCCCAGTTTCTAAATGCAAACTGTATGGGATGATCTTTTTCCAAGACTTTTAGTAAATTAATTTTTTCTCTATCTGACACTTTAACGTGTGGAACACGCCATACTATTTTATGTATTTCAATATCTTCTAGTACTTCGTTTGTGTTTAATTGCAAAGCATTATGATTAGTGTTACTACGTAAAAGTACCAATTCATGTTTACAGTTAATTATAACTTTTTTATAATCTTCTGCAAAACCGAGTATATTGCATAGTGGTATTGAAACAGAAAAGTTGCCTGCATGCATGTTTTTAGTACCTTCAATATCCCAACACCATGCTTTAGACATTTTTGATTCACTTTCGTTCATAGAAAGAAATGATTTCATTGTTGTAGTGATTCCTGCATTTTTTACTTTATCAATTTCAACACCGTTGAGCTCATAACGAATGTCTTGAAAAAGAAATAACCAAGGGTTATTAGTAAGATGAATACTTGATATCTTTTCTTTTGAATCCCGCTTAGCTACTTTCACTACACCCTCTAGGTAAAGAGTACTAGCAGATGGTAATACATAAAGATCTTGTTGGTTGATCGGTATCCTAATTTCATCATTCCTATTAAAACTTGTGACGTATGGCTTATATGAATGAACTTCTATGCCATCAATACTGCTGTCGTGGGTTGGTGTATGCGAGATATCTAGTATATTCATTTTAGCAGCCCAATATATTTAAGAAATGTTATATTATCTTTCGTTAATTTTTTTTTTTTCAAAGATGTGTCTTTGCGTACTGCTCTTTTAGTTGTGGTGATATTAATGTTAGTAGGCACATATTTATTGTAATCAATCATTTTTTCTTAATGTGTAGATAAAGTTGTATGTCTTCTCCTCGAAAATTAATCAATTTATTATTATTATCTAGCAATCGGATATTTATTGTTGATATGTTTTTTTGATTAATTGGAAAATATATTATGTTTTTTGGAATTTCAATTATTCTATAACCAGGTGGTATATTCGGAGCGAATTCATGAATTATATGACTAGCTTCCCCATTAATATATGATCCGCTGACTATATCACATTCAATCCTCACAACAGTCGTAGATAAAATGTTAACTGGAAGAGCAGATTCATGTAATTTATGCGCTTTAAGTATTTGTTCTCCGAACCCTAGCAGATTTCCTAGACTCCCACTTTTTTTAAAGTTTATATCTTTAGTGCAAAATAATGAAGTTTTCAGAGTGTTGTTATTTGAAATCAGCTTCAATGTGGCATTCTGTATCTTACTTTTTATATAATCTACAATATCTTGTAGTTCATATGTACCTTCTGGTATTTCAATTATTTCGTTAGCTCCATAATGAAACTTATTGTTTGTGTCATCAATATTCGGAATCGAGTTGAATGTAGATAAATATAATAAAGCACATTCATATTCACTTTCAAGTTGAAGAGGAGGAGAATAATTAGAGGATAAAATTGATGTGTTGCCTGATATAGATAGTGTGAAAGACATCACGGTAATGATGTAAATAAAATTCTTGCATCATGTTTTAATGATTTTATTCCAAAAACTTTTTAAATACTTCAAACACAGATGTCCGCAGACTATAGAATCATACTTTTGATATCTTTTATAGTTATAATAAATTAAACATTTGTTAAAATATTTTATTATCTGTAAGGGGGGTCTCAAATTTCCAAAACTATCATAGTATTGACAATATTTATTAATTTTTACATAGGCTACCCAATGTGTTCCAGTATTATTTGAATCATCTAGATTAACAATTCCACACTCAACACGCTTTGATTTCAGAGGTAATTGGTCTTTCATAAACACCCCACGAAAATAAGGTATATCTTTTGCATGCTCTTCTAGTTCAACGTTTGTAAGTGGATGATTGGGTAGCCTTGAACTTAGTTTTTTGAACATTTAAAAAATAGACCTCGACCTTTTTTATATGGTTTAATGTACATCCCTTTACCTATAGCTATTGATTCCATCGTCTTGTTATGACGTTCAGATTCACGTAGGTTATCTTTCGAAGACTTGTAATCATTTATAGTTTTAGCAATACCTGCTGCTCCACCTGCTAAAGTACCTAAAGCAGAAAGTCCTGCGAATATAGGTATCAATGGTAATATTCCTCCGGTTTTAGGTAATGGAATAATGCGGGGCATCCTTAAGGTTTTATCTTTAGGTACCAACTTTTTTGCTGCTGAATAAGCCATTTTTATTGTACTTGATATTGTTTTAGGAGTTTTCTTTTTTAATTTTTTTCGTATTTTAGCTAATATATTTTTAAAAGTCTTTAAACCTGATCCGCTGTTTATTTTAGCTTTCATTGTTTTATTCACAATCCATGATGCCATTTTCTCACCTTTAGATGCATCTTTTGATTTAAGTCTTTGTTTAGCCATTTTCATCAATATTAAATCAGCTTTATGACGGTTTTCGATACCAGTATTATTGTAAGCTATATCGTGAACCTTACAAGCTTCATCTAATTGGTTGATACCCTTGTCTCCTCGCAATAACCTTTTTTGTAGCTTAGTTCCAGGTCCACAGTAATTGTAACCAGGTAAATGCAGTTCAAAAGGTAAATTGTTAATAATACTATTAACAAGTCCACCTCCTTGCATAGTTATTTAATTAATGTAATAAATTATAAAACTAATGCCTTTTTATCAATCCAACTATTGTCTTTCTCACTAAGACCTAACCATTTTACAAATAGTTTAGTACCATTTCTTTTTAATACTTTTTCTATTAAAAAAGTATCTGGATATTTGGTTTTCTGAAGTTCGTACCCATAAAACGAACCTAATATGGGTTGATTTCTTAGGTCTTTAATTTGATAAGTGAGTGGATGAGTTTTTTTAATTTTAATAATTTTAAACAATTCTGTAGACCAATTTGGAGTATAACCTTTTTCAAAAATACTTTTATATTTACTAATTCTAACCAAATCACCTACGTAAATTTTTTTGTTTTCATTGTTTAATGATTTAACATTATATGCTTCTTTTATATTCTTTAATATTAGTTTTTCGTTGGAAAAATTTATATCAACAGGTTTGAATTTCGTAATTCGATGTTTTGTATTATTATATAAATCAGTTATAGATTTCAAAGGTTTTCCTACCCATTTATAATTGCCATTTAAACTAAAAAGTTTAAATAAATTATTTTTTATAGTTTTAATTAACCTCTCAACAAGTGATGCTTTCATAATAGAATATGTTGAATAATGGTTTATATCATATTTGTTAACAACATTTTGAAACAACTTATTATAAAACTCCTTACCGCGATCAGTCTGCAGATTGATTGGGTGTCTATGAGATGAAGTTATGATACTGTTAAAAGCGTTCGCAATTTCTGACATTTTTTTAGTTTTAACAGGCACTGTCCATGCAAATTTTGATAAACAATCCATGACTATAAGCACAAAAGTATAACCATGATTTATTTTTTTAAATCGAGCAAGATCTATTAAATCTGCTTGCCAGAGGTCATCAATTCCTTTTAAAATAACGCTACGTCTACTAAAATGTTTTCTAGCTGCTTTGTGAATTTCGTTAACGATTTGTTGTTTGATCATTGGGGATATTTATTTACTATTCGTTTTATAAATATTTTGTTTCAACTGATTCAGTTGGTTTTTAATGTCATCCTTTGAAACAAACTGAGCATCTAATCGTTTAAAAATTTGCATAATTTTACTATTAATATCTACTGTTAATGATTTAATAACTTCATCTAAATATTCTTTATTAACTGCTTCATCAGCAAACTGTGGTCGCTTAACACCTTTCAATGTAGATGATTGTAAATCATATTCACCACTGTCTTTTTTCAATAATGCTTTATCCTGGTAATCAAAAATTTCAGAAACTCGTAATCTTTTATGTATATGATGACCAAATTTATCAATATTCATGTCTGCATAGAGAACTTCTCCATATAAAGGAAGGATGGTAAATGAAAAATATAGTGTGAATAAACTTAATTTATTTATTTAAAACTCCACCTTCTCTTAACTCTTCGATAATTGAAATTATTTCATTATTTAGCCCATTGTTTCCAGCGTTTCTAGAAGCAATTAATAATTTTAATCTCTCAACCAATTCATTAGGATCATCCCAATAAACATAATCAACATTTGGTTTCCATCTTTTAAGCAACGGTAACCCAAGACCTTTTCCATGTACAAGAAATAATGGTTTTATAACATTTAAGTACTTTAAACCTTTATTGCTTTTAATTGGTTTTTTTGGATCATAATCTCGACGGTGTGCATTTGTATCCAAAAGCATTTGTTTATAATTATGAGTATCATCTTTACTAACTTGAGATAGGTCAGGTATTTTTTTCAGAACTAATTCATCTAACCCTAAAGTCCTTTTATATTTTCGATCAGCAACTATTATAAAATTTCCGCTTACTTCTACATTCTTTGAACCCATCTTCAGTTCCCCATTTTCGTTACGAATACCAAAAGGTACATTTTTAAATGCTTCGGAAGGAAGAAACCATGAAGAAAGTTCTTTGAGTGGACTCGATACAGACTCTAGTGTTTTAAATGACTCATCACTGTTTTTATTTTCTTCACATTCGATTTCCTCATGATCAGTTTCATCAGTTTCTTCATCTTCAGTTTCATTTTCTGTCCCATACTCTATATCCGATGAGTTTTTAACAATATCTAATTGAGGTTTGGGATTTTTATGTTTGTTACCATCATATTCAGTAACAATTTTTTTATCTAAAGTTGCTAGTTGGTTCAGTGGTTCTGTCAAGGGTTTAAATACATTTTTCAAAACTTGTTCGTTATTAGTTTCAATATCTCGCATTTTACGAACTTTACGTTTTACTGCTTCAACTGCGGTTACTATTTGTGATTTGAGAGTTTTTTCCATTTTAATATTTTTTATGGAAAGCGTTATGAGTCTTTAATATTCTAATTAAATTAAAATAAAAGTTTCAAATTGTCATGTGTTCTCAACGGTGTTAAAAGTATGTCTGTTGTGTAGGTAGACTTGAAGAATATAAATAACAGATATCATAGATAAACTGAATTATTGGGTATCCTGATCATGCTTCGGTTAAAGTAGTACACGTTTCATTGTAAAACATAATTATGTGTGAAGTTATATGCTTTTAAATAAAAAAAAATATATATCATTTTAGTTGATATAAGTAGTTTAATTATATGTCAAATTAATCAATTGAAAACAACAAATGTATCAAATTTTTTTCTATAACATCCATTATTTTTTTCACAGTCTTTGTTAATCACTAAGTAACTAAAAGGATCGGTCCAAACTTTGCTACACATGTCACGAAACTCATTCCACGACATGTCAGTATTCACATGTTCTTGGTAGACATGTCTCAAGTTAATATCATCTTGTTTAAAAAGTATTATAAGATTTGCATTATCTCTGATAAGTTGTTTTGGCACTTTACTATAAGTCTGATTTAAATAAAAACAATCGATAAATCGGTGTCTACCCATAGCAAAGTAATCACGTATATTATTTTGGTTTTCACAAGCAACATCATCAAAGATTATTACTGAATGTAACTCTGCTTCTTGAGGGCTTAAAACATCATCATGTTGACTATACTTTTTCATTGAAACACCTGAGACTTTGTTTAAAACATTTTCCAAAAATATATATTTAGGTTGTTGAAGAGTCTTTGAGTAAACATACACGTTACGAAACTTAAGTCCATTCTCATGCAAAAGAAGACCAATCACTAAATTTGTTTTTCCACAGTTTGATGGACCACAAACTATACATCTGATGGTATTAGGTAAAAGTTTACCATGACGTAAACAAGTGTTTTTCGTTTCATCACAAATTTTATCAACTTGTAATGAATACGGTTGCTTAGCAAATTTCATTTCCTTTATTAGTGAGTAGTGAAAAGCAAGTGATAAATAATCAAGATATTAAATCTTTTTATATTCTTTGTAGGCACGCATACACACCCACACACCCACATCACAGTTAATAGTTCTTAGCTAGTTATCAGCATAATAAAACGAATACACAAAAGTTGCTTGGATAAGTTTACACAACGCCTGATAATATTGAGTGAGCACAACCTCCCCGTGAACTATAAACAAATTATAAATTATTTTGGTTTTGGGATATTTTACTCCATTTTTTAATTAATGATCAGACCCGTTGAGTCGAGGCCTTAGGGCCGAGACGAGGGTCTGATTATTAATAAAAATGTGGAGTAAAATGCCCAAAACCATACTACTTTCCTGGATGCGGAAAGAGTTTATTAAAGTTTTTTATTGAAAAATCAGATGTAAACTTATGAAATCTTCAGAGATATTTCCAAGAGATTCAGCACCTTAAATACAACCATCTGTCGGATTGTTTGGCGCCACACCGAGCCAGCTGAGTCACAGATGACGCGTCTTCAATACGTGGAGTACGAGTGTGTTTATTCAGCGATTGTGAACTCGGACGAGATGCAGTGCTCATGTCTGGGTGTATTTAAACAATCGATGCACCGACGACTTCACGAATTATTTACAGCGCTCGACACCTGAGACATAGTTACTTAGTTTTATTCATTACCTTTCAAACCTGTACATAGTATATGCTTGCACACTACTGCTTGAAGACAGAATATCTAACACTGCGCCCACCAAGACGGACTCTTGCTTTCCTACCATCGAAAAAATACTGCCCCAAAACTTATCGTATCTCCCGAAACACGTTGTTTAAGCGAACATTAAAATTAGCATACTGCTTGGATTAAACATAAACAAGGGAATTTAAATAAAAACATATCAGCCAGAGTTGGCCACTGGCTCATACGAACTTACTTACTTATTATCATCATAATATACCCATGACACAAAGAATCCGGGTGTGGGGTCAAGACTGTAAGTTTATTGCTTATTAGATTCGTCCAAGACTGACCTTCTAATATCCCCCGAGCTCATATTTGATTCATTCACAAGGAGCATATATGATCTAATTAGGCCAAGGGAGCAGTATCTTGTAATGGCTTACTACAAGTACTTATTAAGAACCCCGTCTCGAGAATATATGAATCAACTTGACATAGTAATGTAAAACCACTAAGTGTAATTGATCGAGCGACTTACATTGCTGGCTACTTTAACTTTGAATAGACATGTATGACTGTGTCACCAAAAACGTACGAAATCTAGCGGGAACAAGTAATAAAAGCCCATACATATAAGGGGTTTATCAGGAGTTCAATTTCCCTCTACAAATTTTAAAGAACACCTTAAAATTTCAGGTCTCTTGGACTTACGACATAAGGCTTTGCGTTGTACGTCAGTTAGTAGCGTAAAATTGTATATAAGTTTAAAAAAGATACGTTTTTTCCGTCGAAAATTACTAGAAAGAATGAGAGCGAAACGGACATAAAGTGTCGAACGAAATAAGTTTCCGGTCTAGTTAATTTTTGTATTGCTTCGCGAGTGATCTAGAAGGTCTCCGTTAGGGGTTGACGACTAGCCAAGACGAGACAGACACCTTAACGTGTTCTCTGAAGCACAGAAAAGTAATTGGAGATCTAAGATCAGTTCTGCACTCAAAGCAGAAAAAGATTGATGTTAGTTATACGGTTACACCTCTAGGTATGCCGTTGACATAACGCTTTTTCTGATTGGATTTATGGAGATTTAGTCGATTCTGGTAGCAAATTATGTGGGATTTTCTTTATAGTACTTATCGTCTAGCTATCAATTTGTATATGATTTTGTTGGGTAGTTCATTCTACGCACTAAAGAGAAGCCCTGTTAAAATACCCATACATATTGCCAGATAGACGTACGATTACGATACTATTATGAAAAGTTCTTGCTTAGGTACTGATGAATGATGATTTAGTGATGAAATAGGTACGGTCAATGGTTTAAAGTCGTAAGCATATTTCACATGAAAATATTTCTATCGAGTATGTTGCAAAGATTTGAAAGTTCATTATTACTGACACCGCTGTAAAACTGAGCACTGAGCACGCGCTGAGGACAAAGCCCCTGTTCGTGTGAGACCGACATACATATGAGCTGTTGAAAGAAGAAGACAGGTTATGATATAATCTACACTAGCAGCTGACTGGATGACAATAGATATTAAGCCACGAGAAATGATAACGACTTATCAT
This sequence comes from Colostygia pectinataria, assembly GCA_951394395.1. Classification (NCBI taxonomy): domain Eukaryota; kingdom Metazoa; phylum Arthropoda; class Insecta; order Lepidoptera; family Geometridae; genus Colostygia; species Colostygia pectinataria. The sequence continues at coordinate 1,477,299 of OX596368.1, read as the reverse complement.
TTCCGCACCAGAAGAATTCAAGAATTTGAATTAAAAATGTCTACATTGGGATTTATGAGTATTCATGATCAGTTTTGGAATGTTTTCTTACTGGGCTGATTGGCTCTCTTAGACAATGGTTGCTTCGTTACTTCAGAGCTGCTGATAGACCAAGCAAGACGGAGGTCTTTAGGCGGCCTATGAACTCTTTCAGCAGCGTCCCAGAATAAGATAATGTTGACCTCTCGTCTCCACTACATGTGAACATATACTGGTTAGTTTAGGATTTTCTTCTGCTCTGGTTTGGGCTACATGATGATAATATGGAAAATACAAACAACATATTGCCGCCTAGCCGTCGCGGCATTGTCGTTTGAAAATATAGGTACAAAACCCTAATGGAAAATATTACACAAATCACGTCAAAACAAATGACTCATTCCGCGAACAAAACGATGCGAAACTGCACATTGAGGAAAGCATTAGGATAAACTAAGTAATTAACAGGAACACTGAACAATCTAATGAACATTGGCTCAACAAATACAAAGGTAAAATAACAGTTCTATGGACAAGGTATTATCAGTTCTATAGAACAAATAGGACAGTTTTTGTATAACAGTTCTACCTTATAACTACTAAGACAAAAAGTTTTAACAGTTCTAAGACAACACAGTCCTATAGAACATATGAGAGTTACCCACAATAACAAGACCTATTTACATGGATGTTAATTTAATCGAAGTTGTTGTTATGCTAGTTTTCAACCTCACTGCGCTTCTGAAAGTCTAGCTTGTAAAAATACTCTAATGTGAACAGTTTCTTTGAAGTAACGCTTCCCTGTCTCACAGTTATTGTAAAGTAAGTAAAAAATATATTTATTCGAATTTACGCCAGTTCCTCGCGCCCCAGCCTAGAAGAATCTGGCAACAAACTCGGCTGGGTTCCTATAGCTTTTTTTTTATGATCCCTCTTCAAAAAGATGATGGATTCCTGCAGTTGGATGAAATTCGTCACTGTTCCTGAAAACGGATAGACATGGTGGCCTTGCTATAATAATACTTCAGCACCTCGATGTAACACTGCAAGGTCCCGAGTGTATCAAGGGCCTTTTCGTATTCCACGTTCTCGTTGTAGTTAACGTCGATAATACTCTGCATTTTATAAGATTCTGCATTTTGTATAAGCTGATGTGGTCTACGTTATTAAATTGAATAAATGACGAGTTTGAATAAACAATGAATAATAAGTACCTAACCTTCCGCCAACTAAGCCTAAACCCATCACACTTCTGCAAATGAGTCGATGGAAAATAGCCTATCTATAATTAGAATACAATGATGGGATGAAAAAAATACGGAAACCTGTGTCAATATACCCATTGAAAGACAATGGTGATGGAACCCATGATCACACTAGGGATGCGAGTAATATGACTCCGAAAAGGATATTTAATTAGTCCTCCAAAGTTTCGGAATGTGATCCATTGAGATGACAAACTCCCAAATCGCGTAGGTTCAATCTCACATGAAGTCATAAAAAAAGTGTAGTACTTTTCACACAGCCATCCATCCATGTTCTTGATGATTGCGTGATGATTTAAGTATTATATGTAATGTATGGACTTCAACGGAGCTGTGAAGCTAGTCGCCACGCCAGGCAATAACAATGAGTCAGGACAATGAAGTATTTTTGGAGTTATACAGGATATTTTCAAAGTTCCAGTAATCATTTCGACCGGTGTTCAAGATGTATCAGAAGTTATGCTAAAAGTTGTAGCCGTAGAGTGCGTGCTCAGACATTAAGATGCATTCAACAAATGACTTCGTGAATACGATCACGCTTCAGAGATGCTCAGTGACACTTGCATAATACAATGTAACGAGTTGTACACGAAGAGCAAAGAGTATAAGCAAATTATGTAACACTCCGAAAGTACTACTTCATATTATTTATTATCAATTCTTCGTTTTCGAATAGCGACTCCGAAATAACTGTAGTTACATCCCTAGTTGAAACAATCGATGCTATTTCAATGGTAGTGAAATACATCTCACGTTGGGATGTTAATTATTGACGGTTTTCTATTTAACGTTTCAGTTTAAACTAACTTAATTACAAAGAAGTACATAGATAGGTATTATGGTTTATTCCATTTTCAGTGCCAACAGTAGCAGTGAATGAGTACTCGAGTACTGTTCTCAAGTATGGAGTCCACAGTATGATATCTATATGTATAAATAGAATTGAATTAATCCAGCGTAGATTTTTAAGATTTTTACAGTTTAAATGTAGGTGCTATGATGTAGATTATGTGTCTAGATGTAAGAGACATCACATATTGCCACTTAAAGAAAGGCGTAATATAGCTGACATTGTCTTTTTAAGCAAAGTAGCGCAGAGCAAAATTGATTCTCCCCAGTTACTTGAAAACATAAAATTGAAAGTTCCAAACAGATCAATCAGACAACCTACAGGGTTGGCAATCCCGTTTAGTTTCACTAATTATAGGCTAAACTCCTATTTTAGCAGAGCAGTTATTGAATTTAACAACCTGGTTGACGTCTCGAACTTGACTTATTTGACTGCAAAGTTTCAAGGATTAAAAACATTTTAGCAAATAAATGGTTTGGCACGTCTCCGTAACTGTTTTTATTGTCAGTTATTTTTTTTATTTTATTTTTTTATAAAAAATAACACATATTTTTTTTCTTGTATTCCTTTTTGTATTCAACAAGCAAGCTTAAATTATTTGCAATATGCGAAAACTTTTAAATGGTCTATAGTTGTATCTTTAGATTACTAATACTTTTGTTTCTAACGACTGTTTGTTTTCCTTTGAAATAAAAAAATAAAAAAAATGAATTTAATGGATAGGACTGAAATTTCTCAATGAGATTGCTAATACTTATAAAAGTAACTGGGGGTAGAGTTTAAGATGAAATGGGAGCCAAAGTAGCATTTTGACGTGTTTCAACTACACAGAATATCACTTTTATGGACATCAAAACAACAAAACTTTACATTATTTTAATTGATAATTATAATTGCAAATACAAGTTATAGGAAAAATCGTGTTACTGACGTGACGATTGGCTTTTGCTCCGGAAACATACGGTTGACATGACATGCATTTTTTTTTGTGCAAATACAATGCATATAATATCAGGATCATAATTATCCACAAATCCTCTAAAAAACAATCTTCTTCTTATATTCCATATATTTTCTATATATAATAAAAAATATCTATCTATGTATTGTATTGTATTATATAATATCATTTATCTAGTCCCCATAACACGGCTCTGTTTAACAGCTTACCTTGGGGCTAGATGATGCTGTGTGGATTGTCCAGCATTATTTATTTATTTATTTATTTATTATTATAGTCTTAAAAATGAGTTGCTTTGCGTCTCGCTAAAACTCGACAACGCGCAACGGCTGGACTGATTTGGCTAATCTTGAAATAAAATATGAAAAAATTGCGAGAGAAATAACGCGAGTGAAACTGCGCGGATCAGCTAGTATTATGTAAATATAAATATTATGTTAGACTGAAGTCTAGTTGAACAAACATACTCAATGGTATTATTTTATTTGGTTTTATTTTCCATTACACTTTAGGGGAACAAACAAGTACCTAAGTACTAAAGATTATTGTCCCAAAAATATTCAGTTTCGAACTCAGGCGCTAAAAGCATCCGCGTATCAGGCGGAAGGTTGCGGGTTCAATCTTTGGTTATTATTGATGATTATTTAAATTTATATGACTAAGAACGGCCAGAAATCAGAATCAATTCGCGCAGGTCAAGGAGTTGACCTTTTATTTGATAGTTCCCGATCCTAAATGCGAACGGACTAATAGTGGAACAGGCCAGTGCCATCAATGAATAAATGGGACGCGTCGACACAGTCACAGTTGATGTGTTGCTTGTAACTCCCGTAAATTATATGATTACTAATTTTGAATTTACTGTTTCAGGGTAAAAAGTACACTATGTTTGTAATATATTTTATTTCATCGAAATAGAATCAGCTGATTGCAAATTGCATGCAAATTCCAGCCCTAATTTTCGCACTAATTCGATTTTTTTTGTGGTAATAAGTGGCCGGATATACATAATAATAACAAGTTGTTAGACTATCCTACACGGTATAAAAACATTACCACTAATTAGTACCACAAGGAAAAATACCATAACCCAGTACAGAAATAGCACATGTTATCCAGTCACGGCTATTTCGGGACATACCTACAGAGTACAGATAGATGAATGGATTGGGTGGAATATTTAAATGTTTGCTAGTTGTGGTGGGTGAGGGGAAGAAATCTTTACCAGGTAAGAGCTAAAGCTATAAGACACAAGAGTAGGCGCTGGTTAGCAAGCCTTTTGTTATTTCTTTCCAGGATATCCTGTCGTTAAATCTGTACAGAAACGCGACGAGACTAAATACAGTCCAAAACGATGTCATGTACTATTCATGAAAATCGCAAGGATCTCTAAAAAGTTAGATGAATTTAACCCGAAGCTTAGAAGAATCAGGCATAAAACACAGCTGGTTGCCTAGTTTTTTCAATGATCCATCTTTATCACGAAGCTCCAGTGTGGTATCAAGTTGCTAAAACTAACTATAGTAGGTAAGGCTACGTTGCAGCAACATATATCAATCCCAGCTATCCTAAATCCACTGGCGTCCAAACCTTCGTGATTATAGGATTCGATAGGAGAACGTACGTAGCCGGTTTGGCACCCTGACCCCTGACCCAAGAGACAAAGTCGTTTAGAACTTAAGCAGTAAAGTAACTTATAATTCAAACCGCAAACCGACTAAAACTTCGGGCAACTCACAATAACAATAATAGTTCTTTATTCCAGGCAACACTCTGCGGTACTGCAGCACTGGCATAAACCTCGTCACCAGGGTTGACCCCGCTGATTCATACAAACCATGGACAAAAATAATGAATGAAACTCACCATAAGATTATCCACTGAGTTATATCCGCATATCACATAGCCCATCACACGATTAGCCATCGTCACTTCACCATAAACCGAACGCACGTATCAATCACACAAACACCACTCGTATCCATCACTTATTACGTATCACGAAGTATTCGAATCCAATAGGTGGATAAAACACCCTTCCCAATTTAACATCCTCAAAACGAACTCTTATTGGAGATTTAAGTAACAATAATAAGCCTTATGCCGCAGACATAAAAGTAATAATATCACTTCAATTCACTAAGTTTTCAAAACCATATTTGACCACAATTCAGAACTCTTTTGCAATTAACAAGTAATTGATGCAAGTGTAACAATAGTAAACCTTATCCCATTGACATAAGCAACGTAAGAATTACGAAACACATTCAGTGTGCCCGTCACGTCAGTCATCGCCGGTGGTGGCTGAGTGACTGATTGGTACACTTAGTGGGCACCCAACGGCTTCCGATGCGGGCTAGACGTTTGTACGTAATTGGTTGGAAGAGTGATTGAGATCTCGAGTGGCCATGCCTACAAGTCTACGAACCAGAGAGAAGATACAGTCAATCTAACGATGTACTACCAAAGAATAAGAGTTAAGTCTAATATTTCTGAATATAAATCTCCTGAGGGTTGGTGGTACTATGGAAAGTACTGGTATTGTATTGGCTTTTGGATCTTTTGATTCTTTTCAGCAAAAATCCGTCTTGGTTTGCCACTGCATTGCCTATTAGGATACTGCCTCCAAACAATAGTGTGCAAGTTATAACTGTGTTTAGGTTTGAAGGGTACTGAAGCAAGTAAAATTGCCATGTCCAGTCCATGGAATAATTATCTGGAGTCAGATCAAAACTTTAATTCGACAAAGTCGAAAAATCAAAGTCTTACCCATTAAGTATCACTGTACCCAGTTGCTGAAAACATCGAAAGATGCATTACACAGGTAATTATTAGAAGTAATATCAAGTTTGAGTTAGTTTCCTCAACCCAAGTGCGTTGCGGTCGTTGGACAAATTGCAATGCCAAGCATTTCTGATTCACAACCACAACACAATACACTTACACTTAGAGATAATTGAGAGTACCATGAACATTCAAATAAAGACCTAAACTAAATTGTCAAAAAATTTTGTACCATGACGTCAATTAGACAATCATGTCATGGCTGCGGCCCGACACAGTGTGTGATAATTCATAAAATATTTTCATAAATTGTATTCAAGCGATCTGAGCGGATTTTTGCGCTCCGCCCCGACACGCGGCATTATGTGCTCGAATCTTTAACGTATGCGTATAACCAATAATAATAATAAAAAAAGTCTAACGGTCGCCATACGCAAGGTTGTACTAAGTAAGTAAATACTAAGGTTGTACTGACTTGTGCTCAATGGTTCTGCCTGAAAGGTCAGAACTATTGAGCATAACGCTAACGTGATGCCTTTATAAGAAGCTTCATTATTGAATCAACCCGACCCGCGCCCGCTCGCTGTGTGTGTTGAGCTTAAATCTAGGCTGTAAGCTGCAAAATTATTGGGTGTCATAGTTTCTAAAGAAATCACGCGAGCGATGCTCGATATCTCACAGATCAGTTAACAATTTTGTCGATCATCTTGCATGCTAAATAAAACCATATTTACCAACTTTCGCATGTATAAATAATAGAACGCAAGATGAATTGATTCTTGAGATTTTATTATCTTGAATAATTGACGCTCTAGAACCACACCACGCTAATACTCGAAAGCTGAACGTTAAACAGGTCAAGAGCCACCCGACCGAACGAGGAAGTGGGCACCGATGCCCGCGCACAATGCATTTTGCACGCCCATTACCTCCGCTGGCTTGTAATTAAATCAGAGCTGATGGTGTTCAGATAAGAACAACAGGCGTATGAGTAGATGCTTCAGAGTAAATGGTCTGGAGAATCGTTTGTTCTACAAATAGCGTTCGACTGTATATTCGCTCTCGTCGAGGAGTCTCTAATCTAAGCTAGTTATGAGCTCTACATCATCATATAGTGAAGAGTAGTAGAATTCTTTGTGATAGAACACGTCCGGGGAAGTACTACCACCATACCTATTTCTGCCGCTAAGCAGTAATGCTCGCATTGCTGTGTTCCGGTGTGAAGGGTATGGTTTCCGGTGAAATTACTGGCACATGCAGGCTTTCGATCAATGCCTCAAGGTGGCAACCCGCGAGTGATACCTCTGGTATTGCAAGCGTCCATAGGCTGCGGTAACCGCTTACCATCTTGTGGGCCGTACGCTTGGTTGCCACTTCAGTTGTATAAAAAAAAATCATATAGCATTCTAAAGTTAGACATAGATATATCTTAACAAGTGTCAAAGCACACTATCTTTTAGCTTGTTTGAAATCTAGCCAACAGCCTTACGCAAACTGCCACTTCAATTGGTCAATGGTCACTATGAATATAGGTTCAACAACTTTAGGACTAGTAGTATTAAAGGTTCCTAGTTTTTAGTAAGTAATTATTGAATTATACGCTAGTAGGGCGGGCACCTAGTTACCAATAAGGTACCTGCATCTATGTTCGAACACTTTAACTTAACATAAAACATATTTGTCATCATCATCTGCATTATCATAGTGATAGATGACGCGCAAGGTCAACAAAACGTCCTTGTCCATTACAAATGAGTTGCGAAACGCGAGTTATCAGAAGCAATGCGTTGCAAACAGAAGTTCACATGTTTATCAATCGCCATGTATCTGTTTCAATAGTGGAAAAAATTGGGTCAGGTATTCGTATTTAGGATCACTGGTCAGGGGCTAAAAACCGCTATCAAGTTCAGTATATATATGTATAGTTCTCTCGGCGGATCTAGGCTTCCGTGAAGTTAGCCGTTTCGATGCGCAATGGAGCTTTTTCTAACTAAATTGTCTTTGCATCACAAACGGCTAACTTCACGGAAGCCTAGATCCGCCGAGAGACCTATAATAGGTAAACTCGTAGGACTGGAAGTTCTAGTTTTTCAAACAGTACACAGTGGAAGTTAGAAGTCACGCTTGCTGAGCAACCATGGTCATGATCAAGAGCTTCTAGATATCGTCAACAAAATCAAGTGGAAGCTGGCATCACTACAACGTGCCCAAAGTGACTCCCCCCCCCACCCCGCCAGCAATTAAGAAAAAGTGACACATCAGAATGTACAGCTAATTTAGACCAGCTTAGACGCGCTGGCTTGCCTCGGAAGACTGACTCTTGTGTTCTACCTGTCAGACAGTCACAAGGATAGTTTGGACATAATATTGTGCCATCAAGGTGGTCAACGGACGGCCCATAAACGCCAATGCCAGGGTTAGTCGGATGAAGAAAGCCAAAGGGAAGAAGGCAACTGATTGGCAGGCTCATACGAGTTTTAACTGCCCCTGTTCTGATTACGTCCAGGTCACCCCGACCCCAATAAGATCTGATTCTAGACGGCGCGCTTATCAATCAATCATTGCGTTTTTATTCGTCCCTATTTGCGCTGAACTGAACCAATTTACAGTAATTGCTTGATTGAAACTAACCACTGCTAATTTAAATCGTCTCGGGGTCGAAGAACAAGGGGTAAACTGATGAAAATTGGAATTAAGGAATTTATTTTGTGCGTAGAAATGCGATTTTTGCCATCTTAGAGAAACTGCTTTGTTTCATCTAGGCTGGGGCGCCTGGAACTAGCGTAAATTTTCCTAGCTCTAAGACGTTTCCAAGTAATTCTTGTGAATTTGAATAAATGATAAGTTGTTCTTAAAAAGGGCTTTGAAATTGGTAGCGAGAAGTAAGTTGTAAGAAGTTTTTCACCGACTGCCCCTATTAGATTTATCAGCCGCCAATCAATGTATTACAAACTAGCACAGTATTACAAATTAGATAAGAGACAGACATCGCAAGAAATATGATTTCTTTTATCTACTTTCTTATGAATCAGTGGCCAACTCTGGTGACGGAGTTTATAGACCACCTGGCTTCCATCGTGGCCTTACAACTGTCATACCATCTTCATCATCATATCAGCCAATAGACGTCCAATGCTGGACTAAACATAGGCCTATGAAGGACTGATTTTGAGTCTTCATTATCCACTGACTTCCTGTCACCGGTTCATCGAGTAAAGGGTCCTGCTATACTTGGTTTTTCAGTAAGCGCTCGTATTTGAGAATTATACCCCAGCGGTTCTACGAGCTATTGGTATGGCCTGCCACTGCCACTTCAACATCTATTCTCAGAGCTATGCCGGTAAGTAAGTTCGTATGAGTCAGTGGCCAACTCTGGTGACAAAGTTATTAAGACCGAAGTCCATGTCAGATTGTCGGTAATCTTGGTTCTTTTACGGATTTCCTTGTTTCTGATTAGATTCTACAATATTACTTGATTTCACAAACACTAGCTAATAAAACAGACAGACAGACAAATGTGTCATCTATCAATACATTGACTGCGCTTGCTTGAGAACCAAATAGTATCAGCAGTGGGAACATTAAAACGCTGGTCATAATAAAGTGGCATAACTTCGCAATTCTTACTTAAAGAAGATTAAGTAATATATTGCGTGATAACACGAAATTAGTCGAATAAATTCACGCTGGTTATTATTACCGGTGTGGTTAGGTAAGTACTTAGATGAGTACCGGTGATGCTGGAGTTACGACAATCACTTCCACATTGTTGCACACAATCCCCAAACCGCTTATCAAACTGCGTAATTGAAATGAAGTGCTCTTCTACGTACAGAATGGTCACTCCCCTCCTCCCACCGGTGTTACTTACCCCACCCCGATCGCGAGTTCGAGGGTATTTTTGACGCGGTCTCGAAAATTTATAATAACTAAGTGCGAATAGATTTGCGATTGCGATAACCCTGAAACGGTTATACTGCCCGCTAGTTTTTTTTATACCATTGAAATGGCAACCAAGCATACGGCCCTTGATGGTAAGCGGTTACCGTCGCTTATGTACGTTTGCAACATCAGAGAAAACACTTGCGCGTTGCCACCCTGAGACGTAGAACTAATGTCTCATGTGCCTGTCAATTCACCGGAAACCATACCCTTTGAACCGGAGTGAATGCTAGTATCACTGCTTGGCAGCAGAAATAAGTATTGTGAAAGTACTTCCGTAGACGAGCTCTATCACAAAGAACTCTACTACGATTTACTGTTGTTGTTGTTGTTGTTGTCAGCCTGCACTGTCCCACTGCTGGGCAAAGGCCTCCCTTTGAGTTTTCCAGACTTTGCGGTCTAACGCCAATACCTGTACGATTTACTGTACCACAGAGTAATACCTATACTGAGTTACCTACCCGTTTTATGTCTGTCTACACCGCAAAAATATATAAGCAGAGTTCTAGGCTACATTAAAAATATTTACATTGCCGTTCCGTTAGAATACAATAGTACTGGTTTAATCACCGTTTGAGTACTAACCGGTGTTTTTAAACACACATTAAAGCTGTTTTATGTTTAACGGTATTTATTTTCTATCAGTCTAGTACCATTTGTTATGTCAACCGCATTTTTAGCTGCATCATTTAACCAGAGGAACATATTTTAACAAACTTTAACTAGTCTTTTTGATGATTGAATTTCTGAAATTTCTTACATTATCATCATCCACAGCCTGACTTCACCCACTGCTGGGAATTCAGGCCTTTTATTTGTGCCACTATTTTTCTATTAGTTTTTTTTATTTCTATCTTAGTTCAAACTTAAAGTACTTTTATATTTGAGTATCTACCGCAGTTTTCCTCACATGGTACAAACATAAATAACTGTCTATTTATTTTCTCAGATTAAAAACTATCTCAGTGCCAAACGTCCTCTATGTCAGTTCAGCGGTATAGCCGAAACATGACATAGTGACAGAGGCCTTCGTGCGGTCTAATAACTCTGTCGCCAGAGTTGGCTACTGACTCATACGAACATACTTTTTTGCCAAAAACGTTCGCATTTATAAATAATATATGAAGATTAACTAGAGGACCTGCCCCGGCTTCGCACGTGCATTTTCTTTGCGAATTACTATTGATGAAAACCGCATGAAAATCCGTTACATAAGTAGTATAAAAGATCTAAGCGTACATAACATACATAGGGACATACGGCGGAACTTCATTTTATCTGTGATTTAATACTACGTAAAGACTTACAGACATACTTACATATTTCGCATTTATAATATTAAATTGTCTATATAAAAATGCCGCGTGAAATCAAGGATATCAAAGACTTCTTACTAAAGGCACGCAGGAAAGATGCTAAATCTGTCAAGATGGAGAAGAACCCCGAGAATGTGAAGTTCAAGGTGCGCTGTTCTCGCTTCCTGCACACCCTCGTGATCACCGACAAGGAGAAGGCAGAGAAGCTCAAGCAGAGTTTACCCCCAGGTCTCCAGGTTAAGGAAGTTATGATGTGACTAGGTTAAAATAAAAATAAAGTTAACATGGTTTTAATAATGACACCTGTTACGCAGTGACAACAATATTAGTTAGTACGTTTGCATGTCACCCAACTCTAAATAGTAGGGCACGATCTTAACTAGGTGTTAAATACCTTTCTATAGGACATAGGTATTTTAGTACGTAAGCATCATAAGTAGCTTTACAACTAAAAATAACCATTTATCATGTTCAGTCATCTGATGTTCCCATTTGGGACCCAGGCCTAGAGCGAGAGTGATTGGGTCAACTTCAGGTAAATGTATCCCAATGCAATTTGTTGATTGGAACAGTCTTTAGAATGTTCTTGAACATGCCATTTCCTTACGATGTTATTCATCTAGAGCCAGGCTGGTCGCGCACCGTAAGGTTTCAGAGGAACTTCCTCCCGCGAACACTTAGGCTGTGGAATGATCTCCCTGCTGAGGTTTTCTCTGGAGACGAGAACATGAGGTTCTTCAAAAAAGCGTTTTAAAATTGTTAAAGGTCGGCAAAGCTTGAGTGATGCCTCTGGTATTGCAAGCGTTCGTATGCTACGGTAACCGCTTAACATCGGGTGACCCTTTATGCTTGTTGCCACTTTGGTGGTATAAAAAAACCGGGTAAGGTGTTTCTATGTACCATTCGGTACCAGTTCTTTCGGTAGGTACCAGTTGTAGAACGACTCTATTATAAGTATTCTAGTTTTTTCAGTTAGCTGATTCCCATAGTACAAGCTTTGCTTAGTTTGAAGCTAGATGGCGCTGTGGAAATGTTCACTAATATTTTTTATCGATACAAGAGCTGTAAAGCTACTTTCGATGCGCAAGCGCAGCGTATGTTTACATTGTATCACGTTGTGTAGCCGCACGTTGCCAATAATTGTATTTTTTATGTGAGTCGTGGTTTTGTAGTTTATTCTGTTGCCAGTTACAGAAGAACGAGATGAAATGAGAACGGGAAAACTTGTGGTCGCTGCCATCTTTCCTATCACAATAAAATTCATACCTCAAATAGTTCAGTGATAGTTTCCTTGGGAAGTTAACCGGAAGTTTTGAAAATTAGTAAAGAACACGTCGAAATTTATGTTATAACCAATTTTTAAAACTCTCGGATAACTTTCCAAGTAACCTCCTTTTTTTCTTTATACAACTGAAGTGGCAACAGCGTATGGCTCACAAGATGGTAAGCGGTTACAGCAGCCTATGGACGCTTGCAATACCAGAGGTATCACTTGCGGGTTGCCACCGGCTAAGATCGAAAGCCTCATGTGCCAGTAATTTCACCGGAAACCATACCCTTCACACCGGAACCCAGCAATGCGAGCATTACTGCTTTGCGGCAGAAATAGGTATGGTGGTAGTCCTTCCCCGGACGAGCTCTATAACAGAGAACTCTACTACTCTTTCCCCCTTTTTGAGCACCAAATGACTGGTCTAAAAAAAATTGCCAACATAATTATATATATTTTAAATAATGCTAACAAAACTCCTTGATTGATATTAATATTGATACTTTTGGATCGTTTTACATATTTCCTTTGGTAACGAGTTCTAGGTTCTTTGGTAACGAGTAGCAGGTTTCAAGTTTATAGCTAGTAATTGCTACTACTCGAGAGTAAAAGCTAAATTATCTAGACTAGAAAGTTGTATTCTAGAATAGCTAGTGTTGACCGAATGAGAGGATTGAGATAAGAATAAAATCTACCGACATATGACCTTATTCTGGATTATTCCCATCTGTTACCTAGTTTTGTCACCTCCAGGTGACAGATCGCTCTTTTTCGTGCGATCTTTTCGCGTTTCAAAATGATCCTTGTGATTTTATAGAAATAAATCATTTTTGACTTTGACTTTGACTATCAAAGAAGACATTACAGTGGTACTGAGCCGGAAATTATTTAAATAAATCTTTAGCTAAACAACATCGGTAGTTGCTATCTGCTTATCAGTAAGTAATTCGGTCACAAGGGCCTATTATAGTTCTCGTGACTAGATCTAAGGACGAGTGTGCGTGAGGTGGCTTATTGTACTATTTATAGAACTGATAAGGGACGGAAACTGTGTTTATGACTACTGTTAGCATTGTATTAGAATACTTATTATGTACTATATGTTGCCTGCGACTTAGTTCGCGTGGATCTCGGAAACTGTACCTTACTTTCGGGATAAAAAGCCTATGCCCTATTCCCGGTCCTTATCTGTCTATGTTTTAAATTTCAGCCAAATCGGTTTAGAGGTTGTCGAGTTATTGAGTAAAATCCAAATATCCAAACTTTCACATTTATAATATTAGTGTGATAATGTGAAGTGTGATTACTTATTTAGCAATAGTATTAGAAATTAGAATATTTACTTCTATTTATTGCTAACAATATGGTTAATGTTTTAACATTATTTACATTAACATCGTTGGCGTTGGCGAGCAAATAAGTTCGTGGGCACTTTCGTAGGTGCTGTAGCTAAGGGCTTCTACGTATATATTTATTTTGTTTTTGTGTAGGTGGCTAACCGCACAGACATAACTTAAAAATGATTTTGTAAGTTATAATAATAATCATTGCTGGACATTTCACACAACGCCATCTAGCTCAATCTAAGCAAAGCTTGTAGTATACTATAAAAACTGGTTAAATTATATGAAACTATGAAGGGACTGCGCAACAGTGGATCAAATCGTGCGTGAAAGATTATGACGATTGAATACTTGTAATATTAAGTTTCACTTACATGCAGACTTCTACTCTACATCCACGGTCTACGTTCCAGATTAGCGCGATAAGTCTCACATTTCAAAACGACCAGAATAACTGGTTAAGAAAGTTGGATCACAATTTCACATGTAGCGTGTAGGTACTCTTGAATTACCGGCCGAGAACTGAACAAGGCGAGATCAATTGATAGGATTCTGTGAAGTCTGTACCGGCTGAATTGGTCTTGGTACCTAAAGTTTCACAAGCTTTTTAAACTGTCAAGATTCCATCAATGCTTGTTTTTTTAATTATTTTAATATTCTTTCTAATAAGAAAACGAGAAAAAAGTGATATTTGTTTAAACGTTATTTTTATTTTTATATTTTGACTGTGATATAATAAAAATACTTGAGAATATTTTTGTTTGAAATAGTTTATCTATGCATCTATAACATCACTTAAAAGGCCAAACCGGCCAATTCGCAGCATTGCGATCAGAACTACCGTTTATCAATTAAGATTAATTAATCGAGCTAGTCCGAAAGTAGTCTGGACATCGCACTCACACAAGCCTACTTGTTGCATTTTTATAGCACTCTAAACCTGGGTGAGTCTGGCACAGGACTTTAAGGAATTTGTTTAAGTTTTAAGGAATTAGTACTGTTAGTAGTTAGTATGTAGTTAGTATGTACGTACATAATGGCCACTCCCTACCTCCCACCGGTTTTACTTACCCCCACACTGGTCGCGAGTTTGCCGGTACTACACAGCACTTTTCGCCGGCACTGAAGCTAAAGGCTATTGCTTGACTGACGATTTTTTAAATAAAAAACTGACGTGTTTCGTACGAATATTTTGAAGTACCTACAGATAGACAGACGGCGGAATGCTACTTTTTTTATAGTAAGGGTGATGGGAGATGAGGAAAAGATTAAGGCTGCTTTTCCGCCAGAGATGTGCGAGGATGTGTAGCGAGGGATCTGTTTGTTGGAACCAATAGAATCACTTCATTTAACTACTCTCGCTCTGACAGCTTCATTTAAGTGATTCTATTGGTTCCAACTAACAATCTCTCGCTACGTATTTGATTTATGTCAGCAAGTGACAGGACAATCAAGGCGCTCACTTGATGTTAAGCACCACGTCTGACTACTACAGATGCAGTGCCACCCAAAGCTTAAAGTTCTTATGTGGTTGCGTGGCACTGCACTGAACTTTTCACCCCGAGACATTGTTGTTAAGTCTCTTTCGCCCAGTAATTTCTCTTGCAACAGTGCCCTTCAAACCTAAACACAGTGCAGCTTGCACACTACTGCTTGGAGGTAGAATATCTGACACTGCGGTGGTACCCGCCAAGACGGACTCTTGCTGAAGAGTCCTACCACCAGGTAAATCCACGCACATCTCTGGTGGAAACGCAGCCTTAGGGTGATGGGAGGTGTGGGGAAGATTTAAAGTCGGATTACGCATTTGTGTGCTTATTAATGTAATGCAACGGCCACCGAGCAATGTACGACGCTTACATTGTTATGAATGGTCGCATTTCGAAGAATACGTCGTTGATAAGCCAAGTATGCAGTCAGTTTAATGAATGAATGCCTACGATTGAAACGACATTCTTGATGTATTACAGATTGTAGGTTAGGTACCTACTAGCTAGACGAACTTTACAAACGGGTTGGTATGTATTTAGAATAGAATAGAATAGAATAGAATATTTATTTGTACCAAACGTGTGTTAACAATGTAGTTGTATAAATTCAATTATTTAAAAATAAGTAATTTAATTTATATAATATCTTCTATGTATGAACATAAGAGCACTGGTGGTCTAGTGGCAGTGACCTCGCCTTCCGATCCTAAGGTCGTGGGTTTGATTCGGGTCGTGGACCAATGGATTTTTCTATTCGAAAAATGTATGTGCGCAATGCCAGTGCTTCATACGGTGAAGGTAAACATCGTGGGGAAACCGGCATGTCCAAGAACAAAAAATTCGAAAGACATGTGCCATCCACCAATCTGCATTGGGTCCGCGTGGTGGATTAAAACCAAACCACTCTCGCTTTAGAGTAGGCCAGTGTCCCAGCAGTGGGAACATTAAAAAAAGCTGTCATGATAAGCAAGGCGATTACGTAAGCCGCTCGCAAGAATACGCTTGATTGGATTTTTTTTGAGAGTAATTATTTAGTACTGTCAAAACTATGCG
The DNA here is from genome assembly GCA_951394395.1 of Colostygia pectinataria. Classification (NCBI taxonomy): domain Eukaryota; kingdom Metazoa; phylum Arthropoda; class Insecta; order Lepidoptera; family Geometridae; genus Colostygia; species Colostygia pectinataria. Next base: position 1,461,007 of record OX596368.1, on the reverse strand, counting down.
AGAGGAAATGCGTTTATTGCTTTAGCAGACTATAATGTAATTTATTCAAAGAAAATTGCAATTTTTCTCTACATTTTCGTTTTCCAGAATTTTCCCATAAAGTTTCTTCACTTGTACTTTGATCAAATTATTTGAACTAGGCAACTTATTCAGTATTCAGTATTCAGTAGGTTTATTCACAAAAGACATGGTACATTTTTACATTAGGTGGAAAATATAAATTATAGAGCTGCATATCTCGCCCGAGTACAGGCACGTTATATAGGTTACATATTGGGGAAACAACAGTTTTTCTGTAACAGTGAAAACTAACACAGAAACCAGTGAATCACTACTGTGTCAACATAGTACCATACCTATTTCTGCCGCAAAGCAGTAATGCTCGCATTGCTGTGTTCCGGTGTGAAGGGTATGGTTTCCGGTGAAATTACTGGCACATGAGGCTTTCGATCTTAGCCTCAAAGTGGCAACCCGCGAGTGATACCTCTGGTTTTGCAAGCGTCCATAGGCTGCGGTAACCGCTTACCATCTTGTGGGCCGTGCGCTTGGCTACCACTTCAGTTGTATTAAAAAAAAATATATTGTATTTGTGGTTAATAAAATATGAGTATGTAATTAGTACTGACCTGCGTATCCCTAAGGTCGGGCTCGCTGGCCGCGGCCGGCAGCGCCTCCGGGGCCGGCGCCGGCTCCGTCACGTCGCCGGCGCTGGCGCTGATGGCGCGCCGGCGGGCTTCCTTCTCTCTGTCCCGGTCTTTGCCCGTGATCATGTTCTTCGTCTTCGACAGCAGGTTGAAGGGTTTTATTGATTTTCGGACCTGAAAAGAATGTCGTTTTAAAATTATATTCTATAATGGCTCAAAACCGAGATGACTGGAGAGATCTAGGGGAGGTTTGCCCAGCAGTGGGACACAACAGGCTAATCGTAATCGTAATTCTACTTTTAAACTACGCAAAGGATTTTAATGCTGTTTTTAGCAAAAGATAGAGTAATTCAAGAGGAAGGTTTATATCACCCGGGAAAGCCGGGGCGGGTCCGCTAATGATTTTACCTCGTGGTAGGACTCTTCAGCAAGAGTTCGTCTTGGTGGGCAGCAGTATCAGATATTCCAAAGAAGTCTTTACCAGTGAAACATCTTTGCTAAACATCATCTTCCTTTGTTTTAGATATAAATGACTGGACAGATTTGGCCGATTTTGGTCTTGAAACATTTGTATGAGTCCAGGGAAGGTTTATGCAGAGAGAAGTTATGGAAAAATTGCGAAAAAAATAACACGAGTGGTTTCACTGCCGGGTCTACTCATCATTGGCCTATAAGTCTATTTCAGACGGTATAAACAGTGTCTGTATTAAGATTACACTATTTCTGGTGGCTAAACAAACCGGGTCCACTAGTTAAATTATAAAAGTAAACTTTGGAAAACAGCTTTTTTTTTAAGTAGTTTTCACACATAAGTTTTTATTGTGTTTCTATTAGTGAAAACCTGGCTTTCTTCTGGCTTTATTGGCTTTCTGTAGCTACTTACTAGTTCTAAGATAATTATGTTTAGCTGTTGGTTTTATATAAAAATTAAATAAATAAATTACTCGCTCGAATCTAGTTTTTTATGATTGCATGCAGTCTGTCGTCTTTAAGTACAGTAGCACTAATATTTAGCCCTAATATATTGTATCAGTTAATTATTATGAGTGCTAGTTCTGAGATAATTATGTTTAGCTGTTGGTTTTCCATAAAAAATTAATTAAAATTATATAAATAAATAAATACATTTAATACTCACCACCATAACGCACAGGATTACCCTAACAACTCCAGCAAACGACTGCATGGCTACAGAACAGTCATTATTCTGCGAAATGAATTGCGCATTTGTGCCAAAACGAGGAAGCTTAAATTGACACGAGCGAAATGAGCGCGTCCAATTTGGGGGCGCTGACTGAACCGTGAAATTGATTGTTAATTCGCCAATGCTATTCTCAGTAAGGGAGATCATCCACCGAAGCGTAGCGCAGCCGAGGCAACTAAAATAATCCAGTCAAAATTGCGTGAAATTGGCGTGACGCAGTTATTATTACAGGGTTCTAAGTGTTTCACTGCTAATTCATTCAAATTCAACCAATTACTTTGTGAACTTTAAAAAAAAACGTTATAACCAAACTAATGAATTTATAAAATACGCAAGACAAGGCGGAATGGTATGGTCTTCAGACTTACTGAGTCTGCTGCCCATTTAGGACATATAAAAATGAATAAAAAAATTGGCTAAGGTCAGTCGGAAAAGCTTACAGGTAAGCAAATAACTCGTTTTTCCATCATCAGTCCACATTCTTGCCCGAGAGTTCATCCGGAACATATTCCTACGCCATATATCAATTAGATTTATGTGCAATCCTTTTGAACTTATTCGTTTTAATTTAATTTTTAAATTTTTATTAAATACCTACTTTGACCACCACCTCACCTGATGGTAAGTGATGGTGTGGTCGATGATGGAGCACGCTTGCCTAGAAAGAACCTGTTCACTCTAGCCTTAAAGACTCCCAAATTGTATTGGTCCGGAAAAACAGACCCTGGCAATAAATATAATACAATAAATATAGTACAATAAGTAAATACTTATTGTACCTAATTAATTTGTTTAAGCTCTATTAAGTTAAGTGTTTTGTTTTTTTGTTAAAAATTATACTTATTTATATATTTTTATATATAGGTAACCCATTAGTTAAGTTATGTAAATATTTTTTAAAGTTCTTGTATAACGCATTGGATGTCTTCTGTAATGTTGTACTTATGGTTAACAAATTGAATTGAAATTGATATATATCATAAATCTAATTAATAAATGGCCATATCTGTTCATTTTAAGGTTATGCTGGTTTCCATAGAATTTTTTCTTTTGCTACTCAGTACTTTTTAAACTAGAAAATTTCTTTGCTAACAACTTCAATGTACTCTTTGAGAATTCACGACCTAAGCCAGATTTGCCAGATTATTCCCGGCTGGTGCGCGTAGAACTGGCGTAAATTAGCGTAAACCTAGCTTCTAATTAACATTTAATTAAACTTACTTTTTACTTAGCTTTTAAGACGTTTCAGAGTGATCCTTGTGATTTTATTGAATATAATAGATATACACTAAAAATGCAACCAACCTTAGATTTCACAGCCGCGGGATGTACAAAATGATCATCATCATTCTTCGGTGGATCCCTCAATCCCAAGACCAGCATATCATCCAGAGAAGCTTGCATATGCCTTCGCAGCACTGGTCTAGCTTCCTCGTGACTCCTCGAAGAGTACATTGAAACTGAGTCACTGGCTTTGCATGTTCCACCTGATATCACAGTCACATTTTCAACCGACTCATTCGACTGCCAATCAGGTTGCCTCGATCTGGACTCCTCATATATCTCCACAGAGTTAAAGGTCTCAGTGACTTGGTCTATCTCCAAGTCCATGTCAAGCTGCGGTGGTATAAACTCGTATTGATGGCCTTCGTTTTCTGTGTACACTTGGTCGTACACAACACCGTTTTGGAACCCTCGCGAGCTTGAAGTTATATTGCCATAGACGTTATTGTAGTTGTAATTATCGTCCTCATTCCGAGGACTGACGTGTCTGACTGTTTGCATGTCGTTCGCGTTTAGGATCACGTCATCGAGGTTCAACGGGCGACCTTGGCCTCCGAATCCATCGACGACAGGAGTGGTGTTAGACAGAAACGAGCCATCGGCATCGAAACTACTGCATCCAACTAGACCCATCGGCCGCCGGGGCATGTCCGGTCGGAATCTGTTCGGGGGCGGCTGAACACCCGCGAAATCTACCACCAAAATCCGATCAGCTATGTTTCTCCCGTCATTGTGAAAGCCGATGCCCGAGTCACTGTTACTAGAGGTGGTCGTGATCTCGCTGTGGTTGCTCGGCTGTGGGGAGTTCGCCACGAAGTCCTGCCCGTCAGGTCTGTCATCGTGTCGACACGGATGCCGGTCGCGCGGCCTGAACACCGCATTGCATCTGGCGAAGTTCCCAATAGCTGGACTGTCGCCTTTAATCGCTAGCTTGGATATCTGCTGTAAACTCGGACTAGCGCATTCTTCAGCAGGCAGCGAATACATTCCCCTTATCACCCCCACCACATACTCCGCTGACGGAGGGAACTCTAAGCATCTTTCGGCGACCGGATCGCTCGTGCATGCGATTTGGAACTCTCTAGCTCTGGTGATATGAGCTTCGTGCTCGGCCATTCTCGGGTCCACCGCGAAGACGTGGCAGCCGTGCGACGCATCGGCGTCAGCTGTTTCCGCCGACGTCACCAGCCCGAAGTACCGTCGGTCAGCGTCGGAGCCGCATCCCGCGTAGATGATTCGTTCTCTTTGATACTGCGCTAGTACTTGTCCTGAGGGGCGACGGAGGAGGAGCGAGTTGGGAAGAACGGAGAGCAGGACGGGTGTAGCGGTGCGGCGTTCCTGTCTGAGTTTCCGGACGGCGTTACGGACGTTGGTCGGAGGTGTGTCGGTGGCGGCTTGGGGGCTGTCGATGGTGCCGAGGTAGCCGACGACGGCGCGGCACTCGAGGCGAGCGGCGTGGCTCGGCGTCAGCTGAGCTCGGCTCAGGTTCTGCAGGATCTCGTTGACGCCGGACGTGCTGGGAGCCGCGTGGCACGCTTTAATGTGAAATAAGTTATATTAGTTTGGTTTGGCCTTTAGTGTATTGGAATCATTAGGAGACTTTTAACATTGATAGTTTGTGGAAGTACTAAGACTGTATTGTGAATAAAAACATGAATTCAGTGCATAAAATCTATAGAAATGAGATATTTAGTTACAACAACACAAAATATGAGATAGTTAATTAATTATGTATGTTTAGTTGTTCAGCATGGTAAAAGAGCTGTATACCTGTATAATGATCTATAATGATCACACCAATTCTCATATCTATATTCTATGTGTAGATGGGCATTTTATGGCAATAATGAAATTGCTTTAAAAAACACAATTTTAAATGGAACATTTAAAATGTAACACAGTTTAGGTCCAAGGCAGATGAATAAAACCTATGTTTGATATGTTGCAATGTTGTTATTGTTGAATATATTATAAAAGCATGTCGTAAAATTATGTGCAATGGAATAGTTATTATCTTTAGTAATCTCTCATGCTGATGCTTAGAAACATAAACACAGTAGGATAATAATACATAACAGAACACAAAAGTGCACTTATTTAGTTCTTCACATACCTATTAGGTAATGCCTTTAGCCATCTGAAAATAAATAAATATTTATAAAATTTTGTTACTGTTTTCCAACACCCTAGTGTACTTAGCTTAGGTATCTAAATATAAAAGCTTTAATCATATTAGAACTTTTACTCACACCTCTTTACAACAAATAGATTATCTTATGCCCAAATACTGAAACACTATTTATATATTTAACACTGTGTTAGCATTCTAAGCTGTTGATCGATTTTAGTAAAGAAAAATGTCATCACTTACAATTTAATTTGTTAAGCAGGATTACAGTATTCAGGCATTATGTTTAACTAGTTTTTAACTTCATGCAGAATATTGTGTTAAATTTAAGCTATCTTAGTTTGGGAAAGCTTTTCCATCTGTGGGACAATAGAGATTATTTTGTTTAACATGCAATGATAAATAATAGCTTTGTTTACCTGGATGATGCATCACCGGCTGTGGCCTACGTCGCGGCGGTGGGTGCCTTCGCCGCGTGCGAGACCTCTCGTCGGGCTCAGTATCCTCCGTGTCGGTCGGCGGTGAGTCCCGCGGCGACACGCTCAGGGATATAGCCCCTGGTGCTCCCGCCACTAGCCTAGCCACCGACGCGTGAGGGGCCCTTGCAACACTAGCACCGTCAACCGCCAGTAACGCATCTCCAGCCCTCAAACCGGCCCTATCTGCCGGCCCTCCTGCAGCCACCGCGGACACAACACAGGGCCTCTGCCCCGCAATCGTGAACCCAAAACCACCCACCCCTCTTGCCACGACAAGCCGGCGCTCAGAAACTCGAGGTATTGCCGCCCTACGACGTCTTCTTCTCTGTTGTTGGGGCACCATAGCAAAACCTTTACAAAACTGGTTTTTCTAACGGGCACCACATTTTACAAAGTTTGTTAGATGCTTTTTCGTAGGATAAACGGTGTACTATTTAAAAACAGCAAATTGCTCTAAGTTTTTCGCACAAAAAACAGGAAAAACTAGAAAGAAAGAAATAGAGAAAGTTCTAAACCAGTTTGTCACAGAACTGCACCCAAGAGAATATATACACTACTAAGCACAGAGTTAAAATTGATATTACGAAGTACATTGTGCACAGCACAGGCACAGTACTACAGACTCAGGGTTGGGCATAAGTACGATAAAAACGATAGCACAGAAAAGTACTACGGACAAAGTATAAAATATAAACTAACTAAAAACTAAACTAAACTAAACTATAAACATCTCAACCACAGACAAAGCACTAGCCACAAAAAATCAAGTTAATCAATCAAAGTCAAATGTATTAAAAATATCACTGTCGTTGTGGTACCACACAGAGTGGCCAGCCCGGATTTTTTGGTCCGTTCTCGGACTATTTCGGGTCTAGGCGGACTTTTTTCAGACTGTTGCCGTAAGCGTATATTTGCAATATTCAATTACTAAAAAAAAGGTAGATCAATCTGTCAATAGTTTATTTCATATTATGGTGTGTGTAGTGTTGTGTACTTTTAACTCGACCCTTTTAATTTAATTTGTCTGATTTTTAATTGTTTATTGTAATGAAACGAGTTACACATTTTACATAATAAACAAAATAATTTATATGAAACAGTTGAGCCATCTGAAGACCGTTGCCGTTTTACTTATTCTAATTCTATGATTTTTAAGCCTTTGTCGACCGATGTAGCGTGGCCGCGTAAGGCGTAAGGTCCGCCTGTGACGCAGGAGGTTGTAGGTTTCTATTTTAAGCCTATTCCACTGATGCTCTTCAAAAATCGTGATCCAGAGCTGCGTAATTTTTTTTTTAAAGGAACTTTTTTAGCCGATTTCAGATCTATAGGCGTAATTGGGTTCGGCGCCCCCCAGCGGACCGTTTCTAATTCCAGTTTTTTGACTGCCGAGCGCTGTCAGTGCGAGCCGTAAACTAGGGATAGTTACGTTTCTTGGTGCCGGCAACACTGTCTGTCATCACTCACACCACGTTGTTTTGAATTGTTTGTGTTTTCAAGAAAGAATCTGAATAAATAAACTGATCTGCCGAGCTGTTAAGTAAAAATCGAATTCACAAAGAAAGCACTCAGCTACCATAATGACAGTAAGTATTGTTACGTACCATGCAGTTCTTATAAACTTTCGAAGTCAATGAAAAAGAAAAACTGAGATTATCCAATTCACAACATTTTATAATTTTACTTAATTTTTAACAGAAAAAAGGTAAAATGAAGATCAGTAGAGTGAAGAGGAACAATCACACGACTAATAAGATGAAGAAGGCGGGAACGTTAAGGCTTCAAAGGCACAGACACAAGATTCAAAAACAAAAACAACCAACTCAGCCACAGGTAGGTACTTGTTTAGCATGTTATTTTATTTGTTTATTCCGTCCTCCCAAGCCTGTATAGCCATTATTAATAATAATATTAGCCTTAATTGCCGAATTAAATGGTTTTCATTGCAACATAAAAAGTCCTCCAAAGATTTTTACCCCGTCCGGTCATGTGTGAGCCAGGTTGGTCCCGCCACCTGCTTCAGGTCATCCTCCCAACCTCTTTTTTGTCTACCTCTCAGTCGTTTACCATCCCGTGGATACCATTCTGTCTCATCTTTCGTTAGCCTATACTATATCCTCAACATTCTCAGGAAGTTACTACATAACTTAACTTGAGAGCTTGAGCTTGACTGCATGATAAAAGGAGACAAAAAAAAAATGTGTAATCCAGTTTTACTATTATAAATGTACAGATAGAGTACAGCAGTGACAGTGATTCAGCATCTGGCGAAGAGTGGGCAGACATGTTGGATGAGGAGGAACAGAAATACATCATGAGCCGGCTGGCCAAGCAGCCGCAACTTCTGTCAAACGTTCCCGAGGAAGACTCTAAAGAGGAAAGAAAGTGAGTAACATTGGAACTGACTTATCTGATGTTTCAAAGTGATCCTTGTGAGTTCTAGATAAAACTTTTTTGTCTTTGACTTGGATATTACCAGTAACCTTATTTTATTATCTCAATATTCAGAGCACCAAAACGAAAGCGAAGTCGGGTCCCAAAACCAATCCCTGAAGGTGATGGTGATAGTGGAGCAGCATCGTTCTCAGACAGTGACATCGAGGAGAAGTATGAGAAGGAGTTAGCAGATAAACCTGTGAAGAAGTTGAGACCACTGCTGCCGATAAAGACCAAAGCTGGGTTACAGGAAAGGGCCGAGGAGTGTGCAGGTTTGTACATACAACAAGACTTGAAGCTTGCAAAGACCCCGGCAAGTTTATTTGCTTTGTTTCTGAGAGCTAAGCTGGTCATATGATAGCTAGATTATATGAATCTAAAAGCGCATATAGGAAAAAAATTAAAAACAAACTAGTTCGAGTGAGACTTGCTCTGTGAGGATTCGTTCTGTAAAAACTAGATTCTTGATGATAATGTAAATTAAATTATAAGCTACTGTGGAGTAGCTGGCGGGACGACCTTGATATGTTTGAGATAGGAGTGGTGGGAGATTGATAAAGATTGAGACAGATGGAAAGACCTTTGCCCAGCAGTGGGACAATACAGGTTGAACAAATTAAAAAAGAAAACTACCGTGGTCACTAACCAAAGCACTAAAAACAGACTATTAATCACGAATTGCTAGTTTAATTGTTTCCTGTTATTTACGCCGCAGTTGCATGCACCATATTTCCGTAAAAATTGACCATTATGTAATTGCAAGGTATGAAAAATTCGCAGAATCTGAATCAGACCAAGAAACAGAACATGTCCCACCCCCTAAGAAGGCCAAGGTCGAAGAATCTGAAGACCAAGATTCCGACTCGGGCATGGAAGGTACTCCAGATGAACAACTGGAAAACCCTGACAGAGAAGGCACCATCAGCGCAGTCCAGCTGCTGGCTGCCCGGAGAGACAAGCTGGCGCATGAGAAACTGAGAATTGGAGCCCTGTGCTCCTCGCTGCTCGAAAGTCCTGAGAAAAAGGTTAGCTTATTTTTAATGAACCTTTGTTTCTAGTGACTATTACTATTCTAGTTAAAACTATCATTTGCTGTCATGAGTAGACCAGCTCCCGGTGACTTACATAAAGTTAACTTCCAGCTGAAGAACCTGTACCCGATCCTGTACCTGATGGAGGAGCGGCTGAAGGACGGGTCACAGAACCTGGTGTCCGTGCGCAAGCTGGCCGCGCTGTCCGCCGCCGAGGTGTTCCGCGACGTGCTGCCCGACTACATGCTGCGCCACCAGGACTACTCCGACGTCAAGTGTACGTGTACCCTAACACACCCCTTAGCATTGTGTACGTGAGGTGTTCCGCGACGTGCTGCCCGACTACATGCTGCGCCACCAGGACTACTCCGACGTCAAGTGTACGTGTACCCTAACACACCCCTTAGCATTGTGTACGTGAGGTGTTCCGCGACGTGCTGCCCGACTACATGCTGCGCCACCAGGACTACTCCGACGTCAAGTGTACGTGTACCCTAACACACCCCTTAGCATTGTGTACGTGAGGTGTTCCGCGACGTGCTGCCCGACTACATGCTGCGCCACCAGGACTACTCCGACGTCAAGTGTACGTGTACCCTAACACACCCCTTAGCATTGTGTACGTGAGGTGTTCCGCGACGTGCTGCCCGACTACATGCTGCGCCACCAGGACTACTCCGACGTCAAGTGTACGTGTACCCTAACACACCCCTTAGCATTGTGTACGTGAGGTGTTCCGCGACGTGCTGCCCGACTACATGCTGCGCCACCAGGACTACTCCGACGTCAAGTGTACGTGTACCCTAACACACCCCTTAGCATTGTGTACGTGAGGTGTTCCGCGACGTGCTGCCCGACTACATGCTGCGCCACCAGGACTACTCCGACGTCAAGTGTACGTGTACCCTAACACACCCCTTAGCATTGTGTACGTGAGGTGTTCCGCGACGTGCTGCCCGACTACATGCTGCGCCACCAGGACTACTCCGACGTCAAGTGTACGTGTACCCTAACACACCCCTTAGCATTGTGTACGTGAGGTGTTCCGCGACGTGCTGCCCGACTACATGCTGCGCCACCAGGACTACTCCGACGTCAAGTGTACGTGTACCCTAACACACCCCTTAGCATTGTGTACGTGAGGTGTTCCGCGACGTGCTGCCCGACTACATGCTGCGCCACCAGGACTACTCCGACGTCAAGTGTACGTGTACCCTAACACACCCCTTAGCATTGTGTACGTGAGGTGTTCCGCGACGTGCTGCCCGACTACATGCTGCGCCACCAGGACTACTCCGACGTCAAGTGTACGTGTACCCTAACACACCCCTTAGCATTGTGTACGTGAGGTGTTCCGCGACGTGCTGCCCGACTACATGCTGCGCCACCAGGACTACTCCGACGTCAAGTGTACGTGTACCCTAACACACCCCTTAGCATTGTGTACGTGAGGTGTTCCGCGACGTGCTGCCCGACTACATGCTGCGCCACCAGGACTACTCCGACGTCAAGTGTACGTGTACCCTAACACACCCCTTAGCATTGTGTACGTGAGGTGTTCCGCGACGTGCTGCCCGACTACATGCTGCGCCACCAGGACTACTCCGACGTCAAGTGTACGTGTACCCTAACACACCCCTTAGCATTGTGTACGTGAGGTGTTCCGCGACGTGCTGCCCGACTACATGCTGCGCCACCAGGACTACTCCGACGTCAAGTGTACGTGTACCCTAACACACCCCTTAGCATTGTGTACGTGAGGTGTTCCGCGACGTGCTGCCCGACTACATGCTGCGCCACCAGGACTACTCCGACGTCAAGTGTACGTGTACCCTAACACACCCCTTAGCATTGTGTACGTGAGGTGTTCCGCGACGTGCTGCCCGACTACTTGCTGCGCCACCAGGACTACTCCGACGTCAAGTGTACGTGTACCCTAACACACCCCTTAGCATTGTGTACGTGAGGTGTTCCGCGACGTGCTGCCCGACTACATGCTGCGCCACCAGGACTACTCCGACGTCAAGTGTACGTGTACCCTAACACACCCCTTAGCATTGTGTACGTGAGGTGTTCCGCGACGTGCTGCCCGACTACATGCTGCGCCACCAGGACTACTCCGACGTCAAGTGTACGTGTACCCTAACACACCCCTTAGCATTGTGTACGTGAGGTGTTCCGCGACGTGCTGCCCGACTACATGCTGCGCCACCAGGACTACTCCGACGTCAAGTGTACGTGTACTCTAACACACCCCTTATGCTGCGTTTTCACCAGAGATGTGCGAGGATGTGTAGCGAACCTAGCCTCGCTCTGTCCAGCTTTAATGAAGTGATTCTATTGGTTCCTAACAAACACATCCCTCGCTTCACATCCTCTCACATCTCTGGTGCAAACGCAGCCTTAGCATTGTATCTTCCAAATCTATCATCGTCTTCGTTCATTGACATAAGAATGACAAGGAAACACAATAGGGTAAAAGCACCAGTTATTGGCTACCTAAGCACCTTGGTCAATTTAAATTGCTATAGTTTCTTTAGGCGTCATCCAAATGATGGTTTTATGGAGACGGAAAAAGTTCTAATATCATTTTAATAACAATAAAAATAATTAACATTGTTTATAAAGTTTTTATATTCAATCAAATGAAAATTGTGTTACTGGCACCCCAGAATTAGTTACTGGCATGTTTGGTTTCAGTTATTGGCTGTAGCATTTTTTACAAAACACAGCAGATGATAGTCATTTTTTTTAAGAAATACAAGGAGCATAATTATCGAGTTTTTAGCTCTGGTATAAACGAACTTTTCGAAGCCCTTGTATAAATAATTACAGTATAAAGTTCTCCAGACTAAATGAATTAGTATCGGTTTCGGCACAAGTTTATTACAGGCCATCGGATCTTGAACTGATCTCTGCATGCGGTGGGCCATCTATGCTGTGCTCTTCAGAAAACGTCAGATTGAGTTAAAATTTTGCATTGAACCGATTGACCAAAAACTAACTAAGTCGTTTTTATTTATTATTGCGGAGTAAGGTTCCACTCGTTCGCATTACTTGGAAGAAGGCCATTTTGCAAACAAATTTGACAAATTATAAATTGAATTCGTAGGTGACTGGCGGTGATGTACATGTATAGCCAGTAACTTAAAACTTAGTTTTTTTCTTGGTTATTTTTGTTTTTATAGTGTTAACCATCACACTAAGGGAATACTAAAGATTATAATATCCCAAAAATTATTTTGCCTCAAGCGGGATTTGAACCCGCAACCACCGCTTGATACGCGGACGGCGGAAATTATTCGAAAGGTGGTACAAATCGGCACAAATATTCAAGCTAAATATGTAAACTATTCTCTAGAATGAAGGGAGATATTGTACTTAGCATCAGTAGGTTTTAGGAAGTGTTTGAGTATGAAGTAGCCAATAACTACTGCCAGCCAATAACTCATTAATTTACCCTTCTTATAGCAAGCAAATGTCCGTTTTTTTAAGATCATCATCATCATTTCAGCCTGGTATCACCAACTGTGGAGTATAGACCTCGTTTGATTATCCAGATTTCTATAACTAAAGAGGCAACCAAGCGTATGGCCCACAGGTGGTAAGCGGTTACCGCAGCTTACAGGCGCTTGCAATACCAGAGGTATCACTCGCGGGTTGCCACCCTGAGACGTAGATCAAAAGTCTCATGTGCCTGTAATTCCATCGGAAACTATACCCTTCCGGACCGGAGCAATGCAACCATTATTGCATTTTATTTTATTTATATATTTTAGAAAAACCATCGGCACAAAATACATATTAGGCTCTTAAATAGTTAACTATGAGGCCATTTAAAGGTCACCACTGATAGACACATAATGGCTAACTAGAAAACGACATAAAATTAGCAAAACAATAAGTAACTAAACTATAAAAAACCTACTTGTCATTCACATTCACGGTATCCACATATTCACATTATACTCTCTAATAAAATGAATTCACATTTACATTATTTTACTATTGCATTATTTCACATTAGTGTGTTGTTTCAGTGAAGAAGGACACGCTATCGCTGTACAAGTACGAGAAGGAGCTGCTGGAGTTCTACAAGCGGTACCTGCAGAGGCTGGAGAAGGCAAGCGCGGTGCTGCGCCGGAAGAAGGGAGACAACAGGTAAGTTATTTTAGTTTTTATAGTGTTAATCATCACACTAAGGGATTCAATTATAATATCTCGAAAATTATTTCCCGCTTGAGGCGAAATAATATTTGGGATATCGTAGAGTTCTTGTGATAGAGCTCTTCCGGGGAAGGACTACCACCATACCTATTTCTGCCGCCAAGCAGTAATGCTCGCATTGCTGTGTTCCGGTTGGAGGGGTATGGTTTCCGGTAAAATTACAGGCACATAAGACTTTACGTCTCAAGGTGGCAACCCGTGAGTGATACCTCTGGTATTGCAAGCGCCTATAGGCTGCGGTAACCGCTTCTCATCTTGTGGGCCGTATGGTTGGTTGCCATTTTAGTAGTATAAAAAAAACACTGCACGTAATTTAACTTAACACTGCATGTTATTTAACTCCCTCCTGATCAGAAGGTCTAAGTAGCTAAATGTCTAACAGCGCAAAACGTCTAATGAGCAGTAAGCCAACTTAGCAAAATTAACACGTAACTCAACTTAACACTATGTAAATTTACACGAAATTTAACAATGTACATTTTTTTTTTTATACAACTGAATTGGCAACCAAGCGTACGGCCCACAAGATGGTAAGCGGTTACCGCAGTCTATGGACGCTTGCAATACCAGTAGTATCACTCGCGGGTTGCCACCTTGAGGCTAAGATCGAAAGCCTCATGTGCCAGTAATTTTACCGGAAACCATACCCTTCGCACCGGAACACAGCAATGCGAGCATTACTGCTTGGCGGCAGAAATAGGTATGGTGGTAGTCTGTCCCCGGACGAGCTCTATCACAGAGAAATCTACTACTCTTACATAATTTAACAAGTAACATGTTTATTTAGAGCACTGGTGGTCTAGTGGCAGTGACCCCGCCTTCCGATCCTAAGGTCGTGGGTTCGAATCCGGTCGTGCACCAATGCATTTTTCGCTACGACAAATTTATGTGCGCAATGCCAGTGCTCTCATACGGTGAAGGAAAACATCGTAAGGACACCGGCATGTCCAAGAACTAAAAATTCGAAAGACATGCCGTCCACCAATCCGCATTGGGTCCGCGTGGTGGATCAAGACCCAATCACTCTTGCTTGAGAGTAGGCCAGTTTCCCAGCAGTGGGAACATTAGAAGGCTGTCATGATGATGATGATGATGTTTGTTTCCAGGAGGCCAGACGAAGCGGCCGTGAGCCTAGCACTAGTTTGTCTCCAATGCATGGCGAGTCTGCTAGTCGCGCGGCCGAACTTCAACTACTCAACTAACATAGCTCAGAGCATCATCCCCTTCCTGGACTGCAGGCAGATCAAGGCGCGCGAGATAGTCACAGAGGCCTGCGTCACCGTCTTCCAAGAAGACAAGAAAGGGGATATCACGCTTACCGTAAGTTGGACGTTCCTCTGACTACCCCGTTAGAGGTTACAGATGTTCTGCTGATTTTTTTTATTTTATTTATTTATTTAGGTAATCCAACAGCGTATTATCAAACATTATTTTATAAAAATAATACTTAGAATAAGGCCAAAATAGGATTACACAGGTTATACTAATATTAGGTGTAGGTAAAATATAAACATTGTGCTCGACATAAATGTAGGTAGGTATTTAACCTTATTTAGGTATCAAGCTCAGCTCAACTCTAAGCTACTCTTACAGGCAGAAAAAAATAAATAATGCTGGACAATCCACACAGCATCATCTAGCCCCAAGGTAAGCTGTTGTTAAACAGAGCTGTATTATGGGTACTAGATGACTGATATATACTTAATACAATACAATACATAGATAGATATTTTTTATTATACATAGAAAACACCCAGAACACCCGGAACAAATATTTGCAGATCCTACAAACTTTTGTCCCAAGGTGGGAATCGAACCCGCAACCTCTGCGTCGCAGGCGGACCTTCGCCCACCGCGCCACATTGGACTGAGAACGGAAAGTAATCTATTTTGATTCTTAATGACTAGCGGAATATAGTGTATTTTATTATTACTACATTATATTCTAAGAATAGGTTCCACACACGAAAAAAAATATGTGTACCCTTTTTTTAGTCTTTAAAATCTCGTTAAAGTTTATTTGATATCATCATCATCATCCACAGCCTGACTTCACCCACTGCTGGGTATAGGCCTCCCTTAGTTTGTGCCATCTACCGCGATCCTGTGCTAATCTTGAAGAGTAGTAGAGTTCTCTGTGATAGAGCTCGCCCGGGAAAGGACTACCACCATACCTATTTCTGCCGCCAAGCAGTAATGCTCGCATTGCTGTGTTTCGGTGTGAAGGGTATGGTTTCCGGTGAAATTACTGGCACATGAGGCTTTCGATCTTAGTCTCAAGGTGGCAAACCGGGAGTGATACCTCTGTATTGCAAGCGTCCATAGGCTGCGGTAACCGCTTACCATCTTGTGGGCCGTACGCTTCATTGCCACTTCAGTTGTATAAAAAAAAAATCTAATACACTTACGGCCCGCGACTTTCACAATGTCGTCTACCCACGTTTCTGTAGCCACTTCTCGGCCACCACTCAGTTGTCGCCTTACTCCACCTGTCACCACCACGTCTTGCCATGTGTCCTGCCCAGCTCCATTTGAGTTCCATTATCCGATGCCCGACGTCTTTGACCTTGGTACGTCTTCGGTTTTCTGTGTTTGGAACTCGATCAATAAGTTGGATGCCAAGCATATTTTTTTTATTTTTTTTATTTGGCTATTATCTGGTAGCATTTGCTGTCAAATTTGGTCTTACTAGCATGCAATGTTTGTGTTATTTTCAAGTAGTTTTCTCACACACATTCATTGCTAATGGGTTTCAATTTATTCTCGCTAACCCGTTATTGGCTTTCTGTTGCTACCTACTAGTTTTTGGACCGTATTCGAGAACCATACTTGAGAGATATTCCTCGTGGCGCACCTAGCTGAAGCGCACCAAACTACTTCCACATAGCGCACCCGTTCAGGTGCGCTTCATTCAGTACAAATAAAAATATAATTACATTTATTTGCAGTAGGTATAAATATTAAGTTTTTATTACTCGTACCACACCAATTACAATGTAAGGTCTAGTGATGGGGTTGTTTTTCATCTAATTATTAACCTGAATGTTAATCGTGACACAAGCATCGATTTGACAAAAGTATTTTATGAAGAACTGTCAAAAATCTATGCATAAGTGGCCTGAGTATCGTTTTAAGCTTGAGTTTCGTTCTTGAATACTTTAAATACGATATAATACCTTCTCTCTCATCCTCCCACTATTTGTCCTTTCAAGCACGTTTTAATTTTTGATAGTTTTTGATGAGATTTTCTAATAGTCCCACCAATAAATCAGTTGGTAATACGTGATAGATTTTGATAAGACCAATGGTTTTCAGATAGTCCGACTAATAAATCAGTTGGTGAAGCGTCGCGGGGACGGTCTAGTGCCCTCAGCGCTGGACTGTCTGCTGACCCTGAGGATACGCGACGTGGACATGGACCTGGAGGCAGACGTGAAGCTCAAGAAGCAGCAGGACGAGAAGCACAAGAAGAGGATTGTTAATCTCTCTAAGAAGGAGAAGAAGGTTTGTTACAATTTAATCGAACAATCTAATCCTTTTTGTTCCTTACCTTACCTTTTTTCATTTGATGTTTTCTACGATTGTCTTCTTTTGAAATCGACATGAGAATAGCTGTGTTTCATAGATATTATGTATTTTAAACTCCTTTACGCTCAAACGCCTGGACGAATTTGAATAAAATTTGGTATGAATGTAGATTATACCCTTGATTAAAAATACTGGATCTCGTCAAAGTATTTCCCGTGGGATAAGAAACATGTGAGGAGTTAAATCAAAATTTGCAAAAGCGGGTGAAACCGCAAGGCGCAGCTAGTAATATAATTCTTATACACGGCATACGTTCTTACAGCTCGAAAAAGTGAAGTATTTTCTGTGGAATAGGAAACATTCGAGGAGTTAAGTTAAAATTTGCAAAACCGCGGGTGAAACCACAAGGCTAGTAATAGTAAATAGTAATACACGTGATACGTTCTTACAGCGTAACAAGAAGCTGAAGGAGGTAGAGCGAGAGCTCCTCGAGACGGAGGCGCAGGAGAGCGAGATGGCGCGACGTCGTCAGCTCACGGAGGTGACGCGCGCCGTCTTCCACATATACTTCCGCCTGCTGAAGACCGCGCCGCGCTCCACTCTGCTCGCGGCGGCGCTCAACGGACTCGCCAAGTTTGTTACTATTTATTTATTTATTTATATGTTCAAGAAAAACCCACAGTACATAATTTTTTTACAAAAAACATCTTGTACAATAGGTGGCCAATTAGAGGTTTCCACTGATAGAAAATAACGTTTTAAGCAAGAACAAAATGCAAACAAGCACAAAAATTAATAATTGGATACTTATCTAACAAAGTTAAAATAGGATAGGTAGCTGAATATTTACCTTACATATAAAAAATTCTAAGATATATATCTAAAAATACAAAAAAAAAAAAACATCTGAGAAGAAACGCCACTTAGAAGACTCCTCAGTCTAGCATGACTGTACTTAAATATGTCAATATCAATATCATGCACTTTAATAAACTTGTTATATAAATTACACACTCTCCACAAATATGAATTTCCGCGATAGTTTGATGAAATAAAGTCAAGTTTAAAGTTTGGGTTATTACGCCGCGACCTATATATACCTATATAGAAGTTTGGGGCTGTGCTGCTAAGACGACTCTTAAGGACCTACAAATCACTCAAAATAAAGTATTAAAGGCACTATTCAATTACAACCGTCTAACTCATACACGTACCCTTTACGGCAAAACTAAAATATTTAACTTACAGCAACTTTATACATATTCAACATGCATCCTAGTCAAAAAAATTCTAGAAGATAAAATACACACACAATTATCATTTACAAAAAGAAATTACAAACACATCTTAAGAAATACAAATAAATTGAAACTTATGAACCATAGAACCAACTATGGAAAGCGTAATATTATGTATGAAGGAGCACAATTTTATAACAACCTACCAGACAATATTAAAACTTGTGAATCAATGTTTAGTTTTAAAAAAAAACTAAAAGAATACATTTATGATAAAATATTTTAAGAAGCATCTAGACCTCTGGAACCGGAAAAAAAAAACTAAAATAACTTAACTTTAATTAGTTATAAAATTTATTTTAAGCTCATTTAAGTGAACTCTGTTCTTTTGAGTATAATTAATAAATTCTTCTTTGAACTGACCTATCGGGGACATAAAAATTAAGTTTACCTATGAGCTCTGAACAATCAATCTGACCCGAGATCAGCTGCCTTACTCTTGAATCCAATGACAATTCCGATCCAATCTCAATTTCAATTTTCTGCTGTCAAATTTTTGTACTCATGAAAACAAGGTTGAATTTGGCGCTTGGTTTGCTGTCAAAAGTACGAAATTTCATATTCCAATAATTGTTCAATACCGATCGCGTTCAAGAGAAAGGCCCCCAGCTTGGAGAGATAAATCAAGTCAGCTACTTCTCTTCTTTTATCTATATATCTATAAGAAAGCTTTTTCAATGTGCTCATGGCAGAACAAGAAGCCGAAGGAACGGACTCGCCGAGTCTTTATTCACCAAAGCTTTTTAAATAGTCACGCGAGGCGGTCTGTTCTCCGTCATCAAAGTTGGCCACTGACATATGCCCCCCCAATTGCGTAACTCAGTTTCAATCTTATTTCAATCAGCGAACTGTCAATAAGCTGTCAGATTCATACAAAATACGTCAGTTTTTGATTGAAACTAAGTGAAATCGATTGCAACCGAATTACGCAATCGGGGGGATGAACTTACTTTATTTATAGGTCTCACAACGGATCTCGGCCGTAGTGAAATTAGCCGTTTCGATGCGCAATGCAGCTTTTTCAAACTAAATTGTCTTTGCGCATCACAGACGGCTAACTTCACGGAAGCCTAGATCCGCTGTGCGAACTATAAACTAGAGTAATCGCCGAGCGACCGTCGGAATATATTTAATTTTAAGAGAAGTACAGTTTTTTGTGATAGAACTCGTCCGGAAAAGTACTACCACCATACCTATTTCTGCCGCAAAGCAGTAATGCTCGCATTGCTGTGTTCCGGTGTGAAGGGTATAGTATCCGGTGAAATACAGGCACATGAGACTTTCCATCTAACGTCTCAGGGTAACACGTAAGTGTTTATGATGTTGCATGCGTACATAGGCTACGGTAACCGCTGACCATCAAGTGGGCCGTACGCTTGTTTGCCACTTCAGTTGTATAAAAAATACCTTCTGTTTCATGTACCTATCTACTGTCACAAATAAAAGTTTTTTTTCATTCTTTCTTAAACATGTTATCGCTAAAACAGGTTCACGCACGTGATAAACCTGGAGTACTACTCGGACCTGGTGGCTATCCTGGGGCGGCTGGTGTCGGACGATCAGATTGGGTCCCGCGAAAAGCTGCTCTGCGTGAGGACCGTGCTGGCGATCCTCGCGGGAGCGGGGGACTCCCTGAACGTGGACCCCGCCAAGTTCCACCAGCATCTGTACGCTAACATGCTGAACGCGCATTGCGGTGCGTTTTGTGAAGCTTACTTTACCTACTTCCGTGTTCTAGTAATCATACTAATAATAAATACGAAAGTCTGTGTGTGTGTGTGTTTGTTACCACGTATCTCCGTTACCAATCGTTAAGTCGTCACGGCGTGACGACTTAACGATTGGCATGAAATTTGTAATGTAGATAGCTTATGTCCTGGAACATAGGCTACTTTTAATCCCGAAAAAATGAACTGTTCCTGTGGGATAGCTTAGAAACTACAAAAACGCAGGTGAAGCCGCACGGGTCAGCTCGTAAGTAATAAATAATGCTGGACAATCCACACAGCATCATCTAGCCCCAAGCTAAGCAGAGCTTGTGTTATGGGTATTAGATGACTGATATACTTAATACAATACAATACATAGATTATTTTTTGTTATATAGAAAATACCGAGTTAAGCAGTCGGTCCCGCGTTTTTCAAAGTTGTTAAGCTATGATAGAGGCCTTCGGGCGGCCTAAAAACTGTCACCAGATTTGCCCACTGACTCCTACGAACTTTGGCGATCCCACCTTACGATATGTCGTGTGTTGGAATCCATTCGAATGAATAGTGTACCGTGCACCGTTATAGACTGTTATTGGTACAGACGTGCGTTTAGTCTGCACCCGTGCGAAACCGAGGCGGGCCGTTATATATAAAGTCATTCATTATCAACCTGACAAACTTAAGGGGTAGGTTCCACACATAAAAAAAAAAATACTTGTACTTTTTTTTTTTACTAAACTTTTTTTTTATAAAATTAAAAAAAAAAAATTACGTAATTCTGCTTCATAATTAGTTATCCTTCTTTGAAATCGAAAAGGCAGCGCTCGGCACGTGTTAGTGACCCGCGCGTCAATGAACCGCGGGTCACTAACCCGCGCGTCCTTGACCTGCGCGTGTCCTTGACCCGCTACGGGGCGCGCACACTCGAATATTTCATTATTACGTCGCTTAACTCGATTCCCAACAATGATAAATAATAATTGAGCGGAAAAACGTAATCGATTTTTTTTTGTTTACTTGTGATTTTTAAGACAAAACATACATAAAAAAATAAATATATATAGGTACATATATTTTTTTTAGGTGTGGAACCTATCCCTTAAGTTTGTCAGGTTGATAATGAATGACCCTGTATATCTGTCATCCATTGTATTAAGTATAACAGTCATCTAGTACCCGTAACACAAGCACTGTTTAGCTTGGAGCTAGATGATGCTGTGCGGATTGTCTGGTATTATATATTTGTCACTGTTTTAAACCAAGTTGTTTTTAAATTTCACTAACACCATTAATGTAATGTTATCTGAATAAATAGCCATTATAGTAATGTAGTCAATTTAATTCAAAAAATGTATTCCATCTTGATACACCTTGTACTGGTGGAGCCCTAGTGGTCTAGTGGTAGTGATCCTGCCTTCCATTCCTAAGGTCGTGGGTTTTTCGCTACGAAAAATTTATGTGCGCAATGCCAGCGCTCTCATACGGTGAAGGAAAACATCGTGAGGAAACCGGCATGTCCAAGAACTAAAAATTCGAAAGACATGTGCCATCCACCAATCCGCATTGGGTCCGCGTGGTGGATTAAGACCCAATCACTCTCGCTTGAGAGTAGGCCTGTGTCCCAGCAGTGGGAACATTAGAAGGCTGTCATGATGATGATGACATCTTGTACACTTGAAACTGTTTAGGTTAATCCTGTACTATTAGCATTACAATCACATGATTTAAGCTGTTAATTTTCCAAATATGTAAAAATAAAAATGAAATAATCATAATAATATTGGAGTACTTTCGTTCAGGGCGCACGCACGAGGACGCAAAGATAATCGTGGAAGCGGTGAGCCAGGTGTGTGCGCGCGCGCGGCGCGTGTCCCCCGCCGTGCTGCAGTCCTTCGCGAAGCGTCTCGCCACGCTGGCGCTGCAGCTGCTGCACAACGGCGCACTCGCCTGCCTCGTGCTGCTGCACCAACTCGCACAGGTACCTGTGCGACCAACCACACTAACCGACACTGCTCACTGAGATACTTGACACATCTAACTAACATTACTAGCGCAGTTAACTGAGATAGTTGTCACAGGTGACTAAGATTACTAGCGCAGGTGACTAAGATAGTTGTTTTTTTTTTTTTTTATACAACTGAAGTGGCAACCAAGCGTACGGCCCACAAGATGGTAAGCGGTTACCGCAGCCTATGGACGCTTGCAATACCAGAGGTATCACTTGCGGGTTGCCACCTTGAGGCTAAGATCGAAAGCCTCATGTGCCAGTAATTTCACCGGAAACCATACCCTTCACACCGGAACACAGCAAGCGAGCATTACTGCTTTGCGGCAGAAATCGGTATGGTGGTAGTCCTTCCCCGGACGAGCTCTATCACAGAGAACTCTACTACTCTTGTTGTCACAGGTGACTAAGATTACTAGCGCAGGTGACTAAGATACTTGCCACAGGTAACTAAGATTACTAGCGCAGGTGACTAAGATACTTGCCACAGGTAACTAAGATAACTAGCATGTGACTTAAATAAGTTTGTAACAGCCACAGGTGACTGGAAAATAGCACAGTTAACCAAGATATTTGACACGAGAAACTATAGATATAAATAAATATGAAAACAGATATAATAACCACGTCTGCCGCATGTCGGATGTGTTATGGGCTAAAACCACCACGGAATTGACACCCCTGAACGGAAAACGACCTCGCGGCAGACCGCGGCGATGGAGAGATGAGATCGATGCCTACCTGAAAGATTGGTCCACAGTGGCTCAAAATAGAGATAAATGGAGAGAAGAAAGAGAGGCCTTTGCCCTGCAGTGGGACACCACAGGCTAAAAATTATTTTATTACAAAAAGCAGCGATTTTGAATACTTGCAGAATCGTTCGTAAGTTTTTGCAAACCGATCTTTCAACAAGTACCTAATACTAAGTAGACATTACATTCCGATGTTTTAAATCCATCAACTTTTAACTGATGCGCACTTGGCCTAGGCCCGTGCACGTCTTTTAATTTCCGGCTCTATAGATAAGCAGAGTTGATGTAAATCAAAACCACAATAATAATAATAATAATGTCAGACTATACGTCATAAAATACTAGGTTTTTTTTTTATACAACTGAAGTGGCAGCCAAGCATACGGCCCACAAGTGGGGGAAGCGGTTACCGCAGCCTATGAACGCTTGCAATACCAGAGGTATCACACGCGGGTTGCCACCTTGAGGCTAAGATCGAAAGCCTCATGTGCCAGTAATTTCACCGGAAACCATACCTTTCACACCGGAACACAGCAATGCGAGCATTGCTGCTTGGCGGCAGAATAAGATAAGTATGGTGGCAGTCCTTCCCCGGACGAGCTCTATCACAGAGAACTCCACTACTCTTAAAAAAATATTGATATAGTCGCGGAGTATTAGCACTAATAATTATTTATTGAATAGCAAAGCAAAGCTGTAGCGATGCTGCTCGAGACGGAGGAAGAGTACGGGTCCGGTGTGTTCGACCCGCACCTGTTGTCTCCGGAGCACAGCGGCGCGCACGCGGCCCGTCTCACGGAGCTGGGGGCGCTGGCGAGGCACTACCACCCCACGGTGCGCGCCACCGCACTCGCACTTATCAAGGGAAAGCTACCTGATGAACTTAAGAAACTGTGAGTATTTTCATACTGTGTCACTTATATAAGGTCATTCAATATCAACCTGACAAAGTTAAGGGGTAGATTCCACACATAAAAAAAACATACTTGTACTTTTTTTTCTCTAAAAGTTTTTTTTATATTTAAAACAAATAATTACGTAATTCTACTTATTAATTAGTTATCCTTGTTAGAAATCGAAAAGGCAGCGCTCGGCACGTGTCAGTGACCCGCGCGTCAATGAACCGCGGGTCAATAACCCGCACGTCTTTGACCTGCGCGTGTCCTTGACCCGCTACGGGGCGCGCACATTCGAATATTTCATTATTACGTCGCTTAACTGGATTCCCAACAGTGATAAATAATAATTGAGCGGAATAACGTTATCGATTTTTTTGTTTACTTGGGATTTTTAAGACAAAATATACATATAAAAAAATTATAGGTACATATATTTTTATGTGTGGAACCTATCCCTTAAGTTTGTTAGGTTGATAATTAATGACCCTGTATTGTGGTGAGGGCTCTTATGAAGGGGAAACTGTCAGGTGAACAGATGAAACTGTGCCGACTAATGTGGCGCGGCGGGCGTAGATCTGCCTGCGACGCAGAAGGTTGCGATCTCGATACCCGCCTTGGAACAAATGTTTGTACGATCTGCAAATATTTGTTCTGGGTGTTTTCTATGTATAATAAAAAATATCTATCTATCTTTGTATTGTATTAAGTATATCAAGTCATCTAGTACCCATAATACAAACTCTGCTTAACTTGGGGCTAGATGATGCTGTGTGGATTGTCCAGCATTATTTGTGAGTTTTTTCTGACTATTGATGCTACGCATTGTCACCCTAAAACATAAACTATCAGTGCCTTTTATTTCGACCTCTTTTCTATCTATCTATATATTTTATAACAGTTTTGTAGATATTTCGGTAAGAAACTGCCAAGGACGGGGCTGAATGGAAAACTTTGGGGAGACCTTTGCTCAGCAGTGGGACAAGATAGGTTGACAAAAAAAGCGGCATGTAGGCTATGTAACAGATGCTCATACATTATCCCCTAGATTAGCCAGCCTTGTACTTGTTCTAGATCTCCAGTACAGATCTTCAACCTATACGACTGTTCGAAGATGACGTTCAAGCCCGCAATCCCCACTCCTAAGGCGGAGTACAAGCTGAAGAAGCTGTCGAGCGAGCACCGCTGGACGCAGCCAGACCTTCAGGCGCTGTGCGAGGGAGTCGAGGCTAGCGTGGATATGCTGATCAGATGATGTTTATATACATTAGGCTAGATGTACGATAAATAAATGAATTATTTAAACTCTTGTTATTTTAAACCCCCGACAGTCAGGGTGTCAGGGCCTTTCCTTGTCACCATTCTTTGAAGTAGTAGCCTAGTTTTACTTTTTCATTCAAGTATTAAAATGGATGGACATGGATTACTGATATAATAAAAAAAAAATGCTGGACAATCCACACAGCATCATCTAGCCCCAAGGTAAGCTGCTGTTAAACAGCTGTATTATAGGTACTAGATGACTGATATATATTTAATACAATACAATACATAGATAGATATTTTTTATTTGATATAGAAAACACCCAAAACACCCGGAACAAATATTTGTAGAGCGTACAAACATTTGACCCGAGGCGGGAATCGAACCCGCAACCTACGCGTCGCAGGCGGACCTGCGCCCGCTGCGCCACATTGGTCGTCAATATAGTTCAAATCAAACCGCGTTAATTGTGATTATTGAGGCAAAACTTCTCAAAACCTCAACAGGAAAATACAAAGTATAACATTTGATTTTATTTATTTATTTATCCTCTAACAAGTTACATATTCTTGGACTGTCTATACGAAGTTTAAATAACATTATGGATAAGCAAATAATAGCTTGCAGCTTAAATTTACCTAACCTATGCTATCACTCAATTAACTTAAATAATGTTTATTTATTTTTAAGGGCAACACCAAACACACAGGTACACAAAAATGTCACAACTACAAAGGTAATTAATCAATATTATGACTACACTGACGTACAACAAAGTTAGTAGATCGCCTGCAGGCCTAGTAGCTTACGAACTTTGAAAAAGCCGGGCTCGACAGCTTAACGTGACTTTTGAAGCACGAAAGCCGTCAGTTTAAATTACCATTGGCGGTCACCAATCCAAATGGTGACCCCATTGCTTAACTTCGTTGATCTGTTCATAACTTAGCCAGTTACGTCACAAGCGCATCGGTAATTGCACACCCCGGACACTCAATAAAATGTATGAAGCAAACGCGATGCAATCACCACACGCATGGTTTGTGTACGTAAACGGCGCCGTTGTATGTGTGTGTCATGGTTGGCCCCACCCCCACCCTATTAAAGCAATTCAATTTAATCCAATTTATTTATTTATCTTTTGGCACAGTACATGCACCTAGACATTCAAGAGCAAGAGCGAGATAGCACACTTTCGCTCGCGCTGGCATGCGCGCGCTTGGACCTACCCAAAATCAAAATAAACGCCCTTAGCTTCAGTGCCGGCGAGAGGTTCCGTGTGGTGCCGGCAAACTCGCTCTCGGGGTGGGGTAAATAAAACCGGTGGGAGGTAGGGAGTGGCGTTCTGTATGTAGTACGCAGTACTAATATCTGTTCTGTTGTTCAGATACCTACAGGAACAGAGTCTGAAAACTCCACATTAAATCTACCGTTCAACTTGGATCCTTCAACTCTCTTCAAAGCGACACCCTCATTTTTCTGTAGAGCAATTCCTTCTTCCACGTCAGAGTCGGTAGATCTAGTTCTGCTGTAGTTCTTAGAACTCTTGCTGAGCTCGGATCTGGTGCTGGAGTTAACATTGCAATGGCGTCGCGTCCATCGATTCTCAATGTTGAACCTAGAATGAAACAGCGTCACATAGATAGTACTACAGTAGCCATCTTTAGTTGGCAATCAGTTGGACTATTTATATAAATAAATAATAATAATCTTGGGCAATCTACACATCATCATCTAGCCCCAAGCTAAGCAGAGCTTGTGATATGGGTACTAGATAACCGATATCATAATACAATACATAAATAGATAATTTATAAAATAATAAAAAATTACCCAGAACACCCGGAACAACATAATATTTGTAATATTATGAACCGTATTGCGCTAAAAGTTTGATAACACACATTTGATGAGACAATTGACGTCACAACTGTCACGCTGTGACTTAAAAGCGTTTTGGGGTAAATTTTAAAATTCAGATTTAAATCACGTTTTTTTACTACTAAACTTAGGTTGGGTATTGGTTTAGGTATGAGTCGTTTGAATAATAATTATGTAGATTCTAACAGCCATTGAAGCCTAACATATTTCGAAGAAGTACAGTCAGCAAAGAAAGTGGTTAACCACTTTTGACAAAAGTTTCTGTGAAGTCGTATAACTTTCAAATGAATCTCAACCTTAGGGTGGTAGACCACATTTTTTGCTGACTGTACCTAAAACCTTTACATAAGCACACAGCAGATATTAGTACCTACTATAATCGCTATATATAATCGCTTTACGCCGTCGACTCTGTATATGTACGCTTAGATCTTTTAAGCTACGCAACGGATTTTAATGTGGTTTTCATCAGTGATTGAATAGGATAGTTTATAAATATAGTTTAGGCTGTGCGAAGCTGTGGCGGGTTGCTGGTCACACTATCACATAACATTAATATTATAAATGCAAAAGATTAGATGTTTGTTTGTATGTTTTTTCCTCTATAACTCGACAACCACTGAACCGATAGGCCATGGCAGAGGCCTTCGGGCGGCCTAGAAACTCTGTCACCAGAGTTGGCCACAGACTCATACGAACGAACGAACCACTGAACCGATTTGGCTGAAATTTAAAACATAATAGATAATGACCGGGTATAGAACATAGGCATTTATCCCGGAAAAAAGTAGTTCTCGAGTTCCACACGTACGAAGTCGCGGGCGACTGCAAGTAAAGTATAATTTTATAAGTGGAAGCTTGTAAGTACGTGTTTATACTGTTCTCTTATTAGCTGTAAGTTTTCCGAAAATGGTATAGTAATAGTAAGTTCGTTAGTAAGCTGGGGCCAACTTTAGTGATGGAATTAACAGGAAAATACAGTAAGCATGTAGTACAAAGAGGTAAATGATTAAATCAACTTATTTATTTCAACTATAAACAATATGAATTGATTTTATAATTTAATGAACCACATTTGCCTGTCTTTTATTTATTTTAGGTAGTAACAAAATTATATTACGTTGTATAAGAATAATTATGTTATTCTAATATAAATATCTTATCTTTAAATGTGTACTGTAGGCACATTACTATTTTAGTTAAAGTAATATAATGTAATTATGTACATATTTTATTTTGTTTAATAAAGGTTTAATATATAAACTGTATTACGTTTAAGTGACAGTGTTTATAAAATTTCATTGTAATCAATAAATATCGATCTATATTATTTTAATTATATGAGTAGGTATATAAATATAAAAAACTAGAATACGAAGTGTAGGACGGCCCCCACTCGATGAGACGATGACATGATCGTCGTGGAAGTCGTTAAACGGCTAGGGTTTATGGTAATTCTGGCACTATGAGGTATATGTCCAGCAGTGGACGTCTACTGACTGATATATAAGGTCATTGATTATTAACCTGACAAACTTAAGGGGTAGGTTCCACACATAAAAAAAAATACTCGTACTTTTTTTTCTAAACGTTTTTTTTTTAATTTAACTTAATTAAAAAAAACGTAATTCTGCTTAATAATTAGTTATCCTTGTTAGAAATCGAAAAGGCAGCGCTCGGCTCGTGTCAGTGATCCGCGCGTCAATAAACCGCGGGTCAATAACCCGGGCGTCCTTGACCTGCGCGTGTCCTTGACCCGCTACGGGGCGCGCACACTCGATTCCCAACAATGATAAATAATAATTGAGCGGAAAAACGTAATCGATTTTTTTTTGTTTACTTGAGATTTTTAAGACAAAATATACATAAAAAAAAAATTATAGGTACATATATAGTTGGGAGTCAGTCGAACTGAGCTGTCAAAAAGGTATGGATAAGATAAGAACATGGCTACAACAAAATATTTTAACACTTAACGCCGAGAAAACTAAAGTGATACCATTCAGCATTTCAGAACGTACAGGTCCATCTCGCACTCTAAGTATCATATACCACAGTTGCAAGCTCAAAAAAGCTGCTGAATGTAATTGTCATAGCCTTCAGCAAGTTAGATCGCTTAAGTATCTTGGAGTGATTCTTGATGAACATCTTACCTGGAAAAACCATATAGATGCGCTTACTTGTAGAGTTAGAAAGCTGATTTTCATTTTTAAAAGACTCAGGACGGTGGCTGACAAGGAAATTATTAAGATGGTCTATACTACTCTCTGCCAATCCGTAATTAACTACTGTATTGTAGCCTGGGGAGGAGCCTGTCAGACGCACCTTTTAAAACTTGAACGAGCCCAAAGAGCAGTTCTTAAAGTAGCGTTCAAAAAATCGTACTACCATCCAACAAAAGAGTTGTATAATGAATGTGACCAACTTACAGTTAGGCAACTCTTTATTACAAACACTATTATACGGTACCACAAAATCGCCCCCACTACACTGATCATCTCTTATCGGCATATTAGATGGAAACCTCCAGTTAGACGCACTCAGTTTTTTTGTAGGTTCTTTCCATGGCTGGGTCCTTTCTTGTATTCAAAACTGAATAAGATATTAAATTTCCATACAATGTCAAGACAGGGATGCAAGAGGATACTTAGAGCATGGCTCATGGAGGGGAACTACAGTGAGACTGAGTTAGTCTTACTGGTTATTAAGTAGATGAAAAACTATTATGCTACGAAACACGATAATCGAACCTGCAACTTCCTGCCTCTCAGCTGGGGACATGCAAATCGAGCCACTAAATACGTCGATAAATACGTCGATATTACTTATTTCACTTCCTACCTATTTATAGTAGATGGCTTGTCAGCTGTTTGTTCCACCAGTTGTTTCAAAGTGATCCATGTGATTTTATTGAATATAACTTTTTTTGACCTTTTCTTGCATTTTGGTTTTATAAACCTAGTATTTCATACTATCATCATAATTTTAAGAACTTGCTAAAGAGAAAAAAAAAAGAAAAGAAAAAAAAAAAATGTAGACGATAAACTTATTAAACTACTTTACAACTACAAACTGTCAAACTAACACCTCACTCACTTATCATTTATACCTATTCAATACGCTAACAAAAATACTCACACGCACACGCACAAACCTTGCACTCGATGCGATATAGATATGCCTATATAATTGACCTACCGCCTAGGTATTATGACATTCATCACAGTCATTAAGTCACTACACACACTAGCCTATGTACCTACTCTTAGAATAATACTAAGGGTCATACACAATTTGTCCCAAGGTACCTAAACAAACCTAAAACCTACACTTACCTGATACTTTTAAGTTTTAGCCTATATTACGTACCTAAAACGATCACCTTTACCTACAGTAGGTACCTAAATTAATTTATTATTTACCTACCTACTAACCATCGAACACTGTCCGTGAAATCTTACGACAAACCTTTTTTAGCTCTTATAAATTGGTCTCCACAGAACAGGGAATCCTAGTGTGGAGCCCAAGGAAAGATTCTACATTCTACCTACTCATTGAATATTAAATGTATCTACTGTGTCTCTCAATTTAAAATTAACCTTTACCTTATTTATAATTTTAAGCTTAGTACTAAGAGCCTAATCACGGCTACTTGATTTGTTTGCTAATGATAATTTAGGAATAAGTACTTACTGTGTGTTTCTAAATTAGATACATAACTAAACTAACTAACTACTAACTACTATATATTTTTTTTTATGTGTGGAACCTATCCCTTAAGTTTGTCAGGTTGATAACGAATGACCCTGTATACAGGGTCTTTGATTATTAGTGCGCGATATTCAAGGAACAGGTTCCACACATCAATACAAAAAAAAATATTATTTCTATAGTGTTTTTTAGAGGAAAGATTTGTATTTTTGCATGTTCGTAACAAAAATAAACTCAAAAACGAAAAGTACGATTACAAAAAAGTGGATTTATTTAAAATTGTATTAAGTGTTGTTTCATTTAAGAATCATTTTAAAATAATAATCTGAGCTGTAAGTACCTATAGTATATTTTATAATAATTGTAATTAGTGTAAACCGTATTAATTATTATTATAAATAAATAAATAAAAAACTCTCTCCATTAAAACGCTACATTATTCCTGAGTACCATAGGCTATAATTTATATCCACCCGTGCGAAGCCGGGGCGGGCCGTTAGCGATATAATTAGTAGATCATCATCATCATCATCATCATCATCATGACAGCCTTCTAATGCTCCCACTGCTGGAACACTGGCCTACTCTCAGGCGAGAGTGATTGGGTCTTAATCCATCACGCGGACCCAATGCGGATTGGTGGATGGCACATGTCTTTCGAATTTTTAGTTCTTGGACATGTCGGTTTCCTCACGATGTTTTCCTTCACCTTATGAGAGCACTGGCATTGCGCATGTTAGAAACAGCAGATACTTAATCTATTTACTGTTTATTGTCATCACGACTATATTCTTACACGCACATACATTTTTCGAACAGAAAAATCCATTGGTGCACGACCGGGTTTGAACCCACGACCTTAGGATCGGAATGCGGGGTAACTAACACTAGAACACCGGTGCTCGCAAAATTAGAAGATGCTTTTAAAGAATCGTATATTATTATTATTTTTTGTTATACCCGTGGCTGAGCGACGGTTGCAGAGTTCACTGTACCTTTTGCACAACATCACGAAGATGTTAGTCTTGAAGACGAACATGAAGAAGATGATGACTCCTGTGAACATGTTGTACGAGTTTATCAGGATGTACAGCCAGACGGGAACCGCGTCGTCTGGCAGCCTGCTCTGGAATCACATAACGTAACGTAACATAATATAATGTAATGTAATGTAACATAACATAACGTAACATAATATAATGCAATATAACATAACGTAACCTAATATAATATACTGTAATGTAACATAAGTTTAAGAGTAGTAGAGTTCTTTGTGATAGAGCTCGTCCGGGGAAGGACTACCACCATACCTATTTCTGCCGCCAAGCAGTAATGCTCGCATTGCTGCATATCCGGTGTGAAGGGTATGGTTTCCGGTGAAATTACTGGCACATGAGGCTTTCGATCTTGGGCTCAAGGTGGCAACCAGCGAGTGATACCTCTGGTATTGCAAGCGTCCATAGGCTGCGGTAACCGCTTACCATCTTGTGGGCCGTACGCTTGGTTGCCACTTTAATTGTATAAAAAAATATATATATATTTGACAAACCTGGACTAGTTCTAGGATCCAAGCCACACCCATCAGTAAAGATAACTTTGTGTACAGCAAGAACCTGCAACAAATTAATCTTCTTATATATAAAAATTGCTGTGCGTTAGTCTCGCTAAAACTCGAGAACGGCTGGACCGATATGATGCGCAAGATGTGATGCGCAAAGACAATTTAGTTTGAAAAAGCTCCATTGCGCATCGAAACGGCTAATTTCACGACGGCCGAGATCCGTTGTGAGAACTCTACCCATAACACAGCTCTGTTTAACAGCAGCTTACCTTGGGGCTAGATGATACTGTGTGTATTGTCCAGCAATATTTATTATTTATTTATTCATATGAGATAATTAGCTCTACTTGTTTCATAAAATGAGGACTATGGAATTTCCTGTTTTTATCAATAGTATTTATAAAATAAGGTGTATTGTTTTCATTATGTGTTACCTTTATCCTACTAATATTATAAATGCAAAAGTCTGTGGGGGTGTGTTTGTTACCACGTATCTCCGTGACGACTTTTTTTTTTATTTTTTTTATTCACAATAGGCTTGCGCTTGACCACTATCTCGCCTGATGTTAAGCGATGATGTGGTCTACGGTGGAGCACGCTTGCCTAAGAGCAACCTATTCACTCGTGACTTGAAGACACCCAGGTTATAAGTATCGGGAAACACAGACTCTGGCAAAGAATTCCACTCCTTGGCGGTGCGCAGGAGAAATGATGATTATAATAAATGACTTAACCGATTGTGATGCAATTTGGTATGTAGATGGCTTATGTTCTGGAATAACACATACACATAGCACATTTTCTCGTCCGGGGAAGGACTGCCACCATACCTATTTCTGCCGCCAAGCAGTAATGCTCGCATTGCTGTGTTCCGGTGTGACTGGTACGGTTTCCGATGAAATTACTGGCAAATGAGGCTTTCGATCTTAGCCTCAAGGTGGCAACCCGCGAGTGATACCTCTGGTATTGCAAGCGTCCATAGGCTGCGGTAACCGCTTACCATCTTGTGGGCCGTACGATTGGTTGCCACTTCAGGAGCCTTATTCGCTATGACCAAACGCGGGCTCGCTACGGTATCTGCGTGGAATCGTTGTCGACGAGCCACGTTTTAGGGCTTGTCTGACTGTTTTTCAAAGTCAACCTATCGATAGCAAAACTATCGCTATTGAAACAACACAGATACCGAAAACAATCTTACAATTTCACACCATGGCACGTATAGAACACGTTACTAAGTTACACGTTATTGGTACGGAATCTGTATGTCATAGCGAATAAGCCCCAAAAAAAACCTACTTATGTTATAAAAGAGAACTCACGTGCTCTGGTTTTTCTTGTTCTTCTGCACGGTGCTTTTATCGAAGTTCTTCATGTTGCGGCCGATGAGCCAAATGTTGTACATCGTCATGAGGAACAGCAAACAGTTGCAGCACGTCAGGATAATCAGCGGCACGTACAGGTACACGAACATTGAACCTGCACCACAACGGACACTTCATTAAATATATACTAATGGTGAAAGAATTTTTGAAATCGAACCAGTAGTTTTGGAGTAGGTATTGATTCTTCTTATAATAATGGTAGAGACAAATAAATGTATATATATTTTTATACAACTGAAGTAGCAACCAAGCGTACGGCCCACAAGATGGTAAGCGGTTAGCGGACGCTTGCAAAACCAGAGGTATCACTCGCGGGTTGCCACCTTGAGGCTAAGATCGAAAGCCTCATGTGCCAGTAATTTCACCGGAAACCATACTCTTCACACCGGAACACAGCAATGCGAGCATTACCGCTTGGCGGCAGAAATAGGTATGGTGGTAGTCCTTCCCCGGACGAGCTCTATCACAAAGAACTCTACTATTCTTTAATATGTAATAATTTTTAGCAATTAATTTAAATAATGAAAACCAAACCAAGCTAAGCAGACCTTGTGTTATGGGTACTAGACGACTGATATACTTAATACAATACAATACACCGAAACATATTTTTTATTATCCATAGAAAATACCCAAAACACCCGGAACAAATATAAGCAGATCGTACAAACATTTGTCTCAAGGCGGGAATCAAACCCGCACCCTGCTACTGCTACTGCTACTCCTAATGATAGTAGGGTAGGTTTAACTTACTAGATATCAAGCAGTTCATAAAGAATGGCTTGACGACGTTAGGCGGCAGGTCGGTCGCGTCCATGAGAGCCGCGAACAGTGTCATGGCGGCCGGCGCGCCGTACGCGTACGACGCGTAGATCATGAACTTCACGTTGATGCCGCGCCGGTGGATCTCGCGGAGCTTGCGCGTACCTCTGAACCACACCCCGGACTCTTTATATTCATTTATTTATTCGTATGGCGTTGCATGCAATCGTATTGCAATTAGGAGTTTTTTTTTTAATACAACTGAAGTGGCAACCTAGCGTACGGCCCACAAGATGGTAAGCGGTTACCGCAGCCTATGGACGCTTGCAATACCAGAGGTATCTCTCGCGGGTTGCCACCTTGAGACTAAGATCGAAAGCCTCATGTGCCAGTAATTTCACCGGAAACCATACCCTTCACATCGGAACACAGCAATGCGAGAATTACTGCTTGGCGGCAGAAATAGGTATGGTGGTAGAGTTATTAGGTAGCATGAGTCTTTATGTACCTAATAACTATGTACGGTGTGGGCGTCGACGGCACCGGTTGTTCGCAACTCCCGCTATGCGGACTTGCCACGCGAACAACACGGCAACACTCCGGGCGATCTCTCTCATAAACGCATTTGTACACGAGTTCCAACAACTCGACCTTTTTGCTGACAATCTACTTTAATTAGAATGTTCAAATTATTCTTAAGTTTTTATTTAAGATAGTAAGTGTTTGGTAATAATACTGTAAACTTCTATCATTTCTGAATAAATAAATCTTAATCTAAAAAACCAACAGTATTGTTCAAATTCTTTATCCATTGGATAGCGGCACCTTCAAGGGCAAACAAGTCCGCTGGGCTGTCATCATATTTAGTAAGTGGGCAGTCTGTTATAATGTGCGCGACGTCCTGTATGGGTGCTCCACATTCACACGCCTCTTTATATGTATGAAGCAAACGCGTCGCAATCACCACATGCATGGTTTGTGTACGTAAACGGTGCCGTTGTATGTGTGTGTCATGGTTGGCCCCACCCAATTATAGCAAGAGCGAGCTGCTCGCGCTGGCTCGCAAGCGCTTGGACTTACACAAAATCAATATAAAAGCGTGCCTTAGCCCTTAGCTTCATGCCGGCGAAAGGTGCCGGCAAACTCGAAACCGGGGCGTGGTAAGTAAAACCGGTGGGAGGTAGGGAGTGGCCATTCTGTACGTAGTACTAATATCTGTTCCGTGTCTGACGTATAATTATAATCATCATTATTAGCCTCTTCGTCTATTTCAGACGGTTTAAAAAGTGTTTTTATTAAGATAGCACTTTTTTTGGTGGCTAAACAAACCGATACGGGAGCGGACAGAACGGCCACAGTTTTTGCAAACCAGAGAGAATATAAGCACGTTTGCAAACAAATGAACCATGTGATGGGTTTTGTCAATGTAATTCTGTACGCTAGTTTTTCCTGGTGGTAGGACTCTTTTTCAGCACTGTTTTTTTTTATACCATTAAAATGGCAACCCAGCGTACGGCCTACTTGATGGTAATGGTAAGCGGACCGTAGCCTATGTACGCATGCATCATAGATATCACTTGCGTGTTACCACCCTGAGACGTTTTATGGAAAGTCTCATGCACCTGTAATTTCACCGGAAACCATACCCTTCGGACCGGAACACAGCAATTCGAGCATTACTGCTTGGCGGCAGAAATAGGAATGGTGGTGGTCCTACCTCGGACGAGCTCTATCACAAAGATCTCTACTACTCTTGGTTTGGTAAATGGCACATATCTTTCGAATTTATCAGTTACTAAAGTTGAAAAAAAATTGAAATTGAATAGTGAAAGAAGAATAGAAAATGAAGTTTTTTAATGGATATGCTTACCTGAATGTCCACCAAATATCGAAAGACATTAATTTAAGCCAGAAGAACGACGCAAGAATCAAGAAGTATGTTATTTCACCTGGAAGTAGAAATAAATTATCTATGAATTAAAATAAGTTTGCGCGCCAAACAAATCGGAGTTACAATTACTAGAGCTTCACCTACGCCAAGCACTCACTGTTTAGTGCTTCGGTTTGATTCGCTTGGATGCAATTTTGTTTCATAGAGGCACGTCCCTTTTTTTAATGTTAAATTCACTAAATTACCAATAATCCATGCCCGCCTAGCCGTTTCCTGGTAAATCCTCTATTTATAACACTCATGACAACCTTCGAACGACGAAATGAAATTTTGTAATTTATTTTTTACTAGTAGTCCCGGCGCGGTTTCACTCGAGCTATTTCTTTTAGCAAATTTTTACACCCTGTATATTTTTTCACCGTTTAAACCTTCCCTGAACTTTTAAAAACATTTCAAGACCAATATTAGCCAAATCTGACCAGCCGTTCTCGAGTTTTAGCGAGACTAACGCACAGCAATTTTTCTTTAATTGGATTTTTTAAAGAATTATATTGTGTACATGAGTATAATGTAAGTCAGCTAATTCGCGTTTATGCGAAACGGAGTGCTACCGGGGACATCGCGCGAGACAGTCGCGACCGGGAACCGTTTACCTAACTTACTGTGCTATTGAATAAACATTAAAAGTTAAACTAGCTGCTAGTTAACTGGGATCGTACATATATATTTACTTTTTATTATGATTTACACTAATTTTGATGTTTAGAATAAGTAGGTAAGTTATTTCAAATACGATGTAATTGTTGTTATTGAATAATTAAATTGAAATTGAAACTCTCAAGCAAGTTATTGGATCATTGATATTTTATACTACGCAACAGATTTATTTATTATTATAAGTAAGTAAGTTTTTATTTATTTGACACAGGAATATTAGGTATAGTTCACACAGCGGATCTAGGCTTCCGTGAAGTTAGCCGTTTGTGATGCGCATAGACAATTTAGTTTGAAAAAGCTTCATTGCGCATCGAAACGGATAAATTCACGACGGCCGAGATCCGTTGTGAGAACTATACATGATTTGTTTATGAATCCATAGGTTTCCAAACTAGTAAAACTGTGTTTTAGGAACCCAGGCTTCTCCCATCGAAATATATACAGTTTTTGTGGTCTAAATAGTTCTAACTACGTGTATTCACTTATATAATACAAAAGAAAAGAAAAAAGAAACCTATAATAATCAAAAATGAGTTAATCAACAATGCACCTTCAAAACAACAGCATAATTTTTCCGTAAAAATGTGTTTATCTGTGAGTGATGTAAGGGTGAGGCGTGTGTGTGTATGTATAAAAGTGTAGATGTTGTGTGATTGTGTGTGGGTGTGTGCATGTGGACTTATTGTGTATGTGGGTTATGGATCACCAACAAAAGATACACAGGCATACACATTTTTAAATTACAGAGGTACTCAGGTCAGGTGTTCTCTTAATTAGAGGTGACCACATCATGCAGATTTTAAGAGCAGTCTAGTGGTGTGTGTGTGACCCCGCCTTCCGATCTTATAAGGTCGTTTTTCTATTCGTAAAATGTTTGTGCGCAATGCCAGTGCTCTCATACGGTGAAGGAAAACATCGTGAGGAAACCGGCATGTTTAAGAACTAAAAATTTTAAATACATGTATGGCACATGTCTTTCGAATTTTTAGCACCACCAATCCGCATTGGGTCCGCGCCGTGGATTAAGACCCAATCACTCTCGCCCGAGAGTAGGCCAGTGTCCATTAGTGGAACATTAGAAGGCTGTCATGATGTAAAGATTTTAATGCTGTTTTTATCAATAGGTGATTCAAGAGTAAGCTTAATAGTTTAAGCACCCATGTAATAGAAAGAAAAAAAGAAAGAAAGAAAGAAAGAAGGAAAGAAAGAAAGAAAAATTATTCAAACACTAAAAATACAAGACAAAAGACACTCACTTATGACCGTACAGTCCGAAGAAAAGGACTTATGACTTCTCTTCTCCGCGTCATCAAACAAGAGGTACGATGCCTTCAGTGTGTACGTGCACATGAGCGTGGCGACATACGCAGTCAGCAGCATACCCTGGATGTTCCGCAGCTGGTGCAGGATGCAGTACACCACCAGCACCAGGAGCAGGAAGAATGCTGAGATCAGCATAGCTGGAATCACACCCTTTTTTTACTTTTTGGCTAACGTTTGACCACTATCTCGCATTTAAGCGACAATGTGGTCTACTGTGGAGCACGCTTGCCTAGAAGAAACCTATTGACTCGTGATTTGAAGACACCCAGGTTGTAATTATCGGGAAATACAGACATCGGCAAAGAGTTCCATTCTTTAGCGGTGCGCAAGAGAAACGTAGAAGCACTATGTGTAGTAGAGTTCTTTGTGATAGAACTCGTCCGGGAAAGACTACCTATTTCTGCCGCCAAGCAGTAATGTACGCATTGCTGTGTTCCGGTTCGAAGGGTATAGTTCCCGGTGAAATTACACGCACATGAGACTTTATATCTAAGTAGGTCTCAAGGTGGCAACGCGCAAGTGATATAGGCTGCGGTAACCGCTTACCATCAAGTGGACCGTACGCTTGGTTGCCACTTTAGTGCTATTTAAAAAAAACTTAACTAGAGCTAGACAATCCACAGCAATATGCAGCAATTGTCTTGTCACATGCTGACATAAAAACAAAAAAAAACTCAGTAAATTGCTGCTCGCGAAGTCAGAACTACTGGTATTTATAAAGTTTTAGCTTTTCTTTTAGGTACTTACAAATCGCAATGAAATAAGTTTTAATGCTCGAGTTCGCCTCGTCGTTTGGCTTCACTCTGTACACGTATGTGGATCTTGGAGTACCTTTATCCATGCCAACCATTAGGTCGACGCAAAACCGGAGCACGCTTATAGGATCCGACCATTGATTTGCTTTATTAGAGACCATAACACCTTCCTAAAAATTAAGAAAAAATGGTTACCATGCAAAAATCAACGAATACCTTCTAGCTTTTTTTTTATTGGTTATAGTCAAGCGTTTGAACACCACCTCACCTAATGGTAAGTGGTCTTAAAGACTCCTAAATTGTATTGGTCCGGTAAAAGTAGGTTCGTATGAGTCAGCGGCCAACTCTGGTGACAGAGTTTCTAGGCCACCCAAATGCTTCTGTCATGGCCCCGTGCCTAACGTGCCCTCCGAAGCACGGGAGCGCTCAGTTGAAATTTATGTGTCGGCTTAGTCAGTGCTCTCATACGGTGAAGGAAAACATCGTGGACTCAATCACTCTCGCTCGAGAGTAGGCTAGCGTCCCAGCAGTGGGATCATTAGAAGGCTGTTATGATGATGATGATCAGCGAATTCAAAATAAACAAATAATGTACCCCTTACCTCTAAAAGTTTCATATCTTTTACTCGGGATGCGCACGAATCCAATCTCGCGAAGGTTTTGCTGTGCAGCCACTTGAAATCCCTAAACTTCTTGGTCGAAACCGCGTCATCCTTGTAAATCTTTAGATCTGAATAATCGAAGTGTATTTTAGAAAAATCACCACTTAATTCCTTTTTAACGTCTTCAACGTTCTTGCACGATATTGTATGATTCAAATATATCACTTCGTTTTCACCGCAGCATTTTATAATGCAAGATTTTGAATCGCAAAAACTGTTTAAATCTATATCGTTTTGTTTTATGTCTGTGACATCGTTGTCACATACAGCACTATCGTTTGCAGCGTTCGCTCTCGCTGTAAGGAGCAGTAAAATAAAATATAAATTAGAATAATTCATTTTACAGGACTATTAAACATGGCGTGCCGTAATACACTGAACTCCTTTCGAGCTTACGCGAGTAGGAAGGAAGGTATGAAATAAACAGAATTAGGGATAAAAATAAATCTACTTCTCCACAACATAATCTTCAAATATATTAAAAACAAAGTCGCTTTCTGCTGTCTGTCCTATGTATGTATGTATGTACCTGCGGTTAGATATTTTAAACCACGCCACGGATTTTAGTTTTGTTTTCACCAATATTCAAGAGGAATGACTTACTTTTGAGTTTAATTCAAAATAATTTATTTAATAAAATCTCAAGAACAATTTTAAAACGTCCTAAAGCTAGGTAAAACCATCGAACTAACAAAGGTAAAACGCCAGTTCCACGCGGCCCAGCCTAGAAGAATCTGGCAACAAACTAGGCTGGGTTCCTAGCTTTCTAGTATCCCGTTTCATCATAAAGCTCCAGCCGTACGAAGCCGGGGCGGGTCGCTAGTACTTAACCACACAGACGAACATTCCAACTGCACGTCTTGTTTGTCGTATGTCACACTGGGGAAATTCAGAAAAGCTATTTTAGAACTGCAAAAAAAGTGCTATCATCAAAGGCTATTTTTAAGCTGGTTCGCGCGTTACTTCTTTTTTTTGTATGTACTGTATGTGTTTTTTTTTTTTTTTTTTTATACAACTGAAGTGGCAACCAAGCGTACGGCCCACAAGATGGTAAGCGGTTACCGCAGCCTATGGACGCTTGCAATACCAGAGGTATCACTCGCGGGTTGCCACCTTGAGGCTAAGATCGAAAGCCTCATGTGCCAGTAATTTCACCGGAAACCATGACCTTCACACCGGAACACAGCAATGCGAGCATTACTGCTTGGCGGCAGAAATAGGTATGGTGGTAGTCCTTCCCCGGACGAGCTCTATCACAAAGAACTCTACTACTCTTATGTGTGTCTTAATAGCAAATGAAAATATGTCTATGTCTATGTCTATTTAAACTATTCAAATCCGTAATCATAAATTAGGGGTACCTCTGGTATTGCAAGCGTCCAT
Organism: Colostygia pectinataria; assembly: GCA_951394395.1. Classification (NCBI taxonomy): domain Eukaryota; kingdom Metazoa; phylum Arthropoda; class Insecta; order Lepidoptera; family Geometridae; genus Colostygia; species Colostygia pectinataria. Next base: position 1,420,099 of record OX596368.1, on the reverse strand, counting down.
AGACTGCGGTAACCGCTTACCATCTTGTGGCCGTACGCTTGGTTGCCACTTCAGTTGTAAAAAAAACAAACCCTGCTTTCCAATCCCAAGGTCCAATGGATTTTTCCATTCAAAAAAAAATATGCGCGCAATGCTCTTAAGCTGCGAAGTGAAACATTATGAGGAAACCGATGTCCCAAGAACTCAAAATTCAAAATGTATCTTTTAAGTGTGGTCCCAGGATGTAAAAGTATAGTTACTGATATAAACATTTTTCATTTTGATGTGCCATCCACCAATCCGCATTGGGTGCGCGGTGGATTTTGGCCCAAAGGCAGCCAATGTCCTATTTTTGCCTTTGGCCATATTTATTTAGATTTATTTATTTATTCAGAAATGATAGAAGTTTACAGTATTACTACCAAAACACTTACTATCTTAAATAAAAACTTAAGAATAATTTTAAATAACTAATTAAAGTGCATAGATTGTCAGCAAAAAGGTCGACTTGTTGGAACTCGTGTACAAATGCGTTTATGAGAGAGATCGCCCGGAGTGTTGGTGTGTTGTTCGCGTGGCAAGTCCGCATAGCGGGAGCTGTGAACAACCGGTGCCGTCGACGCCCACACCGCACATAGTTATTAGGTACATAAAGACTCATGCTACCTAATAACTCTGAATTATTTACTTTATTATGTAGCATGAGACAATAATGTATTACTAGCTGTAATTTTCGCCTAAGCTCTAATAATGTATAGATCTCACAGCGGATCTCGGCCGTCGTGAAGTTAGCCGTTTAGATGCGCAATGGAGCTTTTTAAAACTATATTGTCTTAGCGCATCACAAACAGCTGACTTCACGGAAGCCTAGATCCGATGTGCGAACTATACCTACCTTATTACCAAATATCGAACATTTTGTATGGAAATCTTTGATGGAAATAGTAAAATGAATAGAAAAACCTATAAGATGCTTCCGATAACGACTGGCTACTTGCTGATATAAAAAACTTCACATACTATAAAATAAAATAAGTTATACATATAAAAGAAAGAAAGAAAGAAAGAAAGAATTTATTTGACAGCACAAAGACAAAGACAAAGACAACAGAACTGAAATGATACAAATATAAAAAAAAATAAAAAAAAAATCAATAAAAAACATATGTAAACATATATAGGTATACATATGTATATATATCTAAGGAAAACCGACGTCCTGACGTAATACCTAACAATAAAAATTAAGGTTTGCGTCATCGGTTTGCGTATTGAACCAATATATATTATTTTAACTGAAAACCTCATTCATTTTACTAATTTATAAAGGAGAAAGTTTTAATATTTGTATGTTTGTGGGAGTATCATGCACCAGAATGGCTGAACAGGTACGAAATTTGATACAGACGCACATGATAAGTGTAATCTAAAAAAGCACTTAGTAATATGCCGATACAAATTGTCGTCACTCGCGCCACTGTTTACAAGACAAATTGTAAAAATAAATATCTACTCGGCATAACAGAAACGCTTTCTCTAATGACACCTTTTTTATTTACAATAACACATCATACATAAAGAGGAAAAAAGGTTTGTATTTTTGTATGTTTGTAACAAATGAAATCAAAAACTGCTGGTCCGATGCCAAAAAAAAATATTTTACTATTAGACCTACATTAAACCTGAGTAACATAGGCTATATTTTATATCCACCCGTGCGAAGACGGGACGGGCCGCTAGTCTTACTAATACTATAAAACCGTAAATTTTGATGTTTGTGGGAGTAGCACGATCAGACGACTGGACGGATTCAAATGTGTACAAAAGTAGTAGAGTTCTCTGTGATGAGTTCGTCCGAGGAAGGACTACCACCATACCTATTTCTGCCGCCAAACAGTGATGCTCGCATTGCTGTGTTCCGGTGTGAAGGGTATGGTTTCCGGTGAAATTACTGGCACATGAGGCTTTCGATCTTAGCCTCAAGGTGACAACCCGCGAGTGATACCTCTGGTATTGCAAGCGTCTATAGGCTGCGATAACCGCTTACCATCTTGTGGCCCGTACGCTTGGTTGCCACTTCAGTTGTATAAAAAAAAAGTAGATTACATCCTGAGATAGCATTAGAGGATATTTTTTATACCGAAAAAAATACTGATCCTGTGAGATAGCGTACTGCAAAACCGCAGGTGTAACCGCGGGGCACAGTTAGATTATAAAACTGGAAATCCCCACGATTTCGTCAGAGCATCCAACATTTTTTTAGCAATTTACTTTGCCAATTCCCTGTTTTCCCGTCCCGTGTCCCTCCTCTTTGGCAGTTACTACGCGACACACGAGTCGTGTTGGGATTTTTAGCACGTGGTCGTGTAACACGACAAAAAATCCCAATCTTTTGACAACAATCTTGCAACTCTGCAATTATGAAAAAACGTGGAAAAAACCGCCAAATTCCTAAGTTGAAGTGCCATACAAACTTTGACACTCTGACATAAGCCCGTTTGCGTGGTACTACTACATAATTATATTAGTGCTACGGTATTACTACAATTTTCAAACCGATTCTCAGTTCAAGTCGATATGTAAAAACAGTGCAGTAGTTAAATTAAAACTATTTTACTATTAAAAATCAGAAATATTTATTCAGTTAAAAATATAAAGTTGTACTATGAGAATATTAAGAATACTTATAATAATCTATAGTATAATTTCGGTAGTCCATTTTACACACAAAATAAAAAAAAACCCATACAAATTGACAGCTGGATACGTTAACGTTTACGATTGCCAGACATGTTAAGAGTTTTTCGTGATTCGCCCTCTGACTCGTTCGGTCAATAGGTATCAGCATTGCTCAAGCTTGTCATACAGTATGGATACAGTGTCCCGCACAAGTTGCGTGCGGCGCGCGCACGCGGCGTCGAGCAGGCGGGCAGACTCGCCGCGTTTCGACTCTATGTACTCGCGCATAGAGGCCAGTTTCGCACGCCATCTGCAAAAGTTTATGATCAATTCAATTGTTATTACAGGTATAGAATCGTGTAAAAACTAAGTCGAATTGATTTAGGAAAGATTACAAAAATAAATATATTTAATACAATACAATACATAGATAGATATTTTTTATTATACATAGAAAATACCCAAAAAACCTGGAACAAATATTTGCAGATCGTACAAACATTTGTCCCGAGGCGGGAATCGAACCCGCAACCTCCGTGTTGCATGCGGACCTTCACCCGCCGTGCCACATCTTGACTTACTCAAGTGGCGGGTGCGAACAGAGGTGTATAGTAAGTCATCCTGGTGGTAGAGATACCTCCAAGCAGTAGTGTGCAAGCTGCACTGTGTTTAGGATTGAAGGGCACTGTAGCAAGTGAAATAACTGGGCGAAAGAGACTTAACAACAATGTCTCGGGGTGATAAGCGCAGTGCAGTGCCACGCAAACACTTAAAAACTTTGGGTGGCACTGCATCTGTAATAGTCAGGCGTGGTGCAACATCTGGGGACTTACTCTTGAACGCGATCGGTATTGGACAAGTATTGGAATATGACGTTTCGTACATTTGACAGCAAACCAAGCGCCAAATTCAACCTTGTTTTCAAGAGTACAAAAATTTGACAGCAGAAAATAGAAATTGGGATTGCATCGGAATTGTCATTTGATTCAAGAGGTGGGCGCCTTGATTGTCTTGGCACTTGCTGACATAAAAAAAAACCTCTAGTCAGCTAAATAGTAGAGTTCTCTGTGATAGAGCTCGTCCGGGGAAGGACTACCAACATACCTATTTCTGCCGCCAAGCAGTAATGCTCGCATTGCTGTGTTCCGGTGTGAAGGGTATGGTTTCCGGTGAAATTACTGGCACATGAAGCTTTCGATCTTAGCCTCAAGGTGGCAACCCGCAAGTGATACATCTGGTATTGCAAGCGTCCATAGGCTGCGGTAACCGCTTACCATCTTGTGGGCCCTACGCTTGGTTGCCACTTCAGTTGTATAAAAAAAGAAGCTGAAAGATACTCACGCCTGATTCTGTTTCTCCCAGAAGTCGAGGTCCTTCTCGACAGCTGCGTGCGCCTTCATGTCCGCTGCGAGCGCGTGAAGCTGGTCGCGCGTGTGCTGCAGCTGGCGCGCGCACTCGGCTGCGCTCGTGCCCTCGCCCGCCGCCTCCTCCTCCAAGCTCTGCTGCGAGCGCGACACCGACGCTTTCATCTCGGAGATCTTAGTGCGGGTTTCCTCCTGGTTTTTACATAAAGATAAAACATGGCAGTTTACATAAAGGAGATGTGACATTTAAATTTTAGATTAGTACAACAGAAAACATTTAAATTTGAGAATAGTACAAAAAACAGAAAACAAGTAGTAATAATAATACATTACAAAGAAAATATTATTAAAACTGTTATTACGGAATTCTTATTTTTAGAGCTTGGTTCACAAATCCCCTTATCACCAGGGGCCGATTGCATAATAAATTACAAGCAAATAATATGAGCGTTTTTCCATACAAAGTCACTAGTATTATGAACTTGTATTTTATTATGCAATGGGCCCCAGGCGTTACAAGAAAATATTAAAACAAAAGAAATATTACTAATTTCAAAATATTAACGGCTTATTACCACTTAATTTTGTAATTTATGCTGACGTTTCGAAGCTATTTAGAAGCTCTTCATCATCGGTCGCGGGCGGTGCTCATGAAGAAAACGCCTATGTTATAGTTCGCACAGCGGATCTAGGCTTCCGTGAAGTTAGCCGTTTGTGATGCGCAAAGACAATTTAGTTTAAAAAAGCTCTATTGCGCATCGAAACGGCTAATTTCACTACGGCCGAGATCCGTTGTGAGACCTATACCCAGGGATAATATAGTGTTCTAATGGTGTTCTAATGTTATAAATCGGAGCAGAAGGGGTCGTAGGGGGGTGTATACTCACGAGCAGGTTGGCTTGGCGGCGCGCGAGGAGGGTGCGGTGTCGCGCATGCGCGGCGCGGCGCGTGCCCAGCGCGGCGGCGTGCGCACGCAGCGCCTCCACCGCGCGCGAGCCCGCCGCAGCGCACGCAGCGCCCATCAGCTCCCTAACAATAAATACATATTTTAGTGACGACCGATGTGGAGCAGCGGGCGCAGTTCCGCCTGCGACGCAGAGGTTGCGGGTTCGATTCCCGCCTCGGGACAAATGTTTGTACGATCTACAAATATATGTTCCGGGTGTTCTGGGTATTTTCTTTATATAATAAAAAATATCTATCTATGTATTGTATTGTATTAAGTATTATCAGTCATCTAGTACCCATAATACAGCTCTGTTTAACAGCAGCTTACCTTGCGGCTAGATGATGCTGTGTGTATTGTCCAGCATTATTTATTTATTTATTTCTTTATTTATTTAGTTAGTTACCTAGTCATATGAACGAGTGAACAACAATGCCAACATGTGAACAACTCAATGACACTCATTGTCGCTCGCCTAGCTGGCCGAGTCAAGCCAAGCATCAATATGGTATTGGTTTTAAATTATTAACGGCTATTTACCACTTGATTTTAACTAATATGTCAACAGGGAGGTAACTACTTATTATAGCAATATTCCACCGAGAGCACCGGTGGTCTAGTGGTAGTGACCCCGCCTTCCGATCCTAAGGTCGTGGGTTCAAACCCGGTCGTGCACCAATGGATTTTTCTGTTCGAAAAATTTATGTGTGCAATGCCAGTGCTCTCATACGGTAAAGGAAAACATCGTGCGGAAACCGCATGTCCAAGAACTAAAAGTTTGAAAGACGTGTGCCATCCACCAATCCGCATTGGGTCCGCGTGGTGGATTAAGACCCAATCACTCTCGCCTGAGAGTAGGCCAGTGTCCCAGCAGTGGGAACATTAGAAGGCTGTCATGACGATAGCAATATTACCTTACCTCACGTATCGCGAGTAAGACCAGTACGCATTCCGTTCACACTATACTATGCAAGTGCTTACTATACTATGCAAGTGCTTACTTGGTTATTTTTGTTTTTATAGTGTTAACCATCACACTTATTAATCGGACGAAATAATCATTGGCGCTTCGAGCCGAAGACATCCCAAATAATATTTCTTTGTCAAGCTACCAATTGAGCTATCGAGACAAGCGAGATGTCTCGATAGCTCAATTGGTAGAGCACCCGCGTATCAAGCGGTGGTTGCGGTTTCAAATCCTGCTTGAGGCGAAATACTTTTTGGGATATTATAATGTTTAAATGGTTACTTCTCGTCTATAGCGAGCGAGGCCAGATCTGGGAACTGCGCGGACAGGTGGATGAGCCCCTGCTTGTACTCCACGCAGCTGTCCAGGGTCTTCTTCTGCCAGAGCGCCAGCTCAGTCTCCTTGCTCAGCACCATCTACCGGGCGAATTAACTCATTTTATTTGATATTTATGGCAAATTTTTTAACACCTTGGGTTTGGGGTTCCTTATTTTTTTCTAAAATGAAATATAGCCTATGTTAGTCAGGGATAATGTAGCACTATAATGGTGAAAGAATTTTTAAAATCAGACCGGTTTATTTGTAACAAACAAAAAATACAAATCTTTCCTCTTTATAATATTAGTATAGATTTATTTATTTATTTAAGTGCCATCAACACAATATAAGGTCATTCATTATCAACCTGACAAACTTAAGGGGTAGGTTCCACAAATAAAAAAAAAATACTTGTACTTTTTTTTTCCTAAAAAAAATATTTTCGTAATTCTGCTTAATAATTAGTTATCCTTGCTAGAAATCGAAAAGGCAGCGCTCGGCACGTGTCAGTGACCCGCGCGTCAATGAACCGCGGGTCAATAACCCGCGCGTCCTTGACCTGCGAGTGTCCTTGACCCGCTACGGGACGCGCACACTCGAATATTTCATTATTACGTCGCTTAACACGATTCCCAACAAATAAATAATAATTGAGCAGAAAAACGTAAACAATTTTTTTTTTTGTTTACTTGGGATTTTTAAAACAAAATATATGTCGCCGCGGAATTTCTACGCGTCGACAATATATTAAGTCGCTGATTTAACTTTGTTCTTATAAGAAATAAACCATCAAATTATTGACACCTAAAATCTTTAATCATTATTTTAACATCAAGTTAATTCATTGTATGTAGTTTTGAGTCCGCTCAATAATTGACGCATTGATTTTATTTTGATAATAATGATGATATCCGCTAGTAAGTTAATTTATTTTTATTTAAGCTTCTTTGGCTTTTATCGCTGGTAAATTTATTCAATAATCAAGAAATTATTATAGGAGTTTATTTTAAAACTATGTTTGCTTTGATTATGCTGTTAAAATAACTGTTGTGATTTTAAGCAAGTCAATTTATTTTTAGGCGCTTCATTATTAAGATCGCTAAGATCATTTATTTTTATCAAGGGATTTTGGCCTTGAATTATTTTTGTTAATATTTCAATAAATCAGAAAAGAATTTAGGAATTTACTTTGTAAATTGTTAATTGTGATTTAAAGCACTTCCTGCGCCATCTCTCCTTACGTGAACGGAAGTTCGCGAGAAAAAACGAAAGATGGCGACAGGCGGCGACTTGCGAAGTGGTGATTCGAAAAGGTGGCACTTTGTGTTGGATTTTGGTACGGAAAAGAACTGTAAGTTGAACTCTTATTGTTATTACATTAAATTTAATGAATTTAATTGAATTTAAGTTCTATTGTTTTATTTTCCAAGTGAATAAATCAGTGCTATTTTAAAAGTAGTTTTCTTATGCTAGTTAGTTTAAATAAGGAATAGATAAGTAGGTCAAGGCTCTCAATACCAGTACCGACGACCTAGACATAAGGTCAACGGTACTGCTCTTTTTAAAAAACATAAGCAGGCTTTCTTCTTCGACATCAGAAGTGGGATCGCCCTAGCGATCCTTTACTGCCCTGGTTATCATTATTTTTTCAGATCCTGACAGCTTCATCGAGCGTTCATCATGAGCGAGCCTGAGCCGGACGCACCGGAGCCGAGCACCCCGACGATGATCGTGCCTGGAGATAATACAGCGTCGAGTCGTCCAGCCACGAGCCCACGTGCACCGGGTGAATCACAGCTGCCGCGCTCATTGCCGACTACAGCGCTCACGGATATGGTTATGGTACCACAGCAATCTGGTAATGTACCACCTGAATTTTACCTTAGTATGATTACAATGATGCAAAGTATGAGCGAACGTCTACTTAAGCAGCAGTCTAGTGACAAAGTCAAAATAACTGAGGTTTTCCTACCCTCTTACGACCCAGACGGTAACGTCGGTGTTCGAGAATGGTGTGATCACATCTCTATGGCCAAAAGTACATACCATCTCAGTGACTACGATATTCGCATGAAGGTGACTAGCTTATTGAAAGGTCGTGCTAAGATATGGGCCGATAACTGGCTCGTAACTACATCAACCTGGAATGAACTTCGTCAAATCATCATAACTACGTTTGAACCCGAAAGCCGTTACTCGCGAGATGTGCTCAAATTTAGAGAACACACCTATGACTCATCAAAAGACATCTCAGAATTTCTAACACAGTCTTGGATTTTGTGGAGACGCCTAACAAAAGACAAGCTTGATTCGAGTGATGCGGTAGAAGCAGTAATTGAAACAATAAGTGACGAGCGCCTTAGAATTGAATTAATGAATGCCAGAGCTACCTCAGTGCCCGAATTAATTTCAGTTGCCTCTTCTATTCGCGTTAAACGCCCAAACCCAAGCAATCCCAGTCAACCACCGTCGAAACGGTCTAAATATTCTGTTGATAATCGAACCAACCCCGCATATTGCAATTATTGTAAAAAACCTGGTCACTCTTACAGTAACTGTCGTAATAAAAATAGTGTAAATGATTCAAACATACAACCAACTGAGAAAAATTCCACGCCATCTGCGTCGGTTTCTAAATCCAGTGATAAACATTGTTCATTCTGCAAAAAATCTGGTCACACCGTCGATACATGTTTTCGCCGAGAAAAACAATTATCCTCAAATGTAAATTCGGTGTCTAATAAAGGTCCTACCTTAAACACAATGCTTATGCGAGTTGATAATGTCGATATAAATGCCGTGTTTGATAGTGGCGCCGAATGCTCCGTCATGCGTGAATCCATTGCAAACAAATTACCGGGTCGTAGGTGTCAAGCGGTTAATTATTTACGCGGAATAGGCCCATTCCCGGTTATTTCTATGACCACGCTGACAACGGTATGCGTGATCGACAATATCAACGTCGAGATATTGTTTAATGTCCTACCGGACTACGAAATGACATCAAACGTCCTAATAGGTGCAAACTTGTTACACGAAACCGGTCTTAGTGTAATTGTAACACAAAATACCGCGAAGTTGATTTCTCATCCACGTGTTATGAACGTACAATCCAAAAGCCCTTTGTTTGAACAAATCGATCATGACTTGACAGACGAATCTGAGATCACTCAACTGCTGACCCTGCTTAACAGGTACTCTGATGTTTTCACGCGCGGTTTTGCAAAATCACGGGTAAATACAGGCGAATTAGAAATTCGGTTAAAAAACAAAGATAAATTTGTGGAGCGAAGGCCCTATAGGTTAAGCCCAGTCGAACGTGAAAAAGTCAAAGAAATTGTTAATGAACTGATCGATAACAATATTGTGCGTGAAAGCAAATCTCCATACTCGAGTCCAATCATTTTAGTCAAAAAAAAGAACGGTGACGACCGCTTGTGCGTTGACTATCGGGAATTAAACCCAAACACTATACGCGACCATTACCCTCTCCCCTTGATTGCTGATCAAATTGACCAACTGGCAGGTGGGAAGTACTACACGACTTTGGACATGGCTTCTGGCTTCCACCAAATCCCAATTTCTCCAGAGTCAATTGAAAAGACTGCATTTGTGACACCAGACGGTCTCTATGAGTATATAACAATGCCTTTCGGCTTGTGTAACTCGCCGTCGGTGTACCAAAGATGCATAAATCGCGCTTTAGGACCTCTTCTAAACCCTGGTAGCGCTAATAAAGATCACAATGATAGCGTAGCCCAGGTGTACATAGATGACGTCATAAGTAAGTGTCGCGATTTCCCTTCTGGACTAGCGTATTTGGAAAGAATTTTGATCGCCTTACGCGAATCAGGTTTTTCAATAAATATTGATAAATGTTCCTTTTTTAAACGCTCCATAGAGTATCTCGGTAATGTTGTAGAGGATGGTCAAGTTCGTCCTGGTCCCAAAAAGGTAGAAGCCTTATTAAAAGCTCCTGTCCCGACCACTGTAAAACAAGTTCGCCAATTTAACGGCTTGGCAGGGTATTTCCGTCGATATATCCCCGATTTTGCACGCACTATGGCACCCCTTTATGACTTAACGAAACAGGGCACGAAGTGGCAATGGACTCATGATCACGAAAAGGCACGTCAAAAAATCATTCATCACCTCACTTCTGCGCCGGTCCTTACTATATTTCAAGAAGGCAAGCCTATTGAGCTATTTACGGATGCTAGCAGTCTCGGATTCGGAGCAATACTTGTCCAGATCATCAACGGCCGGCAACATGTCGTAGCCTACTTTAGTATGCGCACAACGGATATAGAAAGCAGGTATCATTCCTATGAACTCGAAACTCTTGCCGTAGTTCGGGCTATAAAACACTTCCGGCACTTTCTGTACGGACGTAAGTTCAAGGTTGTCACGGATTGTAACGCACTAAAGGCCTCAAAGCATAAACAAGATCTGCTGCCTCGCATACATAGATGGTGGGCGTATCTTCAAAACTTCGAATTTGACATAGAATACAGGAAGGGCGAGCGCATGCAACACGCAGATTTTCTGAGCCGCAACCCTGATCCTCTGACGGTAAATGTACTGACAAATAATCTAGATTGGCTCAACATAGAACAACGTCGCGACGCCAAGCTGCGGCCAATCATAGATGCCCTGCATAATGGAGAAAGCGTCCCTGGGTATCGCCTCGAAGATAATGTACTCAAACATGAAAGGAGAAACTCCATCTCAGGTACACAAAAACTAATTGTTGTGCCCAAGTCTTTTCAGTGGAGCCTTATAAATACATTTCACACTGCTCTGAAACACCCAGGGTGGGAAAAAACTCTTCACAAGATCAGGGAGACGTATAGTTTTGACAAGATGAGCACCACCGTCCGGGACTTTGTTGATAATTGCGTTGTCTGTAGAACTTCGAAACAGACATCAGGAGCTACGCAAGTACAGCTGCATCCTATCAAGAAGCCCACGACACCATTCGAGGTTATACATATGGATATAACGGGTAAGCTAGGCACCCCCAATAACCAGGAATACGTCGTGGTCACAATAGATTCCTTCACCAAGTATGTGCTGCTTCGCCACACCAACGACAAAAGTCAGCACAGCTCTCTCGCCGCTCTAAAACAAGTTATTCACCTTTTTGGAGCTCCGCGGCAAATCATTGTGGATGGCGGGCGCGAGTTCTTGGGAGAATATAAAAGCTACTGTGACAGGTTTGGTATTGAAATACACGCTATATCTCCAGGTATGAGCAGGGCAAACGGGCAGGTGGAGCGTGTCATGACAACGCTAAAGAACGGACTTATCATGATTAAAAATTATGAAACTCCTGAGTGGCACACGGCGTTGGAAAGCCTTCAGCTTGCTTTGAACTGCACGGTACATCGAACCACAGGCACCGCCCCACTTACACTTCTTACCCGACGTCAAAACTGCGTGCCACCAGAGTTGCTAAATTTGGTCAACTTTGATAACGAATCTATTGACATTGAGGCACTGGAACGACATGTGCAACAAAAAATGACTGAATTATCTGCAAAAGATAAACAGAGGTTTGATAGAGGGCGAGCAAAAGTTCAAAATTTTCAACGAGGAGACTTTGTTTTGATAAAAAGCAATCCCAGAAACCAGACATCTCTTGATCCTAAGTTTAGCGTGCCTTATGAAGTTCACAGGGTCCTAGAAAACGATCGCTACCTCGTCAAAAAGGTTGTGGGTCACCATGGAAGACCCCGAAAAGTAGCACATGATCAGCTGAGGCGTGCCCCGCAGCCAGGCGTCCAGGCGGCCGTGTCGCCACCAGATGAGCCAGATGCTCCAGGTGCTGGACCCTCTGTTACTCAGGCGGCCTCTTCTCTACAGGCATTGCAACAAAGAAGTGCGGACACTGAACATGCCAGTGGAACGCAGCTTACTGACCCCGGTGAGAGTCATTCATACTATTATGTTAACCTACTAACACTAAATTAACACAAGCAACGCACACAGTAACTGTTATCATTATTAAATGAGCAGTAACCATTAAAAGATGCTATTGGCGCGTGGAGCCGTTCAATAGCCACATATTATTATAAATTCAAAAGATGCTACTGGCGTGTGGAGTCGTCCAGTAGCCAAACATAAACTATTATTATTACAAAAGATGCTATTGACGTGTGGAGCCGTTCAATAAGCCAAACTTGAATTACAATAAAATTGTAAGCCCTATCCTGAAAGAAATATAGTCCTCTGTGTACCACGGCGTTCGAGACCGCCCAGAGCACAGCATCGGCCCGTCCAACATCCTTTATACCATATGTCAATATCCACACCTGACCAATCCCACAAAAAAAAACAAAAAAAAAAAAAAAAAAAAACTGTTGTCATGTGGAATGAGCAGTAGTTACTTCTACCAATCTAAACTACTGTTGTCATGTGGAATGAGCAGTAGCTTACATACTTACTAACATTTGAATAACATTCGAACTGCAGTCACGTTGAGTGAGCAGAGGTATTAGTTTACTCAGAAATTATTTAAATGGATAGGTACTGTGGAAGTACCTAGCCTCTATAACATTGCATTTTATGTGGCATTTAAATTTGTCATTAATTTATGTCCTTGAAATTTATAAGTTAGGTGTACTGTGGAAGTGCCTAGCCTCAAAAAAAAATATATTTCTTATTTTCAGAGGGAACAACCTGAAGCAATGCAGAGCACGCATCGCATATCAGAACGGCCGTGTCGCCGCGGAATTTCTACGCGTCGACAATATATTAAGTCGCTGATTTAACTTTGTTCTTATAAGAAATGAACCATCAAATTATTGACACCTAAAATCTTTAATCATTATTTTAACATCAAGTTAATTCATTGTATGTAGTTTTGAGTCCGCTCAATAATTGACGCATTGATTTTATTTTGATAATAATGATGATATCCGCTAGTAAGTTAATTTATTTTTATTTAAGCTTCTTTGGCTTTTATCGCTGGTAAATTTATTCAATAATCAAGAAATTATTATAGGAGTTTATTTTAAAACTATGTTTGCTTTGATTATGCTGTTAAAATAACTGTTGTGATTTTAAGCAAGTCAATTTATTTTTAGGCGCTTCATTATTAAGATCGCTAAGATCATTTATTTTTATCAAGGGATTTTGGCCTTGAATTATTTTTGTTAATATTTCAATAAATCAGAAAAGAATTTAGGAATTTACTTTGTAAATTGTTAATTGTGATTTAAAGCACTTCCTGCGCCATCTCTCCTTACGTGAACGGAAGTTCGCGAGAAAAAACGAAAGATGGCGACAGGCGGCGACTTGCGAAGTGGTGATTCGAAAAGGTGGCACTTTGTGTTGGATTTTGGTACGGAAAAGAACTGTAAGTTGAACTCTTATTGTTATTACATTAAATTTAATGAATTTAATTGAATTTAAGTTCTATTGTTTTATTTTCCAAGTGAATAAATCAGTGCTATTTTAAAAGTAGTTTTCTTATGCTAGTTAGTTTAAATAAGGAATAGATAAGTAGGTCAAGGCTCTCAATACCAGTACCGACGACCTAGACATAAGGTCAACGGTACTGCTCTTTTTAAAAAACATAAGCAGGCTTTCTTCTTCGACATATACATACAAAAAAAATATAGTTACATATATTTCTTTTTTTATGTGTGGAACCTATCCCTTAAGCTTGTCAGGTTGATAATGAATGACCCTTTATACACTCATTATAATACTTAACTGATACAATATATTAGGGCTAAATATTAGTGCTACTGTATTTAAAGACGACAGACTGCATGCAATCATAAAAAACTAGATTCGAGCGAGTAATGAAAATTGGGGGACAAAGAAAACAATGATTACAGTACAAAATAAAAAATATTAATAAAATTAAGAGTACTTAGTACTTGCTACTATCTACCGCCACGAGGAAATCTGTATATGAACCAAAGTCACCGACATAGCTCTAGAATAGGCATGATGACTGATTTTGAAAAACTGTTCTATTGTATTCAGAAATATCGACTTCAGGCAAAAAATAACCTATTATTCCATAAATTAATGGTTTAGTAGTAAAAAAATGCGATTGAAATTTGAATTTTAAAATTCACGCCAAAACGCGCTGAGGCGCGGACTGACAGCGGTGACGTCATTATGTCAGTTTTCAGTATAAAATTTTAGCAATAAGGTTCAAAATTCTGCAATATTTTTGACACCACCAATCAGAGAACCTAGATGCTCATAGTCGGTGTTCAACCTTTTATGGCGGCTGTATTTTGTAGTTTTATTATATTAAAAATATTATCAATCTCACAACTAATGTAAAAAGAAATATGGTTTTTGAATTCCTTGAATCCTTTTTCATAAGGTGAAGACGTGTTTTTAATGATTATTGGTTACTGTCATCATGCCTATTAATAAGTTGAAGTGACAGGGGACAGGCCATATAGCTCGCAGAACTGATTAACGCTGATCATAAAGGTTCTCGAATGGCAACCGCAAACTGGAAAACGAAGTGTAGGACGGCCCGGGGCCCCCCACTCGATGGACCGCTGGATATTAAAGCGGTTGCAGAAAGTCGATGGATGGTGAAGGCTCAAAATAGGTCGTAATGACGCTTTTTGGGTCTATGTCCAGCAGTGGACGTCTATCGGTTGATATGATGATGGAACAAGGTATACCTTAGATTATAATATCCCAAAAATTATTTCGCCTCAAGCGGGATTTGAACCCGCAACCACCGCTTGTTACGCGGGTGGTCTTCCAAATGAGCTATCGAGACATATCTCGCTTGCACGAAATCATTGGGATCATTGAGATGTCTTCGGCTCGAAACTCAGTGTGATGGTTAACACTATGAAAACTAAAATAACCAAGGTATACCTTAGCGATCTGGTCGGCTAAAGCCCGCTTGGAGTCCTGCACCCTCAAGGCGTAGTCCACTTCATCGAGGAGCTTGGTGCGCTCCGCCACCGACATCGCCTGCGTCTCCACCTCCAGCTTCAGCTGCTGACTTTCAGCGCTGCAACAACATTTTCATCAAATTCATATGTTTTGTTCCAAACTAAATACATTTTGATTTTGAAAATACATTTTTGATTTGATATCGCAAGGATCACTTCAAAACGTGTAAAAGCTAGGTGAATTGACGCCAGTTATATCATCAGTTATATACTTTTTTTTTTTTTTATACAACTGAAGTGGCAACCAAGCGTACGGCCCACAAGATGGTAAGCGATTACCGCAGCCTATGGACGCTTGCAATACCAGAGGTATCACTCGCGGGTTGCCACCTTGAGGCTAAGATCGAAAGCCTCATGTGCCAGTAATTTCACCGGAAACCATACCCTTCGCACCGGAACACAGCAATGCGAGCATTACTGCTTGGCGGCAGAAATAGGTATGGTGGTTTTTCTATGTTTATCTGCCATCAGATAGATAGAAAATACTTTATTGCACAACTTAAAATATGCTTACAAAGGCGAACATTAGCTAGACAGCGTTATCTACCAGTTAACCTGTGGGTAGCAAAGATACATATTATATAGGTAGTGCACAATAAAATTTGATAAATTATTGAATAAAAAGGATTAAAAAAAAACTTAAATTATAACATAATTATATCAGTCTTTAGACTAAGAGCAAGTAAGTTTGGTTTTTAGAAGATTTGCTCCAGTGAACATTTTGCTTGCACATTGCTTTTGTTCAGTAATCATAGTAAGTCTAGTAGCTGGTAGTAGTTTTAACAAAACACGAAACGATTTTAAAAAATCAAAATCAAAATTAAAAATTATTTATTCAGTAGAATCACAAGGATCACTTTGAAACGTCTTACAAGCTAGGAAAATTTACACCAGTTCCAACGCGCCCATGCCGTAAAAGAACTGGCAACAACACCGGCTGGGTTCCTATCGCTTTTTTGGCATGACCCTTGCTATTGTTATGGATTCCAAGTAGTGTTGGAGCACATTCGTCCCAAGCTTTTTTATCATCTAGGTAATCGGTTGTTTATAGTAAGCTTTTTGAGACAGATTTTGTTTAATTAAGTTTTTAAATTTGCCAATCGATAAATTTTGTATGTCGCTTGGGACTTTGTTAAAGAAGCGTACACATTGCCCTCTATAAGATTTACTGACCTTAGTGAGCCTAACTGTGGGAATAGCGAGTTTTTTTTTTTTTTCTTTATTTGTATATAAACTTTCCTCTTCTTTGTTAAACTAAGTTTATATACGCAATGTCAGTGCTCTCATACGGTGATGGTGAAGGAAAACATAGTAAGGAAACCAGCATGTCCAAGAACTAAAAATTATGTGTGTCATTTATTGCACTGCATCGGGTCCGCGTGGTGGATTTAAGATCCACTCGCTCGAGTAGCCAGTGTTTTTTTTATACAATCAAAGTAGCAACCAAGCTTCTGACCCACACGATGGGGGGCGGGTACCGCAGTCTACGGACGCTTGTAATACCAGAGGTATCGCGGGTGTGCCGGTGTGCCTGTAATTTCAGTGTGAAAAATAGTTCCAGCAGGGGGAACATGGTATGGGTGCGATGTCCTCACTTGGCTCTCTCGATGTCCAGATCGAGCGCGTTGATAGCGTCCCGCAGGTCCGGTTGGCGCGCCTCGAGCGTGGCGCGGTGCTGGCGCACGTGGTGCCTGGCGCCGCGCTCGGCCCGCAGCGCCGCCAGCAGCTCCGCGCGCCGCGCACTCAGCCGCGCCTCCTCCGCTGCAGCCGCCACCTCCGAGCCCTCCGAGAGGCACATCTCGTACTCTGACAAAGTCAAAGTCCAACTCTAATTACTATGTATGTAGTATGCAGCGCTAAAGTACTATGTATGCTGCTTTAGCAAATGCTGAATGGCGGCCATTTTCGAAGACTTATGATCTAAATGTACTCGTATATGCTTAACTGCTTAGATATACACTTTTAATATTATTACCACCTACCATGTATCAACTGTCTCGAAATAAACTTTTTTACTTTACTTTACTTTACTTAATTACAAAATTGCATTATTCAATTTATTAGTCGGTACAAAATAATTAATTTGGAGCGCTCGTGACGGAGCTGGCTAAGTTGTTCTTAGCAGATCAACGAAGTTAAGCACTGCTTCGCGTAGTCGTCATTTGGATGGGTGACCGCCAGTGGCAATTTCAACTGAGCGCTCCTTAAGCTGTTATACCATGACGGAGGCCTTCAAAAAAAAAATTTTTTTTTTTTTTATTTCACTATTAATTTGAATAAAGTTGCTAAGAAACTTATCTTTTTACTATCCATGAATATATCTATGACTATAGATGAAAATACATGATTTAAAAAAAAAAACATGCGCATGCGCAACTATTCGACTGCGTAACGCTTACTTTTGATGAGTTGTTGCAACTCTGCGATCTTTTCCTCGTCGTTGCCGAGCAAAATCTGCAGATCCTGCAAATACTTCTCGTTCAGATCATCGAAGTCGTCCCGATCTTGAAACCTGACAGTGATAAAACAGATTATTATTATTATTATAATTTTAGATTTTATTCTACTCGGTTTTATTAAACCGGGGTTAACTGAAGTACACGGGCCTAAGCCAAGTGCACATCAGTACTAGGTTAAACTTCATGAGAAAGTCCAGTTTGCAGAAATTTTCTGACAATTCTTTTTGCAAAAGAATGTAAGTGTGCGTCGGTAGGTCTAAGTTAGCCAAGGATTGAAAAAGTTGCTTAGGAATAACACCAGTTGATGAAAGAACTATAGGGACTATTGAAACCTTCTGCAGATGCCACATGCGAGCAATTTCATTATTATTATTATTAGCATGTATCATCCCACTGCAGGGCAAGGGCCTCCCCATCCCCCTTCCATATAGTACGGTCATGTGCTTTAAAAGACTGAATTAATAAAAAAAACAAGAGATTATTTCACACTTATATTAGAAATTAGTTTTCCGTGTCACACTTTTTTTTTATGTCAACAAGTGACAAGACAATCAAGGCGCCCACCTGATGTTAAATCAATAATAAAAAATAAAAAATATTTCTTTAGTAAAAGGGTCTTAGACAACATTATTTTATATGATATTAACAAATATTGTGTTTCTTGTTAAGCACCACGCCTGACTATTACAGATGCAGTGCCGCCCAAAGCTTAAAGTTTTCAAGTGTTTGCGTGGCACTGCACTGCGCTTATCACCACGAGACATTGTTGTTAAGTCTCTTTTGCCCAGTAATTTCACTTGCTACAGTGCCCTTCAAACCTAAACACAGTGCAGCTTGCACACTACTGCTTGGAGGTAGAATATCTGACACTGCGGTGGTACCCACCAAGACGGACTCTTGCTGAAGAGTCCTACCACCAGGTAAATCCACGCACATCTCTGGTGGAAACGCAGCCTTAGGGTGATGGGAGGTGTGGGGAAGATTTAAAGTCGGATTACGCATTTCCAATCGTGGTAAGTAGATCGAAGGCCTCTGTCATGGCCTTCGGACGGCTGAGCGAAGCTGGGACGGACTGCTAGTCTATATCTATACTAATCTATACTATATACTATAATATTATAAAGAGGAAAGATTTGTATTTTTCTGTTTTTGTTTGTTACGAATAAACTCAAAAACTACTAATCCGATTTTAAAAATTCTTTCACCATTAGAATGCTACGTTAACCCTGAGTAACATAGGCTATATTTATTTGGGTGCGGTTTCATTGCACCCATGCGAAGCTGGGACGGACTTTTAGTTATTTATATGTTTGTTGTGTGCCGCAAAATAAATAAAATACATTTAAATCTATTAGTTACCTGATCCAGCACATTTTCAAATAATTGCGCCGTAGACAGGATAGTTCATCTTTTTCCACATATAGTAACTCATCTGAGACAGGCAATTCCTATGTGAAAAAAAAAAGGTTGTTTACACCAACTTAAGTGTTTTTTCAAACAAGCTGCTTATGTTGCTAGGGTACATAGGCCACGGTAACCGCTTACCATCAAGTTGGCCGTACTTTAGTGGTTGCCACATTAGTAGTATTAAAAAAACCTTTAAAAAAATCTGGCAACAAATGTAGCTTAGATTTTATATTTTGGGAATGCTAATGACTACCATTGGCTGCCCCGGCCAATGAAGAAACGCCCATTAGAGTACACCAATTCGCATTGGGTCCGAGTTGTGGACCCAATCACTCTCGCATAAGAGTAGGTCAGCATCATCGTGCACCAATGAATTTTTCGCTACGAATTATTTATGTGCGTAATGCCAGTGCTCTCATACAGTGAAGGAAAACACCGAGAGGAAATTGTCATATCCAAGAACTGAAAATTCGAAAGACATGTGCCGTCCACCAATCCGCATTGGGTCCGCGTTGCACCTCCAAGCAGTGTGCAAGCATTACTGTGTTTAGGTTTGAAGGGCACTGTAGCAAGTGAAATTACTCGGCGAAAGAGACTTAACAACAATGTCTCGGGGTGATAAGCGCAGTGCAGTGCCACGCAAAAACTTAAAAACTTTAAGCTTTGGGTGGCACTGCATCTGTAATAGTCAGGCGTGATGCTTAACATCAGGTGGGTGCCTTGATTGTCTTGTCACTTGCTGACATAAAAAAACACTTGAGCAGGCCAGCAGTAGGAACATAGAAAATTGTCGTGATGAAACGTACTTACAATGTGGTTAGCGAGGTCCAGGAGGTAGGCTATCAGTGCGAGCGCGTGCGGGAACGCGTGCAGCGTGTTCACAGTCTTTAGCCACGACTTGGAGACAGTTCCGGGGTAGAGGAGGCGCTTCGACAGGTGCGGCAACTGTTGGATGATGTGAGAGAATATACCCTAATTTGTATTAATAACATTCATGTTTGAAACTGTAATCAGTGGTCGGATTCAAGCGAAATGTGGCACGTAGAAAATCAGATCGAATCCGAAACAAGGAATATTTTATAGATCAAGCTTAATTAAATAGCTCTGTCTTCGACTCAGTATTTTCAAAGTTGTTAAGTCATGACAGAGGCTTTCGGTCAGCTTATGTCGGTCAACTATGGTGACAGTTTTCACCAGAGTTGGGTACTGACTCATAGGAACTCACTTATAGTCAGAATAACGGTAAAAGAGTCGGTAACAATGTAACTGGTGTCATCTGGGTACCTAGGTACCTGGTGGTAGGACAAGAGTCCGTCTTGGTGGGTACCACCGCAGTGCCAGATATTCTACCTCCAAAGCTGTACTGTGTTTAGTTTTGAAGGCCACTGTAGCAAGAGAAATTACTGGGCGAAAGAGACTTAACAACAAGTCTCGGGGTGATGAGCGCAGTGCAGTGCCACGCGAACTTAAGAACTTTAAGCTTTGGTGGCACTGCTCTGTTATGGTCAGGCGTGGTGTTTAACATCAGGCGGGCGATTTGGACGTCTTGTCACTTGCTGACATAAAAAAAAAAAGTAGCCTCGGTACCTTGGCGACGTAGTTGTCGTTGTTGAGCGTGATGTTGTCTCTGGTGATGGCGGCGAGCAGCGCGCCGACCACGTCGACGAAGCGCGCGATGGTGAGCGGCCGCAGCAGCGCAGCAGCGCCGCCCCCTCCCGCCCCCCGCGCACCACCCGCACCCCGCGCGTCCAGCGCCGCCTGCACGCGCGCCAGCTCCGCGCGCTGCCACGCCACGTGGCTGATAGGCCTGCCATACACTTATTTTTTGTACTTAATATAGGCGTATGACCACTATCTATGTGAATCGAACAGAGCCTATTTTGGAAGAGCAACGACGCCCTGCCGTCATACAAATTTTAAGAGTAGTAGAGTTCTCTGTGATAGAGCTCGTCCGGGGAAGGACTACCACCATACCTATTTCTGCCGCCAAGCAGTAATGTGAGCATTGCTGTGTTCCGGTGTGAAGGGTATGGTTTCCGGTGAAATTACTGGCACATGAGGCTTTCGATCTTAGCCTCAAGGTGGCAACCCGCGAGTGATACCTCTGGTATTGCAAGCGTGCATAGGCTGCGGTAACCGCTTACCATCTTGTGGGCCGTACGCTTGGTTGCCACTTCCTTGTATAAAAAAAAAAAAAAAACAGTGTAAACTAGTATGGAGGGTAGTCGCTTGACTGGACAATGGCTTCTTTGCAAACTTACCTCAATAATTTTTGTCATCGTAATGTGTTTGTAAGATGTTCCGTTTTTGCCTGTTTTATTTTGTTTCTTTTAAACTATAAACCCTTCAGTGACGACCGATGTGGCGCAGCGGGCGCAGGTCCGCCTGCGACGCGGAGGTTGCGGATTCGATTCCCGCCTCGGGTCAAATGTTTGCACGATCTACAAATATTTGTTCCAGGTGTTCTGGGTATTTTCTATATATAATAAAAATATCTATCTATGTATTGTATTGTATTAAGTATATATCAGTCATCTAGTACCATAACACAGCTCTGTTTAAACAGTAGCTTATTTGGGGCTAGATGATGCTGTGTGAATTGCCCAGCAAAAAAAAAAAAAAAAAAGTAGCAGGCAATAGATACATAAGTGGTGAATTAAGTTAATGTTAAATAGCATAAGGTAAGTTTGTATAACTCAAGAAATAAATCCCTAAATAAATAAATAAATCTCTTATACTTAATTAGGGTTACTCGATATTACTAGCGGCTGGTGCCGGCTTCGCACGGGTAATAATGTAGCATTATACTGATGAAATATTTTTTTAAATTGGTTCCAACGGTTTCAATGGTAGTTTAAGCACCCGCGCGAAGCCGGGGCGGGTTGCTAGTATAAATATATATAATAAATATTTCCAGACATTTTGTACAATTTATATTTCATATATTTATTACCTTGCATCCTTGACAATAACAAAAGCTTGGGCTCTATCTAGAGAAGTCTGCCAATTGCGGCTTTTACGATCCTCTGATGGTGTTCTCTGAAACAAAAAGTCATCATCATCATGACAGCCTTCTAATGTTCCCACTGCTGGGACACTGGCCTACTCTCGAGCAAGAGTGATTGAGGTCTTAATCCACCACGCTGACCCAATGTAGATTGATGAATGGCACATGTTTATCGCATTTTCAATTCTTGGACATGCCGGTTTCCTCACGATGTTTTCCTTCACCGTATGAGAGCACTGGCATTGCGCACATGAATTTTTCGTAGCGAAAAATCCATTGGTGCACGACCGGATTCGAACCCACGACCTTAGGATCGGAAGGCGGGGTCACTACCACTAGACCACCAGTGCTCCAAACAAAAACAAAAAGTAAGTAATTGGAATTAAATTTGCAAATATGTTGATGAATCGAGAAACAAGATTTATTTGCCCGAAGAAGAATACATACAATAATTTTACATACTAAGATCTTAAAGCTATACTAGTCAATGTGGTCATAAATTTACCTAATCATCTCTACATAGTATAAAACTAAGCCGCTTCCCGCTGTTTGTCCCTATGTATGCTTAGATCTTTAAAACTATGCAATGGATTTTGATGCGGTTTTTTTATTAGAGTGATTTAAGAGGAAGGTTCATAGCACAAGTGCGAAGCTAGGGCGGGCCTGCTAGGCTATACTGCATAAGGGAGGAGAGATTTGTATTTTTTGTTTGTTACTAATATTCAAAAATTCTTTCACCATTAGAATACTACATTATCCCTGAGTAACATAGGCTATATTTATTACTAGCGACCCGCCCAGGCTTCGCACGGGTGCGGTTTAATTGCACCCGCGCGAAGCTGGGATGGACTGCTACCTAGTTAATTATTCCATAATTCATTAAGATTATAAAAACATTTTTCTTGTAACCAAAGAGTTTTTTTTTTTTTTATTTTTTATTTAATAGGTTTGCCAACAGTTTGTACATGATTACATGAGTTAAGTTACAAAAGAAGTATTCTAGGCTACATGTGAAACCAATAATAGGCAAACACAGCATGCGTAATTTAGTTAGAGTTAGTTTCAGTTCTGCAGGCATCTTACGACTCTTATAAGCACAAGAGTTTTTATTTGGGGTTTGTTAAATAAACTAGAAACTAATAATAAAACGTAGATTTATTCACAAATTAAAATTCATTTGTTTTTTTTTTTGTGTTTTGGATCAGTTGAGCTATCTATAGATGGTTTGTCAGTCAGTAACGGTCTTTAGATGGCTAAACTGTTTCATAACCATTATTAATTAAATTTACCTGTGGGGTAGAAGTTGGCCTGGCTGAATATTGACTGGATCTCATTGGAGTCATTGAGGTCTGGCCAAATCTGTCCCCTTGCTGTGAACGGGATCTCTGCAAAACACAATTTCAAGAAATATAACAAAATAACAATAATATCAGCTATTCATTCAGGTATTCAGGTCCAGGGACGTTAACACAGCACCATCTAGCCCCAAACTAAGCAAAGCTTGTACTATGGGAACCAGATAACTTTAATACACATATTTTTAATAAATTGTAATTATTAATTAATATATATTATTATTATTTTTAAAACATATTCGTAATACATAGAAACACCCAGACCTGTGTTCGAGTAGGTTTTAGGAACCAGCATTTGATGGAGAACTTACTCCGTTCAAAGGCAGCTTGGTAGCAGAAGCTTCTCTGCTCAGCTGTCCAAAGGTGGTTCGGGAGGGCTCAGCGCTGCTCGACCGGTGGCCGGTCGCGCTCGGCCGCCGCGCCTCGCTCGACAGCCGGTCCGTGGAGCCCGGACGACGCGGCTTCGGCAGCATTGATGGCCGGTTCACATCTCCTATCCTGAGTTGTATAATTACAAGTTTAACTAAAGAACTTTGTGTACCTAATATATACAATGGAGATATACACTGAACGCTAATGAAAATGCTCGTATACCGTATTCCAGTCTCACTCTCAGTATTTTAAGGCTCAAGCTGAAAATAATAAGTAGGTAGTGCACACAAGTGCACATAAAACTACTTACCTCGATTTTCTCACGGCGCTCGACTGCGCGGGAGCAAACCTTTGAGGGATCATTATAAATATGAAAGATTATTAAAATATAGCAGTTTCTATTGATTTTTATATCACAGCAACACAACTATCAACACTCCGTTACCATTTTGAATTCGAATTTGAGTTGACATTTTATTTGTTTCTATTACAATTTGAACCACAGGCTATCCACAATGCAACCACAGAAATGAAACTCTGCAAGCAACCAAACCATAGAGCAATATTCCTCGATTTGACACGTAGAAGTGGGCAATGTGCTAGGTTGCCATTAAATGTTGGCCGAAAGAAGGCCAGCGCGAGTGAAGGCGAGCGTAGGCAAACTAATGCAGGACAAGACCTGCGCAATATTTATGTGATAATAATACACACGTTTGACAAGTTATAATAAAACATTTAATCTATGGCGCTTGGCTTGACTCAGCCTTTATAAGCGAGCAACGAGTGTCAATAAGCGATGGCAAAGCAACTATGCTGTCCACCACACACGTTGATAATACGCGTTCACTCGGCAAGAATGCGCCTACATGTGTAAGGCTTAGGTTATGAACAGTTTATTTAATCATTTTAGTTTAGTTAGAAGGTTTAGGGAATTAAATGTCAAAGTTCTCGCTCCCAACCTCACTCCTGGCTCACTCCCAACTTGAGAGAATTTGAACCACTGTGATGTTACACTAAATTATTTCTTCAAAATCTCTTTGAGTGCTTGTTCAGTTTCTTTTACAACTTGAGGAAATGCTGGATCCAATAAACACAGGCGTATAAAATTACTGTACTCAGATGGCAATGGTGTGTTCATATTAACTGAAACATGAAAAGTAGGTAGACCTTCCTTACCGTGGTTGTTGTTAGAAAATATAATTTATGTTAAACCTACAAAAATAACCTAACCAACTTATTTTTCTGAAATGTTCTCGGGTAAGGATTTATTTCTCAAAAGACAAGTCACTTACAGAGAAACGTGGTAATTAATACTAAGTAGGGTAATTTTTTTATTCATTTTTATAAGTTAATATGTTGATATACCTAGAGATACGGTAGATACGGTACAAAAATTAAATTACTTACCATGATCATTGAAATGAGCTAAAACGTTTTGTAATACTTCACCGATATTCTTATACTTTGAGCTTATGCATGTTTTTGAACCATTGTAGCTCGTTATAGGAATATATTCTCCTAATTTTTGCAAACACTGCATCACATTAGCGTTTATTTGAAATTTTATTTTTCGAACCTAGAAAAAAATACTGTTTGTAAGTACCTAGTATGTAAGGTATAAATTATGAACTACCTGCACAATAAATAGGTTTTATTACATCTTAGCGTGTTCGCTAATCCAAGGAACTGTTACAAACGAATAAATACGTTTTACAATCGCAGGAATACACTATTATGCCTTTGATGTAAGATGCTCAAAAATGATTAGGTATCCAGATAACCGGCAAACTGAGCGCCAATGGCAAATATACCAACAAGTCGTCATAACAATTTGACTCAACTGCTAAAGTTGGTAATAGCTATCGCTTCACTGACACTATATATATATAAACTTACTTCTTTTCCAGAAAAACTAAGAAACAATATTAAAATATTTTCCTTGTATATTCCTTTTATTTTGTTTTTTAAGTTGAGGGATTCAATAACTTTTGAATCAGATGTTATTAGTAATTGATCGTAGTGCAGGCGTAAAAATAAATTCGCGTATTTTGATTGATAATTCATCCAGTAGGTTCGCCATATCATAAGTTTTTCAATTGGTACCGGCCATAAATCTGAAAATAAAGATTATTTTTTTGAAACGTCATACGTTAAAAATCTGCCTGAGGTTGTTTTGATTTAGATTATATCACAATACCTACGTTCCATGTTAATCTATTTTCGTTACTATCTTTTCTTTAGCTTCAGCAAACAAAAGTATCGTGGCATGCACTGGTGCACTGCAGGAAGTTAGTTTTCCCGCCACCCGCACCTTTGAAAGAGCATTTTCAACCGGAAATTAGTCAAAGATAATGATGCTGGATCAGTCCTAGTTCAGTCAGTGTGACCACAGCTTAAATTTTTTGGAGTCACTTTTAAGCACCTCACTAGCTCTCTCCATGCTACACAGGATGTAATCCATACCAAAGACAAAACAAACGTGGCTCTTTGCCCACTTCCGTTTCGGACACTGACACTCCCAATACCAAAGAATGTTACCAGGTTTAATAATCCTGTAATAGATGTAGCGTTTTTTTTATAGGTCCTATAAATCTAGATGTTTCGGACATCGCTATGATTATAACGATCAAAGTTATGAATTCCATTACCATTTGCTTACGCAATAAGGCCGCTGGACTCGGCGGCCTCTTACTTTTAAAATTACTTCGGAGAGATAAATATTTCTATCCATTATGTATGTACTTTACTCTCCGACAATTAGTATTGCAATTCTATTTAATAGCATAAATAACTTTACATAGGTACTCGTCAGAACTTTTATTACTTAAATAGATTTTATATGATTTGACGACCGATGTGGCGCAGCGAGCGCAGGTCCGCCTGTGACGCAGAGGTTGCGGGTTCGATTCCCGCCTCGGGACAAATGTTCGTACGATCTACAAATATGTGTTCCGGGTGTTCTGGGTATTTTCTATATATAATAAAAAATATCTATCTATGCATTGTATTGTATTAAATATATATCAGTCATCTAGTACCCATAATACAGCTCTGTTTAACAGCAGCTTACCTTGGAGCTAGATGATGCTGTGTGGATTGTCCAGCATTATTTACTTATTATTTATTTATTTATGATTACATTGAATAATCACTAACTAAAATAAGATATTCAAGTTGGCAACACATTTATTCAAGAAAGAAAGAGAGAGAGAACGAAAAAAAAAGACAAGGCGCGCGCAAGGCAGGCAGAGAATAAGAATTTGCCTCTGCAGCATTTTTGCAAAAATCATATTTCTATTGATTTACGCAATGGCTGCAGGAACGTATTACTTTGTCATCGTCGGGCACTCCGACAACCCAATATTCGAAATGGATTACATCCCAGTTACAAAGGAAGTCAAGGTATGTATGAATGACCTCATTTCGTTATGTATTCAATGTACTCCGCCGCCCCTCATTTTAGCCAACCAAACACGATTCGAATCAGCTAGCTTGCACGAGGCATGACCTACTAACCTAAATAAAATTGCCCTGCCTATGCTCTATTGTTAAATAGTTACTTGGACAAAGAGAGTGAAATGTAATCAAGAATTACCTAATGCGTGCGTAAGCTGGCAAAACTTAACGTAAGCAATTCTGGTGGAAACCTAAGTACATACTTCTATTTCCTGTTGACGTAATATCATTCGTATGTTCGACCATTTCCTTTGTACAATAATTTGGATTTCTTTCCCTAGTTTAAATAGTTGCAGCGGCGCGCGGCGGTGCCTTCCCGGGACATAGATTCCCTCATGTAAATAGGTGGTAAATTTCAGGTCTTTTCTTTCAGAAAGAAGACAATAGACACTTGAACCAGTTCATAGCGCATGCAGCTTTAGATTTGGTTGATGAGCACATGTGGAAGGTCACTAACACATACCTCAAGTCTGTCGACAAGTTTAACCAGTGGTTCGTCTCTGCATTTGTTACTGCTAGCCAGGTAACTATTACTAGCCTATCTTGCCTCACTGCATAGCAAAGGCCTATCTCCCTTTTGCCTTTCTTGGTCTACAGTGGACTAATCCTTCATAACTAATAATTTCCTTTTATATGTAAATACAATTACCGGTTTTTACATTTATTATTTTTACCAAACATTGTGACCAGACACCACCAGACAATGTGGCATTCACCAGCACTAAGGTTGTTTATTCACATTTTGTGGATTATGTACTGCTTTACAGATATTTTCCTTTTTTATTATTACCATACAGCTGGGCAAAGACCTCCCCTATCCTTTCTAGATCTCTCTTCCAAATTTTCCTTGGTGAATTCTAAACATTAAATTCTTATAAGAATCATATAAGACTGGAAAAATAATATAAAACTTATTTTCTTGCCATAAGTGGCTTTAGAAAATCCCATTAGTGTTTTAAAATTTTTTAATATTAGTATTTTTTTTCAGATGCGTTTCATAATGGTCCATGATGCTCGAAATGAAGATGGCATCAAGAACTTCTTCACTGATGTGTATGAGTCATACATAAAGTTAATTCTGAACCCATTCTACAAAGAAAACACTGTTATAACTTTACCTGCTTTTGAGAAAAAGGTTCAATTTCTAGGAAAGAAGTACTTGACATAGTGTAGGTGACTTTTATAGTAGAAATACTTATGGAAAAGAAATATTATCTTGCAGTGGACTGTAAATTTTTCTAGCACTGCTAGGTCATGTCATGATACTTTTAAAATATAGATGGTGCATGAAATGCTACTAACTAATGTTATGTTCATAATGAAAACAACAAAATTAATCTTTTACTCTTTGTAGTTAGTTCAGGATATTCTGTAATGGAAGTTCAGTAATGAAGGTTTTGAATGAAAGCAACATTAATTTATAAATTAGTTATTATCTTTACTCAATTATCAAAAGCTTACAAAAGTACACTAATACTCACACTACAATTTTTATACATTTAAATTATAAGACTTAAATATATTTATTAGCTCAAATCATATGATTCTGCGATAAACCACTTAGTAATGCCATTCTAACAGCTAATCCAAAATAACCTTAATTAAAATACATTCTTAATACTAAAACAATACTAAAATCACAATGCTTTTACACATCAATATCCATAACTTTACAGACACACAACTCATCAGTAAAATGTATGAGGAGAAGCTTGCTGCTTGTATTAAGCAATGTTTTGTGTGCCTTCATACATTTTACTGCTGTGTATTGTGGCTAACAGGTAATATAATGCTGGATAGTGTAAAAACTCAACATCTCAGTTCTCATCATAGGATCAGTACAGAGCTGGGAGCCCCAAATCATCATCTGATAAACTGTCAAGAGAGAAATCATCTGAAACAAAAAAACTGGAATTACATAACAGGTACTATCCAGTAAAAAAGCACTGAATTTTGTATCTAACAATAATTTATTAGCATTGTTTATTGTATATTTGTATTATTTAATTTATTTATAAGTTTATAACATGGAGTTCAGAAAAATGAAGAATTCAAGAAAAATCTTTGTCAGCTGTGTTGGGAAGCGAAGAGGGCTTGCTTTGTCTATCAGTCAGTCTTTTTCTCTCTCCTAATACAGTTGGCATGCAATCATCAGAAGTACTGGAAGCCATTGACTTTTCTCCAAGAAACACTCTTCATCCGGACAATAAAATTGATTACCTGTTGTCTAAAATATGTGCAGTATGCTAAGTTAATTTTAATTAAGTATGTAAACAATATACAGTAAAATAAGATTTGTGTTTTGTATTTGTCCAAGCTTAGCTACTGGATATTATCTATTCTGTACCCACATCTAATTACAGTTTGAAGTTCTTTGTGTGAATGTTTAGCTAAAGGTATCACTAACTTTTAAACCGATTTTTATAAAATTTGAAGTATAGATAGCTGGAATAATGCATAGCATAATTTTTAAAATATACCCTTAGGAGGGGTTATGTTTTAAATAAAAATATGACAAGTCAAATGCAATAGCTGAAATAACTTCCATGTCTGCCATGTTTGCTGGTCCGGTCCAGAACAGACTAACACACTCGCAAGTGTGTAAATGACCCATAAAATATCTACATTATGTGAACTACAAACACAGGGACAGACAGCAGGAAGAGACTTTTTTTTATTTTCTAACAAACCTGTGAAGAAGTCATCTTGATATGACAGGTCTAGTTCCATATTATGTGGCTTGGTCTCTGGGGGAGGAGTGGAAGGTGGAGACACTTCCTGCATCTTCAACTCTGGCTCCGGAAGCAGGAAATCAAAGAGTTCTTTATAGTTGTCTGCAAAAGATGATTGGTTTATCTTTTTGTTGTCACAATAACTGCTAGTAAAACTCAAATTTGATGACCGTGAAGCAGGGTGGGCAAGTGCCGAGAGAGGATGCTGGTTCAAACCTTAGTATTCAAGATATTTATTTGCATATAAATAGCTAAAAGTACTCAGTAAATAGTATAAAAATTAATGCTTTGCT
This sequence comes from Colostygia pectinataria, assembly GCA_951394395.1. Classification (NCBI taxonomy): domain Eukaryota; kingdom Metazoa; phylum Arthropoda; class Insecta; order Lepidoptera; family Geometridae; genus Colostygia; species Colostygia pectinataria. Next base: position 1,389,820 of record OX596368.1, on the reverse strand, counting down.
TAGTTTGGGGCAAGACGGTGTTGTGAAAATTCTCAGAACTTTTTTTATATCAGTATGAAGGTAAGTACACTACATTCTATAAACACATTGCTATAAGATTCACTTTAGGTAGTTTGAGTTAACCAAGACTCACCAAATTTGTATGTAGGCTTAGTGAACTCTACTTCCTCCATCTTGTAACCATTGTCATTATCATCGCTGTAGATGAGAGAGGTGACATTGATTGCTCGCGGAGTGAACACTTTTCTAGCTGGCGTGCTCTGCAGCGCTTTACCAGTGTTAGACAAGAAGGACTTCTTAGGCTCCCCGGCCTTCTTCATAGGTTCGTTAGGTTTGATGGGGCCTGAAGAAACCATCTTGCCCATATTCTCTGAAACAAAAGGAATTTGAAAAAAATAAAAATAAAGAAAGATTTGTAGAACAATGGTTCTAGAAGAAAATACAAACCAATATTGGACAAAGGTTGGCGCGTAACATTTTTTACGACTTGTCTCGTATGATGATCACCAAATATATCAAAAAGTGACTCAGCCATAGTTTTAAATAGTTTTGATAGTTATTTATCACTGAAACAGTAAATTATCGTCTTTTTTGCGCAAACAATTCGATTCAACGGGCAGCGATTAATTTTATGTTTGAAAAACAACGGAAATGTTGACAGATTTGGCAACTGTCAGTTTGAACTGACTGATTATACAATATTTTTGATTGATTGCACGATGCCTAGTAGAGGCTCGATTACATTTCACGATTTATCGTGACGATTTGAAGCAGGGAGGGAGCCTATATCGCAAGGTGTAATCATGTAAAGGCACCTCACCACCACTTATTTAAGAAGAAGGCTAATGTCTTTGAAATGTCCATGTGTCACGACTCACGACGCTGTCACGTCACATTGAACATTGTCTTGTCTGTCAGTCAGATTTTTAGGTTATGTTTTTATTTCAACAAAAACAAACAAATCAAAACACTTGAATTATTCTAAGGATATTGATTTTGATTGAGATAAATTGTTGATCTAAAATGTCTGAAGAAAAATTCAAGCCTAATGGCACAGATCCTTCACAGCGGCTGCCTTCGTTCAAACCGCCCCGAGATCTCTCACTTGGGGGTGTGAAACCCAAAAAAGTTTTCACTCCCAATTTAAATGTTTCTAGAAACAAAAACAAAGGGTGAGAACCGTTAATCCATGCAATATATTAGTTAAACGTATGCAAATAGAAAGATTACTCCTTTTTTTTGCATTTCTAAAGCTTACAGCTAAGGCTGTGTGACTGTTGATTGTGGGTTAATAATGATTTTCAAATATTATCCAATTACTGTCGCCAATAGCCAATCGAGCTCAAGCAGCCAGGACTCGAAGAAGGATGACCGTAACCGAGACCGTAACCGCAATAATAGATCAAGACATAGGAACGGGCCAAATGTCATTAAGTCATCAGGAGTTTTTTCTGAAGGTAACTTAGATCATCTCCTTTCCTCTAATGCACTAAGGTTGGATTCGACCAAACTCGAATAGGCTCTATTCTCCTAGTAAATCATAGTTATTCGTGAGTAAACTGACAGATATCTGTTCTGTGCTGACAGTTTACTTGGATTTGACATTTCTTATTCCTGAGAATAGTCATACCAGATGTTGCTCGAATCCACCCTAAATGGAATTGACAAAAAAAGTCTGCTTCCTTTTCTAACTCTCATCAAGTTTCTAAAAAATAAAATGAGATAAAAAGCACAAAGTAAAATTACAAATGAAAGATCTTTATAATATACAGCATGTTTTTTTTTTATTAGATTGGTGTGGCTAAAATAACACTGCAGCCATGCAGGCTTATTGTGCTCAAATATAGCATTCTTACTTAGAGCTTATGTCATTTTCTGTGCAACAACCTGATGTATAAACATCCAATTTGTAGGCCTGGGGAGCACAGAAAGGCATTCCACCCGAGCATCCTTCAGCAGAGGGTCTGGAGACTCTGCTCCTCAAGTTTTGCAGAGACCCTCAATTAGGGTCAAAGATTTTGTAAAGGTAAGGCTACTAAAAATTATGTACTGTTAGGGCGGGTTTAAAGATATACAACCAGGTCCATATAATATATTTTCCAAAACACAAATAATTCAAAGTCAACAAATTATTGTGCTTGTTTGTTGTGAGATAAGGAGAGGCCTTTGCCCAGCTGTGGCACACAATGGGCTAACCATAATCGCAATCGTAAAGAAGTCAAGGTGGTGGTTCCAGATAGACAAAGAGCTTGAAGAACAGAAGATCAGGTATGTGATGGGAGAAGCCGGCAGCGAGGATCAGCAGGAGAGCTATGACTTCAAGCAAGCCCGCGAACGCGACGCGCCCATCAAACTGCCCATGGATGATGGTATGTTACTTTTCTACTAATTATGCACTAGTGCTCTACAATCTGTACTTGAGTTTTATTAATAACTTTATAATTTATTAACAAACACAAATACATCACACTTTTATCACACTAATAAATGCGAAAGTTAAGATGTTTGTTTTTTTATTTGTTTGCAAATTTAAAGGACCAATTTCATAGTGGTCTAGGTCTTTGTAACGCCATAGAAAAAAAAAATATATATAAGACTAACAGTAACAAACAATTTTTTTTTAGTAGACAAACAAAGTTTTAAAGAAAAAATGTTTATTGTGTTGAGTTTCTTAAAACGGGAACAATAGAGGTCCGCCATGACAGCTATTAGCCAATGATCGTGACGCAATTTGACATTGACGCTACCTAATATTAACCCAGTGGTTCGTTAAACCCGCCATGTTGTTTTGCATTGTGTTGCACTCCTTCACAAAGATAAACTTACTTTAGATTATGAAAGAAGCCAAAATAAAATAAAAAAACAGTGATAAATGGTTTATTTAATGATTATCTAATTATCTAAACCCTACAAAAGACGAGGGCCCGGCTCCATACTACGTGAAACAACTCCTTTCAGCCAAATCGGTTCAGTTGTTGTTGAGTTATAGAGTAACAAACATTAAAACACCTAAACATACAAACATCCAAACTTTCGCATTTATAATATCAGTGTGATGTGATACATATCACATCATGACAGCTTGATGGAAGGCGCCGTCGTGGTCGGCCAAGAAGACGTTGGCGGGACGAACTCGACTCCTTCGAAAGAGGATGATGGGACATTGCGAAGGAGAGAGATGATTGGAGAGATTTGGGGGAGACCTTTGCCCAGCAGTGGGACGAACAGGTTAACAAAAAAAAAATCACAATGTATCTATGTGGCGGTCTTATCGCTAAGTGAGCGATCTCTTCCAGACAACCTTTAGATGGAGAGGAGCCTCAATTTCAATTTCAATTTATTGCATTATGTAACAATTTTGTATCTATCATCATGACAGCCTTCTAATGTTCCCACAGCTGGGACACTGGCCTACTCTCAGGCGAGAGTGATTGGGTCTTAATCCACCACGCGGACCCAATGCGGATTGGCGGATGGCACATGTCATTCGAATTTTTAGTTCTTGGACATGTCGGTTTCCTCACGATGTTTTCCTTCACCGTATGAGAGCACTGGCATTGCGCACATAAATTTTTCGAACAGAAAAATTCATTGGTGCACGACCGGGTTTGAACCCACGACCTTCGGATCGGAAGGCGGGGTCACTACCACTAGACCACCAGTGCTCTCTACAATTTTGTATAAGGTCTTAGTAATACAATGTTTTTTTGTCAGGTAAATGAACCCTCAATAAACAGAAGATTGGTCGGGGTGCACTCATTAATAAATAAAACTTATTATTATAGTCCAACTCAAACTAAGTCTAACTAAATTAAATAATATAAGTATTTCAAAGTAAAATAAATTATTAATTTATTTATAAAAATTAATTCAGCAAGCTTCCGCAATGTTTTAGGTTACCTTAGACAGAAGGCTGTCAAAGTGAAACAAGAAGTAGTGGTGAAAGAAGAACCAATGGATGAAGACTTCAATAGTAAGTATAACTAAGTCATTTGTAAAAGCAGCTCCTGAAAACCTGGCAAATCGTTTTGCAAGGACAAGGGGGAGACGACAGCAGAATATATTATTACTATTACAACTAGTGATAGCAACTATCGCTCATCGGCTGCGCTCCGGGCATATGCCATTGAATAATTTTAAATACATTATGAAGATAGTAGATAGTCCAAACTGTGAGACGTGCGGGGTAAGAGAAGATGTCTACCACATTCTAATGGAGTGTGTCCGGAGCGCACCTATGAGGGTGGAAGTGTTTAGCAACATTAATGTAAACCGACTCGATATGGGTATTTTCCAGTGCATACTAGCTGATCAAACATCAAGCGCAGCTAGCAAACTCTACCGGTCCATATATGGGCTGGTGGAAGAATCATTCTGAAGAAATAAGAGAGTACTATGGAGTTGACATCGTCGAAACTCGACGCCAAACTCCTTAAAAAAAGATAGATTAAAAAAAAAAAAAAAAAGATAGCAACTATTACTATAATATATTTGTTCACAGATTTGACGAAAGCCTTACCCGGTGTGAAGAAAGATACAGTTGACACACCAGACATTGTAACCTTGCTGAAGAGTGAGGAGCCGAAGATTATGATATTACAGGTTTGTGCCGTGATAGAGGGAGACGAATTGCGGATAAACCTTGATTTCACTCTACGTTGACGGTGTGGCGTGGCGGGTGAAGGTCCATCTGCGACGCAGGAGGTTACGGGTTCGATTACCGCCTTGGGACAAATGTTTGTACAATCTGCCGGGTTGTTCCGGGTGATCTGGGTATTTTCTATGTTTAATAAAAAATATCTATGCATTGTTTTAAGTATATCAGTAATATCAGTACCCATAAAACAAGCTCTTCTTAGCTTGGTGATAGATGATTCTGTGTGGATTTTGCAGCATTATTTATTTATAGTTACTACCATTTAAATCCGCATTGGGTCCGCGTGGTGGATTAAGACCCAATCACTCTCGCCTGAGAGTAGGCCAGTGTCCCAGCAGTGGGAACATTAGAAAGCTGTCATGATGATGATGACCATTTAAATTAGGTGCAATATACCTTTTTTTTTTAATATTGCCACTGCTTACTTGCGACCGAGAGTGATTGTGAACTCAATGCGGCTTGATGGTTAGCACAGGTCTTACCATATGATAGACTAGCCTACTGGTTTTGATTTGGCGAGTAAGATAACAATTAATTATAGTTTCGAATATTTATTATTTATTATTGAACTTGTTAAATCGCGAAACACAGATCAAAAACGATGTCAGTTTACACACCCGCTCTAAATGCTTATCTTAAAATTTTATGAACTACTTAACTTAATTTACGTTAGAAAGTCACTTATGAGTTGTTCAACGGGAAGCGTAGCGAGCCGCAAAAATTTGAGTATTGAACTTGTTGAACCGCGAAGCCTACATAGTAAATACATTCTATGTATTTTATTTCCATTTCTATGTATTGTATTTTATTTGCACCCCGCAAGTACACCTCCTTGTACCGTGCTGCGCCGGCGCCCATGCCTACACTAGCGCACAATAGAGATGATTGAAAGGAAGAAAGGGAGTCATTTGTCCAGTAGTGGGAAATTACAGGCTGATAATAACAGTCCTATTTATGTTGTCATCAACTGGTGTTATCCCTAAACTGCTGTTACAATCTTTAGATCACTTGGACAACACATACCAAAGCACACCTATGTATTGACAAAAGCTGTGTGAACATATGTGTCATGTAGAACAGTGAGAAAGTTTCTACAATCTGAACTTCATGAAGACGCACTTGGCTTAGGCCCGTGCTCTCCAGATATTCCAGGTTTTAATAAGCCGAGTAGTAAGTAAATTCGTGTGAGTCAGTGGCCAACACTGGTGACAGAGTTTTTAGACCGCCCGAAGGCCACTGTCATGGCCTAACTATGAAAAATCCGGGACTGACTGCTTAACGTGCCCTCCGAAGCACGAGAGCGCTCAGTTGAAATTGTAACTGGCGGTCACTCGTCCAAATAGTGACTACGCGGAACAGTGCTTAAGAACAACTTAGCTAGCTACGTCACGAGCGCTCGAGCCGAGCAGTAAAATGTACAAGCGAAATAATATTAAATGATGATATTCCAGTTCCCGCAGTCCCTGCCAGGACAGGCTGGAGGGAGTGACGACGAGCCTCCCCGCAAGAAGGACGCAAACGCACCCTCCACCTCCTCTGGACCAGCTGATGAGGAACAGAAACCATCTCATCAGGTATAACATCTTTTTGATTTTTTTGTTAATTTGCAGTATTTGTTTCGTGTGAATTTGAATGTATTTACAAAAAATATCCTTGTTGGAAATCGATACGAACAGCGCACGGCGCATGTCAATGAACCGCGCGTCAAGGACCTGTGCGTCAATGAGCCGCTCGTGTCAATGACCTTCCTTAACCGCTACGGGAGCGCGCGCTCTATTATTTTGTTATTTCTGTTCCCATAGTACAAGCAAAAAAAACGGACTGTAGGAAATTTCAAAATAAAATCAAATTACATGCTACTAATGGACACTATTATAACAGGTTCCCTGTCCTCATAAATACGATTATATTTTATTACATATTATATTTTCAGATTGATAACACGTGCAGTCTGAGTGACCTTGAAGAGGGGAAAATCGGGAAACTGAGGGTGTACCACTCCGGCCGCGTCACTTTGAAGCTTGGAGACACAGAGTTTGAGGTACTGTATGTTACCACCGGCGGCGGGTTGATCACATAACTCTGTTAGCGACCTGTCTCCATCTCAAACTGTCTAATAAGAAGTATGTAGTAAGTATAATCCATTTACATTGGGTCAGTAGCAAAGACAGTGCTGACCCGCTACTGACCTAATGTAAATGGATTTAGAGCCTAGTAGAGAGCCTTTGGATCGGAAGGCGGGGTCACTACCACTAGACCACCAACCAGTGCTCCTATACGCGTATATCAAGCATTTTGATTTGTCGAAGTTGGTCTAATTCTAACGAACTAGCTGCTACTCGGCATCCATAACAATAGCAAGGATTATGCAAAAAAACGATAGGAACCCTGCCGGTGTTGCCAGTTCTTTTACGGCATTGGCGCGTTGGAACTGGCATAAATTTATCTAGCTTGAGACGTTTCAAAGTGATCTTTGTGATTTTCCTGATTAAAGCTTGTTTTACTTTGAGTCGCAGGTCTCAATGGGCACGCAAGCTGCCTTCCATCAAGAGGTGGTTTCCGTAGCGTATGATGAAGAGTCTCGATCTGCCAACATCATATCTCTGGGAGCCCTCACACACAAACTCAACATAGTGCCCGACTGGGAGAAAATGTTCAAGAAGTTGAATGTATAGTGAAAATTCAGTTAGAGTGAGACAACACTATGGATTTATAGCTAGAAAGAAAGAGATGATGATTTGCGTTCGTAAGGCAGAAGCCTTGATCTGTGGACTTATATTATGCATTTTATCTTAATATTTAAAACTAGTGGCTCGTCTCGGCTTCGCACCGATGAACATAAAATATAGCCTATGTTACTCAGGGATAATGTAGCCATTCTAATGGTGAAAGAATTTTTGAAAAAGGACTTTTTGAGTTTATTTATGACAAACAAAAATAAAAACATCTGACTGATTGATTGGCAATGAAATTCTGCTGTAACAATGTGGGCAATATTACATTACATCTCTGTATGAACATAATTTAACAGATAACATACAAATATCTACATATTAAGCTTATTTTATAAGTACCAACATTTGAGACTCATTCATTTATGAATGGAAAGTTATCCAAGATATATTTCTTTATTAAATTATTTCATTGTTTCTAAATTTTTTTATTGCTGGATACGCAAGAATAAAAGTTCCTTACCAATCACATAATTTATTACCTAAATATTTATAAATCTATTAGTCTGTTCAATAAGAGAATCATCAACTGGACACTGGCAGAATAATAATTGAGACAGATAAAAGTCACAGAAGCCATAAAATTACGAAGTCAAGTCGCCACAGACACCACAAATTAAAAGAAGAAGAAGAAGTCAAGTCGAAAAGGTGACTTATGTCATTATCATAATAATCAAAATGGATTAATTCAAGATGATTCTCTTTTCAAACATACTATAACAATCTAGAGTGCTGAACTCTTCTGTTCTTTGGGTGGTATAATGGGAGACTCTCTTCCAGGGTACTGGTTGCCTTTTAAATCAATAGCGTAGTTGTAGTCAGTGGGGTTTGCAAGAGCATGGTCAATTGCTGCCTCAAGAGTGTCACGGGTGATGAAGGTTTTGCTGAGCTCCTGAAATAACATTACAGTAAGTTAGGGTTACATTGTCTTATTTTTTTATTTTAGGTATGACCTCTGTCGATGAGGTTTAAATTTTGCCAATGTCAAAGTTACCCAAATTTAAAACTACAAAATAGTGTACTAATGTCGATCTGTGGTATGAGTCTATTCTAAATCTTTATTTTGTCTTGTTTGATTTTGAGACGAGCTTAGGATAGGAAAGAAAGTAATATTCAGCTTTATAGATTTGAGATTGAATTGATATAAAGATCAAAGCATACCTTTTCCTTTTGAATCTCTTTTGAAGCCTTTTCAATTCTCTCTCTGAGAATAATATCCTTCTGCTCCATTCTACGGAGTGCATACTCATCCATGGCCGCCACCTCTAGCTTTCTTCTTTCCTCCCGTTCCAAAGCGACCTGTAAGATTTGGTGATAGGAATTGTAGAATTGTGGTACTTAATCATTTCGATATTAAAATTTTATTCCAATCAGAAAATGAGAAGGAAGTTTTTGTGGATCCAGAGATTTACTATAAACACGCTTAATGCCACTACGATTTTAATTTTGTATCCACGGGTGCCGCCTACATTTAGTTAGGGTAACTCGCCAGGCGCGTCGCCGGCACTGGAATTAAGTTTAGGTGGACTCGCTAGGCGAGTCGGTGGCACTGAATGTTTATAGCAAAATTGCTACGTTGAGTACAGTACCTAAGTATATTATACCTGCTTGTTCCACTGCCCGTTCAATTCAACACACTTCTCCCATTCCTCGGCTTCCAATCGCAAAGACATCTCAGAACTTGCACTGTCTCGCGTCGATTTGTCGTGGATCATTTCGTCGTGATAAAACCTCCTGATGGCGCGCATCTGTGTTTTATAGTTATTGTTGAGGCGCAGTAGCTCTAAACGTTCTTCTTCAGCAACTACTGGCCGCTTTGGTATACGAAATACTTTGCTTTTGGCGACAGGCACCCACCGAGGTTTTCGGTGAGCTTCGGCTGTCTGTATCAACATTGGAACGAATCGCTTCGATAGCGTTTTTTGAGAAATCATATTTTGTGCTATTTAGTTGTGAATAGAGAATTCGTATTTTTTATTCCAGACTTCGGTCACAGAATAGATATTATTACTCTTCGGTGTAAACAACCTAACCTAAAATAAATAATTTTTTTGACATTTGTTTTGTCTGACAGTGAATGATTATATGTGTATTATGTACAATAATTTATCATTTTTTGTTTTTTTTTGAGGCGCGCCCCAAGAGAGTGCTTACACTACGTTTAGGCGCTTAGGGATAGTTCTGTTCAGGGTTGGGCTTCGTACTACAGTAGTAGTATTTCTACTACAATTTCATGCTTCGTACTACTTACTACCCATACCTAAGGGTAGTACGCTAAAATACTACAGTTTCATCACGCGTAGAAATTATCAAAAATTAAGAAAATGTTTAATGGGTTGATAGGGTTCCTTCTTTTTCTGTCTGAATAAACTTTGTCTATGTCAATGTCATTGTCAACTACATTAGCAGACTATAGATAATCGTAAATTCTCATTATATTCCATGTTTTTTTATTTTCGTTTTTTGAACAATGTTGTTTTTTTTTTTGTTTTTTTTTATACAACTGAAGTGTTAATAATGTGGATAATGTTGGAAACTTTTTTATTCAAAAGTAACCAAAAAAAAAGAAGAAGTTGGTTGGTTTTCATGACTAAAGGTACGTTTTAGATGAATTTATTAAGTGTACTACAGTTTTCTTAGAAATACTACTATTTTATGGTTTTTGTACTACAGTTTTCATCGGGCTTAAATCCAACCCTGGTTCTGTTCTTTGGCCCGCCCGGTGGGTTTTTGTTTGTATTGTATGTTTGTGCGCTGTGTTTTGCAAATATTCAATGATAGAAACTAGTAAATATGATTAAAATAGCAGCATTAAACGATGAGTTGGAAGAAGAAAGTGGCTCAGAAGACGAGGTGACCCGAGAAGCGTTAGAACAGATAGCCTTACAGCAATACGCTAAATCGCTCGACCTGCAACGAAAGGGGAATTTGAATGATGCTACTCAGCTCCTAAAAGATCTACTGGACACAGAACTGCTATATGATGTTAAGAAACCAGGCCTAGGTGAGAAAGTGGTGGGGCCACTGTTCAATTTGAAGTATTTATGTTACAAAAATTTGGCTGCTATGTTGAGTGAGGCGGATGAAATAGACGCTGCTATAGAGGCTTACTGCGCAGCTGCTGAGTTAGATGACACGGATATCACTCTGTGGCATCGATTAGGGCAGTTGTGCATGCGCGTAAAGCGGTATGAAATGGCATTACATGCTTTTCAAAGGGGTGCTGAACGGAACCCCCGTCATTGGCCATGTCTTGACAAAATAGTAACACTCCTTCTGGGCTTGGATTACAAAGAAGAGTGCATCTCAACTATTCATGACACATTACTTCTTGATCCAGGCTATTTGAGGGGCCTAGCTTACAGGAAACATATTTATACTGTGTTTCCTTACATAAGAGACTTCATGGAATACTTGAATCCAATTTACAAATGGAATGAGAAGAAAGATGAAGAAATAAATCAAGAACAAGCTAATAAACTTATAAAAGAAGCTAATGACATTCATGAGATTTTTCTTGAGCAGCAGAAAGCTAACCAGTTCAAATATAAGCTACCAGACTTAAAATTAAAAAAGCCGATTACTGACTTCTCTTGGCTTTCAGTTGGTGACTCTCTTGTGAATATGCATCACTACATGACGGAGAACTATTTCAGCCACGCATGTTTCATCGAGCTTGTGTTTGAAAAACAGGAAAAAGAAGAACCTATGGATGTCTATGAGGAATCTCAAGAAGTAGAGCTGGTAGAACCCAGTAAAGAAGATAAAGATATTAAAGATACAGATACTGAGAAAAATTCAGAATTACCTGAATCAGAGAGTGAGACAAATAATTTATCTGACAAAGAGAAAGCTGCAACTGATGCTGAAAAAGTTGAAAGTGATGTAGAAATTGTTGTCATAGAACCCACAATGGAAGTTCCTCCAGAGCCTAAAAAGAAAACCTCAGTAAGAAGACGGGGCAGTGATCTTGTGTACCTCCAGCAATGGGGATGGTGCACCAAACGCAGATCAGGACGTAAGAAAACTGTCAACAGACATGACCGTCTCAATGAAAACATCTATGATACCTTAAGGAGAATGGTCCCTACATGTTTATCTCCTGAGACATTAGAAAATAAGTTTAATCAAGGAAGAGCTGTTTCACCAGACTTAAAGAGTCTTGACAAACTTTTTGGTGAAAATGCCACACCACTTGAAAACAAAGCAAATGAATACTTTGGGACAGAAAATGAACAGAAAGATGTTAAACAATTCATTACTAAATACACTGAACGTAAAAGAGACATTATTGATATGTTGAAGGAATTTTTGAGCACTTTAGCCGGCAAGTGGAGAGTAATATGGCCAGAAACTTTACCAAAAATTTTCATTGAAGCTAATAAATGTTACAACAACCACATTGATGTTCCCACATGCACTGATCAGAATAGAGATGAGTTGATTCACCATGCAAATGTTAATATTCTAGTTGAAGAGTTTTCAGTCAATGAAAAACTGAACTCAGAGGTAAAACATAAACATGAGCTGTCTTCAATAGAAGCTATAGGGATAACCCTCTATCTACAACCCCATATTTTCACTGGTGTTGAATGCTTGGAACTGATTTTGAGACAACTGTGGGTAAAACTTCACATCCATATTCTGAACAAAGATGAAGAGTTTGCATTAGACTGCTTGTATCAATTACTGTGCGAATTCGACGCAATGGGAGATCACCATGACACATACGATTTAGATGTCGTAAATTTTACATCAAAACCAGCTATAAACGAATCTGAAATTTTAGCAAACATCAAGTTTTTAGAAAGGAATAAAAAACTGTCAACAGTTATGGATTTATTTGAAAGTGGTAGTTATGAAGAGGTTTTAGATATTGTGATAGACTCTTTCGAACATTGTAAGTCAATGGCAAGGAATCAAGAAGAAGATGTATCCCTGGGCTTAGCAGCACAGATGTCACTTATACTTGATACATACTGGGCTTTGGATAATGTCGACAGCTGCTTCAAATGGTCTCTAATATGTCTCAATGAAGCTCTGAAACACTACTTCAGATACACAAGTGGATCTCCTGAATATGATAAGTGGACATTGGCGGTTGTTAAAATTCTTTATTCCATGGAACACATTCTGACATCCGAAGGTCTATCTTGTTTGGATACTATTTCGCACAAAGAACTAAGTCAAGGCCTTGAAAATCTTATCAGAATAATTGGACATCAAGTAGAAACGAATGCAACAGAAATGCCATTTGGTTCTGTGATTCCATGGATTATCATGCATTACATTTTGCAAAGAGAAGAGGATCAAGGAAGAGGGAGAGTTGACAAAGACAAAGATCCTGACGAAGTTCCGAATCCATTGCTAGTTCTGTTTATTGCACATGAGCAGCTGGGAGGCAGAGGATGGTGTTGCAAATCCGAAGCAAAACTTCTATACTTTATTCTCGACATTGTCGTACCTCGATTGCGAACCCCAGCTCTGTCAAAATGCCTAGAGCAGGTAAACCAGTACATGGAGCAGTGTGTGTATTGTTTGTTTGGAAATGCAGGAAAGAAAACCAAATTGAAATATATCCTAGATCACAATGCTACAGCACACACATTAAACTGGGAGAGAGCTCAGCAAGTGTACGAAATATTTAGACCATTAGAACTTCCGGCTTTAGAAGTGAAACAATCCTGCATTTCACCCGATACAGAACTCCTATTCAGAAATATTTTAGCACTGTTGCCAGCAGAACACGACCCCCACAAATATGTCACAGATGTTGAGAGATATATAAAGGGAACCATAGAAAAGTTACCGAAGTTCCCACAGTTATTACCATTCAAAATGAAGGATATTTACTTCTTATTGGGTGATTACTACTTAAAAAAAGAAGAGCATAAAACATCTATAAAGTACAACATTTTGGATGTTATAGTAAACAACGATCGATCTGAATCGTGGGCCGAAATTTCACTCGCAAAAACTGTACATTTAGGGAGAGTGTTGAATTCTTGCAAGAAAATCAACAATGACAGAGATGTTTTGAATCCTGCTAAATCAATAATCACATGTTTTAAACGTGCCCTAGAGTTGGATCCTACGTATTGTAATATGTGGATAGAATATGGTATTTTCGTGTATACCGTTCATTCGTTTTGCTCTCGGCTCTTGAAGCAGGCTAGCGAATCACTGAGTATGGAAGACTTTGAATCCCTAGAAAAGCAAAAGGAAGACATGTTAGATACGACACAAAAATGTTTTATGACTGTACTTAACGATCACAGCGTTCACGATGACGATAAGGCAAATGAGGACTCTTGGCTCCATTACTACATGCTAGGAAAAGTCGCTGAAAAACGTAATAAGCCTCCTCTAGTTTATCTTGATTACTATTTGAAAGGCGTCAAAAGTTTGCACGAAACAAACGCAACATACCCATTGAAAATCAACTACAGTTCGCCCACACATTTGTGCATTGAAGTTTTAGAACTGCACTATAGAATTCATTCATCGATTCTCAAATATATCGAACAACATGAGAATAAACCGATATCAGCTTCAGTAGGGAAAGTTTTTACAACATACATCGATGAATGGAAAAATGGACCATTTGGAAAAAAGCCCAAAAAAGAAGGCGCACCAGAAACGGAAAATTCAGCGCCAGAAACCAAAACTGAGGAGCCTATCCAGCAGGCTGCTAACATTTTAAAACGTTCCATCAGCGATGCAGGAGAAGAAGAAAGCCATGAAGCAAAGCGACTGAAGCTAGAAGCTGCTGCTGCAAAAGTGCGACGATCAGCCTCTTATGATACAGAGAGAATTGCAACTAAAGAAACATCAGCTCTGCCAACTGAGAGTACCAGAGAAATAGCTGAAACAGAGGCAACCAATCCAGCTGAAGAACCTAAACTAGAAAAGCCTGCCGGCAATATAGAATCCCTTGCCGAAAAAGAAGAACTTAAAACAACTAAAGAGAATAAGTCTCATAACACAGAAAATAATGAAAAACCAGCTGAAATGAAAATGGAAGTTGAAGAAAAAACTCAATCAGAAAATAAAGTCGAAGCGGAAATGGACAAGAAAGACGATAGCTCCAGTAGCTCATCCTCATCATCATCAGATTCAAGTTCAAGCGACTCATCGTCCGATAGCAGCAGTGATTCTAGTAAAGACAGTACAGCATCAACCAATTCTAACGACAACAAGCCTTTGACCGATGCAGAGCTCATGAAAATCGTGTCAGACTGCCTCGATTCCTTGGAAGACTGTGCTAGTAGATTCCCACCGCACTACAAAGCAATATACCGTGTAGCTCACTACCACTTCTATTACAAGAAGGGAAAAGATATAGAAAGATGCCGAGATCTATTGCTGTCCAATTTTACTTCTAGAAATAAACAAAAACTGGGAGGACTTTTTAGCGAGCGAAAACAAAATAACTTCTTCAACAACATTTGGAAAATCCCGCTAGATGAAGTCGATAGAGCTGGTGGTTTCACATTCCACATGAATCGCTCCATTCTCCTGACGATGGAAATCTTGAAAGAGTTTGACGACCACAAAACGTTGCTAGACTTGAGTATGCAGTTGCAGAGAGTACCAGAACCAGATAAAACTTACTTACGTGATTCTGACAGAGAAGAGTTAGCTCAGCAGGCATTTTCGCTCTGTGTGCAATCTCTCAAGGGGCAGTTAACAAAGTTCAGTCAGCAAGCAGACCTGAAAAGCAACGAAGTAGAACAACAAGCACTTAAATGCTTGATGCTAGATATCTACAGAGCATATCAAAGAGCCCAGAAACAACCAAACTCAAAACAATTCACCAATTTGCTAATAGAAGCGTTCAAGCTAGTCACAGCTGATCCTATAACTGAAAACATGAATCTGGTCGATCTCAGCATGAAATACTGCCAGAGACACATTCAACAGTTGAAACTAGAAGCGACGCATGCAAATATGGATAAAAATCAAAAGCAAGCTGTAAAACAAGCTGTTGCTGACGCTACAAAGGCTACTAAATCCTATGCTCATACTTCTACTTCTGGTACTCAGACGAAGCCAGATCCAAAGCTGCCCACACCTAATCTAGCTGCTGGACCTAGTCTCCCGAAGATGTCTGCTCAAGAAATAGCTGCCGCTTTCCAAAACTACCTTCCAATGCTGAATGATCCATTGATGTCTCAGCAAACTGCTGCCGCATTGTCTCTTTCGTCATATCTCAACAATATCAGCGCTCTGGCCGGATACTCATCGCTTCAAAATAGTCTGAAATCTACACTACAGAGTTCTCTGCAGAATTCGTTCCAAGCAGAGTTTTACAGACAATTTCTGGGCCAGACCTATTCATCTTATTTACCTCCGGCGGCTAAAAAGCAGAAACGGGCACCCAAAACGACTAATGCTTTAAGAACAACTCAAGTAGCAAAACCTTCGAAATCTTTATCATCTAGTTCGAAGCCGAATCCTTCGTCATCCATAACAGGTCTTCATAAAACTACATCACTTCCTATTGGAAATCAACCAAAGCCTACGCCAGCAATAGCTTCGAAAACCAATCCACCTAAATCTTTATCTATGGGTTCAAATATGGGGTTTCAAAAGCCCCCATCGACTTCAATGGCAAAATCAACATCTACAGGAAAGCCTACATCAACATTGGCGCCTAGTATGGGGACAGTCTTGTCAAGTCTACCCGCATCGTTGACCGCGAATCTGACTTCGTATGGCGCGCCACATTCTTCTCACTCTCACACAACACACACCAGTAGTGTGCCTACTCAAGCGCACATGTCAACCACATCGACAGTGAGCGCGGCTATTCATACGAAACCGCCAATGCCGCACCAGCAAGTCAGTCCTGGTAAAACACTACAAGAAAAGTTGGCTGAACGACAAAAGCACATGCCGAAACCTAGCGCGCAAGAGATCAAAGCTTCTATCAGCAAACTGCCCTCATCACTAACCATAACCAAGACTAAAAATCAGCAACCGAAAAAGTCAGATGCCAAGAAAACATTACCTTTCAGCAATGAGAGACCTAAACCTATAACTTCAGATGAGGTGATTGTATTAGATGACGACTAGTCTGTTTGTTTTTATTTATTGTAGCTTGTAGGAACATTATAATCAATTAAATGCCATTATGAATTAGATAATGTACTTTTATTCGTTAATAATAAACATTTTAATTCACTAGGTATCCTAATATTTACAAAAAATAATCAGTAAGTACTAGGTGGTACAGTTATAGACATTTGTAAATTACATAATCCATTGACTTTTATACAATATTATTACTGCAAAAAAATCTACTTACCTTTTTTGGAGGAATAATCGAGCTATCAACTCACTGGAGTGAATTCAATTAGACTGTAGCAAGGGTTTTTTTGTGGAAAATGAATTTGATTGCAAGCGACGGTGTTGTCGCTATACACCCCGATCTTCAGTGTCACTGAAGAAGAGGCCATCTTGATCCTTTCCTTGACCATACTTAGATTTATGTCAGATTAGCTTTTACAACTTTGATCACCACACTACTGTCATTCATTTTCATTCATCATTATAATGCCGCCGAGGTAAGCTTTATGTACACAAGTTCATAATATTGATGAGGTCGACAGGAATCGAATAGATTCACATACACTTGAGCAGTCTGTAGGTAGGTACCTAGAGTTGGCCACTGACTCATACGAACGAACGAACGATATACACTATAGCACTCTGTACTGATAGAAGTTCATCATCATATTACTGAGATTGAGATTAGCGGCTAGCGTGGCCAGGTAGGTCAGCACCAGCGCCGGCAGCGGGAACAGGAACAGTCGCGCGTTGTGCAACATCGCCAGATCTGCAAATATAAAAAAAAAACATTAAGACATCTAGCCCACAGCAAGCGGTCGAAGTTCATTTAAAGGAAAACATTGTGAGAAATCGACAATAATTCATGCATGCCATTCACAAATTAGGCCCGCATGGCGGATTATTACCTTATATATTTAGAGTAGGCCAGTGTCTCAGCTGTAGGAATATTAAATAAATAAATAATGCTGGACAATCCACACAGCATCTAGCCCCAAGCTAAGCAGAGTTTGTGTTATGGGAACTAGATGACTGATACACCTAATACAATACAATACATAGATCGATATTTTTTATTATTCACAGAAAATACCCGGAACAAATATTTGCAGATCGTACAAACACTTGTCCCAATGCGGGAATCGAACCCGCAACCTCCTGCGTAGCAGGCGGACCTTCGCCCGCCGCGCCACATCGGTCGTCAATACTAGAAAGGTCTGTGTATATATATATATATAACGACGTAAAACTTACTGCTGTATCCCAAGAATGTAATATACATGTAGTAGATAAACGCAGCAAGCCAAAATGTGTTGGAGATGAAGCATGATAGGAAACCCCTATCGCCGAGGAGATCTGAAAGAAAGAAAAACAATTAAAACAAATAATTATTTAAAAAAAAACCGACTTCTGACCTCTCTGTCTGTACATCGCCGTATTCCACGTCACTGACTTCAATAATTTTACAACTTAGTCAATTGGGACTCTTAAATTTCTAAAAAAAATATGCTAGTGGCGACATCTAGTTACAAACTGCTTAAACGGGTGCACAGTAACAATAATTGAGTCAGCTATTAATACTGTGCCATACGTTTTTTATGATTTATTCATATCATATTCATATAAAATTTAAATGGGACTACCTCTGGGGCTAGCTATCAAACAATATATGACTCATCAACACCAATTCTTTATTGGCAGAGAAACACGTAACATACATACAAAAAAAAACATAGGTACAGTCAAATTGATAACTCCTGCTTTTTGGAAGTCGGTTAAAAAGTAAGTTTCTACCTATTTACTGTTTTTGCTGTGTGAAATGTCCACCAATATTTATTGATAACGTGAAAGCAATGAAATTTTAAATACTTACTAATAAAAAGAATAATATGGAAACAGTGCAGTAACGACAAAGGTGGGAAAAATGCGTTTATATGCACATCAAATGCGTAGCCCCATTCCACATCAGGGCCTAGAGGATCTCTGCGCAGGTATCTGTTTGTTACATACCTGAAAATATTATTAGATTAGTTTTGAGAGAAGTAGAATTTTCTGTAATAGAGTTCATCCAAGGAAACGCTACCAACCACTAAACTTTTTTCTCTCTACATTTTTTTGGGAACTATGCGTCAATATTCGACGATATCAGCTCCATACCATACTTATCTCTGTCACCATTTGCCAAGGAGTAATGCTCGCATTGCTGTGTTCTGGTTTAAATCAAAACATTGGGAGAAATATGAAATATATAAAAGGTCATAGTTAGTCTTTTAATGTTCCCACACTGAGACACTGGCCTACTCTAAACTGACAAAACTTGCTGTTACGAATAAACTCAAAAACTACTGGTCCAATATAAAAAACTCTTTCACCATTACATTACTACATTATCCCCGAGTAATTTATGCTATATTTATTACTAGTGACCCGCCCTGGCTTCGCACGGGTGCGGTTTGGGACAGACTGCTAGTTTTTAGCTCTTAAGTTTCGAACATACATTTCATGGTAGACAAGCTGGTTACTAGAAGTTAAATTAATGCACAATATGGTCAAAGTAGATTATGTACTATGATTATGGGCGGGTCTGGGCTATCCTCTAGTATAGTGCAGACTTTCCTTACTCAAAAGGGGTTGAGTAAGGAAGCAAATGGTCTTAGTTGGGAGCGCAGGTCGCTAAGAACTCTAAGGCAAGTCTGGTGGTTCCTTCCTTCACGTGGTGCCGCCTGTTTCTTGGTCTAGTTCCATCAGAAATAGACACAACTAAAACCACCAGGCGCCGATACGGCCCTTTGGGGATGTGGCCTCCACATCCGCAGAGGACCGTATCGGTGGGGATAGGCTTAGGGATTACTGCCGGGATCGTGAGGTCAGTCTCGGCGGGTTCATCATCGTACGATAAGTAGGATGGTGGACAGCGAATGACCTCCTGCGTGTTTGTGCCGTGCGCGGGATCCCGTAAGGGGGGGATGAAGGAATCCTGGGGGTTGAGGTGGTGGTAAGCCGGTTGTAGTTGCCTACTACTACCAACACACCTCTTTGGTCTGGATTTCTCTCTACACGGGCGGTCAAGAACTAGCCATTTGAGACCAATCGGCTGTAACGACTTGTCAGAGGGTCGTGGCGAGGGGTCCTAACTGAAGGAGAGCAGGCGGCGGGGTGCGGAACCCGGGGGATTGATCCCCTCGGACTTTCTCACAACGTGCGGCCTCGTTCATCTAACAGCATGTGGCCCCTATATCAATGGGATATCTCTGGCGTTCGCGTGCTGAGCGCGCGACGTCCCCGACTGAGGACTCCGTGGCGGGTGGAGAGTTCCAAAGACGAAGTAAACCAAAAAAACCACATGGCATCTAAAAAAGATCAATTTACCACCTCTGTTGCGAAAGCACCAACCACTCCGGGGCCAGCTGCGTCTTTGCACGCACAGGCTCCTACCACCTCGACTTCTTCGAAGGCAATGCCCTATGGCAAGCAATCGAAAGGTCACACCTCTTTGAAGGCTACGCAGGTACCGTCCTGCACGCCGACAAGGACCTCCGTTCCGACCACGTCAACGGGTGCGCCCCCTAGGGGTTCATCCGAAGGCACGGCCCTCGAGATGTCGACCTTGAAGGAAGTCATCTTGGAGGGCCAGTCGGAACCAACCTGGTCTTTGGTTTCTCGTAAGAAGCCAAAGAAAAAAAAGAAAAAAAACAAGGGTGCCAGGCAAGCCAATACGCCAACCCCGGCGCAGCCGCAGGCAGGGAAGGCCAACGTAGGGCGACAGCTCCCAGGAGCCAAGCCCTCGATCGTAGTAAGCAGGACCGCTGGTCAGGCCGAAAGATCGCAGCCGCAGGCAGCA
Organism: Colostygia pectinataria; assembly: GCA_951394395.1. Classification (NCBI taxonomy): domain Eukaryota; kingdom Metazoa; phylum Arthropoda; class Insecta; order Lepidoptera; family Geometridae; genus Colostygia; species Colostygia pectinataria. The sequence goes on along the minus strand of OX596368.1, from coordinate 1,369,518 downwards.
CAACCCGGTGTAGCCTCGGCTGGCGGAAGCAGCTCAACTTCTTCTCAGCCTAAAACTGTGCCCAGGGGCAAGCGCTCGCGCAAGCAGGCAACCCACACACAACCCACTCCCACCACCAGCCAGGCTCCGGCGAAAAGGTCCCGACCAGACGACTCGACCACGCCCACCGGTGACGGTAAGCGTGTGAGGACGGGATCCGGCCAGCCCAGACGCACATATGCAGAGGCCTTCAAGGCCAATGACCTGTGCGTCGCGGTTATGAACGAACCACACCACGACCTAACGGAGGAGCAGGCCAATGGCATAAAGACATGCCTAGAGCGGAAGCTGGTTGAGGACCTACTCAACCCAGCAACATCCGCTCACATGGCTAATGTCGGATACCGAGGCAAAGCACACTACAGCGAGGGCGTCCTCAAGATGTGGTGTGAGGATGACGTCGCGCTGCAGTGGCTCCGACGTGCGGTCACCAACATCGCTTCACCCATACCTGGATCGACGCTTGTGGTAAAACCACAATCGCAGATCCAGAAGCGAATCCACTGTGGGCTATTAATTCCGGAGCCCACGATGGAAATCAACACCATCCAAAAGCTTCTCACTGTGCACAACAGCAAAACAGTAAACGTCAGATCCTGGACTCTAGTGAGAGCGGAGAGGCAGACCGACACTGAGACACCAGGGGTCTACCTACTTCTCCGCATTCCAGAGTCTGACGTAGAGAAGTTGAAACAGCAGCAGCGGCGCCTGAAGTGGATGTTTGGCAGCATCTACGTCCGGATCCTAGAAGACGAACCCGATCCGGCTAGCACAACAGGCGCTGCTGCTAACCAAGAAACATCGGCACAGACCCCCTCATCCAACGAGGGGGCAGGTAAAGTCCAACCAGTGTGCCAACCTGAGGGGATGGAGCTAAATGTCGACCCACCGTCGACAAGTAACGAGGACCACTTTCTCGACGTCGAGAGGAGTGACGACAGCGACAGCTGTCTTAACTCCTCTCCGTTGCGGTCCTCGTAAGCCCATCCCCATCCTCCAAACCAACCTCCAGCACAGCTTCACTGCTACGGCTTCCCTACGCAGAGTGCTGGAGGAAAACCCCACGACCATCACCCTAATCCAGGAGCCGTGGGTTAGGAAGGGCACAGTTTGTGGTCTGCTGAGGACTGGTGGAAAACTTCTCCTGAACACCACTGTAAGCAACCCCAGAACTTGCATTATAACCCCTAAAAACCTTAAAACAACACTTATAACCGAGTTCTGTTCCAGAGATCTAACAGCAATTAGAATACAAACAGGACCAAACAACGAACTCTGCGATACAGTCCTAGCATCCTTGTACCTTCCAAGTGACGCGGACATACCATCGCCGGAGTTAACAACACTTGTCGAGTACTGCGAGAGGGAGAAGCTCGAGCTGATCATCGGCACCGACTCCAACGCGCACCACACCTTGTGGAGCAGCGAGAAAACCAACACTCGTGGAGAAGAACTGGTAAACTATCTTTTTACTACTAATCTCACACTAATCAATAAAGGCTCAGAGCCAACATTTGTCTGCTCTCGAGCACAAACCATAATAGATTTAACACTGTCTACAGAAGGGGTGTCGCGCTTCATCACAGACTGGCGAGTCTCTGATGAGGCGTCATGCTCGGATCATAGGTGGATTAGGTTCAATCTGAACATGGACCTACCAAAACCGAGCCCAAGACGTGTCCCGCGCAGGACTGATAGGGCTAACTTTACTAAGCTGGTCCAATCAGCCCTCGACGCGGAAAACGCGCCACCTGACATGATAGATATACATGACTTAGACCAATACGTAAACAAACTAACCAACATCTTAACCCACAGCTATGAACAGTCTTGCCCCCTTGTGACTGCAAAAGGAGGCTCAAGACGTCAATGGTGGAGCCCCGAACTGCAAAGAATCAGATGCAAAGTAAGGAAAGCCTTCAACAGAGCTATAAACACACGACAGCCCAAAGATTGGGAAAAATACCAAACCACAAAAACACACTACAAGAAACGCCTTCGCCTCCGGAAAACAGAGTGCTGGAAACGTTTCTGCACTAACATAGATAACAACAGCCAGGCAGCCAAGGTCAGAGGTATTTTATCAAGCGAACCTGAGCGTACAGTTGGATATCTAAAAAAACCCGACAACACTTATACAAAAACCGATGATGAAACCAGCGAAATACTGCTCGAAACTCACTTTCCTGGGTGCCAAATAACAGACACTCATGAATGGGAAGTACAAGACGCACGAGCAGCTAGTAGCCAAGACTGGAACGTAGCCCGAAACCTAATCAATCGTGGAAAGGTACTATGGGCCATCAACAGCTTCCTTCCCTTCAAATCGCCAGGGCTAGACGGAATATTTCCCGGCCTGTTGAGATGGAGTGGCGACCTTCTAGCCGAATACCTAGTAAAAATCTTCAGGGGCTGCGTCGCCCATCGCTACATACCGAGGAAATGGAGGGAAGTGAAGGTTATCTTTCTACCAAAACCAGGCAGGAGCGACTACACACTGGCAAAATCTTTCCGGCCCATTAGTTTAACGTCGTTCCTCCTAAAAACTCTAGAAAAGTTGTGCGACCAGGAAATAAGAAGTAACACTCTTCTGCGCAACCCGCTACACCAAAACCAACATGCCTATAGCCCAGGCAAATCAACGGAATCTGCACTCCACAGCGTAGTATCTCGTATAGGAGACGGATTAAAAACCAAACAATCAACCCTAGGTGCCTTCATAGATATAGAAGGAGCCTTTGACAAAACCACATTCACCAGCATCAACTTCGCACTAGAACAATGCGGTGTTGCTCCGACGCTGACAGAATGGATCAACAATATGCTCAAATACAGAGCGATACAACTTACAGTGAACACAACAACACGAGGTATTGTGGCAAGAGGCTGCCCACAGGGCGGCGTACTCTCGCCCCTACTATGGAACATAGTCGTTGACGAACTTATCCGGAAATTGAACGTCCGTGGACTCTTCACAGTGGGATATGCAGATGACCTAGCTATCCTCGCGACCGGATGTTTCGAGAGCGTACTATGTGACCTCATAAAATCAGGCTTCAAAACAATTGAAAACTGGTGCAACAGCCACGGCTTATCAGTGAACCCCACAAAAACAGAGCTTATAATGTTCACACAAAAAAGAAGCTACGGTACCCTACGGCTACCCAAGCTATTCAACACCGAATTAAAACTAACCAACGAAGTCAAGTATCTAGGGGTCATACTAGATAGCAAGTTACTCTGGAACAAGCACCTTGACGGCAAACTCCAACGAGCATGCACAATCTTCTTCCAATGCAGTAGAATGCTCGGAAAAACGTGGGGGCTCTCTCCAAAGATAGCCCTTTGGCTTTACACAGCCGTAATAAGACCAACACTAACATACGGAGCCATCGTATGGTGGAACAGAACAGAACTAACCACCGTAATTACCAAGCTACAACGTTTTCAGAGACTGGCATGCTCTGCAATAACGGGCTGCATGAGAACAACGCCGACAGCTGCCTTAGAGATCATCCTGGGTCTAACCCCACTTGATCTTCATATACAACAGGAAGCAACAATGGCAGCTATCAGACTAAAACACTTAAATCTCTGGGGATGTTCAAGAAGTCTGCACGCATCCATTTTGGATAGAGCAATCTCATATGAACCACTCGTAGCTGCTCCCTGCGACAAAATCCCCAAACAACAAATATCACAAAAACACTACCGTATACAAACATACGAGAACCAAAGAGATCAATCCGGGAGTAGTGAGATCCGAGTCTACACTGACGGGTCGAAAACTGGCCAGGGAACAGGTGCTGGAGTTCACTCGCTAGATCTCAACATCAACACAACAACAACGCTAGGCAAACACAGTTCCATCTTCCAATGTGAATGTGTGGCTATAACGGAAGCTGCCTACGCAATCAAAAGGAGAGAGGTCGATGACTACGACATACGAATTCTTTCGGACAGCACAGCAACACTCAAAGCTCTGGAGAACCGTAATTGCACCTCCAAACTCATACACGAATGTCACCTTGCCCTAGAGACCATAGCCACGAGGAACAGGGTAACTCTACAATGGATAAAGGGGCATAGTGGATCACTGGGTAATGACGCCGCGGACGAGCTAGCCAGGAGGGGATCGGAAACAACAATAGAGGGACCGAGCCCGTTCCTCCCTCTGCCGTTTTCCCAGCTACGCACCTGGATACGGCTGCATACCCAAAACCTACACAACGAACGCTGGACAAAGATGACGGACTGCAGACAGTCGAGGGCTGCGATACCAACGGCCTCCAAACGACTGACACGTCGTCTATTGCACCTAACAAGAATAGAACTCAAAACCATCGTGGGGACCCTAACAGGACACTGTCCCCTGAACAAACACCTCTTTAACATCGGAGCCACAGACAGTCCACTCTGCAGAGGCTGTCTAGCCGAAGAAGAAACAGCTGCCCACGTAGTCCTGGAATGCGCGGGAGTAGCCACCCAACGAACACAAATCCTCGGCACACCGAGGTCACTCCTCGAAGCCTGTGAAGATCCCAGGAAGCTTCTGTGCTTCTGGGAGGAGTTAGGCTGGTTACATTCGTAGCCAGTACCCACGCATAATGGACCAACCATCGAGTCCAAATGCGGAAAAGGGAGTCCCCTCAAAAAAAAAAAAAAAAAAAAAAATGTACTATGAAAGTAGTTTCAAAAAAATAGTGACTTACCACACTATGGTGGAAACAATGATGCCCATCCCGATAAAGTCCACAAATACCACAAACAGAGTGAACAGCACTATCTTGCCCCCCGTCAAGCCCATCGCCAGGCCGAAGCATATTGATGACACTGGAATCACAATAAAATGCACCAATGCAGATCATAAAATTAAATATTGTCTCACTTATATGCTTAGACGGGAAAAGCTATAAAAAATAAATATTTGCAGACAATACTTACATAGCATCCACAAACTGAGTAACACCAAGAAGGCGGGATCATCTCTTGCAAACTGTGATTTTGTGTCTGAAAAATTCAAGGAACTCGTCAATTTTGCGTTTCTGATGATGCATGCTAATTTAATTTATTAAAATCTACTTGCAAACTTTTATTAGATTTGGTCACCTTAGCAGACAAGCTGCAGTTGTGAAATTAAATAATTTAATAAGGTACATTATAATTTTCTGTCTCGTCTGTCTTTTATCGCAGCCATGCATTACCAGAAGTCTTGAACCGTTTAGTACTTACGTTTCCTATAGTTAAAATTCCTGAACACTTTCTGTGGCGCCACAAACAGGTACACCATTTGCCACGCCGCAAATTCAAAGTCCATCTGGTTAAACTGGAACAGTCTTCTGAGATACTTGTATCTCTTCACTGCAGCGCTGGCTGTGGTCGGCTGGTAGTTGGCAGGAGCCGGCAGGGGCGAAGTACTACGGGGAAAGTTGGTAGCACTCGATGTACTCGGTGTAGGAGATGTAGAATATTTCATCGTTGCTTATTTTCACGTTTTCGTTCAGAGATAAAACCACAGGATTATTGATCATATAAAATTTTAGCTTTGTGAATTGTATTGTAAGATACCACACCATAAAAAAACCACATCACAAAACAAAATCTTTGAAAACAACATTAATCTTCTTCTTTTAATTTGTGACAACACTATTCTGATGACATCAACCAACAACAGCTGATTTTGGTTAACTGACTGACAGTGACTTGACTCTTGACATGACAGGTTTCTGTGTGTCTTCTTCTTCTTCGATTATGGACTCTGTGGCTTATTTGCCACAGATTTCTAGATGAGTTTGATTGTCACAAATTGTCACCAACGTAAACTGACAAAATTTTGGAAGAAATGGCGGCGTTTCTTTCAAGAAAGCCTTTCAAAGCTAAACAAAAAAGTTAGATTGGTTAAATTGCCACCTTTTACGCATTAAAACTCAAAATAACAAGATAGCCAAAGACAATGTTATAATGGTGCTGACAGTGACAGTGACATACATGACAGTGACATACACAGACGTAACAATGAAAATGTCAACCCAACATGGAAACTTGCATTCTTGAAAATATAGATGACGCTACCTGAGTGGTAATGTGGAAATCTTGTTCTAGCTAACAAAATAACTTCGTTCGACCCGCATTAGGAACATCATAATCTTAGGCACCATTATTCTTATGTTTTTTATACTTACTGTACTTTAGTGGTAACCAAGCGTACCACCACTCGATGGTAAGCGATTACCGTAGCATAAAGTACGCTTGCAACATCACATAGCGTACGCCCCCCTCTTCCCCGGACGAGCTTTATCACAAAGGACTCTGACACGCGGACCCTATGCATATTGGTGGATGGCAAATGCTTTCCAAATTTTTAGTTCTTGTACTGCATGCCGGTTTTCACGATTCACGATTCCCATTTTTTTATTTATTTTTATTAGTAAAATCCATTGTTGCAGGAACGGTTTTGAACACACGACCTCAGAATCAGAAGGCTGGGTCATGACCACTAGACCATTGCTCCTTGTGGTAGTTTTGACTAGTGTTATAGTGTGTATCTAACCTACCACCTACCTTACCTACTAATCTACTAGCTGTTGCACGCACGACCCTACGGATTAAAAGTTGGACAGTTTTAGTATTACTCTGTGGTTTTAGACTGCGTTACCACCAGAGATGTGCGAAGATGTGTGGCGGGGATGTGTTGGTTAGGAACCAATAGAATCACTTCATTTACCTAGCCTCGCTTAATAATAAAGTGATTCTATTGGTTCCTACCTAACAAACACATCCCCTCGCACATCTCTGGTGGAAACGCAGCCTTACGGTAGGTACCCTACGAGTTTGTGTGTAGAAGGAGCTGGAGTACTTTTATGGTAGAAGTTTAATGACAAACTAATTTTTTTTGAAAAAATTTAATGCTGACCATTTGTGAAAAAAGTGTAGATTCCTGTAGATAGCTGACAAGTTTTGTCTGCTGTCTAACAGCTAGATTGTATTAGGTAACCTAAATGTTTAATTGTAGTAAACAATTGAACATTTAGGTTGGTAGGTATACTATACATACACCACCTTTTCCAGGGCAGTTTGTAAAAAAAACTATTCGAAAATAAAAGTTCTGTTCCCTTGTTAATTTTTGGAGTCTTTTTACATCCCATAAACTGGTTTCTAGTTTACAAAAAGTCATCGCACCATTCCCTCAAGGCCCCTGAAGTCTCAGCAGCCTGTCTAGAGTTAGCTCCACTTGTTTTTGACAACCATGCTTCAAATTGCCTGTCGTTTCTACCTGTAGAGAGGTATTTACCCAGCACAACATCAGCCTGAAACATAAATAAGTTGCCGTTAAATCGACTGAGGTGAACACTAAAAAGTTTTTGACAAACATAACCTATTTATTTATTTTGAGCTAACAAAAAACTAAAAACTAACCAGAAGAAAGGAACAGAGAAATAATACATTAGATTACTAGGTAGTTACTCCATGTTTTCAGTAAGTAGGTACTAGGTAGGTTGTTTGATAATAAATAAAATAAGTGGGATTGATCTGGCTGTAACATTATAAATTAAATTATTTCAGTGGGCGGACGGACAGTGGTTGATAAGTTGATAACTAGTGCTCCCAACTCTCCACCAGATTCAACATCTAAAACCACCAGAAAACCACTGACGAAAAACGGCCCCAGTCTCAAAGTCACTAAATCCACAAACTTTAATATACCGAAACGTGGCTTGGCCTGACATCTCCACTCTGGAAGTGTCTCGTGCAGAGGGTAATCAATGAAGGAACTTATTTCCTTGATTGATTATCCTCTGCTCAGCATGTCGCAGTGCCTATTAATATTTTATTTTTTTAAGTTATATTATTATTCTTATGTGTGTTGTTTTTAAATTTAACTCGTAAAATATGGACTTATATTTTGTCTGAAATAAAATATTTTTATTTTATTTTAGCGGCTGAGTGGTCGCATTTTCAGTAGGTAATTGAAACTGAATTAATATACATAAACCAAACCACTAGGAAAATCCTATAGCCAAGCAAAATTTTTACACTAAGAAGGGGGTCGAAACCACCAGTTTTAGTGGAAAATCCACTAAGCTGGCAACACTGTTAATACCATGACGTCAATCGTGCGGGAATTTAAATAAGGTTTGCAATGCAGACTAGCAAACTAAAATTCCCGCTGACCTTCGCAAATCATGAATCATAAATCATAATGGCACAGAACAAAATTTGATATTATGGTTCCTAACGGGAACCCCGAGCGACTTGGTTCTACACTGTAGAGATTGCGTTAGGTTGGTAGGTGGGCTATAGCCACAGATATGAATCTTAGCGCTATAGCAAAACTTTTGTGCATTTAATATAGGCTATGGTGCTTACGTTATTGATGCCTCTGGCCTTGAATCTCTCTCCTAGAACAGGCCCAACTCCTGGCAGGGCAGTAACAGACTTATTCCGGATTGGCTCTTTCACAAAGTTAGCTCGTTTTTTAGACGTGCCTGACATTTTGATTCACAATTTTATATTCTGTAGGAGCTAGGACGACGAGCGTCTGATTTGAACAACACTGGCTGGGCGTCTAACGAAAAACAATGAGTGTCCTCTTTGTGGTACTACGCTGTAATCTGTGGACAGTTATTACATACAAACTTATAGCCCCTGATATTAAAATGGCGTGGTTTGGCGGATGTTATCGGCGGATTGGCCGGCGCACTTCACTCGTACGTAGCACAGCTCGTAGGTATTGTGTATCGTCGCTGTCTGTCGTCATTATCAAAAAGTTGTTTATCTACTTGTATTGTAGGTAATAACTGTGACCCGCGGTTTTACAGTGTTTATGCTATTATCACAGTATTTTTTTTCTGGTAAATCAGTAAAACATTAATCTATGTCTGTACTTAGCAAAATTCATCAAGATCCGTTCAGTCGTTCTTGCGTAATTGAATTGTTAATATCCAAGAAAATTTAGTGCTTTTCTTGGAGTTTTTTTTTCAGTTTCAACCAGTTTAATGAAGTTTGGCAGACACTCAGTGGTAACTTGTTATCTAGTGGAAATACCAAAGACATTGAGAATATTTGAGAATATTTGTATAAATGCTCGAAGGGCAACACCTACCTAGACTTCACATTGTTTCGATATCCATAATAACATAATTTTATTAATATTTAATCTAAATAAGGGGAGATAAGATGGCAGGCTGAATGATAAAGAATACCTACTTAACTACCTAACCAACTTAGGTAGTTAGTATTTTTCGTTAGGTAGAGCTTAAAAAACAATTAAAAAAAAAGTTTAATTTAATCAATAAATTCTGAACTTTTTAGAGGACTGAAGTTATGTTAGTAGGTACCTAGGTACCTAAGAGATTTGAAAGGTAACAGTCCCATTTCTAGCATTTTAGCATTCAACTGAAGGTCTAAGTTACGCTTGGACCAATCCTAAAAAACTGTTAGTAGGTAGGTAGTAGAGGTACCAAAGACAACGGAGAAGGTAAACTTAGCAACACAACTGTATCGATTTTATCAACATTTACTATCTACCTACAGCTGTCTACAAAGATAATCGGCTAATTGGGGCCAAATATAAAATCGTACGATGATCGTTTCAAACATCGGGATTTAAACAAACTCGAATGTCTTTGTGCTTATTGTATGAAATATTTTTCCCAGTCGGATCAAATTATGCAAGTCTTCGCAGGCTGGCAGGGCGGGCGTGGCGGTGCGGGGCGGGCGGTGGGTGCCACAAGTTGGCGGCGGCGCGGCGCGCCGGCCGGCGCCGGCGCGGACGGTGCGGAGTGCCGGGGTAGCGGGGCGGGGCGCGGTGATAGCACCAAGTTACTAATATCTGTTCTGTGTGACCAAATAGAACGTACAACTGAATTTTTCCTCTTGTGCTTGTGTGTAGATACCAACTTAATTTACAGTTGTACTAAGTTTACAAGGCCTTATTTATACAAGAAAAGCCATTTCAGCAGCTAGATAGGTCAGTATTGTACCTATTTCCTTGTCATCTACTATGGATTTAAAATACATTAGCATCATGTTTAAAGGAACCTATGTTTACGAATAAAGCCGTACGTGGCCGTACCTAACTAAGTTTTCAGATTTCGAACGTTTAAGCAAATTTATACGAGGTAAAATAAACAGTTTTTGTTTTAATTTAATATACTTATTTAATACTTCGGTCATTTGTTACAAAAGTGCTTATCATATTCACAAGTGTGGTTAGTCATCATCATAATATTAATCACATTTATTTAATAAGTAAGCATGTATGTGTGACTATACCTCACTTGCTCACAGTCACAAGTGTCACAACGGATGTTTGTGGCTTTGAAGTTAGCTGCAAAAGTAACTGCGCAGTGGCCATTTTTGGTTCCGTATTATTACTTTGTTTATTGTTCCGATAATATTAACGTCTGTCTTCGTGTCTGCACTGCCTTCATATTTTTGGGTCGTGTTATTACCGACTCAATACGACCCAAGTCCAAGTGACTCTTCCAAACTCTGTGTAACTGAGTTAGGTACCACACAATTTGTGCGTTAGTTGAGTTTTGAATCATAGCGTCGACATCGACAGTACAATGTCAAAAAAACTCGCGGTCTTCGTGAAAGGGATGCGAGAGAAACCGGCAACCACTCTTCCAGGAGTCGGACCCGTTACTGGAGAAAGACTCAAGAGGAAAGGAATTTTCACGGTAAGTTCCTAGAGAGATACTCCTATCCTATCCTACTCTATGACATGACTTAGATGCGAAAATATATCTTTATTACGGTAAGTTCCTAGAGTATATGATACTCCTATCCTATCCTACTCTAAGTATGACATGACTTAGATGCGATAATATAACTTTTTTACGGTAAGTTCTTAGAGTATATATGATACTCCTATCCTCTACTCTAAGTATGACATGACTTAGATGCGATAATATAGCTTTTTTACGGTAAGTTCCTAGAGAATATATGATACTCCTATCCTCTACTCTAAGTATGACATGACTTAGATGCGATAATATAACTTTTTTACGGTAAGTTCCTAGAGTATATATGATACTCCTATCCTGTACTCCTATCCTATCCTACTCTAAGTATGACATAAATGCAAAAACAGCTAGCTGTTGCCCGCAACTTCGTCTGCGTGGAACTCGGGAATCGTACTTTTATATGTAAAGATAAATAGATACAAATAAAATATAGCTTATGTCTATTTTCCGGTCATCTATCTAAGTTTTAGATTTCAGCCAAATTGGTTTAGTGGTTGTCGAGTTAAAGAGGAACAAATATTCAAACAAACATCCAAACTTTCGTTACTGTCACTGTGACAGTAGTTACTGTTACTGTGACAGTAGTTACTGTTACTGTGACGGTAGTTACTGTTACTGTGACAGTAGTTACTGTTACTGTGACAGTAGTTACTGTTACTGTGACAGTAGGTACTGTTTATGTTTTATTTCAGGCAGATGCTCTGCTGGCAAAATACAAAAGTATGCGAGGGAAATTCCAATTTGAAGAATGGTTTATTAACAACACCGGGGCCAACTCTAAGCAGGCCAGCGACTGCTGCCGAGCCTTGGATAAATGGTGCGATTATTTTTATTAAATACTAACAGCCTGCCTGGGCTTATAGGTGCTTAAACTATAAGCCTCCTTCTAGAATCAATCTAAAGGGACTTGTAATGTTTATTGAATTGAATAGAACATAACGCGCGTTTCGCGCGTTCGGTCCCTATTCAATAATTACAAGTCCACAAATTTGTACAAAACTGTCAATATTGTAGATATTCGTTCGAAAAAAGGACAAATGCTGTTTATAAAACCTATAAATATAACAAAAATTCGAGCCAAGCTGAAAATTTCGGAGAAAACAGTTTCCGAATTAAAGCAAGAGCTCGTGACATTGCGCAATGCAAATGCAGTGCTGACGATTTCGCCGGAGTCAGCGCGCAACGTGACCACGCGCGGCGCGGTGCCATCCGACACCTGACATTACCGGTCAGCAATATTGTTATGGCGACGACGACTGACACCGATTCGCAGGCTGACCACATGACCAGCCTTATGACCACCCGGCTCCGATTTCGGCACCCGGGACGTCAACCCAGAAACTTGCGACGATTGTGCCTTCTCCTGCTCCACGTGCTCAAAAGCAGAAGAAGAGACGCACAAGTGTCCCGCCAGCCTCAGCGAACGAGTCTAGTGAAACCCGTAGCGCAGAAAGTCGACGAGAACGGCTTCACCCTGGTGGGAAAGAAGCGTCGACCGAAGCGCTCTTGCAACCAACACGGAACTGCCCCCGACTTATTGCAGTCGTTGCAGGTGGTGGAACCATCCATCAAGATTTACATTTCCCGATTGGACCCGACTACCACCGGGGAGAGTGTTCTCCGGTATGTGGACGAGAGGGCCCGGAGAAAGTTCAATCAAGTCCCGGCAGGCCTTGTGCTGGGCTTGACGCGCTTGGAGTCGAATAGGGCTACCAACTTCAAATCCTACATGCTCCGGGTTGCTGCCAAGTAGATACAAGGACATATTCCTCGAGTCAGACTTCTGGTCAACTGGACATAGAACTGTGGCGCGACTGACGAGAAATCCTTGACAATATTATTACATTATGTAAAATGTAAATAAATAAATAATGCTGGACAATCCACACAGCATCATCTAGCCCCAAGGTAAGCTGCTGTTAAACAGAGCTGTATTATGGGTACTAGATGATTGATATATCTATGTATTGTATTGTATACTTAATACAATACAATACAATACATAGATAGATATTTTTTATTATATATAGAAAATACCCAGAACACCCGGAACTCGAGGCGGGAATCGAACCCGCAACCTCCGCGTCGCAGGTGGACCTGCGCCCGCTGCGCCACATCGGTCGTCAAGTAAAATATTTATAGGTTTAGATATTTGAAGATTATTATTTGGTACTTCTTAGTATTTTTTAGCCCTTTTTTGCCTGAGATACAGGTTTGCCTCGTTCACGTATATCTAAATTTAATTAGCTTTATATAAAGTAAATGAATTAATTAAAGTTATTCTATTCTATTCTATATCTACAATTGTAAAGCCCAAAAATTCGTTCAATAAAGATTACATAATAATTGTATAAAACGCACGTAATTTTTAGATAATTACATTTAGGTACTTAATTGTATTTTACAATTTGTAATGTTTATTGAATAGGGGCTTGGTCTATGTAAAGAAGAATAATATTTCGACCTGTGATCCCCAAATTAGTCACCAAGTTGAGTGACCAAGCGATATATGTCTCGATAGCTCAATTGGTAGAGCACCCGCGTATCAAGCGGTGGTTGCAGGTTCAAATCCCGCTTGAGCCGAAAAAATTTTTGGGGTATTATAATCTTTAGTATTCCCTTAGGTTAACACTATAAAAACAAAAATAACCAATAACGTAACAATAACTGTATTTTTCAGGAGTAAGAGAGGTCGCAGTGCTGCTCCGTATTCCCGCGACGACCGCGTATCCAAGACTTACAACCGTCGTACAGTCACAGTTACCGAAGAGACCTACCATTGTTCAAGTTCTCACCAGCAACGTGAAGAGTACTATGACAGCACAGATTTTTCAGAATCTGAAGATGAATACTATGAGAACCATAGAAATTACAGAAAATACTGAAAAAACATGAATGAAATAATTTTTAACTGTATTTAATCAAATATCACTTAAAGTAACAGTCAGTTTCTTATCACAAAAATATTAAACACAAAATTATTAATAAATGAGTAAGAAAGTGACTAAATAACTACCTACTACCTACTTAATTGGCCACATAAAAATGACTTATCAAAACTGGATGCCATGACGAAGTAAAGAATTATGGCAAAATGTTACAGTTATAATTATTATCCACTACGTTATTTGGTAACTAAAACTTAAAAAAATTTCAAGTTTTAAATATTTATTTTTAACTTCGCTTACCTTACTTGTCTTAGACACCTAGGTATTTATTTTACCTAAGCTTTACTACCACAAATCAAGTATAAATACCTAATATTAATAAATATCGCATCTAGAAAAACTCGTGCTTACGTATGTTACGATACGTACGTAGTACCTAATGGTAAACGTATCGCGATACATTTACGATTGTCAAACTAGTTTTTTGTGATTCGGCTTCTATGTAATTTCTATCTTTATTATTTCCGACTGTAATTTCCAACTGTAATAAATTCTTACTTTTTTCCGACATCTGCAATTGTTTTCTTTGCGGAAGTGTGAATAGTGTCGATTCTGTTGTAACATTTTCTAAACTAAACTAGCTAAAATTGTTGCCGTCCTTTTTTTATGAATTGAAATAGAAAGGACCGCGATAGTTTTAGTTAGCTAAGTTTATAAAATGCTGCAACAAAATCTACAACATTGTCCAGCAATTTTTTCTATATTTAATTTATCTAGAATACTGTTATTATAACTGTATTTTATATTTTCTAATTATGTTTTTTCTGACTGTAATTTTAACTATATTTTTCTTCTATGCTAAATTCTGCTTGAGCCAGGCATCGTATCTGGTGACTCGCGTGTACACCCCCGGGTACCCTGGCTCCCCGCACTTGTTCCCGAAGGAGACGACGCCGATCTGCGTCCAGCGGCCGTTGATCTGCAGCATGAGCGGCCCGCCTGAGTCACCCTGAAAATAAATAATTTTTAGAAAAAAAACATAAATGTATCGACAGATTGTGGTAATACGAGTCGATGTAGATTCTTTTAATCAACATCTTAAGAGCCCTATCCTTGATAATCCTTGAATTTTCTTGTAGCCCGTGAAGTTTCGAACACTATTGTGGCTCGTGTGTTGAAGGTATTTTAACAAAAAAAAAAACATATAAAAGCTTTATCCCTTAAAATTTAAGCCAACAGAACAAATATTAATTAACTCAAGACACAACTGATTAAAAAAATAATTAGTAACGCACGTTTCGTAAAATGAGCAATTCCAGTCAACTTTCGATCATGTTTTCTACGAAATAACAAAGTCTAACATATTTCCAAAACTGCAATTATAATAATCACAGTTTTAAAATTTAAGTGTACAGAGAAAAATACAACATGTTAGTTCAGTATTTTAAAAAAAAGACGGTCTAAAAAACGCGTACTTTTCCCAATTTTACGCTTGTTATTTCTGCTAAAGTAAGAAGTTTACAATAAAAATACACCTACTAAATTAAAGTTTAAGTTTTTATTAAATAAATACAACAAAGAAAATAGTCTAATAGGATTGACTTTTTTTAATACGAATTTTTTAAAATCACACCTTAGCGCACTTATAATCATATCGATCGAAGCACCGACTCTCAAACCGCGCTGAGCGCTTATTGCGGAAGGATGTATCGCTCCTCGTCGTGCGCACTATTACTTATACTATATAAAGATATATTCAAGCGAACTTCATGAATTATATCGCTAAATCTTGGAAAGGCCTCTTGATTATCTTCGAAAAAAACCGCCTTCGAATTGGTAACCTCCTCTTTTGAAATCGATTAAAAATACTTAGGGTGAGTTGCACCATCTAACGTTAACGTCAAATTGTTCGACGACGATTGAACAATTTGACGTTAACGTTCGATGGTGCAACTCACCCTTAGATTAATTGGGCGTTTGGAAAATTTTGTTAGAACGGCACAGGATTTTTTTTGGAGATGTTTTAGACCGACTGACGGTAATACGGCACGACACAGTACAGGAGAGTTAGAAGTGTTCAGAAGCGTCTCCATACAATTTATTGCTTCTGTGGCTGTGTTTGCCTTGTCTCGTTTTAGTAGAACCTACTGAAATAAGATCATGATTCGTGACGTGACTGATCCTAAACGTGCCGTGCCCAGTCGTGCCAGTCCTCATTTACATAAAAAAGCCTATTTTCGAAAGGATTTCGTTGGGGGAAGTGATATACTACCCTACGTGTTTTAAAATTCATGTTAACAACTAAATAATATGTTTTGGTTCGCTACTCAACGCTAGATGGCGCTCCATGTCTTATTAGTGTAAGACATTGCTTTTTATATTAGTGTAAGACATTGCTTTTTGTGAAATAAATAAACTTATTAAACTTTTTATTATTATTTGAAATTGGAATAATTATCTAAGTATCCTACGGTTCACAAAACACAAGTACAAAAGTCCCTTGTGGATTCGTTACCTTCATCATCATCATAATCATCATTACAGCTTTCTTATGTTCCTACTGCTGGGACACTGGCCTACTCTCGAGCGAGAGTTATTGGGTCTTAATCCACAATGCGGACCCAATGCGAATGCGATTGGTGGATGTCTTTTGAATTGTTAGTTCTTGGACATGTCGATTTTCCTTCACCGTATGAGAGCACTGGCATTGCTCATTTATTTTTAATAGAACAATTAATTTGCCTTTATTATTTTGTGTTTAATTTTCTTTTGTGTATTGCTTATTCTTTTGTTTGTTTTTTGGGAGTCAATAAATGTATTTTCTTTCTTTCTTTTAATTGGTGCACGACCGGGTTAAACCCACGAGCTTAGGATCGGAAGGCAAGGTCACTAGACCGCAGTGTTCGTAAACTTTGTGGTCTCTTATTATCTCACCGAATCGGTGGATGGTGAAGCCTCAAAATCGGTCGTCATGGCGCTCTTTGGGGAGTCCTATGTCCAGCAGTGGACGTCTATCGGCGGATATGATGATGATTATCTCACCTGACACGCGTCCACACCGCCACGCGAATACCCCGCGCACAGGAAAGTGTCGGTTATCGGCTGAAAGTACGCCTTATCACACTCCTCGTTCCTCCAGACCGGCAGCCGCGCCTCCAGCTGGCGGGAGCTCTCGCCGCCGCCGTAGCGCGTGGTGCCCCAGCCCACCACGGTGGCCAGCGCGCGCTCAAACGTTCGCTGCAGCTGGTCGCCGCTCGGCAGGCAGATCGGGATCACGTATTTGGATTTCTGCACGTTTTCTGCAAACAAAAATTGGTATAATTGAGTAGCCAGTACTTCTTTATTAATGTAATTACGACAAGCAAGCTAAAAAAGCTACGAACCCAGCCAAGTTTGTTGCCAGATTCTTCTAGGCTGGGGCGCGTGGAACTGGCGTAAATTCACCTAGCTTTAAGACGTTTCAAAATGATCCTTGTGACAAGATTGAATAAATATATTTTTTAATTTACTTGACTTTAGTAGCACTTGCAGTGCCACGTAGAGCCTGCAAATGCTATGGTCAGGTTCACTTGCTGACACAAGAAAACGTAGTTTATGCAGAAGTTACTAACTGTGTAACAGGATACAATACATAATAGGGGCTTTGGTAGGACCTGCCTGTTCATTATCTCTCGTTTATCTGATAATACTGACCTGATAACACCAGAACTGCGATGTCGTTGTAGAAGCCAACCCTGGAGAACTGCTCGTGCGCTCGCACCGCCGTCACCCGCAGGGTCACGGGGCGGGACGGCTCATCATCACGCGCCAGATCTATGTCTCCGAGACGCACGCTGAACTGACGAGGAGGGAAGCTGGAAGAAGATCAGTAGAGTAGCAGAGTTATTTGTGATAGAGCTCCTATTGATGTATTTCGGTTCGAAGGGTGACAGCACTAGAGAGTTGAGATGTTTTATTTACGACTTAGGGTAGCAACGCGTGGATGATACCTTTGGTATTGTAACTTTATGGATTACCATCAGGAGGCCGCCATAAGCTTGTTTTCTACAGAACCCATAGTATAAAAAAGAACTTACAATTGATGCAATAGTGAATTTAACGCGAAGATGGCTGTTCCAAAGTCTTACTAGGCTAGGTTTTTCAATAAGTTTGCACCTACCACAATCTTATTCATTTATTCACCTTATAAACACTGGGATGTTCAGTTGTCCATGTCAAGTTATCCTCTACTTTGCTGGCAGTGATGACTTACGGTCGTTGTTTAGAATCCCTGGTGCAATGCGCGGCTGTCAGCACAAAGCGCTGGCCAGCCAGGGTGCCTCCGCACCAGAACTCTCTCCTCTTACTACCATGGAGGTAGATTGCAGCCATCCACGGCCAATGCCCTGGCTTGGATTCCGTGCCGCCCACGATCCGACCACCTTCGTCTTCTCGCTGGCCGCATTCTGTAGAAACAACATTTTTATAAAGATTATGAACTCCAGGTTAGAACTGCTTGGAGTATTATTAAGTAATATCAGGTGGCCAAGAAAATATTTGATTTATTTTTTACCATCCATATCTACAATATTGGAGAAATTTGCTATATCAGGTGGAGCCACAGTGCTGTAGTAGAAGGTAGTAGTCTTGATCGGCCTAGGAGTGGTAATTGTCGTGCTTGGAACCGTTGTAGGCTTTCTGGTCGTCGTTGCTGGCTTCTGCGTGGGTTTCTGGGTTAGTTTCGGTTTCTTGGTGGTTAAGACTAAAACAGCAGATGGCCTCTTCGTTGTTTGAGGTTTAGGACGATTCGTTGTAACTGGCAGTAAGTAGGTTGGCTTGCTTGTAGTCGCTACGACTGGTCTTTCTGGTGTCGAAGTAGTGACGATAGCGTCTTTCGGACAGCACACGCCAGGCACAAAGAGGTCCTTGAAGCAAAGAGACTCGCGTAAATTTACCAGGTTCAGCAAGAGCTGGGGACAGTTGCTCAAGTCCTCGCAAACGCCTTCTTCGCCCTCAGGGGTAGTACAAGATTTTACATCATTTCTATCGTTAGCTGTTGCAATTTTAGTGATGGGTGCATCAGGGAGTACTTTTGGTAAAGCTTTTCTTACGTATGGCGCAATTTTATCAGTAACGTTTCTTCCGAGGACATTTTTACTGATTGTATAAAAAGCTCCTGGAAGCTGCTTCAAGTTCGGATCTTCATCATCATTTTCGTGTTCGTCGTTCACCATATCGACTAGATAATGACCAACAGTGTTGATAGCACCAAGAGTTTCTGATATTTTTGTAAAAGCGGACTCTGAGAGAAGCCTTCCATCGTTAGGTACAGACCCTGAAGATCTCCCATCATAATTTTGAAAATTGTTAAAGTTCTGTGTTTCTCCTGCAGCAGCTCTGGCATTGTAGTTTTGAAAACTATTAATGTTTTGATTTTCAGCGGCATACATTGATGCTCTGCCATCGTAGTTTTGGAAATTATTAAAGTTTTGAAAATTTTGACCTGTTTCCGGTCCTACTGATGATCTTTCATTGAAGTTGTGAAAGTTTTGAAAATACTGTTGGTTTTGAACTGGTCTAGGTCCGAATGGACCTGTGTTGTAACTGTAAGGTTGATTGCTGTTGTAGTTAGGTTGGACGAATTCAGGAAATCTTTTTCTTGGAGCTGGAAATTCGTTCCAAGGTGGGTTTCTCTGTTGAAGTTCTGGGTTAGGCCACTCAGCTGACGCTTGGGTGAAACTCACTGAAAAGAGAGAATTTATAAAAACTTTGTAAGAAAAAGCGAGAAAAAGAGATGGTGATGAGATTGATGCATACCTACCCTGCTGGCCTGGATGTTGCACTGGAAACTGACATCTCGAGTTTGGCGTAATGAGAAGTAATCCTGTAAAGAAAAGAAAACACAGTGGTTAGAGAGCTAATAGTTCTCAATAAGTGAGAATATTTGAGTGCACAAGAGATGTAGAAATTGGGTTCAAAACAAGTTGGCGGGTTGAACACTCCAAAAGGAACTGACTGTTTCTATTTGGATTTGACGTTCTACTTACTCCCACGCAAGCAATAGTTTAAACAACTGGTGTTAACGCAAGTGAAAGCTTTCCTGTAAAGTCATCAAATTCGATGATTTGATTGGACGGGCACGGTAAGGTCGGCTTTTTGATCCGTGTTGTCTCACTTTAATTATAAATAAATAAATATATTAAGATTCATTTCAGATCAATTGATAAGTACAGATCTTAATTTACATAATCTACGGCCCATATAAATATATACCTTATAGACTAACATAGATAATAAAGTGAGACAGCGGCCAACGAACAATGTTTTGGTCCGAGTGACGAGAGATATTGGACAGACGGCCGTGATGGTATGCTGTTTGATAAAGATAATCTCTATTAGTGCCGACTTTAAAGTAACGCATCGTCCATGTAGCCTTATCACAATGAACGTTTATAAAACTAAACAGAAATCACAGGAATGTCTGAAGTAGTAACGCGCCTTGATGTGTTCCGGTTCGAATGGTGTGGTTCCCGGTAAGATTACAGACACATACAAATGACTTAAAGGATATTAAAGTTAGTGAAATTAGTAGGAAACTAAAGACTAATAACTATATCTTGGGTTGACGAGTGCAGTGCCACGCAAAACTTTAAAACCTAAAATTTTGGGTGACAATACAACTGTTTTAATCAGTTGATTATTCATTAGTGGTTCCGCTAGATCCAATCAATCTCGATCAAGAGTAGGCCAATAAGTGTCCCCAACAATGGGAACTTTAAAAGGCTGGTCATGACATTGTCATAGACTGTGCGTCTAGGGTGCTTTTCCACCAGCGATGTGCAATGTATGCTCCGTTGCTATTGCGTTTAATATCCACCAATCATATTGGTCCATATATATTAATTAGCACTGGTGGAAACGGGTTCAACTAAGCTATATCTATACTAATATTATAAAGAGAGAAGATTTGTATGTTTGTATTTTTGTTTGTTACGAATAAACTCAAAAACGACTTGTTTTTTATAAGAATAGGTGCGTGCTCTAGATCCGTGCTATGGATGGTCGCTATAAAACTCGACATAGGCTGTTTCGTTACACCTACCATAGATAAAAAAGCACCTAGTATCGATACATCGCATAGCTCTAGTTGCGCATCTTCCGCATACAGCTGCATAGCACATCTCTGGTGGAAAATCACCCTAACACAGCTGTAACTAGATGCTTATTTACATTCTAGCAAACAGTCGCCTAATCAAGCATTATCGCAATCATTATGGAAGCGTGCGTCAACGAGAAAGTGCAGTTTGCGCAAGCGCACGTTGTCCGGCTTGTGTAACTAGTGTGTTTTGTTTTGTTTGGGATGAGAAATGAGTCGAGGTCTTGGCACAGAACAGGATATTAGTACAATGTAGTCTTAGTTTATCTTGGCATCCGCTAAAGATAATAAGACAACAGTAATCTTACACTGGTACCTATCCAAAGCGTAGTAGAACTACTTGTTCTGTGTGCAAAGTCTGATTATTTATAAATTTCTGATCCTTGTCATGCATACTGGCAATTTATACTATAAAAACACCGAGGTTTGTTTTTGGATCTGTAAAAAATTCTCAGTTGTTCTGTGCCATGGACTAATGTACTAAACTGTAATGTTACGTCTCATGTGCGAGCATTGCTGTGTTCCGGTTCGAAGGGTATGGTTTCCGGTGAAATTACAGGCACATGAGACTTTCCATCTAACGTCAAGATATCTACGATGTTGCAAGTGTACGGTACGGTAACCGCTTACCATCAAGCGGGCCGTACCTACACTTGGTTGCCACTATAGTGGTATAAAAAAAAGTAAATTAGTGAACCTCAGTGAACACCGCCTGGTCCACGAATTCCTTAATACACCATTTTGTTTAGGAGTGTTGTGTAAGAAACAAAAATACTTATATTCAACATTTCACAAAAACCATTCACACTTTCGTATTCATAATAGCTTCGAAAAAGGACAACAAAATTTCACCTCCATATATTTATTTAACCGTTGCACTCGGCACTATCTATCGTGTGAACTTGTGTGATTTGGTGTTGACTAAAATAAGATTTTTTTATTTTGGGCAAGAGAGAGCACTTTATATTGTAGTGCTGTTATTGTTATTATTATTTAATAGGTTTTTATAAATGTATGTCAATAAATATAGGCTGAGACACTAAAGAGAGCAGACGTGTTTAATTCATCCAATACAATCGATTATCAATAATCCAATGTGTAACTAACGCACCACATAATACATTAACAAGGTAACTCCACGGGAATCCAAATCTGTAGGCTCTATTCGTTTTTTTTCTCTGTATTTTTGCATTTTTATTATCGAAGCAGTGCGCATGACGCTTGCGCAAGGCTTGCGCACGTACGCATCATACAATCAACAGAATCAGGGCCCTGTCTTGTAGCTGTAGCCTGCAGGTCATACACCTAGATGCGCAGACGCATGTTGTAGGTATTGGTAACACGGATTTTCCAAACAAACGAGGTCGCGTTATGAAATGGCCTGCATATCTAGTACCCCTACTCAACATCAATAACAAACACGCTACATTTTCCTGTTAGTTTCCAATTGACGACCTCGGCAGCGACAACGCGACGTTAGAGAGGCGGTGAGGTGAGGATTTGATTCCCACTACGTGACAAAATTAAATGTTCGCATGATTTGCAAATATTTGTTTTGATATCTACGGTTCTCGTATTTCTACGATACACACGGTAAACGTTAACGTAACGAGAGTGAAGATACTAAAATACAATTCTTTATGGAACATAATAATACCCTAATTCTAGGGAATAATACTTGGTACATTTTTAAGCAACTGCTGGCAACATTATACGCGCATGGCGAGGTATTAAGTTTCAAGACACAAACTCGTAAGTATTATTGAATTATGTATAAAATATGTAAATAATCGTCAACTCAATTGTTAAAAATGATTTCTGATGACTTTTTGATGCATGTAGAACTGATTTAACATAAGTAACCACACAGAACGGCATCTTTTTATCATCATCGGCATCGCTCAGTAGCTCGCGGCGGACTGACAAGCCGTTGTATTGTCTTTACGAGCTGCATTTTTCGAGAAGAATGCTCTGTCTAGATTATTCTTAATGTCTTTGGACAAATAAAGAACTTTTAAAACAATGCATGGAACACAGCAATGCAAGCTGTTATTACTTTTTAGGAGAAATAGACCGTATGGTGGTGGTAGCTCTATCACAAAGAACCAAGGACATTTACATGTGGAAAGTCCTTGTAAAGAACTCTACTACCTACTCTTTTATATCGTTATATTTCTGGGCCTTTGTTACACGTGTTTTGTTAATTTTAATTAACATCAGACCTTTGTACCTACACAATAAAGTTAGTCAAAGTCAAACGAAACGAGCTATTTTTAATTTTTTAACTTCAAAAGGTCACATTTTTTCGTGTTGTTTGAACTCGGCAGAGCGTGGGTGTCGACAATTTTATTCAGCAGTTTTAAGGGTGTCCTTTGTGCAACGCTGGATTGGAAAAGCCTGAAGAGTTTTCCAACTAACTAGATGAACCGTTCTTGGACGGGAAGCGTGTTAATAGAATGACCTTTTACTCTAAAAATGTTACGTTGAAAATTTTGGGGTAAAATGTGTTTAAATAGGTATAAGCTTTTTTTTATAGAATTCCAATTATTTCTAATAAGTAGTATAACGTATAACTATAGGTACCGTACTTGCAAATGCTTAATCTATACTAATATTACAAAGAGGTTTGTATTATTGTATGTTAGCAACCAATAAACTCAAAAACTACTGGTCCGGTTTCAAAAATTAATGCGCCAATCGGTAATTATTGTAAAATTACATGCGTTACGTAAAACATGACAGACCTTTATTCTTCCAAAGAGGTTTGAATCCGTGACCATAGACAATTCAGTTCGCGCGCCAAACGGCAATGGCGTTACGTAAAACATGACATCACAGCTTTCATCACTCTCTATCGCGGTCAATGAGCCCCACAGACATCTGTGCGGATTCCATTGTGGATTAGTGGGGCATTATGCTCGAAGGTCGGGCATTACGGCGATCCTATGACCGCAGCTAGCTATTTCGCTCTGAGCTATCCGCTCATTCTCGCCCGAGAGTAGGCCAGTGTCCCAGCTGTGGGATTAGTGGGAACATTGGCTGTCAGCAAGGCTGTCATAATAAAATGTCTTATATAGATTATCTATACATTAGTAATAATCATCATCATATCAGCTAACACACGTCCACTAAAGGACAGGGGATATGCCTCTCTTAGTGCCAGAGCGACCGATCCTTTACCATTTACCGACTTCCTGTGACCGCTACAATGTTATTGGTTCATTAGAGCAACCTGCTAGTTGATGTGGCTTTAACTTAAAGAAGTGATCATTTCTAAGGGCTTTAACAACAGTTACATGCATGTTATTTTACTCGTATATAAATAGGCATCAGCTTTGAGATGAAAATAAGCCTACTCCGGAACATGTAGAGTGTTATACGATCGGGTCGTAACTCGTAATGCCCCACAGCACAGCCCACAGTGGCCAACTACAAGATATTGTTCGCTGTGAATCGGGTCATGCACTCGACCCCCTTAGCTAAGAGCTTGAAAGCCCAATGCCCTGTCGAGGGTGTCGCTTGTTTTTTTTTTTATTTATATTGGTTTGGATTCTAGTCCTTCTCTTCAGTATATTTCTTGAGTTATACTATGGATCAGATTAGCGCAGGATCGCGGTAGACGGGGAAGGTATACTCAGCTGTGGGTGAAGGAATGGTAAATTAAGTATCGTATGAATCAGTGGCCAACTCTGGTGACAGAGTTTCTCGGGCGCCAGAAGGACTCTGTCATGGCCTAACAACTTTGGTGATATAATTGGTTTTTGAATAAATAAATAATTTAATCAAAAACCAATCTGTGACCGAAGACCGATAGTGCCTTCCTAGTTCCTACTTCCTACAACTATCTATATTATGGTGAATTCTGTTTTATCTACCCGTAGAGTCAATCGATACGTTGACCTACAAATTAACGGACGAGATAACTCAATCTCAGTAGATTAATTAATTTCTGCTGCGGTCAATACAGAATTGTGAGTCCACTGCTTGGCCGGAAAGCTTGAAAATCACGTATTTGACTCACGCTCTGTATTATTGCCACAATAAGATTTTCAAAGGATACCGCCAACATAAGGCTGGCAAACTGCCAGTTTTTTTAACAAGAGGTGGTCGGGTCACGTAGACCCCTCAACTAAAGTTCCGCAATGCAAGGATGGAAAGGTTTTTCAGCTGTTTTTGTTTATTAGGTTTGTTTATTATTTTTTGTTTACTAGGCATGTAGTAAAATTCGTTCAACATGGCCCGATAACGATCGCCATTGACTGTAACGGCCACTCCTTGCTCATTTTCGAAGAATTTTTGAATGAAATTATTTTCCATTATTAACCGGAAGGATTGTACTTTCAAATAAATAAAGAAATTTGAGAAAATATTCAGTAGTTTTTTTTTATAGCATTTTCAAAAAAATTCAGTTATTTGGTGGACCCTTTAGTTTGACATGAGTTTGTAACGTGTGATTTATACCTAGGTAGAGACCTAGGTTCATAAACAATAAAGATTTATGTCTTCGGCTAAGGGCTGAATCGCTTCAATTCCTAGCCCCCTGATGACTCTATATCCGGTTGTGCAGCCGCATTGAGAAACAATGCTTGTTTTGGTGATGTGCGTGATCTTGTGTCATGCGAAGCGAGACTCATTTTGAATTACAACGCGTGAACTTTCTTTTGACGCCCATGACCGTTTGAATGCCATGTTGTTTTACATAATAGTACCACCCAGGTTTAGCACGGTACTTTACACGTTCATTTAGCCTCATAGCGATAATACTACCAGCAGCGTTCAGTGTGTTTTACGTGCGAACAAACCATCCGGGACCTTATTCCGTTAGAATTCTATTTAGCGGAATCAGCGGGACATAACCATTTTATTGTACGTGAAAATTTAAAGTACAAACTATTTTATCGAGCGTCTAGGATGACAACTAAATAGAGGACAAATGCGTTTATCGTTGACCATATTTCGTCTCAGAACCTCTATTCTCTTACTGCTAAAATAAATATAGTTAAATGTAAATATATTTTTAATAAAAAATTAAAGTATAAATCTTACTGCTTGTCCACATTGAAATTGGCAAAATTGTGAAAAACTCAGCAGCAAAGTAGGTATTTAGTACCTTAGCTATAGTTCTCACGGGGCGGATCTCGGCCGTCGTGAAATTAGCCGTTTCGATGCGCAATGGAGGTTTTCAAAACTTTGCGCATTACAAACGGCTAACTTCACGGAAGCCTAGATCCGCTGTGCGAACTATACTTATTTTTATGGAGGACGAATCGTTGAATCGGCGGCGTGTAGAGTTCTCACGGCGGATCTCGGCCGTCATGAAATTAGCCGTTTCGATGCGCAATGGAGCTTTTTCAAACTAAATTGTCTTTACGCATCACAAACGGCTAACTTCACGGAAGCCTAGATCCACTGTGCGAACTATACGTTCGTTGATATTCATTTTAGTAGGTTGGCATTCAACGTCGTCTTGATGACTCAAATTGTTATGTTTCATGCATTTACTTTAAATTAATTGTATGTTGTACATATTTTAATTTTAATTTGTTTAAAGATAAAGCTATTTATTGTTTTAAATCTTAAATCACTGTAACAGATCCAGTATGAGGCGAAAGTGTTGGAAAGCGAAGAGTTTCCTTCTGAATTAGTTCGAGTGCTTGTTCTTGTTTCGTCCATTGTCTCTGGTTCCGCGCTATTACCTCCTCCACTGCAAGATGCGCTAGACACGTTTACAGACAAGCCAGGGTTACGTTCTTTGCTTTAGAGATAAAAGCAGGTTAAATCAATTACAGTACATGTGTACCTACCTAATACACTATTAACACTAAATACATAGGTACCTACCTACTAGTAGTAGGTACTCTTAGCAGCGCCCAGCATATGTAGCCTCTACGAACAACTTTGTATGTTTGTAGATGTAGCCTACATATAATTTGCAATGCCTGAAAAAAGGCAAATAAGTTTTACCTAAGTCCCGCATACTTTTAAGACCTACTCTTGTAACACTTATTTACTTAGGTATGCCTTGAATCTTGAAGCATAGCAATCGGCATAGATCAAAGCATTATCTTGTCAATAAAATATTTTGTAAAAAAACTGTTTCTCTCTTGACGCGGGTGCGCCAATAAAATTTATGTTTAAGTTGCTAAGCGACAATGAAAATAATACACTTGACGCTGGCAGAATTGTGGCAAATAAGCCACAGAGTCCATAAAAGAAGAAGAAGAAGAAAATTTGGACAGTTTGAGATATGGAGACCAGTCGCTATTTTGACGATTGCGAAATGACCAAACGCGACGAAACGATTTATTCATTCGCTTCGGCCCTTGACGACAAAAAAGTACAGTTAACCTAATAGACTAGTTAGTGTTAGCTGTGTTTGTGTTCTACAAAGCAAAGTTAACTATTTTAAATAATTGTAATGCACAATAGGGAAACGATTGTCCGTTACAATGTACTTGAACCTTTTAACGACGTGTTTACGTGCGACAAGGGCTTTTATTAGACACTAACTAGCGACCAGCCCCGGCTTCGATACGTTTAGACCTTCCTCTTGAGTCACTATATCTATTGATGAAAACCGCATTGAAAACCGTTGTTTAAAAGATCTCTGAAAGCAGAGATAAACCTTCCTAAGACATACTACATTTTAGTCTGAAAGCATATTTGACCAAGCGAACGAAACGAGCGAAGCTTTTGACAAAATTTGCTTTTGTTAGTACTCCACTACAGGTCATATTTAAGAAGTGTTCTAAGCATACCTACATACATATACAGAGGGTACCTCACACGTATAGTTTAGGCACCCGTACGAAGCTTGGGCGGGTCGCTAGTCATAAATAAAATAGTACCTACACAGAATTATTCACAAAATATTCGAAAATAACTCTGCATATTGCATTCATTTTATATGGAATATTACAAAGTTATTCACATACCTTTAGAAACTCGTGCAATATAAATTGTATTGATGCTTGCACGTGTCGTATATTCCAGGAATAGCTGTATCTAGGGCATACTTTAAGATGGGTACTGACTGGCGTTACGGGGCGTAATATTGCATAATACACAAAGAGCGTTCATGCAGTCAGTACGGTGAAACAAAGCACTCGCAACGAGCAACGAGCAACGTGCAACGAGCAACGAGCCGCTCGTTGCTCCTTGTGAGCGCTCTACCCCGCTGTCGGAGGTTTAATCAGCTCGTCGCACTTTGGGCCTTTACCTAAGGTGATACCTAGATAATACACGGATAGATATTCAACCTAATTGAAACACTTTGGTTAAATGGAGCAGAAATGAAAGAATATGCTGTCATCGAATGATTTACTTTTATGTTAACATGAATCAATTTGGTTGCGAAAGGCAGAAGTGACCCGTGCAATAGTAGGTACCTTTAGAATAGTGTTTAATTAATCTGGAGCTCAGTGAGCAGAGTTCGAAACAAGCGATTTTAGCAAACTGCTGATTGCTTGGACGAAATGATTGAATGATTGTCAAACGAAAAACTCGTTTGACAATCATAAATGTAAACGTATCGTCAATCTGTCAAATTGTATAGAACTTTTAACAGCGCCTTTTAGTGCGTTAAATGATAACCACTAGAACGTCCGTGGGTACTGTAGTACCACAAAATTTTTGGCCAGCATACGTCCCTGGTACTAGAAGTCCACAAATCAATCCACTAAGAAACCTTCATCATCATCATGACAGCCTTCTAATGTTCCCACTGCTGGGACACTGGCCTACTCTCAGGCGAGAGTGATTGGGTCTTAATCCACCACGCGGACCCAATGCGGATTGGTGGATGGCACATGTCTTTCGAATTTTTAGTTCTTGGACATGCCGGTTTCCTCACGATGTTTTCCTTCACCGTATGAGAGCACTGGCATTGCGCACATAAATTTTTCGAACAGAAAAATCCATTGGTGCTCGACCGGGTTTGAACCCACGACCTTAGGATTGGAAGGCGGGGTAAAGAAACCTTAGTGGATTGTAATAAGATTCAGAACTACCAAAATTCCATACAAATTGACAGCTGGACGATACGTTTACGTATAAAATTGTCAACCGAGTTTTTCATGCTAAGCACTGTACGTGATACATTACGCCCCGTAACACCAGTCAGAACGCAGCTTTAGGCTGACACGAGGCAACGAGGAACTATATTGGGGATGCAAGGAAACTAGATTCAATACCATTGAATTTCGAATGACCTTTATAGTGTAAGGTTTTAAAAAGTAATAATAAGTAATAATAAGTTTATTTATTTCACAAAAAGCAATGTCTTACACTAATATAAAAAGCAATGTCTTACACTAATATAAGTATGTTTGTTAGCACAAGTTTGTTACAGTAGTTTAGTTTAGCTAAGGGGTAAGAAGTAGTGTCCATGCAGCAGGCATATAACCGTGACCCCACACTAGGATTCCCTGTATTGTAGTATCTAAGCCACATAGTAAGTAGTACAAGTAAGTAGTAGAGTTCTTATAATTTCCATATTATATTAGTGTGTTAGTCAACTCAATAGGTAGTTTAATTGTCATCACATTAGTACATAGAGTGAAAATGTAATTCAAGGATCACAAAGTGCACCCATTAGGGCAAAACAACAGGCGAAGGCAGACCGATGTTTATTTTTAGGTATATATGTAGCGAGTAGAGGTATTTAAGGTAGGAATCTAATGGTGGTTGTACAATTTCATTTCTAGTATAGTATAGTCTCACTCTCTACATCTCTACATAGCTCATCTACTTGACGAGCTATATTGGTCAAAGTCGTAGTTTTAAGTAGTTAGGATATGTTACAAAGAACTTGTACCTACAATTTGTAAATAAATAAAAATTAAAAAAAAGTGTTTATTAATCTTTATCTTTATATTATAAAACAAAGTCACTTTCCACCGACGTTTCCGATCTTACAAGCAAAGCCGCGGACAGAGCTAGTAGTGTTATAAATATAAAAATATACACCACATGTTTACACTACGCACACATGCCTTGCACTATGCAAGGTGCATGTGTGCGTAGTATATACATAACAATATTTAAACCTAGGTTTTGCCTGGAAATTGTGTATATATATATATATATAAATATATGTATACTTGGTAAGGGATTTGCTTTTAGTGCGGGTGCTGGCTGAGGGTAAGTTCGTAAAACGAGGGAGGCTCCATCCCTCTAACCATGTTTCTAGAATAAGATTAACTGGAACCACATTATGAAGGCCCGGGTAAAACGTACCTTACTATTGCTGATTTTCAACTAAGCGCATCCGTGCTTCGGAGGGCACGTTAAAGTGTTGTTCTTATGCCAAGACGAAGGTCTTCGGGCATTACATTGACTGTATAGGTACCTAACTGCACCATTGCACCATGCACTCCTATTCTACTTTGCGAAAGTCTATGTGTGTGAATGTTTGTTACAACGTATCTTTGGAGCGCTCGTGACGTAGCTGGCTAAGTTGATCCTAACAGATCAACAAAGTTAAGCACTATTCCGCGTAGTCACCATTTTGATGGGTGACCGACAGTGAAAATTTCTACTGAGCGCTCCCGTGGTTCGGAAGTCACGTTAAGCAGTCGGTCCCGGCTTTTTCAAAGTTCAATCTAAAGTAAGTTTATTTTTGTGAAAGAGTGCAACACAATGCAAAACAACATGGCGGGTTTAACAAACAATCTGGGTTACTAAGTACCTACTGTCAAAGTCAAGATGCGTCACGTGATCATTGCTAATAACTGTCAAGGCGGACGTCTAGTGTTTCCGTTTTAGAAATCTCAAACACTTTAAACATTTTTTCTTTAGAACTTTTTTTGTCTATAAAATTGTTTGTTACATGTTAGTCTCATATTTTTTTACAATTTTGCCAATATGAAATTGGTCCTTTAAAAACCTGTACAAAACAGTCAAAGATTCATGAACTCATGCGCAATGCTTGGCTAATCATAAAGCGCGTGCGCGCGTTTATATCTTTTGTGTTTTGTATTGAACATTTTCTAAGAATGATAATCTTCAAAAAAAAAAATAGTTGTTCTTAAGTGTTACGCGTGTTTTTCTTGTAAAAAAACCAAGTCGAGTCGTAATCAATCAAATATTTTCCCATCGTGTTTATCCCAATTTTAAATTAAAACAAGTGACAAGAGGGCAGAAGAAGACTACAATATCTTAATTTGATTATTTCATAGTTAGTATGCGTTGGTCTGAAAAAAAAAAAATTAACACCTGTCAGCCAGCATTACTGAGTGAAATTACACTCGATACGTAATAGGAATCGAAAAAAAACATGATTGATTCGATGCGTGATCGATTATCGTAACGATCGCGTAACGCTATGAACGATGTGATGTTATGTCATTGAAGTATCAAGGTTACGATTGATTTACTAAGTAGAGCCAGTGTAGGTAAGCTAAAAAGATTTTGATGAAGTATGGAGTGGGCTGTTGAAACGGCTTACTGTTTGAACTTAGTTAGGTATTAGGTACTTGACCTGGCTATTTCTCAATTTATTTTATAAATTACAGTGGTGAATAGCATCGTGGCGAGTAGTCTATTTATCAAAAAAATCAAATGCCTATGTGCGTCAATATTACCATCAATGATAATAAAAAATCCTCAAAAAATCCTGTACGAAATAAAATCCGACAAACAGAAATACATAGTACCAGCTAGAATGAAGATATTTATCATAACACAATCGGCCACAAATCACGCTCCTTGTCAATGTAGGCTTTATTACAATGGCAAGATGCGGCTGCGATATTTAACAAGTTAGAAACTCTTGAGAAAGGTTTTGTAGAGCTTTTTTGATAGAGATCACAATCAGTAAAATACAGTTAATGTATCTAACGTAAATTGTAATTAGGACCCAATCACTCTCGCTCGATAGCCAGTGTCCCAGCTGAGGGAATAGGTACTAAAAGACTGTCATGATGAATTTTACTACCTAAAATTACACGTTGGGTTATAATAATAATTAATATCAAACAAACAATTTAGTTTTAAACATTTTCTAACCAATTTATATTTTTACAGTGCGTCCTCAGTCTTCACCACGTCATACAAACTTATAATTAATTGTTTAAGTGAAAGGAGGATGGTATTTGGTGTCATTTTCATTTACATAATAACTTTAAGACGAATGACTCAAAAGTGTTATGAATACAATCATAAAGGTAGATTTTAAACGTGTTTTATTATGTCTAACTAAATAAATATTTATTAAACTCACCATAAATAGTAAGACACTTCCCGAATCGGCCAATATCCGCCATAATAACTGCTCTAATGTAACGTTACGTCACACCACTTTCACCTTCGGTACAATAACATTCTACCACTTATGAAACTCCGCAGAGGCCGGCGCACTCAAGTTCAACGCACGGGAAAAAAAATAAAAAAGTATTTTTTTCCTTTTAGGGTTTTTGAACGAAACTTGCGCGGGAGGTTTTTGGCGGGATTTTTTGGGACGCGTGATGCGCGCGCACTCGGAGTATGGACAGTGATTCGATGCCGCGCTGCGTTTGCTTTTACTTTCTGTTTGTCGCATCAGTGGGGAGTGGTCGGTCGTCCTTTTGGTCGTAATGGATTTTTCTCCAAATTTACGAAATCTTTTTTATTTTTTTGTTTCTTTGGGAGAATAAATCCGGGGGAAAGAACAATGGCAACCCAATTAGTATAATCTACATTCGTATGAGTCAGTAGCCAACTTTGGTGATGGAAGTAAGTCATCGCCTGACAACTTCTAAAAAGCCGGGATCGAAGACTGCTTTCCATGTCCTCCGAAGCACGGAAGCGCTCAGTTGAAATTGCCAATGGTCACTCATCCAAAAAACCAAACTCATCTTACACGGATAGATAGATGATAGAAAACACTTTATTGTACATTGATCTGATATGAACAAATTTAGCCAGCTTCGTCCCACTCGATCGCTTTAACAATAATAGCAAAATTATTTGTAAAATTATAAATAAAATAATCTGTAATTTTATAATAAAGCTACTTTTAAAGCTACCAACCAAATAATTCACCGATTCTACGTGACTCTATAATACATAGTAGCCTACATGGACTTTAACGGCAGGCGTTCACGTTAAATAAGTACCTAGTCAGTTTTATTCAGTCCATTGGCGGGTATGTACTATTTTGGTATAGTATGGCTACATCTCCACTGAAATCAGGTCTGCAGGCAGGATGGTGGTTATGGTAAGAATAGCTGCTAGCAGGTCGAAGCAAACCTAGGGGCATAATATCTGTTCTGTGCCAGGGGTCTTCTCGTGCGGACAAAAGCTATATAAGGTCATTCATTATCAACCTGACAAACTTAAGGATTCCACACATAAAAAAATACTTGTTTTTTTTTCTAAACGTTTTTTTTATATTTAAAAAAAATATTCGTAATTTTATGTGTGGAAGTTTGTCAGGTTGATAATGAATGACCTTATATATCGTGGTCACACACTGGCAAAATCCTACTATCCTACTAATATTATAAATACGAAAGATTTTGTGCATGATGTGGTCACCCCTAATTGAGAGAGCACCTGACCTGAGACCTGAGTACCTCTGTAATTTTAAAAATGTGTATGCCTGTGTATCTTTCGTTGGTGATACATAATAATAAATAAATAAATAACACGTATCTCCGTGACGACCACCGATTGTGACGTTTGGAATGTAGATGGTTAAGGTTCTGCAATATCACTTAAGCTACTTTTTATCCCGAAAAAAAAACTGCTCCTGTGGGCTAGTTTTATTATTATTATTATTAAAAGCCTGTGGTGTCCCACTGCAGGGCAAAGGCTAAATAATAATGCTTTTTTTTTGGGCTAGCATAAACACTGAAAAACCGCTTCTGGTCACCGCGGGTGAAACCGCGTGAGTCTGCTCGTTATATAAATGAATAGATGCCATAAATAAAAGAAGACACGGCGGCAATAGGTCTAGTATTCAGTACAGTAGGAGACGGGACGGTGGCTGGGTTATTTATCTATTACGAACTTGGTGAACTAAAGCTATTACGTAGAACCTAGTCTACGTAACGTCTTCTACGGCCCCCTATTCCATACTAGATACAGCTCTGCACATAAGCTTGTTAATAATTTAGCAGATTTGTTGAAGTGCACGCAGCCTGTTTCTGTCAATAGGGACACATAACAGTGCATAGGCAATGTTGGAAACCGTTTTGTTATCGGTATGTTGTCATAAATGTAGATTAGCGTGGTTGTAAACAATATTTAAAGGTATTTCAACTTTTTGCTGACAAGCTCAGTGTTAGGCGTTTAAAAAATAAATAGTTTATTTTATTTAAAAAAAGCGTTATGACACAACTTGAATGGACACGCATCAACAGTTTTGTAACCAAGTTTTAGGAACTGCCAGCAAGATGCAGTTATGTAACTGTGGGATTTTACAGCCTCTGCAAACAATAACCTTGGATCTAAAGCTCTTTCCTTCACTGGAATGATTAATCTTATCTTTGCGAGTCATAACGTACATTTTATGATATTTCGTTATTTTAAGTGTTTAGTAAGAAGACATCATCAAGTCTTTTGCCTGAAGTGCCTGAGCACTTAAAACTTATTCTACAGAACTATATTTAAGTAGAATGAGTGAGTGTATGTACCTCGCGTGCCGACGGGCTAAGTAAGGGCTGAGTAACCTCTTTACTCGCCGCAAAACTCAGTCTGCTCCCAACCTGGGACGGTGCACCACCGCGGTGTGGTGGTGTGGCAGTGCCTAGAATCGGTTTGCCGCATGCTTATCGATGCTTTAAATCATTTTCGCGCGACTTATGTTTCCCATCATTATAATACATTTGTGTATAAAACAAAA
Organism: Colostygia pectinataria; assembly: GCA_951394395.1. NCBI lineage: Eukaryota > Metazoa > Arthropoda > Insecta > Lepidoptera > Geometridae > Colostygia > Colostygia pectinataria. Next base: position 1,334,880 of record OX596368.1, on the reverse strand, counting down.
ATACGCAAAATGTTAGACGCTCGGTTTCTAACATTTTGCGACGAACGCTTTCAGTCTACTTAAATATGGTTCTGTGACTTAATCGATGCCTGACCATAACAGTTGCAATGTCATCCAAAGCTTTGAAGTTGTGCCTAGCACTGTATGTACCTTACTTATTGCAGTTGCCCAGTAATTTCACTTACTATACAATACACAGTAATCTTGCACACCACCCAGCCGAGTTTGTTGCCAGATTCTTCTAGGCTGGGGCGCGTGGAACTGGCGTCATTTTATTGAAATAAACCATTTTTGACTTTTTGACTGACTTTGACTGCTCGGAAGTTGGAGTTAGGTTATCTGGCTATGCGGTTGTGTAACCAAGCCGTACTCAAGCCACACCAAACTGCTAGAGTCCCACAAAGTAAAACAAATAAATATCTCAATTTAGTAAGATATAACTCGCAGCCCAGATTAAATAAGTTTTATAGAAGGCGCTTCAATAAAACTCTCTCACGAATTACCTTTTCAATTCGCACTGAATTCAGCTCAGTTTTCCATCACAATAAAATTTATGGAAGACCGCACGTTTTATATCAAGCGCCTACAAAAAGATATTGGCAAACCAAATGCGGTGCTCATATTAAAATAGCAGGCAGTCTGTAAAAATGCGCTCTGAATTTTCAAGTGCGTTTGAAAGGGTATTAAAGACCTTAGCTTCTGGGAAACACAATAGCCCTCCACTTTCCTTAGAATTTAGACAGGCTTAATAAAAACCAGGATGAATACATAGAAAATTACCAGAACACCCGGAACAAATATTTGCAAATCGTACAAACATTTGTCCCAAGGAGGAATCGAACCCGCAACCTCCTGAGTCGCAGGCGGACCATCGCCCGCCGCGCCACATCGGCCACATCAATTCGTATGAGTAAATGCCTAACTCGAGTAAGAGCTTGCAGGTTCGATTCACACGGCGCCGACTGCGGGGGAATCCTTTGAAAGTACTATATCTTTTGGTTTTTTTTTAACCTGAAGTTTTAATACATAAAGCTTGTTATTTCTACAAAGCCCATTGTTACCTACCCACTTGTTGTTGGCATAGTTTGCTTGTTAAAATTCGTACAGTGAACCTGCTTAATTTGCAATTCCTATCGGCCCAGTTTTTAAAATGTCATCAACCCATCAACCGGATATTGACTTTACTTTAAAACGATTAAGTCGAGTTATTTATAGAACAACACTTATTATTATTTAGGTCGGTATATGACGAGGTCAAGTTGTTCGCCTGATGTTAAATTAGTTCATTTATGTCCTACCAAAATCTTTGGCATGCAAATATTATTATCTTAAATTATTTCACAAAATTAATAATGACAAGAATAATAAAAATAATAATAACAATAAAAAAAATAAAAAATATTATTATTAGTGTACAATGTCCCTATAATTAAAAATTCATTTATTGAATAGAAACTTAATTTATCTATCAGCCATTTCTTCAATGTATGCGCATGACCATAACACTGCAACAGTTCCAGTGTCACCCAAAACTGTTCTGCCTGTCACTGCACTGTCACCCTAAAACGTAGTTATCATGTTTCTTTCGCACAGTAACTTTATTTTATTTGCTTCGCTGTATTAATTGAAGAAAAACATTCTAAATCTAGATAGCTATACTCTAATACTATAAGCTAGACTCTCCGTACCTTATGAGCAAAACCGCGGTCAGGAGGTAGACAATGAAATGCTAAGTAGCTATCTCGTTGGCAGGTGTGGTCCCTAACTACAGCGCTAACGTTCACCGCCCCCCTCTAGCACCCCCAGCACCTCCCTAGCAACGACGACACTTTCAGAATGCGGTATGCACATTGCAGGCTTAGCAGGCGAGAAATCTAGCGATATTATTGAGTTTAGTTATTTTGAATTCTAATATGAAAGGCAGAATTTATAATATAATATATCGTCACGATATCACGATTATATAAAGATTTTGCCGGCGTGTTTAATTGACTGACATAAAAATGTCAGCATCATATGAATAATGAAATTAGGGGAACACAAGCGAAATGTTAGGAAGAGCACCGGTGGTCTAGTGGTAGTGACCCCGCCTTCCGATCCTAAGGTCGTGGGTTCAAACCCGGTCGTGCACCAATGGATTTTTCTGTTCGAAAAATTTATGTGCGCAATGCCAGTGCTCTCATACGGTGAAGGAAAACATCGTGAGGAAACCGGCATGTCCAAGAACTAAAAACTCGAAAGACATGTGCCATCCGCCAATCTGCATTGGGTCCGCGTGGTGGATTTAAGACCCAATCACTCTCGCCTGAGAGTAGGCCAGTGTCCCAGCAGTGGGAACATTAGAAGGCTGTCATGATGATGTTAGGATAGTAAGTAAGTAAGTTCGTGTGAGTCAGTGGCCAACTCAGGGTAGTTAAAATCTATATCTATACAAAAACTAATATTATAAAGAGAGAAGATTTGTACTCGTATGTTTGTATTTTTGAATTTAAGTATTTTTGTTTGTTACTAATAAACTCAAAAACTACTGGTTCGATTTCAAAAATTCTTTCACCATTAGAATGTTACATTATCCTTGAGTAACATAAGCTATATTTTATTTTAGAAAATAATAGGGATCCCTACTAAAACTTTAATAATGTAACCCAAGGTGTACAAAAAGTTGTCATAAAATGTCTTTCATCGCATTCGCTGCGGAAACGATTGATGATAGAACAAAAAAATGTTCTACAATATTAAAGAACATATTGATATCTACAAAAAAAATCAGCAATACCATATGTCCAACTATAACTAGTAGTTATGTAACTATAACTACTTTTTTACATTTTAAAAGTTGATAGATGTACGATTTTGAGTGGACTGTAAATTAATCTTTTTGCTAACAAACTAAATACGAAACACGTTAAACAATTATGAAGTTAAACACGATAAAAAACTATAATTAACCAAATTATGAGTGCAGTTAGGAGCAAAGGATTTCACTAACCTGGCTGCTTCTTCCTGGAACAGCGCCCACGGAATGGGAAGGTATGGCTTCGTATTACCTCCGACTTGTCTGGACTAGCTTCGGTTCAACTTACACCTATACCGAACGCTCAAATACCGTGGGGGCTGGCGCGAAATCTCCTGCTTCCTAGCACTCAACGAAACTGCTTGCACACAATACTAAATTACGATAAATTAAACGAAAACGAAAACAATACGATACGAAAAATTACGAGAACAAGATGAAGTAGTTAACGCACTTGAGGCCGTTACACGAATGTGTCGAATTTAGAGGTCAAACCAACTGCTGACCGAACGATATTTCGAGAAATTTGAATTTAGGCTACTAATTGGGTAAGCCAATCAGCTGTCGCTGGTCATTGAACCCAGTTCATTCAAATGTGTCGCATGAATCAGCTGACAGGTGACAGCCATCGTCGATCGCGGCTTACAACTCGATCGAGAGATGGCGCCAAAACTGAACATTCCGACCACCAAAATACACAGTATTTTAACGCAATTAACTAAACTAACGAAAAATAACGAAAGAACGATATAACGATAAATTTAACCTAACTTATTATAAAACCATTTGACGATACGATAGTTAATGGTTAAGAAGGAACATGGGCTCAAAACACAGCGCTATGAGCTCTGAGTTGAGATGTCAACCAACATGCCGGAGCCGACCACCATGTGCGACCCAACCAGTATTTCGAACCCAACCACCGTGTCAGAGCCGACCACCATGTCAAACCCAACCAGCAGATCGGACCCGACCACCGTGTCGGACCAGACTTCATCCACTCATGCGCCACCGACAAAACCGAAAGCGGCATAGTGTGAAGGGTACGATATGAGTTGAACGACAGCGACAATGACAACGACAGAGACAACGAAAGCGATAACGACATTGACAACGACAACGACAGTAACGAAAACGACAACGAAAATAATAACGAAAACAACAACGACAACGACATCGACAGCAGATTTTTTTTAGCAAGGGAAGCGATCAGCGGTACCGAAACCGATAAGCCCTTTTGCCGCGAGATACCAGGCAGCGACACATTCAGGTACCCACCTACGTCATCAACCGCACTATCCACAGGCACAGGCGGAATCGACGCAGTGGAACCGGAGTCAGGTCGCAAATCCTGTAGACTGACGTTAGAAGGTGAAGAAGTAACTTCTTCTCGACGACAACTCTCCAACACGTCAGTTGAAAAACCCAATGACGCTGCAGGACGCGGTTCAAAAATGTGAAACCGATCGAGAGCGACAGCTGATTCATGCGAGAAATTTGAATTTAGGCTACTAATTGGGTAAGCCAATCAGCTGTCGCTGGTCATTGAACCCAGTTCATTCAAATGTGTCGCATGAATCAGCTGACAGGTGACAGCCATCGTCGATCGCGGCTTACAACTCGATCGAGAGATGGCGCCAAAACTGAACATTCCGACCACCAAAATACACAGTATTTTAACGCAATTAACTAAACTAACGAAAAATAACGAAAGAACGATATAACGATAAATTTAACCTAACTTATTATAAAACCATTTGACGATACGATAGTTAATGGTTAAGAAGGAACATGGGCTCAAAACACAGCGCTATGAGCTCTGAGTTGAGATGTCAACCAACATGCCGGAGCCGACCACCATGTGCGACCCAACCAGTATTTCGAACCCAACCACCGTGTCAGAGCCGACCACCATGTCAAACCCAACCAGCAGATCGGACCCGACCACCGTGTCGGACCAGACTTCATCCACTCATGCGCCACCGACAAAACCGAAAGCGGCATAGTGTGAAGGGTACGATATGAGTTGAACGACAGCGACAATGACAACGACAGAGACAACGAAAGCGATAACGACATTGACAACGACAACGACAGTAACGAAAACGACAACGAAAATAATAACGAAAACAACAACGACAACGACATCGACAGCAGATTTTTTTTAGCAAGGGAAGCGATCAGCGGTACCGAAACCGATAAGCCCTTTTGCCGCGAGATACCAGGCAGCGACACATTCAGGTACCCACCTACGTCATCAACCGCACTATCCACAGGCACAGGCGGAATCGACGCAGTGGAACCGGAGTCAGGTCGCAAATCCTGTAGACTGACGTTAGAAGGTGAAGAAGTAACTTCTTCTCGACGACAACTCTCCAACACGTCAGTTGAAAAACCCAATGACGCTGCAGGACGCGGTTCAAAAATGTGAAACCGATCGAGAGCGACTTTTGGGAAGTCCACGAGATGAGGTTTAGCGACGGCCAACCTACAATCAACAGTTCGACGACAATGAGTCTCCTTGTGATTGTCACAAGGCATCTCTATTTTTGTAACCACGGGGTTGAGCGGGTCTATAGGATCTAAATCCCTCGATGGGCTCGAAACGAAGAAGCAACTCCTTCTATGAACTCCAGAGTTGCTACGATAACGAGACAGGCCAGTGTTAACTGCGCAGTCACCCATCAGTATCCACCCGAAAGTAGTGGGGATAGCGATGGGTTGACCAGGACTACCCTTAACTAGCCCAGGCCTTAACGCAGAAGCGAGAACGTTAACACTGACTAGCATGTCAACCGGTCCTGGTTTGTAAAACTCAGGATCGGCGAGGTTTAACTGATCTATATGATGCCACGACGAAGTATCAATTTCCTCAGATGGCATGTCTGAGCAAATTGCAGGAAGCACAGAGGCCACCAACGAAAGTTTATTTGAGAAGTCCCCATTAGTGGGAACTAACTCACACAAGACTGATCCGAGTGTATCAGTTGATGCTTGACCTATACCGCTCACAGACTGTCGACGATAATTTATTTTCAGCCCTAGACGGTTTGCACAGGACCTAGTTATGAAATTACAGGCACTGGCACTGTCAAGCAGGATACGGGCTCGGACCAAATTATTAAATTTATTTTTAATCAAAACAATAGCCGTTGAGAACAATGCCTCTGTGTGTGGGGTGTATGCAGACAATGCCACCTGTGGATTTGAAGGCTGGACTACTGGTTCAGGTTCTTGCTCAAAATGTAGCAGTGAATGATGGCTGTTGTTGCACTGGCCACACTTCACATTCGATAAACAAGTTTTTACCGAATGCGAAGGTTTCAAGCACAGTATGCACAACTTCTTATCCTTCACTGTTAGGAACCTTTCAGTAGGCGACTGATTAATGAAGCTCGAGCAGCTATCCATCTTGTGGCCTACCTCTGCACACACCACACATCCTTCTGAAGCTACCATCAACGAGGCCTTGTTCTCACTGGCAGACGGTTTTGTAAGAACCGGCTGTTGACAATTTTGTAACGCACGAGAACGTTTTTCAATAAACGACATGATGTCTTCATACTGGGGTATGTCGACTTCTGACCCCAGCTGAAGTTCGAAAGCTTCCCTAGTGGAAGGATCTAACTTTGACCAAACTAGTTGAAAAAGCATAAAGTTCTGGTCAGGCAAATTATACTTAGACAGGATGGCTAAGTTTTCTGCGAAGGTTTGATGAAGTCGTTCTAACTCAGAGCTACTCTTATTTTTCACTACTTCACAGTTAAGCAAACGGTCATAGTAATTTGTGGCAATAATTCTCTTCCTATCGTAGTACTTGCTAAGTGCCCGATATGCTAGAAGATAACTAGTTTCGGACAACGGATAGTTTTTAATCAGGTCATATGCCGACCCATTAACACTCGACAGTAAGTAGTGCAACTTTTCGACATCTGGCATGTCCCTTTTGTGTATGAGTGAGTCATACAGCTCCTTAAACGACACCCAATTCTCTAGCTTACCGTCAAATGGCCTTATACTTATTTTTGGTAGTTTCGCTAAACTACTGTGACTTTCTCTCATTGGCTTAACTTCAGCCAGCCTAAGTCTGGCCATAACACTATGTAACCTTTTGTCAAATGCCACAGTGTAAGCGAACTCACTGTTCCTATCACCCGTTGGCAAGCGCATTAGCAGGTTCTTCTGCGCGGCGTGAAACTCTGAGGCCAGAGCTGTTACTTCCTGTTCCGAAACTCCTACCAAATCTGAAGTATCTAACAGCTCTAACCTCATATTGGCATAATCACGCGAGACTCGATCGCTGTCAGCCATGGTGTCTTTCTCCAGAACTCCCTTACGTGTATCCATTGGCATAATAATGTAGTTGAGTTAATCTGGCTGGAAACGACACGAAAGAACAGTTTTTCACAGCCAAATCAACAAACAAACAAAATGCAAATCAAAACAAAGATAGAAACACGTAAGGAGTTAAGGAGCTATTTTCACGACCGGCACAGATAGGAACAAACACCTGGTCAGTTTCAGAATGAACGTTTGATGTCAACCTGTCAAAACGAAAAAAACGTCAAAGTCACTTTGAGTGATGTTCACCAAATGACAACGAAAAATGACAGATGACAATCAATCGTTCAACCCAACCTACCCACAATGAACAAACGAAAAATTCAATGACCAGCGAAATTACCAGGATAGGTACGACAAAGGAAAAAAAGTTTTTCAAATATTCGAAATATCGGTCGATAGTTGATAATATAGCTGAAGGCCAAAATCCAAAGGTGCCTTATCACAATTTATCTGGCTTCGTAGGACCAAAATGTACGATTTTGAGTGGACTGTAAATTAATCTTTTTGCTAACAAACTAAATACGAAACACGTTAAACAATTATGAAGTTAAACACGATAAAAAACTATAATTAACCAAATTATGAGTGCAGTTAGGAGCAAAGGATTTCACTAACCTGGCTGCTTCTTCCTGGAACAGCGCCCACGGAATGGGAAGGTATGGCTTCGTATTACCTCCGACTTGTCTGGACTAGCTTCGGTTCAACTTACACCTATACCGAACGCTCAAATACCGTGGGGGCTGGCGCGAAATCTCCTGCTTCCTAGCACTCAACGAAACTGCTTGCACACAATACTAAATTACGATAAATTAAACGAAAACGAAAACAATACGATACGAAAAATTACGAGAACAAGATGAAGTAGTTAACGCACTTGAGGCCGTTACACGAATGTGTCGAATTTAGAGGTCAAACCAACTGCTGACCGACGATATTTCGAGAAATTTGAATTTAGGCTACTAATTGGGTAAGCCAATCAGCTGTCGCTGGTCATTGAACCCAGTTCATTCAAATGTGTCGCATGAATCAGCTGACAGGTGACAGCCATCGTCGATCGCGGCTTACAACTCGATCGAGAGATGGCGCCAAAACTGAACAATAGAAATGCCGACCAAAATCAGACCATGTATTCCATACTTTTATATTAATCCTTATCCAAATAAATAATTTCATATTCAAGACGGTTTCAATACCTGTAGATAACTGTTTGAATTATTAAAATCAGACATTCCATTCAAAAGTTATGACGAATTATAAAAATGTCAATCTAAACAAAATATTAAAAAAGCCCGCGCGCGCGCCGGCCGTGGCCAGAGAGAGGCGTGCACATGAACTATGAAAAAGGTAGCCGCGCGGCTAAAACGTGTGGTCGGCTCCTACCTTATGAAAGACTAGCGACCCGCCCCGGTTTCTTAATTTTATATTGCACCCGTGCGAAGCCAGAGCGAGCCGCTAGTCAGTTATATAAATAAAACCGCTGCATAATAAAGATATTTTTCAACACGTATATACATACTAAATACAATACGTACAACAGTTTTTGTGTAAGCACAGTGGCGTTTATCTTTCTTAGATACATAATTTTAGTTGGTCCTGCTGGAAAGTATGCTTCTCAGCAGGACCACTAGCAAAGTTAATTTTATCATCACCAGACGCACTTACAGCAATAAACGACAACGTACATTCTTTTAAGATATAAATGATCGGATTCTAACGTGGTGGCTCTGCTGGGTCATCTCACTACACCGAAGGACTTTGGTCGTTACCACGCACCCATGTCAGCTAATATTTACAATCTTGTGTGTTGTCTGTTAAAATTTAATCTGGCAGGTATCGCGTGCCAACTGCAGAGTGATCTGTGCTGTGCCTAATTTTCTGTGACAGACAGACACACTAAATTTAGTTTTGTTTGTTTTCGTTCACGCGCACGGCTCACCTCAATTTCCACGTATTTACAAAACAGTTTTAAACTAAACTTGTTTTTTTAATCATAGTCATAATATTTGTTCTTTGCCATTTGTGCCAGAGAGCACTAGTGGTCTAGTGGTAGTGACCCCGCCTTCCGATCCTAAGGTCGTGTGTTCGAATCCGGTCGTGCACCAATGGATTTTTCGCTACGAAAAATTTATGTGCGCAATGCCAGTGCTCTCATACAGTGAAGGAAAACATCGTGAGGAAACCAGCATGTCCAAGAACTAAAAATTCGAATGTCATGTGCCGTCCACCAATCCGTATTGAGACCGCGTGGTGGGTTAGGACCCAATCACTCTCGCTTGAGAGTAGGCCAGTGTCCCAGCAGTGGGAACATTAGAAGGCTGTCATGATGATTAGAAAAATAGCTTCCTGAGTTTTCAAAATTAGAATCGAAATGTTTATTTAAATTTTGAATTAATAAAATACTCATGGTAGTTTGATTTTTAGCCAGTGTTAGAACTGAAAGGAAATCCTATATCCCAAATACTTTGTCAAGAGTGAGAAATGTGTAAGAAATGTCAAAATAAATAAATAATGCTGGACAATCCACACAGCATCATCTAGCCCCAAGGTGTGCCCAAGATAAGCTGCTGTTAAACAAAGCTGTGTTATGGGTAATAGATGACTGATAATTATACTTAATACAATACAATACATACATAGATATTATTTTATTATATATAGAAAATACCCAGAACACCCGGCGGGAATCGAGCCCGCAACCTCCACGTCACGTCAGGAAAAATAACAGGATCAAATCACAGAATTTAAATAGAAGCAGTGCGATACAAATATTTTGCATACCCTACTGCGTACCCCATACCTACCCAGCAATGTACAGCATCCGCGAATTCCCCGAAAGCCTCTCCGCCCTCGGATGCTGCGCGATCTCTCGATCGATACAGGTCCCGCGCCGTCCGCCCCAGCTCAGTTCGCCGCCCGCCCTAGCTCCGACTACCCAAAACAAGGAGCGATCGCGCTATTTTTAAATCCCCTGTGCTGTTAGTAGAGCACCTTTGTTGTGATTTATTGTAGTTTTGAAGTTATTAAAAAGGTTGGACGATTTTCGAATTCAGATTGCAGATTTTCAAAAGATGGACGTTTGCTAAGGTCAGTATGAGCTATTCTTAGATAAGTAATTGCTATTAAAATTGTAATACAAAATAACTATTTCTGCGATTGAAAACGTTAATAATTTAAGCGGAAACCCGGTTTTAAAATGGCTGTTCAATTAGGAACCTTTTTTGTTTAATACTCTTTGTACTTAGGTAGGTACTTATAGATTTCGGTTATGGTCAAAACCTGCAAACCATAAAAGCCAAACTCAAAATCTCAGATCGCACGTTAAACTCATAATCACGTATCTCTATCTACTTGATTTAAATATCTTTTACTTGACTCAGGACAATAGAGCTTTTGAAGAGATAAACTGGCAGGATAATCATTTAAAATTTCCTGCTGTATCACAGAAATCTACTGGAGAACCACATAATAGTTGCATAGTCATCTCGATGATTTCAGCATGGCCGATTCGAAAGTTCAAAATGGCCGTTCTAGGCTATCTAGACCGATCAATCAATCTGGTACCTGTGGATAGGTGTTCTAGAACAGCGACCTGGGCCGCGCGCATGCGTGGTCCTCGCAGCCTCCAGCTTGCCTGCACAAGTAGTACTTGAAACTGCGTCTCTAGTTCTACGTAAAAGCTATTTTTAGATAGTTAAATCCTGAGAACGCTTGTTTGGAGTTAAGTACATGAATTTATTTTTGGCGTTGTTTTGTGTTTTGGTGTAGGCATGTGACAAGCAGTGCGGGTTCGATTCAGTGAGACAAATATTTGCATTACTAAATAATAAATAAATAAATAAACAAATAATGCTGGACAATCCACACAGCATCATCTAGCACCACACTAAGCAGAGCTTGTGTTAGGGTACAAGATGACTGATATATGACTGATATGACGACCGATGTGGCGCAGCGGGCGCAGGTCCGCCTGCGACGCGGAGGTTGCGGGTTCGATTCCCGCCTCGGATCAAATGTTTGTACGATCTACAAATATTTGTTCCAGGTGTTCTGGGTATTTTCTATGTATAATAAAAAATATCTATCTGTGTATTGTATTGTATTATGTATATATCAGTCATCTAGTACCATAACACAGCTCTGTTTAAACAGTAACTTATCTTGGGGCTAGATGATGCTGTGTGGATGGTCGAGCATTATTTATTTTTATTATTTATTATTTTATATATACTTAATCTAATACAATACATAGATATTTTTTATTATACATATAAAATACCCAGTATACACCCGGTACAAATATTTGTAGATCGTACAAACATTTGTCCCGAGGCGGGAATCGAACCAGCAAACCTCCGCGTCGCAGGCGGACTTTTATCTGCAAATGGTTTTTGCAGATTATATCTCCAGCAGCTATCCGCATATATCTGATGATAATTATCATAGATGTAGAAAATCAATGAAGGATTTGATGTGGACAAATCTATGTCAACAACTTCGTATGATTGCGAATAAACTGTTATCCTAAATAAATCGATATAGGTACTAAAATCGATATCGATTTTGAGGTATATATATGATACAAGTTCAACAAGGCTTGTCCACAAAGAATTTTGTAGATTTTGTATAGTCGGAGACGGCCGCAGAACACAATATCTTAACCAGTCGACTTTAAACTTTAAAATATTATATTTTGGAACAATTATTATGTTACAATATGCACAATATCTATGTAATTTTATTAGTCTCTTTCTTTGGGCCATAAAATAACATAGTAACAAATAACAAAATGGACTAATAAATAACATGATAATTAATAAAATACTCAACAGTGACGTACATAGCTGACACCCCCCCCCCACACTAGGATTCCCAGGATATCAAGAACTAGAGTAGTAGAAGTTAGAGTAGTAGAGTTCTCTGTGATAGAGCTCGTCCGGGGAAGGACTACCACCATACCTATTTCTGCCGCCAAGCAGTAATGCTCGCATTGCTGTGTTCCGGTGTGAAGGGTATGGTTTCCGGTGAAATTACTGGCACATGAGGCTTTCGATCTATGCCTCAAGGTGGCAATCCGCGAGGGATACCTCTGGTATTGCAAGCGTCCATAGGCTGCGGTAACCGCTTACCATCTTGTGGGCCGTACGCTTGGTTGCCACTTCAGTTGTATAAAAAAAAAAAAAAAAAAGCTACTAGTACACCACCCAGACTCCGGGTATTTTCTATGTTTAATAAAAAATATCTATGTATTGTATTGTATTGCCTATATCAGTCATCTAGTACCCTAACACAAGCTCTGCTTAGCTTTGGGCTAGATGATGCTGTGTGGATGGTCCATCATAATTTGTTTATTTATTTATTCATTATTTAGTAATGCAAATATTTGTCTCACTGAATGGAACCCGCACTGCTTGTCACATGCCTACACCAAAACACAAAACAACGCCAAAAACAAATTCATGTACTTAACTCCAAACAAGACGTGTTCTCAGGATTTAACTATCTAAAAATAGCTTTTACGTAGAACTAGAGACGCAGTTTCAAGTACTACTTGTGCAGGCAAGCTGGAGGCTGCGAGGACCACGCATGCGCGCGGCCCAGGTCGCTGTTCTAGAACACCAATCCACAGGTACCAGATTGATCGGTCTAGATAGCCTAGAACGGCCATTTTGAACTTGCGAATCGGCCATGCTGAAATCATCGCGATGACTATGCATCTATTCTGGGGTTCTCACCAGTAGATTTTTTTGATCCCTCAGCGGGAATCAAACCCGCCACCTCTCGTTTCTCAACCGTGCCCACCGCGTCACCGAGGTTGTCAAAAATGCCCAGACAAACACAACCCACTCACATTAACATTTCCTGTCGAAAAAGAGTGAAGTCCGAACAAAGAGTAGTTGTATCACTTAAAACCGTTTCCGAACAATCGCCTCTTTCGTGTTTGCAGAAGTTTTCATAGCGCATGCATACTGACATTACCAACGCAGCACAGCACTGAAGAAAATAATTAACTTTATACCAGACCGGAGGAGCGGAGCGCAGTCCCAGTCGAGCTTCCTTCGAGTACGGACGGGTTATTCAAACCGGAATTTATCGAGTGCTAATAGACAACAGTGCAGTGGCCGATAACTGAATAAATTTGAGATGTGCATTAGTAAAACATTTGGCAACCTTTCGCTGCATATTGTTTATTTATAAAGTTGAGAGTTGCAAGTTCGGCTGAAAGTTTTGCATCCAGGAATACAATTTACCGGTGTGTATTCAGTGCCTATATATTTAATGCATATTTTAAGCAGGAATTTAATTAAGTAATAGTAATACCTATCAATATTATTTTTTCCAATTTGTAACCTAGGATAGGACAAATTAATGATAAACAACATGTGAGCCTGAACTAGGAAATTAAAAAAATAAACTAATTTAAAAAAAATACATTAAATATTTAACTAATGAGGATCCTTAGCAGAGATGTCAGACAATAAAATCGTTCTTTTTGACCGCATTAGGTAGTACCAATTAGTGTTCTGTGCTGACAATAAACCCATACATAACCCATAACGTTTTAAAAGACTTATCAAATAGGGTTGATTATGTTTATCTATTTCTTTCGGGGTCCTTGTTGATTAATATTATTTATGAATCATTTTTATTTCAGATCATGAATCGATAATACATTAAATAAACAAGCACACATTTAGATATTTGATTACTAAAAATAATAAAGTCATAAAATTAACAGAAAACAATAAAAATTACAATTATACTGAACCCATCGTTATTTGCATCCATTTAGTTTGGATTGCGAAATCCGCTCTTGAGACAATCATCTGTAAGATGGATGCTGTTACTGCTGCCTCGTACACGCATACCACAGAGTAATACGCATACGTAGGGAAGTTTTCTTGCGAATAATCGCATGAATATGCGTGCCTCCGCAATGCAAGTGATTATAGTTTTGATTTTTTGACATGTTAGGAAAGGGCACTTGTTTAACTCGCACTTGACCGAGTTTATTTCTATGTTGAGCAAAGGACAGGTAAGGTAATTTATCTGTTTGTAAGGTAGGTACCGGTTGTGTTATTTCTTTTGGCAAACGTTCAAGTGTCAAACGATCTACTGTATATTTGTATTTCGGCCAAAAACGAGATGATTTTTGTAAGCGTGATTTATTACACGATAAAGACTAACATACCGAATAATAATAAAAAAACCGTTTAAAACCTACCTATCTTATAAGTAGGCACTGGTAGGCACACTAGGTTTGTAGGAACTAGACCGTTGTTTTTGCTCCTATTCAAAAAAGTCTCAGTTATTATTAAAAGCTCATAAATAAAGCTCCCACAAGTTCACACAAATAACTTAGTTAATCTTAATCAATCGCTCAATAAACCTAAATAATGGACCTGTCTCAAAGTTATAATGGAACCTTGTTCCTGATGTAATAAAACCTCTAATGCAACTTCCGCCCGCCAATATTGCCAATATCCAACATGGCGGGAAATGGCGGCAAAGCGACCATGGCGTCTCTGATTCAATTTTCGCGTGTTCTACGAAGCATTTACGAAGCGTTAATTGCGGAATATTGCCGTAGGGAGGTTTTGGTAAACATGGTTTTGTTTTTGGTATATTTTTGTTACGAGACGGGAGGAGGCAAGCGACTCTGAAACGTAAATAAGGCGTGGGTGAAACCTTTTTGCTACCGGAAGTACCGGAAAGGCATGTCGTTGTGAGGCTAGGTGGCTCTTGGTTGTGTGACATTCAGACAAAAGATATTCTGGTTTCGATCATATTATAATGTTAAAATACCTCTTTTCTTGAGAACCTTTAAAAATTGTCTACCTAGTTAATTGAAACTTAGCCATTGGTTATCCATATAAATAGAACTCTAGGATGACAAGATAAGTTTTGATTGATAATGCAGTCTGTGAGAGTAGCAAAAATTTGTTTTAAGCGTTTTCAATCCGGAAATTTTGATGTCAAAGAGGCACGTCGCTCTGGTCGCCCTATTACGGATAAAATGAATGCCATTTTTGAAAAAGTGGAGCAAGATCGGCATATCAGTAGTTACGACGTAGCTGAAAAACTGGGAATTGACCACAAAACAGTTTTGACACATTTGAAAAAAACTGGGTAAACAAAAAAGCTCGATATTAGGGTACCTCACGAGTTCACTGAAAGAAACCTAATGAACCGTGTACTCATTTGTGATTCTTTATTACGACGTAATGAAACCGAACCATTTTTTAAGAAGCTGATAACTAGTGATGAAAAGTGGATCACGTACGACAAGAACGTGCGAAAAAGGTCGTGGTCAAAGGCCGGTCAGGCTTCACAGACTGTGGCGAAACCCGGGTTAACTCGCAACAAGGTGATGCTGTGTGGATTGGAAGGGAACTATTCATTATGAGCTGTTACCACCAGGCAGGACCATCGATTCTGAACTCTACTGCGAACAACTGATGAGATTAAAGCAAGAAGTTGAGAGAAAGCGGCCGGAATTAATCAACAGAAGGGGTGTGGTTTTTCATCATGATAACGCTAGACCTCACACATATTTAGCCACTCAGCAAAAATTAAGAGAGTTTGGCTGGGAGGTGTTAATGCATCCGCCGTATAGTCCTGACCTTGAACCTTCAGATTTCCACCTGTTTCAGTCTATTCAGAATTCTTTAGGCAGTGTCAGGTTAACATCACGAGAGGACTGCCAAAACCACTTGTCGCGGTATTTTGATCAGAAGCCCCAAAATTTCTATAGCAATGGGATCATGTCCCTACCTACAAGATGGCAAAAAGTTATCGAACAAAATGGTACCTACATACTTTAGTTAAATGTAAATAAACTATATTAAAAAATGTTTTGAATTTTCTTAAAAAATGCGAAGAAACTTTTTCCCCAACCTATTATTTGGCAACCAATTTGCCAATTTGGCTGCGGAGACATGGATATTATTCAATTTAGGGGTTCCCGGTTTGTAAAATAGTGGGGCGAGCTATGCATCATTATAATGGTTTGTGATTTAGTGCTATGAAGGGCGTTTTTCAGAAAAAAAAAGGGATTCTAGTTCCACATTTCCATGTTGGGTTACTACACTACGCAACTCAGTTGTAATCCGGTCAATAAGCGTCATATTCATACAAATATTAATTATTTTTTTAGAAAAAAACAAATTGATAACCTCTTCTTTTTAAAGTCGGTTAAATAGTTAACGTCAGGTTTTGATTGAAACCTAGGAAAATCGATTACAATACAACCGCTTGGTGTGGTAGGTACTAACATCTGGTTCTGTGGCTGTGGTCCCGTAAGTAAGTAAGTTCGTATGAGTCAGTGGCCAACTCTGGTGACAAAGTTACTGGTCCCGTTTAAGCACTTAATGCAAACAGTTGCTATTGATGACACATTTTCAGAGACCTCGGGACATTAATCTTTTCGCTACTTATATAAGTATGTTTTACCCAAAAATATGTATAAGGTAATTTCCTTTTGGACAATTAAGTGAAAGATGTTAATGATAAGCACGCGAAGAAAAAATTGCTGGTCATTTACATAATCACACAAACGCCCCTAAAATAGGGGTTTGTTTACCTTGTGCGTTTAAATTATTTTTCAGCGTTTGAGAGGGTAGGTATTCATTATTCTTGCGGAAACTTGACTGAATCTTCATTCGTTAGATAAAATGGAAAATGTATAAAGTTGTTTTTATACTATTTTATATTATCAAAGTGACGATTTAACTGGTTTTTATATGACAGTGACCCTGCCTTCCGGTCTAAGAATTAATAAGGGCACAAAGAATTTTTAATTAGAAAAAAATATGTGCATGCAATACCAGTGCTCTTAAACGGTGAAGAAAATAAATAAATAAATAAAATAAAATTCGTTTAGGCATTGTAAATAGTCAGTATGTACACCCAAAAACATCGCTAAGAAACTGGCATATTCTTTTGATGTTTTCCGTCTTTGTTTTCTTTGTTTTAATTCTTCTTTCCGGATGGCATGTCTTTTGAAATCTTAGAAAGCTAAGATTTCGAAAGACGTGCGATCCATCCATATGTGCATTATGTTAATGATGAATAAAGACCCAATAATTCAAAGTCAACATGAATGTAAAAAGAAAGAGTTATAATCAATAATATCACAAAGATCACTTTGAATCATTCGATAGAGAGTAGGCTAGTTTCCCAGCAGAAAACATTAGAAGCCTGATGAAACACGAGTTTTCGTTTTGAAGTAGGTGAACCCAAAAAGTTTTGCTGGTATTGCCCACTCCGCCTGCCATTTTGAATTATTCACAGCAAGCCTACAAGCTAAGTGGTTCCCCCTGAATGTCAGATCTGATGGGCCAGTGATAGATTGATTGCACCATGGATTATTCATAGCCTACTCTGGAAGGGGGGGACGATGACGTTACCTCATGTACAGCCACAGAAAAGATATTAGTATACTACGTACAGAATGGCCACTCCCTACCTCCCACCGGTTTTACTTACACCACCCCTAGAGCGAGTTTGCCGGCACTGAAGCTGAAGGCTACTAAAGCACGTGTTTATTTTAATTTTGTGTAGGTTCAAGCTCACGCATGCGCGAGCGAGAGTGTGCTCCAGCACACTTTCGGTCGAGAGTATGCCAATATCTCAGCGGTGGGAACGTTGAAAGGCTGTACCTACCCGGACACTCTCAATAAAATGTATGAAGCAAACACGTCGCAAATCGCAATCACCTCGCATAGTTTGTGTACATAAACGGTACTGTTGTATTGTATTGTGAGTATCATGGATGATGAACAGCACCACAGTGCAGCGCAGCAACAGTGATTGCTTGGTGTTTGCTTCATACATTGAGAGTGTCCTAGGTGCGGTAGGTACAGACTTTCAACGTTCTCACCGCAGAGATATTGGCATACTCTCGATCGAGAGTGGTTTGGTTAATTTACGAAGATCTTTATAGAAAATTTAGTTCTTTGAAATGCTGGTTTTCTTTCAGTAGTTATGTCTGAAAATTTGGATCTCATATTTTGATGATGCCAATTATTTATTATATAATTTAGATATTTTACCGCTTACCAATAAAATTATGGTCATTGTTCATCTGGTTGGTCCTGAATCTGTTTTCATTTAATGCTCATATTAATATATACTTGTGCTATGTTATTTGTTTATTTACAATTAAATAAAAAGAATAGTAAATCATTTTACAAGAATCACACAGAAAATCCTTATTTTCGGACAACTTTTTAAAACTTAACTTTTGCACGCCTACGCTTACGGCTATTGACTTCAGTGACCAAGAACGAACCGAGGGAACATTATCGCGTGCTCTCAACTCTGTGGAAGTCCCGGAAACTTGTGCCTCGGCATTTAACCCGAGCAATTAAAAAGTTTAATATTGATTTGGAATTCTTAGGGATTGGACCCGATGTTGCTTACATCTTTTGCTAACTTTAGCACTTCAACTTCATGTTTTTTACTACTTCGCTACATTGTCGGGAACCTACACCAACTTGCATGTAACTTGGAAAAGTAACAACTCTGGACTTGAAGAGTAATTCTGAGTTATATACTGACAGTATCTGGCGCCAATTGAGTTTTCACACGCCGCGTGTGAAAACTCTCAATTGCCCCTTTAGAATAGCATATTATTAACCTGCTTACTCTAGGTACTACTACAGAAGCTAGTACTACGATAGATACATAGCAAGAGTCGGCTAGCAGTATTCACTGAATGATTTTTTTAATGGCAGACGATTAACAAATCGAGCAAACATTTTGTCCGCTGTATCACGCCCACGTCTTCCGCGTCACAGGTCACTGTACCCACTTAATTTATTTGTCTAAATCTAAACTCATAATATACAGAGAAGATATGATTTTTATAAGTTTGTTTGTAATAAAACTCATGTAATCTCAATGTAACTTAGGGTATAAAAACGATGTTTACCGTTTACTATAAAATTACAAGACTTGCACCCGTCCCAAGACAGGGCAGAGCGCTGGTATCTCCTAAAATAATTTAATTATGTTTTGTGTTTTGCTACAGAGTGAAGATGGAGCCTCTCAGGGTGCTAGGTGCCCTTCTGGTGCTCATACTCTACCATCTTCATGTCGCGGAGTGAGTACCTTCTGATCTATTGCTTACCAGAGCGAACCCAGTTCCAGTTAGTCAGTCTTATTCATAAACGAAACTGTCATTTAGCGGCTAGTTAAGTATGTTTTAACTAGTAATCGAACTACTAATACTTGGCCGTATTTTCTTGTCATTCTTGTAATGATGATAGATTTGAAAGACACATTGCATAACGGCTCATAGTTCGTTTGTGATTAAGGCCCATAGAATTCAGCACCAAAAATGTTACTTAAATACGTAGAGTATATAACGAATAAAATAAAATAAACTCAGCAACTAATCATGTTTAATTGGAATAGACGTCTCTGTCTAACCCCTTACGATACAAGAGCTTAAATAGATAACTAGAGATAAAAAAACAATCTTGAGCATATTTGTATATTTTTCTTTAATTTCTAAATTAAACAACATTTTGTTTAAAACAAATACATATTTGCCAGTCGGCTGAGAGGTTTAAATGTAAAACGGTTCCTAATTTTATAAAATTTTTGGTGCTAAATTCTAACTTTTACGTAGCTTAATAAAGTAGTTAAAAATCCCTGCAAAATTACCAATTTTAACATAACTTGAAAGCGCACATAATGAGCGTCCGAAAGTTATCACTCAGGTATATATAAATAACATAAAGCACAGCTTACAGGTTTCCTTTTCCGTTTCTATTTGAATAGGTTTCTGATAATGTAATCCTCAAAGCAAAACTATGCACCTATATGCTTTATTTCTACCCTTATTATATCCACTCGCTTACCCACAAGAATGCGTTGATTTGCAATTATAAAATTTTTCAACTACTAAATTATAAACTTTAAAAAGAATTCATAATGGCTTCAGTAGTCAAGAATCTAATAAATAATTCACAGCTTATGTCACTGCTGCAACTTTATATAAAAACATGATAATTTATGACTGCTATAAATCTCTCTGTTTGTTTAAAAGCACACTTTCAAATCTCCGTGGGATCAATCCCATTTCTGGACCACGTTCGGATATTGTTTCCACGTCACCGTCGATCTATCATGATCGCATGATATCGCCAGAGTTCTATTGGGAAAAAAACCTGTCGTCCACACAGAAAATAAGGGATTGGAACTTTTTCGAACTAAATTGTCTTTGCGCATCAACGGCTAACTTCACGATGGCCGATATCCGTCGAGAGAACTATACATTATGAAATCGACATAAAAAAAACGTAGACTCGTTTTTTGTCATTGGGTTCATCATTATAAAAGTTTTTCAACTCTGGTTACTCTATTTCTTTGATATGATTCGAACACACAATTATTGGTGAATTCTACTCTTGATTGCTTTTGATTTTAGACAATAAAAGACAATGATATTATCTGTAATGGTAATCTGTAAAATAGATGTTATTATAAGGGTACTTATAAGGGTTCTTTCATCATCAACTTCTGATACAGATTTATACTTCGTTTCGATTTAGCCTCTATCCCTGTTACTTGAAGCCGTATTTTCTTCTCAAAATACTTCTGTGACAGCTCTATCAGTGTTTACATTCTGTCTTTATTTCCCTAAGCTTCCACAACTGGTTCTTCTCTTAGATTTGAATAAAGTCATGCTTTGGAACTTTAGATTACATCCATAGATCTCCTGCTCGGAGCAGGAGGTAACGTTAAGCTGTCGAGTTCGATATTTATCAAACCATGGCCTTCGACCTACGTCATCAGAGCTGGCCAATAGCTGGCCGTATTAACTCAAAATCATGATTGGCTATGCCCTCCCTGTAGCCACTAGCCAGTAGGTGGTGTATCGACTCAACACAAGCACGACAATAATGGATGACGAGCTTCCACCATTCTTGTCGTGTTTGTGAATAAAACCAGTGCATTCTACAACAGGTGTATGAACAGCGGGAAGATAAACTTCAGGGAGAAGGAGAAGCAGATTTTGGATCAGATCCTGGGGCCGGGGAGGTATGACGCCCGCATCCGGCCTTCGGGGCTCAACGGAACTGGTATGTCAATTTGTTTTATCCTTTCCACTGTTTGGCGCGTTGTGGTTGTCATCGGAAATATTGGCACTGCAGGCAAAGCAACTTCGGTTGCAACTGTCAACTTTTCAAGCCCGCTTCACCTTCTCGCGCCTTAAAATGTAGATAATGATAATGTTAACGATAACGTTTAGTAGACGGCTTTAACAAGTTTCTAAACAAATAAGTTGACGTTGGTGGAGCTTGCTATGTCTGCTTAATTTCTTTAAATTATACTAAAGACACCTTAGAGTACTAGTTGGGAGCTGCCATTTGCCGAAACTTGGAACTACATCTGCACAGCTCTTAAGGTGGATCACGACAGCATGATCAGTCGTCGGTTCTGTTCTGTCAACCAGTTCGGGAAGGAAATAAAACCATTATTATTATAGAAAATAATCTTATGTTTTATACTAAAGAAAGGTACACTACATACTACCTATACGATTACACATAACTTTTACTTTATAATATAATATTAAAATGCGTCTTAAAAGTAGACAATTGTTTCGCCATTTTACGATTTGAAATGTTAATCTACAGAAAGCTGATATTCATTATTCATCAAAGCAAAGAGGATTAATAATTATCATTTTATTACAGGACGTTCTAGCATTGTACTATCGTTTAATGTTTTTATTTATTAGTATGTATTAATTCTTGTAAATATGTAAGTACAAGTATATGTGTGACGTGCTTAGGTACGTTATTATGTTTTTAGAATTTGTAGAAAGGCATTCAGTAATTCTGCAGTGTACCTTTTTGCCCATATCGTTTAGATAAATAGCATAACTTTTGTAATTTACAATCTAAAGACGCTACTTGTATTATTTACAAGGTTATTAAAAGATTCATTAGAAACGAACGCAATTTAACATACGTTTAGAACTTTATTTATTTCATTAGTCGACCTCGACTCGAAAAAATCTTGATCTTTAAAGAATTTTAATTACGTTAAGTAGAATTTTCTCAGTCCACCTGAGAACTCTAAAAAATGTAAACTCAGCTAATAATAGCAAATACACAATCTCAAAAGAAAATAAAACTGACTACTTATTCAATTAAGATACTGTTTGTGTTAAATATACTATTAAAATAAATATTATTTTTTTATAAAACAACTTATCAAATAATCAGTTTTGACTCGAAATGCCTAAACGTTGGCACTACGTCCTCTATCATTGTGAAAAATTAACGTAACACCTAGATTTTCATCAAAAATGTGAAGGTATTTTTCGTGTGGTGTGTAGAGTAAATTAGTGAAACATGGCGGTTAGCCAAAGAATTTACTTTCATTATTCTGATCCACTGTCATATAGAAAACTTTTAACATGTCTTTTTTGTCAAATATGACGTGAAATGTATTATGAAGTCATTATCGGTTTACTTTTAATTTTTTAAACGAATGTATTTACCGTTTGATTCATCACTTACTTATATTTTCATACAAATTTATAATTTGAAGTTGACATTTCTAAAATAAACTTTTTAATTAGAGTGAACATTTTTTCATGATAACAGTCATCAGTTCACTCGTTTTACATCCGACAACGTAATTAAGGGCATTTACCCGAAAACTTTTCAAAGAAAGTTAATTTATCACACGCATACGAGTGTTAGTAGCTGGTACGATATGGTCTGACACTTAATCAATTAAACGTACCACCTTACTTATTTAACACGTCGGATGCCTTTGAACTGGTGGTTGGACTCTTCAGCAAGAGTCCCTCTTGATGGGTACCACCGCAGTGTCTGATATTCTACCTCCAAGCAGTAGTATGCAAGCATTATTGTGTTTAGGTTTGAAGGGAACTTTAGCAAGTTAAATTACTGGGCGAAAGAGACTTAACAACAATGTCTCGGGGTGCAAACACTTAAAAACTTTAAGCTTGGGGTGGCACTGCATCTGTATTAGTCAGGCGTGGTGCGTACGATCAGGTGGGCGCCTTGATTGTTTTGTCACTTGCTGACATAAAAAAAAAATTACCGGTCAGATTAAGTATATTGTTATCCGCCGACTGTCACTATCCTAACTTGTTACTCTTGATGGTCAATAAATATTTTAAGAAAGAAAGAAATAATTATGTTTTCGTAGTAAGGTATATATGTACTATCATTTTTTTCCGCATTGTTTTTTTATAAATTTATTATTTGGTTAAGTTACCTACCAATTTATTTTCTATAATGAATGTAGTTGGGTACAACAGTGAATATATTTTGACAGGTCCTGCAATTGTTAATATAAACTTATTCGTGAGAAACATATTGACTATCAGCGACATAAAGATGGTTAGTGATAAACTGAGTGTTTGGGTAACGGTAGAGCTTGATACTTTCATTATAATTAACTATTATGAAAGGCTAGATGCAAGCTGTAACGATACGGCAGCGCAGAAAGAGTACACGCATAAAAGTATATTTCTAATATAAAATATTCCTTAAAATGTAGAAATAAATAATATATAGTGAGAGGTAACAATAATGAAAAGTAAAAAAAAAACATTGTAGCACTTTATTATTTTTATAGCAACAAAAAAAACTGATAATAATATCCGCCGTTATTTTTAACGTTGCATTATAACTCTTTGCCTTGTTGTATCGTTATTTAACTTGCACGTGACTTTAACTTTCATGTAACACTGACTTTAATCTATTTAGGGTGAGTTGCACCATCTAACGTTAACGTCAAATTGTTCGACGATTGAACAATTTGACGCTAACGTTAGATGGTGCAACTCACCCTTAGTATTTATTTATTAGTTGTTTTGTTTTGTCTATGATGTGCTCTCAACCTGCTAATGTACGAATCAAAAACAGATTTTTAAATTTACTATCCCGTCATTCGTAAACATTATTGTTGTAACAATGTTTAAGGTCAGAGTTGTTGTTCTTAGGTGTTTGGTATTTAAACTATTTTGTAAGTCGTATTATTGTTTTCGTAGTTGATATCCGCTAGTGCGGGCGATACGATAACAAAAAATAAGTTTGATTTTAAAGATTTTTTAAGTATATTAAAATTATATAGGTTTAATGCGTCGTGTCATTTGTTATTTATAATGAGATTTGACAATAGGTATTCAAATTCTATTCTGCTATCGTCAAACTTTATCATACATCTTACACATTTATTTATTTCTTAAATTATGTTTTTGTACAGTAATGTTTCAAAAGAGGAATTACTAAAAGCATGTTAAAATAATAATAAATACTAATACCGGTAAAAAAAGATCGTGTCATCATTCAATAAAATCAAATCAGTTAAAAGCCTCACAACAGAATTAAGTATTAAAAAGTCGATAAAACTTTGTCACACGCGATTCTGGGACAAATCAACCAACAATCAGCTCATTGTCACGAACCCTAAACATTTTAACGGGAAACAATCAATCGACATTGACTTCATCATACCTACCACAAACAAAAACCTACGTCCGAGGTATAATTACATTACATTTTGCTTCATAATTTTATTTAAAATGTGTAAAAAAATCTTTTTTAAACTAAAGCAAGATGAAATTGATTATTATTTCAGAATAAGACTAATGTTAATAATTTAAAACAAGAAAGTACACACTTTACTTAGTAGATGTTATCTTGATGTAGTTTCTGAAACAAATTGCTAATATCCGGGCAAGTCACGCACGATCTATTCACCATTTCTTTAGCCCGTGACTTGGCAACATATTTATTTATTGTGAGCCCTAGATCTTAATGGATTTCATGAAATACAGTTTTATTTTGATCATTTTCCAAGTCTGCTGTATATAAATTGATTACTTATACATCTACATCAATCACCTTATATAACTTCAACTAAAATCTACAACTATTTCGATGATTTAAAATCTAACAAACAGTGTCACAATTTTTTTTAAATAATACTTTTACCTATGTTACACTAACACAAATTCCCATCAACAGGCCAGATTAAGTTTATTTGCCAATTAATTTTACCATTTTTTGATTTTTGTTTTTGGATCATATATTTCTTCTTTATATTAGACTTTATGTGTGATCGATCATTAGGACATCCATCGACACATACTTAATTTTCAGGTTCGGAGGTGAGTCGCTCATAACCCAATGTGTTAAGTTATCTATTTCCAGAATTATTATTATTAACACCATGACGCTTCGAAATTATTACTTACTTAATTTTGTTAAGTTAGGGCTTAGTTTTGATTTTATCCCATTATTTACCCGTGATTTTGATTGGTACTTAGATGGGCCAGCGGTAGTGAGCGTCAATATATTTGTCAGAAGTATATCAAAGATCGATGACGTCACAATGGTAAGTCTACTGAGGCAGGCTGGACCGTATTCTAGTTTTTGTCACAGTATGAGTTTTTCTATTAACAAAAAAGTCGCGGTGTAAACAAGTCAAATGAATGGGCAACTCACTCCTGTTTTACTGACAAGGAGCGGATTTCCCAAATATGTGTACATCATTTTTTTTTACTAAAATTCTAAAATTTTCGTTTGGTGTTGACGACCAAAATCGTTTTTAGACGCGCATACTAACCAACTAAGAACGCCATGACAATGACAATTTGGTTTTGTATCGTCGCGTAACACCGGTCTTCTCGCTCCTTCCTATAACCGGTAGATTGTATAGATTTTAGTTGTTTTATTTAGACTGGGATTTGGAAGGGCATTGGCTTTATGTATTGGACTGTTACTAATTTATTGGCAATATCAATTACTTATATTTCTTTGTGTTTTTTTACATTGAAACATTTCATCAACTTACGGTCAAATGTGAGTGCGTCGTTATAACAGGGACGTTATTGTCTTAGCGTTATAATAATAGCGGTGTTAAATACGTATTATTTTTTGTCAAGGGGACGCTGAAACGGTAGTACGTGTCAACATGTTTCTACGTTCTATCAGCGAAATTGACGATTATGATATGGTGAGTCATAATCGTCGTGGTAAGGACATGACAACCTACCAATGACACTTTTATCATAAACCATGCTAAAATAACCATGAACTACTTTTGAACCACAGCATAATACATTTGTTTGTATTATGTACATTTGTAAGTACTTACATGGTTTATAATAAAATGGTCAACATCCACAGGATTTCAAAAATACGTAATATATTATGCACTTTGCTGAATTGTCGAAGCTCAATGTCGTTGTTATATGATTATTTTTTCGTTTTTTGAATTTCGTTTTACTTTAATGCACACTATATTTGTGTATATTATTATTATGTCAGGGTTATTGTTTTATTTAATTGTTCATTTGTCACTAAACTTATATAACTTTTATGTTTATATAATTTTAATATGCGGGGCGGGGTGCTGCGATTATATTTTGTAATATAAAATTTAAATATACTCAAACTAAGGGCCTTTTTATTATCATATTTTAAACTTCTGCTAGCTAATATGACATTTTTATGATTAAGGGCATTAATATTTAATATGGCACCATGAATAAAATACATTCTTTTATTACTAATAATATTTTGTTGTGTTTCTGGCATTTTGTTATTTACACTGATTTGGCCAGCTTGAAGTATAATCAATGGTAAAAGAACCAATTTGGTATAAGGTTTCTGTAAGTTTGCCTCATTTTGTGCAATTTTGTATTTTAAATCAGAATTTATAGAATCGATTCGACTTTTTTTTTCGTTAACTTTTAATTTATTTTCAGTTTCTTTGATAATGATAACGAACAAAGCGTCTCTCTGTACAGACACCGATGGATTGGCACAATACGTAGAGAGCACCCAAATGCGAGCAAATCAACCGCTTCGGTATCGAGCGCGCACTGTACCTATGTCTACAAGACGTTAGGATACAATTGACAATTGGCTTTCGTGCGCACCACTAAACTATCTCACGACTCAAATGAAGTGATGAGGACCACGCTTCTAGAGCCGGCTAGGAGCCGCGGCCCGCACCCTTCCACATCACCACATTATTTTTTACCTGTACAATTATTTTCAAATCATGCTTCTTATTTTTATTTTATGCATTTATGAGAAGATTATAAAAACAATTTTGGTCGTAAATATGTACTGTTAATGTATGTCTCGTTTATGTGAATTTGTGTTGTGTAAACGGGGTTATCGTCGCGTCCGCACTCGCCTTCGCGCTTGGATCGGGGGCTGTCCCAACCACAGTAACTGACACCCGACCTGAAACGACAGCTAGACGTATAGTAGCTCTAGTAAAACTGGCCGTGTGCATGAAGGTAACAAGCATTCCATCAACGAGTGCAGCTGTCGACGGTGAGTTGTTATTAGGCTTGGCTTCGAACGCATGCAGCGCTTTCGATATTACATCGAACGTTATTTTTTGGGTTATATCGTTATCTGTAACGTTTGCATTAAAATTATCAAAGGGCGGTGCTACATCTGGCATGATGCCAGAATCGTCTGCAGCATTAAAATAAATATCGTCGCATTTATCAAAGTCTTAGAGATATATCTCCAGAAAAACTTTATCACGTTGATCAATGTGTCTATGTTTGTGTAGAATCTGAGCTAACTGTATCTGAATATATAAAAAAACATTCGAAAAGTTTACTTCAAAACTATCATTTTTGTAGCTCGCGCTAGCTTCTGCAGCTTTTGTATTTTGTAAACGTTTTATAGTTGTTACACGTTTCATTCAACATCTTTACACTTAGATTAGATTTGAAGGTTGACGAAGATGTGACAGATTCTACAAAGCTGGCTACACATTGCCCCATTTCAGATCCAAAAGCTAAAGTTCGAGTGCATGATTGTGAATCATTAGTTAGATGCGTATATGTGACTTTAATTCATTTGACTTGCTGTTGATCGAGGGGTCTTTTTGCATTTGTGACGAATTCATTCCCAAGAGAACCTTCGACAACGCGCCTCTCCTGCGATATATTATGTATACTTATTGGATTTGTGTCAATATGGCTTGGGAGTCGAGGCCCGAGGCCATTGATGAAAATTACTTTTAAAATGGAGAGTTCATGATCATTTACATAAAAGTCACTTATAGATTATAAATAAAGTTGAGAATACCGTAAAACAAAACTAGTTACACAAACCAATAGCTTAGTTTGGCTTTCATAAGTAGATTTAAGATCACAGTATCATAAAAGTCATGTTTTTAAAAGCATCTGATGAAACAGTAAGTAACAAAAAGTTTCATCAATGGCCTTAGTAGTGAAAATTGTTTGATGATACAGAAGTAATTTTTAGTCAATCAAACGAATTGGCTGCAAAATGTAAAATCACGATTGGCACAAAATTATAACACAGCTAGCAATATATTGGCACAAACAATTACACAGTGAAAGCTTTCATAAAAACATAAATTAAAACACTAGAATCCAATGTAATTTGTAAATAGAAACAGATAAATTAATTATGAAAAAGCTTAACCTATCACAAACGCTATTACTATAAAATTCAATAGTTTGAAGTTTGATAGAATTCACCGATATCCCATTATAAAATTGACTTGCTGAAAATACGAATTTAAATTATGAGTAATTTTTTTTGTGAATACATAAGTAAATTTAAAATAAGAGCATTGTAATTTAGAAGTTGTCGCGTTTTCAGGAATACTCTGTCCAATTAACGTTTAGAGAACAATGGTTAGATGAGCGGCTGAAATTCAATAATCTGGGAGGTGAGTTTACTGACTCCAATGTTTAACTTCATTACCAATAATTTAAAATACTACAAATAATGACGTTCAATATTATTGTAATGATTGTAAATATTAATATGTTTTTTTGTTATAACCATAGAGTGGTTATATAATATACCTACAATAAATTTAAATATACTTAATGGTAGGTTAATATCATAAGACCTCTTTGCCACCCTTATTTGAGTAACACTTCCAGGTCGTCTCAAATACCTGACCCTAACTGAGGCCAACAGGGTATGGATGCCCGATTTGTTCTTCTCCAATGAAAAGGAGGGCCATTTCCACAACATCATCATGCCAAACGTGTACATCCGGATCTTCCCCAATGGAAATGTGCTGTACAGCATCAGGATATCCCTGACCCTGTCATGTCCCATGAACTTGAAACTATACCCCTTGGATAAACAGACCTGCTCTCTGAGAATGGCTAGCTGTAAGTATCATAATTTAGCTGTTAGATATATCTACATCGGTGTTTCAGCAACTTTCATGTAATGTCCATCTGTGCGTCCTCATTTTTATGTCTTTGATCATCCACTATCTTCTGGTTCACCATTCAAGATCTTGTGAGAATTGTAGATAGTTGTCTTCAATAAGTATTTAGACAACAAAAATACCTTTACTTCAATCAATTCTATTATTTTGTAAATAATTACACGTGTATAGAAAAAACACGAGTAATTTCAAATTAATATTTACTGCAGTAAACGTAATTGAATCACCATAACAAATTTACGCGAGTCGTTATCCAGACTATTATAAAGTTGTAAACCAAGAATATGAATGATACTAATAGTAGTGTCTGAACTAAAAGCTTGATAAAAGCAAGATGTAGTGTTTTTTATAGGTTTTAAATTCAAACACAAATTTTCCAATCCAATCCAATGTTTTTCCAATCGACATTTCATCACATCACTGGATTTATTTCTGTAGATTAAATTTATTCAAAAAGCTAAACAATGTTAGCCTTGGTTGGGAAACGTTTGTTAGAGGTAGTAACACCATGTGACCAGATGTTAGTAGGATGTTTATAATTTGCGTATGACGTGTTATTAAAATAGATCATAATAAAAAAACTGTATTTGTTTAGAAACAAGTTTATTAGTCAAGACATTATAGAAACTGAGATTTTTCACTCTACATTGATATTTTTATTTAGTCTTCCACAGCGTTTTTTTCTAGAAGTCTAAAATGTTCGTTTATGGCTATCTTACCTTTAGCTTATTGACTATCTTCCTGTTCCGACTCCCTCTTATTAGAGCATGTAATGTTCGACAGACGGCTGGACGACCGATGACCTCGTGTTCCTTTGGAAGGAAGGGGACCCCGTGCAAGTCGTCAAGAACTTACACCTACCTCGCTTCACTCTCGAGAAGTTCCTCACAGATTACTGCAACAGCAAAACTAACACCGGTAAGAATTCTAACCTTTTCTGTTTTGTGGTTCTTAAGGAGTGAGGCTCTGGAAGACAACTTTATTGTTTTAATTCGTTTGTAGACTGTAAAATTTGTAAGCTGGCCAAGTTCACAATGCTAGTTCCGAATCGTGTTCGGCTTAAAAAATCGCCAAAACGCAATCCCAAATTCATCCCCACCTTGACTAATCCGATGGCAAACATCGTTGATTCTTTCTTAGTCCATAAACTTTTTGTCGACCACAAACTTCTACCTTCGAGACTCGAAGGCCTCAATTTGCTAAAACTAACAAACTATCCTCCCCGATTCGGCCCCTATAAATTATATTGTCGTCCGCATTACAGGCGAATACAGCTGTCTAAAGGTAGACTTGCTGTTCAAGCGCGAGTTCAGCTACTACCTTATCCAGATCTACATCCCGTGCTGTATGCTCGTCATCGTCTCCTGGGTCTCCTTCTGGCTCGACCAGGGGGCCGTTCCTGCCAGAGTCTCACTTGGTAAGAAATATTCCAGGTGAATACAGCTGCCTGAAGGTAGACCTGCTGTTCAAGCGCCAGTTCAGCTACTACCTCCTCCAGATCTACATCCCGTGCTGTATGCTCGTCATCGTCTCCTGGTTCTCCTTCTGGCTCGACCAGGCTGCTGTTCCAGCCAGGGTTTTACTGGGTATGGGTAGCTAGTTAACTAACTCTTTTTAGTTTACACCTGTTTTCGTCACGATTGCTTTTGCCGTAGTTTGGAATGCGTTACCGTTGAAGAAAGCTTCACCCAAGGAGACTTGAGGCTGGTAAAAGGTTCATCAGTTTACTCATGTCGTATTTTGATTGATTAGCTTACCATAAGAACTGTTAGTTTTATTGTTAATTATCAATATTTTATTTATATAATTTTATTACATACTATCATTTTGTATTATTTTGTATACTTATTAAATAAAGTTTTTCGAGACTGCTTTTGTTTTTGTTACTTTTTTGTACTATTTTATAAAGGTTTTGGTAAGTACCTTGTATCTTTAGTTGTTATATTTAGTTTGAATCTTATGCACGCTCTACAGAACCTTGCACAACTGGTTGATTGACTGATAGAAAGAAACTGCAAATTTAGCATTACGATCATCGTTTGCTATAGCTTTCCTGAATGCTAAAAAACCTTATTTTATAATCATTATACTATGACCTTCTTCTAGTAAATTACATACTGATACTGAGTCATGGTAGATAAATTCAAAGCAAGTCAATTATTGTCCATAAAAAAAAATTTGAAGCTGTTCAATATGTAAGTTGTATTAATTTTGTATTCAATTTTAACCTTTCAAATCTAAGCATTTTTTACCGTACTTGGCTGAGTGATATTTTTTAAGAACTTCGCAAAATTTTAATTATAATTTTGAGACTAATCTTTTGCTTAGTGAAGAACGTTACAATATTTGCTATCAAACACTTAAGTTGACTATTTTATTATATAGCTGAACACTTGTTTGTATGCTTCTCAGGAGTGACCACACTCCTGACGATGGCTACTCAGTCGTCTGGCATCAACGCTTCCTTGCCGCCCGTCTCATATACCAAGGCCATTGACGTCTGGACTGGAGTTTGTCTCACCTTTGTCTTCGGGGCGTTGCTTGAATTCGCTCTGGTGAACTATGCATCTCGCTCAGACATGCACCGGGAGAATATGAAGAAAGCGAGACGCGAGATGGAGGCAGCCAACTTAGATGCAGCATCGGATTTGCTGGACACGGACAGCAATGCTACCTTTGCTATGGTGAGCTCGGGTTCAATATGATAGCTTCTGTAGATCGTTGGAGCTCTAGTTTATTGGGTTTAACTTTTTGATTTTTAATAATTGTAAAGTGTTTGGTTCCTTTAGCTTGTCTGTGGTAATTTGAAAAGTTTATAGTTTGTCGTTAAATAAATTAATTGGCTTCAGTAATTTTAAATTCTTTAGAATTTTATTGATACATGTTTAGAGATTTATTTTTCCAAATGCATGTTCCCCTTTACAATTAAACTACTACAGATAGATTTCGGTCAAAAACTGACACGCGAAAACGGCAATATTTTTTTATGAAGCTACGGAACGACACAAAATTCAAAATCGTTGATGAACTGGGTGAATAATTGGCATTTAATTTAACAAATCTTTTCTAAATTTAACGGGGTTTTGAGCTCAGGTATACTAACTTAGAGCCCAAAATGCACCTTGTTCTACACCCTGACCGGTCTGCAACTGACAGAAACCCCTCGTCCGCGGCTCGGTGGACCCCAAGATGCGCCAGTGCGAGGTGCACATGGAACCCCCTCGCAAGAACTGCTGCCGCCTGTGGATGTCCAAGTTCCCGACTCGCTCTAAGCGGATAGACGTAATCTCCAGGATCACCTTCCCGCTCGTATTTGCGATCTTCAATCTCGCCTACTGGTGAGTTCACACTTTGAATGATAACACTTTTTACTGAACCCAAAGATGCGTCAGTGCGAGGTGCAGCGTGAGCCGGCGCGCAAGAACTGCTGCCGGCTGTGGATGTCCAAGTTCCCGACTCGCTCCAAGCGTATCGATGTCATTTCTAGAATCCTCTTCCCGTTGGTCTTCGCTATCTTCAACATCGCTTACTGGTGAGTGTACATCTTAGCACAACAACTGTTTTGGCATTAATTTTGATGAGTGTTTTGCCCAGTTGATATCTTTACAGGAGTATGAGGCAAAATACTTTGATTGGCTTTGGTAAGAATCATAATCATCGAAAAAACTAGATTAGCTCTTCCATTATCAGAATCAGATTATTAACATGAATTCAATCGAAAACAAACACAACAAACACTACATACATAAATACATTCCATTTAACAACCCAAGTCACCCAAAATTTAGCAACTGTTGTGTGGTCATCTAGCTTCTATATTCTAAAATCTTTTGACTAAACAAAAAAAAAACTAACACAAAATATTTAACTTTAGAAAATGCTATAAGAAAAATTGGCAATCACTTCATTTAGTTTCATAAAATTCGGTTTTCAGAGCTGAAACGTAAGGACGCCTATCTATCAAAGCGGAGTGCATCGAAGATTACGCGGCATCAAACCAATATACCAAATGCGAAGCATACGTGAAGTTATTTTGGCAAGACTTTTACACTCCGCTTGGTTAGATACTCGCCCTTAGTCATATGAATAACGAACAGGTCCTGACAGTAATACCTTGTAGGTCGACCTACCTGTTCCGGGACGCTGAGGAGGAGAAGTGATTCGCAGCCTCCGCGGCGCCCGGCGACTCGGCGCGCATCGTTGCCGCCATCGTCGTGCCGTACGCGCTCTTCTTCCTCACGTGGATCGTTTGTCTGCGGGGAAACCCCTCCCTCCCCCCTCTCCGGCCCAGGAAACTCTCCAGGCGGAACACTAACATGTCCGCTACTGTTTAATTCAAACAGTCACTCAGGAGACACAAAGATATCAAGAGAGTAATCCAACTATGATCCAATTGACTTTGAATAAACAGGCTCTTTTTTGCTTACACTTGATATAAACCTGTGAAGTTTTCAATTCTAGCCGTCGACAAACGATTAATGAAGAAATAAATACGGTACAGCAGGCGCTTTTAAGCGGAAAGTGGGTATATACTTTATACACTCTCAGTGATTCACACAAGTTACAAACTATACACACAGAACTATGCAAAAGCATCTAGTTTAATCATATAAATTAATCGTTATGTAAGTCTGTATCTCTATCTGCCATCTAGGCCTATGAGCAGTAAGATTACTATTTTATTGTCACATCTAAAACTCCACCACATTTCCTACTCTCACGTCTTGCTAACATTTGACTTCACCACAACCATTCACCACTGCTGAAAAAATGCTTAATGTACTTCAAAACTAGACTTAGATATTTTTTTCATGAGTACCTATCAAATATTATGTTACTGTACGGAGTATTAATTAGAACGTAAGGTTATATTCGATAATGATATGGTAAAAATTGTAGAATCATGTTTAGCAAAGAAAGTTACGACTATTCCGAATCGACATTTAACAAAACAATAAGAGATTGTATAAATCCAAGAAAGGATTGCTCGGATTGATGAATATCAAATTGAGGGAGATAAAAATATTCTGTAGATTGTCGTTAGATTTAATGTTAGAAAAATAATTGATGGCCTAGGGGTAATGTATAATCATTTTGAACATTTGTGTTCTCGTCTTTGAGGCGGAAGGAATTTATAAGGCACAGGCAAGGTGTAATATTCAATTAGAAGTAATGAATCGACGATTTATGTCGTTGGGAATGAGATTTGCTTATCAAGTGCCGATGAAAGATAAATTTAATAATATTTAGGTATTAATAAAGATAACATGTTTAGAATTACTTTGATATTGTTGTATCAACATATTTTGGATTCTTGAATTGCGTTTCTGAGATTGATGTAGAAACTGAAACTTAAAATAGTTTATTCAATAAAATAATAAGGATCACTTTAAAACTCTTGTACCTATACCTCTTATTTCCTATATCGCTCACTGTTTTGTACTATTAGTAAAGTTTATCTTAGTATGATTTTCCTCTATACCTGAATCAAAGGACTTTTCAGGGAATTTAAAATTATGGTTATTTAACCAACTAATACATTGATAAACGAAAAAGTTATTCCGTGTTGTATTCGGTATCACTGTAAATATAACTATTGCTAACTTCAATGTCCTATAATATGTATAAATGAATGATAACATGCTTCAAGACTTGACCCCACCATCAGAAGGGAGTGGAAGAGAAACTCATTTTCTATTCGCAATTAAATAATTTTTGGAAAAATTCTAACTTAACTTTGAAAAATCCACGATGTGTTTGTATGTTTTAATTAAAATCTAATTTGAACACCTGAACCCAGGTTTTTTGAGATAAATGAGTGCATGTAGGTACCTAGATCACATAGATGTTTTATTTTTTGTAGTAACTTCAAGACAGAAAACTCGTGGTTTTAATTTAATTGTATTTCTTCGAAGCCTGTTATTATTCATTTTAAATGTCTCACTGTGAATGTATCATTGTTATCACTAAAGCTGTGTTCGTTTTTAAATACTGTATCCTTACCTTACCTTATCATTACTTTTGTGAAGTCCTTTTTATCACCAGTTTACTGTTAAGTTACAATTCTTGCTCATTTCTCTTGCCGTCCCTAATTTCAAAGTTTTAGGTTGTTAATAACAATAGTTTTTAGTGACTGATGTACTACTTCTATCAGTATTATAATATCGTCTATATAGGTATTCTTGGCTGTGAACGGCGATTGAAATTTTAAATCCTATTGAGAAATTTTAAATTATCATGTTTTCTATGAAAAATTCATTCCACTTTGGTGTTTTCTATGCCGGTAATAATATACTTACCGATTTTTATGATTACATCAAAGAGCTCCACTTTAAAACGTTAAAACCTCTTGAATAAAGTTACGAAAGCTAATTATATTAAGGCAATAGCGCTTCTTCCAGCCCCAATAGCATGAGACTGATAAAAAACAGTTTATTTCTAAAGAAGAACAAAAGTCGATTCGATGATGGTGTCATTTTTGTATACGTTTCTGTAGACGAAATTGTCTTCTTCAGAGCTGGGTATAAAAGGCACTGAATAGAATTTTCCAACAAAAATAGACAAAAGTAAAAGTTTTTGATGTCGTTTTTACTTAAAACACCTCACTTAGTCTCACTTAGACAACTTAGTCTCAGTCTCAGTGCAGGGTTGGCTTGACATGTTTCCGTTCGGTTCGTCCCTAACAGACAGGTTCCGATTTTCATCCCTCTTTCTGGATATTAATACATCTATGTTATTTCCAATGGTAGTTAGAATCTTATGGAATATTATTGTACTATTCCTTAATATAAATGTATGTCAGATGTATATCTAATATATGTATTTTAATGGAAGAAATTTAATAAACGTATACTCATCGATGCATTAGTTGTTTTACTACTTTTACCAATATTATCTACTTAGAGTTTCAGAAGCAAATTGGGATTGAAGTTAGATCAAACTCATCTAGATAGACAAAAATGCTTCAATTTTACACAATGCTATCTAGTCCCAAACCATGTTTCTAGTTTGTACTATGGGAAAGATAGATAGAATTATTTTAACACATATTTTTAATACATGGAAACATCCAGAACCGAAACAAATATTAGCCGATCATGCAAACATTTGTCCCGCAGCGGAGATCGAACCTCTCGCTTCGTAACCCAGCACTCACCCACCACGCCACCGAGGTCGCTAAATCAAATCAAATCAAAAATGTTTTATTCAATAAAATCACAAGAATCACTTTGAAATGTCTTACAAGCTAGATTAATTTACGCCAGTTCCAACGCGCCCATGCCGTGAAAGAACTGGCAATAACACCGGCTGGGTTAGGGAACCTTGCTATTGTTATGGATGCCGAGTAGAGTTTTAAAAGTTTTTTTATTTTTTATACAACTGATGTGGCAACCATGCGTACGGCCCACAAGATGGTAAGCGGTTACCGTAGCCTATGGACGCTTGCAATACCAGAGGTATCACTCGCGGGTTGCCACCTGGAGGCTAAGATCGAAAGCCTCATGTGCCAGTAATTTCACCGGAAACCATACCCTTCACACCGGAACACAATAATGCGAGCATTACTGCTTGGCGGCAGAAATAGGTATGGTGGTAGTCCTTCCCCGGACGAGCTCAATCACAAAGAACTCTACTACTCTTAAAGATAAAAAGATTGCAGACAAACCGAAGCTCGACCGATGCTAGTCATTGGTTTTTATATTCCACTGTTGAACAACGATCCTGTTACAATTACGTTTCAGCCGATGTCAGATTAGAACAGCTTTGGGTAAAAAAGTTTTTTTTTTCTGTGTTCACCGGCGATCAGTTTTCAGACTATGAGCAGGTTTGGTGTTGGCAGTTTGGCTTGTAGAAGATTTGCTCCAGTGAACATTTCTCCATTTGTTCAGTAATCATGTTCCATGTAATTCCATCATGTGCTGTCTGATCTGATTGGGTAAATGCTGTGATGATTGGGTAAAAAGGAAATAACATTTATTATCAAAAATAAAATATGTACGTAATAGGTGTACATGATCGAGAAATATTAGCTAAGTTGTTGCAAAACAGACCCTGACTCAGCATGTGCTGATCCTGACAACTAGCGCTGATCTTCCGTCAGAGCTGATAGGTGACGTCATGATCTGATTTTACACTTAGAATAAAAAAATAAATAAAAAAAAACACTGTGGTATACATTAATTAAGAGTAGTTCTCTGTGATAGAGCTCGTCCGGGGAAGGACTACCACCATACCTATTTCTGCCGTCAAGCAGTAATGCTCGCATTGCTGTGTTCCGGTGTGAAGGGTATGGTTTCCGGTGAAATTACTGGCACATGAGGCTTTCGATCTTAACCTCAAGGTGGCAACCCGCGAGTGATACCTCTGGTATTGCAAGCGTCCATAGGCTGCGGTAATCGCTTACCATATTTTGGGCTGTACGCTTGGTTGCCACTTCAGTTGTATTAAAAACAAAAAAAAACATAATCACAAAATTAAACCTAAATTAATGAATAATGGACAGCAATTTATTTTTATATAGAAGAGAAGAAGCTAAGCAGTAGCAAATCTAAAGTGGAATGCTTGTCAGAGATGAACAGTGCTCTTTAAATACCAAATATGTAATTGATATCTTTAAGGGTTTCTCACCAAATCAAAAGAAACCGTTGAAAACATAATGAAAATGTAAATTGAAGTCCAGTGGAAAATTAGGGAAAAGTTTGTTTAGATGTACAATTACAAGTATTGTTCACTAGTGTTGTACTTTACTACCACCACCGTAGAGCACCGGTGGTCTAGTGGTAGTGACCCCGCCTTCCGATCCTAAGGTCGTGGGTTCAAAGTCTTCAAACCCGGTCGTGCACCAATGGATTTTTCTGTTCGAAAAAATTATGTGCGCAATGCCAGTGCTCTCAAACGGTGAAGGAAAACATCGTGAGGAAACCGGCATGTCCAAGAACTAAAAATTCGAAAGACATGTGCCATCCACCAATCCGCATTGGGTCCGCGTGGTGGATTAAGACCCAATCACTCTCGCCTGAGAGTAAGCCAGTGTCCCAGCAGTGGGAACATTAGAAGGCTGTCATGATGATGATGATTGTACTTTAATATGCTTATACTTGCTGTGTAAAAAAAAAAAAAAAAATAATGCTGCAGTACTAAACTTCTTTTTTATGACGTCTGTCACTTTAGTTCAAACTAGCGACACGCCCCGGCTTTGCACGGGTGCTAAAGCTACATATAAACCTTCCTCTTGAATCACTTTATCTATTAAAAACCGCATCGAATCGTAGTTTTAAAGATCTAAACATACATAGGAACGGACAGCGGAAAGCGACTTTGTTTTATATATATAGTGACGTGGTACACAAAACTGCGATGCGACGACGCATCCCAAGAACTTGCGAGTTGATTCGCATCGCGTATTCCTGCGGTGTTGCGTCACACTTGTTGACGAAGGTATGTCACCCGAATCGAGGAAGGGGGGAGACAACATGCCGCACGAAATCGCATCCAAGCAATTTGTGTCGTAGTTTTTTGCGATGTGAATTCGCATCGCGCTGATTAGCAGTTTTGTATACACGTGCACAGCCCTAAGTAATTGTCGCTTAGCAACGAGTGAAGGCACAGAACAGATATTAGTAATACTTACAGAATGGCCACTCCCTGCCTCCCACCGGATTTACTTACCCCACCCGGTCGCGAGTTCGCTGGCACCTTTCGCCGGACTGAAGATAAGGGCTAATTGGCCACTTTTTTTTTGTTTTGGGTAGGCGCAGTGCACTCTTTCCACATGCACGAGCGACAGCGTGCTATCTTGCTCTTGCGATAATCGAGGCAAAATGACACTCACACATAGAACGGCACCGTTTACGTACATAAGCCTATACATGTGGTGATTGAGTTTTGAGAGTGTCCGGGGTGAGGTCTAGTTTCAAAAGGTGCTACTAACTAACTACTAAGGAGCTACGCGCTATGCGGCGTAGCTGCGGCAAGGCTACATTTTTCCATTTATCTTGCAAAGATGCTACGGCGTAGCAGTCGTAGTACTACGCTACGCGGACTGTTTTGTCCTGGGTGTATACTACAAATCCTAAGAACTGCACCTACTAATGGCAGCTTCATTATCCCTACTCTTTTAGGTCGAAAAAAAAGGATTTTCCAATAGTGTGTAAGTAACTAAGCTTTATTAAGAATTCCCCGTCATTGTCGGCAAATCTTGAAGCTTTGAGTGACACTGCAATGATAAGGTCTTGTTGCTTACTGAATTAAAAAAACAATCATGTCATAGAGTTGTTATAAACTATGTAATTTGATGATAGTATCTCCTACACAAGGCTTCCTTAATTTATCACAAACACATACCTACGCTTAAACAGACTGGTATAAAAGCCGCCGCAATCACAGTTTAACATCACATCACATCCATTCTTCCTCCAGTTAACACTATTCAAGTTCCAAACGAAAGTATAACTTTCTCAACTCTTTCCAGTTACCATCAACTGTTTTAGTTCCAAACAAAAGCATATCTAATTTCTTCACAAACTTAAACCTCTCAAAGACAACAGGAAAGAACATGTCTTCGAAGTGTATAGCGTTCTTCTGTCTCCTGGCGTGCTTGGTGGTGATCAGCGAGGCTCAGTTGACGTTTACATCTAGCTGGGGTGGCAAGAGGTCGGCTGGTGTCACTGGCACCGTCAACTGTCGGAACGAGGATGCCATCGCTAATATATACAGACTTGTGCAGGTCAGTAGCTCTTGACTGTAAGTTTTAACAGTTCGTTCGTTCGTTCGTATGAGTCAGTGGCCAACTCTGGTGTCAGAGTTTCTATAGGCCACCCGAAGGCCTTTGTCATGGCTTAACAACTTTGAGAAAGCCGGGACCGACTGCTTAACGTGCCCTCCGAAGCATGGGAGCGCTCAGTTGAAATTGCCACTGGCGGTCACCCATCCAAATGCTGACCCCGCGGAACAGTGCTAACTTCGGTGGTCTGTTAAGAGCAACTTAGCCAGCTACGTCACGAGGGTTCTGTGATAGAGCTCGTACGGGGAAGAACTACCAACATATTTCTGCCGCCAAGCAGTGTTTGCATTGCTGTTGCAGTTCGCAGGGTTTTTGGTGATATTACAGTCACATGAGACTTTAGATTAGGGTTAAGCTCATCTTTTTATGTGTCATTTCTTTTAAGTTTGTTGTGTATATTTTTACTGTGTGTACAATAAAGAATATTAATGTAATGTAATGAGACTTTAGATCTACGTCTCAAGGTGTCAACGCGCAAGATATCTTTGATGTTGCAAGCGTAAATAGGCTACGGTAACCGCTTACCATCAAGTGGGCCGCACACTTGGTTGCCACTGTGGTATAAAAAAACCAAGTCTTAAGTAGTGGATGGCTCCCCACTCGATGGGCCGATAACATTAAAGCGGTCAAAGGAAGAGTTTTTTATACCACTAAAGTGATAACCAAGCATAATTTGGCCAACTTGATGATAAGCGGTTACCGTAGCTTATGTACGCTTGCATATATATTATATATACATCAGGGATATCACTTGCGCATGGGCACCCTGAGATGTAGATTCTTCAGTTTCACTGGAAACCATACCTTTTGAACCGGAACACAGCAATGCGAGCATTTATGCTTGGCAGCAGAGATAGGTATGGTAAATACCCATATATACAACTCATTTTGTATATACTGGTACCCTTAGACATGTGTATGTTTTGGGAATATATCTTATCTTATCTTAAAAAACTCAGCACAAATCTCTACTTCTGCTAATAAATCTCAAACATCAAAAATTGATATCTGAACTCGCATTTTTTTCAAAAAAATTAATTAATTTCAGGGTGAAGCCGAAAAACTCCTATTATGTCAAAGAACTTGAAGACGCCGTAAAGAACTTTGATGACAACAAAATGGCTTCCATACAATTATATAACTTTATAATTAGTTTATTGTATGTACTAATGTTAGATTTATTTTTATTATAGAGTCCTTTATTATGTTTACTGTATCTACATGTCCTGCCTGTTGCATACATGATTCGTTTCGTTTCGTCGTCAGTGGCCAATTCTGGTGAAAGAGTTTCTAGACCGCCCGAAGGCCTCTGTCATAGCCTAACTACTTTGAAAAAGCCGGGACCGACTGCTTAACGCGCCCTCCGAAGCACGGGAGAGCTCAGTTGAAATTGCCACTGGCGGTCACCCATCTAAATGATGACCCCGCGGAACAGTGCTTAACTTCGCTTCGTTTTAGCCATAAAACTTAGCATACATGATACAACCAGTACTCTTAGCATGAACATATTATTGTTTGCCAATCGTAAACGTAGCTGACGTTTTGCCAAACGATAAATTCCTGTTATGGATACATAACCTTATTTAAACTGCATTTTATTTAGTTAGCGATGCAATTATTATGCAGGTTTTGACAAATTTAAATAAAAAGTGTTTTTATTCAATAAAATCACAAGAATCACTTTGAATTTACGCCGGTTCCACGCGCCTCAGCCTGGAAGAATTTGCCAACAAACCATGTACTTAGAAATGCTCTTTATTATTATTTGTATAATGTATTCTTTGTTTTTTAGTTGGTTAAGTTATTTAAAAATGTTTGTTTGTGGGTAAAGAGTTAAAAATATAAATATTATAATGTGTTCTGAAAATTGACTGTGCATTTATTTATTACGTATACCTACGAATTAAATTAAAACAAGATATTTTTAGGTAGTGAAGTTAAGTATAGCGTACTATGTAGATACACCCATCTAAAAAGTACAAAGCATCAGGCACAGGAAAACCCATCATTGAAAATACTTATCTGCGCCTAACAAACATTCCAAAAATTGTAACACGAACTCATTTATTTTTTTTATTCAAAGAACCGATTCTATACATGATTTTTTTTTTTGGGCCGTTCTTACATTCTATAAATAAATAAATAAATAAATAAATAATGCTGGACAATCCACACAGCATCATCTAGCCCCAAGATAAGCTACTGTTAAACAGAGCTGTGTTATGGCACTAGATGACTGATATATACTTAATACAAACAATACATAGATAGATATTTTTTATTATATATAGAAAATACCCGGAACACCCGGAACAAATATTTGTAGATCGTACAAACATTTGACTCGAGGCGGGAATCGAACCCGCAATCTCCGCGTCGCAGGCGGACCTGCGCCCGCTGCGCCACATCGGTCGTCAAATAATCTATGGTAATAATCCGAGCAAATCGATAATTTATAGATTTATGCCGTATTCGTCATGCGAAAGTTCGGCCCAGATACTGATTCTGTTGCTTTTCAACATCCACTTGCGTGGCATATCGATCAAGTAGGCGCTGGATGGAGGGCATTGTACGATTGCCTTTTCAGTCAGCTGATTTATTTGGCAATAGTTATGTAATATTCAAGAAGTAATAAAAAAAAAGTCCTTGAATTAAATTGAAAGAATAGAAATTAGAATTGACGTTTTAAAATTAATATTTACAACCCTTAAAATATATAACGCCCTATTTACGCATTATTCGCAGTTGACAATCCTGTGGTATCATAAGTTATCTTCCTAACCTATAACTGTTCAACAGTCTCGCTAGTTAGCAACACAGATCTAAAGCTCAGGGTGTGTAGCTGGGGCTGCGGGTGGGGGCAAGGGGTTCCGGTAGTGCTTCGCGTAGATGTCATCCCAGAAGCGAACACGGCGTTCCAGCATCGAGCCGCGCAGCTCTATAGTACTGTTGAGGGACATGTGGGGCGACCAGTCTCCGCGCACTGACGGCCATGCGGGCAGGTCTGAGCCTTCAGGCACTGGTTTCCTGGAAATGAGAAATACGTTCGTAGTATACAAGAATGTCGATCAAGTATTCGGGCGGTGGCTTTGTGGTTATAGCATTCGCCAACAAAAGACGTGAGTTCGAATTCCGCCCGTCCGAAAATTTCAAGAACGCTTTTAAAGAAAATTAAGCGTAATAGCATCTTTTTTTTTATACAACAGATGGTAAGCGGTTACCGCAGCCTATGGATGCTTGCAATACCAGAGGTATCACTCGCGGGTTGCCTTGAGGCATGTTTAGTAGATTAGAACCTCAAAGTATAGATCTAAAGATATAGTAAAG
Organism: Colostygia pectinataria; assembly: GCA_951394395.1. Lineage (NCBI taxonomy): Eukaryota > Metazoa > Arthropoda > Insecta > Lepidoptera > Geometridae > Colostygia > Colostygia pectinataria. The sequence continues at coordinate 1,291,378 of OX596368.1, read as the reverse complement.
ATCAGAAGCACAATCTTACCCGGTTTTTATAAAGTTAGCCCAAATTTGCCTCATCACAACTGACATTTTTTTGAATTCTTCAGTCAATGTTGCCGTTGGTTGATACCATAATACTTCAGCAAGCACAGCACTCTGCGCACAATGGTTCGCACCCTTCACATTTGTATGGGGTACCACAGGGGTGTTTTCATCCACAAAAGAAAACTCGTACAAATATATTTGATCGTGACCATTTTTTACCATAAAGTTTATTGAGCGTAGCGTAGAGTACGCGAATATAACATCAGTGAAGTAGTCAACGTACGCCAGAATATTAGTATCGTCTACTGGTTTATCACCAAAATAAAACCCTTTCACCATATTTGTAACATCTTCTCTGTGTTTTTCACTCTCAAACTTCAGATCAGCAGGCAAGAAATCAGAAAAGTTTTCGTTCATTTTGTTTTTCCATAATTCAAAAAAATTCGTTCTAAAAAGACCCTCCATGTTAGCAAACCCGTGAAGGACAGGGACTTTCTTGTATGTTCCACTCTTTAAAATTTGTACTGGGGGCTTATCTAGGAAAGCTTCCTTTGAAGCTCTTTCTACGCATGGCGTAAACACAAAAGTTGAATCAGGTCTATCAAAAAATGGATCTCTAGTTAAAATATCAAAAGAAGCTGTTTTATAAAATCGTTCCAAAGCATAGATGTCATCCACGTTAGTAAAGTTAGAAGATTGAGCAAACCATTTAGCGTTTTCTAGTGGCTCAGATTGGATCGTAAAAACCGCAGTACTAACTCCACTTTCTGGTATGACCTTGTTAAAAAGTCCTTCTGCTGATTTTGAAAGCATTAGGAGGTCTACGGAAGCAGCTCCTGCACTGCATCCCGCAATAGTCACATCATCAGGGTTTCCACCGAAGCTGGCAATATTTTTTTTAACCCAACGCAGTAGTGCCACTTGGTCCTTCATACCAGCGTTGCCCGGTGCGTCTTCTGTGCCGAGACACAGGAAACCATGAACACCAACGCGATAGTTGAACGTTACAAGAACAATGTTATGTTCAGATACAAGTTTCTTCGGCACTATCATATTTCCCCATCCCAATTGAAAAGCTCCTCCGTGGACATAAACTACGACAGGCAGTTTCTTTTGTTCGGTTTCAGGAGTGTACACGTTAGCAATGAGGCAGTTTTCCTGCATCGTTGTCTTTATGGTGCCTTCCATCATAGGTAACACTGGCTGCGGGCATACGATGCTCTTGTCTATTGCATCAAGCTGCTGTATCCACACAGGTGGTGGAAGCGGTGCCTGAAATATAAATAAACATTCAAATTCATTCAGGTCAAATGTTTGTACGATCTACAAATATTTGTTAAAATATATATAATAAAAATGTCTATCTTTGTATTGTATTGTATTAAGTATTGTATAAGTCAATCTAGTACCCATAATACAGCTCTGTTTAACAGCAGCTTACCTTGGGGCTAGATGTGCTGTGTGGATTGTCCAGCATTATTTATTTATTTATTCATTTTTAGATAAGGAAAACTCATGGTAAAGTATATAAGCAAGTATTCTATAGTATTCGTTACCGTCTTACATATTATGACTATTTTTTTTTGGAATTGGGACTATTATTCCTATGTAATGTTATGTCTATCATATGTTAGGACAACAAATATGTATGTCAGTTTAAGAATATAGGAATTTAACATTATGGCTACAGTATTTTAGGACTAGCATGTTATGTCTTGTGATATTAGCACCAAAACCGTTATGTCAATCAACCCTTAGGCTCTTCTAAGTAGTAACTAGAACTTGTTTTTAGTAAAACGTAAAACAATTTTACTTAAAGCTTAGCTACACTGTGTTTATCTGCTTGTGATCCAAACATTATTATCAAAAGACGCCGCAGATAAACTATTAATGGCTAAACATGGACATGGGAGTCAAAAAACAGAAAAAAATTAAACCTGTAAAAATATGGAGTTACCATTATTTCTAACCCAACTGTAATTTTGTTGAATGGATTGATTGATCTCATTTATTCTCATTCATCTCTCTATAAGTTTGCTACGAAATGTCATAATTCCAACATCATTTTATTTTATGTCAGCAAGTGACAAGACAACCAAGGATTGCTCAAGGGGGGGCAGGATAGCGGGCATTGTCACTTGACTTGCTCACCTTGAATCTATTCGTTCCTGTCGGTGCGGTCGCGTAAGGTATGCTTTGGAAGGAAAAGATTCCATTCTCCGGATCTTTGTATCCTCGTATTTCTCCTTGAGCAATCTTCACAACCTTCGATTCCTTCTCGTCATTAGCTAAAACAGTTAACACACACAGACACACCCACACCAACAAATACGTGCTCTCCGACATGATGGCATTTCTAAACTGACACAAAACTCAGCGAACCTACCTATTGTACCATAAGTATAAATATGATCATCAGAATATATAACTTTCGTGACTGACTGAGAGATCGCAGCCTAAACCATAAGTCCTAGAAACATGAAATTTTGAGCGTACATTGCTCCTAAGGTAGGGGTGAAATAAGTATGTAAGGAATTCTCGAAATTTAACTTTTAAAGGACGCAGCGGGCAGATGAAGTTTGTATCAAAAACTCAAGGCGAACAAAGTGCGGGGCGTTCCACTAGTTTGAGATAATGACAAGCAGCTTGTCTACGTATGAACAAAGGTAGAACTCTAATGTGCTACTTGGTAGCGTAGCGTGTTATTTGAATGATTTATCCACTTATCACTAGATTAATTTGACTGACCTTGAGCTTCAATAACGCTCATTGTCTCGTTATCTTGCTCAATTCGGTATAGGCAAATAAACAAGCTAGTTTTTTAACAATTTCTTGCTGCAATTGAATAGGCAACAATTGCTGCAATCTTGTATGTAGCCCGGCGATATTGCCAAGATTATTTCATAGTAATGTATTTCTCTTCATTTATTTTTATTTATTTATGTAATTTAGGACATCCAACGAAAAAATCACAATACATGTTTAAAATAACATTTTCAGACTTATATTTATGTTTTTCTCCAATTATAGGATGCCACAGCGTGCACTTATTATCGTTCATGCATGACAGCATTCTAATTATCCCACTGCTGATACTCTCGAGCGAAAGTGATCCACCATGCGGACCCAATGCAGATTGGTTGATAACTTAATTATTGTCCTATGTTTCCAAGGTTTCTTTATCTTGCTATTTATTTATTTATTTAGTAATAATAAGGGTTTACAAACTTACCATCTAGAACATTCTTAAATATTATTGATGTTTCTTAGACTAATAAAATAATAAAATTACGTACCTACGTACTAGTTCAACAGGATCTACAGTACAATAACTAAAGGGTTGGTAAGTTAATATTTTACATAGTCAAGTGACTACCCTCCGTACTAGTTCTCACTGTATGACGGCAGGGCGTCGTTACTCTTCCATGTGACTTATTAACATGACTTATTAACAGTTAGGTAGGCGTTTTAGATTGTAGGTACCAAAATATAGCATTCTTAAACTTAGAAATTAAAATGTAGTGTTATTTATAAGATATAAAACAACAATCCAAATAATTATACTAAAATTAAGTACTTAAAGGTTCATGCAACAAGTAATATTATGAATGCGAGTTATTTTCTTATTCCTAGATATAAAATTTTGCTATGTTAGTTTGTTTAGGTCAAATCTTGTAACTGAATTCTATACCAGTTCCCACAACCGATTGACCTGATATTTGGCATACCTACTTGCACTTACCTATGTAGGTATCATTGGTGACAAATGACAATGCAGTAATAAGAGTAGTAGAGTTTTATGTGATAGGGCGGGGGAAGGACTACCACCATACCTATTTCTGCCGCCAAGCAGCAATGCTCGCATTGCTGTGTTCCGGTCCGAAGGGTGAAATTACAGGCACATTAGACTAACGTCTCAGGGTGGTAACACGCAAGTGATATCTAAGATGTTGCATGCGTACATAACTAGGCTGCGGTAACCGCTTGCCATCCAGTGGGCCGTACGCTTGGTTGCCACTTCAGTGGTATAAAAAAAATGCAGTTCAGCTATGGTAATAACGAGCTAGTGTGATGGAGTTAGAAGCTGTTCAAAGGACCTTCTCAATAAATAGTCCGATTGAGTAAATAATTTGGCCTACCTGTCAAGTTTCGACGACAAAGTCATATTTACGTCGACAGCGAGCTATTCTGATGATGGAGTCAAGCTGTTTCACGAAACTTGAATAGTTAAGTAAATTAATAAAAACCCGTTATTAATCTTACTAGCTTATACTAACCGTTTAATTCGGCTCCAAAAACCGCGTAATTTATTATTTTTGAAAATTATTTGTTTGGATTGGAGACATTAAAAGTTAGTAAATTACGATAATACAATTTTAGGAGCTATTGGGGCAAGGCCAAGTTATTTTAACTAGTTACCTAGCCCGTTGGCGTTTAGTATATATCTCATGATTTCATATCTCCAAATTCTCAATTGTGAAAGTTTAGGAGATTTCCACACTAAAGAAAAATTTTATATTAATATTAATAAGTCACAAGCATAAAGCACTTTAACAAACTCACGATTATTTTGTTTTGTGAAAAAACCAAGTGCTGGTTGCTAGGAACAGTTTTCTGAACTTTTTTTTTTAGTAGTTTACACTACGCCTGCTACGCCGTAGCATATAAGCTAGACAAGAAGAAAAGCGTAGCGCTACACTAGCTACGGCGTTAAATACCGTAGCACCTTACACCTTTACCATACACCTTATAGGTAGACTCAAAATAAAATACTGGCTTCTTGTAAAAAACGTAGTCCACAATTAAATTTTCAATCTGAAAACGCCTTTATTTTACTAGCTAGACAACACAATCTAAGTAATTTTCTACAGAGTAGTTTGAACTTTTATTTTTGAAAGGTTTCGTTTCATTTGGTCCGAAGCCTTCGAAGATATCAATCACATCTTCAGTATAAAAGAAACACGCTTTACTCGGACAGTCATTCTAACTAGATTTGTCAAACGCTGTATATCTAAAAGGTTTTTAGACAAAAATCAGTACAAGTTTAAGAACTTCGTAAATCAAATAGTAAAGATGTATCGTGTGTTTTATATATTCCTGGTGATGTCTGTCCTGGTGGTGATCACTCAGGCTCAGCTGACGTTCACTCCGAACTGGGGGAACGGCAAGAGATCCACCAGATCGGAGGCAGGCGGCTGTGCCAGTGAGGAGAGCATCTTTGCCATCTACAAACTAATACAGGTACTAACATAAACATACCACGGAGTCCACGGACACGGAGAAATATTCGTCACCACCTCGGTGGCGCGTTGGTCGCGCGCGAGGTCAAAAATACATTTTAAACCCCCGACGCAAAAAGGGTGTTATAGTTCGCACAGCGGATCTAGGCTTTCGTGAAGTTAGCCGTTTGTGATGCTCAAAGACAATTTAGTTTGAAAAAGCTGCATTGCGCATCGAAACGGCTAATTTCACGACGGCCGAGATCCGTTGTGAGAACTCTAACTAACCTAAGTATAAGTTGTGTGTCTGTCTGTGGCACCGTAGCTCAACGGGCGAACCGATTTAAACGCGTTTTTTTATTTGAAAGCAGGTTTTAATAAGTACCTTCCTACATGTATTATCAAAATCAGTTCAGCCGTTTCGAGATCATCAGCCTAGAAGTTTCGGGGGTTTTTTAACTTTTTTATTTATGGTTATGTTCAGAAGAATCGACTACTTTCATCATCTATACTAATATTATAAACAGGAAAGATTCGTATTTTTTGTTTGTTACGAGTAAACTCAATAACTACTACTAAAATGCTTCATTATCCCTGAGTAACATAGGATATATTTATTACTAGCGACCCGCCCCAGCTTCGGACGGGAGCGGTGCTAAATAAGTATGTTTTACCTCATTTGTGTTTTAAATTTTTCAGAAAGAAGCACAGAGGTTCCTCCTTTGCCAGACAGGAGGGAAAAACTGAAATAACTTACTCAAAGCTGCTAAACACTTTTTTATAATCAAGCCAAGAATCAAAAGCTGACCATATCGTTTGCTATCGGTAGACAAAGTGCAGCTATACCTTACTTATCGTTTTTCAACCGACTTGGCTGGAAGTTGGTTTTAAAACGATAGGTACCTATCAAAAATTTTAACAGTTTACTTTTAGTACCAACCTAATTTTTAAGCTTTGTATCACGATTACTATAAAGATGGAACTCACGGAATTCGGCGTAATACCAGTAATAAAGAACAGCATTCCTGATGCGCCGATGTTATAGCAGGAAGGCTGGACACGATTGTGCTTTCATGAAGCACTGGACGCTCACATATAGTAGGTACAACGCGCTTGTGAAAATTGTGTGTCCCAGTTTGTGTGTCCTATTCATTAAAGTTATTTTTTAATTAATTACTAATCTATGGCTGTAATATGTATCATTGCATCTTATTGCTGAAATAAACGAATTGAATTTAATTGAGATGAATAATCCGCCGTTTCCGCCAAAAGATTTGATTACAATATCGTCATACCTATGTGCTTTAGAAAAAGTCTTATTAGTACTACCTACGGCATCTCTGTGCTTTTTGTAAAAGTCCATAATATAGTAACTAAGTATATACCTAACCTATATCTAAATACAATTTACAGCTTGGTACCTATTTAAAACCGTACCTACCAAAGTACGAAAACATGAATAAATATATTTTGTTTTCTTTTTTTAAATATTATTAAATCGATCTTTTTGGTAAAGATTTTTAGATTGAATAACTGAACGGTCCGTGTCTAGGCACAGATAACATAAGTCTATTAGCTTTTAAAATATATTAAAAGGATTATTAGGTTTGACTTTCCTTCTATTTCTTCTTAACCCTGTTTGTTGTTTCTAATATTAATAATGTACCTATAATAATAATGCATTACGTTTTGTTTGTAATGAAGGTAATGTAATAAATACAATAAAGTTTAGACAATCGTCATCATATATTTTCTTTGTGTTAGTACCTACCTACCTAGTTCGAAATGAAACGAAATTACTTTCATTTTCCGGTGTAAAAAAAACTACTTTAAGGATGTCATCTATTGAGCAGTAGCAAGCACGTCGTACTAAAACACCACAGAACAGAAAAAACAAGTAAAACACCGATGATACGACATACCAATGATTTTAGACTAAAAATTTTATGAATTGAAACCAATACAATAACGTAGACCTACTCATTTAGAATGATGCTTTTATTGTAGAATCCTAGTTTTTGAGATGTACGTTCAGTGTACAAAGCAACTTTAGTTATTATTCTGAATTATAGAGATATAGACTGCCTTTCAAGTAACGCCATCTATCGGTAAGTAGTGAAAAGAAACCATAGTAATGTAAAATAATGTCAAAATTAATTTATTTTCTTTATATAAACTTATAATAAAATCTATTGTCAAATTAATCTAAGATGCTGATGGAGATAGCACTTGTGTGACTCCACTCGTGTCTAGAGACATCCGTCCAGCCGGAGGCATATCATCTTCATCTAAAGTTTCTCTCATTCGTCGCTTGTAAACCTCGCTATCGGGATTATGATCCTGATTGCGACATCTGTCAAGTTTCTTTTCAATCAGCTTCACACGTTCCCGGGCAGGACTATCAACCATTTTGACTAGAGAACGAATTTTCCGAACAGCTTCAATTAGAATAGCAAGTTTGTCTGGTCCTGCATCTCTGAATAGCATGTCAGTAACATAGCTGTCAAGGTTTTCCTGCTCTTTACTGGCAGCGTGTAGTACAGCAGCTAATGCTATTTGAGACGGGGCATAGACAAGGCATGCGTCAGTCAGAAAAACTTTTTCAAGGAACTCATCAATACCTGTTCGAAGACGTTCTGGGTTAGCTAATGAGCAGCGCGTCTTTATGTCAATAAGAAAGCCTTCAACAGGCCGAAATGGGTTGTGAATTGTCAAGTGGTAGTTTAACTGTTGCATCAGCAGTAATTCATTGTTTAATATAATATCTGATGCTTTATCTCTGTCTCCCTTGATATTAGCTACAAACTGGCCGATAGAAACATTGAATTCTTCGACTTTGCAAGCTAAATAAACGCAGGTAGCTAGGATCTCCTTCGGATGATAGTCCATTGAAGAGTTATATAGGTAGAAACGTTTGAAATAGTGAAAAGCGGTACCGACGACTCCTTTAGGCATTGGCGGGCTGAATCGCTTGCAGAACTCTTTAAGGTGTAGCTCATACTGTTTGAGGAGTAATCTTTCTTCCTCAGGCGAGAGGAAGTAATTGTAACGCTGTGATTCGTCTATGTGACCTCCGTGTCGTGTAATGAAAGCTATGTTGTGCTTGTCTCGGAGCCGCGCGAGCTCGTTGTCGTCACTGAAAGTCCAGAACTTTCTTTGTGAGCTCGTGGAAAACATTTTTGTGTAACGTTTTCCTCCGTTTTTTCAAGCTTCAGCTTACACTAAACTAAAAGCTAACATAGAATAGAACGGAAAAAATAATTATCCAACAGCTACAACCGACAAATCCAACAATCCACAAACAACAAATAAATAAACTACAGGTGAAACTGACTGCCACTTGACATGACAGTTGACATTAACATGTATGGACGGCACAGGCACAATGGCAGTGGCCAACGCTGCGTTTTTTCTTCTTCTTCTTGGTTTATGGGCTCAATTAAGGGCAAAATATTTGCCACAAAGCCAGTGTCAAGTGTATTATTTTGATTGTCGCAACACAAACGAAATTTGGAAAGAAATGGTGAAAAAAAAACAACTTTTTTTTCAAAATTTTTCTTCTTACACTTGTGCTAAGTAAACAAGTTACATTGGATAAACTGCCACCAAATTTACGCAATAAAACTTAAAACAACACGAAAATGGGAGGACCCATGTCCGTTTGACGTTTTGACAAGATAGCCAAAGAGAATTCCGCTGCTGCACTATCTAGCACATCTAGAGACATGAAATTTTACGGTTAGAGTATATCGTAGTTTGCAAAATAGAATAAAACCACTAGTTTCATTCATTCGCTTTGTCATACAACATTGAGCTGTTTTCTTTCCTATAATAAGGTCTAATTTTAACTGTTGATCGTAAATCGTTACTGATTTTAGAACCGCTAATTCATTTCAATTGAGCGTTCTTCTCGTAGTCTAAAGATTACTTTTAGTTGATAGCAACAATTATTTACTAATTTCTGAGTACTGAGCATAACACTAAAAACACGGTGAAATGACACGGCAAAATGGTCACACAGTCCTGGTCTACACTTAGCGTAGCAAGAACCGTAACATGTTACGTAGCCACGGCCCCACGGCACGTTGAAATGTTACAGATGTGGACTCATCTTAACATTAGGTCGTCTCACGTAACCGCGTGCAAAACCCGTCCACATTTATGTTTTTGTTACGCGTAGCTGCTACGGACACGCAGGCAGCCACGGCTCGTTGAAATGTTACAGGTGTGGACCACGCTTAGAGTTACACTAAGAAGGTATTTTTTGAAATTCAACCTCCGAGAGGGGGTAAAATAGGGTAAAAACGTTTGTATGAAAAATCTTATACCTATCTACTTCTTACTAATGCGTACGAAGTCGTGGGCAATAGCTAGTTCATTGTTTATAAATTTTACTTTCTAAGTTCATTGTTCATGAGTAACGTGAAAATTGTTGTGGTGTTTTATATAAAACGATTTGGCTGATTATAAATATCTAACGTTGTCTTTTTGTTTGTAGGCGTCTTCTTAGGTTGGTAATTTTTGCATCCGGATGAGGATCAAATAAACTTTATACTAATAATGTAATCTAAAATAAAACCGTCTTTAATCAGAGAACAGTCATGCTGTCTAAATTTGCTAGGCCGAGCTGGCAGCACTGTTTTGTTCTGTTCATTCTGTTTTGAACTTTTGTTCCATCTTATGTCTCAGATCCTCCATTGTCTTACTGTTTCAACCCTGTCGACATTGACATTAGCAAAATTGTGGCAAACCCGGCCACAGACGCCACAAATTAAAAGAAGAAGAAGATGAGTCACCACATCAATCACTTTCACTCACATCACGTCAGAGTGCAGTTGGTTTGGTTGGCAATTGGCATTTGGGATTTTTATCTGCCGATATATTAGTAGAAAAATAGTTATTACAGCCAATTTTCGTTGTTGAAATAGATAAAACAGTGCTCTGAACAAAATGTCTCGACCGGGTGATAGGCCAAGCCAAGCACAGACCTATAAACTCGTTGTAGTCGGCGGCGGCGGTGTCGGAAAGAGTGCGATCACTATACAATTCATCCAGGTATTTAGTTGTGTTAATTATTTTAAACACACCCAAAAAAGTCTTCTGCATAGATCCTGTGCTGATTAAGTTTGCTCTAAAACTCATATTCTATGTGATATGTAGTGTTTTTGACAAAGTGTGTTCATTCTCAAAAATAGTTTCTAAATAAGACACAGTCAAGGCCTCGACAAGGCTGAACGCCCACTGTATCCCGCATCTGGTACTGAAATGCCCGTATTTCATGTTCCAGAGCTACTTCGTCACGGATTACGACCCTACGATTGAAGACAGCTACACAAAGCAATGTGTTATTGATGATATCCCAGCTAAATTAGACAGTAAGTAAGTTGCAGGTTTTGGCGCTTTACTCAACGTGCATGGGTGTAAACAAGATCTGTTATGCACTCGGAATGTGGCTATTTACCATAGAGTGGACCTACCTGTTGATAACAGTGTAGAAGGTCATAGCATACATAATGCATAAATTAGTACCTGTTACCTGATTTCTTGATATAGTACCTACTGTGGATTATTTATTAATTATTCAATAAACCACTTAATTTTTTCAAATACTAGCTGTCCAGTCCTGTGCGGTTTAAACCTATGGAATTGCACAAATATTTTAAGACCAAAATTAGCCGAATTGGTCCAGCCATTCTCTAGTTTTCCATTTTTATATTTGTAAGAAGATAATAATAGGTCAAATGTAATACACAAAGTTTACACAAAAGTACATAACAGTGAAACATTCTTCTCACAATAATCCAGATATGCTGATTAGATTGCCTTCCATTTGTTTGCAAACATATCACAATCACAATCACAATCTGGTTGATAAGCCAGGAGAGCATTGAGCACAGTGAGAGTTAAGGGAATAGTGGAGCTTGAAGCTGGGAAGGGTTGCTAGTTATCTAGTTATTTATGTACTAAAATTATAAGATTTGATTTTCTGTTGGTATTGAATAGGTCTTTTTTGCTATATTTAAACTAGCGACCCGCTCTTGCTTTGCACGGTTACTTAATGTAGTATTATGTAATACGGTAAATGAAACACTCTGTTCAAGTAGTAAGAAACAACTGATTTTATTAGGCATACCCACATTTACACTCATAGTAAGTACCCACGTATATGTCACCTACAACACTTAAGTTTTCATTGCACCAAAAAAAAACATCTTAGTCACAACTAAAACCTAGCTAAATGCATATATTTAACAACCACCAGATATAACACAACTTTCTAAATACCAGTTTCTGTGAAAGCCAAGTTCCAAGCTAAAAGAACACAATCCAACTAAAAGATCTCTCCCGCAGTCCTCGACACAGCAGGCCAAGAAGAGTTCAGTGCGATGCGTGAGCAGTACATGCGCTCAGGAGAAGGTTTCCTCCTGGTCTTCTCCGTTGCAGACCATGCGAGCTTTGATGAGCTATACAAGTTCCACAAGCAGATCCTCAGAGTAAAGGATCGGGATGAGTTCCCGATGCTCATTGTTGGGAACAAGGCTGACCTGGAGAGCCAGAGAGTGGTAAGTTTTCTAATTCTTAGTCAGGGAACAACATTTGTTTAATTATTATTTTTTCATTTTTAATTAAGTTTGTCCATAAGGACCATGTCCATCTTATCCTCTAAAATAATCACATCAGGACCCAATATTTCTCTTCTTTTCATAGCTTGTATAATTTAAAATTTAAACAAAGGTTATTCCCCAATGACATTGATTTTAACTTTAAATCAATGGTTTTAGTCATCACTGGTGTTGATTGACTGGCAAGCTGTAAAGTCCTAGGAGGGCCTAATTGAATTGAGTGTGTGCCGTGTTTTTATTTATTTATTAATAAAAACACGGCACACACTCAATTGGGCATAATATCTAAATATTAAATGATGACTTCTGCCTGTATATTTGTGGTTAATTCACGCCTTAACGGCTGAACCAAATTGAATTAAACCAATACCTGCCTAGTTTTAGTCGTAATAGCATATAAGTTCTAACCTAGGTTTAACGCGAGCGAAACCGGGGAAGGACTACCACCATACCTATTTCTGCCGCCAAGCAGTAATGCTCGCATTGCTGTGTTCCGGTTCGAAGGGTATGGTTTCCGGTGACATGAGACTTACCATCTAAGGTCTTAGGGTAGTAACACGCAAGTGATATCTATGATGTTGCATGCGTACATAGGCTACGGTAACCGCTGACCATCAAGTGGGCCGTACGCTTGGTTACCACTTTAGTAGAATAAAAAAAAACCGCTGTCAGGAGCTAGTGTTCCCAAATATTAAGGAAGCTGTCACAGAAACTGAGATCAATATTTTGTAGGTACTATACAAACTAATCTATACTAATATTATAAAGAGAGAAGATTTGTATTTTTGTATTTTTGTTTGTTACGAATAAACTCAAAAACTACTGGTCCGATTTCAAAAATTCTTTCACCATTAGAATGCTACATTATCCCTGAGTAACATAGGGTATAAATAAATAAATAATAAATAATGCTGGACAATCCACACAGCATCATCTAGCCCAAGGTAAGCTGCTGTTAAACAGAGCTGTATTATGGGTACTAGATGACTGATATATATTTAATACAATACAATACATAAATAGATATTTTTTATTATACATAGAAAACACCCAGAACACCCGGAACAAATATTTGCAGATCCTACAAACATTTGTACCAAGGCGGGAATCGAACCCGCTACCTCCGCGTCGCAGGTGGACCTTCGCCCACCGCGCCACATTGGTCGTCAAATTATTATGTATATTATATTACTAGCGACCCGCCCCGGTTTTGCACGGGTGCAGTTTCATTGCACCCGCGCGAAGCTGGGGCGGATCGGCTAGTATAATATATAATTACACAAACTTGGATTTTATTTTATTTAAAACTGCATACATTAACAATATTGAAGACCAATTTGTAAACAATCATTTAGATATAGTTCTCACAACGGATCTCGGCCGTCGTGAAATTAGCCGTTTCGATGCGCAATGGAGCTTTTTCAAACTAAATTGTCTTTGCGCATCACAAACGGCTTCACGGAACTTCACGGAAGCCTAGATCCGCTGTGCGAACTATACCTACCTACACAAACTTGGATTTTCTATTATTGTTTCAAAATGCATACCTACACTAAGTAAATTTATATTTATATAATAATTACCTACATATGCATGGGTTTCCTGCAATTTTGATATGAATGAATTGCTGACGTACTATTTCTATTGTCAAAACAACAACATATAATGAGTAATGAAATAGTACTACCTATTAATACTATAGTCACGTACGACCATGGGGTAGGTTTCCCCAAACGAGGACAAGTTATGACTCAGATCAAAGCTAGTTGTATAAATAAAATCAAATCATTTGATTTGTTCTCAATATAAAATACAATGGGTAGTTAGGCTGGGCTGACTGGTCCAAGCGTTGTACGTATACAGGGCGTCCCACGGCCACAGAACAGATATTAGTACTACGTACAGAACGGCCACTCCCTACCTCCCACCGGTTTTACTAACCCCACCCCGAGAGCGAGTTTGCCGGCACCACACGGCACCTTTCGCCGGCACTGAAGCTAAGGGCTATTATGCACGCTTTTATTTTAATTTGGTGTAGGTCCACAGCGCGCGCATGCCAGCGCGAGCGAAAGTGATTTATGTCACTCTTGCTATCATTGGGTGGGGCCAACCATGACACTTACACATACAACGGCACCGTTTTCGTACACAAACCATGCATAGTAGTGATTAAGACGCGTTTGCTTCATACCTTTTATTGGGAGTGTCCGGGGTGTGCCACGGCTATGACACATGGAGGGAAAGTATCATAAAAAAATTTACCCAAAGAAACAACACGAAGAGCGCCGCCGCCATGCCATGATGACTGATTTTGAGCCTTCCTTTATCCTTCTCCTAATACTTATTTAATATGTTTTTAGGTTTCCCTAGATGAGGCCCAGGCGCTTTCCCGCCAACTGAAAGTGCCGTACATTGAGTGCAGTGCCAAAGCGCGCATGAACGTAGACCAAGCTTTCCACGAGCTGGTAAGGTTAGTCCGAAGGTTCCAGGAGGCAGAGCGCATCATCACCAACTCAGAAATTAAAAACAACAAAAAAAGGAAATGCACCATTTTGTAATATTTTATGCCTGTGGTAAAAGCTGCCAAACACATTTTCGCGCCAATCGGTTTGACATATTAGTTTTTTTTTTACCACCATGGAGTTCGATATTTTTGTATTCTTTTTTCTTCCAATTATGGCATTACTATCTACTCGAAGTTCTTCCTATGAGCAAAAAATAACTTGATAGATTTTACTTCTAAATATATATTTCTTAAGATTAGGTATTTATTTTTGATTATTAGTTGATAAGATTCTTCTTGTTTTAATAATGTGTTCATACTCTTATTCTTAAAGTAAGAATAATTGCTATGGTTATTAATAGTAATTTTTGGTCTTTTTTTTCTGAGAATGTTTATGTTTATAGTGCCATATATTTTCAAACAGCACAAAAGAGGTGCTTTTTGCACTAAATAGATTTTACAATTTATATACATTTTGGTTGTTCTCTCTTAAGGACATTACAATATGGTGTCTTATTATACTCTTATTGTGTTACTACACCTAGTAAATATGAAAATAGTATTTGATGTAATAATGTCTTTTAAACACGCATTTCTAGACCAAAAAATAAATCGGTAAATTCTCTTAAATTTTTGTAAATCTACTGCATGCCATTAAAAACATTTTTTTTTAAATATAATATACATGCGTTGCGCTTTTTTCAAAAAAGTGGCAATCTTTGAAAACATTCTAACTAATACCTAATTATTTTGAAGTCTGGAAAAAAACGCCCCAATAACAGTGGCGCAGATAAGGGCAGCTATAAACGTTTTTAAAATACTTCATATGCCCTTATTGACGAAACAGAACGAAGCAGGTGTTTTGTTTGTTATATTACCAAATACTAATGTAAAAAAAAAATTATTATTGTTTTTCGTTCTGTTATAATTTAGGATAGTTAGATAGTAAGCATAACGTATCGTGCCGTGCATAACTAAGTTCGTATGAGTCAGTGGCTAACTCTGGTGACAGAGTTTCTAGGCCGCCCGAAGTCCTCTGTCATGGCCTAACAACTTTGAATAAGTCGGGACCGACTACTTAACGTGCCCTCCGAAGCACGGAAGCGCTTATTTGAAATTGCTACTCACTCATCCAATTGCTGACTACGCGGAACCTTGCATAACTTTGTTGATCTATTATAAACAATTTAGCAAGCTGAAGTTGTAATAACACAATTAAAAAAAAATACAATGACCACAAATTACATTATTTTGTGCAATAATTTAAGATAAGTAACTGTGTGCACGCTTTTTGATCAGTTTTTAGCTAATCAGAAAGCTTGGCAACTTTGTAAATTTGTTTATAGATAATATATTACTATTTTTGTAAAGATGTTTCTTTTTTTAAGCATTTTTAGCTGATATTCACATTTGATAAGAATTTACAATGGTTTTGTAATTATTTAGAATTAGGATCAGTATTGAGATTTAGTTTTTTCATATATTTATATGTACAGGTTGTAATAGAAACTAATCCGAAATTGAAGGTACTGTAAGCTACCTGTAACTGGGCTCTGGATCAAGATAGAATGAAAGATGCCTGATGTAAAAGTATATTTCCAATATTACTTATAGTTTAACCATGTATAGTATAATAAATTATCAATTTGTAAATAAATTCAGTGATATTCAAAATCATTCCGTTGAATGTTATTATGACCTGTTATTATGTTACTTAGCTTACATTTTACAATGTAATCTTTATGTAAAAACATATTTGAGTTTTTTTATATTGAACTAAGTAAGTAGTCTATCACTGAATTTATTTTGTTTCGTCATCATCATTAGCAATAAGGCATCTGACTGTATCTATGATATCATAAAACGCATCGACGAATAGTCTTGAGAGTAATGAGTCGCTTTTATGAACAAAGTAAGTTTGTATGAGTCAGTGGCTAACCCTGGTGACAGAGTTTTTAGGCCGCCAGAAGGCCACTGTCATGGCCTAACAACTTTTATGTACAGAGTCCTGCGACCAACAAAATGTATTTTCATTGACTGGGACGTTATACCTACGCTGAGTCTTCCTTTTTGAATTAATTTGTAAATATATTTATTTACAAGCGTTCAATACCGTAAAATGGGGTAAACAGAGACTTTTTTTGAGAGAGATAATTTTGAACTTTACTATACTTATATAATTTTAACGACATTAAGTATATAAATATATCGTCCGGGGTTACGAGGACAAAATCTAGTCTGCTTTTAGTAGGTAAGTTCGTATTGAGTCAGTGGCCAACTCTGGTGAGAGTTTTTAGGCCGCCCGAAGGCTTTTAGTGAGAACTATCGCCACATCATGCTAAAATAAAAGATGTTTTTATACATCTTGGAGTAAATAAAGAGAAAATGACAAGGGTTGTCACTTATTTTTATCAACTTTAGTAAAAGGGGGTAATGCTTTTTTTTTATAGGTATAGATAGGCTACCTACCTAAGTTAAAAAATTAGAGGTAAATTTGAATAAAAATTAGGCCTTTGTAAAAAAAAAACAAAAAATCTTATTTATTTACTTTTTTTTAAGTACCGCTTTAGTGCGCCCCGGATTGTCTTCGGTCAAATTTGTTTCATCGTTATTTAAGGTGTTTGATAGCGGTACTCCTTTTAACGATTTTTCTATTTCCTTAAAATAATCGTTTTTTATATTTAGCGATACTTTTGCTCGTGCTCTTTTTATGTTTTTGGTTATTCTATTTGCCACTTTGTCCTTATTTCTTTTAAGGAAACTGGAGACGAAGTCGGGACCAGGTAGATTATCTTTAAATTTTTTATTTTGAATGCCTGCTTTGTCAAGATACATCTTAATAATGTACCTGATATGCATTGTATCCATGGGATAGGTCCAGTCAGCGTATTTATTTATATACTCAATCAAATTGCCCTCAACTTCTTCCGACAGTGCTGTCTGCCCTCCCTGTTTTTTCATATTTTTTGTGCTATGTCTGTACAAGACAGATTTATTGATTTCATACTTTTTAGCTATTACTTTAAGTTCAGCGTTTGGTTTTTCCAATTCTATTAACGCTTTCTTTATTATATCTGGATCATATTTTTTATAACGGTTTTTTGTTGAAGGTTTGTATACTCTTGGCATCGTCTTGGTTGGCAACCTGTAAGAACATTGATAGCGTGAAAATTATATATTTACCAATTATATGTTAAAATTGTCTTATTATGTTCTTAAAATAAAAGTTATTAACAGTGAACTTCTACTACATACTGATGGTGATTCAATAAATTTTGTAATTATACAATGTGACAACCCTAACAATAATGATTCTAACAAAATATATTCACCCCATTTGTTGTTTTAGACACCCCACTAGTAGTTCTCCTCCGTTTATCGAACGTTACAATTCACCCCGTAGCGAATTTCTATTCACCCCACCCCTCTCGAACTTCTATTCAGCCAATTATTCGATGTTTTTAGCACTCGTTTTATTATAGTAAATTACAGCAATACGAGAAAGATTTTCCACTTGCCTTTTGTGGAATCACAGTCTATGACTATGTTATCCTTTAAACACTACTTTCTAGAACTGTTTCTTTTTTCTTCACAGTTTGTGGGACAAGTTACGGATACCTAAATTTTGCCGGTCTGACTGTCTGACTTCCGAGTTAGTTTGACATTATGTTCAGTGTTACCCGCAAAGAACAAGTGTTGCCCTTTCAAAATATAACACCAACTAACAAATGACATAAAATATAATGGCATAGTTTTTACTAATTTGTAATTTTTTTCCTACTCTTCGGTAGTGAAATAGTCTACGGTACTCAGCACTCAGGCCAGGCAGGACGCCTATATCAAAAAATTGTAGCATGGCAACATTTTTATATATTCGACTAAGTTCCACCATCATAGTTATATTATATAAGGAACCGTCGGTCGCTAACAGTATTTTTGTGTTGTGACTATGGACAGTTAGTTTTTATTTTAAATTAAGCTGCCCTGTAGTTTAAAAAAGATATTTATTGCGTGCTAGTTTCTGACCGCGCTGCTTCGCTCGCATGATATTATATTAGTAATCTTTATGTTATTCAAAGCCCTATATTACTTTTCCGAGTCCATCTATTAGAAATCAGTTCAGCCGTTACAAGCGTACAAATACAAATATTCAAACGGATTCATAATATTAAGTCGTAGGATTGACGTGAACGGTTTCTAAGTATAAATATTTATATATGAAATCAAAATTCCAGTTTTAGGACACCCTGTATGTATGTAGGTACATCTATTATGTAAAGTTAAAAACCATTTTGAAATTGATTTAGAAATTACCTACCAATATATTTTAAACGTGTAACTTTATGCTTATTGTCTAGTTTTAAGTTTTTGATGGGCTTATTAAGAATTAAAATAGATACCTTACCTACCTTTGGTTACTCACAAAAGTAAATTAAAATAATTGTTGAATGTTGAAAAAAAATGACTTCAAAATGTAAATAATAATAACTCAATTATGTAACTAGTCTATTACGAACCAGTAGGTCTTCAGACTCGACCTCTATCGTTATACGGCCTATTTTACGATCATTGAGTGTCACAACAGTGTCGGCTAACACACGGTGTAACAAAGTTGTAAATAACATGTACCTACATATTTATCAATAATATTTATTACATTTATTAGACTTATGTGTAGTATATTAGTGTTGTCTGTGTTGTCCTATTTTATTCAGGATGTAATAACAAATCACCTTGTTACAAAATTATGGTCTCTTTTTTATACCGACCATCTTAAGTCTCAGATACTCCATTGTCTTACTGTCTCAACCCTGTCGACATTGACATTGGCAAAATTGTGGCAAACCCGGCCACAGACGCCACAAATTAAAAGAAGAAGAATGTATGCATGAAGGGAAAGTAATCCATTCTACTTGACTCCTGCAATTAGTCTACGTGACAGTTACTCAAAGTTCGTGAAAAAGGCCCATTGTTTCAATCTTGACGACATTGACATTGCAAAATTGTGGACATTCCGACCACAAAAGTCCTAAAATAAGACATTTTTTTTGGAAACTTCTAGATTACACTAGTGTTATACCTAATAATAATAAAAGAGCTTTATATTATAGGGCCTGCGCCCATAACCAACTAAACTGAGAACTGTTGTCTAGCTACACTGTAATGTATTTAATAAATAAATTGTAACATTTAATTGTTTTTTATTGAAGGTGTTTTGAAATGGCTCGTGTGCGTCGATTTAGAAGCCTCACAGAGGAATTTTGTGTTTTATCCATGCAAAAAATTTGTGCTCAATTTGTAATAATTAGTGCTATTAGTATATCACAGAGTATTGATATATAGGAAGACCTTGTAAAAAGAAAAACACGTTTTTCGAACTGATTTAGCTTTATTTAAATTAACTTTATATTACAATCTCTATTCCCTTCTTTCCCATTTCTCTACTTCCTGGCGGCTAGAGCGGATAGGTCTGCGATGCATCGGTCCAGGGCCTGCTTCTCCTGGTCCGGGGTGATGGCCTTGGTGACGCTGGAGACGATCCAGTCCACCATGTTCCTCTGTGCGATGCGCCTTTCGAGGTTGGTCTTCTCGAGCTGGTAGTCGAGACGGCGTTTTACCTGGAGTTGAGAATACAACGGTTACAGTAAAAAAATTAGGCCGAAGGTGTTTTTGAACCGATGGGGTGGTGTACGGATGATCCACAGTTGATCTAAAAATAAATATAATGCAAATATTTGCAGATCATGCAAATATTTGTTCTCGACCGGGTAGTCGCCTACTGCGCCACCGAAGTCGTCAAAAGAAAGAAAAAAACGCTAGGATAGAAGGACTAGGACTCTTCTAAGATTTGTAAATTATTTCGGAATCGTAACAACCATTGATATCTTTTAAGCTACGAAACGGATTTTAATGCGTTTTTCAACGATATTGAATTGATTTTTTTTTGATATATTTTATGTTTTCGTAGTTTTTTTTGTTTTTTTATTTTTGGCTGTATCGTGACTTGTTGTGTAGGTAGCGCAAAATTTAATTATTTTTTTAGTTTGAGTAATTTGTTTTCACTAAGAGTAGGAGTTAAGAGTAGAGTTCCTATCACAGAAGTTGAGCAAGATCAACTTCTGTGGTTCCTATCTAAATTAATTGATCCAAGCCAATACATTAAATTGGAAAAGCTACTGGCTCCCGAAGCACAGTTTCTAACTAGTTCGGGATAACGGGTTTCATAAAACTAGGTATGTAGTAATGTAACATTACAGTGTCAATAAAAAACTTATTATAAAAGAGGCATGTTTATAGCACCCGTGCGAAGCCGGGGCGGGTTTTTTTTTTATGTCAGCAAGTGACAAGACGATCAAGACACCTGCCTGGTGTTAAAAACACCACGCCTAACCATAACTGATGCAGTGCCATCCAAAGCTTAAAGTGTTTAAGTTTTGCGTGGCACTGCACTCATCACCCTGAGACGTTGTTGTTAAGTCTCCCAGTAATTTCACTTGCTACGGTGCCCTTCAAACCTAAACACAGTAATGCTTGCACACTTGTTTAAGAGTAGTATAGTTCTTTGTGTTAGAACACGTCCGGGGAAGTACTACCACCATACCTATTTCTGCCACAAAGCAGTAATGCTCGCATTGCTGTGTTCTGGTGTGAAGGATATGGTTTCCAGTGAAATTACTGGCACATGAGGCTTCCGATCTATGCCTCAAGGTGGCAACCCGCGAGTGATACCTCTGGTATTGCATGCGTCCATAGGCTGCGGTAACCGCTTACCATCTTGTGGGCCGTACGCTTGGTTGCCACTTCAGTTGTAATAAAAAAAAACTACTAGGATCCGCTAGTACCTATAACAACCAAAAAGGGTCCTACCTCTGTATAAGCTTGCATAACACGCTCCCGGTAAGCAGCTTCTAGCTGCAGCAGTACATTCTCCTTCTTAGCCTGAATCAGCAGCTCCTGTCCCTCGGCGCGCCACTGAGCCTTCTTCTCCTCAGCGATGGCATCTTCCAGAGATCGCACTGTTGATACGCGCCCTTCGTTGTAATCCTTTTCTACGGCCTGGGGAGGAAAAATTTATCATTACCATGACAACCTTCTAATGTTCCCACTGCTGGGCCACTGGCGTGCTCTCGAGTCATTGGACCACCACGAGACAACAAAAGATAACCTTTATTTGGAACTTTAATTAGGTAGTTTATACTAATATTAAAAAGAGGAAAGATTTGGATTTTTGGAGCTGGGGTAATTTTTTTAGTTTTTCCCATCTGTCACCTAGTTTTATCCCCTTAAGGCACTTTTTTGTGCGATCTGACACCCTTTTTGCAAAATATTTATTGTCTAAAATGCCTAGATCTAGCCGCCTGCTGAGCCTCATTTTGAAACTGACTGTACAATGTAGTTATTTTAATGGTGTCCAAATCGACAGTAAAAAAAATATTAAAATCAAAAGTATCAGTTGGGACACTGTCCCAATAAATTTTGTCCGAATCGACAGCTAGTCCGCATTAACGTAGCACTCAAACATCAATCAGCTGTCACTGTCTCATTATCACACTTAGCTATTGCAATACACTATGTTAACTGACTGTGTTTACTCACTTCAACTTCCTTATCGAGCCAGGCAGCCACGCTGGGTCCAAACTTCGTAGTGGCGTAGTACACCATGATGAGGAGGGATAGACCGGTGTAGTACTCATGCTCCATCACGAAGATCTCCTTACTGCACATATAGGTGGCCAGCCCTACTCCCAGGGTGTACGGGCCTGTGACTCCGGTCTTGGCGTGGAACGCTTGGAACCTGGAATATTAAATAAATAAATAAAGTAACTTCTCTTTCGTTGGTTATTCAATGTTATGTTATTCAGAGAGAAATAAAATACTTTTCTTTTGGATCTGGAATAATGTAAATATTATTATATGTGGATAAACTGTGCAACGTCTATTATTCCTAACACAGCACAGCTCCCATAGGTGTGAGAGCGCTAGTTCTTGTGTGCACAATTATAACTGTCTAAAAAGTTTTATTCAATAAAATCTCAAGGATCACTTTGAATGATAGTACCTAGTCCTACAATGGGACAAGTAAGTAAGTTTGTATGAGTCAGCGGCCAACTCTGGTGACAGTTTCTAGGCTAAGCTCTAAGTTTCCAATACTTCTCCAATACTTCCAGAATTCACCCTGAGCATGCAGTATTTACTAATATTTACTAAATACTGCATGCTCAGGGTGAATTCTGGAAGTATTGGAGAAGGGAA
This sequence comes from Colostygia pectinataria, assembly GCA_951394395.1. Classification (NCBI taxonomy): domain Eukaryota; kingdom Metazoa; phylum Arthropoda; class Insecta; order Lepidoptera; family Geometridae; genus Colostygia; species Colostygia pectinataria. The sequence goes on along the minus strand of OX596368.1, from coordinate 1,268,759 downwards.
ACTTGCCATTCCTCGGGCAGGAATCCTAGGCGAACTTTGCCAGGTTCTGCAGCTCTCACGGGCCGGGGGAAGTTGACCTCATCACGGGTCTCGGAGGCCGAGCCGCGCGCGACCAGGGCTGTGGAGGCGGACTGTCTGGCTGCGACTGGAATTTATTAAATATAGTCACTATTAGTCTACCACTCCATTCTTGTAAAGTAAGGTTTTAATGCTTGCATTTATTAAGTAACTATCTGCCGCCCGCGACTTCTCTCGAGTGGGTAATTTTTTTTTTTTTTCAGTTTTATAACAGGAGTGGTAGCTGAAATGCAATTCTTAGTAATATATGTAAGACGATGATGGTGGATAGAGGTAGAAATTCTTATCAGCTGTTTTTAGGTTAGTCTTACGTTAGACAAGACACCGTTTTATAACTTCGTTACATTTTCTTAACAATTACGGTATATCACTCATCGCAATCATTTGTTTTATTCTAAAAATAAATCTGTAATTTCTAAAACAAATGAAACTGGTAGGTAGGTATATCGGTAACACCCGTCAAAATGATTACATAAACCCTGATGATTATGGGCTAAAACACTCATTCAGCTGCCTTTTCAAAAGGGTAATGATTTGTACGTTTAAATTACACATACCTGAACGCAAAGCTACGCGTGATAGCATTTTTTAATGCGTATTTTTCAATTTATTTCTAAAAAATCGACAGCCCCTAAGAAAAGAACTTTGTGTTAGGGTTGTTCTACACACACAACACACACCTAACCTACAGCTACAGTACAGATATTCGTACTCATTCATTCATTTCAAAGGTACCCTGAAAATCGAATCGAGTATCGAGTTCAAGAATAAAGGTTGGTTTTTGTGTGTGTCAGAATCGTATTGCATGCATGATTCAAGTCAAGATCGAAACTTCTATCACTATTTATTGATAAGTAATGTTTAAACTAAATCAAAATAAGATACCAATAAATATATTCTATTTATTTTATTACAGCGAGTCTGTAAAACAGGTAGAACATAACTAGGTATATGGATTTTGTTTTGCGTGCAACACTGGTGAACTGGCAATATTTCGTGTACTATTGATTTTTATGAACGAACAACGACACATCGACCATCCTTAAACTTTAGCTAGGGTACCTACTAGTTAGTTTGATTTACGTTACGCTTTAACCTGAACAAGAGTTAACTACCTTTGCTTGTACTTACCAAAATTGTTACTGCTTGAGACAACTTCCACCATGGCCAATGTATTCACAATAAGGAATCGAATGGTTAGTCGTATGTATTCATAACTTAATTTGTGTTAAAGGTACTTTATGTACATGTAGTATTTACATACTTGCTCACTTTGTTAGGTAGCTGCATAGGTAAATCAAGAGTAAGTGCTATAATCTTAACTTTGTAGTTCTTTGTAGTAGAAGGTTTCAGTTATCTAGGGAAAAACAGTATAAATAAAATAAATTTAATAAATACACATATTGTAGGTATATATTGTAGGCCTATAATTTGTTAAACTTTAATGAATAACGATCGATTGTTGTTAAAATTATCGATAGCATGCAAGTTTTAAAACGAAATAATGTTCTATTCTTAGAATAACAACACTTAGTATTATTTTCTAAACTATAGTTTCATTCAAAATTATTTCCAAAAGTGTGTTTACAAAACAATTGATGTTTGCGTGAGCGGCTTAGTATTATACGTGATTAATGATTTTACACGTGGTGTTACAGCAGCCTTTCACCACACAATACACCATTTTGAAATTATAATTGTGAGAGACGTGCGCACGATGACTTCACATTGATTATGTGAGACTAAAAATGATCTAAAAATGACTAAAAATGATCACAATTTGCGTGCGCGTACTTCGTTTCTCCGTGTTGTTATACTATGGTTCTATTTTTATATCAAACAAAACTTTTAAAACGATGTAACACTTCGTTCGTTCTGGTTTTGACGTTGACAAAATAACTATTTGACATTAAATTCAAGGTCATTTCAGCAGGTCAGCCAGCTCACAGCTGTTTGTTTGTCACTGTCAATATCTGTTGTTTTGTTTGGTTTGTTTGTTTGTTGGCTGGTTTTTTATATTTTACGTGTAATTTTTACATTGATTTATTCAGATAATCTTTAAAATCTTCGATATTCTTATGGTTTTTGTGCGAATAACAGACTATTTTCTACAATGGGGATATTCATGTCCTGCTGTAGACCTTCAGCAACAGATGTTCTCACTCCCGACATCGTAAGTTCACAAATAATACATAAACACAATCATAGTTCCGTGTTGTAACAACTCAATCCAAATTCTCTAATATCGGATCGTAATCATTATTTTGAATACACTACTTCGTAACTTCGGGTTAAAACCTACCTACATACTCAATATATTTGCCTTCATAGATCAGTGCTTCGAGAATGATTATTCTTATGTCTTTGGATCAGTGACTATGTTTTATAAGACCTCCAAATTGTAAGAAACGCTGCTTTACCATAAATACAGCATCCAAATATACCCACAGGATACACGTCGCCGGCAGCAGCAGGAGGCGGCTGAGCGGCGCGCTGCGGAGGCAGCCTCGCGAGGAGTCAAGGATCCTGAGCGGTTGAAAAGGCTACAGCAGAGAGATGATGAGATGCTGAAGCGAGAGCAGGAGCTTACCAGCACTGGAGGACCCACCTTGAAGGTGATGTATCCGCTATCCTTAAAATTCCTTGCATGTATCAAAAACCTGTTCCCAAAAGCAGTACAATACAAAGCTAACTTCATCTTCCTGCTGGTATGTGTAAATCCTGATACCTTTAACATAACATATGTAATAATGGCTCATCAAACACTTTGGTGTAAACTGTATGTTTGTGAGCATCTGTTATAAATAAATAAATATGGACAATAATTGTTTGCATTTACAGTGGACATCCAACTGAAATGAGGCCCAGGCTGGAGGCAGCAATCAGTCTGGCCAGCCTCACCTATACCACCAACAGCAACCGCACTCAAAGCTACCATCAGGACAACACCCAGGCCAGAAGTCCGAGCAGTTGCAACAACAGTCACCGGATCAAATAGCTCCGTCACAGCCAGTGCTACTGCCTAAAGAGAAATTTAAATATATGAACTAACACTACATTGTAGGATCTCTAAAAGGGCTTGAGATTTTTTCAGTTATTATTTAACTGCACATAGTATTACAATAAACATGTGTGATGTTTTATCTGTATGCAAGTGAAATGCTGCAAACTGTCAAAATATATTCTAGTTGATTTAGAAATTTAAATGTATTATCAAATGGGAGAATGGGGGTAAAATTATAGTATACCAATAATTATAGAGTTACAATTTTATAAATAACTAGCTAAAAAATTACACTGCAAATTATATTTTTACAATTTCTTATTGGAAAATTGAAAATTGACTAAAGGCGAATTGGGTAGAAGTTTGGTTGCTTTCTAATTATTAATGTTGTATTTAATTATTCATCTTAGTGTTAATGTAAGTTGTTGTAATTTGTGATGTCTACAGAGCTATACAATATAGTAATAAGTCAAAAGTTTACCTACTCTTACTCACTACTGTATTTGCAAAGAAGGAAAAGTTTTTGTCACTTTTTTAAGGTAATTTTGTCGACCTTGTCAGTTCTACTCGTATCTTACCCTCTATGATTCACAATAGAGTTTGTGCTTTGAAAAATAAATTGTGCTGTAGATGATTTTTGCAGTAGGCTAAATTATTTTAAAAAAATCAAACCTCTGAAATATAATGCAACCTGTAATCATAGTAATGTTACAATGTAACCATTTTGTGGTCCAATAATTATTCAGTCAGCTTTAAATGTCTATCCTGAACTTAGGTTAGGACAATATTGTAATAACAGAAACTTAATTAACTGTGCGTGCCCTTCGAACATATAAACAAATTCTTGATGTCTTTGTGTGTACAGACCTCTACTTTCATTATAGTTTTTACTTTCTATTACGATTACGATTAGCCTGTTGTGTCCCACTGCTGGGCAAAGGCCTCCCCTTGATTTTTCCAGTCATCTCGGTTTTGAGCCAGTTGGAGCCAAGCTCTATTAAAGCTGTCGAGATCATCTCGCCATCTCTTTTTGGGTCTGCCACGACGCCGATTTTCTGTTTTTGCTGTTTTTTTTTACTTTCTATAACCATTTTAAAAACAAGATTTTACTGTGGTTCCAATGCTGATACCTAATCAATTGTTCAGTCAATAAAATAATACTTATACTTAGATATTTATGAAATACTGTTATCTATTAAAGACTCATTAAGAAAAGTGTATTAGGGATCAGGCTAAGATAACCTTACACAAGATAAGTATTTACTTACAGAACCTAATTACCTACATACAGTAGTAGGCAAGCTCACCCACCACCACTTGGATGGGTGACTGCCAGTGGCAATTTCTATTCAGCGCTTTGGAGGACACATGTCGGTCTCAGCCTTAGTAAAATGGTTAGGTCTCGACGACGTTGGCCACTTGACGACCTTGGCAGCGCTGTGGGCAAATGCCGGTTGCCGGAAAAAAATTGCTCTGTTAATTTATCGTGTTCACTGAGTATAGTTCTCACAGCGGATCTCGGCCGTCGTGAAATTAGCCGTTTCGATGCGCAATGGGGCTTTTTCAAACTAAATTGTCTTTGCGCATCACAAACGTCTAACTTCACGGAAGCCTAGATCCGCTGTGCGAACTATACCTACCTACCTAACCTTTACCTATAAACTTGAGAAATCTTTGATACCTACCTCTTTTAATTATTTTTTTTTCAAATAAGTACACTAGGTACCTACTTTAAAATTATGGTAGTAGGTATAAATAATCATGTTATAATAATGTGAGTAGGTAAGTACCTATTACTTCGTATAAATGTCTAATAAATGGAATAACTTTCAAATTGATGTTTTAGTTAAACCTCGTCGCTTTTTGCTATAGCTAGTAGGTAGATACTATTAAAGGTATTTTACATAGAGCACAGTATAAGGTTGCTCGTGACTTTGTTCGCGTGGAACTCGAGAACTGTACTTTTTTCCGGGGTAAAAAGTAACCTACATAGGTCCATATCCCGGTTATTAACTATTTAGCTATGTTTTTCAGCCAAATCTGTTTAGTGTTTACGAGGATCAAACATCTATCTACACACAAATTAAAGAGGTGAAATGATAAAGCTAAAGTTTCCATTCTTCATAAAAAAAATGTTAACAATCAAACCAATAGAATTTATAAAGTCTATTCGAATAACCTTATAAACAAACAATACGATCCCAATAAATCGATTTTGATTTTCCGAAACCCACTCTTGAACTGCTTGAACTTCAACATTTTGACAGTAACATTATCCTGGTTTTTTGGCAGGTGTCAACTGTCAAAAGCAAAACTCAAATTCGCGTTCATCACTGGAATCGGCTCGTTGTGCTGTTGTGTATTTTCTAATCGGTATTTATTACATAAAATAGCAATGTCTGATAGCAGAGACGGCGATAAGAAGGTAATAAATAGTTTATCTTTACTACAAATGAGCCCAGGCGGCCTTTAGTCGCGTACTGTCAGTATAACGATGCTTTGCTTATTTATTTATTCTTGTGACCTTGTTGTGAATAAAGGTCGATTATCTGAATAATGAAAACAAAAGAAAACTAATAATGTAAACAGACATTAGTTAAATTAGGATGTCTCTTTTTAGATGTCCTAAAGTTTTACTGCTTATAAGCATTGGTACAGTAGTAAAAAATAATTGATGTCTAGGTAGGTTAGGTACCTACCTACCTAATGAATGAGGAACACATAGGTTTTAAAACTTGTTTTATTACGTATTAAATGCCTAATTATACTGGCCTAAAGCCAATACTTTAACATAGATATTTTGAATCAGGCTAAAAATAAAATCATGGTTTTACAAAGTCAGATGGGTTATTTAATTATTTTGTACCTATACCTAGGTCAATATTTTTTTTTCTTTAATTATTTTGTACCTAGGTAGGTACTATTATTTTATAAGGGTCCTGCTAAGTACCTCTCTAATTTATTACTGTTATTAAAAGCAGTTATTCTTTCTAGTGTCTTCTGTGGCAATACTAAAGTATGTGCAGTAAGAAAAGGGTTGTCTTATTCATCTATATTATGCAGTCATTATGAAACAAAATGCAATGATTCACAACTCTTAATCATTTAAACAGACTACTGCCATGCACTACTAAGCTTTAGAATACTATCCCAAACATAGTCTTGGTTTCTCTGTCCGTTATTTTCCTTGGAGAATAAATAGTGGAACTTTACTTTGATCCAGGCACCTATGTTTTAGTACCTGACAGATAATTTTACAGACTTGTTTACAAATGCTGATTCAAACTACAGTCACCAATATACCAAGGTACTGCCGTAAATTCACCTAACTTTGAAAGTGATCCTTGTGATATTATTGAATAAAACTAGTTTGGGTTTGTTTACAGCACTTTAAAGTAATGGGTTAATTAACTTATTTGCAAAGCTAGCTTGGAGCACAGTACTAACTATGTATGACACTATTTAAAACACTTTCAGGCAGATGACAATCGGCTAAAGCCAGCGGTAAGCTTTCACATCTATCTACTGACTCTTTTCCTGCAATGTTCTTTTTACTAATAAGTGGTAATTAGTGGTTTTTTGTAACAGGTAAACCAATGAAATGTGACTATTTTTTGGGAATTTTGCACACAAATGGTTTACCTATAGTACCTATACGAGTAGTGTAGTACCTAAAGTACTTATATGAGTAGGTACTACACTTTTTCCTGTATTTTCACTAATGTATACAGCCTTGCATGCTTTAAAAGTGCTTTTTATGGTAAGGAATATAGTTTGATTGCATGTGTTTTTTTTTATAACTTAACTAATACTAATAACAACTTAATAATTATAACTGAAAGGTATTATTAGTTATTACTTCAATATAGACAACAATTTACATCATCTAATTTTTGTGTATGCCTATGCATAATTTAATTTGTCTGTTTGTATGTAACATAATTAAAGCTTGTCTGATTTAAACATGTTTTTCCGCAGTACAAGGTACCTAGATGTAGAAAGTTTAAAACTAAATTGTGTGTGATTGATCATTTAGTTTTTTAAATAACGGTAGTTAGTTTAAAATACACCGGTAGATCTGTGAGTCCACATCAGGGTGAGTAAAGCGGTGCAGGAGGGCGATTCTCGTCCATAGAGATAAATGGTTACATGTGATATACAGGGTGGCCCATTCAAATCGGTCAGTATGGGAAAGTCTGAAACTGTAAGACATACGAAGATTTGTTCTTAGGAACCATGTCACCGATTTCGATAAAAAGAAAAACTGCATTCATACAATTTAAAAAAAAGTGTACCCAACTGGGGAATCGAACCCGGAGCAGTAAAAATCTCTAAGAAACATAATGTCTAAAATGAATAAAATGCATTTTTTTCACATACTTTAATTTATCATAGTAGGTGTTCAAAGTGACCACCGTCTTTTTCAATACAATATTCAACACGTCTAGGTAACGATCTTACTATTGCATTTTGTATCTTCATGTGGTGAATCTGCGTTAAAGTTGACTCTATGGCTACTTTTAGTTCTTCAACGGTGTTATAGCTATTTTTGTACACTTCATCTTTAATGTAACCCCACAAAAAATAATCTAGAGGCGTTAAATCGGGCGACCTCGCCGGCCATTTGATCGGGCCGTTCGTACCAATCCACTTTCGCGGAAAGTTTTCATTTAAAAAGTCTTTTGCGGTGAAGACGGTGGTCACTTTGAACACCTACTATGATAAATTAAAGTATGTGAAAAAAATGCATTTTATTCATTTTAGACATTATGTTTCTTAGAGATATTTACTGCTTAAGACCTACACAAACGATATCTGAATAGAAATAGTGTAAGTTTATTTTTTCAAAACAACCGGGTTCGATTCCCCAGTTGGGTACACTTTTTTTTTAATTGTATGAATGCAGTTTTTCTTTTTATCGAAATCGGTGACATGGTTCCTAAGAACAAATCTTCGTATGTCTTACAGTTTCAGACTTTCCCATACTGACCGATTTGAATGGGCCACCCTGTATATCGTCAAAACTGTCCAAATTTCTATACATTTTTGACAGTTTTGACGATATATATATCACATGTAACCATTTATCTATGCACGAGAAACGCCCTCCAGGCCTTTTTCCGCGTCGTAAGGAAGTTGAAATGAATTTTTAAAATCAACATTTTATGAGTAGGTAAGGTACCTAAGAAATATTATTTTACATGTTGTGAGTGTGACCTCACAAGGATTCCTGGGTGTGTAAATACCAAAACACCCACACTTGCGTTTTGTCTCGCAGCGGAAATCGAACCCGCACCGCGCACCTTTTAGCTGGTACGGCGAGCGAGAACGATGTAATTCATAATTTAATTTTAATTCATAAAACCGTCATGCAACAACCGCAAGAGGAAATGAGGTGTTGATTGAATTGTAATGGCTGCAAATCAGGCGCCGCAGTACCACCAAACATGCAAAATCGTCACTTCGTAATATGGTCTGTGGTCCATTAGTTCAAGGCGAGGAGAGTCGCGGGCGTTGTTATGTTACTGTTTAGATAGCTTATCAACAGTTATCAGTTTTATTACTTTGTGATTTTGTCCCATCAACTTAACTAGTAGTCGGCCATTACTCGGTGGGAACGCGTGTCTTTCCTGTGAATTTTTGAATTTCGAATTGTTTGTGAAGTGTTTTATTTCGTGCAGAAATGGATCTTCTTAGCAAGGTATTTTTTTTATTTAAAAAAACAATCGCTACTAGCACAGCAAGCGGTGCACGTCTTTTTCCGCGTCGTAAGAAAGGTGAAATTATTTTTTAAAATCAATAGTTTATGAGTACATAACTAATATTATTTTACATGTTGTAAGTGTGACTTCACATAGATTCCCGTGGGTGTGTTTTTAGAAACTTAATACCAAATTATTAATATACTTAATATTTATAATATACCTACCTAGGTAATGGTATTTACGCAATCGCTACTAGCAGTTTTTTCGTTAAATTGGTACATTTGCCCTTAAGTGCGTTAGTTAGTTTTTTATTAATTTGATAAAAATCGGAACTTGCAGTAATTACCTACCTACTGGTCTTAGCAAAATTATTTTACTCTCTTACTAGTTTATTGCACTCTCTTGCAGAATTAGACTAGTAAGCTAAGTAAATATAATGGTAAAGTTGAGGATTATTGACACGCTATGTTAGGCAAAAAGACGAATAGAAATAACTCTCTCTCGATAGAAAAATAATCCAAAGTTAAGGAACAAATAAATAGATATTGTAAACAGCCCTACGCAATAAATACCAAATATTTAAATTAGACCATGTATTTCGAATTTTTAGTTCTACGACCGCCGGTTTCCACAAGATAATTTCTTTCTCTTTAAGAGCACAATCATAATAAACAACGCACATAATTTTTAAAAATGTTTGCATGATCTGCAATATTTGTTCCGGGTCTGGGTGTTTTTAAATGTGTATTTTGGTACGAATAAACTCATAAACTGCTGGTCCGATTTCAAAAGTTCTTTCACCATTGCAATGCTTTTATCCCTGAGTAACATAAGCTATATTTATTACTAGCGACCCAGCCCGGTTTCGAATGGGTGTTTAATATTGTTTTTATTGCACCTGTGGAAAGCCGGAAAGTCGCTAATAGTGTATTATAAGTAGGTATGTACTATTTACAAAAAAAAATCTATATTAGTTGTCCTGTTCCCAAGTAAAAGCTTTCTTTAGTTTGGGCATAGAGTTTGGGGTTAAATGGCGTTGTGTAAAAATGTCGGCCATTATTTATTTATTATCTGTTCTGTGCTACTATTGCGCAGTTAATTGATGCCAATTCAACCTCGTCAAGACGAGCGTCTCGATACGTCTAAATAGGTGCACAATTCGTACAGTCCACATACATAGAAGCTAGCTAACCGATTCAAAGTTGTATAGCGGTCGTGGGGCGAAACATTTTATGTAATTTTTGGGAATTTAGGTGCAAGGACATTCTTAATTTTATAACAAAATTATAAAATACTAGCTTTTTAGGAATTTAGGTGTTTTTTCCATTCCTAATTTAATAATAACAGTTTAAAATACTATAGCGACGCCCCTAGGTTCTTTCAAAGCGAAAAGCTTTTCAAGCGAAGCTCTTGAATCACTATCTATTGTTGAAAACTGCATTAAAATTAGCAGCGTAAGATTTAAGCATAGTACGTACATACAGAGAGAAACGAAATGTGGCTGTTTTAAACTATGTAGAGACTAGCTATCCCACGACTTCGTTCGCGTGGTACTCAGGAACCGTACTTTTTTCCGGGCTAAAAAGTAGCCTATATCCTATTCCCGGTTATTATCTATTTATGTTTTAAATTTCAGCCAAATCGGTTTAGTGGTTGTCGAGTTATAGAGGAACAAACATCCAAACTTTTGCATTTATAATATTAGTGTGATTAGTGTGATTAGCTTGCTTTAGTTATTCTTAGGACTTAGGCTGGATCTACTAACATCTGGAATAGCTATTCCGCGGAATAAGAAATGTCAAATACAAGTAATTCTTTCCGGGCGTCTGGTCGAAGCGACGCGTGATCCAAAGGCTGGTTCATATCTGGCTCAACGTATCAGCATTGCCACTCAACGTGGCAATGCAGCCAGCATGTTGGGAACGCTTCCTACTGATAGTGATTTGGATCAGTTGAGCTATCTATAGATCGTTTGTAACGGTCTTTAGATGGCTCAACTGTTTCATATGTATTTTGTATATTTTGTAATGTAATGTAATTATGTACATATTTTATTTTGTTTAATGAAGATAATTATTAACTTGGTAATCTGTCAGTTTACTCGCGAATAACTACGTTCTAAGAATAGTGCCTATTTCGAGTTTAACCTTAGTAAGTTGGATTCGACGAAAAACATTTTTTTTTTAATTGATAGATTCAGGCGTTACTTTGCGGAAATCCATTACAAGATAAAAAACAGACGAAAAATCTCTAGTACTGAAACACGTGTCGATATTTTTCTTTTGAGGTTAACTGTGGTAACTGTGTGACCTCATCAGTTAAAAGGTTAAGCGGAATAGTACTAGAGATTTTTCGTCTGTTTTTTTTTTTTGCAAAATCTACTAAGATTTTATTTTGATAGGATGGGTACTGCTACTTAGATTCACGCATACATGTTGTACTTAGGTTGTATTCTACCAAACTCGAATAAGCACTTTTCGCAGAGTGAATCGTAGTTATTTGCGAATAAACTGACAGTTTGCTTGTATTTGACATTTCTTATTCCGCGGAATAGTTATTACAAAAATTGGCGTATTAAAATACAAAGTATATTTATTAAACAAAATAAAATATGTACATAATTACATTACATTACAAAATACATATGAAACAGTTGAGCCATCTAAAGACCGTTTCAAACGACCTATAGATAGCTTAACTGATCCAAATCACTACCAGTAGGAAGCGTTCCCAACATGCTGGCTGCAAATTAAATCAATTTAAAAAAAAAAAAAATATATATATATATATATTTTTATTACATCAATTTTATCAAAATAAAACAATTTTGATGAAATTAATTTAATAAAAAAAAAACGATAAATTAGGGATTTAAACATAAGATACTCGCTAGTACCACGCGATCAAAGCAGGGTTTTTTTAAGAATATTTCTGAAGAGGTAAATGTGTAGGTACTGTGCGTAATTATTATATATCTTTGAATAGTGTACCTACCTACAATACCGGCATTCGTGTTATCAGTTGTCATGTCATGCTAGAACTTGTATGAAATAATAATTATAGGCGAGTTGCGTTGCGTCCGCCAAGGCTTTACCTTGGTTAAGGGCGAACATCCACTGAAGCAGAGCGGAGCCGTGTTGTGGTCGTCGGCTCTTTCTATGACGTGTGGCGAAGGTCCGCCTGCGACGCAGAAGGTTGCGGGTTCGATTCCCGTCTTGGGACAAATGTTTTTACGATCTGCAAATATTTGTTCAGTGCGTTCAGCGTTCAGTTTGGGTGCGGTTTCATTGCACCCGCGAGAAGCTGGGACAGACTGCTAGTCTTAGATAATGACAGATTTACTAACATCAATCTAACCGGAAAAACGGACTCAACTCACGACCTTGGATACTAGTGTAAGCGTTTTTACGAGATGGTAATTTGCCTGCATCTAGGAGCTAATTCCGAGACCGGCATCATTAGTTTAAATGTAACTATCGTAAATAACACCTGCGTAAATGCCCATTTTTTTATTTTTAAATCAGTAAAGTGGCAACCAAGCGTACGGCCCACTTGATGGTAAGCGGTTGCCTTAGCCTATGTACGAGACATCAGAGATATCACTTGCGCGTTGCCACCTTGAGACGTAGATATTAAGTCTCAAGAGCCTGTAATTTCACCGGAAACCATACCTTTCGAACTGGAACACAGCAATGCGAGCATTACTGCTTGGCGGCAGAAATAGCTAAGGTGGTAGTTCTTCCCCGGACGAGTTCTATCACAAAGAACTATTACTCTTTAGACAGCTTGAAGCTTCAAAGGGGATTTTGACACTTAAATTCCCAAAATCCCCTATAAAGGAGATCTTTAACGGGGATTTTGACACAAACCCATAAAAATTACAGGCAAGCCATGTGCCTGTAATTTTTTAAAATAAGTATGTCTCAGTCTTTTGGTTCGCGAACCGTAAAAGCCTATTCTATTCATCCGAACATCCAAACATAGTATAGTTCGCACGGTGGATCTAGGCTTCCGTGAAGTTAGCCGTTTGTGATGCGCAAAGACAATTTAGTTCGAATAAGCTCCATTGCGCATCGAAACGGCTAACTTCACTACGGCCGAGATCCGCTGTGAGAACGGCGGATCTAGGCTTCCGTGAAGTTAGCCGTTTGTGATGCGCAAAGACAATTTAGTTCGAATAAGCTCCATTGCGCATCGAAACGGCTAACTTCACTACGGCCGAGATCCGCTGTGAGAACTATACGTACAAACATTTGCATAGTGTGTTTGTAATAACTGTCTACCCTGCCTACTATTATTTTATCTACCCCCGCCTCGTTTTGCGAACCGCATGTCATCAATGTATTGTATATACCGTTGTATTATCATGCCCAATACAGTTCGTTTGAAACTCCCACCACGCGCGTACGCATTTAAAAATTGAACTAAATTTGAGTTTTTTGGACAGTGAATTTAGATTTCGTACTGTGTTTTTGTTATAAGTGTATTTAGTGCTATAATGACGGGTGGAAGTGATCTAATGCGATCTTGGGTATGTTTTAATCACACTTTAATAAGGTTTTTATAAACGTAAGCTGATTATGTTGCACCGCGTTATCGTATTAGAAATAACTGATAACGTTTTTTAGTATGCCTTTATACCTAATGTAGGTTGTCGATGTGTTTAAAGTTGCGTAATTAGTAGTATCTAAATAAAGTAAAGTAAAAAATATATTTATTCAATAATATCACATGGATAATTTTGAAAGTCTGAATTTACGCCAGTTCCATGCGCACTAGAATAATCTGAAAATATCCTTTCTACAGAAAGAATTTTGTAACAATATTGTACTTGTTTTGCATGTGGTTTATTTAGCGTGTTTCCTTTAAAAACTTTGAAACATTGCACCCCACGGGAACAGATTGTCAGACGTGGCAAAGGAGTTGTTTCACGCAGTATGAAGCCGGGCCTTGGTCCTTTGTAGGGGGTCTAGATAGTTAGATAATCATTAAAGAAACCGTTTATCTCTTTTTATTTATTTTATTTTGGCTTCTTTCATAATCTAAAGTAAGTTTATCTTTGTGAAGGAGTGCAACACAATGAAAAACAACATGGCGGGTTTAACGAACAACTGGGTTATTAGGTACTGTCAAAGTCAAGATACGTCATGTGATCATTGCTAATAATTGTCATGGCGGACTTCTAGTGTTCCCGTTTTAAAAAACTTAACGAAATAAACATTTTTCCTTTAGAACTTTATTTGCCTACTTTAAAATAAAATTGTTAGTTTGGGTTTAAGACATTTATTTCTCAAAAGACCGAGGTCACTTACAGAGAAACGTGTAAATTAATACTAATTAGATATTATACATTCATTAAGGTAGGTAGATAGTCGTTCTTTAACAATCTAGATAAGTAAGGTGTCATAAATAAATAATAAATAGGTATTTACAAAGACCTAGACCACTATGAAATTGGTCCTTTCACGCAAATATTTTCAGTGGTTGCGGCGTGATTAAATAACAGACTCGCAAACACCAATCATCCTTACTATAAAAAAAAACAGTTTACATTAATAAAAGTTTCTGTCCGTGTCATCGCTCGCGTGGTACCAGTATAAAAAGTAGTCCACAGCTATCGCGATTCCAAGTTTTACCCAAATCGGTTCAGCTGTTACAGCCTGATTGGAACACAAACATACAGGTACCCAAACTTTTAAATTTGTACTATTAGTAGGAAGGAAGTTGGAAGGATTTCTCACTAGAATAATATAGAAGTTAGTTTTTATTTTTTTTCGTATCTTTTAATTTGTTGAAGGCTTCTAAAATCACGACGTCTTCGACCATTCCTACTATTTAAGTAATTTGCATTGGAAAAATAAAATAAAATTAACTGGTAAATTACTATGAAACATACTTAATTAGAATAGAATAGAATTCTTCGACTATAACATAGTAGAAATCTTTGATAGAATTTATCATCAGGCGAATCAGGCGAATAATATAATATAACATTACGTCCATGCAGGCGAGCGACTTGACCGTCTTGTCACTTGCTGACTAAAAAAAAACAGTTTCATAACCACTTTATCTAAATCATATCTAAATTGAACGTCGTAATCGTAAAAGCGGTAACACATCCGACACGACAGGCGTGTGTCGTCCGCTACCGTCGACTAGCCTCAAAAACATTGAGATTATTTTCTCTAGGCCTAGCCCCAAGTCGCCCCGATAGCGCATGGCGCAATGCTATGGTAATATATTGACAGTCTTTCAATCGGTCCACCACGAGGTTTCGCGACAATAATCTTTCTAATTGTTTCTGGATCATTTCTATTGGGAGAGCCAATGGACAAGGTATAAATAATTCTATGGAACATATAGGACAGTTTTTGTTGCAATAGTTCTACCATAGAAATAGTAGGACAAAAAAGATTTAACAGTTCAGAGAATAAAGTCACAGTCCTATAAAACAAGGGAGTTACCCAAACTGTGTCTCTTGGGGTTAGGTGGTCGTGGTCGGTAGAATATATCGTGTCGGGTAGTGTAAAAACGTTCGAGTATAAAATAACTGAGGTTTTCCGACGTTTACGAGTGTGCGGTGATCTTGTTCAAGGATAACTACTAAGTACATAAGACCTCCGATATATTTATTCTAAGTCTATTTGTTTAGCAATTACGTCGCGCGTCGTTCAATGGTTTCTGAAACGCATGCTGATTTTAGAAGTAGTTACATTAGGACTACCTGCTTTATGATAAAAAAAAATCTACCTTCATTTTCGTGATTTCTAGTTTATTTATTTCAGTGCCCGTATGGGTTCTATAATTTATTCTTCAAACATCTGTCAGATAACAGATAATTGAGATCATTAAAAAAATAATGACTTTGAATTTCTGAATCTTCTACCTACGAAAAGTTAACTTTAGCTCAACAGATTAACGAAACCAATTTCGTAAGTAATCCCCAATAATTAGCCTTATTTTCAATTAGCATTATTTAAATTAGTCTAGGTATATATTAAATACAGTAGATAGAAAAAAAAGTGCCAAATCTGTGCTGCATCATCGTTTTGTCATCCATTTTTGCGACGTCATGCTGAATCGCCATATCAAACCATACCTCAATAGGTGAATTAACCTACTCTATAATCATATCATGTTGGGAATCAGTAGTGATTTGGATAAGATAAGCTATCAACAGATCGTTTTTAGGCCTTCGGGCGGAGTAGAAACACTGGCACCAGTTTTGGTCTCTGATTCATACGAATTACTTACTTACTTACTTTTTAACAGATCGTTTGCAATCGTTTAGATGGCTAAATACAATGCAGTAAGCGATTGCATCTTAGGCTTCAGATTATTCTATCGTAAATTGCACCTTAATGAAGCTTCAAAGGATTATCTAAAAAAACCTACAATAGGAACCCAACGAGTTTCATGCCTTTCTAACCCATAAGCTATAGCACAGAACAGCCCCCCGATGGCGTAATTCAGTTGCAATCGATTTCACTTGGTTTCAATCATAAACTGACGTATTTTGTATGAATGTGACAGCTCATTGACAGTTCGCTGATTGAAATCGGATTGAAACCGAGTTACACAATCGGGGGGATATTAGTACTTAGCTATAAGGCGCGCAGAACATAGGTACTTAAATTCCTGTAAGACAATTTCAAAGTGATTCTTGAGATTTTGTTAATTTAATCATATCAAAATACCTTTTGTATATTTTTTGTTTTTTGTTTTTACAAAAACAAGTCCTCGAGTTCCACGCGAAGTCGCGAGCAACAGCTAGTAAGGATTAAATCATTTGACTTTGTTTCATTTCATTATTATTATATTTTGTCCATTTAGTATAAACTACAAACTTATTGTATTGTAATATCTACCTACTTATAGTACATAGTTTGTTTTGAAGCTGGCATAGCTTTACTGTATCTACCTACTATATTTTACTGTTAATTTGTGTAACCCTTATTTGGCCTTATATATCATAAAACGCTGTTGGTTTACCTAAATAAAACAAAAATAAACAAAATCTCAGATCCGCAGTCACCAGCGCACGCCGTCCGGGTCGCGCGACTTCAAGGAGGCGACCAAGCGCGACGCCCTCAAGCGGCTCGAGGTGGAACTGGAGAAGCTGCTGTCGCACGCGCCGCAGAACAGGCAGCCACTGCTCGAGAAGGAGTACCGGGGCTTCAAGAACCTCTTTAGCCGGTTCCTAGCTGAACGTGAGTTATAGAATATTGGCAACAGATCTTGGCCATCTCTTCAAGAACCTCTAGCTGCTAGAGGCTAGAGGCTATCCGGTTCCTAGCTGAACGTGAGTTATAGAATATTGGCAACAGATCTTGGCCATCTTTTCAAGAACCTCTAGCTGCTAGAGGCTAGCGGCTAGCAGGTTCCTAGCTGAAAGTAACTTGTAGTAGTGAGAAGTACCGGGCGTTCAAGAACCACTTTAGCCAGTTCCTAGCTGAACGTGAGTTATAAAATACTGGAAACAGATCTTGGCCATCTCTTCAAGAACCTCTTGCAGGTTCCTAGCTGAACGTTAGTTATAGTAGTGAGAAGTACTGGGGTTCAAGAACCTCATAAGCCGGTTTCTAGCTGAACGTAAGTTCTAAGTTGTAGAATAGTAGGTATGGATCTTGGACAAAAAATCTTGGAAAAAAAATTGCGCCTCGTGGACCTAGTATCTTCTTATATAAGGTCATTCATTATCAACCTGACAAACTTAAGGGGTAGGCTCCACACATAAAAAAAAATATACTTGTACTTTTTTTTTTCTAAACGTTTATTTTTTATTAAAAAAAAAATTACATAATTCTGCTTAATAATTAGTTATCCTTGTTAGAAATCGAAAAGTCAGCGCTCGGCACGTGTCAGTGACCCGCGCGTCAATGAACCGCGGGTCAATAACCCGCGCATCCTTGACCTGCGCGTGTCCTTGACCCGCTACGGGGCGTGCACACTCGAATATTTCTCGATTCCCAACAATGATAAAAAATAATTGAGCGCAAAAACGTAATCGTTTTTTTTGTTTACTTGAGATTATTAAGACAAAATATATATAAAAAAAATAATTATAGGTACCGACATATATTTTTTTTAATGTGTGGAACCTATCCTTTAAGTTTGTCAGGTTGATAATGAATGACCCTGTATATAAAAATGAACTGCTGTGTTTTGGTCTTGGAAATGTGTGTACGAGTCCAGGAAAGGTGAAAAAATAGCGAAAAAAATAACACTATATCTACAAATAAAACAGATATTAGTTTTGTACGCTCGGCGAATCTGGGCCATTGTGAAGTTAGCCGTTTTGATGCGTCGTGGAGCATTTTCGAACTAAATTGTCGTTGCGCATCACAAAAGGCTGACTTCACGATGACCGGGATCCGTCGAGCGAGAGTACTATAATACTGCCCCCGTGACTGCGTCAATTGCTTTGTCATTGTGTAGATAATGATTTTGATGTCCTCGAATTTATAGCACAATCATGCTATGATCCTATCAATAAGTCTATGAAGAATAAAAAATAAACTTATGCGATTTCCATTTTTCATCACATGACGCAACATTTTTTCGACTCTGTGTGCCATGAATCTTTTTTTATATCAGCAAATGACCAAACAATTTTCTTTTACTGATTAGCAAGCAACATTATCAGTGAGTTAGTATTTTATTTTTGAAAAAATTAGAGATCCCTTCGAAAATTGCAATAATAAAATCCAAAGACAAACCCAATTGAACAACCAAAACCCAACTTGACGACTGATGTGGCGCAGCGGGTGCAGGTCCGCCTGCGACGCGGAGGTTGCGGGTTCTATTCCCGTCTCGGGTCAAATGTTTGTACGATCTACAAATATTTGTTCCGGGTGTTCTGGGTATTTTCTATATATAATAAAAAATATCTATCTATGTATTGTATTGTATTAAATATATATCAGTCATCTAGTACCCATAATACAGCTCTGTTTAACAGCAGCTTACCTTGGGGTTAGATGATGCTGTGTGGATTGTCCAGCATTATTTATTTATTTAATTCTAAAGTGTATGTTTGTTTGTTGTGTGTTATATTAATAATTTTTAAACTTTGTTTCACTATAAAATTACAACTCTAGTTGCACCCGTGCAAAGTCGAGGCGGGTCCGGTTCTAAATAATTAAGGATATTATTCGGCAAGTTCCTAAGTCCTTCATTCCTCTTCATCCTTCCAGAGGGTCCCTCTGTAACATGGGAGAAGATCGAGAAGCTTCCAGAAGGAGCGGTCATAGACTACTCCTCGCTGGAGACGCCGACCACAGACAACATCCACCACATGCTGGACAAGCTGGTGGTGGTGAAGCTGAACGGGGGTTTGGGGACCTCGATGGGCTGCAAGGGTCCCAAGAGTGTGATCCAAGTGAGGAATGAGCTGACCTTCCTGGATCTGACAGTGCAGCAGATTGAGGTAATTTAGGCTTGTTTGTTTGTTTTATACCAACTACAGTGGCAATTACAGTGGCAACATCGTAATATAAAAAAAAATAAAAAAATCTTGTAACCGATTATTTAGATGATAAAAAAGCTTAGGACAAATGTGTTCCAACTCTACTCGGCATCAATAACAATAGCAAGGCTCATGCCAAAAAAGCGTTAGGAACCCATCCGGCTTTGTTGCTAGTTCTTTTAGGCATGGGCGCGTTGGAACTGGTGTAAATTTTCCTAGCTTGTAAGAAATTTCAAAGTGATCCTTGTGATTCAAGTGAATGAAGCACTTTTTGAATTTTGAATTCTTACTTGATGGTAAGCGATTACCTTATCCTATCTACGCTTGCAACATCAGTTATCAATTGCGCGTTGCCACTCTGTAATTTTCCCGGAAACCATACTCTTCGAGCCGGAACACATCAATGCAAGTAATACTGCTTGGTGGCAGGCCAAAAAATGCTTGTGTCTGTCAGTCTGTTTGTCTGTTCTCGCCTACAGGTCGCATTTTTTACCGATCTGGTTGAAACTTGATGTACAGGTTCTATGACTAGGTTTTTTTGTCGTCGGGGATTTTTAGTTGGGGTACTTCCTGCACAAACAGGACTACTGGATATCTTCGCCTTCGATGGTTTTTTTGTTTGAAAGGTTATAACTTTAAGTTGGTCTCATAAACATTGGTGAAGATCTGATGAAGATCTTGAGCTTGATGAGCAGCATCGCTCCTTAGAATGCAGTAAATTGCTCACTTTAAAGGTTTTGCTTGCAAGGTCTTCTGTTTGGAGAACTACTGGTTTATAAGGTTGAAAAAACTGTGTATTTTATTCCAGCACCTAAACAAAACGTACAAATGCAACGTGCCCCTCGTCCTGATGAACTCGTTCAACACCGACGAGGACACGCAGAAGGTGATCCGCAAGTACCAGGGTCTGAAGCTCGACATCCACACCTTCAACCAGTCCTGCCATCCCAGGATCAACCGGGAGAGTCTGCTGCCTGTCGCCAAGGACCCTAATGTGCATGAGGATATCGAAGCGTGAGTATCCACACCTTCAACCAGTCCTGACATCCAAGGATCAATTGGGAGAATTTGCTGCCTGTCGCCAAGGACCCTAATGTGCATGAGGATATCGAAGCGTGAGTATCCAGTCCTGCCATCCCAGGATCAACCGGGAGAGTCTGCTGCCTGTCGCCAAGGACCCTAATGTGCATGAGGATATCGAAGCGTGAGTATCCAGTCCTGACATCCAAGGTTGAATTGGGAGAGTCTGCTGCCTTTCGCCAAGGACCCTAATGTGCATGAGGATATCGAAGGGTGAGTATCCAGTCCTGCTATCCCAGGATCAACCGGGAGAGTCTGCTGCCTGTCGCCAAGGACCCTAATGTACATGAGGATATCGAAGCGTGGGTATACAGTCCTACCATCCCAGGATCAACCGGGAGAGTCTGCTGCCTGTCGCCAAGGACCCTAATGTGCATGAGGATATCGAAGCGTGAGTATCCAGTCCTGCCATCCCAGGATCAACCGGGAGAGTCTGCTGCTTGTTGCCAAGGACCCTAAGTGCATGAGGATATCAAAGCGTGGATATACGAGCGAGACAATTTTTTTGATGTCAACCAGTACCGGGACAATCAAGTCGTTCGCCGGATGTTAAGCGCCACGCCTCACCAAAACAGCTGCAGTATCACCCAAAAAGGCAAGTTTTAAAATTCTACGTGGCACTGCACTGCGCTAGTTACTACTAGACGTACAAACACAAATTTATTAGTAACTTAGTACGCAATAACATGGAAATAAGTTACTATTATATTCAACGTGGCAATGCAGCCAGCATGTTGGGAACGCTTCCGTCTGCTAGTGATTTGGATCAGTTGAGCTATCTATAGATCGTTTGTAACGGTCTTTAGATTACTCAACTGTTTCATATCTAATTTGTAGATAATGTAGTATTATATTACTATACATAGATATGTTTCTTTCGCCCAGTAATTTCACTTCCCTATTAACTCCGTCACCAGAGTTGGCCACTGACTCATACGAACTTACTTACTTACTAACATACTTATTACTTACTTACATTCCAGTTGGTATCCGCCCGGCCACGGAGACTTCTACGAGTCGTTCTACAACTCTGGTCTACTGCAGAAGTTCATCAAGGAAGGTCGTTCCTACTGCTTCATCAGCAACATCGACAACCTCGGCGCCACCGTCGACATGAACATCCTGAATCTACTCCTCAACCCTGAGCATCAGGTATGCTGAAAGTTAATTTGACACACATACGAAAACAAAAAGAAAATTGTAGTAGATACACAATAACCCTATTGAATTGCAATGCGTTAGGCTCGCTAAAACGCAGCCAAAGTCAAAGTATTTCAGAGTCAAGGTATTATTTATTGCTGAATTACATGTAGGTACAGGTGTTACAAATATTATTTTTGTTTCAATGTATTCGACCCTCTTAGGGCGTGCAATTTTTCAATTTACAATCATTTAAATAATATATTGTGTATAAAATATTGGATTGAATACCTAATTAATTTAATATGTCATAATGTTAAGTAAATACCTATAGTCTAGTCAAAAATCCTATCTAATTATTGCATTATTAATTGTCCGAAAATATAATTACATTAGGTTACATATTATTATTTAGCATCAATACTCAATTTATTTATTGCTCTCCTACGGTTGTTACATTTACAGTTGTTATATAATTAGGTGGTAGTAGCATATGAACCCTGTCATTTGTAGATTTACCGTGTAGTTAGTTACATTTACCCTGTAGTTAGTTACATTTACCGTGTAGTTAGTTACGTTTACCGTGTAGTTAGTTACATTTACCGTGTAGTTAGTTACATTTACCCTGTAGTTAGTTACATTTACCGTGTAGTTAGTTACGTTTACCGTGTAGTTAGTTACATTTACCGTGTAGTTAGTTACATTTTTCAGCTAGAAATGTTCTCAGCTTTCTTTGAAACAACGAAGTTGGCAGTTCTCTTATTGATATCGGTAAGGCAGCGATATAAATGTTGTTGCACTTGCAGAACGCGTCTGAGTTCGTGATGGAGGTGACGGACAAGACGCGCGCCGACGTGAAGGGCGGCACGCTCATACAGTACGAGGACAAGCTGCGCCTGCTGGAGATAGCGCAGGTGGGCCATCATCATATATTTTTTTTTTTAATACAACTGAAGTGGCAACCAAGCGTACGGCCCACAAGATGGTAAGCGGTTACCGCAGCCTATGGACGCTTGCAATACCAGAGGTATCACTCGCGGGTTGCCACCTTGAGGCTAAGATCGAAAGCCTCATGTGCCAGTAATTTAACCGGAAACCATACCCTTCACACAGGAACACAGCAATGCGAGCATTACTGCTTGGCAGCAGAAATAGGTATGGTGGTAGTCCTTCCCCGGACGATAATTTATTAGGTTCACCGTATGAGAGCACTGGCATTGCGCACTACTTTTTTTTGCAGCGTAAAATCCATTATTGCACGACCGGATTCGAACCCACGACCTTAGGATCGAAAAGAGGGGTCACTACCACTAGGCCAGTGCTCTTTTCTGTTTTCTATAACGAAAACAAATATTTTAATCTGTTTTAAATCAAATTAATCTTATTTTTTATTATAATTGATCAACCATGGCAGGTCCCTAAGGAGCACGTAGACGACTTCAAGTCCGTCTCCCAGTTCAAGTTCTTCAACACGAACAACCTGTGGGCGAAGCTGGGCGCTATCCAGAGAGTTGTCGATCAAGGTACACTACGTATATCGTCACTAGTGGCCCGGGTTCGCGCGGGTGGATATGAAATATAGCCTATGTTACTCAGGGATAATTTAGCATTCTAATGGTGAAAGAATTTTTGAAATCGGACCAGTAGTTTTTAGTTTATTAGTTGGACAGCATTATTTATTTATTTACTAGTAGAATTACTGGGTGAAAGAGATTTAACAACAATGTCTCAGGGTGATAGGCGCGCTTAAAGTTTTTAAGCGTTTGTGTGGCACTGCATCTGTAATAGTCAGGCGTGGTGCTTAACATCGAATGGGCGCCTTGATTGTCTTTTCACTTGCTGACATAAAAAAAAACCCCGGCGCGGTTTCACTCGCGTTATTTTTTTTTAGCAATTTATTACACCCTGTATATTTTCTCACTTAAAAAAAATAATAATTTAATTTTTAAAACTTGTCATTTTTATTATTATACTAAATTCTCGTTGTGTTCTTTTTAAATTGTATAGTTAATTTTAAATATGTATTTTTGCATGCCGAGTTAAACGGTGAAGTGTGTGACACTTATACTTACGTAAACAATAAGACCTTATGTAACCGTCATCATATCATCATATCAGCCGATAGACGTCCACTGCAGGACATAGGCCTCCCCCAAAGAGCGCCATGACGACCGATTTTGGGCCTTCACCATCCACCGACTTCCTGCGACCGCTTTAATGTCATCGGTCCATCGAGTGGGGGGCCGTCCTACACTTCGTTTTCCAGTTCGTGGTCGCCACTCAAGAACCTTTATTCCCCAACGGTTATCGGTTCTGCGAGCTATATGGCCTGCCCATTGCCACTTCAACTTACTAATTCTAAGAGCTATGTCGGTGACCTTGGTTCTTCTACGGATTTCCTCATTGCGGATTCGATCGCGTAGTGAAACTCCCAGCATAGCTCTTTCCATAGCTCGTTGGGCGACTTTGAGCTTTTGAACGAGACCTATAGTTAGCGACCACGTTTCAGTGCCATAAGTCATCACTGGCAACACGCACTGATTATAGACTTTCGTCTTGAGGCTCTGCGGTATCTGTGACGAGAAAATATGCCGTAACTTCCCGAACGCTGCCCATCCGAGTTGGATTCGTCGGCTGACCTCTTTATCGAAGTTGGACCTACCTAGCTGAATCACCTGTCCTAAATAGACATAGTGGTCAACAACGTCGATGATATCGTTCCCAACATGTACCGGCACGGGTGCAACATGAGCGTTTGACATGATATTTGTCTTGCCCATGTTCATTTTGAGACTCACCTGTTGAGAGACGGTATTGAGGTCTCTGAGCATAGTGCCAAGGTCTTCCAGCGACTCCGCCATGATGACTATATCATCGGCAAATCGAAGGTGAGTGATGTATTCGCCATTGATGTTGATGCCATACCCGTTCCAGTGCAGAAGCTTAAAAACATCTTCCAATGCAGAGGTGAACAGTTTCGGAGAAATAACGTCTCCCTGTCTCACCCCCTTTTGCAATTGGATAGAGTTCGTGTTCTGATCCTGAAGACGGATAGACATGGTGGCCTTACTATACAGATTCTTCAACACTTCGATATACCTATAATCAATTTGGCATCGCTGCAAAGACCGCAACACTGCCCAGGTTTCGACAGAATCAAAGGCTTTTTCGTAATCCACATACGCTAGACACAGCGGCCGATTATACTCTTCGGTCTTCTGTATAATCTGCCGTAGCGTATGGATGTGGTCTATAGTACTAAAGCCTTTTCGGAACCCGGCTTGTTCGGGAGGCTGGAAGTCGTCAAACCTACGAGCGAGGCGATTGGTTACTACTCTAGAAAACAGCTTATAAACGTGGCTCAGAAGCGAAATGGGTCTATAATTCTTCAATAGGGTGTTGTCACTTTTCTTAAAGAACAGTACCACTACGCTTCTGTTCCACGCCTCTGGCGTTGTACCTTCAAGGATAACGGAATTGAAGAGCTTTTGAAGGACCCTAAGTACCGGTGTTCCACCCGCTTTCAAAAGCTCAGTCGTTATTCCGTCTTCCCCCGGTGCCTTGTTGTTCTTAAGCTGTTTTAATGCAGTCCGAATCTCGTACAGGCTGACGTCCGGGATGTCTTCGGTGTAGTGTCGAGTCAAACGGGCTCTGGCATCGCTAGACGTGCTAGGAGCAGGGTTTTGCGATGAGGTATACAATTGTCCATAGAACTTCTCGAGCTCTCTTAAAATCTCTGGCTTTGACGAAACGATACTGTAACCGTACTTCTATCTAAATAAATCATTTCATTTCATTTCACCGTTTAAACCTTCCCTTTACAAACATTTAAAGACCAAAATTAGCCAAATCGGTCCAGCCGATCTCGAGTTTTAGCGTGACTAACGCACAGCGATTCATTTTTATATACAAGAATATTAATTCCAGGTTCCCTAAACATGGAGATAATAGTAAACAACAAGACACTCTCTGACGGACTGAACGTGATCCAGCTGGAGACGGCCGTGGGAGCCGCCATGAAGTGCTTCGACGGCGGCATCGGCGTCAACGTGCCTCGCAGCAGGTTCTTACCTGTTAAGAAGACGTCCGACTTGCTACTAGTGATGTCGAACCTTTACAGGTATGCTGCCATTATCGTTAATGTTAGAGTCAGCGTTAGAGTCAGCGTTAGCGTTAGCGACAACGGTAACGTTAGTAACAGCGTTAGAGTCGAGAGTCAGCGTTAGAGTCAGTGTTAGCATTAGAGACAACGATAGCTTAAGCGTAAAAACAACAAGACTCTTCGACGGACTGAACGTGATCCAGCTGGAGACGGCCGTGGGCGCGGCCATAAATAATTAAGGAAGTGCTTCGACGGCGGCATCGGCGTCAACGTGCCTCGCAGCAGGTTCTTGCCTGTCGAGAAGACTTCCAACTTGCTACTAGTGATGTCAAACCTTTACAGGTCAGCGTTAGTGTTACAGTTAGCGTTAGCGACAACGGTAGCGTTAGTGACAACGTTAAGAGTCAGTGTTAGCGTTAGTGACAGCGTTAGCGTTAGTAACAGGTTAGCGACAGCAGCGTTAGAGTCAGAGTCAGCGTTAGCGTTAGTTGTCACTAAACTGTTAAACAGTATTCGCCCGTAAAACAGTATTCGCCGAGCAACCGTCAAACGCGGTCGCTGGCGACGCTTCATTCAAGAGCTTCTAGCTTCGAAACGTCAGCATAAATGACAGAATCAAATGGTAATTTTTAATAATTTAAAATGTTTTCTAATCACTATAGTGTTATGTATTAATAATTACTCCATGTGGGTAGCTAATACTTTAGGTGTGCTCATTGAATATATTCTACCCTCAGTTGGCTCTGAACTCCGTGTTATATTACATACGTATCATATCATCATGACAGCCTTCTAATGTTCCCACTGTTGGGACACTGGCCTACTCTCAGGCGAGAGTGACTGGGTCTTAATCCACCACGCGGACCCAATGCGGATTGGTGGATGGCACATCTCTTTCGAATTTTAGTTCTAGGACATGCCGGTTTCCTCACGATGTTTTCCTTCACCGTATGAGAGCACAAGCATTGCGCACATAAATTTTTCGAACAGGAAAATCCATTGGTGCACGACCGGGTTTGAACCCACGACCTTAGGATCGGAAGGCGGGGTCACTACCACTAGACCACCAGTGCTCTTACTTACATATGTATCATATAGTTTCAACTATTATTGTACGTTTGTTTCCAGTTTGTCTCACGGCTCGCTGGTGATGTCCGAGCAGCGCATGTTCCCGTCGACTCCGCTCGTGAAGCTCGGCGACAACCACTTCGCCATCGTCAAGGAGTATTTGAACAGGTGTGTTGAAACCTCTTTACGCTTAGCCCGTATTCAAGAACATACATGAGTTGACTGATTGTGACTTGATGTCGATTGATTTTTGTTATTATGTTATTAATATTGTAATTAATTTTAAGTTCTAGTTAAATAAATAAAAATAAATTGAGTGTGAATCAAATCAAGCATCGATTTTTGACAGTTCCTAATAGAAAAATTATATACAATCGATGCTTGAGTCACGATTCACACTCAAGTATGGTATTTGAATACGGGCCTTATAGTAGTGTATTTAAGAGTTCACACTTTTTAGTGTTTTACTTACTTTACTTCCTTACTTTCCCTTACTGTTCCGCTGAAAGTTTCCACACTGTGCCTATTTTGATTTAATTTTATTAATCTAACAGGTTTGCTACAATTCCTGACCTGATCGAGCTGGACCACTTGACCGTGTCGGGAGACGTCACTTTCGGGAGAGGAGTGTCACTCAAGGTAACAAGCATTTGGTGTGGGAGAACTATGCAAGACTCTCTCTCTCTAACTCTCTTTTTTTATAAATAAATAAATAATGCTGTACAATCCACACAGCATCCTCCAGCCCTTGTGTTATGGGTACTAGATGACTGATATACTTAATACAATACAATACTAAAGATATTTTTTATTATACATAGAAAATACCCGGAACAAATATTTGCAGATCGTACAAACATTTGTCAAGGCGGGAATCGAACCCGCAGCCTCCTGCGTCTATTTACAATCACTTTTCATTTTAAAACGCACGGTAAAGTAAAGTTCTAGTTACTTTTAATAATATAAACGTTTATTCTGTTACATAAACAGAAAAAGATATTAAGATATAAAAAAAAAAAAAAAAAAAAAACTGTTGACAAAAGTAGTTAATAATATTACAGTTAGTAACAAAAATGGCCACCACTCAGCATATGCTACGGCAGAACAACTCATGCCGCAGCGCTGGTTTTCTGTAATCGACTTTATAATAAACAAAGATGCCAACATACATACGGCTAATGTAGCTTTGGATTATTCCCATCTGTCACCTAGTTTTGTCCCCTCGAGGCGACAGATCGCACAAAAAAGTGCGATCTATCACCCTTTTTTTCAATGACGTGTTTTGGTTTACTAAATATACTATCGTCTAAAGCATAAGTTACCTTAAGGCTTAAGGTTACCTTATGATCCTAAGGTCGAGGGTTCTAACCCCGTCGTGCACCAATGGATTTTTTTATTCGAACAAATTATGTGCGCAATGTCAGATTTTATTTATTTAACCCATTATAACACAGTTCGTTACACAAGGTCATCATCACCATCATGACAGCCTTCTAATGTTCCTACTGCTGGGACACTGGCCTACTCTCTAGCTAGAGTGGTTGGGTCTTAATCCACCACGCGGACCCAATGCGGAATGGTGGATGGCACAAGGCAAATCATTTCACAGAAAAATATCTTATTATACAAAAATAATAGCAAAAAAATGTAAAAATTCTAAAGAAAACGTGCCTTATGTTCACCTAACTACTCTAGCTCAAGAGTAGGCCAGTGTCCCAGCATTAGGAACGAAGTCATTTATTATCAGATTTTACGTACTAATAAAGTAGTGAGATTATTGTATTCAAAAATAATCCTTTTTTCCCCAGGGCACAGTGATCATTATCGCGAATCACGGCGACCGGATCGACATACCATCGGGTGCGGTGCTAGAAAACAAGATAGTCTCAGGAAACCTGCGTATATTAGACCATTAGCAACCTTATTCTTTAAGCATTAGAGTTCAAAGTCACTGCACACTAAACTTATACAGTCATGTAAATGTTGGAACAAATTCTTACCATAAAATTAAGGCATTTTTTAATGTCTGCAAACCAACTTTAAGTTATAAAGTTGGTAAAACTGTGTGGTTTTGCACTGCGCTCGTAACCCTGAGACCCTACGACACTACTAAACAACACTACCAATAGTTTAACCCTGAGACCGTACGACACTACCAAACAACACTACCAATAGTTTAACCCTGAGACCCTACGACACTACCAAACAACACTACTAATAGTTTAACCCTGACACCCTACGACACTACCAAACAACACTACCAATAGTTTAACCCTGAGACCCTACGACACTACTAAACAACACTATTAATAGTTTAACCCTGAGACCCTACGACACTACCAACAACACTACCAATAGTTAATTGATAGATTCAGGCGTTACTTTGCGGAAATCCATTACAAGACAAAAAACTGTCGAAAAATCTTGCTACTCCGCTGAACCTTTTAACTAATGAGATCACAGTTAACACAGTTAACCTCAAAATAAAAATATCGACACGTGTTTCATCCTTCCACGGGACATCATCAGGACTTGTGTATAATGAGTGTAATTGAGTGAGTTTCACTCACTTTGGCTCCAGCGCTCGACGGAGCAACATGTCTGCCGGAGAACAAGTCGATGGTCCTGATGATAACCCGTGGAGGGATGAAATACGTGTCGATATTTTCTTCGTTGTGGTTAACTGTGTGACCTAATTAGTTAAATGGTTAAGCGGAATAGTACTAAAGATTTTCGTCTGTTTTTTAACTACCAATGTTGTTGTCTAGTTAGTGCCATGGGCAATAAAATGTCAATTCAATTCACATGGTCTGAATAATGATTGCATAATAATTTTTATATGCACGATATGAATAGAGTTAAAAATAAGCACAATTTATATGTAACTAGCGATCCGCCCCGGCTTCGCACGGGTGCAACTACGTATAAACGTAAAAAACCTATTTCTGCCGTATTGCTGTGTGTTTCGAAGGGTATGATTTCCGGTGAAATTACAGGCACGTGCGACTCGATCAACGTCTCAGTGTGCAACGCGCAAGTAATACCTCTGGTATTGCAAGCGTACATAGGTTACGGTAACCGCTTGCCATTAGATAGGTCGTGCGCTTGGTTGACACATTAGTTGTATTTTTTTTTTAATCTTGTGTTTCTAGAGCACTACCTACTAGATTTCAAGATTTCAAGATATTTATTTGCACAAATAAGTGTTATAAAAGGTCTTAAAAGTGATATGGCACTTAGAACTTATTTGCCCTTTTCAGGCATTGCAAATTATATGTAGGCTAAAAAATTTGGAGTGAGTCAAAGGAGTTCAAATAAAAATCATATACAATATTTTCTTAAGACTTTATACAGTGTATAGTTATATTACAGTTCTTAGCTAAATACAGTTCTTAGCTAAATACAGTTCACAGCTAAATACTGTTCACAGCTAAATACAGTTCACAGCTAAATACTGTTCACAGCTAAATACTGTTCACAGCTAAATACTGTTCACAGCTAAATACAGTTCACAGCTAAATACAGTTCCTAGCTAATTATAGTTCACAGCTAAATACAGTTCACAGCTAAATACTGTTTACAGCTAAATACAGTTCCTAGCTAATTACAGTTTACAGCTAAATACAGTTCACAGCTAAATACAGTTCACAGCTAAATACAGTTCACAGCTAAATACTGTTCACAGCTAAACACTGTTCACAGCTAAATGTGTTTATATTTTTATACAAAAATGTTTTTACACAAAACTGTTTTTGTCATTTTTGCCGATGTTTCGAAACTATTTAGAACATTCGCCGAGCAACCTTCAAACGTAAGCGTGGTGTTAAAAAATCTCAATTTTTATTGTATATAAAGTTAGAAAGGCAAAATTTTACCGTATTGATTATACACTCAGTACAATATCTAGGCAACCAGTCATCCTGGCGCGTGAATAATAAATAAATATAAATAATAATAATGCTAGACAATCCACACAGCATCATCTAGCCCAAGGTAAGCTGCTGTTAAACAGAGCTGTATTATGGGTACTAGATGACTGATATATATTTAATACAATACAATACATAGATAGATATTTTTTATTATATATAGAAAATACCCAGAGCACCCGGAACAAATATTTGTAGATCGTACAAACATTTGTCCCGAGGCGGGAATCGAACCCGCAACCTCTGCGTCGCAGGCGGACCTGCGCCCGCTGCGCCACATCGGTCGGTAAATAGCTTCGAAACATGACAAAAATAAGTGGAAAATAGTCGTTCATTCTATATATTTTAACATGTAACATAGACAAACAAATCAACTCGGACATCACCTGCGACTGTTACAGGGGTGTGGGGTGGAGACCCTTTCCCCTCTATATTTGAAAGATGTTGTTTATTTAGTTTACTTATAGTAGTCACAAATATATATATTATGCCGGCACATGCTTGGCGTATTTGCTTAAATGTTTGCGTTTTCACCAATGCAACAATACAAACTAACTTTGTGAAATACATTACTTTATTAGTGTGCTTTTGTCCAATACAATTACTTTTATTATTACCTAGTTAAGCTGTGAAAAATATGGATAATTGTACTGAAATAAATATTTTTTTTTATTTTTTTATTATTACATCACATTTTATTAATAGTACATTATGGTACTAGTGTGTAACATTGGTGATTACCGCTGAGGCGCCATTGAGAGTCTTAAGATAGCCGAGGACGGTAATCATCAATACACACGTGTATCATACGACGTTTTTCAACACACTTGTGAATAAAATAACAAAAAAAATCTATAACTCACTAGTGAGTTATATGAAAAAGTCATAGTTTGATTATGGGTGTCATTCTGTGCCTAATTGCGATGACCATAGAGCCACTTTATAAGCAAGTGTGTTGAAAATTATATTATATAGTATTGACGAAATAAAGCAAACATTTATGCAAATAAGTCAGGTTAGGTGCTAGCATTAGACAAGTATAGTTCTCACAACGGATCTCGGCCGTCGTGAAATTAGCCGTTTCGATGCGCAATGAAGCTTTTTCAAACTAAATTGTCTTTGCGCATCACAAACGGCTATCTTCACGGAAGCCTAGATCCGCTGTGCGAACTATAATAGCGTACAAATAAATTAGGTTAGTTTAATCATAGCAAATATTTATTTTGTATATAACTTTGTAAAGGGTTTGTAGTTTAAAAGTACAGCAAAGATATGTGCCATTTGGTAAATGTTAATAAAAATATATAAGTTATACTTGGCTGTTTTATTGTTATTTGTTTTCATTTATTTATATTTAGAAAGTTCATAGTTTTTTATAATATTAGTGGGATTTTATCGCGTTACCTTTTTATTTCTCCCGACGTTTCAGTTTCAGACTGCCCGCGACCACGGTTGTTGCAACACAACCGAAACGTCGGGAGAAATAAAAAGGTAACGCGATAAAATCCCGCTAATATTATAAAAAAGTATGAGTTCTGTCTGATCGCGAAAGTTTAAAAAATACTTTAGAAAATTGTCGATATTTTTCTATTAGTTAACTGTGTTAACTGTTGCGACCTCGTTAGTTATAAAGTTAAGCGGAATAGTACTAGATATTTTTCGTCTGTTCATCTTATAATGTATTTCTGCAAAGTAGCCTCGCGACGCGTTTGTGAGTCTGAACAGGTGCCTTATTCGCTATGACCAAACGCGGGCTCGTTACGGTATCTGCGTGGAATCGTTGTCGACGAGCCACGTTTTGGGGCTTGTCTGACTGTTTTTCAAACTCAACCTATCGATAGCGAAACTATCGCTATTGAAACAACACAGATACCGAAAACAATTTTAAAATTTCACACAACAGCACGTATAAAACACGTTACTAAGTTACACGTTATTGGTAAGTATATGTACTGCCGAAGCAAGTACATATACTTAATAATTTTTAAAAACATTAAGTAATATCTATGTCATAGCGAATAAGCCCCCAGGTGGGTTGTTACATCTTCTGGTCTGGTCTTCAACTCATCCTCTAATGGAAGATCCTCTAGAGCTCAGTGGTGGGCTCGGGCGGGCAGTCGGCGCTGGCGGCGCAGGCGCACAGGCAGAGGGCGGCCGAGCTCGCCGCCAGCAGCGCGCTGCCCGCGCTCGCCGCCCACAGCGTGTCGTGGTGCAGCGCACACGCGTACCCGATTGGATACGCGCACGTCAAATCTAGATACAAAACTATATGTTATATAGCATGCAGAGTTTGAAACACGTTTTTGGCGCGATTCTAATCTAGAGTCAAATCAAGATGTAGATACACAAAAGTCGATCTAGCCAACTTCTGTGTGTAGATAGGTACCTAGGCTATAATGCTTTTAAGTACTAGGTTTATTTATTAGGTATTTATTCCTGGTAGGTAAGTTTGAAGTTTGAATTAATTTTAGCGTGGCATATTTCGGAACTCGAAGGGCTGAAAGGATTGCAACTGAGTTAAGTAATAGCACAGCTGGTATTTCGTGTTGAATTAAATAATGGTCCATGAGATCATCGCATATCACATCAGCCCTTAAAAAATACTGTCTGCTAACCACAACGATTGATAGGCAAAGTAAGAAGTTAGTAACGTATGAGTCAGTGGCAACTCGACGGAGTTAGATGGAATGCCCGCCCGAAGGCCTCCACTATACTCACAGCTAAGTAGCATGTACAGTAAGTGTCCAACCACGAAGGCTAGCAGAGCGACGACAGCGAAGGACGCGCCCACAGCCACCGGCTTGTCAACCCGTCGCACGGTGCGTACCACCACCATGCCTTGCATCATGAATGACGACGCTGGAATTAGTTTTTAGTTTTTAAAAGTTCTTTATTTAACATAAGCACAGTAACATATAACATAACTAAATACAGTTTAGCACATTACGACTCCAGATCGATGTGACTAGCAGGCTGTAGCGCCTATAAAAGTCTTTTAAATAAACATATTATGACAAATATACCACTTTTTATAATTGAATTTAAAATATTTTGCATAATGACTATAATGCATGAATAAACATTAATTACATAACATTATGAACACTTTAGAAAGCGCTCATTTTTAATAATAGACGCTGGAATTGGTAACGCTCGTATTAGAGACACCATGCTTTGCATCATGAACGACGATGTTCTTAATGAGACGATTTTAACGTGTAGAACATGATAAGCGCCAGCGTAGGTTGATCTACTCTTAATAGACAGTTTAAGATGGAGATCAATGGAGATTGATCACCAAAAAAAGCTAGGAACCCAGCCGAGTTTGTTGCCAGATTCTTCTAGGCTGGGGCGCGTGGAACTGGCGTAAATTCACCTAGCTTTAAGACGTTTCAAAATGATCCTTGTGATTTTTCCAGTGGATGGTCAGCGGTTACCGTAGCCTATGTACGCATGCAACATCATAGATATCACTTGCGTGTTACCACCCAGAGACGTTAGATGGAAAGTCTCATGTGCCTGTAATTTCACCGAAAACCATACCCTTTGAACCGGAACACAGCAATGCGAGCATTACTGCTTGGCGGCAGAAATAGGTATGGTGGTAGTCCTTCCCCGGACGAGCTCTATCACAAAGAACTCTACTACTCTTGATATTATTGAATAAATATATTTTTTACTTTACTTTAGGTACTTTGCTTTATTGGTCGCTAACAGAATTATGTGATCAACCCGTTGAGTAGGGAGCGACTCTTACGCGACCCGCGCGCGGTTTGAAAAATTTCGCGCTAGTGTGAACGCAGACTACAGACAAAGTCAAAATCAGAAGAGCTTTATTCAATAAAATCACAAGGATGACTCAGAACGTCTAACATACTAGCTAGGTGTTACACCAGTTCCAACGCGCCCATGTAGAACTGGCAACAACTTCAATTTCAATTTCAATTTCAATTTATTGCATCATGTAACAATTTTGTATAAGATCTTAGTAATACAATGTTTTTTTTGTCAGGTACATGAACCCTGTAAGGGCGCTGCAGTTCGAGTTTGATTATAATTTGGGCACGAGTAATTTTATAAATGTGTATGTAAAATTAATAATATCAAGTAATAAATTGCAGTAATTAAGTAGGTAGGTATGTCAATTATTTACGGGTCAAAATTATGATAAAATAATTACTTGTTTAATACTCTCAATACAAATGTCATCATTATAGTCCAACTCAAACTAAGTCTAACTAAATTAAATAATATAATATGTCATAAAGCTAATCCAAATAAAATTAATTCTATTACAATTCTAACTAATTTTACTCATAAAACTATCGTGAACTATATCATACATTTTTACAAACGGGTGTTTTCACGTACCGGTATATCGGTGAAGAGGTAACCGACACTGTTTCGACTCAATTTCGAGAGTCTTCATCAGGGTTGAGTGACACGGCGAGCGTCTTCCTCCGCGTCGCGATATGCACTGCGGGCTGCGGCTCTAGCAGCGCGGCTCGACAGGCGCGCGGGTGGGGGGGAAGGAACTTGTGTTATAGGCGAAGCGGCTTGAGGTAGTTCACTGTCGTCACCACTGCTTTCGTCTCCATCATTGGGCAACTGCGATGGAACCAGACAGGTCACCCTCACTGTGTCTCTATCAGACTCGAAAACTCCGCTGTCTTGAACTCCATGTAAGCACGATTTCCAGGCTGGTGGAAGAGCCCATCCGCGGTCTCTGTTGAAATTCGGTAGACGCCCTATCTCAATCGCCTCACGAATCTTGCGTGGAACAAAAAACTTTTCCCTGGACAAGACCCGGGCTTTATCAAATCGGATGTAGTGCGCCGTCCCTGATTCGAGTACATGCTCCGCTATAGCGGAGCTGTTGGTGTCAACGTTTTTCACTGCGCGAATGTGCTCGGCCAGTCTGGTAGAGACATTCCGCTTTGTTTCGCCTATGTAACACTTGCCACAGTCGCAAGGAATTGCATAAACACCGGGGACACCCAAAGGATCTCTGTCCTTGGGGGAGCGTACCATCTGTCTTAATTGTGATAAGGGTCGGAATATGGTCTTAATGCTGTACCTCCGTTGTAAGAAGTGTCCGATTTTGTCTGTTAACCCTTTAACAAACGGTAGATAACTTACTGCTCTCTCCACCGATGCTTTACGTGAACTCGTGGAAGTGTTGGCAATACGACAACTTTGTCTCCAACTGTAACCATTTCTTTCCAGCACACCTATAGCTCCAGTGGTGGCCAATATTTTTATGGAGTGGTTCGAAACTACAGCGTTGGAAAATGTTCCATGTAAACCGAAACATTGGTGGCGGTTTGTTGATGACGTGTTTGCTATTTTACATGAAGATCACATTGCTACTTTATTATCACATTTAAACAGCAAACACCCTAGGATTACTTTTACTGTAGAACGTGAACAAAATGGATCTCTACCCTTTCTCGACGTGTTGGTTAAGCGAAATGAATTTGGACACCTTTCACACTCTGTTTACCGTAAACCAACCCATACGGACAGGTACCTCAGAGCGAGTTCACACCACCACCCAGCGCATCTGGCTTCTGTACCACGCACCTTGATCAACAGAGCTCTGAGACTATGCGACCCTCAGTATGTGGATGCAGAACTACAACACGTAAAAGGTGTGCTGGAAAGAAATGGTTACAGTTGGAGACAAAGTTGTCGTATTGCCAACACTTCCACGAGTTCACGTAAAGCATCGGTGGAGAGAGCAGTAAGTTATCTACCGTTTGTTAAAGGGTTAACAGACAAAATCGGACACTTCTTACAACGGAGGTACAGCATTAAGACCATATTCCGACCCTTATCACAATTAAGACAGATGGTACGCTCCCCCAAGGACAGAGATCCTTTGGGTGTCCCCGGTGTTTATGCAATTCCTTGCGACTGTGGCAAGTGTTACATAGGCGAAACAAAGCGGAATGTCTCTACCAGACTGGCCGAGCACATTCGCGCAGTGAAAAACGTTGACACCAACAGCTCCGCTATAGCGGAGCATGTACTCGAATCAGGGACGGCGCACTACATCCGATTTGATAAAGCCCGGGTCTTGTCCAGGGAAAAGTTTTTTGTTCCACGCAAGATTCGTGAGGCGATTGAGATAGGGCGTCTACCGAATTTCAACAGAGACCGCGGATGGGCTCTTCCACCAGCCTGGAAATCGTGCTTACATGGAGTTCAAGACAGCGGAGTTTTCGAGTCTGATAGAGACACAGTGAGTGTGACCTGTCTGGTTCCATCGCAGTTGCCCAATGATGGAGACGAAAGCAGTGGTGACGACAGTGAACTACCTCAAGCCGCTTCGCCTATAACACAAGTTCCTTCCCCCCCACCCGCGCGCCTGTCGAGCCGCGCTGCTAGAGCCGCAGCCCGCAGTGCATATCGCGACGCGGAGGAAGACGCTCGCCGTGTCACTCAACCCTGATGAAGACTCTCGAAATTGAGTCGAAACAGTGTCGGTTACCTCTTCACCGATATACCGGTACGTGAAAACACCCGTTTGTAAAAATGTATAATTCTAACTAAATTCACTATATAAAACATCTTGCACATTCATATTTTTATTGTATATGATCTATAGTTTTGTCAGTCATAAATTCGTCTAAAGAGTAATAACATTTTTTTAATAATATAGATTTTAATTTATTATAAAAAATATTGTCCTTCGTTTCTAATTTAAGTTACAACCAACAACAACCGGTCAACGGCTGGGTTCTTGATAGTCTTACCGGCGACGGCCAGCATGACCGTGTAGATCACTTGGTAGGCCGCGAACACGCCCCGGCAGCGCACCAACGAGCACGCGCCGCGCACTGCGCGCTCCATGCCGCACGTGCAGTTGCCGAATACACTGGAAACAGACGTAATGTACCCACATGACCCCACTGTGTCGATTCTCCAGGAGGTTGGAAACATTGTTAATTGTGGCAACTCGTAATTCTTCTTGGATTCACCAGAGGGTACACTGACACTCGCTGTTCCTCTTAAACCTCCCAGAAGGATTCGTAAACACAGTAAATAAATAATAAAGCCAGTGTAGTCCTTCAGCTCTGTCACTGGACCTGCCTCAGAGACATCTACGTATGGTATAACTAGCGTAATACTCTAGCGTCCTTTATGCTACGGAAACAAGTCGTATTAGAAGTAGGTACAGTTCCAATTAAAGCGAAATTATAAAAAAATAGGAACATCTTGCAAACCTTTGTTTCTCGGGTATTAAACGTTTTCCGCGGTTTATACTTTATTATACTTTAAAAGAACTTACAGAAATCCATTGAGGTTCTCAAACTGGCTGCAGCCTGCATTGCACGGCGAGAAGTATGTCGCCTGCGTCTCTACTCCGCACACTGGACTGAAGCCGTACACCACTGAGTTACACCTGGAACAGAGTGAGGACTCTTTCAGCAGAAGTGAATAGTGATTGAACTGATGTTGCTAAAAGTTATACTAAGCTGGTGTCAAATTAATTTGTTAGTAGCATATCACGCGATTATGACGCGCAGTTTCATACACACTTTGTATCGCGTTTATTATACCTCGTCATATGACTTACCCGCATGCCTGGCTGCAGATTGGCTGCTGATACTCCCTCTCCAGACCCTGGATCTCCCCCAGGTCGCAGCTGAGCCCGGCTATAGCAGCCAGCAAGACCGCCACTACTCCTGCCACCACGGCTCCAACTCTCGAAGCTGTGCTAGCCTTCACGCCGTCACAGCGCCGCGTCGAGAACCTGATCCGGAAAATCTGGACAACAAAGAGATTATACAACCTACCAGTCAACTTCTGCGCTATAATGTTGAGCATTGGTGAAGAGAAACTTACCATAACAAAGAATATGATGACCAGAGGTCGAAAGATGTCGGAGAGCGTCCTAGATGTCTGAGGATCTTGTCGGTACGCCTCCATGTGGAATCTGGCCTGAAACATGGAAAGCTGATTTAACCTGCTCCTGTTTTCTTTAGACAGTATGTCTGAATAAAACTGGTCCAAAACCCATGAAATTATCGTCAAAACCTTTAAAATTTGTTTGAAGGCGTTTCGAATAGGTCCTAATTTTTTTTTATCTAGTTAAGAAACAGTCTAGCCGCTCCCCTGATGTTAAGCGCCACGTTTGACTATAACAGTGTTGTAGTGTCACTCAACGCATCTTAGTTTTAAGCAGCATTGCTCTGCTCTCGTCACCCCAAGGCAGTTGTTAGGTAAGTCTGGAAAGAAACTGGCAATCTCACTACCTTTCCACAGGACCATACGTACTGTTCATTCACCCACATCTCGCTTTGTTTATTTCTCATGTTGTGTCACTTGTATAGTTCTTACGGCGGATCTAGGCTTCCGTGAAGTTAGCCGTTTGTGATGCGCAAAGACAATTTAGTTAGAAAAAGCTCCATTGCGCATCGAAACGGCTAACTTCACGACGGCCGAGATCCACCGTGAGAACTATACTAGTCACACTTAGTCTAGTACGATCATAACCTACTCCTACGTACTAAGTGTATGTCAGTGTTGCTACCTGAACGTAAGCACTGTCATAGTGCACGAAGCCGAAGACTGCGGCGCTCAGCAAGGCCAGCGCTATGGTCTGCAGCACCAACGGTTTGTTCCGCACTAATCTTCCCAGCGACTGGTAGTAACCTGAGAGACGAGGAACTTCTTTAGAAGAAATTTCTTTAGAACCAATGACATGTCCCGTTCTTCGGACAGCCTACCAGATTTGGCTCACATTTTTTTTATCTCAGCAAGTGACAAGACAATCAAGGAGCCCACCTGATGTTAAGCACCACGCCTGACTATTACAGATGCAGTGCCACCCAAAGCTTGAAGTGTTTAAGTAAGTTTGCGTGGTACTGTACTGCGCTTATCACCCCGAGACTTTTCACACAGTAATGCTTGCACACTACTGACCAAGACGGACTCTTGCTGAAGAGTCCTACCACCAGGTGCTACACTAATGGCTAAATAAATTAGAATTAAAATACATAACCCACGCTTAACTTTTACCAACATGACTCTTGAATATTTCATGGTTGCAACGCGAATCGCGACCTGTAATGCTTAGATGCCAATTTAACCTACGCCGTGAAAACAATAATTATCTTAACAACTTATAATGTAGGTGATTGTAAACAAGTTTGGCTGGTTTCTAGCCTTCTCACCAGTATCGACAGGTCTTTCGTTCAACTCGGAGAAGTCCTTCATCTGTCGTGGGAACAATGTGAAGAGGATAGCGAACATCAAGGTCAACGAGGATATAGAGAGCTGTGACTGCCACCAGTCGGGGCCTAGCGAAGTGTTCTTTAGCATGTTCTGCCCACTAAGGCCGAGGGATAGCCGGATTGAGATGAGGATACCTGGGAAAACAATACACTAAGTAAGTTAGTTTGTATGAGTCAATGGCCAAGTCTGGTGACAGAGCTTACAGAAAGATATACTGATCGGGATGCATAATTTTATTTATAATATAAATGTATATTTCACGGGTTGTATAGTACTGCCAATGGATCTCATTCATCGTGAAGTTAGCCATTTGTGATACTCAAAGAACATCAGTTCGAGGAAGCTCGATTGCGCATCGAAACAGCTAACTTCATGCACGACAGCCGTGATCTATTGGCAGTACCTATTGCTAAGTCACTGAGAGCATGATCTACGTAGCATTGAACTCGTCATCCTGGGACATGAAGATAAAAGTATAGTCTCTTCGGCTCTCCTGCTTTTATTTCACCAGAGCTCTTTCAATTTGAACGAAAGACTGCGAGCATTGACCGAAAATTGGGTTTGGATGCTTTTCTATCAAGCTACTAACACCATACCTATTTCTGCCGCAAAGCAGTAATGCTCGCATTGCAGTGTTCCGGTGTGAAGGGTATGGTTTCCGGTGAAATTACTGGCACATGAGGCTTTCGATCTTAGCCTCAAGGTGGCAACCCGCGAGTGATACCTCTGGTATTGCAAGCGTCCATAGGCTGCGGTAACCGCCATCTTGCTGGCCGTACGCTTGGTTGTCACTTCAGTTGTATAAAAAAAAAAAAGCTCCATGGTCTGCAGTACCAGTATCTGCAGTATCACAAAGAAACTCTAGTAAAATGCTTGGTTGTACCGTAGAAGTAAGGCCCATTATCAGGCTGGTGGTCGTCCAGGTAGGTGAATCCGTGCGCCCAGATGCTGATCCTCGCTAGTGCACAGAACAGTGCGCATGTGATGAGCAGAGCTGCGCGAGCGGAGCTTGAAGGCTCCGGCATGCTGGTTCGGGGTAACACTTCGCCACCGCATAGCTCTGGATATAAATATGAGTAAACTGGTTATAGTTTTTGGTGAAAATTATGATAATAAAAATTCTTTCTATTTTGCCAAATACTTTAGTTGATCGAATACTATAATTCGATCAACAATTTGGGGGAAGCCAAAGAGTGCCATTGATGACTGATTGATCGCCATCAACCAACTAATAAAGTAGTAAGAGTAATCTAAATAAAAAACTATCAATGAAATAACTATCTACATCATGTCCATGCAGCTTAAGAAACAGCGTAAGAAAATCAAAACAGATATAAACAACATTTTATTCCAATTAAGTATAGAGATTATGCAGTTTGAAAAAGCGCCACTGCAGTGGACAATCACCACTGAAACGTTTGGTGTCTTTCACCAAGTTCAGAAACCTAAGTAGGTTCTTCGCAAGCAACGGTTTTCATGAGGATATTACCAACGTATGGATATCTGGAGTCAGCAAACGGCACAGTCAACATCAGGAGGCCTGGTGCGGAAGCCAGTGCCAGCGTGGTAGACAGTGCGAAGTTGCGCTTATCTCGCCCCCACCACGCCAGCAGAGAGCCAACCAGGAACTCTACACCACTAGACCCTATCATCACCCAATCTGAAAATGATTATAAACATAGTTTAAATCACTGAGTATATACCTAACTACTTACCTTACCTAGTTCGTATTTTTTATGTAGACCACCAAACGGGAGCGCTCAGTTGAAAATGCCACTGGCGGTCACCCATCCAAATAACTATAAAATTATAGTGACTACGCGGAACAGTGCTTAACTTCGTTGATCTTTTAAGAACCACTTAGCCAGCTGCGCCACGAGCGCTCCATTTTTTGGATTGGGTAGATGGGTAGATAGGCAAAGAAGAAGGTCTTAAAATGGTCTTAAAAAACTTTTCAGGCATTGCAAATTTTTATCTGAGCTATCTATGCTATCTACCTTCCATAACTCCAGGGATGTAACCAGATCCATAGTGCCTCCTCAGCAGCAACAGCACGTTAGTTTCCAACAATAGCACGATGAAAAACGCCCCTTGCAGCAGCAGGTCGAAGCGGGGCAGTGTCAGGACATACGTGCGGAGGAAGTGCCATCCTTTGTGAATTACTGAAAGGGTAAACTTAAAACGGATGCGGTTTTTCTTTCGTCTGCTTGACAAGGCATATTCGGTACTCAATTAATGAATATTTAACGGATAAAAACATTTAGCTGATAATTTAATTTAGCATTCATTACTAGGTGCTTTATGGTTCCACCTACGAGGTACTACAAATTGCTACATCGGTAAATAAGCTACGAGGCTCTACATGGTTCCACCTACGAGGATTCTCCTAGCTTTAAGATATTTGAAAATTATGTGATAACAATGAATAAAAAGATTTTACTATGACTGTGAATTCGACTTTGACTTTGACTTTGGCTTTAAATTTGACATTGAGGTGCTATAGTTGCCTCGCCTACGACGTGCTACGAAGTGCTACGGGGCTTATTGAGCTTAAAGAATTAATTATATTTTTTTGCTTGGATCGGTATTGTCTTTATCATTTATCTTTACAAATTACCTTTACTAATCTTATATTATGTAAGCAGTATCTAAGTACACATTTTTTGATCCCCACTCAGTGCAGTGGGGCCAGATTAGCGTATATCCGTATAGGTATTAATTAATCTATTTTGAGCACATGAAGCGCTCGTGACGTACGAGTAGCTGGCTGTTGTTCTGTTCATAACAGATCGAAAATCGAACTGATAGATCGAAATCGTCTAATGGCTCAATTGGTAGAGCACCAGATTGTATCAAGCGGATGGTTGTGGGTTCTAGTCTTGCTTGAGGCGAAAAATGAGTTATTACAATATTTAGTCAAAAACACAAGACCGTACCATGGGATGGGAAGGCCTTTGACCTGCAGTGGGATCATGCAGCTTGAAAATAATAATAATAATCTTTAATTGGTAGTCCCATAGTGTAATGCACAAAAACATAATTTACTAAAGAGTTATTCTCAACTCGCGGCTTACGCACGTGGCACCAACACCTGTTAGTAAACATCTGTAAGTACAAGTACCTACACTTAAGCCTACCTACGGTATAGTAAACAACTGAAGTTTACTATTATCTTATGTATACTTCAGTGTGTTTAGCACGAAATACTAACGAGGCCTTTTCGTCTCAAGTTATTTAAAAAAAAAAGCTGTCTATTTAGATGGCGGTAGCTCAACTGACGAGCCCAAGAGAATGTAAGCACTACGTTTGGCGAGCTATGGTGAGTGTGTAGGGAATTCAACATTGGTTGCTCCTGCTGTCACTGTCTGTCATACCTCTGGCTGGTGTCAAAGTCATAGTACCTACTACGTAGTACATTAACTTTGGTCCTACTGGACTTAAATTATTTTGCCTCAAGCAGGACATGAACCCACAACCTTCCGCTTGACGCGAGACGAAACAAAAACGGAGTTACCAACTTTTTTCTT
This sequence comes from Colostygia pectinataria, assembly GCA_951394395.1. Lineage (NCBI taxonomy): Eukaryota > Metazoa > Arthropoda > Insecta > Lepidoptera > Geometridae > Colostygia > Colostygia pectinataria. Next base: position 1,225,415 of record OX596368.1, on the reverse strand, counting down.
GTTTTAATAACCTTTCCCAGTATGGCAGTAGGGCAGATAGCGCCATCTGTCAAAGCAATCGGAACTACTTTTTTTTTTTAATCTTGAATCGAAAACCCCTAATTGACAGTCGTAAATGTAAACTTATCGTCTAGTCTATTTGCATAGGATTTTTAATAGTACCTCTTTACTGTGTTAAATTAACTACCTATACAAATTGACAGCTGTACGTTTACGATTGTCAAACGTGTTTTGATCGTGCTAAGCATTATGTTGGTTCGTTCGTTCGTTCGTTCGTATGAGTTAGTGGCCAACTCTGGTGACAGTGTTTCTAGGACGCCCAAAAGCCTCTGTCATGGCCTAACAACTTTGAAAAAGTCGGGACCGACTGCTTAACGTGCCCTCCGAAACACGAGAGCGCTCAGTTGAAATTGCCACCGGTAGTCACCCATCCAAATGATGATCCCGCGGAACAGTGCTTAACTTCGTTGATCTGTTAAGAACAACTTAGCCAGCTACGTCACGAGCGCTCTTAGCGAGCGATTATGTTGGTGCCACATGAAGTATACTCAGCAGAGGTATTTTGAAACTGTCGGGAAGGTATCGGGTCGGAAACGGTTTTTTTTAAACAACTTAAGTGGCAACCAAGTGTACGGCCCACAAGATGGTAAGCGGTTACCGCAGCCTATGGACGCTTGCAATACCAGAGGTATCACTCAGGGGTTGCCACCTTGAGACGTAGTTTGAGTCTCAATCTCAAGTCTCATGTGCCTGTAATTTCATCGGAAACCATACCCTTCGAACTGGAACACAGCAATGCAAAACATTACTGCTTGACGGCAGAAATAGGTATGGTGGTAGTCCTTCCCCGGACCTTCAGTTTCTTTCAGCTCTATCACAAAGAACTCTACTTCTCTTGAAACTACGTTCCCGACACCAGGATAAAAAATCTAAAATAAAATTATTTTTTTCTATAGAATCACAAGGATAACTTTGAAACGTCTTACAAGCTAGGAAAATTTACACCAGTTCCAACGCGCCCATGCCGTAAAAAACCTTCCCACTATCTATAAGTAGGTATATTAACTATCGGAAAGTTGGTCGTCAAACAAGAGTGATCGGAGTTTGGGAATTAGCTTAGGTACTCTAAACTAGACTACTTACTTGGATACTTCTGCAGAAACATAATTGATGTTTACCAACATCACTAACATCACTAGATTTTCATCACAAAGTTTTCACTAACAGAGGTCACAAAAAATTAACAATAAATTATGTTGAGCTATCTGATTCTATAGATCGTTTGTGAGTCTTTAGTCTCAGCGTTTATGTATTTTGTATATTAGTTATATAAATATTACGCACGTTTAATTTACACAATGAAACACTGTTTACACAAAATCGTGTCCTTCCTATCGATTTGCTGACAACAAACTATTCCAAGCGATCCAATCTGTATCTATGTAGGAAAGATAACGTAAAGTATTATCAATACCTTTTATTATAATCATTGTGTGTATATTTTCAAAACAGCAGAGAAATTAGCGTAGTGTTTAATAACCTTGGTATCTGAATGTTCCGTCCTCTTGAGGACGGAACCTGCAGAACCCTAAACCTAAAATCTGAAGTCTTAGCCCGAGATTACCGATATATTTACTTAGATAACCTACTTATGTGTGAAATCGACAATCTTTTGGAATAAGAAATGTCTTAGACAAGTAAAATGTCAAGTTACTCTTAGATTACTACAATTTATTCCGCGAATAGTGCCTATTCGAGTTTGGTCGAATCCAACTTATACTTACCTATTTTATCAAAAGATTGAAAAACAGAAACAAAATATTCTTTTTAATTTTTATTTATTATGTAAATATTGTTAAAACTGTCATGGCATTATATACATAAATTATTACTTAAATAAAAAACTTATATATTTATACCTACAATAATTCTTTCACAAAACGCTTACATTACAAAATGGTACCTGTTTACAAACGTGATAAATAGAAAAATCTTCAAATATTTAATAAACTATTTACAAACATAAAATGTACACAATAATATAACAAAACAGAAAACTTTTGAATAACTTTCATTTTATCTATGTATATTAGGTAGGTACTAACAAAAATAAAAGTTATTCAAATTTTATTAATATTATTAAATAACCTTTAAAAATCACAGCGACTATTCGTGTTTTTTTTGTTTTCACACGAGTCACGAATCGTCAATAACGAATTAAACAAAACGAAAGAAAAATCAATTTTCCATTTTTTGACGAATCGTGTCAAGAATGATTTTAGAAGTACGAGTATCTCAATTTTCAAAAACACGCTTCGAAGTAGTTTTTTAAAAGTTAAAGTTAAACATAAGGTAGGTTTATTGCACATAGAAAGCAGCCAGGCGTTTATATATCGTTACCCTGAAATTGAAGTCAAGTCTAGAGGCCTCTACACTTGGCGACTTTTGAACATGCTATACTAACAACAGCGCGTTTCTTCACAGAATAATATTAACTAAAGGTGCGTTGGCGTTGCCGCAATTAATTCTCCGTTAATTTTTTTTCAATGATGCTCTAAAATGATATGATAGACCTGATGAAAGTATCTTTCATCGAAGTCATCTTTAATCGGAACTAAAAGGTGTACCAATTGGAATAGAATTCATATATAAAGATGAGAAGAAGGATTTGAAGGATTTTTCATCTCGTTTTAACAAGCAAGCCAAGTTGACAAAAACTGTAATAATAAAAATAGTCGATTCTGTTATTTATGAGAACCGTCGCGTCGCCGTCAGGTAACTTTTATTTTATGTCGTTGGCATAAGAATCAAAATGGATTAATTCAAGACGGTTCAGACATACCTACCTACTCTAGTAGATTAGATTATAGTATTCTGTGGGGTAGCGTGCTGTCAGTTTTCAAAAGTCTTGTGTGCTCGAATACCCAAACGCTATTTAAATATTTAAGTTCGTATTAACTGTTATAGAATTCTTTAGTTTCCAAAATCATATGGGAAACGTCGAAGTCATCACTTAAGATTTAATTAGTTCAGTAGCGTTTAGGCGTAAGGCTCTAAGACCAAGTCAAAGTGTTCATCTGCTCGCAGCTCCAATAAGCTTCTCCTCAATCCAGGGCACGAAGTAGGTGACCCTGGAGTAGACTCCTGGGAAGCCGGCCTCCGCGCACTTCTTTCCGAAGGAAACCACCCCTATCTGGTACATGTATGGCTTCAACTCTTGCGGGTTCCACTGTCAAGTAAAAGATGGTTTTTATTTCAACGTTATGCAAAATACCTTGGTACATAAGAAACGAAGATCTGCACCGGGACCTTAAGATAGACTTCAAGTAATAAAAAAATATGCAGAAGCTCACGAGCGTAGACTTCACCATCATGTAAACGTCGAGGCAATCCAGCTCCTCGTCAACACGGATATACTGAGAAGGCTCAAAAGGACCTTTTGAGCTAGAAGTGTAAAATCAATATAAAGTGTAAAAATAGTTATAATGAACACATGAACAAAGTGCCCTTAATAAATAGAGACATTAAGAAAAGTGCCAATGGCCACATTCTTAGCAACATATTTATTTTATAAGACTAGGTCAACTTAAAATTACTCATTAGCCTAAACGTAGACTAGATTGTAATTATATTGAATACATTATTTTAAAACGTATAAAAAAAAATGCAAAATACAAATACCTACAAATTCATGATAGCCTTCTAATGTTCCCACTGCTGGGACACTGGCCTACTCTCAGGCGAGAGTGATTGGGTCTTAATCCACCACGCGGACCCAATGCGGATTGGTGGATGGCACATGTCTTTCGAATTTTTAGTTCTTGGACATGCCGGTTTCCTCACGATGTTTTCCTTCACCGTATGAGAGAACTGGCATTGCGCACATAAATTTTTCGAACAGAAAAATCCATTGGTGCACGACCGGGTTTGAACCCACGACCTTAGGATTGGAAGGCAGAGTCATTACCACTAGACCACCGGTGCTCTCTCTACCTACAAACTATTTGGTATAAAAACACAAGAAATAAAAACAAGAGAGAGATGACAGCTGCCAGAGTTAAAAAACTGTGTAGCAGTGTCAGCGTCACAATGCAAGTTCCTCATTTCTTCCTAAGTTTATTTAAAAATGGTCATCATAGTACACGAATAATACTTATTAACAATGGTAGATAACGTGCAGTTAAGTTATTATACAAGTAATACACACGCCGGCAAAATTAGGGGAATCATTAGTTAAATTGTGTCGCAGCTAATTGCTGCTACTACTACTCGTAGGCTACACTGAAAACCAGCGCTACAGACACATTATATCTGCAGCACATGCTGAGTGGCTGCCTTTTTTTCGTCACAATAATTAAGTTTTAATTTTTATTGTTATTTTTATTTTTATGTTAATTGTGTGGCGTTAAATCAATATTTTTCTATTCTATTCTAAATTATATAACTGATTTTAACTGTCCTAACGTTTCGCTTGTGTTCCCCTAATTTTGCCGGCGTGTGTATTACTGTGTGTAAGAAATGACCCGCTACCGGAGGATACGTTGAGCTCCTCGTTCTAACGAAGTATAAACTTGTTTCAGCTGGTTTTGGGTAAAATTACCTTTACAAACACATTATAAGGATAGCTTACTCATTTATGACAATAAGTAGATATGCCATAGAATTAAAAAAAATTAAACTATGATAAAACGTTAGATTTCAGTAAGAGCAGTGGTGACCCCACCATCCGACTTTAATGTTGTGGGTTCAAACTCGGTCGTGCACCAATGGATTTTTCTATTTGATAAAATTATAGCGCACATAGCATGTCCAAGAACCAGAAATTCGAATGACAGTGCCATCCCCATACCATTTTTTATGGGCATGTTTTGTGGCGTGTGTTTTCCTTACTTTTTGAGAATGTTATTCTGCTGGGTATACCTTGAAGAGTAGACTTACAATAGGCTGCATCAGCGGGCCGCCGCTGTCTCCCTGGCAGGCGTCCTTCCCGCCCTGCTTAAAGCCGGCGCACAGCACCTTCTCATCGATCTTCTGGTTCTTGTAGGCGGAGTACGCTTGCTGGCAGAACTCGTTGCTGACCACCGGCAGCTGGAGGACCTGGAGCCGCGTGGCTGCGGGACCACCTGGGGAAATATGGCTAAGTAAGATCGAACGAGTCAAAGGCCAACTCTGGTGACAGAGTTTTTAGGCCTCATGAAGGCCATGACCTTTGAAAAAGCCGGGAACGACTGCTTAACGTGCGAAAAAAAGATCTTCGAAATGTACTTACAGTCATATTCTTTCCTCCAAAAAAGACATCTTTGAAATGTTACTACCACATATAATGGAGCGCTTGTGGCGTAGCTGACAAAGTCGTTCTTAATTACAAAGTTGATAACAGATCAAGGAAGTTAAGCACTGTTCCGCGCAGTCACCATTTGGATGGGTGACCGCCAGTGGCCGTGCTTCGGAAGGCACGTAAATCCCCCGCTTTTTTAAAGTTGTTAGGCCATGACAGAGGCTTTTGGGCGGCCAAAAAACTCTGTCACCAGAGCTGGCTGCACTGACTAATACGAACTTACTTTAGGATAGAAAAAATGTGTTGACTTACGGAATTCCGTGTCTCCCCAGCCGGCTATCAGCGGGTTGTAATCTTCAAAGGTGGTCGCGCGCAGCTCCCTCGCGAGCGGGATGCAGATCGGCTTGATCAGAGCTAAAAATGAATGAAGTAAAAATTAATCAGGATGTGGACATATTCGAATGAATATGTCCACATCCTGATGCTCCTTATAATGTACATACTACACTTGAACGAGAGTGATTCAAATGCTTGGAGATGCAAAGTTTTGGGGGATGACAAATGTTTGCATTGCATGCATATTTGCAAAAATTTTCCGACTTTTCCTTTTTATGTAGGTATAGTTATAGATAGGTATTATAGAAGTATTGAAAAGTCACAGGACTTGTACACTTCTTGCTACACAGTTGTGCTTCATACTGACTAGCCCGTAACAAAAATTTGTTTCCTAACCTATTACAAATTACTCAACACTTTGTTCCTTGGGGATATAACATATCAGTCATCTGCTAACCGATTGCCTAATTCGGTTGCAATCGATTTCACTTGGTTTCAATCAAAAACTGACGTATTTTGTATAAATGTGACAGCTTATTAACTGTTCGCTGATTGAAATCGGATTGAAACCAATTTACGCAATCGGAGGGCTGGTTCCCATAGTACAAGCTTTCGGACTTCGGGCGGTCTAGAAACTCTGTCACCAGAGCTGGCCACTGACTCATACGAACTTACTTACTTAGTACAAGCTTTGCGTAGTTTAGGGCTAGGTGGTGTGAAAACCTCCACCAATGATTGATATCTCACCTGTGAACTGAACCTCTTTATCCAGCACCAGCAGTGCGATGTCGTTGATGAAGGCCTTGGGGCTGTACTGCTCGTGTTTGATCTGCGTCTTGATGAGCACGTCTATAGGCGTGGCGCCCTCGTCGTCTCGCGCTAGGTCCAACTCTCCCAGCCTGACTACGTATCTGTGAAGACAATCATATTGTAAGTGTCACCTAGCTATAAGACGATTAAAAATGATTTATTACTGAATAAAATATATGGACTTTGATTTTGACTTTCAAGTAAATCACACTAATTCATTATTATCATATCGCCGATAGACGTCCACTGCTGGACATAAACATGTACTATGGGTACCAGACCAGCTGATAGAACCACTGCACTGAGCTCATCATCCTGAGACGTTGTTGTAAGTCTCTTTCGCTCAGTAATTTCACTTGCTACAGTGCCGCCATCTTTAAAAAAAAAGAAAAGGATTAATCTGGACACACACAACAAACATCGCACAATAATTTATACGCATAGATACAATAGATAGGCCGGATTGTGAGAGGTCCAAATTAGTCCACGCTGAGTTATGTGACCCAGAAATGGTTCCATTTCAGCTCTAATGCCGCTCCATGTAGATGTAGCGGCGCTGGTTTTCAATTGTCTCGTAAGAAGATGATGATGATGATATTACGAACATAAAATTAAATAACAGACATTCATTGCTATAAGAACCGTGTGCCATCCAAAACCGGTTATTTAAGTGCATGAAGATACTATTCTGAGTTTCTACTGCTACGTTTACTGGCGTGTGAGTTGTGACACGGGTCACACGGGTATACCATAAAGACAAGTATACCCGTGTGACCCGTGTCACAACTCATGGTAACCTAGGTTAAGCTCTATCCTAGGTTACCATAATTATAAATCAATGGTTACCATAGAGACAAGTATACCCGTGTGACCCGTGTCACAACTCATAGTAACCTAGGTTAAGCTCTATCCTAGGTTACCATAATTATAAATCAATGGTTACCATAAAGACAAGTATACTCGTGTGACCCGTGTCACAACTCATGGTAACCTAGGTTAAGCTCTATCCTAGGTTACCATAATTATAAATCAATGGTTACCATAAAGACAAGTATACCCGTGTGACCCGTGTCACAACTCACACGTCAGTAAACGTAGCAGTGAATTTAGCATTGCAAAATGATTTGACAAGGCTATTCTTGCATACAAAGTAGTCGCTTGATGTCAAACGCCACGCCATAGCAGTTCACTTCAATAATTTATTTGTAAAATTTTCATTTCAAAATTTATTAAAATTGTACACAGGGAGGTCATAAATCTAAATGCTGTACAGAATTAGCCATCCTGAGCTAAGCTGGTAAAAAATAGAGGTTCAAACCGTACAAATGTCTACAATGCAATGTAAATAAGTGCTGTACGTAAGTAGGTACGATCTCCGGAACCGGTTCATTATGTAATGTCGTTTACCTTAACACCTTTTACCCTTGACAGAACGTCTTCGATTATATTGTATATTGTAAACAAACGATCGGAAAATCCACAATTTTATTAGCACTTTAGTTGTTAATTTATTTATATTTGCAACCTGAGACTATTTTCTGAGATTCGGCATCCATCTGTACCTCTGTATTTTTTTATTTTTTTTTATACAACTGAAGTGGCAACCAAGCGTACGGCCCACAAGATGATAAGCGGTTACCACAGCCTATGGACGCTTGCAATACCAGAGGTATCACTCGCGGGTTGCCACCTTGAGGCTAAGATCGAAAGCCGCATGTGCCAGTAATTTCACCGGAAACCATACCCTTCACACCGGAACACAGCAATGCGAGCATTACTGCTTGGCGGCAGAAATAGGTATGGTGGTAGTCCTTCCCCGGACGAGCTCTATCACAGAGAACTCTACTACTCTTATGTATCTTCGGATTTGATTGCTGTTTTCTTCATTAGATAAAAAAATTTTGAAGAGGAAAGTATAACTTAGGCACCAGTGCTAAGCCAATGTGACAAGTGCCAATGTGAGAAGGACCAATGTGACAAGGAGGGTTTCATACTCGTTGAAAGGAAAAAGAGGAAACCTACTTGTCGCAATCAGTGCGGGACTGCCGCACCGAGCGCACTAGGGCAGCTGTGCCCGCTACGTGCCGAAGTACCTACCACGCAACTCTACGTGTCGCGCGTCCTATACACCGTGACCGCCGAGGCCGTGGGGGAGTACCTGAGGCAGAAAACCGGCAACTCTTTGAGAGTCGAGAAATTGGTGTCTCTCCATTATTATTATAAGCGGGGGTGGGTCGCTATAGTAGTCTTCAACGTATGCTGAGCTCAGACCTTTTCTGATAAAATCACGGCAGGAGTATATTACACACACCTCTTCGCTTTCATGAGTTTATTACACACACCTCTTTGCTTTATTTTTTCTTTTCTTTTCTTTTAAACAATGTTTTTTTAATGTTATTGTGTTCCGTGCTTTGTCAGAATAAAGCTATTTTAATTATTTCTTTCTTTCTTTCTTCTTTCTATAATGCTCATGAAAAACACCTGAGGACTCTTCAACGCAATTATTAGTTAACTAAACTCCGATTGAAATTTGTCTAATCCGTTACGTTACGGACCAAATCAAATAGGTAAGTAAAAGTGCATGCCTAATCGACTGTCATCTGTTTCCATGATAAAGCCAGCACGTCTAGCACGAGTGAGCTACACGTCTCGGTTTAAAACACTCGCAATAAGTTCTGTTCGAAAAAAATATGTGCGCAATACCAGTGCTCTCATACGGTGAAGGATAACATCGTGAGGAAACCGGCATGTCCAAGAACTAAAAATTCGAAAGACATGTCAGTCAGTTATACGGTTATCTGTAATTGTAATCCGGCTTCCCGCGATTCAGGCTCAGCCTTGTGCGGGAACCAATGGTAACCTAATTCCATGTTATTGCGTCAGTTAATAAATATTTTTGTATTTTTTTTTTTTTTTTATGTGCCATCCACCAATCCGCGTGGTGGATTAAGCCCCAATCACTCTCGCCTGAGAGTAGGCCAGTGTCCTTTTAACAACTTTAGTACTAAGTACGTACTCCAGTGCAATTATAATTATAATATCAAACCCTAGAATTTATTCTACCATCATCAGATGATATTCATAATAGCTCAATTTACAATAATGTTGTATGATTGATGCGACATTAATAATGGTGTAATGATTATAAATATCTCGGAAATATCCCATAAATACTTGTTTACATGTTTATCAACAAAAATAAATTCATACTTGTGTCTGTTGTGCTTGGAAAAATGCATTTCAAAATGGTACTAGGTACCTATTGTAAAATACTATTGTAATATTCCAACAATAATTACAGATCTAATAATAAAGCGATTAACTACAAACTACTAGGGAGGTCTCTTCAGCAAGAGTCTACCTTGGAGTGTACCTTTCACCTCAGTGCAAGATATTTGGCCTCCAGTAGTAGTGCATAGCTGCACTGTGTTTAGGTTTGAAGGGCACTGTAGCAAGTGAAATTACAGGCACATGAGACTTACCATCTAACGTCTCAGGGTGATAACACGCAAGTGATATCTATGATGTTGCATGCTTACATAGGCTACGGTAACTGCTGACCATCAAGTGGGCCGTCACTTGGTTACCACTTTTGTAGCGTATAAAAAAAAAAAAAGTGTAAATGCACTTTTTTTGGGCTAATAACTACTTTTATCCCGGAAATTTATAGTTTCCGTGTTCCACGAACGATGTCGGAGGCAAAAAGCTAGTACTTACCTATCGTAAATAACAAATGGAGAACCTAATTAGCGGTACATAAACAGCTATCGGCAATCGCATTCGGTTTGCTTTAGTTCCGGGTTAACAACACCATGTCATGGCCATGGTCAATTTACGTGGTAAAGTAAGGTCGTATGTTACTAATAGCTTTCCTTATTCGGTGAGTGGCTTTCTGATGAAATAATTACGTGAGGATGACATCATAATTTCAAGTGTTAATGTTATGCACGTGATTGTCCGAATATATTGGCTTAGATCGCCAACAGAAATTGTAATTATATAGGGTCTTTGATTATTAGTGCGCGATCACAGACATGGATCTACGAGTAGCTGCGCGATATTTAAGGAATATGTTCAACACACATTTTTTTTTTTAATTTTGATTGAAAAATCTCGAGTCAATCGATTAACTAAGTTTTTCTGGTCAATTATTAATGTATTCAAATCACAATCTCACGCTTCACCTGGTGATATGGTATGACTCTTAGCAAGAGTTTGTCTTTCTTTATTTCATTAGTTGAGTTTAGATGTTCACAGAAATAACAGCTTTAACGAAAACGTTCTGTCAGCTAGCATACTAATAAGTACATATAATACATCGATAAATAGCATATTATTATACAAAATTAATTACATAAAAAACTTCTAAACAAGAAATTGGTGTAGGTTTGAATGAAACAAATCTTGGTCGTGGTTGGTACCCCAGTGTCAGATATTCTGCCTCCAAGCAGTAGTGCGTGTAAGAATTATTACAGTGTTTAAGTTTGAAGGGCACTGAAGCAAGTGAAAAGAACACGTTTTGGGGTGACAAGAATGGTGCAGGACCACGCAGAACTTTCAAACTTAAATTGTTGGATAACACTGCAGCTGTTAAAGTCAGGCGTGGCGCTTAACATCGGGCGAACGACTTGACAGTGTTTTCACTTGATTACATAAATAAAAAGACATATTTACTAACTGGAAAACTCACTTTAAATGGCAAAACTATGGGGAAACTGAAATTAATGTTCATAAAAAAGCCGAGGACATGAAAGGCAAGTTTTCACCAGGGAATGGGCAGCAGCATTCGCCTGAGGATTAATAACCGATACTGCAATCACCAATCTGCCTGCCAAGCGTGGTGATTTTGGCAAACTCTAGTATAAAATGAACTGAGGGGTGATTAATTCGATTTCAATCGATTTCATTTGGTTTCAATCACAAACTGACGTATTTTGTACGAATATGACAGCTTATTGACGGTTCGCTGTTTGAAAACAGACTGCAACAGAATTGCGTAATCTCCCTATATACAGGACTAACTGATGCTACTTAAGGAATCCAATATATGACTTCCTTAGATACTACATAACAGTTATAACTCGGGCGAATCAACATGACACCTGTAATGACGTTTACATAGTTTTAGTTTGGGTGTCATGTTTATTCACCCGGCTTGTACTGATGGTTGATGAACTCACAGGTCTCTCTCATGGTTGTGGATGCAATGTGCCGCGGTGAGCACGTGTCGGGACGATATCAGAGAGCCGCCGCACAGCCAGCGCGTGTCCTCGGCCCGGTGGTAGCCCAGCAGCGCCATCCACGGGAACGCTCCTGGAAACCATGGGAATGAGAGGTTTATTGATCGAATTTTGAATCTACGAATTGCACCTTCACACCCCGGACACTTTCGTCCAGTAGTTTGACTTGCTACAGCTATAAATAAATAATAAATAAAATAAAAATAAAAAAGCCTTTATTTCTACTACATAATATTATACAATCAAACAATAAAAAACTTTAACTCTGCTACTTATATTTAATACAATCACTAGATAATTATTATTCAGTTTAATCTGTAGTAGTCGCCTGAGCGGCGTAGGCCTCCCCTAAGTCCTTCCATATGTCCCTCTCTCGTGCTTTCGACATCCAGTCCGGTCCACACCTATGTGTAAAGATATCTCGCCATCTCATTTTTTGCCTCCCTTTCTTTCTTTTGCCTTCCCATGGCGTCCACTCTGTCACTCTTTTAGTCCATCTGCTGCTGTCTAATCTACAAATATGTCCTGCCCAGTTCCATTTCAGCTGTCTTATTTTGACCTTAACATCTTTAAATTTGGTTTTTCCGCGGATGGTCTCATTTCTGATTCTGTCTGAAATTTTTAGGCCCAGTACGCTTCTTTCCATTCTTCTCTGACAAACTGCTATTTTCTCCTCGTCTTCCTTTCTTAACGACCACGTCTGGCATCCATAAGTTAAGCACGGTAATACTGCCGATTCGTAGACCTTATTTTTAACGTTTATTGTTATATCTTTATTCTTCATAATTTCTTTTAAGCTCCAGTATTTCTTCCAAGCCAAGGCTATTCGTCTTTGTATTTCTTTTTCAGTACAGTTATCAAATGACACTAGCTGTCCTAAGTAAACGTATTCTTCTACGTACTCTATTTTTTCTCCTTCCACTTCAATAATAAGTTGTTCTCCATTTGTTAATATTTTTGTTTTGGATGCGTTGAGTGTTAAACCAACTTCCTTACTCTCCCTCGCCAGTTGTTTTACCATACTTTCTAGTTCGTGCGTATTTTCAGCGAAAACCACTATGTCGTCCGCGAACCGTAGATGACTCAAATATTCTCCATTCACCTTGATTCCCTTATTTTCCCATTGCAATGTTCTGAAAACAGATTCTAATACAGCTGAAAAAATCTTAGGAGAGAGAGGATCCCCTTGTCGGACTCCTCTTTTAATGGCAAATTCTTTTCCTTCCTTCTCTAGTCTTATTTTCGCCGAACATTTTGAATACACATCGTGGATTAAATTGATGTATTTAATATCGACGCCTTGCTGTATAAGTGCTGGCCAAATTGCATGGTGCTTCAAAGAGTCGAAGGCTTTTTTGTAGTCGATGAAACACATGTACAACTTATAACCATATTCATTAGACTTCTCAATCATTTGTGTTACAACTTGGATATGATCTATTGTTGAAAACTTTTTTCTGAAACCCGCCTGTTCTCGTGACTGATTTTCATCTAGAGTCTTTGTAATTCTATTCAAAATAGTTTTAGAAAATATTTTGTACAGGTTAGTCATAAGGCTGATTGGTCTGTAGTTCCCAAGTTCACATATATGGGAGATATCTTATGCAATAGTATAATTGTAGACTTGGACCACTGATCTGGTGTTTTTTCTGATTCCATGATGCCGTTGAATAGAAATTGCAGGGGTTTTTGTAGTGGGTAACATAAGGATTTCAGCACTTCGTTTACAATATTGTCGCTTCCTGGTGATTTGTCATTTTTTTGTGTGATTATTGCGTGGTCAATTTCAGAGGTAAGTATGCGTAGTTCATTATTATTAGCCGGCAAGGTAGAGTACTTATCAGTAACAGGCCGGAGCAGCTGTAGTGGGTAGTCGGTGTCGTCGTAAAGATCTTTGTAGAATTCCGTTGCAATTTTTATTATGTCTGGTCGTCTCGATGCTAATACTCCTACCTTATTTTTCAGATTCGATGCCCACACCTTCTTCTCATTGAGTTCTTTGTAAAGCTCCTGTTTGGTTAATTAATTTTTCAAATGTTTTTTGTCTGTTAATTTTTTTCTCTTGTGTCAGATTTCTGTTTATTTTTTTACTAACTGTTGTGATCTCTTGCTTGGTTTTTTTAGTTCTTTTGCCTTTGTAAAGTAATTTTCTCTGGTCCAGAAGAAGTTTTGTTTCTTGATTTATGGTAAAATTCTGTTTTGTCCTACTTTCAGGTAATTGTCTTAGTACATGTTTAATTTCCGATTCCAACTTGTCATATTGATTTTGCGTGTCAGCTGAAACATTTACTGCCTCCATAAATTTTTGCTCTAAATACTTTGCGCCTTCTCCATCAATCACTGGTAAATCTCTTGTATAATTTGCTTGCTTAATGTATCGTCTCTTTCGAGTCATTTGTATTGAGAGTTTACACCGTATCATTCTATGATCAGTATGAAAATTTAAGTTATTGATAATGTCAAAGCTTTGAACGTGGGTAGGTTGATTTGTGAGAATGTAGTCGATTTCATTTAGATGTTTTCCGTTTGGGGATCTCCAAGTCCATTTCTTATGAGTTTTGCGTTTAAACATGCTGTTTACAATTTTGTAATTATTTTCTAGAGCAAATTCTATCAATCTTTTTCCATGGGTACTCCTTTGACCATGTGAATATTTCCCGAAAATTGAGTTCTCGCTTCTCTGCATTTTTCCTACCTTTGCATTAAAATCTCCAAGTACTATTATATTTTTGGAAGCCACGAACTCAATGGCGGATTCAAACGTTTGATAGAACTCATCCAATTCTTCATTAGTGCATGCTTCCGTAGGTGCGTATATCTGTACAAATGACCAAATGGTGTTGTCAGTTGTCTGTAGTTCTAATGTAGCTACTCTGTCAGAGAAAGCTTTCAGGCTTAATATTTGGTTTTTAAGGTGTTTTTTAATTAGGAAACCAACTCCATTTCTTCCACTCATTCCTGACGTATTGTACAAAATAAAATCAGAATACTCTTCGATGGATTCTTTGGCTCTCCTTATTTCACATAATCCTATAATGTCCCATTTTAGAGTTTCTATTGCAAAACTTAATTCTGTAAGTCTGCTATCAGATAGTAGAGTTCTCACATTAATGCATGCCACATGTAAGTTGCATGTTTGGTTACTTTTGTTTTTTTCTGTGGTTTTGTTACTGTTTGTTTCTTGATTTAGGGGGTTTTGGTCTGACTCTTCCACGGTGACCGGCCGGCTTGGAAGAGGAGGAGGGACACGACTTAGTTTTTTTGGTATCCTTGGACATCGTAGCTTGTCGAGGGTCGAGGAATGGGATTTAACTGCGACGGACGCAAATAGCTCGTAATATTTTGTGGCTTATTTTTCTTTGGTGCTTGTTTTGTCCTTTCTTCGTTGTTATTAACCTTCGCGCTCACTACTGCCTCAGGCGACTCTGATAGAGGTCTTTTACTCGAATTTTTCTCTGTGTTTACCGAGTATTTTGGTTTGGGTATGTCTAGCGTGACTATTTTATCATAACGTAAAGCAACTTTTTTACCAGAATCTCTTGCTCGTTTCAGATCTTCCTGGAGTTCTTTCCTTTTTTGTAGTACAGCCGGAGAAAAGTCTTCTTTGATGTAAATACCTGTGTTATCGAGTATTTTCTTTTTCCGGAGGAGCTCTAGTTTCTTACTTGTTGTTGTTATCGTTACTACAATTGGTCTGATTTTACCAACATTCTTGCCTATTCTGGTCACAGTTTCGATTTCCCATCTTTGACACAATATATCCATTCTTGAATTAATTATGTCCAGGATGAAACTTAACAAATCTTCATAGTTTTTTTCAGTTTCTTCAACCCCGAAAAAAACCAAATTTTTCTTTCTCATTTGTTTATCTAAATAGTTTATTGTTTTTTGTTGTTGTTCAAGTTTTACTTCCAATTGATTTGCTTTTGCCTCGATGCGGTTGAATTTCTCATCTATGTTCTTGTTAATGGCTTCCTTAATATTTTCTTCCATATTTTTCATATCTAGCTTCTGTTGTGCTAACTCTCCTTGGATATTTTGTAGAGCTTTTAATATTTCGTCCATATTTGGTACAGCGCCCTCTGACGACAGGCAACGGGATTTTAATGGTAGCTTGGTTTGAGTTTTAATCTCTTTTAGTCCTGCTACTCGTCGATAGGTGGCGCAGCTTCTATTTGATATGATGACCAGATATATGAGGTTATAATTACAAAATATTTCCAATTTCCACTATTTTCTCACTTTTTTGACCTAGATATAAATTAACTGACCTTCAACTGGTAGTATTAGCTTTTCTTTCTTCCGTATTCTTGGTGCAATTTCAATTCCCGGTGATGTCCGTTACGAAACGTTATTTGAGATTTTTGTTTCTAACTTTGGTGTTTCCGGCTTAAAAACAGTTCTTCGGGTATTCTTCGCTTGGCTTCACAATTTTAACACTGATTTACGTAGAAATAAGAGGTTCTAGTATTTTTTCTTTCGAAAATGTTACGGAGCCGATGTAAACATTAGCACAGTAGCGCCCTCTCATGCTACAGCTATACACAGTACCTAATACACTGCTGCTTGTAGGCAAAATATCTGGCACTGTACCACCAAAACAAAATTTTGCTGAAGAATTCTACCACCAGATAATCTCTGATGGAAAATCACCCTATAACTGTCGTGGGTGCCAACTTAGGACTGGTCGTGCTGCCCTACAGGCTGACGTTCGCCGGGGGGTACCAAGACGATTTCTTGCTGAAGAGCTTTGAATTATTAATATGTTGCAAACTTTGCAGTAAAAACCGCGTAGTCCTGGAAAGCGTGGGAGTAGCCACTCAACGCACACAAATCCTTGGAACACCGAGGTCACTTCTCGAAGCCTGCGAAAACCCCAGGAAGCTTCTGTGCTTCTGGGAGGAGTTAGGCATAGCCAGCTCAACGCATAACGGACCAAATGCGCGTATAAATGCGGAAAAGGGAGTCCACATAAACAAATAAATAAACTAGCAAAAACTTACCAAGCTTAGCTGGCACGCCTCCTACTACTCGACTCAGCGTAGTGTTGCTGAAGCCGCACACGGGGGGCGCGGGAAGGCTTGCCAAATAGTCGTCGCCCACCGCTTTCGGAGCCGCCGTGGGGGCTGGCGTCGTGGTGGTCGTGGTGGTTTTCGGGGGGGCCGTGGGTGCCGTGGGGATGCCTGGGAGGGGACAGCACACCTGGAGAAGTAAGTTTGAGATATAGAGGTATATGTATACCCAGCCATGCTTTTGGTCTGATTATTCTAGCTTCAGGCGCGAGAAACAGGCGTTAATTCACCTATATTTTAGAAGGTAACTCGTATACAACTAACAAAACTTTAGAGACACGACTAACAAAATCGGACTAACAAAACTTGAAGACTTTGAAGATTCAGACTTTGACTGTGTTCACCAAATAAATGTATGCGTGCGACGCGCCATCTAGTCGTCCCGCTCGGGCATTCGGTTCATTTGGTTGTTGCCGAGCGTTATTGAGCTCGTTTTGTTGTTGGACGTGAGTGACAGATTGACCACATTGAAACAATATAATAGGCATGATGACTGATTTTGAAAAACTGTTCTATTGTATTCAGAAGTATCGACTTTAGGCAAAAATAACTTATTCTTCCAGAAATTAATGGTTTAGTAGTAAAAAAATGCGATTGCAATTTGAATTTTAAAATTCACGCTAAAACGCGCTGAGTCGCGGAGTGACAGCGCTGACGTCATTATGTCAGTTTTCAATATAAAATTTTAGCAATAAGGTTCAAAATTCTGCAATATTTTTGACACCACCAATCAGAGATGCTCATAGTCGGTGTTCAACCTTCTAAGGCGGATTGCTGTATTTTGTAGTTTTATTATATTAAAAATATTATCAATCTCGCATCTAATGTAAAAAGAAATATGGTTTTTAAATTCCTTGAATCCTTTTTCATAAGGTGAACACGTTATTTTAATGATTATTGGTTACTGTCATCATGCCTATTGTGTATCTTCACGCCTAATATTTCCCCATTCTGTAGGTTAATGACTGAACCTCACTGACCTTAGGATTACTGCCGTCGAAGCCGCAGTGCGCCTTCCTCAGCATCCCCACTGCAGCAGGGTTGCTCTTCGACTCCTGGAGTATCTTCAGGAACACGGGGCAGGTGTACAGGTTGATACAGCTGCCGGTTCCACCTTCTATCGTTTGACAGGTCTCACCTGATAACAAAAAATGCAGAAATAGTAAGTTAAAAAACAACAAGTGCTCATTGAACAAGTCGCATGGCTCCCAGGAGTCGAAGTGTGGAAGAAAGGGAGGCTTTTGCCCTGCAGTGGGACGATATTATGAGCTATAGGTAAATGAATAAATATAATAAATAAATAATGCTGGACAATCCACACAGCATCATCTAGCCCCAAGGTAAGCTGCTGTTAAACAGAGCTGTATTAGGGGACTAGATGACTGATATATACATAATACAATACAATACATAGATAGATTTTTTTTTTATATATAGAAAATACCCAGAACACCCGGAACAAATATTTGTAGATCGTATAAATATTTGACCCGAGGTGGGAATCGAACCCGCAACCTCCGCGTCGCAGGCGGACCTGCGCTCGCTGCGCCACATCGCTCGTCGTAGATCTAGAGCACAGATAACATAATACATCTAGAGTAAGTTCTTATGAGTCGGTGGCCAACTCTAGTGACGGTGTATATAATAGGTTGGGGAAAAAGTTTCTTCGCATTTTTTAAGAAAATTCAAAACATTTTTTAAGATACTTTATTTACATTTAACTAAAGTATGTAGGTACCATTTTGTTCGATAACTTTTGTCATAGGTTATTTTTGTAAAAAAAAAATCTGTATAATTTTGGTTACCTTCGTTTTGTTTGTTTTCATATGTTTATCATCATCTGACAAGCAAGTTTAACTTTAGACACAATATGCGGAAACATGTAAATATATAATAAAACAAATAAATAATGCTGGACAATCCACACAGTATAGTCCTCAGTTATTATTTTTAGAATAATTATTAACTACGTACTTGTGATTTATTTGCGACTGATTGGTGTGAAGTTAAACATCGTGATATTAGGCAATGGTTATGTAGATGCAAAGTAAAAGAAATGGCCATAACAGTTTGTTTTTCTATTTTAATAAATAAATAATAGGCCGCCCGAAGCCCGAAGACCTCTTTTTGGTCTAACGACAGCAGAGTACCGATAGAGGATAAATGGTGTTCCCTATTGTCTGTGCTATTGTGATGATAGATTGGCAGCGATCAGTCCTTAGAGTTTACGAGCAAGAACTAGGTAATAACTGACAGTATAAAAAGTGACTTACTGTCACACCTAAACGAACGCGTTTTAGTATAAATCTTATTATTGATTGCTTACATGTACATCAAAGTAAATTAAGTCTAGTGTCTAGACACAAACTTAAGCGCAACACACACAGAACGCGGGCGCGGGTCGGGTCAGATCCGCCGCGGGAGTATTTTGTTTTAATTAGTATGGACGGATGACATCACACTGAACGCGGGAGCGGCTGCCGCGCGCGCACCCGACCCGCGCCCGCGTTCTGTGTGTGTTGCGCGTTAATCTGTAAGTGTAACTGTTGAACTATTGGAGCAATCTAATATTGTAATTCAAAGGAATCAATTTTGTGAAGCTGGCGACTGGATAATGCATCAACATGTTTCTAATTAATAAAATTTGAATTTGAATTTACGATTGTCAGGTGCGTACGTATTTTATAAGACTAGGTCAACTTAAAATTAATCATTAGCCTAAACGTAAGGCTAGATTGTAATTATATTGAATACATTATTTTAAAACGTATAAAAAAAAAGGTGCGTGCGTAGCCTTTTCAGCACGCTATTAACGACAAAGAAAATATTGTTCTTAATAGAATGCTCGCATCTGTGTAATGTACAGCCTCAGCTTAAGTACTGGCTTGACCTTGAGGAATACTTACATACAGAAATCTGATTTTATGTTAAGGAAATAAAGATGATGTAGAAGCATTTAAATAGTTAATGTTTATTGGCATTGAAATAAAAACGGACAAGTGCGAGCGAGACTCGCGACCTGAGTGTTCCGTACTGTAGAAGACTCATTGCAATTGCAGTTAGATTTATATTTTGATCGCCAAACCTCTAATTTAATTCGAAATCGTAAAAGAGTCCTTTTCACTTTCCGTCGAAATACACAATTTTGAACTTTCTCCTTTATTTGTGCCACAAAGGTTCACCCGGCATTCCAAATTCAGAATTGACTGGTTATAGGTGATATCCGACGAGCCACTCGAATGAATGTTCACTCGAGTGAATGTTTAATTTTTTCTTGGCAAAATTGTTTCATTTTGGTTTCAAACATTTCATTTCGAGTGAAAGGTGTCGAATGAAAGACGAAAATGAACGAAAAATATCATTTGCTAAAATTCCCGAGAGGTTTTTAACTATCTTCATAATTTATTTATTTTGTTTGTTTTTCCATATACATGCAAAAATTAGACATATTATGAGTAGTTATATTGCCATATCTTTTACGGCAGTTACTAGGGAGAGTAGCATTTTGTCGTCATTAAGACGCTACGAATAGTACGTTATGACCATAAACTTAAATAACTTCAAGATGATACCGATATAGCCGTTCCTGAGAAAATGGTAGACATACAGGTCAGACATCATTATTGACAAAACGGATAGCTGAGTGATCATAGACGGTTCTGTTTTTCCTGTTGAGTACGGGACCCTAAAAATACTAAACACACCAGGTTGTTGTTGAAAAACTACATATTTAATAAAATATGAAATATAAATATGGAATTTTACCATATAATACATAGCTAAACGAAAAGATGTAATAAACCTAAATGATTAGAGTTGCCTGTTGAAAAAGTTTTTATGCAAATAGGTAATATGAAGTTTATAGGCCGCCCATACATACCTACTCTCTTGGTACAAGTATAGCCGTAAGTCGCAGGGAGCATGGAATGTGTTTTTATTATCTTTGTAGGTGCAAGTACAAGCCGGAACCACAATGCTCGGAAGGCTATTGTTTATTTCTTACTAGCGGACCCGCCCCGGCTTCGCACGGGTGCTCTAAACCTTCTTCATGAATTACTTTATTGCTGATAACCCATTATTATTATGAGCGTGTAGAGTGTAGTGTAGTGTAGTGTAGCCCACAGCAGGGCAAAGGACGCCCTTCCTTTTCTCCAATCGTCACGTTCTTGGGCAACTGTCACAGAGCCACTGTGGACCTGGGGCCTAACCATGAACTCTTTTTTTGAAGTGGCAACCAAGTGGACGCTTGCGGGTTGCCACCTTGAGGCTAAGATCGAAAGCCTCATGTGCCAGTAATTTCACCGGAAACCATACCCTTCACACCGGAACACAGCAATGCGAGCATTACTGCTTTGCGGCAGAAATAGGTATGGTGGTAGTCCTTCCCCAGACGAGCTCTATCACAGAGAACTCTACTACTCTTATAGCGATTCAAATGAAGACCTAAACTAAATTGTCAAAAAATTTCATATCATGACATGATTGTCTAATTGATGTCATGGTATGGTGGAGTTCATGGTTGGGCCCCAGTTCTTTAGGTAATCCTACGCAACGTAGTTTAAAAGATCTAAGCGTACATACATACATACATAAAGACAGACATCATTTTATACCATGTAAGGAATGGTAAGGACTGGCTATTTTTGTTTTTATAGTGTTAACCATCACACTAGGGGAATACTAAAGATTATAATATCCCAAAAATTATTTTGCCTCAAGCGGGATTTGAACCCGCAACCACCGCTTGATACGCGGGCGCTCTACCAAGCGGTGGTTGCGGGTTCAAATCCCGCTTGAGGCAAAATAATTTTTGGGATATTATAATCTTTATGGTAAGGACTAGCGCATGGAATGAGTCATGCAATCAAACAGCATTTGCAACGCTTTATTAGATTTTTATATCATAAAAAGATTAAGAGGTGCTAAAATGGAGGGAAATAACATCAATACACAAGAGCTAAGCTTTTAAATTTGATGAATAAAAAGATTTATGTGTTAGTGTAATATCCAATTATAGACCTGTTTTTATTAATTGTAGTTTATTAATTTTCTTTGAAAAACTAAAATACCTATTAAGCTTCCATTTTTGTTATTCTGTTGTTTAAAAACCTGTTGTAGGTACCTAGTTCTAGTGGTCAGAAGGTTGCCAAGGTCACAGTAAGATTATATCGTGTATGAAATAACATAGAATTGTAAATACTTTTTCGAGGATAGAAGCTTTATTTGTTTCTATATAGATAGATAAAACATTTATTTGTATCTTCAAATTTCATTTTATTTTTGTTAAATATCTTTGTCACAATTGTACGGCCAATCCGAGGAACTGATTCCTAACCGTGGCTCTTTTTTAACCTGCTTAAAAAGTGAAGTGCGACTAAACTTCTAGGCCGCCCGAAGGCCTCTGTCATGGCCTAACAACTTTGAAAAAGCCGGGACCGACTGCTCCGAAGCACGGGAGCGCTCAGTTGAAATTGCCTCTAGCGGTCTCCCATCCAAATGATGACCCCGCGGAACAGTGCTTAACTTCGTTGATCTGTTAAGAACAACTTAGCCAGCGTCACAAGCGCTCACTAAACACTGGTAATGCAAAGTCATCAGGAGGGATTTTAAAAGCTTACAGGAGTCATCTCATTTACCGCTAAAACTTTTATTATGTGATACCTACATATAAAATTATAATAGGTAAGTAGGTACAACCTAAGTACTAAAGTTTTTTATAAATAAGTGGATTATTAATACTAAAACCAACGAAAAGCCGTATGTAGGTACTTCCACATAACTTTACCGTACTGCATATTTTATTAATTTTATTGTCTAAATGTAAGCAAAGAATGACATAAGATTTCTACAGGAAGACGGTCGGCCCCATTGATAGCAAGTGGTTACCGTAGCTTAGAGACGCTTGCAATACCAGATAGGTACTTACCTATCAGCCGCTCGTTGCTAACCTGAGACGAAGATAGATCCATGTGCCTGAAATTTTACCCATACCGAACCGGAACACAGTAATGCAATTATTAGGCCCGATAGACTTAATTCACCCGGGTCAAATAAGCTCGTTTTGCTGCTTGAAGGCAGAAACAGACTATA
Source organism: Colostygia pectinataria (assembly GCA_951394395.1). NCBI lineage: Eukaryota > Metazoa > Arthropoda > Insecta > Lepidoptera > Geometridae > Colostygia > Colostygia pectinataria. The sequence continues at coordinate 1,202,589 of OX596368.1, read as the reverse complement.
TGGTAAGTAAATATAAAGTAAAGTAAGCAGAAAGCCCAAAAATTTAAGCTGTCAGATGTTTGATTTCCGCATTCCAATTAATTAATTAATTTTATTAGCAGACATTTTAACACAGAGCGCCATCTAGCCTCAAGCCATTGGTAGACAATAATATCTGTGCCCAAAGTAAGCAAAGCTTTTTACGGAAGCCACCAGATCCAATCCGCTTCGGCCATCTACGAGACCAAAGCTTCGTAACCAGTTACGAACTAAAAATAATTTGTCCTCGTACGATACCAGTTACAACATACGTATTTTTCCTTACAGGAAACAGGGTTTTGAATTCGTAACCAGTTATGTACTGCCATACCATGAACTCTTATAGCGATTCAAATGAAGACCTAAACAAAATTGTCAAAAAATTTTGTACTATGATATCAATTAGACAATCATGTCATGGTATACAATTTTAAGTTTAGGTCTTCATTTGAATCGCTTTAAGAGTTCATGGTAGGGGGCTGAACATAATTCTACCTCGCACGATACCAGTTACGAGGAAACACGTATGTTCGCGAGCGTCTATGATAAGTACATACAATTTCAATCTAGTTCTAATTTACTGCTGTTTTTGTTTAGGTAGGTACTTTTTTGTAATTTTGGACCGTAACGGATAATTCGTTTCGGTCTAAAAGCGTTACGGATTAGACAATTTTCAATTTCAATCAGAGTTCAATTCACTCAATGACAATGTTGTATTATGCTGAGTGGTGGCCATTTTTATTATTCTTATATTTTAGTCATAGCTGATGTAGGTAATTAATGTTTTTAGTTGGTAAAAGTTCGTATGAGTCAGTGGCCAACTCTGGTGACAGAGTTTCTAGACCGCCCGAAGGCCTCAGTCATGGCCTTAGTTAGTTGGTAACAAAATATTTTTTTTATTATTATTATTAATATTTATTATTAAATTAATTTATCTTTGGCTACTACTTACGGAACATGGAAACGGGGTTGAAGTTAAAGTTATTCCTGGACTCGGTGTCAGGAGTGGTTGCCGGCGCCGGAGCCTGCGTGGACACTTTGTTCTCCAGCTCCACAGGGTCCTGGGGTCCATTGTATCCTAAATTTGAAACACCATATATAGGCAGCAAAGGGAAAACTAGTTACGAAAGTTAGTTAGTTAGTTGTAACGGTCTTTAGATGGCTCAACTGTTTCATATGTATATGTAGTTTGTATTTTTAAAATTACGAAAGTAAGCAAGAACATTATCTGTAAAGCTGGTTGTGAATACATTTGAAAAATATACAATTGTCAAATACAATCGTAAACGTATCTAGCTGCTGTCGATTTGTATGGAATTTTGGTAGTTCATTTAACGCACGGTTCTCATACGGTGAAGGAAAACATCGTGAGGAAACCGGCATGTCCAAGAACTAAAAATTCGAAAGACATGTGCCATCCACCAATCCGCATTGGGTCCGCGTGGTGGATTAAGACCCAATCACTCTCGCCTGAGAGTAGGCCAGTGTCCCAGCAGTGGGAACATTAGAAGGCTGTCATGATGATTTAACGCACAAAATTTTCAAAAGGGATTTTTGCACTAACCCCTAAAGAGGAGCTATAATCCCATGCCAATTGAGACGATAAGTTATCGTTTACGATTGTCAAACAAGTTTTTCGTGACACTCTGTGTTTAAATAATGTACTTAATGACGTATTGTATCATCAACGAGTGTTATGTTGTTGACGGGTGATGATTTGGTCATGGTACGATATTTATGTTTTTAAATATCATTCCAAGAGCGATGTTCGATCTATCAACTGTGTTAATGCCAGCCTATACAGGGTCATTCATTATCAACCTGACAAACTTAAGGGATAGGTTCCACACATAAAATAAAATATATGTACCTATATATTTTTTTGTTATGTATATTTTGTCTTAATAATTCCCAAATAAACAAAAAAAAAAAACGATAACGTTTTTCTGCTCAATTTTTATTTATCATTGTTGGGAATCGAGTTAAGCGGCGTAATAATGAAATATTCGAGTGTGCACGCCCCGTAGCGGGTCATAGACACGCGCAGGTCAAGGACGCACGGGTTATTGACCCGCGGTTCATTGACGCGCGGGTCACTGACACGTGCCGAGCGCTGCCTTTTCGATTACTAACAAGGATAACTAATTATTAAGCAGAATCACGTAATTTTTTTTCATAAAAAAAAGTTTAGAAAAAAAAGTACAAGTATTTTTTTTTTCATGTGAGGAACCTATCACTTAAGTTTGTCAGGTTGATAATGAATGACCTTATATAAACCACGCTCGCAGAAGCATGGACATAATTGGAAGCAGTTGTTATATTGGGCAGATACCTTGTCCAACGTTTAAGTGGTCGATAACAATCACTGGAACCATACTGGAACCAACAATACCCACGACAGAATATCGTAGTATAAAATTAGAATGAATGATGAGTGACCACGAGCAACTTCTGGCCATGCATATCTTCATTCATCATCAATCATGTCAGCCTTCTAATGTTCCCACAGCTGGGACACTGGCCTACTCTCGAGCGAGAGTGATTGGGTCTTAATCCACCACGCGGACCCAATGTGGGTTGGTGGATATCTTCTACTATTTTCGATCTTTGACTATCTTCATTAATTCATTTGTTATTTTTTGTTAAAGGTACGAGTTGGTAACCGAAGGCGATGCTGACGTGCAGCGAAACTGAAACTATGACGTAACGCGACGATACGTTAGCCTGCAACTGCTGCAGTCGGCTAACAACTCGTACCTTTAGAGACTCGTGGGTGCTCAGCTTAAGTATGTGTTGTGGTGGGTAGTATTGTGTTATCTGTGGTGTTACTAAAATGATTTGTCTACCTGAGTTGGAACCTTCGTTGTTGACAAAATTGACATTCCCCTGGCCAGGCTGATTCTGAGAGTTCTGCCCTTGGTTCGGTTGGTAGCTGGATCCGTCATTGTTGACAAAATTGACTGTCCCCTGGCCTGGTTGGTTCTGAGGAGCCGGGCTTGGTTGGTAGCTGGTTCCGTCGTTATTGACAAAATTGACATTCCCCTGGCCAGGTTGACCCTGAAGATTTTGCCCTTGGTTCGGTATGTTGCTGGATCCGTCATTGTTGACAAAATTGACAGTGCCTTGATCTGGTGGTGGATTCTGAGCACTCTGGTTTGGTTGGTAGCTGGATCCATCACTGTTGACAAAATTGACTGTCCCCTGACCTGGTTGGTTCTGAGGAGCCTGGTATGGTTTGTAGCTAGATCCGTCATTGTTGACAACACTAACAAGCCCCTGTCCTGACTGGTAGTCCTGGGAACCTTGTTTCGGAGGAGACTCATTGTTTACGACGTTGACTTGTCCTTGGCCCTGACCTTGGTTGAACGGTGGCTCGGTGTAGACCTGATCATTCCCTTGGTAGGTAGGATTCTGGCCGTAACCCCCCTGTCCGTAGTTTGGCGCTTCTTCTGGGTAAGATGTGGGGAATAACACAGATTGTTGGTATTGATTTCGAGGGTTATTCTGCCGTCTGTTTTGGTAATAGTCGTTGATGACTGGGCGGTTATTTCTGTAGCCACCAATAATTTCTCTGAAGTTGCCGAGGTTATTTGCGAAGTTCAGGGCCTGACGCTCTTGCTGGTTGAAGAAACCTGGGGAAACCATTGGTTTTTACTTTCCAAAATTACATAAGCTGATAAGCGAATGCGATCACTAAAGCTAAAGCGTACGAGACTTTTATTTTTCAATTTTGGGTGCATTCCAAAGTTTTAGCAAGACAATTTATATCCTCAGCCTTTGACACGACAAAGAACGAAAGCATTTGGCCACTAACTTAAAGAAAAACTTACTTTTTCACCTAATGATTTTCTAATAGATCGTCCGGGGAAGTACCAGCATGGTTATTCCTGCTGCTAATCAGTAACGCAAGCATTACTGTGTTCCGCTACAGTTCCGGTTCAAAAAGCTTGTAAATATCTACTGGTAAGCAAAGACGTGTCTGTCTGTTTGACCTGTCAGAAATCTTCTTATCAATGTAATACAAGTGACTAGAATTGAAAGCGTCTAATGGCTACGGTAACCATTTATTCTGTATTCAGTATCATTTATTATTGCATCATAATTAGAGGGTAATACATCACCTTATACACATAAGGTCTTAATTTTAAATAATAATCAGAGCACACCATCTAGTAGCCGTATGCTTGGTTGCCACTTTAGTGGTTGCCACTTTAGCGGTAAGTATGAAAAAAAAACTTTTGTAAACTTAGTATAAGATTGTTAAATAAAGGCTTTTGAAATTGAAATTGAAAAATGAAAAGGACAGCCAATGCATAGTACCCTGGGGTGTTGCACTAGGTTGCACTATAGAAATTGAGTAGATTGGGTAGTTAAAAATAAAATCATTGTTTGCCGTAGTTGCTAAAACCTATCATTAGATAATTAAGTCATTAATTAATATCCTTTTTCTGCTAGCATTTCTTTTAATTTTAAACGCGCGAGTCACTGACACGTGCCGAGCGCTGCCTTTTCGATGTCTAACAAGGATAACTAATTATTAAGCAGAATTACGTTTTTTTTTTAATATAAAAAAAAAACGTTTAGAAAAAAAGTTAAGTTTGTCAGGTTGATAATGAATGACCTTATATATTTTTTATACAACTCAAGTGGCAACCAAGCGTACGGCCCACAAAATGGTAAGCGGTTACCGCAGCCTATGGACGCTTGCAATACCAGAGGTATCACTCGCGGGTTGCCACCTTGTGGCTAAGATCGAAAGCCTCATGTGCCAGTAACTTCACCGGAAACCATACCTTCACACCGGAACACAGCAATGCGAGCATTACTGCTTGGCGGCAGAAATAGGTATGGTGGTAGTCCTTCCCCGGGCGAGCTCTATTACTCTAAATCTAAATATATAAGATTTTCTTGATTTCTTGATTTACCAAACGTAATCAAACTTTTAGCATGTGTTTCTAATGAGCGCAGGATAGATTACAGTTCACGTGCTTTATTCAACATGCTATCTAGAAATAGTGCAAGAAACGGAACGAGGAAAATCAATGACCTTATTTAGCCTTCTTGGTATAAACTGTAGCCTCTATTTACAGAAACAATCACCATCATTTAGTACTTTCCCACGAAGCATGGGTAGATGAATAAAGTTATATTTGCCGTTTAGAGTAGCAGAGTTTTAATAGTTCTTACAGATGTTGTCAAGCACGCATACCGATATTAAACCAACGTACAAAAAGCCATACGTTAATCAACTAGAAGAAAGGATCTAGAGATGCCCTTTTGTCCAAAGCTTAATATTGCAAGACACTGTTGCAGATATCAAGCTGTCAAATTATTTAACGCATTGCTCGTAAATATTAAAGTTATAGATGACATGACTAAATTTCAAAATAAATTAAAAAACTATTTGTTAAAAGAGTGTTTCTACTCGATTGATAATTTTATGCGTAAAAGTGATATTGAAATTGAATAAAACTGTATTTTAAGTAGGTATCTAATATTATTTTCTATTGACATTATTGTTTTACATGTTTTTTTTTTTTTGTTAATTATGTTTCAGTATTTTGCATGTTAAATAATTGTAGCCTTAATTTGTACTTATATTGCATGTATTTTCAGACACAATTGTAAAATTGTTATTGAAATAAATAAATGAAATGAAATGAGTTCTTTATGATAGAGCTCGTCCGGGGAAGTACCACATATTTCTGCTGCCAAGCAGTTATCTCGCATAGTGTTCCGGTTCAAAGGGTATGGTTTCCAGGTCAGTTACAGGCACATGAGATTTTTTATTTACTCAGAGAATGAACCGACGACGACCTCTGGAATCATAGGCGTCTTTAGAGTACGGTATTTTACCTCTTTGGTATGCGCTTGGTTGTCACTTTATAGTACCTATTAAAAAAGAATAAGTTTCGTTATTAGCATCCGTTATTCTTCTCTGAATAAGAAAACGGACAATTAACATTTTCATATGAAAATTACTAACATGTGCTGGATACTAACGGATACTTGTACATTATAGAAATGTGGCATCAATCGTATTTTGTAAAATTCGTCCTCTGGTCATCGAACTACAAATTAAAGTCAAACCTTCCAAGCGCTAAAATTACCATAATCACACCATGACGGGTCATTATGTAAACCTACCTGCCAATAACATTGTAAACACACATCACACTAATTTGCATGTTTGTTTGTCTGTTTGGATGGATGTGGTTTATAACTCGATAACCACTTAACCGAAATTTGAAACATAGATAGATGGCTGGGAATAGCACATAGGTTACTTTTTATCTCTGAAAAAAGTACCGTTCCCGACTCCAACGCAAACGAAGTCGCGGGCAAAAGCTAGTAAATCATAAAATTGACTTCATCATATTACTATGTAATAAACATATGTATTATTATCCTACTGCAAGTTCAGGCTCAATGCTAAGTGGATCTGGATAAAACTTGATTACGTAAAAGTTTTTGTAAGTATAGTTCGCACAGCGGATCTAGGCTTCCGTGAAGTTAGCCGTTTGTGATGCGCAAAGACAATTTAGTTTGAAAAATCTCCATTAATAATAATAATTTATTTATTTATTCAATCATCATAGGATCATCTTAATATAAGGCTAGGCACAATTTATTAATTTGCTAACCTAGATTTGACCGTCACTAAATGCACCATACAGCAATGGTTCAAATAGTGACAATCAAACCTAGCAGCAAACATCCTCAGAATGCTGTTGGAGCTGGCCCGAACCCTGCGCACCAGGGATGTGCAGCGCTTACGCATTACTGTGTCGAAGCAGTCTACTCGCGCGTCTGCAAACATCCCTGACGCGCTACAGAACCGGGGCAGCCCCATGAGCACCCTGAAGGAATTCATTGCGCATCGAAACGGCTAATTTCACGACGGCCGAGATCCGTTGTGAGAACTATACCTAGTTCATTTTATGCACAAAAGAGGCGCGGATAAAGATTAAGAATCAACAGTTTTAGTGATAGTTAGATAGATAGATAGATATCTCTTTATTGTACACCTTAAAAATAAATACAGAAAGGATAAAAGCATTTTCATAAAAGTGTATCAATGGGCGGCCTTATCACTAAAAGCTATCTCTTCCAGGCAACCTTATGATGGATTGGAAAAGAAAGAACAGAGGACGGTGGCGTACATAGTAATATCTATAATTTAAATTTAAACTTATTTAGGTGATATGCACTCTGTTAGCGTATAGACATAATGACGACCAATGTGGCGCGGTGGGCGAAGGTCCGCCTGCGACGCGGAGGTTGCGGGTTCGATTCCCGCCTTTGACAAATGTTTGTAGGATCTGCAAATAATTGTTCCGGGTGTTCTGGGTGTTTTCTATGTATAATAAAAAATATCTATCTATGTATTGTATTGTAATATATATCAGTCATCTAGTACCCATAACACAGCTCTGTTTAACAGCAGCTTACCTTGGGCTAGATGATGCTGTGTGGATTGTCCAGCATTATTTATTTATTATTTATTATTTATAATAAATAGTCCATAACACTATTTTTCAATGTGCTAATAACAATGGTATTATGTTAAGGATAAGTATAGATATTATAGAGGAAATATGTTTTGTTAAAACTAGTACTAGATTATTACTTACTAGGTACATTAGATATTTAGATCCCTCCGATACAGTAGTTCAACTGAGTAGTTCAACTAGTTGTACAAATAATACACCACTGTATCATTAGTCCAACTACAAAAAATACAAGCAAATTCCCTGGGTTGTCCTTCCTAGAATCTTGAATTCTTATAATTATGGATATATACGCATAAAGTCAAATACGTACTAGGACAAATACGCATAATGTCAAAAGACAAACACGCTTAAAAAAATCAAGTCGTATTGGGGAAGCACATGAGGCTTTCGTTCTTAGCCTAGTCCTATTTGGGTGTTTTTTTTATTTGGGAAAGGAACGTGTAATCACCCAAAAGGGGGCAAACTAATTGGGTGAAAGTGAAAACTCCTCTTAGGACCTCTTTTACCTTGCCTCTTATTAGTTAGTAGTGTCATTGGTTCGCTCTTGGTCGGTCAGTCAGGTTGAGGTCTGATGACCGATGAAAGTGACCGAACCAGCGTGAATGGTGAAGCTGTGAGCACAGCTGTGTTCCGGTGTGAAGGGTATGGTTTCCGGTGAAATCACTGGCACATGAGGCTTTCGTTCTTAGCCTCAAGGTGGCAACCCGCGAGTGATACCTCTGGTATTGCAAGCGTCCATAGGCTGCGGTAACCGCTTACCATCTTGTGGGCCGTACGCTTCGTTGCTACTTCAGTTGTATAAAAAAAAAATGCATTAGGAGGCATTTTTTTTTTTTTATACAATGCAATATTGCTGTGCCCTAACAGGGTTTATGTTTGAAACTACCTACTATTAATAGAAGATCTATTAGCAACATAAGTGCAATAAAAATTTGTATTTGTAAATATGAGCTAAGCTCTCAGATGAATAAGTATTAAACAAATTTTCCTGTCCGTTGTCACCGGTCAAGGGAAAGTCCTTCGATTGGTTGACTTTAGCATCGATGACCGTATGAGCTTATAACTAACCTTAGAATGTAACAAGCAAAAATTACCTTTACGTATCACATATGAAAAATCAGACGTCAAAAATTTCATTTAAAAAATAATAGCTTAGATTAGCTTATGATGCGGTAAAAATATCGAGCTTATAACCAACTTCCAACGCAAAAATTAATGTAGGTACTTACTTACTTTTAAGTTATAAAAAGATAAATTTATTTGTTCCCTAAAAACGGTTGAAGGTGCAAATACTTAGTAATAATGCTTAGATTAATGAACTTAAATATTTTTAACTATACGTGACGTTAGTAAGAAAAAGTGTCTATCTCCAAAAGAGCGTGTGACGATTTCGAAATTATGTATTATTTAAAACTAAGTGCCTTACCCTACTACCTGCATTTGCTAATGAAATATATTTTACCTGATACACAAAAGTATATATTAAAAATATAGTGAAAAACTCACCGGATAACTGAGAAAACACAACTTGAACACAAACGCAAAAACACAACACGAAAAGAATCCTCGCCATTTTCACAATGTTCACCTCCGGAATAAAGTTATCAAATGTTTCAATAAAACCTGTATTGTATAATAATTATGTAAACTGTGTAACACTTCATATATCCTGATGTAATGTTATGCGGCATGTCTCGCGACCGGACTCGAACCAACTGCCTCCGAGGCTTGACCAGGTACTGATTTATACGTCAGTCATCTCGAGGTGATCCGGTCAATCAAATAACAGGTATGAATAGTAAGCGTGTAGAAACGACACTCGCAGACTTTAGAAATGTTATCTTAGTGATCTCTCTTAAAGTGATTGAGTTGCGGGTGAAAAAAATCCCGCTTGAGACGAAATATGTTTTGGGATAATATAATCTTTAGAGAGAAGGTGGGAAATTTTAGGAAATACGTACAAATTCACAAGGACCACAAATCTCATTAGTAGCCATCTGCTATTAGTTCGAGTTCTACAGAAGAATTTTATATGTATGCCTGCAATGCAACAACGTGGGAGTTTCAGGTCTATGAGCTTATTAAATAATTATTTATCAATGGCCTTAGGTTTTGCCCGGTCCGCGTGTGTCCGAAAAGCCCCGATTTTATACACTTAGACACGATGAGTGAAGAATTACTTATGACGTACCAAAAGGTTTCTGGGGCCAATTTCAAATTTTAAAATTATTATAATAATTTGCAGGATTTTATTGCCTAATTATCTTCCTTTTTATTTAAACCTTGATGAGTCACCGTGTGTCGAAGTAATGTAAAAACGAGCACGGTCATCATCGCATAACATGCCATAATATTAAAACAATAGAGCCTAATTTCAAGGCTGTGGTTCTAACTCGTTATAAAAAGACCTTGAGTTACGGTTTGTCGTTGAAATTTGAACTCTATTGTGTTGAGTTAAGATTCGACGTTGATCGAGCTCATCTCACGTTCGTACACGGTGACTCACGGCGCCGACGTGAGTTGAAAACTTGCAATATGGCCTCATGCAAAATAATTAGTATAAATCTTCTTCTTTTCTTTTATGGACTCTGTGGCATTTTCGCAATAAAATTCAAAATAACACGTGAAAAATAATTAAATTGGGAAGACCCATGTTGTTCTGACAAGATAGCTTCCGGGACTAGTTTGTAGGTAGGTAGACTAGGTAGGTATAGTTCGCACGGCGGATCTCGGCCGTAGTGAAGTTAGCCGGTTCGATGCGCAATGGAGCTTTTTCTAACTAAATTGTTTTTGCGCATCACAAACGGCTAACTTCACGGAAGCCTAGATCCGCTGTGCGAACTATACTGGTGTCAACTGTCACATCTTCGAGATCTATGACTGAAAATTTGATGATGGTGAAAGAAGCCCTTCAGTGTGTTTTTCTTACATACACCTATTATGTGGTATATAAAATAATAACACACAAGTATTACTTAGGTATTTTATTTTTTAATTATAAAAAACTTATCAAGTGCATAAATTATTTTAGTTCTTATCTACTACGCTTAAAAAAATTAGTGTTCCGTTTTTTGGTAGGTTTGAAAAAACGGATGAACAGTTTGAATTAAAATCAGGTTTATTCCCATTTGTCACCAGCTCTGTCCGCCTATTGTTGTTATATTATTGCAATCGGGTAACAGATCAAACTTTTATCTTTTGAAAAAGTTCTATCTGTCACCCTGTTAGCTGGGCAACAATTCTTAATCTTGTTAACTTCTCAAGGTGGGTTTCACTGGAAGACTGAACAAAATCTGTCGAGCCATTTGAGCATGCACAAGTTACAAAACACACGCACAATGCTTCGCATTTATAATATAAAGGCTTTATTTATAATCATAACTATAAACCTCTGTTAGCTAGCGTGTTTTTCACACCCCTTTATTTTATACGAGCTGACCCGAGCGGCTTCACCCGCGTTTTCCCAGTTTTTATGCTATCCCACAGGAACAGTATTTTTCCGGGATAAAGAGTTGCCTGTGTGTTATTCAAGAACTTAAGCCATTTTCATTTCAAATTTCATTACAGTCGTCACGGAGATACGTGGCTTAGATACGTGGTAACAAACATACCTACACTACTCTGTGTTTACAGTGTACGGAGATACGTGGCTTAGATACGTGGTAACTGGTAACAAACATACCTACACTACTCTGTGTTTACAGTGTACGGAGATACGTGGCTTAGATACGTGGTAACTGGTAACAAACATACCTACACTACTCTGTGTTAACAGTGTACGGAGATACGTGGCTTAGATACGTGGTAACAAACATACCTACACTACTCTGTGTTAACAGAGACATCGAAGCTTGAATTGAAATGATGATAACAGTAAATTGGTATTACAAAATAATCGAGAATATTATTCTGAAACGTTAGGCGTGGAGTCTGAACAAGCATAATTAAATACCTAAGCTTTACTCTCAAACCCAAGTAAACACAGAGTAGGGTAGGTATGTTTGTTACCACGTATCTAAGCCACGTATCTCCGACATCTCCGTACACTGTAAACACAGAGTAGTGTAGTTATGTTTGTTACCACGTATCTAAGCCACGTATCTCCGTACACTGTAAACAAAGAGTAGTGTAGGTATGTTTGTTACCACGTATCTAAGCCACGTATCTCCGTGACGACTGTAATGAAATTTGAAATGAAGATGGCTTAAGTTCTTGAATAACACACAGGCAACTCTTTATTTACACACACACACTCAAACTTCGCATTTATAATATTAGTAGGATATATTATTTTCTTCTAAATAATTTTCTTTTTAACGTTATTGTGTACCGTGCTTTCACAGAACCAATATAATTATTTTCTTTCATTCTTTCTTTCCTTCTGTCAAATCTATCTTCGTCTTTGTTCATAGGAATGACAAGGATATACCGAAAGTTGCTAAAAGCCGCAGAAAGAGGGTAGGTAATTTTTCATTGATCCCTGCATCCATCAAAACCTTTTGCATTTATAATAGAAGTAAGTTTTTAGTGTGATAATGAGATGGCTGCTGCATCAGCTGACGGAGGAGGAGCCGAGGTGTTTCCCCTTGTAAGATAAGATAAGATCAGGGGAAAACCACGAGCTCTTATAGCAATATTGAAATAACATTACACAGTTTTTTTTGTATGCCGAAATGTCAGTATAACATTGTTTCAGCTTGTGGTCACCTTGAGCAGGTGGATTAGTGTGTGATGTTCAAAGCTAATCTGCTGCATCATCGAACGGAGGAGTAGCCGGTGAGTTTTTCCTCGTATTTGATTTAATAAAGTTTCTGAACTTTTTTGAGACTGTTTGTCGAAAATCGAAAATCCCCTTCGCAGGAGATTTATTAAGGAGATTTCTGGACCAAGCCATGATCACCAATCTTGGTGTGATAATGAGATGGTCATGGAAGCTAGTCTGCTGCATCTAAGGTAGTGCATGGTGAGATGGTTACAGCTAGTCTTCTGAATCAGCTGGCGGATCTGCCGAGGAGTTTCTCTTCTATCCAGGGCATGTAGTGCGTGACACGCGCGTACACGCCAGGCGAGCCTGCCTGCGCGCACCGCCTGCCGAAGGAGACCACGCCGACTGCGTAGATGTAGCTCTGTGACTGGCCTTCGTCACGCTGGAACAGCAAGATGACAGTAATTAAATATAGGTGCACAGAAATGCGATCTACAGGTCCACCATCTCACTACAGTTGTGACAGGATATTACAGAAACACGTGTCCATCATGACAGTCTTCTAATGTTCCCACTGCTGGGATACTTATTATTATATGGATTTTAAGAGTAGTACAGTTCTCTGTGATAGAGCTCGTCCGAGGAAGGACTACCACCACACCTATTTCTGCCGCCAAGCAGTAATGCTCGCATTGCTGTGTTCCGGTTTGAAGGGATGGTTTCCGGTGAAATTACTGGCACATGAGGCTTTCGATCTATGCTTCAAGGTGGCAACCCGCGAGCGATACCTCTGGTATTGCAAGCGTCCATAGGCTGCGGTAACCGCTTACCATCTTGTGGGCCGTACACTTGGTTACCACTTCAGTTGTATAAAAAAAAAGCGAGAGTGATTGGGTCTTAATCCACCACGCGGACCCAATGCGGATTGGTGGATTTCACATGTCTTTCGAATTTTTAGTTCTTGAACATGCCGGTCATTTCCTCACGATGTTTTCCTTCACCGTATGAGAGCACTGACATTGCGCACATACATTTTTCGCAGCGAAAAACCCATTGGTGCACGACCGGATTTGAACCCACGACCTTAGGATTGGAAGGCGGGTTCACTACCACTAGACCACCAGTGCTCAAACACGTGTCCACTATGGTTTAATTAATGATTAACACTATGTTGACACCCTATGATCACCTTGCTGTCTCTCTCACTCTACTGTCACCCCGCTCGTTAGCTGTCGTCCCGCTATCACCCCACTATCAACCGCTGTCACCCCACTGCTGTCAGTCCAAACGTCACTGTCGTCTCGGAAGCAGCCTATTTATGTAACTTACAATATGCAGCATAAGCAGTCTCTCGCTGTCACTTTACCCTCTGCTGGCACCCCGCTTTAGCCCTGCTGTTACTTCGCTGTTACCCCGCTGCTGCTGTCAGCCCACTCGTCGCTCTCGGCCTTACATCAGTCCTCAAGTAACTTACAATGGGCAGCATAAGCGGCCCGCCGCTGTCCCCCGAGCACGAGTCGATCTTCCCGCCGGGGTAGCCGGCGCACAGCGCCTGCGCGGAGAAGTGCGCGCGCGCTCGCTGCACGCTGTCGGCGTACGCGCGCTCGCACGCCGCCGCGCCCAGCACTGGCAGCTGGGCCACTTGCAACCTTGTCGCGGAGACACCCTCTGTAAGTGAATAAGAGCGCCTTCACATTGTCCTGGGTCTACTCTTGAAAACGACAGGCAAATAGCTTGGTTCAGCTTATGTCGGTGATAAATACGTTCAGAGCATTTATGGAAATAAGCTTCATGTGACGAGACGATCAAGTCGTTTGCCTGATAAGTCGATCGCTTTTGTCTGCAAGAGTTGACCCTTGGCTTTGCCTGTTGGTCTTGTATGTTCCGACATTTTTGTACAATTTACTAGTCGTTAGCGGGGTTAGGTTCACGACAGGCCAAGATCTAAAAATAAGTCTCGGATCTTGCTTCACAGAACACTACACACCACACACACCGCTTGAACAATGAACTACAATTCCCTACGTTATAATTGAAACCTCATGATTTTAGCCGTCATTCACAGACTAGTTAATACACGCAAAAATGGACTAAAACATTCCCCAAATTCTCCAAAAGTAAGGTTGGTTGGTGAATGGAACATTGGATTCATCCACCAACCTCCATTGGGTGAAATAAATAATACTTACGCCATTTAGTATCACCCCAGCCAGCTACAAATGGATTGTAGTCTTCAAAGGTTTCTGATCTCCATAAGGTACTGGTGAAGAGACAGATTGGCCTGATCAGATCTGGAAAATATAACAAACATGAGTTCATGCAGGCGCGTCAAATCATCGCTTGTTCAATTTAAGAATCTCATCTTCTTAGATTGAACCAGATTTAATGAACTATTGAGCTGAAAACACTCTCATCACACACTAAATTTTTGTTGCAGTAGTCACAAATTAGTCGCATTGTCGGTTTGAAATCATATCATATCTAATGGTGGATTTGCGTGATACTTTTGATTACAAGCTTCTTTATGCTTCGTCATACAGGGCGTAAGGATCCCTAAAATCATTTTCATAACTTAGCAAACAGTCTTACCAGTAAATTCCACATCCCTCTGCAGCACCAAGACCCCGACATCGTTGACCACCGGGTTGTTCCGCGTGTATAGCTCATGCTTGTACATAGCTTTAATCGGCACGTCCAGTGGTGTGGCGCCTTCATCATCCCGAGCCAGGTCTAGTTCTCCCAGCCGGACTAAGAACCTGGTAGTGCATATATAGTTCAGATGAAATAGTGTCCAACCCTAGCGTCAGAACTGGGCATCACAAAAACCTTCTCGCCAAGAAAAGAAACCACAGAGTGAAACAAGATGGCACAGGACCGAAAGAAGTGAAAGCTAGAGAGGATGATTATCATTATCATATCAGCCAATAGACACAGCTGGACATAGACCTCCGTCAAAGAGTGCCTTCATCCATCATCCACCACCTTCTTACGACCGCTTTAATCGGTCCATCGAGCGGGAGGCCATCTGACACCTTCGTTTTCCTGTTCACGGTCGCTATTCGAGAACCTTTATTCCCAGCGGTTATTGGTTCTGCAAGTTATATGGCCTGCCACCTCAACTTGCTAACGTTAGACTTGTTAAAAATCCTAGAACCAAATGGTCAGCTCACAGTTCGTCTTCCACGTTATGGATGCAGTGCGCAGCTGTGAGCACGTGGCGAGTGGAGACCAGAGCACCGCCACACTTCCACCGCATGCCGGACGCTACAGACTCGTCCTTGTACGCCAGCAGGGCCATCCAGGGAAATGCACCTGGTGAAAAACAATTCTTCTAAAGACTCGAGAGGACATACCATCTATTCACGCTTGATACAATCTATTCACGCTTTGCGTCATTCAAACCCTTGTAAGACGCTTATTATGTAAGTAAGGGCGCTGATTTTGCAGAAAATTCGTAAGTAATTGTTTCGTTTCCACGCTTTATAACACAATATCTAGCCCAGCCGAGTTTGTTGCCAGATTCTTCTAGGCTAGGGCGCGTGGAACTGGCGTAAATTCACCTAGCTTTGTGTCGTTTCAAAATGATCCTTGTGATATGATTGAACCAATATATTTGTTACTTTTCACGTTACTTTATCTCTCAGGAGCTATGATCATAATGACGTTTGCATATCCCTAACTTAAATTGAAACCACACTGAAGCATCAAAATCACTGTCATCCAAGTGATCAAAAGACTAGGATAGATACGTAATAGCTTCCTGATTCTTCTAAGCTTAGGCGTGAGGAAACAAGCGATAATTCACCTGCACAACCTTTTTATTTACTGTTTTGTCCCACTGCTGGGTCCCCCAAATCTCTCTAACCATTAACCGTGACTTACCAAGTTTAGCAGGCACCCCTCCCACCACTCGATCCAATGATACATTGCTGTGGCCGCAAACCGGAGGCTCGGGGAGTGCCGTGAGGAAGTCACCTCTGTCGAGCCTAGAGTCAGCTGCGGGGAGGGCAGTCGTCACTGGCGTCTGAGGTTCAGGCTGGTATGGTAGTGGGCAGCACACCTATGAATTAATTGAAGATAATTAAAAAAGGTAACCTGACTATTCTGTGCCATGTGTCTAACAACAAGCTCCTGAAGCCATATTGTAATAATAATGAATAAAATGACAATATCTGTCATTTCTGCATACAAAACCTGAGTATCCGGAAGATCTTATGCCATAGTAGTTAAACAACAATTAAAGAATATTCAAACATTTAACTGGTTCCACAAATTCTAAATCTAATTATCTATAGGAAAACCAATACAACTCGTAGGGCAGATACGATTACCTAAAGAGAGACAAAAGGCGGGAAGCGACTATTTTATACCATTTATAGAAGAATAATGGTTCTCCAATGGCGACCACGAACTAGAAAATGAGTCAGTGGCCAACTCTGGTGACAAAGTTTCTAGGCCGCCCGAAGGCCTAACAACTTAACCAACTGCGGTGGTACCCACCAAGATGGACACTTGCTAAAGAGTCCTACCATCTTAAATAATGAAAGAAGAATAGTATGTTTCTAAGATGGGGGTGTAATAGTATATAGTACCTGTGGTATTTTCCCCAGGAAGCCACACGACGCCTTCCTCAGCAGCGCGGCGGCGGCGGCGCTGGCGCGCGCCTGCCTCGCCAGCGCCAGTAGCGGCTCGCACAGGTACACGTCCTGGCAGCTGCCGGTCGTGTTGTACACCGAGTTGCACGTCTCACCTGCAACTTCTATCTAAGTAATGGCCATACACACTACGATCTATCGAAAAAGTCTCTATGTAGGTAAGTATACCTGTGTGTGTGTACAAGTAGATCGGAGCATGTGTGGGAATAGACCTATGCAGTATTTCAGTATTATTATTGCATCATAATTATGAGGGTAATACATGTAATGAGCACTGGTGGTCTAGTGGTAGTGACCCCGCCTTCCGATCCTAAGGCCGTGGGTTCAAATCCAGTCGTGCACCAATGGATTTTTCGCTACGAAAAATGTATGTGCGCAATGCCAGTGCTCTCATACAGTGAAGGAAAAACATCGTGAGGAAACCGGCATGTCCAAGAACTAAAACTTCGAAAGACATGTGTCATCCACCAATCCGCATTGGGTCTGCGTGGTGGATTAAGACCCAATCACTCTCGCTGGAGAGTAGGCCAGGGTCCCAGAAGTGGGAACATTAGAAGGCTGCCATGATGATCATGATGACATGTAAATTATCGGGTTTTATGTAATATTCAATAATAGCATTTTTCTACTAACTTTAAAAATAAAAAAATAAAATTAACCTGCTCGGGCGACTGGATCAAGATCGAAAATCTGTTCTTTTGAGTGACACCCAAGAACTTTTTATATCAGTTTTTGGTAATACCGTACGTAGTGCGTGTATGCATGTGTTCCGCTCGCCTGCACATGTAGAGTCAGTTGTTTTCCAGTGTTCAAAATTTAAGCAAGGCCAGCGTGTCATCGGCCTTCGGGCGGCTTAAAAAACGTCTCCAGAGTTGGCCACTGACTCATACGAACTTACTTTCTTATCGTCTTTAATCGATGCTATCGCAAAAAGAACTCAAGGCCGCTCCGGTACATACACCGGAACCACCGGAACGTACCCATGCACGCTACAGACAAACTTGCACAGGCGCCCAACCATGAACTTTTATAGCGATTCTTCTTTTAATTTGTGGCGTCTGTGGCCGGGTTTGCCACAATTTTGCCAATGTCAATGTCGACAGGGTTGAAACAGTAAGACAATGGAGGGTAGCGATTCAAATGAAGACCTAAACTAAATTGTCAAAAAATTTTATATGTCATGGTATAAAAATTTTTGACAATTTAGTTTAGGTCGTCATTTGAATCGCTATAAGAGTTCATGGTTGGGCCCCAGGTAACCACTCCGGTATACCGTAGCGTGTATGGCTTACATTAATGTACCGACCTTAAGCCTAACTTTTGTCAGAGCTTAGGTACAGAGCAGAGAATCTATCACTTATTTATGACAAAAAATTCTGTGAAATCTATGACTACATAAAAATCGAGGCTTTCTCTTGTGTACCACTGGTTTACTGGTGTACCACTACTAGTTTGTCGTTTTTGAAAAAAACTTATTAGTTGTACTAAGTACTTACCATAAAAATCGAGGCTTTCTCTTGTGTACCACTGGTTTACTGGTGTACCACTACTAGTTTGTCGTTTTTGAAAAAAACTTATTAGTTGTACTAAGTACTTACCAACTAAACGTAAATCGTAATTTACAATCTGCGGTCGAGATCTTCGAGTTGAAGTTACAGGCAAAGTCGTCGTTGGAGGCAATGTCGACGTTGTTGGAGGCAATGTCGTCGTTGAAGGCAAAGTCGTCGATGTTGGAGGCAAAGTCGACGTTGTTGCAGGTAAAGTCGACGTTGTTGGAGGTGAAGTCGAAGTTCTTGGACGTAGAGCAGATGTTCTCGATTTCTGCGTGGCTTCGGTATCAGACTCAATCTGGTTAGCGCTTTCATCTTTTTGATCATCTACTGGGCAGCAAACCTGTAGGTTGATGAAATAATTTAGTAATGGACAGACCATATTTATAGACATTCTGTAGGTATTCCTTAAGGATATTCCTAGGATAATTCCTCTCAGACTGAGCCATAAATATATGTAAATAAATAAAATAAAATAAATAAATACGACGGGGCTAGATGATGCTGTGTGGACGATCCACACAGCATCATCTAGCCCCAAGCTAAGCTGCTGTTAAACAGAGCTGTATTATGGGTACTAGATGACTGATATATACTTAATACAATACAATACATAGATAGATATTTTTTATTATATATAGAAAATACCCAGAACACCCAGAACAAATATTTATAGATCGTACAAACATTTGACCCGAGGCGGGAATCGAACCCGCAACCAGCTTGCACACTACTGCTTGGAGGTATAATTATGTGGCACTGCGGTGGTACCCACCAAGACGGACTCTTGCTGAAGAGTCCTACCACCAGGTAAGTAATTCAAGGAATTCAATTCCTTGCCCTACACCTGCTTACGGTGCGAACTACCACTAGCACGTGTAAATTTATTTTTACCCTACTACTACAGCTGTATTACCAATGATTCAGATTAGGTACGTAGGTATAATAATTTACCACGCTACCGCCTACTTACTTATGTAAAATCAATTAGCAAGGCAATTTGAGTTAATTGGTTTGCCATTACTAATTATTATTTATAACTAAGCCAAAATGCACACGCCGTTGTCACACACGTGATCAATGACATCCGTACTTAGCCATTTTTTTTTTTTTTTAAACCAACTAAACTAAAGTGGCAACCAAGCGTACGGCCCACTTGATGGTCAGCGGTTACCGTAGCCTATGTACGCATGCAACATCATAGATATCACTTGCGTGTTACCACCCTGAGACGTTAGATGGAAAGTCTCATGTGCCTGTATTTTCACCGGAAACCATACCCTTCAAACCGGAACACAGCAATGCGAGCATTACTGCTTGGCGGCAGAAATAGGTATGGTGGTAGTCCTTCCCCGGACGAGCTCTATCACAAAGTAGAGTTCTACTACTCTATTTTCAAACGATAACTAGTAAAATTCGTAAATAATGATTGCATTGTGAATAATAACAAGCAGTAGTATAACCAGCAGTAGTACATAGTAGTACTATACTACTGTTGGCCGTACGGATGTCATTGATCACGTGTATATTGTCTTTGGCTATCTTGTCAAAACGACATGGGTCTTCCCATTTTAATTATTTTTCTCGTGTTATTTTAAGTTTTATTGCGTAAATTTGGTGGCAGTTTATTCAATTTAACTTGTTTACTTAGCACAAGTGTAAGTAATTGAAATGGAGGGGTAATGTTGGTTGGTAATTTAGTCAAAGACTTTTCAGGAGAATTTTGAAAGAAAAGTCATCGTTTCTTTCCAAATTTCGTTTGTTTACGGTGCGACAATCAAACTAATACACTTGACACTGGCAAAATTGTGGCAAACTAGCCACAGAGGCCATTAAACAAAAGAAGAAGAAGAAGAAGATCACGTGTATGACAACGGCGTGTGCATTTTGGTTTAGTTTTATTTTATACCATAATAATTAGCAATGGCAAACCAATTAACCAGACATCTTGCGAATTTACGAGACGCGGGGCGTGAAGAGGAAATGACGTCGCGCGAGGAACGGGCGGGAAAGTGACTGACTGGTAAAATTGCCGAATTCATGCTATGTATATATGCTATGTGTGTATATTGACTTTTTTGGTTATTAGCTTATTATTTGTAATTTTTCGTGACTCGATAGGAATAATGCAGTTGTGAATGTATTCACCCTATAAAAAGAGGTGCTCTTGCAAATAAGTATGGCGTTTTAATTGTACCTACTCTGCATATTTTTTTTTACAAGTTAGAAAAAATCTAATTAACGTAATTATTCTCTACATTTCCGTTGAGAGAACGTTGTACGGTGCTCTGTATGCTAGAGCAATTAAATTAGGAATTATTTATTATTATTCTTTCCGGGCGTCTCTGGTCGAAGCGAAGCGTGATCCAAAGGCTAGTTCATAATTGGCTCAACGTATCAGCATTGCCATTCAACGTGGCAATGCAGCCAGCAGTTGGGAACGCTTCCGTCTGGTAGTGATTTGGATCAGTTGAGCTATCTATAGATCGTATGTAACGGTCTTTAGCTGGCTTAACTGTTTCATATGTATTTTGTATAATTTGTAATGTAATGTAATTATGTATATATTATAAATTCGTTAATAAAGAGTTATTAATTAATTAATTACCTTTGGAACGGTGCCGTCGAAGCCGCAGTGAGCCTGGCGGAGCATCCAGGTAGTGACGGGGTTGGAGACGGCATCCCTGGTCACGTCTAAATACGGCTGGCAGCTGGTGAGCGCCACGCAGACGCCGGAGCCCCCGTTGACAGCGGTGCAGGGCTCAGTTGCATCTAGATATAGATACTTAGATAGATAAATTAATCCTCTATTTTTATCTCCAAAATACAGCATATTTTTGAAGAAAGCACCGCTTATTATAACAGATTTCTAAAAAGGATAGCAATTCGACTGTATATTTTTTTGTATGTTTGTTACGCGGTTGATTCTTTTTTGTTTGATAGGTAGGTATAGTTCGCACAGCGGATCTAGGCTTCCGTGAAGTTAGCCGTTTGTGATGCGCAAAGACAATTTAGTTTGAAAAAGCTCCATTGCGCATCGAAACGGCTAATATCACTACGGCCGAGATCCGTTGTGAGACCTATAATAATTAGGTGGTCCCATACCTATACATTTTTTTGAAATTGGCGTAAGTATGACATACTTAAACGTTGTTCTGCTGAGACATCAAACATTGTGGTGCCCATATTACATGGATAATGGCGTCGCGTCGTGATCGAAAAATTACGAAAAATGTATTATTAAGCTTGACGAACTGAGGCCCGATTATACTTAGGTTTCTGTATTTTTCGTACGAGCAGTATTCTTGCCGTCAGTATACTGACTGTATACTGTCAAATTTGACAGGGCACTGATCGTATACAGTCAGTATTCTGTCAAATTTGACAGGGCACTGACCGTATACTGGTATGGTAGTGCGCTGTTCGTATAAAAAATACTAAAAACGAAGGGGCCTCTGATAAGAATATAGGCGGAAATAACATATCACAATATGAGGTCGACGAAGTTGATATCGTAGAATGTGAGGCACAAAACCGCTTAGCGTGGTTTATGGATAATGAAGAGAATTTTCTCCATAGAACATAATTTGTACATGTTCATCAGTTGATACTCGTATATGTCACAACACAAAGTCCATGATTTGGATACCTAAATAAAAAGGATAACTTACAGTGGAATAATTCATTTTGATAACGATAATGATAAAATAAATTATTATTGTCTAAAAGAAACGGTAAGCAGCATTGACACCACCACCAAATTCAAGCTACCCAGGCAGTTGGTACCTATACATATAGGTACCAGGAGATGCATGCTAACCACTAAGTAGGTACCACAAGGTAAACTTGCTCTACACCACAAGGCTATACCAGTACCGCGCCAGCTAAAAGAAATAAAGGCATTATATTGATACAAAGTAGAAAGATAATTCTTTCTTATGTTAGGTTTTATAATATTTATATAACATGTACTTGATAATAATTTGATAATTTGTTAGTTGAGTATAGTTCGCACAGCGGATCTAGGCTTCCGTGAAGTTAGCTGTTTGTAATGCGCAAAGACAATTTAGTTTGAAAAAGCTCCATTGCGCATCGAAACGCCTAATTTCACGACGGCCGAGATCCGCTGTGAGAACAGCGGATCTAGGCTTCCGTGAAGTTAGCTGTTTGTAATGCGCAAAGACAATTTAGTTTGAAAAAGCTCCATTGCGCATCGAAACGACTAATTTCACGACGGCAGAGATCCGCTGTGAGAACTATAGCTACATAATAAGTGCACGCTGTGGCATCCTATAATTGGAGGAACACATAGATATAAGTCTGAAAATGTTATTTTAAAAATGTATTGTGATTTTTTCGTTGGATGTCCTAGATTAAATAAATAAATAAATAAAGTAAAATAAAATGAAGAGAGCGAGAGAGAGACTACGGGAGAGACCTATGTCCAACAGACTGCAAGGTTAATAATAATGTTGTTATGGGAATTATCATTTTTTAAAATGAAACGAAGATTATTTGTTACGAAGATTTAGAGATTATATAGTTTTGATAGATTAGAGAATTCTTTATGGGTTGTACCGTCAACATCTCCAAAGCTGACGCGGTCTTGAACAAGGATTGTAGACTCAGCAGTATTAAAGTTGCTGACGTGGTTTTCAATGGGTTTAGTTGAAAGGATAGTACTAGCAGGAACACTCGTAGCTTTAGTAGAGGGGTGACTTGTCTGAGGGCGAATTACAGCTTCGGATGCTCCCTCTATGGTGTTTTTGATGTCATTTATAAAACCTAAAAATGTAAAAGGGTTTACAAAACCAGACCTGAGTTTTTCAAGAATGCATGAATGAATGAATCCGGTTCTAAGTTGCCACCTAGGTCACTGACCGGGAGGATCGATGATCGGAATAATATCGAAGAAAGGGTAATAAGGTTACTGTCGCGATTGTTTGATTGAAGTATAATATATCAAAGATAAGTTTAAGATAAACTATATTTCTATTTTATTTACTTACCTAGAAGAGTGAGGAAAAAAGCCTGCATTGTAATAATAGCTGACCTCAAATTTAAGACAATCTGTCAAAGGTCAAAGTTGAGGTTAAAAGACAGTGCGACTAGATCCTGTTTAAATGATTAGGATTCAATAAAAATAACGCTAACATATTTAAGTTTTTCTAACACGCAAGTTCTCTCCACTGTTATTACTCTGTGCTCCTATGCTGTACAATTGTTAATTATGAATAATGCTGCAGATACACTACAGTATTATTATTAATAGTTATGCTAAGATATTATTTATTTATAATTAATAAAATAAACTCACCAAACTGACAATAAATCACTTCCAAACACGCAATAAAACACAGTATCACACTAAAAGCTTTCGCCATTTTTCACAAAATATCAACAATTCACTTTCTTAGAGCTTTTGGTATTGAAACATGTCTGACTTCAATAGTCCAGTCAAAGTCAATGAAGCTTGGACAATACTTTTATACTTTTATGCGTACTATATCAACAGGTGAACTGATACTTTTAATACTACTACTATATTTGAATCTTTATGTTTACTCCCGCCCGGCTGCAGCACGCTATAAAACTAAGTTAGAGCTGTTTTTTCTCCCGGTTTTCCTCCCAATAAAACGCAAATTTTAGTTTATAATGCCAGTTATCGCTTGCTTATCTCGTATACACGTAATGAATCAGTCATAAATGTAAATATTTACTTATTATCTACTAATTTATTATTAACTGGCCTACTTTTAAAGAGTTGACACGACCGAGCAGGCACATGTACCTACGATGTTTTAGTAGGCAAGTTGTTTTTGCAACATTACACTACATTTACCTGTAATTACCGTTAAATAGGTAATTAGGTCTAGCAGTTTGTCAAATTTAGCCGATATGGAATAACTGGACTTGAAAATCGATATGGATGACAAAAAGTTTAAAAATTAGGTAAAAAAGATGCTCTTCCGCAGAAAGTGTATTATGATGTTGATGATGACTACATAATGTACCGTATGACAGCAATAAATGTATTGATTGATTGATTGATTGTTGATTATTTGAATGACAATCAAAATTTTTCTAACATAACATTCAGTATTAGGTAGTTACTTATACTTAAGTATCTGAAACTAATGACTTTCTGTAATCTTTGTCATTATTAGGTATTATTTTGATAGGTACTCTACCTTTTTATATATTCCAATTTATGAGTTGTAGGTATTGTTATTATTTCAATTCAATGTCAATCCATTTTAGATTTCAAAATCAATTTCTTTATGATAAATTATGATTGTAATATTGCATGCTATGAAGCTGATTATGATTGAACCACAAATGATATTCATGTGAAATCTATATAATTTACGTGACGGACTCGTGGTCACACCGTTTTGCCACACCAGTGTGACTACGAGTAATTTATTTTCCTCGTGGTCACACTGTGCGGTGTGATCAACAGTAATTAGTGAAACATAAGACTCGTGGTTACACTACTAGTGTCGGGAAAGTGACAGTGTAGGTACCGATCAATACGCTACTCAAAAATAAAATACTAATGTAGTTATCGAAACAAAAATAGTAATTGCATGCTTTTGATCGTGTGTCTGTCCTTTTCAGTGCGTTTATTAGTGATTAGACTTCTCATCTTCATAATTTAGCGTAAAATTTCCAAAAAATGGCCAACAGTTATTTGGTTATGGATAAGCTGCATCTGAGTATTTAAAATAAAATCGTCTTTTTCCGTTTCTGTTTGTCTCCGTTCGTTTGGGTTGAAATTTGCTACTCTAATGTCATTATGTAGAACATTTAATAATTTATTTATTGTCACATAGTTCTTGTTAATACTTTTATTAATCACCGAATTATAACTCTCAGCGACATTATTAGTTCGATGGCGTTCGTTGCTGACACACTAATCTCTTATGCATGCATCATTTTTAAGCCACGTATTCTTCATGTACGCCATAAAAGCGTTAATTTTATTGTTTTTTAAATGAGCACATTGCAATTGTATATACGCCCAACCATCTTTAATTTGGTTCTCCGGTAACAGTGGAAGAGCAGTGCACAAACCTACTAAACGGCGATACAACTTTGTCTTTATGCCTATAGATTTAGCTTTTCGCCACAAACTCTGCGTGAAATGGTAGTAGCAGTTTTTTATTTCAAGATTTGGGAAAATTAATTTGAGTGCATTAGAAGTTGCAACTTCAAAGTCTAGATGGAACTTATCTGGTTTCCATTCGGGAAATTTGGCTTGCAATATGTCAAACAAAGCCGAATACGTGCTTTCTTTTTTGTCACTCAT
Organism: Colostygia pectinataria; assembly: GCA_951394395.1. Classification (NCBI taxonomy): domain Eukaryota; kingdom Metazoa; phylum Arthropoda; class Insecta; order Lepidoptera; family Geometridae; genus Colostygia; species Colostygia pectinataria. The sequence continues at coordinate 1,176,835 of OX596368.1, read as the reverse complement.
CAGGGCAAATACTTGTGGAACCACATTAGTTGTTCCGGATGAACTTCCCAAATCACCGTAAATAATAAATAACTGATGAAATGGTTTAGGTGTACTTTTGAAGGTTCCGTCACAAAAGTATTCTTTTACTTCACCCAATAACTGTTTTGCTTCGTCAAAACAAAACACCAATAATCTGGAGTCCTCGTACTGATAATCAGCCACCAAAGAATTTTTAAATTGTGCAGGAATCTCAACTTCGCTCAGCTTTGTAAAAACTGTTTTGTCCATTTGCAGCTTACGTTTTCTTGCCGAATATAAGCTGCACTTTACGCTGCGAAACGACGGTACTTCAGTGACTAAGTGAATACCTTTATCATATAAAGGTTTCAAATTATTTTTGTAAATAGCAGGCATTGAATCCGCCGAAGTACCAGCCTCCTCCTTCATATTCACTATCGACATCGCTAAGTCATTTTTGGCGTGATTCTGTTTACACTCCTCGGTATGATTAACTTTTTTCATAATTTTATCATCCTAAAAACACAATAAGTTAAGACTAACAGTTGGAAAATATATAACCCCTTCGTCCACTCATAACTGCTTAGTATCTAGATTTTTTTTCACTGTTGCATAACCATTTCATTTCATTTACGAACGTGGACGAAGTGGATATTTTATCTCATTAGAAAAAAAAGGATGCTATGGCGCTCATTAGGGAAGGCCTATGTCCAGTAGTGGACAAATATAGGCTCATGATGATGAACAAAGGATGCCTATGCAGTCACGGAGAAAGTATTCAATTATTTACCTTGGCAGTAGTGACAGACCCCGTACATTTATGCTTTCGCCGTTGGCTACAGAACCATATAATATTTTTGTTCGCATAAACTTTATGTTTATGGTATTGGTATCCATCGCTTAAAAGCACTTCACCACGTTTTCTTTTGATTCTTTTACCCATTTTACGTTTATGTACCCAACAGTAAAATTCGTGCTATTTAAGCGTAACCTAAACCATAATTTGAAAATTCAGAATGACAATTTACGTGTCACTATTAAATAGTTCCTGATTCATGAAGTATTTATCAAGGAGTTTCAAAGTACTAGTTATTTTACGAATAAGTATTTTATCTATCGGGCACTTCACTACATACCTACTATTCAGTCAAGTGCGATCCTTTTCAGAGTAGTGTAACCACGAGGAATATAAATTACTCGTAGTCACACTGGTGTGGCAAAACGGTGTGACCACGAGTCCGTCACGATAATTTATACCCATTTTCGCAATCAATAATATCTGAATTTGAATCTGACGATGTCACTAATAGATCTTTTTTATCATAGTATCAACATAAACGCTACAATATTAAATAAAATAAATAAATAATATACATTTATATTTATTATATTTATTATATTATTATTATTTTTTTCTCCTCACAAAGGTTTCTTAGAATCTAGGTAGGTTCTTAAAATAGTTCTATGAAGTTAGCTAGGTTAAAACCTGTTTTGTGAGGGAGACCTGCCTGAGTTAAGTTTTATCTATTAAATATATAATATTATATAAAAATAAATCTTATAAAATATTTATTAAACCTAAACAAAATATTAAAAAACTAAACAGGTCACCAGTGCTCTCACTCCGTGGATTTTATACCAGGTTGAAGGAATGAGGAGTTTTCATCTCAAGTTATTAAAAAAAAATAGCTGTCTATTTAGATGGCGGTAACTCAACTGGCGAGCCCAAGAGAATGTAAGCACTACGTTTGGCGAGCTATGGTGAATGTGTAGGGAATTCAACATTGGTTGCTCCTGCTGTCACTGTCTGTCATACCTCTGACTGGTGTCAAAGTCATAGTACGTACTACGTAGTACATTAACTTTGGTCGTACTGGAGTTAAATTATTTTGCCTCAAGCAGGACATGAACCCACAACCTTCCGTTTGACACGAGACGAAACAAAAACGGAGTTAGCAACTTTTTTCTTGTTTTGTTAACCTTTCCCAGTATGGCAGTAGGGCAGATAGCGCCATCTGTCAAAGCAATCGGAACTTTTTTTTTTTTTAAATCTCGAATCGAAAACTACTCATTGCCTAAAGAAAGAAAATGTATTCTAAGTTTAAACTGTTTACAGCTAAAGTTTAGAGTGTTGTGTGAGTGGATGTGTAGAATGTGTAGTGTAGTGTGAGTAAACATTTGGTTCATTTTTGCACTTCAATTTCTAATAATAGTGTCAAATCTATGTTCAATTTCTAAAAATATTTATTCAATTCAAATTCAAATTCAAATTTTGCGCTAGTATAGAAATCACTTTATAATTTTTATGCATACATTTTACATAGATAGATAGATAGATAACGCTTTATGATGATACCACACAGAAATAATACAAAGCAACAAAAATTTAAAAGGTAATACAATGGGCGGCTTTATCGCTGATAGCGATCTCTTCCAGGCAAACTATATAATAACTAGTAACTATAGTTTTTTATAATATTTGCGGGATTTTATCGCGTAAAAAAAAAGGTAATTACGCGATCTCGCAAATATTATAAAAAACTATGAGTTCTGATCGCGAAAGTTTAAAAAAAACTAGTAACTAGATAAGTAGGTACTTATATACACTTGCTATTTACTGGGCCTGGGTATATTTCTATGTATTAAACTGTTATTTACCTGTGCAAATATAACCATGGTATATCTCTACAATAAGAGGTTAATTTTGCTTACGGGTGGTTAGGTCTGAATGTCATAATGTACTGATCTATACAACGTACGTACTTCTATTAGAATTATTATTTTCCAGTTACAATTTTTTCAAAATTACGCTGTCAATTAGATACATCGGCTTAGATAGACGAACATTATTGTGTTTGGGATTAGTTTTAGTTTTAAACGTGTCTTAGCATTATTTTAACTTTAAAAAAATGTACAAGATACTAGACTAAAAGTAAGTTTAAAATATAATGTAAGAACATAAAACGTGCTCTATAAAATCTTTATGTAGGTATTTTTAACATGGAAGCTTGTTTCTCACCTGCTCGCAATTTTCCGGATTTCTTCTTCGTCTTAGTTCCGATCCTGGTCTTCTTCGACACTACCTTGTAGCGATTCGAAGTATACCCTTGAGTCGAAGCGTACCCTTGGCCGTATGTTACATTGCCATTATAAATATTCCCCTTTTTGTAGCTGTAGTAAGTTCCGGGCGAGCCATATCCCGTACCGTGCGAAACATACCCGGTGCCGGGTGAAACATATCTCGTGCCGTGTGAACCATAGCTGGGTCCAAGCGAGCCATAAAGCGTGTGTGAACCGTAGCTGGGTCCGAGAGAGCCATAACTGGTTCCATGTGAACCATAGCCATGTGAGCCCTGACATGGCTTGCTCCCGTATTTAGTGGTGTAGTAGCAAGGTTGGGCACTGTGACCAGGGTAACCATGGCCATAAAGGTTTTGAAACAGGGCGTCTAGAGCAAGGTAGTACTCCGGAGAATGTGTTGGAGAAGGCGGCTTGTACACGAATGGGGTTTCCAGACATTTACTGTTTTTTTGAGCCAGAATCAAAAGGACTGGAAACGTCTGGATTAGATTGCAAATAGTATTTTCTTGGATAGTCATTTTGACATTTTATAAAACACGTTTATTAACCTCTCAACTATCGACGCAGTTTGCGCGTTTTAGCGGAGTCTGTTGCGCAAAAAACCGCGAATTCGTACACCACGCGGTCTCGCAGTACAATGATGATTATCTCCAAATAAATCTATGTTTGTACGCTCTCTTCTTCTGGACGTTAATAAATTTTCATGTGGACTGTTATACATGAAATTTGGATGAACACTAAACGAAAGTGGTTGCCAAAATTGGGTTATCGATAAAATCTGTAGCGTTACTCATAATGGTAACCAATTATTGAGCAACTATTGCCCATTTTGTTATTGTTGCCGGGTTATCATTGAATCATAATGTTTTTAATTTAGGTATTCTGTTGAAATTTAAACTGACCTATTTCTACCCGACCAAGAGTACGTAAATGACGTAAATTGAGGTTAACAGGTAGGTAATTACTTGTCAATTATTGTGGTAGACAGATGTAGGTAATATAATATGAATGTGGTTTGTGTATCATGGTATCATGACAGCCTTCTAATGTTCCCACTGCTGGGACACTGGCCTACTCTCAGGCAAGAGTGATTGGGTCTTAATCCACCACGCGGACCCAATGCGGATTGGTGGATGGCACATGTCTGTGGTTTGTGTAGTAACTAAGTATTTATTTATTTATATTATTTTTATTTCACAGGAAAAAAAAGAGTAAGAATAGTAGAATTCTTTGTGATAGAGCTCGTCCGGGGAAGGACTACCACCATACCTATTTCTGCCGCCAAGCAGTAATGCTTGCATTGCTGTGTTCCGGTTCGAAGGGTATGGTTTCCGGTGAAAACACATGACTTTCGAACTACATCTCAGGGTGGCAACCCGTGAGTGATACCTCTGGTATTGCAAGCGTCCATAGGCTGCGGTAACCGCTTACCATCTTGTGGGCCGTATGCTTGGTTGCCACTCTAGTTGTAAAAACAAAAAACCAAGACAATTATTATCTTGAAATATCTAAAAAAAATAACGCGAATAAAACCGCGCCGGGTCAACTAGTTTTATTAAAATATACCTGTTTCATATGTATTTTGTAATGTAATGTAATTATGTACATATTTTATTCTGTTTAATAAAGACTTATTTTTAGTTATATATTGTATTACGTTTTAGCAGCTTAAATATTTATACGCCTACTCAATAGGACATTGGATTGGTGACTAACGAATTCCTGATTCAATACTTAGAAAACTATTTAACATTGACGCTGAAAGATTTATTTTTGTGAAATCAAATAACATAAAACCCAGTTACTCACTACTCAAGTATTCTACTATCACCTTGGTGAGTGGTGCACAGTGGTCATTATGGATAAGTAAGTTCGTATGAGTCAGTGACCAACTCTAGTGACAGAGTTTCTAGGCCGCCCGAAGGCCTCTGCTTTGAAAAAGCCGAATAATAAAGACAAAATTCCCACTTCCTATAATTTTTACTGTATTTGCAATTCTTGCAAAAGTTATGAAAGTAATTTATGATATCGTATCTCGTATCGTATTAAAATAAAAGTCATAAGTTTAATTTTTAAGCATTAGTTATGGTAGTGGTATTTTTTCGTTCTTCGGTAAGAGTTTTCAGGGCAATACATCGGGATTTCCTTCTGAGCTTCTGCTTCCGAACTTCAGAGGGCACGTACGGCTATTACAGTCGTTAGGCCACGACGGAGGCCTTGGGGCGGCCTATAAGCTCTGTAACAGTTTTTATTATGTTTTTTTTGCTTTTTTCTATGGTGCAAGTTTGCTACCGGCATTTCCGTCAACCTACTTCCGTTAGTAAGCGGATGTGACCACAAACAGCCAGGGAAGTGACTCGATTAGCTAGAACTCTCAACAAGGTCGCTACTAAGTCGCCAGGTCGCCACTGCCAAAGAATAACACTGGTCTAATCTATGCTAATATTATAAAGAGATAAGATTAAGTAATTGTATTTTTGTTTGTTACAAATAAATTCAAAAACTACTGGTCCGATTTTAACTATTATTTCACCATTAGAATGCCTACATTATCGCTGAGTAACATAGGCTATATTAATTACTGGCGATCCACCGGCTTCGCACGGGCGGGTCCGTTAAGACCGCCATTGTGAAGTGGCAACCAAGCGTACGGCCCACAAGATGGTAAGCGGTTACTTTAGCCTATGGACTCTTGCAATACCAGAGGTATCCCTCGCGGGTTGGCACCTTGAGGCTAAGATCGAAAGCCTCATTTGCCAGTTATTTCACCGGAAACCATACCCTTCACACCGGAACAAAGCAATGCGAGCATTAATGCTTGAGCTCTATCACAAAAAACTCTACTACCTACTCTTTATGTGCTCCAACTCTACTCGGCATCCATAACAATAGCAAGCCATGCCAAAAAAGCGATAGGAACCCAGCCGGTGTTGTTGCCAGTTCTTTTACGGCATGGGCGCGCATTGGAACTGGTGTATATTTTCCTAGCTTGTAAGACGTTGCAAAGTGATCCTTGTGATTCTATTGAAATAAATAATTTTTGATTTTGATTTTTACGTAGGTACACAAACCATGCATGTGGTAATTGCGACGCGTTTGCTTCATACATTTTATTGAGTGTCCGGGGTGTGATACGCTAACGTTTACGATTGACCGAGTTTTTGGCATTTATTAGTTCGCACGGCGGATCTAGGCTTCCGTGAAGTTAGCCGTTTATGATGCGCAAAGACAATTCAGTTTGAAAAAGCTCCATTGCGCATCGAAACGGCTAACTTCAAGACGGCCGAGATCCGCCGTGAGAACTATACCTATAAATAAATAATAAATAAATAAATAATGCTCGACAATCCACACAGCATCATCTAGCCCAAGGTAAGCTGCTGTTAAACAGAGCTGTATTATGGGTACTACATGACTGATTTATATTTAATACAATACAATACATAGATAGATATTTTTTATTATACATAGAAAACACCCAGAACACACGGAACAAAAATTGTGCAGATCCTACAAACATTTGTCCCAAGGCGGGAATCGAACCCGGTCGTTAAACCTATGGTGTAAGTGTATAAAATTACTAAAGTTATCGGAAAATCACAGATTAGATTACCTATGTCCCATTGAAGATTCAGATCGCGGAGTGAGGCGGATGCACTCGGCGCGGAGAGATCGCGGAACGTCATCGATGCGGTCACTTTAAGTAGGTATATCACATAATATGACTCCCTAATGTTTATTGATATTGTCGGTGAGCAAGTCTCGTCTTTTGGGATTTTTCGTGTGTAAAACCAGCAAGTCAATGGCGTAATCAGCAAAGTTAAAGTAGGTAGTTTTATTCAAATCTAACAACAGGGCCGGCGCGGCCCCGGCTTCGCACGGATAAACCTTCCTCTTCACTCTCATATGACAGCCTTCTGATGTTCCCACTGTTAGGACACAGGCCTACTCTCGGGCGAGAGTGATTAGGTCTCAATCCACCACGCGGACCCAATACGGATTGGTGGATGGCACATGTCTTTCGAATTTTCAGTTCTTGGACATGCCGGTTTCCTCACGATGTTTTCCTTCACCGTATGAGAGCACGGCATTGCGCACATACATTTTTCAAACAGAAAAAATTCATTGGTGCACTACCGGGTTTGAACCCACGACCTCAGGATCGGAAGGCGGGGTTGTTAGGTCCTGTTGTTGGACCATGATGATGGTAGGCTACCACTAGACCACCGGTGCTCTCAAATCACTCAATGAAAATCGCACTAAAATTAGTGGTGTTAGTCTAGTAATGTACTTAATAAAGATTAAGATAATCACAAGGCAACATTAGAAAAGTTGAAGATGTAATACATATTACACATTTATACCTACTTACTATACATATATACATTACACATATATAATATTTAATCCACACGTCGTGATGTCGCCAATGATGTGTTGGTGTGCGGGGGTCACGTGGCAGGCGGCCCATGAACTGCCGAAACTTCACCCCTTTCGCCCAGAAATAGTTTTTACTTACGAGAAACCCACATGTTTTCATTATTATCATATCAGTCTATATAGACGTCCACTGCTGGACATAACCTTCCCCAGAATGCTATGACTGATCTTGAGCCATCACTATCCACTGACTTTCTGCGACCGCTTCATGTCATCGGTCCATCGGGTGAAGGGCACACATTTAGTTCGCGGTCTCGAGAGTAAGCCAGACCATCAGCGATTTGATTATTTTTCTTTTTCGGATCTAACGCTTATTGACTCAAAATAACAGGGATGAAAAAAAAAAGATGATTATTAATCTGTACAAACAATTTAATACATTCATTGTGCCACTTTGTCTGGCAATTAGGTACTAGTAGGTATTATTTACATCTTATTTACATGTTTATTTACGTAATAATATGGACATTGATTTACATTGTTGTATAAACATAATTATATAATTTAACATAGATGGGTAAACCAGCTTTAGAGGTTAACTAGTTTCAAAAGCCCTGGAGTGGAGGGACATACAGGGACATGCTATTAATATTTCAATGACTTTAAAATGTTACAGTTGCATTGTAGATTTATGACAATTTGCCAGAAAGATTTTTATTTTCATTTTATTTTTGCCCCCTTCTGGGCGACTAATTTACTACGCAACTCGGTTGCAATACGATTTCAATCAGCAAACTGTTAAAGCTGTTATATTTATATAATATACTTATATTAGTTTTTTATTGAAATCTATGAAACCTACCATGAAATCGATTGCGACCAAATTGCATAATCACCGGTAAGGCGATTACGTAACTCGGTTGTAATCCGATACAATCGAGCTGTCATAAAGCTGCCAATTTCATACAAAATACATCAGTTTTTGATAAACTTTCGCGTACGGCTAGCCAGCAGGGCGAAATTATAGATAGATTCTTGATGATAATGTTATTTATTTGGGTTTTCTATTAAACAATCGTCATTGTCTTTAAAGTTTGGCCGGGTGACAACCGATACAATTTTACTTGTTACCAAAATCAAAAACGTCACACCAACCGCTTTTTAGCGGACTGACTACATAGACCATCTTCTTCTTCTTTTAATTTGTGGCGTCTGTGGCCGGGTTTGCCACAATTTTGCCAATGTCAATGTCGACAGGGTTGAGACAGTAAGACAATGGAGGATCTGAGACTTAAGATGGTCGGTATAAAAGAGAGAGACCATAATTTTGTAACAAGGTGATTTGTTATTACATCCTGAATAAAATAGGACAACACAGACAACACTAATATACTACACATAAGTCTAATAAATGTAATCAATATTATTGATAAATACGTAGGTACATAGACCATCACAAACTTACTAACTACTTGACATTGACATAAGTCTCTTGACTAATGTCATTGTCCCAAGTCCTGAGGTTGCTAAGCACACGCTATAAAACCCAGTAAATCGATTGCAACCGAATTACGTAATCGCCTCTCTGATCATTGTGGAACATTCTGTAAGTAAGTAGGTATCTAGCAAAGATTTCTATAGACAAAGGTATCTAGGTACTTATTTGTACTATAGTGTACTGTCAACAGATCTCGGCCATCGTGAAGTTAGCCGTTTGTGATGCGCAAAGACAACTTATTTCGAAAAAGCTTCATTGCGCGTCGAAACGGCTAATTTCTCGACAGCCAATGAGTCGAGATCTGTTGCCAGTACTAGACCTACATATTATTTACTAAATATTTACACGATAATACCTAGAAAACATTACGATATCTACCGGAGGGCTATTTCTTTGATTCTATTTTTATGATTGAATATAGCCTTTTTCTAGATAATCTACAATAATGACTATAAGGCATTTATGGCTTTCCATTAGTAGGTACACTTTGAATAATCTTAGAATAAGTTTTGGTTGATTGTTCATTGTTCAAACTTCATATGACTCACACAGTTTATGTGACTCACACACTGTATATAACTTACATACTTTATGTAACTCACACACTTTTTGTAACTCACACACTTTTTGTGACTCATACACCTTTTGTTACTCGTGTTCATAAACGTGCTTGACTCACTTGATATGTGACTCGCACACTTTGAATGACACTTACACACTTTAATTCAAAGTTTTATCAAAATTAAGGTTATCTCGGCTCAGCCGGAGATTCACAAATCACAATTTTTGAACCGATTTTGTAAGCTCCATCCTAATGCCCATTCATAAAAAAAGTGCCTTTTCAGCGGCTTGCTAAGATTGTCTTTCCTTGTCATTCTTATGTCGATGAACAAAGATGATGATAGATTTAAATATGCATTTGCTATCTGAGGTTTATAGTTCGTACTCTGTGGTCTCTACTAACACACTGGAGTGAGTTTTTTTTTTACTGCCCACTTAATGGTCAGCGGTTACCGTAGCCTATGTACGCATGCAACATCATAATATCATACATTTTTTATGAGTAAAAATCATAATATCACTAATTTATTCGAAATTTAATTCCGTAACAGTTCATCAATGGCCGTTAAACGTTTTCTATTGGTTGATTTAATCTGACAGATTCTGTCACATCGTCAGACAAATTAAACTGATGATCTTCAGACTTGTTGAATGAGGTGAGACAGTCGACCGTTGAACAGCAGATGTCGCCACAGGATGGTGGATGATGTCGTCATCACAGGACGGTGTATGACTAGTGGATGGTATTGGATGGTCAGTTAGAATGGTTCCTGGCGGGATGATGCAAGGGATGCAGGTGCGCGGGTGGGGGTGGGTGCGGGGGGTGGAGCGCGGGGTTGGCTACCGCTATGATGCTGTCGCCTCTCGCCGCCACCACCTGCGGTCTGGACTCTTCCGTTTCCTGAAAATATTACTACTATTTTAAAAAAACAACATGATATTAAATATAGGTAGGTAGAGAAAGATAGGTGAAACGGGCTATGTCGTCTACCAGGAGGCGGGGGTGATTCACGGTTATGAAACGTTAATTTAAAGGAGGCGGGGGTGATTCACGGTTATTAAACGTTAACTTACAGGAGGCGGGGATGATTCACGGAACTGAAACGCTAACTTACAGGAGGCGGGGGTGCTTCACGGTTATGAAACGTTAACTTACAGGAGGCGGGGGTGATTCACGGTTATGAAACGTTTACTTACAGGAGGCAGGAGTGATTCACGGAACTGAAACGTTATCTTACCGGAGGTGGGGTGCTGGTACTGGAGTAGGAGCATCTTGAGTCTGCATCATCACTCTCGGTCTTCACTCCCCACCATCTGAAAACATGTATTAGTTATTGTAACATCTTCGTTGGCTCATTAATTACATTAATTAGCGATGTCAAGATTATTGAAACAAAGCTGTTGCTACTGCAAAAGATAAATAAATAAATAAAAACAGACATACGAGTATTATATTATTTTCTACTAGAGAACCGCCCCAGCTTCACACGGGTCCTTAAACTATAGGTACGTATAATTATAAAACTTATTCTTGATCTTGAATCACTGATAAATTGATAAAAATTGCATTGAAATCCGTTGCGTAGGTAGTTTAAAATATATAAAAAATCCGCATTGGTACCGCGTGGTGGACTAAGACCCAATCACTCTCACTCGAGAGTAGGCCATTGACCCAGCTGTGAGAACATTAGAAGGCTGTCATGTCAAAACTTATTCAAATGACATTAACCGATCCGCCTCGGGTCCACATGTGTATTATCCAAGCACTTGCACTTGAGAGTAGACCAGTGGGGATATTAAAAGGTCTGCATCTGCATCCATGCTACTTACCCGTGGTTAGAATTGCCCCGCGCCGCGTCCGGGCTCGCTCTCACGCCGTTGTCTTCAGCTTCCTGTTCAGAATACATCAGTTAGTTCCAAGATTCTCTAGCACAGCTAACAGTAACTAGATCTACTGTGTAGATTGTCTGTCTAGCATTATTTATTTATTAGATAGGCACAGATTATTTTATTAGATTGGTGTGGTAAAATAACACTGCGGCTATGCAGGCATTTTGTGCTTTGGCACAGGATAAGTTATGTTGTGTGTACATTTTGCACCTAGTAACTTCGAAATTTCAAAAGTCGTTAAACAAACATTGTTCACCAAGACCTGTGGAATACCCACTCGTCGAGCTTCCAGGGGCATTATGTTACACCGTGTATAGTAGTAGGAATCTACTAAACTTTATTTTTTCAAAAGATTTCGACTCCTTGTATCGGTTTTCAACGAGGTACCTAATACGTAGAACATTAACTCGTTTCTTGGCCAGAAGTGTTGCTTCGTCGAGCGTTGGAAAGAAAAAGTAAGGCTTGTCGAAATTCTATTAAAAAAAGAAAGTTTATGAATATAATTACGAAAAACTGTTATTACGAAAACCAATGTTAGTTATGAAGCAGTCAATCTGGGATCTGACAACCAATTTCATGTTTGGATCAACTCTAAGCACCAATCTTAGACAGGTAGTTTTGGTTGACCAATTAAGCAACATTCAATGCAGTTATTATTTGTATAGGTGGACTATTAACAATCATCAAGGCATGTCAGAAGCGCTCGAGGTCAATGAATCTGTTAACAGTGTTGGTCACTGTCTCGTAGAAAAACTATGATCAAGTTCATAACAAAGAAGTGGCGTTAGATGCTAGATTGATTGCTAGTGTGTTAAAAAGTGAACTCAAACATGCAAACGAAGTAAATAAAGGTTAACTTACCAAGAGAAAATGTCCGTGAATCTAAGGCAAAATGAACTACAATGTATAAATTAGAATTTAGTCAGGCATTTGAATGTGGTGCACATGCTTACCTTTAGAAGAAGCTGTGTGTATTAATGTGAGTAGCAATTAGTAACGTAATTTATGAATGAAAATAAATAGCAATGTAAAAAAGAGTGCAATAAAGAAGTTTCTAATAGCAATGTCTAGTGGATTCTAGTTAGAGTTTCGCAAGGTGGTATGCTTGGACCAATATGATTTATTTATTTTGGAATTAGTTACATATCAAATTGGACCTATGTTTGGTTCTATTTATAAGATTCAAGACTAGTGACATAAAAATCTTCTTAAAATGTCTGCTAGGATTCAACGTAAAATTATGAACTTCTTATTAGTATATATATATATATATATGTATATATAGTATAATAGTAAGTTGTTATTATGATTCTCGAGTATCTAATTCCCATGGTATATTCTGTTTCTTGAGAATAGTTTTACTTATATATCACACTGTTCTACTCTTGAACGAGAGTGACTTATATCTGATTAAATAAAAATTAAAGGACGGAAAACTTCTTAAAGCGTTTTCATTTACCAACTACCCAATCCGTATTAGTTCTATGTTAACTTTCCTTCCAATTAATACTTATTGCCCTCATTCCGTACTACTAGGATTAGGGTATGTTAGTCCTTTAAGTTGGCTGGTGTAAGGCCGGGCTAGGAATCGGTGAGGTCTACGTGAGTGGTGACCTGTCGGGGCCGCTTGGCTGGCGACTCCTCCTCCTCTCTGTCTCTGTCGTCGCCTGTTGAAGCTGTTGGTGGTAGGCTGGAATGGAAATGTGTTTTGTTTTCATAGTAAAGCTATAGTTTTTTTAGATTAGATTTATTTATTCAGAAATTATAGAAGTTTACAGTATTACTTAAATTATTTTTAATAATTTAAACATTCTAATTATAGTGCATAGATTGTCAGCAAAAAGATTGACTTGTTGAAACTCGCGTACAAATGCGTATAGGAGAGAAATAGCACGGAGTGTTTTTCTTTTTCTTTATATTCTTATCTATTTACTTTAGTAGTGTGAGAGTTAGTAATATGTTTTCTTTTTTCGATCTAGTATTTACATTTCTTCGTTAATTCGTGTTCGTTTTTAAATTTAAAAAACTAATTTAATTTGAATTCTTATTTCATGAAAAGATTATCATTAGTTTATATTCAACGTCAACTGCTGTATCTATGTATTTCAGACAATAAATATACTTTGATTTTGACTTTAGTGTAACCCGGTGCTAGTAGGAAAAGCTTTTATCTCGTCAGCAGTAGTCGGCAGAACTGTATAACTGTTTTATCCAACATGAACTCACCCATGTTTAGTATAATGTAACCCAGCTCGCCGGACGAGCTGTCTCGCCAATGGGAACAGCTCGTCTCGCCTCGTCAGCAGAGCTGGCACGCAGCGGCAAATCTGAGCTGCTGCCTCGTTTACCATTACCTGGAATGATAGTAATAATAAACACAAAACGGTCACATATATAGTCCTGAACCCATACTAGGATTCACTATCTGGTTGGGTTGGGTATCAGAAACCAACAGACCAGACCTGGGGGTCTACTACTGACGGTTTATGTAGTTCAGCTAATGTCCGTGAACGCTCTGAACTTAGTTACAACCAACATAAGTTGAACTACTATATTTGGCACGATTATCGTATGTCGCTTTCAAGAGTAGACCCTTTGGTACATATTATATGCAAACATTTATCCTGCAGCGTTAATCCAGAACCATAACCTCTCCCATCTCTCTTCACTTACTCTCTCCCTCCCACTCTCTCCAATTCTCAACTACTATTGGTTCTTGTTCATAGGCCTTTTGTACCCGCTTACCATCAGGTGGTCCGTACGCTTGGTTACTAAATTAGTATTATAGAGAAAAGACTAACCTCGTGTAACGTCAGCGGTTTCTCTGGCTTCCGCTTGCAGTCGAACCTTCCGTAAATAGCCGCGTACTTTCGCACCTCCTCCATCCTCCGAGGGTCCGCCTCCGGCATCGCCATCACCAGCTCCAGGTCTTTGCACATCTTCTTCTTCGTGTTCTGAGGCTTTGGCTCCAGCTGCGGCAGGTGCTTGCTGAGCTTCTCGGCTGCTGATGATAACTTCTGTAATGTATTTATAAAAATTCGTCACATTTTGGCCAGCAGCCAGCTGAATTTATTATTTGACTAGCTTTTACCCAAGTATTCGCTAATATAGTACCAAGATAAAAACCTTATGCTTCAAACCAGGTCTTAATTTAACTTATACCAAATTTATTGTTACATATTTAAAGACCCAAATATAAATGTAATTGTAAGGAAATATACCTGCACATGAACATCCAGCAAAACCGGTGTAAGTTGAACCGGTGACGTCACAGAACCGGGGCTTGAGCCGGCAGACGCAGGAGGACACGCACTTTGGGGGGAAAAGGACCGAGCGGTGGAGGTGACTGGCGCCGCGGGGGAGGGGGGAAGGACTATCTTAGAGAACGTACTACCTTGGTGGACAGGACTAGCGTTCGGACCTGATGCATTCGACCCACAGCTGTTATCCGGAGCGCCAGGAGAAGGACTATACATGGGTCTACTTTCCGGAGATACAACAGACCTGGACAAAGACGGAACTGGAGGCATGCTCAGTAACCTTTGATTACACTGGATAAACGGGTTCTCTGGACACATATTGGGGACTATGGGAATCTGGAAGAGGGAAGGGTTGTTGACCCATTCTTGCAGGGCTTTTTGGAGGCGTCTGACGTGGAGGGGTTTGGACGCCATGCCGACTAGAGCCATGATTTCGAGGAACTCCTCTTCGCCAGCGTCGCATAGCTGCTGGACGTCGTCACCACCTGAAACAGGGAAGAATAACATAATCACCATGTGAATAATATGAATAATTGAATATAGGACTTGGGAGAGAGCTTTGTAAGTATGAAAATAGTTTTAGGTTAAAAGTAATAATAATATCTGACAATATTATAAGTAATACTAGCAACCCGCCCTGGCCTCGTACGGCTGCTTAAGGTACTAACTATACGCACTAACAATAAACCTTCCTTCTGAATCACTGTATTTTTACAGGTTAAGTGATACAAGAAAATAAACCAATAAAAAACACTTTAAATGCCATTGAAAAAGTACCTACTCGTTTTTATCATGGAAATAATATTTATGTACTAGGTACCGTAATTTATAAATTCCTTGGTTTTTATGTAAAATAATAAATTTTTAGAAAAAACAAAACCGTCTAAACAGAATTGTAGATTGTGGTGATACGAAGCGATGTATCTATATACCTAGGTATAGGTAGGCACTCATGCCATTATGACCACCTTTGAAAAATTACCACGATATGAAACAAAAAAGAATCATCAAAATCAATTGAATCAGAGAATTCACGTAACTAACACACAAAAAAACAGAACACAATTGATTGAATTGATAAATCTAAGTTTTTGAAGTCGTTTAAAAAATATAGGGTAGCTAAGTAACTAAAAAAATTCAAAAAAACTTTATCTGATTTTCTAAAGCATAGCTCTTGCATAATTAACTCATGCCTCAGAGACCATTCCTCCAGAATTCTCAAACAAAAAACTATAATCGTCTTCAATCGAGTTTAATCCGCATTAATATTCACTTTCTTGTTAAGCAAGTTCATTTCGAAGCATTGTTCTGACAAAAACGTGTGATAGTCTAAAAAAACCAACTCACACTTTTAATTTAGACATATATGCAAATATGTTACGTGACCATTTTTCGTAGGGGCAAATAAAAAAAAACAATGCACACAGCGGACTGAGCAAACCCTTCCTTAGCCAGTAATCGGCGGAATTAAAAAGTAAAAGATAAAAAAATAATTTGCATGTCTCGAAGCTTCGTCTGCGTTTTTTACGCGCTATGTAGATTTGTTTTTTTTTTATGAGAATATGTTTTTTCTTAGGTTCCTGTGATTATGATGCTGGAATATGCTACAGGTAAATAAGTCAATTTAATGTTTGCAAACTATATAGGTAGTAGGTTTATAAAAATGATGGTAAACCTCAGACTCTAGATCCTGCGTGCCTCTAGATTTAAACATTACTTTCAATCATCTTTACAACACTAAAATAAATAGATAAGTAGGTAAGTACTTATTAAATTGAACATTAAAAAAATTATGCAAGTGAGTAGAAAATTACTAAAATAGTTACTTTACAAAATATTTAATTAATTCAAAAACTCATTCATGGTGCAATAAGCTTTTTGAAGTATGGCAACTAATTATTAATAATATTAATAAGTTAGAAGTAATAAAGAGTAGTAGAAGTAGTATATAGAGCAGACCGTATAGATTTTAAGATAGTAAGTAGAGTTATTTGTGATAGAGCTCGTCCGGGAAAGTTCTATTACGTATTACCTACTATTTCTGCCGAAATAACTGGACACAAGAGTTTTTCTCTGGTATCTGGGTAGCTTACCATTTTACCATCGGTGAAACGTATGCTTGATTGACATATTCTTTTATACCAATAAAGCGATGTGGCAACCAAGCGTACGGCCCACTTGATGGTCAGCGGTTACTAAAGCCTATGTACGCATGCAACATCGTAGATTATCACTTGCGTGTTACCACCCTGAGACGTTAGATGGAAAGTCTCATGTGTCTGTAATTTTACCGGAAACCATACCCTTAAAACCGGAACACAGCAATGCGAGCATTACTGCTTGGCGGCAGAAATAGGTAAGGTAGTCCTTCGCCGGACGAGCTCTATCACAAAGAACTCTACTACTCTTAAATCCTAAAATGACTTAAAAATAAGGATATAATGTTTACCCATTTCCAGCAATGTGTCGTAGTACGCGAGTAGGCTGGCCCTCTGCATCACGCGGTACAGCTGCAACTCTGCCTCGTTGGCCGGCGCTGACGTCACCACCACTGCAAGAGAGGACTTAACTTAACTGAACATAATTATAAAAAAACTGCTGTTTTATTGCTAAGCCTAGGACATGATAGTGCCGGCTACATTAACCCACACTCACACATACAACGGCACCGTTTACAGACACAAACCATGCATGTGGTGATTGCGACGTATTTGCTTTTGTGTTGCAGAATGCAGCCCCTCATAGGCGAGACTTGGTTACCGTACCGCTGAGGCGCCATTGAGACCCTCGCCTCCCGATTGCGTAGCTCGGTTTCAATCCGATTTCAATCAGCGAACTGTCAATAAGCTGTCACATCCATACAAAATACGTTAGTTTTTGATTGAAACCAAGTAAAATCGATTGCAATCGAACTACGCAATCGGGGGGCAGGTATTAAGCCTCGTTTAAACTATTCTGTCACTAGCGTGTCGAGACGCGTCATAAGCATATCGTATCTATACATTTTGTATGATTAGAATTATACATATTACTAGCGCAGTGTGTTAGGACGCGTCTGTAAATGTATGGATACGATATACATATAGCGTCACGACACTCTACGTTAGAATAATGTAATGCCGGCTTTACCCGTGGTTCCACTGTTACAAATGTTTACAATAATCCGTGAATAAAGGAACCACCCACAACCTCTCGCTTTTCAACCATGCACTCGCCGACTACGCCGCCGAGGTCGTCATTGGATTGGGCCACTACATAATTTACTTTGCGAGATAAGTAGTTATATTTTAAAATCTCTGAGATATTATGTAAAAGAAAACCAATGAAACTCACAAATCATGGTAGGTAAATATCCCGTTTTTAGTGAAATTTAGCTTTACAAGACTGACTGGTGCATAAGATAGGTTTATAAAATCTTTACCTACATCAAGTCACCATGGTCTAACATTTATATCGATGACCAAAGATCTGCTTGACAAACAGATCACAAAATGACGACCGATGTGGCGCAGCGGGCGCAAGTCCGCCTGCGACGCTTAGGTTGCGGGTTCGATTCCCGCCTCGGGTCAAATGTTTGTACGATCTACAAATATTTGTTCCGGGTGTTCTGGGTATTTTCTATGTTTAATAAAAAATAAATAACTACTTATCTATGTATTGATATATCAGTCATCTAGTACCCATAACATAGCTCTGCTTACCTTGGGGCTAGATGATGCTGTGTGGATTGTCCAGCATTATTTATTTATTTATTAATTATTTAATGTAGCGCGCGGTAGATATAGATACTAACTATTGATTAGGTTACAAAATAGCCAGACATCCATCTGTTAGACCAAAATGTAATTTATTTTCGAAATAAAAAAGTATTAAAGCTATTCATTTTATATTAACCCTTTCATAACCGCATAGGCCACATCCGCCGACCACGGGCTAAAATTGAATTGAGTTAAATTTTGTTAGACAGCTGTTCTAAAACCTAACGCTTAGAGCCCATCATGTAATTTCTGGAAATCCAATAAAACCTGATGATTTGCGTGCGTCTAACAATTTAGTAGCATATAAAATCGCGTGTGGAGAAGCTCGCACAAAAAACTAACCCCTTTTAATAACAACCCCAGTTATTACCGAAAAGAATCGTTCCGACCGTTACCGAACGAAAAAATAGATGAATAAGGTTTTACATAAAGGGGTCCGACCTTCTTTGTTCGAAAACTCCTTTTGAAATTCGAACGGGTTGGTTCGCGCCAATGCGACTCGCGCGCGGTAAAAATATTGATCTGGGTTGTCATTAGAAAAAATGTTGCCACCCCAGTAGAGTGCACTATTGGATTTTATATCGTAAAAAAATGTGGGGTGGTTTTAAACTCCACCCCTAAACTCAGGTAGAAAAAGTTTACATGTATCAAAAAAATATTCGTGTATGAAAAAAATGCGCATGGCATGGCACTTACATAATAATAGGAAATATATCTTGTGCAATGTGTTTTGGGACAACATAGGGTTCGTTTAAAGCTTGTTATTTACGTATTAGAGTGGAGTACAAGTATGTAAAAAGTTTTAGACCTTAGGTATAATCTAACATCTAATCTAGCTAAGACGTGGACACACCTTAGTATTTTAACTTGCATGCAAGTAATTTATTTTATATTCATATAAAATAAATTATTGAATAAAAATACAGAGAATTTATAAACAGTAAAATAGGTTGATAATGCTATCCTAACGTAGCTGATTAATCTTCAATATATTAATTTATCAAGGTAGTAGACTAACATAATAAAAAAAACTCTTAATAAAAATCCGCAAAAACCATTCAAAGACAGTTCATGAGAACATCTTTTTATGCATGTTTAACCCTACACTGTCTTCCGAACGTTTTTTTTTACAAAAAAACCTCTCACACATCGCAATGTCCAAAAAACACATTAGCATAATCTTTCTGGGCATAAAAAATCGCCACAGATGTATGCAAATTAACTTTTTAATTTTAGTTGAAAGGGGTGGCGGTGGACAAACGGCTCCGCTTTGTTTTTTTTTTACTTATTTTCATTTTTTTATTTAAAAAAATGGTCACGTAAGTCATTTGCATAAATGTGTTTGTTGTAAGTTAATTTTATGCATCTCTCACGATCACGATACCTTGAGGACTTTTTTGCTGTCTAGAAAAAAATAGGTCTTGAGAATTTTTGCATTTAGTTGCCTTGTGTTTTCACTCTCTTTCTTTTCTTTGTAGCAAAATTATCTAGTAATTTTACGCAGAGGTGGTTCTTAAGTTGTTTTTTTTTTATATTGGTGTATTAGGATTATTATTGTCTATTTATGAAGATGACGTTTGACTTTGTTCTATCGAAACTAGATTATGCAGTTATCTCTAAAATGTTTATACTAGATTTATTGTCCATAATCAGTAGTTTCAGTGTAGTTTATTAATAAGTAATAAGAATATAATAATAAATTAATAAATATATTATTGTGATATGCGATGTGGCGCAGCGGGCGCAGGTCCGCCTGCGACGCGGAGGTTGCGGGTTCGATTCCCGCCTCGGGTCAAATGTTTGTACGATCTACAAATATTTGTTCCGGGTGTTCTGGGTATTCTCTATATATAATAAAAATATCTATCTATGTATTGTATTGTATTAAGTATATATCAGTCATCTAGTACCATAACACAGCTCTGTTTAACAGTAGCTTATCTTGGGGCTAGATGATGCTGTGTGGATTGTCCAGCATTATTTATTTATTTATTTATTTAAAAAAAAAAAAAAAAAAAACAATAAGTAATAAGAAAATTGTAATATTTATTAATCTATCGTAATGTAATTTACCTACTAATAGCAGTTATTTAGACTTCATGTTAGAGTATATTTTACTTCAACAAGCTTTAAGAACGTCGCATGCCACACATGTTACTAATAGACATGCAATCCCAACAAGCTTAAAGCACGCGTTTTATGATTTATCTTAGCGCTTAATTATGTCTGATAAATCAATCAATGTTAGACTTACATTTACCTAATCAAACTGAAATATTTTATATAAGTGCTACTTACCAATTTATTAATCTATTCAATAGTAATTATTTTTTAATTAATTTATGTAGGTAAGTATATTGAAAAAAAAAACAGTAAAATAAAAATATTAGGTAGGTACTACCCATATAATTAAAAAAATATTTCACTTTCTTGACAGTGATTTTGTTTTTTGTAGATTTGTTTTTACCTAGGCAACTAGATATTTCGTAAGTTATTATGGAAAATTAAACGTAGGTATGATGAAACGATGTTTTGAGATAGTAAATGTGCTAGCTCTACAATTTTTATATTTATTGCGTCTACGGTTAGATATGAGTAGCTACGAGGTTAGTGAAATTCGAATCTAAACAACATTGGCAACAATCAAAAGGAACTTAATAAATAGTTTTTTTTTAATTTAACAAGTCACCTAGTTTAGGAAATGTCTATTTGAATGACAAATAACATCCCATAATTACCTCTGCTTACCACATCACATTCGACACCGTGCGAATATCACACCCAATCCCAAATTCAAATACGATCATAATTAGCTCCTTACTTAATCTATCCATAAAAACGCCTCTACGCCTTGCAAGTTGCATGTCACACCATTGTCTATGGTTTTATATTCAGAATCATAATCTCGGTTTTCTTAGCGGATAAACAAAAACAACCCTTTGTCCGTAAGAAATTTGAATAAGATTATTGAGCAAAAAGGCGCTAATGACAGTGGTAGAGCATCGGGATGTGTCCCTGCATCCGATTAGACGCTTTTTAGCACTTGTGTTGTGTGATTGATATGCGCAATAGCCCGTTTATGAATATTAATGGCGTCTATTGTGCAGGTTGCTAACGATGCAGAGAAAGAACTTGTTTTTACTTGCCTTGTATCCGTGCGAATTCTTTACACGTCTGGTAGAGATAAAAAACCATGGCATGAGAACTAAACTGTGATAAACCCACTATAACCACAATTTTTAAAACTTTATAATCCCAGTTCCAGACAAGCAAAAACCCTAAAATGTTAGTAACTTCATAAAGAGTCAGAGGCCAACTCTGGTGACGGAGTATATAGACCTAAAGCCTGAAGGCCTCTGTCATGGTCTAACAACTTTGAAAAAAAGGTGGGACCGACAGCTTAACATGCCTTCCTAGGCACTTCAATAATTTAATTTATTTGTTTAGACAACTTATAATAATAATAATTTATTTATTTTTTCAATCATCATAGAATCATCTTAATATTAGGCTAGGCACAATTTATTAATTTGCTAACCTAGATTTGACCGTCACTAAATGCACCATACAGCAATGGTTCAAATAGTGACAATCAAACCTAGCAGCAAACATCCTCAGAACGTCCTCAGACGTATACTTAGTCCAGTATACTTAGGATGAAAGTACCTAAAGATAAAGGCTTGACATTTTGATAAAGGTAAAGAAAGGTAAAGATATAGGCTTTTTTTTCATACCATCAAGTTGGCAAATAATAAAAATTAGCGTATGCACCTCCTACTCTTCTCAAGTTTACAAATGATAACTACATTGAAATGTATAGGTCTCACGACGGATCTCGGCCGTAGTGAAATTAGCCGTTTCGATGCGCAATGGAGCTTTTTCAAACTAAATTGTCTTTGCACATCACAAACGGCTAACTTCACGGAAGCCTAGATCCGCTGTGCGAACTATACGTATAAATAAATACTAACCAACACAAGAGCTTCTTATTTTTATGAAAAAACCCAAGCATCCTTTCCTTTGTCTCAGCGATAATGACAGGTCAATCAAAAAAATCTCGATCATAAAATCTAATCCACATGTCTTCCGCTCAGAAAAACGCCAGAAGACAATGACTTGACGATTTACATACGTGATTACAACAGAAAAAATGTAGACCGAGAGACTGAGCTCAAAATGTTTCCTATATTACTTACTTTAATATTAAAGAGTTTGTTAAAGTCGAACTTTTAGCGCAAAGATAGGATATATTAGCCATATGCGGGCTAAACACCCAAGCCCATAAATATAGTCAAAAAAAGCCAAGTCCCTGTAGCCGAAACCGGTTAGGATGATTATTATTATTATTATTATTAAAGAGTTTGTCAACATGCGAAGAAGAGTGTTTCTGATTTTTCTAATACGCGAGCAGCACTGTTCAATATGTTTTTTTTATAATAATTTTGCAGCAATATTTATCACGTAAATAGCCCGTGACTACTGTTTCAATACAATAGAAACATCTTGGAAAAAATAAACAAAAAGGTAATTTTAATTTACAAAAAAAACTCTTGTTATTGTTATTACCTTATTTACTTTGTTTGATAAAAAGAGGCAAAAATACTAAAATGAAAAATAAATATTTTATAAACCTGTTTAACATTGTTATAGAAAGTTTGTAGGTATGCTAATATACCTAGATATTAATAATTATCATAAATCATAAAAATTTTAGTGGCTCAAAAGTGCAGTTGGCTCTTTGACTTTAAAACTTTTTTTTTTCAATCGAAAGTGAGAGGCAGGTGCTTATACCCAAACACTTTTTCTAGTAATTAATCAGAACTGCATCTGTTCATTGTAATTACCCCGCATTTGAAGGGTTAATCAAATATAATAAAGAAATTAGTTGACCGGTGCAAAGTTTTCACCGATTTGTATCGTGTTTTTAAAAAAAAGTAATTACTAATCTTCAAACTTATTTTAAAAAAAGGCGACTATAAGGATAAATATTTTTTTGTATAATAAAACGTGTTTATTGATTGTGTAATGAAAAAATTGTGGTGACATTAAAATATGTTTAGGTAGGTATGTATTCTTCCAGCTCATTCTACATCTATACTAATTATACTTATTATAGATTTGTATTTTGTTTGTTACGAATAAACTCAAAAACTACTGGTCCGATTACAAAAATTATTTCACCATTAGAATGACGACCGATGAGCACCGGTGGTCTAGTGGTAGTGACCCCGCCTTCCAATCCTAAGGTCGTGGGTTCAAACCCGGTCGTGCACCTATGGATTTTTCTGTTCGAAAAATGTATGTGCGCAATGCCAGTGCTCTCATACGGTGAAGGAAAACATCGTGAGGAAACCGGCATGTCCAAGAACTAAAAATTCGAAAGACATGTGCCATCCACCAATCAGCATTGGGTCCGCGTGGTGGATTAAGACCTAATCACTCTCGCCTGAGAGTAGGCCAGTGTCCCAACAGTGGGAACATTAGAAGGCTCTCATGATGATGATGACGACCGATGTGGCGCAGCGGGCGCAGGGTAGCGGGTTCGATTCAGGACAAATGTTTGTACGATCTACAAATATTTGTTCCGGGTGATCTGGGTATTTTCTATATATAATAAAAAATATCTATCTATGTATTGTATTGTATTAAATATATATCAGTCATCTAGTACCCATAATACAGCTCTGTTTAACAGCAGCTTACCTTGGGCTAGATGATGCTGTGTGGATTGTCCAGCTTTATTAGAATGCTACGTTATCCCTGAGTAACATAGGCCATATTTATTACTAGCTTCGCACGGGTGTGGTTTCACTGCACCCATGCGAAGCTGGGACGGACTGCTAGTCAATTATATTATAAATGCTAGATTATGTACAAACTTTTAAGAGTAGCAGTTCTTTGTGATAGATCACGTCCGGGGAAGGTCTACCACCATACCTATTTCTGCCGCAAAGCAGTAATGCTCGCATTGCTGTGTTCCGGTGTGAAGGGTATGGTTTCCGGTGAAATTACTGGCAAGGCTTTCGATCAATGCCTCAAGGTGGCAACCCGCGAGCGATACCTCTGGTATTGCGTAAGCGTAAGCGGTTACCGCAGCATATGGACAAGCGTCCATATGCTGCGGTAACCGCTTACGATCTTGTGGGCCGTACCTACGCTTGGTTGCCACTCCAGTTGCACTTATAAAAAAAAACCATTAACACTATCACCAGAGTAGGCCACTCATAGTTTGAATGTTTGTTACCTTATCATGTCAATAAAGCAGAAACGATTTAAATGTTTGTGTATTGGATTGAAACATTAATTTTTATTATAAAACCACGCGAGCAAAGCCGCGGCTTGTAGATAGTCTAAAATATTTAAAAAAATCAATTATCACAAACTAAACGCAATAAATTGAAACACCACAAGGCTTTTAACATTTTGCCCAAAGCGCCACTTAGACACTTTACACATGTTACAGTATAATTGCCGGAGGGTTCTGTAGTTAGCACCTAGCCTTTTAATTTCAATGGAAAAAATGTTTTTAGGAAAAAATTGGGTCGATAGTTAACGCCGTTTTTTTTCGCCGGCTGCGGTAGGGTTGAGTTTTCATAGGGTTGCCATACCAAAGTTCTTAGTCAAGTGTCATGTTTCAAAATAGTCAGTGTACTGTTTTCATACGAAGTTTACTGAATGTTTTCTTTCATACTAAACTGATAAAACTAGCGCTTCTATGAGCACAAAGTAGGTCTGGGGCTATTGTCTATGAAATTATTATTGTAGGGTGTGCCTAATGTGTAACCCTACTATGGAACCCGTGTACGAAATAAATGTTTTTTTCTTTTTTTTTATGTTCTAAGGTAACCAAATGTCATAACTCACATAATTAGTTATTATCTACAATTACCTATTTACCTACTTGTGTAATATCTTTTGTGCTAAAAGATACAAAAAACAGGTTTTGTAATAAACCACCACGAACCATCAAAAACTAACAAAACTGAACCTAAAATGGTTTACTGCCATCATGCCAACCCTGTTACCGTGTGGGTCGGCCGGACCCCGCGCGGCCGCGCCCGCCATCTGTCAGTCAACAGCGCGGAGTCAACCCTACCATTGTTTACATTGCACGAACAATTGGCAACGTTTATGGATTTCTCGACAGTAAAAATATTGTAGATAAGTACATAAAAAAAAATATTCTGTCTGCCTAAGCGAAATGGGCAAGAAGTTGTTTAACTAGCTAACTATACTAGTTAAAGTTATAATTTAAAAGTTTCTAACTATTCCCAACTCAAAACTCCATGACGGCTAAACAGATTTGGATAAAACTTGGTAGCGCGAGCGTTGCCGCAGGTGGTAGCTAGAGTGAGAATATTGTGAGTTTGCTCTCGCAGCAGAATGAAAAACAAGATAGTACCTACCTAAATGCAAATATTAATAACTAAATGTTAGGTAAAGCGTCCATTGTAGGTAAAAGTACCCACCTCTTTTGTAAGTAGGTAGGTACTAAAAAATCTTTTAATTTAGGTAATAAGTTTAAACTACAGCCAGATAATTTGCATCTACAAAAAGTCCAAACTACGCATTGACATCCTCATTCAAAATGCTATATTGAAACCACCTTTACGATCTGAATGAGATAATCCACTATCAAGGCCCATTTATTATTCAATCCACAGCAATAACTTTTTCTAAGACAAATGTCCACTCGCGACCCCATTTTATTTTTTGTCAGACCTCCTCTCCTCAGTTTTTCATTATGACTTTGTTTAACGTTCTCACGGATGAGGCTGAATGGACTGCTTGCGTCTTGCCACAAAAAAACACGGAAGGGTTACCAGTATTAAAATTATTAGTTTGTTTTCGCTGGCCGTAAGGTGCACGTTGTGGGAACGAAATGACCCCACGTTTTAATATTTTTTGAATTTCCGGGAAGATGTTTTAGTAATGAGAGGATGTGATGGACAAAAAGTATTCAAATCATTGTTGCTGGACCACGGGTGTAGGGTTACTTCATTCTACTTGCAGATAAGGGTGTAGAAAGGGTGCTATTGTTGACTCGATACAATTAAACTGTTTAATTTACATTTTAGATTTGAATTAAAGTTCTATTACATTTTAAATTTTAATAATGATTTATTACATAAAATCTATAGTTTTTAGGAATGTATTCGAACGGTTGACCATTGGCTACCTCAATACCTCCCTAAATATTGGTAAATACTAAGGTCTACAGTACCTATATATAGTATAATATACCTACAGTGTATAAGTTTGAGTAACTAGGTATAGTTCTCAGGGCGGATCTCGGCCTTCGTGAAATTAGCCGTTTCGATGCGCAATGGAGCTTTTTCAAACTAAATTATCTTTGCACATCACAAATGGCTAACTTCGCGGTAGCCTCGATCCGCTGTGCGAACTATACCTAGTGTACCTACCTACTCACTTGTGAGTTACGTGCGTAAATAACTAGGCAACTATTTACAGTAAGAACTGCATTGCGAATGTTAGA
Organism: Colostygia pectinataria; assembly: GCA_951394395.1. Lineage (NCBI taxonomy): Eukaryota > Metazoa > Arthropoda > Insecta > Lepidoptera > Geometridae > Colostygia > Colostygia pectinataria. Next base: position 1,149,910 of record OX596368.1, on the reverse strand, counting down.
AAAAAACCAGAAATGGAATTCCTTTCCATATGCTTCAAGTCAATTTGTAAAACTTAGAAGACTAAGCTTTTTGCAGGATTGTTGACACATTTTGTGCAAAATCAAAATCAAAATCAAAAATTATTTATTCAGTAGAATCACAAGGATCACTTTGAAACGTCTTACAAGCTAGGAAAATTTACACCAGTTCCAACGCGCCCATGCCGTAAAAGAACTGGCAACAACACCGGCTGGGTTCCTATCGCTTTTTTGGCATGACCCTTGCTATTGTTATGGATTCCAAGTAGAGTTGGAGCACATTCGTCCCAAGCTTTTTTATCATCTAGGTAATCGGTTGTTTTATAGTAAGCTTTTTGAGACAGATTTTGTTTAATTAAGTTTTTAAATTTGACAATTGATAAATTTTGTATGTCGCTTGGGACTTTGTTAAAGAAGCGTACACATTGCCCTTTAAAAGATTTACTGACCTTAGTGAGCCTAACTGTGGGAACAACGAGTTTATTTTTATTTCTAGTATTAACATTATGATTATCACATTTTTTTTTAAACAGATTAATATTTTTGCGAACATACATAAGATTTTCATAAATATATTGACAGGGTACTGTCATAATATTAATTTCTTTGAACTTATCTCTAAGTGATTCTCTGGGACCCATGTTATAAATTGCGCGAACAGCCCTCTTCTGCAACACGAATATGGTGTTAATATCTGCAGCACTCCCCCACAACAAAATACCGTAAGACATAATGCTGTGAAAGTAGCTGAAATAAACTAGTCTGGCTGTATCGACGTCGGTGAAATGACGGATCTTTTTGACTGCGTATGCTGCAGAACTAAGTCTCTTCGACAATTTATCTATGTGTGGGCCCCATTGCAGTTTATTATCTAAGGTTATGCCTAGAAAAACTGTGGTGTCCACAAGGCCTAGCTTTTCATCTTTTATTTTTATATTAGTTTGGTTTTGTTTTACATTAGGTAGTATGAAACGAACGCATTTCGTTTTATTTTCGTTTAACAATAAGTTGTTTACATTAAACCACCCTACAATTTTAGAGATTGCATTGTTTACTTTGTCAAAGTTAGTCTCTTGTCGCTTTAATTTAAATAAAAGTGACGTGTCATCAGCAAACAGTACAATCTCATGATCGTTCCTAACAAGCCGGGGTAGATCATTTATATATATTAAAAACAAGAATGGCCCAAGTATTGATCCTTGTGGTACACCAATTGTTACCACTGATCCCGGAGAACGCTTTCTATTGTGCTATTTTGCCATTTTAAAATATACCTACTAACACTAAGGTACATTTTGTTACGTCCATTGCTGGACATAGGCTCCCCTTATGAGTGCCATGACGACCAATCTTGAGCCAATCGATTTTCTGCAACAGCTTTAATGTCATCGATCTATCGAGCGGAGTTCCTAAAATTATAAGTGATATAGAGAGAGACAGATGTTCTGTAAATAATTTATTTGGAAAACATAATCATTAACATAAATGGTTGAAGATAGGTATTTGCATAAAATATACCTACTGCTATTTTAAATTAGGACAAACCTTATTTTAACTACGTTATGACAAACTCTATGGGTTTGAAAAAAATAAAAATATGCTTTTTGTTCAGTTAAATAAATTAAAAATTGTAAGGAAATCAATAAGACAAAATGTGATTAAACTAACAAAAAAAGTTTTATGATTATTGTTTTTTTAATTTAATTCCTTCATGTCTACAAGTGTTATTGGTCCTTTATAAAATGTAATGAAACACAGTCTACGGAGCAATGTGGGTTCCCGCGTTTTTCTGGTAGTTGTTTTTGTGGAATGTTGGGTAGACTTAGGGTAAGAGTGAGGGTTTAAAGTCATTAATTGTGAATTAAAATCATCAGTTGGTAAAAAACAGACAGCTCCGAATAGTCTGTTCGTAGGTTAGAACTCATTTGGTTGGTAAGTAAGGTGCACTTCAAATAATTTGTTTTTATATTGTCCAATGATCACATAACTCTGTTATCGACCAATTTCTATTGATCTCCATCTCAAACTGCCTCTGTCTGACCGAAGAGCTATGGTCAAACTTTTTTTTTTTTACATGTTTGGAAAACTAACAGTTTAAATCATGTGAGAATGTTAATGCTTAAAATATAGAACAGGATTTACCTTAACAGTTTTCACTAATAGTTCACTTATACTTTACCAAGTTTTAGTTGTCCACAATTATAACACTTAGTAGGTTTTAACACTTAATAATATTTAGAAAAAATGAATAAGAAACATTGATCGTATAAATAATAGTTATCTAAGTAAAAGTAAATATCTAAAGACAGTTTGAGATGGAGGACAGTTTGAGTTTGAGATAACAGAGGTATGTGATCAACTCGCTGATCTAAAATGGTAGAGTCGAAGATATAATGCACTCGTGAGCACTGGTGGTCTAGTGGTAGTGACCCCGCCTTCCAAACCCTGAGGTCGTAGGTTCAAACCCGGTCGTGCACCTATGGATTTTGCTGTTTCGAAAAATTTATGTGCGCAATGCCAGTGCTCTCATACGGTGAAGGAAAACATCGTGAGGAAACCGGCATGTCCAAGAACTAAAAATTCGAAAGACATGTGCCATCCACCAATCCGCATTGGGTCCGCGTGGTGGATTAAGACCTAATCACTCTCGCCTGAGAGTAGGCCAGTGTCCCAACAGTGGGAACATTAGAAGGCTGTCATGATGATGATGATGGATGGTCTTTAGCTGAGGTGCGCCAAAAGTATGGAATGGTAATGATTCTTTGTTATCTAATTAGATATAAATAATGTTGAATACCAAACACCTTCTGGGGTCTGGTAGTCTTCGGTTACGGAAATCAACTTTTTAACTAATAGTGTTGGCTGGTTATTTAAAATTTCAATTTCTTCACCCCCAAGGCAAGGGTTAAACTTTCAATTTCTCAACTAATTAATTAACGATCACAACACATGTTTATACTAGTATTTGTCACGCTTTCTCTACCTTGGTGAGCATTAGTGAAGAGATACCACCTGTTGAATATAAAAAAATAAAAAAATAAATAATCGACAGTTGCGTTTCCTGGCCACAAACGCCACAAAGATTTGTTTTATTTCTTTTTAATTGTCAATTTGACGTCTAGGCCGGCCGTGGTTTTTTCGGTTTTTTAAAGGGTTAACTGATTCTGTGGCATCGGAAGTGACATGTGTCCGTGCGTTCGTCATTATTTTAATTTTATTGTAGGTTTGTGTTGTTAATGGCACTTTTAGGCATTAAGTTTTTATTGATTTTCAGACGGATATCCTGCGGTTAATAAAATCATTTGTAAAATAATAAGCAGCTCGAGTAATTTTATTCATTGCAAGCTCCAATTCAAGATTTCAGTTTTTTTTAAATAACTTGAGATCTGTACGATATGTTCTGTAATGTTGTCAATCAACTTTATCTAAATGCATGAGTTTTGTATTTTATTCATGGAGAATGTGTTTTTGGTTACCATTTTTTTTTTACATGAATAAGTTTTTTTAAAAACACATTTTTTACAAAACTTATTACAGCGAGCGCAGCGCGCATAACTCACACTACGCACTGTTGACTGATTTAAGCATGCAACTGGTCTTATAAAGCCACACATGCTGTTCGCGTCCATCGAATTAATTATTTAATTGCAGTCGGTGAGTTTATTGCAGTTTAGATGTAAAAAATGTAAGGTAATCGAACATTTCACACATCCATTTATAGCTTTGGTACCATGGTTTAGACCTTTATTGCTTGCAACGGTTACTTTTGCGTAATCTAACTAAATACCTACTTGCTATCTTATAGAAAACGTTGCGTTGGCAAAAATTTAAGTGATATTTTAATAAAATGTTTTTTTGTTTAATTTATTTTATTTTTTGTTAGTTGATCAAACATTTTTTGAAATTGTTTAGTTAATTATTCTTCCATGTTTTTGCTTTTCATATTTTTTTACCGAGCGAGCTAAGCGATGCGAAGCGTATCAGCTCTTAAAGAACGTAACGGAAAGAAGCTACGCATGAATAAAAACAGCGTAGACAAATTAGCGGGTTGTTCCACCAGTGACTAATTATAACTACAAAACAAACATCTACCTTATAGATAACATGAATGCATTTTGCAAAAACAAGGCTAAAGTTTGCCACGCAAGGTTAAAGATTGATTGGCATTATTGCTCTGTTTTTAATGTATCTCTAGATTGCTGTCATTGAGGTCATGCGACAGTCGGTATAGGTTTTATTTACTTTTTGTAGTAATCTTTTTGTACTTTGTATCTAAAACAATCAGTTCAAATCAGATCTTGTAAGTAATAAAAGTTCAATTATTACTTTAGACTTTATTTAGTAAGTATAAGGAAATACGTATATACTCTATGTAAAAATAGGTTCCTAAATTAATGTAGGTACCAATTGTATTTAAGCTTTTTTTTTTAGTAATAAGTAGGAAAAGTAAATATGTTTGTATAAGTCTTACCCAATTTAGTTAGCCCGAAGGCCCTAAGTTTAAGGTAGGTGGGTACTTAAGTATTATTTTTTTATCATTAAAAATCTTTGTTCCTAATACACTCTACGACAACAGCTGACCAAACAGGTCAACAATACCATTAAACATAATTTCCCCATATTTTATCAACAACAAACCACATATCAATTCCTTTCAACACCTGTCCTTCAAAAGCAAACATTCAAAATCAATCCAAATCACGAGGTCAGTAACCTTTCGTACCCAATTTACCTACAGACACGTGCAAACAATTTTAGACTCTATAGTTTACATGGTACGTTTGAAAGTTGAGCTTTGACGTGAATTGTCAGTAGAGCCATCTGCCGGGCAGATGTAGAGATCACAATCACACGTCGTACCTGTGAGTCGTACAAATCGGACCGGCATCGGCACCGAAAGGGTTAAACAATAGAATGGAGTATTTTTATTTGAAAATGACAAAAAAAGTTGCCACTTATTAAAATCGAGAGTTCTGAAGAGCGAATATTTAATTGTATTTCATTAGCTAAGAGTATGTCTTGTCTACAGTTATTTTTTTTATTGTAATTAACGAAATTGGCATAAGCCGTGCTTTAATAAGCGGTATTTAGAGTAATAGAGTTCTTTATGATAGAGCTCGTCTAGGGAAGTACTGCCACCATACCTATTTCTCATCATGACAGCCTTCTAATGTTCACACTGTTGGGACGCCAATGTCCCAACTACTCTCGGGCGAGAGTGATTGGGTCTATATCACCAAGCGGACCCAATGCGGATTGGTGGATGTGGATGTGCATGATGTTGTCACCTCTAATTGAGAGAGCACCTGACCTGAGTACCTCTTAATTTAAAAATGTGTATGACTGTGTATCTTTCGTTGGTGATACATAATAATAAATAAATTGGCTATATTTAAAAAAATAGTTGTTCAACATTACATGACATTACACTCTGCAGCAGAACAACGTTAGATTCTCCTACAGCTTATCATTATGTAGTTATATATTTTAGTATGTAGGTATTTGTTATGTTATTAATATCTATTTATTTATTAAGTGGTATGTAGTATCATTATCATTGTTATTATTTAATAGTAGGTACATAATAATTGTATTTATTTTTATATTATTAAATTACATTTAAGTTTACTGTTATTTAGTTAAATGTGCACCACCGTCTATATAATGTCTTAACTTATCCAGTCCATCCAAAGGTTGTCTGGAAGAGATCGCTTATTAGCGATAAGACCGCCCTTTGTACCACTTATAAGGTTTATTTTTACTCTGTCTCTACTCTTTTTTTTAGGTGTATGTACAATAAAGATATATTCTCGCTTTTTGTATTTAAATCACAATTAGTCTACAGCTGATAATAATATGTACATAATTATATTACATTACAAAATATACAAAATACATATGAAACAGTTGAGCCATCTAAAGACCGTTACAAACGACCTATAGATAGCTCAACTGATCCAAATCACTACCAGTAGGAAGCGTTCCCAACATGCTGGCTGCATTGCCACGTTGAATGGCAATGCTGATACGTTGAGCCAGATATGAACCAGCCTTTGGATCACGCGTCGCTTCGACCAGACGCCCGGAAAGAATTTTGAAAACGCGGTGAGCCCCGGTACCCCACGGACCCAGGGTCTCCACTCCAAAAGGCTCAAATATGTAGGCTCTATCTAGACCGGCATATTTGCGCCTTTTGGTGTTCTCTGCACAATCTGCCGCCGCACCAGCCCTAACTGATGTCCCCGACAGATGTGATGCGGCTAAGGTGTCGACGCATGTCGCGTCCCACACCAAAGGCCTACCCATCTCCCAAGGGACAAGAGTCATACCGTCAGGCCGTTTGCCATCATCACGCACCAAACCGTTCGGTTCCAGAACGGCTGGTACGTTGACACTGACAAACGCCCGACGAATGATGTCATTAAGACTGGCGTGTCGGCAGATCCTACCGGCGGCCCTGGTGCACGACAATCCGTGGTGACCAAGCTGGTCGACCGCCGTACCGCACTGGCACTGATGCGGAGCGAAGCACTGCGCACCCAACCGCAGACTAGTTGCAAGACGGAATGTTGTATTGTCCATCAAAGTTCCAATATTGTGAGATGGAAGTGCTTGCAGCCAATGCCCTGACTCTAATTTTGAAACAGCAAGAAGACGGGCACGATCTGTGGAGCATTGACATGTTTGTAGCAAACAATTCCATGCAAGCTCGCACAGAGGCCCGTCCCATTGCCGTTGAGACGAAAGGTTTTTAGGAGGAGCAGTATCAGGGCAAGCACTGTGCCAAGCGTGTCTAGCCTCGTCTAAATATGAAATTTTGAGGTTGTCGCCAGGAATAATTGAAAAAGACGGAATTAGAATTTTTTCAACTAAAGAGCTAGTGCTATAGACGGAGGACAAGAACGCTGGTAGGGCAACACTTGAAATTTTGCGAAGATATATTCTATTCTATTCTTTATATATTCATTATATTGACGACCGATGTGGCGCGGTGGGCGAAGGTCCGCCTGCGACGCAGAGGTTGCGGGTTCGATTCCCGCCTTGGGACAAATGTTTGTAGGATCTGCAAATATTTGTTCCGGGTGTTCTGGGTGTTTTCTATGTATAATAAAAAATATCTATCTATGTATTGTATTGTATTGTATTAAGTATATATCAGTCATCTAGTACCATAACACAGCTCTGTTTAAACAGTAGCTTATCTTGGGGCTAGATGATACTGTGTGGATTGTCCAGCATTATTTATTTATTATTTATTTATTTATTATTCTATTCTATAAATTAAAACTAAAACTATAGTTTTAATTTATAGAAATATTCTAAGGTAGAAGGTACTTCCACGGATTTCTATCGCAAAAAAAACTCTACTACGTTAAACGTTCATTTTAAAAAGCAAACACGACTTAGTATCTGGCTAAATATACCAAATGATAAAAAACATACGTTTACATACAGACTCTACTTGGCTCATACATAATTGGCCAAGTCCTTATAGAAATGGTTACAGCCTCACAAAACCTGGATATTAATAAAATGTACATTTATAAATACCGTAGGTACATTTTATGTTGTAAACAATATTTTTCGACAAAAAACCGCCGTAATGATTGACACACACCTGTGCTATAATTAAGTATTATTGTTGCGATCAATTACATTCAGAAACCTGTCTTTACGCCCGTCATATTTAAATAGAATACGCCAGTATTCAAACGGTGAAAGAAAACACTGTTTGGAAACAGCACGTCCAAGAAAAAATCAAAAAACAATATAAAAAGACATTTAAATATGCCATTCATAAATCCGCATTAGGCCGCAGATTATGACTATTTATTTATGACCCAATCACTCTTGTTTGAGAGTAGGCTAAATTGAAACTAGCGTAAAAGTAGATACGTAATCTTTGTATTTTTGTGAATAAAACTAACTTGAATTTAAATCTGAATTTGTCCCAGCAGTTGGAACATAAGAACACTGTAATAATAATGTCTAAATATACCCGAAGAGCCTTAATATATTATTATTTTTAATTATAAAAAAAATAATTTAGCAAATAAAGCTTTATTGTTATAACAACGACGTAGTGCCAAATATAAACTGAATGCAACTGATTGCAACAATGCCACGTAATTGCGGCACTGGTAATGATCGTATTGAACTCATAACCTACTTTCGCCCGCAAAAAGGTTACAATTGAGAGTATGTGGATAAAAACTTGGGTGAACTGCACTGCTACGGCGTAGAGGCTGCGTAGCGGGCAGCGTAGTCTGGGTCGGGAGTTCCCAGCCGCGTTGTAAAGTAAGTGTTAAACTGTTTTATGTAAAGTAGTCATCATCATTACGACAATGTTCGCATTGTAAAGACACTGCCTTGCCTGCTCTCAAACGAGAGTAAACGCGGACCTAATGCTGATTGGTGGATACGGTATAGTTGTACTCTCGACGGATCTTGCCCATTGTGAAGTTAGCCGTTTGTGATGCGCAAAGAGAATAATTTAGTTAGAAAAAGCTCTATTGCGCATCGAAACGGCTAACTTCACGATTACCGAGATCTGTCGAGTCGAGACCAATCAAAAAAGTTTTCACATTCTGACATTTTAAACCTTTAGCGGGAAAGTGTTATAATATTTGGAAGGTGGAAAGTCAGATTTATGTTTAATTAGTAGTAAATTAATGTAAATAGTAATTAATAAGCTTTCTTTGCTTTTCATTGCATTCAAGCTGTAATTATGATGGATGACAAAGGGTCGCGCAGGCGAAGCGCGCAGTGAACACTTTCGGACTGTCGACGTCCAAAAGCTCGCCAAAAAACTTTGCTGCAACAACTTTCAACAAATAAACAAAGTTCGCGCGATTCGGCGCTAGCCCGCTTATTATAAATAATTAATGATTCCGTCCGCTCTTATGCACGATAAAATGCCATTACGGTTTTCATCGGGGAGTTGCAAAAAATGTCGAAAACCGCCGCCGTCCGAACCCGTCCCTACAAAAAAATACGCTTAAAAGAGTGCGCTGGCATCGCTGAAATTCCCCGCGGCGTTTCTTACCGCGCCGTCATTTGACTCCGGCCATTACCTGCGGAATTAACAACAGCGAAAAAATACTGATTCGATAAAGGTATATTCGCGTTGTCGCCGGGAGTTTTTGCAATATAAATAAAGGGCGTACGGCACCGGCCGCGCCCGCAACGCTCGACGGTAATGGCGTCAAACACGATAAACGTTGCCCTCATGAAAATTCAGCGCTGCATTATCTACTGAAAAACTCGAACTTCATTCCTCCCTAGATATTTCATCACAAGTTAGACTGTCCGTAAAAAATATTATCGCTGTTGCAGCCGAGCTAATGTATTTTTGTTCGACAAAAAAGTAGTTATTATCCGAGTTCCGTTCGTCTCGAATGTGCCAACCGGCGCGTTAATATCAGAAATGACAGATGCGTCATTCCAAGTTAAGTCAAACGGTCCTACTTGGTCCTGTCTAGACGAGAGGAAAAAACTCATGACAATTAAAAGTTATTTGCATATTCACACAGCGGTATTAAATAAGCTGATTCAAAGAACGGTATGAAAGGAGATGAAAAAACTGCGTGTTTTGGAACGCATCTTTGCGTAACGAGTTCTTTATTCGAATTGAATGGGGTTAATGCATTGTGTGGGTGGATGTGGATATTAGAAAGAGATAAATGAACCGACGTTGTTTTATGCACATAATTTAGGGTACTTACCAATTTTTTTATCAAGCAATAATTCAGTAAGACGACAAATACCTAAGAGTAGTAGAGTTCTCTGTGATAGAGCTCGTCCGGGGAAGGACTACCACCATACCTATTTCTGCCGCCAAGCAGTAATGCTCGCATTGCTGTGTTCCGGTGTGAAGGGTATGGTTTCCAGTGAAATTACTGGCACATGAGGTTTTCGATCTTAGCATCAAGGTGGCAACCCGCGAGTGATAATTCTGCGAAAATATGCTGCGGTAACCGCTTACCATCTTGTGTGCCTGTACGCTTGGTTGCCACTTCAGTTGTATAAAAAAAAACCTACTAAGAGATGTATCTTACGCCAAAGAGGCACCAATACACGCCATACACTATCACAAAACGTTGGTCTTTTAATTTACCACTTTGTTTGAAAGAGGTTAGATCATAATATTATAAAACATTCTGAAATCATGCTAAACTCTAGTAGTCTTCGAACAGCGAGAAAACCAACAATGTTACTTCTAAAAAAATAATGAAGCAACAATCATTATAGAAAAAAATAAAGTGCACACAACGAGGGACTGGCCGATGGCCGTTCGCTGTTTTCCTCACCCCGAAGAAGACTCTCGAAATTGAGTACCAACATTATCGGTGCCTACGCAACGGTCCCTGAAGTGTAAACTCCTATATTTTCTATAATGAGAATCAAAAATAAGTCCAGTTAAATTAAAATAACACACGACTTATTTTGTTTAGTGGCGCATCGTATTCGTGGTAAAGAAATAGTACTTACTTAGATATTATATTTTAAGGAAGCGCATACATCACCTAGACAAGAGTTAAAAAGTTTTCTGACGTAAAGTATACGAGTGGTTAAAATTGCCAGAATTAACATAATATGCAAATTTTGTACAAAGCATTGTACAGGATGAAGGGTATATACGGACACATTATTTAAGTGCTACTTAAACATAGGCATTATACCTACTTTTATCTTTTTGGATTCGTTTATAAGAACTAATTTTTAATGGAATTTCAAAGAATAGTTAGTAAATAATTATGAGTGTTACTTTTGAATTACATTTTAATAGGCACTTATGGCATATGGGCTTTCTTATACACAGAATACTGTGATAAATTATGTGCTTACTGCATTTTTGTCAGAGCTACTGGGACAACCTATACCAGCTCTACAAAAATGTAATTTACGAAAAACTACTTTTATGTTAAATAATGTTAACAAGTAATAACTTTTTACTAAAAGTACCTGCTATACAGCAGTTAAGTAAAAACCTTCATTAAAAATAATTACGCGGTCACCTGCTGTGTAAAAAGTTTGAAATACAATATAACTCAAATTCCATGCCTATTTAGGCTGCAGAGGAAAAACGACGTTATGTAAAGCAAGTCTGTAAAAATGCATGAACAAAAACAAATCTCGTATTGTACCTATATTTTAAAATTATAAAGTATAAAATATGCGGAGAAATGAAGGATTAAAAAGCTGGTAAGAGCGCCCGGCGGAATATTGACTTGGGTTCTGTATACCCAGCCGAGTTTGTTGCTAGATTCTTCTAGGCTGGGGCGCGAGGAACTGGCGTAAATTCACCATTAAGACGCTTTTCAGCTTTAAGACGTTTTAAAATGATCCTTGTGATATTAATCAATAAATATATTTTTTTACTTACTTTACTTACTTACTATAGTTTTTTCGTGATAAAAGTTTGTTTCAAGCTTACGCTTTTAAATTTATTACATACTTACTTCAATACGTTGAGATGTTTTATAGATTTTAAAGGTAGGTATACCATTCTGCATTCTGAGGATGTTTGCTGCTAGGTTTGATTGTTACTATTTGAACCATTGCTGTATGGTGCATTTAGTGACGGTCAAATCTAGGTTAGCAAATTAATAAAGTGTGCCTAGATTGTGATCCTATGTTGGTTGAATAAATAAATAAAAATTTTATACCTAGGCACTTTACATTTATGTAATTATTGCTTCAGAGCAATCAGTTTTTAACAATACCTAGTACTTATAAAGTGGAATTCCCCGCGTTATTGTCAACACTGACTTTGTTATTGCGTCCTCTAGGTCTACGAGTTGAATTTTGGGATTCCTTTCTCAGTATTAATTTTAGGTTTCTAAGAACTTTTACCGTTCTGACCGAGCGTTGATCGTAAGTCAGTGCTTTCAATTTCTGCGTAACAATGCACTGCACGACCCAGAAACAAAGTCTCAAATAAATAAAACCTTACAAAACAGATATTAAAAATTTTTTATCAAGAACTGCCGTTTCTCGCATTGTTAACGGATCTCTATTAAGGCTCGGCATACATTATTTTTAGCTATGTTTTTACCTCGCAGACGGAGCGGAGCCGACTCGTTTGCACAAAAATGTACGCTGTTATTTAAATACTCTTGAGATGCAACAATATGTTTTAAAATGTTTTGTAAAAAGTCTTGGTTGTCATTTCCATTGTGTGAGCTTGATTTAATATGAGTTTAGCTGACATGCGCTGTTTTACTCAAGTAATTTTTCGCATTAAAACCTTCCCTGCATGGACTCACACAATTTTAAGAGCAAAATTAGCCAAATCGGTTAAGCCGTGCTCGAGTTTTAGCAACACTAACGAACAGCAATTCATTTTTTTTAATTAAGAAAGAAGAATATAGTTTTCTAGAATAATTAGCCGACCAGCTACAATCAACGTTATAGCAGATACACGAAAAATTTCCAAAAACAACCGTAGCAGTCAAATCACCTAGAACAACCAATTCCATTGATTAACCAAAACTATCCACTTGAGAATTTTTACAAAAAAAAACGCTAAACTCATACCTCTATTAACATTAACGCCTGTACCCCTGTACCTCACTGTTATCGCTAACTCAACCACTTAGGATAATAATGACGTTTGTTGAAACCTGTGGGTCACCATAAATAATTTTAAAACGCAAACATACAAGTGGCCCTTTTCTTTATTTACGAGTACCACTTACAAACAGTTGCATGATCGATTTATATTCTCACTTTTATTAAGAAAAGCGTAAATGTCTAAAGTCTACTTGACGTTACCCCCCAAATTAAAAGTGCAATCTGTCACCTCGAGGGGACAAAACTAGGTGACAGATGGGAATAATCAATTTATGAACTATCACCAGAGTTGGCCACTCTACGAACTTCTTACTTACTCACACCGCGTTATTTTATTTTTGGACAAAACGAATGTAAGCAGCGCCGTCGGCGTGAAAATAAAATACTACAAACTATTTTAAATACTACATATAATAATAAGTATAACGGCTATTTTATTATACAAGTGGTAAATAGTCGTTAATGCGTTTAAAATAAATTATGTTCTAATCACAACACTAGCTCTGCTTAACTTGAGGCTAGATGATGATGCGTGGATTGTCCAGCATTATTTATTTTATTTTTTAACTTTCACTTCTTTGCTATAAACTAAATTATTAAAAAAAAACCTAAAACAAAAAAAACACGGTACCTTCAATAAATTCTTTACTACAAACTAAACAATTAACAAAAACAACGAGACGATCTAACGAGTCGAGTCGGTAGATTCACGTTACGTATTGTAGAGAACTAGTTTTTCCCGTGCACAATGTGAGCGCGCTTTTTCCACGTTTCCACAGTTTTTCCGCCGCTCTACACTCGCGTAGTTTTTGCTGTCTGACTCTTGGATGCACGGCGGAAATGTTTTGATACTTGACCACAGAACAAATATGGCCCATCAGGCCCTCTAATTAATTAAATTGTTTACTGTTTAATAATAATATGTACTATAATGTAACTGTTTGTTGTTCCGAAATAAATAAAATAAAATAAAATAATATATTATTTTGGTTTTGTGTAGGCGCAGTGCACTCTTTCCACATGCCCGAGCTAAAGCGTGCTCTCTTCGATCTTGTTCTTGCGACTTGCGATAACCGAACCATGAACTCACCTAAAACGGCACCGTTTACGTACACAAACTATGCATGTGGTGATTAGGACGCGTTTGTTTCAAGCGTGGGCAAGTGTCAAGTTGAGCGAAAGAATGCTGGTGCCGGTTCAATCCCCGCTGCGGGACCAATGGTTGCATGATCTGCAAATATTTGTTTCTAGTCTGGGTGTTTCTATGTATTACCTATCAAAGTTCTTCGAACAGAAGACCTCGCAAACTTTTTAAAAGTATGCTCAATTTACTACATTTTGAGAAGTAATTCTGCTCATTACCTTTACCTAGGTACCTAGGTAAAGGTAATGAGCAGAATAGGTACCTAGGTACCTAGGTAAAGGTAAAGATCTGACTCTGATCTGATCGCTAAAGATCCTGACCAGCCCCCCGATTGCGTAACTCGGTTTCAATCCGATTTCAATCAGCAAACTGTCAATAAGCTGTCACATTCATACAAAATACGTCAATTTTTGATCGAAACCAAGTGAAATCGATTGCAACCGAATTACGCAATCGGGGGGCAGCTCTTCACCAAATTTTTATGAGACCAACTATTAGTAAACATCGAAATAGGATAGATTTTTAAGGCGGAGATATCCAGTAGCTCTATTGTATAGTATCTCTTTGCCTCTTTTATGAGGAAATAGCAATCAAAAATCCTTGACGACAAATTTTTTTTTAAAGTTATAGCCTGTGCTTACACTACAGCAACTTTCAACCAGAGCCTTCTAATGTTCCCACTGCTGGGACCGGCCTACTCTCGAGCGAGAGTGATTCGGACTTAATCCACCACGCGAATCCAATGTGGATTGGTGGATGGCGCATGTCTTTCGAATTTTTAGTACTTGAACATACCGGTTTCCTCACGATGTTTTCCTTCACCGTTAGAGAGTCAGGGACGTTGCGCACATATTTTTTCTTAGATACGTAGGTATATACATATTATCTATTGGTGCAAGACCGGATTCAAACCTAAGGATCGGAAGGCGGGGTCACTACCACTAGACCACCAGTGCTCGACTGTGGTAATAAGTCGATTACTAAAATAGCTTTGCAGTTATCTGTAGCATTATGCTGAGCAAGAATCTTTTTTGACGTACCTACTTTACACAGAATAGACTGAACCACTCACCTGCTGTATAGTTTGTCAGAATAAACTTTTACCTTACTTTACTTTACTTTACTTTACTTTGGATCAAGATTAGTTCGGCGCACTACACACATCAAGAGGAACCGAGCGAAGGCAATAAGCAAAAACTCTATCCCAAGACAAAGCGAGCCCCGATGGATCAGAAAAACGCAAATTACTCTAGTAACGGGTTCGATTCCCATAGCAAGCGACTTTTCTTTCAATCTCACTTTTTGTGGATCGGTCTCAGCGGAATGGAAGTTAGAAAAAGTTATTATTCTCAGTGATGATTACTGTGATTATAATTACATAGACCGGTTTAAAAAAGACAAACATTCAAAGCTACGTTGTTTTATTCCAAGAGAATGTAAGCACAACGTTTAGTTTTATTAATATTTGATTTCGAGGTGGATTCCATTTGAATTGAATTGTTTTTTTTTATGTCAGCAAGTGACAAGACGTTCAAGTCGCACGCCTGACCATAACAGACGCAGTGCCACCCAAAGCTTAATTTTTTTAAGTGATTGCGTGGAACTGCACTGCACTCATGACCCCTTTTAGTTATTAGGTCTCTTTTGCCTGATGCCTGCACTTCGGTACCCACCAAGACGGACTCTTGCTGAAGAGTCCTACCACCAGGTGAATTTTGGTTTTATGCCGGCACTAAACTTTGTATGACACTTTCACAGAGTTGACTTTAACGGAATAAGCTAATATTTGAGCAAAATGCAAAGTGAAAGTGAAGTCGCACATAGTGTTAATCAGCACACCAATTTTGAATTAAATCAAAATAGAAGAAATTACAATAGTACCTATTTAATGTATATGCGGGACTTGAACTCGCACCCTTTTGCTTGTTAGAGGCATGAAGAGGACACACCAAGCGGAGGTTGTGGGTTAAATAAAGTTCTCCCAACGGATTTTGATGCGTTTTTTTTGAATAGATAGAGTGATTCAAGAGGAAGGTTTATAGCACCCGTGCGAAGCCAGGGCGGCTAGTTAGTTGGAAATAAGATAGAATATATCTGATTTCATGACTGAATTGAACTGGACAGAATTTAAGAATATGTTTTAGAATGCAGAAAAATAATCATTGCCATTTTTTTAATATTTAATGGGAATGTAAAAAGTGCGGTAAATAACGCATTACAGGTAATTATTTAACTTTATTTAAATTTAAAGTTTTTTGTAGTTTATTTATTTTAAGACACCCGTATCTCTTACTGTCAGAATTCTCATAATTTAAACTGTCAGAATTCTCATAATTTAAAAACTGGAACATCAAAAAATTCAATGAAGTGACTTACTGGTTCCATTCACGTTTCTTCCGATGATCTTATTGGACCCGTTCGGCTGCGGGGCGGGGGTGTGCGGCGCGGGGGGCACACGTCCCGTTTCCTCGCCCGGGCTCTCCATATCTGCCCTCTCACTCGCGCACATCAACACCCGCCAAAATCTTCAAACTACACCAACGTCAAAAATGTCAAATAGCAAAAAATTGGTAGAATAGAAATCCCACCTCACGTCACAAAAAAAAACAAAAGATGTAAATTGCGTTTCGTTTTACGTTTTCACGAAGTATTTACGACTTTTGTTGATAAGGGTAGCCGTGACGTTAGCGTCTGACGCTCGCGGCACGACTGCCGGCTAGGGAGCCCTACAAACATGCAGCTGTGTGGCCCCGCCCAGCACCCCACAGAGTGGGGTAACCTGGCCCCACGGTACCCTGTACATAAAAAAGGCTATCAACGAATTTTTGTAAATGTACGGGTGGTGTGCGTAAGGAAAGGGTAAAACACAGCTTAGGTTAGAGTTTTCGCTTAATATTTTGAGGGTCGGGGACATTCTTCAATTTATAGGGAGAAAGTTTTATATTTTTTAAATCTTGTTAATGCGCTGATTTGAAAAAAATGGATTTTATGTATTATTTCATAAACTGGCTATCAAAATGTACCGATGTAACCTATTTGACTTGAGTTGATGTTTGATGTTCAGTTTGGATACCTATGAAATTCAAACCTATGACCTTAGGATATATCACTTCAGGCCTAGGTAAAGACTAATGTTTTTTTTTCTATAGATAGCTCACTAGCTGTAGATCAGTTACCTACTTTAAAAAAAATCGGAATTTACTTATGTATTTCAGAAAAATATATTTTGATCACTAAAATGTATCAGAAGATGTACGATACTTTCATCTTGGTACCATGCGAGCGAAGCCGCGGGCGGAATCTAGTTTATTATACAGTAAGATACGGGTAATCATACAATCTTTTACTGAAATATTCTTGTAAGAAATTTCTTTAGTTTCGAAGCTTAAATATCCACTTATACCAATAACATAGGTAGTTTTTGCAAAGCCGTACCGTTGTCGGCTGCGTTTTAAACTTTTTTATGTTTCCCCGAAGGCCTTTGGCCCACTTCGTCCGAGTCCGAATTAAGCTTTTGCAACTGATTATCATCTTTAATTTGATTTCGGCACGAAGGCGCGCGCGTTTCGTTTTTGCAAACTATTAAGGGTCATATTGGTTAAATGTAAGTTTACGTTTAGTTTTTTTAGCGAACGCACCCTTTTTACTGTAACTATGAATTATTTTTATAGGTACCTAATACCTATCTAAATTAAAGGTAGTTTATTTGTTTATTGTAAGTTTATTTGTAATTTAGGTTATTTGATTAGTTAGATTCGAGTGTCATAAATCATACAGAACGCACAGCTTTGCAGGAATTGAAAAAAAAGCACGTGCTAGTGTTTCCCCCTCTATTTGGCACTTTATGGGGAGGCGTAATGTTTAACAGCCTAGTGGACGATGATAACGATTTTTTACTAAATAAAACTATCGTGAAAAATCGGTTTATTTCTGATGTTATGACACCGAGTTGAATGCCTACAGCGACACGGAAAAGTGCGCCACTCACCCTGATGAGGACTCTCTAAATAGAGTTGAAACATCGGTGCCCTTTCATCAAAAAAACAGTAAAGATAACTCCCGTTTTTTAGATGAATGACTGATAAGTTACTTAGTTGACGTAGAGTAACTTTTATTAGGAAGTTGTACCAAATGCAAACCTGTTAATAAAAGTTACCATCTAAATACGCTCGCAAAAATGTGACCATCCCAGCCGCGCCATATAAAAACGATGCGAACTCCAGACAAATTATTTCTCACTGAAGAAAGTAAAGCTTTCATAACTGCAAGTAATATTGATAAAACTAGAATAATTAATATAGTATGTGGTTAGGTGTGTGCGGAATGGGGCAGAGCGCGGCTAGAGGCGATCGTGGGAATATAAGACGCGAGAGTCATCGCGGTGGCGTGTGGCCAGGAAGCGAGCGAAACTGTAAGTTACTACAGTTCAGTTTAATTTATTCCGGAATAAAATATCAAACTCCATGAAAAACGTGAACATCACTTTTTAAAATGCAATCCTTTCGGACCGGGCGCGGCAGGATTCAATTCATCAAAATTAAAAAAAAAAACAATTATGTAGGTACCTCTTTGATAAGTAAGTAACCTAAAATATTTCTGATTAGAATAAGCGAATCTAATCAGAATTATTAACTGCCTGAACTGTAAGCCGGACATTTTTACCTAAGATTCATCCATAAATAGATGTGATATATAAGGATATTTACTATTTTTAGAATATTTGATAACGCCAACAAGATTTCCAACCAGATAGGTAGGTAGGTACTTTACTTACCTAAGACTTACCTGCATAATGTAGGTAGTGCATCTATCGTAGATCAATCCAACAGAAATCGCTCTTTCTCCAGCCTCGGTTTTTCTGCCAATAATATCCGACCGACAGTTAAGGCAGTGTAGGTTTTTCCGCGGTGAAAGGTTGGCACTACCTACTGGATAGCTAGAAATATGCCGATATGATAAACTAACGGCCCGACTGTGGGAACTTGTGATCTATGCTTTTTGCGACTGTAAAAACTTGTGCTTTCTCGCTGAACGGTTGCAGAGAAAATTGCAATAAGTTTTCATTTGCAGCTTGGGACAACGTAGCTTTTTCTTAATGGGAATTCATTCTAATAAGATTATAAGGCTTTACGTTATTATTTTTTTACAAAAATACCAGTTAAGGTAGACATACTAATAATATATCTGTGGGGACGCAGGTACTTCTTCCCTGAAGTTTTCAGAAGCATTCTCAGAGCAAAGATTATTCTCAATGTCTTTGGGAGTATCTATGTACCTAGCACTTATAATAATGACTAAATAATACTAATCTATTAGTAGATTACATAGATACTATTATCACGCCGGGCGTCTTATTAATAGTACCTACCTACCTACCTAATAATGTTCTTAGTAAAAAATGGCCCGTCGCGTCGTCGGTGTCGTTAGCTTAGCCAAATATCGCTAGATAAAAAGCTAAATCACGTAAATGTTCATTCTTCAACCAGGAATTTCATCGGGCAAATTTTTTTACAAAACGCAATTTTCGGAACGCGACCATCATTTCGAAACGCGCGGGAAAAACTACAAAATGGCGGACTGTTCCTTGCCGCTAAATGCAAATAGCCCGCGGGAAAAAGCCCAGATGAGTAAAAAGCTGGAGGAACTCATAGTATTTCATCGTCGTCGGCAGTTATTGAGCGAGGCTGATGTTTTTGCGCAGATTCCCGCGATCGAGTGAGTTTTTGCCGCGAGCTGGAGTCTGGGAAGAGAACGGGCGGCGGCGACGGCAAAAACTGAACAGTCTGCCATAACGCTAACCGTCGCAAAAACACAGCGACATGCGGATAGAATTAATGCTGCGACTTTAATTTTCTTCAAGAAAGCGCGGGAGGAAATGGCGGGTAATGAGTGTTGCCAGACGCAAAAACTATCTGTATAATGACGACTCTCATTTTAACCAGTTTATTTTTCTGTTCTTGGGAATGAGTAAAAAGTTATATTGGAATCATAAGTGCCATCAGTAGGTATCAGTTCTTACGACTTACGAGAATACGATATTTTCTGGGTTGCCTATTATTACCTCTACTCTATGTCGCCAGATCAGTTACCTTAGATAGGTAAGTACCTACCTATTTATGTGATAGAAATTTATAATAAATATTTGTAAGTATAGAACCCTGTAATAATACCAAAATAACCATTTGATACTGCACTTCTTACGAGATTTAATAACATTAAAATACACAATAAAAAAAACAGAAATCTATAGTAGGTTAGGTACCTACCTATCTACAAAGACATTAGTTTAAAAATCAAATATCATGTTTTTTAGAGTACAAAGACACAATAAATGAAACCAGTTTAAAATAGATTTACTTACATCTTTAGGAGTTTTACCTAACATCCCGAATACAGAAACACTACTCAATTAATCAAATCACAAGTTAGCACGTTTTTAACGTTTCTTTAAACCATTTTGAAGGCCAATTCTCAAATAGTTATTAAGTATCATAAATATTTCAATGGCGTTTTAGTATTCGGGCGTGTCACAAGCAATAATATTCCAACCCCACCAACAAACTAATTTTATCAACCCACTTCATCCAAGTTACGATTTTCAGTTTACTTGCTACATGCTTGGAGGTTTTTCCCCATTCTTATACGTATTTGAAGGGCTATTTTCCACTTGTTTTTGTTTATGCAGTATTCGGCACAGTTGAACGCAGTACTCATGAAGAGCTTTTAAGTTGCTTTGAAACGTCATAAATGATTCAAACAAGTAATAAATAAGCTGGTCATAATATTCTAAAAATTATTCGATTAGCATGAAGTAAGAATAACTAAAATGATGTGTTATTCACCTTACGAAAAAGGATTCTTGGAATATAAAATAGCGGCTCGTCCCGGCTATAAATATAGCCTATGTTACTCAGCGATAATGTAACATTTTAAAATATTTTTTGAATTCGGAGCAGTTGTTTTTGAGTTCATTACAAACCAAAATACAAATCTTTTTTCTTTATAATAGTACAGCATAGATATAATACATAAATCTGCCATAGGTTGAACACCAATCAAAGCAAAAGAAAACTTCTTGGTCCTGATTGGTGGCATCAATGAAAATTTGCAGATTTATGACTGACATTGAAAACTGAACTATGACATCACTACTGCTACGCCGTGACTCGGGCGTGTTTCAGCGTGATTTTAAAATCCGAAATTGAAATCGCATTTTTTACTACTAATCCAAAAATTTCTGCAATAATATGTTATTTTTACATAAAGTCAATACTTTAAACAATAAGAAAATTTTTAAAAATTAGTACCTACCTTATGCCGATTCTATAAAATTATATAAGGAAATATAAAAAATATATATAAAAGTATGTGAGTTAATACTATAGGTACTTACCTAGCAATAGGTTCTAGAATAGATATTATAGTAAACTAACCACATTCAGGGGCCTTACACATGAATTAAATAACAATTCCGATCCAATCCCAATTAATTTCAATCCAATTCTAATTTACTGCGGTTTGTAATTTACAAATTAGACAATTTCAACTCCAATTGGAGTTTAGTTCACTAAATATCTTGAGTGCAATCCTACACGAAGTAAGAAATGTTTTAATTTGAAGCCTTATTCGCTAAGACCAAATGTGGGCTCATTACGATATCTGCGTGGAATCGTTGTCGACGAGCCACGTTTTAGGGCTCGTCTGACTGTTTTTCAAAGCCAACTTATCAATAGCAAACTATCGCTATTGAACCAACATAGATACGGAAAACCATTTTGCAATTTCACACCATGGCACGTATAGAACACGTTACTAAGTTACACGTTATTGGTAAGGAATCTCCTATGTCATAGCGAATAAGCCCCCTGATCAATTGGACCTGCGTTGAAGAGTAGGGCTCCAGGGCAGTTAATCGCACGAGAATAAATGACAGTATAAAATTAAGTGGTATACTTCTCGTCTTTGAAATGCGATCTGCCAATATGTTGCAATAAATTACTCTTTTGATAAAACGCCTTAAGACAAAAGTTACACTTAAACGGCTTTTCCTTAATGTGAATAATTCTCGTGTGCTGTTGCAAATTACTTAGTTGGCCAAACTTTTTATTGCAAATATCACAACTGTACGGCTTTTCTTTTGTATGAAC
Source organism: Colostygia pectinataria (assembly GCA_951394395.1). NCBI lineage: Eukaryota > Metazoa > Arthropoda > Insecta > Lepidoptera > Geometridae > Colostygia > Colostygia pectinataria. Next base: position 1,128,025 of record OX596368.1, on the reverse strand, counting down.
CCTCTCATGTTGTATTAAGTTGCTTTTTTGCTTGAATCTCTTATTACATTTGGCACAGGCATATGGTTTTTCTCCCGTGTGGATCCGCATGTGTTGCTGGAGGTTGCTTTGTTGATTGAAACTCTTTTCGCAAACTTTACAAGCATACAGGTTAATTTCATTGTGAATGTGTAAATGTTTATTCAAATGTCTTAATCTAGAGAATGTTTCAGGACATTTTTCGCAAACATACGGTTTATTATGTGTATTCTGATGAAGTACCCAGTCACTTTCCAAGGTAAATGCGCGCTCGCAAATACCACAAATGTGTGGCTTTTCTTCATGTTTTATTATCACATGTTTTTCTAGAGTTTGCTTTGAATCAAATGACTGATCACAAACATTGCAGGTATGTGTTGTTACATCGAGTTCTTCATTTGGTGATTTTTCGTTCACAAAGGGGTTTACTCTTTTTTTTGTACGACTTTTTGAACGTTCATGTGGATTGGTTACTGTAAATCTTAGCTTGAAAGAAACACTTCTTTTATTATTATTTGTTGATTGTTGACAAGATTCATGTTTTATATCTATTTTATTTGTTTTAGAATCTTTGTTTACTTCATTAGCAACTTCATTGACAGTGTCCTTAGGAGCTAAGGGTCTGGAGGTATTATGATCAAGAGTTTTCTTGTCCCTTATTTCTTCTTTATTAGCATTTCTGTCAATGTTGGCGCTTGAAGTATTTACTCTCTTTATGGTTCCATGATTTTTGGCAACCTTTATTTTAGGAACTTCACGAGTTTTCCTATCTTTACTAGGTATGTTACCAACAGTCTCAAGTTTATCCTCGGAGGCTACTTGGATCGTGTCCTTTTCAATTATATCTTTTTGCAAGCTGGCTATTTGATTTACATCTTTCTTGTTGGGACTACTTTTGATACCTTTGTTGGGATTACGACTGACAACTATGTCAGTTATTTCATCAGTCAAACAGGGTGCATTAGTTATTACTTCCTCTTTAGTGGTCTCATTGGTGTCACCGTTTTGTTCCACAGAAGTAATACCTGTCAACAACAATAATACAATGCAGCTTGACTAATATTACCAAACACCGTAAGTATCATCATCTTAGACGTCCGCTGCTGGACATAGGCCTGTCAAAGAGCGACATGACGACCGATTTTGAGTCACCGTGTACTGAAATATAACTTCAAGAATTGAAGCTTTGATGGTTATAAATCATTATAATAGTATTAACGGCTAATTACTACTTGTTTTTTTCATTTATGCTGAAGTTTCGACCGCATTCGCTGAGCAACCGTCGAAAGCGGTCGCGGGCGGCGCGGCGCTCATGTACAAGAGCTTCTAAAAAGCTTCGAAATGTCAGCATAAATGACCAAAACACGTGGTAAATAGTCGTTGCTAATATTTTATAACTTTTTCAATATATCCTGCACACATATTTTGAAAGTTATACTGGGTGGAAAGAGGTTTGCGTGTTTAAGCCACACTGCTTTTACCTGATGGTAGAACTCTTCAGCAAGAGTCCGTCTTGGTGGGAACCACCGCATTGTCAGATATTCTACCTCCAAGCAGTAGTGTGCAAGCATTACTGTGTTTAGGTTTGAAGGGCACTGTAGCAAGTGAAATTACTAGGCGTAAGAGACTTAACAACAATGTCTCAGAGTGATAAGCGCAGTGCAGTGCCACGCAAATACTTAAAAACTTTAAGCTTTGGGTGGCACTGCATCTGTAATAGTCAGGCGTGGTGCTTAACATCAGGTGGGCGCCTTGATTGCCCTGTCACTTGCTAACATAAAAAAAAAAACGTGAGTCAAAAGATGTTTGGAATATCATAAAACCTTAGAACAGACATTGTCACATTGATATAACACAAAAGTTTCACATAAATGCAGTAATCAGATTAATTATTCAGTATCAATTCCATACCTTCCATATTATCATCAGAAATTTCTTCTATTTTAACAGATACTTCTTCTTGCATAGTGTTAGTGATATCTTGTGCACTATTGCAGCTGTGCGATATGTTACCGACAGTGAATCCTTCCACAGGGGTCACCAATAGCTTGCGCAGTCTTTGTTTGTGCAGTATTGGTACAGTCTGTTCTGTGAACTGAAACAGAGATAGAAAAATATATTCTGAATGACATGGAGACACTCGGGGGAGGTCTTCACCAACACATGTGATTCAATCATGAACTGGCACAGGAATAATTACTTTCAATAAAATTGATAAACTGTTAGTTCTGTTTGAAATAACAGAACAGTTTGCGCTAAAGTAAGTAAGTTTGTATGAGTTTTTTCAGCCCACCTGAAGGCATCTATCATGCCTAACAACTTTAAAAAACTGGGACAGACAGCTAAACACACCCTCTAATATACAGGAGCAATCAGTTGAAATCGCCACTGGTGATGATCCATCCAAATGGTGAGAACACGGAACAGTGCTTGACTTTGTTGATCTATTGAAGAACAACTTAGCCAGCTACGTCACAAGCGCTCCAGTTTGCAGTTTCCAACAAGTTCGCACTGACATGTCATTAATCAACATACATTATTAATGCAAAGAACTTACCTCGAAACCCTCTGCAAATAAATGTGTGAAGATTTCTTCAGATTGTTTCGACATCACCAGGAGCTTGTAGCTAGTTCTCAACTGTGAGTGGCACAGATAGCATATCGCATCTAGTCTGCTGTCTATATTCCACTGAAAATGTTTTTTTTTTTACTTTTTTTAAATAAAACATAAGCACATTGTTTATGACATGATATAAGAGCTGAGGTAAATATTCATAAACTTGCATCGGGCCTATGTGGATTAAAATAATTAATAAATAATGCTGGACCATCCACACAGCATCATCTAGCCCCAAGGTTGTTAAACAGAGCTGTATTATAGGTACTAGATGACTGATATATACTTAATACAATACAATACATAGATAGATATTTTTTATTATTATATATTATAGGTATGTATGTATTGTATAGTAAATACCCAGAACGCCTGGGACAAATATTTGTAGACCATACAAACATTTGACCCGAGGCGGGAATCGAATCCACATCCTCCGCGTCGCAGGCGGACCTGCGCCCGCTGCGCTACATCGTTCGACGAAATCGTAATCAACGAATATAAGCCTAACCTTTTCATTTAAAAGATCGCCTATCACATCAGTTGCAACAAAAGGCTAGCTTATCTATTACTTTTCCTAATTAGTAGCTGGTGGAGTATATTGGACGGGATGAGGAGGAGAAATAAAGTAATGAGATGCGGTGAACCTTTACCTGGTTACTAGTTATTTTCTCGTAGATATCTTGGAGCTGAGTGTTCGCAATTGAAAACATTTTTACGTTGCCGGCCAAACATATTCTACACACGTCCCATGACATTTTAAACTAATTTGGATGTAGCTGTGCTGATAAGCTTATAGCCTTTTAATAGAATAAAAATAATTTGCAGATTAGCAATCGTGTAAACGCATTAATGCACAACCTAAAAATAATAACCAAAACAAAATTTAAAAAATGGCTAATTTCTTTTCTTTCTTAGTTTTGGACTCTGTGGCAAAACTGACAGACAAAGTCTAAACTTCTAATTAGCAAAGTCATTATGCTACCAAACCTCGATTCTAAGTTTTTTAGCACCTCCTTAGTCGCTTGCAAGCGGAGCGAGCGACCAAAACGGAAAGCAATCTAAGGCAATGCAGACAACAAACCATACACCTATAAATCTGCGGCCAGATAAAAAGTATATTACGTACGTACTTGTTTTAAGACAATTTTTTATACGGAAGCACCATCTATTATCAAAAGGCGACCTTTACTCGGAAATTATACTAGGATTGGTGCAGCTTCTGTTAGTTACGAAAAGCTCCGAGAAAAGATTTTCCGGTCACATGACAAAACTTATAATAATGAAGTCAGTGCTGACATTGTGAACTGACTTTCTCTGTTTACAAAGGGACAGTACGCGAGAATGAGGCCTTTTCGTCTCTAGTTATTAAAAAAAAAGCTGTCCATTTAGATGGCAGTAGCTCAACTGGTGAGCCCAAGAAAATGTAAGCACTACATTTGGCGAGCTATGGTGAATGTGTAGGGAATTCAACATTGGTTGCTCACTGTCTGTCATATCTCTGGCTGGTGTCAAAGTTATAGTACGTACTACGTAGTACATTAACTTTGGTCGTACTGGAGTTAAATTATTTTGCCTCAAGCACATAACCTGAGCACAACCTTCCGCTTGACACGAGACGAAACAAAAACGGAGTTACCAACTTTTATCTTGTTTTATTAACCTTTCCCAGTATGGCAATAGGGCAGATAGCGCCATGTGTCAAAGCAAGCGGAACTACTTTTTTTTTAAATATTGAATCGAAAACCCTAATGCCTTGATCACACGTACCGAGCAAACCGGCGAGACAGTAAAATGTTTCTCGGCCGAGACAGTGTAGTAAGCGAGTAGCTGTTCACACACGTTTTGAAATAAGCACAGTCAGTTCAGTTCTATTGAGACTACAATTCGGATATGATGGATCGTAAAAAGATAATTAGAAAATATACAAAGTTACTTATTCCACTATTAGTAGAAGAACTTGTTTTAAACAACTGCACTCAAAAAAACCACGTGCGGCGACGCGACAATCATGTAGCCGAGTGGCGAGCGGCGAGACAGTGCACGTTCAAACCTGCCGAGTGAGTGAGCGAGACAGTGCGGGGAAGCGGGAGGGTGGTAACTTGGTCTAGTAGGTAGAACGGCAGCCGAGCTGTTGTCTCACCACTTTGTTCGGCCGAGCGCTCGGCTGTGCACTCGGCGCTATGTTTATACGTACCGAGTACTCGACCGAGAGCACTGTCTCGCCGGTTTGCTCGGTACGTGTGATCAAGGCATAAATTTGAAGTCAGTACTGATTTGAAAACTTTTACATTGGATCAATTAACGGGTCAGCACTGACTTTGCTAGAATTTAGAGTCAGCATTGACTTTGCTACTGACTCAATGTAAATCTTACTTCAGTGCTGGAAGCTTGAAAAGTAAAAAACGATTTTTTTTTAACTTGCAACATTACATCAATCAATCAGATTTCAGAAAATTTGAATTTTGTTTGTGGGTCAACGTCTGTTCAACGAACTTATTTTTATTCAAAACATTGACGAGGTTTTGTGAATAATTCATTATAAACTAGAAGAAAACAGTGTGTTTATTAATAGTGTGCTAGTGCTTTAGTGAATAACTAGGATGACGTCCGAAAAAGGAAGTAGAAAAGATAAAAATCAGAATATTCAAGTGTTTGTTCGACTCAGGTAAAAAATCATTATCTAAAACTATTTCACTACTTTATGTTTGTTAAAAGTGATAATAAATGTTCTTTAAATTGATATTTGTACACAAACCTGCTAAAGCTGTAAGAAAACTAAAGTTCTTCACAGAACAGTCTTGACCATTGGTCCATGGCTCAGTAGGAGTCATCGTTTCAAAAAGGTAGTATGCTGCAAGAATATCTGTTACCAGACCATTCAAAACATGTTGAGTTTAAATTATTAGAGCTAAAATGCATTGCATGCATTCTATAGGTGTATATCACATTATATACTTGTTGATCACAAATTAGGCAGGTATCGTAGGATTATATGTGATCCGCATATTGACTAACTTTAGTTATAGTTACTCCTAGTCTCTTCCTAATCCCTGTAACTGGGTTAAAGATCACACTAGAAATATAAATATTTACATGCTTAAATTTTATTATTATCAAGACTTTACCTCTCCTACTGTAGGGCCAAAGCCTCCCTTCTTTTCTTCCACTGCATAGGGTCCAACACTGACAGTATAACAATCATTATTCAAGTTAAATAAACTGCAGCATTTTTAAGATACTAGATTGTAGCTGACTGCAATCTGCAGCTGCCTGGTACCTACTAATGCATTCTGATTTAATTTTTGATTTTCGTCATTCTGATTTTCGTAGTAATTTGTTTTATTTAAATTTTTAAATTTTTATTAAATACCTGTCTACTTAAATTAAGTAAATACTTATTAAAATTAATTTTAACAATATTAAGTTAAGTTAAGTGTTTTGTTTTATTGTTAAAATTTATACTTATTCATTGTAATATAGGTAGGTACTCATTAGTTAAGAGATGTAAATATTTTTAAAAGTTCTTGTATAACGCATTGGATCCCTTCTGTAATGTTGTACTTATGGTTAATAAATTGAAATTGAAAATTGAAATTGATATATTTGCATCTCTATATGTATATAATTTATATTGAAACTATTCCAGACCCCTGAACCAACGGGAGCGAGACATTAAATCACTGGGAGTGATAGAAGTTGTACATAACCGAGAGGTGGTGGTGAGACAGTCACAACAGAGCTCTCACACTAAGAAGTTTACATTTGACAGGGCTTTCGGGCCTCAAGCTAAACAGGTAAATGTATATATTAATACTACTGTGTATGAGAAGAATTATTGCCATTATAAGAGTATTTTTCCCTAAATTATTGTGACCTTATAAATAAAAAGACAATTACTTACATTAAATTATCTACATATTTATTTATTTTAATAAAAGACAAGCAGCTTAAGCTGATTTACCCTCTTATTCATAAAAAAACTGTCATTTTCGTGGCTCTTTATACATTCTATTAGTTATCAGCCCGCCGATTGCATAACTCGGTTTCAATTCGATTTCAATCAGTGAACTGTCAATAAGCTGTCACATACAAAATACATTGGTTTTTGATTGAAACTAAGTTAAATTGATTGCAACCAAATTTGGCTATCGGGGGGCTGGTCCCTTTAGTACAAGCTTTGATTAGTTTTGGTGCTTTGTAAAAATGTCCGCCTATATTTATTAATTTCATAATTCCAGGTGGAAATATATCAGGATGTGGTCAGTCCACTTATCGAGGAGGTGCTTGCGGGGTACAACTGTACTGTGTTTGCATACGGACAGACCGGCACAGGCAAGACGCATACCATGGTCGGGGAAAGCACTGGGGATGGGCATACCTGGCAGAATGTAAGCCCTTTATTCATAAAAGAAACTGTAATTTTAGCAGCTTTCTTTAGTGACCAACCCCGGCTATGCCCGGGTGTAAAAACTATACGTTTTTCTTGTATCACTCTATCCATTGATGAAATCCGCATTAAAATCCATTGCGTAGCTTGAAATATCTAAGCGCACTTACACAATAGAAAGAGATGGTGGGAAACAACTGTTTTATACTATGTTAATTATGTTATGGTAATCTTATTTGTATGATTCTTGCGATTTTATTGAATACTAGCAGTCCATTCAGGCTTCGCGCAGGCGCAATGTAACCGCACTCGTGTGAAACCGGGGCTGGTCGCTAGTAATAAATAGCCTCTAGAAGTAGTTACTGCCACCTCGATAAACACATTCAAGAATAAACTCGATGGCTGGTTGCGAACAAATAAACTGTTAACAATTAAAAACAATCAAGTTTAATAGAATCAGTGCTTATAAGTGAACTTGACTTTTCAACACTGTGACATAGACACATCAGCGAAAGCTGCTCGTGTTATTACTGATACTGATACTGTTAGCCTACTGGATCCCAGTGTTGGGCAAAGGCCTCCCTCCCATTCCTCCAGGATTTGCGATCCTGGGCAGTTGTTCGCCAGGCTTTGTCATATGTGTCGATCTCATCGCGCCACCTTCTACGTGGTCTGCCACGACGCTGGCTCGCTGTGTCAGGGCTCCACTCTGTGGTAATCTTTGCCCACAGGTCCTCCGGCATGCGAGAGACATGGCCAGCCCAATCCCACTTGAGCTTGCCCGTTTTATTAAAATAAATAAATAATATTATAGTATAGAAAACTCTAGACTTTGCCCTTGATGAATATAATAAACATAATCCTCTGGCTTCCCCAGGATCCGCTTGCCGGTATCATTCCACGCGCGCTCTCCCAGCTCTTCGACGAGTTGCGCCTCTCCAACACGGAGTACACGGTACGCGTCTCGTACCTGGAGCTCTACAACGAGGAGCTGTTCGACCTGCTGTCTGCGTGCGAGGACAACTCCAAGCTGAGGATATACGAGGACGTCACGCGGAAGGGCAGCAATATTGTCAATGGACTTGAGGAGATCACTGTGAGTCACTCTTGATTGATAAGTTGTTCATAGCCAACAAATAAGGTCCTAAAAAGATTATAATATACCAAAATTAATTAAAATTAATTGAGATTAAAATGAGCGGGTGCTCTAGCAATTGAGCTATGGTTACCACTTACCATCAAGTGAGCCATATGCTTGGTTGTCACTTATGTGATATAAAAAAAACTAAGTAGCGCGTAGGCACCATTTGGATAAGTGACTGCCAATGGCAATTTCGACAGAGTGTTTTCGTGCTTCGGAGGGCATGTTAAGCAGTGTAATATGGAAACTGGCCTACTCTCGAGCGAGAGTGATTAGGTCATACATAAACCAACGTTGCTGACACATTCCATTGATTCCTTTCAGGTGTCCAACAAGAATGAAGTGTACAAAATAATGGCGCAAGGGCAGGAAAGGAAGCGGGTAGCTTCCACCCTTATGAATGCGCAGTCAAGGTAATAAAACACCCAACACGCACCCTCACCCTCACACAACACACACAATATAACTTACAACACAACAGCCTCACAGCACAACACAAAACATACACACACCCACACCCACTAGCTCATATAACACAATATACAAATAAATTTCTGTGCGTTAGCCTCGCTAAAACTCGAGAACGGCTGAACCGATTTGGCTAATTTTGGTCTTGAAATGTTTGTAAGAGTCCAGGGAAGGTTTAAACGGTGAGAAAATGTGGAAAAGAATAAACTCGATGGCTAGTTGCGAACAAATAAACTGTTAACAATTAAAAACAATCAAGTTTAATAGAATCAGTGCTTATAAGTTTTTTTTTTTTTATTTATTTACGAAATAAAGAATACAGAAAGGTAACAAATAGCACATAAAAAACCACAGAGGTTTATACACATATGCTACTGACATAAGTCAATGTCGATTTTAGTTGGTAATGCAACGGAGTATCGTAGGTAACTACTCTCACTACGTTTCATAATAGATAGTTAGGTATAAATATATATATATATATTAAGGTTAGGTTATAGTGGAGCTAGGTAAGTGAACTTGACTTTTCAACACTGTGACATAATAAAAACGCAAGGATATCAGAAACAACAAGTACTATAGTACCACAACACTCAGAACAAATATTTGCAAATGATGCAAACACCTGTCGCTTTTCAACTGGGCACTCATACAACTCAGCGCCAATAAAAAAATAACACCAATAAAAAGTATATTAGTACAAAAATCACTGATATTTAATATGGAAAACGTGTGACATATTTTTATAGGAACTTGTGAACTTGTGAATGACATTAAAAAGCCAGATTTTTTATTTTTTGACGTGGGGTAAGGTAACCTTTACTAGTCTATACTAATATCTATACTAATATTATAAAGAGAGAAGATTTGTATTTTTGTTTGTTACGAATGAACTCAAAAACTACTGGTCCGATTTCAGAAACAAGCGACTCGGCCCGGCTTTGCACGGGAGCGGTTTAATTGTACCCGTGCGAAGCTGGAACGGACTGCTAGTGCCTAATAAAGTATTTTCTGTATTGCAGAAATCCTCCAAAATCTTTATTCCAAAGAAATATATTTTTGTGAGTCAGTTCTCCATTTTCTTTTAGTCAAATTAAATCTAATTTATTCATTCTAATAACTTTCACTTGATGTAGAAGTAGTTTCCAGTTGAATATTGGGTAGAGGTTGGAATGATTTCTGCAATATTGTAATATGATAGATTTGAATGTGCTGTGTTTTTCCTGTAGTTTTCAAGTTTGCTGAGTCCTTGCTAATCATTTTGTAGTTTGAAATAATCACACTAATAAATAAATAAATAAATAAATAATGCTGGACAATTAACACAGCATCATATAGCCCCAAGGTAAGCTGCTGTTAAACAGAGCTGTATTATGGGTACTAGATGACTGATATATATTTAATACAATACAATACATAGATAGATATTTTTTATTATACATAGAAAACACCCAGATTACCCGGAACAAATATTTGCAGATCCTACAAACATTTGTCCCAAGGCGGGAATCGAACCCGCAACCTCTGCGTCGCAGGCGGACCTTCGCCCACCGCGCCACATTGGTCGTCACTAATATTACAAATGCGAAAGTTTGGGTGGATGAATAGATTGACCCGAACTCAAGTCATGTCATGTCGCCGCCACGCCTGAGTGCTCTATCACAAAGAACTCTACGACTCTTAAAATCATCAGCCTAGAAGATTCTGGCAACAAACTCGACTGGCTTTTTATTAAAATCTTATGAGCTTTTTTTAAATAACCGTTAATTCGAGGTCGTCAAGTTATACCGTATGTTATTTCCAGTCGGTCGCACACAGTGTTCACGATAGTGGTGCACATGCGGGAGAACAGCCCCGAGGGCGAGGAGCTCGTGAAGATCGGAAAGCTGAACCTCGTGGACCTCGCCGGCTCAGAGAACATCAGCAAGGTAGGCCGTTAAATTTACATATAGGCAAAGACATTAATAAAAATCAAGACAGAGTGTTCTTCTAGAAAAATGCAGCTTGTAAAGACAATACAAAACAGCAAACATAATACAACGGCTTGTCAGTCCGCCGCGAGCTACTGAGCAAGCGAGACGTGCGTGTATTATCATAAAAGGATGCCGTCCTTTTGTTTATATGCTCGCTTGTCTTCGATTTGTCGACACGTCTGCCGGACTTCATCCCTCCAGGGGACATCCCCCTGGAGGGATGAAACACGTGTCGATATTTTTCTTTTGACGGTAACTGTGACCTCATTAGTTAAAAAGTTAATCGGAATAGTACTAGAGATTTTTCATCTGTTTTTTATCTTTTAAGTTACATAGTATAGAAGAGAGCGGTGGTAGACCAGGACAAAGCGGAAGCCTTGTTCAGTGAGGCGCACTGTGCCCATAAGCTGAGGGAGACTAAAATTTTGTAAAATTCGGTGTTATAATGTAACCATAACTTTGTTGTTTCAGGCCGGTTCGGACAACCCGGCGAAGCGTGAGCGCGCCCGCGAGTGCGTCAACATCAACCAGTCGCTCCTCACCCTGGGCCGCGTCATCACCGCCCTGGTGGAGAGACATCCTCATATACCTTACAGGTACTTACTATGGCCGGCTTCTTACTATCTTACTAATACTAATTGGCAACCCGTGACAACCCGTGAGTGATACCTCTCGTATTGCAAGCGCCCATAGGCTGCGGTAACCGCTTACCATCTTGCGGGCCGTACGCTTCAACTTGAGGTCCAATATCACTATGACATAATAATTTTATTATAGGTAATGTAATTGCAAAGTCAATTTTTGACACATAAATTATGGTAAAAGAAACCACTTTTTATACTTAAAAAAAAGGCGGAAGTAATTTTCACAAGAAACGGAATATTTACCATGATTTGTGAGTTTTATTGGTTCTCGATATTTCGGCGCAGTTACATGCACCATGATCACGGGAGAACTGAAGTCTTTGCGGTTAGGTCTTATAACTACTGACAGACAAATCTGTCCACCCTCTTTCTTAGTTGTATATTTATAACTTCCGCAGAGAGTCTAAACTGACGCGCATCCTACAAGAGTCCCTGGGCGGGCGTACAAAGACCTCCATCATAGCGACCATCTCTCCCGGCCACAAGGACCTGGAGGAGACGATGAGCACGCTCGAATACGCGCACAGAGCCAAGAACATCCAGAACAAGCCGGAGGTCAACCAGAAGATGACCAAGAAGGCGATACTCAAGGAGTATGCGGAAGAGATTGATCGACTGAAGAGGGATTTGCAAGCATCCAGGGATAAAAATGGTGAGGCCTGAAACTGTACTTCCATAACTTGTAACCGATCTATATTTTTATAGCATTCAAGACAAATAACTGTATTTAAGTAGAATGAGTGAGTGTACGTTTACTCAGCCCTTACTTAGCGAAAAAGGCTAAGTAAGGGCTGAGTAACCTCTTTACTCGCCGCGAAACTCAGTCTGCTCCCAACCGGGGGCGGTGTGGTGGTGTGACAGTGCCTAGAATCGGTTTGCCGCGTGCTAATCGATGCTTTTACATCATTTATTTCCGCGTGTGTAAATTACAAATACGCAAAATGTTACACGCTCGTTTTCCATACAAATCGACGAACTCTTTCGTTCTACTTAAATATAGTTCTGTGGTAAGACCTCAAACTGTATACTTCTATAACTTGTTTTCTGATCTTTATTTTTATAGCATCCAATATTATCTATGTATTGTATTAAGTATGTCAGTCATCTAGTACCCGTAACACAATGCACAATACACCCCAATGCGGGACATCAGTGCAGATCTTACACCCCCATTTAGAATTAGAATTAGACCCATAACACAAGCTCTGCTTAGCTTGGGGCTAGATGATGCTGTGTGGATTGTCCAGCATTATTTATTTACTTCCAGGTGTGTACCTAGCTACGGACACATACACAGAGATAACTCTCAAGCAGGAGGAACAGCGGAAGGAGATCCAGGAGTTGCTGCTGCAGAAGAGAGCGGTGGAAGACCAGAAGGACAAGGCAGAAGCCTTGTTCAGTGAGGTGCACCGTACTCTTGAGCAGAGGGAGACAGAGCTAGACCAGACTAAGAGCAAACTGAATGTTCTGCAGACAGATCTTGCTAACACGGTTAATGTAAGTACAGACTACAGACTTGCATAGACTTTAGGAGGAGGATACCTGACCCTTGGGATACAGTTACTAGTTCAAGGACTGGGAATTTCAACTCTCTTAGTCTCATTGTCGATGACAAATCCATTAATTATCAGTATCAGTAGCTTAGTTATTAATATTAGGTTTAGTTTCGTTAGTAAGGGTTATAGTTTTTAAAACTATCACGGTTATTCACATATTTTTCACTGAAAACGGGATATTTACCATGATTTGTGAGTTTTATTGATGAAGACTAAGAAAGAGGGTGGACAGATTTCTCTGTCAATAGTTAACCCGCAAAGACTCAGTTTCAGACTTCAGTTCTCCCGTGATCATGGTGCATGTAACTGCGCCAAAATATCGGGAATCTATAAAACTCACAAATCATGGTAAATATTCCGTTATTAGTGAAAATTAGTGAGTAAATATTTGCGAATTTTTTTATTTTTTTTTATGTTATTTGGGTAAACAAACAGTTACACAATGATAATTATGTCTAAATATGTAAACTAAATATGGTTATAAATGTGAAACCAACACCGTTTACCGCAGATTATTCTAAAGTATAAATTAAGCTTATGAAAAGTGGGATGTATGTTAAGGTATGAAAAACTACCATTCAAATTGTGTCCTCAATAAAGTTATTATTAATTTATTTATTATGCTACTAGCTGCTACTTAATTGTTGGGCCTATGTAAAACACAAAAAGCCTTCATCACATTGTCAAATAAATATTCTCTATTCTATTCATCAACAACTTACATCAAACCTCTGTTAGGTAAGTGTCTTTTAAATCTGTCATCAGGTTAGGAACAACTTAGCCAGCTCGTGACGTAGCTGGCTAAGTTGTGCCTAACAGGTCAACGAAGTTAAGCACTGTTCCGCGTAGTCACCATTTGGATGGGTGACCGCCAGTGGCAAATTCAACTTAGCGCTTACGTGCTTCGAAGGGTACGTTGAGCAGTAGGTTCCGGCTTTTTGAAAGTTAACTCGACTCGGCGCGTATTGGCGTGTATTTTAAAATTCTAAATGGCATATTTTTATTACTAACCGTTAATTTCTGGAATAAAAAGTTATTTTTTGCATAAAGTTAATACTTCCGAACAGAATAGAAGAGTTTTTCAATATAAGTCATCATAAAGATTATAATATCCCAAAAATTATTATGCCTCAAGGTTGAGCTATCGGCGTTTCGAGCCGAAGACATCCCAACGAATATTTCGTCCAAGCGAGATATGTCTCGATAGCTCAATTGGTAGAGCGCCCGCGTACAAGCGGTGGTTGCGGGTTCAAATCTCGCTTGAGGTGAAATAATTTTTGGGATATTATAATTTTTAGTATTCCCCTAGTATAATATATAAAAAATATAAGCAATAAGTCATGATGGCTATTCGCAGAAGCTGCAAAGCACCAAAGAAGAGTGCTTAGAGCAGCAGCACCTGGTGGGGTGCCTGGCAGCCAGCGAGCGCGCGCTGGGTGCGCATGCGCGCGAGCTGCTGGTCGCCGCGGACGCAGCCGCCGCGCATGCGCACCTGCTGCACGACACCGTCGACAGGCGGAGGTACACACTCCTTAACTATTCATTATATCCATATATACACACACATATTGCCCTTTATTACTCGGTAGATAAGTTAAGCCTCCCAGGGAGGCGATTTTCGTGCATAGATAAATGGTCACATCTGATATATATCGTCAAAACTGACAAAATTTCTATACATTTTTGACAGTTTTGACGATATACAGGGTCATTCATTATCAACCTGACAAACTTAAAGGATAGGTTCCACACCTAAAAATAAATATATGTAACTATAATTTTTTTTTTTATGTATGTTTTGTCTTAAAAATCACAAGTAAACAAAAAAAAAATTCATTGACGCGCGGGTCACTAACACGTGCCGAGTGCTGCCTTTTCGATTTCTAACAAGGATAACTAATTATGAAACAGAATTACGTAATTATATTTCTTTAATTTTATAAAAATCAAGTTTAGAAAAAGAAAAAAAAAGTACAAGTATTTTTTATTTTTGTGTGGAAAGGGGTAAGTTAAGGGGTAGGCCCTTAAGTTTGTCAGGTTGATAATGAATGACCTTATATATCACATGTGACCATTTATGTATGGCACGAGAATCGCCAAACTTTAACTAGAATTAGTGAGTGTATGTTCCTCGCGTGCCAAAAAGACTGGCTTAGTAAGGGCTGAGTAACCTCTACTCGCGGCAAAACTCTGTCTACTCCCAACCGGGGACGGTGTGGTGTGACAGTGCCTAGAATCGGTTTGCCGCGTGCTTATCGATGCTTTTAAATCATTTTTTTTTTTTTTTTATACTACTAATGTGGTAACCAAGCGTACGGCCCACTTGATGGTCAGCAGTTACCGTAGCCTATGTACGCATGCAACATCATAGATATCACTTGCATGTTACCACCCTGAGACGTTAGATGGTTAGTCTCATGTGCCTGTAATTTCACCGGAAACCATACCCTTCGAACCGGAACACAGCAATGCGAGCATTACTGCTTGGCGGCATTCATCTCTAAAATACATTTGTGTGTCAAATACAAATACGCGAAATGTTACACGCTCGGTTTCCATACAAATCGACGAACTCTTTCATTCTACTTAAATATAGTTCTGTGGTTAAGCCTATGTTTCTAATATTCGCATAAAAAAAATAGATATTTTTTTTTTATTTATTCTACACTGTCAAAATTGTGTTCTCCCGAAAACAATTTTGACAGCGAATCGGTTAAGCGGGAGTGGTTCCTAGGATGGTTCTCTTGTATCTATAATAATAATAATAAAATAATAATAATAAAAATAATAATTAGTAACGACAATTTAAATTATACTACGTAAACCCCTGCTTTTTTTTTATATTTTATTTTTATGTCAGCATGTGACAAGACAATCAAGACGCCGCGATGTTAAGCACCACGCCTGACTATAACAGATGCATTGCCACCCAAAGCTTAAAGTTTGTAAGCGTTTGCGTGCGCTTATCACCCCGAGACATTGTTGATAAGTCTCTCGCCCAGTAATTTTACTTGCTACAGTGCCCTTCAAACCTAACCACAGTGCAGCTTGCACACTACTGCTTGGAGGTAGAATATCTGACACTGCGGTGGTACCCACCAAGACGGACTCTCTTGCTGAAGAGTCCTACCACCAGGTTGATAATGCTGCTGCTGCTGTATAATGAAACCAAGAGTTCCAAAGTGTTCCTAATGTAGATAAATAATATGAATATGAACCACTTCTACCTAAATAGTATATTCGAAAAGCTCATCCACTGCATCTAAATGTCTGTGTTCAAGAATTTTAAAAAGTATATAATGTCATCCCACAGGAACGTAGAGTCTCGAAATCTCGAGGTGACCGCATCGTACCGCGAGCAAGCCGCGCAGCACCGCTCCAACCTGGCCGACAGCACTAAGCACTTCACCATGTCTATTGTGGAGGGGCTCACCGGACTGCACAGTGCGCTAGGTATTTTACTGGTAACATATAAAATATTCGAGCACGTGAGCCCCGTAGCGGTTATAGGGGGTCATTGACACACGCAGGTCATTGATACGCGGTGCATTGCCACGGGGGTCATGGCACCCATTAAAAAAAAAGTATAAAAAAACATGTTCATGTTCTTTTTTATGTATGGAACCTATTCCTTAAGTTTG
Source organism: Colostygia pectinataria (assembly GCA_951394395.1). NCBI lineage: Eukaryota > Metazoa > Arthropoda > Insecta > Lepidoptera > Geometridae > Colostygia > Colostygia pectinataria. Next base: position 1,111,577 of record OX596368.1, on the reverse strand, counting down.
TCAGGTTAATAATGAATGACCCTAATATCGCATTTTAAAAACGAGTGTTTTCTCGTAACGGTACATCTTTACCAATATTACAAAGAGGAAAGATTTGTATTTTTGTTTGTTACGAATAAACTCAAAAACTACTGGTCCGATTTCATAAATTCATTCACCATTAGAATGCTACATTAACCTTGATTAACATAGGCTATATTTATTAATAGCGACCCGCCCCGGCTTCGCGTGGGTGCTTAAATTTTCATTGCACCCGTACGAAGCTGAGGCAGATCGGCTGGTTGGATATACTTCACTATAGTTATCGGAACGAGACAGAAATATTGCTCTCTCTCTCGCCTGCTAAGTGTTAAAATATATCATTTTTGTTTTAGACGATTTTGCTGCAAACAACACGACAACTTTGCAATCCAACAAAGATAAACTCGAAGATATATTGCAACAAATACAGGATACTATGGACGAGGTACTTTTAAAGCGTATGAACGGTTATTTTCACTTGTCATTTATTTACTAGAGAAATTAAGGTGAAATATGACATAAAGATAGCTTATACCCTGAATTTTATTAACATTTTTTTTTATCCCGTAAAAATTGTCTGTGGGATAGTTTTAAAACTGCATAACCCCGGGTGAAACCGCAGGGCGCTGCTAATACTTGTATTTTTAGATATTAATTACTAATGAGCATAGTGAGTAAATCTTTTCATTAATTTTTCAGATAAAAACTCTCACAGACCAAAGTCACAACAAACTAGTGTCAGCTTCTGAAAATCAGCGCTCGCAAATCCGCGCGTCAGTGGACTGCAACAACAACGCGGTCCACAGCGCCGTGCAACTGTTGCTGCAACGTGCGGTGACCGCGTTACAAGCCGCGCAGAGCCAGGACGTGACTGGAAACGTTTCTAAATTCGTCCAGCAGTGGGTAAGTACATTAAACAATAAACATCCAACCATGACATAGTTTTGACCACACTTTAGGCCATGATAAAGACCTTCGGGTTGCCTAAAAACTATGTCACTAGAGTTGGCTACCGGTTCATAAGAACTTACCTACCCCACACTTTGAATCATATTAGAAATTTGTTGTCGGAACAAAAAATTGCAGTTCATGCAAACCTTCATTTCGAACGGTAATCGAACCAGCACCTCAGTTGACATACATTAGAGCGTATGCTTTACATATCGGCTGTGATAAAACATTTGGGTTATGATTGTATGTGGCGCAGCCTGTGGGATTGGATCATTTTATTTCATAATTTCTTATTCGTGACAATTTTTAATGGGCATGATGACAGTGACCAAGAATCACTAAAATCACGTATAATATACAAACCATATTCCTTTTCAAATTTTAAGCGAGATTGATAATATTTTGAATAAAATAAAACTACAAAATACAGCAATCCCCCATGAAAGGTTAAACACCAATCAGAGCATCTAGAATTTAAACCTTAAAATTTTAAACCTTTTAAACTTATCTATGTTGTCACTGTCACGCCGTGAATTCAACGCGTTTTGGCGTGAATTTTGAAATTTAAATTTAAATCGCATTTTTTTACTAAACCATATTTCTGGAATATTTTGTAATTTTTTGCGTAAAGTCGATACTTCTGAACAAAATAGAACAGTTTTTCAAAATCAGTCATCATGCCTATTGGCTATATCTCTAATTCAATGATCTCTAATACAATAGAACAAAGCTGCTGATAAATTTATATCGTAAACAAATATACTCTAATGTATAGTTTCCGAGGTTGTGTTTGGCGCAGCCAGTGGATACTAGATACATATTTTCAAATTTTTTTTCGTGATATTTTAATTGGCTGTAATCTGTAATTCAATGTATAGTTCGCACAGCGGATCTAGGCTTCCGTGAAGTTAGCCGTTTGTGATGCGCAAAGACAAATTAGTTAGAAAAAGCTCCATTGCGCATCGAAACGGCTAATTTCACGACGGCCGAGATCCACCGTGAGTACTATAACAAAGCTGCTTTTTATGCTATAATTTTATAAATTTAAGGTCGTGTTTGGCGCAGCCGGTAGGATATATTTTTGAATGATTCTATTATCTACAGTACCAAGGCGCAGCGGCACGCGTGGCGTCGCTGTGCCACGCGCAACGCACGTTCGTATCACGCATGCAAGAGAGCACCAACTCGCAGATACAAGCCGCTAACGCTCAGAGAGGATGTATCCTCACGCGAAAGGAACAGAAGGATGGACTTGTGCAAGCTTTGAATGAAGTAAGTGTATTTAGATAGAAATGAAGGATTTGGTAACAACTTACTTATATATTTTTTTTGTTTTATACCTCTTAAGTGGCAAGCAAGCGTAGCCTATGTATGCATGCAACATCATAGATATCACTTGCGTGTTACCACCCTGAGACATTAGATGGAAAGTCTCATATGCCTGTAATTTCACTGGAAACTATACCCTTCGAACCGGAACACAGCAATGCGAGCATTACTGCTTGGCGGCAGAAATAGGTATGGTGGTAGTCCTTCCCCGGACAAGCTCTATCACAAAAAACTCTACTACTTTTAGTATTCGCATGCTGCTTTTTTGTCACCTCATATCAGCCGATAAACGTCCACCGCTGGACATAGGCCAAAAGAGCGCCATGGCGACTGATTTTGAGCCTTCACCATCCGACTTTCTAAGCGCTTCCGTGCTTCGGAGGGCACGTTAAGCAGTTGGTCCCGGTTTTTACAAAGTTAGGCCATGACAGAGACCTCCAGGCGGCCTAGAAACTCTGTTACCAAAATTGGCCACTGACTCATACGAACTTACTTAGCTTAGTTTGAGTTGATATAAATATCAGCCAATTTTTATTTTCAATTCATTGATATTCTACCAATCCGATGCACATTAGAAAGAAAGAGTAGTAAGAGACTTAAGAGTAGTAGAGTTCTCTGTGATAGAGCTCGTCCGGGGAAGGACTACCACCATACCTATTTCTGCCGCCAAGCAGTAATGCTCGCATTGCTGTGTTCCGGTGTGAAGGGTATGGTTTCCGGTGAAATTACTGGCACATGAGGCTTTCGATCTTAGCCTCAAGGTGGCAACCCGCGAGTGATACCTCTGGTATTGCAAGCGTCCATAAGCTGCGGTAACCGCTTACCATCTTGTGGGCCGTACGCTTGGTTGCCACTTCAGTTGTATAAAAAAAAAAAAGACATTTATTCTGGACACACACACAACAAACAGCGCACAATAATTTATACACATAGATACAATAGATAGGCCGGACTGTGAGAGGTCCAAATTAGTCCGCGCTGAGTTATGTGACCCAGAAATGGTTCCATTTCAGCTCTAATGCCGCTCCATGTAGATGTAGCGGCGCTGGTTTTCAAATGGAACCGCCTAACCTCACGATCGTGATGTGCACAAATAGGTACAAAGAGAAAGTTATTATGTAATACGAGCAGATAGATACACAGAAAAAAAAACAACAATAACAAGATAGGTGTTATGTATACAGGGTCATTTATTATCAACCTGACAAACTTAAGGGATAGGTTCCACACCTCGAATTTTTAGTTCTTGGACATGCCGGTTTCCTCAGGATGTTTTCCTTCATTGTAATGAGGGTAATTCGAAAAATTTTTCGAATAGACAAATCCATTGGTGCACGACCGGATTCGAACCCACGACCTTGGGATCGGAAAGCGAGGTCACTACCAATAGGCCACTAGTGCTCGCCAGAGATTGGGTACTCTTATAATCCATCATATGAGTTGATATTCTTACCCATCTATCTCGTTGATCAACCTGTCTCGTTCCAACCATAGAAAGTAGAAAGTGACAACGCAGAGCTGGAGAAGCGTTTGACGGAACAAATGGAAGATATAGAGACTGAACGACGCGACTCACAGGGCCGGCTTCAGGCTTGGATGGATGAGGAGCGGAGACTGTTCGAGGAACGACTCAGGAACCATGTTGATAGCGAGACTGCTGCGTTGGAGCAACGGTGAGTTATAATAACACAACTGCATGAAGGAAGAATACCGTAACTGTGGTGATACCCTTACATAGTTTTTTTTTTTTTTTTTTCTTAATAAATAATGCTGGACAATCCACACAGCATCATCTAGCCCAAGGTAAGCTGCTGTTAAACAGAGCTGTATTATGGGTACTAGATGACTGATATATATTTATTACAATACAATACATAGATAGATATTTTTTATTACACATATAAAACACCCAGAACACCCGGAACAAATATTTGCAGATCCTACAAACATTTGTCCCAAGGCGGGAATCGAACCCGCAACCTCCGCGTCGCAGGCGGACCTTCGCCCACCGCGCCACATTGGTCGTCCAATATTGATTCATGTTCATTAATTTACATTGATAATTAGTATTTTAGGTCTTATAATACGTTAGTAGGTATGTACGTACATGTGCCCTGTTAAGGCGTTGGTTGCAACACTTTTGAGTTCGATAAGTGTTGCCTATGGAATTGGTATGTATAAGGTATGGCTTAGATACTACTATACAGGGAATACAACGACCGATGTGGCGCAGCGGGCGCAGGTCCGCCTGCGACGCGGAGGTTGCGGGTTCGATTCCCGCCTCGAGTCAAATGTTTGTACGATCTACAAATATTTGTTCCGGGTGTTCTGGGTATTCTCTATATATAATAAAAAATATCTATCTATGTATTGTATTGTATTAAGTATATATCAGTCATCTAGTACCATAACACAGCTCTGTTTACCAGTAGCTTATCTTGGGGCTAGATGATGCTGTGTGGATTGTCCAGCATTATTTATTATTTATTTTTATTTATTTATTTATCCTAGTGTGGGGTCACGGTTATATGCCTGCCGCATGGACACTACATTTTACCCCTTTGCTAAACTAACCTACTGTTTTATACCACTAAAGTGGCAACCAAGCATACGGCCCACTTGATGGTCAGCGGTTACCGTAGCCTATGTACGCATGCAACATCATAGATATCACTTGCGTGTTACCACCCTGAGACATTAGATGGTTAGTCTCATGTGCCTGTAATTTCACCGGAAACCATACCCTTCAAACCGGAACACAGCAATGCGAGCATTACTGCTTGGCGGCAGAAATAGGTATGGTGGTAGTCCTTCCCCGGACGAGCTCTATCACAAAGAACTCTACTAATCTTAGTAACAAACTTGTGCTAACAAACCAACTTTTTATTAGTGTAAGACATTGCTTTTTGTGAAAATAAATAATTTTATTAAACTTATTATTATTATATTAATTGTTTACCTATAATAAGTTTGTATTTGCATAGAATGAATTTATAACAAAATCTACAGTGTATTTTTTTTTTTTTTTTTTTTTTATACAACTGAAGTGGCAACCAAGCGTACGGCCCACAAGATGGTAAGCGGTTACCGCAGCCTATGGACGCTTGCAATACCAGAGGTATCACTCGCGGGTTGCCACCTTGAGGCATAGATCGAAAGCCTCATGTGCCAGTAATTTCACCGGAAACCATACCCTTCACACCGGAACACAGCAATGCGAGCATTACTGCTTTGCGGCAGAAATAGGTATGGTGGTAGTCCTTCCCCGGACGAGCTCTATCACAGAGAACTCTACTACTCTTATTTATTTGGTCTAACAACGATTTAAACTATATAAACCTTAAATAAAATTAATGTTTTTTATGTGTAATCACAAATTGACTTATCTAAGTGCATGTACCATGTCGAAAGATAAATAAATGAAATGAAAAAATTGTAACAATATTACATGTACAACATATCATCATGACAGCCTTCTAATGTTCCCACTGCTGGGACACTGGCCTACTCTCAAGCGAGAGTGGTTGGGTCTTAATCCACCACGCGGACCCAATGCGGATTGGTGGATGGCACATGTCTTTCGAATTTTTAGTTCTTGGACATGCCGGTTTCCTCACGATGTTTTCCTTCACCGTATGAGAGCACTGGCATTGCGCACATAAATTTTTCGTAGCGAAAAATCCACTGGTGCACGACTGGATTCGAACCCACGACCTTAGGATCGGAAGGCGGGGTCACTACCACTAAACCACCAGTGCTCTCTACAACATATAACTTACTTAAATTACCACTAGTATTATCCATTGTTGATTGCACAATCAATTGAAGGTAAGCACTGCATGCAAAAATATTTAACGGAGTAACAAAATCTAAACTACAAAACAACAAATTAACTATAACACAAGCTCTTTCAATTATGCAAACAAAGTTAACAAAAAGGACCTAAATCAGTTTGGTAAGTCGTGGACCAAGTGTTTTATTAACTTATTTAAATTGACATTAAAAATATCTATTGTGTTGCAGTTATTTATTCATGTTGACGACCTATATATTCTTAAATTGATGACTTCTTTTGATGAGAGATTGAAGAAGATTGAAAATAGCACGAATAAAGCTATTTCAAAGGCTAAAAGGCTTATCTTATCCTAATTCTTAAATCATAAATAATTTATTTTATTTGTAAATCTACGTACATCTACGTACAGTTATGAAAACTAACTGCTACACTACAGATATTTTAATGTCAATTCAAATAAATAAATAATGCTGGACAAGCCACACAGCATTATGTAGCCCCAAGGTAAGCTGCTGTTAAACAGAGCTGTGTTATGGGTACTAGATGACTGATATATACTTAATACAATACAATACATAGATAGATATTTTTTATTATATATAGAAAATACCCAGAACACCCGGAACAAATATTTGTAGATCGTACAAACATTTGACCCGAGGCGGGAATCGAACCCGCAACCTCCGCGTCGCAGGCAGACCTGCGCCCGCTGCGCCACATCGCTCGTCAAATATAGTTAAGTCATACCCGCCAGTTGACATAAAAAATGTTATTTTTACAGGTTATCAAAGAAGTTGGAATCAATAAAACAAGAGCGTCTAAACCTGCGGTCCCGCCTGGCTTCGCACCTAGAGCTTCAGGAGCGACTGCTGGAGTCCAATGCCCAGGAGTTGCAGCTCAAGATGCAGGAGTTACAGCTCTGGGAGACCACGTGCAATGACAACGCAAACACTGTCAAATGTTATGACAAAGATTTTGACGAAGGTATGTGATAGGTAGTCATTATCATTGTATATTACTAATCCATACAAGTTCATCATGACAGCCTTCTAATGTTCCCACTGCTGGGACACTGGCCTACTCTCAAGCGAGAGTGGTTGGGTCTTAATCCACCAAGCGGATCCAATGCGGATTGGTGGATGGTACATGTCTTTCGAATTTTTAAGTTCTTGGACATGCCGGTTTCCTCACGATGTTTTTCTTCACCGTATGAGAGTACTGGCATTGCGCACATAAATTTTTCGTAGCGAAAAATCCATTGGTGCACGACTGGATTCGAACCCACGACCTTAGGATCTTGCTTATACAAGTTAGGACAAAAAAAGAAATACCTACATAAATACACAAGTTAATGCTTGAATAAAAGTAGAAGAATAAAGTGAAATCTATAATTACATAAATGGAAGTGTTAAATAACAATTACAAATTGCATGCGTTTTTTTTTAAAGTATTTAGGTATTACTTAAATGTTTTTAAAAGGGAAATAAAGGCTATTTTTATTTTATTATAAGTTAAGGCATAAGCTGGTTAATAATGATATACAGAGTGATTTTTTTAAATGGGACAGTATGGGGAAATCCGAATCTAAAGGAGATAGAGGAAAAGTGTCTAAGGAGACATTAGGTGTTTTTTTATGTAAACAAATTTGGCTCGTTCAAATTTGTGGTCAAGCGTGAGTTGTTCTTAAAAAATGATAAAGTTGGTCAATTTTTTTTTTGACGCGGATCGACTCTGTTTCATGTAAGGATTATTTCATTGTTTGGAAAGAAAAAAATCTGAACAGCAGAAGTTGGTCAAATTTACTGAAAACTAATCTTCATACAGTTGCAGTATTCGCCTTTTAATATTGTTACAAGTGCCTAGGCGTGTAAAAAAATATTTAAAATTATTCCATTTTTAAATTTTGATAATCGATAAGAGCTCCAGATGATTCAAGAGAAGAACATTTTTTTTAATCTTCGTAAACATCATGGCAACCGATAGTCTTGAAATTATAAAAAAAAGAATTCAAATTTGGAACGTAAGTTATTTCTGCAGCTGTGATTTTGTTTCCAATCAGTTCATGCTTGTAATTTTATTCATCATGGCGTTAACTAATTCACATAAAGTTGATTTGATTGAGGCGTATTTTCTTAATTATCGCAGTAGAGATAATGCACTTAAGTGGTATCAAGAACGCTATCCTGACCGTGTAGTACCGAATCGCAAGATATTTGATAGTTTAATAAAGAACCTAAGACAGGAAGGCTGTTTCAAGCCTAAGCGTAAAAGGCCGACAATAGTCAATAGTGAGTTTATAACTATTGCCGTATTGGGATATTTTGAAGCATACCCAAAAGCTTCGTTACGGGAAGCAGCTGAAACTATCGGTATTCATAAATCAACTGTAAGGAAGATATTGAAGGCTCATAAATACAAGTGTTACATAGAAGGTCGACTTGTACAAGCGTTACTACCTGGAGATAAAGACCGCAGGTTACATTTCTGTAATTGGTATGTGGCTCAGACTATTAGAAATAGATGTTTTCCTAATTTTATTATTTGGACTGATGAATGCAACTTTTCGAACAATGGCATGTACAACAGGAGAAATAACCATTACTGGTCAAAAATAAATCCGCTAAGAACTACAGAAACCCACAACCAAATCCGATTTTCTTTTAATTGTTGGTGTGCGATATTACATAACAGAATTTTTGCTATCAAAATTTACCAAGGAACGCTAAATAGTGAAAAATATCAGGAAATATTGAACATGGCTGCAGATTTAGTGGATGAGACTATTAGCTTAAGGAACTTTGGTAAGATAATCTACCAACAAGATGGTGCACCAGCCCACAACAGTAGGGCAAGTAAACTATGTTTGGACGAGCAGTTTCCAAACCGTTGGATGGGTACATATGGGCCGATAAAGTGGCCCCCACGATCGCCCGACTTAACGCCATTAGATTTTTTCTTATGGGGTTACCTTAAGGGTCGAATTTATGTATCCCGATACAACTCCGTACAAGAATTAAAAGATGCTGTTTACAACACTTTAAACACAATTCACCATAAGTCTCTGTTAAATGCAACTAGAAGTGTCTTGAAGCGTGCTCGTACCTGCATAAGACAAGACGGCGGCCACATCGAACATTTACTCAAGTAATAAACCAACTGTATGAAGATTAGTTTTCATTAAATTTGACCAACTTCTGCTGTTCAGATTTTTTTCTTTCCAAACAATGAAATAATCCTTGCATGAAACAGAGTCGATCCGCGTCAAAAAAAAAATTGACCAACTTTATAATTTTTTAAGAACAACTCACGCTTGACCACAAATTTGAACGAGCCAAATTTGTTTACATAAAAAAACACCTAATGTCTCCTTAGACACTTTTCCTCTATCTCCTTTAGATTCGGATTTCCCCATACTGTCCCATTTAAAAAAATCACTCTGTATATGTTATGTGCGGTGTTCACTGCGTATATCGCATTTATCATTAATCTATGATGAGTCTATCTATCTAAGGTTATTTCTGCCGCCAAGCAGTAATGCTCGCATTGCTGTGTTCCGGTTCGAAGGGTATGGTTTCCGGTGATATTACAGGCACATGAGACTTTCCATCTAAAGTCTCAGGGTGGTAACATGCAAGTGATATCTGTGATGTTGCAAGCGAACATAGGCTACATCAACCGCTTACCATCAAGTGGCCTTACGCTTGGTTGCCACTTTAGTGGTATAAAAAAAAGCCAGTCCCAGTGCCGACTAGCACAGCTCGTAACGTTAATGGAACAGACTACTTTTACTTCACAGGCACGAGCGCCATCAGCACGGACATGGAGATATTCAGCTCCAACGTTGTGGAGGTGGTGGACCATATCTACCAGCAGCTGATCAAGGCGATGGAACTGGCTAACCAGCAGACAGAGGTTATTATAATCAACTAGCTAATCCGCGCGGTTTCTCTCCAGAAACTTCTCACACTATTGTTATCATGCTACCTATGTATTTTGTTCAAAAATTAAGATAATTTAATTATTTATTATTATTATTGTAATCCTTCACAGTAATAAACTTTTTTTTTATACTAAACAAAAAACGCTCTGTGTATTGCGGTCATAATGGCCTAGTCTCAGCTTGATGCTGCCTAATGGTGTTCACACATATTTCATCTTGTATGTTTGCAGCAAGAAGCGCAGTCAGTGGTCAGTCAGGTGCAGTCGGCGGGAACTCGGTTCATAGGCGACACTAGCACTGCACTGGACGAGATAGTTGCCACCAACAGGCAGGTGGTGAACGACATGATACAAAGCATGCAGGTAACTGACCAGGAACGACCGATGTGGTGCGGCGGGCGAAGGTCCGCGACGCAGGAGGTTGCGGGTTCGATTCCCGTCCTGGAACAAATGTTTGTGACCTCTGCAAATATTTGTTCTGGGTATTTTCTATGTATGTAAGTAAGTATATGTATAATAAAAAAACATTTATTCATGTATTGTATTAAGTATGTCAGTCATCTAGTACCCGTAACACAAACTCTGCTTAAGAGTCCGTTCCAAGATCCAGCGCTGTCAAGTTTAGGTATTTACGGGCGCGCGACGCGAGGCTCTACGTGTGCGCGGCTCACCGTTGTGTGCGTTAGTAACTTACACAACTAAGTAAAGGACAAATACATTTGATCCTTTGTCATGTCGACTGGGTGATTATGTTTAAAAATAGGTATCTACTGCATACTCTTATGTTCCTACCTAACTCTACTTGTTGAACAGATAATGACGTGAATAAAAATAGGTAGGTAGGTATACATATTAAATATATATGTAAGTACCTACCTACTTACTTTTTTTTATTAAAACCTAGGTACCTACTCTAGCTAGGTTAGGTACCTACTTACCTATTTTTATGACTGGGGACCACACGCTCTTTTCCTACCTACTCTCAGTTTTGTCCTCAAACAGGAACCATTACATGGTAGGTAGCTAGGTAATGCCAAAGGCCAAGCAGTAATGCTCGCGTCTGTGCTCTAGTTCGATGCTCTAGTTCGATGGGTATGGTTTCCGGTGAAATTACAAGCACATGATACCTACCTACTTTTGATTGTATTAGCGCGTGTAGCGCGCGGCTACCATACAGGCAGGGCTGGGGTTGGAGAGTACTAATACCTGTTCTGTGGTTAGAGGTACAAATAAGGGTGACTTGATGAAAGTGCCCGCGCGGCACTTTGCGGCTAATTTGAAATCACACTAACAGTAAGTACCTAGGTAGTTACCTAAAACTATTTATCTCGACGAGACGAGACGAGATAAAATAGTTTGAAGCGTATACATTGAAAATTGATTGAAGCCTGCCAGGGCGGCAGCATAGTAAATAAGTGCGGTTGAAAAGCGCGAGTGCTATAGCCGCCGTACTATGCGAGCGGAGCAATATAAACTTTCGGGGAACTGTGATAGAGCTTGGAATCGCTGGTAGTCCAATTCTTGAGAGAGTGCAGTTTTAGTCATGGTCATGAAATATTTGAGTTAGTGTTTTTCATTACCTACCTACCTATTTTATGATGCGCTTGATAAAAACAAAATCGTACTGATTATTATCTAAGTACCTACTAATGTTTTACAATACACATGCCATAATTTATGATTTGGAAGAACACATAAACCAGGTAGGTACGCGAACGGATGCTAGTAATAATTTAATTAATCTGGTATGATGATGTATGATATCTAATTATTTAAAACGTGTAACATAATGTACCTATAATCCCGAAAGGGGGGTATTCCACCCATGCACGTGAACACTTTGACGGTGCAAAAGTTGAATTAGTATATCGTATTTAAAAAGTCCAATTAGTAAGTAAGTATTCATTTCATTTACCTACGCATACAGTACGCATTTCATGAAGGATAACTTTGAAATTTCAAAAGTCATAGTGCATAAAAGAGTATTAGAGTTCTTTGTGATAGAGCTCGTCCGGGGAAGGACTACCACCATACCTATTTCTGAAGCCAAGCAGTAATGCTCGCATTGCTGTGTTCCGGTGTGAAGGGTATGGTTTCCGGTGAAATTACTGGCACATGAGGCGTTCGATCTTAGCTTCAAGGTGGCAACCCGCGAGTGATACTTCTGGTATCATATGGTAGGCTGCGGTAACCGCTTACCATCTTGTGGGCCGTACGCATGGTTGCCACTTAAGTTGTATAAAAAAAAAGTAATTGAAATAACATTGGGGGTATTTTTTTTTTTTTTATCGAGAATAGACCTTCGTTTGACCACGATCTCGCCTGGTAGAAAGCGATGATGTGGCCGACGGTGGAGCACGAAGGTCTATGAGACACCTATTCACTCTAGCCTTGAAGAGGCCCGGATTGTAATTGTCAGGAAAAACAGAAAACGGCAGAGTATTCCACACCTTGGCAGTTCGCATAATAAATGTTGAGCTGTAACGCTTGGTGCGAATGGGTGGTATGCTGACAAGGTACGGGTGGTACTGCGCCGTACGTCTACTACTCCTTTGATGAAAAGGAGATGGTGGGATAAGATCATGCAGTTCCTGGGCACATTCACCGAAATGCAATCTGTAGAAGATAGATAGGCACGCAACTTTGCGGTGGTGCCCGAGACTCTGGAACTTAGTGTCCGCAACTTGTTGCTCACCCACAAGTCTCAAAGCCCTTCGCTCAATCGAGTCTAAGACAGCTGGTGTTGAGCTGAACCATCCCATAGGTGGCAGCAATACTCCATACCTGACCGGACTTGTGCTTTGTATAGAGTGAAAAGCTGTCCAGATCAAAAGCTGTCAGAGTATTCCACAGATCTTGCCAAATTTTGGCAAGACCTGTGAATACCCCCTTTTCGGGCATAGAGGGACATTAGGTTACACCATGTACTTATACAGGGTGTAAAAAGACTTCTACCGTGATTAATCAGGTGTGAAAGATCAGACCATGATTCTGAAAATATTTAGCGGAAAAAACGCAAAAAATAATGTTGTCTTGTTTACGTCCTTTTCGTTTTTTTCTAGTTTCATACACATAGTACAACAAAATAAGATCACAACTTTATAATTATCTCTAGTCGTTTTTTTACACGCTGTGTATTTTGTATCTTGAGTATTTTCTTTTTCTAATAAGTAGGTTTTTAATAATTATGAATTTTTTTCTTGCAAAAATAAATAAACAAGAACAGTTTGACTGTACTTTCATAAGGTTATTTTACACTAAAACAAAAAATCAAATAACCCCTCATCTGTGTCGCAGACTATTTATATAAACAGAGTATTTATTAAACGTATTTATTAAAAAGCAATATTATGTTGGTTTCTTGAAGAAACCTAAACGTTGGAAAATATTATTGAGGACACGAAAAAAAACTTTGCTTAGTGGATTTTAATATACTGATTACAGATAACTATCAACTTGTATTATGCAATATTTTATTACTTCATCCGAAATAACTGTGTCATAATCATCCGTGTCATCGATCATTTCATCATCTTTCTCCTGAACTAATCCAATATTGTTATGGTGAATAAATCCACTGTCGTTCTCATAAACCATTCCATCATTGTTCTCATGAATAATCAATCTATCGACGTTTTCATTTGTCAATATGCGCACATTTTCTGTGGCTATAGAGTTCACAGTATCAGGGGCCAAGAGTCTGTAATACAAGTAGCATTTTATAAAGGAACATTCGTTTTATAATTCTACAGAAATGTTAGGTACAATATCTGAAATTCCGAAAATTTGGAAGTGATCGGAGGTCACTACAGCTTTTAAGTGCATTGGGCACTCACTAGACCAAGAATGAATGGGGAAGCTCAGCTGTGGTTTATGGGCTTTGGATGATGTTCCATATTTTTTTTGTGAAGTTGATATAAACTTTATTGAACTACAAAGGTTTCACCAAAGTGCTACTACTTCTACAGCGAACTATTATCGAAAAGTACATAACAAATAAATTGAATATAAAAAAAAAAGTTTCAATATGTTTTTCAAACCTTTTTTTTCTTTTAACGCAACCGAATTTTTCGGAATAATCTGAAAGTTACAAACATAAATATGTTATTATTTACGTAATTACATAATTTCACAACGAAATAGACAATTATTTTCATATATATCCATTATATTATTACATTTTCATTTATATCCATTATACCAACTGCTTTGTACTTTATTGAAAGAAGTACTTATGTATATTAATATTTTATGCTATAGGTATGTTACTACTTGATGCACTACTATGCTATACTTTTTTTGCTTTTATTGCTTTACTATCTACATAGTGAGTACTTTCAACCGCCCGCTGAGGGTAAAATCTAAACGACAACATTTTTCCATATCTATAGCCGTTTTTTTTTTTATACAACTGTTGTGGCAACCAAGCGTACGGCCTACAAGATGGTAAGCGGTTACCGCAGCCTATGGACGCTTGCAATACCAGAGAGGTATCACTTGCGGGTTGCCACCTTGAGGCTAAGAACGCCTCATGTGCCAGTAATTTCACCGGAAACCATACCCTTCACACCGGAACACAGCAATGCGAGCATTACTGCTTGGCGGCAGAAATAGGTATGGTGGTAGTCCTTCCCCGGACGAGCTCTATCACAGAGAACTCTACTACTCTTAAACCGTTTAGATTTTACTCACAAAGGGCGTTCGAGAGTAGGTATTTACTTCATACACGGTGTATCATAATGTCCCTATAAACTCGAAAAGAGGCTATTCCACAGGTCTTGGTGAACAATGTTTTTTCAACGACTTTTGACGACGTCGATTTTTCATTCATAAATTAATAATAAATAAATTATCTGTGTAAACTCCAAGTTAATTAATAATGTTACATTATTTTTTGTAAGGTAATGAATGAATTACGAATTTATGATGTACCTATTCAACTTTTGCACACGTCAAAGTATACACGAGGACGACGTGTATTATACGTGCTTCGGCGGGATATCCCCCTTTCGGGTTTATGGGGACATTTTGTTACCTACACGTCTATGATACTAGATCATACCGTACCATACCGTCGTGCTTATGTTTTTTTAAACTAACTAAGTAAGTGTTCTCATTCATTCTACCATACCATACACCATCATAAAACAAAACATACCATACCATAACCTATGTATTATTCCAAGACATAAACTATGTGTATTTCAAGTATCATCCAAATCCGTTCAGCCGTTACGGAGTAAGCGCAGACAAACATACACTCTCACTAACTCACAAACTTTCGAATTTTACCATAAAGGATTCTGTTTTCTATTAGATTCAAAAGAAATTGAGGCTATCTACTTATACAACTGCTTCATCTATCCTGTCAATAATTTTATTAGTACCTAGGTAAGTACATAGGGAGGGTGATACTTACATAAGTTGTTACTTTGGTAGGTAAGTCTAATAATAATTAAATAGGTAGGTAGGTACCTACTAGTAAGTATATAATAATAAATAAATACCTACCTACATGATTTACGGGAAAGAGACCCCAGCTAGTGAAAAAAAACGGGTTTGACCCGAGTTTGTCATTCCGTGGTCGTTTCTATGTTTACATTTTTTTACATAGAATTTGGCCGGAGCACTGGTGTTCTAGTGGTAGTGAGTGACCCTGTCTCGTGATCAAGGCGCAGGCCAGATAGAAGACGCGCGGGCGCGCGGTGGCGCGCCCCGCCATCGGCCAGCGCACATTATTCTTCTATCTGTTTTGCACCACGTCCCTCTCCCTCTCCTATATTTTGTATGAAGTGGTGCGGCGCGCCCGCCCGATGCGCGCCGGTCGCTTTTTTCTGGCTTGCGCCACAGAGTTGCGCTGCGCTTCGAACCGACCGACGACCATAAGGTCGTAGGTTTGAAGACGGTTGGTCGCACACCAATGGATTTTTTTATTCGTAATAATAATGTGCGCAATGCCATCAGGTCAAAGAGGCGATTCAAAGTTTTGATTTTATCAAGAGTTAGCGAGCTCGGTAAGTGCAAATAATAACATACCATAACCTGTGACAATAGAGTCCAAATTTGAAAGACAACCTAAGTCCAGCGGTGCTGGAATGACATTGAATTTAATTGTCTATCTTTACCTACTTACCATAAAAAGATAAAAACCATATATAGATAAAAACTTAGAATCGCTTCTCAATAATCTATCTCACACGGTGAAGAAAAACATCGTGAGGAAACCAGTAGGTACGTACCTATGTCTAAAAACTAACATTCGAATAACGTGTTATTCATCATACCTATCGGTACTTGTATAGTTACGGTAGGTTCATTATTTTGCATACCTACCTACAGATACACCTACCTGTACTTATATAAAGTTGGTACCAGCTCTCCTAACTAGATTCTAGTTAGTAAATCGATAAATGCAATTGTATCGCAAATAGAAAAGTAGGTACCTACTTATTTCATTTCAAATTCCTAGGTATCTATTTGCAGAACACGCAAACATAATAACCACTGCAAGAATCGAACCCGCACTTCATGCGTCTCAACTGGACACTCGCCAGCCACGTCACCGAGATCGTCAAAGTAGGTCTGGTAAGTTTAGTTTAGGTCTAGTGTCTACCTACTTAGTAGGTAGCTAGATTGTGTAAGTACCTATGGTATAGGTACCCATATACGTAGGGACATCCGTGCCGTTTGTAAGCTTACGTAAAACAATTTACCTAGTACCTGATCTAGGTCACAGAGCCTAGGTACTTTGACGATCTTGGTGGCGTGGCTGGCAAGTATTCAGCTGAGCAGCTGAACTGAGCTGAGATGCAAGAAGTGCGGGTTCGAATTCTGCAGTGGTAAAAATGTTTACGTGTCCTGCAAACACCTAGGAACTTACTAGGAACTTGAAATGAAATAAATACTTTTACTTGACACGTAATTGCTTCTTCTGTCTGGGTCTTGTATTACCATGGTAAATAAATAAATAAATAATGCTGGACAATCCACACAGCATCATCTAGCTAGCCCAAGGTAAGACAGAGCTGTATTATGGGTACTAGATGACTGATATATATTTATTACAATACAATACATAGATAGATATTTTTTATTATACATAGAAAACACCCAGAACACCCGGAATAAATATTTGCAGATCCTACAAACATTTGTCCCAAGGCGGGAATCGAACCCGCAACCTCCGCGTCGCAGGCGGACCTTCGCCCACCGCGCCACATTGGTAGGTTGGTACTAGAGTTTCTGATACCCACGATTTAGCTACTAAGTAGGTACGTAGGTAGGTATCTGTATCTAGGTAGAAATTTTACCTACTACTTAGTGCTAGATTATGTACCTACCACGAAGAAGGTAATTTTAATAATGTCATAAAAGTTTACTACTAATAATACTATGTATTACTACTAACATTCTAAGCTACTTACTCGTATCACTAGTTCTCTAGAACCAGTGTGGTTTACTACTTACATTATTATATCATAGGTACTTACTTAGAGATTTAACTATCACGGATCAAAACCACACGATCGCTTTATAATTTGTATAAGCTCCCTATGATTATACGTAACAGCTCGCGCGACAAACAGCGATACGTCCTCCCTCCACGAGCGCTTAGCGCGTAGTGAGAGCAGCCGCGTTTTGCATCAAGCTATAAAGTGGATTCGGAGGATTCTTTAAAAAATCGTATAAAAATAAATTATAACTTTTAGACCATTTTTAAAATTTTATTTTGTAAATAAATATCAAAACTTTAATGTAGTAGGTATATTTTTATTATAAACTTTCTAATTTCGAAGAAACAACGAGCGTAAAATTGGGAAAAGTACGCGTTTTTAGACCTTTTTTTTTCAAAAATATTGAACTAAGGTGATGTTTTTTACCTACTTACTTAAATTTTAAAACTATGATTATTTGAATTACATTTTTGGAAATATGTTAGACCTTGTTGTTTCATAGATATCATGATCGAAAGTTGACTGAAAATGCTCATTTTACGAAAATGTGCGTTACTAATTATTTTTTTAATCAGTTGTGTTTTGAGTTTATTAATATTTGTCCTACTTACTTAAATTTTAAGGGATGAAGCTTTAATATGTTTTTATTTTCGTTAAAATATCTCCAACACACGAGCCACAATCGTGTTCGATCTTCACGGGCTATCATGGATAGGATTCTTAACTTGGGGCTAATTTATTTTATTATTTTTTTATACTACTAAAGTGGTAACCAAGCGTACGGCCCACTTGATGGTCAGCGGTTACCGTAGCCTATGTACGCATGCAACATCATAGATATCACTTGCGTGTTACCACCCTAAGACCTTAGATGGTAAGTCTCATGTGCCTGTAATTTCACCGGAAACCATACCCTTCGAACCGGAACACAGCAATGCAAGCATTACTGCTTGGCGGCAGAAATAGGTATGGTAGTAGTCCTTCCTAAATGATGCTGTGTGGATTGTCCATAAATAAAACGTTATTATTATTAACCCTTTGTATGCTGGTAAAGATTGGTGGAATTATGTAATCCGGTTGCTATCAATTTCTCTTGTGATATCCCGGTGTGAGTGCCCGGTTGAGAAGCCAGAGGCGGCGGGTTCGATCCCCGTTACGGGACGAGTTTTTCTATGCAATATATTAAAAAAAAAACGAATATATAGTTTTTTATATACACAACACAGTACACACAATCGTATAGAATATACATAAATAATGTGTATTCTATCAGTTAAGATAGATAAGATATTTTTTAAGATAAATAAGATAATTTATTAGAACTCAATTTGATAGCAAATAGCCAAACCAAAATAGGTAGGTACATAAGTAACCTAATTCTACAATTAATCAAAAAATTACAGGTAGATCTGATAGGACTAATTAATTAATCATTAATTAGTTATTAACATACCTAGTTAATACTAATAAAAATTAAGATAATGAGTAGGTAACTCTATACATTATAAAATAAAGATAAACTACATTTAGTATAACCTATTTTTACAATAAATAGGCAATTACCGACCGATGTGGCGCAGCGGGCTCAGGTCCGCCTGCGACGCAGAGGTTGGTTTGATTCCCGCCTCGGGACAAATGTTTGTACGATCTACAAATATTTGTTCCGGGTGTTCTGGGTATTTTCTATATATAATAAAAAATATCTATCTATGTATTGTATTGTATTAAATATATATCAGTCATCTAGTACCCATAATACAGCTCTGTTTAACAGCAGCTTATCTTGGGGCTAGATGATGCTGTGTGGATTGTCCAGCATTATTTATTTTATTTATTTATTTAATTAAAAAATTTATCAGGTTTCCATATCTTTGCTTAGATTTATTTACTTGTACGTATTTAAAAATATATACTTCAGTACTCTTATTATTACTAACTTACAGATAAAAAACAGTACATCAACCAGCACCCTACAAGAGGTAGCGTCGTCTCTCACCACACTGGTCGGCTCCACGTCGTCGGCACGCGACGCTCACGCGGCGTCAGTGCGGGAGATGAGCTCGCAGCTGTGCCTGTTTGAGGACAACCTTCGGAACTCCGTCGCGAACCTCGAGGAGGTTGAAACAAGGTGTCTTAATGAGGAGTACAAGATTTATTCTCCTACTGGTAAGCGCTATACATAAGTAAGAGTAGTAGAGTTTTTTGTGATAGAGCTCGTCCGGGGAAGGACTACCACCATACCTATTTCTGCCGCCAAGCAGTAATGCTCGCATTGCTGTGTTCCGGTGTGAAGGGTATGGTTTCCGGTGAAATTACTGGCACATGAGGTTTTCGATCTTAGCCTCAAGGTGGCAACCCGCGAGTGATACCTCTGGTATTGCAAGCGTCCATAGGCTGCGGTAACCGCTTACCATCTTGTGGGCCGCACGCTTGGTTGCCACTTCAGTTGTATAAAAAAAAAAAAAACATCTTAATAATCAGAATAATCATATTTATTGGTAAATTATATGTTTACAGGTCTTTAATAACAAGCTCAAAATCACGTTATAGTTTTTACAGTACATTTTTTTTTTACCACTAAAGTGGTAACCAAGCGTACGGCCCACTTGATGGTCAGCGGTTACCGGAGCCTATGTACGCATGCAACATCATAGATATCACTTGCGTGTTACCACACTGAGACGTTAGATGGAAAGTCTCATGTGCCTGTAATTTCACCGGAAACCATACCCTTCGAACCGGAACACAGCAATGCGAGCATTGCTGCTTGGCGGCAGAAATAGGTATGGTGGTAGTCCTTCCCCGGACGAGCTCTATCACAAAGAACTCTACTACTCTTAAATACATACAGTTACTAAAATGAGAGTTTAAATGAAAAAGTAATGTGTGTCAGACACGATATTATTAATTTTACATACAAAGGATCAATTTCATAGTGGCCTAGGTCTTTGTAACACCATAGAAAAATTGGAAAAAAATATAAGATTAGCAATAACAAACAATTTAATTTTTTTAAGTAGACAAAGTTCTAAAGGAAAAATGTTTATTGTGTTGAGTTTTCTAAAACGGGAACACTAGAGGTCCGCCATGACAGTTATTAGCAATGATCGCGTGTCGCATCTTGACTTTGACAGTACCATAGGACCCAGTTGTTCGTTAAATCCGCCATGTTGTTTTGCATTGTGTTGCACTCCTCACAAAGATAAACTAATTTTAGATTACGAAAGAAGCCAAAATAAAATAAATAAACAGTGATAAACGGTTTTTTTTAACATTATCTCATTATCGAGACTCTGCAAAGGACTAGGTCCCGGCTCCATTCTGCGTGAAACAATTCCTTTTTAAAATTACTTTTGCCTAATTATAATCAGACCGCAGCGCCCTTCCAGGGTTCATGTACTTACAAAAAATATAGTATTACTAAGAAGGAGTATAGAAGATTGTTATGAGAATGGTGTCTTCAGCGGAAACCCGAGTTTTTTTTAAATTACACACCCTCATTCACACTACATTTCCTCGCATAAAGCCATCCTACACTCTATTTTCCAACTCTTTTTCTTTAATGTTTTATTAGTTACATCACTGTCTACATTAAATCTATAATAGACCAAAGCAAGAGCAAAATCTCCTATGACATCATCATCATCATGACAGCCTTCTAATGTTCCCACTGCTGGGACACTGGCCTACTCTCAGGCGAGAGTGATTGGGTCTTAATCCACCACGCGGACCCAATGCGGATTGGTGGATGGCACATGTCTTTCGAATTTTGAGTTCTAGGACATGCCGGTTTCCTCACGATGTTTTCCTTCACCGTATGAGAGCACTGGCATTGCGCACATAAATTTTTCGAACAGAAAAATCCATTGGTGCACGACCGGGTTTGAACCCACGACCTTAGGATCGGAAAGCGGGGTCACTACCACTAGACCATCGGTGATCTCCTATGACAAGTACTTGTTTATTACTTAAAAGGAGATTTTATCACTGTTAACATTGTAAACTATCTGTTGGAAACGCAATAAAACATTTGTATTGTTAGATGATGCAATGTCCCCCCCCCCCCCCTCCCCCCCAGGTCGCACGCCGCTGCGCACGCAGTACCACTACCCGCGTGTACTGCCCGCCGCCTCGCCGCCCGCGCGCGTGCTGGCGCGCTACCGGGCCGCGCGCGTGCAACACATACACGACGTAACTACCACTCATTACTTATCTTCATTAATCCTCAGCGTCATGACAGCCATCAGCCTTCTAATCTCCCCCTGGCCTCCCCTCAAGCGAGAGTGTCCGGCTCCTAATCCACCACGAGAACCCACTACGGTGCGGTGGATAGCGCATGTCTTTCGAATTTTTAGTTCGGCCCCAGTTTTAAAATAAATCGTCCATCTAACGTTGGACAAAACCCATGTTTTAGTTAAATATATAAGTTTTTCATAAATGTTTATTGGAGCAATTGGAAAATGGAAAGGGGAGCGCGCGGCGCGTGTCAATGACCCGCGTGTGTCAATGACCCGCGTGTCAATGACCCCCCCTATAACCGCTCCGGGGCGCGCGTGCTCGAATATTTTATTTTTACGCGATTTCTAACACTGTTAGATAATATTTAACCAAAAAAACGTAAAGACAAAATGTAAAAAAAGGATACATATATTTTTTTGTGTGGAACATATTCCTTGAATATTATGCACTAGTAATAAAATATCTTCTATAAGGCTTGGCTCAGAAATCCCTTTAGATAATCCGTTACGATGAGGATTCCTAAACTTTTTGTTGGCCAGTGGCTATTTCAACTGTCGCAGCAGTAGTAGCAGTCGGTCCCGGCTTTTTCAAAGTTGTTAGGCCTTCGGTGGGCCTAGAAACTCTGTCACCAGAGTTGGCCACTGACTCATACGAATTTACTTACTTTAGGGCGAGGCACGACGTGAGGTGACGTACGAAGCCTGTGGCTTGAAGGTGATTCGTTAGTACATTCATCCTATCTTATGGTAGAGCATCCGCGTATTAAGTGGATGGTTGTAGGTTCAAGTCCCGCCTCCGGTCAAATATCTGTACGATCTACAAATATTTGTTCCGGGTGTTCTGGGTATTTTCTATAATTATAGGTATAATAAAAATATCTTAGGGCATCGGAACCGATTTTTCTCAGTTCCAAATTAACCGGAAATTCCCGGTTCTCTGGGCTACAAAAAGAACCGGTTCTCAAAATCAAATATCTATCTATGTATTGTATTAAGTATTATATCAGCCATCTAGTGCCCATACATAACACAGCTCTGTTTAACAGCTTACCTTAGTTAGATGATGGTGTGTGGATTGTCCAGCATTATTTATTTATTTATATTAGGAAAACTTAATAAACATAAAACATTTGTTATTATTCAGGACTGCGTAGTGGTAGAATCTGACACAGAGAGCCGAGTTACAAGTGACTGCGAGTCTTCAGCTTCCGAAGACTTCTCCGTGTTCGCCGCGCCCTCCCCGCCCCTCCCCGCGCCGCACAGCCTGCAACACAACATGCAACACAACATGCAACAGAACACGCAACAGCAGGGCATCGTGAAATGCACTTCGGAAACTGATATTTATACTATCAAAAAGGTTTGACTCCTTGTCTTTGCTACCTCAGCAGCTCAATAAGCTCTCTTTATACTCTATATACCAGAGTTGGCCACTGACTCCATACGAACTTACTTACTTACCGCCTCTGAATTTTTGAAAACAGCCAAAAACCACTTAAATAATGTGTTCACATTATGCAAAAAGGATTCATGGATTATAAAAAGACATTTCACAGAACAGATTAATCCGGTGGTCTAGTGGTAGTGACCCCGCCTTCCGATCCTAAGGTCGTGGGTTCAAACCCGGTCGTGCACCAATGGATTTTCTGTTCGAAAAATTGATGTGCGCAATGCCAGTGCTCTCATACGGTAAAGGAAAACGTCGTGAGGAAACCGACATGCCCAAGAACTAAAAATTCGAAAGACATGTGCCATCCGCCAATCCACATTGGGTCCGCTTGGTGGATTAAGACCCAATCACTCTCGCCTGAGAGTAGGCCAGTGTCCCAGCAGTGGGAACATTAGAAGGCTGTCATGATGATATAATTAATATACCATCTGGTGATTGTAGAACTAATATCTGTTTTGTGCTAGATGCGTGATTGATATAATAAAACTACAAAATACAGCAACCGACATGGCATCAAACAAAACCTGCAGAATTTTAAACCTAAATGCATACATTTTAAGTTTTTAATCTAAATTATGACGTCAGTAAAAGCTTCGCCGCGACTCGGTGCGTTTTGACGTGAATTTTAAAACTTTAATTAAAATGGCATTTTCTTTATAATCATTAATTTCTACAAGAATAAGTAATATTTTTGCATATTATAGTCGATTCAAGTACACAATAGAACAGTGTTATTCAAAATTAATCATCATACCTATTTTGACGACGATCTGGCGCTGAGGTTGCGGGTTCGATTCCCGCCTCGGAACAAATGTTTGTACGATCTGCAAATATTTGTTGCGGGTGTTCTGGGTATTTTCTAAGTATAATAAAAAATATCTATCTATGTATTGTATTAAGTATATCAGTCATCTAGTACCCATAACACAAGCTCTGCTTAGCTTAGGGCTAGATGATGCTGTGTGGATATATTTTAGATTATACAGCAAAATAGAAATAAATAAATAAATAATGCTGGACAATCCACACAGCATCATCTAGCCCCAAGGTAAGCTGCTGTTAAACAGAGCTGTATTATGGGTACTAGATGACTGATATATATTTAATACAATACAATACATAGATAGATATTTTTTTATTATATAGAAAATACCCAGAACACCCGGAACAAATATTTGTAGATCGTACAAACATTTGACCCGAGGCGGGAATCGAACCAGCAACCTCAGCGTCGCAGGCGGACTTGCGTCCGCTGAGCCACATCGGTCGTCATAAAAATGTTTCCTTATTGCAGCATCAAGACAGCGGCAAAGAGAACGCAAACCGTTCCATTTCATACAAGAAGCCGTCGAAGCTTCCCGCGCCCGCCTCGCACAAGAAACCATTCGTCGAACGGAACGGAACTGACAACTGACACAATCGCAGCTTCTAACCCTTATTCATAAACTATCGGATGGCGACCGCGATGCAACCATATTCTGATAAATTGAAATGCGAATGTGTTGCCAGTCTAAATTGCCATCCATTTTCAAATAGGTTACATAAGAATGTAATGTAATTAAAATATTTGGTAAGAATGTTTATTAAATGATTATGAATAAGGATGCAGAACTATCCCGTTTCTGAGCGTTTGTTTGTGGTATTTAAAGTATAGCTTTATTTTGTAGTATTTTATATTGTATGTTTAATTTGTAAAAGTTTTTATAGTGGTAGACAAACTCGATTTATCAATTTAAAACTGCAAGAGTTTGTAGCATTTAGTTTATATCAAAATAAATTGATAACAATGATTTTTCTTTTATTTATAACAAAGTTTTTTATTTCCTTTCTTGGTGCGGTTGGTGAGTGCCTCGCTGAAAAGTGAGAGGTTGTTGGTTCTTGTCCCGTTACGGGACAAATAATAAAATAAATAAAAATAAATAAATAATGCTGGACAATCCGCACAGCATCTAGCCCCAAGGTAAGCTGCTGTTAAACAGAGCTGTATTATGGGTACTAGATGACTGATATATATTTAATACAATACAATACATAGATAGATATTTTTTATTAGATATATATAGAAAATACCCAGAACACCCGGAACAATTATTTGTAGATCGTACAAACATTTGTCTCGAGGCGGGAATCGAACCCGCAACCTCTGCGTCGCAGGCGGACCTGCGCCCGCTGCGCCACATCGGTCGTCTTGCACAAATGTTTGCACGATCTGCAAATGTTTGTTCCGGCTCTGGGCGTTGGTACCACGGTACTTTGTATAGCTCTTTCGGCGGATCTAGGTTTCTGTGAAGTTTGCCGTTTGTGATGGGCAAAGACAATTTAGTAAGAAAAAGCTCTATTGCGCATCGAAACGGCTAACTTCACGGAAGCCTAGATCCGCCGAGAGAACTATACTACACAGAAAACACTAGTTTCTGAATCCCACTACACAAGAAATCTTAGTGCGAAGTTAATGTTTGTGTTCCGGTTCGAAGGGTTTGGTTTCCGGTGAAATTACAGGCACATGAGACCTTCCATCTAACTTCTCAGGGTGGTAACACGTAAGTGATATGTTACATGCGTACATAGGCTACGGTAACCGCTTACCATCAAGTGGGCCGTAGGATGGTTGCCACTTTTGGTTTTAAAAAAAATCGTTCATTATATTAACGGGTGTTTTCACGTACCGGTATATCGGTGAAGAGGTACCTACACTGTTTTGACTCAATTTCGAGAGTCTTCATCAGGGTTGAGTGACATGGCGCGCTTCCTTCTCGTCGCGATATGCACTAATAATATCGGTCAATAAACGGTGTCACTCGCTACATAGATACCGTCCACCTACAGTCAGGCGCCCGCGTCATATTTGGCA
This sequence comes from Colostygia pectinataria, assembly GCA_951394395.1. Lineage (NCBI taxonomy): Eukaryota > Metazoa > Arthropoda > Insecta > Lepidoptera > Geometridae > Colostygia > Colostygia pectinataria. The sequence goes on along the minus strand of OX596368.1, from coordinate 1,085,548 downwards.
AACAAAACGACTAATAATCCAACGGTATTCTGTCTGTAGGCCTCTTAGGACGCATTAATTTCGTGATTTTAACCCGTGGACGTAACAAAGTACATATATGCATCGTAAACTAGCATGTTGCGTGTCAGGTACGAGATATGATACTGAGAAGATGACAGGATAAAGAGTAGTTGGCAGATGCGACGGGCAGAGGACATAGAAAGATGAAAAATATACATTTATTGACTCCCAAAAAAACAATAAAAGAAAAATAAACTATCCTATAAAGGTATCAACATGTTTGTACCGTATAGGTAGGTACCACCTTTTTAGAAATAATAAAACAAAAACTATATAATCTAGATAGGCACCTGCATAACTAATAGGTTGGGGAAAAAGTTTCTTCGCATTTTTTAAGAAAATTCAAAACATTTTTTAATATAGTTTATTAACATTTAACTAAAGTATGTAGGTACCATTTTGTTCGATAACTTTTTGCTATCTTGTAGGTAGGGACATGATCCCATTGCTATAGAAATTTTGGGGCTTCTGATCAAAATACCGCGACAAGTGGTTTTGGCAGTCCTCTCGTGATGTTAACCTGACACTGCCTAAAGAATTCTGAAGAGACCGAAACAGGTGGAAATCTGAAGGTGCAAGGTCAGGACTATACGGTGGATGCATTAACACCTCCCAGCCAAACACACTTAATTTTTGCTGAGTGGCTAAAGATGTGTGAGGTCTAGCGTTATCATGATGAAAAACTACACCCCTTCTGTTGATTAATTCCGGCCGCTTTCTCTCAACTTCTTGCTTTAATCTCATCAGTTGTTCGCAGTAGAGTTCAGAATCGATGGTCCTGCCTGGTGGTAACAGCTTATAATGAATAATGCCCTTCCAATCCCACCACACACACAGCATCACCTTGTTGCGAGTTAACCCGGGTTTCGCCACAGTCTGTAAAGCCTGACCGGCCTTTGACCACGACCTTTTTCACACGTTCTTATCGTACGTGATCCACTTTTCATCACCAGTTATCAGCTTCTTTAAAAAATGGTTCGGTTTCATACGTCGTAATAAAGAATCACAAATGAGTACACGGTTCATTAGGTTTCTTTCAGTGAGCTCGTAAGGTACCCAAATATCGAGCTTTTTTGTGTACCCAGTTTTTTTCAAATGTGCCAAAACTGTTTTGTGGTCAGTTCCCAGTTCTTCAGTCACGTCGTAACTACTGATATGCCGATCTTGCTCCACATTTTCAAAAATGGCATTAATTTTATCCGTAATAGGGCGACCAGAGCGACGTGCATCTTTGACATCAAAATTTCCGGATTAAAAACGCTTAAACCAAATTTGTGCTACTCTCACAGACACTGCATTAGGTCCATAAACATCGCAAATTTTTTTCGCGGCTTGCGTTGAATTTTTACCTTTTTTGTAGTAAAATTTTAAAACGTATCGAATTTCTTCATTAGATTCACTCATCTTGACAGTACGAAAAACAAATAAAAATCACACATTTTCCTAATTTGAATTTGGAATTATGTTCTTTAAAATTTAAACTTTTAATGATACCAAAACCAGCCAGATACAAATAGTATAGGCAAAGAGATTTTATTACAAGTTCATAAATACTATAATGCGAAAAGACTTTTTCCCCAACCTAATATAATAACATAATGAATAAGTAGGTCGCTAAACGTTAGTGGAATTTTACAATAGGTTGTAAAATTCCACTAACATTTATATATATACCTACATATATATTTTACAACCTATTGTAAAATTCCACTAGCGTTTAGCGACCTACTACACAACTACTAGGGTACAACACCCTAGTGTTGCAGAGAGTAAAAACCCAAAAATACATTTAATACAAACGAATAAAACATGACCTGAGTCACAGAGTCTAAGCCCTGTAAATTATTATTGTTAAGTCCATGTCTTTCGTATATAAAATAATAACTTCTCCTTTGTATTTATAATGAGGACAACAGTTCAAGGGGGCTTAGCCGTCATGCAAAGAATAATAATTTACAACCGACGAAAATGGAAGGAACGGAATGGAATCGACTAATTTGCTGTCATTAGCCAAAAACAACCGTGCATTCATACGCAGACATATTATACGTCCTTTAGTAAAACCTGTCGCATCTATCGTAACAGTTCTTTGACCACAAGTCTACCGTTATGGCGGTGGGTGTAAGGTAATCTGTGGCGTTTCGATTAATGTTGTTTTCAACTTGCCGCCTGTGATGTCACTGCCTCCAGGGGGTCTCTCCGACCTCGGCTGTCTTAAATTTTACCGCGGGGTTCTGAGTGGCTTACTTAGGTAGTACTCTTTTAGGGTTCTGGGGGGTAGAGTCGTTTAACCACGAGCTCCTAAAGCAGTATAGAAATAAATAATGCTGGACAATCCACACAGCATCATCTAGCCCCAAGGTAAGCTGCTATTAAACAGAGCTGTGTACTAGATGACTGATTTATACTTATACAATACAATACATAGATAGATATTTTTTATTATATATAGAAAATACCCAAAACACCCGGAACAAATATTTGTAGACCGTACAAACATTTGACCCGAGGCGGGAATCGAACCCGCAACCTCCGCATCGCAGGCGGACCTGCGCCCGCTGCGCCTCATCGGTCGTCAAGAAATAACATTACTCTGTATATTTTTGTATGCCGACAATATTAATTTTGAGCATGTGGTTACCCACCCGTTCTATCACCATCCTAACAGCCAATAGATGTCTACTGCTGGACAAAGTCCTCTACAATAGAGTGACAAAACGACCGACCCCGCAAAACCTCATCGACTATCTGCGCTGTGACCGCTATAATGTCATCAGTTAATCGAGTTAGCCGTTTAGTAGAAACGCTCAACGGATCTAGGGCAGCGGCCGCCGAAGCGCCAGAAATTGAGTATTTGTTTCAATCAAGACTGTACTGACTGTACTTCGGAGGTTAGTAGTTCTATTTGGAATAAAATCCATGTTTCCAAATAGTTCGATCCGTATAACAATTTGGAAAAAAAACATCCAAACAGTTCGACTATCGAACTACTGGTAGGATAGTAGAGATAAAAGTCAGGTGTAAAGCATAGTCTTTTAAGTCACAAAACTAATGGTTAAAAAAAATCCCAGTAGTTCTGTCAACAGAACTACTCAACAGAACAGGTGGGAATAAACGATAGTAAGCATAGCAGTTTGTGATGCGCAAAGACAATTTAGTTCAAAAAAGCTCATTGGACATCGAAACATCTAACGTCACGACTGTCTAGATCGTGAGCGTAACAGTAGTATAGCTGTTCCTACTACACCGGTTACCAGTTCATATTCGCCATTCGAGAATCTGTATTGTCCAGTAGTTTTTGGTTCTGCAAGGTATAAGTCAGCCTACTACCACTTCAACTTGTTAATCCCGAGAATGTTGGTGACCTTGGTTCTCCTACAGATTGCCATAATTTAGTTAGATCTTAACACGTAGTAAAACTGTGGTAAAACTCAGCATTATCACTTGCCTGTTGCGTGCGTGATTTTGAGCTCGTGAATGTGATCAATACTTACCTGCACAGAGTAGAATTTAGTAGGTGCCTACTTCAATAGTTAGCCACCACATCTCGTTTTCCATGTCATCCAGTGCAATGCCTGTGACTAGAAATATAACGTAACTTCCCGAACGCTCCCTATTCGGACAAGTGATGAAAATGACCTGAAAACTACCGGAAGTTAAATAGTAAAACTTTCTCGATTTCTAAAGAATGGTCAAATTGTTGCGTAAGACAAAATCTTAGATATAGGTATGTCTTAAATTTTAGTGCGAAATATAAATAAAATAAATACCTACCTACCGACCCAATGGCAAACAAATAAAGTCGGGCCCTTTTTGTCGCGAGGAAGACTCGCACTTGGCGATATTATAAAAAGGTTAAACTGTACCTGAATAAAAACAATATAAAATGGAGATCAATTAAAAAATAGTTAATAAATAAGAAAAATATAAATAGATTGGACGCCTACAACGCCAGTGGTAACACGTCTAATAGACCCCCGCTGCCGGAGATCATAGGCCAAATCTACTTATTTGTTACCGTCTGCCCCCGGGACCGCGCACGGGTAGACGGTCATAGTTAGATATAGTCATAACTGCCTGCCCTAATTATTCGTGCGGTCGATTATGTAAGGTTTAAATCCAATCACTCTCGCTTCACACATTGACTGCTACCTGTACCTACTGGTATTGTCATCTTATTAAAAAGTGGCATGATTATCACCTGCCGAGCGACGCATACGCATACCATATAATTATACCACCTACCATCGTATTAGCTAAAGTTTTATGTGCAATCGGGTCAGATATTTTCACCTACTTTCAGAGAACCACACCCATCAGTACCTACCCAGTATAATCGGTAGCGTTTTTGGCTATGATTTTCTATTGAGTTAATATCCTAATTCGTATAATAAGACGCTATAATTGAAGATATCAAATCAGCGGTGCTATAAAAATCGCCAGCTGTACCGAGTATGCCGTTAAATTATGCTTGTTTTGCCAATGATTTAATTAAATGGACAGATAAGTCTAACTGATGTTAAAATTCTGTTTTAAATCTGTTATCTGTGGTATTATCTACTAACAAATAAACGTGGTAGGTATACCTACACCTAGTTATTCATTGGGATAAACTAAGAATAAGCACAGGAATTCTTAGTTTATTCCAAGAAATAACTTTAAACCACGTTTATTTGTAAGGCTGTTATAGTTCAAAGTTCTGAACTCTGAACTTTAAGACTTAGATTACTACAAGAAGTAGGTACAGATTTAGGCTTAGCGTAGCTTTAATTAACAGTTAATCAGTCAGTCACACAGTGATTTTTTAATTTATAAAATAGCATTTGAATTCCGTTGAAACAGTAGGTTCAAACAGTAGGTCACGCACATAATCCGGCTCGAAGGATCATCGGGTGATGCCACTTGAGTCATGCTATAGTATTCGTATTTTCTGATCCCAGAAAGCTGGACATTCCTGTTATAATGGCTGCATATAATTTTCACTAAAAACGGGATATTTACCATGATGACCAGGCTGCAATGACTGTTGGGAGTTTATTTTCTGTTAGCAGGTATCAGGTACTGCTGGTTCATATCGGGATCAACGTAACAGAACAGCATTGCATTGTGTGTGATGCTGCCAGCATGTTGAGAACGCTTCCTTCTTGTAGTGATTAGGATGAACTGATTTAATGTAGATTTTAATAGTAGCAGAGTTCTTTGTGATAGAGCTCGTCCGGGGAAGTACTACCACCATACCTATTTCTGCCGCAAAGCAGTAATGCTCGCATTGCTGTGATCCGGTGTGAAAGGTATAGTTTCTATATGTTTATATTTATACCTCTGGGATTGCAAGCGTCCATAGACTGTGGTAACCGCATACCATCTTGTGGGCCGTACGCTTGGTTGTCACTTCAGTTGTATATAAAAATAAATATATCTTGTATTACCTACCGAGTTATGGACTTTTTGTTTTGGAAAATAAAAAATACCGTACTTACTTACTGCTTCGCAGAGTTCAACTCAGTACCGGGCATCAATACCATCCACTTTCCCATCTGCACCTCCATAGTCTTTGACAACTGTCGCGCACGCATCCGATCACCTTTCTTCTTTCACCAGTGCGAGCTACCGCGGCCTTAGCAGCGTACGCGCCATGCCATTCCCGCGTTTTTCTTGACAGTTTGACAGTGACAGTAAATTGTGCACCATGTTAATTTCTAGGGGGCTATTAGTCCTTCTGGTCATATCGCCCGCTCTGTGCCAGGATGACTTTGCAAGCTCGCTTTTTTCTAGTGAGTAACTTTCACCTTAGATGGGCCGGTATTTTGGATCAATGTGTATGGGAAAAGGGGTTATTAGGTGACTCCGCCGATATGGGCATAGGAATGTGTGAAAATCCGTTAGTGTATATAGATTTATAAGTACGTGTTTTTCACTAGATGAAGTTTCTTAAAACTCCAAAGCAAATGTTCTTGAATTGATTATATGTGAAACTTACAAAAAAATCGTAATACATTCAGACAATGGAAATAGCACAAGCCCGTTCGTTCGTTTACTTGGATACTAATAGCTATTGCCGTTCTGTGGGATGTACGCCCATCAGTGGTCATCAATCTACCGGTCGATGATAATGATTACAGAGGTTTTCGGCAGCCTAATTTACTTGATAGGATATTTTTAAAAATAGCCTGCGTGAGACTCGAGTATCTTGATTTTGATTTGATAAACAATCAACTCACACTGGTTCTCTCCCTGTTACGATAGGCATGATTTATTCGTCGAAACCTGAATCAAGAACTGAACGGCAATATGCTTGCAACATATCATGTTCACGTAGTTTTAGCATAACTTAAAAACCAACGCAAAGACGCTATGCAACGCATGTATCTCAGGTGTTGTTGATGTCATTGAGCAAGCGACGACGGCGCCGACGCCGACGGTAACTGCTTACCATCGGGCGGGCAATAAGCCTGTTTGCCTCCATAAATCATAAAATATTTAAAAATATAGGTACTTAAAAATACATGAGTTTGGCCTAAATAATAGCCTAGGTAGTATCTGTAGTCGGTTAATTAGTCTGGTGATCGGACTGATTACACTTTGTCGACTGTTCGTTGATTCAAAACCTCTGACTTTTAACATAAATCCGGCTTTGCACGAATGCAATGAAAACTGCAACCGTGTGAAGCCGGGGCGGGTCGCTAGTAATAAATAAAGTTAATGTTACCTAATATTATAAAGTCATTTGTCGTATTAAAATCGTCATCATCGTTTGCTAAACTGTTTGATGTAACCTTATACTGTTCTAAATAAATATATTTGATTTGATACTTATTTTAGAGAAGAAAAAATGTATTTTTGTATTTCCGTTTGTTATAAATAAACTCAAAAACTACTGCTCCAATTTTAAAAAATATTTCCCCATTTTTGATTGAATGATTGATTTGTGTAGAATGCTACATTATCCTTTAGGTATATAGATGTAGTATAGACTTGCCTCTGACTATATACCTTCCATCCTCAAAGATATAATTACTTATTTTAAATTAAATAAATTATCTTAATATTATTTTTTTCCGAAACAAAGCTGTTTGAAAAAAAATAGGATCCTTCTTTTATAACTTTCCGGAAGTTGCAAGTTTCGAAGTGGTTTTTGTAAATTCATTGAATTAATTGAAAATTAAATGAGAGCATTAAACTCCATGTGGTTGAATGAAACTTGGAATAGCATTATTTATGCTACTACTTTTTTTAACTAGGTAGGTACCTAACACGTGAGCGAAGCAGCTAATTTTAATTAAGTACCTAATGCGTTATTTTGATTTACACCTACATATGACATAGCAGTAAAATTGTCTATAGAAATATAGAAATTAGCAATGTAAAAATATACCGCTATGGAATGTTATAAATAACCTGGTAAAATAAGTAGGTAGGTAGGTACGGTTTCAATGTATTTTTGTCACTATTCAGGTGCTAAACAGGTAAAACGTCAAATTATTAGGATGAATATGACAAAGTATTTTGGTCAACGTTTTACCTCATTTAAAAGACTTCAACGCGCTCGCTCGCTTCTACGAAAACTTTACGTGTTATTTAATTTACTTATCAAAACTGACTAAAGTTACAACCGCAACTATACCTGCGAGTGTGATGTGTGATCCTTTTATTCATAATTACTTGTTATTTTAAACACTTGTTAAAGCAGTGTCAGTCTTTGGATTTTTAACGTTAATAAACAGATAATTTTACCGTAGTTTTAGGTATATGAATCATCGTTCATCTTTTAGAAACACTAAGGATGTCTAGAACAGATCGCTCGTAGCTATAAGATCGGCATTGACGATTTCTGTGGGGTAGCATAAAAAAGTTATTGCTAAAAATATTACTGTGATGTCATATTTTGGTGAATTAAACAGATATTTAATTATTTATACAATTTATACTTACACAATGCAGTAACTGAGATTACAAGCTACAGGCGTACCATTATATACTCTACCTTCACAGTCAAGCTGTCAATATGAAGCGCTTCTTTCATCGCTTCTATCATTCGCGCTTTGCCAACCCTTTAAAAGTTTTAGAACGCTCTTTTTGATGTACCCCATGCTGTAGTCTCCGTTTACGTTTACGATTGTCAATCTTTTTGTAATTTGCCCTCTGGCATTGTAAAAGAGTAGGTAAATGACGTAACCCGCCTGTAGTAAGACTTTGACGGGTGCCCCGCGAATCGCGATAACGTCTAGGTCTTCACTTTCTCCGAGACTAGGTAGTTTGACAGCAATACCACTTCAGTTTGTTTTATTCATGAATGCTGTGCATATTTTTGGTTTCACTTTGCGCTTTGTAGTTTCATATTTTTTGTATAATTTATGTAACTGTACATTTTGTCTGTGTCTACAGCAAAAAAGATCCAAACTTTTTTTTTAAATGAGAGCTTTACGACTAGATCTCTATTCCCCTTTTATTAAATGCCGAAGGTTAGATTCGACCAAACTGAATTTTGCAAAATATATTCGCAGAGTAAATCGTAGTTATTCGCGAGTAAACAATTCATTCCAAACAATGACAGTAGAAGTCTTCCTAAAAATTTATAAGACCTATATAACTATGAACCTTGCTTGAGTATTGTTTCCAAGTCTGGAGTCTATTTCCAAAAAGACATAGATATACTTGAGTGTGCAGAGAAGAGCCACCATGATACCGCAAGTACTTCGTCTTCTATCCTACACAGAGAGACTCCGCGCATTACGTCTCACTATCCTGGAAGAAAGACGCCTTCGCGGTGACCTCATTGAGTCCTTCAAGATCCTTTCTCGAATATACAATCTGCCCGAAATTCATAAAATCTATGTTACAAAGGAAAACATCAAATCACGTTCACAAAAAAATAAATCAAATAAATAAACTGACAGTTTACTTGTATTTGACCTTTCTTATTCCACTGAATAGTTATTCCAAATGTTGATCGACGTAGTTATTATGCCGGTTAAAAACATCATTGACATCAGAATCCTGTCCGCCACATGGCTTGAAAAATCCGGGATAGATTAAGGCCCCGTGCACCTTTCGCAGCACGGAAGCTCTCAGTTAAAATTACCCATCGAGTATTTAGTCCTTGATGAAATTGCCACTGGGGATCACTCTTCATATTGTGACTACGCGGAACAGTGCTTAACTTCGTTGATCTGTTGAGAACAACTTAGCCAGCTACGTCACGAGCTCTTCATGCTAGGCTCAGCTGTCTCAGCTGCTGGTTTAGGACGAGCCAGTGCCCGTTTTCACAGAGAACAATTTTCTTCGGTTTTTTTTCGTGTTAAGTCGGGGCGGGTCAAGTATTATTTAAAAGTCGAGTGATCAAGGATTACTGGAGATATGTGAAGGGTGGGGGTGGTGACTAACGCGGTTTCCGGAGAAATTGACTGCAGCATGAGTTAACCATGAATCATGTAAACTCATATAATTTATGTCCTTACCTACATAATACAAAATATAAAATTTACTTTTTATTTCATAAAGATAAAATTTTATTAGCTTACATAATTTTGAAGAAATAGCTTAGATAAGTATGTAGATTAAACCTAGAAAATAACCACTGAGGTCTTTAATAGTTGCGAGTTTTCAACTAAATTTGCACCTTTAAAATTAATCTTAAAAAATACTTGTTAAATTCTCAAAAATCTGATCCGTAAACAGTCGTTTTTTGGTATAATCTTAGTAAAATAACTCAAATCTGGCCATTTCATAAGCTTGTAATCAAAAGTTTTGAGTTTTCAGGTGTTAGGAAGGGTTTCTTCTTATAGGTTTTTAGTTGTTGCTTTGGCTTTCTTTCTTAGCAAATCTTTTTAAAATGTACCTAAGTAAATTGTTAGATAGTGAGAGACTCGTGTCGCAGCTAATTGCTGCTACTACTACTCGTAGGCTACACTGAAAACCAGCGCTACAGACACATTATGTCTGCAGCACATGCTGAGTGGCTGCCTTTTTTTCGTCACAATAGTTAAGTTTTAATTTTTATTGTTATTTTTATTTTTATGTTAATTGTGTGGCGTTAAATAAATATTTTTCTATTCTATTCTATTCTATTCTATTCTAAATCGTGTGTCTCCGTGTGTCGAACTAAGGTGTCCGTGTCAAGTAAAGTCAGGTCAAATCTTAAAAGTAATACCTTAGCCACAAGCCAACAGATATTAGTAGGGTACTATTACTACTCTTTGACAATAAAGTTCAAATACTTAACAATACTGTGAGTTCGTCTGTGAACTTACCGCGCTGTTCGACCTTGATTCCCGTGACCCATTGAGCGGTAAGGCCATAAGAAATGCAGTAAGAAATTAATAAGTTCAGGGCAATATTCATCAAAGTCATTTTAGTAGTCATCCATTTTATTTTAACCAGAACGGAATAACAATACTTACCAACTACACGAGTTTTTGAACACCAGTCAATTTCATCATCATCATCATCCACAGCCTGACTTCACCCACTGCTGGGTATAGGCCTCCTTTACTTTGTGCCATCTACCACGATCCTGTGCTAATCTAATCCACTTACGGCCCGCGACTTTCACTATGTCGTCTACCCATCTCGCCAACGGGCGACCGACGTTTCTGTAGCCACTTCTTGGCCACCACTCAGTTGTCGCCTTACTCCACCTGTCATCACCACGTCTTGCCATGTGTCCTGCCCAGCTCCATTTGAGTTCCATTATCCGATTCCCGACGTCTTTGACCTTGGTACGTCTTCGGATTTCTGTGTTTGGAACTCGGCCATGCTTGGCATCAAACTTATTGAGTTTGATGCCAAGCATGGCTCGCTCCATGTCAATTTATAACATCGCAAATTATTGTCTATGAATCAAATTAAATGTCAACAGAATATTTACTAAAATTATTTGCGGATTCAAAGTGGAGCGTGGACTAAATCATAAAAAAAAATGACTAGTGGTATCTTTCAGCTAAATAACACCTATTGTGCGGCTAGACAAACAGTAGATATGATCTGACCCACAAAGCAAACACATTCTTAACACTGTCGGACCTGCGCACAGTAACGGTGCGCGCGCAGCCCGAGCGCCGTTAAATATGCGCGCGCCCATTGAGACGTGTAACGTAGCTCCTTGGAAAATCACTTTTTACATAGTGTAGCTTACCTAAAGATGAACTGGGTTAAGCAGCTTTTAATGTCGATGGGTGGCCGCTAGTGGCATCTACATACTTCTGTAAAATGACTACGTTTCGTCTGAATTATTACCAGTCAACAACTGCCTCCAAATTATGACCATCACGAAAAACTCGTTTTAAATCATAAATTTAAACGTCGGAGGGCAATTCTCGTGCATAGATAAATGGTTACATGTGATAAGTATATATCGTCAAAACTGACAAAATTTCTATACATTTTTGACAGTTTTGACGATATAATATCACCTCCTCCATTAATCGTATTCCTCATATATGAGGGTCGTGACCACCTCCGTTCATGATCCTCTTTGACGATGGTACGCCATCTTGTTCTGTCCTTAGCTACATGCAGGGCATAGTAGACAGATGTGTCCAGTGTGGTGCGAATCTGATCAGACCAACGCATTGGGCTACGACCTCGCGACCTTTTTCCTTCCACCTTGCCAGTAACCTCAAGTTTTTCAAGGTTATCTCCGTCCTTTCAGGCAATGTGTCCGAAGAAGTCCAGAATTCGCTTAGGGCAGGTTGACGATAGCCTTGTTGTAATTTATTTGACTTAGAATAGAAACGTTGGTTCGATGCGCAGTCCATGGTATTGTAATATCACATGTGACCATTTATCTGTGGCACGAGAATCGCGCTCCTGCTGTCAATTAGTATCGGATTTTTAACAGCGCCTCTTTAATGTGTACCAAAATCCCAAACAAATAAACAGCTGGACGATACGGCTCTCTCAACTGAGCTGTTTTTAGTGATCATATAACGATAAACTGTTTTGATAATCGTTAACGTTAACGTATCGTCCAGCTGTCAATTTATATGGGATTTTATGTGTCTATGTCATATTATGAACGAAATAGGCGCTGCAAAAAATCCCATACAAATTGACAGCTCAAACGAGTTTTTCGTAATTCTTCCTATTCAGCACTTACGACAACTAATGAGGGTTTTCGTCTCAAGTTATTAAAAAAAAAGCTGTCTATTTAGATGGCAGTAGCTCAATTGGCGAGCCCAAGATAATGTAAGCACTACGTAAGGCGAGCTAAGGTGAGTGTGTAGGAAATTCCAGATTGGTTGCTCCTGCTGTCACTATCTGTCATACTCCTCATTGTCTCCGCAACCTGACTCTTATGACTTACCTGATTATAATGTGAAGGGGTGCACTTACCATCGACAGCCTTCTAATGTTTTCACTGTTAGGACACTGGCCTACTCTCGAACGAGAGTGATTGCCGGTTTTCTCACGATGTTATCCTGCACCGTATGAGAGCACTGGCATTGCGCACATATATTTTTCGAACAGAATAATCCATTAGTGCACTACTGGGTTTGAACCCACGACCTTAAGATCGGAGTCAGTCAGTAAACAGATTTCTTGACGGAGTTAATAGAACGCCTGAAGGCCTCCTCAACAGGATCATACTGTTGGTGGCAAAGACATTGACCAATACCCCCTGAGATTGGTGGTAGACTCTTAGGGTAAAGTCTTCGGGCACGCATTAAAATATTATGTTGTATTAAATTGATTTCCCTTTGATTACACGCAACGTCACCGTCATCTCGTCAGGAGGGCGATTCTCGTGCATAGACTCTCGTGCCGTAAGTAAATGGTCACATGTGATATATATATCTCGTCAAAACTGAAGAGTAGTAGAGTTCTTTGTGATAGAGCTCGTCCGGGGAAGGACTACCACCATACCTATTTCTGCCGCCAAGCAATAATGCTCGCATTGCTGTGTTCCGGTTTAAAGGGTATGGTTTCCGGTGAAATTACAGGCACTCTCCATCTAACGTCTCAGGGTGGTCACACGCAAGTGATATCTATGATGTTGCATGCGTACATAGGCTACGGTAACCGCTGACCATCAAGTGGGCCGTACGCTTGGTTGCCACTGTAGTGGTATAAAGAAAAAAAACTCAAAATTTCTATTCATTTTTGACGATATATATCACAAGTGACCATTTATTTACGGCACGAGAATCGCGCGGGTGTTGACATGGCGATAGCGCGTTGGATTCCAAATGAAGGGAAATTCAATTGTGATAACAAAATAAACTTATTTTAACAGTAGAGTTCGTAAGTAGAACTATCTAAACCACAAAAACTGATTATATTTTAATGGGAGCAGCCTGGGTTCCTAAAACACGGTTTTACTAGTTTGGGAAACTATGGATTCATAACCAAATCATGTACCTAATATTCCTGTGTCAAATAAATAAATACTTACTTACATAAATACATCCATCCATCCAAATATTTGCATTTATTATAGTTAACTAGTATAATATAGTTAACTAGTATATATAGCACTGGTGGTCTAGTGGTAGTGACTCCGCTTTCTGATCCTAAGGTCTTTGAATGGATTTTTCGCTACGAAAAATTTATGTGCGCAATGCCAGTACTCTCATACGGTGAAGGAAAACATCGTGAGGAAACCAGCATGTCCAAGAACTAAACATTCGAAAGACATGTGCCATCCACCTATCCGCATTGGGTCCGCGTGGTGGATTAAGACCCAATCACTCTCGCTGGAGAGTAGGCCAGAGTCCCAGCAGTGGGAACATAAGAAGGCTGTCATGATGAACTAGTAAGATTCTATCAGTTATCTGCTTCCCACTTCCCACGGCACAAGCTTCTTAATTTGGGGCTAGTTTCTAGATAAATGGCACTGTGTAAAAATGTCCGCTAAGTAAGTTCGTATGAGTTAGTGGCCAACTCTGGTGACAGAGTTTTTAGGCCGCCTCTGTCGTGGCCTAACAACTTTGAAAAAGCCGGGACCGACTGCTAATGTCCGCTAATAGTATTTATTGTACCTTAGTGACATTGTACTTTGTATACTTTGTATAGTGTTGCAGTGCAGGCCCTGTCAACGATCTTGGCTGTCGTGAAGTCAGCCGTTTGTGGTGCGCAGACGATTTAGTTCGAAAAAGCTCTATTCAAAGTCAAAGTCAAAAATGATTTATTTCAATAAAATCACAAGGATTATCTTGAAACGTCTTAAAGCTAGGTGAATTTACGCCAGTTCCACGCGCCCCAGCCTAGAAGAATCTGGCAACAAACTCTGCTGGGTTCTTAGCTTTTTTTTGATGATCCCTCTTCATCATAAAGCTTCAGTGTGATGCCTATCGAACTAGGTGAGGCTCATGTATTGCGCATCGAAACGGCTACGACAGCCGAGATCCGTTGCCAGTACGCGTGTTGACGTCCACAACATAGTGGGCATGTGTGTGTGGTCTCCGCGCTGTCAATGAAGGCGGTTCGAGGACCGGTCTTGGTAATTAATCGGACGCGACACAGAACACGCAACAGTAGCACGGCGTCGACGCGTCTAAGGACTTTCTCTTAGGAGGGAGAAGTCAGCAAATCAATGGATTATGTCGTCATAACCGATTACTTAGATGATAAAAAAGCTTGGGACGAATGTGCTCCAACTCTACTCGGCATCCATAGCAATAGCAAGGGATGCCAAAAAAGCGATAAGAACCCAGCCGGTGTTATTGCCAGTTCTTTTGCGGCATGGGCGCGTTGGAACTTGCGTAAATATTTCTAGCTTGTAAGACGTTCCAAAGTGATCCTTGTGATTCTAGTGAAATAAACCAATTTTGATTTTTATATCAGCCAAACCACTGGACATAGGCCTCCCCCAAAAAGTGCCATGACGAGCGATACTGAACCTTGAACTGACGGATTAAGTCGTATAGTTCTCTCAGCGGATCTAGGCATCTGTGAAGTTTATGGGTTAGTGTCAAAATCCCCTTTGAAGAGGATTTATACCTACTTTGATAAACAAATTATTTTACAACGAGCGAAGCGGTTTTAGACTAGTTTTTTTTGTAGTCGCGGATTTTTGATTTGAGGTGTAGGTAGGTAGATAGGTACTTCCTCCGGATACTTCCCGGTCGGATTCTAATGCGAAAGCAAATAAATGTGCCGCTTATTCCTGAGTCACTAGTTGGCCACTGACTCATACTTACCTGCCCTGAGTAGGTCTTGGTACGTGTCTGAAACTCGGTGAAAACATCACATGTGACACGCTCTGAAAGTGAATTACTATGTAAAAGATGCGCAGGCGCCGATGTACGATAATGAACGCCACCGCACGAGAGTAATGTAAAATAGTACAATTTAGAATGTTCGCCAATAAATTAGTCTTTTATCACTTTTTCTACAATTTAACAATATACCTGCATGGTATAAGATAAAGTCGCTTACCGCTGTCTGTCAGTATGTATGCTTGATCTTTAAAACTACGCAACGGATTTTGATGCAGTTGTTTTTATATAGATAGTGTTTCAAGAGGAAGGCACCCGTGCGAAGCCAGGGCGGGTCCGCTAGTTTACAATATAAATAAGGCTCTGCTTGTGTGAATTACCTTTACGAATTACTTACCTCCTAAATCTAGTGTGTAAAATAAACAACTGAATACATAGCTTAGCAGCTTAGGTCTTAGGTAAATACCTGATTGGAAACCTCTCTGCTTCAGTGGAAGATAGCCCGTAAGCTTTTTTTTATGTCAGCAAGTTACAAGACGGTCAAGTCGCTATCCTGATGTTAAGCACCACGCCTGACCATAACATGCAGTGCCACCCAAGGCTTAAGTTTTAGGTCAACGTGGCACTGACATAAAGCGGAGCGCTCGTGACGTAGCTGGCTAAGTTGTTCTTAACAGATCAACGAAGTTAAGCACTGTTCCGCGGGGTCATCATTTGGATGGGTGACCGCCAGTGGCAATTTCAACTGAGCGCTCCCGTGCTTCGGAGGGCACGTTAAGCAGTCGGTCCCGGCTTTTTCAAAGTTGTTAGGCCGTGACAGAGGCGTTCGGGCGGCCTAGAAACTCTGTCACCAGAGTTGGCCACTGACTTATACGAACGAACGAACGAACTGACATAAATCAGAAATAATACATTACGGCATAACAATCGGGCCATTCTACTAATACAATAATAAATAAATAAATAAATAAATAATGCTGGACAATCCACACAGCATCATCTAGCTCCAAGGTAAGCTGCTGTTAAACAGAGCTGTGTTATGGGTACTAGTTGACTGATATATACTTTATACAATACAATACATAGATAGATATTTTTTATTATATATAGAAAATACCCGGAACAAATATTTGTAGATCGTACAAACATTTGACCCGAGGCGGGAATCGAACCCGCAACCTCCGCGTCGCAGGCGGACCTGCGCCCGCTACGCCACATCGATCGTCCAATGACAAGATGAAGAAGCTTTTTGAACATCAGCTTACCGAAAGTTTCAAAATTCAATCATGTAAGCTGTCATTGAATTAGCAGCATTGTCCCATGTATTCTTGCACTCGTCTAAACAAACATTTCATAATCTATACTAATACTTATTACTAATTACTAATAATATTATAAAGAGAGAAGATTTGTATTTTTGTATTTTTTTTTATTTTTTTTTTTTATACAACTGAATTGGCAACCAAGCGTACGGCCCACAAGATGGTAAGCGGTTACCGCAGCCTATGGACGCTTGCAATACCAGATGTATCACTCGCGGGTTGCCAACTTGAGGCTAAGATCGAAAGCCTCATGTGCCAGTAATTTCACCGGAAACCATACCCTTCACACCGGAACACAGCAATGCGAGCATTACTGCTTGGCGGCAGAAATAGGTATGGTGGTAGTCCTTCCCCGGACGAGCTCTATCACAGAGAACTCTACTACTCTTATTCTTGTTTGTTACGAATAAACTCAAAAACTACTGATCCGATTACAAAAATTCTTTCACCATTAGAATGCTACATTATCCCTGAGTAACACAGGGTATATTTTATTACTAGCGACCCGCCCCGGTTTTGCACGGGTGCGGTTTCATTGCACCCGCGCGAAGCTGGGGTGGATCGGCTAGTCAGTAATATAATGACGTCACAGCTTGTCATCATTGTATCATTGACTTTCACGCGGTCAATGACCCGCGAGAAAGCCTGCATAGAAGCTAGTTACGATACCTGATGACTTGTGTGTCGGTTATGACCACTTGGTGGCTTGGCGACCCGTGGCGTGGACCAACTGAAGAGCAGGAATCTCTGATGTTGCAAACGTACATAAGCTACGGTAACCGCTTACCATCAGGTGGGTCGTACGCTTGGCTGCCACTTTAGTGGTATAAAAAAAGAAGGATTATTTGGAGCAGCGAGATGTGACTCGATAGCTCAATTGGTAGAGCACTCGCGTAACAAACGGAGGTTGCGGGATTTAATCCCGTTTAAGGCGAAATATTTTTTGGGATATTATAATCTTTAGTATTCTCTTAGTGTGATGGTTAACACTATAAAAACAAAAATAACCAGCCTACCCCTTATTCATAAATGAAACTCACTTTAGCGGTATGGTCTCTTGTCACTCTTTGTCATTAAGGCCCATACCCCACCTAAAGTGGCGCTGCCACCTTATTTATCTTATTATTCCGTTTAATAAAGGAATTTTCAAAAATCCACCTTCCAATTTGTGATACCTATCATAAGCTTTTTTTTAATGCCTCTGTAATAGTTTTATTCTATTTAGTTTAGGAAGAGATACGAAAATAGATTTTGGTGGCCACCAAGGGCAACTTCGTATCTCTGCCTAAACTAAATAGAATAAAACTATTACAGAGGCATTAAAAAAAAGCTTATGATAGGTATCACAAACTGGAAGATGGATTTTTGAAAATTCCTTTGTTAAACAGAATAATAACATAAAGTAGGTGGTGGCGCTAGTTTAGGTGCTGTATGCGCCTTAAACAGAGACTATGATAGATTTGACTGAATGAATGAATGAAAATACTTTATTGTACACCATAAAAACTAAATTACACAATTTAGGAAGTAATTTAACTAAATGCACAATGGGCGGTCTTATCGCTGAAGAAGCGATCTCTTCCAGACAACCTTGGTATGGAGAGGAGCTTAAATCGAATGGAAGATTGGTTGGTGCAGTTGGGGTGTACAATAATAATATGACTTGACATAAAAACATATAAAAGACTTAACAGACGTATGCAACTAAATCACTCAAATGTATGATTATGTATATGCAACTAAATCAAAAGGTGTACCTAGAAAATAAACTAAACAAATTTTTTTTTAGTAGGGGCTAGAAAAAGCTGTGTAAAAAAATGACCGCTTAACTTTATTTATTTAGGGTGTTCTGGGTATTTTCTATATATAATAAAAAATATCTATCTATGTATTGTATTGTATTAATTAAATATCAGTCATCTAATACCCATAATACAGCTCTGTTTAACAGCAGCTTACCTTGGGACTAGATGATGCTGTGTGAATTGTCCAGCATTATTTATTTATTTATTTTATTTTATTCCATGCGATAGTTTTTGTGGCTTGTGTCGGTTGCCTACATTCTCGTTAGCCACCGATGTTTTTGTTTAGTAAAGTTTTTAAGTTCTGTGACAGACACAATTTCGACAAGAACGATCTAAAGCTACATTAGTATTGCGAGTATGTGAGCACACGGGCGCGGGCGCGACAGAACACAGGCACATAATTAGATACGAGTCTCGCAGGTACTTTCGTTTTCGGCTGGGCCGATTTCACCGGCCGCATTAGGTCATCGGGTAACGGTCGACGGCGACCTGCGTGTGCCAGGGAGCAGGCGGTAGCGGGCCTCTTAATAACCACCATTGATTTAACCTAGCCTTAACACCGGCCGGCTGTGCACACTGAACCGATTCGATGGGCCAATAAAGTTATTTTTGCTTTCAAGCAGTAATGCTCGCATTGCTGTATTCCGGGTCGAAGGCACTATTCAAAAAAATAAAGTGTGATCTGTTAACTTATTGCAGAAATGGTCAGATCGCACTTTTTTGTGCGGTCTGTCCCCTTAAGGGGACAAAACTTGGTGACAGATGGGAATAATCCAACTAACCGCTGCTGCTTTGATCTTAAAATCCCCCTTTCCTTTCATTTGCCTGCAGTTCTATGTCAGTGGTGTCGCTTCCTTCCAATATGAGGGGGGCTAGGGGCAAAGGGGGGGGGGGGGGATGGGTGCCTCTTAACGGCACTCCTTAGATCATCTCAAGGAATGCGGAGTGACCGGTAGTTAGGTAATAAGGGTGTGGATTTGGATGGTTTTTACGACCTTGTGATTGTGAGGTCTTTCTGATTGGATAGTTTCGATAACGGGACAGTGCTACGTCAAACACGTGGCACGTTGTTGTGCAACATAACACCCCACAATTCATCCGGACACTGGAAATCAAGGTTCAAGAAACTAGAACCTAGAGATAACCAGTTTAAAAGTAAACGCCCCACTCCTAAAATTGCTATAGTTGTCACAATTGCTATAGTTGTCATAATTGTCTAATTTGTTGTTCAGTTTTAGAATGGTTTATCTATACCTATTAGGCATAATTGCCTAAATAAATGGAGATCCTGCAATCATTTGTTTCGCAGCGGGAATCGAACCGGCAACTGGGCCACCATGCCACCGAGGACGCCATGACGTAACATATGCTTGACTAAGTACAGTTTATCTCAACGCAAAGATTTATGAGACCATTACGTCTTGTAAGTTTTTTTTTTTCTTTCATCGCATTTTTTTATGAATTATCAAAACATGAGACCTATTACTTTTGCTGGAGTGGTGGCTGGTACACTGGTAATCTGTTATAGGATAAAATGTTGTATTCCCTAGTTGTACCTTAGCCATTCGCCAAAGGCAATTCATTCTAAGTTGAGACGACTGCGCGCGCGCACTGGAATGCGGCCGTAACGGCAACTGACTGTAATCACCACTTTGACAGCTCGAACCAGTCATTAGGATGCTCGGTCAAGGCTAGATCCTGTCATTAAGAAGTATCTATTCCATCCCGTTATCTATACCTATGTATGACCATGCGTAGACCATCTAGTATGGTGGGAACTTATTTTAAAACTGGTTGAGTTTCCGCAATCAATTTCGAGAATATAAATAGGAAAACTTAGGAACACTGATGTGGTTGTACTTGCTGATGACCTCATGCACCAGTGAATTTTTCTTTTCAATAAATATGTGCGCAATGTCAGTGTTCACGAATGGTGAAGGAATACATCGTGAGGAAACCGGCCAAGAACTAAAAATACAATATCAGCAATGGGTTGGGAGAAGAACTCTTCTCTTGGTTGAGCGGACAGTAGATATTTAACTCCCACTGGGAGAATTAAAAGAACTTTTTTTTTATACATCTGAAGTGGCAACCAAGATGGTAAACGGTTACCGCAGCCTATGGACGCTTGAAATACCAGGGGTATCACTCGCGTGTTGCCACCTTGAGGCTAAGATCGAAAGCCTCATGTGCCAGTAATTTCACCGGAAACCATACCCTGTGGGTTTAGGCTTTTTCAAAGTTGTTAAGCCATGACAGTCAGAAATTCTGTCACCAGAGTTGGCCACTGACTCATACGAACTTACTTACTTACCGTTGCTTTGATACAGGACCAAACTGTGGTTAGTAGGTACAGAACTGTGTTTTAATTTATTGATCCGAAGACAATGCTTTAACTTGTTTGTTCCAGGTTTCATGCAGACCCTGGACTCGCAGGTGGAATCGAAGGACTGTCCAGGGTCGTGCATGCACCCGCTGGCGGCACTCATCTGCACCAACGTGCTGGAGGAGGTCGAGTGCCCCAGCAACATGAAGTGCTGCGCGGATGACGTGCCTGGTGAGCTGCCTTCCTTATTAATCTGGACTAGCCTTCCTTCTTAAGCTGGACTTGTCTTCCTTCTTGAGCTAGACTTGCCTTCCCTCTTAAGCTAGACTTGCTTTTCTTCTTAAGCTGGACTTGCCTTCTCTCTTAGGCTGGACTTGCCTTCTCTCTTAGGCTGGACTTGCCTTCTCTTTTAAGCTGGACTTGCTTTCCTTCATAAACTGGACTTACCTTACTTCTTAAGCTGGACTTGCCTTCCTTCTTAAGCTGGACTTGCCTTCCATCTTAAGCTGGTCCACGGTTTTAGTTACAGTTCTGCGTGGCACTGCAATGCGCTCGTCACGTGCAGACGTAGTTATTTAATCTCTTTTGTCCAATAATTTCACTTGCTACGTTGCCCTTCAAACCTAAACACAGTGCAGCTTACACACTATTCCTTGGAGGCAGAATATCTGGCACTGCGGTGGTACCACTAAGACGAGCTCTTGCTGAAGTGTCCTACCACACAATATAGATAGATCTACCAAGTCTTGGCTCTATATTAATACTATATATTGTTAGACTATCAGTTTTCTGGTTTCCATGCAAGATAGCATTGTGTAAAATGTCTACTTATTATATATTCGATTCCAGGTAACACGACAGAGGCGACGCGAAGGCCGTACACCACCACACCAGCTGATGAAGAAGAAGAGGAGGAAGAGGAAGAAGAGGAAGAAGAACCAATGACGAAGCCGCCGCCCTCTAGCGACAAAAACAGTGGTAATTATTAGGTACACCATTAATGTAAGGATTTTATTTGTTGTTTTACTAAAGTTGCTAAAGATGATACATTGCTGATGGAAGAGGGATACAGATTCTATGATTTTATTCAGTGAATGAGATAAAAATAGACGATAAATCTCTAGTACTATTCCGCTTAAGCTTTTAACCAATGAGGTTACATTGGTTAAAAGGTCACACACAAAGGTCAGGAGGTCACAGTTAATACAGTTAACCTCAAAAGATAAATATCGACGTGTTTCAACCCTCCACGGGAAATCATCAGGGCCATCGACTTGTTCTCCGGCAGACGTGTTGCTCCGTCGAGCGCTGCAGCCAAAGATAAGCGGAATAGTACTAGAGATTTTTCGTCTGTTTTTATCTTGTACCTAATGGATTTCCGCAAAGTAACGCCTGAATTATAACAGTAAATAAGTTTTTTTTCCCATGCGTTGTTTTTTTATTAAATCTAGTAGTTCTGCGAGCTTAAACTTATAAAAGTAGGAATTTACTGCAATTAATGAGCAATTCAGCCCATCACGCCGAAGATCACTGGCCTACTCTCGGGCGAGAGTGATTGGGTCTTAATCCACCACGCGGACCCAATGTGGATTGGTAGATGGCACTTGTCATTCGAATTTTTAGTTGCCGGTTTCCTCACGACGTTCTCAGATCCTCATCAGATCTCTACCAAATATGAGACCAACGTAAAGTTACTTACTAGGTACTTAACATCAGGCAAACGACAGTCGACGATTGCTCTAATAAAAAAACTTTCAGGCTACATAGGTATACGCTATGTTGCCTGGTTCTTCTTCTTCTTTTGTTTTATGGCCTCTGTGGCTAGTTTGCCACAATTTTGCCAGTGTCAAGTGTAATATTTTGATTGTCGCTTAGCAACGTAAACAAACGAAATTTGGAAAGAAACGATGACTTTTCTTTCAAAATTATCTTGGAAAGTCTTTGACTAAATTACCAACCAACATCACCCCTCCATTTCAATTACTTACACTTGTGCTAAGTAAACAAATTAAATTGGATAAACTGCCACCAAATTTACGCAATAAAACTTAAAATAACACGAGAAAAATAATTAAAATGGGAAGACCCATGTCGTTTTGACAAGATAGCCAAAGCTGGTTGTCCAGGAGTTTAAAACTGTTGTGGTATCCACTCAACATCAGGCAAATGACAGTCAACTAGCTCTTTTTTTTTATACTACTGACAATCAAACTAATACACTTGACACTGACAAAATTGTGGCAAACTAGCCACAGAGGCCATAAAAGAAAAGAAGAAGAAGAAGAAGAAGTGGTTACCAAGCGTACGGCCCACTTGATGGTCAGCGGTTACCGTAGCCTGTGTACGCATGCAACATCATAGATATCACTTGCGTATTACCACCCTGAGACATAAAACATATCTCTTTTCCAGGCAACATAGCATGTCCAGGTGTATGCGTGGAAGCGCACCTCACACGCTACTGCTCCGCATACCTCACGTCGAAGTCGCTGTGTGTCGCGGGGCGGCAGTGCTGCGTGTCGCGCGACTACGGCGACCGGGAGCGACCAGCCGACCTTGTCGTGCCGAGCGAGAGCAAGCCGTCTAAGAAGAAGACAACGACACCTGTACATATTTTTCATTTACCTGGTCCGCGGGGTCATCTTTTCGTAGTGGAACTGTTGCAAACTATGGTTTAGAGCTTACGACCTTATGATTGGAAGGCGGGGTAACTACCACTAGACCACCAGTGCCGACCACAGAACCACATCTAACTTTCTTCCTTAAATTCCTTCAAGACCTTCAATTTCAAATCAAATTTTGGAACAAAAACTTAGAGTACAATAACAACACAAGAAGAACGATAATATCTGCAGAAGTTTAGAAAACTGTGTCGCGTGCATTAACGCCCACCAAAGTGATCCTTCTGATTTTGACGTCCGCCTGCGACGCGGAGGATGCGGGTTCGATTCCCGCCTCGGGTCAAATGTTTGTACGATCTACAAATATTTCTTCCGGGTGTTTTGGGTATTTTCTATATATAATAAAAAATATCTATCTATGTATTGTATTGTATTAAGTATTATCAGTCATCTAGTACCCATAATACAGCTCTGTTTAACAGCAGCTTACCTTGGGGCTAGATGATGCTGTGTGTATTGTCCAGCCTTATTTATTTATTTATTTTATTCGTTCGTTCGTTCGTTCGTATGAGTCAGTGGCCAACTCTGGTGACAGAGTTTCTAGGCCGCCCGAAGGCCTAGAAATTATTTTATTGATGAAAACTCTTTTGTCCAGCAAACAACAACGACAGCGAAGCCTCGTCCAGGGCGCAAGTGTCGAGGTGATTGCGTCGGAGGGCTGTTCTCTCTGCTCTGCGACCACATCGACGAGGACGCGGTCTGTCCTGACGAGGGCACCTGCTGCCTCACGGAGCCTAAAGCCGAAACCACCACGCAGTATACCAAGCATTATACCACGCGCAGGCCAAGGCCTACGACTACGCAGCGGCCTACAACAACCAGACCATCGGTGAGTACAAAGGCGAAGGAATTCTGTTCAAACTGTCATGTTTTAAGAGTATTTGCTGAGCAATATTAAATACATACGAAACCTACCTAACAAATAAAATGGGAGACTGTTCATACTGTAATATTTTTAGAGTATTTACAGAGCTTTAAATTCAAAATAGCAAGGCTAATAACCGACACCAAGCCGTGTGAAAGAGGTCTCTAACTTTTTTTTTTTTTATACAACTGAAGTGGCAACCAAGCGTACGGCCCACAAGATGGTAAGCGGTTACCGCAGCCTATGGACGCTTGCAATACCAAAGGTATCACTCGCGGGTTGCCACCTTGAGGCTAAGATCGAAAGCCTCATGTGCCAGTAATTTCACCGGAAACCACACCCTTCACACCGGAACACAGCAATGCGAGCATTACTGCTTGGCGGCACAAATAAGTATGATGGTAGTCCTTCCCCGGGCGAGCTCTATCACAGAGAACTCTACTACTATTACTAAAGGTAAATGTTTAAGTTAGAATTTGCGTAGTGACGCTATGAATTTTATTTCGCAATCCCCTCTTGTTATTCGATGTCACTCTTTGTTGATCGTCCATCCCCTATATTAGGTACCAATTTGGTACCAATGATCCTATTATCTTCTTCTTTTTCTAAATAAAAATGTATTGCTTCACGTTATTCTCGCTTAAACTCGAGCGTGCCAGCTAGTTAGGTACTAATATATTTTCGTCCAGGTAACTACACATTTTTTAAGTATTCACCAGGATGAACCTGGTACCTATGTCTAAATATTATTATTATGTGATTATGCATCTTGCCTGCCTATTAGTACTTTGTATAGGTAGGTAATTAAACGTAATTTTGTTACAGTTTTGTTTAAGTACATAATTATTATTAGTCTGTTTTTTTTTATATATACATAACATATATCTTATGCAGGTATATTGTATACTATTTAATTATATATATTTTTTTTTATATAATTGTTAGATTAATATTTCTTATCTTTTTTTTCTCGTTTTAGTTGTAAGTATTTTTAATTTTTAGCTGTTGTCTGTAATTTTATGGAAAATGTTGTGCATGCCTGTAATTGGCACACATTTCATAGTATTTAAGCTGTAATGTTGTATATTTAATGTTTGCTATGTGTACTGTTGGCGTTGCCTATTAAATAAAATAAAAAAATAAAAAAATAAAAAATCATCTGAGTTACTAAGGTATATCTTATGTGTAACAATTCCTTGAGAATTCAACATTCTCATTCTCTTTCGTTTGAATTTGCATTCAATTGTGTCCCATAGCTTTTATTTTTTTTTGTTAAATTTTTATGTGCTGTTGGTTTTTCGTGAACATATAAATAAATAAATAAATATGTGCCCATAGCATATATATCTAACCTATCCAGTCCATCCAAAGCCTGTTGCCTGGAAGAGATCGCTTTTTAGCGATAAGGCCGCCCATTGTAACACTTTTTGTTATTTTTTTCTTTGTTTATTTTTCTTTTAGTATCATAAAGATATAATCTATCTATCTATCATAGTACCTATTTTTTTAGTACCTATTCTATTGTTTGGTTCAGCCTCCAATGCCGCGCTGCCGAGGCTACTGCATGCTGAGCATCATGGCGGCGTTCTGCAAGCCGCCTGCAGTCCTCAACTACCACACCGTCTGCAACAAGGACTCCACCATCTGCTGCGACAGCTCCAAGTAAGTTGAACCTTCGCTAGGTGTTCTATTGGGTTTACGATGGCGCGTGGCATGCTTGCTCAGGCATTTCAGTGAATCAGTTCAGGCATAGATTAGATTAGGATTAGGCAGACATGTGTATATGTATGTATGTGTGTGTGTGTGTGTATACTACTTTTGACAAACACAATATTGATCACTCTGTAACCAGAATTAGCCACTGACTTATGACTTTATGGGTGGATTCGGCCAACTTTTGGAATAACTATTCCGCGGAATAAGAAATGTCAAATACAAGCAAACTGTCAGTTTACTCGCAATTATCTACGATTTACTCGGAGAATAGCGCCTATTCGAGTTTGGTCGATTCCAAATTAAGTTAGTTTGCGTTATCAAGCATATTTTTTTTATTTATTTGCATAGTCAGGCAAGTCTGACCTGTACCTCTCTATCCTGGCTATTCGTCCCATACGGCGGTGGAGACAGCCTTCTTACAGCTATCGTCACTTCACTATCTTCGACATCTTCATCCAAAACAATTTTTTTCTTGTAGCATATTTCGTTGGCATTCGGTTGGCATCCCTGGGACCTGTACCCAGTCGAATGCCAACCAAAATGCTACTAATCTAACCTGTCTGTCAATTCTTGTGTTAAAAGTAAGTACGTTCGTGTGAGCCAGTGGCCAAATCTGGTGGTTTCTAGGCCACCCGAAGGCCTCTGTCTATCTTTTCAAAGTTGTTTTAAAAAGCCGGGACCAACTGCTTTGCACTCCGAAGCACGGGAGCGCTCAGTTGAAATTGCCGCCAGTGGCAATTCAAATAGTGACTACGCGGAACAGTGCTTAACTTCGTTGATCTGCTAAGAATTTCGCCAAACACGTCACGAGAGCTCCAATTCTTGTGTTCATATATTATCTTTGTGTTGTAGAGCGTATCGTCCCACGACCACGACAACGACCACTACACCGGCGCCGGTGGACCCGCGCCCGGACTGTCCTGGCTCCTGCATCATGCCTCTGCTTTCCACCTTCACCTGCTTCCGTAAGGACCGTCTTAAATCATTCGCTGTACTTTAAACGGTTTACTAAATTAACTGTGAATAAATTCACGCGAGTTTCCTTTTGCGTATGTACTCATCTGTGTAAAACTTTCAACGTCATTGTTGATATTAGAGTCCCTAGGTCATTGTTTAATCGAATGATGGATGCTGAATTATTTAATCTGAAGCTGAATAAAAACTCAAACAAAAGCCACGATTTATCCGCAATAGATAGCGCTCAAAATCAAATCGCATTTGGTGTCTCCGGATGGACAATTTGGAAAATTAGAATGCCGTTTGGACTTAGCAAAGCTTCAGTTTTTTCTAGTCCGAAACTATTGAATATACTATTGTATATTGTTATATTAAAGTAGTAGAGTTCTTTGTGATAGAACTCGTCCGGGGAAGGACTACCACCACCTATTTCTGCCGCCAAACAGTAATGCTCGCATTGCTGTGTTCCGGTTCGAAGGGTATGGTTTCCGGTGAAATTACAAGCACTTGAGACTTTCCATCTACATCTCAAGGTGACACGCAAGTGATATTTATGATGTTGCGAGCGTACATAGGCTACTGTAACCGCTTTCCTTCAAATGGGTCGTACGCTTGGTTGCCACTTTAAAAACTTTAGTAAAGTAAGTTTAGAAAAGTAAAAAAAAACTTTCCTCAGACAACGCTGAAATAACGGACGTGTTCAAATGCAAGAAGGCAGGCACGCAATGCTGCGCGCCGAAGTCCAAGGTGCAGGAGGTGACGGGCGTGCGGCCCGAGCCCTCCGCCGCGCCCGCGCCACCACCGCACCCCCCCGCGCAGGACAAGCACTACAACACGCAATACAACACGCAGTACACCACCGCACTGCTGCCTCATACCACGCCTGTGTGTAAGTAAAGGCCACGACATTGACTCAGGAATAAACACAACTAAATATTGATAGATTCAGGCGTTATTTTGCGGAAACCCATGTCAAGATAAAAAACAGACGAAAAATCTCTAGTACTACTCCGCTTAACCTTTTAACCAATGAGGTCACATAGTTAACACAGTTAAAAAAGAAAAATATCGACACATGTTTCATCCCTCCACGGGACATCATCAGTGACAGCCACTTTGGCTCCAGCGCTCGACGGAGCAACACGCCTGCCGGAAAACAAGTCGATGAGCCTGATGATGTCCCATGGAGGGATGATACATGTGTCGTATAAGTATTGTCAATTTCGTCCTTGTTGCCTGCGTCAATCCAGGCAGTTTACATGTTTTAGAGACAATCGGTGTTAATAGCAAGGTAATAAACTCATTCTAAATTCTCCCTCTTCGTCACCTACAGTAGTTGCAATTGAAAGTCAATAATTACCGATTACCATCACTAGCGTCAATTTAGAACAACTCTAATGGCATTGACGCCGGAGATTAGTCAAGGAACACTTTTTCAATAAACCCGTAATTGCTAATTGCTAAAATGTTTTTTTTCCAGTGCCCTATGAGCCGGATTACGGGACCTACGGAACCAACTACTCGACAAAACCACCTGAGAAGTACAACAGATACGTCTGTGGTGTCAAAGGTAATGCATTTCGAAAAATCAACCCATGTTAACCTCACGTTAACTAACCCTTGATTTGCTGTCTGGCGGCTGGCCTGGCCGTTTAACTACCTTACCGTTTCTAACTGATCTAAGTCCTTTTCATTAATTTTTCTGATTTACGGGAGTCTTTAAAAGGCAGCTTAGCGGGCAGTGGTATCATACAAAGTCTACAACTTTTCTGTGATGCTCTCGCTTGCTGCCGCTAACTCGTCCGTCGTAAACAGCCTTCTGAGTTAAAAATCTTGTATTCGCTTATAAGCGAGTCATCTAAAAGCCTTTGTAGCAAAATGCCTAACATATTATCTTCCTTACAAACTTCCACTCACATGAGCGGTTTCCTCAGGCACTTCGGGACGGTCGGCGCGGGTGATGGGCGGGGAGGACGGCGCGCGCGGGGAGTGGTGCTGGCAGGTGGCGCTCATCAACCAGAACAACCAGTACCTCTGCGGAGCTGCACTTATAGGCACGCAGTGGGTGCTGACTGCCGCGCACTGCGTCACCAAGTGAGTAACTTAGCAAGCACATGAGTTTGCTTATTGTCGTTGTATTACCGTCGGAGCGGTCAGCGCGAATGATGGCGTGGCAGGTGGCACCAATCAACAACAATGACATTATTTTGTCCAAGCGAGATGTCTCGATAGCTCAAGTAGAACGCCCGCGTATCAAGCGGTGGTTGCGGGTTCAAATCCCGCTTAGGCGAAATAATTTTTGGGATATTATAATCTTTAGTATTCCCTTAGTGTAATGGTTACACTACAAAAACAAAAATAACCTATTAAATTCAACCTGTTCTTTAAACCATAACTATTATGACAGGGCAAACATTCGACCCACCTAATAAGTGACAAAGTCCAAAGACATTTTTATCCAGACCCCAGCTCATTCTCGAATTACAATGGACCGTACTCTTTAATTTCCAATCACCCCAAAATCAACCTATTTACATCATATAATTTACAATTCCAGTATGGTCCGCATGCAAGAGACCACATACGTCCGCGTGGGAGACCACGACTTAACCCGCAAATACGGGTCACCAGGCGCTCAGACCCTCAAGGTCCTCACCACGTACATCCACCACAACCACAACAGCCAGACCCTGGACAACGACATAGCGCTGCTGAAGCTGGGGGGGAAGGTCGAGCTGAAGGAGGGGGTGTGCTTGGTGTGTCTCCCGGCGAGGGATGTCAGCCATGCGCCTGGGAAGCGGTGCACTGTCACTGGATATGGATATATGGGAGAAAGTGAGTATTGACTCACTAAGGTTACGAGTAGTAGTTTCTTCTGCCGCCAAGCAGTAATGTATGCATTGCTGTGTTCCGGTTCTAAGGGTATGGTTTCCGGTGAAATTACAGGCACATGAGACTTTTCATCTAACGTCTCAGAGTGGTAACACGTAAGTTATATCTATTATGTTGCAAGCGTACATAGGCTACGGTAACCGCTTACCATCAAGTTGCCACTTTGTGGTATAAAAAAATCTGGCGAACGACTTCTAAGTGACAATTCAAGGCAAAAAAAAGGCTCATGTCCGAGATAGATACTCCAAATGTCCAAGTAGAAATCTATTGGCTGATATGATGAAGAGGGAACTTTCTTCAATAAGTGATTATGTGTATCATGACAGCTATCTAATGTTCCCACTGCTGGGACACAGGCCTACTTTCTAGGCGAGAGTGACTGTTGTTGTGACTGTTGGATAATTCTCATTTGCAGCGGGTCCGATCCCCTTGCGAGTGCGCGAGGCAGAACTGCCCATTGTGAGCGACGCCGAATGCATTCGCAAAGTGAACGCCGTTACGGAGAAGATCTTCATTCTACCAGCTAGCTCATTCTGCGCGGGGGGCGAGGAGGGAAACGACGCATGTCAGGTAACCGCTATTTTGTTTTTAATTTTGAATATTGACACCGTGCCTTGCTCTTGAATCCAAGTCAAATTTATGTACTCTTGAAAACAAGGTTGAATTTGGCGCTAGGTTAGATTCAGGCGTTACTTTGCGGAAATCCATTACAAGATAAAAAAAAACACACAGTTAACCTCAAAAGAAAAATATCGACACGTGTTCCATCCCTCCAGGGGACATCATCAGGACCATCGTCGCTGACGTGTTGCCGTCGAGACAACAACACGTCAGCTCGACGGAGCAACACGTCTGCCGGAGAACAAGTCGGAGAACAAGTCGATGGACTTTTTTGGTTTTTGTTTCACTTTCCATTTCGGTTTTAGGAAACTAGCATGGCTGGGTTTTGTTTCGACCAAGCTCGAATACATTTCATATTCCGCGAAATAGTTATTCCAAAAGTTGGTCGAACCCAGCCTAATACGGGCCTTATACACTCAACTAAGTCACAGACGCCTTAAACAAATAAGTGAAATTACAGGCACATGAGACTTTCCATCTAACGTCTCAGGGTGGTAACACGCAAGTGATATCTACTTATGATGTTGCATGCGTTAACGCGCAAGTGATATCTATGATGTTGCATGCGTACATAGGCTACGGTAACCGCTGACCATCAATACGCTTGGTTGCCACTTTAGTAGTATAAAAAAGTGAAGATGTAACAACGTCCACATGCAAACAGGGGGTGCTCCGACCATGCACTGGATTGTCTTTGACTATCTTGTCAAAACGACATGGGTCCTCCCATTTTAATCATTTTTCTCGTGTCATTTTAAGTTTTATTGCGTAAATTTGGTGGCAGTTTATCCAATTTAACTTGTTTACTTAGCACAAGTGTAAGTAATTGAAATGGAGGGGTATTAATATTATTAATATAATTTAGTCAATGACTTTCCAAGGAAATTTTGAAAGAAAAGTAATCATTTCTTTCTATATTTCGTTTGTTTACGTTGCTAAGCGACAATCAAACTAATACACCTGACACTGTGTGCAAAATTGTGGCAAATAAGCCACAGAGTCCATAAAAGAAGAAGAAGAGCATGCACTGTGTAGTTGTGAATTTTGTGATCTTTTGTGACAGGGTGACGGTGGGGGACCGCTGGTCTGTCAAGACGACGGCTTCTACGAGCTGGTGGGACTGGTGTCCTGGGGATTCGGCTGCGGCCGGCAGGACGTGCCAGGAGTCTACGCCAAGGTCTCCGCGTTTATCGGGTGGATCAACCAGATCATATCTGTCAATAATCTATAGCCGAGAACGGACTTGAGCAACACTAATAATGCCCAGTTCACATAGGCTACGGTAACCGCTTACCATCTAGTGGGCCGTACGCTTGGTTGCCACTTTAGTGGCATAAAAAAAACATGTAAACCGGCACTAAAATGTACTCAATTCAGTCGGCAATCCAGTCCAGTGATCTATTCAACAGTTTTTGGAAGAATGGAATAATCGACACGATTCATTTCATCAGTGGATTTGCTGGATTAACTGGACTTGAACAATGTGAACTGGGCATTATCCCTAAGTAATATCACCGTATTAAGCACATACAAAGTATAGAAGCGCTCCGATACTGGTTCAAACGAAGTCAGTCGAAAGATTTTTATTCAGTAAAATCACAAGAATCACTTTGAAGGAATTATGCACAGTTTCGCGGAGTCACGCGGATGAGTGACGGTCAGTGGCAATTCCAACTGAGCGCTTCTGTGCTAAGGAAGGCAAGTTGAGCTATCGGTCCCGACTTTTTCATAATTAGGCCATGACGGGCTTTTAAGCGCCCTATTAAATCCGCCACTGTTAGCCACTCACACTAACTTACTTACTTAAAGTTAAACCGACCTCGGTAGCGCGATGGGGACTTGAGAAGCTAGAGGTTCGATACCCGTTGCGGGATAGATGTTTGAATGCTCTGCAAATATTCGGTAGGCAGAAAATAAGTCGGGCGGTTATTTGTAGCGATGTACTCGTATACCGTTCATCACAGTTCTAGATTAAATTGTTAGTCATAATTTTTAGAACGCACGTTATGACTAAAAAAATATTTATTTTAATTAATTTTATTTATCTAAATTCATAATTTATTTAACATATCATATTAAGTATTCGAGTTCATAACTTTAAATTCAAAATTTTCTGATAAAACCCGTGTCACACAATGCTTGGTAAAAAAATATAGTAAGCTTGAACATTATCATCAGTACGCTATCTTTTGGCGTCTTTGTAAGGTTTATTTAGTTAAAAAATATGAATAAAAATATATTGAAAGGATAGAAATGTCAATGTAAATACAGAATACTTTTAGTTAGTCATAATTTATTTTAGCTATAATTTACAATTATGTTGGCATTTAAACGTTCTCTCCCACCTTTTTGTTTCACCTTATTATTATTTATCCTTTTTTTACAGTAAAATTATTTTTAAATAGCTGAAATACAGTAATAGATTTAAGCGAAAATCAGTCTTGAAATCCGGCATTTAATTATGGCAATTATAAAATATTGTTTTATATATTTTAGCTTTAGTACGAAAAACCAAACGATAACTATTATTATACATACACATTTAGTAATAAGTTAATATTTATACTAGCAACCCGCACCGTCGCACGGATGCTTAAACTATATGTATAAATCTTCCTTTTGAATTACTCAATCTATTGATGAAAACCGCATCAAAATCCGTGGCATAGTTTACAAGATCAAAGCGTATATACATGCAAAGGGACAGGCGGCGGGAAGCGACTTTGTTTTATACTATGTAAAGACAAAGATTTTAGAATGAAAAGGCTATGCAAATACTTTGTGTATTTTTAAATGCAGAGCTATACATTTATGTCAAATTTAGAGAAACATTAGAAATACGGTGGCAACAGTGTTTAATCGTAACGTAAAATTCACAACGAATTATCATTTTAAAACATGTTACATTACAACGTACACAAATTCAAATTTGTACGTTAAATGATACAGGCCAGTTGCCACATATGAAGAGGTGTAAATAGATAGTGGTATATAGTTCAGATTAACTTTTAATTTAAACAATCAAATTCTAACACGCGAAACAACAACTTTTTAACTGATATTATTTTTTGTATTGCGAAAAGTATCCAAAACGCTTTTTACTGCGTTACTCTGGACGAGGCTTAATATTTAATTCTTTTGTGGCAGTTAAAAGCTGACCTGAACTATAATATTTAAATATTCTTGTATAAGTAGGTACCTTTGTCTGTTTGCTAATAAAATATTATAAAATAAATGAAATGTGTTTTATTTTTTTTATCAATCCTTAATAAAAATAAATAAGCAAGTAATGGGGTGGGTTCGTTCACCTCATGTTAAGCGCCACGCTTAACCACACCAGTTGCAGTGCTACCCAAAGCTTACTAAGTTCTACGTGGCACTGCGCTCGACAACCCGAGACGTAGTTAAGTCTCTTTCTCTCAGTAATTTCACTTGCAACAGTGCCCCTTCAAACCTAAGCGCAGTGCAGCTTGCACACTACTGCTTGGAGGCAGAATACTGGTGGTACCCACCAAGACGGACTCTTGCTGAAGGGTCCTATCATCGACCTAATAAGCAGTGGGTCCCGGCTTTTTCAAAGTTGTCAAGCAATGACAGAGGCCTAAAAACTCACCAGAGTTAGCCACTGACTCATACGAACATACTTTTTTCTTTTTTTGAGATTAATCCCGTTTTAATGAACTAAAGTAAATAAATAATGGAGCTTAGGATAGATGAAGAGTAGTAGAGTTCTCTATGATAGAGCTCGTCCGGGGAAGGACTACCACCATACCTATTTCTGCCGCCAAGCAGTAATGCTCGCATTGCTGTGTTCCGGTGTGAAGGGTATGGTTTCCGGTGAAATTACTGGCACATTAGGCTTTCGATCTTAGCCTCAAGGTGGCAACCCGCGAGTGATACCTCTGGTATTGCAAGCGTCCATAGGCTGCGGTAACCGCTTACCATCTTATGGGCCGTACGCTTGGTTGCCACTTCAGTTGTATAAAAAAAAAAAAAAGATGACTCGATGAATTTTTACTACTCTACCTACCAATATTCGATTTAAAAGTATGTAGTATGTCTATTGCCCGCGATTTTGTTCGCGTAGAACACGCACTTACATTTTCTTGGATAAAAATGGGTTATTCCAGATAATAATCTATCTTTGTGCCATATCCAATTCTGTTTAGCCGGTCTGGCGTTATTGAATAAAAAAATCCATCCATTCAAACTTCCGCATAATTAATAACCTAATATAATAAAAATGTGTGCTGTGTTCCGGTTTGAAGGGTATGGTTTCCGGTGAAATTACAGGCACATGAGACTTTCCATCTAACGTCCAGGGTGGTAACACGCAAGTGATATCTATGATGTTGCATGCGTACATAGGCTACGGTAACCGCTGACCATCAAGTGGGCCGTACGCTTGGTTGCCACATAAGTGGTATAAAAAAAAAAAATGTGTGGGAGTGTGTGTGTGTTTGTTACCACGTATCTCCGTAACGACTTAACCGATTATAATAAAGTTTGCGGTGTAGATGGTTTAATTTCTGGAATAACACATGGACTACTTATTATCCCGGGAAAATTGAATGTTCCTCTGTTATTTATTTATATGATTACTAGTAGACCCTGCGCGGTTTCACTTGCGTTATTTTTCAAGAATTTCACACCGTTTAAACCTTCCCTGAACTCGTACGATTATTTCAAGACCAAAATCAGCCAAGTCGGTCCAGCCGTTCTCGAGTTTTAGCGAGACTAACGGACAGCAATTAATTTTTATTTAAAAGAAAATAGGCGAGCAGTTTTCGCTGTTGTCTACGTCACAGTGTTGGAATTGAAAGTAGGTATTGTATACAATAATAAACCTCTCACAAGATTTATTTAAAAAAAACAACACAAAAACAAAACTAAAAGAACTTCTTATTAAATTAATTTAACAAAAATGAACAGCGATTCTACAGCAAAGTACAACGTCCGTCTATCTCTGGTGTCAAAGCAAAAGTGAGCTCTGACTGGCGAATGCGCCGCTCTCGAGCGCAGCGCGCCCCTCCATTCCGTTTGCCTGCGGTGATGTCAGCAGGCCATGCCTCTTATCGCTGAATTTTATGCTAAATATACATATTGGTTATAAAAACAGACAAACCGCGGGTGAAATCGCGGGGCACATCTAGTTTATAATAGTAATAGTAAGATGAAATATGAATGAGGTTTTCCCTGGAGACTACAGTATGGGGTTCTTCAAAAAGGGTGTTTTAAAATTTTTAAAGGGTCGGCAACGCCTATACTGCCTATTTCTGCCGCCAAGCAGTAATGCTCGCATTGCTGTGTTCCGGTGTGAAGGGTATGGTTTCCGGTGAAATTACTGGCACATGAGGCTTTCGATCTTAGCCTCAAGGTGGCAACCCGCGAGTGATACCTCTAGTATTGCAAGCGTCCTTATGCTACGGTAACTACTTAACATCAGGTGGGCCGTATGCTTGTTTGCCACCTTGGTGGTATAAAAGAAAAAAAGATGAAAATACAAAGAAAGACGAAAATACAGAAGACATGAAAATACAATTTTAATTTCGTTTGAGTTATTTATTCGAAACTTTAAAGTATTTCTACAAAAATATGGATGACACATTATGAATAGGGTTTATTACGACTTTCCTTATTTTCTAGTCAAAAAATTAGTCAAATAAAATTCTTAAACGTAACAATTGATCTCAAAGCATAAGGCATTTAAAACTAACTAATTATACTAAAGTAATTACTTAAATGTAGTTTTTTATCAATCAGGTACCAAAATAATGTATACCAAACTCAAACATACATACATACATACATACATACATACATACACTAACCTGATCACTAAATGTAAATTTTCATGTTATTGCAAACACTGGTGACGGAGTTTTCAGTCCATCATCATGACTTTACGACCTTTACGTACCGTCCAGAGCACGGAAGCGTACAGATGTTATCTCACTAGAGATCACCTGATGTAAAGCTACGAAAGGAACATAATGCATTGGAGAAAGAAATTTTCGAAAAATAACATCGAAAAGTTTATTTGTATGTAGATTCAAACTAAACATGTACAATTAATGTTAAGTACGTAAAAAACGTAACGTACATTACAATTTCCAACAAAGATAACTAATAATTGACCAGATAAACTTTATCGATTTACCTATCTAATCGAGATTTTTAACACAAAATGTACGAAAAGTACGTGTATTTATTTTTTTCTTTAACCTGCATTATCCCACTGCTGGGCAAAGGTCTCCTTCCCTTCCACATTTCACAGTCATCCGCCATTTCGCACCAGTCTGTTTGAAAGGTGTCGAGGTCGTCACGCCAACGGTTTTGGTACTTTTTTTTAACATTGAAAAACGGCGGAGGTTCTCATGTCAACGCGTTTATTATTTTGATGTGTGGAATCTATTCCTTGAAAATTATCGGAAATACGAACAATCTAGAGCTGTTAAAACTATTTTATATATAATGTTATTGTGTCGTGAAATTATTTAGTTTGGAAAATAAAATAGGTATAGTTCGGCCGTCGTGAGATTAGCCGTTTCGATGCGCAATGGAGCTTTTTCAAACTAAATTGTCTTTGCGAATCACAAACGGCTAACTTCGCGAAAGCCTAGATCCGCTGTGCGAACTATAATTGTTTCAATTTGTTGAGAAGCTTAGTTTAACATAAAAAAAAGGAATGACAAAATCCAGAAGAAATACGTAGCGCTATGAAATGTAACAATTGCTGGGAGGTGCTAGCTGCTCTATATATTTCAAAACACTAGAACCGAACGTGCCTCTGCGTGACTGACGAGGTGACTGACGAGCCGTCATAAACCGCGGTACAGCCGGACATTGAATGCATAATCTTAGAAACATTGCCGAGCCAAGTTAATCGTATTACCGTAAGTATTATTTGAAACAAGTTACAGTACAGTAAAAAAAAATTTAGACATAGTTGTACTTATTACAAGCTTTTTAGATTAGGTAAATCTATGGTAGCCATTATGAAACTTTATTATACATCTACAAAAAAATTCAAGTTCTGACAGAAAATGTATTTTTTGGCAGTGGTTAAATTAATGGTGGTTGATCAAATATTTCCAACTATTAGTTGGACATGCAGATATGTTTATTAATCAATTAGTAACATAGGCGACCCACTAGCGACCCACCCCGGCTTCGCACGGGCGCGCGAAATCGGGGCAGGTCGCCGGTAATAAATATAGCCTAGTTACTCATGGAAAATATATAATTCTAATGGTGAAAGAATTTTTTAAATCAGACCAGTCGTTTTTGAGTTAATACGTAACAAACAAATATAAAAATATACAAAACATTCCTAACTATAATATTATAGTTATAAATATAGCCTATGTCACTCATGGATAATATATAATTTTAATGGTGAAAGAAATTTTGAAATCGGACCAGAAGTTTTTTGAGTTTATTCGTAATAAACAAAAATGGAAATATACAATCTTTCTTGCAACGCAGAGGTTGCGGGTTCGATTCCCGCCACGGGACAAATGTTTGTACGATCTACAAATATTTGTTCCGGGTGTTCTGGGTATTTTCTATATATAATAAAAAATATCTATCTATGTATTGTATTGTATTAAATATACATCAGTCATCTAGTACCCATAATACAGCTCTGTTTAACAGCAGCTCACCTTGGTGCTAGATGATGCTGTGTGGATTGTCCAGCATTATTTATTAATTTATTTTATTTCTTTTTTTTTAATACCTATGATTATACATAGACTACCCGCTCCGTCTTTGCACGGGTGTTTAAGCTATTACAAAATTCCTCTATTTAGTGATGAAAAAGCGGTATGTACGCACAGACATCAGGAAGCGACGTTGTTTTTTACTATATATAGACAAAAAAAGCTCAACGTACAAAGTATTAATACAAAAATGTCAAGCTACATATATTTTTTAAAGTTGTTTTTAACAGGCAAGCTCTAATAATGTTTGATCTAAGGCTCACCCATCTAAGAACCAAGTGACGTGTTCGAGAACTGAAAAAGATTATTATAAATATAATAATATATATAATAATAATATAATATAATATATAAATTTTAATAAGATTATGAAATCTTTCTACAGAACATGATGCATTCACTTATTCACAATATGAGCTACAATTTTTTTTATAATACCTATTAGTATTTTTTTTCGAAATAAGCAAAATACGTAGTAATTAAGAGTAGTAGAGTTCTTTATGATAGAGTTCGTCCGGGGAGGACTACCGCCATACCTATTTCTGCCGTCAAGCATTAATGTTTGCATTACTGCGTTCCGGTCCGTAGGGTATGGTTTCTGGTAAAATTACAGGCACATGAGACTTTCGATCTACGTCTCAGGGTGGCAACCCGTGAGTCGCCCATAGGCTGCGGTAACCATCGCTTACCATATTGTGGGGCGTACGCTTAGTTGCCACTTTAGTTGTTTAAAAAAAAACTTGGTTAACTTCACTTCTTTGTTTATGGCGTCTGTGGCTTAGTTGTCACAATTCTGCCAGTGTCTCAGTCATGCTGGTTTCATAAAACCGATATGGAGAGTGGAACAAAAATATGATCAATGTGTTTTCAAAATATGATCAATGTGTTTTCAAAATATGACCAATGTGTTTTTAAAAATATGACCAATGTGTTTTTAAAAATATGACCAATGTGTTTTTAAAAATATGACCAATGTGTTTTTTAAAATATGACCAATGTGTTTTTAAAAATATGACCAATGCTTTTTCAAAATATGACCAATGTGTTTTTAAAAATATGACCAATGTGTTTTTAAAAATATGACCAATGTGTTTTTAAAAATATGACCAATGTGTTTTTCAAAATATTACCAATGTGTTTTTCAAAATATGACCAATGTGTTTTTCAAATCTGTTATCGCCTTTGTTCATTGACATAAGAATGACAAACAAACACAGTACTTGGCAAGCCGCCAAAAATCAGAGAAGGGCCTTGTTATGTTTTCACTGCTTGGTAGACTCTTGAGTGAGAATGACATTATTATTGTTACTCAATCACGCCAGAACGGCTGAACGGATCTGAATAAAATTTGGTACAGATATAGATTATAGTCTGGAATAGCACATCACCATGGCAGCCTTCTAATGTTCCCACTGCTGGGACACTGGCCTACTCTCGGGCGAGAGTGATTAGGTTTTAATCCACCACGCGGACCCAATGCTGATTGGTGGATGGCACATGTCTTTCGAATTTTTAGTTCTTGGACATGCCGGTTTCCTCACGATGTTTTCCTTCACCGTATGAGAGCACTGGCATTGCGCACATAAATTTTTCGAACTGAAAAATCCATTTGTGCACGACCGGGTTAGAACCCACGACCTTAGGATCGGAAGGCGGGGTCACTACCACTAGACCACCGGTGCTCTTTTACGGTTAGGAACAGGAATAGCACATGATTACTGTTTATTACGGCAAAAATGTACGGTTCTCGTGTACACATTCAAATTTCCACATGATTAAATAGAAGTAAAAAATTTAATATTAAGTCACAAGCCATTACTTTGAAACGTCTTACAAGCTAGCATGCAAACCGCTAGATACATAAAGTAACTATTTGCCGGTCACGTCACTTGCTCCTTAGATGGCCGCACAGCCTAAATATCAAAGTTTGTTAATATCACACATTTCATAGAAAAAAACTTATTAAACATAATGTAACCCTATTACATAGCACGCTACAGCACGCGTCGCGTGCCTGTGCGCTGAGGCAACCTTTAATATAGTCTACAAAAACTACTCATTAGCAACTAACGCAGTATTACAATAGAGCATATTATTGATAATACGATAAATACTTTAATAGTTAAACTTATTCAAAAACCAAAAACTCTAATAGCCTATTCCACGACCGTACGGCTGCGTTTCCATCAGAGATGTGCGAGGATGTGTATCTAGGGATGTGTTTTTTAGGAACCAATAGAATCAGTTCATTAAAGCTGGACAGAGCGAGGCTATGTAGTGTGGCACACCCCTCGCTACACTTGTTTTTTTACAACAATGTCTCGGGGTGATAACCGCAGTGCAGTGCCACGCAAACACTTAAAAACTTTAAGCTTTGGGTGGCACTGCATCTGTAACAGTCAGTCTGAAATAGTGCTTAACATCAGGGCGCCTTGATTGTCTTGTCACTTGCTGACATAAAAAAAAAACTTCCTCCGACATCTCTGGTTGAAAGGCAGCCCTAAAGCCATAACATGCCAGAGGCCAAATCACGTTTGACAATCGTAAACGCCAACGTATCGCCCAGCTGTCAATTTGGAAAATTAAGCGCCTCTGTAGTGCGTAAAATGAACTATCAAAATCCCATACAAATTGACATCTGGAAAATACGTTTACGTTTACGATTGTCAAACGAGTTTATCGTAACTCACTTGGCTTGGCTACGATTGGCGACGTCGCCAGACCTAAACAGTCTTACATAAGATTAACCAAGAATCAAGTCTCACTGCATACACACGATTCTTGGCCGGTACAAATAAAAGAGAAGAATTTAGTATTTGTACACACACGAATCTAAGTCGGAACACAAAGTGTATAAGTGTGTACACATAAGTCTCTTTCTGTACACGCCTCTCTTAGTACATAAGAATTTCACAAGGTTAATATTAGTTTCACTAGAAACACACGGCTTTCACTGGGTACACATTATTCTTACTGAGTACCTGGGTCTCAAAGTCTTATAACACTCTATACATGACTACTTTAATCCACACACAGAACTATATTTAAGTAGAATGAAAGAGTTCGTCGATTTGTATGGAAACCGAGCTTGTAACATTTTGCGTATCTGTATTTTACACACCAGTGTATTTTAATGATGAAAACATAAGCCGCGAAAAAGAATGTTTTAAAAGCGTCGATTAGCACGCGGCAAACCGATTTTAGTTACTGCCACACCACTGCACCACCCCCGGTTGGGAGCGGATTGAGTTTCGCGGCGAGTAAAGAGGTTACACAGCCCTTACTTAGCCCGCCTTTTCGGCACGCGAGGTACATACCACTCACTCATTCTACTTAAATATAGTTCTGTGAATCCACACTAGGTCATCAACCTCGACGCGCTAGGCGAATGGGTCAATAAGGTTCGATTCTAAATGCGGGACAAATGTTAGCATTATGTCATTTTTGTTCCAGGTCTGGGTGTCGTAGTATTTCAGTACTCGTAGTTTCTGATAAGCACAGATTCAGGCAGTGTCAGGACTATGTATTTCACTGATTAGAGTCTCACTTAAAACACATAAGAGATTATAGGTCTCACAACGGATCTCGGCCGTAGTGAAATTAGCCGTTTAGATGCGCAATGGAGCTTTTTCAAACTAAATTCTCTTTGCGCATCACAAACGGCTAACTTCACGGAAGCCTAGATCCGCTGTGCGAACTATACATAGGTGACTATGAGCTTCTGTGGATCATATCAGAGTACCAGTAGTATCACGGTGTGTACACAATAAAGTCTCACTGTGTACATTTTAGTTTCATTGTACCTCACATACTGGATACACAATACACAGCTCATTTGCCACATATAAAGTCAATTGAATAATGAAACCTACCTATCTAGTCGAAGTCCATGCCGTTCTGTGCCATATAGTCCTCGAGTTGCTTATCCAGTGAAGCTGGGGTACTGGCCATGTACTCCTCAAGCTCTTTATCAAGCTGTTCAAGGGTTTTCAACTGCGGCATACTGTTTTGAGATATGCCTCCTGGAAAAATCGAGAGATGGATGGATGGATGAAGTTTTTTCTT
The DNA here is from genome assembly GCA_951394395.1 of Colostygia pectinataria. Classification (NCBI taxonomy): domain Eukaryota; kingdom Metazoa; phylum Arthropoda; class Insecta; order Lepidoptera; family Geometridae; genus Colostygia; species Colostygia pectinataria. The sequence goes on along the minus strand of OX596368.1, from coordinate 1,043,356 downwards.
CAATAATTATGTTACTTTGTCAAGGAAATTCAAAATGAAAGTTTTTGAATAAATATTGCTTGTGTGCGTGATTTTCTCGTGTTTTTTTAAGTTAAATTTTTTTGTAGCTAAAAAACAGACGAAAAATCTCTAGTACTACTCCGCGTAACCTTTTAACTATTGAGGTCACACAGTTGACCAAAGTTTTTTTTTGTAGCTAAATAAATTTTTATTTTATTAAAGTTAAATGTAATTGATATTGCAAATGTTCATCTAGCAGTCATCAATCATAAAACGATCAGACGCTTGTAAATAAATATATTTACCTCTCTGAGTGCCGCGCCCCCGAGCCCCGCGCCCCCTGCCGCGCGCCCGACCTCCCCCCCTCCCCCCCGCGCCCCCCTCCGTGTAGTTGAGCCGCGCTCTGCTGCGCGTCATCATAGAGGTGCCGGCCTGTGGGTAGTCTGCGCTCTGCCCGCGCGCGCGCCAGTTCCCGCGCCCGCCTCTGCCTCCGCCTCCGCCTCCGCCTCCGCCTCCGCCTCCGCGCCCGCCTCCGCCCTGCTGCCAGTCGCGGCGCGATATCCGCCCGCGTTGGACGTTCCTGGGACCAATAGATGACATTACCATAACACAGCTAACGACACTCAAACGCGGAACAATTATTGAAATAAGTAAATACATTTTTAATGCTGAATAATTAATCATTTATCTCTGTCTATATAATATTAAGTATAACTAAGTAGTTTAGTACTAAATAGATAATGACCACTCTCTACCACCCCACCGGTTGTACTTACCTCACCCTGGTCGCGAGTTCATATGCACTTTCGCAGGCACTGAAGCTAAGGTATAGCACGTGTTTAATTGGTTATTGTGTAGGTCAACAGCGCGAGCTAGAGTACTATCACACTCATTGGGGCCAACCATGACTCAACTCAACTGACAAACAACGGCACCGTTTACGTACACAAACCAAATGTGGTGATTGCTTTATACATTTTATTGAGTGTATGGGATGTGCCACCTCACAGGGCAAGAACAATAAAAAAAAATTACCAGCAAGCGATTACTAGCATTACATACCCGCGTCCGCGTCCTCCCCCGCGTCCGCCTCCGCCTCCGCGTCCGTTTCCGTTTCCGCGTCCGCGTCCGCGTCCGCGCCCACGCCCGCGCCGCCCGCGCATCCACGCGTTGCGCATCTGAAGCCGCATATCCAAGTTCAGGCCCGGCTCTCTGGAGAACCTCACCGAGCGACTGCTATTACTGGAATTATAAACATTGCTATATTCCTTGTCCGTAAGTAGTATATTACCACAGAACAGATATTAGTACTACGTACAGAATGGCCACTCCCTACCTCCCGGTAAGAAATTTGAGGAAGTAAGAGAGTAGGTACTATTTTTTTTTTTTTTTTTTTTAAATAATGCTGGACAATCCACACAGCATCATCTAGCCCAAGGTAAGCTGCTGTTAAACAGAGCTGTATTATGGGTACTAGATGACTGATATATATTTAATACAATACAATACATAGATAGATATTTTTTATTATATATAGAAAATACCCAGAGCACCCGGAACAAATATTTGTAGATCGTACAAACATTTGTCCCGAGGCGGGAATCGAACCCGCAACCTCTGCGTCGCAGGCGGACCTGCGCCCGCTGCGCCACATCGGTCGTCAGACTATGGACTGAGGTTTTCCTTGAAGACTACAGTATGGGGTTCTTCGGGGTTTTAAAATGTTTAAAGGGTCGGCAACGCGCGAGGCATACCGATGCTAGGCACTGCTACACCACCACACCCCGGTTGGAAGCAGACTGCGTTTCGCTGAGAGTAAAGAGGTTACTCAGCCCTTACTTAGACCTTCTTTTGGGCACGCGAGGTACATACACTCACTCATTCTACTTAAATATAGTTTTGTGCCTCTCATCTTTTAAATCTATAATTGTCTTTGTGCATTTACATAAGAATTGTGGTGTTTAGCCAGAAATACTCAATGTAGGTAGTTTAGAAATTGTAATACGTACGTACCGTCATTAATAAAAGCTGGCATTAGATCTATTACTGATTCACGCTGTTTTATTGCTCCTCCAAGATATCTATATATATTTCAAGAATGACAAGGAAAGACAATACTTAGCTAGTTAGTGAAGTAGTCTACCTGAATTCTCCACTAGATCTCCTCGATCGTCCCGATCTCTGGCTAAAGTTGCTGTTGCTGTTGGCCTGGCTGAGGTTGCCCCAGCTGTTACTCCGCTGCAATCCTGACAGGTTGGTCTGACTGCCATATCTACTCATGCTGCCGGCCCGACTACGAGACTGGCTTCTCGATCTTTGTCCATAATTAGTTTGCTGCAACTCTTGCTGAAAAACCATTGTGTTACGGATATTCGGGGAGATATTTTTTTGGTAACCAGAAACAATAATCAAGTCATTACTATCTGTACTGAACATGGTTTGTTTTGTTATCTGCCTCGGCCTATTTTATTACCTAGTTTTACAACAAATGGACCGACCATTTTTTTTTCTGTGTATATTTGCATGGGATAGTGGCATCTTTAGAGATAAACTAATAATATCTAGGCACATATGTTTAAATTTGAACCAATTATCAATTAATCAAATAGTCAATCAAGTCAATGAATCAGTGAATTGGAGTGTTTGATAAATAGTATAGATGTAGAAGATACCTAAATATCCTTGTATTTAGTGAGACATAACCTGAATAGCTAAAATCTGATTGGGTCAGAAAAACACAACTAAATTTGCACAGGGTCTATTGGCTGAAAGTCTTGACAGTACGAGTGCTTAGCTACATCCTAGCAGCGATGCATAATGCTGAGTCGACACATTTTTGCCGTTGTGTTGTGGGCCAAAAATACATCACACCTGGATAATGTTTCTGATTTTCTTCTTGTTTTGTTTGTTTGAACTGTATGTGTGTCTAAACAGCAAATAAACATGTCATATCTAAAACCAGTCAGGTAGTATGTATGGCCCAGGGTCTGCTATTTTCACCTACTACTGATGGTATGTATGCTTACCACTCTCCAATCCAAGCCAAGGTGGTGAACGACATCATCAACGATATTCTGGTGGTTCCTAAAGTTTGTAGTATGGGGATTTAACAGCGGACCATCGTTAGTGGAGCGCCTCCGACCGCGCCGGGGAGCAGCACCACGAAACGGCGTCGTCGCCGCCAATATAGTGAAACGATCGTTTAAACTCATAGATGTAGCCCCAACATACACAAACATGTATTCCATGTCGTCTTCTATCACCATCATGTAATAGTTTTTGATGAAAACGTGACGAAACTATGCAATAACAAAACTCCTAACCTCTATGACAATTTCAATTCCATGGCGACACAAATACAGAAATACAACGGAAACTACACAGTGCAACTTAATTTGATACACTATTTAGTAATTTGCGAACGTAAGCGCTGCAGGGTTGCAGAAAATTATCAATGACGCTCGCTCGCTCGCCGCTATTTTCTTTTTTTTTCACATTAGTAAACATAGTGATTACATTCTCTTGGCAAATTAGTGCAGAGAGAATTTAAGCACTACATAATTAGTGTAGTGGTGCGTCTCAGACAAATTCTAATTTGTCTGAGTGATTGCGACACGCACCACTCAGACAAATTCTAATTTGTCTGAGTGGTGCATGTCACAATCACAAACAAATAAAATATTTCATCAAGCAAGCAAGCTGTTGTGTGACTGAGTTTCACTCTGGTAGTTATGTATGATTTACATTGAGTCAGTAACAAAAACAGTGCTGACTCCAAATTCGAGCAAAGTAAGTGCTGACTTCAAAATCGAGCTTAGTCAGCTGCTGACCCGCTACTGACCTAATGTAAATTGGTCCTTGGAATTTGGATTTGGAAAACGTTATCGGGTCAGTACTGGCTTCAATATTCTCGTGTCCTTTGTTATCAGAGAAACTCAGTTCTCAAAGGCAGCACTGACTTCATTTGGAGTCAGTCACTGACCCAATGTAAATCGCATTTTATGAACACAATCACACATTAGGACATGACATTGATGTTCATTCATCTAAAAACATATATGTTTATTCATTCATTCATTCGTTCACTTTGAATCTCCGGCTAAAAAAAAAACGTAGTGCTTACATTCTCTTGGTTGGTCTCCGGCAATGTTGTGATGAATGTTTACTTTCAAAAGTTCTAGAGAATTTTCAGAAAATTGAATGAAAACAATGTTTTCAAAAAGAGTAAAAAATAAAAGTTTGCGATTAAATGGTATACAAATATGTCAGTCAACTCTATGATACTAATATCCTTCACAATCGTTTGTTATGATCGAACTAGGTTACCTAGGGTGTGATTCCTCGCTACCATGGTGCTGAATTCGTTTATAAGCGGGCGCAGTGCGAGCTCGCGAGTCATTTCGATTCAACCTACGATGTCGGAAGTCGCTAACGGCTCGCCGGTTGATGAATCTTGCCTATCCGATATGGACGCCTGCTATGAAACTTTCGATAAAGATGGGTACGTCTATCTGAATATCTCATGTTCTCAGCATTCTGAAAATTCTAATTCATCCTCATTCCCTTGAAATAACTTTGTTTAAGTACAGAACCAGCAACACGGACACTTGTGTTAATAAAAAATACTAACTTTTAAACATGTAAACAAACTTAAATTTTGCTAAAATTTCAAGAGTTTTAAAGCATTTTGTTAGTACTACAGTTTAATAGTGACGGTAGTGATCTCAAGAGTTATTCAAGAGTTTTTTTTTTTAGGGCCATACAATTTTTTTACTGTTACCAAATGTCGGTCAATGTCTAAAATTTTTACTACTAAACAACAATTGGTGCGGTATGATGGTGGGCTATAGTTTGACTTAGACAAGAGAGACAATAGTTCAATACTGTCTGTGATGTAATTGTTTGCATACTTGGTATAGTTCTTGGTATTCATAAGTGTGTGAATCATTGCATTAAGTCATACATTCTGAACAAATGAGAAATGTTCACTGGAGCAAATCTTCTACAAGGCAGCTCTTAGTCTAAAGACCTATCGCAGATGAACTCACCTGGAATACATTGATAAACATCATGTCACAGTGTGAGCAGTCATAAAATGAAATACCATGAATCAATATTTTTTCTAGAGCAGGGTGTTAAAGTGCCATTTAGAATAGAATAGAAAAATATTTATTTAGCGCCACACAATAAACATAAAAATAACAATACAAATTAAAACTCAACTATTTAGGTACTATGTACTTGTTGTTTATAGTATTAAGACACAGGCAACCTTAGAGCAATAAAAAAATAAATAATGCTGGACAATCCACACAGCATCATCTAGCCCCAAGCTAAGCAGATTTTGGATTTTGGGTGACTGATATACTTAAAAACTTTCTTAAAGAGTTGAAACTATAGTGGTTAGAAATCATTTTAAATTATTAACGGCTATATTTACCTACATGCTTTTGTTATTTATGCTGATTTTTCGAAGCTATTTAGAAGCTCTTCTTCATGAGACGATTGACTGTTGCTCGGCGAATACTGCAGGCCTGAGCTTGTTTTAGATATTTTCTTATTATACATAGTATAATACCAATACCCAGAACGCCCGGAACAAATATTTGCAGATCGTAAAACATTTGTCCCAAGGCGGGAATCAAACTCGCAACCTCCTGTGTCGCAGGCAGACCTTTGCCCGCCGCGCCACCTCACATCGGTCGTCTTAACCATAGAGTGGGGTCAGGAATATGTATCAGACAGCTGAGTCAAAGTAATCTTCTCTTGTTTAAAAAATAATAATTGTTGTGCGTTAGTCTCGCTAAAACTAGAGAACGGGTGGACCGATTTGGATAATTTTGGTCTTGAAATGTTTGTAGAAGTGTAGAAAAAGTTTTAACGCAAAAAAACCACGACGGTGCTGAACCGTCGTAGTTCAATTTATTTTTTATACAACTTATACCAGAGGTACCAGAGGTATCACTCGCGGGTTGCCACCTTGAGGCATAGATCGAAAGCCTCATGTGCCAGTAATTTCACCGGAAACCGTACCCTTCACACCGGAACACAGCAATGCGAGCATTACTGCTTGGCGGCAGAAATAGGTCAGGTGGTAGTCCCCGGACGAGCTCTATCACATAGAACTCTACTACTCTTCTAATCTCTAACAGGGATGGAAAGCTGAACATGGATGAATTCCGATTGATCTGCAAAGCTCTGTTCCGCAACGACAAGGGGCACATCTACCCATTGTCAGAGGACAAAGCCCATCATATCTTCCAGGTGTTCGACAAGAACAACGATGGGTTCGTTGACAAAGAAGAGTTTACGTTCTGCTGGAACCATTGGATTAAAGTGGTAAGAATTTTATAAGCTCCTTATTTTTTATTGGTTATAGACAAGCGTTTGACCACCACCTCGCCTGATGGTAAGTGATGGTGTGGTCGATGATGGAGCACGCTTGCCTAGAAAGAACCTTTTTTTTTCTAAAGAAAGCTTTTGCTCCTGACTTTGTACAGCCGGGATCGACAATTTCACGTACCCACCATAGTACGGAAGCCCTAATTAAATTGCCTCGCAAAGCATTGCTTGATTTCGTAGAACTGTTATGAACGACTATGTAAAGAGCTCAGACACTGGACTCTGTGGCTCGGAACTGTAACGTGATTTTTGTAAAATGTTTGTTTGTTTGTTTGTTTGCTTGTAGATCGTGCGTCCGGTGAGCGCCTTCCTGATAGTGGACGTGCAGAACGACTTCATCACGGGCACGCTCAACATTAGCAAGTGCAACGCGCAACAAGATGGCAGCGAGGTGAGTCCCACATGTTGGCAACCCAGCAAACATAGATTTTATTGTAACTTTTTGTTTTATTACCTGTGGTAATTTTAATTTATGATAAGTTGGCAACACTGAATAGAATAGAATAGAATAGAAAAATATTTATTTAACGCCACACAATTAACATAAAAATAAAAAATAACAATATAGAAAAAGGCAGCCACTCAGCATGTGCTGCAGACATAATGTGTCTGTAGCGCTGCATTAATACTCTGTATTTTCTACACTGTAATGTCTCCCTCGTACTCTGAATAACAAGTCAAATAAATAAATTCTTATTGTTATTCTTATTCTTATTCTTATTCAAGTTTATATTTTCTAATAGATTCTTTTTTTATATCTATACGACCCATCTCCCAACTACTGCAACCAGCGCATAACACCTAAGCGTATACACCACACACAACACTCATTATTAAGACTCACTCAACACTCTTGAAGTGCGATGTGGCGCAGCGGGCGCAGGTCCGCCTGCGAGGCAGGAGGTTGCGGCTACGATTCCCGCCTTGAAACAAATGTTTGTACGATCTGCAAGTATTTGTTCCGGGTGTTCTGGGCATTTTCTATGTATAATAAAAAATATCTATCTATGTATAGTTCGCACGGCGGATCTAGGCTTCCGTGAAGTTAGCCGTTTGTGATGCGCAAAGACAATTTAGTTTGAAAAAGCTCCATTGCGCATCGAAACGGCTAACTTCGCGACGGCCGAGATCCGTTCGCACGGCGGATCTAGGCTTCCGAAAAGTTAGCCGTTTGTGATGCGCAAAGACAATTTAGTTTGAAAAAGCTCCATTGCGCATCGAAACGGCTAACTTCACGACAGCCGAGATCCGCCGTGAGAACTATACTGTATTTGTATTAATTATATCAGTCATCTAGTGCCCATAACACAAGCTCTACTTAGCTTGGGGTCTTGCAATACCAGAGGAATCACTCGCGCTTTGCCGACCCTACTACTCGTACTGCTCTGCTGTTCTTCATTCACTTCGCATTCTTCATTACTGAAGGTCTTGAAACGCTTTATGGAGATACCATTACACTCTCGCGCTCGCTCTGTCTCGGCCTGCCTCGGTGAGAGTGTAAAGCCTTTAAGGTATTGACTTGGTCTGACCAACGGCAACGGCTAGGCGATCGACCGCGTGGTCCCTTCCCTTGCTTTGCTCGGCTGTTACAGGCTCTTAATAAATAAATAATGCTGGACAATCCACATAGCATCATCTAGCCCCAAGGTAAGCTGCTGTTAAACAGAGCTATGTTATGGGTACTAGATGACTGATATGTACATAATACGATACAATACATAGATAGGTATTTTTTATTAGAATTTTTTTTATAGAAAATACCCAGAACACCCGGAACAAATATTTGTAGATCGTACAAACATTTGATCCGAGGCGGGTATCGAACCCGCAACCTCCGCGTCGCAGGCGGCCCTGCGCCCGCTGCGCCACATCGGTCGTCAAATACATATCTTGTGCATGTCGATCTTAGCCAACAACTTACGAATCTAAAAATAACAGTACGTACGTAAATACATAAATTGTATTATTTTTCGACGTCAACTTGTAATGCGGGTAGATAGGTATTATTATGCTAATGTTTTCTGGTATTGGGGTAAAACACGAATAAGTAAAGGCCAGTCTTTACCGAACTGGAAGCGATAAAAACCGTCTGGCGCGATGGACGATTGCCCGGCTGACGTGCGAGCGGTGCGGGTTCGATTCCCGCTGCGGGACAAATGATTGCATAATCTGTAAATTGGTTCCTGGTCTGAGAGTTGTACCATGCTACTTATAATATCCACGACATAGGGATCCCAAGGCCTTAGGCTGCGTTTCCACTGGAGATTTTTTTTTATGTCAGCAAGTGACAAGACGACCAAGGCGCTTGCCTGGTGTTAAGCAACACTCCTAACTATAACAGATTCAGTGCCACTTAGTGTTAAAGATCTGCGTGGCAGGCAATGCACTGACGACCAATGTGGCGCGGTGGGCGAAGGTCCGCCTGCGACGCGGAGGTTGCGGGTTCGATTCCCGCCTTGGGACAAATGTTTGTAGAATCTGCAAATATTTGTTCCGGGTGTTCTGGGTGTTTTCTATGTATAATAAAAAAAGTTATCTATCTATGTATTTTATTGTAATAAATATATATCAGTCATCTAGTACCCATAATACAGCTCTGTTTAACAGCAGCTTACCTTGGGCTAGATGAAACAGTGCGGATTGTCCATAAAAAAAAAAAATGCACTGCGCTCATCACCCCGAGATGTTTCACCGCTAACAGTGAACCGACGCAGTGAAACGGTGCGCGGTTGAGTGGTGCGAATAGAGGGCTAGTTTCTGATGCGCGCGGGGTGACGTTGTGGGAGCGAGCACAAATCCCTAGCACACATCCCTACCACACACCCCTTGCAACAAATCCGTAGCACACATTTTGTTCTGGTTTTGCATGTACAGAAACTTCGCTTCGCTGAGCCGTTTCCACTAGAGCTGGTTCTATTGGTTTCTTACAACACATCCAATCACATCATTAAGAGTAGTAGAGTTCTCTGTGATAGAGCTCGTCCGGGGTAGGACTACCACCATACCTATTTCTGCCGCCAAGCAGTAATGCTCGCATTCCTGTGTTCCGGTGTGAAGGGTATGGTTTCCGGTGAAATTACTGGCACATGAGGCTTTCGATCTTAGCCTCAAGCAACCCGCGAGTGATACCTCTGGTATTGAAAGCGTCTAAGGCTGCGGTAACCGCTTACCATCTTGTGGGCCGTACGCTTGATTGCCACTTCAGTTGTATAAAAAAAAAACATCCCTTGCTACACATCCTCGCACGTATCTGGTGGAAACGCAGCCTTACTCTTGAACGCATTCGGTATTGGAATATGACATTTCGTACTCTTGAGAGTAAACCTAGCGCCAAAAACTACCTTGTTTTCAAGAGTCCAAATCAATCCAATGACGATTCCGATCCAATCCCAATTTCAATTCAATTCTAATATACAGCTGTCAAATTTTTCGTATGGAGTCAGTGCCAACTCTGGTGACAGAGTTTTTAGGCCGCGCAAAAACCTCTGTCACGGCCTAACAACTTTGAAAAAGCCAGCCCTCCAAAGTACGGGAGCGCTCAGTTGTAATTGCCACTGGCGGTCACCCATCCAAATGGTGACTACGCGGAACAGTGCTTAACTTCGTTGATCTGTTAAGAACAACTTAGCCAGCTACGTCACGTGCGCTAGTCATTAATATTATCAAAACAAAGGATATCCCTCGTATGTAACCACTTACCATCGATCAAACACTGTACGCAAGCCTACAGTCAACCCGCCAGGTAGAGCACTTCACTCTTATTGCGACTGCATAAGGGTGAGAATAGATCGCGAATGACGTAACAGTACTATACGTCATTGCATGCCTCTAACCACCAGAGAACAGTAAAATATTACTTTACAAAAGTTGCAAATAACTAAAGGTCCAGTCACATTTTCTTTGACAGCACGTGGAAGTCATGTTGCCTGATGTTAAGCGCCACGTCTGACCATAGCACTTGCGTGTTACAGTTTTGAATATTTAAGGTTCTGTAGCACTGTCTGTAATAAAATTATTGGTAAAACCAATTTTACAAGTCAAGGCGTCAAGCAAGGTAGGTACACAATCTACGGTACCAACATATTACATAGAAATTGTTCAAGTGACAAGTCTAATCGATGAACCGACTGAGGATGACAGTCCATCTTATCAACAATAATCTTTAGGATTCCGTTGCTGCTTCCCCTCACCCACCACGCCATTATCATCGACCACACCAACCCATCAGGTGAGGTAGTGGTCAAACGTTGGTCTATAACCAAAAAAAAAAAAAAAAATTAAGTTAAGTGGTGGGTTAAGACCCAATCACTCTCGCTCGAGTGTTGGCCCACTGGTCTACTCTCTACTACTCTCTACTACTGGGAGTAGGGTGGAAATATTAGAAAGGCTGTCATGATTGATATCAGAAACTGTAAGTACCAAACCCGAAACAAATATTTGCAGATCATGCAACATTAGTCCCGTAGCAAAATTCGACCCGGCAACCATTCGCTTCTGAACCGAGCTCTCGCCCACCACGCCACCGGAGACGAGGTCACATTATAAAGTCACGGGTAGTTTTACTGCCAAACTGCAGTTTCAAACCTCCATATTTCACCGTTGAAAAATAAGTCGTAACTCGCTAACATCGAAATTTAGTTACCAGTAACTTTGTATAAGCTAGCCTTGCTGCGTGCTGCAGAACTTGGCAACACTGCGATCGCGCTCTAAAAGCCACTAATTCAACTTTGATGGCCGAAATTGCTACTTGAAAATTTGTTTTCACGCGAATTTTGGCCTGCGCTTGGCTGGTTGGGACATTTTTGTGACTTTATGAGGCTTGCAAAACCATGATACTAAGTTTTACTTTTACTTGGTAAACTTTGACATCAATTTATCGTTGAAAGTGAAACGTGACAGGTTCAGGTTTCGTTTCCTGCGGGACATTATATTTCCATTTTACTTATGATATAATCCAATTACCGGAGGAAATAACTGTTCCAGTAACACATAAAGCTTTGATTCAGATTCAGATTCAGATATAATTTATTGCGATAATGGGTATAAAATAGGTCTCACATCAACATTGAGTTTTCAAGTTCAGCCCCCATACCATGAACTCTTAGAGCGATTCAAATTAGGACCTAAACTGAATTGTCAAAAAATTTTGTACCGTGAAATTAATAATTATTGAATTCATGATACAAAATTTTTTGACAATTCAGTTTAGGTCCTAATTTGAATCGCTCTAAGAGTTCATGGTAGGGGGGCAGCGTGGCTTTGCACTGCACTTGTCACCCCGAACCGTACATTTTTAAGTCTCTTACATCGAGTAATTTCACTTGCTACAGTCCCTTCATACCTATACCTAAACACATTAGTCCTTGTGTCGTTGCTTGGAGGCTGAACATTTGGCAATGCGGTGGACTAAGACCGGCCTCTTGCTTGCGTGTGAAACCACCAGGTGAATTTCATCGCAATTTATTTCCTTTACCGCTAGCATTGATAGTTGGAACCCATAATTTATGATCGGAAGGCAAGGTTACCACCGCACCAGGCGATGCGGTGCCTTACAATGTGTACATTGCATGATGCTAATTCTGCAGTATTTAAGATTGATGGTGGTTCCCTCAATGCTCACGGATCACCTGCATTTGGTTCCGACTTGGCACCGTGCCAAGTTCCTATCGATTCTATACGTTTTGTCTGCCCGAAATAGGCGAAATTACAATAGTACAGTACCCCACATAGAGTAAAATCGTCGACTTAGATGTAAACCAGAACTCATAACGAACCATTTTCATTGCACCTTCAATGGACAAGCTGAATAAACATTCACGGTTCATTGGTAGCAAGTACAGAGCTCTTTATAATGAGTTTGTTTAGGACCAGTTCTACCACCATACCTATTTCTGATACGTAGCAGTAATAAACGCATGTCCCGGTTCGAAAAGTGTTTCGTTGAAATTATGAATTATGAGCTGACCTGCGCGGCTTCACCCGCGTTTTTGAAGTTTTTTTGCTATCCTACAGGAACAGTAAAATTTTCCGGGGTAAAAAGTAGCCTATGTGTTATTCTAAGACTTAAGCCATCTACATTACAAATTCCATCACAATCGGTTAAGTAGTCACGGAGATACGTGGTAACAAACATACACACACACACACATACAGACTTTCGCATTTATAATATAGTAGGATAGTAGGATTTCCAGCTCTAGTAGCCTAGATTTGTCACCCTACTGCAAAAAGGGTGATAGATCATGGACATATAAGACTTTTCGTCTGTTCCAGTGTGAGAACGTGTGACTGATACATATAACAACTTGCCAACAGGTAGCTCATATTTGTCACCATATAAATAAATAAATAATGCTGGACAATCCACACAAGCATCATCTAGCCCCAAGGTAAGCTGCTGTTAAACAGAGCTGTATTATGGGTACTAGATGACTGATATATATTTAATACAATACAATACATAGATAGATATATTTTTATTATATATAGAAAAATACCCAGAACACCCGGAACAAATATTTGTAGATCGTACAAACATTTGTTCCGAGGCGGGAATCGAACCCGCAACCTCTGCGTCGCAGGCGGACCTGCGCCCGCTGCGCCACATCGGTCGTCAAACTATATGCAGTGACTGCGAAAGCGGTGGCAGTAAAAACTAGTACCTTGCTGTTTATTGGCTTTCTAAATTTATCAACTAAGGTTCGGTTTCTGATTAAACTGTTAACTCTTTAACCATTGTCAAAATAGTATTTAATTACAAAACCGACCTACCTATGCAAGCTGCCTAGCACACTGTGCCAATTTTGCAGGAGCGTTCCTGCGAAAGTTTACACTGTCTGCACCGACTGATCATCAAGAAACGACAAAACGATCGCATCAAAGCCTAAACAGTTTTTCGATTAAAACTTTGAACACCCCAAAACACCCATCAATTTGTAAAACCGCACGAACGGTTTGGCGCAGTTTCGCGCGATTGAAACGGCCTGTCAAAATCTACAGTAGTTGTTAAGTTGGCGATATCGGTGTTTCCGACGAGTTCACAGCCGTTCTGAACAGCTGGTTCAATCTGCTGCGGCATTTTATCATCGTGTCCAGTTTATAATATTCCCAGCTGGGACATGACCTACTTTCTCGAGTAATACACCTCGTTGAACAAATGCTGATTGGATGGCACATGACTTTAGATTTTTAGTTCTTGGATATGCCTGTTTTCTCACAAAGTTTTCCTCTACCGTTTGGGAGACTTTCATCGCGGTAATCTTTGCGTTAGGCTCGCTACGGTTAACTCGACTACGGCTGGACCGATTTGCCTAATTTTGGTCTTGAAATGTTTGTTGGAGTCCAGGGAAGGTTTAAACGTGAGAAAATATGGAAAAATAACGCAAGTAAAACCGCGCGGATCAAATGAATGAAATGAAATGAAATTCGGTTTATTTGACAAACACACAGAAAGAAAAAAGAAAAAAAAAACAAGAGACTTAAGTAATAAAAAGAAAAGAAAATAGGTAGGTAAGTAGGTACATAGGATAAACAACATGACATTTTTTAAGCAAGATTACCTACTAACTGGTGGACTATGCCTTACTGTGCCAATTAGTTTTCTGCTGTGTGTGGGTCAAAGAGGCTCTGTCTCAGTTTAAGCTGCGACACATACACAGAGTGTGATGTGAAGCTGCACTGGTTTTCAGACAAAACCTGGACAAGGGTGACCTCACGAATGAGTCAGCGTTGATAAACATAATAAATAATAAAAACACTTACGTTTAATATGAAATAAAATTAAATAATAGGTATACAAAATACATAATTATTTAGAAAATAAACTAAATAAGAAAAGCAGCTAATAATAGTGGCTAATAAATAGTGTTCTGTACTGTACTAGTACCACTTGTTTGTTTGTAAAATGTGAGAATTAATTAAGACCGAAGAGAAAAATAAAAACAATGCCTACCGCTAGGCTGGGTTAGACCTCAAGATAGTAAGTACATTTACGAGGACTTTTGTAGTTGTAATAGATTCTTTTTGAGCGCTAATTTGAAAGCTCAGCTCGATCAGCTAGTACATTTTAAAAATAGAAAAATCCATTGGTTGAGATCGGGTTCTAACCGACGACCTTAAGATCAGGAAGGGGTCACTAGTACACTACGACTAGACTTCTCTTATCGCACAACAATATTGGTTGACATTGACATCGCTTTTAAATTGTATTTCCGTGGTTTGGAGCGCATGTTAAGTTGGTTCGATGGACGACCAAACTTCGCCACAAAGTTGACCTCCCTGGCACTGATATACATACATCTACTTAAAATTCATACGAACTATTTTATTGGGAACGCTTCCTACTGGTAGTGATTTGGATCAGTTGAGCTATCTATAGGTCGTTTGTAACGGTCTTTAGATGGCTCAACTGTTTCATATGTATTTTGTAATGTAATGTAATTATGTACATATTTTATTTTGTTTAATAAAGTCCCCCGATAATATAGATAATATATTTTATTGGTTGATGCGGTTGGCAAGAAAGAGCCCGTTTGAGAATTCACGCTTCTGATTCGAGCAGCCTAAGCGGAGCAGATTAGAACATGAATAACCCATCAGTCACATACATAGCCTTAGACACTCTTGTGCCTAAACTCACGCTAAAATAGTCATGATAACAGTAACCAATAATCACTTAAATCACGTCTTCACCTTATGAAAAAGGATTCAAGGAATATAAAAATCATATTTCTTTTTACATTAGATGCGAGATTGATAATATTATTTATAAAATAAAACTACCTAATACAGCAATCCGTCATAAAAGGTTAAACACCGATCAGAAGCATATTGGTTCTCTGATTGGTGGCATCAAAAAATTACAGAATTTTGAACCTTATTGCTAAAATTTTATATTGAAAACTGACATAATGACGTCACCGCTGTCACTCCGCGACTCAGCGCGTTTTGGCGTGATATAGATAGAAGGATCTCATGTAGGAATTTGGCCATTTCTATGCAAACATTATCTACATTTCAAGGTTTAGGCTGAATATCTGATCTAAAAATGACTCGAGCTTTGCCCTGAACGCTTCTATTTTCGGCTAAAACTGCTGATTAAGTGAACCGATTACAATCTATTGTGCTGTGCTAAGCTTAGTTCAGCAGCGGTTTCACACCTATTGCAATTATATCTTGGCGCCTGGCACCGCGCGCGCCATCGACGATTCGACACTCAAATTACATTCTTTCTATCCCAATTGCTGGTAAGCGTGACTCTGCAATAACTATTCGACATACCAATAGTTATTTCCTAGTCACCCTGCGGCAGTTACCAATGAGTCGAAAAATGTAGAATGCTGTTTTTGTTGCCTGATTATTTTAGACTTGGAAGCGAGGAACATAATTATGTAAGTGCACCCAATTATTAAGTCAAGACAATCTTAACGCGGTGGGTGAATGCCTGATTGGGAAGTGAGGTTTCGGGTTCTATTTCTGCTGTGGGTCAAGGTACCGATGCAAATCTCTGAATTTTGCTACTTTTAAATTAAATCGAGCAGTTTTAGCCCATTTATAGTAATGGATATCCATGACACGGCACTGAATAAATAAATAAAAAGTCATCACTGCCTTATTCTTTACCTGATGATTTAATTAGACCGTATAAATTCATCATGACAGTCTAATGTTCCCTTCCCACTGTTGGGGCACAGGCCCACTCTCGGCAAAAGTAATTGAGTCGTGGATGACACATGTCTCGGTTTCCTAACTGTTCCTTCAACATATGAGAGCGCTGACAATTTTTCTTATAAAAAAATCCATGGATGCACGATTGAACCCTAGACCTTATGACCGGAAGGCGGGGTAATTTAATTAAAAAATCGTATACGTAACGTTCAACGGTCCGTTACGTCACGAACATACCTACTTCTAAACTAAAAATGCACAGCTCAAGTCCGTATACAATTGTTAAAATATATAACAAAGTTCCTGAATGTATTAAAAATATAGAAAAAGATAATATTTTTGAAAATAAATTAAAAGAAATGCTATTAAAAAAAAGCTATTATTTAATATTACATAAGACCTGTGACATGTATTACCCTCATAATTATGATGCAATAAATGATACTGAATACTGAATACTGAATACTGAACATAAGTTATTCAAAGCAGCTTTCCGTCATACACTTTGTATTAGTAAAAACAAACCCCAATATTATGTCATGCGACAGACTTGGTAAGTTATAAGTATACATAAACCTTAACCTTTCTGCTAATACTTTTAATTTTATGCCGATACTAAATTTCCGTCTGGGCTGTTCTGAAACATAACTGTAGAACTCAAATAAAAATACGTAAATATGACTGCTTGCTATCAAATAAGTCTATCAACAACAATGGGACATAAATTACCTAAGCATATTACATGAATACGTACGTCATACATCCAAGTTCAAGAACATAACTCTGGGAATAAGCAAGTTGACATGGCAGCGGGCAGGTCATCATCATCAACCTATTGCAGTCCACTGCTGGACGTAGGTAACTCCCAATGCGCGCCACTGAGCCCGATCTTCGGCTTTCCTCAACCACTTTCTGCCAGCGGGCAGGTCATAGAGCTCGTTTTATTCTCTACTCGGCATCTATAACAATAGCGAGGGGTCATGCCAAAAAAAACGATAGGAACCCAGCCGGTGTTGTTGCCAGTTCTTTTACGGCATGGGCGCGTTGGAACTGGCGTAAGTTTTCCTAGCTTGTACGTTTCAAAGTGACCCCTGTGATTTTACTGAATAAAGCACTTTGATTTGATTCAGTTCCAACTGTAGTTTAATTCAGTTTTTACCCATAAAGCTATTCTCTAATTAAACAAAACACCCGATAGATCATTGGCTATTGCTTAAATGCAGCTGGATCGTTGTATAAGTCTCACAACGGATCTCGGCCGTAGTGAAATTAGCCGTTTCGATGCGCAATGGAGCTTTTTCAAACTAAATTGTCTTTGCGCATCACAAACGGCTAACTTCACGGAAGCCTAGATCCGCTGTGCGAACTATACAGTAGTGGAATACAAGAACACCCAAAAACAAATTTAAAGAAGCTGTTCTGCTACGGTTTGAAATCTTTGTTAGTGGGATTGCCCATAAAACCGCAGGAGAAGAACTGATGAACGCGTCTTAGATCTAATCAGTGTATTATCAATCTAGTCTTGATAAGGTTTTTGAATTTTCGATCGGAATCGGAAGCGTTGATAAATGTTATTCTTCCATAACACTGCGCAAATTTGATATTTATCGGTTGATTTTACACGTTCTTTTACTCTATATTGGTGGATATTGCCCTTAATGTTTGCAAATGACGTAGATACCTAATGGTACTACCACAGAACAGATCCACTCCCTACCTCCCACCGGTTTTACTTACCCCATCTCGGTCGCGAGTTTGCCGGTACGACACGGCACCTTTTCGCCGGCACTGAAGCAAGGGTCAAAAGTCAAAAATCAAAAATGATTTATTTCAATAAAATCACAAGGATCATTTTGAAACGTTTGAAAGCTATAGGGTTCTAAAGCACGCGTTTATTTTGTTTTTGTGTAGGTCCAGAGCGCGCGCATGACAGCGCAAGCGAAAGTTGCGATCTCGTTCTTGCTATAATTGGTGTCAACCATGACACTCACACATACAACGGCACCGTTTACGTACACAAACCGTGCGTGCGGTGAATGCGACGCGGTTCCTTCATAATTTTTTTTCAAAATCAAATCAATCAAATAAAATAAAAATATTTTTATTTAAATTACACTTTTTAAATATTACAGGGTTTGGGGCTCTTCAGTTAAGTTTTAATGACCTGTGTGAGAAGATTATTGAGAGTGTCCGGGGTGGTACAACGTTGTACATCACGCTTACAAACGCGTGTTTTTGTACCATCAATCAGAACCTTCCATCTACCTAACTTTCCACATTGCGAATAGGTTGAATAATCACACTGATGTTATAAATGCGAATGTTTAGATATTTGTTACTTAAATATCGTCGGAAAAACCTGGCTTAGAACTGCACAGGACCGAGAAGAATGGCATAAGCGAAAGGAGGCCTATACACAGCAGTGGGTGATACCGGGCTGAAATGATGGTGATGATGAAATATCGTCGACTACTATTTTTACCAACAGAACTAAAACAAATGAATGGAAACATATTTAAAAATACATTAAGAAAGTGGCTTATTAATAAGGTATTTTATGACTTGAATGAATACCTATTATTCAAAATAAAAAAATTGGTATTAATATATCTACTGAATTAAGTAGATATTATTAAGTACCTACCTTTAACATTGTAGTACTTAACATTGTAGTACTTAACATTGTAGTACTTAACATTGTAGTACTTAACATTGTAGTACTTAACCTAGTTAACATAACCTAGTTAATATTGTACGTCCAAAATGTATAAGCTGAGCTTACCTACCAGTGCCATACCTAGTATTAAGATCTTTTTGTGCCTTCATCAGCTAAACAATAAATATTTTCTTATTCTTATATTCTTATTCTTATTCTAGAATTGGGATTTTAACACTGTTGGTTGTGATAAACGAAACGGTTAAAATTAGTATAGTCGCGCCACGCCTAACTATAACAATACAAAGAATCGCATAGAGCTAATAATTAATAATACGAGCGTTTCATGGTTGATTGATGCTTATAGGCTTAGAATAACAACACGGAGAAACGAAGTACGCGCACGCAAATTGTGATCATTTTTAGTGAGACTTGTTAGTCTCACTTAGACAAGCAGCTCGACATTCATCAATGTGAAGTCATCGTGCGCACGTCTCTCACAATTATAATTTCAAAATGGTGTATTGTGTGGTGAAAGGCTGCTGTAACACCACGTATATAATTATTAATCACGTATAATACATAGGCCGCTCACGCAAACATCAATTGTTTTGTGAACACACTTTTGAAAATAATTTTGAATGAAACTATCATTCTTCGTGTTGTTATTCTAAGCTTATAGGCAATACCTACCTTCACAGTACCTAACTTACTACGTATTACTAACTATTCTATGACTATTGTAACAATCATTGCTATAGACTTCTGTGCCCAATGAGCGGAAATTCATTTCCGCTGCCAGACATCTGAATAACTATTCCTGAATTTGGGCTTACCCTGATATCCATAGTCGTGAAAGCAGCATCATCTTACCGTATGCTTTTATTATATTAGTATGACTAGCCGTTGCCCGCGAGTTCGCTCGCGTGGAACACGGGATCCGTACTTACTTTTATCAGGAATGAAAAATATCACTATGTTTTATTCCCGGTTATTATCTAGGTATCTATGTTTTAAATTTTAGCCAAATCAGTTCAATGATTATCGAACAATTAAACAATCAAAAACCTTTCGCATTTATTTAAAGGACTAATTTCATAGTGGCCTATTTCTTTGTAACACCATAGAAAAATTGGAAATAAATATAAGACTAACAGTAAAAAAACAATTTTATTTTTAAGTAGACAAACAAAGTTCTAAAGGAAAAATGTTTATTGTGTTGAGTTTTCTAAAACGGGAAAATTAGTGGTCATGACAGTTATTAGCAATGATCACGTGACGCATCTTGACTTTGTCAGTACCTATTAATCCAGTTGTTCGTTAAACCCGCCATGTTGTTTTGCATTGTGTTGCACTCCTTCACAAAGATAAACTTTCTTTAGATTATAAAAAAAGCGAAAAAAATAAAAAAAATAAACAGTATTATATGGTGTCTTTAATGATTATCTAATTATCTAGACCCCTACAAAGAACCAGGGCCTGGCTCCATACTGCGTGAAACAACTCCTTTCGGCCAAATCGGTTCAGTGGTTTTCGAGTTGGGACAAACGTCCATCCAAATATTATTATTAATTCTTGCAAAAAAGGTTTGTGCTCGCGAGGTTTACTGTCCGCAGAACTATAGTTACATGCAGTTAGTTACTATTAGTAGGTATATACTAAACTAAACGGTAATATGGTTTACGTTACAGGTGGTGGAACCGATCAACCGCCTGCTGGACACCATTCCGTTCGACTGCGTGTTCTACTCCCTGGACTGGCACCCTCCTGACCACGTCTCTTTCATAGACAACGTGCATATGCGGGAGTTACACCCTTCCAGCCCGGTGAGTCTCTCTCCGAGCAGTGCGTGTCGCCAGTGATGACATACGGCACCCAGATCACGTCTCTTTTATTAGACAACGTGCATATGCGGGAGTTACACACTTCTAGCCCGGTGAATCTGTCTCCGAGCAGTGCGTGTCGCCAGTGATGACATACGGCACCCAGACCACGTCTCTATTGTTAGACAACGTGCATATGCGGGAGTTACACACTTCTAGCCCGGTGAGTCTGTCTCTAAGCAGTGCGTGTCGCTAGTGATGACATACGGCACCCAGACCACGTCTCTTTTATAGACAACATGTCAGTGTGATGACACGGCAGTAAAACGTATTTTTTTAATTAATGACATAATTATAATATACTTACAATTCGTGACTTTTGCAATAACTGCAATATATAGTCTGGGTGTTGTGATAATACATCTTGTAGTTTTTGCACAACAATGGGAATAAAACCGTTCATCTTTCGATAAAATTATGCTCGCATATTCGATAAATTCTAATCACTAGTGCTCGTAAAAAAAGTACAAATATCAATAGGCAGTGGACTTGACCTCGTTATCGAAAATTCGAGTAAGGGCGAGCGCACGCCACTTAGTCGTAAAATCTCGCTTGCAACTTAACTGATGCTCTGTTTCTATGCTCCAGTAACTTGCATTAATACTAGAAACAAGGTGAGTATGTTTAGTCGGGCTGGATCTGCGGCATAATCTAATGCCAATAAAAAAAAATCCGAGGCTCGTTACAGTATGTTTTTGTCGTTCTTAAGAGCCCTATCCTCGATAATCCTTGAATTTTGTTGTAGCCCGTGAAGTTTCGAACACTATTGTGGCTCGTGTGTTGAAGATATTTTAACGAAAATAAAAACATATAAAAGCTTTATCCCTTAAAATTTAAGCCAACAGAACAAATATTAATTAACTCAAGACACAACTGATTAAAAAAATAATTAGTAACGCACGTTTCGTAAAATGAGCAATTCCAGTCAACTTTCGATCATGTTTTCTATGAAATAACAAAGTCTAACATATTTCCAAAAATGCAATTATAATAATCACAGTTTTAAAATTTAAGTGTACAGAGAAAAATACAACATGTTCGTTCAGTATTTTTGAAAAAAGACGGTCTAAAAAACGCGTACTTTTCCCAATTTTACGCTTGTTATTTCTGCTAAAGTAAGGAGTTTACAATAAAAATACACCAACTAAATTAAAGTTTAAGTTGTTATTAAATAAATACAACAAAGAAAATAGTCTAATAGCATTGACTTTTTTTAATACGAATTTTTTAAAATCACACCTTAGCGCACTTATAATCATATCGATCGAAGCACCGACTCTCAAACCGCGCTGAGCGCTTATTGCGAGAGGATGTATCGCTCCTCGTCGCGCGCACTATTACTTATACTATATAAAGATATATTCAGGCGAACTTCATGAATTATATCGCTAAATCTTGGAAAGGCCTCTTAAGTCATTATACAAAGATGATGACAGATTCTATGATGTCAAGTTATTCGCCATTACAGCCTGGCCAATACAGCTGCAGTGACACCTAATTTAAATGTAACCGCTTATCATCCATCCATACCATTAAGTGGGCCGTGGGCCGTGGGCCGTATATTTGGTTGCCACTTTAGTGGTATAAATCAAAACAACAAACAACTGTTTTGTTTATGTTAGCACAAAACTACCACATCACATGCAAAATCTAAATCAGTGATTCAGACATTACCTAGTTCCGATATCTACATCATTCCAGTAACTTGTGTAAACGAGCTAGAACTACAGTAACTAAGGATGTGTAAACGAGCTATAACATGCCTCGAATATCCAGAACCGAATATTGAGTAGGCGCGTGTCGTTCAAGACGAATTTCTGCGAATCGTGACTTCTTTATTTAAGAGGCCTTTCCAAGATTTAGCGATATAATTCATGAAGTTCGCCTGAATGTATCTTTATATAGTATAAGTAATAGCGCGCGCGACGAGGAGCGATACGTTTTCCCTCTATAAGCGCTCAGCGCAGTTTGAAAGTCGGTACTTCGATCGATGTGATTATAAGTGCGCTAAGGTGTGATTTTAAAAAATTCGTATTAAAAAAAGTCAATACTATTAGACTATTTTCTTTGTTGTATTTATTTAATAAAAACTTAAACTTTAATTTAGTAGGTGTATTTTTATTGTAAACTCCTTACTTTAGCAGAAATAACAAGCGTAAAATTGGGAAAAGTATGCGTTTTTGACCGTTTTTTTTTTCAAAAATATTGAACTAAAATGGTGTATTTTTCTCTGTTTACTTAAGTTTTAAAACTGTGATTATTATTATTGCATTTTAGGATATTTGTTAGACTTTGTTATTTCATAGAAAACATGATCGAAAGTTCACTGGAATTGCTCATGCGAAACGTGCGTTACTAATTATTTTTTTAATCAGTTGTGTTTTGAGTTAATTAATATTTTGTTCTGTTGACTTAAATTTTAAGGGATAAAGCTTTTATTTGTTTTTTTTTTCGTTAAAATATCTTCAACACACGAGCCACAATAGTGTTCGAAACTTCACGGGCTACAAGAAAATTCAAGGATTGTCAAGGATAGGGCTCTTAAGGGTTATTTTTACCCAAGATACCATCCCCCTTTGTATACGTTAGTAAATAATAGGATATATTCGTCTGGTGCTACAATAAAGTGTAAATAAGACATTGTAATCGTCGTCGTAAGTCCTTGAAATGAATATATATATGTATGAAATAGGCTAGCAGATATCTGGTTTCACAAATACTGGAAGGTGGCCAGTATCAGTACAATACACCTTATACTAGTAGTACTTACATAAATAAAGAAGAAAAATCTAAAGAAAGAGTAGTAGTGTTCTACTCTTAGATAGAGCTCGTCCGGGGAAGGACTACCTATTTCTGCCGCCAAGCAGTAATGCTCGCATCGCTGTGTTCCGGTTCGAAGAGTACGCTTTCCGGTGAAATTACAGGCACATGAAACTTTCCATCTAAAGTCTCAGGGTGTTAACACGCAAGTAATATTATTATGTTGCATGCGTACATAAGCTACGGTAACCGCTGACCATCAAGTGGGTCTTACGCTTGGTTACCACTTTAGTGGTATAAAAAAAATACAGTTTTATGGGCCAGCTGATTACTGCTGGGCGTATTCAATTATTAACGGTTATTTACCACTTGAATTTGTCATATTATATGCTTGCTGCAAGCGTACGGCCCACAAGATGGTAAGCGGTTACCGCAGTCTTTGGACGCTTGCAATACCAGAGGTATCCCTCGCGGGTTGCCACCTTGAAGCTAAGATCGAAAGCCTCATGTGCCAGTAATTTCACCGGAAACCATACCCTTCACACCGGAACACAGCAATTAGCATTACTGCTTGGCGGCAGAAATAGGTGTGGTGGTAGTCTTTCCCCGGACGAGCTCTATCACAAAAAACTATACTACTCTTGAACACTGTAGTTTTAACTCTTTGACTGCTGGGCGATTAATAAGCTTTGTACACTTGCAGGTGTCAGCGGACAAGGCGCAGGCGTACGACACAGTGGTGTTCGCAGGCCCCCCGCCCATGAAGCAGCGCCTGTGGCCGCGCCACTGCGTGCAGGACACCTGGGGCGCAGAGCTGCATGCCCAGCTGAAGGTAACCAGCTGTTAGTCAGGGCACAGGTGTACGTCAAAGCCTGGGGCAGTGACATTGCACTGAAGGTAACTAGCAGGTGTTCTTGGGGCAGTGACATGTTTGCAGGACACCTGGGGCGCAGAGCTGCATGCCCAGCCTGGGGCAGTGACACTGCACTCGTTCGATCGTTCGTTCGTATGAGTCAGTGGCCAACTCTGGTGACAGAGTTTCTAGGCCGCCCGAAGGCCTCTGTCATGGCCTAACAACTTTGAAAAAGCCGGGACCGACTGCTTAACGTGCCCTCCGAAGCACGGGAGCGCTCAGTTGAAATTGCCACTGGCGGTCACCCATCCAAATGATGACCCCGCGGAACAGTGCTCAACTTTGTTGTTCTGTTAAGAACAACACTGCACTGAAGGTAACTTAGGTAAGCAGGTGTTCTTTTGGCAGTGACATGTTTGCAGAACACCTGCTGCAGAGCTGCATGCATAGCTGAAGGTGTACCATAGGTAGTCAGGTAGTCAGCTCAGGTTGTTACCAGGTTCTTCTGGACTGGGGCACGTGAAAAGGGCGTAAATTCACCGAGGCATGATCCTTGTAATTTTATTGAACAAAGATATTTACAATTTGAATTTGAAAAAACAGGGCACAGAGAGGTCGTGGGTTCGAACCCGGTCGTGCACCAATATTTTTTCTATTTGAAAAAATTATATGCGCAATGCCACTGTTCCCATACGGCGAAAGCAAACAACGTAAGGAAATCGACATGTCCAAGAAACTGGAAATTGTAAAATGCAAAAAACTAAAAATGCATCCACCGCGCCGCATTGAGTCTGCGTGTGGGATTAGGACGCAATCACTCTCGCTCTAGAGTAGGCCAGTGTCCCAGCTGTGGGAACATTAGAAGGCTGTCATCATGATGTAACACTTTCTAGTGTCCCTGTTTCTGGCTGTCATCATGATTTATGTGAAGTGAAGGCTAGTTGCTCCTCCTCAGATTGTAGAGGGCGCTATAAAGGTGTACAAAGGCACCAACCCCGAGGTGGACTCGTACTCCGTGTTCTGGGACAACAAGAAGCTGACTGACACTAGCTTGAGCACGCAGCTGCGCATGCGGCACGCAACCGACATCTACATCTGCGGGCTCGCCTATGACGTCTGTGTCGGTATGGATACAATATCCTCATTTATTTAATCGTATTCTTTTTTTTTTATGACAATCCACACAGCATCATCTAGCCCCAAGGTAAGCTGCTGTTAAACAGAGCTGTATTATGGGTACTAGATGACTGATATATATTTAATATAAAATATATAATAGCCTTTATTTCTTATGCTTCTACTTACAATATAAAGATTAAAATTTACTTAATATTAAATTCACTTGTTCTAAAAATCTAAACTTTCCTATTGTTATTCCTACTTTTATTTTAATCAAAATTATCAGCAATAGTCGCGGCGTATTGGCCTCCCGGCCTCCCCTGAATCTCTCCATTCGTCTCTTTCTCTCGCCATCATCATCTATATGCTTAATATATACAATAATAAACCTCTCACAAGATTTAATAAAAAAAAACAACACAAAAACCAAACTAAAAGAACTTCTTATTAAATTAATTTTACAAAAATGAACAGCAATTCTATAGCAATGTACAACGTCCGTCTATCTCTGGTGTCAAAGCAAAAGTGTGCTCTGACTGGCGAATGCGCCGCTCTCGAGCGCAGCGCGCCCCTCCATTCCGTTTGCCTGCGGTGATGTCAGCAGGCCACGCCTCTTATCGCTGAATATTATGCTAAATATACTTAATACAATACAATAAATAGATATATTGAAAATACCCAGAACACCCGGAACAAATATTTGTAGATCGTACAAACAGGCGGAGCTGCGCCCGCTGCGCCACATCGGTCGTCGTAAGACTTTTTCGGAAGCCTTTCGTAAGATAAAATCAAGTTCGTCGTGGGTTCGAACCCGGTCGTGGATTTTTCTGTTCGTAAAATTTATGTGCGCAATGCCAGTGCTCTCATACGGTAAAGGAAAATATCGTGAGGAAACCGGCATGTCCAAGAACTAAAAATTCGAAAGACATGCGTTTTTGCAGTTTTTATGCTATCCCACAAACACAGTCCATTTTCCCGGGAAAAAAATAGCCTATGTGTTATTCCAGGACTTAGCTAGACCAAAAAGGTGATTAGATTAGATTTAGTTCCTCTAAATGACCGACTAAATTAAATGTATTTTATGAATTTATTGACTGACTTATCTTATAAAATGAAATTTTTGCAATTGTTATTACTATTGTTAATACTTATTTAATTATTTGCTAACATTGTTTATTCAATCCTGTATTGATTTTATTTACCTACCTACTTGTACCTATTTGTAGATATATTTTTTAACTATTGTAAAAAAAAAAGAAACAAACAAGGGTACCTATCTAATTTGTAATTGGTAACCTAGGCTAAAAACTTAGTAAATCAATTGTTGACGTGTACCTACTAATTGTGTACCAAATAAATGATTATTGATTATTATTATTGATAGTGTAGGACGCCCTCCGGCTAGATGGAGCGAGGACTTGCGGAATGTAGCTGGCCGAGGGTGGTTGGGGAAAGCCGAGGATCGCGCTCAGTGGCGCGCATTGGGAGAGACCTACGTCCAGCAGTGGACTGCAATAGGTTGATGATGATGATGATGATGATTATTGATTATTATTGATTATTATTATTGCCATCTACATTCCAAATTTCATCACAATCGGTTAAGCCGTCACGGAGTCATGGTAACAAACATACACACATACACATTTCGATCTATGCCTCAAGGTGGCAACCCGCGAGTGATACCTCTGGTATTGCAAGCGTCCATAGGCTGCGGTAACCGCTTACCATCTTGTGGGCCGTACGCTTGGTTGCCACTTCAGTTGTATAAAAAAAAAAAAAACGCACACCCACACACAAAGACTTTCGCATTTATAATATTAGTAGGATTGTCCGTCCAGCATTATTTATGAAAGTTTTATATATTTAGGTGCGACCATAGCGGACGCGCTGGCTATCGGGTACCGCGCCATACTCATCGAGGACGCGTCGCGCGGAGTCGACCTCGCAGACATCGAGACCACCAAGCGCACCATCCTCAACAACAGCGGAGTCATCATCAACTCAGACCAGGTTAAATGTCCCTTCCATCTAAAATGTATCCATTTCTAACATGTCTATCTAAAATGTATCCATTTCTAACATGTCTATCTAAAATGTATCCATTTCTAACATGTCTATCTAAAATGTATCCATTTCTAACATGTCTATCTAAAATGTATCCATTTCTTGACTTTGACGAGCGATGTGGCGCAGCGGGCGCAGGTCCGCCTGCAACGCGGAGGTTGCGAGTTAGATTCCCGCCCCGGGTCAAATGTTTGTACGATCAACAAATATTTGTTCCGGGTGTTCTGGGTATTTTCTATAAATAATAAAAAAATATCTATCTATGTATTGTATTGTATAAGTATATATCAGTCATCTAGTACCATAATACAGCTCTGTTTAACAGCAGCTCACCTTGGGGCTAGATGATGCTGTGTGGATTGTCCAGCATTATTTATTTATTTATTTATTCTTACAATACATGTCTAGCTAAAATGTATAAAAAAAAAATTAAATCGGACCAGTAGTTTTGAGTTTTTTCGTTCAAACATACAAACATACAAATCTTTCTTGTTTATAATATTAGTATAGATTAATAATGAACAATCTTTTATAGCATATAGTCTTCTATAAGTAACTTAAATAAATTTAAATTGTATCTCGTGTTATGTGTAAGACCTTAATCATTTCATTTATTTCTCATATTCATTATATTGAGTTACAGTGTACTACGGGGGTCACTGTGTACACCTAGGTGTACACAGTGACAATTCCCGATGTTTAGTTTTTGCCCTATCATTATATTTTAATAATATTTAGCGTAATTATAATAATGCAGTATTAAACTATAATACCTAACTAACAATCTATGCATGTTTTAGATAAATCCAATAATAATTTCCAGAATTTTTAGCCATTTGAAAAAATCCAAGCCACTGTTGACTTTGACCCTACTAGATATATTGATATTGATTCTGTTCCAGGTGGCAGCGATGGTGGAGGGTAGAGACCGGCGACCAGAGCTCGGCTACAAGCTCGCCATGGAACTCAAGAACGCCATGGAAGACAACTAACCTCACTAAACTGACACAACATACAGGGTCATTCATTATCAACCTGACAAACTTAAGAAACAAGTTCCACGCATCAATAAAAAAACCTGTTTTTTTCTGTATATTTTCTCTTAAAAACCTCGAGTCAATTACGTGGTCAATTATTATTTATCATAGTTGGAAATCGCGTAATAATAAAATATTCGAGCACGCGAGCCCCGTAGCGGTTAAAGGGGGTCATTGACACGTGCAGGTCATTGACGCGTGGATTATTGTTACGCGGTTCATTGACGCGGGGATCATTGACACGCGCCGCGTGCTGCCTTTTTGATTTCCGACAAGAATAACTCATAACTGATCAGAAAAACGTAATCGATTTACTTGAGATTAAAAAAAAAACATGAAAATTTGTTTTTTTATGTGTGGAACCTATTCCTTAAGTTTGTCAGGTTAATAATGAATAACCCTATATAGTCCTATTCCAACGCTACTTAAGTCTTCAAATATTTTTGGTGTCATACAATTTATGACCATTTACGATTAGATTGTGTGAAATATCATTCGCTACTCCGTCCAATGTTTCGTGTAATCTGTTCTCTCTATCTACGCCTTTATCTACATAGGCCTTGTATCTAGTATTCCGTTATATTCTTGCCTTTCTTGCTTGATTCTATGTATTTAATAAAGTCGAATTCTATCAGTAATCTGATTCTTATAGAACAAGCACACCCCGGACACTCTCAATAAAATGTATGAAACAAACGCGATGTAATCACCACATGCATAATTTGTGTACGAAAACGGTGCCGTTCTATGTGTGTGCCATGGTTGGCCACGATTATTGCAAGAGCGAGATAGCACGCTTTCGCTCGCGCATGTAAAAAGAGCACTGCGCGTACGCAAAACCATTAGCCCTTAGCTTCAGTGCCGGCAAAAGGTGCCGTGTGGTGCCGGCAAACTCGCGACCAGGTGAGGTAAATGGCACCAGTGGGAGGTAGGGAGTGGCCATTCTGTACGTAGTACATCTGTTATGTGGTGCAAGCTTTGTTTAGAAGTGCGTTTTCAATTTCAAACACAACTTTTTTTACAAGCATACGTTAAACCACTTTTTAGACTTTATAGTATTTCATTGCATTTAAAATAAAACTATTAATTAAGTACTTAAGTTACTAGGTGATTGTAACGTGTATGTTATTCCCACAGTTGGGACCCAGTCCCACTGTACAAGGGTACTTAATACGTAGGAATAAGAGTAGTTTTAAGCTTGACATGCAATGTTATTTAAGTTTTATTTATATAAATATTTTAACAATGTAAAGGATAAGGTAATTAATAACTAAATTCAATAGTATATGTATTTCCCAGTTATTTGAATCAGTTGTTTTTTGGAACATTTTCATTTATCACAATTTGCATTAAATGCTGTGCATTCACCATATTATAAATAAAATTATTATTTAAACTTAGATAATAAAGATAATTGAATGTATATTTCGGTTTTTATGTAAAATATAATATGCCTATTTGGTACAAATGGAACTAGAAATACACACATCAACATTGTCTAGGGATATTCAACATTTTGTTGATTTTTACAAAAACTGAAAATAATATCTTTAGAAAACTGGGTATGGCAAGAATCTTTATTTTGTGTTGTTTATTAATAATAATAAAAGCCTATTAATAATAAAAAATATTAAAACAATTAATTAAAAGAAATTATTTTCAGTTTTTGTAAAAATCAACAAAATGTTGAATATCCCTAGACAATGTTGATGAGTGTATACACGGATCTCAATAGTAATTTATATTCATAACAAATTATATCTCATACATCATTCTTATAAATGTCGGCAAATGAGATTTTCAAATCATATGCTTGATATTAAGCACCACGCCTGACTCCAAAGCAGTAACTTCTGTAAGCTTTCTAGTTCTGCATTGGTATGCACTGCGCTTTTTTTTTATACCACTAAAGTGGCAACCAAGAGTACGGCCCACTTGATGGTAAGCGGTTACCGTAGCCTATGTACGCTTGCAACATCATAGATATCACTTGCGTGTTACTACCCTGAGACGTTAGATGGAAAGACTCATGTGCTTACCCCAAGACCTAATATTAAGTTGTTTTTTTTTTTTATGTCTACAAGTGACAAGACAATCAAGGCGCCCACCTGATGTTAAGCACCACGCCTGACAATAACAGATGCAGTGCCACCCAAAGCTTAAAGTTTTTAAGTGTTTGCGTGGCACTGCACTGCGCTTATCACCCCGAGACATTGTAGTTAAGTCTCTTTGGCCCAGTAATTTCACTTGCTACAGTGCCCTTCAAACCTAAACACAGTGCAGCTTGCACACTACTGCTTGGAGGCAGAATATCTGACACTGCGGTGGTACCCACCAAGACGGATTCTTGCTGAAGAGTCCTACCACCAGGTAAAAAAAAAAGTCTCATTTATCTTGTATTTTCACATGCTACAGTGCGTACATTGTCTTGTAATTGTTGGTACAAGCAGCACCCATCACTATATGTATAGTATAAAACATAGTCGCATCCAGCTATCAGTCCCTATCTATAAAAAAATTCGTAACGGATTTTGATGCGGTTTTGATTCAAAAGAAAAATTTATATGTATACTAAGCACCCGTCCAAAGCCGGGGCGGGTCGCTAACATCATTACCGCCCCCATTGTTCCCACTGCTGGACACTGGTCTACTCTCAAGAGCGAGTCGCTAATAAACTTTAAAACTATCTTATTTTCTATTAGTTCAATTAAAAATAAGTTTATACAATAGTTTCACATATTTGTAGCACTTTCACAAATTAAAGTTATACTAATATATGCTAGGATAGATTTGAGTTCCTAATGAGGTAATGATACATGTTTTACAACACTATTTACAAGTTTTTATTTAATTTGTTTTATATAATTGAAATACCTATTTATATACCTACTTTATTAAGTCACAAGTACTTATTGTAAGGGTCTCACCACATATCATAGGAAATAGCTAAGGCTGGTCGGAAGATCTTACTACGGCAAAAGAGGGTAAATCACCGATTTTCGTTTACTGAAATCGCGTCGCGACCCAATACCGTTCCGATATGCGAGTCTATAACTTATTTAAAATGTTAGTAATAATCAAATACCTTTTTTTTTTTTCTTAATTTATTTATCGTAATAAAAAACTTACTTAACAAAAAAACTTGTAGCTAACACTAAAAAACCACTGAGGTTTAAGCAAGTGTTAGGGGAGTTTACATCTAGGTAGTTTAGGTAAATAAAAACCTACCTCATGGCACTACTGGTAGTGCAATCGGTAAAAAAATCTGTGACAACTAATAATCTCTAATAATGTATGTACCTACCTACTAGTAGAAATAAAACCATGTATCAAGTATGAACTATGGAGCCTTTATGGGATAGCTAGCTAAATGGATCATAACATCAACAAAGTTAAGCACTGTTCTGTGGAGTCACCATTTGGATGTGTGACCGCCAGTGGCAATTGAGCGCTTCCGTGGTTCAGAGAGCACATTAAGCTGTCGGTCCCGGTGTTTACAAAGTTAAGACGGAGGCCTCAGGCAAACATTATTTACCTAAAAAATATAGTTAGTAAAATTAGTGTAGTGTGGAGAAACACATACGATTTTAGAAATTTATTTCTCAAAAAGAATTACATTCACTTGGATGAGAAATACATAAGTGTCTTACAAATAAGTACTGGTAGGTAAGCATAATAGTGCAGAACGGGAATAGGTAACTCAATTAAAATATTATTTAGTAGCATCAAGGTACATTCACGCAAAAAATAGGTAAAAAAAAAACAGTAATGGCCTGGCTGGATAGATTGGCACTGAAATAGGTAACTCCTGTTGGTAGTTTGACTAAGACAATACACACTAGTAGTAACACATACAAGCACTAGACCTATTAGACATTCCTATTAATTTAGATTATTTTGATTTTATGCCATTAGTGATAATGTAGCCATAAGTGATGGCCTTCTCATAAAATACCACGATGAACGGACTTTGACCTTAAATCGGGAATTCTCACTTCCTGTGACATGTCGTCGATCCATCGAGTGGGGGCCCGGAAATATAGTGCTACCTAAAATGATAGTAAACCATGCCTTTGTGTAAAATAGTACAAATGTTATTTATTAAATTGTGACATTGACAAATTTATCTCGAATCTAATATCTAATATTTATGTTATTTATAGATAATATGCATTTTAGATGTGATAATCTAAGTTCCTTTATTTATGTTAACGCACTTATTAAATCGGTTTAAAACTAAACTGCGTTTTTTTTAGACACAGTGGGACATTGTTCCGCTAAAACACGGGGGTGCGAGTTCGATTTCCGCTGTGGGACAAATAATTGACTGATCTGAAAATATTTGTTCCGGTCTGGGCGGTTAACCCACGACAGTTATTTACTAGTGTGGGATTAGGACTATGTGACTGTTGGGTGTGATAATTTTTTATTTAATAATAATCTAACTAAGTATATATCTTTTCTAATCTTAGGAAAACATTAAAAGATGTGTACAAATAAACTATAAGCCTTTATTAACACAAAACATGATTTTAAAAGAATTGAGCAGTTATTTACTATTACGAACAGTAAATTATTTAATTTACTTTGCTACCTAAAAAAATAATATAAATTTATCACACAAAACACATGCAAGTATTTTTTTCAAATAAGTCTAAATTTCATATTATGAGCTTTTTATACCTAATTTGGATTGTAGTATAAAATACCTTAGCTTTTGGTGGGTTTTTTTTTTTTTTTTTATACAACTGTAGTGGCAACCAAGCGTACGGCCCACAAGATGGTAAGCGGTTACCGCAGCCTATGGACGCTTGCAATACCAGAGGTATCACTCGCGGGTTGCCACCTTGAGGCTAAGATCGAAAGCCTCATGTGCCAGTAATTTCACCGGAAACCATACCCTTCACACCGGAACACAGCAATGCGAGCATTACTGCTTGGCGGCAGAAATAGGTATGGTGGTCCAACCTTTTTGTCAGAGAATAATTTAAATCTATTCTAGATAATAATTGATAGATTCAGGCGTTACAAATCTGTAGTACTACTCCGCATAACCTTTTAACCAATGAGGCCAAAGCTTTGGCTCCAGCGCTCGACGGAGCAACACGTCTTATTTTTTATTTTTTTTATACTACTAAAGTGGTAACCAAGCGTACGGCCCACTTGATGGTCAGCGGTTACCGTAGCCTATGTACGCATGCAACATCATAGATATCACTTGCGTGTTACTACTCTAAGACCTTAGATGGTAAGTCTCATGTGCCTGTAATTTCACCGGAAACCATACCCTGCGAACCGGGACACAGCAATGCGAGCATTACTGCTTGGCGGCAGAAATAGGTATGGTGGTAGTCCTTCCCCTGACGAGCTCTATCACAAAGAACTCTACTACTCTTACGTCTGCCGGAGAACAAGACGATATTCTTCTTTTGAGGTTAACTGTGTTAACTGTGTGACCTCATTGGTTAAAAGGACTAAAGATTTTTTGTCTGTTTTTATATGTTCTAGATAATGTTAAATGTTTATGGAACAATAAAGATAACATTCACAACTTTACAACAGACACTGATCCTAAAATCCCTAGTTTTATTTCAGCCTTGCTGAACAATAACAAATAGGATGTATATGAATCACTTTATATTCAAGGCACTTTACTGATTAATAATTTTCAATGGTGCTAATTGGTGTTAAATTAAATGAGTAATTGACATACTATTGACCCTGGGTACTTAGTACCTATTATTACAATATACCTACACTATTTACATATTCTAATATTATCTAAAACTGAAAGCAACACATTTTTTTTTTTAACGAATTGCTTATGCATTTAGTTATTTAGAGTCAACACAAAAAAGTTGTGAACTGAATCATGAGTGTGCCATACTTCAGATTATACAATCATATTTTAAATAGAAATTCAATTTCAAATTGATTCAAAATATTTTAATTGCTAGCTAGGTGATTAACGCCAGTTCCACGTGCTCCAGCCTAGAGTAATGTCGCAAAAAAATCTGCTGGTACCTTACTTTTTTTCGATTACTTCATAGTAAATTTGAAAATTTACAACTGCGATTGTATGAAGCAATTTGATGTTTCGGGCATTATTAAGTTTTTAACTAAGCCCAGACCACAGATAGATATTCTATGGCCTGTGGTCCACACAGTTAAAAGTTTAAATCTAATATGTATAAACATCACAGTTTGTATTTTAAAAACTCGTGATACAAGCAGCCACTCTATCTGTTAAAGCTATGCACAGTACTACAATATAAGCTAAATGCATCGGCACCTATCATAGGAATTACGAACGCCCGAAAGGGATATTTTCTAGAGCTGTTACAACAATTATGAATATACAAAGTGTTTCAAAATTAAAAGTTTTTAATGATACCTACCAAAAACAAATATGGGTTTAAAAAAAAACAAAAAATTGTTTTCTATGAAATGTGATAATTGGATGCTACAGCTTTTAGACTTCCAAATACAGGAACCAAATACAAACTTTATAGCACAACCTTTGCCAAGCATCTAATTTAAATTGTAGTACTGTATAAATAAGCTCATTGTGCCATGAAAATATACTACTCTAGTCAAGATGCAATATTTACTAACATTGAACTGACAGGTAAATCAGCTGGTAGCAGGGGTTGTTATGTAACCACCAGCACCTGGCGCTGATCGCAAAGTCTTCCAGTGAATTGTGCCGCGTTTTGCAATAGTTAACCTACCGCGCGCTGTGTGACCAAGAAACTGTCATCGTTGCACTTTTGTTTAGCATCAATTTTGGCATTCTAAGTAATTCACTTTCGTTCCTTACATCGGGCGATTGTCACGTAGTTTTAGTTAGACATAATTTTCAACTAAGCACGTTCGTTTCTTACATCGGGCGATTGTAAAGTTTAGTTGATTCGTTTTTAATTAAATTTAATTAAATCGCATATAATAATCAATTTCGGTCGTTTTCATACCCTCCCTGGCAGCCAAAACGTAATTGAGTGAAAAACATTTTTAGAGCTGTTTTTATTTAAATGTAGTATTAGATTAGATGACAGATTATTAGGTGTTTAACTAATTAATCATCAAGGAGGAAATCAGTTGATTTCCAATATTTGTAAATATTGCATTTTGTTTTTTTTTACTTAAAATAGGCTAGCATTTGACCACTATCTCGCCTGATGTTAAGCGACGATGTGATCTAGGGTGGAGCACACTTGCCTAGAAGAAACCTATTCACTTACGATTTAAAGACACCCAGTTTGGCTTGAAATTCCATCACAAGCAAAACCAATTGTAAAATCAAGCAGCAGTTATGCTAGATAACACCTGTCTCCCGAGCTTTTCAGCGATAAAATCCAGGATTGTCAGCACAAGCTCCCGCCTGCTTGCGGAACAGGCCATGAGGATATCGAAGGCGCGGATGTAGTCTGTTGTGTCCAGTCTTCGCAGGTAGTTAAAGACGATATAGAGAAGTTCTTTAAGCTTCTCTTTGACCGAGGTCCATATCTCACGAAGGGAGACCACAGCTGGAAATGAAAAATATTTTTGAATAATATTTTTTGTTATGTTTACCTGCAATCAGTCTTCAGACTATGAGCAGGTTTGGTGTAAGCAGTCTGGCTTGTCAAAGATTTGTTCCAGTGAACATTTCCCCCTTTTATTTATTAGCATGTTTCATCCAATTCCATGATAGAATATTGCTGCCATCAACTTAAAGTCCTTCTCCGTTATTTTAAGGAGTTGGGCTGGCTAGGGTCAGGTTAGCAGGGGGACAAAGCACAATACACCCCAATGCGGGACTTCAGTGCACATCTTTTTTTTTGTATTTGTTAAAGGTATAGGTATTAATACTTACTAGAGACTCCCAATCCAGTAGCAGTGCCGATCCCTGCTCCAAGCGCAGCTCCCATCCTCCCACCGGTGTACCCACCCAGTAGGCCTCCTGCGATGGCCATCGCACTCGTCAGCACTGCTGTGTCCCTGTCCCATACTATTTGTATTCTGAATAGATCGGCTGGAAAACATTATGGGATTATGAATAAAAAAAAAATCTAATCTTATCTTCATATATATAAAAATGAATTGCTGTGAGTTAGACTTGCTAAAACTTGACAACGGCTGGACTAATTTGGCTAATTTTGGTCTTAAAATGTTTGCAGTTCAGGGAAGGTTTACTTAAATGGTGAGAAATTGTGGAAAAATTGCGAAAAAATAACGCGAGTAAAACCGCGCCGGGTCTACTAGTTATTAATAAAAACAGAAGAATGGCATCGCATCGCAATCATGTGTATTGTATCATGAACTCAAAAGAATTGCGCATTAGTTAGATGTGTTACAAAATATCCGGCCAGCGAAGCAGAAATCTCACCTATTTCCAATAAAACTTGTTCCAACCAGTCAGGATTGAACCCGACATGGTTTGCAACGTACGGCTGGAGTTGCAGCTGTTGCAGTGGACTCGACATCATTCATACAAATATTATTTTAGTTTCACTTTCAATATTCTTCAGTTCCAATCCAAAAGTCCTGTCTATTTTTTGCAACAAATCAATCAACCTCAACCAGTGCAAATTCTCTTGGCAATCAACAAACAAAACTTTTTTTTTCTTTTGCAGGGTTGCCAATGCCTACATAAACAATAAAAAAACCAAACAAAACACGGCCAACAAACCAGTGGAGAGGAAAATGATGAAATTAATCAGCTATGGATAGTTAAGTTCCTTGAATTAATAACCCAAGAGAATGTAAGCACTATGTTAATAACAACACGAATAAGCCTAAACGTCCTACCTACCTACCTTTATAAGTTATTGACCTACTTACAAATTATTGACGGAGCGCTCGTGACGTAGCTGGCTAAGTAGTTCGTAATAGATGTAGGCGAAGGTCCACGAGGTTCGATTCCCGCTTTGGAACAAATGTTTGTAACGATCTGCAAATAGGTACCTACTTGTTTCGGGTATTCAGGGTATTTTGTGTATTATTAAAACATCTATCCAACAATATGTAATTATTGTAACGTAATAAGTATATCTCAGTCATTAAAGTACCTACCCAATAACACAAGCTCTGCTTATCTTGGTTGGGTTAGATGGTTTGTGTGGATTGTCCAGCATTATTTATTTATTTATTTATTTTTAGCTAGCTGCCACTGTCAAAATCTGAAATCTAGTAGACCTACTACAGTTATTGCTGATAATTATGACGGTGATTGATTATACAGATCTAAACACAGAACAGTGAGATAACGTGGTCAACAATAAGGTATATTCATGATAAAAAAATCAGGACCTACATACCTACTAGTGATGCAACGGAACTGGCATAACGGAAGCAGAAACGGAAACAGATGTCAAAAGTAAATCTTAACGGAAGCGGAAACGGAAACGGAAGCGGAAACGGAAGCGTTAACACTATGAAAAAAAAGCACAATTGTACATTTAAATGTTAGTAGTCAAAATTAAACAGCGGCAAGTTATATTTAATAAAGAGTAACTTGGCCGCTTTTTCACCTTTCAGCCTATTTCGATGTTCTTCATATATTAAACCAGCTCCGCTAAATAATTGCTCGCTGGCTACACTGCTGGGGGGAGCTGATAAGTATTGGCGAACTATTGGCAAAATATTATTATATTTGTGCGCATTTCCATTCCACCACATAAGGGGATCCTCATGAAGAGGTAGCCTTTTTTCTTTCTTGTACTCCCGAAGGTGTGACTGTATCTTTAAAAGTAAATTGTCACCATCGTCAGCTGTAGAAGAGTCCTCCTCCTGGTCTTCATTTACACTTAACATCGATTCCAATATTTGCAATGATGCTGATGATTTGGAAGTAGAAGGCTGGACTTCAATGTCTTCAATTGCAATTTGAGTTCGGCTTCTTTTGGGGGAAGGTTCGCAGTCATCATCTTGGATGGAATTGGATTGTCTGGTTCTAATAGTGTTAATCGTCATATTAAGTAATTTAGATTCAACCTGCTCTGCAATGACGCTGGTGAAAAAATGCGATTTGTATCGCGGATCCAAATACGTCGCAATAGTGTATTTGTCGTCTTCGACCAGGTTTCCAAATCTTACACTTGAATTCAATTCATCGCGTAATTTTGTTATAAAATTTATGAATTGTTCTGAAGTATTAGGTTTCGTCTCTTCTTGTTGTAATGTGGTCTTAAGAACTTGAATTAATGGTATGACTGATGAAATACTGATTTGAGAACTACTTAGATTTCTTGTTATTTCTTCAAATGGCTGCATCAATTGCACAGATCAATTGCAGCAGACGCGCCGTGCCGCCGGCCGTCGCGTCTGCTGCACCGCTCGCTTTCTCCCCGCTTCCGTTCAGAGTTCTGTTATAAAATTTGCGGAACCAGAAGCAGAAACGGAAGTGAAAAAACATGCGGAACTTCTGCAGTTGCGGAAGCGGAAGCAGAGTTCTGTTGCAACACTAATACCTACCTACTTTCAAGGTTTTAGAGTACCTAAGTAAGTTATTTTACACAAACTAAGTACGATAAGTATGCACTTTACATTATTTTAGTATCTTAAAACTTTATTTCATTTAAAAAATCATAATCATTACAATAAAATTTTACATGACGTCAGCTATTTTATAAACTTGCCTGCAGTTCATTACAAATGATTCCTATGATTAACATACTTAATACTATGGTTATATTTTTTATTGTAAACTAACATTAATAGGTACCTCACACATGTCATGTCATGATATTATTGTACCTACTTAGGTAAGATTTTGCATATAGTCATAATATTATAAGTAAAATTAGTCAGACTCACATATTGAAACAAACAAAATTTACTTACCTACATAATCTTTAAAAACGTATTAATATTACACACTAGTTACATAACTTGAATAACTTAATAAATTATTACATAAACTTACCTACTATCAAAAGGTAGCCAGACTGGCATTATCTCGAAGTCATAAAAATCATGAGTCCTATTTACCTGTCTTATGTAATTTAGGCATGTATTTACTTTAACAGATATATTCACCAATACTTTAACTATTTATCCTATTTTTTTATGTTTTTCAATGTCAATTTTGAGACTTATGCAACAAAGGATACAAATAAAAGCAATATAAGTACATATTACAATAAATATAGGTATAGTTCGCACAGCGGATCTAGGCTTCCGTGAAGTTAGCCGTTAGTGATGCGCAAAGACAATTTAGTTTGAAAAAGCTCCATTGCGCATCGAAACGGCTAATTTCACGACGGCCGAGATCCGTTGTGAGAACTATACATAAAAAAAATCAGAGTAAAACTTTAAGCTACAGTCAGGCTTGATGATATTTTTTTCCCAAGTGCATTAGAAGCAGTCTCAATGACGAGCATCGCAAGTCGCTCATAGTCTCCGTTATGGCTTTTGAGAAATTTAGCTGCTTCTCTGTAATCCTCCATGCCCAACCCTGCGAGGTAGTCATACACTATGTCAAATAACTCAGACAGCTTTGCTTTTACTTCCTGCCAGATCTCTCGCATGGATACAGCTGAAAAAAGAAGAATTGTATAATAGGTAAACGGTGTCTTTTTTTAACTGGTGGTAGGTAGGACAGGGTAGGACTCTTTATATAAATTTCGTCTTGATGGGTAGGTACCACCGCAGTGTCAGATATTTAGCCTCCAATCCAAGCAGAGTGTGCAAGCATTAAAATGTTTAGGTTGAATGGCACTTATCAGGTAAAATTACTGGGTGAAAAAAACACCGCGTACGTACGTTTCGTCGGGGCAGTGTAAATAGGTAACTCATATTTTTGGATGACATGGTCAGGCGTTGAACGACGAGACCGGCTGACATTAAAATGGTTTTGAATAACAGCTCTTTCAAATATTTTTTTAATAAATTAAGCCCACTTTCACTTGAAAGTAGGCCAATGACCCAGCAGTGAGAATATCTGAAGGTTGACAATGATCTTTTTAGGGTTTTGAATTAAAATGCGTTTAAATTTATTTCGACACCTAAGTTATTACGAAGGATCTAGAACAGACAACTCTAAACAGAAATTAATGTTGAGGGTAGTTCGATAATTATTTTTTGTAGAACACCATTACTCTGGCGAGAAAAGTGATTTAGCCATAAATTAAGAATGTACAGTTGAAATATTCATCTTACCAATAACTCCCAGCCCACAGACTCCTCCAATAGCACCACCGACAGCGGCGCCAATCTTCCCACCATAATGTCTCCCGATCAACCCTCCAGCTAACGTTAGCCCAGTGGTCACAAGTAGCGCTCCTTTAGCTCGATCATCCCTTAGAATCACGCGGAAGTCGAACTTGTCGCACAAAGACAGGATAATATTTTCCAAAGACGTGGGATCAAAGGCCAGCGCGCAGGAGTTGGACCTCCTGGGACATACCTCGTATTCATCGGAATCTGAATCTGATTGATAATTCATTTTTGGCTCTAGGTATGTTATTATTGTATATGATCGCGTTGCAATACGAAATAAACACTTTTAATGTTCACAATTTATTAATAGGATATCTAAAAATAATATTTAATGCTTTCGTTTCTTATCTAAAAAAGTACTTTTTGGTGTGCTTGTCGCGGTCGCGGTACGTGCAGTCGGTGTAGTCTTTGTCTGTCACGGCTACCCTATTTTACTTATTCCTCTATGGTCACGGCTAAACGTAGTGCTTACACTCTCTTGGGTCACGGCTCACTTAAATACTACAATAAAGCGCGTATTTTACTGTGACTGTGATCCATCAGTACAGTATTTCATGATTATGTATATATGACGGAGTAGTAGAGTTCTCTGTGATAGAGCTCGTCCGGGAAAGGACTACCACCATACCTATTTCTGCCGCCAAGCAGTAATGCTCGCATTGCTGTGTTCCAGTGTGAATGGTACCTATGGTTTCCGGTGAAATTGCTGGCACATGAGGCTTTCGATCTTA
This sequence comes from Colostygia pectinataria, assembly GCA_951394395.1. NCBI lineage: Eukaryota > Metazoa > Arthropoda > Insecta > Lepidoptera > Geometridae > Colostygia > Colostygia pectinataria. Next base: position 1,001,981 of record OX596368.1, on the reverse strand, counting down.
AGGTGGCAACCCGCGAATGATACCTCTGGTATTGCAAGCGTTTATAGGCTGCGGTAACCGCTTACCATCTTGTGGGCCGTACGCTTGGTTGCCATTTCAGTTGTTTACAAAAAATATATATACGTACGTCAATATTTTACTGATGGATTAATGAAAAACTTCAGACACACATACAGTATTTATTACGTCAGTATTTAGTCCGGCTTCTTGTGAATACACTTTAAAATGGACACAAAGCTAAAAATTAAAGCTTGTGTGGCTATTGCTCTAAAAAATAAAGACCTACAAAGAGAAAGGTAAGTACACCCATTTGGGGATCGTCAATACGGAATCAAGATAATCAAGAAATCCATCAGTAAAATACTGTCAACTAGTACGCTAGTTACACGTACAGTAAATACCACGATACATCAGTATTTACTGACGGATCACAGTAAATACTTTACGTGTAACATGCGCTTAGCACTAATCACTACGTTTAGTCACAACGTAGTGTACTAATATTATATAATATATTATGTAATGTACTATTTTATATCTTCTGTGGTAGTGCTTAGATTCTCTTGGGTGGGTGGGGTGAACTGTCGTCACCACACCACAGAAATAAATCTATTTCTGTGTGACTGTGTGTGGTAGTTAATCGTAGTGCCTAATTCTTACTTACTTAACACGTAGTGCATAAATTCTCATGGACATTTGCTTAGATTCTCTTGGGTTGGGTGTTCGTACTGGTCGTCCGTCACCATTCACCAAGAGATTCAATTAAACTCCCAAGTGCATTTTTCTTGGTCCGGCTCTGACCGGTGAGGGGAGAGTATAAAGTATTCATTCACTGTTCAGGTTTAGAGGGTTTAGAATAAGTTGAGTAGAGTTTCAGACAGACGGAGTGTTGGACTGGATACTCCAAATTATTTACTTCTCAACAGCGCAGCCGCGGATAATCTCTCCTTCACCTTTGCTCAAGCAACAGCGAAAGGATGGTTTTTAAAGATGAGCTGGGCACCGACCAAGCCCTTGCAGAGCTTCCGGAACATGATAAAACATTTCTGCAAGCAAAGGATGATAAAAACATCCAAAATACAAACAAGGAACCAAAGAAATTATATCTGATGCCGTCTGCTACTGCGGGTTTTGAGGTAAGTACCTACTAAGTAAGTACTTAGTACTAACCTATTATTATTTTATTTCTATTTATTGAATAAAAAGCTTTGCGGTTCTTAATTATTATTTCAAACTATGTTGCTGGTGTAGATCTAATACTATTTACCGTCTCCAGTCTTCAGTAAAAAAAAGTACAATTTTCTAAGTCTTCATTAAAAATTAATCAGCACATTTATTAATCATTAGTTCTATTTATTCAAACAAATATTATTTTTGTTTTTACTGCAGCCTATCCATCACATCGAGCCGCAGGTTATGGAAGAAATGACAAAGCTCTTCCAAAAGGGTTTGTATGGGCCGTGCCACTGTGGGGATGACTGCAATTGTCAAACATGCAAATGTCATGCGGGTGCTTATGTAAGTTAACAAGGGTTTTAGTTAACTCATGGTAGTACCTACCACTGTTTAGGTACCCTGGAACCAAGTTGTTGTGACTCTTCTACTAAAGATTTGCTATATGAAATGATCACAACTTTAAAATGCAATTGACCAAAGCAGAAGAAACAAAAGCAAATCATGCCTGAATATGCTTTTCCAGGCTATAATCTATGCCTGTGCCAAATTTCACACAGATCTGTTCAACTGTTCTGGTGTGATTACATATAAACATACAAACTTTCCCCTTTATAATTATTAGCACAGAACAGTTAGTACTACATACAGAATGGCCACTCCCTACCTCCCACCGGCACCATGTCTTTCGAATGTTGTGTTTAAGTTCGTATATTTCTGAGTCCCCGACCGCACTTATGGGCAATATGCACACATTTATTTTGAGTAGGTCCATATCGTGGTCCGTGTATGCGAGCGCGAGTAAAAGTGTGCTATCTCGCTCTTGCTATAATTGGGTGGGGCCAGCCATCACAGCCACACTCACACATACATTGTCACTGTTTACGTACACAAACCATGCATGTGGTGATTGCAATGCATTTGCTTCATACATTTTATTGAGTGTCCTGGGGTGTGGATCTTAGTAAGATTACACATGTCAGAATACCAGTGCTGCTCCGCTACCTCCTGCGTAAGCGGTGCAGCTTTTGCTGAGACAGGACCTTTTGACCCTTAAGCGCGATTTTTATTATAACATATACCTATATGTACTATCTATAATACCTAGTTCATAGTGTGTTTTTTATGTATTAGATATGTTTCTTTAAGTATGATCTTGGGGGTCAATAAACATGTTTCTGTTTTCTTTTTCTTACATGTATTTTCATAAAAATAATTAGGCTATTGTTAAATAAATTATTCAGATTTTATTTATTACATTTCAGCCACAAGCTTTTGATGATGCTTTGACGAAATATGTTGAGCAGCAGTACAAGAAATATGTGGTGCTTAAGAAGGCAAAGAAGCTGAAGGAAGCAGAAGAGAAAGCCAAAGGCAATGGTGGTAAGAGTTATTACCAAAACTAGTGTTGCTTAGTTTTAGTAGCCACTACATGTTGGCCGAGTGAAGGAGAGTATAGGTACACCCCATTCACTCTCAATAAAATATATGAAACAAATGCATCGTAATCAACTCATGCATAGTTTGTGTACGTAAATGGTGCTGTTCTATGTGTGTGTCATGGTTGGCCTCGATTTCGCAAGAGCAAGGTAGCATGCTTTCGCATGTGGAAAGATTACACTTCAGAATACAAAAGCTAAATAAACGCATGCCTCAAAGCCCTTAGCAATATCTATTCTGTGGCATAGGCAAGTTAAGTTAGGTAAGTTGGCAAATAGTGTTAGGTTTTAGGTTATCTACTCAAAAGAATAATATTAGATTACTTATAGTTTTTATTTATAGTAGGTACATACAAAATGTTCTTTTGCCATATCCATAGTTTACATATTGGGGAATCAACTGTCTTTCTGTAACACAGGGAAAACTAACACAGAAACCAGTGAATCACTACTGTGACAACATTTGTATTTGAGGTTAATAAATTATTTGTATTAATTGTATTTGCAAGACAAGTGCTACCGTCCACATGTCGTAAATAACCGATACATTTTGACGCTTGGCCTGAATCTGCCAGCTATTAGAGGCAAGCGACAATGAATGTCAGCGAGTGGTGCTGTCCACGTTGCCATTGGCGTTCAATCGGCAAGTCTGCGCCAGCATGTAGAGGCTACTTAAAAACGCTGTTTTCTCGTGGTCCCAGGACCACAAGGGAGAACTGTTTCTCGTAGTCCCATTATTGTGTACAAATACAAAAATACAAAATACAAAATATTTATTGAAATTTTACAAGTTATTCATTTAGGTGGTTTGGGATCTCCTCTTTTAAGTCGTAAGACCTGTATTAGAGGAGTGTGTAATTACATCCTGTATTTAAAAGTATGTGGTTACCAAAAGAAACAATGATAATAAAAGTATCAACTTCATATTATTTATGTAAGTATTTACAACCTAAAGTTGATTGAAACAAATACTAAATTTCTGGCGCTTCTTTTTTTTCACTAACCTAACATTACCTAAACTACCTACTGATTTTGATCTAATGAATAAGTGACATCCGCTTAGATCGAAATGAGTAGGTTAGGTTATGTTAGCAAGAAGAATACCTATATAAAGGAGGATAAATACGTTATTGAGCATAGGAATGGGACTACGAGAAACAGTTCTCCCTTGTGGTCCCATTAATGGAACAAAATCCTGGGACCACGAGAAAACAGCTCTTAAAAATAATATTTATTATTCTCAGATTTGTTTTTAACTTGGCTTAAGTTCTGCTTGTCTCACAGGTGAAGACCCCAACTATACAGACTCTGACTCAACCAGTGATGAAGAGTGCAATTGCCTGGAAGATTGCATCTGTGACGAGCTAGATCACTCCACCACTGAAGAGGATGATGAAGAGGATACTCCAGAATTCAACATCAACCTTAACAACTAAGCAACTTCAGACCACCAAACGCTTAAGGCGGTCTGAAAATTAAATGTAGGCGGTTTTATTTTTAAGTGGAAATTTAGATCTTATGTTCCATAAAGTAAAGAAACAATATGTTCTTGTCTCTGGTTTAGGAAGTGATTCTAAAATGTAACCCACCGATGCTTATAGTGATATTATTTTGCTGTGAGGACTTAGTCCGACAATGATGTAGCCAAATAAAAAAATAAACTGAAAGTTTGGTTTTATTTACTTGTAGCTGTTGCCCGCAGCTTTGTTCGCGTGGAACTCCGGAACCGTACTTTTTCCGAGATAAAAAGTAGCCTATGTCCTAATTCCGGTCTAGAGTGGAGTTCTAGAGTAACAAACATCCAAACTTTCGCATTTATAATATTAGTGTGATTAGGTAGTACCACAGATAACAGGTAATAACAATCTATTCTGTGATATTAGTGTGACTAGCTGACCTGCTCACAAATACAATGTTATGGCAAGTATTTTTTTTCTTAAGGTAGCTCCTTGTTTGCGTCTCTATATAGTGAGATAAAAGTGGTACCTACTGCTGCTGTGAATATGAAGTCTGTCTGTCTATTTTGAGAAGCAAAAGCGAAAATATTTTTGCTTCCAGCCCCCAGCTGGAGTTAAGGGTATAGCTAGGTAAGGCTAGACAGCATCCTCGACTCTCAACCGATGTGGCGCTGGCGCGGCGAGCAAAGGTCCGCCCGAGACGCAGGAGCTTGCGGGTTCGATTCCTGCCTTGGGACAAATGTTTGTACGATCTGCAAAAAAAAATCCGTCCGTGTGTTCTGTTCCGGGCAAAGAAGCCATTAACTTAGGTACTTTGGGTATTTTCTATAAGTAGGTTACATAACTTGTATTGTATTGTACTATATTGGTAAGTATATCAGTTATCTAGTACCTACCCATACCATAACACAAGCTCTGCATAGCTTGGGGTTCGATGATGCTGTGTGGATTGTCAATCAATACTTAAATACAATTTTACACTTAGGAGAAAAATAAAACGCCTTAATATCTACAGAAGAGGAGCGTTCATCATAGAACGTTGACCTTCATCTGTGTCGATCAATACCTAACGTACCTACTAGGCTGTCTACCTACGCTGACCTCGACAGACGCAGGCGGCGCGCGCAGTGGGGCAACGCCCTACGCTCCCAGTGCATCCATGTTAGTACTAATATCTATTGTGTCCATGTTCTAGTTATACATCCATGGTAGGTAGTACCTACCTTAAAACATAATAAACTACAACTGTAAACTACATACTTGTAGGTAGGTACCCAAGAGAATGTAAGCACTACGTATAGTAAGTATAATTCTTTCGGCGGTTCTCGGCCGTCGTGAAGTTAGCCGTTTCGATGTGCAATGGAGCTTTTTCAAACTAAATTGTCTTTGCGCATCACAAACTATTGTGTTGAGTTTCCTAAAACGAGAACACTAGAGGTCCGCCATCATGACAGCTATTAGCCAATGATCGTAACTAAAACCGGGAATTCCCGGTTCTTGGGGCTACAAAAAAGAACCGGTTCCGATGCCCTAATCGTAACGCATCTTGACATTAACAGTACCTAATAATCCAATTGTTCGTTAAACCCGCCATGTTGTTTTGCAGTGTGTGCACTCTTTCACAAAGATAAACTTACTTTCGATTATGAAAGAAGCCAAAATAAAATAAATTAACAGCGTTTAACGGTTTCTTTTATGATTATCTAATTATCTAGACCCCTACAAAGGACTAGGGCCTGGCTTCATAATGCGTGAAACAACTCCTTTGCCAGTGTCAAGAATTCTCAGATTATTGAAGCCTTAGATAGAATGATAGAAAAAAAATCAAGTCAAAATTACATTCTCCCAAGAGAATTTAAGCACTACGTTTAACATTTTCTTGGAATTCTGCTGTGAGTGATCTTTGTCGCGTGACGTGTCGTTGTGATTAGTTTATTTGTGCCATAATTTCCAGTTCCCGGCCACAGAAGCCACAAATTAAAAGAAGAAGAATTTCCAGTTCTTAGATGCTTAGCTGCGCTGCGTACAGCAATGGCTACTTCTGCATGCAGAATATGTTTAGTGGTCAATACCAGAATGCTGAACATTACTAACATCCACCTTTTAGAGTTTTATGAAAAACTCACAAATGCCAAGGTACCTACCTACGTAAACTGTTTGTTTTGTTTTTAGAAGTTCTACTGTCATTAAAAATATGCAGTGTTATAATCTAAACACAGTTTAGTATAACACAACAGCTAATCTAAAATATAACTTCGCAGGCTGCAGCGCCTAATAAGTTTTTAAATGAAATTATTATTTGTTAGGTTAAACTTTGTAAATCATAATAAACCTCTAACTGTACATAGTTACTACCTACTACCCACGTCGGCAAAATTAGGGGAACACAAGCGAAACGTTAGGACAGTTAAAATCAGTTATATAAATAAACTAATAAACAGTTAAAATCATTAGTTTATTTATATAACTGATTATAACTGTCCTAACGTTTTGCTTGTGTTCCCCTAATTTTGCCGGCGTGTGTAGTACTAATTTTATTCTGTATGATACTTTTAAAAATCTATTTTTATTTCTGCACACTATAAAATTCATGTAAATTATGGTTATCAATTCTAAATCTAATTTTATTGACTTTTATCATTATTCTATTATTATACACCTGCGTTAGCTGTGTTTGCCTTCAAAGAGTGAGCACAGGGAGTGTTTTTATGTATTGAGTTTAGTGCTAAGTGATTGGCAATCCTAAATAAATAAATAAAATGAAATTAAACTACTATCGCAATAATTCTACAAAATAATATGTGCACTTTGTGTAGCGCACATTTTTAAGTAGGTAAACTACTTACATAGTTCTATAAATAAAATAAAATAAATGAGCCTTTTATTCTAAACTTTGTGTTTACATGTTTTTGGTAATGTTATGGGTTCAGGTTTGACCATAGAATGTCCCTCAGTTCAGTGTGCCTCTTGGCATAGCCCTCCTCTAACGCTTTCCATTGAGTTCTATCTTGAGCTACCCTTCTCCAGTGTTGTCCAGCTGTGAGTTTTAAGTCATCTTCCCATCTCATTTGTTAACACCCTATATTGCGCTTGCCATCTCTGGGGTACCAATCAGTGACCCTTATACACCATTTGTCCTGAGGGTCTCGGATCATGTGACCTGTCCATCTCCACTTGTGTTGGTCTATTCGGGTAATTATATCTACTACTTTAGTTTTTTCTCTTAATAAACTATTTCTCTCTTTGTCTTGCTTTTTTATTCCTGTTAAACTTCTCTCCTTGGCTTTCTGACAGCGTTTCAACTTTTCACTGTGATGTTTTGTGAGTGACCAAGTTTCGCATCCATAGGTTATGACTGGAAGTATACATGTGTTGAAGACTCTCCTTTTTATTTGCTACCTTCAAACAAATACTGTCATAGCATAACTAATTTATAGTTGCTACCTTCAAAAAAATACTGTCATAGCATAACTTATTTTTTTGACTATCAACTGTTGCCCGCGACTTCGTACGCGTGGAACGCTAGAAGCCCAAACTAAACCGAACAAAGGTAAAGACCCTATTCCTGTCCCAGTCATTATCTATAAATTTCAGCCAGTGGTTTGGTTATTGAGTTACTAATAAATTAACTAACATCCAAGCTTCCATTAACTTAAATTAACTAACATATAGGTACAGTCAACAGCAATAAGTTGTAAATATTTTTTTCCAACAGAATAATTATTTATTATATGAAGGGGTTCGAGCTAGATCACCAGTGCTCTCAAAACATGATTGTATAAGTATACATAAACATATATATAGGCAAATTGTTACTATACTTACCTACATATTTTTGAATGAATCTTTGAATTTTGACAATAAGGCTAGCAATGAGGTGAATAAAAGTCAACACATGATCACTGGTGGTCTAGTGATAGTAACCCCGCCTTCCGATCCTAAGGTTCGAAACCGGTCGTGCACGAATGGATTTTTCGCTACGAAAAATTTATGTGCGCAATGCCAGTGCTCTCATACGGAGAAGGAAAACGTCGTGAGGAAACCGGCATGTCCAAGAACTAAAAATTCGAAAGATATGTGCCATCCACCAATCCGCATTGGGTCCGCGTGGTGGATTAAGACCCAATCACACTCGCTTGAGAGTAGGCCAGTGTCCCAGCAGTGGGAACAATAGAAGGCTGTCATGATGACATGATTCTTTGCTAAATATTAATGTGAATACTTATACAAGATACCTATAAGTATCTTGTATATGATAAGATAAGATAAATTTGTACCTATACACAAATGTGTCTCATACAGTTGTGGTCATATAATTAAGAACGATTTGAAGTTCTAGAAGTTTTTTATTTAAATCGTATCATACACAGAGATGTGTACCTTTTGAGAAGCAACTATTTATGTTATATAATAGTCACATTAATAGAGCAACCTGACTTAAGAATAAAGTATGAAATCGCTAACTATTTTTTGCACATTTAATTGATTTTATCAAAGTAACACATTCAAATAGTACTGAAACTGGACAAATAATTAAGAACGATTTATTTAACTGCTCGGGAATTGTTTTGTATGACACTTAGATTTAAAAAATCAGAATATTATGTAGCACAGGAAACATAAAAAGAAATATTTAACTAAAATTAATAGTTTATAGCATATCCACGGCTTTTAATTACAGCTTTACACCGGCGAGGCATTGACTCTATTAATTTTTGACATTTCGCAAGAGAAATAGAGTTCCATACTTCTAAAAAAACGTCATACAGCTCTCTTAAATTTCCACACTTTGTATTTGAAACCTTTTTCTTTACTTCAAACCACAGATTCTCTATTGGGTTTAGATCTGGACTGTTAGCAGGTCAGTCTAAGACAGAAACTAATTGCGCTGTAAGAAATTTCTTTACGGTGCGTGCAGTGTGCTTTGGATCATTGTCATGCTGGAATGTCCAAATGACCGGTAGAACGTCTTCAGCGTATGGTAACATTGTTTCTTCCAGTATATTTTTGTATTGGAACTGATCTATGTTACCTTCTATCAACTTTACAGGTCCTACACCATGTCCAGAAAAGCAACCCCAAATTTTCACATTTCCACCACCGTGCTTTAATGTAACTTTCGTGTACTTTGGGTCGAATGCTGTATTCGGGGGACGTCGTACATATCGTTTTCCATCAGAACATACTCTGTTTATTTTCGTCTCGTCAGAAAAAAGTACATTTTTCCACTGTGCACAGTCCAGTTTTCATACTTTCTCGCAAATGCAAGCCGGGCTTGCCTGTGGCAAAGTTTTAACATGGGTACCTTTCTTGCTATCCTACCGTGCAATTTTTCTTCTACCAAACGTCTTCGAATAGTGCGTGCTGAGATTGCTGAAAAGTTGTTTTCACCAAAATATTATTTTCTAAGCTCATTGGACCCTTTAAAAGGATTTTGTTTTGCCATACGAACGATGTTTCGGTCATCTCGAGGAGTTGTTTTTCTCTGTTTAGGTACACGTGGAACATTCGAAGTAGTTTGATACGTAGCAAAATGCTTTACAGCGTGGAAAACCATCGTTTTTGAACATTGCAGATGGTCGGCTATCTTTTTATAAGACCAATTCTTCCGGCGAAGTTTTATTATTACTTCGCTTGTAGATTTATCACAACTTTTATTTTTTCCCATTGTTTTTTCTAAAGAAGCAATCACCTTTAATCTTTTACAGCACGTAATTGCGCCAAAATTATACAAACAGTAACAGATCGACTGAGTGTTCTCTATATAAATTTGAATAAAGGTATAAACTACTTAGCGTTCTTAATTACGTGACCAGCCAGTAATAAGGAATACTTTGTTTAAAAGTAGTGTAAAAAGTTTGCCTATTAATTTTTAGCCAATCATGTGTATCAATGAATACAGTGGTAATATGGAAATGTTTTACGATACCGAGAGAAATAAAAACAAATGCATACAATTAGTTTTGCATTTTAGTTGGAAAAAATCTTCCCTTTATATCAGCGTTCTTAATTATATGGCCACCACTGTATATGTATATATATGACAAAATGTTAGAATACATCTTTTTGACATCACATACATCATTCAACGATTATTTGATGACGATGATGATGATTTGTAATTAAATATATAAATCGAACTTAAAATTTATCATCGCAATGAGTGAATCCATCTCATGTTCCCACTGCTTAGACACCGCCCTACGTGAACCCAGTGTGGATTGGTGGATGGTCATGTCTTCCGAATTTCTTTACGGTGTTTTCCTTCACCCTTTATGAGTACTGCCATGGCTACATAATTTTTTTAACGTAAAAATCCTTAAGTGCGTAACCGGTTTCGATCCCACATTTTTTTTTATGTCCGTTTAAATTTTTTTGGAAAAATGGTGTGATGACATTATTTTTCTGAAAATGGTTAAGTACATGATTTGACGATTTTTTATACAACTGAAGTGGCAACCAAGCTTACGGCCCACAAGATAGTAAGCGGTTACCGCAGCCTATGAACGCTTGCAATATCAGAGAGGTATCACTCGCGGGTTGCCACCTTGAGGCTAAGATCGAAAGCCTCATGTGCCAGTAATTTCACCGGAAACCATACCCTTCACACCGGAACACAGCAATGCGAGCATTACTGCTTGGCGGCAGAAATAGGTATGGTGGTAGTCCTTCCCCGGTCGAGCTCTATCACAGAGAACTCTACTACTCTTACTCTTACTACTCTACGAGTTGAGGGTTACATCATTTTGGAGCTCTTAGCTGTTTACATGAAATCTTGTACATCGTATTTCTGCTGACTGTAGGTACATATATGTTCGGACAATGTCTGCGTTTAATTTTTCATACAAACTTTATTTTCTGGCTGCATCCTTTACTTTATCTACTTATTAAGTATTTTGCATTCTATTCTATTGTACCTAACCTAAATTGTATTTGCACCAGCTAAACACAGGAACTGAGACCGGGATGCCAAGCACAATATGCTATGTCTGTCACTGGGTGCTACAGAAGTGCCATAGATTCTCCGACATGGCTCATAAATCCAACAGAATCCTTGCAGATCTGTTGCGCGATTCTGATGAGGTGAGCTAAAGAGGTTAAAAATCTTAAAAAAAAACACTCCTCATGAATCACTCTATTGATTAGTAATGAAAACCGCATTAAAATTTGTTGCATTAAAACACATTAAAAAAGTTTAAAAGATCTACTACATACACGCATACAGACAGAAGGACAGAAGGCAAGCGATTTTGTTACATACTATGATAATATGTAATTTTCACTTAAAACGGGATATTTACCATGATTTGTGAGTTTTATTGATTCCCGATATTTCGGCGCAGTTACATGCACCATGATCACGGGAGAACTGAAGTCTTTGCGGGTAGCTCTTATAACTATTGACAGACAAATCTGTCCACCCTCTTTCTTAGTCTTTTATTGCGACCGATACTACCATCGGCTTCATTCTCACACAACCGAAATATCGGGAATCAATAAAACTCACAAATCATGGTATATATCCCGTTTTAAGTGAAAATTATGTTAATAACCATGATAGTTTTAAAAACTATGATAATATGTATTGTATACTATACTAGCGGACTAAATTACTCTGCCTCGGCTTCGCACAGGTGCTATAAACCTTCCTCTTGAATTACTCTATCAATTGAGGAAAACCGCATTAAAATCTAAGCGTACCTACATACATACATAGCTACAGAAGGCGGAAAGCGACTTCATTTATACATTTTCTTTTTCTTACATTACATACCTAATCGTTAACGCTAAGACTCCACATTCATTTCTGTTCACTTGCTTATTATTGTTTATGTAATTGAGGAAACTTCACTGGTTTATGTAAAATGCTAAGATGTTAAAATAACTGTGTAATAGTACTGTTTGTTTTCCAAATAAAAAAATAAATAAAAATAAAGATAAACTTTTTTTGTTTCAGGAAATAGTAAATGCACTTGACATGGCATCTTTGAAATATATGCAAGATTTAATGGTGACCCCTACACAGCACATGTCGATAGATTCATATTGTAGTATTACAAGTAGCTCTCCTGTAACTGTCAAGGAAGATTCATATTGTAGTATTACAAGTATCTCTCCTTTAACTGTCAAGGAAGATTCATATTGTAGTATTACAAGTAGCTCTCCTGTAACTGTCAAGGAAGAAGTAGTTATGTGCAAAGAAAAACCAGCTGAAAATGACGAAATATTTAAATTAGAGACACATGATGAAGAAAAGTCATATACTTGCAACAAGTGTGAAAAGGCCTTCACAAATAAAACTAATTTTAAAATACACATGCGAATTCATGCTGTCTTCGGCATGAATTCGCATAAGCAATATTCCTGCAACACATGTAATAAGGCCTTCACCTCAAAAAGTAAGTTGAGTGTACACATGCTAATCCACACTGGAGATAAGCCATATTCCTGCAGCATGTGTAATAAGGCCTTCAACACAAAAAGTAATTTGAATAAACATATGGTAACTCACACTGGAGATAAGCCATATTCCTGCAACACGTGCAATAAGGCCTTTACTCATTCAAGTTCTTTGAAGAAACATATTATAAGCATTCACACTGGAGATAAGCCATACTCATGCAATATGTGTAATAAGGCATTCACTCAAAAAGGTACTTTGAATAAACATATGGTAATTCACACTGGAGATAAGCCATATTCCTGCAACACGTGCAATAAGGCCTTTACTCATTCAAGTTCTTTGAAGAACCATATTATGAGAATTCACACTGGAGATAAGCCTTACTCATGCAACACGTGTAATAAGGCATTCACTCAAAAAGGTACTTTGAATGAACACATGCTAATTCACACTGGAGATAAGCCATACTCATGCAACACATGTAATAAAGCCTTCAACCAAAAAAGTAATTTGAATAAACACATGATAATTCACACTGGAGATAAGCCATACTCATGCAACACGTGTAATAAGGCTTTTACCAGAAAAAGTAATTTGATTGAACACATGTTAATTCACACTGGAGATAAGCCATATTCCTGCAACACATGTAATAAGGCATTCAATCGAAAATGTAATTTAAATGAACACATACTAATCCACACTGGAGATAAGCCATATTCCTGCAGCATGTGTAATAAGGCCTTCGCCACAAAAAGTAATTTGAATAAACACATAGTAATTCACACTGGAGATAAGCCATATTCCTGCAACACGTGCGATAAGTCCTTTACTCATTCAAGTTCTTTGAAGAACCATAATATGAGCATTCACACTGGAGATAAGCCATACTCATGCAACACATGTAATAAGGCCTTCAACTTAAAAAGTAATTTAAATAAACACATGCTAATTCACACTAGAGATAATCCATATTCATGCAACACATGTAATAAGGCCTTCAACTCAAAAAGAAATTTGAATAAACACATGCTAATTCACATTGGAGATAAGCCATACTCATGCAACACGTGTAATAAGGCTTTTACCAAAAAAAGTAATTTGATTGAACACATGTTAATTCACACTGGAGATAAGCCATATTCCTGCAACACGTGCAATAAGGCCTTTACTCATTCAAGTTCTTTGAAGAACCATATTATGAGCATTCACACTGGAGATAATCCATATTCCTGTAATATATGTAATAAGGCATTTACTCGAAAAGGTAATTTGAATGAACACATGATAATCCACACTGGAGATAAGCCATACTCATGCAACACATGTAATAAGACCTTCAACTCAAAAAGAAATTTGAATATACACATGGTAATTCACACTAGGGATAAGCCATATTCTTACAACATTTGTGTAATAAGGCTTTTACCACAAAAAGTAGTTTGATTCAACACATGCTAATTCACACTGGAGATAGCCATATTCTTACAACATGTGCAGTAAAGTATTTACTCTGTCAAGTACTTTGGAAGAGACATAATAAGAGGAGCATTCACACTGGAGATGAGCCATATTCCTTCAACATGTGTAATAAAATTTATTTATGTGATTGCTCTTAGGAGGCCTTTCAAAGATATAGCGATATAATTAATGAAGTTCGCCTAAATGTACCTATCTTTATTTAGTATAAGTAATAGCGCGCGTGACGAGGAGCGATACGTCCTTCCTCCATAAGCGCTCAGCGCGGTTTGAGAGTCGGTGCTTCGAGCGATATGTTTTTATAAGTGCGCTAACATGTGATTTTAAAAAAATCGTATAAAAAAAGTCAATGCTATTAAGACTATTTTTTTTGTAGTAGGTATTTATTTAATAAAAACTTAAACTTTAATTTAGTTCAGTAGGTGTATTTTTATTGTAAACTCCTTACTTTAGCAGGAATAACAACTGTAAAATTGGGAAAAGTACGCGTTTTTTAGACCGTTTTTTTCAAAAATATTGAATTACCATGGCGTATTTTTCTCTGAATACTTAAATTTTAAAACTGTGATTATTTTAATTGCATTTTTGGAAATATGCTTATTATGGTTGTTATTTCATAGAAACCATGATCGAAAGTTGACTGGAATTGCTCATTTTACGAAACATGCTTTACTAATTTTTTTTTTAATCAGTTGTGTCTTGAGTTAAATTAATATTTGTTCTGTTAAATGTTAAGGGATAAAGCTTTTATTTGTTTTTATTTTCGATAAAATATCTTCAACACACGAGCCACAATAGTGTTCGACTCTTCACGGGCCACAAGAAAATTCAAGCATTGTCAAGGATAAGGCTTATAAAGGACGTACCTACCTCGCGAAATAATTTCAGTTATTCTTCTTTTTAATTATGTAGGTAGATATTAAAAATCACATGTAATTACCCTACCTTACTGCAATAAAATGGAATATAACCTCCGCTTGTGCTCAACTACAAAATAATTACTAAAAGATGGCATACAATCTAGATTTATACATCACAGGTCCCAGGGATATCAGTTAAACATTTGCATTATATATTTTAGTACCTAGGTACCCTATAAACATTATTGCAAAATAAACGATTTTCCTATAGGTACTGTATAAAACTATCGAACATCTTATTATTCAGTTCCGCGGGGTCATCATTTGGATGGGTGACCGCCAGTGGCAATTTCAAATGAGCGCTCCCGTGCTTCGGAGGGCACGTTAAGCAGTCGGTCCCGGCTTTTTCAAAGTTGTTAGGCCATGACAGAGGCCTAGAAACTCTGTCACCAGAGTTGGCCACTGACTCATACGAATGAACGAACGAACGATCATCAATATTTAGTTATCTCCGTGGAAAATGATCACCCGTGGCACCTAGCACTACACAGTAATGTACCCGTGGAACACCGCAATAAGGGACAAAACTTGTCCTTAACAGAATCTGTCCAACCGTGGACAGATTCTAGGATCATAATCCAAGAGGAACCAAAACGGGGTCCCGTAGTTACGTTTCCACCATTGAAACTGATACAGCTACTTGGCACGTACAAAATACAAAAATAAACATTGTTTGACGTCTTTCGAACTTTTAGTTAATGGCACAGATTTCTATATGTATACAGTCAAAAGTTCATTGACATGCCGGTTTCCACACGATATTTTCCTTCACCGTATGAAAGCACCGACATTGCGCACACATTTTTTGTAATGAAAAATCCATTTGTGTTTCGAACCCGCGACCTTAGCATCGGAAGGCGGGGTCACTACCGCTAGACCATCAGTGCTCTCCTGTACTGCCTTTAAAAGGGGGTTAATTTAAGTAAACTACAACTGAAATAACAAAGAATTTAATAAAGTTCCCTTACACTAAGATTTACATAGACATGTAGGTATGTACAGTTCATACAACAGAAACAAACTTTCCAAAGCTAAGTAATCATAAAACAAGTTTCCTAAACAAAATAACAATTCTACAGAATATTATATGAATGTGGACTATAATTAAGTCTAGCCAGAGACAATTCCAAACAATGAAACCGTAATATTAACACCGAGATTATTATATACAAAGACAGATTTAACTATTTCCAATATATTCATTGTCACTATCAAATATTTAAAAACTGAATCAATAATTTCAGAATAATTATAGAATTTAGGCACTGCAATTCGATAAACACAAATTATACAGGTGTTTGTACGCCAGTGTCATATAACATCAAATCCAGTTGTATTAGAATCAGTTAAAAATTCTACATACTATATACAAACCAGCTCCCGGCTGCGGTTTTGTACACGTGGTACCTAAGGGGCCATGCTACTAATACAATAACAAAGATACAGTTGCAAGTTTTACAACATGTAATAAATAAAAGAAAAATGTTTAATAATCTTAAAGAATTTTGAAATTTTAACTAATGATTAGGTAAAATGACATGAATTAACATTAGCACGCTTGCATGCAGGGTGAACACATAGACTAACTTTAAGAGCTTTAAGATCCTAGCATGTAAAATTATTGCATGTATTCTGGCAAACAGTAGTAGAGTTCTTTGTGATAGAGCTCGTCCGGGGAAGGACTACCACCATACCTATTTCTGCCGCCAAGCAGTAATGCTCGCATTGCTGTTTCGGTGTGAAGGGTATGGTTTCCGGTGAAATTACTGGCACATGAGGCTTTCGATCTTAGCCTCAAGGTAGCAACCCGCGAGTGATACCTCTGGTATTGCAAGCGTCCATAGGCTGCGGTAACCGCTTACCATCTTGTGGGCTGTACGCTTGGTTGCTACTTCAGTTGTATAAAAAAAAATGATTGAATCATAAATCTTTGTTTTTGTACTTTTCGAGGTGACCCGCGCGGACTCAACCGCGTTTTTGGAGTTTCAATTCTATCCCACAGGAACAGTACATTCTTCCGGGGTAAGAAGTAGCCTATGTGTTATTCCAGGACTAAAGTCATCTACATTCCAAATATCATCACAATCGGTAAAGCCGTCACGGAGATACGTAGTAACAAACATACAGACTTTCGCATTTATAATAGTAAGACTAGCGACCCGCCCCGGCTTCGCAGGGGTTCTTAAACCATACGTATAGTTAAACTTTCTCTTGAATCACTCTATCAATCAAAACCGCATCAAAATCTGTTGCGTATTAAATAAGTAAGTACATCAATAAGTAAACAACATATTCTGTACTTTTGTATTGTATTTTGAAATAAATTATTATTATTATTGCATTGTGCATCTAAGTGTCAAAACTATATCAAGTCCTGTTCATCCAAAGGTTGTCTGGAAGAGATCGCTTTTAGTGATAAGACAGCTCATTGTTACACTGTAAACATAGCTACCTCCAATGTAATTTTATTTTTTTATGGTGTACAATAAGGATATAATCTATCTATCTACTATCTATATCATACAACTGCAATTTCATTCGTATTAGGAGCATTGTCCCCTTAAATATCATGACAGCCTTCTAATGTTCCCACTGCTGGGACACTGGCCTACTCTCAGGCGAGAGTGATTGGGTCTTAATCCACCACGCGGACCCAATGCGGATTGGTGGATGGCACATGTCTTTCGAATTTTTAGTTCTTGGACATGCCGGTTTCCTCACGATGTTTTCCTTCACCGTATGAGAGCACTGGCATTGCGCACATAAATTTTTCGAACAGAAAAATCCATCGGTGCACGACCAGGTTTGAACCCACGACCTTAGGATTGGAAGGCGGGGTCACTACCACTAGACCACCGGTGCCCTTAAATATAAAGCAACCTATTAAAAGTTTCATCCTAATCCGTCAGTGTCAGTGCAGACAAACAAATAATAATTTATTGGGTTTAAATTTTAAATACGATTTTTGCCACAATCCGAATACCAACTCGCTCGAAAATATTGAATATTACAAAATAATATCGGATGGCAAACAACGCCATCTCGCGATAAGTATCCAGAAGCGCATATCGCTCAAACTAGATAAGTGTAACTTGCCAAAGATTTGATTGCGGTTTTTTTATTTTTGTTACAATTAAAAAGTACATACATTTCTTTACTCATACATAGTGTATCGTACATTTAGTACAAGGGTATATATTCTTCAGTCTTTCATACATATAAAGAGATAGAGGCGTGAAAGTTGGGTTTGTACAAAGCATGTTTACAATGTAAAACCTTTTGAGTGAAAACTAACGTCATTTCTCCATCATGACAGCCTTGTAACGTTCCCACTGCTGGGACTCTGGCCTACTCTCAAGCGAGAGTGATTGGGTCTTAATCCACCACGCGGACCCAATGCGGATTGGTGGATGGCACATGTCTTTCGAATTGTTAGTTCTTGGACATGTCGTGTCGATGTCCTTTTATTCATAAAGAAAAAAACTGTTAAACCTCTGCTAGCTCTTTCAAGTCTTTGTTCAACAACACAAGAATGTAGTTTTTAAAACTATCATGGTTATTAAACTAATTTAAACTAAAAACGGGATATTTACCATGATTTGTGAGTTTTATTGATTCCCGATATTTTCGCAGTTACATGCAGCCAGTGGGAACATTACACCACCGGCGCAGTTCTCCCGTATCATGGTGCATGTAACTGCGCCGAAATATCGGGAATCAATAAAACTCACAAATCATGGTAAATATCCCGTTTTTATTGAAAATTATGACACAAGAATGACAAGGTAAGACAATACTTAACAGCCGCTAAAATGACAGTTTCTTTTATGAATATTTTTATTATATTTTATGGCTATTTTTATTCCAAGTTTCATACAGCAGTTGTGTACGAGCAAACACACACTCTCGCATTCACAATATTAATAATAACTTATAAAAAAACTTTCAATAAGCAATTAAAATAATAAACACCTTTTTTGAAGAATTTTGATATAAAAAAAGCTTTAAAACCGTACTAATACTATATATTATACGTCACAATTTGTACACAGATACATAAATAATTTATTACATGAACGTTTAAATTTAAAATTACGATTCAGCCGTGCGTCCAGAACCTGATGTAAGATAGCGGCCACCCATCCAATTAATAACCGTACGTTGCCTTAATTGGTCTGGGAACGACGAAGCGTACTTTACAAGCGATTAAAATAATAATTACACAACACACACATAGATAATTCTGCAGGTTGATCACAAATATTTTTGTTAGCGACCAATGTCCATTGATCTCCATCTCAAATTGCCTATTATGACAGTAGAGCTATGGTTATACTTTTTTAAACTTTCGCGATCAGAAATCATAGTTTTTTATAATATTTGCGGGATTTTATCGCGTAATTTACCTTTTTATTTCCCCGACGTTTCGGTTGTGTTGCAACAACCGTGGTCGCGGGCAGACTGTGGTTGTTGCAACAACCACAGTTGTTGTGGTAAATTACGCGATAAAATCCCGCAAATATTATAAAAAACTATGGTTATACTGTCAAAAGTCGTGTCGCAAAACGACACGATTTTTGTATTGTTGTATATAGACAAATCATTCACTTCAAAATTTTGACCGACCCTTTCAATCTTCACCGGTCATATTTGTTTTTTTTTCCACTTTCCATTTCGGTTTTATAAAACTAGCATGACTGAGACACTGGCAGAATTGTGACAACTAAGCCACAGACGCCATAAACAAAGAATTGGATTGGATTGGATTGGATGAAGGAGACAAAGTCAAACAAAACTTCAGAAACTGTAACAGTTAAACTGTGTTAACTGTAACCTAACCACTTTTTACCGGACATAAATTACTTGCATGGTATAAACAGGAACATGGCATCATGTAAATGAGCCTATCATTCATTGCTTCAATTAAATTATATGCAACAGGCAAGAAACTTGCATCATGTAAATAGGCCCTTAGGCTGGATTCCACCAACTTTTGGAATAACTATTCCGGGGAATAAGAAATGTCTAGTAAACCGTCAGTTTACTTGCGAATAACTACGATTTATTCGGAGAATAGTGCCTATTCGAATTTGGTCGAATCCAACTTTACTAGCGACTAGTAAGTCTGTCACTTTTAATAGCTGAATTCTTATTCATTAACTTAATACAACACTCAATTTTCCAATAGCTATTATAAACAGCAAATGCAAGTTAAACTCGCTGTGTCTTTAAATAACTTTCACTCATTCTTGTCCGAAAATCACTAACCGCTTATCGCATTACCCGATTGTACCAAGGGCTATAGCAAAAAAACATTTGAATCCGTTCCGTTTGTCTGTCCGTACGACCGGCCCGAACCAGGCTGCCGAGCAATAGCTTTCTTGAATAAAAAAAACCGGATTTTATTAAGTATTTTTACATTTTTATCAACCTTTTATTGACAGTCTATGATAGACTCGTCTTTTATTATTTAGGATGTACACTAGCGAACTGAAATCTATCTGTTAATAGTTATAATTAGTTACCATGCTAGACGGATATAATTATTTCACTTTTACAGAACATCAAGGAAAAAAACGGTTTTGATTTGTTTAGAAAGTCGTTGATTTTGTTTTAGGACAGCCAATTAAGTTTAATTTCGTTCTATATAACGTAGATTATCTACGTTCAATGCATAAAATGTTCCCAAGTTTTATGATGTAACTCTGTCAATTTGACAGTTATTTCTGCACAAAACCCGGCTTTAAATCAAGCTTTGATTTAGTTAAGTTGCGTTTTAGCTTTCAGTATTCCAGCGTTTATTTATCAACTCAATACAAAAACTGGTTTTTAGATTAGCGATCCAGTTTTCTATCTTAATTTTTTTTATACCAAATTAAAACCGGTTGTTTCGTTCAAAGTCCTGATAACCTGGTGACTCTAGGGGCTCTAGAGCTTCAGACAGCGAGGAAAGCCTTAAAAATATGTTTTGTACCAAATTAAAACCGGTTTTTTCATTTATTCTACCAAATTAAACCCGGTTTTTTCAAAGGCCTGGTGTCTCCAGGGCCGGGGGCTTCAGACGGCGAGACAGGAGCCCCCGGGGGCGGAGGGCGGGCGCGGCGCGGATCACGAGGACGTGTAGAACAGGATGTACGCCGCAGACGACTTCACCTCGCTCGGGGATATCTCGGAGACAACGTGGTCGTCGTATTTGTACCATCTGTGAACACATCATTGTTATACCAAATATACCACTAGCTATTGTCATACAGAAATCCATTTTTCCGGTATAAAAAAAAGCATAACACTTAGTGTGTGTGTGTATTATAGCTATGTATGGTTCTCTCGACGGATCTCGTCCATCGTGAAGTTAGCCGTTTGTGATGCGCAAAGACAATTTAGTTCGAAAAAGCTCCATTGCGCATCGAAACGGCTAACTTCACAATGGCCGAGATCCGCCGAGAGAACTATACTGTACATGGGAAACTTCGGAAGTTAGTTCCTCTACAACTCGACAATAACTAAACCGTTTTGGCTAAAATTTAAAACACAGGATTGCGGGCAGGGTTGGATTTAAGCCGAGGGTTGTATTTTATGTATGTTCGCATAAATATTAATCTGTTTAAAAAAAATTGTCATAATCATAATGTTAATACTAGAAATAAAAATAAACTCGCTGTTCCCACAGTTAGGCTCACTAAGGTCAGTAAATCTTTTAAAGGGCAATGTGTACGCTTCTTTAACAAAGTCCCAAGCGACATACAAAATTTATCAATTGTCAAATTTAAAAACTTAATTAAACAAAATCTGTCTCAAAAAGCTTACTATAAAACAACCGATTACCTAGATGATAAAAAAGCTTGGGACGAATGTGCTCCAACTCTACTTGGAATCCATAACAATAGCAAGGTCATGCCAAAAAAGCGATAGGAACCCAGCCGGTGTTGTTGGCAGTTCTTTTACGGCATGGGCGCGTTGGAACTGGTGTAAATTTTCCTAGCTTGTAAGACGTTTCAAAGTGATCCTTGTGATTCTACTGAATAAATAATTTTTGATTTTTTGATTTTGATTTTGATTTTGCCCGATGAAAACTGTAGTACAAAAATCATAAAATAGTAGTAACTGTAGTACACTTTATAAATTCATCTAAAACGTACTATAAAATCATGAAAACCAACATTAACTTAGCCAATATTTTCTCTTCTTCTTTTTTTGTATTACTTTTTGAATAAAAAAGATTCCAACATTATCGAAAAATTGATTAAAAAAAAAAACACGCAGTATAATGAGAATTTACGATTATTTATAATCTGTTATTGTAGTTGACAGTGACATTGACAAATGACAAAGTTTATTCAGACAGAAAAAGAAGCAAAGCTTACCAAACCATTAAACTTTTTCTTAATTTTTTCCTAATTTCTACGCGTGATAAAACTGTAGTATTTTAGCGTACTACCCTTTGGTATGGGTAGTAAGTAGTACGAAGCATGAAGTTGTAGTACAAATACTACTACTGTAGTACGAATTCCAACCCTGATTGCGGGAATAGGACTTTTTTTTTAAATAATTATTGCTGGACAATCCGCACAGCATCATCTAGCCCCAAGGTAAGCTGCTGTTAAACAGAGCTGTGTTTATGGGTACTAGATGACTGATATATACTTAATACAATACATAGATAGATATTTTTTATTATATATAGAGAATACCCAGAACACCCGGAACAAATATTTGTAGATCGTACAAATATTTGACCCGAGGCGGGAATCGTACCCGCAACCTCCGCGTCGCAGGCGGACCTACGGAAAATACGGTTCTCGAGTTCCACGCGGGGGCGTGGGCTAGTTAGCTAGTATACCTTATTCTAGAATATAATCTTTGTACCAAATTTTATTTTAATCCGTTCAGTCGTTTGGGCGCCCATACTAACATTTACATTTAATTTACATTTATTTATTTTACATTTTAAGAGTAGAAGAGTTCTCTGTGATAGAGCTCGTCCGGGGAAGGACTACCACCATACCTATTTCTGCCGCCAAGCAGTAATGCTCGCATTGCTGTGTTCCGGTGTGAAGGGTATGGTATCCGGTGAAATTACTGGCACATGAGGCTTTCGATCTTAGTCTCAAGGTGGCAACCCGCGAGTGATACCTCTGGTATTGCAAGCGTCCATAGGCTGCGGTAACCGCTTACCATCTTATGGGCCGTATGCTTGGTTGCCACTTCAGTTGTATATAAAAAAAAAACATATAAACTTTCCTTTAGCATCAACATCACACTTTTTTAGGTTCCTACTGTTGGTACTGTAGCAAGTGAAATTACTGGGCGAAAGAGACTTAACAACAATGCCTCGGGGTGATAAGCGCAGTGCAGTACTCACACTATTTTTTTATATATACTACTAAAGTGGCAACCAAGCGTACGGCCCACTTGATGGTCAGCGGTTACCGTAGCCTATGTACGCATGCAACATCATACATATCACTTGCGTGTTACAACCCTGAGACGTTAGATGGCAAGTCTCATGTGCCTGTAATTTCACCGGAAACCATACCCTTCGAACCGGAACACAGCAATGCGAGCATTACTGCTTGGCGGCAGAAATAGGTATGGTGGTAGTCCTTCCTCGGGCGAGCTCTATCACAAAGAACTCTACTACTCCATTTGATAAGTGGGTCCGCCACCTCTAGCACTAAATTTAAATTAAACCATACTCACTTTCCATACAAACTGCTCTTGCAATAAGCAGTATAGTGTCCGCCTTCCATACTCCCATAATGATTGGACACAGCGTACAAATTATATAGATTATTCTTCGGGCAGTGCAAGGAAAACTGTCTCATATCCAAATCTTCGAGCGGGAAGTCTATATACGTCTGTCTCTTTCTGTACGAGTTACACATGTAGTCCTTGGGGTCTACGTAGAACCGCTTGAAGTGGATCACCAGGACTGGAGGGAGACGGGAGATGTCTAGTTTCTTCAGGGCGTCTCGCTTTTCTTTGCAGTTGGGGCAGTTCCAACCGGGGATTGTCTCGCCGTTTAGGTAGAGCTTTAGGCAGTCCTGTGGGAATTAATCAGAATTATTTATCAAGACGGTATGACCCGCGCGGTTTCACTCGCGTAATTTTTACACCCTGTATATTTTCTCACTGTTTAAACCTTCCCTGGACTTCTACGAACATTTCAAGAACAAAATTAGCCAAATCGGTCCAGCCGTTCTCGAGCTTTAGCGAGACTAACGCACAGCGATTCATTATTATAAATAAAAAAAATCTGGGCGAAAGAGACTAAACAACGTCTCGGGGTGTTGAGCGCAGTGCAGTGCCACGCAGAACTTAAAAACTTTAAGCTTTGAGGTGACACTGTGACTAGTGTGACAGTATGAAGGTACTCACGCTGAAGGTGCACCGGCTGGCGTGGGGCGGCAGCTCCAGCGAGAGGTTGGAGAAGGTTACAGTGTGATAGTGTGACTAGTGTTAGTGTGACAGTGTGACAGTGTGAAGGTACTCACGCTGAAGGTGCACCGGCTGGCGTGGGGCGGCAGCTCCAGCGAGAGGTTGGAGAAGGTTACAGTGTGATAGTGTGACTAGTGTTAGTGTGACAGTGTGACAGTGTGAAGGTACTCACGCTGAAGGTGCACCGGCTGGCGTGGGGCGGCAGCTCCAGCGAGAGGTTGGAGAAGGTTACAGTGTGATAGTGTGACTAGTGTTAGTGTGACAGTGTGACAGTGTGAAGGTACTCACGCTGAAGGTGCACCGGCTGGCGTGGGGCGGCAGCTCCAGCGAGAGGTTGGAGAAGGTTACAGTGTGATAGTGTGACTAGTGTTAGTGTGACAGTGTGACAGTGTGAAGGTACTCACGCTGAGGGGGCACCGGCTGGCGTGGGGCGGCAGCTCCAGCGAGAGGTTGGAGAAGGTTACAGTGTGATAGTGTGACTAGTGTTAGTGTGACAGTGTGACAGTGTGAAGGTACTCACGCTGAGGGTGCACCGGCTGGCGTGGGGCGGCAGCTCCAGCGAGAGGTTGGAGAAGGTTACAGTGTGATAGTGTGACTAGTGTTAGTGTGACAGTGTGACAGTGTGAAGGTACTCACGCTGAGGGTGCACCGGCTGGCGTGGGGCGGCAGCTCCAGCGAGAGGTTGGAGAAGGTTACAGTGTGATAGTGTGACTAGTGTTAGTGTGACAGTGTGACAGTGTGAAGGTACTCACGCTGAGGGTGCACCGGCTGGCGTGGGGCGGCAGCTCCAGCGAGAGGTTGGAGAAGGTTACAGTGTGATAGTGTGACTAGTGTTAGTGTGACAGTGTGACAGTGTGAAGGTACTCACGCTGAGGGTGCACCGGCTGGCGTGGGGCGGCAGCTCCAGCGAGAGGTTGGAGAAGGTTACAGTGTGATAGTGTGACTAGTGTTAGTGTGACAGTGTGACAGTGTGAAGGTACTCACGCTGAGGGTGCACCGGCTGGCGTGGGGCGGCAGCTCCAGCGAGAGGTTGGAGAAGGAGTCGTAGGTGAGGCTCTGCTTGCCGCACACTGTGCATTGCACCGTCGACTTGATCTGCCCGTGGAACAGCCGCAGGATGAGGCTCTCCTTCGACTTGGTGTACTCATGCCACGCCTTCTCTGATGGGGGTAGAGCCTCCTGGAACGCACATCAGCATCTTATCATATTTATATTGCCACCTCTGCTATGCGACACGAGTGAAGTGCACTTTTAATTTTTTTCATTCAAACTGGTGGTAGAAGGGTCAAGAGCTCATAGTACGAAGAGGAATAGCTAGTTATAAATAAATAAATAAATAATGCGGGACAATCCACACAGCATCATCTAGCCCAAGGTAAGCTGCTGTTAAACAGAGCTGTGTTATGGGTACTAGATGACTGATATATATTTATTACAATACAATACATAGATAGATATTTTTTATTATACATAGAAAACACCCAGAACACCCGGAACAAATATTTGTAGATCTTACAAACATTAGTCCCGAGGCGGGAATCGAACCCGCAACCTCTGCGTCGCAGGCGGACCTGCGCCCGCTGCGCCACATCGCTCGTCAGATTATATAGTGATGATTTGCGCGCTGTAGCTGGTTGAAAGTGGTGAGTGGTGCTAGTGGAGTGGCGAGTGTACCTTGTTGTGCGGCTGCGGGATGGAGAACTGCAGGTCGAGGTGCAGCCAGTCCATGAGGATGGTGAGGAACTCGTGCGAGTCCTGCTGCTCGCAGCCGCGGAACGCTCGCTGGTGCTTACCCACCTCGTTCTGGGGGAAATTACATCAACACATGTTTAAGTACATAATTATTATTAGTCTGTTTTTTTTTATATACATAACATATATCTTATGCAGGTATATTGTATACTATTTAATTATATATATTTTTTTATTAATATTTCTTATCTTTTTTTTCTTGTTTTAGTTGTAAGTTGTAATATTATAATTTTTAGCTGTTGTCTCTAATTTTATGGAAAATGCTGTGCATGCCTGTAATTGGCACACATTTCATAGTATTTAAGCTGTAATGTTGTATATTTAATGTTTGCTATGTGTACTGTTGGCGTTGCCTATTAAATAAAATAAAAACATATTAAGGCGGGTAGACTGTTGTAACGTAACATGCAATATAACATGAAAGGAGCATTTAGATAAGTGTGGACGTAGCGTGTGCACCAGATATGTGCGATGTGTAGAATCACTTCATTATGGTTGGGCAGGGTGACCGACGCCAGGTAAATGAAGTGATTCTATTGGTTCCTAACAAACACATCTCTCGCTACGCATCCTCGCATATCTCTAGTGCAAACTCAGCCGTAGTGAATAATGTGTGTGTGTGTGTGTGGGTGTGTGTGTGTGGAGAATAAAAAATGTATACAAGTAAGCTGTCAGTTTACTCGCGAACGATTTATCCGGAGAATAGTGCTCATTCGAGTTTGGTCGAATCCGCCCCCAATTGATGTACAAACTTATTTTTATATTAAATATTATCTTATTCTTTTTTTTTATCTGTCTATATAATGAGTTTCAAATGTGTCTGTATTGTGTGGTAATGTGGTAAATAAATGTATGTGTATGTGTATGCGTGTGTGTGTGGTGTGTGGTGTGTAGTGTGTGTGTAGATAAGGTAGGTTAGGTTAGGTTAGGTTAGGTTAGGTTACCCTGAGGTCGCGCGTGGCTATGAACCGGCAGTGTCCGGACCAGAGCGCGCGCACCACGGCCGCCAGCTCCTCGGCCACGGCGCCGCGCGTGCTGTGCGCTCTGCAACAAACAAACTAACTAACTAACTAACTAACTAACTAACTAACTAACTACATTACTACATTTATATCTATCTTATCACTCAATCACTCTCGCCAGAGAATAGGCCAGTGTCTTAGCAGTGGGAACACGCGACGCAGAAGTTGCGGGTTCGATTCCAGCCTCGGGACAAATGTTTGTACGATCTACAAATATTTATTCCGGGTGTTCTGAATATTTTCTTCTATATACACACAACAACATTGTCTAGGGATATTCAACATTTTGTTGATTTTTACAAAAACTGAAAATAATATCTTTAGAAAACTAGGTATGGCAAGAATCTTTATTTTGTGTTGTTTATTAATAATAATAAAAAATATTAAAAAAATTAAATAAAAAAAAATATTTTCAGTTTTTGTAAAAATCAACAAAATGTTGAATATCCCTAGACAATGTTAATGTGTGTATAATAAAAATTGTATTATATTAAATACTAGCCGATCAGCCTCAGCTTCGCACGGATGCAATGAAATTTAAACACCCGTGCGAATTGGGGTGGGTCGCCAGTAACAAATACAGCCTATGTTACTCAGGAATAATGTAACATTCTAAATGTGCAAGAATTTTTTAAATTGGACCAGTAGTTTTTGAGTTTATTCGTAACAAACAAAAATACAAATTCTTTCCTCTTTATAATATTACTATAGATATATCAGTCATCTAGTACCCATAATACAGCTCTGTTTAACAGCAGCTTACCTTGGGGCTAGATGATGCTGTGTGGATTGTCCAGCATTATGTATTTATTTATTAGAAGGCTGTCATGATGGCGAGTAGACTTACCTATTGACGTGCTCCAAGTATTGCCCGTTGCAGAAGTAGGTGACGAGTATGGCGGTGTTGTTGAGGCACTGCACGATGGAGTTCATGTAGCAAGTGTTGCCGAGGTTCTTCAGGCCCGTCAGACCGCGGCCCTGCGTTGTACATTATTATATATTGGGTCATTCATTATTAACCTGACAAACTATATATATAGTAATGCTTGCATTGCTGTGTTCCGGTGTGAAGGGTATGGTTTCCGGTGAAATTACTGGCACATGAGGCTTTTGATCTATGCATCAAGGTGGCAACCCGCGAGTGATATCTCTGGTATTGCAAGAGTCCATAGGCTGCGGTAACCACTTTCCATCTTGTGGGCCGTACGCTTGGTTGCCACTGCAGTTGTATAAAAAAAAAAAAAAAAAACTTAAGAGATAGATTCCACACATATCGCTGAATAAAAGCGACTATTTTCTATAATTAATATTACAATACACAATACTTTTTTGGAAGTAAAAATACTTAATAGCGGACATAATTGCCCTTGACTTGACCCACCTCTGACGTTATGTTCAACCTTTGGTATGGAAGAATATCCCCTGTTTGTATACAGGGTGTATTTTTACTTGCTTCAATAACTGTAACTAGAAGTAAGTCTGGTGACAGAGTTTCTAGGCCGCCCGAAGGTCTTTGTCATAGTCTAACAACTTTGAAAAAGCCGGGACCGACTGCTTAACGTGCCCTTCGAAGCACGGGAGCGCCCAAATGAAATTGCCACTGGCGGTCACCCATCCAAATGATGACTACGAGGAACAGTGCCTGACTTCGTTGATCTGTTAATAACAAGTTAGCCAGCTAGCTGTGCAACTAGTCACGAGCGCTCCCTGTCCCCATAAGTATTCTGTTTACAAATAAATAACTTTTTTACTGTTCGTTCGTTCGTATGAGTCAGTGGCCAACTCTGGTGACAGGCCTAGAAACCGCCCGGATGCCTCTGTCATGGCCTAACAACTTTGAAAAAGCCGGGACCGACTGCTTAACGTACCCTCCGAAGCACGGTTGGTTATGTTATTCTTATGTCAATGAACAGATAGCAGATGATGATAAATTTGAAAGACACATTAGCTTACAGAGGTTTGAAGTATGTTTATGAATCTTGGCTAAATATTATTAAGGGTAGTTAAAGGCAAGTCCACGAGAAGCTTACCCGTCGGAAAAGCCACACGATGTGATTCTGCGAGTATTTGAACCTGACTTTGACCTTGAGAACCATGTTAGCAGCGTCCAGCGGTATGCATCGCTGTTCGCAACGAAGTATTTTGAACGTTAGCTGTCCAGCATTAAAACCCCATTTGCGATAGCAAGCCTTCGCGACCTGGTACTTGATGTATCACAAAGTATTTTTATCGTTATCTATTCAAGAATAATCTTTCCTTTTCTTGGCAATATTTTTTGCTACGATTTTGAACCTTCGGTTAAACCTCTTTGAATTAGCAGCCTTCGCGACTTGGTCCTTGATGTAACACAAAGTATTTTATTCGTTATCTATTAAAGATTAAGCTTTCCTTTTCCTTGGCAATGTAGTTCCTCCCGTATGCTACGATTATGAACCTTCAGTTAATTGATATACGACTCCTTTCTTCTGTTTCTTCGATTGTTCTTGACCTTAGTTAGCTACACGCGAGGGCTTGCATTTGATTCCATGCAGAGTACTTTAAACGTTGCAACCTTTGCTTTAGGATAATTATTCCTTTGGCAACTATTTGTTGTGGTTATTTAATATTCATCCAACCTTGACCTTAGCTCTGAATATGCATCTCAGTTTTCAGCGAATGATTTTGAACCAACGTGGTTTAGAGTTTAGGCCTCTTTTAGCTCGGCAAGTATACTCACAGTACGTAAATTACAAATCGTAATTTCTAGGTGTAGTGTATCTCGACATAGGGAATACAAGTACAAGTAGAAATATCAAGTACAACATAAATATGGTCGATAGTACAGTGAGAAACATTTGCATTAATAATACCACATTTTAAGCTCAAACAGTTAGATTCTCTTTATACTGCGTTCTAAAAAGCTAACAAGAAAAGTTTCAGAGATATTTTTTCTTGTCGTTCACAGAGGTTTATTTTTAAAATCACTTGACACTTTCCTGATTAAACACTATTCTCGAGCGAGAGTGGTTAGAATAAACAAGACACTATTAAATTGTTACTACTTTTTGAAAGTTTGAGAAGGGTATTTTTTCAGAGGTTTATTTTTAAGATCATTTGACCATTCCTTTGCTGAGACACTTGGCTATTCTCGCGCAAGCGGTTACAAAACACTACACAATTGTTGCCACTTTTTGAAAACTTTTTGGAATAAGCCACTGTTGGGATGAATTTAATTCAGCAGACGTGAAGTCGCGGGCGGAGTCGCGTATATACTGTTAGTTTAAGTCTAGGAGCTGTGCAAGGGAGGGGTAGGGGGTGTATGCCACCCTGTAGGGTGGCAAGGCTTCGTGGTCTGAGGTTTTAATAATTGAGCTAGGTAAGTAAGTTATTGAGCTAGGTGAAGTAGAAAATAGTAAAGATTCGTAGCCTTAGGTAAGGTAAGTGTATAAGTTAATTCTGGTTACACCCCGGGAACTCTCAATAAAATATATGCATTATGAACATAGGTGAATCGATCGTAGTTAAAAATAAATAAATAAATAAATGCTGGACAATCCACACAGCATCATCTAGCCCCAAGGTAAGCTGCTGTTAAACAGAGCTGTATTATGGGTACTAGATGACTGATATATATTTAATACAATACAATACATAGATAGATATTTTTGATTATACATAGAAAACAGAAAGGGAGGGAGGCCTTTGCCCTGCAGTGGGACGATATGGGCTAAAATAAATAATAATAATAATAATAAATAATAGAAAACACCCAGAACACCCGGAACAAATATTTGCAGATCCTACAAACATTTCTGCCAAGGCGGGAATCGAACCCGCAACCTCCGCGCCACATTGGTCGTCGCCAGTTATATCGAGAGTAGTTGTAATGACCATAGTTTAATTGATATGTAACTCGTATCAGTGGTAATAGGCTACGGTAACCACTTACCGTGTGTGCCGTGCGCGCAGGCAACCTAAGCGCCACTTAGTTTTAATTTGTATTGTTATTCATCATCATCATCATGACAGCCTTCTAATGTTCCCACTGCTGGGACACTGGCCTACTCTCAGTCGAGAGTGATTGGGTCTTAATCAACCACGCGGACCCAATGCGGATTGGAGGATGGCACATGTCTTTCGAATTTTCAGTTCTTGGACATGCCGGTTTCCTAACGATGTTTTCCTTTACCGTATGAGAGCACTGGCATTGCGCGCATACATTTTTCTAACAGAAAAATCCATTGGTGCACGACCGGGGTTTGAACCCACGACCTTAGAAGCGACATTTGGAAGGCGGGGTCACTACCACTAGACCACCGGTGCTCATTTTATTGTTATTGTGTGGCGCTAAATAAATATTTTTCTATTCTATTCAATGTTCGAGAGTTAGCTACTGACTCATCCGAACTTATTTTACATAAAAATGCAATACATTCTGTTCCATTACTTAAAGGGATCCTGCAAACATTGGATGGTTATAAAAGGGGGTTGTTGTCTGAGGGCGGGTATTAGCTATTAGTCTGAGGGTGAATGACCAGACTACGAGGAATCTATGCACGACCAGACGGTGCATGGTAATGTTAAAAGTGCTCAGAATTTGTCACGCGCCTCTAGGGAATCATTGAATATTATTTCATTATTGAGCGCTCCCGTGCTTCGGAGGGCACGTTAAGCAGTCGGTCCCGGCTTTTTCAAAGTTGTTAGACTATGACAGAGATCTTCGGGCGGCCTAGATATTCTGTCACCAGAGTTGGCTACTGACTCATACGAACGAACGATTATACGTTTGCATTGAATAGGGTCCGAAACTTCTGCAACGATTTGAAAAATTAATTCACCTCTGAGAAGCTTTTTTTTTTTTTTTTTTATACAACTGAAGTGGCAACCAAGCGTACGGCCCACAAGATAGTAGGCGGTTACCGTAGCCTATGGACGCTTGCTATACCAGAGGTATCACTCGCGGGTTGCCACCTTGAGGCTAAGATCGAAAGCCTCATGTGCCAGTAATTTCACCGGAAACCATACCCTTCACACCGGAACACAGCAATGCGAGCATTACTGCTTGGCGGCAGAAATAGGTATGGTGGTAGTCCTTCCCCGGACGAGCTCTATCACAGAGAACTCTACTACTCTTCAAACACAAGCTACACTATTCCCGGTTGACATTGGCTATATTTGTTACCAGCGACCCAACCCGGCTTCGGACGGGTGTTTAAGTTTTCATTGCACCAGTGCGAAACCGCGGTGGCTCATCTTGTTATAAAGGGGAAAGTTTGGATGATTGTATCACGCCAAAACGGCTGAACGGATCTTGTATAAAATTAGGCACAGGCATAGACTGTAGTCTGGAATAGCGTACTGACTACTTTTTATCTTGAAACTGTTTAAACGCGGGTAACACCGAGGGGCGTAGCTAGTCATACATATCAATGTTGGTTCTTTTATAAAATAAACAAATAATCCACATTGAAACTCAAAAAGGGCTAGTAACAGTTTCGAAATAATTTTATTTACAAATTAGAGGTTCTTGCGGTCTGACTCTATCTTTTACAGTATGGAACCCTGAAAGTAACTAAGATCGTACGAGTCGAAATTTGAACCTTTACACCCATATTCTAAGACTCACAGTATGGAACCCTGAAAGTAACTAAGATCGTACGAGTCGAAATTTGAACCTTTACACCCATATTCTAAGACTCACAGTATGGAACCCTGAAAGTAACTAAGATCGTACGAGTCGAAATTTGAACCTTTACACCCATATTCTAAGACTCACAGTATGGAACCCTGAAAGTAACTAAGATCGTACGAGTCGAAATTTGAACCTTTACACCCATATTCTAAGACTCACAGTATGGAACCCTGAAAGTAACTAAGATCGTACGAGTCGAAATTTGAACCCTTACACCCATATTCTAAGACTCACAGTATGGAACCCTGAAAGTAACTAAGATCGTACGAGTCGAAATTTGAACCTTTACACCCATATTCTAAGACTCACAGTATGGAACCATGAAAGTAACTAAGATCGTACGAGTCGAAATTTGAACCTTTACACCCATATTCTAAGACTCACAGTATGGAACACTGAAAGTAACTAAGATCGTACGAGTCGAAATTTGATCCCTTACACCCATATTCTAAGACGAGACTCAAGAATTCCTCGACTCGACTCAACCTCACTCTAATAAATCCGTATTCTTAGTTGCAAACATTCTCCTCCACTTACTCCCACTCGAAAGTTTTCTTTACCTAAGGCGAGGAAATGATTTTCATACTCAAGGTACGTCTGAACCTACCTAGAGTCGACTGGAGGAAGATTCGAGGAATATGGGTGTTAGTGTGAGAGCCTCGCTCGCGCTTATCTATTTTTATTTTCTATACGAATGAGAGGTTTTCGATTCGAGATTTAAAAAAAAAGTAGTTCCGATTGCTTTGACAGATGGCGCTATCTACCCTACTGAGAAAGGTTATCAAAACAAGAAAAAAGTTAGTAACTCCGTTTTTGTTTCGTCTCGTGTCAAGCGGAAAGTTGTGGGGTTCATGTCCTGCTTGAGGCAAAATAAGTTAACTCCAGTACGACCAAAGTTAATGTACTACGTAGTACGTACTATGACTTTGACACCAGCCAGAGGTATGACAGACAGTGACAGCAGGAGCAACCAATGTTGAATTCCCTACACATTCACCATAGCTCGCCAAACGTAGTGCTTACATTCTCTTGGGCTCGCCAGTTGAGCTACCGCCATCTAAATAGACGTTTTTTTTTAATAACATGAGACGAAAACCCCTCATTGCTTTAAAAGTAGTTATAAAAGTAATCACTCAACCCGCCGGAAACGTGTATTATTAGATTCCTTGACATTTAGCGAAGGTTACCGTTTTATGGTGGACGGCGAAATAACACTTTTTATAGCCGGTCTAGACTTGACCTTTCTCCGTGTTTTATGATGCCGTAGCGAAACTGTGTATACAGCGAAATTGTGAAAACGCAGTCGTTTTTGTTAGTCTGTTCAATAAGAAAATCGCCAGGTGACTTTTATGCTGTTGACATATGAATCAAAATGGATTGATTCAAGATAGCACTCTTTACAATCAAACGCTACCAATCACACTTAAATTAAAAACTAGCTACAACCAGCGGTGACATAATTATTTATCCCACGAGAATAGATTTTTTTTCGTGATAAAAGTAAACTATGTGCTATTTCAGACTATAATCTATGCATGTGCCAAATTTCGTAAGGAACCGTTCAGCCGTTCTGGCGTGATACTTCCACACAAAAATTACCGAAACAGTGTCGGTACCTCTTCACCGATATGCCGGTACGTGAAAACACCCGTTTTTTAAATGAAAGAATGCAAATAAGCTTGTAGTAATGTGGTCATTAATCCTTGCGCACGTTTGTTGATTGGCGAGGGATTAGCGCACGCGGCGGGATTCACAACCTCGAGCTAGTGCGTCACGCGACGCGCATCTCGCACTCAAACTATATCGTTTAAATTAAATGTCTTCTGTTAAAATAATAGTATTCAGCACATAAGCATTATGTTTAGTATTATATTCAGTTTCAGTGTGTATCGCATTAGCCGCTGCACTCTCACATAATTTTACGGCAACCACAGAAAACCAGCGCTATGGCACGAGTTGTTCTGCCATAGCAGATGCTGAGTGGTGGACATTTTTGTTATTCTTATATTTTTAGTCATAGCTGATGTAATTTTTTAGTTGGTAACCAGATCGGTTAGACCTCTGCTTCGGAAGGTACCTTCAGCAGTCATTCGGCTTTTTAAAAGTTGTTATAGGCCATGCCAGAGGCCATCGGGCGGCCTAAAAATAACTTTGTCACCTGAGTTAGCCACTGACTCATACGAATTTACTTACTTTGGTTCGTGGTCGCCATTCGAATTAATTCCCCAGCAGTTATCGACCACACACCTATAGTCTAATTTTTAACTCAAGTCGGAAAAGGTAAACAATGATGATACCATAGAAAAAAAAAAAAACTTTCTTTTTGATAGGAAACTTATGTTGCGCTAAAATAATGAGTAAGAACTTTTAATTTTAACCAAGACTTGTAAAACTATTAAAAATGCATGCTTTCGGCATAGTTTTGTTCAGATATTCATATTATTTAGGTAAATACTTAGAAAAACACTTTTTTGGGTAAATATTTTAAACACAAACTACAAGGTACTACAGGTAACAATAAAACAACATGGAAGCAATAGAGGTATAGTTCGCACAGCGGATCTAGGCTTCCGTGAAGTTAGCCGTTTGTGATGCGCAAAGACAATTTAGTTTGAAAAAGCTCTATTGCGCATCGAAACGGCTAATTTCACTACGGCCGAGATCTGTTGTGAGACCTTTACATTATGTGCACCACAAGTGTAGTAGAGTTCTCTGTGATAGAGCTCGTCTGGGGAAGGACTACCACCATACCTATTTCTGCCGCCAAGCAGTAATGCTCGCATTGCTGTGTTCCGGTGTGAAGGGTATGGTTTCCGGTGAAATTACTGGCACATGAGGCTTTCGATCTATGCCTCAAGGTGGCAACCCGCGAGTGATACTGCTGCGGTAACTGCTTACCATCTTGTGGGCCGTACGCTTGGTTGCCACTTCAGTTGTATAAAAAAAAAAAAAAAAAGTATCCGGGGTGTGCTATAGTTTTTTTTTTTTTTTTTAAGTCCATGATTTGGTTATGAATCTATAGGTTCCCAAACTAGTATAGCTGTGTTTTAGGAACCCAGGCTTCTCCCATCGAAATATAATCATTATGTTTTATTAATAGACTGTCAGAAACGCTATATCTCACTGAAGGGATCTATACCTGGACACGTGACGCGTACTATGTACGGCTTCCTAATACATTGCTTGTTTGTAAATGACGCACAATCGGATGGTTTACGCAATTTGACGACCGATGTGGCGCAGCGGGAGCACCGCCTGCGGAAGTTGCGGGTTCGATTCCCGCCTCGGGTCAAATGTTTGTACGATCTACAAATATTTGTTCCGGGTGTTCTGGGAATTTACTGTAATTTATTGTATTGTATTAAGTATATATCAATCATCTAGTACCATAATACAGCTCTGTTTAACAGCAGCTTACCTTGGGGCTAGATGATGCTGTGTTTAGCATTATTTTATATTTATAAGTCGTAAAAATATCACAAATACGTACAGACGTCTTTTATTTCATTCAGATAGACAATAATCTAAAATAGGCTTTAAAAACATCACCAGTCGCTATTTCCAAAAAACATAGTATCAATACCGAAACTGCACTTTTTTTTTTTTTTTTTTATACAACTGAAGTGGCATCCAAGCGTACGGCCCACAAGATGGTAAGCGGTTACCGCAGCCTATGAACGCTTGCAATACCAGAGGTATCACTCGCGGGTTGCCACCTTGAGGCTAAGAACGAAAGCCTCATGTGCCAGTAATTTCACCGGAAACCATACCCTTCGCACCGGAACACAGCAATGCGAGCATCACTGCTTGGCGGCAGAAATAAGTATGGTGGTAGTCCTTCTCCGGACGAGCTCTATCACAGAGAACTCTACTACTTTTCAGCATAATATTCATAAGTACTCTTTTTTCACAGGTACGTGTTTCATCCCTCCAGTCCCTGCATTTTCAAATTAGGCCATGACAGAGGCTTTCAGGCGGTCTAAAAACTCTAGCCACCAGAGTTGGCCACTGACCAATACGAACTTTTATTGGTGACTTTTTTTTTCAGAATGTGCACTCACCACGTCCCCCCACACCGGCTGGAAGTCCCGCTGGTGCAGATCGGTGGAGGGCTGCTTGCCGTGCGGCTTGGTGCTGCGGTCGAATGTCGGCACGCCTTCCTCTTCGTCAGATGAGATTTGCTGTAATCAATCACTTGTTTACACTCGCCCGCTCTTATCATACAGTAGTAGAGTTCTTTGTAAGAGTAGTAGAGTTCTTTGTAAGAGTAGTATAGTTCTTTGTAAGAGTAGTAGAGTTCTTTGTAAGAGTAGTATAGTTCTTTGTAAGAGTAGCAAGGTTCTTTGTAAGAGCTCGTCCGGGGAAGAACTACCACCATACCAATTTCTGCCGCCAAGCAGTAAAGCTCGCATTGCTGTATTCCGGTTCGAAGGGTGTGGTTACCGGTAAAATTACAGGCACATGAAACTCTAGCTCTACGTCTCAGGGCGCAAGCGTACATAAGCTACTGTAACCGCTTACCATCAAGTGGGCCGTACGTTTGCTTGCCACTTTAATCAGCAGCATTGCTGTGTTCCGGTTGAAAGGGTATGGTTACCGGTGAATCTGGGATATATATATTTTTTTATACAACTGAAATGGCAACCAAGCGTACGGCCCACAAGATGGTAAGCGGTTACCGCAGCCTATGGACACTTGCAATACCAGAGGTATCACTCGCGGGTTGCCACCTTGAGGCTAAGATCGAAAGCCTCATGTGTCAGTAATTTCAGCGGAAACCACACCCTTCGAACCGGAACACAGCAATGCGAGCATTACTGCTTGGCGGCAGAAATAGGTATGGTGGTAGTCGTTCCCCGGACGAGCTCTATCACTAGGAACTCCACTCGTTCCGTTCGAGCGCTCGTGACGTAACTGGCTATGTTGTTCTTAACAGATCAACGAAGTTAAGCACTGTTCCGCGGGGTCATCACTTGGATGGGTGATCGCCAGTGGCAATTTTAACTGAGCGCTCCCGTGCTTCGGAGGGCACGTTAAGCAGTCGGTCCCGGCATTTTCAAAGTTGTTAGGCCATGACAGAGGCCTTCAGGCGGCCTAGAAACTCTGTCACCAGAGTTGGCCACTGACTCATATGAACGAACGAACGAGAAACTCTACTACTCATATATTATTATATGAGAGTGTAGATGTAGGTGTCAGGGTGCAAGCGTACATATGCTAGGGTACCTTGGCGAGCCGTCATTCTGGTGAGTCCGACATATCCCCCCGGTTCCCCCGAGCCGAGGGGAATGCGTAAAGCATTTTCCTATCGTAATAAAAAAAAAAGGGTACCTTGGCGATGTTAGGTGATGAGTAGGAGCGGTTCACCCCGGGGGGGGCTGCGGGGGCTGGGGGGCTGTCGGTCGGCGACGCCATGTACGTGTCGCCGCTCTCCTCATCCTGTATATACAACTATATTATTAGGTACCTTCATATAAAAGAAAAGAGCACCGGTGGTCTAGTGGTAGTGACCCCGCCTTCCGATCCTTAGGTCGTGGGTTCAAACCCGGTCGTGCACCAATGGATTTTTCTGTTCGAAAAATTTATGTACTAGAGTAGTAGAGCTCTTTGTGATAGAACACGTCCGGGGAAATACTACCACCATACCTATTTCTGCCGCAAAGCAGTATTGCTCGCATTGATGTGTTCCGGTGTGAAGGTTATGGTTTCCGGTGAAATTACTCGCACATGAGGCTTTCGATCTATGCCTCAAGGTGGCAACCCGCGAATGTTACCTCTGGTGTTGCAAGCGTCCATAGGCTGCGGTAACCGCTTACCATCTTGTGGGCCGTACGCTTGGTTGCCACTTCAGTTGTATAAAAAAAAATGTGCGCAATGCCAGTGCTCGCATACGGTGAAAAAAAACATCGTGAGGAAACCGGCATGTCCAATAACTAAAAATTCGAAAAACATGTGCCATCCACCAATCCGCTTTGGGTCCGCGTGGTGGATTAAGACCCAATCACTCTCGTTGGAGAGTAGGCCAGTGTCCCACCAGTGGGAACATTAGAAGGCTGTGATGATGATGATGTCATGATGATAGAAAAAAATCGTGTGGGCACTTAGGACGCGCAGGCAAACTATGGTGCTTGTGATGTCCGCATGTGCGCTGCTATGAGTCGCCACCAACGAAGTCGATAGATAGAAAAGCTCTGTGTTGTTTCTGTTGATCTTTGTTGGTAGACAGGTAGTAGGATTGTTTCTGATTAGTACGCGGTTACAAGTATTATCTATCCAAAGGTTTTGCTTTTCTGAGATACAAAAAGAACCAATTTCATAGTGGCCTAGGTCTTAGTAACACCATAGAGAAATTGGATAAAAATATATAAAACTAACATTATAATACAATTTTATTTTTATGTAGACAAACAAAGTTCTGTAGGAAAAATGTTTGTTGTGTTGAGTTTCCTACAACGGGAACACTGGAGGTCCGCCATGATAGCTATTAGCCAATGATCGTGACGCATTTTGACTTTGACAGTACCTAATAACCCAGTTGTTCGTTAAACCCGCCATGTTGTTTTGCACTCCTTCACAAAGATAAACTTACATAAGATTGTGAGAGAAGCTAAAAAAATTAAATAAACTGCATAAAATGGTTTCTTTATTGAATATCTAAATATCTAGACCCCTACAAAGGACCTAGGCCCGGCTCCATACATCGAGAAACAACTCCTTTGACATTTAGCATGACATTTGTTTGTTTATCTTTTTGGACTTGAATTAAAAAGCAGACTATAGATGTTTATAGTGACGTACTTAGTTGTTTGTGGTGACATTATGGTTGTTCATGGTAGAATAGTTAGGTGAGGTGGTTTGATAGTGTACCTGGTTAGGTTTCCTGTTGGCGCGCGCGAGATGCAGACGGCGCGTGCGCTCCTGCTCGAGCAGCTCGCGCGTGCGCAGTAGCTGCCGGCGCGCCTCCTCCGCCGCCGCGATGCGCCGCACAGACATCGACACGCGCCGCACTACCTCCTCTACTCGTACCAACCAACCAACCAACACACACACAAACATTACCACCATAATAATACTAATTATACCTAACTTGTACTTGTATTTGTATTCGACCTACTGACAATTAATGCTAACAACCTTCTTTATGCATACATACATAAAATCACGCCTGTATCCCTTAGGAGTAGGCAGAGACCACGAATTTTCACTTGCTACGATCCTGACACACCTGTTTTGCTTCATTTACTCTCATCACATTCTTCATACACGCTCGTCGGTTTAGGGTACTCCTGACCTGGCCTTTCTTTAGCACGTCTTCAATTACCTTCTTTATTTATCTACTTAATTTATCTACTTACTTCCTACTTATTTAAACTTCGGCCTATCTCCATGTTGTCATACCATTTTACAGGGTTCATATGTGATACTACCACCTATTATATAACAACTGTAAATGAACTGTAATGTATATGAGAGCAATAAATGAATTGAGTACCACTCTAATTAACACATCCTACATACTACTTTAACTTACACTTTCAACTCGTCTGGAACACCTTCATACTAAGCGTCTACAGAAGACAAAACCCAAACCAATTTATAAATATACTTATAACTAGTCAACTATATTGTTCAACATGTAATAAGATATTTAAAACTAAATTCGGGTTTGCGAGACATATTCACGCTCATAATAGATAAAAACCAAGTATATTCTCAATTCTCTCTTTCAATTCAATAAATCGACGACCAATGTGGCGCGGTGGACGAAGGTCCGCCTGCGACGCGGAGGTTGCGGGTTCGATTCGCGCCTTGGGACAAATGTTTGTAGGATCTGCAAATATTTGTTCTGGGTGTTTTCTATGTATAATAAAAAATATCTATCTATGTATTGTATTGTAATAAATATATATCAGTCATCTATTACCCATAATACAGCTCTGTTTAACAGCAGCTTACCTTGGGCTAGATGATGCTGTGTGGATTGTCAAAAAATAAACAATTAATAGCAAGATTCGCTATCGACGGATACGTCGCAGAGGACGTCACTACTTTAACAATACAAAACATATTGCTTATTTTTTGTTAACTAAGATGGCGACGTCGCGCCCGCCATTTTGGACGCTCAACCAATCGGGGATTGGGTATTGTTTTTGTTTTGTTCGTTTACAAAAAATCTTGCAATTTAGGCTCCTAGACGCGACCACGAGCTACGGACGAGATCTTTTTTCATAAACCAAGCGTTCGAGTTTTCGTGGTTGCGTTTATTGGCCGCGTCTAGTGGCTCAATGCACATTTTAGGCCGACAGGGAGACATTTATAGCAAATAAAATTATACTGTGAGCATACAAATTTTGTAATAATGATTGCGCAGACGCCCTTCGGCTAGATGGAGCGAAGACAGGGGTATCTAGCAAAAACTGGATGGGGAAAGCCGAAAGCCGGGCTCAGTGGCGCGTCATGGGAGAGACTGTCCAGCAGTGGACGGTAGGTTAATGACCGCCACCTCTCGTGTCTCAATCAGGCAGTAATAGACCGCAGTTGCCTAGGAGCTAGGAGCTAGGAGCTAGGAGCTAGAAGGGTACACGTACCCTGTGCCTCGGTGGAGGGCGCGGC
This sequence comes from Colostygia pectinataria, assembly GCA_951394395.1. NCBI lineage: Eukaryota > Metazoa > Arthropoda > Insecta > Lepidoptera > Geometridae > Colostygia > Colostygia pectinataria. The sequence continues at coordinate 960,613 of OX596368.1, read as the reverse complement.
GGCCTCGCCCGCGATGCTCTCCGCCATCTTGGCGGCCTCGTCGCGCTCCTTGCGCTGGTACTCCTCTAGCTGCTCTCGGAGACTCTGGTTCTCTTGCTCCTGTTAACACGAGAGTAAGTTCGTATAAGTCAGTGGCCAACTCTGGTGACAGAGTTTTTAGGCCGCCCGAAGGCCTCTATCGTGGCCTAAAAACTTTGAAAAAACCGGAACCGACTGCTACACGTGTCCTCCGAAGCACGGGAGCGCTCATTAAAAATTGCCTACTGGCGGCCACCTATCCAAATGGTGACGACGCGGAACACGGGAACGCGCGTCTGCCGGAGAACGTCTTCCAAGCTAGGAAAATTTACACCAGTTCGCCCATGCCGTAAAAGAACTGGCAACAACACCGGCTGGGTTCCTATCGCTTTTTTGGCATAACCCTTGCTATTTTTATGGATGCCGAGTAGAGTTGGAGCACATTCGACCCAAGCTTTTTTATCATCTAGGTAATCAGTTATTATATAGTAAGCTTTTAGAGACAGTTTTTGTTTAATTAAGTTTCTCAGTCTTCATCCTCAGCCCAGATGAGCTAAGAGACATCACCCCCAAGCAAATCCTCCAGTTCTTAGTATCGGCAGGGCTTGGAGGTGAACTGTAAACGCGCCCTAAGGGCGACAACACAGGTGGCGAACACAATAGGCCTGCATGGCCGCACCAATTTTAATTAAAAAAAAAATATATATTGCTATACCATGTCATATTGCTTGTTCTCGAGCTGCATCAGTTGGCTGATGATCTCCTGTTCTCGCAGCTTGTACATGGACCGCACTTCATCTTGAGGCTCGGTTTCACGCTGTTTGTGGACTTTCTCCCAATCCTGTAAAAACACAATAACATTTTTTTCAACACACTTGCTTATAAAGTGGCTCTATGGTCATCGCAATTAGGCACAGAATGACACCCATAATCAAACTATGACTTTTCATTGCTATAACTCACTAGTGAGTTATAGATTTTTTTTGTTATTATGAGTTTTAATGAGCCTGCCTGGCGGACCTTCGCCCGCTGCGCCTGAGGTAAGATTTGAATTTTTGTTTTGTTTTGAAATAATAACGACTGGTCTGATTTAAAAAATAGTATCAACACTGTGAAGAGGTTATAAGAGTGACCTGTTCAGCTTCGATGCGCTGCTGCTCGAGGCTGAGCGAGGTGTCCGCGATGTGCTCCTGCTGCTCCAGGATGCGCTGCATGCTGCGCGCGCGCTCCTCGTACACCTGCAGTGCTGCCACCTGCACCAAACTCTAACTTTAACTAAAACATTATTTATTATTTATTTATTTATTTGTTCGCAACCAGGCATCGAGTTTATTCTTGAATGCGTTTATCGAGGTGGCAGTAACTACTTCTTCTGGAAGCTGATTCCAGTAATGGGCCACCCTGTTACTGAGGAAGTGTTGTGCAGTGGTTTTATTAGATTTATTGCAAGTGCAGTATTTTTATTAGGTGAATTTACGCCAGTTCCACGTGCCCCACAAACCACACACATTACATTTCTATCAAAAAATCTAATCAAAATCTGTTTGTTACGTTTTCACAGCTAAGCCGCTGAACCGATTTGAATGAAATTTGGCTTAGAGATAGTTTGGAATAACCCGCAGAATATTTATTTATTTATATGTTTATAGATTATATTATCATAGAATAGAATAGAATTACTTTTATTTGCAACAATACACAACAACATAATCATAATAAAACCAAATTAAGTAGGTGCTTATGATAACAAAAGAAATAGTATCTAACTAAAACAATTATGATACTTGACCTACTCAAGTCATTATATATAGAGCAGCTTTACGCGGATGTGTCACAAAGTAATCCTATGGACCGCAGCCTATGGACGCTTGCAATACCAGAAGTATCACTTGCGGGTTGCCACCTTGAAGCTAAGATCGAAAGCCTCATGTGCCAGTAATTTCACCGGAAACCATACCCTTCACACCGGAACACAGCAATGCGAGCATTACTGCTTGGCGGCAGAAATAGGTATGGTGGTAGTCCTTCCCCGGACGAGCTCTATCACAGAGAACTCTACTACTCTTAATTTAATTTAATGTAAATGTCATTATTGCATGCCTTGACAAAGGTAAAATACATTGTTACTCTAATAATATTAATTAACCACAATCTATTTAAAGACATGTATTTCAAGCAATAAATAATACTTTGACTTTGAGATTTTTTGTTTCGTAGCCAGTCATCAAGTTTGTTCTTGAATGAGTGAGAAATGTGGCAGTTACAACTTGTTCTTGTAACATGTACCAGTTGTGCACTACTCTATTGCTGAAGAATCGATATGCAATGAGTGTGTTGGCAGGAGCGCGAGCTACGTCGACCTGCGTCAACCATCCTGTTACTTCCTGCTACGTTTATTACCCGTTTTCGGTTTTAAAAGTTACGATTTTTTAAGTACACCAAGCTCTAAACATAATTTTTTTTTTTTTTTTTGCTGGACAATCCACACAGCATCATCTAGCCCAAGGTAAGCTGCTGTTAAACAGAGCTGTATTATGGGTACTAGATGACTGATATATATTTAATACAGTACAATACATAAATAGATATTTTTTATTATACATAGAAAACACCCAGAACACCCGGAACAAATATTTGCAGATCCTACAAACATTTGTCCCAAGGCGGGAATCGAACCCGCAACCTCCGCGTCGCAGGCGGACCTTCGCCCACCGCGCCACATTGGTCGTCAAAATTCTTAAATAAAATCTATTAATACATTACTTTCTGAGATATAAGATAGGTGTGCAAGCGTTTTGATTGAGAGCCCAAGTCAAATGGCTTATATGTTCATAACTTTTTCATCATGACCAAAAGCCGTCATGGCCTCATGGTTACCTATTTCTGCCGCCAAGCAGTAATGCTCGCATTGCTGTGTTCCGGTTCGAAGGGTATGGTTTCCGGTGAAATTACAGGCACATGAGACTAACCATCTAACGTCTCAGGGTGGTAACACGCAAGTGATATCTATGATGTTGCATGCGTACATAGACTACGGTAACTGCTGACCATCAAGTGGGCCGTACGCTTGGTTACCACTTTAGTAGTATAAAAAAAAAAAAAAAATTGTTCATTCATGGCCCATCTTTTTGAAACAGGGACCAACAGCTTAACGTGTACGCGAGTTGGTGGCCACGTGACGATCTCAATTTATTTTTTATTTATATAAATGATAGTCAAGCGTTTGGCCGCTATCCCACCTGATGTTAAGTGTCGATGAGGCTTAAGATGGAGCACGCTTGGCTAGAATATACCTGTTCACTCTTGTTTTGAATATTCCTAAATTATAATTCTCTGGACTTTCCTGACGCCGGCAACCACTCTTTGGCAGTACGAACGATGAAGGTAGAATCAAACCGTTCTAAATCTCTTTTCTAATGAAGATGTGTTGTATGCAGCTAGTACAAGCAAGGGTGGTGCATACTTTGCTGGCGCGGTCGACCGCGGGCTCGCGTCGCGCGGGCGCCTCCTCCGTCCACTCCGGGTACTCTATCTCACCTGCAAACCATATTATCTATTACTCATCTTATACAGCGTTATTACTAGCGCATTATATTTAAAAAATAAGTTTGCACATAAAAGAATACTACAAATATGTATTACTAGCTGTCGCCGCGACTTCGTTTGCGTGGAACTTGGGAACTGTACTTTTTTCTGGGATAAAAAGTAGCCTATGTCCTATTCCCGGTCGTTATCTGTCTATGTTTTAAATTTCAACCAAATCTGTTGTCGAGTTACAGAGGAACAAACATCTAAACTTTTGCATTTATAATATTATTGTGATATTTAAATTTTGTGTAAAAAATCCAGAGTAAATCGAAAAAGTTTTTCCGGTCAATTATTAGTTATCCTTGTTGGATATCGAGAAGGGCGGCGACTAAAGTAGTGTAGACACGCACCGAGCATGTCGTCCATGGCGTCCCGGTGGGGGTGGAGCGGGTGCGGATGCGGATGCGGGTGCGGGGGCGCGGCGCGCGGGTTGGTGGTGAGCGCGGGGTAGCGCAGCACCCAGTCCTCGTACCCGCCGCGCAGCGCCAGCGGGGCGCGCGAGTACTGCACCTTTATGTCCCACTGGAATAACATGCATTGTAACTTACAATTATTATTACTGTCAATACAATTTTTGTAACGGAGATATCTTATTATCACTTAAGTGATAACTCATGGACGTCTGTATTCTTCCTATTCTCACCTACGGTGCCCAAACATGGTCACTCCACTCACTAACATCCAGAAGTCCAAACTCAAGGTGTGCCAGAGAGTTTTTTTTTATTTCTTTTAACAACTGAAGTGGCAACCAAGCGTCCGGCCCGCAAGATGGTAAGCGGTTACCGCAGCCTATGGACGCTTGCAATACTAGAGGTATCACTCGCGGGTTGCCACCTTGAGGCTAAGATCGAAAGCCTCATGTGCCAGTAATTACATCGGAAACCATACCCTTCACACCGGAACACAGCATTACTGCTTGGCGGCAGAAATAGGTATGGTGGTAGTCCTTCCCCGGACGAGCTCTATCAAAAAGAACTCTACTACTCTTAAATAGAGTGATAGAGCGAAGTATTCTTGGAGTTAAATTAATTAACCGAATCAGGAACTCTGTTGTTGCTCCAAAACGCACCGTCACCGATGTAGCCCAAAAGCTGCAAAGCTTAAGTGGGTAGGGCCAAGACTGCCACCGAGTGGAGCCCTGAGACAGTGATGCGGCGTCACGGTAGACCACGCGAGCGATGAAACCACGAACTAAACACCTCAATACCCAATTCATTTATTGCTCTCATATGGTTGGTTCATTTACAGTTGTTTAATATAATAGGAACATATGATGAGGTATCACATATGAACCCTGTAAAAAGATATGACAACATGGAGATAGGCCGAAGTTTAAATAAGTAGGAAGTAAGTAGATAAATTAAGTAGGTAAATAAAGAAGGTTGTTAGCATTAATTCTCAGTAGGTAATTTTTTTATTGGATTTATTTTTATTACCTCCAGTGATCAGTGGAAAGTATTGGCGTTAGACCGCAAAGTCTTTCCAGACTTTGCGGTTTTTGCCCAGCAGTGGGACAGTGCAGGCTAACACCGACAACAACAACAATTTGCAAGTGGTAAGCGTAACCTATGGATGCTTACAGTACCAGTTTTCCCTCGCGTGCTGCTACACTGAGATGTACATCAAAGTCTCTTCCTTGTCATTTCATTGGTAACCATAACCTTCAAATTGGAATCAGTTTTCTCTGGACAAATGTAACTTTTGTCAGTACTTACTTTTTTTTTTTTTTATACAACTGAAATGGCAACCAAGCGTACGGCCCACAAGATGGTAAGCGGTTACCGCAGCCTATGGACGCTTGCAATACCAGAAGTATCACTCGCGGGTTGCCACCTTGAGGCTAAGATCGAAAGCCTCATGTGCCAGTAATTTCACCGGAAACCATACCCTTTACACCGGAACACAGCAATACGACCTTACCTTCAAAAGGATTGTCTTGAGGAGGAACAGAGTCTTTCCCGGTATGACTGTAGCGCTGGTCCAGTCCAGGAGTACTATCAGATCCATGGCGGCGCGCTGCGCCCATGTAGGCCGAGAGTCCGGGGGTAGGTTCTGTTCTAGAACATTCGCTGATTGCCTGAAATTGACAATGAATAAACATAGGAGGAGGATATATAGTGGGATTGTCGCATCGATATCTCACTTTTGCACCAACGACGAAGCAACACATACGACGGAGAACAATACGTGTCCTGATGATGTCCCGTGAAGGGATGAAAAATATGTCGATATATTTTTTTGAGGGTTACTGGTGTGAATGGTGTCGCGACTGGTGTCTGCGCTTTGCATGTTCTTTGTATCTTGGGAGAATGTTATTTTTGTCAGCAAGTGACAAGTTTGATGGGATGATACGCGATGCATGACCATAACATTTGGAGTGTCACCCTAAAGTTCAGCGGGGCACTGCACTGCGCAGCTTTCTTTCGCCAAGCAATTTCACTTGCTAGTGTACTTCAAAGTTTAAGACAGTAAAACTATTCAGAGAGAATATCAAGATAAACTTTCTTACCACTGGGTAACACCAGCAAGAGTCTGTCTTGGTGGGTAGCACCGCCAGTGTCAGATATAAAAACTTTAAGCTTTGGCACTGCATCTGTAATATGCAGGCGTGATGCTAAACATCAGGTGGGCCTTGATTGTCTTGTCACTTACTGACATAAAAATTAAAAAACTAAGAACCCACCCAGCCAAGTTTGTTGCCAGATTCTTCTAGGCTGGGGCGCGTGGAACTGGCGTAAATTCACCTAGCTTTAAAACGTTTCGAAATGATCCTTGTGATATGATTGAATAAATATATTTTTTTACTTTAAAGTAAAAAGTTTATTTCGAGACAGTTGATACATAGGTGGTAATAATATTAATAGTGTATATCTATGCAGTAAAGCATATTCAAGTACATGTAGATTACAAGTCTTCGAAAATGGTCGCCATTCAGCGTTTGCTAAAGCAGCATACATACATAAGATTATAATATCCCAAAAATTATTTTGCCTCAAGCGGGATTTGAACCCGCGTATCAAGCGGTGGTTGCGGGTTCAAATCCCGCTTGAGGCAAAATAATTTTTGGGATATTATAATCTTTAGTATTCCCCTAGTGTGATGGTTAACACTATAAAAACAAAAATAACCAAGCATACATACTTCTTTAGCGCTGGTCTTCCTTGGCTTTACTTACTTTACAAGCCAAACTGCCTACACCAAACCTGCTTATAGTCTGAAGACTGATCGCAGATGAAACTATTTAATAGTATAATTCAACATACCCAGGTGAAATGCATTCTTCCGGCACACTGATACAAGCTGGATGGTTGATGTGCGAGTCTAAGTAGTCTTTGCCGGGCCGGGCGTCCAGGATCATCACCTTCAGCTTGTTGCTCTTTAAGATCTGGTACAGAAGCTCACTGCTGATGATTACTTCATCTGAATCTGAAAAATAACATATATTTTTATGCCACTGGCTCTGGCATGAAAACAGTAACCCATCAAAATGGTGACTATGTGGTAACTTCTATGATCTGTTGCGAACAACTTAGCTGCACATACACACAATACTTTACCATATCTTTACTCATAGTCAAAAGGCACTATAAATAAAGGTCCATAAATGGGATAGTGAGAGAAATAGTTGAATTCAATTCAATAAAAAGAGAAATGGAAAGAGCTATGCTAGAAGGTTCTTAACCGCAACGAGGAAATCCGTAGAAGAACCAAGGTCACCATCTTTTTATTTATTTTTTATAATGGTTTTCGAATGGCGACCACTAACTGGAAAACTAAGTGTATGATGGCCCCTATCAAGTGGATAATGACATTTTAATGTTAGCAGTCGCAGGAGGTGGATGCTGAAGGCTCAAAATCGCTCATGGCGCTCTTTGGGGTCCTATGTCCAGCAGTGGACGTCTATCGGCTGATGATGATGGTAATTAATAAAAGAGAGAAAAATGGAGCTGACATCATCAAAACTACACAAAGTTAGAAAAAATATCTTACTCACCAGGCAATACAATGGTTGGTATTGGTTCGTTCACAGCCACTACTTCCATCGCCTTCTTTCTATTTTCCTCAATCTTCTGCTTGAAAAGCTCAGTTTCCTTTATATCATTCAACCTCTTCACTTTCTGTTCTCGAGAGTACCTGGTGAGTTTAGGAGTATATAACACTAGCTGCACCCCGCGGTGTTACCCTCTTTTAAAACATTTTTTTATTCCACATTAGGCCATGACAGAGGCCTTCGGGCGGTCTAGAAACTCTGTCACCCGAGTTGGCCACTGACTCATCCAAACTTACTTTTTATTCCACAGGAACCTTTTATATATATATAAAAAAAGGGACCCAGGAGTTTGTTTTATACAAAAGTGGCAACGAAGCGTATGGCCCACAAGATGGTTTGAGGTTACTGCAGCTTATGGGAGCTAGCAATACCAGAGGTATCACTTACGGGTTGCCACTTGCCACCCTGAGACATAGACCGAAAGTCTCATGTGCCTGTAACTTCACCGGAAACCATACCCTTCAAACTGGAACACAGCAATGTAAACATTACTGCTTGACGGCTTGAAATAGGTATGGTGGTAGTCCTCCCCCGGACGAGCTCTATCACAAAGAACTGTACTACTCATATTGGATAAAGCTATTCCAGACTATAATAGAAAGAATAGAAAAGAATAGAAAAATATTTATTTAACGCCACACAATTAACATAAAAATAAAAATAACAATACAAATTAAAACTTAACTTGTGACGAAAAAAAAAGTAATCTATGGTTGTGCTAAATTTTGTAGATACATTTAACTATTCTGGCGTGATACTTCCACAAACATACAAACAACCAACTTTCCCCTTTATATACCCCAAGCATATAAAAGGCAAAGTCGAAGGCCATGGCAGATTGAGGAAAACTAAAGGATTTCACTGAGAGCACAGGTGGTTTAGTGGTATTGACCCCACCTTTCAATACTTAGATCTTCACACTTTTACTAAGTCAATAAATTGATGTGCACAATATGCCAGTTCTCTCAAATGGAGATAGAAATTCAGCATATCCAAAAACTAGTAATTTGAAAGACATGTGTCATTAGAATTAGTGGAGTATACAAGAGTTTCACCTCACCGGGCCTCAGCTAGGCAGACAATTTTTTTTTATACGGACATTTTAAACTAGTGACCCGCCCCAGCTTTGCAAGGGTGCTATTATAAACCTTCCGCTTAAATTACTCTATCTATTGATGATAACCGCATTAAATAACATTGTGTAATTTTAAAAGATCTAAGTGTACATTCATACATACACAGAGGTTGACATTTTATAGTATATAAGGAAACCAGATGGTAGGATGTATTAGTTTGAACAAGGGCTATGTTCCAATTACCTTTAACTTCTCAATTCTTATGGCCATTTCTATTTACAGCAATTAGGTATCAAATTTATTGGCATTCAGCCCAATGAACCAAAAACCATTGGTTTGTCACACAATTTCTATCAACATAAAAAGTTTAAACATACCACTGAATTATAAAATATGTTTTTCTTGTTTTTTTTTAAGTAACACAAAGAGGTAGTGTGAGTCTCAAATCTCTAATGAACACATTCACACATGTTGGTTATTCTTAGCAGATTCTATTATCTTACCTGTCAATCAAGCTAATCTTTAGCTTCTCAGCAGCGTCCAGTGCCTTTGTAGGATTCTTTACACCAAGCATGTTGGTGAAGTAAGACTTATCCTTCAAATACTCTTTGTCCTTGCTAATAAATGCGACTACCCGAAGGTATTTCATGTAATATACGTATGAGTATTCTTCGTCACCCTTCACACGGGCCTCTTCAGCGCTCTCAAACAATTTTTGAGCAGTTTTGCATAACCTGCAATGAATATAGCGTTATTTTAGACAAGTAAATGTTTCGAGGTGAAATTCGTGTTTGAAGTTATCTAAATACATACAGCGTCGCTCTTTTCGTCTTTAAGTCGGGCACATTGTGCAGCTTGTCCAAATCCTCTATGCATTTTCCAAGGTGAAGCTGAATTCTTCTCGCTTCCGTCATTTTGTTTGTTTGGCCGAGTTCGAGTTGAACTCGAACGTTATAGACACGTAGGCTACTGTTCACTACATTTGTTACAAAAACACTGAGATAACAGTAACAGCATTTATACTCACTGCAAACACTAAAATTACGAATCTATCTGAAAATTCTGAAAAATGTCATGTTTTTCTTGGCTGGCAGAAATTTTGGCATTTCGCTATTTTGCACAGATTAAAATATTTTTAAAGGCCTTTATAGACGTGACATTTAGAATTAGACCACAGATAAGCTATGTATTCTTTTATTAATTAATTCTTAAACTGTAATAAGTCTCTACAAAATCAAGAATCAAATTAACTCTAATACCGATTGGGCGGTGTGGTCGATAAATTAATAAATAAATAACAAAAAGAGTTGTTTCTCGATGTATGGAGCCGAGCCTAGGTCCTTTGTAGGGGTCTAAATATTTAGATAATCAATAAAGAAACCATTTTAAGCTGTTTATTTAATTAATTTTAGCTTCTTTCACAATCTTACGTAAGTTTATCTTTGTGAAGGAGTGCAACACAATGCAAAACAACATGGCGGGTATAACGAACAACTGGGTTAATAAGTACTGTCAAAGTCAAGATGCGTCACGATCATTGGCTAATAGCTGTCATGGCGGTACTCCAGTGTTCCCGTTTTAGGAAACTCAACACAACAAATATTTTTCGTATAGAACTTTGTTTGTCTACATAAAAATAATATTGTATTATAATGTTAGTTTTATATTTTTTTCCAATTTCTCTACGGTGTTACTAAGACCTAGGCCACTAAAAATGGGGAATAAATAAGAAAAGACCATTTACTCAAATCTTGTTTGAATTTGTAGTAAGGTTATGTAGAAAATGCTCAGAAACTGGTTTTCGAATGTTTTTTTGTGGTGTGGTTTTCATTGTAATGACAAATGACAAATGACAGGCTGTCTTGAAAATATTTGGAAATATCTTGACTAGCTTTATATGTATTTTTGTAAGTTGCCTTAAACTAATCACGACCTTTCTTACGTTTACTGCACCAAACATAATTGAATACACAAAACTATATCGGTGTGTGGTTGCCTAAGCAATGTTTTATTACCTGTGACTATATTATGTCATCTGTCACCTTCAGATTAGAGTAGACATAGCGGATATACAGTTAGCAGCAAACATCATTTCCATTCTATTTACTATCGTACACTTAATTTTCAACCTTCTTCCATACATATAACATTCGAATTTCTCTGTTGTTTAGAACAGTAGCAGATAATAGCGTTGAGAGGTGTACGTAAATAGCGCAGCGCAAGTTTTCATGCGCAGTGGAGTCTTCCTGAATTTTCCTGGTCGATCGCGGTTTCTCATTAGTTTTCAGCTGATCACGCGTTCCACGGGTACATCAGTCCTTCCGCGTCGCGGGTCATGTGCGATTCAGTTGCTGCTTAGTGAAATCGCTGTGTGATTGTGTTGTGTATTTTCGATTAGCAAGTGCTTGTGAAGATGTTTTCAGGACTTACAAATCAGGTCAGTTCGTGGATGGGGGCTGCGAAGGGCGAGCCGCAAGATGAGGAAGTCCCGACTCCCACGAAGGAACTGACGGAGCCCACCGCGACGGTCGAGGGCGAAAAGCAGAGGTGAGCGGATCTCTTTGTTTACATATTTCGGATTTGATTTGCTTGATTGCCTCTTCTCTAGCTGTTACTTATTTACTGCTAGAGATTGCTCAGTATTTCAGATGATCAAAAGTATTGGTAGGTTTTATGTATAAGTTAATTTTGTAGAAAAATAGTTCTTGATTTAAAAAAATGAAAATAGTTCGTTAATGGATTGCAGTAGCTACGTAAGGAATTTATTTGATAAAGCAAAAAGTAAAGTAGGTCAGGGTAGTATTGATCTGTTGCAATCCAGATCACCTAGGTACCTACACCTAGACGAGGAACTAGTTCTTGATTTTTACTTTCAACTTTTAATATTTCATCATGATGATAGATATTACAATGTCTGCCTACCTTTTTATGTAAAATGATTCACAATTTTACTGATTAGTACTAAGTTTACTATCTTATTACTTAATTCCTTTCAAATCTATTTCAATGGATACGAGTACATTATAAAAAAAAACTTGTTTGTTCCTTAGCAGTCCTACAAAAGGAGGCAGCAAGCTGGAACTTATCACCAACGTCAAGTCTCAGATGACAGGCTGGCTCAGCTCCGTGCCAGTTCCCGGCCTCCGGAAAAACGAGGCTCCTCCGGTAGAACCTGAAGCGGTTCCAGTCGAGCCAGAGATTGCCGAGACTAAGCTCGAGGGGAAGGATGACGATGATAATTCTAGGTATAATAGGTACGAGGGGTTTGGCGGATAATTGAGTCACTGCTGGTGTTCGGTTGGTTTTTTTTGGTGGTTGGTCTTGGTAACAGCTGAAGTACATACCTTACTATCTTATTGAGGAAGCTGCAAAAAGTTCGCTTATTTCGCCAGGAGATCAATTAAAGACTGCATTTAGTATTTAAACTTTAATTACATAAATGCATTCAGTATTACACCAAGGTATTACAAAATTATTTTTACCATTATTGAAAATAAAATATCTAGGTTTAATTTTACTTATAAGTATGTAACAAGACCAAAAACCCAATATTATAAATGGCTCACTTAAGTATTTCTGAGACAAAATACTAGCTTATAAAGCCACCAACATAATCATAGCTTTTTTTGCAATGTCACAATTTGTGCACAGTTTTTATGATTATCACAGAATATCTGATAGCTTTTTCTACGCACAAGTCATCCTAAAGCTTTTATTAATTTTAATCTAATCATTTTAATTATTACAACACTTTTAGTACGTACTTAGTCTAAAGGCCTATTCAGGTATGTATAAAGCCACGCAGTATTGAATATATCGTCGCGGTATTTTTGCGCAATTCATCTGAAAACAATATCACATTACTATTTGACGTAAGTAAATGCAATTCCTATTTTGTGGACAATTCTACCAATCTTATAAAACTTTGAATTAGATGAATTGCAAGCATTTATTACGCAACGGCACAGCGGATATGCCGTCGCATGCTTGTCAACCTCGATAAAATGGATTTTATCGATAAGTAATGTCGAATTCTCATAGAAAACGGAAGTAGTAGGAAGAGTAGTAGAGTTCTCTGTGATAGAGCTCGCCCGGGGAAGGACTACCACCATACTTATTTCTGCCGCAAAGCAGTAATGCTCGCATTGCTGTGTTCCGGTGTGAAGGGTGTGGTTTCCGGTGAAATTACTGGCACATGAGGCTTTCGATCTCAGCCTCAAGGTGGCAACCCGCGAGTAATACCTCTGGTATAGCAAGCGTCCATAGGCTGCGGTAACCGCTTACCATCTTGTGGGCCGTACGCTTGGTTGCCACTTCAGTTGTATAAAAAAAAAAAAAAAAGTTTTATTGAGAATTAATGTCAAAATATTTTACCGGCACCGATAAACACCTGATAATGATATGATAATGATAATGATAATGATAATGATAATGATAATGATAATGATAATGATAATGATAATGATAATGATGATAATGATATGATAATGATAATGATAATATTTATTTCTCTTTAGACATGTTACATGTACTTAGATTCGTCTTATAAATAAACATACTTTTAGTAGGTAAGTAAAAAAATTATAGGTTTACTATACCTATTGCTAGGTACCTTCTACACTAAAATAAAATAAAATGCTTTGAGACAACAAACTGATGAATAAAATTGAAATAGTAATCTAATAATAAAATATAAGTCCTGAAAGCGACAATCAATAATCGTGGCAAGTATCGTAGCTCAACTTATGTCGGTGACAACTACGTTTACAGCATTCAAAGCTGAACCACGAAAACTGGTTGTATTCCCGTTGTCCCCATTAACCGTGGCCCTGTTAATGGGGACAGTGGGATTTTAATAATCTTATTATAAAACATTCCTGTTGTCCCCATTGTCAATAATCTATTAATCGAGACAGTAAACATTTAAATAAAATAATAAAAAAATATTCCCGTTCCATTACATATCTGTGCAATATAATAAGCGCCTGTTTGTAAATTGACCTTATTATTAAGAGTAGTAGAGTTCTTCGTGCTCGTCCGGGGAAGGACTACCACCATACCTATTTCTGCCGCCAAAAAGTAATGCTCGCATTGCTGTGTTCCGGTGTGAAGGGTATGGTTTCCGGTGAAATTACTGGCACATGAGGCTTTCGATCTTAGCCTCAAGGTGGCAACCCGCGAGTGATACCTCTGGTATTGCAAGTGTCCATGGTATTGCATTATTTCGCCTCAAGCGGGATTTATTTCGCCGGAAGGGCGGCCTGTTTAAGTAGGGAATACACACTCAATGCATGATAATCTCTCAAATAGTTACACGATTTAGTGATATAAAAGCACTTTTTTCCGCAAACTCATTTTTTCTGCTCAAACCCCATTTTATTTATTTGTCATTTTTGTGCATTTTAATGTTAATACCTATTAGCTTGTAAGGTTTTTATTATTTATATAAAACTTATGTCAATAGCTAAGTTCGTTAGCACTGGTTTTATTCAACTAGTAAAGACTTAATAACCATACTACTTAGATAGTAATTATATTCCAGTTTTATTAATCAGTTTATTATAACTTTATTTTCAAAAATATATTATTTTAAATTTTACTTAGCACGACTTTTTCTCGTCATATAATTATAGCAAGACCACATATTTTGAATTAAAAAAAATCTTGTTTCAAATTAATAATAATAATAATCCACACAATTCACACAGCAACATCTAGCCCCAAGGTAAGCTGCTGTTAAACAGAGCTGTATTATGGGTACTAGATGACTGATATATATTTAATACAATACAATACATAGATAGATATTTTTTATTATTATATAGAAAATACCCAGAACACCCGGAACAAATATTTGTAGATCGTACAAACATTTGTTCCGAGGCGGGAATCGAACCCGCAACCTTTGCGTCGCAGGCGGACCTGCCCCCGCTGCGCCACATCGGTCGTCAAATTGGCAATTGGCAACATCTTTAACTACATATTTGACAGAAAACGCGAGACTATACTTTTGAAACCTGATAAAATGCTATATTCGGATACCTGACGGTTAGTCTCAGGTTTTATTTTATTTATTTAAATTAATATAACATTCATATATAATTAACCAATAATTAACAACCTTATACAATACATAAACGTCGCTTTGGCTTTCAGTGTCTGAATAAGTAGGTTTTTTTTTTTTTTTTTATTCACAATAGACTTGCGCTTGACCACTATCTCGTCTAATGTTAAGCGATGATGTGGTCTACGGTAGAGCACGCTTGCCTAAGAGCAACCTATTCACTCGTGACTTGAAGACACCCAGGTTATAAGTATCGGGAAACACAGACTCTGGCAAAGAATTCCACTCCTTGGCGGTGCGCAGGAGAAATGATGATGCAAATCGCTTAGTGCGCATTGGTGGGATCTCGACCATGAAGCGATGACGCTTTGCCGTATGTCTAGTCGTCCGATGATGGAAAGGAGATGGGGGAATGAGGTTGTACGTACATACCTACCTACTTATTGGTATCGATACTGTAATGCACTTTCTAAGGCTAAACTAAAAAATAAACTAAGTTTAGTATTTATTTGACAGCTTCAAGGAAGTCTGACAGCTTAGTATAAGTACGGCCAGCGGTTATAGGCTTTCTCGAAGTGCGCATTGAAATGGCTAACTTCACGAATGCTTAGAGAGATCAGAATTTGTACAAAATAAAAAAAAATTGTACCGTGAAATTAATAATTAAATAAATAAATAAATAATGCTGGACAATCCACACAGCATCATCTAGCCCCAAAGTAAGCTGCTGTTAAACAGAGCTGTATTATGGGTACTAGATGACTGATATATATTTATATACAATACAATACATAGATAGATATTTTTTATTATATATAGAAAATACCCAGAACACCCGGAACAAATATTTGTAGATCGTACAAACATTTGTCCCGAGGCGGGAATCGAACCCGCAACCTCTGCGTCGCAGGCGGACCTACGCCCGCTGTGCCACATCGGTCGTCGAATAATTAATAATTATTGAATTCATGATACAAAATTTTTTGACAATTCAGTTTAGGTCCTAATTTGAATCGCTCTAAGAGTTCATGGTATGGGGGCAGCTAGCCGTACTATACTCGAAACGTAGAACTGACATTTAATGAAATAAAAATATTAAAAACAAAAATAATAAAAACAATAAAAAAAACGGAAGGAGGCAAAAATAAAGGCTTTCAAGATTTTCAGATAAATTTTTTTGAAGTTTGTACTGTATTAGTAGCATTGCTACCCTGTTTTTAGTTGAGCTTCAGTTCACGCACGTCAATATCGATACAATTTTACTAAAACCCAAATGTCCAATTTATAAGCCTTTCGCACCGCTCAACCACTGCGATGCGAATGGCCCCATTTAAAATAGTACTCCGGTGATTCACACTGCGGTTCGCACCGAAAAACCCAAGAACACAATTTTATTCCCTTCTGTAAACAAAAGAGAACGGTATTTGTTGCTTCACCTTCCGTTCCAAGCATGGATGCACTGACTGTACAAAGCAGAAACAATACAAAATATATCAGTAACTGTATTTGATCAACAGCGCGACTGGGGGCGCTGACAGTCGGCCCGCGTCCACCGGCGGGACCCCGACCGAGGAGCAGCCGGCTGGAGTTGGAAACGGTAAGTACCTCTGACTCTGAACCCGATACAATATGTTGGCCAAATGAAGGCCAGCGCGAGCGTAGGCAAATTGATGCAAGAATGCAGCTACCGTCCACATCCCTCCCCGATAGCAACTACGCAAGCCGTGGTCCGTAACTAAGTGGTGACCTTGCGATAGTTGCTTAAAATTCAAATCTTTGCAGGCGGAGCGCCATCTGCGCTCGCCGAAAGTCCGGGTAAAGCTGTCACAGGTTGTCAGTCGAACTAACAGCATTATGTCCATTCCGAAAAAAAAAAGCTACCGTCCACACGTTGAGCTAGTCAAAAAAAAAGGGTAACTATCATTTGATCCCACTTATTATTATTTTTAATTTGAACCCAAAAATAATTACCATGCTACTATTGGTCCCAGTTCCAGTTTAGGTATGAGCAAGTAGCTAAAGTTTGCATGTGATACCAAAAATTACTGGCATTTGAACCCGAATTACTTGTTTTATAATTTTAGTAGTACAATCAGTTACAAAAGTCTTACACAAAATTAAAGGTTTATAAATCAGAAATCAGAAATCAGAATATTTATTTGCAAACACAGGTTACATATATTTATGTAGATCGTTTTGAAAATTCAGACATTGAGAATAATCTTATTTTATCTGAGATATTCATAAGCCAAGCGCCATACACTTTGGCGCTTGGCTTGACTGCCAGCTAGGCGAACGACAACGAGCGATGGCAAGGCAAAGCAAATATGCTTTCCACACGTTTGTATTGTAATTGATGTTCACTCGGCAAGGCTGGACCAACATGTGTTAGAGACTTCACTATAGTTTGCTACTTCACTTAAAGATATCTTTTTGCATCAGCTTTTATAGCGTTTTACACTAACGTAGTCTGTAAATTAAATTATTCTTAGTTTTTGCGTACTACCGACACATTTATGTTTTTATCTAGCTACTTATAACTATTACAAGGAGGTTGCGGGTTCGATTCCCGCCTCGGGTCAAATGTTTGTACGATCTACAAATATTTGTTCCGGGTGTTCTGGGTATTTTCTATATATAATAAAAAATATCTATCTATGTATTGTATTGTATTAAGTATATATCAGTCATCTAGTACCATAACACAGCTCTGTTTAAACAGTAGCTTATCTTGGGGCTAGATGATGCTGTGTGGATTGTCCAGCATTATTAAAAAAAAAAAAACTAGTTTCTATGAAACCATTGTGAGGAGAAAATAAATGTATATTTAAGTATCCAAGATACACCAAAGGTTTTCTAGAAGATAATGCTTTTTAGCATTAAGTTCGCCTTTGTACTAGGTTTTTAGGTACCTACAATAAAGAATTTTCATTTATTCATTCTGTCTGACAATCCTTCAGAAAACGGTGAAACTATATCAATCACATCAGCTGAATTGAGTAGGCTGGAGTGCGAAGCGGCAATGGCACACTTATAATGACAGATTATTAAATCTGTAAATGAGTCTAGGCGATAGGGACCACAAAAAAAAATGGACCGCGTTCCCTATTGCCTGATTAATCAATTAAATTACTTTCTTCCGATCAGAGGGCGTAGTTTCTATAATTTTGTTTTATTTGTTTATTTTTTGTTATATATTTTTGTTTCGCTAAACTGTTTTCAGATGCGCACAGTAGAAAGTTGTTCTCAGTAGACGCTATCGAAGTTCCTGATATGCAAGAGTGTTAGTATTCATTTTATTTATGTTATAAGTTTAAGGTATTAAGGCCCATACCCCACCTAAAGTGGCGCCGCCACCTTATTTATCTTATTATTCCGTTTAACAAAGGAATTTTCAAAAATCCATCGACCAGTTTGTGATACCTATCATAAGCTTTTTTTTAATGCCTCTGTAATAGTTTTATTCTATTTAGTTTAGGAAGAGATACGAAAATAGATTTTGGTGGCCACCAAGGGCAAACTTACAGTGCAGTGCCACGCAAACACTTAAAAACTTTAAGCTTTGGGTGGCACTGCGTCTGTAATAGTCAGGGGTAGTGCTTAACATCAGGTGGGCGTCTTGATTGTCCTGTTATTTGCTTTAAAAAAAAAACTTTAGTATTCCCTTGGCTCTTTAGTCAACTCATCCCGCTGTCAACTCATCCTACGAGATGAGTTAACTAAATCATTATTTTATCTTATTTTGATTGGTTAACTCAACAGATGAAAATTTGTGTATTATTTGAACTTTAAGTACAGACGTGAACAAATATTTCCTTAGTGTGATTGTTAACACTATAAAAACAGATATAACTCATATAGCGTTATCCCCAACAGTGACCACCAAAGCGGTCGCTGGAGCCAAGTCTCTGGGCAGCTTCCTGTACTCCGCCGTCAACAAGGCCGGCGCGAAGGTCAGCGAGGCCAGCGCCAAGATCAAGAAGACCGTCGAGGAAAACGTAAGTATTTCTTTATCTTTTAGGTGTATTAGTGTGATTTTGATATGTAGGCTGTTGGCGTCCATATTCAATTTTTTTTTTTTTTTTTTTACAACTGAAGTGGCAACTAAGCGTACGGCCCACAAGATGGTAAGCGGTTACCGCAGCCTATGGACGCTTGCAATACCAGAGGTATCACTCGCGGGTTGCCACCTTGAGGCTAAGATCGAAAGCCTCATGTGCCAGTAATTTCACCGGAAACAATACCCTTCACACCGGAACACAGCAATGCGAGCATTACTGCTTGGCGGCAGAAATAAACACAGCAGTAAATTAGAGTTGGATTGAAATTGAGATTAGATCGGAATTCTCATTGGTTTCAAGGGTCCCTGGTGCCTTACTCTTGAATCCAATGACAATTCCGATCCAATCCCAATTTCTATTTACTGCTGTCAAATGTTTGTACTTTTGAATTTGGCGCTTGGTTTGCTGTCAAAAGTACGAAATGTCATATTCCAATAATTGTCCAATACCGATCGCGTTCAAGAGTAAGGCCCCCAGAACGGTCTAATATTTTCGACAGTTTCATCTACAACGTAAAAGGCCGTGTGTGCTGTGATAAACAAAACGGAGAAATTTTACACATTTCCCCTCATTACCTTCGTTTCACTTAAGCAGATGATCTCCCAAAAGGTGTGGTACTGAACAACAGTACTTACTTTTATTTTACAGTAAGTAAGGTAAAAAACAGACGAAAAATCTCTAGTACTATTCCGCTTAACCTTTTAACTGATGAGGTCACACAATTACCACAGTTAACCTCAAAAGAAAAATATCGACACGTGTTTCATCCCTCCACGGGACATCCTCAGGACCATCGACTTGTTCTCCGGCAGACGTGTTGCTCCGTCGAGCGCTGGAGTCAAAGTTTTTTTTTTTTTTTTTGTAATGGATATCCGCAAAGTAACGCCTGAATCTATCAATTATCTTAGTAAGTAAGGTTTTAAGAGTCAGCGGCTAATTCTGGTGAGTGTTTTTATTAAATTTATGCAGTATTAGCGGTTGCCTTCGATTTCGTTCGCGTGATACTCTGCAAACGTACGTTTTTCCGGGATAAAAGGTAGCCTATGTCCTATTCCAGGTCATTATCTACTAGCGGCTCGTCCCGGCTTCGCACGGGTGGACATAAAATATAGCCTATGTTACTTAGGCATAGCATTATAATGGTGAAAGAATTTTTTAAATCAGACCAGTAGTTTTTGATTTTATTCGTAACAGACTAAAATACAAATCTTCTTTCTTTATAATATTAGCACAGGCTTATGTTTTTTTAAATTTCAGTCAAATCGGTTCAGCGGTGGTCGAGTAGCAAACATCCTAAAATGTAAACACCCTGTATAGTGGTAGTTTTTCGACCCTAAGGTCGTGTGTTTGAATACCGGTCAGGCACCAAGAGTTTTTTATTATTTTTTTATATTTATTATATTATTTATTATTATTTACTAAATCCATCAGCATTTACCAATTAGGATATACAACTCGAAAGAGACTAAACAACAATGTCTCGGGGTGATAAGCGCAGTGCAGTGCCACGCAAACACCTAAAAACTAAGCTTTGGGTGGCACTGCATCTGTTATAGTCAGGCGTGGTGCTTAACATCAGGCGGGCGTCTTGATTGTCTTGTAACTTGCTGACACAAAAAAAAAACTTATCTAATTTTGATGGGAACTAATAATACCGTGTAATCTCGTAAGTCACGTACGCGGACGTGCCCTACGTACGTGAGGTGTACGCAGTACGTTCTGCTTGTCAGTCTACCTGGGAGATGGAAGAAAAGTATCCCCTGTATAGTTCCAAGTACCGGATCACGGCCATCGTGAAGTTAGGTGGCACTGCATCTGTTATGGTCAGGCGTGATGCTTAACATCAGGCAAGCGACTTGACCGTCTTGTCACTTGCAGAAATAAAAAAGTCTGTGATGCGATGCCCAAGACTTTGTTCGAAAAAGTACTGAACTGATTGCGGTTAAATCTATATAGGACCTATTCTGAAGTATTTACCTATCGAATAAAAAAAAATCATCCAAATAAATTCTTAATTGGCAGAGAAATCGCGAAACAAACATACATATAAACAATGCATTCAATATATCAGTATTAGAAGTAAGTTGCCGGTCAAGTTGCTGATTCGTACGGTCATCAGGTCGCAAGAAGTCAGAAGCCGCAACTAGTATAAATCGGGCACTTAGCGCCGACACAGTGAGCCATTACGCCAAAGTTCTCTATAAAAGATAATGAACAAACATTGTCCCGAGTGGACCGTTAGCGAAAGTGCGCTGTGAGGATTATTCACTGGTCATATTCTTCGTGGGGCATTTTTCTAGATTTCTGAACTGGTTTACTAGTTTTTCTTCTCGAAGACTTAACTGCAGCTGCGTTTCCACCAGAGATATGCGAGATGCCTTTGGGCGGCCTAGAAACTCTGTCACCAGAGTTGGCCACTGACTCATACGAACGAACGAACCAGAGACGTGCGAGGATGTGTAGCGAGAAATGTGGTTTCGAACTAATATAATCACTTCATTAAAGCTGTTAGAGCGAGATTAAGTAAATGAAGTGATTCTAAGAAACACATCCCTACACATCCTCGCACATTTCAGGTGAAAACGCACGCAGCCTTATGCCAATATGGCTAGGACTAATGAATTGCCACTGATCTGACGTTGCCTAATAGATCTGCCCTCCTTTCTCCGAACCAGGATCCCGAGATCCTTAGCTAGTTAGTGAGTAGGTATCCAAAGTTCATAATTCGTCACCAATTCAATTCAATTCAATTTATTTTCTCTTTTGGCACAGTATATGCACTTAGACACGTCAAAACATTACAATAATATTACATTACCATTACCATTAGGATTATCTTTGAAATGTTATGTAATTGCCCACTCTGGATGTTAAAATGATTGTCTGCGATGGCTACTCTTGCTTTCTCTTGGTCATGACTCTGTCAGAGCCCAGTGAGCATCTATGATAGAGCTCGCCCGGGGAAGGACTACCACCATACTTATTTCTGCCGCCAAGCAGTAATGCTTGCATTGCTGTGTTCCGGTGTGAAGGGTATGGTTTCCGGTGAAATTACTGGCACATGAGGCTTTCGATCATAGCCTCAAGGTGGCAACCCGCGAGTGATACCTCTGGTATTGCAAGCGTCCATAGGCTGCGGTAACCGCTTACCATCTTGTGTGCCGTACGCTTGGTTGCCACTTCAGTTGTATAAAAAAAAAGAGCTGTGGCTAATATCTGTTCTGTGGCTGTTCACTATTAATTTATTTTATTTTTCTGAATTCCAAACTTTATCAACTTATGACCAAAAGTAATTTCTCCAAATTGTTACACCGCTTCACCGCCCCAAAGCAAAATTACTTCCTTAGAGCAATAATTGTGGACATTTTCACCGGAACATGTCCCAATTAAGACGAAAAGTCGGACCGTGGCTATAGCAACGATAAAACTTTTGATTGGATTACTTCGAGCGACCTGCGATACGATTGTGATTGCAATCGTACGCTGGGATTATATTCTTCATTTCTTTTATTTTATCTGGCAGCTCCGAAAGTGGAACATAGGACTTGAGAATTTTTTGATTGGCAGAAAAGTACGTGATCTTCAGCTGCCCGTCTGGTCTGTCCTTGCCTGATTTGAGTAATGTTATCTTCCATTTGAGAATTTTTGAGTAGGTGCTTATGTGGAAAGTTTTTACACGCAGGCCTCTCGTTCTCGTCTCTCTCGTTTGGATAAAGGACGGTGGACAAGAAGGGTTATAGAATGGGCAAACACCAGACCACGAGGCCGGCCAAAGCGATGGGTCGATGACATCAAGGCATATGGGGGACGTGACTGGCTGTTGAAAGCAACTGACCGTCAGGCATGGAAAAAGTTGGGAGAGGCCTACGTTCAAAAATTGACAAATGAAGGCTCAAAATGATGATGATGGAGATGACTTACCTACAGAACGAAACGCCTCGCGCTTAGACTGGATACGTTACTTGTCATAGTTTAGGGTATTCGCAAAGTTGTTTAAGCTTTTACACGATATGTTTCTACTTAACAGCATGGACATATCTCGTTTGAACTCGGTAAGTTGTATTTAGTTTCTGGAACGTGCCAGCGTAATGGATGTTTTAACTTCGTATGTAACCGTTCCGTTACGGAACGGAAAGCTTTCAGGGATTGCACGTCTTGTGATTAAATTACACAGTAGATTTTGTGAAATTCGTAGCTCTTACACAACTCAAATAAAACCAAGAAACTTGAACAGCAATGTTCCTGGAAGATGGGTTAGAGTGGGTTAACCTCTTACATTATTATTATTATTATTATTAGCCTGTGGTGTCCCACTGCAGGGCAAAGGCCTCCCTTTCTTCTCTCCATTCATCTCTATCTTGAGCCACTGTGGACCAATCTTCTAGGTAGGCATCGATTTCGTCTCTCCATCTCCGCCGCGGTCTGCCGCGAGGAACAACAACAACCTGGAACCTCTTACATAGCTAATATATATTTTTTCATTTACGAGACACAAAAATCATGACCAGTTCTTCTTACCATGGCAACGTGGCGTAGGATCTTGATCATTGGTCTACGCTACGCGAACCCAATACAGATTGGATGGCACAATGTCTTTCCAATTTGTAGTTCTTGGACATACCGGTTTCTTCACTATATTTCTCCTTCGCCTTTTGAGACCTATACAAAAATATAAGTTATTCTTGTAGTAATAGTTTTTATTCTTCATATTATATGAAAAGCAAGGAATAAGAGGTAAAATGCTTTGATACCTCAAACTCCGTCAATTGCTCACTGCCGATCCCAAAGCCTTCCCAAGACCAATGTTGGCTTCTAGCCAGTTCAGAAGAATTGGGCCGAGTCATAATGCGGCATGACGCAACCTTTAAGACTAGCTCATGTGACTGATGGGATGGGAATTGTGTGGGAAGTAGGAGTAATGTGATTGGAAGCTGTAGGGCGCCCAGGTGGGCGGGCGGATGATCAGGTATCGACAACGGAAATGGAATTTAAAGCGACTACACGTTAAAACACTTTAATACTGCAAATATTGATTTTTAATTTGCAATCGAAAAGCGTGGAGTGATTTTTCTTGACGGAAATGCTAAGCATTTTCAACATAACGTTCATTTGAGAAGTAAAATCGTTTATTTAATGTCAGAGCGTCTAAAGTTGTGAAACTAAAATACTGTTAGTTAATTACAAACATGGCATAGACTAAGGGCCATAAGGGGTAGACTGAAAATAGGGTCAATATTGATTTGTGTTGTGCTGTTCTTATAAAAACGAGTCGAGTTAGTTTTTTGAACTATTCATTTATTTTGTAACCGTAAATTATAAATGTAAGTCACTATGAAAATGATTAATGGCTCCCTAAACAGGGCAAAGTATAAAAAAAAACAATTCTAAATGAATGGAATTTTGAAATGAAATGAAATGACATGAAATATATTTATTTGCTTGAAGTGTGGTAAAGCGGTACAAGATAATAGCAGGTAGGTTTTCTGTGTCACACACTTCGTCGGAAACGACATGCAAAATTTAAATTACTATTCTAAGAAGCTAGTAGAGTTCTTTGTGATAGAGCTCGTCCGGGGAAGGACTACCACCATACCTATTTCTGCCGCCAAGCAGTAATGCTCGCATTGCTGTGTTCCGGTTTGAAGGGTATGGTTTCCGGTGAAATTACAGGCACATGAGACTTTCCATCTAACGTCTCAGGGTGGTAACACGCGAGTGATATCTATGATGTTGCATGCGTACATAGGCTACGGTAACCGCTGACCATCAAGTGGGCCGTATGCTTGGTTGCCACTTTAGTGGTATAAAAAAAAAAAAAAAAAAAACAAGCTACCTACTACATTTCACTATAATAATGATATAAATTAATAATTAAACAACCAACATAGAGATAAATTAAAATTTCAGATTAGAATGTCAAGAGTAAAAATAAAAAATAAGAAACATAAGAATATAAATAATTAATAAAAATAACATTAGCAATAACAATAATAATATTTAAATACATTTCAATTGAATTGATCATGTCTTTTACGCTATAAAAACATTTGTCTACAAGCCATACATGTAGTGTCTTATTGGCAATTCTCGAATTGCTTTAAGAATTTTATTAAATATCTTTATCGTCATTATATAGCTACTTTTATGCGTCAATGCAGTCTTTCGAATTGGCAACATTAATCTAGTTGGATCCTTATATTTGAGCCTTGAACATGAAATATCGGTATATTTATCAAAAAAACTTTTCATGCTCCTTGACAAAACAACCTACTTGAAATACTTAAAGCCCTGTAAAGGTTAGCAATTTCAATTTCTTAAAAAGAGCCTAGCCTAGCCACATAGCCACATAGGCCACATAGCCATGATATGCAGTCATTGCTGTTTTATGCCCTGAAGTACGTCGTAACTTTTTAAGTGCATAAACAAAGCGATTAAGTTTATTGTATGTGTAATGAATGTGCGACTTCCAGTTGCAATGCTTATCTAAAACTATACCATATTATATATATTTGTCTTACTGTACGCACATTAATAGCGTTTAACCCTGGCATTTAATTCTAAAGATAAAACATTAGTATTGGCGGCCCAACTTGTAGATTAGCCTTGTAAAAACTAGATCATGAACATGATCAGGTAGCCTCTCTAAATTAATCTATTAATGTCGCCTCGTAGCAGGCTAAGCCCGTAAGCCGTTTAGCCCTGGCATTGAATTATAGGGATGTAGATATCGCAGGTATGAAATATTGGCGCCTTGGCGCCCCAACGTGGGACTCTAGATTATACTCACGATATCTAAGCAAATTAGCTTTTTGCGTACCTTAGGGTCGGCAAATTAATTTTGTAGTAAAGCAAAGCTACCTTGGGATTTTTTTTATCATAAATAACAAAAATATTGATTTTTCTATAGTGTACGGTATTTGCGAACAAAAGGTTAGAAAATCCCCTTAGCAGGAGATTATTTAAGGGTATTTCTGAACCAAGCCGTACGGTGTACGCCTTATTTCGTTTCATGAGTCATCCAGGATTTCAGTGATTTAGGAGAGCTTACCTTGGTTTTTGTTACATCTTATTACTCAACTGTAAAATATCATTGATGCTGAAGCCAAGATGCATAATCTGTGCGTACGTAACTATTAGACAAAATGGCGCTAAGCTTTCGACCGCCATGTAGGATAACTTTAAGCTTTTGACCTTTTGCACCCTAGGGGTTGGAAGTTAATAGATTTGAGATTCTGAAAACGGGTTAAGCACAAAAAGGATAGGGTTTCCAGTTGCTTAATCAATGAATAATGAAAACAGCAGAAATAAAGCGTAATTTTTTTTTGTTCCACTTTTTAGTCGGAGGTTAAATACGTGTAGCGATGTTAACAGTTGTCTAAAAAGGTTAGGTGCCAATTTTTCTTAAGGGTCTCAGACTTCTTTTTCATTAGCGTGCATCTCAAGTTATCAACGTAATATTTTTGTTCTATGCCTTTGTTTTAAGGTTTTTGATTAATAAATTAGTATTTATACTCAAAGCCAAAGGTGGTCTTGCTACTATACTGCTTACTGTCGACCTCGGTGGCGCTGCGGGCGAGTGCCTGGTCCTGGTTGAGAAAGATAGCGGTTTTGGTTTTCGGCCGGACAAATAAATAATTAAATAATGTTGGATAATCCACACAGCGTCATCTAACCTCAATACTGCAATAGATGACTGATATACAATACAAAGTTAAACATTTTTTATTATACATAGAAAATACCCAGATCACCCGGAACAAATATTTTCAGATAGTACAAACATTTGTCCCAAGGTGGGAATCGAACCCGCTACCTCGTCGTAGGTGGACCTTTGCCTGCCGCGCCACATCGTCAAATGTTTGCGTGATCTGCAAATATTTTTTCTGCATTTTTAAATCTTCCTATCTTGATGCGATTTACCATGACACAAGGAATATGTTAGCTGAGTAACTATATTTTAATGTTTTTCGTTGAACTTAAAGTGTCTCTAGTTATTTATTCGTTGTATGTATACGTGTTGGTTCTATTTATTATTATTATTCTGTGCTTCAGGTTAAGATAACAAATCTCGCGAATCGCGATATCCTTGTGCTTAAAACAAATTCCGTTTCAAACAACCCAAATAGAAGTGTGTCGCTCGTTACTCAAAAAAATCTTAAAATAAACCCGTCTCTAAAAAGAACATCCTCCTCATTGCGAATGCTTACCAACCTATTGGATTTTAAGCCAAGGTTCGAAAGCTTCCAATGAAAAACCATCTACATGTTAGAGGTCGGTGAGGGTCATATAAATCAGGTCACTTTATATGGGTCATGGGTCAAAACGAACGAGATGAAATGCGGTGTTTTAATTGAATTTCTGCTACGGCCAGATGAAATCGATTTTTCTGACCGTACGGGTAAATAATTTAGTAAAAACTCTTTTATGCGTTTAATGGATTCACATTTCAATGGGTGAATGTTCCCGATAGAAATGAACCATTCATCATAGGAAAACGGTGACTGCCCATTTCATCAAGCATACAAGACAATGCATTTTTAATGCAAATAAGTTGCTAAGTAATTATGCAAAACGGGGTACTTACCACAAGCTCAATTAGCAATAATGCTACGAGAATAAGAGCTACCAGCAGGGTACCTTAAGGCTGCGTTTACACCAGAGATGTGCGAAGATGTGTAGCATGGGATGTGTTTGTCAGGAACCAATAGAATCACTTCATTTATCTAGTCTCGCTCTGCCCAGGTTTAATGATGTGATTCTATTGGTTTCTAACCAACACATCCTCGCACATCTCTGGTGGAAACGCAGCCTAACAAGTCTAAGACCGGTTTGCAACTCAATTTTGACCAGTCTAAGATCTGGAGGCAAGAACAATACGTAGTTCTTTTAAAGATTGCTGGTCGCAGATTGCACACAAACAAGAACATCGAAGTGCCCACAAAGTAAACATCGCAATTTCCAAGCTCGATAAAGTCCATACGCTATAGCAGTAGGCAGCCTGTTACGAAGCCATAATTGGGTTTGTTCGTACTTCCACGCTGCACCTACTCGTAGATAATTCGCCTAATGGATGTGATTGTTGCAAAAAGCTTGTCTAAGTGTGTTATTTTTAGTGCCATTGCTTCCTGTTTCCAGCCCCCCTACCATGAACTCTTCGAGCGATTCAAATTAAGACCTAAACTGAATTGTCAAAACATTTTGTACCATGACATCAATAATTATTGATATTTCAGTATTGAGACAAATTAGGACAATACAAACTAAGACCTTATTAATATAAGAAACCGTTATTTTAGCGGCTACGTATTGTGTTTCCTTGTCATTCTTATATCAAATAACAAAGACAATGATAGAATTGGCATGATGACAGTAACCAAGAATAATTAAAATTACGTCTTCATCTTTGAAAAAGGATTTAAGGAATATAAAAACCATTTCCTTTTTACATTAGATGCGAGATTGAGGCTGAACACCAATCAGAGCATCTTGGTTCTCAGTTTGGTGGCATCAAACGAGTTTTGAGCTTTATTGCTACATCGAAAAACTTCACATCGAAAACTGGCATAATGACGTCACCGCTGTCACTCCGCGACCTAGCGCGTTTTGGCGTGAATTTAAAAATTAAATTTAAATTGCATTATTTCACTAGGGACTAAACCATTAATTTCTGGAATAATAAGTTATTTTTTGCATAAATAATGTCTATTAGAAGACACATTATCTACCAGAGGCCTTGGGGCGGCCTAAAAACTCTGTCACCAGAGTTGGCCACTGACTCATACGAACTTACTTACCAGAAGTTTGTGGTATTATGAAGAAGGCCCTCCAAGTACCCATTAAGTAAAATGTGAGCATAATTTATATTTGGACATGCTTCTGACCATTTAAATAATATCACTTTAATATTTAAAAAAAAGGAGTCAGTGAATATTGAAATTTCCTGTAGCTTGGACTAACAATTAATTGACCTAATTGATTGAAAGACTGGCGTCCACTTTAAAAATAGCACAGCTCTATAGCTGGTTCCATCAATAAAGCCAGAAATGTGCAAAAAAATACTGATTTATTTCGACATCTAACGAAATTCCGCCCCACGTTGGGCGCCAATACCTAACACCAGTATCTATATTTCAATGTCGCGGCCTAAACGGCTTACGGGCTCTCCCTCTGAGGCAACGGTGATAGATTGAATTTCCTAGACTAAAGTGTCTCTATAAACTAAAGACACAGGTGTCTGCAAGAGCTTTATTTTTATGCCCTTATTTATAAAAAAAAACAATTTGAAATATTGCTTTTCCTTGTCATTCTTATATCTATAAACTAAGACAATGATTTGAAAGATACAAGCTAACATAAAGTTTTTCGTTTAAAGTACGATTATGAATATTTTTATTATTATTATTATATCAGCCGTTGGTGTCCCACTGCTGGGCAAAGGCCTCCCCCCATTCCCTCCAGACGTCTCGATCCCGAGCCAAAAACCTCCAATCTACCAAAAATTTATCCAGTTCGTCCCGCCATCTCCGTTTTGGTCTGCCGCGTTGCCTTCTCGCTGGGTCAGGGCGCCACTCGGTGGCTACCTTTGCCCACAGCTCCTTTGGCATACGACAGACATGCCCAGCCCAATTCCACTTCAGCGTAACCCTTAAAATTTTAAGCGAACATTATTTACTTGCCTTTCTTTAGTTTTCGACCTTTTTTATAATTTAATCTATTAAGTTTTGCATTTGGTGGCCAAGTAGTAGTAATGACCAGAGTCCCAGTAAATAATTTAGTCTTGGCTCTAACTAACTTCTAGTTTGAATTACCGTAGCTGGTCATCCCAATAAAAGTGAATATGGAATCTCTTATTAATAACGTTAGTAACATTTCTATCTTTTAGCCGAATCGTAATCTAATAGGTACATCCTCCGAAGTAACAGAATGAAATATTTTAACACCTCAAGGTTCCACAAATTGGAAGCCAGATGAATTTCGTTATCATAAGAAAATATCTTTCCATCTCAGCCCGACGCCGACGACGCCTATAAATTGAGGTTTCGGATTTAATACCGTTCTGTATTACTTTTGGATCTCTGCAAAGACCTCTCATAATACATTTTATTTTAAATTTATGTAATTTTGCGTTTGGGCAATAGTGTTTTTTAAAAGATGCTAACAAATTTTCCGCGTAGGTATATAATTTGTTTATTCATATTATTTTGTGAATACAGGCATGCTGTCAAGTTTTTTTTATTTTTTTTATTTTTTATACCACTGAAGTGGCAACCAAGCATACGGCCCACTTGATGGTCAGCGGTTACCGTAGCCTATGTACGCATGCAACATCATAGATATCACTTGCGTGTTACCACCCTGAGACGTTAGATGGGAAGTCTCATGTGCCTGTAATTTCACCGGAAACCATACCCTTCAAACCGGAACACAGCAATGCGAGCATTGCTGCTTGGCGGCAGAAATAGGTATGGTGGTAGTCCTTCCCCGGACGAGCTCTATCACAAAGAACTCTACTACTCTTAAGTTTATCATACAAGCTCATAATCTGTATTGTAAATTAAGAAAAAGCACTAAGTAAGTAATTCGTATGAGTCAGCGGCCAACTCTGGTGACAGAGTTTCTAGCCCGCCCGAAGGCCTCTGTCATGGCCTAACAACTTTGAACAAGCCGGGACCGACTGCGTAACGTGCCCTCCGAAGCACGGGAGAAAAAGAAAAAGCAAAAAAGAACCTGAGAAAAAGCCCTGCTAAGATATTATGCAGTTGGTGGTGAACGAGGCAGCAACTTCAATAGTGTCTCTCCAATAAGTTTAATTATTACACAATAAACCGATCCGGCGACCGATGTGGCGCAGCGGGCGCAGGACGCAGAGGTTGCGGGTTCGATTCCCGCCTCGGAACAAATGTTTGTACGATCTACAAATATTTGTTCCGGGTGTTCTGGGTATTTTCTATATATAATAAAAAAATATCTATCTATGTATTGTATTGTATTAAATATATATCAGTCATCTAGTATCCATAATACAGCTCTGTTTAACAGCAGCTTACCTTGGGGCTAGATGATGCTGTAAAAAAAAAAACAAAAAAAAAAAACTGCACACTTTATTAGTTCTGCCAGCGAGAACTCTCAAAACTGCTAAGAGGCTGACCCGTCTCAAAAGAAGTTACAGCTACCCAATTACCACCCGAACTGTCGACAGAAATAAGTGTCGCTCTGACTTGGCGTCTGCCAACATTGGTGAGTTAGCAGCACTGACCTTCGTTACTGGTTAAAGCTTGTTTTTTTTTTTATACTTCTAAAGTGGTAACCAAGCGTACGGCCCATTTGATGGTCAGCGGTTACGTTACTATGTACGCATGCAGCATCATAGATATCACTTGCGTGTTACCACCCTGAGACGTTAGATGGTAAGTCTCATGTGCCTGTAATTTCACCGGAAACCATACCCTTCGAACCGGAACACAGCGATGCGAGCATTACTGCATGGCGGCAGAAATAGGTATGGTGGTAGTACTTCCCCGGACGAGCTCTATCACAAAGAACTCTACTACTCTTAAAATCTCGTCTTGGAGTATGGCGTTACGATAAACAAAGCGTAAGCGAGCGCTCGTGACGTAGCTGGCTAAGTTGTTCTTAGCAGACCAACGAAGTTAGGCATTGTTCCGCGTAGTCACTATTTGGATGACCGCCAGTGGCAATTTCAATTTTTTTCTCCCGTGCTTAGGAGGGCTCGTTCAGCAGTCGGTCCCGGCTTTTCCAAAGTTGTTAGGCCATGACAGAGGCCTTCGGGCGGCCTAAAAACTAGTCATCATAGTTAGCCACTGGCTCATACGAGCTTACTTACTTACTTTAAAGCGTAAGAAGGATATTACAGAGAGATTAACTTATATGATTAGCATAATGCAATGCAGAGTAAGCAGTAAGCATTGTTAAGGAATTTCGTTTCTGTAATAGTTTAAGAAATATTGTCATTCATCTGAATTCATGAAGTTTACGAGATTTGATTGAAGAAGGAAAATTAAGGGCTTATGAATTTGTTTTCCATTCATATATCAAAAAGCTGAACAGCATTTGCCGCTCTCGAACCTCTGTTTCTCGAAGACTAGTTCTTAAATATCTTTCATTCCTTTCAATCAACATCTCAATTTTGAATAGGTATATAGGAACGGTAATGGGTCTGCGCGCAGTATCTGGAAGGCGATTCTCGTGCATAGATAAATGGTCACATGTGATATATATCGTCAAAACTGTCAAAAATGTATAGAAATTTTGACAGTTTTGACGATATATATTACATGTGACCATTTATCTATGCACGAGAATCGCCCCCTTGATTAAATGTTTACTTGGCCCAGTTTTTTGTTTAGTGTAGTCAAGGTAACTAATAGTCAAAATTACATACAGCGAGCGCTCAATTTTCAGTCTTATTCCCTTGGTTTTTGTACCAGCTTAACCATGAATGAGATGCCGTAGTCTCTTGTTTTTTCATGCTCAGAGATTTCGAAGTTGCTTGAAGTATTTGAGGATGGTAATTTTGTAAGGGAATGTTGTGTGCATTAGCGTAACGGCCCAGAGGTCATTAATATGTAGAGTAGGCCTGTTGTTCCAGCCAGAGCTTTAAGGAGTCATCAGTTTTTTTTAAAACTTTGATAATATAGTACTTATCCTACGTACCTAGTGCCTGATGAAGTTCTTATCGTATAGTGTTTTAGTTTTTATTTTAGTAATCAAGTGCGTCCTGCTTTTGACATTATATTTTCCTTAGTTTCGTAAAGGTCAAATGTTGTTCACATTTACTAAAATAAATCCTACCAAACGACTTGTTGAACCTCTACAATAGACTCCAATTTTTGCGCCAAATGTCAACGACAATCATATATCTTGGAAACAAGGAAGGCCAAACCTTTTACCCTGCGGAAGGATGCTACTTGTGACAGAATGGCAAGACTGCTGAACTCGCGTATTCAACCTTTATTCGTCCGATATATCTTTTTATTGTGAGATATAACTGACAAATAAAGATGTTGCTAGTAATATGTAACTTACTTTAGGGTATAACAGAAAATAATATTGCTGTTTTCGGGTTCTTTGTTAGGACTTTAATAAAACATGCAGTAATTTGCCTCCGGTGGTATTAGTTACAAAAGTCAGAATGTCCAAAGAGTTAAAATATCCAGATACACTAATAGGAGTGTAGGATGCACTTGGTGGACCGATGACGTTAAAGCGGTCGCAGGAAGTCTGTGGATGAGGAAGGCACATGATTGGTCGTCATGGTACTCTTTAGCGGAGAAAACCACATAATGTACTTGCTAATCGCAGATTGATTTGTTTCTACAATAATGATTTTCTTGTCATCTGTAAAACTTAAGGGTACGTTTTCAGTACATAGTATTTTTACGAAATGAGGGGGGATTCGAGATTAAAAAAAAAAGTAGTACCGATTGCTTTGACAGATGGCGCTATCTGCCCTACTGCCATACTGGGAAAGGTTATTAAAACAAGTAAAAAGTTGGTAACTCCGTTTTTGTTTCGTCTCGTGTCAAGCGGAAGGTTGTGGGTTCATGTCCAGCTTGAGGCAAAATAATTTAACTCCAGTACGACCAAAGTTAATTTACTACGTAGTACGTACTATGACTTTGACACCAGCCAGAGGTATGACAGACAGTGACAGCAGGAGCAACCAATGTTGAATTCCCTATACATTCACCATAGCTCGCCAAACGTAGTGCCTACATTCTCTTGGGCTCGCCAGTTGAGCTACCGCCATCTAAATAGACATCTTTTTTTTTGTTAATAACTTGAGACGAAAAGGCCTCATTCAGGTTTACTCTTGGTGATTGTAAAATTTACAATGTCAGAATGACAGTCTGACAACTAACAACTTTAATGAATCATCAGCATTTACAATTTAATTAAACAATATTAATAATATCAAAATCCAGATGAAACAGCAAAATCTCCTAAAATAAATTCGTTCATCATTTTACTTAAGAATATCAAATACTCTAATAACAGTGATTTGGTTTTAATTACCTGTTTTGAAGGAAGTTAAATTGAAATGTAAAATCCTTTCGGATGTTGGAATTATTTGAGCAAATCTTTCATCAGCAAATATATCCTTCTCCTGAGTGGTACTTTCTCTTTGTCGAGTTGGCTGTAGCGAGCGAGTTTATTGGTTTTGTTGTAGAAAACTATATTAGATTGCTTTTTAACATTTCCGCGTTCAGTTTATTTGACTACTTTATTTAGTGCTTTTCGATAAATTTAAATTTAAATTCATAAGAGTTTTATTCTTTATTGTCTACTTACTGAATGTTATATTATGTTGTTTGTATCTTTGGCACTCTGCCCGCCATGATCACTCAAAATCGTCATTAATTCTATAATAAGCTCTATCCCACCGAGTCTAGGTTCTTTAGGGTTCGTACGCGAGAAAAACTACTGGACAAAATGTTGCCAGCGCTTATTGTCTGATTTTGTCAACGGAATGTGAGCTCTCAGTGTCCAGCATTAAGTTCTATTATTACTTTCCTACGTCACACAGACTTAATGTCTGTTTAAGTGTCCTCTGTGCGTTGACTCTTTGGCTCCCTGCCAACCTGAGAGCCTGCGAGTTCAGTGCTCCGGTATCGATTCCGTTGCGTAACATACTTTTGGGATCTTCTTAGGATTCCCTCGAGATTTGCGAAGGTGTTTGCAGATAACTTGTGAAAATACGATTAGAAGTATTATCAGACCGCACGGTATCCTGCTGAACTAGTCGGAAAAAGATTGTTTTGAGGGTTTCATGGCAAACATATGATACACATAAAACTGTGCTTTTTTATTTGTATTCTAACAGTGACTATCACACTGACTAAAATACTAGGGACAAAGTAAATAATAATAGTTAAACCATTGTGATAATTGTTACAAGTTTCACAATTTCTAAAGATATATTTTGCTACGGGGCTGTCGCCGTATGTAATCTGACGATATTACGCGTAGGATTACGTAGCATTTAGCTACGCCGTAGCTCTTTAGACAAATAATATTTTATTTTGGAGAACCGATTTATATTACTATGAGATGATTAATTATATTACTAATTATAATTACTAGTCTATTTCACTTAAGAAGGGTGCTGGCTGACAGATTTGGTATTTTATGGTTTTAGTTTTAGTTTATAGTTTAAATTGCAAATTGAAACAAACTATAACTAAATTTATAAAATATGGTTAAATGTTTTTTTTTTTTTTTTTTTATACATCTGAAGTGGCAACCAAGCGTACGGCCCACAAGATGGTAAGCGGTTACCGCAGCCTATGGACGCTTGCAATACCAGAGGTACCACTCGCGGGTTGCCACCTTGAGGCTAAGATCGAAAGCCTCATGTGCCAGTAATTTCACCGGAAACCATACCCTTCACACCGGAACACAGCAATGCGAGCATTACTGCTTGGCGGCAGAAATAGGTATGGTGGTAGTCCTTCCCCGGACGAGCTCTATCACAGAGAACTCTACTACTCTTACTTTGTTTTTATTTATAACTTTGACATTGCCGAATAAATGAAAAAAACTCGGTCAGCACCCTTCCTATGTGAAATAGATTATAATATAATTTCACGCTAATATTTTTGTAATAATAAAGCTTAACATAGGCTAGCTGCTACGTGTGGTAAATAAGTACAGAACGGAAGTGAATATAATGGAGAGTATTCCTCTAAGGTCGGAAGGAAGCCAGCGGAAGTATACGAGGTAATTCAATTCTGCATCAGGTAATACCTTAATTGCGGAACTGAACAGGATGTTCCTGCCATACATGATAAAACTATTACTTATGCTAGAAACCTTAGAGAAAATAATATAATCTTTACTTACAAAAGATAACTGTACTTTTAAGAGTAGTAGAGTTCTCTGTGATAGAGCTCGTCCGGGGAAGGACTACCAACGTCCGTCCGGGGAAGGTTTTGGGTTCATGTCCTGCTTGAGGCAAAATAATTTAACTCCAGTACGACCAAAGTTAATGTACTACGTAGTACGTACTATGACTTTGACACCAGCCAGAGGTATGACAGACAGTGACAGCAGGAGCAACCAATGTTGAATTCCCTACACATTCACCATAGCTCGCCAAACGTAGTGCTTACATTCTCTTGGGCTCGCCAGTTGAGCTACCGCCATCTAAATAGACAGCCTTTTTTTAATAACTTGAGACGAAAAGGTCTCATTGACAATCTACCGCTTTATTGAGAGCGGGTTTTTTGATCGAAATATGACCACCGAAACCATGAAAGTAAAACCTGCCCTTGAGAATAAAACATTTTTTAATGCTCACTGGTTTGCGCTATCGACGCGGCACACTAAAACAGTGATGAACAAAGACCAACCGAAATGTGATGGCGAGACGAACTCGACAATTTCCTAATATACTAAACTGCCATTCACAAAGATGATTGGAAGGGATGGGGCAGACCTTTGCTCATCATCATCATCAGCCACTAGACATAGACATAGACATTCATTCATACATTTGAAAATCATTATACAGAGAGATAAAAAAAAAAAAAAGTTTGTACAATAATCAATTAAGGGTAGATTCGACCAAACTCAAATGAGCACTATTCTCCGAATAAATCGCTTGCGAGTACTGACAGCTTACTTGTACTTGTTACAATAGACGTAAAATGCTGGACATAGGTCTCGCCCAAAGAGCGCCATGACAGCAGTAGCAACACATTGAATATTTACTAGTTCTGTTATAAAGAACCAATAAAGCAAACAGGACAAACAAATTGAAATGATTAAAACCTTAAGCGGGTTTCTGGGCACGCGCGTCCCTAATCCGCAAGTATCAGACTCGCAAACAGTCGTCCCGAATGTGATGGAGGTACAGATTATAAGCTTATTCAGATGAAAGCGACCACACACCTCTCACTCACGCAAAGAGTGATACTCTTTGGTTTCTAAAACAGACGCAGGGTAATAAAACTAAACTATACCATACCTATTTCTGGTGTCAAGTAATGCTCACGAGGGAATGGTTTCCTGTGAAGTTACAGGCACATGAGACTTTCGAGCGTAGCGTGTATTGCTAAGGAACTCGGCTCCTTACTTTTTTAAATGTTTTTTTCCTATTTTTACATACCTACTTATACTACTTATATTATTAGCATGAGCCTCACCTAGTTCGATTGGCACCACTGAAGCTTTATGATGAAGAGGGATCATCAAAAAAAAGCTAGGAACCCAGCCGAGTTTGTTGCCAGATTCTTCTAAGCTGGGGCGCGTGGAACTGGCGTAAATTCACCTAGCTTTAAGACGTTTCAAAATTATCCTTGTGATATAATTGAATAAATATATTTTTTACTTTACTCGATCTACGTCTCAGGATGGCAACGCGCAAGTCATATTCCTGATGTTGCAAGTGTAATAGGTTACGGTAGCCGTTTACCAGTTAAGTTACGGGGTCGGACGCTTAGTTGCCATTTTATTGGTATAAAAACGATATCCCTTGCGTACGTCTTGTCTGCTGATATTGGAATAGGCCAGGCTGTAAGCATCTTTGTGGTTTTATTTAGCCTGTGGTTGCGCTGTTCTTTGAATACTCGGATCTGTTCTTTGAATACTCTGATTATTCACTCACTGTGTTCATTTGTCTGTGTGATGATTTTTCTACCATTAACCGTGGCTCCGATCGCGTGTTACCAGCACAAAAAAAAAACAGTGTAATATTATTTCACTAGTTACACCCCAGGTCCCATATTATTTCATGTCTAGAACTTGTTTATTCCAAGTGAGAAATACACCAAGCATTTTTTTTTTCTTATACGAGTGTGATTATATTATAGCGTAGACTTTGTTAGCGTCTATTACATCGTAATCTTCTTATAATATAAAAATGAATTTCTGTGCATCAGTCTCGCTAAAACTTGGCAACGGCTGGACCGATTTGGCTTAGTTTGGTCTTGAAATATTTGTAAAAGTTTTTGTTCAGCCTTGTTCCAAACTATTTTTGGAAAATACTTTTTGCCTGTAAGTCCAAATGAAATCATTTAGCCCGAAACAGTTTTGTAATTGGTTTCGAACGAAAAGGTTCCAATTTTCCGAAACGATCAGCAACTTACTGAAATAGCTTTTTTCTTTCTGAAAATATTTAAATATTTCTAACTGAACATAATTTTAGTGTTTTCGACCCAGATGTAACAAAAAATCTACTATTTATTGGTCACTAATAATGTTTCTTGTCAATTTTGAAAATTTGTTTCCTTGAATGATCAAATATAATTTTCGTATGGTTTGATAGTGAAAAATTCCATCAGTTTGATGAAAAGACTGATTGCGTCTCACAGGCTTCCATGGCAAATGTGACCGAGACCTACATGCACGCTCGCCGCTCGCTTATCCGTATTGATCCAGCTGACCGGTGACCGCTTTATCATATCAAGCAAGGGGTTTGGTTTGTTACCTTTCTAATATCAACGTATCATCTTACCTAAAAATGGTAGGTTAGTTTAGAAGGGTTATTCCCATCTGTCACCTAGTTTTGTTTGTAAGGGGACAGATCGCACAAAAAAGTGCAAACTGTCACCCTTACCAACCCACCCCAATATACTTAAAATTGGTCCTAACTTTCTGTAATTTTTCAATATGAATTTGAGTGATTTTTGTAAGTAAAGCAGTTTTCAATTTCAGTTCGCAACGATGCTTTTTGGTAGATCTCTACATTGAGAATTCCTTAGTCTTCAAAATATATCGACGTATATTGTTTGCACTCGTATATTGTTAGTTTAATCTCCTGCCTCCCTCTTCATCTCCTATCTTCCACTAATGGCTTTCCAGATCAGCGGTCTCACAAGAGACTCATAATCAGAATTGTTTTGCCTTAAATTTGTTAACCTGTAAATAATATTCATTTTAATATAAATGATTGAAGTCCTAAACAATAACTTTTGTTCTAAACTTAAGCGCGTAGACTTTACCTTTTAACTTTACGTCTTGACGCGAAACGAGCTGACAAATCAGAAGCATGGTCGTACGTAACGGCTATCAAATTAAAATTAAAGCCAACGCTGCGATTGGTCCTCACCAGGGGGGTGGGGAGCGCGCTGTGGGAGAGCCACGATCAATACGAAACTTGTTACGTAACGCGCTGCAGACGCCACGCTATTATCGCTTCTCTCCCTCACATCCGTATACACACAAGGGTTAGATTCCCTTGCAGACGCAGTAGTTGCCTATATGACGCCACGGGTCCGTACCGTAGTCTATATTTCCGACACCAAGTTTTAGGGAGTTTCGTCTGACAGATCAGCTTACAATGTAGTTTCAATAAAGTTAGAGGACTTCATGCAATGCAATTTTAGCCGAACTATAAATTTCGTAGCAATCAATTCCTGAAACTGTTGTAGGTCGTTGGGATTGAATTTAAAACTGACAAAACAAGTCTTTTGAAACAACAAGGCTTTAATTTGATAATTGATTGCTTTTCTATTTCATTTATTGTAAAACCATTTTTCAATTGTTATTTCAATTTGTAAAAATAACGGTATTGTGCCGTAAACAATTCATTTTCTAGAATTGCTTTCGATTCTGACAAGCTATAAAACATTGTTAACAAGAATTGATATTGAATTCCCCGGACTCTAGGTAATAATATCGATCAGTATTTGCTGGAATTCTCTAGAATCTACTTTTTTTACTGCTTCGCTGCTTATTTCTGTGACCTCTTACTCATCATTTTTCGTCTCAAAGGCTTAACGGGTGGTATTGGAATCCCTTAGGTACATTTTTATCCCGCTCTGATCATTTGGTATTTAAGTTTTTTTTTTAATAAATACGTTTAATAACAATGAATTACAAGGTATAAGTATATTCACAACTTCGGATGATCATTGTTTAGATTTTTTTTTTACAGAATTCTCGAAAAATAACTCCTAAATTTTTAAAAGTATCTAAATTCTTTAGAAATTTTTGGTGAACAGAAATATGTTAAGCTCAGTTTCAACCTTGCACAAAACCCCTTGCTCCCCTGTTTGGAATACCCTCTAAGCTCATAAGTGGGTCCCTTGGTTAACGGAATATGCTCTGTGGCCTCGTGTCTCAAGAGCTGTAGATGTGTACTGTCTGTTGTTAATGAGCTTTCTAACCGTGCTATAGCTAAGACGACCGACGGTTTGATTCCCTTTACACGACAAAAGTGTATAAACTGAATGGATTTTCCGAGCTTTTGTATTGTGGTGCTGTTTAGTAAAATATTTGATTCTATTTTAGTAACATTATTTAAACTAGGCACGCTTTTAATACAATTTAAATGGTATTAACTGTAAGTATATCCTTTCTTTAAATACTATTCTACAGCCCGTCCTTTATTTTCATTACCCAAGCCCGATTCACCCATTGCTGAGTTTAATCCTCTTTTTCGTGAAATTCACTTCATTGTTATGCTAACCTTATTCAAATTTGATTGTCGGTAATTTAAATTGATGTCAGGACTTGTCTATACCTAATATCGTTTGATTCGTGTGCCTCCTAGTTTTCTAGTTTTTTCAGATCACATATTTGGATTATTTATATTTCTCTTCTGATAATATCGACAGTGTTCATCTTGGTAGTTAAGTACTTAGAGAAATTATTCGTTCATCTGAATAATCTCTTTACCTGAAACCAAATAATAGAATCGCTGTTTGATAAATTCGACAAAACCCGATTCAAGGGAACAATCCGTGACAAAGGTTACAGATTGCGTGAAATTTATCACGGGTGTAGCGCTGGGAACGTTACTTAAACGATGATTAATAGCTCGCAAAACGCTTTTGGACAGTCATTTATTACCGTTACCAGTGAGATTACCTTTAGAAGTTCATGTTTTTGAATGACTTTCGAAGTTTTATGAAAATTAATCGTTTCCATGTCTGTTGTTTAGCTTAATGAACTGATCTTTCAGAAATGTACCATACTCTATCACTACAATGGTTTTCTATTTCAAAAGGTCACAATCAAAAACTTGAGCTATATACCACAACGCACGACCGGTTTCGAACTTACTGCCTTAGTATCATAGTCTAATAGTTAGCGAAGTCACTACTATTAGACCCGTGCTTTTATCTCTAACTTGAACATAAATTAAACTTGAGCATAAGGCACTAACTTCGCCTGCTACACATGTGCGACAAGTTTTAACTCTTATTCATTTAATGTCACGAACAAAGCCGTTGATTCATGAGCAAACAAAGGCTATAGGTAAGGTTGGTGGTAATCCTTAACAGAAACGTCCGAAATGAATTTACTGGAGGCGACTAGACGACATTGTGTAAATAAACCCAAGACTTAGGAACGGAAATCTAATATGAGTTATTGTTGATCTAGGATTACGTCATGTGGCTACATTAGAAAAGGATACGTGAACCTCCGCTAACTCTGCTTTTATAAAAAAACATGTGTTAAAAAGAAAAATCGATCACGGGGTCTGCCGAGAAAGCGTTGGCGGGACGAGCTCGACACTTTCGATAGGAGATGGTGTGAGAGAAAAGTTTTTTTTTATCTCTCTTGCTTGTTATTTCTTAGTCGTACTGCCTACGAACTGGAAGACGAAGTGTAGGACGGTCCCTACTCGATAGATAGATGACTTGTAGCCGTCGTAGGATGTCGGTGGATAGCAAACCTCAAGATCGGTCATTCTGACACTCTAAGAAAGAGACCAATGACAGTTGACGTCTATTACCTGATAAAATAATGACTGTCTTCTTGAAATCGTTGTCTGATTGGCTGATGGTGATGGTAAACCATAACATGTCTTGGTTTACACTATAACATAGTCACATACATAATCCAGTCCCACACTATAATTACCTGTGTGGGTATTAAAAACTACGAAGACTAAGATACTACAACACGCAGACCTTATGAAACCATTCTATGACCGCGCCATCGAGATAGATGAAAATGAAAAATGAAAAGAAAAAAGTGTTTATACTGCATAATACAAAATAACACATACAACTAGGTAGGTAGGTACAACAATGAGGTATCCAAAACTGGTATGTACATGCAGAAACTGTTACAAAAATAGGGTGATATCTTATGATCCCCACACTAGGCTAAGCCTGAATCGTGGGAACCAACCTACGTACGATTATCTAGTTTACGCTAAGTATAGTATATAAGTAGTCTGACATAAATAGTTTTATTCATTTTATATATTGTATGAGTTTATATAATGACTAATATAGGTGAGTAAATTTAAAAATTAAATATGTATCTAATTATCTATTACTTTCTTTTAGTAGGTGACACATTCTACCTCCAAAAAACATGTTTTCTGTTCTATCATAGTTATTCAGATAGAAAACTTATTCAGACAACTTCTCGGAAACACAATTTTTGTGAAAGCAAGTGGGTGGTAGTATATTATTAATTGATTGTTGTAAATATTATGATGTACCTATGGACTTGTGTCTAAAATAAATGATTTTATTATTATTTATTATTATTATATTTTCTTTTTGTTCAGGCCGTAGATTGTCACTTCAGTCGCCTGTACTCTGTACCTACTCAATATTCTAAGTATTCAATGTTGCCACATTTTAGCAATAAATGTTGACTCATCATAAGTTTACGTCGAGCTTCATTGTGTTCCAGCTTCCATTGTCACGCGAATCAATACCTACTCATTTCACATTCATAGCTGAATTTCCATGAGAGTCGACCTATTTACTACTTTGTTCCGCTCAACATCCCGTCGTATATTTATTTATTTTACTCCGCATGACTTAAGCTTTTTCCGATTCAACTTTTAATATTCAGGTCGCGTTTCGAAGTATTTTATAAATTGTATTTAAATTAAAGAGTTCTGTAGCGACGACGGCGACGTTGTAATAATTTATGTTAACTGCTTCGTTGAATTGCCCGCTAGTTTGAAGTTGCGGTCCAATCGATCGATATAATTATTCAATTCCAATTTTTGTCCCGATTCAACCCAAGTCCCATCCCATTCTTTATTCCAAATAGAGCGATTTTCCGTCGACTCATCTTCAATTAAATTTCATCGCATGGTTTCTAGGTCAACACGATCCGAGTTGATCTGTAAGTAGGTGTATTTTATTTTTGTCATTAACTTAGCACAAACGCTTAAATGCATTTGTCATTAACTTAGCACAAACGCTTAAATGCGAATGCATTTAAGCGTTTGTGCGAAGATGTACAAAAATGAAGAATTGCATTCAACTTTTAATCGACGTTGTTAAGGGTCATCATCTTGATTTATATTCTTTTGTTTCCCTCGCCTCCCTCCTTGTTTTAATTGATCCACTTTTATTACGCCCCACCCCACTATATTAATGGTTTGGATAAATTTTTGCTCGAGTTACGCTATATTAGCTGTCCTCATTTTTAAATAGAGGGTGCTGTTGATTTTATTCCATATTTCTTTTGAAGCCTTGGAGGTTACGGTTGACGTCATAGCCTTTTATAATCGAGGTTTTTGTAAAACTTTTTATAATTTACGATTCTAAGCATTTATATTTTATGAGAGTAATATGGTTCTTTAAATAGCGTTTACATTGATACGTATTTTTTCTAACTATTTGTTGTTTTTGTTACAGGTAAGTAAAAAAAGAGATATCCCTCTGTAAGCCCAATGTTGCATTTGGTGTAGCTTCAAAACTAAAATTATACGAAGAGTTCTAGAAAAGTAAGTAGACATTCAGATAAAATATTTACCAAAATAATCGTTGACATGTACATGTTGTAAAGACTTTATCAGTGAATTACTCGAGAGAAAACGAGGTTACTGTTGCTCCTTTGAGAAAGTAAGTATGTCGTCGATGTAAGTAATGTGGCAATTTCTATTCCTTATCGGAATATGTAACGCTATTTCGACTCAAGACTCCAGCTTCAGATCGAGAATGCTAACTCGCGTATTGACAGTTCAATTTTACAAAACTCTAGGGATAATATGATTTCATGCTTTACAGAGTGGCTTTCTTGTCGACTAGTCCTAGATGGAATATTTTAAATATATCTAGAGGTGATTTGCGTACCTCCTTTTTAGAGTAACCGTGTTACGGTAATAATATCTATACCAAAATACATTTGCCATGACCAAATATTGGCACAATAAGAAAATGGCACATTAAGCAACACACTTAGTATCTGTCAAATATAATCTAACAGAAAGAAAGGCAAATTAAAAATAATCTCATAACACTCTCATTCCACGTCTAAAATGCTAAACATTTTCCCGGTATTAATAGAAATTTTCCCTCGACTTATGCGGTGTTTAACGAGATACTTGTGAGACCATGACACCGTTTGCATGGCCAATTAGCGCTGTCATTTCGAGAACGCTCAAAACTCTCTGAAGATGGCGTTTACCCCGAGGGGGTACTGCTTTGTCACAGTTTTATATCTCGGAATCTCTGGCTGTTTTTCTCACTGGATTTTTATGGTTATTTATGCAAAGCAAACAGGGCAAGCTGATTTTTAACAAGCGTTATTA
The DNA here is from genome assembly GCA_951394395.1 of Colostygia pectinataria. Taxonomy (NCBI): domain Eukaryota; kingdom Metazoa; phylum Arthropoda; class Insecta; order Lepidoptera; family Geometridae; genus Colostygia; species Colostygia pectinataria. The sequence goes on along the minus strand of OX596368.1, from coordinate 916,275 downwards.
AAGTCTTTGTTGCAGACGGGTTTTTCCCTGTTCGAAAATTTTTGATTTTCATTAATGTATTCCAATGACTTGTGGTAGCATTTGTGTACTGTTGGCAAATAAAAAAGATAACTGTAAAGATAATAGATAACAGCTGTACCCGAAGCGCATAGGTTAGCAGGTAGTATCTACCATGATTTTTGTATTATAGCTAGTAACATTATTCCAGCTATTGCGTCAGCAAATATGCGTCCGCGAACGATGTCGCGGTTACTGCTAGTCAGTACATAAATATGAAAAACACTTTGTATGTAGTTATAGACCACAAGAACATTTTACAAATTACCTACATCCTCGAAGTTCATAAATAGTATAAGGAAAGTGAAATAGGCGATTTTATCGCAGCTATGTTGCGTGACGATGCTATTACCTAATACATACCAAAATATAAGTTCACTTATAGTATTATGACCATTGATCAGCTACTTTAGAGTAGCACTTAATAGCTCCCAAGAGATATTGTGACATTTATCTTAAAAGGAAATAAAAGTATACGTTTTATGGCCTCTACATTCATTTATCAGGATAAACATAATTCTGTCACCAGTTTCTATTATACATCTATATAAAGGCGATGCAAATCCATAAAATAGAATATAAATCATGAATAAGAAATGATTTGCTCACCACTCGTGAGTCGTGACGCAAACAGAGTTGGGCGGCAAACATTGTGTGTGAATAATTCAACAGCGTCCAACGGATTTAGAGTCCCAGTCACAATGGGTAGTTGACTATGAAAGAATTTGCTTTACTCGTATACGTCGCTCAGGAAACAATTTAAGAAAATTCTGCCCTGCGTGAGATAAAAAAAACAACCCGAAATCTAAGTACATATATAAAACGCTTCTGACTGAATGTCAATCAACGCACAGCCTAAACCGTAAGTCCTAAATATCCTGAGTTTTGAAGGGGATGTTACACTAGTACAGTATCAAGGATCTCTTACGATTCCAAAGGATTCCTAAAACTCGTTTGTCCTAGTTTTCCTTCATTCGTCGTGTCAGAGCAGTAAAGAATCATTATTATTTAGTAATAAGTAAAAAGGCGTGTCGACTGTTCCACATTGATTTCGTCATGAGTGCTTTATTAGTTCAACTTTAGTAAACCCCTCATCGTCACATCAGTTCCTAAGTGAACCTGCAGAGCTGGAAATAGGTTTTCAGTAGGTCAGTTTATTCCCTGTAGGCAACTCAGGGACAGAAGCACAGGCGACAACAGCGTCAAAGTTGTGATGATTAATGGCCTTGGCCTTGTTCAGGGTGTTAGAGAATATTGTTTAATTATTATAATGCGATTTGCAGACTCTTTTTATCCACATAATATCGAAACTAGTATCCATAACAATTGCAAGGGTCATGCCAAAAAAGCGATAGGAACCCGGCTGGTGTTGTTGCCAGTTTTTTTACGGCATGGGCGCGTTGGATTGGAACGGGTGTAAAATGTTGTGATTCAAATGATTAAAGCATTTTTAATTTTGAAATTTTGAATTTTGTAGTAGAATACTTTGGTTCAAGAAAATTTCTTGCGAATACATAGTCCTGTCTCGTACTCCTATCTTCAAAATCATTTTGATTGATGATTTCCTTGGTTATTTATAACTTGACAGAAACCTGTAATGATATACAGTTATGTAAAAACGCTCTTCTCGAAAAAGTCCACGGACTTCACGCCAACTTGTATATTGGTCCGGATCCAATTCGGGAGTACAAGTTACCGGATGATACCGTCTAGCCTGGCTGGAATTGCTTATTTTTGGAACCTCGTGTATATTTTATGTAATGTTTCCAACTCCAACGATGTTTCCTCTGTTACAGTACTTAAAGGAATGTCTGCAAAGTTTGAGAATTTATTTCTTGAATTTGCACTTTGTTATTTTCTCATCTTTAATTTGTCTTTATTAAGTTTTAATTTTAAAGGATAAAAAACAGACGAAAAATCTCTAGTACTATTCCGCTTAACCTTTTAACTAATGAGGTCACACAGTTACCACAGTTAACCTCAAAAGAAAAATATCGACACGTGTTTCATCCCTTCACGGGACATCTTCAGACGTGTGGCTTCGTCGAGCGCTGGAGCCAAAGCTGAAGATGTCCCGTGGAGGGATGAAACACGTGTCGATATTTTTCTTTTGAGGTTAACTGTGGTAACTGTGTGACCTCATTAGTTAAAAGGTTAAGCGGAATAGTACTAGAGATTTTTCATCTGTTTTTTATCTTGTAATGGATTTCCGCAAAGTAACGCCTGAATCTATCAATTAATTTCAAAGGAGTTTAACATAACTTAAGAATTAATAGTTATTGCGTTAAAGTCTTTATATTGTATTTCAACTTTTAAATACAGAGAGAACACTAGCCAGTCAAAATGTAGATTTGTTTTGAAAGATATAAACTTTGATTATTTCGAGATCAAGTATTTCGTGATTGGTTGGGTACAATTTGCTAATGAAGTTTAGCTCTCTGTAAATTAACAAACTTCTGTGATTTAGTGTCGGCAAGTTCAGCGAAATTAGTGTATTGTATATTCATTAGCCAATGAGTCAAAACAAGTTTGGATATATCATTTAAAGAGTAGTAGAGTTCTCTGTGATACAGCTCGCCCGGGGAAGGACTACCACCTTACTTATTTCTGCCGCCAAGCAGTAATGCTCGCATGCTGTGTTCCGGTGTGAAGGGTATGGTTTCCGGTGAAATTACTGGCGCATGAGGCTTTCGATCTTAGCTTCAAGGTGGCAACCCGCGAGTGATACCTCTGGTATTGCAAGCGTCCATAGGTTGCGGTAACCGCTTACCATCTTGTGGGCCGAACGCTTGGTTGCCACTTCAGTTGTATTAAAAAAAAAAAAAGTTTGTCTTTACTATCATTTATCATAGGTACTTTTAATTATTTGTTAACCAATTTGATTTAGATATTTAGAATCTTATATTAAACCCATATTTTGTGAGTAACGTTGGTTTTGTTTGAATTGATAAGTCTAGTATGAGTGAGTGCGTGTTTTAAGTTATATTAGATTCATTTTGATGTTCTACGATCCAATTCAACTTCTGTACAATTTACAAATAACACAAAAGCATTGCCTTGCTGGCTTGCTGGAATTTAATATAGCTCTTTGAAATGTTGAGAAAGTCCTTTGTCTAGAGTTCACCTTCACTACTTACCTACATTTGCTAGTACTGTTTTCCTTTATAAAACACAAATTCTGCCAATACCATTTATTACAAAGACGACCTTCTATAAAAAAGCTAATATTCCTGTTATTTTTACTTGCGAAACCACAAAGTTATCTCTAATTTTTTGTACATTCTTAAAATTTTCTCGTAGAAATAAAAAAATTTAAAAATGTTGCTTGGGAATTTTACCGCGATACTTCTAGTGTTTTAACGGTTCAGACCTGTCTGGTTTTTCGTATGCCCGCTTTCTTCTGCATTTCTCCAGTTTTTTTATGAACAGAAAAATGTTTCGTAACTTAACGTTGTTACGTTTTCTTTGTCGTTTCTGTTATTCTGAATGAGCAGTATTTTAAAATGTACCTAGTTTTCATCATCATTAGCGAAACATTTTTAATTTTCAAACCTTTATCAGCCAGGCCATTACTGTTGACAACATTTTCCATTACGGAATATTTATATTTAGACGAACGATGTGGCGCGCGGGTGAAGGTCCGCCTGTGACGCAGGAGGTTGCGGGTTCGATTCCCGCATTGGAACAAATGTTTTTACTATCTGCAAATACTTGTTTCGAGTGTTCTGGGTATTTTCGATGTAGGTATAATTAAATCAAATCAAATTAAAAGATTATAATATCCCAAAAATGTTTTTGTTTCAAGCGGGATACATTTTCGGGATATTATAATCTTTAGTATTCCCTTAGTGTGATTAACACTATAAAATCAAAAATAACCAAATCAAATCAAATTTTCCAGCATTTTTTAGAAGAAAACTTATTTTTATCTACATATCCGAAAAAACGGAGCAACCGCATACTAACATGCTATATTTAAGTTTAAGTTCTGTATCAAGGCCCCAACAATTTTAATATTCTCCAAACCACTAGTAGAGTTCTCTGTGATAGAGCTCGTCTAGGGAAGGACTACCACCATACCTATTTCTGCCGCCAAGCAGTAATGCTCGCATTGCTGTGTTCCGGTGTGAAGGGTATGGTTTCCGGTGAAATTACTGGCACATGAGGCTTTCGATCTTAGCCTCAAGGTGGCAACCCGCGAGTGATACCTCTGGTATTGCAAGCGTCTATTGGCTGCGGTAACCGCTTACCATCTTGTGGGCCGTACGCTTGGTTGCTACTTCAGTTGTATAAAAAAAAATACTCAATATTTTTATTGTCATCACATTGGTAGGTACATGGGGTGAAAATACAAATCGTGGATCACAATGTGGGCCCATTAGGGCATAACGATAGGTGAAGGCAGACCGAGGTTTATTATTAGGTAGGTACATAGAAGGCAAGGAGTAGGTACGAGTAGGTATGAGAGGTAGGTAAGGTAAGTAGGTATTTTATGAAACTAATTTATTTTATTTTATTTTTTTAAATTCTATTTATGTCATTAGTATTGTCATTATTATTATTCTTGAATTCACACATATTATCAGTCAAAAAATCATTTAAACCGTAATAACATTTTTTAAGAAGGAGGAATTTTTTTTATTGTTTTATAAATAGTGAATCTGATTGTATTTCTCTTAATTTTTCCGGTAGTTTCTTTCGGGATAACCTTATCTTTAATTCCACGTCATTAACTAATAATTTCCGCTCGATTTCGTTCAAACTACGCTACAAGAAAAATACTGCTAAATTCCCTTTCAGGATTTCAAGTTGCGTAATATTATTTCAAAACTTGGATTCCTTAAGCTGTTCTAGGATTTTAAACTTTCTGCTAAAACACTAAAGTAGTAAGTTGATTTGCCAAATTGTTCTCGTATTCTCTAGCTCATATAGTTTAACCCTGCTATTCAATTTTAGTTTTTGTTATAGCACTTTACGGTTCACAAATAATGTGCGGAATTCAACTAGTCTACGTCATCACTACTAAACGAATGAGGACCTTATATCATGCGAGCTAAAGTGTAAATAACATTGGAGGTAGTAGTGCGTGCTGAATCATCCCCTGCTATTTCAGAATTAGGTTGGTACTCTAATTTATTACCTGCATTCATTTGGCGTTCTATTCAGTTGGGTAATAGCCATTTCTTTCTTATTGTTGTGGTAGAATTGAAGTGTTGATATATATATATTTTTTTTATACAACTGAAGTGGCAACCAAGCGTACGGCCCACAAGATGGTAAGCGGTTACCGCAGCCTATGGACGCTTGCAATACCAGAGGTATCACTCGCGGGTTGCCACCTTGAGGCTAAGATCGAAAGCCTCATGTGCCAGTAATTACAACGGAAACCATACCCTTCACACCGGAACACAGCAATGCGAGCATTACTGCTTGGCGGCAGAAAGAGGTATGGTGGTAGTCCTTCCCCGGACGAGCTCTATCACAGAGAACTCTACTACTCTTAGTGATTTTATACTTTCATGTGGATATTAATATTGCAATTTGTTCTTTAGCTTGTTCTCCTCCAAAGGCAGACTTAATTATAATTACATTAAGTATTTTCGCAAAGGGTTCTATAAGTGTCTTCCAACGCAAATAAATGCTGAATTACTAATGCTAATAGCGGTCACCTGACCTGACTAATCGTTGAGCAAACCAAACTTTGTCCAATCAAGATAGTTTAGTAGCCATAGATTCGATTGGCACCACACTGAAGCTTTATGATGAAGATGGATCATCAAAAAAAAGCTAGGAACCCAGCCGAGTTAGTTACCAGATTTTTTCCACGGGCGCGTGGAACTGGCGTAAATTCACATAGCTTTAAGACGTTTCAAAATGATCCTTGTGATATGATTGAATAAATAATAATAAATGTGATAGAGCTCGTCTGGGGAAGGACTACCACCATACCTATTTCTGCCGCCAAGCAGTAATGCTCGCATTGCTGTGTTCCGGTGTGAAGGGTATGGTTTCCGGTGAAATTACTGGCACATGAGGCTTTCGATCTTAGCCTCAAGGTGGCAACCCGCGAGTGATACCTCTGGTATTGCAAGCGTCCATAGGCTGCGGTAACCGCTTACCATCTTGTGGGCCGTACGCTTGGTTGCCACTTCAGTTGTATAAAAAAAAATATATATATATATATATTTTTTTTACTTTACTTTACTTATTAACTCTACTAGCGTAATAATTTTCGTCTCATGCAATCAATTGGTATGGGGTTTTGGTTCATTTTCAGTACGATAAACGCGCTATTGGTACTCATACAAATTAGTAACATCACAATACGATTACGAAAATCCAGAGTATTCCTGCTTGATGGACTTGCAATGCAAGTTACGCCTCATATCGTAAATTATTTGCGACATATTCCTAGTTATGTATGCATTTGATTAAGTACGAGTATTAAACGCCAGTTTCAAGCAGCCCTGTTCCATGTAGTGTTATATTTCCCGCTAGTGTTATAGTTGCCACTAGCGTTTCATTATACAGGGTGTAAAAAGATAGCTCCCGAAAACTGAAGGCACATGCACAAGGTATCCACGCATAACGGACCAAATGCGAGTCCAAATGTGGAAACAGGAGTCCACATAAGTTTACTTAGACGTCATAAGACAAAATCTTTATTACCACAAAGACAATTAAGTTTTCTGTTTTTAACATAAATCACTTTTAATATTATGTAACGTTCAAGCTTTGGCAGTTTTCCTGTGACACGAAATATTGTCATCTAGCCCTAGAATCCTAACAATACTACTAGTATTGTTATCATCATCTTAAATAAACACAAACATGACTTAAAAATGATTACATCCATTCATCAATCAATATTAAAAAAAATGTACATTTTTTTGGTGGTAAATATAAGAAGCATGTCTCGTTTCAGTTATTGGAAGCAGTCTTTTTACAACCGGTATAATGCTAACATATTACCAGCTATTCGCGGCACTCAGCGCTACTGCACGTTTTCCAGGAGAAATGTAATTACCGCCATTTTACAATAGTAGTAGAGTTCTTTGTGATAGAGCTCGTCCGGGGAAGGACTACCACCATACCTATTTCTGCCGCCAAGCAGCAATGCTCGCATTGCTCTGTTCCGGTTCGAAGGGTATGGTTTCCGGTGAAATTACAGGCACATGAGACTTTCCATCTAACGTCTCAGGGTGGTAACACGCAAGTGATATCTATGATGTTGCATGCGTACATAGGCTACGGTAACCGCTGACCATCAAGTACCGTACAAACGCCGTACGCCACTTGCCACTTTAGTAACATAAAAAAAAAAAAAAAAAAATACTATTCTACGGAAACCTCTGTTTGTTTTATTTGGTTCTTTGGCTCGGGCTTTGCGAGGCTTTTAACTATGTGTTTTTTTTTTATGTCAGCAAGTGACAAGACAATCAAGGCACCACGCCTGACTATTACAGATGCAGTGCCACCCAAAGCTTTAAGTTATTAAGTGCGTGGCACTGCACTGCGCTTATCACCCCGAGACATTGTTGTTAAGTCTTTTTCGCCCAGTAATTTCACTTGCTACAGTGCCCTTCAAACCTAAGCACAGTGCAGCTTGCACACTACTGCTTGGAGGTAGAATATCTGACACTGCGGTGGTACCCACCAAGACGGACTCTTGCTGAGTCCAACCAGGTAAGGTATGTGTTGTTGTAGTTCCTCTTGTGTTGTACATTGTTTCTGTGGATCAGGTTCTTGGTTGCCATTTTCTTTAAAAAATTTACTGATACAATTTGGTAATGTTTTATTTCCTGAATTCAAACAATCGTCGTTTATTAGTCATCCGGTTCCATTAAAAAAAAACAAGGGATCAATGAACAATATCATTATCTTTTTACTACTAAAGTTTATAATAGTACATTATTATGGTACTAGTGTGTAACATTGGTGATTACCGAGGCGAGGGTCTTAAGATAGCCGAGGACGGTAATCATCAATACACACGTGTATCATACGAAGTTTTTCAACACACTTGTGAATAAAATAACAAAAAAAAATCATAATAAAATAACAAAAAAAATCTATAGCTCACTAGTGAGTCATAGCTATGTAAAAGTCATAGTTTGATTATGGGTGTCATTCTGTGCCATAGAGCCACTTTATAAGCAAGTGTGTTGAAAAATAAATTTTTAGCCTCAAAAGCGACACAAGAACTCACTCCCCTCAGCTTAATACGCGGTGCTCTACCAGTTGAGCCATTGAGTCTCGCTTGTATACTGGTTGTAGCATACTGCATCAGTAAACTGTTATCGCCTCGCAAATAAATTGCTTTCTAGCTTAGCTCTTTTCTTCAAAGTTAGATTGGGTGGAAGCAATCTAACTTTTGTGAGCGCGAAAGATGGTGTCGTTGTTTAACATTAGTAGAACTAGGTTGAGTGTGTTTATATAGTACCGCTTTAGAAATAGACTAGCGGCCTGTCCCGGCTTCGCACGGAAGATTTTAAGAGATGTAGAGTTTTTTGTGATAGAGCTCGTCCGGGGAAGGACTACCACCATACTTATTTCTGCCGCCAAGCAGTAATGCTCGCATTGCTGTGTTCCGGTGTGAAGGGTATGGTTTCCGCTGAAATTACTTGCACATTAGGCTTTCGATCTTAGCCTCAAGGTGGCAACCCGCGAGTGGTACCTCTGGTATTGCAAGCGTCCATAGGCTGCGGTAACCGCTTACCATCTTGTGAGCCGTTCGCTTGGTTGCCACTTCAGTTGTATAAAAAAATAATATATAAAATATAGCCTATGTTATCCTGGAATAATGTAGCATTCTAATAATAAAATATTTTTTGAAATCGGACCAGTTGCTTCTGAGTTTATCCGTATCAAAATGAAATGAAATGAAATGAAATGAAATACATTTATTTGACACACACAAACACAATTACAAACAATATTACAAATCTTTCTTCTATATAATATTATTATTATATAATATTATTATTATATAATATTATTATAGAGACACGATTGCTGATGAGAGGTAGTTCGGTTCGGCTGATGGGTGAACGGTATGATCTGCCGATAGTTCTGAGTCTGGGTGTTCTGAGGGTTGATCACATAACTAAGTTAGCGACCAATCTCCATTGATCTCCATCACAAACTTTCTATTGTGACAGTTTGACATAGGTAGGTATATGTGTAAATGCCTGATAGTACCACCCACACAATATATTGTGTCCGCTTTAACTATTTACTTATAAAACAATGTGCTTTTTTTTTATTTTTTAATAATAAATAATGCTGGACAATCCACACAGCATCATCTAGCCCCAAGATAAGCTACTGTTAAACAGAGCTGTGTTATGGTACTAGATGACTGATATATACTTAATACAATGCAATACATAGATAGATTTTTTATTATATATAGAAAATACCCAGAACACCCGGAACAAATATTTGTAGTCGTACAAACATTTGACCCGAGGCGGGAATCTAAGCCGCAACCTCCGCGTCGCAGGCGGACCTGCGCCCGCTGCGCCACATCGGTCGTCACTTTTATTTTTAGTAAAACGATAAAACAAAATAAAAGTAGTATTATAATATGTACGTTCACGTTATTTTACGTGGGCGATGTCAGGCTTAACTAGCTCTCAAAAAAAGGTTATTTTAATTTCATCCAAGTCATCTTTTTGTCAGACCCTCAACCATCAACATGAAAGAAAGGCTTTTAAAACGCGACTAAGCTCTTGGTCCACTTCATTACTTCAACCACATCATAAAGTACATAATCCGCAAGCTGCGCGAGACCGCCCCCTGGTGGAAATTAGCATACAACGTAATGAACACATTAACCCACTTGGGAACAGGGTATTATGGACCCTGAATAATATCTAGCTTAGTCTGTTGATCGTGCCTTCCGAGCCTGTAGCCGAGATACAGAATGCGAATACATGTTAATATCGTGTGTGAAATCAACGAATTTATTCATCGGAAAAGTCTTTGCACGTAACAGTGAAATGGAGAAAAAAACAGCGTCAAAATGACACACCCAGATGATAGCATTAACCAAAGGCATGTGTTGTCGAGAGCACTGGTGGTCTAGTGGTAGTGACCCCGCCTTCCGATCCTAAGGTCGTGGGTTCGAATCCGGTCGTGCACCAATGGATTTTTCGGTACGAAAAATGTATGTGCGCAATGCCAGTACTCTCATACGGTGAAGGAAAAACATCGTGAGGAAACCGGCTTGTCCAAGAACTAAAAATTCGAAAGACATGTGCCATCCACCAATCCGCATTGGGTCCGCGTGGTGGATCAAGACCCAATCACTCTTGCTTGAGAGTAGGCCAGTGTCCCAGAAGTGGGAACATTAGAAGTCTGTCATGATGATGTGTTGCCGGTTAGTAGGTATTTAAGTGACGATAAGCTTGCAACCTGTCACGTATGATATAAAAACGCTATGGGAAAAAGCAGGCGTGTGCCAAATATACAACAGGCAAAATGTTCTTCTGACTAGCAATATTCAGTGTAAATTACTCGACGAGGGAATAGCAATGAAGAAATACTGTTGGATGATAAACACATTTGCGTTATACACAAAAAAACACCTTATTGTGAAGGCAGTATGGTTGTTTTTGAATGTAGAGACAAAGAATATAGAGATTAATAGGATGAAATGGAACGAACATTTGTAAAAATATAATGACTCTGCTACTAGCTGATGTATTAATATTAAATAATGTTAGATGTTGTTGCAGTGGATAGTCACAAGAATATCATCATCATCATCATCATCCACAGGCTGATTTCACCCACAGCTGGGTATAGGCCTCCTTTAGTTTGTGCCGTCTACCACGATCCTGTGCTAATCTAATCCACTTACGGCCCGCGACTTTCACTATGTCACTATGGCGAGATGGGTAGACAAGAAAATCAAGTTAAATTAATTTGTATCTGTACCATTCAAATAATTTAATTATCATTTTCTATTGTCATCTCGTTAACGTTTAATCTCTCTCCTCTTATGTATTCTGTCCTATGTCCTTAAAACGTTTTTACTAAAAAAAACCCGACATAACATACAGATAAGCGAAATCTTCAATAAAAGTTGGTTTAGGTTCAGTAATGCTCGGAGAGTCCGACATAGCCCGTCTGCTTCCCCCGCAGACGGGTATGCGTAAATGCATTTAGGCCCACGTTACAAAAAAAAAAAAAAAAAAAATAGCCCGTCTGCTTCCCCCGCAGACGGGTATGCGTAAATGCATTTTTGCCCACGTTAACAAAAAAAAAAAAAAAGGTTGAGTAATGTTGAAGTTTTATCTCAATGGCTTTACAATAAAACAACAGCTGTATTTAATGTTTTTATGTAGATTTCACTATTTCGTGATCAATAATAATAGCCCATTTACACAATACCATAATTGCATACAAGAATTGCCTTGTCAAATTGATTTTTGAACAAAAATGTTCTGAAATTAAATTGACAAGGCAATTCTTGCATGAAAATATGGTATGGTGTAAATGAGCCATAATGCGCTCAAACGAGTAGAAAGAGTAGTAGAGTTCTTAAGAGTAGTAGAGTTCTTTGTGATAGAGCTCGTCCGGGGAAGGACTACCACCATACCTATTTCTGCCGCCAAGCAGTAATGCTCGCATTGCTGTGTTCCGGTTCGAAGGGTATGGTTTCCGGTGAAATTACAGGCACATGAGACTTACCATCTAACGTCTAACCTGTCTAACCCGCGAGTGATACCTCTGGTATTGCAAGCGTCCATAGGATGCGGTTACCGCTTACTATCTTGTGGGCCGTACGCTTGGTTGCCACTTCAGTTGTATAAAAAAAAAAAAAGTCACTTAGGTACTCGTATTTGCAAAATTAATAGCAACTAGACTGCATTATGTTAATTCAGTAAATTGCCACTTGTATTTGCTGTTGTTATATTAGCATTGCAAAGCGCTCTGTAGTTTCCAGTAAGCGCTTTTGTTCGCTTCGGTTAGTTTGTGGAACATGCTGTGAGTTGGTAGAATCAAGTTCAATCAAGGTCTTAGGCATGCGTACATAGGCTACGGTAACCGCTGACCATCAAGTGGGCAGTACGCTTGGTTACCACTTTAGTAGTATAAAAAAAAAAGGTGTACATTGTACTATAAAGAGTTTTCATTCATTCATTCATACTTTAGTTCTTATTTATTTTGTGTGCTAGTTGTATTTTGTGTGCTAGTTGTATTTTGTGTGCTAGTTGTATTTTGTGTGCTAGTTGTATTTTGTGTGCTAGTTGTATTTTCTCTTCGTATATATCGATTTATATTTCGTATATTTTCGTATATTTCGTATGCATCCTCCCCGTTTTGACATATGGTGCGCAAACATGGTCCTTGACGAACATTCTCAAGTCCAAGCTCAAAGTTTGCCAACGTGCGATGGAGCGTAGCATTTTGGGTGTCAAGCGAACGGACAGAGTCCGTAACACCGATCTGCGCGCCAAAACCCAAATTGTTGATGTAGCTTCGAAGGCCGCTTCGCTGAAGTGGAATTGGGCTGGGCATGTCTGTCGTATGCCAAATGAGCTGTGGGCAAAGGTAGCCACCGAGTGGCGCCCTGACCCAGCGAGAAGGCAACGCGGCAGACCAAAACGGAGATGGCGGGACGAACTGGATACATTTTTGGTAGATTGGAGGTTTTTGGCTCGGGATCGAGACGTCTGGAGGGAATGGGGGGAGGCCTTTGCCCAGCAGTGGGACACCAACGGCTGATATAATAATAATAATAATATATCGATTTGAACAAGCGACCTGTCAGACCTGAGGGTCTTGAAAGCGATAATCGTGGCAAATATCGTAGCTTATGTTTCTTGTTACTAAGTTCAGAGCATGCACAGACTATGCTGAACCACGAAAATCGTCACGATATATCGCTTTTGTCCGCAAGAGTAGACCCCCAGGACTCTCGTAAACCTCTATGGTACTGGGTCCCTGGTTTTACGACAGTTGCTGAGTATCTGGCACAGTTTCACAGTTTATGGTTTCATAGCCCTTAGGTGGGCCTTTGAAGCTTTTAGAACATGCGAAAAACATGTTTGCGTGATGTATTATGATGGATGGTTAGAAAGCCGTGCGTGGGTGGCTCAAAAGAAAACGAATTCGGTCAAGTGCGAGGAGGCTCGCGCTCAAAGGCTTCCGCCGCCGGTACCGTTATTTCAATTTGGGTAGCACTGCACTAGCTTGAATTTTTACCAAACCTAGAATTTGCTACCAATTCACCTTTACCGTTTACAATGGTCTCGGTAGAGCGAAAAATAGCAGCGAACTACAAAGCGATCAAATCAAAATACGTTTCTAGCATTTCTGTATATTTTTTTATGAATGAAATCATGGGCTTTATCTAATGAATCATTTCACAATCACTAAAACATTTTCCCTTCAGATTACAATCATTAGCAAACTCAGTGAATGTCTTCGTCTCTAATTTATAATTACAACATTTGAACTGAACAAACTGAATACTAAGACTGTGTATCTTTTATTAAATTAACCAGAGTTACCTAAACAAATAGAGTTATCTACGACGTTACTTGAATAATCAGGGAAGGTTCATTTGCATGAATATAGGATTACGTCACAGTTTATGGAGGGTTAAGAGTAGTAGAGTTCTTTGTGATAGAGCTCGTCCGGGGAAAGACTACCACCATACCTATTTCTGCCGCCAAACAGTAATGCTCGCATTGCTGTGTTCCGGTCCGAAGGGTATGGTTTCCGGTGAAATTACTGGCACATGAGGCTTTCGATCTAAGCCTCAAGGTGGCAACCCGCGAGTGATACCTCTGGCATTGCAAGCGTCCATAGGCTGCGGTAACCGCTTACCATCTTGTGGGCCGTACGCTTGGTTGCCACTTCAGTTGTATATAAAAAAAAAAAGGCTCGTTTACTTGTTGTACATACAGGGTCATTCAACCTGACAAACTTAAGGGATAGGTTCCGCACATAAAAAAATAAATATATGTACCTATACTACTTAAATTTTTGTAAATTTTAATTCTTGGAATGTTATAATTTATTAATTATTAGTTGACATGTAACAATTATCCGTTATTAATAAATATACTATAACTATGACTATATATATATTTTTTTTAATGTATATTTTGTCTTAAAAATCCCAAGTAAACAAAAAAAAAATCGATTACGTTTTTCTGCTCAATTATTATTTATCATTGTTGGGAATCGAGTTAAGCGACGTAATAATGAAATATTCGAGTGTGCGCGCCCTGTAGCGGGTCATTTGGATTATGATAAAAATGATTAAGCTTTTCGCTGTGGCGACTGCGGCCACGACCACAGATAACTCAAGTTATTTACTCAATGGAGACGGCGACTACGCGTAATGACGTTAATTCTAAGAAGTCCCGGAGTTTGATTGAGTCACTCTATCGTGTAGCTTTGTTCCTTTTTGCGAAGCGCTCATGGCGAAACTTACTCGACTTATTAGATCAAGCAACTTTCAGCGCGTTCTTATTTTCATTCTGAATGTCGTCGTCAGTCTTACTTCTGTACTTTTGGCAGGTTTCGATATTACAGTAGTGTTCTTGGTCATCCATGACGTTAGTTATATACTTTAATATTTAGTTATTACTATTTAATAATTAGTTATTACTCTACGCATATTGTACGTCCGAAAAGGGCAAACTGTTGGACTATTTTTGTATTTTTAATTTTACCATCTTACATTTATAACAGTTTTACAATAAAAATATTCTTATTCTTATTTTTATTCTTATTCTAGTCTATTCTTACATGTGGTGGTTTTTACAAAATTTTCTGACGTTTTGACTTTTACTTACACTTTTAGATCTTACTTTTCATCAACCGCTGTCAGTCTTGTATATAAATACTATTTTTGTCAATCCAAAGTAAACAACACTCATCATCATCATGACAGCCTTCTAATGTTCCCAATGCTGGGACACGGTGATTGTGTGTGACGGCGGGTGATTGGGTCTTAATCCACCACGCCGGCCCAATACGGATTGATGGATGGCACATGTCTTTCGAATTTTTAGTTCTTGGACATGCCGGTTTCCTCACGATGTTTTCCTTCACCGTATGAGAGCACTGGCATTGCGCACATAACATTTTCGTAGCGAAAAATCCAATGGGTATCACACATAGACACAACACTCAATATTGTTTTTTTTCAATAAGCATTTTGGTACTCTACTCAACATCGAGGACGAGTGCTGAAATGTTTGCTGAAAACCACGAAATAGTTCGTTTCACCAACCTTCGTTCGTGTTTGCTGAACCGAAATTGTAACTTTGAAAATGTTTCCAATACTCTCCTCGAATACAATGTGGCGAATTCGAAACCCACTTGCAGTAGCGCAAATTCTAATATACCAATAGGAAAATGTTCGTGTGGTTTTCACATCTCTTTTAGGGTTGCTAAAGCTTTATGAAGCGTTTCTTTTCACTACGAAATAATCTCTACAATGACCTCGGTGGCGCGGTGGATTAATTCTCGGTTGAAAAGCGAGATCTTGCGGTTTAGGTCACTGCTGCGAGACAAATGTTTGCCTGAACTGTAAATACGTCCACATATATTTTTTTTTGTACGTGGCATGTTTTTTGTCTTATTAAAAACAAAAATATTTAAACCACATCGATAAAGAAATCAGTATTCCTATCTAGTATACCGAGTCATTTGACCATTATTCTATATTGATTCATAAGTGGTTTATTAACTCCGTCACAAAAGTTGGCTACTAACTCAGACGAACTTACTATTTTACAACTTACTATTATTGGACTAGGTATAGTTCGCACAGCGGATCTAGGCTTCCGTGAAGTTAGCCGTTTGTGATGCGCAAAGACAATTTAGTTTCAAAAAGCTCCATTGCGCATCGAAACGGGCCAATTTCACGACGGCCGAGATCCGTTGTGAGAACCATACCTCGTAAGTATATTGATTTTTTTTACGAATCCCCATGAGTACTCCTGTCTCTTTGAACTCCTTTGTGAATATTATTTACAAAGTTTCTAAGAGCTTTGCACATATTTTCTGTAAAAATTTTTCTTCATATTCAAAACGACAGAGCTTAGCTTCTCGAGATCCCCAGTGCCTCATTCTCTGTAACTTACTTAGCTGTACTTGTCACATTATTCAGTAAATGCTAGATTCAAACAGTTTATCATCTGAATTGCAAAGAGAAAACGTTTTGCGCTTAAAGCTGTCCCGTCGGATAGAATGTGTTCAAACAAAATGGCGACTGTGCTGACAATACTACAAAATGGTGTCGCTGCCGTTTGTAGAAAAGTTTCCGTGGCATTTTTATCATGTAGATATTTTTTTATCTTTGTTTGAAAGCAGTGGTAAGTTACTTTAGATTTCGTGTAACTGCTTTATTATGTATGAGTTGTTGCCATTATCTGCTTTATGTGCATGTCGAGCTTTCAACATATCAGCCAGCTCCACTGCTGGACATAAGCCTCCAAAGAGCGCTTTGATGACCGATCTTGACCCTTCACCATCCACTGATTTACTGCGACCGCTTTAATGTCGTCGAGTCCTTCGAGTAGGGGGTCCTACACTTCGTTGTCGAGCTTTATTCCTTGTTAATTCTCATTGGACAAGATATCGCGCCGAACGGTAGACTGACGGTAATTTTGTAATAACAACTACGAAACGCCACGCCAGCCATATCGTATTTCACACGCAGTTCCATTATTTATTTATTTCATAATCTTATAAATGTCTTCATAGTTATATTCCGAAAATAACATACACATTAATTTTGTTTTCCCCTAAATGAATTCCTTCTAAGCTTGTTACGGAAGGCGGATTTTGCCAGATTGAATTATTGATTCATCTCAAAAGCTTTTGAAAACTTTTTGGGGCTTTGAGTATCTTCTTTCTCCAACTTTGATGCTTTTTTTCGCAAACACTGTTGGAAACAATAAATATGATCAATGATCTGAGTTCTTGTGTCTCATAATGGTAAATCTTTTATCTTATATGTCGTGTATTAGCTATTACAGTATATTATTATTGTGCCATTTATGGCATGTCCCTAATGAGTATTGCGCGTGTTTATAAATCAAAGATAGACTCACTTGACACGTCTGTTTATTGAGTCTTTAATACATACTGCCTGCATGTAGGCACATTATTATCACTATATTATATTACATCATACAAGAAACATCTAATATTCTCTTGCATACCATATCATTTGTTTAGTAATAAACGTTTCTATAAAAAAGTTTTAATTGCCTACCAAAAGAGCGATGTACGTTTTGTCGAAAATTTCATATATAAATCCCTCGTCGACGTCGCCAACTAACACGATTACTGTGAGTTTTCCAATCCCAGCTGAGTTGAATTTAATATAAAAATTCTAAATTACGCGCTTGCGCTTACCCTCGGGGCGGAGTGCCGAGTAGGACACGGTTAAAACTTCCTTCAACTTAATTTAAAAAATCTAGAGTGTCTATTTGATATCAGATTCATCAACTGCATTTAAAAATCTGGAGGTTTACTATTTGATAAAGAAGAAAGAAAAAGAGATAATTTTATTGAGTTCCAACAAGAACTTAAGACTAAAACTAATCACATCAAACAATACGCTATTAGACAATATCAGACTCATCAACTTCATTTAGGCGCAACACACACAGAACAGGTGTTTTTTTGTTGTATTTGTACTGACGTCAAGGATGACAACACACTGAACGCGGGCGCGGGTCGGGTACGCGCGCGGCAGCCGCTCCCGCGTTCAGTGTGATGTCATCCTTGTCGTCCATACTAATTAAAACAAAAAACACCCGCGGCGGATCTGACCCGACCCGCGCCCGCCCGCTGTGTGTGTTGCGCGTTAGAAACCTGCAAATATACTATTGCATATTAGATTGCTCGGAATTTATATAAAGTTCACAATGTTATGAGGCACATGGGACTTGTAATCTAAATCTTATGGTAACAACGGTGTTAAATAAAATAGTTCATCGGCTAACATTACTATAATGATTTTAACCACTAGAGTTGCCGATTTACTAATACGAACTTACTTAAGTACTTATCAATATACGTAAGTACCTATTTCGCTTGATTTGATTGGTCAATCTATTGTATTACTTCTTTCGTTTGTTTTTCGTGTTAGTAAGTATAGGTCTCACAACGGATCTCGGCCGTAGTGATATTAGCCGTTTCGATGCGCAATGGAGCTTTTTCAAACTAAATTGTCTTTGCGCATCACAAACGGCTAACTTCACGGAAGCCTAGATCCGCTGTGCGAACTGTAACTTGGTTGGGAATCAAATCTACCCATTGGCTGGCCCGAGTTCGACTTCAATTCATGCGAGCTCCAATTATCTCTGGATATATTTATCAGATATTCTTTTTGTACTTTTTGTTAGAATCATTTTTTATACAAACATTGCTTAAATATAGGTACCTACTTGGAACGGAACGCTTCCTACTGGTAGTGATTTGGATCAGTTGAGCTATCTATAGGTCGTTTGTAACGGTCTTTAGATGGTTCAACTGTTTCATATACAGGGTCATTCATTATCAACCTGACAAACTTAAGGCATAGGTTCCACACCTAAAAAAAAAATATATGTACCTATAATTTTTTTTTTTTATGTATGTTTTGTCTTAAAATACACAAGTAAACAAAAAAAAATCGATTACGTTTTTCCGCTCAATTATTATTTATCATTGTTGGGAATCGAGTTAAGCGACGTAATAATGAAATATTCGAGTGTGCGCGCCCCGTAGCGGGTCAAGGACACGCGCAGGTCAAGGACGCGCGGGTTGGTGACCCGCAGTTTTTTGACGCGCGGGTCACTAACACGTGCCGAGCGCTGCCTTTTCGATTTCTAACAAGGATAACTAATTATGAAGCAGAATTACGTAATTATTTTTTTTAAATATAATAAAAAATAAACGATTAAAAAAAAAAAAAGTACAAGTATTTTTTTTGTTGTGTGGAACCTACCCCTTAAGTTTGTCAGGTTGATAATGAATGACCTTATATATTTTGTATATTTTGTAATGTAATGTAATTATGTACATATTTTATATGTACATAATTACATTACATTACAAATTTGTTTAATAAAGGTACCTACTTTATCTGTGTTAGTTACAAATACAAATATCTTTATTCGGAACAATAACATATGATAATAAAACATAATGGAAGCGATGGTATCCGCAGGAGTGAAACACTGTCCTCGAGGCGGTGCGCGTGGAGGTTCCGCGTGCCTCTCATAAGTGAGACGTAGGTGAGAAGCATGCTTCAATTTATTGGTGGTGCTCGTAAAGGGCAAACGGTGTCTAGGCTATGGAAGATTGTTAGCGCGCTCCCACAGCCTAGGTACAGAGCGTTATGTTAGAACCCCGATAGTTTTTTAGTCGGTATGCCGTCATTCTGGTGAGTCCGACATATCCCCCCGGTTCCCCCGAGCCGAGGGGAATGCGTAAAGCATTTTCCTATCGTTAAAAAAAAAAAAAAAAGGAGTGAAACACTGTGTCGCAAATATCAACGCCCTCCTCCTACCTTAAGTTAACAGGGTTCCAAAAGAAATAAAAATCTAGGGTTTGAGAAAATTAAGAGTAGTAGAGTTCTCTGTGATAGAGCTCGTCCGGGGAAGGACTACCACCATACCTATTTCTGCCGCAAAGCAGTAATGCTCGCATTGCTGTGTTCCGGTGTGAAGGGTATGGTTTCCGGTGAAATTACTGGCGCATGAGGCTTTCGATCTTAGCCTCAAGGTGGCAACCCGCAAGTACCTCTGGTATTGCAAGCGTCCATAGGCTGCGGTAACCGCTTACCATCTTGTGGGCCGTACGCTTGGTTGCCACTTCAGTTGTATAAAAAAAAAATAAAAAAAAATAACGTAAAACCAAACAATAAATTTAAATAACTAAGCTAAAAAGTCTATATAAAAAGTGAGTGTATATTATGTAGTTACAAACTGTTTGGAAAAAGTGTTTACTTAGCATTGTGCATGTATGAGATGCGCATGTGTGAGTGTGTAGTGTGATAATGTGTGTGACATGGATGGTGTGGTGTAGTTGAGCATAAGATGTAAAAAGAGTAGTAGAGTTCTTTGTGATAGAGCTCGTCCGGGGAAGGACTACCACCATACCTATTTCTGCCGCCAAGCAGTAATGCTCGCATTGCTGTGTTCCGGTGTGAAGGGTATGGTTTCCGGTGAAATTACAGGCACATGAGACTTTCCATCTTACGTCTCAGGGTGGTAACACGCAAATAATATATATGATGTTGCATGCGTACATAGGCTACGGTAACCGCTGACCATCAAGTGGGCCGTACGCTTGGTTGCCACTTCAGTTGTATAAAAAAAAAAGCCAGAGGTTTTAGTTATATCCTGTGGTATAGCAGAATCATTTCCAGTTTAGTATAGACATTTCCCTTAAATATGGTATTAAGTTGAGCAATATTTTTATATAATCCGAGTATGTGAGCTGCTTTGCAATTCTGTAATATTGCCTCATTGTTCAGTTTAACTGGGATGAGAAACATTTCATCGCTACGTTGCTCATAATATCCGTTTTATAAATAATTAGCATTCCGTCCCATTCGCGCGGGTGCATTGAAACCGCACCCGTGCGAAGCCGGGGCGGGTCGCAAGTAATAAATATACCCTATGTTACTCAAGGATAATGTAGCATTTTAATGCTTACTATAAAAAAAAAAAAGCTCAAAAAGCTTACTATGAAACAACCGATTACCTAGATGATAAAAAAGCTTGGGACGAATGTTGTGCTCCAACTCTACTTGGAATCCATAACAATAGCAAGGGTCATGCCAAAAAAGCGATAGGAACCCAGCCGGTGTTGTTGCCAGTTCTTTTACGGCATGGGCGCGTTGGAACTGGTGTAAATTTTCCTAGCTTGTAAGACGTTTCAAAGTGATCCTTGTGATTCTACTGAATAAATATTTTTTGATTTTGATGATTTTGATTTTGATTTTGAATGGTGAAAGAATTTTTTTTAATTGGATCAGTAGTTTTTGAGTTTATCGTAACAAACAAAAATAAAAATCTTTCCTCTTTATAATATTAGTATAGATATATAGAATGCTGGATTAGCTAGGGTTCTTGATTTCTAATGGGGCTTTAAACTGATGACTTGTGTTTTGTATCTTTCGTGGGTAAATTGTTATGGGACTTTCTAATCTTTAACAACAGACCCACCACACGCTGGCAACATAGTCTTCAAACACACTAAAAATTAAGAAAAGTTCAAAAATGTTTATTTCTGTAACAGATTTACAATTATTTAAACATTGTGAAGACCTTCTTGTAAGTACAAATACCTGTATTAAAAGGTCTTGCTCTTCCATATCCAAAAATTTTTATAACAAAATTATAATTAGAAATTAAAAAAAGGTAGATAACTAGGTAGGTACACAAATTATCACTGACAACTCAAAATTTAAAGACACCAACTCACTGATAAAGGCAGTTAAAAAGTTAAAAGTATATGATATATTATGTTAGTTAACTTCTTTACAAAATAGCTGTGCCCCGCTATTTTGAATATTTTTTAATAGTTATTCTGCAATTTGGGGTGGAGTCAAATCTAACAAATCAATAATCATGAAAATTTGTCCAGTCCAGTCCTGGGGCCCAACCATGAACTCTTATAGCGATTCAAATAAAGACCTAAACTAAATTGTCAAAAAATTTTATACCATAACATGCATGGCACAAACATTTTTGACAATTTAGTTTAGGTCTTCATTTGAATCGCTCTAAGAGTTCATGGTTGAGCCCTCCTTCTCAAGTTATAAATAGTGTAAACTTAGCATGACTTTGTTTTCTGGATGAAAAACCTGGACTACTTGTTCTTATTTTATTCAGCGTAAAAGCTGATATTTTTGTGGTAAAACAAAAAACCAGGTTAATACCAAAGAATCGACAGCACTCTCACATTATCGGAAATGAAGTCAATTTCCCGTAAGCTATTTTGAACCTGTCTTCCCTAAACATAGTACGCAGCCGGTCCTGTTTAGCTTAACAAGATTCTGTACAAGTAATTACAGAACCTTTTCCTGTAGCGACATCCTTGGAACCTAATTACGGAGGCTTCGCTGAGATGGATGACGTCACTCAGTCTATTTTAGAAATAGAATGGGCGTTTCATCAGCTACTAGTTAGAAGTCCCATTATTTGTCTGCATTACTGAAATGTTATCAGAGAAGATAATTTATCATGTACAATTTTTTTTAGGTGATCAAGTGACAAGACAATCAAGACGACCGCCTGATGAGTACCACGCCTGACTATAACAGATGCAGTGCTACCCAAAGCTTAATGTTTTTAAGTGTTTGCATGGCACTGCACTGCGCTTATCACCCAGAGACGTAGTTGTCAAGTCTCTTTCGCCCAGTAATTTCACTTGCTACAGTGCCCTTCCAACCTAAACACAGTGCAGCTTGCACACTACTGCTTGGAGGTAGAATATCTGACACCGCGGTGGTACCCACCAAGACGGAATCTTGCTGAAGAGTCCTACCACCGGGTAAACACTTGCGTGTTACCACCCTGAGACGTTAGATGTAAAGTCTCATGTGCCTGTAATTTCTTAACCTTTACGACACTTGTGCCATTCATGATGTGGTAGCTTCAAGTAGTTTGGTCTATTAGTGCTGGATCAAATTCCTACGAATGAAACTACCGGCATCGGTAATTCAATTGGGCCGCCCGAAGACGGGAAACGTAATTAGGAAAGCTCCGATAAAGAGGATAGGAATAGGTTCCAGGAGTGTTAGTGTCATTAAACGCCATGTGCCACGTGTTAGGGCTAAACGTCGGGTGATGTAGGTCGGTGTGGATTGGTGCGGGCGTTGTTGGAGACGTGGTTACGAACTGTATAAACACGCATACATTAAAATAATTGAGAGAATCGAGACTGTGCCGCCTGTAAAAGTATACATGTTGGTCCAAACATAGACGTCTAAGAAAAGAATAGATTATTCACGTCCAGGGGTATCCCAAAATACCCACCCCATGTATGTTTTTTGAATTTTTCGCGTTATGATTTAGTCAGTAGTTTTTGAGTTTATTCGTAACAAGGAAAAATACAAAAATATAGAAAAAATATATATATTATTTATATTTTTTATTCATACTAAAGCTCTGTGCTCTATTAACCGGTTAATGTATATTTAGATATTTATTTTCGTATGTATTGGAGTGTCCAAAGGAATCTAATATTTCACTGGAGGGCGAAACAGAGGACTTATATTAAATGTCAAAGGAAGTGGGAACACTTATCACCAGGTGAGAAACTATTTTAGTACGTGAATTTATTTTCTTTATTCATAAGTTGCGCTTTGTTAGTATTATTTCTTTTTGTTTTTTCTTCTTTAAGTGAATATTTCTTATGTTACTGATACCAGAGGCCTTCTGGCGGCCTATTAGCTCCGTCAGCAGAGTTGGACACTGACTCATACATCATGACAGCCTTCTAATGTTCCCACTGCTGGGACACTGGCCTACTCTCAGACGAGAGTGATTGGGTCTTAATCCACCACGCGGACCCAATGCGGATTGGTGGATGGCACATGTCTTTCGAAATTTTAGTTCTTGGACATGCCGGTTTCCTCACGATGTTTTCCTTCACCGTATGAGAGCACTGGCATTGCGCACATAAATTTTTCTAACAGAAAAATCCATTGGTGCACGACCGGGTTTGAACCCACGACCTTAGAATCGGAAGGCGGGGTGACTACCACTAGATCACCGGTGATCTACACCACCGGTGATCTACTGACTCATACGAACATAAATACTCGTAAATAAATAAAAAAGCCTTATTCCATAATCATAATACTAGTTTACAATATTTGCTTAATATAAGTAAAAATTGTTTAGTATCTTTTCATTTTTTTTTATATAAAATTCCCTTAGTTAGGACCCCTCTCGGGTAAAGGCCTCCTCCAGTTCCTTCCATGTTCGCGGTCAGCTGCTAACAATCCAGCGTTTAAGCAATCCAGTTGAGTCTTCTGTCGGGTTGTCTTTGGCTATCTTGTCAAAACGACATGGGGTCTTCCCATTTTAATTATTTTTCTCGTGTTTTTTAAGTTTTATTGCGTAAATTTGGTGGCAGTTTATCCAATTTAACTTGTTTACTTAGCACAAGTGTTAGTAATTGAAATGGAGGGGTAATGTTGGTTGGTAATTTAGTCAAAGGCTTTCCAGGAGAATTTTGAAAGAAAAGTCATCGTTTCTATCCAAATTTCGTTTGTTTACGTTGCTAAGCGACAATCAAACTAATACACTTGACACTGGCAAAAACGTGGCAAACTAGCCACAGAGGCCATAAAACAAAAGAAGAAGAAGAGTCTTCTGTCATTCTTATTTCATCTGCCTATCGGGCTAGTGGTCTTCCTGTTTTTCTTGTAACTACTCGTATTAGACCTTTCCAAGTTGTCATTCTATAGACCCAACTTTCTTTGTGCTTGCTGCATGTCCCGCCCATCTCCACTTTGTTTTAAGAGAATGTTCTAATGCATTTATAAAGGTTATGAAATGGTATATGAAAAGTAATACGAACTTATTTTATAATAATAATAATCATTTATTTCAGTTATTAATGTAAAATACAAAAATCTTAACCCATATAATAAATACATATGGAAATAGTCTAATGCTACTGATATCATCCCAATAACGAAAAAGTTCTCCAATTCTCCACACAGAAAAACAATTCTACTAACAAAGAGTGCTAACGAATCGTAGCAACTAGCTTTCCATTTTTTTTTTTTTTTTTTTATACAACTGAAGTGGTAACCAAGCGTACGGCCCACAAGATGGTAAGCGGTTACCGCAGCCTATGGACGCTTGCAATACCAGAGGTATCACTTGCGGGTTGCCACCTTGAGGCTAAGATCGAAAGCCTCATGTGCCAGTAATTTCACCGGAAACCATACCCTTCACACCGGAACACAGCAATGCGAGCATTACTGCTTTGCGGCAGAAATAGGTATGGTGGTAGTCCTTCCCCGGACAAGCTCTATCACAGTGAACTCTACTACTCTTGACTACTACTACTAAAAACATTTGTTAATAACAAATGTTTTTAGTATTCCACTAATGAACCAGCTGCCGTCACGTTAGATCGAGTGTTTTGTTTATTTGCCTATCAGTTTGGTAGAATAGATTTTTGGTTAAAAATCGAAAATCGATAGAAACTAAACTACAATCGGAACTAAATAAAACTTCAAACGTTGTTTATTCTCGGCTCCTGTGTGTGTTGGGTTATTCCCATCTGTCACCTTTTGTAAGGGGACAGATCGCACAAAAAAAGTGCGATCTGTCACCCTTATGTTTGTGAGCAGACATGCAATCGATTATCTCGATAAGTACCGATTCCATCTCGATTCGCAGAACCAATTCCGCAGTCGCATCAGCGATGAATATTTGATTAATTCCTTTGAGTGCAGACGTTGCCTACACAGGAATATATTACTCATGTGTAGATTGATGTCACTAACACAGTCGGACGCGCCCTTTGTGCGAAGCTCATCAAATGTAGTGGCCAACGCGTATACTGTGTAGCTAGAACTGTGTGGGTGCTGTACAGTGTACAACCATCTGCTGCGGTCTCGCTTATGTGCTCTTTAGATTATAAATAAAATAAAAATAAAAATAAAAATTATTTATTTCAGAACAAGTATCCATATTTTTCACAACTTAACTGGGTAATAATCAAAGTAATTGTATTGGATATATGTAGAAAGAAAGAATTGTGTAAGTACGTAATCAAAATTTGAAATTTACCTATTTAGTTAAATTTACTTACTTAATTAACATCGACGACCGATGTGGCGCAGCGGGCGCAGGTCCGCCTGCGACGCGGAGGTTGCGGGTTCGATTCCCGCCTCGGGTCAAATGTTTGTACGATCTACAAATATTTGTTCCGGGTGTTCTGGGTATTCTCTATATATAATAAAAAATATCTATCTATGTATTGTATTGTATTAAGTATATATCAGTCATCTAGTACCATAACACAGCTCTGTTTAACAGTAGCTTATCTTGGGGCTAGATGATGCTGTGTGGATTGTCCAGCATTATTATATTTAATTAACAGGGTCAAAAACTATATAGATAGATAGAAAACACTTTATTGTACATCACACAGAAAACAAGAAAATAAAAGTATAAAAACTAAAAATTGCGGAAGTAATAGGCGGCCTTATCGCTAAAAGCGATCTCTTCCAGACAACCTTGGGATGGACAGAGTCTAAAACTATGAACTCTGCAAGTGTAGCAGAGTTCTTTGTGATAGAGCTCGTCCGGGGAAGGACTACCACCATGCCTATTTCTGCCGCCAAGCAGTAACGTTCGCATTGCTGTGTTCCGGTGTGAAGGGTATGGTTTCCGGTGAAATTACTGGCACATGAGGCTTTCGATCTTAGCCTCAAGGTGGCAACCCGCGAGTGATACCCCTGGTATTGCAAGCGTCCATAGGCTGCGGTAACCGCTTACCATCTTGTGGGCCGTACGCTTGGTTGCTACTTCAGTTGTATAAAAAATAAAAAAAAACTCTGGAAAATACAATTAGTATAAACTGTGTCGCAGTTTCCAGCGCCCAACCTTAGAACTAGAGACGCCTAAGACGGTATATGTAATGCATTGCTGGTTCGCTTCTATCAACCACACTGACTCCATGATTCTTATTGAAATGAAATGAAATGAAATGAAATAAAATTTCATTTGCTACAAATATGGTAGTCAAGGTTGTTGGAATCAAGACATTGGTATCACACATTTCGCCGACTTAAAGAGAATTAAGCGCAGTGCCACGCAAACATTTAAAAACTTTAAGCTTTTGGTGGCACTGCATCTGTTATAGTCAGGTGTGGTGCTTAACATCAGGAGGACGTCTTTATTGTCTTGTCACTTGCTGACATAAAAAATACCTCTGCGAGGAGGATTACCGTAAAAGCCTTGACTGTGCACATAAGAATCCTGAGTCATCAGAGATATATTCCCTGATCTTTGGTTACCCATATCCTTGAGAACATCTAAGGGTGACAAGATTCCGAGTCTTTTGATTTGAATATTTGTAGATAACCTTGTAGAAATCGATCGTGCCGGAGACGTATTGTAGAAGGTATACATGGATTGATCAGAAGTTATGTGAACTTATGTGTCCGTTCTAGACATTTGATATTCTGGCGTGACGAGATAGATCATTCTAATTTGTAAGGGGTATGTTGGCCTGATTACAAAGTTTTTTTTTATTTTTATGTCAGCAAGTGACAAGACAATCAAGACCACCTGATGTTAAGCACCACCACGCCTGACTATTACAGATGCAGTGCCACCCAAAGCTTAAAGTTTAAGGGTTTGCGTGGCACTACACTGCGCTTATCACCCCGAAACATTGTTGTTAAGTCTCTTTCGCCCAGTAATTTCTCTTGATACAGTGGCCTTCAAACCTAAATACAGTGCAGCTTGCACACTACTGCTTGGAGGTAGAATATCTGACACTACTAATTCTCCTAACAAAGTTCGACTAATCTCTGGTTACAATATTTATTTTTGTACCTCTACTACACCACTCTCTATTGTAAAAAATTACTTACCTATAATTTATGTAAGTATATGAAATATTTTAGGCACGTAAAAAAAACATAATTTCTGCAGTACCTTCATAGCAATCTTTCTCGCGTAGTTTTGGCTCTACACAAATTTTAATTGAATTTTTGCTCTGACTTTTACAGTTCGCTTGACGTTAAAAGCTAATTTCGAGATTCTGTTTGCAAAGCACTCTTTGGAATTCTCCTGGCAATATCTCAAGGAAACTGGACACGAACATAAAACGTAATTAACTGCAGGCTAGGAATTTTTCACAGCAACTGACACCACGTTATTTCTTATGAAAAACTACGAGTAGAAAAGTTAATTAGCAAAAAGTTTTTTTAAAAAAAGCGTATTTGCGCGAAAAGAGACAATATTATATATCAAATAATATAATCACTAAGGGAGTAAATAGAAATGTGGAACACTAGTCTTAAACTATGAGTCGTTCGTCAACTTATTGTGCTCAAGAAACAACCAGTAGTATGACAAAAAAGGTTGAAAGAACCAATTTCATAGTGGCCTAAGTCTTAGTAATATCGTAGAGAAATTGGAAAAAAATATAAAACTAACATTATAATACAATTTTATTTTTATGTAGACAAACAAAGTTCTATATGAAAAATGTTTGTTGTGTTGAGTTTCCTAAAACGGGAACACTGGAGGTCCGCCATGACAGCTATTAGCCAATGATCGTGACGCATCTTGACTTTGACAGTACCTAATAACCCAGTTGTTCGTTAAACCCGCCATGTTGTTTTGCATTGTGTTGCACTCCTTTACAAAGATAAACTTACATAAGATTATGAAAGAAGCCAAAATAAAATAAATAAACAGTGCTAAATGGTTTCTTTAATGATTATTTATTTATCTAGACCCCTACAAATGACCTAGGCCCGGCTCCATACTGCGTGAAACAACTCTTTTGCATAAATCTTGGTCATATACTCGTAAAAGTTGATCAATAGCCTAAAGCAAACAGCATATAACCCCAAGGTGTCGAATTTAGCGACTTTTCCTAAATGTTTGCGATTGTGCAAGGCACCTCGTTGGGTCTTCTATTCTACCCTTTCGCGAACTAATTACAAAGCTTTTAAGCTTACGCTGAATGGATACTATTAGCGTGGCTCTGACCCAGTTTTGGTAGTTTTAAAATAACGGAGGTGCTACTTCGAACCGTCGCCTTTGTAGCCGGAAAATAAAGGTAGTATTTATGAATAAAACCTTTTGTATGAACATTAACTTTATTTTAACTCAGTGATGCGGCAAATATGTATTAAGAGTAGTAGAGTTCTCTGTGATAGAGCTCGTCCGAGGAAAGACTACCGCCATACCTATTTCTGCCGCCAAGCAGTAATGCTCGCATTGCTGTGTTCCGGTGTGAGGGGTATGGTTTCCGGTGAAATGACTGGCATATGAGGCTTTCGATCTTAGCCTCATGGTGGCAACCCGCGAGTGATACCTCTGGTATTGCAAGCGTCCATAGGCTGCAGTAACCGCTTACCATCTTGTGGGCCGTACGCTTGGTTGCCACTTCAGTTGTATAAAAAAAAAAATGTATTAAATAAAATATGAGTTAGTATTTTATTTTACCCAAGTAGTGGATTTTTAGTTTCTTCTTATGATTTTGTTATAGTTTTGCGTCGGAAACTTTTTTTGAAGTTTTCCCTCACTCTGGTTCTCACTCCAATCCAGGCCATGGAAAATAATAAAAATTATAGAAATCATAGGCTTATAATATTTACGTAATCTATAGGTACTAATATTATAAATAGAGAAAATTTGTATTTTTGTTTGTTACGAGTAAACTCAAAAACTACTGGACTGATTTCAAAAAATTTTTCACCATTCGAAAGCTACATTATCCCTGATTAACATAGTCTATTTTTATTACTAGCGACCCGCCCCGGCTACGCACGGGTGCGGTTTCATTGTACCCGTGCGATGCTGGGACGGACTGGATTTCATGCAATACGCATTGGCACCGCTGCACCAGTCTTAGGCTGTGTTTCCACCAAAGCCAAGCGAGGATGTGTAGCGAGAGATGTGTTTGTTGGAACCAATAGAATCACTTCATTGAAGCTGTCAGAGCGAGACTAGGTAAATTCAGTGATTCTATTGGTTCCTAACGAACACATCCCTCGCTACACATCCTCGCACATCTCTGGTGGAAACGCAGCCTTATACTCATCCAATTTCTGACGTAAATTCGATTGTTTCTATCTAGTCACTAGACTAGATCACACCATTCTTATTTTACACACACTGATAAAAACACTTCTTTGATTTTAGTGTGGGTTCCTATAAATGTATTACATATAATACACCCTCAGACCATTCAGGTCTGAGTACTTACCGTTTCGACTGTTGTTAAATGTCAGTCAATAGCGCAAAGGCTTTACAAGTATACTCGTACTAGCAGTACGTCTTAGCTTCGCGCGGGTGCAATGAAACCGCACCTGTGCGAAGCCGGGGCGGGTCGCTAGTAATAAATATAGCCTATGTTACTCAGGGATAATGTAGCATTCTAATGGTGAAAGATATTTTGAAAACCGACATGTAGTTTTTGAGTTTATTCGTAACAAACAAAAATACAAATCTTTCCTCTTTATAATATTATTACTAGCCGATTTGCCTCGGCTTCGCACAGGTGCAATGAAAACTTAAACCCGTGCGAAGCCGGGGCGGGTCGCTAGTAATAAATGTAGCCTATGTTACCCAGGGATAATAGAGCATTCTAATGGTGAAACGTATTTTGAAAATCGACCAGAAGTTTTTGAGTTTATTCGTAACAAATAAAAATATTTTTTTTTCCCTTTATATTATTATTAAGTATACATATATTCAGATTGAGTGTTTATTGTATATTGTTATTAATAACATTGTTTTTTCACAGAGCATCCTGGGAGAGTTCAACCGCGAGCAGGACGCCTTCATCAAGGGCCAGGCTGGCGGCGCCGGGGCAGCCGTCGCTCCCTGGATCGGCGCTCCAAACGAGGCTGGCTTGAAGGAGGAGTGTCTGTCTCTCTCCACTGTAAGATACTACTGCTCTATTTTCTTTATTTCAGCAAGTTTTCAGCAAGCAAATCACGAGACAGTCAATTCGTTCGCCTGATGTGCACAACGCCTGACCAAAACAGCTGAAGTGTCACACAAAAATTGACACACACAAAACAGGATTTAGCAGCAAGAAATCGTCTTGATTGTTCCTATCGCAGTGCCAGCTATTCTGCCCTCCAAGCAGTAGTGTGCAAGCACTGTGTTTAGGTTTGAAGGGCACTATAGCAAATGAAGGTATTTTATTTTTATTTTTTAATTTAATTTATTTTATTTATTACAAAATCCACAGCTCTTAGGAATAAACTAAATAACAACTTAAATACAAAACAGATAGCCAATAACGGATTTACATTATACTAACAAGATATATATTTAACGACGACAGTCAGATGTAATTTTTTAGTAAAAATTTATTGAATCAAAAGAAAGAGAAAAAAAAAAGTTACAAATTCCAAAAACAATATGTAAAGTATAAGTGTGTATAGTGTGTGAATGTGTAAAAGCAAGATTATGTGTGGGTGTGTAAGAGAGTGTGTGCATGTGGATTTCCTTGTTCCTCCCAGTCTCTTAAGAGTCTGGTTATCACAGCGGGAAATACACAGCGTGAGTGTATGTGTGTGTGTAGGATGAGTGTACTAATCGGCAAGAGCGCTCGTGACGTAGCTGCCTAAGTTGTTCTTAACAGATCACCGAAGTTAAGCACTGTTCCGCAGGGTCATCATTTGGATGAGTGACCGCCAGTTGCAATTTCAACTGAGCGCTCCTGTGTTTCGGAGGGCACGTTGAGCAGTCGGTCCCGGCTTTTTCAAAGTTGTTAGGCCATGACAGAGGCCTTCGGGCGGCCTAGAAACTCTGTCACCAGAGTTGGCCACTGACTCATACGAACGAACGAACGAACGGAAGAGACTTAATAATTACGTCTAGGGGTGACGAGCGCAATGCAGTGCCACGCAGAAGGTTTGTGTGACACTGCGTCTGTTAGGCATTGTTCTCAACATCAGTTCGAAAGATTTGATCATTTCTCTCTCATCATTTGCTGATATAAAAAACGAACTAAACTAAACGATTTCTTGTACGCTACCGCTTCCAGGACCGGAGAAACTTCGTGCGCGCCCCGCCGGCGGGCGTCGAGTTCGACTTCGACTACGACAAGATGTACAACGTAGCTCTCGCTATCATGGAGGAGGATCCTAATCTTGAGAAGATGCGCTTCGATCTCGTGCCAAAAATGTAAGTCCAGGGGTTCTTCGTAGGGGATTTTGAACCTTACCCCATTTTACACGCTACATGCCCCGCGCTTTTTTGAAAGCGACATAGCCGGTATTTGGAATAATGCTTTTGACAATCGTAAACGTTAACGTACTCTCAACTTGTATGTAGTTGTAGTTCAGCGAGAGTGATTATGTCTTAAACCACCACAAGGACTCAATGTGGTGGATGTCTTTTGAATTTTAAGTTCTTGGACATGCCGGTTTCTACACGATGTTTTCCGTCACCGTACAGGAGCACTGGCTTAAGAGCAAACATTTTTATAGAAAAAATCTACTAGTGCACGACCGGATTCGAACCCACGACCTTAGGATGGGAAGGCGGGGTCACTACCACTAGTCCACCAGCTCACCACACACGTAATATGTAGGTACCTAGTTTTTATAACGCGCTAGAGAGATACTCTGAAAATCCCAAACAAATTATCAGCTGGACGTTACGTTAACGTATACGATTGTCAAAAGCATTATCCGGATACGGCGTCTTGGGAGACCTCTGTCGCTATCGTGATGATGATCGTAACCATCTCCTCTTCCAGCATCACGGAGGAGCAGTTCTGGAGGAACTACTTCTACCGCATGTCGCTGATCGTGCAGGCCAACGAGGCGGACCACGCGCCGCCGCGCCAGCCCAGCGCCGACGACTCGCAAGGTAACACGTCTACACACCATGCTACGCATCATGCAACGCACCATGCAACACACCATGCAACACACCATGCAACACACCACGCAACACACCAATTCAAACTAAATTGTCAGAAAAAATTGTACCATGACATCAATTAGACAATCATGTCATGGTATAATTTTTTTTGACAATTTAGTTTAGTTCTTCATTTGAATCGCTATAAGAGTTCATGGACCCGGCCACAGACGTCACAAATAGAAGAAAAAGAAGAGTTCATGGTTGGGCCCCTGGGCTTAGAATTAGACTGTTTTTGACGTGGTACCGGTACATCTTTGGTATCAATTATACTAGTATTTTTTAGGACCGATATAATTAGACAAGTATCGCTAAAACTTAAATAAATAAAAAAAACTATATTAAACTATTCTCGTAAAATATCTGTATCAACAATTCAATTTTGTGCATTTAAGAGAAAGCTCTGCAAATATTACGCGCACGAAATATGCACAAGTTGGCAAGCACGCGCGCCCGCACCTGTTGGTGCTGACAACGTCGCGCAAATCGCGTTGAATGTCGGTATTTTAGAACCCTTGAATTTACCGTAAAGAAAATACCGTTTTACTGCTATAGTACAAGTATTATTGATACCGGTAACACGTCATGCAACAAATAATTCGCTCAATACACCTTCCTCATCTAACGCCTATAGGTTAACTGTATTAACTGTTAAAAAAAACAGACGAAAAATCTCTAGTACTATTCCGCTTAACCTTTTAACTGATGAAACACGTGTCGATATTTTTCTTTTGAGGTTAACTATGGTAACTGTGTGACCTCATCAGTTAAAAGGTTAAGCGGAATAGTACTAGAGATTTTCCATCTGTTTTTTATTTTATATGCTAGCTTGTTAGATAGATCCACTTCAAACCATTATTGCAGCCTTAAAAATTGTTGCGTTTTCATTAACTTGTTCAGTTAATGAAAACGCATCTCTATGTATTTTGAGTTCTCAACCATCATACATCATCGTTTTTCTTTACATTTGTTTTTATTTTGTTTTTTGTTTCATGTTTTGTTTTATGTAGATACTGCAAGCGATCATAAAGTCACTGAGAAATCATCGCAGGAGTCGATTGATGACGCAAAGAAACGAATCAAGTCATTAAGAGTTGATAAAGACAATGATGACGGTAAGACTTGATTTATATTCGAAGAAAACGTTCAAAATATAAATGTTAACACATTCAGTAATGATTTACTTATATACGATAGTGTAACCTTTTATTATTTTATGTTTTCATCAGTCTAAATATTTTTTTTCGATTGACATATTATTATTTTAGGCATCATTTTTTACTTTAAGTTATGTATCAACGCTAAGTTTCAACATACTCACGATAAATTGTTGCAAAAAGTATTATTTAACTTAACTACAAAAGTTACAATTGCACCAACTTTGAGGAATATTTTCCAAATTTTGCCTTGCACGCCTCCGCCGTACATATAAATAGTTTTGCTACAACAACCTATGTTATTTACTACTTTTTTATCATTATATATTTTGAATTACGCATTTCAGAGAGTAAAATATTTTATATATTTAAAATATGTAATTTATCACCGAATATAACATAAGCCATTGTCTTTCCACTAAAATCAATGTTTTTTGATGTATTTATCAATTGCTAAAAGCATTTTCTTTCTCCCGGAATGCAGCTTAAGCAAGATGCACGGAAACCTAAAGGGGCATCCGCTATCACATAACACCAGCGATATACGGGTCTATATATTTACTAACTATATACAGGCACTGTTTTTAAGTTGCTAAGTGCCACGATCTCTATATACCCTTGATTTGAGTCAGGAACGTTAGTATGTTGTATTCAGAGATGAACAAAGTATAGAGCTATATATCCCGATTTACAACTTCTTATAGCGGTATGTGTAAGTAATAGCATTGAAAAACTTATTTATATCAATCTTGATAAAATAATGCCATCACAGATCACAACTTGGATATAGTTATATAGGGTACGCACATATAGCGTTAGATTATTGGAATTGTATATGTAAATTGAACTGGTTTATCTGATTGAGTTTATCTAACAGCTTAACAGTACTACTTTTATATCTTTAAATGCCCCTAAAAACTATGAAAATACATTATTCCAGCGTGTTATCTTTTTGAATCATGATATTGCTCTTTACGATCTAAAAGAGCCTTCACGGAGTCATGGTATTATTATGTCAAGTTACGACATGTCACTGTTAACCCTTCACCTACCCTCAATATAATTTTAGCGTTGATAAAGTATAGAATTTATCGCTGTTTGCTATCTATTGTTTGTTCGTAACTAAAGTTTATGATCTATATCACTGTGTCATATCTTCATTCTTGTTATCTCGTGTTTCGTATATATAAATAAAAATAATGTTATAATGACAATATAGCTTCTTCTATCCCGTTCATTGTGAACTTATATAAATTGTATATATACGTTTGATTGATACCATCTACCTTTGTTAACAAGTTGGTCTGTATCTCAATAGCCCGGGACCTGTCTGGCTATTACGTGACTTTGTTACAATCAATTCAGTTTCAATTTTAAACTGACACGTCTGTTTGTACGGCTTATTGACAGGTTTCATGAATTTTAACAAAGTTATTGATTAACGTTTAGTCTTTGTATTAAATCTCTATTCATAAAGAGTTAGCTATTGACTTAGAGACCACCAATAGTTTAAACTGTATTCTTATCTATCTCGATGGAACCTATTTTAATGTCTACTGAATGTTATATATGTCTAAGTATCTAATAAGGTTATATTATAGCTGTAACACCACACAGTTCATTGTCGTTTGGCTCAGTAGTGTTAACTGTAAGTATATATTGTTCCAGTTTTGACATTGCTACTTCAACATTACTTTATGCTTTCGAATGTACCGCTTACGTCTGTGCCTGTTTATTATCATTTACCTTATATTTCTCAAAGTTGGTCATTTCACATTATTTTGAATTCGCTTTAAACTTTGCAGAGCGTAGCAATGTTGGAACTTTTTTTGTATATAATTATGTGTTGTCGATTTATTTAATTAACTATATAGATCTTCATCCAAATGACTATATATAAAGTTTTCGAGTATGAGATATTCAAATTTAATGTTAAATTCACTTTTCATATTGTCGGTAGCTGTTTAAAAGTCGTGTTACATTTTAAACAAATGTCTTAGGTGCGTGACAAATTTACTGCGATTACAGAAGTTATATAAATCTGGATTATCTCTCAAACTTCTATCTTCACATTAGACCCTTGTAGCTGGCGACACGCCGTCTCAAAACCGCAAGATATTATCTAAAACCCTGACATTTCGGCATCACTTGTCAGTTCAAAAGAGCGATAATATTAACATTAACGGACAAAACTTTGTTGTATGCTCTACCGTATCTTTCCATTTTTCTTTGTAATTATTTCATTAGCTATAGGGATATTAATCTGTGGAATAATCAAGTTATTGAAGTTGTGTAGAGTTCTAGATTGTAAACTCATGTATTAATAGTTATTGGCGTATGTTTTAATAAGGGGGATGGCCTAGAATACTGTCGCCGTTCACTCGGATTGATGGCAATGTCAACTGTCGATGGTTTAGGAATGGTGTTTTAATGTTACTTAATGTCCATTATTAATCAATATTTACTCTATACCTGCTCCCTTACTAAAGTATATAAAGTTGCATTACTAATTTAAATATATAAAAAGCAATATATAAACATATTTATTCTGATAATGACTTCTAGACTGTCATGGAGCGTTTTAATCAGTACCATTCGAGTTTTTATTTAAGGCAGGGTCATTGGTCCTTCGTACGCAATAGATGCAACGTAATATGACGTCATCTAAAAAAAACTGTTGCTCACGAAAACTATGTGATTAAGCATCCATAAAATAAAGACAAATAATTCAGTGACAAGTGAGATATGTGAGTTTTGTTTTCATCAGTCTAGACATACGTTGCATACGAAGGATCAATGTGACCCTAATATTTTATGATATTTATTCATGTTTTGAAGTAAGGGGGCTAAAATATAATGGGAATTTAAATAATTTAGCTACAGTGTGACCTTAACTGGTTCTGTTCGTAGCTCTCATTAGTTTCATTAGCGACAGTATTATTTTACACAATAATTTAGTAATCGACGTATAGTTACAAAATGATAAATTGGCATTTATAGTTAGTCATTATGAATTGAAATAATTATATTATTCTAAAATAATATTGGTGTTCTTATTTGTTGTCCTTAGAATTATTAAAAACATACTTTTTAATTATAAATATTATGCATGCTAGGTTTTTTATAAATATGGTAATAAATAACAACAATTTATTGAAAATATTTGAACAATGTCAATGAACAGAGATTGGCAAGAGATTTTAACGCCACTTTGACTATATGATTATGAAAAACAGAATATATATTAGCTATATAAGGGCATTCATTATCAACCTGACAAACTTAAGGGGTAGTAGTTATCCTTGTTAGAAATCGAAAAGGCAGCGCTCGGCACGTGTCAGTGACCCGCGCGTTAATGAACCGCGGGTCTTGGGATTTTTAAGACAAAACATACAAAAAAAAAATATAGGTACATATATTTTTTTTTATGTGTGGAACCTATCCCTTAAGTTTGTCAGGTTGATAATGAAGGACCCTGTATAAGCTATAATCCTACTAATATTATATATTTATTATACGTTTCGATCCGTTGATGTTCTGAATAGTAGTATAGTCGCAAAATGAAAACA
Source organism: Colostygia pectinataria (assembly GCA_951394395.1). Lineage (NCBI taxonomy): Eukaryota > Metazoa > Arthropoda > Insecta > Lepidoptera > Geometridae > Colostygia > Colostygia pectinataria. Next base: position 878,853 of record OX596368.1, on the reverse strand, counting down.
TAAAATAACAAAAATATATATGTATGTTTAATTCAATAGGCATTGCATACATTTCACTCATAAAATTATCGTGAACTATATCATACATTTTTACAAACGGGTGTTTTGAGTGTATATCGCGACGCGGAGGAGGACGCTCGCCGTGTCACTCAACCCTGATGAAGACTCTCGAAATTGAGTCGAAACAGTGTCGGTACCTCTTCACCGATATACCGGTGAAAACACCCGTTTGTAAAAATGTATAAAAAATGTATTGCATACATTGTATAAAATAAATATCTATTGACTTACTATATTAATCTTTTAGATATATGTGTTATTTACGCTTATGTAAAATTAACAGTAAATATAATGTGTGTGTGTGTGTGTGTGTGTGTGTGTGTGTGTGTGTGTGTGTGTGTGTGTGTGTGTGTGTGTGTGTGTGTGTGTGTGTGTGTGTGTGTGTGTGTGGATTTGTGTGTGTGTGTGTGGATTTGTGTGTGTGGATTGTCCAGCATTATTTATTTATAAAGTTTTTTTTCCTTTCTTTACTATAATAAGTAACGTACTAAGTATATTACAACAGTACTATATTAATATTACAGAACAATGGGAAAAGGAGCTAGATGCGGAACTGAAAGACTATGAGGTGGTGGTTGACAAGACTGGTGATGATAAACACTGGGAGAAGGAATGCGAAGATCTGCTCGGTGATGATGTTGATCTCAAGTAGATATAGTTTAATGAGTTAATTCCAAAAATATTATCAGCAAAGCATTGGATATAGATGCTATAGATGAGGAGTCATCAACTGGGCAATGCTTCTAAGACAATGACAGCAACCTTCGTAATAGGACTCTTCAGCAAGAGTTTGTCTTGGTGGGTAGCACCGCAGTGCCAGATATTATACCTCCAAGCAGTAGTGTGCAAGCTGCACTGCACTGTGTTTAGCGCTAAGTTGTTCCTAACAGATCAACGTAGTTAAGCACTGTTCCGCGTAGTCAACATTTAGATGGGTAACCGCCAGTGGCAATTTCAAATAAGCGCTCCCGTGCTTCGGAGGGCACGTTAAGCTGTCTGTCCCGGCTTTTTCAAAGTTAGGTCATGACAGAGGCCTTTGGGCAGCCTAGAAACTTGACCAGAGTTAGCCTTACTTTACTTACTGTGTTTAGGTTTGTTGGCACTGTAGCTGTTATGGTCAGGCGTGGCTCTTAACATCAGGCAAACGACTTGACCATCACGTCATAAGCAGTTGCGAAAAGTTACAGAGCATAATCGATTTTTGGCACTTTCTGTATGAGGAAAATCTCAAAAATCTACAATGCAACTGTAATTTCACTGTTATTGTGTTAGTAGAATTGCCCCCAATTGTGGGTCTTAGTCCCAGTAGATCACCTGAATATATGTAAAGTGGGACTACTGGGACGAAATGCTGTAAGGTTAACAAGATAAACAACCGAGAGTCAATAATGTTAAAAAGGTTTACAAATGTTTATAATTAAAGAGTTGTACTTAGATTATTAAAAGTAATATATAATCAGATTTGAATATTATCTTGATCTAAATAGTCCTTTAAATATTTTATTTCTAACAATTCATAGTTTTTTTTTTTTTTTTTTGTACTACTAAAGTGGTAACCAAGCGTACGGCCCACTTGATAGTTAGCGGTTACCGTAGCCTATGTACGCATGCAACATCATAGATATCACTTGCGTGTTACCACCCTGAGACGTTAGATGGTAAGTCTCATGTGCCTGTAATTTCACCGGAAACCATAGTATACGCATCCTGAGATTGTTTTATAATTTACTAGCGACCCGCCCCGGCTTTGCACGGCTTAAACTACGTATAAACCTTTCTTTTGAATCACTCTATCTATTGCTAAAAACAGCGTGAAATATTTTATTGCCTGTCTACTTATCTGCCTATTCACATAACAAACATAACATAGCATTCCAACTTTTAAATGTTAAAAATAAAATATTTAGGAAGAAGATAGATAAGATAACTCAACGTTAAGAGTAGTAGAGTCCTTGTGATAGAGCTCGTCCGGGGAAGGACTACCACCATACCTATTTCTGCCGCCAAGCGGTAATGCTCGCATTGCTGTGTTCCGGTTCGAAGGGTATGGTTTCCGTTGAAATTACAGGCACATGAGACTTACCATCTAAGGTCTCAGGGTGGTAACACGCAAGTGATATCTATGATATTGCATGCGTACATAGGCTACGGTAACCGCTGACCATCAAGTGGGCCGTACGCTTGGTTACCACTTTTGTAGTATAAAAAAAAAACATTAAATCTTAAGATGGAGTTTTATTATATTAATATTTAGATATATTTAAATTAATGCTTCGTATATTCTCATATATTCCTTCTACATCGCTACTGAAGCGCTCATGACGTAGCTGGTTAGTTAACAGTTCAACGAAGTTAAGCACTGTTCACCAACCATTCGGATGGGTGACCGCCAGGGGCTATTTCAACTGAGCGCTTCCGTGCTTTGGCGGGCACGTTAATCAGTCGGTCGGCTTTTTCAAAGGTAAGGCCATAACGGAGGCCTTCGAGCGGCCTATTAACTCCGTCACCAGAGTTGGCCACTGACTCTACGAAGATGGTTATTTTTGCGTTTATAGTGCTTATCATCACACTAAGGGAATAGGTACTATAGATTATAAAATCCCAAAAATTATTTCGCCGTAAGCGGGATTTGAACCCGCGACCTCCGCTTGATACGCGGGTGCTCTACCAATTGAGCTATCAAAACGTATCTCGCTGGCTCGAACTACGAAGTTGTTTTTTTATTTCGCTACATAAAGGTTGACGCAGACAAATAGGGCTAACGCCTGATCGACTTCGCCTCGATTGGCTTAGCTAAGTATAAACATTCCATTCGCTTCTTCTAGATTTTTATCTTATTCTCTTAAAATAAATCACTATTGTGTTTTTTATAGATACAACATGTTAAACGTTAGTCGGCTCGCCCATCTAAGTAGCACTAAGTGGCGCGATTCGATAACGGACAAATTAATATCAAAATCAAAATCAAAAATTATTTATTCAGTAGAATCACAAGGATCACTTTGAAACGTCTTACAAGCTAGGAAAAATTACACCAGTTCCAACGCGCCTATGCCGTAAAAGAACTGGCAACAACACCGGCTGGGTTCCTATCGCTTTTTTGGCATGTCCCTTGCTATTGTTATGGATTCCAAGTAGAGTTGGAGCACATTCGTCCCAAGCTTTTTTATCATCTAGGTAATTTTATAGTAAGCTTTGCTTATCTGCTTGATAATAATAGAAATTAATAGTACAAACGGTTTTTATCATTTATCGAACACTGACGCTATGTTTGATAAACGATATTAGTTGTAAGTACGTATTCCAGTGTCAGTTGTCGTCACGTGGTGTTTCTTAGATGGGGGTACAGCTTTACACGAATTATAACAAGATTTCATACAGTTTAAACCCTAGGTTAGCGTTATTTTCCATGTTTTATTACCTGTTTCAAGTTATTTTATTATTAAATTAATGGTTATAATTACAATTTTTTATTAACTTAACCTAACTCTTGCTTAGTTATTATATCAGAATTTTCTATGGTTAGTATCTTGATTTAGGAACTAGTTTCACGTTAATTGGTTAATTTGATTAGTACTAAGGTGATTAATAATGTAAATAAATTGGTACCTACTTATATTTTTAATATTTTAAGCTTTGATTCTTCAATGTTAATAAAACATTCCCTTAAATAAACTTGTGTTTGTAAAATTTTGTTTTATTTAATTTTTTATATTTTGTGAGAATATGAATGAATGAATGAATGAAAATTCTTTATTGTACTTACACCAAACTTAATAACTAAAACTAAAGTCTACAAGATAAAACAAAATGTATACGTTTTTTTTTTTTTTTTTTTTATACAACTGAAGTGGCAACCAAGCGTACGGCCCACAAGATGGTAAGCGGTTACCGCAGCCTATGGACGCTTGCAATACCAGAGGTATCACTCGCGGGTTGCCACCTTGAGGCTAAGATCGAAAGCCTCATGTGCCAGTAATTTCACCGGAAACCATACCCTTCACGCCGGAACACAGCAATGCGAGCATTACTGCTTGGCGGCAGAAATAGGTATGGTGGTAGTCCTTCCCCGGACGAGCTCTATCACAGAGAACTCTACTACTCTTGATACAATGGGCGGTCTTATCGCTAGGTAAGCGATCTCCGCCAGACAACCTTTGGATGGTGAGGAGTCTATTTTTATATGGAAGATTGGTCGGGGTGCATCATAACAAATGTCATATCTACATAAATATTATAGGTAAACGATATACATACATAAAACCATACATAAATAGATGTAAATATATAATATAGGGGTTCGATTCCCGCCTTGGGACAAATGTTTGTAGGATCTGCAAATATTTGTTCCGGGTGTTCTGGGTGTTTTTATACCACTAAAGTGGCAACCAAGCGTACGGCCCACTTGATGGTCAGCGGTTACCGGAGCCTATGTACGCATGCAACATCATAGATATCACTTGCGTGTTACCACCCTGAGACGTTAGATGGAAAGTCTCATGTGCCTGTAATTTCACCGGAAACCATACCCTTCGAACCGGAACACAGCAATGCGAGCATTGCTGCTTGGCGGCAGAAATAGGTATGGTGGTAGTCCTTCCCCGGACGAGCTCTATCACAAAGAACTCTACTACTCTTGTGTTTTCTATGTATAATAAAAAATATCTATCTATGTATTGTATTGTATTAAATATATATCAGTCATCTAGTACCCATAATACAGCTCAGTTTAACAGCAGCTTACCTTGAGGCTAGATGATGCTGTGGGGAGTGTCCAGCATTATTTATTTATTTAATATAAATACTATAATACGAGTAGTAACCCTTTTTTAAATTTCTCCCGACGTTACGTTTGTGTTGCATGCAAAAACGCAATAAATTCCCAGAAAATCAGTTTTATTTTTTTAGTTTTAGTTTTTTTTCTAGCTTCGTGTCAGACCGAAAAGAGATGGCGAGATGATCTTGACGAAACTTAGGTCTTGGCACAAAATAGAGATGACTGGAGATCAAGGGGAGGCCTTTACCCAGCAGTAAGACACAATCTTAATCGTAATAGCTCTCGCCTAAGTTGACTAGACGTCTTGTTTTTGATTTCTTTTTTAAACATTATGTAACTATTACTATGGAATTATATTATATCATTATTATAAGAGTAGTAGAGTTCTCTGTGATAGAGCTCGTCCGGGAATGGACTACCACCATACCTATTTCTGCTGCCAAGCAGTAATGCTCGCATTGCTGTGTTCCGGTGTGAAGGGTATGGTTTTCGGTGAAATTACTGGCACATGAGGCTTTCGATCTTAGCCTCAAGGTGGCAACCCGCGAGTGATACCTCTGGTATTGCAAGCGTCCATAGGCTGCGGTGACCGCTTATCATCTTGTGGGCCGTACGCTTGGTTGCCACTTCAGTAGTATAAAAAAAAAAAATATCAGACTGAAATGGAACTGGGCCGGGCACGTTTGCCGCATGTCCAATGATCTCTCGGCAAAATTAACAACAGAGTGGGCCCCCAATGACGGAAGACGACTTCGTGGCAGACCCAGACTTAGATGGCGGGATGACCTGCCCCCCGTTTGCGTAACTTGGTTTCAATCTGATTTCAATCAGCAAACTGTCAATAAGCTGTCACATTCATACAAATAAGTCAGTTTTTGATTGAAACTAAGAGAAATTGATTGCAACCGAATTACACAATCGGGGAGCTTGTGCCTTACTCTTGAAACCAATGACAATTCCGATCCAATCTCAATTTCTATTTACTGCTGTCAAATTTTTGTACTCTTGAAAACAAAGTACAAAAAGGTTGAATTTGGCACTAGGTTTGCTGTCAAAAGTACGAAATGTCATATTCCAATACTTGTCCAATACCGATCGCGTTCAAGAGTACCTAAGGCCACTACCAAATTATGGTTGAGTCTCCCTCTGTTAGACCGACTATTTTTCATACTCAAACCTCCATCGTTGTACAGTTTTAAATCTTGTCGACTTGAAATTGGCAAAATTGTGGCAAACTCAGCCACAGACGCCATAAATAAAAGAAGAAGAAGTAAGGCCACTATATAGAAGGGGGATGGGGAGGCCTTTGCCCTGCAGTGGGATGATACAGGCTAATAATAATAATAATTACTATGGACTTCTTAATTGTCTGAAATAAAGATTAATTTAATTTAATTTAAGTTTTTATCAATGCATCACCTCTTGTCTTATTTCGTTAAACAATCTAGTCCCCACTGGTTTGTGAAACTCAACACGTACAAAGTCGCTAGATATTCCTAGTAAGCCAATAATCTAATCTTGTGTAAGTTCTTAGAAAATTATATTTGCTGTTGCCTAATGTACCTTCTTAGTAGCAAGTACCTAAGTAATGTAATTTTAACAACTTTAAGTCAAGGCCTCGCTAATTTCAAGCCAAAACACGATTGAAATGCTTGATCAGTTATTTTCATACAATCACTGTTATAATAAAGGATGGTTATAATAACCGGAGGTTAGTATTGGTGAACTGATGATTGATAAGTTTAAAAAGGCTTTTAAAATATGATTAAATAATAAAATCACGATTTTCATAAAAGATTACACAGCATTATGAATCAATCATTATATAAACCATTGCAATACTTACTACTTAAGTGCTAACGACGATAAATAATAAGCATTATTTCTTTATACCGAAATATCGAGACGGTCAAGCTGTTCGCATATTGCTAAGTGCCACGTTAACCATAACAGATTCACTGCGCTCGTCACGTTGCTAAGTCTCTTTTTTCCCAGTAATTTCACTACAGTGTTCTTCATATCTAAACACAGTAATGCTTGCACACTACTGCTTGGAGGTAGATTGAACTGGGGACAATTCTACTAATACAACAGAAGAACTACAGTTGATAGTGCTAGCTTACGCCATACTGAAAGTGTCAAAAGTCGGTTATGCAACTGTAATATAAAAACAACTTTGTCATTGTATTAATTACTTGCCCCTAGACCTTTAGTAATAAATACCTTCACGTAATGAGTGTTGTAGAGGTAAATATTGGGCCTGTAATAAAACTGTTTGCTTGGCAAATGCAGTCAGAATATACGTTTTACCTAACGAACAATCAATCTTAGACAAGATGGCAATACAGGTTTGCTCGTTATTTACTGCAAATATTATTTAACTATTAACTCATTCCAATTTATATGTCTCAATTATTTTTTATATTTATTTTCATTTTTACTTATTGCATAACCAGAACACCAGTGTTGCTCCGCTACCTCCTGCGTAAGCGGTGCAGCTTTTGCTGAGTCAGGACCTTTTGACCCTTAAGCGCGATTTTCATTATACATATATAATGAAAATCGCGCTTATATATACCTATATTTGCCTACTATAGTACCTAGTTCATAGTGTTTTTTTTATGTATTAGTATGTTTCCTTAAGTATGATTTTGGGTGTCAATAAACATGTTTTCTAACCATTGCCAATAAAAAATCAGCTGGTAGATGATTCAAAGGGAGGGCTGTTCTGTATCCAGCAGTGGGTGATGATGATGATGAAGAGGCAATCGTACAATGCGTCGTCACACAACCGGCCTCATCACAATCGCGATCAAATCGATGTTATTGAAGAAGAAAAATACAGTGCGGACTTTTCACTTTACACTTATTTCGTCGTTTCTATATGATGGGTGAATATTTTTGCAATATTGTAATGTTTCTATTATTTGATGCCTAAAATAAATGATATACACTCGAGAGCAATGAATCCGGGTCACTCAAATAAATTGAGTAAAATTGTAAATTGGAGTATTGAAGATTGGTCGAAAGTTATGTTCTCCGACGAATCAAAATTTATGCTCTACAAGCACGATGGAAGACACAGAGTGTATAGAAGACCAGGGGAAAGATTCAAGCAAGCATGCATCGAAGAAAAAGTAGCCTACGGTGGTGGGTCTGTACTTGTGTGGGCCGGAATTTCCTCTGAAAGTCGCACAGAGCTGGTGATCATAGAAAACGGCTCTTTAACTAGCGTAAGATATGTGGAAGAAATCCTCAACGAACACGTTGGTCCATTTATGGTCAATTTGGGTGAGGATGCTATATTTATGCATGACAATGCCCGACCTCATACAGGTAGGATTGTGAATGAATACCTTCAAGAGATGAACATTACTTGTATGGAGTGGCCAGCGCGCAGCCCGGATATCAACCCGATCGAGCATGCTTGGGACGAGCTAGGGAGATGCGTAAAACAACGAAACCCTCCCCCAATCACGCTTCCTGAGCTCAAAATTGCTCTCACAGAGGAATGGGAGAATATTCCCCAAAATCGTATGAGGAACTTGGTGTACAGCATGCCAAACCGCGTAAACGCAGTAATGGAAGCACGAGGAGGTAATACGAAGTATTGAAATTCAAGAAAATCGTCATAAAGTTCAAAAATTTCATGTTTCCTATTTTTGTTTTAAGGAGAGATCAGCAGTTTTTTTTCTTTATGTAATTTTGTGTAAATAAAATGTATGGTGACTCATATTTTTTTAACTTTCATTTAAGGAGTATTAAATTGTCTATTAAATACAATTTATTGCATTAACCTAGCATTCTTACTTTCCGAGATTTTTTGGATTCTTTGAGTGACCCGGATTCATTGCTCTCGAGTGTATATTAATATTTACAACAATACCTACTGACAAATTAATTTAAAATTTTATAACTTAGGTAATTACCTACGCACTAGTACGTTTGTGGTAGGTATGTTAATTCGACACAAAACCGTGAGATAAAGCAAGGTCTTGCAAAAACTCGCAATACAGCATCAGCTCGCAGAAACTGCGACCCTAGTCATGATCATACTTCCAACTTACTAGTACCTACCATTACAGCACGCATTAAAATATATCATTACTTCATTATATACATTACTATAAAACCTACAGAAAAAATCTACATAATTTAAATAAACGTCAAATTTATTCACCTGAATACCTACCAAGATAATAATTAATGTAATTAATGTTTTTTATAGCAATAACAAATCATTAAGTTTAACTGTACCTAGGTACTAATAATAAATGAAATGCTTTATATAGCGGCTCGTAATAATTTAATGCCTATTTTTTAGCATAGTACCTAGAGGTATAATTAAATTACGTCAAAAAATGATAAATTCTAAATTAAGTGTAGTTTCTTCAATGTGGTTGGCGGTACTGGTTATCATTATCACAGGTAAGCTCTATTTTATACCATATATTAATATTTTAATTTAAATGTAGTTTAATTAGATAAGAGAGATCATCTAAAAAATGCTAGGAACCCAGCCGAGTTTGTTGTCATATACCTACCTATTTTTCTAGGCTGGGGTGCATAAAACTGGTGAAAATTCACCTAGTTCCCAAACGTTTTGAAGTGATTCTTGTGATTTTGTTAATTAAGATAAAGTTAATTTAAATATTCAGTCTAAATGGATTAATGTTGGATCGGATCGCTATCAACCGCGCTGAATTTTTTGGAAACTTCATTTCGATGCGTCCTCTTGTCGTTGCATTTCGGGCATTATTTTCTTAGTGCCTCCTCAAAATAATAATATTAAAATTCCTGCACCACAGAAAAAATAACATTACTTGTTCACATTAAAAGGCAAACTCCCTGAAAATTTCAGGCCTCTAGTATTTACCTACTGTTTTGGCCTCCGTAACCAGAGTCCAGGCCAGACCTCTCTGTGGCCAGACCATAGAGACACCACTCATACAAACTTACATACATATTAACACACATTTCAGCAGGTTCCCGTGTAGCTAGGTACACATAGAAATTTCCACGCGAAGTCGCAGGCAACGGCTAGTTATAAATAAGTAATATTACAATGATCGTGATTTGATGCATTACCATTCTGGGTGACCGGTAGTGAGCAATTTGCATTACATTTTGAAAACGATACAAATTGCTGCGACCTCGAGAGACTCCGATATGGCGCCCATTGTGACTTGTCGTTACGACATTCTTCTATATCTACCTGCTGGTTGTAAGAAAAGGTTACAATATTCTATGGTAGGTATAGAATTTTGGAAAAATAATAATATAAATAATAAATAATGCTGGACAATCCACACAGCGTCATCTAGCCCCAAGGTAAGCAGCTGTTAAACAGAGCTGTATTATGGGTACTAGATGACTGATATATATTTAATACAATACAATACATAGATAGATATTTTTTTTTTATACATAGAAAACACCCAGAACACCCGGAACAAATATTTGCAGATGCTACAAACATTTGTCCCAAGGCGGTCAAATTCTACTTAGCAAGTACCTACTTATTAACAGAAGACCTCGCAATCACAAGTGAGCAATTTACTGCGTTTTGAGGCTCGTCACGCTGAATATTCACCAGATCTTGACCAAGTTTTTGAGACCGATTGAAAGTTACTGAAATAAAAAAGAACCATCAATATCGGATCTCATAAGGCCGATATCCCAGCCCCCTTTTTGCCCTTTTTTGCAGAAAGTAGGGGGGCGGGGGGCAATTAAAAATCCCCACATACAATTATATTGTCATAAAACCAAGTGTGTATACCAAGTCCAGATACTTGTATACCAAGTACAGTAGTAAGTAGTAAGTAGTAAGAGTAGTAGAGTTCTCTGTGATAGAGCTCGTCCGGGGAAGGACTACCACCATACCTATTTCTGCCGCCAAGCAGTAATGCTCGCATAGCTGTGTTCCGGTGTGAAGGGTATGGTTTCCGGTGAAATTACTGGCACATGAGGCTTTCGATCTTAGCCTCAAGGTGGCAACCCGCGAGTGATACCTCTGGTATTTCAAGCGTCCATAGGCTGCGGTAACCGCTTACCATCTTGTGGGCTGTACGCTTAGTTGCCACTTCAGTTGTATAAAAAAAAAAAAATACCAGATCGGTTGAAAAATGCGAACTTAGATGAGAACAGACAGACGGACAAGAGCATATTTGGCCAATCTCGAAACTGAGACGCATACAGTGTTTACCTATGAGTAGGTATAGCTTATTTACGAACAAGAACTGGTTTATATGGTCTGACCCAGAGATCTGAAATTTGCGGTTAACCTCAGTTTAATTTTTTTTAATAACTTAAAAACATCGAAAGTAATCACCTTATGCTGACTGTCCTTTCAAACAATTTAGTGTCATTACCATTACCTTCGCTCGGCTCGGTCATGTCATGATATACACGAGCATAAAATTGTCATGACTGTACTGTAAGTACTTTGACCTATTTAAAAAATAATAATACTTACCTATATAAACATTGGTGGGCATTTTACACACGCCAAACTGAGCAAAGCTTGTACTACTTGTGAGAGTAGTAGAGTTCTTTGTGATAGATCTCGTCCGGGTAAGGACTACCACCATATCTATTTCTGCCGCCAAGCAGTAATGCTCACATTGCTGTATTCCGACTCGAAGGGTATGGTTTCCGGTGAAATTACAGGCACATGAGACTTTCCATCTAACGTCTCAGGTGGTAACACGCAAGTGATATCTTTATTGTTGCATGCGTACATAGGCTACGGTAACCGCTTACCAAGTGGGCCGCACGCTTAGTTGCCATTTTAGTACCAATACGCAAAACTCACTTCCTTTCTTTTGAATCACTCTATCTATTGATGAAAACTACATTAAAATCCGTTGCGTACCTACCCAGTTTATATGATCTAAGCGTACGAAATAAGCCTACATACAGACAGACAGAGGAAGCGACTTTGTTGCTAAACAAGCACAAACTGAACAAACATTCCTCTGTTATACAGGCGTACAACCTAATTCAGGCACCAGTCTCTCACAAATCAGGTTTAATGATATTAATTTTATATTAATTAAAGTACAAATACTTACTCAGGACTAGCACATAAGAAACCTATTTGTGAGAAGAAAATAAACATTTTAAACAATAAACAATTCCTCACAATTTTTTATCTTAGATAGGAATCAAACCCCAGGTAATGGGTTTTTTATCAGTTTTTTATAGGTTCAGAAGGCCGATCTTCTAGCATTTAAGTTGTGAGGTCAGGCAATTATCTTAGGTACCCAGACTTCATATAACTGTGTCATATACTGCAAATGAGGAAAATGGAGGACCTTGGTCTGTGACCTTGGCTTGGAATGACATTTGAACTAATCGTCCTTTAGGACCTTGTTATGTTGTTAGTAGGTACAATTATCATCATCTTAAGAGGTCCACCGCTGAACATAGACCTCCCCTAAATAATGCCATGACGACCGATCTTAAAATAATCTTCTTTTAGATAAAAAATAATTGTTAGGCGTTAGGCTCGCTAAAACTCGACAACGGCTGGACCGATTTGGCTGATTTTGGTCTTGAAAAATTTATATATTTTTATGGAAAAATAACGCGAGAGAAACCGCGCCGGGTCTACTAGTAATAAATATTTATTGTATAACTGTATGCGAAAAGGTTTTAATGTAATGGTACAAGTAGTACATTCACCATCCACCGACTTCCTGTGACCGCTTCATGTCGTCGGTCCATCGAGTGGAGGGCCGTCTCAAACTTCGTTTTCCAGTTCATGCACGTCTTTCCCAGCGGTTATCGGTTCTGCGAGCTTTAAGGCTTGCCCATTACCAGTATGAACTCTCCAAATTAGAGCGTTTATAGTGGTAATATAAAAACCTTTTCACCTTTTTATAATACCACTTTACCTACTCTTAGGCATTTGTATATAGATATGTTGGAAATAAACAATCCTGGCTATCTTGTAAACCATTTTGTTTCAGTGTTGCCATGCCAGAGCCAGAGAGAGCCGAGTCTGCCCATAAACAAGAATAGCTTCAAGCAGTTTCTACGCTCTTCTATATCAGGTATTCTTTATTTATTCATTTATTTTACTTTAGATCATCCGTATAATAAGGAATAAATAGGTAAATAAATAAATAAGTCAATAAATAAATGGATAAATAAATAAACAAATAAGTTAGTAAAGAAATACAAGTAATAAATTATTATAGGTAAGTAATATAAGGAACAACTTTAAACGAGTTTATAGAAATGCAGAAGTCTAGTCGCCGTGGTCGAAATCGGCCTGGAGGACATCATCATCATCATCATCATTCTTTACTTTCCTCGCGCTTCTTAACCGGGCACTCGCCCAGCGCGTCACCATTATCATTTTTTTATACCACTAAAGTGGCAACCAAGCGTAAGTTCCACTTGATGGTAAGCGGTACCCGTAGCCTATGTACGCATGCAACATCATAGATATTGCGTGTTACCACCCTGAGACGTTAGATGGAAAGTCTCATGTGCCTGTAATTTCACCGGAAATCATACCCTTCGAACCGGAACACAGCAATGCGAGCATTACTGCTTGGCGGCAGAAATAGGTATGGTGGTAGTTCTTTTTCAGACGAGCTCTATCACAAAGAACTCTACTACTCTTAAAATATATTGATTGAATAGATTTTTGTATCTGAGTGCTTCCATGCTACGGGTATGTTAAGCAGCCTATCTCGGTTACACTATAGTCTGTGAAGTGGGCCTTCGGGCGGCCTATAAATTCCGTCACTAAAGATGGCCACTGGCTTGCTACTGACTCATATTGACTTACTTTATTTTATCTTTTTTTAATCTTTTCTTTACACAATACAAGAATTGGTAAGTAGGTCAGTATAATTTAAATAATAATATTAATAAATAATAAATAATGCTGGACAATCCACACAGCATCATCTAGCCCCAAGATAAGCTGCTGTTAAACAGAGCTGTATTATGGGTACTAGATGACTATATTTAAAACAATACAATACATATGTAGATAGATATTTTTTATTATTATATAGAAAATACCCAGAACACCCGGAACAAATATTTGTAGATCGTACAAACATTTGTCCCGAGGCGGGAATCGAACCCGCAACTTCTGCGTCGCAGGCGGACCATAGTCACACTCCTCGGCACATCGGTCGTCAAATGTCATGCACAAAGGCGAGCTTTCATCCTTTAAGTATGATTTACATCGAGTCAGTAGCAAAGTCAGTGCTGACTTTAAACTCGAGCAAAGTCAGTGCTGACCTGCTGACCTAATGTAAACGCTGTCGGGTCAATGTTGACTTTAAATTCTCGCGTAGACTTTGTTAACAGAGAAAGTCAGAGTGCTTAGCACGAAAAACTTGTTTGACAAACGAAAATGTAAACGTATCGTCCCTATCAATTTGTATAGGATTTATAACAGCGGCTCTTTATTGCGTTAAATGAACTACCAAAGAATGTTTTTATTTGTACCAAACGTCTGTTAACAAGGTAGTACTTAGGTAGAAATAGCTCATAGCGATAAAGCCGCCCGTTGTACTTCGCTCTAATTAAGTAATATCTGTGTAACTTTTTAATTATTTCTTGTGTGTTGTGCAATAAAGAGTTATCTATCTATCTATCTATCTATAAATACAAGCAAAAATAATAATCCTAATGATTAATTTAGAGTATAGATATAGAGAGAGCTAGATGGTAGGTATTCGTACAAATAATGTTAGTTGTTGTGGTTAAATTGTTGAGGTTGCATCAAAAACCAAGTTAGGCTAAAATACCGGTGTTATGGCCTTTGATACCTTCCTTCGGTGATCTTTTTTACACAATGATTGTGATAAGTAAAGTTCCAAACAAATTGACAACTGGACGATACGTTTACATTAACGATTGGCACGAGTTTTCCGTGCTAAATACTCAGTTCTCAAAGTCAACACTGACTTCATTGGAGTCAGTCACTGACCCAATGTAAATCGCACTTTTAGTAGGTAGAGCTTTCCGCTTGACAGTGTGTCATGGTCAAACATGAATCAATAAACAACCAATAAAGTGAAATTACAATTTTGCTGGTGGTCAAAAGATGTATTTTTTGTTTCGTATATCGACAATAGCTTTGGAATCATTCTTAAATTCAATTTTTATTCTACGTACAGGTCTCTACTTGAGTTAAAGCGAGGAACTCAATGCAACACTGGCAGAAAGATCTTTTCACACAGCATTTTTTACTTACAAGAATAATTACTTATTAAGACACAATATTTGTTAATATCATATAAAATAATGTTGTATAAAACCCTTTTACTAAATAAAGATTTTTGATTTTTTTGATTTTTGATTTCAGTACCTTCTGGAAGAGCTGCTAACTTCAGAGATATCTACATCAGGTTTTATGGGTACGTTGATTCTCTACTTGCATGGTACGGACTCTTGCTGAAGAGTCCTACTACCAGGTAATGTTTCTCACATTACCTGGTGGTAGGACTCTTACAGAGAACAGACATTGTTGTTAAGTCTCTTTCGCCCAGTAATTTCACTTGCTACAGTGCCCTTCAAACCTAAACACAGTAATGCTTGCAGTAGTAGCTTCGAGGCAGAATATCTGACACTGCGGTGGTACCCACCAAGACGGACTCTTGCTGAAGTGTCCTACCACCAGGTAACTTACAGTTACTGAAAAAAGGGGGCTCTTCTAACACTGACTATAATCCCCCCTATTATAAATTGAAACTAACCTACCTACCTAAGTTAGTTCGTATGAGTCAGTGGCCAACTCTGGTGACAAAGTTTCTAGGCCGCACGAAGGCCTCTGTCATGGCCTAACAACTTTGAAAAAGACGGTACCGACTGCTTAATGTGTTCTCCGAAGCACGGTAGCGCTCAGTTGAAATTGCCACTGGCGGTCACCAATCCAAATGATGACTACAGTGCTTAACTTCGTTGATCTGTTAAGAACAACATAGATATAGTTCGCACAACGGATCTAGGCTTCCGTGAAGTTAGCCGTTTGTGATGCGCAAAGACAATTTAGTTTGAAAAAGCTCCATTGCGCATCGAAACGGCTAATTTTACGACGGCCGAGATCCGTTGTGAGAACTATACATCACGACCTAAGTAAAATATATTTTGATTATGATTGTTATCGTCTTTCAGGAGCAACGTGACAAAACCGTCTTCTTTCCGGTTGAAGGAGATCAGTCGGCTGCTGGATGACCCTCGTTTTGACATGCGTAGACCCACCATCTTGTATGCTCATGGGTATGTCTAAATATGTCTAAATGTATTACCTATAGTTCTCTCGGATCTCGACCATCGTAAAGTTTTCCGTGAAGCCGTTTCGATGCGCAATTGAGCTTTTCGAAATAAATTGTCTTTGCGCATCACAAACGGCTAACTTCACGATGACCGAGATCCATCGACTTTAGCTTTTGATTCGTTCGGTTGGTAAGATTTTAAAATCGAACCAATTGGAAAAAAAAGTTTACGTCGTCCGAATTGATCGATCGAACCATGCCGCCGAACCACGTGACGAAGCTTTAGAAATGCATATTTTGTTTTAAATTGTCAGTTACATAGAAAGCGTTATAGTAATTAAAACAATTCATAAAGGTTATGGGCCCAGATCCTCAACTCTTAAAATGAAGTACAATTTTTGTTTAAAGATTATGTTTGTTTTGATATTCCAGATAAAACGGTTCTTAGGTCTGTATCTATAGATTCACGTATAGATGTAAAAAAATTGGTGTTTTTTATATATTTTTCTATTTACTACTTATATTAGATTATAGCCAAGTTTTACTCTAATATCTAAATGGGTCTGTTTTT
Organism: Colostygia pectinataria; assembly: GCA_951394395.1. NCBI lineage: Eukaryota > Metazoa > Arthropoda > Insecta > Lepidoptera > Geometridae > Colostygia > Colostygia pectinataria. The sequence goes on along the minus strand of OX596368.1, from coordinate 862,196 downwards.
CCGGACCAATACAATTTAGGAGTCTCTATGGCTAGAGTGAACAGGTTCCTTCTAGGCAAGCGTGTCCCATCATCGACCACACCATCACTTAGCATCAGGTGAGGTGGGAGTGAAACGCTTGTCTACAACCAATAAAAAAAAAGTTGAACCACAGTAACACATGTCTCACGACATCCCAAACCACCTAAATGAAAATTTTGTAAGAACTTCAATAAATATTTTTTATTTTTTATATTTGTATACTTAGGTTATGGGCCAAGATTCTTAACTCGTATTGTTTTTTTCAGTTACGTAGAGTTAACTACGGACAGAAGCGTCCGTACGGTAGTGACGTCATACATCCAACATGCTGGGTACAACACGCTGGTGCTGGACTGGGCAAACCTCGCCTTCGGCAACTACATCGCTGTTGCGAAGGATGTGGCTGCGGTAATAAATAAATCCTACTAAAAATGCAAAAGTCTGTGTGTGGGTGTGTGTGTATATTTGTTACCACGTATCTCCGTGACGACTTAACCGATTGTGATGAAATTTGGAATGTAGATGGCTTAAGTAGATGGCTTAACACATAGGCTACTTTTCATACCGGAAAAATTTACTGTTCCTGTGGGATAGCATAAAAACTGCAAATGCGGGTGAAGCCGCGCGGGTCAGCTCGTATATAATATAATAAACTAGCTGACCCACGTTATTCCACTCGCGCTATTTTTCTCACCGATTGGAACATTTCACAAAATAGTAAATGAGATTTACCCTTCAAAGGGGATTTTGGAAATTGTTTTTGTGTCGCAATCCCATCGAACTAACGTGTTCGTAGCGAAATCTCCTTTAGACGGAGCTTGAAGCTTCATAAGGAATTTTGACACTGAAACTCCCTTAAATCCCTTTTAAGGTAATTTTCAAAGGGGATTTTGACACTAACCCGTTTAAACGATTCCTGGACAAGTATTTTAAGATCAAAAGTAGCCAAATCAAGTTTTAGTGAGACAGCGAAAGTAAACAGAACAGTGATTTTTTTTTTAATAAGAAGAAGGAGAAAACTAGCTCAGTTCTATGTCATTTTAGAAACACTTGCCTTTCTTCTTTCTTGCTCTTTTTTGGAGTCTGAAAAATCATTTTTCAAAGAAGAAAGGCAAGTGTTTCTTCCAAATCGGTTCAGTTTTGTCGAAAAATGTAATTTTAGACAGATATAAATAATGATAACTATAATTATGTACTTTGTTAGCATCTATGGCACGGTGCCCCCAAGTATCAGCTGCTTCGTTTCGACTCCCTACAGAGAAGAGGCGTTAGGATCGTCAACGATCCCAATATCTCAACCAAGTTAGAGCCACTGAGCCTTCGCCGAGACATCGGCTCGCTCAGTGTATTCTACCGTCTATATAATGGGGAATGCTCTGAGGAACTTTTCAACCTTATACCCGCATCGAGGTTCTACCATCGTACCTCACGACAGCGGAACAAGGCTCATCCACACCTAATCGATGAGTGGGTGTCTCGCACTACTCGCTTCATGAGATCTTTTCTTCCCCATACGTGCAGGTTGTGGAATGAACTTCCTTTGATGTTTTTCCGCTGTCGTACAATATGAACAGCTTCAAAAAAATATATAAAAAATGTCCTACAAGGCAGGCAACGCTTCAGCAGTACCTCTGGTGTTGCTGAGGTCAATAGGCGACGGTAACTGCTTACCATCAGGCAGGCCGTCAGTCTGTTTGTCTCGAAATTATATATAAAAAAAAAAAACTATAGTTTTTTTGCGACACAGTTTTTTAACCTATTCAGCTTCTATCGTTTTCTTATAATTGTTACTAATGAGCTTTGTACACTGTTCCGAAATAAACTATTTTTGATTTTACATTTTAAAAACGGGTGTTTTCACGTACCGGTATATCGGTGAAGAGGTACCGACACTGTTTCGCATATCGCGACGCGGAGAAGGACGCTCGCCGTGTAACTCTCGAGATTGAGTCGAAACAGTGTCGGTACCTCTTCACCGATTTACCGGTACGTGAAAACACCCGTTTTTAAAATGTATGATATAGTTCACGATAGTTTTATGAGTAAAATATTTTTGATTTGATTTTTGATAATCTTATTTTGGTAATCTAACCGTTAGCTGGTTTCAGGTCGGCAAAGAGACAGCGCGGGCCATTGCTCGTTTGCTGAAGCAAGGCGTTCCGGTGCAAGGACTCCATTTCGTAGGACATTCCCTCGGTGCCCATGTCCTAGGATACGCTGCCAGGTCTCTGGCTGCGAGAGGGTTGAAGATTCCCAGGTAAGGAAGTAAAGTCGTGGCATATGAGCACAATAGGCCTGCATAGCCGCAGTGTTACTAAGCAGAGCTTGTATTATGGGTAGGTACTAGAAAACTAAATTATACTTAATACAATACAACAGGCTTAGAATAACAACACGGAGAATGATAGTTTCATTCAAAATTATTTCCAAAAGTGTGTTCACAAAACAATTGATGTTTGCGTGAGCGGCCTATGTATTATACGTGATTAATGATTATATACGTGGTGTTACAGCAGCCTTTCACCACACAATACACCATTTTGAAATTATAATTGTGAGAGACGTGCGCACGATGACTTCACATTGATGAATGGCGAGCTGCTTGTCTAAGTAAGACTAATAAGTCTCACTAAAATGATCACAATTTGCGTGCGCATACTTCGTTTCTCCGTGTTGTTATTCTAAGACAACAGGTTTAGGTAGTTTAGGGAGTACGGTGTCGTGGTCTATGGCGGTGTGCTGTTGACAAGGTGCGGCGCAATACGAATGCTCGGTCGCGTTACCTGGGCAACGGAAGAACATAGATGTCAGAGAGTGTGATCGTTGACTCCAAATAATTGTGGTTTTGATAAATATATCATAAATGATATTGAACTGATAGTCTTTGTCTTTAAACCCCCTCTAAACAGTAGGTTATTAGAGTAGTAGAGTTCTTTGTGATAGAGCTCGTCCGGGGAAGGACTGCCACCATACCTATTTCTGTCGCCAAGCAGTAATGCTCGCATTGCTGTGTTCCGGTTCAAAGGGTATGATTTCCGGTAAAATTACAGGCACATGAGACTTACCATCTAACGTCTCAGGGTGGTAACACGCAAGTGATATCTATGATGTTGCATGCGTACATAGGCTACGGTAACCACTGACTGTCAAGTGGGCCGTACGCTTGGTTGCCACTTTAGTAGTATAAAAAAAAACAGACCTATGTTTTTTTTTTACCTGTATAGTTCTCACGGCGGATCTCGGCCGTCGTGAAGTTAGCCGTTTTGATGCGCAATGGAGCTTTTTCAAACTAAATTGTCTTTGCGCATCACTAACAGCTAACTTCACGGAAGCCTAGATCCGCCGTGCAAACTATACTTAGATATGTTTTATTATACATAGAAAATACCCAGAACACCCAGAACAAACATTTGCAGATCATACAAATATTTGTTCCGAGGCAGGAATCGAACCCGCAACCTCTGCGTCGCAGGCGGACCTTCGCCCGCCGCCGCGCCACATCGGTCGTCATAATTTATTTCTGTTATTACCTTTTTTCTATGACCTGCAGCATTTCGATGGTGTCCGAAATAACAATAATAAATAAATTAAAATTGAAAGTGTCATTTGGGCCGAATCGGTCGAATTTTTTTCGGTCGAAACGTGCAATGGTGCAACTCACCCTAAAAGTCCATCATCCAGACTGACCGGCCTCGACCCGGCGTACCCGGGTTTTTACCCGGCTTTCCTCGGCCAGCCGGTGTCGAAGTGGGACGCCAGGTTCGTGGACGTCATCCACACGGACGGCGGCGGGTACGGCGCGCCGGCCGGCTCCGCCCACGCCGACTACTGGCCCAACGGTGGACAAGCTAAGCAACCCGGCTGCTTGTCTGCTACTGTGCTGCTTACTGATGAAGGTACCTACTTTTCACTACTTAGGCTGGATTCGACCAACTTTTGGAATAACAATTCGGCGTCTGGTCGAAGCGACGCGTGATCCAAAGGCTGGTTCATATCTGGCTCAACGTATCAGCATTGCCATTCAACGTGGCAATGCAGCCAGCATGTTGGGAACACTTCCGACTGTTAGTGATTTGGATCAGCTGAGCTATCTATAGACCGTTGTCTTTAGATGGCTCAACTGTTTCATATGTATTTTGTAATGTAATGTAATTATGTAGTTACATTTTTTTTTTGTTAACTTCGAACATATAAACAAATTATTCTTAATGTCTTACTATTCCGCGGAATAAGAAATGTCAAATACAAGTAATTTGTCAGTTTACTCGCGAATAACTACGATTTACTCGGAGAATAGCGCCTGTTCGGGTTTGGTCTAATCCAACCATAAGCTCTTAATTATTTTTTACTTTTTGCATGTTATTTTCTTGGCATGAGCGTCACTAGTTCGATTGACACTACAATGAAGCTTCATGAAAAGGAATCATCAAAAAGCTAGGAACCCAGCTGAGTTTGTTGGCAGATTCTTCTAGGCTGCGGCGCGTGGAACTGGCGTAAATTCACCTAGCTTTAAGACGTTACAAAATGATCCTTGTGATATGATTGAATAAATCTATTTTTTACATTACTTTACTATATTAAGCTCTTAATTTTTTTCCTTTTTACATACATATTTTCTTGGCATGAGCCTCACTTAGTTCAACACCACACTGAAGGTTTATGATAAAAAGGAATCATCGAAAAGCTAGGAACCCAGCCGAGTTTGTTGCCAGATAAAAAAACTTGTCAGATAGCCATTAATTATTTTGTTATTATTAACTAGGTTCCTACCTATACCTAATTACTTTATTTCAGACTTATATTTATTTTTCTTATTCTAGTGATGTTTAGAGTCAGTTTTCAGTTGAATTCACAATAACTTTTATTTTTGTGCATGATGTGGTCACCTCTTGTTTAGAATTCAAATCTTCGCGCCAATTTTAGTTTTAATAGTGTCTACCTACACTGTATTTTTTGTACCGTCCTTCTTCTTGTCAATCTGAGTAAACGAGTCGAACTCATTGAATTTTTCATTTATATACCAAAATTATACCCAAGCCCCCTACATGGTCCTGGATCTACGCCGGATAATAATTACCAGCCAATATTTTCGTGGAGCAATAAGTTTTCATCATTTGAAGCCGTGGAGCGCAAATTAAATGCAACGGGATTGCGCGTCACCAGAGTGGTCGAGAGTTCAAAGTCCATCACAGTGCTACGTGGAAAAAACGTTAAAAAGTGACTTTAATTTATGAACCCAACACTCTAATCAGGTATAATTAGGTATAATTCGACGTTAAATCAGGTTAGTAACAGTGTATTTTTCTCAAAGTAATCAGTTATTCAGTTCTAAAAGTTTAAATTCTAGTTTATTTTGTCAGTTGAAACGTGTAACGTAACCTCATCCTTTTAAACATCGTAAATTTATGAATAGGTATTTTAATGTAATTTGTCATTAAATCGTTTCTACGTACTTTGTGTAATAGTCCTAAGTACATAAGTAAACATATGTTACCTGTATCAGTTCCAGGTCGACCGTGCCAGTCTCCCAGAATGACCGATGAAAAGGAATTAATTAAAAAGCGCGGCAGTATTAAAGGTCGAATAACTGCTTTCGCGAACCATCTTACGACGTTGGATTCATCCTCGCTAAACGCTTCTGAAGCCAGGGAGTTACATTTGCGCATCGGTAAGATCGAATCTTTATATGACCAATATGATGAGGTACAGTTAAAACTAGAGTGTAGTTCTGAAAACAGTGAGTTGCAAATTAGTGAAAGACCTGATTTTGAAATGCTTTATTATCGGTTACTTGCCAACGCTCAGGGAATGTTAGAAACCTTTAGAAAGGATCAAGATAAAATTGAAAGCGCTTCAAGTTATCGTTCCAATCATAAGCTTGTTAAGTTACCTACTATTCAGTTACCAAAGTTTGGAGGATCATACGACAAATGGTTGGAGTTCCATGACACCTTCTCAAGTTTAATTGACAGTAATGACCAAATAGATGAAATTAATAAATTCCATTACTTAAGGGCGTCATTGGAAGGTTCAGCTGCTGTGGTGATTCAATCCATTGAGTTTTCCGCTAATAACTATTCGGTTGCGTGGAAACTTTTATGTGAACGGTTTGACAACAAACGTTTGTTAATACAAAATCATGTTGCAGCCTTATTTACCATCGAACCGCTCACAAAAGAGTCTTCCGCTGTTCTCAAACGCATGATTGATCAGTTAAATAAAAATTTACGTGCATTAGAGACATTAGGCGAACCGATTGAGCACTGGGACACTTTGTTAATTTATATTGTCACCCAGAAGTTAGACGCGAAAACTTACCGTGAGTGGGAGGAACATAAAGGTACTCTGTCTAAAGATAAGCCTATTAGTTTACAAGCCTTTCTATCATTTATGCGTAATCGCGCAGATTTAATTGAGACGATTGAATTGTCACAAAATAATGCGACAAGTGGCAAAAATGCGACAAAAATAAAAGCTATGGTTTCGTATCAGAGTGCTAATGATAAAATTAATTCGACTTCATCGTCAACAAAACCTTGCCCTAACTGTAATGATGATCATTATTTAAATAACTGTCCGAAGTTTCTCGCACTAAGTAGTGACGCGCGATACAAGTTATTGCCTACTTATAAGATTTGTTTTAATTGCTTCCGCAGTGGACATTACGCCAATTCATGTAAACGGCCAGGTTGTAAAGTGTGCAAACGTAAACACCACTCGCTTATTCACATTAATGAGTTTAGTGCATCAAAACAGCTGTCCACGTCTATGCCTACTCCTACAGCTGATTGCGATAACGGCCGCACAAACAACTCGATGCCTACTGTTACGAATTCTGAGAAGTCGAGCGTTGTACTTACGGGAAGCACCACTACATGCGAAAATACAGGTCAGTGTGATGTTTTATTATCCACTGCATTAGTGAAATTATACGACTGCGATAATCGTGAGGTCATTGCTCGAGCGATCCTGGACAGCGGTAGTACTTCGTGTCTAATGACCGAGAGATTGCATAAACAATTGAAATTACCAGCTGATCGCACAGATAGGACCGTCGTAGGTATAAATAATAAAACATCCAGTATTAGTCAAATGTGTCGCTTGCCTATCAAATCGTTAAGTGAAAGTTTTTCAACTTACCTAAGTTGTTTTATTCTGCCGTCAATTACTGATAACATTCCCGGGTGTCAGATTGATATTAGGAATTTAAATATTCCATCAGATATTTGTTTAGCGGACCCTCAGTTTTATTCGCCCTCCGCCGTTGATTTAATCATCGGCGCTGATAATTTTTGGGACATATTAGGTTCGCAAAATATTAAATTGGGTGACGGAAAACCGATACTTTATGAGACTAAACTCGGTTGGATAGTCTCCGGTCCTGTAAACCGCGGCCGCGTATCTACCTTTCCGCCAATTAAATGTAATTTTACTCATGTTGATTCCATGATTTCCCACTGTTCTGATGATGACATTCAAAACCAATTAATGCGTTTTTGGCAGCTTGAAGAAGTGAGCCCTCAGTCATCTCATTATTTTCCAGAGGAGAAGCAATGTGAGGAACATTTTGTGAAAAATACAACTCGTCTCGCAGACGGTCGATTCTGCGTTAGAATTCCATTAAAGCAAACACCAAGCGTGTTAGGTAATTCTTATCAGCGAGCTAAGCATTGTGTGCTCTCATTAGAGCGTAGGTTAAAAAGTAATGATTCACTTAGAAAAATGTATACGGATTTCATGTCCGAATATGAGTCATTAGGTCACATAACAGAGTGCGAACCGATCATTTCGGTGCCTCATTATTTTATCCCGCATCATGGTGTCCTTCGTGAGAGTAGTACGACGACCAAACTACGGGTCGTATTTAATGCAAGTAGTCCTACTACTTCGGGAGTTTCATTTAATCAGATTCAAATGATTGGGCCTACGGTACAGAATGACCTACTGTCAATACTTTTAAGGTTTAGGCAGCATAAATATGTTATAGTCGCAGACTGTGAAAAAATGTATAGATGCATAGCTGTAAATTCTTTAGATAGACCACTGCAACAAATTGTGTGGCGTGATCAAACTCAACCCAATTCTACTCTAAAATGTTATGTTTTGAACCGGGTGAGTTACGGAACGGCTAGCGCTCCCTTTCTTGCAACTAGGTGCCTAAAGCAGATAGGTTTAGACTGTAAGGACCCTAAAATATCTGAAATTATACTCCATGATTTTTACGTTGACGATCTAATAAGTGGTGGGGATAACTTAGACGAAGTTGTACGTATACGCAAGCAGGTAACCGCCGAGTTAGCCTCAGCTTGCATGCCTCTTAGGAAATGGAAGTCTAATGAGCCTCAATTGTTGCCGGAAACTGATCAGTCTTCACCGAAACTAAACATCGGAGATACTGAATCAGGTAAAACGCTAGGCCTCGGGTGGCATTCAGTGTTAGATCACTTTTATTTCTCCATCAGTCCAACCATAGTTAAAGGAAACACAAAGCGTGATATTCTCTCAGTCATTGCTCAGATATTTGATCCCTTAGGGCTTCTATCACCTTGTGTCATCCTTATGAAAATTATATTACAGAAACTGTGGCTACAGCGATTGTCTTGGGATGATGAATTGCCACCGGAGATGAACCAGGTCTGGGTCGAGGTCGTCGACAGCCTACCGGGTCTGAACTGCCTACGCATACCGCGACGCGTCGTCTGTGACTCATATGCCTCTCTGGAGTTGCATATATACACAGATGCGTCTGAGCGTGCGTACGGCGCTTGTATTTATGTCCGTAGCGTTGATGATAAAGGTGAGGTCTCAGTACACTTATTAATTGCCAAGAGCCGAGTCGCTCCTATCAAGCCCACGACAATACCACGACTCGAGCTCTGCGGTGCATTGATTGGCGCACGTCTGTACGAAAAGGCCATCACTGCACTGCGAGCACAAATTAATAAAGTTGTGTTTTGGACGGACTCCATGATCGTTCTAGGTTGGCTTAAAATGTTGGCTTCTAAGTTACAACCATTCGTGCGTAATCGCACAGCTGATATTTTAGAGAAGGCAGCTGTACTTGGAGACATGTTCCGACTGACGAAAACCCCACGGATATAAAATCGCGCGGTGTCAGTGTAAGTTCACTTCGGTCTCACATACTTTGGTGGCATGGACCAGATTATTTAAAACGCGATCCCTCGCACTGGCCTGCTACTCCAAGTACTGTCGAAAGGTTGCCTGAGACTCGCAATGAAGTCTCATTATATGTTAGTACGTCTACTTCACGCGAACTTATTGACTTCAGTCGCTTTTCTAAATTTTCTAGGCTTCAGCGAACCGTAGCCTACGTGCTTAGGTTTATTAATCTTTTAAAGAAAGGGAAAAAGCACGAACATAAATACTTAGATACACTCGAATTAAATAATGCTCTAGTCTTAATATTGAAACAATCTCAAATCATGTCGTTCCCGGAATATAGTTTATTAATTAAAAAACAAGATTTGCCTAGTAAAAGTCCACTGATTAAATTTAATGTTTATTTAGATGAAAATAATTTAATTCGCGTTGGAGGTCGATTAGATAATTCTAATTTTAAATTTGAAAAGAAACACCCTATTATGTTACAGTCCACACATCAAGTTACGAAGTTATTGTTAAAATTTGAACACAAAAAATTAATGCACGCCGGCCCTCAACTTTTACTGGCTACAATAAGAGAAACTTATTGGCCAATAGGCGGTCGTAATTTAGCAAAGAAATGTTTTCGTCAATGCGTTCGCTGCAGTCGCATGAAAGGTAAAATTTATAACCCGCTGTTGGGTAATTTACCACAGCAGCGACTTGAACCAGGTGGATACCCATTTGAGTCTGTAGGAGTAGACTGCGCGGGCCCTGTCGCCGTCGCTAGTCGTAAAGGCCGCGGTTGTAAGCTCATCAAGTCGTACATAGCCGTTTACGTATGTTTCACAACCAAAGCGGTACACCTGGAGTTAGTGGGTGACTTAACAAGCGATAACTACCTACTAGCATTACGCAGATTTATCTCACGCAGGGGAAAACCTTCTCATATATTTTCAGATAACGGTACCTCATTTGTTGGCGCATATAATGATATTTCGAAGTTTTTAAAGAGTAATTGTGACTCACTGGCTGCGGAGACAGCTCAGGATAGTATTCAATTTCATTTCATACCTGCTTATAGCCCTAATTTCGGAGGTCTCTGGGAGGCTGGTGTCAAGTCGACAAAGTATCATTTAAATAGAGTGCTGGGAAACTGTAATTTGACGTTCGAGGAGCTTACTACTACGTTGGTGCAAATCGAGGCGATACTTAACTCTCGGCCACTCTCTCCGTTGTCGTCGGACCCAGAAGACTTGACGCCGCTCACGCCGGGACATTTTCTCATCGGCCGCCCCCTCACTGCCCTGCCAGAAAGGAACTACCAGGACTACCCAGTCAATAGATTGACACGCTTCCAGCGCATCGCGCAGTTACGTCAGCATTTTTGGACACGATGGAGTAAGGAGTATGTTGCTGAACTTCAACAGCGAGTTAAATGGCGATCCTGTAAATACTCCCTGAAAATTGATACTCTTGTCCTTCTGAAGGAAGATGGCCTTCCACCGCTGAAATGGAAGCTTGGACGTATTGTCGCCGTGCACCCCGGCCCCAGTGACGGCATTTCTCGTGTCGCCGACATTAAATTAGCTACTGGGATCGTGCGGCGAAGCTCCAGTAAAATTGTCCCGCTGCTGCCAAGTGATGACTCCAGTTAAAGCCATGAAGATGACGTCTCCGGTTGAAAGCAAGTCTTTCAACGCGCGGGGGCATGTTTAGAATTCAAATCTTCGCGCCAATTTTAGTTTTAATAGTGTCTACCTACACTGTATTTTTTGTACCGTCCTTCTTCTTGTCAATCTGAGTAAACGAGTCGAACTCATTGAATTTTTCATTTATATACCAAAATTATACCCAAGCCCCCTACACCTCTAATTGAGAGAGCACCTGACCTGAGTACCTCTGTAATATAAATTTGTATGCCTGTGTATCTTTCGTTGGTGATCCATAATAATAATAATAAATAAATTAACGCAACATTTTCCGTAATTATACATATTTAGTTATGTAGGGTATTGACTGCAATTTAAGCTAGAAATCACATGTAGAAAGTTTATTTTAAGGCTCAGTCAACAATCCTACGCATTTTATAATATCTCCTAAGTTGCAAATATTTCAACAGTTAACACGTCATTATCCTATTATATCACACACAACCACGCGTGTTTTTATATACATAATAGGTATTCATAAAACCATTTAAGGATCATTTTAAACTTATTAAAATCTAGGTGAATTTACGCAAGTGCCCACACGACGCGTCAATGTTGTAAAAATCTGGGTTCCATCGTTCCATCGCTTTTTTAGACGACCGATGTGGCGCAGCGGGCGCAGGTCCGCCTGCGACGCAGAGGCTGCGGGTTCGATTCCCGCCTCGGGACAAATGTTTGTACGATCTACAAATATTTGTTCCGGGTGTTCTGGGTATTTTCTATATATAATAAAAACATATCTATGTATTGTATTGTATTAAGTGTATATCAGTCATCTAGTACCCATAATACAGCTCTGTTTAACAGCAGCTACCTTGGGGCTAGATGATGCTGTGTGGATTGTCCAACATTATTTATTATTTATTTAGACTTAATCCTTGCTATTATAATGAATGTCGAAACGTATCGCACTTTAGATAGAATAAGGCTGCGTTTCCACCAGACATGTGCGAGGATGTGTAGCGAGGGATGTGTTTGTTAGGAACCAATAGAATCACTTCATTTACCTAGTCTCGCTCTGACAGCTTCAATGAAGTGATTCTATTGGTTCGACAACGATCGACAAATGTCGAAATGATGGAAAGATCAACCAATCAATGTTTTTAAAATATCACTAAAGTGGTAACCAAGCGTACTGCCCACTTGGTGCGTTTACCGTAGCCTAGCACGCTTGCAACATCAGAGATATCACTTGCCACCCTGAGACGTAGATCCAATAAGTCGCATGTGCCTGTAGTTTCACCGGAAACCATACCTTCAAACCGGAACACAGCAATGCAACCACTACTACTTTGCAGAAATATTATGCTGGTAGTTCTTCCCCGGACGAGCTCTATCACAAAGAACTATACTCTTGAAACTCTTGTATGTCGAAAAGTATACGTTTCGATGCGCAATGGAGCTTTTTCGAACTAAATTGTTATTGCGCATCACAAACGGCTGACTTCACGATGGACGAGATCCGTAGGCAGTGCTATCGCACTTTGGGTACGATAATGCTCGACATCAAATCAAATCAAATCAAAAGTGCTTTATTCATTTGAATCACAAGGATCACATTGAACCTCTTACAAGCTAGGAACATAAGAAACATAGGAAATAAATAATAACATAAATTATATAAATCTGAAAACTGTGTATAAGATAAACTGTAGTATATTATAAAATATACACAATATCTTTACTTAATATAAATAAGTAGGTTAAAAAAAAAGTATAAAATAAAATAATAATTAAGTATATAAAAAAAAACCCTACTTACATCTTAATTTTAATAGTCTTACATTTACCTACTTACTTGTCGTCATCCCCCTCGCCCCTTAATTCCATACGACCAGACGCAGACTGTGCTGATCGCTCAAATTATCAGATCAAACAGTGATTAAGTTTACAATATGTTATCCTGAAAATGTTTCCGACCTTCATGTCGGAGGAACAAACGGCGGAACAAACAATAAAAAAAAGAAAAAAGCTAGGAACATTTCCGCCAGTTTGGTTTACAACACAGGCTTGGTTCCTAAAGCTTTTTTGGCATTGAGTTGGAACAGATTCGTCCTAAGCTTTTTTATCATCTAAATAACCGGTATCGATAGGTTGGATCATGATTTTTTAAGAACGAAGTTAAGCACTGTTCCGCGTAGTCATAATCTGGATGGGTGACCGCCAGTGGCAATTTCAACTGAGCGCTCCCGTGCTTTGGAGGTAATGTCTTTAAATTTGCCAATTGATAAATTTTGCATGTCACTTGGGAGTTTGTTAAAGAAGCTCTAATTTTAGAATTCTTTAAATATACGACTATTACTTATATTTTTTTTTGTTGGTACATAATTTTATTATTTTATTTTATTTTTAATTTATTTATGTGTAAATCTGTGTTTGCATGTCGGTCAATGACGAAGTGTGTGAGACATTTAAAACAAACCTAATACCATAATACCATACTTCAAGCAAATAAATACTATTTCATTTCATTTCATTTCATTTCATTTCATTTCAAGCGTACACATTGCCCTATAAAGGATCAATCAATTACCAATTAATTTATTATTCATGCTATAAGTATATTTTAATGGTTATTAATTGATCGATCGAAAATCAATCAATGTTGGGTCAAAGACATAGTGTATTTCTCTCTGTTTAGTTTTCTTTATATTAGGATAGGATAAAATAGTACTACCTATTTTCTGTTGCTTTGTGGTGGTTGAATATGGTTTTCTTTCTTTCTTTCTTTCTATTTGCAGATTTCTGCAGTCACTGGCGCTCCTGGGCCTTCTGGTCGGAGTCGGTGACTGGTGAAGACTTCCTCGCCAGGAGATGTGACTCCTACGACTCCTTCCTCCGCGGGCGGTGCCAGGCGGCGCCGCTAGTGCAAATGGGACTTAAAGCTCACACCGGGTAAGCAGTTTTTCCTGGTGGTATTTTTTTAATGTCAGCAAGTGACAAGACAATCAAGGCGCCCACCTGATGTTAAGCACCACACCTGACTATTACAGATGCAGTGCCACCCAAAGCTTAAAGTTTTTAAGTGTTTGCGTGGCACTGAACTGCGCTTATCACCCCGAGACATTGTGGTAGGAAAAACTGTAATTTCAGCGGCTTTATAGTATTGTCCTTTCTTGTCATAAATAAATAAATAAATAATGCTGGACAATCCACACAGCATCATCTAGCTCCAAGATAAGCTGACGTAGATCGAAAGTCTTATGTGCCTGTAATTTCACCGGAAACCATACCCTTCGGACCGGAACACAGCAATGCAAATATTACTGCTTGACGGCAGAAATAGGTATGGTAGTAGTCCTCCCCCGGACGAGCTCTATCACAAAGAACTCTACTACTCTTAAACTGGAGTGTGTAGGCATATGTGGATGATGGTGATGTTTTAATTCCAGGTTAAAAGGCAACTTCTACCTAAGAACTGCAGCTAAGAGTCCCTACACACTAGGCGTCGCAGGAGCGAGTTAACACAAGTGGTGACACCAGACACAGCCTCAGTGTTGGCGCGGTGTACGTGGCTGAGAAACGAGAGGTTGCGGGTTCAGTTCCCGCTGCTAGACAAAAAAATAATTGCTAAGCTGCAATAATTTTATTTGGGTCCGGTTGTTGTAATGCTAGGTTCTCGTAGTTTTCTACGACACAGCAATCAGTAGTGGGGGTGATTATTGTTAATACCATTTGTTTTGTGGACAAAACTAATGGTAAAAAAAATCCCAGTAGTTCTGTCAACAGAACTACTCAACAGAACAGGTGGGAGTAAACAATTAAATTAAGTATTTACTAAAAGTCTTTTTACTGCCAATCTGTAAATTATTAGTACGTACAATATAATCTACTAAACTAAGCATAATCAAACGGATTAAATCAATTAGGTAGGTATATTTTCTTAGTCAATATTTTTTATTGTTAAGTAAGTAGGTACTTAGTGTAGATTAAAAGAGTAGCACGAACTTACAGGTAATTACCTAGTGTTATGTTACCTAACCTATCTAGTAAAACATCACAGCTTTCAATAACAACCATTTGTAAATCATTAAAAAAACACATTACTTCGTACTAAATCAAAATGCATTCAACTTGTTTCTTTCAAGTTGTCAATACTATCCGCCAACGCCTTTCCCTTCGTCTCAGGCAAGCACAGACAAACAATTCCCGCGAGTATTGGCGCCAAACCGAAAATGACAGTTGGCAGCCATATAGCTGTCACTGTCAGATTTGACACAAACGGCGCGAGCATCGACCCTACCCGCATACACATAGAACTACCACCCATCGCCATATTTCTGACCACTGTTGGATATAGCTCTGACGTGTAGATGTAAACTGTGGTGGCGACTATAGCGGAGCAGCTGACTCCTAAGGACCCTAAGGTTAGAGTGAGCCAGAAGATGTTGGGGACGTAGCCGAGAGTGATGACGCAGAGGCCTCCGAAAGTGAAGAAGGTGGCTGTGGTGGCCTTGCGGCCGAAGCGACCAATCAGCCACATTGACAGGAAGTTGGACGGGATCTGAAATGTGAAAATAAAAAAACTCTTTTTTAGTGTTCAGGAATCTAACAAGCAAGGCTGTAGGGCTTCACCGTGTCTGTCTGTCCAAAGTCGTTCCAGTTTGTACTAGGTAGGTATCTATTACGCAAATAAAGTTAATAACTGTAAAAAGGTTTTTTTCGGATTAAGACAAGTATCCCTCATAATACATACATAAATAAAAAAAAAGTTTTTTCTTTAGATATCCCCATTTCGTAGGATATCATTTGATCTTTTGAAACTATGGCCATTTCAAAAGTTTAAATTTAATAAGTTTCGAGTAATAGTAGAATTTATAAAATGTGAAAATATTCAATTAGAAATACGGACTGAGACTAGGATTCCTCACATATTTTCCTTCACCGTTCACCATACTTTGCATTGCTCGTTTTTTTGACGTCCCCTTATTCCCCGTTTCTATAGAACCACTACCAGTACTAAGCTTCATTACGAGTACCTACTGTATGTACTCGTATGTATGTACAGTGAAGGCTCAAAATCGGTCGTCATGACGCTCTTTGGAAAGGTAAGTTAAAGTAAATTTATGTTTATCTTTATTTTAAAATTGCCTACCTGCTTTGAACTTTACATTCATAGGTATTAGTATATTCCTAAAGCATGGGTACGGGTACGTATTTCTAATTTTTAAAATGCCTATGTTTAAGGACTTAAGTTCTCACTGTTAGAATAATGATAATTAATTTAAGTAAATGAGGATTATACACATTTAGAACAAGCCCCTAAGGGCTTTTTAAATGTAAAAAACAGATGCATGTTTTATATAATTAAAGATTAAATTGAGAGAAGATTTGTATTTCTGTATTTTTGTTTGTTACAAATAAACTCAAAAACTACTGGTCCGATTTCAAAAATTCTTTCACCATTAGAATGTTACATTATCCCCGAGTAACATAGGTTATATTTATTACTAGCGACCCGCCCCAGCTTCGCACGGGTGCGGTTTCTTTGAGACCGCGCGAAGCTGGGACGGACTGCTAGTTATTAATAAATGAAAAAAAAATCAGAGGACGTCTATCGGCTGATAGCTGCAAGTACCTGAATAGCCCCAGCGACTGCCACACTGATGAAAGGGTCAGGACTGGTCTGACTGATGTACTGGTTCAGGCCGAAGAAGGAGAACCCAGCGACCAGCCAGAGCACCCCGGTACATACTGTCTTCACGCGCAGACCAGGAGTGAACAGATCCAGGTAGTTGAGCTGAGCGTCTGATGATGGAGAGGATATGTCGGGAGCCAGTGTTTGTAGCGTCTCTTTGATTTTTTCAGTTGGTAAGTTGTTTCTGGAATGATTTTTTTATTTGACCGATGACAATAAATGTTACTTGTTTACTAGAAGTGCTCAGATATTATCTAGTTTTTTGTCAATTTATGTAGTTGCATAACCGCCAAGTTGCCGGTTCTTCCTTCGTTCGTATGAGTCAGTGGCCAACTCTGGTGACAGAGTTTATATCTCTCAACACAGTCACAACACATTGCAACAATTGCTGTAATTTTGTGTGTAGCCCGACGATATTGACAAGATTTTTCATAGTAATCGCAAGTATTCAATGTTTAGCCGGCTAGATTGCAACGTATTGCACAATGATATTTCAGGAAGGGTTTAAAAGTGTAATAAGTATAGGTACTGAGCTATGCTGGTTAATAAAATTGGCAGCAAGATGCAATTATTTTTTATGCAGCCCGTTTACAGGCCTCATAAAATCGTCAGTTTAAGTGGTTACTATTCAATAATGTATTTCGAAATAGGAATATCGTTCGGGATATTCCAATAAATTTATTCATAGCATCCAAGATTTTCGGCCAAGCTGGTATTCGGATGGTGGCCTAGCAGCCTTGGCTAACGGTCATGGCGTTCTGCTCAAGGCAAACGCGGGTCCGTCCAACAATGTTGAAACGCATTTAAATTTGATTTAATCAATGAATAATAAACTAACAAAAATTGTATTCTTGGTACACCAAACCACCAAAAAAAGCTTTACAATAAACACCTTATTTATAGAACTAAAATAAAAATATGCAGGTTAATTTCATAATCATAAGGTATTACCTACACAAGGGCACTGTAGCAAGTGAAATTACTGGGCGAAAGAGACTTAACAAAAATTTCTCGGGTGGGCGCCTTGATTGTCTTGTTACTTGCTGACAAAAAATTACGTAAAACCTCTTGAATCATTTCATCCATTGATGAAAACTGCATTATAATTCGTTGTGTGGTTTATAAGATCTAAACGTAAACAATCATACAGTGACAGACGACAGAAAGCCACTTTGTTTCACTCTATGTAAAGATACATACGAAACAGTTGAGCCATTTAGATTGTATTTTAATACAATAGTCATATTCGTGACGTGTTCACCTACATTACCTTCAGAGCACATCGTAAAGTGATTATCGTGATTTTTGTTATCAGCCGTCAAAACAAAGGTAACCTAGTTGACGGCTTCGCTGGTAATGTTGATTGTATCTTATCACATAACACTGTTATCACTGAACCGGAAGGTGAGATGCCCTATTGATTTTTATTCAATGTTGAGCCACGTGTTGTTACAGTACGTCACGCAGGAACAATGTTCTGAGGGTCTAGATATTTTACAGCGACAAACGGTAATGGTGGCAAATATTCAGAGCATTCACAGACATAAGTTGAATCACGAAAACTGTCACGATATTGCTTGTCCGCAAGAGAAAACCCCTGGCTTCGGGTCCGGTACTCATGCGAGTGGTTCGTGAACCAAACAGAACACTACCATTTCTCCAAAATGGTGCCGGAGCCGTCATTGTCGCTCACCACCCGCACCCCCGAAGAGATCTAGCTCGAAATCAGGAAAGTACAGTAAAGAGGCAAACGGTAACCGCTTACCATCTTGTGTACCGTACGATTGGTTGCCAATAAAAAAAAAGGAACAATTAAAATAATAGCGCATATTATTTAACACTTACATCGCAGCAGCTTTCTTGACGATGGCCGCTGCTTCGTCGACTCGGCCCTTGCTGACGAGCCACCTCGGAGACTCGGTCAGCAGGAAGAAGTGGGTCAGGTACACCAGAGGAGGCACGGCCAGGGCCAAGCTGTATGAGTCCCAGTCACGGAAGTAGTAGGCAAACATGGGTATAGTCATGTGACCTGGAATTTTAATGTCATGCATTTAACAATTTGACAAACTCAAGGAATAAGTTCCACGCCAAAAAAACACATATCTACATGTATTTTTTTCATTACTTTTTTTTTATATCTATCTCTTGAAAATCAAAAAGCCAGCTGACGCGGCGCGTGTCAACGACCCCCCGCGTCAATGAACCGCGTGTCAATAACCCACGCGTCAATGACCTGCGCAGTGCGCGTGTCAATGATCCCCTCCTATCCAGGGGCCGGGGCTCGCGTGCTCGAATATTTTATTATTACGCGATTTTTAACAACGATAAATAATAATTGACCAGATATCCGTAATCCATTTACTCAAGAAAATAATACAGAAAAAACAAAAAATCGGTACATAATTTTTTTTTTGAAGTGTGGAACCTATTGGTTGATAATGAATGACCCTGTAGGTATATACTGAAGTTGCAAGGATTCATGACACCTGCAGAATATGATATAATACTTGCGATAGTAGAGAATACACGCGTTGCTACCCTGATATAAATAAAGTCCAAACCAAACGGTTCCATGAGGAATTTCCGGAACAAAATAGGTACAACTTTCACCAAAGACACGTCTGTGGATTTGTTTAGCTTTACAAAAAGTTAATGGGATTCCCATGTGCGTTTTCGGGACTGTTACTAGTTACTGCATGACGGCAGAATTATGTGTGGTGGCAGTAACTCCCCAGACGGGCTCATCACAAAGAGTTGGGTACTTTAATAGTGCGTGTTAGTGCCTAATTGAAGTTGTTAGAATGTCGATTATTGCGTAAACTGTTGATGGACGTTGACCATAATTACGTCGATATCTTTGAGTAAAATGTTTATTCTAAGGTCAAAGATAACTATCGTTGATAGGTTATCATTGACCTTAGATCACTGATCGACGTATTTTGGAAAAATGTAAAGGTTGTGATAAAAGAGAACTTCATATATTATTTATTTATCGGGAACCATTTATTTTTCCAAGATAAAAAGTAACCTTAGAGCACAGAACAGATATTAGTACTACGTCCTTATAGTATAGTATAGTTATTCCAGACTATAATCTATGCCTGACCAAAATTTCATACAGATCCGCTCAGTCGTTTATGCGTGATACCTCCCACAAACATTCAAACTTTTCTCTTTATAATATTACTGCGATTATTATTTAGCCTTCGCCGTTCCACTGGCACTGTAGATAAGGCAAAGGCCTCCCTATCCTCTTTCGAACTTTCTTGGTCTCAATCATTGAAACTATTATAACAGTTCATAATCACAAATGCCAATCTTCCTAAGTTCCCACTGTATCCACGAATGAGAGTGATTGGGTCTGAATTGAATCCATCACACAGACTTGACGCAGATTGGAGGATGACACATGTTTTTTTGAAATAATGTCCTTGGATTTTAAACTAGGTTTAGTTATTTACTAGAACACTATCATTAAAATTCCTCTCCATCCAAAGGTTGCCTGGAAGAAATCGCTTCTAAGCGATAAGACCGCCCATTGTACCTGCCTTCTAAATGTTATTATCTAAGTTTATGTTTTGGTGTACAAGTACAATATTATCATTTCGTTCGTTCGTTCGTATGAGTCAGTGGCCAACTCTGGTGACAGAGTTTCTAGGCCGCCCGAAGGCCTCTGTCATGTCATACTATGTCATCATTCATTCATTCATTCATAAAAATGTATTATTAATATTATTTTTAGCCTTTTTTTTTCTTGATGGGGAAATCCTCATGAATACCTTTGCGATCAGGGGCTCGCAAAGATTATGCCGGACTCTTACCGGCTAAAACCCCACCGGTGCTTCCTTCACACACTTGTTGATGGGGTCACGGGAATTCGGTTAGTAATACTTCCGTCACCCCATCGGTGTCAGCTCAGTTACTCCTGCGATTAGTTTCAGCCTACATTATCCCACTGCAGGGCAGACTCTCCCCATCCCCCTTCTATACAGTCTTGTGCTTTTAAGGATCAATCTTGTCCGATGCGTCGGTCAGCCCGCTTTCTAAAAATGGAACTCACCAATAATAAACGGAAGTTGAAAAACGCAGCCCACCACTCCTCTGTACTGAGAGCCTACTGTCTCCATGACAATGACGAAAGATACCACCATGGTGCCAGCCGCGGCCATGCCCAGGATGAACCGAATGATCGTGAAGACTGCATAATTGGGAGAGTAGGGCACTCCAAATCCTAGAGCAATTACTGAAGTTATGGAGACGAGAAATGTGTTCTTGCGACCATATCTGAAACAGGAGTACTAAGAGTATTTATTAAGGTTTTTATCATCAAAAAAGTTTATTTCGAGACAGTTGAGCGATAGATAATTAGTTTCGAGACAATGGCTGCTTAATTCGAAATTGGTCGCCTTTCAGCTGTGTTTAAGTCATAAAGTACATATACTAAGTACTTAGCGCTGGTCTTCAAAGACGCCATCTATTGGAGATGCTATAGTACAGGGTCTAGTGGCAAGTTTCTGTGGACAAGTTGGTTACTCATTTTGCCCATATTGAATGTATGAAGTGCAGACACTGCAATACCTAGGATAGGTTTAGATTGTACAATGATTGATTGTAAGAATGTGGAATGAAAAAGGGAAACGACTTGGTGGATACCAATAGATTTGTTCTAAAAGAGAGTGGAGCAGACTTTAAAATCACCCGAGTCACGTAGATAGTCTCTAACATATACATATAGCTCTAATCCAGGTCTATTGTAGTTACCAGATGTTTTCATACAAAACTGTCAAAACTAGCTTTAAAATACGAGCTCAGAATACTGATCCAGCGCGTTCTGGATAAAAGTATCCAGCACTTACTTCTCCGTTATAAATTGATGACGACACCTATTCCACTTTTGATACCTAACAGTACTTTTGAATGCACATTTTTTACCCCTTAACAAGAACTGGTTTTGCAGGTTGTGTTGTGAACCAAGATTTAGCACGACTTTTAGTCTCTTTGTTCAGCTTAAGTAGAATACCAGCTGTAGAGGACGGACTCTACCTCTTTAGAATTAAAGAAAACAAGAGACAGAAGCAAAGTGACAGTAGAATGTTTAAATATAATTTTGATTTTGACTAATGGTGAAAAATAAATAAAATATTTTTTTTTGGGAAAATAATTGTATAAATAAGTCTCTGTAGCTAACACCAGCCCTAAGCTGTCTGTCTAGTTACAGTTGGCTATCAATTCGTACAGTCAGCAAAGAAAGTGGTCTATCACTTTTGACAAAAGTTTCTGTGACATTCAAATGAATCTCAGCCTTAGGATGATAGACCATATTTTTTGCTGACTGTACCTTTAAATAGACATAGCTCACCTATCAGAAAGGAATCCAAACAGAATACTCCCAATCAGGATACCAAGCTGCAGCATCATCTGCGTGAAGCTGGCGAGCCAGCTCCTATCACAGATTAAGTCCCATTCCGAAATAATAGTATTCCCCATCGGAGTTCCATCGTAATCATAACTCTTGCAGTTTTCATAACACGTGTTGTTTTCACCAACAGTTCTGTTATAAGTCCCGTTATAACTGGTGGTATTGGATGAGATTTCAGCTCCAGGGCCCATGTTGGAGCACCAGAAAGTTACCTTTGGTGTTAGGAACAGTATGGCCATTTGCACCCATCCTGAGGAGAGTTTGACAAGGGAGATAGATACCACGATCAGTAGCTGCCATGTTCCGAAATTGCCGAGGAGGCGGTCGAACGGGTCTTCGGGTTTAGCTGCTTGAGGGAAGGTTTTTAGAACCATTTTGTTTCTTCTTTTCAAGATGTCTGTTTGGTTTTTGAGTTATCTCTCCTTTTTTATTATAGGATTTCTAATATATTAATTTGAAATATTATTTTTTTAAGACAAATTTTTACTATTACTGCGTGGTACTAATTTTGTTCTATGCTATAAGGTAGGCCTACTCAGTTACCTACACATTATTTACAAAATTAAATAACTTTGAATATAAAGTTTAGTTTTCATTACTTACAAACTTGTTTATATTATAGCTCAATCACTTTAATCAATTTGTGAATCATTGAGCAATTTTTTTCATTATTCATATCAGCACTCGGATTAAACCTCTGTATTTATTAAATGCATTCTTTTATTTATTATGTGAGGAGGATTTTATTATTTGTTTTCATTGTTACCTAGGTAGGTATAAATATATTTAAATAATTATTGTGTCGACGTTTTATCACGACGTACTATGTATATCTGTGGATGAATGGTAAACTGGATTAATCAGTTGTTAGAGTAATGAAATTTACCTTGGAATTAGTGTTAATTTATAAGAAAAACACACCTAACATTATATTATAAATGCAAAAGTTTGTTTGTTTGTAAGACAACTTCGTTATGGCTGAACGGATTTGGATGAAACTTGGAATAGATAGTGTGAACCTGGATTAAACAGTATTTTATCCTGGTACCACGCGAGCGAAGACGCGCATGACAGCTAATTATAGATAAGATAAGATAAGATAAACTTATTCAGAACACAGTAAGTACAAACAGAGTCAGATTACAGATTGAACGATGAGTCTGCAAAAGTTAAAAACTGTGTAGCATAAAATGTTCTAAAATATACAAAAATAAAATAGATCTTTTTACATCAAATCAGCATCAATAAGTAAAACCCACTACCAATAAAAGTAAGTAAGTTCGTATGAGTCAGTGGCCTTCGGGCGGCCGAGAAACTCTGTCACCAGAGTTGGCTACTTCGTTCGTTCGTACGAGTCAGTGGCCAACTCTGGTGACAGACTTTCTAGGCCGACCGAAGGCCTCTCTCGTGGCCTAACAACTTTGAAAAAGCCTGGACCGACTGCTTAACATGCCAATAGTAAGTAAGTTCTTAGGTGACCAAATCTGGTAACATTGTTTAATGGCCGAAGGCCTTCGTTATGACCTACTGTTATCAAAGCTGCAAAAATGTATCATTGACCTCGCTCTTATACCTAACATTAAATAATAAATAAATAAATAATGCTGGACAATCCACACAGCATCATCTAGTCCCAAAGTAAGCTGCTGTTAAACAGAGCTGTATTATGGGTACTAGATGACTGATATATATTTAATACAATACAATACATAGATAGATATTTTTTATTATATATAGAAAATACCTAGAACACCCGGAAAAAATATTTGTAGATCGTACAAACATTTGTTCCGAGGCGGGAATCGAACCCGCAACCTCTGCGTCGCAGGCGGACCTGCGCCCGCTGCGCCACATCGGTCGTCATTTTCCTTCAATACCGCCAAATCATCAATATTCAATGGTGTATCTACATAATTGATTTATTTAGAACTAGTGGCTCGTCCCGGCTTCACACGGGCGTACATAAAATATAGCCTATGTTACTCAGGGATATTGTGGCATTCTAATGGTGAAATAATTTTTGAAATAAGACCAGTAGTTTTGAGTTTATTCGTAACAAACAAAAATATAAATCACGTCTCTATAAAATATTAGTATGGATAACTGCAGCTGTCTTAGCCTCTACTTTGGAAGCGGTGTGGACTATGGTTTCCGGTGAAATTACTGGCACATGAGACTTTCGATCTATACCTCAAGGTTCGTTCGTTCGTGAGTCTGTGGCCAACTCTGGTGACAGAGTTTCTAGGCCGCCCGAAGGCTTCTGTCATGGCCTAACAACTTTGAAACTGCTTAACGTGCTCTCCGAAGCACGGGTATTCGTTATGCAATAGCCTTAATAAGATAAATCTCATAATAATCATTATTGTTAAAAGATTGCAAAAGATCCGTCCGTAGCATTATGTTTATAAGGCGAAACGGAGGTCGCCAGTTCGATTCCCAATGGGGTTTTGACCTTTTACGCATTTATGGACTCTTCATAAACAAGGCTGCATTTTCTATTGTTTACATCTGTGTCATGTGTTTATGTTTATAAATGAAGTATTTTTCACACCAACTGCTCGATACGTCCAATCATAAGTAATGAAAACATAACATAAATTAAAACATAATCATAACTTATAAGTAAGCCAATTATAGCGCTAAGGGTCAGCTAATATTATTAATATTAGCATACATACATAGTATTGGAAGTAGTAAAATTGAAATATCTTGAGGGTTATGTAGTCATACATAGATAACCTTCAAGAAGATATTTCAATTTGGAACCGCATTTGAAACTTTTTCAACAATGACTAATACCAACTTTCACTAATTTATGAATTAGTAGGTTTTTTTATATACAACTGAAGTGGCAACAAAGCGTACGGCCCACAAGATGGTAAGCGGTTACCGCAGCCTATGGACGCTTGCAATACCAGAGGTATCACTCGCGGTTTGCCACCTTGAGGCTAAGATCGAAAGCCTCATGTGCCAGTAATTTCACCAGAAACCATACCCTTCACACCGGAACACAGCAATGCGAGCATTACTGCTTGGCGGCAGAAATAGGTATGGTGGTAGTCCTTCCCTGGACGAGCTCTATCACAGAGAACTCTGCTACTCTTAAAAAGCATGTTCCACACATCACTTATAACTACAAAACATTTACTCACATACCTGATAAATATCCACACACTTTAAATTACAAATAAGTATTATGTAGATAGATACAAAACACAAAACTGATCAACAAGGCAGCTATACAAATACTGAGTTGTGAGTAGGTAACAAGCGATGCGCACGCGCAGCCGTTGAATTAGGCAGTTGATGAAGATACCAGTCTGGCAAGCCGGTTACACTGATACTAAGTTATATACTAAGGAGAATGACGACCGAGACTAAAGAATACAAAAAAAAATTGGCGCGTAATTTTATCTTAATTAAAAGGTGTTTACAATTTTTTTACCATGAAGGTGGTGAAATAAAATACGTTCCACGTAAACGTTAATGTATAATCCAGAGGACTAATCACGTAGAATTCGTTTGACAATTGTAAACGCTAGCGTATCGTCTGTCTGCCAATTTGTATGGGATTTTTACAGCGCCTCTTAGGTGCGTAAATTGCATTACAAATTTTTATTTCAACACCTTGCAGAGCTGTTTTTTTGCTAAGCTTTTCTCTGGGAGGGTGCATGTGTGTTTATACAGGGTCATTCATTATCAACCTGACAAACTTAAGGGATAGGTTCCACACATTATGTCTTTAAAATCCAAGTAAACAAAAAAAATCGATTAAGTTTTCTGCTCAATTATTATTTATCATTGTTGGGAATCGAGTTAAGCGGCGTAATAATACAATATTTGAGTGTGCGCGCCACGTAGCGGGTCATTGAAACGCGCAGGTCAAGGACGCGCGGGTTATTGACCCGCGGTTCATTGACGCGCGGGTCACTGACACGTGCCGAGCGCTGCCTTTTCGATTTCTAACAAGGATAACTAATTATTAAACAGAATTACGTAAATTTACACAAAAAAAAATTTTTTTTGAAAAATGTACAAGTATTTTTTTTTATGTGTTGAAAAGGGATAGGCCCTTAAGTTTGTCAGGTTGATAATGAATGACCTTATATAATTTGATTGGTATGAAATATAAGCATATCTAAGAACTGAATGGATCCTGTTTAGCCTTGAAATAGATTTAGGAAATAATTCTCAGAAAAGCAAAAACAAGACAATAAAAAATTGGCAATAGATACATTTTTATTGCTGACCATCTAACGTTTGAAAATATATTTTTGTTTTATTGTTCTGGTTAAACTTATAGGTCAGCTATACAGGAAGATAGAGTTTAATTAAACGGAACATTTAATTTACCTAGTTCATTTTTCATAAACCTAGCTATAATACACCACACCACACATGACGACCGATGTGGCGCAGCGGGCGCAGGTCCGCCTGCGACGCAGAGGTTGCGGGTTCGATTCCCGCCTCGGAACAAATGTTTGTACGATCTACAAATATTTGTTCCGGGTGTTCTGGGTATTTTCTATATATAATAAAAAATATCTATCTATGTATTGTATTGTATTAAATATATATCAGTCATCTAGTACCCATAATACAATTGTGTTTAACAGCAGCTTACTTTGGGGCTAGATGATGCTGTGTGGATTGTCCGGCATTATTTATTATTTATTTATTTAATATTACATTTACCTGGTGGTAGGACTATTCAGCAAGAGTCAGTCTTGGAGAGAACCAATATCCTGCCTCCAATTAGTAGGAAGCAGGATATTCGGCCTCCAAGCAGTAATGCGCAAGCTTACTGAAACCATACCCTTCGAACCGGAACACAGGGTCAAGGGTATGGTTTCTGGTGAAATTACGGGCACATGAGGCTTTTGATCTATGCCTCAAGGTGGCACCGCGAGTGATACCTCTGGTATTGCAAGCATCCATAGGCTGCGGTAACCGCTTACCATCTTGTGGGTGCTTGATTGCTACTTCAGTTTTATAAAAAAAAAAGACAAGATATAACTAGCCGCTATAATGACAGTTTGTTTTATGAATAGGCCCTATTTATACAGGTGCTAAATTGCCTATATTACCTCTACTGCTAGCAACATAAAGTAACATTGAATTTTTCCTATAACTTACCTACTAAGGATATAGTAATGGCCTCACTTGCACCTACTACGCATCGAGAGTACATTACCTTTCCTCTTCACGACCATATTGTTACTCTTTTTCCTTATCAACATTTTTTTGCTGGTCATTTCACCGACCATTCAAAAATTAGTCCCGGCGCCGGAATCAAACCAGCATCTAACCCGGTACTTGCCTACTGCGCCACCGATAGAACTTAATTTATCTCATGGGCAGATGTACCGAGTAACACCGTCATTAAGAGAATAGTGTCAGTATTATAGGCAGATGACATTAAAGCGGTCGCAGGAAGTCGGTGGGTGGTGAAGGCCCAAAATCGGTCGTCATGGCGCTCTTTGGGGGAGGGCTATGTCCAGCAGTGGACGTCTATCGGCTGATATGATGATGATGATGATGATATAGGCAGAAACACTATCGTTTGGCAATTGTATGGTAAACGTATCGCCCAGCTGTTAATTATTAAAAAACTGTCATACCAAAAATCAAAAATCAAAATCAAAATCAAAAATTATTTATTTCAATAGAATCACAAGGGTCACTTTGAAACGTCTTACAAGCTAGGAAAATTTACACCAGTTCCAACGCGCCCATGCCGTAAAAGAACTGGCAACAACACCGGCTGGGTTCCTATCGCTTTTTTGGCATGAACCTTGCTATTGTTATGGATGCCGAGTAGAGTTGGAGCACATTCGTCCCAAGCTTTTTTATCATCTAGGTAATCGTTGTTTTATAATAAGCTTTTTGAGATAGTTTTTGTTTAATTAATTTTTTAAATTTGCCAATTTATAAATTTTGTATGTAAAAGATTTTAATATCCCAAAAAAATATTTCAGAAACTTTGCGGCCGTTTGGGAATATCTTATTTTCAAGAGTACAAAAGTTTGACAGCAATGGATTATTGGAATTGGATTGGAATTGTCATTGGATTCAAGAGTAAAGCCCTCAGCTTAGTGCTCTGAATTACTATTATGCTACACCACGAGTAGATACTGATTGGCATTAGTTATTTAAATTAAAGTCGAGTTATCTTAACGTTTTGCCTTTTGAGTCAACAAGCAATTTAAACGAGTAGAGTAGGTTAGTAATGCGCGCCGCACATGACATTGGTTCACGTTACTGCCCTGATGTGACTCTGGTGGTAGGACTCTTCAGTAAGAGTTCGTCTTGGTGGGTACCACCGCAGTACCAGATATTCTGCCGCCAAGCAGTAGTGTTCAAGCTGCACTGTGTTAGGTTTTAAGGGCACTGTAGCGAGTGAAATAACTAGGCGAAAATGACTTAATAATAAATATAATAATAATAATAAAATTAAGACGGAGTGAGCGCAGTGCAGTGCCATGCTGAACGAAATTTATTGGGTGACACTGCAGCAGGTATTCTTACGATTGACCGTCACATTAGCTGACATAAAATATATGACGTCTATACCTTTGTCAGTTGGGACACTGTGTCCCGATAAATTTTGTCCGAATCGACAGCAAGTCTGCTTTAAGTCCCTGCGTGGACACGTGAAAGCAAAAATGCTTTGTTCGTTTTAAGGGTTAGTGTTAAAAATCCCCTTTGAAGATCCCCTATGAAGGAGATTTAGGAGTTCCAGTGTCCAAAATCTCCTCAGTCTAAAGGGGATTTTGACACAAAAATAAATCTCAAAATCCTCTTTGCAGGGTAAATACGCCATAGGTTCAAATAGTGACACTTGCACGTGACTCGTGACATCCATTGCGAATGGGCGCATTCATGGACACATTAGGCACACATAACATTATAACAATAATCAAAACCAAAAAGAATCCAATAAAATTAAAATTTAAAAAGTCACTGAAATAGTGTCGATTCATAGGTTTACACTTCTATCTAATTCGTCCCTGCGTGGACACGTGTCGAGACGGGTCGATTCATCGGTTTACACTTCTATCTAATTCGTCCCTGCGTGGACACGTGTCGACACGGGTCGATTCATCGGTTTACACTTCTATCTAATTCGTCCCTGCGTGGACACGTGTCGAGACGGGTCGATTCATCGGTTTATTTATTTACATATTTTATAGGAAAACCAGCAGCTTATTTATATATAAATAGGTTTTCACGGTATACAAGCTACTGACTAGTTTTTATCAGTAAGTTGTCTAAGCAAGTTATGAACAGAAACGGCCTTCAAATAATCTCTCTACACACTGTTATAGCCTTGTTACCTTAAGGTCACGTTCCAATATACCTAGTTATTGCCCGCGACTTCGTTCGCGTGGAACTCGGGAACCGTACTTTTTTCGGGATATAAAGTAGCCTATCCTATTCCTGGTCATTATCTATCCATGTTTTAAATTTCAGCCAAATCAATTCAGTGGTTGTCGATAGACGAACAAACATCCAAACTTAATAGTGTGATAAGTGCGATTACAACTTACCCCTGGCTTCGCATGGGTGCAATGAAAAGTTAAGGACCCGTGCGAAGCCGGGGTAGGACGCTAGTAATAAATATAGTTTATATGTTACATAGCTATAACATAGGATTATAAAGTTAACCAGTTTTTTGAGTTTATTCGTTACAAACTAAAATAAAAATCTTTCCTTTTTAGAATATTAGCACAGAACAGTTTTTTTTTATACAACTGAAGTGGCAACCAAGCGTACGGCCCACAAGATGGTAAGCGGTTACCGCAGCCTATTGACGCTTGCAATACCAGAGGTATCACTCGCGGGTTGCCACCTTGAGGCTAAGATCGAAAGCCTCATGTGCCAGTAATTTGACCGGAAACCATACCATACCATTATATACGAGGAAGATGCGTGTTTTTTTAGCAAGTAAGACTAATGGCCTATTTACACCATAACAAAATTGCATGCAAAAATTGTCTTTTCAATTTCATTTCAGAACATTTTTGTTTTAAAATCAATTAGACAGGGCAATTCTTGCATGTAATTATAGTAAATGTGTAAATGGGCCATTAACCGTGTGGTTTTTTACTACTGATAATAATATCTAATTAGTTTAAGAGTAGTAGAGTTCTCTGTGATAGAGCTCGTCCGGAGAAGGACTACCACCATACCTATTTCTGCCGCCAAGCAGTAATGCTCGCATTGCTATGTTCCGGTGTGAAGGGTATGGTTTCCGGTGAAATTACAGGCACATGAGGCTTTCGATCTTAGCCTCAAGGTGGCAACCCGCGAGTGATACTTCTGGTATTGCAAGCGTTCATAGGCTGCGGTAACCGCTTACCATCTTGTGGGCCGTACGCTTGGTTGACACTTCAGTTGTATAAAAAAAAAAACGTATCGTCCAGCTGTCAACTTGTATTTATAGAATTTTTAACAGCGCGTCTTTTAGTGCGTTAAATGAACTACCAAGTCAAACGAGTTTTTCGTGATTTGCTCTCAGGTCATGAACGAGCTGTCAGTCAGGTATCTAAGGTCAAAGTGCTTTTTGCAATAACAATAGCTGATAACCCGAGATCCGGAACCAGTCACGAACGTAAACAAAACTTACTTTAATAGTAAGCAAACCAAATAACTCTGACGTTTCTTTGCCAATTTAGAAAAAGAAAGAAAGAAAATAATGAGGGTACCCGCGCTTCTGTTATTAGGAAGGAGAAGTCTCAGATATAGTGAGATTTTTTTATATCTTTATGTGCAGACCCGTGCGGCTTCACCCGCGTTTTTGCAGTTTTATTATTTTTCCGGTAAGATAAGACAAGATAAGATAAAGATTTATTTTCTCTCAACACAGGTTACAATCAATAAAACAACATGGAAGTAATAGAGGTACCTAGTAAATAAATAGTACATAGGCTGGAGACGGAGGTAAAAAGTGTTATTCTAGAACTTGAGCCATCTGTAGTCTAAATTTCACCACAATCGGTTAAGTCATCACGGAAACACGTGGTAACAAACATACACACAGACTTTTGCAATTATAATTTAGTAGGATTATTCCCACTGGCGATAGCTACGCCGTAGCGAGCTGCTACGGCGTAGAAGTGGGAATATTCATTTGTTTTGAAATGAAATGAAATGAAATTCGTTTATTTGATAAACACACAGAAAGAAAACAAAAAATATAAAACAAGGGACTTAAGTAATAAAAAAGAATAAAAGAAAAATAGGTTGGTAAGTAGGTACTAGGAACATAAGATAAACAACATGACATTTTTTTAAGCAAGATTACCTACTGACTGGTGGACTGTGCCCTACTGCGCCAATTAGTTTTCTGCTGTGTCAAAGAGGCTCTGTTTCAGTGTAAGCTGCGATACATACACAGAGTGTGATGTGAAGCTGCACTGGTTTTCAGCCCGTAGCATGCTTCTGATGTAATGTAACCTAAACATTTTTGCAGCAGCCAGTAACATAATACTTATCAAATCCTACGTTCAATAATTTTATCCAAATCGTTGTAGCCATTACGACGTGGTTGTGCTACTAATAATATACTTTCGTATTAATAATAGTAGTAGAGGTACTCAGGTATATTATGATAGTAGAAAGTTAAGGCCTTACTCATAAATTGTGCTTTAAACCTCTGTTAACTAAAATGTCTTTAATTAAAATCCATCATCATCTTTCTTGATTGGACACAAGAATGACATTGAAATACAATACTTAGCAAGCCGCTATAAAGACTGTTTTTGATAAATGAAAGCATAAGTTTATGCTAGTAATCAAAAACATTCTTGAACGTATGTATAATGTATTTTTTTTTTAATTTAGCAAGTGACAAGACGATCAAGTCGCTAACCTGATGTTAAGCACCACGTCTAACCATAACAGATGCAGTGCCACCAAAAGCTTAAAGTTTTTATGTTCTGCGTGGCACTGCACTGCGCTCATCACCCCGAAACGTTGTTGTTCAGTCTCTTTCGCGCAATAATTTGACTTGCTACAGTGCCCTTCAAACCTAAACACAGTAATGCTTGCACACTACTGCTTAGAGGTGGAATATCTGATACTACATACTTATCTGTCTAGAGAAAATTCCCAATAGTTCAACTAGTAAGACTACTCGGTAAGACTACTAGGAATAGCCCATTTTATAACGACGTTTTGACCAACTGTTCATGCATCTGTACAGTCCGCGCTGTCAAACTGTCAAATCCATCAATAGGTGTGTGGCAACGACAGTAATCGGTTACCGATAGATCGTTGCCATGACGAAATACCAGCTACCAGCTCCCAGTTGAAGGTCATGGTGAACCATTGTTCCAGATTGTGAAACCAATTAAAAGGAGCTTTAGAATCAATTCATTTAATATTATAATAATTGATCTACGTTTGATTGTATCTGGCTACTGACTGTGCGACCTAGGGAAGTTAGCCGGAGACGCATTAGGCAAATTTTTGAGGCATTCATCTTTGTTTGTTTCCAATGCGTTATTTTTCTCAAAATTACAGGTAACTGCGGATCTTGGCCGTCGTGAAGTTAGTCGTTTGTGATGCGTGAAGATAATTTAGTTTGAAAAAGCTTCATTGCGCATGTCTGTTGGTACCTTACTGAGACCTTCGTTTGACTTGTAAAATTGGTTTTATCAATCAATTTATTGTATGGTATTGTACTGTATTGTCTTTTTTTTTTTTTTTTTTTTATGTCAGCAAGTGACTAGACAATCAAAACGCCCGCATGATGTTAAGCACCACGCCTGACTATAACAGATGCAGTGCCACCCAAAGCTTAAAGTTTTTAAGTCTTTGCGTGGCACTGTACTGCGCTTATCACCCCGAGACATTGTTGTTAAGTCTCTTTCGCCCAGTAATTTCACTTACTACAGTGCCCTTCAAACCTAAACACAGTAATGCTTGCACACTACTGCTTGGAGGTAGAATATCTGACACTGCGGTGGTACCCACCAAGACGGACTCTTGCTGAAGAGTCCTACCACCAGTCTTTGTTTTGTATTCGGTTATTTAGAATTACCTAGGTATGCTCATCAAGCGTAGTGTGTATTGTTATACATGAAAACCGTTTTTTAAATAAATTTTATTCATTTTTGTACAAGAACCTTTCCTCCTAAAGTAGAAAAGTGGCTACAATAGATATTAGCCCTATTGAGAAAATTAAAATAAATTGCGTTTTTTTTTTTTTTTATACTACTAAACTGGTAACCAAGCGTACGGCCCACTTGATGGTCAGCAGTTAACGTAGCCTATGTACGCATGCAACATCATAGATATCTCTTGCGTGTTACCACCCTGAGACGTTAGATGGTTAGTCTCATGTGCCTGTAATTTCACCGGAAACCATACCCTTCGAACCGGAACACAGCAATGCGAGCATTACTGCTTGGCGGCAGAAATAGGTATGGTGGTAGTCCTTCCCCGGACGAGCTCTATCACAAAGAACTCTACTACTCTTAATCTCTAATTTGTATTACCTTTATAAATTAGCTGGCGTAACTTGTGTCTTTTCATTGATCTATGAACGCAAGCACACTGGGGGGCAATGCTGCTACCAATGCAATGCAATAAAATGACATTTGCATGATCGAATTTCAAAATCGAATTTTAACTTTCAGTATGGTGAAATCGTAAAAACTATATCAAAGTCTATGTGAATTTGTCAAGAACCTACAATGCTACTGTTATTTAGCTAAATAAGTTATTTTGTTTAATAATTTGAGTTTCCAATTTTCTATTCTCGATTCTCATATTCACTTTATACGAACAAACTTCACCGAGCTGCGTCCTATAGAGTTGATTTTCAAAATTCCTCTCATTACACCTACTCATCACACTGCAAAGAACACACTCTCCATATTTCAAGTTTCTCGGTTCAACTGTTTAGGATCTACTTGTAGGTCAGTATGTCAGCAAGCCTTTTTATATGTATTAAAAACCTCAAAGGTACATGCTGTAATTACTAATTTTTCTCTTGTATTAGTAGCAAAGATTAAGAAATACTTAGTTAAAACGATAAATAGTACCAGTGAGGTATAACTTAAAACGACCAGCCTATGAAGGAGTAAATACATAAATCATTTGTAGAAAGCTACAATATTACCTAACACTACTTTAAACATAACCAGGATATTCCATATTAAAGTCTAATAAACAAGTCCTTATAAGACCCATGATGTCATCCCACTTTCCTCCGCCGACGCGCGCGGGAGAAATTAGCTTTGGAACACATTTCTTTGCCAGTGTTGGTTGGGTGCAGTGCTTTTGTGAAATAAAAGGTAGTTTTTTTATTTTTATTTTATACAACTAAAGTGGCAACCAAGCGTACGGCCCACTAGATGGTAAGCGGTTACCGCAGCCTATGGACGCTTGCAATACCAGAGGTATCACTTGCGGGTTGCCACCTTGAGGCTAAGATCGAAAGCCTCATGTGCCAGTAATTTCACCGGAAACCATACCCTTCACACCGGAACACAGCAATGCGAGCATTACTGCTTTGCGGCAGAAATAGGTATGGTGGTAGTCCTTCCCCGGACGAGCTCTATCACAGAGAACTCTACTACTCTTAAAAGTAGTAGTAGGTAGTATTTTATAATACTTTTGTAATCTTTCAATTTGATCTAAGAAGATAAGTAGGTTCAAAAACGTTGGCGTAACATCTTGTCAGTGGGCAAATGTGATTTAGCAATTTGTTATGTAAATTGCAGAAATAAATTACCAGGCGTTGTCCATTTTCAAAACAAAGCAATTCAAGTTTAGCATATTTTTTTTTTATTAGGTATTTATCAATCTAATCTTGATAATTCTTCAGGCTTTCGCCATCGGTGTTAAACTGCATTGAGTACCTCTTACCTATACAGTACCTGCATAAGCGTGAAGTACCTCATAAAATACAAACTAAGTATACAAAATAGTTTGTTCTCAGCGCTAGTGGATTTTAATGATAAATATTTTACTGCTAAACTAAACATCTTGTTTTTACAGTTTATTCCAAAATGCTGCTGTTGAAAGCTGTTTGGGCCCTTTGCTTTATAAATGTTGTGACCTCTATAGAATCACCCACAGAAGCCGCTCCAATAACAAGCTATGATCCCGCAGAACTATTGACGTAAGTGACAGACAATTATTATTATTGTAATCCCTATTGTAAAACATTCATAATTATCATTTATGATTACTGTAAAACTAACACACCCACAAATACTCATTAATACACATCATATTTATTTGTAGCTTATCGTTCTTCATTTTTTTATTTGTACTTAGCTATTTTTGTTATATCAATTCATGTTTATTTATTTAGATCCTGTAATATTCAGAAAAAAACACATTGTTAATGAGTTATTTTGAGCTGCAGTGCGTTACCTATAAATACATTCATTAGTCGATCAAATTTTGTTGTCATAAAGTTGTATTCAGCTTCTATCATTCATAACCATTGTAATAATGTCGTATGTAAAAATTTCCTTGGAAAGTATTAGAGCTTTAGAACTTGTGTTTTACTGCATTTTGCTATGTGCTTATTTTAAGGTTTTACTTACATGAGAGTTAGCCCATAGGTACGTACATTGTTTGAACACTAGAAATCAAAATAATTCTTGTGTTGTAATGTGATAAGATGACATCAGGATCCAAACTACGAGCGCTAATAACATTATCATTCTCAAGACAGAACTTTTGTATATTTTTAGTAAAATCTTCAACCCCAACACAACAATAATATCCTCTCGCCAACGTGGATACGGACTAGTATTTGAAGACCAACCAGACCTTAAACCTAATCCTGATGAAGACCAAGGCCTCCATGGACTTTACCCTTTTGAAGGAGATAAGACAAGACTCAAATTCGAAGATGACTCCTTAAATTATGAAAATAGCAATCGACCTTTGAGATTTCAAGACGATAGCTTTCAAAATAATGATGAAACACCTGCCATGCCTTTAAAAGAGAATCAAAAGTTTGTCCGTGATCAAGTTACCTTTCAAGATGATAATACTATCGATCACGGTAAAAAAAGAAAAAGAAGACGCAGGAGGAAACCTAAAAATGGATTGCAGAATTATCAAGGAGATCCAAATTACCAGACAGGTCTTCAGAATTATCAGACAGGTCCTCAGAACTATCAAGGAGTTCCCCAGAATTTCCAAGGATCTCCGAATTTTCAAGGAGTTCCAGGTAGACCTGGGTACCCAGAGTCAGGGTTTGGACCGGATCCTAATGTTAATTCTGGATTTCCAAGACCGTTCAGTAAGTACAAGGAATGTTACTTATATTTGACCATTTATCTGTCAATTACAAAGATCTCGCTGAGGCATGGTTTCTTAAATTAAGTAAGTTTGTTTGAGTTAGTGCCCAACTCTGATGTCGAATTTAATAGACCGCTTGAAAGCCGCCGTTACTGAAATTGTAATTTACAATTATGTAGATGGAAAAGACCGCCTGCTTACAACTACTACTTTTTTCATCAATCACAAGTCACAATACTCTACACTTAAAGTTTTTTGGGCTCTGTAAAAATGCATTCTTCTTATTTTTACAGGACGCCGACGTCGCCCTAAACCCTCCCTTGCGTCCGATGCTCTGACAGCTGTCACTGGGGCCTTAACCTCCATCGCACTGTACGATGACTTCCAGTGCGTGCCCAGGCTTCTCTGCGAGGCGGCTGGAGGTGGCAACTTGGGATCCAACGGTGTGTTAGATTCTATCTCTGGAATCCAGCCTTTGCTGACGTGAGTTTTATATTACACTATTAAGTTTACTTTGCCTAAAAAAAAAGTTGATTTTTATCAGTCTGTAGCAGTCCACTGCTAATATCTCTTATTACATAACTTTTATCACTATTTTTCCCCGGATAAGCTTAAAGGCAGCACAAAAATCACGAGCAAGTTTTCAATCTTGCAATCTTTTTCAGCCTTCTCTCAGTTTACAACGGAATCAGCTCTTCCCCACTCTTCGTCTTCGGGCGAGCGGTCTTTCTCGGCATGACGTCACGAGGAAACACCGGAACCTGTCGGTATGCCTATCCTCAATGCCCTACGGACCCTGAACAGCTGATCCACTACCTGAATAACCATAATGGAGGATTCTTTCGATTCTTCAATGCTCCACTGCCAAACCAAAATTTGCAACAGTTTTATAACCATTTAGGGCAAGGTGGACAGTTCAATTTTGGGCAAGATTTAGGCCAAAATGGCCTGTTAAACCAAGGTTACCAAGGGCAGGACTATGGCCAGAATCAGGAAAACTTCCAGCAAAGTCAAGGAAATTATGGTCTTTATCAAAATCAACAATCAGGGGAAGGTTATGGTTTTCAAAATAACCATATTGGTAATCAAAGACCAAGCGTATACGGTGGAAATTATGGGTCTAATTATGACTACAACAAGTATGGTTCTAATGTTAGATTTAAAGAATCTAGCGCTAAGATACAGAAACGTATTCAAAATAAGCCAATCAAAAATGATATTGATGAAAATCTTGAACAGGATAACGATAATATTAATTCGAGATGGCAATTTCCAGATGAAACAATTTCAAATCCTTATAATCAAGGTCAAAATGATTTATATGAAGAATCAACAGACTATGATGATGACGGTAATATCCTTAAATTTCCTGAACAATCTGAAACATATAAAAGTAATAAAGATTCCGAGAGAAAAGGTAAAAGTATACTGTTTCCAGAGAATCAATACAATCAAAACGCTTATTCTAACAAACAATATGTAAACACAGATAATCAATATAACTTTAATCGAGTACAAGCACAGATTCCACACTATCAAAATTATAGAGTAACGACCAGTAGGCCATACTACCAAAATAACCATTATCATCAATCTGTTGGTAATGGTAATATTTACAAACAAACAACGGCCAAACCTTTTAATGAAAATGATTATTACTATGATCATAAGCATAATTTCTATGTTAAAAAGAATACAAATCAAGAAAATTATAACAACAATAATAGATATCAGAGTCAAGTAAGTAACAACAACTTTTACTATAATAAAGATCGTAACGAAGTAAAATATACAAATTATAATAACTATGTGAGTTCTAATAATAAACACGATGGAACACAAACTGTTTATATCGTAAGAGGTAACGGGGATCCAAATAGACCTGAAATTGTGAATGTAGGGATAGGCCAAGCTGTACATTAAACAGTTTAGTATATAATTAATTTAACAATCTTATTCTCTCGACAGACCTGGTATTATAAAAGTAAGAAGAATTAATTAAAAACCTACAGTATCCTTGATTTATATACCAAAAATAATGATGGCATACTTAGGCACTTATTTAAATAAAAAATTAAAAATACCTTTATATTTAGCACCATTTACCAATTTCAGCCAGTGCTGTAAATTAGTAAGTGCCTTTACAAAGTACAAGTATCTTAATTGTAATAATGTAATATTCGTCCTTATCTTTATTTTTACACAAAGGGATCATTCACCTTTCGTTTATCGTGCGTGAGGCATTTTAATTCAGCGACACGATTTTGAAAGCTTTATAAAAAAGTATTATAATATTCTATCTGTTATCTGGTTCTCGTAGTAAAAGCTCTGCTTATTTTGGGTCTAAATAACACTGTTCTGTGACTGTGTATAAATGAAAGTCAGTATTTATTTTGTTGTCAATTTTGTCTGACTGAAATGTTTATTGGTTAGTAACTATGACATAGTACGTACTATAATATATTAGTAAAAAGAGTCCTTGCAGGGTAGGACAGATTTTTTTTATTTTTTAATCTTTTTGACCATTGTGTCTTCAATACTTATTACTTGTTAAAGTAGGTCGCGAATGCACCCGCCCAATTTTTTAACAATCCATTATTAAAGTTTTCGTATGTTTGTCGCCTGTTTGTTTTCACGCTTTTACGTATAAAATAAAAAAATGGATAGATTTTAATAAAATATAAGTATTTGATAATAGTACGTTTACAAAATGCTTCTGTCGGTAGTGATTTGGATCAGTTGAGGTATAGATGTTTTAAATAAAGTATATTATAAAAAATAATGTCATAATATCAACTTACTAACACTAACAACTTACCTAAATAAATAAAATATTTATTGAGAAGTGTTTCATTGAACACAATAGTCAGTGATTCACCAGAACATGCCCTCTCGTATGGTAAATGAGTCAACAGTTATTTTAATTCGTTCACGCAGAATATAAACGCCCTTTATCGGTTCGCTCTTGACATTATTCCATTTTTTGGGAAATGCGAGAATTTTCTTGCAATGGCGGCGCCTTGAACTTATTCTTTTTAATTTTTTCTTCCGCATCAAAGGAGACTGGTTTGAAATGTATACTTATTGGTCCCAAACTTTTTTCTGGTGTTTTATTAGCTGATAAAGATCACCGGTGGTCAGTGGTAGTGACCCCGCCGTCCGATCCTAAGGTTGGTCGACACCAATGAATTTTTCTGTTCGAAAAATTTATGTGCGCAATGCCAGTGCTCTCATACGGTGAAGGAAAACATCGCGAGGAAACCGGCATGTCCAAGAACTAAAAATTCCAAAGACATGTGCTATCCACCAACCCGCATTGGGTCCGCGTGGTGGATTAAGAGCAAATCACTCTCACCCGAGAGTAGGCCAGCAGGAGGAACATTAAAGTTAAAAGTCGTCACGATGAACCATCCATTTAGAGCACTTTTGATACAATACAATACAATACAATAGTTTATTAATAACGCCAAGTTATATGTCAGAAAGGTATATACATTATCTATATGTAATGTAAGATAAATAAATAAATACATTATCTACCTAGCAGCAAAATGTAAGATTAGTTATACAGTCTTCCCAACTTTCAAGATAATAATCCTAGACCTCTGAAATGGCAGTTGATGTTGACAGGTATTGCAGCTACGCAAATAAGTCTATTTGCATGGAAATTATTCGAGGCTGTGGGTTGACAAGTGTCTTTTAGCTAAGTATTGTATAACTTTTCATTTCATTGAAAACTTGAGAGCCCAGTCGCTTCTATAGTACTTAACTGCTAGTTTGTAAGAGTATATTTTACAATTGCTAGCAAATACTTTATCAAAAATATAACTCGTATTATCAACAATAGAGTGCTCGAGAGAGCACCGGTGGTCTAGTGGTAGTGACCCCGCCTTCCAATCCTAAGGTCGTGGGTTCAAACCCGGTCGTGCACCAATGGATTTTTCTGTTCGAAAAATTTATGTGCGCAATGCCAGTGCTCTCATACGGTGAAGGAAAACATCGTGAGGAAACCGGCATGTACAAGAACTAAAAATTCGAAAGACATGTGCCATCCACCAATCCGCATTGGGTCCGCGTGGTGGATTAAGACCCAATCACTCTCGCCTGAGAGTAGGCCAGTGTCCCAGCAGTGGGAACATTAGAAGGCTGTCATGATGATGAGTTTTTTAATTCTAGCAATAACCGTGTGCCACGGTTACACCCGCAATTTTGCAGTTTTTATGCAATCCCACAGGAATAGTCAAGACAGTTCAAAGAATATTCTGCAAGATAAAAAGCCAATGTGCTATTCCAGACTATTATCTATCTCTGTGTCAAATTTCATCCATAACCGATCAGCCGTTCTGGTGTGATTAAGTAACAAACTTCCATCCATCATAATGTGATGGCTAGTACATTTTATCTTACAGGTAGATGAAATCATGATAGAACCATGAGCAAAAAATCTTACTTTGACCAATGTTAAAATTTTAAAAGGGCATTTAACAAAGGTGACCTAACCTTACGAGCCATATGGTCTCATTTGTTAACTTAACGCAGGACTACCGTAAACGGCACAAGGTAAACTCATTCATCGAGATAAAAATCTAGTAGGAAACTTCTAAGTAGAATAAACAAGTGACCCAACGCATAACAATCTAAACGCAGTAGATGATATAGAAGAAGGACGAAACAGAAACAAACTAGGATTACATCAAAACAGTCAGGATACTGGAAACGATAATACTGTAAAGGATGAAAATATAAAAGAAAACTAAAGCAAAAAAGACGAAGTAAAGCTAGCGCAGGATTCAAAGCTGCAGAATCTAAAGCTTTGAACAATACTGCCAGGATCAGAATCTCAGGAGTCCAGGACAAAGCAACACTACTAGACGACAACGTAAAACCACCGGCTTATAATGATATTATCATTCTAGTGAAAGTCGAAGGACACAAGCCAGTTCGCTACCGACTGTAGCGCCGAGCGCACGCAAGTCGCGCGAGTGAGTGAACCTTTCCGATATTTGAAACTTGAATGGAACAAACTCAACTGATTTAAGTATGTCAGTTTATTGTTTTTAAATTACGTAAGATAATACGGAAGTGTTGTGTTTTGAATTTGTGGTAATATAAACCGTAACTAATCTTTCGTGCTGGTTGCGAGCATATTAGACGCAACTGCGCAAGTAATTGTTTTCGAGACCTTAGGATTATTGAGGAAAATACTCGTATCTTTTTAAGAATTTAAATTAATTATACAAAGTTTATCTTTGTCGAAACTCTTGAAGGCTAATGCGAAATTAGCGATGCTGATAGCAAAATTTGTGGGTTCTCAGAATTAGTAATGAATTTCATATCATTTTATTACTTACCTGTTTCGATCGGTGACAAAAAGCTGGTATGATGTTAATATATAGGTAAGTTGTTTTATATTTGGGGCTAAAAATGAAACCTATTAATGTCTCAAGCAGTATCATGGAAGTGTTTTATTTAGTGAGATATTATCTTTAAGATATCCTTGTATTGTTCGCCTACTGTAGTACGTAATTGGAAGAACATTTGGAAATTATAAATAATCTATATTATCATTCTAAAAGACCAATACCACAACACTATGATAAAAATAGTACCAAGCTATTGGAATCGTTATCATTATAAGTAGATGGTTATCATTTTGTAAATTATTTTGTCTCTAATAGTTTTGAGTCGTATTATTCATTAAACTTTTTCAATTGTCAAGACTATTAAAATTTTGACAAATTTACATTCATAGAATTGATGCTACAGTGGTTAGAAATAATTTTAAAATGGCTATTTACCATTTTTGTAGTCTCATATGCTAACGTTTTGAAGGTACTTAGAAGCTCTTCTTCATGAGCACCACAACATTAATTATTCTTTATTCAATTTACATTCAATACCACCCATTTGTGAATATTTTATTTTTTTAATTTTTTATTTATTAAAAATCCCTAGTCTGATAAACAAATAAATAAATACTTAAATAATAAATTACACGCCATGAACGGTACACATTAAATCCACAATAATATTTGTAACACTTTTGTAATTACATGTAATTCAACAATAAATATAGTATCTATAGTATAGTAAGTATATATAGTAAGTACCTAATTCTAGTCTAGTATGTTTGACTCTGGATTAATACCATTGTCGGTTTCTTTGTATTTGACTCCTGTCCGGCCCCCATAAACTTAAATGGTTAAAACTAGATTTTTTGAATAAATTATCGAACCCAACTCAACGGTCGAGTGGATATATTTAGGATGTTTTCAATTGATAGCGTGCTACGTAAGTAATTTACGCTAGCTTTTTTTCAAAATAGCTTTTGACATCTTTAGCAAAAGATATATGATAGCTATTTGTTTTAAACAACAGAATTAAATTAAAACTAGGTTAATATTAGGTAAGTAGTTTAACTTTGCTTACTAGTTTTTTATTATAATTTTTTGAGAACCTCTTTTCATTTTACAAATATGTTTGCCCTTATATCATAAAAAACTGCCGTTTTAGCAGCTTCTTCTCTCTCTTCAAGAGAAGAGTCTCTTCTCTATTCTTATGTCAATTAATAAAGACGATGATTGATTTGAAAGACACATTAGTTAACAGAGACTTATTTCTTTTATGAATAAGACCCTTTGTCTGTACTTACTACTTGACTTTTTCTAAAAAAAAAACGTGACGCTCAAAATAATAAAAATAATAATAAAATAATGCTGGACAATCCACACAGCATCATCTAGCCCAAGGTAAGCTGCTGTTAAACAGAGCTGTATTATGGGTACTAGATGACTGATATATATTTAATACAATACAATACATAGATAGATATTTTTTATTATATATAGAAAATACCCAGAACACCCGGAACAAATATTTGTAGATCGTACAAACATTTGTCCCAAGGCGGGAATCGAACCCGCAACCTCTGCGTCGCAGGCGGACCTGCGCCCGCTGCGCCACATCGGTCGTCAAATATTAGTACAGAGAGCGCACATTTAAAGAAATGTACTCCTCTTAATGTGTAGAGGTGCACTAAGATAGAAAATTGTCGAAATTTTTGAGTTCAAAAG
The DNA here is from genome assembly GCA_951394395.1 of Colostygia pectinataria. Classification (NCBI taxonomy): domain Eukaryota; kingdom Metazoa; phylum Arthropoda; class Insecta; order Lepidoptera; family Geometridae; genus Colostygia; species Colostygia pectinataria. Next base: position 818,957 of record OX596368.1, on the reverse strand, counting down.
GTTAATAATAAAATACATAATTGTTTCAAAATGTCTATAACACGTTGTAATATTGTGTAAGTTTCTCCATGTTGTGGCAATAAATTATTTTTTTATATAATAAAAATGTAATTGGTTTAAGCCATATCGTCGAAAATCGTCTTCAGTTTTCCCAATCATATAGTATTATCAATTCCAAAGTGCATGTTTACAATAACAGTGCATTTATAAAATGATTCACAAATCTATATTTAGAAAGAAATTACCATTTTCTATTAATTTTGTGTTCGTGCTATCTATAGTTTTAGTGTTATTTTTACATCATTTTACATATTACAAACAGTGCGTCAAGTTTTAATTTTTTTTATTTCGTTTTTTATTAGTAGTAATATGACATCGTTATTTTTTCTGACTTACTGACTAACAATCAATGCACAGTCTACACCGTAAGCACACACCAGATATTTAATAAAATAAATAAATAATACTGGACAATATATATATTAACAACATATACCTCCGCGTCGCAGGCGGACCTGTGCCCGCTGCGCCATATCGGTCGTCAAATATTAGTACAGAGAGCGCACATTTAAAGAAATGTACTCCTCTTAATGTGTAGAGGTGCACTAAGATAGAAAATTGTCGAAATTTTACTCATAAAAAAAACCACAAACCCCCCCACCCCTACCATGAACTTTTAGAGCGATTCAAATTAGGACCTAAACTGAATTATCTATGTATAAAAACTTAAAGTAGACAAAGTAGCAGGGCAATCCAGTAGCTCATCGTAATTAAACATTTTTATTTATTATTAAAATAGGAATACTCATTATCTTAATACAACCCATATTGATAATATTCTAATATTATATCTTTTATTGTAATTCAAACGAAATCGAGATCAAAACACAATGAAGCGTCTCAAATCTCAATAGACTTTCTCGAGCTATCAATGACCAACTGTCAAATTAGAATAGTCTTAACCCATTGGCCCTAATGCAGCATCCTACAAACTGAACCTCATGCATTATAGATCAGCTTGACCTTCAATCGGATTGTAAAGGCCGGTGCCTGATATAGCAGGACGGCTGTAATCTGAATTGTTGTTTTCCATAAAAGTTGATGGTTCGCAAACATTGCCTAGCATTTTTTGTTATACTATTTATTTAAATTTGTACACAGTCCATTTAGTGATAATTAAAAGAAAAAGATGTCTTTTTTTTCAATGTGAATAAATAAAATTTTAAATCAATTGTTATTTAAAGCATACGAGACATGACTCAGTGGCTCATCTGGTAGACCATCCTCTTACCAAGCGGAATGTTGCGGGTTTAAATGCAGCCTGAGTTATTTTTCTAAGTATGTTCATAAAAACAAATAACAATCACACTAAGTTGTAGTTTTTACCTATAAAAAATATTTACAAATCAAAGGCCGTAACGGTTTATTAGACAGTGTTCTTAAAACCCTACGACTCGGCAAAGTTGAAAACACTTTATGGTCACACTCTATACCATAGTCTACGGTATGGTGACCACAACATCATCCATTCTAAATTGGTCCAAGTCGCAATCGAATCAGAGAAAACGGGTTAAGTAACCGTACAACCAGAAGATATTGGTTAGATCTTAGGATTTTCTGCTTTTGGAAGAGTGTCCCTGTTTTAGAAATAAATGGTTCTGACCGGTTCTGACAATCTGAAATATGGCCCGTTATGGTGGATACTGTAATAAATTTTGTATAATATAATCATCTCTTATGATTGCTAGTACGTTAGTAAATACTAGCATAGAGAGACTATTAATGTTATTAGACTTAAATAAATAAATTAAAAAAAAACTTTATTTACAAATTTTTTTTTAAAATAACAATATGTATCATGATATTAACCCATTGGTAGGTATTTATTTTATATTAGTATTTTCTTTAATTTTATTGTAACGAAACAATTGTGTATTATTTCTAAATTGTATTGTATGTTTCTCAAATTGTATGGATCTAAGTTGTCTGAAATAAATAATTTATTATTATTATTATTATTATTAAACAAGTCTGTTGATCAAACCATGAATAGTTTGATCAAACTATGAACAGTTTGATCAACAGACTTGTTTAATATTATGATACATATTGTTATTTTTTAAAAAAATTCTAAATAAAGTTTTTTTTTAATTTATTTATTTAAGTCTAACACTGGTGTTCACACCAGTGTAAGAGAGCCTAATGATTTGTTTGCAAATAGAATCGCAATGTATACAAGAAACTTGATCTATTTGCAAAAGCGAGAGTTATGCCAGTAATTTTCCTAATGGTGTGTGAGCTTATGCAGTTTGTTTGTCTGCTAATGTTTTGTTTTTCGTTTATGCGCCATTTTGGAAAGGTTTTTATTTTATTCTGTTTTGATTTTATGCACACCATAATGACAAATAAATTATTCTAAAAATTATACTTCTTATTCTTCAATGTTGGCTCTAGTTTTTCGGTCGGTATTTAGCTAGAAATACAAATAGTTTTCAAAACTATGGGAATTCTAAGATATATGTTAAGAGTAGTAGAGTTCTCTGTGATAGAGCTCGTCCGGGGAAGGACTACCACCATACCTATTTCTGCCGCAAAGCAGTAATGCTCGCATTGCTGTGTTCCGGTGTGAAGGGTATGGTTTCCGGTGAAATGACTGGCACATGAGGCTTTCGATCTTAGCCTCAAGGTGGCAACCCGCGAGTGATACCTCTGGTATTGCAAGCGTCCATAGGCTGCGGTAACCGCTTACCATCTTGTGGGCCGTACGCTTGGTTGCCACTTAAGTTGTATAAAAAAAAAAAAAAAAAAAAAATCTAAACTCTACTAAAATGCCACAATATCCCCTTTACTTTAGTTGTTTTTGGTAAAAAGGTTGCAAGCACATTTCAATAGTAGTTTTTTATTAAGTATCAATTTTGCCATAATAATTGTTTTTTTAATTTAAAAAAACGGTGAACTAAGAATACGGGGTTGGTGTCAAAATCCCCTTTGAAGATCACCTTTAAAGGGGTTTTTTGGTAATTTAGTGTCAAAATCCCCTCGAAGGTTAAATAATAAGAAGAAGGGCAGATAAAAAGCAAGTCTATTTATTTTTCCTAAAATTAACAGCTGATAAAACGAAATTTCATTGGCCGCATGCGGAAATTGTTAAAATTCCAAAGTATCGAAAACCGCCGGAAAACTTACCAACGGAAGGTGTCCACGTTTCGCGACCAAAAATTATAAATAGGGCGAAGTAGGCCGAAGACGCACGAAGGGCTCTCTTCCTGATTCGTTAAAACTTCAAAGCGCCACAGTTTTAATTTTCACCGTAATTATGGATAGTAAAACCAACTTTATAAGCTGTTTTAGGCTGTTGCGTAATATTTGGCGCCGTTTTCATCGTGTGTGTGGTTTGCGGTTTGATTGATTGGTTTAACGATGTGGCTGTTAAGATGTATCTTGGAAATTTTGATTTGATATTTTATCAGACATCTTGCTTGCTGCTACAGGTAAGTAAATACAGGCTGGATTTGACCAACTTTTGGAACAACTTGGAACATTCAGCTGAATAAGAAATGTAAATTTTTTTTTTTACAAACTATCTGTTTCCAAGATGTTCCTGAAGACTTTTTAAAGCACTAAAAAATGTTTTTTTTTGTTAATGCTTTTAAAAAAAATGTTTTTTTTTTGTGTCTTAAAAAGTCCTCAGGAACATCTTAGAAATTTTAGGTCCCTAGACTTGAATTTACTGCTTTAAGTTTATTGTCAGTCAGTACGTATAATTTAGTTCAGATGCTCGATGTGGAAAATCAATCAGATAAAATATTACAATTTTAACAAGACTGTTAATAATATCGTGTATTTATTAACCTGCCCGCTTCTTGCAAGTGGATACCCGCCCTAAGGCTTTAAAGACGTTTATTTCCGAAGACAAGACAAGTGTTTTTATTGTCTATCGGCTGGCATTGGCATTTCCGGCAGAACTTGTGAGGTCATGACAATTGAATTCGGGAATTAAATTTAACCGTGTATTTAAGTAATTAGAAGTACTATGAGTTGGTGAGTAATGATAAGAACTAATGTATTTAGGTAATTTATTTATTTTGAAAGGAATGTCAGTCAATAAAATATTAGAAAAGAATACATTGACCGTTGTCTTCCCAAAACCCACTTCACCCAATTTCGCGCTATAACTGTTTCTATTTTTGAATTTCGAACTGTCACACGTTTCCTGGATCCAACATGGCGACACTTATGTCACATAACTGTCAGCCGAATTTAATCTCTAACCCGTTATAATAGAACTCAGCCTAGATCGATAACTAACAATGCAACTGCAACATCGATTATTAATATTTCGTTCCCTAATTCCAAGGGATTAAGGTTCAGATTACGGCTGTATTTATTAGTGAATAGTTATAGCGTGTTGGTGATTTGGTACGTGATATGAATAATAATTGGGATTTGAATCTGTCAATGGATTTGGTACAATAGGAAGGTATTACGAAGTGACATAATTAAAGGCTAGTGACACAATCAAGACCTGATATGTCAGGGTGACGTTGACAGACGTAATTCAAAGAATTTAGGACATGTTTCGCCTTTGTGTACCTGTAGAAGGCTTTATCTGAATACGTGACATTGACGACGCTCGATTAAGCCTGTTTTAGTGCTTAAATTATAACCTCTATACCTACTATTAATTTACTCTTGCGAGTAAGATCACGATAATGAAAATCAGTGTAAGCGTGAATTTGACCAATTACTTTTACCTTTAAAAAGAAAATTATCCCGAAATTAAACTTCTAGGATAGTTTGCATGATAAAATGTTAGTTAGTAGAGTACAAAATCGCCGAGTGTTTCAATAATGTCAAATTGCTTTACGGTTCGGGAATAGAACCCACAACCTCTTGTTTCTCAACCGATACTCTCCCACTTAGCCACTAAGGTCTAATATATTTATAAATGAGGTCTTATCCTATCTCTGTTAAAAAGCTGTCAAATAACAAAGTTATGAAAACTTATTCACCATAAAACCTTATCTTGTCTTAAAACTGCTCTCCCTTACTGAGATAAACTATGGTATCGAAGGATTTTAGAACGTATTCCCATCGGAATAAGGTGCATCAGGTGTATGTCTGTTTGTCTGTACGTTTAAGGCAAGGGGCCATGAGCGAGCAGTGAGTAAGGTCGACGCCGTAACGACATCTGACTAACTTAATGTAAGAAATATTCCATCACTCTTTAAATAAGTTTTAGAACTCTTGGCGTAGATAGTTAGCACAATCTTAAATATTTACACAATAGCGTTTGAGTATTCGGACATAAGTTGTTCTTAATCAACTAAGTTAAGCACTGTTCCGCGGGGTTTCCATTAGGATGGGTGACTGCCAGTGGCAATTTCAAGGGTTATAAAAAGTAACAGGAATCCAGCCGGTAATGTTGCCAGTTTCCTTTACGGTGTTAATTCTGGCGTAAGTCACATAGATTGTAAGACATTTCAAAGTGATTTTATTGAAATAAAAGCTATTTTGACTTGGATTTTAAACTAAGCACTTCCGTATTCGAGACATTTCTTTTTGTTACGATGCAGAAACACCGCGCGCGGACATCCGCGGCAGATTTGTCGCAAGGGGTTTTTCATGTACTTAAGTAAGGAAGTAAATAAGTTCGTATGAGTCAGTGGCCAACTCTGGAGACGGAGGCCGCTCAAGGCCTCCGTCACGTAGGTAATTAAACGTGGGTAAAGGTAGATGTGGCGTTTACCGATTAAATGTATGCGTGCGACGCCTGCGATTCATTGGGTCGCGGGTCGAGCAAGCTAGACGGTTCTGTGCACGTGTTTAAAACAATAACAATAGTTTTTTTTTATACGTCTGAAGTGGCAACAAAGCGTACGGCCCACAAGATGGTAAGCGGTTACCCCAGCTTATGGACGCTTGCAATACCAGAGGTATCACTCGCGGGTTGCCACTTTGAGGCTAAGATCGAAAGCCTCATATGCCAGTAATTTCACTGGAAACCATACCCTTCACACCGGTACACAGCAATGCGAGCATTACAGCTTGGCGGCAAAATAGGTATGGTGGTAGTCCTTCCCCGGACGAGCTCTATCACAGAGAACTCTACTACTCTTAAAATTTATATTAAAGCCCCTTTTTCCCCTATCCTGTAGGTTACTATCAGAACCTCACAGTAGGTAAGTGTTTTTTAGCTATTGCGTGCTATGTTATGCATAAAAAAGTTTAATGATAATGATAATGAAAATATTTTTTTCTATTTTTCATCATGACAGCCTTCTAATGTTCCCACTGCTGGGACACTGGCCTACTCTCAGGCGAGAGTGATTGGGTCTTAAACCACCACGCGGACCCAATGCGGATTGGCGGATGGCACATGTCTTTCGAGTTTTTAGTTCTTGGACATGCCGGTTTCCTCACGATGTTTTCCTTCACCGTATGAGAGCACTGGCATTGCGCACATAAATTTTTCGAACAGAAAAATCCATTGGTGCACGACCGGGTTTGAACCCACGACCTTAGGATCGGAAGGCGGGGTCACTACCACTAGACCACCGGTGCTCTCTTTTTTTGGTACAGACTTTTAGTAGGTAAGTATTCAAAATGTATATGTTAACTATATAACTAGATACCTTCTACACTAAAATAAAATTAAATGCTTTGTGACAACAAACCGAAGAATAAAAATAGAAATAGTAATTTAATAATAAAATATAAGTTCAAACAGTAACAAAACGTCATGTATAGTTCGCACAGCGGATCTAGGCTTCCGTGAAGTTAGCCGTTTGTGATGCGCAAAGACAATTTAGTTTGAAAAAGCTCCATTGCGCATCGAAACGGCTAATTTCACGACGGCCGAGATCCGGGATCTAGGCTTCCGTGAAGTTAGCCGTTCGTGATGCGCAAAGACAATTTAGTTTGAAAAAGCTCCATTGCGCATCGAAACGGCTAATTTCACGACGGCCGAGATCCGGGATCTAGGCTTCCGTGAAGTTAGCCGTTCGTGATGCGCAAAGACAATTTAGTTTGAAAAAGCTCCATTGCGCATCGAAACGGCTAATTTCACGACGGCCGAGATCCGGGATCTAGGCTTCCGTGAAGTTAGCCGTTTGTGATGCGCAAAGACAATTTAGTTTGAAAAAGCTCCATTGCGCATCGAAACGGCTAATTTCACGACGGCCGAGATCCGGGATCTAGGCTTCCGTGAAGTTAGCCGTTTGTGATGCGCAAAGACAATTTAGTTTGAAAAAACTCCATTGCGCATCGAAACGGCTAATTTCACGACGGCCGAGATCCGGGATCTAGGCTTCCGTGAAGTTAGCCGTTCGTGATGCGCAAAGACAATTTAGTTTAAAAAAGCTCCATTGCGCATCGAAACGGCTAATTTCACGACGGCCGAGATCCGTTGTGAGAACTATACCTAATAAAAATAGTATAGTCACAATGGAAGTGTTGCCACAACACGACACGCAACAAAAGTTTTATTATTAATCGGCTTGTGCCTCCTACCTGGCCACACGTGTGTTCCCATAGAGTTTAGGTTCAAGGGCGATATAGAGATATAAAACTGAGTATTATGTAATCAAATTGATTTTAGCCCACTTAGAGAGTAACATTTTATGTGATAAAACTCGTCCGGGGAAGTACTACCACCATACTTATTTCTGCTGCCAAGCAGCATTGCTGTGTTCCGGTTCGAAGGGTATGGTTTCCGGTGAAATTACAGGCACATGAGACTTTCCATCTAACGTCTTAGGGTGGTAACAAGCAAGAGATATCTACAATGTTGCATGCGTACATAGGCTACGGTAACCGCTGACCATCAAGTGGGCCGTACGCTTGGTTGCCACTTTAGTAGAAAAAAAAATAATTGCCAAATCACGAATCCATCGAGCACTTAACTCCGAACGTCAGCATGCCGATTTTTTAAAACATCTACCTATTACTCTATTAAACTTTTCTACTCTAATAATTAACTTTCAACTAGCATTGTAAGTTGTAAAAAAAAATTATAGTGTACTACTAAATGGCGTTTTTTTCGCCTCGTTTTTACCTAATGTATTGGGCCTGGCTTCAACGAAACCTACGCGAATGAGGCAACTGCTACCTGATGGCGATGCATAGAATATACATTTTTAAATATTAAAATAAGTAATAAGTAATAGTGTTCGATTTTTCAAAAAGATAAGAAAAAATGTAGTAGACTAGGCTCATTTTATATGCCTACCTTCAAAATTTGTCAATTTCCTAAGATCTGATTAACGCTGACTCTAGTTTAAACTAGGAAATGGTACACAAATTAACAACTATATCACCACACTGGTCGGTGACATAAAAGACTTTCCCTGAATTTATTTGGTTCTTAAAAAGTGAAACCTTTTTATTCGGGTTGTTGTTAATTTGAATGTTAATTTTGAGTTAACACGGCTTATTTATGACAGCTGTTAAAGTTAACAAGATTTTTCTAAAATGTCATTATTAGCGGAAGTTTGATAAACTGTTTGTCTGATTGGAGTAGTTAATTAATTATGTAACTATATTAGTTCGTTAACTTTATGTAAACTGTAGAATATCATAAATTAAGTTGAGTTCTTGTTATGCAAACGTATGTAACTAAAGGCTAGGGTGATCGTTTACTATCAGGTGAACCGTATAATCATTAAAGGAGTTGTTTCACGTAGTATGAAGCTGGGCCCTGGTCTTTTGTAGGGGTCTAGATAATTAGATAATCATTAAAGAAACCATTTATCACAGTTTATTTATTTTATTTTGGCTTCTTTCATAATCTAAAGTAAGTTTAACTTTGTGAAGGAGTGCAACACAATGCAAAACAACATGACGGGTTTAACGAACAACTGGGTTATTAGATACTGTCAAAGTCAAGATGCGTCACGATCATTGGCTAATAGCTGTCACGGCGGACCTCTAGTGTTCCCGTTTTAGAAAACTCAACACAATAAACATTTTTCCTTAAGAACTTTGTTTATCTACTTATAAATAAAATTGTTTGTTACTGTTAGTCTTATATTTTTTTCAAATTTTTCTATGGTGTTACAAAGACCTAGGCCACTATGAAATTGGTTCTTTGACCAATTTCTGGTGTTTATTTATTCTGGAAATAAGATAGAATATCAAATACAAGTAAAGTAAGTTTAAGAGTAGTAGAGTTCTTTGTGATAGAGCTCGTCCGGGGAAGGACTACCACCATACCTATTCCTGCCGCCAAGCAGTAATGCTCGCATTGTTGTGTTCCGGTTCGAAGGGAATAGTTTTGCGGTGAAATTACAGGCACATGAGACTCTCCATCTAACGTCTCAGGGTGGTAACACGCAAGTGATATCTATGATGTTGCATGCGTAAATAGGCTACGGTAATCGCTGACCATCAAGTGGGCCGTGCCATTTTAGTAGTACAAAAAAAAATGACAATTTATTTATTTATTTTTTATCTAATAAGTATACACAATTATACGAGTTTCGTCAAATCGAGCCTTATTCGCTATGACCAAACGCGGGCTGGTTACGATATCTGCGTGGAATCGTTGTCGACGAGCCACGTTTTAGGGCTCGTCTGACTGTTTTTCAAAGTCAACCTATCGATAGCGAAACTACACAGATACGCTATTGAAACAACACAGATACGGAAAACCATTTTACAATTTCACACCATGGCATTTATAGAACACGTTACTAAGTTACACGTTATTGGTAAGGAATCTCCTATGTCATAGCGAATAAGCCCCCAGGTGGTATAAAAAAAAGTTAATAAAATAATAGCTATATTTCTGAAACGTATCAAAATGTATCTCACGATGTATAATTCTGATATTTTGATTTGGAAAAGGCATTAAGGTATCTTTCACAACACTTCACACCTTCTACAAATATAATTTCCAAATCATGTTGAAACGTATCTGACTCGAAGCGTACTAACTCGACCCACAGCTGTGACTGATGCCTACTTTATAATCTGTGGGTCGGAACAGAAGTCCCAAGGCCACGCGTGGGCAAACGGGTAACTTGAAATGTGCTTGCGGTTGAATGGATACTTGTGTTTTGTAAGGTATTTGAAAAGGTACTAAATGGTACTTAGATTTTATTTACTGTCGCTTGTAATTGCGAATTAAATGTTAAAGTAGATAGGTAGAGCTACTAGAGCCAAGGCCACTTTTCTTAGTACCTAGGTAGCTACAATTTTGACGAAATCTCTAGTGAAGTGACAAATTGATCCCGCGTTCAGTGCTAGTGCGTTCTAAAAATAAAAATAAACTCTATAAAACCTTGTTTGAAACTATAAAAAGGTTAATCAAAATCCTTTATCCAATCAAACTTAAAGATTACTTCTACTTTTTATGAAAAATCGTTTACTGTTCAAGCCATTCGTCTATGAAATGCTCTCCCTGTTAACATCAGAAAGGCTAAATCTCTTCCTATATTCAAAAAGCTATTGCTAGATCACTTTTTGTCATAGTTTCTAAGTTATTGGTATATTATGTATGATAAAGTTGTGAAAGTCCTTTCTACTCGAGTCAAGCTCGGTATTTCTAAGCACCCGCCCCGAGACCCTCAGGGAAAAGGTTGCTCAGACTCCCCTTCGTTCCTATTTGTTCCCCCCCGATTAACAAAAACTGTATCCCCAAGAACTTTGCTGATTATAGTGACTGTGTGTATGGCTGCCTGTTTCTGCATGTTGTGAATTTATGTATGTATTATTATGTATTAATATATATATTTTATTATTATATTAGGTATATTATATTGTATTATATTTTTATTTGCTAGATATAATATATTATTAAGATGTTGTAAATAGGTACCTATAGGTATGATGTTTATATATTGTGTACTATATTATTTTTATGTAATGTAATTGTTTGCTTCTACTATTGTTTTGTGTTAAAGAATTGTTGCCACCGTCCCATCCCATTCATTTTAAAATCCAGTCCATCCAAAGGTTGTCTGTAAGAAATTGCTCACAGCGATAAGACCGCCCATTGTACTTCGCTATATTTAAATTGTGTTCCTATACTTTGTTTATTTATTTTTTTGTATTGGTGTACAATAAATAAATAAATAAATAATGCTGGACAATCCACACAGCATCATCTAGCCCCAAGGTAAGCTGCTGTTAAACAGAGCTGTATTATGGGTACTAGATGATTGATATATACTTAATACAATACAATACATATATAGATATTTTTTATTATATATAGAAAATACCCAGAACACCCGGGACAAATATTTGTAGATCGTACAAACATTTGTCCCGAGGCGGGAATCGAACCCGCAACCTCCGCGTCGCAGGCGGACCTGCGTCCGCTGCGCCACATCGGTCGTCAATAAAGAGTTTTCTATTCTATTCTATTCTAAGATTAATTTTTAATTGATTTACAAACTATGTAGTAACTACATTTATGTAGATAAATTATGCCTGTTCCTCGCGCCCTAGGCTATAGGATCCTGAAAGTTACTACAGACAGATAGTGGTGTCAATTCCGTTGTAACATTTTTTATACATAGCTAACTAAAATTATCGCGTTCCTTTGTATATTAATTCATTAGAAAAGGACGGTAACAATTTTAGTTAGTTTAGTTTAGAAAATGTTAAAGGAAAAGCTTCATAGCGCAGTAAAACGGCTAACTTCAGGTTGCCTAAATCCGCTGACCGTACTAGACTTTCGAAGTTGACTTTACCAGACATGTTTGGAATATCACAAAGGTTCAAGTTTACCATATATTACCACAATCCGAAACGATTCAGACTGTGCTTTTATCATTTGTGTGAGCACTACTGCTTGCAGAGAGATAAGCGTCTTTGTGAGGCGCCTGCGCCGCCCGAGCCGAGCCACGAATAGATACTGATAAGACATTCTTAGCCGCACTTAGGGATAATTAATCTTACATGATATTGCATGGGAATATCAAACAGTAAACAGTAAAATAACTAAAGTTCTTCGAAGTTCATTTCATTTATTTCATTTTTCATTTATTTATTTCAATAACAATTTTACAATTGTGTCTGAAAATACATGCAATATAAGTACAAATTAAGGCTACAATTATTTAACATGCAAAATACTGAAACATAATTAACAAAAAAAAAACATGTAAAACAATAATGTCAATAGAACATAATATTAGATACCTACTTAAAATACAGTTTTATTCAATTTCAATGTCACTTTTACGCATAAAATTAATCGAGTAGAAACACTCTTTTAACAAATAGTTTTTTAATTTATTTTGAATGTTGTTAAGCCATGTTACATGATGGCAATTAAATGAGAATAATAATTCAGAGTAAACAGAAAAATAACATGACTTTTTCAAAGTTGTTAGGCCAGGCCATGACAGAGGCGTTCGGGCGGCCTAGAAACTCTGTCACCAGAGTTGGCCATTGACTCATACGAACGAACGAACGAGTGACAAGTAAAACTTCAAGTTAGGTGTATGTATTCCACACGTCACTAATTTGGTTAGCGATGACTCTATCAAGAAAACCGCGCATGGAATTACCGCGCTATTCTAACAAAAAGAAATGTTTCTAACGGAACTGAGCGAAACAAAACACATTATGACGACCGATGTGGCGCAGCGGGCGCAGGTCCGCCTGCGACGCGGAGGTTGCGGGTTCGATTCCCGCCTCGGGTCAAATGTTTGTACGATCTACAAATATTTGTTCCGGGTGTTCTGGGTATTTTCTATATATAATAAAAAATATCTATCTATGTATTGTATTGTATTAAGTATATATCAGTCATCTAGTATCATAACACAGCTCTGTTTAACAGTAGCTTATCTTGGGGCTAGATGATGCTGTGTGGATTGTCCAGCATTATTTATTTATTTATTTATTAATTTGGCATATCCTAGAGGTTGAGTGTTGAGTGAGTTTGTAATGTTAGATATAATCTGTATTTGCAAGATTCCACATTAGTCAAATTAAAAATATTAGTCGTCTAAATTTTAAACAAATTTTTCATAAACCCATTTATAAAAGATTTTTTTTTATTTATAACTTGCTAGTGACCCGCGCGGTTTCACTAGCGTTATTTTTCCTACCGCTTATAGCAATATAAGCCAAATCGGTCCAGCCATTCTCGAGATTTAGCAAGACTAACGAACAGCAATCAATTTGTATATGCATAATATTAATTAAACTAATGTAGGTTTAATTTGTTTTGTTGCAGGTTACAGAAACGTTGAAAATCAGCACGAAGTTTATAAAAGACTTTGAACGATGTAATTGTAATGACAACGAATATAATTATTATAGTGAGTGATAGTGAAAGTGCTAAGTGATCTGTGATTATTTGGAGGCTGCTGTTAGATTGGTAAGTGGATTTAGAATATACGAGACAGAATCAAGCACGTAATGTATTTTTTTATTTTTTTGTTAACCTGTTTCGTCCCACTGCTGGGCAAAGGTCTCCCCCAAATCTCTCCAATCATCTCTCTCCTTCGCAATGTCCCACCATCCTCTTTCGAAGCGATCTCGACTCCTTCGTAATGTAATAGAAAGTAAATAAGAATTACCCTTCAAAGGGGATTTAGGGATTTTTTTGCTTCAAAGGGGATTTTGACACTAAAACTCCCAAAATCCCAGTTATTGTCAATCACTTTTTATAACCATAAAACGTTGTGCAAATTAAAGAGTTGAAACTATAGTGGTTAGAAATCATTGTAAATTGTCAACGGCTATTCGAAGCTATTTAGAAGCCTTTCTTCATTCGCTGTGCAAATTATTTTTAATGCCGAATTATTGTAGGCTGTCATATTCTTGGATAAAGTAAGTAAATAAATGCGTATGAGTGGCGACAGAGTTTTTAGGCCACCCGGAGGCCTAAAACAATCCTTAAATAGAAACTGGCAAGAATAAACAATTTTTTTTTCATTTAAACTTCTAGCATACATCCAGGGAAACCCCAGAGTTGGTCAGTATACTTTTTATTGTAAGTACTAAACTTAGTAACAATAAGCTTGAGATTGAATACCTCGAGAATGTGTGTCAATGGTCACCATAAACCCATGGTGACCTTAAGGCACACTTCCATAAACCTATGTTATACATATGCTATCAAACGATATCTATAACAAAATATTGATGCGGTAGTGACTGACTGACAACGTACACACATAACGATTAGTCCTAAAGATCTGGGGTCAAGGGTGTGTAGGGGTGTACTTGAACTAAGAGCGCTTTCACTAAAAAGATAGCTGCAAAAATTCAACTTTTATAGGACGTAGCAAAAAGAAGTTTGTATTCAAATTCGATGTGGCGCAGCGGGCGCAGGTCCGCCTGCGACGCAGAGGTTGCGGGTTCGATTCCCGCCTCGGGACAAATGTTTGTACGATCTACAAATATTGGTTCCGGGTGTTCTGGGTATTTTCTATATATAATAAAAAATATCTATCTATGTATTGTATTGCATTAAATATATATCAGTCATCTAGTACACATAATACAGCTCTGTTTAACAGCAGCTTACCTTGGGCTAGATGATGCTGAGTGGATTGTCCAGCATTATTTATTTATTTATTATTAAAAATGGTAGCGCAGACAAAGTCGCGTGGCGTTCGATAAGTTTAACAGATGTGTCGTATATACGTTTGTTGTGGGCGATAGCGACACCTTTTCATATACTTACCTAAATCTCTTGTAGAAAGGGAAAAGAAATAGCCATTTATCATTAATGACCTTTTGTTTAGAATAACTTGTTTTGTGGAACGGAGGTGGATGTCTCCGGAAATAGGAGAAAGGTGGAGCCTTGAAACTGTTAAATATTACTAAGAAAACCTGTGAATCTGCTGCGGAAATACTGCACGCGGGATTTCCGCGCCATCGTAACAAATAAAAAAAAAATACGCGTAGACATTCGCAGTTTTTTTTATGTCAGCAAGTGACAGACAATCAAGGCGAGCCCACCTGATGTTAAGCAGCACGCCTGACTATTACAGATGCAGTGCCACCCAAAGCTTAAAGTTTTTAAGTATTAGCGTGGCACTGCACTGCGCTTATCACCCCGAGACATTGTTGTTAAGTCTCTTTCGCCCAGTATTTTCACTTGCTACAGTGCCCTTTAAACCTAAACGCAGTAATACTTGCAATTTGTTGTGGTCTTTCGAATCTCATTCATCGTGAAGTTAGTAGTATAATATTGTAATCTAAATTAGGGTGTATCCACTATCCAACGAAGCAAAGGAGAAATGTAATGCTTTTTTTACGTTATCTTCTCGCGGACATCTTCATTATTTACATCCAGTCTGGCACAGTACCACAGCTGGGCATAGGTCTCTATGCATCACTTGGAAGCTTTAATAAAATTGTGTTCCCACTGTTGGGACATGCATCCACCACGCGGACCCAATGTGGTTTTGTGGATATCTTAATATTAGAGATCTTTGTGATAGAGCTCGTCTGGGGAAGGACTACCACCATACCTATTTCTGCCGCCAAGCAGTAACGCTCGCATTGCTTTGCTCCGGTTCGAAGGGTATGGTTTCCGGTGAAATTACAGGCACATGAGACTTTCCATCTAACGTCTCAGGGTGGTAACACGCAAATGATATCTATGATGTTGCATGCGTACATAGGCTACGGTAACCGCTGACCATCAAGTGAGCCGTACGCTTGGTTACCACTTTATAAAACAAAACTTAAAATTTCTCGATCATGTTGACAATTTTCACCGTTCGAGAGCACGTACATTTGCTCTCATATTTTTTTACAATAACAAATTTCTAATTGAAATTTGTAAAACAAGTTGTCGGTAACTTCCGCGCTTCAATTAAAACACAACATATCAATTAGTTGTAGCATTATGTGCTGTCAGCTGGCAGCCACTTTTTCAATCAATTAGCTACAAGCGGCTGATAGTTACACAATTGACTGCTGGGTTGATCAATCTCTTACAGTCTCAAGTTATAAGTTTTCACGATTTCACTTTGTTTTTTTCATGGTACCTGAAAAGAAGATTGTTTGGATTTTGTATCTAGACATAAAGCGCCTCCTAGTGCAATAGGATTATTCCCATCTGTCACCTAGTTTTGTCCCCTCGAGGTGACAATTTTCAATAAGGTAATATTGCTGTGCCCTAACAGGGTTTATGTTTAAAACTACCTACTATATTAGCAACTGCTGGGACACTGGCCTACTCTCGGGTGAGAGTGAGTAGTTTAGCCGTTCCAGCCAACCAACAATTCAACCGTTTGTTTGCCGGGGTACCATTAGATAGTACCAGCGATGGTACTGTTTTAATTTTTATTTGCCGTTAAACCATTGATGGTACTACGTTTTTATTTATTTGCCGTGGTACCATTTTATCTCAATTAGCGAAAGGTCTTCTTGCAGAATTTGTATTTTGATATTAATTTATGGTTTCCTTATTATACCTCTGCTTAGTTCGGGTCTAGATGTCCGCCTATATTTATTTCATTGTGGAAACGTCCGCAGATACACATATCGGGTAATGCGTGATTAATTTATTAGTTATTGATGATTTGAAATTGTTTTTACTGATGTTGTGTACATTCATCTGCACGTTCACGCTCATAATGAATACCGACAGTCGAAATATAACTGATCCACTAGATCCACTAGATCCACTAGATCCACTAGATCCACTAGATCCACTAGATCCACTAGATCCACTTGAAGATAAAATATCCCAGCCGCTCGGTGATCCGTTATACATATTTGACGATCGATGTGGCGCAGCTGGTGCAGGTCCGCCTGCGACGCAGATGTTCTGGGTATTTTCTATATATAATAAAAAATATCTATATATGTATGTATTGTATTGTATTAAATATATATCAGTCATCTAGTACCCATAATACAGCTCTGTTTAACAGCAGCTTACCTTGGGCTAGATGATGCTGTGTGGATTGTCCAGCATTATTTATTTATTTATTTATTTATTTATATTTTTGTCACTAGTCTAACAAAATATACAGTCACATTGATAACAAGAAGGTTGTTGAACTCGGCTAAAAATGTCTTTCCGCTTGGTTCCGCTATTGCCATAAACTTGTACCACAGCACTTGCAAATTAAAAAACAACTAATTCGAGACTCGCTGGCCCGGCTGTTGACATTGACTCCTGAATGATGGAGTGTCTTCGGTGTGACACCTGACTGCTCGGAAAGACCTTGAAAATTCAGATCTAGATCTTGCGCTTTGATTTAAATTAAAAAGTGACTGATGGAGACACAGCATGTTACTTCGCGTGTTGAAGAACCACATACGCGGATTCATTGCATCGTGAAACGCACGCTGGTCTGTAGCTGAGATATTATAATATAAATTAAATTATTTAGTTTATTTGTATCACTGATTTCTTTATAATTTCATATTCATATTCATTTATTCTGCACAATGTACATTTAGCTCAGGTCTAACAATACATAATGTAGCTAGAAGAGTAGTAGAGTTCTCTGTGATAGAGCTCGTCCGGGGAAGGACTACCGCCATACCTATTTCTGCCGCCAAGCAGTAATGCTCGCATTGCTGTGTTCCGGTGTGAAGGGTATGGTTTCTGGTGAAATTACTGGCACATGAGGCTTTCGATCTTAGCCTCAAGGTGGCAACCCGCGAGTGATACCACTGGTATTGCAAGCGTCCATAGGCTGCGGTAACCGCTTACCATCTTGTGGGCCGTACGCTTGGTTGCCACTTCAGTTGTATAAAAAAAAAAAAACTGCAAGTGAGTATAGTTCGCACAGCGGATCTAGGCTTCCGTGAAGTTAGCCGTTTGTGATGCGCAAAGTCAATTTAGTTAGAAAAAGCTCCATTGCGCATCGAAACGGCTAATTTCACTACGGCCGAGATCCGTTGTGAGACCTATATATGTACCCTGTTAGGGCGTTAATTTAGTACTAAAAAATAAAAATAGGCATTTAATTAATACTTTGAAATGTTTTATTAACATAAAACTTTTCAAAGTATTCTTATTTATTTCTTCGCTCGCGTGGTACATACAAGGATAAAAAGATAGGATAAGTTTAATTCCTAGTTTTATAAATACCATTATGTTTTTATATATGACGACCAATGTGGCGCGGTGGGCGAAGGTCCGCCTGCGACGCGGAGGTTGCGGGTTCGATTCCCGCCTTGGGACAAATGTTTGTAGGATCTGCAAATGTTTTTTCCGGGTGTTCTGGGTGTTTTCTATGTACGAGTATAATAAAAAAATATCTATCTATGTATTGTATTGTATTAAATATATATCAGTCATCTAGTACCCATAATACAGCTCTGTTTAACAGCAGCTTACCTTGGGCTAGATGATGATGTGTGGATTGTCCAGCATTATTTATTTATTTATTTATTTTATATTACCTTAAGGTAATGCTTATATCCTCTTGGATATTAGCTACCGTTTTAAATTTTACCTGAAGATTGTGTGCCTGAAATACAGAATAATATCAAGTTTATTAATAATTGAATTGACAAACGATGTGGCGCGGCGGGTGCAAGTCCGCTAGAGA
Organism: Colostygia pectinataria; assembly: GCA_951394395.1. Lineage (NCBI taxonomy): Eukaryota > Metazoa > Arthropoda > Insecta > Lepidoptera > Geometridae > Colostygia > Colostygia pectinataria. Next base: position 800,463 of record OX596368.1, on the reverse strand, counting down.
CGCGGAGGTTGCGGGTTCGATTCTCGCCTCGGAACAAATGTTTGTACGATCTGCAAATATTTGTTCCGGTTGTTTTGGGTATAAATAATCAAAAATATCTATCTAAGTATTGTATTAATTATATCAGTCATCTATTTAGTACCCATAACACAAGCTCTGCTTAGCTTGGGGCTAGATGATGCTGTGTGGATTGTCCAGCATTATTTATGATTATTATTATTCATTAACTTGTGACGGACTTCCGGTCCCTTAAATCGCGGAGTAGGCTTGCGGCCTTGCGGCGGCCTCAGAACATCTGTGCGTTAAGGCGGTTTCGCAAGCGCTCTATAAGGCGAAACGGGTCATTGCTATCAGAGCACGGCCTTAACACCACGGCTCCGCTGCGTGCTTTTCATTTAATTATTTGTTTAATATAATATTTGTTTAATTGTATTTCACTGGTTTTTTAATGGCGACTGTGAGAAAACGAAGGACGTTCCCCATTCGTTGAATCGATGAAATTAATGACACGAAGATATTGAGCCATATAGAGACCGTTACAAACGATCTATAGATAGCTCAAGTGATCCAAACCACTACCAGACGGAAGCATTCCCAATATGCAGTATTACCACGTTATAAAAGTTTTTTTTGTATAATAATAATCTTAAAATAAAAAAAACAGGTGTTAACACTACAACATACTACTCTACACCAAATAACAATTAAAATTCGTGGAAACACTTAAAAATAGCCCGCGTAGGCTGACTGACTCACTGCACTCCTTGGGAACCTTCGATAACTGCCATATGGTGGAAGATTACCAGTAAGGGCAGTGACACACGCAGTTCCACGTCATCAGAGTAGGCTCCACTGAAAACCAGTGCTACAGACACATTAAGTCTGTAGCACATGCTGAGTGGCTGCCTTTTTTCGTCACAATAGTTTAGTTTTAATTTGTGAGAACTATACTCACTTGCAGCTACATTATTTTAGACCTCAGCTAAATGTACATTGTGCAGAATAGATGAATATGAATATGACTGTGTTAACTGTGTGACTTCATTGGTTAAAAGGTTAAGCGCAGTAGTATTGGAGGTTTTTTATCTGTTTTTTTATCTTGTAATGGATTTTCGCAAAGTAACTCCTGAATCTATCAATTATCGTATTCCAGGACTTAAGACTTAACATTCAAAATTTCAACATAATCGGTTAAGTCGTCACGGAGATACGTGGTAACAAACATACAGACTTTCGCAATTACAATAAATAAATAAATAAATAATGCTGGACAATTCACACAGCATCATCTAGCCTAAGGTAAGCTGCTGTTAAACAGAGCTGTATTATGGGTACTAGATGACTGATATATATTTAATACAATACAATACATAGATAGATATTTTTTATTATACATAGAAAACACCCAGATACAATACTAGTAGGTTGGGATACTGATGGTTACTTTACAGTATAGAGCAAAGACAGTTGTTTATTTCCTTTAGATATTTGAGTTTCTTTTTCCTCAATTCCCGACCTTCCCCAAGCTCAGTTCTGTTACCTATAACGTGGATTAAAGGATTCTATTCTAAATGAGGTGATCTGGGAGAATGAGAGGTATAATAAATGTAGAGGGAAAGTAAGGGATGGGTAGAGTAGAGGGATTTAAGACGCAATGTTTAGGTAATAAGTTAGGATTATTTTGGACTTTTTAATATAAATTATTTAATCAAAATAGTCTTTTACAATAGTAATATTAACATGTGCTGGATATAAATTTGGGGGTATTATAGAATAGACATGGACTTATAATAAATTGTTAAATTATGTTTTATTAATTTATATTAAACAAAACTAAACAACTCGAAATGCTAGGAACCATTCAATATAAATAGCTAAATACTACATTTTGTTTTGTCCCTAGGTTCCCGAAATTGAGAAAACCTTTTGGAACCCGAAAACCCCGATAAACCCTTAAAATAATATTGTCTTCTGTTTATCAACTCTATTAATTTTGATTTTCTGTGCGCTCAAAAGTTATGGTACAAACCAGATCAAAACTGTATTTTAGCTATAACTATGATGTTGTTGTTTGTATCGTGTATTGTGTGCCTAAAAAAAATACGTCTTATTATAAATTTTTTAAATAAAACTGTTTTTGTTTTTGGAAAATCAGACATGTATTTTGACGCTGTTTTTCGCCTGTTGCTGCATAATGACGACCGAAGTGGCGTGGCGGGCGAAGTTCCGCCTGCGACGCAGGAGGTTGCGGGTTCCATTCCCGCCTAGGTACAAATAAGAATAAGAGAATTTGTTTATTTGACACACACAATTAGGAGAGCAGTACAGTAAAAAGGCAAGAAAAAAAAGGTCAAAAACAAAAACAAACAAATAAATTTATACACAAAAATGAAAGAAAGATCTAGCGTATTAGTGACATAGTCTCTCCTTGTTGTCTGTTTTACGATCTGCAAATATTTGTTCTGGGTATTTTCTATGTACAATAAAAAATATTTATCTAATGTATTGTATTGTATTGTCAACTAGTACCCATAATTACAAGCTCTGCTTAACTTGGGGCTAGATGATGCTGTGTGGATTGTCCGGAAAAAAAACGTATTAATAACTCTACCGGAACAAAAGAGGTTAGAACAACCCGCACGTCTTTCGCTCCAAGTTTTTCATAAAGCTATAACAGTTTCCGATCACGCGTCTCATATCCGCTAATACAGATTCATTATGATTAATTTATTATTAGCGCTTGACAAGCATTCCGATAAAGGGAACAATGCTAACAAATATTAGGGCTGCCACTTAGTGCTCTCAAGCGGTCGGTTCAACCCTAGGTGGACAGAGCTGGCTGACACATAAAAATAGTTATAACAGTAATAAAATAATAATATTAAAATGCCCTCACCTAAGGTGATTTTTTTATTATTATTATTTTTACTGAGACGCATTTAAAGTACTTTTTTAATATTAAATACTTTAAATATCAAAGTACCTACTTTAAACATATCTCTACTTTTTAAAATATTTCTCATAAGCACTTAGTCCAGCACGCAACCCCATTGCGGGTTGGAGGATGAATTATTTTATGTTTTCTAGATAGTTTTATTGTACTTCGTTTTTAGCACGCTAGTCTCGGTTTTTCATCGGCCATCGTTCAACCATTCCCTACAAACAGGAACACAGCTTTCCAAACATTACTCCTAAGCTACTAAATTGGTAGTAATAGACAGACGAGCTCTATCACAATAAAACTCAACTATACTTACTAAAATAACTGTTTTACAATAATTTCTCACTGTATTAAAAAACGCGACAACCCTGGTACTTACTAGCAAAAATACTTTTTCCCTATAAGTAAGTAATTTCGTATGAGTCAGTGGCCAACTGGTGGAAGATAATTTGATTTTCCCTATAATTTCTTACTCTATGGACCTGACAACCCTAGCTAGTATGCTCAACCGTTACAAAAATAAGTACGCAGTGACACTTCTCCGAAAGAAGGTGTCAAGTGGCGTGCACTAGTCATCACTACTCTACGCCAGTTGCATACCAACTGTACACTACTCTGTGCCTGGGTGCGTTGTATGTAGTGACTGTTGTTTGCTCTGTGGCAAGGCATGTGTCCTATTGATTACAGGGGCCCAACTATGAACTCTTATAGCGATTCAAATGATGACCTAAACTAAATTGTCAAAAAATGTTATACCATGACATGATTGTCTAATTGATGTCATGGTACAAAATTTTTTGACAATTTAGTTTAGGTCTTCATTTGAATCGCTCTAAGAGTTCATGGTTGGGCCCCAGGGCTAACTGCTTAAGAGCATTACACCCGCTTCTCCATACAATCGTAATTGTTTTTTTTGTCCTTTATCAAGCTCTAACATAACAAAATCCCTTGCCATGCCGTCCAAAAGTGCGTTATGCATTAAACTGTACGTATTTAAACCTCGAACAGAAAAATCCATTGGTGCACGATCGGGTTTGAACCCACGACCTTAAGATCGGAAGGCGGGGTCACTACCACTAGACCACCGGTGCTCTCAAATTTATGTGTGCAATGCCAGTGCTCTCATACGGTGAAGGAAAACATCGTGAGGAAACCGGCATGTCGAAAGACATGTGCCGTCCACCAATCCGCATTGGGTCCGCGTGGTGGATTAAGACTCAATCACTCTCGCCTGAGAGTAGGCCAGTGTCCCAGCAGTGGGAACATTAGAAGGCTGTCATGATGATTTAAACCTTCTTTTATTTTAACTCTTTTAATTCTTCTTCTCGAATGAGTCTATCTATTAATGAAAACAGCATTATAATCCGTTGCTTATCTACAGTTTAAAAGATCTAAGCGTAGATTAAATACACAGACAGACGGCGGGATACAACTTTTTTTAAACTATGTAGATAAGTTCGGATGAGTCAACTCTGGTGACGGAGTTATGGGTAATTTATTTATTAAAAAGATAAGTACCTTACACCTAACACAACAGTAGGTAGATAAAATAAATAAATAATGCTGGACAATCCACACAGCATCATCTAGCCCAAGGTAAGTTGCTGTTAAACAGAGCTGTATTATGGGTATGATATATATTTAATACAATACATGGATAGATATTTTTTATTAACATAGAAAATACCCAGAACACCCGGAACAAATATTTGTAGATCGTGCAAACACTTGTCCCGAGGCGGGAATCGAACCCGCAACCTCTGCGTCGCAGGCGGCCCTGCGCCGCAGCACGTTGTTCTAAGTAATTGTTGTTTTTATTCTTATAAGTAATGCTAAGACTGCTTCAAATAAAATGTATCATACCTATACCAAATCGGGGGATGACGGACCGGGTGAATACGGGACTGGGAGACAAAGGACCGAAGCCAAATTTTGCAAGTAGCTAACAGATTGTAGATGTATTGATTTTACGTAAAAATTAAAGTTATAAAGTTTGGGGTGTTTGAATGATTGATACACGGCTTCGTTGCAGCAAAACCAATTTTTATGAAATTAGATTTTTATGTAAGTAGATAAAATCTATGGCCTATCCGATTTCATAATAAAATACTAGCTAAATAATATGAGAATTATATTCATACAAAATCACTTTTATTTAATATAAACTTGTAATAATATTCAATGTGCTTTCTCTTTCTGCTGTAATTCTGTACACCCACCATTTTAATCACCTCTCTCTAGCCTCAATGGTTTGTTGGAAGAAAACTCTTGATAGAGTTAAGCTCGCCTTTGTCAATGTACTATCTTTTATAATAACTGTGCATATAACTTTCTGTGTACAATAAAGAATAAATAATTATTTTATAATAACCTTATGATAGTCGTTAATCCTGTCCTGTCCCACGCGAGCAAAGCTGCGGGCGGCAGCCAGTTTGTGCCTTCCAGGAATCGATCAAGGGCAACCGGTATGGTGGCGCATAGCGCTGTGGTATGTGGTAGAGGTTACCATTGTTAGTGTGAAGTTGAGTCTATACATCGTAAATAATAGTTGGCTACTATTCGTTTTGATGAGCTAGCTATGTTATAAGCGCCTTATTTATAACCTTACTATAAATTTTTGTTAGCTAATGGTGTTTTTCAAAACCTAATGAACAACGAGGAATGACAATACTTAGCAAGCCTTCAGCGGCTTACAGTTTCTTTAATGAATAAGAAGATAAATGCATTACCGTAAGTGGAAATTATTATTATAACCACGGTATTATATCAGATAATAATATAATTATTAGGTAGTGTCATAGCCCAAAGTACCTAAGCCCTAATATACGGCCGCATGAAGGGTAAGTTTCGTTCTCCCCCGGTTTCGTTTTCACCCGGCCCGTTCTCACCCGAATCAAATAAAATACAGGCAAAATATTGACGCTAGTTTTACGTGAATCATGTAATTGCGAGGTGAAGGTGAACCGGTTCACTGTAGCTGTATATTATGTATAAAAATAATAAATACGCGCTTGTTAACTTGTATGGAAAATATAAAATCTAATATCATTTGAATTTAGCATCACATAATGTAGATATACTTAGTTTTTTAAATATTTAACATGCACCTCTACGGTTTCAGTATTTACTTGTGCTATGGATATGCACCTTAATTCAAGTTTAAAATATTTTTATTTATTAAAATCACCAAGGATCATTTTGAAGTAGGTCCCAAAACGATCCGACTATTTCGAGAGTAACATAAAAAATCGATCAATACATACATACATACATACTTACGGAACACTTGTTTGCAAGCCACGACTCACACTTAATTTTTTATATTTTTAAGTTTAGCTTTTTAAATGGTCTGTGACAAACTGGACTTTGTGAATTCCCAGCTTAATCGCCCCGGGGTCGATGACACTAAACGGTAAAGCTTTAGTGTTGCCACTTTAGTGCAAATATTTCACCGCTGAGTGCGGACAATACCGTTTACGTAATACATCATAATTCATACAAGTTGTTTTATTTTTGTGGAAGTTACTAAGTGATAGATGACTAGCGATATTTTTGCAAAAAATAATAAATTGACCAAAATAACTTCAAAGTAACATTTTTTTTAACAAGAAAATGGCAATCAAAGGTGCGGCCCACTTGATGGTAAGTGGTTAGATACCACAGCAATGCGAGCATTAGTGCTTGGCGGGAGAAATCGCTAAGGTGGTAGTTCTTCCGCGGACGAGCTCTATCACAAAAAACTACTAATCTACTCCTAACATTGTAAATCATTACAAGCTTTTATGTGTTACAACTCGGTAACTATAATTTTTTCCTTGTAAGTGGATATCATATTTACATTTAATGTCTACATTAACAAGAAAACAATTATTCAATGAATGAATTCATCGGTGATCTTGACCTATTTACACACATACAGCAAATATTTCCTTTTATATGTATGTGCTGTCAAGTACCTACTACCAAGGTTAGGTATGGTGTGTGTTGATCATATTTGTACAGCTGTTTATCCAACGACAAAGCAAACTGTGGGTTATGGTTATGCTTGAGTTAAGTTGGATTCAATACACATAAAGTAAAACAATATAAATAAACATAACTATAAAAGGAATTTAATGATAATTTTATTAAAAACAACTCGTTTAATGTTCTTTTAACGCTTATTCTTTTGTTTGTTTTTTTGGGAGTCAGTGAATGCATTTTCTTTCTTTCATTCTTTCATAGCATATTATTAGTACCTACGTTAGTAAGTAAGTTAGTACCAAGTAAATTTTAAAAGGTCTTTGTAACACCATAGAAAAAATTGAAAAAAATACAAGACTAACAGTAACAAACAATTTTATTTTTAAGAAGACAAACAAAGTTCTAAAAGAAAAATGTTTTTGTGTTGGTTTTATAAAACGGGAACACTAGAGGTCCGCCATGACAGTAATTAACAATGATCACGTGACGTATCTTGACTTTGACAGTACTTTAACCCAGTTGTTCGTTATACCCGCCATGTTGTTTTGCATTGCAGTGTTGCACTCCTTCACAAAGATAAACTTTTAAGATTATGAAAGAAGCTAAAATAAAATAAATAAACAGTGATAAACGGTTTCTTTAATGATTATCTATTTATTAGACCTCTACAAAGGACTAGGGCCCGGCTCCAAACTGCCTGAAACAACTCTTCTGCTGTAAGGGCTAATTTGTTATTTGAACCTTGCCAATGTTGCCAATAAAAACAGTAATAAAACCGGAGTGCAAGTGTAACGCTATCTGAATGGGTGGTGTTTAGTTTGAAATAAAAAAAATAAAAAAGTTCGTTCGGAAATAGCCGCGCCGCGTGCCGCGCGCGCCTGCGCTTCCGTACGATACGCACCTGTCAGTCGAGACAGATTTTCGGCGGTAAAATAGTTTTTTCTGCATTTCTGAAAACTGCTGTACAAACAACCTGTTTTTTTTATTGTTCCCGCACATTTTAAATAATAAATGCCTAACCTACTACTACATATTATAGAAGTACTCCATAAAATTAGTTTATTTACTATCTTTACTCAGATAAATTTACTAGCTTTTACTGTCCCACTGCACTGTTGAGTAAAGCAACCTTCGTCACAAAAAAATCGGATAAAAATAAATTATGTAGGTACGTAAGTAACTTATAAACATTAGGTAATAAAATTACATAACTAGGTACATTGATCTTATAAAAATGTAAATAGATTCTTGTGTCTACTAAGTTTACCTTTTAAATCTCAAAACTGATGTAGAGCAGAAAGGTAGGCTTAGTATTTAGTATTTAGTATTATATAAGACTAAGATAAGTCTTAATAAAATAATAGTAGATACCTAATGTTAAACAAAACCTATGACCATAAAAATATGTAGGTAGGTAGTCTAACTGAATGCATGGGAAAGGGCAAGTTCTATTATGGCATCAGTTCCATTGAGATTTATGTTCATAGTGCAATTGGATAATAGCTGCGTCGTATACTGACCATTGCGTCTTGCGATTTGTTGAAAAAACAATTCGTTTTTATACCAGAGAAAACTGCAAACTAATTAAAAAACTTATGTAGTTTAAATAGTTATAGCTTACAATGTTATTAAGTTTTTAATACTAAAATATCAAAGATTTTAAATATTTATTAATTAGGAGAATATATTTTATTACGCTAAATACCATCAGACCAAATTGTTAACAATAGTGTGTCTAAAATAATGTAATCAGAAATCAGAAATCAGAAATCAGAATATTTATTTGTAAAATAAAAATAATGTTTTTTTTTTGTTAATACCTAATTAGTTAGAAAATAATCAAAAACTGTACTATAGGTACTTATTATAATTTACCAGTCTCACTTGAATTCCCAGCCAAGAATTTGTATTTTACAATATTTTACCTGTAACCTTTTGTACATGTACCTAACTGGTACTATACCGTACCTGTAAGGTACTGAACCTTTACAGTACTCTCTTAGTCCTTTATGTTCTCGCGATTTTCTTCGGTTGTTGTAATTTTAATTTTTGGAATACTTAGCATGTAAGTACAATAGCCACCTTATGCACTAGTGTTGTGGCCTTGACTCACTTGCCGATTCACACAGTTGATGCAAGAAATACCTACTTAAATGTCTGAATATGTTTACAAAGTGTATTTGTGTGACATTGACACTTCTTTCGTAAAAGATTGTATTACTAGATACGTGATTCGCATTATTAAAAATGAGAGCACCGGTGGTTTAGTGGTAGTGACACCGCCTTCCGATCCTCAGGTCGTGGGTTCAAACCCAGTCGTGCACCAATGGGTTTTTCTGTTCGAAAGTTTATGTGCGCAATGTCGGTGCTCTCATACGGTGAAGGAAAACATCGTGAGGAAACCGGCTGTCCAAGAACTGACAATATAAAAGACATGTGCTATCCACCAATCCGCATTGGGTCCTCGTGGTGGACTAAGACCCAATCACTCTCGCTCGAGAGTAGGCCTAGCAGTGGGAACATTAGAAGGCTGTCATGATTCGCATTAATAAAAACTATTTTTTCTGCAAATAGTAAATAGATACCTGTAAATAGTACAAGGTGTCTCAGAACGATTTAATTATTTAAAGTGTTGTGTTTTAATATAATGTGTGAGCCATTCCAGTCGTTTTAAAAACAATGAAGATATTTTTTTAAAACTAATAAATTAGTGCTTGCATCTTCAGTATTACGCGCGGTTAAATTATTTTAAGTTATCCCGCGGAAACATTCGGGTTTTCCGGGATAAAAAGTAGCCTATGCATCAATCCAGGGTAACATATAAATATTCCATATTTGTATGAAATATCTTTATGTAAAATTTTATCTAAATCCGTCAAGCCGTTTGAGCGTAAAGAAGTAACTAACACACTCTCACAAAAACACGGACAAGCTTTCGCATTTTAGTCTGGTTACAAAAACACGGACAAGCTTACGCTTAGTCTGGTTTAAAAAAAAGGAATTATTATTAATAGAATATTTAGAAACCACATGGCTGTACTGTTTTAGCGCCTCTCGCAAAAAATGACCCACCATTAATTATAAGTGTAGGTCAGCGAACCCAGGTCACTGGTCCCTAGCCCACTACTATCAGTTTATCTGTGCTGTGATACAAACTATCAGTGTACTTTGTGGTGTAAGGCGCATGTTACACGTAAAGTATTTACTGTGATCCATCAGTACAGTATTACTGACAGACATCAGTATTTACAGATGGATTAATACACCAGACACACGTACGGTACAGTGTTTATCACGTCAGTATTTAGTCCGATTTCTTGCTGAATACACGTTAAAATGGACACAAAGCTAAAAATTATAGCTTGTGTGGCTATTATTTTGGCAATGAGTGGTTTTCGATTCGAGATAAAAAAAAAAAGTAGTTCCGATTGCTTTGACAGATGGCGCTATCTGCCCTACTGCCATACTGGGAAAGGTTATCAAAACAAGAAAAAAGTTGGTTACTCCGTTTTAGTTTCGTCTCGTGTCAAGCGGAAAGTTGTGGGTTCATGTTCTGCTTGAAGCAAAATAATTTAACTCCAGTACGACCAAAGTTAATGTACTACGTAGTACGTACTATGACTTTGACACCAGCCAGAGGTATGACAGACAGTGACAGCAGCAGCAACCAATGTTGAATTCCCTACACATTCACCATAGCTCGCCAAACATAGTGCTTACATTCTCTTAGGCTCGCCAGTTGAGCTACTGCCATCTAAATAGACAGCTTTTTTTTTTAATAACTTGAGACGAAAACCCCTCATTGGTTTAAAAAAAAGTTAAAAGAAAACGATGGTCAAAATGCTGGTACCTACAAAGGTACAGCCATTTAAGGATCGTCATACTGAATCAATATATCAAGAAATCATTCATCAGTACGCTAGTTACACGTACATAAAGTATAAATACCACGATACATCAGTATTTACTGACGGATCACAGTAAATTTATAATATTTTTAATTGCCACGAATTTTTAAATTTTATTTTACACATTTTACTTAGTTTATTTTATTTAATTTACATCCTCACACAATATATTTTTTCGTCACAATAGTTTAGGTTTAATTTGTATTGTTATTTTTATTTTTGTGTTTATTGTGTGGCGTTAAATAAATATTTTTCTATTCTATTCTATTCTAATAACAGACTGTTCTCACAGGGTTTAATGGCTGAGAGAGATTGTTTCGGCAGAATCCAGTGTCTGCTGCTAAAACAGTCGAGGCCATTTTGCTGCTGTAGCACCAATACACCAATTTACTGTGTTTTACTTAATTTTATTTCGATTTGTGTTTTAATTTTGTATTCCTTTTTATTTTCTAATTATTGTATCTTTTGTATAAATTATGTGTGTTATAGTAGTGAATAAACGTATGTCTATGTCTAGTAAATACTTTACGTGTAACATGCGCCTAAGGGTAGACAGTTGGATAGTCTGTGGCGAGGCTGTAAATCCTCAGATTAGTGGTCAGACTACCAAGTGGGACATCCTGCGTCCAGGTACCTAGCTCTAGAAGTAGGTATGTAGGTCAGTAATCTGATCTGAACTAGAGTTCACGAACTTTGGTTTGAAAATAATATCTTTACATAGTCTATACTCAATACTAATATAATAATATATAAACTTTAACAGCAATATAGGTATAACTGCATTGTTAATAAAATGTACTACTCAAACTACTCAAAGCTACCAAATCACTAAGTTTTTAAAAACTGTTGTTAACCTTTTTTGTAAATAAAAACATTATCATATCCTATTATTATAAAAAGAAAAGATTCCTATTTTTGTATTTTTGTTACGAATAAACTCAAAAAATTAAGTCCCGATTTAAAAAAAAAAACTATTAGAATGCTACATTATCCCTGAGTAACATAGGCTATATTTATTACTAGCGACCTGCCCTGGCTAGTGTAAAATAAAGTCGCTTCTCGTGTCTGTCCCTCTGTAATTATATGTTTAGATCTTTTAACTACGCAACGGATTTTGATACAGCTTTCATCAATAGATAGAGTTCTTCAAGAGAAAGGTTTAGACGTATATTTCAAGCAACTGTGCTAACGGAGTGGGTCGCTAGTTGAAAATAAGTAAATTAAAGTTATTAGGCCGTGGCGGAGGTCCTCAGTAGTCTCGATAAAACTCGAGAACGGCTAGACCGATTTGACTAGTTTGTGTATAAAAATATAAGTTTTTACAAATTAAACATATTTAGTGCGTCAATGCCCTGACTAAGGCTAGATCCGCCCTGGCTTAATCCGGCACTGGGTACTACCTAGAAAAACGCGAGTTTGAGTAATTTTGCTAAATTAAAATAATAATGTTTTAAAAAAGCAGCACGTGAAGGAATACCGTTGCGCGTGGGAGCTGCGCCATGTTTGCGTTATTTATTATCTGGCTGGCGACTTCACTCCTATTTAGTAAAGCTTTGTCGTCGACTGTACCTACTCGTACCTACTGTATGGACCTTTACTTCATTATCATATCTTTTTTTTTTAAACAGTTGAAGTGGCAACCAAGCGTACGACCCACAAGATGGTAAACGGTTACCGCAGCCTGTGGACGCTTGCAATACCAGAGGTATCACTCGCGGGTTGCCACCTTGAGGCTAAGATCGAAAGCCTCATGTGCCAGTAATTTCACCGGAAACCATACCCTTCACACCGGAACACAGCAATCAGCCGATAGACGTCAGCTGGACAATACAAAATTTACAAAAAAAAATCATACAAAATTTATCAATTGGCTTTAAAAACTTTATTAAACAAAAACTGTCTCAAAAAGCTTTCTATAATATAACCGATTACTTAGATGAATATGAATATGATAAAAAAGCTTGAATTGTCTTTCGCTATATTGCCAAAACGACATGGGTCCTCCCATTTTAATTATTTTTCTCGTGTTATTATAAGTTGGTGGCAATTTATCCAATTTAACTTGTTTACTTAGCACAAGTGTAAATAATTAAAATGGAGGGGTAATGTTGGTTGGTAATTTAGTCAAAGATTTTCCAAGGGAATTTTGAAAGATAAGTCACCATTTCTTTCCAAATTTCGTTTGTTTACGTTGTTATGCGACAATCCAACTAATACACTTGACACTGGCCGAATTGTGGTTGGGCAAATAAGCCACAGAGTCCATAAACGAAGAAGAAGAAGAATCTCCTTTTAATTCAGACTTTTTACTGCAAGGTAGTAAAGTATTTAATTAGTAGGTACATTTAAACTTAAGATCGCAATGTTTGATTGATAATGATTAAAAAATGTCATAAACGAATAAAACTAATCGTGTTTCAAACGTGAGCTTTAATTATTAATATTACTTAATAAGTAAACGAATTGGAAAGCGATTAATCTTATACATCTATTACTTGCACTTACAAATACACGTTTTCGATTGACCATTCAAGGTCGTTGAGATGGCGATGGTTAGAAGCCATCTTAGAATGTAGAGTTCCGTTCAAAATATAACTAAAATCTATTGCATATATTTTTTTTATTTAAAACTATGTGACCAGCGCGGTTTCACTTGCGTTATATTTCTGTTTTAACCTGCATTAGGTAAGTACTAACACATAATATTTTAAGAGCCAAATCGGTCCAACCATATACTCGTGTTTAGCGGGACCAACGGACAGCAATTAAAGTAAGTAAATAAGTTCGTATGAGTCAGTCAACTCTGGTGACAGAGTTTCATGACAGAGGCCGCCCAAAGACCTCTGTCATGGCCTAACAACTTTGAAAAAGCAATTCATTTATAAGGATTGAAGACTAGCTGACCTGGAGGGCGATTCTCGTGCATAGATAAATTACATGTGATATTATATCGTCAAAAAGAGCGGTTACACTCTGGTACATTTCGATGATTTATGCCATAATCGTCCCACAAAAGTTAGGATACATCGGGAACTCTAAAAAACGATTACAAAACGTTTAAAACACCAAATCTCAACATGCACTATCAGACGCACAATAAATCATAGTAATTATTGAGTACCTACCTACTTATGTATGAAGATTGTTATCTACAACTTAACTACAGATTATAATCTGATATTATAATAATATCGCAATATTATACTTCAAACTTTTGATGCACAATAGTACCTACGGTAAAACAAAATAAATAGATGTGCGTCCATTGTTGTGTTTAAAAAAAATATATATTGAAGGCCCACTTTTAAAATTGGTGCAAAACAAGTTCAAACTTATTGAGGATTTAGTTAAAAATAGATAATGATGCAAAAATCCATAAATTTCTTAGAAGTTATGACCAAAAGTCTTGCTTGGACCCTCAATACTGTCGCTAGCATTTTTTCATCCCAGGATGTACTAACTCTGTGTTAATAGTTTTTATGCTAGAATTTAGTTAAGAATTTTTAAGACTACCTAATTGATATATTCAGGCGTTACTTTGCGGAAATCCATTATAAGATAAAAACAGATAAAAAAATCTCTAGTACTATTCTGTTTAACTTTTTAAATAATGAGGTCACACAGTTAACACAGTTAACCTCAAAAGAAAGATATCAACACGTGTTTCAGCCCTCCACGGGACATCATCAGAATCATCGACTTGTTCTCCGGCAGACGTGTTGCTCCTTCGCTATACAGGGTCATTCATTATCAACCTGACAAACTTAAGGGATAGGTTCCACACCTAAAAAAAAATATATATGTACCTATATTTTTTTTTTTTTTTATGTATGTTTTGTCTTAGAAATCACAACTAAACAAAAAAAAATCGATTACGTTTTTCCGCTCAATTATTATTTATCATTGTTGGGAATCGAGTTAAGCGACGTAATAATCAAATATTCGAGTGTGCGCGCCCCGTAGCGGGTCAAGGACACGCGCAGGTCAAGGACGCGCGGGTTAATGACCCGCAGTTCATTGACGCGCGGGTCATTAACACGTGCCGAGCGCTGCCTTTTCGATTTCTAACAAGGATAACTAATTATGAAGCAGAATTAAGTAATTATTTTTTTAAAATTTTATAAAAAAAAACGTTTAGAAAAAAAAAAAAAAGTACAAGTATTTTTTTTTTTATATGTGGAACCTACCCCTTAAGTTTGTCAGGTTGATAATGAATGACCTTATATATAGCTATATATATATATATATATATATATTATTGGTGTTTAGTTATTTAAGTGGTTTAATAATTCGTTTTTTGCTGTTGTTTTCCAAACAAAATAAAATAAATTAAATTTATGTACATACATAACAATTTATATATTGGTAATCACGACAGTTTTGTACTTATAGTAATGACCAGACATCATAAAACCAATAATTGATTCATGCAATCATGCGCAATGAAATTGTCTCGCCAAAACATCAAAAATTAAGGCCACTACAGACGGGTAATCAATTGGTGCCGCATTTCAGTGCAGCGAGCCTAAATATAGTTATGAAGTGTAGCCACAACCACCTTACATATCATACGATAGATGTAGGCATGTGTGTGTACAGATAAACCATATCCATGAAATATATTATAAAATGAAGAGGGATCATCAAAAAAAAAGCTAGAAACCCAGCCGAGTTTGTTGCCAGATTTTTCTAGACTGGGGCGTTTTCATAGTTCATGTGCACGCCCCTCTCTGGGCACGGCGCGCGCGCGGGTGCGCATAGTATTTTGTTTAGATTGTCATTTTTATAATTCGTCATAACTTTTGAATGGAATGTCTGATTTCAATAATTCAAACAGTTATCTACAGGTATTGAAACAGTCTTGAAAATGATTTATTTAGATAAGGATTAATATAAAAGTATGGGATACATGGTCTGATTTTGGTCGGCATTTCTATCAACTTTTAAATTGTAAAAAAGTAGTTATAGTTACATAACTACAATAGTTGGAAATATGGTATCGCTAACTTTTTTGTAGATATCAATATGTTCTTTAATATTGTAGAACATTTTTTTGTTCTATCATCAATAGTTTCCGCAGCGCATACGATGAAAGACATTTTATGGCAAATTTTTTTACACCTTGGGTTACATTATTTAAGTTTTAGTAGGGATCCCTATTATTTTCTATAATAAAATATAACCTATGTTACTCAAGGATAATGTAGCATTCTAATGGTGAAAGAATTTTTGAAATAGAACCAGTAGTTTTTGAGTTTATTTGTAACAAACAAAAATACATATCTCTTTATAATATTAGTATAGATATAGATGTTTCCTTCCCATATTAACTTATGGCGCACAAACTTGGTCCCTCACCAACATCCAAAAGTCCAAACTCGGGGTTTGTCAGCGAGCGATGGAGCGCAGTATTCTTGGTGTTCAACGTACCGACCGTATACGTAATACAACTTTGCGCTCCAGAACCCAAATAGCTGATGTAGCTTACAAAGTTGCGACGCTTAAATGGAGCTGGGCTGGTCACGTCTGTCGCATGCCGGATGAGCTGTGGGCCAAAACCACCACTCAGTGGAGCCCTGAGACAGCAAATCGGCGTCGTGGCAGACCCAAAAAGAGATGGCGAGACGATCTCGACGACTTTTATAGAGCTTGGGTCCAACTGGCTCAAAACCGAGATGACTGGAGAGATCAAGGGGAGGACTTTGCCCAGCAATGGGGCACAACAAACTAATAATTCTAAGAGTAGTAGAGTTTTTTGTGATAGAGCTCGTCCGGGGAAGGACTACCACCATACCTATTCTGCCGCCAAGCAGTAATGCTCGCATTGCTGTGTTCCGGTTCGAAGGGTATGGTTTCCGGTGAAATTACAGGCACATGAGACTTACCATCTAACGTCTCAGGGTGGTAACACGCAAGTGATATCTATGATGTTGCATGCGTACATAGGCTACGGTAACCGCTGACCATCAAGTGGGCCGTACGCTTGGTTACCACTTTAGTAGAATAAAAAAAAAAAAAAAACGCAATCGTATAATCGTAATTATTTTACTTGTCGGATGAAAACTTCAAACTTCCAATGAAACAGGACTATACGAACTAAGTCATTACATTCCAAAGCTACAACCGTAATGTCTCGTCTGTACATACGAGTTTATATTCTAGGTCTAATTTTAGTTAAGTTCAAACATTGTAAGAGTAATAGAGATCGTAATGAATGACGAATTGTATTGAATTAATCCTATTGAGTTAAGTGAACGTGGAGCTACTGATATGGAATATTTGGAGAAGGTAAACATAACTGCATTTATTGAAGTAAGTTTGTATGAGTCAGTGGCCTACTCCGACAGAGTTCATACACGGCTTATGAACTCCGTCATCAGAGTTGGAGTTGTATCTATGTCAGAATTGGTTTTATTTATTTATTTATTATTATGAATCACCAACGAAAGATACAGGTATACAAATTTTTAAATGATAGAGGTACTCAGGTCAGGTGCTCTCTCAATTAGAGGTGACCAAATCATGCACAAAAATAAAAGTTATTGTGAATTTAACTGAAAACTGACTCTAAAAATCACTCGAATAAAAAAGTTAAATATCAGTCTGAAATAAAACAGGTATAGGTACTTAGGTACATAATGAAATTACAAAATCACAGTCATGGACCACAAAGAATAAGTATTGTAAACAAGTTAATGGTAGCAAAAGGAGCACAAGTATAGATTTATTGAATACTGCAAAATGATGCAGTCTGGCGTCGCGCCACATGTCGTCTGGTGTTGCCATCTGCCGTCTTCACACATTTAGGGGTTGAAAACCCTGAATAGTGGATGGTTTATGCCGTAAAAGATTTCAAAATTTTAGTTTATTAACTTCAGCGGTTTCGGCTGCGAGATAATGAATAAGTCATGCTGTTTAAGCTCTTCTAATATGGATATAATACTCAAAGATATTGATTTTGGTAGGTATACATCTGTTCATTATTTCGTAGCTGATGGTAGTGCGTTGAACCGTACGATTATGATGCGCATCATTTGACCACTATATTCGTAACAATTGGGCCGTAGCAATTTCATTACAAGTGCCGATCAATTTTGCAAATCACTATGAGTAAGTGTGGATCTATTGTAGTTTAGAGTTAAGAGTAGTAGAGTTCTTTGTGATAGAGCTCGTCCGGGGAAGGACTACCACCATACCTATTTCTGTCGCCAAGCAGTAATGTGAGCATTGCTGTGTTCCGGTTCGAAGGGTATGGTTTCCGGTGAATTTACAGGCACATGAGGCTTTCATCTAACGTCTCAGGGTGGCAACCCGTGAGTGATACCTCTGGTATTACAAGCGCCCATAGGCTGCGGTAACCGCTTACCATCTTGTGGGCCGTACGCTTGGTTGCCACTTTAGTTGAATAAAAAAAAAAGTTTTTGGAAGGAATCTTGTATTGTTTCTATTTGTACTGACTTCTATAATCATTCAAAATCAATTACGTTTTTAAAATAATAAAATAATCGTTAAAACTAATCATAAACCTCACTAAGATGATAATATTACCAAAAATGTATTTTTTTAAAGCAATTGCTCAAGTGTTCGATCACGTGTCTCACGAAGTACCTAAGAGATATTACTTTTAACACAGAACCACACACCATTACCTTCAATTGAGTTTGACATGGTAAATTAATCGACAACAGATGTCCAATGACTGTATTAAGTAATGGTGTTTAGACACGGCGTTGCACTAGAGTGTCCCAGGGTTTTATCTTAGTTCCTTAATTGTTAAAGTGCTGCCAATTATATTAAACAGATGGTATTATTTTCTGCACGTGTTGTCTTGAGTGTCATGCGTTTCTATTAGATTTTCTTGCATACAACAGGTTTTATCGTTTGTAAATTGATCGTAAGTGTAACACGCAATCAATTACGTTCAATTACAGAAATTCAATTAAAATAATAAACAGACATCATGGTTCTTAGAGTTGCAGATACACTTGTTATTTTGATAGTTGACCCGATCTGGTCCTATATTTTTTTCTATCTGGGTCTTATTCAGTATTCAGTATTCAGTATTCAGTATCATTTATTGCATCATAATTATGAGAGTAATACATGTCACAGGTCTTATGTAATATTAAATAATATCAGAGCAGCCAACACATAGCTATGTACCCAGTAAGGGTGTTGCACTGTAAGATTGAGTAGGAGCGGACCAATTTTAGTATTAATGGATAGGTACCTAGTTTGTGATAATAATAAAATAATAAAATCATTATTTGGGGTAGCAATAAAACCTATCATTCGTTATTTGTTCTTATAGTTCATACTTCTCTAATGAGGTTAAGCCTAAATGCAAATGTTGTTGCTGACGTAGCGTTGGGCAACGCTATGATAACGACTGATAACAGACGACCTTCCGAAACATTCCTTGTTGATAAAGCGATAACAAAGCATTTTGTAAGTTATAAGGATTGTATGAAGAAAGTTGTTACCCATCTCAACAAAACCTCATCTTAACAACTCGGCAAAGTAATTAAGATTATATTTTTTGCCAAGTGTTCACAAGTCAACCAAATGGCAGTTCGTTGAATTCATAAGGCCAGGTAAAACTGGCATGTAAGCAATCATTTTATTAGGAGATCACTTTGTTGAGTTTACTTTGCATTTCTTTGATACTTTAATAATACATTTTTTATATAAAATACAAAGTAAAAAATTGAATTTATTTATTAATTTAAACAATAAAATAATTGATGTGTCATTGAATATTTAATGGTCAATTTATTTTGATTTGATCACGCATTTAGGCTTTGCTACTGTCTATTAGGTATTTTATTGTGCTAAAGTATGTATATTGTAGTATTGACGACCGAAGTGGCGCGGCGGGCAAAGGTCCACCTGCGACGCAATAGGTTGCGGGTTTGATTCCCGCCTTGGGAATAATGTTTGTACAATCTACAAATATTGGTGATGGTTGTTCTGGGTAATATCTATATATAATAAAATAATCTGTCTATGTAGGTATTGTAGTGTATTAAGTATATCATAGTCATCGAATACTTACCCATAACACAAGCTCTGCTTAGCTTGGGGCTAGATAATGCTGTGTGGATTGTTCAGCATTATTTATTATTCATTTAGCATATTAATTATTATCTACGCTAAACATTTTTTCAAGTAGATAATAGTTAAGATAATACAAGTAATCCTATTATCACTTGAGACCATTCTCAGCATGCGTTATCGATAATTGGAGTTGAAAATTTATATTTTCGTCAACAACGTAATAATATCTATAATTTAATATCATACAAGATGTTTTTTAAGCTAAGCAAACTCCTACTCGACCTTAAAAACTTTAACATCATCTTCATCACTGTTCAAGGTAGTTTTCTTAGTGTATGTATTGGTAAGCTCGTTTATGTCGATGGTCAACCTTAATGACTCCAACGACTACGTTATCTCTTCAAGGATGAGTGGACCAAATGAACATGATGGAATTATGACTCCTATTAGGTTTCTCATCATCATATTAGCCAATAAACGACCACTGCTACATAGAACATAGGCTCCTATAGAGTGCCAGAACCATCAATCTTGAGCTTTAACAATCTACAGACTTCCCGCAACCGCTACAATATCGTCGGCTCTTTGAGTCTTGGTCACCATTAGAGAACCTTTATACCTCAGCTATATTGGTTATCGATCTAGACTTCTGGACTGTAATAGCCGAGATCGACATGACAACGAAATCAACCTGTTACGCGTTATCTAAGCCACCATCGTATAGTAGGTGCCTGTAAGTGCCTTAGTTACTAATGATTTAAATTTAATCCTACATCTTTCTGATAGCAACAATGCGAATTGTTTAATTTTTAATTATTGCTTCAAATTACAAAATGTTTAGATTAGACATTGAATTCTATAAGTAATTTAAATTTTGTGTATTAAGAAAAAGAGTAAGGGTCGCAAACCTAACTATGGTTGTTCGTTGTAAACATAAGTTTTAACATTATCATGTAGGTAACAAACACACTAAAATAATACACATATAGATCAGCAACGCCATCTGCTAGTCCCATACTAAGCAAAGCCAGCAAAGCTTACCAAACGTATCTACTAAGAAAATCAGCCAACTGTTTTGATAACAGTATAGTTGCATAATATATTTTATCTTTTAAGTAAACCATCCAAAGTAATGTACTATAAAAATCACATAATAATGACCTATTTTTGCGTACGTGAGACTTGACTAATGTAATGATTAATCAATGATTCAGATTGTTATTGGTTTGATAAGATTACCGATAGGTAGTGTAATGAGTTTTGTAGCTATTGTTTTTGTTTCTTTTCGTCATGCATTGATTTTATTTTTTTCAAATTCAAATCCATCTCCAAATTTTTTATTTAACAAAGGTATCCTTGAATGAATTTACGCTAACTTCACGCGCCTCAGCTTATAAGATTCTGGCAACAAATTTGGCTGAGTTCCTAGCTTTTGTCGATGATCCCTCTTCATAGCTTCAGTGTAGAAGTGCTAATCGAACTAGGTGAGGATCTAGATAATAAAGATATAAGACATTATTCGTCAGATATTTTTTTATTTTGATTTGATTATTTTGTATTTTGACATTGTTAATAACAGTGTGAACGTGGGCTACTTTGTTGTAGCAATAAAATAAATAATAAAAAAAAAATGCTGGACAATCCACACAACATCATCTAGCCCAAGGTAAGCTGCTGTTAAACAGAGCTGTATTATAGGTACTAGATGACTGATATATATTTAATACAATACATAGATAGATATTTTTTATTATATATAGAAAATACCCAGAAAATCCGGAACAACGGTAGAACGTACAAACATTTGTTCCGAGGCGGGAATCGAATCTCTGTGTCGCAGGAGGACCTGCGCCCGCTGCGCCACATCGGTCGTCATTGCAATGAATGCGAGGGGTTCAATCAATATAGAATTCTTTAGTTATCAAGAACACATTAGACAGAACAACCAACGGAAACGCACAGATGCATGTTTGCATGTAGAAAGTCTAGTTAAATAAATTAACATACAAATGATTAATTAACAATGGAATACCTGGCCAGTTGTCCTTTTCCTTGTCTTAGAGTATTCTAGCGCAATCTACGCGTAGATAGAACCTAGTATAAAGATTTACGAGTAGTAGAGTTCTCTGTGATAGAGCTCGTCCGGGGAAGGACTACCACCATACCTATTTCTGCCGCCAAGCAGTAATGCTCGCATTGCTGTGTTCCGGTGTGAAGGGTATGGTTTCCGGTGAAATTACTGGCACATGAGGCTTTCGATCTTAGTCTCAAAGTGACAACCCGCGAGTGATACTTCTGGTATTGCAAGCGTCCATAGGCTGCGGTAACCGCTTACTATCTTGTGGGCCGTAAGCTTGGTTGCCACTTAAGTTGTATAAAAAAAAAATATATATCAAACGTTTGAACGAAACACGATCATGCGATGTACTCGTATGCTATTTAGAATTACTAAACTTTCAAAAAAATGCAAACCCGGGTAAAAAAAATGCTTATAGATCTTAACAAAGAAACTATCCTTTTCACAAATAAAATCAAATCAACACTTTTTTTTTAAATCTTCTGCAATAAAAAAAAAATATTGACTTTTTGTTTATAATTCTCTACAATTTTTTTATGTCAGCAAGTGACAAGACAATCAAGGCGCTCACCTTCGCCTAACTATTACAGATGCAGTGCCACCCAAAGCTTAAAGTTTGTAAGTGTTTGCGTGGCACTGCACTGCGCTTATCACCCCGAGACATTGTTGTTAAGTCTCTTTCGCCCAGTAAATTCACTTGCTACAGTGCCCTTCAAACCTAAACACAGTGCAGCTTGCACACTACTGCTTGGAGGTAGAATATCTGACACTGCGGTGGTACCCACCAAGACGGACTCTTAAGGTTACCAAGGCTTAAGGTAAACCAGGTAAGTTTCTTCTTCTTCTTCGTTGCATTTCCAAAGTTCCATTTGCAGAGTTTAGTTTTTTCGAAACGTTTTTTCCAATTAATTATGTAAACTACTTACTTGTTTTCTAGAGCTTGGAGCGCTCGTGACGTAGCTGGCTAAGTTGTTCTTAACAGATCAACGAAGTTAAGCACTGTTCTGCGGGGTCATCATTTGGATGGGTGACCGCCAGTGGCAATTTCAACTGAGCGCTCCCGTGCTCCGTGCACGTTAAGCAGTCGGTCCCGGCTTTTTCAAAGTTGTTAGGCCATGACAGAGGCCTTCGGGCGGCCTAGAAACTCTGGCACCAGAGTTGGCAACAGACTCATACGAACGAACGAACGAACGAACTTGTTTTCTAGAAGCAATCAACAATTCTAGCTCGTTTGTTAGAATCCGAGCTAGCGTAGGTATCCAACTGAAGCCAGGAAGCGCATCGTACAAACGTTCGTGACGGTTTTACAAAATGCATTACATAATACAACTACAACCAGTACACGCTGATCTCCTCATTCATATGCCTATTCTTACACTTTCTTCTGATGCAAGGCTCTTCAAACACTGGTGAATATTACCAGAGTTAAAAGAACTCTAACTAGTATAGTGGTTGTATGTTTGTGAATGAAGTAGACAGGTCTATTGGTAATGGTCTGGTTAGTTTAAAATATGTGCATAATTTAAGTAGTGTTTGGGGCGTCATCTCAGTATGACATGACAGTATTGACAGTAAGTAATACTGATGTTTATATTGTTAACAGTTAACTAACATAACATTGCTAAAATGATACAACAATACTGCTACTTTTAATAGTAGTTCTCTGTGATAGAGCTCGTCCGGGGAAGGACTA
Source organism: Colostygia pectinataria (assembly GCA_951394395.1). Taxonomy (NCBI): domain Eukaryota; kingdom Metazoa; phylum Arthropoda; class Insecta; order Lepidoptera; family Geometridae; genus Colostygia; species Colostygia pectinataria. The sequence goes on along the minus strand of OX596368.1, from coordinate 776,824 downwards.
CCACCATACCTATTTCTGCCGCCAAGCAGTAATGCTCGCATTGCTGTGTTCCGGTGTGAAGGGTATGGTTTCCGGTGTAATTTCTGGCACATGAGGCTTTCGATCTTAACCTCAAGGTGGCAACCCGCGAGTGATACTTCTGGTATTGCAAGCGTCCATAGGCTGCGGTAACTCCTTTATTAGTTATTGGGTTTTGATAGTGATAACTAGAAGGACCACTGATAGGACGGAGGAGGACAAAAACTACAAACACAGCAGTAAACTATAATTGGATTGAAATTGATATTGGCTCGGAATGGTCATCGATTCAAGAGTAAGTCAAGCCGGCAGGAAAGAACGTCAAGGAATATTTGACGACCGATGTGGCGCAGCGGGCGCTGGTCCGCCTGCGACGCGGAGGTTTGGGCTCGATTCCCGCGTCGCGTCAAATGTTTGTACGATCTACAAATTATAATAAAAATATTTATCTATTTATTGTATTGTATTAAATATATATCAGTCATCTAGTACCCATAATACAGCTCTGTTTAACAGCAGCTTACCTTGGGGCTAGATGATGCTGTGTGGATTGTCCAGCATTATTTATTTATTTATAGCTTGCTAGAAATTCCAGTTGATGTGGTGAAAACGGACGAACGGATGCAGCAGGTAAAACCATTCATTTGTATGACGTGACAGATCTATTTCAACAAGGTTAGGTTCCCGCAATGATTCGTATCATTATCACTTTCCAATCCACAAAAGGAGCGGAGATACAATCGATGTCATTAGTGATGCATTAAGTAAGTATGCTAACAAGTTTCAAAAACATAAAACGTGAAAAAGCCAAAGGCAAACCATATAACATTTTTTTTTACAACTGAAGTGGCAACCAAGCGTACGGCCCACAAGATGGTAAGCGGTTACCGCAGCCTATGGACGCTTGCAATACCAGAGGTATCACTCGCGGGTTGCCACCTTGAGGCAAAGATCGAAAGCCTCATGTGCCAGTCATTTCACCGGAAACCATACCCTTCACACCGGAACACAGCAATGCGAGCATTACTGCTTGGCGGCAGAAATAGGTATGGTGGTAGTCCTTCCCCGGACGAGCTCTATCACAAAGAACTCTACTACTCTTAAAACTCTGACGTTTCCATGCGAAATTCTTTGTCTTTGGTGCATAGTTAAATATTTTTTTTAATTTTTTCGCCCTTTTTACTGCTTATCAAAAACATTGCTTATTTAATAGGTACTTATCTTACCTACTTACAATATTATTCTCACGATACTGAAAATATGTGGGAGTCAAGTGCACATTTCATATTTTGTTTGCTTAAAGTGTTAAGTGATTTCTGGTAAAGTGCACTAAGTGTCAGTTTACGCTATTCTAGGTTTAAGTGTGTTACCGATGTTGACACTTTTGAAAGTGAAAGCTTATAGAAATAATGTACTCAGTACAAGTCAAAATTGCATAAATTTTGCATAATAATTGTTACGTTAGTTAGGTAATTAGCAAAGGGTCAGCGTTCTTGAATTGTAGCTCAGATTATTATAAAAGGTTGTAGTGATTCATAAAATACGTTATAGCCATTGTTAGTGTAAATCCCCAAGGGATTTTGAGAATTTTAGTGTTAAAATCCCCTTTGAAGCTCCAAGCTCAGTCTAAAGGGGATTTTGACACAAAAAAACCTCGAAATCCCCCTTTGAAGGGTAAATCTCATTTATGTACTACTGTGAAATATTAATATTATATTAAATATAACACGAGTGAAACCGCGCGGGCCAGTTAGCAAAATAGAAACATGTACTTCTATTTCGTGTGGAATCAACTTTTTAGTAGCATTAGACCTCGTCACCTTGGAACCTACAATATTGACTTACTCCGACCTTGAATAAACAGTTTCGTGACAAAAACTCAGTATACAAACAGCAGAGGTCACGGGGTCTCAATACCAAAACAAACAAACAGACAAGCTCACTTTCACTCAACCCACGTGAGGTGTTTGGAGAACTTTTATCTTGTAGAGGAAATTAAAAGTTCCGGAAAAAAATTAGCTAATAAAAATGCTGTTCCCGCTGTCCCCATTAATGGGGTCAAAATCATGGGGACATCGGGATTACACGTGGGTTCGATTCTGTTGTAGCATTTTCTAAACTTAGCTAACTAAAATTATCGCGGTCCTTTGTATTTATTTATTAATAAAAAGACGGCAACATTTTAGTTAGTTGTTACAGCAGAATCGACATTATTGTTAATATTGAAAAAAATACTTACTATTGTATTAACTGGATATATTATCTCCAATCTATTACTTCAGTACGGCGATCTCCTTTTTTTCTTTTTTGGAGAAAGTACATCTAATCAAAAAGACGATACCGTAAAAATTAACTAAATTTATACTAATGTTTTTATTTTATTGAAAATTTGTATTTTTGTATTTTGGTTTGTTACGAATAAACTCAAAAACTACTGGTCCGATTTTAAAAATTCTTTCACCATTAGAATGCTACATTATTCCTGAATATTATAAGCTATACTTATTACTAGCACCCCGCCCCGGCTTCGCACGAGTGTGGTTTCATTGCACCCGCGCGAAGCTCGGACGGACTGCTAGTAATTTATAAAGTTGTAAAACCTCTATACCAAGTTTCGTCCAGATTATATTGTAAACTAGTAGACCCGGCGCGGTTTCACTCGTGTTATTTTTTTTTTTTAATTTTTACACCCTTTATTAAGTTTAAACCCATTCCTAAACTTTTACAAACATTTCAAGACCAAAATTAGCCAAAGCGGTCCAGCTGTTCTCGAGTTTTAGCGAGACTAACGCACAGCAATTCATTTTTATATATAAGAAGAATGGCATGTCCAAGAACTAAAAATTCGAAAGACATGTGCTATCCACCAATCCGCATTGGGTCCGCGTGGTGGATTAAGACCCAATCACTCTCGCCTGAGAGTGATTGGGTCTTAATCCAGCCAGTGTTCCAGCAGTGGTACCATTAGAAGGCTGTCATGATGATGATATCAAAAATCAAAAAAATCTTTATTTAGTAAAAAGGGTCTTAGACAACATTATTTTATGGGATATTAACAAATATTGTGTTTCTTGTAAGTAAAAAATGCTGTGTGCAAAGACCTTTGTGCCAGTGTTGCATTGAGTTCCTCGCTCTAACTAGGTAGAGACATGTACGTAGATGCGAGGGATCTCTGCTTTAGTTTCAGCAGATATAAGAAGATTACGACCTGTAGAGAAGTACCAACAAACTGACATAGGAAGACAACATTTGTATTAAAGCTGAGTCGCTTCGCTCGCTTTGCTCGCTTACTAGCCTCGCCCTTCGACAAGTTCGACTCGGCGACTAGCAGCACCTTAATAAGAGCAGTCAACGTAATCTCCCTGCTGGTTTGTAAACGCCCTAAAACGCATTAAGGTCTGATGACGAGTCCACTATAATAGTGCGGGCGCACCCTTAAATAACTATAACATAATCTATGGTCCATTGTCCTGCTTTCTACGACATTAGTCACCTTGAATGTAATGTCATAATGCTAATGAGTGAGTGTTTAAGTGAAAACTGTGTTTAGTTAATAAATTTATAACTAGGTGGCGCGACTAAATTGCTACCATTTCTAGATCGCGCTATCGTTGCGTTTTGTCTTTCGCCGTATGTAATTTGGGAGGAATTAATAAATTGGCTCACTTAGTTCAAGGAGGGTTTGTTTTAATGAACGCTCCCCCCTCTCCTCAGGACTACCTACCTATATAATAGTACGATTATACATGGTCCTTCTCAGCCAGATTGGCATTATTTGCCCGCTGAATCAGTAATATAGGTAGGGAAACCGCTGGTACACGCTGTGGATCGCAGCGGATAATGTACCAGCCGAGAACACGGTGGTGAAACCATACCCCGTGCGTCTCAGTCTCGCCAAGAGGATTGCAGTGCAGTATCTACAGTGCAGTGCTAGTGAGTTCACCGAAGTGCTCGAGGGGGCAGAAATCCTCTCGCACTTACCAAAGGCCAAGGCACGCTAAAGCAAGGGAGCTTTTGCGTGTCCCCAAGAAGAAGCAGTCCAAGACGTGAAGGGCCCCTGGACCCTTACGTCCCCCAAGAAGCAAGAAGTAGTACAAGGCGTGTGGGGTCATCCTGACCAGCACGCCCCCCAAGAAGCAGTCGAAGACGTGAAGGGCCCCCTGGACCCTCCGTCCCTCAAGAGCAGTTCAAGGCGTGTGGGGCCTCCCAGGTTCCCGCGTCCCCCGAAGATTAGATCAAGGCGGGCGATAACACTATCGCCGCGCCCCCCGGAATACAAGGAAACTTATCCGCCGCCTGCGAACCCGCAGGCTGGCTGGAAGCAGCAGCGACATCGTAACGTGTTTGTATAGTGATAAATCGTGAGTACTCTTTTCGTTAACTTTATAAAGTGAATCGTATTGCATAAAATATAACTCGAAGACTTTAGATTTTAGAACTTTATTAACTTGTGTCTTTTTTGTAACTTAGTAGTATTTTAATTTATATCGTGTCAAAAGACTTTATCTTTGTGTTTTCTTGTAACTTTTAATAATACCTACCCTCATACAATATTGATAAACGTTGATTTGCCAGTCATAACTTTGAAAATATAACATTTTTTTACAACTTAACTTTATTTTGTGATATTCAGTATGGAGGCTCTTATTAACTATCAAAAAGATCTTCAGAGATCCATTAACAGAGCTTTGATTAATTTTAAAAAGAGTCCAAAAGAGAGAGTTACTCCAGAATATATTGAAGCTAAAATAGATAATTTAGAAAGACACTGGGTGTTATTTCGAAAAAATAATGCAAAATTATACGAAACATATGATTTTAAAGACTTAGAAAATTCAATTTATGTAAAAACTGATATGTATGTAGAAACTGAAGAAAGCTATGTAGTAGCAAGGGCACATATCAAGGCCTTTTCAAAGTCAATTCAAGTAGTAGTTCCTTCAAATGAGGTAGGTAATTCGAGTTCATTGGCTAAGTTGCCCAAGATCACAATTCCAACATTTAGTGGAAAGTACGAAGAGTGGACTACATTTAAAGATTTATTTGTTTCATTAGTTCACAAAAACAAGACATTAGATAACGTTCAGAAACTCCACTATCTGAAAGTGCATCTTACTGGTGAAGCCGAATTGTTAATCAGGCATACGCCAATAGCTGACTCCAACTATGATCGGTGTTGGGAGTTATTAGAAAATAGATATAGTAATAAAAGGTTCTTGTCAAACTCAATTCTTAATAAGTTGTTCGGACAGCGCTCAATGAAACTTGAATCAGCTTCCTCAATAAAAGATTTAGTCGATACAACAGCAGATTGTTTAAGTGCCTTAGAATGTTTAGGTGTTGATGTGAGCACGTGGGATATCATCATCATCCACATTGTTAGTTCTAAACTGGATCCTGAAACGCGAAAACAATGGGAGCTATCCATCTCCACTAGTCCTAGTTCTGAATTAGAGAGTATGAATGAATTGCCAACTTTCTCGCAGTTTAAGTCCTTTCTGGAAACTCGTTTCCGCGCGTTGGAATTTATAGAGCCTAATAAACGATCGACAGCACACTCTGGAAGTGGTTCTCAGTCTTCATCTTGTAAGTCCATGGTAGCGACATCAACGACGATCCCTTGCGAGTTCTGTTCTGGAAGTCACAAATTAAGTTTCTGCAAGGCATTCGCCAAACAAGACGTTAGTGATCGGAAAGCATTTGTTATCAAAAACAAAATGTGCTTTAACTGTTTAGGCAGCAACCATTCTGTGTACAGCTGTAAAAAGCCGACCATCTGTCGTATTTGCAAGAGGCGTCACCACACTTTGCTGCACATGGCACCCGAAGATTTTACCGCAAATGCTGAAAAACAAGCGGTTGCAAAGCCCGAAGACGAAGTCGACGGTCCAGCAACGAGTGACAAAATTGTATCGTGTGTCTCCACAGGCGAAATACCTATGACCAAACAGGTTCTACTAGCGACAGCTTTAATAAAAGCCGAAGCAATGACTGGTGAATATCAAACAGTACGTGCCCTGATAGATCAAGGGTCTCAAGCTTGTTTCATTACTGAGGCAGCGGTCCAGCTGCTGCGCTTGAAGAAAATACCTGCAAAAGGAATAATTTCTGGGTTAGGTAGTGATAGCAATGTCAAAGCAAAGTATTTAGTACAAACCACCATTCAGTCTCGTACAGATCCAGAGTTTAAAATGGAAGTTCAAGCCTACGTTTTAGGTCATATCACCTCTTATCTGCCTGAGAAACATATTGAGAAGCTAGACTGGGTAGATATTAAAAGCATAGAGTTAGCAGATCCGCAGTTCGCTACACCACGTAGAATTGACATGCTGTTAGGCGCCGACGTCTATTGCCAGGTTCTGAAACAAGGTATGAAGAAAAGTTCAAGTGGAAAATTAGTTGCACAGAGCACAAGTCTAGGATGGATTCTTTCTGGAGTCGTCACATCTGAAAAAGAAACAAACAATAGGATATCAGTTATGCATACCGCGTGCAAGGAAAATGAAATGTTACAGCGCTTTTGGGAAATAGAAGAAGAAACAAGAACAAAAAAGCTATTGACCGATGAAGAACAAAAATGTGAAGCATTTTGTAAGGATACTACTAAAGGAGAAGAAGATAGATTCATGGTAAAGTTGCCATTTAAAAATAAAGAACCACTATGCAAATACGGAAATTCGAGAGATATAGCAGTGAAAAGATTAATGTCGTTAAGAAAAAGATTATCGAAAAATATAGAATTAAAGAAGCAATATACTGATGTAATTCATGAATATTTAAGTTTAAACCACATGCGAAAGGTCCAAGATAATAGAAAAAATGAAGCTGGGTACTTACCACATCATGCCGTAGTGGATGACCTGATGACTGGTTGTTCAACGGTTGATGAAGGAGTAGACCTGTACAGACAAATAAAAGGATTATTGAAAATAGAAGGTTTTAAACGGCAGAAATGGAACAGCAGCAAACAGGAACTTCTGAAACAGATAAAGAAATATGAGAACACAGATGAGTACATAATGAAACAGAAAAAGAACAAAGAAATGATAGAACAAACAGAGGAAAATTATAAAACAAATATGGACAAAATAGAATATAATATTGAAGAAAATGATATGGAAATTAATGAAAGAGAAGTAGAAATGAAAGTAGATACTACTATAAAAATATTAGGTCTTACCTGGAACCGCAGTGAAGATAATTTCCAGTACAAGGTGCAGCTTCCGTCGTCTTCCGAACCTGTAACCAAAAGAAAAATGATATCAGATATAGCGAGAATCTTCGATCCATTAGGGTGGATAGCACCAGTGGTTATATTAGCAAAAATGATGATTCGAAGGCTTAAAAAAGGTATAGGATGGGATGAAGCAGTGCTTAAAGAATTATTAGAAGAATGGAATACTTATCGTCAAAAGCTGCTGCACCTCGCTGCGTTGAACTCTCGCCCCATAACTGTCATTAACAGTATGGATCCAACCGAACCATGCCCCTTAACACCAAGCCATTTTCTGATAGGTGAACCACTTCTTACTGTCGCAGATCAAAATTATGAAAATTCTATCGTAGGTTCTTTATCGAGGTGGCAAATCATTCAGAAATCGTTACAGAGTTTTTGGCGTCATTGGTCCCAAGATTATTTAACGAATCTGTTGCACCGTTATAAGATCAGGTTCCAGATCCGTATGTAGGTAATGTAGTCCTCATCAAGGAAAATGACCAGCCACCAGGACACTGGTTGCTAGGTCGAGTAATGCAAAGGCATCAAGGTCAGGATGGTTTAACCCACGTGGTCACATTAAAGACCAGCAAAAATGTTATTAAAAGGCCAACATCCAAACTTTGTATATTGCCAATAGATTAATGTTATGTGTAAAAATAAGACTGTTTATTGTTAATTAGTTGATATTTGTTTGAGTTCATAAATGCTAAAGTGTTAAAGATAGATTGTTAAGTTTTTGAGATTTGTTTAACTTAGTTCTAAAGGTAAATTCTAAATGATAAATTCGTTAGTTATAAATTAAGTTCAATTGTATTGTAATTAGTTAAAGGACCCTACTAGGTCCTTGGCGGGCGAAATGTTTAAGTGAAAACTGTGTTTAGTTAATAAATTTATAACTAGGTGGCGCGACTAAATTGCTACCATTTCTAGATCGCGCTATCGTTGCGTTTTGTCTTTCGCCGTATGTAATTTGGGAGGAATTAATAAATTGGCTCACTTAGTTCAAGGAGGGTTTGTTTTAATGAACGCTCCCCCCTCTCCTCAGGACTACCTACCTATATAATAGTACGATTATATACAGTGAGGAATTGTAACATTGATTTTAAGAGTAGTAGAGTTCTCTGTGATAGTGCTCGTCCGGGGAAGGACTACCACCATAACCAGGACTATTTCTGCCGCAAAGCAATAATGCTCGCATTGCTGTGTTCCGGTGTGAAGGGTACGGTTTCCGGTGAAATTACTGGCACATGAGGCTTTCGATCTTAGCCTCAAGGTGGCAACCCGCGAGTGATACCTCTGGTTTTGCAAGCGTCCATAGGCTGCGTTAACCGCTTACCATCTTGTGGGCCGTACGCTTGGTTGCCACTTCAGTTGTATATCAAAAAAAATGTTCCATCAGCAATTGTTTAGGTTGTCTCTACCATTTTATTTACGTAATTTAAGACACAATTAACAACAGGCTCTATTGAAAACCAGCGCTGCAGATGGTTAAACTACCAAGAAAGTAGAAACTAGAAACTCTGTAGCCAGAGTTGGTCACTGACGAAGTTACTTTTTTACCATAAATAAAATAATAAAATAAATAATGCTGGACAATCCACACAGCACCATCTAGCCCCAAGGTAAGCTGCTGTTAAACAGAGCTGTGTTTATGGGTACTAGATGACTGATATATACTTAATACAATATAATACATAGATAGATATTTTTTTTTATATATAGAAAATACCCAGAACACCCGGGACAAATATTTGTAGATCGTATAAACATTTGACCCGAGGCGGGAATCGAACCCGCAACCTCCGCGTCGCAGGCGGACCTGCGCCCGCTGCGCCACATCGGTCGTCTATCGGTCGTAGCAAGTGCCTTTTTTTTATCACGCTAATTTAGTGTTTATTTGTGTTCGAAGTTTGTATTATAATTTTTATGTTTGTTATGTAGCGCAAAATAAAATATAAGTGAAATAAGAAAGGCGTTATAGGAAATAAGACTTGCAGACTACAAATGCAAAAAAAGTAAGCTCGTATAATAAGTCAATGGCCAAATCTAGGCCGCCCGAAAGCCTCCGTCATGGCCTAACATAAAAAGCCGAGACTGTTTAAAGTGCCTTCCGAAGCACGGAAGCGCTCAATTGAAATTGCCACTGGCGGTCACCCGTCCAAGTGACTACGCGGTGCAAAATGCAAAGTCAATTAACACAATAAATTGTATGCAAAACATTATTGAACGAGTGACAAAGTCCATGTCGGGCGCGTATTGTGTGCTAATTACAATTTGTTTATGTTCGACAAGGTTTCAACACGGCGCGCGGCGGTGGGTGGTGAAGGTTATCTAACTTTAATTAGAGTGATAGGACAAGCGTGAGTCTGGTTGGTGTGGATCAGTGGTTATTTTAAAACGTAAAGAGTAGTAGAGTTCTCTGTGATAGAGCTCGTCCGGGGAAGGACTACCACCATACCTATTTCTGCCGCTAAGCAGTAATGCTTGCATTGGGAATGGTTTCCAGTGAAATTACTGGCACTTGAGGCTTTCGATCTTAGCCTCAAGGAGGCAACCAGCGAGTGATACCTCTGGTATTGCAAGCGTCCATAGGCTGCGGTAACCGCTTACCATCTTGTGGGCCGTACGCTTGGTTGCCACTTCAGTTGTATTAAAAAAAAAACTTAAAAAAATAGGAGGTTATCAATGTCGGTCGACTGTTCCTAATTATTTGTTAATTAAGAATTGATTTTAATTTTTGGTTCGATGTCTTTACTACAGAGGTGGTCCTATGTAAATTTTATCAAAATGGTTGAGTACTTTTTGAATTAATCATAAAAAACGTGTCATTAACTACAAAATTTCCATGACCAAAATCCATTGAAACATTTTTTAGTTTGAATTTGGTTTTTATTTTTTTCTAAAAAATTAGTATATATAACAATTACTCAAAAAATAAATAATTCATCATCATCATCCACAGTCTGACTTCACACAGATGGTTATAAAAATAAATAAATATTTAAAATTCATTTAATAAAACTCAATTAATATTTAATTGGTCTGTATTCTAAGTAGATATACTACATAATTTAAATTACAAGTAGGCTTATCTGAAAAAATCTGCTACCGCTTTCATCACGGGTCGACGGCCGTTTTTATAGTTTTATGATATCAAGAAGAACCAGATAAAGCCGGTTTGGAGATAACAAGCACAACGCACCATTCATAACAATTTTAATAAGATGAATGAAAATACCTACTTATAGAATCTTACAAGTCGCTAACTAGGAAATCGGAGCGACGGAACGGAAAACGATAAATGTATTTTACTTACTTACTTACTGAAGCAATTGGGCGGCTAAAAACCTCCGTGACCAGAATTGACCACTTACTTAAAAATACAGTAATATTTACATTTTCATGTCAGTAAGTAAGTAAGTAAAGTAACATGACACAGTACATGACAGTTAAGTAACATCCGTCATGACAAAGACAGATAAAGCCGAGACAAATTGTGTCAAACTCAGCCAGAGACTCAGACGCCACAAATTAAAAGAAGAAAAAGGCAGTTTTAATATTTTAATATGACGACAGAATAAGAGGTAAATTATTAATTAGTTTAAATAACATTGCTATAAAACAACTTTTTTTTCGCGGTTATTCACAGTACAATGTCCACTTATACAAACAATAAATTTCTTGTTTAAAACAGCTTTAGACAGTAAAAAAACCTAAATTCATTCAAATAATAATTATTTATAATTACTATTATGAGGAAAGCTCTATCCGGTGAAAAAAAAATTGTGAGAAAACCGGCGCATGTCTAAGAACTAAAAATTCGAAAGTAGCTTGGTCAAAGTCGAACAAAACTCAAAGTCAAAAGTGCTTTATTTAGTTGAATCACAAAGATCACTTTGAAACGTTGACATGTTGGTGCCCAGAGTCCCAGCATTGGGAACATTAGAAGGCTGCCATATCCCTAAAATTCAAAAAAAACAGTCGTAAAAGAGCTATAAAGGCATCACAAAAGCGGAAACTCATTATCAGTGCCAAGGCGTTAGACTGTATATCGTGCCTTAGCAATGAAGACTGCTCAATGCCGCTATTATTTACTACATAATAGATAGATAACATTACATATTTATCCTGCTGACGATACGGGTGGATTCGAACAACATCTGAATCTCATCTGGGATAAGAAATTTAGGAATTTCTTATAACGGAATCCCGTGTATTAGAATACAAAGTAAACGGTCACTTTACTCGCGAATAAATACGATTTATTCGGTGAATAGTACCTCAAGTTTCGTAGACAACTGAGAAGTGATAAACTTGCAATGTTTTTTCATATTCTTCGATTGATCCTGTAGCTTTTCTTATTCTGTACCCATAGCTCTGCTTAATTCGGGGCCAGATGACACTGTGTAAAAAATTTCCGTCGATATTTCATACGTATTATATTTTTATTTAATCATGACAGCCTTCTTATGTTCCCACTGCTGGGACACTGGCCTACTCTCAGGCGAGAGTGATTGGGTCTTAATCCACCACGCGGACCCAATGCGGATTGGTGGATGGCACATGTCTTTCGAATTTTTAGTTCTTGGACATGCCGGTTTCCTCACGATGTTTTCCTTCACCGTATGAGAGCACTGGCATTGCGCACATAAATTTTTCGAACAGAAAAATCCATTGGTTCACGACCGGGTTTGAACCCATGACCTTAGGATCGGAAGGCGGGGTCACTACCACTAGACCACCGGTGCTCTTTTATTTTGTTTTTATTTAATATTTATGAAAAAAAGTTTTTTTACGTACGGTCTATCATTGTCTTTTGATAGAGATGTAGACGTGGTCAAATAGTATCTAAGACGGGAAGCGCTCAGTTGAAATTGCCACTGGCGGTCATCCATCCAAATGGTGACTACGCGGATTAGTGCTTAACTTCGTTGATCTGTTAAGAACAATTTGGCCAGGTACGGCACGAGCGCTTCCAAGTTCCACGTAGTAACAAAATATAAATGCTCAGGGGCCTATTGCATAATAAAGTACAAGCTAGTGTTTTTATATTAGTGTTTTTACTAATAACTTGTACAATTTCGTTGCAATATTAATTACAAGTCATGAAAATATCAGTGTAAAAGTACGAGCTCCTGAACTAGCCAATATCTGAGCAGTTTCAAACCAAAAAACATGTTTTTGTGTAGGTATTTTTTGTGCAAAAAAATAAGAACCATAAAATTTGGTTTTAGTATTTAGATACACACCATTTACTAGTACATAATGGCTGATTCGTGAAAATATAATTTGTGGTTTTACTTCCTGTTTCATAGTCATAGTCATAGTATTCATTAGTATTTTCTTAATTTATGTGGAACACGAAAAAACAAGTGTAGGAAATAAAATGGTATTACAGTAGTTTTTACTATTGCGTAACGTACAATAATTGAAAAAAGTCTAATAAAAAAATACGTAAACATAAATACAAACTTTTTGGAGATCAAAAAGCGCAAAACTTCTTTTTAATTTTTCGAAAAACCGATACTCAGACTCATTTGAAGTTGTGCGCAGAAGTTAAACTAGTTTAAAGTATTCATGTTTTTAATTGACTGTTAAGAGGTAATAACCTCGGAAATAGGTAATTAAAGGTACAAAATTCTTAATTGATCCCCAAATAGCTTCGGCAAAGATAAAACGTTGAAGCCCGAAGCATTGGACATGTTTTTAGTTTTTTCTTCTCCTTTCTTGAGTTGCAGCGTCTATGAATTTATTTAAACTATTGCCAGTGTCAAGCAATTATTTATCAACGAAGACAAACAAAATTAATAAGGAAATGGCGGCGTTTACTTCAAAAACTTTCTAGGCATTTTTAGTTTTAGTATTAAAATAAATGAATAAATAAATAAATAATGCTGGACAATCCACACAGCATCATCTAGCCCCAAGGTAAGCTGCTGTTAAATAGAGCTGTGTTGTGGGTACCTACTAGATGACTGATATATACTTAATACAATACAATACATAGATAGATATTTTTTTATTATATATAGAAAATACCCAGAACACCCGGAACAAATATTTGTAGATCGTACAAACATTTGACCCGAGGCGGGAATCGAACCCGCAACCTCCGCGTCGCAGACGGACCAGCGCCTGCTGCGCCACATCGGTCGTCAAAGTATTAGGGCATGTTAGTTAAAAAAAAACAATAAGGTCAAAAAAAAAAATGCTAAAAGCATCGTTCACATGGATTTTTCTATTCGAAAAGGACCAATTTCATAGTGATCTAGGTCTTTGTCACACCATAGAAAAATTGGAAAAAAATATAAGACTAACAATAACAAACAATTTTATTTTAAAGCAGACAAACAAAGTTCTAAAGGAAAAATGTTTATTGTGTTGAGTTTCCTAAAACGGGAACACTAGAGGTCCGCCATGACAGCTAGACAATGATCTTGACGCATCTTGACTTTGACAGTACCTAATAACCCAGTTATTCGTTAAACCCGCCATGTTGTTTTGCATTTTGTTGCACTCCTTCACAAAGATAAACTTACTTAAGATAATGAAAGAAGCCAAAATAAATTAAATAAACAGTGATAAACGGTTTCCTTATTAATTATCTAATTATCTAGACTTCTACAAAAGACCAGCCCACCTACCATGAACTCTTAGAGCGATTCAAATAAGGACCTAAACTGAAAAATTTGTACCATGAAATTAATAATTATTTAAGTCATGGTACAAATTTTTTTGACAATTCAGTTTAGGTCCTACCTAATTTGAATCGCTCTATGAGTTCATGGTAGGGGGGCAGGCCCGGCTCCACACCATGTGAAACAACTCCTTTGGCTAGTGTCCCACCAGTGGAAACATAATAATTAGCAGCGACAGTAACTTACAAACCTTTCTATGAAGTTCACGTAACCATTCCCATCCCGACATAGAACATCCTAATAATATTAAAAATGCGAAAGTCTCTGTGTGTGTGTTTGTTACTAAGTATATCCGTGGTGACCTAACCGATTGTAATGAAATTTGGAATGTAGATGGCTTAAGTCCTGGAATAACACATAGGCATTCTATTCCGGAAAAATGTACTATTCCTGTGGGATAGCATAAAAACTGCAAAAAGGCGGGTGAAGCCGCACGGGTCAGCTCGTCTAACAGTAAAACTTTCATACATTACGATACTTGCAAGAGTCGATACAGACGATACTTCAGTCGCATAGAATACTTGTTTGCTACCCGAGGCTCGCACATTGCGCTACTAAGTAAGTTCGTATGAGTCAGTGGCCAACTCTGGTGACGGAGTTTCTAGGCCGCCTGAAGGACTCTGTCATGGCCTAACAACTTTGTAAAAGCCGGGACCGACTGCTTAACGTGCCTACGAAGCACGGGAGCGCTCATTTGAAATTGCCAGTTGCGGTCACCCATCCAAATGATGAATACGCGGTGTTTGACTTCGTTGATTTTTTAGGAACAACTTAGCCAGCTACGTCACGAGCGCTCCCTATTATGCTACTGAAACCAAGAGTAGAGTCATTAATAGTAGAGTTTTTTGTGATAAAGCTCGTCCGGGGAAGAACTACCACCATATCTATTTCTGCCGCTAAGCAATTCTCGCAAAGCTCTTTTCTGGGTACTGTGGTTACGGTTTGAAGAGTATGGTTTCCGGTAAAATCACAGGCACATGAGACTTTAGATATACGTTTCAGGGTTGCAACGCGCAAGTGATATCTCTGATGTTGCAAGCGTATATAGGCTACAGTAACCGTATCACTAAAACAGTATTACTTATAACATCCCCGGGGTCTTTCATTTGTAAAAAATGCGGTTGAGGCTGCCGTGTTCGCATATGCCTGTTTAGTCATGAACAAAAGGGTTCAACATCTGGTTGTTCCTTAACCTGACGCCACGTAAATCATCTGTAATAGATGTAAAGGCCATTGATGATAATGATGAACCACTTACGATACGCTTCGTTGCCTCTTCAGTGGTTAAAAAAAATTGCAAAAATAAGATAGTGTACTATTCCGTTGGTCCAGACACGTCAGTTTTAATATTCAACTGTTGTTCCGCCATTTTGCCGAGATTCGTAGGAGACGCGACTCGCGAGCGACCGACATGACGCGTATCGAGAGACTGGTAGCAGACGCATGGTACCGGTAGCGAATGTGCGGTAACGGATTTTCGAGGCTCTAATGGAAAAATAAAATCTGCACTGACTACGCCCCATTTCGGGTGTAATTCCGAGGCTCGCGTAAGATACTAGTCGTCTGACAGTATCGTAATATGTAAAGGGCCTTAGTCGTAAAGCGCGTGAAGATATGCGCAGGCGCATATCGCCGGATTCCCACCTAGGCCAGATATGGCGCCGCCTTTACGCAGCTTCTGCTTAAATACGTGACGCGATTTTGAGATTGGTCTGGGAGTTATAGAGAAAACAGACGTTTCACATACAAACGTTTGTTATATAACGGAAAAGTGCTCGAGTCAAAGCTGGATAAGTGTGGTGAACACAAGCCTGCATGGCCGTAGTATTAGCAATGAAATGAAAATACAAAAATAAAAAAGTCGGTAAAGACCAACGAAATTATGTAATGTTCCGCGGGGTCATCATTACATTAGGATGGGTGACCGACAGTGGCTAAATACGCACACTGTAGAATCCTTTCTAACGATAAATGCTCCGTCGATATAGTTGATTTGAATTGAAAATAAAATTGAATTTGCATCTGTATACTTATTCATTTTAATAACAAAAACATACATAATTACATACATACACAATTACATACATACACAACTAAATACATACAGATGGACAAACAGCGAGAAGCGACTTAGTTAGATAACTAATTATTATGCAGAATTACGTAATTTTTTTTCTAAATATAAAAAAAAAAAAAAAATGTTAGAAAAAAAACTACATGTATTGTTTTTTTTATGTGTGGAACCTATCCCTTAAGTTTGTCAGGTTGATAATGAATGACCTGCACGGAAAAAAAAATCTTGTTACATTAACCAGAATATTGAACGCTCAACTAGAATGTCTTGTTATATATGTGATTCCGTACCAATGACGTGTAACTTAGTAATGTGTTCTATACGTGCCGTGGTGTGAAATTGTAAAATTGTTTTCTGTATCTGTGTTGTTTCAATAGCGATAGTTTCGCTATCGATAGGTTGACTTTGAAAAACAGTCAGGCGAGCAACACGTGGCTCGTCGACAACGATTCCTCGCAGATATCGTAACCAGCCCGCGTTTGGTCATAGCGAATAAGGCTCCTGGTTGTATTGTAGAAAATTATTTTTTTCCGTGTGATATAGAGAACGGGCACAAGTCTAAATTAAATGTTCTTTGTTACAGATGTCCTAATGTGGTCCTGCGGTTAATAAATGTAAGTACTGTCTCTCTCTGTGGTTATTTTATGTTGTTACTAGTAAAACTAGTTTGTACTAGTACCAGGTGGTATGACTTCAGCAAGTGTCCGTCTCGGCGGGTACCACCGCAGTTCCAGATATTCTTTATAGTGTGCAAGCTGCACTGTGTTTAGTTTTGAAAGACACTGTAGCAAGAGAAACTACTGGGCAAAGAGTTCGAGGTGACTAGCACAGTGCAGTGCTACGCCGAACTTTAAAACTTAAAGATTTGTGTGCAGCTTTTGTGGCGCCTGCAGCAATGACGAGACTTTACAGTCATTTGCTGACAAAAAAAAAGTTTCAGAGTGATATTTTTTTTATGATTCTACATTCTAATAGATTTTTAAGAGTAGTAGAGTTCTTTATGATAGAGCTCGTCCGGGGAAGGACTAACACCATACCTATTTCTGCCGCCAAGCGTTAATGCTCGCATTGCTGTGTTCCGGTTCGAAGGGTTCCCGGTGAAATTACAGGCACATGAGACTTTCCATCTAATGTCTCAGGGTGGTAACACGCAAGTGATATAGACTATGACGTTGCATGCGTACATAGGCTACGGTAACCGTTTACCACCAAGTAGGCCGGACTTGGTTGCCTTGCCACTCAAAGTCAAAATAAAAAATGATTTATTTCAATAAAATCACAAGGATCATTATGATACGTCTTAAAGCTAGGTTAATTTAAGCCAGTTCCACTTTAGTGGTATAAAAAAAAACTGATGAATAAAATTCTCTTTTGACTTAAAAATAAAATAAAATTCTTTATTTCGGCCAACATATACCCATATTGTGTTAGTAAAAGAGTAGTAGAGTTCTCTGTGATAGAGCTCGTCCGGGGAAGGACTACCACCATACCTATTTCTGCCGCCAAGCAGTAATGCTCGCATTGCTGTGTTCCGGTGTGAAGGGTATGGTTTCCGGTGAAATTACTGGCACATGAGGCTTTCGATCTTATTAGCCTCAAGGTGGCAACCCGCGAGTGATACCTCTGGTATTTCAAGCGTCCATAGGCTGCGGTAACCGCTTACCATCTTGTGGGCCGTACGCTTGGTTGCCACTTCAGTTGTATAAAAAAAAAAAAAAAAAAAAAATTAAAACAATTTGTTAGTATAACAAAATTAACTAAAAAACTACGTAACTTGGGGACTGGGTGTAGCGGCTTATGCTCCTATGCTGAGGATGAACCGAAAAGAAACCCAGGTAGAGAGAGAGATGTGAACTGTAGGTACGTTTTCTTTTTCATAAAAAATAAGCTGACGGAATCCGGATGCTCTTGCATTATAGTAATCTGACATTATTAATGTTGGCTCCACATAACAACGCCTGTCAATTGGATTATAAATGTAGATAGGTTGCGTAACAGACCGGTCTTTTCAAGGTCTCTGTCGAGTCGATGCGCGCGCGCCGATCTGCAAACACGCCTTTAATGTGGTGTGCAAAAGCTTATAAGCATAATACTTAAGCTAAATATCTTGAAATCTTGAAATCTAAACATTTATTAGGCGTATTAGAGACCTTTTAAAATGATAAGAGTAGTAGAGTTATTTGTGATAGAGCTCGTCCGGGGAAGGACTACCACCATACCTATTTCTGCCGCCAAGCAGCAATGCTCGCATTGCTGTGTTCCGGTTCGAAGGGTATGGTTTCCGGTGAAATTACAGGCACATGAGACTTTCCATCTAACGTCTCAGGGTGGTAACACGCAAGTGATATCTATGATGTTGCATGCGTACATAGGCTACGGTAACCGCTGACCATCAAGTGGGCCGTACGCTTGGTTGCCACTTTAGTGGTATAAAAAAAAAAAAAAAAAATTTGTAAGGCATCTTTTTAATGTAAGTTTAGTAATTACATTAAAAAAGATGCAGGTATTTATTTAAATTACTTCCATCCCCGGAGATATCCAGACCGGGTACAAAAATGTTTGCATGATTTACCCCTATATTTGCAAATCAAGCTTTTGTCCTGTAGCGGGAATCGAACCAGCAACCTCTCTGAATCGGGCACTCGTCCACCGCGACTGAGCTTGTCATAAAATGAAGCTCCAAAATCAGTAGAACAATGATGTGACGCACTGATGGTGATGGTCACTCGGCAGGTCGCCATCAGACGATACCATAACAACGACCTATTGTTTTACGTTTTCGTGATAGGGTTGACAGACCCCAGCCTACCACGCATTTGGGGGTAAATAAGGGGGTAAGGGTATATTATTTATCTACGTTTATAATGCCTCGTGGCGCAGACGACCGATGTGGCGCAGCGGGCGCAGGTCCGCCTGCGACGCAGAGGTTGCGGGTTCGATTCCCGCCTCGGAACAAATGTTTGTACGATCTACAAATATTTGTTCCGGGTGTTCTGGGTATTTTCTATATATAATAAAAATATCTATCTATTTATTGTATTGTATTAAATATATATCAGTCATCTAGTACCCATAATACAGCTCTGTTTAACAGCAGCTTACCTTGGGGCTAGATGATGCTGTGTGGATTGTCCAGCATTATTTATTTATTTATTTACTAATTTTTGTTTAAATCTTTTATACGTGGATAATGCAGTGGGCTATAATAGTTATATTCTCAGTAACAGTTTATATAGCTATGACTTTATATTGTAGCTTTTTTTTTTATACAACTGAAGTGGCAACCAAGCGTACGACCCACAAGATGGTAAGCGGTTACCGCAGCCTATGGACGCTTGCAATACCAGAAGTATCACTCGCGGGTTGCCACCTTGAGCCTCATGTGCCTACTGGCACATGAGGCATTTCACCGGAAACCATACCCTTCACACCGGAACACAGCAATGCGAGCATTACTGCTTGGCGGCAGAAATAGGTATGGTGGTAGTTCTTCCCCGGACGAGATCTATCACAAAGAACTCTACTACTCTTCAATCTATTAATTCGACGACTGTATTTTTTTGTTTTTGTATGTTTTTTTTTTTATAGTTATTTCTGAGGTAGTCCCATAATTTTTTTATCGAAATTGGTTAACCAATTTTTGAATAAACATAAAAAATCGTGTCAATAACTCCATCCCCTCGTATCACCACAATCTATCAAAACGTTATTTTTAGTTTGAAGTCGCCTTATGTTTTTTTTCAAAAAGGTAACCATATCCAGCTCTTTTGTAAATACTGATAGCAAGTATAGTGGTAGCCCTACCACACAGGAAGTGGTCACTTGGACCATTAGTCGACCGAACTGCCTTGTGATTTGTTGATGTGCATCGCAATTGACCCTTATAAGCCCTACGCTTCAGAATGACAACGGTAATGTGGTATTCTTTGAAAAAAGGGCATGACGAGAACCTTTTTAGTAATTAAGTTTTAGAAAAAAAAACCAACTATTGTAAAAAAAATTCGTTAGATTGTGGAGAATAGGATGTAGTTATTGATACGTTTTTTTTATTTAAAAAAGGTACTGAACTAATTTTGATTTAATATGTTTATGTTTATTTTCCCAGAATCTAATTTACGAAGAACAAGACCGTATTTTTGGGGGTTCTAGCCGCTCTCCGAATGTGGAAGATTAAATTGATATACTAACACCTTGGAGGACTGATTTTTGATGTTATAAAATTTAAAAAACCAGAATATTTGTATTCAAAACTTAAGTTTGCCAGTAGTAACAGTCGTACATCGTTGCGGTCCATCAGGTCAGCACTCTTGTACTATAAGCATAAAACTGCTGCATTCACCGGTAGTTACCGTTATTTGGCAACGAAGTGTTGGAACAATATCCCCCCTCGAATACGCAATGTTAACACGAAATTCACTTTCAAAATACGTTATAAGCTATTTATACTACAAAAACAAAAAGAGGGTTTTTTTTTTTTTTTATACAACTGAAGTGGCAACCAAGCGTAACCAACAAGATGGTAAGCGGTTACCGCAGCCTATGGACGCTTGCAATACCAGAGGTATCACTCGCGGGTTGCCACCTTGAGGCTAAGATCGAAAGCCTCATGTGCCAGTAATTACACCGGAAACCATACCCTTCACACCGGAACACAGCAATGCGAGCATTACTGCTTGGCGGCAGAAATAGGTATGGTGGTAGTCCTTCCCCGGACGAGCTCTATCACAGAGAACTCTACTACTCTTGTTGGGTTGCTTGGATGTTGCTAAACACTTCGTCTGCCGACTATAAAACGTTAGCTAATAGGGATATATTTTCTGAAGGAAGTCTTATAAAATTCTAATTTCACTTTTCGGTTTATTCTCGTATTTTTATTGCACTTGCAGGTTAGTAGGTAGGTACACCTGTATATACACCAACTAATTATAATATATTTATTGATACGGATATTGCACGTGCAGGTAAGTCAACAAGATACAAAATTATTTGTTGGTAGGCTATAATACTCGTATCTATTTTACACACACTTTACTTGTTCTATGCATCTCGTTCAACTTGTTGTATCGAAGGGTAAGCTGAAAATCAGTGTTTGCTCTTTGAGCATATTATCGCTGAGCTGTATCCTTTTTGTCATACTGCAACACACACATAGATCTTTTTTTTTCCTTTACTGTATTATTTTAGTTATAACACTCTTTCTATGTATTAATTTTGTATGTGTGTGCTTGAAGTTGCAAATAAATGACTTATCTATCTATCTATCTATCTAACACTAACTTATCAAACCAAAAAAAAACATCAAAATCAATTCATAAACTAGTGAAGGAATAGCGCAACAAACATTAATTTAACAAAATTTTTATCTCGGAAAAAAGTACGGTTCCCGAGTTCCACGAACGAAGTCGCCGGCAACAGCTAAGTTATATAATCAACCAAGATTTATTCTTAACTAGAGAACATTTAACGCATGAATGCAGCTCAAATTACCCTGAGTATATGGTCAAATAACAAATATGTGAGTCTTTATCTGCTCATTCAGAAACTAGGAAGCATGCCCTTATATGCACATGGGCATATAAGGCAGAATATAAACTACTTTGTCCAACCTTGGGTGTCATATTAGGGTAATCACTATTTTATGTTATACTAGCGACCCGCCCCGGGTTCTTATTAATGCTGGACAATCCACACAGCATCATCTAGCCCCAAGGTAAGCTGCTGTTAAACAGAGCTGTATTATGGATACTAGATGACTGATATATATTTAATACAATACAATACATAGATAGATGTTTTTTATTAATATAGAAAATACCCAGAACACCCGGAACAAATATTTGTAGATCGTACAAAGATTTGTCCCGAGGCGGGAATCGAACCCGCAACCTCTGCGTCGCAGGCTGACCTGCGCCCGCTGCGCCACAACGGTCGCAATGATGCTCTTTGGTGGATACCTATGTCACACCCCGGACACTCTCAATAAAATGTAAAATGCGACGCGTTTGCTTCAAAATTCGCATCACCGTTCAATATCCTACCTACTACCTATCTGCCGTTCTATGCTTCGTTTTTCAGGTTTATCTTCGTTTTCGTTTCAAAACGGTTTCAAACTATACTATAAACCTCTTGAATCACTCGAAGGTTCATGGTTCATACAACCAAGCGTACAGCCCACAAGATGGTAAGCGGTTACCGCAGCCTATGGGCGCTTGCAATACCAGAGGTATCACTCACGGGCTGCCACCCGATATACGTTTACGTTTACGTCAAACGAGTTGTTCGTGCTAAGCACTCAGAGAGACCGCCCGGCGGCGGTGGGTATACCTAGCGACTTTGTTTTATACTTTTTTTCTTATACCACTAAAGTGGCAACCAAGCGTACGGCCCACTTGATGGTCAGCGGTTACCGCAGCCTATGTACGCAAGCAACATCATAATATCACTTGCGTGTTACCACCCTGAGACGTTAGATGGAAAGTGTCATGTGCCTGTAATTTCACCGGATACCATACCCTTCGAACCGGAACACAGCAATGCAAGCATTACTGCTTGGCGGCAGAAATAGGTTGAGGTGGTAGTCCTTCCCCGGACGAGCTCTATCACAAAGAACTCTACTACTCTTATAATATCTTAAATATCTTATACTAAGTACTAGCCGACCCGGCGCGGTTTTACTCGTAATTTTTCCATGTTTTTTCACTGTTTAAACCTTCCCTAGACTCCTACGGATATTTCAAAACCACAATCAGCCAAATCGGTGCAGCCGTTCTCGAGTTTTAGCGAGCCTTACGCACAGCAATTAATTTTTATACATATATAAGGTCATTCATTATCAACCTGACAAACTTAAGGGGTAGGTTCCACACATAAAAAAAAAAAAAAACTTGTACTTTTTTTTTAACGTTTTTTTTTTATAAAAAAAAAAAAAAAAATACGTAATTCTGCTTCATAATTAGTTATCCTTGTTAGAAATCGAAAAGGCAGCGTGTTAGTGACCCGCGCGTCAATGAACTGCGGGTCACTAACCCGCGCGTCCTTGACCTGCGCGTGTCCTTGACCCGCTACGGGGCGCGCACACTCGAATATTTCATTATTACGTCGCTTAACTCGATTCCCAACAATGATAAATAATAATTCAGCGGAAAAACGTAATCGATTTTTTTTGGTTTACTTGTGATTTTTAAGACAAAACATACATAAAAAAAAAAATGATTGGTACATATATTTTTTTTAGGTGTGGAACCTATCCCTTAAGTTTGTCAGGTTGATAATGAATGACCCTGTATAAAAAGAAGAAGAATATGTCAAGACGTATTCTTTTAGATTGCTTCAAATCAAGCTTTTTGCCTCAACAAGTCACTTCCTAAGTACGATGACCGGTTATACGATACGTCTGTCTGTCTGTAGTGGCATCTTGTGGGCAGATACTGATATAGATTGAATTACAGATAGAAAAAGGTTTTTAAGTTCTCTGGCCCACGTTGTTTTGGACATTTTTTAAACCATATTAGGCCGCCTATAGACGAGCGACTTTCTGTCCTACATATACCTTGTTTAAATACTCAAAGAATACTCATTTTATTTCCTTTCATATAATTTCATTTATTTATTCGCATGAAAATTTGTTAGTTACAGAAGACACACTAAAATAGAGTTTCACATATTTTTACCAATTTAACTGGTGTGCAAATATTATACAAGTTACATAATTTATGTTACATAATTTATCATTACACTATACGCTAGATATATTTGTAGAAGCGACACAAACCCTTTTCCAGATAGTCAGAAACAGAATAAAAACATTCAAATATCAACCATTAATTTCTTCAACTCTTAACAAAACTTTTTGTCGGGAAGATCTAGAATTTGCTTTGGTAAGGCATTATAAATGAGGGGTGCCATAAACACAAAATTTTTACGTTAAGTTCAAGTTTAGGTGGTGGCATTTTATGACACAAATTTGTTGCTAGCCTTCTATTGAAATTACAGTTTCTATAAAAATATGTGTTATTATTTTATAAGAATTTTGCAACTTCAAGAATTATTATTGATTTAATTTGACTCGCAACCCAAACAATGGGTTTATATGGCAAACAAGCAAGCACACAAGCCCCCCGATAGCGTAATTCGGTTGCAATCGATTTCACTTGGTTTCAATAAAAAAATGACGTATTTTGTATGAATGTTATATATAAGTATATATATAATATATATATAAGCTTATTGACAGTTCGCTGATTGAAATCGGATTGAAACCGAGTTACGCAATCGGGGGGTTGATTGTAGCGGCCGTAGCCTGCGGATGCTTGCAATACCAGAGGTATCACTCGCGTAGCCATCTTATGACCTAACTCCAGTCCCATGTGCTGTTGTTTCACCGGTAACCATAGCCTTCTAATGCTTTCGAACCGGAACATTACAAAGCGAGCATTAGGTTTATACTGCTTGACAGCAGCATTTTGGTGGTTTACCGGACGAGCTCTATCACAAAGAACTCTACTTCTCATGGGAGTGTTGCGGATGCAAAATAGTAACAGTGCTTTGTTTAAGAATAAACCTGTCAGTGTCTTTTGGCACCTCTTGGCGACAAAATAAAGTATTTTTATTTTCCTCAAAATCTCAGTTTGCCTCCCAAGTCTTACATTTGAGGTTAGTCCTCAGGTTAGTCTTTTTTTTATTTTTTTTATTCACAATAGGCTTGCGCTTGACCACTATCTCGCCTGATGTTAAGCGATGATGTGGTCTACGGTGGAGCACGCTTGCCTAAGAGCAACCTATTCACTCGTGACTTGAAGACATCCAGGTTGTAAGTATCGGGAAACACAGACTCTGGCAAAGAATTCCACTCCTTGTCTAGATACTTTACTTCTCTTATGACGTGCTGTCAAATTTTATGACGGAAACCGTTCGATGACGGTGGTAAAACTGTACCGTTTTTACGAAGTTCAGCACTTCACAATGTGAGTCTTATAGCTAACATAGTAGGGCTTGTTTCACCTTGCTGTATTGCCACTTCGCGGCATGTGCCGAGAGAAAGTGCTCTTTGACCTGCGCTGGTTTGAAGGGCTGCATCCTAATGTGGTTGCCTTTTGTTAACTTGGTGATATGCCCGAAGCAAGTCAATGCTATGAATAGTTCTCTCGGCGGATCTAGGCTTCCGTGAAGTTTCGATGCGCAATGGAGCTTTTTCTAACTAATTTGTCTTTGCGCATCACAAACGGCTAACTTCACGGAAGCCTAGATTCAATATCGAACTATACAATACTATAGGCAAAGCAAATAACTTAGCTTTCCTCTGCGAATTCACAACAGCGCGGGGCGTGATATGCGGATGACGTAAGGGTCGCGCAGGATCGCGCGGTGCTAATCACCTAGTGCGATTGGCACCACACTGAAGCTTTATGATGAGAGGGATCATCAAAAAAAGCTAGGAACTCAGCCGAGTTTGTTGCCAGATTCATCGAGGCGGAGGCGCGTGGAACTGGCGTAAATTCAACTAGCTTTAGATGTTTCAAAGATCCTTGTGAATGATCGAATAATAGTACATTATGGTACTAGTGTGTAACATTGGTTGATTACCGCTGAGGCGCCATTGAGGTCTTAAGATAGCTGAGGACGGTAATCATCAATACACACGTGTATCATACGACGTTTTTCAACACACTTGTGAATAAAATAACAAAAAAAAAATCTATAACTCACTAGTGAGTTATAGCAATGAAAAAGTCATAGTTTGATTATGGGTGTCATTCTGTGCCTAATTGCGATGACCATAGAGCCACTTTATAAGCAAGTGTGTCGAAAATATATTTTTTACTTTAATCTATCACCCAATTGCAAAAAGGGTGACAGATCGTACATTTAGGCGATTTATGCCGTATTCGTCCCGCGAAAGTTCGGCCCAGATGGGAAAATCTGTTTTCGTCCCACATTGTATTCCGTATTCGGCCAAAAATTAGTCGAACAGAGCTAGGTGACACTTGGGAATAAGCCCGTAATTCTCTAGCTTTATGAAATTTTTTTTTATACAACTGAAGTGGCAACCAAGCTTACGGCCCACAAGATGGTAAGCGGTTACCGCAGCCTATGGACGCTTGCAATACCAGAGGTATCACTCTAAAAATATTTAGAATTTGTAAAGTAAAAGCAAAAGCAAGTGTGAACTGCTGATATTTAGCATGTTTTACTATTTTTGCAAATAATTGACCACTTGCAATGTATGAGCATTTCCGCGGTCGCTCGAAGAATTCCAGCCGTCAATGTCGTGCGTAAGGGCACGAGTGGACCCGGCGACCTGACCAAATCGGGCAAACCTCGTCTTAAGGTCGGGTAGCGTGCTGCAGGGTATAGCGTTTCGTACTAGTTCGTAGCTGTAGAGATTCTTTTTACCAAAGTGACGTGAAGACCTAAATTTGTTTCTAAGAATGTAAATAATTTGACGGAACTCATGATGACTTTTCTACTGCACCCACTTCAGGATTCTCTGGGATTGTCTTTGGATATCTTGTCAAATCGACATCCACCCATTTTAATTATTTTTCTCGTGTTATTTCAAGTTTTATTACGTAAATTTGGTGGCAGTTTATTCAATTTAACTTGTTTACAACATGTTGAGGAAACCGGCGTGTCCAAAAACTAAAAAAATTCGAAAAACATGTGCCATCCACCAATCCGCATTAGGTCTGCGTGGTGGATCCCAATCACTCTCGCCCGAGAGTAGGCCAGTGTCCCAACAGTGGGAACATTAGAAGGCTGTCATGATGACTTAACACAAGTGTAAGTAATTGAAATGGAGGAGCAATGTTGGTTGGTAATATAGTCAAAGACTTTCCAAGGGAATTTTGAAAGAAAAGTCACAATTTCTTTCCAAATTTCGTTTGTTTACGTTGCTAAGCGACAATCAAACTAATACACTTGACACTGGCAAAATTGTGGCAAATAAGCCGCAGAGCCTATAAACGAAGAAGAAGAAGAAGAATTCACTGGTCTAGATGGATCTAGATCCCAAGACTTCAAGTGACACTTCTTAAAAGTTCCATTCCGAATTCAGAGAAACAAACAATGCTAATATAATCAGAATGTGTCAATTGATATGCTGCGTGCAAACTATGCGATTCATCTGTACGATAGCTTTCCGAGAAGGACTCGAGATTAGCGATTGAATAAACAATGGATTAAGCAGGTATTATATAGTACATAACATTCATTGTTTACTAAATAATATTACTATGTATTAGCTGTAGGCACTGCTCAGTAAATAAGGAATGGCTAAGGCCAAAATATTATAAGCTTTTGTAATCGTACCTAATAATCTAATATTATTATAATATTTAGTCCCTTATTGTGATTGTCACTATAAAAAAACACAAACAATGCAATATTATTAAAAAAATGCATAGATAAAATTGAAGAACAGAGTTTTCTGATTATTATTTTAACATTTATTTATGGGTTTTCTGACGTTTGAACCGTTTTGTAAAAAATAAAAAACAGTCGAAAATATTTTTTTAAACCAAAAACAAAATTTTTATTGAATATAAAAATAGTACTATTTTTAATGAATGAACACATAAAATATGATACAATTTGTAATGAATACAGGTAATAGAGCTAAGTATCTTTCTTGTGAACATTTTCTTGGTCAATCAAAAACCCTCGGAATCTAGTTCCTAGTCCTTAGCTACTTGGTTCAATAATGAAATAATCACAGCAAATAATTCTAATAATTAGTTGCAATAAATCAGCTGTCCGTTCCACCGACAGTAATGGCCGCCACTCGAAATATTTCGCGCAGACACTGTATGTACCCGGTACTGGTTGGCCACGGCGCAAGTAACCCGCGCATAACCTCAGTGGGATGCGCGAGTTGAGAAACTAGAGGTTGCGGGTTTGATCCCCGCTGCAGAACAACAGCACGTTGACATGATAAAAATAGCCCGCGCATGACTATTTTGATGATGATACCTTGGTGGCGCATGGTGAGGTGCCTAGGCAAGCGCCCAAATGGAAAGCGAGAAACTGCGGGTTCGATTCCGGATACGGGACGGTGCGTTTATACGGTGCAAGTAACCCGGGCATAGCGACCTCGGAGGCAATGGCAAGGCGAGTGCCCAGTTGGCACAGAACAGATATAAGTACTACGTACAGAATGGCCACTTACTACCTCCCACCGGTTTTACTTACCCCACCCTGGTCGCGAGTTTGCCGGCACCACACGGCACCATTCGCCGGCACTGAAGCTAAGGGCTAAGGCACGCGTTTATTTTTATTTTGTGTAGGTCCAAGCTCGCGCATGCCAGCGCGAGCAAAAGTGTGCTATGTCGCTCTTTCTAAAATTGGGTGGGGCCAACCAACACACTTACACATACAAAAGCACCGTTTATGTACACAAACCATGCATGTGGTGATTGCGACACCTTTTCCTTATAAATTTTATTGAGTGTCCGGGGTGTGGTTTAGGGTTAATAGCGCTGTCTCAAAAATCTGCAAAACATTAATAAAAAAACGTGATAACGACCGAACATGCAATCCATTTTGATGTTTCGTTGTCACTACACTGTAGCGCTCATAGCTCTCGCAAGTCTGCGTGGCCTACGCAAATCACTTGTGCCGTGTACACACGATATAGACATATCTCTTGTCGCAAACAACGCACAGACGGACGAACGTTGGCTCAGGTACCCGCGTGGGCGGCTGCGTGCCGGGACAGGTTGGCGCTTGGCCCAAGTTGCTGGACATTTGAGGGTAGTACGGCCAGCTGATCTCCGTTATCGTGAAGTTAGCCGTAAGTAAGTTCGTATGAGTTAGTGGCCAACTCTGGTGACAGAGTTTTTAGGCCGCCCGAATGCCTCTGTCATGGCCTAACAACTATGAAAAAGCCGGGACCGAGTGCTTAACGTGCCCTCTGAAGCACGAGCGCACGAGAGCCACTGGCGGTCACCCATCCAAATCGTGACTACGGGAACGTTGATCTGCTAAGAACAACTTAGCCAGCTACGTCATGAGCGCTCCGTAAATAGATAGATTTAGTTCGAAAAAGCTCCATAGCGCATCGAAACGTCTAACTTCACGACAGCCGAGATAAGCTGGCAGTAGGTACTATAATACCTGCTCTTGTCAGAGTACCAGTGTTGCTCCGCTACCTCCTGCGTACGCGGTGCAACTTTTGCTAAGACAGGACCTTTTGACCCTTAAGCTTACATAGTTCACAGTATTTTTTTTTATGTATTAGGCTTCGAACATTTAAACAAATTATTCTTAATGTCCTTGGTATTAGGTACATTTGGTATTTGGAGAGTTTTTTTTTTTTTTTTTTTTATACCACTAAAGTGGCAACCAAGCGTACGGCCCACTTGATGGTCAGCGGTTACCGTAGCCTATGTACGCGTGCAACATTATAGATATCACTTGCGTGTTACCACCCTGAGACGTTAGATGGAAAGTCTCATGTGCCTGTAATTTCACCGGAAACCATACCCTTCGAACCGGAACACAGCAATGCGAGCATTGGTGCTTGGCGGGAGAGTATGTTTAAGTATGATTTTGAGGGTCAATAAACGTGTTTTCTTTCTTTTCCTTGTAGAAATAGAAGGTACTAATAGGATCCATTTTAGACTGAGCTTGAAGCTATATATGAGATTTTTATTTATTTATTTATATTTAAGTGCCATCAACACAACATACACTCATAATAATTAACTGATACAAGATATTAGAGCTAAATCTTAGTGCTACTAATAATAAAAAAACTAGATTTGAGCGAGTAATGTAAATTAAAGGACAAAGAGAACATGATTTTGACACTGAAATTTCCAAAATCCCCAGGGGATTTTGACTTAACCCGGGCCACAGACACCACAAATTAAAAGAAGAAGAAGACTTAACCCGGTTTTTTGACAAATTGTTAGGCAAATTCAAATACAAAATATTTTTATTCAATAAAATCACAAGGATCATTTTGAAACTTCTCAAAGCTTGGTGAATTTACGTCAGTTCCACGCGCTCCAGCCAGCAAAAAAAGAAAAAGTCATTATTACTACTACTCTAAAGCACATGACCGTACTATATGGAAGGGGGATGGGGAGGCCTTTGCCCTGCATTGGGATGATACATGCTAATAATAATAATACTACAAAACTATAAGTTTCTTCCTCCACCAGACATCTTTAACGTCACATCATTTCAAAAACACACGCGTGTGTTCTAATATTGTAATTATATTTTAGTCTATGTCTATGCGTTGACACGGGCTAAAGTTGCAAGAGACTTCACATTATCCTATGTGAAGTCTCTAGCAACTTGAGCCCAGCACCCCAGCATAGCTGGCTAAGCTTTATGCTAATGCAGCTGAGTTATACACGGAAACTGGTGAAGGTGGCTTGCATTTCAGAAATACTGCAGCGAGTTGTAAGAATGCAGCTTGCACACTTATGCATAGTTCTAGTTCTGTTAGTGGGTTAGTGTCAAAATCCCCTTTGAAAACCTTTGAAAGGTTTTTGGTAATTTTAGCTTCAAAATTCCTTCAAGCTTTCAAGCTCAGACTGAGGAAAGGGAAAGGAAAAGGGGATGTTGACACAAAAAAACTCTCAAAATCCCCTTCAAAGGATAAGTCTCATTTATTTTTCTGTGAAATATTTCAATAAAACACCTAACAAATGTGAAATATTTGAATTACCTGATTTTTTTATATAAAAATATACAATTAATTTATTTCGGCAAAATTACGATGATACTTCAAGTTGCAGTTTTTCATTTCATT
The DNA here is from genome assembly GCA_951394395.1 of Colostygia pectinataria. Classification (NCBI taxonomy): domain Eukaryota; kingdom Metazoa; phylum Arthropoda; class Insecta; order Lepidoptera; family Geometridae; genus Colostygia; species Colostygia pectinataria. The sequence goes on along the minus strand of OX596368.1, from coordinate 746,054 downwards.
TCATTTCATCCTTTGACAAATTACAAGTAGGTACTTGGATATGTCACAAATACAATATGACACTTTAAATATTAATTACATGTCAGTACAAAACAGCAATAAAATTATCTAATACAACATTAAAAACAAAAATAGAAATCACTTAAATCTAAGATCTAAAAACTAAGTATCTGCAAAAGCATCGTCAACATTAAAATCAATAATAAAAATACTATTAAATTATAAAATATTAAGAATTAAGCAATATAAATTTCAACATCGTCATTATTAATATAAAGTTTTTTATCGGCAAAAGCTTCGTCCAATCGATAGAAACTTTTATCAATGAAATGTTTTTTTTTAAGTGTATGCAGTATCACAAGTTCAAAGAAATTGCGAGAGTTTTGATTTGAGCTGACCACACTGCTTGTCACCCCGAAACGCGTGGTGAAAGATTGTGTGGAAACTTCAAGAAATACCAAAACCACACTAAATTTTTGGTTGGTAACAAGTCATATTGTATTGTTTCAGAATCGGCATGGAAAGCCGAGTGGGGTTGGACTACATAGTAGAGCATGCTGAGTACGCGGGCAAGCTCGCCGCGGCGCTCACCTCGCCCGCCAAGCCGGTCAAGAAACAGGTAATTTTTTTTCTGTCGCAAAGCAGTAATGCTCGCATTGCTGTGTTGCGGTGTGAAGGGTATGGTTTCCGGTGAATTACATGAGGCTTTCGATCTTAGCATCAAGGTAACCCGCAAGTGATACCTCTGGTATTGCAAGCGTCCATAGGCTGCGGTAACCGCTTACCATCTTGTGGGACGTACGCTTAGTTGCAACTTCAGTTGTAAAAAAAAAAAAGATAACCAGGCTCATTCATTATCAATCTGTATCACGATCATCCATCAGTAAATGATCGTTCAAACCAACACGGCGACGCGAAAGCGGAGCGGAAGCGTAATGAAGCATTCTAATGGTGAAAGAATTTTCGAAATCGGACCAGTAGTTTTTGATTTTATTTCAAACAAAAATAAAAAAAAACAAATCTTCTCTCTATATCATTAGTATAGAAAACTGTTATGACATTGACTGGACGCACGCCTATCAATTGAATACCACGAAGAACGATTTCACAAATTAAAAGAAGAAGAACGATTTTGAGATGCCAATCTACCAACTATAAGACATTTAAAAGCTCTGGAGTTTTCTTCGGTCATTTTGCCGGTACGACATGTTCCTCCCATTTTAATTGTTTTTCTCGAGTTTTTTTGAGTTTTAATGTGTAAATTTGGTGGCAGTTTAACCAATACGACTCGTAGTCTTGGCACAAGTGTAAGTGATTGAAATGGAAGAGTGATGTTGGTTTGTAATTTGGTCGAAGATTCTTCTAGAAAATTTTGAAAGGACGCCATAATTTCTTTCAAAATGTTGTTCGTTAAATTCAAAATTCGAACTTGTTCGTCTTTGATGTATACGTCGACACTACTTGACACTGGCAATATTGTCTAAATAGACAGACTGCCATAAAAAAAAAAAGCTCTGGCGTAACTGGCCTAGCTTTAGGACGTTTCAAAATGATCCTTGTGATTTTATTGAAATAAATCATTTTTGACTTTGACTTTGACTATTTTCTAACATTACCATGCTGCGTAAAGTCTTAAGTCAAATGTTGTTAATTTTTAATCAATCATCAAATACCTACCCTGTAGAGAAAAAGCTCTACTATCACAAGGTAATTTAAACTGGTGCAATATTTCGTGACCCAAAGGTCGTCCGTTTGACCTGGCCGGCCAACTGGGTCATGAATAACTAATGGCATTATAAAAATACGGTCAATGCGTTAAAACAACAACTTAATTAAACAAGCTGACGGTAAAACGGTCTCTCTCTATTGAAGGTTTGCTGGAAGAGAGCTCTATTTAGGGTTAAGCTCGCCTTTTTACATGCCTTTTATATAAGTTACAATGTATATTTTTATTGTGTTTAGTAAAGACTAAAGGAATATAGAATAAAAATAAATAGCAAAATAATAAGATGTAGAGATAGGATACGGCTATAACCAAAATAATTTTGCAATTTGATATCGTTATAATCAAGCACAAATTCAAAAATGTTGACTCATTAAAATCAAAAGGATCATTTTGAAACTTCAAGAGTTTGGCGACTCGGCTGGGTTACTAGCTTTTTTCGATGATCACCCATCATAAAGCTCGGTGGGTGCCAATCGAACTAGGTGAAGCTCATGGTACTGAAGTCTTTTTATTAGGAGAACCTTCGTATAGATGAATTCAAATAGGTTGCTCCAAGAGGTTCTAATTTCGAAAATACTTTACGCAAAAAAAAGCAAAAAAATTAAGAGGAAAAAAAAGATCTACAAACGAAAAGTTTAAATTCGAATTTGGAATTCGAATTACTTTTAGAAAAAGGTTCGTTTAGATAAGTGGTACTGCAAAATTTTAATTATAGCATGGTATAGTTCTCACAGCGGATCTCGGCCGTCGTGAAATTAGCCGTTTCGATGCGCAATAGAGCTTTTTCAAAGTAAATTGTCTTTGCGAATCACAAACGGCTAACTTCACGGAAGCCTAGATCCGCTGTGCGAACTATAACTGCTGGAGTTTTACAGGCGGTGGCAATTTTAACTGAACGCTTCCGTGCTTCGGAGGGCACGTTAATCTGGCGACTTTTTCAAAGTTTGCTATAACAGGGGCCTTTGGGCGGCCTATTATCTATTAACCATCATCAGGGTTGGCCACTAACTCACACGAACTTACTTACAGGTGTTTGAGCTGCTGTCAGCATTATGCGTGTACAACGCTGACGGGTACGCGCGAGCAGTCGACACCCTCGACCGGTATAAGGTAAGTAACAGAACTAGCTACTGCCCGCCGACTTTACTTGCGTGTTATTGTTCTCACGGCCGATCTCGGCTGTCGTGAAATTAGCCGTTTTGATCCGCAATGGAGCTTTTTCAAACTAAATTGTCTTTGCATCACAAACGGCAAACTTCACGAAGCCTAGATCCGCTGTGCGATCTATACTTCCCTCAACAAGGTGTGATTTAGATCTTTTTAATTTATACGAGTATAAATAAAATAAGGTACCTTTTTAATATATATTTTTCTATAACATATTTCGTCCCACAGCTGGGAAAAAGAGTCCCCCTAATCCTCGCCAGTATTCCAACACTGGAGGACATAGACTTTCGAAGTCAAGTCTCCTTCGTCTTCGTCGTTTATAAAATTATTACAATGAAAACCTCCAAACTAGAATAATAAACATGTCAGAAGGACCTGTTTTGTCAATACCATATCAATATTTAAATATTTTTATATCGTTCATTTCTAAAACTCGTTTCACGGTCAAGCTAAGTCGATGGTCAAATAAATTGCAATAACCAGTTTGGAGATGAACCTAAACAAGGTAATAAAGGATCTTCACCAGTTAGTTATGTCCTGGTATATCACGAGATCAAAGACCCTTTAAGAGGAGTCTTTTAGGGTAACCTTTTTGTCTCGTACTACCTAGCTCTACAAACAATAAAACTATCTTTCTTTTTTTCTTTCTCGTTCATTTGCCACTGCACTATACACTATTTTCAAGCACTGTTATTGAACCACCTTAAGATCTAAAGCGAGCTTACTACCACTAGACTACCAGTGTTCTCAACCTGATAATGTATAAAATAAACTTTAAAAATAAAATAAAAAAATAGAACACTGTAGGTCTCTAGTGATAGTGACCCCGCCATCTGATCCTGAGGTTCGGATCCTGACGTGCACCAATGAATTTTTTTATAAAAAAAATGCTCTCGTACGGTGAAGGAAAACATCGTCAGGAAACTGGCATCGCGATGTCCAAGAACTAAAAATTCGAAAGTGCCATCCACCAATCCGCATTGGGTCCGCGTGGTAGACTCTCGCTTGAGAGTAAGCGAGTGTCCCAGCAGTGGGAACATTAGAAGGCTGTCATTATGATGATAATGAAATAAAAACTTAAAGAAACCACCATCGAAATCCAACCTAAGGCAGATTAATTTGTATCAATAAAAAATACGGTGGAAGAGTTGGGAAGTCATGCTCCCAATGTTTTAATAAGTGTTCTATTTGGTGTACTGTTCTTCCAGAGCTTGAAGAGCGAGAGGTACCGTCTAAATGTGGTGGTGGAAGAGCTGAGAGATGCCGCGACCACGGACTACAAGACTGCGCTGCTGGCCTTCGTGAACTGCCTCATTATCTCCGCGCCGCGGCTCCCGGACAGGATCCGAGTCAGGAACGAGTTTATTGGTAATTTATATCTTACTAGAAGTCCGTCCCAGCTTCGCGTGGGTGCAATGAAACCGCACCCGTGCGAAGCCGGGGCAGGTCGCTAGTAATAAATATAGCCTATGTTACTCGGGGTTAATGTAGCATTCTAATGGTGAAAGAATTTTTGAAATCGGACCAGTAGTTTTTGAGTTTATTCGTAACAAACAAAAATACAAACATACAAAAATAGAAATCTTCTCTCTTTATAATATTAGTATAGATTATTATTAAGAGCCTTCAGTGTCCCACAATCTCACTACAGAGCAAAGGGCTCCCAATTTTATTTCCAATTATTATGCTGTCTTGAGCTACTATTTATTGAATAGATGTTTATGATTTATTTAGTGGATTAATAAGTTTATTGGTAAGATATTAAAGAAAAATACGTTCACGACGCGCAACGCCACGACTTGTTGGTCCCCGTAATTTTTAAACATAATAAAATGAACGAATGAAAATTCTAACAAAATGAAACTAAAACTACAAAAAAAGATCACTTCGATTTCTCTATAGCGCGTTTGCAAGATTAGTCTTGTTACTCTAACACCCATATTCTAAGACGATTCCTCAAGAATTCCTCGATTCGACTTAACCACACTTAAATAAATTCTTATTCTTAGTTGCCAAAATTCTCCTCCACTTACTCCCTCCCACTCGAAAGTTTTCCTTACCGAAGGTGAGAAAATGGTTGTCAAACTCAAGGTACGTCTAAACCTACCTTGAGTCGAGTGGAAGAAGATTCAAGGAAACATCTTAGAATATGGGTAAGCACATCGCCAGAGGCAAGCAGTCTTCTTGGTTTATCTACCTACTAAAATATATTTTTCTTTTCAGGACTTGGTCTTCTGCCTACTCTCAACAACCTCAGGTAAGGATTAAAAAAGCTTTGTCATTTTTTAATTAATCATCTGACTTCTCAGGTGAACAAAACTCAATTAAAGTTAATTTGTTTTTTGTCATTTGTGATTCAGGTGTTTTGTGTAGGCGTCGTATAGTAAGACTTGTTTTAAAAGACGTTATTTTATTAATACAAGCTGATCATTGTCCTGTCTCTTCATACAAAAAATTCATAAAAAAAGACGCTTATTTCCTGGGCTTACAATATTTTTCACCAACTCGGTCTACTAAGTAAGGTCCACTAGTTTTCCAGTTTGCAATAGCCACTCTTGAAACTTTATTCTCAGCAGTTATGTATGATTTACATTGAGTCCGTAGCAAAGTCAGTGCTGACTCCAAATTCGAGCAAAGTCTGTGGCTACTGACCTAATGTAAATGCTATCGGGTCAGTACTGACTTCAAATTCTTGCGTACTGACCCTTTGTAGACGGAGAAAGTCAGTTCTCAAAGTCAGCACTGACTTCATTTGGAGTCAGTCACTGACCCAATGTAAATGGCACTTAATTGGTTCTGCAAACTAATGGCCTGCTTACTGCCACTACAACTTGCTTGTCTTGAAAGCATGGTGACCTTGGTTCTCCTGCGGATATTAGTGGATGAAAAAACCGGATAATAAAGATTCACTTCAAGTCATCAGCATGACGCCAGGATGAGAACATTCCACACACCAATAGTCAGCGGAGTCATCTATAGAATCTATAAACAGTATTATAATACCAAATTCAGCATCATTTAAATTTATTGTTTCGTTTCTTGTAAAGTCCAATCATAGGGTTGCCAAAAAATAGTCAGACTTAAATTGTTTTTTTTTCCATACTTACTAAGTCAGTTTTATCGGGAAAAATGAAATAACAAGAGCAAGATAATTAAGTGATTTTTTAAGTACTTAGGTACCTATGTTACAAAATTGTAGTACCTATAACAAAATTTGTATTTATTGTTAGGTATTTTTATTATTAAAACTGCTGATGTAAATGCCAAGTCTTATAAACTGTCCATAACAGATTCGTATCACACAAACCTAAGTTTCAAGGTTCTGCGTGACAAATGAATGTACACAACTATTTTTTTATCATCTTGGAATCCTATAACTTTTTTTTATTTTTTTATTTATTCAATACAGAATCAACAGCACTTAGTTAACATAGTTAAACTATTTTATAATTATCATAATGCCAATAAAAGATTCTCAATACGTAAACATAACATATAATAACTCTTTGACCCATTAATCGAATACATTTTACACTAGCAACTCACGTACAATCTGTAGACCTACCAATGCTGATCCGAACAGACTGATAAAGAGAAAAAACATAGATCTACAGAGTCAAATCACCCAAGTTGCTATTGAAATAATCACTCCTTTTTACTCACTCGTTTAAAAAGGTAGCTTTTATCGATATGACAACCCTATCAATCAGTAGTTTTTGTAGCGTTTCGTCAAGTTTTTGCGCTCCGCTCGCGAATCTTGTCATGGTAATCTAATAACGGATTTGGACAAAAAATACCTACCGGACCGAAAATCGGATTATTTTCACGGATTATTATATATCTGAGGTTACAAGACGACCTCGTTGGCGCGCTGGGCAAGATCCCGGTTGTAAAGCAGGTTTAAATAGGTTGCTGATTCTATTCCCGGTGTAGGGCAAATAAATAATCTCGGGGTGATAAGCGCAGTGCAGTGCCACGCAAATACTTAAAAACTTTAAGCTTTGAGTGGCACTGCATCTGTTATAGTCAGGCGTGGTGCTTAACATCAGGCGGGCGTCTTGATTGTCTTGTACCTAACTTGCTGAATTAAAAAAAAAGTAGCATGATTTGAAAATATAACAAAAAAGGAGCAGACTGAGTTTTGCGGCAAGTAAAGATGATGATGATGATGTCCTCCGCGACGTATCCGTCGATTGCGAACCTTGCTATTATTGTTTATTGAATTGAATATATACGATTTGACGACCGATGTGGCGCAGCGGGCGCAGGTCCGCCTGCGACGCGGAGGTTGCGGGTTCGATTCCCGCCTCGGGTCAAATGTTTGTACGATCTACAAATATTTGTTCCGGGTGTTCTGGGTATTTTCTATATATAATAAAAAATATCTATCTATGTATTGTATTGTATTAAGTATATATCAGTCATCTAGTACCATAACACAGCTCTGTTTAACAGTAGCTTATCTTGGGGCTAGATGATGATGTGTGGATTGTCCAGCATTATTTATTTATTTATTTATTTATTTATAATACTTGATTTTTATCTATTATGAGAGTGAATATGGCTCGCAAACCCGAATTTAGTTTTAAATATCTTATTACATGTTGAACAATATAGTTGACTAGAAGAGTTTTTTTTTTTTTTTTTATACAACTGAAGTGGCAACCAAGCGTACGGCCCACAAGATGGTAAGCGGTTACCGCAGCCTATGGACGCTTGCAATACCAGAGGTATCACTCGCGGGTTGCCACCTTGAGGCTAAGATCGAAAGCCTCATGTGCCAGTAATTTCACCGGAAACCATACCTTTCACACCGGAACACAGCAATGCGAGCATTACTGCTTGGCGGCAGAAATAGGTATGGTGGTAGTCCTTCCCCGGACGAGCTCTATCACAGAGAACTCTACTACTCTTTAGTGTATAAGTATAGTTATAAATGGGTTTGGGTTTTGTCTTCTGTAGCTGGCGCTTAGTATCAAGTAAAGAGCGGCTAGTAAAGAGGATACTCATCAGCCCTTACATAGCCCGTCTTTTCGGCACACTCACTACATACACTCACTCATTCTACCTAAATATAGTTCTGTGTCCAGCACCTACATCATCCTCTGAGATTAATGTACCAAACATTGTGAGTAAACTCAACCAATCCGTATCAAAAAGGTATCATAAAGTTAATCCGAGGATTAAAAGCCGGTTCTTTTCGTAATGACCAGTTCACGTTTTGATAGTAACTCGTTTAATTCGTCGTTACAAGATTATTCACAGGGTCGTGCCATATTTGGGCAGTCAGCAGTCGGATGCGCCTACGCATTACCAACTGCCTTTATGTTTAGTTCCGACGATGCTTAGCTGAGGTTTTATTAAGCAGCACGTTTAAAATTGTAGTTTAAATTCAACCAGTATGGTTACATCTAAAATGCAAACTAAATAACATCTTACTTTTATTATAAATGCGATAGTTTGTCTGTACCTATGTATGCATGTATGTATGCTTGTTACACCTTCACGCTCAATTGGCTAGGCGTGTTAAAACTGCCTTAATCACTGTTAAGATCAACCTTTTTTCATAAGGTACCTACTGCTGGGAAACTGGACCAAAAAAGAACGATTACGAATTTTGACAACTAGGTAGTGTCAAAATCCTCTTTAAAGATCCCCATTAAAGGGATTTTGGGAGTTTTCAGTGTCAAAATCCCCTTTGAAACTTCAAGCTCAGTCTACTCTATCTGATTCAAGTTAAAGTAGTACAAGCTTTTCTGAAAAAAATACATTTTCTTTTCCAGACATGAGGCAGCAAATAACCCTGATTTGGGGGTACAGCTGGACGTGTTCGAGGAGCAGAGAGAGAGTGACGAGGCGCAAGGACCTGGGGGCATCAACCTGAACCTACACTTGGACGTCTTCTACGCTATACTCAAACAGGTCATATATTATTAATAAAATATTTTATTGACCCATCATCATCATCATGACAGCCTTCTTATGTTCCCACTGCTGGGACACTGGCCTACTCTCAGGCGAGAGTGATTGGGTCTTAATCCACCACGCGGACCCAATGCGGATTGGTGGATGGCACATGTCTTTCGAATTTTCAGTTCTTGGACATGCCCGTTTCCTCACGATGTTTTCCTTCACCGTATGAGAGCACTAGCATTGCGCACATAAATTTTTCGAACAGAAAAATCCATTGGTGCACGACCGGGTTTGAACCCACGACCTTAGGATCGGAAGGCGGGATTGACCCATAATACATCAGGAAACTACAGGTCCCAGCATGTCGGTCCCGGCTTTTTCAAAGTTGTTACGCCATGACAGAGGCCTTCGGGTGGCTGTCATGGCCTAACAACTTTGAAAAAGCCGGGACCGACTGCCGGGAGCGCTCAGTTCAAATTGCCACTGGCGATCACCCATCCGAATGATGACTACGCGGAACAGTGCTTAACTTCGTTGATCTGTTAGAAAAAACTTAGCCAGCTACGTCACGAGCGCTCCTAGCATTAGTACCACAACTCCTAGAATCGAAACAAAGTCCAGCAGTGGGAATCGAACCGGCATCTCTTGGTCACCAGGACGTCTTTTACGCTATAGTCTAAACAGGTCAAACGAACTATTTTATTGACCCTGGGCACTCCATCAGATCAGAAACTACTAGTAGCGTTAGTTATATTCTTTGGTGATCCATAATAATAATAAATAATAAATAAATAAAGTAACCTAGAACTGGAACAAGTTTGTCCTGCTGTGGGAATCGAAGCGGCATAACTTGCTTCCTGTGTCAAATACGTGCCTCTTACTATCCTCGTTAGGAATTCTCAAAGGTTTGAGCAAGGATAAAGGATGTCTACCATATTACGCTGAAAAATTAATCTTGTCTCTACATAATTATAAATGAGGTTTATTAATCCAGGTGTCAGACACTCCTCAAGAGATCCCGTTCCTCAGCATCCTGCAGCATCTGCTGCGGATAGACCCCAAGGAGCCGGTGAGCGACATCGTCTGGGACACGGCTGAGACGCTGGTGCACCGAGCCACGCTGCTGGAGTCCAGGGAAGATGCTGCTAAACTACTCCGAGCTCCGAGTGTGCAGGTGAATATTTTGTCATTGTGGCATTCTAACCTTTTTTTTTACTATTGAAGTGGCAACCAAGCGTACGGCCGCACCCCGGACACTCAATAAAATGTATGCAAACACGTCGCAATCACCACACGCATTTTGTGTACGTAAACGGTGCTGTTGTTTTCCAAACACAATACAAACATAATATCAAAAGCTTTCGATTTCGGAAATCTACGGAATCTCCATCGGGAAAAATCCGATACAAAAGGATATGCTCTCTGACAGTTTCAAAATACCCCTGCTGCAGGGATATTTTGAAATCTCTTTTTTTTCCAGATCTCTTTATGTCATAATTTTTGCTTTATCAAATTTGACTTGTGCAAACTTATCAACCCTAATTATATTTCAGGCTAAGATGGGCTGCACATGTCAGTACCGAGACATGTCAGGTGGCAGGAAGCAGAGTCTACAGCGAGCGTTGTCCCCACCACCACCTCCTCCTGCCCCGGCACCACCACCATGTAAGTCACCCTAACCAGTGACACTGGTTATTTCTTCATGACAGCCTTCTAATGTTCCTTCTGCTACACTGACCATCTCTCAAGCGAGAGTGGTTCTTTCTGGGTTACTCTATTTGGTGCAGTCAGTCAAGCCAACAGATTGTGACTGTTTATATGTATAGTAAGTTTGTTTGTGTGAGTCTATAGCCAACTCTGACTGTGACGGAAGTTGTAAGCCACGTCTTTCTATTTTGCACGTATTTCTGTTTTAACCAAGTCTGACAGCATAGCGTGCTCTTCAAAGCGCAGTAGTGCTGATGACCTCGAGAACTTATCAATCTTATACTTATCAACTCTACTCGGCATATACAATAACAAGGGTCATGCCAAAAAAGCAATAGGAACCCAACCGCACTGCGGTGGTACCCAACAAGACGGACTCTTGCTTAAGAGTCCTACAACCTGGTACTTACATACTTACCAGCTTTTGTTTTGTTCCAGGTATACCTCCACCCCCACCGTGCATACCTCCCCCCCCGCCACTCTGCGGCCCCCCTCCCCCTCCCGGGCCCCCACCACCACCAGTATTCCATTCCACCCCATCACCACCGCCACCGGTTGTAGAGCTGAAACTGCCGCAGCAAGAGACGCCAATACCCAAGACGAAGATGAAAACTATAAATTGGAACAAAATTCCTAATAATAAAGTGAGTTTTCAATTTTACGATGAAAGAGGATTATGGAATGGTATGTAAATGTTGATAACAAATGAAGTTAATCAAGTTCTCCTACAGCTATTTTATTCAAAAATAAACAAAATATTTTAGGGGGAAATATGGGAAAAATAATTCCCGCTCGTCCCCATTTTAATTGAAGTGGGTACTTGCGGGAAATAAACTTCCCATGCGTCCGCATGGAAATACAAATACGGTAATATCAGTATGTGTTTCCTATGAAAATATTCGTAAATTTTTCAGGTTGTTGGTCAGAAAAACATCTGGTCTCTTGTAGCATCAAGTCACAAACACTCACCAAAAACGGAGCTGGACTGGACGGAGATCGAAGGGCTGTTCTGTCAACAGGTAACATTGGTTTTCCACTTCTTTATTTAAAGATATACATTACCATGTTGGCCGAGTGAAGGCCAGCGCGAGCATAGGCAAATCGATGCAAAACAAAGTGGTGCAGCAGCTACCGTCCACACGTTTGGCAAGTCTATTGAATCCTATACACTTTGGCGTTTGGCTTGACTCGGCCAGCCTGACGAGCGACAACAAGTGTCACCTAGCGATGGGAAGGCAAATCAAATAAATTGTTCACTAGTGTCCACACAAGTTGGTAATAAATGGCGTTCACTCGGCAAGAATGGGCAAACAAATTTGATGTATTTGCGAATTAACAAGATGATTTCATGGATTTCTAGATCTAATATACATTTGATTCATCTAGATCCAACCAACTGGATCAGCTGGGTCCTCGCCCCGCCTTGGCCGCAGCCCCATCTGCGACAGCTCAGGAGAACGAAAGCCAAGGAAGGAGTCCTCAGAGATCACACTACTGGACGGCAAGAGGAGTCTGAACGTCAACATCTTCTTGAAACAATTCCGAAGGTAACAAACTTCTAGCTGCAAAGCAACAGTCGAAATCAAAGTCTAAGTAAATATATTTTTAATAAATAAAACTTTAAGGATCACTTTGAAACGCATTACAAGTTGAATTTACGCCAATGCCAATGCTCCAAAACTGGCATCTACACCGGCTGGGTTCGTATCGCTTTTTAGGCATGATCCTTGCTATTTATTAAGGATGCCGAGTAGAGTTGGTGCACATTCGTCCCAAGTCTTTTTTTCATCTATCGTGAATCGATAGAGATGAGAGAGATATTTGTGATAAGCTTGCAAATGCTCTCCATGAAACATGGTTTAATGAAAATGGTCATTAGCATATGGTATTCTTACGTTTCAGTTCAAACGACGACATAATCCAGATGATCCGCGAGGGCGCTCACGACGACATCGGCGCGGAGAAGCTGCGGGGTCTGCTCAAGATCCTGCCCGAGCTGGACGAGTGCGAGATGCTGAAGGCCTTCTCCGGAGACGTCAGCAAGCTGGGGAACGCTGAGAAGTTCCTCATGCAGCTTATACAGCTTCCAAAGTAGGGCATTGCGTTCTTTGAGTTTTATTTTTAAATTTTTGTGGGATTAAGTTCGTCTTTTCTATCACAAAGAACTATAGGTACCTACTACCATTTTTTTTGGTAAGCGATTACTGTAGCCTATGTACACACAACATCAGAAATATCACTCGCGTGTTACCACCATGAGACGTTAGATATAAAGTCCTGCAATTTCACCGGAAACCATACCCTTCAAACCGGAACACAGCATTGCGAGCATTACTGCTTGGCGGCAGAAATATAAACCTACTCTTAACTAAAAAAACTTAATCGAACCATGTACCTACATTCTGGGCTCATTTCAGAATTTAAATTTTATTACCAATCACATCTTAAATCATTTAGGTACTAGTTTTGATTTTATTACATGAGAAGTTACGCTATTAAAATCTTCTTACTTCCCAGTTACAAGCTGCGGATTGAACTGATGCTGTTGAAAGAAGAGTGGCCGTCGACGGCTGGCTACCTAGAGAGTGCCATCAACTCTATACTGGTGGCTGGAGATGATCTGATGTCTTCTAGAGCTTTGCAGGTAGGAACTGATGGTGAAAGAGTACCGATACAGTTTGACTCAAATTCTAGAGATTTCATCAAGATGAGTGAAGTGGCAGCATCTAAAATTGTTGCTATTTTTGTCGCAACGCAAGACATGTCATAATATGCTAGCCAAAAACTGGAACTGAAACTTGAAATGGCACAAACTCACTGACAACTCTTTTGGCGTTGTCTTTGAAAGGGGTGATGATAATGTATTATGTTTTAAAGAGCTGAATCTTTTACAGAAGGTAGCGCTCATGTCCTAGCAGGCTAAGTTGTTCATAACAGCTGAACAAAGGCCTCTATCATGTTCTAACTGTTATACCATTATGGAGGCCTTAGGGCGGCCTATTCTCCGTCAACAGAGCTGGCCACTGACTCATAGGAACTTACTCAGGAGGTGCTGTACATAGCGCTGATCGCCGGTAACTTCCTGAACGCGGGCGGGTACGCCGGCGGGGCCGCAGGCGTGAAGCTCTCCTCGCTGCAGAAGCTGCCCGACATCCGAGCTAACAAACCTGGGATGAATCTCATGCACTATGTTGCTATGGTAAGTGTTCATAAACATTTACTGGTCACGCCTGTCGCATGCCAGTTGAGCTGTCAATCTAATTTACCAGACATTGGAGCCCTGAAACAGCAAGTTGGCGTCGTGGCAGAGCTTTACAGGGAGGAATAAATTTCATTGTCAGTAAAAACGTGCCATCAGCACTGTTTCGGGCGGTTTTTATTTCATTTTATGCCAGCTTTGATGAAGCGACGGTAATGTCTGATGTCAAGTGCCAAGCCAAACCCTAAAAGCTGCAGTGTCACCCAAAAATTTTAGTTTTAAAGTTCTGCGTGGCACTGCACTGCTTTTTACACCCGGAGCTTTAAGAGATCGAAGGATGTGACTCATGTATTTTGTTACAGCAAGCAGAACGCAAAAACAAAGAGCTAGTCCACTTCGCAGACGATACGCGGGTGCTGGAGGAAGCGGCGAAGGCTTCTGTAGAGCAGCTTACCAACGAGATCAAGACCCTGGATCTAAGGATACGAGGGCTGAAGAAGGAGACGCAGTTACCCAACACGCCTGGAGATATTAAAGAGCAGATGGGGGACTTCCTTCAGGTACTTCTTCATACTTACACTATGTTTTTCAGATCAGCGATCTTATTTCTTATGTCGACTTGTGTTTCATTTTTGACAGTTTGACATTTATCTATCAAACTAGACCAATAGAAAAGTTTAAATGGACTGACAAATATGTTTGAAAATTCTGACTTAAAAACCTTTTACTGAGTCATCGTTAAGGGTGTGTCATCACCAGTCTTGATTAGACACGTGGTGAAAGATGACAAGTCGTTATTATTAACCTTTATATCTACCTACTTATATAGTAGTACCTATGGCTCGTATATTTTAGGTAGCGGAACAAGAGGTGTCTGCTCTGAACAAAGACATGGAGGAGGTGGAGAGTATTCGGAAACAGCTTGCGGAGTTTTTCTGCGAAGACCCCGTCTCCTTCAAGTTAGAGGAGTGCTTCAAGGTAAAACATATTTGTGTCATAGTTCTTCTTTTGGATTTCTTGATAATAATAAAACAACTCGATAGGAAAGGTTTTTATCACCAAGCTAATGCTAGAATTGTTTCGGTTCGAGGCTTTTCAGCTTCTGTCTCAAAGTGCTGAATAGTCACATACATGGTCCTGTCTTGATCTCTTACTAGGATTCTTTGGATCGCATCGCACGCATTGCAGTGTTTTGTAGTGTATATCCCTATAAGCAAACCAAACGACTCCGAGGTTCTAGTGCCTGCTGCCCGTTCTCCGCGCAACACTCGCGTCTTTCTTTAACTTGCAGGTCTGAGTTATTAAGTTTTAGTTTTGTCTCCTATCCTACCCATGGTTCTAAGGCTTTAAACTAATAGTTAAAACATTTATTTCCAGACATTCGTACTGTTCTGCACCAAGTTCCGTTCAGCAGTGAACGACAACGAGAGACGGCGAGCTAATGAGGAACAGGCGGCTGCAAGAAGACGTGCTAGAGACTTGGCAGCAAACAAAATCAAAACTGGTTAGTTATTCCCAAAACTGGTTATACTAGTTGAGGTCTTTGTTATTAGCTCGTCTAAGGAAGTACTACCGGAACACCATAGGTACCTTCTGTCGTCTAGCAGCAAAGCCTGCCTTGCTGTGTTCAGGTTTGAAGGGTGTGGTTTCTTGTGAAATTTGGCTTGCAGTAAAGTGTTTTTGAGTTGATCATTTCTTATCGAAAAATACCCGTATTACAAGTAAAGTAAGACATATTATTGGATGTGTCTCCAGGTGGCAGCAGTATGTGCAGCACTCCGGTTTCAGAATGCGAATCTCTTATGGAATCTCTTCTGCTGGACATCAGGAACGGCCTGGGCCGTAGGTCGTTGAGACGGCCTCATGACCCTTCCCCGTCTCCTGGTGAGTCCATCTACTATCGTCCAAAGGCAACCAAAGCTTTACCTATTATTTGGATCTTGTGACCTCGTAAATAAAGCGTATAATCGTACATTCGGATTCCAGGTCCAGAGATCAGTCTAGCGTTCTCACATGACAACTCCACATTTTAAAACTGTTGTTTTTACACAGATGTAACTCCAACTGGCAGTCTTCGGCGCCGCAGCCGAGCAAGTCCGGGCGAAGGTGACGAGGAGGGTCTGCTAGAGTTCCTGAGACACTCATCACCAGCTGCCAACGATTTGAGAGAGCGGAGTGCTTGGGGCAGCTTAGGTAAGTGACGCTAACAATGCAATTGGGTTATGTGGATGACTTTTTAAACACGAATAGGTAAAGGAAAATATTAGTGAGGTAAGGCCACGGATGGCACTCAGCTGCCAACGACCTGGGAGAGAAGATGAATAGATTTACCATGCAAGTTGTTAAACTCATATCACTTAGCGGCCTTTTAAAAATCGGATTGCAGTACGTACCTATACCACAAAAGTGGTGGCAAAGCTAATTTATTTTATAAATGAGTTTATATTTAAATTTATTATTTTTATTATTAAAAATATTAGTACCTAATTTTATGTAATTTAAATTGTTATATTTAAGATGACGATGATGATTTTGACCTGTAAGAAATTACCAATAAATTACTATTGACTATTATTGTTAATAATTCGAATATTCAGTTATTCGATGAAACGTTTTAAAACCAGCTTTCAATTCAGCTTATAAGTTTTTATCTGTATCAGATCGGTCGTGGTCTCGGCGCGGCAGTGCGCGTGCGCGGCTGGAGCTGCCGGAGCGCGAGCGCGCCCCCTCGCCCCGCGCGCCCCCCGCCCCCGCCCCCCCCGCCGCTCCCCCCTCCGCCCCTGTCTCCGCCCCCCCCTCCGCCGAGCCTCCCGACCCCGCCGCTAGACCTAAGTATGACTGTCTTTCTTATTTCTATGAATCTTCATTAGTCTTCTCGCTAAGTCTTCTACTGTCAGGCTGACTAGAGCTCTCGGGAGTTAATATGGGAGCGACGACCAATGTGGCGCAGTGGGCGAAGGTCCGCCTGCGACGCAGAGGTAGCGGGTTCGATTCCCGCCTTGGGACAAATGTTTGTAGGATCTGCAAATATTTGTTCCGGGTGTTCTGGGTGTTTTCTATGTATAATAAAAAATATCTATCTATGTATTGTATTGTATTAAATATATATCAGTCATCTAGTACCCATAATACAGCTCGCTAGATGATGCTGTGTGGATTGTCTAGCTTTTTTTTTTTTTTTTTTTTAATTTAATATCAGCATCATATCATATCTTAAACATCTTTTTCCTACGGGAGTTTTTACATCAGTTCGACTTAATAGAGAAGCTTAAGATTTGTAGCGGAATTCCACTGATACTTCTGGGACTTAATAAATTTAAACCGATGTTCTATTAACAGAGAATGGCGTCAAAAAATCGAGTCTTGGCTCCGAGCGAACAGTCAAGAAGAGAAGCGAGACGCGGAACTACGGGAGAAAGCGAGAAGGCTGCAGGCTAACCGGCGTTCCTTGGAAAACGACTCCGGTAAGCACGCTGGTAGCGTAGATGTTGCAAGCTACTGTCTGCCGATTGCCCCATAAGCTTGCTTGCTTTTCTTCTTCTTAGCCACATTCAACCGTAAGGGCCTCCTTCATATCATGCCACTTCTTTAGGTCATATGCGATTTCCATCCATTTCACTCCAGCTATTCTTTTTATATTGACCACCATGGACGATGGCAGTCCTAGATTAGCGTTGGCGGCATAATGCCGTTTGTTGTATCTAACGCTATGTTCAGGAGTGGTCGTTTATTAGCTGATGACGATAACTTTAACTGTTTGCACATGTGTTTACTTTTATCTGTTTTAAGGTTATTAATTCGTATTTACATTTTTTTAAACCATACCCTTTGAACTGGAACACAGCAATGCAAACATTACTGCTTGACGGCAGAAATAGGTATGGTGGTAGTTCTTCCCCGAGCGATCTTTATCACAAAGAACTCTACTACTCTTTTGTTTTTACGCAATATTTTCAGAGAGCGAACGCAGCACGACATTGGAGCCACTGGCAGAAGGTCGAGCTGAGTGGAGACCTGCCGTGCTGCCCGACAGCACCGTCGTCAGGACCATTGAAGCGGTTGAAGGTAAAACCATGCTCACACCCCGGACACTCTCTATAAAATGTATGAAGCAAACACGTCGCAATCACCACACGCATAGTTTGTGTACGTAAACGGTGCTGTTGTATGTGTGAGTGTCATGCTCTCCATCTAACTATAGCAAGAGCGAGAAGCACACTTTCGCTCGCTCTGGCATGCGCGCGCTTGGAACTACACAAAATGAAAATAAACGCGTGCCTTAGCCCTTAGTTTCAGTGCCGGCGGAAAGGTGCCGGCAAACTTGCGACCGGGTGTTGTAAGTTAAACCGGTGGGAGGTGAGAGTGGCCATTCTGTACGTAGTACTAATATCTGTTCTGTACCAAGGGCTTGATCTTTGTTTAGGCAATTGATTATTAGGTATAGGTTCAATCTACTTTCTCTAATCTTCTTTTTTTTTTAGATGTTCAACCGAAGAAAGACACCAGAGTTCCCTGGAGAAAGACCGATGAAAACGAAGAAATGAGACTCCGGCTTCGAAGACAACGCTCGAGGCAGCAGATTGAAACACCTGTACTTCTCGTCTCCATCACGGAGGAGGAAAAACGAAAGCTGCCCGATATCCACGTCACTCGAGAAAAAGATCTCAAAGTTTCAAGACCAGATCGAGCGGAGATTGATTCAGATAATATAGAAACGCCACCGGCCCAGAGAAAACTTTTCAACCCCCCTCCAGATAAAGAACCTTGCAGGCGACTCCAACCCTCATTCCCTATCAGAAATAACGAAAAAGCTACTGCCGAAATGAAAGATTTATGCCAAGAAATATTAGGAGATGGACAATTTGACCGGTTTTCCGCAGCAAGACGAACTAGGAGATATAAAAGAAATACCGATTCAAGCTCACCAGAAGAAGAGAAAAAACCAGAACCTGTTGAAATCGTTGCAGAAACTCAAGTTATAAGACCTTCTAAACTGGATGTCCAGGCGTCGTACCCTGTGGAAGTCCCGGTGGAACAGCCTAAACCAGCAGTGATCAAGGATGAAAAGGAGAGTAGGCTGAAAACATGGCAGGCTAGACTCAAGAACCAAAGCACGGATAGGACCACCAAAGAGCCCAGGCCTTATTTGAGGATGAGGCGGCAGACTTCGATCAACCAGGAAGACGTTCAGAAAGCCATCAGAGAGCTTAAGTCTCCAACAGAAAACCCTACAGGAGTCTGGTCTAGGAATGCATATAGAAAATCTACTGGGCCTGGACAGAGAACCGAGAAGCTTCCAGAAAGAACAACATCTCCAAGGATTCCAAAAGTAAAGAGTGAGCACGAGTTGAACGATGAAGGGTTTGAAGAAACGCAAAGCCTTAACTCTGAAAGCGCGTCACAAGGAGCATCATCCGGATGCAATGTAGAATGTGACTCACCGATTCCCAAGTCAGTAAAGTCTCCAGTAGTCCCAAAGAAAATATCAACCAAAGAATCAAGAACACCACCACGGACACCTCTAGATCCTAAACGCTCAGTCGCCCCCAAACGAGCCAGCTCATTACGAGTTGAAAGGTCTACTTCCAGAGCATCACTACGTAGCTCCAGAAGCTCACTGAACAGTTCTGCATCAGTGGCTACGGTTCGAAAGGCTCCAGCACCGCAAAAGCCAGCTCCAAAGCCGGTTCCGAAGCCTGTGATCAGATTGCCGGCGTCTAGGTCATCATCGAGTGGCAGCTCGGTTGGAGCTTCAAGACCTCCTTTGAAGACTGGGATTGCTCAAAAAGGAACCTCAGGTTTTATGAGACCTACTCAGGCTTCGAAAGGGAAGCTAGGAACTACACAACAGGTATTGAGAGCCAGTGTTAAATAAAATGTGCTTATTTTGAGTACCTAGGTAGAATACCTTAATCCACAAATAAGAGATCTTTTATCACAAATTTTTGGTAAATAATAAAAGTACATTACGATATGCAAATCAAATAGCAAATTAATAATTTAAACTCATATTTTAGCGGCAATAGTGATGTCCGACTTGACATTTAGCTCGACTTATCGATGAAGTTTCAAAAACAGTTTTAGAATTTTTTTATTATTTGTAAAATGACATAACGAACGAACATGACGAACGTGTTTGTCAAACTAAGAGTGGCAACTTTAGCAGTCGCTGAGTCGCTCTCTAAATAATGAAGAAACAGTTGAACGAAACACCAGTGCCTTATATCATGGCCATTTAGTTTAAGTATAACGTAAGAATATAATAACTCAATTGTAAATGTACCTACATAACATTATTGGAATCTTCAGATTGTTTATGGTGCTAGAATCTCAACTGAAAATCTGAAGCTTTCAATGACTGATTATTTTTATGTTAGATCTGTTTTAATAAAATTAACTTGCATAGATGTAAGCTCTACGTAAGTTTATATTATTATTGTTATTTTTAATTATTTAATGTGTCTACGTATTATTTGAACTAATGTGCCACGACTTAGTACGGGTAGGTATGTATGAAAATACATACATAAATAACCAAGTTTTTTTTAATAAGAGATCAAATTCTGAAAGATAAAATACAAAAATGCATAGAACCAGACTTGGTTTTTGCATTAAAAATTCATGTTTATTTATTACACTGTTGTATAAATAAATAAAGTACAAAGTACCTACCATGCGTTTCTTACGATGCCTATTCGTTAGGAATAGGCACTAAAGAAATAGCAATATAAAGGTAGGAAATAACTATGCGAAAAAGTTTCGAATATCAAAAATGATAAAACTCATCTTCGATGGTAAACCCTAAATAAGGATCATCGATGTCGATAAAAAAACAACGAATTAGTTAGGTAGGAGTTTATTTCAATAATTCTACTTAGCTAACTTCTCGAAAACGATATTATTTCTATTTTCTATAATATTTTTAAAAATGTATTCTGGATTATGACTGTGTCCTGTATTTTTAAATCCCAGTTACAATGAAGTCATTTTTTTTTATTATATTATATTTAGTTGAATTTATAAAACTACTTAGGTATAATTAGTACTTACCTTAGTAGGTACTAGGTAGATTTAATGGAACTAAGAAGTAGGTAATTACACCTACTTTACAAGAAAATTGTAAGTATTTTATAACCAAGACATATAACTTATGTAAAAATGATCTGAGTTTTTATAGTTACGTACAATCTACCTGCATACTAATGTAAATCTTTAGTCACAAATATATAGGTAGATTATTTTATTTAAATAACTTAGTTATAGTAATGATTAACACCAATGTCTTATGTATTACCTATGTGTTTATTTTACTAAAATAGGTAGGCACTTATAATAAAATTACCAACCCGAATTATTGTTTTATTTTAGAAATTACCAACCTGTGCTTAGTACATTGTACCTAGGTGTGGTGCGAAATGAAAAAAAAGTATCTAATTATAGGTAGATTTAGCATGGTGTATTTTGACTATTCTGGATTTATGGTAAGGTCAATAGTCAAGTTACTCTGCAAGTGTTAACTTACGAAGAGTGGTCGAATTTAGCCATAGAGGTCTGATTACGTCACTTGATTTGAATTTGGCGGCATTCCGCTAAACCGGTGGTTGCCGCCAATTTCTATATAACACAGGATTGGCTCGCAAAAGCCGCACCTCTGACCAATCACGGTCAGCTTCGCGTTTCGCGCACAAAAACCGTAGATAATCTTAGGCCCGTATTCAGAAACCATACTTGAGTGTGAATTTTATTGTGAATCAAGCATCGATTTTTGACAGTTCTTCATAGAAAAATTATGTCAAATAAAATAGTCACGATTTACACTCAAGTATCAATGGTTCTTGAATACGGGCCTTAGTGTAGCCATTATGAGCCACTATGTTCGCCGAGTGAAGGCAAGTGAAGGTGAATATATGCAAGACAAGCTCAAAATACCTAATTACTTTTGACGCTTGGCTTGACTCGGCTAGCTGTGAGCGACGAGTGACAACGATTCTATCAACACGTTGGCATTGGCGTTCACAGGGCAAGGCTGGGACAACACACGCAGGCATGATAGCCCTATGAAGATGAAACAAAAACGGTTTGTCCTTGAAGCAGTCCTTCGGGCGGCCAAGTCTTTGGTAATAATAGTAACCTATAAAAGACCGGCGTCCACCAATTCTTGTACTAGATCAGTCATTTTTTTTCTGCAAGTTGCGTTTGTGGTCCACACTGGCTGAACTGCAGCGTGCTCAACTATAGTGTTCCCTTGTTCCTGGGAACAACAACAAAATGGGTCTTTAGAAGTCAAATTATCACCTTGAGTAATTTATTAATTATGTACCTATAGGTACCTATTGCATGGAATCAGCCTAAATTGTCTATCCTTTATTATTTTCAGCAAATTAAGAGACGATCATGTCATTTACCTGACGATAGGATCGACGCTATGTCTGACAATAATAGTACCTAGGTACCTTGGCAAATGCAGTGTTATAGCTTTAAGTTTTAAAATATTTATTGCGAATCACTGCATTTACATCTTGAGACGTAGTTATTTATACCTACTACGGCGTGGTACCCACCTTAGCGGACTCTAGCCTAAGGAGTCCTATCTATTACCAAGTAAACTCTTCAACTAAACTAAAACTTTACGTGAAGGTAAAGTAACGCAGTTAACTACCTACCAGACTGATGAATGAGGCTGATGATCGATGGATCGATGGATGGATAGGTTCCTTCTTTTCTGTTTTAATTTTCATTTTAACCTAGTTCTTTAATTCTCACCTCAGGTTGATAAAGGTTCGGTGCCTCATTGCTGTCGCAGGTCATGATAGGATACATGTCCAGTGATATCCCCAGCCCGAAATGAGAACAGCACTTAAACTCTTCCAGCACTCTGGAAATAGTACCTACATTTCAAAACCAGCAGTATATACCTACCTTTATTGCAATTTTTTGTCTGGACTATATATTATTAATAATACTATCTGCATGCTTCGAAAACTGCACAGCTTATCGTATTTACTACATTCTGCTGCAAGTGACCTGGTAGCATTTTCGACTCAAGGCTGAATCCTGGTTTAAAACCAGTTCGTAACTGTGATCCAAAGATCACAGTTATAAAAAACTGTGTATTAAGATTTAAGAAGTTTTTTGGACAGGATTGAAAATTCTGACTCACAGTTGACGCAGCTCTTCCTTCGCCAGACTCCCAGAGAACACTGAATCTTGCTCGCTCATCTCCATTAGACTGCAATGGAGCTCGTCCACATACAAATCCAGCAGTGAGTCTTGGTGCTCTCTCCTCTGCGCTCGATCCAGGCAGAGATACAAAACATAGACCAGGTCTAAAGCAGGTGACGCGTACCGGACCAGTTGATAATCCACGATGCACATCTGGAATAACACTAGGTTTAACGATAAAGGAAATACTTCTCACCCTAATATTTTTTGGAACTTCCTGTCTCAAGATCACCTCAGCAATATCGCCATCTTTGTATCGGAATAGAAAATTGTTGGTCCAGCAATCGCCATGGCAGATCAGCGCCAGTGGTTCTCGGGGCTTTACAACGTCAACCATGGTCTTGAAGAATGTGTCTTCGGAACAGAAATTCTTGAACTAGAAGCAAAACAACAATTAGACTCTGGAAGTCAAGAGTGAGTCATGCCGCTAAAAGTGCTTGCTTGTTTGGTAGGTTTGTTACCTACCAAACAAGTTGACAACTAACCTCTCTACTAATTCATAGCAGAGTGCTTTGCGGCTATTCTTGAATCTTTGAACTATAAAATAATACCGTCTCATATTTGTCAGGTAGGTACCTTGTTTAAATAATAGTCCTTGGATGGAGAATCTTTGAGTTCTTCTTCAACCATGGCTATGGCGTTCTGAATGGCTTCATTGTAGTAACTGCGGTAATAGTCTATGTTGTCTTCGACGTAGAACACTAGAAAGGAGCAATTATATCAGTCAATGTGCATTTAGGTATAGGTAGGTAGAATGATACTTACCATCCTTCGTCCACTGAAATAAAATTGAATGCAATAACCAGGCTGAACCGTCTTCCTTAAGAAGTAAAGTAATTTTATATTAACCTTCAGAAATACCGTCCTCTTCATTCAGCAGCTCGAAAAAGTTTTTAGAATCGTGGCTCTTCATAGCGAGAGACAGTGCGTGGAAGCGAGACAGCTGCTTCATCACCGTGTAGCACTCTTCTATAGTTAGACCCTGTCTCCGATCTGGCATCACGAATCCATACTGCTTTAGGTCCTTCAGGACCACACAGTCATTCCTCGCTAAGTAGCACTTAGGTATCGATTTAAACGGGTGCTTGACTTCCCATTTTGACTGAAAAGACGACAAAGCTGGCCAGATTTTGGTGTAAAAAGCTACTTCGTTGCGGAACAGCTCGTCACTTTTGAAGGCTTCTCGTCTAATGATGCTTTCTGGCAGACGCTTGTATATGATAGAGCCTTGCCACGGTTCTATTTTGGAACCTGTTTCCGAGCTCGATCCCTCTATGAATCCTATTGAAACTAGTTCTTTACTATCTTGTTCTTCTCTGGACTCTGTGTTGTCGGAGTGACTGACAGCGCCTTCAGGAGGTGTATTGATCGTACGCACCCCTTTTAGAGAAACTCTGTATACCATGGATGTGTAGTTGTCGCCTCTTTTAGATCCAGGTGCTCCCTTAAATTGTATACAAAATATTACTTACATATAATTAATGGGCCGACACAAAAGTCTTATTTTAGGAGGAACTCAATTAGTTAAGAAGAAAAAAAACTGTGTAGTTATGTACCTCGCAATGCTGTATAGTAACATCCGGATAGTCGTCTTTCAGCAGCTGCTGAAGCAACTCCAGCGTGATTTCAGTCATGATGCAGAGGCTCCCGCTAGCAGACTGCGTGACAGATGAGCGTGATTAACGGATGCACCGGTATTAGAGCTTAGTGTAACTATGCTTCATTGGAATTATGTGACTGTTTTTTATTTAACTTTATAATCTTACTAATCCAAGTCTTGGTAGTGTTCCACTCTCCACTCCGCAATCTCCGCTCTCCGCTCTTCGCTCCCCGATATCCTCTTTCTGCTCTCCAATATACCCTCCTCCATTTTCCAATCTACGCTCCTTGCTCTTTGCTCTTCTCTTCATTCTTCGCTCATTTTAGCTTTTCATTTTTATATTTTTCCCCGGAAATTACAGACATTTTGAATCTATTTATTTATTTTTAAACGGCTAGGGATCTACTTACCCACACCAATGCACCCTACATCAAAGACTCATAATCACCTCCATCATCTCATAATGTACCGAGCGGCTTATAGAATGTGCATTGCAGTTTAAAGTGGAACTACGCACTAGGTAAGAACCTGTATTATCTTCATTCATAAAAAATAAAACTTCCATTTAAAAATGTCCACAGCTTCATGGACACCTCATAGAATATAGGGAGCGTTATTGAATTGCTGATACTCGAGGGGGGCACATTAATTGGGTAACAAGACGGGCCATCTAGGTATTTCACATTAAACAAATTTACCTTCTATCTGTAGCCTTGAAGACCAGTACCTAGACACAAGAGACCTAGGTAAGTAGGTACCTTACCAGTAGGTAGCTTAGCATGGAGTGGTCATGTACTCATGACCACTCCATGCTAAGCCGCTTATGCAGAACTTACATTTCTCTGTTTATGAATAAGTTAGGTAGGTATCTAGGTAGGTACCTATTTAGTCGTCGAGCTCAGCAGCCAAGCCAGCAGGACTGTACTGGGTATATACCTACCTACTATGCACTAAATCGTTCGTCCGCATAATGCAGCAGAGCAGAGGCTTGCCTTGCGTGTACTTTTCAAACAAAAAAGGAGGATAGTTTCGATAGGTAGTACTAAGTACTACCTCGTACCTACAATATTTAGATATTTTCGAGGACTGATAGTTTTTTCAAGGTAAGCTATCGTTTACGAAACTCCTTAGTGCACTAGTTAACTTGTTGGCAACCGTGCAGTGCAGCCCGGCCCTTAGCAATAGCTAAGCTCTCTTACTTTTTTAGTCTAACAAAAACTTATAGCTATGTAGGCTTCGAGCAAATTATTCTCTATGTAAATAAATAAAATAAATAATAATAAACGTAGGTATCGAACGTGCTTACGCAAGTAGCTGTCACTGGCAGTGTCAAAGTTAAGTTTGACAGTAAGTTATGATACGTCAAAAGTTAAATAACAAAACGTTCGTGTCCGTCCGTCTCGATTTATTAGAAGCTTGCTTGTGTTGAATTCGCAGAATTTAGCGTTTTCTTGTAGATTTAGAACTGTTAACTACGATCGATAAGATCAGAAAAACTTTATTTTGTACGAGGTCTAGCAGATAATTTGTGAAAAATGCCTGTGGACCAGATTCAGTACTCCGAAAGATACACCGATGATATTTACGAGTATAGGTGAGATTCTTCTAAATTTCAGTAAAATTAGCTGAATTTTGGCCGAAACTTAGTATGTTCGTATACTAGATAGTAATAATAGATTATCTAAAATATTCCCCAGGCCCCAGGTAAAATATAGCCTGTAATAAGGGGTTTTTGTGACGCAATATGGAACCAAATTCGTGTCAAAGAACATCGTGAAATTCCTTTCGCAAACCTTATCTAAGCAACAATTAGAACATTTTTATTATCTAATCACAGTACCTACTTAGTACCAGGTTACTAAGGCTCCAACTGACTGCCTTAATTTTGTGAAGGTTAAACATGATGTTACATACATTGGTTACCTTACTCACATGAAACATTGATCTTCTTCAATCAGCAACAAATATAATCCTGCCCCACACTAGGGTTCCTGTGTTGTGGCTTGTGAGCAACATAAATAGTATATAGTTATCCACAACAAAATCTTTCTTTGTCATTCTTATGTCAATGAAGAAAAGTAGTGTCTTAGTATATACACACAGTGTATACACACAGTTCAAATAACACACCTTCCAAATTTTAAGTGTCTAGGTCTAGCAGTTTGGGCTGAGCGTTGTATGTCAGGTAGCCTTTTTTAATACATGTTGATAAGGCTTACTAAGGCTTGTCTAGTGATATGAAAAAGCTCTTAATATTAATACCTTTTTTTATGATTTCCAGGCATGTCATTCTACCACAAGACATTGCTCGCCTTGTACCTAAGTCGCACCTTATGACAGAAACGGAATGGAGAAACCTCGGGGTCCAGCAGAGTCCTGGCTGGCTCCATTTCATGGTGCACAACCCTGAGCCTCATGTGCTGCTGTTCCGTAGACCGAGGACAGAGAACCAGACACCTGTAAATGGCTTAGATGCCAATATCAATCCAGCGGTGAAAGTATGATGTAGGTACTAGAGTTTTTTTTTTGAGCTATGTTTAATTTTGCCTTTGAGCATTTAGATTACTAGGTAGATACCTTATTGAAATAACTTAGAAAACTGTAACTTTGTTAAAACACTATTTATAGATTTATTCAAAAATAACTACTTAATCTTGGCCCAATTACTAGGATTCCATGTATTATTGGAATCAGAAAAACTAATATTTGCAGATTATGTATGTAAACATTTGGGGAATTAAACCTGTGACCTCTTGCTTTTCAACTGGGCCACCCACCGTGCTACCAAGGTTTTTAACTTCCTAGTAGTATATATATTAGCCTATATTAGCCGTTTAAAATGTGAAATTATAAGAAAATTTATATAGAATTAGACTGAAATGTTATTATGATAATAATAATTTATACAGTGCCTTTATGCTGAAAATAATAAGCTACCTTGCTAGCATTAAATGTGCCTATTTATATTGATTAGGCAAAGTAAAGTTTATATTAAGTGGTAAGCTTAGCAGCAAGTTTTGTATGGAGGACAAAAACTAGTGTACACGCCATGATTTTAGTATGAGTTTAATTAAATGCAATTATATTATGTATTATTGTAAAATAAATAATGCTGGACAATTTTAAGAGTAGTAGAGTTCTCTGTGATAGAGCTTGTCCGGGGAAGGACTACCACTATACCTATTTCTGCCGCAAAGCAGTAATGCTCGCATTGCTGTGTTCCGGTGTGAAGGGTATGATTACCGGTAAAATTACTGGCACATGAGGCTTTCGATCTTAGCCTCAAGGTGGCAACCCGCGAGTGATACCTCTGGTATTGCAAGCGTCCATAGGCTGCGGTAACCGCTTACCATCTTGTGGGCCGTACGCTTGGTTGCCACATCAGTTGTATAAAAAAAAAAAAAAAAAAAAAAAACAATCCACAGCATCCCAAGGTAAGCTGATACTTGTGCTAATTTGCATTTTGCAAAGAGTCCTAGCTCCATGCAAGTTTTAATTTTGACTATGAAATGGTTAATAAGCATTAACTTTTATTAAGTTTCATTAAGTTTAATAATATTATGTTAGCTGAATAAAGTTATTTAAAAATTTGGTACTTTTGGTTTTTACTAACTTTTATAAGTGGCGTAGAACAATACCTGCAATGAAATAATGGCACCTTTTCTGCATGTAGTCATTCTAGCTCATAATGAGAAGTCTTTAAGTATCTGAGTATATTATCTACATCAAATGCTAATAAAGTAGGAACCAGACACAGAAATAGGTAGGTAGTTGGTACTAAACCTGTGTTCTGAACTTTAAATAAATAACTTGTAGGTATGTGGGTAGGCAGAATCAAATAACTTGTAGGTATGTAAGTAGGCAGAATCAAATAACTTGTAGGTATGTAAGTAGGCAGAAACTACTTTTATGAGATGATTAAAATCAAACAAGAGATTACTATGCTGAATGTTTATTTGGATTGAACTTCTAAAACATAAACACAGTAAAAATATACAAATAAATGCTGAAGTAATACAGATGTATAAAGTTGCCAATGTTAAAATATAATCAAATTTAGAAACAAAAAACTATACACTAATGCAATAAACAAAAATAAAATTATTAACAATATATTAGTGTTGTTTAAAAATAAAAAGGTAAATTGTGCTTTTTCACTTAATTCCTATGTTAGCTGATTTAAAAAGAAAAAATAACAAATGAATGAACATATCTAGATCTAAGTATGAAAATAAGGCCAGTAACCAAAATGACAGTATTTTAGATTAAAGTAGGTAAACTAACCAAGAAGGTTAAGTTATAAGTTCTTAATGTAAGTTAATAACAGGTTTACTTAACGATCGTATAAAAGTCATCTCTTTTAATAAAATCTTATCTAAAAAGGTAGGCATCTTACACGTAACATTCGAAATATCGGAGTGACAAAAACCGTCACTTCCTACAATAGTACAAACGTGTGTTGCCAGTAATAGTGAAAAAGTTGGATACATTTTTATAGTCGCTAAGAAGAGTTCTCGGAATAGAGACACTAACTGCGTAGAAGCTTCGATTATTCTCATCTAACGATACATTGTCGATAACACGAATTTAAATGCCTTTAAAATAGAAATAGCACAATCCGACCGCCATTTTGTTTGCTTTCTAAATTTTTATTAAGTTACAGAAAGAGTAAGTAAAATGGCAAACTGAAAGTACTACTTTTATCAAAAACGCATAATAAGTACATTACGTACGTAAATAACATGCTTTGATTATCCATTTTCGTCTACGAACTACATACTACGCAAACTGTTTAACAAATCCATTTATACTACGGCCAACATTGGCATACATTGGTTGGATATGTTCTATCTAAGTAATAACAATTAGTTTTCCACTATACGTAGGCCAACCCGGTGTGTATCATCGGTATACAAAACTGTCACCATTGGTTTAAAGCTAATTGTGTTCTATAGCTGCCAACTTTGTTCTGTGGTCATGATTTAAAAACTTATCAGCCATTCTTTGTTGTTATACTACATATCAAAATCTGGCCTAAAAACTAGTAGATTTAAAAAATGACCACGTTCAAAAGCTGCCATATAAAAAAATGGTATCAACTGCAACGATCAACGACTCACGTCGCCTCAACGTAGGTTTTCGTGATATTTTATACACGTGCCAGTTAATTATACAGCAAAATGATATGGAATTATACAAGAAGTGATATGATAGAATGAAGATTGTACTAATTAGATATGTACTTAAATGATTATAATTTTTATATCGAATTTGGTACGATTTATAATACATAAATGCTTGTTTAACATGTCTTTTTCGTTGGAACATTCACTCTGGCAACACTGATTGAAAAGGGGAGAATGAAAATAGTAGAATTGTAGTCCTTAAAAAGACCTTAAGGAAACTAAAAGTAGCAAATCGACTCGATCACGATACGTACTGCAACAATGGCATGCCCTTATTTATACAATAAGCGTTGCATACGTCTATCGCTTTTATAAAACAACTACACTGAACTAAAAACTACGCTGTAATTTTGTTAGTTCTAGTAGCTGGCTTCTTCAAGGCTTCAACAGACAAGTTGATATCGCAAGCAGTATGAGCATTTTAAAAAGGTACATTTTTATTGATCAATATTACTACTATATTGTTTGGCCCAGTCACAGTTTGCTATTTTGCGACGGTCATTCTAGTGCTCTTACTGCTAGTGAAATCTTTGGATTCTGTGTCAGCTACAACTGTCTCTCTCCCCAAACCGAAGCCGCGTGTTAGAGAATGCTATGGAATGTTAGCTTTTGTATAATAAGGCAGAAGTGCACAGGATGTGTTAGTGATGAGTCGAAAATTAGTATTTACAGGATTCTTGTTTCCACATCAAAAAGTAAATTTTAATCTTATCAAAAATGATATGATTCGTAATAAAACGTTGATATGTTTTCACTCGATATACAAGAAACAGTTTTGAAGCATACCATTGCAGCATAAAACTCTTTGGTGGAACAGTGTTGCCAAAATGAATATCATCTGCGTAAATAGCAGATAGCACCATGCGCGTTGTGTGGAAGGCTAGGGGGCGACTATTCGTTGTTGGCTGGCTTCCCGTTGGTGTATTCTGGCGGAGAGGTGGTATGCGTGGGCTCTTCAGTCATCACCGATACCAACTCTTCGACAGCACGGCCTAAATCATCTGCAAAAGATTTGTAATGGTTATGTTTTTTGACATTTTAACATTTTAATAATTAGAAAAAAATAGGCTCGGTCAGAACGATAAAAACAACGATCTCGGTAAGATGATGATGATAGAAAATTGTACAGATGAGATTATTACCTCAAGGTATACGTCCTGTTATGTATGCAGAAAAAGAAAAACCAATATCAGTTATAATTCATTTGGAACATCAAACAACCATGCACAAATTACGAACACTACAAATCTTCGAAACCAAAAATCGTAATCAATAAAAGCTAAAACAAAACCTGAAAAAACTGAAGCTACTCAAATTCTAAGGTTACTGAAGCATTACACTCGGTGCTTGGCTAAAACTGCAATACACAGTGAACTCTATGGTATTGGAAATAAAACTTGTTGTCACACCGCTGACCTGCGCAGTGCATAAGGTTGTGGACGCTGTGAGGAGGCGGCGGAGGCCTCTCCGCGTCACGCTCTGCTCCCGGGCCCCAACGACCGCCGCCATCTTTATTTTTATAAGTATGTTAATTTGCAATGCTTTAATTTACAAGTTACGTTCATGAAACTGTAGCATATAAAATAAAATATATGGCACCAAGAAGACACCCTTGGGAAAAAGCAATCAGTGCCTATTATAAGTTCTAGATTTAGTTTGGGTACTGGTGAGACTAGCTTTTTACCATTCTCACAATGAAATAAGCTGTTAGTTTTCCAAAATTTAAAAATAAAATAAAGATTTAGCCAAACGTTATTAAAGTTAAGGAAAATGCAGAAGGAAGCTTCATGAAAATCCAATAAGTTAAAGCTTTGCAATAGTTTCGTAGAAACATCAAGTCATTCTGTGTTGACTTCAACGCGATAAAGTCCAAAATACTTTTGTGAATTCGAACTTTTCTCTGCCGACTCATATGTATTCTTCATAGCAAAAGCCGCGGTAAAGTCCAATAAACTTGTATGAATTTGAACTTTCTTCTGACGATTCAAATGTCCTCCATAAACATGTGAGTTACAGTAAACTTGTGACTTACTAGTTTGCGCATCGTGGTAGAGACCGTTGTGCATCTTGGCGGGCGAGTCCGTGGCGAGCTGCGAGGCCGTCACCGAGCGCGTCTGCAGCGTGCCCGTGCTGCGCCCCGGCGGCGAGCCCGCGCCCGCGCCCGCACCCGCGCCCGCGCCCGGCTGCACACGCACACACACATTACACTATTGATTAAACTAAACTAAATATTAAAAAACGATCATATTTTTGAGAATAAATTAAAATAAATGCTAGTAGAAAAATGCTATTAGCCTCATAATAATGATGCAATAAATAGTACTGAATACTGAATTTGAAAAAAGAATGTTCTTATACCATCAATAAGTAGAGTTGCGGGATAAATCACACCACACTTCGCACTAATATTAAAGTTTGGATGGATGTTTGTTCCTTTACAACTCGATAACCACTGAACCGATTAGGCTAAACATAGATAGATAATAACCGGGAATAGGACACATATATCCCGAAAAAAATACGGTTCCCAAGTTCCAGGCGAACGAAGTCGCAGTAAGAGCTAGATAAATATTTGAAGAAACGAACTGTACTTGTGTGGCACGTGCCACATCATACGGCAATTAAGTCCAGAACAGAAGTTTATGAACGTATGAGCGTATAGGAATTAGGAACAGACCTCATCAAGCAGTCTGCGCAGACGCTGCAGCTGAGCTTCGAGCTGTCTGTTGTGCTCTTCCAGGATCTGCATGCGAGCTTCCAACCGGCCCTTGTGCTGCCTCAGCAGGCGAGCTTCCGCCATCATGTCCTGAAACGTTTATGAATGTCAATTAATTAAAAACTAAAAGCCTTTGATAATTTTTGTTAATTTTTGCAGACTATCTACGTATAAAATAAGTTTATGAACTGAACTTTTTGATCCCTTTTGACTTCTTGTCCACCTAAGAGCTGAACTTTTTTATCACTTGACTGACTTTTTCTCACTCTAAGACGATTATTATAATTAATATTATATTATAAGGGTATTTTTATATCCACGACCTGTCGCCGCTTTGTGTTATGTAATTGTGTCGTGTCCACATCACACAATCACTCAGTTGCAGAATGTTGATCTCTTAATAACGATCACGAAAAGGCGATGAATCATTTTAGGTTGAATTACTTGATCGACCGGTGCGTTCCTGTTATCAGTGTTGCCATGTTGCTGGTCTTCCGGAGTAGACCCAGGCGTGGACTTTGCCTTCAGACGTTCGTACTCAGCCTGTAGGCTTGCATTTTCTTCCTCAAGCTCTCTGGAATTGGAAAAAGAATTACAGTTTGATATTTATGTTTGGAGACTGGATTTGTGCAGTCTTATTTTAATTGATTCCAAAGAAAAAGTTAATGATGACTAAGCTTTACCTGATCATAGCTTCCAATTCATGTCGTTGCTCGCGGTGAATAATGGACACCACTTGTACTGGAGACCGTGGCGGTTCCTCTCCACCATTGCCGTTCAAGGACTGGCAGTATGCTGCGATGAGCTGGTGCTCTTCATCACTGTCAGGAGTGTCTCCCGAGGCTGCTCCGAGTTCCACCTGGGCCAGGCGCGAGGCGTATAGCTCTAGTCTGGAGTGCATGTCTTCGCCAGCTCCTAAGGCACCGCCGCCGTGCTGCGGGGATGGTGCTGGGGACTCCAAGGCATCACCTGCAATGTAGACCTCATTAGTCACAAAGCTGTTGTGAATATTATCTTAAAAAGTAACTAGCATTAACTCTAACTATTAATCAACTGTTTAGATTCGATTTGATTAGATCATGGTTTTCCTTAGTGGCTCATGTTTTTCAATAAAAGTCGAAGTCGTTTTAAAGAAAATGTTATACCTTCAAGAACAGTCTGAACAGGCAGGTAGCCGACCCGCGGATGCTTCTTGAAGTATCGAGCTGACTTGAACTTATTACGAAGCGCGCGGGTAAAGTCACGCACGTCTTCGCCTGATGTTGTCTGAAAAACAAAATTATGGTATAAATATATGGATGATTCCTCGAGCCTCGAATTTGTGGAGCTGTGCTGATGATGGAACTTACAGCAGTGCAGTACTCTTGCATAGGGTGCGTGAGCTTATGGTTCTTAGCCTTGCGCCCGCTGAAGAAACACTTCTGGCACATGTCGAAGTTAAAGCA
This sequence comes from Colostygia pectinataria, assembly GCA_951394395.1. NCBI lineage: Eukaryota > Metazoa > Arthropoda > Insecta > Lepidoptera > Geometridae > Colostygia > Colostygia pectinataria. Next base: position 712,173 of record OX596368.1, on the reverse strand, counting down.
TTTCAGGCAGCGGTACCTGGAACAATATGATCAAAACCTGTGACATCTGGTTAAGTTGGCTGAAGAGGTTTTATTGTTATTATCGTACCTACGTCTGTATTGGTCATTGTTTCAAAACCACCACCTACTGTAAACTGATAGTAATAAGAGACTGTTGTATCAAATTACTCTAAACTTACTAAGAACTAAATAAATAAATCTTTAAATCTATAAAAGTCAAAGGGTCAACTTTTAAGACAAAAGATAATTATGTCCCCTTTGATGATTTTTGAATATCAGTCTTATTACCTGAAGCCGATGATTGGATATTCCTTGCATATGTTGCATTTCGCCTGGTGTTTGGCAGTCTCGGCCGCTGCTAATCTATGCAGAACCGGAAGCCAGACCATGGATTGTGGTTCCTTCTGAAGCCACTGGAGGAAGTGGAAAGCTTCGATGTACTGGAGCTGGCCATCCGCGTCTCGTTCTAGAGTCTTCTCTTTGGCTTCTTCTTTATCTTTGCTGTCTTTATCTAGAAGGTAAATGAAGAGTACTTATGTCAGAAACTTGTGGACTTATTTGTTCAGGAATCATTGAATCCAGAAAGATTGTGTCTTACCAATAGACTTCCTGTCAAGAGTGCCTCCTTTGTTGCTATCCTTGGTAGCGGCCGAAGCCTGCTCGAAGCAACTCCTCACGGAAGGCTCGATGTTGGAACCTCCAAATGCTGCCACTTCTCCTAGTTGCCTCGGTACCTGAATGTCATGCCGTCACTGTTAGTAAAGTGGCCAGACCAGCTGATGCCACACATAGCACGTCACGTCACACTTCATATAGTTAACTATCAACATACTAGACTTTATGAATAGACTATGGCACTAACCTGGATGCAGTCGTGGAGCAGCAATCCTAGTTTTCTTTGATCTGCTCTGCACGATGGATCCGCTATCAGCCTGAACAGATACCTGCGAAGATAAAACAAAAATCATATAGTTAAAGTTTCATAACTGAACCTGGAAATTTTAATAAGCGATGGTAGTCACTCAATTTCTGACTGTTCATGCTGATTGTGTGTTACCTATACTTCTCCTCCAGGTGTCCTTTGCATAGCAACACGAGGCCGACCTTGAAGCTCAGCACCCTGATCTGTCCGGTGCGCTGGCTGTCGTACACGTTGAGCAACCAGTTGATGGACAAGTCCAGGCACAGGGGCACGTTTACTAAGCTGGGGTTCTCTGCCGCTATCACCTGAAAGAAGTACTTGTATTGAATTACTGGCAGCAAAGTGATGCTGGTCTTAAACAGTAAGTTTTACTGGTTCGATAATTCATTTAATTATCGTCAATAGCAATATTTCAGCGACTGGTAGTTTATGAACAAATTACTAATCTATTCTCTTTACTAATTGAATCATTAGCTATAACTTTGAGGCGTTTACAGCTTTATTATGTCAGTAGGTTTCCTCCTATACTTATTTGATCCTGCCGTCGTATTTTCCATCATGCAAAGTTTATCCAACCGTTTACAGTCAGTCACAGTTTTGTGGTACAGTCGATTTTTAGCCACTTTACCTCTTTTACCGTCCTTCATTTCATATTTCATTTCATTTCATTTCATGATCCTGTGCCTTATCCTGCATTTATTTGGGCTTAATGTTACCAATTGCACAAGTTTTATTTCTTTTATCTTACCTCATAAAGCGAAGTAAGAACTGTGATCATGTCAGGGATGTCGATCAGCCTGTCGTTCTGCGCGCGCAGGCCGTGCGAGTCGAAGGCTTCTAGTGCAGCGGGCAGTTGCAACATGTGCACTGGAAAACGAAAATCAAAGTCAATAGAGTTTAATTTAGTGTAATAGTAGTGTAGTAGTCGTCTTACGTAGGTTAATTTACGTTCCTAGCGACCAAGTCAAGAAATACAATCGGAAAGATGCAAACCAAAATCAAAATCAAAATCAAAAAATCAAAATTACTAATCAAAACCATGGTTTTATAGAATATAATTTATATTCAGCAAAACATCTAAGCCTGCCAAGGCTTGAGAATTTTGTCTATGGTCAAGTGGACAAATGTCAATGTTTTTGCTTGGCAGATAGCTTAACTTATTACTGAGTTGTTAGCCGTGTGAGGCCTTCGGGCGACCTAGAAACTCTGTCACCAGAGTTGCTTACTTACTGAGAATCAGCTGTGCAACTCTATTGTGGTAGGTATTAGATAGGTAGGTGTATCTTTATTACTAAGTGCGGATTCTGATTACTATTTTTAGTTTAATTTTAATAGCTTAAAGAATTTTGTCATCACGTGGAAGGTATTTATTTATGAGGTACTGTGAAGAATGGTCTAACTTACTGCATAACGCCTTCTGCACCGTTCGTAGCTTGAGCGCAGTTCTGTACGCCGAGAACCGAACCTCGTTAAGGTCTGCAAGTGAGTTCATCAGCTCAATCATCTTCGGGTGATCCCAGTGAGTCGTTTCGAGTTCGTGGCTGGAAATGAAATAAACATGCGGTTAAATGGCAGGAAAAATATATCTCCCAAAAATCTTAACTTTGGTGCATGGAATAAAAAGTTTCTTCTCAGTTTACCCAATAGACGTTACAATTTAAACAGCTTAGTAATTTAAAAGAGTAGTAGAGTTCTTTGTGATAGAGCTCGTCCGGGGAAGGACTACCACCATACCTATTTCTGCCGCCAAGCAGTAATGCTCGCATTGCTGTGTTCCGGTTCGAAGGGTATGGTTTCCGGTGAAATTACAGGCACATGAGACTTACCATCTAACGTCTCAGGGTGGTAACACGCAAGTGATATCTATGATGTTGCATGCGTACATAGGCTACGGTAACCGCTGACCATCAAGTGGGCCGTACGCTTGGTTACCACTTTAGTAGCATAAAAAAAAAAAGCTTCTTATTAGTTAGGTACTGTTCCATCTTATGTTACTTACACAGTTCCGTCCTCAGATCTAATTGTGATTAGCTATTTCGAGATTCCATGAATCTCTGTCTGCTGTCATGTCATGTTTTGTATTAAGGGTTCTCACCTACCTACCTTCTGGTGACCCAATTCATGAGGGTGTCAACAGGGTTTTGCACCAAGCACAGAGGGTCTACCAGAGTAGAGCGCTAGAGCGCACAAAAACGATATATCGAGAAAGTATTCGTGGTTCAGTTTATGTCCTTAAGTGCTCTGAATTAGGTTGACACCGTTATAAGATAAACTACGATTTGCCACGATTATAGTTTGTCGTTTTTAAGAGTCGACCACTCCATCACTTCGCATCGGGTGAGGTAGTGGTCAATCTTTGGTCTATAACCAATAAAAAAAAAGAGTAGACCTTTTGGTGAACAGTCTCTCTGTAAGAAAAGACTCACTTGATGTAGTAGGGCACGTTGTTAGGAGTCACAGCCCTCTCCCACGGCTGCTCCACAGAGCCGGCGAGGAAGCCCTGCGCAGCGCCCGCGCCCCCATCACGCGCCACGCCAGCCAGCTGTCTGGCACGTTCTTCTCCACCAGCACATAAGGCTCCGACCCTGGAAGAGTTTTAGGTCCATAACTAAACTCAATGGAGCGCTCGTGACGTAGCTGGCTAAGTTGTTCTAAATAGATCAACGAAGTTAAGCACTGTTCTACGTAGTCACTATTTTGATGGGTGACCGCCAGTGGCAATTTCAACTGAGCGCTCCCGTGCTTCGGAGGGCACGTTAAGCAGTCGGTCCAGGTTTTTTAAAGTTGTAACGCCATGACAGAGGCCTTCGGGCGGCCTAGAAACTCTATCACCAGAGTTCATACGAGACTTACTTACTTACTCAATCGAGAAGCATTATTCATCAATTCCTTATGGATACGCTGGAATTCGAGCTAAATGCCACCATGATTTTGATTCTGAATTACTCTCGCTCGATAGTAAGCCAGTGCCCAAGTAGTGGAAATATTAGAATGCTTTCATGATGATGATAGAATCATTCAATATATCATTATGCTTAGATCTGCAACCCTCAGACAGTTTAGATACCAAACACACTAAATATATGTGATGTGTATGATCAAAATATCATCCTTGCTTTGGCTCCACTCTTGGTGTCCTCACCTCGTATTCAAGTCGTCCAGTCTTGCCAGAAGATGATCCGGCAGTTGGATCTTATCCCTCGCCAGCGCCTGAGCTTGGCTGTGCAGCTCATCCGCCAGTCTCCGCAGCGGAGGCAGCTGGGCCCTCGCGCGGGAGACGGCGTCGAGCTGAGCCCGCGCGTCTCTCGCGTCTCCAGGTCCTCGCCATGAGGAGCGAGCTGCCTCTGCGCCCTGGATGCGGCTGGCGAGCTCGTCTAGCGATGTGGTGAAGGAACGGACCCTCTGGAAGAGAAGGAAAGGTATGTTATTAAACATTGACAGCAAATAGCATTTCAGCGGTACATCCATATTCGAAATATAAAAAAATATATATATCACACAGATCACATAATGTCTTAAAGCTAGGTAAAACGCCAGTTCCACCCGCGCCCCAACCCAGAAGTATTTGGCAACAAACTTGGCTGATTTCTTAGCTTTTTTTGATGATCATCATCACTGAATGATGTTGAACAGAGAAATCTGGTATTGCATGGAAACCTGTCATAACTCAAATTTTGTAGATATATTTATTTTTTTATACAACTGAAGTGGCAACCAACCGTGCGGCCCACAAGATGGTAAGCGGTTACCGAAGCCTATGGACGCTTGCAATACCAGAGGTATCACTCGCGGGTTGCCACCTTGAGGCTAAGATCGAAAGCCTCATGTGCCAGTAATTTCACCGGAAACCATACCCTTCACACCGGAACACAGCAATGCGAGCATTATTGCTTGGCGGCAGAAATAGGTACGGTGGTAGTCCTTCCCCGGACGAGCTCTATCACAGAGAACTTTACTACTCTTATACGCGTGTCGCTTTGACTAAGTAGGCCTATACAGAAATTTTTGGCGTGTTTGTTGATATGCAAATCAATAGTACCTAGATAATGAAGAAGTGCACTGATGGTCTAGCGTCTCGTGTTAGTAACCACAGAACTTTCGGTGGTAGTAACCGTGACTTCTGATCATAAGGTCGTAGGTTGAAAAACGTTCGTGCATCCAATAGATTTTACTATCATTAGAAAAAAAATGTGCGCAATGTCACTGTGTGTGAGTCACTGCTCTCTGAATAGGAAATAAGTGGTCACACTTAAACTTTCAACGGAACAGTTGTGGAAATTTTTGTTTTATTTACTTAGTTTTATTTTCCGCCATTAGTCGCGTGTTGTCGGTTGCATTTATTTTCTTCCCAGTTATTTTTAAACGGAAAAAACAATAGTTAGGTCCTTACCTAAACCTACCAGCATCAAGGTTCTACCACCGTACCTCACGTCAGCGGAACAAGGCTCATCCACATCTCATCGACACGTGGGTATCTCGCGCAACACGCTTTACGAGAACTTTTCTTCCCAATACGTGCAAGTTGTGGAATGAGCTTCCTTCCGCTGTCTTTCCGCTGAGCTACAATATGGGCCGCTTTAAGGGATATATAAAAAGACTCATCCAGGGCAGGCAACGCATCAACTGTACTTCTGGTGTTGTTGATGTCAATAGGCGACGGTAACCGCTTACCATCAGGCGGGCCGTAAGCCTCCTCCAAATGACATTGTTAATGCTTCGACTTACTAACTGTAGTAATGGGGCATTAAACTTAGCAAGTGAAAAACTGAGTTATGAGGCACGAAATCAACGCATTTATTCTTCGATATTACACAAATGTGTGTCCGATAGCGGATACTAGAGACGACTGATGCACGTCGCCTGCGGGGTGAGGCAGGGGCGCATCAGTTATAATTTTGCTGACCACACTATAAATTGTGACACTACAACATAAAATAAAAACACACACACAGTCCTATTAATCACTAAGCCTGATCCCACGGTACCTTCATAAAAACCTAGGTTTTGTATAGGTTACTAGGTTAGGTGTGTGGGTATTTTTATATCTAGATAGGTATGCTCATTCAGCGCATCCGCAGCAGTGACCTTGCTAGGATGGCGCCGACGACCCAACCTTGTCACGACGTCTCGAGTTACCTGACCAACCGCAGGCTACCTTATAATGTAACCATCGCAAAGATCAAGTGCATGTGGATAGGAAGAGATACTTTGGGAAATTACAAGTAGCCCGCCTCGAACTAAGATCTCGCGAACTAGATATTGGTGGATATTTTACACAACACAGACCCCTACTTAATTGCTTACAACACTTTTTTTTGCTAGTACATGCGGCAAGGAACACTGTTTTTTTTTTATACAACCGAAGTGGCAACCAAGCGTACGGCCCACGAGATGGTAAGCGGTTACCGCAGCCTGTAAACGCTTGCAATACCAGAGGCATCACTCGCGGGTTGCCACCTTGAGGCACAGATCGAAAGCCTCATGAGCCAGTATTTCACCGGAAACCATACCCTTCACACCGGAACACAGACGAGTTCTATCACAAAGAACTCTGCTATTCTAACTATTAACTATCTCCCCTTCCCACAATTAATACAAAGGGTAAGAATCCCGAACAAAACAAATATAGAAAGAAATAAACCTGAAAATATACTACGCTCAGTTCAAAAATGAACAAATCAACCTAACAAAACAAAATACCTCCCCTACCTACTTACTACCTATTTCCCTAAAAACGGCTTCCCGGCTTATCGCCTCAATCCATCGGATCCGAGGAAATCCGATTTTTTCCGGGGAAAATATTATATTTCCCTATTTCGGCAGCATTGCTATCAGCATTACAGTAAAATGACAAACGTAGAGTATTTATGCGAACGTGAGCTACGCGTGAGCGATTCCGCATTTATCTACTTGGCTGCGGGAATATTTTGAGTTATGTACTACGCCTTTGCGATCAATACTTTTGCAATTCGAAAGTGACGTATTTCGAGTTAGAACGTTATCCGTTCACAGTAGGTACGTAAGAAAACAATTTCTTCGACATTAGAAAATAAAACGACTTTATACCTACTCGAACTCGTGACGCCAATTTATATGTTGACAATATTATTGAAAAAACTAGTAAAAAAAAGATTAAGTCCCAATCTTACTCTATCTGGCCTGTGTTCCAGCAGTGGGAACATTAGAAGGCTGTCATGACGACTAGTAAATATTTAGAAGATAATTAGTATACCTCCTAAATACAGCTCTAAGATCAGGGTGCTAGACAAAATGTATAAAATTAATTTCAGTCACGATTTATTCATATTTGGGTTCCGCAGCTCGTGAGATAAACGGTAGATAAGGACATTGTTGTTTGGTCACGTTACTAAGCTATTAAGGTAGAAACAGGGTGATAACTTCAGATTACTTGGCCAATTAATTTAGAGATAAATCAGCGGCCAATGTTGACCCTAAAGATAGTGAAATCCTACTTAAAAGAGCACTGGTGATCTAGCTGTAAGTGACCATGCATTTGATCGGATCAGAAGGCATGATCACTTACAGCTATGACGTTAAAGCTAGCCGTGCACCAGTAGATTTTCTATTCGAAAAAGTGGGTTAGTGTCAAAATCCCCTTTGAGGGTATTGCCAGTCAATGCTTTTAAATGATGAAGGAAAACATCGCTAGTCGCTTATGAATGTAGTTCAAGGAAGGTTTCGTCAGTGACAATAATAATTAAAATCATTGATACAAAAAATTTCTTTCTCCGTTTCTGCAATAAACCCCCAACAAAAATGTTGCTTTATAGTTTATCTGTTGTTTTATTTGTCTTTCTGTAATTAAATGTCTTGTACTTCGTTCGCCCCTCCAATTATCTTATTGGCTCAACCGTTGTTTGCTGTAATTATTATTGGACATGTCCATGTTCGATATATCTACCACAATCAGCTAATTGAGTGTTAGTTTATTAGGGGTCGATACATCTAGAATATTATACGTATGTGGAGTCTGTGTCTGCTGAATACGTTGTCATTATCGTTTCATCCTTTCAGACCAACGCAATTGGTGCAATCAAAATGGTAATTTAATTATTTACTACTAACTGACCCGCGCGGTTTCACTTGCGTTATTTTTTTCGCAAGATTTTCATATTTTCTCACCGTTTAAACCTTCTCTGGGCTAACAGAAATATTTTAGAAGCAAAATCAGTCAAATCGGTTCAACGAGACTAACGCACAGTAATTCACTTTAATTTAAAAGAATATTACTTTACAGTAATCAGAATAACAGTCAGCTCCCTCACTAGGCGAAGCCCTAGAAATAAGCTACTCGAAAATCTTTTGATTTATACCTTTTTAATATTTTAATTTATTTATTAGATTTGGCGCAAAAGGTTATAATCTTTCTAGGAATTTATAACGCACACGTGCCGTAAGCCTTGTTTTAGATCGGACAAATGATATCCGGCTCGATGGTCATTTTATCCGGAAGTGTATCTGGTAGGTAAAATACAGCCTAGTCCGGATAGTCGATACTAGACATTTTGCACGCGCAACGCTTGCTAAAGTAGATGAAATCACCATTAACTAACTTTCGGGGGAAAAACATTCACTAAAAACCAGCGCTACTGATAATGCAAATCTGTAGCATTTGCCTTTTTTCGTCTCGTTAATTAAGATTTTTGCATTGATTGTGTTGTTTGTTGAGCGGCACAAAATACATTAATTTCTATTCATTGTTAAAGGCATCGCTTGGTCTTCACAGGGTATAAGCGAGAGCGGCCTAATGACGTGTCCCATCGAAAATGGTTTTGATACTAAGTAATAAACATGTTGAATTTCGTTGTATTTTAATGATCCTCAAAACAGGTATCCTAAACTTAAAAGCTTAAATTAGATATTATTATTAAAAATAATTATATTGTATTGTTACAATTCCAACATAAAATAATATGTTTGTATAAAAAAATACGAATCCGAAATGATTCATTATTTCAGTATTTTTTTGTGAAACGCTAAGTTTAATATTAACTCTTACAAAACGGTACTGTTTCTAAAACAACAGATACACAAGTTATTTTATTTTGCATTCTCTCAAAATAAAAATATTAATCCGGGTGAAAACAGTCGCTCCCTAAATGTCAAACGCACAGTGCAGATTTTTATCCGGTTAACGGGAATTTCGGAGTACGGGCCTACCCGGGTATCGGGTATGACACACCCGGGCCAGATTCTAGATCGGCCTGATAACGCCCGCATTTGGTGGAAACCAAATAAAGGGATGGATACAATGTAAAGTTGGAACGCTTTTGTGAAATGTGGCTCATTATATTTTATGTTGCTTTTATAATTTTGTTGCATTAGATATTACTTTTGGTTATTGTAGAACGTATAATAATACCCTAAATTGCCACACTGACTGCTGTAACGTGTTCTGAGTATTGATGGTTCCTGTGAGATAGCTTATAAACTGCGAAATGCAAGTGCAACCGCAGGGCGCATCTAGTATATAAAATTACAACAGCAGAGACAAGCTCAATAAATCGTTCATTGAATAAAAATCACAACACGGAAAAAACTGCTAGTATTTTCGATACTTAAGAGCCCTATCCTTGACAAACCTTGAATTTTCTTGTAGCCCGTGAAGTTTCGAACACTATTGTGGCTCGTGTGTTGAAGATATTTTAACGAAAATGAAAACAAATAAAAGCTTTATCCCTTAAAATTTAAGCCAATAGAGCAAATATTAATTAACTCAAGACATAACTGATTAAAAAAATAATTAGTAACGCACGTTTCGTAAAATGAGCAATTCCAGTCAACTTTCGATCATTTTTTCTATGAAATAACAAAGTCTAACATATTTCCTAAAATGCAATTATAATAATCACAGTTTTAAAATTTAAGTGAATAGAGAAAAATACAGCATGTTAGTTCAATATTTTTGAAAAAAGACGGTCTAAAAAACGCGTACTTTTTCCAATTTTACGCTTGTTATTTCTGCTAAAGTAAGGAGTTTACAATAAAAATACACATACTTAATTAAAGTTTAAGTTTTTATTAAATAAATACAACGAAGAAAATAGTCTAATAGCATTGACTTTTTTTAATACGATTTTTTTAAAATCACACCTTAGCGCACTTATAATCATATCGATCGAAGCAGCGACTCTCAAACCGCGCTGAGCGCTTATGGAGAGAGGACGTATTGCTCCTCGTCGCGCGCGCTATTACTTCTACTATATAAATATATATTAACGCGAATTTCATGAATTATATCGCTAAATCTTGGAAAGGCCTCTTAATTACATCCAACGACCTTATATCCGGGTCATTTCCGTGTACTCAGTGTGCCCGCCCCCCAACTATCCAACCGTGATATTAAGATCCATTTTTGGAGAAACATTTCTTCGTCAAGGGACTCGTGGTCCATTTCTTCGTCTTGAGGGATCCAGGCCTCGGTTAGATGCGAGATAACTTTTATGATTTGTTGTGTTAGTTTCGGAGATTTGGACAATGGGTCCATAAACGCGTTTTTATGACTTTAATAAGAATTATTTGTTGTGGCAAAGTTTTTATATACCTACTATTATTTTCTGTAAAACCAGCAACTTTTCATTATGAAAAAGAAATGGCAAAAACAAAATACGAGAAGTTTTATTTATTATAATTATGTTTTGTTCGCGATTGTATAATTTTATTATAACATAATATAGTTATATAGGTACCCTTACTAACTCCCTAGTCTTAAGATAAGCCGACAAAATAAAAAATCTTTTTTTTTTCAAGAACCAGCAGTCCATTTTGACATAAGACGCCCTGATAGGTCCCTTATCTAAACAGGCATTAGTCAAATTAAATGGTGTTATAAAGTCTTGTGCATAGGTTATGTTTTACTATAACCTAACCTATGAAACACGCGAAACATACGCCTTTTGACATTCATAACGATTTGACAGTATTATGTACACGACAAACCGTTTAACAATCACACGCTTAGTCACTCAACATGGTGTGCGAGCGGACGCATTTTCACAGAAAGAATAATTCTGTAACATCGTCGCGTACAGTACGCTCAGCGTGTTAGGCAAACGTGAAGTTAGTCGTAAGCTTCACGACTGCCTAAATCTGTTGAATTCTGTTGAACAGGAACCTGCCATTCATTAGACGGGAGGCCGTATCTCAAAGACATTGAGAATAGTTCAGTGTCTTTCATCATCATCATCATGACAGCCTTCTAATGTTCCCACTGCTGGGACACTGGCCTACTCTCAGGCGAGAGTGATTGGGTCTAAATCCACCACGCGGACCCAATGCGGATTGGTGGATGACACATATCTTTTCGAATTTGTAGTTCTTGGACATGCCGGTTTCCTCACGATGTTTTCCTTCACCGTGTGAGAGCACTGGCATTGCGCACATAAATTTTTCGAACAGAAAAATCCATTGGTGCACGACCGGGTTTGAACCCACGACCTTAGGATTGGAAGGCGGGGTCACTACCACTAGACCACCGGTGCTCTTTCAGTGTCTTTGCCGTATCCAAAACAATGCTTTTGATAATCGTAAACGCTAACGTATACTTAGTCCCCGCTGACAATTTGTGCAGGATTTTCATAGTTCGTTTTACCCACTAAGAAAACCACGTTATAAAAAATCGAACACAATTTTTTTAGCTGTATGATACGTTAAATAGATAAATAACGTTAGCGATCAAATGCATTATTCTGGATACGGCCTCTGGTTGGACCAATCATCGCTTATGCATTGTCCTTTTAAATTAAAAATGAAATATGCGATATTAAGCGACACATCAAAGGTTTTAAAAAAGTGATTTTTTAAAGCGCTTTGTAAAGCGTGTCTTTCTTTATACCGGCAGGTGCCGCGCCGGCCGATCAGACTGGAAACCAGCTTTTTGTGTAAATGTGCGCATATTGGCGCCAGGCAAATCATGCAATATTGCAATAAGCCACGTGCGCCAATCGTTTCATAACGATTAACGTTCGGATTGATATTACAAAGCGTACTCAATGCTATATCGAACATAAATAGACATATTACCAAGCATATTACGAAGCGTCGATGCATGAGGTCGGATGTATTGAATTCAAACTGATAGCTCTTGTTTTTATAGAGAACTTCTGAGTAAATCCTTTCAAGTTTAATGTTAGCTAATGAGTAATGGCGCCATGACCAATTTTAAGACTTCACTATCCACAGACTTCCTGCCATCGCTTTAATGTCATCGGTTCATCGAGTGGAGGGCCTTCCTATAATTTGACCGTAAAATTACGATCACGTTTACGATTATCAAATGCTCTAAAGTAGGTACCTACTGCAATTCGTTCTACAAACCAACGTTTTATTTAGAAGAGAAGGTAATCTACCTAAGCATTTCTTCACCCATTAACATGCTACCGTGAGTTTTCTTTTATAGTTTCACTACTATAAACCTTTTAACTGTAAGTAATAAATTGTAATCTTAACGCACGTTACTAAAACAAAACTTTGAAAACTTTCATGTTTTTACGAAGAACTGCAGTTAATTCAAGTGCTGACTAAAATATCAAACAATAAACAGGAAGCAGAGAAAACGCCCTGAGCATAAGCAGTTTGTTAAACAAACAATAAGTTCAAGGTCGAGTGCATAAAGTTCTCAGTGTGCGCCGGCCCTAAGGTTATTGACACCATCGACATCGGTTAGGAACACACAATGTATTAACCATTCAAGTTGTAGGTAGAAACAGCTGATAGAAGTACCTACCTAACTGTGGCTATTTTTATTTTTATTGGTACCTAGGTTCACTTGAATAGATTTACTACTTTTTGAAACTACCTTTCGGAATTCTAAAGCATCGGTCTTCATATGTACGAATTTATATTTAGCTAGCGAGCCGGCTTCGCACAGGTTGAATCTCTCTATCTATCTATTAATGAAAACCACATTAAAATTTACGCAGTTTGAAAGAACTAAGCGTGCATACAGAAAGACGGCAGGAAGTGGCTTTGTTTTATTATTAGAGAACTGCTAAGTACCTATTGGTTTTCAAAATGTCGCAAATCACACAAAATATTGTGAATGCGAAAGTTTGTGTAAGTATGTTTGTTTCCGCTCAGCTACATAACGGGTTTATATAAAAAGATTGGTACCTACTACTTAATAATTATACTTAATAAGTAGCTATAAAATGTGACCTGAATTTTACAGTCATATTTATTTGGTACTTACTACTTGAGTGCAGTTGTAGGCGTAAATATTGCTTCAAAACCGCATGATACGGTAAATTATTTAAAGGTATTTTAAAAATCAAAGTTCCATGCAAAACATTAATGCAGAGTAGAATACTCGTCAATTTTCTTATGTGACAGTTTAATCGCAAACACTTATGACAGTATTCATCTATATTAAATGAATCTCTTTTTTGACTTATGCCAGTTTAACTCGGTTCACGCCCAACCTCATAAATAATGAATTTACGGCGTGCTCATCTAAATGCAATATGTTTTTTCTCAGTACGAGTTCAACAAGCCACAACTGTCTACAACTGAGACCGTTACAATGACAGAATAGAATACTCGTATGTTTTCATCACACTTGTAGCTTTTGCTCTGGAGTTTCTTGCGTCACTGTGCTAATACAAGGTCCCATATTAATTGTTAATTGTTTTTCTCGTGTCATTTTGAATAGTGTTATAAGTAACAGTACTTAATATAACTCGTTTTCTTAGCACAAATTGTAGGTCATTGAGATAATGTAGATAGCTAATTATCTCAGACAAATTAGGGTAATGTTGGTTTGTGTGTAATTTAATCGAAATATAACCTTAATTTTTTTCATAAAAAAAAACGCCGCCGTTCCCTTAAAAATTTGTGGCCGCCGTTGCTCAGAGACTATTACTTTTAAACGAATTTATTTATTATTATGAAAACTAAGCCACAGAAACCATAACGAAGAAATGAAGTGAAGCTTTAGCGCTAGTGGATTTGATAGTAAATAACGGCACTAAACAGGTTGCGAATAGGTTGTTTGTTACTATGCCTTCCTTGTTGGAATAATCCTGAATTTTGATTCGATTTATTTTATGAAATTTAGGTTCTGTTTGTTAATCCGGGTCGTTTTACCTTTAGTACGTTTTTATATGTATGTATATAGTTATGCCAACGTTATAATAATTTTTAAACAACAACAGCAACAACAAAACAAGTTGTCTTACATTAAAATTACAATTTGTAGGTGGACAATTTTGAGCACAAATTATCATAATAATAATAGTAAGTATTATACCACTATCTCCCACCTTAGGTAAACCTGTGTTGTGGGAAGATAGACTCCTTCGTCCATGTCCAATAAAAGTAGAAACCAAAAATTCTTATTTTAGCATGCATAATTTGATTTGATTCCTATAATGTACATACATCATAAGTTAAATAGATTTAGGAACATGCATTTAATTTAGATAGCATTTAAATTATCTATGTATTTTATTGTATTAAATATATATCAGTCATCTAGTACCCATAATACAGCTCTGTTTAACAGCAGCTTACCTTGAGGCTAGATGATGCTGTGTGGATTGTCCAGCATTGTTTATTTATTTATTTATAACGAGGTTTTGTAACCAGCTTCTGTGCTTTTTGCCTTTTTGAGTATCTATTTACATCATCTAACATGAACGTTCTCAAAGGTGTAGAGATTTTTTGATCCAGTAGGTACCTACCTAATAAAGTAAAACTTACTTACTTTTATTCCAGTAATGACCATAGTATAGTTCTTTCGGCGGATCTAGGCTTCCGTGAAGTTAGCCGTTTCGATGCGCAATGGAGCTTTTTCTAACTAAATTCTTAGCGCATTACAAACGGCTAACTTCACGGAAGCCTAGATCCGCCGAGAGAACTATACAATATAATTACTTTTCTAAAAAGCGACATTACTTTTTCATTGTTACCTACAGGTTTTTAATTATGTCACCTGTTTTTAGAACCAGTATTTTATTTTCAGAAAATGATGTTTATTCTCAAACAATATTGCTCAAGAATACCTTATTCTACTGTGCGAATCCAGTGCAAGCCGGTAATATCCGGGTTATCCGGGAAGCCATGTTATAGCTTGAGAGCAAACATAGTTTTATTGATATTTCTACTGAAATAATGTTATACTTTAAAAGTAGATAAACATAAATCTGAACTGAAGTTAGATGGCTTATTAATATGCCAATAACCGGTTTATTGCCACACCTGGGACCACTGACCAACTAGGTCAGGTGGTTGAAATTGACCCAAGGCGAATTGGTGGTCTTTTAAATTTGATGTTTTAGGACAATATGCTGGTTTCTTCATGATTTTTCCTTCACTGTTTGAGAGCACTGGCATATACAACAGAGAACTCTTATAGTCCATGACGATCCCGTTGGCACAGTAAGCGAATGCCCGGTTGAGCTGGTTGCGAGATCGAGCCTCGCTTCGGGACAAAATGTTTGCATAATCATGTATTTTATGTACAAATATTTTTTTTTAAATATTATGGACAAGCTTTGCTTAGTTTGGGCACAGGTTTGTTTGGGGCTGTATAAAATTTTCCGTTTATTTTTAAATTTATTTATTTAATTACTACTAGACTACCAGATTAGATAGTTATAAAAAAAACAGATGATGAAAGAACCTTTGGCCCTCTGACTAGTTGTCCGGGCAGCGGCCGTGTCCGTTTATGACGCGCCTGGCGGATTCGTGTATTAGAGAACAATTTACTGTTATTTTATTGGTCTTGTCAGATACAACGTTATTGGCGAAAGTAGGATAAATAGGCAATGTTGCGCCTTGTACTGACTAGTTTGTATTGTTCCAATGGTGATTGGTTGCGAACTTGCGGAATAAAACGACGAACAAAGACCTAAATGCTTTAGTCACGCTTTATTCGGCTATTACGTATAATATTTATTGGGAATTATTTTAGATACTTTTGAGTTTTTTGTGATAGAGCTCGTCCGGGGAAGGACTACCACCATACCTATTTCTGCCGCCAAGCAGTAATGCTTGTATTGCTGTGTTCCGGTGTGAAGGGTATGGTTTCCGGTGAAATTACTGGCACATGAGGCTTTCGATCTTAGCCTCAAGGTGGCAACCCGCGAGTGATACCTCTGGTATTGCAAGCGTCCATAGGCTGCGGTAACCGCTTACCATCTTGTGGGCCGTACGCTTGGTTGCCACTTCAGTTGTATAAAAAAATAATAATAATAATAATAATAAAAGTATCGTTATAAGTTTTCAGTTTGATAGTTCTGGCTAATAGCATTTTTGTACAGGTATTGAGTGTAAGTTATTAGTAGGTATGTTATTTATTGCTGATCCAGAGCTTTTCTGATAAGCATTTTGTTTAATTTTTCTTTCACGCTGCTCATTGTTCTTTTGTAAAACACCTGCCACCAAGAACATTTTACTTTAATTATATTTAACTTATACCTAACACTTATGGACACATTTTGTGCTGTAAATAAACTTATATTAACAAGAACAAAATATTGCATAAAAATATTTTGAGTTACGCTACTACTACTTATTAATTACTTTTATTAATATTACTTAATTACTTTAAAAAATAGCCAGTTTTGGTAAAAGTCAGTTTTGAAACAATTAGCTATTGCACGATCGTGATTCGTGGTTGATGAATTTGCTATGGTGTCTGTAAATTATTTCTTTTTTTGCTATCATATTGCTTATTATAATGTATAAAATATTTGCGAATTTATAATAAAATGTTTCTATGGTTGAAAATATTTATAATAAAATGTTTATAAGGGCGCTATCGCCGATCGAGACTTGTTAGCTCTACGTTATGAAACTGGCTCTACAGATACGGAGAGTGATGTTATTTTGCTTTTATAGTGCCAGTACACACGAATGGTTGATAAAACAAGTCTACGGATTATAATCCAAATTTATATTGGCATTTGGCTATAATGTCGATTGAAATTATACTGAGAAACAACCGTTTCCGTTTATAGTCATAGTCATGGTACTCATTGCATTTCTACAAACAATTTTACAACATTTATTTTTATCAAAAATAAAGATAAAACATTAGGTATAGGTCTCACAACGGATCTCGGCCGTAGTGAAATTAGCCGTTTCGATGCGCAATGGAGCTTTTTCAAACTAAATTGTCTTTGCGCATCACAAACGGCTAACTTCACGGAAGCCTAGATCCGCTGTGCGACCTATACTTGTTAAATAAATATATCTGAAAAAAAGGAGGTACACAGCGTTCCCTAAAACGCTGTGTACCACCCCACCCAGTGAGCCCGCCTACAGATACCAAAGTCGTGGGTTTGAAACTGGTCGTGCAAACATTATTTTTTAGAGTAGCAAAGCCCTTATAAGGGCAGTGCTGCCTTCCAAACAGTGAATGAAAACATCATGAGGAATTTATGACCAAGAACTATAAACTCGAATAACATGGGCCATCCACCGCTGGCTAATAACATGGGTCCGCGTGGTAGGTAAGAACCCAATCATTCTCGCTCGAGAGTAGGCTGTGTTTCAGAGAACATTCAAAAGTTATGGTATTATGTTGAAAATAAATCAATTTTTTGTTTTGTTTTTGTTAAGTTATTCCATTCAATAATTTAGGTATTTTATTGAAAGATTTCATAGAATAGTAAATAAGAATTACCCTTCAAAGGGTAGGGTTTTTTTTTGTTTCAAAATCCCCTTTAAACTGAGCTTGAGGCTTCAAAAGGGATTTTGACACTAAAACTGCCAAAATCCCCTTCAAAGAGGATTTTCCAAGGGGATTTTGACACTAACCCAGTTATAATGAGTAGGTAACTCATTATGACTAACAAAAACAAAACACAATTATTTAATTCTAATAATAAAATTGAGCATCTGTCAATCTTTAAAAACTGGCGTCGCTATTTGTCTCTGTCAGCGCATGCGCAGGATATGTCAAATTTGAAATTCGAAGCTGTGAACAATGAATGGCCCGGCCGCCTCATTGCGTGACTCACGTCATTGTTTAGCATTCTAAATTTGAAATAATGACACGTTTTGACATTCCTGTGACTTCATTATGTAATAGAATAGATTTGTTTTGGTAATAGGTCATTTTGAGTTGTGCCAAGGAATGTCGCAGTGTCTCTTTGTTACTTCACATTCATAAACCTAGTACCTCTGTTAGTTCAGTCTTTCAAATCTGTCATAGTCTTGCTAATTGACATAAGAATGACAAGGAAAAAAAATACTTAGGTATATAACAAACCACTAAAATGTCAGCTTGTTTTGTGAATAAAGAGGTAATAGTTTAACTTACAGTAAACACCGAGATTGAATAACACTCTTATTTAGTACTTTGTTGGATTAAAAAAAAACTAAGTAAGTAATATTTCTTTTTTAAATCTTGATTAATATTAATCACTTATTGCACTGCGCTCATTCGAGCTTTAGAAAAAAAGAATAAAAGTATTTACAGCCAGCTGAACTCATAAATGGGTTAATTATTATAATTATAATGGTATTTTTTTGCCTCTGTGCGAAGCGCAAGGGTAATAATGATTATAGCAGTTAGGTGTGACTCTTTATTTTGTATTCATTCATAATTACATACTACATACATCTAAGTAAGTACTTATAAACTTAGAATAACAACACGTAGGACTACCACCATACCTATTTCTGCCGCCAAGCAGTAATGCTCGCATTGCTGTGTTTCGGTGTGAAGGGTATGGTTTCCGGTGAAATTACTGGCACATAAGGCTTTCGATCTTAGCCTCAAGGTGGCAACCCGTGAGTGATATATCTGGTATTGCCAGCGTCCATAGGCTGCGGTAACCGCTTACCATCTTGTGGGCCGTACGCTTGGTTGCCACTTCAGTTGTATAAAAAAAAAACGTAGAATGATAGTTTCATTAATAAAATAAATAAATCTTTAAATCTTTAATCTTTAAATCTTTAAGTTATTTCCAAAAGTGTGTTCACAAAACAATTGATGTTTGCGTGAGCGGCCTATGTATTATACTTGATTACTGATTATATACGTGGTGTTACAGCAGCCTTTCACCACAGAATACACCATTTTGAAATTATAATTGTGAGAGACGTGACGATCGATGACTTCACATTGATGAATGGCGAGCCGCTTGACTAAGTGAGACTAACAAGTCTCACTAAAAATGATCACAATTTGCGTGCGCATACTTCGTGTCTCCGTGTTGTTATTCTAAGCTTATAAACATGTTTCTAAAACGTTCTTATATAAATATCTAATTATTATTTGTTCTCAAAAAAAAGTAAGTTTAGCGAGTGGCCAACTCTAGTGATGAAGTTACACACAAGTTATAATAGGCCACATGAAGGCCTCCATCATGGTTTATTAACTTTGAAAAAGCTGTAACCGACTTGACGAGCCCACGGAAGCTCTCAGTTGAAATTTCCACTGGCGGTCACTTAATTAACTTCGTTGATCTGTTGCTATGAATGAACAAACCAGAATGACTACCTACCTAATTTTTTTATTGTCTTTTGGTGCATTGTTATATCAAAGGCATAGTATCACAGCTGTATCAATCAACACCAGTAATACGATTACAGTTTGTATTCAGAATTTGTTTGATGAATGCAAAATCTGGTGTCAACGACCGTGCGTGGTTATTAGCGGTTTTTTCGCGAACCTGTTACGCCATTAATTTTATGAATAAATCGTTAAAATGCCTGATGAAATTGATGTTGTACATGCGGCAATAAAATAGAATTGACCATAGTGCATTGTCACCAGGCGTTATTATATATATATATATATTTTTTTATACAACTGAAGTGGCAACCAAGCGTACGGCCCACAAGATGGTAAGCGGTTACCGCAGCCTATGAACGCTTGCAATACCAGAGGTATCACTCGCGGGTTGCCACCTTGAGGCTAAGAACGAAAGCCTCATGTGCCAGTAATTTCACCGGAAACCATACCCTTCACACCGGAACTCAGCAATGCGAGCATCACTGCTTGGCGGCAGAAATAGGTATGGTGGTAGTCCTTCCCCGGACGAGCTCTATCACAGAGAACTCTACTACTCTTCAAATAATGTCATTTCTTATATTGTTTTAATTTAACTTAGGTACTTCTTTAATTAATTTCTAGTTTACTGTCCTTACAAATATTTAATAATGTTACCTACTTCTATGAGTTAAAGTTACTCGAAATAAACAGATTTTATTTAAGTATTTTATTTATTTATTATTGGTTTTATTTTGTAGATAATGTAACTAAAATTGTTGAAAAAGTTGAGAAAGCTTCTTCTGATAGTGATTTGGATCAGGTTGAGCTATCTATAGATCGTTTGTAGGGGTCTTTAGATGTCGATAATAATGTACCAATCTATTAAGTACCCTACACACTTTTTTATTTTGGTTCTCTAAAAATTGAACTTTAATGAAAGCTGTGTTAGGTCTCCGGGTGCACCTAATTAGCCGTGCTTAGAACTAAATTCACCCAGGTGATTTCGTTTAGGTGAATTATGTCTACCGGAAGAAAAAAATAATTTTGTATATTTGTAATCAAATCAAATCAAATCAAAAATTATTTATTCAGTAGAATCACAAGGATCACTTTGAAACGTGTTACAAGCTAGGAAAATTTACACCAGTTCCAACGCGCCCATGCCGTAAAAGAACTGGCTACAACACCGGCTGGGTTCCTATCGCTTTTAATGTAAATTAAGTTACATATTTTAGTATTTTTGATATAGACAGTTTCAACAATAGCGGATCTTACCGTTTCCTCCTCCTCCATCGCACTCATCAGCTCATAATAAAGCATTTCAGCCTCCTCCGAGATCTGGATCTTCCGGCACTCCTGGAGCTCGACCTTTGGGAGGTCCTGGAACTGGCCATTTTGATCCTGGCCTTTTTGACAGCCTTGATCTTTTTGGCTGTCTTGGACTTTTTTATCCATCTCGTATGTGATCTCACACGAGATATCCGATTTGAGATGCATTTTGTATGTTTAGCACTTACACTACACATTTACACACTTCTTTGGCATTATATTTACACTTTTATAATTAAAATTTAAATTGGTTATATGTGTTAGCTTAGGTTTGGAGAGTTGTTGCAGTTTTAGCTGTTATTTTATTTGGTACAACTTGTCTTGTCTTTTTCTTGGTAAGGTAACGCAACGTAATCTTAAAATGACTTAGAATATTTGTAGTATTTGTATATTCATACACTTTCAACATCATTTTGATAAACATTTACGCAATTGAACGTTAAATAAACACAAAGTTGCAGTATTAAGTGCATATCGATGATACAGTTCAAACAAATTACAGTCTTCAACAGAATGCTAAGTGATATAAGTTGATATAGTCAAACGAGTGTGTATGATGTAAACATGTAATTCCTGGTTGTACACAATGGGCCAGTTGGGCCAAAACGGATAATAATTATTGCTTACACACTTAACTTTGCCTTCAAAGAGTGAGCTGTTTTATGTATTGGGTTTAGTGCTAAGTGTTGTGTATTTCTCATTGGCAATCCTATATAAATAAATTAAATGAAATTAAACTTCACTTGCGCGATATTATTTTATTAGCTGACAAAATAACAACTGAATAAGACGCCAACGTGTAAACACTGTTAGCAGAGCATCAAGATCATTTGATGTGTGCACGGAAAACAGACTATATTAGGTTTTCCAGCCAACATTGGTCTCCAAATACCAACATACAACAAGTACATGTGTGTGTAATTATACGTACCTAAGTGTGCTTTTAATATTTTCGTCATAATTATGATGACATAATATTATCAAAATTATTGTAACTCATTGGTATAAATAAATGTACTTGTAATAAACGCAGAGACACTAAACAAGGGATTATACAGCGAAATTCAAATACGCATTATATTTCAAATACGCAAAATGACAAGAATATGAAAGTTTTCGCAAAATGTCAAATACGCATATTGTCAAACTCGTATATTGTCAAGAACGACAAAACAGACAAAAACAGAAATAGACAGACGTGTTTTTTAATCCAATATAACCGATGTAATCTAACCAACGTACCACCCAATACCCACCAACATAGTCTCTGTTGGCCCAATATTGGCCCAGCACCTTGGCCCGATGTGTACAGCCGGCATTAACATCAACACATCAGTAGAGTAGCTAACTGGCTCCACTTCAGCCCGCAGTCAAAACAACGAAGACCCATCTCGTCCCATACATCATGTCGTCGTAAGCATGACGAATCACGCGTATTTGCGGAGTCGTTAGTTCGGCCAGTTCGAGTTCAAAGCTCTTGGAAATATTCAGACAGAAAAAAAATTCAATTGGAGATCGCCATAATTAGAAAGAAAATAACACTAATATTTTACACTTATGTGAAAGTTTGGATGTTTGCATAACTCGACAACCACTGAACCGATTTGGTTGAAATTAAAAACATAAATAGATAATGATCTGGAATAGGACATAGGCTACTTTTTATCCCGGAAAAAAGGTACGTTTCCCGATTTCCACGCGAACGAAGTCGCGGGCGACAGTTAGTAATGTATAAAGTTGCATTTAATTTTTTAAGTTAAAGTTCTAAGCTAATTAATGAGTTTATCTATAGGTAGGTATAAAAAAATTAATTGTACAGTTGCGTAACTAGGAAGAAATATTAACGAAACTGTTGACATTAAGGTTGCATTTTGCTTATCAAAGTTTTAGCTAAAGTTTGTTTATTTCAGGAACGCCTGACAGAAGATTCGAAATATCGCGTAACCTGATCCAAGATAGAAATAGCGATAGAAATTTAGCAAAATTTTTCATTTTCTAAATACTCTCAAAACAGGATTCCAAGGATGTAAATAATTTAGTTTAAATTATGCTCTCATTGAAAAATACCGACCGAGATAAACATTACCTTACCTAATAAGTTTTTTTTTTAGGTTTAGATTACCTAGTAGGTACCTACTTGAAATATTTTTTACCAGTTCCAGTTACGGTATTGTTTTGCTAAAGTTCTATTCCAAACTAGAGGTACAAAGTTCCAAAATTTAGGAACAAGCTACAATGGAAATTCCCGAAATTCAACACCCACTGGCCCCACTGCACTCATAAAGTATCGGCTCTAGCTTTCCTAACTCAGGGAATGGACTATAAACAGTTGAAATGACTCAATAGAACCGTTGCTACAGTTTGCCGACATTCGTGTGGCACTTTAAAAGCTAAATAAATCGTAAATCTTTATATCTAAGTGCATAAACAGGTGTTACAATTTTTAAATCCTATACATTCTACCATCAAACTGGTGTGTAAATGTCATGTTACAAGTTATAAGTATGTCAAGTTATTATTAGTTTATATTATTCGTTATTAATGTCACATAGTATTGGAATGGTTCATAAATTCATTAATGTCATAAAAACAGTGTTTACCTAGCCACTTAGTCAACTTATTCTTAGACACATTGAATGGCAAATTCTGAAATGTATTAGGCAATTTATTGTACACTTTTATAGCGTTCACATACACGCTTGCTACATCGTAAGTAAGTATCTAAAGTAACCAGATAAAGTAAGTAAGTTCGCATGAGTCAGTGGCCGCCCGAAGGCCTCTGTCATGGCTTAACAACTTTGAAAAAGCCGGGACCGACTGCTGAACGTGCCCTCCGAAGCACGGGAGTGCTCAATTGAAATTGCCACTGGCGGTCACCCATCCAGATGGTGACTACGCGGAACAATGTTGATATGTTAGGAACATCTTAGCCAGCTACGTCACGAGCGCTCCTAACTAGACACAAGCTACACAGACATGCAAATCTGTAGCATGCTGAGTGGCTGCCTTGTTTTGTCAAATTATTTAGTTTTTATTTTGTATTGGCCGGTGGCGAGTGGCCGTTTTAAGCTCACTACAGTAAAATTATGTATTCATACCTATTTCTGCCGCAAAGCAGTAATGCTCGCATTGCTGTGTTCCGGTGTGAAGGGTATGGTTTCCGGTGAAATTACCTCTGGTATTGCAAGCGTCCATAGACTGCGGTAACCGCTTACAATCTTGTGACCCGTACGCTTGGTTGCCACTTCAGTTGTATAAAAAAAAAAACTTCTGTCCGTTTTAATTACTTATAGTAAAATTAATTAAAGTATGAATGTCCGCGTACTGTACCAATAGGTTCAGGTTCAGAAATAGTGTTCTCTATTTCTAGATTTTGCACTTGGCAGAGTGTTGCATCCGTTACCGGTAGGGCTAAATTTAGTGTTTGCGGAAATCTAGATTCTAGGTGCATTACAAATACAATGATGGATATTTTTGACTCATTTTTTGTCAAATTCTATTTTGTTGGTGTCGGTGTACACAATAGAAATTATTTTTTTGTAGCCCGTTTACAGGCCTATTTAGTAACTATTTGAATTAATTAATATTTACATTGTAGACAGTCCCAAACATTTTTTTATGCTAGAATTTTTTCGAGTTTCTTACAAAAATACGATGTTATTCACTATTGGCTTAGGAAGATAAACGTGTTGCATTTTTTCGCCATAATTTTGAAAGTTGACATCTCAAGTATCGGCACATGTTACACAATCAGCTAGTAATATGGACGTTACCTACAAGATAAGATAAGTTAATTATCACGTTTATTGTAAAAGTTAATTTTACACAAATTTTGACACGAACTTTTATATTACGTCTGAATACGAGAGATAATTTCAAAGGACATTTATAACGATCATAAATGGTAGGTAGGCACTTAAAAGTTATCATTATGTGCTATGTACAAAACTTTGGAAGTAAAGTAGCGTTGTTTCAAGCAATTTAGAATTAATAATAAATGAAATAAATAAATAATGCTGGACAATCCACACAGCATCATCTAGCCCCAAAGTAAGCTGCTGTTAAACAGAGCTGTATTATGGGTACTAGATGACTGATATATATTTAATACAATACAATACATAGATAGATATTTTTTATTATATATAGAAAATACCCAGAACACCCGGAACAAATATTTGTAGATCGTACAAACATTTGTTTCGAAGCGGGAATCGAACCCGCAACCTCTGCGTCGCAGGCGGACCTGCGCCCGCTGCGCCACATCGGTCGTCATATTTTTTGCATTATGTAGTTAAGAGCACTATTACTGTGTAGAAGAACGAAGAAACCTATGACATCATAGCGAAACTGCTAAAAAAGCCTAAGTACTACGACAAAAATATTTTAATTCTACAAAAGTCAATCAATGCAGAACCTCATAAAATATTTGTAAAAAATCGATCAATAAAGTTATTACTGTGTGCTACATGATATAGTATAGATTTGTGCAAGGTAGAGCTATATTCAAAGCATGTTCACTATAATATTTAAAGATGTATGTAGCACATTCCTTTAGATCTAAATCAGGCGCGTCTCGACAGGAGAAGAATGCAAAGAGACAAAATAATCTTGCATTAGGCATGCGAAAGAATCTGTTCATTTACACCTGAGATTTCAATGTAACAACATAAACTAGCATTCGAAAAATACGCTTATTAAAGATTGGAATTAAATAAAAATTGACACAGACAAGTAAACAAACATCGTAAACTCGGATAGTAAGTAAATGTTTTTAGAAGGTTAGCAGAGGTTTTATCTGGTGGTAGGAATCTTCAGCAAGAGTCCGTCTTGGTGGGTACCACCGCAGTGTCAGATATTCTACCTCCAAGCAGTAGTGTGCACTGTGTTTAGGTTTGAAAGGCACTGTAGCAAGTGAAATTACTGGGCGAAAGAGACTTAACAACAATGTCTCGGGGTGATAAGCGCAGTGCAGTGCCACGCAAACACTTAAAAACTTTAAGCTTTGGGTAGCACTGCTGTAATAGTCAGGCGTGGTGCTTAACATCAGGTGGGCGCCTTGATTGTTCTGTCACTTGCTGACATAAACGTATTTATAACCAAACCAGACGAGTCGACAAATACGGTAAACGCATTAGTAAACTTGCGCAATCAACATACAGCCAGACATTTTCTTTCCATTAGTACAGAACGAATAAAAATGGGTCATATTTCCGGGAATTCCGAAGAAAGTGAATTTCACTTGAAAACGTGTGAAAATAAATTGTCTGTGTGAATCGCTCGTGATGTGAATACTTGTTAGTCAGATTTGTATGCAAAGATGCCTTGAGGATGCGCGGTTTCCAACAAGTGTGGCAAATTTCAAAATATGTCAACGTATTAAGAGCAGTAGTGTTCTTTGTGATAGAGCTCGTCCGGAGAAGGACTACCACCATACCTACTTCTACCGCAAAGCAGTAATGCTCGCATTACTGTGTTCCCGTTCGAAGGGTGAAATTACAGGCTAGTATCAGTAGTCCGGTTAGTTTGTCCGATGATCGGACTGATGAGACTTTGTCGGCTCAGTAGTTCGGTGATTTAAATCCTCGGACTACTGAGACTTTTTGTCCGTTAGTGACTGTCGGTCAAAAAGTTTCTAAGTATGACTTATTCCCATCTTCCAACTTAGCTTTCCACCATAAGTTGGAAGTCTACAGATCTACTTTTCCACCCAGATCGAAATTAGTAGGTTAGGTTATGTTAGGTTAGTGAAAAACCACGCGCGAGACGAGCGAGCGAAGCGAGCGTGCCGCGGGAGCGGCCGTCGAAGCGCCAGAAATATAGTATAGCTACTGACAGTCACTAACGGACAAAAAGTCTCAGTAGTCCGAGGATTTAAATCATCGAACTGATGAGACTAAAAAGTCTCATCAGTCCGATCATCGGACTAAATCATCGGACTACTGATACTAGGCCGAAATTACTGGCACATGAGGCTTTCGATCTTAGCCTTCAGGTGGCAACCCGCGAGTTATACCTCTGGTATTGCAAGCGTCCATAGGCTGCGGTAACCGCTTACCATCTTGTGGGCCGTACGCATGGTTGCCACTTCAGTTGCATAAAAAAAAGTTTAAAATAAAACTAAGTACATATAACGAAGTGTGAATACGATCAAACTTTGCCACACACCTAGGGTCACAACTCAGAGGAGTAGAAAAAGGACCAAAGTGACTTAAAAAAAAACAAAAAAAAAATGCCAGTCGTAAAATTCTGAGCTTACTTGTTGACCGTGTCCTCAAACAAACTTAACCCAGATATTATAACTCTGCTTCGAAAGGACATTTGTAAAGGGTTTTAGAACGCAGTGGGCCATCTGTTAGTTTGTTGATGTAATTTTAATTATTAATAATTCTTTTTGACATGATTTATATATATATAAGTAAAGAATTTTGGAATTGTAATTAAGTAATGATTAGGTAAAATGACAGATTAATATTTGCACGCTTGCATGCAGGCTGAATACATTGACTAGCATAGCTTTAAGATCCTAGTATGTAAAAATATTGAAATATGTATTCTAGCAAATAAATGATTGAACTTTGAACTTTGAACTTTTTGTCAATAACTTCGAGAGCACGCATGAATGAGCACTTCTTTAGCCTTTGGAGTACAAAACCCTATGGTTATACGCAGCGGAAGTGCAGCGGCTAGGCCCTTTTTTTTTTATACAACTGAAGTGGCAACCAAGCGTACGGCCCACATCTGGTAAGCGGTTACCGCAGCCTATGGACGCTTGCAATACCAGAGGTATCACTCGCGGGTTGCCACCTTGAGGCTAAGATCGAAAGCCTCATGTGCCAGTAATTTCACCGGAAACCATACCCTTCACGCCGGAATACAATGCGAGCATTACTGCTTGGCGGCAGAAATAGGTATGGTGGTAGTCCTTCCCCGGACGAGCTCTATTACAAAGAACTCTACTACTCTTAAAAGCTCTCTGACGCATTGCATGTTTACATCAGCCTAAGCCCGATTTCATCGTGTTTTGTTTTGCGGTTAAATACCTTTAGGAGTTTTTAATGATCCAATAGGCGCATGCGCCTGTTTTGTGTTGTAACCTGTCTTTATAGCATCATTTTGTGTTACGGCAGTTTAAAGAACTGTACAAAGTATTTTTAAAAATAATAGTTTTAATTAATTTTTAGTTCTTTACTACTATGACTCAAGTTTGAACATGGTCTAAAATTGTGCAATTCGGTACCCCATTATTCAGTGAAAAGTGTCCGCTATTATATATAAATATAAATAAGTATAGGTCTGTACTTAATGTATTTTGCAATACCTGCCTTCCCACACCCGAACATAAATTAATCTCGGGTAAATAGAACATGATTTCAATATTGCTTACAAGTAGGTTTGGTGTTAAGTCTATAATTTCAAACTGTAAACATTTCTCGGAATTCCTAGGTTTCTGTAAACATGCTTAGTAGGTAAAGAGAGATGTCAAGAAAATAGTTTCATCGGATTAATATTCTGTAGTAATTTCTTATTTCTGGTTCTAAGATTTTATTTTGTATTGAATTCGTTATATATATATTATATATATATTCGTTTTATTAGGTATTGAATCGACGACCAATGTGGCGCGGTGGACGAAGGTCCGCCTGCGACGCAGAGGTTGCGGGTTCGATTCCCGCCTTGGGACAAATGTTTGTAGGATCTGCAAATATTTGTTCCGGGTGTTCTGGGCGTTTTCTATGTATTGAATCGACGACCAATGTGGCGCGGTGGGCGAAGGTCCGCCTGCGACGCAGAGGTTGCGGGTTCGATTCCCGCCTTGGGACAAATGTTTGTAGGATCTGCAAATATTTGTTCCGGGTGTTCTGGGCGTTTTCTATGTATAATAAAAAATATCTATTTATGTATTGTATTGTATTAAATATATATCAGTCATCTAGTACCCATAATACAGCTCTGTTTAACAGCAGCTTACCATAGGCTAGAAGATGCTGTGTGGATTGTCCAGCATTAAAAAAAAAAAAAAAAATTTAAGGCGGTATGCTTACTTCGTATAGAATTCAGTACTAGATAAAAGGATTGGATGGTATACAACGACGATACATTTGTAAGCATCACAGACAACAATAATAAATATCGTTTCGCTTATCTGTATAATCTACTGATCTAAATACCTAATGTCGTTGGTTAGAGATGGAAAAGGTGTCGAGTTTTCATAAAGTGCCTTTTTTAATGCTTCATTGCTTAATATTAGCAAACACTTGAATTTATGATGACATTTTATAACGACGAATTGTCCTAATTCAATAAAATACTTTTGAATGTAATAAAGGTAACATTTCAATGTTAAAATATTGCAGTGTAGAAACTAGAGATGTCTTTAAAACGTAGAGTTTTTTTAAAGGCAATAGAGCAGCAGTTTTTACACTGCGTACGATTTTAAAATGTTTACATTCATTACCTGTTTAGCGAATATATAAAGTACTTGTAAGACGGTTATAAGACCTATAATAATAGTCCATCAAAGATCAAGTTATTATGACACACGTTATAAGATAACAGCTAAACCATAACACGATAAGATCATTAGAAATCGGACCGACAAACAATCGTACTCTTTATGCATAAACAAATCCGTGCTATAATCAACACTTCACTTTTATACTACACATTAACACAATAACACACAATTTTGTATAATTAATTATTTATGATGCATTTCGCGTTAATTGCACTGATTGTATTAGATTTTTTTTCAAGATGGCGGCACGGGCGCGTTCGCCCGACAGGCGGCCGCCATGACACTGGCTGGAGGGCTGCGCCTGCGCACACTCACCGTATTTACATATTATAATGCCAAGTCCTGCGGGGTTATTCTATAGCGATCTCAAATCTGTTTTTAGCACCAGAAACGACACGTAAGAAATATTAATACATATTCATCATGACAGCCTAGTGTTCCCACTGCTGACTGCTGAGACACTGGCCTACTCTCGAGCAAGATATGGTCTTATCCACCACGCGGACCCAATGCTGATTGGTGAATGGACATTATGTCTTTTGGTCTTTCAGTTTCTTCACGCTTTTCTTCACCGTATAAGAGCTGGCATTAAGCACATCTTGTTTTTTAGAAAATCCCATTCCCACAGTAGTTCCAAGTTTTTTTTAGTTTGGAGTTTAGATGGCGCTGGATGGCTGTGTAAAAATGTCTGGCAAAATGTATTTAGGTTAGTTCTAGCCAATCCAAAATATCTTCCCAGTCAATCCACCGGAATATTTATTTATTGGTAACTAGGTTGGTATATTGATGCTAACTGGTGCATCTACCTGTGGTATAATAATTGCACGCCCCGGTGCGCTTGGGAGCGCAACCCGCGTGATCTTGGCGGAAAGCTTGCGTGCCTGCCAGGATTCCTTCAAACGAGTTTAGATAAGAAAGTAACTGGCCAAGGGCGTGAGCGCCTTTGCACATTCAAGATACATGATTGATAGTGCGAATATAAATCAGCTCTAATGCTAAATGAATTCATTTACTTGAGGATTTGTCATGAAGCTGTCTCTATGGATTGGATGTGACAGTGTGGAGCTGTTGTGTAAGTCGATAGAAATCGAAATCGATCGAAAAAAAGCTTGGAACCCAGTTCGTTGTCAGGTTATTCTAAACTATTGGAACTGGCATATATATACACCTAGGTTATGACGTTGCAAGTGTTCCTTGAGATCTTATTGAATAAAAATAAGTAAAAATTTTGAATTTGCCCTTCAAAGCGAAACTTAGTGGCAGAATGGCTGGCACTGCGGAAAAGTTCTACCACCAGGGTAACTCGTTTATTTCTTATTTTATTTAAACTTGGTCACGAGATCTAGGCGTAAATTTACTTCCACATGTTTTTTTTTATACAACTGAAGTGGCAACCAAGCGTACGGCCCACAAGATGGTAAGCGGATGGTAAGCGGCAAAACCAGATTTGTGCTACTCTCACAGACACTGCATTAGGTCCATAAACATTGCAAATTTTTTTCGCGGCTTGCGTTGCATTTTTACCTTTTTTGTAGTAAAATTTTAAAATGTATCGAATTTCTTCATTAGCTTCACTCATCTTGACAGTACGAAAAAGAAATAAAAATCACACATTTTCCTAATTTGAATTATGTTCTTTAAAATTTAAACTTTTAATGATACCAAAACCAGCCAGATACAAATGGTATAGCCAAAGAGATTTTATTACAAGTTCATACATACTATAATGCGAAAAGACTTTTTACCTAACCTATTATAAGTAAAGTTCAGTCGTTCCACGCGTTCAAGTCCGTTCAACAAAAAGGGACGGATCAACCCACAATACATTCAGGCAATCTCTTTTGAAATCACAATATCATGCCCCCGGCTAGGCGGGCTGTTTAAATAATTACAAGTAGTCCGGGGAGATTACAACCGAAACTATTCGGGCCGGTCATTAGAACCTGAAGTTTCATTTAAACAAAGCCTTTTTTTTTATACTACTAAAATGGCAACCAAGCGTACGGCCCACTTGATGGTCGGCGGTTACCGCAGCCTATGGACGCTTGCAATACCAGAGGTATCACTCGCGGGTTGCCACCTTGAGGCTAAGATCGAAAGCCTCATGTGCCAGTAATTTCACCGGAAACCATACCCTTCACAGCGGAACACAGCTGTGCAGAAATAAAACACTGTACTCTACTACTAAAATCAGAGCTCTACCTATTTTGTACGCTTTATCACAGAACGGATAGTTAGTAAACATTACATTGACGACCGATGTGGCGCAGCGGGCGCAGGTCCGCATGCGACGCAGAGGTTGCGGGTTCGATTCCCGCCTCGGGTCAAATGTTTGTACCATCTACAAATATTTGTTTTGGGTGTTCTGGGTATTTTCCGTATATAATAAAAAAATATCTATCTATGGATTGTCTAATATTTAATTTATATCAGTCATCTAGTACCCATAATACAGCTATGCTTACCTTGGGGCTAGATGATGCTGTGTGGATTGTCCAGCGTTATTACATTTAGAACATTTTAATTAGGTACCTACCGTCCCTGATATTAAATTTAATTAATAGTTTTTGCTTACTCAGTACTTGTACCAACCTTTTTGAATTTTTATTCGAAAAAGTTTAGTTCAATTAAGTACGAACAGTTTGAACCCACGGTTTTAATATCAGAAGACCAATAATAATAGATTAGTGTTCTAAAAAAATCGTAAAATAAAAACATTTTGACTTGGGGCCGATTAAAGTAAAGTAAAGTAAAAAATATATTTATTCAATAATATCACAAGGATCATTTTGAAACGTCTTACAGCTAGGTGAATTTACGCCAGTTCCACGCGCCCCAGCCTAGAAGAATCTGGCGACAAACTCGGCCATAATAAAGTACAAGCTAAACCACTAGTATTAAATAAATAAATAAATAAATAATGCTGGACAATCCACACAGCATCATCTAGCCCAAGGTAAGCTGCTGTTAAACAGAGCTGTATTATGGGTACTAGATGACTGATATATATTTAATACAATACAATACATAGATAGATATTTTTTATTATACATAGAAAACACCCAGAACACCCGTAACAAATATTTGCAGATCCTACAAACATTTGTCCCAAGGCGGGAATCGAACCCGCAACCCTGCGTCGCAGGCGGACCTTCGCCCACCGCGCCACATTGGTCGTCAACGTCAAGTATTTTGAACTTGTATTTTATTATGGTCTTGCACTTAGGCCAGTTTTCTCCAAAAACACCTCGAACGTAAATAAACTAAACATTTTATCCATCGTAAAAATTACATCAAAGTCGGAAGGAGCGTCTCCGGTCCGTGAATGTGCCGGAACAATGGGAGGCTGAGATTACTCGCTGTGCCAAATGTTCCCTACCCCTGGACATTGATTAAAATACATAACTTGCTAGTTTCATGTCTCTTTTAGGTACGGCTTTGGCGTGCTTTCTAAACTTTGAGAGGGAATTATTGTCAACTAACTCTACTTTACTACTCTACTCTGGCTATGTTGTTCTTAACAGATCAACGAAGTTAAGCACTGTTGCGTAGTCAGCATTTGGATGGGTGACCGCCAGTGGCAATTTCAACTGAGCGCTCCCGTGCTTCGGAGGGCACGTTAAGCAGTCGGTTCCGGCTTTTTCAAAGTTGTTAGGCCATGACAGAAGCCCCCTTCAAAGGGGATTTTTAAAGGGGATTTTGACACTAACCCTATTTAATGGATTTTCTTCACACTTGTTTCTTTTTGTTATGTATAGGTAATCATGACAGCCTTCTAATGTTACCACTGCTGGCCTGGGACACTGGCCTACTCTCAGTCGAGAGTGATTGGGTCTTAATCCACCACGCGGACCCAATGCGGATTGGTGGATGGCACATGTCTTTCGAATTTTTAGTTCTTGGACATGCCGGTTTCCTCACGATGTTTTCCTTCACCGTATGAGAGCACTGGCATTGCGCACATACATTTTTCGAACAGAAAAATCCATTGGTGCACGACCGGGTTTGAACCCACGACCTTAGGATCGGAAGGCGGGGTCACTACCACTAGACCACCGGTGGTATGTGTATGGGTAATAATGATGGTAAATGGCGTAAATTCACATAGTTATAAGACGTTTCAAAATTACCCTTAAAAATGAAACGGGGAAAGAAAAATGTTATTTCAAAGTCAACTGTGACTCGACTTAATAATATTACTTCTTCTTCTTTTGTTTTATGGCCTCTGTGGCTAGTTTGCCACAATTTTGCCAGTGTCAAGTGTATTAGTTAGATTGTCGCCTAGCAACGTAAACAAACGAAATTTGGAAAGAAACGATGACTTTTCTTTCAAAATTCTCCTGGAAAGTCTTTGACTAAATTACCAACCAACATTACCCCTCCATTTCAATTACTAACACTTGTGCTAAGTAAACAAGTTAAATTGGATAAACTGCCACCAAATTTACGCAATAAAACTTAAAATAACACGAGAAAAAAATTTAAAATGGGAAGACCCATGTCGTTTTGACAAGATAGCCAAAGACAATCCATAATATTACTTAATAAGTAATTGAAAAAAAAGATTTTGACTTTGACTTTGACTTTAAAATAAGATTTTCTTTTCCCCTTTCTTTTCTTTCTATTAAAGGCATTTATACCAATATTATAATAAGGAAATATTTGTATTTTTGTATATTTGTTCGTTACGAATAAACTCAAAAACTACTGGTCCGATTTCAAAAATTCTTTTACCATTAGAATGTTACATTATCCCTGAGTAACATGGGCTATATTTATGACTAGCGACCCGTTCCGGCTTCGCACGGGTACGGTTTCATTGCACCCGCGCGAAGTAGGAACGGACTGCTAGCACAGCTGCTAGTTTGGCATAAAATAACAGGCTTATTCATAATTGAAAGCCCGAAATACAGATTATTTATTTAGTCCGCAGTAAGTGCCACTCAAAACAGTGTCTTAATTAACCAGAACTGAGAGATACTGCAACAGTTAGGGTGGGACTATGTTCATGAGAGCCAGCGGGAGCGGAGAACTGTTATGGCGACGCCTTTTTTGCTGTTGTGGCACGCAAGTATAGTTCGCACAGCGGATCTAGGCTTCCGTGAAGTTAGCCGTTTGTGATGCGCAAAGACAATTTAGTTTGAAAAAGCTCCATTGCGCATCGAAACGGCTAATTTCACGACGGCCGAGATCCGTTGTGAGAACTATACCTACATCGCTCGTGATGTAGCTGGCTAAGTCGTTAACAGATCAACGAAGTTAAGCACTGTTGCGTAGTCACCATTTGGATGGGTGACCGCCAGTTGCAATTTCAACTGAGCGCTCCCGTGCTTCGGAGGGCACGTTAAGCAGTCGTCAGCTTCTTCAAAGTTGTTAGGCCATGACAGAGGCCTTCGGGCGGCCCAGAAACTCTGTCACCAGAGTTGGCCACTGACACATACGAACGAATGAACGAGTACCTACATGACAGCTGTCAATTGTTGCTGTTACTGATCTCTTCTCTCATTATGTTTGTACTGTAGGTATGTCGCTAAACTGCTGACTGTTTATTATCTTATTTATTATGTTTATAAATGTATGTACTTGTTTATGATATATTATACTATGTATTTTTATATATTTATGACGACCGATAATAATTAATTAGAAATAAATAATTAATGCTGGACAATCCACACAGCATCATCTAGCCCAAGGTAAGCTGCTGTTAAACAGAGCTGTATTATGGGTACTAGATGACTGATATATATTTAATACAATACAATACTTATATAGATATTGTTTTATTATATATAGAAAATACACCCGGAACAAATATTTGTAGATCGTACAAACATTTGTCCCGAGGCGGGAATCAAACCCGCAACCTCTGCGTCGCAGGCGGACCTGCGCCCGCTGCGCCATATCGGTCGTCATATATAAAGTATTTTCTATCTATCTATCTATGTATGTGTGTGTTTTAACTGAAAATCAAAATGTTTATGACTTTAGCAGGCCCTTTTGTGGTGCTAATCGAACTAAATGAGGCTCATGTCAAATATAGGTAGGTAGGTAAAAAAGGGAAAAAAATCTAAGGGTGAAAGAGAATTAACAACGTCTCGGGATGAGCGCAGTGCAGTGCCACGCAGAACTTGGGTGGCACTGCATCTGTTATGGTTAGGCGTGGTGGTTAACAGGCAAGCGCCTTGATCGTCTTGTCACTTGTTGACATCATCTAAACTTTCCCATTTATAACATTAGTGTGATAATGATAATTTATTTTACAATATCTAGTTGAATTTCAATTTCAATTTCAATTTATTGCATCATGTAACAATTTTGTATAAGGTCTTAATAATACAATGTTTTTTTGCCAGGTACATGAACCCTGTAAGGGCGCTGCAGTTCGAGTTTGATTATAATTTAGGCACGAGTAATTTTATAAATGTGTATGTAAAATTAATAATATCAAGTAATAAATTGCAGTAATTAAGTAGGTAGGTATGTCAATTATTCACGGGTCAAAATTATGATAAAATAATTACTTGTTTACCACTTTAGTTGAATTTTAGTTGTATTATTTTAGTTGTAATTTTAGTCGTAGAACTAAGATGGCTTCTACTTTCCGCTCCTCTCATGCGTCATCCGCTTCCTCCCCCCGCCCGCCCGCTAGGTTTGCATTTCCCCCACTGCTCATAAATTCATAATTAAATAGCGGACTACCCAGCTTCACTCGTTATGGAGCTTCAATTTTATTTAATTTTCCCCCCTTCCCCCCAGACAAGCTAGATCCAATTTCTGTGAGATATTACAAAGATATTTTTTATGTATCATGATGTCTGATTTTCCCACTGCTGGGACACTGGCTTATTCTCAAGCGAGAGTAGGTTTTAACCCATCACGCGGACTTAATACGGAAAGTGGGTGGCGCTATGTTTTTAGATTTTTTTACTTAAGACATTTTCCCTAGAAGGTTTTTTTTGTGTGGTTTTTAAGCGGATACCGCAGCCTATGGACGCTTGCAATACCAGAGGTATACCTCGCGGGTTGCCACCTTGAGGCTAAAATCGTAAGCCTCATGTGCCAGTAATTTCACCGGAAACCATACCTTTCACACCGGAACACAGCAATGCGAACATTACTGCTTGGCGGCAGAAATAGGTATGGTGGTAGTCCTTCCCCGGACGAGCTCTATCACAGAGAACTCTACTACTCTTAGGTAGATAGAGCCTTTATAATATTTCATTAGAAAACTCATTTCAGCGGCTGTATTGTTTTTCTTTGTCATTTTTATGTCAATGAACAAAGCCGATGAAAGATTTGAAAGACTCATTATTAGATACGCGTAACAGAGGCCTAATAGTATGATTATGAATACCTTACACATTAAGATGCGTTCTATTCTGTTACTATTTTAGGTAGATTCAAAATAGATACAATACAGAGCGGTTACCTAACCTGGAATCGAACCCATTACCCCAGGGAAGCATTGTTGTAACATCCTGGGGTCATCGGCCGATGCATACGACATACACGTTGCGATATAATAGTTGCAATAAAGATGTAACGGGTCATTGGTGCGTGAAGTTTGGGTCATTTAATGAGGCAGGAGTACTTGCAGATTTAAATACCGTGACTGTACTCTGCCCAATAAAAATAATTGATCAAGAGAGCGAAGCAAGCAAAGCATTCTTTTAAAAAAATCTGCTTCAAATGGGTACATAACCCTACGCAATATTAAAATATTATTACACTATTTTTTTTGTATACTTACCGTGTAATGGTAGTTAAATATTGATATAGATCAGACAGAATTGTTGTGCCCAAAATTCCTCAAACTACAATGTATTTGCAAAACTGTTATATAAAGTGTGGTAAAATATATAATGCCTTACCGAGCGAATTAAAAAGCTTGCCACTAAGCAAGTTTGCAGTTAAACTGAGGCTATGGCTCCAAGACAAATGTTTTTATACTGTTGCTGATTTCTTGAGTACAAAATTTGACTAAGTGAATATGTTGTATGAATTTTTTATTTTTTTTATTTTTTTTTGTATCGATGTAATTTAAATTATTAATAATTCTTTTTGAAATGATTTATATATATATATATATAAGTAAAGAATTTTGGAATTGTAATTAAGTAATGATTAGGTAAAATGACAGATTAATATTTGCACGCTTGCATGCAGGCTGGATACATTGACTAGCATAGCTTTAAGATCCTAGTATGTAAAAATATTGTAATATGTATTCTAGCAAATAAATTATTGAACTTGAACAAAATTTGCTTATGTCTGTCAGTTCGTTGGTATAGTTCGCACAACGGATCTAGGCTTCCGTGAAGTTAGCCGTTTGTGATGCGCAAAGACAATTTAGTTTGAAAAAGCTCCATTGCGCATCGAAACGGCTAATTTCACGACGGCCGAGATCCATTGTGAGAACTATACCTCCTCTACCGGTCGTATTTATGGAATTAAAACTTGGTAAATTATATATACAGGTTTTACAATTAAAAATACAGGTTTTCTTTTTTTTCGACAGGGATTTTTGATAAAAGCGGTATTTCCTCCAAAGTCAAAGTCAAAGTATATTTATTGCTAGAAATACATGCGCAAAATCAGATGGTGGGGTATATAATAAATGGGCAATGGGGCTACTGGATATTTATCTCCCTAATCTCTACTGGGGCAAATAGATTAAGTTCTGCAGTCTCGATTGTGCTCTGTCTAGCCCAAAAAACCAAAAATAAACTCGTAAAACACATGACGCGCCTCTTATCCAACTAAAAAGGTTGCAGATGAATGTGCACCGTACTGAACCTTGCTTAACCTAGCTGATCTAAGACCATCTACGAACGCTTCGACTAATAACTAATGCACATTAATATGTTAATACCGTCGTTCACACTGGCATGGCTGGCTGCGGGCCAAAATAGAAAATAAAGCAGATTTACACGTATCCTATCGCTGGCGCTAGGCTCACTGGCATTTTAGTGTTGTATTGACTCCGATTAAACACATTCCACTGGTGATCTAGCTTTTGACATTCAAATTCAAAATATTTGTTTTCAAAAAAATTACAAAGATCACTTTGAAATGGTTCAAGTTCAAGTTCAAACATTTATTGCATTCATATTGTAGAAAATGTCTTAAATATAGGTGGATTTACGCCGGTTTTACGCGCCCAAGCCTAGAAGAATCTTCTTGGATCTTTAGGTCATAGGTTGAAACTGGTCGTGCAATAATATAGTTCACCAATATTCCAATTAAAAAATACGTGCGCAATGCCAGTGCTTTCAGATAGTTATTATGGAAGTCGGACCTCTTTTCAGCGCCAATCAGCGAACAGCATTCAAAATGTTACTGGAATCTCGAAAAATACAGTCATGCTAGAGCTGGCGTTAGCGTCGGTGCGGAATTGACTCGCAATGCCTGCTAGCGCTAGCGACTGGACACGTGAAAATAGCCTTTAGACCTTTTTCTCGATGACAGCGGATTCGATCGGTTAAGCTTAGCTTAGCGTGTCTTGTTTATCGCCTGTTGATTGCGAATCCTAAAGATGGTAGAAGTTTTTAAACTAAAAATTTGCTAGTGCATGTAAAAAACCTCCTTGTACTAAGATAATTGATAGATTCAGGCGTTACTTTGCGGAAATCCATTACAAAATAAATAACAGACGAAAAATATCTAGTACTATTCCGCTTAACCTTTTAACTGATGAGGTCACACAGTTACCACAGTTAACCTCAAAAGAAAAATATCGACACGTGTCCCGTGGAGGGATGAAACACGTGTCGATATTTTTCTTATATGTCGATATTAAAAGGTGGTAGGACTCTTCAGCAAGAGTCCGTCTTGGTGGGTAGCACCGCAGTGTCAATATTCTACCTCCAAGCAGTATGCAAGCTGCACTGTGTTTAGGTTTGAAGGGCACTGTAGCAAGTGAAATTACTGGGCGAAAGTGACTTAACAACAATGTCTCGGGTTGATAAGCGCAGTGCAGTGCCACGCAAAAAAACTTAAAACTTTGGGTGGCACTGCATCTGTAATAGTCAGGCGTGGTGCTTAATATCAGGTGGGTGGGCACTTTGATTTTACTGTCACTTGCTGACATAAAAAAAAAATTGGATATACCTTGGGTAACTATCATTTTGATCCCACGAATTTGATCCCACTTATTATTATTTTTCATTGGTATAAACATATATAAATGGTCAAGATACCTTGACGCATCTTGTCAAGGTATCTGGCGACATGGTGACCGAGGGAGGCTGTCCAAAGGGCTAACCGTTGCCATGCCAACCGATAAATTATTAAACCTCATAAATGCACCCTTGTAGGGTGGACTGGACCCCACTGATTAAATCTGTTGTTTACATGAAAATTTGATGGAAAATTTTTGACTGTTTTGTACCACTGCCTAAATTACATTGTTTATTTAATTTTTAATTGTCGAGACTCAGGGCCCGCTATGTTTTCAATTCCAATTATTTCAGAGCGTCTGGTTAGCTTTGTGCCAACTCAGATTCGCTACTGTCAAATTCTGAACTGGTGTCTTACTCATGAATCCAATGACAATTGCGATCCAATCCCAATTTCTATTTACTGCTGTTTAGTTATTGTACTCTTGAAAACAAGGTTAAATTTGGCGCTTGGTTTGCTGTCAAAAGTACGAAATGTCATATTACAATAATTGTCCAATACCGATCGCGTTCAAGACTAAGGCCCCTGGATGGATTCTCAATTTGATGCGCAAAGAACGCGTGACTCAAAAGAGTTCTTTGCTAATCAACGTTAAGAGTTCTTTGCTAATTAACGTTTTGAGTAATCTATACTTAGATCGTTTCTGACAATCTTTTGAGCTTTGAGTACATTTTGGCAAATAAATCATTTCATTTCATTTAATTGAAAATGACCACCATTACATGAAACAGTCATTTTAGCGACTCCCTAAGTATTGTTTGTTTAATTGTTATTGATAGGTCAATGAACAAAGACGATTATAGTTTTGTAAGACATACTCGTAATTAGCTGACAGAGGTATATACTATGATTATGAAGTAAACAAAAAACCAGCGAAGCAAACCCATCACACGGTTCACTTGTTTGCAACAACTGTGGCCGTACGGGAGCGGACAGTACGGCCACACAAAAAAAGTGCAATCTAATACAGACACTGCGTAAACCGTTTGAAATAGACGTAGAGGCCAATGATGATGATGATGATTATGAAAAAGGCCATTATAGTAGAAGATAGATTTGAATATCTTATTACTCGTAGATAAATAGTTACTAGCATTATAGATAATTAGGTTACAAACTTTTACAAAGTATATTTAGGTACATTCCGTGGTCTTATTTTTATATATAAATTGTATACAGTAGTTGAGTAGGTACCTTGGCTAAGCTGTGTCCCTCGCACTAGGTCTCTTTTGAGCCCGTATGGCGAGGTTACAGTGATCCGCTTTCGGCTTACTTTTATTGTGTATAGCTATTGGACTGAACAATTATTAAGTTTAGGTATAGATACATACGGTACGTGATTATAATGTAAGTAGGAATACTAGGAATTTCGCTTATGTAACTACCTACCACATGTAATACAGCTAGACAGTCTTACGTGTTATAGCTAGGCAATGAGATCGTGATCATACTGCATAGATATACGATAGAATACGTAGATAAAGTCAATGCTGATCGAAGGTCAACATGAGACCTACCGCCTGGGTATATTTTTTTTTTTATACAACTGAAGTGGCAACCAAGCCCCACAAGATCGTAAGCCTCATGTGCCAGTAATTCACACCGGAACACAGCAATGCGAGCATTACTGCTTGGCGGCAGAAAACTCACAAAAAACTCTACTATTAGGCGGTAGGTAAACATGAGACCTACCGCCTGGGTATGCGGTAACGTGTCGCCTATAATCAGACAAAATCTTTGTACCACAGGAAGCGACTACTTATGTTTTTTACGTAGATATATACATAGGGTTGTAGCAACAAAAACCTTCAATTACACCTATAGTACTACTCACCCATACGCTTTTTCGTTACGTCAGGAAATAAAATGATGCGACTAGCTTACCTGAAAAGAACAAAATATTTTTTAATGGACATAACTAAATATTTAATTTGTTATGTGCTTGAGATGAATAAATAAATATTATCAAAATTTAAAAAAAAATGGCAAAACCTAACCTAATTTAGTGACCGCAAGGAATGCAGCGGCGCCGCCCCCTATAGATCTCAATAATGCGCACGCGCTGACAATTGACCGCTCCAATGAACGATCATCACCACCAGACTTAATGCTAAAATTATGCGCGAGATGCAATGAGAGGTTTTCAATTAGAGATTAAAAAAAAAAGTAGTTCCGATTGCTTTTACAGATGGCGCTATCTGCCCTACTGCCATACTGGGAAAGGTAAGTTGGTAACTCCGTTTTTGTTTCGTCTCGTGTCAAGCGGAAAGTGGTTGGTTCATGTCCTGCTTGAGGCAAAATAATTAAACTACAGTACGACCAAAGTTAATGTACTACGTAGTACGTACTATGACTTTGACACCAGCCAGAGGTATGACAGACAGTGACAGCAGGAGCAATCAATGTTGAATTCCCTACACATTCACCATAGGTCGCCAAACTTAGTGCTTACATTCTCTTGGGCTCGCCAGTTAAATAGTATTTACGTTGCAAGTAACTGTTTATTATCTGTTTAGTTTCTGCGCGTAAATAAGTGTCTAGTAAATATGGAAAATAAGCGTTTTCTGTAGTCCCGGTTAGCTAGAAATGATGTTCGTAGACAGTTTTTTTTTTAATAACTTTAGACAATAACACCACATTCGTTGCTAAGACATTTAACAATATAAAAAATAATGTTCGGCCAAGTGCTCTCAAACGATGAAGAAAAACATCGAGAAAAACCAACATCCCAGGAACTAAAATCTTAAAGACATCTGCCATCCACGACTGTGGAACAGCATTCCACAGCAATGTCGTGAGGTGTCCTCTGTTGAAGTTTTCAGATCCAAAATACACAATCATTATTTAGTTAAGTCTCAGATATGATTCATAAATATTTATTATTATATTATTAGGTAATAGGTATGTATAATTTTGTATGTAAGTGTATCTTAATATGTATTTATTGTAATATTAATATATTATTATAAAAAGAGTCTATGTATAAGTAAAGTAGGTCTATTAACTGTTATGTTAGAATTAAATTAAGTACTTTATTCATTATGTTATCAAATTTTATGTGCACTACCTACATATCATGTATCTTCGCTACCCACAGGTTAGCTGGTAGATAATGCTGTCTAGCATTAAGTTCGCCTTTGTAAACATATTTTAAGTTGTACAATAAAGTATTTTCTATCTATCTATCTATCTATCCACCAATCCACATTGGTTCTCATTGATGTTATTTTCATGTGGCTTTATCGGCACTTTGAACCCCATAGATTTACTATCAATGGGCATTGCCAATACCTACACTGTAATGGTATCTAGGTAGACTTCATACCGTTACCACTATTTATTACCTGTAATATCGCAAACTACCACCATCAAATAGAACCTAAACATAGACAAATAAATCGAGCATAGAAATGCAACTCCCTAAATCTTTGTGGCAAATAAATATATTACAACACTTGCAGACTGCGTGTGTGTACAAACAAAAGCCATGGTGTCAGTCAGAAAGTTCCCAAACAGACTAGAAAAATAAGTTCACACAGCAAATAAGGAAGACCTATAGAAAATCAGTCATTTCGGGAAAAGTTCTTTTTGAAGTACCTACGTACGTTATATAGATCAGTACATTATGACATTCAGACCTAACCACCCGTAAGCAGTGTATGTATGCATTACTGTATTAAGTTTTAAAGAACAAGTGAAGTTACTGGACAAAAAGTGTGGCAAAAGAGAGTATTATTATTTGTATCTCGGGAACTTTGAAAGGTCTTACAAGCTAGGTAAATTTAAGCCAGTTAGTCCACGCGCCCATGCCGTATAAGAACTGGCATCAAAACTGGCTGGGATTCTATAGCTTTTTGGACATGATCCTTGCTATTGTTATAGATTCCGAGCAGAGTATGATCTGTCATGGCCCAACGACCGTTATAGTCGGGACTGACTTTAAAATGTTTTCAAGAAAGCACGGCAGTGCTCATACATTTTCAAATTTTCGACGTAGAAATTGGTTAGCACAGTTGCTAAATTATTATTTCGTCATAAGGTAACTTAGGAATAAATAATAAATAACTTATAACTTAACTTAACGTGGGACTGGGCTGGACACGTTTGCCTAATGCCGGAGGAACTATGGGCAAAAGCTACCATAGATTGGGTTCCAAACGGGCGACGGCCGCGTGGAAGGCCCAGAAGGAGATGGAGGGACGAACTTGATGTATACCTCAAAGAGTGGTCCCAACTAGCCGGTAACAGAGAGGTATGGAAAGAGAGAAGGGAGGCCTTTGCCCTGCAGTGGGACACTACAGGTTTATAATAATAATAATAATAAGGGTAACTTAACTTATGTTACTTAGGCGCAAGAAGTTTTTTTAGCAAACCTCTTTTTAAAGTTACGCAGGAGTTACGCTTCTATATGCAATAGGATTATTATGTGGCACAAAAATATGGATTGATTTACGTTGCAAGTAACTGTTTATTATCTGTTTAGTTTCTGCGCGTAAATAAGTGTCTAGTGGATATGGAAAATAAGCGTTTTCTGTAGTCCCGGTTAGCTAGAAATGATGTTCGCCTTTAAGTTCGGGTTAGCCATATGATTATCGCCTTTAGGCTGCCCCTCTTTTACTAAAGCGGAATGAAGCCAGGTAAATACTATAAACATTTTTATTATTATATTACTATTATAAATTTAATTAAATAATGCTGGACAATCCACACAGCATCATCTAGCCCCAAGGAAAGCTGCTGTTAAACAGAGCTGTGTTATGGGTACTAGATGACCGATATAATATACTTAATACAATACAATACATAGATAGATATTTTTTTTTAAATTTTTTAATGGAAAATGAATGGGAGGCCTTTGCCCTGCAGTGGGACAGTGGTGGCTAAATAATAATAATAATAATAAATAAATATAGAAAATACCCAGAACACCCGGAACAAATATTTGTAGATCGTATAAACATTTGACCCGAGGCGGGAATCGAACTCGCAACCTCCGCGTCGCAGGCGGACCTGCGCCCGCTGCGCCACATCGGTCGTCAATTTTATTCATCAGTCTGTTGTCACAAAACATTTAATTTTATTTAAGTGTAGGTACCTAGCTATAGTTAACCTATAAATTTTTAGTACTTACCTACTAAAAGTATGTTTATAAGACGAATCTAAGCACATTTTTTTTTATACAACTGAAGTGGCAACCAAGCGTACGGCCCACAAGATGGTAAGCGGTTACCGCAGCCTATGGACGCTTGCAATACCAGAGGTATCACTCACTGGTTGCCACCTTGAGGCTAAGATCGAAAGCCTCACGTGCCACTAAATTCACCGGAAACCATACCCTTCACACCGGAACACAGCAATGCGAGCATTACTGCTTGG
Source organism: Colostygia pectinataria (assembly GCA_951394395.1). Lineage (NCBI taxonomy): Eukaryota > Metazoa > Arthropoda > Insecta > Lepidoptera > Geometridae > Colostygia > Colostygia pectinataria. The sequence continues at coordinate 667,380 of OX596368.1, read as the reverse complement.
CGGCAGAAATAGGTATGGTGTTAAATGTTTTGGGTCGAACGGAGCAAAATACCCATTGGGTAGAAAATTCTTGGGTCGAACGGGTAAGCACTCATGAGGTCTTTATTGAGCACATCTAGTACCTAATACAGAATAAGCACGGAAATAAGATTATAAAAGATGAGTTTTTTTTTTTTGTTTTTTTTTGTGTGAAAGTTTTTTTTATTAACACAGTATTTGTCTATACTTAACCCGAATAAACAAACTTGCAAAGGTGATCGGTTAGGCAAGTAAACCAGCTGGCGTAAGGCTAGTATGCTCAATCGTGACTCAGTGTGTACCACTGATGCATGTCTAAGCAAACACTCCACATAATGTATGCGACGCCACTCCCCGCCACGTACGCGTCACGTCGCGTCACGTCGCAGCGTCGTGTGATTTTGCATTTTTGTGAATATCTAACTCTGTTACAAGCTTTTATGTTATATCTGCATTTTTTATAGTGATAGGGCGATTAAGTAAGCCGCTCGCATCGATTGTATAATTTTGACAGTTTAAGTTGATAGGCCATGACAGAGGTCTTCGGGTGACCTAAAAACTCTGACACCAGAGTTAGCCACTGACTCATACGAACTTAATGTAATAATGTAATAAAAAATCCGAGTGATTGATGTAATCGCCAGCTGATTGGAAAGTGAAGTAATTATGAAGGCTCTTAGTCCAGTCCGTGGACGATGGTGACTCAGGATCGGATTATTCCCATCTGTTATCGAGCTCTGTCCGCCTAGGGTGACAGAGCGCACAAAAAAGTGCGATTTGTCGATTTATGCCGTATTCGTCTCGAGTTTTCGGCCCACGCTATTAAAAAGTTTTTCGTCCTGCATGATAATATTTGTCCTTATTCGCCCCGCTAGCCAAAATTATCGTAAGTACAGTAAGCATTAAAAGTGTCTTCGCTTATCATGATAACGCTTAGCATTTCAAAATGATCCACGCTATTGCATAAACATCATTTAACTTTGACTTTGAAAAGCTTTAGCTTTGACTATTTTCACAAGCTAAAAAGCTATATTCACCTCAAAAATAAACAAATACTAAAAGCTCCACAAAAATAGCACTTCAGCGAACAAATCAAACAGCCGTTGGAAATGTCATGAACGCATAGTTGCGGAAATCCCAGTTTGAGCAGCACTCGAAAATACTCAAAAACATTCCTCAAAGCATTCAATATCGGGAGTGCAATATAGAATGTTGTAACAATCAGCGTAATGGTCAAAATCCCATGAAAAAATGTAGAACGCGGAACGTACCGGCTAACGAGGGAATCCTTACCACGGAGTTAGTGATGCGCAGATTTATCGATAACATAGATAAACTAGGTCATGACGGAGGCCTTCGAGCGGTCTTAAAACTTCGGACTCTCTAGTCCGAAGTTTAGTAGAAGAAGTAGAATACAGAATTATTTTTATACTACAAATAATTGTAAAAGCGAAAGTCCACGTATCTCCGTGACGACTTGACTGATTGTTATGAAATTTGGAATGTAGATAGCTTAAGTCCTGGAATAACACACAGACAGTTCATAAAAAATAAAAACTGAAAAACCACGGGTGAAACCGCGCGGGTCAGATCGTAATAAATAAAATCTATATAACGAGCAATTTATATTATAGCCTAACTTGCAATTCTGGGGTAGCTACTTATATATTTTCAAGCTTTATATAAAACCCATTCAGAGAAACTCAGTTATATTCTAAGCTCACAAATAATCGTGCAGTGAAAGTGGTTAGTCTGGATTACTTGAGACTTCTAAGAAAATAAGATATAATTTTCTCAGTATTTTCTCTAAGGCCCAGAAAACGGGTGTGTCGCCACCAGTCTTGATTAGACACGTGGCGAAAGATGACATGACAACTCGTTATTATTTTACACTAGCGACCTGCCCCGGCTTCGCACAGGTGCAATATAAACTTAAGCACCCGTGCGAATCCGGGGCGGGTAATAATAAATATAATATAATAGGTAGTAATAAATACCTACGTTACAGGGGTAATGTAGCATTCTAACGGTAAAAAAATATTTGAAATCGGACCAAAAGTTTTTGAGTTTATTCGTTATCAAAAAAAATACATAATTATTATATGAATAAGGGTTTAAGCATATTAATAAAGCTAAGTATTTCATCGATAGCATGAACAACACTAGTCACTCATCGCAAGTGGTCGCATAACGAGCCGATAACGAAGCCGTTGGTATCGACATGCAAACCATCGACTCGATAGACTAGTGTTGGGGTACGGAGATGTAAATATTACAGGACAGTGTTTTAACAATATTTTAAACTAGATTCTGTACTCAGCTTTGCTTATGCAACAGAACATTTAGGTTAAACAACGTTTAACACAGTCACCAGATGAAAAATGTCTTTTAAATAAAAATGAGTTGCTGTGCGTTAGTCTCGATGAAACTCGCGAACGGCTGGACCGATTTGTCTGATTAAAGTTGTCCAAGGAAGGTTTAAACGGTGAAAAAAACAGCACGAGTGTAACCGCGTGGGTCACCTAGTAGGTAATAATAATTATATTACAATTCTTAATTGATTTTTTTTTGAATAAATCAATGTGCTAAGCTGATGCGCGTGGAAATTGGCGTGTTTTCATTTCAATATTATCCATTTTATCGAATGAAAATATTTTGAACTTGACTTTGACTAATCACACTATCACACTATCATATCACACTAATATTATAAATGCGAAAGTTTGGATGTTTGAATAGAATAGAATAGAATAGAAAAATATTTATTTAACGCCACACAATAAACATAAAAATAGCAATACAAATTAAAACTAAACTATTGTGACGAGAAAAAGGCAGCCACTCAGCATGTGCTGCAGTCTTAATGTGTCTGTAGCGCTGGTTTTCAGTGTAGCCTACGAGTAGTAGTAACAACAGTTAGCTGCGACACGAGTCTCTCACTATCTAACAATTTACTTAAGTACATTTTATAAAGATTTTCTAAATAAACCAAAGTAACAACTAAAAACGAACAAGAAGAAACTCTTCTTAATACTTGAAAATTCAAAACTCTTGATTACAAGTTTAAGAAATGGCCAGAATTGAGTTATTTTAAGAAGATTATACCAAAAAACGACTGTTTACGGATCAGATTTTTGAGAATTTAACAAGTATTTTTTAAGATTAATTAAAGGAGCAAATAGTGTTGGAATTTCTAATAGGAGGAGGAATGTTGTTCCAGCACTTCGTGGCAGCATATCGAAAGCTGCCACGAAATGCAATGGATGTTTGTTCCTCTGTACGACAACCACTGAACCCATTTGGCTAAAATTTAAAACATAGATAGATAAGGACCGGGAATAGGACACAGGCTACTTTTTATTCCGGAAAAAGTACCGTCCCGAGTCTCACATACAAAGTCGCGTGCAAAAGTATTTAATAATGTTCCATTTTTTTGGAGCCAGGCGAGATTCAAACCTGTTAAACTCTTTTACTCGAGGATACAAGGATTCGCTAACCAACTGCGCCACTGAGTCCTCGCTTGTGTAGCCGAAACATTTGAGGTCAATGAACTCCTTTACCTATTTACTAGCTCAAACTTCACCATCATCATATCAGCCGATAGACGTCCACTGATGGACATAGACCTCCCCCAAAGAGCGCCATGACGACCGATTTTGAGCCTTCACCACCCACCGACTTCCTGCGACCGCTTTAATGTCATCGCCCCATCGAGTGGGGGGGTCCTACACTTCGTTTTCAACTTAAACTTAGCACAGATTAAACCAAACCTCATGCGGAAGCTGCAACCGAATCCGAAGTTAAACTTAGGTTTAACTAAAGTTTAGTTTGACCTCGACGCCACTGGACATAAATCAGAGAACTATTTTAATTACAATCGAGCTGGTGTGTGCAAACAAACTGACTAACACTGTTTTTTTATGTGAAATAGTAGATTATTGCAGAGCAGTGATGGTGGTCTAGTGCGTGTATTTCCGATGTCTCCATGATTTTGACCCCATTAATGGGGACAGTGGAAAGTTAAGAGTAGTAGAGTTCTTTGTGATAGAGTTCGTCCGGGGAAGGGATACCACCATACCTATTTCTGCCGCCAAGCAGTAATGCTCGCATTGCTGTGTTCCGGTTCGAAGGGTATGGTTTCCGGTGAAATTACTGGCACATGAGGCTTTCGATCTTAGCCTCAAGGTGGCAACCCGCGAGTGATACCTCTGGTATTGCAAGCGTCCATAGGCTGCGGTAACCGCTTACCATCTTGTGTGTGGGCCGTATGCTTGGTTGCCACTTCAGTTGTATAAAAAAAAACACTTGATTCGCTAAATTGTTTGGATTCATTGGAGGGTGGTAGGTCGGGTGGTAGTGACGTCTTCCGATCCTAATCGTTGGGATCTAAATCTCTCTGATCTGATCGTGAGTCTGAAATTGATTGCGATCTAACAATCGGAATGACATTTTGATTAATATCTGATTCATACTATCAGTTTATTAATAATTTTTTTATTAATTGTAGTTACCATTACTTTGTAATAATAGCACTTATTTTTATTTTTCAAAGTGTTTCTCCATGGTAAATTTATTTTGTTATCCTATGTCCGGGTACCCGCAATTCAGGCCATCGCCTAGTGCGGAGCCCATTGCTATCTGTGTTAAATAAATACTTTGCATAGTAATATCCTCATTTTTCTTTAAGTAAGGATACAAATTTGTGTCACTTGTTCAATCAATGGTACATCAATGGTACTGCTGACACTAAGCCTTTAAATTGATTCGTTCAAATGAATGAAAAGGCCCTATCATTCGCAGTTAATAATGAACAACCCTAAAGACAATGGTTTTACAACACAATGTACGTAGGTAGAGATGTAGTATCTTGTAAGTACGGGTACATTGCGTATCACTACAATCTCACGGAAGGCGCCCCCGATCGATTGCACCAATCAGCGGCCATTGATCAATTAAACGGTACTGTAATAGCTACCCTTATGTGGCACCACTTGTAGTAATTTATGTGCGGGCACAGTGCCGCTCTGCTTTGAAAATACCGGTATCATACCGGTATTGCTTCAGCGGTATCGATTGCAGCCATTGTTTACAGGTTTGGGAATATTACAGTTTGTGTTGTATTAAGTGTTTGGACTGTAATTTTTGAACTAGCGGCCCGCCCTGGTTTCGTACGGGTGCTTAAATGCTATTGATGAAAACATTATAATCCGTTGAATAGAATAGAATACAATAGAATAGAAAAATATTGATTTAGCGCCACACAATGTTGCGTAATGTCAGGTTAACACTAGTGACCCGCCCCGGCTTCGCACGGGTTTAGTTTTCTTTGCACCTGTGCGAAGCCGGGGTTGGTTGCTAGTAATAAATATAGCCTATGTTACTAAAGGATAATGTAATTAAACAAAAACTGTCTCAAAAAGCTTACTATAAAATAACCGATTACCTAGATGATAAAAAAGCTTGGGACGAATGTGCTCCAACTCTACTCGACATCCATAACAATAGCAAGGGTCATGCCAAAAAAGCTATAGGAACCCAGCCGGTGTTGTTGCCAGTTCTTTTACGGCACGGGTGCGTTGGAACTGGTGAAAATTTTCCTAGCTTGTAAGACGTTTCAAAGGGTGATTCTTTTGAAATAAATAATTTTTGATTTTGCTTTTGATTTTGTAGCATTCTAATGGTGAAATATTTTTTATTAACCAGTACTTTTTGAGTTTATTACTAACATACAAAAATACAAAAATAGAAATCATCTCTCTTTATAATACCTATTGGTATTATAGATAGGCAAGGCACTTTCAATTTATAGTATTTATAGAGCTTTTCGTTATTTTATAAAGTAATTGCAAATCTAATACCTTTAAAACTGTTATTATAACTAAGTGTGAAGGTATCTATTGCATGTACTAAATGAATATTCTTTGTTGGACTTGGAATAGAGCACGAGCTAAGTACAGATAATATTACAATAGAACTATAGCAATTAAAGCGAACACTCTTTCCGCATCGCAGTTATATTCAATGGAAGCGGTATTAAAAATTCGTTTAATTCATCATGACAGCCTTCTAATGTTCCCACTGCTGGGACACTGGCCGTCTCTGTAACACTCTGGACACTGTAATCTCAGGCGAGAGTGATTGGGTCTTAATCCACCACGCGGACTCAATGATTGGTGGATGGCACATGTCTTTCGAATTTTTAGTTCTTGGACATGCCGGTTTCCTCACGATGTTTTCCTTCACCGTATGAGAGCATTGCGCACATAAATTTTTCGAACATAAAAACCCATTGGTGCACGACCGCGTTTGAACCCATGTCCTTAGGATCGGAAGGCGGGGTCACTACCACTAGACCACCGGTGCTCTGTCAACGTTTAATTACAACATAACTATTATGAAAAATCTTTTATTTATCCACTAGCCACAAGTTTAAGAGACACAGAGTTTTAAGAGCAGTTCAGTTCTTTGTGATAGAGCTCGTCCGGGGAAGGACTACCACCATACCTATTTCTGCCGCCAAGCAGTAATGCTCGCATTGCTGTGTTCCGGTTCGAAGGGTATGGTTTCCGGTGAAATTACAGGCACATGAGACTTACCATCTAAGGTCTTAGGGTAGTAACACGCAAGTGATATCTATGATGTTGCATGCGTACATAGGCTACGGTAACCGCTGACCATCAAGTGGGCCATACGCTTGGTTACCACTTTAGTAGTATAAAAAAAAAGTTGTTCGCGTGCAAATCTACCAATAATGCAAAAAAAAGTATTTTCTGAGATAAAAAAAAATAAGTTGTACGAGTCAGTGATCAACTCTGATTGGTCATTTCGAGATAAAAGTACACTCGTATTGTGTAAGCCTTTTTTTTTTTAAAATAGCAAGATTTATAAAATAACCAACACCACAGTCCTGTTATGTATTTAATAATGTTTTGATAATTTATACAAAAGGTTTGTCGGCATTCGGCAACGCGCAAGTGATACCTCTAGTATTGCAAGCGTCCATAGGCTACGGTATCTACTTAACATCAGGCGTGCACGTTTGTCACCTCAGTGATATAAAAAAAAAGGATAATAATTGACACTCAATTTTAGGACCAGCGCTCATAAGTTCTGGCCACAAGGATCAGTCAATAACACTGTATAGTTCTCACAACGGATCTCGGCCGTCGTGAAATTAGCCGTTTCGATGCGCAATGGAGCTTTTTCAAACTAAATTGTCTTTGCGCATCACAAACGGCTAACTTCACGGAAGCCTAGACCCGCTGTGCGAACTATACCTACCGACAAACCAGCATTTAAAACGTTAATCTGTCGCGTTGTTAATTTTATAACAGAGTTTATTTTAACGAACGTTTTAAAGTTGTTGTGAAATCCGAAATATGTATAACAATGTGAGCGTCAAAAGTCTTGATAAGAAAGTACAACAGTACTGCATCGTAGCCATCCATAACATATTTCATAGAAGGTATGGTACTAATGTTATATTTCCAGGATCTTCAGTGGATGGGTCAATCAATCAATCAATACATTTATTGCTGTCATATGGTACATTATGTAGTTGTTACAGAATAAGTAGTATCACACATGAACCCTGTTATTAGGGTATTGCAACATGGAGAAAGATGGAGAAAGGCAGAGGTTTATGCATTCGGTATTTATATTAAAAAAGTAGATAGATAGGTAAGTATGTCATGAATTGAATAATAATGTTGGTACCTAATAATAAATAAAATTGCTAGTGACGATTCATAATGATAGCTTATAAAATTAATATTCATGCAAAACTGATCATTTATATTTATTTTTTTGGATTCGATTAATGTTAATATGTACGAATATGCATGTTATTAAGTATGGATAATTAATACACACTTGTATTTCAGATCACGGTTGTTTTGTTTAATAAGAATTTTATATTTTAAATTATATCGTTGCCGTGTAACAAACTTATCCAAGAGAGTGAACGGAGTGAGTGGACTAAGTATGAAAGAATGAACGACCACAGGCTAATTAGGATTTACAACAGTATGACAATAGGGCAGACAAGGAAAATAGCTTAAAGTCACATCTAGTAAAATTGCGTTCTGTGGATTGTTTGTAGTTCCATTTACCAGCGGATAGTTGACTGGCTTTTAGCTATTTAGGTCGGAAGGCGTGATCAGCGCACGCGCATTCAAGCTCCATCACACACGCTTCCTGTCAGATTATAACGTCTCAAATAACACAAAAAACCTTCCCTTTTGTTACTTTCCATTATGCGACGGACATCCGGATTAGGTTGTTCCATTAATTTGAATATCAATGTAAAAGCTGTAAGCACTTAGCGTAAGCTTTTGTTCTACGTTCAGACTTGTGATGCCATCTGTGTTTCGTAGCTAGGAACAGTATGACGTGATAATCGATGAGCTAGTTCGTGGAGTTGTATAGATGGCGCTGTTAACAATTAGGTTAGGTATATGCCTCGTTCACATCCAACAAATTACTAGTGTCGTAGTGGAGAGAACTGGCAAGCGTTTTCTTTGTTATTAGAGGACCATAGTGCTGTTTGTTCGTCTGTTTTAAGCTATAAAAAAAGACTTTTATTTTACTTTTTCTTATTAGCAAATTATGTAAAAATCACACCCGAACTCACGAATCATGGTAAATATCCCGTTTTTAGTGAAAATTATGTTAATAACCATGATAGTTTTAAAAACTATAGGTATAAAAATATTATAATTTTTTTTCAGTTACCCTGTTCAATAAAACGTTAAGCAGTTGGTCCTAGCTTTTTCAAAGTTGTTAGGCTATGACAGAGGCCTTTGGGTGACCTAGAAAATCTGTCACCAGAGTTGGCCACTTACTTACACGAACTTACATAATATTTAATCACATACTTTAACTTTGAAATGCAAAAATGCGTACAATGGGCCTATCTTTAATTTTAAACATGAACGACCAACTTTGAGATAATTTAAAGATTGTGTTGTTCTCATCTAAGTGGATTATTCCAGTGACCATGTATTTTGTCTTTTTGAGAATAAAAATAATTAATCCTTAAAAAAAAACCTTCCTAATAAAACAAGAAGGCATAATCGAGTGCTTACCTGCACAGCATCATCCAGACAGCGTCCCCAGGTGTCGCTGCGGTCGACGAGCGAGTTCCACTTGTCAGCGAGCTTGGCGACCTCCCGCCGGATGGAGCGTGCCAGTTCACGCGCCTGCTCCTCGGCCGAGCGGTAGCCGCGCGAGTCGCCCTCGCTGTCGCGGCTTGCTGTAACAATACATATACGTTGACGATTATTATATGGTCTAGCCTCAAGGGTTTGCTGGAAGAAAACTCTTTTTAGGGTTAAGCTCGCCTTTGTATATTATATGTCTTTTCTATAAGTTTTTTTAATGTATTATTTGTGTTTACAATAAAGAATAAAGATTATAATGATTTTACAGAATTACAGGCTACTTTGACAGGACCGAAAAGAGTGGCATATACAAAGAGAAGACTTTACCCAGCAGTGTCGATGATGATGATGTAGATGATTTTAAGCTCTGTATTATTTAGAAAACACTAGTTGACCCGCACGGTTTCACTTGCGTTTTTTTTCCATAATGTCTTACCGTTAAAACCTTCCCTGGACTCTTACAAACATTTCAAGATAAAAATTAGGCAAATCCTTTGTCGAGTTTTAGCGAGCCTAACGCACAGCTATTCATTTTTATATAAATAAGGTGATTGTAAGCCCTGTTTCAGGAATGTAATATTTAGGTACCTACCACGCGAGCGTAGCCGCAGGCAGAAGCTGGTAGGTAAATAATATATCAAGTATTTGCTTCGAATACGTTACATACAACATTTTCACAAACGTTTCATCTCCAAAACGCCCCTACAGTGTAAATAGCAGCGCTCGGTAATTTAATTTCATTACATTTCCTAAACCACCGCAGCCTGGGGCTAAAAAACAGCTCATCAAATAAGTCACTGCGCCGCCGACCACTTAATATCTGGAGCGGGGTCTGGGACGTAACCAGGACCAGAGAAAAGGGGCAAGTTAAGGCCAAAAATACCTATGTGGAAAAGCAGGATGTTCAGTTATTGAATTGTCAAATATACATAACTAGGACTAAGTACATGATCAATACAATATCTAGTAAGTATTTTAAAGGTTTATTTTGATTCTTTGTTTAAATTTTTTTGGACATAAAATTGTACACTGGAGCTTTGTATTTAGAACTCGAGGGAGGGCGTTGTCACTTCTGTAGGTAGCATTGTTTTGCACTTTAATGTACACTAGTTTAAGTTCCGAATAAAGATTTATCTCATCTTATCTTAATATGGCTTGTAGAACCTAAACCACTGGACTTAGAATCTTCAAATTTAGAGGGTGTTTTCTGTTGTCTAAGCAGGTGTACTAAGAAAATCTTTTTTGAAATTTAACTCCTAGAAGACGCAGCGGAAAGATGAAGTTGGTACAACAAACTCAACGCTAAAAAGATTCACATGGCGACTCGTCGTTTTTAAGTGGTTTATTCCCATCTGTTTCTAGTTCTTCTAGCCTAGTACAATGAGATTGCAAAATCAAGTTTGATCTGTGACCTTCTAAGCTGGGTGACAGACCAAACTTTTTTTTTTAAAGTTGTATCTTGATTTCTAGTTAGTAACAATAATCTTAGATCCAGTCTTGGGTACGCTTGGGTAATTCATAAAAAAAATTCAGCAGCTTGTTAGGTATTGTCTTTCTTTGTCATTGCTATGTCAATGAACAAAAACGATGATAGCATCGTTGATAGCAAGTTGCAAATTTTTTTTATATTACTTTAGCTAACAGATGTTTAAAGAAGGTACGTTTATAAATAAGGGCCTTAGAACTCATCCCCTTGTTACAAACCTGCTACGGACCACTTCGCATTTGGAGCGTGATTCTCGGGTGGGGTAATTAAATAATTACATCCACCCCGAGGCTGCAGCATGCACTTCGTTTTTAGAAAATAACGAAGAAAACGTGCAATTTTCTTAGAATTCACGAATTTCTATCAATGTTGACGTATTTGTTCATGCCATACAATCGTAGTTGTTGGATTCATAAAAATGGAAATCTGATCGGAATAAAACTTTGATGGTCACTAATGATTGTAAGTAGAGTTTAAAAAAATAAACAGTGCCGTTATTTAGATTTTACGACTATGGATTGTAATTCAAACGATAAACATAGAGCCAATACCCAGAACCTATACACAATAAGCGTACTATGATGTAGAATTATGTATTTCGTCGTGCAACTTTCGTAATTTTATTTATACCTAAGCAAAAATTATTATTTTTTCCAGTCAAACCTTTTCTGAACAAAAATGGTTCAAAATGAAGGACAAAAAAAAGGAGATGGTTGAGGGGTTTTGAACCCCTCAACCATATAAAACTCAAAACAAAAGTTTCAAAGGATAATTTCAGTAAGACTGAAAAGCAATGCATTGAAAAGACTCGGAAAATAAATTTTCAGAGCATCTCAATTTCGTCAAAAGGTAAGCATTCTTGGATTGGAAAGTAGAAAGCTTCGTTCAGATAAGAGCAATAATATTGCGTAGCCGAGTGGATATCGTTTGGTTTTTTTGCAAAAACACGGTTATTACAATAAATGCAACCTTAGTTTCAATTAGGAATGCGGTATTCGTGTAAGTCTGAATGCACTTGCGATATTTATCAAAGAGAAAGTCACAAAAAGTGGCTAATAAAGGCTCACGAACCATGGAATAGTAAGTGGTTCTTGGCAATGTATAAAGTATTTTATAATTTAAATATCATATTATAATTTCTTAGAAAGTTTTTATCCCTTAAATTTAATAATATCTGGATCAGGCGTGGTGCTTAACATCAGGCGGGCGTCTTGATTGTCTTGTCACTTGCTGACATAAAAAAAAAAAACAATGTAGTTACTAAAAAGGTAACTAAAAATGATAGTCGTAATAAAATTCAACGAAATTTAATGTAACATGCTAGTCCACTAGATCCAATAATCAAAACTTGATTGCGTTCAAACGAAGCATCTAACAAATAAAAACTATTTAAGTTTAGATAAATTTATAAATTCTTTAAATTCGCTCAGAATTCAAATATAACTCTTTGATACTTACGATGAATAAAATTAATCAAACCCTAATAACGCCAAGTTTCAATAAAAACTTCCCCGAAACCCCAAAGTTCTACCGAATCCATTCAAAAACATAATAATCTCCCGAGACTAAAACTTCACTGCAAAATAACTCAAATACAGCTTCTCTAAAAGTAATTAAGAGTTGCACAGAATGTACGGAGCTGTTGCAGTTACTGAAATACGCAGAGTAGGTATTCCAGTATTTTAATTAAAGATGCTTTTTCAAAGGATGTATTTTTCGGCTATCGTTATGAATAGGTGCTTTCTGAATCGGCACTGAGTGCGAGTCAAATGAGTGAATGAACGAATGTTAATTAATTTCGGTGAAAGAGTCTTGTTTGATCTGTGGAATTAGAGAATAATAATGGAAATGTGCGAATCTTTTGATTGAGGAATGAATTATTTTACCTTGCGTATTTTTTTTTTTCAAGATCTAACTTGATATGAGTATCTATATCTATTTAAGTCATATGCTTTAACAGTTAACCTACGTACTTTAAGTATAACGGTACGTAGGTACCTAACGTACCCACCTACACACCATAATACAGCTTTTCCGACATAATTATTTACTTAGTAGAGATGCAAGAGTCTTTTTACCTTGCTTGTTAAGTTTTTTAGCCTTAAGTTTTCCTTGTTTTTTTTTTTATGTCAGTAAGTGACAGACAATCAAGGCGCCTGCCTGATGTTAAGCACCACGCCTGACTATTACAGATGCAGTGCCACCCAAAGCTTAAAGTTTTTAAGTGTTTGTGTGGCACTGCACTGCGCTTATCACCCCGAGACATTGTTATTAAGTCTCTTTCGCCCAGTAATTTCACTTGTGCCCTTCAAACCTAAACACAGTAATGCTTGCATTCTACTTTAAACACTTACACACCCTTAGATACTTTACTTTAATTTTTATATTGGTGAAATTGAATTATTGGACAGATATTTTTAAGTTAGATACAGAAATATCTGCAATACCAAAAGTATTCTTCAATAACCCTAGCCATTTCTATTCAGTCCTCAATTCCAAAACTCATTCCGTCATCTTTCACAATCGTTTCTGCTTGCAACGGGACATTTTTCACAAAAATACTAACAGTACAACGACAGAGACAAACCCTTCTACCATCCACAGATATAGAATCATTCATTCGTCGATTCCACAGGCGATAAATAACAGAAATACACAAATACGATTCACAAGAGTTATGTCCGTCATAATTCGGGTTCTGATAAAAATGCTACTCCATAAACTGACTGAAGGGCTGGACAGGGGTGGCTAGGGGTGGAAGCTTGTAGCATTGGATCGGAGTCCGATATAATAATGTTTCGGAATAAAGTAAAGTGACGAAATAGGATTTAAAAATTAATGGAAGTGGTGTTTTGGTTAACATTATAAATTGTATAAATTACACTCGACACCACGAGACAAGTTTTTCTTACCACTTAGATGACAAACTAGCATACCGTATGGTAAGAGCTTACCGTAGCCTCTTAACGTTTGCAATACCAGAGGTGGAGGACCCGCGTGTTACCGTCCTAAGACGTAGATCTCATACCCTTTGAACCAGAACATAATATACTAGCATTTTTGCCACTGATAAGAGTTAGGTACTCTTAGTTAGCTTAGACTCTACCAACTTTAGAATTATCTATTCTGGGAATATGATATTATACTATAGGTACTAGCCGATCTGCCCCAGCTTCGCGCGAGCGCAATGATACAGCACCTGTGCGAAGCCGGGGCGGGTCGCTAGTAATAAATATAGCCTACGTTACTCAGGGATAATGTAGCATTCTAATGGTGAAAGAATTTAAAAAATCGGACCAGTAGTTATTGAGATTATTCGTAACAAACAAAAATACAAAAATTCAAATCTTATCTCTTTATAATATTAGTCTAAAGTATAATTATATACGTATCCAAGCAGTTTGTATGTAAAGTTACTCACAAAAAACTACGATTTATTCTTAGAATTTTGCTTACTATACAAGTTTGATCGAATCCAAAAATAAGTAAGCAAATAATAAAATCCTATCTTTTAGTTGAGTTGTAAGTTCTATCCCGTCTCCAGCGAAAGGGTCCAAACCCATTTTCAAATTTACGACCTGCTCAATGCGCGTGCCGATTTACGCATTCGACTCTTTATCCGTCTTTAACTGACCCAGATAGGCTTTTACTGATTCCAAATAAGGTTGTTTTACTGACGATACTATCGGTACAGTAAAAGTCAAGAGTTTTATTCAATAAAATCTCAAGGACTACTTTGAAACGTCTTACAATCTATGTGAGAGTGAGTGAGTCAGAGTCATTAATTTTGATTGTAAATGCTGTTAAGCATGCTTTTTTAATTCTACGTTCTCTGAATGAAAATACTGCATTGTCAACTCATCTTACTACATCTACAAAAGAGTACACTAATCTCCATAACACGGGATATTCCTAGGGTGGAGAATTAGTGCACTACCATACCCATGTATCCAAGGTTTTTATGAAAAGCACTGTTATTTAATATTGTTATACCTACAAATTAAGTCTACTAAATAAAAAAAATACTCCGAATGCAAGGTTGAAAAACCCGAGGGTGAATCACAAAAAAACCGCTACCTACCGTCCAGTTGTCAATTTTGTATAGGATTGTTTAAAATATATTTTAAGCAAAGAGGCGCTGAAAATAATCCCATACAAATTGACAGCTGGACGATACGCTAACGTTTACCAACTGTCAATCGTGTTTTTGGTGATTCACCTCTAGTAAATAAAACAAGGTATCTACCCACTCACACAAGTTGACAGTTGGACGACACGCTAACCTTTCTTGTCAAACATGTTTTTGGCAAAGACGTTGCTCGAAGGTTTTTCGTGATTTACCTCTAGTATAGTTCCCACAACGGATCCGCGGCCGACGTGAAATTAGCCGTTTCGATGCGCAATGGAGCTTTTTCAAACTAAATTGTCTTTGCGCATCGAAACGGCTAATTTCACGGAAGCCTAGATCTGCTGTGCGAACTATAAATAACCTACACTTAGTTTAAACCTAAATCGTTCCAAAAACAGCAAACGCCACTAGTTTTAATTAGAACTTTAGTTCGTTACCCGCGACCTGGATCTGCCGTCAGTCAGACAGATTCCCGCTGAATATGCACATACATAAACAGTGACAAAACTGACTCAGCTTGGTCACTAACATTTGTTAGTGGCAACTTGTCTCTAAAGTATGATTTACAATGATTCAGTAGCAAAGTCAGTGCTGACCCGCTACCTAATGTAAATGGATTTGGAGTCAGTAAAACGTTGTCGGGTCAATACTGACTTTAATATTCTTGCGTACTGACCCTTTGTAAACAGACATAGTCAGCACTGACTGCATTTAGAGTCGGTCACTGTCACTGACTCAATGTAAACCGCACTTGACAAGCCGTAATTTTGTATTTTGTTATGTTTTAAAATCAAGTAGTACTTGATTTTTTAATACCATGATAAGGCTTGCAATTTGTCACGCAAAAGTATGAGATACTACAAATATTGGACAAAAAGTAACATTGTGGTCATTCATTATTATTTAGAGTTTGACGTGTCTTTGACAAACTCCATGATATATACTCTGTAATGATATTCGAAAGAAACTTGAGTAACTTGAGTGCTGGCAGTGTCTTGTCTTGTCTTGTCTTGAAAAGTGTGTCTATTTAAGTAGTTTAGAATTTTCAGTAGATATATAGTGTCTAGCAGTCAGTCCCAGCTTCGCGTGGGTGCAATGAAACCAGGGCGAGTCGCTAGTAATAACTATAGCGTATGTTAACTCAAGGATAATGAAGCATTCAAATGGTGAAATAATTTTTGAAATCGGTCCAGTAGTTTTTGAGTTTATTTATAACCAACAAAAATACTAATCTATCCTATAAATGTATATTTTTTTATGTCAGCAAGTGACAAGACAATCAAGGCGCCCACCTGATGTTAAGCACCACGCCTGACTATATCAGATGCAGTGCCACCCAAAGCTTACAGTCAAAGTAACTAATAGCGAAACCAAATAACTCAGACGTCTCTCTTTGGGTAATACAAAGGTGCATGGCGGACACGTTAACCGCACTGGCTTAGCTAAAAACAACAATTAACATGCATAGAATCAGAATCAAAACAAACAATACTAAATGAAGTTTATCTGATTAGAACCGAAGAGCTATCAAACCGCAAAAACATAATCGCCGCGCAATCAATCGGCGCGAATGATTAAAAGACGCCTTCAACATTTGAAGCCAGAGACGAATTCAGGGGGGCAAGATTATGGGACTGGGGCAAAAATTGGGGGCAAGATAATGGGACAAAGGCAAAAATATTTCATAAAATGTATGGAGCACGTTTACAAAGTTTAAATCAGGGTAAATAGAACTGAATTTGAATTGATCGTTGAACGCGACGAACCTTTTTTGAATACTACATAGTTTCGGTTCACATTATCTATTCTTAGTAAAATCCAAATCAACTTATTTTAGGATCACAAGTTTTTCACATTATAGTGAAGCTGCATGACTGTGTTTCTCGACCATAGTAAAATGTATGAGAGTGTGGTACATCTACGGCACACTGCATTGTGCCATATTTAATTACTGTGACATTACAAGAGTGGGAATAACAATAACTTTTTAGAATCTATGAGCAAACCATTAAATAATGCTTCTATCAGAAAAAAAACTCAAAAGATTACTTCCAGCAGGTAAATATTAATTAGCTAACGTATTCTCATTTCAGAGAAGGGTTGTGGATTTAATCCCCGCCTGAATCGTAAATATTCAGGAATATAACAATCTTTAATGGTAACAAATAAATAAATGGTAGGTATATAAAATAAATAAATTCCTTAAAGGGAGTAAGGCCTAGGTAAAGGGTTTACCCTTTACCTAGGCCTTACTTCGGCCCTGAGCTCAGATTGATTGAACACTGGCCGTCCATCGCCGCACGGAATTCGCAATTAGCGCACTCGGCTCGCTTCTAATTGCGTTCACTCGTTCACTATATCATTCATTCATTCACTACGGCTTTGTTTTAGCGGGATATTGACTTTTTTCAAACAACAGCTGTTTCAAGCTTGATAACTGGAAAATTAAACAAGAATAATAGGCTTTTTGATTGGCTTTGATTATGTTTTGGAAAACTGTTATCATAAAACTGTAAGTACAAACATCTAATAACATTGTTTAAGTTTTAAAGATTTGATTGTAACACGGTGCGCCGAGGTCTTCCCATTTCCATAATGCCAAATGCAAATTCACACTTGTCTTATGCCTAATCTCTTTTATCAATCTCTCATTCTACATAACCAAAACATCTTAGCATACCTCTATCTTAATTTTCACTTATGTGAGTTTTATTGATTCCCGTTATATCGGCGCAGTTACATGCACCATAATCACGAAATATCGGGAATCAATAAAATCAAATTAATGTCGCTTATTAAAAAGTAAACCAAGATAGTTTACCTATCCTCGGAGTCTACTCTTGCCGTCAAAAGCGCTATATCGTGACAGTCATCGCGGTTCACCTTAAGTTCGTCAATACTCGGAACTTAGTTGTCACTAACATAAGTTGAACTAAAATATTTGCAACGATTATCGTTTGTCGCTTTCAAGAGTAGATACTCGTCTTCCACTCCACAACTGCATATACGTACGTTATTATACCTCAAACAGCAGAGGATGAATATGAAACAGCTGTTAATTGGCAGCACAGATGACAGTGACAGCTTGGTGTGATTGGTTTAGCAACGGCTGGCGGAGCAGGTGAAATTATTGACTAGCCTCACAGAACTATAATAAGTAGAATGAAAGAGTTCGTCGATTTGTACGGAAACCGAGCGTGTAACATTTTACGTATTTGTATTTTACAAATGTATTCATGAATGACACAAATGTATTTAATGAGAAACAAAAGCCGCGTGAAAATGAATGATTTAAAAGCATAGATATGCATCGGCAAACCGATTCTAGGCACTGGCACACCACCACACAGCAGGAGCAGACTGAGTTTCGCGGTGAGTATAGAGGTTACTCAGACCTTACTTAGCCCGTCTTTTCGGCACGCGAGGTACATACACTCACTCATATCATTCTACTTAAATATAGTTCTGTGACTAGCCTAGATGCTACTGTCTGCAAAGTACCAGCATTTGGGTGAATAAAATGTTTATTTTATGCTCGTCTTCTGTTACAATAAAAATGTTTATTGAGAGTTTTACACGTTTTTTAATATCGGTTTAGGATCTCCTTTTTTAAGTCGTAAGACCTGTATTAGAGGAGTTCCCTCTTATATTTTTGGTTTAGCTTATATTTTCATTTTTACTGAATTTTTCGTAGACGCAACTGTTGCCTTCGTTGCTTAAAGGGCTGAGAAAAAAAAACAAAAAAAATTACTCACGTTCTGTGTCACTGGTGTCTGACAGCGGCGGCTCACTGGCGATGTACTGTCGTCCGCTTAGAAGGTTGCTCTCCACCAGCGCTCGCTTGTCCTCCAACTGTCTCCTGAAGGCACGGTGGTCATCCTGGAAACAAAGGGTTACGCTCAAATACTATAAGCCGAATGAGCTATGATTCTCAACTGTCAACCAAGACGGAACATTCATCACTTTTATCTATCTGGATCAGACGCGACGTGAGTGATAGGTACCTATTTTATTACAAGCGTACAGAGGCTACGGTCACCTTTTATTACCATCGGCCGGTCTAGCATGAGCACCAATAGACGAGGTTATCTCTACGGAAATGTCAAGAAATAACGACTTTTTTAAAGAAAACTGAAATTTTTGTCTACACTTCCATAAGGAGAGCCAACACGAGAGTGATACTTTCGGTAGTTATTGCACCGCTTAGTTACCACCAGGCCAGGGTAGTATGCTTAATTGATATACATTTAGTTGTACAAAACATCAAAATATCCATTCACTTCTTTGTTAATTGCTGACCCGTTTCTCTGCCTTATTCATTTTAAGGACTTTAGAACCATTTTCAATTTCAGAAACTGCCCACACAAATTGATTCCCTTTCCCGGGCACCCTTATACTGCTAAAACGATTACCAGGTAGCAATAAATCCACTAAAACAATTCCCTGAAAACGTCCTCCATTTTGTGGTGAGCGCGATAACCAAAATGGCGGGGCGTTTTGGCGGGAAACCTGATGTAAGCACCTACCAGCGCGGATTAGCGTGCGGTCAAGTTATTTATCGTTAGCAAATTATGCGTTTCAGTGATTTAATCCAATTAACATAACCTATACATTGAATTGTTAGATTTACAATTTGCCATTTAACAAAATAGCTTGTTTTTACGAGGTCAATGTTTAGGGCAAATACATTCCTACCTGATTTATGTTAGTGTTAAGAAACTGTATGGTTTGCCTTTTTGCACTTTAAAATGTACGTGTGTTTTGAAGATACAAATAAATGATTTATCTATCTATCAAAATAAAGTTAGGTACATACACTCTGTTGCAGTTTTAATGACATGAGAGTGATAAGGACAAGCTGTAGGTCAATCAAGCGTTTAAAAAGTTTGATGTTTTGATAAGCCTTTGGAAAACCTCTGTGGCATAAGAGACTGCTAGGTCTCGTAAAAGTAAGTAAGTTCGTATGAGTGAGTGGTCAACTCTGGTGACAGAGTTTTTAGATCGACTGAAGGTCTCTGCCATGACTTAACAACTTTGAAAGAGCCGAGACCGAAAGCACGGGAGCACACGGGATACCGGTCCATCCAAGTGACTATGCGGAGCAGTACTTAACTTCGCTGTAAAGAACAGCTTAACCAGCTACGTCACGAGCGCTCCAGCAAAGTTACCTGGTGGTAGGACTCTTCAGCAAGAGCCAGTCTTGGTGGGTACCTACCACCGCAGTGTCAGATATTCTACCTCCAAGCAGTAGTGTGCAAGCATTACTGTGTTTAGGTTTGAAATGCACCGTAGCAAGTAAAATTACTGGGAAAAAGAGCCAATAACAATGTCTCGGGGTGATAAGCGCAGTGCAGTGCCACGCAAACACTTAAATTTTTTAGGTGGCACTGCATCTGTAATAGTCAGGCGTGGTGCTTAACATCAGGCGCCTTGATTGTGTTGTCACTTGCTGACATAAAAAAAAAGTTAGCAAGAGTCATGGTTATGTAGTTACCTGCTGCTTTAGCAGTGCGTTGAGGTCGCCCCTAAGTGGCGCTAGTGCGTTCAGCTCGGTGTCCTTCCTGATGACCCACTCCGTGAGCTCCCTCAGGGAGAGTAGCAACGCGGACCAGTGCTCAGCGTTGCTCTCCAGACGATTTCTGTAAATAATAACAAATACTCTTGAAATTCTAGATCCCGATAAAAACATTAGATCTATATTTGACTTGGTTGACGACCGATGTGGACTGATGTGGCGAAGGTCCGCAACGCAGGAGGTTGCTGGTTCGATTCCCTTCGAACAAATGTTTGTACGAACTGCAAATATTTGCTAATCTGTAATTGTAATTGTATTAAGCAACAGATAACACAAGCTCTGCTTAGCTTGAAGCTAGATGATGCTGTGTGGATTGTCCGGCATTATTTATTATATTTTATTATTTTGACGACCTCCTCGGTGGCGTGGTAAGCGAGCCCTATAGTGGCAACCAAGGCACGGCTCACTTGATGGTAAGCGGTTGCAACATCAGAGATATATATTGGAAAAAAAAATATTTTTTTTTTGTAAGAAACACCCAAGCAAAATTGCAGGGAAAAAGCACATAGATAAACTTAAAATAAACAGTAAAAGCTAGAAAATAATAAGCTTCTGCCTATTAAATAATAAATAAAATATTGTTAAAAACCTACGCTCAGAGAACAGCAAACCCCAAAACCCTTCCCTCATATTTGTGTATAAGTTGGCAGCACTGGTCGCCCCGGCCACAGATATTACTCTGTGCCCCGACTGCGGTCGGCTCAGGTGAGCTTTTGTTCTATTGCCTCTTTTCATGTAACCGGCTTTTGCTAGTCTGTTTTATTATCTACTAGTTTATAACATTACTAGCTGATCCGCGCGGTTTCCCTCTCGTTATTTTTCCATTTTTCTCATCGTAAACCTTTCCTGGACTCACACCAATATTTTAAGCGAGAATTTGCCAAATCGGTCTAATAGCCGTTCTCAAGTTTTAACGAGACCAACGAACAGCAATTTATTAAGGAAAAAGTCATTATGTTATTATTATTGCTTAGATTTTAGTTTAGTTTATGACATTTACCTAGATTTAGTGGTGATACTTAGATAAAAAATAGTTGCTACGCTACTCCTGGCTTAGAATAAATAGTAATTAATAATAGTAATAAAGAGTATCCTAAGTTTCATTAAAAGTTCCGCATTCCATCGTAAAACAAGCGTTGTACCCAAGTCGGTGTAATCAGTGCCTAAAAGCAGCTTACCACCAATCCGAAAATCACCAAGCACTTTGAAATTAGCATCTGAATACCAAACAGACACTTTATCTCCTAATAAAAATAAGCAATTATTTCAAGAGTCCACAAACGTACGTTTATTCGTTTTCGCGGCGTAAAAGCGGACAATAAAGTGATTTTAAAACCGCCATCTTGTTTTATGCGACGATGGAATCGGCAAACAGGGTATGTTCTTAACTGAACCCGAAACCGTGTTTGAGAAATTTTGTCAGCGTTTATAGTTTACTAGCTGCGCCTTGCGGTATTACCGCGGTTAAACAATTATTTATCCCACGAGAACCGAACAATTTTCCGGAATAAAAAGTAGACATTATGCTATTCCAGACTATACTTTATGCCTGTGTCAAATTTCATACAGATCCGTTCAGCCATTTTTGCGTGATACTATTAATTTATTTACCACTTTAGTACACAATACATAGCACACAATATACTCATTATAACATCCAAACTTTTTTTTTACTTTTTTATTCATCATCATCATCATCCACAGCCTGACTTCACCCACTGCTGGGCCTTCTTTAGTTTGTGCCATCTACCACGATCCTGTGCTAATCTAATCCACGTACGGCCCGCGACTTTCACTATGTCGTCTACCCATCTCGCCAACGGACGACCGACGTTTCTGTAGCCACTTCTTGGCCACCACTCAGTTGTCGCCTTACTCCACCTCCATCACCACGTCTTGCCATGTGTCCTGCCCAGCTCCATTTGAGTTCCATTATCCGATTCCCGACGTTTTTATTAAAGCAAGATAAATAAAACAGATATAATGTGAACAAATTTCATACCCTGAAAGTTTCGTACTGTATCAATCAGATAAGACTTAACTTGATTTCCTGACCGCAAAAGTTTAATACATAAATTATTACGAAAACTACGCAAGTTCTTACACAAGCCTTTTCAAGTTTTAGGCTCTTTTGTTACAGACTGCATAGACTATCCCGTTTTAGGGGTTAAATACTTAGATGTTTTTAAAGTAATGTTATCTCGGCTAAAAATACTTATGAGGTACATAGCTCGTATTTTGTAAGTTTTAAAATATTTAAAAAAATTGCTTTGTCTAGTAGATACACAACATTTTTTGGATCTGTTAGGAATAATAAATTAAATTTAGAGTACGTTAGACTGCCTAGCGTGCAATTCGTATTTTATTGAGGTGCGGCCAGAGTGATAGCGATAGGACTTCACCATGAAACGAGCACCTAAAAGTATCTCGAGAGGGACTTGTGTGTAGGTGATGCAGTCAAATCAAAGTCAATATGAAAAGAGTTAAGTTAAAGAGTAGCAGTAAGTGATTAAAAGTGATTATTAAGAGTAGTAGAGTTCTCTGTGATAGAGCTCGCCCAGGGAAGGACTACCACCATACTTATTTCTGCCGCCAAGCAGTAATGCTCGCATTGCATTCCGGTGTGAAGGGTATGGTTTCCGGTGAAATTACTGGCACATGAGGCTTTCGATCTTAGCCTCAAGGTGGCAACCCGCGAGTGATACCTCTGGTATTGCAAGCGTCCATAGGCTGCGGTAACCGCTTACCATCTTGTGGGTCGTACGCTTGGTTACCACTTCAGTTGTATAAAAAAAACACATAAATCCTTCCGAGATACAAAATATTCCGCTTTGTTTTACAATATTATTAAATAGTATTCACATATAGATATCTATAAATATGTATTAAGTATATTGGGGTACCTAGTGTACACTTATTTAGCAGTATGTGTGAAAAAATGTCATACCTATAAGATAACAAATAAGTAACCAAATATATTTGACTAAACTTTGCGTGTCCACAATTTAATTTCATAAGAATACTTGAGCCAGAGACAAAGCATTTTCGGCATACACGCGTCGGCCTCGGGTTGTTCGGGAATTTCCGGCTTGTTTCGGCAAAGTTCGGCATCCGAGCTATGCACTCAGTTGAGGCCATATTGCACGCTTCAATCTAGAGCAGCCAGGAGCTTTAAATATTTCGGAAATGTTTATTAAAATGGTAATGAAAATTCAAATAATTTATAATAGCTTTTCGTATGCACTATACTGTTATTATGGAAAATAATCCAATGGTAGTATAGTTCTTTGTGTTAGAGCTCGTCCGGGGCAGAACTATTTTTGCCGCCAAGCAGTCATGCTCGCGTGTTCCGGTTAGAGGGTCTGGTTACCGGTTTTTCAGGCACATGTATCACCTAGTACACAATTATCACTAGATACTAGTACTCTTATGTAAGCAGCTTAGCGCCCAGCATAGATAGCCTACATATAATTTGCAATGCCTGAAAAGGCCAAATAAGTTCTAAGTGCCATATTACTTTTAAGACCTTCTGTAACACTTATTTATGCAAATAAATATCTTCATCATGACAGCCTTCTAATGTTCCCACTGCTAGGACACTGGCCTACTCTCAGGCGAGAGCGATTGGGTCTTAATCCACCACGCGGACCCAATGCGGATTGGTGGATGGCACATGTCTTTCGAATTTTTAGTTCTTGGACATGCCGGTTTCCTCACGATGTTTTCCTTCACCGTATGAGAGCACTGGCATTGCGCACATAAATTTTTCGAACAGAAAAATCCATTGGTGCACGACCGGGTTTGAACCCACGACCTTAGGATCGGAAGGCTGGGTCATTACCACTAGACCACCGGTGCTCTCAATCAATATCTTGAAATCTTGAAATCATGAGACTTTGGATCTACGTCTCAGGGTGGTATCGCGCAAGTGATATCTCTGATGTTAGAGCAAACGGTAACCGCTTACCATCAAGTAGGCCGTACGCTTGGTTGCCACTTTAGTGGTATAAACAAGTTATTTGCCATAGAGCTGGACTATTCCCATCTCCCGCTTAAATTTGTTTGTGTACTATCTAATTAAAAAAAAAGTATTCTGATGTGAACCTAAGACAAGTTCAAAAAATTTTTTTTTTTTTTTACTTTTCGTGTTTTTATGGATTGAAGCTGGTAAGCACAAAACAATTATAGTCCTTATAGGTATACAAAGCAGTGGGGTTTTTTTTTTATACAACTGAAGTGGCAACCAAGCGTACGGCCTACAAGATGGTAAGCGGTTACCGCTGCCTATGGACGCTTGCAATACCAGAAGTATCACTCGCGGGTTGCCACCTTGAGGCTGAGATCGAAAGGCTCATGTGCCAGTAATTTCACCGGAAACCATACCCTTAACACCGGAATGCGAGCATTACTGCTTGGCGGCAGAAATAGGTATGGTGGATTTTCACTATTGAAACCTAATCATGTTAAGATAACTGTATCCAACATAATGTACAGTATTGCCTGAGATTGTATCACAAGATGACATAATAATTAGCAATATCAGTTCATTAGCTAGTCACCAGAAGCCAATACTATCGACTGACTAATTAAATAGGCCATTAGGTAGGAAGTACCTATAATAGCTAACCAAGTTACAATGTTAAGCAACCTTGCTGGTAACTGTCTTGAGGTGTTGAAGAGTTATTTTTTTATGGTGCTAATTACGCCATCATCATCATGAATTCATGACAGCCTTCTAATGTTCCCACTGCTGGGACACTGGCCTACTCTCAGGCGAGAGTGATTGGGTCTTAATCCACCACGCGGACCCAAATTACGCCATAGTACCTACTTAATAGTTCCATGAGTCACGCACGCTCATTTAGAATTAAGAACATATAAGTTAATATAAGTAAGTCTCTTATAAGTGAAATGTAAATTTCTTAAGAGAAATAATAAATAACTCTCTAAACCGATTACTCGTTAAAGCCTCGTTCTCACGAGCGTATTTTTACCGCGCGGTAAAAACGAACGAGCTCAGAGCTCGTTCGCACGTGCGTAAATTATCCGTCGCGGTATAACACGGCGGTAGCGGACTTTCGGTGTGAGAGCGTTACAAAATCAACTCTCCCAGCATTAAAGCCGCCCATTGTACCTCGCTTTACTAAATTGTGTATCTGTATATTTTTTTAAATATTTCCTTGTGTAATATATATTTATTAAACACAATAAAATATGTACATAATTACATTACATTACAAAATATACAAAATACATATGAAACAGTTGAACCATCTAAAGACCGCTACAAACGACCCTTATATAGTACGTATAATGTATCCTTGTGTTGTAAAATAAAGACTTTTCTATTCTATTCTATTCTCTCCCGTCCAACGCCCCTGAAAATAATGCACTGCGCGATAAAAATACGTCGCGACGTACGAACAGCTTGGAAATACATTTGTTCTATTTGAGCGGATTTTTAAAAAGTCGCTGGAAAAACCTGGCTTAGAACTGCACAGGGCCAAGAAGAATGGCATAAGCAAAAGGAAGCACCCAGCAGTGCGTGATACCGGGCTGAAATGATGATGATGAGCGGATTTTTAACGCGCGGTAATACTACGCTCGTGCGAACGAGGCCAATACCTCATTGACAATTGGTATGGAGCGATTGAGACAATGTAACGCTTGCTCGAAATAATCACCACTCAATTGGTAGAGCGTATCAAGCGGAAGATTGTGGGTTCAAGTCCCGCTCTAGGCAAAATAATTAATTGGATATCATAATTTTCACTAAAATATTAGTCGGTCCAGGTTTCAAAGCTAGGCCAGAAGCTTTTGGGCGGCCTAAAACTCTGTCACCAGGGTTGGCCACTGACTCATATCAAATTACTTCTGATGACGATGACGCTATAGATAACGTTGGGTTAGTCGGCTGTCACTGAAATGTATGATAATCTCGATACACGGCCATTGTTACAGCCGCCAATCTACATTACAATGTGTGTCAATATACTGTCAGATAGCTGAAGGCGGGAACTAGATGCCGGATTGATTTTGATGTTGGAATAATTACTGGGAGATTCAGGAGATTCTCAAAGGTATATCTAACTCAAGCGTGATACCAGGATACTATGTATTGTAATAAGCTTAGAATAACAACACGTAGAATGATAGTTTCATTCAAAATTATTTCCAAAAGTGTGTTCACAAAACAATTGATGTTTGCGTGAGCGGCCTATGTATTATACGTGATTACTGATTATATACGTGGTATAACAGCAGCTTTTCACCACAGAATACACCATTTTAAATTATAATTGTGAGAGACGTGCGCACGATGACTTCACATTGATTAATGGCGAGCCGCTTGACTAAGTGAGACTAACAAGTCTCACTAAAAATTGTGATCACAATTTGCGTGCGCATATTTCGTTTCTCCGTGTTGTTATTCTAAGGTAGGTAATAAGTATATCAGTCTAGGCAGTTCTAGGTTGGGGCGCGTGGAACTGGCGTATTTAAAAAAAAAAATGTACAACTGAAGTGGCAACCAAGCGTACGGCCCACAAGATGGTAAGCGTTTACCGCAGCATATGGACGCTTGCAATACCAGAGGTATCGCTCGCGGTGCCACCTTGAGGCATAGATCAAAAGCCTCATGTGCCAGTAATTTCACCGGAAACCATACCCTTCACACCGGAACATGTTTATGTCATGGAACAAATAGGTATGGTGGTAGTACTTCCCCGGACGAGTTCTATCACAAAGAACTCTACTACTCTTACTCTTAATTTCACCTAGCTTTAAGACGTTTCAAAATGATCCTTGTGATATGATTGAATAAATATATTTTTTACTTTAGTTTACTTCAGTCTATTACCCACAAGCTCTGCTTAGCTTGGCGCTAGATGATACTGTGTGGATTGTATTAACGATTGTATTGTATTGTATTATGTACTTGTATTTTGTATGTTATTAAGTTCATATTTTAATTTGTTATTAAGAATCATAAAACTGTGTCTAAAAACAATGAATCCTATTTTGTATCTATACGTAGTCTATCGATATTATGGCATTAATAGCGCCACACTTGCCGAGCTGTCAATTCCGAGCATTAGGTAATAGCTATTAGAGGAGACGGCGACTGGGCACAATCTGGTTAGCAGATACCTCGGCTGATAGCCCTGGGCTGTTTATTGAGTTACAGCACAGCCCTTAGCATTACCACTGCCTGGCAATTATACACCTTTTAAAAGGTTCCATTTCTATTAAAATCACGAAGGTGAAAAGGTGGTATTTTAAAAAAAATGTATATTGGTTGGTAGTCAAAAGTCACGAAGGTGTAAGTTCTCTGTGATAGAGCTCGTCCGGGGAAGGACTACCACCATACCTATTTCTGCCGCCAAGCAGTAATGCTCGCATTGCTGTGTTCCGGTGTGAAGGGTATGGTTTCCGGTGTAATTACTGGCACATGAGACTTTCGATCTTAGCCTCAAGGTGGCAACCCGCGAGTGATACCTCTGGTATTGCAAGCGTCCATAGGCTGCGGTAACCGCTTACCATCTTGTAGGCCGTACGCTTGGTTGCCACTTCACTTGTATTAAAAAAAAAAAAAAGTGTAAAGTATTATTCGAAGATTAAAAAAAGAGTAGTGAAATAAAATGAAAAGGCACCAGAATGGGTTCTACTCACCTAGCGCTGATTTTCAGAAAAAAACCCTACAGTAAATGACTTCACGAACCGATTTAATAAGAATGATTATATATTAGAGAGAAGTAGAGGCATCCGATTTTAGCATGCAAAATGGATCGGTGAAAATATTATGAAAGCAAATTCTTTATTCTTTATTGTACACACACATGATAACATTTAGAAAAATTTAAAAAAAAAAGGACATGTACACAGGCGAGCTTAACTCTATAAAGAGTTCTCTTCCAGCAAACCTGTGATAGAGCTCGTCCGGGGAAGGACTACCACCATACCTATTTCTGCCGCCAAGCAGTAATGCTCGCATTGCTGTGTTCCGGTTCGAAGGGTATGGTTTCCGGTGAAATTACAGGCACATGAGACTTACCATCTAAGGTCTTAGGGTGGTAACACGCAAGTGATATTTATGATGTTGCATGCGTACATAGGCTACGGTAACCGCTGACCATCAAGTGGGCCGTACGCTTGGTTACCACTTTAGTAGTATAAAAAAAAAAAAAACCCAAGTGGTGAAAGATGATATTTTATAGAAGTGGGTAGGTGTATACATAGTTATTATAAACTGGAACAAATGTGGCTGAAAAACCAATAAGGCTCTAGCAAGTTCGGAGTAATTTACAGATGGTTAAAAATAAAGAGTCTTACAACTTACGGAACACTGGGCTCAGTTTCGCTTGCACTACATTGAAGTGAGTGTTAAAACTATTCATACAAACGGTAGCCACTTTAAAATAGTAAAAGTGATATAAATAACACCAGTTTTACACAAACAAGCGTTCGTGTAAACAATCAGTGCCCATTGCGAGCGGCCATTTTTATCTTTCACTCGAATGACAGATCACAAAATGTCAGTAAAAAACTCGCGAATTCAGGATTTTTTAACGAACTAAATAAATGTTATTTACTTGTTTTTAAAATGATGTTCTTTTTTATGTGCTTGTGAGTTTGACCATTAAAAAGTCTGGCAGTAACCTGACTCTGTGCAACTATATTTAGTTTAAGATTATGTAAGAAATAGTACTCTTCAGCAATAGTTCGTGTTTTAAGGTAGTACCACTGCAGTGACTGATATTTCCAAGCAGTTGTGTGCAAGAATGACTATGTTTAAGTATGAAGAGCACTGTAGCAAATAAAATTACTGAGAGAAACAGACTTAATACTCGTATCTACGTCTCGGAGTGCAGTGCCACGCAAAGACCTTAGCCGTCAACTGTTATGGTTAAGCTGGCATAGACAAATGCAATAAAGTGGTTATTTATGTTCAACTACTGGGTTTACGGGAACTCTAGATAAAAAACACTTGCACATAGGTACCTGATATAAAATCTTATGTATGTTCGCAAAAATATTAATCTGTTTAAGAAAAATTGTGATAATCATAATGTTAATACTAGAAATAGAAATAAACTCGCTGTTCCCACAGTTAGGCTCACTAAGGTCAGTAAATCTTTTAAAGGGCAATGTGTACGCTTCTTTAACAAAATCCCACGCGACATACAAAATTTATCAATTCTCCATTTAAAAACTTAATTAAACAAAAACTGTCTCAAAAAGCTTACTATAAAATAACCAATTACCTAGATGATAAAAAAGCTTGGGACGAATGTGCTCCAACTCTACTCGGCATCCATAACAATAGCAAGGGTCATGGCAAAAAAGCGATAGGAGCCCAGCCAGTTCTTTTATGGCATGGGCGCGTTGAAACTGGTGTAAATTTTCCTAGCTTGTAAGTCGTTTCAAAGTGATCCTTGTGATTCTATTTAAATAAATATTTTTATGATTTTTTGATAGCCATGCTCTTGGACTTGAAATGGTGCCACCGCTATTTCACATCTTGTCATGGAACTCGTTCACTGCCTAGAGTTATACATATGAGCAAGTGTTTTTCTTTTAAGGGTTCATCCACCTACTTGGCGACTTGTACAACAACCAGACCACTGCAGAGTAAGTGACAGAGAAAAATTGAATAAAGGAAGAGGCTTTTGCCCTGACATGAAAATAAATAATAAATACCTGATAGCCATGCTCTTGGACTTGAGATGGTGCCACCGCTGGTTCATCTCGTCCAGCCGGCGCTGCAGCATCACGGCGTCTTCCTGCGAGGAGAGGCTGCCGAGCAGCCGCCGCCCGGTGCCGGTGAGAGACGCGTACACATCGCGGTGAGTCTCGATCTCGGACTGTAGATCCTGGGGACAATGCACACCAGGTAAGTCAGAAAAAATGGTACTGGTAAATAAGTTTGTATGAAATAGAAATATCTTTATTGTCCTATGACATATGATTTTACGTGTTTCACCTATGTGAAACACGTAAAATTTTGTGCAATTTAAATACATAGATTATATATATATACTTATAAATATTTCGCAATTATCAATATTTATTATATAAAATATCTACATGCCCTAATACCTACATAATTTACCACTACTTAATATAATACTAATCAACCAACCTCATCTTGAACTATCCTTAACATTAATTTACACTAACTTAAAATAATAATAACCTAGTTGTCTTTTTATATTTTCTATTTACTACTTAAATTAGATTATAACTTAGTCCAATAGATTAACTACAAGTGTATTAAGTTGAACCACAGTAAAGAGGGTACTCCTCTAATACAATTGGTTATTTTTGTTTTTATAGTGTTAACCATCACACTAGGGGAATACTAAAGATTAACTTAAGGCTTCGAGCCGAAGACATCCCAATGATTATTTCGTCCAAGCGAGATATGTCTCGATAGCTCAATTGGTAGAGCGCCCGCGTATCAAGCGGTGGTTGCGGGTTCAAATCCCGCTTGAGGCAAAATAATTTTTGGGATATTATAATCCTCTAATACAGGTCTTACGACTTAAAAGAGGAGATCCCAAACCACCTAAATGAAAAACTTGTCAAATTTCAATAAATATTTCGTATTTGTATGTTGTATATGAATAGGCTATGACTCGTCATTTATTTGATTGAAACGACAGTGTTCCCAAAACTACCTATTCGTTTGCTGTAAAGAGGCGAAACAATATTATTTTAGCAATATTAGTTTTGGCAGTCCGTCCAACTCAATATGAGTCTGTCCAACTCTGGTGATGGAGTTCTTCATGAAGGCCTCCATTTTCAGCAAATTAAATGGGTTGTGGAGATTATCATCATGATAGCCTTCTATTGTTGCCAATGCTAGCACACTGGCCTATTTTCGAGTGAGAGTCGGTCTTTCCACCACGCGGATCCAATGCGGATTGGAGAGCAAGAAAAGTTCAAAATTCCTCTTCACAGGGGATCATAGCAAGGAATTTCCGGAATCAAAATGGAAATAATTAATTTATAAAAAAACTAATCAATCTAAAAAAATATGTATCGATGGATTGTGGTGATACAAAGGTATTATTTTTTTCGTTTTTTGTGCAGTTCTTAACTTCGTTGACCTGATGAAAAACATAGCCAGAGTGTTTCGCCGCAACATGATACAAAAAATACAAAGTGACTAACAGCCACGATATGCAATAACGCCCTCCCGCCGTAAATACCCAAATTAATTCAATAACGCCAACATTCCCGCCAATAAAGCACACATGTATTATTCATTCGTTTCATAAAAACCTGTGCTCCCGAGCAAAAATAGTTTTATACCAGTCTTGTTTGGGGACGTAAGTGGACTATTTGTAAGACCCAGCCCGCGAATAGTTTGGAACAGGTGTGGAGCCAGGACTTTCTTTGAAATCTTCCTCTTTGACCTCTTCTTTGAATAAAAATTAACGGGTCAGTGTCAAAATCTCCTTTGAAGATCCTCTTTGAAGGGGATTTTGGGAGTTTTAGTGTCAAAATCCTTTTTGAAGCATCAAGCTCAGTCTAAAGGGGATTTTCAAACAAAAAATAACCCAAAATCCCCTTTGCTGTTTGTTACGCTTTCTAAATACTCGTGACGTAGCTGGCTACTTGGTTTTTAACCTAAAAGAGGCCTTCGGGCGGCCTAGAAACTCTGTCACTTATGTGAGTTTAAGATTTAAACAGTACCTAAGTAAAACCGCGTGGATCGGCTAGTTCAAAATATTTCACACAGATCATTGTGAAACTTTTAGCTTTTAGCTTTTACCTTTTAGGTGAATGTTAGTTTTTATGCTAACCTATAAAAACTGCAAAACGTGGCAAAATAACCTCTTGTTTAGTATATAGTATTTATTTATTTAGTAACTAACACAATTTTAAAAAACCAATTACACTAGTTACCTAAAATATGAAACATTATTTATAGTAAATAAAAAAAAATAAAAAATTCAAAGCTAATAAAAATTAAAAATTGCAACATATAAAAATTAAAAATTAACAATAAAACATTAATAAAATAAATCAATTTAGAATAAATAGCACAAAAAAACTAAATAGATTTCGATCAATAAAGAAAAAATAACTTAATTGAAATAAAAATATGATTTTTAAAATATTGAATGATACAAATTAAAAATAATAACAAAACAAACAAACATTCTTTCATTAATCACTTTCGCAAAACTCAGGCATACCATCCCGTGGTTCACCCAGGTGGACTAAAGGTGGACCACGGGCAAGGACCGCAACAATAAAGTTACCAACAACATTAGATTCTGTGCTCGTCTGATTCCGTCCCTGCCGCCTGAGATCCAGTAACAAATGCGGTCCTCATTCGGGCCGGAGCATAGACGATGTTTTGCGATAGCAGACACCATTTATACCACCGCGATTTGTGACGGTAGTCAGAACGCGACTGCACACTAAGTGGAGGATGCCATTTGTAAGACTTACTGGAGGCTTGAGTTGAGTTGTTATAGATGTTTTCACCATGGTGGACTTCTATTAGCTGTTGGAACACTGGATTACTCTCGGACAAGAGTGGTTTGATCATTCAAAATCAAAATCAAAATGGTTTATTTCAGTAAAATCACAAGGATCACTTTGAAACGTCTTACAAGCTAAGACAATTTACATGCCGATGAAGAACTGGCAACAACACCGGCTGGGTTCCTTTCGCTTTTTTGACATGACCTTTGTTATTGTTATGAATGCCGATTAATAAAGCGCTCATATTTTTTTTGTATAGATAAAAACCTAATTGGTGTTGATCGGTTTCGACCATCAAAAGGGCAATTCCCGTATTTATCCGAGATCGAAAAATAAACTTAGCCGAATCGAGATTAAATTATAAATTGACTAAAAATTGGTATTCTTATCCGTTTTAATTTTTGTATAATCCCGTGACCATTTCAAGACAGACTACTTTTTCTGTCAATCTTTATGTTTGCTGACGCTCAGACCGATGGCTTCCATGCCATCCTCAGAAAGAGAGCTGCCTCGGTGTTAAGCCGTGGCCGCGGCAGCACCTACAGCTTCTTGCGCGTCGTACCTGAAAGAGTGGACTGCCCCGTAATGAGGCAGCTGATTCAGCTACATATCCAATTTTAATTTTTAATGTTTATTTTATAATCATTTCTAACATGATTTTCATTATTATTACATTTTATTGTATTACTAACCTATGGACATTTGTCTGAAATAAATTGATTTGATTTGATTTGATTTAAACTTAATTTTGACGTTCCTAACAAGGAATATTTGTCAGTTGTTTAGCTAGCAGAATACCGAATTAGCCTTCGTTCAACTTTCGATATCACTTCTATATAGTGTCATCAATTATCTTTTGATTTTGTTAACAAGAATACCATTTATCTTAATACGACATCGAGGCGAGATTGAAACTTGATTATGACTATTTTACATTACGGGAATTGCCCTTATAATGGTGTCACTACCATCAGAAAAGCAAAATAATCCCAATAAACTGTTAACATTTTAGTTATAAACCAGCTGGTAAACATAATAATTAATTAATTCCACCAAACCCTCATGTGTGGAGTGTGGAGCCATTTCACAATTATTAGTCTAAAGTGGTTTACGCAACTAATCTGTGAAACTTTGATCCGCTTAGCGACTTACCGACCCCTGGTGTATTATGTACCTACTTATAGTTTACAGTTCAAACTTATATGTGTTCAATCTTCGACAATTTAACACTAGCGACCCGACCCAGCTTCGCACTTCACAGCTTCGCTTGGACTATGCTTAGAAACCTTCCTCTTCCTTTTTTTTTTTTTTTTTTATACAACTGAAGTGGCAACCAAGCTTACGGCCCACAAGATGGTAAGCGGTTACCGCAGCCTATGGACGCTTGCAATACCAGAGGTATCACTCGCGGGTTGCCACCTTGAGGCTAAGATCGAAAGCCTCATGTGCCAGTAATTTCACCGGAAACCATACCCTTCACACAGGAACACAGCAATGCGAGCATTACTGCTTGGCGGCAGAAATAGGTATGGCGGTAGTCCTTCCCCGGACGAGCTCTATCACAGAGAACTCTACTACTCTTATATTGTTATGTACCTACCTATGTATCGTTCTCTCGGGGTATCTAGGCTTCCGTGAAGTTAGCCGTTTGTGATGCGCAAAGACAATTAGAAAAAGCTCTTTTGCGCATCAAAACGGCTAACTTCACGGAAGCCTAGATCCGCCAAGAGAACTATATAGTTCGCACAACGGATCTAGGCTTCCGTGAAGTCAGCCGTTTGTGATGCGCAAAGACAATTTAGTTTGAAAAAGCTCCATTGCGCATCGAAACGGTTAACTTCACGACGGCCGAGATCCGCTGTGAGAACTATACCTAACTGATCTCTCTACGGAGCGCTCGTGACGCTGGCTAATCAACGAAGTTAAGCACTCGTACTCACAATTTGGATGGGTGACCACCAGTGGCATTTCAACTCGCTACCGTGCTTCGGAGGGCACGTTAAGCAGTCCTGGCCTTTTCAAAGTTGTTAGGCCACGACAGAGGCCTTCGGGCGGCCTTAAACCTCTGTCAGTAGAGCTGGCTACTGTTGGCAACTTACTACCTATCAACTAATGCTAACGAACCAATGACAGGCCGCAACAAAACGAAATCCGTACACAAACCGCCAATAAAACCAATGTTCGTTATTTAAACCTGTAAAATACCTGGATGCCTCGTTACTGTAAACGAAAATTGAATTTCGAATGTTCGCTTTCGAATTTTAAGTTTTAAAATGGTGGCTTCTGTGGTTATTTTTAGGGTTACGTGCATAAAATATCTGCAACATCGCTTTGTTATCTGTGCATTCATTTGTCTGTCTGTCCACCTGTCTTGAATTTAACATCTGTGAATGTAACAAAACTTGGTATTCTCCGAGATGCTCGCTTTCTCAACAACTGAATAAATCTAGATCTTTTCACATGTCCCATTGTCATGTTGGTTTATGATTTTGAAAGACATTGAGAATTTCCTGTTGGATGACTTTATAGCCTATTTTAACTCTTATTTTAACAATTCTTAGCAGTATCTTGACGGCTCCGTAAGCTTAAAAAAAAGCTAAGGTAATGTTGTTATGAAAAATAGTCCTCGGGAACGAATACAATTTTATTTAAATCTATGGTTTTTTACAAACACCGTTGAAAAACTTTTGTAAGTACACAACTCTCGACTGAACAGTCAGAATATTTTTTTTTTAATTTTCGATCGCATTTTACGGCAACTTTACAGTAAATCAAATCAAATAATCAAATCAAATAATATTTTTGAGTAACAAAATTCAGTATTCTATTTTTTCTTCAATATTACGCAAGTACTTATAGTTTTTGTCCTTAAAACCTTATTTGCGAGAGGCTGGTACTTGAGATAAGTCTAGTAAAAATTTGTAATTACAATTCACGCAAGAATATAACCAAAAAAAAAAGATTAGATCGTTCAATCCTCAAACCAAAAACCCTAAGGCAAAAGTATTTTTAAAAAGTTTCTGAGGCGTTCAGAAACCTAATCAACATTTCCAGTGGCGTTGCAATAAAAATTACTCCAAATCACAGCAGCGATTCTCGAGCACATTAAATACATTTTCATTTGACGAGTTTACCGCAGAATTATAGAACCGCACTTTTACAACTGCATAAATATTATTTTGATTTAAAAAGTAAGTCGTTGTCGAATGCTTTCGCCAAACTGCGTGTAGAGTTGAATTTTATTGAGACGTATTGCATCTAGAGACTGTTCTGAGGGTCTACTCTTGAAAGCGACAAACGATAATTGTGACAAATATCGTAGCTCAATTTATGTAAACTTAAGGTAGGAGGAGGGCGTTGATATTTGGGCGACTCAGTGTTTCACTCCTGCGGATACCATCGCTTCCATTATGTTTTATTCATCATGACAGCCTTCTAATGTTCCCACTGCTGGGACACTGGCCTACTCTCAGGCGAGAGTGATTGGGTCTTGTCACAATGCGGATTGGTGGATGGCACATGTCTTTCAAATTTATAGTTCTTGGACATGCCGGTTTCCTCACGATGTTTTCCTTCACCGTATGAGAGCACTGGCATTGCGCACTTAAATTATTCGAACAGAAAAAAATCATTGGTGCACGGGTTTGAAACCACGACCTTAGGAACGGCAGGCGGGGTCATTACCACTAGACCACCGGTGCTCTCATCATCATCTCTCATCTCGGTGGTATGATTATTATCATCTGTTATTGTTCCGAATAAATATATTTGTATTTGTTTATGTTGGTGACAGTGTGTAGCAGAGCATTCACTGACATAAGCTGAGTGTCAAATACTAGTCTAGTCTAGTCTAGTCTAGTCTGGTGGTAGAGTTTTGGGTCAGGCCTCCGTCATTACTCAAGGAAGTACTTTGTCACAGACTTAAAACGGCAATGGCGGTCACCCATCTAACGATGAATGATTACGCGGAACATGGTTTTTATGAATGACTTTCTAGATACCAGATCTGTGATAAAACTATGTATTTTTTTTGAGTATAAAGTAATTTATGTGACATAGAAAAAGTCTGAATTGTAATAACGTCCAGTATCACCCAGTTTTTTATTTGAAACCGCAAATTAACAAGATAATAAGCAAAAGGTTATTTGCATTCTGTTTGTAAAGTAAGGCACTTGTTCCAAGTTGACGAAGTGAAAAGGCTTTTATTCTCAGCTGGATAAGATAAAACTGTATTATTATAATAACAAAGGGAATCATTCAGGCAATATTGGGAGGTGGACCTTTATTATAATAAACCCATAATATTATTAAGGTTTTTGCGCGTGTGGCAACGATAGGGAGAGTCAACAACATCAATATTGCTTTTGGTCGTACTTTCGTGTAGGGATGGGGCGAAATTACAATAATGTTATCGATAAAAATGCTAAGGTATGTGATTTAATGTTCACAGTATTTTACTTTTGTCAGGTTAAATTTCTCCATAAAACGGACACAGTCTGCTAAAGAATTCATTTTATATAAAAAGCGGCATTCGTTTGTTGACACTCAGTTTATTAAAACATGCCACGTACTTACAGACCGAGCATGCAATATTATTGTCTCTTGTTGCTCAAACAGACAGTGTAAAATAAAAGCGAAAGGATATGGTGACTATGCTATATTTAGTTCGGAGTTGGACAAGTTTTAATAAAGTGGGACCTGATAACATGTATCAGGCACTTATTCTATACAAAATGATAAACCTAAGTTTACTTCGAAAAATGTCTGGCGCTAACTCATACCTGGTGGTAGGACGCTCCAGCAACAATCTGTCTTGGTGGATATAGCTACTACCACAAAATAACTGGCTATTCTGCCTTTAAGAAGTAGTGTTTATGCACTACTGTC
The DNA here is from genome assembly GCA_951394395.1 of Colostygia pectinataria. Taxonomy (NCBI): domain Eukaryota; kingdom Metazoa; phylum Arthropoda; class Insecta; order Lepidoptera; family Geometridae; genus Colostygia; species Colostygia pectinataria. Next base: position 629,623 of record OX596368.1, on the reverse strand, counting down.
TTTAGGTTTTAAGGAACTGTAGCAAGTAAAGTTACTGGCGAATGAGGCTTCATAACTATATTATGTATCAGGGTAACGAACACACAATTTTACGCAGGTTTTTTAAAATTTTGTTGTCACTGCATAATTCCATAATTCTATTATGGCCAAGTGCGACGCGCAGCAACATCCAAACGACTTGACTATCACTTGTCATGCTGACGTAATAAAAGTATCGATAAGTTTAAGGCTATTAAGGGAATCGTACAACGCTTGTGGTTGAGCAAGGTGCGTCGGCGGCATTAGATCGTGTGCACGACCTTAGCCGTTCTCATTACTGTTGTTTATGGCGAGCAGCTTTTAGACAAGCGCGAGTAGGGACAACTGCCCAGTAAAGACTGGAAATTCCGTTGACATTGCTATCATCAGATAAAGTTAGCTTTTCATGATTTGTTTACAAATCTCACAATCATTGGCATGTCCATCTCAATCCATTGCTTCTGGCCAAGTGGTTAAACCGCATGGTTTGATCAATCGGACTACGTGAACTTTTTTTTTCAGTTGTACCTTAGGACCGCGTATTTTGAATCCATAGGTCCACTTGGACCGAAATAAAAATTGATTCCCACCAACTTTACTTGGTAACGCTGACAATGTCTATTGACAATACTTTATTTTAGATTTGAGTATACTGACGACCGATGTGACGCAGCGGGCGTAGGTCCGCCTGCGACGCAGAGGTTGCGGGTTCGATTCCTGCCTCAGGACAAATGTTTGTACGATCTACAAATATTTGTTTCGGGTGTTCTGGGTATTTACTATATATAATAAAAAAAAATCTATCTATTATTGTATTGTATTAAAATATATATCAGTCATCTAGTACCCATAATACAGCTCTGTTTAACAGTGGCTTACCTTGGGGCCAGATGATGCTGTGTGGATTATCCAGCATTATTTATTTATTTATTTATTTATTTACAATACCTGAAATAAACGAATTTTATTTCATTTATTTTATTTATAGTCGAACCTCGATGACCAGTTCACTTGGTTCATTCCTAATGTAACTACATTTTACATTCTATATTTTCAATTCGCATTGGGTTTGGTTATAACGGAATCACTCTCGCTTGAGAGTAACTTTTTTGGGCGCGAATATTAGAATTTAACCATGTTTCATATTTACAAGACGCAAATAGAATTAATTCTGCATGTTTGTTTGTCTTACGGCTATCAAGGCCAGCGTCTGTCACAGCGCCCGGGCATAATAACGCCGCTGTTTGCGTCCATCGTCAATCAAAACTGTCGGCTCTCAGATACCGCTTTATTAATGAGTGTACTTTTGAATTGCAGATAAGCTGGTAATGTATAGGAATCTATGCTAAATATTGTTACGAATTTATGATGAGGATCGTTGAAGGCGCGGTGGCGCAATGGGCGGGAGAGGTTGCGGGTTTGATCCCTACTGCGGTACATTTTTCTTTTATACACATGAAGTGGCAACCAAGCGTACGGCCCACAAAATGTTAAGCGGTTACCGCAGCCTATGGACGCTTGCAATAACAGAGGTATCACTCGCTGGTTGCCACCTTGAGGCATAGATCGAAAGCCTCATGTGCCAGTAATTTCACCGGAAACCATACCTTTCACACCGGAACACAGCAATGCGAGCATTACTGCTTTGCGGCAGAAATAGGTATGGTAACATGTTGGCAACCTGCAAATATTGGATTCGGTTCTGTTTTTTTTTATTTCTATAGGTAGGTACTTAATTTTATAGAGTTGGCCACTGACTCATACGAATTTACTAACTTACTTACTTACTTAATTATATAATTATGCAAACACAATAGACCTACATGGCCGCAGGTGTTATATTAGCCGCACCAATTTAATAAAAAAAATTAGGTAATACATAAGGGATTTGAGACAGGTCTCGCTTGCTCGAAATAATCCATAATATTATTGTGTATTATCCATAATATTATAATGGATTCTCAAATCCCCAATAGCTCAGTTGGATTTAAAAAAAGCAAAATAAAATTTATCCTTCTGTACTAATTCGTATATCCATTATCCCGTATTCAAGGTCAATAAAATCGTGAAAAAATCTGCTTAATCTTCTGAAAACCTCAAAATCCTCTCACAAGTTTCAAGTACTCTTTTGTCCAGTATTTTAATAAAATACCCCAAGTTTTCTGGGCGTTTTTACATCTCTAGGCGATATTACAACGTCTTAATTATGTTAAAACAATATTTCTTTAGACGGGGCGATCCGTCTTCGATGAGGTGGCCTGTGCAGATTTATTGCGTCGCAAATTTACTCGAGTACTTTTTTAGGTTGCTTGTACCATTGAGTAAGGATAAGATGAGACAGGGAGACAAGTTTATCTATGCATAATTTTGTTGCTAAATACATAAATATAGACAGAGGCATTCAGGCGGCCTAGAAACTCTGTCACCAGAGTTGGCCACTGACTCATACGAACTTAATTTTTATACTTAAGTACATAATTATTGGCTATCGATAAAACAATTAGAGAGATAAATTATAAGTAGGATTGTATTATATTATGCGTGGCTATTATTATATTTCAAAAACGCTGCACAAAGTTAAATAAAATTGCAACAGTAATATTAGTCAGGTATTTTACTTTACAAAATTGTAATGTTGATACCAACAAATTTATTTAAAACTAGATTACTGACAAAATGCCTTCATCAAAATGAATTTAACGTAAAATGGATGCAAATCGAATTATCCGCTGATTTCATTGATATGTGAAACCGCACCGCCATTGTTGCTGTAAATCTGGCTCGTGTGATGCTACAGGAATTTACCAAATGATTTGTTGTTAACGATTGTTCGGTAATTTCAAACCCACACTTTTTATATCGTTCGTTCGTTTGTTCGTATGAGTCAAAATCAAAATCAAAATCAAAAATTATTTATTCAATAGAATCACAAGGATCACTTTGAAACGTCTTACAAGCTAGGAAAATTTACACCAGTTCCAATGCGCGCCCATGCCGTAAAAGAACTGGCAACAACACCGGCTGGGTTCCTATCGCTTTTTTGGCATGAACCTTGCTATTGTTATGGATGCCAAGTAGAGTTGGAGCACATTCGTCCCAAGCTTTTTTATCATCTAGGTAATCGGTTATTTTAAACTAGTAGCTAGTACGCGTTTTTATAACTGTCGGTATACAAAGCTCTCTACTCTGAGATGTAGCTTATCTTCAGCGGAGCACAGGTGCGCCCACCCTCAGTACCGGTAGCATACCCTTAGAGGTAGATCGTTAAATTGATACTCCTCCCCTCAGGCAGACTGAAACCTCTTAAACTGTTTGTTTGTTTACTGCAACTGCATTTGAGTAAAGTAATAATTGAAGTGGCAATGGGCAGGCCATTGTTCGCAGAACTGACAACTTGGGAAGGTTCTCGAAATGTTTTTTTTAAACTGAAGTGGCAACCAAACGTATGGCCCACATGATGGCAAGCGGTTACCGCAGCCTATGGGCGCTTGCAATACCAGAGGTATCACTCACGGGTTGCCACCCTGAGACGTAGATCGAAAGTCTTATATGCCTGTAATTTCACCGGAAACCATACCCTCCGGACCGGAACACAGCAATACAAACATTACTGCTTGATGGCAGAAATAGGTATGGTGGTAGTCCTCCCCTAGCTCTATCACAAAGAACTATACTACTCTTATGTTTTGGAAAACTCGATGGACTGATGACAATATATAATAAATAAAGTGGTCGCAGGAAATTGGGATGGTGAAGGCTCACGCGGCTCATGATATTATTATATTATATGATCAGATTCTAACGTGGTGGCTCTGCTGGGTAGTACCACGCCAAAATCAGTCGTCATGACGCTCTTTGAGAGAGGCCTATCTTTATAATGTTATTATGATGATGTACTGCATATAACTTTGTTGGGAGATCAGCCCCCCTACCATGAACTCTTAGAGCAATTCAAATTAGAACCTAAACTGAATTGTCAAAAAAATTTGTACCATGACATTAATAATTATTGAATTCATGATACAATATTTTTTGATTTTGTATGGAGGCTGTTCCTTACAGTTAACTAAAATACAATTGAAGGGACACAATCACATCATACTCTCAAGCGAGCGTGTATAGATCATAACAATAAATCTTTCACGCGGACTCATTATGAACTAGCTGTTGCCCGCGACTTCGTTCGCTTAGAACTCGGGAACCGTACTTTTTTTCGGGATTCATTATCTATCTAGACTACCGATGTGGCGCAGCGGGTGCAGGTCCGCCTGCGACGCGGAGGTTGCGGGTTCGATTCCCGCCTTGGGTCAAATGTTTGTACGATCTACAAATATTTGTTCCGGGTGTTCTGGGTATTTTCTATATATAATAAAAAAACATCTATCTATGTATTGTATTGTATTAGATATATATCAGTCATCTAGTACCCATAATACAGCTCTGTTTAACAGCAGCTTACCTTGGGGCTAGATTATGCTGTGTGAATTGTCCAGCATTATTTATTTATTTATTTATTTGTTTATCTGTTTTAAATTTCAGCCAAATCGGTTCAGTGGTTGTCGAGTTCTAACGAAACAAACATCCAAACTTTCGTATTTATATTATTAGTGCGATAGTGTGATAGTGTGATAAGTGTGATTAGTGTGATTGATAGATAGAGTATGTCTTTAAATTTTTCTCGAACATGCCAGTTTCCTCACGATGTTTTCCTTCACCGTTTATACGGAAAGTAAGTGTTCAAAAGTTAACAGAGAACATATTTATTGTATTATGTGACTGACACATTCAAAGCTAATTTAATAAACTCATTGTCCCACAACACGTACCGCCCTATTTTTAACCCCCAACCCTTATTCTACTCACGTATCACCAATCTGAGATACGTCAGAATACGTCCCACTGTCTCCCAGTATGGAAATGCAACCCTTAGGGGCTAGCCCTATATGCAAGCGTGCAACAGCACAGCTGTCATTTCTGATTATAAACGTAAGGCTGGGTTATTACATTTAGGAATCGCTTGTGCCGTAGCTTGCATAAATGACAGATCTATGAATACGCAACGTACTAGGTAGCTATAATGTTTATATAAATATTCTATGGATGCGTTAAAACTTAAGTGATCATCATGACACAGCCTCCTAATGTCCCACAGCTGGGACACTGATGGCCATCTCGAGCGAGAGTGATTGGGTCTTGATCCACTCCGCGGACCTAATCCGCAGGTTGGTATCTACCAAGATGAGACACGCCTATCTAGGCATGTCTTTCGAATTTTTAGTTTTTCTAAAAATTTATTGGTGCTCGACCGGGTTCCAACCTTAGGATTGGAAAGCGGGGACACTTTATAATAAACACGTTTAAACAGTTTATGCGCATTACTGATGAATGCTCAGAATTAGTCCAACCATAACTCGGTTGATACGTCAAAAAGGCGACCTGAGAATTAACCGGATATCCGGTTACGGTTGATCCCGGTAGAGCTGTAGGATTAGCTGACAGGCCGGATAAAATGGCACGCGGTTAAGCATAATTTTACAGGTGCTGTACTCATTTGTCATTTTGTGAATATAATTTTACGTCTAATTTACCTAATGAATAGCTAAAGCTTTTGTTTGAACCTTTTCTTTATTTTGTTCATTTTTAATTCTCTGTATAATCATTAATATCTCTGAAAATATTCCGTTTTAAGTGAAATATAGGTTAGAAAGACAATCGCCTAATTCCAAGCAACAGCTGAAAAATGCCAGAAATCGGTAAAGAAATACATTTAGATCACTAATCGAGTAACAACGTTCATTCGTTCGTTCGTCTGAGTCAGTGGCCAACTCTGGTGACAGAGTTTCTAGGCCGCCCGAACAACGTTTAAAATACGCGTCGACTTGATAAAACCTCCGTTTCTCGTTGGTGAAAGAATGAAACAGGTAAGAAAAATCATGTAGAACAATTGAAACATTAGATAAACTCTTGGAGTTGGCAGCCCGCCTGTTGGCAAGGACACGCGATCCGGATAAAGGATTTACAAGTTCCTCTTTCCCGAAAGGATCTTAGTTTTGAAGTAATTCTCCTGGGATTTAATCTTGAGGCTTTGTTTTGGCTGCATTGGATTTTTGCATGTTTAAAGCTCCTTATTTTAAAGTAGTTACTTGATCTAATCGGGGCTGGGCGTGGTTTTAAGGGATTCTACTTGTTTGTTGTTGATGACCCCGGTGGCGCGGTAGAGCCCGGCTGAGAAGCGAGAACACAACCCGGACACTCTCAATAAGAAAGTAAGTTTGAGTGAGTCAGTGGCTAACTCTCAATAAAATCTAAGAAGCAAACGCGTCGCAAAAATGCATGGTTTGTGTACGTAAACGGTGCCGTTGTATGTGTGAGTGTCATGGTTGGCCCCAATTATAGCAAGAGCGAGATAGCACACTTTCGCTTGCGCACTTGCCACATGCGCGCGCGTGGACCTACACAAAATAAACGCGTGCAGAATAGCCCTTAGCTGCAGTGCTGGCAAACTTGCAACTGGGGACCAGCAAAACCAGTGGGAGGTAGGGAGTGGCCAGTTTTACGTAGTACTAATAACTGTTCTGTAGCGAGAGGTTGATCCACTACGGAAAAAATAAGAGTTCTTAATTGCATGTACGTACAAAAAATCGACTCTTTGGTTAGTTTTATAACTTCACTTATTGGCTGTTGATAACTTGATATTGATTTAAATAATGCCCCGGTTATAACTAATGGATAGCGCATTATAATAATGCCCTACTCATATCCTTGCTTGAATCAATTTCCATAGCCGCAGAATAAACTACGAAACGGCTATAAAACCCGAGAAACCATTACAGTGTATAAATCAGTCGCAAACCGGATAGCGCGGGTAATCCCGCCCGCTGTAGCCGGTTGTAACCGGATTGCGCCGGATACTCGGCCACCTGCGATAACGAGACTATGGGACCCATCGCTGCTTTATAGGCTTTATTAGCTCCTAATTTGCTACTATGGAATTAGTGTAACCGACTTTAGTTAGCCGGATCTTGTTGAAGCTTTTTAACTGACGGTGGCGCGGTGAGCTTAGGCCCGATTGAGGAGCGAGAGGTTGGGGGTTTGATCTCCGTTGCAGGACAAATTATGTTCACCTAATTTTTTTTTATACAACTAAAGTAGCAACCAAGCGTACGGCCGAACCGGAACACAGCAATGCGAGCATTACTGCTTGGCGGTAGAAATACGTATGGTGGTAGTCCTTCTCCGGACGAACTCTATCACAAAGAACTCTACTACTTTTTATTGTATGTATTTGTTTATTCAGTAATAATGTATTTGACAGTTTTGACGATATAATATTGATATATTATATCGTGAATAAATGGTTACATGTGATCATGTAACCATTTATTTATGCACGAAAATCGCTCCCTCTTGGTCTCTAATGAAGACACAGTTACTCCAGTCGTCCTACTCTCTATCAGTACTACTTTTCATATAAATATCATCAGCAGTTTTCTACTAGATGCCACCGTGTAAACATCCACCAATATTGATATTAATTTAATTTATTTGCACATTTTCTAATAAAGTAAACAAAGCGAGCACTTATTAAACTCAATATCTCAGAATCAAACAGCTGTTCGGAAACTTTCGCGTCAATACAATTTAATAGCGAAATTAATATCCCTGGATATCCGGGTTTTGATATTCAAGACGAAGTTGCAGAGAGCGTGCATAAATGGCACGTCGCGGCGCGTGACGTCGCCTTTATCCGGGTGCAGTCGGGCGGTATTTGCAGCCGGGCGGTATTTGCAGCTGGGCGCCATTTGCTACCATGCGCTGTGTGTAGCTAAACGCCATCTGTGAGCGAGACTCGTGTTTTTGCTGCATGTTAATGGAAACTATGTTGTGAGTATTATTTGTTACTAGTGCACGCCCCGTGGCTTTGCCAGGAAAAAATAGACTCTTGTTGTTCTGTTCGTCCGTCTGTCATGAGACAAAAACTCCCCACTGCGTCCTCTAGGTGTTGAATTTTGGGAACTATTTTCTTACCCCTTATTCATAAAAGAAACTGTCATGTGAGCGGTTTGGAAAGATAAATTCTAGTAGTAGGTACTAAATAAACAAACGACGCTTCTTTTTTAATTTTCAGTATTAAAAATGCATTATTTTACACATTGATTTAGAAGTACCCTTAAATTCATGCCCATTTCAGACAAAAATTAATTAGCTACGGTTTATCGAGTCAATATATATTTATGTATGTATATTTTTAAATTATTTGGTTGTGTTATTTACAGTATATTTGATGTTATTTACTGTAGTAAAGAACCAATAAATTCATCGCCTAGCATCTACTGGTCATTAAAGTTTCAACGGTCCATCGAGTGGGAGACTTATGTTATATTTGTTTCATTGCAATCTGTTAGATAGTATTAAGAACCGTGCACACCACAACTCGATTGCGGTAATTCGGTAACGTTCGACCAGTGAGCACACCGCTTTATCGAATTATATTAAATTCGTTATGAATAAGGTAGCTCGTTTGAATTAATGCTGGCGCTTTCCTGGTCACCTAGCATTAATTGTTAAAATGTTATATAACTTTGTATGTAAAAAAATTGCAATAAAAAGCTAAGGCGGTATGCCCACCTAAGTAACACCAAATGATGGCACTGGAAAATGCGACACAGTATTTAATTATACTTCTGCAGTTTTTAGTGTTCATTTTTAGTATAATTTAGTACATATGTAAAAATGTTCAATAAAAATTGATGGATTACAAGTTTTCAAAGTGCTGTTGATTTCATTGGTTCTCTGATAAATACGAAAAAAAGGTATTAAGTTAGCTCCTTATTTTATTTGTAAAGCTGTTTTATAAAGTTTTTGTGTAAATGAATAAAAAATGGCAATTTAAACCAAACTTTTCGACTGTAAATATAAACATTTTATTGTTATTAAAGATTAATTTCACAATTAAATGTTATAACACGTTGAAACAAAGAGCTGAGCACTTTACTCAGAGTACTAATTAAATATTAACTTTGCTACAGTTTAAAACCAGTTCTGTGTTGGAGAGAAGCCGAAAATAAAGCCGATTTTCGGCATTAATAGCTTTGATTATTAAAAAGAAAATGCTAAAATATTACTGTCACTTTATAGAATTCAAGCTATAGGTAGTGTTTATACATTATTTAAAAATACACTATAAACAGTTAAAAATGTAGAATGAAATAAAGACGTTCCCCGCAATCTGTTCCAATGTCCAAAGAGCACTGGTGGTCTAGTGGTAGTGACCCCGCCTTTCGATCCTAAGGTCGTGGGTTTGGATCCGGTAGTGCTAATGGATTTTTCGCTACGAAAAATTTATGTGCGCAATGCCAGTGCTCTCATACGGTGAAGGAAAACATCGTGAGAAAACCGGCATGTCCAAGAACTAAAAATTCAAAAGAAATGTGCCATCCACCATCCGCAATCACTCTCGCTTAAGAGTAGGCCAGTGTCCCAGCAGTGGGAACATTAGAAGGCTGTCATGATGATGATGATGATGATGACTGACAGATTAGTTGGTCCAACGAATCAAATTGTTGTACATTATAGTTGGACTACCAGGCCTCTATTCAATAAACATTACAAATTGTAAAATACAATTAAATGCAATTATCTAAAATTGTTCGTGCGTTTTTAGAATGATTAAGTAATCTTTATTGAAAATTTTTTTGGGCGTACAATTATTTGTTTCTAATTATGTGTTTATTATTAGTAATTTAGTAAGTAATCTAAATTTGTCGTAAATTCGAACGAAAATCTACAAAATTAACACTTTTGTACTTTGTGGACTTGTAATATATATTGAATAGGGGCCAGGTGCCACGTTATTTTCACAATAATAATTCGGTTTTCGTTAGATTTAAGCCGAAACCCGAAACTGAGATTTTCGTCATACCTATACAAAGTGTAATACTATTCCAAATTAATCCTTAACCCATCGTAATAAGGCTTATTTATGACGGAATTGCCGCGTACCAGGTGGATGAGGGATGAATGCTAGTTATGTGTTAATTGTTGTATAATATTCATTGTGTCATTTATTATTTACTGTAGTTGTACGAATTCCGTAACACGTACATTTTATTAATATAAATAATAATAATTATAGCTCTTTATTTCAGACAAATGTTTTGTACGTAAACTTATAAATCTATTTCACTTAACCAATTTTTCATGCAACCTATACTAAGTATATTTTAACAAAACTTGTTAAAATATACTTAATATATGTACTTAAAGCATTGACCTATTATTATTTCATAATATAAAATGCTATAAAAAATGTTATGTAGGTACTGTTTGTTTGTAGATAAACGTTGCGGCTGGACTATCAAAATTATTCTAAGAGTAGTAGAGTTCTCTGTGATAGAGCTCGTCCGGAGAAGGACTACCACCATACCTATTTCTGCCGCCAAGCAGTAATGCTCGCATTGCTGTGTTCCGGTGTAAAGGGTATGGTTTCCGGTGAAATTACTGGCACATGAGGCTTTCGATCTTAGCCTCAAGGTGGCAACCCGCGAGTGATACCTCTGGTATTGCAAGCGTCCTTAGGCTGCAATAACCGCTTACCATCTTGTGGGCCGTACGCTTGGCTGCCACTTCAGTTGTATAAAAAAAAACACTTTACACTAGTATTAGATATGCGAAAGTTTGGATGTTTGTTTGTTTGTTTGGATAGATATTTGTTCATTTCTGACTATAGTTCTATACTCGCTATTCCACAGGAACGAAGTCACGGGAAATAACTAGTCTCAGGGTAGCAACACGCAAGTGATATCTATGATGTTGCAAGCGTACATAGGCTATGGTAACCGCTTACCATCAAGTGTGGGTACACGGTTGCCAGTATACTTAGTTGTTTATAAAAAGCCTTATCCCAGGAGTGGTCCAAGTCAGGTGTGGGTACTATGGTCGGTGATTATGAAGTTCCACTCGGGAACCCTCTACCGTAACGCATTTATCATAAATGACACAGTATTAGGGTTCCTTATTAATATTCATGCGACGTCCGCGCGTCAAGACGTTAAATTAATCTCGTTTGTGTTCCGTGGTGAACCGACACTCGTGACATGTGCAGATAAACTCTACTTGTTTTTAATAATGGGCATTTTAACAAGAGCACCGGTGGTCTAGTGGTAGTGACCCCGCCTTCCGATCTGGTCGTGGGTTCAAACCCGGTCGCGCACCAATGGATTTTTCTGTTCGCTATGCCAGTGCTCTCATACGGTGAAGGAAAACATCGTGAGGAGACCGGCATGTCCAAGAATTAAAAATTCGAAAGACATTGTGCCATTCACCAATCCGCATTGGGTCTGCGTGGTGGATTAAGACCCAATCACTCTCGCCTGAGAGTAGGCCAGTGTCCCAACAGTGGGAACTAGAAGGTTTACAGCTACTGGGCGCGAGCACGCGCGCCCAGTAGCTGTTATAGGGGTCATATTCCTTGAATTTTATGCACTAATAATCAAATACCCTGCATAAATAGACTCACCTTCTCAAAACAGCGGACCTCAGCCAACAGCACCATGTTGATATGAATAAACCTAGCGTCTTCACACGACCGCGCTTTCACTCTACACCCCGGCCGGTTGAAGAAGTACTTGTAACCCGTATACTCCGAACTGTCTATATCCACCCTGAGCCCTCCAGAGTAGGCCCAGTCACCTCCACAACCGCTGCATACTCCTTTGGTCATAAACCGCTCGAGGCAGTTCCCTGAGCTTCGAGAGGCGAGGCCGGCCGCCCCCGATAACCGAGGACGGCCTGGCCATGTCCCTGGGTTGCGGAGACCCTGGGGCCTTTGAGGCCTCCTCTGCAGCTTCCAATCCTCGGGAGTATCAGCTGGGGGCCTCCAACGCCACTTGGATATCACTCGTGGTTCTTAAAGGATTGTTTCAGACGGTTCGGTACATTGGCTGCTGCGTTAGGGGTTTTGTTGCACTTTCTCTCATCACTGTTGTTTGATGAATGTCAATGGATTTAGGTAGATTCGGCTAAAGCAGGCTTTGTTTATGAATGTAATTGTTGAAACTGAGAAAAAACGGATTGTTTAGAATAGAACGGTTTTCTATAAACTGAGAAAAACAAAAGCGATACTCAAATTGACTCGTATTTGTTTCTTTGTATTAAAGTTGACGACCGTTCCGTTAACTTCTACTGCTGCTTTTGCAACTTGTTTATGAAGATATAGACCTCCCTTCCATATAGGCCAAAAATAAAATAAAAATTATAAATGAAAAATGCTGCTACGAGACTTTCAAAAAAAATATATTTTTCTAAGAAAACTGAAGAACAAAGGGTCGAAAGTGTACCATCTCCTCTTACCCACTAATTAAACAGTAAACCGACACTGTAGCGACAGAAATCACTGAATCATCCCCCCCTCACCCACCACTTCGACTCATTAATCAAATAATTCTCTCGTGATTAATTAGAAAATCGGCAATTAGTGGAATAGCTGAAAATAAGAGAGGACGGGCCTTTAAGAAAACGGAAATGAAAACGGATTTTTCATTTTTATAATATTCCGCAATGTTTTTATAGGTTGTAATTATAGCAGCTAATTTAAGGTCTCATCATGACAGCCTTCTAATAGTCCCACTGTGATTGGGTCTTAATACACCACACGGACCCGATGCGGATTGGTGGATGGAGCTATTTCGAACTAAATACCGTTTGTGATGCGCAAATAGCGCATCATAAAAACAAAACTGAAACAGCGCAAATCATGTAAAGGTTTTTTGGAAATTTTTCGTTCATTTTCGTTTTCATTCGGCACCTTTCACTCTGAAACGTTTGAACACTAATAAAACATTTTTGCCAAAAACAATGAAGCATTCAGTCGATTGATCATTCATTCGAGTGACCCGTCTGACATCACCATAATTTCTTGACAGCCGAGATTCTCTGGCAGTTCTATACAGATCACGTAAAAGTTTGACGACCAATGTGGCGCGGTGGGCGAAGGTCCGCCTGCGACGCAGAGGTTGCGGGCTCGATTCCCGCCTTGGGACAAATGTTTGTAGGATCTGCAAATATTTGTTCCGGGTGTTCTGGGTGTTTTCTATGTATAATAAAAAATATCTATCTATGTATTGTATTGTATTAAATATATATCAGTCATCTAGTACCAATTATTATTAAGTTGTTATCAATTGGATTGAACCTACGAACTCTCGCTTTTCGGCTGATGCTTCTAAATGAACAAAATAAAATCACTAATGGCAATAAAATTTCTGGCTTAATTTTTGTGTAGGTAAATCAATACATATAATTTAAAAAAAAGGCTCAGCAATGTTCTATCTTTTTAAAAACACAACGATTTTATTGCAGTTTTCGTCAATAGATAAAGTGATTAAAAAGGAGGATTTTGATGTGAAGCTTAAGCAGAATTCGAAGAACGTCAAATGAAGCCGGGCTAAGTTACTTGACAAGGATTGTCTTTGGCTATCTTGTCAAAACGACATGGGTCTTCCCATTTTAATTATTTTTCTCGTGTTATTTTAAGTTTTATTGCGTAAATTTGGTGGCAGTTTATCCAATTTAACTTGTTTACTTAACACAAGTGTAAGTAATTGAAATGGAGGGGTAATGTTGGTTGGTAATTTAGTCAAAGACTTTCCAGGAGAATTTTGAAAGAAAAGTCATCGTTTCTTTCCAAATTTCGTTTGTTTACGTTGCTAAGCGACAATCAAACGAATACACTTGACACTGGCAAAATTGTGGCAAACTAGCCACAGAGGATAAAATAATTCAATCCCCCAAGGAAGCGTACTTGGATGTATTTTATTTTTAATTTACATAAATGACTTACCTAAGGCTATTAATCAATCTACTATTTTATTTGCTGATGATATTTCTCTACTGACATCTTGTAAAACTGACATAAATTTGAATCAAAATCTTACTGACATTTTTGACAATATTGCTAATTGGATGACTGACCACAACCTTGACATTAACTATACAAAAACAAAAATAATGCAATTTAGACCTTATCAAAAAAAGAACATTAACATAAATTTGACATATAATAACATTAAATTAGAATGCGTTAATACATTTACACTATTAGGACTAAATATTGACACACATATAAACTGGAAAAATCATATTCACAAAATAAAAACTAAATTGTCAAGCTTCTCATACGCACTAAGAGAACTGCGAAAAGCAACCGATCTAAAGACGTCTATGTCGGCTTACTACGCGTATGCCTACTCCTGGCTACGTTATGGCATTATACTATGGGGTAACAGTGTTGACGCGCAGGACCTGTTTATATCCCAAAAAAAATGCATTCGAATCTTGGCTAATATAAAAGAACCTGACAGTTGTAAAACACACTTTTGTGAATTAAAAATTTTGACAATGATCTCAATATACATTTTAGAAGTATGTAAATTTGTTAGAAAGTACACTCAATTATTTTCAAAAAAGATTGATCAACCACGTCGCTTCGAATGTAGATACAAGCATAAATTAATAATACCTACTTCTAAACTAAAAATGCACAGCTCAAGTCCGTATACAATGGCTGTTAAAATATATAACAAAGTTCCTGAATGTATTAAAAATATAGAAAAAGATAATATTTTTGAAAATAAATTAAAAGAAATTCTATTAAAAAAAAGCTATTATACACTTGATCAGTTTCTCAGTGACTCAAATAACGAATGATAGGTTTTATTGCTACCCCAAATAATGATTTTATTATTTTATTATTATCACAAACTAGGTACCTATCCATTAATACTAAAATCGGTCCGCTCCTACTCAATCTTATAGTGCAACACCCTTACTGGGTACATAACTATGTGTTGGCTGCTCTGATATTATTTAATATTACATAAGACCTGTGACATGTATTACCCTCATAATTATGATGCAATAAATGATACTGATACTGATACTGATACTGAGGCCATAAAACAAAAGAAGAAGAAGAAGTTACTTGACTAGTTAATATTAAAACGTATCTATTATTAAATCGCATTCTAAGCTCGAAGGAGCGAAGTTTATAAGAAAATAAATGTTGTCGTACCTAAGCCGCGCCGAGGGATATTGTCGTATTATGCGGCTCCGCGATTCCAATAAGAGTTGTAGGACTATTCATAATTAAGATTATTCCCAACGGATCATACAATCAGTTTGTGGTTACATCTGATCATCATCATCATGACAGCCTTCTAATGTTCCCACTGCTGGGACACCGGCCTACTCTCAGGCGAGAGTGATTGGGTCTTAATCCACCACGCGGACCCAATGCGGATTGGTGGATGGCACATGTCTTTCGAATTTTTAGTTCTAGGACATGCCGGTTTCCTCACGATGTTTTCCTTCACCGTATGAGAGCACTGGCATTGCGCACATAAATTTTTCTACATAATTCTAATTACATCTGATCACATAATAATTAATTTTTTGAAAAATAAGAACACTTATGGTGACACGCTACGATGTATTTATCGACACGTTTTTATGATTTTTATATTTAAAGTGGTAAACCGATTTCGTTAATTATATGAGACCATTTCTGAAGTATTACCTATCAAAAATAAAAATTGATGATTTTCGATTTCTCCGACAATTATCGTCGAAATAGATAAAAAAAAACATTTCTCTGCCATACAGTCAAATTGATAACCTCCTTTTTTAAAGTCTGTAAAAATATATTTCAATAAAAAGAAGAAGTCCGGTAATGTGGTAACTATCCAGGTAATAAGTCACCGAGAGGCCGGGACACCCGGGAAAAATATCCCAGTAAATTTTCCTGGACGCTCTGATTTTCGGTAAATGTTTCACTTATTTTTTTCTATTCTCTATTGGCTGAAGGCTTGTACGGTGATATGGATTTTACGAATTTTTCGACACGTTTTCTAACCAAGAAAAATTCGTAAAATTTTACAACTTAAAATTTTACCTTCATCTATTACACCTACCTACTTTTGTAGGTACTTAATTTGGATAAAATCACCTGCAAACTTTATGTTTTAAAATAAAAAATATTTGATATATGATTTGATTTGTTAAATCATCGTTATGGTTAGCTTCCCATGTTCCCATTGTTGAGACAGTGGCCTACTATCGGGCGAGAGTGATCACTGCACTTAAGTCACTGTATTGCGTTGGGTATGTTTTTAGTTCAAAGTGATCCTTGTAAAAAATACTTTATTGAAGAAAAATATTTTGAATTTGAAATAATATTCTCAAAGAGATTTTGAAACGTCTTAAAGCTATAGGTATATAAACGCAATATTGTACCTAATGGCGCGATTCCACCAAAATACAAATGTGCAGCACAATTTTTTTGAGTCCACCAGAACAAACATTTGTTCAGCACATTTCTTCAGCACAGTTCAGCACTCTGGTGGAATCGAACCATTAGACTGAGCATGATTATTATGAGCAAAAAAGATAGGCTAACTATTTACATTGTGTTACACTAAAAGTACGTTACGTAGTTACGTAAGCAACACAATAAACCAACATGCTACTCTACTAATAGTTCTATAAACCCAATGGAACTCTAATTGCCCGACCCAGGACTAGGACAAATGAGGTAATGACTTTCTAGAGACGCTTGGAGTGATGCCAACATGACTCTTAAGGTTTATTATGGCTTCTGCTAATTGATGTGAAGTTATTTAATTAGCTATACTACTGGTGCTGATACTGGCACTACTGGCACTGGTAGTCAAGTGGGGGTTAATGCCAAAATTCCTGTAAAGGGAAGGTGGAATTATAGTGTCAAAATTCCCTTTGGAGCTTCAAGCTTAGTTTAAAAAGGATTTTGACACAAATAATCCCAAAAACCCTTTGAAAGGAAAATCATATTAATATAAGTGGTGAGTGACCGCCTCCGACCATAAGGTCGTGGTTTCGAACAAAGTCGTGCACCAGGTTTTTCTGTTCGAGATGTTTATGTGCGCAATGCCAGTGCTTTTATATGGTGAAGGATCGTGAGGAAACTGGCATGTCCAAGAACTGAAAATATGAATGTGCCATCTACCAATTCGCATTAGCTCCACATGAAGGATTAAGTCCCATTTTTGCTTGGTAAGTGTTTCAGCTGTGGGAACATAAGAAGGCTGCTAACAAGCGGTGGCAAACAAAGTGTTTATATTTCCACCGTTCCCTATCACTCAAATTTCAGCTTTCTTATAAAATGAAGCTTATTTGCGAAAAAATACCACGGCTATAATGCCCCAAGGCATTTATGGTAAGGTTCTACCACAGCTTATAAAAGTGCCAGCTGGTACACTCATGTGTAAGTGGGTACCATGCCTACATAATATCCCTATGTCGTAGGTTAGACTCTTCTAGCTAGTAGACTCAAGCACACTATCCGTACTTTTATACCATAATTTTTTGAATTTTTTATTTTAACGTTTTCATATTTTTACTCCTTAATCAGTTTGAATGAATTTTGGTTCGAAGATATTTTTATATCTGTAGGCCAACCATAAAAAATAAATTCCGATGTATCGGGCCAAAATTTCGTACAATTTGTACCACAAATCATTTTTAAAAACATTGATCAATTGATTTAATTATGTCAACTGTAATTTGTCCTTTGTATTGTAGGGCAAAATCAGAAATATTTTTGACGTGAGGTCTGCCTCATGTCAGAAGTTTTGGAATGTAGGTCGTCGAACAAGTGGGGCGAACGTGGAACAAATCAAATCACATAAATGGTAATGTATAAACTGCATGGTAGCTAAGTGCTACAGATATTTCACGGTAGGCCAACTGAGCTGACTTATTTATGCAAATAAATATCTTGCATCTTTAGGAATGAAATAGGAAATAGAATAATACGTTGTACTAGCCGCGGGCAACAGTTGGCAATAATAACTTTAAGTTTTGATAATAACAGTAAATTTCGTGTAGCACTGCTGCACTGCACTCGTCGTCGCCAGAATATAACCCTGACCGTTAAGCTTGCGTGTTTGTAGTAAACCAGCTATTTTTTATAAGCTGCGACGTCGTGGGACAAAATTCCATTAATATCCCCAGCCCACCGGATCTGTTCATTTCCTACGCGTCGTGGTAATACCCGTCTTATTTGTGAGGGTAGTTCGGGAAGGATTCTCATAAAATGGCCACCTATTATGGATTCTAACGTCTTGATTTTTAGTATAAACAATCTTTATATCTATTAATAAGCAAAAATGTAATACAAAATGGGTTATTACCAACGGATTATATGATAAGTTTGTGTGATCAGATGATCACATAAAAAATTCTCAATAGATCAAATCAAATCAGTTGCAACTGCTTTTGAATTTAGTGTTGCCATAACGGATCAAAATAATATAACATGGGTGTGCATCCTGCACTGTGTGTTTAAGTTTTTTTTTTTTTTGTACGGCCTACAAAATGGTAAGCGGTTACCGCAGCCTATGGACGCTTGCAATACCAGAGAGAGGTATCACCCGCGGGTGATACCTTGAGGCTAAGATCGAAAGCCTCATGTGCTATCATGTAGTAATTTCCCCGGAAACCATACGAAAAAGGCAATTTCCTTCATTGTTTCATAACTAGAATGGACCCTTTGTTTGCTATTTAATAACTGTTTTCATAATTAGCTACGAAAATGGTTGATTCTTTCCTTACCAGGTAGGTAAATGAGTGGAAATAATCAACTTTAAATAATTAATCTAAATTCGTTGCCGGGGTCTGTTTTTCTGGACCAATACAATTTGGGAGTCTTTAAGGCTAGAGTGAACAGGTTCTTTCTAGGCAAGCGTGCTCCATCATCGACCACACCATCACTTACCATCAGGTGAGGTGGTGGTCAAACGCTTGACTATAATCAATAAAAAAAAAAAAATCAACTTCTTAGTATTTAGGTAAGTATTCATATCAACCTAAAGTTGATTGAAACAAATACTAAATTTCTGGCGCTTCGGCGGCCGCTGCCGCGGCACGCTCGCTACTTCACTATTGGATAATAAGTCTTGAAGATGGCGGGGAACATCTGGAGTTATTTCAACTAACTCTGAGGTCATGAGGAGTCTTTTTTTGTTTCTTTCTGTAGAGTTGCCAGGAGTGGCGTGAGAAGATGTCTTTCCACTGTGGGTGTTACCAGCTAATTCATCATCATCATGACAGCCTTCTAATGTTCCCACTGCTGGGACACTGGCCTACTCTCAGGCGAGAGTGATTGGGTCTTAATCCACCACGCGGACCCAATGCGGATTGGCGGATGGCACATGTCTTTCGAGTTTTTAGTTCTTGGACATGCCGGTTTCCTCACGATGTTTTCCTTCACCGTATGAGAGCACTGGCATTGCGCACATAAATTTTTCGAACAGAAAAATCCATTGGTGCACGACCGGGTTTGAACCCACGACCTTAGGATCGGAAGGCGGGGTCACTAGACCACCGGTGCTCTCACCAGCTAATTAGATAGACGTAATAAATCTAAATGTACTTAGTGTTTGTTTGCAAGCGGCGCAAACCCGTCCAATGTGAAAGTTTTCAATTTATTAGTCTGACACTGCTTGATTGCGGGGGAATTACATACACTAGATGTGGCAATACTTTTGGTATGCCTTTACTGGATTAACATAAACGTGACAGATTGCACTATTTTGCGCGATCTGTTTTTTTTTTTTATACTACTAAAGTGGTAACCAAGCGTACGGCCCACTTGATGGTCAGCGGTTACTGTAGCCTATGTACGCATGCAACATCATAGATATCACTTGCGTGTTACCACCCTGAGACCTTAGATGGTAAGTCTCTGTAATTTCACCGGAAACCATACCCTTCGAACCGGAACACAGCAATACGAGCATTACTGCTTGGCGGCAGAAATAGGTATGGTGGTAGTCCTTCCCCGGACGAGCTCTATCACAAAGAACTCTACTACTCTGTCACCTTGAGGGGACAAAACTATGCGACAGATGGGAATAATCCAACCAAATAAATACTATCTTCCTTCTAAATGAACTGCTGTGCGCTAGTCTCGCTAAAACTCGAGAACGGCTGTACTGGCTGATTTTGGTGTAGAAATATATGCAAGAGAGTTAAAGAAGTATATGTGCCAATCCAGATTACAGTCTGTTTCTGTGCGGAATTTCATCTAGGTCCGTTCAGCCGTTTAGATGTGATTGAGTAACAAATATCTACCCATTTATTCACCCGAACTTTGGCATTGGTATATAAGAATAAGAATAAGAATAAGAATTTATTTATTTGACACACACACAAAAAAGGAAAGTAATACAAGACAAGGTGAGTAAGTGAGTATAAGTAAGTATTACCTATATTACTTATTTCTTAAAATAAACTAAAAACAACAATATGAATAATTTTACTGTAATTGAACGTTGAAAGTTTTTATTTTTACAATTTTAATGCCTTTTTTTATTACTCTGCATTTTTTATGTTATTTTTTTTATAGCTCGTGTTAAGTTATTTT
Organism: Colostygia pectinataria; assembly: GCA_951394395.1. Classification (NCBI taxonomy): domain Eukaryota; kingdom Metazoa; phylum Arthropoda; class Insecta; order Lepidoptera; family Geometridae; genus Colostygia; species Colostygia pectinataria. The sequence goes on along the minus strand of OX596368.1, from coordinate 609,147 downwards.
CAGTGAAACATCAAATTACTAATTTCATACTTTATCAACTCGTTAAATGCTACGGTTTTTTTGTTGTTTTTTTTATACCACCTCAGTGGCAACTATGCGAACGGCGCACTTGATGGTAAGCGGTCACCGTAGCCTATGTACGCTTGCAATATCAGAGATATAACTTACGCGTTGCCACCTGAGACGTAGATTTAGCAAAACATTTACACCCTGTATATTTTCTCACCGTTTAAACCTTCCCTGAACTTTTACAAACATTTCAAGACCAAAACTAACTAAATCGGTCCAGCCGTTCTCGAGTTTTAACGAGGCTAACGCGCAGCAATTCATTTTTATATAAGAAAGAAGATTTGTATCAGGCACATCTAGTATTTCTACCTCTAGGTTTTCCTCACTAACTCGGTTAAGTAAGAAGGTATCTAAAGTTTCAGTTAAAGTGCAACTGATGGCTTGCAAATGGCACTGAGGCATTGAGCTGCGTTTAAGTTTAACCTGAACTTGGGTTTGAACTTAATCTACGGTCCATTGGATCCAGTATTCAAGGAGATCTATCTAACCAATAGTTAAAGTGCACTCTCAATTTGTTTTAAAAGTTAGCGCGGTTGTCTTTGTGATATTTAGTAGCTTCTGACTCATTAAGACTAAAGCTTTATGATGAAGATAAATCATCGAAAAAAAGCTAAGAAACTAGCCGAGTTTGATGACAGATTATTCTAAGCTAGGGCGCGTGAAATTTACCAGCTTTAAAACGTTCTAAGTGACCATTTTGATTTTTTGAATAAATAATTTTAAATATGAAATTGAAGTATAAATTTACCTATATCCTACCCTGTAGGATTCGGCAAGATTTCGCCTTGTTGGCTACCATCGCAGTTTTAGAGAGTAGCAGAGTTCTTTGTGATAGAACACGTCCAGGAATACTTATTCTACACCGTACTTATTTCTGCCGCAAAGCAGTAATGCTCGCATTGCTGTGTTCCGGTGTGAAGGGTATGGTTTCCGGTGATATTACTGGCACATGAGGCTTTCGATCTATGCCTCAAGGTGACCCGCGAGTGATACCTCTGGTATTGCAAGCGTCCATAGGCTGCGGTAACCGCTTACCATTTTGTGGGCCGTACGCTTAGTTGTATAAAAAAAACCACCACTTTGCTAGATATTATGCCTCTAAGCAGTGGTGTGTATTGTTGCGTTTAAGTTTGAAGGGCACTGTAGGAAGTTAAATTACTGGGCAAAAGAGACATGACCGAAGACTCGAGGATCTGATAATACATTTAATAGCAAATTTTTTGTTATTTCAAAATGAATCGACAATTACAATTTTAAATATGGTCCAAAACTATCAAATCCGACACAGAACTTCAGGCTTCAAGTTAATGAATACTAACTTAATGCATACTATCTCAGGGTATTGGTAACTTCAAACGAACCAAGAAACTCGACTTCCCACCATTCAGTATTGACAATAACCTAAAGATAACAAGTTATTATCGATTTAACTGAAGTTTGATCGCAGATCAGCCGTCTCGGAAGTTACGTCACTATTTCAGTGTTATCGGTGTGTCTGCCAGACCACAGACTCACTTAATATAAGTTTGTGTTATGTTAAAGTTCAAGCTTCAAGTTTGAGCGGGCTTTCGATGATTTTAGAAGCTTTGAAATGCTTGTGGCTATGTTTATAAATTTGCTAAGTCAGACTATTTTAATTATGATCATACAAGTGTTAGTCCGCGATTTCGTACGTGTGGCAATTATAACGCTATAAATAATATAAAACAAAATCGCTTCCAGCTATCTGTCCTTCTGTTTGTATGTATTTATGTAAGTTTAGATATTTTAAATTACACAATGGATTTTAATTATGTTTTTATCAATAGATAATAGTAACATACGAGAAAGGTTTATGCTTATTGTAAAAGCATCTGTGTGAAGCCGGGGCGGGATGCTAGTTATATTATAAGCACGGCACGTTATAGCGCTTTAACAGAATATACACGGAATGAAATGTCTATAGGAAAATATTCATTTTATTCTCACAGACTCCAAAGCACGTCGTACAGACCCACTCCCTGCTAAGTAAGCCAATAAAACTTCATATGCGCCGCTAAGAGGGGCGCAATGTACCACGTGCTATTTATGGCACAAAACGAGCCTCCGGTTTGGGAACAGGGGCACCTTAAGGAATATTCCCTGATTTTTGCAAAGTTACACGAATGGTAAGGATGCGTTTACACCAAACATAAAGTTAATCTACAAGAAACTGACTTAACTTCGCTTGCGGTCGCGCGTTGGAATATACACTGTATTTTTATCACTCTAAGACTGAATTTACCTTTGATCAAATGATACGCTGCGAGTATGAATTCCCAAAAATATCATTATCATCATTATTACAGCCTTCTAATATTCCCACTGCTGGGACACTGGCCTACTCTCAAGCGAGAGTGATGTGAGAGTGATCCTCAAAATTAACCAGTTTAAAATACAAATGCTGTAATTGCTACGCGCAGTCCGCGCAGTGAGACTTACGATTACGTAACGTTAGCGATTAATCCAATAAGCTTCCTGAATATTTAAAATTATCTTTAATATTTGCATAAAAGTTATCGCAAGGTCTTGCAGACACTCTGTAGAACGGAAGGTAAATAATATGGTGTGCAAAATAAATGCTTGCGTGGAATTGAAAGGGTTACTCATATCTAGTAGTTTTATCTGTACCATCCGTGGGGAGAGGTATGGCTTTTCTGTGATTTGTTTGTTATTTTGTACCTGAAACAATAAAAAACATAAATTAGTTTATATTGTACAAAAATACTATTAAACTCGAGTATAATTCAGATTAGCCATAGTCCGATTGATCGAACCATGCGGTCGAACCATATGGCCAGCCAACTTGCCGAGTACCATAACAATAGCAAGGGTCATGCCAAAAAAGCGACCCAGCCGGTGTTGTTAAAAGAATTTTACGGCATGGGCGCGTTGGAACTAGCGTAGATTTGTTTAGCTTGTAAGACGTTTCAAAGTGATCTTTGTGATTTTACTGATTTAAACCATTTTTGATTATGATTTTAATTTTTGATTTCAATAATATTATCGACTAAGGTGGGTCTTGAAACCACAACTTTCCATTTGATATGCGGGAATATTAATATTCGACCAAAAAATCCATTTGGAATTTGCTATTGTCTAAGAAGACTACGAAATGTACCATAATTTTCTACAAATTAATAATGCAAATTAGTAACATCCACCTCAGTGAGGAGTAATCTTCTTAAAATCAGAACTCCTCTTAATTTGGGCCTCTCGGAGGGCGAAAATGTCTCCGAGGAAATCATTTTAAACCACTTTCAATTTTGATGATTTATACAACATTTTAGAAGATATTATGAACGAGGACACTTTGTCAATCTTTCTTATTGGCATGACCGTTAATAATAATATTATTAATATAATATAATAAATAAATATTCAACACAGCGCCATGTAGCCCAGAACTAAGCAAAGCTTGTACTGCACCAGTTACTGATAATATTATACCAGTCTATATCTACATAATGAGAGAAGATTTGTATTTTTGTTTGTTACGAATAAACTCAAAAACTACTGGTCCGATTTCAAAAATTCTTTCACCATTAGAAAGCTACATTATCCTTGAGTAACATAAGCTATATTTATTACTAGCGACCCGCCCTGGCTTTGCACGGGTGCGTTTTCATTGCACCCGTGCGAAGCTGGAACGGACTGCTAGTTACAAATAAACTCAAAAACTACTGGTCCGATTTACAAAATTCTTTCACCATAAGAATGTTACATTATCCCTGAGTAACATAGGCTATATTTATTACTAGCGATCCGCCCCGGCTTCGCACGGGTGCGGTTTAATTGTACCCGTGCGAAGCTAGGACGGACTGCTAGTTGGTTTTATAAAAAGGAAAGATTTGTTTTTTTGTTTCTAACGAATAAACTCAAAAACTACTTGATCGATTTCAAAAATTCTTTCACCATTAGAATGCTACATTATCCCTGAGTAATAAAAGCTTTATTTTAATGTCCATCCGTGTGAAGCCGGGACGTGCCGCTAGTTTATGATAATTTAGAACCAATTGTGTAAAAAGCTCTAACGATGGTAATAGGATGGCACGTTATGACAAGATAATGGTACCTAGCCGCAAAGTTACAGCTAAAACGTGACCTAAGCCATGAATTTGCGGCCTAGACAAGCCAATGGCGTATTAATAGGCTTGATACTAGATGACTGATACTTATTACAATAGTAAGTAAGTTCGTATGAGTCATTGGCCTACTCTGGTGACAGAGTTTCTAGGCCGCCCAAATGCCTCTGTCATTGCTTAACAACTTTGAAAAAACCGGGACTGCTTAACGTACCCTCTGAAGCAAGGGAGCGCTCAGTTGAAATTGCCACTGGCGGTCAACTATCCAAATGATGGCTACGCGGAACAGGCACTTCGTTGATCTGTTAAGAACAACTTAGCCAGCTACGTCACGAGCGCTCCCTTAATACAATACAAAATATAGATATTTTTTTATTTTAAATAGAAAATACCTAAAACTCCCGGAACAAATATCTGCAGATTACAAACATTTGTTTCTAGGCGGGAATCGAACCCGCAATCTCTGCGTTGCAGGCGGACCTTCGCTTGCTGAGCCAAACAGGTCGCCAAATACAGAAACCATCTTAATAAATACCGCATCTAGATCGTTTACGACATTTCACATTACCGCATAAAGAACCCCCCTCCCGTCAAGTTGCTGAATTATTTATACCGCTCGTTACCGGACGACTGTAAAAACTTTAGAGGAGCACCGTATCAGTGATTTTACGAGTGTGCTTCGATTTTAGCGAAACGGTGTTTTTACTCTTTTACGGTTGACGTTAAAAATAAAATCAAATGCACCTCGCCGTCGCCTCGCTCAAACGACTAGTCAACAACGTGACGTGAGCACGTTATCGGGGAACGTGGTCGACGCCTTATTGACGTCTTTTTATCAGACGCCATAAACAAGTGAAGTGAAGGCCACCTTAGGCCCTTACAGAACACCAGTGTTACATCAGCATCATTCCTAAATAGGTGCGATGTAGCTTATGCTTTGCCATTTAGAAGAAAGAAAGAAAGAAAATACTTTTATTGACTCCACAAAGAAAAACAAACAAACAAAAGAAAAGGCAACAAAAGAAAGCTAATAACAAAATCCTAACCTACCTAAGTAGGTAGGTACCACCTCCTTACAAATAATAATAAAATAGAAAATATTCAAAAACTACTTAGTACCTACATAACAATAGTTTAATTCTTAAAATAATATGTAACTAAAATATTTGTCTATTGTTACCTAACATACTACTTATAATCTAAATTGTGTGGGGTCAATAGGTCGTTGACTCAGCATGATGCTGCATCACAGATACCTACCCAATTAGTAGGCATCAGCAAAGCAACGCTGGTATTCTGTCAGGACCTTGGTTGGATGACATCACGGGCAACTAGGCTGCTACACTATTTATTAAAAAGTTAATATCTAAAAAAATATAAAATCAATAATACTACTAGTTTAAACTAAGTTTCAAATGTGTTAAATTAAATAAATAATGAGGAAATAAAATAAATAAATAACAAGGTGTTTAAAATATGTATGTATATACCTACTTATTTATTTTTATGTTACTGCTCAAGTAGTGCCTTCAAAGTCTCTGTGCAGACCACAGAATAAACAGGCAAGTCAAGTCGTGCATAAACAAAGGCGCAGGCGCACCAACACAGAAAAAAAATTGCTACCAGAACTCGATTTGATTGGCCATTAAATATTAGACGCTTGCATTTCAACCAACCATGGCTAAGAGTAAAGAAAATTAGTATAATTTTGGCGAAAGCTACAAACAAAAACAACAAAGTAAAGAAAAAAAAAGAAAAATAGGAATTCTGCCAATGAAAATATGAAAATGGATTGTTTGAGTGTATGTTTAAAGTGATAAAAAGTTACTGGCCTGAGGAATTTGAAGTCCTCGGCTCATCGTGCATTATTATTTGGTAAGCAAGTTGTTTGTTTTTCCAATCTATCTATGTTGTTGACATTTGTAATTCAAAGAGATATCTTTTAAGCGTAATTCTAAAGTTATTGACCCACTCACATCGTAAATTACCTAAAAATATTTTAATTTTTTAATAAGCTATATACCTCCATGTTGTGTTTTCTTAGCTTGTTTCCTTTTTTACCATGTTATTTATTTGTTATTTATTATTATTTTTTATTTATTTATTTATTTATTTATTTTATTAGTTTTTATTTTTTCTTTGTGTGTGTGATAAATTAGTTTTCTTTCTTTCTATGCTGAGTCAGGACCTATTAGACACCACTCATGTGACACAGAGCGAGCATAGTTGCTACCTGCCTTGTGCATGTACTTAATAATAAATAATAATAATAATAATAATTTCTTCTTCTTCTTTTTTTTTAATTTTGTTTTTAATATTATTATTATTATTATTATTTTCCAAATTCATGTTTTTAAATAGGTACTGTAAGCTGTTTTTTTTTTTTTTTTTATATTTATATTATTATTTTAGTTCTGTGTCTTTGTCTTTGTCTTTGTGCTGTCAAATAAATTCTTTCTTTCTTTCTTTCTTTCTTTCTTTCTTTCTATGTTAAAATACCTACTTAATTATTATTGTTCAAATTGCATTATGATGAGATTGTATCGAGATTGTATGTAATGCAATCGAAAGTTGAACTAAACTGATGAACGTGATATCGATACGAAGTTTCATACAAACGTTGAACCGAGTAGAGGTGACGTTGATCAGCCGTGAGGATGATATACCTGCTTTAACCTTTATTCTCTGTGGTTTTGGCGTTTAACACGTGTTTTTCGTTTTATCACTTTGCGGTGGGTGGCGCCGGCGTTACGCAAGGTACGGGACGTGCACTCTAGCCGTGCAGTTTTTAATGGAACCAGCATTTCGAAAAGGCTTTTTTAGCTCGAAAACTTGCTAAAAGAAGAATCTATATTATGAAAATTCGTTGTGTTTTTTTTTTAAACAAAACCTTATTCCTCTACGAATCCTTTTACGAAATATCGATTTCGTAGAGGGTCTACGGAAATCGCTAGAACAATGTAAGAGAAATAACCGAAAAATCGTTTAGTTTTTTTTTATATATATTACTAAAGTGGCAACCAAGCGTACGGCCCACTTGATGGTCAGCGGTTACCATAGCCTACACGCATGCAACATCAAAGATATCACTTGCGTGTTACCACCCTGAGACGTTAGATGGAAAGTCTCATGTGCCTGTAATTTCAGCGGAAACCATACCCTTCGAACCGGAACACAGCAATGCGAGCATTGCTGCTTGGCGGCAGAAATAGGTATGGTGGTAGTCCTACCCCGGACGAGCTCTATCACAAAGAACTCTACTACTCTTTAGTTATTTGTTCATTTCAGAAAGTCTAGAACACCAGCAAGTTACACAGTCAAACTAAAGTAAATACATTAGCTCTATTTGCACAAGAAATACAGTAGAAAAGAGTAAAATCTGTACGATTCGTACCATATACGCGCAGTTGAATAAAACAAATCTGTCTTCGTGGCGTTTAGCTCTTATTTCCATCCGCTACTCAGCTATTTCCTACTTACACTGTGTCGCAAGTTATGGAGTTTTGCGAGATATTATATTTTATTATTGTAATCTTAGGAAAACTTACAGAGTTAATATTATGAATAAGATACTATGCAACAAAATACAATACAAAAAGGCCAATTAAAAGTTTTCACAAATAGGTTATAACAGGATAAAAAAAGAATTTAAACAGGTACCTAATGTAGATGTGATATGTGTTATTTTTACAACTAAAGTGGCAAAGTACGGCCCACAAGATGGTAAGCGATTAACGCAGCTTATAGGCGCTTGCAATACCAGAGGTATCACTCGCGGGTTGCCACCTTGAGGCTAAGATCGAAAGCCTCATGTGCCAGTAATTTCACCGGAAACCATACCCTTCACACCGGAACACAGCAATGCGAGCATTACTGCTTGGCGGCAGAAATAGGTATGGTGGTAGTCCTTCCCCGGACGAGTTCTAAACTAAGCAAAGCTTACTATTGAAGCCAGATAACTCTAAAAATAATAATAATAATAATAATAAATAAATAAAGCTGGACATTCCACACAGCATCATCTAGCCCAAGGTAAGCTGCTGTTAAACAGAGCTGTATTATGGGTACTAAATGACTGATATATATTTAATACAATACAATACATAGATAGATATTTTTTATTATACATAGAAAACACCCAGAACAAATATTTACAGATCCTACAAACATTTGTCCCAAGGCGGGAATCGAACCCGTAACCTCCGCGTCGCAGGCGGACCTACGCCCGCTGCGCCAAATCGGTCGTCAACTGATAAAATACACATCATACATTAAGTAGGTAATTCGAACATACACTTAGCGTGTAGAGCTGCGACTTGTCAGTGCAAAAGGTTTGCTTATTTGTAGATATATTTACCTATCTAATTTGTAATTGGTTACCTAGGCTAAAAACTTAGGAAATCAATTGTTGACGTGTACCTACTAATTGTGTACCAAATAAATGATTATTGATTATTGATTTATAAATAGGTACATAGAAATACATACACATATTTTCAAGTTATGCAAACATTTGTCCCGCAGTGGAGATTAAAACCGGCAACCTCTCGTTTCTTAACCGGACACTCGCCGGTACGTTTGTTTATAATATTATATATGTAAGGCCCTTGTATCCAAAACCTTGCTGAAGATTCCTATCCCTTGCACCACACTCTCGCCATTTCCCCTCCTCGGTGTCGTTCAGGATAGAACGCTATTCTCGACAACTATTCGCTCCACGCTCCTCCGTTACCAGGCATGGTATGTACCCAGTAGAGCATATTCGAAAAATATATGTGCGCAATGCCACTGCTCTTAAACGGTGAAGCAAAACATCGTAAAGAAACCGCTGAACTAAAAACTTTAAAGACCATGTGCCTTCCGCATTGGGTCGACGTGGTGGATTACGACATCACTCTCGCTTGAGAGTAGGCCAGTGTCTTCAGAAATAGCAGGCGTTGCGCTACTCAACAAAATAAATCGCCCAAAATATTTAACAATAACTCAAAAACAGTTGTTTCAAACTAATGAACTTCATCAAGCACTTCTGAAAGCTGTCGCCATTTTCCAAAATGGCGGCACTTGATGAAATTGGGTGAGCACTGAGCAATGACGAACAACTTCCAGTGATTTAAGTGCTTCATGATGAAAAAAAAAAAAAAACTAAAGAAAATTCCAAACTATCTTAAAATAAAACTACAAGAAGGATTAAAGAAAACATAGCTTGCTAAAATGACTCAACTTCTTATGTTAAAGACGATAATTTTAGGTTTCAGACAGAGCTTGTGCATATTATTATGGACACATTTGAACAAGCTGTTGTTTATAGCTATTTTTTTCCCTACGTTTATGAAGTCTGTGAAAATCTAAACTACGAGTAAAATGTTTCCGTCGCGTTAATTTTTTTCCAGAAAGTGATTGCACGTTACTGCGGCATAAAGCGCTTCTGTGCGGTTGCACTGAATATCTGAATTTAGCTTTCCGGGACTGTTTTATTTTACGACATTTCTGGCTAAAAGCAATAACGTTTCCGACATCATAGAAATTACAAAACGAAGGAAATGTAAATCGGTAATTTCTCACTGTTATTGCGTTTTTTGAGTACCACATGGCTCAATTGACGGTCCTAAGTATTAAATGAATTATAATTCTGAGTACCTAGTCCCTTTATTTTCATAGTTACAAATTTTCGTGGCCGAAAGGACCACGGGCGACTACTATTAGGTCGCCATTTTGAACGCCATCTTTGCCCCCCTTTCACTGACATGGGGGAAGTGCTACTTATTTTCTAGAAGGTACTAAAGAGCTATAAAAAGGTTTGAAAAATTATTTAAAAAAAATAACGAATGTTTCCGATCTTTTTATTAAGTTGGTTACAGATTTATCCGCTGTGCAGCGCAAAGTGCAGCTTTTGTTACCGTTATGGAGGTATACCATTTAAAGGATCGTTCAAACCAACACGGCTACGCGAAAGCGGAGCGGAAGCGTCATCCGCGCGGCGGACGCTGCAATGGCTAAGCGATGGCGCCTTGCACACCAAACGCGACCACGACGCGGCAACACAGCGTTCGCAAAGTCCGCTTTCGCTCCGCTTTCGCGTCGCCGCGTTGGTTTGAACGATCCATAATGGTGTATCAGCTTACCTTCTCAGCTGTTAGTGGCAAGTGGTAACCGCCGTCGCCCCGTATCAAATAAATGTAGTTCACGCTCCATCGCGTTCCAAACCGAATGTTTCTCCAGATTCGCGTTATTGTGAGAGACACACTGGTAAGTAGATTGTTATTAACAATTTAATATGATTACGCTAATCACAGTTTTCGATGCTCTAGCATAACGTCAAAGTCAATAAATAAAAGTACAAGTGCTCAGGTAATTATTTTCGAAAAAAATGTAAAATCAAATTCCTAAATCAAGTGTAGTATTACTTTTGAATTTTTTTTTTCTGTCTTTGTGAATCTAAGTAACGCTCAAATACAGTAACGCTATCAAATTTATCGAATCTTAAGTTGTGACGTTTTTGAGGTTCGATTATTGAAGCTAACGACGTCTCAAACAATTAATATGATCTTAAATAAATAGTGTTACTGAAAAAAAACGAGGTCCCGGGCCTACGATTTGAGGTATCTCCGATTTTTTATAATTAAAATTAAAAAAAAAATGAAGCGCTCGTGATATATCTGGCTAAGTCGATCTTAACAGATCAATCAAGTTAAGCACTGTTCCGCGTAGCCATCATTTGGTTGGGTGACCGCCTGTGGAAATTTCATCAGAGCGCTCCCCTGCTCAAAAAATTGCCTGCCAAAAAAAACCTGCTTGAAATTGATTCGGGCGTGCCTCAGACGGCCTAGAAACTCTGTCACTAGAGTTGGCCACTGACTCACACTAACTTACTTACTTTAGCTCTTAAAACTAACGGCCCGTGTGTAGCACTGTCACCAATGCGAAGAAGGCAAACGTGTGAAACAGCCTGGAAGCGAATAAGTAGGGGTGAGCGATTCGCGAGCGATTTACTTAACGAACTCCCACCACTGATAATGATTCTTTCTTTACTGACTGCTTCGGATCTCACAAGAGCTTTTAACTTCATTAAGCCCTCTTATTTATTGACTTATATAATCGAGATCACTCTTCCTCGAGAGTAGGCCTGGGAACTTATGGAAGCTTACCATGATGATGATGACAGAGACTAAGTAAAATCCCCATCTATTCAAACGTGGTCAAACGTGAATGTTGTAAAAACTGACCATTTATTAAAAGTACAAAAAAAGTTTAAAAGCGGAAATCGAACCCGTAACCTCTCACTTCTCTACAATACAAGGCATTCGACCACCGCACCACTGATTGGGTAGTTCCAATAACTCTTCTGTATAAAAATGAATTGCTGTGGGTTAGTCTCGCTAAAACTCGACAACGGCTGGACCGATTTGGCTAAATCTGGTCTTGAAATATTTGCAGGAGTCCAGGGAAGGTTTAAACGGTACTATATTATGGAAAAATTGCGAAATAAATAACGCAAGTGAAACCGCACGGGACAATTAGTCTGTAATATAATGTGGGAGGATATATAATGTCAGGAAAACAAAACATTAAATGAACTATCACATTATTTCTGTTTGCAATCACCCGATGTGTACTTTACAAACCCATTTTATTTTTTCGTTCCACTCACAATAAGCCAAACCTTATTCCGAGATCTGGGCCCGTATCGCTGTAATCGAACGTGTTTTCCAAAGCTCTTACTTCATCATTTGTTTTTTTATAATTTCGTACATTTAGTTATTTATTCATGTAAACTTAAAATTAAATTTACAGATTTCCAAATCGTTAATCTAGCTATGTAAATATTTACAGTTTAAATAAAATGTCCTAACTTGGTAGATCTGAAAATATCCCAAAATTATTTTGCCTCAAGCGGGATCATTTTATTAATTTTTGGAATATTATTTGTCTAAAAAATATGTAGATTATCTATCAATTACCTAGGTCTACATAAAAAACCGCTAATAGTCCTACTCTAGTCTGACTATTGTGAGTTTTGTTTTACTGGTAAGACTACTAGGGACGAGAAAATTCCTAGTTGTCTGCCTGGTAAGACAACTCGGTAAGACTACTGCAAATAGCCAATAATCTTTAGTATTCCCTTAGTGTGATGGTTAACACTATAAAAACAAAAACAACCAATCGATAGATCTGAATTTGAAATTAGAATACATCATTTTGTTTTAGCACGAAAGCCTTGAGTACTGTGCAATCTTCGTAAAATGAAGCCCAAACGTTAGCGATACGTTACCGTCTAGTGCAGTACGGGGTCTGTTTTTCGGCTTCGACGACCCCGCTGTCATTTATATCCCTCTAACGTCCACACAATTACCAGCAGTGGAACCGGAGTTAGCATCAAACAAACACACATTCTCACTGACAAATCACCCCCACGCTGGGGGGTTGATTGATGTGAGACCCCTGTCTTCAGGTCTTCGGAGCATGAAACGAATCTCGGTTTCATAGTTTTTGTTTTTTAGCGTGTATAGAATTTTATTTTAAGCGCCTGGGAGTTTAACAACAGCAAAACGAATGGTGTTACTCTAAAATATTTAAGGCGTTATTTAAACACATTTTCTTATAGTTGATTTTGTATTTCTACCGTTTTCCTATGATATTTTTTCTTGTGGTTGTAACCAAATTTAGTCAAAATAGTTAGCTATTACTTCTGCAAAACAATAAGTCTGAAAATGAGTGATCACTGTGTTGAAAATTTAACCATTTGGTTGAGTTAACTATCGATCAAAAACTAGCAAATTATGAAAATCACATCAGATATTCATTTTTCAGTTATCATTTTGAATAAATTATGCATAACCTTTGTCATGGGACTAGCAAGTCCACTAACTATATCAAGACTACCCGGGCTTGACTGATTTAACAGTTAGTTAAATACTTTCTACCTAAGTTTAACTTTACTAAAATAATAACCCTAAAAATGTTTGTGCAATGTTCTGGGCACATAACCTGTAAAAGTAAAGGTAAACAATATATTTATTCAATCATATCACAAGGATCATTTTGAATCGTTCTATAACTAGGTGAATCTACGACAGTTCCACGCGCCCCAGCCTTGAATTTGGCAACAAACTGGGTTCCTAGCTTTTTTTTTGATGATCCCTCTTCATCAGGCCCTGTTAAGTCCATTCAAAGGTTAGCAGTAAAAGAAAACAGCCTTAAGAGCAACGTTAATTGACAATGACCACGACATTAGCGGTCACTCGGGGTGGAAGGGGGAGGAATGGCGAACGATTTAGCAAACGACCGTTAACGTTTTCGAAGTAGTAAAACAAATCTTTTCGGGTACTTTCACAGATTTTACTACTTCTAAGTGAAAGGCAGATAAAATATGCTAAGCCGTTTAGTGCGGTCAACTTTATTAAGGATGCGAAGCGCTTGTGCTGTGGCCGGCTTAGTCATTGCTTTATTTATTCGTATAAACACTAGGCATTGGGTCCGCGTGGTGGATTAAGAACCAATCACTCTCACCTGAGAGTAGGCCAGTGTCCCAGCGGTGGGAACATTAGAAGGCTGTCATGATGATGAAACACTAGGCGTTACAAGAAAATATTAAAACTATACAAAAATACTTCAATATAAAAAACAGACGAAAAATATCTAGTACTACTCCGCTTAACCTTTTAACCAATGAGGTCACATAGTTAATACAGTTAACCTCAAAAGAAAAATATCGACACGTGTTTCATCCCTCCACGGGACATCATCAGGACCATCGACTTCCAGACGTGTTGCTCCGTCGAGCGCTGGAGCCAAAGAGGTTAACTGTATTAACTGTGTGACCTCATTGGTTAAAAGGTTTTGCGGAGTAGTACAAAAAATTTTTGTCTGTTTTTTATCTTGTAATGATTTCCGCAAAGTAACGACTGAATCTATCTATTTAAAAATACTTAATTAGACAAGAACAAAGAACAAAATAGAACTTAAACTAAATAAAAGTAATTTAAACTAGGCTCGTTCGTTCGTATGAGTCAGTGGCCAACTCTGGTGACAGAGTTTCTAGGCCGCCCGAAGGCCTCTTTCATGGCCTAACAACTTTGAAAAAGCCGGGACCGACTGCTTAATTTAAACTAGGATATTCACACTATAGTAGATTATAAGTCAAGTTAAATTAAGTCATTGCTGGTAGGTTAGGTAATCATTTAAATGGGTCTTTCGTTCTTTAGAAGGCATGTTAAGCTGTCTGTTCCGTTTAGCAGTTGCGTACTTATCGAACAACTAACTAAATTAATTTAACAATATTAACTTTGAGTATAGGCTCTACTAATATTTTTTTTTTTTTTTTATACAACTGAAGTGGCAACCAAGCGTACGGCCCACAAGATGGTAAGCGGTTACCATCTTGTGGTTAATATCTAAATAGAGATCCCATTTAAATAAACTAGTCTCCAAATTAATATCAACAGTTAAAGGAAATCGATGCGGAATCGGCGACAGTATCCATTGCCGGCTTCTAACTTATGTGCCAATATCGACAGTACTAAATCAGCAATGGACCGCGTCCAGAGATATATGACCGGGAGTCCTATTATAATCTGAATTATAGTTAGCGAGTGAATTAGATTGCGGGATAGGACGATGATAAGGTGGTAAAATTGATGTTATTATGATCGTCCTTACAGAGCACTGGTGGACGCAAAGCTTGGGACGAATGTGCAGCAACTCTCCATAACAATAGCAAGGTTCATGCCAAGGATAGGAACCCAGCCGGTGTTGTTGCCAGTTCTTTAAGTAGCTTGTAAGACAAAAAGTGAAAGTTCAAAGTGATCTTTGTGATTCAAATGATTAAAGCACTTTGGATTTGGTTTGATTTGGTCTAGTGGTGATTCCGCTTTCCATTTCTAGGTCATAGGTTCAAAACCGGTCCACGGTTTTTTTATAGCGGATAGTTTGTATATATGTTTGTTACTATCATGCCAAAATAGCTCAACGGATAAAGATAAAATTTGACACAGAGATAGATTATAGTCTGGTATAACACATAAATTACTTACATTTTTACAAACGGGTGTTTTCACGTACCGGTATATCGGTGAAGAGGTACCGACACTGTTTCGACTCAATTTGGAGAGTCTTCATCAGGGTTGAGTGACACGGCGAGCGTCTTCCTCCGCGTCGCGATATGCACTCAAAACGTGCACGTGAAAACACCCGTTTGTAAAAATGTATGATATAGTTCACGATAGTTTTATGACATAAATTACTATTGATCTCGGCAAAATGGCTGTTCTTGTAGGATAGAAACTGCCACGGGTAAAACCGTAAGACACAGCTAATCAAGAAATAAATAGGCTACGCTTCTCACTTTCGCTCGAATAGCTAGTGTCCCAGCAGTGGGAACATTAAAGGATTTTGCTTCAACCGTAACTGGTTATGTGGTTATGAATCTCTGGTTGTGTATAATACAAATGGTTTCGACCCAAGCGTACCAAGCCCCAGGCGGCAGCTAGTCTTATAGTGTAGGTAAAGGATATTAAAGTAAGGCAACGATATGGTCACTGAAACAGACCCATTTCGCATAACGCCGCCGGAACACTAAGCTCTAGTGGCTGGTCTACTATCTACACATTAGGGATGGGAACGAATACTATCGATATCGATAGAAGCACTCCTAAGACGGAATTAGACTCACCTATCTCTATTCACACTATGTTAGTCTATGGACACTATTATCGATATCGATAGAGTGGGCTCTAGACACAGCGCATCCCTATTCACACAGGTGCACCGAGTTGTGATCAATTACTCGATAAGCGGCTCGTACCACCGACATGCATTAGCAGATACCCCAGCCCTAGCAAGTAACAACACTAGCCATTGAACTATTTAGTAAGTCATTTTACTATCTACGTTACAGGATGGCAACACGCAATATTTCTGATGTTATAAGCGTGCATAGGCTACGGTGACCGCTTACCGTCAAGTGGGCCGTATGCGTGGTTGCCACTTTAGTGGTATGAAAAAAAACTTAATCAGTACACTCATTACTTGCCTACCACACTACGCCGTTAATTGTTACGTCTGACCAAAACTAGCGGCCAGCGGGTGGACAAAGCCAAGTCTAAGTTATAAATGATTTATTAAATAATATTTTAGGATTATTTTGTACATGAAACATAGGTTATGTCACTCAGGGATAAAGTAGCGCTCTGGCATTCTAATGGTGAAATAATTATTGAAATCGGACCAATGAGTTTATTCGTTAAAAACATAAATATAAATGATTTTTCTTTATAAAATGTTTTGATAGTAGTATTAGATTATTAGTTATTACCTGGGTACATTAGATTATTTAGATTAAGTACCTAGACATAAAGCACCTCCTAGTGCAATATTGCTGTGCCCTAACAGGGTTTATGTTTGAAACTACCTACTATTAATAGAAGACCAAATTAGCAACATAATTGCAATAAAAGATTATTATTTTTTATACTACTGAAGTGGCAACCAAGCGTTCGGCCCATAAGATGGTAAGCGGTTACCGCAGCCTATGGACGCTTGCAATACCAGAGGTATCACTCGCGGGTTGCCACCTTGAGGCTAAGATCGAAAGCCACATGTGCCAGTAATTTCACCGGAACACAGCAATGCGAGCATTACTGCTTGGCGGCAGAAATAGGTATGGGTATGGTGGTAGTCCTTCCCCGGACGAGCTCTATCACAGAGAACTCTACTACTCTTTTATTTGTATTTGTATTTGATAATATTAATATAGACGAGCGGATCCGCACGGCTTCACCCGCATTTTTGACTTTGTCACGGAGATACGTGGTAACAAACATACACACACACCGACACACAGACACACAGACTTTCGCATTTATAATATTAGTCGGATGTAGACTTGTGTATAGAAAAAACACGAAAATATGAAGTGATACACAAATAACAGCGGTTTGTGTGTAATCCCCGTAAGAGCGTAAAGAGCTCGGCGTGGCGGGCGCCGGCTTAGCGTGGGATTAGCGTGGATACGCCCTCCTACGCCTAGGGTTGCCGAACTCAATAAGTTAGTAAGGTTATGAACTTCAGCACAAAGTTAGTTCGTAAGGCTATGAACTTCAGCACAAAGTTATTTCGTAAGGCTATGAATGGCTTTTTGTCGATAATGCATTTGGCTATAATATTATTAAGATTTACAGTATTTTTTTTATTTTTTTCTATTTCAGCAAGTGACAGGACAATCAAGGCGCCCGCCTGTGCCACCCAAAGCTTAAAGTTTTTAAGTGTTTGCGTGGCACTGCACTGCGCTTTTTACCCCGAGACATTGTTGTTAAGTCTCTTTTGCCCAGTAATTTTACTTGCTACAGTGCCCTTCAAACCTAAACACAGTAATGCTGCAAGCATTTACTACTGCTTGGAGGTAGAATATCTGACACTGCGGTGGTACCTACCAAGACGGGCTCTTGCTGAAGAATCCTACACCAGGTAAAAAAATAAGTTAAGAGGTAGTAGTATATTATAGTAAGAGGTTTTGAAAACCAAGAAACTATTGCAAATCAAAGTAACTAATAGAATAAATACAGCGAAATTAATTATCAAAAATCAAAATTACTAGTCACATAAAAAATAAGCTAAGTTTGGGCGCTGTATATACTTTACCTTTAATAAAAAAAATTATAACCTTTAATAATATTGTGGCAGCCCTACGTCTTTGAGGTCTTATTCCAGTCACAGTCCGACTTCGAAGTAACGATACGAACGAAATAAAATAAGCATTTCGCAAAAATATTCCGCTAACTGACTGAGACTTAACGTTTGCGAACTTTTTATTGAACGTGTAATCTGGTTTTGGAAACTAGTGGGTTTGTTATTATACATTTGCTGAATGTACACGGATCTATGTGTACACAGTACTGTTAAATATGTTTTAATTGGAGGACAAAAACAAATATAGGTCTATCTGTCCCCCTGTTTGTGACGGGGTGTTAAATAGAGCTTTTTCAATTATACAAGATCTATCTGTCGCCCTTTTAAAATAGGGTCATAGATAATTTTTTTTCCGATCCGTCAACCTAATTCTACAGAGCTAGGTGACAGATGGGAATATAAATCATTTATTTGGAATTATTAAGGCTTCATCATGTAGACAAAAAATCAAACTGCCTTTTAACAATGGGCTTGCGTTAGGTCTCTCGGCAAGATGTAGTCTACGATTTAATCCGCAGAGTAAATGCCCAAAAGTAATATATTCACTCGTTTTTTGATAGAGAGTGCTAAGTACTTCTACTAGAGGTCACCAGTAATCGCTCGTAACCGTAGGGCTATGCCTTAATCCGTTAAGGACATGATAGAGGCGGACCGTGGGCCATTAACGTACCACGTGGATTTACTGCTCTATGTACAAGAACGATACTCTGCGGTAAGTTCTAGACTAGACTTAACAGCAGAATAATTATACCGTTAAGAAGTGAAACTTATGCTCATGAATATAATAAAAGATATGGAAGTGAAACTCTCAGTCTAATTAATCTGTCATCATCATAAAACCGAATTTGCCGTTGGGGAATTTACCACTTGGTTATGCAAATAGCACAGAGGCGCTTGAAATCTTAATTATACTGGTTAATTATTGACATTTGCGACAAAGCGACAAATTCTAATACGGAAAATGTTATTTTAATATTGTGGAAAATACTGAATATGGGTTTCATTCATAATCATACTAATACCTTCTGTTAGCATAAGAATGACAAGGAAATTAATACTTAAATGATAATACTTTTTTTTTTTTTTTTATGTGATCAAGTGACAAGACAATCAAGGCGCCCACCTGATGTTAAGCACCACGCCTGACTATAACAGATGCAGTGCCACCCAAAGCTTAAAGTTTTTAAGTGTTTGCGTGGCACTGCACTGCGCTTATCACCCCGAGACATTGTTGTTAAGTCTCTTTCGCCCAGTAATTTCACTTGCTACAGTGCCTTCAAACCTAAACACAGTGCAGCTTGCACACTACTGCTTGGAGGCAGAATATCTGACACTGCGGTGGTAGCCACCAAGACGGATTCTTGCTGAAGAGTCCTACCACCAGGTAACTAGCAAGCCACTAAATTTAAAGTTTACTTGTTTATTCGCTAAATAACCAAAAATAATTACAGATAGTGAAGTAATGCATGTAATGGAATACTGTTTCTTGATGCTTTATTTTTTTAAGAGTTAGTAAACATCATTGCTCTATTGAAAATGTATTTGCTTAAACAAAAGGTGCCATCAATTGTAACTTTTTAAGCATAAAAATAAATGCCTGTTATCGATCACAACGCATATTCTAAATTATATAATAGTAAGTAAGTAAAGTAAAAAATCTCTTTATTCAATCATATCACAAGCATAATTTTAGATTGAAATGAATTATATGTCCGGCAGTTACGGAGTTACAGTTCTAAAGGCTAGTATTAGCCTATTCCTATGCCGTGAACTTTGACTATTCTGAGCAGATAAGCGTAGTCGGTCCTAGACCGTGATAGCTTTAAACCCAATTCAAATTAAGGCGCTGTGAGATAAGAGCTCGGGGTTATCAGAACGGGTGATTTATTAACGACTCTTGGATCGTTCAAACCAACACGGCGATGCGAAAGCGGAACGAAAGCGGAGCGGAAGCGTCAGCCGCGTGGCGAACGCTGCAATGGCTTAGCAATGGCTCCTTGCATACCAAACGCGGCCGCGACGCGGCAACGCTGCGTTTGCAAAGTCCGCTTTCGCTCCGCTTTCGCGTCGCCCCGGTGGCGAGGCTATACGCCACGTATGATCCGAATCATATTTTGGTTTTACTGGGACACCTAACA
This sequence comes from Colostygia pectinataria, assembly GCA_951394395.1. Taxonomy (NCBI): domain Eukaryota; kingdom Metazoa; phylum Arthropoda; class Insecta; order Lepidoptera; family Geometridae; genus Colostygia; species Colostygia pectinataria. Next base: position 589,154 of record OX596368.1, on the reverse strand, counting down.
GTTACATAAAACATAAAATACAGTTATAAATATAATATATTTACAGTTGTATACATACAGCTTTTTGAAAAAAAAGTAAAATTTAATATCTTTAGGTTTCCAAGTTTGGTCGAGTTCAACTTATTAACATAATTTACAAGAAGTATAGTGTAAGTCACACCTTAAATCTATGTTATTTTTATTGCTTACTTTAGCTAAAAGCTACGAGCTAAAGAAACCGCGGAATAAAGAAAAACAAGAGTTAAACAAACAAGAAACCCGCTAATAATTACTTCCCGCCAATAATCCCGCGTTCAACTAAAAATCCTTCCGTGACTGATGACAAAGTTTGCTGTTTTGAACCACTGTGGTATGGTCCAAGTGATAAGAATATAGCGGTTCTACATCATGCTAAATTTTGTTTACATATTGTATGTTTGTTCCCATTTCATAACAGCTGAAGGGATTTAGATGAAACTTGAGAATAGGAATATCGTGGTCCTGAACCTCAGTGATATATAAAAAGCAAAGATTTGTGTGTTTGTGTTTGTACACATTCAAATCTGTAACGGCTAAACGGATTTTGATTAATCCTGACACATCAATAGTTGTTAACCTAAAATAGAATTTAGGCTACAGCTTCTATAATAGGATAGCGTATAATTGCAAAATCACGGTAGAAACCGCGAAGCGCAGTTACTTCAACAACTACTCGGGGTGATGAGCGCAGTGTAGTGCTACGAAGAACTTTAAAGCTTTGGGTGGCACTGCAACTATAATAGTCAGGCGTGACGCTTAATATCAGCGACTTCCTCAATATAAAAACTTTCTTCGTTTTTAATCAATAAGACTTAAACGCGCTATTAACAAAAAAAACAAAGTTTTCCACCAGCCCGCTCGCGCGTATAACTTGAACCATGTTTGGGCAAAAGATTAAGAAGTCACTAGACAAACACGTTTCCTTACTTTGTTACCCGTTGCGTCGCGCTAGGGTTGCCAAAACGAGAACCTACTACAAATAGCTTTTCCATGAAAAATTTAGGTTAACAAACTTGGTTTTACTTTAAACTTGCAATAAAAACTGTTATTAAAAGTCTAAGCCTATGTGTTATTCCAGAACTTAAACCATCTACATTCCAAATTTCATCACAATCGGTAAAGTCGTCACGGAGATACGTCTTAGCAAACATACACACACACACACACAGACCATTGCTGGGACACTGGCTTACTCTCAAGCGAGAGTGATTGGGTCTTAATCCACCACACGGACCCAATGCGGATTGGTCATGGCGCATGCCAAATTTATAGCTCTTGGACACGCCGGTTTTCACACGATGTTTTTCTTCATCGTATGAGAGCACTGGCATTGCGCACTTAATTTTTTCGAATAGAAAAATCCATTTATGTACGACCGGATCATCACACACACACATGTAGTAGAAGTCTAATGCGCTTTGGATGTTTTTTTTTTTAATTTTGATTGAATCACGTTATTTGACAAGCAGAAAAAAAAAACAAAAATCAAACCCGCCACCTCTCGCTTCTCAACCGGGCACTAGCCCACCACGCCACCGAGGTCGTCCTAATTAGTCGTGAATATTATCATTCATCATAATAAAGCTAAACTAATAAATAGCTGCCAGACTTGGTTTGGTCTATTGGATTTCAATCCATTACTCTAATGTTGGCACTTCATTGTATCATTTGCTAAAATATTTGCGTTATGTTATCAAAAATCAAAATCATTAACCGATTAGACTGTTTTTTTTTATACAACTGAAGTGGCAACCAAGCGTACGGCCCACACGATGGTAAGCGGTTACCGCAGCCTATGGACGCTTGCAATACCAGAGGTATCACTCGCGGATTGCCACCTTGAGGCTAAGATCGAAAGCCTCATGTGCCAGTAATTTCACCGGAAACCATACCCTTCACACCGGAACACAGCAATGCGACTACTGCTTACTGCTGCTTTGCGGCAGAAATAGGTATGGTGGTAGTCCTTCCTCATACGAGCTCTATCACAGAGAACTCTACTACTCTTAAAAATTTTAACTGTAAACTAACTGTCAGTCAATTAGTAATTCAGGTTATTACTGCAACGATTCTTTAAATTTTTATTTTACATAAATCTATGATTCAAAATTGATCCTTTAACAATTTTGGCAATACTATATTATTTACATTGCAAATAGTGTCAACCCTATTGCACTTACACATACAAACCGCAGCCGGCGATCAATCACACGGTCGCCTGACACGCACACATGCAATGCAATATTACCTATACACTAATATTGTCACAGCTAATTAGAACTTAGAACAGCTGGATAATTTTTACATAATCTTACTTTAAGCGTTGTTTAATAATAGAAAAGTTTATTAGCGATACCTCTCGTCAATGAACTAAATTAACTTTAGTCATTAAACAGGCTTGGATAACTGCAACGTTTCCCCTGTAGGTGGAGCTATCGGCGCTTCGAGCCGAAGACACCCCAATGATTATTTCGTCCAAGCGAGATATGTTTCGATAGCTCAATTGGTAGAGCGCCCGCGTATTAAGCGGTGGTTGCGGGTTCAAATCCCGCTTGAGGCAAAATAATTTTTGGGATATTATAATCTTTAGTATTCCCCTAGTGTGATGGTTAACACTATAAAAACAAAAATAACCAAGTTTTTTTATGTTGACAAAATTGGTTTGTACACATTAAAATCTAAACTGTGAGGTATCTGTTTTTTTGCCAGCCACAGCATACCTACAGTCACCCAATTACAAAAATGATGACAGATAATTTTTGTGCTATCTGTCACCCTAGGCAGGTATAACTGATGTTATACCTGAATTCATTGATGAGATTGATGATTGACGTTTCATTGATGAGTTTGATATAAACCAGCTTTTTGGTTAAAGCTATGACACACACACATACAAAAATCCAATGTTACATTAGTGTTCGCAATAAAGGAGGCGGATTTCTCAACTCTAATATATGGAATGAGCTTTTCTTGTAGATTTAGGAGTTTTCCCGGTCCAATTATGAGTGGCGTGATTTTATTAGTGGAACAGAAGTTATAGCTTTCGGATTAGTTTTTACATGATTGCAATAATTGTAGGATGTTGGTATGTTGATTGATTACTACGTTGTACATAAATCCACTCGTTTCCAATCCGATTTCAATCAGTGCTGTCATATTCATACAAAATACGTCAGTTTTTGATTGAAACCAAGTGAAATCGAATTACATAATCTAGAGGCTGAAGCCATATCCGAAATAATGAACCACTTAAAAACTTTAAGCTTTGGGTGGCACTGCATCTGTAATAGTCAGGCGTGGTGCTTAACATCAGGCGGGCGCCTTGATTATCTTGTCACTTGCTGACATAAAAAAAAAACATTATACCAGATACAGCCTCTGTCATTGTCTGACTCATGTCAGTGGCCAACGCTGGTGACAAAGTTCCTAGGCAGCCTAAAGGCCAGCCTCTGCCACAGCCGATTTAAATTGTCTGGCAAAATGTCAGACAGGGGTATACACTTTCAGCCACCAAGACGGTCTCTAGCTAAAAATACCGACCACCAGCTAAAAAGTCTGCGATACTTGCAACGTTTCATATGCCTGTATTTTCATCCAGTTCATCCTAAGGTTGCCTGGAAGAGATTGCTATTAGCAATAAGGCCACCCAATTTTATTTTTAGTTATAATTATTTCTTTGGTGTATTAATAAACAGTTATCTATCTATCTTATTTCAAAAACGGGAACCAAACCAGCACCACAAGCTTGATAAACGTACTTTAACCATGAATAACCGAGCCAATTCATATTCAGTTAAACCTGAGCGGTGGTTGGCCAGTCACGCGCTGGATCTTGCCGTTCTCTACAGAAACGACATTATACCGCTCAGGATAAGGACACAGTTCTTTGTAGATAGCTGTATCAGATACAACGTGCCAATCTGATTAAATCTATTATATCAATCTGACACCAACGGCTTTTTCTATCCGAATTGCTGTGCGCAATGTCAGTGCTTTCATACGGTGAAGGAAAACATCGTGAGGAAACCGGCATGCACCAAGACCTAACAAAGCTCCGAGACTTTACTCTTGAACGCGATTGGTATTGGACAAGTATTGGAATATGACATTTCGTACTTTTATAAGAATAATAAGAATAAGAATAAGAAAATATTTATTGTTTAGCTGATGAAGGCACAAAAAGATCTTAATACTAGGTATGGCACTGGTAGGTAAGCTCAGCTTATACATTTTGGACGTACAATATTAACTAGGTTATGTAATACAATGTTAAAGGTAGGTACTTAATAATATCTACTTAATTCAGTAGATATATTAATACCTATTTTTTATTTTGAGTAATAGGTATTTATTCAAGTCATAAAATACCTTATTAATAAGCCACTTTCTTAATGTATTTTTAAATATGTTTCCATTCATTTGTTTTAGTTCTGTTGGTAAGTGATTATAGATTTTTATAGCTGTATAATATGTGCTTTTGTAAAATAATGTATTATTTATTTGTGGGATAGGGATATTAAATTTATACTTGCTGCATAAATTTTCGGCACGACTAGATTTTGACAGCAAACCTAGCGCCAAATTCAACCTTGTTTTCAAGAGAACAAAAATTTGTCAGCAGTTATTGAAACTAGGATTGGATTATCATTGGATTTAAGAGTAAGGCACAAATTTGAAGACTATGCAGCGGGTATAAACCCGCTACCTCTCGCTTTTCAACTGGGCACTCGCCCACCTCTACCAAGATCGTCAATTGAGAAAGTTAGATTTAGAATAATAAAAAGTATGAGCTCGTATTAAGTCAGAGGTCAATCTGGTGACAGAGTTTTTAGGCCGCCCAAAGGCCTCTGTCATGATGGCTTAACAATTGAAAAAGCCGTGTATTCTCGATGTCTCCATGATTTTATCCCCATTAATGGGGACAGTGGGATTACAAAAATAACTTCCCGTTGTCCCCATTACGCTTTATCTTCAATGGGGACAGTGACACGTTACTGTTAACCGAAAAACCAGGACCAACCGCTTAAGTGCCTTCCGGAACACGGAAACGCTTAGTTAGACGACCGATGTGGCGCAGCGGGCGCAGGTCCGCCTGCGACGGAGGTTGCGGGTTCGATTCCCGCCTCGGATCAAATGTTTGTACGATCTACAAATATTTGTTCCGAGTGTTCTGGGTATTTTCTATATAATATATCAGTCATCTAGTACCCATAATACAGCTCTGTTTAACAGCAGCTTACCTTAGGGCTAGATGATGCTGTGTGGATTGTCCAGCATTATTTATTTATTTGCCACTGGCGGTCACCCATCCGAATAGTGATTACGCGGTAGTGCTTAACTTCGTTGATCTGTTATGAGCAACTTAGCCAGCTACATCACGAGCGCTCCAAGGGTGACCAGCTGTCCTGCATCAGCTGTGGCCAGGATCCGCTGGCCTACGTCTCAATTGAAAGAGGTGGACGTGACCCGATTAAAAATGAATTCGACCATAAAAGAAAGGGGAATTTCGTGTTACCATCAAAATCTTTCAGCGGATTGAAAAAGCTGTTATTTGTGGCCCCTTTCGACCTTTATGGAAATATGATAAAGTGGTATCGCTTTTAATCTTTTACTAGCTGACACGCGCGGCTTTACTCGCATTATTTTACTCACCTTTTTAAACCTTTCCTGGACTCAGGTAAATAAATTTGGTGTTATTGTTTATCAGGGATGTTATTCGCTAGTACGTAGTACTAATATATTTTCTGTGCCTATACGTTAATTTTAGATATGAACAAATTACATTCAAGTCTAGTTCGCATTGCACAAACTGCGTAGACTACGCAGTGCGCGGAGTTTTTTCGTTTAAAAGGGCTTAGAAATCTATTTGCTCGATTTCTAACCGTCTTCTTTAGCTATTTGTTAGTTTCGCTAAAACTCGAGTATGGCTGGACCAATTATTACGATCTAAGAATATTTGAGCGAGTTCATAAAAGGTTTGAACGGTGAGAAACAAAACGCAAGTAAAACCATGCAGGTCAGCTAGTTATGCAATAAATCCACGATAAAAAAGTAAGTTCGTATGAGCCAGTGGCCAACTCTGGTGACAGAGTTTCTAGGCCGCCCGAAGGCCTCTGTCTTGCCCTAACAAATTAATCCACGATACGAAACGTAGTCTTAACGATATCACAATCTTTTCACGACAGTAATATCGTCGTCTTTCAGCCGGTCTAGACTAATTTTAAACACCGATATTTCAAGGTAATTTATTAGACACCCCTATTATAAAGTCAGGCGCCTAATTTAGGATACCATGTTTTTTCGGTAATTTTTAACAAGTGGTTGTAAATCAAACTGTCAAACTGTTATCGCTAAGATTAACAAGAACTGAAGTTGAAAGATGAAGTGTTTGACCCCTTTTAAATGATTCAATCAATATTTTATTTAGATTATGTTTATTCAATTAATTTTATTACTGGTTTAGCTCTTATTTTTTTTTTTTTTTATTGGTTATAGACCAACGTTTGACCACTACCTCACCTGATGGGAAGTGTTGGTGTGGTCGATGATGGAGCACGCTGGTCTAGAAAGAACCTGTTCACTCTAGACTTGAAGACCCCCATATTGTAACGTACCGGAAAAACAGAAGCTGGCAACGAGTTCCATTCTTTGCTTGTGCTTGTGCTTACAAAAAAAGCTCTAAGAGACTTGTGGAATCATAATTCAAGGTTCAATAAGAAAATTAACTCTATATAAAATAAGTATGATCTAAGGGGGATTGTGTAATTTGGTTGCAATCGATTTCACTTGGTTTTAATAAAAACTGTCAATTTTGTATGAATATGACAGCTTACTGACAGTTCGCTAATTGAAATTGGATTGCAACCAAGTTACGCAATCACCCAGCCTGTCTGTCTGTATGTCAAAACCTTGTTGCTTACAAACGGCTATAAGTATTGGTTATTTTTGTTTTTATTGTGTTAACCATCACACTAAGGGAATATTAAAGATTGTAATATCCCAAAAATTATTTCGCGTCAAGCGGGATTTGAACCCGCACCGCTTGATACGCGGGTGCTCTTCCAATTGAGCTATCGAGACGTATCTCGCTTGGATGAAATAATCTGGGATGTCTTCGGCTCGAAGCGCCGATAGCTACCTACTACAAGGGAAACTCTGCAGTTATCCAAGCCTGTTCAATGACTAAAGTTAATTTAGTTCATTGACGAGAGATGTCGCATTGCTATAAGTATTATTTTTGAACATAATATAACAAATTTAAACTCCATAGTTTTTCCCTGGGTCGGTTTAACCTGTCGCGGCCCGGATTACCGTCCGGTCCCGGTAACAAGCGTCCCGTTTATAAGTTAACCCTTGAACATGGCACTTCTAAGCCCAGTTTTCTAATTGCTTTGAAAATTCCGTTTCTTTTTGCCCTGTTGCGTTTGTGTTGGGATTTTAGGTGTCAAATAACTCACGTTTTGCTAAAACGTAAATAAATTAGATAATTATTTAAGTTCGAGGCTAGCTGGTGTTGTTTAAAAATCCAATTTTTTCATATTTATTATATTTTTCAGATTTTTTGTCAGGTTTTGTTTTAGTTTTTTATTAAATAAAAATAGTACTTTAAATTGATTTTTTCCTCTTTTCAGGATAAGTCTTTACCCGATAAGGTACCTAGTATAATTTTGAGAAAATTATTGTTTTATATTTTTCACCGCTCTAGGCGACAAAATCCATCATCCTCATAATTAAGGTTGCTAACTAACTACCTACAAAGCTACGGTAATTACATGGCGCCTAAGCAAACAGACAACTTAGGGTTTCCACTAGATAACGCACATGGGGTCCTGGGTACCCTGTTACAACATGACATGTGTACATACTAAATACACAGAATATTCACGCACGATTTATGAATAACGAGCTGACCCGCCCGGTTTCACCCGCTGTTTGACAGTTTTTATGCTATCCCACAGAAACTGTCAAAAGTTCCCGGATAAAAAGTAGTCTATGTGTTATTCCAGAACTTAAACCATCTATATTCCAAGTTCTCAATTTAATAATATAGTATTAAACAAAATAAAATATGTACATAGTTATATTACATTACAAAATATACAAAATACATATGAAACAGTTGAGCCATCTAAGACCAAGTTTCATCACAATCGGTTAAGTCGTCACACAAACGGAACCGTAATTTAAAGCATAGCTAATACTTAGATAACATACAAAATGTTATTTTGCCATCCTTAGGTTACATATTGGGAAATCAAGATTAAAAGTAGTAGAGTTTTTTGTGATAGAACTCGTCCGGGGAAGGACTACCACCGCTATTTCTGCCGCCAAGCAGTAATGCTCGCATTGCTATGTTCCGGTGTGAAGGGTATGGTTTCCGGTGAAATTACTGGAACATGAGGCTTTCGATCTTAGCCTCAAGGTGGCAACCCGCAAGGGATACCTCTGGCGTCCATAGGCTGCGGTAACCGCTTACCATCTTGTGGGCCGTACGCTTGGTTGCCACTTCAGTTGTAAAAAAAAAATCAACTATCTTTCTGAAAAAAAATGAAAACTAACTGAGAAACCAGTGCATCACTACTGTGTCAACATTTCTATTTGTGGTTAATAAAATGTTTGTATTTGTTGGTGTGACATAAAAGTGGTGTCTCAATAAACTTTCTTTCTTTCTAAAGTAAGTAATGACCGGGAATAGGACATAGGCTACGTTTTATCCAGGAAAAAGTACTGTTTCCGAGTTCTACGCAAGCGAAATCGTAGGCAACAGCTAGTAATATCTCCAACTGCATGTCGCCTGTCAAAGTACAGTGCGCAACAAAAGCTCGTTAGGCGGCGGTACTGTTGCGGACAGAACTTGCAAAGTGTGCATGTGGCGAAGAGATTTGCTATTTCATTTATGTATACGGCGAGTGACGACCAACTTGAAGTATACAATTTGATGGTTTCTCTTATAGCGATGTTTTCATAGAAATGGATATAATAATTTTTTTTATTGAATTTTTTTAATGAACACAGTTATGGGGAAGTCACTGTTTTTCTGTAATACAGTTTATATGTTAAATTAACACAGAAGGAATAAATAAATAAATAATGCTGGACAATCCACACAGCATCATCTAGCCCAAGGTAAGCTGCTGTTAAACAGAGCTGTACTATGGGTACTAGATGACTGATATATATTTAATACAATACAATACATAGATAGATATTTTTTTATTATACATAGAAAACACCCAGAACACCCGGAACAAATATTTGCAGATCCTACAAACGTTTGTCCCAAGGCGGGAATCGAACCCGCAACCTCCGCGTCGCAGGTGGACCTTCGCCCACCGCGCCACATTGGTCGTCACATTAACTTGTCAACATGCTTATTTGAATAAATGAAATTTGTATTTCTATTTGACACACATGAAAGGAAAATACAAAAAATCAGACAAATGACGAAAACAATATTTTGATCAATTCCTTACGTAGAAAGGTTAGGTATACATGCAATTGTTTTTAAAAATGAACTAATTTAGGTTATTGTTATATAGCAACATTTCAAAATAATAACTGTGATTTTATTAAATAAAACTCTTTAACTTTGATATTGTAATTAAAAAAAAAAAAAAATGCGTCTTATTTATTTGGTTTATTTTTTTTATACAACTGAAGTGGCAACCAAGCGTATGACCCACAAGATGGTAAGCGGTTACCGCAGCCTATGGACGCTTGCAATACCAGAAGTATCACTCGCGGGTTGCCACCTTGAGGCTAAGATCGAAAGCCTCATGTGCCAGTAATTTCACCGGAAACCATACCCTTCACACTGGAACACAGAAATGCGAGCATTACTGCTTGGCGGCAGAAATAAGTATGGTGGTAGTCCTTCCCCGGACGAGCTCTATCACAGAGAACTCTACTACTCTTACTTACTTTACTTAAATGCAATCGTTTTCTTTATTTTAATTTTCCAATGTTTCTGACGAAGATTTCGAGGATAGAGCGAAGTGGAAGAAGAATTGTAGGAAGGCTGACCCCACCACCATGTGGGATAAATAGTCAGGAAGAGAGAGAGATCGCTTACCACCAATATCGATTTCGACTGAGCGATTTCGCAAATTATCGTATTCAGAGCTCGACGGATGGTAACACAAATACAATGGCCGCCCGCATGCCACACCGACTCAATACAGCATTTAATTTAAATGCTCCTGGTTAATACATTGTTTTATGGATACGAGAATATTTGCTTGACTAGCTTTTTTTTTTATACTACTAAAGTGGTAACCAAGCGTACGGCCCACTTGATGGTCAGCGGTTACCGTAGCCTATGTACACATGCAACATCATAGATATCACTTGCGTGTACCCTAAGACCTTAGATGGTAAGTCTCATGTGCCTGTAATTTCACCGGAAACCATACCCTTCGAACCGGAACACAGCAATGCGAGCATTGCTGCTTGGCGGCAGAAATAGGTATGGTGGTAGTCCTTCCCCGGACGAGCTCTATCACAAAGAACTCTACTACTCTACTACTAGCTAGTAGCTAGACAACGATTTGTTTACGTGGTTAGAAGGGCTGGCAAGAAAATAAGTGGGACGCGTCAGTAGCGGATTCGGCGCCGCCATTTTCATACAAAATCTTTATAAGCGTTGCGATGTTTAACATAAATAAATAATACTGGATAATCCACACAGCATCATCTAGCCACAAGCTAAAGTAGCTGTAGGCACTAGATGACTGATATACTTAATACAATACATAGATAGATGCTTTTATTATACCTACATAGAAAATACCTCACACTCAGAACAAATATTTGCAGATTAAAATTTGTTCCAAGGCGGGAATGGAACCCGCAACTTTCTGAGTCCCAGGCGACCCATCGCCAAAAAAAAAGAAGCGGCTCTACTATTTCAGGCTTAGTTTATTCGAAGTTGTTTTTAAATTGGTTAAGCCGTTACAGCGCGATTGGAATTATATACAAACAGAAAATACCCAAATTTTTGCGTTTAGATTGAGTGATTTTCGCGTTTGCTTTTTAACGGGTTTTAAATTGATTTTAATGTCTTTTTTTGAGAGAGCGCTGATGGTGTAGTGGTATTGACCCTGTCTTCCTATTCTAAGTTAAGTTTGGTTTTAAACCTAACGTCGTGCAGCAATGGGATTTTCTTCTCAATAATTTTACGTAAACACAAAAACAAACTCGAAAAACGTTGCCAAGCTCATAAACAATTAAGAGAAACATCCACCAAACCGCAGAAAAAGAGCTGTGACAGTCACATTGAATTCATCGTAGTTTTACTTGCAACTGAAAAGTATTACTGAAAATATTTAAACCAACAACTTCAAACTACACAAGTGCACACAAATTAGGTAAAACATTTTTACATTATTTACAACGCAAATAGAATACTCATACAGTGTGAACAAACAGTAAGTAAAGTTAATTTGAAGCTTCATAGCTGTGTAAGCAGGGTTGTTTGTTGTTTATAATTAATGGGGTTTATTTGGGCTCCTAAGGGTGGCAGCACAGTAAGAAAGTTGTGATGCAGCCTGATGACATAAGACACTGAGACGGTCACTAACTATTACATTCACACGCTCTCAAATTAGCTGAATGAGCATGGAAAGAGCTACGCAATGAGTTTCACTACTTGTGATGCAGCCTGATGACATAAGGCACTGAGACGGTCACTAACTATTACATTCACACGCTCTCAAATTAGCTGAATGAGCATGGAAAGAGCTACGCAATGAGTTTCACTACTTGTGATGCAGCCTGATGACATAAGGCACTGAGACGGTCACTAACTATTACATTCACACGCTCTCAAATTAGCTGAATGAGCATGGAAAGAGCTACGCAATGAGTTTCACTACTTGTGATGCAGCCTGATGACATAAGGCACTGAGACGGTCACTAACTATTACATTCACACGCTCTCAAATTAGCTCAATGAGCTATGGAAAGAGCTACGCTATGAGTTTCACTACGCAATTGAATCCAAAACGAGAAAATCCGTAGAATCTATAATCCTATTAGATAAAAACCCTCTTAGCGCCTTCATTTAGCACCGCGGTCGTCGAGACCTAGTTGCTAAGTCTTTTAGCTCAGTAATTTAATTTGCTACAGTGTCCTTCAATTATATACACTAGTAATTATTCTTGCACACTGCTGTTTAAGTCACCAAAACAGACTCTTGCTGAAGAGTCTTACCGCCAGGTAATCCTGTGACCAGGTCCAACTTCTATGGTTTTTTTTTACTTATAAGGTAGTAAAGAGTAGTAGAGTTCTCTGTGCTAGAGCTCGTCCGGGGAAGGACTACCACCATACCTATTTCTGCCGCAAAGCAGTAATGCTCGCATTGCTGTGTTCCGGTGTGAAGGGTATGGTTTCCGGTGAAATTACTGGCACATGAGGCTTTCGATCTTAGCCTCAAGGTGGCAACCCGCAAGTGATACCTCTGGTATTGCAAGCGTCCATAGGCTGCGGTAACCGCTTACCATCTTGTGGGCCGTACGCTTGGTTGCCACTTCAGTTGTATAAAAAAAAAAAAAAAAAGTAACTTTAAATCGGTCTCATAAAATTTTTATGAAAATGTAAATTGCTTACTTTTAAAAGTTTTTGCTAGCGAGTTCTATATTCGGAGAACTAAATATAGCTATGTAATAAGTAAAGTAAAGTAAAAAATCTCTTTATTCAATCATATCACAAGGATAATTTTGAAAGTTGGTGAATTTACGCCAGTTCCACGCGCCCCTAGAAGAATCTGGCAACACACTCGGCTGGGTTCCTAGCTTTTTTTGACAATCCCTCTTCATTAGATTTATTCAGTAGATAGTACAATCGCAACCACTTCCGCGGTTTCCAAGTTATATTAATTAAGCCAAGTGGATCTACTGCCGTAGTTACTGTGGCTATCAACACGAGTGTATGGTTACATGCGCTGTTCATTGACTCTGGGTTATTAGTATAACAGTATTTCTGTTAATACTCAAAACGCTTATGAAATTGGGTTAATTAATATTTGCTATAACTCCAATTCAAGGAGGTGGTACCTACCTACTTAGGTAGGTTAGGATTTTGTTTTTAGCTTTCTTTTGTTGCCTATTCTTTTTTTTTTTTTTTTTTTTACATGTTTGGAAAACTAACAGTTTATATCATGATGAGAATGGTAATGCTTAAAATATAGAACAGGATTAACCTAAACAGTTTTCACTGTTTAGTTTGTTTGTTTTTCTTTGTGGAGTCAATAAATGTATTTTCTTTCTTTCAATTAAAAAGGTATTGTAAATCACGGGTAAATATTTTTCCAAAATGATTTATTTAGCGCAGTGTAGCGCCGCGTAGAACTTTGAAACTTTAGTTGGCATTTAATTTTACTGATATGTTTAGAAAGACTTGACAATTTTGTGACTGGCTATTATAGAAGTTATAATTATAAACAGGTACAATAACTTTCTTAGATTATATATATTTATTTATTTAGTAATAATAAGGGTTTACAAAAACTTATATAATAGAGCACCGGTGGTCTAGTGGTAGTGACCCCGCCTTCCGATCCTAAGGTCGTGGGTTCAAACCCGGTCGTGCACCAATGGATTTTTCTGTTCGAAAAATTTATGTGCGCAATGCCAGTGCTCTCATACGGTGAAAGAAAACATCGTGAGGAAACCGGCATGTCCAAGAACTAAAAACTCGAAAGACATGTGCCATCCACCAATCCGCATTGGGTCCGCGTGGTGGATTAAGACCCAATCACTCTCGCCTGAGAGTAGGCCAGTGTCCCAGCAGTGGGATTCACTGTCACCATCTAGAACATTATTAAATATGATTGATGTTTCTTAGACTAATAAAAATAATAAAATTTACGTACCTACGTACGAGTTCAACTGGATCTACAGTACAATAACTATAGGGTTGGTAAGTTAATTTTACAGCGAAAAACAATACAACTTTAGTGAAGAGTTTAAAGTAAAAGTTAGAAATTATTCAAAAGTTTTTAAAAGCGTTTGTCAAGTTGCAAAATCACTATATTTATGTACAAAAATTAAAAACAGTCAAGATAAAATTAAAGCTACGTGGAAAATTATAAATAATGAGACTGGAAGAGTCAGGACTCAGAATAATGTTTTTAATTTAAATATTAATAATAGTAATATTAAGCATGATGATGAAGTAGCCAAAGCATTCGAAAAATTCTTTACTGATATTCCAGTTTCTACTACAAAATCTTTAAACTCTTCTCACATAATTGCAGAGTCATTGTTAAAAAATAATGTACCACAATGCAACATACAATTACATTTCGACTATGTAAATAATAATGATATTATCAAAGCATTTAAACTAATAAATGTAAAAAAAACCACTGATCTCTGGGGCATTTCTGTTAGCGTTGTGAAATCATTCATTGAAATCATTGCACCTGACCTAGCTTTTATATTTAACCAATGTATTGACTGTGGTGTGTTTCCTGATTTAATGAAACATAGCAAGATAACACCTCTTTTCAAATCAGGTAGTCATTCTGACCCTGGTAACTTTCGGCCTATATCAGTATTGCCTACATTTAGTAAAATTTTTGAAAAACTTATTCTTATTCAGTTACAAAGACATTTTAGTATGAATAACTTACTTGATAGTAAACAATTTGGGTTCACAAGAGGTCGCTCAACAACTGATGCCGGTGTTGAGTTGATATTACACATTTTTGAAGCCTGGGAGGAATCGCAAGATGCCTTAGGCATTTTTTGTGATTTATCTAAGGCATTTGATTGTGTACATCATGAGACACTAATTAGAAAATTACAACACTATGGAGTTAGGGGTGTTGCTCTAGACCTTCTCACTTCATATCTAAGTGATAGAATACAAAGAGTTGACGTAAATGGAAAGCGTTCTCCGGGATCAGTGGTAACAATTGGTGTACCACAAGGATCAATACTTGGGCCATTCTTGTTTTTAATATATATAAATGATCTACCCCGGCTTGTTAGGAACGATCATGAGATTGTACTGTTTGCTGATGACACGTCACTTTTATTTAAATTAAAGCGACAAGAGACTAACTTTGACAAAGTAAACAATGCAATCTCTAAAATTGTAGGGTGGTTTAATGTAAACAACTTATTGTTAAACGAAAATAAAACGAAATGCGTTCGTTTCATACTACCTAATGTAAAACAAAACCAAACTAATATAAAAATAAAAGATGAAAAGCTAGGCCTTGTGGACACCACAGTTTTTCTAGGCATAACCTTAGATAATAAACTGCAATGGGGCCCACACATAGATAAATTGTCGAAGAGACTTAGTTCTGCAGCATACGCAGTCAAAAAGATCCGTCATTTTACCGACGTCGATACAGCCAGACTAGTTTATTTCAGCTACTTTCACAGCATTATGTCTTACGGTATTTTGTTGTGGGGGAGTGCTGCAGATATTAACACCATATTCATGTTGCAGAAGAGGGCTGTTCGCGCAATTTATAACATGGGTCCCAGAGAATCACTTAGAGATAAGTTCAAAGAAATTAATATTATGACAGTACCCTGTCAATATATTTATGAAAATCTTATGTATGTTCGCAAAAATATTAATCTGTTTAAAAAAAATTGTGATAATCATAATGTTAATACTAGAAATAAAAATAAACTCGCTGTTCCCACAGTTAGGCTCACTAAGGTCAGTAAATCTTTTAAAGGGCAATGTGTACGCTTCTTTAACAAAGTCCCAAGCGACATACAAAATTTATCAATTGTCAAATTTAAAAACTTAATTAAACAAAATCTGTCTCAAAAAGCTTACTATAAAACAACCGATTACCTAGATGATAAAAAAGCTTGGGACGAATGTGCTCCAACTCTACTTGGAATCCATAACAATAGCAAGGGTCATGCCAAAAAAGCGATAGGAACCCAGCCGGTGTTGTTGCCAGTTCTTTTACGGCATGGGTGCGTTGGAACTGGTGTAAATTTTCCTAGCTTGTAAGACGTTTCAAAGTGATCCTTGTGATTCTACTGAATAAATAATTTTTGATTTTGATTTTGATTTTGATTTTGAATGTTTTACATAGTCAAGTGACTACCCTCCGTACTAGTACTAGATGATAGTCAAAGGTGGTTTTAGGCATCATGATATACGACTAACAGTTCGTCCCAGCTTCGCGCGGGTGCAATGAAACCGCACCCGTGCAAAGCCGGGGCTGTCGACAGTAGTAAATATAACCTATGTTGCTCAGGGATAATGTAGAATTCTAATTTTAAAGATTTTTTTAAATCAGACTATTAATTTTTAAGTTTTTGCGTAACAAAAAAAAATCATTCCTCTTATTATTATTAGTATAATATGCAAACCTATTTGCATGTCGATTGTCCGTTTAATTCTTACCTGAAACAAGTAAAATAACAATTAACATTTTTATACATTGTACTTAATGCCGGAGGAACTATGGGCAAAAGCTACCACAGTTTGGGTTCCAAACGGGCGACGGCCGCGTGGAAGGCCCAGAAGGAGATGGAGGGACGAACTTGATGTATACCTCAAAGAGTGGTCCCAACTAGCCGGTAACAGAAAGGTATGGAAAGAGAGAAGGGAGGCCTTTGCCCTGCAGTGGGACACTACAGGTTTATAATAATAATAATACATTGTAGATTAAAATCAAGCGTTTTATTACCACATTGACGGCAAACAAGGATACGGATAACCAGATGGCACAAAGTAAGTATACTTAAAGTTTTATCGAAATCCGTCCAGCTCTTTGAACGTTAATAAATTAATACATACATGCACAAACTTCGGCATTTATCCTTGGATTTAGGTAACAAAATTGAAAAAAATACAAAACTTGGATTGGTAAGAGTAGTAGAGTTGTTTGTGATAGAGCTCGTCCGGGGAAGGACTACCACCATACCTATTTCTGCCGCCAAGCAGTAATGCTCGCATTGCTGTGTTCCGGTTCGAAGGGTATGGTTTCCGGTGAAATTACAGGCACATGAGACTAACCATCTAACGTCTCAGGGTGGTAACACGCAAGTGATATCTATGATGTTGCATGCGTACATAGGCTACGGTAACTACTGACCATCAAGTGGGCCGTACGCTTGGTTACCACTTTAGTAGTATAAAAAAAAAAAAAAAAGTCTTTGTATTGATATGTGTGACGCGATATGACTGATATTTTAACTGATCTCATCTGAAAACGAGCGTTGAGTCGATAGGCAAACTTATCTATTCGGCACAATGTTATGGTGAGTTGCGTCCTTTGTCGAGGACTGCGTTATACTTAAATAGTTTTTAAATTATAACCTTTTTTTAGTTTTTTCTGTAATTACATTGTTTAAAGTTAAAAGCCTTTTTTTAAGTTTTTTTCTAAAGTTGTCATGATCTAGTAATGTCTCGATAAATAAGAATAAGAATAAGAATAAGAATTTGTTTATTTGTCACACACCATTAGGAGAGCAGTACAGTAAAAAAGCAAGAAAAAAAGGTCAAAAACAAAAACAAATAAATTTATACACCAAAAAGAATGAAAGACCTGGCGTTAAGGCACAGTCTCTCCTTGTGAGTGCGGTCAAACAGGTGCAGTCTCAGCTTTATGCCACTCCCGAACATAGTAAGGAAGTGACGCTGGTTTTCAGACTGAGTCTCAACAGGGTGACGTCGCGAGCGAAACAACATAATAAAACTGAAGGTAAATAGTAATTTTAAATGTATGATGTTATAGATAGTCTAAAACACCTCCCAGTAAGTGTACATCTAGTGTAGTATATCTACTAGGTACGTGTATTTTGAGCGTATATCTGACTCGGAAGCTGCGAGCTGTGTCCATCTCGCGTCGTATTACTCTCACGGTAGCGAAACGGTCTAAAGGAGTTATTTCAAGCATAAATACTGTAACATGGGAATACTTTTAATAATACTTATCTACAGCACAGAGTCTACAGTGAGGAGTAAAATACAAAAATACGAGCCATTATTATAGTGTTTACAACAATGCTTCATAGAAAGATACACGTGAAATACCGAACTGATGTATGGTCATGTGGAACAGACATTTGCGGCTGATTGGCTATTGGTTCCTTACAAACACATCCCTTGCTACACATCCTCGCACATCTTTAGTGGAAACGCAGCCTTAGACGCGTTGTCAATGTGCTCAAGCACAAGCTCTGTCAAAATAAAAAATAAAACCATTTAACAATGAAGTTACTGGACAATACAACTTTGTTAACCCTAGTATCAGTGGTATTAGCATAGTAACTTCACGAACCATATCTATCATCCCTTGGTCCGAAACCTGTCAAAATCATCTGTCATTCGAAACATTACATCTATTCATTTAGAGTTCAAATTCCCATGAGTCTAAATCGCCAGATTCATGGTCACTATTGCTAAGGACTTAAGGTTGGTATTGGCATTGAATTGTTTCGTTGAAGGATATCCTTGCTCTATTTATCATGTCTACGCACAGCTCAAAAACACAATAGCTACTAACTAATTGTTAATGTTTTTAGGTTAGAATTAGAAGAGTAGTAGAGTTCTAAGAGTAGTAGAGTTCTTTGTAATAGAGCTCGTCCGGGGAAGGACTACCACCATACCTATTTCTGCCACCAAGCAGTAATGTTTCCATTGCTGTGTTCCGGTCCGAAGGGTATGGTTTCTGGTGATATTACAGGCACATGAGACTTTCGATCTACGTCTCAGGGTGGCAACCCGTGAGTAAAACTTCTGGTATTGCAAGCGTCCATAGCCTGCGTCAACCGCTTACCATCTTGTGGGCCGTACGCATGGTTGCCACTTTAGGTACGAGTAGTACCTTACCTACTCGTAGATAGACTCACAGTAGCACCAAATCAAACCTTAGTGGTTTATAGGTGCTATTATTCTAACCATAAATAGTATTAACAATTTGTCAAATTGGTAATAATAAAAAAAAAAAAAAAGTGTATAAAAAAAATAATGTAGGACCTTAAGTTAGAACTAGAATGATTTCGATTTAGGCACAGTATCGAGACAATAGTCATCACCTTTTGTCTGTTCAAAGTAGGCTACATTACGAACTAGAATCCAGTAGTTTATGGTCGTAATCTTCCTTTAGATAAAAACTAATTAACTCTACTCGTCTATAACAATAGTAAGGGTCATGCCAAAAAAGCGATAGGAACCCAGCCGGTGTTGTTGCCAGTTCTTTTACGGCATGGGCGCGTTGGAACTGTTGTAAATTTTCCTAGCTTGTAAGACGTTTCAAAGTGATCCTTGTGATTCTATTGATCGTTACAGCTGGACCGATTCAACCTCTTAAAATATTTGTGTTAGTCCAGGGTAAGTCAGACGTTGAGGAAATGTGGAAATTTTGCGAAAAAAATAAATATGGTGAAAGGAAACGATGTCGTGGTAATTTAACTCGTGACGTAGCTGGCTAAGTTGTTCCTAACAGATCAACTAAGTTAAGCACTTTCCGCGTAGTCATTGACTTTTTGACGACCGATGTGGCGCAGCGGGCGCAGGTCCGCCTGCGACGCGGAGGTTGCTGGTTCGATTTCCGCCTCGGGTCAAATGTTTGTACGATCTACAAATATTTGTTCCGGGTGTTCTGGGTATTTTCTATATATAATAAAAAATATCTATCTATGTATTGTATTGTATAAAGTATATATCAGTCATCTAGTACTCATAATACAGGTCTGTTTAACAGCAGTTTACCTTGGGGCTAGATGATGCTGTGTGGATTGTCCAGCATTATTTATTATTTATTTATTTATTATCATTCTCCTACTGAGAATTAATGCTAACAACCTTATTTATTTATCAACTTACTTCCTACTTATTTAAACTTCGGCCTATCTCTATGTTGTCATACCCTTTTACAGGGTTCATATGTGATACTACCACCTATTAACAACTGTAAATGAACCAACCATATGAGAGCAATAAATGAATTGAGTATTGAGTCATCATTTGGATGGGTGACCGCCAGTGGCAATTTCAACGGAGCGCTCCTGTGCTTCGGAGGGCACGGAGCAGTCGGTCCCGGCTTTTTCAAAGTTGTTAGGCCATGACAGAGGCCTTCGGGCGGCCTAGAAACTCTGTCACCAGCCACTGACTTATAGAAACTTACTTACTTTAACGTGAAAAGACTCAATTTGATATAGTTATATATAGACAGCCAAGTTTCACAGGCAACGCGCTCTAAAATACAGGACGAGCTCTACGTGGAACTTTCAAGAGTAGTAGAGTTCTCTGTGATAGAGCTCGTCCGGGGAAGGACTACCACCATACCTATTTCTGCCGCCAAGCAGTAATGCTCGCATTTCTGTGTTCCGGTGTGAAGGGTATGGTTTCCGGTGAAATTACTGGCACATGAGGCTTTCGATCTTAGCCTCAAGTTGGCAACCCGCGAGTGATACCTCTGGTATTGCAAGCGTCCATAGGCTGCGGTAACCGCTTACCATCTTGTGGGCCGTACGCTTGGTTGCCAATTCAGTTGTATAAAAAAAAAAAAAAAAAAAAAAAGAACTGCATTGCAGCCTGAGACGAACTGAAAGTTTTACGAACATGTCATTTTACTGACTTTTATTATGTTTTTTTTAAAGAAGTAAAAATTCTGCGGCTTGCTCTGGTATTTTATTCACTTACGTAATTCTTAATTTTTCAATTTATTTATGTACAATCAACAATGGATCATTATGTACTTATTTATACCTAATGTAATGTTTGTCGCCTTATTATAACTTAGAAACTTCAGTAGAAATCCAGTTCAGTTCTTGTTGTGACTCTGGCCTACTCTCGAACGAGAAAAATTTAACCTCGATGACCGAAACCGTGATATAAAAAACTCCCTTCTCATCCATCTTTATAAAAACAACTCTACATTAGAATAGAAATGATGTATTTTGCGCCACACAATACAAATAAAAACCAGACTATTGTGACGAAAAAAGGCAACTATGCATGTGCTACAGATTTGCTTGTGTCTGTAGCGCTGGTTTTCAGTCTGCGAGAAACAGTTGCAAGCAGTAATTTAGACCCAAAGTTTGTTTTTATTAATGACGATAATAAAACAGTATAAAAAGATGTGTTATAGATATTTAAGTTTGAGCTGTGGCCTGTTTACGATGAATGATTAGTGTGACAAGCTCGCTAGGAATCCGCTTATGAATATAGTTAGTTTATTGGAGGCTTGATTAATGTTCGGGATTTGCAAGTTCCAAGTCTCCTCCGTTATTTGGGGAAATGTAGTGCGTTTATTTAGTGATATTTTTGGTGTGAAGATTTCTCTGTCCTTTCAAAGCTTTGAGGCTCAGTTGTCCTTTCAAAACTACCATCATATCTATAAGTATTCCATTTTTTTATACAATTTAAGTGGCAACTAAGCGTATGGCCCACAAGATAGTAAGCGTTACCGCAGCCTATGAACGCTTGCAATACCAGAGGTATCGGGGGCACCTTGAAGCATAGATCAAAAGCCTCATGTGCCAGTAATTTCACCGGATTTCATTCTCAACCGGGCAGAGTTTTTTTTTTATGTCAGCAAGTGACAGGACAATCAAGGCGCCCACCTAATTATTAGAGATGCAGTGCCACCCAAAGCAAGTGTTTGCGTGGCACTGCACTGCGCTTATCACCCCGAGACATTGTTGTTAAGTCTCTATCGCCCAGTAATTTCACTTGCTACAGTGCCCTTCAAACCTAAACACGTGCAGCTTGCACACTACTGCTTGGAGGTAGAGTATCTGACACTGCGGTGGCACCTACCAAGACGGACTCTTGCTGAAGAGTCCTACCACTAGGTAGAACCAAACTTTCAGAATTATTATAGTAAGATCTAATGAAGCGTGCGCCAAATAGATAACCTCACCCCCTGCCACCCCCATCCCCACGGGACAATTACAAAAATTACCGCGTCCCGCAATCTCGCAAATGATTCCTTGTTTATCCCTATTCCCGGCAGATTGCGCGGTGAGATCTCGGGAGACGCGCCCCGGTTTAGGAATTAGTATCGAGATGATGGGATGATTCCACAGAACTATATTTAAGTAGAATGTGTGAGTGTTTGTATACTTTGCACAGCGGATCTAGGCTTCCGTGAAGTTAGCCGTTTGTGATGAGCAAAGACAATTCAGTTTGAAAAAGCTCCATTGCGCATCGAAACGGCTAATTTCGCGACGGCCGAGATCCGTTGTGAGAACTATACCTCGCGTGCCGAAATAACGGACTAAGTAGGGGCTGAGTAACTTCTTTACTCGCGGCGAACCTCAGTCTGCTTCAAACCGGGGGCGGTGTGGTGGTGTGCGAGTGCCTAGAATCGGTTTGCCGCGTGCTTATCATTCATTAATCGCGGCTTATGTTTCCCATCACTAAAGTACATTTGTGTGTAAAACACAAATACCTAGGTACGCAAAATGTTACACGCTCGGTTTACATACATATCGAGGAACTCTTTCATTCTACTTTAATATAGTTCTGTGGCTGATTCCCTGGTTGGCGGAATGAGAATTGATTCTTCCTTGACGACTGGCGGTAGTAAATAAGTAAGTACGTATGAGTCAGTGGCCAACTCTGGTGAGTTTTTAGGCCGCCCGAAGGTCTCTGTCAGCCTAACAACTTTGAAATAGCCGGGACCGACTGCTTACTACCACCATACCTATTTCTGCCGCCAAGCAGTAATTAATACTCGCATTGCTGTGTTCTGGTTCGAATGGCTTCTGGTGAAATTACAGGCACGTGAGACTTTCCATCTAACGTCTCAGGGTGGTAACACGCAAGTGATTTCTATGATGTTGCAAGCGTACTAGACTACGGTAACCGCTTACCATCTTGTGGTAGCAGAGTTCTCTGTGATAGAGCTCGTCCGGGGAAGGACTACCACCATACCCATACCTATTTCTGCCGCCAAGCAGTAATGCTCGCATTGCTGTGTTCCGGTGAAATTACTGGCACATGTGGCTTTCGATCTTAGCCTCAAGGTGGCAACCCGCGAGTGATACCTCTGGTATTGCAAGCGTCCATAGGCTGTGGTAACCGCTTACCATCTTGTGGGCTGTACGCTTGGCTGCCACTTTATCGGTAAGTACTTGTTTCCAAAAATACAATAATTATATGTTTATCAGTTATCTGGTCCCCATATACATAAACAAGCACAAGCTTTGCTCAGTTTGTGGTTAGATGGCGCTGCATTAAAATGTCCGCCAGTATTTATTATTTCAATTTATTTTACTATTGCCAGATTCTAGGCTGTAGCTAGGTAAATTAATCTAGCTTTAAGATGTTTTAAAATGATCCTTGTGATTTATTGAATACACGAACGTCACAAAACCTTTATACTAAAGCCTAAGCAAAATCTCATCTACAAGCCATTGTGCTGAAAAACGCGGGAACCAATAGAGTGGTTTGTTCCAACAACACTGGAATTTCAACTCTATTGTTGCGGTATACAGATGGGGTTTGAGTGGACCGCTGTGATATCCAATGAAATTTTATGCAGATTTCATATTCAATCTCCGATACCTAGCGGAATTTATCTGTCACAGAATAAAATGATATTTATATACATGATTCTCACTCTGTTTACTAAAATATTCACACGTCGAGTCCCAATAGATAAAACAGAAAAAGACAATGATAGTTTGAAAACACGTACCTAAGGGATAACAGAGGTTTAATTAAAGTATAAATTAGGCTTTTTAATACCTTATTTTTATCTTATTCTTTCTTTCACTTTTTTAGCTCTATTGGACAAGATTGCAAACGTGTCGAATGTTTTGTATTTTCGTATTCTGTGCTATAACG
Organism: Colostygia pectinataria; assembly: GCA_951394395.1. Lineage (NCBI taxonomy): Eukaryota > Metazoa > Arthropoda > Insecta > Lepidoptera > Geometridae > Colostygia > Colostygia pectinataria. Next base: position 565,349 of record OX596368.1, on the reverse strand, counting down.
AAATGCATTCCTGTCAACGCCTACAAGAAGCGTCTGAGCAAGCTTCTTAGTTCAGCCTATACCTACTAGCTAGGCGCCTATAATTTTTTTCTTCCACCTTCACTTTTTAATTGGACATTGCAAGCATAACTTGTTCCTCTTCCTATTATCCAAAAAACTATTGTAAAAACGACAATACACGCCTAAATTCAGTTCGGGAGTTTCATTTGTGTTCCCCTGTGCACAATCATCTGGCGACCGTATCAAGAACATCGAAATCTTCGGAAAATAAACAAGTTTTACTCGAACGTAAAAGCTGCGCCAGCGGTGTGCCGCCATATCGGGCCACCGCCAAACGAAGCCAGCTGCCGTTGCAACTACAAATACTATATTCACGGGATCCTGGAGGTCAATCCATTGCAGTCATCGCCGGTCATCGATCAGCAATCAGCATCGAGCCGTAGCCTAGGCCAATGCAGATAAGTGCCCTTCCTATTTTTGTCCCGCCATTCTATTCCATTTACCCATTTTACTACCTAAAATTCCCGATAATTTTTTCCTATTTCCCAGGGTGTATTGTCCTAATACTAGTGCTAAATACATAAACAAAGTGTTAATAAACAGAAATTAAGCATTCACTTCAGTCAAATTCATTCTCAAAGTTAATTTTTAGATCAAATTGTTAGTGTCGATTTTGTAGATATACCCACGCTATACATTTTATATGGAAAGTTCTTTGTTCTTATTTCGAACGAAATTTTTGTAACATAATACTGTGTAACTTCAACTTACAAACTTATAAATATAGGTACACAGTGTCCTACCTATTATAGATAAAAAATCAATCAATTTAGAGACATTTCCCTATCATTTTGCAAGTTTATTTAGCTATCAATTCACGCTTTCGCCGATCATTCCAGGCTAACGTAGCGCATACGCACGTACCTTACCTAACCTACGGGCTGAAATAAAGAAGTCCTGCCTTGCCGGGTCCCGAACCAGAGGGGTCAGAGTGCAGCCAGGCCGGATGCCCGTAAAGGTGACGCCTAGTGCAGGGAGCGTGAGCCAATTCTACTACTTTTTTACACTACAATTTTAAATTATTTTCTTGTACTGAGTTTCACTTCTGTTACAACTAATTATTGTTTTCAAGTCATTTCACATTAATAATAACCTAGCAAACTTAAAGTTTACTTGAAAAATATTGTTTTTCAATAAATATGGGAGGTGAAGCTAGTGCAAAGGACTCTCAAACTTTGCTTGATCTATTTGTCAAACGTAGCTCCATAAAGGGCCAAATCACCAAGTTTAAAAATTATTTAACTTTTGCTACTGCAAAGGAAACTTTAACGCCAATTGAGTTAGCGGAATTGACGCTCAAGCTTGGTAAATTTGAGTCTCTTTCTAATCGTTTTGACGACTTGCAAAGTCAGATTGAGGTATTAAATCCTACAAATTTAGCAAACGAAGTTGATGAGCGAGATGACATTGAGCAGTTATTTATTTCGAACATTGCCTCCGCTCAAAGCATTATTCAAAAATACAACGCGAGTAAACATGATGAGAGTAATTACAAAGATTTTAATTCAAGTCTCTCATCACCTCAATGCAATGTCGACCATCATCACGAAGCTTTGGGGTTTAAATTGCCCCAGATACAAATTGCGAAGTTCGACGGGTCTTACTTCCGTTGGCTTGAGTTTCGTGACACGTTTTTATCAATGATCCACAACAATGAACGTATCGCGCCTATACATAAATATCACTACTTGATATCCTACCTAACGGGTGATGCAGCACGCATTATATCTAACTTTGAGGTATCAAGCGCTAACTATAAAAACGCGTGGAAATTATTATGCGATCGTTATGATAATAAGCGTCAGTTGATAAATTATCATTTGAACTCATTGTTAAGTATTCAACAAGCAACTCGAGAATCCGATAAATCATTAAGGTTCATGGTAGATCACATCACTAAAAGCCTGCGCGCTTTGTCCAGCCTTGGGCAGCCCACAAACAAATGGGATGTACTGATAATCCACATCATGAGCGCCAAGTTGGATAATCACACTCTTTTGAAATGGGAAGAGTGTCGTAGCGTGTTTGATGAGGTTCCTAATTTAGAACAGTTTTATAAGTTTTTAATTGATCGTGCCGACGTCCTCGAATCTATAAATCGGAACTCAAATAAATCAACCCAACCTCCATCAAAGGCCGCGGGTTCTAATGCTAACAATAACCGGGCCCAGACAAAATCTTTTGCTTGCGCGAACGATGAAAGTTCGGCTTCTTCTCCACGCATTAAGTGCGTCGTCTGTAGTGAAGGGCATCGCATATATGACTGTCCCACCTTCATTGCCAAGAGCGTAGAGGAGCGTATAGCTGAAGCGTATAAATTAAAGCTATGTACCAATTGCTTAAGGCTTGGTCACAGAGTACAAACTTGCCGCCTAGGCCCATGTCTTACATGCAAAGGTAGACATAATACTCTCATACACAAACCATCACCAACCAACGACGAGGCTTCCATTTCCAGTGTTGCCGCAACTGAGCCTGATAGCATTGATGACAATACTATAGTAAATTTTTCGAAACAAAATTCAAACCAGGTCTTGCTGTCTACCGCTTTTATTGAGGTGGCTAATCCTCGGACGAACCAAATAGAAAAGGTGCGTGCCCTATTAGACTCTGGTAGTCAGTCCTCGTTTATAACGCAGTCGCTCAAGGAGAAGCTGTCGTTACCATCCAATTCCAACTGTCTTGTCAACGTCATTGGCATAGGCAATCATCAAACTGGTAAAGTCACAGAAACCTGTGTCGCTCAATTAAGGTCATTAGTCAACCAGTTCAACGTCACATCAGGTTTCTTAGTTCTACCACAATTAACAGGTCATATTCCTCGATTTCCCGTCGATACAAAACAATTAAACATATCCAATGATTTTCAGCTAGCTGACCCTATGTTTCACCAACCAGCGCCGATTGAAGTCCTCATCGGTGCCGATTTATTCTGGGATATTCTTGGCCGCGAGCAACATTCTCTCGGTCCTAACAATCCAAAATTAAGAAGCTCCCAGTTTGGTTGGATTATTTCAGGTCCTATGTACACAAATAGTCTAGCGCACAATAATACGATCCAATGCAACCATTCCATCATTTCAAATAAATTGAATGATGATGACATTCATATACACCAAGATCTCACTAAGTTCTGGGAACTAGAAGAAGTTCCCCTAAAGTCCAAACATAGTGAAGACGAGAAGGCATGCGAAGCCCATTTTTTATCCAGCACCTTTCGTCTAGATTCAGGTAGGTTCTCTGTAGGCCTACCTCTCAAAGATTCACCCGATTGCCTCGGGAACTCATACAAATTAGCAAAGAAACGCTTACTTAATTTAGAAAAGAGGTTCAAGAAACAACCTGATGTCAAGTCACAATACGTCCAGTTCATGCGCGAGTACGCTGAGCTTGGTCATCTTTCTGAATCTCCTATAGCCAAACCAGACAATTCCTATTTTCTATGTCATCATGCTGTCTTTAAGGACAGTAGCGAATCCACAAAAATCAGAGTCGTATTCGACGGCTCCGCGCCAACCTCATCTGGGCATTCTGTCAATGATATCCTCTTCGTAGGTCCAAATATGCAAGACTCACTATTTTCCATTCTTATAAGAGCTAGACAATATAAATACCTTCTTACCGGTGACGTTGAGAAGATGTACCGTCAATGCCTAATTAACGAAAAAAATCGTAATCTTCAGCTCGTATTATGGAGAGAAGATGAATCTATGCCTATCAAAACCCTGAGACTGAATACTATTACTTACGGTATGGCAAGTTCTAGTTATTTAAGTACTCGCTGCCTTTGGCAACTAGGTGAAGAATGCTCCGACCCTATAATCAAGGAAATTATACAACGGGATTACTATATCGATGATCAAATAACTGGCGCTAATAGCGAAAATGCTATGCGCTACATCCATCAAGCTGTATCAGCAGCTCTTCAAAAAGGCTGTTTTAACCTCAGAAAGTTTAAAACCAATTTACCTTCACTTCTAGAGTCAACCTCTTCAAATTCGAACGATAAGCTGATCATAAGTGAATCTTCTTCTACCCTAGGTATGGGTTGGAACCCTTCTACTGATCAATTACATTTTCCATTTAAGGTCCAACCCCCATCTGATAATCATGCCTTAACCAAACGCTACATACTCTCATCTCTATTCAAAATTTTCGATCCTTTGGGATTGTTAAGTCCCTGCGTGATCAAGGCTAAAATGCTGTTGCAGCAGTTGTGGTTGCACAAGCTGTCATGGGACGATCCAATCCCCAATGATATTCAAAGGGATTGGAACAAATTTGCTAAAGCTATACCAGCCCTTCTGGCTCTTGAGGTACCCAGATGGGTACTCTGCGATGAACCTACATCCGTAGAGCTTCATTCTTTCAGTGACGCATCTCAGCATGCTTACGGAGCTTGCATCTATTTGCGTTCTGTAAATTCCAGTAACGAAATCACCGTAAGGCTACTTTGCTCCAAATCTAAAGTATCTCCAATCAAAGCCACTACGATTCCTCGGCTCGAGCTCTGTGCCGCTTTGTTGGCAGCTAAATTGTGCAAGGCCGTCAGAGAATCATTAAGATATGACATACAAACCCAGGTACATTGGTGCGACTCAACAATCGTACTAGCCTGGCTCCGCAGTAGCTTCCAGAATTTGAAAACCTTTGTTGCAAATCGAGTTTCAGAAATTTGTGAACTAACTAACTCTGCTTCTTGGCGTTATGTGCCAACATCTGTTAACCCTGCTGATCTCATCTCTAGGGGAATTAGTCCAGATCATATAGGCACCACAACACTGTGGTGGTCAGGTCCGTCGTACTTAGCTGAACCAGAAAGTACTTGGCCTATTTTAAACAATAAAATTGATATTACTAATTTACCAGAAACTAAAACAACTTCTACTATAACTAACACGGCAACTAACAACGATCCTATTATACATTTTAAAAAATATTCTAGCCTAACTAAATTAAAACGAACAGTTGCTTATTTATTACGTTTTCTACACAATACTAGGAAACTTGCAGCTCGGCTTACCGGTCCTTTGTCAGTTGAAGAACTGCAAAGATCATTTCTTCTCCTGTGCCGTTTCTCTCAGCAAGAATGTTTTGTACCCGAGTATACCTTACTTTCAAACAAAAAATCTATAAGTTCTAAATCTCAGATTTTGTCATTGACTCCGTTTTTTAGCGATGACCATGTCATTCGAGTGGGAGGTCGATTAGAAGCGTCTGATTTTAATTTTGACAAAAAACATCCCGTGCTTTTGCACTCTAATCATCATTTCACCAAAATTCTATTCGAGCATGAGCATAGACATAATCTCCACGCTGGACCACAACTGTTACTATCTATCATTCGAGAATTTGTGTGGCCCATCAATGGTAGACATCTAGCTCGACGCACCTTTCATAATTGCTTCAAATGTAGACGACTACAAGGTAAAACTATGAAGCCTATGATGGGTAATTTGCCATCACAACGCATTACGCCCAGCTTCCCATTTCAAACGGTAGGTTTAGATTTTGCGGGTCCATTTTATATTTTAAACAAGAAAGGACGTGGTTCTACTGTCGCAAAATGTTATTTGTGCCTCTTCGTTTGTTTACGCTACAAGTGCTTACACCTTGAAGCTGTAAGTGATTTATCAAAAGACGCTTTTGTCATGACATTTCGCCGTTTTGTGTCACGTCGAGGCAGGCCAAATGAAGTGTTCTGTGACAACGGACGCAATTTTGTGTCCGGTGCAAAAGAAATAAATAAATTTTTGAAGAATAATGCAGATTCCTTATCTGATTTTGCAAGTGAAGACGGAATAAAATTCATATTTTCTCCAACTTACGCTCCTCACTTTGGCGGAATCTTTGAGGCCGGGGTAAAATCCGCTAAATTTCATATTAAACGCGTCATGGGTAACTCCCATCTAACTTTTGAAGAATTATCAACTCTTTTCGCACAAGTAGAGGCGATACTGAACAGTCGTCCATTATGTCCTCTATCGTCCTCTCCTGATGATTTCCTCTGCCTGACTCCTGGGAACTTCCTCATTGGTCGGGCTCTAACTGCTGTGCCGTCACCTGCTCTGGAAGATTGCAACCCAAACAACCTGAAGCGCTACGACCGACTGCAGCAAATACATCAACACTTTTGGAGACGTTGGCAGCGAGAATACATTGCTGAATTGCAGCAGCGCCATAAGTGGAAAACCAACTCTTCGAGCCCAAATGTAGGAGACTTGGTTTTAATTCAAGAAGACGATGTCCCCCCTCTCTGCTGGAGACTTGGCCGTATTTCCAGATTGTTTTATGGGCCAGATGACAGGATACCCCGAGTAGCAGACGTGACCACTTCTAGAGGATGTGTACGCCGCCCACTAGTACGTCTTGTGGCACTGCCAACTGCAGAAGAATTAGAAGGTTGAAAACCGAAGCTTTTCAACGGGGGCAGGATGTCAACGCCTACAAGAAGCGTCTGAGCAAGCTTCTTAGTTCAGCCTATACCTACTAGCTAGGCGCCTATAATTTTTTTCTTCCACCTTCACTTTTTAATTGGACATTGCAAGCATAACTTGTTCCTCTTCCTATTATCCAAAAAACTATTGTAAAAACGACAATACACGCCTAAATTCAGTTCGGGAGTTTCATTTGTGTTCCCCTGTGCACAATCAAATTTTAACTTTATTGCATTGAAGTTGTGTTTTAAATTAGAAAAGCATGTTAACATAACGTTAGACCTATTGAACGATAGCCATCGCTCGACAGCTGAATTCCATATTCAAAATTATCAAGCATAGCGTTTGTATGTTTCGGCTCTCAACCATTATTCAGTCAGCACCTTTACTGAAATGAGTCTTTAAACTCAGCGTGTTAAAACTCATTTTGCAGTGACACAGGCATTCTGATCTGTACATTTTTGATTTGTTATTATTTCGAGTTACGGCGCAAACCAAACGCTAAATGGTTTTGGGATTTTCTTCGTGTTTTAACTTTAAAACGCAATTTTCTGGATTCTTTCCGTTGTTTTGTGACTTTTTTATAGGTCTGCGTAACGATTCGTTTACCGTTAGGTGGAAAGTCAGGATTCTTATCAGAAAATGAATCATTACTGACGACCGATGTGGCGCAGCGGGCGCAGGTCCGCCTGCGACGCAGAGGTTGCGGGTTCGATTCCCGCCTCGGGACAAATGTTTGTACGATCTACAAATATTTGTTCCGGGTGTTCTGGGTATTTTCTATATATAATAAAAAAATATATATCTATGTATTGTATTGTATTAAATATATATCAGTCATCTAGTACCCATAACACAGCTCTGTTTAACAGCAGCTTACCTTGGGGCTAGATGATGCTTGTGTGGATTGTCCAGCATTATTTGTTTATTTGTTTATTACGAGTCCAGAAATTGAGCACTGGTGGTCTAGCGGTAGTGACCCCGCCTTCCGATCCTATGGTCGTGGGGTCTAACCCGATCGTGCACCAATGGATTTTTCTTTAAAAAAAAATATGTGCGCAATGCCAGTAGTGTGAAAGCTGCACTGTGTTAGGGTTAAAGGGCACTGTAGCAAGTGAAATTACTGGGCGAAAAAGACTCTCGGGGTGATGAGCGCAGTGCAGTGCCACGCTGAACTTACAAACTTTAAGCTTTGGGTGGCACTGCATCTGTTATGGTCAGGCGTGGTGCTTAACATAAGGCGGGCGACACATGAAAAAATTGTCAGTGTGATAACATCTTAATATTGCTTTGTCATATAGAGCTAATCGTATAAGCGCCATGGGCCGTTATCGCTGTCGCCAAGCGCATCTTCCAAAGTTCGTACGGTACTTCATGCATAACTTTGCTGCTTGCAGTTGTTGATATGATTTTCCGGGCGCGAAGACCTGTCACTTAGCTTGTCAGCTGTTTTAAAGTGATCTTTGTGATTTTATCGAATAAAACTTTTTCAATTTGAACAAACAAGCCTACCACTTCTCTCCATGACCTGTGACCATGATTATAGTTACCTACGATCGCTAAAAACTTCAACCTTGCTTGTTATTAACAAGTTCATATGCCATGTTGTTGCTAGGATTTCCGAGAGACGACTTGCAAAGCGATAATCGACCTTCAAACAAAGCTGGTAAAGTTCAATTTATTCATACGCAATTTTTCTGGTTTACCTTAAAATCAATTGGTATGATACTTTAATTAGTATTTTAGACTGTATCTCAGTTGTTTAAGGTTTAGTTTAGCATGGATGATTTTTATGGTGTTTCGAAGTAAGCTATGACTCATAATTTTTTTTATTAATTAAACTTCTACGAAATTAGATTTAATCAAATTAAGTTGAATTTGATACATTCCATTGGTTAAGTTTAGTCATTTATTTTTCTTGGAAGATGAGTAATTATTGGGACATTCCATGACAGCCTTCTAATGTTCTTACTGCCGAAATACTGGCCTACTCTCGAGCAAGAGTAGTTAGGCCTTAATCCATCTAGCGGATCTTATGCGAATTGATGGATGGCACATGTCTTTCGAATTATTAGTTCATGGACATGGTTTCCTCATGATGTTTTCCTTCACCGTATGAGAGCACTGGCATGGCACTGGTTTTCTAGTTTATTATACCTTTATCCTCCAGTTAGTAGATAATGTGTGAAGGATTCATTGTTTAATCTGTGCAATAGCTCCTGAAGATACTCGTAACTTCAAACATTAGTTTCATTTAGCGGAATTGAGCTCCATCATCTAATCAGTACAAGGTTACACAATCGACAAAGTATACGGAGATTATTGCGCTAAACGTTAACTTAATGCGTTCGTAACGTAGATGGCTAAGGTTCTTTATAACTACAGATCAACGAAATTATGCACTGTTCCGCGTAGTCACTATTTTGGATGGGTGACCGCCAGTGGCAATTTCAACTGAGTGCTTCCGTGCTTTAGAGGACACGTTAAGTAGTCGGTTTTGACATTGTCAAAGTTGTTAGGGCATGACGGGGGCCTTCGGGCGGCCTATTAACTCTGTCAGCAGAGTTGGCCACTGACTCATCCAAAACCAACTTACGATTTTTATTCGTTGATATTAGTTGAAAATGTGGTCTCGCGAGACGAACGCATTCTAATTTTTTTTTTTTATAAACATAACATTGTTCAATATTAGAAAAGCAGGTGTCATCGTAACGTATTAACTTTAGCATTTGCGTTTCACGATGGCGATAAAGCCGCAATCGTATTTTAAGTTATTTGACAGTTTTTTTATACAAAATGACAAAAAATATATATGCAGTTCTAAAGCAGCGTTTCACTGAAATATTGGTAAAGTTGTGTTTATGAGCCGTTAATATATCGTGCACCGAAAAGCCACACTATAAATAAACACTCTCCATTCTCCATCCATCATTTTCTCGCTACCCGGGAGCTAACATCTATGGGAGTTAACATCTATAGCAGCTATAAAGCTACGAAAGGAGTCCTTTGGATAATCGATTTTGACAGCATTTAGCCATAACGTAGCGGTCGATTCAGTTAGAAATTACTTGATTTTGGTTAATTTTTTTTTTATTTTTTTATTTACAATAGGCTTGCGCTTGACCACTATCTCGCCTGATGTTAAGCGATGATGTGGTCTACGGTAGAGCACGCTTGCCTAAGAGCAACCTATTCACTCGTTACTTGAAGACACCCAGGTTATAAGTATCGGGAAACACAGACTCTGGCAAAGAATTCCACTCCTTGGCGGTGCGGTTATATTTTGCAAGTAAGTATTATCAGTTCAATAGATCAAATGTTTTGGTTTTTCGAAAAGTCTAAAAATATAAAATAAATTATGTACCTATCCAATAAATAATCTTGTAGATATTGTTGCGGGATTCAAACCAGAGACCATTCGCTTCGCTCGCCCTGTACCACCGAGGTCATTATATTTAAATTTAAAATATTTATCTAATCTAATCACAAGAATAAGGTAAGTTAATCACAAGTCGTGATATGAGTCAGTGGCCAAATCTGGTGACGCTTCACCAGGCTGCCCGAAGACCTCCGTTATGGCCTAACATCTTAACAATAATTAGTCTAGTCTAGTAACCATTCGTTCTCTGAATAGAAGAGGTTGCAAGCACAAACTTTTAAAAGTGAGCAATTTACTGCATGTTGAGGAGCTAATTCTGCTCATTACGCTGAAGATCCTCATCAGATCTTCACCAAATTTTTATGAGAAATTAAAAGTAAAAGTGAAATATATATTTCTTCAATCATATCACAAGGATCATCTTGAAACGTCTTAAGGCTGGTGAATTTACGCCAGTTCCACGCGCCCCAGCCTAGAAGAATCTGGCAACAAACTCGGCTGGTTTCCTAACTTTTTTTTGATGATCCCTCTTCATCGTAAAGCTTCGTGTGGTGCCAATCGAACTAGGTGAGGCTCATGCCAAAAATAAGTGGATGTAAAAAGGAAGTTAATGACTTGCAAATAAAAAAACTATCTAAATTGGACCACTTATGGCGAAGATATCTACTAGCCTCCTTTTAGCCCCTTTGTGGAGAAAATACGCCCTCAATCTAAAATCCCCGTCGACAAGTTGACAAGACAAGTTCTATATAAAGTCATAGAACCTGTATACCAAGTTTCAACCAGATTGGTTGAAAAATGCGACTTGTAGGCGAGAACAGCCGGATAGACAAAAGCATTTTGCTATTAATAAAAAATATCTATCTATGTATTGTATTGTATTAGGTAGATATCAGTCATCTGATACTCATAATACAACTCTGTTTAACAGCAGCTTACCTTGGGGCTAAATGGTGCTGTGTGGATTGTCCAGCATTATTATTTATTTTATTATCTCCCTGGAAACTGAGACGCTTCGCTCGCTTGGTCAACAGCTATACAGCTACACACGATATTAATCGTTTAGTACAAGTTCCGCCATTAGCTTGGCCGACGCCCAGCGCTAATCGCGACCAGCTTGCTTTTATAGCTCGCCTAATGCACGCTTTTTGAACTCCAGCTTGCTAGTAGTCGAACATGATTTGCTAATAGTTAGACGTTAGTCGATCATGATTTGCTATTTTGCGATGTGTCGGGCGAAGGTCCAGCTTGCTCCGGAAATACCCTCATTCTCTTGTAAGGGGGATTTCCGAACTTTATGTCAACAAATACCCTCACAAGGAGAGGCTATCTGACTTTACGTTAGGTCTTTCTTTCATTTTTTAAAATTAATTTATCTGTTCTTGTTTTTGACCTTTTTTTTGCCTTTTTACTGTACTGCTCTCCTGATTGTGTGTGTCAAAAAAACAAATTCTTATTCTTACAATAGTATTTAGCTGCGGCAGGGATTTGCGGACAAAAGTCTCAAAAAGTTTAGAAATCCCCTCAACCATTTACCTTAATAGATCAAATAAAGTTCGGCCCGCCTGTGACGCAGGAGGTTGCAGTCTAGATTCCCGCCTTGGAACAAATATTTGTACATTCTGCAAATGTTTGTTCCGGGTGTTCTGGTGATTTTCTATATATAAGGTTATCAGGTGTATTTTTTTTATGTGTGGAAGGGATAGGCCCTTAAGTTTGTCAGGTTGATAATGAATAACCCTGTATAATTAAAAATATCTATGTATTAAGTATATCAGTCATCCAGTAGCCATAACACAAGCTCTGCTTAGCTTGGGGCTGGATGATGCTGTGTGGATTGTCGAGCATTATTTAAACGAACATGATATGCTAAAAGCATGTTGGTATTCGTTGAAAATGATAGTCACATGGGGGCCGTTATCGCGTTAGATTAAACGTACACGTTTTACTTTGAGTTTAGTTTACGCTATGACATTTTTCTAATTACAAATATCGTAATTTTCTATATTATTGTCTGTATACACATAAGCTAGACTCAAACTGTTATAAATAAAATAAATAAATAATAAATAATGCTGGACAATCCACACAGCATCATCTAGCCCCAAGCAGCAGAGCTGTATTATGGGTACTAGATGACTGATATATATTTAATACAATACAATAGAAACATAGATAGATATATTTTTTTTTATATTATACAGAAAATACCCAGAACACCCGGAACAATATTTGTAGATCGTACAAACATTTGATCCGAGGCGGGAATTGAACCCGCAACCTCCGCGTCGCAGGCGGACCTGCGCCTCCTGCGCCACATCGGTCGTCAAACTCTTAAATGTATAAAGATGTAAATTATCGACCCATTCCACAGCCTTTGGTTTCTACGAACGGTTTATTATTTACGATTGGGTCTAGATGTGTTTGGTGTGATAGAATCAAAACGTCAGCTGTCAAATGCCATTGTAAGTTCCTTCATTTTTTGTTCGGACAATCGATTCAAGTACCGTCTCAAATTTTTGTCGAGTTGGCCACTGACTATACCTACCAGCTTACAAAGGCTACGGTTACCCCTTACAATCAGTTGTTTGCCTTCCAAATAGTATTAAGAAAAAACATGACAGTCACAAAATTTTAAGGGCTTTTATTCCGTACTTCGAAACTCAACCTACTTAACTAATACCGTTTGTTTGTCTGTGTGTGACGGTGTTGAAAGGTTTATTTACAAGCGTCTCCCAACAGATGTATACCTATGCGCACGCGCACTAAATCTGTCATTCACTATACAATAACGACGTTCGTATTACCATTTTTTTTAAACTCACTTATAAGCTTATGTGCCCAGTCCCCACACTTCCATGTAGTGAGTGAGTGTACCTCTATGGTACGTACCACAACACTCAAATCCAGCCCAAAAACATAAGTAGTACTAATTGCTGTATATAAAATCTGATAATGGCTTTAAGAATAACATCATATCTATCATTTGACGATGTGGCGCAGCGCAGCGGGCGCAGGTCCGCCTGCGACGCGGTGGTTGCGGGTTCAATTCCCGCCTCGGGTCAAATGTTTGTACGATCTACAAATACTTGTTCCAGGTGTTCTGGGTATTTTTTATATATAATAAAAAATACCTATCTATGTATTGTATTGTATTAAGTATATATCAGTCATCTAGTACCCATAACACAGCTCTGTTCAACAGCAGCTTAGGGGCTAGATGATGCAGTGTGGATTGTCCAGTATTATTTATTTATTTATTATTATATCTGGTCGACAGCCCACCATGTCGAACCAAACGTTTTCATCATCTTTTCTCATCAGCACAAGTATAAAACTCGTTGCCAGCGTCTCTTTTTCCGGACAATTATAATCTAGGAGTCTTTAATGCAAGAGTGAACAGGTTCTTTCTAGGCAAGCGTGCTCCATCATCGACCACACCATCACTTATCAGGTGAGGTGGTGGTCAAACGCTTGTGTATAACCAATGATAATTATTGAGCCTGTAGTGTCCCACTGCAGGGCAGAGGCCTCCCTTCCTTCTCTCCAATCATCACGCTTTTGGGCTACTGTGGCCCAGTCCCAGTAGTGGAGTAGTAGAGTTCTCTGTGATAGAACTCGTCCGGGGAAGGACTACCACCATACCTATTTCTGCCGCAAAGCAATAATGCTCGCATTGCTGTGTTACGGTGTGAAGGGGATATGTGAAATTACTGGCACATGAGGCTTTCGATCTTAGCCTCAAGGTGGCAACCCGCGAGTGATACCTCTGGTATTGCAAGCGTCCGTAGGCTGCGGTAATCGGTTACCATCTTGTGGGCCGTACGCTTGGTTGCCACTTCAGTTGTATAAAAAAAAGCCCTTTAAATAAGCGTCAATTTCGTACAACCAATAAAAAAATGGATTTAATCTAGGACGGGCAGTAAACGCTGGTTTTCAGTTACAATCAACAATGTCTATCTAACTATCCGGCTGTCTGACAATCCGCGCAACAGAAGTCGTGTACGGTGTATATCGTATCGTACGGTGTATCTATGGTATTAAGTACAAGTATCCACCATGATTAGGTACCTGTATCCCCTGCCCTCATTATTTAAGTCACGGTTGGCCTCACCGTAGACTTATGGGACTTTTACGGCCCTTTCAAATGTTTTGTTGTATAGCTTCTTTGTACGATTCTTAAAGACTTTGGAACATGAAGTAGTTTACAATAAAATGTTTTTTATGGGCTGAGTTTTTGTTATCTACCTACGCCATGTGAAACTATAGAGATTGTGTTTTATTTCAATTGACTATAAAGTTTGGAGAACCAATTATTAGTTCTCCTAGCCTCATCATCAGCATTATGACAGCCTTCTGGTCCCACTTTTAGGATCGGAAGGCGGGGTCACTATCTTTAGACCACCAGTGCACCAATCTGTTTAGTCTATGGTATTGTTAGATATGGGACGAGAGTAAAAACAGCACATAATATGAGTAAGAAATCAACGCATTTATTACTTGAAATGAGACACAGATTATTATAACTTGAGATTACAGAATAAATGCAACTGGTGCGCTTCGCCTGCGCGGTGCGGCAGGGGCGCATCAGTTTACATTTGCATCAGTACTTTAATATTACCTTGTAGTAGGAACCTTTACTTCATTGTTTGTCTGTCTGTCTGTTTACTTAGCTTGAAATAGGGTATTTCTTAGAGAAAACTTGAAATTTATATCCAAACAAAAGCCAAGGTAGATCGCAGATCTATAAAATTAATTCAACCATTTACGAAAACTACGCGTTAAATAATCTTCTATAAAAAAATAATTAGAAAGTAGCTTCCAAAAGAGCGGTTCGTATCAAATGAAGTCCATATATGGGACACCGGACAAAAGGTGCCATATTTAGACCACACGTGCGTCCTAATTAGCGAACATTTATTCGAGATTACACTACCGGAAAGTTTTACTAAGATTAAAGTTTCTTAGTCGATTATAGACCCTGTGGCTAAGATATTAAGGAACAAGTGTGATGCAAAGAGTGTGAGAAGGAACCGAAGTAGGTAAGTACTTTTAAGCGCCTTCCAAATAGCTTCATAATTCGTCTCCATTCTTGCGTAATAGCGTTTTCACATGATGCGTGTTAGACGACCTCAGTGGCCGAGTGTCCGGGTAAGAAAAAAAAAACGGAGAGGTACCAGGTTCGATTCGAATTATATTCCCGCTTAGAGACAAATGTTAGCATGATTTACAAATATTTGTTCCAAGGGTGCTCTAATAGCACAGAACAGAATATTAGTAGGTACTACGTACAGAACGGCCACTCCATACCTCCCACCGGTTTTACTTACCCCACCCCGGTCGCGAGTTTGCCGGCACCAGAGTAAGAGTAGTAGAGTTCTTTGTGATAGAGCTCGTCCGGGGAAGGACTACCACCATACCTAATTCTGCCGCCAAGCAGTAATGCTCGCATTGCTGTGTTCCGGTGTGAAGGGTATGGTTTCCGGTGAAATTACTGGCACGTGAGGCTTTCGATCTTAGCCTCAAGGTGGCAACCCGCGAGTGATACCTCTGATATTGCAAGCGTCCATAGGCTGCGGTAACCACTTACCATCTTGTGGGCCGTACGCTTAGTTGCCACTTCAGTTGCATAAAAAAAAAAAAAAAAGGGGCCAACCATGACACTCACACATACAAGGGACCGTTTACGCACATGCGCACATGCTACCTATTTCTGCTGCCAAGCAGTAATGTGAGCATTGCTGTGTTCCGGTTCAAAGGGTATGGTTTCCGGTGAAATTACAGGCACATGAGACTTTCCATCTAACGTCTCAGGGTGGCAACCCGTGAGTGATACCTCTGGTATTACAAGCGCCCATAGGCTGCGGTAACCGCTTACCATCTTGTGGGCCGTACGTTTGGCTGCCACTTCAGTTGTATAAAAAAAAAATGCGTATGGTGAATGCGACGCGTTTGTTTCATAAATTTTATTGAGAGTGTCCGGGGTTTGTCTGGTACCTGGTACCATAAAATATTACGTTCTCGTAGTTTCTGCTAAGAAGGAGACACAAGGAGAGGAAAGATTTTGCTGCAGAGAAAGCTTTTTGTTATGCCACGAATGATAGCACATTGCCACCCTAAGACCCATAAAACCCATGAAGCCTCATGGGTCTTAGTAGCCCTAAGATTGTGCCTGTAATTTCACCGGCAACGTTAAACTTAGACAGATTTAGATACAGTACTTCACCCAGATAAGGTCATCACAAAAATTATTATCACTCTTGTTGGTTTCAGGATTGATAAAACAAAAGTATTAGGTGTGGTACAGTGGTAGTGGGTAGTTTCTTGTCAGTTTATGTTCATTGTAAAATAATCCTTGTTTCAAAGAGTTACGGACGATTTTATGTAGGCAATAAAGGTTGTAGTTTTTAGACATTGTTGTAGCGTTACGTGTTCAATTTTCGACCGTACCCCGAGGAGTTATGGATTATAATGTGTGAGCAACGGGTGTATTATTTATTTATTGCGCTACAAGATTGGATAGTTTTCGCGGCAATAAAATTAGTTTTTATCGGCAATTTGTTACGGAAATACTTTCCGGAGTTTGATTGGCGCGTTTATGTTTGAATTATGAACGGTGGAGGTCTATTGTTAGATTTGTTGCAGTGTATTGTCATGTTTTAATTGTATAGATGTCTGTTTGTATGTTATTAATGTGTGTTTTATGTAGATACTAACTGCCACCAGCTAAATGGCATTCTATGCTTTATTCCAGGTCATAAATTCATCATTTAGACATCATCATGACTGCCTTCTAATGTTCCCACTGCTGGGACACTGGCCTACTCTCCAGCGAGAGTGGTTGGGTCTTAATCCACCACGCGGACCCAATGCGGATTGGTGGATGGCACATGTCTTTCGAATTTTTAGTTCTTAGACATGCCGGTTTCCTCACGATGTTTTCCTTCACCGTATGAGAGTACTGGTGTTGCGCACATAAATTTTTCGTAACGAAAAATCCTTTGGTGCACGACCGGATTTGAACCCACGACCTTAGGATCGGAAGGCGGGGTCACTACCACTAGACCACCAGTGCTCTTCATTTCATTTCATTTAGACATGAATCATAAATATTATTTAGACTCGTTCATTTACGGTACGGTATCACTAACTTAAAGTGTCAGAAAATACAACAATTTTTTCTTGCAAAATAATTTGTAATTTAAAACTAAGTTTCCTTTTATTACACTACAAACGAAAACCGGATAAACGAAACGGAAAGTTATCAGCAGAAAATTAAAGTGAAAATTATACAAAAAACATTAACTTTACAAATATTCAAATGGGCAGTTCATTTTCTAAATGGCTGGTTCACTGGTCCTGGCCTACATAACAAAATCTAATTTAGGATCGCAAGAACACTTCCATTTGCATTTAATGCTTTCTTAATGGTAGGAGATGCAGCGCAGGGGAAACAGCTCATTCAGTTTAACACGAACATACATTGTCCTGACTCCACACTCCCTGATACCAACGACTTTTCTGATATGAACGACGTTTCTGATACGAACGACGTTACTGATACGAACGACGTTTCTGATACTACCCACATCTGTGTCGTTGGTATCAAAACCGACATCTGTGTCTTTGATATAAGAAACTGAGAATATCATAGCAGCACAAGAATTATTAACCATAGTTATTTATTTCTGTCCTATTACATTATAAGATACTATGGTTACATTGGAATGAATACCCCCAAAATTATTTTTGTCCTATTGTTTTCTATTCTAAATTACTATGGTAACCAAACTAAGCAGAGCTTGTTTTACGAAAACCAGAGTTAAAATACATATACACGTTTATATACATTACTTGTTTATATAATTATTTATTATTATTTATTAGTGTATTATATTATTGATGGTATTTAAGTATTAGGATTTTGTTTTTTATATATTTATCAGTTTTAACTATTATCATAGTTTGTGCACCCCCGTCCATTGAAACTTTGCTCTTGCTATCCTGCCTGGTTGCCTGGCAGAAATCGCTTTAAGTGATAAGGCCGCCCACTGTTCTATATCTACTTGCTACATTTAAATTTATTATGTAATCCTTGTATACAATAAAGTGTTTATCTATCTATCTATCTATCTTACTTGCTTGTAAAACATAGAAACATGGCACCCAGACCCGGTACGAATACTTGTAGATCATGCAAACATTTGTCCCGCAGCCGGGATCGAACCCGCAACCTCTCGCTTCTCAACCGGGTTCTCACCCACCATGCCACTATACTCGATTGATACTGATACATAGGTTTTATATAACTTTACTTTTCTTTTTCATTGCACTGTGACGGTGCTTTGACCGTTAAAATATACTGTGGGCTTTAATATATTAGATTTTCTATTGTCTTCGATAGGAACGCTTATCAGAACGAGTTCCCAGTTTAATGTTATGACCACAGGCATATCTGTGGTCATGGATATCGGAAGATGGAAGTCGACACCAAGGCAGACCAAGAAAGCGTTGGTGTAAATACGTCTTTACTGGTTCTAAAGGCGTATCACGAAAAACATGTTTGATAATCGTAAATAATAAAATAAATAAATAATGCTGGACAATCCACACAGCATCACCTAGCCCCAAGGTAAGCTGCTGTTAAACAGAGCTGTGTTTATGGGTACTAGATGACTGGTATATACTTAACAATGAATAGATAGATATTTTTTATTATTTATAGAAAATACCCAGAACACCAGGGACAAATATTTGTAGATCGTACAAATATATGTATCGTCCAGCTGTCTGTCCATATTAGTCGTCTTATGGAATTTAATACAGCGTCTCTTTAGTATGTATAATACCCATACAATTTGACAGCGATACGTTTTTTCGTGATTAGTTTGAAAAAAACTCAAATAAATAAAGAGTCCAAAACAATAACAACTCGCGAACTCTTTTGACTCGTGGTCGATTAACCGCCGCCCGCTTCGATCTCGGGCAAACTAGTTGGGCCAACTCGACAAAACAGGGAGCTCGTTCACACCATGTTGATGTGTGAATGGGCTCTAGCTGGATAAGCGCTGGATGGAGCGCTCGTGACGTAGCTGGCTAAGTTGCTCTTAACAGATGAACAAAGTTAATCACTGTTACGCGGGGTCATCATTTGGATGGGTGAACGCCAGTGGCAATTTCAACTGAGCACTCCCTTGCTTCGGAGGACACGTTAAGCAGTCGGTCCCGGCTTTTTCAAAGTTGTTAGGCCATGACAGAGGCATTTGGGCGGCCTAGAAACTTTGTCACCAGAGTTGGCCACTGACTCATACGAACGAACGAACGAACGAGCGCAGACTTATAACGTTGACCAAGCTTCTGAAGCTTGCCACCATCATTGTCTACTACAATGTTTAATAAAATTAGGAGATTATTTTATTTTATTTTTAATACGAGACGAGACGATCACGTCGTTCGCCTGATGTTAAGTTTCACGCCTGACCATAACAGTAGCAATCACACAAGCTTTAAGTTTTGAAGTTCTGCGTGGCACTGCACTGCGCTCGTCAGCAAAACGTAGTTTTAAGTCAAAAGGACTTTTCGCCCATCAATTTTACCTACAGTGTTCTTCGAACCTAAACACAGTGCAGCTTGCACACTCTGCAATATCTGGCACTGCGGTGCTAACCAGCAAGACGGACTCTTGTTAAAGATTTCTAAATGGTAGCAGAAAATCTTTCAAGATAAAATATCACCCGTAATACGATATCACTTAAAATATTGACGTTGCTTTTAAACCAAGCTTATAGGATATTATTTATCCATCTATCTAAACACCGCTGACACTTAGTTAAGTCCACGTAGACAAGACAAGTGAAGGCACCCTTCTCAGTGTTGTCACTCTATACAAACAGGACTGTCCTGTCCGCGTGATGTGTATATGGTCACCCTACCCTATGGATGTCTACTGTATTATTTCTTAGCGTAGACAATATTATTAAAGTTGGTACTAAAATGGGTGGATTTTTTATGTAAAAATCAATAAAAAACCTACGAGTATAATGTGTTGTTGCCAGTGCTCTCATACGGTGAAGGAAAAATCACATCATGAGAAAAATAGCATCACGGCATGTTTGTTGTGTTTAAGAGTAGTAGAGTTCTCTGTGATAAAGCTTGTCCGGGGAAGGACTACCACCATACCTATTTCTGCCGCCAAGCAGTAATGCTCGCATTGCTGTGTTCCGGTGTGAAGGGTATGGTTTCCGGTGAAATTACTGGCACATGAGGCTTTCGATTTTAGCCTCAAGGTGGCAACCCGCGAGTGATACCTCTGGTATTGCAAGCGTCCATAGGCTGCAGTAACCGCTTACCATCTTGTGGGCCGTACTCTTGGTTGCCACTTCAGTTGTATAAAAAAAAAAAATGTTCAGAACTAAAAATTCGAAAGACATGTGCCACTCATAAGCATTGGGTTAGCGTGGTGGATTAAGACTTTCTCTGGAAAGAGGCCAGTGTCCCAGCAGTGGGTTAGAACGTTGTCATATAATCTTAAAGCTTTGAGTAGACTGGTGATACTGCAATAACTGTTATTGTCAGGCGTGGCGCTTAACATCAAGCAAAATGTTTCCAGCTAAATATAAAAAATTCGTCACTGACTGACTGGCAATGCCAATCGTGCTACTATCCGTCCCGGAAGTCAGCGATTGCGGTGCGGGTTCGGTTCCCGCAATGGGATACCCTAGCTAGGGTTACACTATTTATAGAAAGGTTTAACTGTCACTGGTCTAACCTAGAACTGACCGGTCTAGACTGCGATACATTACAAGCACTTTATTTGAGGAAAAAGTATCTCAAGTCATCAAATAATTAATTGGATGAATACCGGTCGTAAATGTTAGTAGGTATTAACTTTTTAATATGTGAGCATTTAAACTTTATGACGTGTAACATAATATTACCAGTGGTTTTGTGAACAGAAAACCTCACCGACACAAACTTATAAAAATGCAATTCACTGCAGCTCTTCTCACACATTCATTCATTAAAACTTAACTGAAGAGCCCCAAACCCTAATTTGCAAAATTACCTGGTGGTAGAACTCTTCAGCAAGAGTCCGTCTTGGTGGGTACCACCGCAGTGTCAGATATTCTACCTCCAAGCAGTAGTGTGCAAGCTGCACGTGTTTAGGTTTGAAGGGCACTGTAGCAAGTGAAATTACTGGGCGAAAGAGACTTAACTACAATGTCTCGGCAGTGACACGCAAACACTTAAAAACTTTAAGCGTTGGGTGGCACTGCATATGTTATAGTCAGGCGCGGTGCTTAACATAAGGCGGGCGCCTTGATTGTCTTGTCACTTACTGACATAAAAAAAAAAAAAACCCTGTAATATTTAAAACGTGTAATTTAAATAAAAATATTTTGAATTTGAAAAAAAAAAAAAAAGTTAATTCAAGTTCAGATATCATTATTATTATCAAACTTGGTGTATAAATTGAAACATTTGGTTAGGCATTGTGAAAACGTAAAAACTGAACTTTCGTAGTGTATAATGATTTTGAAGACATTTGATATTTGTTTTATATATGTATACAATAAGAGTAGGTATAGTTCGCACAGCGGATCTAGGCTTCCGTGAAGTTAGCCGTTTGTGATGCGCAAAGACAATTTAGTTTGAAAAAGCTCCATTGCGCATCGAAACGGCTAATTTCACTACGGCCGAGATCCGTTGTGAGACCTTTACAATAAGTATCAAGTTAACAGTTAAGTATAGTTCTCACAACGCATCTCGGCCGTCGTGAATTTAGCCGTTTCGATGCGCAATGGAGCTTTTTCAAAATAAATTGTCTTTGCGCATCACAAACGGCTAACTTCACGGAAGCCTAGATCCACTGTGCGAACTATACTATGAACTATGAAAGAAGATATATAATAACTTTTTATATTGACTCAGTACGATAAGTGTTGCGGTTTAAACTGAAAGAAAATAAATAAAATATATTTATTTGTCCCGCACAAAACACAACATAAAGAATTTTAGCATTAAACAAATAAATAACTATATGTAAGTATGTAGCGCGGAGTCAAAATGGTCTCACTCTCAGCAATAACCAATACCATACCTATTACTGCCGCCAAGCAGTAATGCTCGCATTACTGTGTTCCGGTTCGAAGGGTATGGTTTCCGGTGAAATTACAGGCACATGAGACTTACCATCTAACGTCTCAGGGTGGTAACACGCAAGTGATATCTATGATGTTGCAGGCGTACATAGGCTACGGTAACCGCTGACCATCAAGTGGGCCGTACGCTTGGTTACCACTTTAGTAGTATAAAAAAAAAAAAAAAAAAAAAACACAGGTAATAAGCCGCACCAAAAAAAATTTTTTTTTAAACATCTGAAATGGCAACCAAGTGTACGGCCCACAAGATGATAAGCGGTTACCGCAGCCTATGGACGCTTACAATACCAGAGGTATCACTCGCGGGTTGCCACCTTGAGGCTAAGTACACTACAAATAGGTAACACAATTTGAATAATATAAAGGTAAAAACTGGTACGCTATCTAAACTCCATCTTGTAACTTGCTACCCCAATCTCAGTCCATCCCATTCCAACCCTCAAGCACCACTTAACAACATTGTAGACGTTACATTAGCGGTCAGTTTATGGCCAGTACAATGTGCAGATAGAGCCGGGGCATTCAACTATCATCGTACAAAGTGGCGATCTAGAGGTTATGAGAGTAGATCTAATATTTCTTATTTTATTTTCAAACTTTCATTAGCCGCTCTGGGTAAATATCTCATCTTTCTATAAAATTATGATACAATGCCTATTTTTCCGTATCAGAAAAAAAAGAGGTCATAAAAATGTATTTATTGACCGAGCGAGCGAAGCGAGCGAAGCGTCTCAGTTTCGAGATTGGCCAAAAATGCTTTTGATTGTCAGTTTGTCCGGTCAGTTTGTGTTCTCGCCTACAGGTGGCATTTTTCAACCAATCTGGTTGAAACTTGGTATACAAGTTCTATAACTTTATAGAAGTTGATTGTCGTCGGGGATTTTTTATAGGGGGCGTACTTTCTCTAAAAAAAGGTAAAAAGGGGGCTGCTGGATATCTCCGTCTAATGTGATTTGATTTCGATGATTTTTATTTTATTTGATAGGTAAGTATTAACTTTAAGTTTGTCTGATATTTGGTGAAGATCTGATGAGGATCTTCAGCGTGACGAGCAGAATAGTTCCTCAAAATGCAGTATGTTGCTTACTTTCAAAGCTCACTTTATAAGTTTGTGCTTGCGAGGTCTACTGTTCGGAGAACTGCTGGTGTATTAACCTATAGTATAACCACATAACATCACGGACAATAACTCACCTCTTGACCCGAATCCCAACACTAAAGTGTGACAGTGTCACTCAACACAGGATGAGTCAAATTGTGACAGGATGTTGATATTATGTTGGCAGACGGATTAGAACCATTAGATGTAACGTGATTTATTGATGTGGGATACTAAATGGTTAAGTGAATTGATTCTGTCATTTGTAACTCACAAGTCACAACAACTGAGAGCACCGGTGGTCTAGTGGTAGTGACGCCGCCTTCCGATCCTAAGGTCGTGGGTTCAAACCCGGTCGTGCACCAATGGATTTTTCTGTTCGAAAAATTTATGTGCGCAATGCCAGTGCTCTCATACGGTGAAGGAAAACATCGTGAGGAAACCGGCATGTCCAAGAACTAAAAATTCGAAAGACATGTGCCATCCACCAATCCGCATTGGGTCCGCGTGGTGGATTAAGACCCAATCACTCTCGCCTGAGAGTAGGCCAGTGTCCCAGCAGTGGGAACATTAGAAGACTGTCATGATGAACTCACAAGTACCAATTTTCAGTTAAAGCATCGAGAGTAGCCAGTGTCTCAGAAGTGGGAATATTATACTGACTGGCTTCAAAGCTGTTTAACTGACTGGCCTCAAAGCTGTTTTACTAACTGTTGCTTGCAACTTCGATCGTGAAATATACGTATAAACTTACCTCTTGAATAAATAAATAATGCTGGACAATCCACACAGCATCATCTAACCCCAAGCTAAGCAAAGCTTGTATTACTGATATAATTAATATAATACAATGCATTTTTTTTATAAATAGAAAATACCCAGAACACCCAGAACAACTATTTGCAGATCGTACAAACATTTGTTCCGAGGCGCGAATCGAACCCGCAACCTCCGCGTAGCAGGCCGACTTCACCCGCCGTGCCACATCGGTCGTCGCCACAGAAGTTGATCTAGCGTCACTCTATCTGTTCATGAAAACCGCATCAAAATCCGTTGTGGTACTTTGTGGAGCGTTCCACTCCACTAGCCCTTTTTTTTAACCTATAGTACCCCACTGCTGAGCCAGGATCTCCCCCAATTCCTTTCATCTATCTCTGTCTTTGGCAGTATCCCACCAGTCTACATCGAAAAACATCAAGGTCATCACGCCAGCGCTTTGCGGCTATTAGACCTATGCAAAAATAACTTTAAATCTTGTTAGTCTCGCCAAGATTTCAAGATTTCAAGATATTTATTTGCACAAATAAGTGTTACAAAAGGTCTTAAAAGTAATATGGCACTTAGAACTTATTTGCCAACTCTGGTGACAGAGTTTCTAGGCCGCCCAAAGGCCTCTGTAAAGAAGAAGAAAGAAAATATATTTATTTGTCCCGCACACAACACAACATAAAGTATTTTATCATGAAACAACATTATCCTCTGTCATGTTAGTCTCGCTAAAACTCGACAACGGCTTGACCGATTTGGCTTATTTAAGTCTTGAAATATTTGTAGAAGTCTAGGGAAGGTTTAAACAGTGAGAAATAAAAAAAAAAGCGTGTTATACCGCGCCGGGTCAACTAGTTTAGTAATATTATTTCAACAAAATACCGGTTTCCACAAGGCATTACCTGGACTAATTATGATAAAGCAATTAATTTTCTATCAAAGCACAGCTACTCCATAGTTTGCGGGCTAATTGATCGCGATTTAACATTAACATATCGGCTAACAGTTTAATAGCATGCTTTGCTTATCAGGAACTTTGAATTAGGTTGCACTGCACCTGGCGACGCAACTTATTAATGTAGGTAAGATTCATAATAATACTGGTTTACCTGGTGGTAGGACTCTTCAGCAAGAGTCCGTCTTGGTGTTAACCACCGCAGTGTCAGATATTCCACCTCCAAGCAGTAGTGTGCAAGCTGCGCTGTGTTTAGATTTGAAGGGCACTGTAGCAAGTGAAATTACTGGACGAAAGAGACCTAACAACAATGTCTCGGGTGATAAGCGTAGTGCCACGCAAACATTTAAAAACTTTAAGCTTTGGGTGGCACTGCAACTGTAATAGTCAGGCGTGGTGCTTAACATCAGGTGGGCGCCTTGATTGTCTTGTCACTTGCTGACAAAAAAAAAAATACTACACCTCTGTTACTGTGTCTTTCAAATCTGTCATCGTCTTTCCGTTACCTACTGCCACATATAACATAACTACTGCTTAGTTTTTCAATGTTTTTCTTCATCAGTCCTTCCTATACAGGGTCATTTATTATCAACCTGACAAACTTAAGGGATAGGTTCCACACATAAAAAAAAAAAAATGTACCTATAATTATTTTTTTTATGTATAAAAATCTCTTAAAATCCCAAGTAAACAAAAAAAAATCGATTACGTTTTTCTGCTCAATTATTATTTATCATTGTTGAAAATCGAGTTAAGCGACGTAATAATGAAATATTCGAGTGTGCGCGTCCCGTAGCGGGTCAACGACACGCGCAGGTCAAGGACGCGCGGGTTATTGACCCGCGGTTCATTGACGGGCGGGTCACTGACACGTGCCGAGCGCTGCCTTTTCGATTTCTAACAAGGATAACTAATTATTAAGCAGAATTACGTATTTTTTTTTTTAAATATGAACAAAAAACGTTTAGAAAAAAAAAGTAAAAGTATTTTTTTTTATATGTGGAACCTATCCCTTAAGTTTGTCAGGTTGATAATGAATGACCTTAAATAGATGAAATTGCTACCTTTTGAACTTTTTTAATACATAAGTATTTTTATATTTTAGTTGTGCCCCGATGAGAGGCGTGTGCTTGCGTGTTCAATTCCATTCGATAAAAATATTTGCAGATTATGCAAATATTTTTATCGTGTTTGGGTGTTGTATACTACTAATACGACAGCTTCTGTCCGCAATACATTTTTACGTTTACGCAAAGTAATTCTAATATGGGTTTAAAAACGCTAAGTGACTAATAATAGTGATTTAGTATTCAAACGGGATGAATACTATTTTACTATTTATTTTAAAAATACTTTCAAAAGCTTAAAAATATAAGCAATAAGTTATGAATGTATATCATGAAAACATTTCCAAACGTTCATTTCAACAAAAACCAACAAATACAACTAGACTCAAAACATAAATGCATCGGTATGAATACGGATAAGGGAATAAAAACCGGATATACCCGGACGTAACCGGTATAATCAGGCTCAAAGCGCCGAATGGTACTAATGATCATAAGAGCCTTCAATCTATGACAGCCTTTGCAAATCGACCATCCGACAACCAAGCAATTTCAACCTTAAACCCAGTGCAATAAAGAACGAACATTTTAAATAAAAATGCTGAATTCATACACCATGTGCCTTTGACAGTTACTGTTCTATTCAAAATTAACTGCACTGTTTTATATAAAACTCAACTTTACTGCACTAGATGAAGCGTCGAGTTTGCAATGGCGACTTTGATGCAATTGGTTTGACCAAGATCGCACTGCGCAAATAAGATAATAGAATTTAGGAATTATATTCATGAGCTAACTTTTGGTTCTTAATATTTTTCAGCAATTTCAACCTTATTACTTAGATGTCATAAAGATGCAAATAAATTGGACTTGCAAATGTGTTATGCAAATATAGCAAATAGTTAACTATATACTCGAGTAGGTTATGAGTTATAAGTGGTAGTGCAGCCTCTGCGCCAACTACATCATACTAATATTGTAGGTAATCTAATCTTCCTTTATGTAAGTAAGTAAGTAAGTAAGTAAGTAAGTAAGCTCGTAATGATTCAGAGGCCAACAGTGATTATATCAGTTAGTTTAAACGAGACTCTCTAACTCGTCTAACTCGACAACGGCTGGACCGATTTGGCTAATTTTGAGTAGGAGTAGTAGAGTTCTCTGTGATAGAGCTCGCCCGGGGAAGGACTACCACCATACATATTTCTGCCGCCAAGCAGTAATGCTCGCATTGCTGTGTTCCGGTGTGAAGGGTATGGTTTCCGGTGAAATTACTGGCACATGAGGCTTTCGATCTTCAAATTCAAAATTCAATTCAAAATATTTTTATTTATATTACACGTTTTAAATATTACAGGGTTTGGGGCTCTTCAGTTAAGTTTTAATGACCTGTGTGAGAAGAGCCCCCTCTTAGCTGTGGTCTCTTAGGTAGTACATTTTAATAGGTTAGATTAGATTAGTGACTGTAGGTTAGACATGAGTGTTATATAATTCAAAGTAGGTAGGCAGCTAGGCAGAATATTAATGTATAGAAAAAATGTAGGTAAAAATAAAGTTAAGTAAGTAAGTAAGTGAGTACCGTGCGTAAACAAGTATATCTAATTTATTATGTAGGTAATTTAAGACTAATGCGGGTAGGTTAGCGAGAATAGTAGGATGTGACTAAGTCTGCGTATATGTAGGTAACGTTCGAGGATCGTAAATTATTACAAACCAGAGAGGCAATTCACGTAATTATGTAACTTCGTTTCAATTCTTGATATTCGATCACTTTTTATATATTTATATATTATTTTACTGTTGTATCAATATTTTATTGTTATTTTATGAGATCAAGAAAAGATTGAAACTTTGATTTTGCTTTATATAGTATTTATACTTATATATATATATATTTTTATTAAGTATCTTACAGAAGTAGGTATTTTAGTAGGTTTGATTTCTAGATAAGGAACTAAAAGTTATGTAGGTATGAATTATAAATAGACATTTTTTAATAGATCTTCAGTTTGCTGGTAGGTTAGGGATTTTAGCATTAAGGTTACTGTTTTTTTACATTGAATATAGGACATAGGGTATATATTTAACTTTCTATTAATTTGATTGTATATTTTAGTAGATTGAGCTGTAAATTGTTTTGAGGCGAAGACAGTCCTAGTTTTTGTGGTAGTTTTAGTGAAGCGTTATCTTAGCCTCAAGGTGGCAACCCACGAGTGATACCTCTGGTATTTCAAGGGTCCATAGGCTACGGTAACCGCTTACCATCTGGTGGGCCGTACGCTTGGTTGCCATTTCAGTTGTATAAAAAAAAAGATGATCTTGAAATATTTCATAGAGTCCAGGGTTTAAACGGTGAGAAAATGTGGAAAAATTGCGAGAAAAATAACGCGCGGGTCAACTAGTCACACTATCACATTAATATAATAAATGCAAAAGTTTGGATGTTTGAATGTCTGTTACTTTAGCTTGACAACTCCACCTCTACTGGAAGTGCCGCGCAGTAGAACTAACCTGTTGGGTAAGGCACCATTGACACGGACCATTCAGACACTAAATCTAGTAGCAGAGAGTATTGATGTATTTCAATGTTCTTTGAGTGAATTTGTAGGGGCTGCTCAGTATATTTTAGAATCACAAAAGTAATAATTAATTTAAGGCGCTATATAATTACTTGTTTTTTTTTTGTTTTTTTTTTTTTGTTTTTTATTTATGTTATATCGATTTAATTTTTATTTTTTCTTCTAATTTTTTGCTAAGTAATTAATGTATTCTTAACCTATAATAATTATTTGAATGTATACTCTCTGTCGTATTAGGTTTTTAGCCTGTAAGGATAGAGTTGATAATGATGTGATAAATAAATAAAACTATTTAACCGATTTGACTGAATTTGAAAACATAGATAGATAATGACCGGGAATAGAACATGGACTACTTTTTATCCCGGATAAAAGTACAGTTCCTGAGATCCACGCGAACGAAGTCGCGGGCAACAGCTAGTTATAAATAAGTGTCTAATCTATTTCTAAAATCTTAACCAAGATGCATAAAAAACCAGAAGCGCTTTCATTTCCACACAGTGCAAAAACCGAAATAATTGCATTGTGCAACATTATAATTGGCACGAATTATCATTGCAAAGTTAAATGCTAATAATTAGCTGCCGGAACGTTTCGTATCCTTACAATTTCGATACACAAGTAAGCAAGCTATCCTTACAGTTTCGTCATAAGTAAATAAGTAGCAATCCTTGCATTGTAATTATTGTAAATAACGCATTAGTTCGTTACGTCATCATAGTTGTCAGCAAACAAACATCCACTGCTAGGCGTGGTACTACCCAGCAGAGCCACCACGTTAGATATAGGCCATGGAGTGCCAGAGTTTTCATTTCGTGGTCACGATTACTGGTTTTTATGAGTATACATAGTTTAAATTGCCAGAATTATAACACAAGCCTACCTATATCTAAAATAAACCTAGTGAGAGTTACAAAATAAAGTCCATAAATTGATTAAAAATAAAACTGCTGCCTGACAGTTTTGACTGTCAGACAGCAATATTTTGATCAGTTGACTGTGTAAGACTTTGGTCCTGGCTTACACAGTCAACTCAGGTCAATGTAGAACCATTTTCAACTTAATGTAAAACATAAATCGTTATTTCTTTAATCTAGGACATCGATGAGTTATCGAAAGATTTCGTTTGAAAAGGTTCAATTAAAAATCTACCCCTAAGCAAATTTTTGACCTATAGTCAGTACCCACTATAGTTTCTTCTTCTTCTTCTTCGTTTATGGACTCTGAGGCATATTTGCCACAATTTTGCCAGTGTTAAGTAGATGAAATTGATTGTCGCATGGCAACAAAATTTTGAAAGAAATGGCGGCGTTCCTTTCAAAAATCCCTAAGAAAGCGTTTGACCAAGTTACAAACCAACATTACCCTTCCATTTCAATTATTTACACTTGTGCTAAACAAACAAGTTAGATTGGATAAACTGCCACCAAATTTACGCAAAAAAACTCAAAATAACACGACAAAAATAATAAAATTGGGTGGACCCATGTTGTTCTGACATGCGAGAGCACCGGTGGTCTAGTGGTAGTGACCCCGCCTTCCGATCCTAAGGTCGTGGGTTCAAACCCGGTCGTGCACCAATAGATTTTTCTGTTCGAAAAATTTATGTGCGCAATGCCAGTGCTCTCATACGGTGAAGGAAAACATCGTGAGGAAACCGGCATGTCCAAGAACTAAAAACTCGAAAGACATGTGCCATCTGCCAATCCGCATTGGGTCCGCGTGGTGGATTAAGACCCAATCACTCTCGCCTGAGAGTAGGCCAGTGTCCCAGCAGTGGGAACATTAGTAGGCTGTCATGATGATGATGATGTTGTTCTGACAAGATAGCCAAAGACAATCCCCCACTATTCTTTTATTAAAATGTCATACAAGATACATTTTGGCATAACAGATCGCGATTGTCAAGTCAAATTTGACATCATCTGAATTTGAATGACATGTTTTTTTTACATTATAATTCGGTACTATTAAAGTCGAATTTGTCGTCTGTCGGTAAGTTGGTCGCGGTTCGTTGACCCTGATTGTTAAAGTTTTTGCCGCGAAACGAGACAAACCACCCGCGGGAAGTAAAATAGGGTTGCCAAAAAGAATAAATACACTTAGTAGAAAAAGAAATGGTTAAAATTTTAGCCACATTATTTTACACCTTGTATAGAAATATAGTATTCATAAAAATAAGAGCCAGTGATTCTGTAGTAAATACTCTGTTCCGGTTTGAAGGGTTAGATTGCCGGAGCAAAAGACACTTGAGACTTTTTTTAAATAATATTCTTTATTCTGTATAATTAAATTATTCTTTTTTTCTTTATTAGATAATTTACGTCATTCGTCACCTAAGTGGTTAAAAAATAACAGGTTAAATTTAACACATTTTTTTTGTTACTGTTGGCCTTCGGGCGGCTTATAACCCCGTCACCAGTATAGGCCACTGACTTACACGAACTTACTTACTGTTCTAAGCATCACGTAAATAAAGCATCGAGCAATAAAGTAAACTATGCTCGTTTAAATACTTCACACGACACGTGTTTTGTAAATAAACTCACACTTATAAAGCATTATTTACAAAGTAGTAAAGAAATTCTCAGCAAACTAAATAACATGTCTTGCTTACGTGACAAACATTCATTCACTTTTATCTTATTCTAGCACTGTTTATAAAACAAAACGCATAATAACCAAGTAGGTAAACTCACAATGGTTGTGCAAAACAAGGCTAGTATATTTAATTTAAAAAAAAATTTGGTAGCCAGAAATGAAGCCGGAAACTAATAAATATAAACTAGATGTAGCCCTAAAATATAGAACATTAAATGTAAACGTGTAAGAACGAAAGATTTGAAAGATACATTAGTCACTAACCAAAATCAATTATTTCTAGTAAAATAAAATTAAGTGTTTATTTATAAAAACAGAAAAAAAAAACATTCATTATAAACAATTAAAAAGCTTGTCTCAATTGACGTGGAAATAAAAAATAATTTATGTTAAACAACAATTTAAATAAGGCACGTCAACACGTCATAAATAAAGAAGGCTTGATATGCCACGCCCCCCTATTAAACAAAGACAAAAAACTAATGTAGATCTCTGATCGTGGGTAAAAATGTGATAGCTTTCGTAACTTGAATGCCGTCGTGAAGAGGTTTAGAGAATTTATATAAAACAAGCTGTTGCCCGCGATTTCTAACGCGTGGAATTTGGATACCGTACTTTTTCCGGGATAAAAAGTAACCTATGTACTATTTCCGTTCATTATCTATTTTAATTTCAAATTTTAGTCAAAACGGTTTAGTGGTTGACGAGCTAAGAGGAACAAACAAAAATACAAAAATACAAAATCGTCTATCTAAATTTTTGCATTTAATAATTTAATTACAAAAGACTAAATCTCTAGTACTATTACGCTAAACTTTTAACTAATGAAGACACAGTTCATAAATTTGTTAATTGTGATAGCGTGATCGTGTGATAGTGTGATGGTGGCACAGAACTATAATTTAAGTAGAATGAAAAAGTTCGTCGATTTGTATAGAAACCGAGCTTGTAACATTTTGCTTATATGTATTTTGTAAAATACACACAATTGTATTTTAGTGATGGGTAACATAAGCCGCGCGAAAATGAATGATTGAAAAGGTGCGAGCCCTAGCACACGTGCGTGACAAAATACCTACAGGCTAGTGGCGCGCTCCCCGCCTTTCATCAGACACTTGAACTTGAGAATTTTAATCACGAACACGAAGCAAACAGCGCCATATTGGAAATGTTTTAATGAGAAACTATTTCATAACATTTATATAAATTCTTAGAGTAGTTTAACTTGACAAAAAAGCTTTTACTTGGTGTTTCTTGTACTACGTAATTATTATATTATGTAGGTATTTAAACAAATATGTATATCAGTACTTCTATCGTTTAATATGGTTCTTATAGCTTTGTTTAGATTAGGGTTAGTTGGTACTATGCAAAAATGTCAACAAATTTGTTATTTTTTGCCCTAAGTGAAACATGAACCCACAACCTTCCGTTTGATACGCGGATGCTCTACCTACCAATTTAGAGTAATATTTAGAATTTAATTTTGAAAAACAGTGTCACTGGAAATAAGCCAAATTTTTGCTCTAATAGAAATATTAGAGCAAAAATATGGCTTATTTTCGATGTATCCATGATTTTGACCACATTAAATGGCTGCAGTGCTCTCACACAGTGAAACAACATCACGAGGAAAACGTTATGCCCAAAAATTTTATATTAGAATGTTAGAGAATGTTAGGTGAGTCATCCACGAAGGTTGTTGTCGAAGCAGTAAAAAAAATTAGCTATGATGATGACAGCTTTCAAAAACTAGCAGACCTTAAAAAAACTGAAGACCTCATTTATAAACAAACTATAAACCTTTAAATTGTAATAAACTAATTAATGAACCAAGATAAGTATAGACAATAGTGTCGATTCTATTGTTGCATTATCAAAATAAAATTATTCAACTAATTACAATGCATAAAAGAGACCTTCAGGCGGCCTACACTAGAGTTGGCCACGGACTCACACGAACTTACTAAAATTGTTGCCGTATTTTTTAAGTAATACAAATTACCGTGATAGTTTTAGTTAGTTAAATTTAGAACTTAAACAGAAACGACATCATCATCATCATCATCATCCACAGCCCGACTTCACCCACAGCTACTGGGGATAGGCCTCCCTTAGGGCCATTCCTATCAGTAAATAAGTTGTTAGAAAATTAGGTTAGTATTCGTTCATATCCTCAGACATTGTTTGACATTTAACATTAATTTATATTTTTTTTACAATTTAAATGAATCACAATAGGCTTATACTTTTTTTTTCTAGTGAGATTAGAACTTGACTTTAAACACCCTTTTTCTGTACATTTTTACAAACGGGTGTTTTCACGTACCGGTACGTGAAAACACCCGTTTATAAAAATGTATGATATAGTTCACGATAGTTTTACCCTTTTTCTGAGTATAAATCATTCATTAATTCATTCAATTATTAATTCATTCATCTCGCCATGGACGAAACGGCACCATTGTACAGCAAAATAAAAATGATGAAGATGACATAATAGATACACGATAAAATCACATAGCCTTGCTGCCTCCTCGAGGCCTACATACCACAGAGTGGGCTAAGTCCGCCGCGTGTACACAGCTGATATTATCTTCGGCGTATAAGGTTGGTAACATTAACGTCCGCATACCGGTTAAAGAAACCTAGACTCAAGATGAGCTTAAATAGACTCCTAATGAGCTCAAATAGACTCGAATTGAGCTAATAAGTTAAATATCATAATTTAGTGTTAGGCAGTTTTTTTGATAATACCATTTGTTTTAGGCTAATTTAAGATAAAAACACTAAGAAAGCAAGCTTAATGTTGTACACATTGTAGTTTAAAAAAACTCGTGTGCGAGTCGTGGCAACCCTAAATTAATTCGGTGACATGAGCTCCGCGACGTCACAGAGATATTAGGGCGACGTGCAAAATGTAAATTCCTTTCAACGTCAGTTCAATGTTTTATTAATGCAAAATTACAATAACTCTGACAACCTTGAACCGCTGAATAAAAAAGTATCAAAAAGACGTTAATCAAATTAAATGACTAACAACTCAGTAGGTACTTGAAGCTAGTTATTTAAAACTATTTTGATTTATAGTTATTTATGTACTAGTAGTATACTTTATGTTGTGTTGTGTGCGGGACAAATAAATATATTTTCTTTCTTTCTTTCTTTCTATTTATTGTTACTACTATTTTAAGTTCCGCACAATAATAGCTAAGCGGATTGAGTTGACTGACATAATTTATCTATTATTTTCATTTTTAATAATATATTACAATTTAAATATGGATAAATTATAAGTTTTATAATGTATTTTATGTACTACTACTTAAACATTAATTTTAAATCATCATAATAGAAATCGTTACGTTGACTGACTATTGATCGACGCACAGCCAAAATAGTAAGTCCTGGAGACCTGAAATTTGGAAGTGTCCCACTGATAGGGGACACAAGTAAGTGACAGATGGGAATAATTCATTTAATGTAGAGGACACTGAGGCCCGTATTTAAGAACCATAATAATACCTAAGTGTTAATCGTGACTTCGACACTTCGACATCGATTTGATAAAATAATTCTAGGAAGAACTGTTTCAAATCTGTGCTTGAGTAATTGTTTTTAGCTTGAGTTTTGTTATTGAACACGAACTTAAGAAAGGAATTCCCGAAAGCCTACTAAAGGACGCAGCGGAAGAAGTTTGAGTTTGAGTCGGTGCGAACAATTACAGATAGACAACTGGTCAAAGTTTAGGCCCAAACTCAATAGACGCAGTCGCAGTTAGTCGGTGGGTGGAGAAGGCTCAAGATCAGTCATCATGGCACTTGTTGGGAAGCTCTATGTCCAGCAGTGGGTGTCTATTGGTTGATATGAGACGACAGTCACATGTTACGCATATCATTGTGATCAAATGACGTTAAAACTAAATTATTCGACAAAGTGTCACGCAACTTCACATTTTCTTTTCATGTCTAATCAGGCTTTAAGTTCTGAGGCATTTATGTCAAAACAAAATCTTTTTTAAAGTTTAGTTCCACTTTAAACAGTGCATTGTTTAACAATTTCTATTGTTCTGAAGTTCCAGTTCAAAGTACCGCTACGATATACAAATAAAAGTAATGACAGTCAACAAAATTACTACGCTCTATTCTAAATGATGCTTGGTTTCATCATATTTATCAGATATCTCGTAAATTCATGGTTTAGGCACAGTATAAGTATTACATTATTATACGTCGTGGTTTATGGTAGTAAAAATATAATTCTATAAAAGCAATAGAAGTTAGCTTGTAATAACTCAAATACTACGATTCAATGACCTACTTGTTCGTAGTACAGAAAAACACTCAGTAAATAAATAAAAAAAAAATATTTCAGAACATGTATCCATATTTTTCACAACTTAACTAGGTAATAATAAAAGTAATTGTAAAGAGTAGGCCGGTATCCCAGCAGTGGGTTAATTTGAAGGCTGGCAAGATTATGATAAAAAAAAGGGTTCGTAATAATTTCGTAAAATTAATTATTGTGATTGACGTTATACAAAAAGTTAATAAATACACAACTAATCAACTTACCCACATGGTGGCCATAATAACCGTATAATGCCGTATGGTCATTTAAACCCTGCGTGTCTGGATACAATTGACCCAAGTAATCCGTCAGACAGAGGGTTAACTTTTTGAGTTGCATTATAGTAAGATAGTTGCATAGAAAAGTGCTTTGGTAAAATATTTTCAGTGATAAAAAAATTGGTTACGAAGAATATAAGCCCTAAAAATTGTCATGACCAGTCTCGTAATATTCTCACTAACAAAAAACTGCCCTACTATAAATAACAATTAAAATAATCTGATAGGTTTATAAATGAGACAATTGAGATATTGGTTATCTCTAATCACGCTGTAATGACTGAACTTAATTAAAAGATAAAGGATAAGTTTATTTGTTCCATAAAAACATTCAGCGGTGCAAATAGTAATATTGCTTAAATAATAAGATTTTACAAAACCCGTTCTTAATAAATTGCACCTGAGGGAACTCTGTTTCCCGCATTTAAATCTAGTTACTACGCAAGCAAAGCCATACCAAAAGCTAGGCTGGGCTTAGCTTATTATGCAAAGTACAACGACACAGACTATAAACAATAGCAACATCTCGTGAATCGAGTCATATTGTTTGAGGTTAGCATGCGAAACGTCATTCTCGCACGTGACAGGAATGGGAGCAGACGTCTCATATTCACGTCTCTGTGACGTTTAAATAATATCCACCAATTTGTTGCTCGTGTTTTATGTAGGGGCCTAATAAAGTATAGGCTTATGAAAATTTTACGAGTTTTCTGCGAAGTTTTTCAATTTTTTACATGAAATAGATTGTTTTGGGAACGTCAACACAATATTATGATGATAAGGAATGTTTTATGTTTTACTTAACTATGTAGTAATACTTTTCTCAGGAGTCAGGGATGACACATTGCTTGACGTGTCTGTCACCGGAACGACATTAATCATTTTCTGACAGATGCATTATAAAATGCCGGTAAAATTTAGATGCTAAAGCAAGATTATTTCGTTTTGTTTTAATGTTAAAATAATGTTAATGAGGCCCCTAGTTAATCTCTAGTATTAAAGTTTTAATTGATATAATAAGACCATTTTGCATAAAAACAGCAATAAGTGTATTATAAGTATTGAGCATAATATTAACTGTTTATAGGTTTTAATTGTTTATTTTTAGGCGTTTGATTTTAAATCTAATTTATCAAACTATTTCTGATCAATAGATAAAGTTAAATGACATTGACTTCGACGCACACGCAATAAAAATGATATCAGGTTTTTGCCATCGGCATTTTGATTAATCCATCTTAACTAAATGTAAAAACTATAAAAACTTGAGCTATAACCTCGATCACCACCACAGCTTCCAAATAAGGAGACAAAGACCACTCATGTGAAACGAACCTTCAACAAACAGTAGACTCTTAAACTTCAAACAAGTAGGTAAGTAGCTACCTAACAGAGCATGATCGTATAGTCATCGCATGACATGATTAAACCATAAAAAAAGTGATTTTCGTCTTCCATAAAAGGCGAAATCCAATCAGCTGATTCGCTACAATACAACTTACCTAACAAAACGCACGGCCGAATGAAGCGTGCCATGCGCTTACGCCGATCGTAGTAAATCCATTGACATTTTATGAATGACGCTTTAGTGCAACCTATTCACACACTGCACTCCACAGACACAATGACAGCTGCCAATATAAAAAAAACCGTGAAATTTTTGACAGGTCAGGTACACTCGCGATCACAGGTGTTATTTTTTTTGTTTTTTTTTTGCGTTTTAAAGCACTGTGCTTGCTCATGCGGCCACATTGACTGACTAACGGCGTGCTCGGCCGTCCGCTTGCGTTGCGTAATGTTAACGGGGCATAGAGTAAGTGATTGTGTGTAGAACGGTTGTCATACGATGAATAGAAGGCAAATAGATTTGTTTGTTCGATGTATGAGAGCGTGGTTGATTTGAAGGTGCAAATACTTGGAATAGAAAATGATGTGTTTATTTTTTCAATCATTCTATTTTAGGTCTGTACGTGTACGCGTATTGACGCTACTTACGAGTAGATGATTTGAATGAAATTTTAGTTCAAATTACTTTTCGTACAATATGAAAAGTAATTTTATTAATTTTATTTTTAACAGCAAACAATAATTAATTGGTTTGCATTGATTACTAACAGCCTTCCATTTCGTTTGCTAAGATGGTGTTATAAACAGTTAATTGAGTTTATTGGGCTAAATAGCAATTTTATTAATAAAAATTTTCGAATTAAGAAAACAACCCTTCATAGGTTCCCAGAATTTAATTCTGTCATGCTTTTTCCCAGTAATTTCACTTGCTACAGTGCCTTCCAAACCTAAACAGTGCAACTTGCACACTACAGCTTGGAGGTAGAATATCTAGCATTGCCGTGGTACCCACCAAGATGAACTCTGAAGAGTCTTACCACCACGAAAATATGTAAATGTAAATTCCTCTATTCACATTCAAGTAGAGTTGTAAAATACGGGCCTTAGAGTAGTTTCACAGTGCGCTTTGTGACTGCGCCCACACTAACCGTTCGACATGTCACATACAAATACAATGGTATTCTAAATCACTTAGTTTACCGACTGTATTGACAAATATAAGGCTTCAGAGGTCGCACCACATCAATCCAAATGCCTTCGTTAGCAAAAACCGTGACCTTTTCTATCGAACATTGCTCAATTTGACAATGATTTAGTACCTACTAAGTATTTATTTCTTTCCCGTGCTACTAGTAAGAGTGCTATAAAATCTTACCATTTGATCATTTTATGTGTTTAATTATTATTATTTAGCCATTACTGTCCCACTACCAGGACAAATGCCTTCCTCTCTTTTTCCATAGTATTACATTTTTTAAAGGTGCCTGAACTATAATTTATATTATAAACCTTTCTCTTGAATCACCCTATCTATTGATGAAAACAGCATTAAAATTCGTTGCGCAGTTAAAAAGATCTAAGCGTACAAACATACAAGGGTAACTGCGCGAAGCGACATTGTTTTAATCTATGCGGAGATAAATATTTTATACCCGCTAAATATTTGTATAAATACCTAAACATCGTTTATTCACGCTTGGAATTTAAATATATCTGTTATTTTAAGTTCGTTTGAACGTCTATCATGTTTTGACTTTGATGTTTTCTGTGAAAACACTCGTGGAAGTCGATGTTTTTACTCACCGTATCGGTTTGAACCCGCTATCGTAGCTGTAGGGTGAAATAAAGTAGGTACCTGAAACAAAATATGAATTTATCAATCAATCAATTTACACTTCAAAGGTGAAAATATAATAATCAAAAATACTCTTTCATGCCAGTGCTCTCATACGGTGAAGGAAAACATCGTGAGGAAACCGGCATGTCCAAGAACTAAAAACTCGAAAGACATGTGCCATCCGCCAATCCGCATTGGGTCCGCGTGGTGGATTAAGACCCAATCACTCTCGGCTGAGAGTAGGCCAGTGTCCCAGCAGTGGGAACATTAGAAGGCTGTCATGATGATGATGATGACTCTTTCATTTATACGATAAATTAAATTGAAATATATATTCGACTACTTGAAATTAATTTGATTTATTTAATAAAATGGTGTTAGTAGGTAGCAAATATACCTAACTATACCCTGTCCCCGGCCGTAAACATTGGTGTTTATTGTCACCAGTCTACGGAGTGGGAAGAAATAGCACAAACAGTCCGATCGATCCCCCTTGACACTATTGCTGAAAGCATCGAAGAGCCACAGAGTATACAACACTTAAGTGTAATATACACTAAACCACGACGCATTATTAAGTGTTACGTGAAAAAAAACATGTTTATAACAAAACAACTAATTCTGTAATATTGTGTGTTACAACACACTCAACAGTTCAATAAATAGTCCAAAGATAGAGTCCCTTAACCCCTAGAGGATTAAAAGAGTTTTTGAGGAACAGTGACCACGTGCCTTAAGCCTTATGTTATTATATTATGGATTATTCCTATTTGTCACCTAGATTTGTCCCCTTAAGTTGACAGATCGCGACCTATCACCCTATCAATAACAAACGGAAAATAAAAAAATGCACACCGTTCTTAAATTCTGCTGGCTTGTTTTTGGCAGACAATCTAAGAGCACAGTATAAATAAGCAGTAGCTGCTAACTCTCTAAACCACATCATGGTTTGTTTGCACGTGTCTAAATTCCGTTAAACCGCTCCGCTGCAGTGGACAAGCTACCTAAGGATACAGCATAAACAGTAGCTACTAAGGTACACGGGAAGGCTTTATGCAGGTGTCTACGGTTTAGGCTGGCTTTGTAGCGGTTTAAGGATAAAGGTGTTTGTCTGTTTGTTTATAAAAGTAGCTTTTGAACTTGTAAAGGAACTGCCAGAAGTGGATAGAAAAAAATCATAAAATTATCTGAAGTAACAGTAGGAGTTGAGTAGAAATTTTTCATGCAAGAAATACAGTGGGACAAACGTTTGCATGACCTGCAAAATGCCTTGTTATAAGTACCAAAGAGGCAATGCAAAGTAAAGTAAAGTAAAAAATATATTTATTCAATTTAAACCACAAGGATCATTTTGAAACGTCTTAAAGCTAGGTGAATTAACGCCAGTTCAACGCGCCCCAGCCTAGAAGAATCTGGCAACAAACTCGGCTGGATTACAAGCTTTTTTTTGATGATCCCTCTTCATCAAAAGCTTCAGTGTGGTGCCAATCGAACTAGGTGAGGCTCATGCCAAGAATCTAAGCAGGTGTGTAAAAAAAGAAAAAAAAAGAAGATCCAAGTTCTTAGCAACACATGCAATGCTTCTATTACAATAATAGCAAATTACAGTCACGAACAAATTTCACTTCGTAAATATTATATAATTCACCCGGAGCTTATTAAGTGCATTAGATACCCTTTTAGTCTATAAACAGATGATGCATTAAATATTCTTAAACTTCGTAAACTTATTCCATCTCAACCTAATTCAATTCTCTTTCTATTTTCGATTTTCGATTCTCAACCAACATTAGAAATAGCTACACTTTGGACACTTTCAATATGGCGAAAACGTCAAAAAAAGATTTTTGTAAATTTGCCTCTTAAAGATAGGTATGGTGAGCAACCGGTGGTCTAGTGGTAGTGACCCCGCCTTCCGATCCTAAGGTCGTGGGTTCAAACCCGGTCGTACACTAACGGATTTTCCTGTTTGAAAAATTTATGTGCGCAATGCCAGTGCTCTCAAACGGTGAAGGAAAACATCGTGAGGAAACCTGCATGTCCAAGAACTATAAATTATAAAGACATGTGCCTGCCAATCCGCATTGGGTCCGCGTGGTGGATTATGACCCAATCACTCTCACTTGAGAGTAGGCCAGTGTCCCAGCAGTGGGACCATTAGAAGGCTGAAGTGAGATAGGTATGCTGCAAACGCTTGGATAATAATTAAGTTACTGATTTATCTCCTTCCTAACCGTTATTACAACAAAATGAGTCCATAAATCACGAGTTGACCGTGACAAAGGCACCAAAATCAAATCAAAATCAAAAATCAAAAATTATTTATTCAGTAGAATCACAAGGATCACTTTGAAACGTCTTACAAGCTAGGAAAATTTACACCAGTTCCAACGCGCCCATGCCGTAAAAGAACTGGCAACAACACCGGCTGGGTTCCTATCGTTTTTTTGGCATGATCCTTGCTATTGTTATGGATTCCAAGTAGAGTTGGAGCACATTCGTCCCAAGCTTTTTTATCATCTAGGTAATCGGTTGTTTTATAGTAAGCTTTTTGAGACAGATTTTGTTTAATTAAGTTTTTAAATTTGACAATTGATAAATTTTGTATGTCGCTTGGGACTTTGTTAAAGAAGCGTACACATTGCCCTTTAAAAGATTTACTGACCTTAGTGAGCCTAACTGTGGGAACAGCGAGTTTATTTTTATTTCTAGTATTAACATTATGATTATCACAATTTTTTTTAAACAGATTAATATTTTTGCGAACATACATAAGATTTTCATAAATATATTGACAGGGCACTGTCATAATATTAATTTCTTTGAACTTATCTCTAAGTGATTCTCTGGGACCCATGTTATAAATTGCGCGAACAGCCCTCTTCTGCAACACGAATATGGTGTTAATATCTGCAGCACTCCCCCACAACAAAATACCGTAAGACATAATGCTGTGAAAGTAGCTGAAATAAACTAGTCTGGCTGTATCGACGTCGGTGAAATGACGGATCTTTTTGACTGCGTATGCTGCAGAACTAAGTCTCTTCGACAATTTATCTATGTGTGGGCCCCATTGCAGTTTATTATCTAAGGTTATGCCTAGAAAAACTGTGGTGTCCACAAGGCCTAGCTTTTCATCTTTTATTTTTATATTAGTTTGGTTTTGTTTTACATTAGGTAGTATGAAACGAACGCATTTCGTTTTATTTTCGTTTAACAATAAGTTGTTTACATTAAACCACCCTACAATTTTAGAGATTGCATTGTTTACTTTGTCAAAGTTAGTCTCTTGTCGCTTTAATTTAAATAAAAGTGACGTGTCATCAGCAAACAGTACAATCTCATGATCGTTCCTAACAAGCCGGGGTAGATCATTTATATATATTAAAAACAAGAATGGCCCAAGTATTGATCCTTGTGGTACACCAATTGTTACCACTGATCCCGGAGAACGCTTTCCATTTACGTCAACTCTTTGTATTCTATCACTTAGATATGAAGTGAGAAGGTCTAGAGCAACACCCCTAACTCCATAGTGTTGTAATTTTCTAATTAGTGTCTCATGATGTACACAATCAAATGCCTTAGATAAATCACAAAAAATGCCTAAGGCATCTTGCGATTCCTCCCAGGCTTCAAAAATGTGTGATATCAACTCAACACCGGCATCAGTTGTTGAGC
The DNA here is from genome assembly GCA_951394395.1 of Colostygia pectinataria. Taxonomy (NCBI): domain Eukaryota; kingdom Metazoa; phylum Arthropoda; class Insecta; order Lepidoptera; family Geometridae; genus Colostygia; species Colostygia pectinataria. Next base: position 522,753 of record OX596368.1, on the reverse strand, counting down.
GACCTCTTGTGAACCCAAATTGTTTACTATCAAGTAAGTTATTCATACTAAAATGTCTTTGTAACTGAATAAGAATAAGTTTTTCAAAAATTTTACTAAATGTAGGCAATACTGATATAGGCCGAAAGTTACCAGGGTCAGAATGACTACCTGATTTGAAAAGAGGTGTTATCTTGCTATGTTTCATTAAATCAGGAAACACACCACAGTCAATACATTGGTTAAATATAAAAGCTAGGTCAGGTGCAATGATTTCAATGAATGATTTGACAACGCTAACAGAAATGCCCCAGAGATCAGTGGTTTTTTTTACATTTATCAGTTTAAATGCTTTGATAATATCATTATTATTTACATAGTCGAAATGTAATTGTATGTTGCATTGTGGTACATTATTTTTTAACAATGACTCTGCAATTATGTGAGAAGAGTTTAAAGATTTTGTAGTAGAAACTGGAATATCAGTAAAGAATTTTTCGAATGCCGCGGTGAAAGTGTGACCAATCCTTTCACAATACTTTGGTCCACTAAAATGCGGTCGTTTTAGGCCAATCACGGTTAAGCAGACGCGTCAAATGTAATGTATCACAAAAACCAATGTAGACTTACTAATTAACTAACATAAAGTAATTTTTTTTTAATGCACGATTTGGATGCTTAAACTATACGATACCTTTTCCTTGAATCACTCTTTTTATTGATAAAAACCGTATCATTATTTTATTGTTATTTTTATGTTTATTGTATGGAAAAAAATAAATATTTTTCTATTCTCTACGCGTGCAAAGAAGAGAGGACAAACGGTGCGGTTTTTTTTATTTTTTTTTATACAACTGAAGATGGCACAGGACCGGGATAAGTGGAGGGATGCAGGGGAGGCCTTTGCTCAGCAGTGGGACAGTATAGGCTAGATAAAAAAAAAAAAAAAAACTGAAGTGGCTACCAAGCGTACGGCCCACAAGATGGTAAGCGGTTACCGCAGCCTATGGACGCTTGCAATAACAGAGGTATCACTCGCGGGTTGCCACCTTGAGGCATAGATCGAAAGCCTCATGTGCCAGTAATTTCACCGGAAACCATACCCTTCACACCGGAACACAGCAATGCGAGCATTACTGCTTTGCGGCAGAAATAGGTATGGTGGTGGTACTTCCCCGGACGTGTTCTATCACAAAGAACTCTAATACTCTTGCTGTTGTTGTTGACTTGTTTTAAACGAGTCCTAGGTAATTAAAGATGGTCGTTAATTTTCAGGTCAGTTGAAAACCGCATTCATTGAACATAGTAAGTCCACCGGTGGGCCGTGGGCAGTCATTGAGCAAGCTCTGTAACGGCGAGGGTTCGCCCACGGAGTCTTGCATCACAACCTGTTCCAAAAACCATCTTCACATCACAATTTAAACCCTACTACATTGTGATAAACACTATCTTCATCATCATAATTTAATCTTTACCTCCTTGTAATAAGGTACACTAAAAACTGGTTTAGAAAGGTATTTGATATGTTAAGGTTTTTTATCGTGGTTATAGTGAGAACAATCTTATAAGATAGCTTTCGAGTTATTTACGCCATCTGTTGGATATTTGACACTATTTGCACTGCAGGTGGTCTAATTATGCCTTTTCCAGGTGCGTCACGGTCAACGCAATGGTCTAGTGTTGCCATTAGCTGTATTTAAAAGTGCATCCACACCGCAGCGCAGTTACATTTTAGAAAATATTTATTAAACATTTTGCTAGTCCAAATCCAACGGCTAAATCTAACGAAATAATTGTTAGAACAGTAAATGTCAGTTTACTCGCGACTAACTACGATTTATTCTGGGAATCTATCTGTATATTCAAATGATTTTCAAATGTGTCTGTATTTTGTGCTAATGTGATAAATAAATGTCTATGTCTATGTCTATGTCTATGTCTATGTCTATGTCTATGTCTATGTCTATGTCTATGTCTATGTCTATTTATATGTCTATGTCTATGTCTATGTATATGTCTATGTCTATGTCTATGTCTATGTCTATGTCTATGTCTATGTCTATGTCTATGTCTATGTCTATGTCTATGTCTATGTCTATGTCTATGTCTATGTCTATGTCTATGTCTATGTCTATGTCTATGTCTATGTCTATGTCTATGTCTATGTCTATGTCTATGTCTATGTCTAGAATAGTCCTATTCGAGTCTGGTCGAATCCAACCTAAATCGAATACCCGCTTGTGCGAAAATTCCGGATGCTATGAAACATCGGAAACACAAACAATAAAAAATAGTTTAAAGTCATAGAAGACGGTCAAGGGCTTTCCAAATCCCACGCAGAAACCAAAAAGACCATTAAGCAACGATTTCCAAAACAATTTAAAAGATACTTAATTTAACGGTTTTATTAGCACCCACGTTTGTACACCGACTTATGAATGAAAACTTAAAACCACTACTATTGATTTCACTACATGAATAACATTTATTGCTATAGGTAAAGTAATATAAAGATACAAAATATATTTATTCACTCATATTAATATCACAAGCATAATTTTGAAACGTCTGAATTTACGCCAGTTCCACGCGCCCCAGCCTACAAGAATCTGGCAACAAACTTGGCTAGGTTCCTAGCTTTTTTATGATAGGCCTACGAATGTTATTTAAGGTTAGTGTCAAATTCACCTTGAGAGGATTTTAGGAATTTTAGTGTCAAAATCCCCTTTGATGCGTCAAGCTCAGTCTATAACGTAAGAATTTTCATACATTTTAGAATTAGTAATTTTATTCATTTAGGTAATTAACTCAACAGCGTATTAAACTACAAATATAATAAATAAAATGAACAGATATTAGTAGTACAGAATGGCCACTTCCTACCTCCCATGTTTCCAGGTTTTATATTTAGTATTAAAAAATACCATTTATATAAATTTATATTCCAATAAAACAAAAAATATTCGTGTTAAAATTGTCTTTTTTATATTTAGTATTAAAAAAGACTGTTTATATAAAATATTCCAATAAAACAAAAAATATTCATGTTAAAATTGTCTTTCTTCAATCGAGTTTAAGACAATTAGTAACAATTTTCTTATCAAACAAAATATCGGTCATCCAAGCACACGTTAATTAGCATATAGAATGCAGCGTAGGAGTTGTTTTGTATAACTTACGGTAATTGGGTAATACATCATTACTTGACGACCTCGGTGGCGCGGTGGCCGAGTGCAAGGTTGTGAAGCGAGAGGTTGCGGGTTCAATCCTTGCTACGGTACAAAATGTTTGCATAATTTAAATTTTCAATATTTATTCCATGTTTATGTGTTTCTAATGTATAATTCTTGTATAAATATGTAATTACAAAAACAAAATTATTAGATGTAATAAAACGATGTTTGTATTCTCTGTACAAAAACAATTTCAATATTTTAATTTAATATTATAAAATAACTTAAGAGAAAAAATGCTTGGGACAATTTTGAATGTGCTCCAATCCCAATTTGCATAATAGCATTGCAAATAGCAAGGTTCATGACTAAAAATACAACAGAAACCCAGCCAGTCGTAGTTGCTAGTTGTTTTACGGCAATTGGCGTAAATTCACGTAACTTGTAAGACGTTTCAAAGTCATTCAGTCAATTCATCGCGTCGGGAGGAAACCGTGGGGAAGGTTGAGAGGAAGGTCGGGAGGTCCATAGGACTATGGCATCGTTTTATTAGTAGGATGCTGCCCGTACAGTGAAGTGCTCTTCAATAGAGCTACGCTTCACAAGAGGGTGACCATGCGACCTGACCTAATAAATAAAATGAATAAATAAATCAAATAGCTTTTATTTCTAATGCTTCTACTTACAATATAAATAATAATTTTACTTAATATTAAATTCATCATCATGATCATCAAATTTTAAGTCATCAAGTGACAGGACAATCAAGGCGCCCACCTGATATTAAGCACCACGCCTGACTATTACAGATGCAGTGCCACCCAAAGCTTAAGGTTTTTAAGTATTTGCGTGGCACTGCACTGCGCTTATCACCCCGTGACATTGTTGTTAAGTCTCTTTCGCCCAGAAATTTCACTTGCTACAGTGCCCTTCAAACCTAAACACAGTAATGCTTGCACTACTGCTTGGAGGTAGAATATCTGACACTGCGGTGGTACCGACCAAGACGGACTCTTGCTGAAGAGTCCTACCACCAGGTACCTACTTGTATTTTAATCAAAATCATCAGCAATATTATAGTCGCCTCCGCGGCGTAGGGCGACCTGACCTTTAGGAGATTTAAGCTGCGTTTCCACCAGAGATGTGCGAGGATGTGTTGCGTTGTTTTTATTTAAACAACTAAAGTGGCAATCAAGCGTACGGCCCACCAGATGGTAAGTGGTTACCGCAGCCTATGGGCGCTTGCAATACCAGAGGTATTACTCAAGGGCTGCCACCCTGAGAGACTACTATTTATTTATTTATAAAATCACGTCACTCTACCCAGTTTTAATCAAGTGATTCTATTGGTTCATAACAAACACTTCCCTCGCTACACATGTAAGCGAGAACAGACAGACAAACTTATTTAATGATGTTCTGTTTACAACTATTGAATTCCTGTTTCATACCAAAAAGTAGTACCGAATCAACCGTCGACAAAATTATCCCAAAATGTTCCAAAATCACAGAGAACGCACGGTAACCTCATGCCACCATTATGTGGGAGATTTGACACTTGAGGTAGCGACGCGCCTAGCGCCGCGCCCTGGTTTCACACGCCTTTTGTAAAATTGCGTCGTGAGAACATTATTTGCAAGTGGAAAATTGCTGATTTAACCTCTGCTAGAGGGTCTACTCTTGTCACAGAACAGATATTAGTACTACGTACAGAATGGCCACTCCCTACTTCCCACCGGTTTTACTTACCTCACCCGGTCGCAAGTTTGCCGGCACCTTTTTGCCGGCACTGAAGCTAAGAGCGAGAGATTTTGTGTAGGTCCGAGCGCGCGCATGCCAGAGCGAGCAAAAGTGTGCTTCTCGCTCTTGCTATAGTTGTGTGGGGACAACCATGACACTCACACATACAACAGCACCGTTTACGTACACAAACTATGCGTCTCGTGATTGAGACGTGTTTGCTTCATAAATTTTATTGAGATTGTCCGGGTTATGCTCTTGCGGTAAAAAGCGATATATCGTGGCAGTGGCCGTGGTTCAACTTCAACGTGAATGCTTGCGAGATTATCGTTTGTCGCTTTCAAGATAACCTTCAGGTCTTTTTATCAAGGGCTATGACAAAGTGAGAGTCTTTCGTGAACGTACGTTTGACGCTTATAAAACTATTTAAGAATTTTGATAAAGTAAATCTAATGGGAAACAAAATGACACCTAGCGTAGTCTTCTTTTTTTTGTTCTCTAAAAGACCAGCGCTAAAGTAGTATGTACCATTACATGCTGCTTTAGCAAATGCTGAATGGCGACCATTTTCGAAGACTTATGATCTACAAGTACTCGTATATGCTTAACTGCCTAGATATACACTTTATTAAACTATTACCACCCTATACTTAATGTATCAACTGTTTCGAAATAAACATTTTTACTTATTTTACTACTAACTCTTACTATCACTAAGTCTGTTGGGAACAAAATTCCCAGTAGTCCGACCGGTAAGACAACTCGGTAAGACTACTGGGAATAGCCCATTTATTCATGTCACACACGCAAATCCAGAATGAACTTTGGAAAGTCATAGCTAAACCCTTACTGCACCACAAAGGTTAAGAGGATTACTATAACATTTTATCGCCTAGTTCCACGACGCCATCAAAAACAAAGAGCTATAATCATGCAAATGCCTACATCACTGGCACTGACTAGCACCAGGATGCTGCAGCGCCAATTCTAAGGAGTATCGTTCACGCACGGCTGCCTCACAGTGTAATCAGAGATTACTTAGCTTGAGCACTGGAGACAATAGGAAGTGTGGATCTAGCACTGGTTTAATTTAAAACCATTATTATTATGTAAACTGATAACTTGACATGATTAAACAAAGAATTGAACCAGCAATGCCAGTATTGGACGAAAATTGGGACATGTTCTCGAGGGTTGATACAAATATAACCCTAATTGAGCCTATATGACTGTAAATATGGTCAGTGGACTGGTGGCAGTTAATAGGCCGCGTAAAGGCTTCCGTCACAGCCTAACAACATTAAAAAAACCATTCCCTCCAAAGCACGGTAGCTCAGTTGAAATTGCCACTGGCAGTCAACCATCCAAATGGCGGCTACGCAGAACAGTGCTTAACTTCGTTGATCTGAACAACTTAGCCAGCTACGTCACGAGCGCTTCTAGAGAACAGATCTTTATTGCTAGATACGTCACACTCTTTGCAAACAAACAATAAGTATCCCTCAATACCCATTCAAGAGCTATACAATAGAGATATGATATCTGAAGCATCTGAAGGAATTCGAACGTCCGGCTTCCTGGCTTCGCTTTTGTTAGGGAAGAAATACTTTTTCTTGTAAAAGCTGTTACTCGATAGGTCGCAAGAGTGACAAACGTTGCCGTGGTCTATTGAAATGTGCTGAAGATAAGAATAAAAAATATTCAGAAGGTATGTAAGTAAGTCAGTGGCCAACTCTGGTGACAGGGTTTCTAGGCCGCCCGAAGGCCTCTGTCATGGCTTAACAACTTTGAAAAATAATTGATAGATTCAGGCGTTACTTTGCGGAAATCCCTTATAAGATAAAAAACAGACGAAAAATCTCTAGTACTATTCCGCTTAACCTTTAACCAATGAAGTCACACAGTTAATACAGTCAACCTCAAAAGAAAAATATTGAGACGTGTTTCATCCCTCCACGGGACATCATCAGGACCGTAGTACTAGAGATTTTACGTCTGTTTTTTAACTTTGAAAAAGCCGGGACCGACTGTTTAACGTGCCCTCTGAAGCACGGGAGCGCTCAGTTGAAATTGCCACTTGCGGTCACCCATCCATATGATGACTTCGCGGAACAGTGCTTAACTTTGTTGATCTGTTAAGAACAGCTTATCCAGCTACGTCGCGAGCGATTTAGGGGCAACGATGACTTACTGACTTACTAAAGTCGAGAGAACGATAAAACAATAAGTTAGTCAAGTCAGTAGTCAATGACAGAGGTTTGGCCTTAGATTATTTAATTCAGTTGCAATCGATTCCACTTGGTTTCAATGAAAAACTGTCGTATTTTTTATGAATGACAGATCACTGATTGAAATCGGATTGAAACCAAATTGCGTAATCACCCTACTATAAATTAGCCTTAGCCAATAATAAAGCTTTTTTGAATTTGATTAGTAAACATTTTTGGCATATTTTATTTCAGCAACATACTCGTATAATATTTAAAGGCGAATGCTTGACCAAAATAAATTTCAGTGTCACCCAAAGCTGAATTATGCGTGGCACTGCACTGTAATGAACACACGCCGAAAGTGCAATTGTTGTTTCAGGCGTGGCGTGGTAAAATCTATTAGTGCACGACTAGATTTGAACCCACGACCTCAGGATCGGAAGGCGGGGTCACTACCACTAGACAAAGTGCTCTCAACTCACGTAAAGTAAGCACGTAAAACTATTAATTGCTAGCAGTTTTAAAACCAGCGCGATATTCTTACAAATGAAGAGTTTAGTTCAGCAAGTTTTAATAAGAAACTGTTAGAGATGTCGATTTTGAAAAGCCGGATTCAACTCAAAATCCGTATTAATTTTACGAATAATATCTTCAGGCCCTTTATTTAAAATAAACAGCGCAGTGCGCATAGCTGTCATATGTGCTATACTAAAACGCATTTTAATTTAAACTTAAATTCAACAATTTTATGCTCGTAATTAGAAAAACCTAGTAGGTAATTTCACTTGCTACCCGTGCCTTTCAAAACAAAACACAGTAATGCTTGCACACATGCTTGCACACTGCTTGCACACTGCTTAAAAGCAGAATATTTGGCTCTGCGGTAGTACCCACCAAGACAAACTCTTGCAGTCAAACTTGAATTTTGGTCCCTCGCTGGCCGAGTGGCCAAAAGTGGAGTGACCCAAATCAGGCACTCGCCCGGTTGAGAAGCTTATGATTGCGGGTGCGATTTCGCTACGGGACAAGTGTTTGCATGATCTGCAAATATTTGTTCTGGGTCTAGACGTTGTGTCTCAAAGTATTTTAGAAAACGTACCCATTTATTTGTTGCGTAAAAACAGCTTTGCTTATTTTAGGATAAGATGGTGCTGAATAAAATGTCCATCAATGTGTTTATTTATAAATACATTTATAATTAATTTTTTTTATTCATATTTTATTAATTTTTATTGATATTTAAATTTGAATTGTCCGGTCCAAGTCTGCCAGCCCTAGTCTCTTGCAGGTCATCGGAAGTTTCCTTGCATCCTTCCTGAAATATCTCACCGCACTGGTTTCCGCCGGTGCCTCTCGCCAGTTCTGTTAATTGTTTTTAATTTAACTTTTATCTTGATAAAATTAAATCGTAATTGGTCAGACTGGATGAAGTTTGCAAAAATTTAATTAAATTTAAATAAAAACGACGAAGGAAAAAATTGCGAGAAAACAATCAAGAACCAACAATTTTAGATCTTTACACTATGATCATTACTTATTAGGTACCTAATATCAGCCAATAGACGTCCATTGCTGGACATAAGGCTACGCCTTCACCATCCGCCGACTTCCTTTGACCGCTCTAATGTCATCGGTTCAACGGGGGACCGTCCTATAAATTCGATCCTGCAACTGTAATTAGCTATTACTTTTAGTATTAGTTGCCGCTGTAGCCTTCCTTGTTCTTGAAATAAAGGCATAATTTCGATAAAGAATGATCACAACCACAGAACTATATTTAAGTAGAATGAAAGAGTTCGTCGATTTGTATGGAAACCGAGAGTGTAAAATTTTGCGTATTTGTATTTTATACACAAATGTATTGCAATGGGAAATATAAGCCGCACGAAAATGAATAATTTATAGCATTTATGAGCACGCGGCAAACCGATTCTAGGCACTGGCACACCACCACACCGCCCCCGGTTGGGAGCAGACTGAGTTTCGCTGCGATAAAGAGGTTACTCAGCCCTTACTTAGCCCGTTTTTTCGGCAAGCAAGGTACATTACACTCATTCTACTTCTACTTAAATATAGTTCTGTGATCACAACAGTTTCCCAAACTATCTCATATCAAAACAGTTCATCGCCGGGTACTTTGAGGATACGGCGAGCACCTGGCGCGTCCGTGTCGGCGCAGGTGCCGGCGTTTATTCACATAACTTCTCAAACTCGCAAATTCACAGAGTATTTTGAAACCGGATGGTATAACTTTGATATTGTAATACGTAGTGAATCTAAAAGTAATTTTGTATTAAGTGAGTGTGCCCAACTCTGGTGGTGAAGCCTTTTTTTTTAATAAAAAATGTCAGCTTTTGGCTACATGCTACATCTCGCCTGATGGTAAGCGTAGATGAGGCCTACTTTAGTCACGCTTTCCCAAAAGATGCTGATTGACTCAAGTGTATATAAACTCAATAATTATATAAACTTATCGCTAAAAAAAACAGTATTAACAATTGATTTGCCATTTCGATGCGCAATAGAGCTTTTTCAAACGAAAATGTCTTACTTGTACAAGGGGAACCTGTTATCATCCATCAAAACACCCAGACAAGGCACAAAGTATTTACAGTTATTGCAAACATTTTTCCCGCAGCGGAGATTGAACCCATAACCTCTCGCTTTTCAACCGATTGAAACTAAAAAAATAATAACTATTAAAACTAAGTTGAAAACTTAGTTAACTATTAAAACCTATTTCTGCCGCCAAGCAGTAATGCTCGCATTGCTGTGTTTCGGTGCTAAGGGTATGGTTTCTGGTGAAATTGCTGGCACATGAGGCTTTCGATCTTAGCCTCAAGGTGGCAACCCGCGAGTGATACCACTGGTATTGCAAGCGTCTATAGGCTGCGGTAACCGCTTACCATCTTGTGGGCCGTACGCTTGGTTGCCACTTCAGTTGTATATAAAAAAATATCTATTACTAGTTACATAGTTTATTTTACAAATGATAAGTTTCTACTTTTTACAAATAGGTAGGTGCCTCATAAAAGCCATTCAATACCCAACCCTCTCTCTATTCAGACAGCGTCCACAATAACTTCAACACTAAATTCCGAAACAAAGCAAAATTTAAAATTGCACCATAAATCTACGATAGTTAACTTAAAAGTACTTTGTAGTTTTTAGTTTTCATAATTTTATCAATGCTTCGATGCTAGTCTTTATAGAACCCTTTTCTAGAACTTAAACCTTTGTCAAGAGCATTTTAAAGGAAAAACTATGGTAACTGTAAATAAATATTGAAAGACATTTTATTTACATAGCAGCGCGCCATCCAACCCCAAACTAACATCATCATCATCATGACAGCCAATGTTCCCACTACTGGGACACTGGCTTACTCTCGATAATGATTGGATCTTAATCCACCACGCGGACCCAATGCAGATTGGTGGATGGCATTACGTCTTTTGAATTCATAACTCTTGGACATGCCGGTTTCCTCACGATGTTTTCCTTCACCGTATGAGAGCACTGGCATTGCGCACATAATTTTTTTGAAGCAATAAATCTATTGGTGCCACTGAATTCGAACCCACGACCATAGGATCTGAAGGCTAGGTCACTACCACTGGACCATTAGCAAAATAACATAAGTTTTTATTATGGGACTATTTCTCAATAAGAATACCTACTTTTTTAAAGGTTTATATAAGTTTTTGTGCATAGCAATGAGAGCAACTAATTTTAACGATAACGGTCAGTTTTAATATTGTCTGTGGGACATTCATCGCGTTTATATCGGCCCTAACGTGCAACACACACAGCGGGCGGGCACGGGTCGGGTCAGATCCGTCGCGGGTCTTTTTTGTTTTAATTTGTATGGACGTCAAGGATGACATCGCGGCTACCGCGCGCTCACCCGACCCGCGCCCGCGTTCAGTGTGATATCATCCTTGACGTCAGTACAAATACAACAAAAAACACCCGCGGCAGATCTGCCGCGGGCCCGCGCCCGCGTTCTGTGTGTGTTGCGCTTAAGAATTGAATTAATATAAATTTATAACAAATATTTGGGTTAAAAAGAGCTCTCAAAGACTCAAGCTTTTACAAATACTTTCAATGCGAGCAAAAACTTTGCCTTTTTTATTTACTTGATACCTCATCTTTTCAACTTTCAATCAATAGATGGACAATCAGAGGGTAGATACCCTCGTCAGGGTAACATCCTGTTTCAAGCTTGTGCCATTCATAAACGAATGTCAGAGTAAAATGAGCTTTAATGCGAGCGATTATAAAGCTCAAAAGGAATTAAGTTCAAACGATAGGGTATTTGGAACAGCATCGAGATCTCTCAGGCTGGCAACCCGTGAAAGATACCTCTCTGATATTGCAAGCGTCCATAGGCTGCGGTGACCGCTTAACATCTTGTGGGCCGTACGCTTGGTTGCATTGCAAATATGTATCGTAACGTAACATATCAACATCGGAAACTTATAATATCTCTTTAGACGCACCATAGTGTGGTATCACTACACACATCACTACACTACACTATAAATTGGATAAACTGCCACCAAATTTAAGCAATAAAACTTAAAATAACACGAGAAAAATAATTAAAATGGGAGGACCCATGTCGTTTTGACAAGATAGCCAATGACCCCTTCCAATACGATTGAGCCTCATTGTAATGACATCAGAGTGATTCTTTCTACTAGTAACTGATTTATTATCTGCGGTGGAAGGTCCATCTTGATCCTATTAATTTGCGAAGCGGATGGGCTCCAACGGATGGTACCTGGAGTTCCAAATGAAGGTCTAATGTGATGTTTGAGTTTGCAGTTACGCGGGCCTTTACATTTATTTGTCTCGTTTACGGAAATCGGGGAAGTTACAAAAAAATTAATTAAGCTGGTAAAGTTAAGTAAAATAAAAATATATTTATTCAATAATATCACGTATTTAAGAGTAGTAGAGTTCTCTGTGATAGAGCTCGTCTGGGGAAGGACTACCACCATACCTATTTCTGCCGCCAAGCAGTAATGCTCGCATTGCTGTGTTCCGGTGTGAAGGGTATGGTTTCCGGTGAAATTACTGGCACATGAGGCTTTCGATCTTAGCCTCAAGGTGGCAACCCGCGAGTGATACCTCTGGTATTGCAAGCGTCCATAGGCTGCGGTAACCGCTTACCATCTTGTGGGCCGTACGCTTGGTTGCCACTTCAGTTGTATAAAAAATAAAAAAAACAAGGATCATTTTGAAACGTCTTAATGCTAGGGTGAATTTACGCCAGTTCCACGCGCCCCAGCCTAGAAGATTCTGGCAACAAACTCGGCTGGGGCCCTAGCTAGCTTTTTTTGATGATCCCTCTTCATCATAAAGCTTCAGTGTGGTGCCAATCGAACTAGGTGAGGCTCATGCCATGTATTATCAAGAACCATCATTATCAGCTATAAAACTTTGAAAGTGAAAGCTTTGGGTGTCACACTAACTGTTATGATCAGGTGTGGTAGCGACTTGACCATCTTGTTATTTGATAATATAAAAAATATATATATTTTTTTTTATACAACTGAAGTGGCAACCAAGCGTACGGCCCACAAGATGGTAAGCGATTACCGCAGCCTATGGACGCTTGCAATACCAGAGGTATCACTCGCGGGTTGCCACCTTGAGGCTATTTGAGGGATTTCATCACACTGATCACACTAACATAGTGTTAACACACTATTATAAATGCAAAAGTTTGGATGTTTGAATACAACCACTGAACCGATTTGGCTAAAATTTAAAACATACATAGATAATGACCGGGAACAGGACATAGGCTACTTTTTATCCTGGAAAAAGCACGGTTCCCGAGTTCCACGCGAACGAAGTCGCGGGCAAGAGCTGTTTTTAAGTGTAAAACTAATTTGAATTTGAAATTAAAACATACTTACCTTAATTTTATTTTAATTTTAATTCGTTAATGAAGATGTTTGAATTAACACAGTGTCAGTGACCAAGAAAGAAGCAATACCAAAACAAATAGCTCTCGATCGCCGCGTTTCAAGAAAGCTTAGCAAAGTAAGTCCTATGAGATACAGCCACTTACCTGATTGCTCAGATAGATAGGTAAGACATTTATTTGGTTAGTGATATATTATGGACTGTGGGTCTACTCTTGCGGCCAAAAGCGATATATCGTGCCAGTTTACGTGGTTCAGCCTATGTTCATAAAAGCTCTAAACCTAGTTATGACCGACAAAAGTTGAACTACAATATGAATCGACAGCAAGTCTATTTACCGCGTTTATCGTTGATCGCTTTCATAAGTAGACCCTCTAGATCAGGGATGCACAGACCACGGCCCGCGGACCGCAGGCGGCCCGCCGGTCGAATACTGGTGGCCCGCCGACAGCAAAAATAATACTCTCGTACATTCGAAAAATATTGAATTCTATTCCAGAATAAAACCAAAAAAAAATGTTCGAAAACTAATTTGAATCTCGCGCGCACTCTTAGGTGTGCTTATCGGTGCGCCGTGCATGCGTCGGTAACATGTATCATCCTTTCAATGCAAGCTGACACTTTTCAGATCGCAATTGAATTCTGGAAATTACAATCATTTTCCGAATTATAAGAAAATGAATTAATAAATTCTTTTTCAATTTTAATACATTATTATCAGTTCTTTATTGTCTTAATTACCTATACTTCTGGCGGCTCGCAATCAGTTCATAATTTGCCCGAGTGGCCCCTAGTCTTAATAAGTCTGTGCATCCCTGCTCTAGATGTACCTAGTTGGTCATTTATCGTTGCTAAGTTTTGGGCCAAAACGTGTTCCGTTTGTTTTGTTGTTCAAAAAAGAAGGAAGTACTAATTCGGGTTCGACTATGTTTTTTTTTATATGTGATCATAAACATACTAAAAAAATGTGTTAGTGTCAAAATCCCCTTCGAAAATTACCTTTGAAGTGTGATTTTTTTAAATAAATCTGCATTTCATTGATATATCAGAATAGTACCAAAATAATGATTTTCCCTTCATAGGGAAATTATTTCTTCTATTCAGCTATTCTATTTAATATTTTGGGAATTTTATTTAAGGTTTCATAGAATAGTAAATAAGAATTACCCTTCAAAGGGGATTTAGGGTTTTTTTTTGTTTCAATCCCCTTTAGACCGAGCTTCAGGCTTCAAAGGGGATTTTGACACTAAAACTCCCAAAATCCCCTTCAAAGGGGATTTTGACAACCCAAAAAAAACAACATAATACTTATAACGGTAATCAACATCCCCCTTCACTTGTTATTTCATTCAGGTCCATTCATGGTTGCCTGGTAGAGATCGCTTTTAGCGAAAAGGCCGCCATTTGTATTACCTGTAAGTGTACATTTGTCTCTTTATTGTTTTTGTTTGTATTTATTATGTGGTGATCAATAAAGTTTCATCTATCTATCTATCTATATCTATATCTATCTATCTATCTATATCTATATCTATATCTATATCTATATCTATATCTATATCTATATCTATATCTATATCTATATCTATATCTATATCTATATCTATATCTATATCTATATCTACGGTACCTACGTACTTCAGAAAGGTGGTCCGATATAAACTTAATCAGGTAGGTGGTCAGTTAATTGGTTCACTGCATTTTGTAAATAACATTAATATTAGTACCCTCAAGTTGTTTATTTTTTTCTGAAAATTAGTTCGTTCATTCGTTCGTATGAGTCTGTGGCCAACTCTGGTGACAGAACTTCTAGGCCGCCCGAAGGCCTCTGTCATGGCCTAACAACTTTGAAAAAGCCGGGACCGACTGCTTAACGTGCCCTCCGAAGCACGGCAGCGCTCAGTTGAAATTGCCACTGGCGGTCACCCATCCAAATGATGACCCCGCGAAAAAAAATGAAAAATGAAAATTAGTTGAAAGTTAGTTATGTGTATTATAGTAGTAAATAAACGTATGGTTATGTCTTTAACTATGTCTTATTCTAATACTTGTGTTAGAGGTTCTGTAGCTACCTTGTAAAATGGGTCACTATCATTTTTGATCCCGCTTTGACCTTTCGTTCGCGCGTCACAAGTCTCTAAAAACAATACAATAAAATTTATTTCAGATTTTACTTTAAAATAGTAGGTATAGTTCGCACAGCGGATCTAGGCTTCCGTGAAGTTAGCAGTTTGTGATGCGCAAAGACAATTTAGTTTGAAAAAGCTGCATTGCGCATCAAAACGGCTAATTTCACGACGGCCGAGATCCGTTGTGAGAACTATACTTAATTCCTTTAAATTGCAAGTACTTACTTTAGCTAAAATCTTGTTGTTTGATGTATCCATTAAACATGTGTATTGGCTATAGAACCATACCTATTTCTGCCGCAAAGCAGTAATGCTCGCATTGCTGTGTTCCGGTGTGAAGGGTATGGTTTCCGGTGAAATTACTGGCACATGAGGCTTTCGATCTTAGCCTCAAGGTGGCAACCCGCAAGTGATACCTCTGGTATTGCAAGCGACCATAGGCTGCGGTAACCGCTTACCATCTTGTGGGCCGTACGCTTGGTTGCCACTTCAGTTGTATAAAAAAAAAAAAAAAAAAAAAAGAAGCGCCTTGCGTAAAAATACAAGCATTCAATATAAGATTGTGACAATAATTATTTACTTCTAAACGCTTTCTATAATGTTACTTCAATGAGCTAGTAGCGGACTCTATAATGGAGATTCATAATAATTAAGTAAGTAAGTAACTTACTCAACATAATATGACTGCTGCTGTCATGACTGCTGTAAAGGCAGCCGCTAGGTCATAGAATCGCCCTAGATCATCATGACAGCCTTCTAATGTTCCCACCGCTGGGACACTGGCCTACTCTCAGGCGAGAGTGATTGGGTCTTAATCCACCACGCGGACCCAATGCGGATTGGTGGATGGCACATGTCTTGCGAATTTTTAGTTCTTGGACATGCCGGTTTCCTCACGATGTTTTCCTTCACCGTATGAGAGCACTGGCATTGCGCACATAAATTTTTCGAACAGAAAAATCCATTGGTGCACGACCGGGTTTGAACCCACGACCTTAGGATTGGAAGGCGGGGTCACTACCACTAGACCACCGGTGCTTAAAAAAAAAACTATAATCGTAAATTAAAATTTAAAGAAACCTCCTCTCTTATAACCAAAGTTTATATCTTTTCATCACCATAAGACACGTTTCAAATTTAATCATAATCGGTTCATCCGTATAAGAGCCTTTATGCCTCAGACAGACACAGACAGATACCTACTAGACTAGACACACACAAAGATACACAAAGATACTACATACTTGAAATTTTTCATCGGGAGTTAAAAAGAGGCAAATACCTCGTGAAGGTTTACAAACTAGGTCAGGATCCTGTAAGCTAAACAAAATAGGCAACTTTGGATTACTCTTACAAGTGAAATCGCTAATATCGTAGTTCAACTTATATCGGTGACAACTATGTCCAGAGCATTTAAGAACATAAGTTTAACAACAAAAACTTTTACGTTAAAATAGTTTTTAACAGCAAGACTAGTAGACTAGAAGGTATTTTCCTTCACCGTATGAGAACCGTCAGGGGTTAAAAAGAGGCAAATACCTCGTGAACGTTTACAAACTAGCAGGATTCTGTAAGCTTAGCAAAATATTAGGCAACTTCTGGTTATGAGTATGCCAAGGTAGAGTCTGTATGACTATTATGACTATTAAGAGTCATTTCGAGTCTTATGTCAACGACATAAAAGTCACCTGGCGACAGTTCTCTTGAACAAACTACTTTAGCTGACCTACCGCTGTCTCTTGCTCTACAGGGGGTGCAGGGTATATTATCTGTCTCACGCAGGCCTCGTATATATTTGATAGATATAGGGGTGATGACGTCAGGTGCCTTGGAAAGGGGTGGAACTAGCTTGTTTGAAGATTTTGTAAGATAAATATGGTTCAAGTATCTTCTATGACTTGCTGTCACTTAAGCTTATTATCTAAATCTATAGTTAGGATTGTCTTTGGCTAGCTTGTCAAAACGACATGGGTCTTCCCATTTTAATTATTTTTCTCGTGTTATTTTAAGTTTTATTGCGTAAATTTGGTGGCAGTTTATCCAATTTAACTTGTTTACTTAGCACAAGTGTAAGTAATTGAAATGGAGGGGTGATGTTGGTTGGTAATTTAGTCAAAGACTTTCCAAGAGAATTTTGAAAGAAAAGTCATCGTTTCTTTCCAAATTTCGTTTGTTTACGTTGCTAAGCGACAATCAAACTAATCACTTGACACTGGCAAAATTGTGGCAAACTAGCCACAGAGGCCATAAAAGAAAAGAAGAAGAATCTATAGTTACTAATATTATAAGGAGTAAATACTTGTATTTTTGTTCGTAACGAATAAACTAAAAAACTACTGGTAGGATTTCAAAAAATATTTCAGCATTAATTCTAATGCTACATTATCCCTGAGTAACATAGGCTATATTTATTACTAGCAACGTGCCCCTGCTTCGCACCCGAATTTTTATTGCACCCGTGCAAAGCCGAGCTAGGTCGCTAGTACCTATATAAAAAGGTTGCGTCTGTCTGGCTGACTAAAATAACGTACAGCCAAAACGGTAACTCTTAGACTTGAAATATTCAGGGTTCTTTTTATTATTTAGCAGAGCACTAAAAAGGGAGTTTTCTTCTTAAATTATTCTGCCCGTAGGTCTGAGTGGTGTAAGCACACTTGGCACAGTTCTAGTATTATGGGGTCTTGCTCTAGATTGGTACATGCAGTCCGTCCCAGCTTTACGCGGGTGCAATGAAACCGCACCCGTGCAAAGTCGGGACGGGTCGCTAGTAATAAATATAAATTATGTCATCCTAATGGTGAAAGAATTTTTGAAATCGGACCATTCGTTTTTGAGTTTATTCGTTACAAACAAAAATACAAGTTTTTCCTATTTATAATTATTAGTACCAAAACCGCACCAATTAACTAAAGAAAAGAATCCTTTATTGTCTACATATTATCGTTTAATAACCAGAATATAAACTTTGACCTACATTCTCAAACAGAAAATCGAAAAAAATCAGCAAACCCACCAAAATAAACTCTATTTTCCGAGCGAAAATACGAATCACAAAAATACGTTTTGACATCTGTCAATAACAATAGCACGCAAAACGGCGGCCATCTTGGATTGGTTTTAATCAATCACTACCCGCCAAAATAGAGATTCGTTTAGAAATGAATAAGTGAGGATTATTTTAGACTAGTGGAACGCCCTGCGAGTCCTGCGACTTGTCTTGGTACACTGTTTTTTTTTCATGTAAAGACGTCTTTAGTGGCGCGTTGGTCGTTTGCCCAGCGCAAGGTTACGGTTTCGAACTCCACTGCGGGACAAATATTTGCATGATCTGCAATATATAGTCAGTCAGTAAGTAACACCACGACTTTTTATATAGATTTTACCGGCGAATGGTTTAATAGGGGTAAGTGAGTTGTCATCGATGCTTTCAAATGATTGATGGATGTAATTTAGCCACTTAAAGTGGGTGGAGATTTAATGGTACATTGATGTTGTGTTTGCGTTGAGTTAGTAAGAGTAGAAAAGAAGGCTGTTATCTTGCAGTAGAGCTCTTTTTTTTTTTTGTTTTTTAAAAAATACATTAAAGATGTTATAATAATAAATAATATGAACGATTACAAAATACATAAATTTATTTTATTAAATAATAATAGTTTTGAATTGTCAATCAGTCAGTCAAAACCGCAACAAATGTATTATGAAGTAGTATCCAAGACATCCAAGGATTACCTAGCAGAGCAACATAGTGTAGCTATAATTACTGCATTTCAAAACCGTTACCACACCAACACAATCAATTACTTTTTTAAGACCACTTGCCATTGTAATGGTTAGCTAGGTTATCGTAATAATTACCGTAAATCCATTATTTTAGATAAAGTGTACCACCACGACTGCGTTTTCAGCAACAACTATCGTCTGGTTTTGTTTATAAAATGATCCGCATTTGATTCCTTCGCTTGAGAGTAGGTTAATCATATTTTTTGAAAAACTAAGCGCTGCATCACCAATATATAGAGTAGTAGAGTTCTTTGTGATAGAGCTCGTCCGGGGAAGGACTACCACCACACCTATTTCTGCCGCCAAGCAGTAATGCTCGCATTGCTGTGTTCCTGTGTGAAGGGTATGGTTTCCGGTGAAATTACTGGCACATGAGGCTTTCGATCTTAGCCTCAAGGTGGCAACCCGCGAGTGATATCTCTGGTATTGCAAGCGTCCATAGGCTGCGGTAACCGCTTACCATCTTGTGGGCCGTACGCTTGGTTGCCACTTCAGTTGTATAAAAAAAAAATATATATATACCAAATCTCCCCCAGACGGAAGAGGCTACCTGGTGATAGGACTCTTCAAGCAAAAGTCCGTCCTGGATAGCACTGCAGTACCAGATACTGCCTCCAAGCATTGGTTTAGGACCTGTAGTACGCGTGCGTAAGAATTGTAACCAGCTACATCTAAGAATTTTATATTATAAGTTCGTAATTCAGTTACAAAGTAAGAATGGATTGAAAGACACTGTAGTAAGTGAAATTACATACGTAAACACTTAATTTTTTGCTGTTATGGTATTTGATTGGTAATTGATCGTGTTGTAATTTATTTTTATTGCGCCAGCAATGTTCTCACTGCTGGGACAATGGCCTACTCTCAAGCGAGAGTGATTGGGTCTTATTCCACCACGCGGACCCAATGCGGATTGGTAGATGGCACATGTCTTTCGAATTTTTAGTTCTTGGATATGCCGGGTTCCTCACGATGTTTTCCTTCACCATTGAGAGCACTGGCATTGCGCATATAATTTTTTCGAACAGAAAAATTAATTGGTGCACGACCGAGCTCAAACCAACGACCATAGGGGACAACAGGGTAACTTTTATACTGTAGTGACACAATTTATAGTGTGGTAAGCAAATTTGTAAACTGATGCGCCCCTGCCTCACCCCGCAGGCGACGTGCATCAGTCGCCTCTAGTATCCGCTATCGGACACACATTTGTGTAATAATCGAAGAATAAATGCGTTGATTTCGTGCCTCATAACTCAGTTTTTCACTTGCTAAGTTTAATGCCCCATTACTACAGTTAGTAAGGCGCAGCATTAACAATACCGTTGTTTAAAATTCGTAGTAAGATAGCTATAGATACTTAAATTCAAAATATGAAGAATCAACTAAGATTGTATAAAAAGTCTGGTGTACAGACACTTTAAGGTCACTTATCCCAACACAACGTAGAGGCATCACACTCTAACATGTCTTAGATTTCCCTCACGATACGGAACAGATTACCGACTCTCCCCTAGGACCCCACAACTAGTTCGTTGGTTAATTAACTAAGCAGAGTCTTGCCTAAGTACCTACAGGCACGTCAGTCTTTTCCTGGTTACCTTGGGGAGTTTGTTTCATTTGCTGGCAAAACTTGAGAGACAAGAAGTTAAATGTATCACAGCTTAAACGTTTAGCTCAATAAACCCTTCTGGAAGATACGTTTACGATACGTTTGTCAAACGTTATTGATCTGTTTTACGTTTGTAATGAACTTTGATTAAAATAAGAATAGGTCAGTATTTATTAAATTAGGTTTTCTACCTACCACCCACATTAACTATGTGAAATGTATATTTAAGAGCGGGATCTTCTGATTTTTTTTTTTTTTTTTTTTATACTACTAAAGTGGTAACCAAGCGTACGGCCCACTTGATGGTCAGCGGTTACCGTAGCCTATGTACGCATGCAACATCATAGATATCACTTGCGTGTTACCACCCTGAGACGTTAGATGGTAAGTCTCATGTGCCTGTAATTTCACCGGAAACCATACCCTTCGAACCGGAACACAGCAATGCGAGCATTACTGCTTGGCGGCAGAAATAGGTATGGTGGTAGTCCTTCCCCGGACGAGCTCTATCACAAAGAACTCTACTACTCTTAAAATATATTACATACAAGTATTATATATTTACTTAGAAGAAGGTTCCATTATGTGAAAATGTTTTATTTTGTTTTTATTTATAAGAACAAAATTCAAGCTCAAAACAATAATCAAGCAAAAACTTTTGACAGTTCATAGAATACATTCGTCAAATCGATCGAGTCACGATTCACCCTCAAGTGTGGTTATTGTTCATACTTTTTTTTTTACTAAATAAATAAATTGAATTAAATTGAATTGAATTGTGCCATGACGACAGATTTAAGCCTTCACCATCCAAAGACTTCCTGCGACCGGTTTAATATCACAGGTCCATAAAGTGGGTGACCGACCATCCTATGCTTACTTTACTTACTAACCACGAGAAAATCCCTTACATAATAGCTTTCAAAAAGATGATACACTGCGAAAATAAAAGTCACGCCAAAACATTCGCGCACGTAGATGGCGCCACGTCATTAGTGGGTCGCACATCCGGTTCCGGCAGGTAGCCGCATTTCCGGCCCTCTTTTCCCCTAAAGAGGGGGATTTTATAAACGTTTGTAATTGAATGTGGATTCTACAGTTGGAACTAAAAAGCTTTAAATGTTATTATTTTTTAAACATAATATATATAAATTACGCTTGTTACCCAAAAAGCAAGCATACCTGTAAATTTTTTCGAGGAGTATTGTCAGTACTTTTGTGTATTTTAATGTTTGATTCATCTTTTGTTCAAGTAATAGGTTTGGTCCTAGCATTGGAACAATAAAAAGCCAATTATGATTGTAATGATAAAATTTGCATCACATTGGTTCATCGTCTTTTTTTCTGCCGGTACGATGCTGATTAGTGTGCGTTGCATCTGCAAGATGTTCGTTCATCTTTTTCAGGCTTTATTAACTGAATAGATTTGGATCGTCTCCATCACGTTTTGTCTCCATGACTTTTCTCTCAAATTTAAAGCAAAAATCACATAGCTAAATTAGAGCAAAAACTGCGTACGAACCAGGATGGGTTTCCAAGCGAACTATAATTACTACCTAGTTTTGCATTTGCTATACATAAATACATTTTAATCAACAATAATTTTCAATATCTTTTCACACCCAATTTAATACGAATAAAAATATTTAATATTCCAATTGATTGATCACACTTATCAACGCGTTACCTCGAGCCGTTTATAAGGAGGTGGTGAATGGTAAGTCGACCATCTTCGTCTAGATCTCACGAGGTTTGCTATGGGGAAGATCAAGGAGTTACTCATTCTTTTGGTGGTGGTAGGCGCTTTTGCCAGGCCTGAAGGTAAGATTTTTAGAACTTATCCATCTTTTACTAAGACCCTGCTTTTGATCAGAGTAGTCAACGCAATAAGTGTTATAATCTCAGCCCGAAGAAGCAACTGAGTTTTAATCATAACCATTTTGTAAATTAGTGGAAAAAAAGGACCAACATAAATCAAGAAAAATCAATAAAATCACAAGGATCACTTTAATTCGTCTTACAAACTAAGGGAATTACTACACTATAATTGTACCCCTGCTAACCTGATTCCAGCCAGCTCAACTCATTGAAATAACGGAGAAGTGCTGCAGGTTGACGGCAGCACTGTTCCTGATGATGTGGATAATGGCGAGCAACTGACTAGCTCCGCGCAGCGCGCAGCGCAGGTCCGCCTGCGATGCGGAGGTTGCGGGTTCGATTCCCGCCTCGGGTCAAATGTTTGTACGATCTACAAATATTTGTTTCTGGTGTTCTGGGTATTTTCTATATATAATAAAAAATATCTATCTATGTATTGTACTGTATTAAGTATATCAGTCATCTAGTACCCATAATACAGCTCTGCTTAACAGCAGCTTACCTTGGGGCTAGATGATGCTGTGTGGATTGTCCAGCAAAAATAAAAAATGCTTTTATTTACAGACAATGCGTCGGACGATGCATTAGATGATGACGCAGATGAGATAACAGATTTCCTTGAGCACGGCCGCATGTTCAGTCCGAGTGACCTCATCAACATCAATGGAGCTGGTGAGTGCAGCTACATGAGCTTTGACTGGAACCCAGCAATGGGAGATACCGCTGCTGGGCGGCAGAATATCTGGTACTGCGGTGGTACCCACTTACTGAAATTACTAATAAACTGCACCTAAGTAAATTGTTAGAGAGGAGACTCGTGTCGCAGTTCACTGCTGCTACTGCTACTGGGCTCCACTGAAAACCAGCGCTACAGACCTGCAAATCTGTAGCACATGCTGAGTGGCTGCCTTTTTTCGTCACAATAATTTTGTTTCTAGATGTATTGTTATTTTTATGTTTATTGTGTGGCGCTAAATCAAAAATTTTCTTCTTTTCTATTCTATTCTAAATTCTTACTGAATATTCCTACTACAAGTCCAGCTATCATGAGTACCGTAGATAATATATATTTTTTTTAATTTGGGTTGGGCGTAGGTCCTTCTGCGACGCAGAAGGTTGCGCAGAAGGGTTCGATTCCCGCCTTGGAACAAAGATCAGCGATCATCAAATATTTGTTCCAGGTGTTCTGGATATTTTCTATGTATAATAAAAAATATCTATCTATGTTTTTATTGTATTGTATAGTATAACAGTCATCTAGGTACCCATAACATAAGCTCTGCTTAGCTTGGAACTAGATGATGCTGCGGATTGTCCAGCATTTATTCATTTATTTATATTTACTCACTTCTGTAGAGACATTAAACCTGGTGGTAGGACTCTTCAGCAAGGGTCCGTCTTGGTGGGTACCACCGCAGTGTCAGATATTCTACCTCCAAGCAGTAGTGTGCAAGCATTACTGTGTTTAGGTTTGAAGGGCACTGTAGCAAGTGAAATTACTGAGACAACAACAATGTCTCGGGGTGATACGCGCAGTGCAGTGCCACGCAAACCCTTAAAACTTTAAGCTTTGGGTGGCATTGCATCTGTAATAGTCAGACGCGGTGCTTAACATCAGGTGGGCGCCTTGATTGTCTTGTCACTTTCTGACATAAAAAAAAATGTTTTTAGTAGTTTTATAGTTAAACTGTGCTGCTAATGGCTATGTGTTCTTGCAGGCGATGCTAGATGCAGCGCTGTCGGCGACATGTTCTACGCGCGTTATGTCAACAACTGCTACATTTGCGCCTGCTTCGTGGCGCCACTGGGCGATCTGATCTCCAAGTGCGCTTCCTGCTCGCTATGCAGGGAGGGTAAGGACCTTAACAACATTTTTTTTTGGCTAATTGATAGATTTACTCACTTTGGCTTCAGCGGCGGAGCAACACGTCTGCAAAAGAACAAGTTGATGGTCCTGATGATGTCCCGGGATGAAACACGTGTCGATATTTTTTTTTGGGTTAATTGTGTGACCTTTTTGGTTAAAGGTTATGCGGTATAGTAATAGAGATATTCAATCTGTTTTTTATCTTTTTATTGGTTGTAAACAAGAGTTTGAATAGCACCTCAACTGGTGGTAAATGATGGTGTGTTCGGTGATAGATCACGTTTGTCTAGAAAAAAATACAATCAACGACAATTTTTACACAGACTTATTTATTTATCTAGCTCAGAACTAAGCAAAGCTATACAATGGAAACATCGTGAAGAAACCGGCATATCCAAGAACTATAAATTCAAAAGATATGTCGACCAACTCACATTCAGTCCACGTGGTGGATTATGACCAAATCACTCTCACTTGAAGGTAGGCCAGTATCCCAGCTGTGGGAACAGAAGGCTGTCAAGATGATGTAGACCCAGAACCAGATTTTCATGCAAACATTTGTCCAACAGCGAACCCGCAACTTCTCTCAAGCGCGCCACCGAGGTCGTCATTACATCAATTCAATGTTATATTACAGGTTCATCACCATCATCTATACCATTACCGGTGCCGTTGCCACCGCTGTTACCAGACTGGCCGTCACCGATGGCTGAGCCTATCATCACTCCGGATTGGCCCCTGGCCCCACTACCACTCCCTATACCTAGCCCAGTAACTTTACCGAATCCGTTACCGGTACCGCCCATGCCTGGATCGATACCGGCACCGCTACCGGTACCTGAAGTCTGTACGTATTTTGTATGATTATTTTTGCTACAAACACATAAACTGCATATTCAATTTCAAATTTTTTATTCACTCATTTAAAAACGTCTAAAAGGTCCACCCTAGAATAATCTGGCAACAAACTTCAACAAAGCAACAAAATGCTTGGTTCCAAGCTTTTTTCTGCTGATGAGATGGTGCATAAATAAGGGGCCTTTTTAATAACGGATGAGTTATGATACTAGTAGTTTAGCCTAGGGTTTACGAGGGTTTAAAGTAACCTCTTTGGAGGAGAGTGATCGTATGTGTGCTTGGTTTTTGGCCACCACTCTGCCCCACCACGCCACAACGCGCGGTTAGGAGGATATTAAGTGCCCGTTTATTTTTTTGTTAAGAAACTAAACTGCAAGATTTTTTTTTTTGTAAACAATGTTATTATGATAGATCATTTTTACAGGTCCACCACCAACTGTCATCCCCGGACCACCTCGCCCGTACCCAGTACCCTACCCGGTACCCGGAAAGAAAATATTTATACCAGTACCAGTTCCGGTACCATCTCCACCACAAAAGATTTACATCCGTGGACCCTCCGTTCCGGTACCAGTACCAGTCGAAAAAAAAATCCCGTACGCAGTACCAATTGACAGACCATACCCTGTACCGTCGCCACCGCAATTAGTCAAAATACCGGTACCAGTTCCCGAACTCATACCTGGACCAGAAATACGTATACCAGTACCGATAACCCGTTACATTACTATACATGGAAAAGATAGATTGGTTCCTGTACCTGTGCCAGTACCGGTTTTAAGTGCGTAATACATCTTTTGTTTTATAATAAGTAACTACTTAGATCCTAAGAGCCAATAGACGTCCACTGTTGGACATTTATGTCTATTCCGAAAATTGCCTTGACGACTGATATTGAGCTTTCAACATCTACATACTTCCTGCAATCGTTGGGTTTGGTAGCTGAATTTCTGCCGGCAATAATTCTTCGTAGCCTTACTCCACCGTTACTGGCTGCTATCAGGGTACCAGAAATAGCGTCACAGGCTGTGACTGGGAGCTATTTATTCGTTATCCTACTTATGAAAAGGGGTTTGCTCTGAACAGCACGGTTGTCAGGCGGATTAGTGATCGCAGAATAGGTTATCGATTCTCAGTTGAATTATAATAATAGAAATAGAATAATATCCATTCCCTGGTAAAGATTGGGGTCTTGTTCCAAAGCCAAAACCTCCAGTGCCAAAAAAGTATAGCGGTGTTTGTTATTTTTAAAATTGTAATTAATTTATTTTTTGATACAGTTCCAGGCAGGCCTGTGAAAGTCATCCATTATTTGTGTGAGTTTAATTTAAATTATTTAAGCAATTATGTAACGACATTCTGTCCTAATTATGCTAATGGTTTATACAGCGTCTAGTATCACCTACTACATCATTTCATCTCAAACAGCCTAATATTTGACGTTATAATCTCTTATAATATTTTGAAAACCCTTATATATCACAGTTTTAAAATTAATTGCTATTGGATTCAAAGCGCTCATGACAAAGCTGGTTAAGTCGTTTCTTGCGGGGTCGCCATTTGGGTCCGTGGCAATTCCAACAGCGCTCCCGTGCTAAGAAGGGCACGTTAAGCTGTTGGTCATAGCTTTCTCAAAGTTTTTAGACCTTTTGCGTGGCCACTGACTTATTCTAACTTACTATATCCGGGTTATAACTAGCAGTAGAAAGTCATCAATATAACATTTTTTTTTGTTTTTTCATTTTCAGCACCCATCTGCAGAGTTCAACCACCTCTAGTGGCTTTCCGGATACCTGGCGAGATCTGCGTGATCCACCAGTGCAAGATCAGATATAACTACGTGTACATCGAAACTCAACCAGACCCCGCCTGTGCCAGTAAGTCGAACCAAGCTGCTACATCCTATACGTCATCACCTCAATAAACTTACTAATAATTCGGGTCTACTTTACTTAGAGAGAAAGAAAGATAACGTGGATTTGATGGATGGATAGGCTTAGTATCGGTAGTCCGATGATCGGACATACTGTGTCTTTCGGTTTTATATTTATAGTTATGATAGTTTTTACACGACTATCAGATTTTAATGAAAATACTATGGTGAAGACACACATACATTTTATTTTGTAAAATATTATTTTGTAATTTCAGTATACAACAACGGCAAGAACTACTGGACAAAATCGGGTGCCAACGCTAACGCTAATGCTAACGCCGATGCTTTCGCTAATGGCGGTGGTAACAGCTGGACAAACGCACAAGCTAACGCTCTTGCAAACGCTAACGCTAACACCGGTGCATATGGAGGGCTCTTAGGCGGTTCTGCCTTGGCCAATGCAGCGGCCAACGCTGTTGCTAACGCCAATGGTGGTGGTTATGGAGGACTAGGCAGCGCTTTGGCCAACGCCCAAGCCAATGCTCTTGCCAACGCTAACACCGGTGCATATGGAGGACTCTTAGGTGGTTCTGCTTTGACCAATGCAGCAGCCAACGCTGTTGCTAACGCAAATGGTGGTGGTTACGGAGGACTAGTTAGCGCTTTGGCCAATGCCCAAGCCAATGCACTTGCCAACGCTAACACCGGCGCCTACGGAGGACTTACAGGCAGCGACGCCTACGCAAACGCACAAGCTAATGCAGCTGCCAATAGTGGGGCATACGGAGAACTAGGTAACGCTTTGGCCAATGCCCAAGCCAATGCTCTTGCCAGCGCTAACACCGGCGCCTACGGAGGACTCACAGGCAGCGACGCTTATGCAAACGCACAAGCTAATGCTGCTGCCAATAGTGGGGCATACGGAGGACTAGGTAACGCCTTAGCCAACGCCCAAGCCAATGCTCTTGCAAACGCAAACACCGGCGCCTACAGAGCACTCACAGGCAGCGACGCCTACGCAAACGCACAAGCTAATGCTGCTGCCAATAGTGGGGCATACGGAGGACTTGGTAACGCTTTGGCAAACGCCCAAGCCAATGCTCTTGCAAACGCTAACTCCGGCGGCTACGGAGGACTTGCAGGCAGCGATGCTTACGCAAACGCAGCAGCCAACGCTAACACTGGCGCTTACGGACTCACAGGCAGTAACACCTATGCAAACGCAGCAGCCAATGCTAACACCGACGCCTATGGAGGACTCATTGGCGGTGATACTCTTGCCAACGCCCAAGCCAATGCTCTTGCAGACGCTAACACTGGTGCCTACGGAGGACTCACAGGCAGCGACGCCTACGCAAATGCTGCAGCTAACGCTCTTGCCAACGCTAATAACGGTGGCTACGGAGGAGGTTATTCAAATGCTCAAGCCCAGGCATTAGCTAACGCCGACGCTGCAGGTCTTGGATATGGAAATGCGCTAGCTGATGCTGAAGCTAGTGCTAAAGCTACTGTTTTAGCTCACGCTGCGGCCCAAGCTCAAGCTCAAGCCCAAGCCCAAGCTCTTTCAAACGCAGGACTTTTTGGAAGAAAAGCCGATGATAATGATGACAACAACGAAAATCTTAGGTCTGGTATCGATGATCATGCTTTAAATGATAATAATCTTGAAGATTCAAGCAGAAAAGGTCGTTCGTCTGACCAAGCAAGTGCATCAGAAAGTGCTGAAGCATCAATTACGGGAAGAGATGCTTGGGGCAGTGCACAAGCAGAAGCCCAAGCTTTGGCGCAAGCACAAGCACAAGCTCATGCACAAGCACAAGCCCAAGCTCAAGCTTATGCACAAGCTTATGCTCAAGCTCAAGCTCAAGCTTTAGCTCAAGCTCAAACTCAAGCTCAAACTCAAGGTACACTATCACAAGCCCAAGCACAAGCACTTGCTAACGGTCAAACTTTAGCCGGACCTTGGTCAAACTACTGGGGCAACGCTCATGCTCAAGCTCAAGCTCAAGCTCAAGCTCAAGCTCAAACTCAAGCCCAATTTCTCGGGCTTGCCCACGGTCAAGCCCAAGCCCAAGCTCAAGCCCAAGCTTTAGCTCAAGCTTTAACCCACGGTGGTTTCGGAAGAGCTGATGAAAATGATGAATCAGCCAAATCTGGATATGATGCCGAGGCCTCTGCAGATGACTTTGATGGAGAAGTGCATGGTCGTTCTGCCTACTCAAATGCTCAAGCACAAGCGCTAGCAAACGCTCTTGGAGGACTTGGTGGATATGGCCAATCAAATGCTCAAGCACAAGCACAAGCGCTAGCAAATGCTCTTGGAGTAATTGGTGGATATGGCCAATCAAATGCTCAAACACAAGCACAAGCACTAGCAAACGCTTTTGGAGGAATTAGTGGATATGGTCATTCAAATGCCCAAGCACAAGCACAATCACTAGCAAATGCTCTTGGAGGACTTGGTGGATATGGCCCATCAAATGCCCAAGCCCAAGCACAAGCGCAAACAAACACTCTTGGAGAACTTGGTGGATATGGCCAATCAAATGCCCAAGCCCAAGCCCAAGCGCAAACAAACGCTCTTGGAGGACTTGGTGGATATGGCCAATCAAAAGCACAAGCACAAGCGCTAGCGAACGCTCTTGGAGGACTTGGTGGATATGGCCAATCTGCCGCAAGCGCTCAAGCCCAAGCCTTAGCCCAAGCTTTAGGTCTTGGAGGAGGGTTTGGTTCAGCTAATGCGCATGCTCTAGCACAAGCACAAGCACAAGCACAAGCTCAAGCACAAGCTCAAGCTCAAGCACAAGCTCTAGGTCAAGCGCAAGCCCAAGCACAAGCACAAGCTTTGGCGCAAGGCTATGGTTACGGAAGATCCTCTGATGATGAAAAGAGCATTGATGATGAAAATGATTCACATTTGTGGCAAAAGAGAGATGTAAACCCAAGAGCAATGTACAAGACCCACCGTAGCAGGGCTTGAAAATAACAATAAAAGTGAGTTAAAAATACGTAAATACCAAAACATTGTTTTTTTTTTAACAAAAATAAGGCCTTATAACCCAGCAGTGGGTGATACCTGAATTAGTGTTAAGATGATAATAACAAATTAGGCTTAAATTTATGGATCAATAGTAAATGATTTTTAGGACAAATCCATTGAATTCTAATATATGTAATTTAAAAGTCTATGTCACAATTATTCGTTTATTTATTTATTGGAGAACCAACAGCCTTGTTTCAATAATCTAGACATCCCTTTAATAATTTTATTATAATCCAATCACAGGTTCTCACGAATAGAATTAATTTATTATTCAGTTTTAAAGACTGAGTTTCAACCCAAGCGTTTAGTATCGGAATGCAGGACTATTTCACTACCAATATAATTTCATCATCATTTTATTAAGCTTCTTTTGATTTTTTTTCAGATAGACCCAGATTTTTACGATATCTCAACGACAATGGCGACTTCGAAGGACATGAACTAAATATTAATAAATAAGCATTAGAAAACAGAACACACTTAAACTTGTATAGTATTTTATAAAATAAACATTTAGTGGGATAAGCTTGTGTATTACTTAGACCCTTTAGGTTGAAAACACAGGAGATGGGATGAGATTCAATATAACAAAATAATAGATAACTATTACTACCAATGATTTCAAATTGATATTGTAAATTGAAGTCTAGTTCTGACTAGAAGACTATTCAACGTTTTCTTAATCCAAGTGCTAGATAAAGATTTTGTTTTGGTGTAGGTTATGTTATTAGTTAGTTATTATGTAGGTACCCACTAAGGGGGGTTGACTTGCACTTGCACAGAATTGAGTAAGATTGAATTTCCCATAGATTGACAAATAGCATGTTAAAAAAAAAATAACTTACAACTGTGGATACTAAAGTATGAATCAATAATTTAATTTTACAGAAAGTTGACAACTGTGTGCAAAAAGGTCAATAACGTAACAAATCAGATTAAACACACTAAAACTTTAATACATCTTGAACCGTCAAATCTGTCTTACGGTCATCAATAACGTGTTATGTTGTTTCTATAAAACCTATGAATTTTAATAGCTGATTCATTAGTGAGTATTAAAACTGGTCTCGAAATGAAGAGTGTTGGCTGGAGGCTTTTTTGCCTCATAGCCCTTTTTACTTTAGTCGTAGCTGAGGAGGCAGTATCTTCCAATGATCTCAAAACTGGTAAGTAACCATTTATTATTATGAAACTACTCGTATGAGCTAAAGTTCACACAGCAAAACTTTGTAAGCTTAGTAATTAAAAAAAGGTCAGTGGGTACTCTTTGCCGATCTGAGTTAAAATTTTAAGTTCCTTTGACAATACGATATTCCGACCACAGCAAAGCCTATAATATCCAGCAAAACGTTTACTGGCAGATGATAACCACAGCGAGCTGAACTGATGATAATCTTGAAACCCTAAACGGATATTTTTTTAGAAAACCATCATATTTTAACATAACTGTTTATAATAACACTTTAGACAAACAAAGACACCAAGTGCCTATAGTAGTTGATGAATCATTTTTGCTACTTGTATTTACATAAAAAATATTATGTAGACCACAATTTTTGAATAAACTTTGCTTAGTTAATCAATCCGTAGATATTTTAGAAAACGAAACGTCAAGATCAGGCGCAATATCAGAAGTCGCGGGTACGTATTAAGGCATTTTAGTGTTGAAACAAATATGGCAATCCAATAACACAGTAAATGTTACAGAATCTGCTGAGGCTAATCCAGATGCAGAAGCAAAAGAATCATCAAAAACATCTGATGTCGCAGAGGTCACAGCTTCGAATGAACCATCAGACACAAAGAGATTTATGATGGACAATTTCAAATATGGCAACATGCCGCAAAACAACCTAAACTATCAGCAATTGTTAGAACCGATTCCAGATCAAAATGACTACAACTATGCCCCAACTAATCAGAACGTTCAAAACGCCAATCAAATTATAACATTAAATGGTTTGCCTAGTTCTGATATGTCTGCAAGCCAGGTTGTGATGAGTAGACCTAATGGGCATGCCATAAGATCTGGAATGGACGAAGACAATAAAACGAATCAAGATGATGCTGAATCTCGTAAGTTAGTTTATCTTATCATGATTTTATTTATTTATTCATTCACTTTTTTGTTTATGGCGTCTCAATGGTTTTATTCAATTATGAGTTGGGCAGTGCAGTTTTTATCGGGACTTTATTTTTCAGAAGAAGCATTCTCTCGGTTGATTCCTCATAGTGAGCGTATTATGCTGCACAAAATACCTGGTAATTTGAAAAAATAAAACTAAAATAATGTGTTTTATGTATAATAATATGGTAAGTAATCTGATGTGGTATTTCAGGAGCAAACAACTTGGTGACCTGTTCAAGGGAAGGAGAGCTTCACAACTTCTGGTCTTCAGCCTTCCAGTGTCTTGTTTGCGCTTGTATCAGAGACACTGGAGTCCTAAGACCAGTTTGTGCCAGCTGTGCTGGGTGTATGAGTCAAAGTCCTAGAATATATCCAGAGATTGACGTCCCAAATACACCTGGGAGTCTTATAACTACTTTTGCGCCACCGATAGAAGAAGAAGGTAAGTAAAACGTATTTAAGAATTGGAAACTAATGGACAAAGTATTAATTTTTTTGGTGCTGGCTGGTTAATAAAGGCATACAAATAATAAATATATAAATAAATAGTATTATCTATTCCAGACTTTAATCTGTACCAAATTTTATATAAGTAGATTTGTTTCGTAACCGAGGGACTCGTTTTGGGTGTGATGCTCACACAAACATACTAACATCAATACAATATTAAAATGTAATATTGATCGGGATGAATGGAAGACTTTGAGGGAGACCTTTGCACAGCAGTCGGACAAGATAAGTTAACTAAAAAAAAATTAAGTTTAAGTTAACAAGTGACAAATCTATTTGTATTACAGTGACTTGCAGACCTTTACCAAGTGGTCAACCGTTTGACAACCCCCTCCATCCGTGTCAGGTTTGCATCTGCATTGAATCCGTCAATGCGTTTGGCAAGCCCGATGTCCACATCAAGTGTGAAGAGAATCCTCAATGTGGTAAGACATATCACTTCAGTAAGTTTTTTAAATTTAATTCGGTTTTATTTTTTTCTTATGAATGTGTTGCTCGGATCACAATTAGCTTTCCAATGTTGTCATTGATTCACTGCCTACTTTCGATTGAGATATTATAATTTATTTATTTCCAGTTCTACCGACAGATGTCACTGTATTACGTGAGTATTTACTGTATGACTGCTAAAGTAAATTGTAGCAAGCAGAATAGCTAGTACATAATATCTTTCGTTTTTTCAGCCCCTATTCCTGATGTGCCAGTGCCATGTAAGTAACTAAATGATGTTACTAAAGTCAGTAAGGCGGAATGTTTGCCTGAAATTGGCTAATAATATTTTGAAAATATCATCAAACTTTATAAAAGCTTACTGCGACTTTGTCCGCGTTGAGTTTTATGTACAATCTTCATTTTCCCGTTGCGTCCACTAAAGTTGAAATTCGTAAAATCCTTAGCGCACCCCTACACTATAAGCAATGTTATTTCAAAATTTTTTTTTTCTAAGACTTATAGTTAAGGCTGTGCGTTGATCTGTCAGTCACAAAAGCCTTTTATATATTATGACACTTTCTATCATTTTGTCTACTCAACAGCACCGTATTGTGACAAGTTCCCTGTAAACGTACTGTTTCCGCATCCGTCTGACTCTTGCAAGACGTGCCGGTGTTCCGTACAGGTGTCACAGTTCGGAGTTCCAGAGAAGCAAATAACTTGCCTACCGAACCCTGATTGTAGTAAGTATTGTAACAAGTTAATTCTTACTATCAGAACACATTGAGACAAAATGGGATTCTGTTGAAACAAAAATTTGTAGTAATGGGAATCTGTAGAATTGGCTATAGACTGTATTGTTGATGGCTTTTGAATGGCATTTTACTCCTTCACCACTCAATTTATATATTTTTTTTAGCTCTAAAAGCCGTTGATGAGTTATTACTTATTAGTCATCGTCATAATCATCGTATAGATGTCAACTGCCAGGCAAAGACCTACCCCAAAGATTTTTATGACGAATGGTCTCAAACCATCACCAGTTTTTGCAACCTGGTGCTTACCGGCTTTCGGTTCGCGGTCTCCATTGGAGAACCTAAATTCCTCAGTGTTGGTCAGTTCTGTGAGCTATCTGACCTATATTGCTACTTCAATTTATTGATTCTTGTACCTATGAGCATTAAAAAAGTTTATTTTTTATTTTAGCACCAAACCCCGAGATAATAACGGAACCGCCGGAATTGATACCAAATCCCCCGATACCGGAACCTGTACCAATTTATGAAATTGATGTTGACCCCGTCCCTGACTCCAGTAAGTACCTATCTACTTACACTACTGTAAATACTCACTGCTTGATGGTACCATACTTTGCTTTCTTACCTGAAAATAAAAAAAAAAATGTAACAGAATATAGGTCACACACAGTTTTGACCCAACATTAGGATTTCCTGAGTGGTGGGTGTAGGTATCAAAAACTACGTATAACACAGATACTGAACAAATACTTGCAGATCATGCAAATATTCATCCTGCACAGGGGATTAATCCGCAGCCTCTCACACGTCATCCAGGCCAAACAGGCACCCACCGCGCCATCGAAGTTATCATCTACATAATATCTAATGAACTTGAACTTTACAAAACCGTAATAACGCCCGTGTTGCTAACAGCATTTACAAATGTTAGTCACAACGTCACCGTAACTTTAGTCTCATTTTAGGCGACTGTCTCGAAGTTAATAACCAAAAGGGTTACGTCCCAACTGGTCCCATGCAAACAAGAGGTCTACTCTTGCGGATAAAAGCGATATATCGTGACATTTTTCGTATTTCAGCTTATGTCCGTGAATGCTCTGAATCTATTAGTCACCAACATAAGTTGACCTACGATATTTGAAACGATTATCGTTTGTCGCTTGCAAGAGTAGACCCAGGGTATTATTAATGTGTTGTCGTTTCGACTCTAGCGCTCTGGCCACCTGCGACCGTGCCCCCCCACCTAGGGCCGCTGCCCGGACCCTCGCCACGTGAGTTTAGTTTATACAGAAATTTCAGTTGGTATCATTACTAAGTTACAGTTTAAATATACCGCTGGCTATTTATGGGGTTTTCCTTGTAAAATACTAAATAATATGTAAATAATTTTCAGCAAAATACGACAGTTCTACAGTTAGTTACATCTTGGTGCTACAGTGCCCCATCGACAGAAGGCATTATGTCGTGGTTTTAACTTGTGTTCTCAGAGAGAAATTTTCTGTCAGAAAACTAGCCAGATATCTACTTACTATACATATATAATGCTTTCAAAGATTTGGTAATGAACAAATAAAAGGATATTGATAGGTACTTCATGGTGAAAAACGTAGTTACAAGTTATGAGCAAAACAAAACTGCTTGTTGTGGATTGCTGATTTTTCCCATTTTCAGATGATTCCTGTCGCCCCTATCTACCGAACCAGCCGTTCCAGCATCCCTGGGATGAGTGCCAGATGTGCGTCTGCACTGAAGCTTTCGCGCAAAAACACATCACCATTGAGATCAGCTGTTTCACCAAGAAATCTTGCTGTGCGTAAACAACGAAGAGTTTTTTATAAAACCTTTTTTCATAGTAACATACCGGTTTTTTTAATTTTCAGGCGTTGAACCTCCATTCGATATTATTACACCAGGTAATTACACTTGTGAATATCTACATTATGGTCTTTTGAGATATTATAATTCTTTGCGCATCGAAACGGTTAACTTAACGATGGCCGAAATCCGTTAGCAGCACTACACAATGTACAATTTATGTACTTAATTGTACTAATAATACTATATGATTATTATTTCAGCAACATTGCCACCCCCCAGTAAGTCAATAACATAACTCATAATAACAAATTGAAGCAATCATAGATTTCGATTGCAGGTGTTACAATTTATTACTCATTTCATTTAATTTCAGAGCCTTCTGGTAAACTCCGGTTCCAAGGTTAGTTACACTACAGTTTAGTACCCTATATTCTTAATTAATACGAAATAAAAAGAAGATAATAGATATAATATTTCAGACGCTTTATGCGAGTATAAAACATTCGGCGTCGAGTTCACTCATCCGAAAGACCCGTGCAACGTTTGCACCTGCGAACTTCAAGGCAACGTAATCACTCCTTTCTGCAAACGATCAGCTAAACCTGAATGTGAGTAATAATAATAAACACTCCTCAATCCCCCTACCAAGCATAAAAACAAAAAGAATAAAAATTTACGAGCAACGACGCAACGTCACAATTGTCAAAAAAAACCCTCAGGTGGTTGAAATACGGGCAGGATCCAATCTTTAGAGCAGTAAAAGTACGCCAATCAATAGAGTATGAGCAATTGAACCAGCAAACTAACGGCCAATGATTGAAGCGCTTAAGTGTATTGGCTATTCAATACCCGTTTATCGGATACCTCTAGCCCCACACCCGGTATTGTACCGTAATTTCGTACCGCTCCGTACCGTTTTCGGGCGGTGCTGAATTTTATTTGGTGTCATGAAAATTTCTTGTTGACTGTTGGTACTTGCGGGTTTATGTTCGAGTGGTGAGTTTTATGCAGTCTACTGGTTGTTTTACGAGTATTAGTAAAGTTTAATTTAATTTAGAGGCATGTCAGTTTCTATACTGTTATTTCAGTTAAAACAATTAGAAAGTGTGTTTGGACATGCCTTATTTAATTCATAAATGTAGCCACAAAATAGAAACGTATTGTAAATATGAAGCTAGAGAAAAATGTTGGTAAGCAATCACTTTTTATAAAGAATTTTTTCGATTATTTTCCACAGGCCAACTGGTCGCATATGCAACTATCACCCCAGCCTTTGGAGAAGTTACATCAGACAATAAACTTAATATCCCAGGTTCCACCAACATATACAATGCTGCATCATCATCACAAAACATGGCCATCAAGAACGCCTTTGTTTCCTACCCATATGGATCCAATAGACTCCAGGCTATGGGATCCGCGCAGTCAACAGCAGATCAGCACGCGGAAAGCTACAACCAATGGAATCTTCAGAACCTTCAAAGACCCAATGAGTTCAGACATAAAAATGTTCAAATACCAGGCAGTATTCAGCTGGGATCACAAAACTATCCAAGACCAGACTCTCCGTTACTTTACGGTTCCCAAAATCTTGTGAGACCAGGAAATCTTCATGGTTATGGGTCTTACACCAATCCTCAAGGCATGGGATATTCTCAATATAATTCAGGTCAACTTGGATACCAGAACAAAGCATACTCTCAAGCCAACCACGCTGGTTCTGGATATTTAAATCAGGGCCAGGGATATCCAGGGTTAGTATTTTTTTTTTTTTAAACCAGTGTACCTTGAACTATTGTACACGGTTTGCTTTTTATGTCCTTAGATTCCAACCCGGGCTGTCAAGACCTTCAGAAGTCATAACACAAGCTCAAACTAGCGCTGCTGCGTCTACATCAGCATCTGCAGCAGCTGGTCTCCAGAGCAGCTATGCTTATGCTCCTGGGTACCCTGGAGGCCAAGGTTTGGGCTACTTGGGTGTACAGAATTTGGCTAAAATACAGCAGCAACAGTTCGCTCAGAGCAGTTCTTGTAAGTTTTTATATTTTTACAATTGGAACGCTCCGCAACTATGTCTGCGTTGGGTTTGCGTTGACTATGGCCCAAGCACTCTCGCTCGAGAGTAGGTCAAAACATAAGAAAGCTAACTGTGATGGAACTTTTCAGCAGCTGCAGCCCAGACACAAGCATCTTCGGTGACAGCAGTCAAGTACAGAGGCAGATCCGGTACGTAAAGTTATATTTTTTCTACTATTGAATGCTTAATTTTGAAAATATTTAACAACTCGCTGCTGCCCGTGACTTCTGTCACTCGGAACTTGGGAATCAGCCTTTTTTAGGGATAAAGAGCATCTTAGGTCCTATTCTCGGACCTTATCTATCTATGTTTTAAATTACAGCCAAATCAATTTAGTGGTTATCGAGTTAAAGAAGAACAAACATCCAAACTTTCGCATTTATATATCAGATTAAGTGTAATAATGTGATGTGATGTGATACTCAAAATAAACAGTTTACAGTTTGGTAAAAAAATAGTGAACTTAGTTTAATTAAGTAAACTGAAATAATTCAAATACTAAAATAGCGTTAAATTTTAAACAGCCGTATTCCGAATTCTCAACTTTCAGGACATAAATTAAAAATAAATTACAGAAACATCTGGGCCCGAGCGATGCAAATCCGTTTAATCAAACTTGGCCAGAAAGGCCAAATTCTCTTTATTGAATTTTCTGTATACTCCTTGAAGCAACGTCTTGTATAGTTCCCTTTTTTTAGGAAACTCATCTTATACCTAGTATAAATGAAACACAACTTTTACGGAAAAAAAACTGTGCGTAATTTATTTAAGAATCTGTTTTTATGATGGCTGTCAAAACAACTTTCATAGAGAATTAAAACGAGTTTTAAATAAACGTTCTGATGAGGGATTTTTTTTCAGGAAACACGGACGATAATGAACAAGCGGACAAGGAAAATTAAATGTAAGCTTTCTTTCAATTAGTTGCAAGTGTTGTTGGAGAAATTAACAAAAACATAATTATCCAAGTATTACAACCTTTATTGCATAGAATAGCGACAAAATGATGCAAAATTTTACGCCAATTAACAGTAGGTATTTTTTATAACATCACAAAAAAACCGACTCAAGCTGGACTTAAGCTTAGATTATCGTGTCTGTTAGTGACCGCCTTTTTTTATACCACTTAGTGGCAGCCAAGCGTACGGCCCACTTGATGGTAAGCGGTTATCGTAGCCTATGTACGTTTGCAACATCAGATATCACTTGCGTGTTGCCACCATGACGAAGATCTAGTCTAATACGTGCTGCAACGTTGTTGCAGATTTATACGAAGTTTTCTCGGGAGCGCTCGTGACGTAACTGACTAAGTTGTTCATAACATATCGACGAATTTAAGCACTGTTCAGTGTTCCGCGTAGTTATCATTTGGATGGGTGACCGCCAGTAGCAATTTCAACTGAACGTGAAGCACGTTAAGCAGTCGGTCCCGACTTTTTAAAAGTTGTTAGGCCATGACAGAGGCCTTCGGGCGGCCTAGTAACTCTGTCATCATAGTTGGCCACTGACTCATACGAACTTACTTACTTTTTATACGAGTTTTCAGAACTGTTTAGCGCCCTAACTGACTGACTGACACAACCAAGCGTAGTAGCACGACGGCATATCGGTTTTATTTCAATGCCTTTAATACTTCAAAGGGAAATTCAAAATGTATAACCGTTTCTTTAATTTATTCATTCTATTTCAGATTTCAAAGATCAAACATGGCAATCATAATGGACACAGCAGCAATGAATATACAATGTACAACGCAAAAGGTGCTTCAAATGTGTTGAATAAATAAAGAAGTGCCGTGAAGAGCTGTTTTATTTTTGACCCCATCATACCTGACCCATATTCAGTTCGGATGTAATCCGCCATTTTGAAGTTGCATTTGAGGAGTCTAAATAATTTTAACACTAAACTTAATGTTTCTACATTTTTGTTTTAGAAGTGTTTAAATGATGGGTTTAACTTATATTTTAATAATATTACTGAGTAATGAAGATTGCACAAGTCATAAACAGCTTAGTCTTAAGCTGGTAAATAACTACCCTGGATAATCTTTTTTATGCTGTTACAATGATACGTAACACACGTGACTCTACCACAGAGACTTTACTACGCGTAACAGAGTCACATGTGTTATTGTGTTAATTACGATTATGATTACGATTAGCCTGTTGTGTCCCACTGCTGGGTAAAGGCCTCCCCTTGATCTTTCCAGCCATTTTGTTTTTGTGCCAGTTGGACCCAAACTCTATTAAAGTTGTCGAGATCATCTCGAAAGAACCAATTTCATAGTGGCCTAGGTCTTAGTAACACCATAGAGAAATTGGAAAAAAATATAAAACTAACATTATAATACAATTTTATTTTTATGTAGACAAACAAAGTTCTATATGAAATATGTTTGTTGTGTTGAGTTTCATAAAACGGGAACACTGGAGGTCCGCCATGACAGCTATTAGCCAATGATCGTGACGCATCTTGACTTTGACAGTACCTAATAACCCAGTTGTTCGTTAAACCCGCCATGTTGTTTTGCATTGTGTTGCACTACTTTACAAAGATAAACTTACCTAGGATTGTGAAAGAAGCTAAAATAACAGCTAAAATGGTTTCTTTATTGAATATTGAGTATTTCTTTCATTT
This sequence comes from Colostygia pectinataria, assembly GCA_951394395.1. Lineage (NCBI taxonomy): Eukaryota > Metazoa > Arthropoda > Insecta > Lepidoptera > Geometridae > Colostygia > Colostygia pectinataria. The sequence goes on along the minus strand of OX596368.1, from coordinate 482,308 downwards.
TGTTATTGAAAAAAATATATAACTTTTAACTCTAGTAAGTGTAATGTCACCGCCATTACAAATATGTCCTGTATATACTCATATATATATTTGCTGATACGCAACAAGGATATAGCAAAAAAAAAACATAAAAAATGCTGCTTGTAAAAATAATATAGGTACCTACTTACTTACCTTTCACACTTGCAATCGATGGAAAGAGTTATCAAACTCGTATAAAGTTATTTACTGCAGTTTGCGATAAAATGCGTCAAGTCGATAATATTTTACAGCTCAGGAAATCATGGACTTCGCTTGAGAACTAAATAATGATCATTTTGTGGGTGTTGGTGTTCGTACGCGGTAAGTATTTTGCCAGACGTTAAGCGTCACGGCTGGCCAAAACAGTTAAGTGTCACTTAAAAATTCTGCGTATCATCTCACTATCATCCCAATTTGACAAGTAATTTTTACAAAATCAAAATATATATATTACAAAACACATAATTTTGAGTACTTAATTTATAAGTTTTGAAAAGACAGTGCATACAACTGACTTTTGACTTTGGGTTGACTGCCGTGGGGCGTTAAACTGTTTTGGTAGTACAAAACATTTGAAACAACGCTTTTTTCCAAGCATACTAAACTTTACCTTCTCACTGCGTCATAGTTCAGGAGTTACATTCTTAGCTCACTCTACGCATATAAAGAAACACAATCTCCATCATTCGTGTCTCTAGAATGAAAATATCAATGTATGAGATTTACAACGCCTCTTTAGTGCGTAAAATAAACTACAAAAATCCCATACCTTAAATTAACGCACTTCACGTTTACTTTGTCAAACAAGTTTTTCATGGTTCACCCTCCGGAGGGCGATTCTCGTGCCATAGATAAATGATTAAAACTGACAAAAATGTATAGAAGTTTTGACAGTTTTGACGATATAACCATTTATGTATGGCACGAGAATCGCCCTCCCTAGGAGTCAGTCAGTAACGCAATAGTTTTTTAATAAATAGATTTAGAAACTGCATTTGGTGTGCTAAATTTAGTATAAATTATCATCTGCATAGAATGTTGAAACAGAACTGTCTTCCTTCCTTGCATACCTATAATATATGCGCATAATAATGGTATGAATTCTAATAAATTTGGATGAGAATAAATATGAATTCTATAAAGTACCAAGCAATGCGTAGAATAGAATAGAATAACTTTTAATTTCTCAGTGCTAATACAACTTATTGCTGAATACTTTATATAGAGCTAATTAAATTTAGATATGCCTGAACTAGGAGAGCCTGTATCTCAGGCGAATACTTTATATAGAGCTAATTAAATTTAGATATGTATGCCTGAACTAGGAGAACATCTCAGGCGAAAGAAGGCACGTATATTTCTATAGATACTATTGAACAGATAGAGTTAGGTATATTTAACAGCAGTTACTTATTCATAAGAAACCGCCATTTCAGCGGCTTCCTAATTGTTATTTTCCATTGTCTTTTTACGTCATTCTTATTACAATGACAGAAAAAACAATGATACATTAACTAACAGAGGTTTAAAGTATGGATATGAATAAGGCTCTTAGTATTTAACTAGCTGTCTTCCACGGCTTTGCTTACTAGAAACATGTTTATGTAATTCGGTTGCAATCAATTTCACTATGTAATTTCAAAAACTGACATTATTTTGCGGATTTGAAGGCTTTTAGTATTGTGCTTACTGTTCGCACGGGTAGTTCACTATATAATATTACTCCTACGGGTTTTAATTGTTATGTGTATACTTAATGTGTTACCCATGTAATTACTTTCAGCCAGCATGTTGGGAACGCTTCCTACTGGTAGTGATTTGGATCAGTTGAGCTATCTATAGGTCGTTTGTAACGGTCTTTAGATGGCTCAACTGTTTCATATGTATTTTGTATATTTTGTAATGTAATCTAATTATGTACATATTTTATTTTGTTTAATAGAGATCTTGATAAATTAAAAAAAAAAAAAATACTTTCTCATGCCATTGTGTATTCTTATATCATCGTTTTGTTTCAAACTTGGAAGTATTTTTATTTAAATTACTTATTTACTTAATTAGAAAAATGTTAAAAACTTGATCAATGATAAATAATAATGCCAATAAATCTAGAGAAGACAGTCACTAAATGAAGAAGTCAGTTCATTATATTACCGTCCCGTCTTACCTTTGCATTGTATTTAAACGAGTTGTCTACAAAATATCGATTCAAATTGGTTTATGTGCGGCTTATTTAACTTCTTACCTATATTATACAATAAGAAAACTGTGAATTATAGATTAAGATAAATAAATAAATAAATAAATTTCATCCATCCTTAGCCAAGATGCGCTAAGAGACTTACCCTCAAGCAAATTCTCTAGTCCTTAGTATCGGCAAGGCTTGGATAGGTCATCAATAACTATTACAATAGATTACGGTTTTTTTTATACTACTGAAGTGGCAACCAAGCGTACGGCCCACAAGATGTTAAGCGGTTACCGCAGCCTATGGACGCTTGTAATACCAGAGGTATCACTTGCGGGTTGCCACCTTGAGGCTAAGATCGAAAGCCTCATGTGCCAGTAATTTCACTGGAAACCATACCCTTCACACCGGAACACAGCAATGCGAGCATTACTGCTTTGCGGCAGAAATAGGTACGGTTTAGTGATTTTATTAAACTTTGTGATATGATTTGCATTTGAAATACTGAGTGGTAGATCAAAAGTTTCATGTGCCAGTCATTATAAAATTAGTCATAGGTTCTCTTCGAAACTAGAACACAGCAATGCGAGCATTACTGCTTGGCAGAAATAGGTAAAAGCATGTTCAAAAGATGATAAGACCTCAGTAACTCTTCAGCAATCCGCACTCAAGAAGGAGCAACTCCTTACGGAGAACTAGCGCATGTGGATGAACTGCCCAACATTGGAGCGTTCAATGATGGAGAGCATCGCGGTCCGAAGTGGTACGAACATGCGGAATTTTCGGACACTGACAGCGATTTGGACAGCGAAAACATAAGCTCGTAAGTCATAATTATTTTAATCGTTTTCTAAAAAAATAAGAATGTACATGATTACTTACGTCGTAAGCATAACTTGGGATCCAAAACCTTTTTATTCAATAAAATCTCCAAGATAATAAAATTTCAAGGACGTTTTAGTGCCTGAATTTACGCCAGCTCCACGCGCTCCAGCCTAGAAATATCAACAAATTGGGCTGGGTTTCTCTCTTTTTTTGATGATTCCTCTGTACTCTATTTTCTAAGGTTTTGGATTATTATATCAGCCGTTGGTGTCCCACTGCTGGGCAAAGGCCTCCCCCCATTCCCTCCAGACGTGTCGATCCCGAGCCAAAAACCTCGAATCTACCAAAAACTTATCCAGTTCGTCCCGCCATCTCCGTTTTGGATATCAATTTTAAATTGTAATTACGACGACCTTGTGTCGCAGCGCGCGTAGGTCCGCCTGCGACGCAGAGGTTGCGGGTTCGATTCCCGCCTCGGGATAAATGTTTGTACGATCTACAAATATTTGTTCCGGGTGTTCTGGGTGTTTTCTATGTATAATAAAAATATCTATCTATGTATTGTATTGTATTAAATATATATCAGTCATTTAGTCCCCATAATACAGCTCTGTTTAATAGCAGCTTACCTTGGGGCTAGATGTTGCTGTGTCCAGAATTATTTATTAATTATTTAATTAAAAATAATACCATGGTAGGTACTCTCTGATGCTCACACACGGAGCAAGTTATTGTCAAAGATATATAATATTAGATATGTCAAATTGTGTGAAAATAAGGTCAAAGAAGCTTCTTGACCCTATGTCGTGTATGTTAGTTTCACTTTAACTGGACTGTTTGTTTGTTATTTTGCAGTAGTTCGTCGTCAGATTCCGAATCATCTTTGACTAGTGAGTCATCGGAGGCATCTTCATTCGAGACTAAGGAAGCAAAAATGGCGTAAGTATGATATAATAATTATTGAGTACATTCAGCAAAAAATGTTGACAAAAGACAAAAGTTTCTGTGAAATCCTATGATATTCAAATGAATTTCAACCTTAGGGTGGTAGACCACATTTTTTGCTGACTGTACCATTAAATTGGTAAAACTATGTGATTCGTTTGCTATCGATTTCACAAAATTTCTCTAGTTTTTTTTGTATGTATGTATCTCATTGACAGGTTGTTGATTTAAATCGGATTGCAATTGAGTTACTTACTTAGCCCAGATGGTGGTAAGGACATTTCAGCAAGAGTCCGTATTATACATCTACACTAATATTGTAAAGAGATAACAATTGTTTTTTTGTATGATTGTATTTTTGTTTGTTACGCTTAAACTCAAAAACTACTGGTCCGATTTCAAAAATGATTTCACCGTTAGAATGCTACATTATCACCGAGTAACATAGGCTATATTTATTACTAACGACCCTCCCCGGCTTTACACGGATGCGGTTTCATTGCACCCGTGCAAACACTACATTCCTACATTATCTACATTATCCCTGAGTAACATAGGCTATATTTATTACTAGCGACCTGCAAAGTACCGTGCAAAGCCGGGACGGACTGCTAGTAAAAAATACAATAAAAAGACATTAGTTCACCCACACATTATTTTATAACTAAGTAGGTAGGTACCTACTTATTTAATTGGTTTTATTTTAATAGTAGTAGTAATAATAATAATTATTATTTAATTATTAAAGTTAGAGAAATGGGTGATTTGAATAGGTCGAGGACTCAGCCACGCTGTTTTTCAGCCTCGCCTTTGATGACTAAATGTAATATATATGTAATGTTGGTTGTGTTTATGTGTACAGTACACGTGTCCACCGGACCTGTACACCGTGTCCTCACGACATGCTGAAGAAGCGTACCAACATCGGCATCAAGTGGATCTGCGGCGGGTACCAGCGCGCGCGCAGGAGCTTCAAGAGTCCCTGCATGATGCGGTATAGGAACTGCGAGGATGGCACTTGTAAGTTGTTTACTTACTGGCTAGTCGAATAGGCGGGTAAAAGTAAGTTAGTTCGTACGAGTCAGTGGCCAACTCTGGTGACAGAGTTTCTAGGCCGCCCGAAGGCCATGGCCTAACAACTTTAAAAAGCCAGGACCGACTGCTTAACGTGATCTACGTTTCAACAACGCGCACGTGATATTTCCGATGTTGCAAGCGTACATCGGTTACGGTAACCGTTTATGTTTACGCACGTGTTAATTTCAAAAACAGCTGAAAATGTTTTTGGGGATTTGATAAACATGTTTTTTTTTCAGTGTTTGTAAAGCTTCATGATCACCGATGCCCGAATGATACTTATCACGGAAGACATTGGTTTTACGTCTACAGAGTGTAACTTAACTGTTATTGTATAATAATATAATAAAATCTTTCGATACATACCTGTTTTATTTAAAAGCACCACAATTTTCTTCTGTAGAGACACAGTAGGAACTGATAGCTGAGCTCAGCCATTTTGAATGCCTGATGTTTGAAATCTTACTAGTGCACAACATTGTTAAATAAGTAAACAGAGTTTAATATTTTGAACAGAACTAGATGTTTAATAGTTTCCTAAATTACCAGGAAACGTAAAACAATCGGCCAAATGAAGCAAGAACTATTTTCAATGCGGATAGCTTACTACGGGCTTAGACAATCTCGGAAGCGAGTTCTTATTGAGAGTTCTTCAATAAAAAAAGGTAGTTTTTCTGAGTCAGTGGCCAACTTAGGTCAAGTTAATAGCCTGAAAGCCTCCGTTATGACCTAACGACTTTGAAAAAGCCAGGCTTCCGTGCTTCAAAGAGCACGTTAAGCAGTCGGTAAGACTCGTAAGAAGACTTAATAATTTGGTTTGTATAAATAAATAAATAATGAATAATGCTGGACAATCCACACAGCATCATCTAGCCCCAAGCTAAGCAGAGCTCGTGTTACTAGATGACTGATATATTTAATACAATACATAGATAGATATTTTTTATTATACATAGAAAATAGCCAGAATATCCGGAACAAATATTTTCAGATCGTACAAACATTTGTTTTGAGGCGGGAATCGAATTCGCCCGCCGCGTCACATCGGTCATCGAAATAACGTAGGTCTAAAAGGTCATTCATTTATCAATCTGACAAACTTAAGGGATAGGTTCCACACATAAAAAAAAGTACTTGTACTTTATATATATATATATATATATATATATAAAAATTACGTAATTCTGCTTAATAATAAGTTTACCTTGTTAGAAATCGAAAAGGCAGCGCTCGGCACGTGTCAGTGACCCGCGCGTCCTTGACCTGCGCGTCTCAATGAGCCGCTACAGGGCACGCACACACGAATATTTCATTATTACGCCCCTTAACTCGATTCCCAACAATGATAAAAATTAATTGAGCAGAAAAACGTTATACATTTTGTTTTTTGTTTACTTGGAATTTTGAAGACAAAATATACATAAAAAAAAACTATAGGTAAAAATTTTTTTTTATGTGTGGAACCTATCCCTTAAGTTTGTCAGGTTGATAATAAATGACCATGTATAACGTCATCGATATGAAATCAGAAATGCACTATAACTTAAGTCTACGTGAGTATACGAATGAGTATTAATAGTAAGGGTTACTCTACTTAAAGCAATCGAATCGAGCGTTGCGAACCAACTCATAAATTACCGGACGCCGAGGAATACTGATCTATAATATAAGAGAACAATCTAGAAGTTCAGCTAGTGGTACGAGAACTTACACTTAGTTAAGGCGAAGTTGTCGGATGAAAATTGAAAGAGATTGTAAGAATTTTTGATAGACGTACTTAGTAGAAAATTTCTACAATCTTTTTCAATTTTGAGTGAAATAAGTTTAAAATATTTTGTATCTTGAAAATAAACATAACAAAAAAGATCAACGTAAAGTTCCGTGTATTTTATGTATTTTTATAAGTAATATTATAGTGTTCCAATTAAACCAAAAAATACAATTAAAGAAGCCATAACAGTTACGACCTTTTTCTAGGATAAGAATCTTTCTACCAACTGTAAAAATTCGATCAGAGCAGAGCTGATCTCTACTGAGTCATCTTTGGTTGCATTGATTTTAAAGCATTGTAAAATATTACCCTCACTTTATTATTAAATTACGGAAAATTTGTTTGTCAGAACATAACTCCACTTCCAATTCAAACAATTCAGCTTTATGATTTACATAAAACAAAACAGGTGTATCAAAAAACGACAAAAGCTATAACTGCGATGTCGTAAACCGTGTAGGGCCATAAATTGACGATTCGGCCCGGATTTATGATAACAGAGATTTTAAATGAAAACAAAATGTATCGGTATCAAATATGGTGCGGCTTGTAAAATGTATTGTTTTCTTTATTATTGGTAAGGATTCAATTATCGGTGCTAACAGAGAAGAGTAACTACATAAAAATAGGCTAGGGACATAAATATATTCAACATTCAAGCATAAATAAGTGTTACAAGAGGTCATATTATAAGTCAAATTGCAGTTGGAACTTATTTGCCCTTTTCAGGCATTGCAAATTAAATATATAAAATATCTATATCTCAAATATCATAAATACCTAAAGCTTGACGTTAACAGAATAAACGTAAACACAGTAAATTGCACACTGCTGCCTGGTGGCAGAATATCTGACACTGCGGTGGTCCCTACTACTACGGATTATTGCTTTAAAGTTTCACCATTTTATCATCCAAATTAACGTGCATATAAAGATTACGGTGGAGTTACCATACAATTTTCAACCAGCTCACAAAAACTTTCTTTTACAGCGGACATGGCCTCAATGGTCTTAGGGTTTGTTAACAACTCGCAAATAGAAGCGAGAAATGATCTGGAAGATCATAAAACTCGAAGGAAGGGCAAGAGCAGATCCACTTCATCATCTTCAGGAGCACATGGTAATGTATCTATTTAACTATTGCCTGTTTCTACTTCTTGCCTTTCTTGACGTCTATTGGCTGACTGATATGGTAAGCTTCTACTTGCACGAGTATTTTCATAACCGACAAAATTCATCTTTTCTATAATTATTTATAAATAAAATCTTCTAGACTTCGTCGCAGACAAATTGTAAGTTCACCAATTCTATTAGATCCTCGTGGCTGAAACATTGTTTTCAAATACTCTGCTTAGGTCCCGATCAGAATCGTGTCGTGTTAATATAAAACATTGCTTTACAGGTAGCAAATACAGCGGTGATGATGACTCTCTTGATTTGTCATCCTTTTCATCAATCTCATCTTCGAGCAAAAGAGGAAGAAAGAAACACAAAAGACCAGAGTCTAGTGCAGAAAGAAAAGGATGGTAAATATTATAGAGTAACCACATGATCTGTAATGAAAACATACAGTGTGGATGTAGATATTACTTAGCGTCATAGAAAGTAGAAGATAGGATCCAACTTTGAACATGAGCAACTCAATTCAATTCAATTCAATTCAATTTTATTTCCTTTGACAAATTACATGTTCTTGGATCGTCATAAATTACAAACATTATTATTATAGCAACGATCATCAAGAAATCAATAAACAGCCATCAAGTTGTCACAACAAAATTGTAGGTAGTAAAATACATTGGTTTACTTGTGTAGCTAAAAGAACTTTACAGGAGAAAGTGGCATCGCAAATGCACTCCATGCCTTGAAGACATGAGGAAGAAATGGCGGGATCCAACCATCAAGTGGGTCTGCGGAGCCTATCAGCGCGCCAGGAGAAGCTTCAAGAGCCTCTGCATGATGCATTACAGAAACTGCCAGGATGGAACGAGTAGGTGTCCTTAAACTGCTTGTATCGAGAACAGCTAAGATAATCAATTTTCAGTGCGCTCATTATTTCATACATGACTGTTGATTGATTGTTAATGAGTAAACCGCTCAGTGGATATAAACTGATAGTTCCAGATGCAAGGTATCAAGGTCATCGATCGGTCTTCATCGATTAGCACAACGTAGTGGTGATGCTTTACCTCACTCCAACTTGAAGTCAGATACTACAAATTTGTAGGTTATCGCAATTGAAAAAACCCTTAAGTTTTCATTATAAAACTCCTTTAGCTTTGACTTTGACCAGGGTTGGCCTTTAAAGGATTTCATAATGACTCTTCATATTACAGTGTTTGTCAAAATCCACGAACACCGCTGCGCGAATAGCTCCAAGATCAATCCTCATGGGGACCACTTCTTCTACGAGTACAAAGCGGAGCTGCCTGATGATACGTCCCACTCCGACTCGAAGCCAGATACCAACACCAGTGAGGAGGATAGCAGTAGCTCTGTATAGTAAACGGGAAATTAATTGCTGTTGTTTGATTTAAGGGTGTTGCCTTTGACTCCTTAATCTTCTTACAAACTCTTACCTTCTCTGCACCTAATATAAGTTATTTTATTAGTAAGTAAGTAAGTTCGTGTGAGTCAGTGGCCAACTCTGGTGACAGAGTTTCTAGGCCGCTCGAAGGCCTTCGTCATGGCCTAACAACTTTGAAAAAGCCGGGACCGAACGTGCCCTGCGAAGCTTGGGAGCTCTCAGTTCAATTTGCCACTTGTGGTCACCCATCCAAATGATGACTACGGAACAGTGCCTAACTTCATTGATTTGTTAAGAACAATTTAGCTAGTTTTTTCATTTATACGCTATCACGAAAGACAGATATTTTCAAAATGGTCATGAAAATCAAAATCATCTCGCGATCAAATTTTTTTTTAAAAACTGGGTTATTTATTATTTCTATGTTTTCTTGGAGCTGCTAAATGGATAGTGACTTTTAAAGTAATTGTTTGTCAGTCAGGATGATGACCATGTTAGGCTTGATCGTTTTCCTTGTAACGGAAAATCATGACAAGGATAACTATGAATAATTGATACATGAAGCTGAAGGACCTTATATTTTGTATATATTTATATGTTATGTATTTATTGCTAAATATTTGTGTTTAATATTTTTTTTATATCATTTCTTGTTATTATGTCCTGGTGTGCACCTACCCACTTCTACTAAATCATCTCTCATTCACTACTAGGTTTGCTGGAAGAGAACTCTTTTTAGGGTTAAGCTCGCCTGTGTACATGCACTATATTTTAAGTTTTTTCTAAATGTTTCATGACAGCCTTCTAATGTTCCCACTGCTGGGACACTGGCCTACTCTCAGGCGAGAGTGATTGGGTCTTAATCTACCACGCGGACCCAATGCGGATTGGTGGATGGCACATGTCTTTCGAATTTTTAGTTCTTGGACATGCTGGTTTCCTCACGATGTTTTCCTTCACCGTATGAGAGCACTAGCATTGCGCACATAAATTTTTCGAACAGAAAAATCCATTGGTGCACGACCGGGTTTGAACCCACAACCTTAGGATCGGAAGGCGGGGTCACTACCACTAGACCACCGGTGCTCACTCTAAATGTTTATGTGTGTACAATAAAGAATAAAGAACTTTTCGAGTTAAGCCGTATAACCGCATCATAATTTTATAACACCCAATTTTAGTGCCAACTCTACTTTTATAGAACTAATGGTGCTCAATTTTATTTTGTGTTTTGTCAATTCATACCATTTGTAAAAGGTCCCGTGCTTTGGAGGGCACGCGGTCCCAGCCTTTTCAAAGTTATTAGGCCATGACAGAAGCCTTCGGGCGGCCTAGAAATACCAGAGTTGGCCACTGACTCATACGAACTTACTTATAGCATTTGTACTACATTTGATATGAAATTTTCGGTGAAACGAACGATCAAAGATCAATGACCAAAAGAAATACAAAACTGATAACATTTCGCTCACCACACTGGATCAAAGCCATAAATCAACTGTATTACCCAAGTATTACCTCAGAGAGATCATAAATCCATGACGTCACATAACCATTAATCGGTTTGCTACGTAATTTGTCAAACAGACAGACAGACAAGGGATGAAAACCTGAGTGCACGTCTGGAACTGTCAGCAAACTATTTTCTGCTCTATTACTCGGATATGAACGTCTATTTTTCAACTTAACACGTGTGTAATGTCTATGATACAGTGAAGTATATTTGTGTTTGAATACATCCTTATTCTCTAGATGTCAAGGTTGTTTTTACTTTGATTCGTTAAGTAGGTGGGTTATACACGTAAATTAATGGCAGCTTGGAGTGCAAAAAAGATGAAGTGTCATAATTCTTCGCCATGTCACTAATTCTTTCTTTGTCACATAACTTTAGATCACCATCAATGACGTCACATTTAGAGTTTTCTCAAAAGCTACACAGGCTTTTTTTTTTTTTTTATACAACTGAAGTGGCAACCAAGCGTACGGCCCACAAGATGGTAAGCGGTTACCGCAGCCTATGGACGCTTGCAATACCAGAGGTATCCCTCGCGGGTTGCCACCTTGAGGCTAAGATCGAAAGCCTCATGTGCCAGTAATTTCACCGGAAACATACCCTTCACACCGGAACACAGCAATGCGAGCATTACTGCTTTGCGGCAGAAATAGGTATGGTGGTAGTCCTTCCCCGGACGAGCTCTATCACAGAGAATTCTACTACTCTTATATAGGCTATGTTATAAACAGAATTTAATAGAAACTAAAGAACAACCAACAACTGATTAAACGTTTAAGTTGTTTGCTTCATGCGCTACGCCTGACCAAAACTAACGCAATGCCAAATAAAATGGTAACCCTATTAAACTCACTCTAATAAATAATTAATGCTGGACAATCTACACAACATCATCTAGCCCCAACGCAAGCTGCTGTTAAACAGAGCTGTACTGTACCCATTATGACTACTAGATGACTGATATATACTTAATACAATACAATACTTAAATAGATATTTTTATTATAAATAGAAAATACCCAGAACACCCGGAACAAATATGTAGATCGTAACATTTGACCCGAGGCATTTGACTGTACATACCCAAATATTGTTTTTGAGTTCAATCGATCATAGACACAACAATAAAGATTTCGTTCCGTCAAAAATAGATCTTAAAAATTCAGCCCATTTTAAATGGAACGAATGAATTCCCATAACTTAATTGGCTGTCTCCATGTTTATCTGCAAGCCCCTCTCTTCCATGCCCCCACCACAAAACAAATGAATTCAGCGTATAATCAACGTTGACCTGCTAGCCAATCAAGCGCGTCCCCTGTGGGTACATGCCCTACAATCTCCTACTCATAGCCTGTCTCACTTTGAGCCATCAGTCATTTTAAAATGTGCTCTTACACGCTGATTTAGAGTCGCTTTCAGAGTAAAAGGTAAATCAGTGGTGGCTACTCATCGCAGTTCTGTTATTTGTAAGTCATCTAAGCTTTTACACGCTAGCGTAGTCAGATATTGGTGTGGAAATTTTCACTTTCACAGGTCAGCAGAGTAAGTAAGTTCAATGAGGAAGTAAGTAGCCAATTGTTGTCAAGTACACTATGGCTTAACAACTAAAAAGCCGGGAACAACTGAACGTGCCTTCCAAAACACGGAAGCATTCAGGGGAAATTGCCACTGGCAGTAACCAATCCGAATGAAGACTACGCGACACAGTGCGTAGTCAAATCTAACGTGGATTTCAGAATTCGATGTGAAGTGGAAATTATTTTGGGCTAATATCTCTTACTCTAAGACGCAAACCATAAAACAAAAATCAAATTTTTTGAGCAAAGCATCATCATCATCTCTCCAGACTCCCTAGTCAGTTGAGAGTAGATTAAGTATTTTGCCAATGTCCAATATCAGTTTAATCACGTAGCCATGTCGATCGTGTCGCGCTGATGGCAACACTGACGTAATTCCTGAGTGTGTTGGCTGTTGCTCGTTTTGTTTGGACAGGCGTCTAGTCCCAGCTTAAGGTGGCACGCCCATCTAAGTGACGTGAACGGCAACCGATACAGAAATACTAAGTGTACCTAAATCGATAGCCGTTAGAACTATTTTTATTTATCAAACACTTTGAGACGAAAAATGGTTACTCGAGTGTATATATTTATTCTTTTTGACGATTACTTATACTTTACTAGAAAATAAATTACAAAAATTAATGGAAAGTGAGATCATATAGATAATTTGAGATTGAGTGTCACATGCTTAATCGTGCTTATTAAGTAAATAAGGATGACCCTTTTTTATTTCAAAATCCTCTTTAGACTGAGCTTGACACTTCAAAGGGGAGTTTGACACTAAAATTCCCAAAATCCCCTTCAAATGGGATCTTCAAAGAAGATTTTGTCACTAATCCGATATAATAATATTATATTAACGTTCAGCTTAAAAGTTATCATTCAAATATGATTAGATGAAAGATTAGAATCTAAACGAGTGGTTGATCTGAAAATCAGTAACAGTTTAGTCACGTTTTTTTTTTTTTTTTGAGTTACGGATTTCTAAAAAATGTTATGAACTTACCAATTTGGGACGTGGATCAATATAAAAACTTTGTCTTACCTGAAAAAATAAGAAAAAACATTTTATTTTTATCTACTAAGCGAAAGCTTGTGTTCTCTACAACATTACAAGCCTCATTACATTCAGAACCATCCAATTAGCCTTCAAAAAACAAGGCAGATTTAGATATTTTTCACAGCTAATAACGAAAAAGCAATGACAAAAAGTATCCTGCGAAAAGTCCTTCGACAAAGTAGCTATTCCATATTTTCGACCTGTACGGCCCGTTTGGCGGGAACTGTTATTTTTTATCGCACGTGCACAGGCCATAACCGTAGGCCCATCAGGACATAAAATATGACGACCAGCGTTGTCGCGACGTGTTTAAAGCGGGGAATTCACTAGACGGACAGTCGGACATGCCCGTGGGCAAGTCTGCAGACATGCCCGCATTACGGCGTGCATTGACGTATTCAAACATTCCTTATTGTCACACCAGACAAGTTAATAAAGTAGACTACACTACTATTAAACGTAACGGTCTACGTCTAGTAATAAACTATGAAAAACTAGAAACACTAAACTCCAAATACCAAACAAAAATCTTCTTTGTAGTACGATTTGATCTTCCCCTATTTCTAAAACATAACCTAGCTATCAACCCTAAGCCTAGACAAAATTTGATATCACCCTGTTCCACTACAGTGTTAAGGCAACGTTCTGTAACGCGAGACCGAGACACGCGACTAAACACTAAAAGATAGTCGCTCGTAAGCGATATATCTCAGAAGCGCAGTGATATTACTTGATAAACGACAAAATAATATTTATCTTCTCTAAAATGGCAGCCTATGTTCTATAGCTTATGGCCTATATCCAGTATTATCCAACAAAACAACGTTGAATTAAAAGAATATAGTTCGTTTCGCTGTAGCGTCTATTACCTCTCTCTGCAGCTCACGAGGGCTGCGCAAAAAACAAAAAGTGTCTGTTCCGTTACTTTTTAGCGCAACAACTGGCAAATATATTCAATGAAAGTATCAAAAATATGTAGAATATTTTAAATGAATCGCAACATTACGAATACTTCTTTTAAATCGCGTGAACTAAAACGCCGCGTTAATACCAAAAAATATAATACAAGATCCAATTCCATTGTTGAACCCGTTTCACATAACTTTGAGAATATAATACGACAGCAAAACAATAATTTCATTCGCGTACAATAAATTACATATGTGACGTAAATTATTTACGTGACGTAAAGGTTTCGAGTGAAGTTAGTGACGTAGAGTGATGACAATGTGTGTAGTACGCATACTATGCATACAAGTTTACCAGGCCTAAATATTTTTCATTTTCTTGTACAATTATGTAAGTTATCCATACTTAACTTGTTGTTAAGTAAGTTTCCATATTGTTTGAATATAATCCTCTTCGTAACCTTCTTTGGGCACTGGAAACTACGATACAGTATTATACTTCTGCAGTTTTCAGTGTTCATTTTTAGTATTTAGTACATAGTGAATGTTCAAAAATAAAAAAAATGATATTAATATTGAAGTGCTTGCAAGGTCTTTAAAAAACTTTTTAGAGAAAAACCCTGCATCTTATTTTATTCTAAGTTAATAAAATGCTGTAGACTTTGACCACTGAACTTTTTCAGGCCAATTTCTTCCCGTTACGTCTTTTAGGAGATGAATTTTGAGAATTTATTTTTTAGAGCACCCCTCTATACTAAAAAACACAGCCTCTGAACTTCAGCTCTCCAGGATATACTGTTTTTTTTTTATACAACGGAAGTGGCAACCAAGCGTACGGCCCACAAGATGGTATGCGGTTACCGCAGCCTATGGACGCTTGCAATACCAGAAGTATCACTCGCGGGTTGCCACCTTGAGGCTAAGATCGAAAGCCTCAATGCCAGTAATTTCACCGGAAACCATACCCTTCACACCGGAACAAAGCAATGCGATCATTACTGCTTGGCGGCAGAAATAGGTATGGTGGTAGTCCTTCCCCGGACGAGACGAGAGACTATCACAAAGAACTCTACTACTCTAGTCAGTGTTGATTGTCAGCCAGTCAGTCAAAGTTTTCACAACACTTTGAATATTTATGTAAGGATTGTCTTTGACTATCTTGTCAGAACAACATGGGTCCTCCCATTTTAATTATCTCGTGTTATTTTAAGTTTTATTGCGTAAATTTGGTGGCAGTTTATCCAATCTAACTTGTTTGTTTAGCAAAAGTGTAAATAATTTAAATGGAAGGGTAATGTTGGTTTGTAATTTAGTCAAAGGCTTTCCTAGGGAATTTTTAAAAGAAACGCCGCCATTTCTTACAAAATTTTGTTTGTTTACGTTGCCATGCGACAATCAAACTCACTACTTGACACTGGCGAAACTGTGGCAAATTTGCCACAAAGTCCATAAACGAAGAAGAAGATGAATATGTAGAGCACAAGACATTGACATAAACGACAAGGAAAAAATACCACAGAACTGATATTAGAAAGAAGGTACTGCAAAATACTTAGCGAACCGGCTAAAAAACAGTTTATTATAATAAGGTATGTGTTACAAATAACACAGTAACAGATGTTTAAATTAGATACAAAAACAACCCATTTTAGTAAAAATATAAATAAGTCGTATTTTATGGGAGATATTTTACCATGAGCACTTGAGCACCCTATACACATTTACTCACACCTGCAAAGAATTAAAAAAACAAGACACCTTATTCGTCTCTTCTTCTGTTATTTTTTGTAACATTACAGTGTGGTGAATGGCTACGGATCCATTACACTAATGGTCTGTCCCTGTCTTTTATTCGCTGACCTCTGCGCATTGTTAATTTTTTGCAAACCTACCCTCATTTTGTAAAAGTGGCGACAAAACGCTAACATAATGTAAACAGTGGTAGAGTTTTATTAGATGTGTAATTTTGGGAACAATACAAAATTATGTAACGTCACAGTAAAATAATGATGGGTACTTACAATTCCAAGCTCTGTGCCATTTTAAAATAACGTAGATGTAGCACAACGCAGTTTACTGTTGTGTTAAGTCGGGTATTCATTAAGCAACATTTGCTAATTAACACTGTTTATAATTTAAAGCAGTAAATTTAAAGCCATGCCCTTCAAACATACAGCAAAGCGAGCATTACTCTTTGGCGGCAGAAATAGGTATGGTGGTAGTTCTTCCCCGGACGAGCTCTATCACAAAGATATTTACTACTAAAAGAATAACTGTACATTTTACAAGTAAGGATTAACATTTTTAGTATATTTTACTGAGTTCAAACCTAAATCTCTACTACCAAAGTGTTGCATAGCCTTTTCCATCTGTACCTACCTCTTTGAGTATTTTAAGAGTCGGCTAGTTTTTAAAAACATATCTAACTTATACATTAGTGTTGATTAAAGTAACTTACTTTTAGTGTTTTATTATTACTTATATTTTTCTCTAAAACTAATGTTATCACACTAAGAAAGCGCCAAACACAAGCGCTTTTCTCGCTCAGCAAAAAAATCATCTGCTACTTTCAAAACTAGATTTAAAAAACAACAATCTTTTGTTAAAAACTCTCCAAAGAATTATAGTTGAGTTCACAAACAATAGTTCCACTGTGGTTCCCAGGACGCACCGGCCCGGCTCCGGGACGTACCAGCTCCGGGCCGGAAGGATCGGAACCCGGGACAGGAAGGAAGGGAGCTCAAGTTGGAAATGCGCGGCGGGCCGTTAATTTACTGTTTGTCTTATTGGACAAGAAAAGTTCAAAACTTGAAATGCTCAAAAAATGCTTTACAGGAAAGTAAGATTACTAGGCGGGTGTAAAACTTTATCTCGGGGTGATGAGCGCAGTGGTATACAGAAATATTTTGAATTTATAATTTGTTTTGAACTTACTGTGTTCGTTCGAAATTAAAAAAGCAAAGAAACAAACTTAGTTAGATACGTTCCACATTAGGCGATAAGGGCCCTGCTGGTATTACTATCGGATATCGATAAAGCATACCGTTTAGTTTCCGGTACACCTTCAGAGACTGGTCAAGTGGTAAATACCATTCGAATTTGGGACTGGCGACCTCAGTGGTAGGAGAGTGCCCGGTTGAAAAGCGAGAGGTTGCGGGTTTGAATCCCGAGACAAATGTTTGCATGATCTGCAGATATTTGTTACCGGTACCGGTAGGTATATCTGATTCCTATACCAAGTACATTTTTTTTAAGTTTTGGGCTAGATGGCGTTGTGTAAAATGTCCGCAAAAACATGTTGAAATCATTTCATTTCAACATGTTCAAATAAGTGTAACAACAGGCGAACTTACCACTAAAAACAATATTTACCACGATCAAGTGGGGCGTATGCTTCTATTTAGGCAGTTTTTAAAAAGTATTATCAAAGCATTTACAGAAGCATCAAACTGTGAAGAGGTAGTGTAAACAAGCAGTAAACATTTTACGCCACCACCTACCCCTCAATAAACATGGTACATTCCATTCCAGTGTGTCCGGGTATCGTAAATATTGTTATGATATCCAACCAGCTTTAATAGTTTTCTGATAAAAGATAAAACAATGAAATTTTCAACAGATTTAAAAGTAATGTTATTTGTGATAGAGCTCGTCAGGGAAAGTACTAAAACAATATCTATTTCTGCCGCTAAGCCGTATTTCTCGCATTGCTATGTTCTGTTTCGATGAAATGGGAGGTATAGGCCGCACAGCGGATCTAGGCTTCCGTGAAGTTAGCCGTTTGTGATGCGCAAAGACAATTTAGTTTGAAAAAGCTCGATTGCGCATCGAAACGGCTAATTTCACGACGGCCGAGATCCGTTGTGAGAACTATAGATAGATAGATAATTGTTTATTGTATGACACCAATAATAAAAAATAAACTAAAATAACGTAAGGATTGGAGGATTGAGGGCCGTATTTATAACAATATTTTAAACCTTTGTTACTAATATGGCGTAACGGCAAATGAGACTTCATGAACGTACTTTAGCTAATGTGTCTTCCAAAATTTTTTTTTTTATACAACTAAAGTGGCAACCAAGCGTACGGCCCACAAGATGGTAAGCGGTTACCGCAGCCTATGGACGCTTGCAATACCAGTGGTATCTCTCGCGGGTTGCCACCTTGAGGCTAAGATCGAAAGCCTCATGTGCCAGTAATTTCACCGGAAACCATACCCTTCACACCGGAACACAGCAATGCGAGCACTACTGCTTGGCGGCAGAAATAGGTATATTTCGCTCAAATATTTTTTAAACTATGTAACGAATTTTAGTGCGGTTTCCATGAATAGATAGAGTGATCCAAGGCTTATACTCGTACGTATATTACGCGAGTGAGTAACAGCTAGTTGCGTATACGCTGAATCAGCTAGCACAGTACAAACGTTGCTAAGTAAGCTTCAGCCAGCCCAGTCCATTGCAAAGTATTTAAGAGCCTGGCTCCGTGACCTGGCGAATCGCAGGCTCAGGAGTTCATTAATATTTAACACCCTCGACCGCCCCAGTTCCTCCCCTTAAATAGGTTACACAGACAACCTTGCGCTATGATTTTAAGCTGTGGGTTTGTGGTGAACCTAGGTGCGGTTATCGGAGAATAATCTAGGTTTAGTAATTCGTTTAAACTGGAGGTTTCACTGTGGGGTAGTTTAAAGTAAAGCTTTCATGAAATGTGACGAAAGGACCAATTTCATAGTGGCCTAGGTCTTTGTAAATAAAATAAATAAATATATAAATAATGCTGGACAATCCACACAGCATCATCTAGCCCCAAGGTAAGCTGCTGTTAAAACATAGCTGTATTATGGGTACTAGAAGACTGATATATATTTAATACAATACAATACATAGATAGATATTTTTTAATCAAATATTTGTAGATCGTACAAACATTTGTTCCGAGGCGGGAATCGAACCCGCATCCTCTGCGTCGCAGGCAGACCTGCGCCCGCTGCGCCACATCGGTCGTCAACACCATAGAAAAATTGGAAAAAAATATAAAACTAACAGTAACAAACAATTTTATTTTATTTATACGTAGATAAACAAAGTTCTAAAGGAAAAATGCTTTTCAACAAAAAAACTCAACACTATTGTGTTGAGTTTCCCAAAAAGGGAACACTAGAGGTCCGCCATGACAGCTATTAGCCAATGATCGTTACGCATCTTGACTTTGACAGTATCTAATAAGCACAATTAAACCCGCCATGTTGTTATGCATTGTGTTGCACTCCTTCACTTAGATAAACTTGCTTTAGATTACGAAATAAGCCAAAAAAAAAAAACAGTGATAAATGGTTTCTTTAATGATTATCTAATTATCTAGACCCCTACATAAGACCAAGGCCCGGCTCCATACTGCGTGAAACAACTTCTTTATTTTATAATAATTTCTCAACGTATTTGCTAGTGACTGTCACATATAAACGACTGTTCTATAGAAATGACGAACAAGGAAACGAGTAAATATTTTAGATTGAACTTAGAAAACATAAACATAGTTTTGGGTTCAGAATAGCTTACTAGCTTACTAGGGGTCAGCTCTCCAAGGTAAGCCAGTGTGGCCAAGCTGGACTAATTTGGCTAATCTTTCAGATCTGTCACTTTGCTCGTCGACGTGAGTCTCATGACTTATAGTGATGTTAACCTTGTAGTATTACATGCCAGATGAAATTAGTAATAGCTAAACATTTTACCCTTATCTGTACTACGTACGTGAGTTGAACTTTTAAAAAAATCCTATGTCAAATTGCAGAAATTTAGTTATTATGTTAAAATTTAGGTACTGTTAGAGGGGGTTTTATAGAAAGACTTTTTTTTAAGTAAGTGACAAGACAATCAAGACGCCCGCCTGATGTTATGCACCACGCCTGACTATTACAGATGCAGTGCCACCCAAAGCTTAAAGTTTTTAAGTGTTTGCGTGGCACTGCACTGCGCTTATCACCCGAGACATTGTTGTTAAGTCTCTTTCGCCCAGTAATTTCACTTGCTACAGTGCCCTTCAAACCTAAACACAGTAATGCTTGCACACTACTGCTTGGAGGTAGAATATCTGACACTGCGGTGGTACCCACCAAGACGGACTTCTGCTGAAGGCAAGACTCCTACCACCAGGTTTATTCCTACTATCAGGTTTATATTACACAAGATATATATTCCAAAACCACTATTATTCGGAGTCAACGATCACACTCCCTGACATCTTCGTTCTTCCGTTGCCCAGGTAACAAGAACGAGCATGCGTATTGCGCGCCGCACTGTATTTACAGCACCGCCATCTAGCGACACAAGTAATCCTTACAGTACTTACCTTTTTATTAAATTAGTTATCAAATTGTATGTGCACTACCTTCGCTAACCACAGGTTAACTGGTAGATAATGCTGTCTAGCATTAACATCGCCTTTGTAAGCATATTTTAAGTTGTGCAATGAAGTATTTTCTATCTAAATATCAGTAAAATGAAAAATGTAAATGTCAAAAAACTTATAACCTTTTTCCAACATAAAACTCTCGCCTGAAACTACACTCTCATCATTGACACGGCGGAATCAGATTCGCACTAAAGTTATTCACCGATAGAGCGCGTTAGACGAGCCATCGATGGAAAAATTCAATTGACAGCGGACAAAACGGATTTTATACTCAATTTGTTACTCTACGAGACACGAGTACCTGGCTGATAGAGTGGAGTGGGTTTTACCGTTTTACTACACTACAATATTATGCTCTATGTTGTTCAGGGAGAAAAATATACTGTTTTAGAGCTTTTTTTTTGTTTTTATGGTGCCATATTCTTTGAACCGGAACACAGTTGGCAAGCAATACTGCTTGGCGGCGGAAATAAATATAAATAACTCTAATATTCGTATTCTTACGTTATTTGTTAGGTCCTGTCGTTTTAAGACTGTATAATTCAGCTTAAGACGTATTACAACCCATCTCAATGTCTGCCAGACACCCTTCATTTTCTAGTATCATACAATTTATTAGATGTCTAACCTAAAAGTTATCATAATTCTATTATTATTATCTTGAAATCTCTCTCTTTATTTTTCTAGTTACACCTAGGCTCTGCGTTGTAGGTCAGTACATCAATAAGCCTTTTATAAATATCGATAAGTCTTTTTCTATTCATAAATTATTATTACTCTCTGCATAATTTAGACATTTTTAAAAGTAGTAGAGTTCTCTGTGATAGAGCTCGTCCGGGGAAGGACTACCAAACCTATTTCTGCCGCCAAGCAGTAATGTTCCCATTGCTGTGTTCCGGTGTGAAGGGTTTCTGGTGAAATTACTGGCACATGAGACTTTCGATCTTAGCCTCAAGGTGGCAACCCGCGAGTGATACCTCTGGTATTGCAAGCGTCCGTAGGCTGCGGTAACCGCTTACCATCTCGTGGGCCGTACGCTTGGTCGCCACTTCAGTTGTATAAAAAAAAAACAGTGTTGCACCGAATAAAAGGCTGTCAAAACAATCGACTTATGCGATTGATGCAAGGTAACTTAACCGCCCTGTGGGTTTTAATAAATACATTATGACAGAACTCTGAACCGAAAACAATGCATCGCGTTTCACGCTAACCCACGTAAAGTCGGGTTATGCGTGAAAATTGAAAAGTATTTAATATTCAGACATCAAAGCGCCGAGCGCACGAATCTCTTTGACAGGTATGTTAACGCATAGCCTGCGGTGGAGTGCGGCCTAAGCTACGAGAGAATGTCTTTACAACTCAAACTGCAATTAGGTACACCCTCTAGAGAAGCTAGAGGAACTAGGAACAGAGTTTGTAGTTAAATTCTACTATGATGGAGCGCTTGTGACGTAGCTGGCTAAGTTGATTTTAACAGATCAACGAAGTTAAGCACTGTTCCGCGTAGTCACCATTTGGGTGGTTGACCGCCAGTGGCATTTCAACTGCGCTCTCATGCTTCGGAGGGCACGTTAAGCAGTCGGTCCCGGCTTTTTCAAAGTTGTTAGGCCATGACAGAGGTCTAGAAAATCTGTCACTAGAGTTGAACTGACTCATACGAGCGTACTTACTTTACTTACA
The DNA here is from genome assembly GCA_951394395.1 of Colostygia pectinataria. Lineage (NCBI taxonomy): Eukaryota > Metazoa > Arthropoda > Insecta > Lepidoptera > Geometridae > Colostygia > Colostygia pectinataria. The sequence continues at coordinate 459,817 of OX596368.1, read as the reverse complement.
AACCGCGACAGCCTTCAACTCACCCCCTCCACCCCTCCTCAGAACGCTTTACATCCCTGTTATTTTTTAATAAATTCCCGCTCCCGCAAAGGCTAATAATTGTCGATATTAAAAAAACCTTCGCTCCACAAAATGGGAAATTACCAAACCTTTGTCTTACCATTTTACAGGTAAATGTTTCTTAAGGTTTTACATTTTCGGAGGGTATTTGGAGAACACGGAAATGCTGCTGCAATGTATATAAATAAATATTCGAGGTAAAAGTAAGTTAGTTCGTATGAGTCAGTGGCCAACTCTGGTGACAAAGTTTCTAGGCCGCCCGAAGGCCTCTGTCATGGCCTAACAACTTTGAAAATGCTTCTGAATCAGTCTGCCCGCGACCACGGTTGTTGCAACACAATCGAAACGTTGGGAGAAATAAAAAGGTAACGCGATAAAATCCCGCTAATAACATTATAAAAAACTATGAGTTCTGATCGCGAAAGTTTAAAAAATACTTTTTTCTGCCGCCAAGCAGTAATTCTCGCATTGCTGTGTTCCGGTGTGAAGGGTATGGTTTCCGGTGAAATTACTGGCGCATGAGGCTTTCGATCTTAGCCTCAAGGTGGCAACCCGCGAGTGATACCTCTGGTATTGCAAGCGTCCATAGGCAGCGGTAACCGCTTACCATCTTGTGGGCCGTACGCTTGGTTGCCACTACAGTTGTATAAAAAAAAACATGAAAACATTTGTCCCGGGCACTCGCCCACGCGACATTGTCTGCGCTCGCGTATTTTGACACATTATTCACGTGATATCGTAAGTTAAATAGATCTACGAATATGATAACCATGCATGTCATGGTAGCAAAAGCACCGAAGGCAACTAATTTTTTTATCTGTACTGATTGGCAAAGGAAAATGTAAATGTACGTAAATGGTTAAGGGGATTCCTGAACTTTTTTTGAGACTTTTTGTCCATAAATCCCCTGCCGTAGCTAAATTCGATTTAAGTGGACCCGGACAAAAAGTGCGGAAATCCCCTTCGCAGGGTATTTATTAAGCGGATTTCCGGAGCAAGCCATTCTTACATTAGATTCGATCTTATACAATCTCCCTCTTAAAGAGAACTTAATTAAAGTGTATCTTATTTAAAGAAATCTCTCATTTTCTTTCACACTTCCTTATGGAAAGCGGAAAAACCGCTGACTGCGGTACCCATGCTCGCCCTATTTACATTTTCACAAGTTTTCAAAATAATATTATACCTCACAGTATAAATAAATAAATAAATAAATAAATAATGCTGGACAATCCACACAGCATCATCTAGCCCAAGGTAAGCTGCTGTTAAACAGAGCTGTATTATGGGTACTAGATGACTGATATATATTTAATACAATACAATACATAGATAGATATTTTTTATTATATATAGAAAATACCCAGAACACCCGGAACAAATATTTGTAAATCGTACAAACATTTGTCCCGAGGCGGGATTCGAACCCGCAACCTCTGCGTCGCAGGCGGACCTGCGCCCGCTGCGCCACATCGGTCGTCCAACCAACGTATAACCAACTATCTACAGTTTCAACTGAAGATGTTGTAACGAAAAAGAAGCATTCCTTAGTAACCAGTAGGTATTTAAAAAAGTAGAATTTTGCTTTAGTGGTAGCAGCTAACTGCTGCTACTACTCGTAGGCTACACTGAAAACCAGCGCTACAGACACATTAAGTCTGTAGCACATGCTGAGTGGCTGCCTTTTTTAGTCACAATAGTTTAGTTTTAATTTGTATGTTTATTTTTATGTTTATTGTGCGATAAATAAATATTTTTCTATTCTATTCTATTCTACCGGTTTTTTCTGGTCGGTTTTCTGCGGTTTCGTATGCTTTTCTTAGTAAACTAGTATCAAAATACGAATTTTGCTACTAACGTAACTGGTTATGAATCTCCGGTTTCGTTTCGGCCGAAAGGGATTCAGGAACACTGATCCCGTTCGGAGCTCATTCAAAATTCCATTAGACTCCCCGCCCCTGCTTACCCCTCGTCTCTGCCTACCCCTGCGCCCGCACTATCAGCCGCGCACACTCACTATTTGACACTAGACAAAAGTTATTGAAAATAAATTGGCTCGAACATGAGCACAGTTCCAAAACCAGCTGGTTCACTCCAACAATGAGACAAGTATTATTTTTAAAACAAAAAACGTTTACAAATTAGTTTGTGGTGATACGAGGCGATGTAGCAATTTATGGGCGCGTGGAACTGGCGTAAATTCACCTTGCTTTAAGACGTTTCAAAATGATGCTTGTGGTTTTATTGAAATAAATCATTTTTGATTTTGACTTTGACTATAGTTATTAAAAAACATTGAACCAATTTCGATACATATATGGAACCAGCTCTGTAGCCTTTTATTACCTATCAAACAAACAATCATTAAAATCCATTCACAACTTGGCTGAGAAATCGTAGAACAAACATCAAAAAAATCATACAGTCGATTTTGACTAACTCTCTTTTTGAAGTCAGTTCAAAAAATTCAGCACTGGTTAAGTGGTAGTAGCCTCGCTTTGCAATGCAAAGGCTCATTAGTGAGGAAATGTAAATATTTTTAAAAAGTTCTTGTATGTCTTCTGTTCATTGGATGTCTTCTGTAATGTTGTACTTATGCATTGAATTGAATTGAATTGTGGATTCGTACTCAATCGTGACCAGCGGGCATTCGCCCACTACGCCACTATTCGTCCTTAGATAGTCTTAAGTCTTAGTTACTTGCATTCTAAAATTATTCAGTTAGATTGAACCAGCTGTCCTCCCGCCCAAGAATGTTAGTGTGTTACAGAAAACGAGATTGCCCCCGATAGCTGATCCCGCTGTTCTCCGGGAATTCTCCGGGAATTCGCGGGAATTTCCAGGAATTCCCCGAGTTCAGGTGTGAACATTACATTATCCCTGATGTGATAGTCGATCGATCTTGGAAACTATTGGAACGGTTTTCACATTATTTAATAACTGAAATTTAAAAGAGGCGATTTCTGTATTTGTTGAAACTAAAACTTGGAATAGCACAGTAACCAGCCCTATTCATAATCATACTATAAGCCGCTGTCAGCTTGTGTTTTTCTAACCTTTCTATTTACATAAAAATGACAACAAAAGACTATACTTATCGAGTCGCTAAAATGGGTTTAACAGCTTATTATATGAATAAGGCGGACCTAAGATTTTCAAGTTCTTTTTATATTTAACGCAAAACATTTTATCATACTTTTTTATTGAATAGGTTAATTCGTTGGCAAAATATTATTATTATGTTAGCACTTCCGTTTTTCCGGGTTAGTGTCAAAATCCCCTTTGAAAATCTCCTTTGAAGGGGATTTTTGGAGTTTTAGTGTCAAAATCCCCTTTGAAGCCTCAAGCTCAGTCTGAAGGGGATTTTGAAACAAAAAAATTCCCTAAATCCCCTTTGAAGGGTAATTCTTATTTACTATTCTATAAAATTTTTCAATAAAATACCTAACTGAATAGAAGAATTTCCCTTCCAAGAGCACGTAGAATCGGGGGTTTTTTTATCAATGCTAGTTTTAAAAACTATGGTATTTATACTTGTGATGATAAAAGATTGAGCAACAAAAACTTAGCAATATGGGTTAGTATCAAAATTCCCTTTAAGAAACTTTTTGGGAAACAAGTCGCACAATAATCCGTCCCACTCCGGGACTCCGGGACATTTAGTATCGAGTGAATCCCGCGGGACGACGCATTTGCATGTATGAATAACGGTGCGGGATTCTATGTTATTGATTCCTGAAAGTAGGTTAGTACTACTGGTTTATTTACCTGACTGCGGCAACAAAAATGGTTGTAATTTTATAAAACTTAGTTGAAATCAGAGGTAACGCGTACCGGTGCGTTAGTAGTATGCCTGTACAAAAACGAAAGGTATATTATAAAAGAGATCTTTATTAACAAAATAAAATATGTTCATAATTACATTACATTACAAAATATACAAATTACATATGAAACAGTTGAGCCATCTAAAGACAAACGATCTATATATATAATAGCTCAACTGGTCCTAATCACTACCAGAAGGAAGCGTTCATAAATGCTGGCAGCATTAGATAAGATAAGATAAGATAAAATAAGATAAGACAAGATAAGATAAGATAAGATAAGATAAGATAAGATAAGATAAGATAAGGTAAGATAAGATAAGATAAGATAAGTTTTTTATTTTCAAAATAACACATGTTTAAAAATAAGCATTGCCTCGTTGAATGGCAATTCTGATACGTTGAGCCTGATATCAATCAGCCTTTGGTTTACGCGTCATTATAAAAGTGTTTTGTATTTGAAACACTGGTTGTCTAAAGGTAGTGACCCGCCTTCTGATATTAAGGTAGTGAGTACGAATCCAGTCAAGCACCAATGATTTTTTGTATTCGAGAAAATTGTGTGCGCAATGCCAGTGTTCACATACGGTAAGAGTAGTAGAGTTCTCTGTGATAGAGCTCGTCCGGGGAGGGACTACCACCATACCTATTTCTGCCGCCAAGCAGTAATGCTCGCATTGCTGTGTTCCGGTGTGAAGGGTATGGTTTCCGGTGAAGTTACTGGCACATGAGGTTTTCGATCTTAGCCTCAAGGTGGCAACCCGCGAGTGATATCTCTGGTATAGCAAGCGTCCATAGGCTGCGGTAACCGCTTACCATCTTGTGGGCCGTATGCTTGGTTGCCACTTCAGTTGTATAAAAAAAAAAAAAAAAAAAAAAAACGGTGAAGGAATACATCGTGAGGAAACCGGCATGTCCAAGACTAAAAATTCGAAAGACATGTGCCATCCACCAATCCGCATTGGGTCCGCGTGGTGTTTGTTCGTTTGAAGTTCGGACATTCCTTTGGCTGCCCATGTTAATTAGACATCTTTCAGATACTAAAACCTTACATTCACTGAAACGACAGTAAACTTATCAATTTTTTTTAGGTTATAGACAAGCGTTTGACCACCACCTCACCTGATGGTAAGTGATGGTGTGGTCGATGATGGAGCACGCTTGCCTAGAAAGAACGATTAAATATAATAATAATTCAAACATCTCGACTCCATAATCACAATTGCACCACAATCACATTATTTTACGTACTCGTTGATCCTTTCCATCCTAAGGTTGTCTGGAAGAGATCGCTCTTAGCGATAAGACCGCCCACTGTACTTCCGCTACTAGTTTTATGTATTAATCTTTTTTTTTTTTTCTATACAACTAAAGTGGCAACCAAGCGTAAAGCCCACAAGATGGTAAGCGGTTACCGCAGCTTATGAACGCTTGTAACACCAGAAGTATCACTCACGGGTTGCCACCCTGAGACGTAGATTGGAAGTCTCATGTGCCTGTAATTTCACCGGAAACCATACCCTTCGGACCGGAACACAGCAATGCAAACATTACTGCTTGGCGGCAGAAATAGGTATGGTGGTAGTCCTCCCCGGACGAGCTCTATCACAAAGAACTCTACTACTCCTTCTATCTATATATCTAATTGCGAAACAGTATTCAATGAATTGGAATCCTGACGTCAAAGATAGTGACAAAAGCTTGTCGCTAGACGTCGCGCGACAAAGCGACGGGAATTGCCGCGTGTCGCGTTGTCTTTGTCTCAATCGCTTTGTTCAAATTTGTCGGTGCCACTTTGCAGTCTCTTCAAAGTCGGTGAATGTATTTTGTACGTTGGCAACGTTGGTATTGTAGCGGAGAACTTGACTTTTAACCTAATAAAATGCGAGTAACTCTGTCTTTTACGGTTTCACGGATAAACTACTGTACTAATTTTGATGGTATTTGTGATGGATTGATCCTGAGAAAAACATATTGATATTTTTATGTACCTAGGTATGTACCATGCAAGCTAAACCATAGGCAGCTAAATCAAACAGTTTGAATTGTCTACTAATTATTATCACAAAAACAAATCTTTTGCTATTAGCATCAGCCATGCAATTTTGTGCAATATATAACAATAACTTGCTTCCTTAGCTCAGTAATAAAAATAATTTAATTGGTTATTGACCATAATGTAATAATTATAAGGGATACCAGTCTTACGCTTGGTTTGAAATGAAAAGAAATGAAATGAAATGAAATGAAATTCGGTTTATTTGACAAACACACAGAAAGAAAACAAAAAAAAAATATATAAAACAAGATACTTAAATAATAAAAAGAAAAGAAAATAGGTAGGTAAGTAGGTACATAGGATAAACAACATGACATTTTTTAAGCAAGATAACCTACTAACTTGGTTTCCACTTGTATTTAAAAAAAGATCTTGCGCTAATCTGATCCATTCTTATACTATTTCTATGACATATCGTCTAATCATCTCGCGAATGGACCACCAATAATTACGTTTCTACAGCCGCTTTTCACTTCATGCCAGCCGCGCTCAGATCAACGAAGTTAAGCACTGTTCCGCGTAGTCACCATTTGGATGGGTGACCGCCAGTGGCAATTTCAACTGAGCAATCCCATGCAGTCGGTCCCGGCTTTTTCAAAGTTTCGGGCGGGCGGACAGAGGCCTTCGGGCGGGCTAAAAACTCTGTCACCAGAGTTGGCCACTGACTCATACGAACTTACGTTTACTTCAGCCTTCAGCCTTCCTGTTCAACTTAAATCAAAAACAAAGTTGATCTCTGATCTTATATCTTAGACCAAAAACAGCTTTAGTCGCAGGTGATTTTTAAATCGGATTTGAAAGTTTGTTACCGCGCTTTCAACTTCAAATTACTTTGGTTCTAAGGTTCCGCTGTTAAAACTTTTAGGAGGAATTTCGAGCTTACAAGTAAGTATATTTACAACAAAGAACATTATTTTTATGGTAAGCCCTGCCCGAGGCTACGCTCGAGGTAGGTAGGAAGTTCGTGAGTACCACCCGGCGGCTTCGGTCGTCTTAATACTCTACTCAGAGGAAGTATTTAAGTGTTATTCGAGTAAGTGGTAAGTAAACAAATTGCTGGTTAAACATCTATCTCTGTCTGCAGTACACTATTTAAGGCGACAGTTGAATTAGCTTATTCATGAAATAAGCCTTTTCTGTGTTCTCTTCGCCCTTCAAAGCAAGAAAGCGTAAATGATACTTAGCAGTCACCCATCCATACATAGGTTTTTGGACTACCACCAAAGTTAGCGCTAGCTCCTGCCTAAAATAAGGACTAACGATCCGCCCTCGCTTTGCACGGGTGTTTAAAATAAACGTTTATATATTCCTCTTGAAACACTCTATTTATTGATGAAAACCGCATTAAAATCTGTTTAGTATTTTATAAGGCGGGAAGCTACTTTTTATAGGCATTTATGCCATATTCGTACCGCTAAAGTTCGGCCCCGACGAAAAAATCTTTTTTCGTCCCACATTGTATGCCGTATACGGCCCACAATATATTTTAGTAGACGATGTAGAGAAGTTTTAGTTACTTGTTAGCTTTCATTTCCTCGTGTACTTAAATAATGCTGTCTCAGCGTTATAAGACTATATAAAATGCTGAGACAGGATTATTTTATAAGTAGCACAAAACAGTACAAAAAAGGCTCCAGAAGGCCACTGGAAATGTTTTGAAACTTAGCAAAAATACAAAAAGCACTTTGTTTACCACTCGAAGCCCCGCTTCACCTCGAGGTCAAGGGCATCCAATTTAGACGAAGACCACCTCTTTGTATCAAGAGCTTTCACAAAAGCAATTTTTAAAAACTACGTCCACAGAACGTCAAACAGAGTAAGCCTTTAATATCTAGAGAATAGGGTTCACGGAGCTATTTTTATAATTTGTTAACGGTAGAAAGTGAACTCTCGAATAAGGTAAAGTGTTTGAGTAAGATCTTGTACGCAAGCCGATACCAAACGGGTGTTTAGACCTCGTTGGTCAAAGTTAAGAATAAGAATGTTAAATAAGAGTAGTAGAGTTCTTTGTGATAGAGCTCGTCCGGGGAAGGACTACCATCATACCTATTTCTGCCGCCAAGCAGTAATGCTCGCATTGCTGTGAATGAATGAATGAATGAATGAATGAATGAATGAATGAACACTTTATTGTACACAAAAAATTACTTATTAACTAATATAAAAAACATTAACAAAGTACAAAGGGCGGCCTTATCACTAAGAGCGATTTCTTCCAGGCAACCATGCTGTGTTCCGGTGTGAAGGGTATGGTTTCCAGTGAAATTACTAGCACATGAGGCTTTCGATCTTAACCTCAGGGTGGCAACCCTCTGATACCTCTGGCATTGCAAGCGTCCATAGGCTGCGGTAACCGCTTACCATCTTGTGGGCCGTACGCTTGGTTGCCACTTCAGTTGCATAAAAAAAAAAGTAAAAAAAAACAATACTCTACATAGGTACGTGCAAAATGAAGAAAATGTAGATCCCTATTATCTACGAACAATAGGTTTTAAAATACTGATCTACTTTCTTACTAGTCTATAGGTAAGCTTTAATATTTATTAACTCATTGAAAAAATCGTCCTAAAATAATAGTTATTTCTGGTCAAAGATTTTTTTTATTATTTTATATTTAAGAGGTAGACACACTAACTGCGTTGTACCACAGTTAGTAGTACTCTCAGAGCAAATGTTCTTTGGTAGTACTATGATTTTTCCGAGTAATACGCAAAACCGCGGGCAAAAGCTATTGAGTTTAGTTATACGAGGGTCAAATAGTAGAAAAGGGTTGTTGCCCAAGTCGGCTCATCACAAAGGGAGGATTATTCGTGTTCCTTCAATTTGGCGGTACATGTCGGATTAGACCCAAATAAATACAGAGTTTTCATGACTTTATGAGCGCCTGACGGTTTCAAAAGAGCAACAGAAATTAGGAAGTGGTTAAGTTTTTTGAACGCCTGCCAAAAATGTTGTAGCAACAAGTATGTTACTTAAAACAAAGTTATACTAGTGATTGTTTTTCTTATTGTGATTATCACAGTGAGGGAATACTAAAAGTATTTTCTATAATTTTAGTTACACTCTTATTACCCTCATTTAAGAAAAATTAACGATTTCAATAAAAACTCTTGTTTCAATTACCTAAAATAGGCAGTAGGTAAGAAATATATAAAACTTCAAGCACTTATTTTTAGTACGTAAGACCTGCCTAGTGTTACGAGAATGGAGAGTAATTTTAGTTCTAAAAAGCTTTAATAAAAGCGCCTGGTGAAATTACTACAGCAACCAGCCTTGTTCTACATTATAAAGTTGCTGCGAAAAAACAGTCAGGCGCCGCATTTTGTTTTTTTTTTCATTTGCATTTTGCATGCGAACCTGAAATTGTGCTCAAATCACAGAGGGTTCTAATAAAACGTTCCTACCGAGATAGGTAAGCCACAGTCTAACAGAGTAACCGCAGAACTACCTACAAAGGACTGTAATACGATTTACGCGTTTCTTTGATACCATCAAAGCTAGGATTAAAAGCTGCAACAGTAGCGAAGTGGAGGTACTTTGCTAACACCGCAAAAAGTCTTGAGATAAATCTGACGGGTATTTTTTACCTAAATACTGCTGAGTAGGATCTTACGGTACTAGTATTAAATGACGTGACTTTTATCTTGTGCTTAGTCGGCACTATGTACACATAAAAAACTACTTTAAACCTTCTGTTAGCTATTGTGTCTTTCATATCTATCAACTATAAAACTTACAACATTTAAAGTGGGGTCCTAGGAAAGTAGAGACTTCGACTGCTAGACATAGGCCTCCACCAAAGAGCCATGACGACCAATTTAGAGCCTTCACCTCTATTTCTAATTCTAATTATCATCACTAAATTTCATAACATCCGCTTACCGCCTAACTTTACTAGATTTACGTAAAAGCACACAATTGCATGAATCTCTGAAATGTACGGTACCACAATGCGCGGTAATGCCAACTGTGTGTAGGCATTTTAATGAACGTCGATACGGGACACCCTAGAGCGCTAGAGATGTGCTAGTGTTACGTATTAAATGTCCGGGTACGGAAGATTTAATCTAAATAAACTATACAAAAAGAAATAAATAAACGCTTTTTAAAAAATGGGCTGATAGCGATGACGAACAACGAGCAAAAAGTGTTTTAGTAATGTAACTCAAACCATAAAATGTGTGTGAGTGAATTTACTATAATTGACGACCTTCGGGTTCGATTCCCGCCTCGGTTCAAATGTTTGTACGATCTGCAAATATTTGTCCCGGGTGTTCTGGGTATTTTCTATATATAATAAAAAAATATTTATCTATGTATTGTATTGTACTAAGTAATATATCAGTCATCTAGTACCCATAAACACAGCTCTGTTTAACAGCAGCTTACCTTGGGGCTAGATGATGCTGTGTGGATTGTCAAGCATTATTTATTTTTTATTTATTTATAATAAAATATAATAATTAATAATATTAATAATTGCCCTGCAGTGGGACAGTGATAGCTAAATAATATTAAAAAATAAACATAATAATATTCAGTATTTTTTGTTAAAGTATACATAATAATAATAATTAATATTGGATTTCGAGAGGCATCAACAACAAAAAGGCAACTTTCCGCTCGATTGGTTAAGGCATTCGCGTATCAAGCGGAAGGTTGCGGTTCCGCTTGAGTTTGAAAAACCTTTATTAATCCCTCAGAGTGGTGAAAACTCATTCATATTAAGAAAAATGTTAATAATTTAAGCAAAAATGCATGAGCCCACGCTGTACCCACGCCGTGCTACTATACAACACATGCATGATGTCGTAGATTTAGAGCCACAGTTTGGACCACACTCGTCCTTAACTTTTTGTCATCTTATTCAGGTATTCTAAAGTAAAGCATTTTTAATACAGTTTTTACTTAAGTTAGGACCGTGGCTGATAAATTTTGTCTCTTATTACTATCAGTTTACAGTAGGTAGTCAATGATAATAATTATGCTACTAAAGTGTTGGATAAGTATAGGTACTTATTGTTTAGCCATAATGATGATTATTCCGTAACTTGCTGCTTCCGTTGTGTTTTATTTATACTAAAGTGAGACCATATGCATAAGTGGATTAGATTAGCACAGGACCTCGGTAGATGACACAAACTAAGGGAGGCCTGTACCCAGAAGTGGGTGGAGTCAGGCTGTGGATGATGATGTGCAACCAAGCGCGCGGTTTACCTGAAGGTAAGCGGTTACCGCATAATGTTGTGTAACTGTTTCGTACTTTCCGGACGTAGGTACATCACTATTGTAGAACATAAGGTGGGAATGTAATGACTATGGAAGAATTTGCGGATGGTTCGCTCTTTGTGATTCAACAAAACGCCGGTTTGCGGCTCGGGGTGAAGGGCAGAGGGGTATGCGAGGGTGTGTTTTGGTTGGATAATGGCCCGTGAAATTGGGACCAAAAATACAGTCGTACATGTGTCATAATATTTTATGGAGTAATGAGTTGAAAAATCGTTGTGCATTTAAATAAATCAACTGATGAAATTGTGGGTATCTTCAATTGATGTAATTGTAGGTTTCTAGAATCTTATATTCAGAATTTTATATTATTCAAAAAAATACATCTTGAATAGTTCTAAAATAAATATTTCCACAGTTAGGACACTGGCATACAAGAGTGATTGGGTCATAAATCCACCTTGCTGACCTAATGCAGATTGGTGGATGGCACTTTTGTATTTTCAGTTCTTGCCATGATATAGTACTTTACTGTTTATGAGCGAAAACACCTGCAAATTTTCCTTTAATACGAAAAATCGCTAACCAACTGAGTGTTTCTACATAATATTGTCGTAAAGTTTTGACTTAATAATACTAAAGTCAGCTCAAAAACGTAGTAAAGAGTAGTAGAGTTCTCTGTGATAGAGCTCGTCCGGGGAAGGACTACCACCATACCTATTTCTGCCGCCAAGCAGTAATGCTCGCATTGCTGTGTTCCGGTGTGAAGGGTATGGTTTCCGGCGAAATTACTGGCACATGAGGCTTTCGATCTTAGCCTCAAGGTGGCAACCCGCGAGTGATACCTCTGGTATTGCAAGCGTCCATAGGCTGCGGTAACCGCTTACCATCTTCGGGCCGTACGCTTGGTTGCCACTTCAGTTGTATAAAAAAAAAAAAAAAAAAAAACTACTTGAAAGATCAGAGACCAGGAAAAAATGTAGTATTTACAAGCTAAACAATTCATAATAGCTATGCACTGAGCGTTTCCTAGTCGAACTACGTACCTATAGAGCGCTACAAATCAGGTTTTATACAGTGGCAACCAAGCGTACGGCCCACAAGATGGTAAGCGGTTACCGCAGCCTATGGACGCTTGCAATACCAGAGGTATCACTCGCGGGTTGCCACCTTGAGGCTAACATCGAAAGCCTCATGTGCCAGAAAATTCACCGGAAATCATACCCTTCACACCGGAACACAGCAATGCGAGCATTACTGCTTGGCGGCAGAAATAGTTATGGTGGTAGTAGGTTGTTTTTACTTTATTTTATTTTCATTTATTGAATTTTCTTTTGTGTTATTTTTGCCCGAATTCAATAAAATTGTTCTCGTTTAAACATAATGCATATAAACTTGTATATAATCAAACAAAATTCGTAAAATGGATATAACAATATTGAGCTGAGCAAACAAACACTTGCATACATTCCTCGATATTCAACTGCCAATTAAAGTAAACACTGAGCGTGTCAGCACCATTTTATTCACAAAACTTAATTTCCTCACCTCATTCACAACTTTAAAGCTGAAAGTTTAAAGCTTAAAATAGTGCAGCAAGTGTTTAGCACGAGATAACTCGGAAACCTACTAAACTTGTCGAACTAATACTCTTCTTACCTCAAAATGGGTAAAGTTGCTTACATCTCCATAGGGATTGCTTATGTCATTTGGATGCCGGGGTATTGTAAGTTTTGACGTGCTTTATTTAAAGTGCAAAGTTGCATAGCATGAATGAGGTTGATACTAAATAATGAAGTTAGTTGGTTAGCTGTTTTTGAAGCACCAAGAGACCTGTTGAGGTTAGTGAGTATGGTTTTATTAAAAACTTAGGTTTCATCATCATCATCATCATGACAGCCTTCTAATGTTCCCACTGCTGGGACACTGGCCTACTCTCAAGCGAGAGTGATTGGGTCTTAATCCACCACGCGGACCCAATGCGGATTGGTGGATGGCACATGTCTTTCGAATTTTTAGTTCTTGGACATGCCGGTTTCCTCACGATGTTTCCCTTCACCGTATGAGCACTGGCATTGCGCACATCAATTTTTCGTAGTGAAAAATCCATTGGTGCACGACTGAATTCGAAGCCACGACCTTAGGATCGGAAGGCGGGGTCACTACCATTAGACCACCAGTGCTCACAAACTTAGGTATGCTTACACCCACGACGAATAGAATTCTAGTGTGAGGTGAAGAGTACTGTTGGATTGAAAGCAATTCAAGACCCTGTATTCTCCTAAACTCGGTCCTTGAACATTCGGAGTTCAAACACAAAACAATCCATTTCCTCGATTCAAAAGAAATCCGTCGATTTTTAAAAACGGTTTTGTCAAAGTATCAGATGTCCATTTAAACTTTTTCCCTTGATACCTTTGGGTCGTATTCTAGAAATATAATAAAATCGTTACTTTATCGACTGAATGACTGATAATAATATAACGCACAGTCAAAATAGTCAGACCTGAAATCAGGGTGTTTTTCGTTCATATGTTGGTAGGATGCATTTTTTTTTTCCTTCACTGTATTATTTTAGTTATAGCACTCTTTCTATGTATTGCTTGAAGTTGCAAATAAATGACTTATCTATCTATCTATCTATCTATGCAGTAAGAAAGGAATTCCAGAAATTATGTACACCAGGAAGAAACTTGCATAAAAAAAAAAAAAAATAGATAAAGTCTTGGGTTTTTTTTAATACCACCAAGGTGGCAAACAAGCATACGGCCCACCTGATGTTAATTACCTGATGCTAGTTACCGTAGCCTATGGACGCTTGCAATACTAGAGGTATTACTCGCGCGTTGCCGACCCTTTACTCATGGGGTGCCAAAATGTGCTTGCCTCTTTGTTCCCCGCACAATCTCGCCCCCTCGTTGTATGCACGGTAGCGTCTCTGTAGAATTGCAAGGAGACGTCTGAGTTAATTAGTTGGCCTATTTAGGTAACCAACCGCTCCAGAATACGCCTCCAAATCTTCCCCTGACACCTTGTTAAGGAAATCGAAGATAGGAAACGTCATGGAATAAAGACACCTTCCGATTCGGAAAAACCGGAAATTTTTATTCATTTAAAATCAGAGTGCTAAACGATTATTACGCTGTGAATAAGCGATTGCTGTGCGAGTGAGAGGGCGTATAGAGTAAGTTAATAGAGTTATTGAGCGTTTTAAATTACTCGTGTAAATGCAGCTTTTGAAAAAAGGCTATCTTGACAGCCTACTGCTGTTCCTCCTGCTGAGACACAGGCCTACTTTTAAGCGAAAGTGATCCACGCATACCCAATGCTGATTGAAGGATGGCAACATGTCTTTCAATTCATTTAGTTACCCGACATGACGGTTATCTTGCGATGTTTTCTTACGCCGTTTGAAAGCACTGGCATTAGACATTTATAATATATTTTTCGGAAATAAAATGTGCTCGGGGCCTTACTCTAGAATGCGATCGGTACTGGACAGGTGTTGGAATATGACCTTTCGTACTTTTGACAGCAAACCTAGCGCCAAATTCAACCTTGTTTTCAAGAACACAAAAATTTTACAGCAGTATATAGAAATTGGGATTGGATCGGAATTGTCATTGGATTCAAGGCACCAGATTTGAACCCAAGACCATACGATTGGAAAGCCACCACCACTACACCACACAGAACACTGGTGTTGGGAAAAAACCTTTAACATAAAGCTGAGTCAGCAAGATCACATGTTAAGTTGTCCCAAACATTTTCGAACAAGAAAAATATTTGCTCGGAAAGGTTTGTGAAAACGTGATGAGTTCGCTTACGAAGCACTTCTGGGGCGATTAGGTCCTGTCAGGTGTCCAGGGGTGCTGGGTAAACAAGTGCCTGGGAAGTTAGGGGATGATTCGGGGAAACTGCCAAATTAGCGGACAATCCTATAGACCTTAGGGGAAGAAAGGAAAGTTTTGATGTCGTTTTCGGATTGTGGATTCTAAATTTTCATTGGTTTGATACTGCTAACTAAATATATAGTCTACGATTTTTACAAGGGTGGGGCGGTAGCCTCGGTTGGAAGGGTGGCAGGTGACAAAAATACGTTTTATAATTTGGTTAGCCATTTAAGCCTTATCAGTCTGACAGCGACTTTTTTTTTTTATACCATTAGATTGGCAACCAAGCGTACGGCCCACTTGATGGTCAGCGGTTACCGTAGCCTATGTACGCATGCAACATATAGATATCACTTGTTACCACCCTGAGATGTTAGATGGAAAGTCTCATGTGCCTGTAATTTCACTGGAAACCATACCCTTCGAAGCGAAACACAGCAATGCGAGCATTACTGCTTGGCGGCAATTACTGCTTGGCGGCAGAAGAGCTCGTCTGTTAAATTACTACTCTCAAGCAGTAATGCTCGTGTAGCTGTGTTGGGTATAGGGTATAGTTTCCGGTGAAATTACTGGCACATTAAACTTTCGAACTACGTCTCAGGATGGCAAAGCGCGAGTGTACCTAAGTATTTCAAGCATTCAAAGGCTGCAGTAACCGCTTGCCACAAGGTGGGCCGTAAGAGTTGCTACCTTAGAATTCTACTAATATTACCAAAAGTCTGTGTGGGTGTTAATGTTCGTAAGCACGTATCTCCGTGATGACTTAACCAATTGTGTTGAAATTTGAAATATAATTGGCCTAAGTCCTGGAATAGCACACAGGCTACTTCTTATCCCGGATAAATTGACTGTTCCTGTAGAATAGCATAACAATTGAAAAACGGCGGTAGAATCCACGCGGGTCAGGGGGGCGATTCTCGCGCCATAGATAAATGGTCACATGTGATATATATCGTCAAAACTGTCAAAAATGTATAAAAATTTTGACAGTTTTGACGATATATATCATATGTAATTATTTATCTATGCACGAGAATCGCCCTCCAGATCGTAAAAAAATAGCCTACATATACAATAAACAGTAAACTATAGCTGCTATAACTTTGAACAAGTTGTTAAATTAAACAAGAGTTCACTTTAAAACGTAAGACGCTTAGCAACAAAGCAGCAGCACAAATAATGGAACGCGAAATATTTATAAGCTCTTGCTGCGGGTACAGTCAGACGCGGAAAATTATAAGCAAGTACAAGAAATATATTTATGGCTAGTCATTTGTCTGTTCACTGTGTGGTAAGGATTGGTAAAACAGCACATGACTTTTAAATTTAACAACACCCGGGACAAATGTCTGTACGATCTACAAGTATTTGTTCCGGGTGTTCTGGGTATTTTCTATATAATAATAAAAAAATATCTATCTATGTATTGTATTCTCTGTCTAATTATTTTATTTAATACAATTAATAATAATTAGACAGAGCTGTATTATGGGTACTACATCTAGTACCCATAATACAGCTCTGTTTAACAGCAGCTTACCTTGGGGCTTGATGATGCTGTGTGGATTGTCCAGCATTATTTATTATTATTATTATTTATAGTTCTTCGACAGTTTTCTCCCGATACGAGGCTTAATAGCTCAATTGGTAGAGCACCCACTTATCAAACGGAAGATTGTAGGTTCAATTACCGCTTGAGGCGACAGCCATACCATTATGGGATACTTATTAGGATCTTTAGTATTTCTTTAGTGTAATGGTTAACACTAAACAAATAGCCAACTCCAGACTGAGGATGATGATGATGTGTAAAACCAAGGAAATGTTTTCTTTTCCGAGTGTACACTACTCAAAGCATCTTCTCCAGAGATCGCGAGTCGCAGCGATGCTACAAGCACAGAATACCTACACTAAAGGTAACTCTATACCATCGAGCTCCAAGAGGAAATGTTTTATAGTTTTCGAGGAAAACCTTGATAATTGGTGTTTGAACGTAGCGTTTAAACTAAGCTTTAGACGTGACTGTTATAACTCTAGTTAAAGATTAATCTACTTGACCCTTGAATACAGGGTCTTTGATTATTTTTTTCGTCACAATAGTTAAGTTTTAATTTTTATTGTTATTTTTATTTTTATGTTAATTGTGTGGCGTTAAATAAATATTTTTCTATTCTATTCTATTCTATTATTAGTTCGCAATAAAATAAATAATGTACTTTTTTTTTGTATATTTTCTCTTATTATCTTGAGTAAACCGATTACGTATATCTGTCAAAACTGTCAAAAATGTATAGAAATTTTGACAGTTTTGACGATATATATCGCATGTAGCCATTTATCTATGCACGAGAATCGCTCTCCGGGTCAATTATTATTTATTATTATTGGAAATCGCGTAATAATAAAATATTCGAAGAGTAGTAGAGTTCTTTGTGATAGAGCTCGTCCAGGGAAGGACTACCACTATACCTATTTCTGCCGCCAAGCAGTAATGCTCGCATTGCTGTGTTCCGGTTCGAAGGGTATGGTTTCCGGTGAAATTACAGGCACATGAGACTTTCCATCTAACGTCTCAGGGTGGTAACACGCCAGTGATATCTATGATGTTGCATGCGTACATTGGCTACGGTAACCGCTGACCATCAAGTGGGCCGTACGCTTGGTTACCACTTTAGTAGTATAAAAAAAAAATATTCGAGCACGCCAGCCTTGTAGCGGTTATAGGGGGGGGTCATTAACAGGGTTAGTTGGGTTATAACACGCGGTTCATTGACGCGCGGGTCATTGACATGCGCCACGAGCTCCCCTTTCAATTCCCAACAAGGGTAATTAATAATTGACCAGAAAAACGTAATCGATTTACTTGAGATTTTTCAGACAAAATGTTTAAAAAAAAAACACTTTTTTTTTGTGTATTCCTTGAATATCGCGCACTAATAATCAAAGGTCCTATATATTTAAGGAAGCCCTAAGTTTTAAGTATTTGGGCGTTAGGCAATCAAGCATACGGTCCATTAAAGGTAACGTAGCCTATGGAGGCTTGCAACACCAAACACCAAGGTATTACTCGCGCATTGCCACCCTGAAACAATTCGAAAGCCTCACGTGCCTGTAATATCGCAAATAATGGTTATGCTTATAAGAAAATATAAGTTGCTTAATGTCCAGAAAATCTTGTGTCAAAATGCTCAATGTGCTCAGTGCTTACGACAAGACAATCGTAAACGTATACTTAACGTCCAGCTGTCAATGTTATTATCTTTTTTTTATGTCAGCAAGTGACAGAACAATAAAGGCGCCCACCTGATGTTAAGCACCACGCCTAACTATTACAGTTGCAGTGCCACCCAAAGCTTAAAGTTTTTAAGTGTTTGCGTAGCACTGCACTGCGCTAATCACCCTGAGACATTGTTGTTTTCGCCCAGTAATTTCACTTGCTACAGTGCCCTTCAAACAGAAACACAGTAATGCTTGCACACTACTGCTTGGAGGTAGAATATCTGACACTACGGTGGTACCCACCATGACGGACTCTTGCTGAAGAGTCCTATCACCAGGTAAATGAGCTACTAAAATTCCATACGAATTTTAAGTAAAAAAAAAAAAAAAATTGAATTGTCAGATACGTTTGCGTTTACAATTGTCAAACAAGTTTTTCATTGTCAGCATTCAGGTTAGAATGTCAACAACCTCCACAATCATTAAAAATACTACCTATTGAAATTTTGAGGTGTAATTTATGTAATTTCATTAAAAGACAATTTAAAACAAAACTGTATCTGTGGCTTGTAGACAAATGTTTTTATAGCGTAAAAGACATGATCAATTAAATTGAAATGTATTTAAAAAATATTATTGTTATTGCTAATGTTATTTTTATTAATTATTTATATTCTTTTGTTTCCTTTTTTATAATTTTACTCTTGACATTCTAATCTGAAATTTTAATTTATCGCTATGTTGGTTGTTTAATTATTAATTTATATCATTATTATAGTAAAGTAGCTTCTTAGAATAGTAATTTAAATTTTGCATGTCGTTTCCGACGAAGTGTGTGACACAGAAAACCTACCCTATTATCTTGTACCGCTTTACCACACTTCAAGCAAATAAATATATTTCATTATTTCATTTCATTATTTCAAAAAAATCTTATATTTTCTAATATTTTCCAACTCTGCACAACAAAGCCTTAGAAAAAGCACTTTGAATTCATGAAGGTACGTGTCATTACTTGAAATTGTTCGTTTTATTGAACATAACAGTTGCCGCAACAGGTAACGTGTGCCTGTAAAAACTTACACCCCTTTTCACCCCTTTCGCCCCTTCTAAGAAAACAAAGGAAAATGAACCTTATTACCGGTGTATAGAGTCGAGGGTCACTCGGAGATGGGATAGGAAATTAAATCTGTTGTTTGTAATTTTGTCGGCTATTCAGGCTGCGGTACAACTTATCTTTGAAAGGTTCAGTAGAGATTCAATTATGGTTGAAATAGAGTTCGTCAGCTTTTAATTATATTTTAAAGGTATAAAAGTTTATTAAAAAAGAAAACTTTTAGCTAATAATAGGCTCGTCACCCCGAAACGTAGGTAGTCTTTTGCCCAGTAATTTCACTTCCTGTATTCAACCAAACACAGTACTTGAACATTAGTGCTTGGAGAAAGAATATCTGGCATTGCGGTGGTGCCCATTAAGACGATCTCTTGCTGAAGAGTCCTACCACCAGGTAAACACGTCATAGTCACGCAACCCGCTTACCCACATGGTGGTGGGGTCAACCTTAAAAATGAAAATGAAAATGAAAAAATCTTTATTGACAGAGACACATACCTACACAATGCATTATCATATGGTCCTCACACTAGGCTGAGCCTGCATCGTGAGGGCCAAAAATATATATTTAACATAGCGGTTTATGCCTCGGGTGGAAAAACATACCAAAACTAAAGTAGTAGGTACTCACCTACTCTAAAAAACAGACAAATAGTAAAACATAATCAGTAAAAAACTAAAATCATAAGTAGGTAGGTAAGTGTAATATACAGTATACATATCATAATATAATTAAATGTATTACTTAAGTATTTACTCACTCATAACTTAGAGGTGTTCAAATGTATAATATGGTTTATATATATATGGCCGTGGTGGTTCCGGCTTTAGAATTGAACCCCTCCATATCCTCCCGTGGATGTCGTAAGAGTCGACTAAGGGATAACACACCAGGGAATGGGCAGCAGCATTCTCCTGAGGATCGATTACCGATACTGCGATCACCAATCCGCCTGCCAAGCGTGGTGATTATGGCAAACCCCCCCCACTATGAATATATATATATATATATATATAAGGTCATTCATTATCAACCTGACAAACCTAAGGGGTTCCTACAACTCTCCTTCCTACAACTCTTCTTCCACTTTACTCTATCTTCGACATCATCTTCAAAAACATAGCATGCCACCATATTTTGCGCATATCTTTGCGCTTGGTTACTTTAGTGATATAAAATAAAAATCTCATATTTCGTTACATCTTTTGGGCCACTTAGTATCAGAATTCATATTTCGCACAAACTTTTCCAGGCGTAACACGCCACTTGCGAGTGAAACACCTTGAGTAGGCGCGGGTCAAACGGCAATACGCGACATAAACTTGACTCCCGTGACACAGTTTTCTACCACCATAGACCGTCTGAGAATGGCCAGGTCACACTTTATTTAAAATCATTTTAAGGCATTTTTTTTACACCTTGGGTTACATTATTGAAGTTTTAGTTGGGATCCCTATTATTTTCTAATATAAAATATAGCCTAAGTTACTCAGGGATAATGTAGAGTAGTAGAGTTCTCTGTGATAGAGCTTGTCCGGGGAAGGACTACTACCATACCTATTTCTGCCGCCAAGCAGTAATGCTCGCATTGATGTGTTCCGGTGCGAAGGGTATGGTTTCCGGTGAAAATACTGGCACATGAGGCTTTCGATCTTAGCCTCAAGGTGGCAACCCGCGAGTGATACCTCTGGTATTGCAAGCGTCCATAGGCTGCGGTAACCGCTTACCATCTTGTGGGCCGTACGCTTGGTTACCACATCAGTTGTATCAAAAAAAAAAAAAAAAAAAAAAGTAGAATTCTAATGGTGAAAGAGTTTTTGAAATCGAACCAGTAGTTTTTGAGTTTATTCGTAACAAACAAAAATACAAACATACAAACATACAAATGTTCTCTCTTCATAATATTAGTATAGATATAGATAAAAACCACTGAACTAGGATTTCATTTACTTTTCATACATGAAGTCATAAACAAACAGTTTGCTAATAAAATCATAATGATCACTTTGAAAGGTCTTACAGTTAGGTGAATTTACAACAGTTCCGATGCGCCCACGCCATGCCGTATTTCCCGAACACCAATAGAATACCAGTAGCCACTTTGAATGCTAGTTCAAAGTAGCCTTAATGCTGAGACAGGGACCTTTTGGGCCTACATTCATAACACAGCATTACCTATCTACTTTTTATGTGTACCTGCCTATTATGGTTTTTATTTTTATTTTTTAGTATGGTGTACCTTTATTAAAAGGACTCCAGTTAGACATAAGTAGATACGTACAATTAGTATGTAAAAATGTACCCAATAAAGTGTTCTTTCTTTCAATAGAATAATTATTTTATAGATTCAGGCGTTACTTTGTGGAAATCCATTATAAGGTACAAAACAGATAAAAAATCGGTCTAATCATTACCGCGTTGAAATTAGAAAGTGGGTTTTTTTTTTATACAACTGAAGTGGCAACCAAGCGTACGGCCCACAAGATAGTAAGCGGTTACCGCAGCCTATGGACGCTTGCAATACCAGAGGTATCACTCGCGGGTCACCTTGAGGCTAAGATCGAAAGTCTCATGTGCCAGTAATTTCACCGGAAACCATACCCTTCACACCGGAACACAGCAATGCGAGCATTACTGCTTGGCGGCAGAAATAGGTATGGTGGTAGTCCTTCCCCGGACGAGCTCTATCACAAAGAACTCTACTACTCTTAAAGGGATTGAAGGTTTATCTCCACGAATTCAACTGGCTGTTCTCCCTCGGCTGACACCATCGTCGTAATTACAACATGGCGTCGGCTCTCCATTACCGAGGCCCACTTCTGTATAATCTTTTAAAAAATTCACACGCGCTTCGCTCACCCCGCAAGGTTTGCACCCCTTTTACTAGCACCTTAATTTGAACTGTGCGTTTTTGAGATAGAGTCGAGTTTTGGGTGCGGTGCTTTTTTTAATTTTAAACTAAATGTTGTGTGAACCGCGATGAAAGTGGTATTGCTAATTAAATATGTTTGCGAATTTAATTTGCGGTGCAGGTGATTCAGATTACTGGTGATGGAAATAAGGTCAACAGCGCCGCTTGAGATTTATACTAACTTTATAAATAGTAAACTAATATATAAATAGTTTATAACTTAAAATTATTTCAGGACTGGGTTGTTCTTTCAAATCAAATCAAAATCAAATCAAATGCTATTTATTTGCCTATAATTATGATAAGTAGACATTTATGTCTAGATTTCACTCACACTTTTGCTTCGGTCGAAAACTCGACTTTAATAATATAATATATCATATTAATAAGGTCGAGTTTTATGGTATAATTCATTTTAAAAAATAATAATATTTTCTATCAGGTTCTTTCATTATTAGTGCATAATATTCAAGGAATAGGCTCCACACACAACGATCGAACTCGGCCGATCTCGATGAATGTTGTGTTTTAAGTATCTGTCTAGCTGTAAGTTTTAAGATTAAGATTCATAAACGTAACTTAAACTTCTTAGCTAATTTTTCAAATCTCTCATCGACTTTGTTCACTGACATAAGAATGACATGGAAAGACTATTGTCTCTCTGAAACAGCTGAAAATGATAGTTGCCTTTATCTTTATTTTTTTTTCCATTAAATAGTACCTTATTCCAAAAGTTGTCTAGAAGAGATCGTTTATTAGCGATAAGACCGCCCATTGTACCACTTATAAGTTCCATTTTTACTCTGTGTCTACTCTTTTTCTTAGGTGTATGTACAATAAAGATATATTCTATTCTATTCTATTCTTATTTATGAATCCAGGTCAATGAAAACACTTCCATGTTGTTTTAAAAATTGTAATCTGTGTTGAGAGAAAATAGTTTTTTATCTATAAAAATCTTTATGCACTAATTTAACTTGTATACTATCTTATGAGAAACAGTATAAACAAATTGATTCCCGACGCACCACCTTCTGTATGTATGTATATAATAATAATATAATAATAATGCTGGACAATCCACACAGCATCATCTAGCCCAAGGTAAGCTGCTGTTAAACAGAGCTGTATTATGGGTACTAGATGACTGATATATATTTAATACAATACAATACATAGATAGATATTTTTTATTATACATAGAAAACACCCAGAACACCCGGAACAAATATTTGCAGATCCTATAAACATTTGTCCCAAGGCGGGAATCGAACCCGCAACCTCTGCGTCGCAGGCAGACCTTCGCCCACCGCGCCACATTGGTCGTCAAATATATATACTCTTAGATCACGTAAACCGCGTAACGGGTTTTAATGCGGTTTTCACCAGTAGATAGAGTGATTCAAGAGAAACGTTTAAACATACCCGTGCGAACCCGGGACAGGTTGCAAGTTTAAAAATAATACAGATATCGATAAAAGTTACTAAACAAATTGAAATCAACACCAAACAACAAATCAAAGAAGAGCTAACAAGAGATTCTCAAGGCTTTCTCTCACTCTAAATCATTAAGGTATCACTTACAGGAGAAGCCTTCAAATGAATCCTTAAGTTTTAAATTTAAAGAGTAGCCAAGTCTATTATACCTTTAGTCAATCATTTATTTATTTATTTTTATTTTTGGAAAACCAACAGCTCAGTGGATCAGTGGGATTCTTATCTGAGCGCCTCCGTACTTCGGAAGGCACGTTAAGCTTTCGGTCGCTACTTCTAGGTCAAGACGGATGCCTTTAGGCCGTTTTCGTCACATCGTTCGTGACAAAACACACATCGTTCGTGACCTGAAATATCACTCAGGCTAAATTTGATCGTGATTATTATCATCATTATTATCAGTTAGACGTCTACTGCTGGACATACGCCTCCCCAAAGAGCAGCATGACGACCGATTTTTAGCTTTCACCATCTGCCAACTTCCTGCGACCGACCAGTTCCTACAGAATAGCATCATGATCATGACAGCCTTTTAAAGTTCCCACAGCTGGGACACTAGCCTACTCTCAAGCAAGAGTGATTGGTTCTTAAACCTACGCGGACCCAATGCGGACTGGATAAAATCTGAAAAATTGCGAATTCAACTGTGGGGCAAATAATATCGTAAAAACAAACTTAAATCAAACAGACTGTAGTTACTCCTACCAGATGAATTTTTCACCCGGATGAAACTCCCACTTGCCCGGTAATTGGAAATGTAGTCCGGGGATCTTTACTTTACTTACTTACTCTGAGTATTAACTTCCATTTGTATTGTACTTCGTTAGGGGAAGTGCTGCCGGTGCCAGTATTTATTTAATAAATACAGGTTTTGAATAGAATTGCATTTTTACGTTTCACACTTTTGTGTTAACAATTGTAGTTTGCAGCTTTTAAAAATATGGTATCATCTCAAATTAATACCAAATATAAAATGTATTATTTTTTGTGTTTGAGATCAAAAAATGATTTTTTTGGTTTTCAAAATGGGTCTCACACACAATGTAAAACATTACATACACAACTTGTAGTTTCAATATTTTAGTACTTATTATTACTTTTTTTTCTTTTTTTTTTTTCAACCTATTGTGTCCCACTGCTGAGCAAAGGTCTCCCCCAATTCCTTCCATCTATCTCTGTCCTTGGCAATATCCCAATATTGGGGGGGGGGGGGGGATATTATTACTTTATTACTTTTATTTGCTTTGTTTTTATGGAATTACTAAAAATATTTAATTTAAGCACATTTTCATTAACAACACCCCACCCAATGAGCAGTTATGGAATAAATAAAACCCTAAAAGGCTTTTAGGGAAGATTATCTTAAAGACTTACCATTATTTTTTATGGTTACTGCGGTATGCGATGAGCTTTCGACTTACCTGAAAAAATAAATATAAATTGTTAGAAAATATTTATCTATGTTTAAAGTAGGTAAACTTGTCCTACTCCAGACAAATGGGACCTACCCTTAGATCTCTCGTAAGTCATTGAAAATTTTACTTCTACTACGACGACCACAGACATGAATCTACGACCGATGTGGCGCAGCGGGCGCAGGTCCGCCTGCAACGCGGAGGTTCGATTCCCGCCTCGGGACAAATGTTTGTACGATCTACAAATATTTGTTCCGGGTGTTCTGGGTATTTTCTATATATAATAAAAAATATCTATCTATGTACTTATTGTATTGTTTTAAGTATGTATCAGTCATCTAGTACGCATGCTGTATTATGCGTGTTTTTAACAGCAGCTTACCATGGGGCTAGATGATGCTGTGTGGATTGTCCAGCATTATTTAAATTTATTATTAGTTTATTACTTTACGATACTGCCGTTTTATAACTTGATGACTTAAAAAATGGAATAACTAGTTGTTACCTGTGCCTTCATTTGCGTGGAATTTGACAACCGTACTTTTTTCAGCAATAAAAAGAATTGGGACCTATTCATAGTCATTATCTATTTGAAAATTCTTGCCAAATCGGTTGAGTGGCACTCAAGCTTTCGCATTTATAAAAATAGTTTATGAATATTGGCATTATAATAGTTTTAAGCAGATTGAGCTCATTTCTATGCTGCTGTCTACTGGTTGTACCAACTGTTAGCCCGGTTATCTGAGTTAACTGGATCCGGTTACCGTAATCAACCAGTTTGTAATTTAGCCTCAAGCTTAGGGGAATGGATAGACAGATCTCATTTTTGGCGTAATTTATTTGTGCAATTTAGGTTGAGTTCTTGGTTATTCATTTTAGGTTGGTGACGTCATGGTTTAGAGTGATTTTTATAAGTATACTAGCGATCAGCTCCGGCTTCGCACGGGTGCTACAACTATACGTAAAAACATTTCTTTTGAATTACTTATATCAATTGATGAAAACGCATTAGAGACAGGCGGTAAACGACATTGTTTTATACTATGTAAAGATTCCTAACATAATAATATACACTACTTGATTTTTTCAGGTGTACAATTTTGTATCTAAGCAGAACAAATAACTTAAATTAGATTTTTGGCTAATATTTTTCAGTTTTACCGGACTCGTAACTCTAGTCAGAAAATCGACAATAATAGGAGACGTTTTATTTTTATTATATTTGTTTTAGTTTCTAGTTGCATGTTTTATTTATAGTTTAATTAATTAATTTTTGTTTTTATAGAGCTGGCATTATCTGAAATAAAATTATTTTATTTTATTTAACTCAGTCACCAGAGTCAGACTCATACGAAAATACTTATGACAGAGTTTTTGAAAGTGGCCTTCGGGCGGCCTAAAAACCCTGTCACCAGAGTTGGCCACTAATTCACACGCTACTTTTTACATACTTATGACTCTTACTCACATTAGTAACATAACACAAGTTCCAGAACAGAGAAGTGATAATAAGAATGCAGTGAGCGCAGAGTGCAGACAGATCGATATTGCACTAAAATTATAACGCCGCAAAGTCCCGTGTTACAAGCAGTGCAGTGTCGCATCTTGAATGAATGAATGAATGATTTATTCACAGAATAAGGGTGTATACAAATAAGTTTATATTATAGTGTTTCATAGTCTTACAAATTCAACTATTTTAGTATGCGAAGTTTTGTTTTAAGTTTACACAACAGATATTGAAAACTTATATTAAAAAACAAATAAAAAATATATAATAAGAAAACATGTCATAATAATAAGAAAATTGATAGGCTTTATGATTCTTCTGAGGAACACCTTCGTACATGTGTGTGTACCTGACTATATTAAGTAACCTGGTGAGCAGGAGTCCGTCTTGGTGGGTACCACCGCAGTGCCAAATATTCTGCCCCCAAGCAGTTATTTATTTATTCATAAGACTAGGCGGTACAAGAAAATATTAAAAATAAACTAAAAATACTTAATTAAACAGAGATTTGTTACAATAATGATAAAGAACATGAAACACCTGGAGGTTTTACCTGGTGGTAGGACTCTTCAGCAAGAGTCCTTCTTGGTGGGTACCACCGCAGTGTCAGATATTCTACCTCCAAGCAGTAGTGTGCAAGCATTTCTGTGTTTTGGTTTGAAGGGCACTGTAGCAAGTGAAATTACTGGGCGAAAGAGACGAGACTTAACAACAATGTCTCGGGGCGATAAGCGCAGTGCAGTGCCACGCAAACATTTAAAATCTTTAAGCTTTTGGTGGCATTGCATCTGTAATAGTCAGGCGCATGGTGGGCGCCTTGATTGTCTTATCACTTGCTGAAATTTTAAAAAAAATAGAACAAAAAACTAAATAAAAGTAATTAAAACTAGGTAACTAAAGTAGATTTTAAGTTCATTTTCTCCAAGCAGTAGTGTGCAAGCTGCACTGTGTTTGGGTTTGAAGGGCACTGTAGCAAGTGAAATTACTGGGCGAAAAAGACTTGGGGTGCCACGTAAAACTATAAAGTTTTGGGTAAAACTGCAACTGTTATGGTCAGCCGTAGCGCTTAATAGAATGAAAAATTGAATGATTTTTATGTAGAAAGGTATCAGCCCCTAATAAAAAATACCCGTAGTACTAATAAAACGACGTTTTTTTTTCGTCCTAAACTTGTTAAGTGGTGACAAGGATAATAAAATGTTGAGGTACTGTATGTCTTTGTACAATGTCGCAGTGGTTACATTCATGGACCATGGCACTGTCCTTTCGAAGATAGATGATATTACATTACATGTGGCCATTGCAGATATATTGTGAACTGTTATGTGCTTTAGGATATAGTCGGCTAAATCAGAGAGATATAAAATATTATGTATTTTTGTAATTTTATAATAGTTTTAGAGTGTTTTGAAAATTGTGAACTAATTTTATTGTTGCGGGATCTATCCCTTGCGGAAAGCTTTTTATGTATAAAAAGGTGGATATTAGATTGTCAGTAGGTTATTTATTTGGTTCCCTTATAACACTTTATGATTATTTTTATAAAAAATAAAAAATTACCATTGAAACTTACTGTTTACTGTTGAAATATGAAAATAATAATTATATTAAAATATTTTGAGCAGTCACCACAGTTAACAAATTTTTGGGTATTTTTAAATAAGAGGCAGGAGCAAAAGCTGTTCCTAAAATAAATAATTTTCAGTTCAAATAGTCCTTATCACGGAAACCCACTCAAGCAGTAAAAGGAAATCGAGAAGGAACTAACAGATTAGCTTGTAGTTACTAGGGAACCATTATCGTTACAATTAAGCCTTTCCGCCTAGTGCGATGTGATTGCGGAACGTATAAAGGGTATATGAGGCTATCTTATACCGTTTTAGGTAGTTATTGAAACCTTTAGTTCTCGCAATCGCGAACGGCAAAACAATGTGTAGGACGGACCACTCGATGGACCGATGATATTAAAGCGGTCGTGGGAAGTCCGTGGATCGTGAAGGCTAATGATAATACTTGAATAAGTAGATTTTATTGGTAACATAACGTAGTTTTATAAAGTAGTATTACATTATTGTATAGAAGCTACATTTAGGCCATTTTTCATAACAACCTGTCATTGCAGCATTTTATTGTCATTCGCTGACGATGATAGATTTCAAAGACACTAAGGCTAACAGAGTCTTAGATTAGGTTCATAAATAAGACCACTTGTGAAACCACTTTTAACAAGTTTACGAGTAAAAAAAAACTACAAAAAACCAATGTTATCAATAAAAATTCGGAAATACCATAACCCCTTAAAACCGGCTGGGTATATCAGAACCATGTAATTAACCGCCAATTGCTCCATTACAGCGCAACCCTTTTAGGGCGGGTTATTATGTGTCGCCTGTCGATTACCATTGTCGTGATAATGTCGGTCTCTCCTACCCGTTTATTGGATTTGTGGGCGCTGGGGCTCATGCGGCCCGACAGTATGCCGCTAATGTGGAGGGTATGCAGCTATAAAGGTTAACATATCAATTTGTTTTTATTTTATCTTTTTCATACGCAGATGTGTTCGGATTTCTCTAAAGACGGCATTACTTATACACCGGCACCACGCAAACCGAAATATTTTAATGAGTTCAGTTAGTAATGGATCGATGACAATAAAGCGGTCGCAGGATCAGCAGGTCGCATAGCATTCTTTAGAGGCCTATGTCCAGCAGTGGACGTCTATTGGCTGATAATATAATGATGGTGGTGAGTAAGAAATTTAATCAATTTTTTTTTTATAAAATAATTAAAATAGGAAAACTTACGCTAAATAGATACATTAGATGTTATACAGATAAATGTAACTGAGAGCTAACACATAATAAAGCTTACTAATATTATAAACTTTGTCTGTCAGTATGTCTATTGCTTAACTGATTTGGATTAAATTTGGCACAAATAGTTTAAATTCTGAGGTAGGCAAAGGCTACTTTTTAAATCTGTATCACGCGAGCAAAGCTGCGGGCGGCAGTTAGTGTCTTTTATTATAATAAACCATTCATTTGCATTATTTCCGGATTACACAGAAAATGATACTCAAAATCATCTTCCACTCTTGTATTCAAAACCGAGTATAATTTGGTCTTTATGCCGAATACCGTAGCAGGGCCGAGAGGACCCAGTACTGTAGGCACAAAGTTAAGTCCACTCCAACTTTTTTCATCAAAGGCCAAAGTTACAGAGGATTCCGCACAAAATTAACGAATTTCAAAACCGCAATGTTAGCATGAGTTGGCTAAGCGGGCGCTAACCTTCTAAATCTAAGAGCTGAACTAATAAGTTCAAAACTAATAGCAATAAATCAATGTGAATCATTTTCGCTTGAGAGTAGGCCAGTGTCCCAGCAGTGGGCACATTAAAAGGCGTCATATTTATCTATGATTGTATTATTAAGTATATCAGTCATCTAGTACCCATAACACAAGCTCTGCTTAGCTTAGGAATAGATGATACTGTGTGGATTGTTCAGCATGATTTATTTATTATTTATTTAGGATGTTGATGATAATGTGTACACAAATCAAACGACTGGAGTTACTAGACATAGACATAAACATACATTTATTTGCCAATAACACGCATATATACATTTAAAAATAAAAAGTACAGAAGATAGAGGGTCAAAAAGAAATGATAAAGTAGGTACCATAAATCAAAATAAAAAAATATAAACAATATAAAATGGTGTATTGTGTGCTACAGCAGCAAAATGGCATAGACTCAGCATTAATATCTACTATTTGAGCAGCAGACGCTGATATTCTGTTTAAGCTCTCTCTCTTAGCCATTAGTTACAGAAAGAACAAGAGTAAGTAAGTTCATACGAGTCAGTGGCCAACTCT
Organism: Colostygia pectinataria; assembly: GCA_951394395.1. Lineage (NCBI taxonomy): Eukaryota > Metazoa > Arthropoda > Insecta > Lepidoptera > Geometridae > Colostygia > Colostygia pectinataria. The sequence goes on along the minus strand of OX596368.1, from coordinate 429,207 downwards.
AGAAGAGTGAATGCACTCTTTTGCTAGTCACAAATAGACATGAGTAGCAACTAACTAAGTAAGCTCGTATGAGTCAGTGGCCAACTCTGGTGACAGAGTTTTTAGGCCAGCCGAAGGCGTCTGCCATGGCCTAACAACTTCGAAAAAGCCGGGACCGACTGCATAACGTGCCTTTCGAAGCACGGGAGTGCTCAGTTGAAAGTGGCAACTTATAGCTAGGTTATTAACCGATAAGCCTCAATTAATTCAACAATTAAGGTGGTTTTCATTCAGGTTAATAATTAAAAATGTCCACCGCAACGGGAGTGAATACTGAATTAAATGAGTTAAATGCACATCGTGTACATAGATGATAAAAGTGATAGCTAGACCAATAATTCGTTGACGACCTTGGCGCGGTGGGCAAGTGTACAAATGAAAAGCGAGGGGTTGCGGTTTACCGCTGAGGAACAAATGCTTAGGTGATCTGCAAATACTTGATTATTGTTCAAGGAGTATAGTAATGTAGGTATTTACACGTAGTTCTTCCCCGGACGAGTTTTATCACAAAGAACTCTTCTTCTTAATATTTTGTAGTATAACAGCTATCTGATACTAGCTTGGTACTAGGTGGCACTGTGCAAAATGACCGCCAATATTTACTTTGTAAAATTTTGTTTTCATTTAAATTAATAAACTATTTTAGAATATGTTGATTCTTCTGGACTATCAAAATGTATAAGCGAGTTAGTTCAACTAGAAACTAACCTAGCTATCATCAGTGTGCTGTGTCTGAGTGAGGATGAATGCAATCGGATTGTGGGTATAATGCACCCACTTTGTGTGCTGGCCACGACTCTATTCATGACCGCTTTTATATAGTTTGTAATATTTATTTAATTAGAAAAAAAGTTAATTGCGCTCACAATTAAAAGTTTTATCAAATCTTTTAAAGTATATTTATAGTTATTGTTATAGCTTGTGCTATTTGTCTTGCAGCGGGGATCGAACCGCAGCCTCTCGCTTTTTAACCGGGCACTAGCCCATCACGCCGATGAGGTCGTCAAAATAATCTAACCATCTAACTCAGTAGCGACAATAATTGTTTTTCATGTCCCGCAAAACTTTTCACAACCGAGCAACGCGACCCAATAACCCTAAACAGGCGACGGTATAAAACGGGGCCGAATAAAAGCCGTGCGAATCGGCCGCGCGGCTGAATAATTAGTCCCTTTGTTTGCCGTTAATTAGTACTGCGGAGTGGCGAGCGGGGCCCGGTCCGCTTCTGGGTATGCACTTGGGTTCCTGTTAGGTATTAGAATTTTTAAGAAAAATTGCTTTATGTTGATTTTTTTGTTTCTTTATAATAGTTTACAATTTTTGATTTAAAGAGATGGTAATAATAAAATGTTTTATTTTCACTTTCAATAGGTTATTGATTACCCGATACTTTTACTGCATGGGCGCGTTGGAACTAACATAAATTCACATAGCTTGTAATACGTTATAATAAAATTAGTGTGTTTTTACTGAATATTTTTTTATGTACTGAGCTAAACTAAACTGAAGATCATAAATTTAAAATTTGAATTGCATGAAGCATTTATTTGACACGACAAAAATAATACACTCACGTATTTACTTGGTGTAAATTTATCCATCAAAGAATTTTAGTTAACCTACCGCTAGTTCAAAATTAAGTAAAAGATAACTCTTTATTGTTACACCAAAGAAACAATTAAAACTAAAAATAAAAACTAACAATTGTGGGTTCACGGTCCTACAAAGATGTGCTAGAACCGCACTTACAATTTCCAAGTGAGCTAGTTAGTTCCGGACCCGCCCCCTGGGTCGAAAAGGCCCCGTTGAGCGCGGCGCGGTCACGGGCGGGTTAGCGAGATTAGTGCACTGCAACCGGACGTCAACACTGCGGTGCTGAGACTCGTGTAGCTGTACCTATTTGGCAGCGCATTATCTTTTACTGCAAAATAGACTTGCTTTTTACTGTCCCACAAATCCTATGAGACTTGGTGCGGTGGGTGACTTGGTCGGGAAACTAGTTTCGGTTTTGCTATTTTTATACAAGGCGGCATAAGGCATAAGAACCACCGATGTTTCAAACTAATGATTGAATTGATTTGACTACATTAGAGCTTTATAGAGGTCATCGAAAAAAGCTAAGACTCAACTGAATACGACCCATAATAATGATCCTAGATTATTTTTAAATTATTTCCATGAAAGCAATTTCCTTATCCAAAAGCGAGGGTTGATTTCGTAAGATCTTTACATTCCGAATTGTTTTATAAAATGTCCTGATGTCGCAATAACCACCCATCCATTATTTCCTCCTATTTTAATCAAAACACAAAAAGCAGTATACCAAAAGAACTCAGATAAAATAAAAATTGCTTCGAAATTCTTAAAACTCCAGAACTCGCAAAGGAATCAAAGAGGCCAAATGAGTCAGTAATTACCGGGTCAGGACTCGCTTCTTTTAGAAACAAAATGAGAGAAAAACTGCGGCGGGAAGTAGACGGACGATTTGTCGCGCGACTTGTCAAAACCAAAGTGAGTGTGGAAGCGACACTGAACTCTGAAGTTAACTAATCAAAGTGAGATGTTTTATTTTATCAAAGTGGTCTAATAATAACTGTGGTTCATAAAACACCGGTAATTTATGAGTGGCAGGACAGGATAGCTTTGAAGTTTTAAGTAGGTAGATAAACAGCGAAAGACGCAATCAAATTGATTAAAATTATTTTAATCCTTACAACATCCTTTGAAAGTTGTAGAATGTTTCTAAAAAACGATCACCCAAAAACAACACCATTCAGTTTTGAAATGATAAAACTTAGAGTATCATATGAGTAATACCTAAACAGTATCTTTATGTAACTTTTATAGACTTCAACATCATAATGATCATAACAAAGAGCGATCTTGAGCCTTCACCATCCACCGACTTCCTGTGGCTTTTATGTCATCGGTCCATCGAGTGGAAGGGCATCTTATACTTTATTATACAGTTGCCGGTTGCCATTTGAGAACCTTTGTACCCCAGCTGTTATCGGTTCTGCAAGCTATATGACTTGCTTACTGCCACTTTAACTTACTGTATCTACTTACAAGTTAAAAATTACAGTAACGTAAATAGTTCAAGAGTTCATGGAATAAATCCAAAATAACTTGCCAGCACATTTTATAGGAGCAACTTTAGGCATCGGCCAACTTTCAAACTGAATGACACGCGGTCGCAAGTTTGCCGAGCGCTCACCAAGCACGGACACGACTTTTTGGTTTGTGTCCAAAACAGTTCACCATTGGCTTTAAATAGAAAAGTCGGAACTACAATTTTTATATCGGAAACTTACATTCAATAGCGCTTGGTTTATTTTTCTTTTGAAAGTTCGAGAATGTTCTTACGAAGTTTCTTGGCGCTAACAAGGTTTTATTCAGTTTGAGTTGTTACGACGATAGCGTTTTCATCGTATGACTGTTTTAGAATACTCTTCAGCCACTTTTTTTAATAATTAATGGTGTTATCATTTCTAATGTTTTTTCTCGTGTTACTTATATTATGTTAGTTGTATCATGAACATTCGGTGATAAGTATTTTGGCAAAACTAGAGACAATTAAATATGCATGTTTAAAGAGATGACTGTTAAAGCTGGGATTGCCATTCTAACGTGCCCATTGAAGCACGGAAGCGCTCAGCGTTTCTGTAAATGCAATAAGCTACGAATATTACCCATTTATTTATTTATTTTATCTAAATGATGACATAATGCCAATAAACAGATTCATACTTTTTATACAATTTTTTTTGCTTTGTAAAAGATTATGATATAAATCTATCTCGTACACACGGCTAGCGCGGATAAGCCACAAGTTGTGACAATCTCGTTGGCAAGTTTGCCAAATGTGGTGGTTACCGCGCACATGCGCTGAGTTACGTTACCGAGTTATCAGTCTCCCGTCGCCAGGACTAGGAGGGGATTAGTTCGGGACCTATACTAATCTACATCTAGATAGACAACAAGTTGTCCTTTGTGGATTGGTTACGGTATGGTTTTTGATTACACGCCAAGTTTTTGATAGAACTTAATTTTTATGTCAATGTAGTGTAGAATCACATATTTAACGTCTTTGATGGCGCGGTAGGCGCGTACCTGGTTCAACGATTCGTCAACTCACACCAGTTGGGACAAAATTCATGGTGTGAGTTGACGAACGACTCAATCGATGTTGCTATTACTGATTTCTGATTTTCTTCTTTCATTTTGTTTGTACTGTATGTGTCTTAACAGCAAATAGAAATATGTCTACGTCTAAGTTGCAGGTACGTCAGCATGTGACAAGACAATCAAGACGCCCGCCTGATGTTAAGCACCACGCCTGACTATTACAGATGCAGTGCCACCCAAAGCTAAAAGTTTTTAAGTGTTTGCGTGGCACTGCGCTTATCACCCCGAGACATTGATGTCAAGTCTCTTTCGCCCAGTAATTTCACTTGCTACAGTACCCTTCAAACCTAAACACAGTGCAACTTGCACACTACTGCTTGGAGGTAGAATATCTGACACTGCGGTGGTACCCACCAAGACGGACTCTTGCTGAAGAGTCCTACCACCAGGTAAACCATTACCATTACGAACAATTAGGTAACTAATCATTTGTTCTTGGTTTGAGTGTTTGTATGCATTAAGTACCTTCGACTGTGGCGCCAATTTCGCGCGGTTAGTTATCTATGCTGGAGGCTTATTCGCTATGACCAAACGCGGGCTGGTTCCGTTATCTGCGTGGAATCGTTGTCGACGAGCCACGTTTTAGGGCTCGTCTGACTGTTTTTCAAACTCAACCTATCGATAGCGAAACTATCGCTATTAAAACAACACAGATACCGAAAACAATCTTACAAATACACACCATGGCACATATAGAACACGTTACTAAGTTACACGTTATTGGTAAGGAATCTCTATGTCATAGCGAATAAGCCTCCTGATGAAGGGATAAGTATGTATTTACAAATTTTTTTTCAGTTATTTGGTTACCGTGATCATTTTTTTTTACTTAGAATAAGCTAACGTTGGACCAGTATCTCGCCTGATGTTATGCGACCATATTATAATCTTTGCTTACTTTGGGGCTAGAAGGAGCTTCGACAGACTCTTGCTGAGGAGATACATATTTTCTTGGCATGAGTGACCTAGTTCGATTGGCACCACCCTGAAGCTTTATGATGAAGAGGGATCATTAAAAACATGCTAGAAACTCAGCCAAGTTTGTTGCCAGATTCTTCTAGGCTGGGGCGCGTGGAACTGACGTAAATTTATCTAGCTTTAAAACGTTTCAAAATGATCCTTGTGATATGATTGATATTTTTTACTTTTACTTTACTTTTTTTACCCACTAGGGTTCTATTAACTATTATAATATTATATGATATTTTTTTTTATTTAATTACAAACTTTACAAAGTATATTTAGGTACATTCCGTGGCCTTATTTTAATGTATAAATTGTATACAGGTCTCTTTTGAGCCTGTATGGCGAGGTTACAGTGATCCGCTTTCGGCTTACTTTTATTGTGTATAACTATGGGACTGAACAATTATTAAGTCTAAGTATAGATACATATTAAGTGTCTTACTTATGTCCATAGATCAGATAGTTCTAGGCGGGCGGTAAATTTTGTTAAAAGCGTTGTAAGTTGGCGCAGACATTCGCGACAATATTGTTAAATTTGCAAGTTTAAGATTCAATTTTGTTTAGTCACAGAACTATTATATATATTATATTGCTGTGTTCCGGTGTGAAGGGTATGGTTTCCGGTGAAATTTCTGGCACATGAGGCTTTCGATCTTAGCCTCAAGGTGGCAACCCGCGAGTGATACCTCTGGTATTGCAAGCGTCCATAGGCTGCGGTAACCGCTTACCATCATCGTACGCTTGGTTGCCATTTCAGTTGTATAAAAAAACTTTTCTTAAGCTGTTTTAAACATTAACATATTCAAGTTATTTTTGAAATACAAACATTTTTAATGCATTCATAATTACAAGATTCTTTAAAAATATTACATCAACACCCAAACACGAAAAAATATTTACAGATCATGCAAACATTTAACCCGAAGCAGGAATCAAACCAGCAACATCTCGTTTTGCAACCGGGCACTCGTTCACAGCGCTACTGATGTTGACATTAACACGACAGCCTTCTAATGCAGATTGGTGGATGACACATGTCTTTAGAATCTCTAGTACTTCGAGTACTAGTACTACTAGTGTTTCTTTGATAGTAAATTTAAGTAAAGTAAATTTGAATTGGAATCACCAGGCGTATTTTAAGGAAAAACCTGTGCACGACTGGTTTGAGCCTACCCTTAAGATCGGAGACTAGGGTTACTACCGCTAAACCACTGGTGCTCCAAGACCCACTATATAAAATGGTCATAATCTGAAACTCACCAGCGCAAACAGTGGGAAGCTTTGTTCCTCTAATTTATAGCAGTTTGCTTTTGCTTTACTGAAAATTCGAGTCAAATTATTTAGTAGTTTATGTGCAAAGTTTCGTTTGGTTCAAAGCACTTTAAAAATAAACGTTTTTTTGGAAAATTGCTCTCTTGTGCTTTCGGAGAAATTTATCATCATAATTTTATTTAATCAATCTCAGTCATTCAGTCTGGCAGTGGTTGGCTAGGTCTACCCCAAATCACAAGAGGTAACCCTGCTAAGTTGGGCAGAGGAGATAGAGGACTCAAGGTATGGCCGATGGACTACCGACGCTATACGTCCTGTGCTGAATGAGTGGGTCCACCGAGACCACGGAACCCTCACGTTCAGACTGGTGCAGGTACTATCCGGACACGGATGTTTCGGGTGGTACCTGCACAAGTTTTGCTCAGAGAGAGACGAGCCCCGCCTGTCATCACTGCGAGGCCACAGAGAACACAGCGCAACACACACTCGAAGTGTGTAGTGCTTGGACGTTGCAGCGTCAGACGCTAGTAGCGTCCATAGGAAGAGACCTTGCGCTGTCAAATGTAGATAAGGCCATGCTCGACAGCGCTGAAGCCTAGCAAGCAATGGCCTCCTTCTGCGAGGAGGTCATATTGCTAAAGGAGACGGCGGAGCGAGCCCGTGAGGAGGATCCTCTGGCTGATTTGCGCCGACGAAGAAGGACTCGCAGAAGGCGAAGGCAGTTCAACCGCCAACTTCTGCTAGATGGAGGCCAGCAGGACTTGAGGGCGGGGAGCCCCAGCCCTGCATTGCACAGGCCACCATCATCGGGGTATGCAAACTTGCATCCACTTCCATCTGTAGATGTGACCCGAGGTGTTCGCCCAAGGCGAACCATCACCGACAGAGTCGCGGTAGAATCCAACCGGGACCCCGTGGCTTTGTCGAGTGCGGATGCAGCGTCGAGTCACACATCATCTGGTGATGAGTGGTTCGACGATGCACTGGCACTAAAGTGAGTGCAGAAGATTCGGTGGGTTTTTAGTCGGTATACCGTCAGTTGGTAATTAGTAGCGGACGGAGAGCCCGACATACCCTCTCTGTTCTCCCCAACTGAGGGGGATGCGTAATGCATGTTCCCACCGTTCAAAAAAAAAAAAAAAAAAGGTCTACCCCAAATAATACCACGATGACCGATCTTGAGCTATCATCCTCTGACTTTCAAAAGACCACTACACAATATCGTAGGTGGTAAAAGGGGGCAGCCCTACAATTCGTTTAACAGATTTATTATAATGTCAGCAATGACGAGATGGCCAAGTTGTTCGACTGTTGATCATGCAAACCCTGTTGTCTTACCAGTAAAACTTGGTAGCGGGAATCGAACCAGCAACCTTTAGCTTCACCGACCGGCCCCTAGCCCAACACGCCAATGAGGTTGATTTTGTCGCCAGATTGTTTTCCTATATTCTCATAACCAATAACTATGTACCTCCTTGTAATATCGTACACATACCTACCAAATTAAGTGCCTACCTCAAAGAATAAGCGTCCAATCTATTATGCCGTCAACAATAACCAAAGGTTATTTTCCCATACACGAGTAAATAATTGCAGGGTCCCGTAGCCCATTGACGCGTCAACAAGACGAATGTGCGGACCCCTAAGGATTTAATAGAGACTTGCCAGAATGTATAGAAATTTCTTCATAGTATTTTCTATACAGAAACTATTTCCTTTATCGCCGGAAGGAATTTTTGTAGATCGTTGTCGATCGTTGCCGGAAGTAGCTTAACAAATTTGTATTGCCCAATTGTAGCTTAGCACGTAATAAATGTGTAACTAGTGGAAATATCTGCTTCTTCGTTCACGTAATGTAGCTTTTTTTAAAACTTTTACTCCTGCTATACCCTTTCATATGACTTTTTTCCAAAATCTTTTAAATGTACACTCCTTACATACTAAAGAGAGAACAACTTACAAATTTAAAGTTTCCAAGTTTTATAGTTTTAGACATTTTGAGATGAGAAAGTGGCTTGGTCAGTGAGCAGCGTATTACGATTTAAATTCTTAAATATAAAAACAAAGGAAAAACAGTTTCTTTGGTTAGTATTCTGAATTTGTAACATTCCGTGTATTATGTATGTGAAGCTTTATTTGGTTACTCAAGTCGTAAAGCATTTTCTGCATGTGACTTATTCATAGCTATTGAATATCCTAAGATAGAATTTTCGTAAGGAAAATGTATCTACGGAGTAGAATTTAAATGGTATATTTAAGCTTTTATAAATGAGTTATGGGCAATTTTATAACATTATCTTTGACAAGTTTGTCAACATCATCATGACAGCCTTCTAATGTTCCCACTGCTGGAACACTAGCCTACTCTCAGGCGAGAGTGATTGGGTCTTAATCCACCACGCGGACCCAATGCGGATTGGTGGATGGCACATGTCTTTCGAATTTTTAGCTCTTGGACATGCCGGTTTCCTCACGATGTTTTCCTTCACCGTATGAGAGCACTGGCATTGCGCACATAAATCAAGTTTGTAAATCCTTCAAATTAATGATTTTAGTATTTAAATTTTGTATGATGATCATCTGAGGCATAGTGACTGACCGGCTTATACTTTATAGGTGTAGGTTTGACTACTGCAGCCAGGCTGATTGCCAAAATACCAAAATATTATATTATGATGTATTTTATTAAATTTACTTTGTTCTTTTTTCATCAGTTATTGGAACTTGTTTGTAAGACGACGCATTTATCTAAAACCATTCGACCTAGACCCCGCATTTTTCTTTCGATTCCTCATTGTGCCTGTAACATCTGAAAGGAACCGGGGGGTGAGTAGGCCTAAGTAGAGTGGATGTATAGGATGAGTTAACAAAATCGTTGATCGCGTCATTACGCGGGGAGAGATCGTTTTTAGCAAATTACTCGGAAAATTTACTCGACGTGATGATTTTTGTCGGTTTATAAATGAGTTATTGGTTTTGGATACCTACTGTACCTACTTAGTATTCATATTTGATGAATATTTTTGACTGCTTTACTCATTATGCGTAGGAATACTTATGAAGGTGGAAAATAATTTCCTTTCATTTTAGTTGTTTAGGGAAGCCAGTTTCAAAAATTGATAAAATTTCCTTGCTTCATTTCATAAAAAAATAAAATTAAACTTGTTTTAGAAGCTGGTTACGACGATAGTTCAGTTACATACTTAAAAATGAACCGAGAAGAAAATCGTGACTTTGTGTGACTTCAAACTTACGGTGTTGCCAGTTGTAGTTTGTTGTTGTTTTAGTGGGAATACGCAGGCTATAGGTAAACATAGTTTTAATTTGTATTGTTATTTTTATTTTTATGTTTACTGTGTAGCGTTAAATAAATATTTTTCTATTCTATTCTAAACAATTAATAAAAATAAATAGTTTTGAATTTGTGACAGCGTTTTGATTTTATTCTAAGGTAGGTAGTAGTGAGCTAACACTACTGCAATAAGTAATTGAAACTCTTATATTATTTTTACTCTAATTGAAAAGTTGTTTTTCTAAAAATGCTATTTAGATTGCTCGTGTAGAGGCATCTTAGCAAATCAACAGTTCAATCCCAAAGACCTACAGACTAAACAGATGTGCAAATCCATCGCTCTCAGGAAATTAAAAACAAGCGCTTTGTGTCGGCGTGAAGCGCTTGATTGCTTTGAGATTTCTTGTGCCAATACAGACTTCGCTACGACTGTTTACGTGGATTGAACTCTAACGAAGTTGGATAATAATTTACTTTTTACGCTTTTGAGTAACGATCATTTGGGTACTACATTTATTGTTTGCGTGTGACCGCTGGTAGCATTAACGTCTATCTTTCTTTCTGTGCTTCGAAGGGCGCGTAAGTATATCTTTGCTTTAACTTTTACAACGGAGTTTTTCAAGAGAATTATTTGTATAATCTATCGGAAAAGACGTTTGTCCCGGCTTTTTCAAAGTTGTTAGGCTATGACAGAGGCCTTCGGGCGGCCTAGAAACTCTGTCACCAGAGTTGGCCACTGACTCATACGAAATTGCTTACTTTTCCCAAATAAATCGTAAAGGTTTTCGAGTAAGCTGAGAATTTACTTGCGTTTGACGTTTCTTATTGCGCAGAATAGTTATTCCAGTCCCCGATTGCGTAACTCGGTTTCAATCCTATTTCAATCAGAGAACTGTCAATAAGCTGTCACATTCATATAAAATACGTCAGTTTTTTATTGAAACCAAGTGAAATTTATTGCAACCGAATTACGCAATGGGGGGGGGGGGCAGATGTTGGTGCAAATCCACCCTTATAGCTACGCAGCAGCCCAAGCGTAGAATCATCTCAGATCTAATCAGAGACTTACTACATTGTGTCAGTAATATATGCAAGAGCATGTCCACGTTGATGAAAATGCTCGCACTGCTTACTCCTACATGCTGTCATGTAATCTGACCCCTGATGAGGTCCTAAGCAAATTAACCCAGCGATGAATAAATGAGAGGCGTTTGTCAGAGCGCATGTTCAACGACAGATACCCTCGGTTACCAACCCTTATGTTCCCGCAAAACATGTGTGTCAACCTGAAAGGGGGTGATTCAGACAATTTACTAAACAAAGGGTAGGGGGGGAGTGATTCAGAGCAAAATATTTATACAAAAAACTTGAAAAAAAATTTTTGGACATAATTTGTTTTTTAACTTTTAGAGTTTAATCAGCTTTTTTCTGTCGAGATGGTCTTGTTTGCCTTTTGTTAATGCCCGGTTTCTGAGGTCCATTTGTCGGTGGTTTATCTATTGGATAAAGCTATTGGTTCGTTCGATAACTTGTATGTAAATGCGTTTCCGAACAACATAGTGACAGCTAAACTTCGTTTAAACTAACAATAACATAACTAACCAATCTGGCGTTTATTGGTTCCATAACTTTATTTGACGTTTATTTTTGAGGAACCTGCATACATTTTGTGTTATTATTTTGAGTTATATTTTTTTCCCTCTAAAATTAGCTCTACAACACGTCCCCACGAGACATCGTTTTTCACAACAATGTCACTTGCACAGAGCTGACACCCTGCTGTGAGTTTTCTCTGATTTCTACAAAATTTTAAATATTTATTTGCGAAATAATCTGTCACCGCTGATTTCTGAGCAAATCCAAATAGCAGAGTTTGTGAAACTTTTACATTGTCGCTTCACGTTCACAATCAAGTCACCAAATCGTTTTCGAGCACAGAGATGACAGTGAAAAATCACCGTTATTTTGTAGCTAGTTTATCCCTACCTGTTACCTTTGCACCTGTGCTAAGTGCTGTACCCACTGAACGTGGAAATAGACCCTGTTTTTAGTTAACAAAATGGAGGCGAGCATATTTAGTCTTGTGGTAATAACCTTCCAATCCTAAAGTCGTGATTTCAAAATAATTGGGCAACATTAGATAAAATTATATGCGCAATCCCAGACCTCTCAATCAGTAAAAACTTCACAGTGCATATCGCGACGTGGAAAAGGAAGCGCACCGCGTCACTCCACCCTGATGAAGACTCTCGAAATTGAGTCGAAACAGCGTCGGTAGCTCTTCAGCGATATAACGGTACGTGAAAAAACCCGTTTTTAAAATGAATGGTTGACGACCAATGTGCCGCAGCGGGTGCAGGTCCGCCTGCGACGCAGAGGTTGCGGGTTCGATCCCGCCTTGGGACAAATGTTTGAAAGATCTGCAAATATTTGTTCCGGGTGTTCTGGGTGTTTTCTATGTATAATAAAAAATATCTATCTATGTATTGTATTGTATTAAATATATATCAGTCATCTAGTACCCATAATACAGCTCTGTTTAACAGCAGCTTACCTTGGGGCTAGATGATGTTGTGTGGATTGTCCAGCATTATTTATTTATTTATTTATTTATTTATTAATGGTAAAAACTTTGTGCGAGAGAATGCATGTCCAAGAATCTAAAATATAGAAAAAGTTGTCATTCCCAGTCCACATTGGGTTCACGTGGTGGATTAAGATCTAATCACTCTCGTTTATGAATAGGCCAGTGTCCCAGCAGTGGGAAAAGAAGGCTGTCATAATGATAGTCGTGTGTTGAAATAAACATAAAACTATGTACTACCTAGTTCTAAAAACAATAAATTCTTGAAACAATGTTTAGAAGTAATTGATACTGTGTTATTTTCGCTCCGTTCTTATTGAATTTTAGCGTAGATGCTAGTGTGCTAAATAGATTTACTAAGTTAGCAGAGATCCACTATTAGACGGGTAACTGCTAACGACGTATTGTGCGCTGTGCTTTGGATACCAGAAGTCAGAAGAAGATAGATACAACATAGAATAACACTTTATTCATCACCGCACAAAAAAAAAACAAACGTACAGTTCAAGGTAGTATAAAGGACGGCTTTATCGTTTAAAGAAAAAGGTCTTTGACCAGTCTTTAAAGACCATCATTAAAATAATATGCTAATACTGCACGTAGCCGAATCATAAACGCAGAAGCTCTGCCTTTGTGGACTGAACAACTGGATCCCGAAATACAGTTCTGCACTAGTTCGGGGGAAGGCGATTATGAACACTGCTAACTTTGTTACCACTGGCACAGCCTTTGTGCCTTAAATAGGTAGTCAGTAAGAAATCGCTCCCTGCGATATGACCACCTTTTGAAGGACTACATATTTAGTATTGTGTAAAACATATTATTGGTGTTTAGTTATTTAAGTTGTTTAATATTTAGTTTATTATACTGTTTATTTTCCGAACAAAATAAAAATAAAATACACTTATGTAACTTTTATACTACTTGTGTCCTCAATAAGGTGCTATTTATTATTTTGATTATTATTAAATAAAAAAAGTTATTTAGGAATAGAATCTAATACAGAAAATTACAGGAAGACAAACTGGAAAACGAATTAAACTCGGTGAACCGATGACAAAGCAGTGGCAGGCAATCAGAGGGCGGTGAGGCTTCTAGATCGGTCATCATAGCGCTCTTTGCGAGAGGCCTGTCAGCAGTGGACGTCTATTGCCTGATATGATGATAGTGATAAATTAAGTAGGTTTAAGGGCACCGGTGGTCTAGTGGTAGTGACCCCGCCTTCCGATCCTAAGGTCGTGGACCAATGAATTTTTCTGTTCGAAAAAATGTATGTGCGCAATGCCAGTGCTCTCATACGGTGAAGGAAAACATCGTGAGGAAACCGGCATGTCCAAGAACTAAAAGTTCGAAAGACATGTGCCATCCAGCAATCCGCATTGGGTCCGCGTGGTAGATTAAGACCCAATCACTCTGGCCTGAGATTAGGCCAGTGTCCCAGCAGTGGGAACATTAGAAGGCTGTCATGATGATGATGATGAAGTAGGTTTATTCATTTTACTACTAAGTAAGTGAGATAACAGAGGCCTTCGGGCGGCCTAAAAACTCTGTCTGTGTCTGTCTGATGAGTTGGCCACTGACTCATGCGAACTTACTAAGTACTTTACTAAGTAGGTATGCTTTCTTATGTAGTTAACTAAAAAGTATAAAATAAATAATAAATATATAAATAAATGATACAGCTTTTTGTAATAAAAGCGCAAAGTCACTGGGTCAGCGGGGTTTTTGTCAAAATTGAGTAAAAAATAAGTTAAAAGCCTAAAAGGAAAAGTTATTTATTATATTTTGACACTTGTATCCATAGTTGTGAGTTAGTAAAGTTTTCTCAGACTGACGACATATCTTTGCTGTCAAAGGTAAACATGTCATCATTCATCAGCTTACTCAACCTTTTTTTTTATACAACTGAAGTGGCAACCAAGCGTACGGCCCACAAGATGGTAAGCGGTTACCGCAGCCTATGGACGCTTGCAATACCAGAGGTATCACTCGCGGGTTGCCACCTTGAGGCTAAGATCGAAAGCCTCATGTGCCAGTAATTTCACCGGAAACCATACCCTTCACACCGGAACACAGCAATGCGAGCATTACTGCTTGGCGGCAGAAATAGGTATGGTGGTAGTCCTTCCCCAGACGAGCTCTATCACAGAGAACTCTACTACTCTTACTCTACCTTCTAACGTAGCTGGTTACAAAACTTGGTTACGCAGACGCACTAAAGGAAAACTCTGGTGATCTGAAAATAGTACATGGTACTAGTGTGTAACATTGGTGATTACCGCTGAGGGCCATTGAGACCCGAGCCGTAGGTCTTAGATAGCCGAGGACGGTAATCATCAATACACACGTGTATCATACGACGAAAAATCTATAACTCACTAGTGAGTTATAGCAATGAAAAAGTCATATGACGACCGATGTGCCGCAGCGGGCGCAGGTCCGCCTGCGACGCAGAGGTTGCGGGTTCGATTCCCGCCTTGGGACAAATGTTTGTACTATAAATATTTGTTCCGGGTGGTCTGGGTATTTTCTATATATAATAAAAAATATCTATCTATGTATTGTATTGTGTTAAATATATATCAGTCATCTAGTACCCATAATACAGCTCTGTTTAACAGCAGCTTACCTTGGGGCTAGATGATGCTGTGTGGATTGTCCAGCATTTATTTATTTATTTATTTATAGTTTGATTATTTATGGGTGTCATTCTGTGTCTAATTGCGATGACCATAGAGCCACTTTATAAGCAAGTGTGTTGAAAAATAATTTTACTCACAATTCTATATACCATTGTGAGCATCACTCACGGTCTTATTCATAAACATAATGTAAACCTCTGTCAAAAGGTACTTCTTTTATGTCATCAAGTGACAAAACAATCAAGGCGCCCGGCTCATGTTAAGCACCACACCTGACTGTTACAGATGCAGTGCCACCCAAAGCTTAAAGTTTTTAAATGTTTGCGTGGCACTGCACTGTGTTATCACCCCGAGACATTGTTGTTAAGTCTCTTTCGCCCAGTAATTTCACTTGCTACATAGTAAACCAAAAAACTCACTGTTACGTCACGTAGATCAAAGGGAATATTTCGTTCAAGAGTGCCGACGATACCATCATTATTTTGCAAAACTTCTCAATAACTCCAGTAACATACAAAGACGTGACAAAGAGAAACAAAGTTAGTCTCAAAATCCTTAATCAAACGCTATAGAAATAGTAAGCTGTTTAGAACGTTTGTTGACTAGCGACCCGCTCCGGCTTCGCACGGTGATTTAAACTATATATATAAATTATATGAAATGTTTCTTTTTTTTTTATTATTCTCTTTCTTTTTATCTATCTGTATAATTCAAATAATTTTCAAATGTGTCTGTATTGTGTGCTAATGTGGTAAATAAATGAATGTCTATGTCTATGTCTATGTCTATAAGGTCATTCATTATCAACCTGACAAACTTAAATGGTAGGTTCCACACATAAAAAAAAAATACTTGAATTTTTTTTTTTAAACTTTTTTTTTTAATATTAGAAAAAAAAACTTACGTAATTCTGCTTAATAATTAGTTATCCTTGTCAGAAATCAAAAAGGCAGCGCTCGGCATGTGTCAGTGACCCGCGCGTCAATGAACCGCGGGTCAACAACCCGCGCGTCCTTGACCTGCGCGTGTCCTTGTGTCCGCTACGGAGCGCGCATACTCGAATATTTCATTATTACGTCGCTTAACTCGATTCCCAACAATGATAAATAATAATTGAGCGGAAAAACGTAATCGTTTTTTTTGTTTACTTGGGATTTTTAAGACAAAATATACATAAAAAAAAATTATAGGTACATATATTTTTTTTTTTATGTGTGGAACTTAAGGGATAGGCCTTAAGTTTGCCAGGTTGATAATGAATGACCCTGTATAAACCTTCCGCTTGAATCACTTTATTGATGAAAACCATATTTAATACCATCTTTGTGAAGAGTAGTAGAGTTCTTTGTGATAGAGCTCGTCCGAAGGAGGACTACCACCATACCTATTTCTGCCGTTAAGCAGTAATGTTTGCATTGCGGTGTTCCAGTGCGGAGGGTATGGTTTTCGGTGAAATTACAGGCACATGAGACTTTCGATCTACGTCTCTGGGTGGCAACCCGCGAGTGATACATCTGGTATTGTAAACGCCCATAGGCAAAATGTCAAACATTTGTTCTGAAATCGATATAACAAGGCAATTCTTGCATGCAGTTATTGAAGTGGTACTTATGCTATCCCGGGCATCCCGGCAGGAGTGGCGAAAGTTGACTTCACTATTCTGTACTCAGTAACATTTATTGCATCATAATTATGAGGGTAATACATGTCAGGTCTTATGTAATATTAAATAATATCAGAGCAGCCAACACATAGCTATGTACCCAGTAAGGGTGTTGCTATATAGAATTGAGTAGAACTTTTAATCAGAGTGTCAAAGGAAATAAAGATGAAACGATTTGAGAAATATTATAATCGGTACAATCATTTTCAAAGACTGTTTGTTAAGTCTCATTTACATTCAACATCGTATATTGAAATTGAGTTTGAGACGAATGTTTCATGTTGTATAACAAAGTGATTTATTTTTATATAAAACGAGCTGACCCGTGCGGTTTCACGGTTTTTGCAGTTTTTATGCGATTTTTAAGGAGCCTATGTGTTATTCCAGCAGGGCTTAAGTCATCTACATTCCAAATTTCATCATAATCGGTTAAGTCGTCATGGAGATACATCATAACAAACATACATACGGACTTTCACATTAACAGATATTAATATAGTAGGATATGCTGTTGACTGTGACTTTGTTCGCATGGAGTTAGGAAACAGTATTATTTCCGGGATAATAAGTAACCTATGTCCTACTCTCAGTAATTATTCTATCTATTTTTGAAATTTCAGCCAAATTGGTCGGATAGTTTTGGAGGCTACTCGGTACAAAGAAACAAATAAATTAAGGTTGAATTGGATCAAACTCGAATACGCACTATCTTTCGAGTAAATCGTAGTTATTCGCGAGTAAACTGACAGTTTACTTGTATTAGACATTTTTTATTTCGCGGAATAGTTATTCCAAAAGTTGGTCAAGACAATATTTTTTTTCTCTGTATAAATTTTTAGTAAAGATGGTATAGATTATCGTTTGTAACGGTCTTTATATGGCTCAACTGTTTCATATGTATTTTGTATATTTTGTAATGTAATGTAACTATGTACATAATTGGTAACAAATAGATTCTAAGCATTACATAGAAGATTAGATTATCAAGTATATGGCAAATGCAGTAAAAATGTCATATTTATCGTGTACTCAAAAAAAATATATAGTTTTCTCTCCCTAATTAGAGCGGTATAGTTCGCACAGCGGATCTAGGCTTCCGTAAAGTTAGCCGTTTGTGATGCGCAAAGACAATTTAGTTTGAAAAATCTCCATTGCGCATCGAAACGGCTAATTTCACGACGGCCGAGATCCGTTGTGAGAACTATACATTACATTTAAGTATTTTTTATAGTTTTGGATCATCATCATCATGACAGCCTTCTAATGTTCCCACTGCTGGGACACTGGCACTGGCTTAGGCGAGAGTGATTGGGTCTTAATCCACCACGCGGACCCAATGCGGATTGGTGGATGGCACATGTCTTTCGAATTTTTAGTTCTTGGACATGCCGGTTTCCTCACGATGTTTTCCTTCACCGTATGAGAGCACTGGCATTGCGCACATAAATTTTTCGAACAGAAAAATCCGTTGGTGCACGACCGGGTTTGAAACAACGACCTTAGGATCGGAAGGCGGGGTCACTACCACTAGACCACCGGTGATCTTGTTTGTTTGTTGTTGTTGTTTGATTGTTGTTTTGAATAGTTATGTTTATTGTTTTGTGATGTACCTGCCAGTCTGTTTCTGCTCTGTGTTTTTTGTTAGTGCTGTCGAATAAATACTTTTCTTTCTTTCTTTCTTTCTTTGTACATTAGAATGCATGTCATGATGATGACTAAATCAAATCAAATCAAAGTCAAATCAAAAATCTTTATTTAGTAAAAAGGGTCTTAGACAACATTATTTTATAGGATATTAACAAATATTGTGTTTCTTGTAAGTAAAAAATGCTGTGTGAAAAGACCATTAAGAGTAGTAGAGTTCTCTGTGATAGAGCTCGCCCGGGGAAGGACTACCACCATACTTATTTCTGCCGCCAAGCAGTAATGCTCGCATTGCTGTGTTCCGGTGTGAAGGGTGTGGTTTTCGGTGAAATTACTGGCACATGAGGCTTTCGATCTTAGCCTCAAGGTGGCAACCCGCGAGTGATACCTCTGGTATAGCAAGCGTCCATAGGCTGCGGTAACCGCTTACCATCTTGTGGGCCGTACGCTTGGTTGCCACTTCAGTTGTATAAAAAAAAAAAAAAAACCTTAATGCCAGTGTTGCATTGAGTTCCTCGCTCTAACTAGGTAGAGACCTGTACCTAAATAATTCATCATATATTCGCTAGTTACATAAATATTAAAATAAATCCTTTAAAAAACAAGAGAAACCATAATCTCCAATACAGCTAAAATGAAAATATTACGCGAAATATTTATACATTCTGAATAACACGGCTAATATGAAATCACTGCAAATGGCGTAGGATGTGGCAAGAGAGATTCTTTTTAAAAATTGTTTGATATAATTATTATTGATGTACCAACAGAGAGAGCTGTTGGTATCGTGTGCCTTGCTTTTTTTTTATACCACTAAAGTGGCAACCAAGCGTACGGCCCAATTGATGGTCAGCGGTTACGTAGCCTATGTACGCATGCAACATCATAGATATAATTTGCGTGTTACCACCCAGAGACGTTAGATGGAAGGTCTCATGTGCCTGTAATTTCACCGATAACCATACCCACACACAACAATGCGAGCATTACTGCTTGGCGGCAGAAATAGGTATGGTGGTAGTCCTTCCCCGGACGAGAACACAAAGAACTCTACTATTCTTTATCGTGTGTATTTTTTACTTACGTGAAAAACTTTAAAAAAAGGAAAAAAGCATAAATTTAATTGACCCCTCTCTATTTTTGGACCTATAAAATATGGACCCTTACTTTTTTATAGCCAAAAACAGACATTTAAGGCTCCGGTGCAGAACCTAATACATTGTCAACTAATAAATACACGGCTTTATTTCGGTGCTTACAGGAAAGATACTGTCTACCTTTAAGGTATTTACGCACTTGTATGCCAAGACTCTAAGACCTTTGGCTGCATTCAGCGCTTGTTTGTGAACAAAGTACCATAGTGTTTCATGTACATCAGGCGACTGCCGCACTGGATATAAATAATCCGTGAACAATGATTATTGCCTTTAGTCTATGATTCGTGTAGAATGGCATGATGGATACCTGCTGGGTGGGTCTCCTTTCGATTATGTCATTTTTCTCAGCCCTGTGCAGTTTCAAGTCTTTTTCCAGCCACTTTTTCGATGTCATCGACCCAACGCGCTGTTGGACGGCCCGGATTTCTTTGGCCATTCTAGTCAATGCTATTCCCTAGCGATCATTAAAGCGTCTAGCTGTCTAGTCTTGGAGTAAAACGAGTAAGCGTCCATAGGCTACGGTAACCACTTAACATCAGGTGGGCCGTATTCTTGTTTGCCACCTTGGTGGTAGGTGGACACCAAGGAGTTTTTGAGTTGAGTCTTAATGCGTAGCGTGGGTCGCCCCACGGGCAAAAGTGGATGAGAAGAGCCAAAAGTCAAACACCGGGCTCGATGGCGCATAATGGGTTATGTCCAGTAGTCCGGTATTCTCGGGCTTGGACTAGTGCGCGAACACCTTAACCAACATTTCAATAACACAATTTTCTTACATTATTGTAACACAATAAAGGGAATTGCAATAAACTGCTATCTAATATGCCCCAAGCGTGAAATAAAAGCAATAAAAATTTATAAATGTAATAAAAGTACACAACTTTGCGACGTGTCATGGCCTATTTCTGTCTCTTACCTTATTGTGTTCATAGACTGAGACATAAAGTTTAGAGTACAATTTTTGTATTATTTGCTTGTATTTGCGATCATAATCCATTGTAATAAGGTGCGAGGTGGCGATAGAATTCAATTGTTGTATTTTATGGATCTGAAAAAAGTACTCATTTACTCATTTAGGAAATTATTTATTTTATTTCATTTTATTTTATTTATTTATTTTATTTTGTTCGGAAAACAAACAGTATAAAAAACTAAATATTAAACAACTTAAATAACTAAACACCAATAATATGTTTTATATTTAATTATTTTTAATTAAGTACTCGTTTTTTGTAATATTGAGGCTTTTACAAAGGAATCTTCCATTGTTATTAGAGTATTAATTTATGTTTATTTATTATTGTGTTTTATATTAAGTTATAAAAGAATAATATAATATTCTAAAGTGTGTATAGACCTGTAAATATCTTTATCAATAAATACTTATGACTTATGACTTCTTTCTCATTTAGGTTAATTGATCAACAAACTTATATTATAGATGCACAACGGCTGAACAAATTCGGATGAAACTTGGAATAAATCTAGTATGAGCTGGATTAGCTCATGAGTTTTTATCTTTGGATAACTTGGTTCGAGTATTTTTAACTAAATAATAAAACATAATGTAATGACACTAACAAATATGAGTGAGGTATCTAGTAGCATTTATGTTAATTAATTAAGTAACACTCATAAGCCAATAAACTGTGATTGAATTTATTGTTAAAATCACAAATGCTTCCTGTAATTTATTATCTAAATAAAAAGTATTTTACACATTGATCATCAGGAGTAATAAATGAAGGAATCTATTCAAAAACTAAAAATCATGTTTAATGTGTGCCTAAGTAGTTCAAGGAAAAGAACCGGTGCACCTAAGAGCACCGGTGGTCTAGTGGTAGTGACCCCGCCTTCCAATCCTAAGGTCGTGGGTTCAAACCCAGTCGTGCACCAATGGATTTTTCTGTTCGAAAAAATTATGTGCGCAATGCCAGTGCTCTCATACGGTGAAGGAAAACATCGTGAGGAAACCGGCATGTCCAAGAACTAAAAATTCGAAAGACATGTGCCATCCACCAATCCGCATTGGGTCCGCGTGGTGGATTAAGACCCAATCACTCTCGCCTGAGAGTAGGCCAGTGTCCCAGCAGTGGGAACATTAGGAGGCTGTCATGAAGTAGTTCAAATTCTTCTTAGATTTTGCAACTACACTAAAGCCCGCTGTCTGCTAAAGCGGCACAACCTCACTTAAATTTTGCTATTTTTTTTTATGTGTTTGAAAGATGGCACCCACAGTCTATGTATACCGTTAGTAAGCCACGCAAGTACCAACTTAACATTAAATATTTACTGTTGTGCACAGTTTAAATCTGTCATCTGACACTTTAATGGGTTTTTCCTGTAAACCAGTATTAATCTGTCAAAAGTTTGAAACACCTCATGAAAACCGTTTTCCAACTTCTTACGAAATATTTTTAAACCAACAATTGCACCAAGTTCGTGCATAAAAGTAAGTTCGTATGAGTCAGTGGCCAACTCTGGTGACAAAGTTTCTAGGCCGCCCGAAAGCCTCTGTCAGGGCCTAACAACTTTGCCTAACAAAAAGCCGGGACCGACTTCTTAACGTGTCCGAAGCAAGGGAGCGCTTGGTTGAAATTGTCACTGGCGGTCACCCATCCAAATGATGACTACGCGGAACAGTGCTTAACTTCGTTGATCTGTTAAGAACTTAGCCAGCTACATCACGAGCGCTCCAAGACCTGTGCAATTAGCACCACTCGCTTTAATGGATGGTGTCCTTTAAGGAAAAATGCAATAACTTCTGCAGCGATAAATTTAACTGTAGCTTGGCTCTTTTGTGCTCTCGTGCTCATTTCTAGAAGGCTCTTTGTGAATGACGTCTAATTAGGGCTAATGTTTGTAACTTGATGTGAAGCGAGGGACATTACGATATGTAACTGGGGATTTTGCGATGCTAACTTATTTAATTGTTTAATGTATTTTATTAAATTAAATTAAAAATTAAAAAAAAAAATATTTTAAATAACATGTTACAAAGCATTTAAGATTTATACTCGAAGTTGTAAACACTATTTGTATGTTGGAGCGTGACGTAGTTAACAGATCAACGAAGTTAAGCACTGTTCCGCGTAGTCATCATTTGGATGGGTGACCGCCAGTGGTAAATTCAACTGAACGCTCCCGTGCTTCGGAGGGCACGTTAAGCAATCGGTCCCGGCTTTTCAAAGTTAGGCCATGATAGAGGCATCCGGTCGGCCTAGGGACTCTGTTACCAGAGTTGGCCACTGACTCATACGAACTTACTTACTTACTATTTGTATTGAGTCAGCGGGGTGGATTGAGACTTAATCACTCTCGTATGAGAGTAGGCCCGTAGTGAGAATATGATATTTTTTTACATGAAAAGGTACCTACCTGTATTATCTGGTGGTACGACTCTTCAACAAAAGTCTATCGTAGTGTACCGTGCGTACCAGAACGGAACATGTCTTTCAGTCTAGGCACAAGTCCTTTTTTTTGACGTTAGATGGTAAGTCTCATGTACCTGTAAATTCACCGGAAACCATACCCTTCGAACTGCAACACAGCAATGCGAGCATTACTGCTTGGCGGCAGAAATAGATATGGTGGTAGTCCTTCCCCGGGCGAGCTCTATCACAAAGAACTCTACTACTCTTAATCTGTAATTAAGTTCTTGAACATGTCCGTTATTAACGATGTTTTCCTTCACCTTATCATTACAAAATACGAAATTGTACCTATCAACCTAACCGGCCCGACAAAACCTTAGAAATCACAACTTAAAAGAATCTTACAATTTACATTAACTCATTCAGTAAATGCAACTGTAGCTAAACCTAAGCCTTTGCGAGCAAAAACCGGTCATCCACAACCGCAACAAGGTCTAAATTACTCTGCAATTATCTCAACAAACAACACTAAAACCACTAACAGACATCTCTAATTCCGCTTCTTTCAACCGGAGCGAGATAAAAACTATAGTTTGCTTTTAGCGGACCGCTTTTATAGCTACAGCTTATTTAATTCAGCTGGGACATTTATAACACCGAGCTGTAGTAGGAAGGGTGAACGGGAAAAAATACTTCCCGCTTGCCCCCAGGAGTCTTATTCACTATAACCAAACGCGGGCTCGTTACGATATCTGCGTGGAATCGTTGTCAACGAGCCACGTTTTAGGGCTCGTCCGACTGTTTTTTAAAGTCAACTTATCGATAGCAAAACTATCGCTATTCTTCTTCTTCTTTCGTGTCGCTGTAACAACTATTTTTTTTTTCGTTTAAGCCATTTTGACCAGTAGTTGGCTACGCCCACGGTATTGTATGAGCAGGCCATGAGGTCATTCATGGAGCAGGAGTGTGGGCAGGATGGACACACGAGAACGTGTGGCGTGCTCTGAACTTGGGCACCACAGTGGCAATGTGCGTCATTTTCGTCGATCATGCCCCATTTGCTAAGATTACTCCTGCATCGACCAACTTGTGTTCTTAGCCTTTTGAGGGTCTTCCACACTTCGCTATTGAAAAAACAGATATACGGAAAACCATTTAACAATTCCACGCCATGGCGCGTTTAGAACACGTTATTAGGTTACACGTTATTGGTAAGGAATCTCCTATGTCATAGCGAATAAGCCCCCAGTGCAAAATGTGGGGAACTAGGAATAACCCGCGGGTTTCGCGCAATCTTTACATCGTCTTGTACTTCTTGTATTGTTGATGTCAATAGGCAACGGTAACCGCTCACCATCAGGCGAGCTAGGCTGTATGCTTCCATGACATACAAAAACATTATATAAAACAAACTCGCTTCTTGCCGACTTGTCTGTATGTATGCTTAGATTATTTAAATTACGCAATGATACATTTTAAAACCTGGATTAGAACTGCACAGGACCGAGAAGAATGGCATATGCGAAAGGAGGCCTATACCCAGCAGTGGGTGATACCGGGCTGAAATGATGATGATGATAAATTTTAATACGGATTGTCAATATAGATAGATTGATTTATAAGGAATGTTTTTAGTATAATTTAAGCATCCGTGCTAAGCCGGGGTGGGTCGCTAGTTCTATTAAACAACGTTTGACGTTTTATTTTAGGTCCAACTTGAATTCAATTTCTATAAATTCAGTATTTTTTTCCAAAAGCGAATGGGTACCCACACAGGTGTTTTTGAGGCATGTTTAAAATTAATTTAAGTAACATAACTTAATTATTATGCATTGCAAACTTAGTTATCATTTTAATTATTTAAAAAAACTCTTTTCTCTACTGTTTTAACGTTTCTTCAAACGTTAGTTAAAGTTCTAACAGGTTACGATCAGAAAGCAATAGAAATATGGTTTAGACGACACTAATTAGCAATACTGCAATTCCCAAAACCTGTTAGCAACGTTCATGGTATAAAGTACATATTGACAGAGCATTTCGGCAACGTTCTTTGGCGCACGTTCCAGTACCTATTATGTTTGCCGATATTAATAAAGAAGCTTCAACTAATTAATTATTGTTTAAAATGATGCTATCTACGTGCCTGGGCGGGGTTTCTGTAGCGTGTGTCGACTGCGACACATAGATTTTTTATACTACTCTACGTTCTCTGTGATAGAGCTTGCCCGGGGAAGGACTACCACCATACTTATTTCTGCCGCCAAGCAGTAATGCTCGCATTGCTGTGTTCCGGTGTGAAGGGTATGGTTTCCGGTGAAATTACTGGCACATGAGGCTTTCGATCTTAGCCTCAAGGTGGCAACTCGCGAGTGATACCTCTGGTATTGCAAGCGTCCAGAGGCTGCGGTAACCGCTTACCATCTTGTGGGCCGTACGCTAGGTTTCCACTTCAGTAGTGTAAAAAAAAAAAGGAACCCAGCCGAGTTTGTTGCCAGATTCTCTTAGGCTGGGCCGCGTGGAACTGGCGTGAATTCATCTAGCTTTAGGACGTTTCAAAATGATCTTTGCGATATGATTAAATGAAGATATTTTTTACTTTGCTTTACTTTTACTTCGCAACTGAGTGTACTGCCCACTTGATTGTAAGCGGTTATGGCGCGCGTAACAACACAGATATCACTTGCGCGCAAACCAATACGTTATTTGAAAGTCGCATGTGTAACTTCACCGGGAACCATACCCTTAAACCAGAACACAGCTATGCAAGACTAGGGGCACTAAGAAAGGAATCCCTAAAATATAACTTATAAGGGACACAGCCAAAGGCCGTAACGTTTCATTTTAATTCAATATTTTTGTCTGACTCTTTGTGCCACAGTTATTTTACACAAAAAACCATAGAAATTGCACTAAATATTTTCTATTCGTAGCTAACGTGGTTCTGTACCAAAATAACAATTCGTTCTGTTCCTAAATATAGCCAAGTAGAGCTTTGGATCGATTGAGATTTCACAAATACATCGGCATCGTCTAAAGGTGCTTCGTTCAACTTGACACTGAGATCTTGTTTTATACTTGCTTAGCTTTGTGATTAGTTAGAGGAACCCCAGAGATCCTAGGAGTTCGGGGATCCCTTTGACCCAAACGAGGCTGGCAACCGAGGAGGTTTAGTGAGTCGTCCGTCGTTTTTTAGTCGGACAACCTCACACACCCCTGTTCGCACCCTCATGCGAAAGGATGTCTGTTTGCAGATTACTCCTCGTTAATAAAAAAAAAAAAAAAAAAAGGTAGTAAGACTAGACGCACTTGATACCTTTAAGCATGAAACTACAGTGCATCTATATCTATTTATGTTTATATTATTATGTAGGCTATATCTCACTAGAACATCATGGTAGCGGCACCACGATGCATCGCTGGTGGCGCCACCATGGTGAGATAAACCCTTTAGTGTGAGTTTAACCAACATCTAGAATAACTATTCAGCGGAATAAGAAATGTCAAATACAAGTAAACTGCCAGTTTACTCGCGAACTTACTTCCTTACTTACTTACTCACTTACTCGCGAATAACTACGATTTATTCGGGGAATAGTGCTTATTCGAGTTTGGTAAGAAGAAACGACCAC
The DNA here is from genome assembly GCA_951394395.1 of Colostygia pectinataria. Taxonomy (NCBI): domain Eukaryota; kingdom Metazoa; phylum Arthropoda; class Insecta; order Lepidoptera; family Geometridae; genus Colostygia; species Colostygia pectinataria. The sequence goes on along the minus strand of OX596368.1, from coordinate 402,760 downwards.
AAAGAGAGATTAGAAATGTATTTTTCTACACAATTAAAAACTTCACAATTAATAGTTTCCAGCTAGAAGCTTTTAGTCCTAACAATAGCACAATCTCCGACTCTCGTTAAAAGCCGGATCCAGCAATCGGCTGCACAGTGCACCTTAATTGCACTGGACACTTTCATTTGCGTGTTTACTGCGCAGTGGACAGGTGTAAGCACTGGACTGGTCTGGTGGAGCACCGCTGGTCTAGTCAGTAAAGTAAAAAATATATTTATTCAATCATATCACAAGGATCATTTTGAAACGTCTTAAAGCTAGGTGAATTAACGCCAGTTCCAAGCGCCCCAGCCTAGAAGAATCTGGCAACAAACTCGGCTGAGTTCCTAGCTTTAGAGGCAGTGGTAGTGATCACACTTTCCGTTAGAGTCGTGGGTTCGAATCCGGTGGTGCACCCATGGATTTTTCTATTTGAAAATTTGATGTGCGCAATGCCAGTGCTCCGATACGGTGAAGCAAAACATCGTGAGGAAACCGGCATGTCTAAGAACTAAACATTGCATCCGCGTGCTGGATTAAAACCCAACACTCTCGCTTGAGTGTAGGCCAGTGTCTAGTCCAAAAAAAATACACATTTCCATCATGAACATCATGACAGCCTTCTTATATTCCCACTGCTTTTTTTGGACTAGACAACACTGGTAATTTAGTTGGAACTTAGAACATGAGTATATAAAACTGAACTCTATAGAAAAGTCGCTATGGTTTAAGTGACAAGTTAATCATCAAACCTGCTACCCCTCGTTCCTCAACCGCGCACTCGCCTATAATGCCACCGCGGTCGTCTATTCAATAAATAAATAATGTCGGACAATCCACACAGTATCGTCTAGCCCCAAGTTAAGCAGAGCTTGTGTTATGGGTACTGATGACTGATATACTTAACAAAAAACAATACCTACGAGTATTATATATATTTTAATATACACAGAAAATACCCAGAACAACCGGAATTGTAAATTATCAAAAAAGTTGTCCCACGGCGGGAATCAACCCGCAACCTACTGTGTCGTAGGCGGACCTTCGCCCGCCACACTGGTCTTCAAATATCACCTACAAAAACAATCCACTAAAGTTTTATTACAATATTAGTACTATAATACCAGAGATGGTCACTGACTCATACGTACTTACTTACCAATAAATCAATCTATTCACGTGTTAGAGCCGAGAGCCCGCAAAAGGCGAAGTGCACCGCGTCAAGTGGGGGCGTTGACCCCGACGTTATTTATACACAGTAATGGATAACTCTCGTTCATTCATTACTCAGTGAGGTTTCGTTGATATAGCTAAGCCTGATCGGCCATTTCATTAATTCAGAGATTCAATCAATAACGTCATTATTAAATAAATTTTATATTAAAAAATAAATTGCTGTGCGTTAGGCTCGCTAAAACTCGACAACGGCTGGACCGAATTGGCTGATTGTTGTTTTGAAATATCTGTAGGAGTCCAGGAAAGGTTTGAACGGTGAAAAAATAGGAAAAAATAACGCGAGTCAAACCGCGCCGGGTCTACAAGTTAATAAATAAAAGTTGATTATTCACTTTAAAAACGGGTGTTATCACGTACCGGTATATCGGCGAAGAAGAAATGAATGATATAGTTCACGATAGTTTTATTAGTAAAGTTGATTATTATACAAATAATGACAGCCTTCTAATGTTCCCACTGCTGGGACTCTGGCCTACTCTCAAGCGAGAGTTACCAGTCATCAAATAGTAAACAAGTAATCATTTCAATAGTTCGTAGCGCCGTAGCGGTCGTAGCGCCCGCGTAGCATATGCTACGAATTGGCTACAACTATTTACTCGCGTCAATGTATTTCGTAGACAGTTCCGCCCCGTACTCACTTTATTAGGCTCTCACTGAATTTAATATCAAGTTTATGATTGGAATAGTAAGGGTAGTCTGTTACAGGGGGTTGGTTTATTTTAAAGTAGGTTATTTGATTCATTTGTCATCGTTTTCTATGACTGATATTTTATTTAACTAAACTAATATTTTAAAGAAGAAAGATTTATACTTTTGTATTTTGCTTGTAATGAATTAACTCAAAAATTATTTCACCATTCTATTGTTAGATCATCCTTGAGTAACATAGGCTATTACTGTAAAAACTCTGTATATGCTACGAAATGCAGGTATCTCTTACAATCTCAGTTCCAGTAATTTTTCATCGAAACAAAAGCCTCCTTCAGAAAGAGGTCAAGTGGACGCCATGAATTTAACCCTGCGAAAGGCGGGGGTTCTTTCATCCCTCTCATCTCTGCTGCTGTTTCAGAATCATACTTTTTAATTGAATTCTGAATTCGTGTCAGTCGGATGTTGCTTGAGGCTCTACAAGGCTGTGTTTGAACATAACTTAATAAAATTCATACTCATTTAATTGGCCTACTCGACTCGTCAATTTAATTGTCTTTCAAATAACTTAATTCATTTTGATTTTACTTACTTAACTTGTGTTTAGTTTTATCGTTATCAATATGAATAGATTACATCTTGTGTTTTTAATTTTTAATTTATTTTTATATTATTAAAGCTTTATTTAGTATAATTACGTATATAGTGATGGTTTTATGTACCAAGTACTTTTTTAAATAATTGTTTACTTTTATTACAAGTTATTTTTTTAAAATACTTTTTCTGCAGATCTTACAAAAATATATCTAGACTGGCAGACTATAACTGCACTGCACTGCGCTCATCATCCGGAGACATAGTTGGTCGAACTCTCATTCATTAATACTATTTGATTGTTAATTTAGGAGGGCACCGGTGGTCTAGTGGTAGTGACCCCGCCTTCCGATCCTAAGGTCGTGGGTTCTAACCCGGTCGTGCATCAATGGATCTTTCTGTTTGAAAAAATTATGTACGCAATGCCAGTGCTCTCATTCGGTGAAGGAAAACATCGTGAGGAAATAGGCATGTCCAAGAACTAAAAATTCGGAAGATAATGAGCTATCCATCAATCCGCATTGGGTCCGCGTGGTGGATTATGACCAAATCACTATCGCCCGAGAGTAGGCCAGTGTCCCAACAGTGGAAACATTAGAAGGCTGTTAATTTAAATAGTATAAAATCTATTGCTTTTTTAAATTAATACGTGAAAAATTACAAAACGACAAAACGCATATCAACTAAATATCAAACTCTACTTTCACCCAAAAAAGCTATAAACGAACATTTTTGTAAAAGCGATAATATAATTCATAGCGCAGCACTTTGAAACACTAAACATAATTTTAACTTAGCCAGCGCAAACTTTTAAGTGTTTATTCGCGACAGTGCCGCCACCTAGCGGTACACACTTAACTGAACTCAGAAATATTCTTCAAGACGGTTTTAATGCAATATTAAAAACATTTGACTACTGTAGAATGCCGTGACTTCGTCCGCACTGACTTGACTTGACTTGACTGAATGCAACTTTTTTTCGCCGATTCTTCTATAACTTAAATGGATATTCCTATCTTCCTATCTTAGTACACATTATAAGGAACACATCCGCCAAATTTTAGATTTCTAGGACATTCTATAAATACTCATGGTTGCAGCTCAGCACTGTTCTGTGTATTTATATCTTGAAGACAAACTTTTTGTTAGCGTAGTTCTAAAGCAATTACTTATCTGACGACTGACGTGACGCAGCGGGCGAAAGTCCGCCTGCGACGCAGGAAGCTGCGGGTTTGATTCCCGCCTTGTGACAAATTTTTGTACGATCTGCAAATATTTGTTCCGGTTGTTCTGGGTATTTTCTATGTATAATAAAAAATATCTATTTATGTATTGTATTGTATCAAGTAATATCAGTCATCTTGTACTCATAACACAAGCTCTGCTTAGCTTAGGGCTAGCAAGATGATGCTGTGTGAATTTCCCAGCATTATTTATTTAATCCCAAATAAAACAACTGATTTATGCGGTTTTACAGATTTTACGTATATTTTGCTTAAAAATCAAAATAATTCTTGTTTTCATGAACATTTTGTATAGTTTCATCGCCTAACCCGGTCTCTTTCAGGTAACAACTCATTCACTGTTTAATAAAGTTACCAAACTACAAAAAAATCTAACCAAGCCCTAGTAAAATATGCATTTTCAAAAAACCAAACTTGTGTTAACTAAAAAATAAATCATCTTCTGGTTTCACTTAGAAGCTCACGTAACTTGAAAACGGATTATTCAATAAAAGCTTGTAAGTATAAATTGAAGACAGAAAGGGGGGGGAAAGGGGGTTCAAGAACTTCAGGAGATAAGTACTTGCAAACTCACATCCTTTGTAAAAACAAAGTTGATCGAATAATATTTGTTATTTATTGCGACGTAACTCGGCGAGCAATAACAAGGTGTGGGGTTAGAAAGTGTTTTTCCTGAATTTTAGTGAAAACCTTTTTATTAAAAACATATTTGATGCAATATCTCTACTACTGAACTCTACTACTCTTAATATCTGCATATTAAGAGTAGTAGAGTTCTCTGTGATAGAGCTCGTCCGGGGAAGGACTACCACCATACCTATTTCTGCCGCCAAGCAGTAATGCTCGCATTGCTGTGTTCCGGTGTGAAGGGTATGTTTTCCGGTGAAATTACTGGCACATGTGGCTTTCGATCTTAGCCTCAAGGTGGTAACCCGCGAGTGATACTTCTAGTATTGCAAGCGTCCATGGGCTGCGGTAACCGCTTACCATCTTGTGGGCCGTACGCTTGGTTGCCACTTCAGTTGTATAAAAAAAAAATATATATATATTATGTACTTCCAGCCGTCGTCCGTTACTTCTATATGTATGTACGCTTGCTTAGTTCGGTGTTTTGGAGAAGCTTTTAACTGTTTATTCAGTAATATGATGCATGTGATGGTCGAAAAAAAAACAAAAAAAACATGATATTTTGCACACACTTAGTAAATAACCGCTTAAAAATTAATAAAAAAGTCTCCACAGGTTTACCTTAGTTATTTTTTTTTTTAATAAATGAAATCCCATCTCTTTCGGAACTCATGTAAAATATGTTTTGTTTTAAACAAGCCAAAGATAAGAATAAAGGTTGCCATAGTGGTAAGCTTTCTCACTTTCGTAAATGTCGTAAGCATTAAAAAACAATAAGGTATACTTTAAAGTATAAAAGGACTATCTCTCTTAAAAACTCTTCGTGGAAGAGACTAACAAACAAATCTGTGAAATATCCCTCCAGCTAAAGAGTTTCACTTGTTTAGGAAATGCGAATTTCATTTATTATAATGGCCCCAAAGTTGTGGAATTTTATTTGAATTAAATTACTTTGCGAGCACAAATCCTCCTTTTGTTCAAAGTTTGTTTCATACAGTACCTACTCACACATTCTACGGTTTATGTATGTTCAGCTTACGTCTTGATTTAAAGAGTTATGACTCTACATTACTAAGAACACTGGTGGTCTAGTGGTAGGTTCCTTCCGTTCCTAGGGTCACGGATTCAAACCCAGTCGTGCACTAATAGATTATCTATCACAAAAAATATGTGCGCAATGCCAGTGCTCACATACAGTGAAGAAAAACATCGTGAGGAAACCGGCATGTCTAAGAACTGAAAACTTGTAAGACATGGTGCTATCCACGCATTGAATCCGCGTGTTGGTTTAAGTCCACATCACTCTCGCTTGAGAGTAGGCCAGTGTCCCAGCAGTGGGAACAGGTATGAGACGGCTGTCATGGTGACCTTACATTACTTAGTAAATTTACAATCGGCGGTTTGGTTCGCGTTTTACACGAAAAAAAGGGTCCTATGTTTCAATTCAGGTCAACCATCGGAATCGGATTAACTTTTACGACGTGATTGAATAACAAGCGTACAAAAATATGAAAACTTTCGCTTCAATAAGTATTTGTAAAGGTTATAAAGTTTGTAAAATGAAAGTAGTTTTCTTTGATTAGGATGATAAGCTATTTTTAGTGGTCGTGTACGTCATAGCTTTAAGGAATAAAGTTAGTTCGTGCAAGGTTGGTTATTGAGAATAAACGGTTAGGATTAAATACTAAAGGTGATGAGACACAGTAAAATGATATTATAGCCTTTTTTATATGTACTGAAAATATTAACTAATTTTTAACTGAATGTCGTCATCAAAAGTTTAACAGCTCTACCAAAGAAAACTTAGAAGTAAAGCTTTAGAAATGACTTAATGTGTCGCAAAATTATTTTATTTCTACCTGCAAGTTTAAACTTTTGACTGTACTTTTTAATATAGTTGCCTTTTTAATATAGTAACATTGCAATGCAGTGCCATAACTTTGCAGAATTTTTGCAACTAACCTAGAGATTTCACTTATAATAAGCGTTTCGCTAAAATTACGGATCTGTAAAAATATAATAGAATTTCGTAGTGTTTTTCTACCTACGAACCTGTGAAAACCGTTCCTGAGCATCCAATATCTCGATGAAGAGCGACAGTTTGTGGTCCATGATAGGGAAGCCATTCCTCGGCTGCATGAGCAGATGTCTGACTGCCTCCCGCACGGCGGCCGGCGTGCTGGGCGTCCCCGGGGTGCCCAACAGCGGTGGAGCCCCCACCAGAGCCGACAACCCATGGAAAGTGGCCGATGTCTTCGGCGGGTTGTTAACACCACCCGGCAGCGACAGTCTCCGCGACGTAGACGGAGGCACGGCACCGTAACCATTTGTCATAATCGCGGGTCTTTGCAACTGGTAATCACTTCGCGAGGACGGCAGGCCGAACCGGGGGAGCGACATGGTGTTGGGGACGGGTCGCGGCCGGCGCGGCACCGGCTGCAGCAGCGGCACCGCGGGCCACTCATCGTCCACGGCCCCGAGCGAGTGCGGCCGGCGGGCCAGCTGGTGGCTCGCTCGCGGAGCAACAACACTGTGAGGCCTCCGTCTCTCGGTATAAACACTGAACGCATCGAAATCGTCTCTCAAGTTCGGAGGTCGGGGTTTCGCTTCCGGCGCGGGGGGCGGCGGGTCTTCCCAGCGCGGGTAGGTGAGCGTGAGGCTGTCCGGCTTGCGCGGCGGCGGAGGCCGGGGCCTAGCCGCCGCCTCGGTCATGGCGGGAGGACGGCGTCACATGACACGTCTATCCCGCGCGGTTGCCGGCGGGCGACTGACGGAGGCTGGCGAGACGTGCAGCGACGCATCGACGCATGCTGTTTTGGTTTTGTAAGTAGAGATAAGGTTTGAGGGTATGTCAGTAAGTAGGGTAGTATATTTGCGTATTTATGGAACGGTAGCTATTAAAGTAAAGTAAAGAGATACGTACAGTTTTCCTGAAACTTTTTCTTTGCTAAACAATTATCTAACTACTTTAGTTTAGTTATCTGTTGTAACTTAGATCTTTTGAAGTAAGACATTGCTAGTAGGTATAATATGAGTTACTTTTACAATTCCTAACTTTATATCCTCGCTCATAGGTATTATATATCTAGATTCGAGTGATTTAAGCAAAGGTCACCGAGGTCTCCTATTCTAAAATATGACCAAGAACCGCAGAGGGGTCCTATTCTAAAATATCCCTAGTTACCGTATCGAGCGATCGTAAATCAGAGATTTACGGCCGAGCGGCCGCGTCCGCGCCAAAAATACGCGGAAAACTACGAAAATACATGAAAAAACACAACATGCTGCAGAAACCTGAACATGTGCTACTAAAGGGAAAAAAAGGTTGACTGAGTTTTTTTTCAAAAAGCATACTCAGAGGTGAAGAATAAACTGAAGAATTTATTTGTTAAACAGTTTTTTCCTTGAAGGGGTCAACAGTTAATTAAAAATATAAGGAACTAGTAAGTAAGTAAGTAAGTTCGTATGAGACAGTGGCCAACTCTGGTAACTAGTAAAACAAATCGCATACAATAACTTTACAAAATTATTATAAAGTTAAGTTTATCATTATCTAAGTACTTATAGAAGTAGTTTTTATTTGTGATCAAAAGTTTTAAGTTAGAAAAAAGTTTTGTATTTTGGTTTGTTACGAATAAACTCAAAAACTACTGGTCTGATTTCAAAAATTTCTTCACCATTAGAATGCTATATTATCCATAAGTGACATAGGATATATTTGTTACTGCTACTCGCTCCGGCTTTGCACGGTCGCACTTTCATTGTATCCGTGCAAAGCTGGGATGGGCTGCTATTATTCTATAAAACACATTTAACATCAAAGCATCCACATTAGTCAGTGGGACAGGAAGTATCTTCCAAAAGCAATGCGAGATGTCGATAAATCAATAAGCCCTGACCAAGGGTTTGAATTATTAATCTCGGTGCAGTCAAGAGCACAGAGCATGGCCCGAAGGAGAGAAGGAGTTAACATTCGCGTTAATAAATAAATAACTTATTTATTTATATAAATACTGGCGGACCTTTAAAACAGCGCCATCTAGAGCAGTAGAGTTCTTTATAATACAGCTCGTCCGGGGAAGGACTAACTCCATACCTATTTCTGCCGCCAAACAGTTATGCTCGCATTGCTGTGTTCCGGTTCTAAGGGTATGATTTCCGGTGAAATTACTGGCACATGAGATTTCCGATTTAACGTCTCAAGGTGCAATCCTAAATAAATAAATAAAATTAAATTAAAGGTGGCAACACGCAAGTACATCTCATGCAAGAGTACATAGGCTACGGTAACCTCATGCGGATAGAATACACATTAATTTGAGACTCAGAACCAATTGCGCAGATCACTTAACAAAAATACCCGTGACAAATATTTTCAGATCAAGCAAATTTTGGTCGCAGTGGGAATCAAACCCGCAACCTTAAGACTTGCTCAGCTTGAGAACTGGCACTCTGAAATATAGGAAGTCGAAATGAAAGAGGAAATAGGAAGCAGAAGCAGGCACAGACGCCATAAAAACAAGAATTGAATTGCAGTGACTCCGTTACGATTGCCCATCTAAGAAGCACCAAATGACGTGACTCGATAACCGAATGTATAGTTCGCACGGCGGATCTCGACCGTAGTGAAGTTAGCCGTTTCGATGTGCAATGGAGCTTATTCGAATTAAATTATCTTTGCGCATCACAAACGGCTAACTTCACGGAGCCAAGATCCGCCGTGCGAACTATAATTGAAACCATTTGGTCTATTTTCATCTGTTGAATTCTTCACACTATTATGTAGTAGCTTTACCCGCTCGCAAAGATAGTAAGTAACTATCGAAAAAAAAGCAAAAACTGACTTTAAAGGTATTCATCAAAACTTTTGCTGAAGGGAACTAAAACAAACTAAAACGTCATTTGAGTATACATTTTTTGTTTTGTCGATTTTCAAAAAGCGCTGGATTATGTTTTTTTGGTCAGTTGTTGGATCACGTCACTTGGTGAGTCTTAGATGGGCTAACCGCCTAATATTTATCCAGACTTAAAGTAAATAAAATAGTATTATGACCTATGTCCGGATCTCAGAGAGGTCACTAACACAGCTCTCCGAATAAATAAGATGAAGTAGGAAGAAGCAGGATACAGACAGTTGCTTTTGTTTGTCGACCTATGGGCTAGTGCCCGATTGAGAAGAGGTTGCGAGTTCAATTCCCGCGGCAGGGAAAATGTTAGCATGATTAGTTTTTTTTTTTTTTTTTATGTCAGCAAGTGATAAGACAATCATGACGCCCGCCTGATGTTAAGCACCACGCCTGACTATAACAGATGCAGTGCCACCCAAAGTTTAGTCTGTTGATAGCAACTAATACAATACAATCGTTTATTTCTTGCAAGTAAATGATTTACCAATGTTGGTAAAATCATATTTTTAATGTCAATGATACTTAAAAAAATATAAAACAAAACTATATCAACATAAGCATTATACCTTCACCTGCACCTATACCTTCTAACTAACTAATTATTATCATGTGCCGAGCTCCCAGGCCCTTTTGTCTTTAAGGTAAGCATTCACATTATAGTAAGCGTTTTGTGTAAGCGTGGTTTTTATAAAGATTATAATATCCCAAAAATTATTTTGCCTCAAGCGGGATTTGAACCCGCAACCACCGCTTGATACGCGGGTGGTTGCGGGTTCAAATCCCGCTTGAGGCAAAATAATTTTTGGGATATTATAATCTTTAGTATTCCCTTAGTGTGATGGTTAACACTATAAAAAAAACAAAAATAACCAAGTGGTTTTTATAGTTTTTTAAATATATTTTCAGTTAGGTTAACAATGTCATTTGGTATCTTATAAACCACATGCCGTAGGTTCGAAACCGGAAGTGCACTAATGAGTTTCACTAAAATATTTGCACAATGCCAGTGCTCTGACATGGGAAAATTTTATAAAACAATGAGCAATAGGTAAGTGTTGTGAATAATTTAACCCTAATCACTCTCGCTTGAGAGTAGGTCGTGTGATGATGATGAAGAAGTAGGTGTTTTCAAATAAAATAAATTCTCGCTCCGTATTTCAGTCGAGTGCATTTTGAATAAAGCAACGCTAATATTTCATGCTAGAGCGGACTGACTTTAAAGCATTCACTAGGATTTTATAGTCCAGTTGATAGATGCCTTCGAATGTATCTCAGCCTTCGTTTATTACTTTCAAGGGTTATATTTAATGGAATAAACTTTATTTTTAAATGGTATAAACTATAATATATTACATTTTAGAATTACACTAAACGTCTGATAGCACCGGTCTAGATTAGGTATACCCTGTTACCGTTAAAATAACGTTATACGTCTGCTAGATAGCACCGGCCTAGATTATGAATATAAAAAAAAACATAAAAAACTAAAGTCACTTCCGGCCATCTGTCCCTCCGTAAGTATGTATGTATGTATGAATGTATGTATGTATGAATGTATGTATGTATGTATGTATGAATGTATGTATGTATGTATGAATGATTGTATGTATGAATGTATGTATGTATGTATGTATGTATGTATGTATGTATGAATGTATGTATGTATGTATGTATGTATGTATGTATGTATGTATGTATGAATGTATGTATGTATGAATGTAAGCTTAGATTTTTTAGTCTAGGCAACGGTTTTGATATAATTATCATCAATTTTCATGGCAAATATCGTAGTTCAACTTATGTTGGTGACAACTTAGTTCAGAGCATTCACAAGCATAAGCTGAACCACGGAAACAATCACGTTACATCGCGTTTGTTCGCAAGAGTTCGCCTCAGCTCTCAGCCTTTAACACGGTCTGTTGGCCTACTAGCTGTTGCCGGCGACTTCGTTCGCGTGACACTGAGGACCGTAATTACTCCGGGCTAAAAAGTACTTTGTGTTTTATTCTCGGTTGTTGAGATATAGGAACAAATGTCCAAACTTTTGAGCATTTCTCAAACTAGGTGTACGTAACGAAAAAGTTGTTACATAATATTATAATAGTCCTTAGATGTGACTAATTGCATTTATAATATTGATCAGTTTATTTAAGCCCGTCAAAATAATACAATAATGATTGATGAATAACATAAACTGATTGAGCTCTCAGACGAAAAGAGAATATTAAACTGGTGAGTGGGGTTGGCAGTGAATGCAGCGAACCAAACGGCGTAATGCGTTTCAAGTGCTGCTATTTCTGTGTCAGCTGTTCCTGAATCACATCCTTCCGATCCGGGACCGGCCCGGGAAGCCCACTGATTCGAGACATAATTCAGCTGGTTAAAATATGGTATTCTGGTTATTTTTCTTTAGTGTTAGCCACTCCAATAGGGGAATACTAAAGTTTTATAATATCCCAAACATCCCAATTATCCCACAAAGGCACTCGCGTTCCAAGCGGAATGTTGCGGGTTCAAGTCCAGACAAAGTCTATTTTTCGGGCTAATATAAAAAAAAATAAGTAACTTACATTTTGACTATTTATACTCTTACTAAAAATGAATTATAAAGAGTTCTTCTCGTTAAACCGTGTTGAACCAGAAGTAATACCAATAAAAATATAATTTATAAAATTAGTCTTTAACGATTCGTAGAATATAGTCGAAACGTCGGTTGTATTAAAATATCCTTCAACAAAGTTCATTAACATTGGCATAAGCAAGAAGTAGCGAGAAATGTATAATTTTCCAAGAAATAACCAATATAAAAAAAGATCCAATTGCAAAGATATAAATAAATAATGAATAAATAATGCTGGAAAATCCACACAGCATCATCTAGCCCCAAGGTAAGCTGCTGTTTAAACAGAGCTGTATTACGGGTACTAGATGACTGATATATATTTAATACAATACAATACATAGATAGATATTTTTTATTATACATAGAAAACACCCAGAACACCCAGCACAAATATTTGCAGATCCTACAAACATTTGTCCCAAGGCGGGAATCGAACCCGCAACCTCTGCGTCGCAGGCGGACCTTCGCCCACCGCGCCACATTGGTCGTCAAGATATATTTTAATAAACATCTAGCAACTGGATACGTTCTTCAAAACATTACTAAAGTGTTTCAAAAATAGCAGATGAAAAGGTTTCCATAACAAAAAAGGTTACTTTGAAAATACTGACTAAAGTGTTGATTTGACAGGAATGGATTGATCTTACCGGAGGCGGAAGTAACTTAATCTATGTATTTATATCGTTGCTTACTGACTGGATGTCAATCAACGTACATTCAAAACGTTAAAGCGCAACACACACAGCGGGCGGGCGCGGGTCGGGTCAGATCCGCCGCGGGTGTTTGTGTTTTAATTAGTATGGACGACAAGGATGACATCACACTGAACGCGGGAGCGGCTGCCGCGCGCGCACCCGACCCGCGCCCGCGTTCAGTGTGTTATCATCCTTGACGTCAGTACAAATACAACAAAAAACACCCGCGGTGGATCTGCCGCGGACCCGCGCCCGCGTTCTGTGTGTGTTGCGCTTAAGTCCTAGAGGCCTGAAAGTATATCTAGGTGTAGATTTTTTTGTGTGCAGAGGTGCATTTAGAAAAGACTTTTGAGTGAAGAGGGATCGTCGAAAAAATAAGCTGGGAACCCAGCAGAGTTTGTTGCCAGATTCTAAGCCGCGTGGAACTAGCGCAAATAGCTTTATCACGTTTCAAAATGGTCCGTTCGATGATATTGAATAATCTTAGAATTTGAAATTTGATTTTTCAAAAAAGTAGTCCCGTGTTACACTAACAATGTCGCGGGCTACAACTAGTAATCTTTAAAATGACCAAGCATAGTCACTAGTATTTTTTTTTCTATAGTGGCAACCAAGCGTACGGCCCACAAGATGGTAAGCCGTTACCGCAGCCTATGGATGCTTGCTTGTATGTATCACTCCCGGGTTGCCACCCTGAGACGTAGTTTGAAAATCTCATGTGCCTGTAATTTCACCGGAAACCATACACTTCGAACCGGATCAAAGCAATGCAAAACATTACTGCTTGACGGCAGAAATAGGTATGGTGGTAGTTCTTCCCCGGACCAGCTCTATCACAAAGAACTCTACTACTCTTCAGTTGGTCTCATACAAACTTATCATCACGGCACGTGCACAGATCGCATTAAAACAGGGTAAAAACATCAAAAGAATATCTATTCCGATCCCTCGAACATTTCACAGTAACAAATAAGGGCGGGCCCTTTTCGGGCCTTTTTTATTAAACACACAAAATATGCGCCGGCCCCCAGACCGGCAACTTAAGAAAAATCACAAAGAGCATCCCTTTAATCCGACCATAAACAAAATTAAAGAAAGGATCAATGTTAGGGTTCGGTCAGAGTGATCGCGCGGAGGCGGGCACGCCTTCAATAATTAAATTAAGTATGAGAAAAAGCCACATACGAGTTTTTATATTGTAGAGATCGGTGGAACTGTAGAAACAAGGAAAATGAAAAAAAATTACCTATCTTCACCGTTTAGTCGATTTGTTCCATCAGTAGAATACGGAGGGTAAGAGTAGTAGAGTTCTCTGTGATAGAGCTCGTCCGGGGAAGGACTACTACCATACCTATTTCTGCCGCAAAGCAGTAATGCTCGCATTGCTGTGTTCCGGTGTGAAGGGTATGGTTTCCGGTGAAATTACTGGCACATGAGGCTTTTGATTTTAGCTTCAAGGTGGCACGCGACCCGCGAGTGATACCTCTGGTATTGCATGCGTCCGCAGGCTGCGGTAACCGCTTACCATCTTGTGGGAAGTACGCTTGGTTGCCACTTCAGTTGTATAAAAAAAAAAAAAAAACCTAGTGTGAAGTGGTGTGAAGTTCTAGTGGCATTTACTGGTTATGAACTAAGCATTTATTCTTCTCAGTAGAACTTCAAGTTTGATAACCATAGATAGGGTTAAACGGGTAGTACTACACTGAAGTGGCAGCCGGGACGAACGATCTAACGTGCGATCTGAAGCACGGAAGTGATGTGCTTCGTTCTAATTGGCATCCATAACAATAACAAGGGTCATGCAAAAAAGCGATAGCGGTGTTGGTGTTGTTGTTTTACGGCATGGGCGCGCATTGGAACTGGTGCAAATTTTCCTGGCTTGTAAGACGTTTCAAAGTGATCTTGTGATTCTATTGAAATAAATAATTTTTAATATGGATTTAGACTCTCTAAATACTTTTTTAGAGAGTCCTTTGTTTATGTTCAGGGTGTTCTGGGTATTTTCTACGTATAATAAAAAATATTATACGTAGAAAATACCCAGAACAAAAGGTTTTATTAAACAAAATAAAATATGTACATAATTACATTACATTACAAAATATACAAAATACATATGAAACAGTTGAGCCATCTAAAGACCGTTACAAACGACCTATAGATAGCTCAACTGATCCAAATCACTACCAGTAGGAAGCGTTCCCAACATGCTGGCTGCATTGCCACGTTGAATGGCAATGCTGATACGTTGAGCCAGATATGAACCAGCCTTTGGATCACGCGTCGCTTCGACCAGACGCCCGGATAGAATTTTGAAAATTTCTACGTATTGTATTGTACAGTCACCTAGTACCCGTAACACAAGCTCTGCTTAGCTTGGGGCTAGATGATGCTGTGTGGATTATCCAGTATTATTTATTCATTTATTTATCTGAATAACCTGAATAACCCTTTGACGATTGTTTACGAGTATACGCAATGTTTGAACTTTGAACATAGTTATTTCATAAGCAACACCAACTTATCGAAACAATTCTAAAACTCGCAGAGCCCCACACGAACAATACTCGTAGCTAGATTAAAGGCATTCCACACATTACTCGTAGCTCGCTCGGGTCGAATCGCAAATTTCAGTGCGCCCGTGTAGACTGACCTTTATGTACACAATGCGAGTGATATGCTGGCCTACTTAAATATATTTACAACTAACAAACCTACCCCGGGTGCTATAAACTTATCTCTTGAGTTACTCTATCTGTTGCTGAAAACCGCATTGAATTCTGTTGCGTAGATTAAAAGATCTAAATACATACATAAAGACAGACTTAATTTTAAACTGTGTAATGTTATGCGAATCACAATAAATAATGATCAATGTTTAAAATATATATTATTATATATTTTATAATAGACGTAAGCGCGGACGCCAGGGGTCACTCTCGCCAGTGGGAGGGTCCATCGTAGGCCCACTGACAAGTTATCGCCCGCTTTAAGCCGGGCAGCCCCCGGCCAGTAAGGTACTTGTCCGTCTCGGTGCTGGTTTGTTTCTCATGGGTGGGAGGAGCACTAGTATTGCTAGACAGCCGGTGCCGTTAACGATATCACCTGCGGATAAGAATAATAGAAAAAATAATCTTCAACAACGCCAATCCATGCGCATTGGGACATGGAATGTCCGTACTATGAGGACAGGCTTCCCTAACACCACTGGAAGTTTTAACAGCGACGAACATCTTCGCAAAACTGCAGTGATTGATGCAGAACTTTTAAGGTTAAATGTAGCTATAGCAGCTCTCCAAGAGACGAGATTGCCAGATGAAGGATCTTTACGTGAATCCAACTACACGTTTTACTGGAAGGGAAAAGACTCATCTGAAGTTCGTGAACACGGAGTAGGGTTTGCGATTAAAAACGAGTTATTGAACGCAATAGACGGTCCACGAGGAGTATCGGAACGCATCATGGTATGTCGTTTGCATACTGATAGCGGCTTTGTGACCTTAATAGCTGCCTATGCACCGACATTAAATTCTTCTCCCGAATCAAAAGACCACTTCTACGATCAACTAAACGAGACAGTGCGTAAGGTTCGGTCGGGTGATCGTCTCATACTACTAGGTGATTTCAATGCTCGTATCGGCCAATCTCAAACATCTTGGCCGGAGTGTATGGGGTATCACGGAATAGGAAACATCAACGAAAATGGTCAACGCCTTTTAGAATTTTGTTCTCAAAATTTACTTTGTGTGACGAACACTTATTTCAAAGGCAAATTTATGCGCAAAGTGTCATGGAAACATCCCCGTTCAGGCCACTGGCATCAATTAGATGTCATAGTCACGAAAAAAAAAGATCTTTGTGACATTCTACATACCCGTACGTTCCATAGCGCAGACTGTGATACCGATCACTCGCTGGTGGTGACCACAGTATCGTTCCATCCTAAAAAGATCCATTCCTCTCGGTCTGCTGGTCAAAGAAAAATAAGAGTACCATCATCAAAAAGTACAGACATGGTTGAAACTTACGAAAAACTTGTTCGCCAGGAAACAGCCAATTGGGACAGAGGTATGACAGCCACCCAAGAATGGGACAAAGTAAAAAGATTACTTACAGAAACAGCTGCTGACGCTTTTGGCTACAAAACAACACCTAAAATTGACTGGTTCCAGCAAAATATTGAACACCTTCAACCATTTATTGATGATAAACGCCAGGCAGCACTTCATCATCGTCTGAATCCGACTAGTAAGACACGCGAAGAGCTAACTAAAGCGAAAGCCAACCTCCAGCGTAACACACGTTACTGTGCAAATGCCTTTTGGCGAGAACTATGTGAAGGTATCCAAGCCAGTGCATCGACAGGAAACTTTGCTGCAGTCTACTCGGGCATCAAGAAGGCCCTAGGCCCCGTACCAACGAAAACAGCTCCTCTTAAAGAAGTAGATGGAACTCCTATAACCGATTTGGATCGTCAACTTCATCGCTGGGTGGAACATTACACCAATCTCTACTCTCAGCCTATTGATATCAAACCCGATGCAATCGAGTCTATTACTGATTTACCCACATGGGTTGAGCTCGATGATGTTCCGACAATAGAGGATTTTCATACCGCTGTTGAACAACTGAAGCGTGGTAAGAGCCCAGGAAATGACGGCATACTTGCTGAAGTCATCAAAGTGCGCTGCATAGCTCCCGTGCTGTACAATCTTTTCGTTAAGTGTTGGACGGAGGAATGCATCCCTCAGGATATGCGTGATGCCAACATCATCACCTTATATAAGGGAAAAGGTGATCGCGGCGACTGTAACTCATATCGCGGCATCTCTCTTCTGAGCATTGCTGGAAAGTTACTTGGTCGTATTATCTTGGCCAAGTTACAAAAGTTGGCTAATCGCATATACCCTGAGTCTCAATGTGGATTTCGTGCTCAGCGTTCCACCACTGACATGATTTTCACATTTCGTCAGCTCCAGGAAAAGTGTAGAGAGCAAAAAACTCCACTGCTGGTAGCCTTTGTTGATCTCAACAAAGCTTTTGATACCGTGAGCAGGGAAGGCTTATACACAGTTCTTGAAAGAATTGGTTGTCCACCGAAGCTCTTAAAATTAATAAAATTATTCCATCTTGAAATGAAGGGTTCCGTTGTGTACAATGGAAATACGTCAGACCCTTTTAACATGCGTAGAGGCGTACGTCAGGGTTGCGTTCTAGCACCTACATTGTTTGGCATATTTTTCTCTGCTCTTCTGAAAGCAGCTTTCGGTGATACTACTCAAGGCTTACACCTTCATACCAGGGTGGATGGTAAGCTTTTCAACATCTCTCTTTTAAAATCCAAAAAACACCGACAGGATATTTTTGTAGATAGCTTACTATTTGCCGATGATGCAGCTTTTGTTGCTTCGTCCACGGAAGAACTTCAGATAATGGTAGATAAGTTTAATAATGCTTGTAAATTATTCTCCATGTCTATTAATGCCAAGAAGACTGTCGTTATGGCGCAAGGTGTAAATCAAGATCCAATAATTTTCTTGAATGGTTCTACATTGGAGGTTGTTGACAATTTCTGCTATCTCGGGTCCACCGTGTCGAACAAACTTTCGCTTGATGCAGAGATTAACATACGTATCGGCAAGGCATCCACGATGTTCGGGAAGCTTAGTGCAAGAGTATGGTACAACAAACATCTGTCCGTAAAAACCAAGATAATCGTCTATCAGACATGTATCTTGAGCATACTCTTGTACGGAGCTGAAACCTGGACGTCGTATGCCAAACAGGAGCGGAAATTAAACAACTTCCACATGCGCTGTCTTCGTCGCATTTTAGACATCTCGTGGAAGGATCGAGTTACAAACGAAAAGGTGCTCAGTATCGCACAGCTGCCCAGCATTACAGCCTTACTAAAACAGAGGCGATTGCGTTGGTTAGGGCACGTGCAAAGGATGGAACCTTCTCGTCTTCCCAGGAAAACTCTCCTTGGAGAAATCGCGGGTGCCAAGCGACCAGTTGGACGTCCTATGTTGAGGTTTAAGGACAGTGCTAAACGGGACATGCTTTCTTTTAATATAGAGCCGGCAAACTGGGAGAAAACCTCACTTGACCGCGACCTTTGGAGGAAAACTCTTTCAGATGGAGTTGTCATTCACGACAATGTTTGGTTTGATGCACTATCTCAGAAGCGTGAGCTACGACATCAACGCGCTGCTCTTCCCCCCACTGCACCAGGGACTGAATTTGTGTGTCAGATATGCGCGCGTAGCTGTCGCACCCGTATCGGCCTTTTAAGTCATTTGCGTAAGTGCCGGACCTCTTAAAATGGACGCTGCTTAAATCATCTTTTATAGATGGAAAAGGCCAATGATGATGATGATATATTTTACTATAATTTACTACCTATGTATAAACAGCCTAATGCCTAACCTATGGAAATCGGAAAGACGCCACCCTTACACTGTAGAGATTCCGCCAATTCGTACGAAACGGTTTGACTTACCTTCATCATTCGCACTGCCAAAGAGTGGAACTCGTTGCCGGCGTCAGTCTTTCCAGAAGAA
The DNA here is from genome assembly GCA_951394395.1 of Colostygia pectinataria. NCBI lineage: Eukaryota > Metazoa > Arthropoda > Insecta > Lepidoptera > Geometridae > Colostygia > Colostygia pectinataria. The sequence continues at coordinate 383,602 of OX596368.1, read as the reverse complement.
TACAATTTAGGAATATTCAAAACAAGAGTGAACAGGTATATTCTAGCCAAGCGTGCTCCATCTTAGGCCGCATCGACACTTAACATCAGGTGGGATAGCGGCCAAACGCTTGACTATCACTTATATATAAAAAAAAAAGAAAACCACCATTAATTTCTATTTGAAAGCCATTTTAATTAAATAATTGCAAATGCAGCGCATAACTCAATCCTTGATTTAAATCTAATATTGAAATTATAATAGTGTTGCCATTGGCAAATTATAATAGTGCTGGGATTTATCGCAATTTATATTGTAATTGGTAGCATAAATTATGTGAAATGAGAGACCTATAATAACAATAATAAATAATTAATTTTCAAGTAGTTTTATACTACTAATAGCTCTATTTGTTTATTTGATTGTTGTTCGTACTTTAGTCTCGATTATCACTAAGTGAATTCAATAAATTAACTATTGATTAACCGCTCAACACATTACGGTTCCGTTGCTGCGCCGCTATTTATCGAGCGGTTAAGTAGTTCGTCAACTCACACCATAAATCTTGTCCCAACTGGTGTGAGTTGAGTTATCGTAAAAAAGCTATACTCCTCGTTCTGCAACTCACACCACTTTTACTTTGAGTAAATTTTAGTACAGTCAACTAAGAAAGTGTTAGTAAAACAATAGACAAAAAGCAGACCTACTTATTGTACACTTTTATTTGGGGATTGATTGATATGCTATGTACGGGTAAACCTTGCAAAAAATACGTAAAGCATTACGAATATTATCATTTTCCAAAACTACACGCTAACATCGAGATTAGGTCGCCCGAAGAATTAAAAATAAATTAAGGTGCAAACGCACTATTGTGGTCGCTCTATTGTTGGCGCATTAAGTGCTCGTTACCACAGACTATAAAATACTTGAGTACAGTTGGTATAGTGAAGTGCTACATCGCTAAAATACGGATACGGAACTCTAGCTCACTTAGAACTAGAGAAACTAGTTACGGAAAAAACATAATTATTAGTGTTCAAGTTCAAGTTATTTATTGGTAACAATAGGTAGGTTACATGTCATTTATAACTCTAAGTAGTTAGGTAAATTGTACCTAAATAGCTCATTTACATAATGTTCTATAGTGTCACATTGAAAAAAAAAAATCGCTAAAAGATTCTGTCAGAAAATGAGTTAAGGGAGCTTTTTATACAGAGTGATTCAAGAGTATGGTTTATACGTATACGAGCTGTCGCCCGCGACTTCGTTCGCGTGGAACTCGGGGAACCGTACTTTTTTCCGGGATACAAAGCCTATGTTTTATTCCCGGTCATTATCTATTTGTGTTTTAAATTTCAGCCTAATCGGTTTAGTGGTTGTCGAGTTATAGAGGAACAAACATCCAAACTTTTGCATTTATAATATTAGTGTGATATTGTGATTATCGTGATTACTGTAACAAGTAGTAGAGTTCTCTCTGATAGAGCTCGTCCGGAGAAGGACTACCACCATACCTATTTCTGCCGCCAAGCAGTAATGCTCGCATTGCTGTGTTGTTCCGGTGTGAAGGGTGTGGTTTCCGGTGAAATTACTGGCACATGAGGCTTTTGATCTTAGGATCTTAGCTTCAAGGTGGCAACCGGCGAGTGATACCTCTGGTATTGCAAGCGTCCATAGGCTGCGGTAACCGCTTACCATCTTGTGGGCCGTACGCTTGGTTGCCACTTCAGTTGTATAAAAAAAAAACGATTTTATATTTTAAAACTAAGTATAAATATTACGGATATGGTAACAAGGGGGCATCACTACGTCACGACAGTGCCCTTTGTGCCGCACTGCCTCTTTGTTTGCTTATTAGTGTTAATGAGTAAAATGGGCACACGTTTACTCGCTAACGATAGTGCAAGCCTGGACCAAGACTACATTATTTTAAAAACAAGATGAACAAAATAGTACTTGGATTGTTTATCTATTTTTATATGGATACCTAGCACTGGTGGTTGTAACGAAACAGCCTATGCCTAGTTTCGTTCTATTCACAAACATAGTTTAGGAGGCCTTTAACATTTATTATCGGGGCGTTTAAGATTTCTAAAACACATCAGTAGTGCTTTCAAACAAACATTAAAATCTTATTTGTCATTATATTCAAAACTCATTACTAGACAGCTGTAGAGAAATAGTACTAAATTGGTAGATGTCAAAAAGAAATATGGGACAGGAATTCTGGTAGGCAGGCTGTCAGGTCGTGAAAAATAACAAATTGAAAATTATCGGCTAAAAAATCTAAAAATATTTGATTCAAACACATTATTATCAGCTGTAGACTAATTGTGATTTAAATACAAAAAGCGTGAATCGATTCAGTGCCCTTTGAGGAGTTTGTAAGCTAGAAAGTCCGGATACGGAATTGTCGTAGTTTCAGTGAAATTCTCGATATTGGCTTATTTGATATCAATACCATTTATTTGTACATTTAAAATAACCAGTATTTACTAAGGGCTATTTTTATAATGTTGTGAATATTTACCTAAATTGAAGGAATGGTTGGGTTTGATCTTGATGTTGAATTTATTATATTAAATTGTGTTGTTTTAGACCAATGCAGACAGTGAGCTGAATTCTACTAATAATATATTCTTATTTGGATTTTGGACGTATTTAGTCCTAGTGGCGATACCCAGACTGTACAGCTGGTGAACGAGGTAAGTTCACTTGGTTTATCCTACGTCAGACTTGGGCAGAATAAGTCCCACCCAGCAATATCCAGACCTGTTCACGGATGGTGAGCTACCTTACTAAAGTCTCGACCGGTGTAACCATAATCCAGTCTATGTACAACTGGTGAGCTACGTTAAGTTCGCTTGGTATATCTTACGTCGGACTTTTGGGCAGTATAAGTCCCACCAGCAATACCCAGACCTGTTCACGGATGGTGAGCTACCTCTTCGAAGTTCTGACCGGAGTTACCACGACATTAACAATACAAATTATATATCTGAATTTGGTTCATTCTGCAAAGGTTAAGTAACGCCGATTTTATGATATTTTCACTGTCAGAAAACTAAGCTATTCTGGAAAGTTCTAAACTAAATTATTCTTCCAAAACTTTCTAAAAAGCCTATATAGATAGATAGATAGGTAGGTAGGTAGGTAGGTAGGTAGGTAGGCAGGCAGGTAAGTAGGTAGGGTAGTTAGAACGGACCTCTCCAAGTGCCAAGTTGCATTTCTAGATGCAGGATTACTGGAGTGGCAATAAAGACTGACGGACCTTCGACTTGGACTTGCTAAAAGATAAAGCCCTCTTGTCCCTTGTAGACATACATGACAGACTTGAAGTTGAAATTCGTAGAGTTTTACAGATATAGTTTCTGTTTCCCAGAATTATTGATGGGCATCCAAGTCACTAGGATGTCCACGATAATTTCCATGATAATATTTCATGATACGGAAGAGGGTGTCCAGTTTGGAGACGAGCCCATTGATCTGAGCGGGGCGGTGCTCTGATCCTATAAGGATTATGTTATGATCCTTATAGCCGTTTCTATTTATAATCATCATCCTCGTTCATCTTGATAATATAAAAGGTATGTTAGCCCGATGTACGATAGCCCGAGGTACGATAGCCTGAAGTATGTTATCTCGACGTACTTTCAGTATTAGATTTTAACTTGATATTTATACGAATCAAGTAACACAGTAGACAATAAATAAATATAGGTAACACAGTAGACATTCCTGTATTTAGGTATAATATTAGACGAGGTAGGTCACGCAGTAGACAATTATAAAATAGGTAACGCAGTAGACAATTATAAAATAGATAACGTAGTAGACAATTATAAAATATGTAACGCAGTAGACAAGACTTGATCACTTTTAAAAAGAATTTAGGTTACTAATACGGAACACAAGTTAGGTCCTACCTTTTACTACTAGACGATCACGTGGCCATTTCAACGATATTTCTTCAATATTTCTACTACTATTTTAATGTATTACTTTGATACATTATTAGCTTTTACGGTGAGGTAGTTTTCCTCGCTTGAGTTAGGGTTCGGTACATGGTCTAGTGGTAGTGACCCCGCCTTTCGATCCTAAGGTCGTGGGTTCAAACCCGGTCGTGCACCAATGGATTTTTCTGTTCGAATAATTAATGTGCGCAATGCCAGTGCTCTCATACGGTGAAGGAAAACATCGTGAGGAAACCGGCATGTCCAAGAACTAAAAATTCGAAAGACATGTGCCATCCACCTATCCGCAATGGGTCCGCGTGGTGGATCAAGACCCAATCACTCTCTCTTGAGAGTAGGCCAGTGTCCCAGCAGTGGGAACATTAGAAGGCTGTCATGATGATGATGATATGGATACCTAGTATTTTTGTATGAAGTGGAGGGTTCAAGTCCTGTCTGAGTACTATTTTTTGGTTGTATTATTAAAATTAGTATTTTGTAATGAGGTACGTATAGAGGACATGTTTGTTGGGTTTTAAGTATATGTGCAATGCCATTGCAAATGAGAAAATCATAAGAAAACCTTCATGCCCAAGAACGAATAAATCGAATGACATGTGCCATCCACCAATCCGCATTAGGTCCGTGGTGGATAACTTATTACTCACTTAGTAGTAGAACAGTGTCCAAAAAATGGAAACACTAGATAGCTGGTATGATGAAGTAAAAACTGTTTTGTATAAATGTGTAGCTGAAGCGGATTGGAAGACACCCCGCAGGGAATTGCCGCTACCTCTAACTCGATTAGCCAGGACTCGTGAGATAACTCGATTAATACTCGTAGATAGATAGCTTTATAAGCGGTTAAACCGGGGTTCCTATAACTGAAGCATCATTTAACGTTTTACCGAGAATGCGTTTCAAGTTAGTTATGTAAACAGATAATAGATATTGCACCTCTTGGGAATAATCCTAAAAAACACACAGAAAGGTAAACAATGTCGACTGTGCCGCACGCCGAGTCGCCGCGCCGCAGCATATATTCCACTCACGCAAAACACGGTTTTTTAGAACACAAAGCAATATATTTAGCAAAAAAACTTATTGAAGGGCTCTTTTGTTCCAAGAGAATGTAAGCACCTCTTGTTCGACTGTTTTTTCTGTCAATTTTTAATTCAAATTTTCCAAAACAAATAAATATAGTAAAAAGTTCCGCGGCGCTAAAACATCATTATATCAAAAGTGAGACTTATCTATCACTAAAAATCAAGCTCATCCGGACGACATTTGGATGGATTGGAGAAAAAGAACAATTAATGATGATTGTTCTTTACAATACATACAAAGTACCCATGGTAAAGTATATTGAATTAATAACAAAGAGAAAACTATTGTGAATTATAATCATTATTTAAAAAAACGTATAAAACGTATAAATATAAAATATTATATTATATAATAATCCTTTCAAAAGAGAAATTGCTCTTTAAAGCTCATACATAATCTAGACATTAAAATAAAAAAATCACAGAATAATAATTATGATATTTGCTTCAAAGGCGATTTTAGGTATTTTTTGTGTCAAAATCCCCTTCAGTCCGATCTTCAAGCTTGTAAGGGGATTTTGACACTCACCCGTTATCAGATACCGTTATCTTACGTATGGTGCCTCTTTACCAATATACTGGTACGTGAAAACGCCCGTTTTTAAAATGAATTGTAAGTAATATGCAAATAGATCGCCCATTGTAGTACCTGTTAGTATATAAATATATTTTTTTTTAATGTGGTGTGCAAATCATTTTCCATCTAGGTACTCGTATATCTTTCTAATAAATTATAATCACTTGTTATTCTAAAAGAAAATAAAGTCTATCTCTGTTATTATTTTCTGTACTTTCATGTTTTTTGACATTTGTAACAGACACCCACCCTCTAGCAAATCACAACATAATGTTGTGGGTAGTACGAGTAGATAGAAATGTCACTTCGAAAATTCATAAAATTTACCCCAAAATGTAAAGGCAGTTTCAGACAATGTGCGTCGGCGTTAATTGTCACGTCGTCGATCGCCGATAACAAGGGGTCTTATGGACGGACAAGCTTTCTTCCAGCGCGCTCAACTGGAAACTTTATAATTCATTCCAGTTGGAGGGCATTTCGACACAATTTCCGGGGGAAAAATAATTTGGGGTTTTCGCGGGAATTTCGGCGAGTTGAAGGACTCGTTTTTGAGTTCAATGGTGTGGATGAAGTCAGCTTGTCATTTGAGATATTAGCCAGAGGTCACTGCTGCTGATTGGATTCGATTAAACTTTATTTCAGCGCCGTATTTTGTAGAACTTTAGAAGCGATCGTGGTATCTGTCTAAGGCTGGATTCGACCAAACTCAAATAGGCGCTTTTCTCCGAGTAAATCGTAGTTATTCGCTAGTAAACTGACAGCTTTTTGTTTGTGTTGTTTCCATCCAGTTATACCAAAAACATTAAAAAATAAGTGTTGAACATCCAATAACTCGTAAAGGGCTCAGGTGAGGCCGTTAGTACCACCATTCGTCACGACGAATGTGCATTATGTATGAACGGACTTTGACGAGTGGCAATATGACAATATGGCCAGTGTGTGCGTACCATTATGTTTTTATATTCGTGTGAAATCTCTTAATAACTTCGTAGTAAAAAGCTACTTTCCGCTTCGGGACAAAAATATTTGCACTATCTGGAAATATTGTCAATTAGCCTAGAAGTAAACATAAAAAAAATATCATAAAAATATCATGTCTTTCGTTCTAGTACTTATTAATAATTTATTTTTGAATAAAGACTTTTTAACGCAGTTAATAAACATGACTTACCAATATGCAGAAAAGTAGGGGCCGGAATTTCTTGGTGGTCTAATTAACGAACTTATTTTACGTACCTGTAAAAGAAAGTAATCATGTTTAAAACATAAAATTTAACCCTAATTAAATTTGCACGGTCTAGTTGCAGTTGCTGTGACACACCGGTGACACACCTTTAAAGGTTTGCGTAGCACTGCGCTGTGCTTGTCACATAGAGACTTAGATGAGACTCTTTCGCTAAGTAATTTCACTGGCTACAGTTTCGAAACTAAACACACTACTGCTTGGAGGCAGAATATCTGTCGTTGCGGTCGGAACGGATTTTTGCTTGTGAGTCCGACCAGCAGGTCAATAGGGCGAGCATATTTTTATAAGAGGTAGTGTTCTTCATTTTAAAAACGGGTGTTTTCACGTACCGGTATATCCGTGAAGAGGTACCAACATTGTTTCGACTCAATTTCGAGAGTCTTCATCAGGGTTGAGTGACACGGCGCGCATCCTCCTCTGCGTCGCGATACGCACTGATATACCGATACGTAAAAACACTCGTTTTTAATATGAATGATAAAGTTAGCGATAGTTTTACTAAAGGTTGTGTTTTTCAAACAGTGGATCTGTGTACGAAAGCGAGGTTCTAAGAGGTGTTAAGTTTTTAAGTAATAATAACTCTTGAGAATTTTAATATTTATTTTAAAGTAAAGCTACCATTAAAACTTCGCTTAGCAACCTACAAAGAGTTTCTTTCAGACTCCCAGACGAGTCCACTTGGCCCGGCAATTTCAAGTTTTCTGCAGTAATATGGCGGTAAGGCAAAGTTCGATTACTTTAATGGGTTAATGTAGATTGTTTCGAAGAATTATTAAAGAAGTATTCGGGCTTTGTGTGCTGCTTTTGAAGTTGCGAGTTTGCTAATTTTTGATTAAAATATGAACAGTTTGCAGTCGCTTACTTTACGCCTTTAAGCATGCTATTTTATATTGACTTGAGTTTGGGGAGGGATGAATAATAGGTCGTGGTTTCGAATCCGGTCGTGCCGGAATGCCAGTGCTCTCATACGGTTAAGGAAAACATCGTGAGGAAACCGGCATGTCCACGAACTAAAAATTCGAAAAACATGTGCCATCCAACAATCCGCATTGGGTCTGCGTGGTGGATTAAGACCCAATCACTCTCGCCTGAGAGTAGGCCAGTGTCCCAGCAGTGGGAACATTAGAAGGCTGTCATTATGATGATGTTTATGAATAAAAAAAAATATAAAAGAACTAGCACGTACTGGTGATAATTACTCATCAGCTTGCATTATCTCAAAGCAAATGATTAGGATTTATGGTTATTAGCATATTTTCTTAGCTTTATCATTATAAAGTGAAATATATATATATATATTTATTTACTTGAAGTGTGGTAAAGCGGTACAAGATAATAGGGTAGGTTTTCTGTTCGTTCACACACTTCGTCGGAAACGACATGCAAAATTTAAATTACTATTCTAAGAAGCTACCTACTACATTTTACTATAATAATGTTATAAATTAATAATTAAACAACCCACATAGAGATGGATTAAAATTTCAGATTAGAATGTCAAGAGTAAAAATACAAAATAAGGAAACATAAGACACAAAAAAATAAAAATATATTTATGTAAACGTTTTTTACACATCGACATCTAGCCTCAGACTAAGCTTTTACTTCTATCTAACCATATTGGGAACCACATACCTGACTGGTTATTTTTGTTTTTATAGTGTTAACCATCCCACTAGGGGAATACTAAAGATTATAATAGCCCGCGTATCAAGAGGTGGTTGCGGGTTCAAACCCCGCTTGAGGCAAAATAATTTTTGGGATATTATAATCACATACCTGACTGACTGTAGCAATGTACATAAAGTTTTATCGTGTAGATCGACGATAAAGATAAATAAACGAAAGAATATTATAAATCAGAATGTTATGGATATACTTGTATGTTTGTTACTCAATCACGCTGTAACTGAGCTGGTTTTTTTTTTTGTTTTTTTTTATACAACTAAAGTGGCAACCAAGCGTACGGCCCACAAGATGGTAAGCGATTACCGCAGCCTATGGACGCTTGCAATACCAGAGGTATCACTCGCGGGTTGCCACCTTGAGGCTAAGATCGAAAGCCTCATGTGCCAGTAATTTCACCGGAAACCATAACCTTCACACCGGAACACAGCAATGCGAGCATTACTGCTTGGCGGCAGAAATAGGTATGGTGGTAGTCCTTCCCCGGACGAGCTCTATCACAAACAACTCTACTATTCTTACTTCCTCGATTTGAATAAAACTTGAAATAGTGTAGGTTCTGAACCCGGAATAACATGATGTAAGTAACTTTTTAGCTGGGTACCTGCTACGTAGCACGCAATCAAAGCCACGCGCAGAATCTAGTAACACCAATCTTCATATCAAACTCCATCAGTGGCCATTACATGATTGCAGTTGCAGATGATTTATATTATCAAACTACTCAAGAAGGATTTCACTAGAGTTTCTCAAAAGCGTAGTAATTATTTTAATCTTGATAAAACAGTACTGTCCCTGTCCAAAATCAATTAGGGGTCTAAGTGGTTGATCTCCACTCTCCGCAGGCTAAAGTTGAAAACAAACTTAGAAACTTGTTTGGCTTTGTGGCCTTGCAAATCCCTGATAACAAAATCTTATAAGTAGGTATCTACTATTATTGCCATCCCACCTCGTTATAGCGTAGTACCTATTCACTTGATGAATTAATAAACAAGTAAGTAACTAAAATAGAGCTTAATATAAGGTAACTCTTTCAGTGACATCTATTTTGTAGAGAGTTAAACTCTTTTTCCACAATAACTACAGATGGTCTTTCCATCCCGGAACAGTTGTCACGCTTGAAATCCTAAAATTACATCTTAGTTCACTCTCCCCACGGTAGATGGCGTTCTTATACAATATTTTTTAAGTATCTTTAACTGAAAACAGCAACCCTAACATAGAGGGCGCACAAACTCAAATTCTCACTTGAGATAGTTTTTAATTTAGTGTAGTACGTAGTAATGCTATGTTTGCAAAGATGGCGCTGCTGACGCTTTAACCATGACCGAACCTGTGGCAATCACATGTGACAAGATGCATTTTCACTTTTCTTATAGATGGCGCTTATATTCATTAGAAGAATTTTTACGGTCACTTTATCAAGAGTTACTGTGGCTTACCGTAAGGCGGCTCTCTCTAAACGAAATGCAGACTTATATAAAAACTTTATTTTTTCGTAGTCTGTTTGAAACAACGCTGATTGATAAGTTACCTTGAGCAGATGAGGATCTCTCTCCGCAGCATCCAGCAATGACTCTGCCTCGCTCAGCCAAGCCACGAACTTTTCCAGGGAGCGGTCAAAGTTCTGAAGAGACGACACTGCCGAGTGTAGGGCCTTGCCTCGAGCCACAATACTGTGAAAAAAAGGAAAAGTTGTAATGAAATTAATCGCAAGGTAGAGATACTAGGATTTAGCATTTTTATCTGAGCAGTTTCCAATGCTTTGAAGGGCACGTTAAGGTATCCTTAACAGGTATAACAGTTGCAAGATCATGACTTAAGCTAGATCATACAAAATTACTCATTTACTTATTAGGTACTTCTTTACTTTGCAGTCTAATAGCTCCGTTACCAGAATATGTTGTTAATTTACTTAAGGGTGGCTTTCAACACAAATAACTTACTTATTTTAAAATAAATATAACATGACATAACACATTCAAAATTAACATAGATTAGGAAATAGTTCTTACAATAAGATTCCTTGTATCAGAAATTCAGATCATGCATATTTGTCCCTTAGCGGGAGTCAAACGTGCAACTTCTAGCTTTATTAAGCACGGCACTTGCCCACTGCACAACCAAGATAATCACTCGTCTATTTTTGGTAATTCATAATTTATTTGTATTTCGTAGATACTCGTACTCGTCGCGTTTCTATAGAAATATATTTTTGAGTTCCTACCTAGGTACTTAATTATCTAAATTATTATTACTAGAGAAACGTCAAAGGAATGTTTAAACATTAATTTGGGAACATAATCTCTGCTTGCATAGCAATGAGACACGCATGCCTATCAAAAGCATGATCAAAGTTCACAATTAGCTCCATACTAACAAAATTATTCATGACAAGTGTGGAACGACCTGTGACATTCCGCGCTGACTTTATGTCATGCGAAATTGCGCTGCATTTTCAAGAGGTTAATTTTTGAGAGTTCCTTTCAGTGCACTTTACATTACTCTTCAAAAGGTACACACCCTGAAAATTTTTAGTTTCTTAAACTTGGGTACCGTTTTGGCTGAGCATTGGTTATCAGTCAGTCAGTAACGCACCAATTTTATATAGGTAATTAGATGGTGGAGACAAAAAGCTACCTTCTGCCTACTAACCCTATATTTTCTTAGTTCTCATTAAATATTCATAATATTAATATTTAAATCAGTAGGTATATCATCAACCACTTTACATGTACTTTTATTGCTCAATGCCAGAGCACATTAGGCACAGAATATAATTTAAATAAAGGTAGGGACTTATTTAACAAGCTGTTTTGTAATAACACAGATGACTGATTATGCTAATATTACGTAGGCAGCTGTTTTTGTAGTTACCTGGCCCCAGTTTGGGTGTTAGGTAAAGGGAGGTCAAAGGTTTGTGTTGTCTGTCCCTGTCTAGTACCGTATTCTTTACTACTTGTCTCGCAAAGTTATAAGTTCATCAAAAAGTTGTTTTTCTGCTCAATTAAATTACACGCTCGCTACTAGAACCCGGTGCTAATTTTACAATATTGTTTCTAACTTAAATAAGAGATGGCGCTGCTAAAAGTTTACTTTACCCTGTCACAGATGGCGATACGCGTAACAAGCGCAACTTATTTAAAAACCACATGAGTAATGTTTGCAACCGAAAATAAACCGTTTATGTTAGAAGCAATAAAATAAGTTTACCTGGTAACTTCACTACACTATTAATAATATACGCTGGGAATCAAAATTAGGTGATGAGGGAATAATCTTTCTTCACTTTCCAAAGTATGAATTATTTTGGTATGTCCCAATAATTTTGTACTAATGTTACGTATTACTAATAACTGTTATCTGCTAATGTTTAAACTTCAGTCATCATTTACATCGAAGATGTTTCTCTCAGAAGTTAGAAATTATACGTTATTAGAAAACGGAACTTTATCAGACACACTATTGGCTAGTAAATGTTGGTCAACCCTGCTTCATCTAACGCCTCCCGGGCACTGCAGCGTCTGCTTTACACCACCATGTAGGCAAAAAGTGTAACCAACTTGCCACTAGACGCTGGCTATCAATGATTTTCAGTTACTATCAAACACTTTTGGACACACGATGGAGCGACATTAAAGCGGTCACACGAAGTCGGGGGATGGTGAAGGCTCAAAATCGATGGTCATGGCGCTGTTTGGGAGGCCTATGTCCATCGACGTCTATCGGCTGATAATGATGAGTGGTTATTTTTGTTTTTATGGTGTTAACCATCACACTAAGGGAATACTAAAGATTATAATATCCCAAAAGTTATTTCGCCTCAAGCGGGATTTGAACCCGCAACCACCGCTTGATACACGGGTGCTCTACCAATTGAGCTATCGAGACATTATCTCGCTTGAACGAAATAATCATTGGGATGTCTTCGGCTCGAAGTATTTATTTTTGGGATATTATAATCTTTGATATGATGATGGTGAATCCACATTTGGTCTGCGTGGTATTGAAAGTTACGAGTCGTGGCGAGAGTAAGAGAGATCACCTGTTGTTGAGCTCGTTGTATCTGTGGTTGATGGCCTCGGTGGCGCGCTTGATGCGGGAGGTGTCGTCGCTACGGTACACCGCGATCAGTCGCTGCGTCAGCTGGCCGAACAGTTCCACCTGGTGCTTGTACTGATGCACCTCGGCGTGGAACGACTGGAAACGAAAAAACGCTTGAGTTATTTTATGTCAGAAAGTGACAACACGATCAAGTCGCCCGCCTGATGTTAAGCACCACGCAAATGCAGTGCCACAAAAAGCTTAAAGTTTTTGAGTTCTGCGTGGCACTGCACTGCGCTCATCACCCCGAGAGGCTGTTGTTAAGTCTCTTTCGTCTAGTAATAATCTACGGAATAAAAATAAACTACCAGAATTTCACTTGCTATTACAGTGCTCTTCAAACCTAAACACGGTAATGCTTGCACACTACTGCTTGGGGGTAGAATATTTGACACTGCGGTGGTACCCACCAAAATGGACTCTTGCTGAAGAGTCCTACCACCAGGTAAGTTTCATGATACGCTTTTTAATGATAAGCTAGGAACCCAGCTGAGTTTTTTGCCAGATTCTTCTAGGCTGGGGCTCGTGGAACTGGCGTAAATTCACCTAGCTTTAAGACGTTTTAAAATGATCCCTAAGAAATTTTTGACTTTTACTTTGACTTTTTAACATCGTTAGAGAGGAGATTCGTTTGATTTATATCAATAACTTTGATATTGCAAATAAGTTTTCTACTGCCCATCATCATGGCTTGGGTGTTATTTACATCTATTCGTTTTTTTACCCTTAACAATAAATAGACCAGAGGTGTTATTTACGCATATTTTTTAGAAATATACAATTTAGTCGTTTTATAGTAAAAAGCAGGGTCATGCCAAAAAAAGCGATAGGAACCCAGCCGGTGTTGTCGCCAGTTCTTTTACGGCATAGGCGCGTTGGAACTGGCGTAAATTCACCTAGCTTTAAGACGTTTCAAAGTGATCCTTGTGATTCTACTGAAATACATAATTTTTTATTTTGATTTTGATTTGATTCGTATGTCGACAGTTTGTGCCAAAGCGATATATTTTTATCAAAAACCAAAATCAAAAACAAAAAAAAAAACAATAACGTTCTCTCTCATAACGAAAGCTAAGCCTCACAGGGTTTCTTGTAATTATGAAATCCTTGTAAGAACAAAAATACTCTAATGGACTTTCACTTTATAAGATTTATGCTAAAAATAATGAATGTAAGATTATTAATATTATTAACAAAAAGGTTTTTAAACTTTCCCTTGGTTTTACTTAAAATAACGGGGCACTAAAAGCGGTATTTCACCAAAAACTTAGCATAAAGCCGAGGGTCGGCCACGAGCACCAATTAACTTAGATTTATAGCAAGTACACGGCGTAACTTTAACTTACCAAGTTACAGTTATCGACGTGTGGTTACCACTGTGAATAACATTGAATTACATGTTTTGGAGCTAACTGGGTTTTCTTTAATCGAGTAAAATATAAAAATACGTTTCGTGCTAATCTACAAAAGGCATCGAGTATTTACCCCATGGGTTGTATCCAGATATCAAAAATAAACTATGAATGTTTTTAAGAAGTAGAGTTCTCTGTGATAGAGCTCGTCTGGGGAAGGACTACCACCATACCTATTTCTGTCGCCAAGCAGTAATGCTCGCATTGCTGTGTTCCGGTGTGAAGGGTATGGTTTCTGGTGAAATTACTGGCTTTCGATCTTAGCCTCAAGGTGGCAACCCGCGAGTGATACCTCTGGTATTGCAAGCGTCTATAGGCTGCGGTAACCGCTTACCATCTTGTGGGCCGTACGCTTGGTTGCCACTTCAGTTGTATAAAAAAAAAACAACTATGGAATATCTACATTAATGCGCTCTTTGACTAAATTATACTTTTATGCACTCACATTGCATCTTTTAGGCAGTCCTTAAAAGGATCATGAATTGGTGTTTTATGACTATAATATAGGTAGCTATTTGAGTTAAGCACATACAAAAACACTTATTTTTTGTTTATTTGAACTAAGTATTCTGCCTTAGTAATAAAAAATACTTTAGCAAACGTTGCTATATTGAAAACCTTATTTTACTTTCTCGTTTTACACACTTATGTACCGTCCAGTTCAGCAATTTGCAGTATTTAGTTAGATAATATAATTCAGCTTATGAAACTATTCTGAAATATGCTAAAACTGCGGCTATTATGCAAATAAACCAGCTTTCCCGATGGAAACTATTTTCCCAGTAAAGAGGGTGACTATTTTCGCTTGGGGCGTAAAACCTTTTAGAAATGGCTGAGAAAATCAAATGAAGGAATTACACGTAAGATTTTTGTGAAGCTAGGTAAGAATATGGACTAATATTATTTTAATTTTATTGTAATGTTATAAGTAAAATAATATTCCACGCAGCTGAGTAGATTCTAATAGTTACCTGTCTATAAAGTAACATTGAATAGTAGGTATTTTTTGCTATGTAAGCACACTGGTTCAGTTTGTTTTCACAAGATTTAACGAAGCTTTGTAAGTACTTGAGTAGGCTTTTAGGTATAATATAATTGTGATGTTATGTACCTATCTATACTAAAGACACAATTTTGTTTTCACAAAGATTTAGCGAAGTTATGTAAGTACTTGGGTAGGCGTATAGGTACCATACTTCTAACTGTAACGTTCCTGACTATACTAAAGACAATACCCGAGAAACAAACACTTCTAAAAGCTTTCTAAATAAGCTCAAAATATGTGAATAACAAGTAAGATGTTCCCTGAAGCGACGAGGCGATATTTGACAAGACATTCTGTTTACGACATCCAAACGCACGTAAAAAACTCTCCCAATTTTACGTCTTCGCGGGAATTCAACGTGTCGGAGAAACTTTACACATATTCTAAGCACTACAACCGCATTTGCACGTAAAGCAGGGTGCCTTTCTTGCCATTAACCAGGGATTATTACTGGTTTATTTGATTTCAATAGTGTTTAATAAGAATACGAGCTTTTGATGTTAACATTGACATTATAACATCAAATGTCTAAACGTGGCAATGCAGCCAGCATGTTGGGAACGCTACCGTCTGGTAGTGATTTAGATCATTTGAGCTATCTATAGGTCGTTTGTAACGGTCTTTAGATGGCTCAACTGTTTCATATGTATTTTGTATATTTTGTAATTTAATTATGTACATATTTTATTTTGTTAATAAAATGTCTGAATAAAGAAAATAAATATCGGTAGTGATTTTACTTTTTAGAGACTTATCAGCGTAGAAAACAGTCAACTGAGCTTTGAGGTCAGTTGAAATTCCCATTCCCACGCTGAGATTATGATGATAATGAACATAAACATACTCAATAACGATTAAGGCAACCAAGCGTACGGCCCACTTGATGGTCAGCGGTTACCGTAGCCTATGTACGCATGCAACATCATAGATATCACTTGCGTGTTACCACCCTGAGACGTTAGATGGAAAGTCTCATGTGCCTGTAATTTCATCGGAAATCACCCTTCGAACCGGAACACAGCAATGCGAGCATTGCTGCTTGGCGGCAGAAATAGGTATGGTGGTAGTCCTTCCCCGGACAAGCTCTACCACAAAGAACTCTACTCTTAGAACGTCTCTTAGATCTTAGACGTACGAACTAATTTTATTACCGGCTTTTGATCTAACATTCAACCGTGGCACCCTGTGGCAGTAATACCACGTCTTATAACGTTAGATGCTCCAGTGCGTTTGAGAAGACATTGACACAACGATGCTATAATTACTAAATAAATACTATTGTACTTTCAAGAACTGAAGGGTTTAAAATTATTTGGAATATTATACAAGATCACGGACATAGCTATTAGAATGAGTAAGTTAAAGTGGCAGTGGGCAGGCCATATAGCTCGTAGAACCAATAATTGCTGAGGAATGGACCGATTACATTAAAATTCGCAGAAGGTCGATGGATGGTGAAGGCTTAAGATCGCCATAGCGCTCTTTGGGAGAAGCCTATGTCCACCACTGGACGTCTACTAACTGATATTATGCTATATTAATATGTGTAAATAAATGTATGTCTATGTCTAGAATAATTTTTGCTACGTCTTTCGTAGACCCTCTACGTCGTAGAGAACTGAATTTGTAGCAGCTGATTAAAACGTGATGTGCATTAAAAGAGCCTCTACGGGGCGTACGAGTACTTTAAATCTTTCGACACACTGGTTCTTTGTTTTCACAACAGTCACTGATCTTATGCAAATAAGGTGACACGACAAGCAAGTAAGGTTGAAACAATTAAAATATTTTTCTCGTGACTGCATCTAGGTTTTTCCAAAATTATCTTGTAGTTCACCTTAGTCTACCTAGGTGTACCGCGGGCAAATAAATATACCTGTGTACCCGTGGCTCACCTAGGGGAACTAACAGGGTGGACCACGGGTAAGGACCGGTTTTAGTAGGTATTTTAAGTAATTTAGATTTCATTATATCTTTTTGACCTTTTAATACCTACCTGAGGGGTAACCACAAGCTCATAAAGCAATATTAAAATAATTTACGCTGTTTTTTTGGATGGCGAAATGTCAGTCTAATATTGTTTTAAAATTGCTTTGAGTTTGTGGTGTGGTTGTGCGCACAGTACATGTAATTACCACCTTTTGATCTCTGTGCTTTCAAGACATCAGCAGCGTCTGCCAAGATGGCGTCACTTTGGCCTTTATACCACCACCACAGCGCTGGCACTGTTTATATAAAACTATAGATTTTTTTAATACCTTATTTAGGACAACAAACAGTGCGCTGATACATTTTGAGACTTAGGTACTAGGTACTTAAAGCAATTGTGTTAAGATAAAAAACAAACGAAAAATCTCTAGTACTATATTCCGCTTAACCTTCTAACCAACGAGGTACTTAATACAATGAATAACACGTGTCGATATTTTTGTTTTGAGGTTAACTGTATTAACTGTGTGACCTCATTGGTTAACAGGTTAAGCGGAATAGTACTAGAGATTTTTCGTCTATTTTTGTCTTGTAATGGATTTCCGCAAAGTAACGCCTGAATCTATCAATAAATTGTGTTAAATTAGGGATGAGTAAATATATAACCCACTACGTTACCCTCGTTTTTAACTCTCACCTTTTGGTCCCTGACTTGAGCCTCGAGCACATCAGCGGTGTGCCCCGGAGGCGTCATCGCCGCGAGGCGCGCCTCCATCCGGGCGAGCCAGGCGTCCGCCTCGCGCCGCCGCGCCTCGTACCGCTGCGAGTCGCCAAGCATCGCGTCCAACTGCGCCTTGCGCTGCAGCACGCGGGCATTCGCCTCGTCCCAGTGCTCGCGGAGCGCAGTCACTGCAAACAATTATTATTGTTATAATCAAACTGCAGTGCCCTTACAGGGTTCATGTACCTTACATAAAATATTGTGTTACTAAGAACTTGTACAAGATTGTTACATGATGCAATAAATCGAAATATTGAAAATATGAAATACGATAAAGTTACTGTTACTGTTACTGTTAGCCTACTGGATCCCAGTGTTGGGCAAAGGCCTCCCCCTCAATCCTTTAGAATTTGCGAAAAAATTAAAGTTAGTTTTTTTTTATACCACTAATGTCTTTCGAATTTTAAGCCATGTACAGTAGTTATTTAAAATAGAATTTATAAAATAAATATTATTCGTTAAATACTGGCTAATGAACTAATAAGAAGACTTTTCCAAAAAGTTGAATCAGCCAAGCAACACACAATGTGCAATGGTATTTACGCGAATAAACCGCAATCAAAAACTATTTTGATTTAAATAATGTATGCCCACTGAACAGAGAAAATTACTTCAATTAATTTAAACAGTAACACTCGACGGTTAATCAAAACAGTAAACTGATGAGTTTCTGCACATCAAATACAGAATGTTTCCTTATGAACAGAACGTCTGATGCAGGTTTTTTTTTTTTTTTTTTTTTTTTTTATACAACTGAAGTGGCAATCAAGCGTACGGCCCACAAGGTGGTAAGCGGTAACCGCAGCCTATGGACGCTTGCAATACCAGAGGTATCATTAGCGGGTTGCCACCTTGAAGCTAAGATCGAAAGCCTCATGTGCCAGCAATTTCACCGGAAACCATACCCTTCACGCCGGAACACAGCAATGCGAGCATTACTGCTTGGCGGCAGAAATAGATATGGTGGTAGTCCTTCCCCGGACGAGCTCTATCACAGAGAACTCTACTACTCTTAAATTAATTTGATTTATATCAAAACTATTGAATCAATCAATCAATCAATCGTTTATTTTCTTGTAAATAAATGATTTACCAATGTTGGTACAAGCATATTTTTACAATGTCAATAATACTTATAAAAAAATATAAAACAAAACTGTATCAACATAGCATAGCATTTATAGTTCGCACAGCGGAACTAGGCTTCCGTGAAGTTAGCAGTTTGTGATGCGCAAAGACAATTTAGTTTGAAAAAGCTCCATTGCGCATCGAAACGGCTAATTTCACTACGGCCGAGATCCGTCGTGAGACCTATACCTATACCTTCTATCTAACTAATTATTATAATGTGCCGAGCTTCCAGGCCCTTTTGTCTTCAAGGTAGGCGTTCTCATGACTCGCGTCATTTGTAAAAAACTCTTAGAAAATAATTTATTACTTAAATCACAAAAAAACTTGGGACGAATGTGCTCGGCACTAACTCGGCATTCATAACAATAGAAATAATACCTAAAAAGTGATAGGAATCTAGGTATTGTTGCCAGTTCTTTAACGGCATGAGATAGTCGCGTTTTGACGTAAAATTTAGCTAGGTTGTAAGAAAATATCAAGTGATCCTTGTGATTTTGTCGAATAAAATTATTTTAGAATTTGATTTAAACTCTAACCTAAGTACACGTCTATTGGCTTAAAACAGGTCCAATAAAGGTCGGGCACGAATTGATTTTTCTATTATAAATATGTAAAAATTGGGTTAGCAATGTTTAAAATAAGAAGTTTATTTAGTAAACCCGGCGCGGTTTCACTCGCGTAATTTTTTTTTTAAGCATAATTTTGACACCCTGTACATTTTCTCACCGTTTAAACCTTCCCTGAACTTTTACAAACATTTCAAGACCAAAAATTGAATCATTCCAGCCGTTCTCGAGTTTTAGCCTATTTTTAGCCTAACGCACAGCAATTCATTTTTATTTATAAGAAGAAGAAGATAAGATTATTATTAATAACTTTATTACAATTAATAAAAATGTTTCGGCACTATTATGTAAATGGAACACTCTACTAGGCAGTGTTTATAAGGTCATTCATTATCAACCTGACAAACTTAAGGGATTTATACTCCACACATAAAAAAAAACTTGTACTTGTTTTTATCTTAAAAAAAAAATTACGTAATTCTGCTTAATAATTAATTATCCTTGTTAGAAATCGAAAAGACAGCGCTCGGCACGTGTCAGTGACCCGCGCGCAACTGAACCGCAACCGCAATTGAACCGCGGGTCAATAACCCGCGCGTCCTGCGCGTGTCACTGACCCGCTACGGGGCGCGCACACTCGAATATTTCATTATTACGCCGCTTAACTCGATTTCCAACAATGATAAATAATAATTGAGCAGAAAAACGAGAGCGATCTAACGCTAGGCCATGAAAGTGCCAAGTGTCCTAAGTCCGTCACCAGAGTTAGCTTCTAACTTCGATCACGTTGTGCTCTCTCAAGAATAGGCCCGTATTCCACATTCGCGTAGTAAAAGTTGTTGCTAAGGGTGTATAAATTATTAGTCATAACATCCACCCCTGGAAAAACAATTCTCGGAGGGATGAACCCGTGCTTGCTTAGAAAGGTGTGTTGTTGTATTCAAATGAAGATAAACAATGCGAAGTTAATATCTGTACCACCTCGGTGAAATCTAAATATAAAATCATTGCGTTACTGACTGACTGACAATCAACGCACAGACAAAACAGTAAGCTCTATTTAGCGACCGACGTGGCGCAGCGGGCGCAGGTCCGCCTGCGACGCGGAGGTTGCGGGTTCGATTCCCGCCTCAGGTCAAATGTTTGTACGATCTACAAATATTTGTTCCGGGTGTTCTGGGTATTTTCTATATTATAATAAAAAATATCTATCTCTGTATTAGTATATAATATCAGTCATCTAGTACCCATAACACAGCTCTGTTTAACAGCAGCTTACCTTGGGGCTAGATGATGCTGTGTGGATTGATTATTTATAAAAAAAAAACAGTAAGCTCTAGAGATTTGAATGTTCTTTTTAATTCGTAGGTATATACTAAACAAAGTTACTAATCAAAACAATAATTTTGTCTATTTGTAAAATACTTAGTATGATTAAAGAGCGTTGTGGAGTGAAAGAAGACGTAGTGATGAGGATAGAGAAAGGCATGCTAAGGTGGTTTGGGCATGTAGAGAGGATGGATGAAAGAAGATTGACGAATCAGATTCATAAGGCGACTGTGAATGGTACAGTTGGAAGGGGAAGACCTCGACCCACGTATTACGATCAAATTGAAAACGTGCTAAAGAAAGGCCAGGTCAGGAGTACCCTAAACCGACGAGCGTGTATGAAGAATGTGATGAGAGTAAATGAAGCAAAACAGGTGTGTCAGGATCGTAGCAAGTGAAAATCCGTGGTCTCTGCCTACCCCTACGGAATACAGGCGGGATTTTATGTATGTATGTATGTAAAGAACTTAGCTAGCTATGCGATGAGCGCTTTTTTTAAGCACTAAGAAATAAATTCTAGAAAATCAACTTTATTCGTCTTCCTTTTTGCGTCCTATAGAAGGACGCAAAAAGGAAGACGAATAAAGTTTTCACGGACAAAGTCGCGAGACGTTACACTAGTGTGCATATTATGAATATGGTTGCGTATGAGGGATGTATTTTAAATTATTATATAACTCTGGAGATATGAGACAAGACCGAGATGATATAGTAATTGCCACATAATTATTCGGAAGCAAATATTAGAAATTCAAAGTATGCTTTATGAATACCTCGCATCATGAAGTTTTTTTTATAAAAGTTAGGTAGCCAAAGTGCTTAGAGCCCACCTGATGGTACGTGGTTACTGTGAAATGATAGTTAGTAGGTCATTTATTGGTATAGAAAAATATATGCACTGTCAACTTAAAATATTTCGATACATTTTTTTTTTTATGTCATCAAGTGATAAGACAATCAAGGCGCCCACCTGATCTTAAGCACCACGCCTGAGACATTGTTGTTAAGTCTCTTTCGCCCAGTAATTTCACTTGCTACGGTGCCCTTCAAACCTGAACACAGTAATGCTTGCATACTACTGCTGATAATATGACACTACGGTGGTACCCACCAAGACCGACTCTTGCTGAAGAGCCCTACCACTTGGTATATCCCTCGTTCGTTCGTTCGTATAAGTCAGTGGCCAACTCTGGTGACAGAGTTTCTAGGCCGCCCGAAGGCCTCTGTCATGTCATATCCCTAGTATATATATATTTTTTTTTATGCCAGCAAGTGACAAGACAATCAAGGCGCCCACCTGATGTTAAGCACCACGCCTGACTATTACAGATGCAGTGCCACCCAAAGCTTAAAGTTTTTAAATGTTTGCGTGGCACTGCACTGCGCCTATCACCCCGAGACATTGCTGCTAAGTCTCTTTCGTCCAGTAATTTCACTTGCTACAGTGCCCTTCAAACCTAAACACAGTAATGCTTGCACACTACTGCTTGGAGGTAGAATATCTGACAACTACGGTGGTACCCACCAAGACGGACTCTTGCTGAAGAGTCCTACCACCAGGTCCAGAGTAGTATAGCTCCTTTAGTAAACTGGTCACTTTTAAACGCTTATACTTGCAAGGTTTTGTGCTGCTTGCAGAGCTACTACATAGTTAAAAATTAATGAAGTGAATGAACGATAGTATAGCGTGTTGTGTTGAGTGGAAGTATCATGCGTGTATCATTAGAAACAATTGAAGCGCCAAGCGGCAGGCGTCGGAACTGTTAAATTCTGTTGTCCCGGGAGTATGCAAATAAGCCGTAATGGCGGCACTGTCGAACAAGCGACGCACGGCCGCGCAGCCAATGGGGTGGAAGCACAGTGATACTCAAATGGATTTATTGAATTGGAATTAGATTATTTTATATAGCTGTTGCCTGTGACTTTGTTTGAGTGTATTTCTTCTTCTTCTTTTGTTTTATGGCCTCTGTGGCTAGTTTGCCACAATTTTGCCAGTGTCAAGTGTATTAGTTTGATTGTCGCTTAGCAACGTAAACAAACGAAATTTGGATCGAAACGATGACTTTTCTTTCAAAATTCTCCTGGAATGTCTTTGACTAAATTACCAACCAACATTACCCCTCCATTTCAATTACCAACACTTGTGCTAAGTAAACAAGTTAAATTAGATAAACTGCCACCAAATTTACACAATAAAACTTAAAATAACACGAGAAAAATAATTAAAATGGGAAGACCCATGTCGTTTTGACAAGATAGCCAAAGACAATCCGAGTGTATTTCGTAAGCTTCGGATAGTAAATCTTATTTCCGGCCATTATCTATCTGTGTTTTAAATTTCAGCTAAATCCGTTCAGTGGTTGTGGCTGCGGTGCAGCACGCCGAGTCGCCGCAGCGGTTTCCAATACAGACAGAAAACACAGTTGTAAACACAAAAGCAATGTATTTTCCAAAAAACTTGTGGCCTGAAAGGCTCTCTTGTTCGGATTGACAGCTTTCAGATATTTTATAAAAGTTACAAAAAGTTTGCACACATAAAATTACTAAGAAGTTTTCGCGTCGCTTACAGTGGTTATAGAATAGAATAGAATAGAATAGAAAAATATTTATTTAACGCCACACAATTAATATCGAGTTATAGATGAACAAAACCTTCATCTTTACATTCCAACATCCAAACTTACACATTTATATTATTAGTGTGATTATAGTTGATAACTAAAGTACTCAGAAAGAAAATACGGTGCTATTTTGATGGGTAGGATGTACGTTGCCGTGGACAGGCCGAAAGAGTAGTAGAGTTCTCTGTGATAGAGCTCGTCCGGGGAAGGACTACCACCATACCTATTTCTGCCGCAAAGCAGTAATGCTCGCATTGCTGTGTTCCGGTGCGAAGGGTATGGTATCCGGTGAAATTACTGGCACATGAAGCTTTCGATCTTAGCCTCAAGGTGGCAACCCGCGAGTGATACCTCTGGTATTGCAAGCGTCCATAGGCTGCGGTAACCGCTTACCATCTTGTGGACCGTACGCTTGGTTGCCACTTCAATTGTATAAAAAAAAAGTATTGTACAGCAGTGCGGTAACATCGATACATTATAACATAATTGTTTTTTAAAACAGTCGTTGAAATACTAGTAAAAGCGATTGTAGGTTTATACCCTTTATAGATAATTGTAACTATTCGTATTAGTCAGTGGCTAACTCAGGTGAAGGAGTTTATAGTCGTGGCCTAACGGCTGTTACAATCAAGGCTTACAATACAAAAATGCTACCGGTCACCCACCTAAATACTGACCACGCAGAACGCCGGGTCGACTGAGTCAACTATGTTACGAGAGTCATACCTAGAAATACAAGATGACGATGATGATGATCATGGTTTTCTTAGTTTAGGTCTTTTTAATTGCATTATTTTGTGCAATTTATGCGAAGCATAAAAACAACCCAAAATAGCAAAAAACTATAATAATAGCTCAGTTATTATAAAGAGTTTGGTCAAATAAAAACTAAAACCAGTTAGTTTTGTTATTGTTTGGAGCGAACCTTTTAGAAGTGCTCGCAAGTGTAATAGTGGAGCACTTGTCTTTGATACCGGAAATCCAGTTATTTCAGCTGAAATGGAAAAATAATAAATATACTATCGAAAAGAGAAAGTTACCAGTTAAAGACAAAACTATACATATAAAAATCGTTACGTTACTGACTGTATAGCTGACTGACAATCACCACCCAGCCAAAACGGTAAGCTCTAGAGATTTATTCATAAAAAACTGCCATTTGACAGCTTGCTAAGTTGAATTATGACTTAATCACTCTCGCTTGAGAGTAGGCCAGTGTCCCAGCAGTGGGATAGTTAGAAAGCTGAAGATAATGACAAATAAAAAGACTGTAACACAAATAGTATCGAAAAATTAAACGTGAACAATTTTGACCGAGCGAGCGAAGCGTCTCAGCTTCGAGATTGGCCAAAAATGCTTTTGTGTGTCAGTCAGTTTGACACTATAAGTTGGTCTTATAAAAAATTGTTAGAGTTCTGATGGGGATCTTCAGCGTGATGAGCAGAATAGCTCCTCAAAATGCAGTAAATTGCTCACTTTTCAAAGTTTGTACTTGTGAGGTCTACTGTTTTTATTTTGAAATTTTTGTTTATTTCCTTAAAAACTTACAGACCAATAAATATAGGTACCTACTTGAGTAACTAATTACTACTTAGTAAGTAAGTTAATTAATACCTACTTAGTTAGATTACCCCTCAATTCATAGTCACTTTAGTTTATTGGCATTACTAAAATATGAACAAAAATATGGATGAGCGTCTAAGTGACAAGCGACCATGAATAGTTGGAATAATTGTTGGAACTGTTTGGAGAACTATAGTGGCTCCAGCGCTCGACGGAGCAACACGTCTGCCGGAGAACAAGTCGATGGTCCTGAGGATGTCCCGTGGAGGGATGAAACACGTGTCGATATTTTTCTTTTGAGGTTAACTGTGGTAACTGTGTGACCTCATCAGTTAATAGGTTAAGCGGAATAGTACTAGAGATTTTTTGTCTGTTTTTTTATTTTTATTTTGTAATGGATTTCCGCAAAGTAACGCCTGAATCTATCAATTAACTATAGTCATAATTAGGTATAAGTGCAAAGTGCGTGAGTCCCATACAAGTCCACTTAAATGTTTGTGGGTCCAATCGACCCGTATTAGTTCGGCACTCGCGCGGGTTAACCCACAGCGAGCGGGAATCGATCAGCTCTAATGAGGGATAGTTTCGCCCCCGGATAGGACCCTTTTTTC
Source organism: Colostygia pectinataria (assembly GCA_951394395.1). Taxonomy (NCBI): domain Eukaryota; kingdom Metazoa; phylum Arthropoda; class Insecta; order Lepidoptera; family Geometridae; genus Colostygia; species Colostygia pectinataria. The sequence continues at coordinate 357,960 of OX596368.1, read as the reverse complement.
AAAAGCGGTTCGCTAACCGTTGTTCGCATTATCCTTTATTTAGCTCGATCATGTACAAAGTGCTGTGTTTATATATTTAACTAGCGACCCGCCTCGGCTTTGTATGGGTGCTTATAAACCTTCCTCTTCAATCACAATTGCTGAAAAAGTCATTACAATTGCTTGCGTAGTTTAAAATATATAAGCGTACATACATACATATAAAGGGACAGACGCGGGAAACGACTTTGTTTTATAATAAGAAGAGATTCAATTTTTTTGCATTTATTTATATTTTTTTGTTAAAAAAGTAGCGATCACGATTTGGACAAAAAAGTCTAGGACGGCCCCGATCAATAAAATAACAGATTATTTAGATAATAAAGAAGCTTGGGACAAATGTGCTCCTGCTCTACTCGGCATTCATAGCAATAGCAAGGGTCATGTCAAAAAAACAAGAGGAACCCAGCCGGTGTTGTTGCCAGTTCTTTTAAGGCATTAGCGCGTTGGAACTGGCGTAAATTTTCCTAGTTTGTAAGACGTTTCAAAGTGATCCTTGTGATTTTGGTGAATAAAGCACTTTGATTTGATTTGATGGACCGATGATATTGTACATACATTCTGAGATCTAATGGGAGAGGCTAGCAGTGGACGGCTATTAATAGAATTTTTTTAAAGTAAGATTTCAGAGGCTAAAGCACAAAAAGTGCGGGTTAAAATTCGAGCAGGTCAGGCATGACGTAGACATAAGTAGCTCAACTGGCAGAGCATCCGCGTATCATGCAGAATGAGGGGTTTTCAGATCCCGCCTAAGTTTAAAAACAATGGGATATCATATACTAGTGAACCAACAAGCTAGGTATCTATACTTTGGACCAATGAACTATGTATCATGTAATTAAATGTTTTGATAGACAAAGTAAGCTTGTTATTCACAAATAATATTAAACCCTTCGTGGGTCATATTTACCCATTGTGGTGGTGGCGGGTCGAATCGACCGTTGTGACCGCTATAACAGCTCCTTACTCTAACAAGGGTTGCTAATTGTTGACAAGTGAGTTTAATATTACTTTGTTATGGTTTAGTCACAATTTAAAGTTATATTAAACCAGTGGTGAAATTGGATCTAAAAAGGTTAATCCTGTTTTAGAGAGCGCTGGAAGTCTAGTGGTAGCGACCTCGCCTTATCCTAAGATCGTGGGATCTAAAACGGTGCACATTGCCAGTGCTTATAATGGTGATGGAAAATATCGTGAGGAAACCGTTATGTCTAAAAATCTAAAGACATGGTACCAACAACCAGTCCGCTTTGGGTCCGCGTGGTGGATTATGAAACCATCAGTTTTGCTTGATCAAATCACCCGTCAATTTAAACATCAAACTGCGATCTGAACAGAATAATTGTTGGAACTGATAGAACGTTTTTTTAACGGCTTTTATAAAAAAAGTTTAGTAGAATCAGTTCGAAATTCTCTACTGTTTTTAACCTTCATTTACTAATTGTAGAACTTTGTAGAATAGAAGAACTAGTAAAATCGGCTCCTACGTTCAATTACCTAAAACAAGTTATTATAGGTGTTATTAAAGTGTTGTTTACTCATCGGAGGAAGTTCCCCAGATGAGATCAAGGTCCTTTATTCGCAAGTAGACCTAAATCAATATATTTAGCAAGCAGCCCTTTTCCAAAATACACAACAGCTCATTAGGGGTTAAAATGGTTTCCATCGTTCAATGATTGCGTCATAATTTTAGGGGGAGGGATGAGGAGGGGGTGGAATAAGATTTGTCTTACTAACTTCAATGTTGATTTTCTTGGATTGGTTAAAATTACTGGGAAATGTTTAGTTTAAAATATTAATAGAACATTACAAAAATCAAACAAGTTTTAATCAAATTATTAAAACACCTTAAGGTGGTCAAAATCAGGATCAAGTCAGTGTTCTCACTGGCCTACTCTAAAGCGAGAGTCATTGGGTCACAATTCACCTCGCGGACTCAATGCGGATTGGTGGATAACACATAATCTTTCGAATATTCAGTTCTTGGACGTGTTTGTATCCTCACGATGTTTTCCTTCGCCGATTTGAAACTGGCATTGCTTACATAAAAATGTCGAACAGAAAAGTCTGTTGGTGTGCAACAGGTTTCGAACCCACGTCCTTAGGATCGGGAGGCGAGATCATTACCGCTAGGCCAGCAGTGCGCTCTAGTAATTAAATTTCAAAGACACAATACGTCTTATAACAATAACAACCCAACTTATTCATGTCAAAGCAATTTGCGAAATTGTAAAACTTTCTGGCAATCTCAAGATAACATGACTCAAAATTCATTTGAACAAGTCAAAAGTAATTTCTCGGGAGGCCGAAATAATCGTGAAAGTGAAGTCACAAATGACAAAATAACAACTAAACCACTCGAAACATTCCCTCGGACGGTGAAGGACCAATTTTGGCTTTTTCAGAAGAATAAAACGTGCCTCGGAGAACATCAAAGAGGGCTCAGCCGCGCGGTTTGAGGTAATTTTGTTAATTACACAGAAAATAATGAAGGGCCGCTATCTTTAAGCTGTGTTTTTGAAAAACATAATGCTCTGTGGTCGTTCCTAAAAGAAATTGATCTTTTAGGAACGACCGACACAGGTGTCGTAATCATCTTCTTCTTACATTTTACAAACGGGTGATTTCGAAATTGAGTTGAAACAGTGTCGGTACGATTAAAAGAAGTATGTATGTATGTACGCTTAGATCTTTTAAACTACGCAACGGATTATAATGTGATTTTAAGCAATAAATAGAGTAATTCAAGAGGAAAGTTTTTAGCACCCGTGCGAAGTCAGGGCGGGTCTGCTAGTTTATTAAAATAAAAGTTATCTGGTTCAAATGCGTTCAAAGCTTGTAATTATGCAGTGTGTAGCTAAAAGCTCTGTGACCGGTAACAGTTCTTGTTTATTCTTCACGTAATTGAGGAGCTAAGGGTTATTTTAGTATAGCTTTTTGGAAGCAGTAGAATAAAGTTGGTGTAAGGTGTCACAAAATTGGCGCAGTAACCCTGAATGGGGTGATTGTGCGCGAAATAGACCTTATTTAGTTTTACGGTGGGTTGGAATTCAACGGAGCGGAAAGAAGTTTAAAGTTAATATCATCATCAGCCAACAGACTTTCACTGCCTCTCTCAGAGTGCCAGAGGAGAACCAGAGGCAGCCAGAGCCTTTACCACCATCGTCTTCTTGCGACCGCTATAATGCCGTCGATCTATCGAGTGAAGGGGCCACTCTCCACTTCGTTTTTCAGTTCTTGGTCGCCATTTGAGAACCTTTATTCCCCAGCGGTTTTTGGTACTTCTAGCTAATGGCCTGCTCACTGCCACTTTGACAAATTTTAGAGTATAATGAAACGATATAATTGTGTCAAAATTCGTTGCATACCAACCACTATGGGCTACGGTACGGCTGACACGTATATCAAAATCTCAGTGCCAAAAATTTTACCGGTAAACATACCCTTTGAACCGGAAAAGACCAATGCGAGCAACGAGCATTACAGCTTGGCGGCAGAAAAAAGTAAAATAGATAATGGTGATATTAATTTCCAGGACGAGCTCTATCACAAAGAACTCTGAAATTCTCTATAATATCCTAAATAATCTATTCAAAATTGAACCATAACAAAAGAATTACCTTTCAACTGAACAAGCTAACTCAAAAAATAACATCACCCTTGAACAATAGCGCCTATCTCTGTAATTTAATTAAAAATGCAAAAAGAAAGTGTTGTAAAAGATGCTAATGAACGGGGTAATTACGTCGCGTTCGCGGAAACGTGGACAGAGTCAGGGGAATTTAATTAAGATGTAAGAAAACGAAAATTAAAGCTCATCGACTCAAAATGACATCAGTCTAAAGATTTAAATATACTTAGAGAGTGTTTTCACTTACTTTCCTTATTTTTTAAGCTATATTATAATGTATAAAACGCATACCTACTTAAATAAATAAATAATGCTGGACAATACACACAGCATCATCTAGCCCCAAGGTAAGCTGCTGTTAAACAGAGCTGTATTATGGATGCTAAAGGTCTGATATATACTTATTGCAATACAATACATAGATAGATATTTTTTTATATTATATATAGAAAATACCCAGAACACCCGAAACAAATATTTGTAGATCGTACAAACATTTGTCCCTAGGCGGGAATCGAACCCGCAACCTCTGCGTCGCAGGCGGACCTGCACCCGCTGCGCCACATCGGTCATCGGTCGTCAACTTCATTGTATGATTTCCGAAAAACTTGTTTAAATTAATATTACACGTAGAATCATTACAGTCTGGCAGCATCTAGTTACTTTTGCGAGTATGAGACCAAAAACATTTTTTTTTATATATATATTTAACCTTTTTTGACATTCCAATTTCACACAAAAATGAAATATTAATAGCACTGAAGTACGACATATAAATGAACTACCGGCTCAAAATATTCCACTACACTGCAGTTGCAAAATAATTTATAGACATCGAACGGGCGCGGCTCCGAACAGGGTTTAAACCTGGGGCATAGCCGATGGAGAATAGCTAGTACACTTCCATATTAGTATTAAATTAGAAGGACTACCACCATACCTATTTCTGCCGCAAAGCAGTAATGCTCGCATTGCTGTGTTCCGGTGTGAAGGGTATGGTTTCCGGTGAAATTACTGGCACATGAGGCTTTCGATCTTAGCCTCAAGGTGGCAACCCGCAAGTGATACCTCTGGTATTGCAAGCGTCTATAGGCTGCGGTAACCGCTTACCATCTTGTAGGCCGTACGCTTGGTTGCCACTTCAGTAGTATAACAAAAAAAAATAAAAAATTGTATTGATTCAAAAAATCTTGCGATCTATGTAGTTGAAGTGACGCGTTCGCTAAGTTTTCTTACAATGGCGCGAAAATTTAAAAGCGTCAGATTTGTCGCTATCAAAATTATGTTTTAAAAAAAAGTTCATTCAGTTTATTAATATGAAACAAAGCTTTATAACTTTTTTTTTATAAAGTGAATATTTTGAACAAGCGTCACATGTCTCAACAGATCAAATAGAGCACCCGCGTATCATGTGGAAGGTTAGGTTAGGTCTCTTTTGAAGCAACCCGGGAAGAGCGGTAGTACAGGGGTGGCCCTGTGCTGCCGCAGCACTGCGAGGGTGCTGGGGCTGACTTTTGTTAGCCCCGGGAAGTGCTTGGAGCGCGATGCAAGAGGGGCACCACTGACAGCCCTAGGGGACTGTGGAGCCCCTTGGCATGCATCGAGGCTGGCCACCGGGGATGGTTTAGTGAGTCGTCGAGTCCGACAACCTCACACACCCCCGTCGTACCCCTTATGCGACGGGATGTCTGGATGCAGATTCCTCCCCGTTAACAAAAAAAAAAAAAAAGGTCTCTTTTGAAGCAAAACCATTTTGGGATATTACAAACTAAAACTAAATATGTAAAACTATATTGTACACATGTTTTGACTGATGTTTATGAAAAAATATTTTGCTCACTGATTCATAAGTTACAAATTTCCAAGCCACCTACTATATTTAGTCTAGAGTTGTGGTATGCTAGCTTCTACTTCCGTTTCCAAATTATCGTGACGGGCGAGAAACTCGTTACTTTCTGCTTATCGGTCCGCGCCGGGCACGTGAGGGGGCGCTCGTGTGTTCGAGACAGTTTCTAACTCAAGCACTTTTGTAGTTATTTTGGCTTTTATAGCTATTAATATATCAACAGCGGCTAAAACGACTTTGGAAAAGGCTTCACTTTTTCTAGGAGTTATGTTACTGCGAGAGCATTGCAATTTAGGTCAATTGTGGATTACGTTAATTGCTTTACCAAAAACAAGCTACATTACACTTTAGGTTAGCGGTTTGTTTGAAGTTGTGTTGATTCTCGCCGCGGACGACATTTCTCTTGTCCGCTGTATAAGATTCAGTGTAAACCACGGGCTTTTGCTGTAAGTGCTGTGAAATACATTTATTTTGAATTTCAATTTCAATTTCAATATTCATACATTAGCTATCTAACAAAATGAAAATAGATTTAAATCACCCGTGGTTTTTACGCATTTGATTTTGTAAAAACTATCTCAAAAACTGTTAGAACTAACCTATCGGATGGCATACTCAAAGTATATTTGTTTTGCATTAATACATTTTATCGCAGCCTCTCACGACCACCTGATCGGCTTATTACGTCGCAACAGCTAAAACCGACACTGTTATTTGTTGGTTTTTAATTTGCAGTATGTAACGGTTCGAAGGGTATGGTTTCCGGTGATATTATAGGCACATGAGACTTTCCATCTAACGTCTCAGGGTGGTAACACGCAAGTGTTATCTATGATGTTGCATGCGTACATAGGCTACGGTAACCGCTGACCATCAAGTGGGCCGTACGCTTGGTTGCCACTTTAGTGGTATAAAAAAAAAACAAAAAACTCGTTGGCCTCAGCCATACCTAGTGAAGTTTCGATGGGCAATGGAGCTTCGGCAGTAATACAGTCCTATCACAGAACAGGGTACCACGAGCTCTTATAGCAATGTGGAAATAATATTACACTGCTTTTTTGTATACCGAAATGTCAGCCTAACATTGTTTCAATATTGCTTTAAGTTTGTGGTAACCCACCAGAAGTCATGTGGTCCCTATTTATTCTGTGATACAGTCAGCAAGTTATTTGTAACGATTTCACTTGTCACGATAATTAGCTTGAAGTTTTTATACATTTTTTGCACTTAGAGCACCGGTGGTCTAGTGGTAGTGACCCCGCCTTCCAATCCTAAGGTCGTGGGTTCAAACCCGGTCGTGCACCTATGGATTTTTCTGTTCGAAAAATTTATGTGCGCAATGCCAGTGCTCTCATACGGTGAAAGAAAACATCGTGAGGAAACCGGCATGTCCAAGAACTAAAAATTCGAAAGACATGTGCCATCCACCAATCCGCATTGGGTCCGCGTGGTGGATTAAGACCCAATCACTCTCGTCTGAGAGTAGGCCAGTGTCCCAACAGTGGGAACATTAGAAGGCTGTCATGATGATGATGATGATGATTTTATACATAAAATGAAATCATGAAATAAAACATTATCAGTTAAAACCTGAATCACAATTAACAACAAATGGACCCAGTCATTCTGATTGGTTTTCGACCAATCGTGATATCGAAAATATAATTTTTACCTTTCATAATAAATACTTTGCCACGATTGCACAGATTATTCAAGACAGCTGGTGTAACGGAATAAATGTTTTTTTTTTTTTTTTATACAACTGAAGTGGCAACCAAGCGTACGGCCCACAAGATGGTAAGCGGTTACCGCAGCCTATGGACGCTTGCAATACCAGAGGTATCACTCGCGGGTTGCCACCTTGAGGCTAAGATCGAAAGCCTCATGTGCCAGTAATTTCACCGGAAACCATACCCTTCACACCGGAACACAGCAATGCGAGCATTACTGCTTGGCGGCAGAAATAGGTATGGCGGTAGTCCTTCCCCGGACGAGCTCTATCACAGTGAGTATGTGTGATTATTACTACTGTTATTTGACTTTAGAGCGGTCCCATGAAGTCAGAGGGTGGTTAAGAATAAGATCGGTCGTCATAGCACTTTTTCAGAGGCGTATGTCCAGCAGTGGACGCCAATAGGCCAAAAGGCTGATATGATGACGATGATGATTTAATCGTAATTTAATCATGTTGATCGCGCATTTTAACGTAACATAACATAACTATTTAGTTTTAAATTCCATTGTAGATATTTTGACTTTGTAATTCGTTTCTATCCTTTGTAATGAAAATCGCGTTTACATTATTCTGTCGTGGAAGGTCGTGACGTGTCATAAGTATATCGTATCCATACATTAACACGCGTCACGACACACTGCGTTTTAGTAATGTAATTCTAAACATACAAAATGTATGGATACGATTATGTTTATGACGCGTCACGACACGCCACGACAGAATACTGTAAACCCAACTTGATTGTTGACTTAAAATCCCGTGTATTCCCGATGTCCCCATGATTTTGACCCCATTAATGGGGACAGCGAGAAAAAAAAAATAACTTCCCGTTATCCCCATTACGCTTTATCTTCAATGGGGACAGTGACACGTTACTTTTAATCGTGCCACTGTCCACATTGACATTATCTGAATTAGAAAAGCCTCCCTACCATGAACTCTTAGAGCGATTCAAATTAGGACCTAAGCTGAATTGTCAAAAAATTTTGTACCATGACTTCAATAATTATTAATTTCATGGTGCAAATTTTTTTGACAGTTCAGCTTAGGTCCTAATTTGAATCGCTCTAAGAGTTCATGGTATGGGGGCTGAGTTAATTTCGCATAAAAATAAACTGAACAGATCCGATCGGTATTGACAGTCCTTGTTCGATTTACAAATAAAAAAGCTTTTTCGTGCAAGATTAAAAATGGAGGACTCTTTTTGTGGAGTGATTTCACTGTCCCTATACAAACTGCGCTCACTTGAGCGTCGATTCATTATTCATGGTCGTCCTTTCGGATTACGTTTTGTGCACACTTTTTTGGCCTGTACTTTGTATTTCCACAGTTCTCGCCCCAGGTTTCCGGGGATTATTACCTGTAACAAAGAAAAATAGAATGAGCTAAAAGTTTCAAGCCGTTTAAGACTCTATTTTTATGTTAAGTTCCACTTGGAAATAATAACGGTGATAGCTTATTAGCTTTAACAAAATGTATGCAAGTACCTACTAGTAGTACAAGTAGTACAAGTAGTACAAGTAGTACTAAAATAAAATAAAAAATAAAAATAAAATAAAACTTTATTCATAGTCTTAGTACTAAAGTAAACTAAATTGTAATAGAGGGATTAATAAGTAACTAAGAGTAAAAATTATACTATGCCTGAACTAGGAAAACCTGTACTTCAGGCGTAAAAAAAAAGGCTAACTTATGACTACGGGTACACAATATAATCAAATTAATAAACTAAAAGTCCTAAAAGTATATTTTATATAAACCTGATGTTATATTCTACGGCTATCTTTTTAACATTGTGTGTTAAGTGGGTAATTTTTTAAAAACAAATATTAATTTTCGTATTCGATTGCTCAAAACGTCAATATGGGTGCAGAACGTTAGAGTTTTGTCTAATATAACGCCAAGATACTTAATATTATTAGTAATTGAGATGGTTGGGCAGTTACAAATATTATTGTTTGCAAGTACTAGTAGTGGAAAGTTCTTTTTTTCTTGCATCTTAATCACCTTCCTCTACTCTCCTAGCTGCGTTCTCTAGGAATTGAATTTAGGGATTTTATTAATGCACGTTTAGTAGGAACCTAAAAATTAAATGGTACCCTGAATATTTTAGGTCTCTAAGACCTACGATTTAAACTGTGCGTTGTTTGACTGTCAGTCAATAACGAAAAAAAAGGTTGAGTTTGCGACGCAGGAGGTTGCGGGTTCGATTCCCGCCCTGGGACAAATGTTTGTACGATCTACAAATATTTGTTTCGGGTGTTCTGGGTATTTTCTATGAAAAAATATCTATGTGTTGTATTATATTATGTATATCAGTCATCGAGTACCCATAACACAAGCTCTGCTTAGCTTGAGGCTAGATGATTCTGTGTGGATTGTCCAGCATTATACTACGTCTATTTCATTCTCAATATAAGTATTCCAAACGTAGTACCGATAACCTACAAGGTAGACTGCACGATTTTTTAAAAGTCAAATCGATATTCTGATCGATTTCGTCTGTCAATTTTTCACAACACTACTGTCACACCGTCCCTGTCTCCTCATTCCTTTTTCGTGCAAGGTAGCGCGCACACGTATTAGACTCAGTCTACAACTTTTAAAAAATCTACCCACATTTATCTTGTAATTACAAGAAAATGCCGAAACGTAAAAATGAACTTAAAATTAAACATTATGAAGAAAAAATACGAAAGTTAGAAGCGAAAAAAGTGGTACACCATCGAAGACGAATAATTTCATCATCAGATTCGTCTGGTTCCTAGGAAAATCAAGGTAAGTTTTACCATTTTATTTTCAATTTTGAAAATGTGCCTGGGGGTTGGTCGAGAATCAACACGAAGGTTATTCTGCCTATGAAAATAGGTATTCCTTATAATAAAGCCTAGGGGGTTGGTCGAGAATCAACACAAAGGTTTCTACCTGATCAAATAATTATCTTGATCGATTTAATTATATTGCCTGGGGGTTGGTCGAGAATCAACACGAAGGTACTACTTACGTCTTTATATGATTTTAAATCATTAAGGCTTTTTAAAATAATAATAATAATAATAATAAGAATCATGCTCGGGGGTTGGTCGTGAATCAACACAAGTGGCAAATGATCTAAATATCTAGATCAAATATCTAGTCTAAAAGTTAGATACAAGCTATACATTTACATTGGCATTCCTTTTAAATCAGTCTTCACACATTGGGGGATTAAAGATACTGGGAATACCAACTGTAAGCTACAACGTAGCTCAAGAATTACATAGCATGTTTCATTTATTCTCAGGTGATGGAACACTCGAAATTGTCGAAGATCAGACACTGGCAGACGAACTACCAGCAGAGGCGTCCACAGAAACGCAAATTGATACATCTTTACTTGAGATTGTAGATACAGCCAAAGAAGTACAAGTAGCTATCGAGGAGTTAGATTCTGAAATTTTAACGGCACTGGGTGCTAGTACATCCGACAGCCCTGAATATGGTGAAAAAATCCATGAAAATTTGGCTCAACTATGGCTGCCATTGTTAAAGAAAGGTTTGCCTAAAGAGGAGAAAGATAAACTTCTCAAAGACCACCTCGTGCCACAAAACTGCAACTTGTTACAGGCCCCGAAATTAAACCCAGAAATTTCGGCGGCAATCGCTGAGGGTACCCGAAATAGAGACAAAAAACTTGTAAGCTCGCAGCAACAGCTAGGTGCTGGCGTGACGGCTATAAACAGAGCAATGGATTTGCTTCTGGGTAAAGAATTTGACAAAATAAAGGTTATAAAGCAATTAAGCGATGCATGTCGTATACTTAGTGACCTTCATCATCACGAAAGTCAAACAAGAGTAAAGTTAATAACTCCTAGTCTTGATAAAAGTTTTTTGAATATTGTTCAAGATACTTGTAGAGACGAAACTTTATTCGGCACCAAGTTGTCCGAAAAGATTAAAGCGTCGAAGACTATAGAGAAACAAGGTCTTCAGATCAAAAAGAGCTTCGTAATCCCTACTACTCTCTCGACGTCTGCAACCTCCCGACCTCCACAAATCCGGGGAAACTGGGGAGCCCCTCCTCGCTTTGCGTCCAACCGCGGTCGGGGAGGGAACAGGAAACCGGCTCCTGCGAACACCCGCAAGCCGCCTGCAACGCCATCTGCACAGGCGAAGTACCCAGCCAAGCAACAGACTCGGGCTCAAGCACAGTCATAAGAAAGGTACCACACGCTGGCCGTGTCCAGTATTTTTATAGTTGCTGGCAAAATATCACTCAAAATGCATTAGTTTTGAAGTGGATCCGCAATGGCTTTAGTATACCATTTAGCGAGCACGTAACACAGCAAACTGTCCCACGTACATCTTGGTCTCCAGTAGAAAAGTATGAAATGTCTTTAGCTATTCAAAATTTATTACATTTAGGTGCCATTGCTCCTTGTTCTTCATTACCTGATCAATTTATTTCAAAAATATTTCTAGCGGCTAAATCAAATGGTGGCAAAAGATTTATTTTAAATCTTAAGCCCCTAAACAGGTTTATAACGACGGAGCACTTTAAAATGGAGGATCACAGGACCGCTTCAAAATTAATACCAAGAGATGGATATTTGGCCACAATTGATTTAAAAGAGGCGTATCTTTTAATACCAATAGATCCAATACATCGGAAATATTTAAGATTTGTGTTCGAAAATACCATTTTTGAGTTTAAAGCTTTACCTTATGGATTATCGGTAGGACCCCGAATATTCAGTAAAGTCATGAAAGAAGTCATTACTTCCTTAAGAGCTCGTAGTTTTAAATCAGTGCAGTACTTAGATGACATTCTGTGTATTGGTAGCGATTATTTAGAATGTGTAAATAATGTAAAAGCAACTGTAGATGTACTTTGTTGCTTAGGGTTCGTTATTAATTACGAGAAAAGTAACCTAAATCCCCAAAAAGTACATAAATTTCTTGGCTTTATTTTTGATACGCAAAATTTAACGCTATCGTTACCAGAGGAAAAACGCAACAAAATTGCTCAATTAACAATTAAATATATTAGTCTGCCCCGATGTACAATTAGAGAATTTGCTCAATTCATAGGAGTCCTCGTTGCTGCGTGCCCAGCTGTAAGGTATGGCTGGTTGTACACAAAACATATTGAAAGAGAAAAATACATTTTACTAAGACAACATAGCGACAACTATGAGACTAAAGTTTGCTTATCTAGGAAAATCTTAAATGATGTTACCTGGTGGTCAGAGAACATACAAACTGCTTCAAACAGTATGAGACCAGCAAATTACTGTAAAGAAATTTTTACAGACGCCTCAATGACAGGTTGGGGTGCATATAGTGACGGAAATCGCGTTCGGGGAAGCTGGAGTATACATGAAAGAAACTTTCATATTAATTATCTGGAATTACTAGCAATATTTTTAGGGCTAAAAAGTTTGGTTAGCGATAAGAATAATTGTGCAATATTGTTACGCGTAGACAATACTACGGCTATCAGTTATGTAAACCGAATGGGCGGAATACAATATCCCCATTTGAACGACATTGCGCGACAAATTTGGCAGTGGTGTGAGATGCGGCAGATCTGGTTGTTTGCATCTTATATAAACTCAAAAGATAATAAAGAAGCTGACGAAGAATCTAGGAAAATTAATCCTGATATTGAATGGGAACTTTCGAAGTCAGCCTACCAAGACATAGTGAATTGCTTTGGTAGTCCTCAGATAGATTTGTTTGCTTCTCGCACCAATGCCAAGTGTTCATTGTTTACTTCTTGGAAGCAAGATCCTGACGCAATGGCCGTGGATGCATTTACATTAGATTGGGATAATTATTATTTTTACGCATTCCCCCCGTTCACATTATTACTGAAATGTATAAGGAAGATTATCGACGACAAAGCGAACGGAATACTAGTGTTTCCTTACTGGCCGTCTCAACCATGGTTTCCTATGCTAAATAGTATATTAGATTCTGAAATAATTTATTTTGGACCTAGTAAAGACCTATTATTATCTCCCTCCAGAGAACATCATCCTCTCTACAAACAACTTACCCTGGGTGCCGCGAAGCTCTGCGGGCGGCGTTCATCCAGCGAGGCTCTCCAGCATCTGCCTTAGAGTTGATGCTCGCATCTCTTTCCGACAACACAATTAAACAGTATGGTACGTCACTCAAGCTTTGGTGGCAATTCTGTCTCGATAAGGAAATAGAACCTCTTGAAGGTCCAAGTGAAATTGTCATGTCATTTATTGCTGAACAATTTAATAACGGAGCCAGTTACAGTACACTAAACAATCATCGCTCGGCTATATCACTATTATTGAATAGCAATATAGGAGATGATGACCGCATTAAACGATTGCTAAAAGGTGCCTATAGATTGAAGCCTACAACACCTAGGTATAATTCAACTTGGGACCCGCAATTAGTTCTCAATCATATTGCGAAGTGGGAACCACATAACGAAATAACAATTTCCCAACTCACAAAAAAATTGGTAATGTTACTGGCTCTTTGTACAGCACACAGAGTTCAGACATTGTCTGTTATTAAAGTAGACCAAATTGATATCCAGTCAAATGGTATCAAAATAGTTATCACCAGTTTAATAAAGACATCGGGACCTGGGCGCGAGCAACCCGTTCTTTTTCTACCTAGGTTTGAACAGAATATTAATATTTGCCCCGCTAAAACGCTTCAGGATTATTTAACTCAAACTCAGGATAATAGAAGTCAAAACAGTAACCTGTTTTTAACATGCAAACGACCTTATAAAAATGCCACGGCTCAAACTATTAGCAAATGGATAAAATGTGTGTTGTCGGAGAGTGGTGTGGATACAACTATGTTTAGGGCTCATAGCACCCGTCACGCTTCGACGTCTGCGGCGAACGCGGCGGGTGTATCCATAGATACCATACGGAAGACGGCTGGATGGTCTAGTTCCTCATATACATTCGCAAAATTTTATAACCGACCCATTGTCGACGATAGTGAATTTGCTAGATCCGTTTGTTTGCCGGCAAGTAATAGATTAGATTAAGTAGGTATGTTAATCGATAATCATTTAAGAAAATACTTTATTATTTGTTTTTTTTTTCAATAAAGCTGATTTTTCAACGAACTCTACCTATTCATTTTCAAAACTTTCTGCTCTAAACATCTACGTTTGGAATACTTATATTGAGAATGAAATAGACGTAGTATAATATACCGATCAAACGAGCTTCACAAGTGAAGTTCGATCGATATTATATAAGTCATTTCATTCGAAGATATAAGTACCCACCCTCCCTAAACCCAGAAGAAAGTTTTGCAAAAATCTTTAAATAGAATGAGGAGACAGGGACGGTGTGACAGTAGTGTTGTGAAAAATTGACAGACGAAATCGATCAGAATATCGATTTGACTTTTAAAAAATCGTGCAGTCTACCTTGTAGGTTATCGGTACTACGTTTGGAATACTTATATCTTCGAATGAAATGACTTATATAATATCGATCGAACTTCACTTGTGAAGCTCGTTTGATCGGTATATTATTTATTTATTATTATTATTTAGCGAATGCACTCGTATTTATGTCTCTAACATTGTATCCAACTCAACCACAAAGCGTGGTCACCCGAATAAATCCTATTTCTTGTGTCTCAACTCAAGCTTTGCTAAACGAAGACAGACGTTAAATTACCGAGGACACAATCATGTACATGTACATGTTAGAATAGAAATAAATAAATAAATAAAATAAATAATGCTGGACAATCCACACAGCATCATCTAGCCCCAAGGTAAGCTGCTGTTAAACAGACCTGTATTATCATTAACTAGATGACCGATATATACTTAATACATTACAATACTTAGATATTTTTTATTATGTATAGAAAATACCCAGAACGCCCGGAAAAAATATTTGTAGATCGTACGAACATATGACCCGAGGCGGGAATTGAACCCGCAACCTCCACGTCGCAGGCGGACCTGCGCCCGCTGCGACACATCAGTCGTCAAAAAAAAAGCTTGGAGGACAAGTTATGGTCTCAATCTCGACTTTATCAGTAAAATATAGAATTTATAAGACGATAAATGATATTCAGGAGTTCCAAAATGTATCAAACTTTTATATGTACATAATTATATTACATTACAATTAAAACTTAAAAACACTCTAAGACAATTAGAAACTCAACAGAGACTAACATATGCCTTTTAAAGTTTTCATACATTGATAAGGTGAGTTTTTTAACCTACTTTCAAAAAGGGTTAATGTCAAAATCCCCTTAGAAAAATACAAATTAATTTAATGTCAATATAAATGAAAAAATAAAAAAATGCTATCAAATATTTTTCTCAAAATTATACGATTTCCAGAGGAAAACATAATCAGAGGCTATTCACCTGCAGCATCTTTGAAAGACTTTCATCTTAAGACTCGTAAGAGTAGCCAGATTAATGAACTCTTGTATCATTTTCATTCCTTAGATCCCTTACAGCCGCAGTGATGTCACTCTTCATGAAGTGATGTCGTGAGGACAAGCAACGACAGATTGGATTAAAGACTTGGACTGGGGTGACCATGATTTGATCGCTCTGATTTTTAATCAAACTTTCTTTTTATCAAATCATTCAAAGTCAAAGGCAAAGCCAAAGTCAAAAGAGTTTTGTTGAATAAAATCACAAGAATCACTTTGAAACGGCTTTACAAGCTAGGTGAATTCACGCCAAATCTAACGCGCCCATGCCGTAACAGAACTGGCAATAACACCGGCGAGTTTGCTATAGCTTTATTGCATGATCCTTGCTATTGCTATGTATTTTTTTGCTATGTTGAGTAGAGTCACCATCGGTAATTTTTTCGTGTTTTTTTAACAAAGTTTAACTTGAATGTTTAAACATGTGCTTTTTGAAACCACTAACGAAGTAAATTCAGTAGTAAATTTAATAAGCTGTAAAATTGCTTATAATAAACTCATTGATTTTTTATGCGATTTTAACTTTTCAGTGCAAAATATTAGAACTTCGTTTTTTCCCTCAAGCCGGCAAACTGTATTACCGCTAGGCCGCAAGTGATATCTCTGATGTCGCAAGCATACTACGGTAACCGCTTACCATCAAGTGGGTCATAAGCTTAGTTGCCACTTTAGTGGTATAAAAAACTTATGGAATAAGGTTCAATCAGTGACAAAGGTTCAGTTTACTGCTCGCAAAAAATATTATTATGAGCATGTTTATTTAATGTTCGTAAACTGCAATCGTTACTCTAACCGAAACGGAAAATAAAGGCATACTTGTGTTTAAATTTGTTGTCCGGCCGCTAATTAGCCAGTTACAACCGCTACTAATCGGTTTTAGGTCGTTACATGCAGTTGCATTGCAGAGCGAGGACTATAGAGCGCGCTTTTAAATTTAGATTTATTTATTCAGTAATGATAGAAGTTTACAGTATTACTAACAAAACACTTACTATCATAAATGAAAACTTAAGAATCATTTTAACATTCTAATTAAAGTGCATAGATTGTCTGGTAAAAATCGCTATTTAGCGATAAGGCCGCCCATTGTAATACCTGTTAGTAATTAAGACTGTTCTTGTCAAATTTGTTATAATGTGGTGTTCAATAAAGTATTCTATCTATCTATCTATCTATTGTCAGCAAAAAGGTCAACTTGTTGGAACTCGTGTATAAATGCGTTTATGAGAGCTTTATGATGAAGAGGGATCATCAAATAAAAAGCTAGGAACCCAGCCGAGTTTGTTGCCAGATTCTTCTAGGCTGGGGCGCGTGGAACTGACGTAAATTCACCTAGCTTTAGGACGTTTCAAAATGATCCTTGTGATTTTATTGAAATAAATCATTTTTGACTTTTACTTTGACCTTGAGATTGCCCGGAGTGTTGTTGTGTTTTGTGCCTTGTTGACGACCTCAGTGGTTTAGTGGGTGAGTGCCCGGTTATGAAACGAGAGGTTGCGATGTTAAGCGTAAGTAAGTAAGTTCGTATGAGTCAGTGGCCAACTCTGGGGACAGAGTTTCTAGGCCACCCGAAGGCCTCTGTCATGGCTTAACAACTTTGAAACCGGAACCGACTGCTTAACGTGCCCTCCGAAGCACGGGAGCGCTCAGTTGAAATTGCCACTGGCGGTCACCCATCCAAATGATGACTACGCGGAACAGTGCTTAACTTCCTTAATCTGTTAAGAACAACTTAGCCAGCTACGTCACGAGCGCACTAGCGTTAAGCGTCTGAAATAGCTGCAGTGTCTCCATAAATTTGAGTTTTATAGTTCTGCGTGGCTCTGCTCGTCACCCCGAGACGTAATTATTAAGTTTCTTTCACCCAGTAACTTCACTTGCTACAGTGCCCTTTAAACCTTAACACTACTATATATAGGCTGCGGTAACCGCTTACATCTAGTGGGCCGTACGCTTGGTTTATAAAACAACATTTTTTTTATACACTTTATATGTATAAAAAAAAAACTACTGCTTGGAGGCAGAATATCTGGCACTGCGGTGGTGCCCACCAAGACGAATTCTTGCTGAGTTATCATCATCATGACAGTTTTCTAATATTGCTGCTAGGACACTGGCCTACTATCATGTCGAATCGATGTGACTGTGTTTTTTTTTTTTTTTTTATTATTAGCCTCCTACAACCAATTTATGACAATTTTCCTAAACTTTATTATAATTATTATTAGGTACATACTTAATCTTTACATTTATAATCTTCATTAATATAATAATATTATTAATAATGGATGTGACCTGTAGATGAAGATAACTAACTATTTTTTTTTTTTTTTTTTTTTTTTTTTTTTACTGGAATGTTTTTCAAATCTGTATTTTATTTTTTTCTTAATTTGATGTGTGTACTTATCTTTAACTAATGTTATTGGTTTATCCGTGTTAATTAAAGTAAATAAATAATTACAAATACAAGTGAGAGGGTCATAATCCACCACGCGGACCCAATGCGGATTGGTGAATGGCACATGTCTTTCGAATTTTTAGTTCTTGAACATGCTGGATTCCTACCACCAGGTAAATGGCGATGCAGTGTATTTCCGCTCTGCAATATCCAGGTACCTTCGTGTTCCACCGGCATGTAGTTCCACAAACCTTGTTAGCGGAGTTTGAATCAGCTTTGTATTTTTTTGTAAAAATATTTCCCCGGAATTGCACTTTTTAATTGTGTTACACTTTTTACAACTATAAATATATTGTTATAATATAAATAAAATTACAGAGCGTCGGAGGTTGTGAAAACCATTATTAAGTTGTTAGGCCACGACGGAGGCCCTTGGGCGGTCTATTAACTTTGTCACCAGTGTTGGCCACTGACTCATACGAACATACTGTCTCGGGATGCTGTGCCGTTCAGAATTTAAAAACTTAAAGCCTTAATACTGCAACTGTTATGGTCAGAAATGGCGCTTACCATCAGGAGTACGAGTCGATCGTATCGTCATTTGCTGACACTAATACTAATATGCGAAAGTTTGGATGTTTGGATATTAAGATGTTTAGATGTAAAGATGTTTGGATGTAAAGATGTTTGGATGTTTGGATGTAAAGATGTTTGGATGTTTGGATGTAAAGATGTTAGGATGAAAGATGTTTGGATGTTTGGATGTAAAGATGTTTGGATGTAAAGATGTTTGGATGTTTGGATGTAAAGATGTTTGGATGTAAAGATGTTTGGATGAAAGATGTTTGGATGTTTGGATGTAAAGATGTTTGGATGAAAGATGTTTGGATGTAAAGATGTTTGGATGAAAGATGTTTGGATGTTTGGATGTAAAGATGTTTGGATGTTTGGATGTTTGGATGTAAAGATGTTTGGATGTAAAGATGTTTGGATGTAAAGATGTTTGGATGTTTGGATGTAAAGATGTTTGGATGAAAGATGTTTGGATGTTTGGATGTAAAGATGTTTGGATGAAAGATGTTTGGATGTTTGGATGTAAAGATGTTTGGATGTTTGGATGTAAAGATGTTTGGATGTTTGGATGTAAAGATGTTTGGATGTAAAGATGTTTGGATGAAAGATGTTTGGATGTTTGGATGTAAAGATGTTTGGATGTAAAGATGTTTGGATGTAAAGATGTTTGGATGTAAAGATGTTTGGATGTTTGGATGTAAAGATATTTGGATGTTTGGATGTAAAGATGTTAGGATGAAAGATGTTTGGATGTTTGGACGTTTGTTCCTTTAAAACTCGTCAATCACTAAACCGATTTGCTGAAATTTATAACATACATAGATAATGACAGGGAATAGAACATATGCTATTTTTTATGCTGGGAAAAACTATGGTTCCCGAGAGCGACGCGAACGAAATTGCGGGCGACAGCTAGTGCTAAATCTAAATGCAAAAAAAGATGGTATGTTTGTTTGTTTGTTACTCAACCACACCGTTACCACTGAATGAATTGGAGCATATCTAGATACATAAACATCAATCAAAATCAACATCGTTTTTACTGCAAATACAAGATACTGCAAATAAAGGATGGTTCCATTATTAGCGGTAAAATAGCGTACGTCTGCAAACTTTATTGAAATTGATGGATCGAGCCATAGATCATGGATCCGAACACATGTGTGTCCCTGATGAGAAGCCTCCTACCTGATCAATCACTACAAGCTTACGGTGTCCCTATTATGTATATTGAAAAACTTTTAGGACATGTCCTAGTTGCTGGTACACTGTGGTATGATGTGTTCCTAAAATTTTATTATATCGTAGCTGGCTAAGAGGCCTTTCCAAGATTTAGCGATATAATTCATGAAGTTCGCGTGAATGTATCTTTATATAGTATAAGTAATAGCGCGCGCGACGAGGAGCGATACGTCCTCCCTCCATAAGCGCTCAGCGCGGTTTGAGAGTCGCTGCTTCGATCAATGCGATTATAAGTGCGCTAAGGTGTGATTTTAAAAAATTCGTATTAAAAAAAGTCAATGCTATTAGACTATTTTCTTTGTTGTATTTATTTAATAAAAACTTAAACTTTAATTAAGTAGGTGTATTTTTATTGTAAACTCCTTACTTTAGCAGAAATAACAAGCGTAAAATTGGGAAAAGTACGCGTTTTTTAGACCGTATTTTTTCAAAAATATTGAACTAACATGCTGTATTTTTCTCTATTCACTTAAATTTTAAAACTGTGATTATTATAATTGCATTTTTGGAAATATGTTAGACTTTGTTATTTTATAGAAAAAATGATCGAAAGTTGACTGGAACTGCTTATTTTACGAAACGTGCGTTACTAATTATTTTTTAATCAGTTATGTCTTGAGTTAATTAATATTATGCTCTGTTGGCTTAAATTTTAAGGGATGAAGCTTTTATTTGTTTTTATTTTCGTTAAAATATCTTCAACACACGAGCCACAATAGTGGTCGAAACTTCACGGGCTACAAGAAAATTCAAGGATTGTCAAGGATAGGGCTCCTAAGTTGTTCTTAACAGATCAACGAAGTTAAGCACTCCTCCGCGTACTCTTCAACTGAGCCCTCCCGTGCTTCGGAGGGTACGTTAAGCAGTCGGTCCCGGCTTTTTCAAAGTTTTCAGGCCATGACAAAGGCCTTTGGGCGGCCTAGAAACTCTGTCACCGAAGTTAGCCACTGACTCATACGAATTTACTTACTTTTTAGTTATTATCGGAAGCAGTACACACGTGTCGATGATCGCAAGTGTAATGAACTAAGTGCTTTTTAGAAGTCAGATAATTACGAGACGGTGAAGTCGTTTGCATGATTTTAAGCGCCACGCCTGACCATTAAGATAGATAGATAGATAGATAGATAAATCATTTATTTGTATCTTCAAAACACACGTACATTTTAAAGTGCAAAAAGGCAAACCATACAGTTTCTTAACACTAACATAAATCAGGTAGGAATGTATTTGCCCTAAACATTGACCTCGTAAAAACAAGCTAGGCACCTACCTATGTATGTACCTAGGTATTTAAAACTAAAAAGCACGTGTGTGTTGCAGTTGACAAATAAGTTATAGCTCAGCGATAATATTGCTCAAGGAGCAAACACTGATTTTCAGCTATCACCTTCGAGATGACGAGGCGAGAGAGTATAAGTACCTACAATTTGTGGATTTACATTAACAGCTGCAGTGTCACCCAACAAATTGAGTTTTAAAGTTCTGCTTAGCACTATATTGCTCATCACCCCAAGCTACAACGTGTATTTATTTATTTATTATTATTACTATTTAGCCGTGATTGTCCCACTGCAGGGCAAAGGCCTCCCTTCCCTTCGTGTATTTGGGTTAAATTAATTAAATAACCAGGTTACAATAACTTTGTTACAACTCAAATAATGCTAACAAAGTAAAATAAAAAATATTACACAATCATATCACAAGGATCATTTGAAACGATGACTTCTATTTTTAACTAACTACAGAGTGGAAATGCTGAGTTAATTTATTTCTGTCACTAAAATGCCAGTTGAGAGACATACCTAGTAATTAAAATCATGACATTTGACAGGCAGTCTCATCTGTACCGCTTTGATCCACCATTTTGATAATATTTAATTTAATTGGACTTTTTTTAGTTACACGGCCCTTGATTTTAATATTTCCTAAATTTTACGAAAACAGAATCATTATCTGTCACTGTCAAACTGTCATTTTAGCTAACAGATCATTCACTGGGTATAATTTCAAATTGCAATTAATATTTATAGATAGCTCAACTGATCCAAATCACTACCAGACGGAAGCGTTCCCAACATGCTGGCTGCATTGCCACGTTGGATGGCAAGTCAGATATCAGCCTTTGAATCATATGTATTTTGTATTTTACTTATGTTTTTTTTTAATACAACAGAAGTGGCCAAGCGTACGGCCCACAAGATGGTAAGCGGTTACCGCGGCCTATGGACACTTGCAATACCAGAGGTATAACTCGCGGGTTGCCACCTTGAGGCTAAGATTGAAAGCCTCATGTGCCAGTAATTTCACCGTAAACCATACCCTTCACACCGAAACATAGCAATGCGAGCATTACTGCTTGGCGGCAGAAATAGATATGGTGGTAGTCCTTCCCCGGACGAGCTCTATCACAAAGAACTCTACTACTCTTATGTAAGTTATTATATTTTTTACTTTTTGCTTCATCATGACAGCCTTTTGATGTTTCCACTGTTTGGACACTGGCCTACTTTCAAATGAGAGTGATTGGGTCTTAATCCACCACGCGGACCCAATGCGGATTGGTGGATGGTACATGTCTTTGGAATTTTTAGTTCTTGGATGGGCCGGTTTCCTCACGATGTTTTCCTTTACCGTGCTCTATCTCTTTTATTTGTTTAATAATACATAATTACGGTAATTAATTAACTATTTTTTCAGCATTTTATAAAAATACTGTAATATTTATCAGTACTTTCAAATTGTCATCTTAAATTAATCAACAGTTGAATTTTCAAGTTACAATTCTCCCTATTTCGGCAATGGTCGGTGATTTCATATTGCAGAGCTTTGTAAGCTATCCGAACTCAAAATTCAGCTGATATTACTTGGCAACGAGTCCAGCGTAAGCTTTGGTTGCCTAAAAACGTTATCCGCAATAATACATTCGTAATCTAGCGGAAATACGTCAAATGGTATTTCATATTCTTATATTTATTCAACTTTTGAAGCACACGGTTACTTTTCGTTACGTCATAGTACAAAAAAAAAAACAAAAAAAAAACATAATGCTGTAAATTATCATTGTAAGTTACCAATTAGTAGCTGTAGGTAGTGTACGGGAGCTTTGTCAAATAGTTATAATTTAGGCGTGGTCGTAGTAAGTAGAGTCAGTGGCCAAATCTGGTGACAGAGTTTCTAGGCCTCTGAACTTTGACTTTTATTAAAAAAAACCCTACCAACACAACTGATAAGATTTCTTTCTACGATTATATTGCACTTAAAACAATCTATTTTACAATATTCGTAGATACTGTGGTAACCTAGACAGGCGAGGGATTATTACCATCTGTCACCTAGTTCTGTTCACCTAACACTTCGCACAAAAAAGTTTGATCTTTTACTAGACTAATGATGAAAGAAAGAAAATATTTTATTTGTCGAGAAAATACGAACAAAAATACTAGGTTAGAATTACATACAAAATAAATATAAATAAATAAGTATTAAAATGAGATTTAATAACTGTTTTGAGGTGAGGAGCCCAGTTCAAATTGAATGTAACTTATTTTTTTTTTCGACAAAAAATGAAGGAAGTTATTAAGTCGAAGCGCAGTATTCTTTTTTTTTACGATCGATAAATTGATAGGCACCGCTTTTTTAGATACCAATCTTTTACCTTCGGAATTGGCAAGTGGACGCAAGGTGCGTGAAATTAGACTCTCACCACACTGGTACTAGGAAAAGAAAGAATGAATTCTTTTATAAAAATTGTCATTAATATTTAATTCTGTCTGGGAAGATACATTTCAAATTACAAAGTTAAAGTTAGTAAAAAACGACGCGGAAGGGAGTGGGTACCGCTGTTTTATTTGCCCTGAGGAAGACTCTCGAAATTGTGTCGAAGCATTATCAATGCATACACCTGACGTAACGGTACGGTATAAGCTCATATTTTTTTGTTAAAAAGTTTCATAAAAGCTGGTTCAAAACTGAAAAACACACTGCATTCGTAGTATTTTCTATTCCAATGATTCCTATTCGTGACAAATCAGGCGCGCACACCCCGACACTCGAATTTAACATACTATCTAGACCCCTTTATTCTAACTCCAACTTTATTGTAAGAGTGTCACAGTTCATTTTCAATTGTGCAATTCTAATCCACTGTCTTGGAAATTGTTAGTCTACAAACGAACTTCAAGCTTTAAAAAAAATACAGTTGATTTTCTATTTTCTATAATGTTAAATCAAGGTTTATCGCCATCAGATAAGGTCGATTTTCAATTGTGCGGCTTGGCTAGGGTGACCATTGTATTCTAGATGCAGGATATTATCTATGGATCGATTTTGGTCGAGTGTGACGTCATCCCCTCGATGTGTGAGGTAATGGGGTAGAAGCATTCCGTGGGGAAGTTTCATTAAAGCTTTTGTTAGAATTTTTAGCAGTTATGTTTTATTTGAAATAGTCGGAAGAGTCGGGTTATTTTTTTTAATAAAAATAATGCACTTTATTATAATACTTTCCGGTTTTCGTAAAATCAATAAATATGATTAAACTTTCGCTAAAAATACGAAATTTTCTATAAATAAACATACTTAACTTAACCCTACACCAGGACTTGTGTAGTGGGTATGAGAAACTATTAGTACCACAAACCTAAACCCTGAACTAGCCTGAGCTGTCCTTGAGCGGGAGTCGAACTCGCACCTTAACCGGAGAATGTGTCACCGAGACTTTTTAGTCTAACTTAGTTGAATGTACAAAATATATGCAACTAAATACATCACAGTAAAAATAGTAAAATAGTGTTATTTTTCCGCGACCGAACTTGAAACTTCTGCTATAAGACATTAAGTTACTTTTCTTTTAAACTTATACCATGTATCTCTCTTGCAGCTATATAAGAAAGTTTTAACTTATATGGCTCTACTCGTGGATTTATAGTTTTGTTAACAACTCAAAGAACCATAAATGATTTTAAAGCGTAATAATGTGAATTTATTTTGCAAATTCACATGAATACGCGTTAAAGTCCATAAAAGCTGTAAAATAGGGATAAACTGCTTTTTATACTGTATTTTTTATTAAAACAGCTTTACCTAAGTTAGTGTCCGTTTATTTCGTTCATTTAAAACTGGAACTCCCAACGACTTTGTTCGCTTTGAGATTTTGTTTAACACAAACTTCACCTTCCCGTTGCGTTTAATTTCAACGGTTCCGTTCCTTTCTTAGTATACCCGGAATAAATCTTACAAATTTAGTGTCTATAAGACTTTCTATTAAGGTTTTGCTTTGTCGTTTAACCAGTCAGTCAGTAACATAACAATTTGCAGCGATTAAACAAGCTAAAAATTAATGATTTGATCTGTTTTCAGCTTTCATTGGAGCACAATTACACATGAAGGACTAATAAACATTATATGAAATCTTTCGCTACCATTTACATTTTCATAATTTAATAACGAGTTTCAAAGTGTGAAGGGTATGGTTTCCGGTGAAATTACTGGAGCATGAGGCTTCCGATCTATGCCTTAAGGTGGCAACCCGCGAGTGATACCTCTGGTATTGCAAGCGTCCATAGGCTGCGGTAACCGCTTGGTTGCCACTTCAGTTGTATAAAAAAAAAGTGTCATTTAACTTTTGGTCACCCTACACGTGGTAGAGCAGTCAGTAGGGTGACCACACACTGCCCCACTCAAAGGAACGGGACCGACATTATTGATTCAATAAAGGAGTCTGCGGAATCGAGGAATTGTTTGAAAAACATTGAGACTGAAGTTTCTAAACTTGGAGAATCGTAACTTGTTTTTATGTGAAGTTTTTTCTTTGATATTTATGTTGTATTCAATGTTTTAACATGAATCTTCTAAGAACTCCGAAGTTTGACAAAATATCATACTTATTCGACGTGTTAATGGCAAGTTACTTTGTATTTCTTAGCCGACAGCACTTAGTTTTTTTAAAGGTAATAATGTAAATATTATTATTATTGTAATATACATATATGATGTCAAATCGTGTATTTGACAAAATGTAGGTTTGGATCAGTCTCTAGTTTGATAAATAAAGAGTTTGACGTGTTTTTAATTTGTCAAATAAAGATTTGACGAGTATAATAACATTTGACAAATCAAGTATTTGACGACTGTCTGCGTAATCAATAAAAGTACTGTAACCTTATCAATTTATTTTGTCTCAAAATCTTGGATAATTCATCTCAACTTAATATTTAATGTCTTAGAAAGTAAAAATACTGTTATTTTCGTAAGGTATGAATAATGAATGAAGTCTATAAGTGTACAGCTATGTCCCGGGTCAGACAAGAATTAAAATGTAACAAGTTATTCTTGAAAAATAAGATAGAATTATTTTTTTCATAGAGAGTTCTTTTGTAGCCTTCTGCTAAGGTACTAGCCTATTCTCGAGCAAGAGTGATATTTTTATAATCATGAAGATATAACAGAAAAAATCTTGTAAGTTATTTTAAACCATTAAGAATCATATTGTTATGTCTTTGATCAACAAAGATAAGCGCTGTACCGCAGAGTCACCATCTGGGTATGACCAGTGGCAATTCAAACTGAGCGCTTTCGTGCTTCCAAGGGCACATTATGATGTAGGTCTTGGCTTTTTCTTTATTAGGCCACGACGGGCGGCTTGTTAGCTTTGTTGCCAGGGTTGGCCACTGAGTCATAAGGCTCTGTGGCGCAGGGGGCGAGGCGAGAGGTTGCAGGTTTGATACCCGCTGCGAGACTACGCTGGTTAGTGATATAACGTGGATATAACAGACACGTCCCAGGAGGGCGATTCTCGTGCATTTGACGACCGATGTGGCGCAGCGGGCGCAGGTCCGCCTGCGACGCAGAGGTTGCGGGTTCGATTCCCGCCTCGGGACAAATGTTTGTACGACCTACAAATATTTGTTCCGGGTGTTCTGGGTATTTCTATATATAATAAAAAAAAATATCTATCTATGTATTGTAATTGTATTAAATATATATCAGTCATCTAGTTACCCATAACACAGCTCTGTTTAACAGCAGCTTACCTGGGGCTAGATGATGCTGTGTGGATTGTCCAGCATTTTTTTTTTTTTTTATTTATATATTTTATTTATCTATGGCACGAGAATCGCCGAGGTATTAACAGACCTCAAATTTGACTTTGTTCAATAGCTAGCAACTTGTTCTATTGTGTTCTAGAACAAGTTTGAGCGAAAACAAACTAACTGAAAGCAAACTCGCAAATACAGCTTACACTCCAATATAACTTGCTAGTTGTAACCGAGTTTGTTCGCCACAGACTCCTTAAAGCAAATATTAATAGTAATGGCGGACCTATACAAAAATTCCTGCGACCGCTTCAAGGTCCTTCGAGTAGGGATCGTCCTTATTTCATTTTCCAGTTGGTGGTCGCTTCGAGCGGTTTTTGTTCTGTGAGCTATAATAGCCACTCATTATATGAGTAATAGAGTTATTTGAGATAGAGCTCGTCCGGGGAAAGACTACCACCATACCTATTTCTGCCGTCAATCAGTAATGCTCGCATTGCTGTGTTTCGGTTTGAGTGATATGGTTTTCGGTGTGATTGCAGGCACATGTTTTATAACAACGTTTTATTTTCAAAACAAGGTTCACAAAATACGACATGTTTTAACAAAAAAGTTTACAAGTGTTTACTGTTCCTACTCATAGGTAAATATTTCCCAACATGAGACTTTATATATGTATGATGTTGCAAGCGTACATAAGCTGCGGTAACCGCTTACCATCAAGTGGGCCGTACGCTTGGTACTTCTATACAGGTTGTGGTCGCTAATGGCAGAACAAATGCAAGCAGGCGATTGGGACTGCAGTCCCTTTTTCTTGTGGGCCATAACGCTTGCCTTCTCACTTTTTAGTAGTATAAAAAACGAATACTATGTAAGCATTGTATTTTCGATACAAATATATTTTTACACATTACTAGCAGCTGTCATCACACGGGATAGACACACAGCTACCCCATGCACAACACCCTCTTGACAAGGGTTGAGATAACTATCAAGCTTTATTTATCTGTTTGATCCGAGGATAACATAGAAGAGGCTTTGTGGGTCCGCTTGACCTTTTTACCCGACAGGTGGGTTCTGCTTTATTGATAACATTTAAAAGTGGCAAAGTCACTCGACGGGTGTATAGACATCCCTAATAGCATTTTTGATTGGCATTAACGCGCACCACACACAGCGGGCGGGCGCGGGTTGGGTCAGATCCGCCGCTGAAGTTTTTTGTTTTAATTAGTATGGACGACAAGGATGACATCACACTGAACGCGGGAGCGGCTGCCGCGCGCGCACCCGACTCGCGCCCGCGTTTAGTGTGATGTCATCCTTGACGTCAGTACAAATACAACAAAAAACACCCGCGGCATATCTGCCGCGGGCCCGCGCCCGCGTTCTGTGTGTGTTGCGCTTAAGTTCGGCCATACCTATGTTATGCATACAATTTTTGCAATGCTAATGCATACAATTGTTGTAATGGTAAAGCATACAATTGTTGTAATGCTAAGGCATACAATTGTTGTAATGCTAATGCATACATATCAGTTGGGTAAAATGTGCTTGTATAAAGCGTTGGGCCTATTTTGGTTCTAAGTTAGTGGATTTATTAGTAATCTGCCAATATTTTACCAACCGATACTACTAGGGATCATAGCTGACCTTATTTATTTTGACGTGATGGCCTGATTACTCTCACTCGAGAGTAGGCCAGTGTCCCAGCAGTGGGAACATTAGAAGGCTGTCATGATGGAAATAAAACCTCTACGAGGCACATTTTAATCCTTTCACCACACTGTTATTTTCATCAACAATCACTAGCTCTTTTCAGGGCCAAAATACCACCAACATACCAACTACACAACAGGTCACTGACCTAATGCAGGATAATTAAGAAAAAACCGACGACAAGCAAGCAAGATTGAAACATGATGAAGGTTTGAAATTGAAATATACAGATACAGTTTTTTTTCGATACATGTATTAAACTTAAAAACTTTTTCGATATATTTGCGATAGAAACAGACCAAAACAATAGATATTCCTTACTTAGTTACCGCAAGTTTAGAAGGCTTGTGATCCCCACCGGGAGAGTATCAGTGTACGTGCGGACTGCGGAATGGAACAACAGACGCGTCACGGTACACTCGAACACCTTCTGCGTAGCTTTACGGTGCTACACGGGCTACGTTGCTACGCGGGCTACGGTGCTACGCTAGCTACGTTTCGTAGCCTTTCAAGGTATTTAGCTTCCTGCCTACTAAGTCACCATATTTGTCACATTATCAAAGTAGCATTAGCTGACTTAGAAACTTTTATCAAATTATGATATAGTTTAAAAAAAGTATTTGTCTATTAACTAGCTCACCCGCGCAATTTCACCAAAGTTATTTTTCTCAATTATTTTTAAAGTTATGTAACTAGTGCATTGTTTCTAAAAATCGTGTTAGTTACTAAATAAATAAATACTAAAATACTTCTCACCATTTAAACTTTTCCTGGGCTCTCACAAATATTTGAATACAAAAGTCAGCCAAATCGGTCTCGAGTTTTATCGAGACAAACGTGTTTGTACGTTTGTTTTGTTGCATTACGATTACGACATTACGTGTTTTTGTTCTGACTGTACTTTTGGCTACTTTGCCACAAGCTGAGCCATCCCTCAGGAACCGGAACCGGATGTCATTACTACTTTAATAAATGAAGTATACAAATGTTTTATTCATGAAAAAATCTTGCGGTGTTTATAATTATTTGTTTATTTATTTATTTATTATATATTATAACTATTATCATAGGTTGTGCACCCCCGTCCATTATAACTTTGCTCTTGCTATCCTACCTGGTTGCCTGGAAGAAATCGCTTTAAGTGATAAGGCCGCCCACTGTACTATATCTACTTGCTACATTTAAATTTATTATGTAATCCTTGTGTACAATAAAGTGTTTATCTATCTATCTATAATTTATAATTTAAAGATATTAATCACAGCTACTGAATCCTGTATTGGGGGTGATTTGGGGTAAATTCTGGGTGTTCTTGTGAAGCACAATGGGGTGCTATGATTGATGACCGCGGAGGACCAATTATTTTTACGTGGATTTGCGGGGAAAATGTGAACGATGATTAATACTACAAATTAGTTCTGGCTTTTTCAAAATTGTTAGGCTATGACAGAGGCCTTTAGGCGGCCTGAAAACTCTGTCACCTGAGTTTGTCACTCACTCATACGAACTTACTTACTTTTATATTATAAGATATTTTGTGGATATTTCAATAAAAATAATTGTTGTATCTAATATTTAAATCTTTACTACCTCATGGAATTTCTGAGGTTAAACTCGTTTATTTAAAATTTAAGCAACTTTCTGCCTCCTTTCACTATAGGTGGGTGACCACTAAAACCACAAAAAATGTTTTCATTCATTTACTAGTGTCACCACCGCATCATACTTCAACACATCCTTTACTCATCAGAGATTAAACTAATCTTAACTCACCTAATTTATGTAAATTTGAACAACAAGCTGGTCCTTTGAATAGAATCAGGTCCCACCCGGAAATGTAATGACGTCATGAGTTCGTTACCGTCTTTTCCGTGTTTCCCTGCGCCTCGGGGGTTGTGACGTCATTAACTTTACATTTGCTTTTCTTAACTTGCTTGTAATAATCAGATAATGTTGTTTTTTGACTTACAAAATTCAGTTGAACCGACATTAAGAGATTATGTTTACTGTTTTATTTTTGTGTTTGCTATTGAATATTCGAACGGGTTAATTTACATTAAGGGTTAACAGATCATCATCATCATGACAGCCTTCTAATGTCCCGACTGCTGGGGCACTAGCCTATTCTAAAACATGAGTGAGTTATTTGGACGATGTCCATTCAAAAGCTGGAAACCCGGCACTGGGAATATTAAAAAGTTGACCATGTACCGTTATTACTTCTGGGAATCAGTTTTTATACTATCCATTTAAGTTTTCAGTAACATTATTTTACGCCCCTATCAATGATATCAGTACTCTTTATCCCGCCAAGCAGTAATGTTTGCATTGCTGGCAAATGAGACTTGATTTACGTCTTAGAACGGCAACACGTGAGCGTTACCTCTCATCTCATGCAATCATAAGCTACAGTAACCGCTTACCATAGATGAACCATAACTGGTTTGCTATTAAAACGGTAAAAAATGTACTTAAAAGCCACTGACTCCTACGAACTTACTTTTATTAAAATGGTATAAAATATAGCTACAATACAAGGTTCCATAACAATGAATAGCGGTTTCATCTGAAATCTCGCAAATATCTCGAGCTCGGCTGGCACATGACCTGGCTGCAAGATGGCGGCCGCTAATTCGCAGAGAAACTTGCTTCTGCGAATGCCTTGAGTCGACAATCTTGGGAAATAAACTCTAGCGTTATGTTGACGAATGGGACACAAATAAACACATGTAGCGCTACAGTCCACTAACCAGGAGGTTTGTTGTGGACTAAAGCTTCGTCTTATCGTGGCGTGGCAGTTTTGTGGTTCAACTTAAATGTTTTGAACTTATTTGTCACCGATTTTAGTTGAACTGCGATATTTGCCACGAATATTTTTCGTCGCTTTCATGAATAATTACTACAGGCAGAAACTACAGCCGCGTTGGTACGCGTTGAAATTATATTGAACATTGGATTCATATTTTTCAAAAAATAGCAAAGTTTTAGTTACTTCCCACATGTTTACGGCCGCTACTTGTTTTTATAATGTTATTCGACTTTTTTAACTTGATAACTATTTTTTTGCGATAAATATTTTTTTTTTTAACAAAAGCGAGCTATATATAATAATATAAAAATATATAAATATCAGTCATCTAGTACCCATAATACAGCTCTGTTTAAGCAGCTTACCTTGGAGCTAGATGATGCTGTGTGGATTGTCCAGCATTATATATTAAAAAAAAAAAAAAGCTATGCTAAAGTTTTATTACGAGATACTGATAGAAAATAAGCAATTCCGTAGGAGAACTAAGGTTATTCACACAGCTCTCTGAATTAACTTAAGTTTAAGTGGCAGTAGGCTGGCCATATATTCCGCAGAACCGATAACAGTAAATAATGTTACTAAGTAATGAATGTTCTCGAGTGGTGACCGCGAACCGGAAAACAAAGTTTAAGACGGGTTGAAACTCGATGAACCGATGACATTGTCGGTCGCAGGAAGTCGATAAATAGTAAAGGCTCAAGATTGGTCGTTCTAGCACTGTATGGGGGAAGCTTTTAAATCCAGTAATGGGCGTATATTGGCTAATAATGTTAGTGGTTACTCAATAAAAAGTATTCGTAAAACTATTTATATTTGAAAAGGTACAAAATACTAAAATATGAAAATAAATAGTACTTAAGGCTGGTTACTCCTACGAATACATGTAACCAGGCATTCAGACTGAGTTGATAAAGAATTTAAACGAAAAAGTTTACAATCTCGAGACGAGATATTCATAGTTTTTCAGAAGAATAAATAAATCTTAGAGGAAGTACAACAATTTTTATAAATTTGCCTATTGTACCAACTTAAAATGTAGTTTTTTTTTTATACTACTAAAGTGGTAACCAAGCGTACGGCCCACTTGATGGTCAGCGGTTACCGTAGCCTATGTACGCATGCAACATCATAGATATCACTTGCGTGTTACTACCCTAAGACCTTAGATGGTAAGTCTCATGTGCCTGTAATTTCACCGGAAACCATACCCTTTGAACCGGAACACAGCAATGCGAGCATTACTGCTTGGCGGCAGAAATAGGTATGGTGGTAGTCCTTCCCCGAACGAGCTCTATCACAAAGAACTCTACTACTCTTTACTTCTTTAGTTAAAATAAAAGAAACTCTCGGGAGCCGAACCCACGAATTTAGAACCAGACGTTGAGCGATATTTTTATAACTTACCTGAAATACTTGAAAGAGATGAATAAAATATATTATAGACTAATGGTACGTGAAAATAACGATCATGATGCAATCGACATGATTTTACTGTACAATTTAACACAATCTTCACTCAACTTTGTTGGATACTTGCCCTTATTTCCCAACGCGTCTCACGGACAATGTACACCGCGCTCAAAGACGGCTCATTATGGTGTACGTCACCAGTGTACGTCAAATGCGTGTATGTGTATTGTACGTATGTAGCGTATGTGTACGTTGGCACAATGTCTCGTGCAGTCAGTGCAGTTTGTTTGCGGAGGACTATAGAATGCACGGGAGGCAGAAACTACAGCCGCGTTGGTACATTGCGAAATTATATTGACCACCATTATATTGTTCTAGAGTTAAAAGCTGTATCATATTCCTTTGAGCTTTAATTTTGTTAAGGATAATGAGAAATAAGATATTTAAGTGGAACTGGGCCGGGTCTGTCGAATGACCTTTGGGTAAAACTTACAACTTATTGGGTTAACGATGGTAGATAAGTAAGTAAGTTCGCATGAGTCAGCGCTCTGGTGACGAGTTTCTATGCCGCTCAAAGGTCTCATGACAGAGCCTGGTAACGATGGAACCTCGCAGCAGGCCAAAACTGAGATGGCGGGTTGATTTTGACAGTTTTATGATAGAATGGTCCACCATGGCGTAAGACCGAGAACGTTAGAAGGGGAATAATAGAGGCCTTCCAATAAATAAATAAGATATTCATTAAAAAATTAATTAAAGTATACAGATAAAAACTCAAACAAAAACTAAATGAAACCAAAAAATCAAATAAAAATATGTACCACGCGGCAGCCGCAAAGAAGTTTTTGATATAGTTCGGCTACGGATAGTTTTAAGATGTTTTTAATTACAGAGTCAAGACTTATCTGGAGATATTTCCTTTTGGCGATCCAGTACATTTATATTTAATACAATAACGCGGAAACAGGGTGAATATTCTGAACTAAACCTACATGTTGATTCATTTTAAAAACGGGAGTATTCACGTACCGGTATATCGGTGCAGAGGTACCGACACTGTTTCGACTCACCGGTACGTGGAAACACCCGTTTTTAAAATGAATAATATAGTTTACAATAGTTTTATTAGTAAAACTACATGTTGATGTTGTTATCAACTGTTATTTATAACATTGCTATTTTCGGAAAACTAGGTTTTTATAAATACTAGCACACATGCCGGTTCCAGCGGAAAATAACGTAAATAATGAAAGCAATATAAAATGTCCAAAGCGCCATAGCCGCGGATATTAGTAGAAATGGAGGCTTTTACGGGTTAATGACGCCCTGGATTGATGGCCGCAAGGGTATCGGTGCTATCGGACTAGTGCTGGGATGGTTGATGTCGATGTCGAAAATTTATCAATTTAAAAACTTAATTAAACAAAAACTGTCTCAAAAAGCTTACCATAAAATAACCGATTACTTAGATGATAAAAAAGCTTGGGACGAATGTGCTCCAACTCGACTCGGCATCCATAACAAAAGCAAGGGTCATGCCAAAAAAGCGATAGAAACCCAGCCGGTGTTGTAGCCAGTTATTTTACGGCATGGGCGCGTTGGAACTGGTGTAAATTTTCCTAGCTTGTAAGACGTTTCAAAGTGATTCTATTGAAATAAATAATTTTTAATTTTGATTTTTGATTTTGATGATTATGTTTAAATGGAATTCTTAGGTGACAAATCTGTCTGAAAATTGTGAGCTAAATCCGCACCTTCAGAAGTGAGTTTCGATTAGCAAATTTTAATTTGAAACACGATTAAATTCTGTTTATTATTTGTCGGTAATTGGCATATTAGCACAGATTTTGCATATATTTGCGTATCAGTGGGCTATTTTGTGTCCCAGTCTTTTTTCCAAAATCACACAGCCAACAAAATAGGTGTTCACGAGTTTCGCCGGAACTTTCGGTATCCACATGGATTGAATAAAGCCATAAAGACTAAAGTATCTTACAGGCAATGATCGTTTCAAAAGGGTCATAGCAGGAGAATTTTTCATCGATATAGCTACAAAGTCTCTGGTACACAGTAGGTACAACACTAGGAAACGATCTCATTTTTCGTAGAATCGGGATTAACTTTAATAGCTGAAAGTGGACACAGATTATTCTATTTTCCTTCACTCACCATTATCTTCTTAACCATAGTTATGAAGCTAATAGATAAGCATCTACCTGGTTGCCTCTTCAGCAAGAGTCCGTCTCGGTACCACTGCAGTGCCAGATATTCTGCTTCTAAGCAGTAGTGCAGCATATCTCTGTTTAGATTTGAAGGGAAATGTAGGAAGTGAAATGACTAAGAGAAAAGAGTGTCAAAGTCTAGGTGTTATGCGCTGGTTGCAATAGTAGGGAGATAGGTCGTATAAATACAGGGTCATTCATTATCAACCTGACAAACTTAAGAGATAGGTTCCACACATAAAAAAAAATATGTACCCATCACGGTCACTGACGTCACGGACACGTGCCGAGCGCTGCCTTTTCGATTTCTAACAAGGATAACTAATTATTAAGCAGAATAACGTTTTTTTTTTATATAAAAAAAAATGTTTAGAAAAAAAAAATACAAGTAATTATGTGTGGAACTTATCCCTTAAGTTTGTCAGGTTGATAATGAATGACCTTATATAAAAATAAACAATTAGAAAATATAAACTTGACTTGTTATCCAGAGCACGAGGGAGACATTGTGTACAAAATACACAGTATAAATGCAGTGTTGCCAACTTATCACAAATTAAAATTACCACAGATAATAAAACAAAAAGCTATTATAATCTATGTTTGCTGGGTTGCCAACAAGGAGCGCTCGTGACGTAGCTGGCTAAGTTGATCTTAACAGATCAACGAAGGTAAGCACTATTCCGCGTAGTCATCATTTGGATGGGTGTTAAGTGGGAAGTTATTATGTCAGATTTTTAAAAACACACAGCAGACATAGTCGTGGGGCGTTCCACTAGCTTAAAACAAACTAAACATCGAAAACAACGGAGGGGATAAAAGAAACTGCAGCGAAAAAGTGTTGCCAGTCTGTATTTTTATTGTGAAATCTTAGTCCTGGAAACACCTAGGCTTTTTATCCTGGAAAAATGTACTGTTCTTGTGGGATAGAATTAAAACTCCAAAAACACGGGTGAAGCCACGCGGATCAGGTCGTATAAAAAAATAAATTTTGATCTATACAAAATTAAAAGTCATAGGAATCGTTAGCAGCGCACTATCTATCAGTTCATAGCTCTAGAAACTGATGCTAAGTGCCGTGTAGTGCTGGTGCGGCTCGAGGGTGTAAAGTATCGCACTACACTGCACTGCAGTTAATTGCGAGCCACTGCGCGCGGGTTAGGGTTCCGTACAATGTAATACGCGATAATATCTGACACTCGTTTTATTTTATATTGTATACATATTTAGTTGTTAGACGTTCACGTAGCGGAAACGTTTTGGTTTAGTTTACGTAGACTCGTGAACAGGGATAGTGTCGAAATCCCCTTTGAAGCTTCAAGCTCAGTCTCATCATCACAAGCTTTAACATCTAATAAAGTTGATTTAAGTGGCGTCAGGTTATAGAATATCTAGATGTTGAATTGTTCATGACTAAACAGGTCTATGCGGGAGAGCAGATTTTAACACAAAAAAAGGCAGACTGCCCGCGACCACGGTTGTTGCAACACAACCGAAACGTCGGTAATTAAAAAGGTAATAACGCGATAAAATCCCGCTAATATTAAAAAAAACGATGAGTAAGTATGAGAAAGTTTAAAAAAAGGACCTTATAATTTCTCGCAAATAAACATTTCATTTCATTTCATTATTGTACGCACTGTAGGTGTGAAAAAAAAGGCCAAGCGATCGACAACGATTCAACAACGATAGACTCACATACTAAGGTGTGGATAAAAAGTTTAGTGGTTATCGAGTATAGTGTTATCATCATTTCTCCTGCGCACCGCCAAGGAGTGGAATTCTTTGCTAGAGTCTGTGTTTCCCGATACTTATAACCTGGGTGTCTTCAAGTCACGAGTGAATAGGTTGCTCTTAGGCAAGCGTGCTCCACCGTAGACCACATCATCGCTTAACATCAGGCGAGATAGTGGTCAAGCGCAAGCCTATTGTGAATAAAAAAAATTTTTTTAAAAAAAGTGTAACATCCATCCAAATACCCAAACTTTTGCATTTATAATAATAGTGTGATTACTTTAACGTCTTGTTAAATCCCCATTGTGACTGTTGAGCGTTTAACGTTAAAATCCCAGCCGCCAATAGTACAGTATTTTTATTTAATTGCTACAGAACCCTCTTAGCGGATAGCTCTTGGCTGGTTATGTTACTTTTATTGGCCACTCGGCTGGCCGCTGCGCGTTTTAATCAAGCGGTGCAGGATTCATACCTGTGAGTGCACTGCTTCCGGCCAGTGTTGCCACAAACAAAATGTTAAAATAGGCTAAATCTTAAAATGCAATGGGATAAAGAAGTAGTTTATAGCCGTTAATATTTAAAATTATTTTTTACCACAATAGTTCTTTTAAACAAGCCGCTGACATGACAGATTTCTTTATGAATAACGGCATAAAATCCTAGCTATAATGACAGTTAATTTAAAAAAGTAATTGTCATTAAAGCGGTTTGCTAATTATTTGTCTTTCCTTCTAATTTTTATGTCAATGAACAAAGACGATGATAAATTTGAAAGACTCTTAACTAACAGGGGCTTAAAATAAGTTTATGAATAAAGCTCTAAAGTCTGGCATTTATTGTTGTTTTAAACAACTAAGTAAGTACGCTCGTATAAGTCAGTAACTATGGTGACGGAGTTAATAGGCCACTTGAAGGCCACTGTCAAGGCTTAAACATCAAACAGCACCAATGGGCTGTACTAATTGGTGGGGACGAGGAAATATACGCAGGCTTCGATATTAGGGGACCCGAGTCCCGATTATGTAATGGCTCGGTATATCCTCGATCGCACTATTTAACGGTTGAATGCAATTATCTCCTGAGTATCCTTAATATGAATGCGATTGCCGAGTAAGCCGAGAACGTCAAATGTCAAGATCATTTGATAATGGTAACGGTACCTTACTCTAAGTTTTCAGATAATAAATGCAATCGCATTGCTTGGACCTTGCCCGCTCGCTCAACACTAGACGTGACCCGAGTATAGTGGTTGTCGAGTAATGGCCGATGAGCTAGGTAATCTCCCGCCTGACTCCTATTAACCACTGTTAGGGGTAACACCTCGCGTTTACGAGGTACCTAATGGTTTGTTGTTAACTTTAGAACAGAATAAATGAAACTTTATGGGAAGTGACTTTGGACCTAAACAAAGCTTAGGACGGTGAAGCTAGAAAAGAAAATAAAGTTTTTATTAGAAAATAACTAAATTGTTTTGTGTAAGGCTGTGGCCAACTCTGGTGACGGAGTGTGTAGGCCGCCTGAAGGCCATAGCCAAACGACTGTTGTAGCCGGGGCCGACAGCTTAATGTGTTCTTTGTAGCACGGAAGCGCTAAGATAAAAAAACAGTAGTAGAGTTCTATGTGATAGAGCTCGTTCGGGGAAGGACTACCGCCATACCTATTTCTGCCGCCAAGCAGTAATGCTCGCATTGCTGTGTTCCGATGTGAAGGGTATGGTTTCCGGTGAAATTACTGGCACATGAGGCTTTCGATCTTAGCCTCAAGGTGGCAACCCGCGAGTGATACCTCTGGTATTGCAAGCGTCCATAGGCTGCGGTAACCGCTTACCATTTGTGGGCCGTACGCTTGGTTGCCACTTCAGTTGTAAAAAAAAAAAAAAAAAACCTTGTCTTTATACAAGCTTTTGGGTCCAGCCTCACCAGGTCACCAAAAATATCTCAAATTCCCACGTAAAAACTTACAAATCTACAACATTTTAATCTGTTCTGTCAATTTTCGCGCAAAAAATGCTACGAAAACATAACCTCAAAGCGCACACAGTCTCAACACGCGCAAGTAAATGAATCGTCCATCACGAAGTCGGTAGAATTACAAACGTATTGCGTCACTTCCACCGTAAATACCTCGCGTTACGATGATACACAGACAGATAAACAACCCCCTTCCACCCCAATCAACCCTCTTTCAACTCGTGCGAGGAACAGTTCGCGTGACCAGACCCATTGGTGCATTAACATATCTTGGGCTATTAAGGGCTGTTTTCAATCCTTTGGTGTAGAATGGGTGAGGAATATTACTTTTGATACAAGTTTTTAAAATCTTTTTTTTTTTGTAAAAATTTATTTAACCAATTCATCATTACCATCTTCAACATCAGCCAATAGACCAATAGAGCCCACGGTTAGGGCTTCCAAACAAAGAGTGCCATGAGGACCAGTCTTGAGCCTTCATCATTCACCGATTTCCTGCGACCAATTTTTTATCATCAGTCCAGGTCAGGCAGACTAGGCTCTGTCAGCAGAGTTGGCCACTGACTCAAACGAACCTACTTGCTCACTTTTTAGAGACCTTATTCATAAAGAAGTTATGCCCTTATTCATATTACATTTTGCTCTATCTTGTAGTCTTTAGTTTTAGTTAATATGTTTTTATGGTGTAAGTACAATAAAGAATTGTCATTCATTCATTCCTTCATTCATTCATTCATTCATTCATTCATATACTTTTAGCGACTTGTGCGTATTGTCTTTTTTTGTCATTCTTATGAGTACTTTTCAGTGACCAAAGATCATGATGCATTTGAAAGAGATAGCTAAAAGAGGTTCAAAGTACTTGTTTGAATACAATCGTTAAAGTTTAAAAAAAAAGTTCTAACAATGTTGCAGTTGTCACACTAAGCATGTTCTCGAGCTAGCCTCGCTGTAGTGTAATAAAGCTCATACGGTAGGTAGTGGCAAACTAATGGATTACCTAACTGCCTATCTAACCTGTCTCCTCTATATCCTCGAACAATCAATGCGGGCTCTAATCTCCGCTGACTAAGCGTCTCCAGCGTATAAGAGACAGAGACTAAGTGGCTGAAATGGGACAGCCTGATGGGAATGTGATGGTATTTTCGCTTGCGTCAAGCATCAGTATTTCAATCAAATTCATCTCTTGAAAAGAGAGGCACTGCAGCAAGTGAAACTGATGGCCAAGAGAGAGACTTAATGAGCAAAGCAGTGCCACGAAGAACTTCATTATGTTTTTTTTTATCACACTTTTTTTATACCTACCTTGAGTCGAGTGAAGGAAGATTTGTAAAAATTTCTTAGAATATGGGTGTAAGTGTCAACCAAGCGTACAGCCTACTTGATGGTAAGCGGTCACCGTAGCCTATGTACGCTTTGCAACATCAGAGACACCACTTGCGCGTTGGCGAACACAGCAATGCGAGAATTAATGCCAAGCAAGTAAGCCAAGTTGTTTTTCTGTGCTCCGGGCAAAGGGTATAGTTTCCATTGAAATTACTGGCACGAGACTTTTTATCCACGTCTCAGGGTGACAACGCACAAGTGATATCTCTGATGTTGCAAGCGTACAAATGCTACGGTAACCGCTTACCATTAGGTGGGCCGCACGCTTGGTTGCTAGTGGTATAAAAAAAAGGTAAGATTGTAGCAATCTTTATTAACATCACCCTAATCAGTAGGTAACCATCTGCTTCGTTAACGCACAAATGCTCGAGCTCGTCTAGACCGCTCCAATTACTCGGGGCGTGGCGCTCCAATAATTAGAGACAAAACAATGATCATCCAGCCTCTGCCGCGCCGCGCCAGCCGGTTGAAAGCCGGAGATAGAAAGAACAGTTTGGTTAGCAACACACTGGCTTTTCATGGTCTTTGATTATAGCTGTGGTCTATAAATTATCCATATTGAATTTCAGGATTTCCTTTCGAACACACCCTAAAAATGTTAGGTCTCATCGTTTTGGCTCTCATTCAGTCAGTCAGAAACGCATTTTGTCTAATTAGATTTAAGTAATAAAGTAGGTACTTCTATTTTAGTAGAGCTTTCGGAGAGAGTAGTACCACAGGTAACGTAATAAAGTACTAAACATTTACTTCAAACCTCCAATCTATACTAATAATTTAAAGCGAAAAGATTTTTATTTTTTGTATGTTTTTATTTTTGTATTTTTTTTGGTACGAATAAACTCAAAAACTACTGAACCGATTTCAAAAATTCTTTCAGCATTAGAACGTTAGATTATCCGTGAGTAACATAGGCTATATTTATTACTTGCAACCCACCCTGGCTTTTTACTGGTGCGGTTTCATTGCACCTGCGCAAAGCTGTGACGGACTTCTACTAGTAGTTTGTTATAATCCGGCTAAGTATTTATCGTGTGCCAACCTTGTTCTCCGATTGGATTCCCTGTACCGCGCGAGTAATCAACCATGTCTGTTATTAGGTACAGCCACAGAACTATATTTAAGTAGAATAAAAGAGTTCGTCGATTTGTATGGAAACCGAGCGTGTAACATTTTGCGTATTTGTATTTTACACACAAATGTATTTTAGTGATGGGAAACATAAGCCGCGCGAAAATGAATGATTTGAAAGCATCGATAAGCACGCGGCAAACCGATTCTAGGCACCGGCACACCACCACACCGCCTCCGGTTGGGAGCAGACCGAGTTTCGCGGCGAGTAAAGAGGTTACTCAGCCCTTACTTAGCCCGTCTTTTCGGCATGCGAGGTACATACATTCACTCATTCTACTTAAATATAGTTCTGTGGGTACAGCCTACACACTGTCTGTTCTGTGGCACACTACTCAACAAAGAACTAACCACAGAGCACAGGCCACATCCCTTTGTCTGCTTAAATTGCTCTTGATAAAACCGCTGTTAATTCACAGGGCTTCTAAATTATTTGGCTTGCTTACAGTCTCTCTAAGGGCGACTTTATAAATATATTGGCGGACAATTTTATTTTAAACAGCGTCATTAAACCCCATACTAAGCAAAGCTTGCACAACCAGTTTTTTTTAATTGTAATTACAGCATATTTATATTATGTAATGTGGTGGATTATGAGATAAACAAATCACTCTCGCTTCAGAGTAGGCACCGTCCCAAGGAACACCTAGACTCGGAACTTGTGCAGATCATGCATTAGTCCCGCAACGGGGTTCGAACCGCAACTTCTCTTTACTCAAACGGGCACTCTCCCCACCCAAAAACTTTTTTTTTGGTTTTTTTTCTTTTTGTAATATAATTTGTAAGCACATCGGTTCTTTTGCCATGTAAATAATCACGAGCAAAGGGAGATTGGCCCATACTACCCCGCGCCCCCTTCTACCCCTCCCCCAGTCTACTAGAAATAGCCTGCATGACTCGCGATACCCGCTTCCTACCGCCGGCGCCGTAACGTATTGTGATGGTAATGGTCAAGATATTGATATCGATCGCTAAAAGGCGGAGAAATGGCATCGTCACTAAAAATATGGTGAATGCTGAAACCACGAACCAGACTTATAGAAGTAAAAGTGTAGCCTGTCAACTAATAACAAAGCAATTTCTGTTATTCTATTCAATAAAAGTGTTTTGGTTACTTGTTTTTATAGTGTTCATCATCACAATAAGGGAGTGACTAAAGGCTTATTATATTATATTTAAGAGTAGTAGAGTTCTCTGTGATAGAGCTCGTCCGGGGAAGGACTACCACCATACCTATTTCTGCCGCAAAGCAGTAATGCTCGCATTGCTGTGTTCCGGTGGAAGGGTATGGTTTCCGGTGAAATTACTGGCACATGAGGCTTTCGATCTTAGCCTCAAGGTGGCAACCCGCGAGTGATACCTCTGGTATTGCAAGCGTCTATAGGCTGCGGTAACCGCTTACCATCTTGTGGGCCGTACGCTTGGTTGCCACTTCAGTTATATAAAAAAAAAAAAAAAAAAAACCCAAAATTTATTTCGCCCCAAGCGTAACTTTAACCGACCTTCTACTAGAAAAAAATATGTTTTTTATTTGAAACCACATTTTTACACAAACCACGGGGACAAGAGCTGGTGAACAAAAGGATATAAAAAAATATGCGATCTTTTTGAAATAAATTATTTACATCAGCTTTAGTAATCGAGATTTTTTTATCTAGAAAAAAAACTTTACTTTATTCAAATAGAAAATTTCTACGCGAATAAATTCACGACTTTGTATACCAGAATTATCTGCTTCTAAAGAGTAAGAATTATGTGTAGTACAAGTACGGAGTAATCGGAGGTTCTAGCCAAATACGTTAGTACTTCTTATCCAAATATCAAAGGCAAGTAACATGGCCATTTGAACTCTCAAACATATAGCAATAGGGATCAAAGTACATTCCAACTCGCAATAAAGAAACAATGACAGGTGGCGTAATGCTTAAAATGGGCCATTCCGGTCGGATTGCGGCCGGGATTTATGTCCCAATGTCCGCGTATAATGGGCCGTGATGGACGCGGGTGTTTTAAACACTTTGTATATAGCCCGGACTTTAAACATGCTGTATATAGACGGGTATTTCCGCCGGACAGTGCTAATCTGTGAACAGTTTTGGGTTTGCCGGTGGATTATCAATTTGGGTAATTTCTGGGAGTTTAAAGATTTAACGTCCGTCAGAATTTCTAATCGACATCTAACACTACAATAATATTCATCATCATCATGACAGCCTTCCCACTGCTGGGACACTGGCCTACTCGCGATTGGGTCTTAATCCACCACGCGGACCCAATGCGGATTGGTGGATGGCACATGTCTTTCGAATTTTTAGTTCTTGGACATGCCGGTTTCCTCGCGATGTTTTCCTTCACCGTATTAGAGCACTGGCATTGCGCACATAAATTTTTCGAATAGAAAAATCCATTGGTGCACGACCGGGTTTGAACCCACGGACCTTAGGATCGGAAGGCGGGGTCATTATCACTAGACCACCGGTGCTCTCATACAATAATATTATGAAATAATAATAAAAAAAAAAAAAAAATATAAGTACCTATAATAATCACTATTTCATGTACACTACTATTGAAGCTGCGGTCGTTCTAGATCTTACTCTTAGGTAATCATTCCGCGTTTTAGTTACATAAAAGTGAATAAGTTCAATCACCATTAGAAAAATCACGATAAGTAGATCGTAAGTAAGTTCGTATGAGTCAAAGGGCCTACTCGGTAGGCCACGTAAAGGCCGCCATCACGGCCTAACAAATTTGTGCATTCCAAAGGTACCTACGCTTAGTGGGAACAACCTCATCTCCTCAATCCTCAAGGCATAAAGTTGAAAGTCCTATGGCTTGTTTTATTAGTTAGACTATAATAAAGTCTCTCATCTTTCGGTTTATACAAAATGCATGTCAGGATTGTTTTAACCACCATTTTATCATCTCAGCATCTCTAAAAGGTTTTCC
The DNA here is from genome assembly GCA_951394395.1 of Colostygia pectinataria. Taxonomy (NCBI): domain Eukaryota; kingdom Metazoa; phylum Arthropoda; class Insecta; order Lepidoptera; family Geometridae; genus Colostygia; species Colostygia pectinataria. Next base: position 313,678 of record OX596368.1, on the reverse strand, counting down.
CAGAAAGCGGAGCAGTGTTAACAAACAAGTTGGAGCTACAAGAAATGCATTTCTCTAAGGAGCGAGAAACTAAATTATTTAAAGCCGAGCTCATCTTGTCCGAAATGAAGGTGTCCATGAATCACTGTTATTGTTGGGACTGTCCTGACCTTTCGTGCCGAGAGGGTTGAACATACATTTGATAGTAGCCTTGCTTCCTGGTTTATGGCGAGAAGAAAAGTGTTTTGGACTAGTGGTACGTCTCAACACTAAATTTTGAGTTTTTCATACTCTCATTTTCCCGCGATGTCCTCTACTAACAGTTAAATTTCGAGAATTTATTTTTTAGACAAAAAAAAACACGCTCCAAATTTCAGATCTTTCGGCTTATTTAAGGTGTTGATTTGATTGTCAGTCAATTTTTAAAAGTCGTTTTGCCCACTGATAAATTGTAAAAATCGCCTAATTGGGTCTTTGTAAAAGCGTACACATTGCCCTTTAAAAGATTTTCCAGCATTAGTTAGTTTACATGTTCCTTTATCCGAATACAGCGCTTAAAAGTGCTGAAACAAATAAAACCTTTTTAAGAGAACTACATAGGATCTCACAATAGCGCACGTTAACCCTGCAATTTCATTTGTCCCTACATCTTCCATCTGTACAACTATCCAGACTTTTTCACAATACATGGCTTCTTCAAGTCAGGCGCTGTCCCGGATTGAATTAAGGCCGAGACTTGCCCGGGTTCCTGGGCAATGCAGGATCCCGGGAATGTTTCGCTGAGTGCGGGATAAAAAGGAAATGTAAGGTTACTATTACTTAAGATAGTGGTAAGTAATGTCACTAACTATGTGCCCCGGAGGGCAAAACTCTGATGAAAGTTTTTATTATGTATGAATAGAAAGCGAAATGTTGAAGCTTTCTAATTGTAATCCGGCTTCCCGCGATTCAGGCTCAGCCTTGTGCGGGAACCAATGGTAACCTAATTCCATGTTATTGCATCAGTTAATAAATATTTTTGTATTTTTTTTTTGTTTCTTCAAGGTTTTGATTTTGTTAATGCAACAGTTTGCGAGCAAGCTTGGATGACCGACGATAGGATGACCAAATACAGTACCCCGTCAGCGCGTTGGCAGTTAGCGACTCGAATGAATCAAAATTAAGAGAAATACAACAGAAATACAACAGAGAAATCCATTTTATTTGCTACGCGCAACCGACCGTACGCGACCGATGTCAGTTTCGCTCGGAATCTGTTTATTCACCAGTATTAAACTGGTTAATCATTAGTCGAAATATTCGCCCCGGAACAGTCTAATTTTACTTGGGTCAATACGCTACATCGTCAAAATGTGCAACATGCCATGGTCATTTAACTTTTATTGTTACAAATATTTTATTGATAATAGAGATAATATAATATTTTATTGTAACAAATCGTTTCTAAGAAACTGCATTAGGTATTATAATAAAATCCCTTGTGAAATACTGGAGCTAAGTGAAAGACGGTTTAAAAACTGTATTAAGTTAACTTTGACCGCGGGTGCCTTTTATACAGTTAATGACTACCTAAGCAACAAAGATACCTTGGCAATGTCCGTCTCTAAGCTTGAAAGCAGCTGAAAAACTCTATAGATAGGTACCTACTACCAGATTGGGAAACTCAAACTATCATTTTATATATATTTTTATTTTATTTCTTTTAGTTAAAACTTGACAAGGCCCTTTTACAGCCGCGCAATTAATTATCATTTTAAATTATGTGTGTTATTGTATTTTAGCATTAGAATTTATTTATTTTTTGTGTTAGTTTGTTAGCTTAGGTCTTATGTTAATGTAGTATACCTACATAATAATTATTATTATTATAACGAAACCAGGTGTACCTAGTGTTCCTATGGCCAATAAATATTATGATTATGATTATGATTATTTCTTAAAGATTATAAGAGTCAAAATTGAAAATGTGCCGATAGTTTTAACCGTCTGTTACGTTAAAAAAATCGACGAAAAATCTCTAGTACTATTCCGCTTAACCATAAGCCGCTTATTTTAAGGTTAAGCGGAATAGTACTAAAGATTTTTCGTCTGTTTTTTATCTTGTAACGGATTTCCGCAAAGTAACGCCTGTATCTATCAATTGTCTGTTACGTTGAGCAATCATCAAACCCAGTTTGAGATGGACTATATGATTATTGATTTAACCTCTTGTATTTTCACATCTGCACAGTTTCGTTATCTGATTGCGTGGAACATAACTTACCTACATTATTCACGGAGCGAGTGCGGTGTGAAGCGATATCTAACGGGATCTTACCTGAAACAAAAACTTTAGCTTATAGAAGTGCCGTAGACCAAACATACTACAGCGAAATGTTGCAAGAAGTAAACATTATTCATAAGAAAGCGAAAATAAACGCAATGTTGTTCTAAAATTCAAAATATTAAGAATGATTTAGATAAAATCTCCCAAAGGGTTTTACTGTATCTACATGTCAAATTTAAACAAAATGTGCTTTAGTAGTTAAAAGTTTACGCACTGACATCATCATCATAAATATCAACCAAGAGACTCCCAATACTATTGTATATTAGCCTCCCCAAAAGCTGGCATGACGACCGTTCTTGAGTCTTCACCATTCTACGAGTATTTCCCTTCCTTCCCAGTGGTTATAAGTTTTGCGAGCTATATGACCGCCTGCTGCTTGCTTTATACTTTCTATATCACATAATATACACATACATCAGACATTGTAATGATGATTTAAAAGTTTATGAGGTACATAAAAAACTTTTATCGTACATTTAAGGTCGTTTATCTGTTTATTTTTCATCAGCTTTTTTTATTGTTCTAAAAATTAATATTCAAGTAGATTTAGAAAGATAGAAGAGTATTTGGATTAGAAGCTATCTATAGATCGTTTGTAACGGTCTTTAGATGACTCACCTGTTTCATATATTTAATAATGTATTTTGTTTAGCGTGATAAAATTAAAATATGCACGTGTTTATACTTTAGTTCTGTAAATTAATTTAAATTATTTAGAGTACAAAAATCAGGTACTTATGACAAAAATTCTAATTGATCAATAGCTGTAAAGAGACTTAATTTTTTTATTTTTATTAATAAACATTCAACTATTACAAAGTATTTAATATTGTACCTTAGAAACCTATATAGGTTTGTCCAGGTACTCACATTCGTCGTAATTTTAATTATTTAATCACTTTAAATACTAAACATACATAATTAGTCGACGACCGATGTGGCGCAGCGGGCGCAGGTCCGCCTGCGACGCAGAGGTTGCGGGTTCGATTCCCGCCTCGGATCAAATGTTTGTACGATCTACAAATATTTGTTCCGGGTGTTCTGGGTATTTTCTATATATAATAAAAAATATCTATCTATGTATTGTATTGTATTAAATATATATCAGTCATCTAGTACCCATAATACAGCTCTGTTTAACAGCAGCTTACTTTGGGGCTAGATGATGCTGTGTGGATTGTCCAGCATTATTTATTTATTATTTATTATTTAATTGTACAGAAATAAGTACCTACATTAGATCTAACATGCAATACAAAGTGCGATAAAATATAACATCTAATCTGTGCTCATGCAGGCTACGGCCGATCGTAAACAAGTCGAGTTAGTGCAATACAGGATTACATAATACACAACAATAATACAATACATAATATTAGCGGTATAAGCCGATTATCTAAAAGTTCAGTAATCAAAATTCGTAATCTTAAATCATCGATTAAGTCTTAGATAATTTAATTTACTTGTTCCGTCCGTATGTTTACCAACTCAGAACGTGTGAAAAGTACATCTGATCGAAAACTATTTCCATCAATTCCGACATCTTCGCAATTATTTGCGTTAGTCTATTTTGAGCTTCAAACGATGGTATTTGCTTTTCAATAACACCAAACAAATCTATCTTTATTAGTAAAGAGGTGTAGATTTTTGTAGAGAATATTGTATTCAATATTAATAAGTGATAGAACTTAATAAACACCAAGAAAAAATAGGTTATTATTCGCTTAGTATAGATTGAATACAAACAATACAGGTTATTGTGTTAACGTAAGCGCCTTAGCCCATCGTGTAATCATCAAGTACTACATACATGTACATTAGGGCGCTTGTTCAAGGGTGGTTTGTACCCGGCCCAGCGCCGTAGCAGATCGCCAGCTACACATAAAGTAAGTAAGTTCGTATGAGTCAGTGACCAACTCTGGTGACAGAGTTCCTAGGCAGCCTGAAGGCCTCTGTCATGACCCAACCACTTTGAAAAAGCCGGGACCGACTGCTTAACGTGCCCTCCGAAGCACGAGAGCGCTCAGTTGAAATTGCCACTAGCGGTAACCCAAAATTGTGACTACGCGAAACCGTACTTAACTTCGCTGATATGTTATAAACAACTTAGTCACACATACAACACTATGAAGCTTTGTTCACAAAGGCTGTCACAAACTGTCTGTGATAAAATGCGCTTACAATTTAACCTACATACCTACACATTCACTACGCGATCGAATCCGCAATGAGGAAATCCGTAGAAGAACCAAGGTCACCGACATAGCTCTTAGAATTAGTAAGTTGAAGTGGCAATGGGCAGACCATATAGCTCGCAGAACCGATAACCGTTGGGGAATAAAGGTTCTCGAGTGGCGACCACGAACTGGAAAACGAAGTGTAGGACGGATCCCCACTCGATGGACCAATGACATTAAAGCGGTCGCAGTAAGTCGGTGGATGGTGAAGGCCCAAAATCGGTCGTCATGGCGCTCTATGTCCAGCAGTGGACGTCTATCGGTCGATATGATGATGATGAGCTACACATTGCGCTAAACACACAACTATTACATCAACATCAGAGACATCAGAGACAGCGGCATCATGTTCAATCAAACCAGAGCAACTCATAAAAACAATGGAATAAACTACAGTAGACGTCGCGCCAGACAAATAAACTGACTGTTTGAAGATTGTAATTTATTCGGACATTTGTAATTTATACGATTGTGAGAACTATGATTGTTTGCGCACTTTTCGAAAACACTTGTCAGGAATTCAATGTTTAAGAAAAAACGACGACCGATGTGGCGCAGCGGGCGCAGGTCCGCCTGCGACGCAGACAGAGAGACGCGGGTACGATTCCCGCCTCGGGACAAATGTTTGTACGATCTACAAATATTTGTTCCGGGTGTTCTGGGTATTTTCTATATATAATAAAAAATATCTATCTATGTATTGTATTGTATTAAATATATATCAGTCATCTAGTCCCATAATACAGCTCTGTTTAACCGGCTTACCTTGGGCTAGATATGCTGTGTGGATTGTCCAAAAAAAAAAAAGTGATTTGCATTCCACGCAAAAATTTTAAATAAGAAGCATTAACAATGCAGTTAACGTTTTGAAATAGCTATTCGGGAATGATAAAAGTATGTATAGGTCTCACGACGGATCTCGGCCGTAGTGAAATTAGCCGTTTCGATGCGCAATGGAGCTTTTTCAAACTAAATTGTCTTTGCGCATCACAAACGGCCAACTTCACGGAAGCCTAGATCCGCTGTGCGAACTATAAGTAATTGGCGGATCTTTTCCGGAGTGTAAATTTAAATATTACCAAGATTTTTAATTGCTGTCACTCCAAAAAGTGCAAGAACATGACAGTAACATCATACATTTGTGTATTGCATAATGAAACAACGTCTTGTCGTAGATTTACTAAATAAATGAGTTTAGGTAAGTACCGGGATTTATTGCGGTCTTTGACTATCTTCAAGTCTCTATATAACCTAGCATTGCTAAATCTATCTATGGTTGACGTGAATGACTCCTTTCTATTTGGTGAAACATTTTTCGATGTCTTGTTCAATATTTCCCGGCGACATAGGCATCAAATCGGGCCCATGTCCCGCTATAAATCTAATAATGACTCAATGTTGTCGACATGTCGAATATAGGATGGAATCGCGCCAATATTGCAGAAGTACATTCGCACACATTGTTATATCTTGTAATATTCTAGCGTTACTTTAGGATGAGCGTTGACATTTTTTCAGTATTGTTATACTTACATGGTTAATTGATAGATTCAGGCGTTACTTTGCGGAAATTCAAATACTTTGGTTCCACCGCTCGACGGAGCAGTCGATGGTCCTGATGATGTCCCGTGGAGGGATGAAACACGTGTCGATATTTTTCTTTTGAGGTTAACTGTATTAACTGTGTGACCTGATTGGTTAAAAGGTTAAGCGGAATAGTACTACAGATTTTTCGTCTGTTTTTTTTCTTATATACCTACACGACTTTGCTAACGTGGCATTTACATAAAACGTAGATATTGTCATAGAGCCTAGATCTTTTTTTAGACTTTGAACTATCTACGTGCCAAATTTTATACAAATCGGTTCAGTGGTTTAGCTGTGAAAACATAACAGACAGATAGAGCTTTTTTTTGCATGTAAATTGATATAGTATGGAAGTGTGGATTCACTTACTGTGAAATATTATCATAACCTAACCTAACCTATTACATTTCTGCTTCACAAATGGAACTGCAGTACGTACACTTCCCTCGAAACACCATGACTAATAAAATCACTGCATTGAACCGCCTTCGTCCACAGCCTAACAATAATGTCCCCGGGGCAATGGTCGCCACTCCAAAACCTTATTCCCTGGTCATTTTCGGTTCAGTCAACTAAACCAACAAACAACATTATGCAAGAGCTGTGATAGTACTATAGTCATTTCATATAATCAAATCTAATCTAAATTATTTCAAAAATACGCTTTATTAAAATCTATAGACAAGAGTAGTAGAGTTTTAAGTGATAGAGTTCAGGAAAAACTTATTCATTACAAAAAAATTAACCTACACCGCGACCATTCCAATTGCTACTGCCAAGCGGCAACGCTGGCAATGAACTGAAAAGTTCAAATAGTATGGTTACCGGTAAAATGACAGGCACAAGAAACTTTCGATCTACGTTTCAAGACAAAAACACGGAGTGATACAGCTCTAGTATAGTTTCAATAGGCTATGATTAACCGCTTACTAAGATGGGTATATTTGTTTGTATATGTTTATTTGCGGGTTCGATTCCCGCCTCGGGTCAAATGTTTGTACGATCTACAAATATTTGTTCCGGGTGTTCTGGGTATTCTCTATATATAATAAAAAAAAATCTATCTATGTATTGTATTGTATTAAGTATATATCAGTCATCTAGTACCATAACACAGCTCTGTTTAACAGTAGCTTATCTTGGGGCTAGATGATGCTGTGTGGATTGTCCAGCATTATTTATTTATTTATTTATTTATTTATTTATTTATTTATTTATTATTTATTATTTATTTAAGTTGTTTAAAAAAATATATTATATCATATAGAATTAGAAAATCTCGGCGTAAAAGGGTTTCAAATGTCAGAGCTCATTTTACAGTAACCAGATAAGAAAATCTAGTATCTATAGATATTGTACGTAGTACTGTTTGTTATGTTGTGGATAAAATACTGAGCGACTCTGTTATTGGGTTGAAGAAGGTTTATTTGGAAATACTCCATTTTGTTGTTATGAGTAAACAGCTTATTCTTTCAGTTGAAGAGCTTTTAACTTGCGTTTTATTACAGAACATACATAAAATACAGTACAGTAGTATGAGTATATTATTTTGTGGGCCGTACGCTTGGTTGCCTGCCACTTCAGTTGTATAAAAAAAAAAATGAGTTATTTATAAGTCGCTAGTTTATAGCGACCCGCCCCAGCTTCGCACGCGTAAAGCACGCGTTAATATATTATTTATATGTTCGTTTCTATTTCGTTCGTTATTTGTATTTCGTTCTGAATCACTCTATATATTGATGAAAACTGCATTAAAATTCGTTGCGTATTCTAAAATATTTAAGCGTACATACATACATTAATACGAGACATACATACATACATTTAAAAATACACACAGAGGACAGACGGCGGGAGGCGACTTTGTTTTATATTATGTATTTAAATTTACATAATACATTAATTAGCGCTGTCTCTTTCTATGGGATAATACAAACAGAGATAGAGCTAAATTTATGTGTTTTAAATAGCGTTATAAGTTAAACTTTTTTAACAAGTGATTTCTTTGTATCTATAAAAAAACATCAGTATAAATATGTTTCAGAACACCAAATAATTCAAACGGTTTATTCCCAATTCTACAGATTTATATTACAGATTCCCATTTCAACAGATTCCCAGTTTTACAGATTCCCAGTCCCACAGGTTCACGTCGACCTCGCCCCGCGCAACCCTTGCATCATCCGTGTCTCACGTCCTAAACCTCTGTAAATATCTATAGATCAAAGTATTTCTTTTTCAAACTATAACCAAATCACAATGTAATGAACAATCCACTTTACAACGACCTAAAACTCTGTAATAAACGTTGACAAGTCCACAAACATATTTCCACAAACAAGCTCAAACAGCGGTCCTGTGAGTGCGTTGTCGCTACTTCAAAGCTTTCGCCCGTAGCGCTGTTTGCGTGTTTCCGACCGAAACTACCCGAATCTGCCTTTTTAACAGTGAAATTGTTCTCTTCCGACCATTAATTATTAACGTTTTCCCTAAAGCCCTTATTTCTTTGTCCCAGTCCGGATTCCCTTTGACGTCCGAATGGAACGACCCCCGGAATTGGGTTATAAAAATAATTTTGATCAAAAAATGGGCTGTTAGAATAATTGGGAAAGTTTGGATTTAAAAAAATATATGAATAAATCAAAGTGACAAGCTAAATGACCGATTAATAACATCCTTGAGAGCTTTTTAAATTGATAGAAAAGCTTAAAGTTATCACTGTTACTTTGGTATTTTTGTGTTTAGGCTTGACTGTACTAAGTCAAAGTCATAAGAGTAGTAGAGTTCTCTGTGATAATGCTCGTCCGGGGAAGGACTACCACCATACCTATTTCTGCCGCCAAGCAGTAATGCTCGCATTGCTGTGTTCCGGTGCGAAGGGTATGGTTTCCGGTGAAATTACTGGCACATGAGGCTTTCGATCTTAGCCTCAAGGTGGCATCCCGCGAGTGATACCTCCGGTATTGCAAGTGTCCATAGGCGCAGCCTACCGCTTACCATCTTGTGGTCCGTACGCTTGGTTGCCACTTCAGTTGTATAAAAAAAATATATATGACTAGACAAAAGAGACTTACTAACTGTGTGTTCTAGTCTCGGGTGACGAGCGCCGTGTAACGTAAAACAAAGTTACTTCCTACTGTAATGTATAGTCAGTTTAACGCTATGCTACTAATTTACTGACGGCAAAGTCAGAGTAGCACAGTTAGACCACGGATAGTTTTAATTACCCCTGGTACAAACTGTTAGACAAAGCTGTTGGACCACGGGTAGGCAGCTTGGCCTCTCAGCATGGTATCTACAGTGCAACTGTAATTTGTAGGAGCGCTCATGACGTAGTTGGCTAAGGTGTTCATAACAGATCAACGAAGTTAAGCACTGTTCCGCGTATTCATTTGGATGGGTGACCGCCGGTGGCAATTTCAACTGAGCGCGCCCGTGCTTCGGAGGGACGTTAAGCTGTCGGTCCCGGCTTTTTTAAGGTAGGTCATGACAGAGGCCTTCGGGCAGCCTAAAAACTTTGTCGCCAGAGTTGGCCACTGACTCATACGAACTTATGTATTGCAGCATCACTCCTCAGGCAAACAATTTGACGGTACTGTCATTGCAGACATAAATAATTTCTCTGTAACCATTTCAAACGGCGACACTTTAAAATTCAACTGTTTTTGGTTATGTTGACGACCTCTGTGGCACGGTCTATGTGTGCCTGGTTAGGAAGTGATAGGTTGCGGGTTCATTTCCCGCAGATATTTGTTCCTGGTCTGTCTTGTGGTACCTTAGTACTCATAGTTTTTGAATTAGTTTATATACCACTAAAGTGGCAACCAAGCGTACGGTCCAACATCATAGATATCACTAACGTGTTAGCACCCTGAGACGTTAGATGGAAATTCTCATGTGCCTGTAATTTCACCGGAAACCATACCCTTCGAACCGGAACACAGCAATGCGAGCATTACTGCTTGGCGGCAGAAATAGGTATGGTGGTGGTCCTTCCCCGGACGAGCTCTATCACAAAGAACTCTACTACTCTTAGGGTGAGTTGCACCATCAAACGTTAACGTCAAATTGTTTGACGACGATTGAACAATCTGACGTTAACGTTAGATGGTGCAACTCACCCTTAGTGAGGTCATGACTGTGTATGTGATATGTGTGTTAGGTACAAAATTACGTTCTCTGCTAAATTACCGTTACCGTAACGGTCACAGCTTTTCATAAAACAAGGGCTAACGGAACACGGAATATAATCGTTTACTGACCCTAGAGGCCGCCAAAGGAACTTTTGCTACTTAAATAAGATATTACAGTGTTGCGTGCTGGGAAAAATGTTTTTAAATTTACTTTATAAAAACACAAGATTATCGCGTTTTGGTACAATTAAAAATTCGTTTGATTGGTTGAGCTGTAAGTTTGAATTACGAAAGGGTTAAAAAGACCCTCCAATAAACAGGTCAAGCTAACTAAAACCGTTTAAAAATAGGGTTAATAAAGGTTATAAATAATTCAGTTGATCAATTTAGATTCACATGACAGTCTTAAAATGTTCCCACTTCTGGGACACTTACATACTCTCAAGGGAAAGCGATTGTTATAGCTTTTTAAGCTTATAGCTTGTTATAGGTTTTATAAAACTTCAGAAACCCAGTCTGGGTTTCTGAAGTTTTATAATATCCCAAATATTTTGGGACTCAGGCGGAACTTAACTCGCATAATCTTCCTGAGGGTTCTATTGCCTTGTTGCATGTTTGTTTGTTTAGGAGTCAATGTTCTATTGCAAGATTAGGGTTGCCCCACTAATTTAAACCTAATTATTTTATTCTTTAAACATAACTGCTCTGACAGCACAATTTTCTTGCGTTATCAAAACGCGAGTCATTAACCAAATGATAACTATTTATGTTCTTAGCATCCAAAGTTTTCGAGCGAAAATATGCAAGTAAAGTAAGTAAAGTAAAGTAAAGCAAAAAATATATTTATTCAATAATATCACAAGGATCATTTTGAAATGTCCTAAAGCTAGGTGAATTTACGCCAGTTCCACGCGCCCCAGCCTAGAAGATTCTGGCAACAAACTCGGCTGGGTTCCTAGCTTTTTTTTGATGACTCCTCTTCATCATAAAGCTTCAGTGTGGTGCCAACCGTAAAAGATGAGAATGCTAGCTTGCTTTGCATGGTTCAATGATGTTTTGGTTCAACAGTAGCTGAATGAATGCAAAGTAAGAACCTGTGCTAAGAGTACGCTGTAAATCTAATTCTGTGAGTAGTAAAACGAAAAATGCAATAAAACCCAGCGGATGACGTATGGTTTACGATGCTCAACTGTGCACAAACACACAAACACGATTACGCATGTTAGTATGAATGAATGGTGATGTCGGACGGTCCCGGCGTGGCGGCTGAGTAGCCAGCTGAGACGCGAGAAGCGTAGGTTCGCAGAACCCCCGTCACCCTTCGCTCTTGTTCGCAGGGAGACGTCTGACTTCCACGCGCTAATTAAAATGCTTGTCAGTTTGTTAGTCATAATGTCAGGAAATGCGTAGCTCATAAACATTGCGAGTTCTCTAACTTGCGACTAACGCAATTAAATCGACACACATGACACGCTTCAGCAACACGCCTGTACTGGATTTGACTAGTATAGATTGTAAGTGCCTCTAGGTAAAAACTTATTATTTTTATTGTATCAATATTTAATGACATTTCAAAATGATCCTTGTGTTATTGAATAAATATATTTTTTACTTATTTTACTTTACTTACTAATGTAATGTTTTTGTCTAAGTGCATGTACCGTGCCAAAAAAATAAATAAAAAAATTGAATTATATTGACTTGTGAGACCAAAGTTTAGTTAAAATTTAAAATTGATTGTGTGTGTGTCGTTAGTAGACAAATAAACGCCTTATCTATAATATGTATCTATCAGTTGTCTGCCTCTTGCACTGGTGGTGGTTGGTTTGATTCCCATCAAGTTACGTAACCGCCAGTGGCAATTTCAACTGAGCACTCCCGTGCTTTAGAGGGCATGTAAAGCAGTCGGTCCCGGCTTTTTAAAAGTAGTTATGCCATGACGGAGGCCTTCTGGCGGCCTAGAAACTGTCACTAGAGTTGGCCACTGACCCATACGAACTTAACACGCAACCCTAAAAACTATTTATTTTATAATGATGATATAAATAAGTAAGTCTTTTTTTAGTTACTTGGTCACCTTATTAGAAGCTTCGCTTAGTTTGGAGCTAGTTTTTCACAAAAATCACTAATGTTAAAACCATCATCATCATTTACCTTTTCATTTAAGTGCGATCTTAGCGACCTTATTGCCAAAAGGGTGACAGATTGCACTTTTTGAGCGATCTATCACCTTAAGGGTACAAAACTAGGTGACAGATGGGAATAAATCCTTTTTCCTACGTTTATGTGGGGTCAGCACAACATTTATTTATTTATTTTCTTAAATTAAAACAGGATTTATCCCTTCATTTTAAATACGGGTGTTTTCACGTAACGGTATATCAGGGCAGTGCATATCGCGACGCGGAAGAGGACGCTCGACTTGTCACTCAACCCTGATGAAGACTCTTGAAATTGAGTCGAAAGTTATACGATAGTTTTTTTAGGATTCATCCCAAGTACAATAATTAAAGATAATAATTCATAAGTCACCTAAAGTACTAACATGTTCTCACTATTACACTAAAGTGGCAGCCAATATATTATTTTGTTCATCTAGTAAGTATCATCTAGTGACAGCCGCGTATTGCTGGAGGCACGTGCTGATATGTAGTTCGACCTGCAGTACAGTTGTTAAGTCAAGTCTTGGTTAGTTAATTTGCAAGTTGAGTAATTTCGCTTGATTGCTTACATTATTACGAGGGGTGAAGAAGCGGTGAAGATGAAGGTGAAGATGTGAAGAAGGGGTGTGCAGGGGGTGGTTACCAGATGATGACAACTTCGTGACATGATTTTGTTAATTGCTTTGATACAAGATGCGTTTGAAACACATAATTTGTTAATACATTTAATTTTGAAAGACATAATGTGTCATGCACCAATCCGCATTGGGTCCGGGGGTAGGTTAGCCGGTGTATCATCATTCATACGTGCTATGGTGTGAAATTGTGAAATGGTTTTCCGTATCTGTGTTGTTTTAATAGCGATAGTTTTGCTATCGATAGGTTGACTTTGGAAAACAGTCAGACATGCCCTAAAACTTGGCTCGTCGACAACGAGCCCGCGTTTGGTCATAGCGAATAAGGCTCCAGTAATGGTGGTACCATACCACAGCACAGACAAGGAACGAATATTTACAGAAACTAGTCTCGCAGCGGGAATCGAACCCGCAACTGCCTCTACTCGGCCGCTGAAGTCGTGTGTGTAAAAAGGCTGTAATACTTGTGAATATGTTACGGTGTCGAGGCGATTGTTCGGAATGGCGGTACTTAAGTAATCTCCATAAATCAGGGGGCGGGGCTCCGAAAAGATTAACTTTGCAAATGCGAATGTTTTGGTGATAAGTATATTATAACGTATCAATTTTGCAATACATATACAATTATAGTTGGTCTACAATAGTAGACCCCGCGACTTTGACGGATATTTGCAACTTCTTCTCGCTACGTTTTTTTTATTCCAATACTCTTGGAACTTTAACTTTCGATACTTTAAGGTTCGAGCACATTACGTCGGGCCGCAGCGGGGCGGAGCGGGCCGCAGCGCAGCGCGAAATTACCTAGCACATTAGTGACGGGCCGGGTCGCAGTGCACTGCCAGAATTTGCGTGCAACTGTACATTATGGATAGCTCTGACGAAGAACTTTATTTTTTTGCCTGATGCTACAGCGCACTGTTGACGGGGCGCAGCGGGGCGGGGCGGGCCGCATCGCACGGATGCAAATCTGCCTCGCAATAATGCGAGCCGCTGCGGCCCGACACAGTGTGCGGTAATTCATACAAATTGTATTCAAGCGATCTGAGCGGATTTTTGCGCTCCGCCTCGACACGCTGCGGGCTGGCATGATGTGGTAAATAAAAATATATTAAAAAAAACAGGGCCACTGACTCTACGAACTGACTTTATAAGATTGGACCACTGACTCATCCAACTTTCTAATTACTACTTCTACAAATCCTACTAATTATTATGAATGCGAAAGTCTGTGTGTATGTTTCTTACCACACGATGAATGTAGATCTTAAACCGTTCCGGATAAACATTATAATGCTAATTTTTAACTCGGAAAAATGTACTGTTCCTGTGGGATAACATAAAAACTGTGAAACAGCGGGTGAAACCGAGGGGCACAGAGTACAAAGGAATTTGCTAAAACTATCTCATTAAATTCTACACTAGTATTATAAAAGCAATACATTTATCCAATAAAGTAATGCAATGAATAGGTTCAGAGCCCCGGGAGAGGAATCCTGTTCTATCTAGAGCTTCATTAAGACGTAATTACTAGAGCTGAAGTGCTCGCCACAGTGCAGTGCCGAGCAGTAAACACACTTGAGATTACCACCCAGCACAGTATAGTCAGCTAAGTAAGTAAGTTCGTATGAGTCAGTGGCCAACTCTGGTGACAGAAGGCTTCTGGCGTGGTTTAACAACATTGAAAAAGCCGGGACCGACCGCTTAGCGTGCTCCCGTGCTCCCGAAGCACGGGAGCGCTCAGTTGAAAATGTATAGTCAGCTGAAGAAGGGTGATACCGCAGCGTCGTCATCTACATGAGAAAAGCAGTACTTTTATTTCATTGGTCTGAATATTTTTTTCTGATTTTTACGTTTACTTAACAAAGGTTGACCTAGGGAAAAAACTAAACTGGCCCTGCATTGCACAGGCCACCATCATCGGGGTATGCAAACTTGCATCCACTTCCATCTGTAGATGTGACCCGAGGTGTTCGCCCAAGGCGAACCATCACCGACAGAGTCGCGGTAGAATCCAACCGGGACCCCGTGGCTTTGTCGAGTGCGGATGCAGCGTCGAGTCACACATCATCTGGTGATGAGTGGTTCGACGATGCACTGGCACTAAAGTGAGTGCAGAAGATTCGGTTGGGTTTTAGTCGGTATACCGTCAGTTGCTAATTAGTAGCGGACGGAGAGCCCGACATACCCCCTCTGTTCTCCCCAACAGAGGGGGATGCGTAATGCATTTTCCTACCGTAAAAAAAAAAGGGAAAAAACTGACTCCTAATCCATGCCTCTAAAATTCAAGTTTCTGGATTCAGCGGTTCAGGTTCTGCGTTGTAGATTGTACGTCAGCAAGCTTAATACTATTGATAAATTACCATCGTGACCCATAATATTTTTTCAGTTGATTTGCGTTTTTTTATCAGCAAGTGACAAGACAGTCAAGTTGCTAACCCGATTTTAAGCACCACATAGCCACCAAAGCTTTAAATTTTAAAGTTTTATGTGGCACTGCAATGCGCTCACACTGAGTCATTGTTGTTGTGTCTCTATGTTATGATAATGTATTTAAAAACTGTTAAGTAGTGTTACTGCTTGTTTGTACTGTGCCTGCGCTACAAAGTTCTCTACAACGTCACAACCAAAGCAGAGAGACACTTTGTTCCGAGATAAGTTGAAAAATAGATCTGACTGCAACCCGGGTTCATTAATTATGTAAAACTTTTACATTGAATGAAGGAAAAAACAGAAAAATATTTTACATAATTACATTAAGACGTGTACTTATAAAAAAATACACGTGAAACATGGAAGCGACACGTTGCCTAACCTAATGCCGATGAGTTCGACGACCGATGTGGCGCAGCTGGCGCAGGTCCGCCTGCGACCCGGAAGTTGCGGGTTCGATTCCCGCCTCGGGTCAAATGTTTGTACGATCTACAAATATATTTGTTCCGGGTGTTCTGGGTATTTTTTATATATAATAAAAAATATCTATTTACATATTCTATTGTATTAAGTATATATCAATCATCTAGTACTAGTACCCATAATACAGCTCTGTTTAACAGCAGCTTACCTTGGGGCTAGATTATGCTGTGTGGATTGTCCAGCATTATTTATATTTATTTATTTATTTAATGCCGCAATTGCCTAACGCATGTTGTGAGTATATTTTTAAAGAAAAATCCCTCCCCTTATTCATAAAAGAACCTGCCATTTTAGCGGTCCCCTTATTCATAAAAACAACTAATTTAGCGGCTTTCTAAGTATTGTCTTTGTCATTCTTATTTAAATGAACAAAGTCGATGACATGGAATATAATTATGCATAGAAATAAGGCTCAAACTATTTTTAGTGAGCATGATGTAGAGGTAATGACTTATGGCACTGAGACGTGGTGTCTTAGGGGATGCTGATGACCTGACTAAACCTCCATTTATTAATTAATTGTTAGTTCGGTATATAAATAATATAGTGGGTTTTGGTGTTGTACATTTTTTTTTATTATATTTTTGTACTTATCTTTTAAAATAGTGTTTAAAATTATTTACACAGATAGATAATTATATTACAGTTTTTATATAAATTAGGATACAAAATGTTCTTTTGCCATATCCATAAGTTACATTTTGGGGAATCAACTGTCTTTCTGTAACACAGTGAAAACTAACTCAGAAACCAGTGAATCACTACTGTGTCAACATTTGTATTTGTGGTTAATAAAATATTTGTTTAATTGTATTTGTATTTGATGATGAAGAGTTGTTTTCCTTCACCGCTGGAAGTAGAAGCTTGCACTAATAATAAAACAGTTTATAAAGGACAGATAGAACTGTAACTCGAACGACGCCAGTGCATCAACTATAAAACTCGGAAAGAATAAAAGTAACGGCGGAGTGACCACACTGCAATGTCTGACGAGGACTACGTTCAAACTGTATAAATTAAATAAATAAATAAATGATAAATTTTGTGTGGTCTGAGTATTTTGGTTTGCGTAAATTTAAACTGTTTTTATTGATAAATAAAAATACACGTTAATTTATCAGTAGAAACAGTTTAAATCTACGCAAATTTAATTGAGAACCTCTTTTCGTTGGTAAAAAATAATCATCTATAGCATTCACCACGAACAAAAAAATCCCAACTTTTCCACCAAGCCTGGTCACCTGACAAGTAGCGAGATGGCATTGTGAGCCGCGTCGGAGCAGGATCGAAGTTGGATCGCGTCTGCCTCGACTTTGGATCGCCTGAGATTTGAAACTTTTCTACTGTTGTGTCATGGATAAAGTTCACAATATTAGAGTTTTCATTTTTGCATTTGTACTCGTAGAATCTAGCAAGATCACATAGCTTCAGATGCTATTATCACGAATTGAGAACAAAATCTGGTTTTGACAGGTAAAAACAGGAGTTCTTGTGCAAGCCACATTAAGCTAAGATAATTAAACGACCATTATGTTGGTTCACCATTACCACCTTAAGTAGTGGCATAAAACACCTTTACATAAATTTTGAAATGCAATTCAAAATTTTCGCACGGGCATGATAACCTCTAGCTAGACCATTTCCTGAATACTAACTCACTTGAAAATCTCAGATTTTAGGTATAATATTTATGTTCGAAAAATCTCGAACAATTACATTATTTTAATAAATCATTCCCAGATCTCGAAAACTACGATAAATTTTATGCAAATCGAATGTAAATACCTGTAAGTACTTAATTCCCGTCCAATCACGTCTTTTTGTGATGCAAATTAATGAAGTTAACTCGTTATAAAATTCAATCCGTGTTATCCAAAGTCCGAAATTGTAAAATTAATTTTGTTATTAATAAAGTTAGACGAGATATCGTCCATTCCCGATTCCGATGAGGACGAATTTGCATGACGAAAATTAATTTGTTCAAGCGATTGTTTTATATCCTGGCCTACGAGCCCTAGCCGGCTCAACCGTTTTGATCTGTTTAGAAATTTTATAGCAGTCATTAAAATATATATCCAAGGGAGACTGGGTCATTTATATCTATGACTAATATTAACGAAGAGGAAAGATTTGTATTTTTGTATGTTACGAATAAACTCAAAAACTAAGAAAGAAAGAAAGAAAGAAAAAAAGAAAAAAATATATTCATCAACAAAAACAGACACAAGTAGGCATGATTAGGATTTGAATAATAAAGGTAAAGATTTAGTAACCTAATACATAACTTTACAACATTGACGGCCACTCGCCAACTACTGGTCCGATTTCAAAATTTGAGTTTACCATTACAATGCTACATTATCCCTGAGTAACATAGGCTATATTTATTACTAGCGACTCACCTCGGCATCACACGGGTGCGGTTTCATTGCACCCGCGCGAAGCTGGGACGGACTACTAGTGTAGTATACAATTTTAAAGCGTTCAGTATTTTAAGTGACTGTACTTTTTGAAGACCATTTGTGACTTGTTCGTTCAAAGATGCAGTCGTATTTTACTAGATGAAGTTTTTTAGAGATCTCAAATAGTTTACAAAAAGTTAGGATTAAAAATCTGCCATTTAACTTTAATTATTAGATTCCAACAATTAACCGTTCTAGAAGCGCATCTGATCGCAAGCGATCGAGCTTGCGCGACCTTCCTACACCAAACAGATAAGTAGAGTTCTCTGTAATAGAGCTCATCCGGGCAAGGACTATCACCATACCTATTTCTGCCGCCAAGAGTAATGCTCGCATTGCTGTGTTCCGGTGTGAAGGGTATGGTTTCCGGTGAAATTACTGGCACATGAGGCTTTTGATCTTAGCCTCAAGGTGGCAACCCGCGAGTGATACTTCTGGTATTGCAAGCGTCCATAGGCTGCGGTAACCGCTTACCATATTGTGGGCCGTACGCTTGGTTGCCACTTCAGTTGTATAAAAAAAATATATATATATCTCCACTCCACCTCCACCTTACTCCATATAGTTTTAGACCAACTTAAATCTGAGACATTTATTCTACTTTGTCTTACTACAAACATTGTAACCAGTGTGACATAGCTGGCTAAGATGTCCTTATCAAAATCAAAAGTGCTTTACTCATTTAAAGAATTTTTTTTTAGATCAACGAAGCGAAGCACTATTCATCGGGGTCAACATTGGATGGGTAACCGACAGTAGCAATTACAATTAAGCACTTCTGTGCTCCAGAGAATACATTAAGCTGTCAGTCATGCCTTTTTCAAAGTTAGATCATGACGGAGGCCTTCCGGCGGCCTACGAACTTCGCACTACGCACACGAACTTACTTTACTACAAACATTATTCACGTTAACATTGACCCAAAGACAGCAGAGTCTAAAGTGGCTTGCTCTCGGGGTCGTTGACCCGTGGGGGAGAGTGGGGGAGGGTGGCCCGCCCTCTATCGATCCCATTCATGCGTGAGACGATACCACGTGGACTGTTCAAGGTGTACTTGGATTTATTTTTGAGGATTAGTCTGGATAGTGCGGTGGTAGATAGTTTTATAAGTTTTATAGTTAATATTTTTTGGTGTATATTTTTTGTAACGCTCTGTTGGAAAATCTAAATAGATAAAGAAGAAAAAAAGTATTATAAAGTTTTAAATTATCATCATCATCGATGAGTCAGACGTCCACTGCTGGACATAGGCCTACCTCAAAGAGCACTATGACGACCGATCTGAGCCTTCACCATCCAGCGATTTCCTACGAACGCTTTCATATCACCGGTTCATCGTGTCCATCGCGTTTGAAAATAAATAACCATGCATTAAAATATTAATGAAATCCCTGACACTCTTAAATCTTCAAATCATAAATAAAATTATTTTATTTAAATTACAATTTCTAAATATTACAGGGTTTGTCTAACTCTTCTTCAGCTAGAGCTTTTTGTTTGAAAGATGATTAAAGTATTCTTAGCTATGTTTCACCTCTTAAAACATAGCTAAGAACACTCGATTAAATCACCTTTCAAACAAAAACCATTTTTAAAAAATTGGTCCACCTCTTTAAGAGCTATGATGCCACAGACAGACACACACATACACACCCACGCACTATAAACTCTTATAACACTCCTCTTCTTCGTCGAGGTTAATAAGTTATTTTATTTATTGTTTAGCTGAGCACTTTGCGTTTTCACCTGCAGTTATGCGGTTTTTATGCTATTTTCGTATCATCATGCATGACAGCCTTCTAATGTTCCCACTGCTGGGACACTGGCCTACTCTCGACGACCGATGTGGCGCAGCGGGCGCAGGTCCGCCTGCGACGCGGAGGTTGCGGGTTCGATTCCCGCCTCGAGACAAATGTTTGTACGATCTACAAATATTTGTTCCGGTTTGTTGAGTATTATTCCGTGTATATATTCCGTGGTATATTTCTATATATAATAAAAATATTGTACCTATTAAATATATATAAGTCATCTAGTACCCATAATACAGCTCTGTTTAACAGCAGCTTACCTTGGGGCTAGATGATGCTGTGTGGATTGTCCAGCATTATATATTTATTTTAATTATTTACTCTTAAGCGAGAGTGATTGGGTCATAATCCACCACGCGGATCCAATGCGGATTGGTGAATGCTATTTTTGTATATTTTTTTGCCACAGGAACTGTCAACTTGCGCTGTATGTAAGCAAAAGTATGTGTGTGTTCGAGGTCAGTAACTAAAGTTTAATTCAAAGAAAATAAAACTGTAGGTGGTTTTATGTGCCGTGGTTTTTGTTGGTAGAATCGCAGCTTATATTACCTTTATTTCCACGTCGAAAGGATTAACTCCGGATAATCCGAGCCATGATAAGAATAAGCTATTTCAATTACGACTATTTCGCGTGTCTTCATCGATAAAACTCTATTCACATGTTACACGCGATTGCCGTCTCTATTGCTACGCGTTACGGGACAGATAAATTCGATATTTGCATGTCAAAGAAACTTATGTCTCACAATAGTAAGAGTGACGTTTTTACGCGGATAAGTAGTTTGTGGTGATTTGAATAAACGCTTGGATTAGATTGATAGGACTTTGGGGCTAGTGGAACAACTGTTATTTCAAAAGCTATTTAACGGGTATTGATTGCTTATAGATTACCTTGCTGTTGTGAGCAAAAGTAAGTAAACTGAAAAAACTTTACATGACTACCTTACTTACTTACCTATTTCTGCCGCCAAGCAATAATGCTCGCATTGCTGTGTTCCAGTGTGTAGGGTATGGTTTACAGTGAAATTACTGGCTCATGAGGCTTTCGATCTTAGCCTCAAGGTGGCAACCCGCGAGTGATATCTCTGGTGTTGCAAGCGTCCATAGGCTGCGGTAACCGCTTACCATCTTGTGGGCCGTACGCTTGGTTGCCACTTCAGTTGTAAAAAAAAACATGAAAAAAAGAACTGGGTCTATTTATGTATGCAATACTTTTTTAAATGTTTTCAATTACGAACCCAAAACAATTCATCAGGCAGCTTATTTTATTTATTCGTTAATAAAAAGCCCCCATCCTAAAACGGCGTACGTTAAACAATAACAAAGGGTATCCGATTCCGTACGATTATATTCATACGATTTTGAAAATTAAATCTTAAAAATATACGTTCATTTTGAGATTAGGTCTGTTTGTATTTCAACCAAATATTTACTACAAAGTTTCACAAAATAAAATAGGGATAAAAGAGTCATTCGAAAAGAGCTGGTCTAACTGGTAGTAGTATTAGTAGTAACTCTACGTTTCTTCGTTCACCAATGATTTTTCACACTCGATAAAATTATGTGCCCAATGTGAAGGAAAACAACTTGGAAAATTTTAAAGAAATGTCCTCAATCAAGCCGCTTTGGGTCCGGTTGGTGGATTAAGGCTCAATCACTCTCGTCCAAGAGCAGGCCAGCGTCCCAGCAGTGAAAAAAAATAACGAAAAAAGATGCTTCAATTCACCCAGAATATTAAAATAGACATACATACCAATGTCCCATCCATTGTACTTCAGATCACAGTTGTTTTATTTACTAGGTTTATAATATTGTAAATTACATCGTTGCCGTTTATCAAACATAACCCCAAAAGTAAAGAACGGAGTGAGTCGACTGAGTATGAAAGAATGAACGACCACAGGCTAATTAGGATTTACAACACCTAGACATAATTTATTTACGAGTTTATACGCATTAAGTTCAAGTTACCACTAGCCACTAGTTACAATGCCAGTGCTCTCATACGGTGAAGGAAAACATCGTGAGGAAACCGGCATGTCCAAGAACTAAAAACTCGAAAGACATGTGCCATCCGCCAATCCGCATTGGGTCCGCGTGGTGGATTAAGACCCAATCACTCTCGCCTGAGAGTAGGCCAGTGTCCCAGCAGTGGGAACATTAGAAGGCTGTCATGATGAAGTTCAAGTTGTGTATAAACGTACCCATATCAAACAAAAGTGGGATCATCATAAATCAGTTTAAGAACATCTAGTCTCTCTCTCGTCATGTAATCTAGTTATCGTCGTAAATCCCGATGGATTCGTCTTAATGTAAAACTAACTTCACGTAGGTGTTGTCTAAGTACCTGCTAAGCACCGGCTAAGATCCATTCGTGGTTATGAGATAGTTAATAGAACTAGTGACAGCTCGTATTCGCCCTATATGTGTACAATACCATTATCAAGTCATTCGACCTTTGTCTATCTGTCTGACAAATGGAGAGGTAGTCGAACTACTTTTGACAAACCCTTAATATTGATAATAACTTGGGGTTAACGTGTTACCACAAAACATATTATAATAGGTTAACACCTACTCACATCTACTTACATCAGGGTAACCCCTGATGTAAGTAGACAATAGCATAATCCATTTCTCCAGTTATTTGCACAGTCACTTGCGTGTGGTACAAGTAAACGCGTAAGACTTTATTATTAATAATTATAAATTAAAATAAATAATATTCACGAATCTAATTCCTACACTCAGTAGACAAACATCTAACATTTCTAGGAACTCAAGATTCTAAGGTAGTCAGAGGTACATCTAATAGCATACCTTCATTTCCTTCCATGGAGTGCAGATCCTGCTGCGACCGCCTCCTCTGGCGGTACTCAGCTCTATAGTCCTGCCACCGTCCGTACTGCGCAGGGTTGTTCAGATACTCCTGGGATGAGAACCTGGAAGCTCTCGGCGGGCTGTACCCCATCTGGCTGTAGTAGTCCTGCCTGAACACCACATCCGGGTGGTTGATCGCTCCAGGCACGATCTGACTCCCGAAATGATGGCGTTGCCCGAGGTACTCTGGCTTCATCGGCGCTGGGCCGTCCGTCAGCTCGTGGCCGTGGATTGATGTGGACCGCTGAGGACCGTAGTCCCGCATTCTGTTGGAGAAGTCCATCCGATGAGGAGAATAGTCCAGCCCTCTCGGCCCCATCTCGAAGTGGCCGTGGGGCCGGCTGCTGCTGCTGCGGTTGTAGAAGTGGGGGGAGAAAGGGTTCTTGCTCTCTTGCCGGTTGAAAGCGTCCTTCGGCTTGTCGTCTTTCGGTTTCTGGTGAAGCTGTTTTAGAGAAGCTTCTAAAACGACAGCTTTTTCTTGAATTTGAGCATCTTTTTTGGGAGTTTCGTTGCGTTTCGAAGGCGACTCGGTCACATCCTGAGATGCTCTCCGGTTGAACTCCTGAACCTTCTCGGGCACAAAGCCTTGTACCGGAACTTGTGCCATTATCACTTAGCAAAAACACATCTAAAACACTACAGCAATAGTTATATCAAAGTTCCACGGTACAGTAAAGGTACGTATAAATGTACAGTAACTGCAGTTAGGATTATAATCACAACCGAATAAGCTAGAAACTGAAATTGAGAATTCGTTTAGTCACTGATGCACTTTGAGGTTTTAAATATAGGAAACTGTAGCGCAGTGAGTGTTTCTAAATTGACTATAAAAATAGATAAAAAATAAACAAAATATTTTAAGTTTTAAAGTTAAATTATGTGAACATTCAGAAAATTATTACCGATTTGATTAAAAGATCGCCGCGTTTACATTATTCTGTCGTGGCGTGTCGTGACGCGTCATAAGTATATCGTATACATATCAAAATCAAAATCAAAATCAAAAATTATTTATTCAGTAGAATCACAAGGATCACTTTGAAACGTCTTACAAGCTAGGAAAATTTACAGCAGTTCCAACGCGCCCATGCTGTAAAAGAACTGGCAACAACACCGGCTGGGTTCCTATCGCTTTTTTGGCATGACCCTTGCTATTGTTATGGATTCCAAGTAGAGTTGGAGCACATTCGTCCCAAGCTTTTTTATCATCTAGGTAATCGGTTGTTTTATAGTAAGCTTTTTGAGACAGATTTTGTTTAATTAAGTTTTTAAATTTGACAATTGATAAATTTTGTATGTCGCTTGGGACTTTGTTAAAGAAGCGTACACATTGCCCTTTAAAAGATTTACTGACCTTAGTGAGCCTAACTGTAGGAAAAGCGAGTTTATTTTTATTTCTAGTATTAACATTATGATTATCACATTTTTTTTTAAACAGATTAATATTTTTGCGAACATACATAAGATTTTCATAAATATATTGACAGTATACATTTTGTATACATTTTGTATGGTTTATTACATTATTAAAGCGCAGTGTGTTGTGACGAATTCTGTAAATGTATGGATACGATATACTTATGACGCGCCACGACACTCCACAGATTAAGTAAGAGTAGTATAGTTCTTTGTGATAGAGCTCGTCCAGGGAAGGACTACCACCATACCTATTTCTGCCGCCAAGCAGTAATGCTCGCATTGCTGTGTTCCGGTTCGAAGGGTATGGTTTCCGGTGAAATTACAGGCACATGAGACTTTAGATCTAACGTCTCAGGGTGGTAACACGCAAGTGATATGATGTTGCATGCGTACATAGGTACATACGCTGACCATCAAGTGGGCCGTACGCTTGGTTGCCACTTTAGTCGTATAAAAAAAAAAAGATTAATGTAACCGCAGCTGGGGCTTGGCGTTCAGAGTCAAATGATAGTTCCAGGTATACCTACTGTGTTTTGTACGTTTAATGAGCTTTGAAAGTTTAATTAGCAACTCTATTAAATCCTCTCCTTTTCTTTTGACATCTGATAATTCTACAATGTCCTACTAAACCTTTATTAAAAAAAAATATGTACGTAATTACATTACATTACAAAATATACAAAATACATATGAAACAGTTGAGCCATCTAAAGACCGTTACAAACGACCTATAGATAGCTCATCTGATCCAAATCACTACCAGTAGGAAGCGTTCCCAACATTGCCACGTTGAATGGCAATGCTGATACGTTGAGCCAGATATGTTTAATATAAAGTTTAATTAATTCATCTTCAATTAAATGTACAGTCTGCTTCATAAGAGACGTTTAACCAGCCCCTTTCAACCTAAGCTACGTTGAAACTTTACGAGCTTTCAACTCGTCCTATACACCCTCATTCCGACAGAAAGGGACAGTATTACTTAAAATACCACCAATTACTATCTCTTCATACGTTAAGCTGTTGGCCCCGTTGAGAAATGACTGACTGGAGATAAGAAATCGTATTAGCTGTATCATCATTACCATAACGCATCTTAGCTTAATATCTATTGTAGAAATACCTATATTTAAGCAAATAAATAAAGAGTAGTAGAGTTCTCTGTGATAGAGCTCGTCCGGGGAAGGACTACCACCATACCTATTTCTGCCGCCAAGCAGTAATGCTCGCATTGCTGTGTTCCGGTGTGAAGGGTATGGTTTCCGGTGAAATTACTGGCACATGAGGCTTTTGATCTATGCCTCAGGGCAACCCGCGAGTGATATCTCTGGTATTGCAAGCGTCCATAAGCTGCGGTAACCGCTTACCATCTTGTGGGCCGTACGCTTGGTTGCCACTTCAGTTGTATAAAAAAAAACATTAATTCATTCATTCAACGTCTTTTTCATTTCCGTCGGTTTTTCTAGTCATAGCTGGTATTTTTTTTTTTTATACTACTAAAGTGGTAATCAAGCGTAAGGCCTACTTGATGGTCAGCGGTTACCGTAGCCTATGAACGCATGCAAAATCATAGATATCACTTGCGTGTTACTACTCTAAGACCTTAGATGGTAAGTCTCATGTGCCTGTAATTTCACCGGAAACCATACCCTGCGAACCGGAACACAGCAATGCGAGCATTACTGCTTGGCGGCAGAAATAGGTATGGTGGTAGTACTTCCCCTGACGAGCTCTAACTAACTAACTGTAATATTAACTATGAAGAGTGCAAATTATGTTCATATTTTAATTTAAGAAGTTAGGTTTAAATAAACAGTTCTCTCTTTATAGTTTTTAAAACTATCATGGTTATTAACGTAATTTTCACTAAAAACGGGATATTTACCATGATTTGTGAGTTTTAAAAATAAAACTCACAAATTATCATGGTAAATATTCTGTTTTTAGTGAAAATTAAGTTCTCTCTTTTTATTGAATTCATTAACAGTACGTCGGTTTCTAGTTATAACTATAACTATAATGACGACCAATGTGGCGCGGTGGGCGAAGGTCCGCCTGCGACGCGGAGGTTGCGGGTTCGATTCCCGCCTTGGGACACATGTTTGTACGATCTGCAAATATTTGTTCCGGGTGTTCTGGGTGTTTTCTATTTATAATAAAAAATATCTATCTATGTATTGTATTGTATTAAGTATATATCAGTCATCTAGTACCCATAATACAGCTCTGTTTAACAGCAGCTTACCTTGGGGCTAGATGATGCTGTGTGGATTGTCCAGCATTATTTATTTATTTATTAAAAAAAAAAAAAGTGTGTGAACGATGAAAAGTTGGGTTTATTAAAACAGTTTAAACGAGAACAGTTTCATCAGCTCTGCCATAAACAGAAACCAGTTTTAAGTTTTAAAGTTTAACCTCTCTTGACAAGGGTTAACTAGTTGGTACATTTAGTTAATGGATCTAAACATCCATCTGAAGCGGATAGGAATTGTTTCGTGCAGTCATTAAAACTGGCGGATTGCTTGAAAGTTTGGAAAAGCCTTTAGCAACAGCAACAAGTTGCGAGGATGTGAGGTCAGCGAACATATCGTGCCACTTTTTTTATACAACTGAAGTGGCGACCAAGCGTACGGCCCACAAGATGGTAAGCAGTTACCGCAGCCTATGGACGCTTGCAATACCAAAAGTATCACTCGCGGGTTGCCTTGAGGCATAGATCAAAAGCCTCATGTGCCAGTAATTTCACCGGAAACCATACCTTTCACACCGGAACACAGTAGTGCGAGCATTACTGCGGCAGAAATAGGTATGCTGGTAGTACTTTCCCGGACGTGTTCTATCACAAAGAACTCTACTACTCTTAAACTGACTGCTGAGACTGTTGAAGGTAATAGGTCATTTCTTTAACCTGGAGACCAAGTCTACCGATTCTCTGGCCAAGTCATCATGACAGCCTTCTAATGTTCCCACTGGACACAGGCCAGCTGTGAGAGTGATTGGTTTTTAATCCACCACATGGAACCAGCACGAGTTAGTGGATGGGATAACACATGTTTTTCGAATTTTTAACTGACGAAAAACGGAGGAAGTTTTCAAGTTGACGCGTACCTATAATTTTTTTTTTAGTTCTTGGACAGGCACGTTGATCGAACAGATGTGACTGTCGTTTCTAAGTTCGATGTTTTTAAAAAATCGGACAACTGAGCCTTTTTGTGTCTAGGTGACTTTTTCACAGTAGGGGCAGTTAATGCCCCAGTGACCACAAGTCTCGTAACTACCTATTAGGTATATCAGCCATGTTTGCACTGGACCGTAGCCAAGTACATTGTGTAACTGACCGGTTCATCACAGCATCACAGTGCCAGCCGAGATTTCAACCGCTCAGATAGTGGCTATTTTCGGCATGTGACTAATTTGTAGAGATTCTGCCATAATTATTGTCTGCTTGATATGTATCTACATAATAATTTAGGTTTTAAGAGTAGTATAGTTCTTTGTGATAGAGCTCGTCCGGGGAAGGACTACCACCATACCTATTTCTGCCGCCAAGCAGTAATGCTCGCATTACTGTGTTCCGGTTCGAAGGGTATGGTTTCCGGTTCCAGGCACATGAGACTTACATCTAACGTCTCAGGGTGGTAACACGCAAGTGATATCTATGATGTTGCATGCGTACATAGGCTACGGTAACCGCTGACCATCAAGTGGGCTGTACGCTTGGTTACCACTTTAGTAGTATAAAAAAAAAAAGGTTGTATTATCATTGGCAGTAAGTAGATATTACGAGTACTGCTGATCTTCTTCTTTTTTTTTGTATGTACTGTATGTGTGGTGTGTGTCTTAATAGCAAATAAAAATATGTCTATGTCTATGTTTAAATTTGAAAATCTTCATTTCAGACGACGAGATGTGTTTTTTTTTTTTGAAAAAAAATATTTTTTAATTTTGTAATTTGTGTAGCAATAGCTGTTTTTTGCTATCATAAATTTTTTTATGGTCAATAATAATTAACTTAAAGGTCTTAAATTGTTGTGAAGTGAGGATTTTTTCAGTTTTCTCTATAATTTTAAATCAAATAAAATGGTCTACCGTTTTCCATAATTTATTATTACAAGCCAAAATCTGAAAACTTACGACAGCAATAAAACAATAAAGCTTCATCGCCTGATTCCCGGAAATTCCCCAGTATCCCCAGTATTCCGGGGATAAATATCACTAAACCAGAATATATAACCGCTTACAAAATTCAAGTTATGGAATGTTTTAAGAGAGACATAACTTTGTGTAACTGGGGTTTAAGTGGGGGAATGTTATAGTCTTTATGGCATGGAGTTAGGGTTTATTTTGTCAGGAATTTATTAGATTGTAAAGGTTTTCAACGAGTGGAAGAAAATGCACATTAGAGGGACGCAGATGCGCGCTATAGGCGTAGCGACAACAAAACATACTTCCTCAATTGTTTTTGTATTACTGAAAGCGTAACGTAAATGTAACGCTGACGATTAATCATCCCAGGTACTAAGCCGTGGCACAATATCAGCGAACCTTATGCTATGAGAACTAAATAACTGATAAAGTATTTTTTTTATGTCAGCAAATGACAAGACAATCAAGGCGCCCACCTGATGTCAAGCACCACGCCTGACTATTACAGATGCAGTGCCACCCAAAGCTTAAAGTTTTTAAGTGTCTGCGTGGCACTGCACTGCGCTTAAAACCCTGAGACATTGTTGTTAAGCCTCTTTCGCCTTCTAATTTCACTTGCTACAGTGCCCTTCAAACCTAAACAAAGTAATGCTTGCACACTACTGCTTGGAGGTAGAATATCTGACACTGCGGTGGTACCCACCAAGACGGACTCTTGCTGAAGAGTCCTACCACCAGGTATTATATAAAGACAATGTAATAGATTAAATTACACTAGCGGAACGTCCCGGACTTTGTCTGTGATAACTTTTTTATGTTAACCTATTTTCGTTGCGTTATCTAGGAGTTGACTTTCGGAAATCTTTCTTAGTGCACCGCTACACATTAAAAATGACCGCAACCTGAAAATGTTAGGTATCTCTGACTTGCGAGGCTGGTTAAGTGACTGGGCTGTGAGTCGATTATTATTCAATCAGTAATGCAAAAACTATTTAGATACTACCTAAACACTCCTGCACATTCATATTTTTGCACGAAAATTATAATTTAGAAAGGAAGCTAAATAAAAAAATAAAAAGTAATCTCTTGGAAAGTCTGTTCTGTGAAAACCTTCGTCAGGAGACCTTTACGTCATAGACATAAGAATCGAAATGGATTGATTAGAAACGGATCTCTTTTCGATCAACTGTGAACTGTCGTGTGCTGACGGTACCGGGTATCGAATCGTTTGTATTCCGCGCGGCATTGACACGGGGCATCAGCCGCTCTGTCGCGCGACAACACCCACCCTACCTACTCGTGCATTATGTACGCTGCACGCACACATGTACAGTGATCTGAAGGGACTCTGTCTCATCTATTTGAGAGCTGCTAATCATTGTTGCAATGAGAAAAGAAAGTCATGAAAAGAAAGTCATGAAAAGTGGTAATCGTATCTTAGACCATATCTTAGCTAAAAGTAAGTATGTGAGTCAGTGGCCAACTTTGGTGACGTAGTTTATAGGCCGCCCGAAGGCCTCCAACATTATTATCATTATCTTAGCTGATTTGTGTTACCGTTATATTACTACCGTTAATACAGTTTTTAAAAAATACTGTACCAGTTTCAATAAAATTTATATGGGACTACCTCTAAAATATATCAATCAGAATAATTTATGTGCCCAAGTATAGTTAAATAATACAGTTATGGTCTTATGAACTAAGATGTTCTTAAACTTTGCATAAACAAGCATGCAAATCTAAATTTTACCGGTAGACAAAATATAATCAAGGTACCTTGCTAATACAATCAAAACTAATCTATAGGTCGTTTGTAACGGTCTTTAGATGGCTCAACTGTTTCATATGTATTTTGTATATTTTGTAATGTTATGTAATTATGTACATATTTTATTTTGTTTAATCAAAACTAATAAACAAAAACACACTAATAAAAAAATACCCATAGTGAAATTAACTGTCAAAATTCAAAATCACAAGCCTTAATCTCCTCCATTTTTGCAACCCGGTAAAAAAGTAGTATGAAACAGTACTACACCAAATCTCGTAATGAATCGTATCCAATGGTAAAGAGGCCATTAATCACACCGGCTCAATGAGACATGATGTCGCGCGCCGACTGCCGACTCTACTTACAGACACGCCCACCCACTATCTGTTGATATGATGGAATGCGAGTCAAGCGAGCGCTCGTTACTTGCTCAGTGTGGACTCGACCAACTTCTGGTATATACTAGAAAATACAAGTAATTTAAGAGGTAGAGTTCTTTGTAAGCTCGTCCGGGGAAGGACTACCATTCTTATTTCTGCCGCCAAGCAGTAATGCTCGCATTGCTGTATTCCGGTTCGAACGGTTTGGTTTCCGGTGAAATTACAGGCACACATGCCATCTAAAGTAACGGTAACACGCAAGTGATATCTATGATGTGGCAAGCGTACATAAGCTACGGTAACCGCTTACCATCAAGTGGTACGCTTGGTTGCCATTTTAGTAACATAAAAAATGTATTTAACATGCTTACTTAGTATGGATTCGGCTAACTTCTTGTATAACTGTTCTGAGAATAAAATAATGTCAAATAAAAGTATTAAAATGTACTCTTGGATTACTACGATTAATCTTCGAATAATTCATAGGCGCATTTTTTTTTATACAACTGAAGTGGCAACTAAGCGTACGGCCCACATGATGGTAAGCGGTTACCGCAGCCTATGGACGCTTGCAATACCAGAGGTATTCCTTGCGGGTTGCCACCTTGAGGCTAAGATCGAAAGCCTCATGTGCCAGTTATTTCACCGGAAACCATACCCTTCACACCGGAACACAGCAATGCGAGCATTACTGCTTGGCGGCAGAAATTGGTATGGTGGTAGTCCTTTCCCGGACGAGCTCTATCACAAAAAACTCTACTACTCTTACAGACCTTAGATAATTACGATTTATTTTATGTAAATAAGTAACCTATATTATGATCATGAACTACGATGGAATGTAAAAAATGTATCTCATACAAAGCTCATACATAAAACCAATAGAATATGAAGTATAGTAACATGTACGGGCATGTCTACAAGGCCAGTCGGAACCGAACATTATCCCTTATAAAACATGGCGTGTCCAATTCATACATATTTATTGACCCAGCCCCGCTTGCCTGGACCGCTTCCAAGCTGAGACACACCAGTGACGTAGCACACCGATAAATTACATCGATATCGATAAAATTTGATTGCACACTGAAACGGAAATAACGTGACAAAACACTGCCACGTTAATTTGTTTGCGATAGTCAAGAGTCGTAAAACTATTTGTAAATTCAAAATCGAAAAGCAATATAACGTTAGTTCAATGCAATGTGTTTGAAATCAAGTGTGTTTCGCATTCAAAACTAGTGTTGTCCAATACTGTCCAAAATGTCAACGGTTGTTTAGTCTACTATTCCTTCTGCCAAAAGTTTTTTATACAGAAACTACTGTCTGCTATCAATTTAACTAACTTACAACTCATGTGTTATTGCTTACTGAATGATTTCTTAAACAAATTTTATAGTTCCGCAGCATTTCTTCGGAGTAATAATTCAAAAATTTCGGTTTTAGCGAATCTCTATACATTAAAAAGAACATCCAATAAAAATTGTAGGTCTCTACAGCTCACTGTTTTGGTTGCGTTGATTTTTTTTAGTCAATTAGTAAAATAACATTTATATACTTTTTTATTCGAGCCAATTGAGAGTAAGGCTTCAATCTACATTTTTTTATATAAACAACTTCTCTGCAAGTTTTATCGATATCGATAGTTCATAACCCCATTACTATTGAATATCGAAATCATAATAAAGTAGATTTCCTGATCTGTGTCTTCGAAAAGACTGTAAGTATAAACTCTGATTTCGAAGTATTGACTATTTTATGAGCCCATTTCTTGTTTTGACGATTACGGAAAGGTTGAATAAATTGTTTTATGTTAATGACAGCTGCTATCATTTCTCATTTTTATAATATTCCTTTTTTGTACTGTATTTGACAACATAATATATTATGTTTGTAGCAGTGGAACGCCTTACGTTGTTTTTCTTCATTATCTCGCTGCGCTCCCTAAATTAAGATCGGGAGTTTTTTATTGTAGCTCTACTTTGCCCATCGGACGTGCAACAATGAATTTTTCTGTTAGAAAATATATGTGCACAATATCAGTGCTTTCAAACGGTGAAGAAAAACATCGTCCACCAATCCGCATTAGATCCGCATGATGGATTATGCTAATTACTCTTGCTCGAGAGTACCTAGGCCAGTGTCCCCGCAGTAGGAACATTAGAAGGCTGTCACAACTGAAATAACTAAAGATAGAGTCTGTTTAATACGAGGAACGTCGCCTCTCGTGACTCTTATGTCGTTGACATAAGACTCGAAATGGAATTATTCGCTTCTGTAATTACTGATTGAGAATGATATAATCAAATAATGTGACAAGCCGGGTAATAATTCGCTGTGATCCGGCTCACCGGCACACGCCGACCGCACATTCAGAGCACTGCCATTAACTACTGATGAATAGGGCGTGTCCACAAATGAGAGTTTTTACAAAAAACCTTTAATAAAAACAACTGCGGTACTAGCACTTATCAATAAATCAATTTACCTAGCTATATAAGACGAAATGATCCTTGTGATCATCTTGCGTAAAAAAAAAATATATTTGAATGAAGAGGGTTCATCTCAAAAGGTAGGAAATAAGTAATAACTAATACAATTACCTATTTATTTACTGTAAAAATTAAATAAGTAAGTAATTTAGATCTCTTGTATTTAATATCTTAAACTTTGTAACCCTATTTGAAGGAAATAATAAATGATTGATCGATTGATTGATTGATTGATTGATTTAGTAGAAATTCAGTGCCGACAAAATTGTCCGAATCGACAGCAACTCAATATAACGGCCGTTATAGTTAATCAGCCGCCGCTTTTCGAAACTTTGCTAAAACGTTCATAAACGTTTGGTAAACAGTATAAATTATGGTTTCCTTTATTTTTGATCGTAAATCACTAGCTTTAGGATAATTAACATTAAATGTGCGTACGTCTGTACAATGTAAATAAAACATACAAATATAAAATTGATG
Source organism: Colostygia pectinataria (assembly GCA_951394395.1). NCBI lineage: Eukaryota > Metazoa > Arthropoda > Insecta > Lepidoptera > Geometridae > Colostygia > Colostygia pectinataria. Next base: position 279,859 of record OX596368.1, on the reverse strand, counting down.
CGTTACTGACCGGCTGCAACCGTCGTTGCGGTCAAACCTAAAGACCTCAAAAATTCAGGGTGAACTCTTTTAATACACTAATAAGAAAGAAATTTGCCAAACTCAACAGGCGCAGCAAAAAAACGCATTTATAAAATCAGCGCAGTCAAAGTCACGAGACGTTCCTATTTAGTTAAATTTATAAAATATCCTTACAGTTCATAACCACAGACAGACGTATCGGTTGACAAATAGAGCTGTGTATTATTTACTGGCTATAATTAACATTCAATTCGGTTGCTAGCTAGTGGTTTTATGGCTTGTTTAAAACCACATGTTGTAAATGAGCTAGTAAAACGACTGAGGCGTTACATACTTCTATCTTCTCAAGGAGCTTAGGAACTCTTTTTGCTCACACTAGACGTGTTAAGTAGATTCCGGGCGCATATCCGCCTGCGACGCGGAGGTATCGGGTTCGATTCCCGCCTCGAGTCAAATGTTTGTACGATCTACAAAAATTTGTTCCGTGTGTTCTGGGTATTTTCTATATATAATAAAAAATATCTATCTATGTATTGTATTGTATTAAATATATATCAGTCATCTAATACCCAAAACACAGCTATGTTTAACAGCAGCTTACCTTGGGGCTAGATTATGCTGTGTGGATAGTCCAGCAGCATCATAACCCTCAAGACGTGGTCAATACGTGCGTAGCTAACTAAGTAGCGGGATTCCTCAAGATTAGATACACTAAATTCAGTGGCAGCATTAATTTATCAGGAAAAAGCATTTGTGTATATAATAGTCTACAACAAAGCTTTCAAATATACCTAATAGTGTAGTAATTTTAATTATTTTTAGAAAACAACCTTATAACCTAATCAAGTAAGATCAAGTAAGAAGACGATGAAAGTACATTTGGATATTGTTTGATGTAAATAGTTTTTTTTTTATACAACTGAAGTGGCAACCAAGCGTACGGCCCTCAAGATGGTAAGCGGTTACCGCAGCCTATGGACGCTAGCAATACCAGAGGTATCACTCGCAGGTTGCCACCTTGAGGCTAAGATCAAAAGCCTCATGTGCCAGTAATTTTACCGGAAACCATACCCTTCACACCGGAACACAGCAATGCAAGCATTAATGCTTGGCGGCCGAAACAGGTATGGTGGTAGTCCTTCCCCGGACGAGCTCTATCACAGAGAACTCTACTACTCTATAGATATAATATTATCAATAAAATAATATATTAAAATAGCTTTATAGAAACAAAATATATTGTGAGAGTAGATATTAGTAGTGGTTATAACTGACATGGTTTGTCGTTAAAACCTGCCTAAAACATAAAACTAAAGTAATACAGCGTATGTCGGATGTATAACGACGTATTCTAGCAACAAGTTTACTGCCGGCTTGTTTTAAAAACAGTGGCGAACTCAACGTTTAGTAGAACCTGGCAATCTTTACATCACACGGAATGGCTTGTTTTGAAAACGACAAGTTGAAGATCCGACTCAAAAATGTGCTTTTCTTAAAATTATTTTTAAAAAGACAGACTTATCTTGATTTAAATGTAAAGATAACTTAAATAAGTTTTTCATTACAAAAAAATATCATCAAAAATGAGAAGTAAACATAATTTTTAACGTGGTTCTACTAAAAATAAATATGTACAACCAAAAATCATCAGGCGATTTCACACGAAACTCCTGCGTTTCTCACTCAGTGCGCTACACTTCCACTATGAACACACCTTACACTACACTACATAATGATATGTTTGGTTGAGGCCGGGTCCGGGCGTGCGCTCGGCTCCAGGGCGGGCGGCGACTGGCGTAGGGCGGGCGGGAGATATGGGTTAACGATCACGCTTCCTTCTACCGATAACCAACGGCTGAAGGTTAAGGAGGCTGTTTCGATTGCAATTTATCCCGGGATCATTATTTTTATTAAATTTTCGATATAATATGTGATTTTATGAATTTTGATATTCCATTAACATTTTTTTCCAGAGTAAAATGGATTTACTGCGAACCGTTTTAGTAAAGTATGAACTTGTTATTTATAAAATAATATTGTTTTATTTATTGTGATACTAAGTAAATAATTTAGCTGAAAAACAGTTGAACAACACGAAAGCACACCTAACTTTTTAATTGGAAAGACAAGCCTTACTAGTAAGTTAGTAAATTAGAATTGTTTTTTAAGAAATAATATGATCTTTTGTAAGTTTTTATGTAAAGCAGGAGGCGTCTAACGACGAAGATGAAATTATATTCAGTTCGGTCAGAAACTAATCCAATTCGCCCTGCTACTCGTTAGGCGGTTTCCCCATCTAAGTAGCACGTAAGTCGAAGCTCACTTGACCGTGTAGCCATCTGCTGACATAAAAGTTAATCTCTTTTCATCATGGACAAAAACCGCTAGTGGCAATTTCAACTGAGCGCTTACGTGCTTCAGAGGGCACGTTGAGCAGTCGCTCTCGGCGTTTAAAAGTTGGTACGCCATGGCAGAGGCTTTCGGGCGGCCTAAAAACTTTGTCACCAAAATTGGCCGCTGACTCTTAAGAACTTACTTTTTCATGGACAAAAAACGTTTCTTCCTACTATTATCTTACCATCTCGTACTATTATCTTACCATCTCGTACTATTATGAAATGTGAAAATCTGTATGGAAGTATGTTTATTACTCAATTACGCCAGAACGGCTCAACGGAATTAGATATAATTTGGCACAGAGATAGATCATAGCGTGGCTTTGGCTTTTTTTGTCTCGAGAAAATAGGTACGGTTTTTGTGAACACATCCAAGTTTCCACGCAAACGAAGTAGGCAAGCAACAGCTAGTTTCGAAGTAAATTGAATATGTATATGTTATATAACATCTAGTGTATCTAGTGTATCTAGTGTATCTAGTGTATCTAGTGTATCTAGTGTATCTAGTGTATCTAGTGTATCTAGTGTATCTAGTGTATCTAGTGTATCTAGTGTATAGCAACGGTCCCGACGCTATCCGAGAAATTTAATAAACCTCTACCACTAGTTTATTAGCTGCAATAGCTGCAGTAATCCGCCTTGCAGCTGTAAATTATATTAAATGCTTCAGTGTGTAGGTGGCTTTAGTAGTTGTAACTTTTACCAAGTAAATTAGTTCTAAACAAGATCTTTTGCTAGAATAATAAAGATAAATTTTATTGTAAACCTTTCATCCGTGACTAGGAAAACAAAGATTAGGTCGACTCTGGACTGGATGGATTAAATAGGTCACAAGAAGTGGATAGTGATGGTTCAAGATCGGTCGTTATGGCTCTAGCGGACGTACAGACGTAAGAGTAGTAGAGTTCTTGTGATAGAGCTCGACCGGTGAAAGAATACCACCATACCTATCTGCCGCCAAGCAGTAACGCTTGCATTGCTGTGTTCCGGTTCGAAGGGTATGGTTTCCGGTGAAATTACTGGCACATAATACTTTAGATCTACGTCCCAGGGTGGCATTCCGCGAGTATTACCTCTTTTATAGTATTGCAAGAGCCCATAGGCTGCGGTAACCGCTTAACATCAGGTGGGCCGTACACTTGGTTGCCACTTAGTTGAATAAAAAATACCACTGTATTTTATATACCAAAACTTAAAATGTTTCTGTAAAATTTTAATATTATGCTTACCCTTCCACCAATATCAAAGAGAGGGTAAACCAGAGTCTAGTTACTGGATTATACTCTGTGCATATAACATGAGCCCGCTTTGACTTAGAAGCTTAAGTAGAGTAGGACTGATTAGGTGGAAAGGTTATCACCAGATAAGGTGGTCTTGACATTTTGATTCATGTGGAACTTTGGCACGCTACTTTATTTTGGTGCTCTGTTAAATGAATTACCTTGTGTCATTTATACACAGTTTTTTTAAATAGCAAAATCTTATAATTTACTCAACTTAATGTTAGGTTATTTTGTAAATATCCTTTTATATAAACATACAATACTGAAGAACTATTTTTCTATTTCGCTTATCTAAAACGAAAAAAAAACATGCTTAATTTAACACAATAAGAAGGCTGATATTTTTACAAAATTCTGATTTCTGTGATATTTATTATATATAAGGTCATTCATTATCAACCTGACAAACTTAAGGGGTAGTAGGTTCCACACATAAAAAAAAAAACTTGTACTTTTTTTTCTAAAGGTTTTTTTTTATAAAATTAAAAAAAAAAAAAACGAACAGGCTGCGCTCGGCACGTGTTAGTGACCCGCGCGTCAATGAACCGCGGGTCACTAACCCGCGCGTCCTTGACCTGCGCGTGTCCTTGACCCGCTACGGGGCGCGCACACTCGAATATTTCATTATTACGTCGCTTAACTCGATTCCCAACAATGATAAATAATAATTGAGCGGAAAAACGTAATAGAATTGATTTTTTGTTTACTTGTGATTTTTAAGACAAAACATACATAAAAAAAAAGTTATAGATACATATATTTTTTTTTTAGGTGTGGAACCTATCCCTTAAGTTTGTCAGGTTGATAATGAATGACCCTGTATATTTATTAATTTTTTTCATTTTCTTTTTCTTATTGTGTTTGCAGAAACTAAAAATAGAGAACGTCTTTAACGACACCAACACACAGACATGAGCATAACTTTAAACTTTATAGCAGTCGTATAGCGTCGTAATGGAAATGGTCGTTGTGACCGGCGACCACTGTTTGTGTTTGCGCGGCGGCGCGCCCCGCACTAGGGCGGCGAGCTTCTATCGATAGATTGTTATCGATCAAACCATACTAATGTGACATACAAGTTGGTAGAGTCAAAAGTTTTTAGAAAAAAAATAGGCTTTAAAAAAAAGTACTATTTAGATTTAGATTTATATTTATTTCTTCAGAAATGATAGAAGTTTACAATATTACTACCAAAACTCTTACTATCTTAAATAAAAACTTAAGAATAATTTTAACATTCTAATTAAAGTGCATAGATTGTCAGCAAAAAGGTCGACTTGTTGGAACTCGTGTACAAATGCGTTTATGAGAGAGATCGCCCGGAGTGTTGCTTATGCTTCAAACAGTAGTATTCCTTTTCTAATCTTTAATATTAGAGCTCGTCCGGGGAAGGACTACCACCATATTTCTGCCGCCAAGCAGTAATGCTCGCATTGCTGTGTTCCGGTTCGAAGGGTATGGTTTCCGGTGAAATTACAGGCACATGAGAATTTCCATCTAACGTCTCAGGGTGGTAACCCGCAATTGATATCTATGATGTTGCAAGCGTACATAGGCTACGGTACACGCTTACCATCAAGTGGGCAGTATGCTTGGTTACCACTTTAGTGGTATAAAAAAAAGTAGAATTCTTGGTATAATCACTATGCATACACATTTTTACTTTTCAAATTCTAAGTTTACAATAATAATCTATCTAACATCTATCCATTCATCGAAACTTTTGTTTTTATAATATAAGTGTGATTCAAGACAACAAAGGTCGCCTGTTTGATTAAGAACTCCAACCAAACAATACAAATTTTTGGAGATTTTAGGCCAGTTTTGTGCGCCTTTTTCAGTCAAATGAAAGTGGGATTTGTGCATTCATGTTGGTGAATAAAAAATAGACAAAACAAACAAATAGACGAATTGAGAATTATTTTCCTTGCTATACGGCAGATAATATAATTAATCGGAAGTTTACCCTATATCTACACTAATATTATATATACCGAGCTAAAATTTGTATTTTTGTTTGTTTCGATTTCAAAAAAGATTTCACTATTAGAATTTATATTATCCCTGGGTAACATAGGCTATAATTTATGTCCACCAGTGCGAAGCTGGGACAGGCCGCTAGTTAATATAGCAGGTTATCTATTACAATCGACGATCATCATAAAGATTTTAAATTATTTTTACACTTGCATGTACTTAAAATCGTTTTTACTCTTTGTCAAAACTAGTTTTGAAAACGTTATTTTGATAGAAAACCAATTTATATGATTAGATTACAGTAGAATACAGATAAGCAAGTAAAACTTCGTGATCTCTACTTACCCCGACGGGATACAGGCGTAATTTCTTGTATACAGTATCTACATTGAAATGTTAAAATGCAAAAAAAACCGTAAGAAGTAAACTCTTATATTTTATGTATTCCTGTTTATCGAGCAAATCATGTTAACAAATATCGATAAAGAGGACATCACTACAAGACAGCTTGTAGACGTCTACGCCCATCTACGACCCTCCGCGTAGCCCCTCTACGCAGCTACGGTGCTACGAGCCCTCTACAAAGTTTTTATACGTTCTAAACTCTGAAGTGACGCACAAACTTACTTATCTTGCTTTATTTTCGCTTTATCAACTTTACATGATAATACCAAAGAAATATAAATATTCTTACGCTCTGCTGTAAAACAGAAAATAATACATTATTATAAGGTACACTGTAATGATCAATTTGGATAAAGCTTGGAACGAATCATTGTTATGTTCCTGTGTTAGGGCTGGGATGATGGTAGGCTTCTTCAATAATACGAAGACTTCATAAAATAGGTTTTTTACTTTGATTTTACAAAGTTATTAAATTAAAGTTAAAGTTATTGTATCGCACTCGCGGCCATTTGTGGAGAAGTGTAGGAGGGAAGGAAGTTCCGGCGGAAGTCTGCGCACGCGTCACCAGGGATGCGCTTGTGCTAACCATAAACAATAATCGCCAATAAATTTTTGTCGATGTCGCGCTCGTCATCAGTCATTATCGGCAGTACTGTCGTGTCTTGTTTTTATGCGCTGGCTTTTTATACATTTAAACTCCATGTACTCGTGTGTAAATTGTATGATTTTATGCAAAGTATTAGTTCAGTCAGTCAGTAAAGCACCGATTTTAATATATAAATACAAAGTATGATGTATGAAGTACACAAAACAAACTTAATACTTCTATTACTAAACTACATTTTAAGGAGCCATTTCTAGAAATGTCTGTAAAATGTCTATTAACATGATAAAGCATAGTACTGGTAGATTCGCAGCCCTTGCCGTTAAATTGAATATTGCCAATGTTGCCATCATCATAAATACTTCCGCTGCTACCAACATCAAGAATGCATCTCTGAGTAACTATCAAAATAGATTCAATGAAAAACCATCTTTACCTGTACAGCGTTCGGTTTAGATTCGCTTGTACTAACACCCCGACGCAATCTTCAGACTTTGACTTCAAATTATAGACCGTATATCTCTCGTTATAGGGTGTATAGCTGTGCGTAGGAATTTTAATACAAGTAATACTTAACAGGGCCCCGCTCCTTAAGGGGGTATGAATCAATTTAACGCGCGTAGCAGAATTATGAATGTAAGAGATGCTGTTACATAGGAATCACTTGATTATATTGCGCAGGTAAATTGGAGCAAAGGTATGCGTCGGGGATGAAATTGATCTGATCTCTGGAACTCATCTACTGAAAGGTTCTTTAGTTAAGTGGTCGAAACATGAGTCAGATTTAATACCACCCCAACAAACGTATTACAGTTTAGCGCCCGAATACTGAAATACCATTTAAATATTTGAGATGAGTTTAACTGTGACACATCGGTAGTTAATCTTATAAATTGTATGGAAAATTTTAAAAAAGACCTGACTTAAAGCTTGATTAGTAAAGTAACATTTGAGTATTCGAGCAGTACCAAACTGGAACTAAGTTCTGGAAGGGTTTGTTCACAAACTAATACAATGACAACATGCCTACCTATTTCAATCTAAAAACGAAAGTTGACCTAAGTAAATCTAATAAATTATTAGGTAGGTCTATCAAACAATCTGATGAGTTGTTGTAATTGCCCATTTCAAGTACCAACTGAATGATGCTGAGCTCTTACTTCGACAATAAAGCATTTTATTTCGAAGACCTTTAGGCCTCGTTCGCACGAACGTATTTTGACCGCAGTATTTCGAAGTAGCGGTTCGCACGTCAGCGTTTTTAAAACGCGAAAACTGTTTTCAGCGTTATGCTTTGGGCGGGAAAGTTGGATTTTTAACGCTCTCACATCGAGAGTCTGCCAGCGCCGAGTTATACCGCAACGGATAATTTACGCTCGTGCGAACGAACTCTCGGTGTCTTATCATATTGGCGTTTTGCGAGCGTTTTTACAGCGGAGCAGGCGCGCCTAGAACACGTCGCGTGAGTGAAGCAGAGATATGCGAGGATGGTGTAGCGAGGAAAGTGTTTTTAGGAACCAATAGAATCACTTCATTAAAGCTGAGCGAGGCTAGGTAAATGAAGTGATTTTATTGGTTCCTCACAAACACATCCCTCGCTACATATCCTCGCACATGTCTGGTGGAAACGCAGCTTGAAGCTATCCGCAGCGAATTCGTTGCGCGTCAGCGACGTCTATGCTGCGCGTTCGCTACGTTTTCGTTGCGCATCCGCTCTGGTTTAAACGTTGGTAAACCTCCAGTGTGATAACTGATAACGCTTTTACACACATCGGATTATTCAAAAAAAGTTACGCGTGGTCATAAAAAACAACAAACAGGTCAACCTAAATAAAACCGTTTAATAAATACGCTTCAACTTGGAAATTTCCTGTTTTTTGTCGATTGAAAAAGATAAGGCATCAACTAGTCTACACTAAGGTATTTATTAAAGTAGGGCGTAGTGAGAGGCTAACGGTTAAGAGAACATCGCAGCTTCGCGCGAAGTGAGAGGGCCTGGAGGGCCCGGAGATCTCGGGGCCTGGGAGGACGTAATGAGGTTAAGGAGGCATATGGCTCCGAGTAACAGGCGTCAAGGTGTTTGGCGCCACAAAGCCAATAACTGATCTAATTTGTCGCTGTAACTGAGTTGAGGACTGATTCTAGGTTTTTTGTATTTTTTGTACGAACAGTACAGTGGTAACATTTCTTTTGTAACATTGAATAAGTTTAGAAAATGTTACAACAGAATGTTTAGTTAAACTAAAATTGTTGCCGTTCTTTTCTAATGAATTAAAATACATAAACCGCGATAATTTTAGTTAACTAAGCTTAGAAAATGCAACAACAGAATCGACACCACTGTCAGTCATTACGGTGAGCGTCTTGTTTGACAAGATACAGTCTTCTTCTTCTTCTTCTTCTATGGACTTTGTGGCTTATATGTCAGAATTTTGCCAGTGTCAAGTGTATTAGTGTGATTGTCGCTTAGCAACGTTAACAAACGAAATTTGGAAAAAAATGATAACTTTTCTTTCAAACTTCCCTTGGAAAGTCCTTGACTAAATTACCAACCACCATTGCCCCTCCATTTCAATTACTTACAATTGTGCTATGTAAACAATTTAAATTGGATAAACTGCCACCAAATTTACGCAATAAAACTTAAAATAAAGATAGAAAAATAAATAAAATGGGAGGACCCATGTCGTTTTAACAAGATAGCTAAAGACAATCCCAGGACAGTCAGCATACGATCCGTCACATTTGAAAGGATACACTCAGTATACAGCAAACTCGGCCACAGACGCTATGAATTTGACCAAAAAATACAAGAAACCTAGAACCGGGCTTCTGAGCTACATTAGGTACTGACAGTGCAGTGTGTCAGAAACGGCCAGTGTTGCCTATCATAATATTAGGTAGTACTTAATTAATTTATTCATCATCATCCTACACTTCGTTTTCCAGTTCGTGGTCGCCATTCGAGAACCTTTATTCCCCAGCGGTTATCGGTTCTGCGAGCTATATGGCCTGTCCACTGCCACTTCAACTTACTTATTCTGAAAGCTATGTCAGACACCTGGGTTCTTCTACGGATTTTCTCGTTGCGGGTTCGTTTATTACCTCATTCCAAATGATGTAATATTACATAATGCTGGATAAATAAATAAATAAATAAATAATACATTTTACACAAGATCCCCAGTGCAGACTGCTCCTTAACATTCTGCATGAAGGATGGAAGTTAAAGTTTCAGCCAAGAGGGACTTGTACTTATAATTCTCAAGTGCACCCTACGCTTGTCTTTTATATCGTGCCGTGTCAGGGGTTTATTCTTGGTCACCCTACACACCCAACAGTCACAAGATTATTCAAACTTGTCACCTAGTTTTCTAGTTTTGTCCCCTTATGGTTACATATCTAACCTGATAGTATATTCGTTTGGGTCGTGGGCATTAAAAACTACGAGTATTATGGTACCTCATAACCCCCACATCGAGAATCAAACATGCTCTCATTTCATCATTTCTCAATCCACCTAGCTTTCACGTTTGAAAATAATCCTTGTGATATGATTGAATAAAGATATTTTTTACATACTTAGTTACTAGTGACCAAGTTAAGCTCACTGCAGGATATAATAGGCTTCGACCAAAGAGTGCCTCTCTTGCCGAATCATGACCTTGATGGACCGTTGACATCAAAGTGGTCGCAAAAATCGGTGGATGTGATTTGTCGTCACTGAATGGGGAAGGCCTATATCCAGTTAAGGACGTCTATTGGCTGATATAATAATATGAGATATGCAAATAAACAAACATTTGCTAATGACTTTGACGACCAATGTGGCGCGGTGGGCGAAGGTCCGCCTGCGACGCGGAGGTTGCGGGTTCGATTCCCGCCTTGGGACAAATGTTTGTAGGATCTGCAAATATTTGTTCCGGGTGTTCTGGGTGTTTTCTATGTATAATAAAAAATATCTATCTATGTATTGTATTGTAATAAATATATATCAGTCATCTAGTACCCATAATACAGGTCTGTCTTACCTTGGGCTAGCTAGATGATGCTGTGTGGATTGTCCAGCATTATTTAATGTGTCCTAAAAATCTGTGGTCGTCTTGTGGTCGAAATAACAATGACAAGAAAAGACACTTAGCGAGCCGCTAAAACTCCAGTTTCTTTTATAAATAAAAGGAATTGTGTGTAGAATAATTAATAAGTCGATCGTTTGCTATCTCTAGTGTGTTCGTCTTAAAGTTACGACGTGACGTCACGTGGCACCCGTGGCACGGCTCACGTCGTTGCTGACAGACAAGTCAACCTCGCCTAAAGCCATGCTCAGTTTATTGAGGAGTTAGCACATTTATTATTAACGACACGAAGCTAAGTTTACGGAAAGAGAAGTAAATAAGTAAGGAAGTTCATATGAGTGAACCGGGAAACTCTGCTGAAGGAATTAATAAAATATATTAATATGTGAGTAGATTATTTTGATAGTGCTGAAAATAAAATATGATAAAAGTTATAATTTACCACATTTTTTTCATTTTCACGATACGTAGTTTTATTAGAAAACTCGTTGTTTTAAAATAACCTCATTCATTAATAAGTATCACGGTTGAGTGAGGTGGGCGGTGCAGTAGCGTGGCTGTAACGCGTCACGCCACGTCACGCGTCTCACAGATTATCCTCATTGTTTCAAATAAGAGCTTATAGCCAGGATGCGTTCAAGCGGTATGTTGACTCGGAGCTCTCATATGTAAATGCCATTTTAGGAATCATTTCGATGTGATTCGTCTCTCAAATTTTACATTTGTGTAAATTAGTAATGAGAATTAGTATTCCTCATGTCAATACGGATTTTACATGTTCAATAAAGTAATTTCATAAAAAAAAAAATAGAAATGAGACTCATCTGCTAATATTTTTGATGGATTAGGTTGCCAGCGTGTCGTGAGTAATTTATAAAGAGTGAATTTGTAAGTGTGAATTTGTAGGTGTGAAGAGTAATCTCTAAAATCTCTAAAAAACGTATATTCGTTTTGAAAATTTTTAAACGTATTGATACTGTAAAAACCATTTTTTTTATAAGTCAAATCTTTCTAGCACAAACTTTGAAAAGTGAGCAATCTACTACATTTTGTGGATTTATTCTGCTCATCACGCTGAAGATCCTCGAACTTTTATGAGACCAACTTAGAAGACCCTCTCAACAAAAAGTTGTAAAACCTAAAAAAAACTGTAGGTATAAGTTTCGTTTTTTTTTAGCGCCTAGGATGATGATGACATGAGTTTCGGCCAGAACGGTTTCCATAACATCGGTCGTCATGGAGCTCTTTGAGAGAGTCCTGTCCAGCAGTGGTAGCCTATCGGCTGATATGATGATGAAGGTACAATAAAGAGTTTGCAACCAATTTTTAGAGCGCTCGTGACGTAGCTGGCTAAGTTGTTCTTAACAGATCAACGAAGTTAAGCACTGTTCCGCATAGTCATTTAGATTACCGGCAATGGTAATTTGAACTGAGCGCTCACGTGCTTGAGGGCACGCTAAGCAGTTGGTCCCGGCTTTTTCAAAGTTGTTAGGGCATGACAGAGGCCTACGGGCGGCCTAGAAACTCTGTCACCAGAATTGTCCACTGAGTCATACAAGCTTACTGTTATTTAATTATTAATTTCCGTTTGGTGGATAATAAAACCTGTAAGAATAGTGTAGAATCTATACTGTAGAGAATAGACTGACCTTTCCCGTGCAGTTGTTGTCTGTTCTCTGTGCCCTTGAGGCTCTCGGCAGTGTGTAGGAGCTCGTCCAGCTGCGGTTTCTTCTGCTCCAGCTCGCGCACCACACCCTGAGATAACATAGATAACATAACATGAGTTTAGTTTTAAAACTATCATGAATATTAGGACGAAAGGAAACCGGCTCTTTCTCCATACAAACGTAGTCGACTGTTTCCTCCTTGGATAATGACTAAACTACTAAATCAAATATTTTTGTACCGTAATACCTCTAGCTGGCATGACCATGCTCCTATATTTTAGTTTTTTTCATATTTCAATTATTATAGGAAGTAGTTAGGCCATGACAGAGGCCTTCGGGCGGCCTAGAACTCTGTCACCAGAATTGTCCACTGAGTCATACGAGCTTTTAGCAATTATTATAATTATTATAGGAAGTAGAAGTCTTCAAAAACTAGAAATATTTCCTATTTTTTTATACATTATCAGACACTCATCCAAAAAAAAACTAGAACATAGAGGCATAGCTGAAGGTTTTGTTTAAAAAAAAACAATTGGGCTTGTTTTGGGGAAGGAAAAAGTCGACTACGAAATGCTGTTTTGGTCAACAATTATTTAGCTTATCGGTCTGAGCTGCAGTTGTCCCTTTCTCGCTGTTTGTGAAGAGGTGGAGACCTATTTTTCAAAATTCTCTCCGGTACCCTTTCCTTTTAACATAATTAACAACAGATCTCTCAGTTTTCCCGTGATCATGGTGCATGTAACAGCGCCGAAATATCGGGAATCATTAGAAGTCACAAATCATGGTAAATATCCCGTTTTTATTATTTCCAAAGTATCCTGGGAGAAGCATTGACACTGAGGATTATGAATGTATTATGAATGAATGAATGGATGAATAAATGAATGAATGAATGATTTATTGTATATTATATGAGAAACATGTTTTGGATAAGTCTTGTGCAATGATGGATTTAAAAAAGAGTAGTAAAGTTTTCCGGCACTCCGGTTTGAAGGGTATGGTTTCAGGTAAAATAACAGGTAATTTTAGTGGTATTAATTGACTGAGTAAAGAAAACACTCGTAGTCATAGAATACGATATATATATTATGCGGTCCAAAATTTGTCAGAAGTATTTCTTTAGACTCGTGTATTGCAAGATTGGTTGCTTAGATCAATATTCAAATTACTATTACAATATTTTCAGATGTTTTGGAAGGCAGCCAATATAACCAGACTCCGTTTCATAGAGTAAGTTTCTGTTCATTGGCTTTTTGAAGCTTACATTTTTAGGAAAACTCTATTTTTCACATGGACGTTTTTGTTTATTTGTTATATATTAAGTTAAGAAGTTATCTACATATTTTTCGGTGGTTAGGTATATTAAAAACAATATTGGTAGAAATTCACACAGTGCCATCTACCCCCAAACTAAGTAAAACTATGTGAACCAGCTTACAAACTGATCTTTTTTTTTCAAAATTTAAATAAAAAAATATATTTATTTATATTGTAAGTAACCATGTTCAACGTACAAACGTACAAAGCAGAGCGACTCTCTTCACTAGGATTTTATTTAGCGCATGTGTCAGAAGATACAATAAAATAATTGATTATTTAGAGACAAAAAACCAAAGTACGAATGTGCTCCAACTTAACTCGGCATCTATAACAATAACAAGGATCATGCCTAAAAAGCTATAAAAACTCAGCAGGGGTTGCTAGTTTTTTTACGGCATCGGCGCATTTCGAAAATTCAAAGTGATTCTAGTGATTTTATCGATTAAAACTCTTTTGATGTAGACTTGGAATTTGATACAGAAAAATTTGGCATTCCAAAATTTGTTCGCCGCAAACCCGCTCCTTTAGTGTAGTCGCTCACTTGCCAGAGGAGACGTCATAAACCAGAAGCTCTCAGGAGACCGTTTTAATGTTTGTGTACGAGCACAAGCCGGTAAGTTCATTGACCGCTTGCAGTAGGTACACTGTGTATTGTGTTCTACTCTCGATGGAGCGGTCAATTGTTGGGCACAAAGGAAACAGGGTTCAGGCATTGTGCCATGTAAATGGTTGGAGTTCGCGATTTCAGCCGCGGTTCTATTTATTATTTTTTTCTCTTATTATATTATATAATATAAAAATGATTTACCGCTCGTTAGTATTGCTAAAACACGACAACGAAATGTGAGAAAGTATGGATAAATAACGCGAGTGAAACCGCGCGGATCAGTTAGTTCTTTATAAACTTCTAAAGTGGCACCCAAGCTCAGAACCAGATGCATTTACTTGTGCATTGAAACCCTGAGTAATAAAGTATAAGTCCAAAGTAATTTATGCCTGTAATTTCACCGTTTTAGTTATTTCAGTTTTAGTGAGATAGTATCTCACTAAAACCCGTGTTATTTATCGGGATAAAATTATGGTTTATTTTAGATCACGAACTATGTATTATTATAAGTTTCACCATATCTATTTAGCCACAACAGAGTTGAGTTGGTCTAAAATACAAGTAGGTATTAATGTGATAAGTCGCAAAACATCAAGTCTAAGTAACTTAGGTAAGTAAGTGTTAAGTAAGTAGGTAGTGTCAGTGGTCACCTAATGACAGAGTTGATATCTTCCGTGAAGGCCTCTATCATTGGTGCGATTAGAGTGATTTACTATATTCACCTTGGCCTCACTCAAGGCCTTGGCCGAGGCCACTTGAGCATATTACCAAATTATTAACATATTGCATGTATACATACATATGTATATGTATACTACCTACTTAAGTCCGCCCGGTACACGTACAGACACTTAACTTTTCTAAAGCGACTAGAGCTAGCTGCACGAGTAAAATGAAACTTCTAGGCTGTCATAGCATCAAGTAGGTCGTCACACATTGTTAAGTGAATTTTTATGATTGTTGACGGAGGAGTTTGCGTGATAGTCCTCGGTCACTAGAGAATCTGGTAAAAATGTTTAGTGTCAATAACAAAAATATATTATTTACTAATCATTTTTTGTCAAACCATTTTTCGTGATTATTAATTTTGTTATAAGTTACGAAAAGTAGAGCATTTAGTGTTTGCTCTGAAGATCAGCTGAAGTCAAACGTATCACCAGAGTAAAGTAAAGTAAAGTAAAAAAGTTTATTTCGAGACAGTTGATACATAGTAGGTGGTAATAATATTAAAAGTCCTCGGTCACTAAAAGTCTGCCACTATGTTATAAAAACATTTTTACTAACATAATTACCTTTCTAAAGGTTTTGTTTTTGCAATTATATTTAACTAAAGATCTCATAACAAATGAATAAACACTACCGTTAGTAGTAGGTTTTTTTTTTTTTATGTCAACGTATGCACGTTGGCCGTGTGATGATGATGATGTTTTATTTCCAGTAAAATATTTCGGCGCCAGCGTGAGAGCTCATTAAGGTGCTAATCCCGAGGCTCTGCATTAAAACTGGGTCTCCCAAAGCGGTGGACGTCAGATGACGTACGAGTTACTTGTTCGCATGATTTTAACTCTTTAGATGAGCATCTCCACGCTTGTACTTTTAAATTTTAAATGTGTGTAACATTGTAAGGTTAAAGGCGTCTCTGAGACTACAAGACTACTTACTATCAGGTGAGGTGGTGGTCAGACTCTTGTCTACAAAGGGAGCATAGCGAGAACATAAGGCAGATTATAATAAAAATATAATATTATATAAATATATTATAATAAAAATATAATATTATATAAATATATTATAATGTCAACCCTTAGAAATAAACTTAATAGAACTTTCTTTGATCAGTTTAGACCAATTTAAGTTTGTGGAATGTGAATTCATTTTATTAGAGAGTATAATGTGAATATGTGGATACCGTGAATGTGAATGACAAGTACGTTTTTTATAGTTTAGTTACTTATTGTTTTGCTAATTTTATGTCGTTTTGTAGTTAACCATTATATGTCTATCAGTGGAGACCTTTAAATGGCCTCATAGTTAACTATTTAAGAGTCTAATTATGTATTTTGTGCCGATGGTTTTCCTAAAATATATAAATAAATAAATAAATAATTTCCGTCTACCTATAGCAGTTGTAATACAGGTTTTACGTAGCACAGCTACTAAAATACTCTTTATTTTTCTTTGTAATTCCGTTGTTTTAATATTTAATTTAAAATGTATTTGTGTGTTTCTTTACTTTACTTTAGTTTACCTTTACTCTTTGACGACCGATGCGGCGCAGCGGGCGCAGGTCCGCCTGCGATGCAGAGGTTGCGGGTTCGATTTCCGCCTCTTCGGTTCTGGGTATTTACTATACATAATTTAAAAAAAAAACTATCTATGTATTGTATTGTATTAAATATATATCAGTCATCTAGTACCCATAATACAGCTCTGTTTAACAGCAGCTTACCTTGGGGCTAGATGATGCTGTGTGAATTGTCCAGCATTATTTATTAATTATTTATTTTATTCAGATACGATTACCGATTCGTCAAGTAAAATAGATATCAGTCCGTTAGATCAATCATTGCCGTCATACAACGTCTACCGCTTTTTAAAAGCAATATTCTTTATGAATTTTATATCCCCCATTAAAAAACACTCATTATTATTTGAACGTGTTTCGTTGAGCTCACCTCGTTGTTTTTATAAGTGTTTATGTCCCTGGTTTTTTCTTGGTTGGTTAGATATCACATTTCATAACACACACCAGTTGACACATTCGTAGTCATTGTAGTCAAGATTCAAGATATTTATTTTCTTAGATAAGTGTTACAGAAGGTCTTAAAAGTCATAGCATTTCAATAAAATGTCTTGCATCGTCTACCATTAGCACCTACCACTAGTAGTTTTTGATACATCGGTCCACAAAACTATTTAGATCTAGTTCTGTGAATCAGTCCATTGAGTGCCATTTTGTGACAGACCGAAACAGAGGCATAATCCTAATAATGGCACTCATATTGAGTACGTAGGTACTACGTAGGTACTACTAGCCACAAATTAAAAGAAGAAGAAGAGTACCTACTAGCTGAAAAGTAAAGTAAGTAAGTAAAAAATATATTTATTTAATCATATCACAAGGATCATTTTGAAACGTCTTGAAGCTAGGTGAATTTACGCCAGTTCCACGCGCCCCAGCCTAGAAGAATCTGGAAATAAACTCGGTTGGGTTCCTAGCTTTTTTTTTGATGATCCCTCTTCATCATAAAGCTGTGGTGCCGATTGAACTAGGTGAGGCTCATGCCAAGAATATAAGTAAGTAGACTAAAGCTTGTCCGTTGCTACTTCGTGGCATGCTATACAATATGAAGGTACCTATAACTTTGATTATTCTTATCTCTTTTTAATGAAACTTATATTACGAAAATATTCTCAAATAGATATTCGATGTATGAAATCATAATATTCCGTGGGAGTAGCACAAGTTTGAGCCATGTCGAGTCGCTAGCGAGTCCATGCACAGTACCTTAGCGATTTCCAAATTTACTATACTTACAGTAAACTTAATTAAATTGGGAATAGCATTTCTAAATTTACAGGACAGTGTACAAACCGCGCGCACGACAAAGGCACCAACTTTGGGCGTGCGATCCCGTGCCGCGGTAAGTAAATAAGTTCGTATGAGTCAGTGGCCAACTCTGGTGACAGAGTTTCTAGGCCGCCCGAATGCCTCTGTCATGGCCTAACAACTTTGAAAAAGCCGGGACCGACTGCTTAACGTGCCCTCCGAAGCACGGTGGTAATAGAGGTCTACCTTACGCACAAAAGGGATATAATTGTGACAGTTTTATGGTTATTAGACCCTACATTAAATACAAATCGTGGATCACAATGTGCACCCATTAGGGCATAACAATAGGTGAAGGCAGACCGAGGTTTATTATAAGGGCAATACCAAAACTAATGCTAAAAGTCCCGTTTAGCCAAAAGCAAATACATTTCCAAAGAAAACAATAAACCTCCCAATTTCCTAAAATAAAGCAAAATTCCGTTGATATTATACGATAACAAATATCAGTTGCCAGGAGAATGTGTAACGAGCGAACTAACTACAGCCTAGTTTTATCATACACGTAATTATATATAACTAAATACCCGCCCCGGCTTCGCACGGGTGCTTAAACTATATGTAAAAACTTTCCTCTTGGATCACTATTTAGTTACACAGAACACCTAATTTATTAGTTAGAAAGCCGCATTATAATCCGTTCCTTAATTGTTTTAATCTAAGAGTACATACATACATACATACATTTTTTTTTATACAACTGAAGTGGCAACCAAGCGTACGGCCCACAAGATGGTAAGCAGTTACCGCAGCTTATGGACGCTTGCAATACCAGAAATATCACTCGCGGATTGCCTTGAGGCTAAGATCAAAAGCCTCATGTGCCAGTAATTTCACCGGAAACCATACCCTTCACACCGGAACACAGCAATGCGAGCATTACTGCTTTGCGGCAGAATAGGTATGGTGGTAGTCCTTCCCCGGACGAGCTTTATCACAGAGAACTCTACTACTCTTAAATAATACATAAATATAGAGAGACAAACGGCGGAAAAATACTTCATTTTATACTTACTTAGTATGTAAAGATATTATATGAATACCTGATCGCTAGATTTATATCACCTGATTAAGCATTATTGGAGCAATTAATTCACCCCTAGACAGATGTCGGATCTGACTGTATGTAATAACCACAAGACAAGCATGACGACATCTTGGGCGTCACAATAGTACTATTACTTACTCGCCATTCTACTAAATTAGTAAACTAGTGTAAAAAAAACGTTTTTTTCGAAGCGGGAAAAACTCAAGGGTTCAAAATATGAGAAAACATTTCTGTTTTCCGTTATACAACTATAAATAAATATTATCAGAGAATATATTATTAATGGCGCTGCATTAAGCTCCAAATTAGACAAACCTTTACAGCAATCAGCTACCTGGGGCCCATCCATGAACTCTTAGAGCGATTCAAATGAACAACTAGACTAAATTGTCCAAAAATTTTATACCATGACATGATTGTCTAATTGATGTTTGACGACCGATGTGGCGCAGCGGCTCTGCAGCGCAGGTCCGCCTGCGACGCAGAGGTTGCGGGTTCGATTCCCGCCTCGGGACAAATGTTTGTACGATCTACAAATATTTGTTCCGGGTGTTCTGGGTATTTTCTATATATAATAAAATTATCTATCTATGTATTGTATTGTATTAAGTATATATCAGTCATCTAGTACCCATAATACAGCTCTGTTTAACAGCAGCTTACCTTGGGGCTAGATGATGCTGTGTGGATTGTGCAGCATTATTTATTTATTTATTATTTATTATGTCATGGTACGAAATTTTTTGACAACTTTGTTTAGGTCTTCATTTGAATCGCTATAAGAGTTCATGGTTGGGCCCCTGATAGAACTTAATACCTTTTATTAAGTAATACATTAAACCCAGACTCGGAACAAACATCAATGCTAATCACAAAATGCTTGTCCTAAGAATCACAACCACAACCTACAGCACGTGGCAGAACTCAGAAGCAGCTGTGAGGCGACAGCTACAAGCACTCTCCAGCATTACACTATAATGCACAACTATGCTGGCAGGCGGCAGACACTCATTACGGTATAACTTGAACACTTCTTTAATCAGGCGGCTTCTTATCTGGGACGTGCAGGGATGTCGCTGGGAATTTACAATGTCACAAGCATGATGAGGTGCAGAGACAAGTCTCTGTTCTTGATCGTATAAAGGTGCGTCTTGTGATATCTCTCCCATTACAGACATGACAGAGGCCTTCGGGCGGCCTAGAAACTCTGTCACCAGAGTTGGACGCAGACTCATACGAACGAACGAACTCTCTTAATTGTTTTAATGAACTTGCTTGGTATAGTAACAGAAAGTTCCTCAAAACAGCTGAGTGCTTAGCACGAAAAACTTGTGTGACAGTCGTAAACGTATCGTTCAGCTGTCAATTTGTATGGAATTTTGGTAGTTCATTTAACGCACTGCAGAGGCGCTGCTAAAAATCACGTTTACATTTACGTTTGTTTTCAAACGAGTTTTCAAGAAATGTAACTGTAAAACTGAGGTACGACTTGAACTTGCAACCTTTCGCTTGATACGCGAATGCTCCGCCAGTTGAGCCACAGAGTCATGCATCACTTGCTCGAAATAACCTTTGGATGGTCTATAACTGGGATTATTCCCATCTGTCACCTAGTTTTGTCCCCTTAGTGTGATAGATCGCACTTAATTTTTTTTGAAAAGTGCAATCTGTCACCCTGTCAGTAACGAGAGGAGATATAACTTTTCAACTAATACTGTATTCCCCGTCGCTATTTATATTATTATTCATGCGCATGTTAGATACACCGTGTCAACGCACGTTGCACGTCCAGCGTATGCTAAGCTTTAGTTACCGTGGCTAAGCACTACGTTTGAACAAGTCTCGACTAGCTCGGCTTTCATCCATCCGAGGCAAGTTTACGAGGTAAATGTTGAACTTTGCATCAGGAGGTGGAACTTTCCGGAGAGTGCTTTGAGCGGATACATTTAAGTTCAGGTAAACAGTGTTCTTAGCTTTTTAGCCTAATAATGTTTTGAGCGGTACTTAGTTATTTTCAAAGAAAACCGTAGTTTTTCTCTACACTTCCGCAGGAAAACCGAAAAGAACCGTTGTCTGCGGTCCTCATGCTGGCCTAACAGCGGCCTGATTTCGTTAACGCTATGAACACGTCCAGATGAAATTAAGCAAATAAATAATGCTGGACAATCCACACAACATCATCTAGCCCCAAGCTTAGCGAGCTTATGTTATGGGTACTAGATGACTGATATAGAATTACAATACATAGATATTTTTTTATTATACATAAAAAATACCCAGAACAACAGGAACAGATATTTGCAGATCGTACAAACATTTGTCCCAAGGCAGAAATCGAACCGGCAAACTCCTGCGTCGCAGGCGGACCTTCGCCTGCCGTGCCACATCAGTCGTCACAAGCCTCAGTTCGACGACGAAATAATTAATAAATAATGCTGGACCATCCACACAGCATCATCTAGCCCCAAGGTAAGCTGCTGTTAAACAGAGCTGTGTTATGGGTACTAGATGACTGATATATACCTAATACAATACAATACATAGATAGATATTTTTATTTTATATAGAAAATACCCAGAACACCCTGAACAAATATTTGTAGATCGTACGAACATTGACCCGAGGCGGGAATCGAACCCGCAACCTCCGTGTCGCAGGCGGACCTGCGCCCGCTGCGCCACATCGGTCGTCTCGACTAATAAATTCCAATGTTTCTGAGAAGGATCAAGTCAACGAGCGTGCAGTGTTGGTTTGACGTTTGCTTCATTATGCTATAACTTAGCAGCAACATCGTTCGACGGCAATCGGTTGCACGCACCGCGCCGTGCAACAACATTAGAACAATAAACGTACTGTTGTCGCGTGTTGACAGTTACGCCAGCTCTACTTCACTTCACTTTTTTGTTAATGGCGTCTGTGGCTTATTTGTCACAGTTTTGCCAGTGTTCCAGTCATGCTAGTTTCACAAAACCGAAATGAAGAGTGGAACAAAAATATGGCCGGTGATGCCGATTCAAAGTGCTTTGTTTGAATTCATCGGTCGAACCTACCGGACTATTACCTGAACATTTGACGCAAGAAGTGTGGGTTCGATTCTCGCTACAGGACAAGTGACGTAGCATTTGTTATGACTTACCTGGCTCTGTCACATTCTAACAATAAAAATGACAAGAACTTGTAAGCATGAGCTATAGCTTTTTACAAACTTAAAAATCTTGATACTAGTTCTGTAGTGGCTAAACTTTATGTTTATGGTAAACAAACTGAGGTCGAGGACCGAGGTCAAATTCAAATTAGCCGTAATTTATTCCCAGAGGCTATAATCATCCAATTAAACGACGAAACAATAATAATTATAATAACAAAACAGCGAGACGACCGCTCCCCTCCACGGCCGGGACGCGATTGCCGGCCGCCAGCAACCCAACCACCCCTCCACCCTTTTTAGTGGGTTGCCAGCTCTGTTTTGTGAAATTGAGCTAATTTAAAAGTGTGCATTTGTATTTGAAAATAACAACAATTACACTCTAATTAATTAATACCTGCAGTCTTTGGCTTCGCTCGTACACTCAGATAAATTAGTTTTTAGTAATCCTGGTCATATACTTTATTTATTCCAAGTTTGACCTAAATCGGTTAAGCCGTTATCGAGTTTAATGGGAACGAAGAAACAAACAATTTATAAATAAAATCGCCATGTCACTTTGCCATAGAAAAACATCGCTAACTTTGACTAATAAAAAAAATGTTGTAGCCTATGATGTTATAGAAGCCTACCCCTTCGCAGGGGATGTATTAAGGGGTTTTCCGAACCAAGCCGTTATAGAGACTGCTGGCTGTCTGACATGCATTAGATTGAGTTTGCCAATCATACGATTGGTCTGATGGGCCAACTCACTGAAATCATGATATATAATTATTACCTACAAAAATCCCACGGCATAGTAGTCTTGAAACATCCATGACAGTTACTTACATCTACCATTGCCGGCTTCTAAGACGCCTTGAAAGTGTAAATGAATCAAAACCGACGATGTAACCGTCCAGGCACGGGCCTTGTGTTTCGCCTTTACTGTCGCAAAGATGTCAGATCTAGCAATAAAACTGCCAACTGGCAACTACCACCACCACCTCTTATCGATCCCCCTTCCGCAGCCATTCTAACAAGATCTCCCCCGCCCCTTTCGCTACGCACTCGCCGGGTCATTCAGGATAATTACGTTAGGAGTCGGTGGGTCACGCTACGCTGGCCGGATAAGCAGGTAGAAGGTATTTTCTTTTTTTTATCTGGTGGCTTCATAGAGTATGCAAACTAATGTTCTCTATCATTTTGTGTTTATTTTCTTTCACAGCTGGCCATCATGGAATATGCAAGTGCAAGAATTACTTCGCATCTATCGAAACTCTTTGTAATCTTGTAGTATTATTAGCTCTATGTTTCTTTAGGTTTAAGCCTTTTATTTTTGAAATTTAGCTAAGTACCTAACCTACACTATTTCAAACAGACCTCTTATCCTCGTATCGTGTTAGCTAACGTAATGGAAACTGATTGCGCGGACTGCGCAGTGGGCAGAGATGTCATAAAAATACTGCTACAGTGAAATGCGTTCAATCGGTGTTATGTTTAAAATCCGAATCAGACGACATTTACTAAGCAACATACGAACAGTACGTTAACATTAACTGAGTTCGGCGACGGCGGGACAAAACAAGAGTTAAAATCTCAACGATATGTTAATATCAGTTACTGACATTTTACTCACCTAGCTTTAAGGGCTTGGTCTAATAATCCCCTTAAAGATTCCCCTGCGAAGGGGATTATTAGACTTTTTGTCTACAAATCCCGTTACAATCGGATTTAGCTGAGGCAGGGGATTATTAGACGAAAAGTATAGAAATTCCCTTAATCGTAATTTATTTTGGTGGAAGGGGGTTATTAGACAAGAATAAATAAATACTCTTAAACCTTTATTTTATTAAATGAAATAAAGTTAATTCGTATTAAGATAATTCAAAGTTATCTCTATGATTTTATTGAAGAATAAAAATATTATAGATTTGAATTTGCTGATTTTTTAGCTCCAAGGAGCTCGTAAGTTAGCTGCTTTTGCCTCTACGACCCGGTCACTTCAATTTGTTGTGTCTACGCTCTGTGGACATGACAACAGCGCTGTCTTAATAATTCCAGGTGCCCAATAAAAACAGAATGCTTTATTTCCGTTTTCTGTTGACGCGGAAATTGGTTTTCCGTTTTCCCAAACGATAATATTAACTTGAGGTAATCCTACATAATGCTGTGATAAAATATTTAGAAAGGGTTATGGTTCATGCTGCATTTTAATGAGAGCAAGGTTACGTTTAGCTAAGTGGGCCTAGCAATAACACCTATACTAAGAGTGGATTCGACCAACTTTTGGAATAACTATTCCGCGGTATATCTAGTACAAGGAAACTGTCAGTGTACCCGCGAATAACTACGATTTACTCGGAGAATAGTGCTTATTCGAGTTGCAGAATCCAACCTAAGTAAGTAAGTTCATAGTGGTCAACTCTAATGACAAAGCTTTTAGGCCGCCCGAAGGCCTCTGGCGTGACCTAACAACTTTAAAAAATCCGGGATCGACTATTTAACGTGTCCTCCGAAGCACGGGAGCGCTCAGTGGAAATTTCCACTAGCGGTCACCCATCAAAATAGTGACTACGTTATTACTACTTATACTCAGACCCGAAATCAAAGCATGATTTGTTCTTCAGAGCATGGTTTAAACCAGCACCTCAGTGACTCAGATGGTACTTGATAGACTTGTGGTACTATAAGACAACTTGTATAGATCTCGCTTCAGCTGTTTATGCTTTTCTTTTATAAACCACCCCTATTTTTATTTCACCCTTCACGCTCCATTTTAATAAAACTGAGGGGTCGCAGTTCGATCGTGTCGAGGCCAACTTTTGTGTTGATGTTGTACTCGTAGTCAATCAATGATACATTCATGCCCTTTATTTTACATTTTACTTATTTACATACTCGTAGTACTAGCAGCTTACGATAGAGAAGAATGGAAAAAAATGGAGGAGGCCTTTGCCAAAGCTGGGCAAACAGACAAGGCTGTCGATGTCGACTTATAGAATTAATTAGCATTAGGTAATATGTAACGTTTTGTCTGAATAAAGGCTATTATTATTATTATTATAGTACTAGCAGTCCGTCCCAGTTTCGCACGGGTGCAATGAAACCGCACCCGTGCGAAGCCGGGGCGGGTCGCTAGTAATAAATATAGCCTATGTTACTCAGGGATAATGTAGCTTTCTAATGGTGAAAAAAAAATTGAAATCGGACCAATAGTTTATGAGTTTATTCGTAACAAACAAAAATACCATTAGAAAGATAACATTATCCCTAAGTAACATAGGCTATATTTATTACTAGCGATCCGCCCCGGCTTTGCACGGATGCGGTTTCATTGCACCCGTGCGAAGCTAAGACGTACTGATAGTTACCTATAAAAAGACGCAGATTACTCTGTTGCTGGTACTGAAGTTTAGGTAAATAAAAATAAAAAAACCAGCAAAGATATTTACTTATTTCAGGTGAAAGAAAGAAAACTGTTCGTATTATAAAAGTTGGTGCAACTCGTATACTACCGGTTTCTCCGGGAGTTACCGGCGTATTGAGGTATCCGGCGTGCCGGCCGGCTCCGTCGCCTAGCAACCACAACCCTTGTGGGTGTGTGGGGGTCGTTGGGATGGGGTATCTATCGATAGCATGGTATCGATGATTTTCGTTATCGATGATTTTTTATTATAGTAAAACTCTTTTGTAATGTTTAGAGAATAAGATGTTAAGAGATAGATTAACATAATAATTTTACCAGTCCGTGTAAGTTCGAAAAATTCGCATAACAATTTCGGTTTAAATTGTGGGACCGCAAGATATAACCAGATAAAAATCCAGATATTATGTGATAGAATATCACACACATTATTGTTTTGTAAAAAAAGGCGTGAATCCTTTAGTGCGTCCATGTAACCAAGATTCGTAACCAGCTATGTAAATAAATGAGTTTTCTTTTACTTCGTAATCGGGTTACGTACTAACAGTATTTACAAAAAAAAACATACAAGTAAACATGTACAAACTTTGCTTAAGGCAGCCATAGACAAAAAACAGGAAGAGAAAAAGACTGGTTCAAACTGTTTGATCAAATAAAAATACTTACATAATTTTTTCAAGGCATTTAATACTCATTTGATCAAATTTTGCCATAGACGTTCATGCCAATTTGATCAAATGTGTTTGAACCAGCCTGTTCGATCAAATTACTTGAACGTCTATGGCTGCCATTTAGTTTGGGGCTAAATGAAGCTGTTTCTGAAAAACATGATTTTTTTATTTAGCGTAATCTGTCATTCATATTTCAAAAATACTGTTTTAGACTCTACCTTAATATATTTATACCTATAAATCGCTATAAACCCCATTCATTAAAAAAATAGAAATTACAAACTTACTGTTTTTTTTTTAATACAAAAAATCTATCGACATTGGCCCATCACTAAAACAACGCGCATGCGCCACCCGCCCACCCCCAGGGTATAAAGCTCTCTGCACGGCCGGTAGAGCTTCAGACACCTTTGAACCTGAGACGAGGCTTGACCTTTAATTAAGAACTTTTTTCTATAAGATCTCCGAATGAATTATTGTATTAGACCAAGACTTGAGACTATTCAAGAGTAGTTTTTAACTACATATATTTATATTTGATAGGTTATCTCAATTGACAACCAGTAGATATTTTATTCGCAACCATTTACTGTATTTGAAGAAGCATTAACTGTCATCCATCACTGCTACAGTTTCCTAACAGATGTTACTTTCATTTGTATAAAAAAGTACACTTTTTGTTTGTCAGTTTTCGAACGGTCTGTTTTCTTCGGAGGGTCTGAAGAGTGAAGGTCAAGGTATCTGGTTTTATGTATTGACATTGCTTTGTGAAATGATAACATTTTTACTGTTAAAACTAAATATATAAAATATTAACCAAATGTCGTCGGTTTTTGTTTTTTAATAGCGTCTGTCATATTAGCCAATGTAAAATAAGTGGTTCCATCAAGGCAATGTTTCTATTAATAAAATTGTACTGATTTTGCATCCGACCAAAGATTTCTTTAAAGTCAAAGGGACCGACACTCGTAAACACGAGATGCAACGTCGCCGACTTTGGCAGTGTGACGTCACATTGAGCTTATGTGCTTCTACTCTAAGTGGGAACACGTATTTCACTTTTTACTAATATTCATTACATCGTTTGTTTCAGTGTTCATAGGAATCCTCGTCTACCCGACTGGCGTATTAATTGAAGGGCGTAAGGCTCTTTTACACGTCGAGCATACTGATTTCTAAGGTATACCCACCTACCTCACGCGAAAATCAACCTTGTTTCAAAGAAACAAAATTCTATTTAAACATCCAAGGCAGGTGTCAAAGGAAATTGAGCATAGTTGTCAAACAGTAAAGTCTAGTTTCGTTTGAAGCTCTGTACTAGAATAGGAGATAGCGGCATAAAAACAGTCGTAAATAAGATGTGTCGAAATGGTTATAAAATGCGAGGTTAATTTGGTATTTTGAGTGATAGTCTCATTTGCGCGTAATAAGAAAAGCGTATTTTTAGATATCAAATGTATTTTTATAGAAATTGCGGTGTTACATCAAAGTTATATTCTGATGGAAACGTGGTGGATAATTTTATATCGGTTGGCAGACAGTTGAATGGCTACTTTAGGATTTTATTAGGTTTGGGGCTTGTTTTCACGATTTCAAGCGAGATGAATGTAAATGCTTATATTTTATAGGATGCTTGAGCCCCAAGCATGATTGCATAATCGGAATTAAAACGTATATTTTCATATGTGTGTGCGCGTAAAACATTAAAACATATATTTTGATATGTGTGTGCGCGTAAAACATTAAAACATATATTTTGATATGTGTGTGCGCGTAAAACATTAAAACATATATTTTGATATGTGTGTGCACGTAAAACATTAAAACATATATTTTGATATGTGTGTGCGCGTAAAACATTAAAACATATATTTTGATATGTGTGTGCGCGTAAAACATTAAAACATATATTTTGATATGTGTGTGCACGTAAAACATTAAAACATATATTTTGATATGTGTGTGCGCGTAAAACATTAAAACATATATTTTGATATGTGTGTGCGCGTAAAACATTAAAACATATATTTTGATATGTGTGTGCACGTAAAACATTAAAACATATATTTTGATATGTGTGTGCGCGTAAAACATTAAAACATATATTTTGATATGTGTGTGCGCGTAAAACATTGAAAAATTAAAACAAAACATTGTGTAATCACGATCGTCATACTTTTATGTTTACATTTGAGTTTATCTATAGATACTGCTCAGTTTTAATACTGATCACCGGTAGTTAAGTATAACTACTTTCGTTCACAGATCGTAAAAGCTCCCAGGTTATTATTAAGATTGAGTGTCTGAAAGAGCTTAGCTTTACGAGAATTCTTTTCATTTTTCAACACAGTCAGAGAAGTTTGAAACCATTTTAGATTATCTGTCTGTTTTATAACATTTTGATGTCTGAACAGATTAATGTATAAAGAATTTAATTCTTATTCATTTTTAGAATTAATATGTTATTCTAAATTACTTACCATAACTTTTGACTCTTATTTTTTTCTTTATTTTTACAGGGTTCTAACTAGAATCTTCAATCATCATAGTTCGTAGTCAAAACTACTTTGACATTCGGAATATCAAGTTAGCTCCTGCTCTAGTAACTATTGTTTGCGCTCGCAAACGACTTCAAACGCATCCTTTCTATCCCTTAACTCCATATCTTTGTAAGAGGACTTATTTGTTCACAATAGAACCAAACACTATCGCCAACACAAGGAATATTCAACTTTAAAAACGCTTTAACTAAGGTTAATTTTAAGAAATAACATTAAAATTGAAATGTTTTGTGCATCAAATGAACTCTACCCCATCTTAGTAAGGTTTACTTTAATAGGATGGCTAGCAATAAACCGAATGGTAACTTGAATGCATGTATTTAGTAATGGCGATGCTAAATGGCGAAGGGTTGTATGGGTTTATTTGTATTGGCTTACACGTTCCATGACCTTGAATAAGATAATTTACAAGTGCGGGCTATATCAATAAAATTGGTAGAATCTATTGCTGTATGTTCCAACCACGGCATGATAAATGAGACAATCTCTGTCAGGATTACGTTAGTACCTTGCAAACCCTTGTCAGGCTCGACAGGTTCCGTCGTCTGTTGCGTTACGTCTGACTTTTAACTATTGGACAAAGACAAGTCGACTGGCGCAGCCGGAAATAGTTGGCACAGTTGCAGTTGTTTTCTGTTCGAAAAAATTATGTGCGCAATGTCAATGCTCTCATACGGTGAAGGAAAACATCGTGAGGAAACTGACATGCCCAAGAACTAAAAATCCAAGTCCAAGAACGAAAGACATGTGCCATCCACCAATCCGCATTGGGTCCGCTTGGTGGTTTAAGACCCAATCACACTCGCCCGAGAGTAGGCCAGTGAGAACATAAGAAGGCTGTCATGATAGAAGGTTACCTTCTGTTTGTCGATCTGATGCAGGATGTCGTCGACGTCGCCGACTGCGACCGCCTGCGCGCGCAGCATGTCCACCTCCACGCCTATCCAGTCGCGGATCTACAACAACACTCGATTATTAGTTTAATTAAATGTTAAGGGCCTTATTCATAATCACAATGGTTTCGATTATGATTTAACATTTTCTAAACTAAACTATCTAAAAATGTGGCCGTTCTTTTCTAGTGAATTAAAATACAAAAGACCGCTATACTTTTAGTTAGCTATGTTTAGAAAATGCTACAAGAAAATCGACACCAATATCATACTTCACTTACACTAAATACCTACACTAATGAAAAATGCTAAAGTTTAAATATTTGTATGTTTATTCCTCTATAACTCGACGACACCGAGCCGATTTAAAGCATACATGCTTAGATAGTGACCGGAAACGGGATATATAGGTTACTTTTTATCTTGGAAAAAAAAGTACGATTCTCTAGTTACACGGGAAAGAATTCGAGGGCATCAGCTAGTCAAATTATAATATTTATTTTATGAATAAGGGGGTTAATGCAAACATGCTTCAGCACCTTAGTGGGTGAGCACTGGTGGTCTACTGGTACTCATCTTTCAATACTAAAGTCTAGGGCCATAGGGTATTACCGTAATAATAGCTGAATTTTTCTATTCAAAAAATATACATGAAAAACATCATAAAGAAACAGGCTAATCTAAGAATTAGGTAGGAAGTAGGTAGGTAGGTATAAATAGGTAGTAGGAACGCTTAAGCTTAACAGGTATCGTATAAATGAAAACAGAACAAAACTAAGGAGCTCCCAAGCGACCAGAACCAATCAAATCCAGATCTTTTCAATTGAGATAGCCCTCAAGACAGCGCAGAGCGCAGCACCAATAAAACCAAGCGGCCGCCATCGGAAACAGATCATCGCAAAAAAAATATTCCTTTATCGCTATCCGATTTATTCGAAGACCAGAGCACGTACAGTTTTTTCTTTCAATAGAAAAGCTCTTGGGTCGCTCTGGGTCATCTGTGACCGCAATTCGGGCCGGCCGTAACCCGCACGAATACTGATTTAGGGCCTAGTGTATATACGGGGAGATATTTTGAAAATGCTATTTTTTTTTAAAGTGATATCTATGATGTTGCATGCGTACGCTACGGTAACCGCTAACCATCAAGTGGGCCGTACGCTTGGTTGCCACTTTAGTGGTACCTATAGAAAAAAAAAGCACGTTGCTTTACCATTTTAGAACTTTGGTATAATCATTTTAAATTGTGATACAGAAGTTACCATGAGTACTAGAGTTATATCTTACCTACTAAACTAAAAGATGAACTTAGAGGTCAATAAAAATAAGCATTCAGCTAGCGGGTCTGTTTATTAGTCATGGAGCATCATTTTAATATCAGAAATATTTTTATTAATTACAAAAACCGTATAAAAAGGACGCTAAGATGTTTATATAACAGAAATGGAAACGCGGCTGACAAGTAAGAAGCTAAAATGCAAAAAGTGTGTTTTCGATTCCCGCTACGAGACAAATTTTAGCATGATCTGCAAATTTTTGCTTTAAGTGCCCGAAGACCAAAAAACAATTTTAGATGCAAAGGAAATCCCAGCTTTGAAATTTGTATGTTGATGTTGATGATCCTCCAGGCCGATTTCGGTAACGGATACGGTTCCTCTGCTTTAGGTATATTAAAAGGCTTTATTTGTGTGCTCTGACATTGCCTATGTACCTTATTTTTGTTGTTCCATTACTTATGAACAATTTTAAGGAGTATAACTTAGTTTTCACGTTGATAGCAACGTTAGCAGTCAGTTAAACGAGTTTTATTCTATAAAATCACAAGAATCTCTTTGAAATTTACAAGTCATATAAGTCATCAATGTTCAATAACTGGGATTGCTGATGTAGGGTACCAGACAGCCAGGCTTAAGTGGGACTGGGCAGGCCACGTTAGCAGAATGTATCCAGAAAAGTGGGCTCATGAAGTAACACCATGGCTGCCTGAGGATGGAAGGCGACGTAGGGGTCGGCCGCGAAAGCGCTGGCGTGATGACCTTGACGTTTTTGATGTAGACTGGTGGGATATTGCCAAGGACAGAGATAGATGGAAGGAACTGGGGGAGACCTTTGCTCAGCAGTGGGACACAATAGGTTGAAGAAAAAAAAAAAAAACATCAGTTTCAACTTCCAACGCGCTGCCATAAAAATAATCTGGCAACAACGATGCTTTTCTCTCGTTTTTTTTGTCATGAACCTTGTTATAAATGCAGTACACGTCCGTATGCTTTCAGCAGGAGAGGTCAATGATACTGTACGTCCAAGAGAGACGTTCAGGAGCTGGTCCCGGTGTGATGCCGCACTCAGCGTCTTGGCCATAACACGGATTGATTCACAGATTGGGAAGCTTTAATAAGCTTTTGTAAGAGTAGTAGAGTTCTTTGTGGTAGAGCTCGTCCGGGGAAGGACTACCACCATACCTATTTCTGTCGCCAAGCAGTAATGTTCGCATTGCTGTGTTCCGGTTCAAAGGGTATGGTTTCCGGTGAAATTACAGGCACATGAGTCTTACCATCTAAGGTCTTAGGGTAGTAACACGCAAGTGATATTTATGATGCTGCATGCGTACATAGGCTACGGTAACCGCTTGGTTAACACTTTAGCAGTATAAAAAAAAAGCATTTCGTTTCAGAATAATAAACGAAAGAAAAAGAAAAAAGGCCTCTAGGCCTCTGATTGAAAGGGTTTGTTTCAGTTAGAGACTATCAGGCGAGTTAAGAACTCTATCAAATGGTTTTTTTTTTTTATACAACTGAAGTAGCAACCAAGCGTACAGCCCACAAGATGGTAAGCGGTTACCGCAGCCTATGAACGCTTGCAATACCAGAGGTATCACTCGCGGGTTGCCACCTTGAGGCTAAGATCGAAAGCCTCATGTGCCAGTAATTTCACCGGAAACCATACCCTTCACACCGGAACACAGCAATGCGAGCATTACTGCTTGGCGGCAGAAATAGGTATGGTGGTAGTCCTTCCCCGGACGAGCTCTATCACAGAGAACTCTACTACTCTTAGGGTTGGATTTAAGTTATTAATTTGGTATTAATTTCCCAATCCAAACGCGTTTGGAATCAGTGCCCCGGAGCGCGCAGTCGACCGCAATTCATTTAGATATGTTTATTCATAACTTTCGTATTATGCGTGGCTTATGGAATATCCTATTTATTCTTATTGTAGACAATTACATGGTTAATCCAACCTCGTACTAAACTTACGTGTTAATTAACTTTTTAGTGGCCTTGTAACAAAATCAAAAGCCTTAAACCATTGTAAACATAATCGTACATAGACAGCGGTAACAGCTTACCATCAGTGGGCCATTTGGTTGCCATTTAGTGAATGATCCAAAAGAATACAGGTCGTGAAGATATTTGTCACGGCTCAGTCTCACCTCATCCTGCCGGTATGGACCTTTACACCTTGGTCTACTAGCTTAGCCAGTAGTTCCTCTTAGCCAGCGTTCGTTCGTTCGTTCGTATGACCCAGTGGCCAACTCTGGTGACAGAGTTTCTAGGCCGCCCGAAGGCCTCTGTCATGGCCTAGCAACTTTGAAAAAGCCGGGACCGACTGCTTAACGTACCCTCCGAAGCACGGGAGCGCTCAGTTGAAATTGCCACTGGCGGTCACCCATCCGAATGATGACCCCGCGGAACAGTGCTTAACTTCGTTGATCTGTTAAGAACAACTTAGCTAGCATGATGAGCAAACACCCTTAACAAACGTTCAAGTTCATTCGAACAAATAGCCAACTACCGACCGAATGGTCCGTTAAAGAAATGAAATTAGAATCGTGTAAAATAAGACAAGAGAGGAAATAGAGGAAATGGGGGAAAAGAAATCGGACGAGGGAATTAGTTTCACTCACCCCGGCCACAGACTGATTGCGA
Source organism: Colostygia pectinataria (assembly GCA_951394395.1). Classification (NCBI taxonomy): domain Eukaryota; kingdom Metazoa; phylum Arthropoda; class Insecta; order Lepidoptera; family Geometridae; genus Colostygia; species Colostygia pectinataria. Next base: position 246,243 of record OX596368.1, on the reverse strand, counting down.
GTTGGCAACATCGGGAAATAGGTAAAAAAGGCTATAGAAGCGTCATTCGTTACTAAGAAAGTGAGTTAGCTGGTGACTGCTTAGCTTGCCCACCAAAATTGAATTGACCACGGGTCCCATCCAAATGTTGACTACACGGAACAGGGCTTAACTTCGATGATCTGTTGTGAAGAATTTAACCAGCTATGCCACGAGCGCTTCATCAACGTTTATCGGTCGTCGAAGCGTTCTTTTGGGGAAACCTATGTTGATTATGATGATGGTACATCTCTTTATACTGGGAGTTTCACATCTAATATTATTTAGTAATCCATCCTCAGAGCCGCAGAGTATAAGCAGTGCTCGATTGAATCCCATTAGTCCTATTACTGAGACAAATAGTGATTTTGCATTTAAAAGCACGTATTATTTCAAATGTAAGTGAACTTAGCAGATCATTGTCCAGCAGATCATAAATAAATTAGAGTTCTTTTCGCATGCAGCTGAGTTCTATAGTTCCTGATACATTTTAGTAATAGTTCTGGCGTTTTTACCTCAAAAATAGCAATTACCGAAATGATCTGCTAACTTCCCGTAGCAGATCATTTTCAGCAGATCGAAAAACAATGGGAGTTATTTTTGCATGCAGATGAGCTCTGCAGTTCCCGATACTTTTCAAAGATAGTTCTGAACCGACGTCCGATTACCAGCAGATCATATCCGAAAATTTAAAAAGTTGAAAATAAATAATTTCACAAGTTTAAACGAGTGTCAGAGGCTAGAACTCTTTCGCTTCCCATCGATCCGTAGCAGAACTACAATCTTGAACTCGATTTGAGACCAGAACTCACGTCCCAGTACCAGCAGATCATGTCCGAAAGTTAAAAAAGTTGAAAATAAATATTTAAACAGTTTTAAACGAGTGTCAAAGCCTAGAACTCTTTCGTTTTTCATCGAACCGTAGCAGAACTACAATCAAGAACTCGATTGGAGACCAGAACTCACGTCCCAGAACCAGCAGATCATGTCCGAAAATTTAAAAAGTTGAAAAAAAAAATTTTCACAAGTTTAAACGAGTGTCAGAGGCTAGAACTCTTTCGTTTTTCATCGATCCAGAGCAGAACTACAATCTAGGATTCGATTGAAGTCCAGAACTCACGTCCCAGTACCAGCAGATCATGTCCGAAAGTTAAAAAAGTTGAAAAAATAGATTTAAAAAGTTTAAAACGATTATCAGAGGCTAGAACTCTTTCGTTTTTCATCGATCCGTAGTAGAACTACAATCTAAAACTCGATTGGAGTCCAGAACTCACGTCCCAGAACCAGCAGATCATGTCCGAAAGTTGAAAAAGTTGAAAATAAATATTTTCACAAGTTTAAACGAGTGTCAGAGGCTAGAACTCTTTCGCTTTTCATCGATCCGTAACAGAAATACAATCTAGAACTCGATTGGAGAACAGAACTCACGTCCCAGCACCAGCAGATCATGTCCGAAAGTTAAAAAAGTTGAAAATAAATATTTAAACAGTTTTAAACGAAAGTCAGAGGCTAGAACCTTTTCGCTTTCCATCGATCCGTAACAGAACTACAACCTAGAACTCGATTGGAGACCAGAACTCACGTCTCAGTACCAGCAGATCATGTCCGAAAATTTAAAAAGTTGAAAAAAAATATTTTCACAAGTTTAAACGAGTGTCAGAGGCTAGAACTCTTTCGCTTTTCAACGATCCGTAGCAGAACTATAATCTAGGATTTGATTGAAGTCCAGAACTCACGTCCCAGTACCAGCAGATCATGTCCGAAAGTTAAAAAAGTTGAAAAAATATATTTAAAAAGTTTTAAACGATTATCAGAGGCTAGAACTCTTTCGCTTTTCATCGATCCGTAGTAGAACTACAATCTAGAACTCGATTGGAGACCAGAACTCACGTCCCAGAACCAGCAGATCATGTCCGAAAATTTAAAAAGTTGAAAAAAAAAATTTTCACAAGTTTAAACGAGTGTCAGAGGCTAGAACTCTTTCGTTTTTCATCGATCCAGAGCAGAACTACAATCTAGGATTCGATTGAAGTCCAGAACTCACGTCCCAGTACCAGCAGATCATGTCCGAAAGTTAAAAAAGTTGAAAAATTAGATTTAAAAAGTTTAAAACGATTATCAGAGGCTAGAACTCTTTCGTTTTTCATCGATCCGTAGTAGAACTACAATCTAAAACTCGATTGGAGTCCAGAACTCACGTCCCAGAACCAGCAGATCATGTCCGAAAGTTGAAAAAGTTGAAAATAAATATTTTCACAAGTTCAAACGAGTGTCAGAGGCTAGAACTCTTTCGCTTTTCATCGATCCATAACAGAAATACAATCTAGAACTCGATTGGAGACCAGAACTCACGTCCCAGCACCAGCAGATCATGTCCGAAAGTTAAAAAAGTTGAAAATAAATATTTAAACAGTTTTAAACGAGTGTCAGAGGCTAGAACTCTTTCGCTTTCCATCGATCCGTAACAGAACTACAACCTAGAACTCGATTGGAGACCAGAACTCACGTCTCAGTACCAGCAGATCATGTCCGAAAATTTAAAAAGTTGAAAAAATATATTTTCACAAGTTTAAACGAGTGTCAGAGGCTAGAACTCTTTCGCTTTTCAACGATCCGTAGCAGAACTATAATCTAGGATTTGATTGAAGTCCAGAACTCACGTCCCAGTACCAGCAGATCATGTCCGAAAGTTAAAAAATGTGAAAAAATATATTTAAAAAGTTTTAAACGATTATCAGAGGCTAGAACTCTTTCGCTTTTCATCGATCCGTAGTAGAACTACAATCTAGAACTCGATTGGAGACCAGAACTCACGTCCCAGAACCAGCAGATCATGTCCGAAAATTTAAAAAGTTGAAAAAAAATATTTTCACAAGTTTAAACGAGTGTCAGAGGCTAGAACTCTTTCGTTTTTCATCGATCCAGAGCAGAACTACAATCTAGGATTCGATTGAAGTCCAGAACTCACGTCCCAGTACCAGCAGATCATGTCCGAAAGTTAAAAAAGTTGAAAAAATAGATTTAAAAAGTTTAAAACGATTATCAGAGGCTAGAACTCTTTCGTTTTTCATCGATCCGTAGTAGAACTACAATCTAAAACTCGATTGGAGTCCAGAACTCACGTCCCAGAACCAGCAGATCATGTCCGAAAGTTGAAAAAGTTGAAAATAAATATTTTCACAAGTTTAAACGAGTGTCAGAGGCTAGAACTCTTTCGCTTTTCATCGATCCGTAACAGAAATACAATCTAGAACTCGATTGGAGAACAGAACTCACGTCCCAGCACCAGCAGATCATGTCCGAAAGTTAAAAAAGTTGAAAATAAATATTTAAACAGTTTTAAACGAAAGTCAGAGGCTAGAACCTTTTCGCTTTCCATCGATCCGTAACAGAACTACAACCTAGAACTCGATTGGAGACCAGAACTCACGTCTCAGTACCAGCAGATCATGTCCGAAAATTTAAAAAGTTGAAAAAAAATATTTTCACAAGTTTAAACGAGTGTCAGAGGCTAGAACTCTTTCGCTTTTCAACGATCCGTAGCAGAACTATAATCTAAGATTTGATTGAAGTCCAGAACTCACGTCCCAGTACCAGCAGATCATGTCCGAAAGTTAAAAAAGTTGAAAAAATATATTTAAAAAGTTTTAAACGATTATCAGAGGCTAGAACTCTTTCGCTTTTCATCGATCCGTAGTAGAACTACAATCTCGAACTCGATTGGAGACCAGAACTCACGTCCCAGAACCAGCAGATCATGTCCGAAAATTTAAAAAGTTGAAAAAAAATATTTTCACAAGTTTAAACGAGTGTCAGAGGCTAGAACTCTTTCGTTTTTCATCGATCCAGAGCAGAACTACAATCTAGGATTCGATTGAAGTCCAGAACTCACGTCCCAGTACCAGCAGATCATGTCCGAAAGTTAAAAAAGTTGAAAAAATAGATTTAAAAAGTTTAAAACGATTATCAGAGGCTAGAACTCTTTCGTTTTTCATCGATCCGTAGTAGAACTACAATCTAAAACTCGATTGGAGTCCAGAACTCACGTCCCAGAACCAGCAGATCATGTCCGAAAGTTGAAAAAGTTGAAAATAAATATTTTCACAAGTTTAAACGAGTGTCAGAGGCCTGAACTCTTTCGCTTTTCATCGATCCGTAACAGAAATACAATCTAGAACTCGATTGGAGAACAGAACTCACGTCCCAGCACCAGCAGATCATGTCCGAAAGTTAAAAAAGTTGAAAATAAATATTTAAACAGTTTTAAACGAAAGTCAGAGGCTAGAACCTTTTCGCTTTCCATCGATCCGTAACAGAACTACAACCTAGAACTCGATTGGAGACCAGAACTCACGTCCCAGAACCAGCAGATCATGTCCGAAAGTTGAAAAAGTTGAAAATAAATATTTTCACAAGTTTAAACGAGTGTCAGAGGCTAGAACTCTTTCGCTTTCCATCGATCCGTAACAGAACTACAATCTAGAACTCGATTGGAGACTAGAACTCACGTCCCAGTACCAGCAGATCATGTCCGAAAGTTAAAAAAGTTGAAAATAAATAATTTTACAAGTTTAAACGAGTGTCAGAGACTAAAGCTTTTTCGCTTTTCATCGATCCGTAACAGGACTACAATCTAGAACTCGATTGGAGTCCAGAACTCAAGTCATTTTCAAAGTTCTTTTTATTTTTAATAAAAAATCATTAATAACTTTTACACGCGTAGTGCGATTTGTTTTAAACTTGGTATGCACATAAAAAATAAAATATTATTAGACCCCTATTTCAGGGTTTTGCAAAATTAATTTTATAAAAGGGGTAAAATTATGCTTGATAAAAAATAATGAATAACTTTGAAACGCGTAGTGCGATTTGTTTCAAACTTGGTATGCACATAAAAAATAAAATATTATTAGACCCCTATTTCAGGGTTTTACAAAATTAATTTTATAAAAGGGGTAAATATCTGCTTGATAAAAAATAATGAATAACTTTAACACGCGTGGTGCGATTTATTTCAAACTTGGTATGCACATAAAAATTAAATTATTATTAGACCCCTATTTCAGGGTTTTGCAAAATTATTTTTATAAAAGGGGTAAAAATATGCGTGATAAAAAATAATGAATAACTTTAACACGCGTGGTGCGATTTGTTTCAAACTTGGTATGCACATAAAAAATTAAATATTATTAGACCCCTATTTCAGGGTTTTGCAAAATTATTTTTATAAAAGGGGTAAAAATATGTTTAATAAAAATAATAAATAACTTTAACACGCGTGGTGCGATTTATTTCAAACTTGGTATGCACATAAAAATTAAAATATTATTAGACCCCTATTTCAGGGTTTTGCAAAATTAATTTTATAAAAGGGGTAAATTTCTGCTTGATAAAAAATAATGAATAACTTTAACACGCGTGGTGCGATTTGTTTCAAACTTGGTATGCACATAAAAAAAAAATATTATTAGACCCCTATTTCAGGGTTTTACAAAATTAATTTTATAAAAGGGGTAAAAATATGTTTAATAAAAATAATAAATAACTTTAACACGCGTGGTGCGATTTGTTTCAATTTTGGTCTGAATATTATAAACAAAAATCAAATAAAATCAATCTTTCGTGAAAGATTGATTTTAAAAAAAAAACTTGTTTATAACTGTTTAAATTTTTTTCAACTTTTTCAACTTTCGGACATGATCTGCTGGTACTGAGACGTGAGTTCTGGTCTCCAATCGAGTTCTAGATTGTAGTTCTGTTACGGATCGATGGAAAGCGAAAGAGTTCTAGCCTCTGACACTCGTTTAAAACTGTTTAAATATTTATTTTCAACTTTTTTAACTTTCGGACATGATCTGCTGGTACTGGGACGTGAGTTCTGGTCTCCAATCGAGTTCAAGATTGTAGTTCTGTTACGGATCGATGAAAAGCGAAAGAGTTCTAGCCTCTGACACTCGTTTAAACTTGTGAAAATATTTATTTTCAACTTTTTCAACTTTCGGACATGATCTGCTGGTTCTGGGACGTGAGTTCTGGACTCCAATCGAGTTCTAGATTGTAGTTCTACTACGGATCGATGAAAAGCGAAAGAGTTCTAGCCTCTGACACTCGTTTAAAACTGTTTAAATATTTATTTTCAACTTTTTTAACTTTCGGACATGATCTGCTGGTACTGGGACGTGAGTTCTGGTCTCCAATCGAGTTCAAGATTGTAGTTCTGTTACGGATCGATGAAAAGCGAAAGAGTTCTAGCCTCTGACACTCGTTTAAACTTGTGAAAATATTTATTTTCAAATTTTTCAACTTTCGGACATGATCTGCTGGTTCTGGGACGTGAGTTCTGGACTCCAATCGAGTTCTAGATTGTAGTTCTACTACGGATCGATGAAAAGCGAAAGAGTTCTAGCCTCTGATAATCGTTTAAAACTTTTTAAATATATTTTTTCAACTTTTTTAACTTTCGTACATGATCTGCTGGTACTGGGACGTGAGTTCTGGACTTCAATCGAATCCTAGATTGTAGTTCTGCTACGGATCGATGAAAAACGAAAGAGTTCTAGCCTCTGACACTCGTTTAAACTTGAGAAAATATTTTTTTTCAACTTTTTAAATTTTCGGACATGATCTGCTGGTTCTGGGACGTGAGTTCTGGTCTCCAATCGAGTTCAAGATTGTAGTTCTGTTACGGATCGATGAAAAGCGAAAGAGTTCTAGCCTCTGACACTCGTTTAAACTTGTGAAAATATTTATTTTCAACTTTTTTAACTTTCGGACATGATCTGCTGGTACTGGGACGTGAGTTCTGGTCTCCAATCGAGTTCAAGATTGTAGTTCTGTTACGGATCGATGAAAAGCGAAAGAGTTCTAGCCTCTGACACTCGTTTAAACTTGTAAAAATATTTATTTTCAACTTTTTCAACTTTCGGACATGATCTGCTGGTTCTGGGACGTGAGTTCTGGACTCCAATCGAGTTCTAGATTGTAGTTCTACTACGGATCGATGAAAAGCGAAAGAGTTCTAGCCTCTGACACTCGTTTATAACTGTTTAAATATTTATTTTCAACTTTTTTAACTTTCGGACATGATCTGCTGGTGCTGGGACGTGAGTTCTGGACTCCAATCGATTCTAGATTGTAGTTCTGCTACGGATCGATGAAAAGCGAAAGAGTTCTAGCCTCTGATACTCGTTTAAACTTGTGAAAATATTTATTTTCAACTTTTTTAACTTTCGGACATGTCCTGCTGGTTCTGGGACGTGAGTTCTGGACTCCAATCGAGTTCTAGATTGTAGTTCTGCTACGGATTGATGAAAAACTAAAGAGTTCTAGCCTCTGACACTCGTTTAAACTTGTGAAAATATTTTTTTTCAACTTTTTAAATTTTCGGACATGATCCGCTGGTTCTGGGACGTGAGTTCTGGACTCCAATCGAGTTCTAGATTGTAGTTCTGCTACGGATTGATGAAAAACTAAAGAGTTCTAGCCTCTGACACTCGTTTAAACTTGTGAAAATATTTTTTTTCTACTTTTTCAACTTTCGGACATGATCTGCTGGTACTGAGACGTGAGTTCTGGTCTCCAATCGAGTTCTAGATTGTAGTTCTGTTACGGATCGATGGAAAGCGAAAGAGTTCTAGCCTCTGACACTCGTTTAAAACTGTTTAAATATTTATTTTCAACTTTTTTAACTTTCGGACATGATCTGCTGGTACTGGGACGTGAGTTCTGGTCTCCAATCGAGTTCAAGATTGTAGTTCTGTTACGGATCGATGAAAAGCGAAAGAGTTCTAGCCTCTGACACTCGTTTAAACTTGTGAAAATATTTATTTTCAACTTTTTCAACTTTCGGACATGATCTGCTGGTTCTGGGACGTGAGTTCTGGACTCCAATCGAGTTCTAGATTGTAGTTCTACTACGGATCGATGAAAAGCGAAAGAGTTCTAGCCTCTGACACTCGTTTAAAACTGTTTAAATATTTATTTTCAACTTTTTTAACTTTCGGACATGATCTGCTGGTACTGGGACGTGAGTTCTGGTCTCCAATCGAGTTCAAGATTGTAGTTCTGTTACGGATCGATGAAAAGCGAAAGAGTTCTAGCCTCTGACACTCGTTTAAACTTGTGAAAATATTTATTTTCAACTTTTTCAACTTTCGGACATGATCTGCTGGTTCTGGGACGTGAGTTCTGGACTCCAATCGAGTTCTAGATTGTAGTTCTACTACGGATCGATGAAAAGCGAAAGAGTTCTAGCCTCTGATAATCGTTTAAAACTTTTTAAATATATTTTTTCAACTTTTTTAACTTTCGGACATGATCTGCTGGTACTGGGACGTGAGTTCTGGACTTCAATCGAATCCTAGATTGTAGTTCTGCTACGGATCGATGAAAAACGAAAGAGTTCTAGCCTCTGACACTCGTTTAAACTTGAGAAAATATTTTTTTTCAACTTTTTAAATTTTCGGACATGATCTGCTGGTTCTGGGACGTGAGTTCTGGTCTCCAATCGAGTTCTTGATTGTAGTTTTGCTACGGATCGATGAAAAACGAAAGAGTTCTAGCCTCTGACACTCGTTTATAACTGTTTAAATATTTATTTTCAACTTTTTTAACTTTCGGACATGATCTGCTGGTGCTGGGACGTGAGTTCTGGACTCCAATCGAGTTCTAGATTGTAGTTCTGCTACGGATCGATGAAAAGCGAAAGAGTTCTAGCCTCTGATACTCGTTTAAACTTGTGAAAATATTTATTTTCAACTTTTTTAACTTTCGGACTTGTCCTGCTGGTTCTGGGACGTGAGTTCTGGACTCCAATCGAGTTCTAGATTGTAGTTCTGCTACGGATCGATGGAAAGCGAAAGAGTTCTAGCCTCTGACACTCGTTTAAAACTGTTTAAATATTTATTTTCAACTTTTTTAACTTTCGGACATGATCTGCTGGTACTGGGACGTGAGTTCTGGTCTCCAATCGAGTTCAAGATTGTAGTTCTGTTACGGATCGATGAAAAGCGAAAGAGTTCTAGCCTCTGACACTCGTTTAAACTTGTGAAAATATTTATTTTCAACTTTTTCAACTTTCGGACATGATCTGCTGGTTCTGGGACGTGAGTTCTGGACTCCAATCGAGTTCTAGATTGTAGTTCTACTACGGATCGATGAAAAGCGAAAGAGTTCTAGCCTCTGACACTCGTTTAAAACTGTTTAAATATTTATTTTCAACTTTTTTAACTTTCGGACATGATCTGCTGGTACTGGGACGTGAGTTCTGGTCTCCAATCGAGTTCAAGATTGTAGTTCTGTTACGGATCGATGAAAAGCGAAAGAGTTCTAGCCTCTGACACTCGTTTAAACTTGTGAAAATATTTATTTTCAACTTTTTCAACTTTCGGACATGATCTGCTGGTTCTGGGACGTGAGTTCTGGACTCCAATCGAGTTCTAGATTGTAGTTCTACTACGGATCGATGAAAAGCGAAAGAGTTCTAGCCTCTGATAATCGTTTAAAACTTTTTAAATATATTTTTTCAACTTTTTTAACTTTCGGACATGATCTGCTGGTACTGGGACGTGAGTTCTGGACTTCAATCGAATCCTAGATTGTAGTTCTGCTCTGGATCGATGAAAAACGAAAGAGTTCTAGCCTCTGACACTCGTTTAAACTTGTGAAAATATTTTTTTTCAACTTTTTATATTTTCGGACATGATCTGCTGGTTCTGGGACGTGAGTTCTGGTCTCCAATCGAGTTCTAGATTGTAGTTCTGCTTTGGATCGATGGAAAGCGAAAGAGTTCTAGCCATTGACAATCGTTTATACATGTAAAAATTTTTTTTTTAACTTTTTAATATTTTGAACAATATCTGCTGGTAATCGGACGTCGGTTCAGAACTATCTTTGAAAAGTATCGGGAACTGCAGAGCTCATCTGCATGCAAAAATAACTCCCATTGTTTTTCGATCTGCTGAAAATGATCTGCTACGGGAAGTTAGCAGATCATTTCGGTAATTGCTATTTTCGAGGTAAAAACGCCAGAACTATTACTAAAATGTATCAGGAACTATAGAACTCAGCTGCATGCGAAAAGAACTCTAATTTATTTATGATCTGCTGGACAATGATCTGCTAAGTTCACTTACATTTATTTCAACTGGTTTTTGCCCGTGGCTTCAGTGCATGGAACCAAGATTTAAAGTTGCCTATTTTCTCTTTCACTCTGCATTATGTTCTAAGTTTTAATAATGAGTTTAGCCGTGTTTAAGTTACGAATATACTCTTCCTCGTTATCATTACTATTTTTTTTTTTTATACAACTGAAGTGGCAACCAAGCGTAATGGTAAGCGGTTACCGCAGCCTATGGACGCTTGCAATACCAGAAGTATCACTCACGGGTTGCCACCCTGAGACGTAGATGGTAAGTCTCATGTGCCTGTAATTTCACCGGAAACCATACCCTTCGGACCGGAACACAGCAATGCAAACATTACTATTTTGCGGCAGAAATAGGTATGGTGGTAGTCCTTCCCCGGACGAGCTATACGAGTACTATCAGTCAATAGACGTCCACTGCTTGATGTAGGCCCAACTCACTTGAAGATCCCAAAGAGTGCCATGAAGATTATGTGCTTTCACCATCTGTGACAGCTTCTCATGTCATCGTTCCATCCAAGTGCGGGGCCGTCCTATACTTCGTTTTCCAATTCGCGATCGCTATCCGAGAACCTTTGTTCCCCAGCGGTTATCGGTTCCCGTCACCGTTTAAAGCATATGTTAATCCGCACCATACACTTTTTGAATAAAAGAATCCATCGGTGCACGATTGAGATTCAAACCCACAACCTCCGGATTGGAATTCAGGGCCACTACAACACAGCTTTCTCTTTCTAAAGCTAGTGCGTTGCAAATTGGGTCAAGTCGTTTCTGAAGGAAGTAATTAAGTTTTTACACGAAGACCCTCGTCGAAGTGGCGAAGTCGGGAATTGATTGCGCCTTGTAGGTGCTTGTTCATCGTAATTTGCTCACATCTCCACCATTTGGACTCGATCCGCTGTTACTTTGTTCATTAATATTTAAACCGTGTTTTTAGCAAACCTGTGTTAGCGTGACGTGGCTGGCTAAGTTGTTCCTAACAGATCGACGAAGTTAAGCACTGTTCCGCGTAGTCACCATTTGGATGGGTGGCCTAAAAACTCCATTACCAGAGCTGGCCACTGACTCATACGAACTTACTTTACTGAGCAAACCTGTCGATTAGATTTTTGGCAATAAATTGTACACCTGCCCAATTGGACAGCTAGCATGAGCACCGTAGAAACGTTTTTCTCTGTGTAAGAGTAGACAAAATTTTCTTCAAAGAAATGCTGTTGTTTATTGAAACTTCCTTAGAGAAAACCGTAAAGTTGTCTACGGTACTCATGCTAGCCGGGTGTCACATGTGGTTTGCAACATGCAACACCATAAGTAAGTGCTGTACTTAGAATATTTTGGACGAAAATCTAATAAAAACTTGCAAGAGCGGAGTCTAGGTACATGAAAACAGTGTTGGTAACACCACAACATGGTTAGCAGTTCGCGCGACTCGAGGCAGTCTCCGGCATTTATCTCTTCCAAGCAATTTGTTCTGTCCTTTTGAAAACGTGAAATTTTATTACGAGTTATATTCGAGGTTTACGCGCACTTCGCCGATGAGTATTTTTATATTTTTCCATTTTTGTTACAGTGCGTAATAAAAGTTCGTTATGGGCCACTGTCCGGGCGAGTGGGTTTGCCATTTTACGCTGGAATACAGCATTATTTTTGAATTTTATGAATAAAGTTGTATTAAATTTGAGCTCTGTAAAGATATGAAATAAGTAGAACAAAATCAACTTACTTTTCATCTAAACTTTATTCTAATGCGGTTAACAAAGTTTTGTATAAACGCACCTTATCCATCCTTAGCAATCAGAAGAATTCACATTTGCTCCAAAAACAAAATTAAAATTAATCTAGTTATTCCTTGCAGCTTTGCTCTGGGAAGATAACGAGATACTAGATACTAAATACAGTTTTTCAAGATACAGCAAGGTTCTAAGAAAAAGCAGTATAAGGGCGAGTGATACCTCGGGTATTGCAAGCGTCTATAGTCTACGGTAACCACTTAACATCAGCTGTATGTATGCTTGTTTGCCATTTTGGTTGTATATTATTATTATTATTCATTTGATAATTAGAACGGCACAAAAACACCAATTACACTAATTATTAAAAACATCATACAATGTCAAATTATCAATACTACAATTACTAACAACAATAATAAAAAATTATAAAATGTCAATAAAATTAAAGTTTAACATAAAATAATAGATAATAAATTAGAAAATAGATTAAAACTAAAGAAAATATTATGATTATAACTATACAATTTTAACGAGATAAAGAACCGTCAACTATCTGCCTATATATATGTAGACAAAATACCAAGACATAATGTTGCTAAAGAACCTAGAATAACTTCGATAGCTTATTTGAGTAAAATTATTTGTAAGAAAATCTCATAAACCAACGTCGAAAGGTCACCTTTGAACGTTTTAGCTTTTATTCGTCCGTTTTGTATTTTCACTGTGTACCTCACTCTGTGGCACCTCCTTAGACTAGCTACAAAGAATAACTATGACAAAGGCAGTAGGTACCTACTCCTAGTTCTTACTACTGGTTTTTACTGAGCGGGAATAAATGGTTTAATATTTCTGTTTTCTTTTATCTTTCTACAGATTGGCTTTAGTTCTTATTGCTAAATACGAGTGGTAAAAATAGAGTAGTAGAGTTCTCTGTGATAGAGCTCGTCCGGGGAAGGACTACCACCATACCTATTTCTGCCGCAAAGCAGTAATGCTCGCATTGCTGTGTTCCGGTGTGAAGGGTATGGTTTCCGGTGAAATTACTGGCGCATGAGGCTTTCGATCTTAGCCTCAAGGTTGCAACCCGCAAGTGATACCTCTGGTATTGCAAGCGTCCATAGGCTGCGGTAACCGCTTACCATCTTGTGGGCCGTACGCTTATTTGCCACTTCAGTTGTATAAAAAAAAAAAAAAAAGGCTGACTAGACAAGGGCACGCTGAAAATAAATAGTTTAATTCAACAACCGGTATGCGGTGGGCTAGTGCCCAGGGGGCTTATTCGCTATGACCTAGGCGATTCCGTACCAATAACGTGTACCTTAGTAACGTGTTCTATACGTGCCATGGTGTGAAATTGTAAAATTGTTTTCCGTATCTGTGTTGTTTCAATAGCGATAGTTTCGCTATCGATAGGTTGACTTTGATAAACAGTCAGACGAGCCCCAGAACGTTGCTCGTCGACAACGATTCCTCGCAGATATCGTAACCAGCCCGCGTTTGGTCATACCGAATAAGGCTTCAGTTACGAAGCGATAGGTTATGGTTTTAATTCCCGCTGTGAGACAAATGTTTGCATGATCTGCAAACTTTTGACTCGCGTCTGGTTGTTGTGGTATAATAAAAATAGCAGTTTCTGAAACCTACAACACATTGAAGCTTAGTGCTTGTAAATATCTAGCCATACAGAAAAGACGTAAGACGGTAACTCATCGGACGCGGCGCCCTTTTCATACAAACTATAGAATCGTTGTGATGCAAAACACGAAGTTAGGGTATGATTTCCGGTGAAATTACTAAATTACTGGCACATGAGGCTTTCGATCTATGCCTCAAGGTGGATCTGAGAGTGATACCTCTGGTATTGCAAGCGTCCAAAGGCTGCGGTAACCGCTTACCATCTTGAGGGCCGTACGCTTAGTTGCCACATCAGTTGTATAAAAAAAAAAGAAGTCGTCTCCGTCCCTGTCCTCCGTTTTTTCTGAGTAGGCAGCCTCTTTAAAAAATTGTAGTAATGGGAATCTAGGCTCATGTTTGTTAAGTTTTCAATAATTTTCAATCAAGCAGTTGAATTGAAACTTCTCAAATCTAACCCGTTATATCCAACTAGTTTATTTGTAGATGGTGTTGCCAGCTCGCTCCGCGTCTCCGGGGGAATCTACTGACTACCACTCTCTGGATTGCAAGTTAAACTGTTCAGCCAAACCAATTCTAACGAATGATAACTTCAAATTTATGTTAGCACGAGTAATTTAATGCTACGAATTATGTTGTCAGGACCTGATTCATAAACGTACTTTAATCCTCTGTTAATATAAAATGGCTTTCAAATCTATCATCTATAATCTTTGTTTAGTGACATAAGAATGACAATAAGATCGCTGGAATGAAATGAAATAAACTTTCTCTCATTTAAGGGTGAGTTGCACCATTTAACGTTAACGTCAAATTGTTCAATCGTCGTCGAACAATTTCACGTTAACGTTAGATGGTGCAACTCACCCTTAATCTTCAAAGATTTTTACTTATTTTAGTACCCTTTTAAAAAGGGTGGAGATGGTGGAGATTGTGTTGAATGATGGCGATTGGTGTTTATTGGTGTTAAATGGTGTGGAATGGTGTTGATTGGTGTATGCATTACCTGCAGCACGGAGGTGTCGAAGTGCGCCAGCAGCGCGGCCGGCGACTGCTGCGAGGAGCGCCGCCGACCCGACGCGCGCACGCTCCACTCTGCAACAACACGAATACACTCAGTTACTATGAACACACTAAGGGCCATATTCATAATCGTACTATAAATCTGTTAGATAAGTGTCTTTCAAAAGACTCAAATCCGTCATCGTGTTTGTTCATTGACGGTTTGCTAAGTATACTCGTATATCTCTAAAGTGGCAGTTTATTTTATGAATACGGAGGTAAGTTAACACGTTAGGTAATATTTAGGTGATTGCTGTTAAGTGTCAATCCACCAATCCGTATTGAGCGTGACAAATATTTTCTACGGAGAGAGAGTACTCTTTTGCACCACAAATCAAGAGTACTTACCTACTTATTAATTGTAAACATATATCGTGCCGGATGTACCAACAGGAAACGAGACGAGGAAGAGTAGTAGAGTTCTCTGTGATTGTTTCCAGTGAAATTACTGGCACATGAGGCTTTCGATCTTAGCCTCAAGGTGGCAACCCGCAAGTGATACCTCTGGTATTGCAAGCGTCCATAGGCTGCGGTAACCGCTTACCATCTTGTGGGCCGTACGCTTGGTTGCCACTTCAGTTGTATAAAAAAAAAAAAACGAACCTGGGACCGAACATCGCCGCTCAATCAATAAATGCTATTTGTGGAACTTTCGAGTTTAAATTCGCGTAAAGTAAAACTTGTACTGATTGGCCCAAAAGTTGTACTCTCGATACCGACTCCCACTTGACCGCTTTTAAAAGCAACCCCTGAACCACAGAACTATATTTAAGTAGAATGAGTGAGTGTATGTACCTCGCGTGCCAAAAACATAGCCTAAGTAAGGGCTCAGTAACCTCTTTACTCGCCGCGAAACTCAGTCTGCTCCCAACCGGAGGCGGTGTGGTAGTGTGCCAGTGCCTAGAATCGGTTTGCCGCGTGCTTATCGATGCTCTTAAATCTTTCATTTTCGTGCGGCTTATGTTTCCCATCACTAAAATACATTTGTGTGTAAAATACAAATACGCAAAATGTTACACGCTCGGTTTCCATACAAATCGACGAACTCTTTTATTCTACTTAAATATAGTTCTATGCCCTTAACTTCACCGAGGGAGTTTTGTGTACTCTGGTAACAAGCCCTACGCCAGCGGTGGTTCACGCCGGAATGTCTGCACCATCGACTTTCGTCAACACAACTGACAATAAGCCCCGCTAGCTTGAACGAATCTTACCTCAAAACTAATGAGTTGCTGTCAATTCGGACAAAATTTGTTGGGACTCAGTGTCCCAACTGACACTTTTGATTTTTATTTTTTTTTTACTGTCCATTTTAACGACAGTAAACAGCAAAAACGAACAGAGAAAGTACGGTTCCTTAGTGGAAATGTAGAGAAGACCTTTGATTATATTAATAAATAATGTTAGACAATCCACACCGCATCATCTAGCTCCAAGCAGAGCAAGCAAGGCAGAGCTTGTGTTATGGGTACTAGATGACTGAATAATATTTATACAATAAAACACATAATTTTTTTATTTTATTATACATAGAAAATACCCAAAATACCTGGAACAAAATATTTGCAGATCGTACCTACTAACATTGTTTTAAAGTTTATAAACTTATAACATTAAACAGTTTAGTTGATCGTCTGGGCTTTCACAACTTTTCTCAGACACATTATTTTTCCGAACTTAAATAAAATTTGCATTATCTCAATTTATCGGCGCGCGTGTAAGGTCCCAACTTTTAATCCAATCTCGAAGTTATTTAAAAAACATGAAGTCGGACGCCGACTGACATATGTCGGGACATACTCATGGCGGCGCAGGCGGTACACTCTCGGCAAAACATGAAGTCGGACGCCGACTGACATATGTCGGGACATACTCATGGCCGCGCAGGCGGTACACTCTCGGCGAAACATGAAGTCGGACGCCGAC
Source organism: Colostygia pectinataria (assembly GCA_951394395.1). Lineage (NCBI taxonomy): Eukaryota > Metazoa > Arthropoda > Insecta > Lepidoptera > Geometridae > Colostygia > Colostygia pectinataria. The sequence continues at coordinate 229,728 of OX596368.1, read as the reverse complement.
TGACATATGTCGGGACATACTCATGGCGGCGCAGGCGGTACATGCCGGCGAAACAGTCGGACAGACCTACCTAGACCAACGAATTTAGAGTCGGAACGTAGGAGTTTTTTAATACCACTAAAGTGGCAACCAAGCGTATAGCTCACTTGATGGTAAGCAGTTACGGTATCACTTGCGTGTTACCACCCTGAGACGTTAGATGGAAAGTCTCATGTGCCTGTAATTTCACCGGAAACCATACCCTTCGAACCGGAACACAGCAATGAGCATTACGGCTTGGCAGCAGAAATAAATATGGTGGTAGTTCTTCCCCGAACAAGCTCTATCACAAAAAACTCTACTACTCTTAAATTGCTGTGTTGTAATTGCTCTTAAATGGCTAATTAAATTCTATACTATTTTAAAGCAGGTCATGCATCTATACAGAATTTATATACAATATATAATATAACCTATAACCTTAAATATTATAATTAATATATAATATTTAAGGTTATAAGTACAACGTGATTAGACTAACAAACATTCAAACATATCTTTTACATTTTCATTATTATTGTAATATTCAAAGAAACCGCGGATTATATTAAAAAGGATGAAACTTATGATAGTGACCCAGTTTGACTTTGTTTTATCTACACTTTATTTTGAGCTGTTTCTGTAAGCGCTCGGCGAGAGTGTACAGCTGGTATAGAAATGTCGGAAAATCCTCGTCTTTAGAGTTTAATTAAATTCCTGGAGGGTCGCGACAAAAACAACGGATGCTGGAGACTCATCTCGTAATACAGACTCCGAGGCTTAAATAATGGCAGATTTAAAAATGCATGTTTTCTGATGTTTGTTAGAAGTTGACAAGTTTTTCTGAAATAAAATAAATAAATAATGTTGGATAATCCACACAGCATCATGCATCATCTAGCCCCAAGATAAGCAGAGCTGTGTTATGGGTACTAGATGACTGATCTATACTTAAATACAATACATAGATAGATATTTTTGATTATATATAGAAAATACCCAGGACACCCGGAACAAATATTTGTAGATCGTACAAACATTTGACCCGAGGCGGGAATCGAACCCGCAACCTCCGCGTCGCAGGCGGACCTGCGCCCGCTGCACCACATCGGACGTCAAAGTGAAATGAGCTTTTATGTAGTTTTTATTGTCGTCCGCAGATAATACTTAAATCGAAGACATCGGCGCGGTGGGGGAGTGCCCGGTTGAGAGGTTGTGGGTTTGATTGATCCCAGCTTCAGGACAAACAGATGCCTTTAGGTGGCCTATTAACTCTTTCACCAGAGTGAAAATGGCTACTGGCACCTACTAACTTATGTTCTTACTTTATAGTTATTACCTAAGCTTTTTTAACCAAAAGTGTACCTTATTGAAATTGTATCTAAAATGCATCAGATACGCGATTTTGAACTGTAAAGATATGCAAATTTTCTTTTCAGTAAGCACACGTTTTTACTAAGTAAGAAGTTGTGCAAATCGACAAAGTTTTAACGCCTTTTAGAGCGTACCACAGTGACCACATGCACAGACCGCGTTGACTCTGGTTTTCGAGAAAAAAACACTCCAGTTTTCTTCAATGTTCTGGATAATAACAGGTTTTTACTCCGGACAATACAAGAATCGATTAGCTGAGGCGATGCCGATCTTTGCTCGAAACCATTCGTCTGCGTTAACCTTTCAGGAATCGAACCAGGAACCGTCAAACGGCCCGTCGACCGCCACACCAAAAATTTTGCTACTAGAAAAGAAGCATATTACTTCAGCCCGTTTCTAGGCATCAATAAACTACAGAAGCCGTACTATCGTCTAGCTTGTTAGAGGTCAATGACCTCAGGCTTAAGCCGCTCCAATTGGATTGGATCATTAAACCGATTAGGTATATCTTTAGTATCTTGTGGAACAACTAGTTTGTATTATTGCTATCTTTAGGCTAGCGACAAAATCTGCCCGAAAACACGCAAGCGGACGCGGCGCGCCTGAATTTCAGTCTTGTTTTCTCCGACAGACACCATCACAACAAAGTAGCTTAACAAACGTAAACTTATCTAACGTCGGTACAGAAAGCGATTTGTTGCAATTTACAATCGTATGGCCTATGTCCGGACTGCCCGTGCTTCGGAGGGCACGTTAAGCAGTCGGTCCCGGCTTTTACAAAATTCTTAGGCCATGACAGAAGCCGTCGGGCATGTAAGTGAACTTAGCAGATCATTGTCCAGCAGATCATAAATAAATTAGAGTTCTTTTCGCATGCAGCTGAGTTCTATAGTTCCTGATACATTTTAGTAATAGTTCTGGCGTTTTTACCTCGAAAATAGCAATTACCGAAATGATCTGCTAACTTCCCGTAGCAGATCATTTTCAGCAGATCGAAAAACAATGGGAGTTATTTTTGCATGCAGATGAGCTCTGCAGTTCCCGATACTTTTCAAAGATAGTTCTGAACCGACGTCCGATTACCAGCAGATATTGTTCAAAATATTAAAAAGTTAAAAAAAAAATTTTTACATGTATAAACGATTGTCAAAGGCTAGAACTCTTTCGCTTTCCATGTATCCGTAACAGAACTACAATCTAGAACTCGATTGGAGACCAGAACTCACGTCTCAGTACCAGCAGATCATGTCCGAAAATTTAAAAAGTTGAAAAAAAATATTTTCACAAGTTTAAACGATTGTCAAAGGCTAGAACTCTTTCGCTTTCCATCGATCCGTAACAGAACTACAATCTAGAACTCGATTGGAGACCAGAACTCACGTCCCAGAACCAGCAGAACATGTCCGAAAGTTGAAAAAGTTGAAAATAAATATTTTAACAAGTTTAAACGAGTGTCAAAGCCTAGAACTCTTTCGTTTTTCATCAAACCGTAGCAGAACTACAATCAAGAACTCGTTTTGAGACCAGAACTCACGTCCCAGAACTAGCAGAACATGTCCGAAAATTTAAAAAGTTGAAAAAAAATATTTTCACAAGTTTAAACGAGTGTCAGAGGCTAGAACTCTTTCGTTTTTCATCGATCCAGAGCAGAACTACAATCTAGGATTCGATTGAAGTCCAGAACTCACGTCCCAGTACCAGCAGATCATGTCCGAAAGTTAAAAAAGTTGAAAAAATATATTTAAAAAGTTTTAAACGATTATCAGAGGCTAGAACTCTTTCGCTTTTCATCGATCCGTAGTAGAACTACAATCTAGAACTCGATTGGAGTCCAGAACTCACGTCCCAGAACCAGCAGATCATGTCCGAAAGTTGAAAAAGTTGAAAATAAATATTTTCACAAGTTTAAACGAGTGTCAGAGGCTAGAACTCTTTCGCTTTTCATCGATCCGTAACAGAACTACAATCTTGAACTCGATTATAGACCAGAACTCACGTCCCAGTACCAGCAGATCATGTCCGAAAGTTGAAAAAGTTGAAAATAAATATTTAAACAGTTTTAAACGAGTGTCAGAGGCTAGAACTCTTTCGCTTTCCATCGATCCGTAACAGAACTACAACCAAGAACTCGATTGGAGACCAGAACTCATGTCCAAGAACCAGCAGATCATGTCCGAAAGTTGAAAAATTGAAAATAAATATTTTAACAAGTTTAAACGAGTGTCAATGGCTAGAACTCTTTCGTTTTTCATCGATCCGTAGCAGAACTACAATCAAAAACTCGATTGGAGACCAGAACTTACGTCCCAGAACCAGCAGATCATAACCGAAAATTTAAAAAGTTGAAAATAAATAATTTCACAAGTTTAAACGAGTGTCAGAGGCTAGAACTCTTTCGTTTTTCATCAATCCGTAGCAGAACTACAATCTGGAACTCGATTGGAGTCCAGAACTCACGTCCCAGTACCAGCAGATCATGTCCGAAAGTTAAAAAAGTTGAAAATAAATATTTAAACAGTTTTAAACGAGTGTCAATGGCTAGAACTCTTTCGTTTTTCATCGATCCGTAGCAGAACTACAATCAAGAACTCGTTTTGAGACCAGAACTCACGTCCCAGAACCAGCAATACATGTCCGAAAATTTAAAAAGTTGAAAAAAAATATTTTCACAAGTTTAAACGAGTGTCAGAGGCTAGAACTCTTTCGTTTTTCATCGATCCAGAGCAGAACTACAATCTAGGATTCGATTGAAGTCCAGAACTCACGTCCCAGTACCAGCAGATCATGTCCGAAAGTTAAAAAAGTTGAAAAAATATATTTAAAAAGTTTTAAACGATTATCAGAGGCTAGAACTCTTTCGCTTTTCATCGATCCGTAACAGAACTACAGTCTAGAACTCGATTGGAGACCAGAACTCACGTCCCAGAACCAGCAGATCATGTCCGAAAGTTAAAAAAGTTGAAAATAAATATTTAAACAGTTTTAAACGAGTGTCAATGGCTAGAACTCTTTCGTTTTTCATCGATCCGTAGCAGAACTACAATCAAGAACTCGTTTTGAGACCAGAACTCACGTCCCAGAACCAGCAATACATGTCCGAAAATTTAAAAAGTTGAAAAAAAATATTTTCACAAGTTTAAACGAGTGTCAGAGGCTAGAACTCTTTCGTTTTTCATCGATCCAGAGCAGAACTACAATCTAGGATTCGATTGAAGTCCAGAACTCACGTCCCAGTACCAGCAGATCATGTCCGAAAGTTAAAAAAGTTGAAAAAATATATTTAAAAAGTTTTAAACGATTATCAGAGGCTAGAACTCTTTCGCTTTTCATCGATCCGTAGTAGAACTACAATCTAGAACTCGATTGGAGTCCAGAACTCACGTCCCAGAACCAGCAGATCATGTCCGAAAGTTGAAAAAGTTGAAAATAAATATTTTCACAAGTTTAAACGAGTGTCAGAGGCTAGAACTCTTTCGCTTTTCATCGATCCATAACAGAACTACAATCTTGAATTCGATTATAGACCAGAACTCACGTCCCAGTACCAGCAGATCATGTCCGAAAGTTGAAAAAGTTGAAAATAAATATTTAAACAGTTTTAAACGAGTGTCAGAGGCTAGAACTCTTTCGCTTTCCATCGATCCGTAACAGAACTACAATCAAGAACTCGATTGGAGACCAGAACTCATGTCCCAGAACCAGCAGATCATGTCCGAAAGTTGAAAAATTAAAAATAAATATTTTAACAAGTTTAAACGAGTGTCAATGGCTAGAACTCTTTCGTTTTTCATCGATCCGTAGCAGAACTACAATCAAGAACTCGATTGGAGACCAGAACTTACGTCCCAGAACCAGCAGATCATAACCGAAAATTTAAAAAGTTGAAAATAAATAATTTCACAAGTTTAAACGAGTGTCAGAGGCTAGAACTCTTTCGTTTTTCATCAATCCGTAGCAGAACTACAATCTGGAACTCGATTGGAGTCCAGAACTCACGTCCCAGTACCAGCAGATCATGTCCGAAAGTTAAAAAAGTTGAAAAAATATATTTAAAAAGTTTTAAACGATTATCAGAGGCTATAACTCTTTCGCTTTTCATCGATCCGTAGTAGAACTACAATCTAGAACTCGATTGGAGTCCAGAACTCACGTCCCAGAACCAGCAGATCATGTCCGAAAGTTGAAAAAGTTGAAAATAAATATTTTCACAAGTTTAAACGAGTATCAGAGGCTAGAACTCTTTCGCTTTTCATCGATCCGTAACAGAACTACAGTCTAGAACTCGATTGGAGACCAGAACTCACGTCCCAGAACCAGCAGATCATAACCGAAAATTTAAAAAGTTGAAAATAAATAATTTCACAAGTTTAAACGAGTGTCAGAGGCTAGAACTCTTTCGCTTTTCATCGATCCGTAACAGAACTACAATCTAGAACTCGATTGGAGACCAGAACTCACGTCCCAGCACCAGCAGATCATGTCCGAAAGTTAAAAAAGTTGAAAATAAATATTTAAACAGTTTTAAACGAGTGTCAGAGGCTAGAACTCTTTCGCTTTCCATCGATCCGTAACAGAACTACAACCAAGAACTCGATTGGAGTCCAGAACTCACGTCCCAGAACCAGCAGATCATGTCCGAAAGTTAAAAAAGTTGAAAATAAATATTTAAACAGTTTTAAACGAGTGTCAATGGCTAGAACTCTTTCGTTTTTCATCGATCCGTAGCAGAACTACAATCAAGAACTCGATTGGAGACCAGAACTCACGTCCCAGAACCAGCAGATCATAACCGAAAATTTAAAAAGTTGAAAATAAATAATTTCACAAGTTTAAACGAGTGTCAGAGGCTAGAACTCTTTCGCTTTTCATCGATCCGTAACAGAACTACAATCTAGAACTCGATTGGAGACCAGAACTCACGTCCCAGCACCAGCAGATCATGTCCGAAAGTTAAAAAAGTTGAAAATAAATATTTAAACAGTTTTAAACGAGTGTCAGAGGCTAGAACTCTTTCGCTTTCCATCGATCCGTAACAGAACTACAACCAAGAACTCGATTGGAGACCAGAACTCATGTCCCAGAACCAGCAGATCATGTCCGAAAGTTTAAAAATTGAAAATAAATATTTTAACAAGTTTAAACGAGTGTCAATGGCTAGAACTCTTTCGTTTTTCATCGATCCGTAGCAGAACTACAATCAAGAACTCGATTGGAGACCAGAACTTACGTCCCAGAACCAGCAGATCATAACCGAAAATTTAAAAAGTTGAAAATAAATAATTTCACAAGTTTAAACGAGTGTCAGAGGCTAGAACTCTTTCGCTTCCCATCGATCCGTAGCAGAACTACAATCTAGAACTCGATTGGAGACCAGAACTCACGTCCCAGAACCAGCAAATCATGTCCGAAAGTTGAAAAAGTTGAAAATAAATATTTTCACAAGTTTAAACGAGTGTCAGAGGCTAGAACTCTTTCGCTTCCCATCGATCCGTAGCAGAACTACAATCTAGAACTCGATTGGAGACCAGAACTCACGTCCCAGCACCAGCAGATCATGTCCGAAAGTTAAAAAAGTTGAAAATAAATATTTAAACAGTTTTAAACGAGTGTCAGAGGCTAGAACTCTTTCGCTTCCCATCGATCCGTAGCAGAACTACAATCTAAAACTCGATTGGAGACCAGAACTCACGTCCCAGAACCAGCAGATCATGTCCGAAAATTTAAAAAGTTGAAAAAAATATTTTCACAAGTTTAAACGAGTGTCAGAGGCTAGAACTCTTTCGTTTTTCATCGATCCAGAGCAGAACTACAATCGAAGATTCGATTGAAGTCCAGAACTCACGTCCCAGTACCAGCAGATCATGTCCGAAAGTTAAAAAAGTTGAAAAAATATATTTAAAAAGTTTTAAACGATTATCAGAGGCTATAACTCTTTCGCTTTTCATCGATCCGTAGCAGAACTACAATCAAGAACTCGATTGGAGACCAGAACTCACGTCCCAGAACCAGCAGATCATGTCCGAAAATTTAAAAAATTGAAAATAAATATTTTCACAAGTTTAAACGAGTGTCAGAGGCTAGAACTCTTTCGCTTTTTATCGATCTGTAGCAGAACTATAATCTAGAACTCGATTGGAGACCAGAACTCACGTCATAGTACCAGCAGATCATGTCCGAAAGTTGAAAAAGTTGAAAAAAAAAATTAAACAGTTATAAACAAGTTTTTTTTGAAAATTCGTGAAAGATTGATTTTATTTGATTTTTGTTTATAATATTCAGACCAAAATTAAAACAAATCGCACCACGCACGTAAACTTTTTTAATTATTTTTGTCAAAATTACATTCAACCCTTTTAGAAAAATAATTTCGCGAAACCCTGAAATAGGGGTCTAAAAATAATTTAATTTTTATGTGCATACCAAGTTTGAAATAAATCGCACCACGCGTGTTAAAGTTATTCATTATTTTTTATCAAGCAGATATTTACCCCTTTTATAAAAATAATTTTGCAAAACCCTGAAATAGGGGTCTAATAATTTTTTATTTTCTATGTGCATACCAAGTTTGAAATAAATCGCACCACGCGTGTTAAAGTTATTCATTATTTTTTATCAAGCATAAGTTTACCCCTTTTATAAAAATAATTTTGCAAAACCCTGAAATAGGGGTCTAATAATATTTTATTTTTTATGTGCATACCAAGTTTGAAACAAATCGCACCACGCGTGTAAAAGTTATTAATTATTTTTTATTAAACATGATTTTACCCCTTTTATAAAAATAATTTTGCAAAACCCTGAAATAGGGGTCTAAAAATAATTTAATTTTTATGTGCATACCAAGTTTGAAACAAATCGCACCACGCGTGTAAAAGATATTTTTTTTTTTTTATTAAACATATTTTTACCCCTTTTATAAAAATAATTTTGCAAAACCCTGAAATAGGGGTCTAAAAATAATTTAATTTTTATGTGCATACCAAGTTTGAAATAAATCGCACCACGCGTGTTAAAGTTATTCATTATTTTTTATCAAGCATAAGTTTACCCCTTTTATAAAAATAATTTTGCAAAACCCTGAAATAGGGGTCTAATAATATTTTATTTTTTATGTGCATACCAAGTTTGAAATAAATCGCACCACGCGTGTAAAAGATATTTTTTTTTTTATTAAACATATTTTTACCCCTTTTATAAAATTAATTTTGCAAAACCCTGAAATAGGGGTCTAAAAATAATTTAATTTTTATGTGCATACCAAGTTTGAAATAAATCGCACCACGCGTGTTAAAGTTATTCATTATTTTTTATCAAGCATAAGTTTACCCCTTTTATAAAAATAATTTTGCAAAACCCTGAAATAGGGGTCTAATAATATTTTATTTTTTATGTGCATACCAAGTTTGAAACAAATCGCACCACGCGTGTTAAAGTTATTAATTATTTTTTATTAAACATAATTTTACCCCTTTTATAAAAATAATTTTGCAAAACCCTGAAATAGGGGTCTAATAATATTTTATTTTTTATGTGCATACCAAGTTTGAAACAAATCGCACCACGCGTGTAAAAGATATTTTTTTTTTTTATTAAACATATTTTTACCCCTTTTATAAAATTAATTTTGCAAAACCCTGAAATAGGGGTCTAAAAATAATTTAATTTTTATGTGCATACCAAGTTTGAAATAAATCGCACCACGCGTGTTAAAGTTATTCATTATTTTTTATCAAGCATAAGTTTACCCCTTTTATAAAAATAATTTTGCAAAACCCTGAAATAGGGGTCTAATAATATTTTATTTTTTATGTGCATACCAAGTTTGAAACAAATCGCACCACGCGTGTCAAAGTTATTCATTATTTTTTATCAAGCATAATTTTACCCCTTTTATAAAAATAATTTTGCAAAACCCTGAAATAGGGGTCTAATAATATTTTATTTTTTATGTGCATACCAAGTTTGAAATAAATCGCACCACGCGTGTTAAAGTTATTCATTATTTTTTATCAAGCATAAGTTTACCCCTTTATAAAATTAATTTTGCAAAACCCTGAATAGGGGTCTAATAATATTTTATTTTTTATGTGCATACCAAGTTTGAAATAAATCGCACTACGCGTGTTAAAGTTATTCATTATTTTTTATCAAGCAAAATTTTACCCTTTTATAAAATTAATTTTGCAAAACCCTGAATTAGGGGTCTAATAATATTTTATTTTTTATGTGCATACCAAGTTTGAAACAAATCGCACCACGCGTGTCAAAGTTATTCATTATTTTTTATCAAGCATAAGTTTACCCTTTTTATAAAAATAATTTTGCAAAACCCTGAAATAGGGGTCTAATAATATTTTATTTTTTATGTGCATACCAAGTTTGAAATAAATCGCACCACGCGTGTTAAAGTTATTCATTATTTTTTATCAAGCAAAATTTTACCCCTTTATAAAATTAATTTTGCAAAACCCTGAAATAGGGGTCTAATAATATTTTATTTTTTATGTGCATACCAAGTTTGAAACAAATCGCACCACGCGTGTTAAAGTTATTTATTATTTTTTATTAAACATATTTTTACCCCTTTTATAAAAATAATTTTGCAAAACCCTGAAATAGGGGTCTAATAATAATTTAATTTTTATGTGCATACCAAGTTTGAAATAAATCGCACCACGCGTGTTAAAGTTATTCATTATTTTTTATCAAGCAGATATTTACCCCTTTTATAAAATTAATTTTGCAAAACCCTAAAATAGGGGGTCTAATAATATTTTATTTTTTATGTGCATACCAAGTTTGAAACAAATCGCACCACGCGTGTCAAAGTTATTCATTATTTTTTATCAAGCATAATTTTACCCCTTTTATAAAATTAATTTTGCAAAACCCTGAAATAGGGGTCTAATAATATTTTATTTTTTATGTGCATACCAAGTTTGAAACAAATCGCACTACGCGTGTCAAAGTTATTCATTATTTTTTATCAAGCATAATTTTACCCCTTTTATAAAATTAATTTTGCAAAACCCTGAAATAGGGGTCTAATAATATTTTATTTTTTATGTGCATACCAAGTTTAAAACAAATCGCACCACGCGTGTAAAAGTTATTAATGATTTTTTATTAAACATAAAAAGAACTTTGAAAATGACTTTAGTTCTGGACTCCAATCGAGTTCTAGATTGTAGTCCTGTTACGGATCGATGAAAAGCGAAAAAGCTTTAGCCTCTGACACTCGTTTAAACTTGTAAAATTATTTATTTTCAACTTTTTAAAGTTTCGGACATGATCTGCTGGTTCTGGGACGTGAGTTCTGGTCTCCAATCGAGTTCTAGATTGTAGTTCTGTTACGGATCGATGAAAAGCGAAAGAGTTCTAGCCTCTGACACTCGTTTAAACTTGTGAAAATATTTATTTTCAACTTTTTTAACTTTCGGACATGATCTGCTGGTTCTGGGACGTGAGTTCTGGACTTTAATCGAGTTCTAGATTGTAGTTCTGCTACGGATCGATGAAAAACGAAAGAGTTCTATCCTCTGACACTCGTTTAAACTTGTGAAAATATTTATTTTCAACTTTTTAAATTTTCGGACATGATCTGCTGGTTCTGGGACGTGAGTTCTGGTCTCCAATCGAGTTCTTGATTGTAGTTCTGTTACGGATCGATGAAAAGCGAAAGAGTTCTAGCCTCTGACACTCGTTTAAATTTGTGAAAATATTTATTTTCAACTTTTTCAACTTTCGGACATGATCTGCTGGTTCTGGGACGTGAGTTCTGGACTCCAATTGAGTTCTAGATTGTAGTTCTACTACGGATCGATGAAAAGCGAAAGAGTTCTAGCCTCTGATAATCGTTTAAAACTTTTTAAATATATTTTTTCAACTTTTTTAACTTTCGGACATGATCTGCTGGTACTGGGACGTGAGTTCTGGACTTCAATTGAATCCTAGATTGTAGTTCTGCTACGGATCGTTGAAAAGCGAAAGAGTTCTAGCCTCTGACACTCGTTTAAACTTGTGAAAATATATTATTTCAACTTTTTAAATTTTCGGACATGATCTGCTGGTACTGAGACGTGAGTTCTGGTCTCCAATCGAGTTCTAGGTTGTAGTTCTGTTACGGATCGATGGAAAGCGAAAGAGTTCTAGCCTCTGACACTCGTTTAAAACTGTTTAAATATATTTTTCCAACTTTTTTAACTTTCGGACATGATCTGCTGGTTCTGGGACGTGAGTTCTGGACTCCAATCGAGTTCTAGATTGTAGTTCTACTACGGATCGATGAAAAGCGAAAGAGTTCTAGCCTCTGATAATCGTTTAAAACTTTTTAAATATATTTTTTCAACTTTTTTAACTTTCGGACATGATCTGCTGGTTCTGGGACGTGAGTTCTGGACCCCAATCGAGTTCTAGATTTTAGTTCTACTACGGATCGATGAAAAGCGAAAGAGTTCTAGCCTCTGATAATCGTTTAAAACTTTTTAAATATATTTTTTCAACTTTTTTACTTTCGGACATGATCTGCTGGTACTGGGACGTGAGTTCTGGACTTCAATCGAATCCTAGATTGTAGTTCTGCTCTGGATCGATGAAAAACGAAAGAGTTCTAGCCTCTGACACTCGTTTAAACTTGTGAAAATATTTATTTTCAACTTTTTCAACTTTCGGACATGATCTGCTGGTTCTGGGACGTGAGTTCTGGACTCCAATCGAGTTCTAGATTGTAGTTCTACTACGGATCGATGAAAAGCGAAAGAGTTCTAGCCTCTGATAATCGTTTAAAACTTTTTAAATATATTTTTTCAACTTTTTTAACTTTCGGACATGATCTGCTGGTACTGGGACGTGAGTTCTGGACTTCAATCGAATCCTAGATTGTAGTTCTGCTCTGGATCGATGAAAAACGAAAGAGTTCTAGCCTCTGACACTCGTTTAAACTAGTGAAAATATTTTTTTTCAACTTTTTAAATTTTCGGACATGTTCTGCTAGTTCTGGGACGTGAGTTCTGGTCTCAAAACGAGTTCTTGATTGTAGTTCTGCTACGGTTTGATGAAAAACGAAAGAGTTCTAGCCTCTGATAATCGTTTAAAACTTTTTAAATATATTTTTTCAACTTTTTTACTTTCGGACATGATCTGCTGGTACTGGGACGTGAGTTCTGGACTTCAATCGAATCCTAGATTGTAGTTCTGCTCTGGATCGATGAAAAACGAAAGAGTTCTAGCCTCTGACACTCGTTTAAACTTGTGAAAATATTTTTTTTCAACTTTTTAAATTTTCGGACATGATCTGCTGGTACTGAGACGTGAGTTCTGGTCTCCAATCGAGTTCTAGATTGTAGTTCTGTTACGGATTGATGAAAAACGAAAGAGTTCTAGCCTCTGACACTCGTTAAACTTGTGAAATTATTTATTTTCAACTTTTTAAATTTTCGGACATGATCTGCTGGTAATCGGACGTCGGTTCAGAACTATCTTTGAAAAGTATCGGGAACTGCAGAGCTCATCTGCATGCAAAAATAACTCCCGTTGTTTTTCGATCTGCTGAAAATGATCTGCTACGGGAAGTTAGCAGATCATTTCGGTAATTGCTATTTTCGAGGTAAAAACGCCAGAACTATTACTAAAATGTATCAGGAACTATAGAACTCAGCTGCATGCGAAAAGAACTCTAATTTATTTATGATCTGCTGGACAATGATCTGCTAAGTTCACTTACATCCGTCGGGCGGCCTTAAAGCTCTCGTCACCAGAGTTGGTCACTGACTCATATAAATTTACTTACCCCCAGTGGTAAATTTTTATGGGATTTTGGTACCTAGTTAAATTTTTCGCACACAAACGGCGCATATAAAAACCTTTAACCTTTAGCTTGTAAGACGTTTCAAAGTGATCCTTGGGTTTTTATTGAACATAACTCTTTTGACTTCAACTTTGACGTTTATAAATTGACAGCTAGACGATACTTGGCTAGCTTTATATGCTCTACGTGTCTATACAAATCATAAAATGTATCAATGGGATCAGTTGCCCGATCCAAAATATTCATTAGGTCAACTGATCCGCGGGATAAGTTCGAGCGGGATCAGTTGACTAAAGAGCCACGTAGAGCTAAGTACTGGTCTACTGGGGAATATAACAGTGTATAACTACCCACAATCATAACACTGCAACCACTGAATATCGGAATAGACTGAGCTTCCAATAACTCCCTCCCCCGCCCGGGTCCATCTCCTGTCCTAACAGAGTAATCTCCTCCCACAGAATCACTATTCAACGACACGGATCATACTCGTAGCTAACAGTGTTCCTGAAACTATATATATTGCCCGCGACTCTATTCGCGTTGAACTCGAGTATTTTTTTCGGGCATAAAGAAACCTATGTTTTATTTCCGGTCATATTCTATTTATGTTTTAAATTACAGCTAAATCAGTTTAGTGGTTATTGCTGTTTTTACGCTATCCCACAGGAACAGTACATTTTATCGAAATAAAAAATAGCCTATATGTTATTCCAGGATTTAAGCCATTTACATTCCTACATTAAGTTGGACACAGTAAAGACTAAACTCCTCTAATACAGGTCTTACGACTTAAAACAGGAGATCCCATACCACTTAGATGAAAAACTTGTAAAAACTTCAATAAATATTGTTGTAATATGTATTTTGTATTCCAAATATCATCACAATCGGTAAAGTCGTCACGGGGAGATACGTGGTAACAAACATACACACAGACTTTCGCATTTATAATATTAGAAGGATACGGGCTATTTATGCTAATCCAGAGAAGTTTGTTATAAGTATATTATTTAACGAAAACTGATTAAAGTCTCTTCAACAATCGATCGAAGTTAGGGAGCGGAACGGCTAATCTTCTGGGCGCAGCGGACTTGAGCGGACAATGCCGTTAGGGTAATAGCAAGTGTTTAGCTGTCCCGGGACCGCGGGACTCCGGGATAAGACAATGAATAACCACTACCGCTGTACAGAGTGACCTGAGATTTTAGTATGATGACAGAATTTAATAACTTATTTTACTGACAAAAGATATCCTTTTGTTACAGTGATTTGATTGCTCAGTTTAAACAAAAAGGATAGAAATAGAAATATCTTTATTGTCATAGGTGAAACACATAACTAAAGTACAATATAAATACATAGATTAGTGAACAGGCTATGACTCGTCATTTTTTGATTGGACGACATTACAACAATGTTCATAAACCTACCTATTCGTTCGCTGTAAAGAGGCGAAACAATATAAAATAACAATATAATATAATAAAACCAACAGATCGTCAAAACATGGCAAATACAAAACCGGTGGAAATTTAATCAGTTACTAGGTATAGCTGGTTCTAACTTAAATTTACTATAATCATTATTGATAAATTCTTTAATACTGTATAGCGTCTTGTCAAGCAAAAGCTTTTTTACTTCTTTTATAAATCTATCTTCGTTTTGTATTAATTTTATTTGCAAAGGAAGCTTGTTATAAAGTTTTTGTCCCATTAGTTTGGGTAGTTTTTTGGACATATTAAGTCGATGATAAATAGAGTTTAAAGTCATCTTATTGCGAACACTGCGCTTGTGGTTGTCCCCTTTAAAAATAAAAATGCAAATGTTTGCATTTCATCATTTATATTTTGATAAATGTATGAAAAGGCCGTTTCATATTAATTTTATACTCGTATTTTAAGCAAGTGACGCGAATATATTTTTGAAGGAAAATATTCACTGAAATCACCATTTTCAATTTAACAAGTCATCGTTGTAATGTAAAGCCGAACGATTTTTATGAATAGCCTTTTGACATTGTGTTTTAATTGGAGTCAGTATATTACAGGGGTGTCTAAATATAAAGCATACCTCTGCGCTTTCACGGCGAGCTGCGCTTTAATACGTGTCAACGGTTTGTGCCGCCCCTACAGATAGTATCTCGTGAATGCCCACGCAGATTTATAACCAAAATAGCTAAATAAAGGTGCTTTAAAGCGCTTTATATTCAATTTACGTTTAAGTTGTGCCAAGGCTCTCATTTATTATTTTCTTGAAAATTAACTGTGAATAGTATACTTTTTTGTTTTATAGCGTAAAGCACCACACTTAAGGAATATTAAAGTTTATAATATGCCCAAAAAAAGTTGCTTTCCACTTTCAAGCACCAAAGTCAAAGTTAAAGTCAAAATAGCTTTGTTCAATAAAAATCACAAGGACCACGAATCCTCGCGTTTTATGTATTCTACATATTTTTATTGCAACTACAAGGTGAATGGACTGCGCTGTCCAGCCGAATTTAGTGCCACGAATAAAAGAAACTGATATTCTGCAGAATACATCAAATAGCAACATTTTGGGTTTCCAGTCACGTACACACTTTCAAACGAAATAGGGGGAGCATTATATATCGAAGCAAATGAAACCTTTTGTTTCTTTCTATTAAAGTCATTTTGCATTGGAAGAAGTTTTAAAAATAAGGCACTAAAAGCTAAATCTGGGGACAAAATGAAACGAGACAGGTCTATTTGTCGAGCCCGGGGGAAACGGGGAGCGTCGATATAATTTTAATATGAATTGCACTAAAACCTTTTACCCCGAATCACCCTCAGGTGCTATTACTGTCCCCTCCAGCGCTGATGAAATTACGATTCCAAATCCCGGATTAAAAATAACAAAACACTTTTTTCCGCCCGATGAATATTGAAATATTTGAAGCCGGCACTTTCTTTGTTTGTTGTAGGATGCCATCTGTCGCATCGCTTTCAAATCAATAATCCTTTTAACCATATTCTGTCTTAAGTTGCTTTTTTGCGCAAGTTTTATTAATCAGTTTTTAACCTAAGTGAAGTGTGCCTATTTAATAATCCCGGGATTTTTTAAGAATCCCGGAATTAGAGAATCCTACTTTTTTTGGTAATCCATGAACTCACTAAATGTGAAAATTAATTCTTGATGTAACAAAATTAAATACAGAACAAATGCGTGATCGTTTTTTATTTTCTGAATACAACATTTTGGTTATTAACATTTACCTATAGGTACAACAAACAACTAACTTCAACCTTATTTCCAGAAATGTAAGGTATAAAATTCCCCATTCACAAATGAGCGTTTCCGTTATCACACCTATTGGGCGGACACATTAGGAGGGCTCGGAGAGATTAGTGACGTCACAATACCCTCCGCTTCATTACGTACTGCGGCCGCAATCATAGAGCAGCTCTAATAGCGGGTATTCAAGTTAATTTATTCATGGTGTTGGTAAATGTGTAGGCATTTTTTGGTATAATACAGGAGTCATTAGTGGATACCTATTGGAGTTATTTATAACGATCGTGTCTGTCAAGCTGTAGTTTTATTTACTACTAGTTGCCGCCCCGGTTTCAATCGCGTGCTTTAAGAAAAAGAAGTCCAAATTTCGTTCAAATCAAATTCGATTCAATTAAATTCATAAACAATAAATAAAATAAAATCGATTCAGCCGTTAACGTAATTAAAACAAAAATATCAAATCTTTCGAATTTATAAGCTAGATATTCTATAGTAACCGCTTAACATCAGGTGAGCCGTTTTGGTTGAAAACATCATTAGCTGTGTCATTAGTTTTGTGTCTAAGTCTAATCACAGGTATAGTAATAAACCTTGACATTCTAATTGTACACTTAAACAAAACAAATGTTACGACTAGGGCTCACAATGTGGTAACATTGTGAACCCTAGTCGTAACAATTGTTACAAATTGAATAAACAAATAAACAATTCTGATTCTGTTATAAAAAGAGCATAATAAATGTGTAATCGGCTTAGATATTTGCCGCATCGTATCTGAATTACACTTAGGTAGGTACCTATCTAAATCTGTATTAGTAGGTTATGCTTGTTTCCACCAAAGACCCTATTCGTACCGCACATAATGCCGCAGCTACACTCCGCACGTAACAAAAGCGAAATATCAAAACTTCGGCATTTCCGCGCCTAATCTCGACCTTTACTAATGTTCGCGCCAAAACACGCCGCCATATTCTCCGCCATTACTGTGACGTCACCTGCGCCTTAGCTAACATTCAAAATGTTATACAAAAGCGATAAGCAATCCGTTTATTTCCAGTAGTTACCTGCAATTGAAAGTTAGCAGCTACTACTTTTGCCCAACTTCCTTTAAAACTGTCACAGATTTTTTGTCCTTTTACTTTAGTGGTATTTCCCTGTGCTAGCATTAATGGCGGGAGACCATTTTAACAATTCAATTCAATTTTTCCGGCATTATTTAAAACAACATCCACTCTGCATAACCTTGCGAGTCGAGGCACGTCCCGACTGAAACATTACAATTATTTTTGCGTCATAATTTTAATGTCGCTGCGTTTTGTTTTAGTTTAATCATGTCTACAACCGTCTATAGTCTGCCTGCAGCTCTGCTTACACAGTTCCACGATCAAAAGCATAAAATAGGCAACATCGTGGCCCAATATCGTTGTACACTTAGAATAACAGCACGAATGACACACATTGATGGATGTCGAGCTGCTTATCTAAGTGAGACTAACAAGTCTCACTAAAAATGATCACAATTTGCGTGCGCGTACTTCGTTTCTCCGTGTTGTTATTCTAAGTTTGTACGTTTTAAGAGTAGTAGAGTTCTTTGTGATAGAGCTCGTCCGGGGAAGGACTACCACCATACCTATTTCTGCCGCCAAGCAGTAATGCTCGGATTGCTGTGTTCCGGTGTGAAGGGTATGGTTTCCGGTGAAATTACTGGCACATGAGGCTTTCGATCTTAGCCTCAAGGTGGCAACCCGCGAGAGATATCTCTAGTATTGCAAGCGTCCATAGGCTGCGGTAACCGCTTACCATCTTGTGGGCCGTACGCTTGGTTGCCACTTCAGTTGTAAAAAAAAAAAACGTATTACATTTTTTTATTCAATTTCTTTTATTTTTTAACATTTTTTTCCGTAAAACATTTTATATATAAATTTAGCAGACAATTGCGAGTAAAACGACTACCTCTGAATGGCCAGACAGACAGGCTAATAAGGAACCTAATAAAGGATCCTTGTATTTCGAAACCAAAACCAGCACGTTGAGAAGGTGATGTTTTATTATTTGTATGTATCTTATTACCTTACGGTAGCTATCTCGTGGCAGTGTAAATGAAAGGCGACGTGCAGGTAATAACAAATGAGCGACCCTCGCCCTAATCCGGGATAAGACTCCGATATTAGAAGCCCGCTTCCAGTACGCTTATGAGTTTGAAGCTTCGAGTATATCAGTGCCCGACTGAACATATAATCCGGATGCTAAGCTATAATGATGTAAGGTATGTGGTCGCGCGGTCAACACGCTTATAACGAGGCTACTCGATTGTGTTTTATGTTTGAGTTGTGTATTGTATTGTCCGCTCTAGATTATTTCACTTTCGGAACATTGCTGTTGGTTAGTCTGTTTATTCTCTCTGAGTTGGCTACAAAGTGATACCTCAGGTGTTGCAAGCATCCATAAGCTACGGTAACAACTTATCATAAAGTGGAGCGTTGGCGATGGCCTTTTTTGTTGAATTAAAAAACGCGATTTGTTTTTGTTTTAACCATGATTTCTCTCGTCAGATCTCGGCTATCGTGAAGTTCCGATGCGTAATGGACCTTTTTCGAACTAAATTGTCTTTGCGCATCACCAACGGCTAACTACACGATGGCCGAGATCCGTCGAAAGAACTATACTTGGCTCTTTTGACTTTTGGTCTGTTTCGGTCGTATTGCAGCGTGATTGATTACTATATTCAAGCACAAATAAAACATGGCGTTATTACCTGACAAACAATTAACGCTCAACCTAAACCGCAAGCCCTAGAAAGTCTGAAGTTTGCAGAGCATCTTTAAATTGTAGCAAATAGCTAAGTATTATCCACGTATGACTTGTGTCGGAGCCGCTCGATCGAGCTGAGCTGATAATGCGGCTATCCGGCAAGTTAACCATTTACTCCTAACAAAGGTAGGTCCACCAGAGCTACAAAGGATCTAACTAAGCTGTCTGTAGGCACTGTAGGTTCACTTCGTCTCGAACACTCTTGTGGCATTATCAAAATACTGTTCAAGGTTTTAAAGGGATGATGAAGAAAGAAAATTATTGATACCGCCAGTAGCAATTTGTTTGTGCATCTGTGTGTTCGGAGAGCACGTTAACCAGTGGTCCCAGGTTTTTCAAAGTGGTCATGATGGAGGCCTTCCCACTGCTGGAACGCTGACCTACACTCAAGCGAGAGTGATTGTGTCCTAATCCACCACGCGGACCAAATATGCGGATTGGTGGTTGGGCACATCTTTAAAATTTTTAGTTCTTGAACATGTCGGTTTCCTTCCGATGCTTTCCTGTAGCATATGAGAGCACTGGCATTGCGCCCATATTTTTTTCCAGTAGAATAACCCATTAGTGTGACCGGGTTTGAACCTACGAACTTAGGATTGGAAGGGGAAGTTACTACCACTAGACCAGCGGTGCTCTGTGGATATAGTTTCAATTAAACCGTCATACTTCTGGCCGCAGCTGCAGGTGGGCACCTATATTTTACGAGGACGTACCTCAAGCTAAACAGCTGGTTTACTTTAAACAACATTTTATAACTACCAAGAAAAATGTGTGTGCGCAAAATGCACGGTGAAGGAAAACATGGTGACAAAACTACTGAAATTTCTAAAAATATGTGCCGCCAATCGCATTGGGTCCTCGCGGTGGATTAAGATCAAATAGCTCATGAATAGGCTAGTGTCCAGCAGTGGGTACATTAAAAGGCTGTCATGATGAACAACAATCACTATATCGATCGTATATATATATATATAAGATCGGACTTCACCGCACTGGAAAAGGCCACATAGGTACGTCAGACCGGGGTGCTCTCCAGGTTACCTTCTCGTGTGCCTATGGTTGCTTGTCCCTTTCGGACCTGAGTTGTGTCCGCTGCCACACGGACTCACGCAGCTCACCGGGGGGAACGGATTTACCATAGGACGGTGCGCCCTGTTAAGTCCGACAACAACTTCCGTACCCTCATACGTGATCTTGTTGTCGGATAACTAAAAACCTGGAACCGGGATGGAGCTTCTCCACGTGTGCTTCTGATCAGCAGAACGCGCAGTGGATGAAGCTGGGACGTGCTGGTGTGCATTACCCAGTTGCTAGGTGGCAAAGGACTTCTCGCTTCCTTTGCCAGCTTCCGACTGCACGGGCTCATGGGGTCGGGTGGACTTCCGTGAGACCGAGTAATCTTGAGGGCTAATGGCGGTCGGATTGCAACCTAACATGTAATCTGATTGCTATTTTGGACCTCGAGAGGGGCGGTGACACTCTGCGAGGAAGTGTTTCCGTGTGCGCCCAGCAGGCGAGGAGAGATATCTCCCTTGCCAGCGTTCGGCCGCTTGGTATGCGCTGGGTCGAAAGGCTTTAGTGCGATTAAGCGGCGGAGTAGATAGGGGCTTCTCCGCACATTCCCTTCGGGGTTTGTTGTGGTCGAAGCGGGGACGTGTCGGGTCTATGTATCCAACACTTAGTTTTGCTTTGTTGAAAGACCTAGCGGAATTGAGTGTTCTTGGGGTCCGAGGGGGCGATCCGATTTGATCTTCCCGGTTAAGTCTGATCGCCATCTCGGCACCCAAGATGGACGGCGCATCTTGCGAGTAGATGTCGCCGAATACACTCGGCTGGATGGGAGATTTAATCTCCCGGCCAACGTCCGGCCGCTTGGTATGCGCTGGGTCGAAAGGCTTTTGTGCGACTAAGCGGCGGAAGAGATGGGGGCTTCTTCACACACTCCCGACCATCAGGGGGTGTTGTTGTTGAAGCGGGGACGTGTCGGGTCAATGAATCTAACACTTAGTTTTGCTTTGTTGAAAGACCTAGCGGAATTGAGTGTTCTTGGGGTCCGAGGGAGCGATCCGATTTGTGTCAATCATTTCTGATCGCCATCTCGGCACCCAAGATGGACGGCGAACCTTTTGATCAGGTGTCGCCGAATTCACCCGACTATCACTGAGGAGATGAGATCTCCTAACCAGTGGTCCGGCCCCTCGGTATGCGCTGGGTCGAAAGACTTTTGTGCGACCGAGTGGTGCCTTGGGTTTGTGAGCGGCCGGAGTGAGGGCTCCCGGTCACTCGTGTACATACAAACCCAGGGAGGGCGGCAGTAACATAGTTGCGTGTTCCTGCCGTCGCATCCGAGGATGTGCCGGAGTGGCTTGCCACTCCCGGGATGGGCTGCGGCCGCAGCAAGTTTGTGAGAGGGGAACCCCAGAGATCCTAGGAGTTCGGGGATCCCTTTGACCCAAACGAGGCTGGCAACCGAGGAGGTTTAGTGAGTCGTCCGTCGTTTTTTAGTCGGACAACCTCACACACCCCTGTTCGCACCCTCATGCGAAAGGATGTCTGTTTGCAGATTACTCCTCGTTAATAAAAAAAAAAAAAAAAAAAAAAAAAAGGTACGTCAGACCATCGTATCAGATAGCACAATGAAAGCCAAAATTTTATCATGGTGTGTCGAAATCAGAATTCTCAGTTTATTTTTACGTGACTCATCTTTTAGTGTCCTTGTTTTAAAAATCGAATTGCAATGATTCATGCTTCTTCGTAAAAAATATAATTTACGTCAAAGGCCGATGAAGCTCTTTACCTTTTTGTACACAAATTAAACCAGCTGTTCTAATTAGTCTGTGTCCAGAATTTCACATCACGTATCGGGAAAATGTTAGAATAAGTTTCGATCCCCTCGACTTAGCGCTAAGTATATTTAAGCTGCTAAAGTACGTTCGAGCTCAACATGCGATGCGACGCTGCGTCACTGTCTAGCCGACGACAGATAATAATGTTGTATGTAACACGTGTATGATTGACACGTGTACAACGGATTCTTACTAGTCTAACGCAAACAAACTTGAAGTTATATGCCGTTATTCATATATAATCTGTCATTGCAGCAGCTTGCTAAGTATTTTCTTCCTTGCTATTCTTATGAACAAAGACGATAGAAATACTTATTAGCAGAGATTTAAAGTAGGTACGTTTATGAACAAGGTCTCTAAACTTTTAATTTACTGACAAGTTGAAATTAACGCACAGCCTAAACTAGTTTTAAAACCTGTGAATATGTTTCACTTTTGGTCAAAAGCTAAATAAAGGACTAAGGATATTCAATTTAATTCAATTTGGCAATAATAGAGCAATAATAACTATTTGATCCTAGAGGTCCTTTTTTCGGTGACTGTTCTCGACGCATACATTCAATGGAAGCAAAGGGTGTGTGGTGTGAGTTGCAGAACGAAAATAATATTTATTTTACGATTCGTCAACTCACACCAGTTGGGACATGATTCATGGTGTGGGTTGACGAACGACTCGATCTTGAACCTATGAAATTGCCAGAGGCCTAAAAGAGGTTCAGAAAGTGGTTGAAGATATTAAAATAATTTGCGCAAGAAAGTCTGGGGGTGGATATAACATTCATACGAGTTATGTCCGACTGGGACCCTGCGAGCCGTGGCTCTTACGACCCTGAGTCGAAATAACTCAGAATGAATGATTAGCAAGTAAGTGATTCACTGCCTACGCGAGTGAATATATCGTTTCAACCATCACGAACTACTGGTTACAATTTATGAAATAAATTAGTTAAGCAATAGATCTTATAACTGAATAAAAGTTTAAAAGTTACAATAAACTTCTTATTTTTGTAAGGTAAAGTTCATGAACCGTATAAAACGGCACGTAGCAGGTACTTCCCGCGACGGGAATCGAACCCCACCTGGCAGCTACCCCAAGGCACATGTTTATGTTTATTGTTTAGGCAAGCAGCCGTTATTGTGCGCTCGCTGCGAGCGTCAACGGAGGGAGCTCCTGGGTGATGGGGTCTGCGCTGCCGGCTGGGAGCAGTGCCTTCAAGTGTTTATTCATCAAAGGTTTCAAAAATCTGAATCAAAAACGTTTATTTGCTGTCCGTAGATATTACATTGTTTATAATCATTTTTAGAATCTTTTAAGTCAATATTACTTGTATTATAAGACTCTTTATTAGCCATTATTGGTATAATTATTTTATGAGACTTTTGAACTACGTCTCAGGATTGCAACGTACGAGTAATACCTACCTCTGGTATTGCTATTAGAGTGTATACTTAATACACAATAATACAGTTGTTTAGTCTGCAAATAACTAAACAAGTGCAAAATTTCGATAGTAAACCAATACAGAATACTCCTTGTACCTTTCCACTAATAAAACTATCGTACGGTTCACGTACCGATATATCGGTGAAGAGGTACCGACACTGTATTAACTCGATTTCGTAATTATGGCACACTTCCCCCAGTCGGTGGCTGGTACAAGTTGTGCCCCGCGGGTGCCATCGCTCACAGGTAGGACGTGTCTCCGGGAAGGGACGTCTCGGGAGCCCTTGCTAACATGTCGCACCATGTCGGTAATTAGTGTGCCAGGGGACAGGCGCGGAACTACTTCATTACTAACCAGGGCCATTACAAGCCGCCTGCATTAACGCATTTCTCGATAGCGTTATTTTTACCGTTTTTATTCGGTACAATCATTAAGGCCACGGCACACCGGAAGCGTATGCAGCACGTAGACGTAGCCATGCGCGTGTTCCCCCTGAGAGGTGTCACGCAAGCGGTGTGCCATGTCACATACAGTTTCTTACATTGCAACGTCATCATGGTACGCACAAGTCTACGCTTACGCGTACCGCCTGCGTGCATGTGACAGTATTGTCAAAACTATGCAAAGTATGCAATCTATGGAATTCGTTTGATGCGAGTGAAAAACGGACCATAATTACCTGACTGCTGATTAGACTGTGCTCTATTGACAAAGGGAATATATATCATATATATCAAATCGGCTTTTTTACAGGTTGCTGATTCAAATTCGATCCGCACTTGAGTTATCTGATAGCCCAGCTAGTTTCAACTCTGTGGTCAACAAGGTAACCATTTGTCAAAATAGTTAGCTTTAACTTCTTCAACTGAACATTGAACATTGACTTTCCAAAGTAGGTCAAATTTTGGCAAACCTTCAGTGTAGATGCTGAAGGTCTGCCAAAATAACTATCTGTCTACTTTCAGAAAGACAGTAAAAACTAGCGGTAACTAAGTTTTGGAAACATCAATACTTTAAACAGTTCAAACACCAGTATTTAACTAAGGGCGGCAATGTTTACATTTAGGTGGATTGTCCACCGAAGCGGGTTAAAGATAAATCAGCACACAGTGACTGCGGAGCTGCGACATATAAACTGTTTATTTGTACATATGCTCGGTGGACTGGTGGCTCTGGACATTGTATAGTGATCCGAGGCTGCGCTGTTTGTAAAGGGTGCTAGGAATAGTTTAACCAGAGCCTTAACGTACTTTAAATCTCTGCTAGCTAATGTGTTTTTCTAATCTATCATCTTTGTTGATTATTGACATTTAAGAATGACACAGAAAAACAATACTTAGCAAGCCGATGAATGCAATAACATTTTTTTTATGAATAACTACGTGATAAGTCTTCAGTAACAAGTGTCGTCTATTTCGGAGTCGCCACTTTTCGAACCCAAACTGAATGTAAAATTTGATAATTGATAGATTCAGGCGTTACTTTGCGGAAATCCATTACAAGATAAAAAACAGACGAAAAATCTCTAGTACTATTCCGCTTAACCTTCTAACTGATGAGGTCACACAGTTACCACAGTTAACCTCAAAAGAAAAATATCGACACGTGTTTCATCCCTCCACGGGACATCCTCAGGACCATCGACTTGTTCTCCGGCAGACGTGTTGCTCCGTCGAGCGTCCAGCGCTCGACGGAGCAACACGTGAGAATTCGATGCGACAACCCCACTATTTATAGTCTCAACCGGTATGGCCACTCCCACCTGCGTTCTCTGAGTCAACGCTACTTGTTGTAAACAAACGCAACAAAGGTGACCGTGGATAGGACATGTTTAACTCGTTCAACAGTGTAAAATTTGAAGTGTTATGTTTAATAATTTCTAAATTTTCCAATACAGTTAATTTTAACCCTTTATTACAAGTATGCAAAATATCAAATGAGTGATTGTTACTTAGCGAATGCCCGGAATCAATTAAATGCTTAGCAAAATGTGATCTATCTGGGTAATTATTTCTATAAGCAGCTATGTGTTCTTTGTATCTTGTTTGAAAAGTACGACCAGTTTGACCTATATAAATACTACCACAGTCATCGCAAACCAACTTGTAAACACCCGATTTCTTGTGACACTCTAACCTGTCTTTCCCATTACAAATCTTACGTAGTGAATTGTTTGTGTTGAAAGCTACCCTTATTTCATTTTTAAACAAAATTTTTGAAACCTTATCACTAATTGGTCCAAGATAAGTCAAACTACCCAAAAATCTTTGTGGCTTCTCAGGGGGAACTGGATACAAAAGAGAACGAACGATGTTACGTCGTTTACTCATAATTAATCCATCTACTATACTTTTATCATAACCGTTTCTAGTAGCTATATGATAAATTATATTAAGTTCCCTATCATAATTCTCTTGAGAGAGCGGCACTGATATCAATCTATGTACAAAGCTACGAAAAGCTGCTAATTTATGCTGATAAGGGTGACAAGATGTTGCCGGTATAGTAACGTCTGTGTAAGTTGGCTTCCTATAGATTTTGAAATCGTGCTTGTCGCCTATTCTTGAAACAGTTAAATCCAAAAAATTCAAAGATCTATCAATTTCTAGTTCTAATTTAAACTTAATTTTGGGATGTATTCCATTAATTTTGTTTACAAAAACATCTATTTGACGAAGTGTACCGGTCCAACACATAATAATATCATCGACATATCTATAATCTAGTATTTTTATTATTATGTGTTGGACCGGTACACTTCGTCAAATAGATGTTTTTGTAAACAAAATTAATGGAATACATCCCAAAATTAAGTTTAAATTAGAACTAGAAATTGATAGATCTTTGAATTTTTTGGATTTAACTGTTTCAAGAATAGGCGACAAGCACGATTTCAAAATCTATAGGAAGCCAACTTACACAGACGTTACTATACCGGCAACATCTTGTCACCCTTATCAGCATAAATTAGCAGCTTTTCGTAGCTTTGTACATAGATTGATATCAGTGCCGCTCTCTCAAGAGAATTATGATAGGGAACTTAATATAATTTATCATATAGCTACTAGAAACGGTTATGATAAAAGTATAGTAGATGGATTAATTATGAGTAAACGACGTAACATCGTTCGTTCTCTTTTGTATCCAGTTCCCCCTGAGAAGCCACAAAGATTTTTGGGTAGTTTGACTTATCTTGGACCAATTAGTGATAAGGTTTCAAAAATTTTGTTTAAAAATGAAATAAGGGTAGCTTTCAACACAAACAATTCACTACGTAAGATTTGTAATGGGAAAGACAGGTTAGAGTGTCACAAGAAATCGGGTGTTTACAAGTTGGTTTGCGATGACTGTGGTAGTATTTATATAGGTCAAACTGGTCGTACTTTTCAAACAAGATACAAAGAACACATAGCTGCTTATAGAAATAATTACCCAGATAGATCACATTTTGCTAAGCATTTAATTGATTCCGGGCATTCGCTAAGTAACAATCACTCATTTGATATTTTGCATACTTGTAATAAAGGGTTAAAATTAACTGTATTGGAAAATTTAGAAATTATTAAACATAACACTTCAAATTTTACACTGTTGAACGAGTTAAACATGTCCTATCCACGGTCACCTTTGTTGCGTTTGTTTACAACAAGTAGCGTTGACTCAGAGAACGCAGGTGGGAGTGGCCATACCGGTTGAGACTATAAATAGTGGGGTTGTCGCATCGAATTCTCACTTTGGCTCCAGCGCTCGACGGAGCAACACGTCTGCCGGAGAACAAGTCGATGGTCCTGAGGATGTCCCGTGGAGGGATGAAACACGTGTCGATATTTTTCTTTTGAGGTTAACTGTGGTAACTGTGTGACCTCATCAGTTAGAAGGTTAAGCGGAATAGTACTAGAGATTTTTCGTCTGTTTTTTATCATGTAAAATTTGATTTAATTTCGATATTCGCTCTAGTAGGGCATGCTAGTGTTATTCAAAAATTGCCGTTTGCAAAATAATCTACCTACAGGCAAACCAAATAACTCAGACGTCTCATCTCAAGAGTAAAGCGTGTGCCTGTCCACATTCAGTGGGTTCAACAGTCACAGGGCACTTGTGGGCAGACACTAGTTTGAGAAATTTAACGTTATATTACGCTCGACGTATAACGGCCGCTGGTTTGTAGAGAGCACGCGTGTGCGGGACTGCCGCTGAAATCCGGCGTATTGTCACAATATTGTTTGCGAGACGAGATTACATTTTTAGGGTTTGGCGGTTATATTGGAGGGCCTGTCCTCACATCGTATTTGCATGTTGTTTCCCTATTACCACTGAAGGGTTCCGCCTTTTCACATGCACACGGTGACGAACTGTTTCATTACGCGAAGTCTCCATTTAAATTATTCGTTTACGTTCAAATGATAGACAAATCATAGCTTGTTTTCTTTTTTTTACCCAAATTGTTCTACACCTAGGTTTGCTTAAGCTTTAAGTAGGTATTAAAACTGTACTATTATACTATTTTACGTATTTTACACGTTATACGTTGTCATAGACAATAAAGTTATTTCTATTTCTTTAATAGCATGTTTGCAGCAAATTGTAGCAATCACCGCACCCCGTTTAGACGGGAATCGAGTATTGTGACAAGGCAGGTAGTCTTCTACTCAGCATAAGGAATGTGCCTAAATGTGGCTTTATTGAAATCCCTAGCTAGACCAACTTCAGTTGGATCCTTGTGGATATTGAATAACGATTCTGCCTCTTTACACCATTCAAATGGCAAATACTTACCTCATCATAATGAAATAGGTAACTAAAAGGTTCGATAGGTTATCTAAGGTAAGTTAACAAAGCTCCATTTCAGGGAATCAAATGGAATTTGTGAACTGACTCAATTCGGTTATTGATCCAACCATTTGATTATTGATCCACCAATGTAGCTTAGTTAAACCTGTTGTTTTTTTTTTTTATTAATGGTTCTCTAAACTCTTCTGGTATTGCCAGTCAGTGAGTAAAATCAGGTTGTAGATATGAAATGAAATGAAATATGAAATGATATATGTATATTTATTTGCTTGAAGTGTGGTAAAGCGGTACAAGATAATAGGGTAGGTTTTCTGTGTCACACACTTCGTCGGAAACGACATGCAAAATTTAAATTACTATTCTATGAAGCTACCTACTACATTTCACTATAATAATGATATAAATTAATAATTAAACAACCAACATAGAGATAAATAAAAATTTCAGATTAGAATGTCAAGAGTAAAAATATAAAATAAAGGAAACATAAGAATATAAATAATTAATAAAAATAACATTAGCAATAACAATAATATTTTTTAAATACATTTCAATTTTATTGATTATGTCTTTTACGCTATAAAAACATTTGTCTACAAGCCACAGATAAAGATACTGATAAGAGTAGGTGCTCTATCCGAACAATATTGTGTTCTGTGTATTGTTATAAATAAATTTTTATACAACTGAAGTGGCAACCAAGCGTACGGCCCACAAGATGGTAAGCGGTTACCGCAGCCTATGGACGCTTGCAATACCAGAGGTATCACTCGCGGGTTGCCACCTTGAGGCTAAGATCGAAAGCCTCATGTGCCAGTAATTTCACCGGAAACCATACCCTTCACACCGGAACACAGCAATGCGAGCATTACTGCTTGGCGGCAGAAATAGGTATGGTGGTAGTCCTTCCCCGGAAGAGCTCTATCACAGAGAACTCTACTACTCTTAAATGAGTAATAAATGAGTAGTAAGTAAAAATAAGGTTCAAAATAGCCCCGGCCTCAGCTCGCCACATCGTAATCGCGTTTCACCTTTTCTTTTTATAGCCTTTTAACAGACAATAACCTTATTGTGCCCATTCCGGAAACACCACCATCCCTTAAAGGTCCGGGTGACGTAACACATAAATTAGTTTTACAGGTAGCGGGTTCGATGTCATGCCGTTACACTGTGATAATATGTCTACGTGGATTTGAAACTCGCGATTAGTTTAGGCTATATACAACTGAGGTGGCAACCAAGCGTACGGCTCACGAGATGGTAAGCGGGGACAGCAGCCTATGGACGCTTGCAATACCAGAGGTATCACTCGCGGGTTGCCACCTTGAGGCATAGATCGAAAGCCTCATGTGCCAGTAATTTCACCGGAAACCATACCTTTTAAGAGTAGTAGAGTTCTCTGTGATAGAGCTCGTCCGGGGAAGGACTACCACCATACCTATTTCTGCCGCCAAGCAGTAATGCTCGCATTGCTGTGTTCCGGTGTGAAGGGTGTGGTTTCCGGTGAAATTACTGGCACATGAGGCTTTCGATCTTAGCCTCAAGTTGGCAACCCGCGAGTGATACCTCTGGTATTGCAAGCGTCCATAGGCTGCGGTAACCGCTTACCATCTTGTGGGCCGTACGCTTGGTTGCCAATTCAGTTGCATAAAAAAAAAAAAAAAAAAAAAAATACCCTTTACAACGGAACACAGCAATGCGAGCATTACTGCTTTACGGCAGAAATAGGTATGGTGGTAGTACTTCACCGGATGAGTTCTATCACAAAGAACTCTGCTACTATAACATTATTGTGTAAACTCGTTAATTCGTAATAAGCGAGTCAAAACATAGAAATATTTTAGATTTAACCTCTAATACCTAATACAAAACTTAAACTTTTAATAATACAAAGGGAAACTATTCCCTTGGTGTGGTGGTTACCACTATACAAACCAACAACTAATAACAGATTATTATGCAAGGTGCTCCTGATAGTAAAGTAAAACAAAATGTCTTTATGAGTTTCGTTTCTATGAGGTGAGTATTAGCTGCGGTGAAGTTCTGTCCGCGACTAGTGAAGATAAAAGTACGGTTTCCGCGTGATAAAGCTCAGCGGCGCAATACCCCGCGCTCGCCATTTGTACAGCTTTCTTACCTGCGGCTTTATCGCCCTCGGCCAACGTATCATCCACAGTTTGTACGTCATGACTGATTGCTCTTATTGCGAATATAACAAATTTGAATTAAAGTTGTAGTTATAAATAAATAAGCTGCTATTAAACAGAGCTGTGTTATGGGTACTAGATGACTGATATATAAAATAAAAAACAGACGAAAAATCTCTAGTACTATTCCGCTTAACCTTTTAACTGATGAGGTCACACAGTTACCACAGTTAACCTCAAAAGAAAAATATCGACACGTTAAAAGGTTAAGCGGAATAGTACTAGAGATTTTTCGTCTGTTTTTTATTTTGTAATGGATTTCCGCAAAGTAACACCTGAATCTATCAATTATATGACTGATATATACTTAACCGATTCGTTGCGGATGGCACGGCAGCCGTGTCTTCGTTTTATTTTGCGTGTGGCGTTAGGCACGTGAGCTGTGCCATTTTAATTAAGTAATTCCTTCAAATTAAGTTTTAGGGAGATCTACCCCAGAACAAAAATTTTGTATTTTTAACGTTAGTCAGGCTCGTAGCAATCGTTTCTGGATATTGGATTTTTTAGGGGTCTCCAACCTTTTTGATAATTGAGAGTTTGCCGAGTACGTCTACAGATGCGGGAGTCTTGATTTCGGCTGTGGTTGTCACTGCTAAGGAGTCCAATAAGAGTTCAGAAGATTCCAAAACAGAGCAGATTTCGATTTGAAAACGACAAAGGACTATGTACAAAATGTTTCTATGTAAACTAATTTCAGTAGAAAAGGTTTATCACACCTTTATTAAAAAGCCACTTATCATCCATTTCCAAAAATACACTTATTTTTCTACTTATTATCACTTGAAACTACCGTTCCAGACCTGACGTTAGATTTCGAATGTAAACTAAAAGTTCTATGCTTAGAACGACGTAAAAATGGTAAAAACACTGTTTTCTTTTCCGCATGGCTGAAGACACAGGAGCCGTGTCATTTAATCGCATGGCGCTTGGCACGGCAGCCGTGTCACGGTAATTTTGTTCAACGCCACAGTTAGAAGTTTGCAAAATTAGACATCGCAACGAATCGGTTTAATGTGAGTATGGTGGCAGGTCGTTGGCGTCGCTTCTGATTAATAAAGAAGAGTTATCATTCTGAAATATGTGCTTGAGAGCAGTAGATTCATTTTGTAATATTGTAATATATCTCGTAATAAAAAAAATCTTCACATTATGCTTAGGTATTTTATCTCGTTATAATTTTCTATGTTTCAAAATTCTAACTAACACCAATTTTTAAATAGAACAATAAATAAGTCTATGTTCCAAAATTCAGATCAAACAGGACTTTTTATATCCTTCAAAATCTACGGCAGTACAAATACCTATACGGCGGCGTCTAAAAACGCGGCTGCGAAAGTAAACAGCGACACGCAAACTCATTAGCGAAGCCAGCCCCACAGCGCATCCAGCACAGTCAGATCACTCACTACTGCGAGCAGACACCATCGTCTAACAGTCTTACCGTCTAGAGTTTTTTTTTCTGAAACGGCTCAAAATATCTAATTTATATCAAAGGACCAATTTCATAGTGGCCTAGATCTTTGTAACACCATATAAAAATTGTAAAAGTAAAAAGCAATTTTATTTTTTAGTAGACAAACAAAGTTCTAAAGGAAAAATGTTTATTGTGTTGATTTTCCTAAAACGGGAACACTAGAGGTCCGCTATGTCAGCTATTAGCCAATGATCGTGACGCATCTTGACTTTGAGAGTGCCTAATAACCCAGTTGTTCAATAAGCCCGCCATGTTGTTTTGCATTATTTTGCACTCCTTCACAAAGACAAACTTACTTTTGGTTATGAAAGAAGCCAAAATAAAATAAATAAACAGTGATAAATGGTTTCTTTAATGATTATCTTATTATCTAGACCCCTACAAAAGACCAGGGCCCGGCTCCATACTCTGTGAAACAACTCCGATACGTTTTATGAGCTAATAGTGCCGTAAAAAATCAAGAATTAACTCGATGCATTAAAAAGATGAATTAATAACCTTGACTTTTTTACTTCTTAAATGTAAAGGGATTAAGAAAACAAAGAACAAATGTTTTGTCGATTAAAAAAATAATCAAGCTGAAGTCTTATCCTCTTCAGTACCTGTCTGGATACGGAACCGTCAAGGCGCGAGTTTAACTGGCACTCAACTGTTTAATGTTGAATGGAGTGACGCAGCTTATCTCACGATGAGCTGGTGACATAAGGCATCGACATTAATGAAGATATACCCGCCCCAACGAGCAGATAAACAAACACAAATAGATATTACGGGCATATTGTACCCGGTAGCAAGCAGCGGCGGGCATATTTTACCCGCCGCGGGCACATTACCCGGCACTAGTGACGATAGTTGTGTCAACACGAGTTATTGGTCCGGCTTTGCCCTTCGGGGTAGGTGGTAGGGTAGGTAGGGTGTGAAACGTGCGGAGATGAGCAGAAGACAAGGGCTAGTAGTTCAAAATTCAAATATACCTTTAGACGAATGTATGTCAATGAACTCTATCTACTTTGATTTGGTGATGGGACTCTTCAGCAAGAGTTCGTCTTCGAGGGTACCATACAGCTATTATCTGCAGTGCATTCTGCCTTCAAGCAGTAGCGTGCAAGCATTAAGGCCCATTTACACCATACAATGCATGCAAGAATTGCCTTGCCACATTGATTTTGGAACAAAAATGATCGAAAATGGATATGATAAGGCAATTCTTGCATGCAATTATTGTATGGTGTAAATAGATAAAAAACAGACGAAAAATCTCTAGTACTATTCCGCTTAACCTTTTAACTAAACACGTGTCGATAATTTTTTTTGAGGTCAACTGTGGTAACTGTGTGACCTCATTAGTTAAATGGTTAAGCGAATAGTACTAGAGATTTTTCGTCTGTTTTTTATCTTGTAATGGATTTCCGCAAAGTAACGCCTGAATCTATCAATGGTGTAAATAGGCTATTACTGTGTTTAGGTTTCAAGGACACTAGTATTTTTTTGGCAAGTAAAATTACTGGGTGAATGCAGTGTCACGCAGCCCTTAGGTTTAGCTACGCGTGAAACTGAAATTGCTATAATCAGACGAGGCGACTCGACCGTCTCATCACTTGCTGACATAAAAAAAACCTTTATTTGAATACACACAGTGGTATTGGTTATACTCTGACCATGGAATTATGTTTGTAAATTTAGCCGGTCTGTACAAAAAGCCGGAAGGTTCCTCCCCTCGGTGTAGGCAGGTACATACATAATGAAACACGTTAGTAACGAGGGATGCTGTTTCCGCGCCCTTGACTCGCCACTTGACTCTACCACGGAATTTACATCAAGCATTATGTGATTCCACCAGAGTATTGAACTGTATTCGAGTAATGTTTGGAGTCAGTTTTCAGTTGAATTCACAACAACTTTTATTTTTGTGCATGATGTGGTCACCTCTAATTGAGAGAGCACCTGACCTGAGTACCTCTGTTTTATAAAAATGTGTACTTGTGTATCTTTTGTTGGTGATTCATACTAATAAATAATTAAATAAACTGTGCGGCACTGTCACTGTGCTAACAAGGTGGACTCACAAGATAAAACTGTGAGCATACATTTTGTACGGCACATTTGTACTGAACATTTTAATTTTGGTTTGCCCCCCTACCATGAACTCTTATTCAAATGAAGACCTAAACTAAATTGTCAAAAAAATTTGTACCATGGTATCAATTAGACAATCATGTCATGGTATAAAATTTTTTGGTCTTCATTTGAATCGCTATAAGAGTTCATGGTAAGGGGGCAGCACACTATTTTGGTGTAATCGCACCATTATACTTCATACAGGGTTTACTAACTAGTATGAATTGTAGAGGTATACCTACGCAAGCATTATTTTGAGATCAATAACGTATCTAATCAAAACGCGATAAAGCTCTTTTTACAATAACAACTGACACGCAGTGACGCGTTTGCGCCTCTACCTTAGACGTTTATTAGCCTACCCGCGTTTTATTACATTTAACTCTGTTCTATTTTGTTTTTATTAAGTATCTGGCGCGTGGAGGAGCTGGGCGCAGACGAGGGCAGGAGGCTGGTTACCTCACCCACATAACGTTAAACACCCCTACCTGTCTATTGCTTGTCCAATAATAAACTCTCATTTTCATAACCGAGCAGAGAGAAGGTAAAACCGTTTCAGTCTTAATAAAATATTCAAACGAACCTGTGTCAAATCCACTAGAACACTAATAATATTTTACAAAACAGTTACTCTACATACCCCAGTGACAAAATGCCTTTTACGTAATGCTCTCCAAAATATGAGGTGTACATTCCAACTGTCTGTCTGTCTGTCAATAAAGGAAGTAACCAACATTTTGTATACAAATGAAAAATAAATTGGGGAGGCTGTCGGAACGTGTCCGAGAAATAATCCGCAACATAAATATTTTCTGTGTGAACACGTAGGTATAGATGTATTTTATCAATGTATTATTTATTGTTGAATTTAATATAACATTTATAAGTTTTTAAATAAATACTTTTAGTACTTGATCGTGAAGGTCAATAAAAACAGGTACGATGTATTGTTATGATGTATGTTACAACGTGCATAGACTATACGTCACGCAGGTCTTCAAATCTACCATTCAATTCGTCACACAGCATCCACGTCAAGCCGAGCATAAATAATAGAACAACACTCGTAGGTAGGTTGGGTACGAGCCCCACCTCGTGGAGCGATGAGATTCCCTTGACCTTGGCTCAACAATATCAGAGATACCCGTAGGTAGTACTCCTCCTAGGTAGTACTCCTCCTAGGTAGAGCCCGAGCTCACTTGATCTGGCACTTTTTCAATAAAGTCTGTAATTTATCAACTTTCGATAGAAAGTTTTAATTACAATTAAGCTGGTGGCACAATGACCTTGGAAATAATTTCTCTGATTGATCGTAAAACACCTAGTGCGGTGAAAAAATTATCTTCGTTTCATTGAGACTTATTTGCAAAATATATTTATGTTAACCAGAAAAACCAATCATGCTAAGATATTCCAAACTGATATACGAGTACAGTAATTTATGAGGGTTTCGAGTCCCGCTAAAATGAAATTCATGCTTCAATTAGATTATCTAACTATACAAAATCATTCCGTTACTGACTTACTGACTGACTGACAACTAACGTACAACTTAAACCTAAGTTCTGACATATTCAGGGTAAGTTAAAAAAAAACTCCCGAGATTCAACTCCAAGAAGATGCCGCGGGAAGAAAAGTTTGAATGAAAAAAGTCAGCGCAGACAAAGTCGCGGGGCTTTCCTTTGGCCGTACGCTTGGCAACCAAGCGTACGGCCCACAAGATGGTAAGCGGTTACCGCAGCCTATGGACGCTTGCAATACCAGAGGTATCACTCGCGGGTTGCCAACTTGAGGCTAAGATCGAAAGCCTCGTGTGCCAGTAATTTCACCGGAAACCATACCCTTCACACCGGAACACAGCAATGCGAGCATTACTGCTTTGCGGCAGAAATAGGTATGGTGGTAGTCCTTCCCCGGACGAGCTCTATCACAGATAACTCTACTACTCTTAATATACTGATAAATATCAACGTCAAGTTTGACTTTAATTACAATAACATAAATATTCTAAAACAATACACATTACAATCCCCTCGACTCGAACAACGGGAAAAGTAATTCCACCTTCAAAAGAAATAAGCACTTAAATTTTATAACCTTATAATAAGCTTCCGTTACTTATTTACCCTGAAACAAATCTAATTCCGGGGTGGGGGTGAGGGGGTGAGACGTAAGAGGACAATAAATAATAAGATAATAGACAGGGGTGGCTAAGGGTGATTCGATTGTGAGTGAGACCGACTACCGATGTCTTCGGCACAGTGCTCGATCACGTAGCACTCGGCTCGGCTCTTTTGACGAATGGTCAATCATAGAGATACGAGTTCCTGCTTTCTCAACTGATAGTCGTTTAGGATGACGAAAATATTCGTTTTTTCATTAGTGAATTGAAACAAGACCGATTTTATTTTTTACAGCACGTAACCAACCATTGTTAATATATATTATTAATTATCATTAACATTTATCTTATTAAAAACAGGGAATAGTAATAATATAATTACTTATAATCTTTATGAAATATATGCTCGATGACGCGACGACGATAAGAGTCCAGCCAAAGACTAGACAGTCACTGGATCCACTCTCTAATAAAAGTTGTTACACGATAGTTTAGTAACATTCAGGATTGCTTGATGTGGGCTAATGTTCCCAAACTATCGTGTATTAGAGAGTGAATCACGCCGCGCCCACTGGTGCTGTGAATGCTAACTACGACAAACGACTGAACGGTCATAATAAGGTGTCACAGGTTTGATAAATAGTCCATTGCTCCTGGTTTAGGGTTCAGCCCCATATTATCTCACGCTTCAGCCCTTACTCATCAGTTTCTACAAAGAGTTTTGTTGGTTTGTAAAATGACTTGAAATATTGAGCTATTTGTAAGACGTAAGATGTTAGCAGCATATTTAGGCTGATTGTACTGTAACGTTAACGAAGGTCACGTATGGGAAATGGTCGCGAGTAGCAATATTACATTCTATTTGTATCAGGTAAAGGTTGCATGTTTTTTCGTTTGTATTCATCCACGGGGTAGACGGTGACAACCGCGAAGCGCGTGGAATGAAAGGGAAATCCAGCCTTAACTTGACACTAATAGAATTTGTTTTAGTACCTACGCGCGACCAAACTTACGCGACCAACCGACGGTAGCTTCGAAGTGAAAGGGCAGAATAATGACTAACCAAAGAGCCTTACAATTTCATAGAATTATAATAAGGCAGGTTTTGTTGAAATAAGATAAAAAAAAGTTTATCAAAATAAAATTACGCTACTCAATAGAAGTTTATAAAATTTATAAAATTGTGTCAACAAAACCTAAAATTCAATCACTCGTTCGTTGCCTTCCATCGAACGATTGAATCCCGATGCTAATCCGTAGGTATTATATTTACATAAACAAAACATAACCTTCAAATCCAACGCTGAAGCCTCCAAAATCAACTCTAAAGTTATGAATTAAAACTTGTCGGCATTTGTTGTCACGGCCTACCTTTGTTATCAAGTAAATAATTCTACTGAACTCACAGACACATCACATCACATCACAACACAACACTGAACCATAACACGCTTACTAATACACGTGATAACAATAACGCGACTCGCGGCCCGCGTGCGATCTCCGCAGCCGCCCAACTAGCACTGTCTGCCGCCCGCCCTAGCGCCCTAACCGCCCAAACGAGAGCGAAAACTTCCCCTAAGATTTTCTATCCCTGTTTAGCTTGTTTGCTCATGTATTTTCGTCTCTGGGTGACTTTTCCTAGTGAATGTGTTGGTTTCATTGACGCTTTCTCTAATAAAGGAAGTGAGCGGATGCTTCGCGGCTGCACGCCGGTTGACGCGTGACGCGGCGCGTCGACGGTGCGTGTGCAGTGCGGGACGCGCCAACTACTTTCATAACAAAAAAAATTAAAACAATGAAGTCCAATTTCGGTTTAAAGAACTTTACTCTTTACAATTTGTAAACTCTTTTCCTATTTATTAAATACTTTATAATAACGCACACACATAACAATAGTTATTGTCGAAGTTATTGTCTAGTCGAAACAAAACATAAAAAACATATTTAATTTATTATATAAATTATTAAAATAATTCTAAGCGTTCACAAAACACTATAATATCCGGTTTATGCAACTGCTCAAACGTTAATTCATCCACATTACTCAATGTTTCAGTTCCTCAGAAGCAAGACACGGCGACGTATTCACGTTAAAAACGTGCGCTCATGCCTACCGGGCTCTTTTTGTCAAGGGTTGAAGTTGAGATAGTGTTATGTGTGGGGGAGAAGGGGTGAAGGGGTGAAGGTGTAAGGGAACCGGAAGTATCGCCGATACGAACCTGGGAAATTAAGTTTGGAAACTCGCACGTGAGGCTGACTCTTTTGATACTGGACTGGTCTTTTGTGGCTCTCTTACAATACAATACAATACTTTATTAATAACGCCAAGTTACATGTCAGGAAAAAACATTTTTTTTTTTATACAACTGAAGTGGCAACCAAGCGTACGGCCCACAAGATGGTAAGCGGTTACCGTAGCCTATGGACGCTTGTAATACCAGAGGTGTCTCTTGCGGGTTGCCACCTTGAGACTAAGATCGAAAGCCTCATGTGCCAGTAATTTCACCGGAAACCATACCCTTCACACCGGAACACAGCAATGCGAGCATTACTGCTTTGCGGCAGAAATAGGTATGGTGGTAGTCCTTCCCCGGACGAGCTCTATCACAGAGAACTCTACTACTCTTAAAATTAGATTAACTATATTTAGGAATATAGCGACCTAAGTTATATTTAATATATATATAGTTCTGTGATTGGACCTGTAGCCAAAATAAGGAAGATAATAGAAAGAGCCCACTAATCGGCTTCATGTTCAGAGTTTACTTGACCATTCTACTATTCCATCTTCCACCCACATAACTAACAAACCACAGCTGACTAGGACAAGTAGGTACAAAACCTAACTCAAGCACCACACGTCACTGCAACCCTCTTCCTCTGATATCTCGAGGAGCACTCAAGACTAATTTTTCAAGCAGGAGTCACATTATCTCTCGCCGCAGCCCCTCGCGACGCGATAGGCAGCTCGCGATGCCATTCATCATCAGCGCCATAAACTAAACCTGTCCCGGGAGAGCTCGTAAATCACTGCATTGCATTCCACCGCATTCTATTATCGTTTATACTGTGACATTGTAAAAAAGTCCCGTCGCTGCGTCGCGCTCGTCCCGAAGCCGCGTAGCCCAACTTACACCCACAGGGCGCTTGTCCTCTTCTGACCGAAATCGGAATACGGATGCTCATAATATCCTAATTTATTTATTTCCTTTCTGAAATCTACAATATCTGCTCGGAGGCAAATTAAAGTTTTCAAACAACTGTTTTTATAATTCTAAATTTTAAATTTCTCGGATCGTCAGGTAATGGAATCGCGCCGAGTCGAAGCGCTCCATAAATCTCGTCACCTGCTGGTAATGTACTCGTACAAGCGTCGCCGTCGGGCCGGAAACGCGCGTGGATTCAATCGGATGATATTTCCCCTCCCCGCGCCGCCCCGCGCCGCCCCGCGCCGCGCCGCACCGCTCTGAGCGCGAAAACAAAAGTTACCAATTTGATCTGCGAAGCCTTGTCGCGTCGAGCTGTTTCAAATATAAATGCTTTTTGTAATATATTTAACTTCCCGTGGAAGTGGGAAAACCTGTATTCTTCGATACGGAACATTTTGCGCAGCAATAAAAAGACTAGCTTAGAATGCAGTGAAGTTCGGTTCCTCTCAATAACATTTCCACTTTCTAGATCCCAATAACGTGGAAGATTCTATACATTTTCGGCGACTAAAGCCCATTTGTCGGCGGAACTCACCTGAGTTGAGAGCAGAAGAGGGTGCCCCGCAAATAAATGGCGCAACATCTATTTGAAAAAAAAAAAACACATTGCCGTGTCTTGCAAGTGATTTGCGCTATGGTTTTGCATTACCTCATGCAAAGGTAATGCAAAACCATCGCTTCGTGACTGATACTTAGTAAAGTTAGCGCTAAGTTCTTCAAAGGTTAGCAACTCGACAGACTGACTTCAGTTATTTCTTTCAAGATTTGCATTCTAAAGTAAGAAAATCTGTAAGTTAAAGTTTTCTACTGTTTTCTTCTATAAACAAACTTAGCTTTATAAATAGGCTGGATGTTGAAGGGCACACAATAGTAGAGCTCTCGAGGAGGTAGCGGGTGAGACACCAGCCGGCGCTCAAGGGTTGTCTGGTGTCAAGGGCTACTCGGCGTGCTATAAGGCCGCCATTTGTTGTGCTAATGTCTGGACGAGCAGGGTACGATAGTTTTATTTATTGCAGCCACAAGTTTATTTGTTACTAGCTGTTGGCCGCGATTTTGTTTGTAGAACTCAGCAACCGTACCTACCTATTTATTCCGAGATAAAAAGCCGCCTATTTCCATTTATTATGTTATACATTTCAGGCAAGTAGGATCAGTGGTTGTCGACTTATAGAGGAACAAACATACATTAAGAGTAATAGAGTTCTCTGTGATAGAGCTCGTCAAGGGAAGGACTACCACCATACCTATTTCTGCCGCCAAGCAGTAATGCTCGCATTGCTGTGTTCCGGCGTGAAGGGTATGGTTTCCGGTGAAATTACTGGCACATGAGGCTTTCGATCTTAGCCTCAAGGTTTGCCACCCGCGAGTGATACCTCTGGTATTGCAAGCGTCCATAGGCTGCGGTAACCGCTTACGATCTTGTGGGCCGTACGCTTGGTTGCCACTTCAGTTGTATAAAAAAAATAAATTCTTTACCCGTACACCTAGGCGTAACCTCCTGTATAATAACGTATCATCAATTGGTGGACGGCGACATGCGAGAGCGACTCAATTACCGGTTAATTGGTTTATTTTTTGATTAATTTGGTTCGTTATCGCGGAACACCATCCTGGTAATTATGTGCATGTCGAAAAGTAATTACAGGGTAATAAGCTATTTACAAACATTGGCTATACTTTGTTTTCTAGCAAAATTTTTTTTAATTTAAAAGCTAAACTCATGAACAACATATCGAATCCAAAAGAGATCAAATGTTTTCGGAAGGAACGGGATTTGATGGATTGGATTTGTAGTTTATTTTATTTGTGCAAATAAGAATTTATTAAAATAGAAATTTCACTCGAATAAATCGAATGAAAATTGCGTTGGAAATGTTTATTTAAAGTATGCAGGTGTGTGGGGAAATTATTTATTTGCTATCCATTTTGCATTGAAATTAATTAAGTATTATTCTTGTATCGCTAGATCTATAAGTGACCATAACTTCCAAGGTCGTGGGTTCGAAACCAGTAATGTAAGTGCTTTCTAAGGGTGACAGAAAACATCGTGTAGAACACGGGCTAAAGTTAAAAATACAAAGAACATGTACCATCCATCAATTCGCAAAATCACTTTCACTTGAAAGTAGGTTTTTTTTTATGTCAGCAAGTGACAGGATAATAAAGGCACCCACCTGATGTTAAGCACCACGCCTGACTATAACAGATGCAGTGCCACCCAAAGCTTAGTTTTTAAGTGTTCGCGTGGCACTGCACTGCGCTTATCACCCCAATACATTGTTGTTAAGTATCTTTCGCCCAGTAATTTTACTAGCTACAGTGCCCTTCAAACCTCTTGCACACTCACTACTGCTTGGAGGTAGAATATCTGACACTGCGGTGGTACCCACCAAGACGGACTCTTGCTGAAGAGTCCTACCACCAGGTAAATATGATACATGTTGTTTGCAATCCGTACCTAAATAAAACATTGTTGATTCAAACGGATACTACTCGTATTCATCGGGATACTATTTGTTGTTTTTATCATTTGTTGACTCACTCTCGCATTAGCTCTTCCCAATTGTTCGGCGGCAAGAAGCCATGAACTTACATCTGTAAGATTTATAATAAAGAGGTTTACACTCGCGCCGTTATCTAGTGCGTTATATTACCGTTAATTGTTGCCGCTGGCGCGTTGGGGCGGAACATGGGGGGCATTACCCGCAGTTACGAGAAATATGCCTGAATACTCAAACGCTATTTAAATATTTAAGATAGTGTTAACTGTTTAGGAGGTCGTTAGTTTTCAAAATCGTATGAAGAAACATGAAAAAGTCATCACTTAAGATTTAATAAGTTGAGTAACGTTTCAGTATTTGGTTTTCAAAGATTTTCTATTTATGAGCTGGACCTCTTCAAACCCTTTGTGGAGTTAACTAAAACTAATTATCAAGCCCTATTGTTTACTGGCTGTTCAAAATCTTTCGAAAGTTTGCAATCTCACTAGAATCTAGATTATAAGCGGCTGCTAACGGTGCTTACAACCCCACGGTGACATTTATACAAACCACGACCACACTTCCTCCCGCAAAGCAAACGTTGAAGCTAAAACTTCAGAGGCCAAATTTTCAGAACATGTTTATCTTTTAAAGACTCAGTCATTTACCAACTTCTGTCTATAAAAGAAAGTTAGGGGCCGCCGGAATAAGTTCAAACTCAGTTCAAAGTAAAATATGAAGTTAGTTCCCGCGGAGATAAGGTCGGGGATGTAATGGGCCGGGTCTGCCGGGTACAACCAGGGCCGGGTAGACAGGGCCCGGTTATGGGGCACGCGCTGGACCCACAATACTTTCCTGATGAAGCCGACAGGATAGAATAATCGCTACTAGAATATATTCTTGCATCATTATACTATTGTTGTAAAGTTCTGTTACTTCTTGTTCGTGTAGTAGAAAAAACACAAAAGCTATAGAAGCATGTTTGGTGTTCAAGTAGCAAAAAAAAACTAAATTGCTGTCTGCAATTTCTATAAACCCACCGCTCGGTTGTACATTTATTAAAAAGATCTTTAATCTAAATGCAAGGTGCCTATGTTAGGATATGTCGTAAGAATATCACCACTGGTTCCTGGGCTACTGTTATTTGCACACAGCCCGCAAACAGGGATAACCGCGTTTAGAGCTCGCGGCAAGACAATGTGAACGGGACT
The DNA here is from genome assembly GCA_951394395.1 of Colostygia pectinataria. Lineage (NCBI taxonomy): Eukaryota > Metazoa > Arthropoda > Insecta > Lepidoptera > Geometridae > Colostygia > Colostygia pectinataria. The sequence continues at coordinate 186,558 of OX596368.1, read as the reverse complement.
TTACCATTTGTAACCACTGTACTGTACTGATACATACCTGGAAAAAAGAGAAAATAAAATAGAGCGAACACATTAAAAAAACAATGCGAAAATAAAGACTGATAAGTCAGGTGCTAGTGTTAATTTATTGGTAAGTAAGAAGGTTAGGTAGATGTTAAAATGTTGCTAAAACTCTACGACGTAAAATCTATACGACGTAGACTCTCTACGACGTAGACTCTCTACGACGTAGAGCTTTTACTAAGTTTTATTCTCAGCCTTTTATCTTTAGTCGGATTCGTAGCAGCCTTGCTAAGCACATCATGCACACAGTCACTAAACGTCATCATCGTCTTCACAATGATCTAAAAATACAAGTACCTCGCAGCTTTAACATAATTTTCAGACTACTACATCTTAAAAGAAACCTACATACCTACTTAATTTTGTACATTTTGTGTGTAGGCATACAATAATAATATTCTTTAATTTATTGCTCAATAGTATAAAAAAGGCATTATAATCAGCTGGTATGAACAGAGCACCAATTAGCTGAGCTGCTGGAACAGAATGGAGCTTGTTTTTGTTTGCAAATAATTGAACAGTATTTTGGTAACATTGCAGATTGATTGATTTATTTTCGCAGAATTTGCTTTAAAACGATAACAAGAAGCTAAAGGTTTTTTTTGTCAATCATAATTGGACAAAATCGCTTCTAAGCGATAAGATCGCCCAACATTGTACTTGTATGGTGTTTATATTTTACGTTTAAGTTACTCTACCTAAGGTAAGGTGTACCTACAATTAAGTATTTCCATGCATTTTATCCATCATTTTGTGTACCTACATAGCATAGCACCTACTGCTAACTGCATAACATCTATTAAAGTTAGTAAAGTTATTAAAGTAAGTAAAGTTATTAAAGTAATAAAGACTAGTAACTTGTATTAGTACAAAAGTATCTAGATAATGTTATAAATCTAGTATATTTGTGGAGCGTGTTTGAGACATAGATAGGTACTTATCTAAAACTTTTCGACAAACAAAGCCGCGACCAATTTTGGAACTTTTCGTTGTTTCCCAAAAGCTTTTGTCTCGATAATTAGATGGCAGGAGATGAGAAACCACCCACCAGAGTTTTTGCGAAAACTCATTTAGTTGTTACTTCCTACTTAGTAATTTAATAAATAGCTTTGTTTGTAAAATTCAACTTTCAATTTTATTGCGATAAAAAGCGCAGAAATATACTAAAAGAATCTTTATCATTGCGTTTTTACTTACTTACAAATATCAACGAACAGTTTGAAGCCGTTACAAGTGTCATAACGGCCGTTAAACTAAACTTTGCCGGAGTTGTATGAAACACCTACAAATTTCTGAAATAATACACGGCACCGCACTTTGATATTGCATCTTATTATCTGGAGCATAAGAGCGCTGGTTGTTTAAGTGGTAATGCAAGTCGACCGGTGTGAGTAACGGCCCTTTGGGCGCAGACACAAATGGTTGTGATAGTTTTATAAACGGAGCCAGGAATGATTTGCTTGTGTACCTGAAGCGCTTCTACATCATCCGGATCATAAGAGGAAGAAGGGTTGATGACATCTGGGGTGAGTCAAAATCCTATTTGAAGATAAAGGGAATAGAATAGAATAGAATAGAAGGGGATCTTGAAAGGGGATTTTGACACTAACCCACCTCGCCGGGTGAATGCCCGGTTGAGAAGCGAGAGGCGGGTTTGATTCCCACTCGAGCAAATGTTTGCATGATCTGCAAATACCTATTTATTCCAAGTGTTAGATTATTAAAATACATCGATAAAATATTGTAAATAATGAACGACTTAATTCTCAAAATAGCCACATTAATTAAATAAACAATAAATATGATATTATTTTACACAGTTTTGGTAGGCATTGAGTCGTTTGTTCTGGCGACATTAACCGAATGTAAGAGGGTAGGCGGAGGAGTTTTTTTCAGTTAGTTGGGGTTCGGGAAAAACAGATTATTATTGTCGACCGTGGATGGATAACATTATTGTATGCTAACGAGTAAATTATTAAGAAACAGGAGAATAAACAGTTTTAATATTCTATGGTGTTTGTTTGAAGTAACACTGTATCAACTTCAGAAGTGGAAAGAATACGTGCCGTAGCTCGGTACAGGTTTGTAATATAAAGGTTTCAAAGGCAGTTAAAGGTGAGTCAATTTTCAAATTAAAACTGGATAAAATGATTTCATTCGTGCATAATGCCAGTTGTTTACAACAGTTTATTAGCGTACAATTGATAACTAAATAGCTACGTTGCGCTGCTTTTAATCGAAGAAGCATTTTGTGTTCTGCTTTACTGCTAACAGTAAATTACTTGTCCTATGTGTGTACCTTAGTTACTTATCAATCAAGAACCTAAATAAAGCAGTACCTACTAGGACCCTACCAACACATTTATAACTAAAATAAAAAGTTAACACATTAAGTGCCACCGACTCGCCTCGCGTGTCCACCTAAATTTCATCCCAGAGCCGGCGACTCGCCGGGCAGGCTGTGTTTTTCTATTTTTTCTAAGCGCATGACGTGTAGGCGGCACCCGTAAATACATAACGAAAATCGTAGTGGCATTGAATGTGTTAAATTTTATGTAACTTAGCCGAGGTACATTAATAAAATAGTAGTGAACACAGGCAAACGCAGTAGCTACTGTAGGCACCTAGTTGTGCTTTGGCTATGGAACTTTGATTAACTTTGTTTCATTTAAGTATCGTTTTACTTGCGAAAATGATTTTGTTAGGGTTGATAAGCATATTTTGTTTAGAAAACTTTATTTGGTTGTTGCATCATGCAACCTAAAGTGTGATATTGGTTAGATATAATATTTTAATTACTTATTTATACTACAGGTTGGGATTGTTTGATTAATACAATGCCCAGAGAGATGAGATCATGGCGCCGACGGTCGCGATCTGTCACGAGACACGGTTCGCATACAAGAGACAGGCGTTCTCGATCCCGCAGCCGTAGAACACGCCTCACGATGACTCCAAGGCGTTCCCGTGAGCGGCGATCGCGTTCCAGTTCGAGATCCGATTCTACTTGCCGAGACAGACGACATCGGCGACGAAATAAATCTCGATTGCGTAGTGCACATCGTTCACGATCACAGATTTACTCTCGCGGTAGAAATCGTTCACGAAGCAGTCATCAGTCTAACAAAAGTAGGCGATCTAGGCAATCTCGTTATACTCCATTATCTCGTAATGATTCTCGTGATAATATAAGAGTAGGTAGTACTAACAATGCTGTTGCTGCAGAAGTAGCTTCTAAGCAGAAAAATGTCAGGGGCTCGGAACAAAATAAGGTTGATAGTCATAATGTAGCACCACTTGTTGATAATTTTACCAACGTTTCCGAGTTACCCGCCCCTGAACCTACTGTTTTTACAACAGAATTAACACAACCAACAGACACTAACCAATCGCTTGTAAATATGAGTATAATCGATACTATAAATAAGGCATTACAAGCTGTCGCAACCGCAAATCCTCCGAATAAAGACAAGTTTTCAGCAGTCAACTTTGTTCCTGAGTTTGATCCTAAAGTTAAAAACCAAACAATTATCACATGGTTAAATAAAGTTAATGAATGCGCGGAGATATACGGTTGGGACAGCAAACAAACGGCTCACTATGCTTTGCCAAAACTTACGGGAACTGCTAAACGATGGTATGAGGGTCAACCCTCAGTTATGCACACGTGGGACGTTTGGCAAGAGAAATTAAAGTCAGCTTTTCCTGTATATGAAAATTATGGCCGTCTTTTAACGGAAATGTTAGAAAAAAAGGCAAAGTTTGGCGATGATTTAGAGGAATACTACTACGAAAAATTAATTGCGTTAAACCGGTGTGGTATTACTGGGAGGCATGCTATAGATTGTGTAGTTTATGGTATAGAAGATAGATCTGTCCGTTATGGTGCAGAAGCTGTGTGGCTTTGAAGATGCTGATAAGTTGTTGGGATATCTCAAAAATGTTAAACATGAAAGGTTTGATAAAAATAATAAGAAAGTAGTCCGCCCAAACACTGATTCATACCGCAAACCACAAAAATTTGAATCTAATAAGCAAATAAGATGTTTTAACTGCCACGAAAACGGACACACTGTGTCAAATTGTAAAAAACCTATAATTAAATGCCAAAAGTGTAAAAGATTTGGTCATGATGATCCAAACTGTCCTAAAGAGGTTTGGAAAAGTAATGTAGAAGTAAAATCATTATGACTGACTGATGACAGGGACACTGTAGATAATAAATTCAGAAAAGTCCTAAAAATCAATGGGTTAGAGGTAAGTGGCTATGTTGATTTTGGTAGTCAGTGTTCGTTGGTCCAAGAGTCAGTTGCCAGGCAAATCATAAATTCAAGCGAATGGAAGCGTGTAGACTTACCACAATTACGAGGTTTTGGAAACTATATCATACATTCAATAGGTATATGCACAGTCGATATGCTGATTGATGACATAAACATTAATGTTGATTTGGTCATCGTGCCAGATTGCTATCTAAATTATGAGGTTTTGGTCGGTCAAACGGTGACGGAACAATCTCATGTTCAAATTTACAAAGATGACAAGCATTTAATCATCAAATCTAATTTACCCCTGAATGAGAAACGTGTAATATTAAAAACATGCGAGTTGGTTGACATATTCGGTAGTGCATCAATCAAAGTATGTACTGATAATAGCTTTAATGGAATTTCTTACATTGAAAGTAGTCATCGATTAGAATACAAAGTGATAGGTGGAAGCATTGAATTAAAAAACGGCATTGGTTATATAACTATTGAAAACTATCAAAACAATTTTGTTCAGTTCAGAAAGAAACAAATTATATCACGTGGGTTCTATTATTCTGGGTTTGTAACCAAATCAAATTGTTTTAACGTAAATAAAATCCGTACTGAAAATAGAATTACATTAGAAGAATTGAATATTGAAGATAGTCTAAGCATCAATGAAAAAAAGCAGTTGTTAGATCTGGTTAATGAATACAGGGACTGTTTTGCCAATAGCTTGTCTGAACTAGGGTGCACTAACGTTACCACTATGAATATAGAGCTAAAAGATTCTACTCCAGTTGTGTACCGTCCATACCGACTTAGCCATACAGAACGAGCAGAAGTTAGAGTAATGATAGACGATTTGACAAGTCATGGTATTATTAGAGAATCTGTTTCGCCTTATGCGTCACCTATAATAATGGTTAAAAAGAAAACAGGTGATAAGCGTCTATGCGTTGATTACCGTGCATTGAACAGAAAGACGGTAAAGCAGCACTATCCGATCCCACGCATTGAAGATCAAATTGATAGGTTATCCGGAAACCTTTATTTCAATGCGTTGGATTTGGCGTCCGGATATTACCAGATACCAATAAGTGAAGAGTCTAAATCAAAGACAGCTTTTGTTACCCCGGATGGTCAATTCGAGTTTAATCGTATGCCATTTGGGTTAGCAAACGCTCCAGCTATCTTCCAAAAGACAATTAACATGGTTTTGGGAAATGCCAGATTTGACACCGCCCTAGCATATATGGACGATATCTTGGTACCATCTAAAAATTTTGAGCAGGGCATAGAGAGATTACGAATTGTATTCGAAAAGTTGCGACAAGCTAATTTAACCCTTAAACCACAGAAGTGTTACTTTTTCAAACAGCAAGTAGATTATTTAGGTTTCGAAGTATCGGGGAAAGGAATAAAACCTGGCTCAAGAAAGGTTGATGCTGTTAGCAATTTTCCAACTCCTAAAGATGTTCATAACGTAAGACAAATAATAGGTCTAGCTAGTTTTTTTAGACGCTTTATTAAAGGATTTGCCGAAATTGCTAGACCTCTAACTAAACTGTTAAAGAAGAATGTTATTTGGATCTGGGGTGAAGAACAAGAACGTAGTTTTGAACAAATTAAGAATGCCTTATCGTCAAAGCCTGTATTGGCATTATACAACCCCTCTGCAGAAACCCAGATTCATACCGACGCGAGTAAGCATGGCGTAGGTGGTGTTTTGATGCAAAAACAGGACGATGTTACTTTTAAACCTATTGCTTATTACAGTCGTCAAACGTCACCAGAAGAGTCTCACTTTTCATCATATGAATTGGAGACACTTGCCGTTATAGCATCACTTACGAAATTTCGAACATATGTTTTGGGATTGAGTTTCACTGTCGTAACCGATTGCAATTCCCTTAGAGCAACGTTCCTCAAACGTGACATGATACCCCGCGTAGCTAGATGGTGGAGCTTAATTCAGGAATACGATTGCAATATCTTGTATAGGTCTGGAAGTAATATGATTCATGTAGATGCTTTGAGCAGAAACCCCGTTAATGATGAGGTAGGCATCATTGAAGCGGTAGAAACTCATGATGTCATGAGTATCGAGAATGACTGGTTGGTAACGGTTCAAGCAAATGACACAGAATTAAAACGCATTAAAGACATTTTATCAAACTCTGATTATGACGACGTTATCGAAATCCGTAAAAATTTTATTCTTAAAAGAGATCGCATTTATAGGAATACTGAAGAAGGTCTGAGATGGGTCGTACCTAAAGGATGTAGGTGGCAAGTTCTACAAAAAAATCATGATCAGATAGGACATTTTGGCTTTGAAAAAACATACGAAAGAATTAAACAACATTACTGGTTTTCACGCATGCGAAAGTTTGTTAAAAAATATGTTAACGCATGTCTAGAATGTGCACACAACAAGGTACCAGCAGGTAAGAAAGAAGGTTTCCTCCATTCAATACCAAAAATATCTACTCCATTTCACACCATTCACATAGACCACGTAGGACCTTTTGTGACCAGTAAACGTAAAAACGCATACATACTGGTAATAGTCGATGCTTACACAAAGTTCATAGTGTTAAAAGCTGTAAAGAATACGAAGTCTAATACGACTATAGCGGTACTGAGAGATTATTTTGGCACATTCGGCTTACCTGTTCGTCTAATTAGTGACCGAGGTACTTCGTTTACAAGTGCAAAATTTAAAACTTTCATACAAGAACTTGGAATAAGGCATATCCAAAATGCGGTTGCCTCTCCACGGGCAAATGGTCAAGTGGAGAGGTATAATCGAACTATATTAGATTCCCTCGCTGCCCAAAACCATGGTCATGACGAACGGTTATGGGATGATAGATTGTTGCAGGTACAATGGGGATTAAACAATACGATTAACAAGGGTACGGGGAAATCCCCATCGGAAGTTTTATTTGGGCTCAAACTTACTAACACTAATGAAGGTCAAATATTATCGGAAATTCGATCTGACATAATAACTAATACTAATAACGATAATTCTGAACAAACTGGTCATGCTCAACCAGTTACGATAAATAAAAGTTCAGCTAATATTGCAGAAAATAGTCACTCTTCAGGTGAAGTCGAAGACCCTCATAATTTAGATAACTCGCATTGTGTGAGTCAACCTAGTGAAAATGATAACGTTCGGTTTAATGTAGATGTAGATAATGATAACATGAACATAGATGAAAATATAAATCAGATTAGATCAGAAGTAAATCGGTTTATAGATAAATCTCAAGAAAATCAAAAACGTAGATTTGATCTTAAAAGAAAAGAAGCTAGAATATATAGTAAAGGAGATTTAGTACGAGTAGAAAGATCAGTTCACACAGTGGGCAAAAGTAGGAAATTGTTACCTAAACTATCAGGTCCATATAAAATCACAAAAGTGTTAGACAATGATAGATATGAAATTGTTGATACTCCTCTAACAAAAAAAAGGTAGAAATAATTACACGGGAGTTTTCGCTGTTGATAAAATATTTCCCTGGATGTGTTTTGACTCAAAAGAAAAGGATGTCAATTCAGATAGCACTGATAGTGAGGATAGCACTAATGAGCAGTTTAATAAATGAAATCAGACTATCCCCAAAATTACAAATTTAATTACGGCTAATCATGTAATTCTCAGTATTAAATTTAATGAATATTCATTTCTTTAATTTCTTGAGAATGTAATTATGGACATTTTATGATAATGAATTTGTAAAATGTTTTGTTTTTGTGATCAATGTTGTCTAATTGTTAAGCTGGATTTTGTTCTAGTGCGATCATTTAAAAGTACACTTTATGCACAAAGCGAACTATCAAAAGCAATTAAGAACATCGTGTACTAAGCGCAAAGTGCGCCGTCATCAATTATTGTTCACAACGTGTGTTAAGTGCAAAGTGCGCTATTATATATTTTGCATAATGTATGCTAAGCGCAAAGTGCGCAGTCCTCAATTATGCACAACGTGTGCTAAGCGCAAAGTGCGCCGTCTTCAATTATACACAACGTGTGTTATGCGCAAAGTGCGCCGTCCTCAATTATGCACAACGTGTGCTAAGCGCAAAGTGCGCCGTCCACAATTTATGCACAACGTGTGCTAAGCGCAAAGTGCGCCGTCCTCAATTATGCACAACGTGTGCTAAGCGCAAAGTGCGCCGTCCTCAATTATGCACAGTGTGTGCTAAGCGCAAAGTGCGCTATCATCAATTTTGCACAATGTGTGTTTTAGACATTAATTTAGTACTAAGCAACAATAAAAATGTTTACATACCTACTAGTTTAAATATTTTTCATATTATTCTGGTAAATGTTCACGAGGACGTGAACTTTTATCAGGATGGACGAGCTGTTAGATTATTAAAATACATCGATAAAATATTGTAAAGAATGAACGACTTAATTCTCAAAATAGCCACATTAATTAAATAAACAATAAATATGATATTATTTTACACAGTTTTGGTAGGCATTGAGTCGTTTGTTCTGGCGACATTAACCGAATGTAAGAGGGTAGGCGGAGGAGTTTTTTTCAGTTAGTTGGGGTTCGGGAAAAACAGATTATTATTGTCGACCGTGGATGGATAACATTATTGTATGCTAACGAGTAAATTATTAAGAAACAGGAGAATAAACAGTTTTAATATTCTATGGTGTTTGTTTGAAGTAACACTGTATCACAAGCATGGGTGTTGCCGAACCATAGTACTCGTAATTTGTGATACCTACCCTCGACTCAAGAAATTCTAGTAGGTCCTATTACTACTACTAAGTAGGACTATGTATGATGTAGTTGGGTGCACATCGTTTTATCGGTTAGCGTGACGCGCGCTAAGAACGCGTATTATTTGATCGCAGACAGTGTACTTCGGATTTTAGATTTATTGATGTCACAATAGACTTAATAATGCGTCGCCGTTCACAACAGATTAACTTGGCTCGGCCGGTCCAGCGTTATTAGTTAGAACCGGCATTGGCACCGGCCCGGCACCGAACCGGCACCGCCCACGGCCAGAGGCAGATGGAATCGTAATCACTACATCAGACATCAATTAACGGAGGACGGCGCCGCCGGATGCAGACGTCCATCGCAGCTGGATTTTAAAAGCCTAAAAGTGAACTAACTACACTTCATTATCCCAAGGAGTACAGAAGCGAGGCGAGGTGCAAACGAGTTAGCGGCTTAGCTAACATAAAACCTTTATATAAGGTACCTTGCTTTATGAGAAAAAATCAACATTTTTATTTTTTTATATTTTAGTTTTTTTTATATATAACATATTTATTTAATTGAATTTGAGTTAGGTACCTAGTGGAGCAAAGTGCGACGAACAAGTCTCTGGTTGGAAACATATTGTGGACCACTTCTAAATTATATGGGCATTCATTGTATAGTTATTATCTTTACTTATGTAATGTAAATGTATAAATGCGTCGTTATACTGACTGACAAAATTAATACATAGCTATAGCTATATATAAACTTATTCTTATAGGCTGGATAATTGAGTGTAATTCAAAGTCAATGATTTTTTTTGTGAATAAGCCAGCATAACATGGTGTTCTAGACAACGCATTCTCATCTACTTGTACTATATGGAAATGGTAATTTGCGAGTGTGCGAATTGCACTGATTTCGCTAATTCCATTTAATCCGTCCGTTTGTGATGGTAATCCGGATAGGGATGGAATTGCCCGCATTATTCGCCAGGGGTGTATTGTATAACACGTAAGTCGGCAGCGGATTCCCGTTACTAGTGCGCACGCGACTTTGTGGCCATGCAATTCGGGATATGGAGGTGGAGAGTAAAATCTTCTATATTTATTTGGCCTTAAATATTTTTTGGCTTTATTTTTTTTTTCCATTCCTTCATACCTACCTATTCTTGGCATGAGCCTCACCTAGTTTGATTGGCATCACACGGAAGCTTTATGATGAAGAGGAACATAAAAAAAAAGCTAGTAACCCAGCCGAGTTTGTTGCCAGATTCTTCAAGGCTACGGGCGCGTGGAACTGGCGTCAATTCACCAAGCTGACGTTTCAAAATGATCCTTGTGATATGATTGAATAAATTTACTTTTTTTACTTACTTACTTATAAGTATACATACCTAAAATAAGAATATTTACAGTTAAAATTACTTCATTTCGTGGATTCTACCTAAATAAATAAGTACTTACTTACATAGGTACCTATATTAAGTACCTAATAGGTTTTTATTTCCGAAAAACGTGTGCTCAATGACAGGGCTCTCAAACAGTAAAGGAGGATGGTGGAGGATGGTGAGGAAACCGGCATGTCAATAATTAAAAGCTCGATAGACTTTTAGATCTCGCTCGAGAGTGTCGCAGTGTCCGTCCAAGCTGTGTCCTAGTAGTGGGAACATTATAAGTCTGACTATGAAAGCTTAAAATACTTATTACAAAACTCAAACTGGCTAGTGCTACACACCAAGGCCAAGAGGTGAATAGAAAAATTGTTTTAATAATATACTAAACGCCGCAGTTGAAACTGAAACACAGCTGCAATAAATAGTTTACCCCGTCCGCGTCCGGGGTGCGTGGGGCGCGGGACGCGGGGGGGCGTGGGGTGGAAGGCCGTATTCCAAATAGTCAGTTAAAAACTACATGGATAGTTTTTGGTTTAAAACGGACGCAAAATGCGATCACCATGGTCTACAAACGTAGTATAACAATAAACCCATAGGGTCACGTTATTAACAGCCATTAGGCCATCACCAGAGTTGGCTACTGACTCATACGAACTTACTTACATTTTAGCAAAGTATTCCCCGCGTTCTTTCTGTCCTTAAGATGTGGACCGTACAGAGCTGCGGGAGTAGCGCAATGATTACTAGTGCTCTCCCTCGGCTTCGCGCCCCAGATAGCTCTTTGTGCCGCGGCCGCAGGGTAGCACACAGAGCCACGATACCACCGCACTATTGTCTGTTATTTCACGTTTAGAGATCTTCATCGTATTCAAAAACCGTTTGCTAATAAAATAAGAAGTCTTTGAAATCATGATCCAAAATGTTTGAACAGGCGGGACTCAAAATGTAATCCAGTCTGTTACTCGAAAAATATTTCTTATAGGTAAACTGCAAAGAATTTTAACATTAAGTACAACTTATGTAAAATTTTTAGGTAGGGAATTTTTGATACAAAATCACTAGACTAATGAACTTGTAAATGTACTTTATCAAAAGTAGTTTATTTTGAAAAAGGTATGTTGGTTGAGTTGAACAAACTATTACCTCTCAGTAATTTCATTATCTAGTACTAAAAGGTACCTACGTCAACTTGTTATTTCATTAGCAGACGCCTAAATAATTAATTTATTCGCTCAGACGTAATAACAATAAACGGAACCTTTGTAAAGCTTCGTTTCCTCAACCTTGACTCGACAGTGCCATTTCGTCTTGGCACGTCGCGCCGCATCGCCGGCCTGACATCTGGGTCGCTCCAGCCTACTTCGCGCCGACGGATTTCAACAGAAGCTCAAATATCTTGAATGAAACCTCGGAAATACCGGGGGAATTGCGAAAATAGTATCCCTCGTTTAAAAAGCTCTTGAATGCCGGAGCCGAGCCAAATTCCACAGAACTGAATGTTACAGCAAACTCGCAAATAATAGGGAAATTTACAAGCTTTGTGGAGCGCCGTGGTGCAAGTTAAGAGTGGACGGATAAAATAATTCCCTACTAGTACGTAAGTACCTAAGTACATAGCAGTAGGCACTACTTCAGTGCGGGGCAAAGACTTCTGCTGCTCTACAAGACGCAAAATTCGCCCCACATCTAACTTTTAGACACCTAAAATGACACTTTTTCACCACCACCTCTGAACAAAAGCAAATACCGTAGACTCTTGACTCGGTTCAAGACAACCGAATGGTGTTCTTCTTAGAGTTATCAATTTATAAAAGGTTGGCAACGCGCTAGGGGCATGGTCTACGGTAACCTCTTTACATCAGGTGGGCGGTATGCTTGTTTGCAACTTTGGTGGTATGAATAAAAATTCAATGCATTACTTTAAAATCAAATGCAAATCTTGTTGAATTAAAATGTAAAGCTTCAGTCTAAATAAATTATTATAAAGTTTGCGATACAATCAGAACCTGCAGAAATATTTTATAACTAGCTACTTTTTATGCACCCTTTCGCAAGTGAGTCACTGTTCAGCGGGAGCATAAATTGATGATAGCGATCGGGCATATTTAAGTTCTTTATTTAACAACTCACTTCACTTTAGATAAGTAGCTTGCAACAATGACACGCGGTGCGTGCAACACGGCCGCTGCGTCATCGTTCAAATACGGAATTTTGTTATGGGGAAACATTACCAATGACTTAAATACAAGAAAAGGAACAAATCCCAGTTACTCATTTAAAATTGATTCGAGTAGACCGCTATGCTGATGTCTTGTTCCCCAAAGTTAGTGTGTGTAATGGAAGCTGCGGCGGCGGCAGATGCCTTCCCATTATCCTAGCCACGGCGCAGTTCGGGCGCTGTCCTATTAGTTCTACGCAACTTTATAATGCGCATGTGTCGTGATCCTATTGTTGCTTAAACCTTTGCAACGAATCATATTTATTATCCATCGACCAGTAGTTTTGACACATGGACTGATTTGAGTTGGCTTTAGCAACCGTGTGTGCGGATATTGTCACCACTTCAAGGCATTGCAAAAAAAAGAACCTTATAGAAATGGTAGTGTGAGAATAAAAAGAATATACATTTTAAATTTCTAAAGACTGCACATTTCGTGCAAGATGACATATTTACTTAAAATGAAACGGCAAGTCGCATTGCGGATTTAAATATTTAGCTTGGCACGTCCGCTCCCCGTGACGGCGGCGCTCGACTGCCGGCGAGTGCGACTGACAGCGGCGAGTGATTTGTGGGTAGTTCCTTTTTTATCGTCTCGTCACCGGTGCATTTTATTGACATCGTATAAATTACGATCAATGTTACGACGACATTTAAATTGCAAAGTATGTATTAAACGAGTGGAATTACCCCATGAATTTGTAATATTTACGACCACGTGTAGGTAATCGATGGTTTAATATTTGCAGAGAAGTAGATGCCGGCACTGGTACGAGTCAAGTCTAGCAAGATCAAAGAATGACTGACTCTTGAAGCTCCTCAACTGTGTTGACAGGTGTCACGATGAGCTCTTGCTTGACTGAAAGCTACGTTAGCGATCGAGATTAAATCCTTTGCCGACTGTTCCTGCCAGTTTGTTAGTGCACACAAGGAATGACTAATTTAGCGCTGAGTGCATGAGGACACAGGCCTTAGAGAACAGCTATGATAACAGTAAGCTTCATAAACAAATTATTGGGTTGATTTGAATTTAAATCATTATAGAGTCACTAATAAATAATTGACCTGCCGGCATCCTAACATAGTCTTTAAATAGAATGTCGTAGACGTAAGTTAAATCTTCTACGACGGTGGAAAGCTACGACGTAGGCTCCGCGGGGCCATGTTCACTATGTTCAGCCTGTGGTTCAGCTCCGTGCAAATGTGCCGCGGCTGTGCAGGCAAGACAACGCCTCGGCACTGTCTCTGCATGTAATCGCATGCTAATGTCACGTGTGCCTGCCTTAGGTACTATTCATGGGTAATTGTGCGCGCTTGTTTATTCATGTGTTTGCATTAAAAGATACTTACTACAACATAGGCTCTTTTACTACTTGGATCTAGATGAAGAGCAGATATTATCAGTCGGATTTGAACATTAAAATGGAGGCGTTTCGTTCGGATTATTCCAAGTTTGGTCGCAAACAATGGGTCTTGAATCGTAGCTTAATAAGCATAAAGGCGAATTAGTAAACTACGTAGGCAGGTACTTTTGTCTATAGAGTAGGTATATTAAAAAAAAAAAACAATGACCATTTATAGATAAACAGTATTTCTGATGGAAACTTAATCAAGAAGGAAAGAAGTACAATACGTGCGCGAGATCCTAATATCCTCTTCACGACAGCCGCCAGGTAAGAGTTGCTTCACTCCGTACAACTTGCTATTATTCTACAGGTGTAGGTACTTATCCACTGGAGTATTAGATATAGTTATCGTCAATCATAGTTTATTCAGAAGTATAGCGCCAATTTTTCCAGGATAAGAAAATAGCCCTTTTTAGGATTTTTTTTTATACCACCGAGGTAGAAAACAAGAAGATACCATGATACCGAGGTGTTTTGTAAACTCAAGTACCTACTTAAATGCAAAGATTTAGGACTATGACTATTGGATGTGCAATGTTATTTTAAACTTTTGGGTGTTTGTTTAGTTCTGTTAGTGGTTTTAATGTTGCCTGCCTGCCTGCCATACGTCATACCTACTTTATTTGGTAAAGCACGACTCACTATATGATCAAAGATAAAATAGTGACCAAGTACTTCGGTAAGTAAGTTCATGAAGAACTAACTTGTAACCTGATACCTGATGAAAACTTCGTCCCGTAAGTAGATAACAAGTAGGTATCATTGGAAGTACAAATGGCACGGAACTTCCGGACGTAGAGTTTAATGAAAAAACTTGTCGCCCTGTCGCGAGACCCGCGACGCGCACGTCTGAAACTCTACTTTTCTCATTTTAAACTAAGTTTTTCAGATAAATAACTGTGAAGACTTGACAAATTTCTCTTCATTCCACGAACAGCATTACCTCTGGTGTTGCTGAGGTCAATAGGTGACGGTAACTACTTACCATCAGGCAGGCCGTCAGCCTGTTTGCCTTAAAATTATATTATTTAAAAGAATTAGTTTAGTTTTGCTACATTCAGTTACTAAAATCATCGCATTGGTCATCTAATCAAGGACCAACTCTAGAAAATATATAGGTAGGTGAGGTACAAAACTGTGTATCGTGCGTGACGAGTCGGTCCGGCGCTGATTCGCACTGATTTGTTAATGAAAGGACACCTCCTCACCGTTTACTCCCACCTGTTCTGTTGAGTAGTTCTGTTGACAGAACTACTGGGAATTTTTTTACCATTAGTTTTGTCCACAAAACAAATGGGAATACTATTTTCACATGTTCTGTTAAGTAGTTCTATTGACAGAACTACTAGGATTTTTTTCTGAATAGTTCTGGTCTTCATTATTAAATGTCGGAAATGAAACTGTCAAATGTATGTACAGTCAATCTCGTTATTTTTAACCGCCTGCTGTAGCGTAGGTGCCTTGCCTACAGTCGCGTACTAAAGTGCATCACGTAATAATAGAACACCTAACAGTCTGTCAAAATCATTATGATTCCTTGTCGTGCGTATCAGCACCTTATCAGAATTGAAAGTATTGTAAGGTACCACAGAGTTCTTAAGAGCAGTAGAGTTCTTTGTGATAGAACACGTCCGAGGAAGTACTACCACCATACCTATTTCTATCGCAGCAGTAATGCTCGCATTGCTGTGTTCCGGTGTGAAGGGTATGGTTTTCCGTGAAATTACTGGCACATGAGGCTTTCGATTTATGCCTCTAGGTGGCAAACCGCGAGTGATACTTCTGGTATTGCAAGCGTACATAGGCTGCGGTAACCGTTTACCATCTTGTGGGCCGTACGCTTGGTTGCTACTTCAGTTGTATATAAAAAAAAAAACACCACCCAAACCCGGAATTTGCAGATGATACAAACATTAGTCCCACTCGTGACCACTCGTGACCACTCGTGACCACTCGTGACCAAGGACCAAGGCCGCAACATATCGTTTTCAACAGGGCTCACAGTATTCAGCAAAGAATACTGAACTGACAGCTGAATTAGTTCTAGCGTATTATTGGTAAAATGTTGTTAATCGCAGCAGTCTACCGGGCAGTTTCCCATTTCATGAGTCGCGGAGGGCGGCTCGGGCGTCCGTCGGCGTCGCCTCGCCCGCGCCGCGCCCGCTGCTGATTGCGGCGCATTTGTAACATCCGTCACAACTAAGCACCCTCCCATCCGAAACTACTTACTTTCCTACGATCACTTTTGTGAGCCGATCGTAGGATCTTGTCAATAATAATTGTACTTGTGCCCTTATTCATAAATAATCTGTAATGTTAGCTGCTTGCTCAGTATTGTTTTTCCTTGTCATTTTATGTCAATGAATAAAGACGATAAATTAGAAAGATACATTTAGCTAATTGAGGTTTAAAGTATGTTTATGAATAAGGTAAATAAATCTATGAATAAGGTAAATTTAAACATGACTGAAGATGAGAACAGATTTTAATGTCATTTTTGCAATAAACGTAACAATTAAAATGACTTAAAACCTGTTTTCATTATCAAATGACAAAATATAGATTTTAAGTGTTGAGTCTTTATGAGTATCCGGTACTTGAAATGAATAGGTGCTTACCGAAAGCTAACAGCGAAAACTTTATTAATTAGTGTAATGTTTGTCCCTAAACGAGTTAGTGGTTAATAGTTAATTATCTACATAAGGAGTGCACACTCGTGCGGTTAGTGCTATAGTAACTATGCTAGACACTGCACACCACAAACACACCCAATTATACTTACCTATTTACTACAAAATGTTCCGGGCCACTGGCCTAGAGGTAGTGACTCCGGCTTCCGATTCAAAGGTTGTGTGTTCGAAGCCGATCGTGCACCAATTGATTTTTATATTCCAAAAATGTATGTGCGCAATAATAGTGCTCTTGAACGAGAGAAAACCGGCATGACCAAGAACTATAAAATTAAAAGATCTATCAGCATTGGGTAAGCGTGGTGAATTGGAAACAATCACTCTCGGTCGAGAGTAGGTCAGTATCTCAGCAGTAGGATCATAAGAACACTTGTGATACCCATGAAACAAAATACCCAATGGTCATTCGATTATGTGTCGACAAATGCGTAGAAAGCATTTCCTTGGCAACTTAGTTCACCCTGAGACATCACTGGGCTTAATGAGCAGTTAGACTATGACTACAGTGAATAAAACAAGCTGTTAGTATCCCAAACGTTTATTGCCACTACTTATGTGTTAGTTAGACTAATGTACAGACATCACATACAAGTTAGCGAGAGCTACGCAGGCAGAGCCAGCGGCAGGAGCCACGTCTGCCTGCGTTCATACAGGTTGTTAGTGTTGGAGTACACGTCAGGATACACAGTAGCCAAAGCCATCATGGCTTTTGTTACTTTGAAACTCTTATTAAAATTGCTAATATTTCGTCTCCAAAAGCTTATTTTGTGTTTGCACAAATCAGAAAGTTGACGTGAGTATGTCAATATTATTTGTACATATATTGTATTTTCTTGAATAAACAAAGGTTAATGTTGTAACATGCCATGATATCGTGACGTTAACTCCGGTGTATCCACCACCGTTGCGTTCAAGTGACCCCTCGCCCCAGCCCCCCGCCACCCCCCCGCAGGCACTCACCGCTGTGCTGACTGTCCACGGAACTCTTGCGCGACCCCTCCGAGGACGGGGCGCGGACCGGCACCTCGCGAACCGAACCATCACGAACCGAACCGTCATCGGTCGAACTTTCGCGAACCAAATCGTCACCGGTCGAACTGTCGCGATCCGAGCTGTTGCGAACCGAGTTTTCGCGAACCGGACTTTCACGGACCGATTCGTCGCGAACCGAACTGTCACGATCCGAGCTGTTCCGAGCCGGGCTATCGCGAACCGAATTGTCGCGAACCGGGCTATCGCGGGATAAAGTAAGGGGATCCGTGCCTTCGCGAGGCAGGCTGTCGCGCGTCGCGTCACACGTAGCGGTGGAGTCGCGCGTCGCGTCACACGTGTCGGTGAAGTCTCGCAGGCGCGCCCAGTCCTCGCGCAGGCGCAGCAGCTGGTCTCGCAGCGCGGCGCACACGCTCTGCCGCGCGACGTCGCACTCTCGCTCCACGTTGTTGTAGTTCTCCATCACCTCGCCCACCTCGCCCTCCTTCTCCTTCACGGAATCCTGAGCGAGAGATCATTTCACAAAACCACTACAGCGTTACTCATAATCAAGCGATAAAGAGTTTTACAACCGTTTTTCCTTCTCACTACTTTTAGTTGACCAGAAACGAAAGCACAACAGAATACATTAGTACTACGTACAGAATGGCCACTCCCTACCTCCCACCGCTTTTACTTACCCCACCTTGGACGCGAGTTTGCCGGCACCACACGGCACCATTCGTCGGCACTGAAGCTAAAGGCTACTAAACACGCGATTATTCTGATTATGTGTATCTCGCTCTTGCTACAATTGGGTGGGGACAACCATGACACTCACACATACAACAGCACAGTTCACAAACTATGAGTGTGGTGATTGCTTCATACATTTTATTGAGTGTCCGGGGTGTGACGAAAGTATGTTTCGTTTCTGGTCAACCACAGCCGCAGCCGCTCGTCGGACCTTCCATCGACCCACTCGTCCGGGCCATCTCTGAGCGCGTCAGGCGCACGCATCCTCGGTGAAAGGGTACCATTAACCCATCTAGATCCATTGATTCTAATTAGAACTAGGAGCAATAGAAAAAGTGTTGTGTGTGGAATCGTCGGAAGGATCAGAGAACAGGACAGGAGACAGGAGACAGGAGACTCACGGCCAGCAGACGCAGAGCGCGGGCGCGCTGGAGAGGCGGCAGTGCAGCGGCGGCGACGGCTGTGTGCCGCGCGCGCGCCGCCCACGCGCAGCTCGCCTGCAGCCGCGCCGCCAGCCGCGCCTGCCTCCTCGCACCCGCCAGCGCCGCGCCCGTCTGCATCCATCCACCGTTACACACATGCCTACTCGCACGACTCTACTACACTATCCGGACTCGGAACACCCGTTTGCAGATGGTGCAAACGTTCATTCCGCAACTATTTTAATGCGTCGTTTATCACATTAATAAATTAAAGTTGTTTTTTTTTTATTATTTCGTTCACAAATTGAAATTTCCACATGAGATACCTAACTTACTTAAAAAAGTCAAAACATAGTGTAATTACTTAGCATTCCACATTTCAAATAGCATGAAGTTTATAAAAGCATTGCCACGTCTACCGGTAGCAGTTCGAACAGTAGAATAGCATCCTGGCGAAACTTGCACATCTTATGGTACTAGATAACCAGAATAAGGCTAGTTTGCATTCTCCCTCTAATCGAGCGAGTTTAAATAGTTGGGAGATAATGTAGTAGAGCTAGCACAATACATCTCTTGATGAGTGAGCTGAGACCGGAACGACGCGCGCTAGCTCGCTGATAGGAGAGCTCTCGGTTCCGCAGTACTGCGCGCACGAACAACCATATCAGATGGCGATTTGTGAGCGAGTTCAATGCGAGGCGAGTGCGTAACGAGTTGGCAACGAACGCGCGCCGCGAAGACTCCGCCAGCTCGCCGCGTTTCGAAGGGTGGAAGTGGACGATAGGGTGCGTCTCGCTTGGAACTCGCTCGCAAATCGCTAATGTACAGCAGCCTCACTGCTGCTCAGCTGCGACACCAGATATAAACTTTACGAGCTGCCTCGTTCTGCACCACGGAATAAACCATACTATATGCGAGTGTGCCCTTTCAAGATACCCTAAGTAGTTCCTTAGCTCCGAGCGCGCGATAAAACCTCCTGTCCTTCCTTACGATATAAAAGAGCTTTACGGACTTCCTATTTCGGAGATGAACGGACGTCGTTTATGATCATAAACTCGATTCACTGAAGATCGCTTTTACGATGGAAGTTGGAAATTACCAGCGGGATCTGAATTGAACAATAACACGCAAGGACGCGAACTCAGTGACGCGTGCGGATGCCTCGCGGTCGACTCGATATATTAATAAGTGTTATTGGTACGGATACCTAATACAAGCAACGTCCTACAGAAAAATCTGCGTCTCTGCGAGAAACATGCTTTTTGAGTCAAAAGTAAGTAAAACTGCGTTTGTCGTCGAAACATGCCAGTATATCTTTAGACTACTTGCAGTCCCTGTGTCGCTGACGGCATGACGTCCCCCGGGCCGATCGTACAACGCGGGCTCGGGTCCCGTGGCCCGAGACTGGCAGCGTCGAGTTTGACTTACGTCCTCTGAGGACATTCCGAACCTCTGAGTGAGGCAGCTGGCGCGGTCGAGTGCCTTCTTACATTCCGGTAGGACCTCGTAACTTTATCCCGAAGGATTTATTTTTTGCGGACGTGTTCATATTGGATTCATATTTATTTTTAGTTACGAGCAAATATAAAGGTTGTGTGTAGTTCCGGGTCAGCATCATGGCGCGTTGGTTTGGGATATGGGAATTATAAAGGTTTCTCGTTCATTATTTTCATGTTAATATCACAACCGGTACTTTCTGGGGACAGTCTAGTTTAAGAGATGCTAGCCGTGAAAGGATAGCGTTATAAGAATGGTTTAATTGTTGAAGCACGTGTTTTACTAGCTTACAGCTATGCTTATACTAAGTGCAAATAGCTATGCAAATAGCAGTTACTTGCGTTAAACGCTGGACATCAGCTTATATGGGCACCACTTCATCTTCTAAAGCCCACCGCACCGCACCGCATCGCACCGCACCGCACATGCCAACACTCGCACTGGTTGAAACGAACTACATGCTAGTAGCACCATTTAAACTTATGGCGTTGTATCAAACACCATTATGCTATCACGTGTCAGCGCATGTATCCATGAGCGTGGACGACAATCGTCATAAAACAACGCGAGTGTTAGCATGTGCGGCCTGCACTATATGAATGACCACAGAGTGCCACGATTGCATCCGACTACTGTAGCACATTTCCGACTAAAAGCAAATCAAATCATTAGGAGCGTGAGCGTGAGTCAGAGAAGGGAATCGAGTAAAGGCCATACATTAGTCCCTCGCGTCCATTACCAGCAGGCTGTCCCGCGCCGCCATTACACAACTAGGCCACCGCTCATTCCGCGACACCACTGAACCTGGGACTGTACTCTTGAAAGCGACAAACGATAATCGTGGCAATGGTCGTACTTTAATATGTCGGTGACTACTTAGTTCAGCTTCAGGTCAGAGCGTTCAACACCACCACGGAAACTGGCACGATATATCGCTTTTGACCGCAAGAATATACTCTGTGACAACAGTACCGTTCTAATAACTAACCCAACACAGGAAAAATCCCTAAACGGCTCTGGAGTCTGGAGTCTGGGAAAAGTGATTTAAAATTGGAAACAATTTTGAATACAATAAGCTGCTTGTTTTTCCATTTATATGTATAACGCAATATTTCCAAGTTACTGTATAGGAATCCACTGGTCACTTGTAGCGATGGAACTCTTAATTGCTTTCGGAAACTGATTTACAGAACAACAAACTTTGATTAACACCATAATCAATCAATCAGTTACACAATAGCTATTTTAACTGGAAGTCAATGTAAAGATTATAATATCCATTATATATAATTTGCCTCAAGCGGGATATCCCGCTTGAGGCAAAATATTTTTGGGATATTATAATCTTTAGTATTCCCTTAGTGTGATGGTTAACACTATAAAAACAAAAATAACCAATGGAAGTCAATGTATTTAATCGCTATGTCGCTCGTCGTCCTGTTCAAATTACTAGTACACTTAACTAAGACTATAACTTTTAGAGACTTAAAACGCTAGAACGAAAGGACAAACGGGCATGTAATCAACTTTGAATTTAGTTGCTGTATCAAATGAACATAATTTAGCATGATCGCCATAGTGAAGTTACAATAGATATATAGAATGCTGTTTGCCGCAGGCTCTACACATGCGTAGGTACCACGGCGCAAATGAGTAATTTCACAGCGCATCAAGCAGCGCTTAATGGCCGGTGAACTATTGCTCGTCCTATATTATCGACTGATCTGAGGTGAGCCTTCGATATTATATAGTACAATGCGGTTGGATTGCCAACGGCAGATCTGTGGAACTGGAACCCAAGTCTACTGTTTATAATTCAATACTGATGAATAGAGTTGTTTAAGAGTAGTAGAGTTTTTTGTGGTAGAGCTCGTCCGGGGAAGGACTACCACCATACCTATTTCTGCCGCAAAGCAGTAATGCTCGCATTGCTGTGTTCCGGTGCGAAGGGTATGGTTTCCGGTGAAATTACTGGCACATGAGGCTTTCGATCTTAGCCTCAAGGTGGCAACCCGCGAGTGATACTTCTGGTATTGCAAACGTCCATAGGCTGCGGTAACCGCTTACCATCTTGTGGGCCGTACGCTTGGTTGCCACTTCAGTTGTATAAAAAAAAAAGCAACTGCCGCTCAGCTGTGGACAGGTTCTTTGACACCACGAACTAAATGGAAACGATTTTCCCTGACATACTCGTACTTATTTGTTACGAAGAAGTAAAACTGCACTCAACCAAATACAAAGAACGCCTAAATGTGCATCCAAACCACCTGGCTGCACAGCTATCAACATAAACTAGATACCCAAAAAGAATACGCAGACAACACATCATGGAATTGGATGAAACATGATAATAAATAAGAGGGAGAAATGTTCGCTGGAACAAATCTTCGACAAGCCAGACCTCCACATAGTCTAAACACTGATCGCAGAAACACAGAACAAAAAAAAACCTATTTGTTTTATCTGCAAATGAGATTTCTTCAGTAGTTGCGTTTACTGCAACACTGAGTGTGAGTGTGTAGTGGAGGGGGAGGGGAGGGGGGGCCGTGGCTAGACTCTACGGCTCTCGAGCGGAGGGCTCTCGCCGTACAGTTGCCTGTATCGCGCGCTAACTGTGGGGCTGAGGTAGATGCTGTGTGCTCCCCTATTAGCCGAGTCAACTGACCTCTTGTTCCTGCTAATTGATTGATGTTACGTACCGTTAAACTGCCGGCCGGTTGTAAATAATACGGATATAATCACATAATTATACGGAAACAAGACAAATGCTTATTACAACTAGCACCCGTTGTCTGCAACGGTTTGGAGAAGCACCAGTTTAGGACCTCGTGGACAACTCTAACCTACCTAATACGGTCGGCGGATTTAGATCATCGAGAAACGGACACATAATAGTTCTCTAAAACCTATTGCGTTAAGTGTGTATGTATGTATGTATGTATGTATAGTGTGCAATGAATAGTTCCGAGAGGTTTCCGACATGAGCGACGGGATCTATCTCGCACAATGCCCACGTGACTATTGTTGTCCACGTGCCGCGGGACGTCTCGGGAAACACAATATTTGGACAACGAATAAAGACATTCAATTATACGAAAAGGTCAGACCGCGTTCATTTATCATTCCCATTTTCAGGTACCGGCTAGAATGCTATTTTAGTGTTCTATACTAAACAAAATCTTTAAAAATCCATGGGTATAAACCAAATTTAGGAGAATAATGCTTCTAATACAGTGACAGAAAAATATTTGCATTGCACGTTTTTGACAGTCGCAATACTGAAAATCGATCATGCAACAAAACTGAGTGGTAGATGGAAATAATCCGCAATTTTGCTGTCGTTGTACACAAACAACACATGATATGCATCCTGGGGGGCAATGCTACTGATAGCATTGCAAGGCTGAACGCAGTTTATCAAGGAAAGTTCCATCGGTAATGGAACGCAACCACCCTAAGCGGAGGATAGGATGTGCTCCTTCTCCTTCCAAAGTGGTGTGTGGTGTATAGTGTGTAGTGTGTGGTGAGTGGTGTGTAGTGTGTGGTGTGTGGTGTGTGGTGTGTAGTGTGTGCTCTCACCTGTTGGAGCTGGTCGTGCATGTGCTTGAAGTCGGCGGAGGCGGGCGCGGGGCGCGCCTCCATGTCGCGCAGCAGAGCGCTCACCTCCTCCTCGCGCGCCTGCACATTCATAATCATCATTAACATTATGCCTTGTACGGACTATGCGTTCAATGTACGCGTAATTTAGGTACGTTAAATACGCTACACGTCGACTACGCGTACATTGGAACGAAAAGACACACTCAACAGTCACATACATAGTCCTGAGCTCACACTAGGCAGGGATCCTAGTGTCGAAGGTATCAGAAACTACGAGTACAAAAGTACTAGCAGACCAGGCCAGGAACAAATAATTGCAGATCAAGCAAACGTTTGTCCCGCAACGGGAATCGAGCGAAGAGTACTTGCAACGTCGTCAACGCGCATCATCACGTTTTAAGAAACGTGTATATATATGTAGCTATAAGTAGCTTATTTTATTGTCTTTCAAAAACAAGATATAAGTAAATGACAATAAGGAAATTTCGATAGCTTCCAGAACTTCCTAAAAGCCAACATTGTATTTATAACGTACGGTCGCGATGGAAACAAAGTGCCTTTACAAGAACTCTCCGAGTTATGGACTTGTCGAGCCCGCGTACTTCCGCGACACCCGCAGCTAGCAGAGTACCGAGGAGCTTGTTATCTTACTAATATTATTAAGGGAAAAGTTTGTATGTTTGTGGAAGTATCACGCCAGAACAGCTAAACGGATCTGTATGAAACCGGCGCAGGCATAGAATATAGTCTGAAATAGCACATAGCCTACTTTTTACTTCGGAAAAATGTTGAACAGCAGGTAACACCGCGGGGCGTAGCTAGTATATTATATTAGAACCCCCGGACACGTTGCTTCTCCGAAGTGGACAGTAACTCATAACGTTGCGATCTCCAGACCGCACGTTGCATACACCGAAGCTATTACGGAATCGCCTCTACAAATAGCCGGTCAAATAAACATAATATGACCGTGGAATGAGTATTCCGTTTATCTGCTGCAGTGCTCTGTTTGTTTTATATTGTGATTTGATTGCATTTAGACTGATGGCATCCTGGATGAGGGCAGCCCGCATCAAGTGTTTACATAACATACGGCTCATCTAGATATCATTATCTACGAAGTGCATGTCGCAGTAGGATCTGTCGAAGTAGTGGTCTTTCGAAGGTGTGAGTTGTCGAAGTATGTTCAAGTGTGGATACTCATATTTACTTTATTATGGATGTGATCGCATTTTTAAAACGATTTAATAGTGTCCCTTTAAACATTAAAAGGAACACAATTTAAGATCTTTAACGGTTTGGGCAGAGCGTTGATCGTCAGTACCGCAACCCTTTAATATTTTAAGATTTGCATTATGATCGAAAATCATAAACGATTTACCAAAATACAAAGCAAACGGTACTTCAAGCGAAAGCTAAAATGTTTATAGTTCTTGCACATCGCACGCAACACAAAATTGCGATATAATATTCGTCGATCGTAGAGGTTTCCAAACTGCAATAAAAGCTGAGCACTATCGAGAGGGCGTCCTCCCGCCGACAATACTTCACAGCGATACTGCGCGCGATGCACTCACAATATGCCTTACACCGTACACGTACAGTACAGCCTGCACGATGCAACGCATGTTCATGTGCAACGTCGTCTGCACAGTATACTGGACAACAGAAAGTATACTAGCCCAGTTCTCTAGAGGAGCTAATCGGCCGTAAAACTGACTGATATGGTCACGCCATCTATCGACAATTTAGAGGAGGCTGCGAGGTAGCCGAGAAGCTGAAGTTTCCAAACAATTTAAATTTGCCTTAAGTTTAGGAACTTTCAGTCTAACGAATATTTCCATTAGTTATTAAGAATCCTTTTGAGAAGATGCGATGAAACAAGAATTTCAGTTATCTTACTAATGAAAATGTAAAAGATTGTGTATAATTGCTTATCTATACTTACATTATAAACAGGAAATATTTGTAAATATGTACGAGTATTTTTGTTTGTAACGATAAACTCAAAAACTATGGGTCCCTTCAAAATACTTGTTAGACATTATTGGAATGCTACATTATCTCTGAGTAACATAGGACATATTCTATTTACACCCGTGCGAATCCAGGACGAGCAGCTAGTATTCAATTATATATTTAAAACTAGTTTTTTGTGGTGCGCGAGCTGCAGGCAGCTCGCGTGTGGGTTTGAGGCTGGGACTTGGACATTAAATATTTTCAAATTGAAAAAAGGGTATAAAATGTTTACATTTGGACTCCTACAAAAGATATAAGTAAAACATAGTAAAAAAAAGTAGTAAAAGGTTTAAAAGTTGGGTATTACTTGTACGGATAAAAAATATAGGTCGCGTGGTGCGCTCGCTGCAAGCAGCTCGCGAGGGGTTAAAGTTTCTATAGAGGTTGCGTGGTGCGCTCGCTGCAAGCAGCTCGCGATGGGTTAAGTTTCTATAGAGGCCGCGTGGTGCGCTCGCTGCAAGCAGCTCGCGAGAGGATTAAGTTTCTGTAGAGGTCGCGTGGTGCGCTCGCTGCAAGCAGCTCGCGAACGGGGTGTGCTCCTGTAGAGGTAGAGTGGTGCGCTCGCTGCAAGCAGCTCGCGAACGGGGTGTGCTCCTGTAGAGGTTGCGTGGTGCGCTCGCTGCAAGCAGCTCGCGAACGGGGTGTACTCCTGTAGAAGTTGCGTGGTGCGCTCGCTGCAAGCAGCTCGCGAACGGGGTGTGCTCCTGTAGAGGTTGCGTGGTGCGCTCGCTGCAAGCAGCTCGCGAACGGGGTGTGCTCCTGTAGAGGTTGCGCGGTGCGCTCGCTGCAAGCAGCTCGCGAACGGGGTGTGCTCCTGTAGAGGTTGCGTGGTGCGCTCGCTGCAAGCAGCTCGCGAACGGGGTGTGCTCCTGCAGAGGTTGCGTGGTGCGCTCGCTGCAAGCAGCTCGCGAACGGCGTTCTCCTATAGAAGTTGCGCGGTGCGCTCGCTGCAAGCAGCTTCGCGAGAAGATTGGTTGCTGTAGAGGTTGCGTGGTGCGCTCGCTGCAAGCAGCTCGCGAGGGTAAAAAGTGCTCTCCATAACAGGGGCAATAATATAAAAAAATTGAAAAAAAAAAAAAAAAATTATACTGTTAAAAAAATTCCCAAAAAAAAAAAAAATAAATATGGTCGATTCGAAGTTGGTCTGGGGAATATTCGACATTCAGTTGTAGTTCCATGGCTAAATCCTACACGAATCTTGAAAAAAATTTTAAATCCCCTCAGTAGATTCGGAGATATGAAGAAGAAAAAAAAAACGGGGGTATGTAGGGGGTATTTAAAAATTGATTTCTACCAATCAGGACACCCTCTACACGAATCTCAAAAAAAAACGCGACTTTTCCAACGGCAAGTGGAAAATACCCCCTACGACCCCTTTAAGGGGGTCAAAAATGGGGGTTTTTGGATTTTTCTGGAAAGTTTCAAAACATCCCCTACACGAATCCGTAATCGGTTTTACCCCTACCCTACCGCAAGTGCCTCAACTCACATGTCAGTGAGTCAGTGGTAATTAAGCTGTATATAGTATAAATAACAGAGGTTTGTTGTCCTCGTAAACTTAAGAACAGACCAGTTACATCAAAGTTTTAACTTTAACCCACTGCTGGTCCAGGTTACCACATAAAGAGGCTACAATCACAAGTTAGTAAATAATCTGTAGGTTTTGAATATGATATTCAATAAAATCAACGAGAATAACTCACGCGTCCTAGAGATGCACTCAACTCAATGTCACAAACGCACGGTAATCAACTAAATATTGAATCGCCTGAACGAGCCGCGTCACCATAAACTATTCAGAACCAATATCTTCCAACCGCACTGACCGGCCCCGAGGCGCACTCACAAATCGCTGAGCACTCACGAAACGCAGCTGAAACGCGATGGAAACGCACCCGAACTCTCGTGGAAATGACCGTCGGGAAACTAAACGAAAACGCCACACCACAAACTTCATCGGTCCTACTAATCCTAAAATTAACAAGTTCACTCTAATGTAACCCGTAATCTTATTCAAATAAGATGTCGAATTGAAATGTTTCAATGAGATTTAAGAGCGTTTCACAAGTGGGATGAAAACAAGAGATGGGACAGAAATATTTTCATTTGATAGACTCGGAAATAGATCGCAGTCCCGCGAAGTGGCGCGCGCGTGCGGCGAGTGCCGCCGTTATGTCATGGTTACATTGCCTTACACGGAACTAAACAAATAAACTTCATAATGCTAGCTGCTGCATTTCCATAGAACTTACACAAAATCTTATATTCGTTTTTAACATTAAAAAAGTTTAGTTTAGCTATTATACCAAAACTATTCGCGTAACATTCCCGCCTTTGAGTGCCAACTGTTTTAATCGTCTGTGTCTTTGAACGTGTTCACGTACATTACAGAGCTAAACCTGAAAACCGAACATTGCAAAAAAAAATATCGTAGGTATCAACTGTTTGGGCGTCGCGCTTCTCCTCAATTTTAAAACGTCAAACACGTAATCAATATAATCATTGAGGATTTGATTAGTTGACAAGTTTTTTGCAGATGTGTCGCCGAATAGGCCCACTAACTAGTACAAGCGGGTTGCCTTTTTTTTTTTTTTTTTTTTTGTTAACTGGGAGGAATCTGCATCCAGACATCCCGTCGCATAAGGGTACGACGGGGGTGTGTGAGGTTGTCGGACTCGACGACTCACTAAACCATCCCCGGTGGCCAGCCTCGATGCATGCCAAGGGGCTCCACGGTCCCCTAGGGCTGTCAGTGGTGCCCCTCTCGCATCGCGCTCCAAGCACTTCCCGGGGCTAACAAAAGTCAGCCCCAGCACCTCGCAGTGCTGCGGCAGCACAGGGCCACCCCTGTACTACCGCCCTTCCCGGGTACAAGCGGGTTGCCTGGCTCAACCTGGCTCCTGTGAACGCGGCGCATTCGCCGCATACTCCGTAATTTCGCTGTTATTCCGTGGTTCAGATCACATTCCGGCTCAGCGGTGCTTTCATGTGTAGAAAGAGATTAATATTCGAACATCTCTAACTAATCCTCTTATTCATAAAAGAAACTGGCATTTCAGCTGCTCGCTTAGCTTTCTTTGTCATTCTTATGTTATTAAAAAAAAACATGACATTATTAATAAGGCCCTTAGTAATATTTAAAATATTTTATTTGTTTGCATTAGGATATCTAAAATAGAAACATGTTTAGTGGGTAATCTACTTTTAAATAACACTAAGTAGTATTTTTGTGATACTACGACAGACGGTAACGAGGATCGGTAAATAGGCATCCGTTAGCGCAGTACTACCATTAAGTAAGAGCAAACAGCCCTGGTGGTGTTTATATACGCCGCCGCAAGCCACGACCGAACCTTAACCACGCTGTGTAGCTGTCTTTCAACAGATTGTATTGCCTTGCTGACAGCACCAATAATACTACACCATACCATAGCTAGCGTCTCTTTCTCTCCTGTGTACATAAGCGTATGCCTGTTGTTATACGCATTTCGCTCTAATGGAGCGAAGAAAGGCATGATTGTTAAATGTCGAAAGTGAAAATGGAAATTATTGTGTTCATAAAAATATGTTATTTATGGAACATGTAGTCCTATATTTAATTTATATATTGTGCCTTACAGAACTGAGAGTACATCATAAGCATTCTACAAATGTTCCCACAGTTGGGACACTGCCCACTGCCCATCTCGAGGTAGAGTTATCGGGTCTCAAATCTCAATCCACCACGCAGACCGAATGTTATGCAATAAAGTAATAAGTTATTTTTATGTAAAATTTAAAGAGTAGTCAAAGTTTAGTGATTGAGCTAGTCCGGGGAAGCACTACCACTTAGCAGTAATGCTCGCATTGCTTTCCGTCGCCAAGCAATGCGAGCATTGCTATTGTTCTTTGAAAATTAAACATGTTCAAGAATAAGGATCCTCAGAAATTCAAAGTTCACATTCATTCAACTTACGAAATAAATGAGCTCGTGTGATCGGCAGTAAAAGTCTAAATAAATTTACTTTTACATAATTTGAATGTTTGTAAATAGCGAATATGTACCTAATGTTTACATTTTTGAGCACCAAACGGAGACGCGATCTATTTTGATGTGTCCCGGAATAGATGCGCTGCCGTGCCCGGAGGACATCGCACCGGGATGTGACGTCACGCGCACATTAATGAGTCTGACCATCGATTTCACTCATAACTTACAAAAAGAAAGTAACGAGTATATTAAACAGACACAAAACTGATTCAAAAGTTAAAGTGGGACATTGCGAAGGAGAGCGCGCGAACAATCAGCGCGCGAGCTAATCACTCAATGACGATTGTCAACTGGAAAGCAAGGCTCAAAGAACCCTTCAATCTTATACCCCCAGTCCCCCACAGAACTATATTTAAGTAGAATGAAAGAGTTCGTCGATTTGTATGGAAATCGAGCTGTAACATTTTGCGTATTTGTATTTTACACACAAATGTACATATTTTAGTGATGGGACGCACGAATATGAATGATTTAAAAGCATCGTTAAGCACGCGGCAAAAGAGGTTACTCAGGTTACTCAGCCCGTCTTTTCGGCACGCGAGGTACATACCTACACTCACTCATTCTACTTAAATATAGTTCTGTGAGTTCCCCACTACTCACTATTGGGATGTTGAGCTTATGGACACAAAATGTCGGAGGATCAAATCTTAAGGATCAAAATCGGCAAAGAACCAATCACATATAGTGCTGGTGGAGTTGTTAAGTCAATAAAGTCACAAATCATTATTTATTTTGGAAACAAATCGTTTTCTTACTATTATGAATCAGACGCTTTATAGATTACATCATCATTATGACAGCATTGTAATGTTCCCACTGCTGGCCTACTCGCCAGTGAGAGTGATTGTATCGTAATCCACCACGCGGACCCAATGCGGATTGGTGGATAGATTACATAATTGCCATTTACAACCTCGTAGTATTCATTAGCCCTAGCGAATGTTAAACGGAGATTTTTACTTAGTCTTTATTGTTTGTAATGTACGAATGTAATGTCCAGATGTTGGTACCATCTTACCCTCAGCTAACCAGTGGTTAGTATTATCCATTGCGTACTATTAGAGAGGGCGCGCGGGAATGCGTCGCCCGTGTAATTAGTGCGTGCGCCGACGTCGCCATTGCCACTGCACTATTACACTACACTACACGTAGGTAAGTGCTTCTCTGATGTTCATGTGACGAGGGACAATACAACACACGCCCTTTACTTATCTACATTCGAATCTATCTTGTTGGGCGTCATCGAATGTCTGGAGAAGGATTTATATTTGTTTAGCCATCGACTCAAGGACCACCAAACAAGTTATAATAATTTTCATAAGGACTACGCATAATTTTATGTTTTTGAGTCGATGCAATTGACGCGAAGCGTTTCCAGATAATTTCATTCCAGACGCTATAAATAAATCTCACTCCCAATAGAGTCGGCAGAATCTCAAAATAACTTTTAAGTTGACAAACAAAAAATATATACACGTCGAATTGAGAACCTCCTCCGTTTTTAACCAACTGGTTAAAAAATAAATAAGAAAAATTTCAAAACGTGCATATGACAAAAGGTCTAATTAGCGTACGTCCCCGGAGCCACGTCACGTCGCGTCGCGCCGCGCTAACGAGCGCCGCGTCACGCGCGAACGTGACACCAGCCAATACGATACGCGTTACACTGGTAACACTGGTAACACTGGTAACACGGCCCCGACTGCTAACATTGCACACTAAATAACTGCCACTAATTAATTCTCGTGACTTTTTTGTAGATCGAAATCATTAAAAACTTTACACAAAAAGACGATTTACTATAATAGGTACACGAAACAGAAAAGAGTTACATTACCATGAACCAGACTTGTTAAGACGTATAAGTAGGGTTTCTTTGTTTAGCTGGATACAATAAACTCCCATTAAAAATTACGGAGTTTCCTCTAAGCCAATTCAAAAACATAATTAAAATATTTTTAGAACGGCATCCATTCTAAAATATTAATTAATATTTGATTTGTTCATTCTCTGATTTGCAAACTTAGCTGGTACCTACACTAATTATAATGTTAGAATAAGAACTTTAAAATGTACAATTTGACTTGCCTATGTTATGCTTATAACGAAAAAATGCTCAATAAATTAATATCTGAATATTACAATATCGTACATGAGATAAAAATCGGTAAATTATTTTTGTATTTAATACATTTTGAGTTGCTGATCTCATGATAGATACTTGAATGCTCAAATGAATGAGTATAATGTACAGTTTGGTTAGATTCTAATTCAGTTAGTAATGTTACAGTAACATTGTATGCTAAGCCATGCTCGGTCGTCCATTTGGAGGCTCGCCAGCTGGAGTGGCATCGTCCGGACGCACGCGATGCGAGCATTATCGCAACCCGCCGTACCTTGCTAACCTACGCTTTAGGATGCGCAGTCTTCTAGCCTGATTCAATGTTACCCCGTACTATAACTATAATAGACCTGCCGTAGTTTTGGCTTATACCCAGCAATGGGTGAAGTCGGGCACTGGATGATGATGATGATGATAACTACTTCTGTGTTCAGAGTTTTGCGGTAATATTTAAACTGGTAATAAGTCACCTTGAAACAGTTACTTTTTAGAAATGCGAACACAGGAATCAAACCAACGCATGCCTAGTTTCGAAGCAAACTCCACTCTAGTATAGATATAGGGAGCATGCAATCCCGTCCTGTGCATGTGGTGCGTCACACGTCACTTGTAAACAAACAGCATGTGCGCTCGCCTGACCTAACTCAACCGCACGCTTTTTATAATGTACTCTACATTTTCCGTAAAACCGAGTTGTGTTGTGTTGTTATTGGTACGGTCAGCGTCTTAAGCTCATTTTTTTTTTATAAATAAAAGCTCGATTAAGAAAAATCGCACAAAATAAGAAAACTGATTTTATGTAATAATTTTATTAAAACGCGATACAAACAATAACAAAGCCCATCGGTTAATTTAAAATTATTAACAGCTCCATTGTCTTAGAGATAACTCATTAGAGGCAGATTCGAGTGTGATATAAATCAGAGCTTTGTTCTTATCGCATTGCAAACGAAACCAAACTGCAATTACAAGCCTACAGCAAATAAACAGATTACTGCAAACTTAAATGTTCACTCACAACACTCCTTACGTGAATACAAACAAAGTTGCGTTTCGCGTAATAACGTTTGTATTAATTTTGTTTGTCGGTAAGGAAAACGCATTGCAGTATAGTAGAACGATAAATAAAACTATGCTCTGTTTCATAAGCATAAGGTTGCTATTGGATCGGATCCGGGTATGTTTAGGGGATTCAACGTTGTAATATAAAGTGATCCGTGTCACGTGTGTTTAGGGTAGGTTTCCGGTTGAAACGGTTGAGTTTTGGCGGCGTGCCAGTGAGGGATGTTAGCGACAAGTGACAGGAGAGCACTTGTTCTGTTCTGGCTCGGACGAGGCGGCTAACGGCTTTGTGCGATGAGAAATGGACCGAGAGCGAGGCGACGCGACGCGACGCGACTCGACGGTAGCAGCCGTCCGTCGTCATTCAATTAGAGACCATTATTGTAATTAAAACCAATGTAAGCTGAAACAATTTCGTCTTTAGATGTAGGTACTTTAGAAATATATTTTTTTTGCTGGCAATTCAATAGACGTCAGTTAAAGATGTTTTAACTGCTGTTAGTTCAGATATTAAAAAGTATTTAGATATTATCTTGGTCATGGCTTCTAGAAAGTGTCACCATAGAATACTGTATCGTGAGAGTTGTTTAGTTGGCAGGAGGCACGTGACGTCACAATCGACTCGGAATGACCAATGGTTTTAAATGCTTCGGGGAAAAATGCACATTCTGATTGTAATAGATTAGATATTATATAATAGTTTCTTCAGTAACATTATCTTACGCATGCCGTGTTCTCTCCAAGAGGGCCTTACACTTGTTATATTATCATTGTCTAACACTTTTATGCAAGTTTATGGTGTAACGTCCAGTTCCTAGAGTAGAGAACTTACAATAAATAAAAAATATATAGAACACAGGCTGTTTTTGTAGATTGTCCTAAGGTATTGAATATAGATGGTCAGGACATACCTTGAGGAGGGTGATGCGTTCGGCGAGCGAGGTCTCGTCGGAGAGGTCGGGTGCGTCGCCCTGCAGCAGCGCACGCGCACCCTCCAGCACAGGGGACCTGCACACATCATTTTTACCAACACATGTCATATAAATGGTCTTAAAATTAAACTAGTTCATTTATGTCCTACCAAAATCTTTGACATGCTAATATTATGTTATCTTAAAATATTACACAAAATTAAAAATGTCAAGAAAAATACTTAAATAATAACAATAAAAAAATATAATATCAGTGTACAATATCCCTATAGTTTAAAAATTCATTTATTGAATAGAAACATTTATCTATCAGGCATTTTAGAATGTAATATAAAATGGGGTTTCCCTCGACAGGAGGTACCATCACAAGAGGCAGGAGGGCAGGAGGAGAGAGAGTACCTGTGTTGTAGGTTGTGCCGGCGCGCCTGCAGGGTGTGTCGGCGCTGCGCCAGCGTGTCCAGCTGCAGCTGCACGTCCCGCGCCAGCGCCGCGCCGCACGCGACCACCACGCGTCTAGTGTGCCTCCGCGCGCTCTCCAACATGTCCGTGCCAGTGCCAGTGCCAGTGCCAGTCTGCGCACTCATCTGCGGGGGAGGGGATACTAACATCCTAATCTAACTTACGGATGGCCGACGAGAACACGTGCTAAATTAATGCTCTTCCTATTAAGATATTAATCTGTCAATGGGGACAGTGGCACGGTTAACAGTGACATGTCCATATTATTAGGGTCAAAATCATGGGGACATCGGGAATACACGACGTCGGTAACACGTAAATTTGGAGAGTTTTTGAAGTCGGTGGTCCTGGTGATGTCCCGTGAAAGGATTTCATCCTTCCAATTCTCCACGTGTCGATATTTTTCTTTTGAGGTTAACTTATGAGGTTTGTAATAGGTAGATTTATAGATGTAGTAAGCTGTTTATTGAAAAGAATATTTAAAAAGAAATCAATTATAAAATAAAATATCTTTTTTTTTAAGTTTTTAGTTTTTAGCCAAGTAACAGTTTTGTTATTCTTTCTTCTTCTCGTCACCATGGAGATTAGTTTTCCATGAAAGAGGTCGCCACAAACTATGTGACATCTTTAGTTAAAAGGTTGAGCGGAGTAGTACTAGAGATTTTTCGTCTGTTTTTTATTTATTTATTTTTAGTGTGAAAAGTATCACGATATATCGCTCTTGTGTCCAAGAGTAGAGCCTCGGGCTTCACCTGGTTGTCGAAGTGTTGCAGGTGTTGTTCGAGGTGGTTGTGCGGCAGACGAGGGTCCTCGCAGGCGTCCAGCAGCCGCTCTGCCGCATCCAGCGCCTCGCCGCACGTCTCCAGCTCAGAGTACAGACTCGCCCACACGCCCTGGCACTCCACCCATCTGTACATACATACATGTACACACATACATCTCCCTCCACCACTCACCACTCACCACTCACTACTCCTACTCAACACCATAACCTATCGTGCTAATATGCTGCTACAATATGCTAAAAATTATAAAATTATAATTATAATCAGCCTTAAAACCGTCGGCGTCGTAGACGCACATCGAGTACACGAGCTGTGTACGTTTTCTAACTTGACATAATTTTTATATACTTAATTCTTTTTTATTTATAACTAATTGTATTTTGAATTTTTTTACTCATGTAAGTACAACAATGTATTTTAACTTTTTAATTTGACGTGTATCTTTTCCCATACCAATAAATGACTATTTGACTATTTGACTATCTGGATCATAGCAAATCATCATTAGCTTTTCATTTTTTCATTTCATGTAATTATTTGATTATTATTATCTTTATTCATCCTTGGCAAATTACATGTCAAAAATACAATATTACACTTTAAATAAAAAATCACTTAAAGCTAAGATCTAAAATTAAGTTAGTATACAAAAGCATCGTTAACATTATAATTAATATTAAAAATACTGTTAAATTATACAATATTAAGAATTACTAGCTAAAAGACATCTGAATGTTTTTTTTTCAATACTCAATTCAATTATTGCTCTCATATTGTTTACAGATTTTCATTTTTTTGTGTGAATATTTGAATTTATCTGTTTCGATGAGGCTGTAATGGCTAAACCAATCAGAATGGTACTTGGAAGCAGTTGTTCTGGATATGGAATAGCATATAGGCAAAGTTTAACGGTCACTAAAAGTGTCCCTCACAGTGTGGTGAAACATGTGAGGGGGGGGGAGGTACCTCACCTGTCGTATCGCTGGTGGTAGTGGTCAGTGAGCGCGGCCCACTCGGCGGCGAGCTTGTCCCTTACGCGCTGCGCCTGCGCACCCGCGCCTGCACCCGCGTGACGCACGCGCAGCCTCGCGTGCTCGCGCGCCACCGCCTCCAGCTGCGGGCCCAGCTCCTCCACACAGCTCTTCACGCGCTGCACCACACACGCACACACACACCCGATCACATCCACAATTATATACAAACTCTTCAAATTATGAGTGCATAATAATCAAGGAATAGATTCCACACCCAAAGATAAACACGTTTTTTTTTTGTTAAAAACCTCGAGTCCATCGAGAAAGTTTAGCTGGTCAATTATTAGTTATCTTTGTTGGAAATCGAGACGGACGGCGTAATAACGAAATATTCAAGCGCACGACCAGATAAACTTTCTCCTTAAACGAAATTTAATAAAAAAAATGAAGTGTTTATCGAGTAGTTACCTGCAGGGCGTCCTCCTGCAGCGGGAAGTCGTCGAAGTCTCGTCCGGAGAGTGGCGGCGCGCGCAGCACGGCGTGGGCGCGCGCCACGGCGCCGCGACATGCGTTGCCGCGCACCACCCACGCGCCGCACGCCTCCGTCTCCGCCTGGGGGACAAGCGCAGGAGATGAGCGGTCTCCTCGGGGAGCGGTCGAGCGGTTCGGACCGCAACTCACGGGAGCCGAACCCAACCTGTTTCGCCTTGGAGTCTCCGGCGCGTTGCTTCTGGTCGAAGGCGTCCTGAGCTCGGGTCCAGGCCTGCAGCGCGTCCGCCACGGCGCGCTCCGCGTACCCCACGTGCGCCCCCTTCAGCTCGCGGCACAGCTCCTGCACGCGCTCCACTCCGCCCTCGCACTCCACCAGCGCCGCGCGAACGCTCTCCGGCTGCGGGGGATTCTTATATATTACGACGTAAAGAAATGAGGAATTTGAAAATTGAATGAGGTGTGTTGCGTTGTTGGTGTGACCGACCTGGTCGGTGTCGATCCTGGCGTGCAAGTCGGGCAGGCCGGTGGCGAGCTGGTCCAGCAGACCGCGCAGTTCCTGCAGCTGCTCCTCCGCGGCTCGGGCGCGCGCGCGCCGGCACTCCACCTCCGACATCACCAGCGACCACTTGTTGCGCAGCTTGTCCTGCACCAACACCACAAACTACACTCGCACGGCTCTCCGATTGAATAGCAAGTCCCTTGGCGCGGTGCGGTGCGTACCTGGTAGTGCGTGAGCAGGAAGTCGGCGAGCAGCGGCGAGCGCGCATGCGCCGCGTACACGAGGGAGTCCCCGCGCGACATGAGCGCCGCCGCGTCCGGCGCCACGCCGCCCACCTGGTTCTTCAGGATCTGCACGCAACACAAGAACATTGAACGCGTACCGAGACCTTACTTAGAGGCTCCGCCTGGAGAGTGGAGGATGCATACCTCGAGACGCTTGGCGGGGTCCCGCTCGACGGCGACGCCCTGCAGCGTGAGCAGCACCACGTCGAGGCGGCGCAGCATGGCGCCCGCGTCGCGCTCCCACTCCGCCACCGAGTGCGCTTCCTGCGAGCTCAGCAGCGCGTGCAGCCCCCCGCTCTGCACCGACCGACGCACATACGATAACGTTTCCAACTACCAATTCCAACTATTACAAATATCTCCCAAACGGAATTAATCTATAGAATGATCGCTACTTTTTTAACACTTATTTCATGCAAGGACAGGTTATAAAATAAAGTTCGCATGAGCCTCTAAAGGGAATTTTCGAATTAGATTTATAAAAGGACACATTAAAAAATACAGAAGGCAGGTATGATTTAACTCACGTTAGTATCGTCCTCGGTGTTCAGATAGGAGTCCAGATTGTTCTGGCGCTCCTTGCTGATCGGAATGTGCGACTTGCCCAGAAGCGGGCTCTTAGGTTCCTTGGCTCGCGGACTGGGCGGTTCCTTGACCTTCGGGCTGGAAGGCTCGTCGTCGGACTTGGCGAGCTTGGGCGACATGCCCACCACCTGAGCCTTGGTATTGTCTTGTTTGATCGGCGTGGAGGTGGACAGAGGCTCCGGCTCGCCGCCAGACAGACGAATCTGTGGATAGCAATAGGTTACGCATACACACATTAAGGGCTCGTAATTTCAGTTTTTTTTTAATCTCAAGCCCCATTGTTGTAGTTTGTCCAAATATTACCTGCGGCATATCCTCGACCTCGGAGTAGATGACCTCCTCCTCCGCGGCGCTGCTCGCGGACCTCTTGCGGATCCTCTCTGGGGTGGACCCTCCTATTCCCACGCCCACCTTCTTCATCGGTCTGTTCGTAGCGTCCACTATCTGCTGCTTTCGAAGATCTACCAGCTTATCGGCTATTTCATCGGTTACCGAGGGTTCGGGCAAAGCCGCCTGATCTTTGGGCACTTCGTCGAGAATCAAATACTCGTTTACTTCGTCTCTGCGTAGGCTTTTTTGCGCTTCCTTCTGTCGCAGTGCCAGATCATAGAGGAGAGGGCAGTCGGCGGCTTCATCTTCCTGCAGAGGGGTAGGGGGTGGTGTTTTCATAGAGACGTCCTTGTCTTTGTCCACGGGGATCAAATCTGGAACTTCCATCGTTACTCGTAAGCTTTTCGGTTGTTCTTCTTCATCGCTTCTTCGCTTGAGTATACCGAGTGTGGGTTTCATTCTCGCTTCTAGAGTTTTCACTTCAATGACGAAGGTTTTGGGCTCGGACCCCAGGTCCACTGAAGGTCGCTTGTTTTCAGTAGCGCGCTCAGGCGATGCGGTTTCTGTACCATCGATAATGTGGACAGTTTCAGCATTCTGTGGAATGAATTCTACGACAGCATCTATAGTTTCAAAGGGATAGATCTCCACCGGTTCGATAGGACTTACAGTCGACTTGACAATCTCATGTTCTGTCACTTCGACCACATGGCAAGGGACGGTTTTCGGATGTTCTAACTTTTGAGATGTCACCGGTTCTGGCTTAGCATGGAGCTTGTCTTTGGATATCTGTGTGAACAGATCGCTGTCTTGGAGTAGGTTGAATGTGCTACTGTCTTTGTTTGGCGTAGAGGGGGTAGACGGGGCGGAGCTTTTAGGGGGCTCAATGGAATCGATCGACATTGCGCTGCCGATGCTATCCGACGTTGGACTTGCAGCCTTTTTCTTTCCGCGTTCCAGAGAAGAACCTCTGCTTCTGATGCCGCCTTCTTTTATCTCCTTTTTGATAGGCACGGGGCTCTTGAGCGCGAGAGGGATCTTGGACTTTTTAAATTCCGGTTTCTCAGTCTCGGGAGTATTGACCGGGCTCTCCAGTCGTCGTTTGATCGTATCGGTGACGTTTTCGTACTCGACCGGCGGTGTCGCAACCGAGTCGGCCTGGAACACAAACCGCGCTGTACTCGCAGCCTGCAGATGTGTTACCGTGTCGTTATTTACAGTGTTAGTCTCTCCCGAGGTGATTCTCCGAAATGGCGCCGGATGATAAGCATGATTCCCGGTGAGTCCAAGCTCGATGAATGCTTTGCCGTGAATCAAAGCGATCACACACACACACACGCACCGACACCATATTTACATGTTGTATTTACATTTTACTGGTGCATATGATATTTGTTTTCTTCCGTTTTATAACACAGAGGGCACACGACAAACGGTTGTGAGTACTTTTAGTTTGTT
This sequence comes from Colostygia pectinataria, assembly GCA_951394395.1. Taxonomy (NCBI): domain Eukaryota; kingdom Metazoa; phylum Arthropoda; class Insecta; order Lepidoptera; family Geometridae; genus Colostygia; species Colostygia pectinataria. Next base: position 146,509 of record OX596368.1, on the reverse strand, counting down.
ACGTATGGCACTTTCAAACCGGGGAGCTGTAGTCCACACCGCCCGCACCGAGGAGGAGGCGGGTGCGCGGGGCAGCGGGACGGGGATTACTACTTACCGGCTCGAAGCGTGATCGTTTATAAACAGTGACACCAAAGCAAACAAAGAAACAGGACATTTTTGAAATGTTTTTGTGCAAAATGTTTGTCCCAATATGATTTTCAGCCGATATTAATATACGTTTACTTACGAGTTGATGATCATTCCGAGTTTCAATTTATATAGCTTAATTCTAATCGAATATTTTTAAAATAAAATTTAGTAAATCGAGACCCAGAATCATTTTCGAAATCCACGTACCGTAATCTTGTCGAGTATGTTCTGCCAGAGATGGAGCAGCGCGTCGTCGCCCTGGTGTCGCACGTCGCCCTCCCTGTCGCGCAGCTCGCGCTCCAGCAGGCGCAGCTTGGGCGCGGACAGCGTCTCCGCGCACTCGAGCTCGGCTGCGATGTCGCCCAGCTGCCGGTGCAGACGCGCCCCCGCCCCCACCCCCGCAGGCTTGCGCAACCGCTCCCAGCGCGCGTTCACGTCCTCGATCTGGCGCCTGAGCTGGTCGAGGTGGTTGGGCTCGCAGAGGGCGGCGTACGCCTCGCAGTTGGCGTACAGGCGGTCCCTGGTGGCCTGGTGGCGCGACATCTCCAGCTCGAGCGCCTGCGCGCCGGGCGGCGGCTGGGGCAGCGCGTCCAGCCAGGCGCGCAGACAGGCGAGGTCGGCGTGCAGCTCGCGCGCGACCAGCAGCGCCCCCTCCAGACGCCCCTTGCCCTCGGTGACGTGTGCCCCGAGTCGGTTGTACAGCTCCTTGAGACAGTCGATGCGCGCGGACAGCGCCCGGCCCGAGCCGCCCGCCTGCTCCTCCGCCAGACGCCGCCCGCTCTTTATTATCGACTCCACCTCGGACTTGATCTCGCTCAGCGTGCGGTACAGTTTCTGCAACACGTCATCTCTGTAGCTCGATATATATTTTATTTGCCCGCTAATATAACAGCCGGATGACTCACGATCCATTTGTAAAGCGCTAAAGCCGCAACCGCGAGTAAATACAGCTCGTCCCAGCTCATGTCGGCGGAAACTATAACCGCGAATAAAACGTATTTGACATCGTATCCGGCGGGGGGGAGAGGCGCGGCTAGTTCAATGCCAGCGGACAAAGCGCTCGGAGGAGCTCGCTGGCGCGGCACCGGCTGCCCTGACCTGACTGCCACGATTAAACGTACCACGAATGAATGAATGCCCCAAGTATAATCACAAATTGCAAAACGGAGCTACGGAAGGATAAACGCATTAGCAAATCCCTAGAAGTGAATATAATTATATTAAAATCGTTGCATCGACAATCAACGCACAGCTAAAACCGCAGGTTCTGAAGAAATGAAATTTTCAGAAAAGGAATTTCCGAAATTCGGAAAAAAAACTGGCATGTACAATAGTCAGCGCGGACAAAGTCAATAGCGTTCCCACTAGTGATAAAAATAATTATAAACTGAAGAAGAATGCCTTCTCCGCAGGCGGCACATTCCTAGCTGCGTGTCATAAATCGGAGTCGCGGAATCCTTTCAAGATCGCAGCCGTCAGCGAGCGCCAGGTGGACGCTCACGCGATGCCGCATGCCGCATGCCGCATGCCTTGCCGGAGCCCACATAAGCCAACTAACGACGCAGTGCTATACATTATTATAGTCAAGGAAGTCTAAGTATAGAAGGTCCTGAATCTTAAAAAACGTGGCAAAAATTCGATTGCACGTACTCACGCAGTAATGTTATTCAAGTAACTTTCAGCCGCTACGGAGTTGAGTAGGTACACACAAACTTGCGTAAATGCAAGTTTGTGTGATTAAAGAATAGTACTATCTCGATTGGAGCGCTGTAAAGGAATTGTTTAGAAACGGATGCGGATGTAAGGTTCCAATCAGCAGATGATCGCGCGTTGATTAGTTCATTCAGACACAGCTTCCGGCCGGCCGGTCCATTGTGTCACCGAGCGCTCGCGACCTAGCGCCGACTGCTTGTGCCAGTCTATAGTACGTCGCGCTTCGGCACACATAACGTGTCGCAATAGACTTACACACGAGAGGGGAACCGACGATGTGCTTCTTTATATATTTCTCGGACAGACATTACGAGTTAATTTCTCTGAAAATAGTGAGGGTTTACCGGTTCCTAAGCCGTACTTAAATAAGTAAGGAAATATTTACAAGTGTTTCAAAATGATCAATGAGAAAGTGAGCGAATCTAATAGTGAAAAGCAACTGTTCAATGATCTACTAAATGTTACGTAGCATGTTTGGTATAAATGAATAAGTGTATGGCGCCGGAGCGCATCGGGATCGAGTACCCGGCACACGCAGAGCACCGAGCCCTTCCCTCGCGGTATGTACATGCAGTGACACAATACATACAACACGTCTCATTGATATACATATTATAACCGGACCACGCACATACACATACACCTGTACTTTAGCATCAGCATTAACTCACTTTTTATCAGTTACTACAAAATGTTTATTATTACTAAAATTTTAACGAGTCTTAAAAAATAATGAATGAGTGAATAAATGAAAACAGTTAATATATATATATATTTTTTTTTCGTTATAAGGAAACTAAATCGGTCAGGAATACCTACCTAATGAATCAACCTACAAACTAGCGGCGGCTGCAGACAGTAGACGGACGGTAAATGTCCACTCCAGCAGGGGTATTTTAAAACCATCGGCCTGACGCGACTTTATTCCGAAACTTTATTACATTTCTACGTTTGTCTTCTGTTCACTTTGGTGTCACACAACAAGATAAAATGCAAAATATTTTCAGTAACTCGAAATATTTTCGAGGTTCTTTCTAATAGTTGTCGGAAACCATCCTAATTTTACCAATAAATTATTAAACGAAGAAAGATTGAAGCTTACGGTTAAAAAAAATATATTGCTTCTTGACTATCGAACACAGTTAAAACGCCAGAGCGCGAAACGAGCAACGGTGTAAGAACTCATTTGAAAACGTAATGAAGTTTCGGTACGTTGTCGTGTCGGGCCGATGTTTTTAAAATACCCCTGCAGATAGTGTTCAGTCGGAAGGATATCACGTAGGTAGGTTGGTACTCACGAGGCAGGAGCGCAGCTGCGCCCGCACTGCGTCCGGGTCCGCGGAGACAGGTGCGGTGCAGCGCTGCGTCCCGCGCTGCACCGCGCCCAGCGTCTCCAGCGCCGCACTCAGCCGCGCCTCCACGTGTCCGTCCTGCGGGGAGCACACGCGCGTCTCCGTCTCGCTGAACTTGCTCTGCAGACATTACGTATACGTGTCAGTGCGGCTCGGAGGAGGAGAGGAGAAGAGGAGGAGGGGGTGGGTGGTGCAGACCTGCAGCAGCTGCAGCTGGTCGCGCAGACGCGCCGCAGCCTCGTGCTTGCCTGCGCGTGCGTACGCCTCCGCCTGGTGCTCCACCGACACGAGCACCGCGCGCTGACTCTTGAACTCCTCCGCCAGCCGCTGCGCAAATCAAACTATTTAACCTACGTCGCTAGTTTTGTCATTACCGGGAACATTAGGCTATAGGGTGATTTTACAAAATGTTAAATGAGATCGAGCGGCTCAGGCGGCGTTCCGGTCGCGTTCCATCGAATAAGTTTGCCTTTTTGATGAAGAAAGTAGCATCACCTAATTGTAATATCTGTAGGATTAAAGAGGATATTATTCACGTACTGATGGAATGTGTTCGTAACTTAGATGACAGGCGAACTATGTTTAGACATTCTTCAATGTTCGATGTTGGACTATGCAACAGCGTGTTGGCTGGTCCAATGTCTGATGTAGCCCAAAACATGTTTATTTTAGTAGATGGTTATTTTAAGAAGAGTTAAGTTTTTTTTTTTTGTTACCCTAGTATATAATTTTCCTAACAACTTTGTAAATATTACCGATTGGGCGGTGTGGTTGCTAAGCGACAAAGCCCTTTCTTCTTAATAAAAAAAAAAAAACCTGCAGACGGTCTTCCGGCGCGCGGTTGTCGATAGCGGCCTGCACCTCGCCCAGCCACTGCTGCAGCGCGTCCAGCTCCACCTCGGAGCGCGCCGCCTCGCGTCCCAGCCGCTCCAGCTCCCCGCCGCGCGTCGCCGCCTGCAACCAACCAACCACGCGCCGACCTGTACTACCTCTCTCCCTCCCACCTCCCACCCCTGCCTGCCTCGCTCCTGCCGGGGCGGGGGGTACCTGCGCGCGCAGCGTGTTCCAGCGCTCGGTGACCGCGTGCAGCTCGGCGCGGATCCAGCCCGGCATGATGTGCGCGTCCGCCAGCTGCCGCCCGATGTCCTGGATGCGCGACAGCCGCGCGTCGCTGTGGTTCCCCACGTAGTTCTCGAGGTCCTGCGACAACGCGGAGGGTGAGAGCGTGAGGCGCAGCGGGGGAGGGGGGACGGGGGAGGGGACGAGGCTCGCTACTCACGGAGAGGTCGTGCGCGATCTCCTCCGCGTCGGCAGGCGCGGCGGGGTCGCGGCGCAGACGGCGCTGCAGCCCGTCCAGCCAGGCCGCCTCCTGCGCGAGCCAGGCGCGCAGCTCGCCCGACTCGTGCCACGCCTCCGCCAGCACCCTGCGCACGCGACACACACGTTAGCCGCGAGAGGGAGAGAGGGAGGTAGGGAGGGATGGAGGGAGGGAGAGGCGCGCCAGGTTACTTGTATCTCTCGTAGACGCCGTGCATGACGTCGGTCCAGCGCGCGTTGAGGTGCGTGACGCGCTTGGCCAGCGCCGCCGGACGCCGCGCCGCGCCCTCCGCCGCCAGCAGGATGTCGTTACCTGCGGACACGTCGTCGCACGTCACACGTCACGCGTCACACCTCACACCTCACACGTCACGCTCCCGACAACTGTTATGCGACCCGGCGCCGATACTCACTGGCTTCGTTCAGGTTGCGGAACTCCTGAGTCTTGTCATCGCACTTGTCCTTCAAGGTCTGGAACTTGACCTTCGTCTGGTAGAGCTCCGCGGAGTCTGTGATCTTGCACTCGTCCTCCTTGGGGATCTGCTGCTCGATGTCGTTCAGCCAGAGCTCGACCTCGTCTATCTGCCGGAAGGCCGCCTCCGTCTTCTCGAGCGCTCTTCTGAGGTTCTCGTTCAGTTGGAACGAGTTCTGTGCGATGGTCTCGTATCGTTTCTGCAACTCTTTAGTGTTGGAATGTATCCTTTTGGCGAGGGAGGACTCGCAGTCCTCGAGCAAAGACTCTTTGACGGCGACGATGCTTTCGATCTTCGCTTGGTACGATTCTTTTTCTTCGTCAAATTTCTAAAATAGAAAATATAAGTTTTAGGTGCTGCTCACATGAATATAAATTCCACCGTGAAAGTAATAAAACTCACGTTGCTAGTTTCCAAAGATTTGTCCAAGCGCTCCACCTCCCCGATGGGAATGTATTGGTGGTCGCTGAGGAAGGCTGAGGCGCGGTCCAGCCACTCCGCGACGCCGCGACTCTCCTCCTCGAGCTGGGCCAGGAGCTTCACTCCTGTGGACAGCCAGCCACACCTCAATACTACTCACAGCACAGGGCAGAAGGCAGAGCCAACTGACCTGTGAGGCAAGCATTTTAATAGTAACAATTAAAAAAATTCATATTTTATAAATAGTATTCAGAGCCGCGTAGTTGTCATCTTACTAACCTTTTTCTAATTTATTGATTTTCTGGTCGAGAATAGTCTTGGAGTCTCCGAACCTCGTGACGAGGTTCTCCAGACTACTCTTGAAGTCGAGCTCCTGCACGCTTCCCTTCTCGTAGAGGGCGCGGCGCTCCTTCACCACGGCGTCGTACGTCGACTGCAGCTCGTCGAACTCGCTCTTCAGCTTCTTTAGCTCCTCGAGTTTCCCCTCCGCCTGTTCTTGTCCGGAGATCATCGCGTGCTCGGCGATGATCTGCGCCTCCATCGCGCGGATCCTGTTCTGCATGTTTTTAAAATCATCGTCGTGTTTCGCTTTAGGTTTTTTTCCCACCGCGAGTTTGATCTCCGCCTCCTTTTTCGTTAAAAACAGGAGGAGGTCCTCGTAGGCTTCGGTCGTTCGTTTCGCGTCCGCTTCGATGGCGTCCTTGTGCGGCTGCGAGATCGGCTTCGTGAGCAGCACGATCGACTGCGCATTCAGCTCCTTCAGCTTCATCTCGAGCTGCTTCAGCGCTCGGATCCTGTTGCGGAGGTGGATCAGCCGGTTGGTGGAGGGCTTGTCGGCGAGCGTGGTGTCCCTCCAGGCGCGGATGTCGTCCAGCTCGAGCTCGAAGGCGCGGAGTCCGCTGCGGAAGGCGTCCTCGTCCATCGCGAGGTTGAGACCGTTCCGGATGCGCAGCACGGTGCCCCGGATGCCCTCCCAGCGCTGCTTCAGCGCGCGGATGCCGGCCGCGTGCTGGTCCGCTTCCTCTGCAAACATTAAGTGGATTTATGGAATGGTCCGGAAGGCGTCGCGGGACCCGCAGTTTAGGTAAAGAAGGCACAAACAGATAGTTGACGTCACCTTTGAGGTCGGAGACGCCGGCGAGGCGGCGCTGGATCTCCTCGACGTTGGCGAAGTCAGCGCGCTGCGCCGCCAGCTCCGCCTCCAGGCGCTCCAGCTCCTCGCGCGCATGCGCACTGCCCCTGCCCTCCGCACCACTCGCACCCGCCTCCAGCGCCGTGGACAGCTGCAACGGACACGTGGCGCGACATAACTACACACTGCACTCGAACACTACGGACCATCATCATTTTATTACATGGTTGGAGCAGGTTGGGGGTTGTGGACTTTATACGTTTCGGTGAACCACTACTGCCCTGTGAAAAAGTCCAGTTGGACCTCGCGCGATAAACAGATTTTTTAAAAAGGAAGCGCGCGGACGAGCGCCGGGTACCTTATCGAGAGCATCCTCCGCGTTGCGCGCCCAGTCCTCGAACACCTTGTATCCCAGCTGGAAGTCGGCTCCCGAGTCTTCGAGTCGCGGCTTCTTGGCATGTTTCGTCGCCTGCTGCGGAGTCTGCGCCGACGCGACCGGGGGCGGAGGTGAGGACACCGGGATCGTCGCCGGGGGAGGGATCGGGGCGCCCTCGACGTCCATCGAGGACTCGAGGGGGTCGATTTCGAATTCGAAGCCGAGGTCCCTGATCTGAATCGCATCGGAAAGATATCGCTTTAGTAAAATTTGAATCGGTAGGTGCCAGCAAAGTTCAGCAAAGATAGAGTCCGGGCGGGGCCGCTGCGCACGGAGCGGCCCCTCCCGCTCACGTGCAACATAAAGAAGGCAGCAGCACAGACCCGGTCGGCCTGCACGTGCAGGATCAGGAGGCAGGCGTCCAGCCGGTCGTGCAGCGCCTCGGCAGCAGCGGCGTGCGCGGGCGGCAGCGCGGCGGCGCCAGCGCGCGCTCGCCCGAGCGCTGAGCGCGCCAGCTGCAGCGCCTCCACGCGCGCAGCCGCGCTGCCCAGCGCCGACACCGGCTCCGCCTCCATCTGTCGACACCATCACCCGCGTCAGTCATTCCAGTAGCTGTCACCGCGCCCCCCAAGGGAGGCGAGGCGGACTCGGTACCTGCTTGAGGTCGGCCTCCAGGGTGTCGCAGTCGGCGGCGAGGCGCTCCCGCTGCTGCGCCTGCGCGTGCGCGCGCTGCAGCTGCGTCGCCGTCCACTGGCACGCGTGCGCCCAGCGCTCGCTCAGCGCGCGCAGCTGGTCCTCGATCTCGGTCACTCCTGCGCCGAGCGTACAGCGTTACTCAGCGATAGTGCCGTCTCGCTTTATCGACTACCGCGCGGTGCTCCGGTACACTAGGCGTGAAGCGCTTGAGCGAAAACACGAGTTGGGCGAGCGAGCGGGCAGGTCCCCCCGGAGGGCATCACGGGAGCCTGCCCCTGTCGTCGTATCGGGCTACCTTTCCCCGCGGAAGGTGCGAAAGAGACTAGAGGTTGATTGATGCAACAGGCAGCTGACGACAGCGACAGACTTGCACCGTTCGCGTTCCCCACCAGCACGCTCGCGCCCCGCGCGTTCGTTACTTGGAGATAAGATATACATTACCGGTGTCGTTCTCGTCGACGACGATGACCGCGTCGGCGAGCGCGTCCACCGTGGGCTGGTGCGCGCGCAGGTCCGCGTGCAGCGCCGCCACCGCGTGCTCCGGCGCCGCGCCGCCCAGTCGCGACATGCGGTCCTCGGTCGCCGTCAGCCACGCCCTGCACCACGCAACCACGTCACTACACGTCACCACACCTCACCACACGTCACACAGCCCCGCGGCACTCACCGGAACAGCTCGAGCTGGCGCAGCTGCGTGTGCATGAGGCGCGCGTGGATGGAGGCCTGCGTGTCGAGCGCGCGCCGCCGCAGCTGCTCCCAGCGCTGGTTCAGCAGCCGCACCTGCGCATCGAACGGTCACTTTAGCGGACCGGACCGATCACGGAAACTAACTCCGAAACAGGCGAAGTATTTTCAAACGTTCAGGAGCCTTATTCGCTATGACCAAACGCGGGCTGGTTACGATATTTGCGAGGAATCGTTGTCGACGAGCCACGTTTTGGGGCTCGTCTGACTGTTTTTCAAAGTCAACCTATCGATAGCGATATGGAAAACAATTTTACACCATGGCACGTATAGAACACGTTACTAAGTTACACGTTATTGGTACGGAATCTCCTAGGTCATAGCGAATAAGCCCCCAAATCTGAAACGTCGATTTCGTCGGGAACGTTTCCGACAGCATAGACGTTGGAAAGCCGTCGTCGGGAATTGGCTTTCCAAATGTTTAAAAATATCCCAGCAGGTCTCCGGAACGCCGAGATCGATCGAGCGGGGAGGTGCCTCGAGAGCGGAAGGTATCGACCCCGGGAGAGGGGAGAGGGGAGAGGGGAGAGGGGAGAGGGGAGAGAACGCACCTGCAGGCGCACCTCGGCCGCCTCCTCGCGCGACAGCCCCGCCTCGAGGATGAGGCGCGTGCCCTGCTCGAGCACGGTGCCCACGCGCGCCTGGTGCTCCGACAGCTCCAGCAGAAATTTCTGGAACATACAGTATTCAACATAGTCATATTATATGAATCAAAAACGCTGACCACGTTGGTTAAAGAACACCAGTGTTATATAATCAACGTGGTAATAAGACTTTTCAACAAGAGTTTGCTTCGGTACCCCCCACTTGGTGCCCGGAGTATCACCGCAGAGTCAGATATTCCAGCACAGTGTTGTGCTTTTGCGAGGATTTAGGCTGAGGACAGGCTCCAGGCGACAGTCGGTGGAGGCTGGAGAGCTCACCTCGTGGTGGTGGAAGCGGTCCTTGAGCGCTTGCAGGTCCCCCTCCTGGTGGTGCGGGGCGGGTGAGTCCCCAGCTCCAGCAGCGAGGCGCTCCTCGGCCTCCAGCAGCCAGGCGAGCACCTCCTCGAAGGCGCCGTAGTAGCCGCCCAGCTCGCCCGAGCCCGTGGTGGCGGCGGACAGCGGCCGCGCACCCGCACCCGCCCACAAGGGCCCGCTCGACCCGACATCGCATTCAATCCCCTTTCAATGAGATAAAAGTAAGTAAGTTCGTATGAGTCAGTGGCCAACTCTAGTGACAGAGTTTCTATAACGAGAACGAGATAAACTTATCGTTCGATCGCCTCGCAGATCAAGCTTTTTTACACGTAATTTGAAACGTATCGGTCGAGAGACGGTAAGAACGAGTTGCAAGACCTCGTCGTTTGCTACCTAGCATTGGTTAAAAATTGATAACGATTCAAGCTTCAGTTTTCAGAAAATCTCAAGGGTCCGTTCTGAGACTGCTCCCGTAAGAGCAGTATATGGGCAAGCAAGTTACCTCGGCGGGAGCATCTGCCAGCGGAGTGGTCGGCTCGGAAGGCAAGCTCTCCAGCTCCGCGACGTCCTCCGAGGAGTGCGGGAGGGATTGGAACAGGCACATCAGGTACATCATGATCGACTTCTTGTCCGGATTCGGCGTATTTACATCTGAAACACGGTGCGTTCGGGACCGATTAGTTTATTGAGAGCTGAGCGAGCAGGGGGTGGGGGTGGGGCCCCACCCCCACCAGCAGCAGGCTGGGCTCACCCTCCGGGTCCAGCAGGCGCGGGATGCCGAGGTGCGTGTGCGCGAGCGCGAATGCGTGCTCGAGGCGCTGGGCAGGCGCACGCGCCAACACGGCGGAGTAGTCGAAGAGCGCGGGCCGCCAGCGGTGCAGCAGCGCGTTCAGCGCCAGCCCGTCGCTCCACGACGACGTGAAGTTGCGCACCTCCACGCCGCTGTAGTTCTGCAACGCAATGTAGGATCATAACGCTCCGATTATGAAACGAGCGATCGCGGAGTTCGCTTCACAACAACTGAGCGAGCGAAAAATAAGCTAAGCTGAATGAATTTAACGGTTTCCGTGATAGACGCTTGATTCGGTTGACGGTCGATATCGTAGAGAGACATTATGCGTGTGGAGGAAAGAAATACGCGCTTTACCTGGGTGTGAGTGCGACACCAGGCCAGCAGTGTCTTTTCGAGATTCGTTTGATGCAGTTCCGTCATCAGCTCCTTCAAATGGTAGTGGACTTGCCAGTGCAGAATGATGCTCCACACGAGACCTGCCGGGCGATAGCTTACTTGTAGCGGAAGTAGATACACGTAAAGAATGTGAATGTGAAGAGCCCAGCTCCGTGCTAATGCAGGGCGATCGTGAAGTTACCGAGGATGAGCTTGGGGTTTCCGTCGACGATGTCGTTGCTGCTGATGTTGACGAGCTTCACTCCGCTGGCGTCCAGCACCTGCAGCGCCGTGTTCACGTTGTTGATGTGGTGCACGCGCATGCGCCCACGCTCGCGTTTCTACAACATCATTAATACTAGCGATAAGACAACGTTCACTGTGGTCCCTACCACAGTGAACGTTCCATTAGACATTGTATTTCGATCATCCCTTACTTTGTGCCTTACAACTCTCTAACAACCTTTCTAAATATTAGCTCTAGGACTTACTCTGTGCTACGAACAAATGTTCTGTGGTTTAGGCTTTCTTATATTGTCAGTCAGTGAGTAAAGCAACGGTTTTTGATATTTAGATGATGATAAAATATGCTTACATATTGTTGTGCGGTAAGTATCTCGAGCAGAGAGAGCAAGATCTCGCCATCTCGAAGATCCAGGAAAAGATCTTCCACCAACGGCTTGTCGTTCTGGAAAGCACACAAACACTACAAATATCTGACTAACTTCGATAGAGGGAGACACAACACCACTTTCGGATTTTAAACTTAAAAAAGCTGTAAAATTCATAATTGGCATTGCTCTTCAAAAACTATTCTTTTGTGTTCAAAATTATCGGCTTTATGCAAAAAAATTACTTTTTATTTCAGAAATGAATGGTTTAGTAGTATACATTTTCTTTTGAATCCTAAAATTCACGTAAAATTTTAATTGATGCTACCACATAAAATATATCCATTTTACTTACTTTTTTTAATTTATTCATTTTTATAATTATTATTATTTATGTTTAAAACGTTTCTGACATTAGGTCACATACTAAATTATTAAGAATGTGCCAAACTTATATTAAAGACATGACATGACACCAAGAGAGTTATTTTGACGTTGGCCTTAATTGATCCACAATCGCTCATAATCCATGTAAATTGGTCTATTTAGTTAGAGCGAGTGTGGCCAGTGGCCAGACCAGTGCCTCCGCTCCGCAATAGCTATGATTCAGCCAGCGCATAATCGTTCCTTTGGCCATTAGCGGACTGCTCACTCATTATTTCTTTTTACGTAAAAGCTTGATTAAATTGTTACCTAGTAATTTCCACAGAAAGTGGATAAACATCTGTTTTCTTTTTTCATTCTTCTTATTAATCTCATATCCATGTCATCTTTCCAATACATCTCCCTTTTTAATTGGGATTTTAATTTTATTTCCTTTAGACATTAATGTATCCACTGCAGTATCTATTAAGAATAGCTCACAAGATCATCTACAAAAACACTTACCTTCACAAGTTGGGAGTTGATCCATTTGGCGAAGGTTTTCTTCTGGACATCTTCCCGTTCATCTGAAACAATTACAGCAAGGCTATTCATAAAACTCATTCCAATTTTAAACACAAGCCCTTTTACATTATTCATGTTAATTTATACGTAGGTAACCAAATAATAATATTGGTGGATTTTTCATACAGCGCCTTCTAGATATTTTTTTTATTCACAATAGGCTTGCGCTTGACCACTATCTCGCCTGATGTTAAGCGATGATGTGGTCTACGGTGGAGCAAAAATACAAACTGATCTGAGATTGAACACTGTATACACCTGCTATAAGTGCTGGATACCTTTTACTGTACCTATTTAATAATGTTTTATGTACCTGTCGTGTGATGTGTCTAAATAAATAAATAAATAATAAAATATTATCGTTTCAGTTAAAAAATTATGTTTATTCCGACGTCTGTGTATCTTTGTCTACACAACAAATATTTGTTCAGGAATTAGAAAACGCAACTGCGCTGAGTCAAGAAGACTCGAGCGAACACAGAGCGCAACAACCGCCGCCGCCGCTGGCCTGAACAACGCTTCGCAAGCCTTCAAGATAGTTATCATCACTTATTTTATTTAACTTCCCGTTGAATGATACAAAACTACTGTTTTGTTACTTGCTAACTTTTAAATTGAATCTTTGTGCCCTTGTAACATCAAAACATACAGTGGTGGCCATATAATTAAGAACGCTGATATAAAGGGAAGATTTTTTCCAACTAAGATGCAAAACTAATTGTATGCATTTGTTTTTATTTCTCTCGGTATCGTAAAACATTTCCATATTACCACTGTATTCATTGATACACATGATTGGCTAAAAATCAATAGGCAAACTTTTTACACTACTTTTAAACAAAGTATTCCTTATTACTGGCTGGTCACGTAATTAAGAACGCTAAGTAGTTTATACCTTTATTCAAATTTAAATAGAGAACACTCAGTCGATTTGTTACTGTTTGTATAATTTTGGCGCAATTACGTGCTGTAAAAGATTAAAGGTGATTGCTTCTTTAGAAAAAACAATGGGAAAAAATAAAAGTTGTGATAAATCTACAAGGGAAGTAATAATAAAACTTCGCCGGAAGAATTGGTCTTATAAAAAGATAGCCGACCATCTGCAATGTTCAAAAACGATGGTTTTCCACGCTGTAAAGCATTTTGCTACGTATCAAACTACTTCGAATGTTCCACGTGTACCTAAACAGAGAAAAACAACTCCTCGAGATGACCGAAACATCGTTCGTATGGCAAAACAAAATCCTTTTAAAGGGTCCAATGAGCTTAGAAAAGAATATTTTGGTGAAAACAACTTTTCAGCAATCTCAGCACGCACTATTCGAAGACGTTTGGTAGAAGAAAAATTGCACCCTAGGATAGCAAGAAAGGTACCCATGTTAAAACTTTGCCACAGGCAAGCCCGGCTTGCATTTGCGAGAAAGTATGAAAACTGGACTGTGCAACAGTGGAAAAATTTACTTTTTTCTGACGAGACGAAAATAAACAGAGTATGTTCTGATGGAAAACGATATGTACGACGTCCCCCGAATACAGCATTCGACCCAAAGTACACGAAAGTTACATTAAAGCACGGTGGTGGAAATGTGAAAATTTGGGGTTGCTTTTCTGGACATGGTGTAGGACCTGTAAAGTTGATAGAAGGTAACATGGATCAGTTCCAATACAAAAATATACTGGAAGAAACAATGTTACCATACGCTGAAGACGTTCTACCGGTCATTTGGACATTCCAGCATGACAATGATCCAAAGCACACTGCACGCACCGTAAAGGAATTTCTTACAGCGCAATTAGTTTCTGTCTTAGACTAGCCTGCTAACAGTCCAGATCTAAACCCAATAGAGAATCTGTGGTTTGAAGTAAAGAAAAAGGTTTCAAATACAAAGTGTGGAAATTTAAGAGAGCTGTATGACGTTTTTTTAGAAGAATGGAACTCTATTTCTCTTGCGAAATGTCAAAAATTAATAGAGTCAATGCCTCGCCGGTGTAAAGCTGTAATTAAATGCCGTGGATATGCTATTAACTATTAATTTTAGTTAAATATTTCTTTTTATGTTTCCTGTGCTACATAAAATTGTGATTTTTTAAATCTAAGTGTCATACAAAACAATTCCCGAGCAGTTAAATAAATCGTTCTTAATTATTTGTCCAGTTTCAGTACTATTTGAATGTGTTACTTTGATAAAATCAATAAAATGTGCAAAAAATAGTTCAAATCGTTCTTAATTATATGACCACAACTGTATAAGTAACCTACCTACCTATATAAATTAGTTATTAATATATATAGAGGTATTTGAAAATATTTATAATATGCACTTCATCATGAATATAACTCGGCCACTCGTCACATAAATTGTGATTTATTGCAATAATAGTTAACTAGGGAGAAAGTCCTTTGACCTCAAATGCACAAAACGCGTTAATTGATTGAGCATTACTATGATTAACTAGGTAGCTGAATAAGCACTGCGAACTGTTGTACGTATTGTGAGCTCGGGGTAGCCATCCGTTAGACTCGCTCCAGTGAGCATATTATTGTCTTATTTGTCTCTTTGGTGACCTTCCATAATCTCAGAGCGACGCCGGCCGCGGGAGTGGGTCTAGCGGCCTTCATTTTTCATAGGTACGCATTATATTTACCAAAATGAATTTCCACTAAATCGACAATTTCTTTAAGTAAAGGCACAGAACAGGTAGGTACCTATTAGTACTACGGTAAAGACAACAGACATAACTCGCATATTAGTGGACCGGTACTTCAATCAACTTGAGACTAGTTGAGACACATGGATGCACAACGCTTCTAAAAAACAGGATCCGCTTAGCTACTCGTACAAAAGCGTGAGATATTAACACAGAAATCGGGGTACTTATTCCGATTTCTGTGGATATAAATAACCTAGGTACATATAAGCAACATTTATTATTAGGTTCCTATAGGTACATAGTAGCTTAGCAAGAAATAATTTATACCTTATTATAATTTAAGTAAGTATGTAGGTATAACTTGTGACACTTCTACCTAGATTCAATTTCCTCGAAATGACAAACTACTGGAAGAGTGGAAGGTGGATACCTACAGGCAACAAGAGACGTAATGAGAACACAAGTAGGTACCTAACATTAAGATGACAATATATGGGCAAACCTACCAACACGTATAAAGTAAAGTGCATCAACCTACATTACGAATGCAATCTAAATAGGTCAATAGAATACCACATCTCATTCGCTGGGAAACGCGAGGTGATTGTACCAAATATGGCAAACTAATATGACTCAAGAAATAAGGCCAGTTAAAATTGAGTAAACATTCGTACAAGCTGAATCTGCGCAGGATTATGTAAACATAGTTCGGAGACAGATTCAAGGTCGAGTTTTTGACGCACCTCTACCACATATACTACGGCCATTTTACGGAAGAGCAGAATTAATGTTATCACCTTTGTTTTGATGGCAATTTTGCAACAAGCAACTTAGATACGTACATATAAGTCGTTTATCGATTACCATAATAACCGATATCAGCTGATCTTTGACGTTAACAAAAGTGACCTCCTAAACACCCGCGCAATAAAATGACCTAAAGATATATAGAGTTTTGAAACAATCAAGTGAATCAGTCAGTCAGCGTAGCACAAACAAGATAGGAGGTGATAGAAGGTAAGAGTAGTAGAGTTCTCTGTGATAGAGCTCGACCGGGGAAGGACTACCACCATAGTACCTATTTCTGCCGAAAAGCAGTAATGCTCGCATTGCTGTGTTCCGGTGTGAAGGGTATGGTTTCCGGTGATATGACTGGCACATGAGGCTTTCGATCTTAGCCTCAAGGTGGCAACCCGCGAGGAATACCTCTGGTATTGCAAGCGTCCATAGGCTGCGGTAACCGCTTACCACCTTGAGGGCCGTACGCTTGGTTGCCACTTCAGTACCTTCCAACACATTGAGTAAATGTTCCTCTGATGTCACTCTATATTATATGTAGGTACTATTTTTCAATAGATACCAGAGACCGGTTGGGCAATGTCCATCCAAATCACTGCACCAGTAACGACAGTTTGTTTTAGTAACTATTAGCCCTTAGTTAGTCGTAGTACAATACAGAACAGTAGGTACCTAATTGAAAAAAAAGAAAGAAAGAAAGAAAATACTTTTATTTATGACGAACATACACTGCAAAAACATAGGTATAGTTCGCACAGCGGATCTAGGCTTTCGTGAAGTTAGCCGTTTGTGATGCTCAAAGACAATTTAGTTTGAAAAAGCTCCATTGCGCATCGAAACGGCTAATTTCACGACGGCCGAGATCCGTTGTGAGAACTATACCTACATCATATAAAACAAAGTAGGCATTACAGTACATAGGTATGTGCACGATTGTACTCTTAAAGAAATAAAAATATATAATAAATAGTCTGTCCGCCACGAAAAGGCTCAAACTCAGCATTTGCTGAGTCGCATAGCAACCCAGCGCTGGTCTTCTGTTGCAACTGTGGTGTGCTTGTCCCTGTCGAAACCACCAAATATCTCGAAGTCCTCATCGACGATAACCTTACCTGGGCTCCCCACATAAAAATTGTGTCTAAACGTATTCAGTTCAAAGAATTTATTAATTATACTCAAAAGAACAGAGTTCACAGAGCTTAAAATAAATTTTATAACTAATTAAAGTTAAGTTATTTTAGTTTTTTTTTCCGGTTCCAGAGGTCTAGATGCTTCTTAAAATATTTTATCATAAATGTATTCTTTTTTTTTTTTAAACTAAACATTGATTCACAAGTTTTAATATTGTCTGGTAGGTTGTTATAAAATTGTGCTCCTTAGGAAGCTAATATACGTTTTTAAATTGTTTCGTCCAGTTGCAGATCAAACGCTCCTAATACAGAAATACAAAGCTCTCGGCGAATGCATAATTGGGTACTGTATATGTTCCTGGGGTGGAGCCAACGAAACCCATCTTATAGAGATAGAGCGAGCACAGCGTGCTCCTTAAAAGTAATGCTGAAACTACCATTCAGATATCCAACAAAGGAGCTCTACAAGAAATGTATAGTTCACACAGTCACAAAATTCTATATCAAATTGTATGACGTAGGTATCACAAAGAGTTTGTAATAATTTGAGATGTCAGTAAGGACCACAGAAATGTAAATAATAAGGCACGTAAGGAGTAACGTCACGTCAAGTGCCGCTCCGTCCGACGCGTCGGCGTCGCTCGGTCGGTCGCTGGGAGGCGCGAGGCCTCGTCCTCGTACCTATGCAAGAGTGGGCGTCACTTGATACGCTCACTCAGGTGGGCACGTTCCAACACTCATAGGAAGCTGCCTTTTACCGCTTTTAAGACTCATATTCCCTAATATTCGACAGCTGTTTATGTTTATGCTTAGCCTCCACGAACTGTGAAACTTAAAAATGATCGTGTAGGTATGTGTACAAAGAAAGCATTGCATGTGCACTCATTATACTTAGGTACTTACTTAACTTACAATCCGCCTGGCTTGAACCTTCGGAATCGGCCATACAGTAAACGACTCTCGGTATGCTCAGTCGAAAACAATTTGCTAAAATGACCTCAATTAATGACGGCCGCGTCTTGTCCAGATTCCTGAATAATTTCAACACTTTAAAAGTGCGAATGTTGCCGATTAAAACTAATTACAAATCTGTTAAAAGTTGTCAAAAAGCCAATTAATTCTAAAGTAGGTACTTATTATGATATGGATGGGTGTGCTCAATGGGAGTCTCAATCTGATACCTATAACTTTTTTTTTAAACTTATTAAAATAATCGATATTCGATTGGAGTCGGTTGGTATGAGGGCGAATGGAGCGTGTCGCGCGATGGCGCTGGCGCGGACACATTCCGGCGCGCCATCGACCACTAATTTCTCCTCGCCATGAGGCATGTCGGCTACATCTGGCAGAGCACGAGACGAGCAAGACACATCATTAATCTACTCTGTACTAAATAGTACCTACTCTAGGAAATCAGATACATTATTAATATGTAGGTTCATACTGCGAGTGCGAACTCATGTTCGATCTGCTCCTGATTAAAGCATCTATAGGTAGGTTTCTCTATGGAGGTCATTGCCAAGTCTAAGAAAGACAATTAAATGTAGGTAGGTACCTACTTAGTTACTTATTGTAAATTTTTTGGTTTGAATGATAAGCAAAAAAATTTTGAAAATTGGTATTAAGATGCTTTTTATGGTTGAACAATGCAAAATACACTCATTGTTCAACCATAAAAAGCATCTTAACAGGTAGGTACTAATTATCAAAAAATTTTTGGTGATTCTCGTGCCATAGATAAATGGTCACACATGTAACCATTTATCTATGGACGAGAATCGCCCTACAGGTACCGTGGTGCACTTTATGAAGGTACACGTGATGCACTTTCCTGTCATAACCACGGTCGGTCGTCGTCGTCGGTCGTTGCTTGGTCGCCACCACGGTCGGTTTTTTTTTTATTATGTTACGCTATTTCTCCGCCAATTTAGGGATTTGCAAATTGGCAGAGAAATGGCGTAGTAACAACATAGAGTAGAGATAGAAGAATAAGGTTAATTTCGTTTCCTTTGAATAATAAAAATACATCATCATGACAGCTTTCTAATGTTCCCACTGGCCTACTCTCGGGTAAGAGTGATTGGGTCTTAATCCTAGTGCTAGTGCCCCAACAGTGGGAACATTATAAGACTGTCATGTTGATGATACACAATCCAGTAAGTGGTATCTACAAGCTGCAAGCCATGTGTATTCTTGCCTCTAGCTATGAACTACGTAGTTGATGAATTCCCCGACCGACAGTTAGGCAGATGTCATAAATGATGTATAACGAGGTTGTTTAGACGACGCGACGCGATCACGCGACCGACGGACGTAGTGTAGGCCGTAGGGCGCCTTGCGCATACTAATGGGATAGTTGTAAGCTAGGTATTGTCCCTTCCAAGTCGAAAGTTATGACAAACCTGTCACAAATGTGAATATAAAGTGGCCGGATTGCCGCTCATTATCCCTTCTCCGTGCGGTAGCTTGATGGAGTTCTTCCAGGAGTAAGCGTCAAGACAATGAGCAAAGCGACACAGAAGTCAAAACATAAATTAATAATCTATTTAATTTTCACAAGATCACTAGCCTGGGCCAAGCTGGGCCCATGCATATAAATATAAATTATGGCTTTACTCTACAATTACTAGCAGTTAGTAATGTCACGAATTCACCTAGCATGGAGTGGGCTGGGAATCGGGGCACCCGGAATTACTTGTATCTTGCTTCAATATTTTCCCACGCGTGATATGCTAGTGCTCACGCAGTAAACAGGCCTAATGCATTTATTTAGGTCCTCCCAGTTTAGTAGTCATGAACGTATTAGTAGATGACATCACCACTGTGGCTGCTCAGCAAAGAAACGCGTAATAGGGTCAAAGATTGCTGGGGCATTCCGGATTCTGGAACCAAATGCTAACAGATAACATTATTATCTGTAATATATTTTCTATTCTGTGGCTTATTTTTATCAATGTCCTACCCAAATACACCGAATTAATGTAGTTTTAAATATACGAAATGTTGGTCTAATAGAAGTGAGACGACCTGAGTAAGTAAGTTCGTACAGTTGTACGAAGTTAGGAAAGCATGGTGGAGTTCAGCGATTACGAACATGATGGTCATGCTCATATTAAAAAAAAGCTTAGATTCTGCATCTAGGTCCGCATATTATATTATACTATCCCTAGCTGACTTAGATGCAGAGCTAGCAGGTAGATTTTTTTTAGATTGTGTTTGTACAGACAGACAGACAGAACACAAGAGAAAAGAACATTTATTTTGGTTGATGTCACGACATCAACCGACCGACTGTGATGGTCAAAAAGGTGCTAATTGAGGCGCGCTGACGCACTCCTTTCAATTCTAACTCAATTGCCCCAATAGAACGTTCAACATAATACGAGAACATTCTAAATGGGATCATACAATTAAACTGCAAAATGTCCACTCCTCTCACATTCACATCACACCCTTCACCTAATTTATAGAAACGTCAACAACTGACTGCCCTCACTCAGCACCTACTGTACCCTACCTACTTACTCGGGATCAAGGACGTTGAGAATAATCTATATCCTCGAAGCTCGGGATACTATATTTTAAAACTTTGATAAGGGGTTTTCTCAATGTCATTTGGGGTGCATACCTAGTTAGGCAGATTTATGGGATAAAAAAGCTCTGCCAACTTCGAATCATAGAGTTCAACTTGCTTTCTCTAACCTTATCAACCATTAAACGTAACGTAACAAGTAGCTAACAAATAAAATTTGACTTGTAACAGTAAAATAATGTTGCATGAACGTGCAGTTTAGTTAAACGGCTACTTGACGGCTGCCGATGCCGCCCGCGCTGGCCGGGCACATCTGCTCGGCTCGGGTCAAACTATGCGCATTATGCAACAACTTGTCCAACGTCCTATTACGACATTATGATCAGTTATGACGACAAAAACTCATGATTGATAGGTAGACGAACACGACAGACGCGCACTGATCTAAAGAGCTATTAACATGCTTTCGATCTAAGATTAACAATAAGCTTTCGACCGTCACTCAATAACTGTAAGTGGGTAGGTACATCTTGTTTTTTTTTCTAGCTCTGTAACTTAGGTTTGCGGGGTTTACAAGCATGGATATAGAGCAGGTAGGTAGGTACCACCTACTTAACATATTTTCAGAGCATTGTATGGTGTGGTGAGTTGAAGAGATTGTGTGTAAGTGATCGTGGCCTACAATTGTGCATTGCAAAGCGTGGCCCATCACAGGCCATTGTGTACTGGGGGCTTAATGTTGCCTTTGCATGAGCTACGCTGAGCCTGAGCGATGCCGAATTGCCGACGCAGGGATGCCGCGCCTGAGGCGCCGCGCCGCGCCGCTCCGCTGGCCGGCGCCGTCTTATTGTTTAAGAGTTTTAAAAAGCTATTTGGTATAATTTCAGCTATCGATATGCTGCCACGAAGTGCTGGAACAACATTCCTCCTCCTATTAGAAATTCCAACACTATTTGCACCTTTAAAATTAATCTTAAAAAATACTTGTTAAATTCTCAAAAATCTGATCCGTAAAAAGTCGTTTTTTTGTATAATCTTAGTAAAATAACTCAAATCTGGCCATTTCTTAAGCTTGTAATCAAAAGTTTTGAGTTTTCAGGTGTTAGGAAGGGTTTCTTCTTATAGGTTTTTAGTTGTTGCTTTGGCTTTCTTAGCAATACTTTATAAAATGTACCTAAGTAAATTGTTAGATAGTGAGAGACTCGTGTCGCAGCTAATTGCTGCTACTACTACTCGTAGGCTACACTGAAAACCAGCGCTACAGACACATTATGTCTGCAGCACATGCTGAGTGGCTGCCTTTTTTTCGTCACAATAGTTAAGTTTTAATTTGTATTGTTATTTTTTATTTTTATGTTAATTATGTGGCATTAAATAAATATTTATCTATTCTATTCTTCTATTCTATTCTATAATTAATTACCAATAATTAATTATTATTGCCACTAGATTATTTTGTTAATAAAAGTAGCTAAGTAAGTAAATATAATAATGTATGACTTGCCATATACCTAAGTAAAATAACCATTAAAATACATCCTACTTTTGTTTTATAAGTACTTACTTACCTACTTACAAAAGTTTTTACTTGGTCATTCCAGGATGTTTATAGTTAGATAGACTATGTTGTTAACTATAGTCAATGTCAAACATGTCTATGGTTAACCACAGTTACCAAAGTTGGCACTGACTCATAGGCTCAAATTTTCTTTTATTTACCTATATCAAAAGGGCTGTATGTTATACAAGGTATATGAATTTAGTTGTGTTGTGAGCCTCAGTAGGTAGGTATACAGTGCTCTGTCTGTATGTGTCATATGATTTGCTAACCTATAAACAAGAATCTTTAAATTATAAATGTCAGTAAGTACCTAAGTATTTTATAAATTGTATAGGTAAGTAGCAAAGTAGTAAATCCAATTCATGCCACATGCCGACAATGAAGAGTTGTCAAACCGGTTCTATAAGGATGAATATGATCTGCTGAAAGGTGGCCTATAATATTTCATAGCTTTCTTCAGCACAATTGGTGCATGACAGAGATACCCAGCCAAGTGGTGATTATCTACGCATGCTGTGGTTAATGCATTAGATACATACACAGCTCAACTACATTGTTTTTAGTCTATTAAAAAATCTTTAATTAAAATAAAAACCATAAAAACCAAGCTGACAAAATTTTGCATAAATAAGTAAAACATAAAACTTTTATTGGTGTATTTACTGTTTAATTTTTGAGGACTGTGGTTTTAAACCAAACAAAACAAAGTGTAAGTTAAACTCACTCCCTGAGCATTTGCTTCTGAAAAAGAAACACTCCGCTGGAGAGCCACCATTTTTGGTAGTAGCTGTATTCAATATCAATTCGATTGTAAGGGGATTTCTGAACAAAAAGTTCAGAGAAATCCCCTTCGCTAATCTAAGAGGATTTTTGATCCAAGCCATACTATAAGCCTTTATAGGATCACTTTGTTGCCTCTTCATCTGATCAATGAACCCTTATACCGCAAGAGTTAATAAGTAAGTAACTTCGTATGAGTCAGTGACCAACTCTGGTGACAGAGTTTCTAAAATAAAAACTAAAGAAAATAAAAATAATACCTATATCTAATGAGTTAATAAAAAGCATTTATTATGTGAATTTAAATTAGACAAATGACAGCAAGTAAAAATTTATTTTGAGGAATACATGTAGGTACCTACTTAGTTACAAAGGTTTTTTTGCATAGATTCGGAAACAATGTAGGTATTCTGCTTCTGCCATGTTATCTGTGCAATAATTGTCTATTTATAATTAATCATATATATTTATTATCATAAAATTAATTAAAATGTTAGCTTAGAAAAATAAAAATTATACAATTAACCAACTTAATCAAAATAATAATAATAAAAATTGTTACCTATATTGATTAATAGTAACATTAGTATTATTATAATATAAAATTCAATTTTTCTCTTTTTCTAATGCACTCTATGTACTAAGAAAGGAAGTTATTCTAAAACATTTTAGATCTCAAGGTCTAGGACCTTCAGCTAAAGCTATGTATTGAATTAATCACTCGGTAATATTTCGATTTTTAGGTTTAATTAAGTAAAAACCTACCAAAAACATGTTTTAGCTTAGGAAGTCATTGTTTTTTTACTATTACTAGAAAAGTTATGGGTAAAAATAGTGTTTTCAACACTTAACTTAAGTTAATATTCCTTTCCTTGCTGGTAAAGCCACTCTAGAAGCAGGAGTTACCTATTGTCATGGAATATTAGAAGATTATTTTCCAACTATGGATAATCTAAAAGAAAAGTTGTTATAAATTTATCAGCATTGTGTGTACACAGCGCGTCGTCAGCGGAGCGCCAGATAAGATAACCGGACGAGACGCTACGCGGAGGATCGCGCGCAGGTGCCGCCGCCGCCGGCGCCGCGGCGCGTTGCATCACCGCTACACACTAATGCACACCTCTTATTTTGAGTAGGTAGCTCGAGTCAAGGTCTTACACAAAGTTGCTCGATTTACCTCTACCACTGTCTACACTAGCTTCGCCTACGACACAGATCCTAGGTACTGACCTACGAATGTCTGCTCCATTTTTTCCACAAATTCTCTACGAACGGTTCACTTATCTGTTGACTCTAAGTGATGATAAAAAGTTTGTGTGGACATCACCGCACAAAAACACTGTCACTCGCGAGGTGAAAACTTGGTCCAAACTTTTCAAAACAAGCCTGAGAAGGCGCTCCGGGCGCGTTATAAACGAGCGCGGCCTCAATAATAACTAATACAATATTAGCACTTAATTGTCACGGATTAACAGCACTAAATTCATACATGAAATAAAATTACGACCAGGCGCTAAACATTTTAACATCGTCACAAACAAACGAAATCTAAACCAACCAACCAAGCATTTCACTATCCGTCCGTCCGAGAAAGAAAGCGTACTGGGGCGAAACGAAACATACTTGACTTGATTGACTGACTGAGTGGCTGTAACTGGCTGGCGTCTGACATTGACATAAGCTCAAACA
This sequence comes from Colostygia pectinataria, assembly GCA_951394395.1. NCBI lineage: Eukaryota > Metazoa > Arthropoda > Insecta > Lepidoptera > Geometridae > Colostygia > Colostygia pectinataria. The sequence goes on along the minus strand of OX596368.1, from coordinate 122,326 downwards.
TGACAGTCTTGTAGCGTGTGCGGTAATAAGAGTATACCAGTATGTATCAGCACAAAATAGTACCCTTTTTTAACAGTGTCGATTCTACTGGGTCCTTTTTAGTTTAAAAATGTAACAACAGAATTTACATCATTATTTTTGTGGTAACTTGTGGGCCTTGAGGGCTTTGTGGCTAGCACCACCCCATTTAAAAAAAAGTCATCGAACAATTTTTTTAAACCCCTTGTTTTTGCAAACAGATTGCAATGAGACCTTTTCGTCTCAAGTTATAAAAAAAAAGCTGTCTATTTAGATGGCGGTAGCTCAACTGGCGGGCCCAAGAGAATGTAAGCACTACGTTTGGCGAGCTATGGTGAATGTGTAGGGAATTCAACATTGGTTGCTCCTGTTGTCACTGTCTGTCATACCTCTGGCTGGTGTCAAAGTCATAGTACGTACTACGTAGTCAAAATCAAAATCAAAATCAAAAATTATTTATTCAGTAGAATCACAAGGATCACTTTGAAACGTCTTACAAGCTAGGAAAATTTACACCAGTTCCAACGCGCCCATGCCGTAAAAGAACTGGCAACAACACCGGCTGGGTTCCTATCGCTTTTTTGGCATGACCCTTGCTATTGTTATGGATTCCAAGTAGAGTTGGAGCACATTCGTCACAAGCTTTTTTATCATCTAGGTAATCGGTTGTTTTATAGTAAGCTTTTTGAGACAGATTTTGTTTAATTAAGTTTTTAAATTTGACAATTGATAAATTTTGTAGTACATTAACTTTAGTCGTACTGGAGTTAAATTATTTTGCCTCAAGCAGGACATGAACCCACAACCTTCCGCTTGACACGAGACGAAACAAAAACGAAGTTACCAACTTTTTTCTTGTTTTGATAACCTTTCCCAGTAGGTATGGCAGTGGGGCAGATAGCGCCATCTGACAAAGCAACCGGAACTACTTTTTTTTTATATCTCGAATCGAACACTCCATATTCCAGTTGATAAATTGCATTGCTCTTATACCACTTGCAACTTTGCATAATAATGTGATGTGACAAACGATAGCTTTAGCCTCAAGGTTGAGGATACCAATCTCAAGTGAATGATTGGGTTAATTTTAATTTTACAAAAAGAGATGGTTGTTATCAAAGTTTCTTATATAATTTATTACTTACTTTTATGATGACTAAGATGCTTTTCATATGGCGCGAAAGGAAATGCTGGTGCTTCTCCGACTTCAACAATCCAAATGATTCTTCGTTTTCCCATCAAAGGTGATTGCGACGCCATCTCTTAATATTCACTAGAACTACCTACTATGGCATACGAAACATATTTACGAACACAATTTTTACGAACACCGAGTGTGTTCGTAATTTTTTTTTTTATTTGGGTGTTTTGCTCAAAAAGACAGAGTTCGATACTGCAAGTACAGATTAAAAATAAGCTCAAAGTGGTTTTTTTTTACAAGTTATGTTTTTTTTGGCATATATTTTTACACGTTAGACGAACAATAAGTAAACATTAATTTGAGTTAGTTCGAGCAGGAGATTCAAACTGATACATAATGATTTACGCACTAGCCTACTCTCAAACGATAATGACTGGTTAATAAATAGTCCATCACACGAGCCCAATGCGGATTGGTTTACAATCTTTTTTGAATTAGTAAAGCATGCCATGCATGTTATTCTAAAATTGACTCTACACACACGTAGGTAGTTAAGTACATAAGTGCCTACTCTATATAGGTATGGTAGGTATGTACCTGCACATCATGCCATCTTGTTTAAGAATCTCATTTTATTTTTATGTGGGATGCAGTCTTGGAGCATGCCATGCAGTTAGCCTTGAGGCGAGCTTTGAATCTCGCCAGACTCTCTGACCTTGCAGTAGTTCCCTTCCTTAACTACATTGTCATTAATTAGTACCTAGGTCTCCCAAATATTGCACCAGCCAGCGGTAGTAATCCACCACACGCACCCAATGCTCATTGGTGGACGGCTTAAATTATGGGTAAATCATCAATAATTTGATCCCACTTATTAATATTTTTCATTTGAACCAAAAAATAATTAACATGAACTACCACATGTCACAAAATTAGAGTGAGGTACCTACTTATAATTTACAAAGACATTGAGAATAATCTTATTTGCCATGAGATATTTAAAAATAAAATTTAGTTTATGGCAAAGATAATACGAATAATTGTTTATATGTTCGAAGGTTTATGTCATTAAAAACTTTAGTTCTTGGACATGCCGGTTTCTCGGCGATATTTTCCATTGCCCCATATTTTTTTTTTCATAGAAGAAACTAGGCTTCTAGACCACAACCTTCGGGTCGAAAGGCTGTGGTAGGTACACTACTACTGACACTACCAGTCCTCCATACCTGCTCACCAAGATAAGATAAATCTATTTCTACCGCAATGATGTTTCAAAAGGGGTGCATGGGGCTCCAATAATTTAACAAAATAATAATTGTCCTACTGTTAGTTTTTTTGCAGATTTTTATTAGGTTGGGGAAAAAGTCTTTTCGCTATGTATGAACTTTTAATAAAATCTCTTTGGCTATACTATTTGTATCTGGCTGGTTTTGGTATCATTAAGAGTTTAAATTTTAAAGAACATAATTCCAAATTCAAATTGGGAAAATGTTTGATTTTTATTTGTTTTTCGTACTGTCAAAATGAGTGAATCTAATGAAGAAATTCGTTACATTTTTAAATTATACTACAAAAAGGTAAAAATGCAACGCAAGCCGCGAATAAAATTTGCGATGTTTACGGACCTAATGCAGTGTCTGTGAGAGTAGCACAAATTTGTTTTAAGCGTTTTCAATCCGGAAATTTTGATGTCAAAGATGCACGTCGCTCTGGTCGCCCTATTACGGATAAAATGGATGCCATTTTTGAAAAAGTGGAGTAAGATCGGCATATCAGTAGTTACGACGTAGCTGAAGAACTGGGAATTGACCACAAAACAGTTTTGACACATTTGAAAAAAACTGGGTAAACTAAAAAGCTCGATATTTGGGTGCCTCACGAGTTCACTGAAAGAAACCTAATGAACCGTGTACTCATTTGTGATTCTTTATTACGACGTGATGATGAAACCGAACCGATTTTTTGAAGAAGCTGATAACTGGTGATGAAAAGTGGATCACGTACGACAAGAACGTGCGTAAAGGTCGTGGTCAAAGGCCGGTCAGGCTTCACAGACTGTGGCGAAACCCGGGTTAACTCGCAACAAGGTGATGCTGTGTGTGTGGTGGGATTGGAAGGGCATTATTCATTATGAGCTGTTACCACCAGGCAGGACCATCGATTCTGAACTCTACTGCGTACAACTGATGAGATTAAAGCAAGAAGTTGAGAGAAAGCGGCCGGAATTAATCAACAGAAGGGGTGTGGTTTTTCATCATGAACATAACGCTAGACCTCACACATCTTTAGCCACTCAGCAAAAATTAAGAGAGTTTGACTGCATCCGCCGTATAGTCCTGACCTTGAACCTTCAGATTTCCACCTGTTTCAGTCTCTTCAGAATTCTTTAGGCAGTGTCAGGTTAACATCACGAGAGGACTGCCAAAACCACTTGTCGCGGTATTTTGATCAGAAGCCCCAAAATTTCTATAGCAATGGGATCATGTCCCTACCTACAAGATGGCAAAAAGTTATCGAACAAAATGGTACCTACATACTTTAGTTAAATGTAAATAAACTATATTAAAAAAATGTTTTGAATTTTCTTAAAATATGCGAAAAAACTTTTTCCCCAACCTATTATATACTAACCTGAATCAAAAACTTTTTGTAAAATTAGGACAAAATTTTAATCATATTTCATACTTATTACCTACTTAAGTAATTATTATTAAATAACGAAATCTATACTACTAATAATTATAATAAACAAATATTATAGAGGGGAAAGATTTTTATATTTGTATAATTGTATTTTTGTAATTTTTGTTTGTTATTACGCTAGATCCACTTCTGTGTTAGATACGAATAAACTCAAAAACTACTGGTCTGATTTCAAAAAATGTTTTACCATTAGAATACTACATTATCCTTGAGTAACATACAAGCTTTATTTAAAACTAGCGACCCGCCCCAGCTTCGGGTGCGAATTTCACATACTTAACTAGTACCTACCTATATAATACATAATCTACAGGAGATACACGCGAGCAGTGCAAGCACTTGCTCTGCACTATAATTGAAGATATAATAATTATGTAGCCAACATAGTCGTTAAATTGGTGGTCGTTGACACCATCTCGCTGCTCGGTCCTATCAATAGATAGGTAATTGATCATTCCATTTCAATGGTAAAGTTCATTAAATAAAACTTATAGTACTTAATACACATGAATCAAATCTAGTGCATTTTAATTAAAAAGTAACTACCTAGGTAGAGTAGGTAGTATCTAATCTGTAAACCTTGGCCACGTCATTTAATTATTAGCATCGATAGCGAATTTGATAAATAAGTACAAGGTTTAATTAAACTACTTTTCAGTCCAACTGCTAACTACCCACCTGATAGGCTACTGCTTTACCGCTAAACAGTTCAAGCACTACCACAGAACAAAATTACCCTACTTATCTAGGTATAACATTTATACATGGGGCGCCAGGCGTAAGTAAGCAGGAGCCCACCGCGCGTTTTAGTCGCGCGGCTAAAACGCATAATTTACGATAATGTAGCATTTTAATGGTTAAATAATTTTTAAAATTATTTCAGCATTTTAGTTTTTGAGTTTATTCGTAACAATACAAATCTTCTCTCTTTATATTATTAGCATAGAGTACTTACCTAAATACATACTGAGATAAAATTAAAAGACTTAACTCTTGTTAAAAGTATATACCTACTTAATGACCTATGTAGGTACCTGCATTGTTTTAGGGAGGTAGTCTGTCACGATTAGGTAATCATTGACATAAAATCTGATCATTATTAGCGGTTTATTATTATTTTAGAGATCACTGACACAGTGCACTAAATCAAAGGTTATGTAACTGTTACCTAGGAACCGAATATTTATATGCGTTTGATTGGTGTGTTTACGTTACGAGTCCCTGTGTGCGTGCGGCACTGGTTGCTGGTCGGAGTGCACATCACGTTTCACGCAGCACGCGTGTTCGCGCGCGCTCCTTCAACGATCAACTACTCAAACAAACAAGTGAGCGCGGGGAATCCAATCGAAATTATTTTCCTTGCTGTTTCAAGTGTGCAATTAGTTTTCGTTTATTTAATTTTAGTAAGATTGTAACCTAAGTAGGTACTTTCTCTAACTTAAATAGCGTACTTTGCTTACCTACTAGGTATAGGTAGGTGGATAAGTAATAAATACCCTTAACTACCTGTTTAGACAATACCTTAGGTAGGTACTTATATTATAAAGAAACCGTCAAAGTCTTTGAAATCTGTCCCATGAGAAATCAAATTGCGTACCTACTTACCTATTTTTAAATGTTGTACCTACCTATGCATGCGTACCTTCTTAGTGCCCACATCGGCCATCGACTGCCACCGACGGATGTCGAAGACAAAACTAGGTGAGCAGAGCTTTGAGCACCGAGACGTCTCCGCATGCCGCGCCAAATTCCACCAGGGACGGGCTATGTCTGCGATACGTAGAAAAACATTGCTGGGGGCTTGTCTGAACCACAGAGCTGAGTCTGAACACCCCACATTGAACACATTTACTCACTAACTAGTTACCTAGGTACCTGATTACATTATTAGGATTATCACGAACAACGCTAATAAATAAACTAAGTAGCTAGATAATTAAAAATTTATCATCATATCATCATATAATCATCATTGCGTTGCAGACTGACTGTTAAATGCACATGACTGATAATCTCAAACGGTGATTCCAAAGAGTAACAACTATTTCATTGGGATTGGTCCTGCTAAGCCTGAAATCATAAAATATTATTTTAAGCCTGAAATTACTTGAATATTCATTTATTATCAAAAATGTATTTTATAGAGGACAGTGGGAAAGAGAAGTTTGCAAAAAAAAAAACTCAGCGCAAACAAAGTCACCGGTAGTTCCACTATTAATTTTAGTCATCATTACAGGATTGCTCTGCGACTAAATAATTTAAATAATAATAACGTCCACTCCACCACCTAGCATATTTTGTGATTTTATCATCGAATTTGCGGTGCCTTAGATAATCTACGCAGACATTGCAGCGCATTCACTGTGCGCTCAAAACTATTGTCAGGCTACCGTAAGTAAAAAAAAGTTATACGTGAAAACCTCAGTGTAATGTAAAACTGTAAATACCTTTTCATAACATACGAAATAAGAAGATTTTCTTACACATAGCGTACGATCGCTTACTAAAAACCATGGAACTAATATGTATTATTATTAAATTAATTGTGTGTGTTTGTGTTAATTTTAGATTTTTAGATTGCTAGTAAATAGATATAGCGCTTTGGTGTTAACTGTAATGTTGTAGATATTTGATATGTAAATAAACGAATTATGAATTTTGAATTTTTGAATTTTTGAATGTAGTACTGTTAGGTAGTAGTACATAAAAACATCTGGCAATTGCTCAGACAAAATTTGTCTGTGGGCAAATGGCAACTTGGCAACCCTATTTCAAATTTAATCTGAAATCTGAATCAATCCAATCCAATAAATCATGCAGAAATGAAACATGAAACGAAAGGTGAGCCCTCAATCTAAGCCTCAAAATATAAAAATACTTTGCTTGCTGTGCTATGTGCGTGCCGAAACTAATTTTATAATCATAACCAATCAAAAATTTTAAAAATTGTGCGTACTACCTAGTTTATTATCGTGCTAATAGCTGTCTTTCTGTCGTTAAGTACCTACCTACCTAAATTAGAGCGGGCTAACTAGGTCTCTACCAGTTCTGAGGTAGGTTACTGACTGGCTGGCTGGGGGCTGGGGGCTGGGTTGGATGGGAGTGCTGTACATAGCACTGCAGAATTGTACGTACCTACCCTAAGTGGAGAATTCGGGTAACGCTGTCACGAAACGGCAGACGGACTAGCAGTTATTCCATTAGAAAAAAAAAGTGCTGTCCCCGGCTGTCTGAGGAGCAGCTTTAAGTGCGTCCCTGGTTAATATGTTCCTTGTCCCTGACTATGGCGTTGGCGGGCCCCGCCGCGCCGCGCCGGGCGTCGCGTTGCCTCGTTTGGGTCGGCCGGAGTGCGTGCCGCGTGGTGCGCTCGGTGCCAGCCACCACGCCTGCTTCTGCGCGCTGGCGACTGCTCCACGCGCTCTTACAATAATAGACAACACCCTCCATTCAACAATTACAATAACTAACGTGCCTGACAATTTTTGTTCTACCCTAGTGACACAGTTCCTCCAGTAAGGCTTAGTCGGTCGCCTTGTCAAACCATCATAGCCAAATCAACTAATACCTAGTAATTTTTCTTACGAGTTGTGCAACATGTAGGTATTATACCTATAAAGTTATTTGTACGGTCCGTACACCCTGGGATGGCGATAAGGTTATACCAGTAAAAACACTATGGTAAATTTTAACTGATATAATTTGATAGATAAAACTATGCTAATTAGAAATGATATGAGACGCGTGGCTTGATAGATTGCCGATCGCGAACTGATTTGATGATTCCAATTACTGGCGTAAAGTGCACCGAAGGCACAAATAATGTGGGTCAATGTACGTGCTCGTACATCCTCCCGGGCCAGAAATTGGAGATGATAGGATGCTGTTAAAAATGATAAGTGATTGACATGAATAACAAGGTGATAGAACATAATTTTTCTTAAATATATGTGATTGTCCTTGATAGTCTATGATATTAAGTAATACAATTAAATTGTCAATTATAACGTGCGATCAAACTTATTAGCACGAATGAATACGGGAGAGCTAGCTTTATTCGAGAGACGCGCACCACACGATTTGTTCTCTACCTCACTAGGAACACAGCACTGATTCACTGCACTCTCACTGACACATCTAACCGTAGGAGGCTCGTAGGTGGACGCTCGAAGCTCTAAGTGTGGTCCCGCTGGTGGCGCTGGTGGAGAGGGCGGCGCCGCGGCGGACGCTCCCGGCCGCGCGGCTCGCGCCCGCCGGCGGCGCCACACCAGGATCGCGATCCCGACGACAGCCGCAAATAACACCAGATATATGACGACATAATGATGGACGTCATGATATGATACATGCTCAGACAGCACTCCGTCTGAAGCGCTATCTTTCAGTTGCTTTATCTGTCTGTCGATCTCCTCGAAATATTTCTGATGATCTGAGTTTGCTGATTGGTTTTCGACAGTAGATGTAGGTATTGATAGTTTGATGATATTATTTATAGGAGGAATCTCGATCTGGATAACATCGGCTTCCCTTCTTAACGTATTTGATTGCGTTTTGTGAGCGTAAATAGTAAATGAGTCACTCTTGATAATGCACTCTTCGCTTATTGTTATTATTCCGAACTTATGTAATTGCTCTGCGGTAATTTGATGCTCGCATATGATACGTACAGAACAATGACCGCAACAGAAATATAGGTAAGTATTTATTTTATTTAGCTCACTCCATGCATCTTTGCAAGCTAAGGTCGTTGTTTGACATTGATTGGAAAGCTGGCTTTTGACACATAGATTATCTTCTGATCTCATTTGATGAATAGCTTGTTTTAAAGGACATAAGTGAGAGTCCTTATCCAACTCTATACAATTGTGTACATCTCTCTCTGTGATTGGTACATAAGAGTCCTTTTGCATGTTTACTGCTACGTAATCTGATACTGATACTAAGCTAACCATTTTGTTCTCAATTTGCTGCGGGATAGGTATAAGTTTATATAGCTCAAAGTAGTCTCTGCTTACTAAAGGAATTTTGATTTCAAATATGATAAACTTACTAGAAGCTCTTGCTTTTACGGTGAGAAGGTGATACATCTTTGATATGTCTGATTGAAGATTATTTAAGGGCAATGTCATGTCTCTTGATAATAATCCAGTGATAATATTCATCTCGTCTCGTAGCTGCTCAGGGGTAAGGAGATGGAAGTTGAATTTCCCAGCGTAGATATTTGTAAGAGAATCGATGATCGTTTCTTGAATGTTTTTCAAGTTCACCAGTATACCTTGTGCGATAACCGATGATAAGGTGAAGTCGCATGAGTTGGATACACCTTGTAGATCATCATATTGCCTGTTTAGCGTTTTCTCAAGAGTATTCAGATGCTGATTGAAAAGTTTTCGCTGTTTATCTATGGACCCTTCCACTCTCTTAATTAAATTAAATTCACCCTCGACGACTGTAGTCTGGTTTTTCCAAAGTAAAGATAGATGTTTCTCATTTTCTCTGATAGTTTCAATATCGCGCTCGTACTGTTCTGCGAATTCCTGATCAAGTACGCCGAACAGTTTATTAGCTAGGAACCCGACACCGTTGATAAGACCGCGCGGTAGTCGCGTGCGCATACTACGTGTGAACTGCTTACCAAGCAAAATACTGTTGTAGTGCTCGAGTTCATTGAGCCCGTGATGTAATTGAAGTAGTATTATTTCGCATTGTGCTATCTTTTTCTTTGTTCGATCGTTGCAAATGCCGTCTAAATGATTGATATATTTTTCAAGTAGTTCAGTGCTTTGCCAATATGGAGCCATGTCGTAGTATATGACTAAATTCCACTGATCTCTTTCTAGGCGAATGTTGCTTATTCGATCAAAGTAAAATCCTTGACTGTTATTAAGGCTTGATATTTGATACTCGCTGTATACGGGCGTTACCATCATAAAAATACACATGAATAACATAATTGTAAAATTGTATAAACTTTTTATATTTGAACGATTTCTAGTAGCCGAGGCTGTGTTTTGTTCTTGCTTCTGTTGCAGCGCACAGTTGTGCTCGGTTGCTTTGCTCTCGTTCACGGGTAACTTTGATATTTTAGTAATTGGTCTCTTTATTTCCCCATTCTTGGTTTTCAGGCTGACTACACGTACATAGTCATCTTTGCCAGGATGCAATGCTATGATTTTGCCTAAGGCCCACTTTCCTGGGGGCAAATTAGCGTCGTTAATGATCACGACGTCATTGATTAGGAGGTTTTCTTTGGGTTGGCGCCACTTACTCCGGGCTGATAGTTGGCATAAATACTCTGATTGCCATTTTTTCCATACCTCGCCAAATATTTTTTGAGTGAGTTGCCATCTTGTTCGTTGGTCTCGCTCGGATTCTATGATTGTTAGAGTGGGACCGCTCGCTAAGAAGTGTGCGGGAGTCAGATATTCCAGGTCTTCCGGATCCTCAGTTAAAGGACATAGCGGTCTTGCATTTAAACACGCTTCTAACTGAGCTAGCAGTGTGGCATATTCTTCAAATGTTAATTTCTGTTCTCCGATGATTCTTTTTAAGTGATATTTAAGGCTCTTCACTGCAGCTTCCCAGAGACCTCCAGCGCTAGGCCATCCTGGTGCATTAAAGTGCCATTTAATTTTCATGTCAGTAATCGCTGTATAAAAGTTATCGTCTAATGTTCCTTGGAGATCTAGGTATTCTCTGTTGAGAATCTTGTTAGCGCCTACGAAGTTGGTGCCATTGTCACTGTAGATGTGACTAGGAGCTCCTCTCCGAGCCGCCATTCTACGTAGGGCGGCTAAAAAGGCTGAAGAGGATAAATCTGATACTAATTCGAGATGCACGGCCTTGGTCACCATGCAAACGAATACTGATATATATCCTTTAGTTGATTTAATACCGCGACCCTTGCTTGACTTGACGTCTACGAATCCCGTAAAATCGACGCCGGTGTGATGAAAGGGTCTTGTAGGCTTTGTTCTAGCGGCAGGTAGGTCACCCATTATTTGTTCATGCTTGATAGGGTCATGGCGTCTGCATTTGACGCATCCACGTAGCTGCTTTTTCACAATTTTATTTCCTCCTACGATCCAATACTTTCGCCTTAAAAATGCTGATGTAAGACGAGCCCCGCCGTGATAAGAGGCTTTGTGGGCTTGATCAATTAAAAGCTCTGCCAAGCGACTTGATCCTGATAATATGATTGGATGCTTCATGTCAAGTGGTATGTTTGCATTTCTTAGCCGTCCTCCAACACGCAGGATTCCATTTTCATCTAGAAACGGATTCAGTTGTGATATATTGCTTTTAGAGTAAACCTGACTGCTCTCTTTTATGCTCTTAATTTCTTTTGAAAAATCATGTTGCTGGACCTGTTTAACGATTACATTTTCGGAATTATTCAGTTCTGATAAGGAAAGGTACGCCTGCTTGGTGTCCTTTTTCTCGGTGAATCTGAATATCCATGCTACTATTCGAATAACTTTGTTGATAGAGCTGTTATTCGAAATTAATTGATGTATGATACTGTTTTGATCGGTGACAACGTTGACTTGACGGACTTTTTTCACTTCTTGATCGGTGATAAATTCTGGCTGCTTGCCTTGTCCATCGAAGTCTGGTAGCCAGGACGGTCCCTGCCACCACAAATTATGTTTTATCAGCAGTGAAGCTGATAATCCACGGCTGGCACTGTCAGCCGGGTTTTCCTCTGATTTAACGTAACGCCAACATTCTGATGGCATTGTACTCGTGATATCTCGCACTCTGTTTGCGACAAATGTTTTCCACCTTGTTGGATCTCCGCTTAGCCATCCTAAGACAATCATAGAGTCTGACCATCCGTATGTTTTGATTTTGTAGCTACTCAAGCACTGTTGCACTTTGAGGACTAGCTTTGATAAAAGATGAGCGGCGCTTAGTTCCAAACGCGGGAGAGTGATATTTTTTCCACATGGTACTATCCTTGTTTTAGCGACCAATAATGTGATAATAGTTTGTTTACCTCGTTTGATTTTACAATAAATAACGCAAGCGTAAGCTTTTGTCGACGCGTCACAAAAGCCGTGTAACTCTATGACATCACGTTCATTTGTTGATAGCCACCTTGGTACTTGCAGTTTATTTATGTTTTTAATATCGTTTTTGATAATTATCCATTCTGATAAAATATCTTCAGGCAGTGGGTCATCCCAGTTGATCGCAGACAACCATACGTTTTGAAAAATGATCTTTAATTTAGTTGATAAAGGTGCTAGCCAGCCGAGCGGATCAAATAACTTTGATATATCTGATAAAAGTGACCGCTTTGTTTCCTGTTCGGTGGTAGGTAACATTTTTGAGCTAAACATAAACATGTCTTGCTCGTGGTTCCAGCTAAGCCCCAGTGTTTTGGATGTTTCCGGTTGCTTGAAACTGAAACTTTCTTGCTTTTTATTATCAATGATAGTGTCTGATAATTCAGGGATGTTTGATTTCCACTTTCTTAGGTTGAAACCACCTGTTTTCAGTAGACTGATAAGGTCTTTACGCAATTGTTTTGCGGCTTCGAGCTGATGAGCTCCATGAACCAGGTCATCCATATAAAACGAGCTCTCCAGGACGTCGACTGCTGAGCTATTTTGATAATTTAATCTTTCATCTGATGCCAACTGTCGAAGGGTCATCATTGCTAAGAATGGAGCAGCTTTAGTGCCGTAGGTTACTGTCGTTAGCTCCCAATCTTTGATAATTTCATGCTCAGTCTCTCGCCAGATGATTTTTTGAAGTTTTTGATCTAAACTATTTACCCAAATATTTCGGAACATCATTTCAAGGTCAGCGGTATAGGCGTATTGATATTGGCGCCACTTTATGATAAGAGACTGAAGGTCTTGCTGAAGGTTGGGTCCACGCTTCATGACGTCATTCAAGCTGTTGCCTGACGATGTTTTTGCCGAGCCGTTGAATACGACTCTAAACTTAGTGGTTGTTGATTCTGGCCGCTCTATCCCATGATGAGTGAGATAAAAGTCGGGTTTGGCGCTACTTGTAGCGGGAATCATGTGGCCCAATGCTTGATAATCGCTCATAAATGATTTATAGCTTTCTTCCATCTTCTGATTCTTTATGAATTTTCGTTCCAATGATTTGAACTGTGCAACTGCTCTGTTTTTTGATAAACCTAAATTATTTTCAAAGTCAGATTTTAAAGGTAATCGTACTTCATAACGACCATCCTGTCGTCGAGTGGTGGTGCTTTTATAGTACTGTATGCACTCTTGATCCTCTAATGATAAGTTTGATTCTTCTGCAATGTCTTCGATTTCCCAAAATCGTTGGATATCGTCCAAATTGTTCAGAACGACGTTACATTGTAATGTCCTTGCGCACCCACTCAAAATCCACCCTAAACGCGTGTTTTGCGCAACAGGGGAATGATTATTATCGCCTCTACAAACTCCTTCTAATAAAATCAAAGAATAAATATCGGCTCCGAACAGAATGTCTACTGGACGGCTGATGTTAAATTCAGGATCGGCTAAAGTGATATGATCCAGGTACGACCAATTTGGCTTAGTAAAAGAGTGACTTGGAAGATTATTAATAAGATTTTTCATGATAAGTACGTCAGTATGAAAATTAAAGTTGCGATTGATTGATTGACATTTGATATTGATAGCTCCTTTACAGTTTGCTTGCTTTACACCTATTCCAGTAATCACGCCCTGGCATCTTTGGCGTGGTAATCCGAGTAGCTGTGCTGCGTTTTCGGTGATAAGAGAGGTTTGTGAACCCTGATCTAGAAGTGCGCGCATGCTTATGTAAGAACCATTTGAACATTCAACTTTAATCACCGCAGTTGCTAAGAGAATTTCAGGTATCTCTTGTTGAAGTGACACGTGCGAACTTCGAACCGTTGATTTTTGCCCTTGTTTAGGTGCGCTGACGTTCGCGTTGGTCGATGTCGATGCCCCGGCCTCGTTATCATGCTGCGCAAACGCTTCGTGTAAAAGAGTGTTGTGTGCTTGATTGCAATTACGGCAGCGTTTTTCTGAAATACATTCATGGCCGTAGTGACAATAAAGACAGTTTTCGCATAACTTTAGTTTCTCTGCTGTTCGACGTTTTGTTGAAGAGTTCATTTCACGAAATTTAGCGCAATTAAAAATTCCGTGATTATTTGTTTTGCAAATTGCACATTTATAAAATTTGGTTGCATAGACGTTTTTGTCGCTTGCAGGTTGCGCAATGCTACGTCCGTTAGACGATCGTTTCGTGTTAGAATTATTGTTAAAATTTTTATGATTTTTATGATATTGATTTGATTTTTGCTCAGACTTTCTTTGAGAAGTTTCCAGTGTTATAAAAGTCTTCTCTAAAAATGATAAGAACTCCTGTAGTTTAGGAACCTCCTTGGGTTCTTTAACTGAAGTAAGATATTCGCTGAGGGTCTCGGTGTCCAGTTTTTGGCACATGAGATGAATGATAAGAGAGTCCCACGAGTCTACGTTTACTCCTAGGTTCTTGATAGCGTTAAGACTTTCGCGAGTAACATCGTGGATTTTCTTGATATGATTAAGTGATACTTGCTGGACCGCTGGGATGTTGAGCATTAAATCAAAGTGCTCACTCAATATTAGCCGTTTGTTGTTGTACCGATGATTCAGTAGATCCCAGCTAACAGGATAATTATCCGATGATATCGGCAGGTGTTGGATCAATCTTTCGGCTTCGCCCTTCACTTTGGTTTTCAAAAATTGCATTTTCTGAGCGCTGGACAGAGTCGGGTTCGCATGAATGGTTTCCGCGAAGAGATCTTTGAAACTGGACCATTGATGATAATGTCCATGGAACGTAGGAATTTCTATTTTAGGTGTAGAGTTTTCCCTGTGCGAAACTGACCACAGTTTCTGATTGATAGCTTTAATAATTTCATTATACTTCTTCTCTGCCTTAAAAAAATGCGATTCGTACTCTGGGCTTTTTTGATTGCATGATTCGCTATCCAGCTCCCAATGAAGAGTGTCAATCGTAGTCCAACGAGACTGAATGGTACGCAACAAGTGATCGAATTCCCATTTATCTGATATAGAATCTAAATTGATGTTAGAAATCGTATGCTCAAATGCTCTGAAATTACTGCTTTGCTTTCGCAGCATCTCATCGGTCTTGCTGTTACTACCCCGAGAAGATAATTCGGGCGTAGGTGTCCCCGGCATCGCCATGGGGGTTGCAGGTTTGATAAGAGGAGTGGAAGGTCTGATATCTTCCGTAGGCTTCGTATAGCTTTGAATTGCTCCTCGGATGTTTGTGTATATTTCTCCTGTTTGCTCGAATTGACTCGTTGTAAAATAAGAGTGAGTCTTACTACCTAATCCACACAGCTTAATATGGTTAGATTGATATTCATTCCAATAACTATCTAGTGTGCCTAGCCTTCGCTTGATATAATCAGGAGATTTCCTATCCGAACCGTCTTTCTTAAAGTTTGAATAAAGTTGCTCAATCGCAGATGATAATTGCTCTTGAGACAACAGTAAGTCTTCCATACTCGTCATCTTGATAATGATTGATCCAGTAAATAATTGGAAAGATCTTACTTGATATATTCTTGATA
Source organism: Colostygia pectinataria (assembly GCA_951394395.1). Classification (NCBI taxonomy): domain Eukaryota; kingdom Metazoa; phylum Arthropoda; class Insecta; order Lepidoptera; family Geometridae; genus Colostygia; species Colostygia pectinataria. The sequence continues at coordinate 106,874 of OX596368.1, read as the reverse complement.
CTTGGTGGGCGGTGAGCGGTGATCGAAAGTTGATCTGCACCCCGTCCGGTGGTATCTGTTGATACCCTGCTGCTGCTGCTGCGGTGGTCGCAAGCCGGCCTGGCTTACGTCCCCTGGTTGGTAGCTGTTGCTACCCGTTGATGTGATACGGTGTGGTGAGCTGTTGCCCACTTTGATAGTTCCACTTGCTAGTTGGATCCTCACTTGCGTCACAATGTCACGTTTGCTATACACGATCACTGAGTCACACGCGCGCGAGGTCTAAGTATCAGTTTTAAAATTTAAAAAAAAGGATGTACGGTCCGTACACCCTGGGATGGCGATAAGGTTATACCAGTAAAAACACTATGGTAAATTTTAACTGATATAATTTGATAGATAAAACTATGCTAATTAGAAATGATATGAGACGCGTGGCTTGATAGATTGCCGATCGCGAACTGATTTGATGATTCCAATTACTGGCGTAAAGTGCACCGAAGGCACAAATAATGTGGGTCAATGTACGTGCTCGTACATTATTAGTTTAACCAGTGCAGTGACTCATTGTCTTGAGACTTCCCAGTGGTATAGACTATAATACATAGGTACCTACCCTACCTATATCCAGTTAAATTATCCTTTGGTGTTTGAAGTGGGTAGAATATAATAGGAAGGTACCTATATGTGTTGTTACGTGCTAGCTAATGTAAACAAGTTACCTGTCACCATTGAGTATTTACCCAAATTTAGCCTATTAAGGTAGGTATAGTTCTCACGGTGGATCTCGGCTGTCGTGAAGTTAGCCGTTTCGATGCGCAATGAAGCTTTTTCAAACTAAATTGTCTTTGCGCATCACAAACACCTATCTTCACGGAAGTCTGTGCGAACTATACCTACCTCTACTTTGCCGGTGGTAGTATGTCTCTGGTGTACTGAGTGCAATGCAAGAGTGAGTGTGGTGTGCAAAAATGAATGGTGGCAAATCCGATGCATCCACTTCTACTGATGATGTGAAGGTGAGTTCAACCCTGCTTGCAGTTTTTTTAGATGAATTATTAAATAAGATTGTAACTTCTACCTATAGTAGAGGGAATTAAAATCCAATAATTTTAATTGAAATATTAGCTATAGGTAACAAACAATGTAATATCATTAAACAACACCTCAGTTTGACTTTTTATATCAGTCATGCATGTAACTAGGCATGTAGGTAGTGGTATTACATAATTACAAACTTACCTCATCACAACAGCCTTCTAATGTTCCCACAGCTGGGACACTTGCCTACTCTTGAGCAAGAGTGATTGGGTCTTAATCCACGATAAGGACCCAATGGGGATTGGTGGATGGCAAAATGTTTTTCGAATTACTAATTCTTAAACATGTCGTTTTCCTCACAATGTTTTCCTTCACCGTATGCAATTAAGTAATTTTTTCTAATATAAAAATTCATTGGTGCAAGACCGGGTCAAACCCACGACCTAGACATGGTCACTCCACTAGACCACCAGTGCTCCTATTCGCCTACTTATTTTAATGGGTACCTATGTTTCCATAAATTTCAGGATCGGCCGCTGTGCCTATTCTACTTCACGCACCCATTCGGAGTGCTGTCCCCGGAGCCGCCCACTATCGCGGAGGCGCCGCCCAGTGTCACGCGCGCCTTCCTCAACATGGAGCCCATCTCGCCATTCTACTGGCCGGCCTCGACCGGCCAAACCAGCGCAACGGCCGACGACTCGTATCTCAGCTCCAGCCCAAGCACTACAAATTATGATCTCGGAGACACGACAGTGCACCACAACCCTGTCAGCGTGGTCAGCGTGGCCAGGCCTCGCCGCTGCACCGTGGAGCTGCCCAGGCGCGACCCCTCGACGCTGTCTTCTTCGATGTTCTCTGGCGACATGTGGTTCCCCTCGAGCGACAGCTCGCGGTTGGACTTCCCGCGTCGAGCGCCATTCAACAGGATCCTGCCACCGCTGCAGTTACCGAGCCCCAAAGACCTGACGGACTACAGTTCTGATGATATCTGGCCCAGGAAATTTATCAACAAGTTTTCACTCCCTCCGATAGAGCTGCCACCTGTAAAAGTGACGTTAGTGAGGAGCAAGAGACGAGAAGATCTGTCCAGTGTAGAGAGTGTATGTAGTGTCAAAGATGTGAAGTGTAGAAGAAAGCTCGGAGTCAGCAAGGCGAGGCGGCGGCAGCGTCGCGGACGCGGACGCGGCTCAGACGTTCGGAGGATGGTTAGCTGCCTGATGCGGAGGGCGATTAGAGGTGAGCTAACAATCCTCTTATTCATTAACCTAAAGCTCCTAAAGCCAAGCTTCAAATCTGTAGGACCTACTTAGGTATGTACAATTTTGACCTCTGCACTACCCAGTCCCGGAATCGTCAATTTGTGGGTATCTACCTACCTACTCCTACGGCGTATTTTACCACAGAACATACCTACAGGTTATACGACGATACTTACTATACATTTTTTTGGTTGTCGGGGATTTTTGATTGGAAGTTTACTTCTTCCAAAAAGAGGCAATAAGGGGGCTACTGAACCCATATGAGATTACGAGTGGTCACTGGACACGCGCGTCTTCCCCGTAGTTTTATACTATCCCACAGGAACAGTACATTTTTCCGAAGTAAAAATTCCCCTAGGTACATACCTACCTACATTGGTTCCAAATTTCATCACATGGCCACGGAGATATTGTTAATAAACATTAAAATGGTTATAGAAAGCTATTCGTACAATATAGTCTTAGTTAGGCCATCGCTAACTTTTTGAAGTCCTATTTAATTAGTAACAATTTCGTCATACGTACATTACGTACCTAGGTACATTGTTTTGTTGTATTTCAAGAGGTTATGACAGCGTTTTCGAATAAAGTTCTCAGCCGGCTTGATTTTTTCCGACAATTTCATCAAAACTAACACAAAATAAACAGTAGGTACCTACCTACTTTAAACCAACCTTCCTCTTGAATCAAAGAAGTAAAAAATATTTTTATTCAATAATATCACAATCTTTGGCATCAAATATTATGTTAATCTTATTACATAAAATTAAAATAGTCAAGAAAAATGAAAATTATTAGTGTACCTTTATTGAATAGAAACATTTATCTATCAGCCATTTCTTCAATGTACAGTGGACTCCACTATTAAGTATCCTCCCTAGTAGCTAAAGTTTATCTCAGCCGTCCTCACCAAACAGTAGTATAGAAATTCTCGCAATCACAAATTAAATGCAAAAATTATACTGTCGTAAGGATTCGATCTCGGAACAATCATGTTTGCACACCATGACCGACCGCTTATCTAACTCGGCTGTCGTGTTGATGACAAACGCGTTGAAATTATAAATCACTCGCGTCCAATAACCTGTCCTTGTCTAGCAAACGAATGCAAAGCGTTATTCATTATTTATAGGGTGTGGGTAGGTCGTTGATTTTTAACGAACGAACAAAGACAACGAATAATTATCATTGTCAGGCTTTACGTCATATTCTGTGCTGTTTACTTTGTGTGTTCTTCGTAAGCTTTTGACTTTTTATAAAATGCATCATTTATTTAATTTGATGAAAACAAGAATTGAAATTTACGATCTAAATAAAAGCAATTTAAATAATTTGATCGGCAGCTTCATATAACGGTAAGTGTAACCTTCTACCCAGTCAGTTTTGTTCACATCATCACTTATTAAAGTAGTTAATAATAAAGTGTTTTATTTTTAGATTATTGGGAATGAATATCGTCCATGGGTCCAGGAGAACTTGTGGAAGTCGATGGGCGCATGAATTGTCAGCAATACTAAGAAGTGTTGAAAGAAGTAATGCTACCATCCGTAGCGTTGTATACCTATCCAGAAGGACAAAATCTGTGCGGTTTATCGAACAAGAACTGTGAAGAAATGGCTGTTTTCTCATACTTCATAATTTTTTTGCATAGATCAAATTTTGCATAGAGAATAATGTGGAAATGTGGTGTCAAGTGGTTCTTGGAATTGAAACTCCAGTGATAGGTCTAAGTGTAATTTACGCCAAGATAAATTTATAGCTAGTGAAGGTTACTGTTATAACTTTAGTAGGAAAAAATAGGTAAATTAGTATACAATTTTATAATAGTGTAACATACTCGTTCACTACATAATAATATTTTACTAGGTATTTTTTTAAGTGAATACATAACCAACTATATTTTTTAATAAGAAGATATAACATTTGACCCCACATTTCTTAAAAACGGGTAAATAATAGCTTATATTCACGAGAGATCTAAATTGTTAATATGTGATCAAACGAACTTGCAAAGTGAAGTTCGATCGATATTATATGAGTACGCTTCATTTGAAGTTATAAAAACATACGTAGTACTTTTTATCCTACCGGCAACTTCGCACTTTTATAAAATAAAGAAAGTCAACCAACATTTGCTTCCTCTGGTACGCTCTCTGACAGCTCGTCATTCTTTTTAGAGAAGAATCACAAAAATTTAATCTGGGTTTTGGGAGGGTGGGAGTGTATAACTTCAAATGAAGCGTACTCATATAATATCGATCGAACTTCACTTTGCAAGTTCGTTTGATCACATATTATATTTCTTACGCTTCATTTTTCAGTTATAAAAACATACGTAGATGTTTAGAGACAAGATTTTTGTGAAAGTAAATACAGGTTATCGGATAATAAATCATCTTTTATTTCCATCCTTATTAGGTCCTAAGTATATGCATTAATATTAACATAGGTATACTTATTCCAAACTTAAATTACTTAGATTCTAAAAACAAAATGGCTACCTACTTTTACCCGGTATCCTCCAGATTGTTAGGAAATAATACCGATCTTGCAAAATTACCTGTGTCTAGAATTGGGCGATGGTAAAATTTTGCAAAGGACTGGGACATACTAGTCCAACCGGCCGCTTTTCTAATTGCATCTAATGAAAGACCAGTAGCGTGCGCCGCGGATGTGGCGGCGTGGCGCGTACTGTGCGCACTGAACGTCGACACATCCACGCCGCTTGCACTAAGTACCTGCTTAATCCACCTGCTGATGGATTGAGCAGTTGCTGGCTTGTGCGGTCGCTTGTGAGTTAAAATCAAATTATTTGACGCCTCAGTTCTGATATCTTTAGTCATAAATATATAATCTTCTATTATTGTGGCAGGACAGATTGCCCTATTTTCTTCAAAATAAGGTAACGTCAGTACCGGTTGTTCCCGTCCGGCGGCAGATGTTTTAATCACATCAAAAATACCAATCTGGACGCCGGACGAGCTTGCAACGATGTTTTCTAATTTTATTAGAGAAAGCGTTTGTACTCTTTGAGCTGTACATAGCGCTAGAAGCATGACTAACTTCTTCGTAATTTGCTCTAAAGAAAGATTCCTATTGGGCACCCAGTTTGCGACAAAATTTAAGACTACTTGTGGATCCCAGGTAAAAGTATATTTTGGAGTGGCGGGTCGTAGTTTGTAGACCCCCTTAAGAAGTCGTTTAACCTGGTCATCAGAATTTATACTGCTTCCCAATAGTAAAGACAGAGCAGAGCGATGACTATTTATGGATCCGTATGCTGCCCCTTTGTTATATAGTTCAGTTAAAAATATCATAATATTTGAAAGTGTACCTGTATTAGGGTCTAGTTTGTTAGTACCACAGAATTGCCACCACAGTTTATAGGTTCCGTTATACTGAAGTAGTGTGTTTTTGGAAATTGAAGCCATGATTAAGTCAAGTGCTGGGACTGGTGTTCCTCTTGCTTTGAAGGCAGCCCTGAGAGCACCGCTGCAGCCAGGGTAAACTGCCTCGGAGGTTGTTGAAGAGTCCTGGAAGAGGACCAAGTATTTAAACCGGGGTTTAAGTAGATAATATTGGACTGAATAATTCTTCTAAGCAAAGGGAACCATGGCTGGGACGGCCAATAAGGAAATATTAGGATCCCTTTTGCTTTATCTGCAATGATTTTTTGTATGCATTTTAATATCAATGATAACGGAGGAAACGCATAGAAATACATGTTTTTCCAACATAGAGTAAACGCGTCAACTGCCATCGCGTCGGGGTCTGGTTTCCACGAGACATATCTTATGCATTTAGCGTTGGTGCGAGAAGCGAAAAGGTCTAATTCTGGCTCGCCAAAATTTGTTACCACCGTTCGATATTCAGAGTTTGAAAGGGTCCATTCAATATCAGGATTAACTTTTCTTGACTCCTGATCTGCTTCTATGTTATCTTTAGTATTTATGTATGAAGCGACCAGCCAAATATTCCGTTCCTCGCACCACTGCCAAATTGTTCTTGTTAAATCAGTTAAGTGAGGGAATTGAATTCCCCCCATTCTATTTATATAACTGATGGCAGTTGTATTATCAACACGTAACAGAATATTACAATTATTGTACTTTTCTCGAGCGAAACATTTTAGGCCGAGAAAAACGGCGAGTAACTCTAAATAGTTTATGTGACAATTGCGCTCAGTATCTTTCCACCCGCCGTTTACGCGTTTTTTGTCGCAAAACGCACCCCAACCTGTTTTAGACGCGTCTGTGAAAATTTCTAGAGCAAAATTGGGGGCTTCAAGGCAATTTGATGTGGTAAAAATGGTTTTTTGCCACCATTTCAAATCTGGTAAGATAGTAGCAGCGGGTTTAAATTTAGCTTCATATGATTGGTGTTTGGCTAAAGCTAAATACTTTTGTCTTTCTAATTCTTTAGTGTAAAGCCACCCATACCTTACAGCGGGACAAGCTGCGGTAAGAACCCCTAATAAGTGAGCAAATTCTCTAATAGAACAGACTGGTAACAGAGAAAATTTCTGTACTAACTGCAGTATTTTGTTACGCTTGTCTGATGGCAGTGATATAGACATGTCTATTGAATTGTACATAAACCCTAAAAATTTGCAACATTGTTGTGGGTGTAAACAACTTTTGTCAAAATTCACAACAAAACCTAAACAGTTAAGTAACTTTAGTGTTTCAGTTACATTTTTATGGCACTCATCGTAATTTTCACCTAAGCATAACCAATCATCGAGGTAAATCACAGATCTAAATCCGCGATGACGTAAGTAGCCTACTACTTCTTTCATTATCTTTGTGAACGTTCGCGGCGCTGAACTTAAGCCATAGGGCATAGCAATGAACTCATAAGTAGTGTCATTTAATTGAAATCTCAGATACTTGCGATGAGAGCTAGCTACAGGGACTAATAGGTACGACTCTTTAAGATCTATGGTGGCCATGAAGCCATGGCTTGGTATCATTTTTGACGCAGTTCGATGGTCCTCCATTTTAAAATGAACGTTCGAAATAAATTTATTCAACTGTTTAAGATTTAGAATAAACCTATGACCACCGTTAGCTTTCGGTGCTAAAAATATATTTGACAAAAACTGATCTTTGTTAGGTTTACATTTTTTTATGGCTCCTAACTCCAACAAGTTTTGGATGGCTAATGACATTTCTCGCTTTTCTTTGATTGAAAAAAGATTATTGCGAGGAAGATTATTTTGTTCAACTTTACGAGCGAAAGGTATGCGGTATCCGTTACGAATCAGACTCAGAATAAAATGATTTTTTGTAACGTTAAGCCAACAATCGTAATAGAGTTGTAATCTACCAGCATGTACCTGTGTCACTGCTTTGTTGGGACATGTTTGTTGTAGCTCGTGTTCGCCGAAGAGCGAGTGGACTGCGCTGTCGTCGTCGGTTGCGCACGGCGATACTGCTGTTGTGCTGGCGCTTTGTATGTGGATGTCCGCCCCCCCCTTCTCGACGACGGGTAGCGAGGAGGCCCCGACCAGTTTCCCTGCTGGTGAAAACGACTGGCTGGCAACGAAGTGTTCGCTGTAGACGGTTTTGGGTTAGGGCCTTTTTTAATTTGCATTCCTTGTTTTTCAATCGCCTTTGAGGCCTTGATTTTTTCGGGTAGTTTGTTACCGAACAGAGTCTCGTCTCTATCTTGGTCCTGTATTAGAGTAAGGAACGACTTTTCCAACCCTGGGGTGATAAGTTTGGTTCTCAGTTGTGTCTCAACATAGTGAATGTCGGTAAGTATTCGACATCCGTCCGATAAAACTTTTATTGCTTGTACTTTGTCATCACCGGTCAAAAGCAAGGTCATTGCTTTGTTAATGGCGGTTATGCCCAGGCCAAGCTGGTCCTGTGTGACCTGAATTTTTTTGTCTCTAGCCCTCATTGTTTCGGGAACAGCTGCGGATATTTCCGCGTTCAAGGTGGGAGCTTTCAAGAGTCTGCAATTATTGGGGACAGAATAATCTTTTAGAAGCTTTTCTTTTGTCTCCTTGTTTAATCCTTTTTTAAGAATAGGAGGCCATAACTGGGCCAACTTGTTGTGTATGTCTGGGCCAAAAACTGGAAGTTCATCCGAAGCATCGCCTAAAGCCTCCAGTAACTCTGGATCGAGTTCAGGCGTAGGTTCAAGCATGATATCTTGTGGTGTTGGTAAGATTGTGCTGTTATCGGGATCGATTGGCGCATGTTCCGGCGATGCAGGTGTCGTGTTATCGTTACCATCATTACACTCTTCTATCTGGCGTGCTCCGTTATCTAGACGGGCAAAAGAAAATTTTTATTTATTTGAGGGTAGTTGAGAAAAAAATATGTAAAATATTTTCTTAGAAAATAACAAAAGTTATGTTCTTCGTACTAATTTAATGCCTTCGTGTTGACCCGCAGTCAAACCTCCAGGCTTATTTTTCTAAGCGTCATGCTAACCCATCGTGATAACCCGCAGTTAACCTCCAGGGAAGCTTATAGACGCCGGAAGAGTTTAATCGTCATTAGCACTATTTATCACTTCACTTTGTCGTAAGTAGGCAGATAATTCAAATAAACTCACCTGGGTTTTCATCGGAATCAGAAGACGACGAATAAACTATCACACGACGCCTTTTTTTGGTTTTCCGATCTTGAAGTTTTTTAATTTTTCCACTATAATATTCAATTTGTTCACTAGCACTGCGTTTAGGCATTGTGAACACTTTTATTCTGCAGAGCGTGTGCTTGTTGCCTCGCACGAAAAAAGAATGACGAGCTGTCAGAGAGCGTACCAGAGGAAGCAAATGTTGGTTGACTTTCTTTATTTTATAAAAGTGCGAAGTTGCCGGTAGGATAAAAAGTACTACGTATGTTTTTATAACTGAAAAATGAAGCGTAAGAAATATAATACCTAACTATTAACATGTTTGTTCGCCGGTGAATTATGAAAGATTATTATTTACGAGACGTAAATGGCAATGTCATTTTGTATAATTTTTTAGGATTAAAAAAACCGTTTTATCTTGAAGTGTTGTAAATTGGCTTATTAATAAAACAAAAAGTTTTCACTAACGAAGAGGTTTTATTTTGACAATTATTATTATTTGAATAAATTCACACGATAATAAAAGTAAGTAGTGTATAGGTATACTGCAAACTTCATTGATAAGGTTGAAAAAAAAAAAAAAAGAAACCCAACGCTCGGAATCGAACTCGGTTCCTCAGGATTGGAAATCCAAGTATGATACCACTGTTCCAACACTGCTATTAGCAAAGCAGTTGAAATTATGATTACGGTTCCTTGCATGGTTATTAAATATAATTTATTTGAGCAAAACTCCATAGTAATCCAAATGGATTTGAAGCTAGTTGTCCTATACAAGGGGGATACTTATCAATGGAGTGCTCTGTACCTAATATGAATTCAGCAGGTAACCTACAAAGAAGTTCAGAATAGGTAATCCTTGTCTAAATGTGTGCGTCCTTGCTGCAAGTTTTCTGTGCGTTTGTTCGCCATGGCTATCTCTTTCTGTTTATATCCTCAAAGGTAACCTATTATATTATAAATCCTGAAACACATACTTACGTACCTATAATAAGGTAGGTAGTAAAGTACTTAACTATAAGTTGGTCTTTTCAAATCAAATCAAATCAAAATGTTTATTTCTCTAACGGATTTACAATTATCTAAACATTGTGAAGACCTTCTTTTAAGTAGAAATACCTGTATTAGAAGGTCTTGCTCTTCCATATCAAAACCTTTTTATAACAAAATTATAATTAGAGATTATAAATAGGTAGATAACTGGGTAGGTACACAAATTATCACTGACATAAGACACCAGCTCACTGATAAAGGCAGGACTGGTAAAAGCAGAACATCTTATGTACATGCCAATGTTAAAAGTAAAGTAGAACAAAGATAAAATAAAATATGTTCTTTATATCTAATATCTAATATAAATCATTAAGGTAGGTAAAAATGTAATTATAGTAGGTATGTTTACGAATTGCAAGAAAATATGCGCTATATTATACGAAAGAATGTGTGAAATGAGTAGGTATGTGAGCATGTGATAGTCTCCTGAAGAAACCAATCTCATATGAGTCTGGGCAACAGGAGACCCTGTTAGTGTAGGTATGTGTGTGGTGTGTGAGAAAGGGTCTGTGTGAGGGTGTGAAAGTGTGTGTGAGGGTATGTGTGTAGGGTGCATGTGGATTTCCTTGTTCCTCCCAGTCTCTTAAGAGTCTGGTTATCACAGCGGGAAATCCACAGCGTGTGTGGGTGTGGGTGTGGGTGTGGTGTGTGTGGGTGTGTATGTGAGTGTGTAAGGTGAGTTTGTGAGAGAGGGTCAGAAGGGTTATCGTGTGTGAGAGTGGGTGCAATAGTAAATGACTGTATGGTGCATCAATCTGTTTTTGTGACTCTTGTCTTTTTCAGTAGGTAGTATATTTTTGTAGTATATAATTTAAATAAGTTAAAAAACAGACGAAAAATCTCTAGTACTATTCCGCTTAACCTTTTAACTGATGAGGTCACACAGTTACCACAGTTAACCTCAAAAGAAAAATATCGACACGTGTTTCATCCCTCCACGGGACATCCTCAGGACCATCGACTTGTTCTCCGGCAGACGTGTTGCTCCGTCGAGCGCTGGAGCCAAAATAATATTTTTAACTGTGGTAACTGTGTGACCTCATCAGTTAAAAGGTTAAGCGGAATAGTACTAGAGATTTTTCGTCTGTTTTTTAACTTATTAGGACTTAAAGTACATTACTTTAATTAGTATACGCTGTGCTCTTTCTATTTCTATAAACTTGGTTTTTGCTGCTCCACCCCATATTGAAATGCAATATCCTAAGACTGATTGCGCTAGTGAAACGTATATTTTCTTTAACAGAGGTTCTTGAGCGACATAGCGTAATGTTTTAAAAATCCAAACAAGTTTTCTTAATTTGTTGCAGAGTGCTTCGATTTGTGGATACCACGATAAATTTTGTTTGGTCTTTTATAAACTTAATTAAGATCTGATGAATATCTTCTGCGTGATGAGCAGAGAAGCTCCTTAAAATGCATTGAAAGTTTGTGTTCGCAGAACTAATGTAGGTATATTTTGAGAACCTCCTTACAGACTCGGATCATTTATACAATCTCGAAAGTCTTGGTTGACTTTGACAAGTCTTCCATTGAAAGGTAGGTAACGTGCATAGACAGAGTATCTATCTACGTAGTAACTTGATAGGTTTTATTACAGGGTTTTACCCTGAGATTTTACCAGTTTTACCTGTAAAACCTACCATCATAGAAGTAGTCTGTTGGTAAAAAGGATTGACATAGCGAAATCTTCCCTGCGTAAAGCGTAGGTACTACCAAGTGCATATAAGATTTATGGATTTACCTATTTATTTTTTATAGGTTTTGTTAATATTTTTTAGTGTTTCGGGTTTAAAGAGTGGTCTTATTTGGTTATTTGGAACTGGAAATGAAAACTGCTTTGAAGATCTGACATTTTCTTCTCGGAATTCCAAGCAAGAAAAAGAAAGCTCTGCTCTTGTAGATCAAAATCGTGCAGATGGGTTATGCGCTGGATGAGTGCCCGACCGCTGCTGCGTGGTCGTGCCGCTGCGCGCGGGCGTGCTGCTCATCGCCGCGCTGGGCCAGCTGTGGACCGCGCTCTACTTGTTCCTCTTCGCACCAGTCGGAGGGGAGGTGCTCGCCGACCTGGGCGTGCCCGGCCGCGTGGCTGATGTCGTGCGCTACCTGCACGGGCTCTTCGGGGTGTTACTCTGCGCCGTTCACATTCTGCTGTTTATGGCGGCTGTGTTCGAGAGCGACTCCCTGTGCGAAGTGTACATCTGGTTCGTAGCCGTGTTCTGGGTGCCGGTGGCGGCGGCTGCGGCCGGTGTGGGCGTCGCCTGCCTGCTCGCCGAGCGGCTGCTGAGCGCGTGCGCGTTCCTCTGCCTGCTGCTCGTGTCTATCCCGCTCAGCTTCTACTTCACGATAGTGGTTGCCAACTTTCGACTGACGCTGCCATGAGCCGCCCGTGCTTCTCCAGTGTACTATGAGAGTGAGTTGAGAAGATAATATAGCACCAATTTCTGATGTTATGTATCAAAATACTATAAAAACTTGAATTAACTTTATTTACGCGTAGGTATGCGTCTGACAGGCTGAGAGTAGGCCAGTGTCCCATCAGTGGGAACATTAGAAGGCTGTCATGATGATGCGTCTGACTAATTACATGGTGAGATGGTCATCATGCTAACAGGTTGAGTTATTCGAACTGGAAAGGCATTTAGGTCCTGTTACTTCCTGCCTTACCACGCTGTGGTCAAAAAGCACAGTACAACAACAAAAATATATTAAAAAAAAAAACTAATAATGCTATAAGAGCTTGTGGTTACCCCCTGGATCCTTTTAACAAAAATATATTTCTGTAAACGGCTGGAGCGCTCGTGACGTAGCTGGCTAAGTGGTTCATAACAGATCAACGAAGTTAAGCACTGTTCCGCGGGGTTATCATTTGGATGGGTGACCGCCAGTGGCAATTTCAACTGAGCGCTCCCGTGCTTTGGAGGGCACGTTAAGCAGTCGGTCCCGGCTTTTTCAAAGTTGTTAGGCCATGACAGAGGCCTTCGGGCGGCCTAGAAACTCGGTCATCAGAGTTGGCCACTGACTCATACAAACGAACGAACGAACGCTGCATTGCTAGCTTTCCTAAGTATAAATTTTATACTTATGAAAGTCTTTTATCAATCATTATTTTGTCTTATCATCAAGCACCTCAAAAAAAACTCACTAACCCCGCCACCGTTGAGCATAGGCGAAGCCGGCGGTAAGTTGGCAGTCCGCCTGACCTCGCCTGTGGCCCACGGTCGCCCCGGTATGATGAGAGCGGATCCCGATCTCTCTCGCGCTCCGCCGCGCCGCTTTCTTCTGCGACATTACGTCCTCGCAGAAGGAAAGCTCTCACTGCCAACTATCTTCTCCATGACGATCGGCAGCGAGAGGTCGCCACCTCCTAGGGCCAAAGTTAGTTCTGACCTTGACCCAACCCATACAGGGCATACCTACCACCAGTACCGGTCACCTTACCTCCAATCCTCCCTACAATTCCTACGTAGGTCATTCATACAGACTGTTCGGCGCTCGGCGCATAATTTCTGCACTCATTTTGAACCATTTCTATCGACAGTAGGTACAGATACCTGTTAGTATTAACAGGAGGTCAACCAACGAATCCAATTCAGATGGACAGCGTTCGGAAAGCTACGGATCTATAGAAAGAGCTATGCTAAGATTTTCATTGTCTATGTAATAGAAGATGTACCGACCGAGTAAATTCGTAGGAGAAACAAGGCCACTGACATAGCTTTTAGAATAAGCAAGTTAAAGTGTCAGTGGGCAGGCCTTAAAGCTCGCAGAACCGATAACCGCTGAGTATTAAAGGTTCTCGAATGGAGACCGAAATGGAAAACGAAGTGTAGGACGCCAACCTACGCATCTACTCGATAATACGATGACATTCAAACGGCCGCAGGAAATCGGTGGATGTTGAAGGCTCAAGATCGGTCATCATGGCCCACTTTGGGGAAGGCCTATGTCTAGTTTGCTAAGTATATTGTGGAGTGTCTGTCTATGTCTATCGTCTACTGGCTGGTTGCCGCAGTGAGCGAGTGAGCGAGCCGGTCTGGGCGCTTGCTTGCGCTTGTATGATGTATGCCCACGCCCAGTGTGTCAGTCTGGCTGGACTGGGTGCTCAGGTTACATTGTTGTTTAGGTATTTTATTCGAAAGCACACACCGAGACCGCTATCCACCTTCCTAGACCTAGGTGTAGGTACTATGTCCGTTCCGTTGTCCGACAGAACTGAGAGATTCATACAATCTGATTAGGATGAAAGAATAAGCGTTCCCCTATTAGTTCTGCGAACAGAAGAGGTTGTGCTTGCACAAACTTTTAAAAGTGAGCAATTTACTGCATTTTGAGGAGTTATTCTGCTTATCACGCTGAAGATCCTTATGTAATGAAAAAAGTGTATCTACCAATAACTCTAGAAGCACTAACAAAGCGAATTATATAACATTCCATAGGTAAGTACACTATTTTAAAACGTAATTTGTTTTTTCGTGATTATTTAGCCTATTGAAAGCAATGTTCTTGCCATTTTGATTGAAAGAGAACGAATGTTCAGTTTTTAACTCGGGAGACAACAGTAGGTTTTTTGTGCAGTTTAATTATCTCTTGTGATGAGCAACTCAACCAACCACTATTTTATGACCTGCGAGTTGCAGGTCAGGCAAAAATAAGCATAGTCGCAGGCTGCGACTATGCTTATTTTTGCCACGTTTTTTAAGATTCGGGCCCTTCTTTTACTGACTTCCTTGATCGAAACTGAGACGCTTCGCTCGCTCCTCGGTCATTTACTTCATTTATGAGCAGAGCATAGAATAAAACAATAAGGCTTGGTCCCAAAATCCCTTAAAAAATAAGTAGGTAGGTACCTACCACTTTAATGTTGGTTTAGGAGTTGTAGGAGTTGCTGGTACGAATAATGTTACCAAGGCTCAGAAGATTGATTGAATACTTCCGGAGTTTATCCTCCCTAACGAATCATATCAATCATATCCTCTACTGGCGCACTGCGTGAACTGCGTCTCACACAGCAACGAGTAGTATCAAGGTACTAGTACTAGGGTAGGTACTACCTACTTGACACTAAAATAACCAACTCAACAGGGACGTAGGTGGTAGGTATGAGTAGGTAGGTACTAGATAAATTTACATACAATACTAGGGACTTGTTCTTAGTTGGAGAAGTGAAATATTAACCTAGCTAGTACTAGGCCTAGTGTAGGTACCCAGTAGATAGATAGTAAAGAAAGGAATAAGTAACTAGGTAGTAAGAAGTAAGAACACAACGCGATGCGTAGCGTGGATGTGGATGTGGAGATAGAGGTCGCGCGCCGCAGCTAGGTCGCACTCGCACAGCAGTAGGTCCAGCACACGGGCACGGCACAGTCACTCGGCCGCGCACCGGCCGGCCGCACGCAGCGCACGTCAGTTAGAGCCCCATGGGCTGAGCTGAGGCGAGCGCCAGCCAAACCACCACCGCACCGGCCACCTCCCACCGACGATCAAATACTCGGGAACATCGCGTCATTAAACCCTCAAGGGTGTCGACGACGTGGTCCTACCCGATTTTTACAACTTGTCCGGAACAACTAAGGAAGTGACTTTGAAAGCTTCGGAAATACTCAACTACCTACTTGCCGACCAAGGCGACCGCAGAACAAGTTACTTTGTAAGTGATATTGATTTTACTTACCTACCAGTTGTGTTTGCTTATTAAGTAAGTATAGTAGTTTACCTGCAAAACACTGCACAGTAGCCGCCCAGGCTCTGACCCGTGGCCAAAGTAGTGCGAGGACACGCAAATTCAACCCCCCCGAGTTATGATAAATAAATATTTACAGTACCTAGCTGTACTGCCTACTATGATTAAAGTTGTGCGCCTCGGCACGTATTTCCTAATCAGTACGAATATGTAACTAACTATGATAACCGCAAAGAAAAACAAATGAATTACGGTTAATTAGCATATGAGTAAAAAGCTGTCTAAATGTGAAATTGTAATTTCTAAAGAGGCTGTATACCCAACCATGTTCTACGAATTATAGGCAGAACTCATTCTTTGTACGAACCGGCAATCTCTTCAATACTAATTATTCTATGTATGTAGACTTATTTGAAGCAAGGCAAAACTTTTTCAAAAAGTTAATATCATTATATTTCTTTACATGAGTTTATATGGCTTATTATCATCATGATGATCTTCATGACCTTTTTCATTAGGAGTAGTGAGTGACTCCCATTTATTCTTAGGTTTCTAATATTCTGTTACATATGTAGGTACCTACCTGTTAGTTATGTGATCAATGTTTTCTTATTCATTTTTTCTAAAAATTATTAAGTGTTAAAACCTACTAAGTGTTATAATTGTGGACAACTAAAACTTGGTTAAGTATAAGTGAACTATTAGTGAAAACTGTTTAGGTTAATCCTGTTCTATATTTTAGAAAGAAAGAAAGAGAAATAAAATAGTTTTATTTGTGACGAGCATAAGTAGATACACTATACAGAGTAGGTACATACAATTCTAATAAAATAACAATTAAAAAAAAAACAAAAACTAAAATTAAAAACTAAGTAAGTTAGAATAGGTCGTGTGCTTTAGTTGTACCTACACAAAAATGCGGTCGTCACAAAAAGGCTCCAACTCAGCATTTGCTGGGTCGCATAGCTACCCAGCGCTGGTCTTCCGTTGGGGCCTACTTAGAGAAAAGAAGCACGGATGTCAGCCCAGTAAATACAGTACCTAATAAAAATAAAATACTTAAATAAACGTATTCAGTCAGACAGTAATTATGCAACAGAAGTATTACTAAATAACAATAGAAAACATACATAAATACATTTAATTTTAAATATATCATACGTATATACAAATAGTTTATGAAAATCTAAGATAAAAATATTAAAAATAACGCGGACGAGCGTCATCCTGCTCGCTCGGGTTCAATCGACAAACGGCAAGCGCATTTTAGGCATTACCATTCTCACATTATTTAAAGTGTTATTTTTCCAAACATGTGAAAATAAAATAAAAATAAAAATAAAAAAAGAGGGTATATTTGAGATAAAAGTAGCCAGTATGACAAAGTAGCCAGTATGACAAAGTAGCCAGTATGACAAAACGCCAATTTCGTAGGTAAGGTAAGGACCTAATAATTTTATTATAAATCTTCGAACTATAAACACATTATAAATTTTGATTTGTAGACAATGACTCTGTTACGCGTAATCGTTTGATAGCAAACACAAAGGAGTTGTTTCGCGCAGTATGGAGCCGGGCCTAGTCCTTTGTAGGGGTCTAGATCATTTAAGAAACCGTTTATCACTGATTATTTATTTTATTTTGGTTTCTTTCATAATCTAACTAAAGTAAGTTTATCTCTGTGAAGGAGTGCAAGAGTGCAACTGCAACACAATGCAAAACAACATGGCGGGTTTAACGAACAACTGGGTTATTAGGTTAGGAACTGTCAAAGTCAAGATGCGTCACTTGATCATTGCTATTATCTGTCATCCATCATGGAGGATCTTTAGTGTTCCCGTTTTAGAATACTCAACACAATAAACATTTCTCCTTTAGAACTTTGTTTGTCTACTTAAAAATAAAAATTGTTTATTAGGTAATTTTAGTTTTAAATTGGTCCTTTGTCCAGCCTATCACAGACCTGTGACACAGTGCTCTTTCCAGTCACAGTTCTGATCAACTTAATGCCTAGTAATCTGGTTGAAACTCATTGTATGTTTAAATAAAATAACGTATCAAAAATCACCTGATTTGAATTAAGTTAAGAAGGGTAGTAGGCACCTCATTACCAACTAAGCCTTGCCATTAAGTAATTACAAGTACCTAGCAGACAACTTCATTCATCTAATCATAAAGCAAAAATTAAGCCTACCCCGCGAATCTATATTATAAAATTTATAGGTTATAATTTTTTTTTTTATTGGCTGGTTTGGTTCTTCAACTGTGATTTAGAAAGTTGTGCATGTATCCATTAGATGCGTGCTGCAGCAGCTCTGATCTGAATGGCCAGCTCCGGCTCCGCGCGCAAGCAACGGAGCGGCACACTCACTTCCCGCTGCTTCGTCTTGTCACCTCGTCTCCTACTTATACACCTACCTGCTTCATGCTTTGTAAACGCGGTTCAACTGCCTGCTGGTACATTTTATCTTTAGGTGTGGTTGTCTCTGCCCTTGGCTCTGAGAATTATTTTTGGGTCGTTTTTACTTACGTATTAGGTACAGGCACACTTTGTTCAAGCTTAAGACGGACAGAATCATTACAAAATCCATGACTAAATAGTTACCTAGTACCTGCCTACGTTATACGGTACGCAATGTATCCTATTATTTAACCGTCGAAAAACGGAAGAGGTTCTCAAGTCAACGCGTATAGTTAGGTAGGTATAGGTCTCACGACGGATCTCGGCCTTAGTGAAATTAGCCGTTTCGATGCGCAATGGAGCTTTTTCAAACTAAATTGTCTTTGCGCATCACAAACGGCTAACTTCACGGAAGCCTAGATCTGCTGTGCGACCTATACCTAATAGTTTATTGACCGAGAGAGCGAAGCGTCTCAGTTTCGAGATTGGCCAAAAATGCTTTTGGATGTCAATTTGTCCGGTCATTTTGTGTTCTCGCCTACAGGTCGCATTTTTTAACCAATCTGGATGAAACTTGGTATACAGGTTCTATGACTTTATAGAATTTGATTGTCATCGGGGATTTTTGATAGGGGGCGTACTTTCTCCAAAAAAGGGACAAAAGGGGGCTGCTGAATATCTCCGCCTAATGTGATTTGATTTCGATGATTTTTATTTTATTTCAAAGGTAAGTATTAACTTAAAGTTTTTCTGATATTTGGTGAAGATCTGATGAGGATCTTCAGCGTGATGAGCAGAATAGTTCCTCAAAATACAATATATGTTGCTCACTTTCAAAGCTCACTTTACAAGTTTGTGCTTGCGAGGTCTACTGTTCGGAGAACTGCTAGTGTATAAGTAGTATGACCACGCATAACTTTTTGCTGTGTAGTCCTCGTCAGATTTTTATCACTTCAATTCACACACAACCAAATAATCACGAAAAGCAAGAAACGACTAGCGTTTTGGCGTGTTTAAAAGTCAGTTCATTGGTGTTAACTAATTAACAAATAAAATAAATAAATAATAACAATAATTAATAAATTAATCATTGCCAATAACATAGTTAGGCAGCTAGTAAAAGAAATAGTTTTCATTTTTAAGTGAAATAAAATAAAAGTGTCTCAGTGCCTGCTCAGCTGATTCCGAAAATAACTCTTGTTTTTGGAAGGGTGTGCGGCGCGGCCGCGACCGCGGCGACCGCCCGACCACAGACAGAGTAATACCGACCGCGCGCCGCACACACCACCCGTGCCACTCAAAAGGAATCTATTTATTTTATTACCAAATAGGTACCTTACCTACTCTCACAATACTCTTACAGTCAACTCCAATAATAGATATCCTCGTAATGTATTGAAATCATGACAAAAATATATTACGGGGGTTAGGTAATGCAGTGAACTTCTTAGAACCGTGTTGTAAAAAACCTCTAGCAAAATTCATATAAAAATATCAAAGTTCTAAATTACAAGTTACAAACAAAACAAGCCATCAAGAAATGCAATACTGACTTAGTGTATCTACACTGTCTAAGGAGATCTCTCCTTGAACTTATTTCGATTCGTATTTAAGTTCGCTAGGTACCTACCTACTTAGTTACTTACTGTTAGTTACCCTATGTAAAACTCATAAGAGCATGTCTTTCTGTCTGCCTGCATGCAGAAGGCCACCCGGTGCGGGACCTTGCATGACTTACACACTGAGGAAGAATGTGAGTTTTTTAATGCGTCGCCGCGCCGCCGCGCCGTGTAGAATCATTACATACTATGCCACATACAAAGATTTCTAACATGTATAAAGTCAAAGGTCACATAATTACCTTTCTATTATACATTTTAAAAACGGGTGTTTTCACCTTTTTTTTAACTTTCTATTACTTATACCAAGCAGACAGGTAGCTAAAATACAACGTAAAAAACTGTAGGGTTTTTTTGTTGCTGTTATAGTTATTCAGAGGTTAAAATAGACTGACTGTTGTATTTAAGATAATATGTAAAACCGTAAAACCCTGGTAAAACGGTGAACTTAGCGGAGGATTGGGCACAGAACAGTATGGATAAACAAGAGTGCTGAAACGCTACTCAACTAATAATTAAGTCAGGACTGAAACTATATTGCAAGGAACGTCGTAAAAGCTACGCATCCAGCTTTGGGTATTAGTATGAGTAGGTAGGTACATTATTTATTTGATTCCTTGCCAAGATATTCCAGCTGGTATTCATAAAAGCCGGCAAACCTTGTATGAACTTTATAGCAAAAAACAATACAACTTTAGTGAAGAGTTTAAAGTAAGAGTCAGAAATTATTCAAAAATTTTTAAAAGCGTTTGTCAAGTTGCAAAATCACAATATTTATGTTCAAAAATTTAAAACAGTCAAGATAAAATTAAAGCTACGTGGAAAATTATAAATAATGAAACTGGAAGAGTCAGGACTCAGAATAATGTTTTTAATTTAAATATTAATAATAATAATATTAAGCATGATGATGAAGTAGCCAAAGCATTCGAAAAATTCTTTACTGATATTCCAGTTTCTACTACAAAATCTTTAATAATTGCAGTCATTGTTAAAAAATAATGTACCACAATGCAACATACAATTACATTTCGACTATGTAAATAACAATGATATTATCAAAGCATTTAAACTGATAAATGTAAAAAAAAACACTAATCTCTGGGGCATTTCTGTTAGCGTTGTGAAATCATTCATTGAAATCATTGCACCTGACCTAGCTTTTATATTTAACCAATGTATTGACTGTGGTGTGATTTAATGTAACATAGCAAGATAACACCTCTTTTCAAATCAGGTAGTCATTCTGATCCTGGTAACGTTCGGCCTATATCAGTATTGCCTACATTTAGTAAAATTTTTGAAAAACTTATTCTTATTCAGTTACAAAGACATTTTAGTATGAATAACTTACTTGATAGTAAACAATTTGGGTTCACAAGAGGTCGCTCAACAACTGATGCCGGTGTTGAGTTGATATCACACATTTTTGAAGCCTTAGGCATTTTTTTGTGATTTATCTAAGGCATTTGATTGTGAACATCATGAGACACTAATTAGAAAATTACAACACTGTGGAGTTAGGGGTGTTGCTCTAGACCTTCTCACTTTATATCTAAGTGATAGAATACAAAGAGTTGACCTAAATGGAAAGCGTACTCCGGGATCAGTGGTAACAATTGGTGTACCACAAGGATCAATACTTGGGCCATTCTTGTTTTTAATATACAGTTGTGGTCATATAATTAAGAACAATTTGAAGTTCTAGAAGTTTTTTATTTAAATCGTATCATACACAGAGATGTGTACCTTTTGAGAAGCAACTATTTATGTTATATAATAGTCACATTAATAGAGCAACCTGACTTAAGAATAAAGTATGAAATCGCTAACTATTTTTTGCACTTTTTATTGATTTTATCAAAGTAACACATTCAAATAGTACTGAAACTGGACAAATAATTAAGAACGATTTATTTAACTGCTCGGGAATTGTTTTGTATGACACTTAGATTTAAAAAATCACAATATTATGTAGCACAGGAAACATAAAAAGAAATATTTAACTAAAATTAATAGTTAATAGCATATCCACGGCTTTTAATTACAGCTTTACACCGGCGAGGCATTGACTCTATTAATTTTTGACATTTCGCAAGAGATATAGAGTTCCATTCTTCTAAAAAAACGTCATACAGCTCTCTTAAATTTCCACACTTTGTATTTGAAACCTTTTTCTTTACTTCAAACCACAGATTCTCTATTGGGTTTAGATCTGGACTGTTAGCAGGCCAGTCTAAGACAGAAACTAATTGCGCTGTAAGAAATTCCTTTACGGTGCGTGCAGTGTGCTTTGGATCATTGTCATGCTGGAATGTCCAAATGACCGGTAGAACGTCTTCAGCGTATGGTAACATTGTTTCTTCCAGTATATTTTTGTATTGGAACTAATCCATGTTACCTTCTATCAACTTTACAGGTCCTACACCATGTCCAGAAAAGCAACCCCAAATTTTCACATTTCCACCACCGTGCTTTAATGTAACTTTCGTGTACTTTGGGTCGAATGCTGTATTCGGGGGACGTCGTACATATCGTTTTCCATCAGAACATACTCTGTTTATTTTCGTCTCGTCAGAAAAAAGTACATTTTTCCACTGTTGCACAGTCCAGTTTTCATACTTTCTCGCAAATGCAAGCCGGGCTTGCCTATATCTTCTACCAAACGTCTTCGAATATTGCGTGCTGAGATTGCTGAAAAGTTGTTTTCACCAAAATATTCTTTTCTAAGCTCATTGGACCCTTTAACAGGATTTTGTTTTGCCATACGAACGATGTTTCGGTCATCTCGAGGAGTTGTTTTTCTCTGTTTAGGTACACGTGGAACATTCGAAGTAGTTTGATAGTTTGAAAACCATCGTTTTTGAACATTGCAGATGGTCGGCTATCTTTTTATAAGACCAATTCTTCCGGCGAAGTTTTATTATTACTTCCCTTGTAGATTTATCACAACTTTTATTTTTTCCCATTGTTTTTTCTAAAGAAGCAATCACCTTTAATCTTTTACAGCACGTAATTGCGCCAAAATTATACAAACAGTAACAAATTGACTGAGTGTTCTCTATTTAAATTTGAATAAAGGTATAAACTACTTAGCGTTCTTAATTACGTGACCAGCCAGTAATAAGGAATACTTTGTTTAAAAGTAGTGTAAAAAGTTTGCCTATTGATTTTTAGCCAATCATGTGTATCAATGAATACAGTGGTAATATGGAAATGTTTTACGATACCGAGAGAAATAAAAACAAATGCATACAATTAGTTTTGCATCTTAGTTGGAAAAAATCTTCCCTTTATATCAGCGTTCTTAATTATATGGCCACCACTGTATATAAATGATCTACCCCGGCTTGTTAGGAAAAATACGTAGGCCGCTGCCTAGGGTATCTTTTAAAAAAAGATTTTATTTAAATCTAAAATTTAATTTGATAAAAAGAATTACAATTAATTAGTCTAATAAAATGAATCTAGTTCGAAGTGTGAACCAAGAATGCCGGCTTAAACGAAATGCAGTTTCCATGAAACATGCGATTGACGTCAGGCGGCCACGTTCCCGCTGACGAGGCTCCTCGTGTGACCGCGATGTATTGTACCGGTCGAGCTAACGCAGCGATCCCCATACATTAGCCTTGCGTAACACTTCCCGCCGAAGAACAGCGACTATTGAAGCTTGTCTTAAATTGAGCTGGGGGTTGGTTGGGATCAACCCTTCTTATAGTTGGACGGGCGTAGACCCTTTGTGTTTCAGCTTGGCTTTCGTTGGATACTTGATGCGAATTTTTCTTTGACGTTCGACCATATCTTCTATAGAGTAAGGCACTAACGAGTGCGCATGCACTTGCTATAACCACGTACATAGGAATTGTAGTATGGTATAGAGTGTAGTCTACATTTTTCTCTAAGTGTAACGACGTTTGCAGCGAAATTTTCTTGTTGGTGGCATGAAGGTGGTCCAGGTTGATGGAGTTCAATTTGAATGCTGGAACTGAAGGTGAGGTCACGAAGTCGCTCTTAGGTAGATCCATAATCTTCATTGCTTGTCCACAAGAGAGATGTATCTTCGTAAGCTGGTTTTGCTAAGGTGATGGTGGTAGGGCTTCACTTCTTGTTCCGCTGCTGTGTAGTTATGAGATGCGGGATGCAATCATCTGATGATCGACTTTGCTAGTTCCGTTTCTCTTCTTAGAGGTACCATTTACTGGTCTTCGGGCATTCAGCCTCTATGAACTTGAAATCTTTCTTAAGGATAGCTAGGTATGGGAAAAGAGTAGTAAGGATCTCATGGTACTTGTTAGGGATGATAGATAACTTATACATATCATAGATGGATGGGAGCATGATTGGAAATTTATAAACTATAACTATCTCATTTCCTACGTAATAAAAGCCTAATCTAATTATATCGAAATATTCTCTAATGGCTAAATCTACTACTCTCTGCCTGCCATATAGAATATTCAATTTACGAATTATATCGCGAATTGTATTCAAATTTAAGACCGAATGATGCGTAGTGGACGCTCTGATAAAAGCAAGAACATTCTGTAATTTAACTAACTCTTGAGAGATAGAGTCTACATTATCCGTTAAGATCATAAGGATTTGAGCTAGATGCACCTATTTTACTAAGTCGCTATCTCAAGAAGCTTCAGAGCTTCAAGTTTTATCACCTGCATTAGCACTGGTGCCAGGAGTAGGTAAATTATCAGGAGGGTTCTGTAACATTTGGGCACTTTTAGGGAGTCGCTTTAGTCTAGATTTGGCAATGGGGCCTCGCTTTTTCTTAGTATAAATATGAATAGGGAGGTCTGCCATTACAACATCTTGAGTGTAACGAGGTGCTAATTTCTGTCTGGAGGCGAACGAATTTTTTACGAAAATCTGTTGCTCAGGAGAGTATTCAGCCTCCGGTTCTCGTTCCTTATTTCTGTTCTCTGTCAGGTCTTTACGAGTCGCGCTACACATGTCATGAATCACATTATAAGCTGTAGTCATCTTGTCTCTGTGATTAGTCATGTACTGTTGTAATAAATGAGCTGAGAGATCTACATCAAAGGGATCGCGAGGATCGTAGTGCCCTGTAACTACTTCTATTGGTTTGCACTTAGTAAAGCTATGAATACTACTGTTATAAGCCAGAAGGGCGTAAGGCATTAGGTTAATTACAGATTCAGATTTCTGACCGATTTTAAGAATACGGAGGTGTTCTAATATCGTTGAGTGGAATCTCTCAACTATGCCGTTCTCGTTGGGTGCGTGTGGAGCAACTCTGTGATGCTGGATCTTATGCATTTTTACAAATTCCGCAACAAGCTGATTTGTGAATTCGGTTCCGTTATCAGTAACTATAGTCATAGGTAACCCGTGGTGAGTGCAAAGGTTTAATAAGGCTTGTACTACACTAACGGCCGTACCATCTCTCAGATAATAAGCTTGTGCATACTTAGAGAACGCGTCTACGATAGTTAAGAATTTCTCGCTTTGAATCGTCAAGAGGTCCAAATGAACCAATTCAAAGGGTTTGCTAGCCGGTGGTACTATTTTAAATTGTTGCTTTATCGGGTTGCGATCATACTTCGCTTGGCCACAAACAGTGCATTCATTTATAAATTTAGTGATCTGCTCTCTCATTTTAGGCCAGTAATACCTATTAGATAACGCTAAGTAACACTCATTAATACCGCGATGATTGGTCTTACCATCGTGGTACTTATTAATGATTTCTTGTTGCTTTAAGTATTCTCTAACGTTCTCTAATTCTGTCTTAGTCAACGTAAGGTTCATAGCCGAATTTTTAAAGGTTTTCTGTATAATAGGTACAATGGTGTAAAAAGCTAAATATGGGTTAATCAGTAGTCCGGTTTTTATCCTAGGGTGGACATACTCCTTAATTGCGTTGATAACGTCTTCCTCGATATTAGACTCAGATATTTGAACTGATATTCGCGTGTGCGTATCAAAGGGTTTAGTAACTATAGGTCTTCCCTTAATGTCACCGACGACATTAAAAATTAGCTGTTTCGTAAATCGGTTCAAAGGGTCATCTGAAATAGGAACTTCTAATATAGGGCTTTCGTTATTTGTATGAACAGTGGCGGTTCGTGAACCAGCCGCAGTTTCTGTAGCAGTTATGGTTCTAGATTCATCTAACACGGGGTCAGTTTCGGATGGATTTACTGCAATTGACATAAGCTCTTCGTTATTAATTTCTATACGCGACAGTGCATCGGCATTCGTGTTGCACTTACCCTGTAAGTAATCGACTGTATAATCGTACTCGCTTAACTTCAAGCGCCATCTAGTAAGCCGCGAGCTGGGGTCTTTTAAATTCATTACCCATTGTAATGGCCTATGGTCCGTAAGTATAAGAAACTTTCGGCCATAAAGGTACGGTCTAAAGTATTTAGTTGCCCAAACAATGGCTAGAAGCTCTTTCTCAATGGTGCTGTAATTAAGTTCGCTAGAGTTAAGAGTTCGTGATGCGTACGCAATTGGTTTATTTGAACTCTTGGTACCTTGAGATAGAATGGCACCGATAGCTACATTTGATGCATCCGTTGTTAAGATAAACTCTCGCGTAAAGTCCGGGTATTGCAATATCGGATCGTTTGTTAAGAGTGTCTTACAGTGTTCGAAACAGTTGGTATAGTTTTGATCTAACTTGATTTTAGAACCTTTTTTCAAGCACTGAGTTAGTGGCTTGGTTATACGAGCGAAATCTGGAATAAATTTCCTGTAATAGCCGAGTAAACCGAGAAAACGTTTGATTTCAGTAGGTGTCTTAGGAATAGGATAATTTTCTATAGCTTTAATTTTATTAGGGTTAGGTTTTACACCTTCTTTACAGATGACATGACCAAGGAACTCAGTTTCCAGCTTCAAGAATTCAGATTTATCCATTTGAATCTTGAAGTTAGATTCTCTCAGTCTATTAAATACCTTGTCCAAATTAATAATGTGCTCCTGAAGGGAGGTACTAAAAACAATGATGTCATCGAGATAAACTAGACAGATTTCATTCTGTAGACCTCTGAGGACATTATCCATCACACGCTGGAAGGTTGATGGTGAATTCTTTAGGCCCATTGGCATCCTTAAAAATTCGTAATGACCATTTTCTACGTTAAATCCAGTCTTATGGATATCAGAAGGATCCATTTCTACCTGGTAAAAACCACTGGCTAAATCAAGCGTCGTAAAGTATTGGCATTTACCTAGTTTGTCTAGTACGTC
This sequence comes from Colostygia pectinataria, assembly GCA_951394395.1. Lineage (NCBI taxonomy): Eukaryota > Metazoa > Arthropoda > Insecta > Lepidoptera > Geometridae > Colostygia > Colostygia pectinataria. Next base: position 80,012 of record OX596368.1, on the reverse strand, counting down.
TGTAATGTTCGGGATAGGGTATTTGTCATCAATCGTTTTCTCGTTAACTTTCCTAAAATCCACGACAAGACGCCATTTAACTTTACCGGAAGCGTCTGCCTTTTTGGGTACAATCCAAATCGGAGAGCTCCATGCAGATTCTGATGGTCTTATAATATCTTGATCAAGCATCTTATTAATTTGATCTCTGACTTCTTGTCGGTGAACATAAGGATAGCGATAACTCTTAGTATGTACTGGAATTTCATCAGTAGTCCTAATCTTATGTTTGATTTTGTTGGTGAATGTAAGTGGTTCACCCTCAAGATAAAACACGTCCGCGTAGTTACCACATAAACGTCGTAAGTTTGCGAGTTCTTCTGGATTAAGATGATCGGTTCGAAGCCGAGATAACACATCTTTTGCGCGGTCTGATAAAATTTCAGTACTGTCACATTCTAAATTAAATATTTCAGCTTCAACGGGACGGTCCATAGAGAATATGATATCGTTTGATGTTGGGTTAGAAATCTCTACCCAGCCTCGGTTGTTCTGGACCGTCGTTAAACAATCTAAAATAAGGCAGTTACAAATAGTTTGGTTCTCTACTAGAACTTCACCGTCTCGTGTATTCACCGGTAACCTAACTATCTTCGTAGAGTTAGCTGGAATAATCTCTTCGTATAGGTTGACGTTCCTAGAATCGTACATCTGAATAGGAATCTGTGTATTGCGAGTTTTAAGTAACTTATTTTTCAGATCGATGTTAGAGTCCCATACGTCTAGTAAATCAAAGCCTAAAAGTCCGTCAAAGTAGTTATGAAACTTGTATACGTATAAAGTCATGTCGTTTGGGTCGTTAAATTCCTGAAAGCAAGGCAACGTGATCGAATAATCGTTCTTACTAGTCGCGTGCACGTTTGTAACTTCGAATGGATCGTAGTTCAAAGGGACGTGACGGAAATATTTCTCTACGGCATCAGGACTGATAAAAGACTGATTAGCTCCTGTATCAATTAAAAACTTTAAAGGTGGATTTGCAATCTGAATATAACCTAGTTGCCTTTGTATGTGGAAGTTAACTTCTATTTTGGCTTTTCTAACTTCGGCTCTTCTTGAAAATTTACATCAGAGGCCTGAGCTACTTCTTCTACTACTACTGGAGGTTGTTCTGAGTAACACTCCTGATCGCTAACTACGTAGTATTCGGGGTACTGTTCGTAAGAATAGTAATCTTGGTAACACTCTGGGTAACTATTATAATCGTCATAGTAATAATAATTATCATAGCCGTCCGATTCGTTGAAGTTAATTTCGCGTGTCTTAAAATAGTTAGTCGGAGGTGGATTTCCGTGCTTTCGCCAGTCATGTCCGGTCATCGTCTGTGGTAAGCGTCTCTCAACAAAATGGCTGACACCGCTCATGGGAGTAGGACGCGGAGCGTTGCCGAAATTAAATGATGGCTGAGGTCTATTAGGCATCCTAAAAGCATTATTCTGAGGGTTATAATTTTGTGGAGGGGCGCGGAACATTTGCTGTGTCCGAGAGGGACCACGTGGTGGTTGGGTTTGCAGCACTGGGGTAGGCCTCCAGCCTTGATGAGGTTGGGCCTGCATCGGATTTGGCCTTAAGGGACCAGGCATGCTAAATATGGGTTGCCTCATCGGTTCTAATCCGTTTGTTAGTCTAGGGACAAAGTTGTTTAACGGAGGGTTAAACCTTGGTGCACTCAAGCTCCAATCCTTTCTACTGGCCGTACTACCGCTACGCTCTTGCAAGTAGAGAGTATTGAGCTCCTCCTGAACAAACTCCAGGGCCTTCTCCATCGAGTCAGGACGCATACAGCGTATTCTAGAACCTAGTGGGTCTCTAAGACCTCGGCAAAAGGCCTGAAGGGTCAACTTCTGGTACAGAATACGCTTAGCTTGTATGGTAGTAGCTACTGTCTCGTGTAGCGAGACATAAGTCATAATGGTACTAAATAAATTTTGGCACCGCTCATAAAACTCCTGTGGGGTGCCTGACCCTTGGGTCTCTAACGACAAATCACTGTAAAGAGCGGTCTCGTCTCGATGGTCCGCGAAGTTGTTAATCAATGCGCTCCTAATACCATGCCACGTTTCCGGGATACCATTGGAATTAATTAATCTAGCCGCGGAACCTGAGATTTTGTTAAGAATGCCATTTATAAGAGCTAGATTGGATAACTCATGTCCGGGCGCTGTCGAGAAATATGTTAATACGAGCTGGTCACAAAGATTAATAAATCTCGTAAGAATATGCGGGTTACCGTCAAAATCCGGGACAAGTCTGAGGGACTTGTATATCGTATCAACCATGGCATTGGGCTGAGCTTGAGCTGGTTGAGCCATACTATCTTCTAGGTCTCTAAACTCGTCTATAACACTAAGTCTACTATTAAATCTACTACCTAACCTATTGTTCCGCGATTCTCTCGGATGGAAAATGTTGGAGCCTAAATTAACACGCTTTAAAAAAAATAAGCACACACAAAAATATATAAAATACACTAAAAATTTATGATTAAAGATAGGAATAAGATAAGGACTTGAAAGATTCAAGGACTTACAGCATTTCACGTCGTCTGGAACTTCACTGAATCGATTGTTAGATTCTACCCTACACAGCAGCACTAGTAGGTTCTTTTTTTACTTTGAGATGAAGATTAATCTCGTTAAAATAAATCCGTGAGACTGCGCCAAATACGTAGGCCGCTGCCTAGGGTATCTTTTAAAAAAAGATTTTATTTAAATCTAAAATTTAATTTGATAAAAAGAATTACAATTAATTAGTCTAATAAAATGAATCTAGTTCGAAGTGTGAACCAAGAATGCCGGCTTAAACGAAATGCAGTTTCCATGAAACATGCGATTGACGTCAGGCGGCCACGTTCCCGCTGACGAGGCTCCTCGTGTGACCGCGATGTATTGTACCGGTCGAGCTAACGCAGCGATCCCCATACATTAGCCTTGCGTAACAGGAACGATCATGAAATTGTACTGTTTGCTGATGACACGTCACTTTTATTTAAATTAAAGCGACAAGAGACTAACTTTGACAAAGTAAACAATGCAATCCCTGAAATTGTAGGGTGGTTTAATGTAAACAACTTATTGTTAAACGAAAATAAAACGAAATGCGTTCGTTTCATACTACGTAATGTAAAACAAAACCAAACTAATATAAACATAAAAGATGAAAAGCTAGGCCTTGTGGACACCACAGTTTTACTAGGCATAACCTTAGATAATAAACTGCTATGGGGCCCACACATAGATAAATTTTGTCGAAGAGACTTAGTTCTGCAGCATACGCAGTCAAAAAGATCCGTCATTTCACCGACGTCGATACTGGCTGTATCGACGTCTAGTTTATTTCAGCTACTTTCACAGCATTATGTCTTACGGTATTTTGTTGTGGGGGAGTATTGCAGATATTAATACCATATTCGTGTGGCAGAAGAGGGCTGTTCGCGCAATTTATAACATGGGTCCCAGAGAATCACTTAGAGATAAGTTCAAAGAAATGAATATTATGACAGTACCCTGCAAATTTAAAAACTTAATTAAACAAAAACTGTCTCAAAAAGCTTACTATAAAACAACCGATTACCTAGATGATAAAAAAGCTTGGGACGAATGTGCTCCAACTCTACTTGGCATCCATAACAATAGCAAGGGTCATGCCAAAAAAGCGATAGGAACCCAGCCGGTGTTGTTGCCAGTTCTTTTATGGCATGGGCGCGTTGGAACTGGTGTAAATCATGAATGTACATTTTGACACTGGGGCATTTTGACGTTCATAATTTTTGCCATATTCACTCTCCTTCTCAGCTGATGAATTTGCGTGCCCAGTGTGGCACCGATCCGCTCACGCGAAGGAAGTCGACGTAGCCCTTAACGAAACTTGCCGCATCATAACAGGCTGCTTGAAGCCCACTTGATGGTATTGCCCCACCAAGTTTGGAAAACCCTTAACCAACTCCGGACCCAAGCCGGCCGTTGCAGGAAAATCATGGCAAAATGGGGATATTATATATTGATCCATCCCAAAGCCAGTGTGGATGTGGAGCCCCCACGCAGGACATGCCACACCTGCTTTCATGTCCGATGTGCCCGGCTACCTGCACGCAGGAGGATCTGTTTAGAGCATCCGACAGAGGCGTAGAAGTGGCTACCTACTGGTCAAAGAGTATATAAAAAGAGTTATTGACACGATAAGAAGAAGACTAACTACCTACTTTGTACAATAAATTAGTACGATTAAAATTATGATCCTCGGCATTTTCCGAATTAGTACGAATATGCAAGCAATATCTGGTTGCTATCACACTAATATTATAAATGTGAATTAGTAGCATATACAGGTGAGTTTTTTTTTTCAGGGCCGCTGAAGGAAAATCTGAAACCGTGAGAGTTAACGAAAGGTCGGCTTGCAAGTTAAAAGTTACGTGACAATGACATTTGTTTGTTACCTTTTCCTACTTGAATTAAAAAGCAGACTATACTTAGCTAGGTTCCTACTTAGTTTCTGTGAGTCTGCTGTTGTTAGTCATACACTGTCTGCGGTATGAGCTGTCTGTCTTCTGTAGGTGTATTTATGTAGACGTGAACACGTGTGGCGTACGTAGCGATGTCACTAACCTAAATATAGGTCCCAGTGCATCGACCTAGGGCGTGTTATTGTTTGTTTGTTGTTCAGCAGTTTCCAAGGCGCTGGCCGGCGCCCGCCCGCGCCCGACTCGGGGCCCGCCGCTGCCGCTGGCGTTGCGCAGAAGCCTCGCTAACTATAATTACCCTTGAGCTTATAGTTCAATACCTAGTGTGCTTAGTCTAGCCTAGCCACAACAAAAAATGAGCCAGATTTTGACACTTGATGTTATATTTCAATTTGTTTTTCCCAATGTCATTTTTCCTCCGAGGTCTTTCCCTACATTGCATTGGTACTGGTAGGTAGGTACCTAGTTTTGCGAACAGTAGACTACGCGAGCACACAATTTCAAAAGTAATTTACTGCATTATAAAAAGCTACTCTGCTCGTCATGCGTCACGCCGAATATCCTCAGATATTCACCAAGTGCCATATTACCTAGAGGACCTCTCGTAACACTTATTTATGCAAATAAATATGTTGAATGTTGAATCTTTACATACGAGTAGCTAACTAGTATAAAATAAAGTCGCTTCCGCTGTCTGTCCCAAACCCTATTCTTAGATCTTTAAAGCTACCTACCCAATGGATTTTGATGCGGTTTTTTCTAATAGATTGTGATTCAAGAGAAAGGTGTCGCTAGTTCAAATATAAAAGAACCATCGAAATCGGATCTTATAAGGCGGAGATATCCAGTAGCCACCTTTGTGCCGCTCTATTTGGAAGTACCTACCTACCTACCTAATTAGGTACACTAAACATGTAAAGCCGGTAGGTACCTACCAAGTTTCGTCCAGTATTTATTAAATAAAATGATTAGGTACTTAAATAATAAGGTGAGAGCAATCTCGGTGTGAATGGTTTCCCTCACTTGAGTTGAATGCGCGGCGCCTATTGGCTGGCACCGGCATGAGCTACACCTTCAAGAGCTAGGTGAGCTAGTGTGAGTCTGTCTGCAGGAGGAGCGCTGCAGGAGCGCGGCTCGCCGGCGCCGGCGCTGCACCGCGTGCTCACCACCATCCGCGACGCCTGGACCGAGCCCGCCGACCTCAAACTGCGCAGGTGCACACCTCACCTTATCTACATACCTTTCATTACACATCATCACCATTTCACTGCACCTTCCCGGTTTTGTACCGATGAAACTTTACTATAGCATAACATCGATGAAAGAGGACTTTCGATATGCGATAAGCACTGAAGTAGGTAGGTACCTAGGTACCTACTTCATTTTTATAAGTACCCAGCGATTCTCTCTTGACCGCTTTATTTTCTCTGAAGATGTTCTATGAATAGCAGCGCAGCTACGGTAATTATAATTTATGGAGTAATGTCGATATCTCCGCGAAGATTCGCATTCATGTATGCACCCGCGGTAAGTAGCGCAGCCGTGTGCCGAGCGGGCGAGCTCTCGGAGCGCTGTTCACTGCTGGCTGGCGAGGAGCGCGCTCCCAGAGCCGGGGATCGCGCGACCGATGTACTAGGTACTTGCAACATACGGTCGTCGCACGCACGCTGCCGCCGATACCGCAGTTCAAATCATTTTCCAACAGAGTGCTCGCACACCTTCAGTTACATCTTTCAGTCGCCGGCGCCGGCTGGCGTTGAGTCGTTCCGTGTCGCGTTTTACTTACAATTTTGGGTAAAATCGAATAGGTACCTACCTAACAAAATAAAAGTGACAACAAACAATAGGTACGTACCTACAAGTCGTGAAACCATAACGATGAAATACCAGTATCGACTGCAGCACCCATACCATGAACTCTTAGAGCGATTCAAATTAGGACCTAAACTGAATGGTCAAAAAATGTAGTACCATGAAATTTATAATTATTGAAGACATGGTACAAAATTTTTTGACAATTCAGTTTAGGTCCTAATTTGAATCGCACTAAGAGTTCATGGTAGGGGGGCAGGTGAGATTGGGCCATAGAAAAGATACATGACTTACTTTATAAATTATAAATATATATATTGACGATAAAAACAGTTAATATCACCAAATTTCAATAACGTTCTTGTGGAACAGTGTCACTGCGAAACAGTCAATAACGCACCCGTAATTTGTATTACCTCTGCTTAGCAAAGACATTGCTCTAAGTCCTCTAGTGGTTACGGCGGCAGCGGTGCCCCTTTCACAGTCTTCTTTAATCATAATTTATTTTTTTGAGTTTAATAGAGGATAAAAAATACAATTATTTATAAAGGCCAGCTGGATACAGCGGGTTAGATTTCCCTTCTGGAGCTGACGGGACAGCGCAATGGCTGGCGGCAGGCTGACGACGTTGTAGGTACCTATACAACGTCATCAGCCTGTACTACTGTACGTACAGGAAGGTACACCTAACACACGTACAGCTACTACCATTGTCCTGTCTTACAGACGATGTCTTTGAACAGTGTTTATGAGTTCGTGCCGTCTTGATTTTTATTTACTTAGCTCTTCGAGGATATAAATAGATTATTCTCTACGTCTTTGACTTAGCTCAGCTTTCATTGTCAGTTTCTGTGGGGCCAGTCCGGTTTGGGGCACATCTCAACTTTTATGGAATGCATTGTAAGTTTTACCTAAGAAAAAAGTGATTGTGAATGTTTTCAGCCGCGTGCTAAGTCGTATGCATGACAGAAGCAGTGCGCTAGAGCAGGAGCGCGCTTACACAGAAGGAGAGAGCGGCGCCGCCATGACGCGGCCCGACGCCTCGCCCGGCCTGCTGCGCCGCCGCTACTCCGTGCCCGAGACCATCATGAGGAAGTGAGTACTAGGCATCACGCCAACCAACTAACTAACCAACGTGCTCCATGCTCCATTGGACGAGACCTCGCGAAGTTTCAACTCGCAGCAACCGAGCGAGACAGAGGTGCTAGCGTAGGGTTGCCATCTCTAAAATCCAGGACAAAACGCGTGAAAACCCCGGATTATGGAGCACAGAACCCAATGTCAACAGTTTTTTTTTAAAGGTCAGAGAAAAAAATCTGTGTAAATAGGTATCGTGAATTTTTATGATAATTTTTATTTTACATATTTGGAAAACTAGGTAGGTAACAGATTAAATCATGTGAGAAAGGATTAACCTAAACAGTTTTCACTAATAGTTCACTTATGCTTAACCAAGTTTTAGTTGTCCACAATTAATAAATGTACTTAGTAGGTTTTAACACTTACTAATCTTAATAAAAAATGAATACACTAAATCATAAAGAAACTCGCATAAATAATAGGTAACTACATAAATGGGAGTCACTCACTACTCCTAATGAAAAAGGTCATGAAGATTATCATAATGATAATAAGCCATATTATAAACTCATTTAAAGAAATTTAATGATATTAACTTTTTGAAAAAGTTTTGCCTTGCTTCAAACAAGTCTAAATACATGGAATAGAATAGAATAGAATAGAATAGAAAAATATTTATTTAACGCCACACAATTAACATAAAAATAAAAATAACAATAAAAATTAAAACTTAACTATTGTGACGAAAAAAAGGCAGCCACTCAGCATGTGCTGCAGACATAATGTGTCTGCAGCGCTGGTTTTCAGTGTAGCCTACGAGTAGTAGTAGCAGCAATTAGCTGCGACACGAGTCTCTCACTCACTATCTAACAATTTACTTAGGTACATTTTATAAAGATTTGCTAAGAAAGCCAAAGCAACAACTAAGAACCTATAAGAAGAAACCCTTCCTAACACCTGAAAACTCAAAACTTTTGATTACAAGCTTATGAAATGGCCAGATTTGAGTTATTTTACTAAGATTATACCAAAAAACGACTGTTTACGGATCAGATTTTTGAGAATTTAACAAGTATTTTTTAAGATTAATTTTAAAGGTGCAAATAGTGTTGGAATTTCTAATAGGAGGAGGAATGTTGTTCCAGCACTTTGTGGCAGCATATCGAAAGCTGCCACGAAATGCAGTCGTTTTATGGTGATTACCAATTAAACGGATAGCTAAACGAATATTTCGAGCAGAAAAAGTTAGTTTTTCATATAAATACAAAGGAATTTGCCTTTTAATAATGCCAAAAAGTAGAGTTGCAAAGTGAAGGGTACGACGTGATGACATGTTTAAAAGACCGTGGCTATTGATATATGGCGTAATGTGAGCTCTATGCGGAATGGGGAAACAAAAACGAATACACGCATTTTGAACACGTTGAATTAGTTTTTTAGATCTAGCTAGCAGACAACCACAAAAAACGTTATCAACGTAATTTAGCTTAGAGAGAATAAGCGAATAGTAGACCGGGTACTGAGGGTTCCCGGCTTGAGACACATACTCAAGCTGGCTTCTCACAAGAGAACAATATAATACTTTTAGAGCTTTGACAGATCTAAAATCTTTAGTAACACGAAACAAAAAGCCTAGGGTCTTCATTGCTTTAGACGTTATGCTCAACAGTAAAGCAGCTGTGAGTCAATTATTACTTCAAGGTCTCTTACATGGTCCGTTCTGGCTAAAACCTGCTTTTAACTCAATTTACACTTTAAACGGCAAGCGTAGCAAACCCTAAAAATTCTGGGTAAATACTTATGATCAACGGCGAGCCGAGGAAAATTTTACACAAATAGGGGTAAATGAATGAGTTATTGGCTGGCAGTAGTTATTGGCTACTTCATACTCAAACACTTCCTAAAAGCTACTGATGCTAAGTACAATATCTCCCTTCATTCTAGAGAATAGTTTACATATTTAGCTTTAATATTTGTGTCAAATTTGGCGAAAATGGCCTTCTTCCGCCAATCTGACGTTTGCTGAAGAGCACAGCATAGATGCCCAGTTGAGTAACCACCGCATGCAGAGATCAGTTCAAGATCCGATGGCCTGAAATAAACTTGTGCCGAAACCGATACTAATTCAGTTTGTCTGGTGAACTTTATACTGTAATTATTTATACAAGGGCTTCGAAAAGTTCGTTTATACCAGAGCTAAGAGTTCGATAATTATGTTCCTTGTATTTCTTAAAAAAATGACTATAATCTGCTGTGTTTCGTAAAAAATGCTACAGCCAATAACTGAAACCAAACATGCCAGTAACTAATTCTGGGGTGCCAGTAACACAATTTTTATTTGAATGAATATTATAACTTTATAAGCAATGTTAATTATTTTTATTGTTATTAAAATGATACTAGAACTTTTTCCGTCTCCACTAACACCATAAAAACATCATTTGGATGACGCCTAAAGAAATTATACCAATTTAAATTGACCAAGGCGCTTAAGTAGCCAATAACTGGTACTTTTACCCTACTTTAAATTTTGATAAATCATATAGCGGGCGGCCCAACACTTCAAATTTTTTAACCCGGACTACAAATGGAATCCCACCCGGACGCTCCCCGGACGCTCCCCGGACGCTCCCCGGACGCCCTCTAAACTAGGTCAAATCCGGGAAAACCCGGACGGATGGCAGCCCTAGCGGTGCAATCTTCTACATGCCTCTGAACCGAGGTTTCTGCGCGTATCTGTCGCTTTTCGTAGCTACATCGAGGTATCGCTCGTTTCAGATATCGGCTTGCCCAGCAGAACTCCGACTCGGAGGAGTGCGGTCTCCCCGAGGGCGAGGGGGGCGCGCCGGGGTCGTGCAGCACGTGCCCCTCTCCCTCGCCCCCGCGCGACACGCCGCGCTCCGCTGGGGAGTCCCCGCGACACCTGCGCCGCGACCGCGAGCTCATGCGCAAGTCTGCCTTGCTGCGGCGCATGTGGGCGCGCCCCCCGCCCCCCGCGCCCGCCGCCTCGTCCCCGTGCCACTGCGAGGCGGAGCCGCCGCGCCCCGAGCGCAAGCGGCAGCGCCTCGCCCCCGCGCCCCCGCCCCCGCCCCTGCGCCCCGCCAGCGACTCCAGCGCGCCCGCGAGCCCCGACACGGACGCGCCGCACGCGCGCGACCGCTCCTCCGACGAGTCGGATACGCTCTCCGCGTCGTTCCCGACCGCGCAGGAGACGCCCGCCTCCCCGCACGAGCGGCAGCGCGTCGAGGACAGCTCCCCGCTCCCGCGCCCTTACGAGGCGCTCGAGGTGGTGGTGTCTGAGTCGCAGGCGCGCGCCCCCCGCGCCCCCGCCCCCGCCGCGCGCCTTCTGCGCGACGTGAGCCTCGACGAGTACGTGTCGCGCGTCCTGGTCGAGAGCTTGCACTCGCTGTCGGACCGGCTCGAGGGCGTCACCGCGGCGGCGGGCGAGCGCCGCCTGAGCGTCGTCGAGAAGGAGATCAAGGTGCGCCTGCAGAACGCCGCCGTCAATACGATCGTGCACCTCAGCCCGACCTCCAACCACCAGATCATATTTGGCAACGAAGAGCTCGGCGACGACGACCACCGCGACCTGTGCAACAACCCACGAGCGCCCCCGTCGCCCCCCGAGGACGACAACAACAACGCCTGCTCGCCGACGCCGCCCGCCGGAAACGCCCCCGCGGAGCGCGACGGCGTCAACCGCGCCGTGCTGCAGCAGATCCAGATGCTGTTCCGCGACGAGAGGCGCGACGACTGCGGCGCCGTTTCGCACGTCGACATCTGCGACGTGGACGCGGTGCTGTCCCTCGGCGCCGGCTCCGACGCGATCTCGCTGCGCACGCGCGACGCCGGCGCGCCGGTCGCCGTCGGTGCTGGGAACTACTTCCGCAACGTCGAGGGCGCCGCGCTCGTGCCGCGCCTCCTCGCCGTGCCGCACTCCGCCTCGATGGAGGTGAACACATCCTCGGAGGAGGGCCTCGAGCCGGACGCGCTCGGCTCGGACGCGACCAGCCTCGTCGACAGCCTCGACGAGCCGGAGTCGCCGCGCTCGGCGCCGTCGCGTCGCGCGCGCCGCCCCCTCGCGCCGCCGGAGGCCTTCTTCGTGCGCATCCGCGACGGCGCCGGCGCCGGGCCGCGCCCCGAGCGCGTCGCCGAGTGCATGCCGGAGCGCATGCGCCAGCAGCTGGCGCGGCGCCACCGCAAGCGCGAGCTGCGCGCCGAGCTCGCGCGCCGCGGCAAGGTGCGCCAGCTGCGCGAGGAGCTCGAGCGGCGCCGCGAGGAGGAGGAGCTGGCGCGCGCCCGGGCCGCGCTCGAGCGCCGCGCTGCCGCGCTGCTGGACGCCGCGGTCGCTGACCTCGCGCGGGACGAGTGCCGCGCGACGCTCGACCGGCGCCGGGCGCGGCGGGGCCCGGACCGGCCGCCGGCTCGCGGGAAGCCGGTCGCGCGCCCCGCACTCGCCGCCCCGGAGCGCGGCCCGCGTCGGATCTACCAGAAGTCGGAGATCCGCGAGGGGGACAAGTGCATCGAGATCCTCGAGATCCTCGAGTACTCGGCGGCGTCGCGCTCCTCGTCGAGCGGCTCGCCCCCGGAGGAGGCGGCGCGCGCGCGGCGCTCGCGCATCCCGGTGCCGGTGCCGGGCGAGCACATGCGCCTCACGGGTGGCGCCGCGCTGCTGCTGGCGCCCCCCGCGCCCCCCGCACCCGCACCGCCGCGCGACCGCTCCGGCTCGCTGCGCTTCAAGCGCGTCTTCGACGCGATCCCGGAGGAGCGCCTGAGCCTCGGTTTCGACTCGCCCGCGGACTCGGAGGAGACGCAGGGGGCGCGACGCGCGTCCGCCCCGACCCTCGTCGATATCCCCGCGCCCTCCGAGTCCCCCCGCCGCGCGGTGTCCCGCGGGGCGGGCCCCTCCCCCCCGGCCGAGGCGCGCCGGCAGCGCTCGCAGACCACGATGACGTCGCCGAGCAGCAAGTCCGCGGCGACGAGTCCGTGGCGCCCCTCCCCCCGCGCGGCGCCCCCGCCGCGCCCCCCTCCGCCACGGGAAGGTATCGTGTGCGCTCTCCGCCCGACGCTGCACCGCACCGCTTCCCTCGCCGTAGAGTAACTGTAGTCGCCGCGACATCACGCCAAAGAGACGCACCATATCTAGTATCCCGCGCCACCGCTAGCCCGCGCCCCGACGCAGCGGACGTAGATTAGCTCGAAGCCCTCACGCACGCGTTTTGAGATCGCGTACATTTGTATGATCCGAATTTTGATAATAAATAAACGGTTAAAAACTACGAGTCGTTTCATTTCACCTCCAAGGTTCGAGGGAGAGATGCGATCCCGCGAGGCCGGAGCGGCGCTCGAAGCCGGCGCGGGTGGCTCGCTCCGACGACGACGCGGAGCGGGCGCGCGCCGAGGAGGAGCTCGGCTCGTCGGCGGAGCGGGCGCGGCGCCGGCGCGGCTCCGGCTCCGGCGCCGACTCTGCCGGCTCCAGCTCCAGCGACCGCTCCGGCGGCTCGCTGCTGTGCTCGCTGGCGCCGCGCTGGCTGGCGGGGCACGCGCGCCAGAGGCGCCGCCCGCGCCGCGCGCCCCCCGCGCCCCCCGCGCCCCCCGCACCCCCCGCCGGCGGCTGGTCGGTGACGGTGGCGGGCTCGTGCCGCGCCGCGCTGCCGGCTGACGTGGAGATGCGGCTGCGGTTCCCGCACGGACGCCGCGACTCCTCCGCGGCGCGCCATCAGGTGCGTTGTCTCTTACTGTACCTATATAATAATGTTTTATGTAACTGTCGTTGGTGTGTCTAAATAAATAAATAAATAAAATTAAAAGAGAGCCCCTCGCTAGGACGCGCCGGACGTCTCAAATAAACAAACAAACATTTTATTTACCGCCCACTTCAACAATCTATTATTTTTCAGCGATAGCGCGATTGATAACTCATTATTGTATACACCAAAAAATTTTATAACTATCGAGGCGGTACGATGAGCGGCCTTATCGCTAAGAGCGATCTCTTCTCTCTCAGTGAGAGCGACTCACTCTCAACTTTATAAAGTTAAGAATACCTATCTTATATTAAAATTAATTAATTGAAACTTGGTAAGGAGGTTCTATGATTTATAGAACTTGCATGTTTGGCCAATCTAGAAACGGGAAAGGCAAAAAGGGGCTACTTGAAATCTCAGCCTTATGGGTTCGATTCCCGCCTTGGGACAAATGTTTGTAGGCTCTGCAAATATTTGTTCCGGGTGTTCTGGGTGTTTTCTATGTATAATAAAAAAAATATATCTATCTCTATATTATTCTGGGGAAATTCAACGGAAAATTTTAGAGTATTTAAAGCTCAAAAACGTTGCATTAGAGCAATTTGCGGGTTACATAAACTTGACACCTGTAAAGATCACTTTATCAGACTGAAACTCCTTACACTCCCGGCAATATACATTAACGAAATTGCTATATTTGTAAAAACCAACCCTGAACTATTTATGGGGTTTGCAGTTGGAAGCCGCTTAGAGGGTAATTTGCGTAATGTGCCATGTAAAACGCAGTTGCTACGCAAAAGTGTGTTTTGCATGGCTCCAACAATTTATAATAAAACCCCTAAATCTGTTCGTGCTCTGTCCATAAATGAATTCAAGAGCAAATTGGGTGAGATTCTAGTTCAAAAAGCGTATTACACCGTAAATGAGTTCTTGAGTGATCGAATTATTATTGAACATAACTAAGTTGTACTATCTCTCTTATTACTATTTATTAATAATATAATCTTTTCTTGACATTTGAACAATTTAACTAGATACATGACACATTTTAATTTTGAAATTTTAATAATTTAACCACATTTGACAATTTCTTTTTAATATTACTGTTTTGTGTAAATTTAAACTATTTTTAAATGTAATGTTTGTAAATGTTTGTATGCCCAAATGGCAGGATCTAGAGCTCATTATGTTAGCATTACCACCATTTTATGTTACCTAGGTTCGCAAACAATAAATGATTATGATTATGATTATGATTATCTATGTATTGTATTGTATTAAATATATATAAGGCTAAACTTTTTCAAAAAGTTAATAGCACAAAATTTCTTTACATGAGTTCATATGGCTAATTAGCATCATGATGATCTTCATGACCTTTTTCAATTGGAATAGTGAGTGACTCCCATGTATTCTTAGGTTTCCATTTTTCTGTTAGGTAGGTACCTATTAATTATGTAATCATTGTTTTCTTATTCATTTTTTCTAAAAATTATTAATTGTTAAAACCCACTAAGTGTTATAATTTGTGGACAACTAAAACCTTGTTAAGTATAAGTGAACTATTAGTGAAAACTGTTTAGGTTAATCCTGTTCTATATTGTAAGCATTACCATTCTCATCATGATATAAACTGTTAGTTTTCCAAACATGTAAAAATAAAATAAAATAAAATAAAATATATCAGTCATCTAGTACCCATAATACAGCTCTGTTTAACAGCAGCTTACCTTGGGCTAGATGATGCTGTGTGGATTGTCTAGCATTATTTATTTATTTATTTATTGATTATGAGATCCGATTCCGATAGGTTTGTAACAGTCTGTGACTAACTAACAGGGCAGAAATATCAAATCCACCCCTAAACCACTTCAACAGGCAACTAATTTTTCTGGGTCCTTTACTAGCCCTCTAGGCTTTAAGAAACACTGGCCTAGAGCTATGATGTATGTTCCCGGGATCGCGTTTACTCGAATTAAAACTTGCTTTATTGTTTGAGGAGTGTACGTGTGCGGGTTGCGCGGGCGCCCCCCCGCCCCCCGCGCCCCCCGCGTTGCCCCCCGCGCGGCCCCCCTCGCGGCATGACCTCACGCTCACCATGAAGAAGGAAGCTCAAGGTGAGATTGATTTATGCTGATTACGAAAATGGCATCCATTTATTAGTTCGTCCGCTAATAACGTTTTATTTTGTTTAACTTTTCCAGATTCTTCAATAGTGGCGACAAAGAGCAGAAGAAAGTGTTCGGAGCCGCAGCTGCCGGACCTCGACACGTACCGCGCCTCCCGCACCAAGGTCAAGAGCTCCATGAAGGTAAGCCTCTGCTACCAGTCCTACCTGTCACCAACACAACACAACACTGCACTGCGCTCCTCACTCCGAGATTAACTCATTAAGTCTCCAAAAACAAATTAACTGTTTAGGTTTGGTCATAGCAAATACAAAGTGCAACGAAATCCTACAAAAATTATAAATGCGAAAGTCTGTGTGGGTGTGTGTGTGTGTATGTATGTTTGTTTGTTTGTTGCCACGTATCTCCATGACGACTTAACCGATCGTGATGAAATTTGGAATGTGGAATGTATCCCGGAAAAAATAACTGTTCCTGTGGGATAGTCAGCTTCGTTAATTAATAAAAGTGAGTTCGTAGTTCCATAATATTGGTTACTCTGGACTTGTGGCAGTGTTGGCTATGAGGCGCTAAGCACGTGGCTAGGAGCGTTGGGTCGCCCGCTCTGTCGGTGCCGAGGTCTCGGCGCGAGTGCGTGCGGACTATTTACATCTAGAAGGCGGTTGTTTCAGACGCGGCGCGGGTACTCCCTGCACTGCTGGCTGCCCGACGACGAGCCCGCGCCCATCAGGTAACACATCTTATCTTATTATTGCTTTACATTAGGTAAAGCCTGTCATTTTTTTACCCTGTCTTTCGAACTTTGTGTTCCGACATGCCGGTTTCCTTAAGATCTGAATCCTTCACCAAACTTATAAGAGCACTGGCATTGCGCACTTAGGAAACCGGGCTAGTGTTAAAATCCCCTTTGAAAATCCCCTTTTAAGATTAAAAATCGGAGTTCTTACCTATGGAAACTGGTCTTAAACTAAAATAAAGTGAACGATTGCAGGGTCAATAACGGGCTGTCAGTCCTGGGATGCGCCATCATTCCGGAGCTGAAGCCGCGCGTGCCTACCATGAGCGAACGAGATCTGACCCGCGTTTACACACCGCGCCACTACCTGCGCTCCTAGTATACCTAACACACTGTTTGCGCAACTAGTGATGACAATTATCATCATTTGGCTTGGTACACAAAGCCCAAATTATTTGTCTGTGTATTGTGAAAAGTGCATATTATTATCTTCATAATTCAATACAAATACGATAGGCGAACGACGCCGAAGGTGGATAAAAATGTCAACTTTCCGTTTTGTAAGTTCTCAGTAGGGGATTTCCGAACCAAGCCGTTCTCTCGATATGCAGAGCGTATTGATTATTCGTTATGTTTGAATAATATATATTAATGATTTAATTTAATGATGTATGACATAATAATATACTTACCTAGGTATGTAATTAGAACATAAAAAACTTGTTTTTGTAACCCATTAATTTATTAAATTGCGACTCAATTAGAGACAAGCAAACGATCTGGTATTGTTTCATTTTTTCAAAATAACATTGGACCGTAGATAACGTAGCTGGCTAAGTTGTTCTTAACAGATCAACGAAGTTAAGCACTGTTCCGCGGGGTCATCATTTGGATGGGTGACCGCCAGTGGCAATTTCAACTGAGCGCCCCCGTGCTTCGGAGGGCACGTTAAGCAGTCGGTCCCGGCTTTTTCAAAGTTGTTAGTCCATGACAGGATTTGAAACGTGAATAAAATAAAGTGATTTATTAAAAAAATAGGTAGCTTTCTAATGTAGGCCTCGCGGATTTTTTGTAAAGACAGCCAGGTCGATGGCTCTACAGGATGTAATATATACATTATACATTATATATAATATATATATTTTGTTTTGTATTCAGATATTTATCTATTCCGTGAAAAGCAATAAAGATGTCATTACTTGTACCTGCGCTTGTAGTATTTATCAGATCAAACGTACCACCTGCCAACAAAGATCATATAAGATCATCACATTGAAAACTAAATCTTTGTGTAAAAAGAAGACTGACGAAATTCTTTTAAGTTGAGCCCCAACTATCATAAACCTATATATCATTAAAAAAAAAAAAAAAAAAAAACCTCGTCCATGAACGAAATCAATCAAGATTTGTACAACATCACACTGCAAATAAAATGTGCCCTGGGGCGGAGGAGGCGCGGCTAGGTCTGGTCGCAGCCGTAGGTGGAGACCTCTCCTTGCCGAGCATCCTAGCTAGGATGGTCGGTGACGAGAGGTCATGGAAATAGATGGTTGCTTTTTGCGAAGCCGTAATGGTGCAGCGAGAAAATGAGGAGCGGGATAGAGAAAGAAACCCTCTTTCTCTCCCGCTTCGGAGAGAGCGGAGACGAGGGCGAGCCAGGCGGGTTCGCTCTCCGTCTCTCACTGGAGAGCCTGGAGTAGTGGATGTGGGGACATCCGCTACTCCTCACCACTAGGTGAAATGGCACTCACGAGCGGGCGACGCGCCAATGTTCCGGCGCGTCGTCAGGAGGTGGGTCCGCAAGGGACGTCGGTGGACAGAGCCACGGAGAGTTTGCGAACGTTCCGCAGCTCTGTCCATAAACCGAGGATGATGGAACATCGTGGGCTTTTTTAGTCGGTAGGACGTCGCAGGCGGGTATGCGTAAATGCATTTTTGCCCACGTAAAAAAAAAGAAAAAAAAAAAAGGTTAGGTTAGGTTAGGTTAGGTTCGCGGGGGTGGTGCGATCGATGGCTCTCTACGGAGCACCCGTCTGGTCCCACAGACTAGCGGGTGTTAGGCGCTACAGGTTGCTGTATAGCAGCTTGCAGCGTCCTATGGCCATCAGGATCGCACGGGGGTATCGTACGATATCCCTAGAGGCGGCAACAATCCTGGCGCGGTTCCCGCCCCTCGACATCTTGGCGGAGACTGACGCGCGTGTGTACGTTCGTCTCCGACATGATGACGGGAGCGGAATCGCGCCTTGTGAAGTGCGAGTGCAAGAGCGCCGGCGTGCGTTTGTTAGGTGGCGCGAGCGGCTCGAGGAGCCACGGAGTTCGCGCCAGCGCATCGTCGGCGCAATTGCACCCAACCTCGAAGCCTGGCTGGGAAGGGAGCACGGCAACGTCACCTATCGACTTACTCAGGTACTCACCGGACATGGATGCTTCGGTGAGTACCTGAGTAGGATCGGTCGCGAGTCGACACCACAATGTCACCATTGTGGGTGGGACCGAGATTCCGCGCAGCACACGCTGGAGCAGTGCTCAGCGTGGTGCCTGGAGCGCGGGATCTTGGTCACCAGGATCGGGCAGGATCTTTCTCTGCCAAGCGTGGTTGAGGCCATGAACAGGGGAACTTTCGGGTTCGTGGGCGATCTAGAGTGAGGGCTCTGGACGTCCGTTTTCAGCGAATCCGGGAAGGGCGGTAATACAGGGGTGGCCCTGTGCTGCCGCAGCACTGCGAGGTGCTGGGGCTGACTTTTGTTAGCCCCGGGAAGTGCTTGGAGCGCGATGCGAGAGGGGCACCACTGACAGCCCTAGGGGACCGTGGAGCCCCTTGGCATGCATCGAGGCTGGCCACCGGGGATGGTTTAATGAGTCGTCGAGTCCGACAACCTCACACACCCCCGTCGTACCCTTATGCGACGGGATGTCTGGATGCAGATTCCTCCCCGTTAACAAAAAAAAAAAAAAGGTTAGGTTAGGTTAGGTTTTTTTTTTTTTTTTTTTTTTTTCCCATAGGTTCTGCCTTGTCGCGGCGGGGGGGCTCAGTAGTCGTACTCAGGGGTGGTACGATGAAGCTAAATGAACCCGAGGAGGCTCGAACGGCGCCCCCGGAGAGGCCGGGCAGCGCCGTTGCGAGCGGAGGCAGCCTTTATTGGCTGCAGGACACGGTCGGCGTCTCAGCCATATGCTGATCAGCGGCGACGCGAGCGAGGGGCGCGCTGCTTTCACCGTGCCCTGTTAAACATTGTGTTAACACACCAGCTAGCTCTAATTTTTGAATGGTTTTATATGCTTGTATAGCATCCGGGAAAAACATCTTAGTAACCGATGCAGTCTCACTCATCCTGTATCTCCGTTTCCATTCATTAAGCGATTCCATTCGGATTTGTCGCTTAACGAATGATACCGGACATAGATCGTATACCGGTTTTGTCTTTGTTTTTAAGGCAGCATCTTTTGCAAGTTGATCCGCTCGCTCGTTCCCGTCCAATCCTGCATGAGCTTTTATCCAGAATAAGGAAACATTTTTGCCCTGGTTTTTAGTTATTTTAAGGTTCCTACGAGTTTCCACCGCTAGGGGATGGATTGATCCCTGGTTGATGATAGTTTGGAGTGATGACCTAGAGTCGCTGTAAATGCCAAAAGTAATTTCAGGGCTTTTAAGAATTTGCTTTGTGGCTTCGCATATAGCCAATAATTCGGCCTGATAGACCGTACAGTAGGATGACAGTTTCAATTTTCGGGATTTGGTTTCTGCCTCGTTATTCCATAAAGATAATGCCGCTCCAACTTTTCCCTCAATTTTACTGCCATCCGTGAATATTCGTACTGCTTGGTTGCTGTGTTTTTCGACTTGCTCTTGGTCCATCAGGCATGTGAATTCTAGATCCATATGCTCAGCCGGATGCGGTATGTTTTCAAAAGGTACCATTCGTTCGACCTCTCTATCGCCTAGTACTGACTGGGACACTCCCTTCTTTGCTTCGTACAGGGCTGCTGCCTCCTGTATTCTGAGGTCTAAAGGAATTATTCCCGCCAGCACCAGTGCCGAGTTCAATGATACGGTACGATATGCTTTGCATAGTTTTTGTGCAAAACCTCTCTGAACTACATTTAGTTGTTTTTGTATGCAAAGTTTTTTAGATGCTGGTGCCCAGACGCTAGCGGCATACATGATGATGGGCTCGACCACAGTTACATATATTGTCCGAATGACTTCAGGGTGAAGGCCCCAGCTAATCTTAGCAGCTCTCGATAGGCGTTTGTAAAGGTTTAGTGCCTTCACACATACGTTAGCTGCGTGGGTGTTAAACGTCAGCTTTTCATCAATAGTAAGCCCCAGAATCTTAATCTCTTTTGACATGCCAATGTCGATCCCGCCCATGCTTAGTTGTGGAGTGTCGTATTTGAGTTTTCGTGTTAAGACCATGGCATTCGTTTTATGCGGTGCAAATTTTAGTTTGTTTCTAACTCCCCAGTCCCAAACATAAGCGAGAGCGGCATCAGCACATCTTTGTACATCTAGCGCCGTATCCCCATCAAAAACCAGCACAACGTCGTCAGCAAATGCCTGGCAGTAGTCACCACGTTCTTCAAGTCCTTTAAGCAGTGGATCAAGGAGCAGATTCCAAAGAATCGGGCCCCCGATGGAACCCTGCACACATCCTTTCATTGTTTGTTTTTCGACTTCTTCGCCTGCATATCTGATTTTCACTTTTCTATTTTCCAGATAGCTATCAATGATTTTTCTGATATTCAATGGACATCTTTCTTCAGCCAGTCTCACTCTTAATACGGGCCACCATGCACTGTCAAAAGCTCCCTCTATATCCAAAGATACCATTGTTATGAGTTTTTTCTGTTCCATTTTTTTGCGTATGTGTTGTATCAGGATATAAAGGGAGTCCTCAGTGCTTCTTTGCGGCATAAAACCATACTGACGTGTGCTTAGTCTCGGGAGTAGATGCCATTTGATTCTGCTTACTACCATTTTCTCCAAGATTTTCCCCATTACCGGCAACAGTCCGATTGGCCTGTAAGATTTGGGATCAGTGTAGTTTTTCTTTCCTGGCTTTCTCAATATTACTACTGTCGCCTCCTTCCAGATGTTCGGGAAGTGGCTTAGTTCTAAGCACTTGTTGGCCAGGGATAGGTATAGGGCAAGATTTTGATTTATTACGTGCTTACAGATATCTGCAGTCAAACCATCCGAGCCCGGAGCTTTCTTTGGGTTAAAACTATTCACCGCGTATTTAAGCTCTTCACGGGTGAACGGTGGATCATGGTTTTCGTCATGATCCGACTCGTTTACTATATCAGCCATTTCTCTGGTTTGCTGGTGATCTGAATTATCCAGTTCTCTATTGTCTTCCGGGTAAAATGTATCAGCTAATAATTTTGCAGACTCTTTTTGTCCTAAAACTTTTCCGTCCCTGACTAAGGGTACATCCTCCAGTCTCTTAGTTGTTCTACCTATGACACGATATATTCCCTCCCACATTCCTTCTTTCTCCTGCTTTCCACAAAAATCCTTCCAGCTTTCTATCTGCGCAAATTTAGCTTTTTGCTCATATATCTCTTTTGCTTTCAGGTACTCGCCGACTACTTTTTCTCTCCGGATCAGCGCTGCACACCGGATTCTACGTCTCCTGGTGGTGACGTCCTTCTTCAGCTTCTCGAGTTCTTCAGACCACCACGGTAGGGTAAGTTTACTATTTATTTTCTTTATTGGAATACTGGTATTACATGCTTGTGTTATTATGTTTATGAATGACTCTATTTTCTTTTCTAGTTCTATTTTATCTGAAAGTTCATCAATATCTTTTTCGTTTAAATTTTTCTCTTCTAGTAGTTGGGCCAGTTTCTTAAGGAACTGATTCCAATTTGCTTTTTTGCTATTGTAGATCCTAGTTGTTCTATTAATATTTATGCCTTTTGCTTTAGTCAGTCTTAGTTTAAAAGTGATGGTGTTGTGGTCTGAGCTCGTTATGCCGATATTCACTCTCCAATCTTCCACCAAGTTCAGCATATCCGCTGAACAGGCCGTCACATCTACAAAACTGGTGTACGATCTGTTTCCTCGTATCGTATCAATTATATAAAATTTGGTTAGGTTAGGTTAGGTTAGGTTAGGTTTTTTTTTTTTTTTTTTTTTTTTGCCATCTCGTAATGGCTCTAACTTAAAATTACTGTCGCTATTATTATGCGACAACATTTCACCCTTTCTTTCATACTTTAACATTTTCTTATTAAATTCCCACTTCTTTTTTTATTTAGTTTATAATTAAAACATTATAAATTACAGAAAAGAAAATATTATGAAAATAAATATCAAGATACTAGATCAACAAAGAAAATTAGAAGGTAACTTACTTATTTGGATTTCCCACCCCTTAAGATATCTTTAAGTTCATTCATTCTTCACTCATTCTTTATTATTAATTAATTTAATTAAAATACACATTTTCTTCTGTATTGATTGTGTTAGACAATCAATATGAAGACTTAAGACCATTTTATTTAATTTTTTTTATCAAATTCAGAGAAACCAATTTTACCATTCTTGTATACCGAAATACAATACAATATTTACAAAATTGATCTCTTACATTTTTAACATTAAATAAATTAGTATAATTATCTTTCTTAAGCATAGCATCATGTTGAAGACACTATCTTAATATATATAGCAATATTATAACACATTAGCTTAGTTAACTTAAAATAATTCTTAATGCTTAAACTTTAATGATAAAATTTATATAAATAATAATTAAAATAATTCTTACTTATCTTTCACACACTAAACACGACCTTATTAATACCATGCTTGGATAATACAATTACTATTAAATATTGTCTACAATTTCCATTCACTGCATCACTTGTACTTTATGGGCAAAGATTCAACTAATTTACAATTAACTACAATTTTACTCCCTTTGACTCATGTATTCATTAATTTTCATACAAAATATATAGTAAAATCATTTCAATAAATAATACAAAGTAAATCAAAATAATAGACAAAAAATATACCCATAACTATAAAATATAAGCAGAATACAATAAATTTACGCCGAATCAAATGAATTATCTCAGACTAAAATATTATAAATGGTAGTATTCACCATTAGAATTAGGTACTAATTATACAATACACTTGGCAACTTTAAAAGCTAACAAAGTCTGCTAGAAACAGTTCAAGATAAACTACAACAAAAAGAATACATAAGCAATTAATCAACATATATTAATAGGCTTCATAAATTATACTATCTGCATCACTAAATAAATAATCATAAAAAAATTAAAGTTAAACCAAAATTAGTTTGTTTGAAAACAACTCCCTCTATGAGCATTATTTAACAACTTTGATACCAAGTTCAACTTCAGTTCAAATCAATATCAAATGCTGGTTTTCCAAATTAAAATATTAAATGTAATTCCTTAATGATTACATTCAATAATCCAACAATAATTATCTAATAAAATCTTTAATTTATATTATTTATGCCGTTTGTAAAGTAATGCCATCTATATGAATCAAGTAAACTACTGATACTGAAATATCCAAAAGGAAAAATGTATATGTACGAGTATGTTCAACAATTTTATTCTATCGCAAGTTATTAAATTTATTTTACTTCTTTTTACTTTCCCCTTATTTTAGTTTCACTTTGTACTTTACAATCAAGGCAGCAGTCTATGACATAGTCTGTGCTAAACTGTGAAGCAGCATGATCACTCAGGTTAGCTAGCTGTCAAACTTTTGTTTATTTTTCATTTTTTCCTCGAGTGATCTCAGTGTTCCTATTAGTTTTCTGATAAGATACTCTAAAGTCTCAGCACAATATGTCAGCGTAGTGGAAGTGAACTCGGTTAGTTTCATCAATACCAGTACAGCTTCCGCCCCATCTTAGACAACACCGCCGGAACTGCAAAATAAACATTGTGTTGTCCAAGGCAAGACAGGTTAGGTTTAGTTTAGGTTAGGTTAGGTTAGGTTAGGTTAGGTTAGGTTAGGTTAGGTTAGGTTAGGTTAGGTTAGGTTAGGTTAGGTTAGGTTAGGTTAGGTTCCCCCCAAATGGGTTCTGCCTTGTCGTGGCTGGGGGGCTCAGTAGTCGTAGTGGTACGACGAAGCCAAAAGAACCCGAGGAGGCTCGCACGGCGCCCTGGAGAGTCCGGGTAGCGGCGTTGCGAGTGTAGGCGGCCTTGAATGGCTGCGGGACTCGGTCGGCGTCTCGGCCTTATGCTGAGTAGCGGCGACGCGGGTCGGATAGGCCTCTCCGCGCGTCCCTCTGTTTCAGCAGAGGGTGCAGTGTGACGAGGCAAGGTCCAGGAGTTTGTGCTGGGATGGTAACGGTTCTGGCATAGATACCTGGTGTGAACCACTTGTTGGTCGGAGGAGTTGTTTGTTTGCGCATTGCGCGGATGAAGCAGAGTTTGGGCTTGGCGTGCGCTTACCCCGCCGTCAGGCAGGTAGTGGGGGACTTGTCTTCCCTGCCACCAGCTCGAAATCGTAATCCTGTAACAGTTGCGGATCACGTCTCGTGATTGGAGCAGGACCGAGGGCCTTGGCTTTATTGCCCGGGCTGCGAGGAGTAAACCTCTATAAAAAATCCCGAAGGACAAGTGGCGGTGCAGCACGAGGTCCTTTCTCTTCGGAGGAGGGCTGGCCGGTAAAGCCAGTCGCTACTGCATCTAGGCGTTGCGCCTTGGTTAGGTCCACCTAACCCTTCCAGGACACACGTGGGCTCTGTCTTGGTCGTATTTTTTACCCCCCGGTACTCGTGGGATCTATTATGGAAAACTTACATAAAAACCAAAACCAAAAGGAGGGCGGCCGCCTGGAATGCCGCATCGTAGGAGTTGCTGCAGAGCCTGTAAAGGTGTCTGGTGCGGACGCTTCGGCGTCATTGAGAAGTGTGGACGCTTCGGCGTCACGGAGTGGAAAAGACACTTCGGTGTCGAAGAATGTCGCTAGGGAAGCTGTGGTGGTCCTGAGGAGAGTGGACGCCGTGGTGACCCCTGTGGCAGAGATGCTGGAGAGGACTAGATGTCCATCCCTGGTCACCAGTTTGGAGAGTGGGGAATCGGACTACAAGTCTGTCCCCGACAGCCGGCTTCCGGTGAGGTTCTGGAGGAAGAAGCCTCCTACTTCTAAAAGGGCTAGAAGTAGTGAATCCGACTCGGACCGTCCTCGGAGTCCTCACGGAGAGAACTCTAAACAGGTGATGACTCGGTCAAAGCGCGGTCGCGGCAGGCTCCCAACAACGGGCCAGTACGTCGGTATGGCTAAAGCCAAGGCCGATTTCGTTGCCGCCGAGCGTCAGGCGATGGAGTTAGAGGCGGAGAAGGCAGCGGTGGCAGCCACGCCGAAGGCGCGTGCTGATACTGCCACCAATTACTTGGGTGCCGTGGCCTCTTGGGGCCCGTCAAGGGAGGCCTCAGCCGTCGCCCTATCTACTCGGGTGAAGGAGAGCCTGACGACCATCGAGTTGGTCGGTAACAAGTCGGGCAACCTTAAGGGCACTTTCCAAAGTGCCCTAAAAAAGTCCGCGGAGGTGCTGCGGGAGGTGTTTGAGGAGTTGGCCTCTCGAACACCTTCCGATGAAGTAGCCAGGCTACAGGCAGAGAACGCCGTGCTCAAGGGTCAGCTGGACCAAATTAGTGCACAGATGGCCGAGCTTAGGGCCGAGGTAAGGGGCAGCAGGGAGTGCGCTGCTCCAGCTGCAGCCTTTGAGGAGCTGGGGCGTGATCTTCGAGCCTCTTTGGCCAAAATGGATGCTCGTCTTGATAGCCTGGAGGTGGACGGGCGGCTTTTGCCCGAAAAACGCCACCGCCCACCACTGGCAGCAGATAAGCCACTTGAGGTCTCGCCGGTCCTAACTCCGACGGCGAGAAAGGCACCGGTGGAGAAGTCTGCCCCCACTTCGTATGCGGGGGCGACAAAAAAGACGCCTGTGGCAAAAACTGCCTCTGGAGAGAAGGGGAAAAAGGGCAAAGCACCTGCACCCGCCCCGGCGGCCCTTACCCCGGCTGCCCCTGCTCCGGCAAGCACAAAAAGCCAGACGCAGGATAAGGAGAAAGGATGGCAAAAAGTGGGCCCGCGCCGCAATAGGCAGCGGAAGGACCCGGCTGACAGGGCGCCAAGGCCAACGGCACCTAACAAGCCAGAGGCACCCAAACAGGCTGCGGCTAAAAAGAACAAGGCCCCAAAGCTGCGTGCCCGCCGCTCAGCTGCAGTTGTTATAGCGCTGCAGCAGAGAGCAGAGGAGAAAGGACGAACGTACGGGGAGGTGATCGCTGAGGCCAAGTCTAAGCTCGACTTGGAGGAACTCGGGATCACCTCCGTACGCTTTCGGCAAGCGGCGACTGGGGCTCGCATCTTGGAGGTCCCAGGAGCAACAAGTGGAGGCAAAGCCGACTTGCTGGCTGAGAAGCTCCGGGGGCTTTTCGCAGCGGAAGACGTGAAGGTCTCTAGGCCGGTGACTTTGGTTGATCTCCGGGTAACTGGTCTAGATGACTCGGTCACCCCAGAAGAGCTGGTGGCTGCGGTCGCCAAGACTGGAGAATGTTCGCCGGACAATATTAAGTCTGGCGAGATAAGGAGAGGTCCTGGTGGCGCAGGCACGGCACTTGTAAAGTGCCCCGTCGCGGCTGCCAAAAAAGTAGTAGCTGGACGTTTCCGGGTTGGATGGGTGTCGGTTGGGGTGAAAATCCTTGACCCTCTCCCCCTCCGGTGCTTCCGGTGCTTTGCACTGGGCCACATCGGGGCTAAGTGCTCGTCGGAGATTGATCGTAGTCTTAACTGCAGGTGCTGCGATCAGGTGGGCCATAAGGTCCGGGAATGCTCCGCCACGCCCCACTGCTCCGTCTGTGAGGCAGCTGGGAAAAAGGCGGACCACCTCGCTGGGGGCAAGGCATGTGCCAAGCCCCCAACTAAAAAGGCAGCGAAGAAGGCAGCGGCAAAGGCCAGAAAGGCCAAGCCGCCGCTTGCAAACCCGCCCCAGGCGGGTGACGAGGAGGACTCCATGGAGGTCCAATAGTTATGGACCTCCGATTCCTGCAGGGGAACCTCAACCACTCCGCCGCGGCCCAGGACCTATTGGTCCAGGCCATGGCGGAGTGGCAGGTTCATCTAGCGGTTGCCGCCGAGCCGTATCGCGTCCCGACCCGTTCGGATTGGGTCGGGGACCGTGATGGCTTGGTGGCAGTCATTCAGCGTTGCGCGGTGGATGTTGCCCCACTTACTATAATAAATAGAGGTGGGGGCTTTGTGGTGGTCAAGGTCGGTGAGCTGATCGTGATTGGGGTTTATTTCTCGCCCAATCGACCGCTCGCCGAATTCGAGAGATATCTCGAGTTGGTGGGGGTCGCTGTGGGCCAGAGTGCTCCCGGTCCGGTTGTCATCCTTGGGGACCTCAATGCCAAGTCTGGGGCTTGGGGTTCCGCGACGACGGACCCTAGAGGGAGAGTGCTGGAAGAGTGGCTGGTGGAGTGCGGTTTGTCCATCCTCAACCGCGGCACAGTAGACACGTGCGTGCGTCGAAATGGGGGGTCAGTCGTGGATGTTTCTTTCGCGACCCCATCAATCGCACGCCGTGTCCAGGGGTGGCAGGTTCTGGAGAATGAAGAGACGCTGTCAGACCACCGTTACATAACGTTCAGCGTCTCCAGATCGTCTCCGGCCACCCCAAGCGCCCCGAGCCAGCCACGACTGGACGGCCCGCGCTGGGCGATAAAGCGCCTGAACAAAGAATTGCTGCAAGAGGCGGCTCTTGTTCAGGCGTGGCTGCCGGAACCACCACCGGTAGATGTAGACGGGGATGCGGCTCGGATCTGCGAGGCCATGACGCAGGTGTGTGACGCTGCGATGCCTCGTGCTAGAGCCCCTCCGTCCAAACAAGGAGTCTACTGGTGGAACGAAGAGATCGCCCGGCTCCGCCGCTCGTGCGTTGAGAGGCGCCGCAACTTCCAGCGGTATCGGAGGCGCCGAAACCGCGACGAAGAGGAGGAGGATCGGCTGTACGCCACGTACAGGGAAGTGGCGGTGGAACTCCGCCTTGCCATTAGCCGTTCCAAGGCAGCGGCGTGGGAGGAGTTGCTGGAGACGTTGGAGAGGGATCCATGGGGTAGGCCGTACAAGTTAGTACGGCAAAAGCTCCGTCCTTGGACTCCTCCAATCTCCAGCAGTCTCGAGCCAGAGGTCCTTCTGAGGGTGGTCGAGGCACTGTTCCCAGAAATGGGAACGGACTTTGTGCCCCCTGCCATGGCGCCTCCAGCGCAGGAGGTGAGAGACTCAGGCTTTGAGGACGTGCCCGAGGTCTCAGTAGCGGAGGTGGGTGCGGCCGTGTTACGCATTAAGGGCAAAAACACGGCCCCAGGACCCGATGGCATTCCCTGTCGCGCTTGGGTCCTGGCCCTTGGCGGGGAGCAGGGTGCTCTAGAGCCCCAAGTAAGGGCTCTTTATAGTAGGTGTGTGCGGGAAGGTGTATTCCCGCACCGTTGGAAGGAGGGCCGTTTGGTTCTCCTCCGTAAAGAGGGACGGCCGGCCGATGACCCGTCAGGTTATCGGCCCATAGTCTTGTTAGATGAGGTGGGGAAGCTGCTGGAGAGGGTGATAGCCAACCGCCTCATCGAACACATGGGAGTTGTGGGTCCGAATTTGTCGGACGCCCAATTCGGATTTCGCTGGGGCCGGTCGACGATAGACGCGATCGGCCGCCTGCGGGATATGGCGGAAGTGGAGGTGTCGAGGGGTGGGCTGTTGTTGGCTGTCTCGTTGGATATCAAGAATGCCTTCAACAGTCTGCCGTGGTCGACTATCATGGAAGCACTCCGATATCATGGGGTGCCTCCATACTTGAAGAGACTGGTGGGAAGCTACCTATCGGATAGGGCGGTAGTGTTTCCCACCAGAGATGGAACGGGTGGTCGCCGGCGCATGTCGCGTGGTGTTCCCCAGGGGTCCGTTCTTGGGCCCCTGCTGTGGAACATAGGATACGATCACGTCCTACGCTGTGCAAACCTGCGAGGCGTGGGCGTGATCTGCTATGCCGACGACACCCTTGTGACGGCCCGGGGTTCTGATCTCCGGTCCGCCTTGGTGTTGGCCACCGCTGGTGTCGCAGCGGTGGTTTCGCGAATTAAGCGGCTAGGGCTGGAGGTGGCCCTCCACAAGTCAGAGGCCATCTCTTTTCACGGGCCTCGGCGGAGACCACCTGCCGGCACAAATATTGTGGTCGGGGGAACATCAATCCCGGTCGGGACGACGTTGAAGTACCTCGGCGTCGTCCTCGACAGCAGGTGGGACTTCAGCATCCACCTGGAGCGCTTAGTCCCGAAGTTGGTGAGCACGGCGGGTGCTCTTGGCCGCCTGCTCCCTAACCTGGGAGGAGGAGATGTGAGTTGCCGCCGTCTGTATATGATGGTGGTTCGATCGATGGCCCTTTATGGGGCCCCGATCTGGGCGGGGTCCCTAAAGAGCCGCCACAAGGCCCTTCTGCACCAGGCGCAGAGGGTTATGGCGGTTCGGATCATAAGGGGTTATCGGACCATCTCCCATGGGGTGGCCTGCGCCCTTGCCGGGTCCCTTCCGTGGGAACTTGAGGCCGAGGTTCAATCCTCGGTCTATTGGCGACGGGCAAATGCTCGAATAGAAGGTGAGCGCCCCGCACCCGACGAAGTGGTGCGGTGGCGCATGGACGCCCAGGAAGTGGCTCTGGGCGAATGGCGGCGGCAATTAGAGGGACTGAGCGCTACTAGTGCGGGGTCCCGACGCCGAGTATTGGAGGGTGTCCTTCCCATTTTGGAGGAATGGGTGAGACGAGAGTGGGGGTCAATGTCTTTCCGGCTCACACAGGTTCTCTCAGGGCATGGTTGCTTTGGGAGATACCTGTGCAATGTAGCCGGAAAAGAGATGACCCGGGAATGCCACCACTGTGGCTGTGTGGAGGATACCGCACAGCACACGGTGGAGGTATGCCCTGCATGGGCTGGGCCGCGGGCAGTTTTAACTGTGGCTCTAGGAGGAGGAGACCTCTCGCTGCCGGCCGTCATGGAGAAGATGGTCGGCAGTGAGAGTAACTGGAAGGAGATGCTTGCCTTCTGCGAGGACGTGATGTCGCAGAAGGAAGCCGCGGAGCGCGAGAGAGAGCGAGACCCGCTCTCTCAACGGCTCCATCGTGGGCGGGGCGGGCGAGCCAGACGGGGTGCCCGCTCTCAACACAACCCGCCGGGAGGGTCTCGGGCGACAGGTGCGGGGGCACCTGTTGTCCAGTAGCGAGACCTCCCGAGGAGACGATGAGCTTCTGCGCTCATCGCATATGAGGAGGTCCGCCCATTCCATCGGGGCGGACATGGGCCACAGACGAAGCCAGGCGGACTGTTGAGTTACCGCCGGCTTCGTCTTTGCTCAACAAGTGGCGGGAATAGTGAGTTTTTTAGTGGGTATACCTCTACTAGAGAGGGGAGTCCCACATACCCCGTCTGTGCCCCCCGGCCGGGCGGGGATGCGTAATGCATTTTCCTCACTTAAAAAAAAAAAAAAAAAAAAAAGGTTAGGTTAGGTTAGGTTAGGTTAGGTTAGGTTAGGTTCCCCCCAAATGGGTTCTGCCTTGTCGTGGCTGGGGGGCTCAGTAGTCGTAGTGGTACGACGAAGCCAAAAGAACCCGAGGAGGCTCGCACGGCGCCCTGGAGAGTCCGGGTAGCGGCGTTGCGAGTGTAGGCAGCCTTGAGTGGCTGCGGGACTCGGTCGGCGTCTCGGCCTTATGCCGAGTAGCGGCGACGCGAGTTGGAGGAGGTCATGGCGAATCTCTCTAGTTAGGAGGGAGAGCGCAATGAGAAGGCGTCTAGGCATTTATGCTGGGACGAGTAGAGTTGGGCCTGACGAGTACTTACCCTGCCGTTGGGCAGGCAATAGAGAACTAACGTTTTCTTTGCCACCACTCGTGCCTCGTAATCCTGTGATTTTTGTGGTCATGTCTTGCAAATGGATCAGGAACGAGGGCCTTGGCTTGGTTGCCCGGGCCGTGAGGAAGAAAACCTCTATAAAAAATTACCCGAAGGCAAGCGGCGGCGCAGCGTGAGGTCTGAATGGCTGGTCGGAGTACCAGTCGTTACTGCGTTCCCCGCCAGGGTACCTGCCGACCCCCTGTGCGAGTTATTTTAGGCTTCCTTTTGGCTACAGAGGGCACTGGCCAGGGTGACGTTTATATCCCTCACACTCGTGGGAATTATTATGGAAAATAAATTTTTAAAACTCAAAGATGGTGATAGTCGTAATGACTGTATAGAGGAGAAAATTGCATGCGCAAGCACGCAAGCGATTGAGGGCAATAGCCTTATTGCTGCAAAGCAAGCCAATGAGGAGGAAAGATTGGACGAAAAAGTGGCAGTGCCGCTTTCTCCGCTACTTCCGCAAGCGCGTGTGGTGTTAACGCGCATCGAGGAGCCGAGAAGGGCAGCTTTAGTTGCCTCGAACCGACGGAGTGGATCGCAATCCAGATCTAGATCCAGATCCAGATGTAGGTCTAGAGCCGAGAGCTTAGATAAGAGTCGTTTCTGGTCAGTGTCTTCTGGGGCATCGTCCAATTTAGACAGCGATGACGATGGTACTCAAGGACCTGTCTGGAAGGACCTTGAAGTAAGGAACACTGTTCCAGCTCTCGAGGAGAAGGACTCAAGGTCCCAATATATGAAGGATGTCCGGAAGAGACCACGCTCGGAGGAGAGTCAGCCGGGCTTTGAACAGGAGGATAACAGGAAGGCAAAAGTCACTACTGTAATGAGGGGGCAAGGTCGAAAGACTACAGGCCACTTTGTTGGTCTAGCTAAAGCTCAGGCAGCTCTCAATGAGGCTAAAAGAGAGGAGCTTCGCCTTCAGGCCGAAGCAGAAGTAGCAGAAGTTGCTCGGTCGATCCGGACCAGGAAGATGGAGCAGATCGTTGACATGTGCATCGAAAGTGATGGCTCAGAGCCAAGGGAGGAAGTGCTGGCTTCGACCTTGCAAAAACAAGTAGAAGACAGCTTGGATGTGATCCATAAAGTTGCTACCAAGTCGGGCAACCTCAAGGGTACCTTTACAAAGGCCCTTAAGGAGGCGACTGATGCAATCCGCATGGCATTGAACGAGCTCGCCAAGCGCACTGCTTCGGACGAGGCGGCTCGTTTGCGAAAGGAAAACTCCCGCCTACAATCGGAGTTAAAAGACCTCCGAGAAGAGATGGTTAAGCTCAGAGAGGATGCTGGGAGAATTCAGACTGAGAGTCGGGTTCCTGCTCCCATGGAGCAGTCAGTGACGACTCCAGGTAACGTGGAAGAGTTGGTGCGTTCCGTCATGCTCCAGGTAGGGGGAATGATGAACGCAAGGTTCGAAGCTTTGGAAGGGAGACTTCTTCCCGAGAAGCGTCTTCGTCCGCCCCTTGCGGCAGACAAAGCCCGAGAGGTAGTTTCGCAGAAGACAGTTGAGTCTGAGGCTGAAGCACCTGGAGTAGAGGTGCGCAGTGACACAACTCAGCCTACTCCTGAACCCCGCAAGGGGAAAAATAGGAAGAAAGGAAAGAAAGGTGGAGCTACAGCCGCTCCAGCAGATGCTCCAAAAGAGCCACGCGTTTTGCCACCTGCGCCCGAATCAATGGACGCGGGTTGGACGGAGGTGACAAAGCGAGGGGCTAAATCGAAGAAAGCAGCTGCGCCCAAACAGCAGACATTCGCGAAGGGCAAAACCACACCGCTAAAGTTCAGCGCACCTCGCTCAACAGCGGTGGTGTTAGCACTTCAGCCTAGCGCTGCGGATCGAGGGGTCACCTACCAAAAGGTCTTATCGGAGGTTAAACAAAAGGTGGACTTGGCAGATCTTGGAATCCAAGACTTGCGCTTCAGGGTCACCAACACCGGATCCCGAATGCTGGAGCTGCCGGGGAAAAATAGTGGTGACAAAGCCGATGCTCTTGCTGACCAAGTCAGACGAGTCCTCGACGAAAATGATGTCCGGGTGTCCAGACCTACAAAATGTGTAGAAATGCGCATTTTGGGTCTCGACGATTCGGTGACGCCAGAAGAGGTGGCAGCGGCTGTAGCCAAATTGGGTGGTATTACTCAAGAGGCGGTTAAAGCAGGAGAGGTCCGCCGTGATCACACCGGTATGGGGTCGGCTTGGGTTAAATGCCCTGTCGCAGCGGCAAACAAAGTGGCGAATGGAGGTCGTTTGTTGGTTGGCATGGTGTCCGCGCAGGTTAAACTGCTTAAACCTCGCCCTGTGAAATGTTTCCGTTGCCTGGAGATAGGTCACGTGGCAGTAAATTGTACCACGGAGGTAGATCGTAGTGCACAATGCTACCGATGCGGGCAGCTTGGCCACAAATCTGGACAGTGCTCTGCTGCACCACACTGCACAGTGTGTGCGGCAGCCAGCAAACCTGCGGGGCACACGATCGGAAGTGCGGCATGTCTTGCTGCCAATCCTTCTGCCGGAAGGAAAAATAGAGGAAGAAAGGCTACAGCTGGGGCCACGGCCCAGTCGCAACCTGTCCACCCAGTCCGGGAAGAGGAGGACAGACATATGGACACAATTTAGGATGGCCCTAAGGTTCCTTCAGTGTAACATTAACCACTGCGCCAGAGCTCAGGATCTCCTTGTCCAGAGTCTGGCGCAGTGGTTAATCCATGTTGCAGTTGTAACTGAGCCTTACTCGGTTGCTCCCAGAGAAAACTGGGTGGGCGATCGAGAAGGCTTAGTTGCTATTATTACGCAGGTTGCAATTGGTTCCCCACCTTTTTCGCGTGTAGTGAAGGGTCGGGGATATGTGGCAGTACTGCTAGGAGACGCAGTAGTGATAGGAGTTTATTTTTCGCCCAATAGAACGCTCGCAGAGTTTGAGAGTTTTCTGGACGAAATAGAGGTTGTCATAGGTCAAAGCCGGCCTAACGCTGTTTTGGTTGCTGGGGATCTAAACGCCAAATCCAGGGCGTGGGGCTGCCCAGTAACAGATGCCAGAGGTTCTGTGCTGGAGGAGTGGATACTAGCCACAGGGTTGACTGTTCTCAACCAAGGAGTGACCAATACGTGCGTAAGACGGCAAGGCGGTTCCATCGTGGACGTCACATTCGCAAGTCCGTCCATAGCAAGGCGAGTTCAGGGTTGGGAGGTACTGGATAGTGTGGAAACACTCTCCGACCACCTTTACATTCGCTTTGAGGTTTCCACAAATCCAGGAACTTCAAACAACGCAAGCCGAACCGCGACTGAGGAAGGTCCAAGGTGGCAGTTGAAACATCTTGATAGGGAGATATTGAAAGAGGCGGCAATAGTGAAATCCTGGTTGCCTCAGCGAAATGGAACAATTGAGGAGGATGCCAGCAGTTTACTGGTGGACATGACGCACATTTGTGATGCGTCAATGCCCCGGTTTAGGCGTCGACCTCTAAGACGGCAAGTTTACTGGTGGTCTACTGAACTTGCTGAGCTACGAGCAGCCTGCGTGAGGGCGAGACGCTGCTATACTCGCCACCGCAGAAGAGCACACAGAGACGAAGAGCAGGAGGAGCTCTTATATGTCTCTTACAGGGAGGCTAAGGTGCAGCTGCAGGTCGAAATCAGCAAGGCCAAAGCTCTTGCTTATGAGGAGATGCTGGATTCCCTTAACAACGATCCGTGGGGGAGACCATACAAGATGGTGAGGTGTAAACTTCGCCCTTGGGCCCCACCAATATCGCAGAGTCTCCAGCCGGAACTACTCCAGGACGTGGTAGCCGGTCTTTTTCCACACATAGCGGAGGTCTCACCACCAGCTATGCCTTCGCCTGTAGCAGAGGCTGTGGAAGATGACCCTGATGCGACGGAAGTGACAGAGGTGGAGCTGAAGGTGGCAGTGGAGCGCATGCGAGCTAAAAACACTGCACCTGGAACTGATGGAGTTCCAGGAAAGGCTTGGGTTCTAGCAATGGATGCTTTAGAGCCTCGTATAAGGAGCCTTTTTAGTGCCTGTCTGGCTCAAGCCATAATTCCACAAAGGTGGAAGACAGGCAAATTGGTTCTCCTTAAGAAGGAAGGGCGTCCAGCAGAATCTCCGTCTGCCTATCGACCCATCGTATTGCTCGACGAGGTGGCGAAGCTATTTGAGCGTGTAGTAGCTATGCGCCTTACCAGGCACTTAGAAGCAGTCGGTCCAAACCTATCGGATGTACAGTATGGATTTCGGCATGGCCGTTCGACTGTAGACGCCATACTGAAGGTGAAAAATCATGCAATGGATGCTGTTGCAGTGGGTGAGGTGGTAGTTGCGGTATCTCTCGATATCGCAAATGCCTTCAATTCTTTGCCCTGGAGTTGTATTAGGGAGGCATTAAAATTCCACGGAACGCCAACCTATCTCCAACGCATAATAGGTGCTTACCTCTCTGATAGATCGGTGGTCTACCCAGGGCAGTCTTCCTGGGGTAGAAGAGAGATGCTATGCGGTGTTCCACAGGGGTCGGTCCTTGGACCACTCTTGTGGAACATCGGATACGATTGGGTGCTTCGAGGTCACAACCTCAGAGGCATTAGCGTTACCTGCTATGCCGATGACACCTTGGTAACGGCTCGACAGGCTAGCTATCGGGAAGCCGCAATTCTCGCAACGGCTGGAGTGGCTCACGTTGTGAGTCGAATCCGACGATTGGGATTAAAGGTGGCCCTTAATAAGTCCGAGGCACTGTGTTTCCACGGTCCTCGTAGGGCTCCACCCGCAAACGCCCACATTGTAGTAGGTGGTGTGCGCATTGATGTGAAAGGTACGATGAAGTACCTGGGACTCGTACTTGACAGTCGGTGGACATTTCAGGCGCACTTTAAAAGCCTTGCACCAAGGCTTGTGGGTGCTGCAGCTGCGCTAGGACGACTACTACCTAACGTAGGAGGACCGAAAACCTCGTGCCGAC
This sequence comes from Colostygia pectinataria, assembly GCA_951394395.1. NCBI lineage: Eukaryota > Metazoa > Arthropoda > Insecta > Lepidoptera > Geometridae > Colostygia > Colostygia pectinataria. The sequence continues at coordinate 44,093 of OX596368.1, read as the reverse complement.
GGTTGTATGCCGGAGTTGTACGCTCCATGGCATTGTACGGTGCCCCTGTATGGGCAGAGGCCCTTGATAGGCAGAATACTGCTCTGCTACGTCAGCCTCAGCGGGTGATGGCGACTAGGTTGATTCGGGGGTATCGTACTATCTCTAGCGAGGCGGCTTGCGTGCTGGCTTGTACCATACCTTGGGACTTGGATGCGAGAGCCCTGGCGTCAATGTATTTTTGGCGTCAGGAGGCGCGTTCCGAGGACCTACGTCTAGCACCGCGTGAAGTAGAAGCGCATAAGGCTGAAATGCGTGAAGCCGCAATAGCGGAATGGGAGACACGGCTAGAACAGCCTACTGCTAGCCGAAGACTAATAGAGGCGGTCAGTCCAGTATTAAGAGAGTGGCTGGATAGAGAACACGGAGCATTAACCTTCCGTATGACACAGATCCTCACGGGGCACGGTTGTTTTGGAGGATATCTGTGTCGGGTAGCGGGAAGAGAGCCGTCACCACAGTGTCATCACTGCGACGGTTGCTTAAATGAGACGGCCCAACACACGCTGGAAGAATGCCCAGCGTGGGCGGAAGAGCGTCATGAGCTCAGAGAAATAGTGGGAAACGACCTTTCCCTACCGACCTTGGTCAATAAAATGGTTGACAGTGAAGAGTCGTGGAGAGCGGTTCTCTCCTTTAGTGAAGCGGTCATGCTTCAGAAGGAAGCGGCAGAAAGAGAGAGGGAGCAAACCTCCGACCTCGCAATCCGCCGCAGAAGAACCGGGCGCCGAAGAGCGGCGCATAATCACCATCTTCCGCCCTGACAGGAGCCAGAGGGCGGTTGACTTGGGGAAGTTGACCGTCTAAAACACCTGGCCCGAGCAGGAAAGCGCGTATTACGTGCAACAGTAGTTGGCTAAGGGTGAACATCACTCAAAATAGGAGTAAAAGCTGAACTGGCTAACGCAGCTGAGGTTTGTGGTAGATTGCTTTTGTGTTCTCACAGCCTCAGTAATCCAAATGCGTTTGAGAAGGAAGTCGATAGTTTTTTTTTTAGTCGGTATGCCGTCACTCTGACGGAGAGTCCGACATACCCCCCCAGTTCCCCAAACTGGGGGGGATGCGTAATGCATTTTTCTATCGTTAAAAAAAAAAAAAAAAAAAAGGTTAGGTTAGGTTAGGTTAGGTTAGGTTAGGTTAGGTTAGGTTAGGTTAGGTTAGGTTAGGTTAGGTTAGGTTAGGTTAGGTTAGGTTAGGTTAGGTTAGGTTAGGTTAGGTTAGGTTAGGTTAGGTTAGGTTAGGTTAGGTTAGGTTAGGTTAGGTTAGGTTAGGTTAGGTTAGGTTAGGTTAGGTTAGGTTAGGTTAGGTTAGGTTAGGTTAGGTTTTTTTTTTTTTTTTTTTTTTTTTTTTTTTTTTTTTTTTTACTGTCGCTATTATTATGCGACAACCTTTCACTCTTACATTCATTCATCGCTGTATTTATTTAGTCTCCTTACAATTTTTATATAAAATTTAATAATATAAAAATCAAATTAATTTTGAAATTACAAGCAAAAGAACTTTTTTATTCTATTATAGGTGGTATTTAGGGACACCAATTTTATTTGAATTTCAATTTCCCATTTCAATTTTCCTTTCACTCTTTATTATTATTATTTATCATTATCATATATTATTCTAACTATATAATTATTAAAACACATTTCGTCCTTGCTATTGATTGCACAGAACAATCAATCCAAAGACTTAAATAATTTTATTAACATTATACCATTACTTTAAATTCCTTAAATCTAGACATTAACATTTTAATATTTTTATAACTATCTTATGCATGACTACAATTAATTTTGTTTAACTGTATATTAAATAACACAATTATAATAAACATATTTAAAAAATTATAACTATTTCCATTATCTTATCAATACAATTAATTTTAATGAAATTGATTGGTATATTTTATAAAACTGATTTCTTTGTTATATTATTTAAATACCAAATCTGATCTGAACTAACAATAAAATATATATATAAACAATAATTAATAAAAAATAATTAATATTAATATAAGTAATAATTTAAACTAATAATTAAACTAAACTAATAATTAAATTAAACAATAACATGAATAACAATTTTAATAATGATAATAATTATATTCTTATTCTTATAGGCCCTGTTTACACTTTCAAATTTAGCTATCTACCTATCTATCAACATACTTATTTTCTAATTGCCATCTAATAAAATATTTCATGGCAAAATATCTTAGAAGGCAATATAACTTAATGCTATTTTCTACAATGCACATGGTAACCTGGGGTTCATGCCGCCAATACAATCACTATGACTTTAATATTAGCAAGATCCGAATTGCATGATCACTGCAGTTCCACAACATCAATGCCAATGCACTAGCAGCACAGGACCCCTGATCGCTAACACGGTATGTATGCATCTTATTCTATCATTATACATAAATCCTACCTTCTGAATACAATAATATAACTATTAAAAATTAAAACTAAAATTAAAATTAATTTAGACAAAATAATAATTAAATTAATTCAAGTACCTAATATTTATATATATATTATTATTATTATTATTTTCTTGCCCAAGTGTGCCACTGTCTTTTTATCTATCGATTGTCACTGTCAAACTTTGGATTTGTCAATGTCAATAGATTTCATTTGCAGTTCTGTGGTCAATTTCAACAAAAGAAGAAGACTGTGTTGTTTTTGTTTGTCATAATTATGCCTTCTTGCCAATAATAAATGAAATTCGTTTGTTTTTAATACTAGGCACGAAAATAACATAATCTGCACTGATACGGCGGCGTCTACTGACTGTAGCTACAATATAAAGTAAGTTAAGTGTTTGTTTATTTCTACTACTCTTGAACAAAATAACAAAACAAGTGCACGAATCTTTATCATTATAACCTCAATTAATTGAATTAATAAAATATACTTTAAAATAAAACAACAAAATTGATTGAAAATTACAAGACAACAAGAAAAGAAAAAATACAAATAAAATACAAATAAAAAAAAAATAATGACAATTAGTAATTTATGAGACAAAAATAAATTATAATTCAATAATAATATGCTATTCAAAATAAATACTAGGTAAGTGACAAACTAATATGCTTCAACTAAGCCACTTCCACATAGGAATCGTTTTCTTTCCCGATTTTGCGCAGAACGGTCCTTGCAAAATCGAGAAAGAGTAACCTGCAATTATCATCACCCATGATACTACCAAAGTTATCCATGTGAATATCTGTCTCCATTGCACTCTCGCAGTCATACCTCAGTTTGCCAAATTTGGAACAATGTGCTAAGACATGTTGTACGGTCTGAGGTACATCTTCACCACAAGAGCACAACGGAGAGTCAGATAGCCTAAATCTGTGAAGGTAAGCCCTAAACCCTCCATGTCCTGTCAAAATTTGAGATACAAAATTATTTAATTTGATTTTTGCTAGTATTTTATAGGCCCTGGCTACATCTTGAAAAAATAGCTTGGTGACTGACCCGGTTGTGGCTGTCCTGTAGTTGAGCTGCCATTCTTCTATAGTATCAGCCCTAGTGGAATGCTTTGCAAAGGACAACGGAAACCTGTCATATTTTGGTAACTGGCGATTGTGCAATGCTGCATTCTTAGCCAGCTCATCTGCCCTCTCATTTCCTGCAATACCGCAATGTGCCTTCACCCAGTAAAGTGCAACTTCTTTACCCTCACTGCTCAGCTGAGAGATCTCCTTCCTTATGTCGACAGCTAAAGGGTTGACTGTGTTTGCGTCACTGACCGTTTCCAGACCTGATCTTGAGTCACTTGCTATAGCATACTTCTTCTCTTGTCTCCCTTTAACAATGTTCAGTGCCCAAAGTACTGCCGACAATTCCGCCTGATACACGCTACAGAAGCTCTCGAGACGGAAGCCTGTATGTCGAACCTCCACTCCACCGATCCAGCAACTGACTGCCGCCCCGACCTTCCCTTCCAGCTTGCTGCCATCCGTGTAGAGTACCGGCCCATCGGTTCCCAAGGCATCAGCGTCCTCCTGAGAACCAATCGACCCAAACTCCAAACGCCTTCTCTCCGCTGGGTGTGGCAGCGAGTACGGACTCCTCCTCATCTCTAAGCTTCTGCCGGGCAAACAGGTGAGCGCTCCTCCTCTCTTAATCTTATATACCGCGGCCTGCTCTCTTACCCGCATTGGTAGCGGCACTATTCGGGCCAGAAGTACGCTCGACACCAACGAGACCGTACGGTGAGCTTTGCTGATCTTGAGGGCGAAGGATCTCGTCAGCCTGTTAAGCTCTGTCTCCGCGTAAACGCGTCCCGACACTTCGGCCCAGCAGCTCGCGGCGTACAGGACAGTAGGCTCCACCACGCAGATGTAAATGAGCCTCAAGATATCGGAGTTGAGGCCCCATTGCGCTCGCGCCGCTCTAGACACCGCCTTGTACAAGACTATGGCTTTCTTGGTTGTTAACTCTAAGTGTCTCCTAAAGCTGAGCAGCGGGTCGACCGTCAACCCCAATACCCTAAGACTATCTCCATACGTCAGTTCAACTCCTGCCATCCTCAGTCTGGGGGTATAATACCTAAGCTTTTTTGTAACTAGGAGAGCCTGCGTTTTTCCAGGGGCAAACTTCATTTTTAGCTTGACTCCCCACTGCAATATTACAGCTAGAGCACTGTTCACGCTCTCTTCTAACTCATGTCCGTCTACTGCCGCCGCGATCAAGACGATGTCATCAGCGAAGGCCTGCACCCGTACCCCCCCGTACTGCGACTGCTCTAACAGGGGGTCTAGCTGTATATTCCACAGGATGGGGCCGCAGGTTGAACCCTGGATGCAGCCTCGCTCGGTCTCTCGCTCAACGGTCTCACCCGCGTAACGCAACCTCACCCTCCTCTCCGACAGGTAGTCCGCCACAAGGCGCACGATGTCCGGGTCGACCTCCTTAACGCGCAGCTGCTCTATGATGACGGGCCACCACGCTGCGTCGAACGCGCCCTCGATGTCGAGCGACACCATGACCACTATCTTTTTATCCCGCGTATGCATTCTGATTTCAGCCATGGCGTCGTACAGGGCGTCCTCGGTGCTTCGCTGCGGAGTGAACCCGTACTGAAGCGGGCTGAGACGCTGTTCCCTGCCAAGCTGCCACTGCAGCCTGTTGACGAAGAGCTTCTCCAGAATCTTTCCCAAAACCGGCAAGAGTCCGATAGGGCGGTAAGATTTCGGGACAGTGTAAGTATCTCTCGCCGGTTTCGGGATCACCTTAATCGTGGCCACCTTCCAAACCCGCGGAAAGCAACCCCACCTCAGGCACTGCGAGAAGAGTTGCAGCAGCAGGGCCTTGTTGCAGACGAAGGCTCGGAGGCAGATGTCCAAGGTGAGGCCGTCTCCCCCGGGAGCCTTCTTCGGGCTCATCGCTCGCAGCACCGTCTCCAGCTCGGTGGGCGTGAAGTCGCCGCATCCCTCCTCCCTTGCGGGTAGCGCCGCCAGCCGGGCGCGGTGTGTAGTGGCGGCTGCCCGCGTGTGCGCCTGCTCCGGCGTGTCCGCTGCGGGCGGGTCTGGCGGGTAGAAGGTATCGGCGAGCAGCCGCGCCGACCCCGCCGCGTCCAGCGCCGAGCCGTCCGCCGCCTGCAGCAGCTTGTCCTGTTGCACCCGGGCGGAGCACGCTTTCATCACCCGGTACGAGCGCTCCCAGATGGTCTCCTTCTCCTCGCCAGTGCAGAACTCTTTCCAGCTGGCGGTTCGAGCGGACTCGATCGCGTCCCGATACTCCGCTCTCGCAGTCAGGTACTCGTCTTCCACGAACCGCCTTCGCCGTGGGTTCGCTTCGCGATCCTCCTTCTGCGCCGCACCATCTCCGCCTTCAAGCGCGTGAGCTCCAACGTCCACCACTTACACGCCTTGACGACACCTCTAGGTGTGACGCGAGGTATCGTCTTCTCGCACGCCTCCACAATACATTCTGTATACATCTTTGCAGCGCGATTTACTCCCTCTCTGTCCCCCACGCCTGCCACACATTCCTCCATGTCAATTCTATCCAGTTCCCGTTCCAATTCTGTCGAAAACGCTGTCCAATTTGCCTTCTTTGTGTTATAGATCCGGGTGCTGCTGCCGTTATCCGGGGCGGTCTCCAGGTGCGCACCCAGACGAAGCGTGAACCGGATTGGGCGGTGGTCGGACAATGTGCCGAATTGGTCGTCAACTTTCCAGTCCGCGACCACGGGCAGTAGGTCGCTGGAGCACGCCGTGACGTCGATGATGCTCGTGCACTCCTGGCCCTGACGCAGCGCGACGTAGGTCGGGCTCTCCCCGCGGTTGAGTACCTCCAGGCCGAGCTCAGCGAACGCCTCCATCAATGCCAGGCCCCGCGCGTCCTCTGCATCGCACCCCCACCAAGGGCTGCGCGCGTTCATGTCGCCGCAAACCACCACTCGCTGCACCCGCATCTCCCGCACCATGCCAGAAATGCAAACCAGGTACCTATCTAAATCTAATTCTTTATCTAAATAAACGGTTAGGTTAGGTTAGGTTAGGTTAGGTTAGGTTAGGTTAGGTTAGGTTAGGTTAGGTTAGGTTAGGTTAGGTTAGGTTAGGTTAGGTTAGGTTAGGTTAGGTTAGGTTAGGTTTTTTTTTTTTTTTTTTTTTTTTTCTAACTTAAAATTACTGTCGCTATTATTATGCGACAACATTTTACTCTTACTTTCATACTTTAACATATTCTTATTAAATTCCCACTTTTTTTTTTATTTAGTTTACAGTTAATATATTAAAAATTACAGAAAAGAAAATATTTAATGACAATAAATAACAAAATACTAGATCAACAAACAAAACCAGAAGGCAACTTGCTTATTTTTATTTCCCACCCCCTAAGATATTTTTAAGTTCATTCATTCTTCACTCATTCTATATTATTATTTAATTTAATTAAAATACACATTTTCTTCCGTATTGATTGTGTTAGACAATCAATATGAAGACTTAAGACCATTTTATTTAATTCTTTTATCAAATTCATAGAAACCAATTTTACCATTCTTGTATACCGAAATACAATACAATATTTACAAAATTGATCTCTTACATTTTTAACATTAAGTAAATTAGTATAATTATATTTCTTAAGCATTGTATCATGTTGATGACACTATCTTTATAATACACACAATAATATAACACATTAGCTTAGTTAACTTAAAATTATTCTTAATGCTTTTAAAATTTATATAAACAATAATTAACATAATTCTTATTTTTCTTTCACTTACTTCACACTAAACACGACCTTATTAATACCATGCTATAATACAATTACTATTAAATATTGTCTACAATTTCCATTCACTGCATCACTTCAACTTTATGGGCAAAGATTCAACTAATTTACAATTAACTTTAAACTACAATTTTACTCCCTTTGACTCATGTATTAATTAATTTTCATACAAAATATATAGTAAAATCATTTCAATAAATAATACAAAGTAAATCAAAACAATAGACAAAAATATACCCATAACTATAAAATATAAACAGAATACAATCAATTTATGCCTAATCAAATGAATTATCTCAGACTAAAATATTATAAATGGTAGTATTCACCAACAGAGTTAGGTACTAATTACACAATACGCTTGGCAACTTTAAAAGTTAACAAAGTCTGCTAGAAGCATTTCAAGATAAATTACAACAAAAAGAATACACAAGCATTAATCAACAAATATTAATAGGGTTTATAAATTATACCATCTGCATTACTAAAATAAAAAAAAAATAAAGTTATACTAAAATTATTTTGCATAAAAACAACTCCCTCTATGAACATTGTTTAACAACCTTGATACCAAGTTCAACTTCAGTTCAATTCAATATCAAGCAAATGCTGGTTTTCTAAATTAAAATATGAAATGTAATTCATTAATAATTATAATTAATAATCCAATAATAATAATCTAATAAAATCTTTAATTTATACACTCGCAACTTTTTATCTATACCGTCTGTAAAGTAGTGCCATCTATATATGAATCAAATAAACTACTAATACTGAAATATCCAAAAGGAAAAATGTATATGTTTAACAATTTTATTCTATCACAAGTTATCAAATTTATTTTACTTCTTTTTTACTTTCCCTTTATTTTTGTTTCACTTTGTACTTTACAATCAAGGCAGCAGTCTATGACATAGTCTGTGCTAAACTGTGAAGCAGCATGATCACTCAAGTTAGCTAACTGTCAAACTTTTGTTTATTTTCATTTTTGTCTCAAGTGATCTCAGTGTTTTATTAGTTTTCTGGTAAAATACTCTAAAGTCCTAGCACATGTCAGCGTAGTGGAAATAATTCAGTTAGTTTCATCAATACAAGTACGGCTTCCCGCCCCATCTTAGACAACACCGCCGAAACTGCAAAATAAACATTGTGTTGTCCAAGGCAAGGCACAACCACAGAAGCCCCTGAGTACTTCATTGATTCCACCACCTTCAGATCTCAGCCACAATAATAAAAACGTGTGCTTTGATGAGTGAGTATCTAACGAAAACCATTTTATTACGCTTCCTAAGTTATATTCGCTACTACAGTGAAGCCATTGCGAATAATAATAAATGACAAATCTAACAACAACAATCACCAAAGGATAAATTAAATGTTACCAAATATAAGTTTTAAATCCTATACAGTGCCTTCAGAATGTGAGACTAGGTTCCTACAAAATACTCCTACTTAGATAGATAGATATTCCAATATAAGTTTATAAATGAATTCAATCAAAATAAAATTGAAATAAAATTGAAATTAAAATTAAAATTAAATACATAAAATTTTTACCAAATTATTGGACTTCCACAATGGAATCATTTTCTTTCCCAATTTTGCAAAGAACGGTTTTTGCAAAATTGAGAAATATCGGTCTGCAATCGTCATGACTTATTATTGTACTTAAATTGTCAACACTAATGTCCATATCCATTGCACTCTCACAGTCATATCTTAGCTTGCCGAACTTAGGGCAATCTACTAAGAGATGCGGCACAGTCTGAGCTACTTCCCCACCGCAAGAGCACAATGGAGACTCAGACAGTTTAAATCTATACAGATAATCTTTAAAACCTCCGTGTCCAGTAAATATCTGTGTATAGTAATTATCTAATTTAATTTTCCCTAGTATTTTAAAGGCACTGGCTACATCTTTATAAAACAGTTTGGTGGTTGATCCCGTTGTGGCTGTCCAGTATATGCGCTGCCATTCTTCTAAAGTATCAGCCCTGGTGGAGTGCTTTGCGAATGACAACGGGAACCTGTCATATTTTGGTAACTGTCTATTATTTAAGGCTGCATGTTTGGCCAGTTCGTCCGCTCTCTCATTTCCAGTTATTCCACAATGAGCTTTAACCCAGTATAAGTTTATCTTTTTTCCTATATTATTGAACTGAGAGATTTCATGTCTTATATCTACTGCTAGTGGATTTACTGTGTTAGGGTCACTGACCGTCTCCAACCCCGATCTTGAGTCACTTGCTATACTGAACTGTTCTTCACGTCTTCCTTTAATAATGGTAATAGCCCAAAGAATCGCAGACAACTCTGCCTGAAAAACGCTGCAAAAATTCTCAAGTCGGAAACCAGAATGTCGGATCTCTTCTCCTCCGATCCAGCAACTCACTGCCGCCCCAACCTTTCCTTCCAGCTTGCTGCCATCTGTGTAGAGAACCGGCCCATCGGTACCCAGGGCATCAGCGTCCTCCTGGGAGCCGATCAGCCCGAACTCTAATCGCCTTCTCTCCGCTGGATGCGGCAGCGTGTATAGACTCCTCCTTGTCTCAACGTTTCTGCCAGGTAGACAGGTAAGGTGTTCTCCTCTCTTAATCCTGTAAATCTTTGCTTGTTCTCTAACTCTTAGAGACAAAGGCACTATTCTGGCTAATAGCACACTCGACACAAATGAGACAGTACGATGTGCCCTGGATATCTTTAGGGCAAAGATTCTCGAGAGCTTGTTAAGTGCCTTCTCTGCATATACACGTTCAGATACTTCAGCCCATGAACTAGCGGCGTACAAGACGGTGGGTTCCACCACGCAGATGTAAATGAGTCTTAAAATATCGGAGTTGAGGCCCCACTGTGCTCGTGCCGCTCTTGACACCGCCTTGTAAAAGATTATGGCTTTGTTGGTCATCGCTTCTAGATGTCGTTGGAAATTCAGCAGTGGGTCCACCGTTAATCCCAATACTTTAAGACTCATTCCATAACTCAGTTCCACTCCTGCCATTTCCAATCTAGGGGTGTGATAGGATAACTTTTTAGTTATTAAGAGTGCCTGTGTCTTTCCTGGTGCAAACTTGAGTTTGAGCTTTCCCCCCCATTCAATGATGACAGTAAGGGCACGATTTATACGCTCCTCCAAATCGTGTCCATCTACCGCCGCCGCTATTAGTATAATGTCATCGGCAAAGGCCTGCACCCGCACCCCCCCATACTGCGACTGCTCTAACAGGGGGTCCAGCTGAATATTCCACAAGATAGGGCCGCAAGTGGACCCTTGGATGCATCCTCGTTCGGTCTCTCGCTCAACGGTTTCCCCCGCGTAGCGCAGCCTCACCCTCCTCTCCGACAGGTAGTCCGCCACGAGGCGCGCCACGGCCGGGTCGACCTCCTTGGCGTGCAGCTGCTCGATGATGACGGGCCACCACGCAGCATCGAACGCGCCCTCGATATCGAGCGATACCATGACTACTATCTTCTTACTCCGTACGTTCTCTTTGAGTTCAGCCATGGCATCAAACAGAGCGTCCTCGGTGCTCCGCTGCGGGGTGAACCCGTATTGGTGCAGACTGAGACGTTCCTCCCTGCCAAGCTGCCACTGTAGCCTGTTAACAAACAGCTTCTCGAGGATCTTACCCAAAACCGGCAAGAGTCCAATCGGGCGGTAGGACTTCGGGACCGTGTAAGTATTCCTCGCTGGTTTCGGGATCACCTTTATCGTTGCCACCTTCCAAACTCGTGGGAAGCAGCCCCACCTCAGGCACTGCGAGAAGAGGTCTAGCAGCAGAGCCTTGTTGCAGACGAAAGCCCGGAGACATATGTCCAAGGTGAGTCCGTCGCCCCCGGGAGCTTTCTTCGGGCTCATCGCCCGCAGCACCGTCTCCAGCTCGGTGGGCGTGAAGTCTCTGTGTCCTTCTAGTTGCGCGGGTAGCGCCGCCAGCCGGGCGCGGTGTGCAGCGGCTATGTCCCGCGTGTGCGCCTGCTCCGGCGTGTCCGTTAGGTTAGGTTAGGTTAGGTTAGGTTAGGTTAGGTTAGGTTAGGTTAGGTTAGGTTAGGTTAGGTTAGGTTAGGTTAGGTTAGGTTAGGTTAGGTTAGGTTAGGTTAGGTTAGGTTAGGTTAGGTTAGGTTAGGTTAGGTTAGGTTAGGTTAGGTTAGGTTAGGTCGAACCCGGGAAGGGCGGTAGCACAGGGGTGGCCCTGTGCTGCCGCAGCACTGCGAGGTGCTGGGATGTCTGGATGCAGATTCCTCCCCGTTAACAAAAAAAAAAAAAAAAAAAAAAGGTTAGGTTAGGTTAGGTTAGG